>CM040091.1:9166335-14166335 GCA_022496805.1 Pohlia nutans | reverse complement strand
TGAATATTGTAACAATAAATGAGGTTTAAATCATTATGCTCGGGGAAGTCACTCAGTGTAAATTTTGGGTATATATAAGCGTACAAAAGGTATTTAATGGAGGACTATGAGATAATTGGAATATTCTACTATGTATAGTATATTTAGGGTATATTCTACATATATTTTAGGAATATTTTAGGAATATTCCCAAATTACTTCGATAAATTTATAATTTTTATCTCAAATGAATAAAAGACATCCTATATTTTTTCTCTCACAGTTATCTAAATTCTTGACAGTGACTTCCTCCGGTCATTCTGTTCAATTGCAATGGTTTGCTTAAGCCTTCAGCCACTAATTACATAATCCTTAAATTTATTTTTTCAAGCATTAATATACATAGGATATACTTTTAGTATTTTTGTTAAAATACGATGTGATGAAGGTTTTTGCCTAATCTAATAAAAACATAATTTAATTTTAAACTCAAGTTGGTTGCAAGCTACGGTCACCCAAGCTTTTTGTCGCGGTCTACAAATTGGTGCACTTTCCCAATCTTTGGAAAATCATCAATAAATACTGGGATGGAATTTTGTGACGAAACAAATTGCATTGTTTCTAGAATTCCAAAGTTAAGATGTCTACGACAATAAAGTTTGCAAAATTTCAATCTCTCTATCCAAATTAAGCATTTCTACTTGGATTTGGTAGCGTGTCGCTTGTCAAAAGTGCACCTATTTTATGGGAAATGCTAGAAGGGGGTCAAATTTGAACTTCAAAAATTTATAGCAACATATTACAAATGTGTACAAAGCTACTTTGATGTTTTTTTTTTTAAAAGATTTTCGTGCAGTTAAAACTTTTTTTTGGATTTTTTTTTGAAAATAAAATAATGGTTCAATTTCAGAGGTGGGATATGAAATGAATTTTTCATAAAACCTAGCTAGGCATGTTATGTAAAAAAGACTCTAATTACTCCTGATGGGTAAAAAAACAAAAAAGGTTGTTGAGTAAAACCCAAAGTCTTGAAATTAACTTAACAATTGCTAAAGTGAAAGTATTAGCATAAACCCTACTTGGGATGGTGAAATTTTTGATCTAATCGAAAGTCGAGAGGTGCACATGACAACGCTAGCGCATGAGTTGCACGGCCCTTAGCTCCACAAGCTACACTTCCCACTTAGTAGACCGTAGCTTGCAATCACCCCTTGATCAAGAATTACATTCAAAAGTCACAACGTTTTGATGATTACAAATTTTTTGATTTTGCTCTTATGAAATAGTAATATCAAGATTATATTAAATTTGAAGTTATTGCAAATTATGTTTAGTCTTGAAAGTTGATGTAAAGTTAGTATTTTACTAAGAGGTGTTTTAAAACTAAAATTGAGTACAAATTGAATGACAACTTTAAAAACAAATTGACATGTATTAATAACTTGTAAAAATAAAGTAAAATATTATTAGACACATACAATTCTTGTGAATTTAATCAATTTTGGTCAATAGATTTTTTTATTTGTATACATAAATATAAACAGTTCCAATTTGAATAATCAATCTATTGAATTTTTTCAATAAATACTTGTCTAGATGATTAAATACAATGTCGAAATTTTTAAAAATAATCAATAATCATTGCATTTACCTATAATAATTTTGTAATGATAAAAATTATGTGTAAACTAGTTATATCATTTTATGTTGTGTTAAAAAAAAATGAATTGACTTTTGTTTGAAAAAGTGATGAACAAAATCTTGAACGGAAAACATGAATAAAAAATTCATAGAATAAAATAAATAATTCAAACATATTTTTAAAAAATATTTTTAAATTTGATTAAAATTTCATCTATCATAAAAAAACCTAGAATCCTTTATAAAAAAGTGAACTAAAAGAACACACCACTTTAAAGCTATAATTTTTTTATATATTTAGAATTTATTTTTATTTATTTTCTCACCTTATCAAACTTTATGAGTGCTTTATACTAAAGAATAGATGTATAATTTTATTAATTAGGTAAAGCCATGCAATTGATATTAAATTTAAGGAACTTAGTTTAGTTATAGTAACATATAAAATTTACAACTTTAATTTAAAATGATAATAAAATAAAATACTTTTATGGAATCAATAATTCAATTTAAAATTTAAAACAATAAAAACACATAAAGTATATATTTAGTTTTGTAGTGAATGTTTTTGAATAATCTTGATTTTTAAAACTAAAACAAAAATCAAGATATGGTTTTGAGTTATTTTAATAAATAATGTAGTTGTCAAATAAACATTGACATATTCAACTAAGTGAAAATGTAACAAGTAAAAACTAATATGATTTATATGATTTTGTATATAAAATTTTCACTTTAATTTTATTTAAGAACTCAAATTTTTTTATTAACTAATTAGAAGAAATTGAGTTATATAAAATTTTATGTAATGTAAAATGTATATACATCTAATTAATTTAACCGAAAAGAGATTTGCAATTTTTCTCGTATTTAAAAAAAAAAACTAAAATGGCCTATTAATTTTTTGTTGTAAATATAATATACAACACACTTTAAACATGATATCAAAATTTAATAAAACAAAAAACTACAAAAGTTACAAAAACACTCATTTTAATTGTATGTAGTTAACACAACTAAAATAATTAATAGAAAAAACTAAAGCTTTGTATTCCTACGCACAGTTGTCGACAAAATACAATAGTGAAGATTAAATTATTACGTGTAAATAGATAGTTAAACAAATAATATAGATATTTAAAAGCTAAATCTTAAATCTTAAACTAACGTTCATTTACTCAAACCAAATATTCTTTAATCTTAAATCTTAAATTAACGTTCATTTACTCAAACTAAATATTCTTGGTTTCAAAAATATTTTAACGATTAAAATAATTGATATAAAGTTTGAATAATAAATATAAAACCAAATTCATGTTACGAGTTTATTGAATTAAAATTTTGCATATATCTGAATTATAATTTGAATTCTTTGAATTAAAATTTTAATCCAAAACAATCACATATCTTACCTTTTGACCATGTACTATTTTTTCAAGTTTAATTTCCAATAAAAGTATAATAAACCAACTATTTTGTTTAGAATTTTTTATAGTTGTAAAAAGATGGAATCTAGACCTATAGATTTAAGAGATCCTATTTCTAAATTGGATAGTGAATCCTTATCCAATAATGTATTATTAGATGATGGATATATTTCTTTTGACGAAGATTATTATAAATATAGTGTTGACGAAGATTATTATGAATATGATGGTGACAAATATACATTTGATGGAAATGATGTATTTAATGACGATAATATTGATAGTTTAATTAAATTTGATGAAATTTTTAATAATGATAATCAAAATACACCAGGAATAACTTCAAACTCTAATGAAAGTAGCAATTGGAAAACACAGGTTTTTTCATTATTATATACTATTCAAATGATATTTTATCTAAATAGATGATATTATTTATAAAAATAATACAAGTATAAATATTTGTTTGGTAAAATTTATTTTCATCACTAAATCATTTATTACCTATGAAATTAGTCGATATTGATGAATTGTTTGAACCCATTTATGAATAACCAATGATTACAAGAGTATATATTAATTTAATAACCTTCTAATTTTATAATTAATTGTTTGAAAATATTAGAGTAAGTGGAGTTCCTACAGTATATAGTATGATTGAATTGGTGTAAACCAATAACAATTGTTAGAATTTTAAGCGTCTTAATATTTTCACAATTATATAAAAAGAAGTTAAATATTTTGCATAATAAATGGACCTTCTATTATATTTTATCGTGATTAAAATTTTAATATAAAATTCATAAATTTAAATCAATATAATAAAACCACTTCATGAATAAAAATTTATAAATAGCAAAAGAAATAAAATGAAACAAAGGTCTAACCTCTTAATAACTAAGAAGTATAAATTGGGCCTTGTGTGTTCTTAGTGGATCCTATGTGGACTTCTTTTTGTTTAAAGTTATTTGTTTTTTAGACAATATATGCAATGTTCTTCACTAATTCCAATGATGTAAAATTTAGTCCCATATGAGTTATATTTTTGAAAATGTGATTAGTTGAATTTGTCATTTTAAAACCATGGATCCTTGGTCCTTTAGGCGTTAATACTTAACATCTTAATATTATGATTAAAATTGCATAAAATATTGAAATATTAGAGTTAAAGTAATGGTAATTAGAAAAATGCATTTGACTCACCAATGAATTTTATTTTAGTTAATTTTAGAAGACCGAAACTTACAAAATCATCCTAGTTCAACATCCTTGTCTACTTCCCATTTACCTGTAGAACAAGTTATAGAACCACCTAACAATGCATATGCTCAAGATCATATAAATATTGCTCAAAATACGAGAATTGATGAATTATTAGCACAAGATTTGGATTCAGTACTAATAGCCATAACCCACAATGACACACAAAATTGGAATTTACAAAAAGATTTGAACCATACAAGTAGTACTAATATAAATGTTTTACCTCAAGACAAAAGCGATCCTATTCCTTCAAGACCCAATACTCAACAAACACTTAAAAGAACAAGAAAAGCCTTATATGTAACTAATGATTTAAATAAATCCCTCTTTAATGAAGGTCCATCAACTAAAAGAAGAAGAACTCCTCTTTTCAATTCTCCAATATCAACTGCCCATCAATCACATGCAAATACTCGCGCACCATCACCTGAAAAAGCTCGCGAGACATCACATCTAGAAACACGAGCACAACCACCTTTAGAAATTAATACATCACTTCGATCTGATGAAGCTTCTACTTCAGGTACCGCTAATGATGCTGATGAAAACATAATCGAAAACGACGTTGAAAAAAATGATGAAATTCAAGAGGAAAAATTTCTTTCAATGATTAACAATGCCCTTGAAGAACCCAATGAAATTCAAAGAGAATCTTTAAAAACAATGAAGCAAACAAATAGAAAATACCATGGAATAACTAAATTTAAAAAAGGTTGGAATGTTGTTTTGCCTAGAACCAAGTTTGATTATGAAAATGGCAATCCACCTATAGGAATTGCAACTTTTGCAACTCGTGAAGTAGCTGCTGAGGTGTGGGATTTGGCGGCTATAAAATTAAAAAAATTTAAGGCTAGAGCTTTTAAATTTTATAATCATATATCTCATTATTACGAAGACTTAAAAGAAATGAAAAAATGGAGTGATGATGATTATCTTTGGATGATGAGGAGACTTTCTCTTGCATTTACTCCAGGTACAAGTGGTTTTAAATGCGTAGTACCTATGAAAAAAAAATGGCTTCCTGTAGTGTGGGAAGGAAGAATTTATAAGAAGAGTAAGAATATTATAAATGATGTAAAAGGATGGCCCAACAAAAATATGGTTGTTGATCAAAATACCGTAGTAGAGATACCTGCAATCTTTACTGACCTTACAAATTTACACCTATTGGGGGGGGAATATTTGACTAATTTTCGTCGTGGACATTACACTGAAACTCATATTAAAAATTTTGTAGCCCTCCTTGAAGAAAAAAAACAAAAAGAAGCATATGAATGGGATCTTATAAAACAAATATTAAACAAACCGCTTCCTTCTAAAATTCACATTCAAGGTCCTCATACACTCAATAGTGAACAACTAAAAGAACTTGACTCTTTTTGTAGGGAACTTGATATTCATGCACGAGAAGATAAACAAGATGTACAAGAATATATAGATGTAGAAGAAGATATAAATGTACAAGAAAATAACATAAATATAACTTCACAAAATCCGATTCCATATAACCTTACTTTTAGAGAAAATTTTCTAGCAAAATTGAAACCTGAAGAGATGACTAAACATTTTATAGAATGTCCATGGATAGAACTTCCTGCATCATGGGCATTATATAGACAACAAAGTGATGGTTCCGATGTAGATTTTGAAGATACAATTATTCATGTATATAAAGCTTCAAATTGGTCACCATTTGATACAAAATTAGACAGTGTAGAATGCAGAAAAGAAAAAGAGTATAAATACTATTTTCCTTGTATCATTGCTACAAGATTTGCTGAAGTTGATATACAAAGACGAATTTTTGGTTTAGATTATTTTCAATACATAATTAAAACACCTCATGTTACAGAAATAAAAAATCAATGGACAAATCTTCCAAACATTAGATATTTAGGATTAGGCTTCTATAATGTAATTGCTTGTGATGGTGGACTTATTGTGGTGAAAGGAAGAAAACATCCACAAACGGATTTGTTTCGTGATTTCAAAAATGATAAATCTGTGATTATAGTAACAAATCCCCTTACGTATGGGGTTAAGTTATTACCTCCAATACCAAATAAAGTATTATACCAAATTATAGCTCGATTAGTTTTTTATGATAGTACTAGAACAACTTATTCTTTGATTGTTATAGGAGTATCTATTGAAAAAATTAAAAAACGTAAAATGAATTTTCATATTTTTGAAAATAAAAGAAGTGTACTTTCATTGGCAATATATTGTTCCATTCAAAATTCTTGGATGCATTTTGAACATATTGAAAATGCAACTCCACCTCCTAAAAAGTTAGGATATTCTAATATTGTTGTTCAAGGATGCTCTATTTACTATGGTGGCCTAATGGGAAATGTAAACTCAAGACCCGTTATATTCTACTTCAATATAGAAAACTCTCGAAGGCAAAAATTAATTATTGATTTTACAAAAGCAGGAACTATGTATTATGTAGATTTTAGTGAACCACCAAAACTTGTTCAGTTTGGTACAAAAATATATGCTGTATCTCGAGAAGTAACATTTGAAAAATATCCAAAGGTTTTGTATGTTTGTGAAGTTCTTATTAATGAAGATGGTACTCCCACGGGTTCTTACGTATTTTTACATAATGGTGTCATGCCTCGAGAGCTATACAATGAATTATTTAGAAGGACCGATGAGACTGATGACAATCTAAACGCCACTAATATAAAATTTGATTTGCCTCCTTGGGAAGCAATAGCAAGTTTTGAACATATAGCGATTAAAGCTATTGGAGTTGATCCATTAATTGTTTTATTCAATGTTAAAGAGAAAAATTGGAGTTGTACTTATTTTCCGTATACGGACCCTATAGAAAAACCTCTTGATACAAAGATATGGAGATTTATACCAGGAGTTTATGAACCAAGATGGAATGCAATACCTTAAATATTAATATTTCTAACATGAATTAAGAGGCCAAAAATCAGTAGATCATAGAAATAATAATAAATTAAAGAAATCTTACTTTTTAGTTATAGTGATTGATAGCTTCATAATCTTAATTTTTCTTGTGCAAATCAAAGTTTTTGTATATAAAATAGCTATATTATTTTCATTTTTAAAAATTAAAAAAATCAATTAGAATCTTTATTGGGAAAAACTATATATTTTAGAATAGTTTTAATAATAACAATTTAATCTTATTTTAATTATTCAAAATTTTGTTCATTCAAATATATCAATTTTATAAATGATTTTAATATCTTTTAATAAAAACTCACACATTGAAATGTTTCATTGTACAAGTTTTTAATTAGATTTTTAATGTTTTAATTTTATTTATTTTTAATGTTTTTAATTGTTTTTCATTTTTGACTATTTTAGTGCAAATTATCAAGTTTAATTTCACAGCAACAAAATATATTACAACAAGTTTCCATTTTTTTCATACCTCTTTTGATGATGTATTGTGCATAGTAACCACTATGCTTTTATAGTGCACTACAATATTAACATACAAGAAAAAAATTCATTTATGATTCCATTCATCAATAGTTTTTGAATTATATAAGTGATAATTAACATTGAAGTTTTATTTCATTATAAAGTGCACAAGATAGCTTTGTAAAAGATGTAATTATAAAGTGACATCTCATGGTGATTATTGCATAAATAGAAGTTTTGGATCAATTTGAACATGAAGATGGCATATAGAATTAGAAATAATTAGTTCAAAAAATTTCTTTCTAAAATTCATAAATTTAAAAATCAAAATCAAAATTTTAGATGTTGTAGTTTTAAAATAGTAGTGTTTTTTTGGTTAAATTTAATATTTATAAATTTGTCATCATTTGTATTTTCAGCCGATCATTCCCTGATCTTACAATATTGAACTAATAGGCATTTTTTATAAGTACGCTAGAGCATTACTAGCAGTAATCACTTCATTTTTATTATTGTAATAAAAAATCATCTCTATTTAAAATTTTAAAAAATTGTATTAAAATTTAGAAAAATCATTTGGTTCTTCCAAGGATATGGCAAAATATATGCAAACCAACAACATGGATAATATTCTTGTGTGGCTTTAACCCCTAAAGTTCTTTGTCCGTTTTGGGGAAAATGACCCATGAAACTGTATTTTTCAAGATGAGGTATAGAATTTTTTTTTTTTTTTCACTTACACTATTTTGACTGTAGGATCTAATCTTGAACACCATGCACCTACTTGCTAAAAAAATTCACTTATATATGACCGGCGGATCTCTAGATTATAGCATGTGAAGTAGTACTAGAATTTTTTTTGGATGTAGACCGAGCGTTGATTGCCTGTTTGAAATTACTTGGTTGCTGATAGGTTGATGGGGAAATTCATTCGTGGTCAAATTCATGTGACAACCGAAGGTGACATGCACTTTAGAAAAAATCACGTTAAAAAAACTCATCATTTTATGCTTGGAATTTTTTTTCCAGGGGGGTCTTCTATTTGTGCCACACTGCCACTACAAAGGTACGTTTCATTTGCATCTCACATTCCCTATGGGTATTGGATTAAATTTCTGAACGGTAGATGTGATATTCATAGTATATTGTATTGGTAAGTATTTAAAAAAAAAAAACTCACATACCTCTAAAATGGTATGAGTTCATTCAAAATTGCACATTTTCATGCGGTCTGTTCTATGGAAACTATGAATGTTGGGTTCGTTGGTCTCACCCTAACGCCATGCGAGCAGACCCGGGATGCCAGACTGCCACATCGTCACACAATTGAATGCCACAGATGCTGTTTTGGGTATCCACGCCGCCACGTCCTCACGTACTCCAATGCCACGACATCCAAGAGGAGCTTTGAAGTTGCCGAAGACTGACACTATTCAACTGTTTTTCTAGCGCAAAAGTCTTGGGACACATGATTTTGAATGAAGTTATGATGAACTAACTTTTTCGTCATCTTTTCGTTCATCCACTTTCAGCGCGGTTCATGATTTAGGGTAATCTACCAGTGCTCCCATTTTTTACACTGTGCGGCAACTTCGCTACTCTAAATAGGTAGATTAGTATCAAATAATTATAAGATTTGAAAATATTATAGATTTTTACTCTCGACAAAAAAATTTACCATAGACATTGATTCCAATACTATTGAAAGATCCCCATCTTGACCAATATAGAGGGTAAAAAAATTAGTCAAGAGTAAAAATCTTACAACATGTTTATGTAAATTAGTGTATATAATACTAATCTACCTATTTAGTGTAGCTGGAGAGTTTTCAAATATATGAGTTATTCGTAAAGCCACCTTGGATTTGAAGAATCAACAAAGAATATTGTTTTATTAAATTCTTATTTATTCACTCCAAATAGCTAAAAGGTGTAAAAGATCTTGGTGGTCTATCATTATTAGGTGTGTAAGAGCTTCGTGGTCTTAAAAAAGTTTTCAAATTTTTTTTAGCACCAAGAAAGGATGGGTGGACTTCGTCTTCATGTGAGGATATGGATTGATTGGGACGAGTTGTACAAGTGGGCCGGTCATAGTTGAACATATAGTGCTGGTCACGGTGGACGTGGCGGTTTACGATGAGATGGCCAGGCCAGTGGCATATATTGGTGCCCTTTTCACGTACTTGCAACCATCTTCAGCAGACCCATCTCCCGCCGTTGAGGTTGCGCTCTTGTGGTTACGGGCAGGTCTTGAAATTTTGGTCTCTACCAGCAAGGTGCTCGACTCGAGTCTAGGGAAGGTTACGTGGTTGCCTCACGGTGGTTTTCAGATCACCGTAATGTCACTACAAGGAATCGGGTGTCCAGATGACAGAAAATTGACAGCGAATTGTCCAAGATGACGACCAGCAGTTTTCCTCCAAAGAGTTCTATCACAGTGGCTACCTTTTAAGATTTTGTCAATTCTCTGTCAATTTTTTTGTCTTCCTCCAGCGTGGACACGTAAAGGTCGCTGGTTTTTAGGGAATTATTTTCAGGTTACTGGGTCTTTGCCAATGTGGAACTGCTTTTCCCAATAGTTACCGTTTTTTTTCCACACTTACCATATCGATTGAGAAGATGACATCTGCTAGTCCAGGTGTCACTCGCACACATGTTCACAGTAGTTTAGAGCCTACTTTATGACCGTGGCACTTAAAATACCTAGGGTTACTTCCTGAATATAGTGTGGTTAATGTGGAGTTGCTTCTGTGACTTGCTCGCATGCATTTTTTCAACCACACTGTAGTATGAATTATAGTCATGTATTTAGAGCATGAATGTTTTGTGAACATGGACTATTTTTTTAGTGGACTGAACAATATCACAATGCATCTACCGTAGAAAGCATGAAACACATACAAAATGCAACATATTTTTCAGAAACACATATTGCCAAAAATCACGAAATTGATCACATGTCCAAATTCAGTTATAACTATCACTATGTCTTGATAGGTTTGAGGTATACTGTGTTCTAAAAATAAGACGACGATGACCATGAATCACCCACTTCTAATGTACCACAATGATTGCAACTTCATGCACATATCTGGTGAAAGTTGCATTGATGTGAAATTTGTAAACATAGGCTCATTCAAAATAGTAAGTACATGTACAACTGAATCACATTTATAATATTGAACAACATGGATGAAGGGAGCTTAGTATACGCTCATACTGTCAAGCTGTAATAGAATTACGGTAATAATGTATGGTTACCTTATGTTAATCTCGTCAACTTTGTGTCATCCAAATGAAAAATACGTGAACACTACTCCCATATTGCTTTCACTAACCCTGCAAAACCGATTACCATTGAGGCTTAGTTTTTCATTAACATAATCTATAGTTTGCAGTCACATTTATTACATCTTCTGGAATAAAGAAATTAAAAAACATCATAATTTCATTTACCGCAAACATCGTTGCTACGTCCTACCATGTTCACGAACTTGTGAATTACTGTAAGTGCAGTGTTAACCTTATGGACTCTCCTGTCAAATTTACGTAGCCCGTCCCTATAATTTCCATACTCTTCCTCATTACTTACAGTGCTAACGCTTTGCACCACATACATGACACTACTGCAATCTGATATACTCTGTAACCCCTCTCCTTTTTAGGTAACTAGAAATCAACATACACTGCATTAGAGAATTCAATACGAAAATATAATTGATCCTAACAAGTTTTAACACCTTCACTGCAATTACTTGGTATAAATTGTTTCTCACACTCACCCAGCAAAACTCCAACGATGCACAAATGCGCTCCGGTGAGGTCAGAATAAATTCACCTCGCCACAATTCTTGCTCTTTGAAAAGTCGGGCCCCGTTAGTGGATTACTTATTCTGAGACAAACTCCCAATTGCTTCTACTCTTCCCTTCGTTTTGCATTGCACATAAGCCTTCTGTGCATGATGTGTACGCTGCACGACTTTGATACCATTCTGTGCACATTGACATGCACGCTGTTAGTGTTGTAGTTTGTAAAATCTAGCATCAACATTTCAGACATAATCACTTGCAATAAAATGTGCACTTATATAGCAGAAATCAATTATACCGAATTCAAATAAAATTTCACTTTCAGGCACAAACGTCTGTGAATGTACCCATTTTGGCATTGAAAAAGTACCAACATGTTCTACAGCATAACTATCAATGATTATGCTTCTCTCCTCTGAGCATTTACTACGCAATGCATGTTCACAGTCTACATACAATCGCCTACTCTACTTACGAATGATGCAAAAATGCGAAAACAATAAACACGATGGTCACAGAGAAATTTGGCCCCTTTCATTGCATTTTCAAATTCAAAGGAGAAACTTCATAAAAGAACTGAAAAAAGAATAATAACGGGTATGTAGCCTCCCCATTCAACCAATATGGCCCCCACAAAATCTCACCATTTGTAGCACTTGTTTCTGGATGGAAACATACGGCAATCTTCATTCCCATGGCCTGAAATGGCATTCATGATGCCTACCCTTGTGCTCCTCAGTTTGTACCCTTCATCAACACATCATTCTTGTATTACTGCAGTTTAGTTAAGTCTTCACAATTTCATAGACGATAATACATGTGTACTTGAATTATATATAAAATGATCTCGCAGATTTCATCTGAATAGAGTACAGTGTTACCCCACGTCCACATTCAGTAGTAGTCAACGATTCCCTCTTTTCCAGTTTGCCACTGTCCATGTCTGCCCTCTCCCACATTATACAGGCCTTACGCTATATACTACTGTTGTGATGACACTGACACAATTACATTAGAATGCTCCTAACACCCCTACTTATTAGACACAACCTGTACTATATCTGACATGGTAACTTCCATGTCAATCTTGTTTGAAACGAAAACACTAATTCTTTCACACTACCTCTAATACGTTATCCCTTACACCACAACGTCAGTCACTTAAAAATAACAACAATATCCTTCACTTAGTACTGTGCATCGTTATCACTTACTATGAACAACTGCCCTCCACAGCTTCGGTGTGTCTTTCCATAAGTGGATGCATATTCATAGGACAAGTCGTCATCATAACTCGTATTTCTTTCGAAGAGGTACCTGCATTCCTGTGGATGTCGTCCCCAACCTCATCTGTTCATTATTATACAACCCACTGTAACATTTGTGATGTAAGAACTCAGCCTGAACATTCCTTACAATTTATTTAATATTTTCAATACGTTCATACAATTTCAATTGGTACATCTCTATATACTATGACACTATTGAAATTCATATTCACTCCGCTACTACTTAGGGCAAAGTTTTTAATTTCAGCACTTCAAGAAACATTGACCTACAAATACTGTACATCCGTATCACAAAATTTTGTTCCGCACACTTCACATTATTCATGACGTCAGACAACAAATACGGTTGTTGTTCGACCTTGTCATACATGTACAACACTGCTGTACAGTGTACAAACGAGATGTACAAGTGAAATTGACAAAACTTTGTCGCATTCACTATCCAGTGTGCGCTATATCATAAACTGTAAAACTTTCGTCGATGACGAATTCTGCAAGAAAGGCAGAACATGCGACTTCAGCCTTAAGAACAGTGTGATCTATGCGTAAGCCATGAACGGATAGCAACCTACTGTAATCCTGAAACTTTGTTAATACTTTGGAGCGTGAATTGTTCCACTTCCTTTACCTCAAAATGTGGACCACTATTATCCCAAAGCGCGTTCAGCATTCGTAGATTATTTCGTGGAAGCCATCGCTCGTCAAAAACCACTCCCATTGCCTGCAAGGCCGTTGTAATCCTTAACCTTGCACTATTCAGTGCCCTTCCTTTCTTTCAAAAACAGTTCTCTGTTAGTATACCTCATTTATGAGCTCTAAAATTAACACATAACACACCTCCATAACTGATGTGGCAACTTCAACCTCGCAGTGTGGATTTGAATACAACGATGTGCTGCTAGAAGTCCAGTTCTATGATTCTGAATTGCACCCCCGTCCTACGATTGCAACCTCGCATGTCCTAACAGTTTTTCGCATTATTTACAATTTTAGAACAATCTACATAGACGATGATAATTATTCAACATATTATAACTCCAAATACCTTTGTTGTTTTGCCACATGCAGTTACTTACTGTTCAAAGCAATTTCCAGGCCACAAATTCCCTGATCGATGTTTTTTTTTGGAACTGTACCTTCAAAACTTAACCGACTCATGCAAATCAACTTCCAAAATATAAGATCTGAAGGTCTATAACATCTTCAGTCTCAACAATTTCCATCAAACACCTCACCTCCTCTGCTTCTGTATGCTCTGAATTCGCGGAAGACAAGTCAGATGATGTGTCCTCATACTGAATCACATCTTCATCCGAACTCGTTCCTTCGTTGCTATCAATGTCTTCCTCGACTTGCCGTCTGCGCCGGACGTTTCTGCTCCCCGGATGTTCATTCAGTGATCTTCTTCTTGCCTGAACTCGCTCCCCACCGCTAGCATGTTCTCTGTATAAGCGTTCCTCTTCTGCTTCATCATCCTCTTCACTGTCCGATCTGACATCTGCCTCTTGTACTTCATGTCTCAAAGGACTGCCACGCCCACCCCGCCCGCCAAGCCTGCCTCGTCCGCCACGCCCGCCCCTTCTGCCTCCTTGGTTTGTACCACCGGCGCCGCGTCCTTCTCGTCTTCTTGTATTTGCTCTACCCAGTGGTTGCAGTACCACATCCTCTCCTGTTTTGGCTGGAGGCAGCTCTTCTTCTCCAACTTCCCGATCAGGCCGTAGGCCTTCAAATTCTTTAGTACGACCAGGATGAAACAATCCAGCCTCCTCTTCGCTATCGTTGTTTGGTATTACACGTTTCCCTCTGACCTCTTTCCTCAACACCACTCTCCAACCTGGAGACTCTCTAGCGTTTGAATAGAAGACTTGTTCACATTGCCTAGGGAAAGCAAAACTGTCTCTACAAACCTTACCATATCTTTTTTCGTAGTTGGCTAATGTGAATCCCCATCTATCTCGTTTTATCGTTGCATTCTCACCAATGTAATTTGCCTTCACAAAATCACACACTAACACTACTAAGCAATGACGTCTATAGTTCAGTTCGAGAATCTCCTCAATGTGCCCAACATATTCCACATCTGCAGTCACTTGGTTACCGTCACGGGTACTATTCCTACACAGCTGTCTAAATGTCGCAGCAACTCCACTATCACATGTTTTATTTGGCCTCTCACAGCTTATAACCCGATAATGGTTCCCAAACGCATACATGGACCTATATGCTGCTGCAACATGCAATGGACCTCTTGCCGTATCTACTACTCTGGGATTCACAATAATGCCAGCTTGTTGCTCACGTCTGACCTCCTCTTGGACCGAGTCTGCAAACATGGGCAGTGGGCAAAGCTCTATGGGGAACACAAACCTCGTCCTTCTACCGCTTCGACGTTGTTGTCGACGATACTGTTCTCTTTCTTGCTCACGTTCTGCTACAGCTGCCTCATACCTTCTGCAAAGCGTTTAGGAATACAAGACAAACTTGTATTAGGATTCTCAGGTCATGCATTCTGCAGTATTCCTTTAAGTTGGACAGCACTTTCATCATGGATATTCAGTACGCATGTGCTGCACACTGCAACCATAATAGTCACTGGACATATGGCAGCATCGAAGTTGCCACGCAGGACATATATTGCCATACTGAACACCTAAATGTCCTAGCGTCCAGAAACTAGATTTTAAAGTGGCTGTAAATCCTTCACACGTTTTTACAATTCTTGGATGAAACTCATCCACTTCTGTGGAGATTTTTCACCAAGTTCTTGTCCTATCTACTTGCTGGATGTAGTCATTCTAGAGCACATATTTCTGTATACTGACAATAGTATAAGTATGTCAAGTCATTAACCATACCAAACTTGCATTCACTTTAGTTCAAAGTGGATTCCTGATTATTGATGTCATAATTTACATAATCATAGACACTTAAAACTATCATCACATTTCGGACTGTATCATTTCAAACTCATTCCAATAAATTTTACACCAAAAATATGTAAACTTAATTTGTAATTGACTTCAAAAGGAATTTTTAATTTTAACTTCAGACTTTCATACATACATATTGCTGAGTATATTACTGAATCAAACCATGTACATGGAATGTAAAATAAAAAATCTAAAACTTTCATTTGGATTTGTATTCCAATAATGTTTTGCTAAATATTATTCCATAGTCCTTTTTCTGCCATTGTCAATTCCATGAATACCCTGTTATGTTCAGTAATTCAACAAAGTACATCACTTTGTTGCCTATCAGACTGTGTCATTTATGTAATGCAGCATTACATCGTCCATCCTCACACTGATGTGGAGAAATACAAACTTTTCTCATACACTGCTCTCGTTTCATTGCACTCATGCCATGTTTTCAATTATACCCAATTCAAATTGTATACATCATATGATGCTTAATTCTACATAATACATTAGTATTGCGGACATTAGACAGAAAGAGAGACTGTACCTTCTGTATTCATCCATATGTTCCGTATTCGCCAACACAAATTCATGTACCAGCTTCTGAAACTCCGCTGTCATTCCGCGGTCCCTTTTAGCACCTTCTAAAATTTCATCGTACATTGCCGGCTCTTCTTTGTCATCCCATGCCCGCTTGGTTGTAGGCGTATACTCAGAGAGATATTCATTCAGAAAGCCAATTGACTCTTCTCTCAAATAACCGTTTGCCATGCTTCCTTCCGGTCTGGCCTTGTTTTTTACAAATCCTTTCAATCCCTTCATGTACCTCTCAAACGGGTACATCCAGCGAGTGTGCACAGGCCCACAAATGAATAACTCCTCCACGAGGTGAATAGGTAGATGCATCATGATCACAAATACTAAAGGAGGCAACTCTTTCTCTAAAGAGCAAATGGTTTCTGCGACTTCTTCTAGCAGAACTACCTTGTCATTGACATGTACCACCTTCGCACATAATTTCCGAAACAGTCTACTAACACGCATGACTGCACCGACAACTTTGGAATTACCTACATTCCTCAAACACAATGGGATTACTTGTTGCAATAATATATGAAAATCGTGTGTCTTCAAACCTCTCAATTTACCATCATGGATCCGCCGGCTTAAGGGACCGACGTAATTCGATGGGAATTTTAATTCTCTCAAGGTATTCAAAAACTCCTGTCGATGCTCTCTAGACAAGACGTAGGGTGCGTCAGGCTTGAAAAATGTCTGTCCATCCGGATTCCGCTGCAAGTGTAGATGGTTTCGAATGCCTCGAACACGCATGTCCTCCCTTGACTTTGCATCATCTGTCTCACGAAAAAAAGTTCGCAACAAGTTCTCACAAATGTTTTTCTCACAATGCATGGCGTCTAATGTGTGTCTTGTAGGAAGTTTCTGTCCACATGAAAACAACATTTGTGAGAATTGACATGGTGACAGCAAAAATGTCATATCATTTGCTACTCTGAACCTTTACTCTATTTTCCTGACCTAGTGTAGGTGTCACCTTCATTCTGTACATATCAGAAATCACCGTTTCTGTTATGCTGCACACTCCCCTTAACATCCAAATTACAGCAAACAATTCTTAATCTGCCTAAACAGGAAGGCAGGGTCGGTAGGACAAAATCATTTGGTAATTGCAGCATAAGTACAAGATATTTTAAAGTTTGTTTGTGAAATTAATAAAATTAAAGTCTACAAATACCGTATTGAAAAACAAAACAAACCTTCTACCGCTACACTTATGCAGAGGAGAGTGTTAGAAAATTTAAAGATTTAAAAATAGTTTAGATTTGTACTCTCAAAAACATGAATACCACAACTTTGATTGAAATACTAAACACACATCCCCACATTGACCAACAGAGAGGGTAACATTATTGCTTCACATAAAACAATTGCAATGTCTTCTCACGTTGTTCTCCTCACCAAAAACAACATTCTTTAGAAGAGACATGGTGACATCAGAAATAAACAGAAAAAATTAAGCCGGTACAGTAATTAGGTAGGATACTGTGAGATAACGATAAGATTTGCAAATATTATAGATTTTCATTGTCGACATTTAAAAACTACCCGAGACATTGATTCCAATAATATGGAAACATCCTCAGCTCCACCAATATAGAGGTTAACAAATTAGGTTATTAGAAATCACTGATAGTGATTTGTGGACAGATTCTGTTCACACCAAAAACTACATTATCTATAAATCACATGGTTGCAACAAGAATTTCATATACTTCCCTTTTCTGCAGGCATTATTCTATTATAGAGGACAAGCTGTAGATGATAACTTCATTCTGTACAAATTCAGAAATTATTTTCATAATAGGGTGCAGCCTCCTGTTAACATTTGAAATTTCATCGTAGGGCTCTAAATCTGACGTAACAAGAAGGCTGGGTCAACAGGAAAAGATCCCCCTCTACACTGCCCAAGAATGAAATTAATTTTTCCAGTATGTTGTTGAAATCAATACAAATGAAGTCAACAACAGACTTATTAAATAAACATAATAACAATTTCTGCCGCTAAACGACATGCATAGAATATTGTTAAATAATTATAACATTTCAAATTAAATAGTTTAGATGTCTAATTTCCGAAAAAAATATGACCACAAGATTGAGTCCACTACATTCTTTACATACGACATGGCGCCAGCAAAAATAAAAATAAAAATTTTAGCCACTACACTGCTTACGTCGGCTACTTTATTTCATTATAAGATTTGGAAATATTATAGATTTTAAATGCTGGCAGTAAAAACTACAAACGATATTGATTCCTACACTGGTGAGAGATCCCCGTAGTGCCGATTGACTAGAGAGGGTAACAGAAAAAGTGAACAGAAAACAGTAACAGTACCTTGTGGGAACTTCTTGTCCACTGAAACAGTACATTCTCTAGAATCGACATGGTGACAGTAATTAAAAAGAATAACGTTTATCCGCTACACTAAATAGGTAGCCAATTGTTACATACTCATAATATTTCAAAATTTTATAAATTTTTACTCTCACGTTAAAAAAATCATAAAATTGTGATTGCAGTACTATTGAGATATCCCTACATGCACCAATATAGACGGTAACAAATTATGGGAATAGTAAATTAAGTGGTTACAATATGTTAATGTACAGTAGTGTCTCTAACTCTGCTCTACCTACTTAGTGTATTAATTTCCATTGTTAGTTATCAATATTGGAATATTCAAGAATCAATGATGTAAATGTCGAAGTCCACTTATTGAACTGTTACTACTTATTTCACACTGAAGTTCCAACCCTGCGTTCCTGGTTCACTTATCTTCCATTTACATTATCACACACTGAATTCCCATTCTGAACATCGCTATTCATGGATCCTTGTATCCTCTATACCATTCTAACTACACTGCAACGTCTATGAAATGAAGTACGCAAAAGTTCAAAATGCCTTAGCGATTACCGGCCTACACAGTACATATTTTTCATGCACACTGTACATGTACATTTGAAAATCATGGCCTAATATACTGTATGTGAAGAAGAAAATAATAGAAATAAGATTACCTCCCAATATGGAAGTTGAAACAGAATGCTCACTCGCTTGACACCTGTCTTCTTGAGAGGATCATGCTTCGAATTGGGACGGCCACCAAGCTGCAGAAAAGACTCCTTCCACGCTCCACGTTGTCTTACGGTTAAACCCGATTGCCTTGCCGGTGCGGCATCGTGATTTGCCTGTCCATTGAATGCTATGCGGGCTAACCTCCAGCGGTGGTTTAGCCTGAGCCACCGGCGATGACCAAGAAAAACAGTCTTCCGTACCTGTTTAGAATACTCGGCAAATGTTCCCTCCCCGCAAATAGGACAACCAGCGTAGCCTTTCCCGGATTGCCCAGAAATCAATGTGTACGCTGGGTAGTCATGTATAGTCCATATGAGCATGCCACGCAACTTGAAGTATCGATTGGGTCCTTCTTCCTCAGACATGTCCACAGCTTTCACGCCCACCCACAGCTTCTTCAACTTGTGTATAAGAGGCTGTAGAAACACGTCTATCGTCTCCTCTGATAGAGAGTTTGGTCTAGGAATAATCATACTCAAACTAATGAAAAATCTCTTAGTTAATAGATAGGGTGGAAGGTTGTAGAGTACTATCATGACTGGCCAAACTGAATGTTTAGACGACTGTAAGCTATGGGGATTAACACCGTCTAGAGAAAGCCCCATTCTAATATTCCTGCCTTCGCTACTAAATGTAGGGAATTCATTTTCAATAAATTGCCATTGTTCACTGTCCACCACTGATCGCATTTTTCCATCAATGGAATGATTGGCACTGTGCCAACGCATATGCTTCGCTAATTCTGGACAACGAAACATTCTT
The DNA here is from genome assembly GCA_022496805.1 of Pohlia nutans. Lineage (NCBI taxonomy): Eukaryota > Viridiplantae > Streptophyta > Bryopsida > Bryales > Mniaceae > Pohlia > Pohlia nutans. Next base: position 14,146,168 of record CM040091.1, on the reverse strand, counting down.
TGCAATCTTTTTATGATTGAAAAATAACGTAGTACTCTCACAGGAACAATGTTGGACCCTGGTATGTACCGTGACTTATGGCAATGTGGACAGTCTTGTAAGTCTGATTTATCTTTCCAGTATAAAGTTTTGCCACATTCACAGCAATGTATTGTCTCATGAGACAGCCCTAGCTTCATTAGCAAGCTTTTCATCTCATAGGATGATGTTGGGCAGTTATTTTCCGATGGCAACACATCATTTTTTATGAATGTTAAAATCTCATCTAGACAATGATGACTGATTGAAAATAGTGTGCACAAAGACATCAGAATAAGGCTGAATTGTAACCTGCTAGTGTGTGAACCAGGGAACAAAGGCTCCATTGACTGTCGGAGGATGTCCTCATGTAGTGGACTCTGGTCTGGTTCTTCCTCATCTGCAGACAAATCTTCAAAATCCAGAACTTCGTCATCTTCTTCTCTAAAGTTCTGGTGGATCTCATCGACCCGTGCAAAGTAATTCTCCGCCATTTGTTCGAAGTTGATGTCTGTGTTCGGTGGGGCTGTCTGGAAAGCTTCATAATCCTGGGCGTCTAAAAACACCTCTTCATCTTCTACGACACCTTCTTCTGCTAGCGGTACATGATTGCGTACATCACGATGCTCCTCTCTGTAATTGACACGTTCATGGGGATTCCTCTGGCCACCACAGCAAAATCATGTTAATATGGACATAAAATGTTGCATCGTTCATAAATGGACTTATTACAATTACTGTGAATGTTATTACATTTTTGCACAGAAGTGTCTTTCATGTCGGAAATGTATGATAGTAACTTAAAAAATTACATCGAGCATCTAGTCTTGTGCGCACTGTTCAGTACATGAAAGCTAGATTGGAATAGGATCTGGAATTGTACGTTTTCCTCTATGCATGTGGGTTCTCAGCACTACTATGCATAACCATTTGCTATATTTTTAACCATTGCTGAGTCATGCATATTGTGTAAGACTAATAATTAGTTCTACAATTTATTCATTGTTGCTGCTCTCTGTATATTGTACACGATGTGGGAAAAAAATTATCCACAAAGCGGAACAAATAAACATAACCATATGAAGTACTTCACTATCAAAAACTTGCAAAACTCACCAGAAGCGGCTCCACGAGTGCGCTGTCACGTCCATACTTGCGATGGTGAGATTCAACTCTCGAAACGGACTGCGTCTTAAACCCATGACACCGTTCGCATCCACATGGGTAGCGTCCTATACCTTGTCGAGCAGCCAAAGCCCTTTCAATGTGGTAAGCATCTCCAAGGCGTGTTGGCCTCATTGGTAACCTACGAGCAATATTTTGTACTGAGTAGAGTACATTGAATCTGAACTATAATTACCATCTGAATAACAATATGATACAGATGCTGCATGAATGTAAGGTGTCACTAAAACCAATTTAGTTCATTCACAGATGCATCATGTTATGCACTGAGGATTCCACACCTATGTGCACATGAAATGGAAGAGTATGTTAGCAACTTACGGATTGTAGCTGTAATTCAGCGCTAGATGAAAGGATTGTATAGCATGAAACAATAAAACGTCACTGTGTCCCTTCTTACTTCGTCACCGTGACAATGTCCCTTTTTTCTTCGTCAATTTAGATGTAAAAGTTAACAGTGGGAAAGTTGTGCGCACTGACTTCTGATAGCAATCTCTAGTAATTCTGCAGTGGACTATGTACTGTCAGTACAAAAATGCAAGCTATAAACCTTTAAATGTCCAAAGTAATATGTTTTTTTTAATTTTCATAGATCATACTGATCCAACCATACATACGATATGCCAACACCAACCTCCTATCACACATACGAATTCATAAATACAATGTACATATTAAGATACCGTCAATGCTAATTTATGTATAGTATGATAGATCAATTCACTGGCATCCACATGAGTAGGACTTTACAGAATTAATGGAGCGTAGAATTCATGTAAATCGGTATTAGTAAATCTGTAGAGTTTTTTATACTGTCACTGTTTGGCCTTTGAAATTGACAGAGCTCAGAGTGGACGTAGAAAACATATAAAATTAATCGAGCACAAATTATGAATCATGGGGACAATTATTTAGGGGTACATGAACGTATTCTGTATGATACAGTTGCTAATAATACCAGCACATTGGAGAGTTAAAATTGAAAAACCTCTTAAAAAAAGGAGCATACCTCGTCCTGGTTCAGCTACAAGTTAACATGCAGCGGATTTTTTGAGCATTGCCACCGTCAATGTGAACATGTTGCATTCCAGAGCATTAATGTTTTTGTTGTGAGGTTCAAAACAAGATCGGCCGTCCCATCGCCAAAGCCTACATGTATCATCCAATTGCAAGTTCCATCATTACATTACACCATATAAAAGAAAGCATATGTTTTACACACTGCATCTCACCATCTATAAGGTTAATATCTTCTCCAACAGAAATCAACTATTAACACTCAGCAATGACAGTACAGTATGTAGAGTATGTATATTTTGGAAACGGATTCATGTCCTTCCTAAGTCCGCATCTACATATATCATAGAGGATTTATTCTACAACACATCTAAAACGCAGCATTCAAACTAGAGGACGCATTCATAGCACACTTGAATACCAAAATGTAAGTAACTGCATTTTCACTTCTATGCTGATATGAATGACAAGACAAAGTCGCTTATTTCGCTTTTACTAATTCTACATTTTTGTATATACTTGATAATTCCAAACGAATAATCTCTGAATTATTTGGCAACTGCATGTGGACAACTCTCCACACTGACTTCATAACACGCCTATATTTCAGAGTACAATATTTAGGGATAACAGTAAACACGTACAAAAGGTACGAGTACTCACTTTTAGAAACACATACCAAATTTTTCGCATAACCTATATTCACATTTATGTTTGTTTAACATAGTTTTTACTGTACAGAAGTCTGTGTTATTGACTGCACTTTGCATGTGAACCACATCATTGTTAGAGGTTCAATTAGAGATTTGTGTAGAGGGACCACTGTTACTGGCTTTGTATTTTTGAGAAAGAATTATGTCCGAAAAAAAAACTCACACAATAGTTTGGATGGGCTGTGTAGTACTCGAATTATGCTCCACTGAGTATAAAACTGTAGTGAGGCCCTGCTTTGAGTTCATACTAAATCAAAAACACTAAACCCGTAATTACAGGGATAGTGCTTGAGTGACCGAGATTGGCCATATGTGACAGGAAGTTGTTGCTGTGAAGTGACATGTTGCTAAGCAATAATTTTTTTCATTTATGACAACCTAACGATCGTTGAAGGCAGAAGTGTCGAGGTATGAGCGTCTGCGCTAAGCGAAGTTCTGTCAAATAGCGAGTGCAAAGAAATTGCGTACCACAATGTGTGCTTTCTTCTCCCGAGTGCCCTCCTTTTGCTGCTGTGTTCACCACCTCTGCCGTTGCTTCCAGCAAACCAGCCTCCTCTACCCCGTGCTAGAAGATAGTGTTGGAGCTCCTCTAGTCTGCAACATATTCCATGAGAGCGCCTGAGTGTTCGCCTAGAGTCGTTCTTCTAGACCTACACCAGTTCCATGGATTTCTGTTTCTCTGGCAGTAAAAGGTGGAGAGTTCGTGGCATGCGTGCTTGACAGAGAAGTGCGGAATTGACTGCGGCCAAGAGGAGGTGAACCTGCACAAGAGGAAACCAGCGGAGTATGAAGGTTCCAGCCTATGAGCTAAAGAGATACAAGACTATTGTGGAGAACGATGAGTTACTTAGACTACGGACTGGCGTAGGAGATTGGCTGTAAGTAACTTACCAAAACCGCTCATTTCGCAAAGATATGTCAACGTGCAGTGCGTAGAGGTAACCATCGTCAGTAGAGTGCGAAAATTATGCGTGTGAAGAAGGAAAGCTCTGAAAGTAAGAACCAACAATGGAAATAAATTAAGTATGATTGCCGATGCCGCCGCGATCGCAGTATGCCACCGGTGCGGGCTCATGTCTAGGCATGGTAAACTTAGCGACAAACGTGCATGGACACTTCCACGCGGAGGATAGAAAGAAAAACAGATGTACAATCAGAAATGGGAATATCGGGAGAGGGGACCACTTTTGGACAGTATTCATCGCGATAGGGTTTCTTGGATGAAGTTTACCCATGCATCGTGGAGGCACAGACTTTCACGTCTGTGACACTCCACTCAAGTGTTGTCATATTCAGTCTAGTTTTGCATGCTTTCTGTCAACTCTCTGTGTGTAGTGGTTGTCTACAGTTATGACGGAAAGGGTTGCAACCGCGTCTGCCCAGTGTTTCCGATTAGCATGCAGATTTGAAAGAAAAATGTAGTACCGCTCACGTCTGTACATTCTAGGAAGGCGCGGCGGCCAAAAATTCCACACCTGTAGAGTTTTGTGGTTTTCAGATTAGTATTTTTCTAAGTGTCTTGTTCCGTTCTCAGATATTCAGCGCAAAACGCCAAAGCTCTATTGGAAGCTCAGACAGCGCTTGAAACAGGAGAAATTAAAACTCCATCGCAGTGTTCGAAATGGAGTACTGAAAGCGGCGGCTGTGACGAGGAGGCGGTGGACAACAAACACCCATGTTCTAGTGGAACAACAGTCAGTAGCGGCGACGAGTATCAGATCAGCCACTCTGAAGAGGGATGCAGCGGTGGGTCTGACACAGGGGAAGAGGATAACTCGGAAGAATCAATTTATTCTGCATCCGAACAGTCCAGTGAGGAGGACGAGAACAGCGACTGTACATCAGACTCTACAGACGGTGAGGCGGAGTGGGAACCGGAGGAGAGTACCAGCGCGGAGTCTTCTTATAGTACTCCAACTAACTCGGAGGTATGTAGCATGGAAGGGTTAAGTCCTGTGAATATCGTGCAATGTTGTTGGGTTTTTTCCCGATCTTGTATAGAATGAAGTACCCACGACACAGATATATCGAAAACCTTGTTTAATTGAAGCGAGTATTTGATAGTAATAATGAATAATTAGGTAGTTGACGTTGAACTACAGGCTGACTCCTCAATAGTTACAGGAGAGCAATTCATTACTACAAGCTTTGTATCTGTATGAATGATTGTAATACCATTCGTGTCAATGGTAAACAAAAATATCCCTTCTGAATGGTCCTTATTACACGGAATTGCCCATTATGGCAGGGATTCACATTTATGTATAAACATATGTCCTTAGAGAGTTAAAAGTTTTGGGCCACACAGAATTTGTGGGTCTGTAAGTAAGACTAATTGTACTCTTCTGTTGGCGATGCAGGAGGATTACACGAGCACAGAAGAAAGGTGCATTCTCATGACGTGATTTTTACAGTTAATTTTATTTATACGAGCGTTGTTTTTCGGTCTAGGGATAATTGAAATGCCACTGTGAAGAGGATGACATGATGAGACAGTTGTTATGTAATATTCTAGTTTTTCCTACTATAATTCACGAGTTCAATGGCATGTGACTTAGGATACGGCCATTACAGGAAAAAAAGGAAAAAGTGCAGTGTACAGTAAGCAGCAGTACGAAATTACGTGCTGCAGTTCCTGAGGTACGGTTTTTTTCTCTTGATAATTCTGGGCGTCGACATTGAACTCAAAGTGTGAATTAATTGTTGGTTGTACAAGTAATTCGTTTTGGAGCATGTGAAGTGGCTGTAATTGGTCCAATGCTGAATGAATATGACAGTATTTGTTAAGACGGAATATGCTTTGTTAATTAGAGACATCAACGGACCATCTTCAGAGATAGTGCACTTTGCATAATAATATAGGTTGTCTTCATCGAAATTGGAGAACAAATTGATCTCAAATTATTTTATAGCTCGGAGGTTGTTTGTCGTCTGTCGCTGGAGTTCAGTAGGCTGTTTGGTTGATGATGTAGAATTTTATTCTGAAGTGGAATATCGAGTGTTTTTAACTCCGGTTGTGGTTCTGTGGGGAAAAATTAGCAATCACCATAGTCGCAGGTGTCGTTTCCAAATCGCGTTATTAGAATGAATGTGGGTGTGTTAGGAATAAAATTCTGTTAAATAAATTGTCGTTGACGACAAATGCGACATGCGGAACAGCATGTACAAAGTATGTTTTAAATATAATAGATGTACCATGGACGTAATAGATCATATGTGTGACAGAAATGTAGAACTTGAAATTACACTGTTGAATTTTGGCCCAGTATTTTCAAGTATTGTAGGTTGACATTATGTGCAAGCGAAAGAAAATGTAAGAGAGGATGTTGAATAGTTTATAGGCCAAGCCCATATAGTACTTACAATCTACGTTTCGCATGATTTTATGCCTGTCTGAATCATTCAGGTGATTGAATTATTATCAAGTTTTGGCAGTTGTACAGTGGTTCACCATTCCATGAAAAATTTGGTTTCCCAAAAATTTTATGTCGTAATGTGAGACATAAAAATATTTCCAGAACCGACAAGTTATGTTGTACATGAGCTAATATTAAATTTATTCATAGTAGTATTTACGTTAGGCCGCGTATCAATGACGGTATTCTGTATCGCTCATGGTGATGTATTGGAGTTTTAAGATAAAATTCCAGATGTCGTAGTTTTCAGGGAACGTTTTCCAATACGAATGATTATGTTGATTGATAGAAAATTTTGTCTCCTGTTCAATTTATTTTATGATAGCATATGATGGACCCAATATCAATATTTCTATTATGGTATGTGCATGAAATAGTGCGAGACAAACAGAAATCAGTTTACAACATTAGTATATGGTTTTGGAGGAACAATGAGCTTTCAACGGGACAGGACTGATGGTTTATGCCAACTCTCCGAGCAGGGCTAGAATATCTTGAACTTGAAAGACGGGTACATATATATTAACCTTGGTGGACATCTAGGAACTACGGCTAGGAGAGCATGGATGTAATGTTGCTTTTATGCATACGAACAGGGACTAAACTAGCTTAGATATAGAGGTGGGAAGTGAGCTTAGGGCGAGATGCGAATGTTTGAAGCTGTCATTGTCGTGCCTGCGTGAATATCAGAATATTTTGTTTTAAGAATGGCAGTGTATAGAGGAATTGGGAATCCTATACGAATTTCATTTGCCTTACTCGAGTGCAGTCTTTGTTAGAAGTCATAGTATAAACGTGGATGCCAGGGAGGTTGTGATCTACTGTTTAAAGTTGTATAGTTTAACAGAATATGTGATGCCAATGATGAATCTCATACGACACTTGTCAGCATGACCGTCGTAGGGATGCATTGAACGTTGTAATACTGACGATGTACTGCAGTGAATGAAATAATTGTTTTTATACTAAACCATGATAACGGCAGTGGATTGTGATGATTGTTGCAGCAAATGGGTCGACCACAGCGTTCAGACAAAGGAAATGAAAAATTTGTCCAATGGAAAGAACCCGTGCCGTCAATGGCAGAGACAGCAGATTTTGATGGCCCTGAATCTTCTTCTAGGGCCAAACGGAACAAACCAACAACGAGACAGAAATCCTTGTTGTCGTCACTCGCAGCATCAATGCAGGGGCCCGTATTTGAACATGAGGACCATGGTACCAACCCAGCTGCAGTTCTGAGGGACAGCGGACTTGGAACGTCGGCACCAATCCCTGCAGAAGTGAATTCTTCACCTACAACACCTACATTCAAAAAGCCTCGACAAGTGGATACGAGAAGGTCAAGAGGGCAACTCCGATCCGGAATATCAGAACTTGAAACAGAAGTACCAGTGTACAAAGTAGCTGCAGGTCAGAGTCGTGGAGTGGAGCGACGACAATCACAGTTGCAGCACAATGATTCTACAGCAGAAGAGGACGGGACTGGAGGCCCAACACAAACAAAAGCACCACAAGGTAAAAGGAAATCACCAGTACTCTGTTCATTTCAGTATATTATATTAATCATGTCCTTGGAATTGAAGTGAACGAAGAACACCGAGATATTAAATATTTGTAAGCGATAGTGGGACGACTACGGTGTTTACTAAGTATGCAGTGGAAAGTTTATATTCATGAAAAAGGGCATCAGGTAATGTTCAAACTGCACCGACAATAAGTAAGTTTATGATGGAGTCAGAGTTTCATGCTGTATTTCTGATATGCCGAAGAAGGACAATGTAGAAAGTAAATACTATTATATTACGTAACGTCAGTGCAGGAAAGCAAAATGATGCGCATAGTACGTGGAATATAAGAGGATTTGCACAGTCAGTCTGTTGTGGACAATTTCATTTCCACTGATGTGACCCTGAAAGATATATGCACACGGCCTATAAGTAATCATTCAGTACAATTGCAGTCCATACTAGCATGGTATCAATAAATATCATTATAGAACTCAACTTATTTCAATGAATTGATTGATCTACGTGATACCTTATGTTAGTATATGTGGAATACAGTAGTTCGCGATTTAGTTCCATACATGCAATAGATGTGGAGGCTGGAAGCAAATGGCCCTCATACTTGTTTAAAAGGAACTATCTGAACGAGTCAATGGAGGCATTAAATATTTGTATTGGCAGGACTTATGAGGGGACAACATCCACAGCAACTGTCAGTACAACCAAGTCCAGAAAGGTCCTTACAAAACCAGGAGCGGGTGGAAACTGCCAGAGACACGCGATCGACGGTAGGTGCTACAACGACAACACGCTTGGTACGCAAGGAAGTGGAGTCAGGCACAAGTCCAGCATCACATCATCGACCTATGACTACATACAGTAGAGAAGGAGTACGACGCCAAGAACCAGCAACTCAGCGTCCAGTGCGTAATGAGGCACAACAGCGTAGCCCAGCAAGCGGAACTTTAACAAGTCCAGCAATTGCACGTGCTCCGGAGAGGTCACGGAGTCCAACTCGTGGAAGACCAAATTATGAAGTTGTTACAGAAACCATTTCTCATACTTGAATGTTTAACTCACATGCAGTATATATTGAAGTAGAGCAGTTCTGAGTATGCGAAGGCATTGGGCATTTCATGTCCATGCAAATGAGTGATTGAATGATAATGGAAAGAATGCGTGTCGGTAATTGTTGGTCTTAGATGTTGCAAAACTCTATTGTTTATTACGTTTTTCTTCACTACAGGAACGTGGAAAACTCCCAGAGGGACATGAAGGAAGAATTAGCAGTGCACGTGGCACACGGCACCAACAGCCACAAACTTACACATTTTACAACTCGGGGAATGAAGGTTCCAGTGGCGATGACAGCGATGAAGAATATCAAGAAGAAGAGGAGGAAGTACAAGAAGTCGAGGAAGTACAAGAAGTCGAAGAAGTACAGGAGGATGAAAATAGAGCAGTGGACGACTTCGTTGCTGACGACTTGTACTGTGAGACTGAAGCACAGAAAAGGAAAGAGAGGAGACGAGCGAAGATGGCTAGCGAAAGAGAAGGGGAGAGGAGGCGGCGAGAAGGGAAGCCTCGGAACTATTTGCTAGTAGATGGCTACACAAAGAAACCATACGGCGCTGGAGTGGGCAATTGGCGGAAAGAGGTGATGCTGATGTCTAGGAAACTCGACCCAGCAGTAGGCGCGATTAGTCAACAACCTCAGGATGTTCTTCTGGAAATCGCGGAGTGGATTCAACATACATGGGAGTATAGTGAGCCCATTAAGTTTGAGGTTGTTAAGGAGGTTATAGCCCGTGGAGTGTCACTTAGGCGTGCAGAGTTATGGAAAAAAATCCGCAGGGAGGAACCAAAACCAGATGATGTGTCAGATCGGACATGGCGATCGCTGAAGAGGGAGCTGGAGAATCCAGCAACACAACGTAAGTTCGAGAACTGCAGAAAGGCGAACGCGGCCCGTGTGAACTTCGGACGAACAGGTCCCTCTGGAGAGGTGGGGGTGCGTGAAAAATTAAGGAAGCGTTTCAAACGATCTCCTGAGCCACACAAGCTTTGTTTTGAAATGGCCAGGGACAAGGGATATGGCGGGCGCTCAAAGCGACAAAGGAACAAAGACTATATAATGCATGACAAAGACCAGAATTCCCCTCCCTCGTTTGAGGTGGCACGCATAACAGACGGTTTTGGAAATGAGTACGTTGACGATGAAGAGGACGTGTCCAATGCTCATGGCGCATCTGGTTCTCGGTTTCACATGCATAATGAACGGGGTAGTGACGCTGGGGCTGGAATACGAAATAGCGGGTCAGGGGGAGCGCAACATCTGTCAGCTGAGGAACTTGCACGTAATCCATTTGTACTGGAACTGCTGGAACGAATAGCAAATCTGGAAAGACGCCAGAGCACTGAGGAAGTGCAAGTACCAGCTGTGACCGCACAAAACAGAAGCACCAATGTACCTGCAGATGGCGTGGACAACAGAGAACGAGCACTGAACATAACAGGCATAGGGGTAAGCCAGAAAAGTTCATGATGAAACAATGTGATTACAGATTGAGAAAATGGGATTGGAATTGAAAAAATTACGGTGTTTAACAGCGAAGAAGTGATGTCGTCACCAAAATGTAGTGGTCCTCATTACAGTTTTACTTACTACAGTGTTCTCTGTGATTTTCAGTATCCACTTGAGGAAGCGGAACCAGGACCACAGCAAATTAACGGCATCTAGGTGTGTCTAGACGGAAACGAATGTTTTCCTATCTCCCCATTCAAGTGTTCTTGTGGGTGGCAACGTAGAAATGCTAAAGCGCACAACATCTACGTCTGTTAGATATGCAATAGTGACAATCAGATGCAACAATGAATATATTGATTCGTATAGTGTCATAGTGTTGGAAATTGCTCGAGTTTAGTGTCGACTGAATTGCTGCCTTCGTTAACATGCACTATGTTGGCAGGAACGTGCCGTGCTACCGAGAACGGTTATTCAACCATCTCCTCCAGATAAGGTGTGTGAGAGTAGGAGACGGTAATTTCAGAGAGAGGGATATGGGCTGTTGTGGAATATCACTCGCATTGTCTGACGATGTGGTGTCGAGAACAGTAGTAATGTCATAGACATGGATAGCAGAACTAGAAATATGTCGATCATGACTTGCTGATCTATACACCTTAGAAAGTTCTGAGTAGTGTACTGTTGGGGCAATGTGCTGGCATGTCAGAATGCAGACGTTGCATTTCAATTATTATCTTATCTAATCTGAAGTTGTAGTTGATGTGCATTTCTTTATGGGCTGCAGTAGGGTTAAGTGTGCATGCAATGTTTTTCGCAGTGTAACCAGGTTGTTGCTGAAGCAGGGAGCAGTGAACCCTCGAAAAAAACCGGACGAATTAAGATGAAAGCCAAGCGGTACTAAATGAAATATCCTTTCATGGGGTGTAGTTTAACGCGTTTGTGACAGACATACAACAGGTGGCAGTCGCTACGACCATCTTCAAAGAATGCAGCAATTTGTAACATTTGGTGAGGGAATGAGAGGGTTCAGTATTTAACATTATGGATTCTGCCACGTAGAGGAGGATCAGATATCCAGGTATGTACATAGCAGGTATAAATATTCATATCATACAGAACGACATAGATAACGTCTGTGAACATTTATACATTGTGAGGGGAACTGTATGCTCGACTACAATGCAAACACCTGTAATACTGTAGTAGTTTTAGGAGGAAATTTAAAAAAACAATTTTGAAATTTGCAATTGCATGAAAAACCATAAACCCCTATATCGGCAAATGAATGTGAGTGGTTACTGAAATTCCACGTGCACAAACCACTGTAGAACCTAGCCGCCAAAAAAATAGTTGTGTCCTATTAATACGTCCACTTGTAATGGCCACAATGGTTCACATTCTACCCTACTGCGAAACAAACGGAATCTGCACTATCAGCTCACCTTATATCAAGGAGCGTTTCCGAAACTAACTTACGTTGTAATTACACACTTACCCAGCCCACGAAGTTTCCTAGAAATTCCATGCCTACTTTACCCAGGTTGAAAAAGAGGGCCTCTTGTAAGTAAATGCTGACAAGGCAATAGTATATCCAGCGTGGCAGGGACGTTTGGCGCTGGCGAATCCGACGTGCATTCATGTCCTTAATGACAGCCGAACTGACAACACTCTGTTAAATTAATGACCGAATCAAGACGTATAATTGACAGAACAGTTGACAGAGTTTTGTCAAGTTCTTGTCAATTAGGACACCCAGGCCCTTGTAGTGTGTGCTCACAATTGAAGAGGATGTTTAAAAAATAAGAGCAAATACTTGAATGTGAAGATTCAATATTCAACAAAGTATATACTACTCCAATATAGTTTATGGAAAGAGAAATAAAAATATAATTTATTGATATAAGGTAGGATGTCCTAAAACCACCACCTCCCCCAATTATGACATGTAAACCTTTTTTGGGGCCACTACAATTGAGACCCAAAACCACCAATTTCACTATTCAAGTAAACCAATGGCACGTCAAGCATTGCAAAGAGATGGTGGTTTTGTGGTACCAAATTTTTTCCTCACATGGGGCCTTTTTCAGACTCCCATATAATTGCCCACTTCGCCGCATATTCCATCACACATGAAGAATCAACAATCCCAAAAGAACTATATAAACCAAAGACAGAACCCCTTGCAATCCGCGTCCTATGCATTCATCACCAAGATCACAACATTGGTACACCATACCAAATAAATACAATTAAAACTACAATTGAAAACCTACAAATTCCACAATATCACATACAAAATGCTCCACGTACCCCCCACAACACGCCGGTCAATAAAAAAATAAAATGGAACAAACTCATATACCTGCCTTCCATCAACCCAACCACTTTAAATACGCCACCTCTACCAAACTTTGTGTCAAACACTATATCTAAATTCCAACCGCAACATAGCTACTGTACCGATGGATCCTTCTTTCCTCCTGAACAAGCTCCCGACGGACATTGGAAAAAAGAAAAAGCCGGGTACGGAATATACAACTCTACAAAGGCTGACATGCAAATATCAGCAAGACTACTAGGCCTACAAACATGTTTTCGAGCTGAACTAATGGCTATCCATAGAACACTTAGATTAATCACTACTAAATACCTAGACGAACCGGCACATATATTTACAGACTGCCTCAACTGCCTATACAATCTAAACACACACATCAAACATCCAACTACACACAACAATCACGCGGATAAAACCATACTAACAGACATGGTAGAAATGTTAAAAACTCGTACTCAACCCACCACATTCCACAAAGTCAAAGCACATATTAACATTAAAGGCAATGAACAAGCGGATATACTTGCAAAACTGGGGCCATAAAAGAATACTTCAGTGCCACAAGTTCATATGAATTTGCACATACTACACCATTTTATTTTCAAAAAGATGTATGGCCAGGACCTGTAAAACGGCCAGATAAAGGCCCCGTCAGATGTCTCCAAACATATCTAACAAAATACGACCAAGAAAATAACCTTGAAGAAATGGCAATCGAATTTCCCAACATTAGCAAATGGACCATGAACTCAAACATCGATAACGAACTATCAAATACATTTTGGTCCAATCCTACAATCACCGACTCACAAAAAACAATTATATTAAAACTTCGCACCGGCCAATATATGGGTAATGCTAGAAAACAACTATTTTTTGGTAGAGAAAGATTCCCCTCAATAACATGTTCCATCTGTAACTCAGACACATGACTACACGTACTTCTAAAATGCAGTCATCACCATATTCACGCCATTAGAGTCAAAAGACACAACAAAGCAGTTTGGGAACTAAGGAAATTAATCCTTTCATCACAAAAATCTAGATGTTACACCCTCATGAACGCAGGAACATTCAACAACCCCCAAGAAAACACAGTACCTCAATAGCTACTACCATGCTCATGTGAACAACAAAGATGTCATTGCAACGCTAGATTCAAACCAGACATCCTTTGCGTAAAAGGACTCCCATACAACAATGACCCACCATCTCATCCATCAGACAACCTCACAATTTAATTTATTGAATTTACATATTGTAATGACAAATTCCCACAAACAAAAATAGATATCAAAAATGAGAAATATCAACCACTTATTAACAACATTATTAATTTAGGATGGAAAGTTGACCCACTCATAGTCATCACGGCGGGAGCTAGAGGCACAACACATATCCCCTCGATGAAACTCCTTGAAACAAAGTTTAAATTACCAGAAACTACCATTAAACACACGTTCAAAGAAATAAACACCATTGCTATACATCATGCCGGATCAATTATTCTACATAAAAGAAAAATAGAAAATAACCAACCACTACCAAAAGATTACTAAATAAAACAAAACTACCAAAGAAAAGGAGGGTAATGGTGAAGACCACTGCTTATTTATTTTTTATTTCTTGTTTGATTAGCTCACAGTACACACTTGTCTCAGGTAGATGAGACGGGGCCGGTTGGTTGGTACAAACTTTCCTGCCTATGAATAATTCACTAGCAGCACCAAGTTATGTATATCACAATAAACGCTCAGACGGACTCCACGGGAATCGAACCCGGACCGTACAATTGTAACATAAACGTTCTTCCCCAACCTACCTTGGAACCATGACTTGGCGACCTCCAGCAAAACAAACACCAATTTATACCCGCGCTAGTTCTAATCTAACATATTTTACTAGTGTTACTCTCGGGGAGGTCACTTCCAAATATTACGTAACAACGTGCGAACAAAGATAGGGTCCAAATAAATCTTTAAAGATAATTTTTAAAAATGATTTACATTAATATAGGATGCTCACAATTCATTACAAGAATTAAAATGAGAATATTCCCGAAATATTACTAACTATAGTAAGAATTATTTTTAATTTTTAGGGTACTTTTAAATACCCTTTGTTCACACGTGATACTCAAAAGATACAAAGGGTGACCTCCCCGAGGTGTTACTAGTATTTAACTCTCGTCACTAAAAACACGCAATTCGCTATTTATGCACTTGGTCAAGTGCGCTCATTTCATAAACATATATATTTGACTTCAAAAAAAAACCGGTTAAAAAGTTCTCTAAAAAACATCAATGTTGTCTTTCTTCAATCCCATACATTGTAAATAAATCATTATTTTAATTATTTTTTATTCTTATCTTGATCTTTTCTTATATATTTTCTTTCATCTTTTCTTTTTCAACTTGATTTCTTTCTTGTCTTCTTTCTTGTCTCCCTCTGTCTTTCTTTTGTCTTTCTTCATGTCTTCCTTTTTGTCTTCCTTGTCTTTTTTTCTTGTACTTTTTCTTCAGTTGTGGCCGCTGAACCCTAAACAATGGGAACAAACCCCCCAAAAAAAAACAAAAGTAAAAAAAGTTTTTTTATTTTTTTATTTTTTATTTTTATTTTTATTTTATTTTTGGGTTGGCCACGAGGTGTTGCTCAACCCTAAATGTTAGCCGCCAAAAAAAAAAAAAAAAAAAAACTTTTTTTTTTCTTCTTCTGGTTGGCCGTGGGGTGCTGCTAAACCCTAAATGGCGGCCACCCAAAAAAAACAAAGCTTTTTTTTGGACTTTTTTCAAATTTTACTATTTTTAGCCTTTAGGTGCGCCGCCGCGTACCCAAAGACCCTCCCATCTCCCTCTCATCTTCTTCTCCTCTCCTCACATATATAGAGGAGAGGAATGGGAGAGAGAGTGGGAAAATGATGGGAGAGACCCTCTCCTCTCCCCTATATATATGAGGAGAGGGGAGGGAGGGAGATGGAGGAGATGAACGTAGAGAGGGAGATGAAGATGGAGAGAGAGATGAAGATGGATAGGGAGATGTAGAGGGAGATTGAAGGGTCTTTGGGTGCGCGGCCGCGCACCCAAAGGCTAAAAATAGAAAATTTTGAAAAAAGTCAACTTTTTTTTTTTTTTTTTGGACTTTTTGGACTTTTTGGACGCCATTTAGGGTTTAGCAGCATCCCACGGCCAACCAGAAGAAGATTTTATTTTTTTTTGGCGCCTGCCATTTAGGGTTGAGCAGCACTTCATAGGCCAACCAAAAAATAAAAAAATAAATTACTTTTTTTTTTTTGTTTTGTTGGGGTTTGCTCCTATTGTTTAGGGTTCTGCGGCCACAACTGGAGAAAAAGTAGAAGAAAAAAAAGACAAATAAGACAAAAAGGAAGACATGAAGAAAGACAAAAGAAAAACAAAAGAAAGACCAGAGGGAGACAAAAAAGAAGACAAGAAAGAAATCAAGTTGAAAAAGAAAAGATGGAAGAAAATATAAAAGAAAAGATAAAGTTAAGAATAAAAAATAATTAAAATAATTATTTGTTTACAATGTATGGGATTGAAGAAAGACAATAATCGTCGTTTTTTAAGAAAAAAGTTTAGACAAAAAAAATTATGCGCCCAAGGATCAAGTGCATGATTATATGGCCAAGTGCGTAAATAGCGAATTGTGTGTTTAAAGTGTCTATTCTCGAAAGAGGTGAGTAGTCTTGTACCAATGGACCTTTGTCCGGTGGGCATTGGCTCATTGTCAAGACGAACAGACACTTATTCACGCCGGCCTCGAAAGACGACCGGAGTTCATATCTATCTATCTTGGTGGTTTTGGATTTAACTTTAAAGGGTTGTTTACACTATGGACCAAAACTCGCCCCATCCAACTCTAAAATCTGTGATTGGCTCTATCATGGATTTTAGCCAATGACAGATTTTAGAGTTGCATGGGACGAGTTTTTGGTCCGTGATGTAAAGCGCCCTTGAGTGAAAGTTAGTACCACACGGTGTGGACATGGGAAAATCTAGAGGTTTGATTTGGGTCATAGGTTACTTTCCCCTTTGGAATTTTGTATGAAATTGACAAATGCGAATTAGATGTTGCAAATTTTGCAATCCTCATCAAAAAACTATTTCAAATGCGGTCATTTTTTTCCCAATTTATCACTGCAAAAAATAAGCCAAATTGCTTATCCCCTAAGTGACCAAATGACCATTTCATGGTCGCTGCCATTTTTTTACGGGCTGCGCGAGACGAAAAAAAACTTTTTAAGAAAATAAAAAATATTTTCAAATAGGAAATCAAGTCTACTTTCCAACCCAATTTGAATCATGTCAATTGGAGTTAAACACCATCGAGGAGAAATTTTCAAAGACAAACACCTCAACATTGTCCTGGTGTTACAAAACTTACTATTTCGGGAAAGTGATGATGCTCCCTCTTTCTAAAATTTTGCTTTTTTGAACTTTAGAATATAATGTCTACTTTCAACCAATCATACCAAATTTCAAATTCTAAAAATATAATTTGTAATTTTGGTGAATATTCAACAATAAATGCTTCTAAATTTGTTTAATGAGTATCTAAAACATTTTTTTAAAAGTTTCACCATACGGATAATTACTAAACATCGTGCTTCTCATTTTCTCTTTTGGACCACACTTCATCGAAGTTGTAGAAGCAACATTTTATAACACATTTAGGTTTTGCCCTTACCTCCTTTGTCATTTAGGGGTTAACCCCTAAATAACGGAGGGGGTAAGGGCAAAACATAAATGTGTTATAAAAAATTACTTCTTCAACTTTGATGAAGTTTGGTCCAAAAGAGAAAATGAGGAGCATGATGTTTAGTAATTATTCATACGGTCAAATTTCAAAAAATAGCTTTTTATTCTCTCATAATGAATATAGAAGCCCTTAGCTTCAAATATTTATCGAAATTACAAATTATATTTTTAGAATTTGAAATTTGATATGATTGGTTAAAACTAGACATTCTATTGTGAAACTAAAAATTGCACATTTTTCAATGGAGAGAACATCATTACTTTCCCCAAATAGTAAATTTTCTAACACTAGCCAATGTAGAGGGTGTTTGTCTTTGAAAATTTCTCCCCGGTGGAGTTTAACTCGGATCGACATGATTTAAATTGGGTTGGAAAATAGACTTGATTTCCTATTTGAAAATATTTTTTATTTTCTAAAAAAAAAAAACTTCCATCTCGGGATCAACCATTTTATGGTCGCTGCCCTTTTTTTACGGGCTGCCAAAAATAGTAAAAACATTTTTATAGAAAATAAAAAATATTTTTAAATATGGAATCAAGTCTACATTCCAACCCAATTTGAATCATGTCAATCCGAGTTAAACTCCACCAGGGAGAACTTTTCAAAGAAAAACACTTCTACATTGGCTAGTGTTAGAAATCTTACTATTTGGGGAAAGTAATGATGTTCTCTCCTTTGAAAAATTTTCTTTTCTAAATTTTAAAATAGAATGTCTAGTTTTAACAAATCATACAAAATTTCAAATCGTAAAAATAAAATTTGTAATTCTGATAAATATTTGAAGTTAAATGCTTCTAAATTCATTATGAGATGATAAAAGCTATTTTTTGAAATTTGACTGTATGGATAATTACTTAACATCAAGCTCGTCATTTTCTCTTCTAGACCAAACTTCATCAAAGTTGAAGAAGTAATTTTTTATAACACATTTATGTTTTGCCCTTACCCCTTCCGTCATTTAGGGGTGAAGTTGGTGGTTTTAGGACAATCAACTTTGATAAATGATATATTTTGTAAATATATACTTCAATTCCAAAGTACAAATAAAAATTATAAATTCAAAATAACATTTTCTTTTACAATTAATATATATCTCATTCTATTCTCGTTGATTTTCCTTTTACATTTCAAAATACAAAAGTATGAAACAATCTTTAGAAACTGCATTTTTATTGAACTAACCTATTTCTCAAACTCAAACTACTTTTTCATTTTCTTCATTTTTAAATTTTCCAAAATTTGATCATAAAGGTGCTTGTTATTTTTTGTTTTTTGCTCTCCTAATCTCATCTATTTCTTGTGTGATTCTTTCAAAAAAAATTAAAGTTGATCTTTTTGTGAGAAGAGCAGCTCCCATTTGAAGAAATCCAATATTTGCTACAGTTCCATGACTGACAATTTTTGAATCTAATAATATAATTGATCCAGCTTTAGGTTTGATGTAATAGCCATAATGTTGTAGACAAAATTCTCCACCTCTTTTTGCTATTCCATATGGATACTCTGGAAATAAAATTAATAAAATTAAAATTACAAAAATAAATTGAACAATTATTTTGATAACAATAGGAGAATTTAAATTATTTTTTAAATATTTATTTTCATAAATTTTAAAGTTGAACACTTAATATTATTTTTGAAATTTATATTTATCAAAAAATAAACTAAAAATTACCTTTAGTAAACCACATAATGAATCCCATATTGCTATCACCTTTATCTTTATGTGGTGATACCCAATAATTTTTGGTAATACCTAAATGAAAAAATGGTGTGTCTCCAATTCTTCCATATTTTCTTGGATTTGTAGTAGGGTGTAGGTTTTCCAACGATTGTATCCAAGATGTAAACTCAGGTTGTAAAAATTTATAAACATTAGTCGCAAACAACTCTCCAAGTTTGTGAATTTCTTCAGCTGATGGTTTTATATTATTGTTTTTCCTCTCTAATTGTGCATACCTATAAAAAATATTGCTAAATAAATGATTATGTTTGATAATAATAGTATTAATAAGATTACAATAATATGACTAATATAATCAATTTTATTTTACTTAACCCCAAAAATGCAGATTTTGGACATCAAATGATTTCTAATATATAACATAGATTACAAATAATGTATTAGTGTGGAATTAGCTTATACAACAGGATTGTCAATAAAAGTATCAAGTCGCCAGCCTGTTACGAGTAGGCTACATGCCTACTCGTCTGGACTACCAAATACGTATACAACTACGTAGGTAGTTGGAACGGTTAATATTATTATCCTTTAAGGCAAGTGAGAGGAGACGCCTCCTCTCACTTGCCATCTTGTTAATTGAACTACATGAATATAATATGTTCCCTATCAAGATGAGTTGATGCATAAAGGTGAGTGTCTACAGGTTTCGAGCCCTAACATTATGGCAAGTCATGACTGTTTACACTCTTCCGTCTTGTGTGCAAAAGGAAATCGGTAAATGGGAAATGAATGGATGTCGAAATGATTTTGGTGCATGCTTTCGAAGCGAATGGGTACGAAGGGAGGTGCATGATGTCAACAGCTTTCAAGTATCTGGTGCCTCTCTTCAATCTGTAAAAAAAGCTCTACCACCGGAATTGCCACAATTGGAATGTAATTGATTCGATGCTAACTTTTACATGATTGTGTTATAGAATGAGTGATGCATATCGGAAGAATTGCAC
The DNA here is from genome assembly GCA_022496805.1 of Pohlia nutans. Lineage (NCBI taxonomy): Eukaryota > Viridiplantae > Streptophyta > Bryopsida > Bryales > Mniaceae > Pohlia > Pohlia nutans. The sequence continues at coordinate 14,125,982 of CM040091.1, read as the reverse complement.
TCGCAATTCGGGGCTAACTTTTACATGATTGTGTTATAGAATGAGTGATGCATACAGGAAGAATTGCACTCGCTGAATGAAATGGAAAGCAAGCCCTAAATTTATGCTTGAAGTTTCTGCATACTCATTTGATTGCAATGTGACCATATCGTGAGAATTAATGGCCGGTTTTATAGTTATCATTGGACCATGTCAAGCATAGTGGCCACCAGAAATGAATAAAAGTCGCAATCAAATATGGTATTTACAAGGCTATTAGCCGTATTTGAGTAACAAACGAGTCTTGATGGTTATGGAGAATCACATGTCAAGTCAACTTTTACAAGATCCGTGAGCAAGATCATGAGCAAGATAGGGAGAGGCAGAGCATCAAATGGATCGTGATAAAGTTCAGACAATCCAGGAATGGCCGACACCAAAATCAGTGAAAGAAGTTCAAGCTTTCCTCGGCTTTGCCAATCATTATTGACGGTTTATTCCCGACTATTCACAAGTTGCATTGCCACTTATAGCGTTGACAAAGAAAGGTCAGAACTTCGTCTGGACATCTCAAGCCGATGATACCTTCACGGAGCTTCAGTCCAAGTGTATTCATCCTTAAGATGCCGGATATTGGTTATTTCTCATTAAGAAGGGAAAAAATCGGTATGTAGTATTAAAGTATTATTACTTAATATGTTATTTAGCTTAAGGAAATAGAGCATATGGAGCAAGGCAGGCTCAACATGGAAGGGTCTCCGGCGGTGCCGGAGGGGATGGACTGGGCCATGTTTATTGAACAACGTATTCAAAATGTGCTTCAAGCGGCACTACCTCATATGGTGCAACAAATGTCTGAACAAGCTTCAGTACCTCCTCCTCGCTCTGCCCCGCAACAAGGCGATGACTCTATGGCGCCCAGGCCCAACACATACCAAGGTGAGGAGCGTCACAAGGAGTCGAAAGTGGCCAAACCAGAAAAGTTCGCCGGCAAGAAGGGCGGCGAGGTGTATAAGTGGTTTGCTCAACTGCGCCTAGTGTTCCGAGGTAACCGATCTTACATCACTGGCGAGGACAAGGTTGCTTATGCTCTTTCTTATTTAACAGGGGCGGCCCAAAATTGGGCAAAGCCCATCCTTAAAGCCTTGGACGAAGGGCAACCTCATCCGCTATTGCAAGATACGACGCGTTTCGGGAGGCACTTTTAGGTGTATATGGAGAAATGGATCGGCGTGGCAATGCAGCAGACCGCTTGACAAATATTTGACAAACCGGCGCAGTTGCAACATATATTTCAACATTTAATGAGCATGCAACCCAAGTAAACTGGTGCGAGCAAAGTTTGATGGATCGATTTCGGGCTGGCTTAAAGGACGACCTCCTTGATTGCATAGCAACGGTCGAGACACAACCTCGCACTCTTCAAGAGTGGATGGCGATAGCGACGAGAATTGATGACCGTCTATGGACACGACGCCAACATCAACGCCCAATGGGAGCTTCTTTGGCTCCGCGAGATTATGCATCTCGTCTCTGTTCTCCACCAACATCGACCGATCCCACTCCCATGGAATTGGATGCGACGTACTCTCGTCCACAGCCATGGCTAAAACGGCAACTGAGAGGCTCGAATATCAACGTCAAGGGAGGTGTTGGGGGTGCGGAAAAATGGGCCACATCCGTTCACGATGCCCTACCAATCCCTCCAAGCCACTCACACTGGCTGCTACTGGGGAGGAGGGGAACGACACCAGAAACTTGGGAAAAGGTGGGGCCCGGGACTGAACACAAAGGGGTAGTACCCGGGCGCTCGTCAGGTGGCTACAATGCCTTTTATCTACCCAAACTCTGGCAATTGTATTCAATCTTCTAATAATAAAGAAAAATATATTCTAGCTTTATATGTTCACACGACTATTGATAATGGACGACATTTGACTATGAATGTGTATATCAATTCTGTATCGGCCGTAGCTCTCGTGGATTCCGGTGCTACAGGGGTATTCATGCACCCCAATTTTGTTAAGCGCTGCGGCGCTACTATGAGTATTAAAAGCCAACCCCGTGAGGTGCGGGTCATTGATGGCCGGATCATAAACACGGGACTTACTACCCACGAAGCGACTGTGACCTTAGCGGTGGGAAATCATCAAGAAGTGTTACTGGCCGACCTCACGAATACCGGTCGTTATGACTGCATCTTGGGCATTCCTTGGCTCGTGCGTCACGACCCTACTATTTGGTAGTCTGAGCGCCAGGTACTTTTTAATTCCCCTTATTGCCAAAAACACATGTTTGGATCGGCCACTTCCATTGGGTGGACCAATGCATGACAAACGACAGCCTGCTTCTCCTTAGTGTAGTTCGGTGGCTTTGCACCAACTACAGAATGAATCGGCTATTTACTCCTTAGAAATTTTTGAGGTCAACTCCTCAAGTCCAGCACTTATTCCGGAGGAGTACAAGGATTTGGCTGAGGCATTTAGTGAGGAGGCTTCCAATGAGCTTCCAGAACATGGGCCGGCCGACATGAGGATAGACTTTAAAGAAGGGCAAGGCCCATGTCCCCCGTAGAGTTGGAAGAGCTTCGGCGATACCTTGAAGAAAACCTTGGCAAGGGATGGATTCGCCGTTCAAAGTCCCCCGTTTCAACACCTATTGTTTTTGCCAAGAAAAAAGACGGTACTATACGGTTTTGTGTGGATTATCGAAATCTAAACAACGTCACAGTACGCAACCGCTACCCACTTCCATTAATTCCGGAACTCACCGACCGGTTGACTGGCGCCAAAATATTCTCTAAACTTGACGTTCGCCAAGCGTATCATCGAATCCGTATGGCCCCGGGGCATGAATATAAGACAGCTTTTAAAACCCGGTATGGACTCTTTGAGTATTTAGTAATGCCGTTCGGGTTAACCAATGCCCCAGCACAGTTTCAAGCTCATATGCAAAATATTTTTAGCGACCTCTTAGACATTTCCATGGTTATTTATTTGGATGATATTCTGGTTTTTTCTACTGACTTGGCCGCTCATCAAGCTGTGGTTCGCGAGGTGCTTAAGCGACTACAACAACATGGCCTATATGCAAAGGCTTCTAAATGTGAGTTTCACAAAGACTCCGTAGAGTTCTTGGGAATGATTGTTTCAGCAAAAGGCCTCAAAATGTGCCAGGACAAGGTTCAGGTCATCCGAGATTGGCCGACTCCCACGACAGTAAAAGAACTCCAAGCCTTTCTTGGGTTCACTAATTTCTACCGCCCTTTTATTGTGGATTATTCTTGCCTTGCTGTACCCCTTACTAATCTCACACAAAAGGGGCAACGTTTTGAGTGGACCCCTGCTGCAGATGCTTCTTTCAAAAATCTTCGGTCTCGTTTTCATCAAGCACTGGTACTCATCCACCCTAATTTTCAAAAACCATTTGTGGTTGAGACGGATGCTTTTGATACAGCAACCGGTGGAATTCTTTCACAAAGGGGCGATGACGGACACCTCCATCCGTGTGCGTACCGGAGCTCAAAAATGACTCCGGCCGAAAAGAACTATGATATTTACGACAAAGAACTTTTAGCTATTGTCTTGGCGTTTCAGGACTGGCGCGTTTACTTGGAGGGATCCCCCCATCAGGTTCGTGTTATCTCAGATCATAAAAAATCTCGAGCAATTTCTGACTACTAAGCAACTCAATAGGAGACAAGCCCGTTGGTCCAAGATGCTCTCGGCCTTTGACTTCACTATTACCCACTGCCCAGGCTCGTTGAATGGACGGGCGGATGTGCTCTCGCGCAGAGTGGACATCGCCGACGGAACGAACGAGGAGCCCCGACCTTTACTCCGCCTGGCAGCCTTAGAAGGAGGTTCTCCGATTTGGTCAGACGATCAAATTTTAGCCACAATTCGGACATTTCTTGGAGAAGATCCCAAGCTCAAGTCAATATTGGCATTTTTTGGAAGCAACCCGGAGCTAGCCTCTGCTCACACCCGACGCCGATTTGAGTCTTACACTTGGCAGGACGGGCTCTTGTATTTTGAAGGGGCGGTTGCAATCCCAGATCATGAAGAACTCCGCTACCAAATCCTACGTTCCCGCCATGATGCCCCAGCCGCAGGCCATCAAGGACGTGCTAAGATTCTTGAGTTGGTGGGCAGGGATTTTTACTGGCCAACTTTGTATCATTACGTTCATCGATATGTCGATGGATGCAACACATGCCAGCGCTCTAAGCCCACTCATCATGCAAGGTATGGCCTTTTACAACCAATTCCTGCAGCGGAGGCACCTTGGAAGAAGGTGACGGTGGATTTCATAGTTAAACTTCCTCGAAGCAATGGCCATGATTCCATTTTGGTTGCGGTTGACAAAAACACTAAGTTGGCTCACTTTATTCCAACAACAAAAACTATAGGAGCTACCGGTACAGCCAATTTGTATTTGAACCATATATGGAAGTATTGAGGTAATTGATGCAACGTAGTATTGCTAGAAGCCAAAGACGTACGGGTGCTAAATAATGGTGTGTGGGAGGAGGGGTTAGGCATGGGCTGATCTCTAGAGTGTCCTTGTGATGAGTTATCCCATATGGTTTGTCCATGGTGACCTCCTAGTGTACACTACTTAAGGTGGAAGGCCTTTGAGTAAAGATCATCTCTTTCTACGCATTCCTTGTGTTTGTGTGTGTGCCTTGTGCAATCTTCTCTACCTTCAATAGGTTATGGGCCCACTCATGTGTGTTTCATGAGTATTAGATTGCATTTGTGCAAGTATTTTGAGGTCGGTGCGCAACGGGCGGTTTTGGAGCATTGTTGGAGGTTTTGGAGCTTGTTGAAGCGTTGGTGTTTCTTGGAGGTGTGCATGGGCTGAAGTTACATGTTGGAGCACTCTCTTTGGTCAATTTCTTCCCTTGATCTCCTTCTTTTCTTTCTTCTATCTCTTCGTTGCGAGTGGAACTTCGTTTGGTTCAATTGTGAGCATTTGAGTAAATGCAAGTGATTTGTGAGGTGTGAAGACTCTCGTGGAGGGTCTACCATCTGATCCTAGTGATTAGGCACTTGCTTTGAGGTGTTGCATGTGTTTCATGCTCTTGGGGTGCTCAAATTTTCATTTGGAGCTAGTTTGTGCACAAAGGTGCGGTTTTGAGCAATTTCAATGCGATTGGGGTTTTGAGGGACTTGTGTGAGTTCATGTGCATTGAGTGAGTGCTCTTGAAGGACACAAAGGTGTCATTGACGTGCATTGAGTGTTTGGGGACACTAAGGCGTCGTATTGAAGAATTTGGAGTTGTTTTGAGCTCCATTGAGTGATTTGAGGGGTTTTGGTGAGCCTCTTTGCATTTTTGGGTGAGGGTTCTCACATTTGAGTGTTGGGAGGCGTGTGTGGAGCACAAAAGTGCTGATCTAGTGTTTGGGGTTGTTTTAAACCCATTGGGTGCACAAAGGTGCAATATCAAAGCAAAAAAATCACAAAAACAAAGTTGTGTGTTTGAGTTTGAGGTTTCATTTGTGTGGGGAGGCATACGTAAGTGAGGATCATGGCATCTTTTGAGGGTGAGGGTCCCAAGGTCGTGGACAAGTTCGATGGGGTGAATTTCCACTTGTGGAAATTCAAAATGGAGATGGTGATGGCCGAGAAGGAGTTGTGGGAGATTGTCGAGGGTAGTGAGGAACCTCCTTTCTCTTCTACGGATCCTAGGATCATGCAAGCGTACACGAGGAGGGAGAAGAAGGCATTTGCCATTTTGGCACTCAACCTCGCGGATTCGCAACTTGCGCACATTCGTTCGTGCAAGACACCCGCGGAAACATGGTCCAAGCTTTGCAACATTCACGAAGCGAAAACATTGGCCAACATTTTGTTTTTGAGGCGCAAGTTCTTCACCATCAAGATGGGCAAAGAAGATGACATGTTGGCGCACATCAACAAGGTCAAAGCTCTCGCGGATCAACTCAACGGTTGCGACGTGTCGGTTACGGATGGTGACATCGTGATGACACTTTTGGAGAGCCTTCCATCATCATACGAGTACCTCATCGTGGCGATGGAGTCAAGACCCATTACGGAGCTCACATTGGACTATGTGACCTCACGGTTGTTGCACGAGCTTTCGCGGCGAAAGGAGAACGAGTCTCGAGAAGATGGAGCGGCACTCGTGGCGAAGCAATTCAAGAATGGAGGCGGTGGGAGCTCAAGCGACAAGGTGTGCTTCTATTGTGGTAAGAAGGGCCACATTGCCAAATTTTGCTTCAAACGCAAGAGGGATGAGAAAGGGGAGAGTGCAAACAACACTAAAACTCGTGACGATGATGAGTACGCATTTACGGCTAGATATGAGGCAAGCATGAGCGATGGCATCGAGGGTGATGCAAGCATGAGTGATGGTATCGAGGGTGATGCAAGCATGAGTGATTGGATTGAGGTTGGTGATGAGTATGCAAACATGGCAAGCAATGTATCGTGCAATGGTAGTACGAGTGATTGGATTGTTGATTCGGGGGCTACAAGCCACATGTCACCACATAAAACTTGTTTTCATTCGTATGCTCTCATTAATCCAAGGAGAGTGATTTTGGGAGATGATACGGTGCTTGAGGCCGTTGGCAAGGGCCAAATTGTTGTAGACACCGAGGTGAGGGGTCGTGTGAAGACAATCACTATCCAAGATGTCCTCCACGTTCCCAAATTAACGGCAAATTTACTATCGGTGAGGCAATTAGTGGCAAAGCACTTGAGGGTTGAGTTTAGTGATAAGGGGTGTTATGTGTTGTCACCGAGTCGAGATGAGGTGGCCATCATTGAAGAACACGAGGGCTTGTACCACATCAAGTTCTCCAAGGTGCATTCGAAGGAATCGGCGGCGTTGGCGCATTCAAACTTGAAGGACGACAAGTTGGCGTTGTGGCATCGTCGACTTGGCCATTTGAACATCAAGAGTGTGAAGACACTACGCGGCATGGTAAGCGGTATGGACCTTCATCAATTGAAAGTGGATGCTTCTACATTCACGTGTGAAGGTTGCATTGAAGGCAAGCAACAACGGTTGCCATTTGCGGGTGAAGGGGCGACACGGGCCACAAAAGTTTTGGAGATCGTGCATTCGGATGTGTGTGGCCCCATGAAGACCACATCGATGGGAGGTTGCAAGTACTTTGTGACCTTCATCGATGATTTTTCAAGGAAGATATGGCTCTACCCTATCAAAGCCAAGAGTGAGTGCTTTGAGAAGTTCAAGGAGTTCAAGACATTGGTGGAGAACCAATCCGAGTTGAAGATCAAGGTGTTTCGGTCGGACAATGGCGGCGAGTACATGTCCAAGAAATTTGACGAGCTTTTGAAGAATGAAGGCATCGCACGCCAAACTTCGGCCCCGTACACGCCTCAACAAAATGGAGTTGCGGAGCGCGCAAATCGCACCATTGTAGAGATGGCGAGGAGCATGTTGCACGCTCAAAACTTGAAGTTGGACCTTTGGGCGGAAGCGGTGGTGAATGCGGTATACACACGCAATCGGTGTCCAACAAGCGCGGTTGAAGGCATGACGCCGGAGCAAGCGTGGAGTGGGAGGCAACCATGTGTTGCACACATGCGCATCTTCGGATGCATTGCATATGCGAAGGTTCCTGACGAACGGAGGACGAAACTCGAGGCTAAGGCCTTGAAATGTGTGTTTCTTGGGTATTGTGAAGGTACCAAGGCGTATAGACTCATGTCGGTGGACACGAGGAAGATCATTTGGTCACGTGATGTGACATTTTGTGAGGAGTCTACGATGGAGGCTCCTTTGGAGGTTGGTCCAAGTGGGAGTAGTGGAGACGTTTTGGTGGACACACCCTCCAAGTCTCCTAGTGTTGTTGATGTAGGTGATGATGACGGTGATGACGAAGCTGGCGACACGGAGGTTGTTGAAGCGCCATCGAGCTCAAAGGCCAAGAATGGCGCAAAGGGCACGCAAGAGGAGCAAGTTTCTTCAAGCGAGCGGCGGTACCCCGGGAGATCGCGCAAGCCACCTGGAGAATGGTGGAAGAACCACATCTTCCCTCAAGTGGAGGACGAGCATGCGAATGTGGCATTATCGGATGGTCCATTGACCATTCGAGAAGCCATGCAAGGTGAGGATGCGGTCAAGTGGGAGCGCGCCATGCAAGAGGAGTACGACTCTCTAATTGCTAACGGTACGTGGCAATTAACTCCCATTCCAAAGGATCGCAACCCCATTGGTTGCAAATGGGTGTTTCGGACAAAGAGGGATGTTTCGGGTATTGTTGTGCGTCACAAGGCAAGATTAGTAGCCAAGGGGTTCGCGCAAGTGCATGGGGTGGACTTTCACGAGACATTTGCTCCCGTGGCCAAGTTCACCACCATTCGAGGCATTCTTGCCATTGGAGCGGCCTTGGACTTGGAGATGCATCAAATGGATGTGAAGACCGCATTTTTGAATGGCGATTTGGAGGAGGACATCTACATGGTGCAACCTGAGGGGTTTGTGCAACAAGGTAATGAGCACCTTGTTTGTAAGTTGCAAAAATCATTGTATGGGTTGAAACAATCTCCAAGAGCGTGGTACCAAAAGATTGACACGTTCTTGGTTGCACACGGGTTTACTAGGAGCATTGCGGATCATAGTCTCTACTTCATGCAAGAGGGGCAACATGTGGTGATTGTGATCATATATGTTGATGATTTGATCATTCTTGCAAGCCTCATGAGTTTAATGAATGCATTAAAAGGCATGCTTGAGAGAGAGTACGAGATGAGTGATCTTGGAGAATTGCACTTTTGTCTTGGTGTTGAGTTTGTGCGAGACAGGGCTACACGCACTATCACCATGAGTCAAGGCAAGTATGTGATGGACGTGCTCAAGAGATTCGGGATGGAGGATTGTAAGCCCGTGGCAACACCATTGGATGCAAACTCCAAGCTCGTCAAGCTTTCGGAGGAGGAGTATGCGATGGAGGCTAAATCGATGGCGGAGGTGCCATACAAGCAAGCGGTGGGGTCATTGATGTATGCGATGATTGCGACACGGCCCGACCTTGCGTATCCAATTAGCGTGGTGAGTCAACACATGGCGAGACCGGGCTCGATGCATTGGATGACGGTCAAGAGGATCATGCGTTATTTGAGGGGCACAAGCGATGTGAAGTTGTGTCTTGGAGGCAAAGACATTGTGTTGAGCGGCTATTGTGACGCGGACTACGCGGGAGACACGAGTGATCGAAGATCGACAACGGGCTACATGTTCAAGGTCGGATCGGGAGCGGTGTCGTGGAATAGCAAGCGGCAACAAACCACGGCGACATCAACGGTGGAGGCCGAGTACATGGCTACGAGCCATGCCACGAAGGAGGCCATTTGGTTGAGGCAACTAATGGTGGATGTGGGTTGCACACAAGGTGAGGCTACAACGATTATGTGTGACAACCAAGGGTGCATTTCACTTGCAAAGAACCCTACACATCATTCACGCACGAAGCACATTGATGTGCAATACCACTTCATTCGGGAGAAGTTGGAATTGGGAGTTATACATTTGGAGTATTGCCCAACGGAGCACATGGTGGCGGATGTGCTCACAAAGGGTCTTTGTAGAGACCGACACCAACGATTAGTAATAGCATTTGGACTTAGAGGCTTTGGCTCTACGCAAAGTGGGAGTATTGAGGTAATTGATGCAACGTAGTATTGCTAGAAGCCAAAGACGTACGGGTGCTAAATAATGGTGTGTGGGAGGAGGGGTTAGGCATGGGCTGATCTCTAGAGTGTCCTTGTGATGAGTTATCCCATATGGTTTGTCCATGGTGACCTCCTAGTGTACACTACTTAAGGTGGAAGGCCTTTGAGTAAAGATCATCTCTTTCTACGCATTCCTTGTGTTTGTGTGTGTGCCTTGTGCAATCTTCTCTACCTTCAATAGGAAGCACCATGGCACCCCTCAAGACATTGTTTTCGACCGAGGGGCCGTTTTTACTTCAAAGTTTATGCGTCGGTTATGCCAACTTTTATGTATTACCCCTTCTACGACCACGGCTTTCCACCCTCAATCCAACGGGCAAACGGAGAGGGTGAACCAAATTTTGGAGCAGTACTTGCGTATGTTTACTACGCGACGTCAGGATGACTGGGCGGAATTATTACCTTTGGCGGAGTTCGCATATAATAACTCTACCCACTCAACAACTGGCTACTCCCCATTTTATGCAATGTATGGCTACCACCCGGCGTTGTCATTTGCGACCCCGACATCATCTACTGTTCCGGCGGCGGAAGAGAGGATAAAACACCTTCAAGAGGTGCATGCGGAGGTAAAGACTATGATTGACCTTGCAGGTCTCAGAGCCCAACGGTATTACAACGAAGGCGTGCTCCTCCAACCGAACTTTGATGTGGGAGATAAGGTATTCTTGCGGCGAGAGAATATCTCGACCACCGCTCCCTCAAAGAAGCTTGCATCCAAGTTTCTAGGGTCCTTCTCTATCATTGCAAGACTTTCCGAGGTGGTATACAAGCTGAAGCTTCCACGGACCCTTAGAATCCATAATGTCTTCCATGTCTCTCTATTGCACAGATACAAGGAAGATACAATTGAAGGCCGACGTGTACAACGGCCTCCTCCGATTGTGACCCCTGATGGGAATGTTCAATGGGAGGTCCATGCTGTCCTAGACTCCCGGTTTTTTGGTCACCGAAAGAAGCTCCAGTATCTTATTTCTTGGGAGGGTTACGGACCAGAAGACAATTCTTGGGAACCGGTAGAAAACTTGCAGAATGCAACAGACGTAGTTCGAGATTTCCATCGACGACACCCAACAGCTGTAGGGCCACCTTCTTCAAAGAGAAGACCTCGGGATACCAAACCTAATAGGGGGGTAATGTTACGAGTAGGCTACATGCCTACTCGTCTGGACTACCAAATACGTATACAACTACGTAGGTAGTTGGAACGGTTAATATTATTATCCTTTAAGGCAAGTGAGAGGAGACGCCTCCTCTCACTTGCCATCTTGTTAATTGAACTACATGAATATAATATGTTCCCTATCAAGATGAGTTGATGCATAAAGGTGAGTGTCTACAGGTTTCGAGCCCTAACACAGCCTATCATAACCATGTCTCCACCACTTTTATCTTCTCCTCGCTCAACAAACCCCCCATGTTCGTAAATGAATTGTAACAAATCATAAAACTCCTCACACTCTTTACTCGGAAAAAATTATCAACATATATACCTAATATTTTTTCTCCTTCTATAAGCACGCATGACTCAGATAATTCTGTCATTTTAGAAATATCAAACTTACAACCTCTACCTTCTAATTTATGACATTTTATGATTTTGTTGACACCTTTAGGAATTGATATTCCTGATTCTCGCAACTTTTTTATATCTTCTTGAATAGTACTATCATTTTTGATATCATTTTAAATAGATATAATTTGCTCTCGTAACTGAGCAAAAGTCAAATTATCTTCATCATACACAATTTTTTTTAAAGAAATCTTACAATTATATTTGTGTTCTTTACCACGCTTATGAGCATTCAATTGTGATTCTGAATTTAAAATTTTATTGCAAGGGCGACAAATATGTGTATTTGGATGCATTATATCTATTGTAAAAAGCTATAATTATAAAAAATTCTAAAATCCAAGAAAATTAAAAGTTGATTCAGAGGTGATGATATAATTAAGACATTTGAAAAATCAAGACTAGTTTATCTTCCAGTTGTTACTCTTATTTCTCCACCAATAAATGTGTTCATTTATATTTTCTTCTATTTAATGGTGTAAAATGTCATGTAGATTCAAAAATAAATTAATAAATTAATAATTAATAATAAATTAATAAAGTAGTATTCTATGTGTTGCAAAATAAAGTAAAAATAAAAATAAATAAAAGTTTTCAGAATTTAAGTGATAAAAGATAGCTTACAAATAAAAAATACACAACTAAACAAAACTCACATATCATCTATCTGTAAAAATTAAAAATAGATAAATAAATGGTTTCATAATCTAAACAAAACTTAAAATTTTGAAATTATTTATATAAAAATTAAAAAAACATTAAAATTTTCATTATTAAAAATTTATCAATTAAAACATACCGGATTTAATAATCTAAATTACTCAGCAAAATATAAATTAGACATGTAGCATATTTTCTAAGAATTTTTGGAGCTAGGGAGAAATAAAGGGTGGAGGAAGGGAATCGAAGTGCCACGCCATCCAACCCATTCCAATGTTCAGGGCCCACTAACTCTCAAAGAAGACTGACACGTGGCAATCTTTCATAAGATGATTATGTTTTTATTTTTTTTAAATGATTTTAACTTTGGGGGGGGGATTTGTGCTGAAAACTAAATTGACATGAACAAATTCAGGTAAGGTGCAATACTGTTCAATAAGGTTCATGAATGTATGTATTTAACTTATTAAACATTTCAAGTATTTAAGTATTTAAATTATTATTAAGTATTTTAAGTATATATATATATATATATATATATATATATATATGAATGTATCGAAGAAGTCATTTAGTGTAAATTTTGGGTATTTATGAGCGTACAAAGGGTATTTAGTAGGGAGCTTTGAAATAATTGGAATACTCAACTATTTATAGTGTATTTAGGGTATAATCCACATGTATTTTAGGAAAATTTCTAAAATAATCTCAAATTGGTTTTAAAACACCCTATATTACTTCTATAATTTTATAATTTGTATCTCAATTGAATAAAAGACACCCTATATTTGTTCTCTCATAGTTATATAAATTCTCGACAGTGACTTCCCTGGGATATATATATATATATATATATATCTCATCCTCCATGGAAAAACTAAAAGGGCTAAAAATAGTCATTTGGGAACGTATATACTTTTTTGACGAGTGTGATGAGATCTACAGTCTGGTGTCATTTATTTTTAGCCACCCCAAAATTCTATCTTTAGCCCCTTTAGTTTTTCCAGAGAGGGTGAGATATGTGTATTTAATGGTATTTGAAATTATATTATATTATATTATATTATTATTTTTAAATTATTATTTTGTTTCTTTTCAAATGAGTGGCACAAACTAAACAAACAAAGGGTGTAGCACATTCATGTAAATTTTTGATGAAGACGTCATAATTGAATGAAAATTTTCATAATATTTGAATGAAAATGGATAAAAATATGTCAACATGAATGAATATTTTGACCATAAAAGAATGACTTGTGGGGTCTAAATTTAGCTCTTTTTTAAATAATTCTTTATGGTTGTATTTTTGCTAGCTAAACATAAAATGGTAACTAAAGTAAAGCCGCCAAAGGTAAACATACCCATCATCAACCAACACTTACATATACCAATTGTATACATTTGTGTTCTCTTCTCCCATTACATGAATCTATAGTGAATTGTAGATTTTATGTTTTGAAGACAAAGCGATCAATTTGAATTAATGGGTCAAACCCCGCTATGGGTATCAAAAAGGGATGTATCACTAAAACACTATTATTTTTTAACTCACTTAATGTGTGCTAGAGAGTACACATTTTCATATTAGATGAATTTGATGACAAATTCACGAGTGTTGCAATATTCCGTCCAAAATACTATTGAGCGAGAAAAATTGAACAATTTTGATATTCCTTTTTCTTCCTTTGCGGAATATTCAAATCCGGAATATCTTATTTTCCGGATTTGAAGCCAAAAGAACAATCCAGAATTTCAATTTATAGCGAATTGGTTTATAATCATGATATTTAGCTTAAATTGTGTTTGAGACATGTCAAAGTTCAATTGTGACTCTTAAATTTCATGTATTACTATTTTTCGTTATTTATAAAAACTTTCAAAAATCACATATTTTTTACACAATAAGAAAGGATCCTGATTTCATAACATCTCTATCTAAAGGCCATTTGATATAATCTAATAAAAACTTAATAAAGTTTATGATTGTTCTTTTAATAGAAAACTTAAATAAGTAGTTCTTTCACTACTACAATGTCACCAAGTGCTAAGTTAGTTAAATTAGGGAAAAATTCAATTTTTAAATTTGATCTATACAACATATAATTTATGAAAAAAATAATCTAATTCTTTAAAATAATCCAATTTATAACAAAATAGGTTGATTTGGATCAAAATATTGTATTTTTTTTAAAATCAATCTAATTTGTTTTTAAACATATTATTATATTCCAAAATAATGAATCATAAACCAAATTATAATAATACAGTCTTATTCATTTGAATACGGCTTTCAAATAATTTATTCAATTAAGTACAAATTAAAAAGTAAGATGGCATAGGTTCACACACTAACTAATAAGTGTAATTAAATGATCTTTATGAATAAAAGGTTTAACCTCTAAACGTTCCACCGTCCAGAAACTGGATTACGAAGAAATTCAAAGCCTTGCAACTTTCTAATACAATTTTGGATGACTTTCTTCCAAATCACCTTTGTAAAAGTATTAAATTCTCTACCAATTACAATAGTTCTCTTGTGATGAGGAGTTGTTGATAATTTTGGAGAGGCCTCCAACTTGCAATGGTCCTCTCATGTACACCTCGTGTGCATCTGAGCCATGCTGATATCTATCTTTGAGACTAGCATCTACTTGTGTCCAAAGGATCGGTACTTTTAGGGGTTAAAGGTGCATTGATCGAATATGAATTCTCATCCATCGCTTTATTTTCAATTGGTTTTCATGTGCGGTCTACATGTGAAAAAACATTCAAATTCAGGTTGTAAAATTTTCAACTAAATCGATTAAACTGAACTGCTTGTGTAGCCTACAGTTCAGTTGAAAACTTTCAACTGATAGTTGAAATTCTCAATTGGCTAAGTTCAATTCAACTGAACTGGGCTCCCTGTGCGGCCCCTCCATGTAAGTATCATGCATATTATGCATACCATGTATATGATGCATATTACGTATATCATACATACTATGGATGTCATGCATACCATGATATCATGCGTATCATGTATATCATGCGTATCATGTATATCATGTGTATCATGTGTATTATGCGTATCATGTGTATCATGCATATCATGTATATTCCTCGTATTCTACTCAAAACCGATGTTTACTTTTGAAATGTAAAAAAGAAAACATGGTTTTTTTAGTTGAACAAAGGGATATCATGGATATCATGGATAACATGGATAGCATGGATAATATGGATAGCATGAATAACATGGATAGCATGAATAGCATGAATAGCATGGATAGCATGGATAGCATGGATAGCATGCATATTAACATGGATGTCATGGATGTCATGGATATCATGGATAGCATAGATATTGTGATAGATTTTGAATTTTAGATTCCAATTGTACGCTTCGATTCACTAATACTACCACTAATATTTAATTATAAAATTTGAAAGTTACAATTGAAACTTCCTTCTAAATTTGATTACAATTTTTTATTTTTATTTTTTGTAAAGTTTGTTGGAATGAACTTGAAATGAACTTGAAATGAGATACTTTTAAATGGGGTGATTCTTTGTGTTTGTGGAAATATAAAATTTCAAATGTAGAAATTTCACTATTCCTTAAATAAATGGTACCATAGTAATAAATTTGAAATCATTTTCATGTAGAATATGAAATTAAAATTCAATAAAACAATGGTTGGTATTTCTAAGAACTATAAACTTCCATAAAGTATGTAATTCTGCTTTGTAAAGATATTATCAGACAATGTGGCATTGAACATTGAATTTTAGAAAACTTCAAGCTTTCAATGAATTAGTCCCATTATCTAATTGACTGTATACACTTTCACATCGTATAGAAAAATCATTCTTGGTGAATATATGACAATCTTATAATTCAATGAATCATTACATAATTCATCCCATAGATATAAAACACCTCATGCAGTAATTTTGTAACCGTAAATTTTTTCTCATCAATTGTTTTTCTACTACTACAATGTTTCCTTTCACACACTAAAGCGATTTTTGCATTGTGTAAAATAATTTGACAAATGGTAATTACTTGAAGACCACATACATTGGAAGTTGGCATGTTTGAGAAGGATAACAATGATGAGAAAGTCAAATCATAACATGTTTGGTGACTTTGCTCAAAGTGAAGCACTTGCACTATGACACAAAGATATTCATGGAATGAAATAAAATGAGTTGGAAAAAGAAAATGGATAAAGCCATTAAAGATTTCAAATTGAATAACTGAAGACATGACATATGTAAATGGTACAGTAGTGCCTACTACAATTTCAATAAATTTTTGAAATTGGAACTTGTAAGGTTGACATAGACCTACAAAGAAACAATGAAAAAAATACTAACTCAGTGTCAATTGAAAAAAATAAAATGAATAACCACACATGTAACAAATTCTGAAATAATAAACTAAGTAATATTATAAGGAAATGAAATTATAAGGATGTGAAAGATTCAAACAATAGCAGAAACGTTTTTTAGTACCTGAATACCGTTGTTTCAGGTTCTAGGAGTGTGGTTGAGTTCCCAACATCCTTCAACAAAACACATGAACTTAGAACCGCACAGTACGCCAAAAAAATTGCATAGTTCCTTGCACCGCACACATCGCCGCCTCACCGTTGTGTAAGTTAGTACATGGATTTTTGGAATGTACGTGAGAACCAACGCACCCATCGTGTTGCAACCTCCAAAATTCCTACTCAGAGACTTGCATAATTCGGTTTTGGAACTGAAGATAAGTCATAAGATGACTCCCCTTGGGCTTCTTCTTCCAAATGTCAAGGTACATGACATACATATTGACTACTGTAGTATCAAGAAGAAACCAAAAAACACGATGCCACCATTTATGGGTCCGTGTCTGACATGAGTATGAACTTCGTAGATGATCAGCAACGTCGACACCTCGCATGTGAGTAGTGTACTGCAGGTGCGCTGGAGAAGTTAGAATTTAGGGCCGTTTTGCTCCGTTGCGTCGTGGCAATGTAGGTATGGATTGACATGGCATGGAAATTGGTATTGCGTGGCTCGAAATCAAAAGAACATGTCATTTATCCTTCTAAATGATGCAGCTAATGCCTCTGTCATCGTGCATCCTCCAATCTATGGAACCATGCTGCTGCTTGTCAAAAAATTTCGTGTCCTTCAACCGTGTTGGTAATCCAACACGATTCACCCGAATTGTTCCCGTGGCATAAATGCCTCTGGACAATAAGTGCCTGAATAGATCAATAGAACTGAAGTAGTTGTCCATTACGACAACACGGCCTAGATCTTGCAAGCCATCTAACAATTTTGT
The DNA here is from genome assembly GCA_022496805.1 of Pohlia nutans. Classification (NCBI taxonomy): domain Eukaryota; kingdom Viridiplantae; phylum Streptophyta; class Bryopsida; order Bryales; family Mniaceae; genus Pohlia; species Pohlia nutans. Next base: position 14,108,721 of record CM040091.1, on the reverse strand, counting down.
CACCACACTGTAGGCAAGGTTGGATTCTCCTCGAGGCGAATGCTCATCATCTACAACTCCACGATTCTTTCCACAATACACACTAAAGTTGTAGACAAACTTTGACGAACTGTCAACAAGGCACCAAACTTTGATGCCCCACTTTTCACGCTTCTTTGGCATGTATTGCCTAGCTGGACAATAAGATCCTTTGTAACGTACCATCATCTCATCAATGGTGCAGTACTGACCCAATTGCCATGTGTTTTGGCAAGTGTCCCTAATATCATCAAGAAGCCACCTACATTGGTGCATTTTGTCAAATTCCGGGGATTCCCTATCTTGATTTACCTCACTAGGATTAGTGAGGTGAATGCATTTGGTAATGCACATGAATCTAGTACTTGTGATTAGATCCGCAATGACTCCACAATAGAACAAGGGCTCCGATTTTGCCCAATAAGTCTTTACATTGGGTTGCTTGCGCATTCCCATGTATAGAAATATAGACATAAATGCTCTTAGCTCTCTGTCATCTATGTCCCGCCAATCAAGTCCACCCTTAGCATTACCACTGTCATCATATTCTCTAGCATAACGGTTAGTTTCACGACATATACGGTCCAGTACAGGTTTAGGCCAGAAAATCGTGAATAGATGCAAGAAAGATGGCAATGATCGATAATATTTTTTCACTCCAGGAACCCCTCCAGTACAAGGTTTGGGTTCTGGGGAATATGTATTACTATTCTTGGACCATGTCTCATCCCGAAATATATGTTTCACGGAAGTATGATCAATTGTAGGAAGAGGAATGACGGAATCATCATCTACAATGGAATCAACATCATCCTCACTGTCATCACTAGTAAAACAAGAAATGCCGGGGTTATCATAGAGTGGGTCATCTACTGGAGTATTTGGAAAAAGGTCTGAAATGACCTGAGTTGTTGGACGACCAGTTGCGTAGCGACCAACTCTGGCTATGTCCAACGTCGACGAGCACCAACGATGACGTGGACCTCCAACGTCAGCAGGTAGTGAGGAGCTGGACGCCAGACAGCGTGGCGATCCGATCGAGATGGCCGCAACTGGGACGCCAAGTTCTTCACCATGCAACGGCTCGGCGACAAAGTCGACATTTAGTAACCGTTGGACGTTGTGGCTGTCAATGCCACCACTGTCTTGCGATACCGAGATCAACGGATCTCTGCCATCGTCAAATCCTGCATCAGAAGTTGCTTCTAACACTGGGGTGATCGAAAGCGGTTTATTATTTTTTTCAAAATATGGACGCGCTGATTTCTTCAAACGTCGTCTCCTCTTCCTCGATGGTCCTGGAGCGTGCAATGTCCCTCTTCGTCTGAGTAGCCATCGTCATCGCTTTCGTCCGCGGTGAAATAGTTGCTGTTTGAATGTCCGTCTATGTTATACGTGAAATCTTGAGAGTCGACCAAGTCATTGTTGCCTTCTCCTATCGCTTCGTCTTCATTCTCTAACCCATGTGCAGGGACAGACCTCACTGCGGCCCCATCGTTGTCGCTGGACTTCGTGACCATCGTAGCAAGAATGAGCCCTTCACGATTAGGAAAGTGGCCGACGGTCGATACTCCGGTCAAGCTCTCATGGGGAGTCGGCATGCCCTAGGGAATTAGTGGCGTCTTCGGAGGACGGCCAAGAGGCTTCCGAGAGGACGTCGGTGCACCCTATGTATGTGTGACATCGTTAAGGCACTGTAGATTGGAATGAAACAAGAATGCAATGGAAAAAAATTGGTAGGATGAAGACGTCACCTCTTTTCCCTTGAGCTGATTCATTGACCTCGGTGGCATTGTGCATGCGCTTGCGGGAATGAGGCTCGTCACAGCCGCTGGAGTCTGGCCACAGAGATTGCTTCACAAGGGATTGGATTTGAGCTCCAAAAGATCTGCGTTCCGTCCATCCAAGAATACAAGCAACATTGCGGTAGAAAGTGTGGCGAATCTCAGAAGCTACAGTGGAGTCATAGAGGTACGTCACATTCCCTTGAGGCACGGTAGGCGGAGAAGAAACTCTAGATCTAGGAGCTCCAGAAGTCGAGAAGTTTGGGCGGGCGTTGCATCGGCATGACGAACTGCCCACAGTTCCAAGATGCATTCTGGAGCTTCCACTGGAGCCGTAGTGTTGTGCGTCGACTGGACTGTAGAAGAGGAAGGCTGAGATCTAGAAGTGGAAGAGGGTGGTTGCAAGCTACGGTCACTCAAACTTTTTGTCGCGGTCTACAAATTGGTGCACTTACCCAATCTTTGGAAAATCATCAATAAATATTGGGATGGAATTTTGTGACGAAACAAATTGCATTTTTTCTAGAATTCTAAAATTAAGATGTCTACCACAATAAAGTTTGAAAATTTTCAATCTTTCTATCCAAATTAAGCATTTCTACTTAGATTTGGTAGCGTGTCGCTTGTCAAAAGTGCACCTATTTTATGGGAAATGCTAGAAAGGGGTCAAATTTGAACTTCAAAAATTTATAGCAACATATCACAAGTGTGTACAAAGCTACCATATTTTATTTTTTTGAGTATTACGCTTACTTATTTTTAAATTAATTGTTTGGTGATGTTTTTGTTTTTTAAGATTTTCGTGCAGTTAAAACTTTTTTTGGATTTTTTTTTTTTGGAAATGAAATAATGGTTCAATTTCAAAGGTGGAATATGAAATGCATTTTTCATAAAACCTAGCTAAGGGTGTTATGTAAAAAAGGCTCTAATAACCCTGCTCGGTAAAAAACAGAAAAGGCTATTGAGTAATGCCCAAAGTCTTGAAATTAACTTAACAATTGCTAAAGTGAAAGTATTAGCATAAACCCTATTTGGGATGGTGAAATTTTTTATCTAATTGAAAGTTGAGAGGTGCGCATTACTACGCTAGTGCACGAGCTGCACGGCCTTTAGCTGCACAAGCTGCACGGCCTTTAGCTGCACAAGCTGCACTCCCCGCTTGGTAGACCGTAGCTTGCAATCACCCAAGACTGTGTTGCCATTGCGGGAGATGGGTGCTTGTTTGGTTGGAATGAACCACAAGATCGGTAGTAGTCTCAGCCATGCACTAGATATTAGTGTTTAGTTTTGGCGAAGACGGTGATGAGTCATGGGAATTGATGTAGCCGCCTTGGTAGATGGAGGTTCGTGTTGTTCTCTGCTTTATGTGGCACCAAAAATTGATTACTGCATGGTTCAATATTCATGTTGTGCAAATTTGTATTCCTAGAGTAGGATACGATTCATCTTTCAAAATTGCAGGTCTAAATTGCGAAGAATGAGCCACCACAATTCCCTGTCATAGTAAATGCTGCCCAGCAGGAGCGGATGCGGGCTTGAACTCAATAGAATATTCTTTTGCCGATGCAAAGGTGGAACGCGGGAACTAAGTACGTGTTGATGCCACGTAGGAGTCGAGCACGCTGGAGCAACCGTATTTTTAGCGAATTATAGGCGTGCTAAAAAATCAGAGCTCCAGCACGACACGGGCGCTCATCCAAAACTCGGGCAGACCCGTCGTTCTCCATCGCGTTTGCCACAGTGAGGCAGCGATAAAAATTAATATTGAAACTGCCCAGCCTTTTTGTAACTGGACCAATTATTAAGTTTTCTGCCCAATCTCAAGGTTTGAGGAACAAACATTGTTAACAAATAAAGTTGTAGGCAGAATGAAGCGAAATTCATACGCACTGTTACACAGAGTTTTCCAAACACCCACAAAAAATCTCACTTCCATCCACCGAATATTTTAGTCTGCAGATGCCGCCCTAATTCCGGAACGACCAGAATCTAGTCGCTCCAAAATTTAGGGGTTAAAAGAGCCACTCTCTTTAAAAATTCAAATTCCATTTTCATTAAAGCAATGTCATTGTGGAAGAAGACTAAAAAGTTTCAAAATTTGTATTGTAGACCTAAATTGTATCTATGTGTCTGAATGGTTCAAGGTGCCTTTTAACTTTGAATGTTGCATTTGAGTTGATTTTACGCAATGTATGTGATGCTGTAAATAAGAAAACCCTCTAAAATCTAGAGCTTTTAAATTGAATAATGAGGTTGTTGCATTTTAGAAAGGCTCTTTTCGTAATCTTCAACTACTTGAAAGGCTTTAGTAAACTCAACTCTTGCTAAGATGACAAGTTGCATCATTATGAAGTTTGTTGCAATGTTTGTATTGAAGGTGATAGAGGAATGCACAAGGCACATACACAAACACAAGGAATTTTAGAAAGAAATGATCTTTACTCAAGAGCTTCCCTCCTTAAGAGGTGTACACTAGGAGGTGTGCATGACAACCTATATGGGATAACTCACCATTAGAGGCCTCTAAAATCCACCCATGACTTGACCCCTCTCCCACACATCATTATTTCACCCAAACCCCTTTGGCTTCTAGCGACACTACCCTCCATCTTCTACTTCAGCAAAATGGTCCCCGGGGAGGTCACTATCGAGAATTTAGAAAACTATGAGAGAACAAATATAGGGTGTCTTTTATTCATTTGAACTAAAAAATTATAAATTTGTACAAGTAATATAGGGTGTTTTAAAAACAATTGGAGAATATTCTTAAAATATACCCTAATATATACTATAAATAGTAGGATATTCCAATTACTTCATAGCCCTCTATTAAATACCCTTTGTACGCTCATATGTACCTAAAATTTACACTAAGTGACCTCCCCGAGAAATGGTCGCCTCCAAAATTACCAAATTCTCTATATATTCCCATTATAACGAAATAAGTGTTGACCCCATTAGTTGTCTTTGATGACCCTCCTCTCGCGCCTCCTCTCGCGCCTCCTCTCGCATTCTCGCCATGGCTTTCTCCTTACAGCTATGGAAAAAAATTCTTCTATAACAACCAATTGACTTAGTTGCTAAAACCTCTTGGATCACCTTCTTCCAACCGTACAGTCCAATCCAACAAATGTTTTATGTGCCTGTGAAACAAGTATTGATGCCAGTGAGATTTTGTAATTCCTGGTGAATGATGAATACGCTGCGGGAGAAGCAACTTGCATAGCAACTTTGCATTGAGCAACCCAATTACTCGTTTGTTGTTTGATTCTGAGTGCCCTTTTTTCCTTGCCCATTCATATACAATATTTTCTTTGCGTTCCAATCCCATCGATGTTGGCAGTGATAATTAAAGAAAGCTCATGATACAAGAGCTGGCAACATTGTGCAATCTAAACCTCAAGAACAGAATTGTGCCTCTTACTCCTTCTCCACTCACCCAAATTATTACAAAAGAGCTCCCCATCTTGTTCCAAGCCGCCAAGCAGTTGCAATTCCACTACTTGTCCATTCATATAATAGAATATTACAATTCCACTTCTTGCATGATTGTTTTCAAAAGAACTGTGCTTTCTCAGAATGCACTAGGCGTGTGAAAGATCCTAAACCCCCACTTGGCGGACATTGTCTCACCACTTCTTCTTTCAACCCACCGCTTCTTTCCTCAGCCCACCACTTCTTCCCTTAGCCCACCACTTCCCGCCATTGTTGGACCTCGTCTCGCGTACAACGCCCAACGATCATGTCTAGATCACCCTCTTTTGATCCCACAATCTTTCGGGTCTGATATGGATTACGTATTCTCCCCAACCGTATGCCTATTGGGTAGAAGCACCAATTCATGAGCCAACTCCACACATTTATGTAGTCCTTAATAGAGTCATTAATGGCATATTCCAGTGCTTAATCATCCAAATTAGTCTTTAATGGGTCCTGTTAACGATAAATTAGTAACTACCGGTAGTTTATCGATTTGGGTTTTTACTACTCTGGTAATTTTCCATGTTACTACAGAAAGTAGATTTAGGGAAACATTTTTTACCGATCTGACAGTAAGATCAAATCGGGTTGTACTTTGTATAAAAGCAATAAAGCCAAACACATTAGCATGGGCGCATTTTTCAAACTACAGGTTTCCATTTCTCTCTCTCAATTTTTCGTCCTTTTGATACTCTTGTCTACCGAATGTTTCTTTCTGGTAGTTTGTTTATTTATTGTTCTGATGATCTGGATTACTTAGACTTCTGATTATCGAGTAGAATTTGGTAATGTGGATAGTTTTAGAATTCTGATTTAGTACAGGATTACCGTCTAATCCTTGTAGCATTATTTACCTCGGTACCATATAACTGGACAGTGGTAGATAAGAGATAGCTACCAGGTCCTTAATTCATTCAAATAATCAGTGGTTACAAATACAGTTTTGTCCTTTTGACATTCACTATCTTTATATGATGCTTGTGTTTTTTTACCTTTGTAGTATGTTCACACCTATGAAACACTATTGTATAGGTATATTTCATATTTCAAATTAGATCCTATAGTTATTTTTAAGATTCTTCAGAATAATCACTAGTTACGTTCAAAGTGGCTCATGAATTGGTGCTTCTACCCTACTAGTGTGTAATCAATCCCAGCTCACAACTAGTTGCTTTGACAAGGGTATAATGTGGATCAAAAAATAGACGTGGCTCTGCATACCAAGTCTTTAGTATACATTTTAGGAACCAACCACTACATGTTCATCAAATATCGGAAAAACGTGCTATATCTACCTCAAAGACATGGCCAAATGTTTAGGGGTTTAGAAACTGACATCTTCTAGTTATTTAAAAAGATGAAGTAAACAACTTACTAATGCTTGTAGGCAAAAGTGGATATATCAATGTTAAGGATATGAAACTAAAGAGAAAGCGCCACACCAAACTTGGGTGCCCAAATCAAACTCAAGCCAAGAAAAGAAAATCACATAAGGTTGTTGGACCACACCCTTTACACTGTAGCATCCACTACTAGAAAATCCTATTGTCTGTTGATTAGGTCGCGTTGATGCGGGACACTTTTTTGTTAATTTGGACAAAAATCTGTTGATTTGGACAAAAATGCAACCATATCAACAGAAAAGTGTCGTGCATCAACGCGACCAAATCAACAGAATAATTGGGTTTTCTAGTAGTGATCACTTGCTAATAAAACAATTCAACTCTTCAACCAGTTGAAGTTAGAAACAAAATCTATAGGATTCTTCTGATTCCATGATATATGCTTGAAATTTGAAAGTGAATAGTAAGGAGGCTCAAGAACCTTATGCATGGCTTAAAGGTAGGAGTCCTTTTCTTTTCTTTACTTATTTAGTTATTCTATCTCAACCTAGATTCACATTGTTAAAAAAATTGAAAACTTTGATTGATAATTTGAAATAAGACAAACCAAAAAAAGGATCCTCTCTTTTTACCAAGGTTGTTTCTTTGTCCCTCTAATTCAACCTAGGTTGTAAAAAGTGAACATGAGTTTGGTCTAGCACCCCTATAAAAAAAAAGACTAAAACATATTATTTCCAAATATTGTCCAACAACCAATTTTTTTGCAAATTTTCACCCAAAATCTTACTTGAATTGGGGAGTGACATATTGTATACTACAAAAATTGAACAAAAAGGTGAATGAAATTGCCAAAACCTTCTAAAAAATTACCAAAATTACTAAGATGAAAGAATACCGCAACCAAGAAATAAGATGAATCTCGATTTCATCCATCAATTGTGATAAAAAAAAAGCATAATTCAATCATTTTGAAATTATAATAATAAATTATCCCTATTTTTAAAAAATCACTTTTTAACTTTAAAAAAATACTTTGTATTAGAATTTAGAAAAATCATTTGGATCTTCCAAGAATATGGCAAAATATATGCAAACTCACAACTTGAATAATATTCTTTGTGTGGCTTTATGGTTGTTTCTTCTTCTCCCAAATTCCACCTAGGTTTTTAAAAGTGAACATGAGTTTGGTCTAGCACCCTTGTGAAAAAGGATTGAAACATGTTATTGCTCAACAACCAATGTTCTAAGGCGTATTTTCACCCAAAACCTTACTTGGTTTTAGGAGTGATCATGATTTACACTATAAAAACAAACAAAAAGTGAATGAAATTGCAAACCCTTCTCAAAGAAATATTGAAATTGCTAAGATGAGAGTTTAGGGTAATGGTTGACAAAAAGGGCATTTGGCGAAAGAGAAGGCTAATGAGGAGGACGAAGCACAATTATCAGGAAACTTTTTTTTTTCCTTCCACTAGATGCATGATAAGGAGGACAATACTTGATATACACCAAAACTAGGAAATTAGATTAAGGTTGATTTCATCCATCATAAATAACACAATTCCCATATAATCATCTTTGAAACCCTAATTACAATTACTAATTGTTTTCTAATTGAATTGAACGGAAAATTTCCCGACAACGGTTTACATATACAATTCATAAATATTGTACATATAATGTCGTATTTGAATGATTCTATCCAATTTTTTTACTCATGCCCTATCATCCAAAAATCCATTTGGCTTGCGAAGCCCGTACTTACATACATACATACATACATACATTAGAATAGGGCCTGGTAATGATACATAATTTTACACATGAAACCAAAATATGATTTTGAAACTGATATTTCTATTATAAAAATTATCAGAATTTAAAACTCCAAAATGCATTGGGTAGGTATTTGAGTCTATGGTTGATTGTCCTAAAACCACCAACTTAAGCAATGTGGCTTATTTTTGGCAGTGTTAAATTCGAAAAAAAATATGACCGCACTTTAAAATAGATTTTGATGAGGATTACAAAAATTTGCAACATCTAATTCACATTTATCAAATTTATACAAAATTTTGAAGTGGAAAGATACCCCTCACCCATACATCACATAACAATTTCCTAAGTTCACACTTTGTTGTTCCTAGATTCCGCTCATGAGCTAACCCAAAACCACCAACTATTTCTTCACAATGCTTGGCATGCCATTGGTTTACTTGAATAATGAAATTGGTGGTTTTGAGTCTCAAGTGTGGTGGCCCCAAGAAAGCTCTACATATCATGATTGGGGGAGGTGGTGGTTTTAACCCCTAACTGCCTAAGCGACCATATATGGTCGCTGAAAATTTTCAGAGTTTAAAAAAAGCTCAACCCACTTTAAACGCCCATAACTTTTGCAAAAATAACAATTTTTGAGCGTAATTTTTTTTCACTTGTAGATATTGAAACTAAGCATCTTTTTCAAAAAGAAATATTGAAAGAACTTTTACCAATTTTCCTCTAAAGCCCTCGAAGTGACAGCATCTCAAATTGTCACAATTTTGAAAATCTGCCCGGAATGGAATCTTTAAGTTTTCTACCAAATAAGATTAGTTCTAACATGAACAAGGTAACCACCATATAAAACCAATGTTTTTGACCTATCATACTTGATTCCAAGTCAAAATGACCAAACATGTAGTTTTTATGAATTTTCAAAGAAAATTCTTATAAATTGATTATTAAATAATTCATAGCATTTTTCCAAAATTTAACCGTATGGATGTTGTCTTACTATTGTGTTCTACACATGTTAAAAAATTGAAGCTCATAAAAGTTGAGTAAGATGGACATTATGACACATCTAGCATTTTAAGAAAACCCTTGGGCACTTAGGGGTTAAGACATCCTACCTTAACTATCAAGAAATGACAAATTTTGGGACATTTTACGATGAAATGTTAAAAAAAATGAAATGCACTTGAAAATTGAGTAGTTTTGGATTGATAAAATTCATACGTCGATATCTTAGTCAATGAGATCTCAAAACTCATAATTATTTTTAGAAGATTCTAGAGAGATTTGCATTTTTTTTTCTCGTTGTTACTCAAAATTTGTTTGAATTGAGGGTAAAAAATGGAGTTTTGATTTTCATATTAGACTAGGTCGGAAAAAAAACTTAGTTCTTGATTAAAACTCAATTTATGTGTTATGCATCTAGTGTACTATAACATGTCAAGATTTGGATCAAATATTCTAATCCATCAAGTTTTCATGACTGACAATTCTTAAAAAACCAAAACTATGCATATTAAGGTTCTCTAGCCCTTGTCAGGGTTCACTCTTTTGCTATCAGTACATGAAAAATAAAAAAATTCAAAAGATGTGATTCTTGAGGCGGGGCTGCTGTGGACTTTCAACCCTCCATCATCATTCTTTAAGTAAATCATGACGTGGCATGTTCAATATTCTAGAATCTGCTACACAGATTCCCCCCGGGAAGTCACTGTCGATAATTTAGATAACTATGAGAGAACAAATGTAGGTTGTCTTTTATTCATTAGAGATAAAAAATTATAAATTTATAGAAATATTATAGGGTGTTTTAAAACCAATTTGGGAATATTTTAGGAATATTACTAGAGTATATATATTGAATATACCCTATATATACTATAAATAGTAAAATATTCCAATTATTTCATAGCCCTGCGTTAAATACCCTTTGTACGCTCATATGTATCCAAAATTTACACTAGAAGACTTCCCCGAGGATTCCTTTCAATGATTCTTTAGGCCCACTTTATACACAGGCTGGGACTAGATGGAAGGCCGATCCGATTCAATCCGGCCCAAGTTTAAAGTTTCGGCCGTTGCAAACTTTGTCCCGATTTCATCAAACCAGCTCAAAGGTTTGGCGCCAAAATCATGCCACATAGGAAAAATTGCTCCTTCCGGCCCAACCCTAGTATAAAGCCCTTGGGTTGAATTTGAAAGAATCAAGCACTCCTATTGGTTGAAATTGGTTGAAATTTGAAGAGTTTGGGCCGACCCTCAATCCGGCCCCAAGTATAAAGTGGGCCTCATTCTAAAGTACAATTCACAAGGAGAAAAAATGCTTCTTCCGACCCATTCCTAATATAAAGCCCTTGGGCAAAATTTGAAAGAATTGAGCGATCCTATTGGTTGAAATTTGAAGAGTTCCAGCCGACCCTAAATCCGGCCCTAAGTATAAAGTGGGCCTCATTCTAAAGTACAACTCACAAGGAGAAAAAATGCTCCTTCCGACCCAATCCTAGTATAAAGCCCTTGGGCTGAATTTGAAAGAATCGAGCAATCCTATTGGTTAAAATTTGACGAGTTCGGGCCAACCCTCAATCCGGCCCCAAGTATAAAGTGGGCCTTATTCACAAGGGCTAAAGAACCTTATGTGTAACATTACCGAGGGCTACTGTACAGTACATTACGGTACTCCCTCCGTTCCAAAGTTATTGTCCAATTTGTTTGCTTCGTATTTCTTTGAGCCAATTTCATTCATCATATTGTAAGAAACATGATTAAAAAAGGTTCCAAATTATGTCACTAGAATGATTCAAGAACATTGCATGTGTTCATTGCAACCTAAATAAAATTAGCCACGAGGAAGTATTTTTTTGACCTACTTAAAAAAGCACTTTCAAACATGACTTTCAAACATGACGATAACTTTGGGACGGAGAGAGTACTTACAAACATGACAATAAGGGCCGCTTTACACTGTGGCCGAAGGTCGAGAGGCCGCCGATTTCTTTTCATAAAAAATGAAAACTATTTTTTATGCCTATTTCCAGTAGATTTCTTTGGACTCTCAACAAAGTTTGGACTCTCAATCCGACGGCCTCTCGACTTGGACGGCCATAGTGTGAAGCGGCCCTCTTGGGACGGAGAGAGTACTTACGAACCCAAGGAAGATGAAGTTACCATGGTGAGTCAGTTGTCGGCAAAAAGGTCAACTTGAAAAACGAGTGACCTTCATAAGAGCGACGTCGTTGTCTTCTCCGATTCTCTCTTTCACCATTTCGCTCCTCCGTTGCAAACTATGGTACGTTTTCCTTTGTTTTCTCTTTTGGGTTTGTTATTTTTTTGTACCATCTCTTTCCTTTCTTCCTTTTCAAGTTCAGTGTCCGTTTCCGTTCGATCTCGGGAAAGAAATAAGCTTTGGTCTAACCTCCAAGAGACCAAGGAAAAGAGGAATTTTTAGTTTGGGTTCGGGGGTTTTAGCGGTTTGTCGGTTGAGAGGAATTGAGTGTTTTCTGTGTTTGTTTTGCAGGTGAAATAGTGGCGAGGGGGACAGAGCGATGACTCAGCAGTGGTTTGATTGTTTTTAGTTCTGGTGAAAAAATTGTCGGTAGAGTAGAGTTGGAAAGAATCGAAGCGGAGGACGGTGATCTCGTGAAGCTTTGCAAGTTTCAGGTATATTCTTTTGTTGTGACCTATTTGACAGGGTCTTCTCCATTTTCTGGTTCTGGTATCAAATTTTTCTAGACAGGAAATCAGATCATACTATGTTAGTTAGGCCCTTGACATAACTTATGGCTTTTGAACTCGCATAATTCTGTAGAGTTTGTCCTTGTCAGAATCAGGGTTACGGGAAAAACGGAATCTATTCCATCAGTACCGATTGTGTTTTTGAGCTGAACGTTCATATAGAACGATTATAGAACGGACTAGTTTATTACTGAACTGGGAATGAAACTAAAAAACGGGAAGATAACTGTAACCCTGGTCAGGAACTGAGTACTCGCTCTTTTGTAATTGTTTATAGCTTTAGAACCGGAGCAGAAATCACAAGGAAGCCGACTTGGTCACGAAACCCTAGGTTTTTCCCGCGTCAATTGATATCTTGAGTTTCCGGTACGTAAGTGCTACGAATCTTCAGACGAAGCTGGAGAGGAAGATTGTAAGATAAAAATTTAAACTGGAGTTCAGTCGGTAATGGAAGTGAGCTTTCGTTGTGCTTGTTGAAAGGGGATTATTTTCCTTTGAATGAGCAGAAACAAATTATCATGTGTGGGAGTACCAGGGTTTTCAGAAAAAGAAAATTTTCATTATTTAATTGCCCTTAGACTCTGCGTTTTCCTTGATTCTGTTCTTAACCTTAAAGGTCCAGATTGGCCATTCCGGCCAATATTATACGGCCGTATTTCATTGTATTTGAAATGGTTCTACACCTCCTATGAGTTTCATATCAAAGTGAAGTTAAAATTCATGTCTACATGGTTTTAAAAGCTATTGGGATCTCAATTTGGAACTTTCTACTCACAATAAATCTTAAACATACGGCAACGTATCTACTATGCCCTAAATCCTTTCAGGGTTAACTCCTGAACAACCAAGACGCCCAAATTGGGACTCATATTTTTTGAGCAGTTTTGAGTAGGTTCTATGTGGACTTCGTGTTTGTTTATTGATCAATACATACAATATTTTTCAGTACTGTAGTTTCGGTGATACAAATTGGGTCGCATATGAATTATATTTATACAATATGATTGATTTCAGAATTCTTCATTTTAGAAGCATGAATCCTTGGTGCTTTAGGGGTTAAGTTGTAAGCACACCGTATACAAGGATAATTGGAAGAACTTGAAAACTCACCGACACTTGTTTGTTTGTCTAGTTATTCTTGCAGCCAGATAGATAGAGAGAGGGAGACATGACAGAGAAGTCGAAGCCGGCATCATGTCGATGGGGGCCGCTGATTCGGCAAGCGAGCGTGTTGGGGCGCTTCAAGAACAAGCTGAGACTGAAGAAGCTGGAATGGAAGAGGTTTTACGAGCAGATGTGGGGGCCGGCGTATGATCCTGGAGAACTGGATTCGGAGAATACCGAATTACAGTATCAATCCGGCGAGTGGACAGATAGCCAGCATGGATCCGAAGGCAGCTCGACGTGCTCCACCTACAACTCGCAGTACTTCGACTCCATGACCCCGGAGGAAGCGCAGGAGCTTTTCCAGCAAGCGCAGATCCCCACTTTGCAACAAGCTCATTATCAGCCGTCGCGGTTTCAGCAGGAGTTTCAGCAATCTGAATTTGTATTGCCGCCCATGGTCGACAACAGCAGCTATCCTCATGGCTCGGTGGATCACACGACCACGTCATCATGGATGGATCATATGGACTTCAATGACAGGTCAGCAGCGACGGAGTCTCTCTTTTCTTTTCTTTTCTTTTTTTTTTTTTTTTTGGTGGCTATAACTTACTATATGAAAAACGGGCTTGGTATGACATTGCTGTAAGACAAATTATCGGGTAAAAGAATCTAGAATATATCCCCATAATCTTCCCTTATCATTGGTAGATGTATAGCCGACAACTAGACTATAGAAAGGCTCTATGTATTTGTAGTAAAAGAAATTATTGTACATTAGAGTTATCCTAAAAGAGAAGTTGTGTTTGAACAAGATACCATGTGTTTTGCCAAGATATCATGTGTTTTGCTTTAATATACTCTTATTTGTTCACTTTAAATAGTTTAAAGATGTAGAAGAGCTGAGTGGCGTCTCATTATTAGGTGTGTAAGAGCTTGGTGGTCTTCAAACTCATGCACAACTAGTTTAACCGTCAAAAAAGACTGCTAAACACATGGTATCTTACTCAAACACCACTTGACTTTTAGGATAACTCCATTGTCAAATTTAAATGCTTTTTCTAAGTTTCAATTTTGAAATTATTGCCAACATTTGGGACTCCCTTTGAGAAAATGAAGAAAACAATCACGTACTGCAGGTCAGCTCCGTTGTCCGTGGACGAGTACCTGGAGGAGAACACCGACGAGTACAGGGATACGTTTTCGGAGTGGCTGCAGCTGGATGAGCAGATGAGAGTGGAGCGCAACTTGTCCTCTGGGATGAGCATTGACTCCATGGGGCACATGGAGATGATGAGAGACACGGGAGACTCGACTTCCGGCTCCGGCTCCACTATTCCCTTGCGACCCGAGGAGCGCTTGCAGTGGTTCAAGAAGTTCTTCGAGATCGGCGCCGAAGAAGCGCTGACAGGACCTCAAATTCAGGCCTCTGGGGCGGGCCGAGGGTGGCGCGTCATGGTCCGCATTGTTTGCGCTTGCAGAAAACTGTCAAGGCTGTTGCGGAGGCGGAAGATGGAAAGAAGCTCGTCGGTAAGTTATATAATTACCTCTGGCAATCCTTCATAATTAGCATGCATTATATGTAATAACTTCATACAGTTTGAACTTACTAGGAGCTCCAAGTATTAAGAGCTTGGGCCCAATTAACCTCATACTCCCTACATTTCAAAATAAGTACACTTCCTAGTTTTTGGCAATGTTCTTTTCCTAGGTTTTGTAACTTCCAACAAGAGTCGTCTCTGTACTTGAAGCATGGTCCATCTTTAATAAATATATAGTTTTTGTGTCACTCTCATTACAGTTCAACTTACCCGTTTGAAGTGGATTGGGCTCACGACGTTTGAAGTATAAAACGTAGGACAAAAACTAGCCAGGGAAAAAAAAATTGCCAAAAAACTAGGACACTTATTTGGAAACGTAGACCTGGAGTAAATAACAATTTAAAGAAGAGTCATATGAGAGTCCTGATCCTCTGACATCCTTCTTTCTAAGTTGAAACACATCAGGACTCTCATATCTTTCAGAATTCAAGAATTTTGGTGACTTAGGAAACCCTGAACATCAATCACTTTGAACAACGAAGTCCTCTGTAACAGTAGCTCCTATTTTTTGACACTTGTGAGCAAGCACAAACTGTAGCATGCCGTTGTCTGGACACCATTCTTGAATGATTGAATCCATTTTCAGAATCATATCCTTTAGAAGTAATTTTGTTACATGATTGTTGTCTAATGGATGCAGGGGCAGGTGATGGTGAAGAAGAGGAACCGAGGGTTCGGGGAGAACCGCAGCCAACTGTACAAGGGCGTGCGGAGGCGGAACGGGAAGTGGGTGTCGGAGATTCGCGTGGGGCAGACCAACGAGAAAGTGTGGCTGGGCTCGTACGACACCGAGAAGGAGGCGGCGCTGGCGTTCGACGCGGGCAAATTCCACTGCAGTGCAAAGCGGTGTCGGAGCTTCAACTTCCCCGACTCTCCTCGCCTGCTGGGCCCTCCCATCAACCTAAAAGGGCTCTCTCCCAAGGACCGCAAGAAGACCATCCAGAGACTGGCGGAAGACCACGCCAAAGCCGCCTGCGCATCCGGAGTACTTTGATCACCCCAGTCCCTCTCTCTCTTCGCCCATTTCATTCAATCGCACTTCTTTAAGTTGCCATTTTGCTCATGAATGTAGCCACATTGGCTACCAGCCTCACCGTCACGTGATAGCAAAGTCTCCCTGGAGGGGCAATTCTGTATCATATGACCACCACTACATACATATTGACATCATTTTCTGGCCGTCGTTACCGTTCTGTTGGGATTGAAATCGCCCGGGGCTGGCTAGCTAGTAGAAAGGTTAATTTTCACTGGTCGTCGCTTCTCACTGCTATTTTGAGCCATTCCATTCCAGAGTTGGTGAGTGCTTTTGGTCACATTCTAGGACTGTAAGGGTTTTCCTCGACGGGTTTGCTCGTAGTGGACGAAGGAGGAGCCCATTATTGTGATTTCACAGATTTCAGCTTGATAGGTAGAGTTTGAAGGCGGTGATAGAATCAGGGGCTTAATTTTCTCGGAGTAGGAGCAGTGACTGTAGTCCCATTCAGGCACAGGAGCTCCGACCGACACGTGTAGCATTCATTTGGCTTTTGGTGTGAGTCGTCAGACAGTGTTTTTGCTTTAGAAACGTTTTCAACTCCAGCTTGCGGATTTTAATTGGAAGTCTCCAGCATGTGTGATCTTCAACAATTCACGTAGGTACTACTTTCTTCTTCTTCTTCAATTCATCGTTAATTTTGAATCTCTAACTTGATTAGTACAGTGTCAAGAAGCTAGCATGCGTGTTGTTTCCGAGGTTTATGGTTTAAAAAGCATGATCATTCATGTTTGCTCTATCGCCGTATGTAATTATGGTTCTAGATATTAACTTGTCGTCATGCCTTCAAAGCTTTTTGAACAGTGTATATATTTGCGTTCATATTCACACTCTGAATATATGTGGCTTGTAGGTTGCAAGAATTATAGCCG
This sequence comes from Pohlia nutans, assembly GCA_022496805.1. Lineage (NCBI taxonomy): Eukaryota > Viridiplantae > Streptophyta > Bryopsida > Bryales > Mniaceae > Pohlia > Pohlia nutans. The sequence continues at coordinate 14,091,981 of CM040091.1, read as the reverse complement.
ATTGGAAGAAGTTGCAAATTGGGGAAATTAAATGGGAGTTACGTTCTTCAGTGCCGTCAATTATGCACTGCTTTCAATTGCCTGCAGAGAATGAACGAAAGGGAGATCATAGGCAAATGTGCACTCAGTTAGCAACATTCCCGCCCAGTGTTTGATAGGCAGTGTTTGATACTCTGTTTGATAGGCAGTTTTCGAGCTAATAAGTGTTTCTGTGCAAGGTTATCCTTGCTATCCATGTTGTACAAATTAAACTTTTTTGATTCTAATCCCAACCTTGAGATTGTGTTTACTTCTGAACTTGCACTTAATTGGTCAGTTACACAGCCTTAACCCCTGAATGTCACCATCTGCCGTAGTACCATAGTAGGGTCGCCAAAAATAATTATAAAACAAAAAAAAACATTAAAAACCCAAAATTATGAGGGCAAAAACACGAAAATTGATTTGCAGCGGCGCTCTTTGTTTCGTTTAAGGTATAGTTACCTTATGCCATGTGCATGGTAATAATCTTCATTTATTATCAAGGTAACTAATATAACAATATCATAGTTTCTACATTCCAATGTATTATAATTTATCATTTGTCATTCGAAGTGCAGAGACCAACGGAACCGTACTATTGTAAAATTCCAGTGACGACCTAAGTTGGAGCTAGTTAGGATGCATAGGATAGTAGGTTCGTCAGTACGATAGTTCCATTTCGTCACCATGATAGATTCTATTTTCATCTCGTCTCCAAGACTCTTCCAATATGTCTCCAAGACCATTCTAGGTCCCATTTTGCTCTATAACCCCTTTTACTCCATAACTTCCACTTAAAAATTCGGAATCAAAAAAATAATCAAACCCCCATTTTTATATTGCTATATTGAATTCACATAATTTATTTTAAAAAATGAAAATAAAAACTGACATCGTGGGAACCTAGCCGAACATTGACATGTTATAGGTAGGAGGCTTGGTACTTTAGGAGTTAATTCCAGTGACGACGAAAGTCGGAGCTGGTTTAGCCTTCATTGAATGGTACGTTCATCGTCAGGACAATTCCATGGAATTGGTCATGGTGACGAAATTTCGTTTCGTCTCCATGACCGTTCTAAGGCATCTCCTCGACTGTTCCAGCATCGGGCTGAGCCGCGACGGGATGGTGAACTTGGCGTTCATGGACCGCGTGCTGAGCGTGGACCCCGTGACGATGCCGGTGCGCGTGCAAGCGGGCGCGCGCGTCGCGGAAGTGGTGGACGCGTTGCGCCCGCACGGCCTCACTCTGGAGAACTACGCGTCCATCCGTGAGCAGCAAATCGGAGGATTCATTCAGGTTGTTGTGGAAACTCTTCCCCCTTCAATCCTAAACCCTGTTATAGGACCATTGTTTTTTTCATTGCAATCAATCAGTCACAACTCCCCGTCAGTATTGTTTTCATTGCCAGTCAGGGAGCTGATTGATGGCAGGAGCTTCCTTTTTCAAAATTCTTGAACTCGAAATGTAAGAGGATGTGTGAAGAGTCAGATGATTGGAGCCTCTTGGATACCCTGATTCTTCGCAAGGAAAGCCATGCTTAGGGTTTGTTGTGGTTGGTTTGGTTTGCCAGGTGGGGGCGCATGGGACGGGAGCCAAGCTTCCGCCGGTGGATGAGCAGGTGGTGAGTTTGAAGCTGGTCACGCCTGGCAAAGGCACTTTGGACCTTTCGCCGAAAGATGGAGATTTGTTCTACCTCGCTCGCTGTGGGTTGGGTGCTCTGGGCGTGGTTGCCGAAGTGGAGCTCCAGTGTGTGCAGGCTCACCAGCTTCTGGAGAAAACCACTGTCACCAACAGGAAGCAAGTGAAACGAAACCACAAGTAAGCTCATTGCTTCAATCCCATTATTGGTTGTCTGATTTCCAAGGATTCATGGTTGTAAAATTACAAATCCAATCAATTATATGTAATTCAAATGGAACTGAATTTTATATCACTAGAATCAGTGAAGAGCATTGCATGTGTTGATCAAAAAAGAAAGAAATTTGAACTAAAGGAAGTCTATGTAGGACCTACTCAAAAATGATGAAAGAAAATATGAGGACTTCTTGGTCCTATAGGGGTTTAAATTGATCATATTGTGAAAAACATAATTTAGACGGGACCAAATTTTATATTGCTGGAATCAGCGAAGTACATTGCATGAAAAAACAAAAGGCCCTTCTTGGTTTTGTAGGGGTTAATTCCTAAACGTCCCAGTGTCCAGAAACTGGATCATGAACAGATTCAAACCCTTGTAACTTTCTCATACAATCTTGGATGACTCAGAAAGAGCATGCTTGTTTCAAAGATTGGCTAATAGAGTGCTGGAATTGGAAGTGGAAGCAGGGTGTGTGGCTAAATTATAGTGCAGGGAATCAAGACAGTATGGCCACCCCTTGTGCTGAGGCCATGTCTTGGAAAAATCAACTCGGCATTGTGGACTTGTTGCGCCCGTTCTACGTTCTTGATCAAATAGATGGTAATACAATTGTCCAATTCAAATGCATCGCAGGTCTTTTCTGTTGCGTGCTTCGGAATCATGTGCAAATGAACAATGTGGGAATAAATTAAATGATATTTTCTGGCTGCGAGTGTGGCTACAGTTCCAGTGCGCACAGCCAGTGAGTTGCCTTATAGATTACAAGATTTTGAGCTCCAGATGTTTTATGCTGCCAATATTGCCCAACCCAGTGCTGAGGTAGGATAACAGGCATTTTTCTAATTTTGTGATTATCTGCAAGTGAAGGACATTGGAGAGAAATAAATCTAGAGATTTGTTTTGGTTGACTTTTGGATTTAGGTGTTGGTCACATTGCCTTTTGGTTCTTCAAAAAGAAATTGATCTGGATTTTTGATATTTTACATCCAATGCGTTGTAATTCATCGGGGCTATGTTTCTTGATGAGTGATTATTGGCAATGTTGATGAAATTGTTATGAAGTTGGTTCTGTGTATAACATTGAATCTGTTTGCTTCTGTATCAGGCATAATCACACAAATCCACATATCGTCATGGAATCTAAAACTTCCTTGTCAATGCGACAAGAAACAAGCACAAAGTGTGCTCACATTTCAACAAAATCCTTAACCCTAATTCTCACAAAACAAAATTGCAAATTCATGAAACCAAAACCCCGAAAACCCATATACTAGTCATGGAATCTAGAATTTCCTCGTCAATGCAACATGATTCAAGACATAAGCAAAGCGTGCTCACATTTCAACAAAACCCTAACCCTAATTCTTCCAAAAAACTGGCAAATTCATGACATCTGAATTGAAATCCAAATTTCAGAGCAGTATTTTGACGAAAATCGAAATGGAGGAAGCGGAAGATTTATTTTTGTTGCACCTTGTCAAAATATAGGTGGGCTAACCAACTTTGAATAAAAAATATACTTATCTACACAAACATATACATACCACTATTATATGTATTATATAATATCATCTACATCAATTTCTTCCTATATATGTACCAATGTGTCATAAGATATCAATCGTCACTGGTAATGCGAAGAGCAGCGAAGCCCTAGTATAAAAATCTACTTTCTAATGTATCATAATACATCATTTGTCATTGGTAGTGTAGAGAGTAGCGAAGCCCTATTTAATTATTTTTTAAAATAAATTTCGCTAAACTTAAATATTCTCTGAAATCCATTTTTTCCCTTACAAATTCTTTTTTGAAAAATAATTTCTTGAATTTTTGACATCTATTTTTGAATTGATTTTCTGGCAAAGCTAAACCTTAACCCCTAACCCCAACCATGCATATTTTGCATGATGTATAGATTTGAACTCCGATTTCTCATCCATCATGCACTTTTTGCAGTGTGAACTTTTTATTGAAACTTTATGGGAAGTTAGCTTCGTGCACGTGTGATCCAATTAGAAAGGGAATGATTTGCGAAAAAATTTATGCCTCATTTCATGTTGTGGTGTTCCCGAGGGTGTTCCACCCCAAATTTCAAAGATTTTAGTCTAAAAGTGCTCTTGAAAAAGTCAACTACTAAAACTAAACAACCAAAAAATCTCCAAAAATCACTACACCTAGAGTATTACATTTCAACCCATCCCAAAAACATTCATCATTAGATTGTCAATATCTTATTCGTAATCGTATTACAAAAGAGCTCTAAATTTTAAGTTTGAAAATTTATATACAAATATTGGTGATAACAATTGCAAATCTAACCGTATGAATAGAATCTAAAATTCATAATGTACAACTTTTATTCATTCACGAAGTTGGAAATATCCCTCTTAGTTGCATTTTATAATGCATCTTTGTAAAACTGCCAAATCTGAAAAGGGTGAGATCATTTAGGAGTTAACCTAAGGTGTATGCGGTGTGCTCCAGGAGTGAGGGCACTGGCGGGAGTGTCAGTGTTGACATGTTGGGACATTCATCCCTTCTCGTGGATGAAGATTCCTATTTCCAATGATTATGCTTCGCGAACATCTGTTCCCGACGTTTATATGGATGAAGATTCCTATCTACATAGAGTACTAGATCCATTCTTTATGCTTCCCGTCCAACATGGTCATGGATGAAGATTTCCATATTCATAGAAAAGTTCCCTACTAACTCGGCTCAGAAGCTTCTGTACCCCAGTCACATCTCTGAGCTGTAAAAGTTCCAAAATTCCACCATATATTTATGGAATTCTGTAAATTCCTCTGACGTTAATGCAAGAGGACAAAAACTGCCACTTGTTTTCAACATGTAGGGCCCACTTTAAAAAATAACCCCCTCCTCCAAAGGTTTAACCCCTAAATTTTTGAGCGACCATATTATGGTCGTTCCACTTTTTGGGCAGCCTCCAGGGACCTCATATTTTTAAAATTTTAAAGGAAAATTTCAGTGTAGCTTCCAAAAACTACACTCTACATGTCGCACTTCGTTTCATGTCATTCCGATAAGTATTGCAAAAGTTATAAGCATTTGAAGTTTTTGAAGCGAGATCGGGCAGCAAGATTTTTTTTATTTTTTACTCTTTTTCAAAATTTCTTTTTTGATTCATGATTGGTTGATCTTTATCTACAAATGAAGCTTTAAATCTACCCATTTTGAGCAATGGGATAAAAGTTATGAGGAGATCTGTTTTTTGGGCAGTTTGGACAAAAAAACCTTTGAAGCCCATTTCAAAACTCAATTTTCAATATTTTTTAATGAAATAAAAGGCACTGGGTGAAGATTTCCAAGTACAACATTCTCACCGTTAAGATTGACATTTTACAATTCCATGTCAAACTTATTAATGATTTTCTTTTTCCTTTCACTTTGTACCCACTTCTAGTAATTGTTTTATGAAAAAATTAATATGAGCTTTTTTCTTACAAGATTTTATATTTGAAGACTTAACTCAATTGTTAACATGGCCTTGCCATTCAATGAATTTCTAACCCATTCAAAAAAAAGATGTTAATTTCTAAAGTTCAAATTTGTCACCGGATTGAACCCCAAAAAATCTTCTTTTGCAACTTTGATCCTTATAATCTAAGAATCTAATGGTCATTTTGCTCTCAAATTTTGTGCTCACATGAAAATTCAAGTTGGGTATTAGATCTTACGGTTAAATGATGAAAAAAAATAAAAAACATATGATTTCTTCTGCAACTTCCAAATGCTGCGTTTTTCATGGTTTTTTGTGAGAATACGGTCCTGGTCCTTTAGGGGTTAAGGGCGGACTTCCATGTGGGGATTGGTTGGGTGGAAGGCATTAGAAAGACAAGAATTGAGGTCTCAAGAACCACCCATGCTCCACCCATTTCGGTACAAATAAAATTTATACTCTGAAATCCTCTTGTTTCCACCCATTTCGGTGGAGCTTCCTGCTTTCAAGGACCGGCCACCCATTGCATGCCTTACATGGAAGGAGGCTCTAAGGGCCGCTTCACACTATGGTCATCTAAGTCGAGAGGCCGTGGGATTGAGAGTCCAAACTTTCTTGAGAGTCCAAAGAAATCTACTAAAAATAGGCAATAAAATATAGTTTTCATTTTTTGTGAAAGAAATCGACAGCCTCTCGATCATAGTTTGGGTTTCCATTCTCGTCCGACCCAAACTTCCTTTCGAGAGGTCGTCGCCTTGGTCGAAAAGTACTGCCACGTAGTCATTTTTGAGAGCGACGGCCGTTGGACTTTGGCCTCTAGTGTGAAAGGTCGAGAGGCTGAACCCATGGTTTCTTGCAATTTGATTGGTGGAAATCGACGGCCTCTCGACCTTCGGCCATAGTGTGAAGCGGCCCTAAAATTCTCGAGAGGGTCTCCTAAACCAAATTTAGACTATAGGTTCCAAAGTTGCAAAAAAATTTGCCAAAAAGACCTTAGGGTGTCTACAATGAAAATTCCACAAAATAGGGCCTATGGGTGAACAATGTTTGCATTAATGTTGGGGGAGGGGGCTTTAGTGTCGGGGTATATTTATTGTCGCTTCCCCAAGAGGGGAGAGACTACGAAAACGCTTCATTTTCAGGAAATTTTACACGGCTGGACTGTAAAAATAAGCTGTGAAAGTAAATGTGGAGTAAATACTGAGGTCGAGACTATGCGACTAGTGGTTTGTTCCTTTCATATGTTCTCATGCTTTTGTATTAATTGTTGCATTGACATTCTTCACCGGAGCTGTCATTGCTTGATCTAGTAAAAAAATTGCTTAGCTATTCCCGTTGGTAGAACGAGACAGTGATTTTTTTTAGAATTTTTCCAAGCAGCCACCTTTTTTCACAATGCTTTGGTGATACTTGGTGTTACCATGATGATATCTAGGTAAAATTTGATTGCTCACCTAAATATTTCCTAAATATTTGGTTGTTATTCCTTTCATATTTTTGAATATCCTTTATTCTAATTGGCCATTGTATTTCAAGTGTAGCAATCAAGCTATTTTTAGATGAAAATCAATAGAGCGACACCATAACATAATACAGCAGTTCATGAAGTCCCCCTTTTCTATAATTAGTAAGTTACCTACATTCAAGGTCATTGTCTTCATGAGCATGGATGTGAGCATGGATGTAAACATGGATAGTGTTAACTTCCAACAAGTGAATTACCATGGGGACTTACAAAATGGGGGAACTAAAGTTCTATGCATGGCTCTTGAAAGGAGAACCACTTTTTGCTAGTGGTACGACTTGCTATAAAAGGTGAAAACTGGATCTCAATAAAAGATATTCATTTGATCTAATCCCAAAAGGGAGACATCTTAACCCTTTAACGTCCCAGTTCATTGCTGTTTTCAAAGATTCGTTATAAAATGTTTGATGAAAACCAAAAACGGAGTTCATGTAAAAAGAAAAGTTGTAAATGTCAATGTGAAGATCACATCTGTGCGGTTGGATTTATCATATTTTTAAAAAATATTTTTAAATGAATTTTGCAAGCTTTTCTTTTGAAATTCAATTATAAATCATGAATTAACGGATTTAAAATTAAAAAATTGTAATGAAATTGGAATAACATGCACTACGCATTGGTATGGTTTCCATTATTTGATTCTACTTATTTTGGAAAATCATCTTCAAAGTCTCACTTTTTGAACTAAGAATGAAACTTGGTATAAACCACTTCTCTTGTTTTTCCAAAAATCATAATAACTTATCTTGAAGATCCAAACCATCCAAAGGATAGTCAACTTGCACAAAAACCATGAGAAAATTTGGTGGATGAAAACTGTCCAATTCGAATGGAATTCGAACAGTTTGAATCTGTTCGTCGTCCAGAATATGGACGCAGGCGCCTGAAAGGGTTAAACTGTCGTATTATGTTATGACACATTGACCCAAGAATGTAACTAGGTAAGAAATTATGGATAAACATATATATATATATATATATATATAGGTATATGAAAATATCTCTTTTAGGTAGTGTAGGAAGTTAGAAAGTATTTGGATTGTCTATCAATCACGCAACCATTATGATTAAATTTTGACTCGGTTTTGTATTGCCTACCTATATTTTGAATGTCTCCTCAAAATTAGAAAATTTCTAAAAACTTCAGAAGAACAAAGGGAATTTGCCTAGGAATAGGAGTGGTTGGACCAATAGCCACTTCTATAAAGAGCTCGTATAGCATTTTTAAAGTTTTTAAAAAAAATTCGGCTATCCCAAACTATTGGGACTTTCAAAAAAAATATCAATGTTATTTTTAGAAAATTGGAAAGTAATTTTATTAAATTTAGGCATTTTCATAAATAATATAATTATAGACAAAATTATAAAGGTACTACAATAGTTGAAGATTCAACTTGACGTTTTAAAGAAATTAACCCTTCGAGGTGCTTGCGTCCACTATGTAGACAAATTCAAACTATTCTCATAACTACATATATGGACATTTTTCATCCATCCAAATTTATCTTGGTTCTTGTGCTAATTGACTATCATTTGTATGGTATCGATCTCCAAAATAAGATTTACGATTTTTTGAAAAACAACAGAACTAGTTTATGCCAAGTTTATGCCAATTTTCATTCTTAGTTCAAAAAGTGAGACCTTGAACATGATTTTTCAAAATAAATAAAACCAAATGATGGAAACCATACCGTCCCATAGTGCGTGTTATTCCAATTTCATTACAATATTTTCTATTTTTTTTGTGTTAATTTGGAAATTTTAATTGGATTTCAAGAGAAAACCTTTCAAATTTAATTTAAAAATATTTTAAAAAGTGATGAATCTAACCATAGAGGTGTGATCTTCATAGTTACATTTACAACTTTGGTTTTGAACATCAATGCTATATTTGTTTGTCATCAAACATTTTATAACGAATCTTTGAAAACAATGATGAATTGGGACATTAAAAGATTAATGCTACGGCTTCTAAATTCCAATATGTTTGTTGAGAGGCCTACATATGTTATTTCAACTTTATGAAAATTCCATATTGTGATCACTATGATATAAATAAAGCTAGTCGCATTTAAAAGGTCTAAGAGCACTTCTATTATTGCAAAACTAATGTTGATTGAATTTGATAGGTTTCTAAAGCCTTGCCCAAGGTTGTACATTATAAGGTGACTAATTTTATTTTATTATTTAGATCTAGTAAGGTTATACAACATTGCCAAAGGTTTGATGCAAGGGGCCAAAATTTCTTTTAATTTTGCAAATCATGTGTCAGTTTACAACCTTTTTTCCAACATTGGATGAGTTGAGGGTTACTGTATTTTCTCAATGCATGGCCGCTAAAAAGTACCGCTACCAATTCATTATAGATGTAACTTTCAATCGACACTTGAGTTCATACTTTCAACTTTAATTTATCTACCAACATGCTTTGCATATTTAGCAATAACAAATGGACCAATCATAAACCTTATCAATATCATATCATTATGTGCAAATAAATATTTCAATTTCCATTTTTATATATTAATTTTTTTATAGAAAACTAAATGTTGATGAGATGTAGTAAAAAAATTAGAAATTTTTTGGCTTAATATTTTTCCGTATATTTTGAAGTAAATATTATATTTTAAAGATTTTTATTTTTATTTTTCCAATTTATTCAAATGTTTTGGTAGAAATTGACTTGTATGCACCAAGTTAATGTCCAAATTTGTTTATGACACCTTCATGTGTTAAGACGTAGATACATTACCATTCATTTATAATATTGTGAAAATAAGGTTCAAGTTGCATTTTCCATCGAAGTAAATACTAGGACACACCACAATCTCCATCTTGCAACACTATTGATGAAAATAATCCACACTACATAGAACATGTCAACATAAAAAAGGGTTAATTTGGTACTTACAAACGTTATAAGATAAAATGAGTGTGGTATTGAACTAAACAATAGCTCAAGATATGCACGTAATAATGTACTAGATCAATGTCCAAAATATTTCATCGCATCTTCACCTTTAAGAGACAACTATGTTACTTACTACTCATTTACAAAATAGTGAGAATTTTACACAATATTATATTGAGAATGAGATTTCAGTTGTGATTTTATTCTATAGGGGTACAAGCCAATTTTTGTCTTCCAACACTAGTAGACAATTTCCTATTTTTGCACTTGGCCACGTGCAATCACTTTGGGATCTATTTGTGCTAAAAAAAGAAAACTTCTCAAGAAAATTAACAAAAAAACAACGATTTCTTTCTTTGTTGAAACTTGTAGTATATTTGTGTTATCTGCAAAGTGAGCTGAAGAGTGGATTTTGGGCCTAGATTTGAGAAAATCGTGTGACAAGCCCTAAAAGTGGAGCATGTGTCTGCAGCTATAAAAAAACACAGGCATAAATCTTTTGAGGCACCGGAAATGGTGAAAAAAAATTTCACCTCCTGTGTTTTGAGCACGCCCTGGGAATATGGAGCATCGAGGGGATCTGCTGCGACGACAAACTACATAAAAAAAAAACCGCATAGAGGGCATCTGGCCAAGCGAGGCATCGAGAGCGAGGGCATTTGGTCGACGACGAACCCTCTAAGCAAGTTCACTGACGGAGATCCAATATGCAAATAATAGCTAGAACATGGGCCATGCCATGAATATAGACCAACTATGTCTGCAGCGTCCAGTTAGGCGTGTGTTCAATTCATGGCTTGTACTTTGCGTTTCTCCAATTTTTGATGAATAGTGCACTGATTTCCAACCCAAACACAACTTACTTTACCGATAACTCCATTGCAATAAAACACTAATTTTTTCAAAATTTTCATAACAAAAATTTGAATTTCATTTATTTTTAAAATTTCAAGATTGACTATTTAAAAACTATTACAAATTATGAATAGATTAAGACACTATAACACTGTTGCCAAAGTGTATGGGAGAAGACATTAATAATTATTTTTTCTGGTTTTCCTTTTTTTATTTCTTTTTTTGTGTGCCAAAAAATACATAAGGCTTCGTGGCTCCTTCCTCCATATTTCAAAACAACATTCGAATGCCGCGTACCCTCAGCTCCTTCACCACGCCCAAAAAAATAATAAAAAAAACACCAACATGAATGAAAATGAGTGGCTATGAATGAAAATCACCAACATAGTATACAACAATTCAACATGAATCCAAAAAAATGAAAAACATTTCTTTGGTGCTCACAAACATACAAACAAAATGAGTTTAATGTTGAACTCAACAATAGGGCAATGATTTGAAATGGATACTCCAAAAAGTCTTTTGACTTCTAAAATTAATCCCTATGGCAACTTTGAATGAGTCCCTCTTTAAAACAAAATAAAAATGAATCGGCCAGATGTTGTTTTGATTTCCTACACTCATACAACACACAAAAAAAAATTATGTAAAAATTAAAGAAGTTTAAAGATTTTAAATGAGACTTTTTGTACAAAAATTATAATTTGTCCTAGCTGCTTAAAAAAGTCCAAAACAATTGTTACAAATATCCAATGACGTCATTTTGGTATCGATTTCTGATATAAAGTACATCTACATATGTGTTATTTAAAATGATTAATTTGAACAATTAAAAAAATTATTTAGTTTTTACTGCAATGCCTGCAAATGCATATTTTTGGCAATTTTTTTTGCGAAGTATAAAAACATAAAAATTTATGTATTCAATTGAGAAATTGGACTTGAATTAAAGTATTTCATCTCATCTAGGTCTGGATATTTATTTTCTTAAAATTAATTATGTTTTCTTAATTCAAATGGACAAATTTGTCTAAATTTGGAAATTTGGAAATTTCAAACACATAGTTGTTTTTCCAAATTTTGACAAAATTTTCCGTTTTAATTTACTAAAATTATAAATAAAAATATCCACACCAGGATAACTTGAAACACTTTAATTCAAGTCCAAATTTTTAATCAAATAATTGATTTTCATGTATTTGTGCTTTGTGAGAAAAATTGCCAAAAATTAGCATTTGCAGGCATTGTAGTACAAAAAAAAAATTAATTTTTCAAAATAATCATTTCAAATAACACATATTTAGATGTACTTCATATCAAAAATTGGTACCAAAATGACGTCAATGGATATTTTTAACAAATTTTTGAACTTTTTTAAGCAGTTCGGACAAATTATTACAAATTTATAATTTTTGTACAAAAAGTCATTTTTAAAATCTTAAAATCTCTTCAATTTTTACGTGTATTGTTTTTGATGTATTGCATGAGTGTAGGAAATCAAAATCACATCTGGTCAATTCATTTTTTATTTTGTTTTAAAAAGAGACTCATTCAAAGTTGTCATAGGGGCTCATTTTTTGAGTTTAAAGTGCTTTTGGAGGTACCCATATTAGACCATTGCCCAATAAAAAAAAAGGTGCGTGGACTACATCAACATCCAAAGTATTTTATCACATCACTAAATCAACATCCAAAAACTTTGATCACGTCTCTACTTCCAAAAGGCAACTACATCGCCATCCGTATTGAATATTACAATCAAACACTATGTTCAACAAGTCAACATTTAAAGTAAAAAAAAAAAGAAGTCAATTTGGTACTTATGATCATTACAAGTTACTATCAACAATAGACTGAGGAAGACATGCATGCACCTTGGTTTCCAAGAGGCAACTACATCACCATGCATATAGAAGAATATAAGAATAATATTCCAATAGCGCTTTCCATCTCCAAATCCGTCACTATCACACTTTCCAATATCACATTCCAAAAAATATTTTTTTATTGTGTACATACGTGATTGGACACTTTCCACATACCAAGTTCAGTCAATTTTCCAAAGACTGATACCATTTACCCTCCATAATATATATTTAACTCTATAATACTATTGTTTCAAGCAATACACACTCCCTCTGTCTCATAGTAAGCTTCACAATTCTCGTCTCTTTATCCCATAATTGGCTTCCTATTTGTTGGCTCTGACTGTAGAAAAGAGACATTGCAAGGACACTCATTTTTTTGGAGTAAATACCACTGTAGCAAATATATTCCGTTCATGATTCCACTGAAATGCATTCTCATCCTTCGCCTATTCTATTCCAGTCGTACCTTAGCGTAGCTGCTTGTTCATAACAGAGAGGGGGACGTACAACAGTAGAAAAGAGTTCTCACAGCATCCTCAATGCCAGGGTGTGAAAAGGGGCGGCGTAACTGATGAGAAACTCGCACATTTCTCATTTATGTCGCACATTTCTCATTTATGGCGCCCCTTTAGAACTGTGCAATTTCCACACGATGAAAAACCATCAACACCATGTTGTTGTGTAGATAGTATATACAAGAAGTCAACATGAGAAAGCCAAAAAGAGTGAGAGCCTTTCCACAAACGGTGGGTACGAGACAAGATGGGAGTTTGGTGCAGAAAACTGAACAAGAGCCTGACTCTCACTTTTTGCAACAATTTTCAGTTGCTGGCCAGTGGGACCAGACAGGCATTGCATGGCGACATCCACGCCGTCAGTCAGTTGGCCACTTGACGGAGACCTCGCTCAGCAAATACAGTGACGGAGGTCTGCATGCAGGAGTGCAGGACCCCACTGCCACCTCCACGGCCACGACGAGCTTGTCCAAGTCCAGAAGTCCAGGACTCCAGGACTCCAGGACTCCATGTGTGTGTCGACCCGGAAAAGCGCTTCATTTTCCCAACCTCCTGACACTCACTCACCTCCACACCAATAAGTTAAGTTTCTTCACTAGACTACTACTAGAGTCTCTTAGCAACCAGCAAGCACCTCTGAAACGCGAAACACATAAACCAGCAAGTCACTTCCCTTTCGTAGAACTAACTTCACTTCTAGCAGTCGGTGTTTTGTTTCCGTTTGTTTTTGTAATAAAACAGTAGGGGATGTCAGAGTGCAGCGAGCTTTTTGCAATTCGAAAGTAGGAGCGGTGAGAGACCTGGATTGCGGGATTCTCGTCCTACAAGCTCGCACTCTGACACCCCCTAGTGTGAAGGGTTTACTTGGAAGCAAGACAGGAGCCACGTGCAACAAGACGAGTGCATCTCGATGTTGTTGAGTGTTTGAATCCCTCAGGACTGAAGGTTCTGAAGTCGTCGGTGATTGTTTGATGATCAGATGCGCGGGCCATGATCTCCTTCCTGTTGAAGAACTCTAGGTCGACAGTCATTTTGGGGTTTCAGTGCTCGTTTCATGGGATGCAACTTGTATGAGTTGGAGGTTCTCAAGTTCTGGGGTTTTCAGATTCCAGCTCTGGAAGTTGGAAAGCAGGCTTTGGCTTGGAGTGATAGTAGAGAGAAGGGTGAGATTGAAGCGATGGAGGATGGTGTTTACAAGTGGATTGCGAACTGTATGAGTTGAAGCTCCTCAAGTTCTGGGGTTTTCAGATTCCAGCTCCGGGAGTTGGAAATCAGGGTAGAGAAGGGTGAGATTGAAGCGATGGACGATGGTGTAAGTGGATTGACGAAGGTGGAGTAGACAGGAAGCATCATCAGGAAGAGTCAGAGATGATGAAGCCACCGATAGTAGCGGCACTACTAGGAAGGAATAATAAGACGTAGAGAGAGGCCAGCATGATGAATCCATCGCTGGGCAGGGAAGAATCGATCGAGAGCAGGGGTAGGAGTATCAGCAGTAGTACGAGCACCACCAGTAGCGCGCGGGCATGGGCGCGGGCGCGGGCGATGAACGTTTCCCACAGGGGCCACGACTTCGTGGCGCGGTCGTGGCGCGAGCGGCCGCGGGGGAAGACGGACATCCTGCGGCTGGCGGGGCGGAACTTGGTCACGGCGGTGCTGGTGCTGGTGGCGGGGATCGCGACGTGGGAGATTTCCGTCCCGGAGCTCCGGGTGCGCGTGAACATCTCCGGGATCTTCCCCATCTACTTGCCCCACGCCGTGGCGCTGGCGCTGGCGTGCGTGTGGAGCGCGGCGGAGGTGAGCATGGGCAACTGCGCGGGGCTGTACCTGGCGCGCATGTACATGGCGTGGCGCGGCACCGGCTTCACCCGGTTGAACACCACCGTCATGTTCCTCGTGGCGGTGCTGGCTGCGTTGCAGAGCCACGTCGCGGCGTTTTACCTCCGGAAATGCCTGTGTTGCCCTGGCAAGCGCATCCCCACCATTGACTCCGTCGCCGACGCTGTCTGGTACGAGCTCTTTCCCATTCACCTCCTCTCACTCCGGGCACTCTATCATTCACTAGCACAATTTCAAACTATAACACAAGGAGATAAATACAAGATTCCCATAGATAGATAGAAACTCCGGTCCTCTTTCGAAGGCCGGCGTGAATAAAGTGTCTGTTCGTAATGTCAATGACTCAGTGCCCATCGGACAAGGGGCCTTTAAATGGATGCAGCACCGGGACTTCCCGGGAGGTCACCCATCCCAGTACTATTCCCGCCCAAAGGCGCTTAGCTTCAGAGTTTTGATGGGATCTGGTGTAGTAGCCTTGGTATGACCGCATCACTAAGATTCCCATATGGGAAACAGGGACACCATTGTAACTTTCCTAGATCAAAATACACTACAATCATTCCAAGAAAGTTACAATTCTGGGAATTTTGTCCCACTTCCCATATGAAATCCCATGTGGGAATGTCTTTATTTCTCCTTGTGATAAGGCCTGTCATGGTGCTTGATTTTTGAAGATTGAGAATATGGGGGAGAGAATTCAGGAGCCAATCGTGGACATACTCTACAGACCAAGTCGTGACATCCCTTGAATGCATCATGTGAAGAATGAGAACAATAGCCAATAGACATTTTCTCATTGGGGCATATCTGAAACCCTCAAAGAATCAAAATCACACCCATTCTTCACCTCAAGTCTTAGGAGGAGAAAAACAAAGCTTCTCAATCTTTAAAGAATGGGTCCTTCACAATTCAAGTCCGAGAAAGTGTCACATACCCATTTTTTTGAAGATTGAGAATGGGAAGAAAGCAATGTGACATGCCCTTTATGTCATAATTTCGCTGTCATGTACTATTGGTGTACATTCTAGAACACAATTGTGTAGATGAGAGTGGAATTGTGTGTTGGGTGGTATTGGGAATGTCTACTTTAGTCATGATTTTCTTTTCAGGTCAATGTATTGTACTCTTTGATAGATTTGGACCCAAGGTAAACTACCCTATTTGTGTCGTGTGATTATTATATATTAATATCTTACATTCAAAAATTTGATAGCTATATTGTTGGAACATATAGGGTGGCTTTTGAATTGTAGCGTAAATAGGGTGGTTTACCTTATGCAGCCATGTCCCTCCAAATATTTTCTAGTGAAATTGGAAGACCTTGAAAGGGTTGAAGGCTCCTATTCCAAAAACGAAGCTGGTCCTAATGAAGAAACACTAATTCTCTATGGAGCCCCCAAAATATTAGGTTTGAGTATTAGGAAAATGGTAGCCTAACGATTCTTGGAAAATGGTCTCATCGAGCTAGAAATGTGGCAAGCAAAAAAAAATGAAAATCAACAGTAAATGTGGCAAGGTTGCAACCTGTTGCCAATGTTTTTGTTTCTGAGCTTTGATGTACATGAAGATGCAAAAGCCAAAGTCTGTATTTGTAGCTTTGCTACATGTACCGTTTGCTTCACATGGGAGTTTGCTAGTGAAATTAGGAGTCACCTTGGCTCCTTTAAATTATTGACTATAGTACACTTGTCTCACATTCAAACTATAGAAACATTTGGAAGTAAGGTGGGAGCACCTAATTCCAACAATGTACCCAATGCCGATAATTTTTTGACACAATAGTCATTCTAGAATGTAAATAAAGGTAGACCATAGATAGCTTATTAGTTTGGTCGATAAACAATAAGGGCTCTATGATGTGTTTAGATTCGCGTTCTAAAAAGACTACCTTGTGTAGAAATTATCGACATTGGGTACACTGTTGGAATTGGGTGCTCCTACCTTCTGTTGTTTATGTTTTTTTCTCATGATATGTAGAGTGAGATTATGCCCAAAAACATGGGAAGTTGTCATCGATTGGGAATTGCGTGTGGACTTTGTGGAAGGCATCATGAATGGAAATTTTGGTGCCATAGTAGAGTGTAGTGAAGGAAAATAATGTGCGTGGAATGGAACTGAATGCAAGGATGTTTGTTGCGAGTGATGGCACCAGGTACTTGGTGATCGTGACGCTGGTGTCGTGCGTGTCGTGCACGGTGATCGCGGTGTGCATAGTGATCACGCCGCTGGTGGACTGGCATTACTTCGGGCGCTTCTGGGGGACGTGGTGGCTGGGCGTGCTGGCGGCCATGATCACCGTGACGCCGCTCATCATGCATTTGTGGGCGTGGGCGTGCCAGTGCCAGGCCCGGGGGCGGCCGCAGCGGCGCCTGGCCAAGTGCGTGGAGTGCGTGGTGACGGCGTTGGTGACGATTGGCGTTCTGACCATCATCTTCTTCTTCAACATCAACTCGTTCCGCCCCTTGCCGTACCTCTGCTTCCCGCTGATCACGTTCACGGCGTTCCGGTTCAACCGAGTGGGCTGGGCCACGACCGTGTGCGCCATTGCGTTCTCTTGCGCTTTGGGAAGCATCCGAAAACGCGGCGCCGTTTATGCCATGACTGGACACCCTCCTGTCGGTTCCACCACTCTCATCCTTCAGGTATAATACGCCCTCTCATATGTAAGGTGGAGCCACCCACAACCAATCAAATAAGCTTACTGGAGTATTTTACGGAGTAGTATAACATCAAGCAAAATTTTGCCTTGCAGAAAGAAATCACAATTACTAAAAAATTTGAAGTCAAAAGTTGGTTGGAACCCATAACTAATATATAGAGTGATCCATAACCGCTCATTGTGGGAGTAATTTCTAATCATCTTGCTACTAAGAATTGTCAATACAGAACATCACAATTTCGTAACCACAGTTCTCTAAAAACCACAAATAGTGAACCAGAAACCAACAGCTCATGTTCTAAAAGTTGCCACTCACATTCAGTCAAACCACGTTCATCCAAAGTGGTTTCTGCCAATGTGCATGTCGTGCCACCAAAAGGCCTTTCTCATACTTTATTACCGAGTAGGCTGCCATAAAGTGCAGTCATGCGGGGAACTCCCAACCGTCATCACCGTCACCTTATTATGATCATCCCTAAAAAAAATGACGGCAATGCGTCTCAGCCCTGTGGAGATTTTTGGGTATCCTACATATTGCCGATGGGGTCCTGGTTGGTAATGGGTGGTTCGACCTTAGTAGTCAGAACTCCAGGGTCAACCCAAAGCGCAAGAGGATTGACTGGTGAGGTTGGTGGCGATCAGGTTGAGCTGTTCAGCATCGTGATGGGAGTGGTTTCCATCACTTTGGCAGCAGCGGTGCGAGAGAAGAAGAAGTTGACACGGACGTTGCACCAGATGAACGTTGAGCTCGAGAACAAGGTGGACAGGAGGACTTTGGAGCTTCGGAAGGCTAACGAGGAGCTCCAAATCTCCCAGAAGAAGGCGGAGATGGCCAGCCACGCCAAGTCGGATTTCCTGGCCAACATGAGCCACGAGATTCGGACACCAATTCATGGCATTCTGGGCCTGACAGCGCTGCTGCTGGAGTCGGAGCTCTCAGCGGACCAGAAGGAGAGCCTGGCGTCTGTGAAGGTCAGCGAATTTTTTTGGCTATGGACTTAAGAACTATTCATGAACAATGCTTGTCATAAAATGATAATATTGGAATGCAAACTCACCTTAGAATTTACTGAACAAAGGTCCTCATTTTTGGTAACTCTTATCTATTGCCAACTTGCTATTTGAATGGCATGATATGGGTATCACTTTTACGCGTCTCACATAGTGTGACTTATGTCTAACTCGTTTCATGTGTGCTAAAAATTCTATCTTTAACACTATGTATATAGTTGCAGCCATTGTGCCTATAACACCCTCTAATTTTTTGTAATTTTCCAATGTTTTTTTCTTACTGAAAAGATATTTCTCGAAAATCACACTATTTTTGGAGGGTTACCCATATTAGGCAATCATCTGCTTGCTATTGTTGCTATAAGAAAAATTGGGTTAAAAATAGAGTATATTGCCATGATCTTCCCTTATCGATCATTGGTATGTATAATTAAGGTAGCCAATAACGCACTGTATTTTAAGTGAGAGAAATTGTAAATTGCCAGAAAATACTTTCTATAATTTTCAAATCACCAATGGGACTCGCTCAAAAAAATGAAAAAAAATAAAAATCACTGGTGACTGAAGGAATGCGCGGACCTGCTGCTGCACATCATCAACAGCGTGCTGGATTTGGCAAAAATCGAGGCCGGGCGCCTCGAGGTCGAGAGGGTCCCTTTCAATATCAGGAAGATGGTGTCCAGCACGTTCCGGATGCTGCAAGCGCGCGCGCAAGAGAGGGGGCTCAAGCTGCTCTGGGAGGTTGATAGGGGAGTCCCGCATTCGCTTGTTGGTGACGTTGGCAAGCTTCAGCAGTGCATGTTGAACCTAGGTACGTCTGAACTATGCTGCCTCTTATTTCACATTTTTGACAAAACCACAACTAAGACTCCTTAGAATGTACAATAGTAACTTGTTATCACCATAACAATTTTTAGTTCATAAAGTGAAATAGAAAGTCAGTAGTCACAGTTCGATTCAAATTACTTGGCCTATTCAATTATTTCTAATCAATTCATTGTCCCATTTTTCATTTTTCATTCGGGCTTACATTTTTTTACTTGGGCTTAATTTATGAGTTGGGTTTACTAGAATAGAGTTACCATTCCATTGTTCCACTTCTATCGAATGACATGAAGAGCTCTAAGCTCAACTACCCTTTCAAAATAAAGATTCTATAGTCCTTGTGGTACTCACCTCCCAATCTGGTCATATTTTGTGCATACGGGATTCCAAAATATGAGATTTTGTTAGATTAGTTAAGCTCAACTATGGTTGAGTTGGTCAATGATAGTTCATTGAGTCCATGTTCCTTGACACTTTCTGGATTTTTTATAAAAGAATATTGTAGAGCCTTGATGATATCCAAATTCTTTATAAAAAAACTACAGATTGAGAAGGGTGTGATCTCCCAGCTGCTGAAGAACCTTATGAGAAGAAGCACCGTTTAACCCCTAAACGTCCCAGTATCCAAAAACTGGATCATGAACAGATTCAAAGCCTTGTAACTTTCTTATACAATCTTGATTGACTTTCATCCAAGTCACCTTTCCAAGCCTATTAAATTCTTTACCAATTAAAGTGAATCTCTTGTGATGAGGAGATGTTGATAATATTGGAGAGTCCTCCAAATGCAAGTACGTTAGATTTCAAGCTTGCAATGGTCCTCTCATGTACACATTATGTACATTTGAGCCATGCTAATTTCTATTTTTGAGGCTAGCATCTACATGTGTTCAAAGGGTCGGTACGTTGAGGGGTTAATTATGGTGAGCTCTTTGAGTGCAGTGGGTAATGCGCTCAAGTTTACACATGAAGGATCTGTGTCGGTGCACGTCAGGGTGGCTTCGGAGGGCTTGAGAGCATCAATGACAAGACCAGCCGGGGATGGAGGGAAGAGCAGCAGTCCAGGGCTGAGCAACAGAGTGGAGGTGGCTCAGACTCAGGCTGAGAGCATGCTGATTCACTTCGAGGTTCGCGACACCGGCATTGGCATCAACAAGGAGAAACTGAATGACATGTTCAAGCCTTTCACTCAAGCCGATGCGTCCACCTCTCGTCTCTATGGCGGCACCGGCCTCGGTCTCTGTATAGTCCACAGGTAGCTGTATCCCTCTTGTCACTTTCTTCCTCCATTAGTAGGAAATGTGTCGTTTTTCACTTACTTTAACACCTGAACGTCTGAGTGTGCCTTTGCAAAATCGTGTTTTGATTGTATTTGGAATGAATCCACACCTCTAATGGGTCTGAGGTCAAAAGGGAAGTTGAAATTTAGATCAATGCGGTTCTAACGAGCTACTGAGATCTCAATTTAGAGTTTCTTGTTGGTAAAAAACCCCAATTATACGATAGCGTATATACTATCCCCATGGGACGTTTAAGGGTTAAATGAAAAAGGAATGAAACCGCAATAGACACGAGGGTTGTCAGTGCTAGTGAGAAGACAGAAATATAAGTATAATATTCAGCCATTGTTCACTGTTCTCACGCAATGGGGAATGAAAAACATGTTTTCTACTAGTGCTCTTTGCACCCTTTTTTGCATTTGAAAAAATATGCAAAATAATTATCCTAGTTTTTGGCAAAAACCATGTTCACTTCAAACATGGTGGATAATGAGAGTGACAGAAACTACATACTACTATTAAAGATAGATCATTTTTTGAGTTTCACGACGACTTTTTTGACCCATAAAAATCAAAAATAAAATGTTAAGTTGAAAAATGCCAAAAACTAGGACAAATTAAGCCTATAGTTCTAGAGATCTAAGTGCCTGTCAATATTCATGCAAAATCTAGTCTTTTTTAATTTTTTTTTATCCCTCGTTATCCATTAGATATAACCCGTAATATTTCTCAAACCTAGGATATTTTATTCTTGTTTTATCCCCCATTGACTCCTCAATGCAAATGGACCTTAAGTATTGTGAATATCATAATGAGCGGTGACGTTGACTTTTACGGTTCGACATTTAAGTGTCAGTATCATCTGATTTTAGTTTTTGGTACGGTCAACCAGGTTCGTGGAGCTTTTAGGTGGAACAATTTGGGTTGAAAGTGAAGTGGGGAAGGGTAGTACCTTTCAATTCTGCTTGCCTCTCTTCCTCAATACTCCTTCCAAAGAAATCAGTTCAGCGGAAGCCTCTCCAAAAGTGAGATCTCCAGGTCAGTTTGCGCAACCCATCCGTTGACTTTGACTGTAGAATTCTTTTCTTCTCTTTTCTAATGACTAATGTAAACCACCCTATCTGGGTCATGTGCCTGGGGAAGTCACCGTCAAGAATTTAGATAACTATGAGAGAACAAATATAGGGTCTCTTTTATTTATTTGAGATAAAAGTTATAAATTTATAGAAGTAATATAGGGTGTTTTAAAACCAAATTAGGAATATATATGAAATGTACCCTAAATATATTATAAGTAGTAGACTATTTCAATTATTTCATAGCCCCCCATTAAATACCCTTTGTTTGCTCATATGTACCCAAAATTTACACCAAGTGACTTCCCCGAGGTCATGTGATTATTTGTGATTGCTATGTGTCAATGTCTTCGGTTTAAAATTTTGATATATGTACAGTACTAGCACATAGTGGCACAAGTAGGGTGATTTTTGAATTATGCCACAAATAAAGTGACTTGAATCAATCCGTCACAAAGGTTGTACTTTGGTCATGTTTTGTGCCAAATTAGTGATGTCCACATACCAATGGTTGGCGTAAAAACGAAAATTCACTACATCATTCGTAAGTGGAGCTTAAGAGTTAAGAGAACCTATAATCATCGAGTTGTTTACTTGGTTGTTTTCCTAACTAGTTACATTATGACATTAAATGCATTTTCCTTTTCATAGCAAAAGTTAATGTTAACACCTAAGTTTCCAAATGGCTAAAAGTGACTGCATCCATATAATTAGAGGAGTATCATTTAGAGCATGCACACTAGTGAAGTTGGTATCCCTATTTTCCAAACTTGATATACTAACCCATACTTAAATTTTGCGAGGCTGGTATCTACAAGCAATAAACCAACCTCAAACACTCGGGCTGGCAAAAAAGTCTTCCCAAGTCAAAGCGGGACCTCAACTTTTAGCAAGAAATTTGAGGATACAAGTCACTGGTGGGAATGATCTTAGGATTTAATAAAATGTAGGAATATAGAAAGAAAAAATGGTCATACAAGTCCAACAATTTTGAACAATAGAAAACAAGCCTCCAAACTGAGCTTTCTATTTGATCTTGGGCAATGAAGGTGAGGAATTTCAGCCTCTTTAGCAAAATTGCCATAGATGTAAAGATTTCATAGCCATATTCTAAATTCCTTAATGTACTTGTAGCAAATTACTCTATATAGTATAAAAATAGCAAATTCCAACATATTGAGAGAAGTATAAAATTAGCGAATTTCAACATATTGAGAGAAGCCATTTGACTAAAAAGTAGTAACTAATTCCCTCAAATATGAGTAAGAATTAGGATCAATTTTTTTATATTTTAAGCCACTTGGCTAAAATTTGCACAAAACATTTTCACTGATCCTGGGCATGCGTAAGATGCTAACTGAGCTGTTTGAAACTATGCAGGCAAGGTTGGTAAATCATGGAGCCTGATGGGTGGCTTGGTTTTCAACCACTCAGGAGTAGATTCAGAACGCACATCAAGGAACGAATCCAGAGTACCATCAACAAATAATCTGCAGGAGATGGCTGACAGCACAGTCATTGCCATAGATGATCCATCAATATCTGGAGATATGGCATTGAAAAGACGAGCCTCTCTTTTGCGATTCACACAACAACAACAACTGAGCCTCGAGCCTGACGATTGCGGCTTCAGCCGAGCCAGACGAGCCTCGGCCTCGGACTACGAGGCTTACAAGGAGTCACAGCATCACAACAACCCTGATTATTCGCACACGCGAGCACGAATTACAAACTGGGACTATAATGGTAGAGATGGTGACCGAGGCGCAAGCAATGAAGTCACTAGTGGCGTTTTTTCAAAACCAATACCTGAAAATCCAGACAATAGTAATAATAATACATTAGGGTTTTCCGTCCCTTTGCAGCTGCCACCTGTGAGAACAACACCGACAGATGATGGTGACTTTGAAGATGAGGGGCCAGCTCCCTTTAAACTTACAATACAAGACTCAGGCATTCCCTACCCACCCTCGGATTTGAGTAGGGAATCCTCCACAGAATTAGAAAAAATGTTAGTTAATAAGCTTCAGCTGAAGATCCTTCTCGCAGAAGACAATGCCATCAACCAGAAAGTCGCAAGCCGGCAACTGGAAAAGCATGGTCATACCATCACTATTGTGGGTGATGGACAGCAAGCTCTGGATGCTATTTGTGCCCAGCATGACGACTTCGACCTTGTGCTCATGGATGTGCAGGTAAGTCTCTGTTCTTCTTCGTACATAAGAAAGGTTTCCAACGCACCAAAGAATGCATTCATTCAATATCACATGCAAAAGTTATATGCAAATGAAGTTTTGTATGTTTTTTAACCCCTAAACGAACCAACCCTTTGAACAGAAGTAGATCCTAGCCTCAAAAGTAGATATTAGCATGGCTCAGATGTACATGAGGTGCACATGAGAGGACCATTGCAAGTCTAGAATCTACCCAACAAATTTGACATACTAGTAGTTGGAGGTTTCTTCAATATTATCAACAGCTCTCAATCACAAGAGATTAATTGTAATTGGTAGAGAATTTAATAGGCTTACAATGATGAGTTGGATGAAAGTCATCCAAGGTGGTATGAGAAAGTTGCAAGGCTTTGAATCTGTTTGTGATCCAATTTCTAAACGTTAGGACGTCTAGGGGTTAATAGAATTGTGACCTTTTTATTATAGAAGTAAGTCTGGCATTCTTAAGTTTTTGAATTTCAATCAGAAAAGATTACAGTGAGGATTGTATTGAGGATTTTACTGAGGGTCATATGGATATACACATGAGAAAATTATATTCTTCCTCTCCAGAAATAACTGTCCTAGTTTTTGGTGTGTTAACGTTTTTTTTTGCCAAAAAGAAGTTGTCTCAATACTTGAAAATAGGTCTATCTATAGTAAGTAATATGTAATATTTGTCTGACTCTTATTGTCCACCCTTGTTTGAAGTGGACAGGGTTCACATTTGAAATATAAAAGTAATAAAACTCAGGACAAAAACTAGGAAAAAGAAAATGCCAAAAACTAGGACAATTATTTCCAGACAAAGGGAGTATATGTAGAGAATATTGCAATTAGCTCCTTGTTAGAATTTTCGTTTTGAAACAGTGCTAGTCCACTATTAAATTGCAAGGACAATGCCATAGTGACCCAAACACGTCAAAATTGGCGATATATTGCAAAAAAGGAAAAAGAGAAGGGTGTGGAAAGAATTGACAACATAACGTTCTTTAGCCCTTGTTGGACCGCACCCTTTACATTGTAGAGAAACAACGAATAAACTGATAATCCTAGTTGCTTGGCCCAACTGAAATTTTTTTAAATGCTTTGTGATTCCTCCGATCCCTTGGCTGATTCGGAGGTGCAACAGTGAGCCTGTAAACAATGTTATGAACAATTATGGGGTGCTGGTGGTTTTCAGATGCCGGTCATGGACGGATTGTGTGCAACAGAGCAAATACGGAAGGCGGAAATGGAGAGAGGATGGTCGAGGATACCAATTTTAGGATTAACAGCTCACGCCATCCACGGCTATCAAGACACGTGTCTGATTCATGGAATGGATGGCTACCTTGGGAAGCCTTTTGACATACAGCAGTTATTGAGAACCATTGGGCACATATTGCCTGACGACAAGCTGAATAGTTGAATTCTACCCTTGTACAATACTTATGTTACGGGACCAATTATTTTTTATTCTATTCTTACTAGTCAATGATCTGGGAGCACTCCTGGTTCTCATCAGCATCCCGGTCTAAACTTATATTTTGTTCCGTAACTTCTGCCTTTGAATTCTGCAGTTCAGCCTGTTGGACCTGTAAGTAGTAAACCGACAACTCCTAACTTAACCCTTAAAGAACATGGGGTGAAATTGCAGGCAGCCCGGAGGAATCTAAGGTACAGTTGTCGTCAGTTTAACCCTTAAAGGACAATGCAAGCCTCATGGGCTTGGTTATGTTTTGGGAGAATTTTGCTCAAAACTTCTACTCCATTGCACCAAATGGGGTTTTCATAATGCCAAACCGAGCACCTTAGAGAGATTTATACTTCTTTAGAATAGAGCCAAAGTAAATTAATAACAGAATCATGCTTAAAACGTAGTTTAACCCCTAAAGGACCGCGGTTTTTCTTGTTTTTGTGCATATTTTTCACCTCTTTCTATTCATTTTCTTGTGAATATTTTTTTTCCTCTTGATAGAAAATACCAAATCAAACATTTAAATAAAATTTAAGAATTTTTTAAACCAGTTTAACAATTTTTCCCATGACTTCAAAGACGGTCCAAAAATATCCAAAAGATTGCAATTTCATCTTTTTCACTTCAAATGCTATAATCTTGCAATTTGTAAGGTCAAATTCTATGAAAATTTTACCATGCACTCTCTTGGTAATCTTTAACAAGATCTTATGGTTAAAGTTGAAAAATAATAATTTTTGAGGTTTATTTTGAGCCCTGCCCGCACTACCCATTCTCCCCAAAAAAACCCCTTTTGTTCCATAACTTATACTTAAAAAGTCGGAATTAAAAAAAAATTAGATTCCCATTTTTGTATTGGCATACCAAATTCACATGATTTATTTCAAAAAGAAATAAAAAAAAATTGACACCATGGGAACCTACCCGAACATTGAAATGTCCTAGTTAGGACGCTTGGTCCTTTAGGGGTTAACCCTTTTATGTCCCGATTCAACACTGTTTTCAAAGATTTGTTATAAAATGGTTGATGAAAAACGGAAATGGAGTTGATGTACAAAACAAAGTTGTAAATGTCAATGTGTAGATAATATCCGTACGG
This sequence comes from Pohlia nutans, assembly GCA_022496805.1. Taxonomy (NCBI): domain Eukaryota; kingdom Viridiplantae; phylum Streptophyta; class Bryopsida; order Bryales; family Mniaceae; genus Pohlia; species Pohlia nutans. Next base: position 14,065,506 of record CM040091.1, on the reverse strand, counting down.
TTGGATTCATCATATTTATTATTAATATTTTTAAAGTAATTTTGCAAGGTTTTCTCTTGAAATTCAATTAAAAATCCAAAATTAACACAAATTTTTTAAAAAACATTGTAATGAAATTAGAATGACATGCACTACGAGATGGTATGGTTTCCATTATTTGATTCTACTTACTATGGAAAATCATATTTAAGGTCTTTCTTTTTGAACTAAGATTGAAACTTGACATTAATCACTTTTGTAAATATTCAAAAATTCACATTATCTTATTTGGAAGATCCATACCGTACAAATGGTATTCAACTAGCACAAGAATGAAAAGAAAAAAAAAATGGATGAAAAACATCCGGTACCTATAGAAATCGAGCTGCTGAAATTCATCCGACGTCCAGAATCTGGACGCCGGCGCGCTAAAGGGTTAAAAGAGACTTTAGGTGTGGTGTCAAGAAAGCATGTCCTTTTAGGGTTAAGCATTTCAATGTGCATGGAGCACTCATTATCAATGGCAAAAAATTGCATCATGTAAAACTTTGGGTTTAATAACCAAGCTCAAATTTAATTAATTTTTTCACAATGTATGATTTTGTTATAAATTTTCAAACTTAATATGCATAGATTTTTATTGATGTTAGTAGGTGTATCAATAACTCTAGTCTAATCAGATTGCTAATTTGGTATTCACAATTAATGCTTGTGATAACTATATCAAGAACTGGTGAAGTTGAAGCAAGTGCTTTTATAGGTGACCACAATTGGTACCTAACAGTTTCTAGTGCTTCTACCTTATGCCATGATTTATGGCTCGTGTTTTGAGCTCATTGCTCAAACACCACACAATCATGTCTCCATTCAACCACATGTTTGACTTCATACTGACTATAGACTCCTTCAGACAATCTCCAGAATAAAACTAAAGTTGAAAAAAATTAAAAATATAACATACACCCTAAAAAAGTAAATTTTAAAAAGAAGGGAGTATCAATAATGTTAACATTTACACACATTTTGCAAAGAGAGCGTAATTTTTTTTTTCCACTTAGAGAATTTCAACACTTTAGCTTGAAACATATGTGGATCTAGAAATTGGTTTCAAGAATTTCTTAGTGTATTTGCAACAGATGGTGGTCAAAACTCTTGATATTATTGATTTTTCTACATTGAAATATAATTTATTTTTCTACAGAAAAGATGCTTCATCCACAAATCACAAAAGATTATTTTTTAATCATATTCTGGCAACTTCTAACTCCTTGCTCTTGATTTGAATTTTTCATAAAAATGATTTTTTTGAATTTGCGTCCAATTAATGAAAATGAATTTTCTTGAGTCTAGTTTTACTCTAATTTGAAAATTTGAAAAGTTCCTAAAACTAAATATTTTATTGCAATTTGAATTTTCGAACCTATAACCATGGTTTACTAAAAAATTTAATTATAGAATGACATGGAGATTTGGATTCCACCACGATATTCTACACATGGAAAAATTTCCAGATTTTTATATTTGACATGAAATTTCTTCACTTTTTTCTTCACAGATTCCAAATCCTCCCAAAAATATATATTTGAAGGCACATAGAAGACACGTGCTTTTATCTCTCAAAAATAAAATAAAATAATATAAAATAATCCCCACCATATTGAGTAGAGCATACAAAGCAAAACATATAGAGTTGATCTCCATCTTTGAAATTTGCACCATTGGCCCTCCATATTTGTTTTCTTTTCTCTATAATGACTAAGAAAACAAATTCTAGAAGAATGTACAAATCTCCTAAACATATTCATTTAATGAAACTAGTCATTTAGGCAGTTTTGGAGTTTTAGAGTATAGGGTTTACTATGGCAACCTTCATTTTTCTTAATCTTGTTTAGGTTCTCCGCCTTCCACTTGTTGCCGTTTGAATTTTTCTCTTTGTTTTCTCTGCAAAGCACAAGCATAGAGTTATAAACACCAATAGCCATGTTAAGAATTGCTCGAGAAAATTAAATATTGATTTCCTTCCCTAGGTAGTGCTTGTTGTCTTACTTCAGGTGTAATAAAAAGATTACCAAAAAAAGTCCCTCACATTGATCAAATTAACCTTTAGTTGATAAATACACTAGAGTCTTCTATACTTCAAATAGGACTTTGATACCATGCAGAGCGCTGTGTCTATATGGTGGATCCTTTATACTTTGGTTAGGACTTAGTTGCCTTTGATACCCTGTAGAACACTAGGTATGCATGACTAGTCTTTTGTTGTTGCCTTTGATACCCTATAGAATATCGCAGATCTTCTACACTGCTCCTATCAAGGTTGGAATGACTACTAAGATATACACAAGGTCTATTTAAAAGTATATATGAAACCAAGTCTTCTATACAACTATTGTCCCTCACCATGTTTGTACTTTCCAAATAGAATCACAACCCTTATATGACTCTTTACATTTGTTAACAATATTACCATGAACACATACCCTCAACATGTTTGTATTTTCTAAATAAAATCACAACCTTTATAAGATTCTTTACATCTATTAACAACATTACTATGAACGCAGACTTATTCCACAATGATATGAAATCAATCATGGACCAAAACTATCATCGACTGAACATTTATTTCTCTAGTATACACACTACAGGTAATTTAAGTATGCTAAACTTAGATTATAGAATATTCTACCTTATGGTTTCTCTCCTCTTTGCACTCATGACTAGGCCTGGACAATAGAGAAGAGAAACATCTCAATGATGTGATACACACACCAAAATATACTGTGGTCCACGGTATATACGAGAGGCTTTACTAATCATTAACATATCTTTTAACATATCTTTTCAGAATACAGTGGTAAATTTCATCCAAATTGGATGAACATTTGTTCAGATTGGATGATAATTAATACAAATGGATGAATGTGCCCATGCCATTCACCCACCCACAGTATATGGTGATTTCGCTGTAGCATGTTAACTCTAAAAGGATCAAGGATTCATGGTTTTTAAATGATAAATTCAATTGATCATATTGTGAAAAGTGAAAAATACGATTCAGATGAGATTGAATTTTGTATCATTAGAATTAGTGCAGAACACTGCATGTGTTGATAAAAAATAAAAAAATAAAAAAACAAACTAAAAAATGTCCACATAAAACTTACTCAAAACTACTAAAAAAAAATATGAGGCCTAATTTGGGCTTCTTGGTCCTTTAGGGATTAAATAACCTACATGTTGGCCTGATATTTTACAAAGTACCATGCTCTAACGCACAAAATTCTTAGGGCGACATTAGTAGTGGGTTTCACATGTGCATTCAACAAAAGTTTGTCAAACTCTTTGAACTCAAAAGTGTGAAACCCACTACGCTAAAATGGGTATTTAGCCTTTTCACTTATTCATTTGACATGACATATTTTACTAAGTGTTTGTATGTGTTACACTGTACATATGTTTGGCCCATAAAAAATGGCATGATGAGTACACATTATGACATTACAGAACTATGCAAACGGAAAGACTACAGTAGTATCCAGTAGTATAACCTTAAAAGCCTACATTCAACACTCTCATTGCACATTCTCTAAATCTCTCATGTTATGTACAAATCTAACTCTCGGTGAAGTCACTTAGTATAAATTTTGGGTATATATGAGCGTACAAAGGATATTTAATGGGGCTATGAAATAGTTAGAATATTCCACTATTTATAATATTTTAGAGTATGTTTCATTAATATTCTTAAAATATTCTCAAATCGATTTTAGAGCACCCTATATTTATTCTCTCATAGTTATCTAAATTCTTGGCAGTGACTTCCTCGGGATCTGCCTGTGCAATCAATGTCCACACGCCGAGTTCTGAGTGCATTTAGAAGCCCAAGGCAGTGTCATTAGAGAGAGAGCAAGTTCGGTGAACATTGAATAAACTGCAATGAACAACGTATGACATACGTACCCATTGATCAACAACCATTTCGTTTGCAACCGCTGCAGGAATTACTGTGGACTCGTCTTCAGGCTTCAGGCGAGCTGCATCCGCTGCTTCGGCCTCGGCCAGCCCTGCTTGCAACCTGTTCACTTGCTCCTGTACCCAGACACAGCAGTAACTTTTAGATAAACAAGAAACCCTCACTTCCTCTGAGAAAACTGCATTAAAATTGTGATTTAGTGTTTAGAGAGAATTGATGTCTTTTACCACAGTTCGTTTAAAGATGAGGAGAAATAGTTTCCTTGTAGTACATAGGAGTTTATCACTTTGTCATAATTGGGAGTGCTATGTTCCTTCCATGTGATGAGAGTGACATGAATTGGCATGCCATGTTTATTATAAGTTGTCATTTGTCATTGGAATACTACATCAGTACATTCGTAAGGTTTACTTGAAACTTTTATCATTTTTAATTTTACAATATTTTTAATTTTTAATTTTTACAGGGACACCTCCAAAAATTCAAATAGTGTTAAGAAATAGTGTCTTGGACGCTAAATCACAATTTTAGTGCAGTGAGAAATGCAAAGAATTTAGACCAATGCAATGAAAGTTGCTTGAAAGCTACCAGCACCTAGAACATTGTACAAGTACATATTAGGCCTAGTTCACTCAACTGGAAGAGGAAGCTCTTCAACTTCCCCAGATTGTCGTAAACAAGAGCTTTTGGAGCACAAAAAGTGAAGCTTCTCAACTTATGATAAACTTTGCATTCTCTACAAGCTTATAAATTATTTTTCCTTTTGCCATATCATTATACTAAAGGAATATTGAACCTAAAAAGGTGAGATGACTCATCTCTCTCAACCCAAGCAACTTCCACTTGTAAATCGGTAAAGAACCAATAGAATGCAACTATTTCTTTAGAATTTTAGTCATGTGAATTAAGCCTTAGTACACTTTGAACTCGTTATTATCATACTCTTCAATATCACACTTGAAAATCTACAAAGAATATTCACTATTGTGTACACACGTGATTGGATACTTTCCACATGTCAAGTTCCGAACTTGTGCATTGGTTACCAAAAGGGTGATATAAAATAATTTTGACTATACATAGAAAACACATCCTTAGAAATCGTATTGCTCTAAGGGCCGCTTTACACCTAGAGGCTAGGCCAATTTGTTGCGTAAGAGGCCTAAAATCCTCACTTGTGATTGATCAAAGAGCTGAAATCGGCCCCAACCCCTTTACACCTAAAGCCCGGGCCGATTTGGTGATATGAATTTTTTACTTAAAAAACGCATGGTTTGACTTGGCCCAAGCTCATTGAATTGGGTGCACCCAAATTGAAGGGCCAATTCTTGGCCTCGGGGCCAATGTCAAATTTCAATTAAAAAACCTTATTTATATAAAAGAAGATTTTCTTCAACAAACTAAATCTATTGGATTATGTGGAAATCTAAACGGCTCTTTTGGAAAAAAAAGAGGGGCTGAAATTTGCTACATTTATTGAATCAGCTTGGCTTCTGACCACAAAGCCTTTACATATGAGAGAAATGGCCCCCGCTATTATCTTATTATAATGGGTAGTTGAGGCCGATCTCAAGCCCAAAAGGAGCTGAAATTTCATGCAATCGACCTCAAGGAGAATCGGCACAACCTCTAGGTGTAAAGCAATCCTAAAACCGAGAATGCTAAACCCCCATTTGAACATTGGGGGTCTAGTATATTCAAGGCTTGAGGACGAATAGTTTAGTAATATCTTTTATTGATATGAAACATTATAGAATAGTATTAGAATGTGATTATTTTAATGATGTTTTAATACATTCAATAAAATTATTATTGCTTTAATGTTGAAAACACAATCATTTTTAAATTCTAAGAACGTGTTTGTGAATGTTTTATAAATACAGAATGTATTCTTGTCCCCTGTGCATACTTCGATAAGAGAACTACAGTAAATAGGGATATTAAGGGGACAGAAAATTAGGGGACTTTCCCTACAAAATGAAAAAATTACAAATAAGAAATGATTAAAAACTACTGATTATAATATAAAAAATTACTGACTATTTGTGTCAAAATTAAATAAATAAATATTGTGTTTTTAATAGAAACAGTAAATATTGATAAATTAGTATGGGTCCCCATAATACTCCTATTTACTGTAACGTATGCAGTAAAAGGCCCAGTTAGAGAGTTGCTTACAGGAGACGCCTTGTTGGGATCCAGGTAAACAACTTGCAAAATGCTTTCCACAGCAACATAATCCTTTTGATAGTCAAACTGCAGATTGTCAAGAGATCAAAAGTCAACTCAGACCCAAAAGCCAACTCCGAAGAAAATGGGAAGTATGCTGCCTTGCAGGAGCATTAGAGTGCAGACAGCTGAATTCCCATGAAGCCTAAAGATATTTACGAATCGTTATTTATCTTAAAAAATAAAAACACTACTGCTGTTGTGCTGATTTACAATTTTCTATGCTTTTTGGCATTAAAAATGGTAGAAAAATATCAGGAAACATAAGAGCCACTTCAGAAAATCTACATCCCATCTTTGTGGAAAAATTATTTACCGTAACATTCTGTTTTCATAACATTCTTGAGCCCACCCTGCCAAGTCCCTTCTGATGCAAGCTTATGTGGTAAGAGGAGAGCTATAGAAAAAAATAACAATAATAATAAATTAAATAATTAAATAAAATTAAATAAAATTGAATTCAATGGTTTATTGCACGAGGGATATTGACTTGGAACACAGTGCAAGTGTCTCGTTGTGGTTAATGTCCCGGGTACTTGCAAAAAAAAATTGATCTAATTAGTACCCAGAACATTAACCACAACAGGACATGTGCACCATGTGCTTTTTTCTCTTAAAACATTCCATTTACACTACCAGTGTAGAAGGGACCAGTGTAGAAGGTTCAAAAACCTATCAAGAAATAATTGTCCTAGTTTTTGGCAATTTGTTTTTGCAATATTTGTCCTATGTTTTATACTTCAAATGTAAGCCCTGTCTACCTCAAACAAAGCAAACAATGAGAGTGGCACAAAAACTACATACTACTATTAAAGATACACCATCTTTCAAGTACTGAGAAAATTGTTTTTGTAAAAAAAAATTAAAATTAAAAGCAAGTTAATTTAATGCTCGCCAAAAACTAGGACAGTAATTCCGGACAGAAGGGAGTATGATTTAGTAGTGCAAGCATGAAGTTCCTTATTCTACTTGGAAACTCATCAACATGAATTTATTCTCCTTACCAATTCTGATACGTAACTACTGAGTTCATCAACTTTGTCTGCCGCTAAGGGCAGGCTCACTATCTTGAACTTGTCTTTGGTCTTTCTCTCCTGATCCCCTTCAGCGGGTTCAGTAAACTTCACAACTGCAGTCCCACCACAAAACCATTCTTTTAGCACTGGTCCAATTTTTATGCCTCATAACATTCAGTAGCCTCTCCCAACAAAATGATGTGGAATATTCCACATCATTTCATCCCCAATGAAATGATGTGGGATATTCCACATCACATCAGTAGCTATGGGGCAAATGGCATCAAGCAAGAGCAATCAACCATGGTGAATAGTAATCAAAAGCACTCACTCAATCACAATTCAACATTGTTTTATAATTGTTTATTTGATTCAATATTCCATTCAATTACAAATCACTGGTTGGCTCAAAAAGTATCCCGAACACTAGTGATGATTGTAATAAGAACCTCTTCTTGCCCGCACAACTCTGGTTCCAACACATGAAAGAATGCATTATTTAAATATTGCATACAAAAATTATGAAAGTTCAAAGTTTTATTGATAAACTAGGGGAACCAATGTAGGGAGAGTATGCACCAAAGTGCATTATATTGATAAATGACCTAAAATTGACACTTAAACAAATGTCCAAGTGATCTACATCTTACTAATCAATATGTAGTCATCGTTTAAGATTTTAGGGTGACAATTTTGGGCCAACGGCAAGTATGAATAGCCCTACCTTACAACCTGTTGTGTTCAAGTTTGAGAAAGGTGTTCTAAGCTCACACAGTAAATATCACTCTTTTCTAATTTAAGATTTACAAGAGTTGTCTCTTTTTGATGTCTAGTCAGAAAGCCGGTTTTGAAGTTATGACAAATAGTAGAAAGTTGATTAAAGAGAGAGAAATAACTCCAATTCTCTTTTTTCATAGACTAGTGTACATTAAGAGTCTGTTCATTTTAGCATGGCCCTTGTTCAACAATTACAACATTTTGCTAAAGTGAGATATTATTGTGCAGATTACCTGTAGCAATAAGGGTCTCCTTCGGTGCAAGCACTCCACAATTTGGGCGCATAAAGCAGCTCTTCGGAGCATTTGTTTGAAACTGCAACAACAGGAAACACAAAATCAGAATCCTTGCAAAGTATGCCAAACAGCAAAAAAATAAATTAAAAATGAATTGCTAAACTGTGCCTTGAGTATCTCAAAGCACTTTTCATTTCAAACAATTTCTGGGGACTAAAAAATTGAACAAAGTGCTTCAACCTAAACCCATGTCACAAAAAGTAACGTACACCCAATGGATAAGGTTCTTAGGAGATTCCATTTGTTGATTTTTTTAATTCCAAATTTCACAAGAGACAAAATTACGTGATCCACAATGCAAGTGTCCCGTTGTGGTTAACTTAGCTTAATTCTTCGATACTCAAATGGCTGATCTCCTATTGTCAAGAACCCATCAAAACTTCGAGATTATTTGTGTCTTACATTCTCCAAGGTTTTTGTGGACTCTTGACATTAACACCAATGAGAGTTGACCACAAAGTTAACCCCTAAAGGACCAAGGATTCATGGTTTTAAAATGACAAGTGTAAACGATCATATTGTGAAAATTATAATTTGAATGAGACCAAATTTTATATCATTGACATTAGTGAAGAATATTACATATGTTGAATTAAAAAAGAACTAAATTTTTTAAAAAAGAATCTAAATAAAACTTACTCAAAATTACTGAAAAAAACAGGAGCCACCTGGTGGCCTTATGGTCCTATAGGGGTTAACCTAAAAATTTGGAAATAACCCTAAACCAAATCTGGCACCCCATAAAAGAAACGAATGTGAGAATTTGAGCTTACTTTGAAACCAACATGCCCTTTGCTGACATTCTTGATCTTAATTGCACTTGAGACTTGTGCTCCTGGATCATCTGAATGGAAAAGTTCACAAAACTGTTAGGGACCTAATCAACAACAACAAATTTTTCATGGCCTTCAATTAGCAAGTTGGTTGTAAGTCTTCCTTTCACATACCAAATCTATTGCTTTCTCCACGCAAATTGAAACCACAGGAGTTTTGTGAGAAGATTCTACACGCAAATTGAAATGCGGGGTTTTATGAGAAGACTTTACACCCAAATCAAAACCTCAGGTTCCACAAGAATATTCTACACTCGAATTGAAACTGCGGGTTTCTACAAGGAGAAAGGAGCCACATCCTTGCTCCAAATCTTGTTGCAAAAACTCAATGCAAAAAAATCATCGCAAAAATCTGGTTGCAAAAGCTCACACTTTGACAACACCCAAAATGCTGCAGGTAGTAAATTGGAGACCAGTGACCTAATACAAATTGAAACCACAGGGTTTCTGTGAGAAGACTCTACACCCAAATTAACCAAGGATTCATGGTTTTAAAATGACAAATTTAAATGATCATATTGTGAAAAATATAATTCAGCTTGGACCAAATTTTATATCACGAGAATCAGTGAAGAACATTGCATGTTTTGGTCAAAAAACAAACAAATTTGATCAAAAGGAAGTCTACATAAAATCTACTCAAAACTGCTAAAAAAGAACATGAAGCCCCCTGAAGGCCTTATGGTCCTTTAGGGGTTAAAACCCGCGGGGTTCCACAAGAAGATTCTACACGTGAATTGAAACCCACAGGTTTCTGCAAGGAGAAAAGGGCCACATCCTTGCTCCAAAGCTTCTTGCAAAAACTCAATGCAAAAACTCCTTGCAAAAAATGCTGCAGGTAGTAAAACGGAGACCAGTGACCCAATACAAATTGAAACCGCAGGGTTTCTGTGAGAAGACTCTACACCCAAACTAAACCCTAAAGGACCAAGGATTCATGGTTTTAAAATAACGATCATATTGTGAAATATGTAATTCGGCTTGGATCAGGTTTTATATCTTCAGAATCAGTGAAGAGCATTGCATGTTTTGGTCCAAAAAACAAACAAATTTGATCAAAATGAAGTCTACATAAAACCTACTCAAAACTGTAAAAAAAAAAAAAAAAACATGAAGCCGAGAAAGGGGCCACATCCTTGCTCTAAAGCTTCTTGCAAAAACTCAATGCAAAAAACTCCTTGCAAAAACTCCTTGCAAAAAAATCCTTGCAAAAAATGCTGCAGGTAGTAAAATGTTGAGCGGGTCTCGGAACAAAAAATGCCGAAAGGGGAGAACGACTCACAGAGAAAATACAGGTGCTTCTCGGGATCAAGCCTTAGTCGTCTTCTCGTCAGTATCCTGGCTTTCAAAGCAGCCAAGGAGCTCTGATTCTCCGCAGCAGCTTTAGCTTTCGCAGCGAGCTCCTCCTTGCGCTTGGCCTCTTCAATAAACGGCAGCTCATACTTCGCTTCAAGCAACGACCGCTTCTTCTTTTCGTCCGAAACGCCTTTACCCTTCTCGTCCGCATCGTACTTGCGTATCTTGAACATCACAGGCACATTCCGATTCGGCCTGTCCAAAAACGCCTGCTCCTTCGCGGACAACACATGTTTCGGAGACGATGGCGGCACATTCTTCTTCTTCGTCGTCGTCGTCGTCGACTTCTCCACCTTCTTCGTCGACTTCTCCCACAGCTTCTTCAACTTCCATGGCTGCGCCTGGTCCATAACACACTCACTCCCTAGCCTACAACATCTCACTCACCGACAAACACAAACATGGGTACTCACATTCCACGAGCTTGATCAGTAGAAGAGACAAAATGGAGCTCGTCTGCAATCGAATAGGTCGTCAAAAAAGCATCCTAGAAAACATAATACAAGGGTGGTTTTGGGTACTACACAAAGCTGTTACATGATGAGATATTTGGTTACAAACAAGAGGATCATTCTGGAATTGGGGAAGGTCAAAGGGGGCTGATTTGGGCTGATTTGTTTCAACAGTGGGGCTGGAGCTAGAGGTTGCTCAAGAGTCAGCGAATCAGCCACATTGTTCGGGGGGAATAACTTGGAAGACTAGGAAAAGGAAAAAGAAGAAAACGAGGTGGGTTATATAATAAGGGAAAATGTGGGAGATCCGGGGGGATCCGAGAGATGGCGTGCGGACCTCGTTTTGTGCGCAATGGCGGGATATCTGGCGTGGCAGGCAGGAGATGGATTGATTATTCGGGAGGGGATTATTAGCCCATTTGTTGCTAAGCTTAATTTTACCCAAATTGCTACATTGCATTCAGTAGCTTTCATTCTTTCTCTCTCTGCCTTTCTTTCATGCATCATTTTGGGACTCCCCCGGTCCACTTAGCTACTGATTTCGTGTGGAATATGTTGCACTATCTAGTTTGGGTTAAGGCAGGGCTACCGCAAGCTACTTAGGCCACACTTTCATGTGGGGATCGGTTGGGTGAAAGGCACTAGAAGACAAGAAATGAGGTCTCAAGAACCACCCATATTCCACCCATTTCGGTACAAATGAAATATATACTCTTGAGTTCTTCTCGTTTCACCCATTTCGATACAAATGAAATATATACTATTGAGTTCTCTTGATTTCACCCATTTTGATACAAATGAAATATATACTTTTGAGTTCTCCTGGTTTCACCCATTTTGGTAGAGCTTCCTCGTTTTAAGGAGTGGCCACCCATACATGATTGGAAGCCTGTCCTTAATAATATGTTTTGGGCTGGTTAATTGATACAAAGGATTTTTGAGGGAACAATAGCCAAATTTCATACATGGAGTCTTTAAAACTTAGGTAGTACAGATATTACCTAGGTAGCACATGTTTATTATCCCGATAGTGCTTGTATATATTAATATGAAAAGAGCATCCAAGGTTCCTAGATTGTTGTTCACGCCATGGAAATGAAGCGAAAATGCTAAGAGCAGTTCCACCGCATCCCTCCCAGGGCCCTCCCAGCTCGAGAAGTTAATGAAAAGTGCCAAGGGCCCTTCCAAAATGGCTCTTGACTCTGAATCCTAGAGTGTTAAGAAATGGCCCTTCAATTCACTATTTAGTTGACTAAATCCCCACATTCTACTTGTGATTGGTGCATTGAATATTTAATGTGCACTTTTGATGTGTGAGGGGCCTCCAAGGGTAGGGGAGTGTAAGTAAGTGCACGGGCTCTTCAAATGTAAATGAATAATTTGAGCGAGTCATCTCTAGCGTGTAAGAGTGGGGATGCTCTAAGTTAAACTGTCTCTTAAAAATAAAATAAAAGTCAGTGGGCAGGAGATGCCGATAGATTTTTACTCGAGTGATGAGCCTGCAGGTCTGCAGGGGATTTGCCTAAATCCCCCCATCGAGCGTGGCTCGGAGGCCAGGTTTGGGAGGGAGTGGCAGGGGTGGGGTAAAACCTACCCCCTATTTTTAAGTTGAGGGGGCCCTTACTAGATCTCATAGGGGGCTTCCTAGAGTAAATTGGGGCCGCAGGCCCCAAATTTAGCAAAAAAAAACCAAAAAAAGTACCCAAGGGGCCAAAACGGGGAGGGCCAGAAAAATGAACCCCACCGAGCCTGGCATCCGAGCCACGCTCGATGGGGAGAAATAAAGAGACCCCTCACCCGCAGGTTAGACATGGCCGCGGCGTTTGCGGGTGGTCGTGTGATGAGGAGCAGGCGGAATCGCGCGCGCGATGGCCGAGGACGAGCTCGAGCGTGGAAGCCTGGAAGCCTGGAAGCCTGGCTGGCTCCCAGGATGAAGGGATTGCTTGTGAGTGTCCATTTGGATCTCCTATTCTGGGGTTGCTCTAAAATCCTCGCTTCTTCTTAGGAGGATACTTTTTTTATTTTCTTCCTTGATTTGCGCAATTATTGGGGTTTACTTTTGTTGCCTCAAATCCCATCTTTCATAATAGAATTGCTTACTTAGTTACAGCATCCACACTAGAGCTAACCCCTAAAGGACCCGGGGTGTTGAACTTAAGCTTAGCTCTTGTTTTCTTGACCAGCTCTTGTAGCAAGCTCAATTTCTTATTGGTGTGGGGTAATTTTGATGATCGGCACTATTGAAATTAAAAAAAGACTTACGTAGCTTTTTTATGAAAAAAAGATCAACAAAATCGCACAAGTTTTGAGAAAATGCCACTGTTGAGAAGATTGATGGAACTTGTTTGGGGTATTTTGTACACATGCTGAAATCAGATTGTTCAAAAGTGCTTCAAAGAATTTGAATTTTTTACTTTTGAGTAGAAATCATCATTTCAAACATGTGCAAAAAATTTCAAGTAATTTGGAGGTGTTAGGAGGAAGATATTAGGGTTTGAAGTGACGCCTAGATACCCTCCGTGCAACTCAAAAAATCACCAAATATGGCTCACTTGATGAATTTCCAATCAAGAAGTACCTATAGATTGGGCTCTCAAAAAGAGCCAGGGTCTCTTCGTTGCTCATCCTACGATTCAAAGCCCAAGAACCCAAATTTCCTCACTTCCTAGTTCTAGAAGTTGCGTAAAGGCCTTACGGTTCTTTAGGGCTTAACCAAAAAAAGTGTCTCAAAGTGGAATGAAACCTTAGTTACCTTACACCCCATCCCTTCTATAGCTAGGAAAACTTACTTTGTTTCCTTTAAATTATCTTTTTAGGGTTCTATTCTAAATACAATGACAAATTAGATTCTCATTTATGAATCATTTTAAGGCACCCCATAAGATTAGTTGAGAAGGTCTATGATAGGATATGAACACAACTTTGATATTTATATATAATGAATTTTCTAAATTGTTTTTGTGAAAGTCAACCGTTTCTAAATTCCTACGTTGCTTAAAAGGTTTAGATTTATTACATCGATTACCATGGTCAAAATTTCTTAAACCCTAAATGCCCAACCATGCATATTTTGCATGATGTACGGCTTTGAAGTCCGTTTTGTCATCCATCCATGCACTTTTTGCAGCGTGGATTTTTTATTGAGACTTTTATGGGAAGTTAACTCCCTGCATGCGTGATTCAATTAGAAAGGGGATGATTTGTGAAATTTTTATGCCTCATTTTATGTTGTAGTGTTTCACCCAAAATTTCAAAGATTTTAGTCTAAAAGTGCTCTTGAAAAAGTCAACTATTAAAATTAAGCAACCAAAAAATCTCTAAAAAGCACTACACTTAGAGTATTACATTTCAACCCATCACAACAAATTTTATTATAAGATTTTCAATATCTTATTCATAATCATATTACAAAAAGAGCGTTAAATTTTAAGTTTGAAATTTAATACACAAATATTGGTGATAGCAATTGCAAATCTAACCCTTGATCTAACCGTGTGGATAGAATTTAAAATGCATAATGTACAACTTTCATTCATTCATCAACTTGAAAATATCCCTCTTAGTTGCATTTTATACTGCATTTTTGGAAAACTGCCAAATTTGAAAAGGGTGAGAACGTTTAGGGGTTAACCCCTAAAGGCCCTTAAAAGCCAAAATGGCTTTTTGTTGTTTCGGGCAGCTTAGATGGAAGGTCTAAATTAAGAATTTTAGACTATAATTTGGCGTGGGCGTGGTCATACATACAAGGTGTGTGTGGTAAAAATTACAAAGTCAAATTCGGATTTTATAATTTTTTTATTGAAATTTTTGGTTTCAAGCCCAACTGGGGCAGAAAAAAACTTTCTATTGTAATCATTTTTCAAATTTTTTTTTGGGAGACATCCTCTTCACCACATTTAGGCTCAGAATTTGAAGTGACCCATGTTGGTTATATTCTTGGCTTGACAAGGGCAGCCTCCAAAATAAAGAACAACAACCTCCAAGGTTTTATGTAATTTCACATTCTTTTCTTTCGAAATTTGTCAAAACTTGAGATTTTTAAAATTTTAAAAACTAATTTCGCCTAAAATTTATAAAATCATAAAGGTACCTAATCACCGTTCATTTTTTCCAAAAATCAAATACAATTAATGTGATGCATGTTTCACCAAATTGCCATTTTTATACCTTCTTCCGGAAATTAATTTGCATGAAGGTTTGAAACGCATAATGAGTCTCTAAAATTTTGCATGAGCGTACCCAACTTAGTTATCTACATGGAAAAAAATATAAGCAAAATGTTTGGAGTAACAATCTTCAAGTCCCCCTTTGCACTATGGAGACAATGCCTCCCAAACAATGCCCAGAAAAACTTTTGCACAAACTTTGGATGTTATGATCTTGCAAATGATAAACATCCAACGGTCAATTACCCATATTAGGCTTAGGTACAAGATCTTACGGTTGGAATTCTAAAAGAAGTAAAAAAAACTTGGTTCACATCCTCGGGAGTACATAGAGGTAGAAAATCGCAGTTTTAAGGTTTCAAGCTCCCAAAAACACAAGGAAATTTAGGGGTTACAGAGTCAAAATTAGGTCCTTGTCCAGTAACACTCTTTATTAAAATAATGGGAGAACCGCCCTTCTAGAGATTATGTAATACCTAATAGATTTTTTACCTAATAGAGTTAATTTACTAAAGAACAATGTGAATGTTTAGAAACAAAGAAGGAGAACAAGAATATTCAAAGAAGAAGATAACAAAGGATTCAAATAAGGAGATAAAAGAGGCAAAGGGGCTGTAAAATTCTTTCAATTTACCTTCTACATGAAGATTTTTCCACATTTTTCTTCAAATTAGTAAACTATTCAATAAATAAAATAAAATAAAATAAAAAATAAAAACATTTCATATAGTTAAACTTCAACATAATCTATTTTGACACACTAGTGTTGAAATGACTTGAGACTATTGTATATATTTATATTATTAGTGTCATTCTTAATACACTAATGATTAAATGGAATAGCCGTCGATTTCTTTGCATAGAAAATCAAAACTATATAATAG
This sequence comes from Pohlia nutans, assembly GCA_022496805.1. Taxonomy (NCBI): domain Eukaryota; kingdom Viridiplantae; phylum Streptophyta; class Bryopsida; order Bryales; family Mniaceae; genus Pohlia; species Pohlia nutans. Next base: position 14,049,542 of record CM040091.1, on the reverse strand, counting down.
TATACATTCTTTTTGAAACTTACAAATCAAATTTTAATTCCGTTGCAAAAGAGGGGAATAATGTAAGTTCTTTATAATATTGCTCTAGATAAATTTGAAAATCTAATACAAGTACATGTAAAATGTTAAAAAAAAACCAAAAATATAAAAGAATAAAACACATTCTTGTGTAGTCCACAATAATTGCACTTCTTGGTATAGCACTAGATATCAAAAATGTTGAGTTGACAACAAATACTTTAAAATTTAGAATATCTTTTGTCGTACATAACACACAATGTCGTAGCTCTCACATAGGCTCTCTTAAATTTTCATCTACCATCATTTGCGATTAGCCGCTTCCATCTGTCATCTTTCATCTGCTAAACATCATGTCCTTGCCACTTGCACCCTAAACCTACTGATGGGAGTTGATGAGATGATGCAGTGTATTCGTTATCGTTTTGTAAAGGCACTGATAGTACCTAAGTACCTTTCTGCTGGTCTCTACAATAAGATAATATTACATAAAGTGCTTGATGCATGCATCTAGGTCATTTTATTATTCAACTATAAACTTCTTGTCGCCCTGCTAAGTCTACCAACTTTGATGACAACTTTTGACTTTTGACCATGTATATACATTGCTTCATTTCTCTAAATGTAGTTGAGATTTCTTCTTTCATTGACTTTATTCAAACAAATGTAAAGTGTGCCATTGCTAACCTTGAAAAAACATATGTAACATAGCACCCATCAAGTAATAGTGGTAAATAAAGGCATTCAACAACGAGAATAATGTTAATTAAAAAAAACAAACAAATCTTGTGTCATTTAAAGGCCATTTTTTGGCCTTAGAATCTTTACTAAAATAATTATAACTATTGTGTTCGTACTTTTATATTTTATTTCTTAATTTTTGTAATTAAGCCTCTTTAATACAAAATTCAAAAAGTTTGGATTGGTTTTGAGTATGAAGTGTTTTTCAAAAAAAGGCCAAAATTGTGAAAAGTAATAAAATGAAAATGAAATATTAAATTGAATTTATCTTTTAGTGATAAAAATCTATAAATTAAATAATTTATCTATATAATTAAAAATCATTACTAAAATATTAAATAAAAATTATTAATTTTAATGAATATTGCTCATCAATGTATCTATTCAAGTACTCAATTATATCAAACTCTAATCAAGTTTATTAGATTATAGAAAATCCTATCAAATTTTAAGCATTAATATAAAAATGTTTGTTTTTGAAAAAAAAATCCTCTAGTTTTGTAGATACATGTAGTTTGAAAACATTAGTCAATTAATGTTCAAACAAATGAATGGATTTCACATCAAAACTTTCAATTTTTTTTATTCAAACCACATTAGGAGACTGTATGGAAGAGGGTTGTTGTGTTTGATACTTTTTCCAACATGACGTCGTATTAGATGTTTACACTCTACATGCAAGTGTTTAATTAGGTGAGTGTCAAATATGTCAGACAAATTATATGAATTTTTTTCGGAAATATACAAATATTATATAATATCCTATAGTGTATATTCTAATAATATGCTTTTCTAACAAATGTGGAGGTCTATCTGACTCAAATTATTTGTCTTTAGCGTCGTGTTCCACATTTTGTCTAATGGTAGAGTAAGACAATCTTTGCACTTACTATGAAGTATTGGATATTGTGTCCAGATGCCATGTTTTCAACTAATGCACATGTGAAGTTGCTTGCCGCATGATGGACTCCAATCTTTTTCCAAATAATCCTTGCATTGAAGAAGGCCATAAGGCACTATAGTTTATTTTTATTTTTTATCACACTCTCTTGTGCCACATTATAGTATATGTATGGATATACAACATTATAGTATATCTATACAAAACCCAAAAACAAGTATATGCCATTTCCTTTGAAATTTAAAATGGACATAAAAAATGATAAACTTATTTAGAATCTTTGAGTGAGATTTGAACAAGTTGGACAACACAAGGGACACTTTACATATATATGAGTTTTGACAATGAAATATTTCATTTTGAAAAATTTCTACTTGAAATTAAACCCCTTTTTTGACCTACGTAATTCGAACATATGTAGGAGCATATGTTCACCACTATTATTTACATTTTGAACATTTTTCAAATTTTGTACTATTTTGTGATATTTTTAGCATTTTTAAAAATTACTATAAATTTCACAAAAAAAAGACTTTGATTTTTTTTAATAAAATTCATTTTTATTTAAATAATCATGAAAAAACCAAGACAAATCGGTTTAACAATAAATTATATGAACAAATACGTAGAAAATTATAATATATTTTTAAATGTGAAAAATTGGTGAGGTTTGACCGGGTAATTGTACTGTACGTGAAAGGCAAGGTCGGCAGAAAATAATTCCCCCAAAAAATGCCAAAAAATAAATAAATTTATCAAGTATTCTGCCAAAATCAACAAAAATAAAGTCAACAAAAATTGTAGACAAAAAATAAAAGAGAACCTTTAGCCACTAAAAAAATTTAATGTTAGTTATTAATAGCCAATTTTTTAATAATTATTTTTGAAAGTGCCGACCTCCACAGTTTGAACTTTTATTAATTATTCGACATGAAAGTGCCGACCCTACCTTCCACGTACTACGGTAGTGTGGACACTCAGGGATTATAGAAGGTAGTTTGTTTGTTTTGTTTGTCTTGTTTATTTCTATTTTACGTTGGAACCTCTTGGATTGTATGCTTGTTGGCTGTGTTCTTGGTATTTTTTGAACGCTCTTGACAAAGACGAATGCATCAAAATTGTTTTGGGGCATTTAACCCCTAAGGAACTATAACCTTTGTAGAGAAGTCCAACTACTCTTCCATGCACAATTTAGCCTTGAGTTCATGCTTTGTCAAAATATATTTTGTAATATTTTTCATGCATGAAATTATATGTTTACTATTAGTCTTGAAATTTTTAGATTTGTTTGATCTTAAAGAAACTCTTTACAAAAACTTTAAGCCAAATACTTCCAAGAGTCATATTAATTAATATGGTGGGAATTACTATGGTGTAGCAAAAACTTCTAAATACAGATATACTGATGATTTTCATTTATTAGACTTTTTTTCATTGAATTTTACGCCTTGGATAAAACATCGAAAAATTTAAGTACATTTTGTAATTGGTATGAATTGTCTTTACAATCACTTCAAAAATATTTTCAACTTTTCACCAAAATTCATGAAATTCATAATTTGTAGTAGACGCATAACTTTCATTTATAAATATAAAGTTGAATTCATATTTATAGTGGCAGAATTGAGTGTGATAGGTAAGGCATGATTCCATGGTCATAGGCCCGACATTTAGGGGTTAACTGCCCAAGTGACCATTTTTTGAATGATGTACAAAGTAACTAGCTCTTTTTTCATTTGTCATGCACTTTTTGGAGTGTGGATTTTTTACTAAAGATTTAATGGGAAATTAGCTTCATACATGTGAAATTTGTATGCCTCATTCCATATTGCATTGATTTACCAGAAATTTCTAAGACCTTAGTGCTCCTAAAAAATTCAACTCACAAAATTAAGGCCCTTTCTGGGTTCTACTCTACAACATATATTTAGCCTTATAATTGCTTGACTCTAGTTTACTATATGAATTGTGATATTTTCTTAAATTCATATGATCACGATTATCAATTTTTCTTTGTACTAAAAAGTGTTTGATCATTGTTATTTTGATCATATACCACCAAATACACAATATAATAAACGGCCACAAAGGGCTTTAGGGCCATTTAAAGGTTAAGCAACCAAAAAATCTCCAAAATTCACTACACTTAAAAGTATTACATTTCAACCCATTACAACAAATTTCATCCACAAATTGTCAAAATCTTGAGGTAGATTTGAGAGAACCTACGGGACAAATAATATGGGACAGAGGGAGTACAATTTTGGATGACTTTCATCCAAGTCACCTTTGAGAGTATTAAATTCTCTTGTGATGAGGAATTGTTGATAATTTTGGAGAGGCCTCCAACTACAAGTATGTCAAATTTGTTGAGTAGAGTTTATGCTTGCAATGGTCCTCTCATGTACACCTCATGTACATATAAGCCATGCTAATATCTATCTTTGAGGCTAGCATCTACATGTGTCCAAAGGATCGGTACGTTTAGGGGTTAAAAAATGTGAAAACATTCAAAGGGGTGAGCAGATTGTGTAGAAGCCATGAATTTGAAATCAACAAGGCTATAAAAACTTGGTGATGTGAATGCTACAAAAAATACATTTTGTTTCTTACTCTTACATGCACACTCTCAGGCACAACAGGGTAATACGCTTGAGGATGGCATGCAACTCTGCGCTTGCTTCTCTTAGCAAGATACCAAACTCGACAACGTAATGCAGCCAGGTGAGCATAATAAGCCGGTGTAGCCATTGAGACAGCTCTGGTACAGCGCCCAAAAATGTAACATAATTTGTTCGTAAGATTCTCAAAGTCATCTGCCCTGCAACCACAGCCCACGTGTCCTGTAGTGTTACTTCACTGCAATTGCTTTCTACTGTAATTGGGAGTAGAGGGGTCTACACAAACACAACAGGCCTAAAAAAGTCATAACATGGTTATATTCGTTTAATTGGGAATTTCCGTCATGTTGGGACTCTTTGAAATCTACGGAGAATTTCCCACTGAATCTATGCCATTTGTAGATTTCAATTAAACGAATATGGTGATTAACATTCAATAGCCTTCATGTACTTTGCCTTTCCTTCCATCCATGCTGCATGTGGCCGCAAGCAAAAAGGGATGAATGTCATGCAAACATGGGAGATATTTGGCAGGTTCTATGATGGTCCATGCAGCTGCTCATCATCTTGGGACTCCTCATGTCCAGTTAGCTAACTGATGAAGGCCATGTGGGGTGACGAATATGTTGTACACTCTCCTTTGGGTGACAAATATGTTGTACATTCTCTTGTGGGGCCAGGCAAAGCCACTACAAGCTACTGAATGTAGGGACAAGTTTACACTGTGGAACCTATGCACATGAAGGAAGGAAGTACACATATAGAACTGCTTATCCCTGAAATTTCCTACATGTTATCCATACTATAGTACAGCTCATCTCTTCCTTGCTCTAGTGGAAACGGGGTTAGCTATTCCAGCTAAGAAGTCTACGCAACTTGGATGAATCTCCAATTGTAATTATATGTTCAGATTCCTTTTAACTTAAAAGCAAAGTGATACTTCATACGCTCACGATGTAGAATCTACATTTTTACAAAAGAGACGTAGAAGCAACGCACAAAAATTCAAGTATGGTCTTACACTTATGAAGAGAAGAAAAAGAAGACATTTTACTTACGTGAATTCGGTACCATCAAATATGACATAATAGTGAGTGGGCCGACTGGTGCCTTTCTCGCCGGCGTGGCTGCATAAGTAGAAGTCAAACTCCCGAGGGTGAACGATCTTGTCATCCACGATAGTGCCTGGAGGCACATTCAAATCCCGACAACCAGACAGGGCTGCTGAAGTATTCGGAGGGTTCTTGGCATACTTTTTAACGCAGATTTTCCGAAAGATCCGAGTGTGATGTCTTTTCTGGACCACTGCAAATGTAATGCAAGGCTCGTAGTCACACATTGATAAGTCCGTGCCCGCTTGACGTGCAGCATCTTTGACTGCCTTCACCTCCATTTCCAGCACCTCTTGGAACTGGCCTTGCCCCACACCATCTCGATAGAAAATAATGACCTGCAACCATTAGAATTGAATCCCAATAAATTATAGCCTCATACATGTTCACCCCTAAGCGTCTAAAACGCCCAATATGGCCATCTGCATCAATGAACTTTGCAACGGTGGCATTCTCTCGGTTTTCTGATTGCAATCTACATCATTTTAACCCTTAAACAACATATGCTATCCTGATACCACACCCAAAATCTCTTTTAAATTCCATTTTAAGCATGAATCTGTTTTTAATTTACTTTGGCTCTATTCTAAAGAAGTATAGATCTCTCTAAGATGCTCGGTTTGGCATTTTAAAAACCCCATTTGATGCAATGGAGTAGAAGTTATGAGCAAGATTCTCCCAAAATATAACCAAGCCCGTGGGGTTGGCATTGTCGTTTAAGGGTTAAAGCTCTTGCTCTATACTACAAGATCAACAATGCCGATTGTGTTAACCCCTAAAGGACCAAGGATTCAATTTTAAAATGGAAAATTCAATTGATTGTATTGTGAAAATTATAATACAATTGAGACCAAATTTTACATCATCGGAATCAACAAAGAACTTTGCATGTGTTAATAAAAACATGAATAAATATGAACAAAAGGAACTCCACTTAGAATCTACACAGAAATGCTAATAAAAACATGAGGCCCAATTTGGGCTTCTTGGTCCTTTAGGGGATAAACTGAAGTCATTTTAACACAAACAGATGATTTGCAGCAGAGCGTCCAATTTTCCTACAGCGCAGAAAATACACAGTGAACGCTTAGGGGTTAAATGATACCTATATCTATTGCATTCACTAGCCACATGCACTAATACTAGAACAAAGCCCATTGCAATGCATTAGTACCATGCTTGGATTGATTATTCTCCACTTTGCAGTACCGTAAGGCATGAAAATGTGAAGCATTGTACCTTCATCTTCTTAGATAAAAATTTGTATGCATGAGAACGTGACCATGAATGAATTCGTGACAATGCTCATTTAATAATATAGATGAGTCTCATGGATGTACGAACCTGGGGAAGCAAATTCTGATTAGCTCGGTGCCACTCCATGAGAAGATCCAAAACCATGTCCTGTAGATTTTCGATGATTTCGGAGTTTCGTTTTTGAGCATGATGGCGTGCAAAGAAGCGGCCGGAATCAGGCCAATCGTTACTAGCCACGACCGCTGCTATAGATGGTTCGTCGGCGTCGCAAATGTCTGGGTGAGTTACATCCGCCCCGAAAAAGATACAAGTTCTATTGTGAATGCTAGCAAGCATTCCAACGTGATCAATTGTCTGATGAAGTCGAAAATTGCGTCCACCGCACTTCAAATTAATCTTCATGATCAAGTTCGTTGCAGCAGTCTTGTTGAAGCACTTGTCACAGAGGTAACCTGTACACCCAAAACTTAGCTCAGCAAAATTGTATACAACACCATACTGCCTTCGAAAAAACAGCAGCAGGAATAGAATCAGAATGGTATTAACCCCTAAGGACCAAGGATTCCTGGTTTTAAAATGACAAGTTTAAACGATCATATTGTGAAAATTATAGTTTGAATGGGACCAAATTTTATATCATTAGAATTAGTGAAGAATATTACATATGTTGAATAAAAATAATAATTAATTACCAAAAAAAAATCTACATAAAACCTACTCAAAATCACTGGAAAAAAAACAGGAGCCACCTGGTGGCCTTATGGTCCTTTAGGGGTTAACGAGATGGTAGATGTTACAAGGTTGACTTCATGCCTTCTGAAGTACAGGCGATGCACTAGAGATTTCATCACTATTATGATGTGAACTTGTCACTCACTCTGTTGCACGGGGTAGTAGTTGACAACTTGAATAGGGACTCCTTTCTCAATGTCGCCGAAGTACTTGATTTCGTTGTACAGCGTGCTTCGCTTCCCGTCAACGACTACAATGATCAATTGACAATATGAGCCTGATTCCTTCTCATTTTGAGGGATGGCACTTAGAATCAAATTGAATGTCGTGCTTAGGGAATCTAAGTGGCTTGTATGCGCCCTGCCAGTTGTTTGAGGTTTGAGCATGGTTATTCCCATTTCAGATGCGCGGCTGCCGAATGGGAACCACCACAACAACGTATGAAAGTTACTCACATTGTCGACAACATCGGGAATTCAAAGAGGGAGACTTGGTTTGTTCCCCAATTGTAGTAAACTATTTTCAGCACATAAAATGCCCTGCATAGAGAAACAATTTCAAGAAGAAACCACCGTTGAACTCACAACTGGGCAACATCAATGGGTTCTTGGAGCTCTTAATTTGATCTGATATGCATGTAGACATTTCTACGCATTCTAAGTTACACGTGATTATACGATGTGTTGCTGGAAGACTCAAGTAGGGTTTACACAGTTTCAAGAACTTTAGACAGCATTATTAAGAAAATCCTCCCATGAAGAACTTTTAGACAGCATTATTAAGAAAATTCATGGAGAGATTTTCTACATAATGCTGTCTAAAAGTTCTTGAAACAGTCTAGTATTACTGAAAACCCTATCACTCCTACAAGCTAGAACTTAAGAGCGTAACTCAAGAACTACTACTTCTCTAAGACCAGTTGCAACTCGGTGAATAAGATTATAAAGGACTTAGCTGATGAAAATTACCTCATAAGGAACTGGATCCATTCTGTTCGTTTCGTGAACTTTCCTCCCGTTAAATCACAGACGCCCCACCACTTGATTTTAGCATCATGAAGGGCTTGCTTCTGATTCCATGCCCAGAAGCCCATCCTACCTGGATCAACAGGATCCTTGTCATCCTTGTACTGAATGATGGGTGCTCTCAACACTCTGCTTTGAACTTCCGTCATCGATGTGTGGAAGCCAAGATCAAAAGCAGCACAATAGGGATCACTGTTCACCGAAAAATAGCAACAGGTTGTATGAGACAACTATAGTAACAACTTCAGTTAAGATAGTAGCATAATGGAAGCCCAATGGGTCTAAGCTGAAGTATGTATAGTTACTACAGTATAACATTAGAAAAGAATCACAACCTAAAATAATCACGAAGCTCAAGAAACAAACGCTAGTTTGAAGTACCTTGTAGGGCGGTGGATGTCTACTGAAAATTTCTCCTCCATCATGTCAGCTATTCTTTTGCACCGCGAGTCTGGATTCCTCAAAGAATTTTGAAATTGAAATTCTCTATCCTTCGTAATTCCTTTACCCATAAATCTTGATAAAGGGGAGAGCTTTGCTAGTTCCATAGGGACATAGACTTTTCCTTTGGATGATTTCAGGATTAAGCATGGCAAAAGTTTCCACGCTATATCTTTCTCATACTTTTCCTTAAAATAATCAGTAACGCGGCAACCTTCGACATTTCCTGGTTGCTTAGTGAATGTGAGTTGACATGTTGCGTGTTTAGAAAGCCCTGCAATCTTGAATTTTCGTACAACAGCTCCAACGTAATAATCCAGCAATACTTCACTGCCCATTAAAAGATCGAGAATGAAATCTCTGCAGTTACAAGGAATGAAGTCATCAATCTTGCGCTCAAATTTTTTTGATCTACTCACATTTCATGAAGTTGCTCCCAGGTTCCTTCAGAAGGATTAGTGACCTACTCCGAACACTGAATCTCATCTTTTATAGTGTACACAAAAGCTTTCGCATAGTCTGGTTAAAATATTGAAACAAGAACCATAGAGACAAAATACAGTCTACACCAAGAGGATTAGAACTAGACACTTTAACGTTCAACATTGGATTCGCCATTTGTAGAGTGCTTACCGCTGTTGGTGGCTTATCTCTGCGTGTTTCTGGAATTTCTGGAATTTCGTGTTTCTGAGCCCTCTCTCCATCATTTCCATCACAAATTCCAGGACAGTTTCCGTTTTGAGGTCTTTTGCAAAGAAATCACTACTGGAAACATCCACATTGAGCACCAGTCCTTGTTTTGTTGGCCTTAAGCTTTTGAAGAAGCCAAAAGAAGAGTTGACGAACCTGTTAACTGGAGTCGTGTATGAAGTATCCGGATGATACAAACATGAACCTATCTGAACTACCTTAGAGTTGTTCCGCTGTTGTTCTCGCAAAACACATCCAAGTGCTTTGATGTACTCTTGATAATTAGACGTACCATCACCCGAGATATAATCTTGGAGAGACTTGCCACTAAGAGTTGCTCTGGGCTCCAATTTTACATCATAATATTCCTGGTTCTGCCTATATAGTACAATGCACACAAATGAGTAACTTCGAACCCATTGTGCATGAAAGATTTCAATAGGTAATCCATGAGATGCAAATTCATTTTTGTTCAGCAGTTTGTCAACATGGTTGTTAAAGTATATTCTCATGATTCAAATCAAATCATAATTGAAAACTGAAACAAGCTAGTGATGCAGACTGATCTTCAGAAACTTGTACACTTAAAAAAAAATTGAAAACAACGATATAGAGAGAAGCTTCAGGTTCGAAGAAATTACCTTTCTAAAGGCGGGGGATAATACCGCTCACTGAGCGATCCAAACGGGAAGGTCCCATTACTGTACAAAGAGTCACGTCCATCATAAGCCAATGTTGGCTGACTTCCAAATGTCTCTTTAATTTTACCTTTCACAAAATCTAATATCTTTCCCCGTAAAACATCTGATGCTCTTGGTGTTATAGTCATCTTCTTAGCATGGATGTTTCCAAATTTAAATGAATCTTTCACTTTGAAATGGTTGACCAGGACAATTTCACCCTGCAGATACAGTGCCACGTAAGCTCAGCACAATTAGATGTCACATTGATGCATATAGAGAAAGCCTCATTACCAATACCACTATCAGGCAGCCTCAATACAATCAATGCCAAATAAATCAATTAATCAATCAATCAGACACCGTTTTATAAGTGAACAGATGCACGACAACCAATACGAGCTTTTTATGACATGATACGATTCAAAAGCTTACAAAGAGGTACGTTACTTTGTTAACATTGATTAAAAGGTTTGCCACTCTAGTAAAAGTCTCAGTAGGATGATCCCAAAAAACCTTTCAAACGGAACTTTCTAGACCTCGAAAGAAATCTGTACAACTTGCTTGATCAGCAACTGCGTTCCAGTGAACAGGCAAATCCTTAACTGAATAGAACTATTAATCTTCATCCGTAATTAGTACAAAATACCTATCATTTCAAAATTGTGCATATGCGGGACAATAACGATCAAGGAATCCTATTATAAGCAGTCTTCTACACTTCGCTACAGGTTTACGTATACTTATGTTTGTATGTGCTTTCTATTCCACCTTGTCCACAAGTGGCCATACTTTGCCTAGAACAAGCTCTGTTCACTATGAATAGCAAGCCCATGAAAGCCTACCAAAATACTTCGGCACTTTAAGCGACCAGCAAAAGGACAGGTTTATAGTCAAGTCAAAGATCTCAAGTAAAGCCACCTCATAGGGCTGTCAACAGTGCTGGTGCTACATATCCATATCAACATTGTGATAACGGCATAAATGGTGCACCATGACCTTGTGATTCACATGCTATTTTAACAACAAAAAAAACTTTAAATAGAGTTTGAAGTGATGTTGTAAGAGCACTGTACCCTTCCTGAGGTTGCTCTCTCAGCTGGTCTTGCAGCGAGTAATTTTGCACCGGTCTCCTCAGGAGGTGTAAAATAGGAGGATATGCTTGACATGAGTCCGGGGCTAGGTGGACGTCCAGAGGGAGAGGGAGTACCCGGACATGAACATCCATCCTTTCTGGCAGAACGTGGCGCAATTACTGAAACTTTTTCTAGAGCAAGGGGATCAAGGGGACGGATTTTGGTGACGCCAATCGCTTGCGGAGGCTCCCAATTTGAGACCACAGGGGCTAATGAAGGGGCAATAACTGTGGCGGATCCACCACATATCGTCCCAGGTCTCGTATTGATAGGAGGTAAATAAACTTCTTGAACTGATAGCTGTACAATCTGATGGCTGCAAGAGTTCCAAGTTCTACGAGGTTGGGCACGAGGTCCTGATATAGAAAAGGACATTCAATCATTCACAACCTCATGCCTATGGGACAAACAAAAAACCATGTCATTGCCTGCAACCATTATAAACCTGTGACTGATGCATCTTACGTTTATCAGGTAGTCAGAGGATACTAAAACCGTATCCCGTCTCCTGTTGACTGACCCCTGTTACCAACAGCAACTCATCTCTTCGAATCAGGTTGGCCTTCAATTAGCAAGTAGAGTGTAAGAATGACTTGACTAAATGTCTATGATCTTTGCGATTGTCTATTGTCTCTTCAATAGTGGTCTACAACCTCTCACTTTAAATGATTGCAAAAGAAACCGTCATACATAGTGAGAAAAGCATTTGATTAAAATAAATTTCACTCTTGTACCCAAAGTGATCTCTCCAGTGAGCTCTATAGTGATCTCTACAAAGAAAGCACACTCCTACATATTGGTTAAAGTATTGGAAAGAGTAACCTCACTAAACATTGCTTCCACTAAAAATGCACGTGCAAGGTTCACACCAATCTTGCACTTCAAAAAATTTGCAAGATTTGCACGATAAGGAGGTTAACGATTGCCAATCCCCTTCAATTCACATCATGAACTTCAAAACTGTATGATAAGAGGATTGGCAATCGCTAATTCAACCCAAATTCATAATCATGATTTGTGTCACGTATAGTTTTCATATTACACGTGGAATTTTGACAGAAGTGGTGGTACTAGGTCAATTCACCAGATGAGGTTCAGCTGCCACATGCACTTGTTTGTTTGTTTCGGCACAAACAAGCCACAGTAGAAACAAGCAAGAGAGCAAAGAATGTGGAGAGAGAAGTGTATTCACACCTGGAGCAGGGGCATACACGGCAGGACGCAGTTTGTCTGCTCGATCGCCATGGGGATGCAAGTGGTGTCGCTCCCGGGGGTCAGTAAACAGACGCAGAGCTTTGAGTTCCGAGGACGACAGAGGCTTCTTGCATGGAGCAGGAGGGGAGTTTTTATACGCAATCTCCTCAAAGGTAGCACCCGGGTGCCCCTCGCCGCTTTCGCCCCTGTTCCATGGCTTGTCGTGGTAAACTCGCGGATTCCGGCTCTGCGGAGACACGCTCGTGGACCGATGATGCAGCGGAGACGAGCAGGGCGTGCGCGGCACTCTGCCTGCACCAACGATTGTCCAAATCAACAAATTGTTGTTCAAGTCAACAGAAAAGTGAACCAGATCAACGCGACCGAAACAACAGGAAAATTGGATTTTCTAGTAGTGAAATTTGAGTTGTCTAATTCATTCAAAGGATTTTTGAAAAGAAAAAAAAAGGAATAATTACTTGATTTCCCACATGAAGTCAAGATGTGTAGCCTCTTTTATCACCCAGGTATTGCCTAAGTAACACCTAGGTAGCACATACATATTACCTTGATATTACCTATATAGATCAATATGAAAAGAGCATCCAAGGAGCCTGATTGCTCTTCAAGCCATGGAAAAGTAGCAAAAATCACTGGCCTGCAGGGCTTGGCCGTGACTGCGCGAGGGATCGCCGTTTCGGCGTCTTCGGGCACGAGTACCGGGCCATGGGCGAGCATTCACGGCTGATTCGTTGTGGAGAGCAAGGTCCATTGGGCCCCTTCCGGCAACATGAGTAGGACGCGGCAGGGGAGGCTGAGCGGCTCTTGGCTGTTGGACTCACGACCTTCATATGGAATACAATTTGTTACATTTATTAGATCATAATGGCAATACCACATTGTCATAGCTAAAGTCCATGTTGCTCTAACCAAACACCAAAATGACATGACCAAAGCATCAATTGCAAAAGCCAAGAATCATATTGCCGAAGCTAGAGACCATGTATTTGAAGCCAAAGTCCACGTTGCCGAAGTCGAAGACCAAGTTGTTGAAGGTTATGATCAATGGTTATGGCAGTGCGATCTTTGGTCATAGCAATGTCGTTTTCAACTTCGACAACCTCGTCTTTGGCTTAACTACATGGTCTCTGGTTTTGGCAATAAAGTTCTTAGCATTGTGATCTAGTAAATGTAAGAAATTGTATTCTATACCTTCGAGCGAGAGGATGGTCGACTCTTGGATGCAGAGCACGGGCGGCTCACGACAATCCTTGAGGGAGAAGATTGTCGACTCTTGTTCGGAGGTGGCGAGATCGAACTCCTCGGGCTCCTCGGCGGGGAGCATAATGGACTCCCGGCTGGCGATGGAGGCGACGAAGCTCTACTCCATGGGCGGCTATGTTGCACCGGGGAGCCTCTTCGTCGCCGATGTTGCCGTCGTAGCCGTTCTCGTCTAATCGGACATTCGGACGGACAGTCACGCGGCAAAAACTTACAGCCCGGAGGAAGGTATTTGTCCAGAGGTGGCGCCATTTCAATCTTCCTTCCTTTCCTATTACAAAGACCAAGAGAAATTTACAGGTGAAAACCTAACCCGAACAGAAAAAGAAAAACATATTTCAAAAATATGCATCGCTGATCACCATCTTCCCATGACAAAAAAATTCAGCATCAAGAAGAAGAGATAGGATGGCGATGAAGAGTTGCGTTGCTTCAGTGGCGGGAGAGGCGGAGCTTTACCTTTCACCTCCTTCGGCAGCCCGCCAGATGCTTTACTCCGCGTCGCCTTCTTCTCTTCTTTCGTGGACGCTGACTGCAAGAGCACACATTCCGCTCTTCAAATTCCGGACAACTGATGCTGTAGTCTTCTCTCATAACGAAATTGATTTTAAAACTGCAAGATCGCTCTCATTCCAGCATGTTTCTTCAAATTTCGGAAAACTAACACGGTAGAGTCTTCTTCTCTCACGATGAAATCGATTTCACAGCTGCAAGATCGCTCTCATTCCAGCATGTTTCTTCAAATTTCGGAAAACTAACACGGTAGAGTCTTCGTCTCTCACGATGAAATCGATTTCACAGCTGCAAGATCGCTCTCATTCCAGCATGTTTCTTCAAATTTCGGAAAACTAACACGGTAGAGTCTTCTTCTCTCACGATGAAATCGATTTCACAGCTGCAAGATCGCTCTCATTCCAGCATGTTTCTGCAAATTTCGGAAAACTAACACGGTAGAGTCTTCTTCTCTCACGATGAAATCGATTTCACAGCTGCAAGAGCACTCTCATTCCAGCATGTTTCTTCAAATTTCGGAAAACTAACACGGTAGAGTCTTCTTCTCTCACGATGAAATCGATTTCACAGCTGCAAGATCACTCTCATTCCAGCATGTTTCTTCAAATTTCGGAAAACTAACACGGTAGAGTTTTCATCGATTTCACAGCTGCAGGATCACATCCATTCCAGAGGCGGAGCATTACCTTTCACCTCCTTCGATGATTTCCTCCGCGGCGCCTTTTTCTTCTTGCATCACCGCTCCTCTCGTACACAACTGCAAGATCACTCTCACTCCGGTATGTTTCTTCAAATGACACGGTAGTCATCATCTCTCACAATGGAACTGGCTCCACTTCACTTGACAAGAAACGACTTCAAAGCAGTTGGCGGACAGGAACAGAGAACATCAGCATGAGCTCGGACCTGATGTTCGAATTTTCAAAAACCGGAAACCCTAACTAAGCTCTTGTTCCATGAGTCAAAAGGTTCACGACATGGAACGAAGCAAGATTCTGAGCTGCAGATGACACTTCGCTTCATGAAAACATAACATTCTTAGTACAGGTAGTTGTAAGAGTTCACCATTTTCTACAGTTCTTCAATGTAGATGACAAGAAAAAGGAAATACTTTGAAAGCTTACACTTAGAATTCTTTAATGTCACACTTTGGCAACAAGTTCAGAACGTGACATGCACAGATACAACATTCAATATTTCATGTAGATATCTAAATATGACACTAAAAGTGTGATAAAAAAAAAAATTAAGAGTCTACATTCATTATAGAGAGCATACTTTGTCTGTATGTCTCAATGTTTGCATGCTCTAATCATACATTCGGACATTACAGAGAACATGTCCTTTTTGACGGCTAATCTGGTTGTGCATGAGTTTGAAGACCATCAAGCTCTTACTCACTTTAATAATGAGAGGTCACTAAGCTCTTCTACATATTATAACTATTTAAAGTGAACAAATAAGAATATATTAAAGCAAAACACATGGTATCTTGTTCAAACACAACTTCTCTTTTAGGATAACTCCATTAAAATCTGGAAGTACAGTACACGATTAACAGATTGTTGCTTAAAGACTTGTCTCAGGAATAAAAGAAATGTTGGTAGTGTTGAAGAAAGTCATTTGACTAATGCCAGCGAATGATTTAAATGCAATTTCAATTAAAGTGGTTTAATGATTTTTGAAACAAGTATAATATGAATTTCAAAGTATAGAATACAAGTAAACTGAATGTGAGCTAACGAAAATGAAAATCTTCACATCCAATGACCACGATCCTTTGTATTTTTAGTGAAAGGACAGTGATATCCAAAATTTGCTCCACAAGGTTGGGGTACTTAAACAGTTTTAAAAATGAATCAGGGCAATAAGATACGAACATGAAGTAAGATTTCATGCAGAAGGCTCAAACTTTTGAGTTCAACTTCAATCATTTCTAACTCTATTCAACGATACATACACTAATTCAATTTCCAATTTCTAAGCTGAACGCCGCAGCTTCAAATTGATTAAACGTTAAAAACCACTCAGGTCTCCTTCCTCGCCTGGACAAAACATGTTGCATGCAGCCGTGTCCAAGCAACAAATAATACAGGGCTAGAATTTCTAATCCTGAACTAAAACTAGCATGTGGAGGAAGTCCTAGGGTTCTAACCTGACGCTGGTGGACAAACCCAATGGCTCCATCACCAACATAGTAGATGATACTAAATCAAAAATTGTCAATAAGGTACACTGGTGTTGAGAAGGATCTACCGGTACAGTAGTATAATTAAATGTGAAAAGCTAGGGTTACAAGGGAGGGTAGAAGTAGGAGCTCATTGCAAAACATAAGAACAAACAGCCTCCAACTGTGGCAACGGAACGTTGAGAAATTTTCAACGCCAGAAGTCGACCTCCCACCACAGCAAGAGAGGTACACACCGAATGACCCGCAATTGCACCGAGCGTCACTCCAAAAGGATTCTTGTGCATTGCAAGCTGCAAGTACCAAAAACAGTTGCTCAGCAACAAGGGCCAGTCTTATAATTAGATTGACCAACACACTTGAAACATGGTTTTAGACAAACGAAAAGAGCACACACAAAATTGCATTTCTGGAAATATGATGAGGCTAAAAGAGGGAGAATGTACCGCAATGGTTGCAATTTGGCTTCGATCTCCCCATTCTGCCAAGAAGGTCAAAATGAAGGACTGCACAAACAGCATTAAAATTTGTAAGTACATGTCACATCAGGTTGAATGCTACACCTTTCATTACACTAATTGGACTATTTAGTGTCTAGAGAGAATTACCACAGTTCGTTCAAATAGTGTCCCTACAGTACGTAGGAGTTTGCCACTTGTCATTCCCACTTCCACTGAGAGTGCCATATTCCTTCCAAGTGATGAGAGTGACATGAGGTGGCATGACATGTTTATCATAAAGTTGTCATTTGTCATTGGAACAATACATCCAGAATGAAGTTTTTATCATTTTAAATTGTAAAGTTATCTCTTTCTCAAAGGGACACTATAGTCAAATACTATCCGTGTTGAGAAATAGTGTCCCGGACACTAACTAGCCCATTTAGTGTAGTGGATATACGGGAAGTGGCAAGCCTTGATAATAAATACAAACCTCAAGAAATATCGGAGTACAGAAGCGAGCAAAAAAGCGTCGAACCATATTCTTCTTTTGCACCCCTCCTTCCAGTTTCTCTTCAACCTGCACCAACGTCGTTAGAAAGGGACCAGTAAAGCTTGTTTCTGGGCAGACTTCCACTATGCCATGTCAACTCAAGCAAGGACAAAACCATTGACATTACTCACCTCTTCAAGCTCCTTCTGGGGAGTGCTATGGGCATCAGCCTTCCATGCAATATATAGCAGCCGACAGCCAAAAAAAGTGTAGAGTCCTGTAACCATCGTTCAAAAGAAGTCATTAAGGTATATCACTGATCCATGTCAAACAATGCAAAAGACAGAATACTTAACTCAGCTTTTCAATCCGAAATCGTTCCAAGCACTGGAAAAAACCGGTAGAGCTTAAAACCTGTTGCCAGTTTGTTGATAAGCTTTTGAGATACCAGATTGGGCACTATTACGCCAAGTCCAGTCGACAAAACCTGCGTTTTTGTGCCATCAAAATGGACGTCAGTGCGTTGTCTGCAAGTAACAACCTCTACAGCAACATCTGTATCTTCAGCCGTATATCAAATTCGTAGAATTCTACAGTGAAGGCGCTTAACCTAGGTTAGTCCTTCTTGAAGCCTTTATTACAGTTCAAATTGAAATCAACCTTGCTAATACCCAAAATCCTTCAAAATGCTAACAATACTACATCAATAACTTTCTAAACTTCAAGAAGGTACCCAAGGTACTCACAGTCATGATGATAAGAGCAGACAGTGCACCAGAGAGCACAATGGATCGGGGATGTCTCATTGCCATCAAGGCAGCAATAATAAAAGTCTCATCGCCAATCTAGCACAAAAATGGGAAGTGTTACATGTAGATCAATCGAGATTACTCAGCATTAAAAAAACAGAACATTCGCAAAGAACCTTTTGGAAAAGCAGCACCAAAAAATAAGACTTTGGACGGTAACATTCGCACTGATAAATACCTCACTGACTAGAATCATGGACAAACTTGAAAAAGTCGCATCCATAAACCCATCCCCACCAGCTGCTTTTGCGACGTCACTTCCAGCTTCATCTTTCTCAAAAACTGCCCGCTTGGGAAACACATCGTTCTTGTTCATTATGAGCTGCAAAAGCAACCAATATGAATTAATCACCACTTTAACAAAAAAATCACACCTACTAGGGTTCCTAAATTAAGAATTGGAACCTGCCACTGCGTTCTATATAGCTTATACGGTCAAAGAACTAAAAACACAAGCAGTGACATGAGTTAACCCCAAAGTGTATAAAACGCCCAATATGGCCATCTGCATCACTGAACTTTGCGACAGTGGCATTTTCTCATTTTACCTCGGCTTTTTTATTGCGATACATCATTTTGAAGCTCTTGTTCTATACTATAAGATCAAACAGAAGTCATTTTCAGACAAACAAATCATTTGCAACAAAGGCTCCCATTTTCCTACACTACAGAAAATAACACAGTGGAAGTTGTAGGGGTTAAAATATGAAGTAAATCAACGTCTGGTACTAGATATAAACGATTTCCATTCCCCTCATTTGAATGGCTACCTCGGGCCTACAGCACGAGCTTCTCACGACTCACTAAATTCAAAATCGACTGCTTCCAAAAAGAGAAAGTCATACTCACCTACAGATCCAAAAGTAGTTTGAAATATGTAAGAAAAACAGAGTGTTACATTTTACGCTCATTATTCAAAAATCTTGAGGGAATTAGAACCAGATCGTACTTTATTCCGACGAAACACAGCTCTATCGGAATCTCCAGAAACAGCGCCAGCTCCCTCGTCACCATTATCCAACTGTAAAAACACACTGATCAGTCCAGATCTAAAAACCTCGACCTAATGCTTTATGTCACTCAAAACCTCATTCCAACCTAAACCCTAATCAAGATTCATCAAAAGCAGCTAAAAACTTCGTCAAAAAAAGCCATAAGTCATACCTGCTGTGCGAACAAGAAAGTCGCCAAGAGCATGAGAACAACCAAGCGCATGGCGTGCGAAGACGCCATGGCCAGATCTGGATTGTTACTCAAGCGCAAACCTCGTTTTGAGAAAAAAAAAAACGAAACCCCGGGTAATTCTCCTTCTTCAAATACCTCCGAAGCGCAAGATCTACCGGAACCCTACCGCAATGGCGCTGGTTTCGGGCGACTGCGGAGGAACGATGATGCAATGCGCCCCATGCAACAGGGGCACAGTGATGAGCCTTCAAAGGAGACGACGACGATGACTGCACGCCGTTTCTACCTGTCGCCTGCGCAGTCGGTCCCGAGTTCCCTGGTGCACGTGCCAATAGGATAGAGTAGCGGGAGCTCGACGGTGAGGTTGGGCCGTCACTCTCGCAGTCACGCGGTGTTGACTGCGCCGTTTCGGTTGCTTCGCCGACGCCGTTAGTGGAGGACAGGGAATTTTCCTTAAAATAAATGCCGATATTTCTGGGAAATTATTTCTTCATTAAAAGTTTGTTTTTAGAACACATTATATTATTAACCGCAAAAGGTTGGCCTATGACCGTGGAATTGTGCTTTACCTGTCACATTTAATTTTTCCACTATAAATAATACAATAATTCAACGTTTTAAATAGATGAAGTCACATGTCTACTACAAATCATGAACTTTTAATAAATTTGGTTTAATTTTGAAGTTATTATGATATTTTGAATCGATTGTAAAGAAAATTCATATCAATTACAAAATGTACTAAAATATTTTGATTCTTTTACCTACATGTGTAAATTACAATTAAGAAAAGTTTAGTTATTAATGAAAATCATCCGTGTATCTAAATTTATGATTTTTGCTACACCATGGTAATACCCACCGAACTTGTAACTGCAATAAAATACTTGATTTTTAAAAAGAATCAAAATTTCAAAATGATGTAGAAACTAAACTTAGAAAGCTTCATTTAGTTAGCTAAATTTAATTGAAATGCAATAGAACTTGTTTTCATGGCCTAAATTTAGTTTCTACAAAAAAAGTAGAAAAAACCGAAAAAATCGACTCTTTTTGTAGTTGGGACCCATGTAAAATCTAAAAATAGCTTGAATGATCTAAATTTAACTTAAAGAGGTGTCGTGACCAAGCAATATCCTTCACAAAATACTTGAATGGAAATCATCCACATAGCGGTTAGAATTGAATAGTCAATTCTATTCATAAGCCAAATTTTAGTTTGGGCGGCGTTTAGGAATTAACCCCTAACCGCCCAACCATGCATATTTTGCATGATTTACGGAACCGAACTCCGATTTCTCATCCATCATGAACTTTTTGCAGTGTGAATTTTTTATTGAAACTTTTATGGGAAGTCAGCTTCGTGCATGTGTGATCCAATTAGAAAGGGGATGATTTGTAAAAAAATTATGCCTCATTTCATGTTGTAGTGTTCCACCCAAAATTTTGAATATTTTAGTCTAAAAGTGCTCTTGAAAATGTCACCTATTAAAAATATGCAACCAAAAAATCTCCAAAAATCACTACACTTAGAGTATTACATTTCAACTCATCCCAAAAAATTTCATCACTAGATTGTCAATATCTAATTCGTAATCGTATTACAAAAGAGCTTTAAATTTTAAGTTTGAAATTTTATATACAAATATTGGTGATAGCAATCACAAATCTAATCGTATGGATAGAATCTAAAATTCATAATGTAGAACTTTTATTCATTCATAAAGTTGAAAATATCCCTCTTAGTTGCATTTTATAATGCATCTTTGAAAAACTACCAAATTTGAAAAGGATGAGAACGTTTAGGGGTTAAGCCCTAAACCTTTTATCCCTACTATAGTTCTTAAGATTTTCTCCAATGCTCTTGGATACTCTTGGAAGCTCTTTTCTTCACAATTTAAGTAAATTTTATTAAATTCCCTTATACAATGTCAAAGGTCCTCTCTCACCCATGGTTTCAAGAAAAGCTAATGTATCAGTCAAATTTGATCTAAACACTAAGGAGTTTCAAACCTTATTGGTATAAAATGTTAAGATCAATGCGAAGCGAAGAAGAAGAAGAACAAAAAAAAAAAGACATATTATTTTGTACATGAGAATACTATGGGAATATTTGATTTTTTAAACTTTTTTCAACTAATCAAATATTTGGTGCAAATGTACCATAAGCCTTAAATTTTGTACCTCTACTAAAGTTTCCAAGACTCTTTCTCATGCTCTTGAATGTTCTTTGTTATCACATCTTAAGTTTGTTTTACTTGCTTGACTCTTACTAAAGTCCCTCATAAAATGCCAAGTGTCTTCTTTCATTGTAGTTTCACAAAAAATTACTATATCAATAAAAAAAATCAAACCAAGCAGGACCCTGTTGTTATAGAATGTAATGACTGATCCTACCCTCCACTTATAGGAATTGTTTGCAATAGAAATCCAACAAGAATTATTTGCAATAGAAATCCTGTTTCATTTGTGTAAAAGTAGGAAATAATTAACTTTTTAAAATCAATAATAATTGGAATCATAGCAAAAGATAATGGTGCTCTAAATTTTACAGCTTTCATTATTTTCATCAATTTCAAGAAAGGAATATTTAACCCCTAAACGTCTGAAAGTGCCTTTACAGCAAGTAGAATACAACATATATTTCTTATATTTGGAATGGATCCACAACTTTAATGGGTTTAAGTTCAACAAAGAAGTTGAAATTTAGATCAATGCAATTTTAGTGAGCTATTAAGATCCTAATTTAGAACTTCTTGTTAGTAGCAAATGTCAATTATACAAAAACGGATCTACTATCCCCATGGGACCGGTTTAGGGGTCAAAAAACAACACTATTGATTGTTAGTCAATTTGAATTAAAATTTATTTTTGCAAAATTGAGAGGACAAACAATATTATATTAGAAGATTGTGGACAACGTTTGAAAAAATGCGATAATTCTAGTGAGGTTCTATCAAAGCAAAACTTAAGATGTTTTCATAATACACATCATAAATGCAATACTCATAATTCAAAGATAGTCTAAGTTTGTGATTGGAAACTCAATTGAAACTCTACTACATTGATTATCCCATTTAGTGAAGGGGTCCCCAATTACAAAAGGAGTCGTAAAAACGGTTCACCAAATAGTGTATTTTGGATTTTTCTGTTTTCTCTACCTAAACTAAATTTAGGTCATGAAAATGAGTTCAATTGCATTGAGCTTAACTAACAAAATGAAGTTTGCCAAGTCTAATTTCTACTTCACTTTGATATTTTGAAAAACCCATAAAATTTGAGTGTTTTATTGGAGTTACAATTTTGACATGTATTACCATGGTGTAGATAATTTTTAAAAATTAAAATTAGATGCACGAATGATTATCATTTACTATAACGTTTTTCACTATAATTCACACCTTTGGTAGAAAAAATTGAATTTGTTTAATACAATTTGTAATTAATATGAATTTTCTATCAAATCACTTCAAAAATTTATAATAATTTCAAATTTTCATAATTTTTTCAAAAGTTCATGATTTGTAGTAGACACATGACTTCATGTACTAGAAACATAAAATAGAATTCTTATCTTATTTGTGGTGGCAAAATTGAATGTGACAAGTAAAGCATGATTCCTTGGCCATTGGCCCAGGCATTTAGAGCATTCCCACCCATGCACGCTAGGACTAACCCTCTCAAATTATCTATTACACAATGCAGGACGCTTTGTCTCACTCGACCGTTCCGCGCTGGAATCCGGCGAGGAGACAAAGCGACCTGTCGTCATCCTCCTTCTTTCTTGCTGAGCCACTTGCTCAGCTCAGCCACTTGCACTGGTTTGGAGATCGACGAATTGGCGAAATTCGAGCACCACCAAGAGCTCCAAAAATGCAGTTGCCGCAGCTATGATGGAACGCGTGCAAAAATTCTTGGACCGGGAGAGCTTGCGGATGTAGCGAAATCCAGGTAATTGTTGTTCGTCGCCGTTGCAATTGAAGCTCTGTTTTCGAAATTTCATACATTGCGAAACCCTAACAATTCGAAGTGGCTGAATTTTTTGGTTCATTTAGGGTTTCGATTTAGCTTGTTGTGGTCTTGGTTTAAGGTGAGATCATTTTGCTCGTGGATTCATCCGCCGTGAGCGAAAAATGAGGCTTCTACTCACAGACGAGTATTTTTCTGCGTTAGCTCTCTTCTGCTGTAATTTCTCACATTGCAAAAACCCTAATGTATCTTCTCCATTTTTATACTGATTTTGTAATCTGTGTCGGTTTCTTTAGGGTTTGATTTTAGGCTGTTTAGGCCTTGGTCTCAAGCGAGGTGAGATTGAGTGGATGAGCATTTTGCTGCTATTGCTCATTTTGGCTATAATTTTTCACCTTTCAAACCTTAGTGATTTGGTTTTAGGTTATTTTGGCCTAAATGAGGGGCAAAATTGAGCCATTCGTACTGAACGTAAGTGGATATGACATTCTTGGAGTATTATTCATTACAGGTGGTGATCTATTCTCCTTCCCGTTGTACTACGCAATCAATGGAAGATTAGCTTTGAATCTATTATATCTATTATACAAGTAAGTCCATCTCTCAGATAGTCAATTTCTCCATATTTAGGTTTCTCACTTTCTGACCTGTAGATCAAGTGTTTCTGGCAATGTAATAAAGTAGTGAAATTGTGAATTTGGCAGGACAGAGACGTTATGATAGGAAGTAGTCGGGTTACAGAGGTCAGATTAAGCCCGTTTTTCATAAGAAGGTACGTGTAGTTATCAACTTCTGAACTTTCATGTTTTGCTCCAACTCTAGAGTATTGATTGCCAAAATGTTCACATTCAACGGCCCCAATTAGGTCCTTTTCAACGTTGTGTTGTTGAACTTGTGATAGGTACTCATTGAACAAAACAATGCATTTGCAGAGGCTGCTACTGCAAATGGGAATGGTATGTGCAGTCAATGGCTTCTTATTCTGATTAGGCTTGTGTTCACAACAAAACGAATGTGTTTATGGAGTTGCCTTTACTGTTTTTTATTTGAGTTTCAATTCCAGTTCGATTGATGATGCATCTATTGTGAATCGGCTGAAAAGGAAAGTGAGACCAAAGAGAAAGTAGAGACAAAAGATGGTTCTTCTGATTCTCTTTGGAATCGCATTAGTGTGATAGAAACCATTTGAAAAAGGTTGAGGTTGAGCAAGTCTTTGGGTTTTCCCTTCGCTGACCAATGCAATTGCAGTGTCAACCAACCTATCCCTTGAGGCGATTGCTATCAAGTACTTTTCCAAATTTGCATGACTGGAGAATGCTGGATGATGTATACGAGTTGAAGTGTGAAAATTGCATCTCTGTATTCGAAGGCAAACAATTTGTATTAGAATTATTGTGCTTGGATTGATAATGATACATGTTGGACTTTAAACATATTATTATAGAAGACAACAGAGTGTATGGACTCATATGTAGGTTCAAATCCTACGGTTGTCATTTTCAAATGCTTTGCCTCATGAAGTCTGCATAATGGTATGATCTATTTAGAACCAACTTCCTCTTATATTTTAATTCAAGGCAACTCAAATCTTTTATTTTAAAGTTTAAAATTGTAAATACTATGCACGAGAACAGTTTGAAAAACTGCATACAAAAATCTGGCATGGGCCAACGTACTACTAACGGTATCACATAAACAACACATTATCATTTATTCATGTTGTTGTAGGGACAATATCAAACCAATTGCCATGCTATGAATAATCACATAACATTCTTCAGCCCTGCTATTGTTCACCTTCAAATCTCAAGCATTTGTCAGGGGATTGGAGGAATTGCAGAGCATTTTCTCTAATTTCAGTTGAGGCAAGCAACGAGGGTTGGAAAGTTGAATTATTTTACTAGCAGATCTTCTACAATGTTGCAACAATGTAAAGGGAGTGGTCCAACAAGGGTTGAAAAACGTTATACAGTCATTTCCAACATTAATTGTTGTAAGTATAACTTTACAATATAATAGGTTTTATGTTTTTACTTCCTTGGTCATGCCAAATATTACTCTCACCACGGCAAATAAATAAGTTAATGACTCACATGATGGTCTCTTTTCCTAAGAAGGTAAAGAACCATCAATAGTACTAAATTGTTAAAACACTCGCATCGTACCACTGAAAGTATGAGATTGTCTAAAAAGTGGATGAAAAGTGTTTATTTCTAATGTTGTAAATTTAGGGCCGGTGAGAGAGCCTCATAATAGTGATGTTTGAATACATCTTTTTCTATAACAAATTTAAAGATGGGCTTGATATCCTAAATTGATGAACAATAACGATTACCCCTCTATAATGATTGTGATTGGTTCACCGATTATTTAGAGGGATACATAGTGGTTCAAGGGTGTGGAGATGATTAATTTGTGATACCAAATTTTGAATGTGGCAATAGTGGTCCAGGGGTAAATTGAAGGGGAAAGGATGTGGATGCTCTTAAACACTTCATACTATGATACATTTAAAACTCTTTCATGTCACACCTTTCAACCAAAAATTTCCAAGAAGATTTGGGTTCTGAAATTTTGAATGATGAAAGGAAGCGGTAAATATAGTTCAGAAACAAAATCTCCTACATGCATTTTCATATATTTTTTTGCAGTTGAAGACAACCTTAGTGAACTTGCCAAGGTTCCCTAAGGTTGTCAAGTTTCCTAAGGAAGTTAAGTTCCCTAACCTTGGGCCCAAATTGGCTCTACAGGATGCACGTGCTCTATATTCCCATCAATATTGTTATTTGGGGAAAAAAGACAATGAGTTCTTTCTTGAAATTTCAATGATACTTTTTTTGAAGTATTTCATGTGCCCATGGCCGACACAGGTCAAGGATATGAAAAGACATGTTTCCAAACAAAAATAACTTTGAAATACAAATGTGTATAAGAATGTGGATATACAAATTAGCTATAAGATCTTGTAGTTAGAAATTCCCTAAATGGTCTCATTTTTGAAAATTCTAGCTTGCTTTCACAAGTGGTTGAATTGAGGCAGTTTTGCCATCAAGACTACATTAAGAACCTTATGAATAAAGTTAATTATATCCTTTATATCAACATCATTGTGCTCAACGGCACGGGTCCCGCTAGTCTATTATACAATACAGCATGCTTTGTCTCACACGACCATTCCGCGCTGGAATTCGTTGAGGAGACAACTCAAGCTCAATGTGCTCAACGGCACGGGTCCCACTAGTTCATCTACATGTGAAGGGCACTTGCACTCACACTCCCCCACCTTTGCACGCCCTTCACGTATCAAAAGTGCGCATCAAATAGTCAATGGACCAATCACAAGTAGAATGAGAGGAATAATCATCGAATAGTCAACTCAATAGTGATTTCAAGGCCCAATTTCTAACACGCTAGAATCCAGAGTCAGAGCATTCCCACCCATGCACGCTAGGACTAACCCTCTCAAATTATTCATCTGCATGTGAAGGGCCCTTGCACTCACACTCCCCCACCCTTGCACGCCCTTCACGTATCAAAAGTGCGCATCAAATAGTCAATGGACCAATCACAAGTAGAATGAGAGGAATAATCATCGAATAGTCAACTCAATAGTGATTTCAAGGCCCAATTTCTAACACGCTAGAATCCAGAGTCAAGAAGCATTTTGAAAGACCCCTTGAAACTTTTCATCCACTTCTTGAGGTCAGAGACCCTCTGAGGCCATGGGTGGCCATGCTCTTAGGAGTTAATGTGGTATTAAGTTATATGTACTTGCATGTGATGGTAATGGGCAGGGTTTGCACTTTCATGCATTCAGTGTCCCAATTATGCACTTTGTAACTTACTGTGTGTAGGGACAATAACCATTTTGGCACTCTACTTCAGGGCATTTTGATTGGGCAAAATATCGCCGGATTGAACTGGAGAAAAATAATCTGGCTATTAACCCTTTGAGGTGCCTTCGTCCACTGTGTGGACACTTAACAGATTCAAACTGTTCAAATTCAATCTAAATTGGACAGTTTTCATTCACCAAAATTTCTCATGATTCTTATGCAAGTTGACTATCCTTTGTACGGTTTGGATCTTCAAAATAGGTTGTTATGATTTTTGAAAAAAACAACACAAGTGGTTTATGTCAAGTTTCATTTTTAGTTCAAAAAGTGAGACCTTAACCCCTTAACGTACTAGGGTGTCCCTGGAATTGACAATTTGAGAAAAAACATTATAAACTACCATTTAGAAGAATATTCTGGAATTGATATACAAATGAAAGTTCTAGATCTTGAATTTTAGATTCCATCCGTACGGTTCCATTCACTAATACAATCACCAATATTTAATTATAAAATTTGAAAGTTAAAATTAAAAATTCCTTCTAAATTCGATTACAAACTAAATTTCAATATTTTTTGAGTAAATTTTTTTGGAATGAGTTTGAAATGAGATACTCTTAAGTGTGGTGATACTTTGAAATTTTTGTGTTTCTTAAATTTATGACCTCATTTTTCACGATTCCACTTTGAACTAGAGTCAATGCAATTTTGGCTTGGTCAACGACTTGACATACTTCTACATTTGCAATTTTAGAAAAATATGTACTCTAGTATGACTAAATCCATCCATTAGATAGGACAACAACTTGGTGAAGAATCTCCAAAAAATTGGATGAGTATCATCCAAGCGTTGACGAGAACGTGAGAAGGCTTTGAAATCATTCGTCGTCCAGTTTCTGGACGCTGTGACGTTTAGGGGTTAAAGATGATTTTTCAAAATAAGTAGAATCAAACAATGGAAACCATACCATCTTGTAAGTGTATGTTATTCCAATTTATTACAATATTTTTTTTTAAAAATCCGTTAATTTTTAATTTTAAATTGATTCTCAAGAAAAAAACCTTGCAAAATTAATTAAAAAATATCAAAGAAATATCTGACAAATCCAACCGTACAGATGTGATCTTCACATTAACATTTACAACTTTGTTGTGTACATCAACTCCATTTTTGGTTTTCATCAAACATTTTATAACGAATCTTTGAAAACAATGTTGAACTAGGACGTTAAAGGGTTAAATAGCCAAAAAATCATTAAGTTTTTCAACATGAAACTTCAAATTAAAAAAAAAAATCTTGGATGAAATTGTCAAATAGTGGATGAAAATAATACAAATTTATATGTGATATCTTTTAATGTGATGTTTTTGATGCAATATGTGGATGAATGTTGAAATATGGAGCACCAATATAAGATTTTTTACCGTTACTTTGGCACTTCGTGAAAAATGAAAAAAATTGTCATACTCTATATGCCTGTAATGCCAATAAAGGTTGTGAATATTATTTATCATGTGCAATAATTTTAATTAATCTCCTTTTTATTTATGATAGGATCATCACTAAAGGCTGCTTCACGCTATAGCCGTCGAAGTCAAGAGACCACGGGATTGAGTGACCAAAATTTGTTGAGAGTCCAAAGAAATGGGCTGAAAATAGACAATAAAATATAGTTTTGATTTTAAAGAAAAAAATCGACGGCCTCTTGACCATAGTTTGGGTTTCATTCATGTTTATGAACTGCTTCCAAGATAGAAAATCTACCATTTCAGAGATGAACATGAATGAAAACTTGTCAACAATGATTTTATTTTGAATTTTTTTTGAGTAAAACCCTCAACAAGTATATTAGTCGACATGATGAATTTTTTTAAGGCAATTTAGAATACTAGAAAAGATTAGAGAAATTGTTATTTATTTATTTAAATAATGTGCAGACATCAAACTTGAATTGCTACTTTTTTCTAATCATCTAAATTCATGTGACTTTGCCTAAGCAAAGTGCCTAAACATGACCTAAAAATAAGAGTTTATTTGATTTAGATGTGAATTGCACATGGATTTACAATCTTGTGGAGACGGTTTAATTGCACTACAAGTACACGTTTCATAGAAAAATATTGTAAGTGGAAATGGAATAAGGCTCCTCTACCTTATATCACCTTCACACGGCTATTTTTAGGTTTTGATATAGTGCAACCTTTATGCTTTGCACTTTTTCTCTCAAATCACTTGCGCTTTTTCTTTAAGGCCTTGGATTGGATATTCCTCACGCAACATTGGAACACGCTATTTTTACTCTATTATATTAAATGAAATATTATATTTTTACTACTTTATGTGTAACACACTATTTTTACTATCATGTGCAAGCTTTTAGTTACATGGAATGCACTATTTTTATCATCTAATGTATAGAACATACTACTTTTACTATCTTATATACGAGAGGTATTGTTTCTATTTTTCTATTCATGAAACATATTATTTTTACCATCCTATGTATAAACATATTATTTTGACTATTTTATGCATAAGATACACTAAATTTACTATGTACTATATACCGAGTAGTATGTTTTTTGTAGTGCCTATATGTTTTCTATTGGTTTGTATACCGCTATTGTTTATATAGGCTTTTATAATTGCTTTATTTTTGTTCTATTTGGAGTTACCTTCCTCTTATGCTTTAAGTCAAGAAAACTTAAGTTTTTTATTTTAAGATCTTATGTACATAATTATAGTGAAATAACCCTAGTACTTTTTTAAACTAGCATATATTAAAGATATGTTTGTTTAAAATTCCACATAAGGATGATAATGATACAAAAAGATGTATGTCTATTGAGGACAAATTCTATACTACATGAGGTAAGATTTACAAACACATTAAATACGTGATTGCATGTGTCTTACTTTTGTAAAAATATATGGAAGCAATTGTTATGATGTATGTAAGAAAAGTAGATTATTGGTGGATTATTGAGTTGGAGAGTGGTTGATTTAAAAAAATCTTCTTTCAATAAGTGCCGACTTTAATATACTACATCTTGAATGTCTGCGCATGCCAATCGAGTAGCTAATATTCTTTGCAAATAGTAGAATGTGATATCAGATAGCGATAGGGGGAAGATAGTAGTGTTGCACTTGTAGTAAAAAAACTAACAATGAAGTGTTGGCCTTAGAATGAAGTGTTGGCCTTAAAATACATTTTAAACACCCGCTTGACGATCAAAAAGTGTCAAAATGAACCACTGCCTTAAATTTTACTACGAGACCTTATTACCACGAGTGTTGCATTGGTATGGCATCTTTCCACATTTAAATATTTAAAAGTGGTTCATTCTAAACACCTATTTGAGGTCCTTAGTCTACTTGTTATAATGACTCTAATTCATTCATTTCACTGAGAAATATGTAAGGTAAACCACCCTATTTGTGCCATGTAACTATTTGTTTCACTTCGTAATCATTGTCACTAAGTTGTGCATCAATATCTTACATTTAAAATTTGATATGTATACTAACTAGTACATAGTGGCATAACATCACAAACTTGGCAAGTCATGTTTTTAGTTGAATACATGATAAATTGGCAAGTCAATTGTTCATCTCAACAACATACGAAAAATACCCTAAATGGTTACGCTCGATACATGATAACAATATGTTGAAATAATGTACAAACAAGTAAAAAACATCAAGATGAAAATTGCATGTTTTTAGCACGTCCTTCGTACAATGTTCTTTACAATTAACATATTGTTATCATGTGTCGAATGTAATCACCCCCAACAACATACGAAAAGCATTGCAAAACATGACTTGTCAAGTTTGTGATGGAATATAGCATCTTCCAAATTGTAGCACGAATAGAGTGACTTCCAAATTGTAGCACAAATAGGGTAATTTTCAAATTGTGGCACAAATAGGGAGGTTTAAATAGGGTGGCTTTTGAATTGTGACACAAATAGAGTGACTTCCAAAGGTGACTTCCAAATTGTGGCACAAATAGGGTGACTTTAGAATCATGATACAAATAGGATGATTTCCATTAGGGCAAATTCCAAATTGTGGTACAAATAGGATGAATTCAAATAAAGTAACGTCCAATACGTAAACTTCTGAATTGTAGCACAAATAGAGTAACTTCTTATAAGGCGACTTCCAAGGGTGACTTTCAAATTGTGGCACAAATAGGGTGACTTTTGAATCATAGTACAAATAGGATGACTTCCATTAGGACGACTTCCAAATTGTGATACAATTAGATTGACTTCAAACTAGGTAACTTCCAATACGGTAACTTCCAATAAGGTAACTTCTAAATTGTGGCACAAATAGGGTGGTTTACCTCGATCTCTGCTGAGTACACCCCAACACCGGACGGGGAGGGAGAACTAGCCCCCACACTGGGACCATCTGGTTTTCTCATTTGGGGGTCTGGGAGCTTTTTTTGGAAATTTTAATTCTATATTTGGGCTCTGCGACCCCAAATTACTCTAGGACTACCCACCATGTTCAAAAATAGGGGCAAGCTTTTGTTTTTGTTTTTTATCTTTGGTCCCGGTGTGGGGGTTAATTCTCCCAATCCAACACTGGACGGTATCTTAGAAGTAAAGCCGGAAAGAAGCCGTGCCGTGCCGTGCCGTCCCGTCCCGTCCCGGCAGGACAGTCAGCAAGCATTTCCTTCGTGACGGCGTGATTAGCGCCGCGGGCGTGACGCAAAACGACACACTTCCCGTGAGGAGCTGCCAGAGCCTCATATTTCCAGTACAGCCCTCGCCCCTCCTCGGGATCTTGCGCGCTTTCTTTCACAAACCCTCAGCATAATTATAAACCCTTCACTGTATTCATCATCATTCATTATGTAAGTTACAGTAGTTTCTTGTACTACTGCCTGTCCTCACTGTCCTCCCTCCAACAAACCAACAAACAAACAAAAACCCATTTGAAGGTGGCGGCGAAGCCTCGCTTTAACTTACCTCTCCCAAATATAGTAACAGAAAAAGCCCACACAGCTGGGGTGCTACATGCCACAGTAATAGCTTGCGTCCCGGGACCATCTGGCCAGTGGCATTCATGCACCCGAATTCAAACGAGCGAGGAATATCTGAAACCACAACTTACTGACTGATTATTATTGAGTAATTTCCTTCTCCAGACAACACCCGTCTCTCTTCGTTGTGGAGCGTGTGTCGTCAGTTACTTACTTCACCTTCACAGCTGCTCTTGCTGCTGCTGCAGCTGCAGCTGCAAGAGTCCTTTCTAAGACAACCACCATAGTTTTTCTTGTACATTTTTTGTCTTTCGTTTTTATGTGTAGTATGTGCGTACTTGACTCTGCTATAAAGCCCACGTTCGTTCCTTTGATCGCGAGCTGGAAACTTTATAAGCGAGAGGAATTCAAGCCATGGCCTTAGAGGTCCGTTTGTAGACGGAAAGGAATTATGCTCGTCTGGGTTTGGGGTTCTGGTTAAGCAAAGTTATGAATTTTGAAGGAGAGGTTTGTGATTAGAGGTGGAAATTGGCTTGTTGTTTTGATTTTCTTGGACATGGCAGGAAGGAGAAACGGAGTTTGGTAGAATTGGGAAACGTGAGATGTGACAATGGGTTGGAGTGCTAAGACTCTAGTAGCTATGTTGTAGCTGCCAATTCTTGAACTTCTGCATGAGGTACATTTCTTGACTCTTGAGAGACTCTTGATGTGAGTGCCAACAACTAACTACCGTTGCAGAGTAACGGAAATGAATGAATTGCTTGTGAGAAGGGACTCATTTTTCTTGTAGAAAATTAACTATAAGGTCTCCTCATAAATTATATTGTAAGTTAACGTTTTGGCAATGATAACACAGAAAAAGTGCGGCTCCTATTTAAGCAGTAGGAAGATGGATGACGCACGTTTTTTTACTACTAAGAGGTTTTCTTTTTTCTTTTTTTTCTTTTTTCTTTTCTTTTTGAGAGCAGTTCTAGGGGTGATGGTAATCCCTTATGGCTTATAGACGGTTGCGTTAACCGATGTAGGACCGTTAATTTCTGATGACACGGTGGTAATGCTTTGAGAAGGAACTAACTAGCCAGCTGATATGGAAGCCATGGAACAGGGACTGTAAGCAAAACCCCAGCAGACGGCTGTGTACACATTTCATGGATTTCTTGGTAGAATAAAAACCGATGTAGGAGTGCTGGAAATATTGTGTAAAAAGCCGTCTGTTTTTATAGGTTTTATTCAGCTGCTGGAAAAATAAATCACATTCTTTGCGTGAGTGAGAGTTTTCAATCAATCGTTTCTGAATAGTTTAAAAAGGGTTTTCAGCTTCCCGTAGAACATATACGATACTACTAGCAATCTGTAGGAATGTTCTTTCATTTGAGAAATCAGAGAGCCAAACTCTCTTGAGATCAAAATTTTATGATGATTTCTTTTGCAATCGTTCAAAGTGGGAGGTTGTAGAGCACTATGGAAGGGACAATAGACAACCCCATTTTCATTCAAGCCATAAAAATTTAGCCAAGTTATGCTTACACCAGTTGAGTTGCTGAGTTTTCCTCGACCTTATTTGATGAACTGTTAACCATGGCCACATTAACTTCGTGTTCTTGGTTACACAAAGATGTGATACAAAAGAGTTCTAAGTGCAATCAGAACATTCTGTAGGAGCCATTTCATTCTTTCTTTTGTCCATGCAAAAACAGTCAAGTATTGATAGGCAGTTGAGGTGTTTTTTGTCACTGTAGCAAAGAGTGAAGCTCTAGAACACGTTTTTGTCCAAATCAACATATTTCTGTCCAAATCAACAGAAAAGTGTCCCTGATCAACGCGACCAAATCAACAAAACAATTGGATTTTATAGAGAATGTGCTCATGTTGGCAAATGTTTGGTGATGAAAACAGGAGAATGAGGAAGCTGTGTGAAGGAGAGAATCATTCAATGACGCAGTGGAGAGGGAAGATGGCACAGAGGAGATCCTTTTGGGCGGTAGTGGGAGTGTCGCTGGTGTTCCTGTGTATTCTGTGCTGGGCGTCCTTAGCCAATATTGGTGGCCATGTGTACTGCGATTTTTTGAAGGGGGAGTTGTGTCAAATGGTTCCACGGTCCTCTCCTCATCCTAATTCTTCCTCAAAGCCTGTCGAAACTCCAAAGCCTGTGGCAACTCCAAAGCCTGTCTCTGTTCCAATTCTTCCACCCGTGCGAAACTACTCTGATGCAGAACTGGCCACTTTTGTACTTGCGCAAGATATCCTCACCCGGCCTCAGCAGCCTGTTAGCAAGCCCAAAGTCGCCTTCATGTTCTTGACTGGCGGTCCTCTGCCATTTGAGAAGCTGTGGGAAACGTTTTTCAAGGTCAGTTCCCCACTGTGTGTTTTCTGAAAATTAGACCCCCTGCTGGAAAGCATCTGTTTGTGTGAATATGACTTCAGTTTGACACGATCGAACGCTCTTGATCTTGTAGTGTAGAACAAGAGCTTTAAAATGACGTTGATTGCAATCAGAAAGCCGAGGTAAAATGAGAAAATGCCACCGTTGCAAAGTTCAGTGATGCAGATGGCCATCTTGGGCGTTTGGGGGATGATGCTCTCAACACTCTAGTAAGATCTTACATTGTGCTACGTAGGGGGAGTAACTCAAGCAACGTTAGAGCAACATTTATGAACTATAATGTTGTTTTAGCTACTCCCTTAACCCCTAAAGGACCAAGGATTCATGGTTTTAAAATGACAAATTCAATTGACCATATTGTGAAAATTATAATTGAAATGAGACCAAATTTCATATTATCAAAACCAGTGTAGAACATTGCATGCATTGATCAAAACATGAATAAAATTGAACAAAAGGAACTGCACTTGGAATCTACTCAAAAACACTTAAAAAATATGAGGCTCGATTTGGGCTTCTTGGTCCTTTTGGGGTTAACGTTGCTATCAAACGTAGCAATCAGTGTATGAACGTTACAACAACATTTAGGGACCATAATCATGTTGTTATAGCTACTCCGTAACGTTGATAACAAACGTAGCAATCAGTGTATGATCCTAGAAGAGAGGTTTAAAAATTGCTATTTACGTTTACCTCTCACTGTGCTCTTTGTTTCTGTATTTCTAGGGCCATGAAGGTAAATATTCTGTTTACGTACATGCCTCCCGGGAGCAGCCAAGTCGGAAGAGCCGTGTGTTTCGAGGTCGAGATATTCGCTCTCAACAGGTAATACATCTGAATTGAAGTCTACACTCTATTATTGCACTTTCCAATATCACAAATACTTGTTATTGTGTACACATGTGATTGGACACTTTCCACATCTCCATTTCTGATCTCGTGTACGTTAATTACCAAAGGGTTGTGTGTACATGACACTCTACAGCAGTGTTGACTATGCACCTTTTTCCTCGTGATTGGCAACTAGTACGCTTGACTATAACAGTTGGCTGATGGCCCGTTCACATTCACCATTTCTGCTGCACGTATGCGTGTGTCAGATAACTTTTAAGGCATACGAGGGGAATGGAAAAATCTAAAATAGGCAGAGAGGAATTACACTACCGCATGACAGAAAGCAACCCAATGCAAAAAATGAACGTGACTATACTTGCGGCACTGTATTGCAGAGTGCTTCAACAGAAGTTGCAGCAGGAAAAGACAAAATT
The DNA here is from genome assembly GCA_022496805.1 of Pohlia nutans. Lineage (NCBI taxonomy): Eukaryota > Viridiplantae > Streptophyta > Bryopsida > Bryales > Mniaceae > Pohlia > Pohlia nutans. The sequence continues at coordinate 14,013,632 of CM040091.1, read as the reverse complement.
TTGAATTTTTTTTTTGTTTCTTCATTTTACTTTCATCCTTTCAGGAACGCAAACACAATAGTGGCACTAGGCTGGTGTGAATGGGCCATGAGTTCCAATGTTTTCATACTTGAACTCAATACGAGGGTGGATATGTGCTTATGTTAGAGAATCGGAGCATCCTGTGGTTTATGGACTACTTAATTGGTGAGGGACGGGAGTCCTGAGTCGGTTATGGGACATAACTTATACATAGAATTAACACTTTTTGAACCAAAATTGTAAGAAGTTGTGTGATGCAACACTTGCATGAAGAGAAGTGGGAGTCAATAAGGAAGTCAAGAAGTTACGGAAAATAAACCTTGATTGTGTAGCCATTGATATAGTGACACATATGTCGCGCATTTCTTGGAGTAGGTTATGCACTAGTAGCAAATCTGTTGTTTTTCATTCCTCATTTGGTGGAAACAATGAATAGTACCGGAATATTATACTTACGTTTCTGTCTTCTTATGACCAAAACTACTCATCAGCACTAACACAGCCCATGTGCCTGGCACCGTTTCATTTCTTTTTCATTTATAGTAAGTGAAAAACGACACATTTCCTTCTAGTGATGTATTTGCAATCCGAGCTACGATAGCCTGAACTTCATTTGCTGTGGATTGTGTAGGTGCTTTGGGGACAAATCGAAATGGTGGACGCTGAAAGGCGATTACTTGCCAATGCTCTCTTGGATCCGCAAAATCAGTACTTTGCCTTATTATCAGACTCGTATGTTCCTTATTACCTTCCTCTTTCAATTTTTTAAAAGAAATGTTTGGCATTTTGTTAAATGCAATACGAGAAACTGATGCTTGTGTTGCTTTTGGCAGATGTATACCTCTCTATGACTTTGACTACATATATGATTACTTTCTACGTGAAAACATGAGCTATGTGGATTGGTAAGTACTGAATAATGTGACAGCAAGTGGTGTCTTTTTTTTTTTGGTAGTTAACCAGCCTGTCATGAGAGAGACATTTTAACCAAGATTGTATGGCTTTCAAATGATCCTATTGTGAATAGACGGGGTCAAATTTTATATACCATAGCAGGTTTGCCACAAAATAATTTAAAGAAAAAGGCGTAAAAAACCGGAAATTATGATGAAAACAAACGAAATTATTTTAAGCTATATCTTGCTATTCCTAAGCCATTTTGGCCGTTTTTAATCATTTTTTTTGGCTCGAAATCGAAAATGAAGAACTTCATTTTTGGAGGGGTGGACCTTACTTTTCAAAAAATAATAAATATTCAATCCTGGGGTGGCGACGTGGCGACCCTGCTATGGTACTACGGGTATCATCAATGAATAACATTGCACGTTGGTCAAAAATTAAATAAAAATTGTACGAAAGAAAGTCCTCATATGACAAGTGCTGGAATCTCTGATTGACTTTGTTTGTGATGAACGTGAAGTACCATGTAAATACGTGGGTTTCATGGTTTTCATTGTATAATCGGGTACAAGTTGCTTACAAACTTTTTGACTCCTCCCTCATAAAAGCAAAGCCCCTTCCCTAAATTGTAATGTGCTCGATATGGCACCCATGGACCTACAAATTGAAAAGAAATACATACTCTAGTCCTCTACTAGTAGGAATTTTTTTCTTACCATTTTTGCAATTTTCATAATCAATGCGGCCGCTTGATATAGGATCCACCTACTTTCAATAATTACAAAAAATTTGTAAGCATGTTGTACCCGACTGTACATCTAAAAAGTGAATTCTTAAAACTGCACATGATTTTCAATTACTCTGGTTTAGTAATAGTTGGGGGTTTGGCAGTTTTGACGATCCAGGACCACATGGCCAAGGGAGATACATGGACAGAATGATGCCAGAAGTCCAGAGGAGTGACTGGAGGAAAGGAGCACAGGTATATTTCCTATTTGCAGGGGTGTTAATTCCCTCATGGCATTTTGACATTTTAGGTTTTGAAAACTCATTTTTGAACTCAAGCTTTTGCTGCTGTTTTTGCAGTGGTTTGTGGTGACTCGGCATCATGCATTGTTGATAGTGGCTGACCATCTGTATTACAGCAAGTTCAAGTGGAACTGTAAGGTGAGATTTTACACTCCCCAAAAAGGTGTTGTAAAGTATGCACTTGATCTTGTTTAGTCATTCCACACATGTATTTGCAAATTATCATTGTACACTTTGATCTGTGCTGCTGAGGGTAAAAGCATGGAAGCTAAGAAGTGCCCAAAACTGATTGCTTCCATATTTGAAATAAATCATTTAGGAAGCTTCCACAAAATGTACCAATAGATTCATAACCTAGTTGTTTTAACATGAAAGTTACTACTCCCTCCGTCCCAAAGTTATTGTCATGTTTGAAAGTCATGTTTGAACGTGCTTTTTTAAGGAGGTCAAAAAAATACTTCCTTGTGGCTAATTTTATTTAGGTTGCAATGAACACATGCAATGTTCTTCAATCATTCTAGTGACATAATTTGGAACCTTTTTTAATCATGTTTCTTACAATATGATCAATGAAATTGGCTCAAAGAAATACCAAGCAAACAAGTTGGACAATAACTTTGGGACAGAGGGAGTATAATCAACTATCTATTTTCTATTTTTAGCTTGGGTATTAAGAAAACAGGGAGAGACATTGATTTGGTCAATGTTTTAGGTACTTGCAAAAGAAAATTGAACTAGCTGGTACTTGGGACATTAACCACAATGGGACACTTGCGCCCTGGTAATTTTTGACTGATGACCAAGTTTCATGATTACTTGCAGCCTGGTGCAGAGAATCGGAATTGCTACCCTGATGAGCATTACATTTCAACTTTCCTTCATGTACGATCTTCCCTCTTTTTACTTTACACAAATTACCAATATACTTCATAAGTCTAATATAGTTGTCCCTCTCTATTATGACATGTTTGGGAAGCCCTAACTTCAAGGTGGCAGGCATGGATTAGTCAAAGAAATCTCTTGTCACTTGTGTATTGCTTGAAACAATAATATCATGCATATTATGGAGTGTCTTATTGTGGAGGGTAGACTGTACTGTAATATTGAGGGTTTACCCTAAACCCTAAACCCTATTGAGGGTTACATATGATTGAATGGCGTTAGATACACAGATAGTCTTGGTGTGCCTCCTCTTGATTCAAAATTATTAAAGAGAGTGAAATCTTTTGGCAAGTAGAGTAGTAGTCTTCTCTGCAAATTTTGGCATCTCACGAACAGCAATTGAATGCTTGCAGATAATGAATCCAGCAAACCTGGCCAATTGGACTGTAACTCATGTGGATTGGTCTGAAGGCAAGTGGCACCCAAGGTCGTATGCTAAAGATGACGTCACACCTTCAAGGTTACATGACATACAGGTCAGTATTGAAGCTCCAGTACTGTCATTGTTTTCATTGTGCATGATATGGGACCTTAAGTGAACAAACTCTTAACCCTTGTACGTTTGAGGCCTCGAAACATAGATCTTTGGCAATTTAGAATCTATGCAATAGAAACATACTACCATGTAATTTTTTCTGGAACCTTTACATTGTAAAAATATTCCTTTTGGGAGAGTTCAGACATACTTTGATTTGATTCCACTTATACAACTATCAAATGATCAAGTTGTTACACAAAGCATAGGACTTCAAGCTTGTTCTAACAAGTCTTGGATGAAAGTCATTCATGCTTGGACAAAATTACAGGTGGCCTTTGTTTTCATTTGGTGTCTAGATTATGAAGACAACAACGTTCAAGGATTAATGCATGCTAGTTTCAAAAAGAAAAATAGAGTTATTTCTCTCTCATTGTTCTAGAGCCTAAGGCAGAAGCAGCTAATTATGACACTATCTTGAAAATTATGTTCTACCTCTCTTAAGCCTCTTTTCACAAGGCAGTGGAAACAGACACTTCAAGGATGAAATAGAAGTAAAATAAAATAAAATCACCAAATCCGACCTACACTTGTATGACTCAATGTATGCACACTTTTCCTGAGGATGTTGCATGCTGCACTTTGAATTTCCTATTGTAGTATCAGTTTCTTAACCAGGCTGATGAAAGAAATGCATGAAGCAAAAAATTTAATGAGGAATGCTATGTTTGTGTACAGAAAATCAGCGAACACGTGCACATCACTAGCGACGGCCGGGTAAGTATATCTTACATCTCTTTTCTCATGGAGTTAATGAAGTAAGATAGAGGATACTATTAAGCATTTTGACCAATATGTAGAAGTGTGCTTGCATTGGGAGATCACTAGAGAGAGATCACTTTTGGTATAAGAGTCAAATATATTTTACTAGATCAAATAACTTATCACTGTGTATGATGATTTTCTTTTGTAATCATTCAAAGTGAGATGTTGTAGATCACAATGAGCAATCTCATTTCCATTCAAACCATAAACATTTAGCCAAGTCATGCTTACACCACTTGCTAATTGAACGAGTAGTAGACAACCCCATTTTCATTCAAACACATGGAGAGATAAAAACATTCCCACATGGGATTTCATATAGGAAGTGGGACAAAATTTCCACAATTGTAACTTTCTTGGGATGATTGTAGTGTATTTTTGATTTGGGAAAGTTACAATTGTGGGAAATTTTTCCGCGTTTCCCATATGGGAATCTTGTATTTATCTCCCTATGAAAGATCAATAACCATAGACATATAAGGTAGAGGGCGCCAAAACCAACAGGGTTTTAATTCCAAGAGAATTTAGGGACGATAATCATTCTAAAACCTAAATCTAGGTGTACCATAGATATCTTATCATTTTGGTCAACATCCAATAAGAGCTCTATGATGTGCCTAGATTTGTGTTTTAAAATAAATGCACGATCTAGATTCTCTTGGAATTAGAACCCTGTTGGTTTTGGAGCCCTCTACCTTAGTCAAGTGATGATTACACTACTTGCTAATGGAAGGAATAGTGGACAACCCCATTTTCGTTCAAAGATTAGCGACCATTGACATGTAGCTTAATTGTGTTGAGATTTTGTCAGAAAAATAATGCTCTGCTTGTTTTATGGTGTGAGTGTTGTGTTCTTAGAGCTGCAACATGTACCCAGTCCTTACATGTGCTCACCGGTTGTGTTTGCAGGGTATTGAAACCGTAAAGCCATGTATGTGGAATGGACGACAACGGCCTTGTTTTCTGTTTGCAAGGAAATTCTTGCCAGAGACGGCTGATGTCCTTTTAGACCTTCTTCCAAGTGACACATGGCCACGTCATCGTCAACTGGTTTAAAAACTGCTCCTGCTTTGCAAATTGGGCCGGTTCATATCTTTCTTGAACCCGCCATGTCGAGATGTAAGCTTGCGGCAAGAGAAGAGAGAAAAAGAACTTGATGTACAGTGATATTGTAGACAAACTTTTCTACCTTACGGGAAGGGCAGATTCGACAACCTAGTGTCGAAATTGAATTTCCACGTCAAATTTTGAGATCACCATGTCACTTTAGCTCTTTAGTGCCTAGTTGACGACATTCAAATTGTCGAAAATGCAAATAACAGAAAAATCCGTGAAGAAATGGATTTTGAATTGTGAAGATCCGAGTTGGAGATTTCTAAAACACATCTTTTAGGAAAAGAATTTTTTTAATTTGGAGTTGTGCAAAACATAAACACATGAATATAATACCTTCTAAGTAGTATTCTATGAATGAAGTCAACACTTATAGTGTATCCAATGTGTTTTTTGGAATGATAACCCCTTCATAGTTTTTGATTCACTAGATAGTATTTGGAGGGATGCGGTTGCATAGGTTCAAATTTGTGAGAAAGTGCGTATTATCCAAAAAAACTTTGTCATGGTGTATCCTTCCACAACAAACGTAAGAGGGTCTTCATTGTAATTTCCACTAATAAGATGCTAGTCTTTGGGCACTAAAAAATAGTGATCTTGGACACCATGCTGTGACACTTGTTTGGTGCCCAAAAACCACCATTTTTACTAATGTTGTGTCACCACCTTTAGTGAGTTAAAGGAAGTTTACCTTTGTTGAGAAGTTTTTAGCTTGTTTAGAATTTGCAAGAAATCAACTTTAATTTAGTATTAAAAATTGATGAAGCCAGCAAGCAGATTGTGTGACCTCAGCTCTTAAAAATGACAAATGCAATCAATCGTATTTTGAAAAACATAATTCAGATGGAACCAAATTTTATACCATCGGAATCAATGAAAAACATTGTAGTGTTGGTCAGAAAACAAGTACATTCTAAAAAAGAAAAATCTACATATGACTTACTCAAAACTGCTATAAAATATATAAAAAGAGGCCTAATTTGGGCTTACTCAAAACGAACCCCTAAACGTCCCATGAGTGGGGATAGTAGATACGCAGTTGTACAATTGGCATTTGCTACCAACAAGAAGTTCTAAATTGGGATCTCAATAGTTCACTACAACCACATTGATGTAAATTTCAGCTTTTGTGTTGAACTCAAGCCTACAAAAGGCCTGGATCCATTCCAAATACTAGAAAATACATCGTATTATAACAGAGATATGTCGCTAGGTCTTTCAAAGAAAAATATAAAAAGTAAGGGATCAAAAAGCCACCTCATTCACTTGCATACGAGCTTTGCAGCTTAAAATTAGATGACCTAAAAACTAAAACAAGCAGCTACTCTACGAGGAGATCTTACCAGAATAGAACTATTGAAGAACGAAAATATATTTCAATGGAATCATGGACGGAAAATACTTGCTACAGTTATATTTAGCCCAAAATTGATTGTTCCTACAATGCCTCTCAGGGCCCTAGAAGAACTGACAGTCAGTTACAAGTGAGCCAATTAAATTTTGGAAATGGCTGGTTGATTTTCAAGAATAGAGGCAAACCACCGAACTAAATGACTAAAAAATAATTATATTTAGTATTCATAGACGAAATATACGAAATATATTCTTTAAAAAACGGTTGCTTTTGGAAAATAAAGGACATTGACTGGTTGCCTAAAAAAAACTTCCCGAACAGTGATGCCTCTTCCCTACTGTCAGAGCCAACCAAAAAAAACCCGGCACTTCTTTTATTCCAGGTACTGTAAGTTATGTACAACTCGGATTTTGTTTGCATTCATGTTAGTACAGATCATAATGGTCCAGTACCGGTCGTAGAGCATGGTACCTCCTTTATTGCACAACTTGTCTTTGGCATACAATGGATTCCAGTTGTCAATACTCATGGCCCGTTCACACCAAGCCCCTGCAGCACTTGCATCTCCGTTTCCGAAACGGAGGAAGGTAAAACCGAGAAACAAAAGAATATTCAAAGATTTGTCTTTTCTGGCTGCAACTACTGTTCAAGCATTGTGCAATTGCATTGTAATGTCGCAAGTAGAGCTATGCTCTTTTTTTGCATTGCATTCCTTTTTGTCATGCGTTAGAGTAATTTCTAATTGCGTATTTTATATTCAACGCATGACAGAAAGGAATGCACCACGAAAAAGGAGCATGGCTCTACTTGCGGCATTGTAATGATGTTCCACAATGCTTGGACAATAGTTGCACGAACAAAAATCAAGGCTTTGTATATTTTTTTGTTTCTCGATTTTACCTTCTTCCATTTCGGAAACGCATTCGGAAACGCAGATACAAGTGTAGGAAGAACTTGGTGTGAATGGGCCATGAGAACATAACATTCTTAAGAGTTCGGTCCTTTTTCTACAGTGATAGAGTACTGTACTATACAAATATCATTCTCAACACTATAATTGATGTTGATCCTTTTACAATAGCATTGTTAACTTTCAATTTAAGGTTTTTTTCTCACTCACCCACCCCCTTTTCCCCATTGTAGTAATTTGGTCATGTAGGTGCCTTCCACCATCCAAAGAATCTAAATTGAACCACTTGTAATCACTAATGAACTTAACCCCTTGACGTGCTTGTGTTCATATAATGAACAATGAACAAGATTGCAACCTTTTTCTTACTTATATCATGTAGAGTTTTTTATCCATCCAAATCTCTCTTGGTTCTTGTGCTAATTGACTATCATTTGTACATTATAGATCTTCAAAATAAGATATTGTGATCTTTTGAAAATAACAAAATTGGTTTATGTCAAGTTTCATTTTTAGTTTCAAAAGTGAGACCTTAAACATGATTTTCTAAAATAAATTGAATCAAATAATAAAAATCATACCTTGTAAGAAAGTGAAGTAAATGCAAAAAATAGATATGCTAGAAGTTTGCAAGAGGGCAATAAGTTTGAATAGTGCTTGAATTCAAAGAAGACAAGTTTGAACAATATGCAAGTTTTATTTTAGTATATCTCATTTTACCTTGGACTCTCTCATGATGGCCCATTCACTCCAACCCCATGTCACACTTGTGTCAATGTTCTTGAAATAAAAGAGACAAAACTACAAAAACAAAAGAAAATTAAAAGCCATGTCCTTTCTTGCTGCAATTATTGTTCAAGCATTGTGTAAGTTCATTTGCAATGTTGCAAGTAGAGCCATGCTCCTTTTTTGCATTGGGTTGCAGAAGAGTACATAAAGTTCTCCAACCCTTCTACAGTTGCCTTCATAATTTTGGTCACTATTCCTGAATCACTATAGCAGATTCGGAATCATAAACAAGTCCACAACTAAATAGTGAGACATCGTATTTAACGATAAAGCTTTTACAATGCTAGTGTCGAAAATGATGGACTCCACTAACTGCTAAAGAACCTTAAATGTAAATTTTTATAAGGTAACAAGGTAACAACATATTCTCTTGAAGCTAACGAAACTGTGCATGCAGCTGCGTTGGGTCGATGTGAATGGCCCATGACAAAACTTCACCCATGCAATGCAAGTTGGACCTCAGTTATCACGCTCAACCCACGTGGCACACTGACATTCTCCAGCAACTGTCACCACACTCTTAGTATATTCTCCACCACCCTGCCACGTGGTCCAACCCAATTGAATAAACTAGCACTTCATCCATCCAATTTCAAGGCTGCAAACATGGCCCGCTTCTGAGTCAAACGTTGATTTTCACTTAATTTTTAATTTCAAATGAAAATGATCCCAATTTAGAAAGTGTGGGATTATCTTTTACTTTCTAGTCCAATTTATCATTTTTTCAAATTATTAAAATTACTTTTTTTACAACACTTTAAAGCTCAAACCCTAAAAGAAAATCCTAAAATACAATGTAGAAAATGTTTTTCTATTGAATTTCTTTTTATGCAAGCTCAAGAAGCATGCCACCTACACGTTTTTCATCACTATTATTTACATTTTTCCTAAAAAACTTCATAAGATTCTATGTACTTTTGTAATTACTATGATTTTTACAAAAAAAAATTGGAAAAACTTATAAAATTCATTTCTATTTAAATAATTACAAAAAAAAATTGTAAATCGGTTTAACAATAACTTATACGAGAAAAATATCAGAAAATATAAGATGTTTTAAAAATATATCTTGTAATTGATGAAGTTTGATCGGATAATTTTAGTGTGGACCTCATAGGTTAAGTAATTCTGAATTTCTACCGGCTAATCTGATTGGTTCTCCCCAACATTGCTACTGGGGGTCAAACTTTTGGCTGCAGCACTGGCAGAAGACTTACAGATTTTATAGCCAGTGGATTACAGAATCTATGTTAAAAATGATGACTTCATGTTCTGAGAGTTTGAGTATGTGATTATGTCAGTTTCAAGTTTTAAAATATAATATAATATTTGATCAACATGGCACATTTTATTTTCTTTTGAACTTTTTTTACAAACCTGTTATAGTATGGTAATGTGATGACACGTGGTAAGGTAGATGTTCATATTTCCGTTCAAATTTCTAGAATTGCATGGTTAGGTCATTGATATTTTAGCATTTAGTATTTGTAAGTTTAATTAGGTTAATTTAATTTTCAAAAACAATTATAGATTTTCAAAATTGTTGTTTCCAATTTTTAGAATTATTTGTGTACAAATCTACTATAAGGTTATTGTACCCAAACTATCAATCTTTGCTATAGTGACGAGATACCTTTTTTCATCGATGACTCTATCCATGATCAAAGTAAAAAAGCTTCCTATTATCCATAACCCTATACATGAGAAAAGTAAAAGACTTCTTATCATCCATGGCCCCATGCATGAAAACTATACAAACCTTCTAATTGGTATCTTTGGAGTACATAGCTACTACCAATAGTGCTAATATCACTATTCTTTAATGCTTAAAGACCACTATTCTACCGATGCATGTTCTTATCCATATCATTCTTGGCCCACTCCTTTTTTCTATAGCCCTTTTATTAATAGAAAAGCCTTGAAGTACAAGTTGACAATGTCACAATTAATAAAAACATCATTTTTACTCTTGAAGAATGATGCCTCTGTAATAGCATTATAAAAAAGGCCTTTCAACTTGTGTCTTTGGAGTATATAACTACACTAAATAGGTAGATTAGTGTTAGATATACTAATTTACATAAACATGTTGTAAGTTTTTACTGTTGACCAATTTTTTTACCCTCTATATTGATCAAGATGGGGATCTTTCAATAGTATTGGAATCCGAATGTCTTTGGTAATTTTTTTTTGTTGAGAGTAAAAATCTATAATATTTTCAAATCTTATAATTATCTAACACTAATCTACCTATTTAATGTAGTCCCAATAGCGCCAATATCTCTATTCTTGAATGCTTGAAAACCACCTTTCTACCAATGCATGTTCTTGTTCATAACATTCTTGATTTGCTATCGGCTCACACTAGTAGAAAAGGTGGATCAGTTAAGGCATGCACTATACTTGGGATAGATGAATCAATATTTTGAGTATTTTCCTCTTTTAGCAATAAGAAATTATGAAGTTTTCATATTTAATTTAATTTTTTTGATAAATATTTGAAAGTACAAATTTTCAAAGTGGAAGTTGTAGGTTTACCTAAAACCAATCATATGCTCTAATGTACAAATGACGTACATTTTTCCTTTCAAAGTTTAGAAACTAGGCAAGAATCTAGGGTGGTTGGTTTTGTGTACACGATCGGTTACATGATCGGTTTTAGGTTCGACCTTAAGTTGACAATGTCAATGAAAAAGAATCATTTTTACTCTTGAAGAACGATACGTCTACAATAACACTATAGAAAAAGAACCAAGCAAAAGCAACTCAAGAATGTTTTGCCCTAAACGAAAAGAGCCCCCAAGCAGAAGGCGCGTGGGTGGTGTCGACGACACATTCCACGTGGAATCCGTCGTCGTCGTCGTCGCCGTCGCCGCAACAAATGAAGATCCTGTCAAAGCCCGCCCGCCCTATGTTCACGGGACTCTGTCTGTCTGTGTCCATCGCCCATTCACTCACTCCGTCAATCAATCGTTTCAAAGCTGGCTGCCTGGTGGATTGGGGGCCGGGATCATGCCCACCACTAGTTCCACCAGTTGAATCCAGTTTCGCCACCACAAGCTGCTGCATTGATTCTTCCTCTTTTCAATCCTCGGATTCCCCGATTGCGTGAAGAAATCCACAAGCCACCAGTTTTTTAAATTCCTGCTTTTTTTTGTATTCCGGAGGTTGCTTTTGGAGCGATTGTCACATCGAGGTACGCTTTCCATGAGCCTCAGTGCCGTGCGTTTCTTGTTTTTTCCGAGAAGACTCAATCTACAGTACCAGTGAGATGAGATCTGGTTCTAGACCACTGTCGTAGTTTACGAGGTTGATGAAGTTTGAATTCAATGAATAAGATATTTAAGTCGCAGAGTGAGTGTGCCTCGTAGATTGCGCTTCCTGTTTCTGTTTGCGGACTTTTTGAACTCGAGGAACGGATTCGTCAAGACAGAGTTAGTAGTATATATTACCTCAAGAGTATTTCGATATCTTGCTCAAATGATCTAATGAATGTAACGTTTCTGTTTGCGGACTTTGAACTCGAACAAACGGATTCGCTGAGGCAGAGTTAGTATATATTACCCATCCTAGACTCAAGAGTATTACTTAGGGTGATATCCACGGTGCTTGACATCTTGCTTCTCTACGCTTATTCTTTCGATCTTCGGAGGCGGTGACCCTGTTTTTGGTGAAAACGTAAAGGTGAATTTAATGAATATAATGCCGTCCGGAGAGTCTTTTTTTTTCTCAGGTGGTAATATAGAGCTTTCGAACATTGTAGATTGTGTAGACTGTATCTGTATTCCAAGGTTTCAGAACCCGTGTAAAGGAGTTGAAATCCGTGGGTTTATTTGCAGGGGTTGGAATCCGTGGGTTGATTATTTGCAGGGGGGGTTGGCAGCAGCGATGATCACGATGCAGGATGTGGCGGGGTCACTGGGAGTCGGGGTGCCGATGCTGTGGTTTCTGCTGTCGTTCATGGCGTCGATTCCGGCGAGCTGGCTGTGGCGATTCATGCCGGGCGCGCAGGCGCGCCATGTCTACGCCGCGGCCAGCGGCGCCGTGCTGTCGCAGTGCGCGTTCGGCGCGTCCTCCAACGCCTACTTCATGCTGCCCATCGTCGTCACGTACGCGTCTATGGTGCTCAATCGACGCAAGTGCGGCGTCATCTCGGCCGTCTTCGCGTTCGGCTACCTCATCTCATGGTATCGTCGAATCCCCTGCAGCCTCATCACTGTCAGTCCTTAATACAATGCATTTAATTATCTGCTAATCACCATCTTAGCTAACCCCGGATGAGTCCTTTCACTGCATTGTATGATACAACAATCCCTCCAAATCACCTCTTTACTGTAATCACGAGAATACAATGTGTAGTCTGCTAATCACGGTCTGGATTTGGAATCTGAGCTAACGTGGATTAGTGAGCTTATCTGCGTTTAGTTCTTTTGCTGCATTGTGTGACAAAGAGGATAGGTATAGCAGTACACATGAAGTGGGTACAATTATTGGCTTGGACGTAGAATCGAGTCACGGGATCAATCCCCAGCTAAGCTTTTATTAAATCGTTACTACATTTCAACTGAAGATTGCATTGTTATTTTTTTTGGCTAATGTATCATAAAGCTTGATATAAGGTAGAGGGCTCCAAAACCAACAGGATTTGCATAGACCATGCATTTATTTTAGAACACAAATCTAGGCACATCATAGAGCTCTTATTGAATGTTGACCAAAATGATAAGCTATTTATAGATTTAGTTCTTAGGATGATTATTGTGCTTAGATTTTGTTGGTATTAGAACCTTGTTGGTTTTGGAGCCCTCTACCTTAGTATCTGAATTAGAAAGCGAGATTTAGTCTACATGGTTTTTGGTATTACAAGGAAGCACACAACATTCACAGGGAGAAATAAAGACATTTCCACATGGGATTTCATATGGGAAGTGGGACAAAATTTCCAGAAGTGTAACTTTCTTAGTGTATTTTGATCTGGGAAAGTTACTATGTCCCTGTTTCTCATATGGGAATCTTGTATTTATCTCCCTGTGATTATTAACCAATTCTAGTGGGACCTCTTTACCTCGTACAAACACATAGGGATCTTGTTGATAAGGTGACAGTGACGGCTGTAAAAAAAATCTTTCCCCAGAAGTATATTCTATTTCAATCTGTGGGTTAAATGGAGTGAGAAAATCACTGGAAAGATAAAGACAATCATGGTGAATGTGGGGTTTATAACTCATAACGTCGCAATCATTGTGACCGACAAAGTGCACTCTTGATTCGAGAAGCAATATATGCCCTAATGAAGTACATGTGGCGTAATGAGTGCTCTGTTGTTGGGTCGCAGTCATGTGGCGTTCATGAGTGGCGATGCTTGGAAAAGCGGTGGCATCGATTCAACTGGTACGTCCTCAATACAAAGGCTAAAAAAATTGGTCTAAGGTGTTGTTTCTTGCCTTCACCGTGGCAATCATTCAGAGTTTTGAGTCTGTTCGCAACCCATTTTGGATGGTATTACTCCCTCTGTCTAGAAATAATTGTCCTAGTTTTTGTCATTTTTTTGTGTTGCAATATTTGTCCTATGTTAAGGTAGGAGCACCCAATTCCGATAGTGTACATAATGCTGCTAATTTCTACACATGGCTTTCATTTGAGAATGCAAATCTAAGCGCGTCATAGAATCTTTATTGTTTGTTGACCAAAATGATAAGTTATCTATGGTCTACCTAGATGTGCGTTCTAAACATTTGAAAATCACGTGTAGAAATTATTGGCATTATGTACTATGACGGAATTGGGTGCTCCTACCTTATACTTCAAACGTCGGCCTTGTTCACTTAAAACGGGTGAACAATGATGACAGTGACAAAAGCTACATACTATTATTAAAGATAGACCATTTTTCTAGTATTGAGACAATGTTTTTTGAGCAAAAGAAAATGTTAAGTTAAACGCACCAAAAACTAGGACAGTTATTTCTGTACAACACATTTTTTCAAGTGGTAACAATCGCATTATATAAGAACCCACTCAAACTTTCCCACTTCATAATAAATTTAGTTTTTGTTCATACAATTTCTCAAACACTTTATATAAGAACCCACTCGACTTTCTGAAGGTAGTAGAGCTTGTAATGATGCGATTGGCTTGCTCCCGAGCCATTCAAGCAACCGAAAAAATAAAACGGCGCTCCATCACTGACAGTGTTGAGAATGCACTGACAGGTTCGATGATGGTGTTGACGCTGAAGGTGACGTCCGCAGCATTCAACTACCAAGATGGCTTGATCGAAGGCGAGAAAACACTGCGCGAAGCACAGAAGAAGTACCGCATGGAGAATCTCCCCTCATTCGTAGCCTATCTAGGCTACTGTTTCAACTGCGGCTCCCACTTAGTCGGACCCGTGTTTGAGCTTCGGGACTACATGGACTGGACGGAGAATCAGGGCCTCTGGGAGCACCCCACGCCATCGCCTTATGTACCAGCGTTCCTAGCCACCGTAAAAGCCTTTGTGTGCATGGGCCTGTACATGAGTATAACTGCAGCGTACCCCTTGAGCTTTGCCACTGACCCGGCGTTCATGAAGTGGGGCTACTGGCACCGCGTGTGGTACCAGTACTTGTGTGGGTTTGGGGCTAGATGGAAGTACTACTTCATTTGGTCCTTGTCTGAAGCCGCGGTTATTGTCTCCGGATTCGGGTTCAGTGGATGGAGCAAGTCTGAATCGGGGAAGCCTGCGGCGTTGTGGTCCCGAGCTCAGAATGTGGAGATTTTGAATGTGGAGCTGGCTACTAGCGCGGCGGAGATTCCCAAGTACTGGAACATTCATGTGAGCGTTTGGCTCCGGCATTACGTTTATGAACGGTTGGTGGTCAAAGGCAAACGGCCTGGGTTCCGTCAGCTCCTTGCCACGCAAGTTGTCAGCGCCGTTTGGCATGTGAGTGCTTCCTTCCTTCCTTTTTTGCTGGTCTCATTCTTTCTTTTTGACAGGTGGCTGCAGGCAGTGCCTCTTTTTTTTTAAATTACGCCCATCAGGAACTTCAAGGTGCCATGATGCCATGATGGTGCATTGAAATGCAATTAACCCCTAAACGTATCAATCCTTTGAACAGAACTAGATTCTAGCCTCGAAAGTAGATATTAGCATGGCTTAGACGTACATGAGGTGTACATGAGAAGACAATTGCAAGCATAAAATCTACCCAACACATTTGACGTACTTGTAGTTAGAGGCCTCTCCAATATTATCAATTCCTCCTCATCGCAAGAGATTTATTGTAATTGGTAGAGAATTTAATTATCTTTTAAATGTGACTTGGATGAAAATCATCCAAGGTTGAATGAGAAAGTCACAAGGCTTCGAATTTGTTGGTGATCCAATTTCTAAATGTTGGGATGTTTAGGGGTTAAGATGATTTGACACTAGCCTCCATACCAACGTAGTATGGATATAATGACACTAAAATGACATGTATGCAGCCATTTTGGTGTCAAAATGACACCTAAATAATATGGCCCAACTTTTTTTAGATGCCCTTTGTTCAGGAACAACTGTCTTAGTTTTTGGGCATTTTTTAACCCTTGAAGGTCCATAGAGCCCTTTCTGACCAGTATTATACATCAGTGTTTTGTTGTATTTAGAATTGTTCCTCACTTCCAATGGTCTGAAATCAAAAGTGAAGTTGAAATTTCATGCTGCTATGGTTCTAATGAGGTGTTGGGGTCCCAATTTGGAGCTTCTTACTTGCCACATATACGCCATCGTATCTACTTATCCCATGGGACCTTTAAGGGTTAACTAAACACTTTGGTTGCTACCTCTTCAAGAATGGGTTCCATTGAAAAGTAAAAATATAAATTATGACTCGGGTTGATGTTTGGGATGCAGGGCTTATACTCTGGATACCTCCTCTTCTTCATCAACAGTGCACTAATGATTGCAGGAGCTAGAGGTAAAACTACTTTACTTTTGAGATGAACTTTACTATGTGGTTTATAAATGTCGGCTAGAATGTAGTATCGGGAACCCGTAGGGCACCTCCTAGAGAATGTTGCCAGGGCGGTTATTTGCTGAGGTGAGGTTCCCAATACTACATATGTCTTTGTTGTTGAGAGTAGAGAGCTTACAAAATGACTACCGTAACACCATAGCAGGTTCGCCACCTGGCGAACTAATATTTATTTTTTTGAAAAAATAAGGTTTGCCTCTCGAAAACTGAATTTCTCAATTTTCGTTTTTTAGCAAAAAATCAGTAAAAATGACCTTAAATAGCTTAGAAATGACAAAATATTTCAAAAACTAATTTATTCTATTTTCGTTTTTCTGTCTTCAGAATTTTCTAATTGTTACGTTTTTCATTTTTAGAATTATTTTAGGACGAACCTGCTATGGTACTACGGTATATAAGTTTACATTGTGGATCCTTTGCACACAACCTTGTCTTTTGTTGAATATCTCTCAAGCTTATTCCTTGTTATTAGCTAAATATTTATGGTTTGAAGAACAAGTCTTTCTTTAACCCCTAAGGATTCATGGTTTTAAAATGACTAAGTCAATTGATCAAGTTTCATATCATAGGAATTAGTGAAGAACATTGCATGTGTTCGCCAAAAAACAAATAAATCTGAACAAGAAGAGTTTCACATTGAACTTACTCAAGACTGCTGAAAAAGAATATGAGACACAATTTGGGCTTCTTGGTCCTTTAGGGGTTAAGTGTTAGTGTTTCAGTACTAACAGTGGTGATATTTGATGACTACAGTGCTATACAAATGGCTACAAGTGATACCCAAGAGCAATATCTTAGCAGTTTACTTGGGCAATTTTGTTGGTTGGTTCTACACGGCATTTGTCCTCAACTTGACTGCACTGGGATTCCTGGTTAGTGATTCCAACCTCCTAATAATTTTGTAGTATTAGACATCAAAAATGATGATTTTACAAGGAAAACAATAGAACTTTTGGATAAGTCATGTAGTTGCTATGAATTTTCAAACTGGAAGTTGCCTAGACCACTTAAACCGTCCCATTGAGTTGTTTGAAAATCAATCCCTACAAAATTCAAATTCAACAAATGAGAGTTAGGAGAAGGAATGATTCCAAATGCACAAGTGTTGAGTACAAGAATAGGTGCATGGATTGGAATTGGGTCTTTCTACCTTAAACATTTTACTAAACCTCTTCTTGAGTTTAGATTGATGGTAACCTCTTCTCAATTAGTGTTTATTGGTTGAGAACCCAATAAAAGTAGACATATCAATGCTTTTGTCTCCACCACCGGCTCGATCGGCGCATGCTCTGTTTTTTCTAATTAATGAACCCCACTCAATTTACATTTCCCAAAATTTCAATAAAACTAAGGCTATAAGTGGCATCCAGTTTGCAGAAAACTCTATTAACCTAAACATTTTGTGCAGTATACTGAGCAGCTCTCATTTCTTGGTTGCAGGTTTTGTATTACGCAGACACAATTACGGTGTATAGAACTGTATATTATAGTGGCACATTGTTACCAGTAGCACTGATTTTACTTGGAAAACTGGTGAAACCACCAAGGGCTGCACAAAGTTCAAAAGTTAAGAAGGAAGCTTAACTTTTAGGGTTGCCAGGGTTGCCTGGTGTAACTTATAGAAACAACGGAAAACGTATCTAAGTTATATGATTTGCTTTTTGACAAAGTGATTGCGGTATCTGGAGCTTCAGTCCTGTTATTTTATTTTATTTTTTAAAATCTCTAGTTCAGAGTAGATGAGGTTGGCAGGTGCTGTCACCTTTGCCCAGTTGTGACGGTCAATGCTTTGATTTTTTCAACCTCAATACCGTTAGTGTACAGTACACTAGATACTGCTTAGGCAATTGCAATTAAGGTAGATGACGTGTACCATAAACTAACAATATTTCCAATAGGTTTGCATTAAAAGGTTTTAATTCTATATTAGTACTAGATTTGCGTGAAAAACTTAAAGAGTTGGTTTATGGGCCATCCACTATCATAACCCCTAAACGTCTTCACCTTTTTGCAAAAGATGCATCATAAAATGTGACCTAAAGGGATATTTTGAACCTGATGTATGAATAAAGTTGTGCATTAAGCGTTTTAGGGCCGCTTCACACTATGGCCAAAGGTCGAGAGGCCGTCGATTTCCACCAATCAAATTGCAAGAAACCATGGTTTCGGCCTCTTGACCCTTCACACTAGAGGCCAAAGTCCAAAGGCCGTGAACCTTCAAAATGCTTACAAGGCAACACTTTTTGACCAAGGTGACGGCCTCTCGAGAGGAAGTTTGGGTCTTACATTTTGCAAGACCCGTCACTATGGTCAAGAGGCCGTCGATTTCTTTTCATAAAAAATAAAAACTATATTTTATACCTATTTTCAGTAGATTTCTTTAGACTCTCAACAAATTTTGGACTCTCAATCCCACGGCCTCTCGACTTGGACGGCCATAGTGTGAAGCGGCCCTTAGAATGGTTAGATCTATGATTGCTATCACTAATATTTTGTATAAAATTTGAAATTGAAAATTCTTTTGTAATTTGATTACAAATAAGATATTGACAATTTGTATATGAAATTTGTTATGATGGGTTGAAGATATTTTTGGAGATTATTTTGGTTGCTTAATTTTATAAGTTTATTTTTTCAAGAGCACTTTTGATTCGTTTTGAACTAATATTTTAGAAATTTTTGGTGGAAAAAAATGTCATGAAATGAGTCATAAATTTTTCATTAATCATCCCTTTTTTTAATCGGATCACACATGCATGAAGCTATTTTGCCATAGAATTTTGGAGTGTTTTTTTTTACTTGCAAAAGTGCATGATGGATGAGAAAACAAAATTCAATTCTATACGTTAGTCAAAAAAACTAGTGGTTAGGCAGTTACGGGTTAAGTGGATGGTAATAGGCTGGTAGGCACTTCCATTTAGCCTTTTAACGCACATGCTTCAATATAATGAACGACGAATAGATTGCAAGCTTTTTCTTGACTACATCCTGTATAGTTTTTCTTCCATCCAAATTTCTCTTGGTTCTTATTCTAATTGACTATCATTGTTGAATGACTTTGGTTCACTATCTTTCAATGGTCATAGGTCCTATTGGTGCTTGATAGTATTGTTATAGGCCCATCTTATTTTTTTTGTTAATTTAAAAAATGCTTGCAATAGTTCAAATTTTTCAAAAATGTTGTATGGATAAAGTTGGGTAGTATGAAGTATGCCGTTATTGTATATTTTGAAGATTCTACTATCTTATAATGAAAACCAATGTATACTTGCAATAGTCTCTACACCAATATTTCTCGGGGAGTCACTGTCAAGAATTTAAATAACTATGAGAGAACAAATATAGGTTGTCTTTTATTCATTTGAGATGAAAATTATAACTTTATAAAAGTAATATAGGATGTTATAAAACCAATTTGGAAATATTTTAGGAATATTCCTAGAATATATATGGGATATACTCTAAATATACTTTGAATAGTATAATATTCTAATTATTTCATAGCCCCCTATTAAATACGCTTTGTACGCTCATATGTACCCAAAATTTGCACTAAGTGACTTTCCTATAGCAAACAATATTTTCTAGTTCTATAAAAAGCCTATTATATCTTTGTTGTGCCTTACTTGATTTGACAAAGTAACTGATGTCTGTAGGGCCAGTGTGAATGAAGAGTCTGTTGAAAGTGGTGGAAATGCTACCAACTTGGCTACTAGGACCAAGTTTGCACATGCTATCCTTGATGCTCTCTTTTGAAAGTAAACTCTATTTTGATTGGAATACAAGTCATGTGGAGGGACCCATATTCAACATGGTCTCTAAAACCAGTATGTAGAGTGCTAGAGTATTTGCTCTGCACATGACCTATTGCTGTTAGAAAGATCGTCATTTATTGTTTTGGTCATGTAATCAACTTCTTACACTACTACGAGTACTAATCAATTTCAAAAGGCAACTTGGACCGATTTGTAGAATCATATGTTCACATATTTGGGATAATTTAGTTACTGGTTTAAACTGATAACTAACTTTTCAATTTCAAAATTTGTATAAATTTCATTTTAACCCCTCAACGTCACAGCGTCCAGAAACTGGACGACGAATGATTTCAAAGCCTTCTCACGTTCTCATCAACGCTTGGATGATACTCATCCAATTTTTTGGAGATTCTTCACCAAGTTGTTGTCCTATCTAATGGCTGGATTTAGTCATACTAGAGTACATATTTTTCTAAAATTGCAAATGTAGAAGTATGTCAAGTCGTTGACCAAGCCAAAATTGCATTGACTCTAGTTCAAAGTGGAATCGTGAAAAATGAGGTCATAAATTTAAGAAACACAAAAATTTCAAAGTATCACCACACTTAAGAGTATCTCATTTCAAACTCATTCCAAAAAAATTTACTCAAAAATTATTGAAATTTAGTTTGTAATCGAATTTAGAAGGAATTTTTAATTTTAACTTTCAAATTTTATAATTAAATATTGGTGATTGTATTAGTGAATTGAACCGTACGGATGGAATCTAAAATTCAAGATCTAGAACTTTCATATGTATATCAATTCCAGAATATTCTTCTAAATGGTAGTTTATAATGTTTTTTCTGAAATTGTCAATTCCAGGGACACCCTGGTACGTTAAGGGGTTAAAGAACAACATTATGGAAAAATTTGCATTCTTCATGATTTCTATTTTCCTATTAAATAAAAATAGTATTTGTCTTCTACTCCAAAAGCTTGAGTTATCGGTTATGGATGTCTCTACTTTATTGTTGTTTACTTGAGCTTGAATTCTAATAGAGTTATCCGTAAAGTCCCTCAAAAGTAAGTGAGTGGATCATAGTTTGAGTGAATAGTGATATTAATTTAAAAAAAAACATGTGTCAAACACAAAAAAAAAACTGTGAATGCAAACTTTGAAAGCACCAAAATTGGTGCTAAAAAACTGCTCACTCAAGTTTCCATTATTCACCTTCACACATGAAGTAGGTGATTGCTAACCCCTTTTCTGACAATAGATTCTCAATAAATAAATAAATAAATAAATAAATAAATAAAAATATATATAATAATATATACCTAAACCATCCTCACTCCACCCATTCTTCTGATTCCCTAAAACTTCTCTCAATAGTTTTTGTTTCTCCCACTCGACCCTTTAGTTTACGGATAACTCTAATATTGGAGCTTTGAATAAAACGACGTAAATAAATGAAGAACTGAATAGTGTCCATCCTCGAAAAAGGAGAGTAGTATTGTTCCAATGTCCCTTTGTCCCGTGGGCATCGGGTCATTGACATTACGAACGGACACTTTACTCACGCCAGCCCATCTCTTTGGGTTGGTGTTTCTATCTATCTGAAGAACTGAAAGCAGGCACCGGGAGACAGAGCGCAAAAATATAAACCGTAAACCCTAAAACCCTAAACCCCACTTTACACAAAGCTCAAGCATCGGAGACTTGTGGGTGTTTCTAGATTTGTCATGCTCGCACATTTGCAATTGACCCGAAGAATGGCAACACTTGCATCTGTCTCCAAGTTCATGGTCACTTCTGCAGCATTGCAAGGCACTGCTTCCGCTGCTCATGTCAACACCAGGTTAGCATTTTCTTTCTGTATTCGATTTTTGGTTTAACTTTGCAGAATTCAATGATGGAGCTTAGGAATGATTTGCTTTGTATTCCTTTTTAACCGAGTAGTTGAATAGCGAACACTTGTTTTTGAAATGTTGCTTGTAAGCTGCTCGTGTGTAGTTAGTTTAGGGTTTGAATGCGCTGTACGTGTTACTCTTTAAGTATTTCATTCGGAGATTAGTCAATGGGTGATCTTAGTTCGAGTACTAGAATCAAGTATGTTTTAGGTCAAATTGTTTCCTCACTCACGCAATGTATGATGCCATGTAGAATAGCCAACTTTAATGTATTAATTGAAAACGAAAGATCAATGTTATTAATACCCTAACTAAGCAGAACGGCCATATCCAAACCCTACTAGCTCTGTTGCGTAGGGTTTGTGATTTACGAAGGTTCGCTATTCTACAAGCTAGCCGATGATTTCTTATGCAATTTCTTATGCAAAGTTGAGCAACTTAGGAGACAACTTACAAGCAATGGTTGCTAATTGAAGGCCAACCAAGTGTTGTTGAGAAGAGATGAATGTAGAATCCGTTCTTTCATTGGGAGATTAGTCAATGGGCGATCTTAGTTTGAGTACAAGAGTCAAATATGTTTTAGGTCAAATTGTTTCCTCATTCACGCAATGTATGATGCCATGTAGAGTAATAGCCAACCTTACTGTAGTGATTAAAAGCCAATGTTATCAATACTCTATTACTATTCTGTCTACCTTCAAAATGGGGAAGTAGTCCTACACCACTAGTGGACATTGTAGCATGGGTATTGTAGCATGGGTGGGTCGAACAGACACTTAGTCACGATGGCCTTGAAAGAGGACTGGAGTTCCTATCTATTTATCTATCAATACTATCTATCTATCAATACCCTAAGTAGAACGGCCATATCACCAACCTGGCTAGAATGTGATATTAGCCGGGTTGATTATACACTAAGTAATAATTCTAGTAATGGTTGCATCGGGAACCTCCCGTGTATTATCCCCTATAGAATGTAGCCAGGGGTACATTTGGCGAGGTAAGGTTCCCGACACTACATGTGTCCCCACAAACCCTACTTGTTCTGTTGCGTTGGGTTTGTGATTTACAAAGGTTCACTATTCTAGCCGATGATTTCTTATGCAATTGTTCAAAGTTGGAGTCATGCTTACAGGCAATGGTTGCTAATTGAAGGCCAACCAAGTGTTGATAGGAAGTGACGAGGTGTGTTGGTAACAGGGGACGGGATGAGGGTTGCTATCCTCTACCTTAACCCTTAAAGGACCAAAAAGCCCAAATGGGCCTCATGTTTTTTTTAGCAGTTTTGAGTAGGTTCTATGTGGAGTTTCTTTTGTTCAAATTTGTTTGTTTTTTTATCAACATATTCACTGATTCAAATGATATAAAGTTCAGTCTCATCTGAATTATATTGCACACGATATGATCAATTGAATTGATCATTTTAAAACCATAAATCCTTGGTCCTTTGAGGGTTAATACATGTGGTGTTCTTCATTGCAGGCCTCTCGTAAGTGTGCGTAGTTTCTCAGCAAGTCTATCTTCTGCCTCTGTGGTTGGGAGCTTTGGTGCGCAACGATTGTGCTCCTCTGCAGAAACGCAAAGCAGGAGCAAGAGAATGACAACATCAGCTGCCTCGGAGCCCCAGGCCGACAGCCGGCAGTATTTCGCCTTGACTTACGGTATTCATCCTCATTGAATCAATCTCGTAATTTAATACAACCGAGAGATATTAGATTAAACTCTCTCTCGAATGCCCATTTTGAACTCCAGTACTTTTTTCATATGTTTTTTAACCCCTTAACGTCCCAGCTTCCAGAAACTGGATTACGAACAGATTAAAAGCCTTGTAACTTTCACATACACTCTTGGATGACTTTCATTTAAGTCATATTTGTAAGCCTATTAGGTTCTCTACCAATGAAAGTAAATCTCTTGTGATGGGGAGATGTTGATAATATTCGAGAGTCCTCCAAATGCAAGTATGTCAAATTTTTTGGATAGATTTTATGCTTGCAATGGTCCTCTCGTGTACATCTCATGTACATCTGAGTCATGCTAATATCTATTTTTGAGGCTAACATCTACTTGTGTTCAAAGGACGTTTAGGGGTCATAACGGAATGGTGGGTATAAGTCATTTGAAATCCTAGCCAGCAAACTTCATTCGGTGACTATTAGATGTGCGTTTTTCCAACAAGCTATTACTTGGTCCAGAAATGAGCAAGAAATCTCAAAAAGAATGAAATGCATTTTGGCTCTCTGTGTAGTCTGCTGTCATTTTTGTTGATTGCTTGCAGGAATATTACCATAGTCTACCCGCAGGTTAGGCAAAAAAATAATAATTATTTTACCCCATATTCTATCAAGATCAGAAATTACAGGAGGTTTGTGCCTAATATCTCAAAAATTTAGGAACTACAGTGCCTACAATCTCAGAAATTACATAATGAAGTAAGAATGAAGATTTGCCCTAATTGTTGTAAGTTGCAATGGATGAATGATTTACAACGATTTTTCTATAGTAATGCCCAAAATCACTCATAAAGAATGCCCACGTTTTTCAAAATTTCCTGACAGATATGCCTAAAATTCCGGACACGTTAAAATAATTACTAGGCACTTTTTTTTCACTGTTTTCCGTATCCGGGTAGACTACGGTAATACAAAGGAGGTGTATTATAGCTCATTAAAAGGGCATTTTCAGTAGCTTTTCAATATGATACCACTCAAGAACGTTTCGTTCAGAATTGAGTATGAAATCTGTGAGTGCAACCATAGATGATGTTACCAGTCCTATTATTCCTGCCGTTCTGGTTTAACCCCTGAAGGACCAAGGATTCATGGTTTTAAAATGACAAGTTTAAACGATCATATTGTGAAAATTATAATTTTAATGGGACCAAATTTTATATCACTGGAATTAGTGAAGAATATTACATATGTTGAATAATTTTTTTTATAAATTTAACAAAAAAAAATCTACATAAAACCTAATCAAAATTACTGAAAAAAACAGGAGCCACCTGGTGGTCTTATGGTCCTTTAGGGGTTAAGAGATCTTCTCCTGACTAGGGTTGAATCCTTATTTGTAAAGTGCGATACACGTGATAACGCTCAATAGTAAATTGCTTTCTTTGTTACGTTTATTCTGCTTTCAGTAATTTCCACTTTGGTTTGAGCAGATTATGTACCTGACATTCTGGAGAAGCGGGGTCCTCATAGACCAGGGCACATCGCTCTGGCACAGGCGGAAGAAGCGGAGGGCAAGATGCTTCTTGGAGGGGCATGGGGGGCTCCAGTAGACGGCGCACTTTTCATTTGGCTTGTGAATTCTGCTGATGGTACGTATGTTTATTCTGGTGTTGAATTATTCAGCAATTTTTTCATTTGTAGGAGATTCTGCATTAAACAAGAAGCAGCTGCCCATGTTTTGCATTGCTCAGAAAGGTCTTTTTTCTCCATGAATGATCGTGAGAATTGTATCAGCACAAGATTAACCCCTAAACGTCTGAGCGTGCCTTTGCGGCCAGTAGAATATATTGTATTTTGGAATGAATCCACACCTCTACAGGTTTGAGGTCAAAAGAGAAGTTGAAATTTAGATCAATGCGGTTCTAACGAGCTACTGAGATCCCAATTTAGAGTTTCTTGTTGGTAGAGAATCCCAATTATACGACAACGTATGTACTATCCCCATGGGACGTTTAGGGGTTAATGTAATGAGCTATGCATAGAGGAACGCGGGTTTCGGTATCAGTGACCCTAAAATGTGCCAAGGAACGTACGAAGCAGCCATTTTTGTGTCCCCCACCAAGTCACATTTCTTAACAATGTATTTTTCTATACTAGAATCAGCAAACTCTTGGTTCTCTTCATCATGGCATCATGCCAAAAGTCTAGTTAGTTGGTGGAGAAAGAGATTTCTAAGTGGAAATAGGGATATGCTATTTCGTGGTTTTTGAGCACATTGCTCATTTCCACATTGATATTGCTCCTCTAGAGGATTAGATTTAGTCTCATTTCTTGCCACTTTTTTGGCATCATCTCCCTATGTATCCCTCCATATTAGGAACATGCGATGACTTTGTTATGTTTCGAGCTTTTACAAGATGTCTCAAGGCATATATGTGGCTCTACATGTGCAGAGGTTCAGCAATTTGTGGACAAAGATCCGTACGTGACGGCCGGGCTTGTCACTAAATTTGACATACGCCCTGTTGCAGCTGCTGTTGGAACGTGGGTGACTGCTTCAAAGAAGTAAAGGATTGTAGTTGCCCTAAACCCTAAACCCTAATCACCCTAAACCCTAGTATGGTAATTCTGTGTTGTGATATGTGGCTGCATAATGAATGAAAGAGGCAGTAGTAGCGTATTCTTACGAGTCCAGCTCGTGATCTACTTGTACTTGCCAACAGCAAAGGGCCATTGGTAGCCGTTGATAGAAAGCCAATATTCCAGTTCTGAGCACTCATTCACAAAATAGGCAGATATGATGCTTGACAGAATTTTATTTCAAGTTTTCAGTGATGGTGCTGAATGAGCTTGGAATTTTTTAGAATTTTCATTTCTCCTGTTTGAGACGAAGAATTAACCTGCTTGGTGTTTTTCTCTTCGATGAAATGGCGCATTCAAATACGAGATGGGGTAATTATCAAATAGTTTTGCTCCGGTTTTGAAAGATGCTGTTTGCTTGTGTTTTTCAAGTACTACTGCTTCAGCTCTTTGTAGGCTCCACATCTTATGACGTCCATTTCAAAGTCAGCTTTTGCAGAGGCTTTGACAGGGTGCAGGACTTTGTTGTAATTTCGAATTGACGCTGTACTTGGTAATGTTTAACTTCTAAGAAAACTTGGGAGGTATTAATGATTCATCGCCAGCCTGCCAGTACTTAGAATTTTCAGATAACTTGAACGAATAAGAAGAGGAACTCCGGTCCCCGAAGTAAAAGGGTCTGTTACTCCAATTTGGTGTACTTTCTTGTACTTGGAGCTGGGTTACCTTAATTTATTCAGTTGGTATGTTAATAGGTTGATATGGCCCTAACTTGGTCCAAAGGGAGTGAAAATGTTTTTCATTTAATTATTGTTTTGAAACAAGAGGAACAAATCTAATGCTTAACAAACCCCTAATTTGCAGATTGTAGATGGTGGGTGTAAGACTAACTTGGGATTGTAGACCCCAAATTCAGAATTAAAATTTCCAAAAAAAACACCTAGACCTTCCAAAAATGAGAACAAGAGAAGTGGCTGGTACTAGCATGGGTCTAGTTTTGCCCCAGTTGGGACCAAAGGTCAACAAATAGGAGCGAAGGCAAACAAGTAAGACATGCAAAACCAAACTAGTCCAATGGTGTTCCATTTTTTAGCATCAATTTGGTTGGCATGGGGCCATCTTTCATACTAAATTTTTGAATTAAAATATTTAGATTTGGTGGGAAAAAAATAAAACTGTCTTTATACAACCTTGCTTCATAATTGAAGTTGTAAAGATTGGTTTCAACTTCTCTACCAATGAAAGAACAAGATTTCATAGCCTCAAGGGTGGAATTCTACCCGGTGGAGTATAATTTGGATTGATATAATCCAAATTGCGTTGGAAAGTAGACTTGATGTAGTATTTTAAAAAAATAAAAAAATATAAAATATATAAATATATATATATATATATATATATATATATATATATATATATATATATATATATATATATATATATATATATATATATATATATAATATATATATATAAATATATATGTATTTGAAGCACACAAATTGCTTTGCAACCTGCAGCAAAGCTGACGGGCTACCTTTTGGCAACCCATCGCTGGGGAATTTCCATCCGGTAGAGTGGTGATTTTACAATTGGAATCGAACCGCCAACCCTTTGGGTACCCCGACAACACCTTAAGGGTACGCCTCTCCATCATCTGGTAGTTTAAGGTCATTACGGACCAAAATATATTATAAATTTTCAACAACTTACTTTTTGTTTTGGGCAATGCGTTAATAAAAGGTAGTGACTATAAAATGGTCTTTTGGGAGCTTTGGGTTTAACAAAAAGTTATTTTTTTACAATACAAACCGAAGCTAGTTAGTGTGAGAAAGTACGGGCATCTTCAGTCCAAACCGCTATATTGACACTCCAAAATAAATTTTCATCCATACTTCAATTTCAAGCGACCCAATCACTCTATATGTGCTTGGTATATAGCCGATATGTACCCCATAACTAATATGTAGATCTCTTAGAAGTTACATTTTATAGAACCAAAAGCCAACATAGTGCTGGTCAACACAAAGCAAGAAACAAAAATGTTCGGGAATTGATCTCATTGTTGTTCTTTATAACTAAACCTATATATCACTAATGGGTTCCAAAGAACTTTTCACTTAATTTTCTCATAATAAATTTAAATTTGAAAAAAGAAAATCCCTTAAATCATACATTGATTGCTACATTAGGGGAGTATCTCTATTTCTCTATGAAGAAAAATTTGATCTTATTAATGAAACTTCAACATTTTCCATCCTAAAAATCTTATTTTATGTGTACTTCTACCCAATGTTCTTTTTGCTAATTTTAGCCGAACTGCTACATAAGATTTGGGTTGGTTAATTGATACAAAGGATTTTTGAAAATAAACAAGGGAATAACATTAAGATTTCATACGATGTGTAGCTTCTTTAAACCTAGATATCATCCATGTATTGCTTAAGTTGCACCTAGGTAGCACATGTGTATTACCGTGATATTACCTATCACGGGGAGATAAAAGCAAGATTCCCATATGGGAAACGTGAACAAATTTCCCACAATTGTAACCTTCCCAGATCAAAAATACACTACAATCATCCTAGAAAAGTTACAATTGTGTAAATTTTCTCCCACTTTCCATATGAAATTCCATGTAGGAATGCCATTATCTCCCTTGGGGAATAGCCTGATATGAGTACTTCTTTTACGCGTCTCACATACTGTGACTTATGTCTCACTCATTTTATGTGTGATAGAAATTCCGTCTTTAACACCATGTATATAGTTGCAGCCATGGTGTTTATAACACCCTCTAATTTTTGTAATTTTCCAATGTTTTTTTCTTATGAAAAAATATTTCTTCAAAATCATACTATTTTAGAGAGGTACCTATATCAGGCCATCACCCTTCCTGTATTAAATATGAAAAGAGAATCCAAGGAGGGAGCCTGGATTGCGAATTGGGAGAACCAACCCCACACTGGGACCAAAGATAAAAAACAAAATAAAAAGCTTGCCCCTATTTTTGAACATGGTGGATCACCCTAGACTAACTTGATCGTCGTAGACCCCAAATATAGAATTAAAATTTCCAAAAAAATCATCCAGACCTCTAAAATGAGAAAACCTGAAACTTGACAGGTCCTAGTGTGGGGTTGGTTCGCCCTCCCCCTGGATTGCTCTTCAAGCCATGGAAAAGTAGCCCAAATGCTAAACTGTCTCTTTACCCAAAAAAAAAAAACATCACTGCTTCTAAGGGGCGGTTTACACTAAGGACCAAGAGCCATGACCAAGAAAGTTAAATCATTTTCATGGTCATGGCTCTTGGCCAAGAGCCGTGACCATGAAAAATCAAAAATGGATTTTTGAGTGGCTTGGTCACTCATGTAGTGTAAAGTGGATTTGAACTGGGACAACTTTGGGCTGATTTTTTTAATATAAATCCCAACGATCTACAGTAACATCAAAAAAATCAGGAAAAAAAATATTAAAATAAAAAATTTCGGCCAATGGCTGATTTTCAGCCTTACGGCTCCCTTGATTTCCGTTGAGTCGAGCATTTTGCCTCGACTCAACGGAAAACCCGTTGGACCATGGCACATTATCCAAATGGCAGATTTTAGTAGTTTTAGGGGACCTCAAAGTTAGTGGTCATTCTCCTTTTTTAAAGGTAGTGTAAAGCCAAATGGGACCAAGAGCTCTTTTTGGACCAATCACAGATTTTAGAATTCCATGGTCATGGCTCTTGGTCCTTAGTGTAAACCGCCCCTAAGGTAAGGACACCCATTCCTGTGACTGCACCCATTCCCGTCTGCATACAGGGCACCTCAATCCGAGAAACTCTGATCTTGGGTGGTTGAAGAAATTTGCTATTGTAAGGAACTTTTCATGGCAGAAGTTGCTTCTCCAAGTCATGGAATCAAGTGCATTCAAACACAATCAAAATGTGCAAATCATTTTTTGGCTTTGACTATCGAGAACGTACACAATTTCTACAATAACATGACTTTGTCGATGCAGTCTAGATTAATATCTAATTGCCTTTCCCTTGATATAATTACCTTACAAACTGCTCATTCAGAAGTATAATAATCTGCTTAAAGTCACGGGAATGGGTGTCCCTACCTTAAGTTACCTTACAAAAGAGGCAAGAAGAATGCCGCTGATTGCAGGTGAGACAGGCACTTTCAGAGAGTGGACAGACTGACAGACAGACAGACTTGGACGGCCGTACGTCTGATTCGACTTTCGTCCACGTCTGGCCCTGTTTAGCTTCGTGCGCAATAACGCTCTGGCGTGACGGGAGACTTGACGTCCCACTTGGCGTGACCGAGGTGCCGTTGAATTGGCCGGCCGGCCTGTACCCAGCTTAAATATTAGTTTTGATGCACTGGATGCATGCAGGAAGACTTCCGGTACCTTGACCCAGGGACAGTTTTGAAGAAGAGATTTCTAGCCATGCCTCAATGGCTGCCTGAACTTTTGCATTGTCGTATTCTGTGTCAACGCAGCTCTGATGGATAAGGTCGATGACACAATTTGTCACTTTTAACATAATTATGTAGGAGTGTAGGTTTATAGAGATCTTTCGGTGCATGAGTCAGAGCCAATTTTTCATGATTGTCTCATTTGTATGCAATTTCTTAACACTGTGTGCTATGTTTGTTCGTAATGTAGGGGAGTACCTGAAGTAACCTGAAGTAACCACTACAAGGAAATTGGTCATTTCTCAGTAGTCACTTCTCACTTGGTGAGTAACTAGTCACATAAGACAAAACTTAACTTCGTCTTGTGTGACCAATTGCACTCACCAAGTGAGAAGTGACCACTAAAAAACCTCGTTCTGTTGTAGTGAATGTTCAAGAATAACTCAAGCAATGTTACAACGATTTTTTTTCCTTTACAAATGAGTGATTCATTGCAAGGAAACTGATCTCCCAAAACTTAAGTACTCCCTCTGTCCCATAATGGCTGGCACGTAGGTTCTCTGAAATCTACCTCACGAGGTAAATTTGAGAGAACCTACGTGCCAGCTATTATGGGATAGAGGGAGTAACAGATAAGAACTGTAATGTTATTGTAGCTACTCCCCCAATGTAACAATTAGTAAGTGTATGGTCTACCAGTGACAGTAGATAACTCAGTGGCCATAGACATGCTAGTAGTTCCAATCAAGTGTGAATAGATGAGTTACAGTGTCAGACTAGGAGACGGGCATCGTTCTACCTTTACAGATGTCCAACTTCTTATCTTTTGCATCTCTGAAAATCGTTATTAAACTGATGATTTTCTGGAGGCGGTAGGATTGTGATGCAGGTGAGGGTCAGTAATCCTAGAATCACTTTACGACATTTAGAACATTATGCGACCTCTCACATAAATGGTATTTACTTTTGCTACCCAGTGCATACCATACTCACAATACCTCTATAATATCCGGAAATACCCTTAATATATTAAGGTGATACGATGATGATATCCGCGGATATCACCTCATGGAGTTGCTACATATTTATATCATGATGAAAATTCTCGTTATATTTTATTTTTTGTTTCCATTTTCTTTCTTTGTATGTTTAGCAGCCCCATTTTTGGGGTAGAAATCCAGCTAATTTTAGCCAGTTTTGTGAGGGTGGTGATGAGCTGGTGTTTTGATCGATCAATCTGCAAGTGTGAGCTAGCCTTGACTTTCCTTACAGCCGAAGTAACTTACATGGTATGCGTCAGTCAGTCAGTCAGTGCAAGTGAGCATGATGACACTACCTTACTGACTCTTGAAATTGTACGTGACGAATACGACACTTGCATGAATGATTTGCAGTGCTGTCATCTAGACATGCAGTGTAAATGCAGGTAGACAAGCAAATAATCACTCATTCCAATCTTTATACTTTCAACTCGTCATTGTTACGGGCACTCCTGAGTAATTGATTGATTTTCATCAGGCGATGAATTCATGTCTTCTAACGTGAGGAGTAATGTACTTCACAGGGCACCTTGACACATTCACCACGTAGTAAATGGTACAAGAATGATGGTGAATTCTTGGTGAACACTTGCAAAATTGAACAACCACTTGCAAAACTTGCTATAAACTGTAATATTTACTTGGTAGTGAATCGGTCAAGGTTCCTTGTGCTTTGGTAAATTGTTTTTTTCTTCCATGTTCACCTGTTATCATAAGAGCATTCACAATTCTGCACACTAACATTCTCTGAAAATTGCATAAAAAAAGGTGCTTGTATTAATGCTGAAAGTTTAGGACGAGTGAGAGAGCCATGGAATATTAGCACGATATAGTGATATTTGAATATGTCCCTCTATAATTAATTTAAGGAAGGGCTTGTTATCCTAGATTCATGGATAGTAATGATCACATATGTACAATGATTGTGATTGGTTCACTAATTGTATCGAGGGAGCTTACCAATGTGATGAAGAATATTGGTGATGAGGTGAGTGAGCATCTTCAGGTGTAAGATCTGATTTGATGTTGAGAGATTTAACCCCTAAACGTCCAACGGTCCAAGTTTTGGACAATGAATAGATTTGAACTCGGTTTTTCATCCATCATGCACTTTTTTGAGGTGTGGATTTTTTACCAAATTTTTTATGGGAAGTTAGCTTTAAATATGCATGTGTGATGTGATTAGAAAGGGATGATTTGTGAAAATTTTATGCCTCCTTTCATGCCACATTATTCAATCAATTTTTTTGAAGATTTCAGTGTAAAAGTGTCTTGGAAAAGGGTGAGGGCCTGAAATGGATAACCTTTTCCAAAATAGTGTGATTTTTGATAAATATCTATTTGGTAAAAAAATATTGGAAAATTACAAAAATTAGAGGGTGTTACAGGCACCATCGCTGCAACTATATACATGGTGTTAAAAACAAAATTTCTAGCACACATAAAATGCGTTAGACACAAGTCACACTATGTGAGACGTGTAAACGTGGTACCCACATTAGGCCATTTCCTAAAAAGTCAACTCATAAAATCAAGCAACTAAAGAAATCTCCAAAAATCACTGTAGTTAAAGTATTATATTTCAACCCATCACAACAAACATCATTCTTAGAATGTCAATATTTTATTCGTAATCAAATTACAAAAAAGAATTTGAATTTTAAGTTTCAAATTTTATAGAAAAATATTGGTGATAGCAATTGTAGATTTAACCATATGGATACAATCTCAAATTTATAATGTACATCTTTTATTCATACATCAAATTCAAAATATCCCTCCTAGTTGTATTTTACAATGTATTTTTGCAAAACTGCCAAATTTGGGAAGGGTGAGGAAGTTTAGGGGTTAACCTGGGGCTAAAAATTGTGCGCTAATGTGGAACAAAGGAAGTTAAAGAGAAAACTGTATTGTACAGCCTCCCTCTTTCTTGACTATGCTTTTGGGAGGCTAATTGCCACAATCCTCCAGTAAGCAACTTACTATTCTAAGCAAGTGTAGTTACAAGAATGGATCTAGCACTAGTAGCAAACCATACTTATGTTTCTGTCTTCTTGTGACCAAAACTACTCATCAACACTAACACAGCCCATGTGCTTGGCACCCTTTCATTTCTTTTTCATTTATAGTAAGTGAAAAACGACACATTTCCTACTGGTGCAGGGTCAAGAATGTTATGACTTCTTGAACACAGTTTAATATCACTTGAGAAGAATTCACAACAACGCAATCTACGCTGCAAGAAATGCAGCCCACAAGGAGTGAAGACGGAGTTAATGTACACGTACTCCTTACTTTTTGTAACAGAGATCGGGCTCACGCACATGCAGGATTTTGATGGCGTGCGCCGGCGGGCGCCGACGTTTTTCATCCTGTTTCATCTAGATCCCCGGCGGACTTCTCCCGCCGTCGCAGACCGGAGCCACGCTGCCGCGCCTCACGTTTCACCATCACCATCGCGTTTTCACCCCCCCCGTCTTACCTTTTACCGCGGGTATTTACTGCCGTCGGGTGGTTCCAGGCAATTTCGCCCTCCACGATGTACTCCAGAGACTCGTTTTATTCCCTGCCGTGCGGGTGTGAACGCCGACTTTTCAAATCCGGTCTTTTCGTTTACCTGGCGATGGCGATGGCGTTGGAGGCCGCGACCGGGAGCATGTGCGGAGGCGCCGGTTTCCGCCACCAGCCACCGATTCTCCAGCCACTGCTGGAGCGCCACCTGCCATGGCGGGTGGCGGGTGGCGGACTTAAAAATTGGCATGTGCGTGGGCTCATCATTCTAAATGTCTACAGACTTGCAGGCATGTCCAGTGGGAGATAATTTCAGTTCAATTGCCTTCAGGAGTTTCTTTCTCTTTTCATTTCTTCACAAGAATTAGCTTCGATCTTCCGTACTCTGTACATTGTACCGGCTCCCTGATCTATTAGGAGCAGCGATCTCAAAACTGGCTAATATTAGCTGGATTTCTACCAAAAAAATCGAGCTGCTAAACATCCAAAGAAAAAACATACAAATGATTTTTTTTTGAAATGTAGCGAGAATGCCCATCATGATATAAATATGTAGCTATTTCATGAGGTGATATCCGCGGATATCATCATGGTATCACCTTGGTATCACCTAAGTATACCAAGGATATTGCCGGATATTATAGAGGTATCGTGAGTAGTACATTCATAAGGTAGCCGAAGTATCTACCATTTATGTGGGAGGTAGCATCCTGTGCTAAATTTCATAAAGTGGTTCTGAGACCACTGATTAGGAGTCCATGTTCACAGCTTCCGAGACTAGATTGACTGAGGTATATTCTCCATGCCTGTGTTTACATTAACATTATATCCATTGCATGGTCTTTGTGGTCAGCTTTGCCTCTGTTGTCAGGAATATATTGGGCAGCGTTTTAAGTTTAACGTACTAGAATTTATTATGAGGAGTCCGACTGTTACATTACAGCTGTGTTACATTACGTTACCCAAGCGCGTGTCTGTCACAGTTTCTAAGGAGTATTGATTACCGCTTTCTTAGTGAGAATTTCGCATCCATGAAACGATCCCACCTTGGTTTGGTTTTTGAGTATGGAATTCAATTTCTTACGTTTATTAGATCATAATGCCAACACTAGTAGCAGACTTGTCATTTTTTTTTGGGGAACAATGAACACTGGGTGAATATTATGCTTATTTTTTTTGTGAACGCTGACACAATCCATGTGGTTGGCGCAATTTCATTCCTTTTTTCATTTATAGTAAGTGAAAAACGACAAGTTTTGTACTAGTGCAATACCAAAATGTCTTGTGCAAATACGACATTGTCATAGCCAAAGTCCATGTTGCCATAGCCAAACACCAAAATGTCTTCACCAAACCCAAAATGCCTTGACTAAAGCACCTTATCGTCGAAACTAAGAACCATATTGTCAAAGCCAAAAACCACATTGTCGAAGCCAAAGACATATATGAGCTAATAAGCTTCTCAGCTTTTACCGCTTCGGAAAGCTCGTGTGATAACATTCTAATCTGTCACTGCTTGAATCAAGGCAAGGTTGTTGAACCTCTGCTAGAAAAATGGGTGTGCGAGAGATTGTAGGGAAGGAATCACACCCTTGGGACACTCATGTGATCTCTCCTCCCAACAAGTCTACTGGTATCACTACAAAGAGAAGAGGTCGCTTTTCACTCCTGTGAGTCAAACAGCGCCACTTCGCACTCACCAATTTTTGGTGTGTGCGATTCATCACGTAGAACAAGCGTGTACATTGAAAAAAGCGACAATGAACAGGATCCTCTAGAGTGAGAAACAACGCCTCTGCTAATGGTGAAAAACAACGCCTCTGCTAATAGTGAAACTATGCAAAAATTTAATAAATAAATAAATAAATATTTTTCCAGTTCCGTTTCCACAGCAACCAATTCATTGCTAAGAAACGCATGGCGCATGGTCTGACAGGGATCCATAAGTTAAGACTAGAAGCTGGAGGCTAGCTATTGATTGATTACGGTACCGAAAAAAAAACCATTTGAACTGTTGGACAGGGATCAATAGTTAGTACGTCAGCGGCACACAAGGTGAGCCTCTTCTCCTTTCCTTGTCGTCAGCCGTGTCGGTTTGCTCTTGAGCCGGACATCTACTCAAATGCCGTGCACATTTTGTTTCCCACTATTACAGTATTATTTCTTTTCCTTATATAACGGGCATAAGCATCAATCAATGACATTCAGAAAAACAGCCTCTTCAGGAGCTACCAGTCCACTCCGGTTGGTTTCATTTCGAGAATCGAGCCTCAGTCGACTGATTCCTGTACCCTCGATCATTTGAATATGAGATCCATGAGAGTTTACGATTGAGTGATTACAGTACTTGTTTCCTGTTGAATTCAGGAGCTGCATTCAACGATGAGTCGCCTTAGACTGGTGGGCCTTTTCTTTCTGTGCGTTAATATTCTAGCAGTCCAATCTGCCGGTCTTGTGTACAACTACTACGCCGACTCGTGCCCTCAAGCGGAGCAAATCATTCACGACACTGTGTACAAGCTTTACGAGAAGAAGG
Organism: Pohlia nutans; assembly: GCA_022496805.1. Lineage (NCBI taxonomy): Eukaryota > Viridiplantae > Streptophyta > Bryopsida > Bryales > Mniaceae > Pohlia > Pohlia nutans. Next base: position 13,976,874 of record CM040091.1, on the reverse strand, counting down.
GCAACATTGCCACCTCCTTGATTCGTTTCGTCTTCCACGATTGCTTCAATGTACTCGCCTCTGTTGATTACTAACTTCTGTTAATTGTTACTGCTACATGAGAAAGTTTCATGAATTCAGTTTCTTGACGGATGTTGCTGTGCACGTTCTTGGTTTCAGGGTTGCGATGGCTCTTTTCCTGTTGAGAAACTTTCTATTGATTTTGTCTTTGTTACTGCAGAAAGTTTCATGAATATTTAGTTTCTTGTTTTCAGGGTTGCGATGGCTCTTAATTTCCTGTTGAGGGAGAATGGCCTGATATGGGTACTACTTTTACGAGTCTCACATAGTGTGACTTAAGTCTAACTCATTTTAAATGTATTAAAAATTCCGTCTTTTAACAAAACATATATAGCTGCAGCCATGGTGTCTATAACACCCTCTAATTTTTGTAATTTTCCAATGCTTTTTTTGTTACCAAAAAGATATTTCTCAAAAATTATCACACTATTTTTGGAGGGGGTACCCATATCAGGCCATCACCTCAAGCCTCTTTTGATTCCCTTTCTGTTGATTTTGTCTTTGTTACTGCAGAAAGTTTCATGAATGTTTAGTTTGTTGTTTTCAGGGTTGCGATGGCTCGTTCCTGTTGGAGTCGACTAAAGCCACTGCAGCGGAGAAGGAATCGCCCATGCAAGTCGGCATGCGAAACCAAAAGTATGTGAACAACATCAAAGCGGCGGTGGAAGCAGCGTGTCCTGGGGTGGTGTCCTGTGCAGATGTTCTTGCCCTCGGTGGAGCTGCTGGAGCCCAAGTGGTAAGTAAGCAACATAACATTCAGTAGTGAACACAACTTCTGCCTCCCGAAATAAAATGATTCCACACCATTTCATCCTTCATTGGGATCGGAGCGGGGAAGGAGGGCTACTGAATGTTATGAAGCTCGACTTTCATTTGCTGTTACAGTGTGTTTTCTTTCTTTCTTTTTTGCAGCTGGGAGGACCTGCCATGAAAATGAAAACTGGACGACGAGACTCTCGAGTGAGCGTGAAAGCCGACGCGGACAATGGAATCCCCAGTCCTCAAAGCGACGTCACCACTGTCCTCAACTACTTCAGCAAGCTCGGCATCAACACCGCGCAGACAGTTGCCCTTCTCGGTACCCCACATTCTACAAACTCAATGCAGTGGCAAATCATAGGGAGCCTTGTGACAGTAAACATTACTGTTAATAGCAAGTTTTGCAATCAATTGGTTGTTCAATTTAGCAAGTAATTACCATCATTCTTGTACCCATTACTGCCTCGTAATAGAGTTATCCTGAAAATCACCTTGAGTTTGATGAATCTACAAAGAATTTTGCTTTACTATACTCTTATTTGTTCACTCTAAATAGTTAAAAGGTGTGGAAGATTTTGGTGGTTTATCATTATTATGTGTATAGAGGGGTGTGTAAGAGGTGTGTAAGAGCTTGATTCATTGGTGTGGCTATGGAAATTTCCAGGAGCACACACGATTGGAAGAGCACACTGTGAGTCGTTCGAGGAGAGGATCTACCCAACTGTGGATCCAAAGATGGACCCCGTGTTTGCCAATATGCTCAAGTATCGATGTCCGGTGCAGAAAACAGGCGGCGAGCCTGTGCATTTCACATATTTTCGGAATGACGAGCAATCGCCCATGGCTTTCGACAATCACTACTACGTCAATTTGGTGGCAAACCAAGGTAAAATACACCTGACCCACTAATTTTTTCCCTTTCATTTCATCCAAGTTGTCTAACATACTCAACACATGTCTAATATGACACTCTTCGAATATTCACTTTTGGGAATGGCTTGATACAGGTATCACTTTTGCGCGTCTCACTTAGTATGATTTATCTCTAACTCATTTATGTGTGATAGAAATTTCACCTTTAACCCCTAAACGTACCAGGGTGTCCCTGGAATTGACAATTTGAGAAAAAGCATTATAAACTACCATTTAGAAGAATATTCTAGAATTGATATACAAATGAAAGTTCTAGATTTTGAATTTTAGATTCCATTTGTACGGTTTGATTCACTAATACAATCACCAATATTTAATTATAAAATTTGAAAGTTAAAATTAAAAATTCCTTCTCAATTCGATTACAAACTAAATTTCAATATTTTTTGAGTAAAATTTGTTGGAATGAGTTTGAAATAAGATACTCTGAAATGTGATGATACTTTGAAATTTTTGTGTTTCTTAAATTTATGACCTCATTTTTCACGATTCCACTTTGAACTTGAGTCAATGCAATTTTGGCATGGTCAACGACTTGACATACTTCTACATTTGTAATTTTAGAAAAATATGTACTCTAGTATGACTAAATCTAGCCATTAGATAGGACAACAACTTGGTGAAGAATCTCCAAAAAATTGGATGAGTTTCACCCAAGCATTGATGAGAACGTGAGAAGGCTTTGAATCCGTTCGTGATCCAGTTTTTGGACTCTGGGACGTTTAGGGGGTTAACACTATGTATATAGTTGCAGCCATGGTGTCTAAACACCCTTTAATTTTTGTAATTTTTCAATGTTTTTTTCTTACCGAAAAGATATTTCTTGAAAATCACACTATTTTTAGAGGGGCACCCATATCAGGCCATCACCTATGACAAAACATTGACGAAAAAGTGTCGAACAAGAAAACACTGCTTGCGTTTGAACAAAATCTTGGGCATTGACTTGGGGAGGTCACTCTTTGTATCTTTTGAGTATCACGTGTGAACAAAGGGTATTTAAAAGCACCCTAAAAATTAAAAATAATTCTTTGTATAATTAGTAATATTTCAAAAATACTCTCATTTTTATTCTTGTGAACATCCTATATTAATGTAAATCATTTATAAAAGTTATCTTCAAAGATTTATTCAAACCCTATCTTTGTTCGCACGTTGTTACGTAATATTTGGAAGTGACCTCCCCGAGGGGCATTGAATGTTGGCAGGTTTGCTGCACATCGACTCGGAGATCGCATGGGACGCACAAACGAAGCCGTATGTGGTAGCCTACGCCAAGGACAACGCGCTCTGGCATCAACACTTTGCAGAGGCTTTCACCATTCTCAGTGAGCATAACCCGCTCACTGGCACCCAAGGCGAGATTCGCAAGCATTGCTCCTACGCTCTCTGAGTACCTGAATCACATCATGCTCTGTGTACAGTAATTGTCCTCATTTTCTTTCCTGTTGATATATATACACTTGTCTATGTCATAACCTACTGCAAAATCCGGTTGAAGGCTTGCTGATTTCCGGCATTATTCCCAGCTTTTAATAAAGCATGAATTCTCCAGCTTTTGAGATTCAATTTGCATTACTTTTGGACTCTGTTTGCAAACAACTGGAGTGATTGATTGATGATGGAGAGGGCAGAGTGTGGTGGACGTTGTGAACCACATCAGGAGATATGATTCTTACATAAATCGGGGCAAAAGGCTACGGTGTATGCTTTTTAAAGAGGATCACATTTGCATTTGAGTCTCTTATATTGCATCTGTTATAAATTGTCAATGTCACTACTAGAAAATCCAATTTTTCTATTGTTTCGGTCGCGTTGGTTCACTTTTTTGTTGAAATGGATAGCAATCTATTGATTTCAATAAAAATGCGACCAAATCAACAAAAAAATTGGATTTTCTAGTAGTGTGCCGGTTGGGTCGGCATTGAAATTTGGTGGGTGACAGTGAGGTGAGAATCGTTGGTGAATGCAACTAACCTTGGCAAGGTCTTGGTTGAGGGCCATTTATCCCATAAGTACCACAGGGAACTTTGTCCAATTCACTAGGAAGTAAACATTACTGCCAAACTAACATTTTTCAAGTGGTTGTTCAATTTAGCAAGTGATCACCAAGAATTCACCATCATTCTTGTACCCTTTACTGCCTAGTAATATGGTCAGGGTTCCTTGTGTACACTACAAATAAAAAATGTTGTTTTTGACACTCTAATGACAATAATGTAATACTAAAGTGTCGAAAAAATGTTGAAAAGAGTGTCAAAAATGATAACCTTTTTGTTAGCACTTGTAGTCTTAGGGCAGGCTTCCATGTGAGAATCGGTTGGGTGAAAGGCACTGCAAACAAGAAATGAGGTCTCAAGAACCACCCATACTCCACCCATTTTGGTAGAATTGAAAAATGTACTCCTGGATTCTTCTCTATTCACCCATTTCAGTGGAGCTTCCATCGTGTGCGGACCGACCACCCATACATGGAAGCTGGCCCTTATCAGTATCTGATATGGGGTTTAGATAGAGTAGTCAAGAGCTTGATTATCCTCATGCACACTTTGCTGTCACGGTATTTAAGTTGTTTAGGATTGTTACTTGGCTAGCTGCTCCATGGAAGGCGGGGATTGATCAGTCCGTGAGCTGATTGTCATCACACCGGCTGCATGCATGAATTGTTTAGCAAATGGGGAAAAGGAAAGAATTCATAATTAAATGGCAGGTTTGCTGGATGTGCCCACTTTGCACATGGAAGCCTCACTGGTGCACTCGATCGGGTGAGTCATGCGTTTCAGCTTGAGTTGGATTCACTTGGACATAATTATTCCGACAAAACAATTGAAATATCTACAAGTTTATTCTATCATTGTGTAATGAGTCACTCATTTCATAAGGTTCTTTAGCCCTGGCAAGGGTTCACCCTTTTGCTCTCACATAAAAAATTCAAAACATGAGTGATTCTTGAGGCAGAGCAACTCTCCACCATCATTTCTTTAATTGAAGAATTACGTGGCATGTTCAATATTTTAGAATCTGCTGCAACGATTCTCGTGCAATGATTCTTATTTCTAAGTACAACTTACAAGGGCTAAAGATCCTTATGTTTGATGCAAAGTTTCAATGAGAATTAGTTAGTTCACTCCATTAGTAGAAAACTCCAGTAGAAATTATATGTGTTATGGACAACACAAAACGTGGATGGGGTTTTCTAGTAGTACTCTAAATTACACTCACACATGTTGCAACAAATGCCACATTGACGGAGCCTTTAGAATATTACTCCAAAATGTTGATTGATAATCAATTGCAAGCTCCCATCAAGCACAAGGGGAAGGATGATCGAAAGCCATGGCCAATACAAAGAGTCTTTGTATTAGAACATATAACACCACTTCCGTTAAATGTGATGTAGAAATTTTGATATAGAAATTCATTGCACTAAAAAAACGACTCAGTAAGTACGATTGAGTCAAGGTGCTTGCAATGAAGGATCATCAATGCTGCTACCTTTGCAAAGTAAAACAAAGACCAAAATGACACAACTTCCATTAAAAGCGCTTCTCGAAAATTCTCGATAATTGTACCACGTGCACTTTTCAGGTTGCATGAGTACTTTTAATGGAAGCGGTGTTTGCAGCTCATGACCATTAATTAGGACAAAGCTGTGAAATTCATGGATCTTGATGACAGTACAAGATGGCAGCTACTTGAGGTGTGTGTTTGGCTTTTCATGTGCATTATGTGAATGCTCCAAGTGTTCTTTTCCACAGGAAGACTTCTCTTTCTACACCAAGGTTGTCATGTTGATATCTTTTTTCAATTCGACATCTGACATGTGGTGTTTTTTATTTTTTATTTTTAAATGACGAACATTTCATTGCACAAAACGAACATCACAAGAATCAGGCGGCACGACACCGGCAAAGAAGAACCAAACACCATCGAAAACCCTAACTGAAAGCCCCGCCCTCAGCTTAAGGGGATTCCATTTAACATACATACCTAATTTAGTAAACCGTGATCAATGACTGCGTCGACATGTGATGTCTGATTAGACAAGTGGCAAATATGTTAAACAGCTTGGATGAAATATTCTCGAATATTCTAAATTGTTTTATGTATATTTTAAGAATATGTTTGTCTGGTAGACAAGGATGTTTACTATACATCTTTGACGTCATGTTCAACTTTGTTTAGTGATCAAGACAAACTTGTCCTAGACATTGGAATTCACATAGTGAAACATAAATTTTGTCTCGATTTCAAGCTTGATCTGGTGACACTTACCTCACTTTCAATTTTGGCACTTTGAGTGTTGAAATGTAATTTCCACGTAAAATTCACTTGGGTCTCAACCAATGTAGAGACAACATGTGACAAAATTCTTGAAAATTTAAATGATTTTATGCCAAATTAGAAAGTGAGATATGGTATGAGAGTTCACTTGTTGCTATATATGTGTACCTAAGTCCTAAGAAATGCTTATTAAGAATGATCTATATTTGTTTGATAAGCTTTTAGGAAGCAATAGATGATTAGGAGTGATTTGCGAATTCACGAAACCATTCTTCATTCACAAGAAGAGCCCGTATGGCTTCAAACAACAATAAATGACTTCTTTAAGGAGTTGAGAATCTGACTTACGCTCCTAAGCGTATATAATGAGTTCGCTCCAGACTCTAAGACCACATTGTACCGTGATTTTCCAGGCTTTGAAAAGAGCAAGTTCACAATGAAAAATAATTTACTCCTATCAAAATCCACCATTCTACACCTAATAAACCATATCAAGCAAGTCTGTAAGATATGCCACAACTTTTCACTAGAAATCATATGACTAATAGCTTCAGAGACATGAGAAATTTCCCAACACTAGAGGCATATTAACCCCTAAAGGACCAAGGATTCGTGATTTTAAAACGACAAATTCAATCGATCATATTGGGAAAAAATATAATTGAGATGGAACAAAATTTTATATCACCGAAATTAATGAAGAAACTTGAACAAAAATAACTTCATATATGACTTACTCAAAACTATCAAGAAAAACATGAGGTCTAATTTGGGTTTCTTGGTCCTTAAGGGGTTAAGTCCTTACATCTCTACAAAGGTTATTCAAATGTATCCATTTCGGTGATTGGAACCACAGTCCATGAATGTGGACTTTTTGAAAACCACTACAATCTTTATTCTATTTGGTGTCCTTTTTTTATTTGCTATAAGTTCAAATTGGTTTATAAAAGAGTAAATGAGTTCCTTTTTTTTTTTGCTAAATTTGTCATTGAAACCACCATCATGAAGGTTTTTAGTGAATAGTGGCTCACGATAGCCAACATGAAATCCAAAGTAAGTAAATGGAATTCATCATTGGGTACACTATTTCACGATGTTTGTTTGTGATAAAGATAATGATAGCTTTAGAAAATAGTGTATACACTAGTAGCAGATTTGTTGTTTTTCATTCCCCCTTTCATGGAACAGTGAGCAATGGTTGAATATTATGCTTATGTTTCTATCATCTTGTGACCAAAACCACTCACCTGCACTATCACAACCCATGTACATGACGCGGTTTCATTCCTTTTTCAATTATAGTTAGTGAAAACGACACATTTCCTACTAGTGGCATCATACATTAAATGAAATGAAAAGTGTAGTTTCCACCCCTACTATGAACATTTTCTCCTCCAATTGTGACTTTGATAGTGCGTACTTACATTTGTTTACGCTTCAACCCTTTAAAGGCCCTTGGGATTCCTTTCTACAACACGTATTTTGCCTTATAATATTTCAATGGTGGTTTAATATATGAATTATGATATATTGTTATAAACATATTATCACAATTATTAATTTTACTTTGTACTCAAAGTGTTTGGTCATTATTATTTTGATCAAATGCTACTAAATACAAAACATGGGTGGTTGCAAGCTACGGTCACCCAAGCTTTTTGTCGCGGTTTACAAATTGGTGCACTTTACAAATCTTTGGAAAATCATCAATAAATATTGGGATGAAATTTTGTGATGAAACAAATTGCATTGTTTCTAGAATTCCAAAGTTAAGATGTCTACCACAATAAAGTTTGCAAAATTTCAATCTTTCTATACAAATTAAGCATTTCTACTTGGATTTGGTAGCGTGTCGCTTGTCAAAAGTGCACCTATTTTATGGGAAATGCTAGAAGGGGGTCAAATTTGAACTTCAAAAATTTATAGCAACATACCACAAGTGTGTACAAAGCTACCATGTTTTATTTTTTTTGGTATTACGCTTACTTATTTTTTTAATTAATTGTTTTGTGATGTTTTTGTTTTTTAAGATTTTCGTGCAGTTAAAACTTCTTTTTTTTATTTTTTTTTGGGAAATGAAATAATGGTTCAATTTCAAAGGTGGGATATGGAATTCATTTTTCATAAAACTTAGCTCAGGATGTTATGTAAAAAAGGCTTTAATTACCCTTGTTGGGTAAAAAAACAAAAATAGGTTGTTGAGTAAAGCCCAAAGTCTTGAAATTGACTTAACAATTGCTAATGTGAAAGTATTAGCATAAACCCTATTTGGGATGGTGAAATTTTTGATTTAATTGAAAGTTGAGAGGTGCACATTACAACGCTAGTGCATGAGTTGCATGGCCCTTAGCTGCACAAGTTGCACTCCCCACTTGGTAGACCGTAGCTTGCAGTCACCCATATACTATATGGCCGCAAAGGGTTTACAGGGTTAAATTTTGTTAGAATGCAAAGCTATCCTATATACATGGCAAGTAGATTTCATAAAGATGTTGGATTTTTGAGTTTGGCAACGGTCTTTGACGGTGACCTTGATTGGGATGTTGATGAACAAATCTTTAACCCTTAAAAGGCTAATGGGAATAGTAGATACGGTGGCGTATATTTGATATTTGTTGTAAATAGAAAGTTCTAAATTGGGGCCCTGGTAGCTCATTAAAATCATGACGGCATGAATTCTAACTTCACTTTTGATCTTAAACCCATAGGAAGTATGGAGCAATGCCAAATACAATAGAATATGTTGTATAATACTGGTCGGAAAGGGCTCTCTAGACCTTTAAGGGTTAAAGGTACTTCAGCCTATTACTACTATGTTTTCAATTCTATTGAATGGTTTTGGAATGTACACCACCAATACATTTGGGCGACATTGGAAACATGGTGGTAATAGGTTGGTGCACCTTACGTATCTTTAGGGTTAAGTACCAAACCATGTATTTTGCACTGCAAGGTATAAAATGAATAGAAAATCACAAGATATCCTCACAGCATGAACAATAAATATCCTCTTCTAGAAGTATCCAACTCTCGTAAAAGTTGGATCTCAAGTATACAGCTGAAAATTAAAGTTTCCTGGTCATCAAGCTTCTGAGAGAAACTTACACATCTTCTCTCATTTCCACATGTAACATTCTTAAGACAATTCAATCAGGTTGAAAGGATATCACAATCCGAGATCTAAGCAATGAAATTGATTGGCCAATATGAAGAACATTAAAAGAATCAAGACTTTTATTATTTATTTTTTTCTTGGTCAGATTCAAAGCAACCTCACTCTAAATCTATTTTATGATGTTAGAGCCTGATTTCGTGCAAGCCCACATTTCCATTTAAATGCCTAAATCAGCCCACCATGGCTTATTATTATTATTTGCTTATCATAGTAAGTCGAGTTGACATGTGGGCGAGGCCCTCATTTCACCGATCGTATTGATCTTGTTTCGAACCTTCCACAATTAAGTATCCCATGAGAGTGTGCTATTGAGTCAACTCCCTTGTGTTTTGGTCAGCTGATTTACCTCCATGAGACGGGAAGATCGCCCAACTTGAAAATATGCTGTGGAGAGGGTGACATATATGCACGAATTCCGCGCCGTGATTTGGTTGAATGTTTCTTTTTTCTAAACCAGGCACTTGGAGATTTTGGGGGATTTAAAAGTTGTTGGATTGGGCTTCAAATCCTCCACCCAAATCTGACGTGTACCCTCGCCTGAATTTTTTTTTATTATATTATTATTTCCACAGAAAACATGTGACTCCTTCAAATGCGTAGTTTGCTGTCAAATCTCAACTGATAGAGCCTTGCTGACCCTGAATAATGGATCTTCACAGGCTCGTACATTCAATGGAGTGGAGAACAAGACTAATACCAATCTCGTCTGGCGTAAGTAAGTACCGTCAATCAGTAACCTCTTATTCAGAAACAATCTATGTTCCAAAAATTTGGAGACAAAGAGAAAAGGGAATATCAGAACTTGTGCACACGATTTGTCAGAAGAACCTCAACATTACAAGTCCATCTCATTAAGTCTTCCTTCAATGGGTACTCACAATCTATGTGAACTCATGTGGCATAGTTAGTAGAACTATCCCAGAAAACTCTTCATTCATGAATACTACAATTTTTTGTTTCTTTTTTTTCAGCCCTCAAATCGGAATACTTAAATTATACACAACAAGTGTATGTTTGATGTTGGTGGAAGTGAATTTTAATTTAAGTCACATGTAGAGTAAATTAGAATGTTCAACAACATTGGGATTACTCAAATTACACAAAACAAGAATATGTTTGATGTTAGTGGAAGTGAATTCTATTTTAAGCCACATGTAGTGTAAATTAGAATGTTCAACAACATTGGGATGTACGAAAAAGAAACTCATATAACTAGGTTTTAAATGCTATTATTGTGTTCAAGGAATATTCATTTCTTGTATATAATTACATTTTGAATTCCATGTTAGAAGGGCTACAAGAATTTCCTACAAATTATAACACTTGAGATTGAACTAAAATGCAACATAAGGACCTCTTTAAACTTGAGAAGACGTGAAGAGAGAAATTTCATTCAATAAGAAATTGGTCTTCTTGGTTTTTAAACCTCCCATTGGCTGAAATTTCTCTCCTCACAGCTTCTTGCCTTTAGGGTAAAGAAGCCCTAAATGATTATAATCAGGGCTATATAATACGGTAGTTGCGTACCGGGCCTATAACAGTTGGGAGAATCTGGAGTCAGTTTGAGGTACAAGAAGGAAGGAGCTCTTCGAAGCAACCAGGCAACTGTTAACTTGGGAAACAAGATCTCTCTCTGTTAGAAATGACAAGTCGTGTTTTTTTTTGTAGATAACGAAAGTGTAGGTCAAACAGAACTGAGCGGAACTGAGCTTCAATTTGTTTTGGAGACAGAAGCACGACGACGTCCATCGTTGTCCACATGCATCTTTTTTTTTTCTCTTCTGACACCCATGGAGGGCTGTCACATGGGTGATGGCTGTGACGATTCTCTTTCGTGAACCTTCAGGTGGGGATCACATGACTCGCGGGTTGTTTTATCACCGGGGCAGCCCAATCAACTCCTAAAGGACCAAGGATTCATGGTTTTAAAATGACAAATTCAATTGATCATTTTGTGAAAAAATGTAATTAAAATGGGACCAAATTTTACATCTCTTGAATTAATGAGCAACAATGTGTTTGTTGGTCAAAAACAAACAAATTTGAACAAAAGTAAGTCTATGTAGAACCTACTGAAAACTACTAAAATAACATGAGGTTCGATTTGGGCTTTTTGGCCCTTGAGGGGTTAATTCAGGTTTAAGGACCAAGAAGCTCAAATTGGATGTCATATGTTTTGATCGTTTTGAGTAGGTTTTATGTGGACCTTTTTTTAGTTCAAGTTTATTTGTTGCTGACCAATGCATGCAATGTTCTACACTTATAGTGGTAATATAAAATTTGGTCCTATCATAATTATATTTTTCAGAGTATGATCAATTGAATCTTTCGTCCTTTAGGGGTTAACATGACACATTCAATTGATCAAATTTTGAAAAAAATACAATTCAAATGGGACTAAATTTTACATCACTATAATGAGTGAAGAAGGGTGCATGCGTTGCTGAAAAAGCAAATAGATTTGAACAAAAGGAGGTTCACATAGGATCTATTCAAAATTTCAATAAAAAAACATGAGGCCCGATTTGGGCTTCTTGGTCCTTTATACTAATTATTCCATTTAGTGAGGGAGGGTTTATAGTGCGTGTGGGAAATTAGTGAAGGTGGCGCTAAATATCATTATGATGTAAAATTAGCATGATTTGGAGATTTCAATCACTCAATCAAAATTTCACTCCTGAGATTTGGCAAAATAGTGCGTGCCTTGGGAATTGGTATCACATGCACTAAAAATGGGATAATTAGTGTACACCATTTAGTGAAGGAGGGTTTATAGTGCATGTGGGAAATTAGTGAAGGTGGTATAACATATCATTTTGATGTAAAATTAGCGTGATATGAAGATTTCAGCCATTGAGTCAAAATTTCAAGCGTCAATAATTTTGAGATTTGGCAAAATAGTGCGTGCATTGGGAATTCGTATCACACACACTAAATGCGATGATCAGTGTAGTTATCGTACAAACAAAGAGGATGAAGAATCTACACTACCATGCACTCAGCACGGTCTTCTTAATTTATGTGCAATGCAAGCCAAATAATATTATTTGTCGTCCAACATCCCACAGTGAGTCTGCATGGAAAACCAACCCAAGTTGTTGTGGTTAACAAACTTCTCCCCCACGTCGATTCAGTGAGACGTGATTTCAGTGATTATACACACAGGCCAGCTGACTGCTATGTGTGCCCGAATCTTAACCACTCAACATCCCTGGACTACTCCAGATTTCATGATGTGTGACAAAGTGCTCCAAAAATAATAATCTTTGGTGATGATACTTGATTAAAACTCGTATGTTACCGTTCATGGAATGGAAGGTCGTGGCTAGCGGCATAGTCTTCGCCTTAGTATTTACCCTAAATTTATTTTTACAGTTTGTTTATATTGTTCAGCCATGTAACTTCTTGAAAGTGAAGTGTTTTTGTAGTCTTTCCCTTGGTGGGACAGAGTCAATAAATGTTCATATTCAATTTTTCCAAAAAAAACGTTTTTGGATGGTAAAATACTAGGCATAACTCTCTTTTGCAGTCCCCTATTTACCCTTGGGAATCAACATTGCAATCCAAAATCGTTGCAAGAATTGTAATCTTCTAAAGAATTAAAGCCATATAGATGGCTTGGCAGCTCAACAAACTTTTATTTTTTTAATAGTTTCTACGTGTTCTACATCATTAATTCCTTGTTCAAATGTTGATTCTCTGTACTAGCAAAAGGGTATACTCCAATATTAGCTAAAGAATGTTATGGAGGATTTTGAAGATTATATGTGAATATCTATTTGACTAAACTTATTTTTTTCAAAAACAAATATACATATTTGGCACAAATGTGATGACCCTACCTTCCACCTCTAGTATTTTTTTTTAAAAGAATTTATTCATTGTACAAATGGGATGAACTATGGGGAAGAAAAGACCTCAAGTACTTTGAGAACATAATTTATCAACAAAAGTACTTTCAGTTTACCATGCTTTCATTCAATTCTATTTTCAAGCTTTACTTTTAGTAAACTTATTTTAAATTTTTGTTTTTAAACTTTGGATTGAAGTATCTAATAGTACTATGGAGGACTCTACCAAATTAAAACTTAAATATATGAATTTTCAATCGTAATTTATGGCCCTTGACCAAGAAAATTGTAATTTCAGCACTAAGTACGACTTTAATGGCTCAGTTTACCGTGCTTTCACCATACTTTCATGCAATAGAGTTAAATAATTGTTCATCATGGGTGTCTTACTAATCTATTCAAAGGACATGAAAAAAGCTCTCATTCTACCAATTATAAGAAAATGGTACAAAGAATTGAAGCGACAACAAGCCTTGCCAATACCTATGATACTATGTGAGTTTAAGTTTAAAACATTGGCTATACTTTATATAAAACATCAATAGACCACATCAATGCTCAATCAAATTGACTAATTGATGATTTGATATCTTACTCTAAAAATTTAAGTAAAGATCGCATCAAAAAAAATCATTGAGGCATTAAAAGGGTTGTCTCCAAGGAGAATTATTGTCTAAAAAAGAAATTGAGTGCATTGGATCCCATCATGCAATTCAAAATGTCTACACATCATAGGCTCATGCTTGCGTTTTGACAAGATTTGTGTTTATTAACATGATTTATTCCTCAATATGATGGCAAAAAAAAAACAAACAAACCAAGAAAGAAAAAAAAAAAAAAAAAACAACTCCTAAAACCTCAAGGTGAGCTCTCAAGAATTTTCAAAAGGGAGGTGGGGCAAACTCCAACTTCCACTAACTCTGCATAAATACTTTAAAATCACATTTTTTTTTTAAATTTAAATTTTTTTTGGACAATTTCACTCTCAATTTTGCCCCAATTTTGTAGTTCATCGTATTTTCAAAATTTGCATGGAACTCACTTAAATTCATCAAATTCACCAAATCTACTTAAATACTCAAAAATTTCTAATTTTTTTTTGGACAATTTCACTCTCAACTTTGCCCCAATTTCCTAGTTCATCATATTTTCAAAACCTGCATGAAACTCACTTAAAATCATCAAATTCAGACTGTAGGGTCCTGGGGCTCCTTCACGGGTTAAGGATGTAATCGGCAAAAAAAAATTCCCCATCCTGGGAAAAAGGTGGAGTTTGTCAAGTTTGAGATTTTTTGGATTGATATTTTTATTTTTTTATTTTTATTTTATTTATTGATTGATTTTCTTCTACAGTTGACCACCAGTGCAGGAGACCAAGATTTTGGAGGATCAGCAACATCCCATATTGCATAAGATTGCCCCAGGATTTGCAAATCTGCACATTCCTTTCTGTGGTCAAGTCTCCAGAATCTCATCTGCAGTTGTACACACTCGCACTCACTTCAGAAAGAAACTCACCCGCGGGCTTCGCCTTTCTTCCTTCCTTTGAAGTTGACCCTACTACAGCTCCTTCCTACCTTACTTTTGCCTGCTCTGTCCTTGTACTAGCTTACTCACTCACTCATATTGATCTCCCATCTCTTCTTCTCCTTTTTTAAATTATTATTCCTACACGTGTAGTATATTTTTTCTTTATTTATATGACAACTTTTTAATTTTTTCCTTTTCGCAAAGTGTAGGACTCTTTCTCGTGTGGAGAGTGAAAAGTAAAATGTGTAATATTGATTTTTTTTGGGTTAATCCTTAAACGTCAAGAGGGCCTGGGCGGGGCAGCCCGAAAGGCTCCTAAATTTTTGGAGGCGAAAAAAATTAAAAAATAGAAAATGGTTTTTTTTGGAAGAAAGGCTCTGCTGGCCGGCATTATTGTGGCACTGTAGCACTACGGCACTTTTCAAAAAACGACCTCAACTACTCCAACCTCAAAACTTGTTCAATTTGATAACTTTGATTGCTTACCAACGATTCCACAATCTCTCAAATGAGGCGCAAATTTGGAATCTAATTCGCTTTTTCAGTAGCTTTTCAACGCACCAATCCTCGCTTGATTTGGTTGAGAAAATCCACTTTTTCCTTCATTATTCTCTTTTAAATAAGCCCATGGGGCTTACCTTGACGTTTAAGGATTAAGAGAATTAGTAAGTGTATCAGTGAATTTTTTTGTTTCTCTCTTGCATTTATCTTCAACCTTAAAGTCCTAAAGGACCAAGAAGCTCAAATTAGGCCTCATGTTTATTTATTAGGTCTTTTGTGGACTTCTTCTTGTTCAAATTCGTTGTTTCTTGACCAACACATACAACGTTCTTCACTAATCCCAGTGATATAAAAATTTGGTTCCATTTGAATTCTATTGTTTACAATGTGATCAATTGAATTTTTCATTTTAAAACCATGAATCCTTGGTTCTTCAAGGGTTAATCCCTCAAGGACATACTAAGTCCCTAGGATTTAGTTTTCTCAATTTTCAAGTCACTTTGACAATGATTTTGTTAATAATGGAGAAATATATATATATATATATATATATATATATATATGTATATATATGATGATTTTGAACGAGTTTGTAGTTGAGCCTTATCTTTGAGCCCAACTCATTAAACTTGTTAAAATCATTTTACTCCTCAGAAGTGTCAATCACTTGTTTGTTTCCAGAAGTTGAAGAAGGTGGTGGGATGAACAAAATAACATTCTCCCATTCACAACAGAGTAAGTTAATTATCCCATTTAGTGCATGTGGTATTAATTCCCGAAGCACACATTATTTAACCAAATCTCAAAATTAGTGAGGGTTGGAATTTTTACCACCTTCACTAAGTTCCCACATAGGCACTACAAACCCCCTTAACCCTTAAACGTACCACTCCTTTGTAGGAAAGTCAAACTACACAATTTACTGAATTTAGCCTTCAAGATTTATCAAAATATATTTTGTAATATTTTTCATGCATGGAATTGAATGTTTCCTATCAGTCTTGAAATTTTCAAATTTTTTTTATATAATACGGCATTTTTAACAAATTTTTATGTCAAATACTTCAAAAAATAAATTTTATTACAAAAAAGCTTTAAAAATTAATATTTTTTGGGAGCAGGTACAAATTACAATGGAGAATCACATGATATGTTTTCCATAGAAACTTTTTATTTCAATTTTGAAATTCGAAAGCTGAAAATCCTATCATTCTTATGTAGTGTAATTCATACCTTGACCTACAAAGCTTGCACAAGCAATAAAATACTCAATAATTGGAATTTTTAAGATTTGAAAAGTGGAGTACAAACTAGACTTAATAAACTTCATTTTCTTAGTTGGGTGTATTAGCAACAAAAGTCATCTTCAAGATCAAAATTGGGTTTGACCAACAAACATCCAGTAACTGGATGCGTGGACGTTTAGGAGTTAACCCTTTAGCGCGCCGGCGTCCAGAATCTGGACGCCGGATGAATTTTAGCAGCTCGATTTCTGTAGGTACCGGATGTTTTTCATCCATTTTATTTATTTTTCATTCTTGTGCTAGTTGAATACCATTTGTACGGTACGGATCTTCCAAATAAGATAATGTGAATTTTTGAAAAATTACAAAAGTGATTAATGTCAAGTTTCAATCTTAGTTCAAAAAGAAAGACCTTAAATATGATTTTCCATAGTAAGTAGAATCAAATAATGGAAACCATACCATCTCGTAGTGCATGTCATTCTAATTTCATTACAATTTTTTTAAATTTTTTTGTGTTAATTTTGGATTTTTAATTGAATTTAAAGAGAAAACCTTGCAAAATTACTTTAAAAATATTAATAATAAATATGATGAATCCAACCGTACGGATGTTATCTACACATTGACATTTACAACTTTGTTTTGAACATCAACTCCATTTTCATTTTTCATCAACCATTTTATAACAAATCTTTGAAAAACAGTGTTGAATCAGGACGTTAAAGGGTTAACCAAATGGGATAATTACAATTATCCCATTTTACAATTGAAGACTCTTTTGAAATTGGCTATTTCAAACTTTTATTTTTTGTCCTTGCAATTATCCAATGCATGGGATTTCAAGTATTGATATTTCACAGGAAGTTCTCAGTCGCGTATATTATTTATCTATTAAGAAAAAGAAGAGTTGTTAGGAATTAAAGTGACGGACACGCACTGGCTAATGGGTGAAAAGGTTGAAGTACTATACTTGGTGCCTTCAGATCTTTCCGGCCAGTCGGTCTTTATGAGTCCGTCCTCACATTATTTGGTTTCTGATGAGGTTCAGTACATTTCACACTGAAACATAACTCACTGATAACCATGGTCCTTTCATCCTGCTCCTGCTTGTCCTGGCTCCTTAGATTGATCCTCTTCTGCTGCTAACTTCTGCGTATGTATGCCACTTGGATTTGAAGTCGTGGATGGCCATTGACGGAATCGGAAAGTGGTGTGTGTGTGTGTTTTTTTTTTTTTTTCCTACTAGTAGAAAAGGTGCCTTTGCCCCAGGCATGTGCAGAGGCAAATGGGCAGCACTTGCCTGGGCACATGCACGTTTTCTACTACTCCCTCTGTCCCACAAAAAAGATCTTGTTTTCACTAAAATTTATGGACTAAGTTTAATCTTGTGATTATAAACATTAGTAGAAAAGGTGGCGCTCCCTAGGGACATGGCCAAGCAAAATCACTGTACATGCGTGGAATTAGGCACTACTTGCCCGCGGATCTCCCTCGGCAGTGCCACCTTTTCTACTAGTGGAGAGGGAGTATCATCAATAAACTTTGGGCATGCAATTCTCATGTGATTTCCATGTGAAAACCATGTAACATCATTTTGACATTGATTTCATACAAAGCTCATGCTTTCTGCAACATGCTCGGGTGGGTCACTTACTGCATTTTACAAACAACGTGCGGCAAAAAATAGCATGGGTTTTATTCATCATAGGTAAAATTTATAAGAATTTATAAAAAAAAGTACAAATAAGATAGAATGCAATGAAAGAGTACGGGCCATTATAAATAATTTAGGTACACCACAATTCTCGTCCATTATGATTTTAGTACATGTAATTTAGGGAATTGTGAATTGAGTATAGTCTGTTTTGAGGGGGGAACAACTGGAGCACAGTTGGTAGAAAAGGGCGGTTAGCTGCGCGGTGGACGAAAAGTAGGTCTAGAAGTGGATGAGATAGCATATAAAAAATTGCATTGGTCACCGTTTTATAAAAAATGATAGAGTCCATAATATAGGCCATCTTTTCCCATTAAGTAATCGTAGGGGTCTTTTTAATTTCAGCTAGGAGGTAAATAGCCCTCCAAAAATCACCCCCTCGCCGCACGTGGTATCCAAAATATATGAAGAGTGACCCACCCGAGGCAACATGAGGTTCATGTTGTATGGGCAAGCACAAATTACTTTTTCTTATTTTTATTGACCAAAAGGAGCTAAACGCTATTTATTTTGATGATGTGTATCATGTTAACTTAGAAATCATGCCATCATTCTAATGTAAACTTTGACAACTATAAATCTCATGTGATTTCAGTGTCAAGGTCCATGCTAGATCTCGTGTGATTTCAATATCAAGGTTCACGGGAGTTTCATACCATTTTAACATGAAAATGATGCTCCTTGTTTTGACTAATGATGTTGAATGTGATGCAAATCTATGAATTAATTTTTAACTCCGTGGGCATCCAAATTTTGGACAATGTACAAATTTCATCTATATTTTCTCATCCATCATGTACTTTTGCAGCGTGGATTTTTTATTATAGATTTTATAGGAAGTTATCTTCATGCATGTGTGAACCAATTAGAAAGGAAATGATTTGTGAAATTTTTATGCCTCATTTCATGTTGCAGTGTTTCACCAAAAAAAATTGAAGGTTTGAGTTCAAAACGAATCAAAAGTGTTCTTGAAATAGTCAACTCATAAAATTAAGCCACCAAAAAATCTCAAAAATCACTACACTTAATGTATTATTTTTTAACTAATCACGACAAATTTCATTTAGAGATTGTCAAAAGCTTACTTTTAATCAAATTACAAAAGATTTTTGAACTTTGAGTTTCAAATTTTATACAAAATATTGGTGATAGCAATCATAGATCTAATTGTATGGATAGAAATCATAATATACAACAACCTAAAAATCATAATGTACAACATTTACTTCTACATCAAATCCAAAAATATCTCACTTAGTTGCATTTTATAATGCATTTTTTCAAAAGTGTTGAATTTGGAGAGGGCTTAGGCATTTAAGGGTTAAGTGAGCACAGAGGGAGTATTTTGACTACTGGAAAGTATGTACATGATCAAAATCCATAAATTAAGCTACTAGTATTGTTTGCAATGTCCTAAAGCACTTGTCAAGGTGGCCCTAACCTTAACCCCTAACCGCCCAACCATGCATGTTTTGCTTGATGTACAGATTTCATCCGCAGTTTCTCATCCGTCGTGCATTTTTTGTAGTGTGATTTTTTTACTGAATTTTTTATAGGAAGTTAGCTTTATGTATGTGTGATCCGACCAAAAAGGAAACAATTTCTGAAACAATTATGCCTCATTTTGTATTGCAGTGTTTCACCCAAAATTTTGAAGATTTTAGTCTAAAAGTGGTCTTGAAAAAATAAACTCATAAAATCAAGCATCCAAAAAATCTTCAAAAATCACTACACCTAGAGTACTGCATTATAAGCCATCACAATAAATTTCATCCCCATACTCTCAATATCTTATTCGTAATCGAATTACAAAATAATTTTTTATTTTGTGTTTCAAAATTCATAGAAAAATATTAGTGATAGCAATCAGAGATCTAACCGTATAGATTGAATTTAAATTTCAAAATGTATGGCTTTTATTCATACATCAAGTTTTAAATATTCATGTTAGTTGCATTTTATAATGCATCTTAGCAAAACTGCCCAAATTGGACATAGGTGAGGACGCTTAGGGGTTAATTGGTGCGGTGATTGAGAACAATTAAAAATCATGGTTTTAATTCGGTACAAAATTTAAGTCAATATCATAGTCTTTTGTGGGACATAGGGAATAGTGTTTTGCAGGGTAGGGATGTCAATTCCATTTAGTCCCATGGCAAGCATCCTCTTAGCAAGCCAAAACTTGCATAACTATGGTCTAAGTTCCATGTTAAGGTGGAGGTACTTGTTATAATCCATTTAACCCCTAAAGGCCCTTAAAAGCCAAAATGGCTTTTTGCTGTTTCGGGCAGCTTGGATGGAAGGTCTAAATTAAGAATTTTAGACTATAATTTGGCGTGGGCGTGGTCATACATACAAGGTGTGTGGGGTAAAAATTACAAAGTCAAATTCGGATTTTATAAAAAAATTATTGAAATTTTTGGTTTCAAGCCCAACTGGGGCAGAAAAAACTTTTTATTATAATCATTTTTTCAATTTTCTTTTTTGGAGACATGCTCTTCACCCCATTTAGGCTCAGAATTTGAAGTGACCCATGTTGATTATATTCTTGGCTTGACAAGGGCACCCTCCAAAATAAAGAACAGCAACCTCCAAGGCTTGTTGTAATTTCACATCCATTTCTTTCGAAATTTGTCAAAATTTGAGATTTTGAAATTTTTTAAAAATAATTTCGCCTAAAATTTATAATATCATAGAGGTACCTAATCACCGTTCATTTTTTCCAAAAATCAAATACAATTAATGTGATGCATGTTTCACCAAATTGCCATTTTTATACCTACTTCCGGAAATTAATTTGGATGAAGGTTTGAAACGCGTAATGAGTCTCTAAAATTTTGCATGAGCGTACCCAACTTAGTTATCTACATGGAAAAAAATATGAGCAAAATGTTTGGAGTAACAATCTTCAAGTCCCCCTTTGCACTATGGAGACAATGCCTCCCAAGCAATGCCCCGAAAAACTTTTGCACAAACTTTGGATGTTATGATCTTGCAAATGATAAACATCCAACAGTCAATTTTTGAAACAATAGCTATGAATAGGCTTAGGTACAAGATGTTACGGTTGGAATTCTAAAAGAAGTAAAAAAACTTGGTTCACATCCCCGGGAGTACATAGAGGTAGAAAATCGCAGTTTTGAGGTTTCAAGCTCCCAAAAACACAAGGAAATTTAGGGGTTAAGCATTTTGAACTTATACCAAGTGTGTCGCAAATTTTTGAACGAAAGTAAAATCTTATTAGAGTCAATCCAAGCAAGAATCCAAGTGAAATTATATTTTTCCAAAAACAATTGTACTTTCTATGAATTTTCAAAGTGGTTTGCCTTGAAAATACAAAACTACTCCCAATTGGAAGCGATGAGCATCCCAAAAATGATCTATATCATTCAAAATCAACCTATATGTGATAGAGACATTACTTTAAACCACCCCATTTACACCACAATTTGGGGTGAAATTTTAGCTCAACTGGCTAAAATCCTACATTTTCTTGGACCAACCAGTATTTGGGAGCATCCTCTTAGCTAGGCTTTAATAAAATGGGGAATGATCTCTTATTTTCTTCTAGAATGTTTAGTTATCTTTGTAAGATTTTATACTCAATTAGGTGATTTTGAATTTCGACCACTTGATTTGTAACTAAAGGTCGGATCTCTCATACATTGATTAATATCCAATTTCACTCAAGGAATCTACACTATTGTTGTGCTAAATTATTTTCTTCATTATTTTTATTGCTCAATCATCACCTTGTGATCTCATTTTCATTCATTGAAGTACCTAAAACCACTCCATGTACATTCAATTCTATCTATCATATACTGTTGATTTAATCATGTAATGTTCACTTGAAGTGGGGTGGAATTAGGTATGTCTTACCTCACCTTACAATGTCATTTAATGTTCAATTTAAGTACCAAGGTAGAAGATTGTCTAGTCAAAAAAATTACAGTAAACACCAACATGGAATTAAGACCTACATAAGGGAATTAAGTGTAGATTTATTTCTAGTAGAGAGTCAAAGTTTGTTTCCATGCTCCACATGACCCACCATTTTGAGCGGGGACAAGCCACTTCCATGCAATGAAGAAATTTCACAACCTACCATAATAGTAGAGGTTGCCTACAATCTTTGAAGGTCTTGGAGAAATGAAGTGACATGCCCACAAAAGTGAGTGGATTCCCATGATGTCTATTTTAAATCCTTGAAATTTGTACCTTCTCTTAATTAATCACTTTCAATCAATAAAACATTGGCCCGCTAATTTAATTCAATTAGATTAAACAAATATGTGACTTTTTCCTAGTCATGCTTGACTATGTAAGTCTATTTCAAAATTATTTAAAATTGTGGGTCTTGCATACAAACATCCTGAAATTTGTGTCCTCACCTAATTTATCACTTCCAACCAATGGAAACATTAGCCCATTAATTTAATTCATTTAGATTAAATAGAGACGTGACATTTTTCCTTGTCATGTTTGATGATGTAAGTCTATTTTAAAATGAGTTAAAGATTTTTGGTTTCTCATCAAACACTTTGAAATTTGTGTCGTTCTTCTAATTTATCACTTCCAATGAATGGAAACATTTGCTCCCTTCTTTAGTTCATTTAGATTAAATACAAATATGATATTTCCCCTAGTCATGCGTGATGATGTAAGTCTATTTTAAAATTGGTTAAGATTGACGGTTCTACATACAAACATCCATCCAGTCAGCCCCACAAAGTAATGTGTGGATAGTAGGTGGAAATTACAGTATTAAAGGTAGGGGAAAGTGAAGCATGCATGCCTCTCTTTTATGCAAAGGCAAAGGAAGGAAATCAACAATTGTCGAAGCATTCCACGATCCTCTATAGGAAAAGTAGATTTTTAAGTATGTCAATTTTTATGAGGGTTGTGCAGACACCGAACCAATTAGCCCCTACAACTCCTTGGTGAATAATAGGTAGAAGCTACAGTGTAAAAGGTGGGGACAATGTATCCATATGCATCTTCTTTCCCCAACTTTGGACCAAATGAAGGTTATCAATGCTTGTTGAAGCATTCTACAATCCTTGACAAAGTAGATTTTTGAGTATGTCAATTCTTATCAAATTAGTGAATTACAATACCCTACTATAAACAATGTCCCTTGTCATCCAAAACCATGAAATGAGTACTTATTCTAAAACTACCATAGGAGCTACTTATGAACACATTATTGCAAAACCTTGTATTTCAAAATCTTAGGTGGAAATATATTTGTGCGAATAGAACAAACAGACGGGTTGGGGTGTTTGAGTGTACATTTAATATTTACATAAATTTCCATAGAGTGGGTTACGTACACAAGAGGACTACCATTCACAAGCTGGACTAGCTCTTGCTGCACATTATATAAATCGGACTCCCACCCAACTCTCTCCAAGCTCCTCACCTGCAATGATACAAAATGTCGTGCAAACTTAGTTAGAGCCAAAAACAATAATATACAATTGTGACAAAGGCTCTTTGTAAATATAGAAAAGGCACTTAAGTACCTTGAATGTATGTAAGCATAGTTTTATACAACGCTCTAAGTCTAAGTCAGTGTGTATCAACAATATTGCTACGAGATAGTATAACCTATCGAGGCAGTCTTGAATGTGTACCAAAGGCCAAAGACAATACCGAGACACGACCAATGGAAACATTAGTCAGCATGCTGCTCGAGTGCCAACATAAAGTGATTGTGATTGAAGATCTTAATTCAAATATCTGATGGAATGTTGGCCACTGACTATGTTGTTTCGTTTTCATATTCACACTTTCGACATCAGAAGTTGATGCTCTTCCTACTCTGCTAATTCATTTTGGTGCATAGTTGTACATGCATTGGCCTATTTGCATTCTTTTTCTCACTGTTCAATGCCATCCATTTCTACACTTTTTACTTTAACATAACTTTCAACCTTTAAGGATGATCAATGTTTTGAAAACTATATTTCATCCAATTGATATTTATCAACAAAGTTTTCAAAAAGACCCATTAATTTAATTCATTTAGATTAAATAGAGACGTGACAAGTGTGATGATGTAAGTTTATTTTGCAATTAGTTAATATTTTAGGTTCCTCATCAAACACTTTGAAATTTGTGTCTTCTCCTATATTATCACTTTCAACCAACAAGAACATTTGCCAACTAATTTAGTTCAACTAGATTAAATATAGACTTGACATTTTTCCTATTCATGCGTGATGGTGTAAGTCTATTTTAGAATTGGTTAAGATTGTGGGTGCCGCAACAAAAACCTTGAAATTTGTGTCTTTTCCTAATTTATCACTATCAATTAATGAAAATATTTGTCACTACTTCAATCCATTTAAATTAAATACAAATTCGACATTTCCCCTGGTCATACGTGGTGATGTAAGTCTATTTTAAAATTGGTTAAGATTGACGGTTCTACATACAAACATCCATCCAGTCAGCCCCACAAAGTAATGTGTGGATAGTAGGTGGAAATTACAGTATTAAAGGTAGGGGAAAGTGAAGCATGCATGCCTCTCTTTTATGCGAAGGCAAAGGAAGGCAACCAACAATTGTCCAAGCATTCCACGATCCTTTGTAGACAAAGTAGATTTTTAAGTATGTCAATTCTTATGAAGGTTGTGCAAACACCGAACCAATTAGCCCCTACAACTCCTTGGTGGATAATAGGTAGAAGCTACAGTGTAAAAGGTGGGGACAATGTAGCATGCAAACGTATCCTCATGCCTCTTCTTTCCCCAATTTTGGACCAAATGACTGTTATCAATGCTTTTTGAAGCGTTCCGCGATCCTTGACAAAGTAGATTTTTGAGTATGTCAATTCTTATCAAGTTTGTAAATTACAATACCCTACTATAAACAATGTCCCATGTCATTGAGAATGCTGAAATGAGTACTTATTCTAAAGCTACCCCGAGAGCTACCCATGAATATATTATTGCAAGTTTAAACATTGTATGTCAAAACCTAATTTTCATTTCAGAACAAGAGAACTATAAATTTTTCAAAATAAATTTTTCTTTTGGGGATTCTTTTTTGCACAAGATGGTTTTCTTTTGTAAAATTCAATATCCACCAAGAAATATCAACAATATTTGACAAACTAATCACTAAATCAACAAATGTCATACTCAAATGTCATACACTGATTTAAGTAAAACCCTACATAGTTTGCATTGATCATGAAAAAATCTTAAGAGAAATTCACATTTGTTAGGTCAGATCTATGGAAGATTTTAAAATTAAGGTCAAGTCATGGTATTATGTGGAGCCTACACAACAAGATGACAGGATGTTAAAAATGAGTATGACATGTTGGATAAAATTATTGTGTCTTGTTGACTAATTTGTAGAGTGATGGTTATTGAAGTACTTCTCCAATGACACATTTCTTGTTTCAAAGCTTGTTCAAAAAACTTAACAACCTTGATGACAACTTATTAATTTTCAGAAAATTATGCCAAATATGAGTAAATAGATATATTGATTGAAATCTCAATTGTCTTCAGAATAAGAATGATCATTTAGGTATCAAGCAAAAGATTCTTGCACATGCAATATATATAAGAATCTAGTGTTAAAATAACTTTAAAATTTTAAAAATCTCTAATTATCCTATTTGTGTCAAGTTGTCCAAACAAGTCTACCAACTTTGATGACAACTTCTAACTTTTGACCATGTACAGTACCCTATAACAAGTGTTGCAACCCCACTTTCAAACCTCACAGTAAAACATTTATCACACTCACTACAACGGGATGTTGACCATGAAATTTTGCATGCACCACCGCTTGGACAAAAAGCATTTTTGGGCAAAATTTGGTATGTTAAAAATGAACAGTTTATGAAATAGAGCTAATTTGCTAACTTTTGGGCCTTCGTTAAAAAAAAATCATATATGGTACCCAATAGCTGCTATGGATCCAAATTTTTAGTAAAAGGTAGAAGTCATAATGAGGAACAATATGGTGATATAAAAAATAATGGTATTCCTAGGTATTTTTGTATCGAGTTGCAATTCAAAATTTTAATAAGAACGCTAAATTTTAGTTTAATTATATAATAAAGTAATTTTCTATTTTTTCTCACTTTTTTTGTTATACCATGTTGTCATAGTAAGGAATAACTTGGTGTCACAAAAAGATGAGAAAAAGGTCATTTAATACATTATTTTGTAATCAAACTAAAATTTAGCGTTCTTAATAAAATTTTGAATTGCAACTGGATACAAAAATACCTAGGAATACCATTATTTTTTATATCACCATATTGTTCCTCATTACGACTTCTACCTTCTACCAAAAATTTGGATCCATGGTAGCTATTGGGTACCATATATGATTTTTTTTTAATGAAGGCCCAAAAGTTAACAAATTAGCTCTATTTCATAAACCGTTCATTTTTAACATACCAAATTTTGCCCAAAAATGCTTTTTGTCCAAGCTCGTGTCCAAGCGGTGGTGCATGCAAAATTTCATGGTCAACATCCCGTTGTAGTGAGTGTGATAAATGTTTTACTGTGAGATTTGAAAGTGGGGTCGCAACACTTGTTACAGGGTACTGTACAGTGGGGTCCAAGGTAGAATGGCGTTTTTGGTTTCGCAGTGAGAAAATTTTCAGTACTGCCCACTTTGAAAGCCTCCCGAGAGCTCAAAAATTGGTATTTTACCACGAAAGTTTTACCAAAGATTTGTCTTTAAGTTAATTATATGTATGCCAAATTTCAAGGCCAAAAGATTCACCAAATAAACGTTATTCATTGCTGCCAACTTTGACAACCTCCCAAAGATTGAATTAATTTTCTTTTTCCATGAAATTCTTGGAAAAAAAACTTCTTTATGTTAATAAAATATGATAAAAATTTCAAGGCGAAAAGATTAATACAAAAAAAGATATTGACAATCTACCAACATGTGTAGTTGTGGGAAACAATGGAGGAAACTTTGCTACCAGCTTTGACACCCTCCCTACGGTTGAGAAATTGTCTATTTTCCATGAAATTTTTGGTACAACGTGCTCTTTATGACGAAAACATTCATGCCAAATTTCAAGGTCAAAAAATATATACAAAGAAAAATATTTACAATCTACCAATGTGTGTAGTTTCCCCCATTGTTTCCCACAACTACACATGTTGGTAGATTGTTAATATCGTTTTTTGTATTAATCTTTTGGCCTTGAAATTTTTATCACATGTCATTAACATAAAGAGTTTTTTTTTCCTAGAATGTCATGGCACAAAAAAAAAAACTCAATCTTTGGGAGGCTGTCAAAGTTGGCAGCGGTGAAAACATTTCCAAAGCTACCAATGTTGGTAGATTTTGAATAACTTTTTTTCGGTGAATCTTTTGGTCTTGAAAATTTGGCAAACATATAATTAACTTAAAGATAAGTCTTTGGTATAACTTTCGTAGTAAAATACAAATTTTTGAGCTGTCGAAAGGCTTTCAAAGTGGGCAGACTTGAATTTTTTTTCAATGCGAAACCAAAAACGCCATTCTACCTTGGACCCCACTGTACAGTGGGGTACCAATAAAAATGTCGTTTTCGAATTTGCAGTGAGAAAATTTCCGTTTTGTCAACTTTGAAAGCCTCCCGAGAGCTCAAAAATTGGTATTTTACCACGAATGTTTTACCAAAGAATTATCTTTAAGTTAATTATATGTATGCCAAGTTTCAAGGCCAAATGATTCACCGAAAAAAAGTTATTCAAAATCTACCAACATGGGTATTTTTTCACTGCTGCCAATTTTGATAGCCTCCCAAAGATTGAATTGTTATTTTTTTTGCCATGAAATTCTTGGAACAAAAACCTCTTTATGTTAATAACACATGGTAGAAATTTCAAGGCCAAATGATTAATGCAAAAAAAGATATTAACAATCTACCAACATGTATAGTTGTGAGGGAAACCATTTCATTGTTACCAACTTTGACTACTATGTTGGTAGATTTTGAATAACTTTTTTTGGGTGCATGTTTTGGCCTTGAAATTTGGCGTATATATTTATAAATTAAAGATAATTCTTTGGTAAAATTTTCGTGGTAAAACACCAATTTTTGAGCTCTCGGGAGGCTTTTAAAGTTGGCAGTACTCAAGGTTGGTAGCAATGAAATGGTTTCCCTCACAACTACACGTGTTGGTAGATTGTTAATATCTTCTTTTGCATTAATCTTTTGGCTTGAAATTTTTATCATATGTTATTAACATAAAGAGGTTTTTGTTCCAAGAATTTCATGGCAAAAAAAATAACATTCAATCTGTGGGAGGCTGTCAAAGTTGGCAGCAGTGAAAAAATACCAATGTTGGTAGATTTTGAATAACTTTTTTTCGGTGAATCTTTTGGCCTTGAAACTTGGCATACATATAATTAACTTAAAGATAATTCTTTGGTAAAACATTCGTGGTAAAATACCAATTTTTGAGCTCTCAAGAGGCTTTCAAAGTTGGCAGTACTGAAATTTTTCTCACTGCGAATTCGAAAACGACATTTTGATTAGGACCCCACTGTACAATACATTTCTTCATTTTTCTAAATGTAGTTGATTTTTTTCTTCTTACATTGATTTTCTCCAAACAAATGTGAATTTTGTCATCGCTAACTTTGAAATGACATACCTAAAATAACACTCATTAAAGAGTAGTGGTAAATAAAAGTCATTCAACAACAAGAATATAATATCATTTAAAAGCAAACATGGTATGATTTAAAGGCCATCTTTATGGCCTTGGAATCTTTAATGAATTAATTACAACTATTGTGTTTGTAATTTTATATTTTATTTAATTTTTGAAATTAAGCCTCTTCGGTGAAAAATTTACAAAGTTTGTATTGGTTTTTATCATCAACTGATTTTCAAAGAAAGTTTTAAATTGTCAAAGCAATAAAATGAAAGACACATATAAATTGACTTTGAAATTTTAGTGTTATAAAACCATCTATATGAACTTATTATCAACATATTACGTACATATATCTTTTTTTAATATAGATTATTCATCAATGTATGTATTCAAATACATGAATAGATAGGAACTCCGGTCCTCTTTGGAGGCCGGCATATATAAAGTGTCTGTTAGACCTACCCATGGTACAATGCCTACTAGACAAAGAACTATTGGTGTGGGACTACTCCCCCTTCCTCCCTTTTGAGTGTAGTTATTCTAGTGACCAATAACTGGTAACCAAAAGCAACCAAGAATCTATAACTAGGTAAGGAGGAGAGAATATGTATACAAGTAGTCAACTATATTTTAAGCATAAATTTAAAAATTGTTTGTTTTTTTGGAAGAAATCCTATGTTTCCTGTCAATACATGTATTGGAAAATCTATGATTTTAAATGTTAAAAAGATGAATTAATTTTACATTTGAAACTTTTAAGATTTTTTTTTGTTTTACTCTATTAAAACAAAATTAAAGAATGTGTGGAAGAGGGTTGCTATGTCCGACACTTTTTTCCAACTTGACGTTGTATCATACGTCTAAAGTTGAACGTTTAATCGAATGAGTGTCAAATATATTAAACAACTAGGATGAAATATTTCCAAATATATCCAAAAATCCTATAATATCCTACAATGTATATCCTAAAAATATATTTGTTTGACAAACGAGGAGGTCTATTAGATGTCTTCAACTATATGTTCTACACTTTGTCTAGTAGTCAAGTAAAACAACCCCCCCATCATTATGGAGTATTGGACATTGTGCATACATATGATTGCAAAATCTCCAAATGACATGTTTTGAATTGATGCACTCAATAGTAAAGTTTTTTTTCTCATAATGGAGTCCAAGTTTTTCTCCAAACAACCCTTGCATGGAAGATGTGCCATTGGTTTAGTGTTCCCTAAGATTTAGCGATGCTTTTACTTTTATTTCTAAATAATTTATCCATATTTTAATTGATGATGAAATTTGATCACAAATCGAGTCACAAATCCATATTTTTCATACCTTAGGTGTAAACGTCACAGAACAAAATTTGGTGCACCCCTCTTCGTCAAGAGCTATCGGATAATACCAAGAACACGGCCAGTGGATGCACGATCAAGAGATTTCAACATGAAATACAAACAAAATACCTTCGTTAACCCCTAAATTCCTAGAGCCCTCTCCAAATTCGGCAGTTTTGCAAAGATGTACTATAAAATGCAACCTACATGGATATTTTTAGCTTGATATATGAACAAAAGTTATACAGTGGGGTGACACCGAAATTGTCCCCTTCTGCAATTCCAGGGAAAGTGCCCACACTGCTGCCAACTTTGACACTCTCCCGAGCGCTGGAAAATTGTTATTTATACATGAACTTTTAGACACAAAATCATTGTTATGTTGACAACATGTGTACCAAATTTCAAAGCTAGAGAATTGATACAAAAAAAGATATACAAGATTTACTAACAAGGGGTAGCTGTAAGAAATGTTTCACAGTTGCCAACTTTGACACCCTC
Organism: Pohlia nutans; assembly: GCA_022496805.1. Taxonomy (NCBI): domain Eukaryota; kingdom Viridiplantae; phylum Streptophyta; class Bryopsida; order Bryales; family Mniaceae; genus Pohlia; species Pohlia nutans. The sequence continues at coordinate 13,946,339 of CM040091.1, read as the reverse complement.
CCAAGGATTGAAGGATTTTTTTTTTCACATGGAATTTTTGGAGTAGGAACATCTTTATGTTGTTTACACATGTGAAAAAAATTCAAGTCCAAAAGACCTACGAAAAATATGATATTCCAAATCTACCAACAGGTATAGTTGTGAGAAACAAAGTTGCTTCACAACTTCCAACTTCGACAGCCTCCCTAGAGCTGAGAATATGTTATTTCAATATGATTTTTTTGTCACATGATCTTTACAATGTTGATCACATGTATGAAAATTTTCAAGGCCAAAAGATACACACAAAAATAGTTATTCTATATCTACCAACGTAGTTGTGAAGCAACTTTGTTTCTCACAACTACACATGTTGGTAGATTTGGAATATCATCTGTTTTGTGGGTCTTTTGGACTTGAATATTTTCACATGTGTAAAAAACATAAAAAGGTTCCTACTCCAAAAATCCCATGCGAAAAAAAAAATTCTTTAATCCTTGGGAGGGTGTCAAAGTTGGCAATTGTGAAACATTTCTTACAGCTACCCCTTGTTAGTAAATCTTGAATATCGTTTTTTGTATCAATCCTCTAGGTTTGAAATTTGGTACACATGTTGTCAACATAACAATGATTTTGTGTCTAAAATTTCATGTATAAATAACAATTTTCCAGCGCTCGGGAGGGTGTCAAAGTTGGCAGCAGTGTGGGCACTTTCCCTGGAATTGCACAAGGGGACAATTTTGGTGTCACCCCACTGTACATCATGAATTTTAGATTCTATCCATACGGTTAGATCTATGATTGCTATTACCAATAATTTTGTAGAAAATTTTGAAACATGAAATTCAAAATTATTTTGTAAATCAATTACAAATAAGATATTGACAATCTACATATGAAATTCATTGTGATTGGTTGAAATATAATACTGTAAGTGTAGTGATTTTTGGAGAGTTTTTGGTTGCTTAATTCTACAAGTGGGCTTTTTTAAGAGCACTTTTACACTGAAATCTTCAAAATTTTAGGTGAATGGCAATACAACGTGAAATGAGACATAAACTTTTCACAAATCATCCTCTTTCTAATTGGATCACATATGCATGAAGCTAACTTCCCATAGAATCTACAGTAAAAATTCCACACTGCAAATAGTGCATATCGGATGATAACTTTTGGATGAAATTTGTACATCGTCCAAAAAATGTACGCTCATGCAGTTAGGGTTAATGTATAGATATACATCATTCAATACTCCATACATATACCATAATATGGAACAAGAAAGTGTGATAATGTTTTAAAACAAAAAACAATACAAAATGCAATGTCTAATGGCACAAGGCCACACTAGTACACTTTAACTCCTAAGAGCCCTAGGGGTATTGTACAAAACATAGATGTATTATAATGTGTGCCTTTTATATGTTTGATGAAGTTTGGTTCAATAAACAAAATGTAGGGCATCATCTCTACAAATTATTTGTACAATCAAACTTCCAAAATAACTTTAAATCATTTTTAATGAATTTAAAAGCATTAACCGTTGAAAATTTGTATAAATTCTAATTTTTTACTTTTAGAGTTTAAAATTTAGCGTGATTGGTTAAATTTGGTTCATTTATTGTAAACTTCAAAAAAGCAAAAGAAATTATGGAAGGATTACTTTCCCCAAATAGCAAATTTTGTAACACTAAGACAATGTTGAAGTGATTCACTTTGAAAATTTCTCCCGGGTGGAGTTTTAACTTGGATTGACTTAATTCAAATTGGGTTGGAAAGTAGACTTGATGAAGTATTTTGAAATATTTTTTATTTTTTCAAAAAAAAAAAAATCACTTTCGGGTAGCGCGTTAATAACGGGCAGCGACCAAAAAATGGTCTCTTGGGAGCTTAGGGGTTAAGGTAGAAGCATCAAAAATTGTTAGGTGCCAATTGTGGTCACTTATAAAAGCACTTGTATCAACTTCAAGAGTTTCCAATCTAGTTATCACAAGCATGAATTATGAATCCCAAGTTAGCAATTTGATTGAACTAAAAATGAAAAACAGTTATTGGTACACCTATTAACATCAATAGTGGTCCATGCTTATTAAGTTTGAAAATTTATAACAAAATCACACATTGTGAAAAAAATTAATTAAAAATTAAGCTTGGTTATTAAACCCAAAGTTTTATGTGCTGCAATATTTTATCATTGAAAATCAGCACTCCATGTAGGTTGAAATGTTTAAAGTGATGGCAACTGTACCCCTTTACATTACCTTATATGAGAATCTCCGGATGTCATTGGTTGCCAACGTGTGACATAAAAGAGTTTGGAGTGCAGTTCGGGTACAGGGATATGTAATGGCATTGTGGAAAAGTGAGGCTGGCAAATCAAAGGGGAGTTTCAACTTGTGTATGGTGACCGGTCAAGCATCACTTTTGTTTGTTGTTTTTTGAAAGCAATAAGGTCAGCCCGCCAGGCTTCAGTTCAGTCATTCATCAGAGATCATGCATGTGTATGGGTAACTTAGTTTCTAGCACGCCACCCACCTGCCAGGTGGCGCTTTGAACCTAGCCTCGTTTCAATAGTACTGTACTTCAATGAATCAGCTCAGGCTCTATCCTTCGTATGGTACTCTGGGGGACAGGGATTTTTATTTTGATTTTCGATTTTTTTTTAAATCTTGAAACAAATGGATGCTTCGTTTCCATTGCGGAGCACACTGTGAAGGAGAGAGCACGTTTTTAGTGCTCCCTGCAATGTGATTTTTTGCAATTTTCTTCATGCAAAATTTAGACTAGATCCTATGCTTCTAATTATTTGTAATTTACCCCTTAACGTACCAGGGTGTCCCTGGAATTGACAATTTGAGAAAAAGCATTATAAATTACTATTTAGAAGAATATTCTGGAATTGATATACAAATGAAAGTTCTAGATTTTGAATTTTAGATTCCATCCGTACGGTTCCATTCACTAATACAATCACCAATATTTAATTATAAATTTTGAAAGTTAAAATTAAAAATTCCTTCTCAATTCAATTACAAACTAAATTTCAATATTTTTTGAGTAAAATTTGTTGGAATGAGTTTGAAATGAGATACTCTTAAACGTGGTGATACTTTGAAATTTTTGTGTTTCTTAAATTTATGACCTCATTTTTCACGATTCCACTTTGAACTAGAGTCAATGCAATTTTGGCTCGGTCAACGACTTGACATACTTCTACATTTGTAATTTTAGAAAAATCTGTACTCTAGTATGACTAAATCCAACCATTAGATAGGACAACAACTTGGTGAAGAATCTCCAAAAAAATGGATGAGTATCATCCAAGCGTTGATGAGAACGTGAGAAGGCTTTGAAATCATTCGTCGTCCAGTTTTTGGACGCTGTGACGTTTAGGGGTTAAGAGCGATGCCCCCAGTCCCCCCACCGTAAACATGAGATCCGGGAGCAATTCCCGTCATGCATGGGGTTCCTACCAAGCAAGGAGGTATTAGAATTATTCAGAAACAAAATTGCTTCATGAGCTGAGTTCAAGTGGAGTTCTCATCCTACAATTATAATTTATGACATTCATTGTTTATGAATAGTCTTCATAGTCGGATCTCTTGGCTTGGGGGATCTACACCAAAATGCACAATCAATATAGCCCAAAGATTCCGAATTTCAATTTAAAAAAACCTTTTGGCTGTTTATTTATTTTATTAATGTTATTCTTAATTTACTAACTCTGCCTAAATGGATAGTATGCTCTTTTCATTTCGAGGACACAAATTGAATATTAATTCTTTTGGAAAGAAGGAAATAGTGAAAGTTCTTTATAATTTTGTCCTTGAAAATCTAATACAAATACTCCTAAAATGTTCAAAATTTTAAAAAACACATTCTTGTGTAGTCCACACTAATCGCACTTCTTAGTACACTATGGCTATAGATATGAAAAATGTTGAATTGACAACAAATACTTAAAAATCTAGAATGACTTTTGTGGTACATAACACTCAATGTTGTAGCTCTTATGGCCTGTGTTAAATTTTCATCCAGCTTCATCCATGTCTACTTTCTGTCTTTGCCACTTATCTCTTTGCAAGACTGATGGGATGACGAGGTATATTCTTCATCACTTCTTAAGTATGTCGGCGATTTCTACGTTTACTACTTAATGTTATATATGTTCATTTCATCTTTGCTGAGTTTCAAGCTACATTAATCATAGCCAATTACACATCACATTCAAAAATGATATTCTATACAAAATAAAAACTTCCCAATTATTTTTATTTAAGGAACAAAACCTTCTCCGTATTATCATTATTACCATTACCACCATCATCATTATTATTACGAAAGTGCACATTATATCACTATTGGAAGAAGATAGATAGAAACTCCAATCTCAAACGATACCATCGTGAATAAAGTGTTTGTTTGTTATGACAGTGATCCAATGTCCACCAGACCTTTTCGGAAGAACAAAATCATTCATGGAACCATGTCAATGAGACTAGCTTTGATATTAATTAGTGTTGTGGTTTCTCTGCCTCACCGGTCTCACGGGGGTTGTTTGTTGTCTCTGCCGTTCCAAGGGAGAGACTACAAAAACGCTTCGTTTTTAAGGAGTTACCAGGAGTTATGTGCCTAAACAGTAAAAAAAAGTTGTAAAAGTAAATTTGGGGTAAATACTAAGGCAGAGACTTCGCGACTAGCCGCTTATCTTTTCTCCTCTCGCAACAAAGGGTCTCCCTTTGTTTGTGTCCAAATAAAAAACAAAACAAAAAAAGAACCATGTCAATGAGTCCTGATATTGTACTCTGTTTCAAACAAAAGCACTTTATTTTATTTTATTGCTTTCTTTGGCATATTGCATTCCAACATAAAACGGAGTTTCTGAACAGGATTGTTTGGACTTCTTTTTTCTTTTTTGGAGGATGGTGGCATGGGCAAGTTGATCGCGAACCACGAGAGATTGGGTTTCAGATAAGTTATAAGATGCAGCCAGATCCATCCACTTCATTGAATGACATTCTCGGCCCCACCAACCCATCAATCAATATTGAGGAAGTTGACTCCGCACCCACATCAAGATGGACCTATATTGTTTGATTCCATACATACAAGGGACGGATGGATGAACCGACGGACGGGCGGATGAACCGACGGACGGGCCGATGGGTGAGGATTCCGTCATGCTTTATGCCCCGGTCAGCAGAGCAACCTCCAGAAAGGGGATAGCGTCCAATGGAGGGCATCCCCCAAGGCTAATATCTCCAAAGATCTCCTTCAGGACATGTCACATTAATCTAGGAAGGGCTGATTGTGCTGTGGCGGAATCTGAGCAGTTATCATGTATTTTCATGCAACACATGCAAACCCAAGCATCATGTTCGTGTCATATCAGGATTTTTATTTTTTTCTGCCTTTCTATAGCCAGTTTGCTACAGAGATTTAACTCCTCCAGGACCAAGGATGCATGGTTTCAAATTGACGATCATATTGTGAGATGGAACCAAAATTTTCATCACCAGAATCAGTGAAGAACGTTATATGCGTTGAACATAATAGAAAAAATCTTGAACAAAAAGAACTTCACATAAGACCTACTCAAAAACTACCGAGAAAAACAGGAGGCCTAATTTGGGCTTCTTGGTCCTTTAGGGGTTAATGGGAGAATAACCATATGGAAACATAATGAGAATAATGTCACCTCATGTAGCCACCAAAGCAATGGAGTTGAGCTTGTTTAACCCCTGAACTTCTGAAAATGCCTTTGCGGCAAGTAGAATACATCATATATTTCTTGTATTTGGAATGGATCCACACCTTTAATGGGTTTGAGTTCAACAAAGAAGTTTCAATTTTTATCAATGCGGTTCTAGCAAGCTATTGAGATCCTAATTTAGAACTTCTTGTTGGTAGCAAATGTCAATTATACAAAAATGTATCTACTATCCCCATGGTACGTTTAAGGTAGAGGTCCTTAAAACCAAAAACCACCAACTTCTACACCCTTCTTTCATTTTAGGGAGGAAATGTAAGTTGTTGCTACATGACTTAACTTTTGAACAATTGATGCATAAGTCATGTAATGAAAGCCTACATTTCCTTCTTGAAATGAAAGAACAGTGTAGAAGTTGGTGGTTTTAGGTACCTCTATCTTAGGGGTTAAACAAAGAAGGTTGGAGATCGAGTTGGATTATTTTATTAGGAGTTTCTCTGTAGTGTTGTTGCAGTGTAAAGGGTGTAGTTCAACAAAGTATTGAGAATTGTAAAGTAGTAGGATTCTGCAATAATGAACTTGGAGAACATTCATTCATGGCATTTGTGCTCCTAGTCCATAACAAGACATGATAGGATCTTGTAGAAAGTTACTCAACACTCGTGGAAAGGGTCATTTTTGGCACCACACTCAAACATTATTCTTTGATGCTCAAAGATCACCTTTTTTACTTGTGTAATGCGTCACAAAGATATCTTTTTGTACAAGTAGGATTCCAAACATTTGTATCACCTAGTACAATTCGATTTGAAATGTTAATTGTATTCAAAAGAAATGTGAAAGATTTTTTTTTGTAGGAGACAAATATGATGACAAATAAAGAATTCTACGGTACTCTCATCTTTTCTGAATTCATTGTTGTCAACTTCTTTAAATCTTCTTTGCCTTTAACCCCTAAGTGACAAATCAACCATTTTATGGTCTCTGCCCTTTTTTTATGGGCTGCCCGAAATAGAAAAAACATTTTTATAGAAAATAAAAAACATTTTTAAATAGGTAATCAAGTCTACTTTCCAACCCAATTTGAATCATGTCAATCTGAGTTAAACTCCACCCGGGAGAAATTTTCAAAAAAAACACTTCTACATTGTCTAGTGTTAAAAAACTTACTATTTGGGGAAAGTAATGATGTTCTCTCCGTTGAAAAATTTGCAATTTTTTATTTTAGAATAGAATGTCTAGTTTTAACAAATCATACAAAATTTCAAATTCTAAAAATAAAATTTGTGATTCTTATAAATATTTGAAGTTAAATGCTTCTAAATTCATTATGAGATGATAGAAAGCTATTTTTTGATATTTGACCGTATGGAAAATTACTAAACATCATGCTCCTCATTTTCTCTTTTGGACCAAACTTCATCAAAGTTGAAGAAGTAATTTTTTATAACACATTTATGTTTTGCCCTTACCCCCTCCGTCATTTAGGGGTTAACTTCAATGTTTCTTTACACTAAAACAATCCTTTAAAATAAGAAATTATGAATCATTACATAGGCTCTAGGGCAATAATATTATGGGTGAACAGTGCTTGCATTAACGTTGGGGGTGGGAAGGGGAGGGGAATTGAGCGTCGGGATGTTATTGGGGACACGTTTGGAGACCGGCCCGTTGTGAATTCAGTCGGCGGAGCGCGCTTGATGAGCACATCAAATATTCATCTGCCACACGTATCATGATTTTTAGTAGATGAACTCTGGGAATGAATTTCCAACTAAAGAATGGATGAATTTTCCAAACTCTAATAATTCTATCCACATTTTCCTGTAATTTATTCCAAGTGAATCCACATTGCAACAGGCTTCATTCCCGGAAAAAACAAGCACATATTTATAAAAAGAAAACCCAAAATTAAGAAAAGTGGTACTAGAATTCAAAAATTCTGTTAAAAAGGAGCCAGGTGCTAGAGATTAATTCAAGCTCCCAGCTCCCCGCACAGAACCAGCCGAATCAACGACCAGTAAGGACGCAGTGAGAGCGGCATGCAGGCGAAGAAAAGCAACCCTGTCACCAAACAAATTATACAAGAAATGGACCTCTGGTTCGCAGTGGTTTAATTTTTCCCCTTGCATTGGAAGGTTCCCACCATTTGTAGTAAATAAATCAAAATATGGACGTCCTTTTTGTTTCAAGTAAAGTGAAGTAAAAAAGTTGCACAAGAGGAATGACGAGGCAAAATTAATTTTTTAGTTTGAAAGGCAGCGAAAATAAGTTTTGCCTCCTTTTTTATTAGTGACAACACTCTTCCTTGTCACCCTGACCCCAAGTTGATGAGATATTAGAGTTATCCTTAAAGTCACCTTGTCTTTGAATAAGATACCGTGAATTTTACATCAATGTACTCTTATTTGTTCACCCCAAATAGTTAAAAAGTATGGAAAAGCTTGGTAGTTTATCATTATTAGGTGTATAAGAGCTTGGTGGTCTCTAAACTCAAAGGAAACTAGTTTAGCCGTCAAGAAAGACGGCTAAACTGGTTTTTGATAAGTTTGAAGACAACCAAACTCTTACACATCTAATAACGAGCGACCACCAAGCTATACCCTACCTTTTAGCTATTTGGGGTGAACAAATAAGAGTACATTAATGTAAAATCCACAGTATCTTATTTAAACACAAGGTGACTTCAAAGATAACTCTATTAGAGAAATTTGTAAAGTCTTGAAATCTCAAGCTTCCGATACTGCGCATCTGAAGATTTTGGCTCACATGACAATAAAAGTAGGTGTGTTGGGTTTCAAAAATAAAAACCGGTTGAGTTATATTTTCGGAAATTGAACTTGGGCGAATGAGCTTGCTCCTGTGTCAAGGCGCGCCACCGGGTATGCTGTCGGAGCTTGTTCAATAATGAACCACATGACCGGATTATGGTCACCAACAAGGATGGAACCTTGGACCTTGTGGCCCTCAAAAGCCTTATGGGCTTTTAATCCTAGCCCGGCATACCTCTCTTGAGCTTGTGTCATTAAGTTTCCATATATCTCTAATATAAAGGATGGAAGATGCAACTCTGGATGGTTCAGCCAGAGACTTTACGAATTTCTCTATTGATGTTTGAGGATGTTAGAGAAATTTAATCTTATTTCCAGTGTGAAATCACTAGGCAAATCACATGTTCTCCCGTAGTCCATTCCGGATAACTCTAATAGAGTTATTTGTAAAGGGAACCGGTCTTCTCCCTCCTTTTTCTTGGAAAAGAAAATCCAAATTGAGTGTTTTATGGAGGTGTTAGGTGCCACAAATGGTACAAATCTCCCCAAAAAAATCTCCACAAATGGCATACATTTCTATTTACTACCACTGAATAAACGGTAGTAAACAAAAATTTAGATTAGATTTCGAAGTTAGATCTCAGATCTAAATGGCACAAATTTATGATCTAACTTCAAAATCCAAGTCCCTCCCATCAACCAATGTCCCTCAACTCACAAACAACGTCCCTGACATCACCACACAAGGAACTTGTGACTTGACTTGGCGTTTAGTAAAAGCCAAGACAAAATTGATGTTTAGGAATTTTCGACGACTGGATTGAGTTTTTCCTAAGTTTTATTTTTAGTCTACAATGAAACCCTCTGAGTGACATTGGTGACCCTATGCTTTTCAATTTAGAGGTTACAAACCCAGGGTCTGGGGTACTCTGCGGATTACTCTAACAAATAAATAAAAGGGAGTCTTCGTCTGTTTTTAAAGATTAAAAATAAAACACATGTTTTAAAAAAATATGTGTTTGCTTCAAATAACAAAAAATCGGGTTCAATCCCCAAAAAATAAATTTGTGTTCGTTTCAAAAACCCAAAAATACGGGTTTTGTTTCCAATCAACAACAAAAATATGAGTTTGTCTCAAAACAAAAAATAAAATGAAAATGAGTTTGTTTCAAAATTAAAATACAAGCCAAGAGTATGGGTTTGTTTCAAAATTTTATTTTTTTAAACAACAATATGGGTTTGTTTCAAAAAAAAATTAAAACAAAGATATGGGTTCATTTCAAAAAAACAAACAAAAAGATGGGTTTGTTTCAAATTTCAAAAAACAAAGATATGGGTTCATTTCAAAAAAACAAACAAAAAGATGGGTTTGTTTCAAATTTCAAAAAACAAAGATATGGGTTCATTTCAAACAAACAAACAAAAAGATGGGTTTGTTTCAAATTTCAAAAAACAAAGATATGGGTTCATTTCAAAAAAACAAACAAATATATGGGTTTGTTTCAAATTTTGAAAAAAAAAACAAAGATATGGGTACGTTTCAAAAAGAAACGAGAAACGTTAAAAAAGGTGGGTGCCAGGTCACAGGGAGTAGGGGGAGAGATTGGCGTGGCCTGAGATCACTCACAGTCGCTTGCATGCATTATTATTCCAGTTTGACCTGTTAGCACAGCCCTCTCCCCTCCCATTGGCCAGCGCCTGCCAGAGGTGGAGTACAAAGATTTGTATGCAGCCTGGCGCCCCCCCATTGGAGCGTTAGATCTTGGGGGTGTACAACAGGACAAAAACGATCAAAAGATTCGGGCCGGCCCGGGCAGCCCGACCCGGCCCGACCCAGGATCCTCCCACTGTTGTCCACAACTTGACAAAATCAGTGAAGGGCATCCTACATTTTACGGCATTCCCAACGTCTTTGCCATATCCACTTTCAGGCCCCCCAGAATCCTCTAGAGCCATGACACATCATCTTAAAATATGGTTTTAGAAAAATACACTAAAATTTCATTTATTAAATTTTACCTCCGGGCAGGTGATTTTTTGGGAGTTACTACTGTTGCTGGGTTGACTCATGGATGTCAAACTTGGAATATCCAGTGGCGTAAAGAATGGAGAATCAACACTTGGGAAATTTCAAATCCTGCCTAAAGATAAGAGTGTTGAAATAGGATTGGGATCGTTTTGGGTTCTGCTACAGCCCACCTTTGGATAATTCTTATGTAATTTTTTTAATATTTTGGAAAGTAGTTTTTTCTATTTTTTAAATTTTTTTGAAATTAACCCCTAAAGGACTGCGGTTTTTCCTGTTTTTGAGTATCATTTTCACCTCTTTCTATTCATTTTCTTGTGAATATTGTTTTTCCTCTTGATAGAAAATACCAAATTAAACATTTAAAAAAATGTAAGAATTTTTTTAACCAATTTTACAATTTTTCTTATGTTTTCAAAGACGGTCAAAAAATATCCAAAAGACTGCAATTTCATCTTTTTCACTTCAAACACTATAATCTTGCAATCTGTACGGTCAAATTCTATAAAAAAATTTACCATGCACTTTCTTGATAATCTTTAACAAGATCCTATGGTTAAAGTTGAAAAATCATAATTTTGAGGTTTATTTTGAGCCTTGCCTGCACTGCCCATTCTCCCCAAAAAAAACCCCTTTTGTTCCATAACTTCCACTTAAAAAGTCGGAATCAAAAAAAAAATAGAGTCCCATTTTTGTATTGACATACCAAATTCACATGATTTATTTCAAAAAAATAAAAAATAAAAAAATGACACCGTGAGAACCTACCCGAACATTGAGATGTCCTAATTAGGACACTTGGTCCTTTAGGAGTTCACGACATTTTGGTTTAGCAACCCTTACAAGGTTGATAGGGATAGTAGATATGTTGGCATACATTTGACATTTGTTGTAAACAAAAAGTTTTAAATTGAGAGCCTAATAGCTTGTTGAAATCTTGTGGAGATGGATTTTAAATTTCACTTTTGATCTTAAACACATATGAGGTGTTCAAACACAATGGAATATTGGTGTATATTACTGGTCGGAAGGGGCTCTCTAGACCTTTAAAGGTCAACAACTCACCAAGCTCTTAGTTAGCACTTACTCTCTCCTTGTTCTTTTTGCCTCGCCGGTCTCGGTGGGGTAGGCTTGTACTTACTTTTTTTTGCAGTTCCCCTTTGTTTGTGCCAAAAAAAACAAGTCACCAAGTACGTGTGTGGAAGATTGCTTGGTGAAACACGTTAGGGTAATCACCAACATGGGACTAGCACGACATCGAGATCTATATGAGGGGGGTTAAGTCTACGTCTATTCCCACTAGAGAGACAAGGTCCATTATTGATATTTCTACTATTGACATTTCTTGTTGGTTTAGTGATAAGTTCATTATATTGGCTCCTAAACGTCGTCATCCCTCTCTAAATTTGGCAGTTTTGCAAAGATGCCTCATATAGTGCAACAAAGGGGGATTTTTTGAACTTGATGTATAAACAAAAGTTGTACATTGAAAATTTTAGATTCTATCTATATAGTTTGATCTGTGATTGCTATCACCAATATTTATGTGTAAAATTTGAAATTTGAAATTCAAAATTATTTTTGAAATTGAATTACAAAATATGATATTGACGATTTGTGAATGAAATATTTTGTGATTGGTTGAAATGTAATACTCTAAGTGAAGTGATCTTTCCATAGAATTTCGTATTCAATTTTGTTGCAAAAGTGCATGACAAACAAGAAATTGTGAATGAAATCTATAAATTGTCTAAAAAATGAATGGTTGGTCCCTTAGGGGTTAAACAAAGATCTTACATTTTCCCTAGTTATGGTTGATGATGTAAGTTACATTTTTCCTAATCACCTTTAATGATGTAAGAATTAACATTGTAGGTTCCACAAACAAACACCCATCCATTTGAATCCCTACAAAGTTCTCAGTGGATAGTAGGTGGATGTTACAATGTATGTAAAAGGTGGGGACGTGCGAAGTATTCAAACATACTATTAGACGTCTTCTTTCCGCAATGACAATAAAAAGGTGGGGTTATGCGAAGTATTCAAACATATCGTCGGACGTCTTCTTTCTGCAATGACAATAAAAGAGTGGGGACATGCGAAGTATTCAAACCTACCCTCATACCACTGTTCGGGAAGATTTTTAAGGCAACCAGTCAATGTCTTTTATTTTCCAAAAGCAACCGGTTTTTAAAGAGTATATCCGGTATATTTCGTCTATGGATACTAAATATAATTAATTTTTAGTCATTTAGTTCGGTGGTTTGCCTCCACTCTTGAAAATCAACCAACCATTTCCAAAAATTAATCAGTTGATTTGACACTGATTGTCAGTTCTTCCTGGGCCCTGCCTCATACGTCTTCTTTCCGCAAGGACAAAAGAAGACATCCAATGTTTGTCGAAGCATCACAAGATTCTTCGACAAAGTAGATTTTTTTAGTATTTCAATACTTATATGGTTTGTGCAGTACAACACCCTTCCACAAAATTGTCGCTTGTCACCGTGAACCATGAAATTGTTACTTATTCCAAAACTACCCATGTCATCATTCTTTCTGATCTCTTCATGAAATCTCCCAAACTTCAACAACATCAAGTCTAATTTTTTGTTTAACTTTTTGGTTTTCAAAATTTCCAAATATTGAGCAATTTATGGCATTTTAAAACTTTGTGGGTCTAAATCTTACTTTTATTTTAAAACACTAAATTTATCAATCTTGAAAGATTATTGGGGGGACTCTATTTGCAATATATGGATTTCCTTTGTAAAATTCACCATCCACTCAAAAATTAGATTATTTGGTTTTAATGATTTTTGTCTCATTTAAACCTTAAAAATCACATGCAAAGTTAAGCAGTGGAATTTTTTAAGGTTACTATGGTCAACTTTAACAAATACAGATGATCACTCAGCCATCAACCATTAACAAATTGTTAACGTAAAATATCAATTGATATTCTACAATTTTAAGAAATAGAAATATCTTTTCACAATTAGAATAATAAAATATCCACCTTTATACTTAGCATTTAGAAATTAGTATTTACCTGTTCAATACTTGATCACTTCACGGTAGCATCTATGGGTTGTTTTTTGTTTGCATGCAAATGACACAGATGACAATACTTAAACTCTCTCATATTTACATACTTTATTGTATTCAAGAGATATCACTATGTGAAATTAATAATGTACCTTGCAATCAAAAAGTTACAATTAAGGTAACCCATCGTGACACCATTTATAGAAAGCAATGGAGTCCTAGTGGGCATTTTGTCCTAGTCTTGATTTGTCTTAGGCTTGAGTTGTCATTTAACTTTGCTATTTGTCACTCTTTGATCCTTTCAAGCGATGCTTGAAAAGAGCTCATTGTATTTTAACCTTTGAAATGAATATTAGTCCCATTTGTCTTTGGAAAATAAAAAAAGTATTACACCAACAAATCTACAATCAACTAATACATCATATGTTGTCAACCACTGTAATTGTAAAAAGAATTTAAAAAAAAAAAACATAGATATAGCTATAGTTGCGTGTGTGTATGCTTTTTTAAACTTAGTGTGGCTCATTCAACCATCTTCATAGCAACAAAGTAGCTTACAACCTTCTTTTAATATAATTTGTTAAAGGCCTATTAATTTATCATTCACTACAATTGAACACCCACGATATATGATGTACACATTGGAGTTGGAGGGAGATAACGTATTTTGAAAAAGCATTTTTCCCTCTCTACTATGCAATAATTTTCCATTTGGGACAAGAGGAGGACTTTAAGCTCTTTTTTAATATCCCAAAAAAATATTATTAAAAAGGTCTAAATCATGCAAAATGAATATTACTCTCATTTGTCTTACAAAATGAAATAAAAATGTCACAATTAACAATTACATTATATAGAGAGAACGATGTGCTAAAAAAGACCAATTCCCAATAAAATGCATTGTTTATCAAGCAATTTCACTTCAAATTTGATAAAAATTACATTCTTAGTATGCTAATAATGAGGGGTTTAAACGTTGATGTGGTCATTGAGTGTATTCGTGGAGAAACTCTAAAGAGGACCCCCAAACTGACAATCTTAGTGTGGGAACAAACTAACAAAGAGAGAAAAAAAATTATTCCACCTTCAAATTTTAGATACATTGAATGGCGTAAAGCTCAAGGGGTACGGCTTTGATGCATGGAGGGTTGGTGGGGAACACCCAGTGACAACAATTATAATTAATTAGTACTTCCTTGACTTGGTTGTTGAGTGCACTTGTGGAGAAGATCTAAAGCAGAAACCAAAAAACAATATTTGTAAAAGAGACAAACTAAGAGCCTCTTTATATGTTGGCCCGTTCCAGTTACACTAGCCAATTCAAGTAGTAAGACTAGACAACTTGTACCGATTCTCTCAATGGAGTGGGCAGACGGAGATGTAAGAATATGAGTTTCACCAATATAGATGAAGAAGTTCATCGATGGAGAGTGGTGAAGAGTGACAAGTCTTGACGGAATCCAATGTGTGAAGTTCATATTAATTTCCATTCCACCTACTAAATCCTTATGAAAGGGGATTGCTTTGATGCACTCACTTTGTTACCAAAGTAGTCAATATTGGTTACTTTCATATTTAGAAGGGTTGATTTTATAAATCATTTAGAAGATTCAAAAAAATAAAGTAAATTTACCAATGAAATCAAATGACGATCTATAGTTTTAAGAAATAGAAATATGTTTTCATAATAAGAATAATCAAATATCAAATTTAAAAATAGAAATTTTATTGAAATTAAGCCTTTAGAAATTAGTATTTATATATTTAATATTTGATCACTCGATAGTAGCATTTAAGGGTTGTTTTTTTTATTTACATGCAAATAACATTAATAAAAATACTTAAATTATCTCATATTTACATACTTTATTATATTTCCACATTTTATTAATATTTTTGAAATTACATGACGATTTATTTTGTTGAAAGAATAAGAGACATCACAGTGAACCAAGAGCCAAAGCCCCAGCGAGCAAGAGTTTTTAAAACTTTTTTAAGCACTGTTAGTGTTGTGCAAGTGGTTTTTTACTGAAAATTAAAAAAAAAATGCTCTCTCGCCGGGGTCTCGGCCCTTGGTCTTCTCTGTGATGTTTTGTTTTTCAATTGGAATAAAACGTCTTGTTGCTTCAAAAAAAAAAAAAAAATCTTTTTTAAGCATAGAGTTGATATTATACAAACACATCCGCGATGGGTCTATGTAAGGACGTATTTCCACATTATTCAAGAGAAGAAATTGTGAAATTAACAATGTCCCTTGCAATCAAAAATTACAATTAAGGTAATCGAGGGTGACACCTGCTATAGAAATCAATGCAGTTATATAGAACATTTTGTCTTAGTCTTGAGTTGTCACTTAACTTTGCTATTTGTTACTTTGCTATTTGTTATTTTTTAGTTCTTTCAAGCTATGATTGAAAATGGATTATTGTATTTTGAACTTTCCAATGAATATTACTCTCATTTGTCTTTGGAAAATAAACAAATATTACACCAACAAGTTTACAATCAACAAATACATTATAAGTTTTCAACCATTGTAATCATAAATAAAAATAAATAAATAAAAAATAACGTGTTTCCAACTTTTGATTTGAAAGTAATTTGTTTTTCTATAAATTTTAATTATAAAAATTGTAAAATTAGTTTTAAAGTTTTCAATGTGCATATTTTCTCAACAAAAGCTAATTTTTTTCCTTCAAACAATCAATAGCTATATCTTCATTTTGTGAGCTTTCTAAGCATATAAAAAGATTATAGAATTTAAACGAAAATGAACAAATTCTCTTACGAATGAATCTTTTTAGAGCCGAACTACATGTATAACCTTCTTGCAACTCATTCAACCATCTTGACAGCAACAATGTAACTTACAACCTTGTTTAGTATACGATAATTGTTGGAGGCCTAGTATTTTTCCGTCCACTGTAATTTGAACACCCTCAGTAAATGTTGTACACATTAAGGGGATATAACTTATTTTGAAAAAAACAATGTTATAGAACTTGTGGAGCAAGAAGAAGTTGTTCGCTAAGTGGGATGGAATCTAACCATGTTGAAACCTCAATGATCTTAGTTTTAACTCAATTAGCAAGGTCTAACTGTCCATCAGCCTCGCCAAACTAGTGTAAGTTCTTTTTGTCCTTTGTGCAAAAGGGTTCCGTTTATTTGTGTCACAAAAAAAGAAAAAGCAATGGTTTTTTTTTCCACCCTGCGATGCAATAATTTCCCATTTGTCCCAAAACCGAAAAGTCTTTTTTAATTTCAAAAATAAAAATAAAAAATAAAAAATAAATGAAATGAAATAAAAGCTGTTGCATTCAGACAAACTGAAGGCACGGTAAATTGAAGAGAGAGAGGGATACTATGTCAGGAAATGAAAACGTGCCACGTACCAGAAGGAAATGACCTGATGGTGTAAAAAAGTTGCTGGGGGTAAAATCAGTGGTCAAAACCCAAAACAACAATCCCGTAGATTTGGGTTCATAACTGTAATAAGGTACTCTTATCCACGAGGCAAAATCTATTCAAACAACTGAATGGGGCCGGCTGGCTGAATGGAGGATCCTGTATATTATATTTGTGGGCTCTTTTGTTGTTTTGTGAATGTCGCAGTTGTATATGCCAAAACCACCTATTTAAATATAGCCGAACTAAAACAAGATTTATAGTTAAAATAGTCTAGCATGACATTCCTGCTGGGGCCTCTCCACGTCATCCCCCTATTAATATATGATTAAAAAACATGCCATTGTAGCCGATGGATTGCCTGAAAAGACCAAGTATTGCTGACATTGGGGATCCAAATTCCCTCACCCACCGTTGATCTCTCCTATAGATTCCTTGGTTTCTGGAAGAACTGCATTGGATGAGAACCGTAATTCATCCATTTTTGGTTGATAGTCAACCTACATTCATCTATTTTTCTCTATATTTTGGCCGATTTTTGCTGAATCATCAATCACTGGAGTATACAGTAGGCCACCGCCGGGCTAGCTGAGAATCATCCCTCTACAGTCTCAGTTGATGAACATTTTGAATTCCGAGCTTCTTTTCTGCCACGTGGAGAAAATTTTAGTATTTTAAATGATTAAATTATTTTGTCACTCCAAGGGGGTATATTCTAGAGTACTTTGTCATTTCCCCACAGATGAATGAATGATCATGCAGACAAAGATCTATCATAATATTCTTGGGCCTACAACTTTTTTTTCGAAATTTACCCATGTCGCCAACAAAGATATCAATTTGATTCCAATTTTTATCGCACCTCGCGCAATTGTATCTCATTTTATTGTGCAATTTTATTTCATCTTGTGCAATTTTATCTCGTCTGGTGCAATTTTATCTCGAGTAGTAATTTGTATTAAGAGTTTTTCTATTAGGTGGGTTGAGTGACCAGGCTAACGCCAATAGTTATAAAATAGTAAACATAAGAGCCGAATTCTCCAAAGCAATAGTACGCCCCACCTCCCCGCCGACATGAGCCGATGTGGCCTTCTTGAGTGTTTCCAACGGATAATTTGGAGGGCAATTTGGATGAAACAAGATCTCCGAAAAATAATTGAGGTCTCCACAAACGTCTTGGAATCGTTTAGGGAGAGATGCGTTGAATGGCATTGGTGGAGGGTTGGTGAGAAACATCTAGCAACGAGTGTTAACTAGTACTTCGTTGACATGGTCATTGAGTGTATTGGTGGAGAAACTTTAAAAAAAATCCCAAAATAATTTTTGTGTGAGGAACAAACTAAGAAAGAAAAAAACAAAATTTACCCCACCTTCAAGTTTTAGATACATTGAATGGCGTGGAGCTCAAGGAATATGGCCTTAATGGAGGGTTGGTGGAGATCATCCAATGACAAAGTTTATAGTTAATTAGTAGTTTGTTGACATGGTTGTTGAGTGTATTGGCTCTAAAGAAGAAACCAAAAACAATTTTTGTAAAGGAGACAAACTAAAAGCTTCCTTATACATTAGTTCGGTTCGATTAGACTAATCAATTCACGTAAGAAGACAATACATTATGCACCAATTCACTTACTAGGATGGACAAGTGGAGAAGTAGGATTATGATGTTTCACCAATATTGGTGGGCAAGTTCATTGGTCAAGAGCAGTGGAAATATTTGACGAGTCTTGACAAGTTAATTTGTTTAGAGCAGTGGAGCAGTGGAGAGTGACGAGTCTCCACAAGTTCATTATTTGAGAGCAGTGGAGGAGACCAGTCTTGACAAGTTTATTGGTTGAGAGCAGTAGAGAGTGATGAGTCTTAACAAGTTTATTGGTTGAGAGTAGTGGAGAGTGACGAGTCTTGACAAATTCATTGGTCAAGAGTAGTGGAAAGTGACAAGTCTTGATGGAATCCAATATGTGTACAATTCATATTGATTCCCATTCCACCTATCGGATTCATATGAGAGTGGAATTGCTTTGTTGCACTCTCTAGCACCCTCTTTGGGTTTGCCTACCCACCTAGTATGTAATGAGGCCCTAAGAGACAAACAATAAATTTAACGCCACTTTCTTTGTCTTTAACTCCTAAACGTACCAACCCTTTGAATAGAAGTAGATCCTAGCGTCAAAAGTAGATATTAGAATGACTCAAATGTACACAAGGTGCACATGAGAGGACCATTTCAAGTCTAAAATCTACCCAACAAATTTGACATATTTGTAGTTGGAGGCCTCTCTAATATTATCAACAGCTGTACA
Organism: Pohlia nutans; assembly: GCA_022496805.1. Taxonomy (NCBI): domain Eukaryota; kingdom Viridiplantae; phylum Streptophyta; class Bryopsida; order Bryales; family Mniaceae; genus Pohlia; species Pohlia nutans. The sequence goes on along the minus strand of CM040091.1, from coordinate 13,927,100 downwards.
TCACGAAAGATTTATTGTATGTAATTTGTAGAGAACTTAATAGGCTTACAAAGCTGACTTGGATAAAAGTCATCCAAGGTTGTATGAGAAAGTTGCAAGGCTTTGAATCTGTTCGTGATGGAGTTTTTGAACATTGAGACATTTAGAGGTGAAACACTTTCAAATTAAACACCACTTTCTTTGTTGTTAACTTTTTTGAATGTTTTCTCTTTAAATTTCCACAGCTCTCTCTAATAAACTAGCCTTATTAAATAAGAAACTACTATACATTACACATGCTTGAGAAGGATTCATAGTTCTACTTTCTTTAAAATTTTCAAACTAACTCACAAAATATGTTAATATATTAAAATTAACCCTTAGAGGACCAAGGATTCACAACTTTTAAATGACAAATTCACTATTAATTATATTGTGAAAAATATAATGCAGATGAGACCAAATTTTATATCACTAGAATCAATGAAGAACATTGCATGTGTTGGTCGAATGACAAATAAATTTATACAAAAAGAAGTTCACATAAAACCTACCCAAAAGAACAAAAAAAACAGCGCACAATTTGAGCTTCTTGGTCCTTTAGAGGTTAACTATGATTGAATCAAACCTACTTGTAGGAAACTCTCGATGACGTGGAGACATGTTGAGTTAATTCATTGAGTGAGTTTGTTCCAATAAGTCAAAATCACCATTGAGTTTATTTCGTTTTCATGCACAGATAGTTGTGTTTTTAATTTTAATTTTTTTTTCATTCAATGGCAAATTGCCCGGGAGCTTTACCATCATTTTTCATGGAGTGGGGGGTTGAACTGAATAGTGAGTAACTGCCACATCCCATCGTTCATCCAGTAGCAAGCTATTATTCTATCTCCCACAAGATTTGCATGTCATCCTTTACCATATAAAAAAAGAAATTGACACATGTAAATGCTCACTCAAATGCTCATCATTTTTGGGGCACAGTGAGGTAGAATAAAGTGTCTTGAAAATTGTTCATCATTTTTAATCCATATTTTATTACTTGTAGGATTTTATTTTTTTCGATTTTCAAATTTTTCTTCACATCTGAAGTTTTATAACCCCACCAATTAAATGTGAGTTTATTAAAAAAAAAAACTGTGGATGAATTACGGTACTCATTGCTAGTACTGTAACTTCAAAATTGAATAGATTTACAATTATTAGGGCATTGTGTCAATACGGTAGCTACTGTGGGAATTGTATTTTAGAAGAGTGTCTTGTCAGGTTGTTGGAGCAAATTTTAAAAACAATTATTATTGTCTCTTGCTACATAACATTTTTTTTTCTAGGGTGATACTACGGAGTAAGAAGGTATCATTTCTCAATAATAAAAATTGTTTCTCTACATTAGCATTGTAAAGCTTTTGTTTCAAGATTATTGTTATTTTTTTGTAAAAAAAGACCAAGCCAAAGAAAGTTAACCCTTTTGTGTGTAGGGTAATGTTCGAAGCTTGTGCACTAAATCACAGTGTATTTTTCCACTAGCGATTGATACTATTAGAAATAGAATGGATGAGTTAGAAAGTAACCATACAATTATATTATGAGCAAAAGTAGAAGAGACAATTTGCCCAAAATAAATAATCATTCAATAGTGGAATTGTAAAATTACAGTGTGTTTTTGAATTGTATCATGCACACTCAAAAATGAGATTTTGGAGGGTATGTGACTTTAAAGTTAAATAGAATTTGGGTTAAATTTTAAAAAATGAAAGTGAATACGTTCAACAATGACCTATGTCAACACTTCTCCCCTTGGCAATATTTCATATCAAGAATGGACTCACATATAATTATTCTGAATTTTATAAGTGAGAGCGACTTATCCATATACAATTTAGGACAAAATTTTATATGTTAAAAATTGAAAGGAGTTGGTACATTGATCAAGATCATGATACATGCATTTTTGGAATATGAACAAGAGAACAAAATCCAAAACAATAATTCAAAATAACAAACTTCCAAACACAAGAAGTATCACATAGTACATATGTAGTATTTGTAAGTATTTACTATATTTTAAAGTATTTGTAATATTTTGTGTTTTGTTCATAGGTATTTTGATAGTTGTACAGCTCCAAATTGATTTTTTTAAAGAAGATATGCATTATAAATCTCCAACTGTGAATTTCACAATTTTAAATCCAATTCTTCACTAATTTTGTGTTATTTGCATTTTTGACACTCCAATGACTAGAATGTAGTCGACTAAGTGCTAAACGGTTAAAATGTCGTGTATTACCAAAGTAATGAAAAAGTGGTTGTAGGATGGAGGATACAAATGGTATGGATTGAATCCAAATATTATTTTAGAACAATAATTTATATGTTACGTGGAATAAAAGCCTTGTTGTCCTACATCTCCATCTACCATAGTAAAATATAAAAATTAAAACAATAAAAATCACTCCGTGATTAAATGAATTTTCAAGTCTTTGAGGGGATGTGAGTTTACTTGCTTGAAATTCAGTGTTTATTTGTGCCTATAACATATAATGGGAAGATATTATCCACATGACTAGCATAGAAATTGAAAGTTTATACGAGGCCAAGGCATGGCTTAATAGGAAAGTCATTTCCAAATATAAAAAATCGGTTTTCACTATCTTTATTTAATTATATGATTTCAACGTTGAAAACCCACTCATGTAATTACTCTAATTATTTGGTTTCATTGCATCTATTTTGATACAAAAATGACATTGTACTAAACCATTTATTTCAAGTGTGATGTAACAATGAAGTATATTCACTACAAGAAATAAACATCAACTCTTCATCAACCGTTACTAGCTAGAAACATGAACAAGGACAAAGACAAGACACTCAACCGTAAACTACCTCTAATCAAGTTATTTCAAATGTGTTGTAATAATGAAGTATACTGAGTGTGAGAAATTAACATAAATTCTTCATCAACAGTTACTAGCCCAAAACATGAACAAGAACAAAGACAAGACACTAGACGGTAAACTACCTCTAATCAATTTATTTCAACTGTTGTACAAGTCAAAACATTGCAAATCAACTTACAATATAACATTGTAACATCACACCATTTGTCACTTAAAATTAGTATAACACTTTAATTTGTTTTAACAACAATGATTCATTAATAAAAAGGAGTAAAGTCAAAATTTTCACATACATTATATTCTATGTCGTTTGAAATCTTGTAAACAATCATTACATCAAACAAAATAATTGTGTGACAATTGCCCCCACTCTCCTATGAGGACTTTGGTTAGGGTCCTTGAACAAACAAACTTTTCATTCATGGAAGACTTATTTTTATTGACACTAACCTTCTTTCATTGACACAACAACCACTACATTAACAACAACATCCACTACATTCACATTCAAAAGAAGTAAAGTCAATTTACCCACATATACTCTCTTCTCCATGTTGTCTGAAATCTTGCAAACAATTGTTACATTTGGCAAACTAGTTGCTTGACAATTTCCCCAACGTTCTATTGAGGACTTTGGTGTGAGACTTTGAATAAACAAACTCTTCAATAAACAAAATTTGATTAAAAACATTTGATATGAACCCTCTTTCATTGTCACTCTTTCATTGTCACATCAACCACTACATTAACGACAACATCCACTACATCCACTTTACAAAGAAGTAAAGTCACATTTACCCACATTTATATTCTCTTTTATGTTGTATGAAACCTTGCAGACAATCTTTCTACCAAATTGCTAAATAGTTACATCCTGCAAAATAAACGTGTGACAATTGCCCCTATTGTCCTATTGAGGATTTTTGGTGTGGGACCTTAAATAAAATAACCCTCAAGACTAAAAACATTTGATATGAACCTCTTTCAATGACACATCAGCTACAACATTAATTACAAACATCACTTTACAAAGAAGTAGAATCAATTTACCTACATGCATATTATCTTCCATGTTGTCTAAAATCTCGGAGACAATCCTTTTACCAAATTTCTACATTGTTATATTTAGCAAAATAATTGCGTGACAATTGTTCAACAAGACCTTGTATAAACAAATTTGACCAAGGTAGCAGCATTTAGAATTGCCAACGACCCAACATGGCCAACTATTTTTGAATTAGAAATGAACTCTTATAAGTTTGAAAGCTACCATCACCTTCCGTTGTTGCTTCACAATTGGTCGAGTTCAATGCTGCTTCACAGTTGGTTCTTGGGTAAGTCTACGGCTTAAAACAAGTGTCTACAATACCCTTGCTTCAAAAATTCCTGTAAAATTGCTCATGCTTCCAAAATTTATGATTTCAACACTCAACACTTCCTATTAGATTTGCTAAGACATTCACAATTTCATTCCATGTTGCATGCACTCCCAAGTTACCATATCTCTTATATTGTCATAATTAGGTGTCTCTACCTTACTTTTGCGTTATTTTGTTTTTGACATGAGCCCATGATGTTGTATGCCACATTGGCCACTACATTAACTACACTACATCCACACCAATGAAAAGAAACGAAAAATCCCACATGAATTAATCAACAAACCGACGGAGAGTGAGGCAGTCTTACACATGCAACAGTAAAGAATCAGCAACAATGAAGAAAAGGGGCTGGATGGCAGAGGGCAAAGCCTGGAGATGCCTGCCTGCCAGGGCCTCGCTCCTGCCCGGGGCAGGGAATATTAATAATAATGCCCATCATGAGCTCTGGCTGCCCGCGGTCCGGAACCAAAAACTCACCACTCACCAACAGTGACAAAATAGAAAACAGAACCAGTTGCTGGCCGGGACAGAGATACTGGCGCAGGTTTAGGGCACTCACTCACTACAGTAGTAACTCACTACTCACTAACTGAGCAGGTGGGTAAGCAAATGGGCGCGATTGATTCGGGTGGTGGAGGTATGGCGACCTACCGGGTGCCGTTTCCTACCTACCTAGTAGGTACCGACCGACCTGGCCTTCAGGCTCTGGCTCTGGCTCAGGCTCAGACAGACGGTGCTCTTGCAGGAGTCTTGCCTTCTGCTTTCGCTCGTTCCTCTCGTTTTTTTGTGGCTTTTCTGATTTCTGATCGCCTTCGGCAATTGTAGTATCGCGTTTTTACTTCCCGATTGTGCTGCAGGTGGCGCCATTGAGCGAGGAAGGAAGAAACAATACATAGGTGTTGTCGTTTTGCGTTTCGTTTGGTTTTTGTAGCACGAGAGAGTCAGAGAAGATTTGGTGGCGTTCCGAGTAAGAGATCCTGATTTTGGCGTCTTAGTATTATTTTGCGGGGAAGGGGATCAGGGGCGTGATTTGAGGCGCATGGAACAGGGGAGTGCCTAGATTTCGGGGATGAATCAGCTGACCGAAGACGATGTGTGTGAGGGTTTCGGGTCGTGATTTCGTCCACCGGTTTTAAGGACGCCGAAGATTTGGACGCTGACTAAGAATTTTTTCTTCTTCCTTCCTTCCTTCCTTTTCGTCATAATGGTGGCGAAGACCGATTTTAGGAAGAGAAGAATGCGTGGCTGAAGAACAACGTCGGTTAGTCATAATGTTGATGTGGAGATGCTGGAGTTATGAAGACGTTCAGTGCACTACTCTTTGCCGGTCGCCATGGTAGGGAGTACGTGTACCTCCGCACAAGAGATCCAGGAACGTGATCATACTACTCAAGGTATGTATGAGATCTGGTGCTCAAAACCCCAACCACCCTTACAGACAGACAGACATACACACAGAGAGAGAGAGAGACAGAGAGCTCCCCTTGTTAGGATCCAACCACGTTAGGTTTGTTGATGGTACTACAAGTCTTCGTGTGCTTGTCATTATGAGTGCACACTTGGACTTAAGTTGGCCGCGACTGCATTTCTTCCTTCACACTCGAGTGCGGCGTTTTGAAATGAGGATTACTTGCATTGGAAGGGGTTGTTAATTGTGTCTGTTTTAGTGAAGAGCTTAGATTAGCTAACTGCAGTAGATGTGGATATGGACACTGATTGTGTCAATTGAGAGGTTTCTGATGATGGTTGTTGCAGTGAATTTTCAGACATGGGGCAACAACGAGGAGCGGTTACTTGTGTTGTGGGGAATTGGAGAGCTTTATAACTGAGTGACGGTTGGTCGTGATAAATAATCTTTTTAACAGCAAGAGAAAAATAGGAAGTGTTATTATTCTCTATGCATGCGTGTGAGCGGCCTAGGGTAGGCATGACGATGAAGGATGACCACGATGTGCTACGTTGGAAACATAGCCTGCCCACCACCGAAGAGCTTACTCCATTGTCCAAATCTTTATTGTCCCCTGCTTTCTCATCTGCCTTTAGCATAAAACCTGCTCCCTTGAAGAATGGAGCTGACGTCTCCCGGGAGTCTTTAGCCAGTTTGCTTGATCTGCGGACTCAGAGTCAGCGATCCTCTCTTCCTTCGTACTTCAAAGAGCGCAAGGATGCAGGTAAAATTCAATTTCAATTTGTTTCAATATCATATTGTTTTTCTATGTTTCAATTTCTTGCTAGATGGAGGAGTCCCAATTTTGTTCTAGTTGGAGGAGTCCCAATTTTGTTGAGTCAATGGCGTGATTGGATGTTTGCAGGGGTGCATGACTATACAGCTGAGGCTCGAAGTGATGAAGGAAAAGGAGATGACAGAAGAGGCAAAGTGTTTGCAAGCTATGCAGCTGAAGGGCGGGGGGATGTGAGAAGCGACCATGTGAGAGGGGAGATTCGTGGGGGGTCTGGAGATGCTGCACTAGAAATAGGAATAGGATTAGGTTTAGGAAATGGTGTGAGCAGCGACCGTGTTGCTGAGAAGCAAGGCTCTGCTTCACATGCTACAGGGGCTTACTCTCAAGGGCACGTTGGCGGCGGCGGCGGCGGCGGCCACGCATTGCCTGTGGTTTTCCCAGCTGGAAGCGATGGGACAAGCTACAGCCCCAGTGAAGGAAGATCCGAGCACAGTTCAGGTCTCCCTTTCATGATGAGTTACGGGTCGTTTGATAGGAGGCCTGAGAGTTCATACAGGGGGGATGAGAGTAGCAAAGGGGGCGTTTCGGGTAAGAATGTTCGGAAGCTGCCGGATTCGGATTTTGAGGATACGGATTCCGCAGGCGGTCCAGTGAACAGCAACGAGGAGCCCAATGCGCGCACATTGAAGAGGCCGCGCCTTGTGTGGACGCCGCAGTTGCACAAGCGGTTTGTCGATGCTGTTGGCCATTTGGGTATCAAGAACGCCGTCCCGAAAACCATCATGCAGTTGATGAATGTGGAAGGCTTGACACGGGAGAATGTGGCCTCTCACTTGCAAAAATACCGCTTGTACTTGAAGAGAATGCAGGGGCTATCTTCGGACTCTCCACCTGCGTCGGACCAGCTGTTTGCTTCCACTCCTCTACCTCCAAGCCTTGGCCTACATTACCTGCCCAAGCAGCGTGACGACGTCGGTCCACCCTCGTTCCCGCAGCCCACTGTTCCCATGCCCTTCCAAGGACTAGGGCCTCTTGGACCCGCGCATTTCAGCGCATATGAACACATTCCATATGGTGCTATGAACAGGGGATTGATGCAGCGGCCGACCATGAAGGACCGGTCAGAACACATCTCCGAGAGTGAGAACAGCAATCACCAGAACCATAACCATAGCCATAGCCAAATCCATCACAGCCATAGCCCCAGCCATCAGCCGTCTTCTCCTCCGAAGCGCCTGCTTTCTTTATTTCCCACAACCTCTAGCTGATCTGGTCGTGCACCCCTAAATCGCATCCCCTTTCCAGAGTTTTTACCTCCCAAGGTACCTCACGAAGTGCAAAACTTCTGGGTATGTGTGGAGGCTCTCTTTCCGAGAGCAAAGCGGGAAAATTATTTGCCTGGGAAGCAGCTGCAGCAGCAGCAGCAGCAGAAGAAGATAGGTGCCCGCTTCGCACCATCTGAACAAAGGATTTCTGGCCTATAAGATCAAACATGGTCGTGACAATTGACTACATTCCCGGCATCAGATACACACCTGTGGTTTCTCCAAGTCGAGTGCGACTTCTGAGCATGCAAGATGGTACATGCTTTGGATCCAACAGTGGTCCTGTAGAGGTGAGCTTCATGACCACCGGTGTTCAGTGTATCGAAAAACTTGAACCGAAAAAAAGCTTTTTTCTGGATGGAGATTCTTTGCTCACTCCAGAACATAGCAGCCCTGAGGCCACCCCAACCACAGGTGGCAAAATGTAGTCATGGCAACCGAAGTTGGGGAATGAGCTTGCATGCTTTTGTCTCTTGTTGCCTGTGTGGCTAGTCCTGCAGTTTACAAGTTTTTGGTCAAGGCAATCTCGACACAGGACCCTTTGAATTCTGTCTCGCTCAGAATGCTTATTATTAGCAACGATTAATTGCCTTGATTTCTTCAACATTTTTGTTCAAAGAACTTTTATCATACCGTAGGGTTGCATTTGCTACACCAGAGAGAACAAAAGCATGTTTTGAGACATTTGTACTATGACTCATGTCAATATAACCGATCAAGCATCTGCTGTGAGCTATGACGATCAACTCAAAAACTGGCTTGTGAAATGTCAGTCTGTGTGGTCCCTTGTGCAGAAGTCGTAATGTACACTTCCTGGTCTTAAGAGTTTTGAGGGTTATCGTGTGTCTTAATAGGATAGTCCCTGTTTGAAAACAAAACGTTTTCCTGCTCTGCTGATTTCCAATCCTGTTGGATTACTCAGGTGCGTTCTGTACTTAGCCTATTGTACAAGCTTAAAGTTTCCCATATCTTATCTGGAAAACTTAGTGCTTACGAGGAGGGTCTCAAAACTGGAGTGATTGATGATGGACAGGGCAGAGTGTGGTGTAAGTGACGACCCACAGCAGGACCTTAGCAGCCTTACACAGAAGAGAAATGTTTCTTATTACATTCCAACTATGGATTGTTGTGGTGACTTATTTGTGTCATCTTCTCATTGGCTGTTTCCAGCGCTCCTTCCAGTATCACTACTAGCAAAGGCGTTGCTTCTCACTTAGAACAGTGTTAGAATTCCTGTCCTTTCTCACTTAGAACAGTGTTCTAGTCTTGAGCGCCTGCGCAGCGAGTGCAAAGTGGTGCTGTTTGACTCACATGTAGAGTGAAATGCGACGCCTTCTCCTTGTAATGTATACACTAGTCGAGCTTGCATGCATAGAGCATCTATAAGGCCAGCATTTGAGCCATATACGAGTGAGATTCACGGTACAATTATATACATTGAACAAGATATATAAACATGTCAATCTCTGCATGAGTAAAGTTGTTTGTTAGACCCAGGGTGTGGTAGTAACCACCAAAATGACATCACACGAGGCTCCCCATAGACTTGTGTTAAGAGGAAAGTAGAGAGCTCATTGTTTGTGAAAAAAAGAATGATGTCATCTTAGCGTTCTACCCGACCTTGGGTTTAATTTGTGAGTGGGGTTTGTGTCGGGGTTGTGAGACGGCCTGTGAGTACCTGTGAGTACCAGTGCTGCTTGCAACTGCGCATGTCTATCAATCACTCCTGGAAAGGAAGCAAGGAAGGTTTGACTTGCTGATTTATCCCGTGTATAAACATCAGACGCTGCTGGAGAACATGCATATTCTCTCAGCTTTTGGTTAAGATCAAGTGTAGTACCTGTTCTTATGAGTTCAGTATCTGATATCAGGCTCGTTTAGCCCCAATACCAAACTGGATTCACCTCAACCACCAGCAATGTCCGTGAGGTCTGCTGGATACAACATTTGTAGCAGTAGTCAGTTCCACTCTCCACGACAGTGCTAAGAACCTTTTTATTGTCTCTGCCCCCACAAGGGAGAGACTACGGAAACGCTTCGTTGTTGACGAGTTTCATGGCTGAACAATACAAACGTGTAAAAGTAAATCTAGGGTAAATACGAAGACAGAGACTATGCGACTAGCCGCTTGTTTTTAACACAAACCTTTTTATTTTAGGTCACCATTTGTTGTTTTTGTTCCCTCAAATTTCAAGGCCATTAATTTCCTCAGCCCAGCTCAGGGAGAATGTAAGCCTTGTTTATGTTTTGATTGAGCCTGGGTCTTTGCTAGGTGATCCATCAGTGAAGGGAATCAGTGAGCTGTGGATCATCCAGGCTGTCAGCATGCTGGTTGGATGCATGAATTATTGAGAAAATGGGGAAAATCAATCAATGAATTCATATCGAACAGCAGGTTTGTTGCATAAGGTTCTTTAAGGTAGAGGGTCATATTTCTGACCGGGTTGTATTTCCGACCCCTATTGGTTGGGGGATGGGTGTCAGAAACCAGCTAGCATGGTTTCAGATAGTGTCCAAGAGTGTTCTAATTTCGTCCATGCTTGGAAAAATCAAGAGCTTCTGATTGGTTCTGATTGGTGTAGAAGCACTCTATTTTCAGAATCCAACCTCTCATGAAAACCATGACTATGAGCGGTTAATGGTCACTCTAAGCTTTCAGACTTAAAAAATCATAGAAAATTGTAGAAATGCTCAAAAAATGTTTTTTTTTGGGGATGTCTTTGCAATAGCTTTGCAGAGCATCCAAAAATTATAAAAATTTTCTTTCACAAGTCTAAGTATGCAAACCTGAAATTCAGTCGGGAATTGGTCCCACTACCTTAGCAGTTGGCAGATCACACCCTTCTCGATTTGTGGATCTATAGTAGTTTAAAAAAAAAAAAAAAGAATCCGGAAATCATCAAGGCTCCATAGTATTCTTTTATAAAAAACCCAGAAAGTGTCAAGGAGCATGTACTCAATGGACTATCGTTGGTGAGAAGCAACCAACTCAACGGTAGTTGAGTTTAATTAATCTGACAAAATCTCGTATTCCAGAATCCCGTATGCTATTCCTTGACATAATATGGCCAGATTGGGAGGTGAGTACCACAAGGGCTAAAGAACCTTATGCGGATGTGCCCACTCTGCACATGGAAGCCAGTTGCACCTAATTAATTGTTCAGGAGAAAAGAATTAGAAATGTTTATCCTTGTTTGTTATGAGTTACACCAAAGTTTAACGATGGTTTCAAATTATAGTGAAATTAAATTTTGTCTTGAGCAGAAGTGAAGCTTTGAACTGTAATACACTGTACGAAGATGACAAGACCGTGTGTATAATCAATGACAGGGCATGGAAGGGTGTACACAAAAGAAAATACCTGATCCTAATCCAACCATATGGACACATGAACCTTTCTTAATTTGAATGAAATAAAAAAAGCTAAGCTGGCAAGCACACATGAAACAACATGAAGCTTGATGAATGCCGACCAACTGCCTTACCTTACCACCCACAAATGCTGTTGATCAATGCAGCCAAGAGACTGTGTAAGGGCTACCTTCCTCATTAGACTGAGTGAATAAATTGTCTACTTGTTGACCTTCGAACATCTGGGGGTGGTGGCGCAGTTGGCTAGCGCGGGTACGCGCACATTATTAAATAATTATGGATCTATTTCTGTGCTCACCTCTACCTATAAGTTGGCCGCCAAAACGTTAGCCAACAGAGTTCAGGGCTTACTTCCGCAATGGATACGGCCAACGCAAACCGGCTTTGTTAGAGATAGATCGATTTTAGACAACGTTTTTCTTACGTATGAGTCTATGCAGTGGGCCGCGGAATCGAAACAAGACTTAGTAATTCTTTTGCTCGACTTTGAGAAAGCCTATGACAGGGTTAATTGGCTATTTTTGCAAGAGACTATGCGGAAAATGGGACTTAATGATACTTGGATTAAGTGGGTCAAAGCGCTTTACACTAAGGTGGACTCTTCTATTCTTATCAATGGTCAGAAAGGGCAGAAGTTCACCTTAGAGCGTGGAGTTCGGCAGGGCTGTCCGATTGCTCCTTATCTGTATCTGTTTGTGGCGGATGTGCTAGGCTACATGGTTTCTGATCCACAGTACGGCATTCGAGGTCTTCTGTTGCCGAATGGGCAGGTAGTAAGAGACATGCTCTTCGCGGATGATACCGCTTTATATCTGCAGGGTACTAAGGATAATTTAGATAGAGTTTATGAAGTCATAGAGAAATTCTGTTCAGCCTCAGAGGCGAAGATAAATTGGCAGAAGTCTACAGCCATATGGACGTCCAATAGAGAACAAAATTGGAGCTGGGGAATAGATAAGGGAGTGAAGTGGTTAAGGAAAGGGGAGAGTGTGAGATACCTGGGTTTTCCGGTCGGTTTCGATACTCCACCTAAAGACAAGGACGATAAGGTGTTACAAAGGATTAGAGCGCAACTGAATACTTGGTCACCTAGAAAACTCAGCATAGCAGGTAGAATTTTAGGGAGTAACCAAGTCGTCCTAGCATCTATATGGTACTTAGCAAGTTGCGCTGATATTTTGATGGGGGCTTTACTTAAAGTTAGAGCCTTAGTTAGGAAGTTTATTTGGAATGGTCAGTCAGAGAAAACCACACGAGCGAGAGTTAAATGGAACTCTACCATTCTACCTCTATCTCACGGCGGCATTAAAGTTTTCAATCCGCACACACAAGCATCTGCCTTACTTGGCAAAATGGTCGTGAGAGGTTTGCTTCCGGGGCCTGAACCTTGGAAGGTCTTGTTACAACATCGGGTTAGACGTCTTAGTCTTAAACAGAGGCGAGATTGGGCCATGGATCCGCACTGGTTGTTTTTAGCAAAATCAACACATACTCCAGGGTCGCCACTATGGCACGGAGTGTGGAAAGCTTGGACCTTGATCAGACCCGGGCTAGACTTAAAGGAACCTGAGCTGAAGGCAGAGGTACTGCGCTAGCCATGGTGTTTCAACGACAATATCACGAATGATGAAGGGATACATTGGGGTGACATTTACGGTCATATGTTCAGAAGGTGGTCCCATAAAGGGATATCCAGAGTAGGTCATCTATGGAATTGGACATTGGATGCCTTTAAAGACATGGAGACTATACGAAGGGAGACGGGTTCTATGAACATTTTTAGGATCAGGAGAGAATTGATGAGAAGTGTCCCTTGGGATGACCGCAACATGGAGGAAGGACATTGGCTAGCAAGAGTGTTGAATCAAAAAGTAACAACCCAAGGAAGATTGTCACTTTTCTTGTACTATAGTGGAAGGGGTTCGTTCACTAGGAATTTTGTAATGGAATAGGTAAGAGAAGTCATGAAATTGACAAATTATTCGAGCCATTATCAATTTTTGAATCATATAAAGAAGTGCAATTTGAAATACACTTATTCACTTGCAATACTCACACAAATCAACTTTCCGATTAGCCCAATATTCTCATAACATATAAATTCACTTACAAAATAGCAACTTGACTCACGTTACTCATTTGCTAGGCCTTGCTTATGTAGCTAACTCTCAATTTTCTTTATTAGTCTACCCGCTCTAATTGTTATTTCTCTCTTTCAATAATATTAAATTCAAAATTTAATTTCTCTTTCACTTGTCATACAAGTCACTTGCACTACCCGTGCTACTTGCAACTAGACATAAAATAATTTAACTTGCACTCAATTAGTCAGTCCTACCCGGACAATCACACAATAATATAAACAAATTGCAAGTCAATCTACAATTTAATTACAAAGGTTATTATTACAATTTAAAAGAGATCAACAATACAAATAGTTTATGTGCAAGTGAGCCATATACAACTCAATATGAACTAAAAACTAAGTTGTTAGACCTTGGACTTATAGTCCTAAAATTGGTAAAGACAACTCTTCACTGAAAGTGTGTAAAGACAACTTGACCCACTCCATATCTATTCAACTTATTGCTTTCATATTTGTATAAGTCCCAATTAGACTTCTATACGACTATTTAACTACTTTACACCTTACTAATGGAGAAAAAGAAATTAGCTAACTCCCATTTACACACCCATGGCTAAATAGACATAAATTTCAAAAAAATTGATATTACAAAGAGATATACCGATGCTTTCATTCTTCCCATAAATCTATCATGTAGTGTCTATGACGGAGGAGACAACGTTGGTCATGGTGTATAGACCGGTCAATTTTACCGAACGGTTGGCATCTGTTTTCAACAAGGCCGTGCCTCTCCCACAGTGCCAAATTACACAGGCAAGAGTAGTTCTTCGTAATCCGAAGGGAGAAGTACTCGATTTTAATCCTTTGAATGGGCCCACGGAAGGACTTTTAGTATGGCTGATGGGCACAGGGAAGATTAAAGATTTGCCTATTGATCTAAAGGAATGGGAGTGGAGGGCAACCGGTAACACGAAGAAAGCTCATTTCTTCGGGTATACGGTGAAGAAAGCTCATTTCTTCGGGTGTACGGTGAAGAAAGGTTACCGCATCATTTTGGACACAATATCTAAGACGCCTCCAATTCAGGATTTCCTTACGGTGAAAGGATACTCATTCTTGGAAAGAAAGAGGTTCTTTGCAAACCTTTGGCATCCATGGATCCCACGCAAAGTGTCGACCATGATATGGCTTACAGCTTCGGGAGGCTTACCGTTAGCTGGGTGGAGGAAAAAGATGAACATTCCGAATATAGATGGGACTTGTAACCTTTGTCACTCAGGGGTTATTGAAACACCATAGCACTCCTTTATGGAGTGCGCTGCTGTTCGCGAGGTATGGGAGAAGTATTGCGACTTAAGGATCAGGGCAGGTTTTGACCCTAAGGTACATAATTGGGAAGACGCCTTGTATGGTCTGGAGCCCCCCAGACAGCAAACAAGGGGACCCCAGCAGCCAACAATCCCGCAAGACACCGACACAGACGCACTTTTGGTGGAGGAAATGTTAGAAAAACCATGGGACATACTACGATTATGCCTACTTTGGACTGTCTGGTGTCAGAAGTGCGAGTATGGCCTGCGTAATGGAGAGTTCTACATTGGTGTCGCGCTCTTCAGAGCTTGGCAGCTTACTGTCCAAGCAGGGATGGGAGCTTGGAAGGAGTTGAATCGGTATATTAAGGAGCCCCCCTCCAAAAGGCAGATGGCGAAGAGAGCTGCCTTTATCAAGATCTGGACTCACAAGGAGATTTTTTGTCAGTATTCTAACAAGTTCAAATGGAAAATTGCTCCTAACATGTATTTCTTGTCTCGGGACTTAGCTAATAGATATAGGTCTCTTCGAGCCATGCAACCAGCACTGGGCAATGCTACAACTTCACCGCAAAACACTCGGAGTGGACAAAGCGCATCAGAACACTGGTTGTCTTCGGATCAAAGTTTCTCGGACTTTGGGACGGATAACTCTAGTAGCTCGACCTCACAACAAAGCTACAGCGACAGAGCGACACGAGCTGAAGCTCTCGCTGACGATATTATTGATCAGGTGATGCAACAACTATTGAGGTAATTGATGCAACGTAGTATTGCTAGAAGCCAAAGACGTACGGGTGCTAAATAATGGTGTGTGGGAGGAGGGGTTAGGCATGGACTGATCTCTAGAGTGTCCTTGTGATGAGTTATCCCATATGGTTTGTCCATGGTGACCTCCTAGTGTACACTACTTAAGGTGGAAGGCCTTTGAGTAAAGATTATC
This sequence comes from Pohlia nutans, assembly GCA_022496805.1. Lineage (NCBI taxonomy): Eukaryota > Viridiplantae > Streptophyta > Bryopsida > Bryales > Mniaceae > Pohlia > Pohlia nutans. The sequence goes on along the minus strand of CM040091.1, from coordinate 13,911,620 downwards.
TCTTTCTACGCATTCCTTGTGTTTGTGTGTGTGCCTTGTGCAATCTTCTCTACCTTCAATAGGTTATGGGCCCACTCATGTGTGTTTCATGAGTATTAGATTGCATTTGTGCAAGTATTTTGAGGTCGGTGCGCAACGGGCGGTTTTGGAGCATTGTTGGAGGTTTTGGAGCTTGTTGAAGCGTTGGTGTTTCTTGGAGGTGTGCATGGGCTGAAGTTACATATTGGAGCACTCTCGTCGGTCAATTTCTTCCCTTGATCTCCTTCTTTTCTTTCTTCTATCTCTTCGTTGCGAGTGGAACTTCGTTTGGTTCAATTGTGAGCATTTGAGTAAATGCAAGTGATTTGTGAGGTGTGAAGACTCTCGTGGAGGGTCTACCATCTGATCCTAGTGATTAGGCACTTGCTTTGAGGTGTTGCATGTATTTCATGCTCTTGGGGTGCTCAAATTTTCATTTGGAGCTAGTTTGTGCACAAAGGTGCGGTTTTGAGCAATTTCAATGCGATTGGGGTTTTGAGGGACTTGTGTGAGTTCATGTGCATTGAGTGAGTGCTCTTGAAGGACACAAAGGTGTCATTGACGTGCATTGAGTGTTTGGGGACACTAAGGCGTCGTATTGAAGCATTTGGAGTTGTTTTGAGCTCCATTGAGTGATTTGAGGGGTTTTGGTGAGCCTCTTTGCATTTTTGGGTGAGGGTTCTCACATTTGAGTGTTGGGAGGCGTGTGTGGAGCACAAAAGTGCTGATCTAGTGTTTGGGGTTGTTTTAAACCCATTGGGTGCACAAAGGTGCAATATCAAAGCAAAAAATCACAAAAACAAAGTTGTGTGTTTGAGTTTGAGGTTTCATTTGTGTGGGGAGGCATACGTAAGTGAGGATCATGGCATCTTTTGAGGGTGAGGGTCCCAAGGTCGTGGACAAGTTCGATGGGGTGAATTTCCACTTGTGGAAATTCAAAATGGAGATGGTGATGGCCGAGAAGGAGTTGTGGGAGATTGTCGAGGGTAGTGAGGAACCTCCTTTCTCTTCTACGGATTCTAGGATCATGCAAGCGTACACGAGGAGGGAGAAGAAGGCATTTGCCATTTTGGCACTCAACCTCGCGGATTCGCAACTTGCGCACATTCGTTCGTGCAAGACACCCGCGGAAGCATGGTCCAAGCTTTGCAACATTCACGAAGCGAAAACATTGGCCAACATTTTGTTTTTGAGGCGCAAGTTCTTCACCATCAAGATGGGCGAAGAAGATGACATGTTGGCGCACATCAACAAGGTCAAAGCTCTCGCGGATCAACTCAACGGTTGCGACGTGTCGGTTACGGATGGTGACATCGTGATGACACTTTTGGAGAGCCTTCCATCATCATACGAGTACCTCATCGTGGCGATGGAGTCAAGACCCATTACGGAGCTCACATTGGACTATGTGACCTCACGGTTGTTGCACGAGCTTTTGCGGTGAAAGGAGAACGAGTCTCGAGAAGATGGAGCGGCACTCGTGGCGAAGCAATTCAAGAATGGAGGCGGTGGGAGCTCAAGCGACAAGGTGTGCTTCTATTGTGGTAAGAAGGGCCACATTGCCAAATTTTGCTTCAAACGCAAGAGGGATGAGAAAGGGGAGAGTGCAAACAACACTAAAACTCGTGACGATGATAAGTACGCATTTACGGCTAGATATGAGGCAAGCATGAGCGATGGCATCGAGGGTGATGCAAGCATGAGTGATGGTATCGAGGGTGATGCAAGCATGAGTGATTGGATTGAGGTTGGTGATGAGTATGCAAACATGGCAAGCAATGTATCGTGCAATGGTAGTACGAGTGATTGGATTGTTGATTCGGGGGCTACAAGCCACATGTCACCACATAAAACTTGTTTTCATTCGTATGCTCTCATTAATCCAAGGAGAGTGATTTTGGGAGATGATACGGTGCTTGAGGCCGTTGGCAAGGGCCAAATTGTTGTAGACACCGAGGTGAGGGGTCGTGTGAAGACAATCACTATCCAAGATGTCCTCCACGTTCCCAAATTAACGGCAAATTTACTATCGGTGAGGCAATTAGTGGCAAAGCACTTGAGGGTTGAGTTTAGTGATAAGGGGTGTTATGTGTTGTCACCGAGTCGAGATGAGGTGGCCATCATTGAAGAACACGAGGGCTTGTACCACATCAAGTTCTCCAAGGTGCATTCGAAGGAATCGGCGGCGTTGGCGCATTCAAACTTGAAGGACGACAAGTTGGCGTTGTGGCATCGTCGACTTGGCCATTTGAACATCAAGAGTGTGAAGACACTACGCGGCATGGTAAGCGGTATGGACCTTCATCAATTGAAAGTGGATGCTTCTACATTCACGTGTGAAGGTTGCATTGAAGGCAAGCAACAACGGTTGCCATTTGCGGGTGAAGGGGCGACACGGGCCACAAAAGTTTTGGAGATCGTGCATTCGGATGTGTGTGGCCCCATGAAGACCACATCGATGGGAGGTTGCAAGTACTTTGTGACTTTCATCGATGATTTTTCAAGGAAGATATGGCTCTACCCTATCAAAGCCAAGAGTGAGTGCTTTGAGAAGTTCAAGGAGTTCAAGACATTGGTGGAGAACCAATCCGAGTTGAAGATCAAGGTGTTTCGGTCGGACAATGGCGGCGAGTACATGTCCAAGAAATTTGACGAGCTTTTGAAGAATGAAGGCATCGCACGCCAAACTTCGGCCCCGTACACGCCTCAACAAAATGGAGTTGCGGAGCGCGCAAATCGCACCATTGTAGAGATGGCGAGGAGCATGTTGCACGCTCAAAACTTGAAGTTGGACCTTTGGGCGGAAGCGGTGGTGAATGCGGTATACACACGCAATCGGTGTCCAACAAGCGCGGTTGAAGGCATGACGCCGGAGCAAGCGTGGAGTGGGAGGCAACCATGTGTTGCACACATGCGCATCTTCGGATGCATTGCATATGCGAAGGTTCCTGACGAACGGAGGACGAAACTCGAGGCTAAGGCCTTGAAATGTGTGTTTCTTGGGTATTGTGAAGGTACCAAGGCGTATAGACTCATGTCGGTGGACACGAGGAAGATCATTCGGTCACGTGATGTGACATTTTGTGAGGAGTCTACGATGGAGGCTCCTTTGGAGGTTGGTCCAAGTGGGAGTAGTGGAGACGTTTTGGTGGACACACCCTCCAAGTCTCCTAGTGTTGTTGATGTAGGTGATGATGACGGTGATGACGAAGCTGGCGACACGGAGGTTGTTGAAGCGCCATCGAGCTCAAAGGCCAAGAATGGCGCAAAGGGCACGCAAGAGGAGCAAGTTTCTTCAAGCGAGCGGCGGTACCCCGAGAGATCGCGCAAGCCACCTGGAGAATGGTGGAAGAACCACATCTTCCCTCAAGTGGAGGACGAGCATGCGAATGTGGCATTATCGGATGGTCCATTGACCATTCGAGAAGCCATGCAAGGTGAGGATGCGGTCAAGTGGGAGCGCGCCATGCAAGAGGAGTACGACTCTCTAATTGCTAACGGTACGTGGCAATTAACTCCCATTCCAAAGGATCGCAACCCCATTGGTTGCAAATGGGTGTTTCGGACAAAGAGGGATGTTTCGGGTATTGTTGTGCGTCACAAGGCAAGATTAGTAGCCAAGGGGTTCGCGCAAGTGCATGGGGTGGACTTTCACGAGACATTTGCTCCCGTGGCCAAGTTCACCACCATTCGATGCATTCTTGCCATTGGAGCGGCCTTGGACTTGGAGATGCATCAAATGGATGTGAAGACCGCATTTTTGAATGGCGATTTGGAGGAGGACATCTACATGGTGCAACCTGAGGGGTTTGTGCAACAAGGTAATGAGCACCTTGTTTGTAAGTTGCAAAAATCATTGTATGGGTTGAAACAATCTCCAAGAGCGTGGTACCAAAAGATTGACACGTTCTTGGTTGCACACGGGTTTACTAGGAGCATTGCGGATCATAGTCTCTACTTCATGCAAGAGGGGCAACATGTGGTGATTGTGATCATATATGTTGATGATTTGATCATTCTTGCAAGCCTCATGAGTTTAATGGATGCATTAAAAGGCATGCTTGAGAGAGAGTACGAGATGAGTGATCTTGGAGAATTGCACTTTTGTCTTGGTGTTGAGTTTGTGCGAGACAGGGCTACACGCACTATCACCATGAGTCAAGGCAAGTATGTGATGGACGTGCTCAAGAGATTCGGGATGGAGGATTGTAAGCCCGTGGCAACACCATTGGATGCAAACTCCAAGCTCGTCAAGCTTTCGGAGGAGGAGTATGCGATGGAGGCTAAATCGATGGCGGAGGTGCCATACAAGCAAGCGGTGGGGTCATTGATGTATGCGATGATTGCGACACGGCCCGACCTTGCGTATCCAATTAGCGTGGTGAGTCAACACATGGCGAGACCGGGCTCGATGCATTGGATGACGGTCAAGAGGATCATGCGTTATTTGAGGGGCACAAGCGATGTGAAGTTGTGTCTTGGAGGCAAAGACATTGTGTTGAGCGGCTATTGTGACGCGGACTACGCGGGAGACACGAGCGATCGAAGATCGACAACGGGCTACATGTTCAAGGTCGGATCGGGAGCGGTGTCGTGGAATAGCAAGCGGCAACAAACCACGGCGACATCAACGGTGGAGGCCGAGTACATGGCTACGAGCCATGCCACGAAGGAGGCCATTTGGTTGAGGCAACTAATGGTGGATGTGGGTTGCACACAAGGTGAGGCTACAACGATTATGTGTGACAACCAAGGGTGCATTTCACTTGCAAAGAACCCTACACATCATTCACGCACGAAGCACATTGATGTGCAATACCACTTCATTCGGGAGAAGTTGGAATTGGGAGTTATACATTTGGAGTATTGCCCAACGGAGCACATGGTGGCGGATGTGCTCACAAAGGGTCTTTGTAGAGACCGACACCAACGATTAGTAATAGCATTTGGACTTAGAGGCTTTGGCTCTACGCAAAGTGGGAGTATTGAGGTAATTGATGCAACGTAGTATTGCTAGAAGCCAAAGACGTACGGGTGCTAAATAATGGTGTGTGGGAGGAGGGGTTAGGCATGGACTGATCTCTAGAGTGTCCTTGTGATGAGTTATCCCATATGGTTTGTCCATGGTGACCTCCTAGTGTACACTATTTAAGGTGGAAGGCCTTTGAGTAAAGATTATCTCTTTCTACGCATTCCTTGTGTTTGTGTGTGTGCCTTGTGCAATCTTCTCTACCTTCAATAACAACTTGGACAGGAGGCTCAAGAAGAAGTGGAACAGGAAGGAGCGGACTTACCCGAAGTGGCACCGTCGATCTCCCCCGGCGTGCAACAACATCGCCCTCCGACTGTGGTTCGTTCCCTCTCACAAGATATCGCTCCGCGCTGCTCTTCGCCGGAAGACACTACCGATTTCTCTCACGACTCGGATTCTAACAGCAACGTCGACGCCTTGTACTCCGACACGGAAGACCTTCACGAGTACGACTCTCTTCTCCCCAGCGGTCTCCAAGAACCGGCGGACTTGTGTGAGCACGTTAGGTTTTGGATGTTTGGCTTGTTTGCCACGCAGTTGGATAGGAACTAGGTCCGGTACCATTCCTCCTATTTCTTAGGTCTGGGAGCTGCCATGTGGCTGCTCCCTTGCCCCCCGGGGCTTTCTCGGCCGTTTGGCCTTTGCCGACCCTCTTGGGTTGGTTTGTTTTGGACTTCGTGTCTGTTTTCTCAGGGCTTCCCTGTGTTTTTAACCCGAAGCGGGATTATGCGCCAGTTTCAGGTATTGGTCCGAAAGGGCGTGGGTTCGAATCCCACTGTTGACACACACAGTTAAATTTTTTTAGTTAGTTACTCCCTCCGTTTCATAATAAGAGTTTTTTTTTGCCTCCTGGTGTTGCACCTTGATGTACAAGATTAGGTCTGGATCAGCATTTTCCTACTCACCCAACGGAAGTTTTGCGTCAACAACTTTTTGGGAATCCCCTCTTTCGTGACACAGAGGGACTCATGTTCGGTACAGACAAGGAATCGGCTCACTGCACCTGGGCTACTCACGATGCAAGCTCGTTGCAGGACATTTGGGACATGGCTACTCGAGACTGGAAAACGGCAGATCAACTCCAACGACAAACGAAGTCGAGAATTATGTCAAGACATCGACCCAACTTACTAGCAGGACTCACGATTCGTCCCGGACCGCACCAATCACCTCAGATAGGGGAGTGGGTCACTACAGACACTATAGGCCCTATACATTATATCTACCACATCACGGCAAGCCAGGACGGAAGATATGCAAGAAGGCGATACATCAAACTCGACTCCGAGAAACTTCATCAGACAAACCATGAACCACAAGCAATTCCAAACCTACGCCTTGAGCATGTCAGGGTGCTGACTACTACAGGTCTAAGGCAATAAGTAGTGGAATACAACCTCGTGGATCCACCAAATGAACACGACACACTATGGCTTTTTGGTACAACCCATATCAAGAATTTGCTCTGGGATCCAATTGATTGGAAGTGGCGGCGATACGGCACACTGCAAGAGGTGTCGTTTTTCAACTATGCAACGAAATACGGATACAAAACAGGGTTGGCAGACATACCAATAACTACGAAGGCTTTACGAGACCTTCGGAATCGCGGCTTCACGACCAGCCAATGCTGTTAGTTTATCAACAGAGTCTGGTACTCTTGGCTCCCACGGAAGATATCTTCAATGCTATAGCTTACAATCGCTAGTAGTCTGCCCATAGGCAATTGGAGAGCACGTGCTGGGTGGGAAGGCCAATGTAAAATCTGCGGGCATGCAACGGAAGACATTGAACATGTGTTAGCAACATGTCCCATTACTCCCATAGTGGCCCCAATTTGGGATTATTTTAGAGCACTTAGAACCAAATCCAGCTGACTAGGTCCTTACACCACATGGACTCAAATCTTATATGGACGTAGTGACTTACTGGGAACAACAAAAGTACAGGACGGAATTGCATGGGACACAAGCAGGACCACTCGAGTTTCGGAAGACACCGCATGGGAGCTATTGAGAGCGGCATTCCTATAGAATATTTGAGTCCAAAAGTGCAACCAGGAGCAAAATGGCCTAGAATTCACTTTAGGAAAAGCTCTCTTTTTCACATGGAAAACCTGCATCTGCATAGGGATGGAGGTCTGGAACAGTATAAGCAGACACGAACGGAATCAGGAGCGGCTTCAATTCTTACACGACTCATTTCACTCTATAAGGACACATGATGGGATTCTTGCCACTATGCTTAATAATCACCCTCGCTGGCATACCATTCCCCCTCTGGAATATCTACCTCAAGGCCTTGCTACACATATACCAAGATAATTACAACAAATCCCTATTCGGGAAAAGAGCCCTGATAGCGACTCCAATCCTTCCTATGGTTCTACGGAGATTGATGAGGCAATCAATACGCTATATGAAGAAGTCAACCAAGACTTACAGGAGTTGAAGGACATGACTCAGGCGATTTCAGAAGATGAACAGGAACCTCAAGACAGACCCGACTCACATCCCTTTCCAACTCCTTCGACACCCAACACAACAGGTCCCTCAAATTGGCGAGACTAAGATTTAGAAGCACACCAAGACGAGGAGTTCCCAAGAGACGGACAACATCCAACTCCTCTAACGCCCAACACAGCAGGTCCCTCAAATTGGCGCGACCAAGATTTAGAAGCACAACAAGACGAGGCGCATGAGTTTTTAGTAGACGTACCAGAATGCCACGACAGTCAAGATCCGGCTCAACAACCAGCTTCGCTAACGCCTTACATAGCAAATCCCTATCATTGACAAGAACACAGACCTTATGAGTACACAAACCCTAGTGCATGGCGAATCCGCTTAGAGCAGCTCTACAACTCTACAACGACGACAAAAACGATCTAGCAAGTGAGACGCGAGGTCAACCCAGCTTCGGCCCGATTGGTAGATGAACATCTTCAGCAGGAAATTGATGGCCTACTTCATACCTTTGAGCAGGAGCGCATACGTGAGCAGGTTCAGGAGCCGATCTCACCACGCACTCAACGCTGGCTTCAACGAAACGAGGACAAAATGCTAAGTCGCTTTGGCACTAATCCTTACACGGCAACGGAACTCCTGATCGTCGTTGAGCGAGCGAGACGCGCCCTAAACTTTCCGGGTCTTGCAGCCTTGGAAATGTACACAACAGTAGTGCAGCATTTGAGTGACAAGGACTACAGACGGTGGATGAATGATGGACGCGGTTACTTCAACCTCGGCGGTCGACATCCTAGCTTATGAACTGGCGATGGATAGGTAGGGCAGAACTTGTGTTTCTCCCGTGCCGTAGGAGTGATCTTGAGGACATGTATTTCGGAGTTTCTCTGTCGGATGCCTTCCCCTTCGCTAGTTTTTTCTGAGACAATCATGTCCCCTCGCTTGTCGAGCGGCCGTTGATTGCCTCTCCTTAGTGGATATGCCCGGACGGACAACTAGTTGACAGGTTAGGGTTTTCTTCTTGGTCTTCGATGTTTGTCTTCCTGGCCCTCTGCCGTCAGCCCTCACGGCCGTTGGCCAGGACCGGACTTGCCCGCGTGTTCCCTTATTTGCGCTTTTCGCGCCTTTAACCCTGGTGGGGTCTTTATGGTATTACACCTTGATTTGTCAATATGACCGAGTTGGTCTAAGGCGCCAATCAAGAGAACGTTGAGAAAGCACATAAGGTACTTCAAAAATTCTGTGAGGTTTCGGGGGCAAAAATTAACTAGAACAAATCTTTTGCTATATGGACCTTAGACAACCCAAGAGAATGGTCATGGGGAGAAGGCCTGGGCTTAAAGTGGCTCAGAGAAGGAGAGACGACAAGATACCCAGGCCTTCCAATGGGCTGTAAGATGTCACAATATGACAAGGATCAAAAAGTGCTGCAACACATTAAACAGAAACTAAATATTTGGAGTCCACGTTCCTTGTCTATAGCAGCAAGAATTTTGGTGACTAACCAAGTTATTCCCTCATCAATATCGTGATTTGTCAATATGGCCGAGTTGGTCTAAGGCGCCAGTTTCAAGTACTAAGGTTCTACGCTCCGCTGGGTTCGAGGAGCCGTGGCGGAGCGCCTTCTGGGCGCGTATTGAGTTGATGAGATTTTAGTCGTCTGTTGGGGTTAACACCATCAGGTAATGCGATTTTTGGCTTAGTCTTCTCATTGCGAGCGTTTTCAATATGTTCTTTGGTACCATCGGTGAGGGTCTTGACATGGTCGGAGCGGCGGGTAGTATGGTGTTCAATCAAGATGTTAGAGGAGATTTTTTGATGCAGGCGTCTTCACACGGCGTAGAGAAGGTCATGAGGCAAGATTCGATAGCCTGAGAGCGTGTTGGAGGGTATTCCTAGTTGGGCAGTGGCGCCACCTTTTCTTGATCTTCTTAGAGATCAAAGAAAGATGGATGCAGAGCCAAAGTGTGTTGACGGTGTCCTTAGAGTTCCTTTTTCTGAGGAGGATCGCACAATATTCGAGAGATTTTTAAAGATAGCGGAAGAGAGAACTGTACTTGGCCTCCTTCCACTCAAGAGCGAGGAGTACCAAGCTTTATTTGAATGGGCGAAATCGAACCTTCACGAGTCGTTAGAGTTGGTAGCCTTTGTCGGAAACGGCTTCTTTGAGGCGGTTTTTAAGGATAAAATTGGGGCTGAGCACACGCTCAGGCATAGTCATTTTTACGGGGGAAGAGAAGTTATCTTTTCAACCTGGAGCGCGGATTTGTTTTTTTTAAAAGAAGCGTCCTATAGAGAAGTTTGTCATCCGATTTGGGTACACTTTCTACCGCTTCCCTCATACGCAAGGAATGGGGATTGTCTTAGAATCATGGGAAAGCGGATAGGAGAGTTTCTAGAGGTGGATCTTTCAGACTCTTATGTTGAAAAGACAGTAGGACCTAGGGTCACAATATTGGTAAAAGAGCTGGAGGCCTTGCCTTCACTTATGATCTTACCAGGTAGATCTACGGGTACATTTTTGAAGCACAAGATGCACTACTCCGGAAAACCAGACCAATGTGAGCGATGTAAGCTCATTGGACATACGCGTAAACATTGTCTTGGGTTGCCGCCTCCGAGTGAGGTGACGGCGGATAGAGGACGCACTTCAAACAGGACGGAATACTTCCCAAGAGTCCCAAACAGACAAGAGCGATTTGTTTAAAGACAGAACCCCCCACATACATTTCAGACAAGCATGAGAGGGGGTTTTGGGGGTCGAGGTGGAAGAGCAAAGTTTCAGGAACTCCCTTCCAACCGCAGTAGAGATTGGGTCCAAAAGAAGAAGTATGCAATCAAGTCGGTGATCGTTAACACGACCACACATGAAAGGAAGAAGCAAAATACTCCGCTAGACAACCAGTCCTGTGACACTGGGAGAAATTACAAGCAGGAACCAGTACGCACTGTCCCGGCCAAGACTACCGGCATTGATAGCGCAGTACCGAGAGGAGTATTCGACAATCGACAAGAATGACGACAAGAAGTGCAAGTTCAGTCAAAGGAGCGCTCGTACATCGAAGGCACTTATTTGGAACACATTATCAAGGAGACACAGAAGGGAGAAATGCTTGATAAGGGACAGCCGTATCTGGATCTCGGGGAGTGCACTTAAAGTTAGGATTAGGAATACACTTGAGTGCGTTTTAATAGCATACCCCCTACAATACTTGGCCTTAAAATAGTTTTTAAATCACGATTTTTAGGTGTTGAATCATTACGTATATATCTTACATTTGGTCTAAATTTCAAACCCAAAAGTTTTTTAAATCTTATAAAAAAATGATAGAATCTTACACTAAAATGTGTTGTTTTTTGCTTCAAAAATAAATTTAAAAATATTTACAAGTGATTATTTTTTGAAATTTATACAACAAGAACTTTAAATTGTGTTCAACAACTTTATATTTTTTTTACAATTTTCAGATGATTTTTTAGTACATACATAGGGGGGTCAAAAGTACGCACTCATGTGATTCCTAGTCTTAATTTTATGTGCACTCCCCGAGATCTGGATGATACAGTCGCGGTTCCTCCACCCCGTATTCAGTCCTCAGTTGAGCCCTTTGATGCTGCAATTGCATTGGAGGAAACAAATGGCTTAGAGAAGTCCGTTGTTCATAACATACGGAAATCAAACATACCACCTAGGGCTAATTTAACACAATTGCCGATTGCCGATTACCCTTCACCAGAGGTTGTTCAATCTCCCACGTTGATACATACCTTTAGCATGGTCGTGAGAGGACATGCTCATATTTCTCCTACTAAGACTACACAGAGGGAGAAGTATGGTTTAATATTCAGTTCAACGAAAGAAGACAGTCCAGCAAAAACTGCCACGGAGGAGAAGGGGTAGACAAACATACAAGAACCACTCTTAAAGCGTGGTTACCTTATGACAAACATTCCTAAGTCTTTTTGGGAGGCAAGTGATTTCCTCATGCCTTACCGGTTGAAGATCAACTGTTGTCGTTTGTTCCCGATTTTCACCTGCATTGATCCAAGGAGGAAGAATGAGTATAAAATTCTGATGGAGAAGGCATCCCCGAGACAGACAAGTGCAAGGGTAATTGCTTTCAAACAGTTGGGGGTGTTAGAAGGGCAAAACACTTGGACTGAAAAGCAAGCGATTGACGTCATCGTTAATGATACTGCTTTGGCCTTAAGAGGAGTTATAGTCAACACGAATAATAAAATTAATCCTCTGCGCAGATAGGAAGACGCATGCTGGTACTATAGATGGATACATGAAAGCATTGAGACGTGCCATTGCTTAGTGCTATGTTTCATTCCGGTCAAGGAGGACACTGTCACCCTATAGAGACCAGACATATGCTTTTGGAAGACACTAGAAAAGGATATAAGCTCAATGTTCAATGTTTCTCAGCAGTTAGGTCAGTTGGTCAAGCTCCCTGCTCTTAGTTTAGAGGCTATTCAACGCATCATCGGTAATGACCTATATGACACAGAAGCATCACCTGCTAGACCGTCATCTAAGCGTATGGGAGGAAACATAGAAGAAGAAGTACCGGAGTTGGATGGCCAGTACCGCGGCTCCCTTCAGAATGACATCCCTGAGTTATGAATCCTCAACAGTTAGTTATTCTTACCCAGAACATCCAAAGCTTAGGACAAGGAATTCAGGGTATTAGGAAACATAGAGAGTTTAGAGTTTTAAAAAATAAGACTATCCCTAACCTTCAAATTATTCTATTGTAAGAGTACCATATATTTGTTAAAGATTGTCTTTCAAAGACATCCAAATTAGAATACAAAGGTGGTACCCATCTTTGGAACCATGCGAGATTCTCAGCATCAGGAAATAGATTGACAGGTGGAACATGTATATTACTAGGTCCTAGAATTGCCCCATTTGTTATAGATAGTGGAGTCATTATCAAGTCTAGGGCTGACATCAATATAGGGGTTGTTAATATCTATGCGCCCAATGATATTGCATGACGGGCAAGATTCTCGTCCACTTTGAGCCGTTTCAATTTTTCGGATGTAGAATGTATGGGTCGTAGGAAGAGATTTTAACATGACAGAAATTAGAGAGGACAGAAGCGAAGGGTATGTAGGTATAAAGCTATGGGACATAGAGAAGGTCACACCTGGAACCGCCTTGCACTTACATTAGGAATGACAGATGTCCAACATTTAGATGAATACCGGCAAATAGGGAGAAAGATGTTTACATGGTAGAAGAGCTAGGGTGGCATGGAATTTGGCTACTCTCTCCACTGCTCATGGAGGTATAAAAGTTTTTGACCCACAGTCATAAGCTGCAACTCTACTATCAAAAATGATTTCGAGGAGATTAAGTCCAGGAGAAGAGCCTTGGAAAATTCTTCTCAAACACTGATTACATTATCTAATATTAAGAAAGGGAGGACTGTGGGGTAAAGACATTAACTGGCTCTTCACTGCCAAAAGGGTTGAGAATCAGGGATCATTACTATGGTAAGGGATATGGAGTGCGTGGTATATAGTCTGTGAAAGGATTAAAAAACATGAAGCTCAAACTATTGAAGGTAGAGAAGATTGCACAAGGCACACACACAAACACAAGGAATGCGTAGAAAGAGATGATCTTTACTCAAAGGCCTTCCACCTTAAGTAGTGTACACTAGGAGGTCACCATGGACAAACCATATGGGATAACTCATCACAAGGACACTCTAGAGATCAGCCCATGCCTAACTCCTCCTCCCACACACCATTATTTAGCACCCGTACGTCTTTGGCTTCTAGCAATACTACGTTGCATCAATTATCTCAATACTCCCACTTTGCGTAGAGCCAAAGCCTCTAAGTCCAAATGCTATTACTAATCGTTGGTGTCGGTCTCTACAAAGACCCTTTGTGAGCACATCCGCCACCATGTGCTCCGTTGGGCAATACTCCAAATGTATAACTCCCAATTCCAACTTCTCCCGAATGAAGTGGTATTGCACATCAATGTGCTTCGTGCGTGAATGATGTGTAGGGTTCTTTGCAAGTGAAATGCACCCTTGGTTGTCACACATAATCGTTGTAGCCTCACCTTGTGTGCAACCCACATCCACCATTAGTTGCCTCAACCAAATGGCCTCCTTCGTGGCATGGCTCGTAGCCATGTACTCGGCCTCCACCGTTGATGTCGCCGTCGTTTGTTGCCGCTTGCTATTCCACGACACCGCTCCCGATCCGACCTTGAACATGTAGCCCGTTGTCGATCTTCGATCGCTCGTGTCTCCCGCGTAGTCCGCGTCACAATAGCCGCTCAACACAATGTCTTTGCCTCCAAGACACAACTTCACATCGCTTGTGCCCCTCAAATAACGCATGATCCTCTTGACCGTCATCCAATGCATCGAGCCCGGTCTCGCCATGTGTTGACTCACCACGCTAATTGGATACGCAAGGTCGGGCCGTGTCGCAATCATCGCATACATCAACGACCCCACCGCTTGCTTGTATGGCACCTCCGCCATCGATTTAGCCTCCATCGCATACTCCTCCTCCGAAAGCTTGACGAGCTTGGAGTTTGCATCCAATGGTGTTGCCACGGGCTTACAATCCTCCATCCCGAATCTCTTGAGCACGTCCATCACATACTTGCCTTGACTCATGGTGATAGTGCGTGTAGCCCTATCACGCACAAACTCAACACCAAGACAAAAGTGCAATTCTCCAAGATCACTCATCTCGTACTCTCTCTCAAGCATGCCTTTTAATGCATTCATTAAACTCATGAGGCTTGCAAGAATGATCAAATCATCAACATATATGATCACAATCACCACATGTTGTCCCTCTTGCATGAAGTAGAGACTATGATCCGCAATGCTCCTAGTAAACCCGTGTGCAAGCAAGAACGTGTCAATCTTTTGGTACCACGCTCTTGGAGATTGTTTCAACCCATACAATGATTTTTGCAACTTACAAACAAGGTGCTCTTTACCTTGTTGCACAAACCCCTCAGGTTGCACCATGTAGATGTCCTCCTCCAAATCGCCATTCAAAAATGCGGTCTTCACATCCATTTGATGCATCTCCAAGTCCAAGGCCGCTCCAATGGCAAGAATGCATCGAATGGTGGTGAACTTGGCCACGGGAGCAAATGTCTCGTGAAAGTCCACCCCATGCACTTGCGCGAACCCCTTGGCTACTAATCTTGCCTTGTGACGCACAACAATACCCGAAACATCCCTCTTTGTCCGAAACACCCATTTGCAACCAATGGGGTTGCGATCCTTTGGAATGGGAGTTAATTGCCACGTACCGTTAGCAATTAGAGAGTCGTACTCCTCTTGCATGGCGCGCTCCCACTTGACCGCATCCTCACCTTGCATGGCTTCTCGAATGGTCAATGGACCATCCGATAATGCCACATTCGCATGCTCGTCCTCCACTTGAGGGAAGATGTGGTTCTTCCACCATTCTCCAGGTGGCTTGCGCGATCTCTCGGGGTACCGCCGCTCGCTTGAAGAAACTTGCTCCTCTTGCGTGCCCTTTGCGCCATTCTTGGCCTTTGAGCTCGATGGCGCTTCAACAACCTCCGTGTCGCCAGCTTCGTCATCACCGTCATCATCACCTACATCAACAACACTAGGAGACTTGGAGGGTGTGTCCACCAAAACGTCTCCACTACTCCCACTTGGACCAACCTCCAAAGGAGCCTCCATCGTAGACTCCTCACAAAATGTCACATCACGTGACCGAATGATCTTCCTCGTGTCCACCGACATGAGTCTATACGCCTTGGTACCTTCACAATACCCAAGAAACACACATTTCAAGGCCTTAGCCTCGAGTTTCGTCCTCCGTTCGTCGGGAACCTTCGCATATGCAATGCATCCAAAGATGCGCATGTGTGCAACACATGGTTGCCTCCCACTCCACGCTTGCTCCGGCGTCATGCCTTCAACCGCGCTTGTTGGACACCGATTGCGTGTGTATACCGCATTCACCACCGCTTCCGCCCAAAGGTCCAACTTCAAGTTTTGAGCGTGCAACATGCTCCTCGCCATCTCTACAATGGTGCGATTTGCGCGCTCCGCAACTCCATTTTGTTGAGGCGTGTACGGGGCCGAAGTTTGGCGTGCGATGCCTTCATTCTTCAAAAGCTCGTCAAATTTCTTGGACATGTACTCGCCGCCATTGTCCGACCGAAACACCTTGATCTTCAACTCGGATTGGTTCTCCACCAATGTCTTGAACTCCTTGAACTTCTCAAAGCACTCACTCTTGGCTTTGATAGGGTAGAGCCATATCTTCCTTGAAAAATCATCGATGAAGGTCACAAAGTACTTGCAACCTCCCATCGATGTGGTCTTCATGGGGCCACACACATCCGAATGCACGATCTCCAAAACTTTTGTGGCCCGTGTCGCCCCTTCACCCGCAAATGGCAACCGTTGTTGCTTGCCTTCAATGCAACCTTCACACGTGAATGTAGAAGCATCCACTTTCAATTGATGAAGATCCATACCGCTTACCATGCCGCGTAGTGTCTTCACACTCTTGATGTTCAAATGGCCAAGTCGACGATGCCACAACGCCAACTTGTCGTCCTTCAAGTTTGAATGCGCCAACGCCGCCGATTCCTTCGAATGCACCTTGGAGAACTTGATGTGGTACAAGCCCTCGTGTTCTTCAATGATGGCCACCTCATCTCGACTCGGTGACAACACATAACACCCCTTATCACTAAACTCTACTCTCAAGTGCTTTGCCACTAGTTGCCTCACCGATAGTAAATTTGCCGTTAGTTTGGGAACGTGGAGGATATCTTTGATAGTGATTGTCTTCACACGACCCCTCACCTCGGTGTCTACAACAATTTGGCCCTTGCCAACGGCCTCAAGCACCGTATCATCTCCCAAAATCACTCTCCTTGGATTAATGAGAGCATACGAATGAAAACAAGTTTTATGTGGTGACATGTGGCTTGTAGCCCCCGAATCAACAATCCAATCACTCGTACTACCATTGCACAATACATTGCTTGCCATGTTTGCATACTCATCACCAACCTCAATCCAATCACTCATGCTTGCATCACCCTCGATACCATCACTCATGCTTGCATCACCCTCGATGCCATCGCTCATGCTTGCCTCATATCTAGCCGTAAATGCGTACTCATCATCGTCACGAGTTTTAGTGTTGTTTGCACTCTCCCCTTTCTCATCCCTCTTGCGTTTGAAGCAAAATTTGGCAATGTGGCCCTTCTTACCACAATAGAAGCACACCTTGTCGCTTGAGCTCCCACCGCCTCCATTCTTGGATTGCTTCGCCACGAGTGCCGCTCCATCTTCTCGAGACTCGTTCTCCTTTCGCCGCGAAAGCTCGTGCAACAACCGTGAGGTCACATAGTCCAATGTGAGCTCCGTAATGGGTCTTGACTCCATCGCCACGATGAGGTACTCGTATGATGATGGAAGGCTCTCCAAAAGTGTCATCACGATGTCACCATCCGTAACCGACACGTCGCAACCGTTGAGTTGATCCGCGAGAGCTTTGACCTTGTTGATGTGCGCCAACATGTCATCTTCTTCGCCCATCTTGATGGTGAAGAACTTGCGCCTCAAAAACAAAATGTTGGCCAATGTTTTCGCTTCGTGAATGTTGCAAAGCTTGGACCATGCTTCCGCGGGTGTCTTGCACGAACGAATGTGCGCAAGTTGCGAATCCGCGAGGTTGAGTGCCAAAATGGCAAATGCCTTCTTCTCCCTCCTCGTGTACGCTTGCATGATCCTAGGATCCGTAGAAGAGAAAGGAGGTTCCTCACTACCCTCGACAATCTCCCACAACTCCTTCTCGGCCATCACCATCTCCATTTTGAACTTCCACAAGTGGAAATTCACCCCATCGAACTTGTCCACGACCTTGGGACCCTCACCCTCAAAAGATGCCATGATCCTCACTTACGTATGCCTCCCCACACAAATGAAACCTCAAACTCAAACACACAACTTTGTTTTTGTGATTTTTTTTTTTTTTTTTTTGCTTTGATATTGCACCTTTGTGCACCCAATGGGTTTAAAACAACCCCAAACACTAGATCAGCACTTTTGTGCTCCACACACGCCTCCCAACACTCAAATGTGAGAACCCTCACCCAAAAATGCAAAGAGGCTCACCAAAACCCCTCAAATCACTCAATGGAGCTCAAAACAACTCCAAATGCTTCAATACGACGCCTTAGTGTCCCCAAACACTCAATGCACGTCAATGACACCTTTGTGTCCTTCAAGAGCACTCACTCAATGCACATGAACTCACACAAGTCCCTCAAAACCCCAATCGCATTGAAATTGCTCAAAACCGCACCTTTGTGCACAAACTAGCTCCAAATGAAAATTTGAGCACCCCAAGAGCATGAAACACATGCAACACCTCAAAGCAAGTGCCTAATCACTAGGATCAGATGGTAGACCCTCCACGAGAGCCTTCACACCTCACAAATCACTTGCATTTACTCAAATGCTCACAATTGAACCAAACGAAGTTCCACTCGCAACGAAGAGATAGAAGAAAGAAAAGAAGGAGATCAAGGGAAGAAATTGACCAAAGAGAGTGCTCCAACATGTAACTTCAGCCCATGCACACCTCCAAGAAACACCAACGCTTCAACAAGCTCCAAAACCTCCAACAATGCTCCAAAACCGCCCGTTGCGCACCGACCTCAAAATACTTGCACAAATGCAATCTAATACTCATGAAACACACATGAGTGGGCCCATAACCTATTGAAGGTAGAGAAGATTGCACAAGGCACACACACAAACACAAGGAATGCGTAGAAAGAGATGATCTTTACTCAAAGGCCTTCCACCTTAAGTAGTGTACACTAGGAGGTCACCATGGACAAACCATATGGGATAACTCATCACAAGGACACTCTAGAGATCAGCCCATGCCTAACTCCTCCTCCCACACACCATTATTTAGCACCCGTACGTCTTTGGCTTCTAGCAATACTACGTTGCATCAATTATCTCAATACAAACACACGAAGAAACTCTTCGGCAATCCTGGTGTTTTAACGAAGACATCACAAATGGAGACGGAATTATATGGCGGGAGAATTACGTAGGTATGTTTAAAAGGTGGACAAATAAGGGAATTATGCAAGTTAAGGATATATGGCATGAGGGTTGGAATAGTTTCTTATATATAACCTCAGGAAGTCTGGAGATCCACAGGATCTCAGAATCTTCAACGTATCGTACCATAATTTTCAAGCACCATTCTATGAGGGAATTTTCAACCGAAGGAAGGTTCATGGGTAATAGATGACTCTCTAGGTTCTAATCAAAGAGTTTCCCACAATACTCAAGTGAATCAGGAAGGAACAAAGACCATGCTCTACCATCACTCAGGAAACTCCAAGGATATTGACATAGACGGGGCACTAGTAGACCTTTCTAACCACAATCCCACTGCTGCAAGAGTGGTGATAAGAGACAAAAAAAGAGTGGTTCAACTTATTAATCCACAAGAACCTCCAATTGGCAATAGACGAACAATAAGAGATGGTAGAATTGAGACTCTTCGGTTCGACCCTAGAGAATGGAATTGGAGGCAGGTAGGAACTTTGGACAAAACTCATTTTTTTGGATACATGACAAAGAAAGGATACCAAATTGAATTGGACACAATTTCAGTTTAGTTGTCTTTTGATAAAAGGCTACAATAGTTGGGCTACACCCCAACCCAACGAAAAGAATTTTATTTAGAGAATTATGGCACCCATGGGCACCAAAACAACTATCAACCATGATATAGCTCACATGTCAAGGTGGGCTTCCATTGGCAGATTGGAGAAAGAGATTAGGTAACGACGGAATTTGTAACCTCTGCAATACAGGAGCTAGTGATACACCTCATCATAAGTTTTGGTTATGTTCTTCAATATGGGAGGTATAGTGACATTTTTGAGACGTGAGAATTCGGGCAGGAATGCCATCTCCATTTACTAAATGGTTTGGCACCTTGACAAGGTTTGATCAACCCTAATGTTCGGGATCAGTTAATCCACCACAAATTCCTATCCTAGATGGAGAAGAAACCTCCAAAGAAACAATTGAGAAACCATGGGACGTATTAAGGATGTGTTTGATTTGGAGTATGTGATGCAAAAAATGTGAGTATGATCTTTGACAAGGTCAGTTCCACATTGGACTTACAATGTTTAAAGCTTGGGAGTTAACAATTCAATCAAGGATGGAAGCCTGGCGAGAAATTCAGCGGTTGGCTAAATTCTCCAAGTCAGAGAATCAACGTGCAAAGGAGAATTACTTCATCAAGATCTGTAGCCATGGAGGTATTTTCCTGAAAACTCTCGGGAGTAAATTGCAATGGCAAATGGCTCCAAATCGCTATTTCCTCACAAGGGACCTAGCAAATAACTACCGACAGGTCCGACAACTAGAGGATGAGATTCTCTCACCTAACTTTGAGCTATCATTAGACTCTGAAGGCATGTCTTTCACGCCCTTCTCTCAGGAGAAAATTTTCTCTACATTAGATGCAGGAACTCAAGATACAAGAATCAAGAGACTAGCGGAAGCTCACGCTGACAATATCTTAGACCGCATATTGCAGGAGATAGTTGATAGTCCTGTGCCGGTCACTCGTCAATCCATTGAGGCGAATAGTGATTCTCTTACACACAACAAGACTTGCTATCAATCAGACAACAAAGATGACGTGGACAATCTTCCTTTGGACCTCATGGATGCTAAAGAACTTCAAACTCAAGTTCAATTTTGGATGCAAGGCTTGGTCAATCTATGGTAACCTTTTAGTTGGTGTTTAGTGATTTAAGCGCTTAGTGCACAAAAGATTCAATTTTTGGTCCTTCTTTGCACTTCTTGGTTTGCATGGGGTTTGGCTTTGTTTGTATGAATTTTGTCCTTGCGTTTGACTTCTTGGTCAAGTCATGGTGTTCTTGGACTTTCTCTCACTAGGTGATTTCCTCTTTCTTTGTAGTCAGAGGTTTCTGGGCTCTCCGGTCCTTTGCAAAATGTTGGTCAGTCTCTATGCTCAGTCCTTTGTGGCTGGGCGTCTCAGCCTTTGAGCCTTTGTTTTCCTTTTCTCTTTTAATTTGGATGGGGTTTTGTGCACAAGTTACAGGTAATAGAGTCATGTGCTTAGTATGTTATCATGGAGGTTGATGATCTCAGAGTGGGTATTCTTAATGTTTACACGTCTAATGATACGGTTCCATTTTGGATTTCTCTTAGTACATATAAATTTCAAGAAGTGTAATGGAAAATGAGAGGAGATTTCAATATGATGGAAAATAGCGATGACAAAAGTGAAGGTTGTGTAGAAAAAGCAATGGGCCATTGGCAGACACAAGCATGGAATTTATTGGCATTGGCCTTGGGTGTTATTGACGATCAACATCTAAATGAATACCGACAAATTGGAAACAAATTACATACGTGGCTAAAAGATAAGCCCGTTGCAATTTGGTTCCAACTGGACAGATTCTACCTCAATGGATGAATGCAGATGTTAGGAGGACAACAAAAAATTCTACCCTACATCAAATACATTTATGATCAATTAGTAATTTTTGTACAAATCTATTTGAAGAAGGTTCGAAGGAGAGGGGTCATATCCTTCTACTAGTAGCAAATTTGTAGTTTGTCATTCCTTACTTTGTGGAAGCAATGAATAGTGGCAGAATATTATGTTTATAATTTTGTCTTTTTTTGACCAAAACCACTCACCAGCACTGACACAACCCATGTGTCTAGTGCGGTTTCATTTTTTTTTCACTTATAGTAAGTGAAAATCGAAACAATTCCTACTAGTGTGCAAGACTGTGCTTCTTAAGGATTCAAAAAACAAGATCACACTGCTGCAAAAATGGGATGACATTCTAAAGGACCCTATTGAATCCTCTATCACTCAAAAGTTTGTTACACTGCTTGAATCAATTAAGGAGTAAAGCGATTCCATCAAAAAGAGGAAGAGAAAAAAAAGGACAGTTTACGATACTCAGTTTGAAGAAGTAAGAGAGGCCAAGAATTCACTTCAACATGATTGGTTTAATATTTCAGCATGCGAGAAATCAAACAAGATACATGCAAGTCTTGAAGAAGTAAAAATAGATAGATTGGACAACAAACAACTCTATGCTGAAGCTACATGGTGTAGATTTGGAGATAGATCCATGCACAACAACGTTTTTCAAACACCATAGAGACGCCAAGAAGAAGACTGACATCAAGGAATTAATGGATAGTGGGCGTTCCTTAAAATCACAGGAAGAAATTAATGAACACATTCAAAGGTTCTACAAAGGACTTTACACCAACGATCCTCTGAAAGAAACTAACACGAAAGGAAGAGTTGAATGTTTATCAAGCATCCCTCCTTTAGTCACAGGTAGCCAAAACGAGAAGCTCATGATTGATTTAGTGAAATGAAGATTCGTCAAGCGATAAAGGCTTTACCATTGAATAAAGTCTTTGTGTACGACGGAATCCTCATGGAATGGTACAAAGAGCAATGAGACTGGATCAAATCTGAAATAACGAGCTTCATTCATGAGATATATGATACGGGGAGAATTTCCACTAAAATCAATGAAGGACGAGATGAAGGATTACAATTCCTAATCCCAGAAACTGGTCCACGTTCCTTGCTCAATAATTAGCGCCCTATTTCCGTATTAACTTCAACATATAAGCTTGCAATAAAGACGATAGCAAACCGAGCGCAAGGTTTTTTACTTCAATATATAAGATCGACACAAACTGGATTTGTGAAAAAGATCGATTTTCAATAATGTTTTCTTTACAAATGAATTTATGCTATGGGTGAAAGAATCTAAACAAGACCTAGTTATTTTGTTGCTGGATTTTGAAAAGGCATATGACCGCGTTAATTGGACCATTTTACAAGAAACAATGAAGAAAATGAGATTCT
Organism: Pohlia nutans; assembly: GCA_022496805.1. Classification (NCBI taxonomy): domain Eukaryota; kingdom Viridiplantae; phylum Streptophyta; class Bryopsida; order Bryales; family Mniaceae; genus Pohlia; species Pohlia nutans. Next base: position 13,889,123 of record CM040091.1, on the reverse strand, counting down.
TTGACAAGTGGGTCACTTGGTGTAGTACGGGAAAGTTCAAAAAGGTTATTTCTCTATTTCATAAGCTTTTCTGGTAAGGTTCTTGGTGGGAAAGATTTAAGCGTTTAACATCTAATAACTAAAGTCAATTTTAAGGGTAAAAAAATCTAATCCAACAATTTAATATTAAGAAACTCTTCTATATGTTAGAATGGGTGAAGGTTCTAGCCTATGACTAAGTCCAGTTCGAATCCCATGGATGCATCAATACATATATACAACAATCCTGTCTTATCTTAAATTCAAATAGACATTGTGAAGGGACCGACCTTCTTTATAGTAACTCGATCATTGTGTCAATTAGACATGAATCAAGTATCCGAGGGTCCAATAGATAGAGGTCAAATTGATACACCTTGTGGCACTATGCATGTTCTTTAAGCTTTATATTTATATGACATGTCTTGTTAAATTTAAATTATTTCTTGAGCACATGAATTCAAATATATTTATGTTATTAAGATAAAAAAAAAATTCTTATCTTGTATAAATCTTCCGCTTAAATTTTTAAATAAGTCCGACAACACTTCTTTGTGCTTCCTCCTTTATTAGGTGGTATGATTGTTATACTATACAATTCCTATAAGTCCGAATACCTTAGACTCTTTTAAAATATAAACATTACATTACAATGGCATTACCAATTTCTCTTGTACATGAATTTTATACAATTAATTTAGTTATCTATAATTCTAAGACTATGTAATTCATATAGTTGGCAATACAATATGAATTCTTTTGTTATTACACACGACTTAATAATTATACAATTTTCAACCTTCAAGAAATTACATGTCAAATAGATATAATTCTAAACATCGTCACAGGTTGTACAACCTTTTTATGTAAGAAGTCTCTTTTACTTCTTAAAATTTAATATCAAAATTTCATGATAATTCTATTCACAGACAATGCACCACAATCAAGTTTCAACCAATTTAGTCTTTCTCGCTAGATGTTAAACTTCCTTGGTCTCACTCCTTAAACACACATTCATTGCTATGTATATTGATCTTCTATCATCAAATTCTCTGTTTAGGACGTATTTGCTATTTTTTCAGACATACACATTTCGTAAGTCAAATTGACAATGTCCATTTACTATGCATCAACATATGCACATTCTTCCACACCCTTTATGACATTTTGAACATGAATCAAATAGATAGTGAAGTAATATGTTCAGTTTGTTCTTTTATATTTTCAACACAACTGTTTGCTATAAGTCCAGTAGACTGAATCCATTTTCAATCTACATTGTTTCTATTGTAATTTTACGACATGGATGTTCTTAAATGAACACATTCAAAATTGTTCAAATGGACAAGGATCAAAGTTTTCTAGTTTGTTCTTTTTACACAACACTTACCACTGTTCTAATTGCCAATTTACACAAACCAGCTAGACATAACTAGTTATCAATCAACTACACTGAGAATACTATTCCATGAACTTTATAAAAGCTTTACAGTTCGTATCACTCATACCATAGTTATGTGCTGAAGTCAAATCGACATTGATCACTCATTCAGTATGTATAATAAACTTTCAAGTTCAAATTGAGTGTGTAGCAAGTTTTCAGTCCATTAGACAATCACACGTTTATACATCACACATCACCAAAGTAAATACTACATTAGAAGAAATCTGGGGTTCCAAAGGGGCCTCTGCCTTTGGCACTTGCTGAAAATTTGAGGGAAAGTCGTGCACTTTACACGGTGGCACCAATGGTGCCACCGTGGTGGCAGCAGTGCAGTTCTGTAGGTCGAGCCAATCGACGTTGTCAGCACTGCCAACACTGCCAACACTGCCAGCACTGCGGCTTCCGATGCTGTCAGTGGGCAACGTCCTTTACCGATGGGTTTATAAGGAGAGGGGTTTTTGGGCAGCCGGTTCACCTAACACGGGTTGTCTTGCAGGGCCCCTTTGGGACCTTTTTTTTCTCCTAATGTCAATCCCAAAAGACCACAATTTCATTCTTTATACATAATACAGTCAAGCTAAAGTCAATTAGAGAGGTTTCAAAAAAGTAATAAGTCAAATCATCAAAAGAAGTTCAAAAATTAAACTTTGTTTTACTACTCTTTCTTGTCAATTTAAGTGATCGTAGAAAGACAACTTTGGTGTTTTTTAGAGAAATTTTTAACCAATTTTTTTAAAATCAAATATGCTTATGAAATGAGCACACTTGGCCAAGTGCATAAATAGCGAATTGCATGTTGTTCATGGATTTGTTCTCCCAAATGGCCAGATTGTCAGGGACATGCTTTTTTTGCAAATGACACTACAAGATACCCTACATGGCATACATGAGAACTTAGAAAAAACATATACTGTGGAATTCATAAAATTCTATTTTTTTTTTCATTTTACCTTGGTTTTATTTTCCATTTTTCTTTTTTATTACTTTGATGCATGTAAGTATCAATATTTTTTCTCTTTTTGATTTTATTTTTTACTAGAAATTAATTTAATTCCACTGATTTCAATTTAAAGTTCCGGCCAAAGGTAGTCTAATTGACACACTCAGGCTGTTGTTTTCTTTAGAACTTTTCCTTTTGCTGGTTTCACAGACAAATGTAATCACAGAGTCAATTTGACATCATTTCTTTGGCTATTGGACAAGGTGACAGTGGATCAATTAAAATCATCAAAGAAAAAGAAATTGACAAAGCATGACATGGTTCCACTACTAAAAATCCAACTGTTTTGTTGATTGGGTCCTATGATTTGGGACATTATTTTTTGATTTGGTCGCATTTTTGTCCAAATCAACAAATTGCTGTCCAAATCAATAGAAAAGTGTCCCTGATCAGTGCAACCGAATCAATAGAACAGTTGAATTTTTTTAGTAATGTTCACTCAAAAAACAGTTGGATTTTCTAGTAATGTTCACTCAAAGTTTACAACTTCTATAATTGATTTTCAAATAGACAAAATCAAAACCTCACCTTCAAGGTCTTAAACTACTTCTTGCTCCTTTCTTCTTCTTCAAACCGTCTATAACAGCATCAAACATACGATAATTTTTTTCACAACTGTGCTATAACTCCAAAAAGAAAAGAAAAAAGGACTTCATTTTAACATAAAGACTTCAACTGTTCTTTTAAAAATATTTATGGATTGTAAATTAATCTGTCTACTAGACCTTGAAGCATTGGTTACTTTAAGATTGATGTTTTATTCAAGTCATGCACACATATAGAAACAAATACACAAAATAAAATTTAGGAAGACAGAAACAACACATGCTTCAAAAACACAAAACAAACATCATCACAAGCATAGCAACCGCATGCAAAAGTCTAATGGACAGTAACTGTATTTATGTTAACACTCTAGTTCATCATGATCTGTCTATCAGACCAGACTTAGGGGGTCTTTACACCGTGGCCAAGGGAAATTCTGTAGATAGATAAGAACTCCTGACCTCAATAGAGGTTGGCGTGAATGAAGTGTTTGTTCGTAAGGTCAGTGATCCGATACCCTACCGGGCAAAGGGCCATTGGGACAAAACTACTCTCCCCTTTCGAGGATAGACACTATATGGAGGAAATTCTCCACTATGATTGGAGGATAAGAGCCGGCCGGTCCAAGTACACTTTACACTAACCATAAAAGGAGGAAGTGATCAAGACTAAAAATGGATGAGAAAATGACATGGAATCCTACATGTTCAGAAATGGATAAGGTTTCGTGGTCACCCGGATAATGCGGCGAGACCACCAAAAGAGGTTCTCTCGCCGCAATATCCGGGTGACCAAGAGCTGAAAAAGCCAAGAATCAATGGAAATTTTTTTTTAATAATTTTTTAAACATTTTTTGCCTACATTTTTTTGCTCAACTGTTTTTACTGTTGCAGGGCGGCTACCTGTCTTTCCAAGATGAAAAGAAACCGTTAAGTCATTAAGATCCCAAAACCCTAAATTGGCTCCAAAAAAAAAAAAAAAACAAGGAAGAAATTGGTAGATTTGGAAAAATCTGAAATTGCAATTACGGATTCATTTTTTGGAATTATCGGCCAATTTTTTTTTTCCTATTAGACTTTACCATCACCAACAACTCCAATTTTTTTCATAATTTTCTGGACAACCGCTAATTTTTAAAGAATCTTTGAAAATTGCTGAAAAAATTTAGTAAAGATTTCCCGGAGAAATCTTCCAATTCTGAACATTTCAGGCCAGATTTTGAAATGCTGAAACAGTTTCTAGGCCGTAACGTTTGCAATATGACTCCTAAATTTACATGCTATATACCGTTGGGTTCATAATTTCATTACGCATCTAATTCTGAATTTTCAAAACCGTATTTTACAAAAAAATTAACCTCACAAATTAATTCAATTCCAATATCTTACAAAGGAATACCACGTCGATGACTTAGGAAGAGGGTGATATAAACTTACCTGGGCCCCACAGGCATACCATGCTCGGACCCCTCATTGGCAAAAATCAGCATAGCCATAATAAAATCGTTGCCTCCACTAAATTGATACGATATAAAATCCCTTTCAATACAATCTATAACCCCTTTCCAATCGGGATGGGAAGAAGACCAAGAAGAGGAGTGCAAAAGAAAAATAAGTTATCAAATCTACTCTTTTCAAAAATACATTAAAAAATTCAGCCCACCTTCCCTTTGATCCAAGTTCACTTTACACTATTGTTGGTGACCAATGGATGAGAAAGTTGGCTCTTGGTCATGGCTCTTGACCAAGGGGCCGTGACCAAGAGAATTATCCATCCCGGCTCTTGGTCACTAGTGTAAAGACCCCCTTAGCATATATCAATTCTTTCTTTCTAAACTGTGGGTTTTCTTCTTATTTCAACTCGTGCTTAATGTAGCGATGCCTTTCAATTCCATGCATGATATTCCAAATATGCAAATGCTACTGATACAGTCAATTAGACGTATTGTACAGGTCCTATGCCTCTGATAATGTCTAAATCTTTTCTTGTAAACATCAACAAATAAAATCAATGTATATCAACTTCTTTAAGCGTACAAATCTGTTTATTAGACTCTATGTAACCTAGGGTTTCATACGAAACCATGTGATCTACCTACTATTAGAAAATCCAATTTTTCTATTGTTTTGGTTGCGTTGATTTGGTTGCATTTTCAGTCAATTAGACCTCCATAACATTGAGAAGCTCACAAAGACAAAAGTTTGGACAAGATGTGCTTACCACAACCCAAAAGCACAACATTTGCACTTCACCTAGTACTTCCAAACACAACCACTTGAAGAAAACACTAGAACTTACACGTTTCACAACTTCTCTCAATACTATTCGCATTCAAAACAATCAAATCGACGCCAAAGTGGTTCTAAAATGCTTCTATTCCATCCTATGCCCACTTCAACATGCTCCTACGTCCATTCAACAACACAAGTCACTCAAGCGCAATTCAAAACAACAAAATTCAAAAACAATAGTAAAAGACATGTTTTCATTCCCACTTCATGGAAACCGTGAATAGTGGTTGAATATTATGTTTATAATTTTGTCTTCTTATGACCAAAACCACTCACCAACACTAATACAACCCATGTGCCTAGCGCGGTTTCATTCTTTTTTCATTTATAGTAAGTGAAAAACAACATGTTTCGTACTCATGCAAGACTGGGAGAGAGAAAGCAACAAGAAGTTGAGAGAGAAGGTAAAATGAGGGTTTGCATGGTAACAGCCACCCACGTCGTTGATATGTCTAATTGACATACATATGCTTTTCATCCACCCGTCGTCAAATTGACAAACTCATAATGATGAGTATTTTAGCCTGGATAAGTACTTAACAAACTAGCATCAACGTATTTATTTTACTTCGTTTTTCTATGTCGTTCAAGTTTTTATTTTATTTTTACTATTTTATACTTTTATTATAATTATAATTATAATTATAATTACTATTTCAAAATTGTTTTAACTTTTGATTTCTAACAATACTAGGATGTCCCCAAAATTGCCAACTTTAAGCAAACACCATCAAAAAGTATTATTTTAGGAAATTATTTTGGAATGGCTAGACTATTAAACTTCATTCTTTTGGTTAAATTTTAGATTCATTGGATCCAATTTACCACTAAAGTCTCAAACGTACTGTCCCTAATATACCACTAAAGTTTGAAACGTATTGTCCCTTATTTACCACTAAAGATTGAAACGTATTGTCCCTAATTTACCACTAAAGTCTCAAAATGTATTGTCTTTCATTTACCACTAAAGTCTGAAACGTACTCTCCCTAATTTACCACTAAAGTTCGAAACGTACTGTACCTAATTTACCACTAAAGTCTGAAACATATTCTCCCTTATTTACCACTAAAGTCTAAAACGTATTGTCCCTAATTTACTACTAAAGTCTGAAACATACTGTACCTAATTTACCACTAAAGTCTGAAACGTATTGTCCCTTATTTACCACTAAAGTCTAAAACGTATTGTTCCTAATTCACCGCTAAAGTATGAGAAGTACTAGGCCCTAATTTACCTCTAAAGTATGAAAAGTATTGTCCCTAATTTGTCACTAATGTATGAAAAGTATTGTCTCTAATTTACCACTAAAGTATGAAAAGTATTGTCCCTAATTTACCACTAAACTATGAAAGTATTGTCTCTAATTTACCACTAAAGTGTGAAAAGTATTGTCCCTAATTTACCACTAAACTATGAAAGTATTGTCTCTAATTTACCACTAAAGTGTGAAAAGTATTGTCCCTAATTTACCACTAAACTATGAAAAGTATTGTCTCTAATTTACCACTAAAGTATGAAAAGTATTGTCCCTAATTTACCACTAAAGTATGAAAAGTATTGTCTCTAATTTACCACTAAAGTGTGAAAAGTATTGTCTCTAATTTACCACTAAAGTATGAAAAGTATTGTCTCTAATTTACCACTAAGGTATGAAAAGTACTGTCTCTAATTTACCACTAAAGTATGAAAATTATTGTCTCTAATCTAACTCTAAAGTGTGAAACGTACTGTTTCTAATTTACCACTATAGTATGAACAATACTGCTTTTAACCCCTAAATGGCTGAGGGGGTAAGGGCAAAACATAAATGTGTTATAAAAAATTACTTCTTCAACTTTGATGAAGTTTGGTTCAAAAGACAAAATGAGGAGCTTGATGTTTAGTAATTATCCATACGGTCAAATTTCATAAAATAGCTTTTTGTCTTCTCATAATGAATTTAGAAGCATTTAACTTCAAATATTTATCAGAATTACAAATTTTATTTTTGGAATTTGAATTTTTTTCTGATTCGTTAAACCTAGACATTCTATTCTAAAATTAAAAAAAGAAATTTTTTCAAAGGAGAGAACACCATTACTTTCCCCAAATAGTAAGTTTTCTAACACTAGACAATGTAGAAGTGTTTGTCTTTGAAAATTTCTCTAGGGTGGAGTTTAACTCGGATTGACATGATTCAAATTGGTTTGGAAAGTAGACTTGATTCCCTATTTGAATTTTTTTTTTCATTTTCTATAAAAAAAAAAAATTTCTATCTCGGGCAACCCGTAAAAAAAGGGCAGAGACAATAAAATGGTTGATCCGTCACTTAGTGGTTAATTTACTAGTAAAGTATGAACAATATTGTCTTTAAGTGTAATAAGTTTAAATGTCTTGTTCTATGCTTAAGTGATTATAGATTTTAATTTTGGGGTAGCAAACTTTGAACATGCTTTTGGACTCTTTAATTTGAAAATTAGTGTATATACTATCTAAATGAAAGTTGGAGCCACTACAATGTATAGAAGGGCACCATGTGGGTTTTGAAGACATATACCCTACATTAGTTCATATATTCCTTATTTTTAAAAAGTTGTGAAACTAGTTGTGACTTTAGGTGTGAAAGTAGTTTAGAACAGTTGCCCTCTGATAATATCGTAGCTTGTTTTGGCAGAGATTGTAACAAAAAGAGGAACCACACAAGGAAAAAAAGCATGAGATGTGCCTTCAACTCGAGCCATATCTCGGGACTCCAAAACCTAACTCCATGATGTTTATATTTGGTCCTGTATGTGGGGAGGCACTACTATAGTAAAAAAAGTGCATGTGTCGAGGCAAATACAGAGACAATGTTGTCCAGTTTTAGGCAGGTGTTGCCCATTAAAAATGAATTATAATTCATGAAAGGGTACATGCCAGAGTGTCCTACAGGAGGGGAATTAGGTTGGGGATTTGAAACTCAATCTAAGGTAACTATACCTTAAAGCGTTCATCTTACCAACTGAGCCTATTTACACACATAAAACATAAAATATTTTTAGTGGGTCTTAATAGTAAGTTCAAAAAGATTCCAATGCACTTTAGCATGCATTATTTGAACACTGTGTGAATAAGTTATGAATTTCCAAAGTGCTGACTACAGGTTGACCTTAAAGCGACCCTAAATTCTGATGTCCAGATCGTGCACATTCTCATCAATAAGAGGGTATCAAAATCTACTTATTATGAAAGATTGAGCTATGAACGCTTTAAGGAAATGAACGCTTTTAGATATAGTTACCTTTTTGAACTTTTAAATCCCACAAAACCTCCATGTGCCCAGTTTAGGAAAAAAAACAACCAAATCGCGGAGCGGAATTAGTTGATGTCACCCTCTCCACAACATATTTTCAATGATCTCAAAGTGACAAGTGGATATTGGACGATCTTCCTGTCTCATGGAGGTGAATCAGCTGACAGTGCATACAGGGGAGTGGACTCACCTACGAACTTGGGTTGGCGTATATTTGACATTTGTTGTGAATAGAAAGTTCTAAATTGAGATCTCAATAGTTCATTAAAATCATGTCAACCTGAATTTTAACTTCATTTTAACTTCATTTTTTATCTTCAATTTATAAGGGGTGTGGAACCATGCCAAATAGAATGGAATATTGTTGTATAATACTTGATGGAAAGGGCTCTCTGGACCTTTAAGAGTTAACCTGTAAATGTAGTTGTTGCCATATGCCGGGAGATGGATGTAACTTATTTAAAGAAAACTGAAGTATCATAGAGTAAATGAAGGATTATTCATCCAATTCTTCCCGTGAAGGTTCTTTGTTGGTCATGCCACCTCTTCAAGTTAAACTAAGGTCAATTAAGTTATTTTTGGATTTTACAGAGTCCCAACTACAAATAGAGTAGTTAAAACAATGCACTATGTAGTGTATTTATATTTTTTCTTGCTTACACTAAATTTAGGCTATGAAAAGTGGGTTTTATTGTATTTGAGCTCAACTAACAAAATGAAGCTTACCGGGTCTAATTTCTACTTCATTTTGAATTTTTGAAAAACTTTGAAAACTAAGTGTTTTATTCAAATTACAAGTTTGCTGGGTATTACCATGAATTATTCTAAATTTAAATAAACAAATGATTTTCATTTACTGTACTATTGTTCATTGTAATTCACACCTTGGATAAAAAACTCAGAAATTTTGAGTACATTTTGTAATTGATGTGAATTTTCTTTTACAATCACTTCAAAGAATCATAGTAATTTCAAAATTTTCACCAAAACTTATGAAAAGCTCATGATTTGTAGTAGACACATCACACATGGCTTCATCTACTTAAAATATAAAGTTGAATTTTTATCTTATTTGCCAAAATTGAGTGTGACAGGTAAAGCAAGATTTGATGATCATAAGCTCATAGGCCCGTCATTTAGGGGTTAAACGTGGAAGGTTCAAAAAGAGGTAAGATTTGTGAAATGAGGACCTCCTTCACATGTGAGCCCTGCTTCCAACCTGGCTTCCTATGATAAGCAAAAATTAAAAACAAGTCATAGTGGGTTGATTTAAAGGATGCATTTTTTACATGCACAACATGTAAAAATGATCAATCTAAGGCAGGGTAGTGGTAGCTTGGCTAGCGTGGAGCCAAATGTGTCCTTAGTAGCATCGAGCCTCATCATACCAAAATAGTGTAGTAGTTCCCTTTTTTGCATTCTATTACGCTATTTAAAGTAGGATGTCCTAAAACCACCAACTTAAGAAATATGGCCTCATTTTAACAAGGTTATTTATGAGAAATATTTTTTGGTCATTTGGAAGAAGATTTCTCACAAAATACACAAATTTCTGCAATTTTATTCCCAATATTCATGTTCCCATTATTCCAACAAACTCTTCATTCACAGTGGCCCTATGAGCTAGAGTTACTCTCTAAAAATCATAATAATCACAACACTAACTGGACGACCATCCTGATTAAAGAGTCTGTTCCAGCAATTTGTTTTTCAAACTCTCAAGTTTAACCCCTAAAAGCCCGAGGGGTATTGGACAAAACATAGATGTGTTATAATATGTGCCTTCCATATGTTTGATGAAGGTTGGTTCAATAGACAAAATGTAGAGTATCATCTTTACAAATTATCCGTACGGTCAAACTTCCTAAATAATCTTTAGATCATTTTTTTAATGAATTTAAAAGCATTAACCTTCGAAAATTTGTATAAATTATAATTTTCAATTTTAGAGTTCAAAATTTAGTACGATTGATTAAAGTTGGGCTATCTATCTTAAACTTCAAAAAAGCAAGAGAAACGATGGAGGAATCATCATTACTTTCCCCAAATAGCAAATTTTGTAACACTAAGACAATGTTGAGGTGATCTACTTTGAAAAATTCTCCCGGGTGGAGTTTAACTCGGATTGCCATAATTCAAATTGGGTTGGAAAGTAGACTTGATGTAGTATTTTAAAATATTTTTTATTTTTTCAAAAAATTATTTTTTTGTTCCAGGCAGCGACCAGAAAATGGTCGCTCGGGAGCTTAGGGGTTAACCCCTAAGCTCCCGAGCGACCAATTTGTGGTCGTTGCCCGGAAAAAACGGGCTGCCCGGAACAAAAAAATAAATTTTTGAAAAAATAAAAAATATTTTAAAATACTACATCAAGTCTACTTTCCAACCCAATTTGAATTATGGCAATCCGAGTTAAACTCCACCCGGGAGAATTTTTCAAAGTAGATCACCTCAACATTGTCTTAGTGTTACAAAATTTGCTATTTGGGGAAAGTAATGATGATTCCTCCATCATTTCTATTGCTTTTTTGAAGTTTACAATAGATAGCCCAACTTTAACCAATCGTACTAAATTTTGAACTCTAAAATTGAAAATTATAATTTATACAAATTTTCGAAGGTTAATGCTTTTAAATTCATTAAAAGATGATCTAAAGATTATTTTGGAAGTTTGACCGTATGGATAATTTGTAAAGATGATACTCTACATTTTGTCTATTGAACCAACCTTCATCAAACATATGGAAGGCACATATTATAACACATCTATGTTTTGTCCAATACCCCTCGGGCTTTTAGGGGTTAAAACCCCCGGTCACAGAGATAGAATGAACAGCAACTACTGAGTGATTCTCACCTGTTTAACGGCAGTGGAACCTCAGTAAATGGTTTTTGATACACTGTTGAGATTTGTGTGTGCAGTCACACTTTCAAATCTCCACAGCCCATCTACCTTTCTTAATTTATCTGCGCCCTCTAATGTCCAAAGAGGCATTGGACATATCATGCATTCATCATAAGGTAGGAGTTCCAACAGTGTTGATAATTTTTAAACACGATAGTCCTTTTAGAACGTAAATCTAAGCAAGTCATAGAGCCCTTATTGTTTGTTGACTAAAATGATAAACTATCTATGATCTACCTAAAATTTACGTTTTAGAATGACTACCGTGTCAAAAAATTATCGGCATTGGTACACTATCGGAATTGGGTGCTCCTACCTTATTCATCAATTTGATAGAGTGCCAATGTTTCAGGTATATATCAGCTGCTCATCATAGCATAATAGAGCAATGCTATGGAGTATCCTTTTGAAAACTTAATCGAAAGAGAATCTTCATTTAAATTCACTTTTTAAAGTAATGAAGGAATGCCATTTGTATTTCATGAATTTTGGGACCTCCGTGTCATTGCCACATTAACTTAATTTCTAATTGTAACTGGAATGTGGTCCGATTGCAAAAGGGTGTTGGCTCCCAATTGCTCTATTATGCTATGATGGACAGAGGTTGGTCTCTACTTCTGAAGGGAATGTGACACATGGATGAAGTACGTCGCAGTTGATTCCGGTGGAGTACAGATCATTGAACACCAGCTTTGGGAGGAGTATTTTGCAAATCCTTCTCAGTGGGGAGACAGCAGAAGGTATCACCAAAATGATTTGATACTAGAAAGTTGATGAAAGATTTGAATCAAGGTTCTGCACACTCAGTGATACAAAACTTGTCTTTACATATTCTCACTGCAAGAGAAGGTGTCGCTTTTCACTCGGTAGGTGAGTCAAATGACGCCACTTTACACTCACTGCCCAAGCGCTCAAGACTTAGTGATTGCAATTCGTCACGTATGACAAGTGAGTACAGTGAACTCTGACACTGTTTTGAGTGAGAAACAATGCCTTTGCTAGTAGTGTCTGGAGTGGAGTCTGGTTGCATCCGTGTAATCCTTTTAGAAACATATATGTTCTATGTTTGTTGGGTGCAAATTGTCATCACTTAAATTTTTTTGTAGGTTATGATGCATACCAGTGTTGGTCTACTATTACATAGTTCTTACTTAAAGTGAATGAATAAAAGTCATTATGAGAAGTGGGTCTCAAATGGGTATTTAAATTGAACCATTGTCCAAGGATTCACTGGAGAAAGACGTCATACCAGAGCAACAATGGAACCCTAAATCACCTGATTTTAAGCATAAGGTGACAAGGAAAGTACGTTGGTTAGATGGGTGGTACAAACATGGGTGAAGGCAAGAACTAAATTGGCGACTCAAGATATATTGCAATATCATGTTGGTAATGGCAGGAGAGATTTTCAAGACACTACACAAGGGAATAGGTATTAGCTATTCTGAAAAGACAAAATGTCATTTCTTTGTACAGACAGAAATGACAGTACATTTACTTCGCTTACAATACTGTAGTCAAATTGCATACCTATATATTAGACTCCCTATTCACACTATTCCCTATTCACACTATTCCCTATTCACACTATTAGTAGAATTAATATTATTCTTCCTCTTCATACATGCATGTAAACTCAGTCAAAGACCATTTTCAATATATAATCACAGGGTGTTCTGACACACACCTCATCTCATATTAATCTCATAAGATGATGGCTTGATATGGGTACTTCCTCCAAAAATAGTGTGATTTTTGTAAAATATCTTTTTTGGTAAGAAAAAAATATTGGAAAACTATAAAAATTAAAGAGTGTCAATAGGCACCATGGCTTATATACATGATGTTAAAAACAAAAATTTTAACACACATAAAATGAGTTAAGACATAAGTCACACTATATGACGCATAAAAGTGGTACACATTTTAGACGATTCCCCCATAATGATACAATCAGCAACAAGCAAGCACCCATATTCTACATACAGGATTTCCTCATCTTGCGATTAATAATTAATGCATCACTTAGCTTAGCATACGACAAAACCAATAAATTAAGTGGTCTTAGTGTATGCCTATGTATGCACGTTAATCCTAGAATTATGCAATCAGTACACAACAAGCAAACACCCATCCCTGCACAGCTTCCAGTATAACAGAAGCAATATCCATATTACATGTTCCCATTCTCACATTGCATTTGATTTTAACAGTGGTTGCAAATAGGTCACAGTGAGTTTCGAATGGGTCTAGTGATTGAAAATTTCAAGATGCTTGTTCCTTCATTTTTTGAACAGGTCTAGCACTGGTTATAGGAGAACTTTATCACTTCCTCATATAGACAAACTACCTTCAACAAACTCTCCATTCACGATGGTCTTTTTGACCAATGTTATTATTATTTGAATTCCTCGCTTTTGAATTTTAACCATAAATTTCTTCCATTGTCAAAAACTTCGATGATTTTTTCTAAATTTCGTATATAGACAGTTGCAAATAGGTGCTGCTACCTTTTACACACTTTACAGTCAATAACATAACAAACATCATCATTCTTCAATTCAACAATGACAGCAGTGAAAAAGATGGGCAGCCAACACTGCTCTAGAGTGTAATGAAATCTATGTATATTAATCGCAGAATGGTACAATATGCAAGCACCCACACCCTACAGAGGATTTAATTTCCTCATCTCACAAGCAATAATAGCACTACAAGGAGAAGGCGTCACTTTTCACTCCTACTTTGCACTTACCATTTTTTGGGTTGGACTTGATGAGTGTGATTCGTCACATAGGACAAGCATGTACAGTGAAAAGCGACAATGAAGACGATCCTGTAGAGTGAGAAATGACGCCTCTCTTGTACTGTAATAATAATCATAACACTAACTTGAAGACCATGTCTCAAGGACATGTATATCATCTCACAATCCAAAATTAATAGACAACTTAGCTTAGCATACAAGGAAACCAATTAATCTAGATTTGGAAGTAGTCGTGGAAGTTCTGGAGGGGACTGACCCCAGTGAGTGCGCCCTGCGCAAAAAGACCCGCCATGGCCATCATGGCCAATCTTCCATTCTTAATCTCCTTCACTTTCAACTCGGCCAAAATCTCGGGATCAGAACCAAATTCTAATGGGTCAAACTTTTTCCCGCCGGGGTAGAACGGGTCCGCGCCCTCGGGCACAAACCTAATGCGGGCCCATTCTGCCAAGCCCATGAGGAGTGCTTGGGACACCACGACGGCGAACAAGCTGTGCGCGTTAATAAAGCCCGGCACGCCCAGGTAGTCGATACCCGCCTCGGAGAAGATCTGCGCACCGGTCTTGAACCACACTGGCTCGTACCCGGGAAGTGAGTTCGGGTTGATGAGCTCCGGGGCCAAACACCCCACGATACCCAGCATGGCCCACCGCCCGTTAATCAGCTCCTGCAAGAACCCAAATTCTTTAGCCAAATAGCTACCTCCACTATAAATGGCTATTCTAACTCTATTATCTAGGCTCAATTACACTATTGAGCAAAGACACCCCAATTGCATGGATTAGTAATGTTATTACCAATTTAAGACTAATTTCATTAACGTCATATTGGTTAAACTGACCAATCCTTGTTATTTTCTAGTCTAACTTGTAACTTATTACACTAAAAAAATAACACAGGCTAGTCAATTAATCAATATGGCATTCATTACAAAATACACTCAAACCTTTTTATTATGACCTCTAAAATGACACTCTATAGACTACAACTCAGATTACAATGAAAAAGTTGGGATCCTATATGGTAAGATTAAAGAGGTTTGAGTGTAATTAACCAAAAATAACCAGTAGGATCAAACATTAATTGCTACACTTGTTAGGGAATAGTTCCTATACGTTGCTTAACAAGCTGTGACATTGCTTGAAATACTCCCGTTCTGCCAACGATCGAAGATCAAAGTGTACTGTAATCCTAGTAGTGAGTGCATCAAAACAATGTCAAAACGAGCCAAAATGCATTACATGCTTGAACTGGATCAACTTGGGCCCTTTTCTAGAAGAAAAATAATGAACTGTACAGACTTGCTAAGTACTGTAGAATTACACATCATTTTTCATTCCAAGCCAAGATGCCTCCACAACATCACTGTTAGTAGAAGGACGAAGCCAATCCAAAAAGTGAGGTGCTCCTTGAGAAATCTAGAAATACATATTAGGTGATTGCCTAATATGGGTACCCCTCCAAAAATAGTGTGATTTTCGAGAAATTATATCTTTTCAGTAAGAAAAAAGCATTGGAAAATTACAAAAATTAGAGGGTGTTATAGGCACAATGGCTGCAACTATATACATGGTGTTAAAGATAGAATTTTTAGCACACATAAAACGAGTTAGACATTAGTCACACTATGTGAGACATGTTAAAGAGATACCCATATCATGCCATTCCCTTGCTGCAAAGTCTCTGAAGCAATTGTGTGAAGAAAACAGGAAGGTACAATCCTAGTAGTGAGTGCATCAAAACAATGTCAAAATGATCTTGAACTGGCTCTGTTCTAGAAGTTAGGAAAAAAATAATAAATTGAAGGTGTACAGTGCTACTGTAAAGACCAATACACAGCAGTAGAAGGACCAAGCCAATCCAAAATGTGAGCCTGTGCTCCGTGAGATCGAATCCAGAATTGTATAATTACTGCAACTTTGAAGTTCCCAATTATTGTGTGAAGATCGAAACCAGGCTAGGAGGAGAATGCCATGCGTGCTTGCCTGGGAGCGCAGGCGCGCGTAGTTTTGGGGGAGACGGACGAGCTTGAAGATGTCGCAGCCATAGTCGCCGGGGAACTCGCCCGTGAGCCACGCCGGCACGTCTTTGGGCTGCGTGAACGGGCCCTTCCACAGCGGCCGGTTCGCCCCGTAGTAGAACTCGCTCGCGTCGGTGCCCGGCGCCACGGACCGCCCGTATTCCTGGTACCACGCCGCCGCGCCTGTCAAGCTTCTTGCCCCTTTGGAACTCCCGTCGTCCACAACGTTGCTGCTGCTCGTCGTCGTCGTCGTTACTGGAGTCTCGTCGGCGATGGTCGCCGTGGTCGCTGCTTTTACCTCTTCCACTGCATCTGTCGCGGCCTGGACAATCATATATCAACGCTCACATGAATCAGATCACTAGAAGGAAATGTGTCGTTTTTCAACTTACTGTAAATGAAAAAGAAATGAAACGGCGCCAGGCACATGGGCTCTGTTAGTTAGTGCTAATGAGTAGTTTTGGTCACAAGAAGACAGAAACGTAAGTATAATATTCCGGTACTATTCGTTGGTTCCATGAAATGAGGAATGAAAAACCATAGGTTTGCTACTAATGTTCGCAAAATATCGCCCAGAAACCGTGAAGTTTTTTTTTTCAAGAAAACTTCAAATCAAAAACAAGTCTTGGATGAAATCGCCAGATTTGTGGATGAAAACAATACATAAAATTATGGATATGTGATATGTCGATGAGTGTTGAAGTATGGAGTACCACTATAATATTTTACATCGCCACTTTGTCATTTCATGAAAGATGGAAAAAAATGCCTGCAGGCCACTCTATGCAACTTTGAATCATGTGCTTTGCTGGCCACTGTCTCGATCTAGAAGCTGCTGCGATGTGCATTGAGCACAGTGCACAGTGAGACTGGGATGGTGTAGGTGTAGTTAGTATACTAAAGACTGGGAACGGTGACTGCTCTAGAATGTCATGGGTTTAAAATTCAGGCATCTATTCTTTTCCCAACACTCGATCAAAACTAAAACTCCGGTCACTGAAAAAGAGAAAAAAAAAAAAAAAAAACAGCAACTAGTTAATGATTCCACATCGCTCGGACACTTGAAGCATCACAGCATTTTAACGAATTTGAAAAAAGAAACCTCTGCCTGAATTCCAAACACATGAAATTCTAGAGCAGACACGACCGTTCTCCATTCTAGACTCAAAATAGTTCAGAGAACGATGACCAGGTACTCTTTTTCCACATGAAGTTTTGGAGCTGTTAGCCCCCGGGGCTAAACCGGCGGGGGGCTAATCTTTGGGACTTTAGCCCCGGCTAAACCTGCCCTTCCTTCTAGTTCGCGAAAGATTAGCCCCGGTAATGGGACCATTTTGGGGGCTAAAGTCCAAAGTAGAAAGAAATCTCAGATTTTTTGCCGCGTGTGTAAGGGGGGCTAATCAGGGGGCTAACGCACACTGTGTTAGCCCCGGCTAATGTCTTGGAAACTTCTTGTGTTCAAACACTCGATCAAAACTAAAGCTCCAGTCACTGAAAGAAAGAAATAAACACTAGTAGGAAATGTGTCGTTTTTCACTTACGGAATGAAACCGCGCCAAGTAGATGGATTGTGCTAGTGCTGGTGAGTGATTTTGGTTACAAGAAAACAGAAATATAAGTAAAATATTTAGCCACTAGTGAAAACAGAAAGTCCGGAATGAAAAACGACAGGTCTGCTACTAGTGAAAGAAAGAAAGAAAAGTAAATTTTCACCTCTTTAACGGCGGTGGCCACATCGCTGACGGCTTGGGACACTGTCTCGGGGGTCCCGTCGTCTTTGGACGTACTAGCTCGGCAGATCCATGAAGCACGAGTAGTGCGCCTGGTGGAGCTGGCGATGGCTGTAGGCGCAACAACAAGGGTTGTCATAGACGCCATGGCAGCCATGTTCTGTGATAAACGAATTCTGGATCGATACAGTAAGTGACGAAAAACCGACACGGCGGTTTCACTCTTTCGCTCTGGGGAGTTTTTGAGCTCCGTGTTTCCTGCTCTCTTGCACATCGACACTTAGAATCCTCAGCTTCATGTAGCTAGCACGCGCTGCCTCATGTGACTTGCAAACCCTCACAGTACACCGTCGACACAACTAGACTTGTTTAACCACATTCCTTGTAGTCCAGCCGCAAGCTTCCGGCGAATCTTGCCAAACCGTAGTACTTTTATAGATAAGCTTAGTTACTACTGCGTTCCTCAAGCGTATTCGGCATTTTACAGAAAATCCCAGTTCCGAGTCTACAGAACGCAGCCACCAGCTGCGAGATTCATACACACAGCCGAGACTAGCTACGCATGCTGCAGTGACCTCACCTGTAGTACAGCAGATTCAACCTTTGAAAACTAGATTTCTCGTTTGTAAGTGTCGATGCAATCTCGGTAGCATACACCAGAGCGCTCAGCCTTGTATTGTTTGCGTCTTAGAAGCTCCCACTGCCCCGACGGAGAGCTATCTGCTTCACAGGGTCATGGCCGCGTCCCATTTTGGGTGGATTTACTTATTGCACATTGCCATTTTTGTATGGCCCATTCATATTCCTTTATCTTCTACACAATCATTCACTATCCCCACACCACAAATTCACACACACACATCTTGTGCTCCTGATTTGTTAATCTGTGTCACTCACACCTCCCACACAAATTGCACTGCCTCCCAACTCACACATGCGATTCACATTCCCCCAAGGCCACATCTGCCTCCCACAAGCCATCCCTCCCAAACATTCAGTCCCAGAAATTGCACCTACAGCCACATCTGGCTTACATTTCCAATTTTTCCACACAACCAATTTTATTATTCCACATCCTCTTACACTTGCCTTGCACCAAATCTCACAATCCTTTTTCCAGTACACACCAAAACGCACATAATTCTCCACGATTATCCACCAAACAAAGCTTATTCTTTAAATTCCTTCACCCTTTTAAATTTTCCACCTTGCTCGCACAAATCTCTGCAATACTCGTTGCCGCTGCGCCCTCCTGACACCTCAAATCCGTGCCTGCCGTGGACTCCCAACGAAAATTTGCAAATGCTGTGTGTTTTTCGCACCTCCCTCGTACCCGCATCTCGCACCTCCCACCTCCTGTCGCTCCATCCCGTCAGCCTCCGAAACATTCTCACCCTCCGAACCTCCCAACGTTTACCCTCTCCCCTAATTCTACCCCCTACCAGTAACAAATCCTCTCAACGGTGCTCCCTATCCACCGCAACTCGATCCACTCACCACCGCTCGCCGCCTCCCGACAATCTCTCTTCCTGCAACAGACCTACGTCGACGCCTCCAGTCCCGCCGCCGGGACAAATCCCTCCCGCTCCTCCCTTGGAACCTTCCTTCCCTCGCAACAACCAACATAATCACCGCTACGGTGACTCACCCGCAAAATCCTCACCAACTCCCATCCCAAAAATTTCTCACCTACCTCTCATGACTCCCGAGATTCCTTGGTCAACTCGCACCCCCCTACTCTACCAAAGATACTCTACTCTCCGTAACTTGAGCAATTTTTCCCACGTCCACACTCGGCCCATCCCAAACACCAATCTTATAAATACCGCCAGTAACTTGTGCACTTACTGCGCATTCTCTTACACCACCAGGTACCTTTCTACCTCCACCCACCTCCTCTCACTTTGTTCTTCCCACCATATATTTCAATTTTCTAACTGTCTTGATGACCCCACAGTACCTATGGCACGCATGCGTTCAACAATCAGAAGAGTCAGTCTATCAGAAGATTCCCAACCTTCCTTCTCGAACCGCGCTCTTCAAACCAGATCTTCTGGTTCGCACAAGAAACGCGTCACTGTGCAACTTTCCTCACTCGCCATGCAGGCACACACCGACGCCATTATGGCCCCCTCCATAGCCAGCGGCTCTGCCGCGGCAGTCGCCCCTGCTGCAAATCTCCCAGCCTCAATCACTGCAGACACAACCCCGTCCACACGCTCAAGGCGACGCCGCCGATTGCTCATGGATCTAGACAGCGACGACTCTACTGCTGAGAGGCCGTCCTACTCTGCCGGCTCCTACCGAACCCCTCCAGCGACAGGTGCGAATCAGGTGACCAACCCCGATCCCACCTTGCCTGTCTTGTCTTCAGGTCCAGCTGCAGCCCTACCTGACAGCACGCCCCAAGGCCAATTCGGCCTTGTACCACCCGGGGAGAAGGAGTTCACAAGAACAGCATCTACTTCAGCACTCCCAGTGTTCCCAGGCTCTACGCCGCCTGGCCTCCACCAGAGCTCCCCAGCTCCTCTCCCAGGTGACCAATCTTCTATGAATCCCATAGCTTCCCCCAATTTTAGTGAATTCTCCAACCTTCTATGGCTAACTTACTCCGTCCATGAGACCTTAAACATCCATAGAGGCTTACCAGAATTTTCTACGTATGGTTTTTCCAACATTGCCTCTTCTAATATGCCTGAATCAGAGCGACAAGAGTACCACTCTTGCCGCCACTCTTTTCCGCACGTCCCTCAGTTGCTCTACCCAGCCACAAGGCCGGATGGACTCCCGGGACAATTTTACCATCTAACCCAAATACCGCTTGGAATAGATGTTGATATCTACACCGGTCTCTCTCACACTCACCAATTAGTCATTCGCTTTGATTTCGGATACAACGAAATGAAAAAACCGGAGGTCCAAGCCGCTGCTCTTGCCCGTTTTGACTCTATGTGCATCCCTCTCGCTAACCGATTTCGTGAGCCTGTGTCAGCTTTAGTTCACCCGCAAACCAAAAATTGGTTAGGATTTCTCAAGGTTGATCTTCTCAACCCTAGCACCGATGGCGTTGCCCTTCTTAAAGGGGAACGCATATTTACTCTTCAGCTACAAGATCTCACCTATGTTATTGGAAAGGTTGAAAAGGGCTTTGATTTTCCCTCTACTGCTGCTAACAGAAGAGTCGAACTTCAAAGTCCCATTTTGGCCAGATATACCTCGAGACAACTTCTTGGAGAACTCATCCGTGTAGGCTACGAGGCGGGAGCCAACTTGGAGTTCATAGGAGTTTCCAAACGCACCAAAGAACTCGAATCGGCGGAAATCACGGTAGCTTCTGACACTACCAAACGGTATCTCCTAGACACCCCCATCCTTTTCTCTGGCCACCATCTCTCTATCACTTCCTCTTCTCTAGACCGCTCCTCCAATCCTAATGCCCCCGAGGCACTCACCACTTCTATATTAGTACGGGGACTTCCCGTTGAATACTCTCAGATCCAAGTTACCGCTGCCTTGCACAAAATGTTAGCACCCAAGAATGTTCTTGCAGTGACTTATAACAGGGCGGAAGGAGATTCCTTGGGCCGACATGATGGAGTGGCAACCATCCGTTGCCTCAACGCCGCGGTATACACCCATTGGTGCAACCGCCGCGGCGTTCCTTGCCTTGGTAAGCTCATTGATTTTGCCCCGCACAACAAGAGTTTGGCTGGGGCAAACCCCTTTGCCACGGCCCGTGCACAAGACGAACGACCCACCCGCGAAGTCATCGCCGAAGCAATCACTGCCCTCAAGAATGAAGCTCCTCAGCCACCAACGCTAGATCAACTCGAAGTCACCATCCAAGCGGTGGAGGGTCGTCTCCACACACATATCACCTCCTTGGGCAACGTCATCAACTCCCATACCACCACCAAAGTCGAAGCCTCAACCGCACATCTTTCTGCTCAACAGATTCATCACCACAACTATCTGATCCAACAGCTTCAACTCATGACCTCTGCCTCCCATGAGTACAGTGCTCAAATCGGCGGTATATTTTCGGCTATCACCAAAGGACCTCCCGAAGGGTCCCTCCCACCCCCCCAACTTTCCAACACCCATACTCATGATGGTTAGTCTCCTTTCAAACAGCCTGCTCCTGGCCCTTATAGCTACTTTATTATTTATTGTTTTCTCTATCTGGGACCCAGCCCATATATCGCCAAATAGACATACTCCCTTATTTCCCCCCACTCTATGTATCTGGACCCCTTTTCTCATTATATCAAAGCTCCAAACTCGGAGAATATTTTGTCTACATTATTCCAGGCTATCTGTCAAGCTTCTAAGCTTCTACTTTTTGACCTCTATCCTTCTTTTCTATCATGCCTTACCATTGAGCTCACTGTCCTTGCCATGTCCTGTCACACCTCAACTTTCAGAGCTTGCTCACTGGCCTTCTATACACAGTTGGGTTAATCTCTCTCAACCCACTCACCAATCAATCTGCCCTCCCCATCTAGATTCCTCTTCAAGTTACCAATACTCCCAAGGCCAGCCCATCATCTGTCCAGCACATACCCAGCCCCTGGCCCCCTTCTCCATCACACATAACACAATTTTCCCACCCACAAATACCTATCTATGCCCAACAACAATTATTTTACCCATCCACTCACCTTTCTCCTATTTACCATACCTACCCTCCTCAATTACTTACCTGTCCCAATTTGCCAAGCCCCTGCCCCCTACCTACCCAACATTCATTATTCAATATGCCCTGTTGAATGCCACACAGCCTTCTCCCTCAAACTCACTACCTGTCCTCACAATTACCAACCCTTCCTTCAAAATTCTCACTCATTTATCTTGCTCCCAGCCTCTCCCTGACTTACAATTCCCCCTGATTGGCCTTTACCATCCTTCAGCCACACCCCAACCTCAAAAAATAACCACCCCTCATTTCGAACACCCCCGGACCCATCTTACTCCCCTACTATCTCAGAACTGTGAATAGCAAAATAATTTCCTCACGGAATCTCGCATGTATACACTGAGTCCACTCACACACACACATGGGTTTGCGCATACACACACAAGTCCAGTATAGCTCGTCGAGTATGCAGTCAAACGCTAGCTCACATTTCTCACTCCATTCGAAATTCACTTTTGGAGATATTAGCCTACTGATGGGTCGACCGGTTTCGGCAAGATTGTCCATGAACCTGTTATGATAACTCACTTTGCCCCATAATTTCCTCATTTCTTCATAATTGGCCGGGTTTCTAAGTGCTGCAATGGAGGCCACCTTCCCCCGGTCCACTCTGATACCATCAACTGATACAAGGTGTCCCAAAAGTACGCCTTCACGAAAGCCAAACTTACATTTTTCCGGACTCAGAGATCCTTGGAACATGGCTAATCTCTCGAACGTCAATCTTAACTGCATTATATGATCACATCGTCGCCCATATACACTGAAATCGTCGAGGAAAACGCGCACAAATTTGCCGAGGTATGGTCTAAAGATCTCCATTTGAACACGCTGGAAAGTCCCCGAGCTATTGCTCATGCCGAACGGCATTCGAGTGTATGCGTACGTACCCCATGGCGTGGTAAACGTTGTTTTGGGTATGTCAGCTTCTCGCACTTTAATTTGATGGTAACCAGAATACCCGTCACAAAACGAGTAGAACTCGTGCCCCGAGACTTCATCCAGTAGCTCGTCGATAAACGGCAAAGGAAAGCGGTCTTTTTTCGTCACCTTGTTCAGTGACTTATAATTCACGCACACCCGCCACTTACCGTTTTTCTTGGGCACAATCTCTACCGGTGAGACCCAGGTCGAATTTGTCACGGGAATAATAAAACCCGCTTCCAATAATTGATCTAACTCACGCCTTAGAACTTCCACTTGGCTCGGGGCCAAACGCCTCTGTCGATTTCTTACTGGTACTGCCCCTTCTACGAGTTCCACTTTGTGTTCTTCGAGGTTCATAGCAGGTAGATCGGTGTGCTTGGTTACAAATATGTCGCTGAATTCTCTGATCAATGCTTGTAGCTCATCTCGTTCTTCTTCTCTTAGCTCGGGCCCCAATTGCACCTTTGACAGTACTTCTTCTTCATGCTGTGGGTCACGCGCCAATGGCTTGTTTGGTCCGAACTCACGATGTTCGCTCTTCAGTGCTTGTGGAAATGCTTCCATGCTAAACACTTCTGCTTCACATTCGGAGTCATAATCCGAGCTCGAGCTAGAGCCCCCGGTCCATGATTCGGAGCTAGAAGTTTCAGACTCACTATCTGACTCAGACGGGCTATCTGAGTTCACGCTGAGCTCTACTCGGTTGCTCCTTGGACCGATTGTCATCTTCCCTCGATTCCAATAGCTTATAGCTCTCACCTGCTTGAGCCGCGGACGCCCCAATATTATGGGATAACCGCCCTTTGTACTAGAAATGTCCAGAACTTGGAATTCTATTTTCACCGTGACGCCATTCACAGCCACCGCAACGTCATCCAATTGTCCCAATGGCCTCACACTTCGTTGGTCCACCACTCGTAATCGGTATGCGGATGGTCGGTTCACTTTTAAATCAATCTCTTCTAGACACCAGTTCGACATCACATTGACTGAGGACCCGCCGTCCACTAGGCAGCCTGGTATTTTAACTCCATTAATCTCAGCTACTACTCGTGGTGCTTGTAAGTCATCTCCGCATTTTGTTGCTACATAGGTATAACCCGTCTTGCTTTTCTTCCTGGTACTCACCGCGGATCGCAACTCTCTTCGTAACGACGGACACCGTGCCACTAGTTGTCCAATCGTTATATGAGCTTGTTGCATGGACAGGTCCTCGGTGATCGAATACTCTCTTTGACCTTTACTTATCAGCATATCGTCAATCCCTATTTTCCTTCGCGGCTTCACAACACTGCCTTTTACTGCTTCGTTGTTCGGTCCCACAGATTTCGATCTTTTCCTTCTTGACCTAATTTTCGGATCAACTCGATCACCACTTGGCCTTCCCCTTTTCTCGCCGCTTGCAGCCATGGATTCCATTATGTCTTCGATCTCTGATGGTGAGTCGAGCACTTGTTCCAGCATATTGACTTCTGCTTGCTTCCCTTTTGATTCATCTGCGGGCGGAGCTCGTCTTTTCGGGCAGTCATAACGCACGTGTCCCAATTCTCCACATTCATAACACGTTACATTGAAGCCCACTGATCTCTGAGGAGTGAAGGGTCTCCCTCCGCGTTGCTCATGATTTGAAGTGGCACCTCCTCTTGGACCGTCACCGCCGTACCTTCTCTCAGGTGTACGCTCATCCGATCTCGCACCTCCATACGATCGGTCTCCATTGTTGTGGTATGAGTTATTATTTCTCCATGGCGGCCCGTCTCCTCTACTTTCATACCTACCATCTTGCTCACTACGCCTTGGCCCGTTATGATATTCTTCGCCCCTATATTGTCGGCCCCCGTCGTGGTTATTTCTTCCACACCCACGTTCGTCCTGCTTTTGGCTCTACAACCAGCACATTGCCAATGCCTGCATCTGATTTGCCAAAGCAGTCATATCAGATATCATGGGGGTAGTATTAGCTTCATCACCGTTTTGTGCTTTCACATACGTAGCCTGCGGTAGTTGCGGTTGCGCCCCGACCGCGGGAATGGATTGCGTCACACGCCCCAGTGCAGCAAGCATTGTTAATGAAGATTGCTTGGACGTATTCTCTTGTTGTCGCAGCATAGTGTCGACCGTGCTTGACGTTGTTTGTATTGGCGCTGGTTGCACAAGTGTCAACACCGGCATCGGTTGTGCTTGCATGGTACATGGAGGTGTCAGAGCCATGCCGAGGGATCGCACCACGTTCCGAACACTTGCCTCTTGTCGATATGCCAATTCCGCAGCTCCCTCGAGTGTAGTGGGCCTCAAGTAATTCAAGTGCTGTTGTATGTGTGGAGTACATCCAGTGATGTATCCACGAAGCACCATGCTGTCAATGCCCTTCATTTCGACTTCAGATATTTCATCTGTTGATGTCAATGCTCCGTTCATCTCTGCAGCCAAGCTTTTCTTTATCTTCTTACCGAGCTCTCGGACCCTTTCCGTATATGCTCTCGCGCTCTCCTCATCACCTTGCCGCAAAGTGCCCAAGGATGCTACCAATGATTGGTATGATTCGGTAATTTGATAAGTATTAAGGAGCTTTTTTTCCAGTAACTCCCAATTCTTTTTTGTCGTGACCGATTGCCGGGTGTACTATGTCGAAGCTGTTTTGTCCAGAAAAGTGGGTAGCAGCTCAGCCCATGAAGCCGGCGTCACAAAACCGCTGCAAATGCAGCCTCGCTTGAAGCTCTTTATGTACTCCACCAGATCTTCCCCGTCCAGTCCTGCGAATGCCGGTATGATTGTCATACTTTCGTCCCCTTAACTTTATGACTTGATTTCTGGTTCCCGAGAAAGATGTGAATAACTCCTCATGAAATGCCAAGTTTTGACTTTGGCACCTACTCGCGAGCATGCACAACAACGGACCGTATGCAAATTAGCACTCGTACAGATATTTTCGTTTCAATTCCACACGATCGAAGGAAAACCATGAGTCCCAGGCATCATGTCAATGTCGAGAGTGTATAATCTACTACACTATATCAACTAACGTCCGTGCTTTGATTATCTATCTGATTCGGTTCAGTGTCAACTGCCAGATTATTATTCCCATTTCGCAAATCACTGATTCTATTATTTCAGCAATCTCTGTGTCATTGAGTAATCTCTCATGATATAACTCTAACCTCTTTGCTGCATCAGAAGTATCTATTAATGGAGCAAATTTCATCTCAAGAAATCTTATGGTTTCAATGAGACCAGATAAATTTCTCGGAGGTGTAGGCTGGAGTTCTACTCTTGAGACTGTTTCCTCTTCGTCATCATAAGTCTCGTACAACCTACCCATGTTGTTTTGATCCCAAGCGTGTTACACTAAAGCTCATATTTCAATTTCATTTAATTTGAAGGTCAAATTCGTTCCACGCTCACCGCACCAAAGATGTGAATAGCAAAATAATTTCCTCACGGAATCTCGCATGTATACACTGAGCCCACTCACACACACACATGGGTTTGCGCACACACACACAAGTCCAGAGAAGCTTGCTAATTCAGCACTTTATTCACTTATAATCTTGCGTACACTTTCTTTGATTTTACACCCACTTTCCTCCGTCACTCCGGCCACTCCCACATGAGTTCGGCCACGAAATCACCACTTTCCCCGCCTTAAATCCTCCATCTCTATTCCTCAACCGTCGGTTATCGGATAACCGTCACGACTCCACAATCATGAATGCACTCTAACCCTAACCGCTAACTGCCAAAGCTAACCGCTAGTAGTAGAATAGTATCTAGTTCCAATGCACGAATGCAATAGTTGCAATAAATGTAGATTATGTGTTCGAGTCCTAATACCGTCGTCGAAGTAGTTCATATGCGTTGATACCTATGTGAGCGGAAAAATCACCATGACAGAACCCAGCCTGTCACCCTGCCACATCTCCCCAAAATAGCCCCAACACTCCCTGTCCCACCCAATCCACAACCCAACCCTCTATAACACCCACTGTTCAATTCCCCCCAACTCCATTCACCCATCGTAAATGTACCCATCTGCCCCCATCCCCCCACCATAACCACACCTCCAGCATCCACTTTCCACCCTCCCCACTCAAAACTTCCATTCCTCCCCTGGCCCCTCTCAATCTAGCTCATTTACTCTCACTCCCCTTCTCATTTACCCATCCGAAATACGAAAACCCCCTTCTTTACACCAATTGGACTCGGCCTAACGGCCTTGTCCACACTATTCTTACCAAATACATACCTACACTATATACTACCTACCAATATCTTATTCCTCCACCTTTTCCTCCAAACATATCCAACACACTCACAAACATCACCCACCAACCTTTTCCCACCATATTTACCACATATAGATATAATTTACCCTACCAACAAACAAATTTCTTAACCACCACCCCACATTGGACACCCAACATCACCACCTACTTCCTTTACTTCTCATCTTCACCACATCCCATCCTACCCTATATTACCACCTCTTACCCTATTCGCTTTCACGTCATCTATAAAACATCCCGACGTCGACCCCTTCAACAAACTCTCACTTATTACATAACACATAACTACCTATTCCTTTTGTTAGGTGGCGACATTGAAACCAACCCGGGACCAATGCCCAATGTATTAGCCCATTTTCCTACTACTCACAAGCATAGAGCTAAAACCTACTTTGTCCCATGTACAATAAAATTTCACCCAGAATACCAACACCTTGCACAAACCTTCGCTCCTCTATTAACACCATGTCACCAAGATCACCAACGTTCCATTAGAATATTCCCCCACCTCTACAAATACATCTCATATAATAATGTCCACCCTCCACCTAGGCTTTTATTCGCCATCATCGTTACAATACACCCCGATACTACCATATGCAACTACACCCTCCAACAAACTCCACACCCATATTGGACAACAACATTGCTTAACTCTCTAGCCAAACTCCCAAATCCTCCCGAAAGACACATCCACACACCACACCCATATACCCAATTTTTGCACACCCACCAACATCTCATCACCCCCCCACCCTCCATTCACGAAGACCTCTATCACTTCATACACCAAAACTCTGAACTTCCAACCCTCCAAACTCTTTCTACTCAATTTCCATATCTCCCTCCCCAACTCCTCCAAGAATCTCTCCGCATTGCCGAACCACTCCCGGAGTATACACACCCCCCATCACTCCCCGATCCCCCTCCTCACACAACACCTCCAATAAACACGTCCGCTCCCTCTACACATATTATTTCATGGAATGCCTCCTCACTTAACACAACCCTTCCTAGTATTCAAACTCTCATTACCCACACACAAAAACCCCCAGCCATAATTGCAATTCAAGAAACAAAACTCACAGCAAACAAATCTACTCGCTACATTCAAAAGCTTTTTCCCCAATACAAACTTCTCTTTAGCAACACTCACTCTTTAACTCGCTGTATACAACAAAGATTCCCATACACACCCACTAGAGGGGGAATGCTCACCCTCATTCACAACAAATACACTTACCCTGGTAATATCACTAAACTCCCATCTCCAACTAACATGTCTCCCTACTTACAAATATTGAGGTAATTGATGCAACGTAGTATTGCTAGAAGCCAAAGACGTACGGGTGCTAAATAATGGTGTGTGGGAGGAGGGGTTAGGCATGGGCTGATCTCTAGAGTGTCCTTGTGATGAGTTATCCCATATGGTTTGTCCATGGTGACCTCCTAGTGTACACTACTTAAGGTGGAAGGCCTTTGAGTAAAGATTATCTCTTTCTACGCATTCCTTGTGTTTGTGTGTGTGCCTTGTGCAATCTTCTCTACCTTCAATAGGTTATGGGCCCACTCATGTGTGTTTCATGAGTATTAGATTGCATTTGTGCAAGTATTTTGAGGTCGGTGCGCAACGGGCGGTTTTGGAGCATTGTTGGAGGTTTTGGAGCTTGTTGAAGCGTTGGTGTTTCTTGGAGGTGTGCATGGGCTGAAGTTACATGTTGGAGCACTCTCTTTGGTCAATTTCTTCCCTTGATCTCCTTCTTTTCTTTCTTCTATCTCTTCGTTGCGAGTGGAACTTCGTTTGGTTCAATTGTGAGCATTTGAGTAAATGCAAGTGATTTGTGAGGTGTGAAGACTCTCGTGGAGGGTCTACCATCTGATCCTAGTGATTAGGCACTTGCTTTGAGGTGTTGCATGTGTTTCATGCTCTTGGGGTGCTCAAATTTTCATTTGGAGCTAGTTTGTGCACAAAGGTGCGGTTTTGAGCAATTTCAATGCGATTGGGGTTTTGAGGGACTTGTGTGAGTTCATGTGCATTGAGTGAGTGCTCTTGAAGGACACAAAGGTGTCATTGACGTGCATTGAGTGTTTGGGGACACTAAGGCGTCGTATTGAAGCATTTGGAGTTGTTTTGAGCTCCATTGAGTGATTTGAGGGGTTTTGGTGAGCCTCTTTGCATTTTTGGGTGAGGGTTCTCACATTTGAGTGTTGGGAGGCGTGTGTGGAGCACAAAAGTGCTGATCTAGTGTTTGGGGTTGTTTTAAACCCATTGGGTGCACAAAGGTGCAATATCAAAAAAAAAAAAATCACAAAAACAAAGTTGTGTGTTTGAGTTTGAGGTTTCATTTGTGTGGGGAGGCATACGTAAGTGAGGATCATGGCATCTTTTGAGGGTGAGGGTCCCAAGGTCGTGGACAAGTTCGATGGGGTGAATTTCCACTTGTGGAAATTCAAAATGGAGATGGTGATGGCCGAGAAGGAGTTGTGGGAGATTGTCGAGGGTAGTGAGGAACCTCCTTTCTCTTCTACGGATCCTAGGATCATGCAAGCGTACACGAGGAGGGAGAAGAAGGCATTTGCCATTTTGGCACTCAACCTCGCGGATTCGCAACTTGCGCACATTCGTTCGTGCAAGACACCCGCGGAAGCATGGTCCAAGCTTTGCAACATTCACGAAGCGAAAACATTGGCCAACATTTTGTTTTTGAGGCGCAAGTTCTTCACCATCAAGATGGGCGAAGAAGATGACATGTTGGCGCACATCAACAAGGTCAAAGCTCTCGCGGATCAACTCAACGGTTGCGACGTGTCGGTTACGGATGGTGACATCGTGATGACACTTTTGGAGAGCCTTCCATCATCATACGAGTACCTCATCGTGGCAATGGAGTCAAGACCCATTACGGAGCTCACATTGGACTATGTGACCTCACGGTTGTTGCACGAGCTTTCGCGGCGAAAGGAGAACGAGTCTCGAGAAGATGGAGCGGCACTCGTGGCGAAGCAATTCAAGAATGGAGGCGGTGGGAGCTCAAGCGACAAGGTGTGCTTCTATTGTGGTAAGAAGGGCCACATTGCCAAATTTTGCTTCAAACGCAAGAGGGATGAGAAAGGGGAGAGTGCAAACAACACTAAAACTCGTGACGATGATGAGTACGCATTTACGGCTAGATATGAGGCAAGCATGAGCGATGGCATCAAGGGTGATGCAAGCATGAGTGATTGGATTGAGGTTGGTGATGAGTATGCAAACATGGCAAGCAATGTATCGTGCAATGGTAGTACGAGTGATTGGATTGTTGATTCGGGGGCTACAAGCCACATGTCACCACATAAAACTTGTTTTCATTCGTATGCTCTCATTAATCCAAGGAGAGTGATTTTGGGAGATGATACGGTGCTTGAGGCCGTTGGCAAGGGCCAAATTGTTGTAGACACCGAGGTGAGGGGTCTTGTGAAGACAATCACTATCCAAGATGTCCTCCACGTTCCCAAATTAACGGCAAATTTACTATCGGTGAGGCAATTAGTGGCAAAGCACTTGAGGGTTGAGTTTAGTGATAAGAGGTGTTATGTGTTGTCACCGAGTCGAGATGAGGTGGCCATCATTGAAGAACACGAGGGCTTGTACCACATCAAGTTCTCCAAGGTGCATTCGAAGGAATCGGCGGCGTTGGCGCATTCAAACTTGAAGGACGACAAGTTGGCGTTGTGGCATCGTCGACTTGGCCATTTGAACATCAAGAGTGTGAAGACACTACGCGGCATGGTAAGCGGTATGGACCTTCATCAATTGAAAGTGGATGCTTCTACATTCACGTGTGAAGGTTGCATTGAAGGCAAGCAACAACGGTTGCCATTTGCGGGTGAAGGGGCGACACGGGCCACAAAAGTTTTGGAGATCGTGCATTCGGATGTGTGTGGCCCCATGAAGACCACATCGATGGGAGGTTGCAAGTACTTTGTGACTTTCATCGATGATTTTTCAAGGAAGATATGGCTCTACCCTATCAAAGCCAAGAGTGAGTGCTTTGAGAAGTTCAAGGAGTTCAAGACATTGGTGGAGAACCAATCCGAGTTGAAGATCAAGGTGTTTCGGTCGGACAATGGCGGCGAGTACATGTCCAAGAAATTTGACGAGCTTTTGAAGAATGAAGGCATCGCACGCCAAACTTCGGCCCCGTACACGCCTCAACAAAATGGAGTTGCGGAGCGCGCAAATCGCACCATTGTAGAGATGGCGAGGAGCATGTTGCACGCTCAAAACTTGAAGTTGGACCTTTGGGCGGAAGCGGTGGTGAATGCGGTATACACACGCAATCGGTGTCCAACAAGCGCGGTTGAAGGCATGACGCCGGAGCAAGCGTGGAGTGGGAGGCAACCATGTGTTGCACACATGCGCATCTTCGGATGCATTGCATATGCGAAGGTTCCTGACGAACGGAGGACGAAACTCGAGGCTAAGGCCTTGAAA
Source organism: Pohlia nutans (assembly GCA_022496805.1). Taxonomy (NCBI): domain Eukaryota; kingdom Viridiplantae; phylum Streptophyta; class Bryopsida; order Bryales; family Mniaceae; genus Pohlia; species Pohlia nutans. The sequence goes on along the minus strand of CM040091.1, from coordinate 13,856,753 downwards.
TGTGTGTTTCTTGGGTATTGTGAAGGTACCAAGGCGTATAGACTCATGTCGGTGGACACGAGGAAGATCATTCGGTCACGTGATGTGACATTTTGTGAGGAGTCTACGATGGAGGCTCCTTTGGAGGTTGGTCCAAGTGGGAGTAGTGGAGACGTTTTGGTGGACACACCCTCCAAGTCTCCTAGTGTTGTTGATGTAGGTGATGATGACAGTGATGACGAAGCTGGCGACACGGAGGTTGTTGAAGCGCCATCGAGCTCAAAGGCCAAGAATAGCGCAAAGGGCACGCAAGAGGAGCAAGTTTCTTCAAGCGAGCGGCGGTACCCCGAGAGATCGCGCAAGCCACCTGGAGAATGGTGGAAGAACCACATCTTCCCTCAAGTGGAGGACGAGCATGCGAATGTGGCATTATCGGATGGTCCATTGACCATTCGAGAAGCCATGCAAGGTGAGGATGCGGTCAAGTGGGAGCGCGCCATGCAAGAGGAGTACGACTCTCTAATTGCTAACGGTACGTGGCAATTAACTCCCATTCCAAAGGATCGCAACCCCATTGGTTGCAAATGGGTGTTTCGGACAAAGAGGGATGTTTCGGGTATTGTTGTGCGTCACAAGGCAAGATTAGTAGCCAAGGGGTTCGCGCAAGTGCATGGCGTGGACTTTCACGAGACATTTGCTCCCGTGGCCAAGTTCACCACCATTCGATGCATTCTTGCCATTGGAGCGGCCTTGGACTTGGAGATGCATCAAATGGATGTGAAGACCGCATTTTTGAATGGCGATTTGGAGGAGGACATCTACATGGTGCAACCTGAGGGGTTTGTGCAACAAGGTAATGAGCACCTTGTTTGTAAGTTGCAAAAATCATTGTATGGGTTGAAACAATCTCCAAGAGCATGGTACCAAAAGATTGACACGTTCTTGGTTGCACACGGGTTTACTAGGAGCATTGCGGATCATAGTCTCTACTTCATGCAAGACGGGCAACATGTGGTGATTGTGATCATATATGTTGATGATTTGATCATTCTTGCAAGCCTCATGAGTTTAATGAATGCATTAAAAGGCATGCTTGAGAGAGAGTACGAGATGAGTGATCTTGGAGAATTGCACTTTTGTCTTGGTGTTGAGTTTGTGCGAGACAGGGCTACACGCACTATCACCATGAGTCAAGGCAAGTATGTGATGGACGTGCTCAAGAGATTCGGGATGGAGGATTGTAAGCCCGTGGCAACACCATTGGATGCAAACTCCAAGCTCGTCAAGCTTTCGGAGGAGGAGTATGCGATGGAGGCTAAATCGATGGCGGAGGTGCCATACAAGCAAGCGGTGGGGTCGTTGATGTATGCGATGATTGCGACACGGCCCGACCTTGCGTATCCAATTAGCGTGGTGAGTCAACACATGGCGAGACCGGGCTCGATGCATTGGATGACGGTCAAGAGGATCATGCGTTATTTGAGGGGCACAAGCGATGTGAAGTTGTGTCTTGGAGGCAAAGACATTGTGTTGAGCGGCTATTGTGACGCGGACTACGCGGGAGACACGAGCGATCGAAGATCGACAACGGGCTACATGTTCAAGGTCGGATCGGGAGCGGTGTCGTGGAATAGCAAGCGGCAACAAACCACGGCGACATCAACGGTGGAGGCCGAGTACATGGCTACGAGCCATGCCACGAAGGAGGCCATTTGGTTGAGGCAACTAATGGTGGATGTGGGTTGCACACAAGGTGAGGCTACAACGATTATGTGTGACAACCAAGGGTGCATTTCACTTGCAAAGAACCCTACACATCATTCACGCACGAAGCACATTGATGTGCAATACCACTTCATTCGGGAGAAGTTGGAATTGGGAGTTATACATTTGGAGTATTGCCCAACGGAGCACATGGTGGCGGATGTGCTCACAAAGGGTCTTTGTAGAGACCGACACCAACGATTAGTAATAGCATTTGGACTTAGAGGCTTTGGCTCTACGCAAAGTGGGAGTATTGAGGTAATTGATGCAACGTAGTATTGCTAGAAGCCAAAGACGTACGGGTGCTAAATAATGGTGTGTGGGAGGAGGGGTTAGGCATGGGCTGATCTCTAGAGTGTCCTTGTGATGAGTTATCCCATATGGTTTGTCCATGGTGACCTCCTAGTGTACACTACTTAAGGTGGAAGGCCTTTGAGTAAAGATTATCTCTTTCTACGCATTCCTTGTGTTTGTGTGTGTGCCTTGTGCAATCTTCTCTACCTTCAATAACAAATCCTCACAATAAAAAACCTACCACTCAAACCTCTACTACTCATTCACATATATATGCCCTCCCATGAAAATGACCTCCCACTAATACCACTTATTCAACAACACATTCTTCAACACCCACACCACATACATATACTTTATGGTGACTTTAATAGAGATATTGCCCTCATCGGTCGACAAAGTGCTACCGGCCATACCCCCCCACAACCAGAAGACGATCAATGGAAAGAATTCACTAACCAATTACAACTTACATATATCCCCTCTAACTCTCCCTATAGTAGACAAGGTGGTTATAACTATAGCCAACTCAGCCTCATTGACGGCTTCTATACAAATACACCAAATAACCTGTCCTACACTGCCACCACCAATCCAGACTTAGATCTCAACTCTGACCACTTTCCAATCACACTACATCTTCCCCAAAACACACTCCTAGCTCGGCCCATGCCCACAATCCCACCCCCAACTCCACGAATTCTTAACCCCATTCCCCCTGACAAAATCCAAAATTTTCTTCATAAATTTTTAGAAGAAAACTCCATACAAATCAGTTCTCTGACCACCACACTAACACAACCAGATCTAACACCCGAACAATGGCAAATGGCTTGTACCTCCTTGGACCAACTCATCCAACAAATTTCCAACACTATTGAAAGTACATGCAGTGCACCCCCTCTCTCGACTTTGACCACTCGAACTGCCATGCAAGGTGGATACCTCCCCAAAAAACTACACAAACCTTGGAAAAAACACCTCAAATTATACCACATTCTTCGAAAAACTTTATTCATAGTCAACAACACGCCCAATTGGCGCTCCCATCCTATACTACAAACATTACAATCTCATAGCCACATTCCCCCCCCACCCCCTCCAGATTTCTCCATAGATGATTGGATCAATGACCTCTCAACTCTTGCCAAAACCACCAATAAAGCCGCCCGAAAAATTACTACTAAATACACTAAAGAATGTGTCAAAAAGGCCATTTCTAAGTATAGACAACTATATGAAAAAAGTCCAAGGAAAATCAACAACAAAGTCTTTCGTAATCTAGATACTCCTCCCCTCGACTCTCTCACGGATCGTTTTGATAAAATCCTCACACACCCCGAAGATATCGCAAATGAAATCCACATCCAACAATCCATCAGCAATAGACCAACCGTACCAACCTGTTACTTCCTACCCTCCCATCCCCCACAATGCACTTGTGGAGTACGCCAATACCCTTGGCATGACATAGGTGGCATCACTCTTGATGCTCGCGGACACCCACACATATCCCTACATACTTACTTTGACAGAAACACTTACGACCTATGTCTCAAACACCTTGCTAACAATAAAACACCAGGACCAGACAAAATTCCCAACAGTATCCTAAAACACCTCCCAGAACTCTTCCACCACCTACTATTCCTATTCTTCACCCATTGTTATAAACAAAAACAAATCCCAGCATCCTGGAAAACTAGCCTCACAATTCTTCTCTACAAAAAAGGCAACCCCTCCCTCCTTCCCAACCATAGACCCATTGCCCTAGCTAATACGATCTACAAATTCTTCACTAGCACCCTCACATCCATACTCTCCGCCTATGGTGAAAAACACCAAATTTTACATGATAGCCAAGAAGGTTTTCGAGCAGAACGCTGCACATCTCGACAACTACAAACTCTTACAGCTGCACTTGAAGACGCCCATATCTCTCAAAAAGATATATATCTCCTCTACATTGACTTTAAAAATGCATTCGGCTCCATAGACCATGCCCGTCTCCTTGCAATCATTCAAGACCTCGGATACCCCACCGACTCAGTAGCTCTCATTGGAAACATTTACTCACAATCCAGCACCATTTTCACGGGTGCACACTTGGACAAACAAAACCAATCCCAATTCAACGTGGCACCATCCAAGGAGATACTCTTAGCCCATACTTATTCATCCTATTTCTTGAACCATTACTCCGATGGCTCCAACAAGGCCATAACGGATATCCTTTCAAAACCTCCAATGTCACCCTGAACACGGCCGCGTACGCTGATGATTTAGCCATAATCACAAACAATGCCCCCTCTCTACAACTACAACTCAACAAACTTGATAAATACTGCAAATGGGCCGGCATGGATCTTGGAATCTCAAAATGCGCTGTAACTGGCTGTCCAAACAAATCCAAGCATAACCCAAATGCCTTTAAATCTTGGCTACAAGAACACAACATACACTATCGTAACCAACCAATTCCAATCCTCCACCAAAATGAACCATACACTTACCTCGGGATCCAATTGGTTCCATCACTCAAATGGAAACTACAAATACACACTACTACCACCAAACTTGTCAGACAATGCAAACAACTTACACTCTGCCCAACAACAATGAAACAAAAAATCAACATGTTGGACACTGTCATTCAAGCTGGCATTGCCTACAGTTTTTATGCAGTTCCATACTCACTCCCAACCATTAAAAAACTAGACAAGAAAATAATTGCTACCAAGAAACAAATATGTGGTCTGCCAAAAAGCACAGCAAATATCATCACACAACTCCCCCATGCACTGTTTGGTATCCAAGCCTTCTCCCTAAAAAATGCCTACCTCCGATGTATAGGAGAACAACTCCGCTCTGCCCTGAACGATACTGGGAAACTAGGGACCATATATAAAGGCCTTATCCAATACATCCTCGCTAAACACGGCGGAGCATTAAACATACCTCGAATCACACCACAACATTGCTATAGATCTCCCATCACCCGAACAATACACCTCCTCCATTCAACTGGTGGCGCCCATCTCAATAACCTTCATGAAAACTTCTTTTTACATTCCACCCCATTAGAAAACGCATGGATGACCCAAGTCCCCATTCTAGCTCCACACCTTAACCCTGATCTCTCCATTAAATTACTACACAAACTTCTTCTCCACAACATCACCGAAATTAAGCACCTAACACTCCCTAATGGCCACCAACTCATGACTCCACAAGACTTTAAACACTACCACGCTACTCCCACCAAACTAATTAAATCTGCCCTCAATATAGCTTACACACTCCTCTGCCAGCCCGCTTGCAACAATACCTGCCCAAATCCATGTCAGACACATCCACCTTCCCGCATCCTACAGCCCGAATATCACACCATAAATCATACTATCACCCCACAATCCCCCCCTGTGCCTCCACTCCAATTACTACCTCCTCCTCAAATACACCTCCCCCCTACCGACATCCCCAACAACCCACAAGAATTTCCAATCAGCTCTATCCTTCTTCACAAATCCATCAAAACCACAGATAAATATAACATCTCTAAAACATACGACACATACCTCTGCCAATGGACACTTCCCTCCAATCTCTCGTACACCAAATGGCTCACACAAAGCCGTCTCTTTCCACTAAATCTACCACTAGTGATCTCCCACAACACTACCCTCCTTACCTCCTATTTTACAAAAATACAACACCAACACTATACCACTCTTGCCCAAAGATCCTTTACCTCAATACAAACACGTGATATACGACATATCCCAGCCCCCACTTTCCTCCCCCATACCTACATTTACACACAAGACTGTAATCCCTCAAAAGACATACAAATTAACCAACCAACCATACAAACACAAACTGACCAAGCCCACATTTACGAATCATCTGGCAAACATCTTATTACCATCCCGGTCACTCGACTCCATTGGCTCTGGCGCCAATATAAAATTGCCCAAACTAAAACTCACTCAATTTCCCCCCCTCCCCAATCCTTCGAAACCGAAGTAGTATGGCTTTATCAAAGATATAAATATAGACTCCCTAAAACAGATCCCCTTAAAGCTTCCAATCACACACTTCCCTCCACCCTTCTCAACTCTCTCATTGCTACTTTTGGCATCACCCACTCCTATTTTTCTTCCCCAGTCACCTGCTCAACACTACTCACCATGTACCATTCCCCTTTCCTCCGTGATACAATATTCGGATCTCTTGGCCCAGCCTTCCACTATAAATGGCAAGGCATTGGATATGCCCACCCTCACAACGCTCTCGCAACCCAACAAGCCATACATTGGGCCCGTTTAGCTGCCCAACAAGATTCCACGAACGTTACCATTCTTACAGTTCCCGATATTAACTGGTACCAAAACCACACCCCTCTCCTTGGTCCCTACCCGGATACACATATCATTATCCACTTCCAACCTGACACTCTCACATATGAAGAACCTACCCTTCCCCCCGAACTCCACAAAAAACGTTTGGAGCCACTTGCCACCCACATTCTTTGCATACATCACCAAACTTCCTCTTTTGGCACACAAAACCAAATTTCTACTCTTCAAGATACCGCTACTACTCTAAACATTGCTCATGCCGCATTTCAACCTGCCCCCCCTACTCCCCCAAACACCCCAGTCAAACCAAACAAAAGCTGGCATCACTTCACATACCCACCTCCCCCCATGACAACCTCCTTCCCCATACCCAACCTCCCTAACTACGCCACCACCATCCCCCTCAAATTCCCTCCCCAACAAAGCTACTACACTGGCGGTTCCTTCGAACCACCCAAGCAAAACAGTACTGGTGAATGGATCCGTGAAACTGCTGGATATGGAATTTACAACCCTCTCAAACCTGAAATCCAAATCTCTAAACGCCTATATGGCCACCAAAACATTCTACGTGCCGAACTCATGGCTCTTTACGATACTCTCCTACTACTAACTACAGATTACCAACATGAACCAGCCTACATATTTACAGATTGCCTTAACTGCCTATACCTTCTCCAAACACAAATCAAGCACCCCACCCTTCACAACAACCATGCAGATAAAACCATACTTACATTAATGGTTAACCTCCTACAACAACGCTCCCAACCAACACATATTTACAAAGTTCGAGCACATGCCCAGATAGAAGGCAATGAAACAGCAGACAAACTCGCCAATGCTGGCAGAGCACTCGACCACAAGAATGCCGAACTTCCACATGAATTTGCACACTCCACCCCATAATTTTTCCAAAAACTTGATTGGCCATCTATGGAAGCGGTCCCTGACAAAGGACCCATTAGATCCCTTGAAAAATATATAATCAAACATGACCTCGAAACCAATCTAAAAACCATCACCAAAAAACTTCCCAACTTAGACAAATGGGTTTCTAACAACAACCTTGACAACCATCTCTCAAATGCATTTTGGACCAACCCAAACATTTCAGATGCCCAAAAAACCTGCCTACTCAAATTTCGCACTGGACAATATATGGGTAATGCCAGGAAACAACTGTTCTTTGGCATAGCACGCTTCCCCTCTGCTACTTGCTCCATATGCAACTCACTAGATCCTGATACTTGGCTACACGTCCTCCTCAAATGCAACCATCACCATATACATGCCCTACGAACCAAACGCCATAATAAGGCTGTTTGGGCATTGCGAAAACTCCTCATCTCCTCTAACAAATCAAGATGCTACACACTCATGAATGTTGGTATTTTCCAAAACAACTCCCCGGATAACACAGTTCCCTCTTGGCTCCTCCCCTGCTCATGTGAGACCCCCCGATGCCAATGTAATGCACGTTTCAAACCTGACATTCTATGCATTAAAGGTCTCTCCTACCAACATGTTCCTCCCACAACTCCCGATCCATCTCTCACCATCCAATTCATTGAATTTACATATTGCAATGACCGATTCTCCCCCGATACCATCACTAACAAAATCCAAAAGTACCATCCTCTCTTAGACGATATTGCATCCAAAGGATGGAAAGTCGCCCCATTACTAGTTATTACTGCTGGAGCCCGCGCATCTACACACATCCCCTCAATAAAAATCCTCAAAACTACCTTCAAAATCCCTAAACATCAAATAAAAAGTACCATGAACGATATAAACGTCATCGCCATTCATCATGCTATGTCCATCCTCCTCTACAAACGACGCATAGAAAACAACCAAACATTACCATCCAATAATGATCCTCCATAAATTTACAACGCCACTCTCCCAACCAATATACTTTATATATATTTCATCACATCCTCTGAAACATATTGTTGGCTACTATAGTGTCTAACCTTGAGAGAGGCGAGTAATCCTAACCCCAGATTCTTTGTCCTGTGGGCATTGAACCTAAGGTAGGATGAACAGACACTTCATTCACGCCGGTCCTACCATAGACCGGAGTTCTTTATATATATGACGAGAAACCGATGGAAGCTGAGGAATGAATTGTAGCACCGATCGATCAGTCCACTTTGAAGACTGATCGAGGCTGAGCTGAACCACAAATCGGACTAGCGATGAACGGTGCATCTCGACTGGTGGACCGGATGCTGGTCTCGCGTTCCCATTCGTTGCGTAATTACCTCCGCTTTCCACTTAATTACCTGGGCAAATTCTCAAGTCACTAACATACCCTACGTCGTGGTCAGTTTCGACATTAATTAATTACTTTTTGTCCAAAAGTGCCACATGTCATCTTGTGATTGGTTTATGGTGACGTGGACCTCTCAAAACATGATGTGGATATTAGATTTTGACACGATACTGTCCAAATTTGACCCTCACATACGATAATATATACTATGCGATATTGTCAGATTTCTAAAACTAAATGTTGAAAATCTTCTTAAAGCTAAATAGCTAAATGATGAATGTTAAGGAAATTCTCAATACAATCATACATTACAAAATTTTGTCTTAAATTTTGACTATTTTTGATAGTGTACTCAAAATTTGGAAAATGTTGAATCATCCAAAAATTTAGAAACTAGGCAACTAAAGCTCTAGGGCTCTACAATTAATTTAGTTTGTCTATTGCTTGCTGAATGTGACCATAAGATAATCAGAAGATTTCACTACTGGACCTTGAAAGCTCATCAGTTAGCATGGTGACACTACTAGAAAATCCGATTTTTTTTGTTGTTTTGGTTGTGTTGATGTAATTCATTTTTTTTTATTTGGTCGCATTTTTGTTCAAATCAATAGATTGCCCATTTCAACAAAAAAAAAGTGAATCAGATCAACGCAACTAAAACAACAACAAAATTTGGATTTTCTAGTAGTGTGAGACCTAATATAATTCGTGAATCTGACCATAGCGTACACTAATCAGAAAAGTTCACTACTTCTGGACCTTGAAAGCTCACCATTTAGGATGGTTCTAAGATTTGTCAATAGAACTAACATCAGTGTTTGTTTTAGTGAAGGAGGAGAAGGGTAGCACTTGAAGAATCAGTATAACAGAGTCTTTATTCACAATGGTCTAAGGAGAAATTTGGGTTGCTGAATGGATTGTGGTTTTATTCATTGAGTAGAAGCTTTTGTTTTGGTAGCAGATAAGAGATATACATGTATATGGTATTAGTAAGTTTTGACTGGTTATTTCAATTAGGGTGGGTATTAATTGGCGTGGGTGTGAAATCCGAATTATGGGTTTTGAGGTGTGTAAAGAGGGGATTTTTCGGGTGCACAGGGATGCACACTCTCTCCCCAATACTGCACAGTCCCTGCACACTAGTGCACACCGTCTCCACACTCTCCCACAGTTCTTCAACACTCTTTTGATAAGGAAATTGAAGAGCCCCAGAGCCAATAGGAGCTTCTTCCCATGGCCCTCTCTTCTTTGTGACTGGTGCAACAATTTCTTCAATCACTGTCATGAACTCACAGTACATATTTCATCATTAATTTTGGCTCAGGCAGGGTTTGCAAGCCCAGCCTCTGTTTGCCCCGTCTCTAAATCCCCAGTGGTCTTGAATGCGGGCACTGTTCATTCACCCCTCATTTCTCTGAAATTTCCATTTTGGGCACCTTCGGTGTTTTTTTTGGCAAATTGTTTTTGCTAATTTGGAAAATTACCCTAGGAGGACCTAATTGGGAAAAAAACCATTGGAAGAGGGGGTTGTTTTTCAAGGTGGGGCCTCAACCGAATAAAAATAGGGAAATGACATTCTTGATGTGTTTTGGAACATAAATACCTCTAAATCTTTGTGAATCAAAAAATAACTACAATATATAAGTCTAATTGATGATATTAATACAATATAACGCAAGCGTGCATACTAATTGAGTAAATAATTCAACATATTCACAATAGTTGTTATATTTAAAGAATCTAAATATATCATTGTTGATAATATACCAACAAAATGATACCAACACAACATTGATGTTCATTAATATAAGCACATTGCCAATAGGTACTTATAAATAGGTCATTATAGGAAAGCGAGTACAAGCGTGCTTGGGGTAGTTCATAAGGAATGTCATACTATAAAATTGTGAAATTGTTTCCCTTTAACATAAATTAGATTACAAATCTTATTGTGAAAGCATGATTTTAATATATCTTCATTTACTTCAAGTAGAATACAATATGGAAGTACATCAAACAATTTCTATTAATTGATTAAAGTTGATAACCCCTGAACATCCTCATCCTTGTCTAAATTGGACGGTTTCTCGGGTGGGTCACTCTTCATATATTTTGGGTACTGTCATGGTGATTTTTCCGCTCACATAGGTATCAACGCATATGAACTACTTCGACGACGGTATTAGGACTCGAACACATAATCTACATTTATTGCAACTATTGCATTCGTGCATTGGAACTAGATACTATTCTACTACTAGCGGTTAGCTTTGGCAGTTAGCGGTTAGGGTTAGAGTGCATTCATGATTGTGGAGTCGTGACGGTTATCCGATAACCGACGGTTGAGGAATAGAGATGGAGGATTTAAGGCGGGGAAAGTGGTGATTTCTGGGCCGAACTCATGTGGGAGTGGCCGGAGTGACGGACGAAAGTGGGTGTAAAATCAAAAAAAGTGTACACAAGATTATAAGTGAATAAAGTGCTGAATTAGCAAGCTTCTCTCGACTTGTGTGTGTGTGTGTGAGTGGGCTCAGTGTATACATGCGAGATTCCGTGAGGAAATTATTTTGCTATTCACAGTACCACGTGCGGCGAGGGGGTGTTTTTTTGGGGGCTATTTACCTCCTAGCTAAAATTAAAAGAACCCCTATGATTACTTAATGGGAAAAAATTGCTTATATTATGGACTCTATCATTTTTTATAAAACGGTGACCAATGCAATTTTTTATATGCTATCTTCCTTGTAAAGACTTAAATATAATCTAAAAGTAACATGACTTTAAAATTTTGAGAAAAATGGCGTCAAGAAAATGACGAGAACTTAACTTTCTTTCATACATTCTCGAAAATGTGCACCCTAACCCTAAGTACCTTCAAAACCAACGGCAACCTTAAATTCAGGTAGACAGAACTGAGCTTTCATCCACTTCTAGACCTACTTTTCGTCCACCGCGCAGCTAACGCCCTTTCCTACCAACTGTGCTCCAGCTGTTTCTCCCCCAAAACAGACTGTATTCAGTTTAATACATTGGATCCCATTCGCAATCCCCTAAATTATATGTACTAAAATCATAATGGACCAGAATTGTGGTGTACCTAAATTATTTATAATGGCCTGTACTCTTTTATTGCATTCTATCTTATTTGTAATTTTTTTATAAATTCTTATAAATTTTACCTATGATGAATAAAACCCATGTTATTTTCTACCGTACGTTGTTTGTAAAATGCAGTAAGTGACCCACCCGAGGACGGTTTTGCAAAGATGCATTATAAAATGTAACTAAGAGGGATATTTGAACTTGATGTATGAAGAAAAGTTGTACATTGTGAATTTTAGATCCTATCCATAAAGTTAGATTTGCGATTGCTATCACTAATACTTTTCTATAAAATTTGAAAGTTCAAATTAAAAATTATTTTGTAATTTGATTACGAATAAGATATTGACAATTTGTGGATGAAATTTGTATTGATGGGTTGAAATGCAATACTCTAAGTGTAGTGATTTTTGGAATTTTTTTGGTTGCTTAATTTTATGCGTTGACTTTTTCAAGAGCACTTTTAGACTAAAATCTTCAACTTTTTTGGTGAAACACTGCAACATGAAATGCGGCATAAAAGTTTGACAAATCATCAACTTTCTAATTGAATTACACATGCATGAAGCTAAGTTTCTATACAAAATTCAACAAAAAGTTCACACTACAAAAAATGCATGATGGATGAGAAAACAAAGTCCGCTTTTGTATATCATGCAAAATATGCATGGTTGAGCAGTTAGGAGTTAATATGATTCATGTAGCCCACATTCAAGACTTTGTCAGAGTGTGAGATTTTAGTTTAGGAATTAAAAAGGAATATAAATACTTAATGGAAAGTGTTTGTGATTGACTATATTAATTTATAATATTCTAATAATCAATTGTAGTGTTTACAACATGAAATGTGGTATGTAAATATTTTTTATAATTTTCAAGAACCTTTGAAATATTTTAAAGAGGAGCTACATCTAAAAAGGACTTCAAAATTGAAGATTTTTTTGAATTTCAAATTTGAAACATAAAAAGTGAGTTGTAAGGCAGTGAATGAATAAAAAATTCATGATATATACATGTCTATTTTCCATTGATAACACGCAATTCGCTATTTATGCAATTGGACAAGTGAGCTCATTTCATATGCAAATTTGGCTAAAAAAAATTGGTTAACCCCTAAATGCCGAAGAGACCAAAAAATGGCTTATGAATGAAGTTGACTTTTCAATTCCAACTTGCTACGTGGATGACTTCCATTCAATTCTTTATGTGAAGGGCTTTTGTTTGGTGATGTCACCCCTTCAAGTTAAAATCAAATCATTCAAGCTATTTTTAAATTTTACATGGGGTCCCAACTACAATAGAGTCGTAAGAACGGTTTACTGTGTAGTGTATTTTGAATTTTTTTGTTTGTTCTACTTAAACTAAATTTAGGCCATGAAAATGAGTGCCATTGCATTTGAGCTTAACTAACAAAAAATTTTGAAAATTTTGAAAATTGAGTGTTCTATTGTAGTTACAAGTTCGGTAGGTATCACCAAGGTGTAGCAAAACTTCTAAATTTAGATACACGGATGATTTTCATCAACTAATTTTTTTTTATTGTAATTTACACCTTAGGTAAAAAAAATCGGAATTTTCTAGTACATTTTGTAATTGATATAGATTTTCTTTACAATTACTTCATAAAACCATAGTAATTTCAAATTTTCACCAAAATTTATGAAAAATTCATGATTTGTAGTAGGCATGTGACTTCATCTACTAAAAATAGAAATTTGAATTCTTGTATTATTTTTAGTAGAAAAATTGAGTGTGACAGATAAAACATGATTCCATGGTCATAGGCCCAACCTTTCGGGGTTAAACTCTTCTCTAAAAATTAGAAATCTCTTTTTTTTGTTTTTGGCTATAATCACTTGCATTAAAAAACAAACAATTCTTTTCTAAACAAATTATCTTTATCTTTTTCTTCTCTTTTATCTTTTCTTTATCTTTTTTTTTTTTTGGTCTGGATGTTTTCACGCTAGGATGTCATAGTTCTTAACAAAGAAAAAGTTTCTAATGTTGTAAGGCATTTGCATTAATGACGTAATCTAATAAATAAGGAAAACACCAAAAACATTTTAATATAGTAAAAATGGAATCTTTTCAAAATATTTTATATTATTTTTGAAATCTTTTGGAATGTTTTGATAATCTTTGTGGAATATCATGTTGATGTCATTTAATTTGCTTGTAAACCATTTCAAATGCATATTCCAACCATACTATAGGCTCTGTTTTCATTAGTCAACTAAACTTAGAAGATTTTTTTTGGAATTTTCTATTTTAAAGGGCGTTTAATTTCGGACGCCCTACTGTTTTGAACACCCTACTGTGAAAACACCCGTTTTCTTTCTTGCTCGAGGGGTGCACTGTACTAAACATGTACGAGTACACGTGAGTGCACAGAAGGGGTATTAATTTGAACACTGTCGTATTACGTATACATACAATAAACACATTTAGAACTAAAAATATTCATGTATACCTACACTGAACATATATTTGAAACAAAATGTATCTATATACAAAGGTATTTAGACATATAACCTCTCGTATACAAGGGGGTTTTTAGAAGGGGTCATGAATGCTCGTGATTCTCAAACATAATGTAGAGTGCACCCCTCAAGCTTTCTTGTCTTCCTCTTCTCTTTTCTCTTGTCTTTCTTCTTCTCTTCTTTTTTTTCTTTTTTTTTGTTTTCCTTTTTTTTTTTTTTTTGGCGGCTCTTCTTGTGCAGCGACAGATGTCACATTCACACCAAGGTTTTTTTTATTTTTTTATGTTTTCTTCTTTCTTCTTCTTAGTTGGGGTTCAACTTGCCATTTGTGGTATAATATATATATATATATATATATATATATATATATATATATATATATATATATATATATATATATATATATATATATATATATATATATATATATATATATATATATATATATATATATATCTGTGTGTGTGTGTGTGTGTGTATGTATGTATGTATGTATGTATATATAATTTATATCTTGTGTTTCTTCTTATCAAGATCTAGCTTGCCATTCATGACGCTAAACCCTCAAAAAATTAATTTTTTTAAAATTTTAAATGTAAAAATATATAATAAATCATGGTGGATACAATTGCCGGAACCTAAATACAATGATTTTAAAATTGAATTTTTTTTCCGCCATTGTTTAGGATACAGCCAGCGGCTGTATCCACACTAAAAAATTTCTTTTCCTTCTTCTTTGTTTTATTTTCTTCTTTTGTTTCTCCTTTTATTTATTTATTTTTCCGCCATTTATGGTACAGATAGCGACTGTACCCACTCTGATTTTTTATTTTTTATTTTTTAAATTAAATTTCTTTTTGTAGGGTTTAGCGCCACAAATGGCTAGTTAAATTCTAACAAAGAAGAAAAAAAAGACATAAAAAAAATTAAAAAAAAGTCAGGTACTATTCCTAATAAGTAAGAGAACTAAAAATTAATGAATTTATATATTTCAATCTATAAAAATGATACAACTACATGTGTTCTAAAAGCCCGTTCCCATCTAACCTTCTCGCTAACCTTAGGCCGGCACTCCTTGAGTATATTATCTCCATTATCTTTGCGGGTGTTCCCACCAACGCTTGTTGCTAATCACCGAACCTACGTGGATGCAGATGTGGCATCCCGATTAAGACCGTTGTTTGCAAAAAGATGGTCCAGTGTTTGCAAAAGTATTGGCAGGTTTCACGTGACCTTCAGTCTTCTGGAAATGAAGATTTCACACACGTAACAGCGGTGTTTTGTAATGCAACGATTCGTCTTGTATTACCTAATACCGCACATTGAAGGTTCACTGATTCGCCGGAATTCTAAATTCGTCTGAATCCACTCGCAACCCCAAATGGCTTTATCAAATTGCGTGAATTCCAGCATGCAACTTCATCAAATCTCATTGCAACCCCCACCACTTCAAAATTAAGAGTTACATTGAATCCCAAACAGTGCGGAAGCTTCAGTTTTGTGATGCCTCGAAGTTTTGCTTTTAGACTAGTTGGATTTTTGCTCACTAGGTCTCACAATTTTAGCTGAACTGCACTTGAAGTTGAAGTTTCGTACAGAAAGTTGAAGCAGCGTAGAGAAATTGAAGCTGCGTACGGACAGAAAGTTGAAGCTTTGTAAAGAAGTTGAAGTTGTGCAGAGAAATTGAAGCTACATAGAGAAGGTCAACCTATAATTTTGACATCAAGTGGGAACCACATATAACTAAAAAAAATGCATACCCACCGAACCAACAGAATAAAAGTCCTCTCTTGTAATCTGCACCTTTCCGTGTAACTTGGAAGTCTTATATTTTAAAACTTGAAATTAGCTAAGGCCAGGTGGGAACATACCTTAATACATGTATGAGAACACATGTAATCCAAGGATACTGGTCGAGCCACAAAATTCAACCAAGAACCCGAGATGCAATCCGAAAATACTGGCCAAGCTACAAAACCCAACCAACAACCCAAGATGCAATCCCAGGATACTTGTTGAGGTGTACTGGCGTGAAGCACTGCCAATTTTGGTTACGACACCCCAAAATTCCAAGTCTTCCAAACATTTGCAACCCTGCTAAAATCACTGGTGGAAAGGAGCGCAAACACAGTCTTCATGACTTCCTCAGGTAAATCCTCCCACGTTGTTGTTGATGCCAACATGATGGAAGGTTCATCAACCAACTACCTGACAATTGGTAATTTGACAAGCCTCCGAGCCTCCGAGAAGGCGTCGCTTTTCACTCAAACGGAGGCAAACGGCGCCACTACGCACTCATTGCCAAGCGTTCAAGACTTGGTGAGTGCAATTCATCACGTATGACAAGTGTGTACAATGAAATTTGACATTGTTCTGAGTGAGAAACAACGCCTTTGCTAGTACTGAATCTCCTCTACCCTAGCCTTTAGTTCACCAATTGAAAAACAGATCACATTGCAATACATCAGTCATTCTCAAAATCATGTATAAACAAGATTAAAGAGTGTACTCCATCGAGTTACCTGTACGACCAACAAGGGTTTTGAATTAAAAAAGAATACATGAATGAGTTGTACGTTCACAGTAACAACGCCCAAGAAATATGTAAAAGAACTTACATACTTATGATCTCCAAGTATGTCCAAAATGCTTCTTAACCCCTTAACGTACCGATGCTTTGAACGCAAGTAGATGTTAGCCTGAAAAATAGATTTTAGCATGACTCAAATGTACAATAAGTGTACATGAAAGGACCATTGCATGCATGAAATCTACCCAACAAATTTGACATATTTACATTTGGAGGCCTCTCCAATATTATGGACCTCTCCCCATCACAAGAGATTTACTCTCATTGGTAGAGAACTTAATAGGCTTGCAAAGGTGACTTAGATGAAAGTCATCCCACATTGCATGAAAAAGTTACAGGACTTTGAATCCGTTCATGATCCAGTTTCTGGACGCTGTGACGTTTAGGGGTTAATATGTTCTTCACAACACCTTAGATTGAAGCAAAATTTACAATATAGAAAAAAGACTTGATTTAGAATCCAACCCAACAATTTTCATTGAATGTTGACACTGAATGAAGGAGAAACGGCTCTTCAAAGTTTCAATCATTCAATGATACAAAAAACAACATTTGGCGCACTTAGGGGTTAACCTCTCTTCAAACCTTAATTGCCACCAACCATATCCACTACTTACCAACTATCACCCTAATTGCCATGTTCATCCAAACTGCATGCATCCACTTTGCATTGTATGCATTGTCAATCTCTAACTGTTTAAAAATATGACTGCAACACAATTTTACTCACTAACACAATACTACGCACAAAGACAATTCTATGCATAGGGAGAGTTTTACCGCCCCTCCTACACTCCGTTAAATACCTGGTTAATAGTTGGGACCCACTTTACACTTTGACAATGCAATTTTTCATTCTTACACAAAATTAATAATCATAGTATTCAACTTGTTGATCCAAATGGCTTAAAACTATTTGGAGTATTTCAGTGAATCGTAAACTTCCTACAACAAAAATTTGCACTCTAACTGCCATGTGCCCATGGTTAGGGGTCCAAAAAGACTTGAAAATGCAGTGTTAACAAATGCTTTTTGTTTTGAACAAGCTAAGTTGGCAACTCCCATGGCAACTCAAATGTTCATAAATTTATACAAAACTTGAACTAGAGCTTTATGTTATGAAGTAGAAGGAAACCATGTGTTGATATTCCATGCTGAAATGTTTATAAATTTTATTTTAAGGTATCAAGCTTCGAACGTGCTTTTGGACTCTTTAATTTGAATATCAGAGTATATACCTCAAATGAAAGCTGGTCACTACAATGTATAAGAGGACACCATGTGGTTTTTGAAGGCATACTCAACTTTCGATCATATTTTTATTTTTCAAAAAAACAATCCCTAAACCAGTTTTGAATACATGTGTGAAAGTAATTATGAAGCTAGTTTAGGTCAATAATATTGTGTCAAATTTTGACAGCAACTATAACATAAGGAGTCAATGCTGTGGGTCATTTTAGCACGTTTGCACCCCTACTTTAACCCTTTAGCGCGCCGGCGTCCAGATTCTGGACGCCGGATGAATTTCAGCAGCTCGATTTCTGTAGGTACCGGATGTTTTTCATCCATTTTTTATTTTTTTTCATTCTTGTGCTAGTTGAATACCATTTGTACGGTATGGATCTTCCAAATAAGATAATGTGAATTTTTGAAAAATTACAAAAGTGATTAATGTCAAGTTTCAATCTTAGTTCAAAACGAAAGACCTTAAATATGATTTTCCATAATAAGTAGAATCAAATAATGGAAACCATACCTTCTCGTAGTGCATGTCATTCTAATTTCATTACAATATTTTTAAATTTTTTTGTGTTAATTTTGGATTTTTAACTGAATTTCAAGAGAAAACCTTGCAAAATTACTTTTAAAATATTAATAATAAATATGATGAATCCAACCGTACGGATGTTATCTACACATTGACATTTACAACTTTGTTTTGTACATCAACTCCATTTTCGTTTTTCATCAACCATTTTATAACAAATCTTTGAAAACAGTGTTGAATCGAGACATTAAAGGGTTAAGCTATATTTCTCCAAAAACCACCAATCATGGTGTTCCATGTGCCTTCATTTTGTCAAAAGTTACTAGAGCATCGCCAATTCTGCCACTCTTTGCATACATGTGAACGAGCACACTGCCCACAAGCAAATCTGACTCAAGGCCTCCTATAAACGTCCTCCACCCACTTCCTGCCCTTGCATTCATGATGCTCACATAAGTGAAAGCATCTGGTTTGAAGCCCTCACATTTTCTTCGGAGAAAGAGTCCGGATGCTTCCACATTTTTGACATACACATCAATCATCCCAGTCCATGAGATTACATCCCTGTGTCAATTTTCAACCATGATGCTCCACTACTAGCAAAAGCATTGCTTCTCACTAGAAACAGTGTTAGAGTTCACTTAGAGTTTACAGTACACACTTGTCCTATGTGACGAATGGCACTCATCAAGTCTTGAGTGCCTGAACAGTGAGTGTAAAGTGGCGTTGTTTGACTCACCTATCAAGTGAAAAGCGACGCCTTCCCCTTGTAGTGTTCCAACTAATAACACTCTTCTGCACAAGTTTATCAAACACTTTGCGTATATCCCACATCTAATACACACTCAGTAGGTTGTTCACAACATACTCCCTCTCCCTCTGTCCCACTAAAAGACCATGAAAACTACTCTGCAAAACTACCATGAAAACTACTATGCAGCATAGTACTGAGTTTTCATGGTCTTTTAATGGGACAGAGGGAGTATGTATTTTGGTGCATTCCACTCTTGATGATAGAGTCATGAACCTGCTTGGCCGCTGGAAGGTCATTCTCATTCAGGCATTGCTTCCGAACTTCAATAAATGAATGAGTCTGTAGTGATTCCAAGATTCTTCAAAAGAGCAACTGCATCACTGCATGTGTATACTACCACCCACTTTGTACTGTACTATATGCCTCAACTCTAGATTTACACTGGTAGGCACAGTGTTTTCCTTTCCACAATTCTAGCATGAGTCATCAATGGACTCTTCTTTAGAACAATGTTAAAATATATACAAAGTGAAGATAGGAAAATTGTTAATATTGTAATTTTTTTGGATGTTTTTATACAAGAATAATCATTTTATAGACATCCATTTGTAATCTCAAGATCTTGTACATACATAGTCATTCTTAGAAGACCATCTCACACGAAGTGTAACCACTAAAGCACATTAAAAGAAGCTTGCACGGGTTGTACAAACCAAATCCACAAAATGATTCAAAATTAGTCTCATTTTATTTTATTGCACCTTCTTCTTGTCAATGAAGATAGGAAAGAGCTCAACATGCCTTGAAGTACTGTATACAGTTATGATTTTAGAAACATGGTGTCAATGAACAGAATTGTCTTTGGCCAGGCTCGATAAGTTTGCAAGACATGGAGGCATACAGGGTTGAAACCTTCACTACATGTTCTTCATGCCAGTCTGTACACCTCGGCTAGTATCCACACTAGTAGAAAAGGTGGCACTGCCGAGGGAGATGCCCAGGCAAGTAGTGCCCAATTCCACACATGCATAGCGATTTTGCCAGGGCATGTCCCGGGGAGTGCCACCTTTTCAACTAGTGCCACAATTCTTATCTTGCCTCGATCTATAGTCATCACAGATAACTGTCATAAAATGGGCTAGGAAGTATTGATGCAACGGAAAATTGGTCATACACCTTGCTCGATGCTTTCATCTTGTATCATTATGATTAGATTATGCTTTCATGTGAATCATTTGCATAATGATTATTATCTGACCAAATACACATTGGTTGCCAACATCGGGCTCATGTACTGTACAGTCTTTGATAGACATGGGATAAATTCTCCAATACATATTGTGTGCAATCCTGTACGCAAGAGCTTCCATAAAATTGTAGAACCCAATGGTAAAAGTTGTTCCCCATATGAACGTGACAGTGTAGTCATGGTAGTGGACAATGCTAGATACCAATGCATACAAAATCATAACTATGGATTACAACCATAGCTTTGCCATAACTATGCCATAACCATAACTAGTAGATAACCATAGCTTTGCCATAACCATAACTATGGATTATAACCAGTGGCCGGAATTATAACCATAGCTTTGCATGGCAATGTCCAAATGACTTGGCAACCAATCGCTCTCCGAGGAAGAGATGTACTCCATCTCTATGATTCCACAACCTCTGTTTAGAAGAGGCTTAGTGACATTCCTAAACTGCACTATCGTGCTATCTCCGACATCTTATTGAATGGCATTTTTTTATGCTTTGTTCATGGACTTGTCTGAAGTGCCGTGGTGCTCACTTCTATTTACTTGTGATCTAGCCACCGGCGCATGGAGTCACATCGACGTGGACTTACCTTAGCCATCTCGTCTGCAAAAATAAATCCCAGCTGGTGGTAGTTTTTGATCACTTGTTGATAGTCGAGTACACTGGAGTTTTTGTGGGACTATTTGATCCGCTTACCAAATGGGGGTTGCAGCTCACTAAGGAGGGATTGGAAATGAAGTACATGATCGACATGGGCATTTGGGAGATTGTAATAGCAACAAAGGAGGTGATAAGGCAGCAGAAATGGTGAAGTTCTCCCAATACTAGAGAGGATGTTTGGATCAACTAGGCAATATGCATGAGATGGTGATCATTGCCGTGGATGTGTGGACTCGATAGTCATTTCGCACATAATGGACTGTTGTGTAGCATTCGACTTGGCAAAAAAGAGTTGGCGTGAGCTTATGTTATATTGTTATATCGCCTCAAGTTAGACTATGTTGCACAAGGTGTTTGTGGAGTCCTTGTTGAATTTTTGAAAGTCTAACATATCTTTGTTGCACATGCAATTGGGCATTTTCAAGAGAGAGTGTGGTGGAAAATTTTGTCTCAAGTGTCGGGTTTTGAACTTTGTGGACTTTAGGTTTTTGTAGAGAAAAAGGTATATACTACATATGGGGACATGAAATAATATAGTTATGTATTTCTAGGTTGAGTGAATATTTTCTTTTTTTCAGCCTCTAATTTCAGAATAAATGAGTTGAATTGGAGGATTTTGCGTTGAATATGGTGTGGTGTCTTTCAAGTATATAGTGTTTTTCAAATATGTGGTGTTTTTTCATTGATGTAAACACTATTTTCATGGATTAATCTTTTTTCTGATATCCTTGTATCTAATCTATGATGTTTTTGAAGTCATGTTTTTAATAAATAATGTTTTTTTATATTATTGAAAAAATAAAGCAGACTAATTACGTCATTTTTGAGTGGTAAATTCATGTGACATGGCAAATTTAAAATGTGAAACCCCTTTCCTACTATTGTAGTATCTTAATGAACATGTTATTGGATTTCTAAAACTGGCCTTCATTACTTGAAATGTAAAAAAACTCACTTTTACTGCATACAATCTTTTTACTATAATATTGTAATTGATCGTAAAGTTTCAAAGATGAACTTGGTTTGTTTTAGTTATATAAGAAGTAAAGTCTAATTGGGGATCCATGTTTAATTAAAGACTTTTGAAAACTCACTTTTTACCACATTTAAGTTATGAACTCTATTGCTTGTATGTTCTTTTTGGCTAATTGCGTTTCTTTAGATATTGTACTCCTACATATCATCAACTAGGAATTGCAAGTTGAGTGTTTCAATATCTATGTCAATTACTTCACAACAAATGTCCATTTTGTTTTATTGGTGTGATTCAAAGTCACAAAAAAGTAACACTCTGTTGAAAAATCAACTATTAACCCTTAAAGGACCAAGCGAGGGACCAAGAAGCCCAAATTGGACCTTATGTTTGTTTTAGCAGTTTGGAGTATGTTTTAAATAGACTTTGTTGTGTTCAACTTCATTTATTTTTTGACCAACACATGCAATGTTCTTCACTGATTCTAGTGACATAAAATTTGATCTCATTGTAATTATATTTTTCACAATATGGTTAGTTGAAATTGGTATTTTAAAACCATGAATCCTTGGTCCTTTAGGGGTTAATGCACTCAAATTGAGCTCTATCAACTAGGATTACTATGTGGTAAGGGGTACAGTTGCCGTCAATTTAAGCATTTCAACCTACATGGAGAGTTGGTTTTCAACAATAAAAAATTGAAGTACATAAAACTTTAGGTTTAATAACCAATCTCAAATTTTAATTAATTTTTTCACAATGTATGATTTTGTTATAAATTTTCGAACTTAGACCACTATTGATGTTAGTAGGTATACCAATGATTGTCTTTCATTTCTAGTCGAACCAGATTTTTAACTTAGTATTCATAATTAATGCTTGTGATAACTAAATTGAAGTACTTTTATAGTTGAAACAGGTGCTTTTATAAGTGGCCATAAGTAGTACCTAGCCGTTTCTAATGCTTTTACCTTAGAGCATGGCCACCCATGCCCTCAGAGAGTCTCTCACACTCCAAAAGTAAATGAAAAATGTCAAGGGCCCTTTCAATATACCTCTTGACTCTCGATCCTAGCGTGTTAAAAATTGGGCCTTCAAATCACTATTTAGTTGACTATATCCTCTCATTCTACTTGTGATTGGTCCATTGACTATTTGATGCGCACTTTTGATACATGAAGGGCGTGCAAGGGTGGGGGAGTGTGAGTGCAAGGGCCCTTCAAATATAGATGAATAATTTCAGAGAGTTAGTCCTAATGTGCATGGGTGGGAATGCTCTTAGATGTTGTTTTCAGATTGTCCGCTCTTCAAAAGTGAATATCATTCAGCGAATATAACGATATTAACCTTTGACGGAGGGTGCAAACCAATCTGTAGGTTAGAATATAATATGGGTGCAGGCCATGATTGTTCACATGCACATCAGTTGACTCAATGAATATGACGCATGCTAGCTTCAGCATGAACGAGAACATGATGCTCAGTTGCTCATACAAACTCTGAAGAGAATGCTGATTGTCCAAAGTTTGGGAATTAAAGGATCAAAGATTGTAC
The DNA here is from genome assembly GCA_022496805.1 of Pohlia nutans. NCBI lineage: Eukaryota > Viridiplantae > Streptophyta > Bryopsida > Bryales > Mniaceae > Pohlia > Pohlia nutans. The sequence goes on along the minus strand of CM040091.1, from coordinate 13,832,927 downwards.
ATATGAGTAGATTTTATCAGAAAAAACAGATCAAAACAGCCAAGGCAAACAACACATAGGCACCTCGTTTGGTGACAATGAAGCTACAAAAACTCACAGCGATCGAGCAGTGCAAGTGTTTGAATTAACCCCTAAACGTATCAGCATACAGAAACTGAATCATGAACAAATTCAAAGCCTTGCAACATTTTCATACAACCTCAGAAGACTTTCATTTAGATCACCTTTGTAAGCCTATCAGATTCTCTACCAATTATAATAAATCTCATGTGATGGGGAGCTGTTGATAATATTGGAGAGGCCTCCAACTGCAAGTATGTCAAATTAGATTTTATGCTTGCAATGATCCTCTCATGTACAGCTCATGTACATTTGAGACATGCTAATGTATATTTTGAGGCTATCATCTACTTGTATTGTCGGTACCTTTACGGGTTAACCCTTTAACGCGCTTGCGTCCATATAATGGACGACGAACAGATTGAAATCCTTCTCTTTACTACATCCTGTACAGTTTTTCATCCATCCAAATTTTCTTTGGTTCTTGTGCTAGTTGACTACCATTTGTACGGTATGGATCTTCAAAATAAGATATTGTGATTTTTTGAAAAATAACAATAGTGGTTGATGTCAAGTTTCATTTTTAGTTCAAAAAGTGAGACCTTCAGCATGATTTTCCAAAATAAGTAGAATCAAATAATGGAAAGCATACCATCTCGTAGTGCATGTTATTTCAAATTCATTACAACAATTTTTAATTTTTTTGTGTTACTTTGGGATTTTTACTTGAATTTCAAAAGAAAACCTTGAAAAATTAATTTTAAAAAATTACTAAAAAATATGATAAATCCAACCATACAGATGTGATCTAAACATTGACATTTACAACTTTGCTTTGTACATCAACTCCATTTTTGCTATTCATCAAACATTTTATAACGGATCTTTGAAATCAGTGATGAATCGGGACATTAAAGGGTTAATTTGGGCAGAAACTGTATTTAATTCGTGCAAAAAAAAAATTGATGAGTTCGACAATAGAGTATGTACAGTACAGTACATCTTGTCAATGAGATGTACACCTTTTGCACCATCCTGGCACCTACTGTTGCATGCACAACACAAAAGCAGTCAGTTGATTTCAACCATGGCCTGAAAATTGAATTCATACCATCATTCTGCAAAAACACCATTCGGACAGGATTTAGCCTCAAGCTGGTAGCAATATATAATGTGAGAGGAAATTGGTAATAATGTAGTACTGCACGGAGTGCCGGGTGCATTCATAGTAATAGGAGCCAACGGTGTCCAAATCCAAGGACTCTTGATGAGTGCTTAGGATATGATATCTTCAATATATGTAGATATTTGAAAAGAATTAAGGACATTTTAGTTCTTATTAAGGACTAGTTACAGCCATATTGTAGTCCTTTTGGAGTACGAATAATTACTCAAACATTGTCAAAATTTGGTATATATTAGAAGAACATATAACATATGTAGGAAATAATTTATATTGCATTATCAATTCAAATGATAAATTTATTACTTAATAGTTCATAAAATAAGCACTGGTTACACTTATGTTGATTCCTATTATTATGAATGCACATTGTTGGTGATTCTTTCCTGCAAACTGTACAAGTATCCCCTGGAGGACGTTTCTTCACATTGTCAAGGGAGATACCCATGCAACTAGTGCCCAATTCCACGCATACACAGTGATTTTGCATGGGCATGTCCCCGGGGAGCGACACCTTTTCTACGAGTGATCACTTGTGGATGTTGAATGACTTACAATTCATTATTTTGAATGGCTTACAATTCATTATCTTGAATGACTTCTATTCACTAGCGAAGACAGTGATAGGTATTTGATGAGTATGGTGATAGGTCCGCCCTTTGTGTGTTAAAAGCAACCCTCTTCTCTAATCCTCATTAGAGAAAATTTGAACCCTCTTAACCCCTAAATGTCCAATCATCCAAAAAGTGGACGGTGTATAGAATCAAACTGAGATTTCTCATCCGTCATTGACTTTTTGTAGTGTGGATTTTTTACTGTATATATTATGGGAAGTTAGTTTCATGCATGTGTGATCCAATTAGAAAGGGAATCATGGTTTGTGAAATTTTTATGCTCCATTTCATGTTACAATGATTCACCAAAAACTTCTAAGATCTTACTTCAAAAGTGCTCTTGAAAAAATAAACTCATAAAATTAAGCAACCAAAAAAATTCCAAAAATCACTACACTTAGAGTATTACATATCAACCCATCACAGCAAATTTCATCCACAAATTGTCTATATCTTATTTGTAATCAAATTACAAAAGAATGTTCAATTTAAGTTTCAAATTTTATGCTAAAATGTTGGTCCTACCAATTATAGATCTAACCACATGGATAGAATCAAATATATTCATATATCAAGTTCAAAATATACATCTTCATTACATTTTATTAGAAATCTTTGAAATTCTCATGCTCAACTCAATTTTCCAACGAAACATCAGATTCTTCAACTTGCAAAATGCAAACATCTTTTGTAAAAAGTTTCAAAGTTAAAATTTTATTTTGGGTATGACTAAAAAGCATTTATTCCACAATTATGAAAATTATGATCTTGGGAATATTAAAGCAAAATTTTGAAAATTGATGGAAAATTAAACATCCAAGTTACATAGTTATAAAACTTGTTTATGGCTTATAACTAAAAATAGTGACTATGAAATTGATCCATCTTGACACTTGAGTGTAAAGATCCCCTTATAATAATGAGATATTAGTGTGAGAATTGTTTTAATTATAGCTCTCTCTACTAATTATCACTCTAGTTTGCCTTGATTCCATAAGTGTGAATTTGTGAGGCACACTGATATAGAATTGTGTAGTATTTTAGGTTAAAATAAATATAATCTGGATTTCACACTATTTTCATATTCTTTTAAAAATTTGTGATTTGTTTTTTCAAACTTTCCTTCAATGTTCATCCATTTTCTATCGAAGATTCACATTTTCAGTGAAGTATTCTAGTAGTAAATCTTGAAGTAGATTAGTTATTTTAGTAAATTGTTCAACTTTTAATCTCTTTTAATATTTTTTTTAAAAGAGATATTAAATTTTTCAAATTTTATTACAAGTAATCAAAAAGTGAAAGTGGAGAAATTAAAAAGAGATGCATGATTGGAGCATTCTTAAGAAAGCCCTTTGTATTTTGGACACTCAAATTTCAAAAAATTTACTGGTGTAAAATTTTCAAACAAAGTCTATTCTTCAATCCCAACGGTCAAAAAATGTATCGTAACTGCCAACTCCAACAAAGCTAAAACACTTGATTTTTGGGCCTTTGATCATGGAGTATAAAAAAACCATCCCCAAAAAAAATGGATGGTTAGTCCTTTAGGGGTTAATTCAGCTTGGTTTGTTAACCCTTTAAGGACCGCGCATCCAAATAGTGGATGCGCGTTGGTCAAAGCCAATTTTGAACTTGAAGATGACGTTTTTTGCTATTGCTCTCAATTGAGAAAATGAAGTTTATCGAGTCTAGTTTTCACTTCACTTTTCGGATATTATAAATTTCAAGTATTGAATATTTTATTTCTGTTGCAAGGTTTGAATTGCACTGCATAGAATGTTCACCTTTCGAATTTTAAAATTAGAATTCAAAAATTCTACAAAAACATATCATGTGATTCTCCATTGTCATTTGCACATGTTCTAGAAATTTTATATTTTTGGAAAAAAATTTGAAATTAATATGAATTTCTTGAAGTATTTGACCTAAAAATTTGTAAAAAATTCATTTTGTATTAAAAAAATCAGAAAATTTTAGGACTAATAGGAAACATACAATTTCATGCATGAAAATTATCAAAAAATATATTCTATCAATTCTTGAAAGCTGAAATGTGCATAAAAGTGTAGTTTGACTAGTCTACAAAGGAATGGGACGTTAAAGGGTTAAATTTTGCTTTGTCTTAGTGTTTGCCTGATCTTGAAAGTAATCAGCACATACGTAAAAGCATTAATTTGCAAGCATTGTCATTTTGGCCTTCAACATCAAAGTAGGTTGCATGGGGTAACTTAGGGGGTCTTTACACTAGTGACCAAGGGCCGTGGCCTAGGGAAATTCTGCACTATGATTGGAGGATAAGAGCCGGCCGGTCCAAGTACACTTTACACTAGCCATAAAAGGAGGAAGTGACCAAGACTAAAAATGGATGAGAAAATGACATGGAATCCTACATGTCCAGAAATGGATAAGGTTTCGTGATCACCCAAATAATGCGGCGAGACCACCAAAAGAGGTTCTTTCGCCCTCGGGGGGTTCACTGGCAAAAAATTTAGAAACAATGTGCGATAAAAAATAGGGTCCTATATATTCATTGTAGATAAATTTTGTAAAAAATGTACATGTAAAATAGGGGATTTTTAAAAAGTGAAACATGTTTACATGTAAAATACCATCACATATAATATTCTTAGGCTTTTTACATGTAAAATACCATCACCTTATAATATTTTTTGCAAGGTAAATAACCCCCCAAATAAATAGGTCATTATCGCACGTGTATGCAAAATATACAAGGGAGTGCTCCCCCCGAGCTTTTGCCGCTATATCTGGGTGACCAAGAGCTGAAAAAGCCAAGAACCAATGGAATTTTTTTTTTAATAATTTTTAAACATTTTTTGCCTACTTTTTTTTTGCTCAATTGTTTTTACTGTTGCAGGGCGGCTACCTGTCTTTCCAAGATGAAAAGAAACCGTTACGTCTTTAAGATCCCAAAATCCTAAACTGGACTCCAAAAAAACAAAAAACAAAAAAAAAAACAAGGAAGAAATTGGTAGATTTGGAAAAATCTGAAATTGCAATTACCGATTCATTTTTTGGAATTATCGGCCAATTTTTTTTTTCCCTATTAGACTTTACCATCACCAACAACTCCAATTTTTTTCACAATTTTCTGGACAACCGCTAATTTTTTTTTAAATTGCTGAAAATTGCTTAAAAGATTTAGTAAAGATTTCCCGGAAAAATCTTCCAATTCTGAACATTTCAGGCCAGATTCTGAAATGCTGAAACAGTTTCTAGGCCGTAACTTTTGCAATATGACTCCTAAATTTACATGCTATATACCGTTGGGTTCATAATTTCATTACGCATCTAATTCTGAATTTTCAAAATCGTATTTTACAAAAAAAATTAACCTCACAAATTAATTCAATTCCAATATCTTGCAAAGGAATACCACGTCGATGACTTAGGAAGAGGGTGAATATAAACTTACCTGGGCTCCACAGGCATACCATGCTCGAACCCCTCATTGGCAAAAATCAGCATAGCCATAATAAAATCGTTGCCTTTAATAAATTGATACGATATAAAATCCGATCCCTTTCAATACAATCTATAACCCCTTTCCAATCGGGATGGGAAGAAGACCAAGAAGAGGAGTGCAAAAGAAAAATAAGTTATCAAATCTACTCTTTTCAAAAATACATTAAAAAATTCAACCCACCTTCCCTTTGGTCCAAGTTCACTTTACACTATTGTTGGTGACCAATGGATGGGAAAGTTGGCTCTTGGTCATGGCTCTTGACCAAGGGCCGTGACCAAGAGAATTATCCATCCCGGCTCTTGGTCACTAGTGTAAAGACCCCCTTATTATGATTGGAATGAGGGCCGGCTCACAGTGGGAAAACCCAGCCAGTGCAGCTGCAGGTGATTGAGTGCCTGCCTAGAAGGTAAGAGTTATTCATAGCATTATAGAGCAGAGCAATAGAGTACCCTATTCAAAAGTGGATCAAAAGGGAATCTTCATTTATATTCATTTTTCTAATTAATGAAAGACGTAACCCATTCTGAAGGACGTCCTTAACCCTTAAACGTCCCATGGGGATGGTATATACTTATGTTGTTGTATGATTGAGATTTGCTATCAACAAGAAACTCTAAATTGGGATCTTAATAGCTCACTAGAATTGCATTGATGTACATTTCAACTTCTCTTTTGCACCCAAACTCATTAAAGGTGTGGATCCATTCCAAATACAACCAAAATACACCGTATTTTACTGGTCGTCACAGCACGCTTAGAAGTTTAGGGGTTAAACACTTAAACTCCATCCATCATCCATGCAACTTTTCCTCCATTAAGTACATTATTCATCCATCAAGTACACTACTACAGCTATTTTTCATCCATTTGGTCAACTGTTACGGAAATATTTCATCCATCAGCTCATGGGTTACGTCGTGTAACCTGCCTCGTCCCCTACCAGGAACTCAGTGATTACCATACTCATAACATTTAGTAGCTTTCATGCTCATTGTCTTTCCTTCATGTATTTTGCTCATCACCTTGGAGCCTCCACCTGTCCATTTAAATCCTGATGAAGTATTATTGAGTGTGGAATATTCCACACCATCTACTATAGAGCCAAGGCAAAGACAATGCATGCTACTTAATGTTATGGAATGTCATTTGTATTCCATGAATTTTGGGACCACCATGTCATTGCCACGTAAACCGATTTTCTAATTATAATTAGGTTGTGGTCCCATTGCAAAAGGGTGTTGTCTCCCATTGCTCTACTATGTTATGTGGGGTAGTAGGAAGGAAGGCAATGATAAAAGGCATGCAACGAGTGAGAGGCCGCTCCAAACCGACTTGAAGTTCCGTTGCGCGAGTAATGAAGAAAGAGTCAGACTGGTGTGTTCCGGAACTCCCTAGCACGGACCCTGCCTTCATTCCTTCTGTCTCCCTTTTAGGATTGCGGTGGCCCTTTCGCTCCTCTCCAGACACTGAACGTGCCACTTGTCTCCTGCCATGTCATCTCCATCATGTGATTTCTGCCCACCCCTCCCTCACCCCATCCCATCTCATCAAATTCATACCTAAGGCGGAGGCACCAATACATGCCAATTTAACCCAAAAGCATGCAAGGAGCTCCGCAGGACCATGTTTGGTCGATCTTTAGTCAAATGTTGATTTTCACCTAACTTCTAACTGTAAATGAACATAGTCCCAACTAAGAAAGTGTAGGGCCTATTTTATTACTTTTTAGTCCAATTTATCATTCTTTGATATTGTTAAAATTTCGTTTTTTTTACAACACTTTAAAGCCCAATTTGGTTCAACGGAGTAGAAGTTATGAGCAACAATCTTCCCAAAACAAATGTAAGCCCGTGGGGTTTAGTATGTCTTTTAAGAGTATTGGGAATAATGTCATGTGAATTAATAAACAAAGAGCGAGTAAGCACATCCGTGCATGCATTATATTTGACTTCCAAATTTCAATTTTGAATACTTAGATTATTCCTTTGTTTAACCCCTAAATACCCACCGCTTTCTCCAGATTGGGCAATTTTGCAATGATGCATTATAAAATGCAACTAAGAGGGATATTTTGAACTTGATGTATGAATAAAAGTTGTACATTATGAATTTTAAATTCTATCCATGTGGTTAGATCTATGATTGCTATCACCAATATTTTTATATAAATTTTGAAATTTCAAAATTCAAAATTATTTTGTAATTTGATTACGAACAATATATTGACAATTTGTAGATGAAATTTGTTAAGACAAGTTGAAATGTAATGCTCTAAGTGTAGTGATTTTTGAAGATTTTTTGGTTGCTTGATTCTATGAGTTGACCTTTTCAAGATCAGGTTTGATTAGTTTTGAAGTAAGATCTAAGAAATTTTTGGTGAATCATTGCAATATGAAATGAGGCCTAAAATTTTCACAAATCATTCCCCTTTTTAATTGGTTCACACATGCATGAAGCTAACTTCCTATAAAATCTATAGTTAAAAATCTACACTAAAAATAATGCACGAGGAGTGAGAAAATACGGATGAAATTTGTATATCGTCCAAGAAATGAACGCCTAGTCACTTAGGGGTTAAGATCAATCTCTAAACGAGCAAGTGAAATTATAAAATAACCAAGGAATGGTAGAAGAATTGTATTATTACGTAGAATATCATTATACTCCACATGTCCTTCAAATATGTGGAGATAAAGAATATAGAACATTGTCATATGTTGAATGTTCTTTAAGTGCACGAGTGCCATGTGTGGAAAATGTTGTGGTATTCATTCTTTAAATAGTTGCACACTACACTCACCTAACCTTGGTATAACAACCATATAATAACAATTGCACCTTAAATAAACTACAATTATATATATATATATATATATATATATATATATATATATATATGTAAAGAATCTAAAATAAAATATTGTTTGTCTTCAAATCATTTACCAACACTCAAATATAATTTTTAACTTTAACAAAAGAAGTTTGTACAAGAATAACACAAGTTTCAATATAATGCAAAACCTTGACTAAGAATTGAGAAATCCAAGTTAATAACTCTAAATCCAAGTTTCATTAAAATATTTTTTTAAATAAAATAAATAAAAAATAAAAAATAAAAATAAAACATTCATTGACATACCTAAAAAAATTGTATAAGAAGGCAATCTTTCAAAAAAAATTGAAATTAAAATAGTTTGTATTTATTGAGAGAATCATTTAAAAGTAGTACAATAGCTCCTAATTTTTTAATAAATCATTTTTTTAAATAGAAGAATTATATATTTACTTTTCATAAGACTTTATGACTGAAAAAAAAAAAAGACTAAAGTTTAGGTCTAACTTTCTTTTGCCTAAATTATGATGTAAAATATATTGCGACAAATGCCTTAAATTTTATAATTATTTGTGTAATTTGACCCTAAATCAGTCTTTACAAATAGTATTTTGGAATATTTATGTGGTTCATACTACCTAAACTATTTTTTGAGCTTATAAATTAATAGAAACGTTGATTCTGTTAAAAGTGTAATTGGGGCTGTAAAAGTGTACATAGATATTTTTACATAAGCAATAAATGAGTTGTTGTACATGATTAATATTGGACCGAATTACAAAGACAAAAAATGCAACATTGAAGTTTATTAACAAGTTCAAATTCTTGGCAACTCATGTGTTATGATAATTTTTCATTTTTTTCTAAGAGGTGAGCGATGTGCCTCGCTTCCTTGTAACAATTAGTTTTGACTTCGTTCTCAAAGTCATGAGGCGCTAGGATTGTCATATTTGACACTTGTTTCTAGCTTTGCGTTTATTTAAATTTTAATCTCTACTATCTATTTAGACAAGTGCCAAACATATTAAACAACATGGATGAAATATTTGCAAACATTGAAGACTATTGTAGAATATTCCCATGTATATTCTGAAAATATGCTTGTTTGAGAGACATGGAGTATTATATGTGTTGGACACTTTGACTAATGATTGAACAAGACAACTATATGAGGCGCATGCCTTACCCTTTTTAGAAAAAAATGAAAAATAATTGTGACCAAAAGGTGTTGTGTATGCATCGCATCCTTCAAAATTAAATAAAAAGTAATTTCAACATTGGAAGATTAAGCATTTTGATTCCTTATGTACATGCACTTCACTTTTTTGTAAACCGAATGAAAAACGCTTTTCATGAGGGAATGTTGTCTATGCTTCACTTGGAAATCACCCCTTGTGTAATTTGAAATACACCTGCGTGCAAAGGGAAGACTATTACATTATTCGAATATTTAAGGTATGTTATGTAGTATTTTAAGTATATTCTAATTAGATTCTTGAATAATTCCTTACTTGAATTTAAAGTGTTCATTATTAAATCTAAAATTTTATAATTAGGTAGAAAGTTTATATGCCTATTAAGAAAATAGACCCTATATTTGAACTTACCCTATACCCTATATCAGGTAGTTTTTTAAACTTTTTGATGGTGACTCCATTCCAAAACTTCTTAAAAGGTACCAAAAGGTATGTTTCTACAAAAATGTTAAATAGACATAGCATGCAACCATCCTTCTTACATGTTCAAAGTATCATAAATTATTAAAGTTCTTGAAGACTCTTGCATACATGCTTTCAAAAAAGTATTGTTGCATTTATTGAAAAAAAATATCATTTTTTTGCAATGGTATGGTTTATTCTAAATACCAGTTCTAGTTCATTTCATTCACAACTTTGTAATACCGATACATGACTAGTTACCAATCCTCTTAATCGGAGCAATAGAAAAATAAACTTGCAAAATGAATCGTTTCTTCTCTTTTGGCTCTTTACGAAACTTATTTACACCTCAAAATACATGTTTTTGAGCACTGTCCTCCTTTGTTTCTATTTTTGGAATAATTATACAAGATATGAAAAAAAGTTAACAAAAATTAATGGACACTTATACTAGAGTTCTCTATAAAGTCAAAGCCAGGTAGCATGTCTCTTGACTATAGTTTTCATTCTATAAATAACTTTGAGTGTCCATATGTGACATGAAGCGCCAACTTACTTGGTGTGGGTGAGCATGTGCTTGGTGTGGAAGTACGTGTAGATTCTTCCTTGGGAACTCGTGGGAGGTATGGAGGAGCTTCTTTAGCATTGGGGAGGTTCAAGGTTCGAATCTCTCTGATAATGTAGAGCGTTGTCATTGGTTGAAATTAAAGGAGCCAAAACTCGTTTATGCTACTATTTCAAGCTAAAAATCCGGTTTTTCCTTGTCTTTTCTCTAGTGGAGTTCTCTAGTGGAGTTCTTTTGCTCAACTTTACGGATAATTCTACAGTATAACAAAGATTCATAGGCATCCAACTTTACTCATCATCCCAAAAAACCACCATACACACAAAAACATTTATGCCAAATATGTACTGTTGACTGTTTTAAGTATTAATTTTTGACAACATGCAAAAAGATTCTGCCTTCCTCCTTTTGCGGATGGGAATCTTTTAGCCGTGATGGGCTCTTTGAATTTCATACCATGCAAATTCGTTTTAAAAAAGAAAAAGAAAAACATGGCTTGAAATGTTTGCCACATAAATGTTTGGATATTTGGCATTTCTGAGAGGGAGTGAGGGTTTTCCACAAGAGTCAGAGTTTGACTTCATCAACTACCAGATTTTAGTTGATTTGCTGTTTAGAGCTGGTTGCCAGATAACTTACACTGCTCATGCAAATGAGGATGATTTTCCTCTCTGCTCAAGATTCAGGAACAAAGATTTGGAGCCACTGCCAACGCCACTGCACTGCCATGCTGCCCATGCACTGTAAAATGGAAAAAATAGAAAATTCATACTCTTTTAAAAAATCCATTTTATGAGTGCATAATGTATTTTTTTTTAAATGGTATACAGCCGACCCCTATGATAAATTTTAGGTCTTGGGATCAATATTTTCTAAGAATTGCATTGTGTTAAAATTTATCAATTAGGGCCGCATTTTACATCCAGTCTATAACATTGTTAACCCTTAAACGTCAAGGTAAGCCCCACAAGCCCCACGGGCTTATTTATGAGAGAATAGAGTTAATCGAAAAGTCAGCTCAAAGAGTAAAGTTTTAGCAAATTCCTCTTGAACTCCTCTTGAACTCATATTGAAATATAAATAGACCGAAAACTAGTTCAAGATGAGTTGGGAGACAATCTAAAGCAAGCCACTGTCATTATTCTTCACACCTCGCAATGACTTCCACACCTCCTACCAAAGCTCCAAGCCCATGGCCCACAAGGGGACAAGTTATGACACAACACTATTCAACTCAAACATAGTTCAAGAGAGCTCAAAAGAGAGGTTGAAAGGAGGTTGAAAACGGAGGTTCCGAGGGCTTCTTTTCGGTTAGCTTTAATAATGAAGAAAAAAGTGGATTTTCTCAACTAAATCAAGCGAGGATTGGTGCGTTGGAAAGCTACTGAAAAAGTGGTTTAAATTCCAAAATTGCGCCTCATTTGGGAGATTGTGGAAACATTGGCAAACAATCGAAGTTATAAAAATGAGCATGAGTTGAGGTTGTGGCAGTTGAGGTCGTTTTCTGAAAAGTGCTACACTGCCGCAATAATGATGGCCAGCAAAGCCGTTTTCACAAAAAAAAAAAAAAAAAAAAAAAAAAAAAAAAAAAAAAAAAATCTCCTCCAAAATTTTAGATGCCTTTCGGATTGCCCCGCCCATGCCCTCTTGATGTTTAAGGGTTAAGCCCTAGACTTTGTACCCCTATTAAAGTTTGCAAGATTCTAGCTAATGCTCTCTCTCTTTTCACATCTTAAGTTTGTCTTACTTGCTTGATTTCTATGAATTTTCTTCATATAATGGTAAGTGTCATCTTACACTCTAGTTTCAATGTATTAGTAAAAAATCGATCACTCAGTAGGTGGTGGAGTACCCTACTGTTGTAGAATATAATGTAGTCAAGAAGCAAGTTCGGCAATGAGTATTTGTAATATAAGAAGTCAAATAAACTACTTTTGCAATTGTTGAAATGTAGAACATTTACCAAATCTTCATATTTTTCTTAAAAATTGGATGATTAAGTGTGAGTTGTAATGGAGGGAAGAATTGGTCTTGCAATCAATTCCTAACTGCCCACTTGTCCATTTATTGGACGATGTACATATATCATCCGTGTATTTTCATCCATTATGTACTTTTTCGCAACAAAACAAAATACCGTAGAATTCTATGGCAAGATAGCTTCATGCATGTGTGATCCGATTAGGAAAGGGATGATTTGTGAAAATTTTATGCCCTGTTTCATGTTGTAGTAATTCACCAAAAAATTTGAAGATTTTAGCGTAAATGTGCTCTTGAAAAATAAAACTAAAAATAAAAACTCATAAATTTAAGGAACTTACCAAAAAAACTCCAAAAATCACTACATTTTAGAGTATTACATTTCAACCCATCACAACAAATTTCATCTAAAGATTAGAGTTAACCAAAAAGTCAACTCAAAGAGGAAAGTTTTGGCAAATTGCTGTTGAATTCCTTTTGAACTCATACTGAAATATAAATAGACCTAAAACTAGTTATTAACAAGTTGAGAGACAATCTAAAACAATGCATTGTCCGATTATTCTCCATACCTTGCTATGGCTTTGACACCTTCTACAAAGCTCCAAGTCTACGGCCCTCAAGGGAACAATCATGACAAGACAATATTCAATCCAACTATAGTTCAATAGAGAAGTTAGAAGTAGAGCAAAAACAGAGATTAGATGTACTTCTTTTTTTATTAATCCTATTGTCCATAACTTATTTGTAATCAAATTACAAAATATTTTGAATTTCAAGTTTCAATTTTTGTACAAAATATTGGTGATAGCAATTGCAAATCTAACTGTATGGATAGAATCTAGAATTCATAATGTACAAATCTATTATATTAAATGCAGAGTGTCACGATCCCAATGTCACCAAATCCGTCACGTTTTCATCCAAGTTTTACATCCATCAATTATCATTCAATATCTCATCATATATTATTTTCATCCATTTTCATTCATTTGCCTGTTTTGTAAAGTATTTTCATCTATAATCAAGTTTTTCAATTTCTTTCAATCAACGTTCTTTGCAATGGAGTTCATGTTTCTTATTTAGTTTTGTGTTGCATTACAACTTGAGATTTACTAGTTTGATTAATACACGAAGTTCAAAATATCCTTTTTAGTTGCATTTTGTAATGCATCTTTGCAAAATTGCCAAATTTGGAGAGGAGTGAGGACGTTCAAGTATTAACCCCTAATTGCTGAGAGGGTTTTGGCAAGATCTAAATGTATTATAAAATGAGGCTTCTTTAACTTCTTTGAGCTTCAACTCTAAAGAGCATACCATTATGTGAGACATCCTTATTAAAAACATTTATATGGTTGAATTTGAAATAAAATGCCTGAGATAGTTTTTAATGAATTTACACAAAAGAACTTTGAAAATTCACTAAAATTACAATTTTAATACTTTCACCTTGTATTTTATTATGATAGATTGATATCATAATGCTTCAACGATGGTGAAGCTGTTCATTTGAAATTTATTATGGTTTGGTAAAGGTATCTCGAGATCTTTTTGTAAGCAATCAAAGATAATCTTATAGATTGAAATATTGCACGTTATGGCAATGATGATTCAAGAATGTACATTATGCAGTTTTGGCCAATCATTCCAAAATTCATAAGGTAATGAGTACTTTTGTGTTTTTCATATAATTAAAACAACAAACTCTTTTAAAATCAAATTTAAAAATATTTTGACACTATTTTTTAATTAAACTGTATGGAAGTCATTGGAAAGTCATCATCTACAACTTTCATTTGTATGTCACCTTCAAAGAATGGATTTATTGTGCATTTTATAGCTCAAAACCTTAAATTCCACTTTTGTCGAAATGAAAGCTCACATAGAATGGAAGGACTTAGTAAATTCAAATTTGATTTTTTTCTTAATCAGACTTCACTTACATAAAAGTAAAAACTTGAAGAAATAATGTTATTTATTAAACGGATGAAAAATATTACCGCAAATAAAAATGGTACATTGATTCTATACATCATTCAAAAAATGGACGCTCATGTAGTTAGGGGTTAAATTCATTCTAAGTCACTCTTAAATGATATGAAATAGGAAGAACCTGCAAGCCCATGTGAATTCTCACCACACCATATTTTTCATTAGATTTTGGTGCACATTTGAGCATGGAAAATAATCTTATTTTGGAATAATTTCAACTATAAAAAGTTGAAAGGCCAAGTCATCTTCCACCTCCAAAAACAATTTTGTGATTTGAAATTTTATGCATGAGATATGGACAAATTCAATAAGAATGTGAAGAATGTGCATGAGTTGAATAATAAGAGAATGTGTTGCGATCAAACTCTTGAGCGTCAATTGTGCTAGTAGGCTTACTTAATTTTATGTATTGTTCAACTAAGGATATTTGTACAATCAAGTAACCTTTCACTTCCAAAAATGATTTTGAGATTTGAAGTTTATGCTTGAGTTATGCACATTTTTGTAAAGGAGTTTAACCTGTGATTAAGAGAACAAGAATCAAGTGAGAGGAGTTGTACTACATATCCCACATTCATTGTTGTCACTAAGTAGTGCACTGAACTTTGTATAAAACACAAGGCTTTACTGCATGAGGTTAATGAAATGTAACGCACTTTCATACATCTTTAACATACCACTTGTTTATGGCCAAATTTCATTTTAAGATTGAAAAGAAAGAATAATTTTATTAATTATAATTTTGAACGTGAAACCAACTTTTTCCACTTTTAATAAATATTTGGCACTACAATAGAAGTGGAGGCCATTTTTTCATAGGGCAAATTCAACCAAACTTCTATCCATATTAGTCTTAAAGCCGGTCTCAAACACTCAATACAACAAGATTATAATGGAGGTCATTTCTTTCATGTCTAATGGCGTTTGGGCCAATAAAAAGGGGGGTCATTGTATAAATTCTTGAAAATTTCAGCCCATATTGCACAATTTAAGGGTGTTGATTGTTGGAATTTATTATTTTTTAAACAAAAAATTAGATTTTTTTATTGAAATTTGGAAACGACCCCAAAGTCACGAATTGGCCTTCCATTTTTGTTGCACCCAATATTTCGAGTTGAGGTCATGTTAGACCTTGTCGTTTTTAATTCCAAATTTGGTTTCAAAATTTGGGCTCAAGTTTTGTTGTAAATGGGTTGGAATTGATTTTGGGATTTGGACCAATGAGAGGTGGGGACTTGAGCCCTCTTACACATCAAACCGGCCTTGACTTCATAAGTAGAATAGCTTTAGGTAGTGGTTTTAGAACATCTAGCACATATAAATTCATAATAATCATAACGTTGGTTCAAAGACCATCATGACTACTCTCCTACTAAACCCCATTGCCCCTCTTCAATCCACTCTCATTTTTTAATCTTGTGTCTAATCCTTCTCTCTTCTACTCTCGTTTTTTTTGCTTTTGCTTTTCCATGAATCTTTTATCATTGTTACAATATTTTTTCATTGCAATCTCAATTTTATGAAGGAAGTTTTGAACATGGCTTAGGTTTCAATGCTTCTTGTAGTTTGTTTTTTGTGACTAGAATAAGGTTGTTCAAGTTTTCATGCTACAATTCAAAACCTACATCTTTGTAAGTTTAAAGGAGAGATTTGAAAATTAGTATAGTGTATACAAAATTGGCTTGTATTGGAATATCAAATTTGTAAATAGAAAGTTTAAAATATTAGAGTTTAGTTGACTACTCATGGTTTTGTGATTTCATTTCTATTCAAGAATTCTTGAGCTTCATTTTAGACGTGTTACTATCTTTAGATTTCAATCACATTTTTTTTATTTTTAGAATCTATAAATAAACTATATATATATTTAGTTGTATTTATGGATGTATGGAACTCTTCTTTTAAATCAATTGTGGTGTTTTTTTATATGTACAAACATTTCAACAACCATTTTGTACACTTTAGAACTTAATCTTGCAATATGCAACATGTCTAAATTCTACAAGAATTTATTCTTCAGGCTATACATTTCAAAATGTATGATGAAAGTACATTTCAATTTTTTGCAATGAATATTACATGTAAATTCTACAAGTATAATATCTTGTGGCCTCCCAATCCCACCACATCATTTCAAAGGTGGCATTTGACATCATTAATTCATTCATTTAAAGTTGTGTTTTTTACGTTAAATTTATTATTATTTAAAAATATTTACATTGGAATTTATCAACAATTGTTAAATCGCCAAAAATTTATTCTTGTAGTTCAAATTTGATTCTCTTCCATTTGAAGTGGTCTTATTTACATTAGTGACTATAGGTTCCTTTTGTCAAATGAAATGCGGCGCGACATATTTATAAAATGAGGCAAAACTCTATGCAACATATTTTAAAAATAAACACGACATATTTTTGGAATTTCAATACTTTTCATTCTCTTTTAATAGAGTTCAACATATATCACAAAAACAATGGAAAATAATATTGTGTCAACAAAGCGTTACCTCTATGTATGTGAACATATACAAGATAGAAGTGTGAAGAGGTAGTTAAGATAGAAGTGTGTAGAGTTAGTAAGAGATCATGGAAAGAACATGGCGATTTCATAATAATCATACGGAACTAGATCCTCACTAACTACTTTAATTACCTCTATGTTACCAACTTAGATATTCTTTATATGAGCATTTAAAAAAAACCCTCGAAAAAACCATTAGTGAAGATCATACTCCCTACGGAAACTTTCTATTGATTTGTACACATGTCTATATATTTGTATGCTATTTAGATTTGCAACTCCCATATTTTTTTTTCAACATTGATTAAAATACATTAAAAAAAAATCAGTCATAATCCTTAGTTAGGACACCAATACCTTCCCTTTGCCCACATCAACATGGTCTTAGCCATGTTGCCACTAATCGTGTAGAGTCCCAAGCAAAGCCCAAGCTATCTTTTTTATTTTTTCACACAACATGCAATGAGAAGAGTAGCTTCAAGATACACTAATTTTCATAACATTGGACCAAGGAATTTTAAACATATGGTGTGATTATTGACTTTGGTCTCAAATGGGGCAATATAGGTAGTATCTTTTTAAAAAATATTTCTTAAAAATGTATTGTGGAATAGATCTATACCTACAATAATAGCTTTTTAATTCCATTCTCATTAGTGAGGTGCAAAATATGAAGAGTTCGGTTTGCAATATCCTCCAAAAAACCAATAAAAAATGTTCATTTTTGTATTTAATTTTCACAATTTTCAAAAACAAAAATGTCCTAAAGGTGTAGACGAATTGCTACAACAATTTTCACAAGTGGGTTTAGCATGTTTCAATTCCACATTGCATTTATTAGCAAGTTAGTTTCTTTTAAACCTCTTTCCATGCCACAATTTTTCAAAGAATGAAAGTCAATTTTATTTCATTTTGAATCTTTTGTCCCATAAATTTTAAACTATAAACTACTTTTATATTTTGAGGTTAAAACTTAAAAAACTCCTTAGTTTTTAAAGAAGGAAACGTCCTTCAACAGTTAAAATTGTTAAAAAAAATAAGTTTTTAAAATTGATGAACAAGTAAACATACAAGATCTTACATTTAAAAGTTGTCCCAAATTTGTCTTATCCACCATGCTTCCAACATAGAACATTAGGAAAAACTCTAGGGGATGAAAGAAACGTTGGTCTGGACCTAAACTCAAAGATGTTCAAGTAGCCAAAAATGAGATGATTGACTTTTAGAATCATTTGAAATATTTTATATGGTGTTGCAAATGGAACGAGATCAATTAGGCACACACTTTAATTTTTTTTTTTTTTTGAAGCAAGTAGTACCTTTATTTCACAGCAAAGTCAAAAGACCAGACACAAAATAAAAACACTGCTGCAAAGCTGAGCGGGCAGAGCCCACTGGCAAAGACCAATTTAGGGGTTTTCAAAGTACCTGATAAACCTAACCAACCAAGAACACCAAGAAACTACCTAAAGTTGCCTACCACGGGTCTCCGGTAATTCCACTGCATCTTTAAGTCGTTGAAAGAGAAGGACCATCATGGTCCTAGTGGGAGTCAAACTTCTTGCGAGCAGTCTGAACACGCGGTAGGGGGTGATGTTCGCACGAAGTAACCTGAGTCCAGGTGACTTTGGCAAGGTCCAGCACTGCATCCCAAATAGTACTATACAGAAGGTCCGGAGGCCACCGATTGTTGTAAAAGATCTGGGCATTGCGTCTGAGCTATATTAGCCAGATCACCGAGCCGCGGATGAGGGACCACATCTTCGTGAGATGGATCAACGGGTCCGGTAGAATGGATCCAAAGATACACTGCTCCCAGGTCAGCTTGGGCCACGACATCTGGCCTCGAGAGAACTGGCCCGCCGTGTATAGGATTGTGGTGGCATATTGCCACGCGTCTTCGGCCGTGGAGCAATAATAGAAACAGTGCAAGATAGACTCTGGGACTCCTATGTCGCAGCATGTACACAACTCAGATATCTCGGTCACTGCTCGGTGGCGCCACTGATTCACGGCAACTGCCCGGTGATATATGCTCCACAAAAAACCTGCCTCCTTGCGAGGTCGTAGGCTTGTCCACACAACTTTCCAATCCGGATCAAAGTGACCAGGCACGAGCCCGACCTATTTTTTGCGAATGAGGAGGCTCAAGTGCTCGCGGGGACGATATAGTCGACCGCCTTTTTTGGCCGAGTAAGAATGAAAGGGGTCGCCGCTGCACCGGAACCATCTACCAGGGTCGAAGGTTAGCCGGGCCACGGGGGCCAGATATTTGTGTCGAATCCGCAGCGAGGGCCTGATCGTCAGGCTTGGCGTGATCATTCGTATTCGAAGAGCATGACCCCGGGCTCTGCAGATGCTCTGGGTCCTGTCCAAAACATGGATGAGGTACCGGGATTTCTGACCAACTATGTACACTGGGCAAGCTGCAGGCACGAGGACCTCGATCAGACTTGCGCCCAGAGGAATGCAAATGCTAGGACTCGCTTGAAGAACTGTCGCCGGGTCCTCTCCTCGGTCGTGAGGGTAAAAGCCCCGGGGTGGGGATTGAGTTGTGTGTCTTGGAAGATCTGGTGCCATTCTACAGGGCTCTTTGCTGGTACAGCTCCACGCTCGCCCTCTCTGCTTCACGCAATCCAAACTGACGGCGTAATTCGTCCCATGGGCGTAACGTCATGGCTCCTGCCTCCTACAAATCCCGAAGGCAATAAAGGCCACGATGAGCGAGTTGGCGTGCACGCTGTTGGGAGAAGCCAAAATTGTCCCCAAGGTATGTCGTAGTCCACCACAACTGTGTGTTCTGTATTTCTTCGCATGTCGATAGTGGAACCGCCTCCACAAGGGGGCAGAGGGGACGCCATGATTCGGTCATCCTGTTCCACAGGTCGGATCCCCTCGGGACGTGGAATTTAGAAAGAAGCATCCACTGGAGGCTAACCGGCCATTGACTCGAGTGAGGAGGTTGGATACTCGCCATCATGTGGCGGAGTAAGATATGCAGCGGCGAATTCCCGGGTTCGAGGGCCTTCACAAACCATTTGCTCATAAGTGATATCAAGGCCTCTTGAGGATCGATAAGACCCAGACCCCCTACCTTCTTGTCTGCACAACAATCTTGCCACCTAACTCGGGCTCTAACATGCTGCTTAGTACCTGCCCAAAGGTAATTGCGCAATGTTGCTCTGATGGAATTGAGAACTGTAGTAGATCCACCCCATAGGCTCAAGAAGTACCACAGCGTAGACGAAAGTACCGAGTTCACTATGACAGCCCGAGCAGCTAACGACAGATGGATCGAAGTCCAGTAAACTAACTTCCGAGTGATCTTATTTTCTAAAAAAGCATCAACGTCGTTGGTATCTAATGAGACACCAAACGGCGTGCCTAATAATTTAGACATCAATTGGGGGCAGCACCCGAAGAGGCTCAGCCATCGAGGTGGTATGCCCCTCCCATACCAATAAATTGCACATTTTGCGCGGTTGATTTGGAGTCCAGTAGCAAGCCCAAAATCTGAAAGTAGAATGGAAACCGTACGGAGGTTGCGTTGTGTACCGAATATCGAATATGTCGTATGGGTACATTCACAGTAACACGACCCAACCCCGCCCAGTTATAACGACTCTTGATGAGTGCTTAGAGAATAATATCTTCAATTTATGTAGATATTAGAAAAATTTAAGGACATTTTGCAACATATTTTGAACATTTTAGCACATTTTAGTCGTTATTAACGACTGGTTACGACCATATTTTAGTCGTTTTGGAGTACTAATAACTTCCCAAACATCGTCAAACTTTAGTATATTGTATAATGACATATACTATATGTAGTTACTAATTTATATTGCATTATCAATTCATATGATAAGATTATTGCTTAACAATTCGTTAAATTAATCACAGGTTACAGTTTCCTTGGGTCGTGTTACTGTGAATGTACCCGTATCGTCAGCAAACTAGGAGATGACGTGCTAAGTCGCACCATCGGGAAGCGTGATGCCTTTCAACTGGCCCATCGCTAATGCCTGGTTGGAAAGAGTGGCGAGGGCTTCGGCCACGATAAAAAATAAATATGGCGCCAGGAGGCACCCCTGGCGCATTCCTCGTCGCATGGGAAACTCTTTGGTACATGAGCAATTAATGGCAATCGCTGCTGACGCGCCTGACAGGAGCATCTCCACCATATCGATGATGGACTGAGACATCCCCATTTTCTACATCACTTTAAAGAGGAAATTCCAGCTTACCGAGTCATATGCCTTGTTGAAGTCCAGCTTGAGCATGATGAGGGGCTGATCCGTCTCTTGGGCCCATGCTATGGTCTCGTGCTGTGTGAGAACTGTGTCAAGGATGTAGCGAGACGACAGGAACGCCGACTGTCCCTCATGCATGACATCGGGCAACATACGCTAGAGGCGGATCCGTAAAACCTTCGCAAAGATCTTATATGCCTTGTTAAGTAACGTAATTGGACGCCAGTTAGGTATCAACTCCAAATTGCCGTTTTTCGGAAGAAGTACAACAAGCCCCTTGTTCATGCCGGCCGGTAAGGATCTGTTCGTGATTGCTGAGCTAATCATGTCAGTAAAATCCGCTCGAAGAATATCCCAGAATTTTATGTAAAACTCCGTGAGTATCCCATCAAGGCCAGGGCTCTTCCCTGTGGCCATCATACCGAGCGCATGCCCGAGTTCCACTTCGTCAGGCGTCTTTCCGAGTTCCGCCAGCATCTCGGGTGGGAACAACTGGGTAAAAGTCGCCGGTATCAACTCCAGCAGGGCCTGTCCAGCTGCAACGTGCTGGTCTGTGGTAGCCACGACCGAGTAGAGGCGACTGTAATAGTCAAGGGCGTGTCTTTTGATGGCTGAACGCTCGGTCATTCTGTTGCCCTAGTCATCTCGGAATGCCCTAATGGTGGCTCTATCATTCCGCTCCTTTACAGCCTGAAAGAATTCTTGGCTGACTAAGTCGCCATTGTGTTTCCATTGAACACGCAAGCGTGCCTTCCTGCCCACCACTTTACGACTCTGAAATTCTTCTAGACGGGTCCGGGTCTCCCCCCGCTGGTTCGTGAGTGTCTGGTCGTCTGGTGAAGCCTGGGCTCGGGCAGTGGCCTCCTCGAGATCTTGGGCCAGCCTCTCCTCATCAGCACACAAAGTAGCCGCTTTGAGTTTGCAGAAATTTTTATAGAACCTGATGATCTTCCGGAGTCTGGAGAAGAAGGACAAACTGGGGTCCAAGTTCCTCCATACTCGGCGGATATCTGGAGCCGCAGCTTCCGACCAGAACGAACTCATCTTCCACTGCGTCGTTCTCCGGGGCTGGGCTTCGAACTGCACCGTAGCAAGGACGGGGTGGTGGTCGGACCGGGACATGTTTCCCCTGATACTATAATGTAGCAGTGTCTTGTCTGGTGTGTGTGCCGTGGCATTGAATAAATAAACCCGGTCGAGGCAAGCCAAAGCTCTTGCAGTACCAGGGCGATTATTGTCCCAAGAGTACTGTAGGCTCCCATTAGTCCTCAGATTGTCAGCCATATAGAGAGTGGCTTTCATTGTATCGAAAAGAAGACGCTCCCAGCTGGGAATTAGGGAGGAATCTTGTCGAGATTTATCAGCCCCGCATTCGACTATATTAAAATGTCCAACAAGGATCCATCTTGTCTCTTGGGGCAGGTCGCTGGCTAAGGATTCCCACAGCCAACATCTGGACGGGAAGTCGTTAGGTGTTGGCTACTCCAGCATAGATGTTGGCTACTCCAACGTCCCCGCCCGGTAGTCCGTGTGGCACAATCCATTGGACTCTATTCTCGAATTGCGATCCAGTAGCTTTGACATTTCGCTGCCACCGGGGGTGGAGGAGTGTCAAGACTCCTCCACAGCCCACCCCGGGGTCTTGTGGGTCATGTCCATACCCAAGTGAAGCCTCTAGTCCATAACAGAGTGCATGGCGCCATAATTTGGTACCAACTTGGACGAGTGCTGAGCCGCGCAATTTATGTTCCTGTAACACGATAATATCAAAAGAAGGGCGACATGCCGTGATGTATGCCTGTAATGTGTCGACGGCTGCCCCTTCGTTCAGACCGCGGACATTATGCGAAAGGAGGTGTATTTTTATACTGCACCTGAAGGAGATCCAGCGTCTCCGTCGCTCTGTAGGGGGGGTCTACGAAAGCCCCATACGTCATATGAAAAGCTATGTACCTTCGAAGGGCTAATCTTTTGCCTCACTGCTGCCCAGATGTCTCGTATGGGAGTCGATGCAATGCCTAGAAATCCTCTGTCAAGAAGTGGCCCTGGTGGCTCTCCAGCTGGGCTGGGTCGTGGACTGGACGTGGGTGGATTCACGCTGCCTGTTGGAGTATCTCGAGGGCGAGGTGTTGGGCCCGTGATGCTCGTTCCACTAGTTCTGTCAGGTACCAGACCGGCCTGACTCTTCACGGGAGATTCAAGTCGAGCCGGCATACTGTGCCGGGCGTCTTCGAAGACCTCTGTATCACTATTCCCATCGACACGTGAGGGGCCTGTAACAGCCCCCAACCTGGTAGTAGATACCGGTTGGTGAGGTCCATTGTTTGGCGTGGAGCTGGTCTGGAGTGATGCGACCGGCCCGGGACTGGCCACTTTGGCAGAGTCTGCACTTGAGGCCCCTGGTACCACCGGATCAATAGTCAAGTCATCCGGATCCACAAGGGGGAGGGGTTGTGGTAACGCCTAACTTGTCACGCCCGGGTCCACCGTATGAATTTCCCCTAGACTCTTCTGCGGCGCGGGCAGGGGAGAATTTATGACAGTGTTGGTCTCCGGTAATGGGACCTGCCCCGTATTTCCCAGAGGAATCACCTCCGGTTCCTCCCTGCTATTGTTGGGAGGGCTGACTGCAGGTTTGATTGGAAGCTGTCCCATGCTCAAGCCCCTCGTAGCGGCACCTTCTGTGTCCAAATCTACCTCCATGGCATGAGATTCTCTTTCATCCCCTGACTCTGCAGAAAGTGACTTGGCCGGAAAATTGAGAGTTCGATTGGTGGCCCTATAGTTGCATCGAGCCGGTTTTTTGGTACGATAGACCTTTTCCCAGCCATTCCACTCATATTCAGGTGTGAGCCTTGATTCCCCATTTGAATAATGGTTTCCACTCCTATCAGTGTCATTCAATAGGTCATTTGGATCCAAATACGGCTCGCTGGATTCTGCCATTTCCGTGTCTACCATGGCAATCGGTGGCTACAATGTGGCAAGTGTCGCACCAGGGTGGATGTCTGGGGATGGTCCAGCTGCAGTGTGGGACGAGGGCGTATCCGCGTTGGCCTGGACATCCCAACCAGATGGTCGCGAACGAATCCGAAATGTGCTAGGACAGTCTTCTGTCCGGATGGCCATGCCACTGCTAGAGTCACGCGTTACTATCCCTACGGCTGGGAGTACAGGCGTTGATTGTGGCCGAGGTGCAAGACCCTGGTTGGAGCTAGGAGGAACATGTTTGTCTCGCGATAGTGCATTGCGCCCCCGGAAAGGCGGAATATCGAAAAATGTAGGCTGACGTCTTGCTCGACTGACCGGCACGAAATCATCTTCGTCAGGTTCCGGCGGGGAGCTGGACTGGGACTGCCTCCATCCCCGGCGCCTGTGACAACGCCGACTGTAGTGGAACTCAGAGGTCCGGTAGCTTCGATGAATTCCACGTATCAGGATGTCGTTGTTTCGCATTCCTGTCTCGCGAGTAGGATGCACCAACGGTTCACGACCGGGGCGCCCTAGATTCCTAGGTGTCACCAGAGTTGGATTCCGACGATCAAGGTCGACTGCAAAATGCGGGCAGTTGATTGTGGCATGGAAGTGATTGCCACATTTGGCGCAGTTCACAACTAGGAAATCGTAGTGTACGGGGATTGTGGCGCTTCTTCCCGCCGCACTATAACCTACAACATTAGATATCCACCCCTTCCTGAGATCTATCCCCACGCAGAAGCGTGGAGGTGCATCGAATTCTCCCGCGTGGTGTTCGGCAAGAATTGGCCCCACCTGTGCTGCCACCTTACTAGCTAATTTTTGATATTCGAGGGGCAGATCAAGGAATGAAATCCACATAGGCCATATCACCGCTAGAGGCATACGAGGATTAAAGTCCTTCGCCGAGCGTTGATAGAGAATCGTACCGCCGTGGTACGCATGCATCAGGAGTCTTTCCGTTGTTGCGCTACCATCTGTTCGGACATACGCAAAGCGGTGACCCACCTTGCGGTGGAAGTTTGCGGTCCCGGGCGCCGCGATTCCACGTAATGACTCCCACCATGCTTTCTCTGCTTGTCCATGAAGTTCTCCTTCAACTATGCAAGTAATAACCACGTGCTCGGAAAGAAATGGAATTTCCTTGGCTACTGTGTCTTGAGATGCTCCATCGAGCGTGAATGATACCGAGCTACGTACCAGTATTCCTTGAAAATTCCGGAGGAGACCGCGTGGCAGATTCTCTCCTTCCTCCCTTTGGAAGGGGTTGACTAGGCCTCTATCCAGGTGTGGGTGCTCAAGTGCGCCCCTAATGAAAGTAATGCCAGGGTCTTGTTCTGGCCTCCTCGGGGTACTGACAGGCCCACCTACCCGTGACAGTACATCTCTGTAGCTCGTACGTTGTGGCGACATTGTCCAAACCCTAATTTAAGTTTTTCCAGCGTATAGTAGACGGAATCTGTGCAAAAACCTCTCAAATTGACCGCTCAGGAGAGATGCTTAAGGATCTAAAGCTAGTTAGCCCAATCCGGGTCGCATGGGGTTACAGAGGGCGGCAGCCGCCGCAGCGCCAGTGCGCCTCGCTCTGCCATCGCCCCACACCCTTTAATTTCGTCTCATCAGCAATATACTACTTTTTTTGATAATAATGCGTGTGGGGTACATTCACTATTGAGGTAATTGATGCAACGTAGTATTGCTAGAAGCCAAAGACGTACGGGTGCTAAATAATGGTGTGTGGGAGGAGGGGTTAGGCATGGGCTGATCTCTAGAGTGTCCTTGTGATGAGTTATCCCATATGGTTTGTCCATGGTGACCTCCTAGTGTACACTACTTAAGGTGGAAGGCCTTTGAGTAAAGATCATCTCTTTCTACGCATTCCTTGTGTTTGTGTGTGTGCCTTGTGCAATCTTCTCTACCTTCAATAGGTTATGGGCCCACTCATGTGTGTTTCATGAGTATTAGATTGCATTTGTGCAAGTATTTTGAGGTCGGTGCGCAACGGGCGGTTTTGGAGCATTGTTGGAGGTTTTGGAGCTTGTTGAAGCGTTGGTGTTTCTTGGAGGTGTGCATGGGCTGAAGTTACATGTTGGAGCACTCTCTTTGGTCAATTTCTTCCCTTGATCTCCTTCTTTTCTTTCTTCTATCTCTTCGTTGCGAGTGGAACTTCGTTTGGTTCAATTGTGAGCATTTGAGTAAATGCAAGTGATTTGTGAGGTGTGAAGGCTCTCGTGGAGGGTCTACCATCTGATCCTAGTGATTAGGCACTTGCTTTGAGGTGTTGCATGTGTTTCATGCTCTTGGGGTGCTCAAATTTTCATTTGGAGCTAGTTTGTGCACAAAGGTGCGGTTTTGAGCAATTTCAATGCGATTGGGGTTTTGAGGGACTTGTGTGAGTTCATGTGCATTGAGTGAGTGCTCTTGAAGGACACAAAGGTGTCATTGACGTGCATTGAGTGTTTGGGGACACTAAGGCGTCGTATTGAAGCATTTGGAGTTGTTTTGAGCTCCATTGAGTGATTTGAGGGGTTTTGGTGAGCCTCTTTGCATTTTTGGGTGAGGGTTCTCACATTTGAGTGTTGGGAGGCGTGTGTGGAGCACAAAAGTGCTGATCTAGTGTTTGGGGTTGTTTTAAACCCATTGGGTGCACAAAGGTGCAATATCAAAAAAAAAAAAATCACAAAAACAAAGTTGTGTGTTTGAGTTTGAGGTTTCATTTGTGTGGGGAGGCATACGTAAGTGAGGATCATGGCATCTTTTGAGGGTGAGGGTCCCAAGGTCGTGGACAAGTTCGATGGGGTGAATTTCCACTTGTGGAAATTCAAAATGGAGATGGTGATGGCCGAGAAGGAGTTGTGGGAGATTGTCGAGGGTAGTGAGGAACCTCCTTTCTCTTCTACGGATCCTAGGATCATGCAAGCGTACACGAGGAGGGAGAAGAAGGCATTTGCCATTTTGGCACTCAACCTCGCGGATTCGCAACTTGCGCACATTCGTTCGTGCAAGACACCCGCGGAAGCATGGTCCAAGCTTTGCAACATTCACGAAGCGAAAACATTGGCCAACATTTTGTTTTTGAGGCGCAAGTTCTTCACCATCAAGATGGGCGAAGAAGATGACATGTTGGCGCACATCAACAAGGTCAAAGCTCTCGCGGATCAACTCAACGGTTGCGACGTGTCGGTTACGGATGGTGACATCGTGATGACACTTTTGGAGAGCCTTCCATCATCATACGAGTACCTCATCGTGGCAATGGAGTCAAGACCCATTACGGAGCTCACATTGGACTATGTGACCTCACGGTTGTTGCACGAGCTTTCGCGGCGAAAGGAGAACGAGTCTCGAGAAGATGGAGCGGCACTCGTGGCGAAGCAATTCAAGAATGGAGGCGGTGGGAGCTCAAGCGACAAGGTGTGCTTCTATTGTGGTAAGAAGGGCCACATTGCCAAATTTTGCTTCAAACGCAAGAGGGATGAGAAAGGGGAGAGTGCAAACAACACTAAAACTCGTGACGATGATAAGTACGCATTTACGGCTAGATATGAGGCAAGCATGAGCGATGGCATCGAGGGTGATGCAAGCATGAGTGATTGGATTGAGGTTGGTGATGAGTATGCAAACATGGCAAGCAATGTATCGTGCAATGGTAGTACGAGTGATTGGATTGTTGATTCGGGGGCTACAAGCCACATGTCACCACATAAAACTTGTTTTCATTCGTATGCTCTCATTAATCCAAGGAGAGTGATTTTGGGAGATGATACGGTGCTTGAGGCCGTTGGCAAGGGCCAAATTGTTGTAGACACCGAGGTGAGGGGTCGTGTGAAGACAATCACTATCCAAGATGTCCTTCACGTTCCCAAATTAACGGCAAATTTACTATCGGTGAGGCAATTAGTGGCAAAGCACTTGAGGGTTGAGTTTAGTGATAAGGGGTGTTATGTGTTGTCACCGAGTCGAGATGAGGTGGCCATCATTGAAGAACACGAGGGCTTGTACCACATCAAGTTCTCCAAGGTGCATTCGAAGGAATCGGCGGTGTTGGCGCATTCAAACTTGAAGGACGACAAGTTGGCGTTGTGGCATCGTCGACTTGGCCATTTGAACATCAAGAGTGTGAAGACACTACGCGGCATGGTAAGCGGTATGGACCTTCATCAATTGAAAGTGGATGCTTCTACATTCACGTGTGAAGGTTGCATTGAAGGCAAGCAACAACGGTTGCCATTTGCGGGTGAAGGGGCGACACGGGCCACAAAAGTTTTGGAGATCGTGCATTCGGATGTGTGTGGCCCCATGAAGACCACATCGATGGGAGGTTGCAAGTACTTTGTGACCTTCATCGATGATTTTTCAAGAAAGATATGGCTCTACCCTATCAAAGCCAAGAGTGAGTGCTTTGAGAAGTTCAAGGAGTTCAAGACATTGGTGGAGAACCAATCCGAGTTGAAGATCAAGGTGTTTCGGTCGGACAATGGCGGCGAGTACATGTCCAAGAAATTTGACGAGCTTTTGAAGAATGAAGGCATCGCACGCCAAACTTCGGCCCCGTACACGCCTCAACAAAATGGAGTTGCGGAGCGCGCAAATCGCACCATTGTAGAGATGGCGAGGAGCATGTTGCACGCTCAAAACTTGAAGTTGGACCTTTGGGCGGAAGCGGTGGTGAATGCGGTATACACACGCAATCGGTGTCCAACAAGCGCGGTTGAAGGCATGACGCCGGAGCAAGCGTGGAGTGGGAGGCAACCATGTGTTGCACACATGCGCATCTTCGGATGCATTGCATATGCGAAGGTTCCCGACGAACGGAGGACGAAACTCGAGGCTAAGGCCTTGAAATGTGTGTTTCTTGGGTATTGTGAAGGTACCAAGGCGTATAGACTCATGTCGGTGGACACGAGGAAGATCATTCGGTCACGTGATGTGACATTTTGTGAGGAGTCTACGATGGAGGCTCCTTTGGAGGTTGGTCCAAGTGGGAGTAGTGGAGACGTTTTGGTGGACACACCCTCCAAGTCTCCTAGTGTTGTTGATGTAGGTGATGATGACGGTGATGACGAAGCTGGCGACACGGAGGTTGTTGAAGCGTCATCGAGCTCAAAGGCCAAGAATGGCGCAAAGGGCACGCAAGAGGAGCAAGTTTCTTCAAGCGAGCGGCGGTACCCCGAGAGATCGCGCAAGCCACCTGGAGAATGGTGGAAGAACCACATCTTCCCTCAAGTGGAGGACGAGCATGCGAATGTGGCATTATCGGATGGTCCATTGACCATTCGAGAAGCCATGCAAGGTGAGGATGCGGTCAAGTGGGAGCGCGCCATGCAAGAGGAGTACGACTCTCTAATTGCTAACGGTACGTGGCAATTAACTCCCATTCCAAAGGATCGCAACCCCATTGGTTGCAAATGGGTGTTTCGGACAAAGAGGGATGTTTCGGGTATTGTTGTGCGTCACAAGGCAAGATTAGTAGCCAAGGGGTTCGCGCAAGTGCATGGGGTGGACTTTCACGAGACATTTGCTCCCGTGGCCAAGTTCACCACCATTCGATGCATTCTTGCCATTGGAGCGGCCTTGGACTTGGAGATGCATCAAATGGATGTGAAGACCGCATTTTTGAATGGCGATTTGGAGGAGGACATCTACATGGTGCAACCTGAGGGGTTTGTGCAACAAGGTAATGAGCACCTTGTTTGTAAGTTGCAAAAATCATTGTATGGGTTGAAACAATCTCCAAGAGCGTGGTACCAAAAGATTGACACGTTCTTGGTTGCACACGGGTTTACTAGGAGCATTGCGGATCATAGTCTCTACTTCATGCAAGACGGGCAACATGTGGTGATTGTGATCATATATGTTGATGATTTGATCATTCTTGCAAGCCTCATGAGTTTAATGAATGCATTAAAAGGCATGCTTGAGAGAGAGTACGAGATGAGTGATCTTGGAGAATTGCACTTTTGTCTTGGTGTTGAGTTTGTGCGAGACAGGGCTACACGCACTATCACCATGAGTCAAGGCAAGTATGTGATGGACGTGCTCAAGAGATTCGGGATGGAGGATTGTAAGCCCGTGGCAACACCATTGGATGCAAACTCCAAGCTCGTCAAGCTTTCGGAGGAGGAGTATGCGATGGAGGCTAAATCGATGGCGGAGGTGCCATACAAGCAAGCGGTGGGGTCGTTGATGTATGCGATGATTGCGACACGGCCCGACCTTGCGTATCCAATTAGCGTGGTGAGTCAACACATGGCGAGACCGGGCTCGATGCATTGGATGACGGTCAAGAGGATCATGCGTTATTTGAGGGGCACAAGCGATGTGAAGTTGTGTCTTGGAGGCAAAGACATTGTGTTGAGCGGCTATTGTGACGCGGACTACGCGGGAGACACGAGCGATCGAAGATCGACAACGGGCTACATGTTCAAGGTCGGATCGGGAGCGGTGTCGTGGAATAGCAAGCGGCAACAAACCACGGCGACATCAACGGTGGAGGCCGAGTACATGGCTACGAGCCATGCCACGAAGGAGGCCATTTGGTTGAGGCAACTAATGGTGGATGTGGGTTGCACACAAGGTGAGGCTACAACGATTATGTGTGACAACCAAGGGTGCATTTCACTTGCAAAGAACCCTACACATCATTCACGCACGAAGCACATTGATGTGCAATACCACTTCATTCGGGAGAAGTTGGAATTGGGAGTTATACATTTGGAGTATTGCCCAACGGAGCACATGGTGGCGGATGTGCTCACAAAGGGTCTTTGTAGAGACCGACACCAACGATTAGTAATAGCATTTGGACTTAGAGGCTTTGGCTCTACGCAAAGTGGGAGTATTGAGGTAATTGATGCAACGTAGTATTGCTAGAAGCCAAAGACGTACGGGTGCTAAATAATGGTGTGTGGGAGGAGGGGTTAGGCATGGGCTGATCTCTAGAGTGTCCTTGTGATGAGTTATCCCATATGGTTTGTCCATGGTGACCTCCTAGTGTACACTACTTAAGGTGGAAGGCCTTTGAGTAAAGATCATCTCTTTCTACGCATTCCTTGTGTTTGTGTGTGTGCCTTGTGCAATCTTCTCTACCTTCAATATTCACAGTAACACGACTCAAGGAAACTGTAACCTGTGATTAATTTAACGAATTGTTAAGCAATAATCTTATCATATGAATTGATAATGCAATATAAATTAGTAACTACATATAGTATATGTCATTATACAATATACTAAAGTTTGACGATGTTTGGGAAGTTATTAGTACTCCAAAACGACTAAAATATGGTCGTAACCAGTCGTTAATAACGACTAAAATGTGCTAAAATGTTCAAAATATGTTGCAAAATGTCCTTAAATTTTTCTAATATCTACATAAATTGAAGATATTATTCTCTAAGCACTCATCAAGAGTCGTTATAACTGGGCGGGGTTGGGTCGTGTTACTGTGAATGTACCCTGTGGTACTAA
Organism: Pohlia nutans; assembly: GCA_022496805.1. Classification (NCBI taxonomy): domain Eukaryota; kingdom Viridiplantae; phylum Streptophyta; class Bryopsida; order Bryales; family Mniaceae; genus Pohlia; species Pohlia nutans. The sequence goes on along the minus strand of CM040091.1, from coordinate 13,801,336 downwards.
TTCCAAAGACATGTTCTATTTCACAATATCATGAAATTGGCGAGGGCCAAAGTATTACATTTTAGTGTCACCTTCACTAGTTAACCTCCCTCACTATTTGCTAATAGCAAGAGAGGATTTATAATTAGGGAGGGTAATTAGTGAAGGTGACACTAAAATGTAAAATCAATGCAAAATGAAGATTTTAGTCACTCTATAAAAGTTTCAACCACCCAGTAAAATTTTCACCCATTTAGTAAAAAAAAATTAGCCCTTGCCAATTTCATGATTTATTTTTGTAAAATAAAGCACGTCTTTGGGATTAGTACTACACGCACTACCGTAGTACCATAGCTAGGTTGCCACCCCACAAATGAATATTTAGTATTTTTTGAAATACGAAGTTCATTCTTCAAAAAGTGAATTTCTTGATTTCTGTTTTTGAGCCAAAAATATGATTTAAATGACCCAAAATGACCCAGAATAGCTTAGAAATAGCAAAGTATCACTAAAATTTTATTTATTCTATTTTTTTTGGTACTTATAATTTCCGATTTTTTTGAATTTTTTATTTTTTGAATTTTTTGTTTTGCAACCCAGCTATAGTACTACGGAATTAGTAGTGAATGAAAGGCTCTTTATAAGAGTAGCCACATAATTTATGAAGAAGAAAGAGCATGTTGGACTTGGTATTAAGCTAAGGCACAAGTTCCAAGGCCACGGGTAAGCTCAAATTTAAGTGTCTAACTTACAATGACAATTTTGTGCCTCTTTACACAAGAGGCGAGTAGCCGAGAAGAGAGAAATTTCAGCCAATGAGAAATTGGTATTCTCGATTTCTAAGCCTCTTATTGGCTGAAATTTCTCTCCCCACATCTTCTCGCCTCTAAGGTAACTATATCTAAAAGCGACCATTTCCTTAAAGCATGCATAGCTCAATCTTTCATAATAAGTAGATTTTGACACCCTATTGTTGATGAGAATGTGCATGATCTACACATTAGAGTTTAGGGTTGCTTTAAGGTCAACCTATAGTTAGCACTTTGGAAATTCATAGCTTATTCTTACGGTGTCCAAACAATGCATGCTAAAGTGCATTGGAATCCTCTTGAACTTGTTAATAAGACCCACTAAAAATATTCTTTGTGTTATGTGTGTAAATAGGCTCAGTTGATAAGGTGGACGCTTTACGGTATTGTTAAGGTAGAGGCCTCTAAACCCGCCATAGTTCTAAACTCACACTCTACCAAAAACAAACATTTTGAAATTTTGGATGTACCCATGGTGAAGAGCACCACTTTAGAACCCATGTCATTTCAACTTCAGAAATTCATAACTAATTTTAGGAACATCCAAATTTTTTGATTCAAAGTATGTTGGTCTTAGCTTGAATTTGTCTTCTAGTGAAAAATCATGCTCAGTTCTCCCTGTATCCTCATAAATTCACAGCCCTTACACTGGCCGGTTTAGAGCCTCCTACCTTACCTTTGTGTAAAGAGGCCATACTGCAAACTTATTTTTTTAAATTTTATTTATTTTTACAAATGGAACAAGCCTAATTGCATTGCAGAAAAAGAAAACAACAACCAAGAAGGGAGGAATTGGGAGAACCAACCCCCACACTGGGACCAAAGATAAAAAAAACAAAAGCTTGCCCCTATTTTTGAACATGGTGGGTCGTCCTTGACTAACTTGGGGTCACAGGCTCCAAATATAGAATTAAAATTTCCAAAAAAAATCACCCAGACCTCAAAATGAGAAAACCAGATAAATGACAGGTCCCAGTGTGGGGGTTGGTTCGCCCTCCCCAGCACCACTGGTCACAGGAATCGGTTTTCTTACTGCAAACTTTGCAACTGCACGCCTGCAGAGACAGAAGCCACTAGGCTTGAGGTTTGATTAAATTAAGTAAGTAAGTTAGACACTAACTTACTTAAATTAAATTACGGCAACTGACCCTTGCAACCGATCGTCTGCAGAGACAGAAGCCACCATGCACAGAAACAAACAAACACACACACACACTCTCCCAGGACACCTGTCGCCGTCAATGCGCCACCAGTAAACTAAGTTAAGGTAGAGGCAGCAGCAGCTTTATAACTTTAATGGAGGCCAAGATCAATTGCTGCATGGTCCCTGCCTGCCTGCCTGCTCTCCCTCATTGAGCCCAGTGTTTGTGTCAGTCCTTGCTCCTCTAGCTAACATAGACTGCCTACTAGGCTTTGTTCTTTTTTCCTTAGTTTATTTTATGATACATTCGTGCGGAGGGACTGGAGTCCTGAATGTATGTAGGAATCCGCCATTAGTTGTGCTCCGGCCTGTCTGCAGTTATTATTTGTTTTGAAACATGTTGTGTGTGCTTTCGATCTTCACTCTCATGCGCCCATTGGCTCGCCGGTGGGAGCTCTTGCCCCTCCGTCTCGGTTCCTGTGCTGTCACTTCCATTTATCTTTAAATAAAACCGCCCATTGGTTGGAATTCACCCAAATATTGTAACTGTTGCACGTTCTCTGTTTTTTTTTCAAACAATCTGTGTCATTTCAGAAAAATGAAGCATCAGAATGATGCCAAGGCTGAGATCAATGGTGAGCAACCGACATTCTCTTTTCATTTTAGAAAAATGCAACAAAGTGCCTTCTAACTTATCACTCATGGGGCATTACGAATTGCAAGTACCTTTGACACGTGTCCCATCATTTTGACACGTTTCCTACGATTTGTCATTTTATAGATTTTTTAAAATTTAACAAGAAGCTTAAGAAGCTTAAGTTGGGTTTAATATTGATTTATTTTTAGTAGTTTTGAGTAGGTCTTCCTTTTTTTCAAATTTATTTATTTTTTATTGACACAAATTTGAATTACATTTTTCACAATATGATCATTTCTTGTTAAAAAATTCTTTGAAAGAGTGGAAACCAATTGATCAAGTGCAAAAAGAGGCGGAATAAATAAATAAATAAAATCAACCGGGGTTCCAAATAAGGGACAACATGTAAGTGAGAGTAGGAGTGAGCTTCCATCTAGCTAAAAAAATACCATCATTGAAAAAAACTCATTACCGCACCGAGTAGAAGTAATTTTTTTTGCTAACGTCTTTTGTTTCTCACAACACGATCAATCGAATTTTTAATTTTATATCCAATTAATCTTTCGTCCTTTAGGTGTTAAACTAGAAGCATTGCTTTCGTATATATAAGAATTGAAATAAATGATAGAGTATATTCCTTTCACCAAAATTAATTATGTTTTGTTCAAATTAGGTTTATAACATTCTTGAATATGAAGAAATAGGTCTTTGTGCAAAAGTGTTCTTATTGACGAATGAGAACGGTTCCTTTGAAGTTCAATTGAAATCTTGGGAGTAGCATTGATCCTTTATTAAAATTGAATGATGCTATTGTTGAGGAATTATTCTTTGGCAATAGCATTGTTGAAGAAAGACCTATTTTTTCAAGTTTAAGGATGCTACATTAAGTGACAAAATTATTATTACTAGGGTTCCGCTTTTCTTCGCACCACCAGTGACAAAATGAAAGGCCATGAAATTGAATAAGACGTGAAAGGCTAGGTTACTTCACATAATGATCTTTGAGGGCGGAATGGGAGCAATCATGGGAAGACTATCCAAAGATATGAAAGGCTAGGTTACATTATAGAAAACCTTGTCTTAGAATTGTTGTTGTTTAGAACTGTGACTATATTGTTGTTGACTTTCATCTCGTTGGCTCACTTACAAACCCTACAACCATTGAAAAACCACAAGTAGAACCTATTGTCGTCAATACCGTTTTTCTAAACAAGCTCCTACCTACGGCGAGACCTACGGTGATCACCGGATTTAAAATGCCATATAAAATTGATATAATTATTAACCATTGTCAACATGCTTAGAATTTAAACATCACTTGGATTTGAACTAGTTATATATTAAACTAATCATAACTTAGAGTAGCACAATCGCAAGTTTTACTCAATGGTCATTTGTACTCATGGAATTATATGTAGAAAGTGGTTAAATTTCCTTATAATTACCACTCAAAAGAATATAACTTAGTGTAGAATTTTCTAAGTTTACAAATGTTGAAAGGAAATATTTAAATCTTTTACACTGACTAAAGGGTAGTTTTGTCATATGCAGGTTATATTTTTCTACTTTTGTATGAACAACCTCCGTCTCAAGTGGGGTAACAATTATCATTTCATGGATTGTATTCAAAATATTTTTTAACCCTATAGAGTCAGAGTTTATATTTCATCATTTTATCACCCTTAGAACGAATGTACATGAAAAACTTCAAAAATTGGATGAAGTAACCTCGTCTTGAAGTGATGGAGTACAACAACATGCAATAGGAGAGTGTATGTGTAAATACAAGTAAAGACAATCCTTATTAATAACACATTTGTTACTATCACACTTTCGTTATAATACTAAATTATCTTTAAAACTATTATGCATAGTTAATCCTTAAATACCTAAACAATTTTTAAATCTAAAACCAAACACGCATTCATAAGTACCTTGCATAAAAAAAATCAAATTAAATTTTAAAGAAATATTTGAGTTAACCAAAAGCATAACACAAGTTTAAAGGCCCAATATTCATGAAAATGGAAGTATATGCTCTCATTGAGTGTAACCGAAATGAAAACTGAAATTCAAAGTTTGGCTTTTTCTTGGTCTTTGAGGATGGTATAATCCCAAAATGGAGAAGGATTCGTAAAAATTGGAAAGTGGGGAGGTTGGGTGAAGGATGTTGGAAGCGGCTTGCAAACCGCTTACAGAAAGTTGTCAGAAAAAAACAACCTTGGAAGTGCCTTCCAATTGAGACAACGCTGCTCTAACAATCAAATGTATGTGCAACTAATTTTTCCATTTTTTTAATGGAAAAACTAGTTCAACATGTTATTTATCTATGGATTTAGTGAGAACCATGCTAATTGACTCGGCTGCCCTTGACTCACTTCCAACTTACTTTACCTAACATAAGATTTAGCTTCTTTTCGTTTCACTCTATTGTAGTGAAGTGTTGGAGCTTGCCATTTTATATTTGGATTTTAAAACATTGTTTTGAATGTTTTATTATCCATTTTTGAAAACACAATCTATCAATGTATATTACATTAAAAATATAAAAATATTTTGATTTGAATTTTGGTATGATTAACTAAAAATATGAGGTTTACGACATGCTTAAGTTTGCAGTCATTAAACTATATATATATATATATATATATATATATATATATATATATATATATATATATTAATACAATTATAAATATAAAAGTTTTAGTTTTATAAAAATTAAACCAAGATCTTAAGTGTTCCAAATGAGAAATACATTACTTCTTTTAAGTATATTCCAATTCTCATAACCTTAGCTAATCATTTCAAAATTCATGTTGTAATAATTTGTTTTGAATGCCAACAAAAGAAAACTAAATTTTCCTTTAGTTTAAAGTACATTTTCAAAAAATGAAAGAAAAATGTTTATGAAAGTAACTGTAACTTTTTGGTACTTTTCTTTCATATTTAATGATTAAAAAATAACATTCTTTATCGACCCATTTGCTGAGAAAGAAGAGTTACATCTTTAACTCCTAACCGTCCAAACGTCCAAAAAGTGAACGATGTACACAATCAAATACAATTTTCTCATCTATCATTGACTTTCTATAACCTGGATTTTTTACTATATATTTTGTAGGAAGTTAGCTTCGTGTATGTGTGATGTGATTAGAAACAAGAAGACTTGTGAAATTTTTATGTCTCATTTCATGTGGTAGTTATTCACTCAAAATTTCAAAGATTTTGGTGAAATCGTGCTCTTAATAAAAGTCAACTCATAAAATTAAGCAACCAAAGTATAAAATTTCAACCAATCTCATCAAATTTGATATACGTATTTTCAATATCTTATTCGTAATCCAATTACAAAAGAATTTTCAATTTCAAGTTTCAAATTTTGTACAAAAGTATTGGTGATTGCAATCCCAGGTCTAACAATATGGATAGAATCTAAAATTTGTAATGTATAACTTTTATTCAGACATCAAGTGCAAATATCTCTGTGGATTGCATTTTATGATGCACCTTTGCAAAATTGCCAAATTTGGAGAGGAATGAGGACGTTTAAAGGTTAAACAATGACATCGATTTTTTTGTTTGGATAATTGTTCAATATCAAATTCTGATTTGTAATACACGCAATGACCATATTGTGACCATGCAAGGACTAAAATGTCTCTATGTTACATTCCTATCACATTCAATTATATTACATTCTATTTTTAATAACCGTAGTGTAAAAGTGACAATAACAAGTACAACACTTGATTCCTATCTGGATATTGGACAATGTCTTATATATGTACACAATTCTGTAGTTGTTCAATTATCTATTCAACTTATCTATACAAATATTTTGTTTTTGAGAAAATTATAATATCATATAAGTTGAATTGACGTTTATGCACATACCAATAAACATTCATAAAAGCATATCAATAGACTTCAAAGAATGTTTATCATATGTTATGATCTAGTTTTTATTTATTTGTAAATAAGACCTTGATATTATCACACAATATTTTAAACGTCATATCACTCAATACATCTCACCCCATTTATGTTACACTTTTTTAGGATGTAATGACTTGTTTAGTGTATATCAAACTAGGTTGGCCGATGCTAAAGTTTGGCACAAGAGTCCCATGGGTGGAACCGCCTGCACATGGTTTATATTATATAATAAAAGAGTTTACCCATGCTAGAATTAAAGCCAAATTCTATGGGTGAAGTATTTCTGTGAAAAACAAGCTTCTAGGGACTTTAGAAGACGAAGTTCCACATTCCAAGTGAGTTTTTGAGAGAAAATGTTTTTGGTGGAGAAGTTCTCATGAAGTATGGAAGGTTCTCAAGTCCATCTGAAGACTTCATGGCAACTTCTTCCTAACCAATCAATTTTTTTTCATGATTCACCTCAAGTAAGTGAGTCTTTGGAATGTGCGTAACTACATGGCCGGGTATAAGACATATCTAAGTTCCATTTTTCCCTCCTCTTGCCTACTTCCGTGGACAACTTCTCAAACCCATGGAACTTGACTCATAGACACAACAATTCTAGGAATAGAACCGTCATAGCAAGGTGTGCATGAAATAATAGATGCTGGTTAAGGGTGTGACACCTTGTTAGTATCACATGGTAGGGTGAGAACGGAGGGTGTGATATTAAGGAGGGAAAATAGCAAGGTGTGTATGAAATAATAGATTTTAACCCCTAAAGGACCAAGGAATCATGGTTCTAAAATGAAAAATTCAATCAATCATATTGTGAAAAGTGTAATTAGATGGGATCAAATTTTATATCACCAGAATTTGAGGAAAATTTTAAATCACCAAAAATTTGAATAAGAGGAAGTGCACATAAGACCTACTCAAAATTGCTAAAAGAACATGAGGGCTTTTTGGTCCTTTAGGGGTTAAGGGTGTGACAGACCCCTTGGTAATATCACATGGGAGGGTGAGAACGGGGGGTGTGATATTAAGGAGGGACGACAGTGCTCTGCAGTGGGACGAGCGCAGGGCAAGAGGGAAACTAGCGGACAAGAGATCGAAGGGAGCAGTGGGAGAGAGGCCTTTTATAGAGGGGGACAAAATGAGTAACGGAATTGTTCTAAATAAAACCCGAAAAATCAGGCGCTCATGATCTTCCTGTAGCCTTTGACTGGCATCGATTCCTGGTCCATTCCATAGTGGCACTACTAACTAGTCACACTGTAACAGTTAACTTACTGTAACTCTTCAAGAGCAACCCCTGCCCCCTCTCGCCTTCTTCAGGCACCACCACCATTGCACTCTGGATCAACATCTCCGTCCCCTCACTAACTTTCTACGGTAACATGGACACATCTCACGAGGTGAAAGCCACTCAGCTTAATATCATTAATTGCTCACCAGCAGCTGAACAAAACCAACAACGCATATACTCAATGGGAGTTAACTCAGATTCAGCAAAAGCAGACCGGGAAGAAGTTAGAGCTAGGCATCAAAAGGCTGAAATCATTCAACTCCCACCCTACCCAACCCACCTGGGGGTCCACCTGGACACTGCAAGCCTTAGGGGTCATCAGTCAGCAGTGGAAGGGAAGGAAGGCAAGCACTAGTAGTACTGTCTTGTCTGTGGCCTAGTTCAGCCGATCCAGAACTGAGAGAGGGTTTCTTGGTGAACTTTTGCTCCCTGGAATACTAAGTTACTGGTACAGTAGAGCTCTAGAGTGGCACTCTGATCTAGACGAGAGTGTTTTGTACACTGAAGCCCTGTGTATGATGCAAGCAGTAGTAGTAGTATGTTGTACAACATCTTGTCTAGCCGACCCTTTCTTCTTCGTCGTCGTCTTCTTCTGCCCGCCCCCCCTCTCCCTCGCCCTCCTCGGTCTCTGTGACAGAAGAAGAAGCCCTTCGATGCTGCTGCTGAACTACTACTTATACTTTGCATCCGCATCTCACTCCAATGTTCACTGCTCTCTCTCGTCCAGTTCTTCTTCCTCTCTTTCAGTTTCCTCTTCTCTCTCCGCCCCTTGGAGTGCTCCTGGTTGTGCGGCTGGCTGCCTTTCTCGCTTACCCTCTTTGGTGCTCCATCATTGGCTCAGTTGCTCATTGGCTAGAATAATATCCCATGATCATGTTTGTGCTGTGTGCTTCCAGGATCGGGCCGGCCGGCTCATGCATCTGACTTCCTGTTGTGACATTGATTCATTCGCAGATTGGTCGTGGAAAACGAGGAGCTTCTGATGCCAAATTCGGTAAGGTTGGAATGAACTAGAGACAGCCTTTTGTTGGAATCTTGTTAGGAGTAATTCGATGTTTTTGTTTGCAAGAGCTCTACGTGTACTAATCTTGAACACTCACTGGTGGAATTTTGATCCGTCAGGTTGTATTAGCTGCATACATAGAACCCTAGATATGATTATTGTTGGTGCTGCATCTGCAGTATCCAGACCACGTTTTGAACTTGTCGTGTGTCGCAGGTGGCAATTCCTGGTGGTTGCATTTGAGAGATTTCTGTATGCAGCTACTGTTACGTTGTTTCGTGGGGCTGGTGTGAAGCCAAATTAAGTAGGAAGAGGCTCCGTCCATCACTCGAGGGACAAGTTTCGGAATTGTACTGTGCTAGGACTAAGTCATACTTCTGTTGCTGTACCTGTCAGAATCTGCCTCTACCACCATGGAGTCAGTGTAGTAGTGTATCTTTCCATGATCCATTGAATCGTTGTAAGCTTTGGAGTGCAACCGTCCGAGGTGTTTGTTTTTGTGTGCTAAAACGGTGCAGGAAAACGTTTATCGTCCCATGGGTTACTAGCGGTTGTCAACGGATGACTAGCCTAAACCCTAAACCTCTCATCCTTCTCCTGACTTGTCTATACTCTTTGTGATCGGTCTGCCGAAGCTCCATAATCCAGGTATATGAGACTCTCCATTGATGTCTCTTTTCTCGATCTACATGCGTTTGATACGAGTCAGTGATCACACAACCACAACATAATTTTGGACCATTTGAATCCTATCATTTTGGCGGTTCGTTTTCATTTGGTTGACCATGGAATGCTGCATCCGAATTGTTTCCATGAGAAGTTTTGAGATCACCAACAGCCCTCTCGACGCTCATTCTCCATGGCAGTTCGTTATACATATACTGATTAAGTACTAAGCTCACCGAAATCGTTGTGTTGCATTCTGCAGAGACGCAATTCCATTCAACAAGAGCATTGCAATGGCTATCAGGGAGTGAGATGAATGCTCACGACAGTCACTCGGTGGATGTTTCAATAGGAAACGCATGCGTGGACTGGAACTGCCTGGCTCCCTGTATGCCACCTGCGGGGCTTGCCAAAAACTTTGCCAGGCTGCATAGCTGGCATTCAGGGGGCCAGACAGACCTTTCTCTCGCCTCATCCAAGCCTTTTCCGATGCTATTGACCGGTGCATGTCACCATCCTTATCGGGTTCAACAACTTTTCCATTCTTTACTGTTCTGCTGTGTGAGCATACATGTAGATGTTCCTTAACATTGTGGAAGACGGTGCTCCAACAGTGAGTTCTCGATCACTCACTAAATGTGCTTCCATTACGATGTGGTTTCTGATGCAGAAGGAGATTGTGATACTTAACGAAGCTGAGGAAGCTGAATGCAGTGAAGTTGAAGTCTGCATTGCCCACTGAGTGAATGTGGAAACGAATCGTGCACAGCAATGGAATCTGTGTACAATCGTCCTTCGGTGGGAGAAGTGAATCAAGGAGATCATGAGATCGATATATACCTGGGGTGTGTGAATACATCAATTGATACACCGATCGCCTACAAGGATTTTGATTATGTATAGATCGATCTGTAGGCAACGCTTGTTTAGTTCACATGGTAGATATCTCGTTTCAGTGCTGCTCTAGATTCTACAGCTTCTGTTTTCATTGAAAAACGAAGCAAGTCACTGATTTCCTTTACATGATCCTTCCTTCGACTGGGTTTGGCCTGCATTGGTAAACTGGAGTGAGAGGAAGCAGGCCTTCAAATGATACTCACTCGGCATTGTCACTGTAGGGGTTGGGCTATAAGTATGATCAATTAATTATTCCTTTTAGACTTCTTTATTTTTAAAGGGGAGAGCTACAGAAGCTATATCCTATTTGTAATTTTTTTTGGGGTTGCACTTCTGCAGCTCATGATTCAATAAAAGGCCATTCAATGTATTTCGACCTGCTCGACTCCTCAATTCGAACCTTTGTATCAGTTTTTCGAACCAGTTTTTCATCTATCATCCTCAGAACACTTCCTTCAGTAGACAATGCAATTGAGACTTTGTCACCTGTGAATTAATGATCGGCCTGAATTCACGACCCAGTCCCGTAGACATATCCAAGTTGTACGCATGTTGGACCTGTTCACAAGGAATACAAGAACCCTTCTTAAATTCTTAATTGATTTCTGTATGAAAATTGCTACATGATATATCACGATTGCAGAATCATCAATGCATATATCTCTGAATGATCAAAAAAGAGGGCCACGACGAACTTGTGTATAAGTACGTACACGCAATTCCACATTTCCACCAGGCTAGCTCACCAACACAATCTAGTGTCAGTAGTCACAACGAACGAGAATTGTGACGATGTACCAATGCATGCAAACTCCGAGATCAATTAAATTTTCGAAACTCGCCAGGATCTGTCTTCTGGACTGACTCCAGATTGTTGTTGTAGTAGTAGTCGTCCTGATCTAGAATGCCACTATAACCGTCCTAGTATAGCACAAATCAAGAGAAAAGAGTGAAACAAGGCTACTTAGGGGTGTATCACAAGGTACGATTTTCTGATGATTTGGAGCTGACAGAAAATCTGCTGCCGGGATTCCATTCACGTGGATTGTACACGGTCGATAGTTATATTTTCCGTCTCCATCCATCCACAGACTGAACTCAAGCTGACGCTGCTTTGCACTCTAGTGTTACAGCTGGTGAGAGAGCTGAGCTGCCAGTCAGACCTAATCTCGATCTCTTTGCTTTGCTAGCACAGTCTGTTGTCCTTACAACCACCACGGTTTCTTTCATTCAGTTTCTGACTTCAGTGTACAAACTTTCGAGTTTCCGTGTAAATAATGCGTTGGATCAGTGTACTTGTGAGGTGAGTGAGTTCTAGCTAGCTAGCTATCTAGCTACCTGCCGAAAAGAGTAGATCACATGATTGATCAACAACAGAAAAAAAAGAGGGAATGCAGATTTCTGTGCAGGAAAACGGGTAAAAAAGAAGAGGGGATTTGAATGCACGGCCAGATGTGGAGATGATGATCTCTTCGTAGAATCCAGAGTTGCATTGGCGTTGATCCATCGGACACATTTATCATCAGCACTTGCATCAACAGTAACATTCAAGCGTATGGGTCGTAATGTACAGTTGTGTGTTACAGACACGGAAAAGCGGCATCATCCTTGGATGAATGCTCTTCATTACGGTGCGTAGGGAAACTGACATGTTCGGTTTTTTTGAATTTATTTCGTTTTATTTTATTAGTAAGATTTCGTTTTATTTTTAAATAAATGAAGATTAGCTTATAGTGATGAAAATGACGGTTTTTAACCCTTTAAAGTCCCGATTCAACACTGTTTTCAAAGATTTGTTATAAAATGGTTGATGAAAAACAGAAATGGAGTTGATGTACAAAACAAAGTTGTAAATGTCAATGTGTAGATAACATCCGTACGGTTGGATTCATCATATTTATTATTAATATTTTTAAAGTAATTTTGCAAGGTTTTCTCTTGAAATTCAATTAAAAATTCAAAATTAACACAATTTTTTTTTAAAAATATTGTAATAAAATTAGAATGACATGCACTATGAGATGGTATGGTTTCCATTAATTGATTCTACTTACTATGGAAAATCATATTTAAGGTCTTTCTTTTTGAACTAAGATTGAAACTTGACATTAATCACTTTTGTAATATTTCAAAAATTCACATTATCTTATTTGGAAGATCCATACCGTACAAATGGTATTCAACTAGCACAAGAATGAAAAATAAATAAAAAATGGATGAAAAACATCCGGTACTAACAGAAATCGAGCTGTTGAAATTCATCTGGCGTCCAGATTCTGAACGCCGGCGCGCTAAAGGGTTAAAGTTGAAGTTCAGTTGGTTTTAGCGGTGAATTCACTTTCTTCTTTTTGATTCAGTTATTTTGGGTTTTACCTGAACAAGTTCTTTTTTCAAAAAAAAAAATGCTAGGTAGGTTATTAGTTTTTTTCCCCTTGGGGCATTCAGCAAAAGTATTGAAAATATAGGGTCTCAATGAATTTTTTGATTTAATTTATTTGAAGTAATATTGAAGTAATATCTCAGGGAAGGCACGTTCATATATTACGTAATAATGTGCGAACAAAGATAGGGTCCAAATAAATTTTTGAAGGTAAATTTTATAAATGATTTACAATAATATAGGATGCTCAAAATTTATTACAAGAATTAAAATGAGAATATTCTCAAAGTATTATTAATTACAGTAAGAATTGTTTTTAAATTTCAAGGGGTATTTTTAAATACCCTTTGTTCACAAGTAATACTCAAAAGATACAAAGAGTGACCTCCCTAAGAGTAATATGGAGATCGAAAATCATATTTAAAGAATATTCTAAAGGCATGTTTCAAAATGATGGAATATTCATATATTTATTTGAATATGTATGTTATTTGAAACATGTGCAAAATGTACCTAGTTGATTTATGTCTATGAGACAGTGACTAGGGGCTTGGTTTAGTGGCTTGGGTTTTGGAACTTCAATGGGGTGACAGGTGTTAGAATCCTAATGCCGCCTAATGGTTACGGCTATGGCATGGTGGGGGGTCTCACGACCTTGTTGTATGAGTATCCTAAAAATGTCTTAGGGGGGAGAGCACGTCAATTCTTTTTAATGGTACCTAGTGGTAACTTAGGTAGTTATAGGATCCACCTTCAAGAGAAGGCATCAAGGGTAGCCGATGCTATGTAGGTGATGGTGGCTTAATTAGTAGTACTATCTTCAACGGATGCTTGATTCATGCGAGTCTCTCTTACTTTCTTAATGTCTATCTTAGAGACAAAATAATGTTGCACAATGTCCTTTTAAAGATTTTCCCTAAATAAAAAAGAAAGATGTTGTAGCTCCAAAAAGATAAATTACAAAAATTGAAGTCGTTTAGAATTTTGATTATGTAATGAAAATTAAACAGAATCATTTACTTTTCCAATCTATAATTATATCTGAAAGCTTAGTATTCTTTTTAATTGAATTTATGAGAATGCAAATAAAATAACTCTTGATATATGAATTATACGGATATAGAATTTTGTTATAAAAATTACTTCAAAACAATTATTAATAGCATTTGGATCCAAATGTACAAAAAAGTGTGTTGTTACGCCTTAAATGTGTAAAGAGGTTCAAAAAATTTCCAAAATATTCCAAAATTCTATTTAAAATATACTCAATTTTTTTGTATAATTATTGGACATAAATAATGATGCACTAATGGCAAGTGCTTTACATATTGTATGTTAGTCTTTCTTGCAAAATTGTTGTTTTACCATGAAAAATTAAAGGACCATTGCATTACCTAATTTTCTAATTATGCCTAATTTTTTGCATGATTAAATTAATTATAAATTTCTATGGTTTGCAATTTTCAGTACACTATCTTTGTTATAATTATTACAAAAAATTAAAACTAAAATTCTCCAGCTGATGTACGCAACAATAAGGGTTTAGGAATAGACTGAAAATGAGAACAATTAAACTTTGAAAACAAAGAATCACAAACATTCAATGACATAAAAGAACATAGATCAACAACTTTGTATGAACGACATAAAACAAGTAGTATGAAGAAGTATCAAAAAGGATTCAACAACAGAGTTCACATTCTAAACATTAGTAAGAAGTCACTACACTTGAACAAAATAAACCAACTGGTCCAAGTGATGTATGGATATATGTTACAAAACACAACAAACATTTACAAAAATGAATTCTTACTAAAAATCATTACGAAATATGGTTTGGCGTCAAAAGGACTCAAAAGTCAATACCAAACCCTCATTAGAAGTGTTGTTAGAAGTGTCGTAGCAATAAAAGGAGGAAAATTATAAACCATAGAGAATGGGATGAGTCTTGGTTGCATAATTTGTTCACCGACATGACTACGTACTAACAATGTCACTACTTTAAGCTTTACAGCTACTTGATTGTCTATACTTCCCCTACACATAAAAGTGATTTAATGATCACCAAACTTGACCAATCTACCAACCTGCATTCATCCTTTGCTTTGATCATGACTTTCAATCTAGAAAGCATGGATCCACACAACTCAAGGAGGTTATTTCCATAAATCAAATTCTTCCAGATTTTGAACAACACTTCGACAATGCTAAAAGGAATATTTGAGGATCGTCCAAAAAATTTCAATTGGATTAGTATGACTTTTGTTGATCTAGTGATTAATTCATCAAAATATTGATTGATATTTCAAATTTCATATGATATTTGTTGTAGTCATGTCAATGAGTCATTAATGCTTGATGACACCCTAATACAAGTCAGATCCTTGTTAAAGTTGACAAAGATAATCTTTGAAAATTCTACTGCATATCTTTTCTTATGATTTTTGAAATTTGAATGAGATTTTAAAAAAACCATTAGAACCATAAAATAACTCCAAATAATCTAATTCTTTGGTGGATGGAAATTTCACAATGAAAAATCATATTGCGCAAAAATAATCCTTCCAAAAAACATTTTAAAGATTTGATAGGTTTTAGTGTTCCAAGGTGAAAGTCACATTTTGACCCAAAAGGTTTTAAAATGCAACAAAGTGCTCAATATTTGAAATTTTTGAAAAAAAAAGTGAACCAAAAACTAAACATAATATTCTTAAAGTTTGAAATTTTTTATGAAGAAATCACAAAAAATGGTGACTAGGCTTGCTTTTGAATATGTACCAATTTTGTGGCTGTGAGTGACAAGGCAACAATGTTATTGTTAGGGCACTATTCAGAGTTAGTGCATATACAAATTTGAATATGTTTATACAAAGCAACAATTAGTAAAGCACCAATTATTTAACCTCTAAATGCCCACAACCCTCTTCACAATTATTCTTAAATAAATTCATAGAATACAAGATAAGCACATTTAAACATATAAGCACATGTAAGCACTATTCACAAGCGAGTTCACAAGATAAGCACATATGTCTATACTTCTCTATTCTAATGATATAATATAGGAGTACTTTTCTTTTTTCAAATACCTTCATTAGAACTTCAAATTCAATGATGACCATGACCTACTAAAGCAACCAAGATCACATTATTAATACCGTTTCATCACCACACCCTATACTATTTGAAACCACTCCCTAAACTATTTGAAACTATTCCTTGTATTTCTTTACTAATGCCCTAAGTATTGAGAAGTATAGAGGCTATCTTCTAAATAGGCATATGTAATTGGGAAAATGCACACTATAGTATATCATTATGGAAATCACAAAGTTCTTATTGTAGTAAATTTAATTCTTAATCTTAAAAGGAGATCTTTGACATGGGTGGCCAATAAATTAAAAATGATTAGAAATATACAATTTAGACTAAAAACTACAAAGATTTATGATAAGGATGATTATTTGGATGATTAATTCAAATTCATCACAATTAATCCAACTTCATTCAAATAACCATCCAAATGAATTTGGATTAATTGTGATGAATTTTGATGATTATCATCCAAACTTATTGATTTTATTCTTCATGAATGCACCGTTGCATCTCTTGTGAATATTCCTGAAGTTGTTGCTCCAAGATCTTTGAATACAACAATGGAATCTATTGAGAACAAATTATAACCATTACATATGATTTTTTTATACAATTTCAAAATCGAAGGTTGTGGATCATTAGAAATAACAATAGACAATTCCATTGCAAGATGTTTATGACCTTTCAAATTAGTTCTTCATCCAAATTAAGTAAGGAATTTGGTATAATTTCCAAAAAACTAGTTAATTCCTACAGATTTGAGTTCATTTGGATAAAAGTTGATGTGGTATAATTGTGACTTCTATTGATCAATTATGATCCAAAAGAATAATTCAATGGATTTGAAGTATAATGATTAGAAATGATCTATTTAGTTCGAATTGAAAAAAATAATTCAAAGCTACTCAATTTTGAAAATCTTACTATGATGAGATTGCTTAAAAATTATAAGTCACATTCAAAAGCAACCATGTGAATTTCAATTACCAAACCATTCATTTCCTTAAAATAATAACTATATAATTTTATTTTCTTGACACAAGTTGAAACTAAACAATAATAAAGTTAGAATGAACTAACATAGAGGCCTATCGTGTTTATAAATGAATAATTATTTTAAATGAAAAATGAAAAATGAAAAACGAAAAATGTTTTACCTAATGATGACATTGTTGAAAATCAATTTCTAAACCAATGTGGTTTCACTCTATTGATTTCCCTACCATTTTTTAATTTTTAAACAAATAACATATATCAAGTAAATTTATATTGACATTGATAAAATGAAGTCTTAAAATAACATGATCATTTCATGGTTGACTAACAGGATGGACCCCTGCAATAACTTAGAGCAACCCCACCGCTGCCCTCCTAGAGTCTTTCAAACTCCAGAACTAGATGAAAAGTGCCACGGGCCTTTCAAAAATTGCTGCTTGACTCTCAATCTTAGCGTGTTAAAAAATGGGCCTTCAAATCACTATTTAGCATCACATTCTACTTGTTATTGGTCCATTGATTGTTTTATGTGCACTTTTGATGTGTGAGGGGCGTGCAAAGGTGGGGAAGTGTAAGTGCAAGGGCTCTTCAAATGTAAATGAATAATTTTAGCGAGTCATCTCTAGCGTGTAGGAGTGGAGATACTCTTACATATGCCGATATGCGGTCTTCAAATTGTTCAAATTGAGCTCAACTTTGGAAAGAAAAAAAAAGGCGTCAAGCATTCCTTTTCACATAGCATTCAATAGCCTTCATGTCCACTGCCTTTCCTTCATACACTCTCGTCATCACCTTGAGCCTCCACCTGTCCACTTAGCTACTGATGAAATACTACTAACCAAGTACAATTGGGTGTGGAATATTCCACACCATCTACTGTAAAACCAAGGCAGAGACAGTGCATGCTTCTGAATGTTATGCACACCAATCATAACAAGGGCTCTCAATAATGCTATAGATTAACACTACCAGCATCTTCCATCTGTAACTAATGCTGTTTCAGCAGCCATAGAAGCTACGACTGAAGAACTTCTATTCAAACACCTAGTCTAGCATCACCAAGAATCCCTCACCAAAGAAAAATAAATCAAGAATGCAATGAAATTTAGTGTAATTTTATTCTGCAAGCTAGCATACACACCTTACCTCACTCTCTGGTTCGGCACTTTGAGTACCAAAATGTAATTTCCACGTAGGATTCACTAGGGTCACCCAATGAGGAAACGACACATTACAAATTTCTTGAATATTTGAATTATTTTGTGCCAAACCAAAAAGTGAGGTACTGTATACAAACAGCTCAGACGAAGAAACAATTTCTGCATGATACGAACCACCAAACGCTAAAACACTCTCATGTAAACCGTGAAAACTATAGCAAAACTGAAGGGCGCCTTGTTACAAAAACCGCAAATCAATCAAGAATGCAAGCAAATTACTGATTTGATACTGCAAACTGGTATCATTCAAAGCATACATATACAAACAGCTCAGAAGCATCTTAAGACTCTAGGAAGTTTCAGCATTTCTCTGATACAAACCTATCCTAAACTACTCTCACCAATCGTATAAACTGGCAAAATTGAGTCAGTTGTATAAACTATCTACTGAACTGGCAGAATATCTTGTTACAAAGAGAAAAAAGAGCCCAAAGAAAATCAATCAAGAATGCAAGCAAATTACTGATTTTATACTGCAAACTGGTATCAGTCAAAGCATACATATACAAACAGCTCAGAAGCATCTCAGACTCTAGAAAGTTTCAGCATTTCTCTGATCCTAAACTACTCTCATCAATCGTATAAACTGGCAAAATTGAGTCAGTTGTATAAACTATCTACTGATATCTTGTTACAAAGATAAAAAAAAGAGTCCAAAGAAGAAGAATAAAAGTACCTGCCTACTCCCATCAATCAAGGATGCAAGCAAATTACTCATTTTATACTGCAAATTGGTATCTTTCAAAGCATACATATACAAACAGCTCAGAAGCATCTTAGACTCTAGAAAGATGATTATTAGAGCTTGGCACTTGCATGAACAATATCTGCTCCCGACAATGCACTTTGATGTACAACAAGGGAACGAGAGCATGTGTATCGGCCACTGCCCTTGGAACTCAGTTCCGTAGCACTGGATGCTTGGAGCCGGGTCCAGGTGTGACACAAAGTTGACAGAAATCATTACCGTGGCAGAGGGCTTGGCGAAGTTGTAATTTTGCGAAGCCAAACTTTGCCATTCTTGTCACACTAATCGGGCATTACTCAGAGATGGAAGCCTTGAGTTTATGCCATAATTGCAGCAAATTCAAAATTTTCAAGGCGCATCGGAAATAATGAGCAGGAACAAGTTCATCAGATTCAGGTAGGCTTCGAAACACACATAATGGTGTTGTGGGAAGCCTGTGTCATACAGGCAAGTTAGATACCGCGAGAATGTTCAATTTCCACTTCTTGTACTATGGTTCGCAATAAATGTACAAATATTAAAAAATACGGGGAGTTGTACATCTCTTGCTAATGATGTTCATATATCAACAGCTAATGTCTAGAAGTGATCGAAGGAACAAATAAGGTGGACACACCCAATTTCACACTTGTCTTAGTTCAGGAGTTGGGTGTAAATTTCTTTTTATGAGGTGGTTAGCAAGTGTAGGGTAATTTAACAAAATTAATTTTACAATTTTTGGGCATTGTATGAATATGTTATAAATATGTAAAGTTGACGTGATAGTCTCATCTACTATTGACACTTGACTTATTCTTGATGTGACACTCTCATATACAACATGCTTCTGTTCCCATTGGTTGCCTTAAAAAATCCTACAACTCGCATTGGTTATTCCCATCAGTTATAATGTCCTATAATGTCCAAATTAGGACTTATGGCTGTCCATAAGATGACGGTGTCAACTTTGGGTGTGTTCACCTTAGACCACGGGCAGGAGCTCACGACAAATAATTCCTCTGGATATACTAGCATCAATCTCTATGAACAGGAACATTGACTACGGCGATCGCTTTATCAGAGGACATGCCAAACTGTCCTGAGGAAGATCACTCACAGTGATTACCCCATCACGCGCAAAAACAGCATAAAGACATTTTACGTAAACAAAACAAAGGCGGCAGCACAGGTACAAAGTTTGCAACGTCCATTTACTGCATATATACAACATGAGCATCCATACGATGATGCCACAATGTAGCAGGATACATTGCTCGACGTCGCATCCCCAGACAGTAATACTGCAAGGGTGACACAACTAGAAAACCAGACGCCCCAAGGCCAAAATAGTAGCCCAGTCAAAAGAAGAGACAAGAGCATGCCATATGCTCATGTTGTACAAGCAGTCACCAAAATTCTACCTTATGCGTACGTAGACATCATAACCTGCAGTTCCTGCTACTGTTGGGAGCCAGTCAGAGATGCTCGCAGTGGCAAATCTCCACACCGTCTCTCCACGAAAACCAAATCCTACTCTACCACAGTTCGACGGGAAGTTAACCTGGTTAAACTTACACTATTGTCCCAATCTAAGCGCTCCACAGCTCAGATCTTATTCATCTTATCAGCTTTAACCACAGGGTTGGCCTTGGCGATTGCATCCTGTCCGGCTGCCTTATAATCGAAAGGGCAACTATGTTTGTCAGTGTACCGATGTGCAGAACAGAACAGATTGCCGCATCGACACTCAAACCCTGTCAGACCCACTCGTTTCTTGCACGAAAAGCATCGATTGGGCTTCGGCCGAGGCGGATCCTGACTGGATGCCCCAGATGATGGACCTCCGGCCCCACTTGACAGATTGGGTGTCAATTGTGAGCTCTGCACCTGTGCCCTCTCTGGACCGAAACTTTGTTCAGGTGTAGACACTGCAGCGTCTTTCTCCGCTGTTTTGGCAGATGATGCCTTCGCCTGCGTCAATACGTAGTCCCTGTAGCACTTCGAACACATCCCCAAAGTAACAGCACTTCCGAAAAATCCACAGTTATTGGTGCATCTTACGGGCCCTTCTGGAGGCTGGCAGTTCGTCTCTTCGGTGTCCTGTTTTCGACTGTACTGAGCCATGGCTCTACGAACCCATAACCGACCAGATTCCGACTATATAGATACACACCCGTCAACCCAAATGAAGATGTCTCCCTCCTCAGACTGTCCAAAATAACTCACGACAACCAGCGTCCAGCGCTTCCTGGCAAGCTTAGAATGTCGCAAAGCAAATGGCAGATATGTGTTTAGAGACTCTCCTGCAGCGAAACTCAGAAAAGAGCAGACCCCCAGTCTCCAACAGATCCGAGTTCCCAGCTCACTCTTCCGGAGACGCCCTTTCCTGTGAAAACCAACCTCATGTCAGGCCCAGGAAAAACACATCCACATGACGATCTTCCCTCATAATCACGTTCCAACCCTAATTTATCACCATGCTGTCTCACGTGCCATACCTAAAAAAGATACCCACCGATTCAACACATACTAATTTATGAAAACTAGCATAAAACACAAAGAACGGGCTCGCAATCATCAATCAACCCCAGACCAGATCTCCCGTACTCCACACATCACATACCGTAAACATGATGCACGTAATTACCCACCAAAAATTGAGCCCGCATAAAAAACACTATCAGAAGAAACTAATTGAACTCATCACCCATCCTCATTCCCAGTACTGAGACCCCATTAGCATCAACCATCAACAACCATTTACTCAAGGTGAACCCTAATTTTATTACTCTGTTTTCCGACGACCCTCGCAGTAACCCTCCTCTTCGCTCTTCCCCAACCACTCCCCGCCTGCCTTCTCCGCCCTCCATCTAAACCAAAAACATCCACCTATTCATCCTACCAAAAAAAGTCGACCAACAACACACAGAATTGGCATTCCTCACCTAAAGAGAACACAGACTATCCCCCGCTACTCAAGCGCCCCTTTACTCAGCCTCTCACTCCCGTACAACCTCAAACACGCTCGCACCCCGTGAACACAAGCGACGCCCCCTAAGAACCGATCGATAAACGCAACAGCCACACCACACCACACGGAAACGAAACCCTCTCCCACAACCAAAACTTTACCAAACTCCGCACAACAAACACCGCCGCTCTAATCACCGCCAAGGACCACACACAAACCGCACAAACCCCCACCCGCACACGCACATACACACAACCACTTCCCATAACCCCCCGGACACGCAACCCCGACAATTCACCCCCGCCAGCACTCGCGCAGATCAAGACGGTTGGAAAAGACCCCTCACCCCGGCTCTCATCGCCGCGCCACGATCACGGCGCCCGGCCCCCCGCCAGCCATGGACTACTCAACCACCCAGCCACCGAGTTACCACACAAGGGTCTGTGAACAAGGAGTCACCAACAACTTTCGCTTCCACTTTTATCTTTATGTTCAACTTTTATCTTTATCGGCTTCTTCAGCGGCACGGCCGGCGAGAGAAATATCCGTGTGGCTGGTGGGCTCGGTCGCTGGCATTCCAAATTTACCGAAACCCCTATAAATTACCAATGAAATGAAACGCTCTCTTGCCCAAATTGAGTTCTTCTGGTGATGAGTTTCACATCGAAATCCAAGAGCTATGGTACCTTTGCCATTTTGGCATAAAATAAATTATTTTTGGAAAATCTGAATTTTTTTAAAAACATATTTTTTTAATTCACACGGAAAATAAAGTTTTTTTGTTTCAAAATTTGGGATTGCAGAATCTCAAAATAAAATAAGATAAATATTCATTAGAAATAGCAAAAATTGTAAAGGTACCCATGGTAATACCTGCGAACAAGCGTAATGGATTTCTTCAATGTTCTTGTGTGGTTCTGATTTTACAAGGAAATATATAGTTTTTCACTGATGGGAAAATAAATAGATGAATGATATTTGACGATGTGTTTTATTGTGTTGAAGAGTCATATTATGTTGTATATTAAATAGAATATATATTTTTTAATTTTATCAAAGGAACATTTTACTTTAGACAATATCCATTAGTATCTACAAGTGTCTAAATCTTATGTACTGACTTTATGTTTATAATTGTTTATAATTGTGATATTATAAAATTTGAGCTCGCAAAGTGCACACATGACAAAAATCAAAACAAAACTTGACTGATTTCAAACTTGATAGTACACAAGCTGAAATGTTACCATACACAATTCCAGGCAGTGACGCCCTGTGGAGAAGTATCATGCACACTATTCCATGTGAGCATTTCCCAAGAGTCAGAAACGAAATGCTATCTCCAATGTAAGCGTGTCCATCAGAAGTCCAGACAGGTTTACAATGAGTACCAATGTTGTTGAATTATTTGCCCATTTCTCGAGATTTTGCCATTTTCTGTGAACCATGTAAGTTGCACCAGGTTCTTCGTACTGGTCTGAACTCCTTATTGTGCTGGAGTCCTAGTTTCACTTGGATATCCCATTCAGAGTGCGTCCAGTGGCGATCTTCAAGTCGATGAGCCCCATCATCCATGAGGCCGGTGTGAGGGCCATCCACCTTGGAATATTTCACTTGAAACTTGAGCATCTCATTCTTCTGGATGTAATATGGCACCTGGGTACATTGGAAGTTCAGCAGTTGATTGGAATAGATCTTCACTTGGCAATCACAAGCTCATTACTTCCGGGGAATGTCAAAGTCACATATCGTAGTAATTTAGAAGAGAAATCTATACATACCAATATTATTAAAAATAGATAAATATGTAAGGAGTCTATAAGTTTATTATGAATCCATTCAATATAATATGTATTATTGTAAATGTCATCAATGTTTTTCTATAATATTTTGTCTCGTTAATCAACCTAATTTGAATACCTTCTAAAATTTTGTACGCATATAGATAATGCAATGTGTTGATATTATAACCAATTTTTTTGGATTGTAAAACAATTTTAATCAAAAAGTACTTAAAACTCCTTATCAAGAATAGTTAGTGGTTTGGGAGTGTTTCTTTTTAAAAGAAATTAATGGATAGTACCTCCAAAATGTTAAAATGACAAGTCCACATGAGAGAAAATACCAAGAAACCACCAAAAAAACTACTCAAAAATCATAAGAAAAGAAACACCTTCAATTCCTATTTCAACAAATGGATCCTTATAGGATTTTTAAGAAAATAGTCAACTCATCTAGCCCATGTCCTAATATTTAGTTAATACTTAAAATACAAAATGAAAAAAAAGAATAAAATTCTCATTATAAAAACCTAAACCTTATATTTGAATATACGATTCAATTTTGTGTTTGTGTATACGCATCAATAAGTATTATAAAAGATTTGAAGATGGACTAATTCTATTATTTCAAATAATGCAGCAAAACATGTTTGAATTTTCATAGTAATACAAAAAACCTTTTTTTATAATACTTTGAATATATTTTTATGTGCTTCAAATGAAAGATGTATGTAACTTACATTATTTTGTGCATCACTTTTTATATATCTTTTATTTTATTAAGTCACTTTTAATATTTTCTTATATTTATAATTATCGCTCAAGTCTTTATTGCAAAACTCTGATTATAAGCTTATTATAAAATTATTATTAACTTGTTGTGTCCTTATTATGCTGAGCCCCTGCATGCGGCATATGTAATTGCCACACGGGGATTATATCAACCTTCACAAGGTTGCTTAATAGTAGAGGAGTTGATGGCAAGAGGAAAAAAGTAAGGAAAGACTGATAAGAAAAGTAAAAAGAATAAATTGGTGGGCACATGCTTGTGAAAGTCATACAACATAGGGAGTGACGATACATGCTGTTATAGATCATTCATTCAAAGTTATTTGTATCAGCTAAAGTTATTCAAAGAGTATAAAGCAGTAGAACTAACAGGCTATGGCACGTACCCCAGAGCGGACGTTCCTTGCAAGCTTCTCCCCGTTCTCTCCTTGAAACGCTTCGAACACATTGCACATCGTCTCATCCCGGTAGCAGGCGAGGCCTCCGTGGTAGCCTTCTGGGAGGTGAACATCACTTGTCTTATCGACGTCGAATACATCACGTACATCTGCACACATTTAAGCTTTTGCTATGCCGGCATCTGCTACACCACCGCCAACAGTTTGAAACCAGCAACTCTACTGAAATTCATAGCCAATGTCATCTACATGAGCCCAGACTCTTCTGTTCCGATTAATTGTTCACATACCTTCCGAACTAGCCACCTATTAGAAACTTTACGAAAATTTTGCAACCAATTGACCTCACATGAACTGGTTATGAATCACATTTGCAGGTTGGAAAACAGGGGAAAGATCGATAATTTCTGCCGATGTAAAACAGGAGAGCGCGTTAATACCTGCACTCAGTGCATGTCATCCTCTCCACAGCACCACGAGTGTCAATTGCATGCACATTCAAAACCCACAGGGGTCGTAATCCTCTCCGAACCAATCCCCGCCCTCGATTCCAAACGGGGCCGGCATCCAAGTGTCGATGTGCCTCGACTTTGCGCCCACTCGGAACTGCCGGACCAGGAGCCACGCATCAGGAGCATCAGGAGCCATGCATCAGGAGCGCCCTTCCTTGTCTCACGCCTCTCCTCCTCCACATCCCTGATCACCCTTCCTACAGCTAGCTACTGTCCCACTTGAGATCATGCATACCAGTAACAGAATTAGCGTCTCCACAAACCGACTGCCAGCATCGTCCATCGCCATAGCTACCAGATCATTGCAAAACTACCCCAAAACTCCCCCAAGGCTCTGATCTAGATCTTTGTTGTGTACATTCACAGCCCGTATCAGCACAATTGCTTCACTCCGGGACGTGGAACTCAATGTACAGTACGTACATCCGTTCCTTTGCCATGTTGAGGCTCCGTCGCCGTTTTTATGATAGGCATTGCGCTTATGGCGATGTGGACACTCGTGGTGCTGTGGAGAGGATGACATTAATTGTATTATAAATATGAATGTCACAAAATGATATTATTCATTGAAAGCAGGATTTATTAAATGTAGTTGATATTATATTTATCCAGAGATGTTTTAATTTTTCATGATTGTTCGGAACGTGATGATCAGCACATGGTTTTATTCAACTTAAATGATAATTTAATCACAAAATTAACTTTGGTCGGAAATTTGCTATGTACAATAATTTCGAGACGAGATTTCCACTGGATCAAACGGCCGGACACTTGAAAATCCTCCCCGTACCTTGGTTGGTTCTGGACTACTACCAGTCCCATTTCGCACACCACCAGTTCTTAATCGTTACGACGGACCCACACACTGTCCGATTGTTTAATCCCAGCCTTTGTAGTCGTTTCAACCGCCAGTCTAATTTACATATGTAATTTCTGGGACCGTATCATACCAGGTTCCGATTCGGACAAGTATTTTGCCCCAATTTGGGTGGCTTTTGTCGGATTACAGTCAATGAGTAGCTCACTTGTGAGTCTCAGTGTGGTGATGATGCTCGAACATCATGGAGATGATGCTGGTTGGAACGTCATGGATGATCCTGGTTGGAACGTAGTGGAGATGCTGGAAGTGCGGCGACAAGCATTAGAAAACAGATAAGGGATCGTGCTGCCATGATGTGACGACAACACACCGCGCCCGAGGCGTCTGGAATTCATGCTACTCAACGCAAGTTGCACTAGTACGAACGGTAAACGTCCTGATCTCGAATAGCCGGGCAACACAAGTCATATCGACCGTGAGTTGCTTACAACACATGATCAGACAGATGCTTCATAACTTATCGATCTTCGATTTCAGGAACTATTCAATCAGACTGATCCACACAGGTGTAGCGATACCCAGGAATGACGCTACGAGTCCCAATAATTCACCTTCCAATCGACAGTGCACTCCGAAGTACGACGGCTGGGCTCCGGACCGGGCTCTAGGATTCCCGACGAGGCTGAAGAACTCTTGATATACGACAGTTGATTCTCAAATCAATGGACCACAGGGTTTCGTGAGCTCTACTTCATCCCGGTGAAGCTGGCGAGACTCGTCCTCAGGCTCAACTTTGTTGCGTTGCAGGTGTTTGTAAAATGCTTGAGCTGAGCTTTTTAATTCGGTCCACATACTTTGAGGTCGGGTTTCATGGGCTTGGCCCTACGTGAATTTCACATCAGTCCAAAGTGTTATATTTACGATATATAATAGTGTGTTTAAGAAGAGTTTTATAAGACAGCAACAGCTCAGGTTTCTGACTACAAGATAGAAGGTCACTTCGGCTTGGTGGAAGTGATATATTGCGAGAACTGAATTCCCAGACTGAGGATTAACTTGGAGAGATATGTCTTCAAGAGGATTTAATTCTATTAGACTACAGGATTGAAACTCGGAAAGGAAGTGTCAAAGTGGTGACACCAGAAACAGGCTGAGCGTATCGGAACTCTAAAGAGTATGTATACATTCATCTGTAACATTCATCCGAACTTGCATATCCTCAAAACCATTCCTGTACCCAAACCAGACAGCATCTACCATACCGTACATTTGAAGGAAGCGAAATCTAGAGATAACGTTGGTTTCTGGTATCCTGAACGGGTTTGAGCATGAAACGGAAGACTATGAGTCCATTAATTCCAAAATAGGAGAGAAATTTCATCCTTAACTTCCATCCAAGGGAGGACAAGCAAGGGGGTTGATTCTCCTTGGTCCTTCACTATATAAACATGAATAATTTTTTGGTAAATTATCATATCTTTATCTTTCATCAAGTAGATAAAAGTAATTTTTTTGGTATAGTTTAGTCACAATTACCATGGCTACCATCAAAACTATCAATAAAAACAATAACAACGTCCAAAGCATATCCACAATTCCAAATACAATATGACGATATGTACTTCAAGTTTGAAATGTATGTTAAGATTTTTCAAAAAATACTAAGTTCAATTTCTAATTTTTAATACCTTATTTGCAATAAAAATTTGATTATTGAAGCTTTTGTATCCAAAAATTTATAATTTTAAATGATTTTTTTATCCAAAGTAGAAATCAAAAGTTATTGATTATAGGTTATCAATTTAATAAAAAAATATCTTACATTGATGAATATAGTAAGAGAAAATTCAAAATTTTAATTCTCAAAATTGTAAAGTAATTGATAATTGTTTTAGTATTGATGCTAATGTGGTAAAAATAATCCTTCAAGATTGCAAACAATTTTGTTTCTATGGTTCTCATTTCTAAGACACTCACATGAAAAAAATTCATATTAAATTTCATTTATAATTAAAAACATTGAAATTTTAAAAACAATGTATTATTTTTAATTTCCAAAAAAATATGATAAACATATATGTAGAGTTATTAAAAGAAATAGTGGATGTTGCTATTGCTTCACAATTTTTATGCCATTAAAATTTATAATTCAATTTATCACAATCTGGTTTGATTGCCTGTTTGTGAACATTATATGTAAACTTATATCTGTTCAATTAAACCACCTATATATTAGGCCATCTAAAATTCATTAAAGTTCCATAATTTCAAACAAGTTTTCATATGCCTCTCATTTAAAAAAATTCCCAAGTTATTGCACGCATGTCTTAGTTAATTGTTAAATATGATTATTTCAAAACCGATTGCAAACCCAATCTTCTTTCAAAAACTCACATATATTTATTTAGTTGTAATTAGATATCCAATGCCATCACATCTCAATACCAAATTTTTATATTGACTTGGATGAATATTCATCTCAACTTATAACTACTCGGATTTGCTCTAGTTTATATTAATAATGTACTCCACTTACAATTCTATTGTCGATGAGTTCCTATAAAATTAGAATAATTGAGCTTAACTAAATATTAATTTCTAACAAGTGGACACAAACTTGGAGTAGGTGATGGTGCACCAACTTTAATATCATTGGCATGAATGGGAAGCATTGTAAGATCCCTCTCCTCCCACTTCATCCATTTCCCCCATGACTGAGGTGGATAATACTTTTCAGATTCTGGTATCCATTTCAACACCTTCCGTTTCACAACATCCAACTTGAGATGGTCTGATTGCCCAACCCGCACAGGGTGCAATAGTGGTAATGTAGCAAGCATGCAAATGTCTTCTTCTCGGATCTCTATGCTGCTATTGTATAAGTCAAGTTCCTCTAGGGTCTTCAACTCACTTAAGTTTGGTAGTCGAGACAATGATTCACAATTAGAAAGATTGAGACATTGAAGTGCATGCAAATTCTCAAACACGCCTTCTAAACTGCTCAATATCTTGTTCCCAGAGAAGTCAACAACTTTTAGCTGCTTAAATCCACCAGTATGACCAAATCTTGGAATTTCAACCAAGTCATTGCAACCAGATACAATGAGTGATTGTAAGCTGGATATTGTTGTTGAAGTTATTCCAAATAATGTCTTCAGTAATTGGAGGTCAAAAAGCCTTAGAGTTTGCAGAGATGTACAGTTGCTAAAATCCAAGTTGTTCTCTACATGACAATCTTCAAGATCCACCTTGATCAAGTGCTTGCAAAGAGCAAACACATCTGACTTTAAAAAAACTCCAATTTTCAGTTGTAGGAACTTCAGTGATGATGGCAAGTGTTTCATTACGGTGTGCACAGTCATATCCATAGCTACAAATCGCACCCATCTAAAACAAATGAGGTTCTTTAGGTTTTGCAAGCCATCAAGTGTATCAAGATGATTAATCTCAAATAACTCCAAGCTTCTTAGGCACTTAAGGCCTGTTAAATTCAAATCTCCTCGAAGCTTGTGCAATCTTTCTAGCTTCAATACCACAACATTTGTACAATTTCCCCATTCAATCCCTTGTAGGCTTTCAAGATTGCGTTTGCAACAAGGATATTCCAAGATACGAATTCTCCTTAAGTTTTGCCAACATCTGTAAGATGGTGTCATCTCAAGTTCTGTAGGAAATGTATTCTTATAATACCCATACCTTCGTGTATGAAAATCTGCTCCCATGTTCAATTTTCCAGATGCTTCCATTTTTGCAAACTCACGGTAGAGGTCATGAACAATGATCCTTTGAGACGCCATATTTACATCCTCTAGCAAGCCTCTTTCTTTCAAAAACTTCAACTGCACAATTTTCATCATCCTGGTCAAAACAAGCATACCAAAACAATGGCATAGGAATTATAATTCCTTGAAGAATTGAATGGAGTACAAGGATTATATCAATTTGACCCCATCTGAGGATACCATCTGAGGATACCACATTGTTAATAATCATTTATTTAATCATAGTACATATACTATACAAATTCTATAATTTAGAACAAGATGTAATAATATAAAAAATGGATTATATGCAAATTTTTCTACTCATTATATTCTAATTTGATATAAAAAAATTTATAAAAGTTATTTTAAGAATTTAGCATAGTGTGATAATGAATTAGTTTTTATTGAATATATTGGTAAAAATGTTCATTTATAAGGAATGAAATGGATATACCTGATCTTGAATTTCTTGCAAATCTTGGTTATAAACATAACTTAGCCACTCCATAGGACCCATAATTTCCCAATCAGGAGTAAATAAAACCACATCTATAAATAAATCTTGATCATTTGGATCTTGTATCCGGTCAAAAGAGCTCCTCATAATACTAAACACCGGATTGTGTTCTTCTTTTAGGATGTTGAAATTGGCCTTAATCTTAGGCAAGGTCTTTGACCACTCTAGAGGTTTATTTCCAATATAACTTAGTTGTGTGCCCAAAGCCTTCAATGCTATAGGAACATAATGATAACCTCTTTTATTATCCTTGCGAAAATTACAGAGTGCAACACATTCATCAACGATAAGTTCATCTTGGTAATTTAAGAATTTTGTACCATACGCAGCATGATGCAATAATAGATTCTTTGCATCCTCACGTTCAAGTTCTGGAATCTCAAAGCAAGCAGATGTATTTATTCCCAAATACGTGAGTGTCGCTAAAGTACGACTTGTCACCATTACCACACTCCCATCATGGAAATTTGCTTGAAGATACATTTTTGCTTGTTCTATTGACTTAGAATCATCCAAAACATTGTCGATAGCCAAGAACGTCTTTTGTTTGCACATTCCATTGTTTAAAATGTACTTGCACTATATACACAGTCATTCAAAAATAGAATGTTAAAATAAATTATTTAAAGTGGTATACAGTTACATATCATTTTTTAACTTATAAAAAGATGATTTTTGAATAGATGAATATATGAAAATATTTATACAATAGATGAATAAAAGAAATCACAATAATTTGAATTATTAAATCAACAACTAGCTAAAAAATTTGAATATCATTAGAATCTGAAGATACTACATTGAGTAGAATTATTTTTTAAAATTTAAAATACATCCTAATATAAGTTCATAGTTTTTAAGATAGTTTTGAAGGCATACATTGTACCTAAGGTGCTCAAATAAAATTGATCATTCAATTGTTTGAAGAGTAAAGCAATTACCTCGCCCTCATTCAATCGTTGAAGTAGGACTCTGCTTGTATTTGTTAATCCCTCCAAGCCTTCTCTCAATAACTCTTCTGAGCTCCTGTTACCCAATTCGATATGACTCACTTTTCCTTTAAATTCTTGGGACATTTCATTGCACATAGTCTTGCATAAAGTGGTTTTTCCAATACCACCAATTCCATAAAATCCAACCACATGAACTTTATAATGTGGTAGAGATAAACCCTCATGGATTCTTTGTCGAATTTCCTTCAGTCATTGCATGAAAAATATTTCCCGTGTTAAAATATCATGTTATCATCATAAAACACAATATAAAAATGTAATCAAAACATCATTTTAAAATCACTAAAACCTTAAATTAAAACTATTACAAATCTATTGAAATTGCAAAATACTATTGAAAGTGATATGACTTAAATCTATGAAAGTGGTAGATATCATACTTTACATAATTTTGAGCGTCCTTGAACGTGTGAATCATCCCACTTGATGTCTGATGGAATTTCCAGACAAATATTTGATACAATGTTTTCACGATAGGCTTGAACCCCTCTTGAATCAGGGTTATATTCAATGCCATTGAATGATGCCAATACCTTTAAAGATTCCTTCCATTCTTTGAAATTGATCCGTGAATCAATCTTAGCCCAATCTTCCCACTTTTTAAACCAATGAAGTCTTCGTTTTTCATTTGTAAACTCTTTCACTGATAATCCATAAAATAATGGAAGGATCTTCAAGTTGGTGTTTGATGTCAACCTTGCTTGAACAAAAGCATGCAGTTCAATCATAGGCCACTTGGATAAAAAATATTCTTCTGAAATAACCACCACTGCCATTTCACATTGTTTAGTAGCCTTGAGGATTAACTCTGGAAATCTCTCACCCTTGGGTAGGCTAGAAGGACGTCTATCAAAAAATGGAAAGTGATAGCGTTTCTCCAAGTCTTCACACAATTGCTCCACAAAGTCTTTTTGTGCTCCATTGTGGCTTAAAAAAATCTTGTGATTGGACTGTAAAATAGGATCATTATTGTTCATGGTTTCATTTGATCTGTTTCAAAAACAAAAAATTCATTACACAAAAAATAAGTTTAGAATTTCAAATCACAACAAACCAATTAAAACTCTCATTTAAAAAAAATTAATGTCCATAAAAGATCTGAAATCTACATGTTATAAAATTCAAAGTTTTTGAAAGAAAAATGTCACAACTTTTGCACAACTGATTATTCCCATTGTAATGAATACCTTAATCAA
This sequence comes from Pohlia nutans, assembly GCA_022496805.1. Taxonomy (NCBI): domain Eukaryota; kingdom Viridiplantae; phylum Streptophyta; class Bryopsida; order Bryales; family Mniaceae; genus Pohlia; species Pohlia nutans. The sequence goes on along the minus strand of CM040091.1, from coordinate 13,768,797 downwards.
GGAAACGTTACGACGAAGTCATATACCGATACCTTAATTATGACACCAATTGTATAGATTTTAAATTCAAAGCTATTCATTATCACAATTACTACAACAGTCGCAGGATTTACAAATTGACATATCCATCCATAATTGGATGTAGGCAAAGTAGATTTCATGTAAACATGACAGTAAATCATGTGGACATAAATGTAGGGCAATGGAGAAACAGACACATAATTCACACCAACCCCTTAAATTCTTTTTCAGTGCCTTTTACTATTACACATATAATGGAATAGCACCTCACCTCGCCTCCATATTCACATCCGCAGGTGTTGAAGTTTCAGGGTTCTGCACATCGAGCACCACAGTAATGAACCATATGCAAGCGAAACAGTTTCTCAGTTGCAAAAAACAGACACCATTTACTAGTTTCGACTTCGGCAAGTGACATTCTGGCACTTCTAATTGTGTAGCAGTGTATTATTTGAGCACTAGGACAGTAAAGTAAACCATTGGCCGACCAGTAGTTGAGGAGCAGATTCGGGATGCCGCTCCACATGGGGCAGTCCATCGTCCTGCGGCTGCCACTGATCCAGTAGTTTGAGGTGTCCGGCATCTTCAAGCTTCAAGCGCCTTTTCAGGCGTTTTAGCACCTGCTGAAACATCAGGAAGTTGGCGATGCTAATATTTGTTCATGCACCACGTTCTGGGTTGTGTAACCTGATCAGAAATGGCCGAGATCTCCTGTTACAGTAACTGCAAATGGACGTAAAGGAATCCGAAAAGCTGTTTAGGCCACTATGCTGCAAATTATGCATGTGAGCAGAGTGCACACATGCTCACTTGAGAGAAGAGTTTCAGAAGACTGAAGTTCACCTCAAAAATGAAAACAACGGCTAAGAAAGCAAAAATTCAGGGAAGGGGTTACAGCTACAAGAACAGGATACGGGGACCTCTACGCGTTAGCAGGTGAACCGCAACGCCGACTGTTTCCCAAAGTGATTCGTCGAGCTGTCTGCTTGCTTCTTCAATCTCATAGAAACATAAAAAGATCATTTACTCGACTGCACAGGAATCTGACTTCAATAACTTGTACGTAAGGCTTGGTGAAGCACGCTGAGGCGATGATGCAGGCCACAAATCCTGAGGGAGAAATGATAATAGCTTAGAGTGCATCTGCACTGCTTGCCAGTCTTTATGCCTATAACAGATTGGATGGAGAGGTATAGATTCTCCACAAATGTTTCGGTACAAAATCGGTACCGTCAAATTTGTGTACAGACATTTCGGTACAACATCGTTACCGTTGAACTTGTTTTACCGGCCGGTTATCGAGGCCAGCGTTGAAAAAATCGACCACTTGAAGGATATCTTGGAGATATTCTGAGGGAGTTGCCAAAGAAAAATAAGAAATTATTACATGACTAGTTAGTGACTGCAAAAACTGTCTGTAAAATCGACCCCTTGCACGCCCATGGGTTCCTAAGGTCGAGGCACCTAAAGCCGACTAGGTACCTAAAACTGATCAGGCCTAATTTCTAGATTTTGAAAGGGAAGATGTACCTCATTTGTACATTAGAGCATGTGATCAGTTTTGGGTTCTGAAGTACTTTTCACTTTGAAAAATTGTACAAATTTCAATATTGGGAAATAATTCATGGAAAAATTTGCATTCTCCGCGAAAACTAACTTCCAACCCAGGAAAAATATCACCCTATTAATGGCTGGTCCAAAAATAGTGTAGATAGCTTAAGTGATCGGTTTTAGGTGCCTCGACCTTAGTGCATATCTTGAGGATGACCACGTTCATAATGGACAAGATGATCCATTCCGTCCAGTCATGGTAAACCAGGACAGTTTAGCTGGGGCTGAACTGGAAGGGTTCAGCTCCATTTTCAGCCCCCCTCAGCGCTGTGTGTAATTGCAGGGGGGCTGAAATTTCAGCCCCTGTTTTTAAACCATACAAAGCAACAATTAGTAAAGCACCAATTATTTAACCTCTAAATGCCCACAACCCTCTTCACAATTATTCTTAAATAAATTCATAGAATACAAGATAAGCACATTTAAACATATAAGCACTTGTAAGCACTATTCACAAGCGAGTTCACAAGATAAGCACATATGTCTATACTTCTCTATTCTAATGATATAATATAGGAGTACTTTTCTTTTTTCAAATACCTTCATTAGAACTTCAAATTCAATGATGACCATGACCTACTAAAGCAACCAAGATCACATTATTAATACCGTTTCATCACCACACCCTATACTATTTGAAACCACTCCCTAAACTATTTGAAACTATTCCTTGTATTTCTTTACTAATGCCCTAAGTATTGAGAAGTATAGAGGCTATCTTCTAAATAGGCATATGTAATTGGGAAAATGCACACTATAGTATATCATTATGGAAATCACAAAGTTCTTATCGTAGTAAATTTAATTCTTAATCTTAAAAGGAGATCTTTGACATGGGTGGCCAATAAATTAAAAATGATTAGAAATATACAATTTAGACTAAAAACTACAAAGATTTATGATAAGGATGATTATTTGGATGATTAATTCAAATTCATCACAATTAATCCAACTTCATTCAAATAACCATCCAAATGAATTTGGATTAATTGTGATGAATTTTGATGATTATCATCCAAACTTATTGATTTTATTCTTCATGAATGCACCGTTGCATCTCTTGTGAATATTCCTGAAGTTGTTGCTCCAAGATCTTTGAATACAACAATGGAATCTATTGAGAACAAATTATAACCATTACATATGATTTTTTTATACAATTTCAAAATCGAAGGTTGTGGATCATTAGAAATAACAATAGACAATTCCATTGCAAGATGTTTATGACCTTTCAAATTAGTTCTTCATCCAAATTAAGTAAGGAATTTGGTATAATTTCCAAAAAACTAGTTAATTCCTACAGATTTGAGTTCATTTGGATAAAGTTGATGACTGTGGTATAATTGTGACTTCTATTGATCAATTATGATCCAAAAGAATAATTCAATGGATTTGAAGTATAATGATTAGAAATGATCTATTTAGTTCGAATTGAAAAAAATAATTCAAAGCTACTCAATTTTGAAAATCTTACTATGATGAGATTGCTTAAAAATTATAAGTCACATTCAAAAGCAACCATGTGAATTTCAATTACCAAACCATTCATTTCCTTAAAATAATAACTATATAATTTTATTTTCTTGACACAAGTTGAAACTAAACAATAATAAAGTTAGAATGAACTAACATAGAGGCCTATCGTGTTTATAAATGAATAATTATTTTAAATGAAAAATGAAAAATGAAAAATGAAAAATGTTTTACCTAATGATGACATTGTTGAAAATCAATTTCTAAACCAATGTGGTTTCACTCTATTGATTTCCCTACCATTTTTTAATTTTTAAACAAATAACATATATCAAGTAAATTTATATTGACATTGATAAAATGAAGTCTTAAAATAACATGATCATTTCATGGTTGACTAACAGGATGGACCCCTGCAATAACTTAGAGCAACCCCACCGCTGCCCTCCTAGAGTCTTTCACACTCCAGAACTAGATGAAAAGTGCCACGGGCCTTTCAAAAATTGCTGCTTGACTCTCAATCTTAGCATGTTAAAAAATGGGCCTTCAAATCACTATTTAGCATCACATTCTACTTGTTATTGGTCCATTGATTGTTTTATGTGCACTTTTGATGTGTGAGGGGCGTGCAAAGGTGGGGAAGTGTAAGTGCAAGGGCTCTTCAAATGTAAATGAATAATTTTAGCGAGTCATCTCTAGCGTGTAGGAGTGGAGATACTCTTACATATGCCGATATGCGGTCTTCAAATTGTTCAAATTGAGCTCAACTTTGGAAAGAAAAAAAAAGGCGTCAAGCATTCCTTTTCACATAGCATTCAATAGCCTTCATGTCCACTGCCTTTCCTTCATACACTCTCGTCATCACCTTGAGCCTCCACTTGTCCACTTAGCTACTGATGAAATACTACTAACGAAGTACAATTGGGTGTGGAATATTCCACACCATCTCCTGTAAAACCAAGGCAGAGACAGTGCATGCTTCTGAATGTTATGCACACCAATCATAACAAGGGCTCTCAATAATGCTATAGATTAACACTACCAGCATCTTCCATCTGTAACTAATGCTGTTTCAGCAGCCATAGAAGCTACGACTGAAGAACTTCTATTCAAACACCTAGTCTAGCATCACCAAGAATCCCTCACCAAAGAAAAATAAATCAAGAATGCAATGAAATTTAGTGTAATTTTATTCTGCAAGCTAGCATACACACCTTACCTCACTCTCTGGTTCGGCACTTTGAGTACCAAAATGTAATTTCCACGTAGGATTCACTAGGGTCACCCAATGAGGAAACGACACATTACAAATTTCTTGAATATTTGAATTATTTTGTGCCAAACCAAAAAGTGAGGTACTGTATACAAACAGCTCAGACGAAGAAACAATTTCTGCATGATACGAACCACCAAACGCTAAAACACTCTCATGTAAACCGTGAAAACTATAGCAAAACTGAAGGGCGTCTTGTTACAAAAACCGCAAGTCAATCAAGAATGCAAGCAAATTACTGATTTGATACTGCAAACTGGTATCATTCAAAGCATACATATACAAACAGCTCAGAAGCATCTTAAGACTCTAGGAAGTTTCAGCATTTCTCTGATACAAACCTATCCTAAACTACTCTCACCAATCGTATAAACTGGCAAAATTGAGTCAGTTGTATAAACTATCTACTGAACTGGCAGAATATCTTGTTACAAAGAGAAAAAAGAGCCCAAAGAAAATCAATCAAGAATGCAAGCAAATTACTGATTTTATACTGCAAACTGGTATCAGTCAAAGCATACATATACAAACAGCTCAGAAGCATCTCAGACTCTAGAAAGTTTCAGCATTTCTCTGATCCTAAACTACTCTCATCAATCGTATAAACTGGCAAAATTGAGTCAGTTGTATAAACTATCTACTGGTATCTTGTTACAAAGATAAAAAAAAGAGTCCAAAGAAGAAGAATAAAAGTACCTGCCTACTTCCATCAATCAAGGATGCAAGCAAATTACTCATTTTATACTGCAAATTGGTATCTTTCAAAGCATACATATACAAACAGCTCAGAAGCATCTTAGACTCTAGAAAGTTTCAGCATTTCTCTGATACAAACCTGATCCTAAACTACTCTCATCAATCGTATAAACTATCTACTGAACTGGCAAAATTGAGTCAGTTGTATAAACTATCTACTGAACTGGCAGAATATCTTGTTACAAAGTCCAAAGAAAAAGAATGAAACTACCTGCCAGCGGTGCCGGCCAACACTTGACTGGGCGGCAACAAGCCACTATCAAGCTCGTACCAACCAAGAGCAGGGCCAACGAACCGAAACACGATCCACCCACCGATAATTAGATAAATGGAAGCGTACGCCAGTTTGTTCAGCCAAAACAAAGCCCCCTTCTCTCCGATGTAAAGCTCCCAGGCTTGTTCAGGGAACGACATGTCATCCCATGCTTTGGCTGGGGTTTTGGGTTTAGTAGGAGTTGGTGGTGCTGGTGGTGCCTCCATGGATGATCCTTCCCGACGGCTCTTCCGTTGCAGTCCTAGCCTCGCTTCCAGCTCTGCCAGTCTCTGCCTGTCTGATTCCTCGCTTTGATCTTCGGTCTCCTTTGCTTGTACTTTTAACAAATTTTTCTTGACGTGGTTCCTCTTGATCCCTAGTCTCCTCATGGGAAGCGTATCGTTCATCCCTTTGATCTGTAAGGTGGTTACCCCATTCCAACTGAATAAGAAATACAGATATGAGCCATTGATACTATTTAGTTTTATTATTTTTTTAGAGGTAGGCAAGAAGAAATAGATTCCAACACAAGTTGAAACATAATTTTTGGATGAAGAATGAATTAGTTATAAATTTTCAAAGTTGAAGTAAGACACATCCCATTCGAGCTCTTTCTGTCTAAAGAAGATTTGTATTGCACACACTAAAGATGCTTAAACCAACAACAACGAATCCATAACCACACTTACATATACTAAAACCAACAAGAGAGAACCCATTACCAACTTTAACTCATGCTACAACCAACATCATTGCAGCATTGATTGTGGAAAATGCCCCTAGCTGTTGGTGAAAGGAGCCAGTTGGTAATGGGATAACCACTTTACCCAAAAAATCAAGAAAATTCATGGAATCTTAACCCTTAAACCAACCATGTGAACAGAAGTAGATCCTAGCCTAAAAGCTAGATATTAGCATGGCTCAGATGTACATGAGGTGCACATGACAGGACTGTTGCAAGTCTAAACTCTACCCAAAAAAATTGACATACTTGTACTTCCTAGCCTAAAAGCTAGATATTATCATGGCTCAGATGTACATGAGGTGCACATGACAGGACCATTGCAAGTCTAAACTCTACCCAACAAATTTGACATACTTGTAGTTGGAGGCCTCTCTAATATTATCAACAGCTCCCCATCACGAGAGATTTATTGTGATTGGTAGAGAATTTAATAGGCTTACAAAAGATGACTTGGATGAAAGTCATCCGAGGTTGTATGAGAAAGTTGCAAGGCTTTTAATCTGTTTGTGATACTAGGACGTTTAGGGGTTAAAGGACCAAGGATTCATGGTTTTGAAATGACACATTCAGGTTGTGAAAAATATAATTCAGACGGAACCGAATTTTATAGCACTAGAACTAGTGAAGATCATTGCATGTGTTGGTCAAAAAGGAAAGAAATTTGAACAAGAAGAAGTACAAATAGGACCTACTCAAAACTGATGAAATAAACATAGAGCGTTGTCCGTCACTCGCACTAACAAAAAATTTATAGACATGATTCCTCTTGAACCCTAATCTCCCCATGGTAAGCGTACTATTCAACCCTTTGATCCGTAACCAAAAAATCAAGAAAATTCATGAAATCTTAATCCTTCAAACTGATTTTTGTTGCTAATTTTAGCTAAACTGCTACATAAAATTTGGGCTGGCTAATTGATTTTTGAAAAAAGAAGGAATGATAGCCAGATTTCCTACATGGAGTCAAGATGTGTAAACCTATGTATCACCCAGGTATTGCCTAAGTATTTCCTAGGTAACACATGTGTATCACCCTGATATTACCTATGTATTAATATGAAAAAGAAGCCTGGATTGCTCTTCAAGCCATGGAAAAGTGGCAAAAATGCTAAATTGTCTCCTAACCAAAAAAAATCACTGCTGAGATCATTCAAAAAACATTCTGCATCTCCTGATACGAACCTCAAACCCTAAACTACTCTGTCGCTCGCACTAACAATTTATTGACATTCCTCTTGAACCCTAATCTCCCCATGGGAAGCCTACTATTCAACCCTTTGATCTCAAGAAAATTCATGAGATCTTAACCCAAGGATTCACAGTTTTAAAATGACACATTCAATTGATCATATTGTGAAAAATATAATTCAGATGGGGCCAAATTTTATATCAATAGAACTAACGAAGATACTCCCCTGTCCCAAAGTTATTGTCATGTTTGAAAGTGCTTTTTTAAGTAGGTCAAAAAATACTTCCCTGTGGCTAATTTTATTTAGGTTGCAATGAACACATGCAATGTTCTTCAATCATTCTAGTGACATAATTTGGAACCTTTTTTAATCATGTTTCTTACAATATGACCTACTCAAAAAGCACTTTCAAACATGACAATAACTTTGGGACGGAGGGAGTAATTGCTTGTGTTGGTCAAAAGGGAAAGAAATTCGAACAAGAGGAAGTGCAAATAGGACCTACTCAAAACTGTTAAAATAAACATGGAGCCTAGTTTGGGCTTCTTGGTACTTTAGAGGTTAATCCTTCAAATTGAGATCCTTCAAAGCAGCGCAGAAAAACAGCATTCTGCATCGCCTGATACGAACCTTGAACCCTAAACTACTCTGTCGTTCGCACTAACAATTTATTGACATTCCCAATCTCCCCGTGGGAAGAGTATTATTCATCCCTTTGATCTGTAATCAATAAAATTCATGAAATCTTAAGAGATCATTCAAAACATTCTGCGAACCTCAAACCCTAAACTAATTGATTCAATGGCCAAATTGAGGGGCGTTTCTTGTTGCAGAGAGAAAAGAGTGGTTGAGTAAGGATTTTTGTCACCTGAGTGGGACGATGAAGCAATTGCTGCAAGGAGCTCGAGGTGACCGCCATAGCCATGGCCATTTCTGCAACTGTAGGGCTCAAAAAGCGAACCAAAACAGCAAGAATTCAACACCGGGGATTGATTTTGAATGGAATTGAACTGCAATGGGCTTAAACCCAAAACCACTGCCTGATTTCCCGATTCCGGCACCTCCACTTCTGCAATGGCGGTGATGGAGGGACAGTCCCTTGTGGATAAAAGAGCCGGAAGAGTGGCTCGTCTGTTATCCGTTCACATGGGTCCGGGTATCTGGCCGGGTATCTGGCCGGGTATCAGTTATCTTTACCAGTTCCCTGTAGAACTTTTCGTGGACATCAATGTACATACCGTAGTATGCAAATAATTGAAAAAAAAGAAAATGAAAAAAGAAAAAAAAAGAAAAAAAACCGGAAATTCTGAAGACAAAAAATGAAAATAGAATAAACTGTTATAAGTAATATTTTTCTATTTCTGGACGACTTTGGGTCAATTTTAACCCCTAAAGGACCACAACTATGTTCCTTTCCAAACTTTCCAAAGTACCCCTTCTCATAAAAAGACAAATAGTTTTTGATCCATGGCCTTTTTGACCAATTCAACCGTAGGATATTTCAAGCAACTTGAATTTGGCAAAAAACAAATAAATTTATAGTATTCTTAAAAAAAAAAAAATAGATATAGAAAAAGGCCTGCGTGATGTAGCGCAAAAAATAAATTTTGGAATTTTTTTTAATATCGCTAAAAACATTCAAAGCCCGCTGAAAAAAAACCAGCTTACAGCCATCACGATTTTGGCCAAAAAAATTCTAGAAATGTGCAAAATGGCTTGCGTGATGTAGTGCAAAACAAATTTGAAAAAAGAATTATATATACATGTTAAAAAAAATCCCAATGGTTACATTCCTTTATAATTTTCAAAAAAAATCAATTGCTTGTATTAAGACTTTTAGATGGTTTGGTGGTTTAGATTACGGTTTCCAGTTGGGAGGTTTTGAATTCAATTCCAATCACCGGCAATAGAGCCTAGAAACCGTGGTGGGTCCCATTGTGGTCCGGGCAACTCAAATAGTTGAACCAGGCAATTTGAAATAATGTTCGTGCAAGATAGAAAAAAGTTATTTTATGAAATTTTAATTTTTTAATTTTTTGTTAAAATTATATTAGCCAAATCTATATATAGAAATAAAGAATTCTAGATATAGAAAAGACGATATCGCACGAAAAACACGCTGAATCAATGTGGTTTTAAAGATGATTAAGACATGACATTTGACAACTATATAGAGTGAAGAATTCTCACGTTTTCAATAGATTTATCAATTGTGTTGAATCAATATTATATGATCCACATGTACGTGCATGATATCATATTAGTGCAGTTGTAATGAATAACGCACGGATACGGAATCAATGCGAAAAATGTACGCACACATGAAATATCAGAAATTACACTGAAATCGATTAAAATCAATGGGTCCAAAATTCCTGATGTTGCTTGCGAAGGTCATTGAAATTGAGCTCTCCCATCTCCCTTCGCGTGATATTACGGAGGGTTAACATGGTGATATTATAGAGGACGCACATTTACCTCCCTTCTCTCTTCAATTTAGTACTCTGTTAGATTTGTAATACTTGTTGATAGTTAGAGTGAGTAGCAAGAAGTCACCTATGTTAACAATTAGTCACCTATGTTTTGTGTTACTACTTGGGATTTCTTTAAGTAATCGTTGTGAATGATAATTGGAAATTGTTTTTATTAGGATTTTGTGTGTTGTGGTGTGAATTTTGGTCTAGTGAGGAGTATAGCGCGAAAGCGCTGCCTAATTTTCAACATGCCAACTCATAATTAAATCTAAAAGGTATAGAGGTTGAAATTAAGTTTTTTGAGCACGACGCGGAAGCGTTGCTCAAAATTCTTTTAACCTCCTCCTAATTATATAATTGTTTGAATCAATTGTAAGAGTGCTTATGGTAAAACTAAAGGTTCAATTTGTGGAGTTCTGATGTCCGCTTTAAACCATATTTGTATGTTAATATTGTTTAACTCGTATAATTTTTGAGCAATTGGTAATACAATTGGGCAAATTTAAGCCCATTTTTTATTACTTAGTACCCATAGACAATTTAGTGTAGAATTGCGGTAATTTGTGGCTATTTTAAGATCAACTGTTAATGTGATTGTGTGCAGTCATTTTAGGAAAGGAAAAATTCACCTCACTTATTTGATTTTCTCATCAATTTAAGCTCACAATTGAGTACTTAGTTTTTATGGGCAACTTGGAGAGGAATAGAAGCATTTGAAGCAATTTTTAGGTCAAATTGCAATATTTTTTGCTTTTATTTTGAGTAAAACTGTAAATTCACCTCATCCATTTGATTTTCTCATCAATTTAAGCTCATTTATCAGTACTTAGTACCTATGAGCGATTTTGTGTAAAATTAAGGCGCTTGTGGCAATAAAAAATTTATCAAATTCTAGTGAAATTTTATGTTGTCATTTTCTTCCACATACTCATTTTGGCCATTTTTTTTCCACAATGATGTTTAATTGTTTCATCACATTCATTCTTAATTAGAATGTGTCCCTTGTTTGAAGTACAATTACCCTGCCCCTCAACCGACTATATAATACGTAGACTGAGTAACCGGTTAAAATACTTATACCAATGGATATGAACAAACGGTCAGGAGATTGGAAATACTATTGGGGTTTGGCGAAAGCACAAGATTAATGATTATGGGCCGAAAATAAAGGGAAAAAAGAAAAACAACAAAATAAAATAAAATAAAATAAAAAACACTATGATAAACTACATCTTCCAAGGTTTTGCAAATCCAATTTTAAAATGTATGAAAAAGTTATGATTTTTTGAATTTTAAACAATTTCTTAACTCCAAAAAAAATTTTAAATTTTAATTTTAAACTTGCAATTTATTTTTTTTCATTTCAATTTTAAAAAACATTAAGTACAATATAGTGTAGAGCTTCTTATGCGCATTTTGAACCTTTAAAAAACTTTTAATATGAATAATTTATATGGAAGTTATGGACAAATGAAAATACTGAATTGTCGAATGAAGAAAACTTTGTCTAGTTCTCTTATGAATGAAACTACGATTTTTTTAGAAACGAGGAAACTATAAAATAATTTGAGCCTCCTTGCTTTTTACACTTTGCTAATTTACTCCTAAATTTAACAATTAATACTATTTTTTCATAACAAGCGCTAGAAGATAGAGGTAAAGAAAAATGAGGGTTTAATTCCAACTTAAACTCCTTATACAATAAATGAGTAAGGAAACTGTGTTTGTTAGAGGCTTTGAGCCTTCTCTTATATACTAAATAAATAATCGCAACTATTATCCTTTTTTTATTAACTCAAATAAACCTCTTTGTTTTACCTTATAACTATTGTTAAAAAAAATTGTTATATTTTAGAACTACTTGTAATATTTTTTTATATATATTTTTTCTTTTGCTTAGTTATACAGACAGTTAATAGCATTCATCATTTGAGGTTTTACTCCTCTTTCATAACTCTTTTATTTTATTTTGAAATTCATACTAACAAAAATTATTTTATTCTACAATTAATTTGAGTAGCTTTTGTATTACTAGTTATAGATATTAATAATAACATTCATTTATTTATGAATGTATTTAACTAATAAAGTCGTTCTTATATAGCTTCTTCTATCAGTGTCTCAATAATGTGAACGATCAATATTCAAATGCCAAAGCAAATTACTGGTAAGTCTATTTTTACACTTTATTTGTTTCTGCATCTTATTAACTTACTAAGTACAATTTTAATTGAAACATTAACTTCATCATTGAGTCTAAAAAGCTTTTTGGAAATACTGAACTAAATTGATAATTAAAAATAAAATAAAATTATATACATTAATATCAAAAGACCTTATGAACATTTTTCTAGAAACTTCTAGTTACAAAGGAAGCTTTCGATGAGGCTTTCTAAAGATTATTAAAATTCCTGAGATTCTAGAGAACTATATAAGATTGTAGAAGGTTATAGAATCTTATAGAATCTTTTAGAAGTTCGTGAAAACTTTTAATAGTTCTTTGAAACTTTAAGAAATGTGTAAAAGTTTCTATGTCCATAACATTGAATTTTTCAACCTATTTTGTTTATAAAAATCACATTTCTGAATTTACTTCAAACACTTAATTATGTTGATGAGTTTGTGAATTTAAAAAAATGTTACATGTGTTTTTCCCTTTATTTTCGTTTAGCGTCTGGCAGTCATGCTTCAAAAACTTTGGGTACTCTAGAATTTGCTTGTAATATTAAGCGCATTGACAATGTGGTGTATCTTATAAATTAAAAAACTATCTCCTGTGTCATATACAAGTTCTATAATGAGAGAAGTGATTAATCATAAGTTTTAAAGTTTATATAAATTATTATAAAAATAAATAAATTATTCATTGTAAATTTTCATTAATCCTTTAAAACGATGAACTTTTTCAGTGTAGTAAAGTTTTGTTAATTTTTTGAAATAAAATTAAAATATAATTTATGATGTTTTTGAAATGTTAAAATACATCTATTTTAAACAAGGTATGCAAAATGTTATGTGTTTTTTAATTTTGAGTGATTTTAAGGTAAATCATTTTAAAAAATCATTTTAACCTAGGATAATTTAGTGATTTTTTAAAAAATTTAAATTATTTTATAAAATAAACTATTTGACGTTAATATATTTGTAAAATCATTTACAAAATATAAATTTTATCTAAAATGGAAGTAATTAAACTCTTTACTTCTATATACTTTAAAAGTTGTATGTTTAAAGGATCATTAATGCTCTCAAAATCTACTAATCTATAAACATTTTGATCGTTGTCGGTCAAAATGTCATATGTCCGAACGAGAGTGGATGAATCATATATGCAAGCAAGTGACGTCATAACAAAACGCAGGGATCAAAATAAAATTCATTGCATCTCACAATCATCAAAATAAGAAGACATGATAAAATAAGAAGACATGATAAAATGAAAGCTTGAAATTACGAAAACAATTTGAACTTCTTGCATACGTCGAAATATTGTCATGACGACTCGTCTCCAAATTTGCAACAGCTTCCTTATAAGAATTCCACAGAGTCTCTAAACCCTCCAAATTTCGTTCTCCCCGTTATTGGTAATGATATATAACACTATCTGTAAGGCGAAATCCCATTGATATTGTCCAATGAAACTGCATCCCTGAAACGGTCATCACTGTCATCACCGGCCGTTGTACAACTCGGCGCACCCCATAATTTTCCATCTCACACTCTGAGATAACCTTGCGGTGTTTGGCAAATGCTTCGACAAAGCAGCGTTTTTTAAAAGCTGATCCTAACAATCCCTTCCGTCATAAGGTTTGAACTCTCAACCTCCCGGTTGTCAATCAAGTTCCAAAACACCAAACCACCTCAAACTCTTCATACATAGAATGGAACTCTTTTGGTAATTATCGAACTTTTTTTTCTAGCGGACTTTGAATGTTTTTAATCATGTGAAAAAAACTTTTTTTCCAAATTTTTTTTTGTACTAGATTAAACAGGACATTTTCTATTTCTAGGATTTTTTTCATAATTTTTTGAATTTTTGAATTTTTTGCCAAAATCGTGATGGTAGATCAGGGATTCAGGGTTGTGAACTGTTTTTTTTTTCAGCGGCCTTTGAATGTTTTTAACAATGTGAAAAAAAAATTCTCCAAATTTTTTTTGCACTACATTATGCAGGACTTTTTCTACATCTAGGATTTTTTTCATAATTTTTTGAATTTTTGAATTTTTTGTCAAAATCGTGATGGCAGATCAAGGATTCAGGGCTGTGAGCTGTTTTTTTTTTCCAGCGGACTTTGAATGTTTTTAACTATGTGAAAAAAACTTTTTCTCCAAATTTTTTTTGCACTACATTATGCAGGAATTTTTCTATATCTAGGATTTTTTTCATAATTTTATGAATTTTTGAATTTTTTGCCAAATTCGTGATGGCAGATCAGGGATTCAGGGCTGTGAGCTGTTTTTTTTTTTCAGCGGAGTTTGAATGTTTTTAAGTATGTGAAAAAAACTTTTTCTCCAAATTTTTTTTTGCACTACATTATGCAAGACTTTTTCTATATCTAGGATTTTTTTCATAATTTTTTGAATTTTTGAATTTTTTGTCAAAATCGTGATGGCAGATCAGGGATTCAGGGCTGTGAGCTGTTTTTTTTTTCCGGCAGACTTTGAATGTTTTTAACTATGTGAAAAAAACTTTTTTTTCCAAATTTTTTTTTGCACTAGATTATGCAGGACGTTTTCTATATCTAGGATTTTTTTCATAATATTTTGAATTTTTTTTTTTTTTTTTCTACATCGTGGTGGTTGTGAGCTATTTTTTTTTGCTCCTATGATGAAAAGTACAATGATACCAAATTTGAATTCTGAAAATATCAAATGTTATTTCTTTGAAATTTTAATGTGTATTGTTTCTAAACTCTATAAATGTAGATCTAAAAATGTTTTGGGAAATTAAACCGGAAGTATATTTTTAAAGAAGATTCTTGGAATATTCCCAAATATTTCAAAATAATATAATTTTTTTGAAAGATTCCAAATGAATCCAAAAAGTATATTAAAATATTGTACACTGATGTCGTACGAAAATAATTTGCATTATAATAGATACTGAAATCGCACGAATATAATAAATGGCATTAATATGATACGTATACGATACTGAATTCGCATTAACTAAAACCGCACGTTATCTGTGTCTTATCAGCCATGTAATGTAAATACACGATTAACGCACGGATTCCGTCAAGCACGACTTTCGTGCGGAAACAACATTTTTTTAATAATCATTGAAAAGACACTACATCGACACTCTAGTAATGCATGTCACTTCCGTACCGTAACGACACTTCTAAATGCACGTATGACGTGCGGAATCAGTGTTTAACGATAAACGCACTGAATCAGTGCAGAATCAGTGGGGTCGAAAATTCCTGATGAATGAATTCTCAGAGAGAGAAAAGTGGTCCCCACGCATAACTCGTGGCATTAAAGGATTCAAAAAAGTCTGAAACCGAGAAGTCTGAAACTTCATGCGACATTTCTCGCTCTTCAGCAATAACCTCAATATATTCTTGTGTCAAAAAAGAGACTTTCAGATATGAGTTCATCTTGAACCATCCAAAAGCCATCTTCTAGCAAAACTTAGTCATTGGCTGTCTTCAAATGCCCAACAAATCCCTTGCCGAAGAAAAATTGTGCTTCAGCAACCATAGCATCAACGTCTCTTATTTCATGGTAGCATCTACAATATCCCAATATCGAGCACAAATTTTCGGTCGTATTTGAGCTTGAATAAATTTGGTTTTCAATTTGCGGATCTGAATCATTTTGAGTTTAAACGTGAGAATTTTTTTTTTTGTAAAAACGTAAAAATTTATACTTCATTGTACTTTTTAAAAGTTTTCAAATTTTCATTTTATAATTTTTAATTTTTAATATATTTATAAAAATATATTTAAATTATGTATAAAATTTTCATAAAATTTATGAATCTGCAAATTTTTAATTGATATTCTATAATGAAAATACTTTTATATACTTATAATTGAATTTCATATACGTTTCTTTATTTGATTTACAAGACTTTACTTTGTAATATCACAAGATTCTATCTTATGATAATAAATTGGTTTATTAATCATTTTTGAAATACAAAATGTTAATTAAATATATATTAGTTGCCGAGTTAGTAGTTCGTACTCAAAATAGTATTTTTTGGTTATTTTTTAATGTTTTTTTTCAATTAAAATAAGGAATCAATAGAAAATAACAAAATAGATTCGCAAAGAATAAATAATAATAAATTCTCCAATGTAAGATATTTTGTAAAAATATGAAGTCAAAATAAGTTTTTATTTTAATATTAGTCGTTTTATAAAAACCTAGTAATTGTAGACTTAACATTTTAACAAATAAACCTTGTACAATTATTTCCAAACATTAGTTAATTATATTATTGGGGTTTTATTCTGTAAAAAATGTTCTCGAGTACAAATCTGTAATAAGAGTATGATCGTATTAAATACTTAAAACAACTTTAATTGAATAATAACTAAATCAATAAATACTAGATAGAAATATAGTTTTTTTAAAATTTCAAAACTCTTTTGAATATATAAAAGTATCTAAAATTACCATAACAATTATGTGTTACTAGAGCAATATACAAAGTCACACAAAAGGGAGTATGTGAATTTGAGTTTGAGTGAACAATAGGTGAAATTATTTCAAAAGACTATTTTAAAGTCCAAAAAAAGTGGTGGTGTAAGGTTTAAGAGTTCAAAAAAGATGCTTAAAATTTATCATACATAGATTACATTCACACTTTTTAATTTTAGTTTCAATGCAAAATTGTTACCTACGAAAGTACTTTCTGTTTCCTAGGTAAACGCTATCAATTACTTTTAAAACTTATAATTACAATAGAAAGTCTTTTTTTTTTCTTTGACCCATACAAATTTGATACTTATTCTTTTTTATTTGCTCTTGAATTTTTAGACTTCACTTCACATTTTTCATTATTGTTTTTTCAAATTAAAAATTGAGAGAAATTCTATTTTGCAAAAATTTCTATTTTTAGTAGATAGTTTAAATATTATAAATTGTATACAAGATTCAAAAAAATTAAAATTCTTTTTGTATAATTACAATCATCAAAAATTAAAATCTACTACACTCCAAAGAATTTCATTTTATTTTAAAATCTATAAAAATTAATCAAATTAATCAAATTAATTAACTTTGTTTTTTTGCACATCCAAAATTGTACATCCATATAATTTGAAATTTTATTAAAATTTGGCTGATATTCTATATAAAAAATTTCATAGCCATCCAAATAGTATATTAGCTTTAGTGTGTGAGCTATCAAGTTACCATTAATCAATCTATTAGTTTATAGTGTAACAAAGTGAGATTTTGATTAACCCCTAAAGGCCCTTAAAAGCCAAAATGGCATTTTGTTGTTTCGGGCAGCTTAGATGGAAGGTCTAAATTAAGAATTTTAGACTATAATTTAGCGTGGGCGTGGTCATACATACAAGGTGTGTGGGGTAAAAATTACAAAGTCAAATTCGGATTTTATAATTCTTTTATTGAAATTTTTGGTTTCAAGTCCAACTGGGGCAGAAAAAAACTTTTTATTATAATCATTTTTTCAAAAAAAAAATTTGGACACATGCTCTTCAGCACATTTAGGCTCAGAATTTGAAGTGACCCATGTTGATTATATTCTTGGCTTGACAAACGCAGCCTCCAAAATAAAGAACAGCAACCTCCAAGGTTTTTTGTAACTTCACATCCATTTCTTTCGAAATTTGTCAAAATTTGAGATTTTGAAATTTTTTTAAAAATAATTTCGCCTAAAATTTATAAAATCATAGAGGTACCTAATCACCGTTCATTTTTTCCAAAAATCAAATACAATTAATGTGATGCATGTTTCACCAAATTGCCATTTTTATACCTACTTCCGGAAATTAATTTGGATGAAGGTTTGAAACGCGTAATGAGTCTCTAAAATTTTGCATGAGTGTACCCAACTTAGTTATCTACATGGAAAAAAATATGAGCAAAATGTTTGGAGTAACAATCTTCAAGTCCCCCTTTGCACTATGGAGACAATGCCTCCCAAGCAATGCCCCGAAAAACTTTTGCACAAACTTCGGATGTTATGATCTTGCAAATGATAAACATCCAACAGTCAATTTTTGAAACAATAGCTATGAATAGGCTTAGGTACAAGATCTTACGGTTGGAATTATAAAAGAAGTAAAAAAACTTGGTTCACATCCCCGGGAGTACATAGAGGTAGAAAATCGCAGTTTTGAGGTTTCAAGCTCCCAAAAACACAAGGAAATTTAGGGGTTAATTAATTTAAGTACTAACCATGATGCCACATGTCAGTTTATGAAGGACCTAACAATATTTTATTTTAGCCACTTGTAAATGTGTAGTGGACCCAACAATTTTTTTTATTCAGCCATGTATAGGGCCCACCATAGTTATCCAAACTCTAATGAACTACCAGTTGCTCCCTTAAATCCTTGGTTGCTCAGATATGCATGGAAGGCATACGACGAAATAGTTTACATAATAATCAAAAAAATTCTATGTGAGAAGGATATCATTAAAAAAACGCAAATCTAAAAACCTAATTCTTGATAATTCAATGTAATCTTGATAATTGAACTGTAAATGTAAATTCTAATTATATTCTAAAACCCCAGTCATATATTTCAAGTCAAAAAGTGCTTAGAGGACCATTGAAAGTTGTGAAAAGCTTATAATTTTGTAGAACTAAACAACAAATGACATGAATCCAAGAATTATCACTAGAACTTGACCTTGAGATTGAGAAAAGAACAAATCTAGAATCTCGAGGTCAAAAAACAAAAACATGACAATGTCTCTAAAGAAAAATGACCACGGTCTGCTAATTGGGTGAGTCAATCCATTATCCAACTTTGGGCAAGGTAAGAGTAGGTTCCGAGTATTAGAAGACTCATGTAGAACCAACTCCTATCACATACTCCCCTCTTTCCACTCGCTGCCACTTAGGGATTAATTAATCAATGTCTAAACACTAGGGTGTTCCCATGGTATAGATGAGTGAAAAAAATAGTTCAAAGTGATGGATTTTTGGAGAAAATGAACTTTGGAAAATTCTAATTAATTTTTTGTAAATGATAGATATATAAGATTTTGAAGGTGTAGGAGTATGAGGGATATTGACTCAATGATATTTTTAGCTCAGTTCATTTTTAGCCCACCCTGCTACGATTACATTAGTAGAAAATACAATATAGTATTTCAACTAATGTAGTGCAAAAAGGATCATAAATAATTAGAATTTCATTAGTCAAATTTTCACATCGTCTCATTTTACTAGATGATGAATAATAACAAAGTTTTACTCTAATAATAGAATCATTCTATTCTATGATATTTAATAAACCTCGAAAATCTAAGAATGGAAAAATGAGCAAGATTATGAAATTCATACGAAGGGTTTGTATCTTAGAACACATGTACATATGGTAATTTGGTGAAACATGAAATTTAAATACCAAAAATAGGGTAGGAAGGGTAAAAATCATTAAAAAAATCATTTTTTCTGGCAAACAAGTTTTTTACGTTGTTAATACAAATCAAATTTAATGTATCAAAGATGGATAGTTTTTGAAAAATAAATTTGATGAACATCATAATCAAATAAGAAATAAGCTCTAATTGAAAATATTTTTCTAACTAAGGATATTTTAACCACTACATTCACTGATTCACTACATTTACTACTTCAAAAAATATGGTAGCTCCTCTTGGTAAGGACCTACTCGGTAATCAATACCAGAGGGGTTGGTAGCTACCGAGGGAAAGGAATTTAACGGAATGCGCGACAGAACACTCAAAACTAGGTTGGTTATCATAAACCGAGGAAAGACAAATTGATCAGAGCATACAAGTAAAAGCAAAAGCTACTCGTTAAGTATGAAATCAGAAGAGAATACTTCAAACAAGAAATCAGTTATCTGGGAAAATGTGGCGTGCCAATGAGATTGGCTCTATTGCTTTTATACCAGAATACAACCAGATCTGACAGTTAGGTCAGATCGGTAAAAAAGTGTTTCCTAGATCTACCTGCTAGGGTAACTTGGAAAATTACCGGGGTAAAAACTCAGACCGGTAGACCTACCGATAACTCCTAATTTACGGTTAACAAAATAATACTTGATTTTTGAGGCCTTTCAATCACCCATACCATTAGAACAACTACCACCAAAAAAAATATTGGTGCACAGTGTGAGCTACCAAATTACCGTACAATGCTCTAAGTAACAATTTCTTTTTTCTTATAGGTTTTAGTGATTATTACAAATAAAGTGGAAAATTAGTAGAAATAGGGTTGCAACATTTGACTAAACACTAGTAGTAGTTTTCTATCTATTTTTTGGATTTAGAGTACCGTAGTTTACTAGCAGGTTCGGTAGAAAATAATTTGACAAATAGATGCCTATAATTTTGAGAAATTATTTTTCAAAAAAATATTTTTTTGTATGAGAAAAAATGGATTTTGAAGAATTTTTTTTTTGGTCTAAATCCAAGTTTAAAAACAATTAAATATTAGGCAGAAAGGTAGTAAACTATGGTAAAAGCATGAAATTAGACCAAAGCACGGTTGTTCACATCACATCAATTGTGACGTCAAGACATTTGGATCTAACGTCGGCGTCCGTCGGGATAGGATATTTTGTTAGATGTCCACAATTAAGGGACATAATTGCTACCATAATTCATCATAATAGATGGACTTGATGGAAAGGATCCACAAAGTAGATGGACGGCCTAGATTAATGGACTAGGCTAGAGGGACCAACTAGAACGGTTTTAGTTAGACGGACTAGATCAAGGAACAGACTAAATTGAGAGTTTAATTTGACAAAGTATTTAGAGGGATAGATTGGATGGAAAGACTAGAAAGACGAACTAGATGGAAGGTTTGGGCACAATAGACTAGACGGAACATTTAGGGCAAAGACGAACTAGATGCATGGATGGAATTGGTGCATCAGGAATTTCGGACCCCACTGATTCTGCACTGATTCAGTGCGATTTCCGATATTTCAAGGGTTCGTACGATTTTCGCACTGATTTCGCATCGTTGCGTCATTCATCGCAACTACACTGATATGACACGATGTTCGTACAAGCAGATATAGTACTCATTCGACACGATTGATACATCCATTGAAAACGTATAAATTCAGCACTCTTTATAGTCGTCAAATGTCGTGTTTTACTCGTCTTTAAAACTACACTGATTCAGTGCGTTTTTCGTGCGACATCATCTTTTCCATATCTAGATTTTATTTTCTTTTTATATCTAAATTTGATCAAAATAATATTATTAAAAAATATAAAATAAAATAAAATAATATAAAATATAAAATAATTACTTTCCTCGCTACCCACTTCAACTACACGGAAATTGCCCACACGTACGGTCGGGCCCACCATAGCTTCCCAAGCTCTATCGCCAACGGTGGGATTTGAACTCTCAGCCTCCCGGTTGCCAATCAAGTTCCAAACCACCAAACCACCTCAAACTCTTCATGCATAGAATGGAACTCTTTTGGTAATTATCGAACTTTTTTTTCCAGCGGACTTTGAATGTTTTTAATTATGTGAAAAAAACTTTTTATCCAAATTTTTTTTTGCACTAGATTATGCAGGACTTTTTCTATATCTAGGATTTTTTTCATAATATTTTTAATTTTTTAATTTTTTGCCAAAATCATGATGGCAGATCATGGCTGTGGGCTTTTTTTTTTTCAGCGGACTTTGAATGTTTTTAACTATGTGAAAAAAACTTTTTTTCCAAAACTTTTTTTGCACTAGATTATGCAGGACTTTTTCTATATCTAGGATTTTTTTCATAATTTTTGAATTTTTGAATTTTTTGCCAAAATCGTGATGGCAGATCATGGCTGTGAGTTGTTTTTTTTTTCAGCGGACTTTGAATGTTTTTAACTATGTGAAAAAACTTTTTTTTCCAAATTTGTTTTTGCACTAGATTATGCAGGACGTTTTCTATATCTAGGATTTTTTTCATAATTTTTTGAATTTTTGAATTTTTTGCCAAAATCGTGATGTCAGATCATGGCTGTGAGCTGTTTTTTTTTCCGGCGGACTTTGAATGTTTTTAACTATGTGAAAAAAAAAAAATTCCAATTTTTTTTTTGCACTAGATTATGCAGGACGTTTTCTATATCTAGGATTTTTTCATAATATTTTGAATTCTTTTATTTTTTGCCAAAATCGTGGTGGTTGTGAGCTTTTTTTTTTTGCTCCTATGATGAAAAGTACAATGATAACCAATAATACCAAATTTGAATTCTAAAAATATAAAATATTATTTCTTTGAAATTTTAATGTGTATTGCTTCTAACTCTATAAATGTAGATCTAAAAATGTTTTGGGAAATTAAACCAGAAGTATAATTTAAAGAAGATTCTTGGAATATTCCCAAATATTCCAAAATAATGTAATTTTTTTGAAAGATTCCAAAAGATTCCAAAGATTCCAAAGATTCCAAAAAATTACAAAAAATATATTAAAATATTGTACACGGATGTCGTACGAAAATAATTTGCATTATAATAGATATTGAAATCGCTCGAATATAATAAATGGCATTAATATGATATGTATACGATACTGAATTCGCATTAACTAAAACCGCACGTTATCCGTGTCTTATCAGCCATGTGATGTAAATACACGATTAACGCACGGATTCCGTCAAGCACGACTTTCGTGCGGAAACAACACTTTTTTGATAATCATTGAAAAGACACTGTATCGACACTCTAGTAATGCATGTCACTTCCGTACCGTAACGACACTTCTAAATGCACGTATGACGTGCGGAATCAGTGTTTAACGATAAACGCACTGAATCAGTGCAGAATCAGTGGGGTCGAAAATTCCTGATGTGGAAATAAATAGCGCAACACATATGTTTCAAATACATTTTATATTATGTGAATTTTTTAATATTTTCAAAGGGATTGGTAGCTACTATTGTAGAGAACTATCTATTCTTTGATGCTAGATATTTCAACTATTTCACTATCATTGTCTGGCCACGCCCATGTCCAGCTTAGCCCATGTGAGCTTTTATTTCTACAAAGAATTAACTCCTAAAGGACTACAACTATGTTTCTCTCCAAACACTCCGAAGTATCCGTTCTCATAAAAAGACAAATTGCTTTTGATCTAAAACCTTTTTGACCGATCCAACCTTACGATATTTCAACCAACTTGAATTTGTTGCAACCTAAAAGTTTCAACCGTTCACGGTTCTTCAATAGTAAGATTATAAGCTTCAAAGTTGGTACTAGCATTTTTTTTAGGCTTGTTGTCGAAGTTTGAAACTTTCTGAAAATGTCCAAAATGCAAAGTTTAGTCTTAGATTTGGTAAAATGAATTTGGCAGTTGTGTATATGGGGGCGTTAGCTCATTGTGTACAAAAATTTAGATGCATAGCTCATTGTATGAAAAAATTTAGGAGGTGCCCGCAATTAGGTTTTTCACCTTTGCATGATTGTATCTTTTGATCTATACATCATATATGTACACAAATTACCATCCCATCTTTGTTACAAAGAGTAGAATCACCACCAAAAATCTCAATAATTGACGATCAATATTCATTCCATACTAAGCTGACCGAACTTGGAAAATTAGCCTCGGTCCTTTAGGGGTTAATCTAATATTTTGAGCTATAAAATGCGCACTAAATCTATTCTTTCAAATTGACATACAATGAAAGTTGTAGATGATGACTTTTCCATGACATTCATATGGTTGAATTAAATAACAGTGATAAAATATGTTTAAATTTGATTTTAAAAGAAATTATTGTATCAAATATATGAAAAATAAAAAATATTCATTATCTTATGAATTTTAGAATGATCGACCAAAAATAAATAATGTACAACCTTGAATCATGTTTTTCATAATGTGCAATATTTTAATCTATAAAACTATCTTTTAACAACTTACAAAGAGATCTCAGAACACCTCTATCAAATTATAAGGGAGGAGCATCTAAAACCAACAATGTACCTACATCACAAACTTGGCAAGTCATGTTTTTGCAATGTATTATGTATGTTGTTGAGATGAACATGGGTGATTACATTTGACATACATTGTACGTATGTTTGTCGAATAAAAAACTTACAAACAACATATCACAAACAAGAAAAAACACATCATGATAAAATTTACATGTTTGTAATGTCCTAAAGTTTTTTTTACGATAAGCATATGCAAAATGTATGTTGAACGTAATCATCGCTGTTCATTTCAACAATATACGTAAAACATTACAAAAACACAACTTTCTAAGTTTGTGATGTAAAATTTGCGACAAAATTTAGGCAAGATAGTCATTCTAGAACATAAATCCAGGTAGACCATATATAGCTTATTATTTTTATCAACATACAATAAAGGCTCTATGATGTATTTAGATTTGCATTCTAAATTGATTACAAGATCTAGATTTTGTCGCAATTAGGTACAATGTTGGTTTTAGGTGCTCCTATCTTAACAAATTTCAAATGAGCAACTTCACTATCAAAGCATAATGATTTAAACCAATCATAATGAATTCCAAGTTGTAAGTATTAGAATTGTTATTTAAGTGAATTCAAAGTTTGATTAATTAATTAATTAATTATTCTTATAAATTCATTTGAAAAATATCTAAACATTTCATTTCAAATTCAATTGTATGGATGTCTTCTAATAAGGATATGTTACATATATAACATAATAATGCAATTCATGATGTCCCCCTTTTGGAACTTGATCAAATGAACATCTTTTAATGTGATTCAGTTTTCACCTTCTGCAACATGTACCACTGGTAGAAGGTGGTTCTCCGAGTTCCTTCAAAAGTCATGCCTAGAACTTCAATTCTCCCATTTTTGTAGATCCCTATGGTAATTCACTTATTGGAAGTTGACACTACCCATACTCGTAGTCATATTCATGAAGACAATGACCATGAATGCAAGTACCATGCCAATTATAAAAAATGAAGACTTCATGAACTACTCTATTATGTTATGTATGCTCTTTAAACTTGAAGCTCAAAAATGTTTAAAAAGCCTCATCTTTTAATATATTTAGGTACTGCTCCAAAACTATAGGCATTTAAGGGTTAGATATGTACCTTTGAACAACACTAACTCAATTTCAAACCTTATCCTAGCCCATTCACCAACGTTAATAAATGATTTTCAACCGTAACTATAATTGCAACATAGGCATAAAGAAAGGTGACAGATTTGCTAAAATGAATAGAAATTTTATTAGATTGTCGAAAATCATAATAAATTGTCAAAATATTTAAATAAATTCTTTATCTTGACAATTTTGTAACATATACAAAACTTTTAAATTACATCAAAATTATCTAATTTCCCTATTTTCATAGTTGGGCAACATTTTGATACAAGAAAACTAAACCGAGCCAGTTCAATGAAAAAACTCTGAGTTCTCTTCCTTGTGAAATAAATTGTGGTGAATAAGGTTTTTTTTTTTTTTTTTTCACTCACAGCATTCAAGTTCAAAGGAAAAACATTAGTAAAGGTGACATGTCAATCAAGATATCAAGGACCCCTCCAATCTTCATATAAGGGAGAAGCACCAGAAACTGTTAGGTACCAATTGTGGTCACCTATAAAAGCACCTATTTCAACTAAAAAAACACTTGTTTCAACTTCAGGAGTTCCCAATCTAGTTATCACAAGATACCAAGTTAATTATGAATACCAAGTTAGCAATGTGATTGAATTAGAAATGAAAGACAATCATTGGTACACCTACTAACATTAATAGTGGTCTATGCATATTAAGTTTGAAAATTTGTAACAAAATCATACATTGTGAAAAAATTAATTAAAATTTGAGATAGGTTATTAAACCCAAAATTTTATGTACTGCAAATTTTTATCATTGAAAATCAGCTCTCCATGTAGGTTGAAATACTTAAACTGACGGCAACTGTATCCCTTAGCATAGAAGAAGCATGGGAATGGACATCAAAGAAGTAATGCACACGAGTAGCATTAAATTATAAGAAATTGAAAAAAGGTTGCAGACTCAACTACTGTCCAGACTTAATCTACATGCCAGTGGTCACAAGGATGTCATGAACCTCCAAGAGACCCGGTCTATAACCTCAAGTATCAATTCCTCCCACAACCTGGAAATCAAGCAAAACATAGGCACGCTTTTTCAAGGAGGGTGTCCAAAATCCCCCCTTTGAGATTGTAAAAACTACAAGCGAGAAAATTGATGGAGCCTGCCTAATGTCAAGGGCCAACCTGCTCCTCGTCCAGAATTGTCAGTAGGTTCAAGCCCTTGTGCAAGTCACCGAAAAACTTCATCAAATATCAGAGTGGTACATCTGATGATCACATATACACAGTGAAGAAATAAATCTTCAAACCCTAAACTCCATCTTGGTCACCAGGGATTATTATCCTTCATTTCTGCACCCTGGAGCATGCCCACCCTTTTCCCTTCAATTCATCCCACTGCAAAATAATCACATTCAAGATTTGGTGTCAGAAGCTATCCTCTCCACACCCTTGAACCGCTATAATCACCCTCTATATATTGCGTGAACCAATTACAATCACTACATCAATCTAGGATAACAAGCCCTTTCTTGAATTACTTATAGAGGGAGTATAAAAAGACTATAGAAGCATCACTATATGTGACCCAAATGACAAAACTCTCTCACCTGCCCTACAAAAACAATATTAAATACAAGAATATTACTCCCTCGGTCCCAAAGTTATTGTCCAACTTGTTTGCTTGGTATTTCTTTGAGCCAATTTCATTGATCATATTGTAAGAAACATGATTAAAAAAGGTTCCAAATTATGTCACTAGAATGATTGAAGAACATTGCATGTGTTCATTGCAACCTAAATAAAATTAGCCACAAGGAAGTATTTTTTTGACCTACTTAAAAAAGCACTTTCAAACATGGCTTTCAAACATGACAATAACTTTTGGACGGAGGGAGTACATCCAATTTCCAAAGTCAAAGGTGGATACAGGAGTAGGGTGCGCATGCTCTTACCGGAACCCAATGTGCTTGGTCTCACTTAACCATACCATAAGCGCCGGTAACCTTCAATGCACCCTCTTGCTTATGGTAGACAAAGGTCAAACCCTTGGCCAACTCCAATTTTGCACCAAACCGCAATGACTTGGACAAGCTGCGGTTAAAGATCATCTCCACCTCTTCATTTGTGACAACAACCTTCAACTGTTTTGGTCCATTTGCCGCCCCCTCCATGAGGGTTTCTCCAAACAAAGCCTTGAGGACGATTTCTTGAACGTCGGAGATCTCAACAGGAACCAACTTTGCTGTACCACATTTGGTACTAGGCTTGTACGTCATTTGATTCAAGACCTGCGACTGAATTGACCTCCTGAGCTTGTTCGCCTGGGGTCATTGTTGAAAAATTAGAAAACTACGTGAGAATATAGGGTTCATTTTGTTCATTGGGAGGTTAGACTTCTAACTAATCATAAAGTTTTAGTTGTAATATAGGATGCTTTAACTCCTAAAGGACCAAAGATTCATGGTTTTAAAATGACAAGTTTAAACGATCATATTGTGAAAATTATAATTTGAATGGGACCAAATTTTTATATCATTGGAATTAGTGAAGAATGTTACATATGTTACATTAAAAATAAAAATAAAATTAACAAAAAGAATCTACATAAAACTTACTCAAAATCACTGAAAAAATCAGGAGCCGCCTGGTGGCCTTATGGTCCTTTAGGAGTTAAAGAATAATTCAAGAATTCATTTGGAACATTTTTAGAATATTCTAAAACATACCTCAAATATTCCAATTATGTGATAAGCCCCCATTTAAATACCCTGTATCCCAAATTACACAAAGGGTGACCCTGAGTTCACCTGCGTTTCAAGTTGCTTCGGGGTGTAGGCTTTTGAGGGACCACCACCATCTGCGCCTGCTGGACTTGATTCCAGGGATTTCTTGGCTGATTTGAGTTTCCTCTCAAGGGCTGCTAGTTGATTGTCCTTCTCCAGCAATTCTTCATCCTTCTCGCTCAACATTCTCTTGAGGTCCTCAATGCTGTCACAATAGTCCCAAGGCCGAATACGCTTGACAGCCATGTTGTCTCGTACGTTGAATCTACATCCACCAAGACAATTGAGTCACTGAGGTGAAGAGAAAGTCAAGACTTTGAGGTACTGTACGTGGAAGGCAGGGTCGGCAGAAAATAATTCCCCAAAAAAATCCGAAAAAATAAATAAATTTATCAAGTATTTTGTCGAAATCAACAAAAATAAAATCAACAAAAATCCTAGACAAAAAATAAAATAAAACATTTAGCTGCTAGAAAAATTTAATGTTAGTTATTGATAGCCAAATTTTTAATAATTATTTTTGAAAGTGGCGACCTCCACTGTTTGAACTTTTATTAATTATTAGACATGAAAGTGCCGACCCTGCCTTCCACATACGGTAGAGGATACTAAGAGCCAAGTTCCATGGGTGAAGTATTTCACTAAAAAAACAAGTTTTTAGGGACCAAGTTTCACATTTCAAGTGAATTTTTGAGGAGAAAATGGTCAAGAAATTGTCGTGAAGTATGGAGGGTTTCAAACCCAAGACTTCATGACAACTTCTCACAAACCAATCATGAAACATGCACAGCTTCATGGCCGGGTATGAGACTAACACAAGTTCCACTTTCCCCTCTTGCCTGCTTCCATGGGCAACTTCTCAAACTCATGGAACTTGACTCTAAGACCTGATATCCATATTCAATCTCTTATCGACTGACCTTGTTACCAACAACAACTCATCTCTTCCAATACACTTGGTTGATCTTGAATTAGCAAGTTGAACGTGAGCATGAATTGGCTAAATGTCTATGGCCACTGATGTTTGAATGGACATAGGGTTGTGCTCTTGAATGGTTGCATAAGAAACTCATACATAGAGATATGTATCAGGACCAAATATCTTCCTGCAACAAAGTGTTTGAGCTACATCAATGATGAAGAGTTGACAGAAGAGTTACAAGGGCTGGAGATCAGCCTTCAGAAAACGGGCATGATTTACAGGAGGTACACATACCTTTGGCACTGGTGTCCGGTTTGCTACATAGTAATGGTTCAATACAGACATAATGTAGTGATATATATATATATATATAATATATTCCTTGATTATGAAGGACTGACAATGATATCTCCTTTACCCACCAAGCCACAGTTATAGTTCTAGTACCGTCTGTCTTTCACGCTTCTTGTAAATCCAAGACTGAGTATAAACGAACTAATATGTTCGTTCCACATTTGCGGAGCTTGTTTCAAGCTGTAGATCAATTTTAAGAGCAAACACACGTAATCTTGTTCCCCCTTCTTGATGAAGCCTTCAGGTTGCTTCATATAAATTGTCTTGTTCAAATCTCCATTTAGGAATGTGTTTAGTGCGTCCATGAAATTTGGGATTCATTGATCATAAATGTTTAAGGAACTGTATCTTGAATTTGTTGCTAACAAGTAGGATTTGAGGAGAGATATGGCTTCGCTGACCGGTGAAGTGATTATATTCCTTTGCTGTATATATCATAAATTAGATTACATAACCAGGTTTGGCTCTTGAACCCAAAGTGATCTTCTCCCAATGAAAAATCACACTCCACTAAATGCTTGAAAGTGACTGAACATAAAGGGGTATAAGTCGAAAAATCTGCTACTCACCTCTGAGTTGGAGATGATTGCTCCTCCGCAGCCCTTTTCAGAGCATTCTGAAACCTTGGGGAGGGAAAGACTGGCTGTTCCACTCCATCGGCCATTGAAGCGTAGACTAAAAGACAAGCCAAACACAAATCACAAAGAGATTGAAATATCATCAACAGCACACCTAATCTAAGTCCAAGCAAGAAAACCTCATGATACACAAAAGAAAACAGCTCCAACTTAACCCCAACAAAGCTTCAGTTCTTGCAACGTGCATCGTGGAAATTCAAACCTTCAAAAAGGATTCTCCAACAGCGACAGGGGTGCACTTACAAGGTGAAATATGCTCACAAATTCGTAAAGGCACAGCAACAAGCTTCAAATTCCTGGCGCAACTGGTTTCCAATCTGTGCAAGGAAATTCACAACCATTAGAAACAGTAAAGAAATTTGCGCTTCCCAAACACACAGCTGGATTCCTGGCACATTGGTTTACCATTTGCAAGGAAAATTCAGAACCATCTGAAGCGAAAAAAAAGAAGCCGAGAATCGCTAAAAGGGTGTACTTACAAGCACAAGAATAATCTGACAGACCATTCTCTGAGAATTTGTCGATCCACAGAATTGATGAAGAAGACGGCGGGGTATCCGAATACTTTACCGCCGTTTTTTAAGAAGAAACGGCGGGGTTGTATCATCTACGTTCTGAAGATATTCTTCGAATGGTAGATTCTGGGATGTTCAACAATTGCGTCTTGTTTAAGCTTGTGAACGGGATATTTCCGTTCTTACCTCTTTAATATCATCTTCTGTAATAGCACATTTATATGTGAAATCCCATCTTGGTTTTACCCTTAAACGCCAGAAAAACCAAACGGGGTTGTTTATGAGAGAATAATGAAGAAAAGGGTGGATATTCTCTATCCAAATTGAAATGGATTGGTGCTTTGAAAAGGTGATGAAAAGTGTGGCTAAATTTCGAAAATATACCTAAATTAAACAATTGTGGAACGATCCACAATCAAATGAAGGAATCAGGGGAAAAAAAACTATGCTTTGGCATAAACTGTAGGGAGAGAGGCACAACATTTTTTTTTAAAAGAGCAAAAACGTTGGCCAGCGCCAACGGCAAGCTAGCAACATTTTTATTTTTTATTTTTTATTTTTATTTTTTGTTGCAGTAGCTGGTATAGACTTTTTGAGATGCTCTTCGGGTTGCCCTCGAAGGACCTTCTTGATGTTTAAGGGTTAGAAAGAAAGGGAACAAAAGGAGGGCCAAAGGCTAGACGACCGGAGATCAGGGAAGGTAACTGACAAACAGATGACACAAGCGTCTAAGAGTAGCACCCAAGTAGAAGGGTTCTTTACACAATTCGAATTGCATTAAGAACTTCAAGGCATGTGAACATGGTGCGATGATGGTGCATTGAATGCAATTAAGATAATTTAGTGCCAACCTTCATACCAACCTAGTATGGATAAAATGACACTAAAATGACCTATATGCGGCCTTTGGTGTCAAAATGGCACCAAAATATTTTGGCTCAACTTTTCTGATGTGAGTCTTGGCACACCATACATTCCAAAGTATGGCTAAGTGGAAGAGGATCCAAGGAGTGTTTTGGGTGATAGAAACTGTAGTATTGTCATCCCATCGAGACTTCAAATCAGTAACTTTTGTAGTAGAAAAAAATACTTGTATGAGTTAAATCCTACGGATGAAAAATTGTTTAATGATTTCATCAATGATAAATAACTGTGCTTTTGTAGTGAAAAAATTAAGACCTATTTTTTAAACCATGCATTTGAGTTAACCAAAAACAATAGAGGAGTTCAAGAGGAGTTTCCGCTCTATATTTAATTTTTTTGACAATCATTGTTCGTAAATAATCCCCATGGTTGGGGCTCTCCTCCGACCATGGGGATTGGGGGAGCAAATGGGTACTCTCCTCCATCATTGGGGAGGTCACAAGTTCCATGCCCCATGGTGGCGCAGGGTCTCGCTTTAGATTATTCTTCAACTCACCATATATTAATTTTGCCATTTTTTTGAACTAAAAATGAGTTGAAGGTGAGTATGAGGTGAGTATTCACTTTGAGACACTCTTTTCAGTTAACTCTATTGCCACAATGGGAAATACAAGATGTTGCAGGTCAACGTCCGAATGTGATAAGGTAGTGGGACCAATTCCCGACTGGGTTGTATTTCCGACCCCTAGTGGTTGGGGGATGGGTGTCAAAAACCAACCAGCATGGTTTCAGATAGTGTCTAATAGTGTTCTAATTTCGTCCATGCTTGGAAAAATCAAGAACTTCTGATTGGTGTAGAAGCACTCTATTTTTCAGAATCCAACCTCTCATGAAAACCATGACTCTATGAGCGGTTAATGGTCACCCTAAGCTTTCAGACTTAAAAAATCATAAAAAATTGTAGAAATGCTCAAAAAATGTTTTTTTTGGGGGATGCCTTTGCAATAGCTT
The DNA here is from genome assembly GCA_022496805.1 of Pohlia nutans. Lineage (NCBI taxonomy): Eukaryota > Viridiplantae > Streptophyta > Bryopsida > Bryales > Mniaceae > Pohlia > Pohlia nutans. Next base: position 13,736,696 of record CM040091.1, on the reverse strand, counting down.
TGCACAGCATCCAAAAATTATAAAAAAAATTCTTTCACAAGTCTAAGTATGCAAACCTGAAATTCAATCGGGAATTGGTCCCACTACCTTAGAAGCTAATCGTCTGGTTGCAGGATATGGTCCTGTGTCTGCAGAGCAGCCATATTTTTTGTAATTTTAGCAATCTTTCAAAATTCAAAGTGAACTTGAAATCAAACTTGAATGGTCACATTTTCGTAGTTGGAGAAATGTGCATTTGAAATTGAAAACTATATAAAAGCTACCAGTTTGACTATTTTGCAACCCATTTTGGGCTTCATAGCTCCTTAAGTCATAAAGTATTCACTACAAAAAAACACACATTTTGTTAAAACTAAACCATATTTCGTTAAACTAGACTACTAAATTGAAAAAGTGATAGGGAGTGTTGCCCTTCTCAACAGAGATAGGTCCGCAATTGTTTTACAATGTTCTTATTTCACAAATTTGATTACAAACAAAATATTAACATTTTTTGAGAAGGGTTTTGTAGAATGGATTTCAAATGAGATACTCTTAACCCTTAAACGTCAAGGTAAGCCCAATGGGCTTATTTAAAAGGAATAATTGGAGAAAAAAGTTTCATTTCTCAACCAAATCAAGCGAGACTTGTTGCGTTGGAAAGCTACTGAAAATGCGATCTAGATTCCAAATTTTTGCCTCATTTGAGAGATTGTGGAATCGTTGGTAAGCAATCAAAGTTATGAAATTGAACAAGTTTTGAGGTTGGGGCAGCTGAACTTCAGCAGTGCCGCAGTGCTACAGTGCGAGCCAACAGTGCACTGCAGAGCCATTTTTGCAAAAAAATTAAAAAATTAAAAAAAATAAAAAAATTAAATATATATATATATATATATATATATATATATATATATATATATATTATTTTTTTTATTTTTATTTTTATTTTTTTTCGCCTCCAAAAATTTAGATTCCTTTCGAGCTGCCCCGTCCAGGCCCTCTTGACGTTTAAGGGTTAATGTGGTGTTTCTTTGAAAAAAATTATTCCTAAAATCTATGACCTCATTTTCCAAGGCCACTTTTGAACTAGAGTCAATGCAATTTTGGCTTGGTCAACAACTTGACATACTTCTACATTTGTAATTTTAGAAAAATATGTACTCTAGCATCACCAAATCCAACCATTGAATAGGACAACAACATGATAAAGTATCTCCAAAAAAATGGATGACTTTCATCCATGCATTGATGAGAATGTAGGATGAGTTTGAATTTATTAGTTGTTTAGAAACTGAATGTTGAGACGTTTATAGATTAATGCATTGGAATCCTCAAAAAAATGGGGACAATACACCCACGAATTGTCCATTCTAATAATGGAAACCACTCAAAACAACTGAAAGCCATATCTGAAAATGGGTTCTCTAACTTCCATAACAATTCTCTTTCAAGCTTAAAAATCTGTTTTGCCTGGTCTTTCCTGGTCTTGCCTTTTGTGGAATTTTTTTGCTTTACGGACAACTCTAACTTAATATATGGAAATTAAAACCAAGGTTGTCCAGAGTTCAAAGCAAATTTGTTGCAAGAGCAGGTGATGGGAAGTGATGAAGAGACAAGACAAAAATTATACAAATAATCAATAAATATATTTTTGAACGTATCAATGTTTTGGTCTTACGGACCATATGGTACAAGAGGGATCGTTACGAGTACAATTGCAATCATAATGTACAAAGATGTAGTTTTTTTGGCTTTTCTAGTTATGATCTCAACAGGAGCTACTTGTAGAAGCCGCTTGTCAGTAAGTTAATCTACAAAAACTTCTAAAAAAACTACACATAGTCTACAAGCTGTAAGTGCAAGACGAGGTCAGCCGTGGCATGAAACAATAATTCTATGTAGAAGCTAGGCCAGCGCACCGAAATCACACCAACAGGGGGTGTAATCATGAGAGGGAAACATGTCCATCTTCAACAGTTTGCTCGTACAATTTGATGTATTGTTCGATCGGAGCAGCATCCCAGCTCGAATCTATGCCCATGACCTTGCGCACAAGATCTGCCCACCATTGCGGTCGTTCGTTGAAGTAATCGAGTGCCCGGTCCAAAGTACTAGCCAATTCCTGCAAAAGAAAATTAGCTCAACAAATTTAGCTTCTGTGTCACTTAGTATACTTGATGATGCATCGAATCAAAACACGTTCCATGCTTTCAAAAGCTTTCAATCTATTCCTTGAACTTACTTCCTCAGTTGCTTCAGTGAATGTAAAACCATTTCGGTTCTCCTCAGTGACATTGTCTTCATCCACATCGAAGACACTGATATCAAAGCCCACATGATATACACATCAGCGAACTTCAAACTTGCGACAAGAAAGCGTAACAGGGGAATTGAAATACATAGGTGACTACCATCATCCGTGTGAACACATATTGGAGTATTGAAGTGTCACCACATACCTGTCGGCCAAACCGCCAGTCTTGCGAACGACAGGAACGGTTCCGTACCTCATGGCGTACATCTGCATGTGAGGATTTCGGTGTTCAGAGCTCAAAAAGTAGCACATGAATGTGGGTGATGATCAGCAGCTTTTAGGTAAAGGAGGGTTAAACTGTCCAGGCCATAATTCTGTTTTTACAATAGATATAACTTCAGAGCCATTGCAGACATATTTCTACACAAATTAAGTTTTACCAGCCACGCGTTTGAGGGATCCGAACTGACCTGTGTCAAACCACAAGGCTCGAAGATGGATGGTATTACGAACAGGTCAGCTCCCGCGAAAATGTTGCGTGTGAGGGTCTCCTCGCATCTCAGGACAAGCCGGACATGAGGATGGTTCTCAAACTGGACTGCAAGCTCGTCAAATTCCTCCTGCAAATGAAAACTCTACTTCAGTCTCGAGCAAGTGGTGAATGGCATTCATGACGTTCATGGGTGATAATTTTGGTGGATGTGTGCAAGATTAAGTGGCAGACATTTCGACAGTCTCCAATCTGACAAGACATTAAGTAAGAACATCAAGAATCCTTTGTCTGAAAAGACGAAGACAAATGTAGTGCTCCAGTACCAGCCGTAGAAAGTGTCCACCAAGACCATACCTTGATATCAGGAAGCTGGCTGGTGCCTTGCAAAATGAATTGACCACCACGGTTGAGGGTGTGGAAGATGGCCGCCCGGAGGAGGTGGACACCCTTCTGCGGTACCAATCTCGACACACAGCACACCTGTCGGAAAGCACACATGCATGTTATTATCTGATTACATTTCGTCAGTGGTATGTTTACCTCACCCACATCGTGAAATCTAACTTCATCAGTGATATGTTCAATACATCTCTCTTGGTCAACTAAGCAGGAGACGAAGGACATTAGTGCGTAAGGAAGCTTACAAGAGGTTTGTCCGCATCATTGCCTTCCACTGAAAGGCCCAGGCGACGCTTGAGGTTGTGTTTGATCACTTTTTTGTTCTCCAAGTTATCCGAGCTGTAGTGGTACTCCAGATGAGGATCAGTGGCAGGGTTCCACACCTTGTCATCGATGCCGTTCACGATTCCGTGGAATTTCTTGGTCAAAGTTCTTAATGTCGTATGCATGCCTTCGCCTCCCTAGATATTCCATTAGAGAGTTTCATATGAGTTATGATGGGAAGGATGAATCCAATGGACTGCACTTGCGAAAAGGTCAAATTTTATGAGTATCCAATTCCAGTTGTTTCTCACCTCTGGAGTGAGGACCTCTTTTGCATACGTCGGCGATACTGTTGTGATGAAGTCCGAATGCAGGAGCCCGCCCTGTGCACACACGACAGTTTCAGCCATGACTTAGATAATTATACCCTGCACTCCTGATGTTTCTTCACAATGACCTACCCATGTCAAATTCCAATTTCGCTGCAAACAAGGGCTCTCTCACCTTCAGGACATTGATCTTGTCAGCGACAAGGTGGTCCTGGAAATCATCCTTGTGCAAAGGCGCTTTGAACTGAATGCCGCAGGACTCGAGAGCTTCCACCGTATTCTTCCCTTGAGGCTCAAAATTGTGGCAAGTGAAAGCAAGCTTCGCGTTCAGACCCAAGGCAGCGTAATGGCTCTTGTACAGGGGAGCCTGCATGGCAAGAAGGCACAAATCAGATCTGTGTGGTATGTTATAATGTTGGCTCGTTCTAATCACAACTCTGGTTGATGAGTTTCTTACCACCGCAGCCACTGGCCAGTCATGGCAGTGAATGATCTTAGGTCGCTTGCCGAACTGGTATAGAAACTCGAGTGACGCTCGTGCGAAGTATGTGAAGCGCTGGAAGTCGTCTGGCTGACAGTAGACGGAATCGCGGTTGAAGAACTCCGCAGGATGTTGCGGGTCAATGAAGTACACCCGAATACCTGCATCAAATGAGCCCGTTAAAACCAATTGAACATACTCATGGCCGAGAGAACAGCACAGAAAAATTGTGGAAGAGAGATTACCCTCCACGAAGCCAGTCCACACCACGTTCTTGTGCATTGCCCCGTCGTAATACGAGTTGAAATGCTTGTTCAGTCTCTGCACAGTATTCAATGGCGAGAGCTCCGTTCAAACATTGAACACAGAAAGTTTGCCTAACTTCTTGGAAAAATAAAATTGGCGCTGATTTCCATTCTAACGTCTGAAGTTTGTGAACTTGCAAGAGATAGGTCAAGACTTACAAACCTTGAAATTCTTGATACAGCTCGTGTCCATGATCGAGTATTTTGGGATGATGATCTCCACCCAGTGCCCTTTCTTTTGAAGCGCGCGGCCGATTCCGGTCACCACGTCTCCCAAACCTCCCACCTGATGAGGTTTAGTCATCTCATGAGACGATTGCTCTTGTGCAGCATGAATAAAGCTAAGCAACTTGAAATTATTCAAAGGTTCAACTACCTAAATATCTTTCATAAAGCTTTTGCAAGTACTGCACAAGACTAATACTGAAGCATATTGCACATGTAGTCAGTGTTGTGGATTAAGTGTCCCTACCTTCGCCACAGGGGCCATCTCGCTGGCAAGATGCACGACATGGTAACGTGGCCTGCGATTGTCACACGAGTTTTTAGCAAGTAGCTTGGATACAAGAAGTTACAATGAAGCAAATTGTATATTCTGTTCACGAACTTTTAAGATCTATGATATCTGCGCATTTGCCTTAAAGTAACTCGAAGCTTGCAAGAACCGACAGCTTTCATTGCACAATCCAGGCCCCATACCATAAGCGACACCAAAGATACAAAATACACAGTCACGTCACAAGACATTTGTAAAGCGCCGGCGAAAGTGCGGAGCAACTGAGAAATTATTCTTTGGTTGAGCGGCGAAGTTTCTTAAATAAATATCATATTCTTGAAAAATGGCACTAATACCTTTTCACGGCCGGCGGGGGCTCAAGGGAGGTTAGGGAGCCAAGTAAGTCGGCAACGAGATTCTCCACTTGCTTCTCAGGTATGGTGGTGACGGGCCCGCATTTGACAGGCGTCACTAAGCGCCCCCGAGGCGCTTGTGATACAAGACGACCGCCAGAAGCGTAACGCGTTGCGAGCATGTTGTTGCTCATAATAAGCTGTAATCAAAAAATTAAACACTCCGCATGAATTCTCTTCCGAAAATGCAAAACAATTTCATGTGACTTTTCCCGGCTTTCATGTTTTAATGAGCCTAATATTCAACGAAGGAAAGATCAAAGCTATCCCTCACTCCAAGAGCTCAGTTACTGTAAAACGAAACATTACCGTTCTCACAATTTTCGATTGTGTATTTGATTGTCTTACACTGCGTTTTGAAAGACTCTGTTCTTAAACTGTATGTTCTTAAGCTGTAAGTACACATTCAAAGATTGAAAAATTGCTGCAAACTGTCGCTCAATTTAGAAACCAGAGAACAAGAATTTTCCGTTTTCCCGTAACGAAGTCCAAGAAGCCGTCGAATTCTTTTCTCTCGTTGCAACTCCGAAATATCGTGACTACAGGTAAAGTCAGTTCAGTGCAAAGTCATTTTCCTTACCTGCTCGCCTGGGAGAGACTCCTGTGTTCGCGGCGGCAAAGCCATTTCGAGTCGGGTTGCGGAAGCGACTTCTGTAAGAGAATCATGTCACATGCGCACACAACATGAGACTCAATGTGCTTTGTCCAACCTATTCTGCATCTGAGTTCCCGCTCACAGGGCTATTCCAAGAATCATCACGTTTAAAGCACAAAAAAATTAAAAAAGAGAGGGAAACCAAACCAAACAGATGTAACAGAAACGCAAGCTCTTCGTTAAATACCGTAAAGAGTCAAAACAGAGTGCATCGCCATTGGAGCAAGTACAGAAACAAATTTACGGTCGACATTGAGGCACACATCCGGCCCGGAAAAAACAAAAAACAAAGAAATTATTCAACGTTGTACCTAAAAAACTTATCCCTGCAAAGCCCTAGAAGCTGGCACCATCAAGACTTCCTTTACCGCCAAAACAGGACAAATCACCTAGAACGTTTTCAAACTCGACCAAAGCTCCTAAAATCGTTTCAACTGTACCGATCGACGCAAAACGAGTGACTTACAAAACACAAGCTCTGGCATAGCAGCACGAATTATTTTATTTCTTTTAGTTGGAAAGAAAAATGAAGGAATTCATTCCACAAACTGAACTGACTCCCCTAACAAGCGGATTACGAAGATAAGAAATGCCATGCAACCAAGGGCTCATCAACACGTAACTTGAACAAAATGGTAAACCACGTAGCCATGGCAGCGGTTATACGTAAACAAGAAGCATGCATCAATTCACTACGAAGGTGAGATATTATGCAGCCGCCATGCGCTCATTTTTTATTTTTCGTAATACAATTGCAGTAAAAAGCCTTGCTACACACAATAAAATGAAATATCAAAATTCACACGCAGCTTTGAAAGAGTAAGTTACTTACTCACTGGCGACTCTTCGGCGCCATTGTTGCGAAAGTGCGAATCCATTGAGTACAGACTCCTGACCTTCCCTTACTCCGGTAGTAAGTTACTGAATCACCAAATGGTAAAAAAGGTGACGATGCTTGCAGAAGGACGAAACAGAATGGTTGCTAGCTGTATGACGCTGTGTTTTTGGAAATTTTTGTTTGAGCTGAAATGAAAGATCGACTCTGAAGTCTGAACAAAGAAAAACTGGACTGTACGTGGCTTTGGATTATGGAAAGAATTCAGATATAATAAGAGATCGAGAGCTGTTCTACGACAAGACGTGAGAAAAATGTTGAAACGAGAGATTGTACGCACACGACGAGTGGAACGGCTACTGCAAATGAATAATAAATAGGAACTGTACGTGATCGGGCTTGATCGAGAGAATTCGAACAGTGAATATTCGAACAGAGCGGGGAATTCAAAAGCGGGAAGAAGGTGGCGGTGAGTGAGCTTGAAAGCTGGCGATCAAACTGTATGAGAGCTTGAAGGAAGGCTGAAGACACTCCACTTACTAGTACTCCACTCACTCGCTGCACTGGACGTTCTGAGGTTCAGCGCAAGCTTTTATAGGAACTTGATCCTGCAATTTTCTAAACTAAACAGAAACGTGGATTGTGTTACAAAGAACAGTCGTTTGTATCAGAAAAGGTTGAATGTACCAGGAAAACAGTTGCATTAAATTACTGCCACAGTGAGTGCTATTTGGTACAGCAAAAGTGCCATCACTGTTTGTTTCCCCCGAAAAATAAAAGTGCCGTCACTGTGGAATTTACATCTACTACTAGTACCGGAACTGTTTGTGTAAAAGGAGCTGGAATCCAGTTGCTCACGTACGAAGGTTTAGAGCGTCTCCACCAGCACTCTGGCCCTGGAAAAAGTGGATGTGCATGGATGTGGATGGATGTGCAATGCCCTCAAAATGACTCAAGCTAGCGGAAATTCTCTTCTTAACCCCTAAGTGACCGAACGACCATTTCATGGTCGCTGCCCTTTTTTACGGGCTGCCCGAGATGGAAAAAAAAACTTTTTTGAAAAAAAAAATATTTTCAAATAGGAAATCAAGTCTACTTTCCAACCCAATTTGAATTATGTCAATCCGAGTTAAACTCCATCAAGGAGAAATTTTCAAAGACAAACACCTCAACATTGTCCTAGTGTTACAAAACTTACTATTTCGGGAAAGTAATGATGTTCCCTCTTTGAAATTTTTTGCTTTTTTGAACTTTAGAATAGAATGTCTAGTTTCAACCAATCATACCAAATTTCAAATTCTAAAAATAAAATTTGTAATTTTGGTGAATATTCAACGATAAATGCTTCTAAATTTGTTTAATGAGTATCGAAAACATTTTTTGAAAGTTTGACTGTATGGATAATTACTAAACATCGTGCTTCTCATTTTCTCTTTTGAACCAAACTTCATCGAAGTTGTAGAAGCAACATTTTATAGCACATTTAGGTTTGGCCCTTACCCCCTCTGTCATTTAGGGGTTAATTGCACAATCCATGTATGGTTACATGTGAGTGATGTTATTGGAGAACTACATGGTATGCTCAGTCATTTTTGAATGACCTTCAGAGTGTAATTTAGAGTTCCTAGTAGAGAAGCTCTTACACAGATAGATAGATAGGAACTCCAGACCTTTTTCGAGGCCGGCGTGAATAAAGTGTTTGTTCGTCTCGACAATGAGCCAATGCCCATCGGACAAAGGGATCTGGTGTAGTAGCCTTGGTATGACCGCATCACAAACTAAGCTAATCCATCCTAGCTAAGCTAAGCTCTTACACACACTAAGCTAAGCCATCCTATTTGTTTATCAATTTGGAAGTCTCTCTATTTGTGCCATTGTGTATTAATAATGTACATATCAAATTTTTAAATGTAAGACATTAATATACAGTGATCACAAAGTCACATGTCAAGGTTGTTTACCTTAGTAGAAAAAGGGTATTGGGGGCACCAATTTTTTCTACGTGTGTACTTTCTATGTACCTTAGTGTAAATGGATTTGCCAATGGGAGTAGGAGTACATAGTCAAGCACAAATTAGTTTGGGTATGTTTATACTCCAAAGCTTACGCATACTTGGAATTGTTGGAAAGTATGCGCATAGAATTGCTATCCCTGAGCCAAAGCATGATACTAGAGATCCATTTGAGCAAGAGGATGGTATCCAAATGAGTCTCTGGCACCATGTTTTGGCACTATACCTTGGTGTTGGGCCACTTGAGTACACATTTTTTATTAATGACAATGCAAATTAGGAATTGATACAAATTTAAATCAAGTATTTGTAAGTTTTCTTGACATTGTTTGCTCAGTTTTCAATCAATATTTTTGAACTATAATATCTTGTTAGAAATGTGTTGAAATTGCACTTCTAACCAGCCATTATTTGATAACCTACAAACAATTGAAGTCTCCGTGATTGATTGGTAGGAACTGCCAAACGGGGTAAGATTTTTCTCCTATAAATGTTGATGTCATTGTCAAGAGCAAGGAATTTTAAAGGTCATTCCAATTTAACATGGCCTTCTCTAAAATAACATAATATAATATCTTATATATTTGTCACCCTTTCATGAACTTAGGAAATTTATCACACATTCAAATCATTTCATAATTATCTATTGAAACCAAATCAACTAAATTAAGAAGGTGATGTTTTTATCTCTTGGTGAAGTTTTTTACTTTTGAAAAAAAAAACTAATGTATGAATTTGGGGTCCACTTGAAAGGTGTGTGCATCGCTTCAAAGTTAGTACCCTTATATATGTTTCTTAGGGAGTGCACCGCACTAAACATGCACGGGTATACGTGAGTGCACAGAAGGGGTATTATTTTGAACACTGCCGTATTACGTATACATACAATAAACACATTTAGAACTGAAAATATTCACGTATACTTACACTAAACATATATTTAAAATAAAATACATTTGTATACAAAGGTATTTAGACATATAACCTCTTGAATACAAGAGGGTTTTTAAAAGGGGTTATGAACGCACGTGATTCTCAATCATAATGTAGAGTGCACCCCCCGAGATATATTTACATTTCAATATTTTTTTTGAATTTGTATTATATATACAAATGTATAACTAGAAAATGACAAAATCTATATATTGTGTACAAGCCAAATTTAAATAAATAGATGATATCATATGTTAAATATAAAAGAATATAATAAATATAATAAAGAAGTTGTTGAAGACTCTTTCAATAATTAAATTCAAGAAGTGAATGTAACTCATACAAATTAGTTCCTATCATAAATGCCATTGACACCAACACAATCATTATATGGACTATATGCAAAATGAATGAAACATGTATGAAGGTGTATCAAACAGGGGCATCTAAACCCCGCTATATTTTTTATTGCTTTAAATGTCAATATGCTTTAACTGTGAATTTAAGAACGACATTCTATGTTTTATACTGCATAGTATATCTACACTAAGTTGGCATGTGTTGAAGTCTCACACAACAATTTTGTAGTGGAACCATCTTCGTGTGCATCGATCCATGCATTGTCAGTCTATATTATATAATAGATTGTCAAAAAATACAATGCCCTAAGTGTAAGCATATGTATTGTAAGCACTAATCTAAAAAAAATACCCCTTTTGTGCATCCACTATTGTTCATCTTCTTTTAATCCTTAAAGGTCCAAAGAGCCCTTTCCGACCAATATTATACACCAATATTCCATTGTATTTGGCATGGTTCCACACCTCCTACAAGTTCAAGACCAAAAGTGAACTTAAAATTCACATCAACATGATTTTGATGAGCTATTGGGGTCTCAATTTGGAAATTTCTATTTACAACAAATGTCAAATATACGCCAACATATCTACTATCCCCATCAACCCTTTAACCCTTTAACGCCCAGGGTACTGTAGCTCAGAGCCCTGGATTTCAGTAGATTTTTTCACTGTGGTTGAGACTACCAAAAATAGAATGGGTTAAATTAGAAAATAACCGTACAATTCTATTCTCAACTCGAGAGCACACATTTTATTAAAATTTGAGAATCATCCGATGGTGGGATCGGAAGATTATAGTATGTATTTGAACTGTATAATGCATGCTCAAAAACGAGATTTTGGGGGGTGTGTGACTTCAAAGTTAAATATAATTTGAGGTAAATTTTCAAAAATAAAAGCAAAGAAGTTCAGCTATGCCCTATGTCAACACCTCTCCGTTGCAATCTTTCATATCAAAAATAGACTCACACATAATTATTGTGAGATTTATAAGTGAAAGTGACTTTTCCATGTACGGTTTAGGACAAAATTTTATACGTTGAAAATTGACAGGAGTGGGTACATTAGTCAAGATCGGATTACACACACTAATGGAAGATGAAGAAGTGAACACAATCCAAAAAAGTAAAACAAGATAACAAACTTCCAAACACAAGAAATACTACACAATACATATGTTGTATTTGTAAGTATTTACTGTATTTTCAAGTATTTGTAGTATTTTTGCGTTCTGTTGATAGGTATTTTGATAGTTGTACAATTCCAAATTGAAAATTTCTTTTTCTGGAAGGTGCGTAATGTATGTGGGCAAATCTGAACTTCAAAACTGAAGTTCCAATTCTTCACGGATTCTCTGCTATTTGCATTTCGGACATTGTAGTGACCATGATGTGGTCAGCTGGGCACTAAAGGGTTAAGGGATAAATTTGGGAAGCAAGCTTCCATCTACTTCTCTAGCAAGTTGTAATACTATGTTAGAGTATGGAGAGGATTTGGAAAGAAAAAGAAAACAATTGTCCCTCGTGTATTGTAATCATTTCATCATAGGTTCTAGATGCTTCGGTTGTTACGTTTGTTTTTTAGGAATCTCAGACATCACACGTCACTTTTGTCTTGAGGTTTAGAAATTCAAACACTCAAGTGCCAATTTTGATCGGTCAATCTGTAAGTTAACTATCTCCCCCCAGTTATTGTATTCTAAGATATTTAAATTTGATTTTTCTCCAGACCTGCCATGCTCATGATAAGCCACTCTAAGTTAGGCACCGTTCTATAGATGAGTTCAGGTCCAGATCTCAACTTCAGACCAGAAAATTCATACTCTTGATGGCCATGACCTTGGAAGCCATTTCTAGGGTTGAGTTGAGTGAGTTGCTTCTTCCCAGGAGCTAGAAATGTGTTTGATGGCCTGTTCACATACACTATTTCTGCATGCGTCAGATAACTTTGAAGGAATATGGGGTGAATAGAAAATTTTAAAATAGGCAAAGCAGAATTACACTACCACATGACAGAAAGCAACCCAGCGTAAAAATAAAAGAACGCGACTATACTTGCGGCACTCTATTGCAGTTGCACAGTGCTTCAACAGTAGTTGCAGCAAGAAAAGACAAAGTTTTGAATATTTTTTGTTTCTTCATTTTACCTCCCATCCTTTCAAGATCGCAAACGCAACAGTGGCCACTAGGATGGTGTGAATGGGCCATGGTATAGGGCTTCCTAAAGTCCTCACACTAGTACAAAATGTGTCATTTTTCACTTACTATAAACGAAAAAATGAAAAAGGTATGAAACCGCGTCAGGCAGTTGGGTTGTGTGAGTAGTTTTGGTCACAAGATGACAGACATATCCAGATAACTTATTCAGCCACTGTTACCCATTTCGTGGGAATGAACAACAGATATGTTAGTAGCTTAGGGCGAGAGTAAAAAATCTGTACATCTGCTTAAAATTTTGACTTCGGAGCAACTGGAAAGTTGTTAAAAACAAATTCTGATCTGCATGAAAATTTAGCTTAAGTTCAAAATCCTACTAAGATTCTTTGGCACATTCTTTCTATTACATTTGTTGGTCCAGCCTTTGGCATTCCCTAAATGTTTAGATAAACATTAGGGAGGTTTCATGGGGAAATATGTTATCAGCTCTGAAGACCTGGCCAGAGCAACCAGTGGTGTACATCCAAGGCAGAAACAAAGGAGAAAAACCATGTCCCAAAAATTGTACAAGTTTGGTCTCTACATGCAAAAACCATCAATTCAGTGCATGCAAAAGTGAACCGTTGAAATGGGCAACTGTAAGTTGAGATGTCATGTCGTGACCTCATAATACCAGTTAACAACTTTGTCAAGATCGGAAAAGGCTCCTATCTTCTTAACCCTTAAACGTCAAAGTAAGCCCCACGGGTTTGGTATAAAGGAATAATTGGAGATAGAAGTTTCATTAAATCAAGCGAGACTTGTTGCGTTGGAAAGCTACTGGAAAAGCGATCTAGATTCCAAATTTTCGCCTCATTTGAGAGATTGTGGAATCGTTGGTAAGCAATCAAAGTTATCAAATTGAACAAGTTTTGAGGTTGGGGCAGCTGAAGTTCAACAGTGCCGCCGTGCTACAGTGCTAGCCAGTAGTGCACTGCAGAGCCGTTTTTGCAATTTTTATTTTTTTTATTTTCTTTTTGCAAAAAAAATTAGATTCTTTCCGGGCTGCCCACCTAGGACCCAAATTGTCGTTTAAGGGTTAACAATAGCGGGTGTCACGGCGCTTTTTTCCCATTCTCAATCTTTAAAGAAATGGATACGTGGCACTTTCTCCTTGAATTGTGAAGGACTCATTCTTGAAAATTAAAAAGCTTCATTCTTCTTCTCATGAAGGTGAAGAATGGGCATGAAGATTGAAAAACTTCATTTCTTATTCACAATAGGTAAATTTGGAACCCTAGTTCTGAATTGATTTTTCATTCTTCACACATACTCATTTAAGGGGCGTTACAGCCTGGTTTGTGGAAAATGGTCATGATTGGCTCATGAAATATCTCCATAGGTTCTTAGTCTTAATAGAATCAACTTCTTGAAAGCGTCGTGATATCCACTAATGTTTTTGGAGCCCAAAAAAATTGATAGTTGAATTGAAACTAACACTACCGAAAAAACGGGGTGTCTTTTTTTACATTTTAGTTTTTCAATACTAAAAAGTCAAAAAAATCACCCTTTTTTGATAGTGTACAAGTCCAGTGGCACACCCACAATGTCATAAGTGTTATGAAATCTTACCATAGCTAATGTACACTAACTTATTATCACCATGTTTCCAACTCCGCCCTCATGTACTGACAATAGACATTTTTGGTTTGGAATGTACACCACCAAAACATGAAGGCGGAATTGGAAACACAGTGGTAATAGGTTGGTGTACCTCAAATACTCACTTGAGCATGTTGTGTAAAGAGTATAGTCTTAATCCATGCTAACCTCACCAAGCAAGTAAGAATTCCTCACTACTAGCAAAGGCATCGCTTATCACTCAAAACACTGTCAGAGTTCAGTGTACACACTTGTCTTACGTGAAAAATCGCACTCACCAAATGTTGAGCACTTGGGCAGTGAGTGCAAAGTAGCGCCGCTTGACTCACCTACCGAGTGAAAAGCTCCTTGTAGTGCTTGGACATTTGTACACACTAATAGTAGTAAAAACTCATGTTTTTTTGTGAGGCTCGCGTGAATAACGTGTCTATTCGACCCATCCTTGGTTCAATGTCTATTGGACAAATGACGAGAGCTGCAGGACATTTGTACATACATTGAAATGATGTTATGACAAAGTAGAACTCGTGTGCTGCTTCCATAGCATTTATCTGGGCTATCATGTCCCATGGAATAAACTCTTGGATTTCTACCCGTGGCGGGCAAATAAAAGGGTTTGTTTTGGCACACCAATGTACACAAAAGGTGTAACCAGGAAGTGAAGAGTAGAGATATTTAATTTAATAAGTTGAAAAATCTACCATGAAAGCATGTACTATCTTCGCTTTGTACTATCTTGGCTTTGGTGAATATAACATGCAATAGCCTTTGTGCTCCCTGCCTTTCCTTCATGCATCTGTTGGGACTCCACCTGTAGAGTTCTGTAGAGTTAGGTACTGTCTGATTTGGTCCTGTTGGGTGTGGAATATGCTGCACCATCTACAAGGCAAAGCCACTACAAGCTATGAAATATTATGAAGGAGGTTTAGAGTGGCAAATTTGGTATATTCAAAAGCAAGTAAGAGTTGTTAGCTACCCATCCTACCGATTGTGAGATGTTGATATTAGTGAGATACTAAAATCAAGGGCCGGCTACTGCCGGTGGTGTGGACTTTGGGGTGTGGGATGCAAGGGGTGAGAGTAATAATGTTTTTGGAATATTCTTTCCCGTCATCATTGTCATGTGGCAGTTTGGGGGTTGGGGTTTTGGATTTGAGGTTTAGGGTTTAGAAGTTGTTTCTATTGACACCAATGAATATTGTGGGAATGTTTCGAGAACATTCCACACCCACACCCCTTGCACCTTGCACCCCAAATTCCACACCGCGCAATAGTTTACCCTTAAAATCAGTAGCGACTAATTAAGTACAACTTTTTAGTCCTCAAGCAAGCATGTGTTACAAAGATATTGGACAAAAATTTCATTTAGTTTTGAAATTTAGAATTACTCTCATTCATACTAATCAACATTACACTCTAGTTGGTAAACTCAGGCTTGTTCAGTGATCTAACGCTCTTCAATTCACTTCACAAAGCTTTACCAATTCCACGAATGTTGGCATTATTGGCATTAGACCTTTTGTTAGTCCAGATTAATCTGTTAGTTTTGAATACATACCTTTTGTTTTCGGCCCATAGCTTCTGTTTTAATTAGGCTTAGGGCTTTAGCTATAGTCATCCGGCTCAATTGTTGTTTGACCTTGGATTCCTTTCCCTCATAGGCCCTTTAGATTTTGGACTTTCCTTTTTTGGGTTTTTGGTTTCCTCTTGCTTTGTCTAAGTGAATTTTTTTGCTTTGGTCTTTTAGGTCCGTTTTGTGCAACCCAACTCCAAGGGTTTACTTTTCACACTTCGTCGTCTTGTATTTTCTTTTTTTAATTCCTCGGATTTTGAGTTATCAACTCATGCTTGCAAAGCACACTAGTCCTAATCTAATCATTACTACTACTTATTATGTTAGAACCCAATTACCAAATCAATTTAATTGAATTACATTGGAAAATCTAAGAAAATCCAATTATATTAAAGAAATCCAATCACATTAACCCTTAAACGTACCACTCCTTTGTAGGAAAGTCAAACCACCCAACTTTCCAGAATTTAGCCTTCAAGATTTATCAAAATATATTTTGTAATATTTTTCATGCATGGAATTGAATGTTTCCTATCAGTCTTGAAATTTTCAGATTTTTTTATTTAATACGGCATTTTTAACAAAATTTTAAGTCAAATACTTCCAAAAATAATTTTTATTACAAAAAAGCTTTAAAAAATTAATATTTTTTTGGGAGCAGGTACAAATTACAATGGAGAATCACATGATATGTTTTCCATAGAAATTTTATATTTCAATTTTGAGATACGAAAGCTGAACATCCTATCATTCCTATGTAGTGTAATTCAAACCTTAACCTACAAAGCATGCACAAGCAATAAAATACTCAATAATTGGAATTTTTAAGATTTGAAAAGTGGAGTACAAACTAGACTTAATAAACTTCATTTTCTTAGTTGGGTGTGTTAGAAACAAAAGTCATCTTCAAGATCAAAATTGGGTTTGACCAGCAAACATCCAGTAACTAGATGCGTGGACGTTTAGGGGTTAAGGAAATCCTCAAAGTAAAGGAAAGAAGGGTTGTTCAAGTTGTGTTTATAAAAGGAACTTTTACGACCTATAAACAGGAAGGAGTGTTAGAGCTAAAAATAATTGCAGTATAGAATGTATTTGTGGAAAAAATAAAAAAGAAGAAGATAGATTAGTAGATTTAGCCATGTGTTCAAACTCTCCATCATCAATGGGGGTTGGAGCGTGGTTCACCGTAGCCAAAAACAAGACGCATGGCAAATTGAACATTGTGGCCCCAAGGAGCCTCATCCACTTCTATTTCAAAGCCCGTGCATAACCGTACCCTGCACATCTTTTTTCTTTTGCTTGTGGCATGAAGTTTACGGTTCTCTTACAAGTACAAGATGGGCTATACTTTGCAGATTTCTCTATTGTAGTACACATTATTTGAACACCATATGAGTAAGTACTGAATTTTCAAAGCACTGAACGTAGGTGCATCATAAATCAACAATAGACTCGGCATACAAAAGTTCAATATAGTACATGCTCGTCGTTTTAGCCAGGGACACAATTTCACACAACGGTGATCATGGGTGCACAAATGATGTGTAGGCCTAGTATCTTTGAAAAAGTAACAGTCCATGTAGCCAGTTTTTTACAGCCTGGGTATTGTAGTGTTTGGAATTTCAGACTGCTGATAAGTCCCGTTGTATTGGCCGTAGGATTAGGGCAACAAAACTGCAATCCACATTGATTCCATGCGAATCTTTTGATTCCATGAGAATCCTTTGATTCCGCGACCCACCCCTTGATTATGTGATGAGTAGAATCCAAGCTTCGATGTGCACAACAGCTTCAAATTTCCAAGGCGGAGAGGGACCACTTAATGGAAGATTTGTCGTTGATTCCCCCTATGTTTGTGTGCTTGATTGGGACCCCATTCACATCCCTCACTAACTTGGCTTCACAAAACCACGTACTCTCACAGCACAAGAAAAAAAATAGAGGGTTGTGAGGATAATAAGAATTTTTGAATTGGGAAGTGGTGGTTTTCCGCATACCTATCTATGTGGTCGGACCTTGACCACATAGATGGTTGCAACAATTATTTTCTATTAACACACTTCTTCTCATTATTTCCTTTCCATTTCTTAAATCATTCATGTTGTTAATATTTTTGGCTCTGTAATTAATCAATTGATTTCAAGTAAGTGGACTCACTGGCCCTTATACTTTTGGAATTCCTTCTAATCATGATTGATCACAATATTTGACATAAGACTTAGGCCCTCTTTACACTAGAGGCGAGGGGCCTTGAGAAAAGAAATTTCAGCCAATGGGATGCATAGAAATCGAGAAGACCAAGGAAGGTCACTTTACATCCGAAATTTTCAGTCCAAGGGACAAAATGAGGAGAAAATGACATGGATAGCACTTTTGTCCTTGGTGGCAGCAAAAAGGAGCATTTTTCAAGTCCCCCGCATTTTGCGTCAGGCCCACCTCAAGAGGTGGGCCTAACGCAAAATCCGGGGGACCGTTTGGCCAAAATTCTCACAGCCAATCATTTTCATTTTTTTAATAATTTTTCAGAACGGCCACTTTTACTGACGGCCAGTTTTTTGACCCGTTTTCTACCCAACAGCTATTACTATTCATTCCCGATTTTCGTCCTTTTACATTACAATTCATTAGTGCATTCATATACAAGCATATGATAGTAAAAACATCCTCGAAATGTAAAAAAAAACAATCGGAAGGGCCTCAAATGAGGCTTTAAAGAATGAGGACGGCATAGTAAGTGGCCGGTAAACCCATAATGTTTGTCAAGACACGTGTCTGTTGGGTATAAGCCCAACCCCCCCCCCCCCCCCCCCCCCCCCCCCCCCCAAAAAAAAAAAAAAAAAAAAAAAAAAAACTCTTGGGTTAGAAATGGGAGGTAGTGGGGTAGACATGAGAGGGGTATAAAAAAATCAGCACATTACTGTGTGGCCCCTCCTCACTTTACACTATATCCAAAGGACGTCAAATTCAAAGTTTGGCTCCTCAAGAATGAGCCGTGGCCCTTGGCCGGTTTTCTCCACGACTTCTCGTTTCTAGTGTAAAGAGGGCCTTAATATAATTCAAAAATGAGCCTTAAATGTAATATGCTACATTTTTGGGCCTCTTTGGTTTCCATTTTAATTAGGTTTTTTTTATATGTAAATTTTAAAATATAAACAAATGATAGAATTTTAGATATTAAATATTTATTTTGGGGAGTGCACTTAAAGTTAAGATTAGGAATTCACATGAGTGCATTATAATAGCACACCCGCTACAATAATTGACCTTTAAATAGTTTTTAAATTAAGAATTTTTAGGTGCTAAATCATTATATATATATATATATATATATATATATATATATATATATATATATATATATATATATATATATATATAATTTTTAAAGGACCAAAACGTTTTTAAAATATTATTAAAAAAATGATAGAACTTTGAACTAAAATATCTTGTTTTTCACTTCAAAGAATTTAAAAATATTTACAAGTGATTACCTTTTGAAATTTCTACAACAAGAATTGATTGTGTTAACAAATTCATATTCTTTTTTACAAATTTTAGGTAATTTTTTAGTATATACATAAGGGGGTCAAACGCACGCACTCACGTGATTCCTAATCTTAACTTTGATTGCACTCCCGAGGATATTTATAACATGAAAAAACTCAAAAAAAATAAACTATTACTCTCTCCGTCCCATAACAGATGATACTATTGAAAAAAATAAAAATAAATAAAGCAAATTAGAATGATTTCATCAAATCTCTAAATACAATAAGTTTTATTTTGGAGAAATTTTCCATCAAAGCAATATTATATTTTTTTTCAATAGGCAACATGGTGGTGTTTGTTCTAGTGTGTTTTGTAATGCAACAAAAATAATTTAGCACTAATTTAAGTTAGCGCAAGTGATGTTGTTTGTGATTCACATACTAATCTTGTGATTTTTCTTTGTTGGAATTTGTAAAACAACTTCAAATTGAATAAATAATTTGCATCAAGTAATGAGGGACAATTTTTTTCTCAAAAGCATCATCTATTGTGGGACAAAGGAGGTCTTAAGAAAGGATTGTATGGTAAACCTTGAAGGGACTGAAGAGTGTAGCAATGTCATGACAAGACCTCTTGGAAGAATTTCTTAGTTCTGAAACAAAAGAGAGGAGACCAGAAGCTGCATTGGCAGTGAATGGGAGGAAGTTTAACCCTTGAAGGTCACTTAATACGTTAACCCCTAAATTTCCTTGTGTTTTTGGGAGCTTGAAACCTCAAAACTGCGATTTTCTACCTCTATGTACTCCCGGGGATGTGAACCAAGTTTTTTTACTTCTTTTAGAATTCCAACCGTAAGATCTTGTACCTAAGCCTATTCATAGCTACTGTTTCAAAAATTGACCGTTGGATGTTTATCATTTGCAAGATCATAACATCCAAAGTTTGTGCAAAAGTTTTTGTGGGCATTGTTTGGGAGGCATTGTCTCCATAGTGCAA
The DNA here is from genome assembly GCA_022496805.1 of Pohlia nutans. NCBI lineage: Eukaryota > Viridiplantae > Streptophyta > Bryopsida > Bryales > Mniaceae > Pohlia > Pohlia nutans. The sequence continues at coordinate 13,716,634 of CM040091.1, read as the reverse complement.
AGGGGGACTTGAAGATTGTTAGTCCAAACATTTTGCTCATATTTTTTTCCATGTAGGTAACTAAGTTAGGCACCTCCATGCAAAATTTTAGAGACTCATTATGCTTTTTTAGCCTTCATGCAAATTATTTTCCAGAAGAAGGTTCAAAAACCACAATATAGTAAAACTTGAATAACGTTAAAGGTTTTTGGTTTAGTAAAAAAGTGAACGGTGAAAAGTTACATCTATGAGTTTTTTAATTTTAGAAAAAAAAAAAAAATCGAAAAATTCCTAAATCTCAAATTTTGACAAATTTTGAAAGAAAAAACTGTAAAATTACAAAAAACTGTGAAGCTTGCTCTTGTAAATTTTGAAGGCTGCCTATGTAAAATTGTTAAAACTTTCAACTTGGATTTTTTTTAAATGTGTGTAGTAGTATTATTATAAACATATTTCCAAAAAAAAAATTCAAAAAAACCCTTTTTTTTTTTTTTTTTTTGCTGCCCCAGTTGGGCTTGAAAACAAAATTTTGCATAATAAAATTCTAAAACTTGAATTTGGCTGCCCAAATTTTACCACATATAGTATGTATGTATTACCACACCCACACCAAATTTTAGCCCAAAATACTAAAGTTAAGCCGGTCTTCTAGGCTGCCCGAAACAGCAAAAAGCCATTTTGGTTTTTAAGGGCCTTTAGGGGTTAACGTATGTTTGACATTTGTTGTAAATAGAAAGTTCCAAATTGAGATCATATTAGTTCATTAAAAGCATCTTGACATGAATTTTAACTTCACTTTTATTCTTAAACCTAAAGGAGGTGTTAATGATTCACATACTATACTTTCACTTCAACCCATGCAAACCCCAAGAAAAAAAACCCTAAAGCTTCTTACCCCACTTAACATGCATGGCTCATAGAATCTATCAGAACAATATTTTGGAAGCACCTCCCAAGCTCTGCTTAACATTATGTGGGCCCCATCACAGTATACATAATATTTTTCAATTTTATTAGAGTTATCCTTAAAGTCACCTTGTGTTTGAATAAGATACCGTGAATTTTACATTAATGTACTGTTATTTGTTCACCCCAAATAGTTAAAAGGTAGGGTAGAGCTTGGTGGTGTATCATTATTAGATGTGTAAGAGTTTGGTGGTCTTCAAACTCATAGAAAACTAGTTTAGCCGTCTTTCTTGACGGCTCAACTAGTTTCCCTTGAGTTTAAAGACCACCAAGCTCTTACACACCTAATAATGATACACCACCAAGCTCTACCCTACCTTTTAACTATTTGGGGTGAACAAATAACAGTACATTAATGTAAAATTCCCGGTATCTTATTCAAACACAAGGTGACTTTAAGGATAACTCTATTGTCAACAAAAATATCACATTTTCCAGGCTGGACAGTGTCTGTTCTCGCGGTTGCCCAGTACACTTGAGAAACTTGATGACAAGTGCATGGGTGTTGAGACTTGAGAGCCATTTTGTACGTACCAAAAGTTTATGCAACGCGTCTTATTTTATTTTATTTGGCTCTGACTGTAGAGAAGAGGCATTGCGGGGACACTCATTTTTTTCTGGCTAAATACCATTGTAGCAAATATATTTCGTTCATGATTCTATGGAAATGCATTCTTGTGTTTCACTTGTTCTATTCCGGTCAGAGTTTCTTGTAGCGTAGCTACTTGTTTTTTTTAACACAACAGGAGTATTTAGGCTAGACTTCCATGTATGGGTGGTTGGTTGTGAAAAGGTGGAAGTTCCACATAAATAAATGAAACCGGAAAAACCTAAGAGTAAATTTTTCATTTGTACCAAAATGGGTGGAGTATGGGTGGTTCTTGAAACCTCATCTCTTATCTTCTAGTATTTTTCACCCAACCCATCGTCACATGGAAGCCTACCCTTAGTGTATGCGATTGCAAGTGGTTGCCCTAATATTAATACTTGTATGTAGTGTAGAAAATACCATGCAAAATATCATAATACTACCCCTATCTCATTATACATGCCCTTTCTCGTTTGATTTTTCCTTTGTCCCATATTACATATCCTCTTCCAACCTTGTAAATTTTTGGTTACGGTTTGGGCACAAAGGTAGATTCCAAATGAGCCTTTGACATCACGCTCTTGCAGAGTACTATAGTGCCCAAGTATAGCATTTATGTTAGTTACCACTTGCATGTTTCTCAATATGAAACATACCTTTTTTGCATCTTCAAAGTTTTTGAACACATTTTATATGTTTTAAATCAAAAGAATTCAATTTTATTTTAATATTTTAAAAATAATAATCAACATCCACAAGAAACTTGTGAAGATAGTGTTATCTATAAAGTCAAGCAAAAATTCTACACTGGGAAAAACAAGGCAAATTTGGTTCTTGGGGGGTTCACTGGCGAAAATTTTAGAAACAACGTGCGATAAAAAATAGGGTCCAATATATTCATTGTAGATAAATTTTGTAAAAAATGTACATGTAAAATAGGGGATTTTAAAAAAGTGAAACATGTTTACATGTAAAATACCATCACATATAATATTCTCAGGCTTTTTATATGTAAAATACCATCACCTAATAATATTTTTTGCTAAATTTTTTTGCTAAAATAACCCCCCAAATAAATAGGTCATTATCGCACGTGTATACAAAATATACAAGGGAGTGACCTCCCCGAGGTTTGGTTTTTTAACTTGAAAGGCGGAAAAAATGAATTTTGACCAATCACAACGTATTGTGTTGTTTAAGACATTTGAACTTTGAACCTCCCCAATGCAAGAGAAGCTCCCCTATATCACACTAGCATTCCCATGGTGGAATCTCTAAGTGCGCCCACATCAACCTCATTCTATCCCAAACCACGCAGCTTGGCTCCATGTGAAAATCTATGACAAAGATTTCTATTTGAAGATGAAAATTGCAAGGCAGTAGACAAGTTACCCCATGTTGCCTTTACATATAACTCAAATAAATGAAAAATACGAAGTTACTAGAACTTGTCCACAATCAACAGAAAAATCAAAACAATCCTCAACAACCTTTAAAGATTAATTCACTATGCTAGGCCTTAACCCTTAAAGGACATGGCTTTTCCTTCACCCAAAATCTCTTTAAACTCCATTTTAAGCATAGTTCTCTTTTCAATTTATTTTGATTTACTCTAAAGAAATATAGATCCCTCAAATATGCTTGGTTCGGCATTCAAAAAACCCCATTTGATTCAACAACGTAGAAGGTATGATCAGGATTCTTCCAAAATGCCAAAAAGCCCATGGGGCTTGGTATGTCCTTAAAAGGTTAATCTTGGTTGCAATATTTCAAGATTGTCAAAGATCCATTGTTTTTATCCCGCCTAGGAGTACGTAGAAAGTAACCTATTCTTTTATTCCTTTTCTTTGCTTAACATACACGCAAGTACTGTAGGAATAAATGACGCAACCTAGCAACAGTAGCAAAGTTAACATTTCAGAAGAAAGAAAAGTGAATTTTAATCTTTTAAAATTTTATTGTGAGGTGGCCAAGGAATCAGGAGTTTGTTCATTTGGTAGCTGGTAAGGTAGAAGTACCAGAACCTGTTAGGGATCAATTCTAGTTACCTAAGGTAGAGGGTCATATTTCTGACCGGGTTGTATTTCCGACCCCTACTGGTTGGAGGATGGGTGTCAGAAACTAGCCAGCATGGTTTCAGATAGTGTCCAAGAGTGTTCTAATTTCGTCCATGCTTGGAAAAATCAAGAGCTTCTGATTGGTTTTGATTGGTGTAGAAGCACTCTATTTTCAGAATCCAACCTCTCATGAAAACCATGACTCTATGAGCGGTTAATGGTCACTCTAAGCTTTCAGACTTAAAAAATCATAGAAAATTGTAGAAATGCTCAAAAAATGTTTTTTTTGGGGATGCCTTTGAAATAGCTTTGCAGAGCATCCAAAAATTATAAAAAAATTCTTTCACAAGTCTAAGTATGCAAACCTGAAATTCAGTCGGGAATTGGTCCCACTACCTTATGCAAGCGCATCTTTCTACTTCGTAAGTTCCCAATCAAATTATCACAACCATTAGTTATAGCAGTTTGGTGATCAATTAGGTATGCCAAGTTAGCAAACTCATTGGATTAGAAATGAAAAACGAGTATTGGTTCCCCTACTAACATCAATAGCGGTCTATGCAAGTTAAGTCTGAAAATTCACAACAAAATCATACATTGTGAGAGAGGAACTGTGTCCCGAAGGGCCAGCGTGAATGAAGAGTCTGTTGGAGGAAGTCCTACCAATTTGACCACTAGGACCAAGATGGCACGTCCTACCTTTGATGCCCTCTTTTGAAGGTAGACTACATTGTGACAAAATGAATTGAAGATTGGCCTTGATTATTAAACCCAAAGTTTTATGTGCTGTAGCTTTTGATCATTGAAATCCTTTGCTCTAAATAGGTTGAAATCCTTAAACTGACAAATATTGGTGCCTCCACCTTACCCCTTACTTATGTCCAAAACCATAACTATATAAGTCTAATGTATAATTATTATTTAAATAGGATTTCACGATATTTTACCCACACACCAAGTTCGTACATGTTGTGATGAATAATCTAATTATTTTGGTGTCACATAGATTATTTTGTGGGTTTGAGATAACTAGCAAAAACTTGTATAGCAAGGCAACACAAAACTAAAAAGACATGATCAAGAAACATGGACCCCATTGCAAAAATGTTGATTGAAAGAAATTGAAAAAAATGCATATAGATGAAAACAATCAACAATACATGCAGATGAATGAAAATGGATGAAAACAATATATGATGAGATATTGGATGATAGTGATGGATGAAAGATTTGGATGAAAATGTGACGATGATCCTTCTGACGAATTTTGTGACACAAGGTCATGACACTTTGCATTTAATACAATAGATGTCTATGTGACTATGTAACCAATGTCTATGGTTGCATGTGGCAAATTAAATTCTGTCAAACTCATAAATGATTATATTTATACTAACTTTCTATGTTGTGTGGGTACAATATTTTAACTTTTGAATTTGTTTTTTCTTTTATGTTTTTTATCCACTTTTACTCATGGTACAACATTTTGAATAAAACTATCATTATACAACTTTCCCAAATGTCTATAGCATTTGTGGAGAAATCAAGTCTTTTAGAATCTTAACCCTTTAGCGCGCTGGCGTCCAGAATCTGGACGCCGGATGAATTTGAGCAGCTCGATTTCTGTAGGTACGGATGTTTTTCATCCATTTTTTTTTTTCATTCTTGTGCTAGTTGAATACCATTTGTACGGTATGGATCTTCCAAATAAGATAATGTGAATTTTTGAAAAATTACAAAAGTGATTAATGTCAAGTTTCAATCTTAGTTCAAAAAGAAAGACCTTAAATATGAATTTCCATAGTAAGTAGAATCAAATAATGGAAACCATACCATCTCGTGGTGCATGTCATTCTAATTTCATTACTATATTTTTAAATATTTTTGTGTTAATTTTGGATTTTTAATTGAATTTCAAGAGAAAACCTTGCAAAATTACTTTTAAAATATTAATAATAAATATGATGAATCCAACCGTACGGATGTTATCTACACATTGACATTTGCAACTTTGTTTTGTACATCAACTCCATTTTCGTTTTTAATCAACCATTTTATAACAAATCTTTGAAAACAGTGTTGAATCGGGACGTTAAAGGGTTAAGTGTATTTTTTTTAGTATCATTAGGTGATCTCTATACACTTGTAGAAATAGAAATCCTGTCTAATGATACATGTCTTTAGTGACTAAATGTTTTTTGTGACTAAATGTCTTTAGTGCCTCAAAATCAAGAATGCCTTATAAAATGTAACTCAGAGGGATATTTTGAACTTGATATATGAATAAAAGTTGTACTTTAAAAAAATTACATCCTGTCCATATGGTAAGATTGCTATCACCAATATTTTTGTATAAATTTTGAAATTTGAGTTTCAAAATAATTTTGTAATTCAATTACAAATAAGATATTGACAATATGTGGATAATTTTTTTTTGTAATGGGTTGAAATGTAATACTCTAAGTGTAGTGATTTTTGGAGATTTTTTGGTTGCATAATTTTTTGAGTATATTTTTTCAAGAGCACATTTAGACTAAAATCTTCAAATTTTTTGGTGAATGAGTGCAACATGAATGAGGCATAAAGCTTTCACAAATTGTCCCCTTTCTAATTGAATCACACATGCATGGAGCTATCTTGCCATAGAATTTTTTAGTATTTTTTTATTTGCAAAAGTGCTTGATAGATGAGAAACCAAAATTTAGTTAAGTATATCAATTAAGAAACGATTGGTTAGGCATTTAGAGGTTAAAACAATCAAAGCGTTTTTGAAAGGAATTCAAGACATATTGTTAGTAGTATATTGAAGGCAAGATGAAGAAATCTCAATCTTATCAACACGACTTTTGAATTACATAGTTAAGCTTTGTATTACATCTAAGTGTTAAAAGAATTTGGTATTGGCTTGATGCATTGCTTCACATTGTTCTTAACCCTTTAGTGCCTAGCAAGCCAGATTATGGTCACTGCAACGTCGGAAATGCAAATAACAGAGAATCCGTGAAGAATTGGAACTTCAGTTCTGAAGTTCAGATTTGCCCACATACATTACGCACCTTCCAGAAAAAGAAATTTTCAATTTGGAATTGTACAACTATCAAAATACCTATCAACAGAACGCAAAAATACTGCAAATACTTGAAAATATAGTAAATACTTACAAATACAACATATGTATTGTGTAGTATTTCTTGTGTTTGGAAGTTTGTTATCTTGTTTTATTTTTTTGGATTGTGTTCTCTTCTTCATCTTCCATTAGTGCGTGTAATCCGATCTTGACTAATGTACCCACTCCTGTCAATTTTCAACGTATAAAATTTTGTCCTAAACCGTACATGGACAAGTCACTTTCACTTATAAATCTCACAATAATTATGTGTGAGTCTATTTTTGATATGAAAGATTGCAACGGAGAGGTGTTGACATAGGGCATAGCTGAACTTCTTTGCTTTTATTTTTGAAAATTTACCTAAAATTCTATTTAACTTCGAAGTCACACACCCCCCAAAATCTCGTTTTTGAGCGTGCATTATACAGTTCAAATACATACTATAATCTTCCGATCCCACCATCGGATGATTCTCAAATTTTAATAAAATGTGTGCTCTCGAGTTGAGAATATAATTGTAAGGTTACTTTCTAATTTAACCCATTCTATTTTTGGTAGTCTCAACCACAGTGGAAAAACCCACTGAAATCCAGAGCTGTCTGCTACAGTACCCTAGGCACTAAAGGGTTAATAGTGTGCAATACTTAGCTAAATGTATTGCATAGTTTAGTATAAATTTATTGCAGCCTGATGATACGTATTGCAATTTTCATAAGAAGAGTTGTGCAATACTAAGCAACTTACATGTATTGCATTCATGACACTAACTGCAATCATGACAAGAAAAAATTGGGTAACACTACAATAACATGTAGCAACTCTTTAGTACTAGAATCCCATAGCGAGGAAAGGGAGCTCTAGATATATCCCACCCACTTCCCACTTCCCCTTTCTTTTCTTCAAAAAAAAGAAAAAGAAAAAGAATTATAAAGTGTTATAAAGAATTATAAAAATTTACGAAAACAAAAGGTTATGATTGATTCTAAACATGATTTACCGGTTATAAAGGGTCACAAAAATAAAAATAATTATAAAAAAAAAAGGTTATGGTTACGATTCATTATGAACGGAATTGACCAGTCTACCTACAACATTCTAAATAAATCTAAAGAAGTAGAACCACTAGTAGAAATTTGCAACTAGTCATAAACAACTCTCGCCGTTCAAAAGCAACCAGTTTTTGCAAAAACAAGTTGTTTTAGACAAGTCATGGTGGACATTGTCTAAAAACAACTTGTTTTTACAAATAAAACAAGTTGTTTTGAACAAGTGATTTCGGACGAGAGCAATTGTAAAAGACCAAATTTCTACTAGTAAACCCCGAGACCGGGGAAGGGAGCTTTGGATTTATCTGGAATTTCATCAAAATTTTAATATGCATAATAGGTTAGGCGACTAATAAAAGAGGCCTTCTAATTTTGTATTCGATGAATACAGGCCTTGTCTTGTCATTGCCACATAAACTTAGTTTTTAATCATAACTAATTGTGGTACCATTGCAAAAGGGTATTGGCTCTCATTGCTCTATTATGTTGTGTAATTATTAAATCCATACACAAATAATTCACGAATACATAAAACTTGTGAAGCATGTGAAATAAGTAAATAACTGAAAACTTGTAAAAGTAAATATGAAAATAAAGATGTCGTAAAAGGTAATGACAATCTTTCAACGTTTACAAATAAATAACTAAAACTTATAAATTTTCAATATAAAAAAAAAATAGAAAGAAATAAAATATTTTGCATAAATTTTTGTTGATAAATTTTTTAAGTTTAAATTAAAAAAATTCACTTGCAATGTTAGAAAAATCTAATTGTTCAAATTGCAAAACTAAAAAGAGAAACAAGAATGAAAATGAAATCACAAATAATTAAATTAATTAAAAATATTAATTTTTTATAATCTAAAATATCGTCCAAAAGAAGTTTGCAAATAAATAAATAAATAAAAACATATTTGAATAAATATTATTAAAAAATTAGTATAAAAAATATTCAAAACCTTTTCATGGCTTTTATATAAAAATATATAATGGAAGTGTGGTGAAAAGGTAATCATTAAATGTGAATTAATTGTTGATTCAATTTTCAAAATGGTCCTCCGTTACACTGCTCTATTATGCTACATGTTGTACAGTTTGTGAATGGGTTCATTTTAATATATCTTAATTTCACATGGTTCTAAATGTTGAATTTGATATGCTCTATTATGCTATGTAATCATGGAGGCATAGGACGCGGTGAAAAGGTGTGATTAATTCTAATTGGAATGGCCGGTCAACCCTATATATACATACAAATAAATATTTTCTAGCAACATATTTTCTAGCAACACTCTAGATAAATCTAGAGAATTTGCTCATATACCGTAGTTGGGTTGCCACCCTATGAACGAATATTTAATATTTTTTGGAAAATAACGTTCGTTCCTCAAAAAATGAATTTGTTGGTTTTGTTTTTGAGCGGAATCTGATTAAAGGTGACCCAAAATAGCTTAGAAATAGCAAAATATAGTTTAAATAATTTCTTTTCTTTTCTTTTCTTTTTCCTCATAATTTCTAATTTTCAACGTTTTTTATTTTGTGAATTATCTTTTACGGATATATATACTTGCCCCCACACATGAATACAATAATCCATAGCTTATGTAGTGGTCATCTTGGTGTGCAAAGTGAAGAAAAGTCATGATATAAGATAATGTATTCATGAAGAAATGTTGCGCATGAGGGCATGAAACGTCAAGTGAAGCATTCTTACAAAGTTGCATTGGGAACATTCCTTATGTGATGCACATCCAGTTTGTGAGTTATTTCGATTTCCAAGGGAACATTTTTCAAATTTTTAGGGAACATTTCAGTTATGTCAGAAACAAGATGATCAGTCTTATCCAACTTGGAACTCTGATACTTTTGTTTGAAGTGGTGCTTTTTGGAGCTTGTCGTGTGACTTTTGACAAAAAGTCATCGTGCTCAATCTACCAATCCTGCTCATATGACAAAATTGCCTACCAGTAAAAATAAGTCGCCTTTGAGCCTGGTTTTCAAACTTCCGGCTTTACTTTGGCTGCTTTGACAATAGGGTAAATAAAACCTTGTCCTTGATTTTGTGACCCAAGTTTTCCCAATCCAACACTTTTGTAACTGAATTTGGAGCCAATTTTCTTGGAAAATAAACTAAAAAATAAATAATAATGATAATGATAAAACTATTATTATTATTGGGATCTGAATTAAATAATAAGCTCTAAATTGGAATATGAATAACTCACTAGAACCGCAATAATCTAAATTCCAATTGCTTTGATGAACTCAAAGTAACCCATCAACCCTAAAAGGTTTAGAAAGCCCTTTCCGACTTGTATGATAGACCAATATTCCATTCTATTTGGCATAGTTCCACATCTCCTATTGATTTAAGATCAAAAGTGAAGTTAAAATTCACGTTGACATGATTTTAACGAGTTATTGGAGTCTCAATTTGGAACTTTCTATTTACAACAAATGTCAAATATACGCCAACGTATACACTATCCCAATCACCGCTTTGAGGATTATTTAAAAGTGTGAATCCATTCCAAATACAAGAAAAATACACCGTGTTCTACTTGCGGCATTTTGAGACCTTGGGGGGGGGGGGGGGGGGGGGGGGGGGGGTAACCCTTAAACATCAAAGCAAGCCCCACGGGCTTTGTATAATTGGAGAAAAAAGTAGTTTTACTCAACCAAATCAAGCGAGACTTGTTGCATTGGAAAGCTACTGAAAAAGCGATCTAGATTCCAAATTTTCGCCTCATTTGAGAGATTGTGGAATCGTTGATAAGCAATCAAAGTTATCAAATTGAACAAGTTTTGAGGTTGGGGCAGCTGAAGTTCAGCAGTGCCGCAGTGCTACAGTGCTATAGTGCTTGCCAGCAGTGCACTGCAGAGCCGATTTTGTAATTTTTTATTTTTTATATTTATTTTTGCAAAAAAATTTAGATTCTTTCCGGGCTGCCCCGTCCAGGCCCTCTTGACGTTTAAGGGTTAAGACATGAAGGTGAAAACACAAAATGGGAAAACCAGATGATGACTTAACAATTGACTCTATTGCCTACCAAAACGTGTTCATATGATGAAATTTTCTACACTATGAAGGTTCTCACTCACTGCGGCAAAGTTGTGAAGGGGAATCAAAAGACCTACAGTAAGAGAATTGCAACCACAATCTAATGCCAACTGATATTTTTCATGTGGATAGCAAACAACATTCTTAATGTGGTTGTCATTGGCTGTTTTTCTGCATGCCCTTTTGGGGATACAGTGATCAAATGATTTTCAAACCCTTCTGGTACCAATGAAATAAACGTTCATTTGATTCACCAAAAAAAAAGAAAAAACCTTCTGGTACCTCCCCAAAGTGCAAATCCTTGTGGCTGCACATACTATACTATAGGCCATCTCCACTCGTATGGGATGATTGCATTACATTAAAAATTTCATCATTAGCGGGAGCCACTTATCCACTTGATTCCTCCACCTCTACAACTCGCTATATTCACTTTTCAACCAATCTCTTGTCTCCAAGTGTGCAACAACAAAAAGAATCTTCATCATTTGTTATGCAACCTACTAATTGTAGAAGGAAAAAAAGTATAAATTTTTGGGATTGCAGAGCCACAAAAAAAGATCTAGCTCTTTGCTTTTCATTCAAAAACATGCCGTCCTCGTCTGTTTTGAAGAATAGGAGTGATCGGTGATGCTATTAGGAAACCAAATTGCTCCACATTCAATTGTGTTGTAAGGCAAATGCAAGATACAATCAATGTTTTTTTCTTTTTTCCAGGAAATGTTAAGCTTCTGATAGTTGCTTCTATGTAGCTGGCAGAAGCTTAAAATCGCCCAAAAAAAAAAACACTATAGTGACGAGCAAAATTGAGTATTGATTTGAAACTTTTCCATTCAAACAACCATATCATGAGCATCAATGGGCAAAGTTCAAAAGTGAATTTGCAAAAGTTGTAGTGTGCGACATATAACACATTACTACCGAAGTTTGAAGAGAAACTCAATTGTGATTTGAAAGAAAATGAATTTCAAAGTTAGCCATGTCTAAAACTCGGTTTTGTGCGCTACAAGTTGGAAGTACTTTAAATTTTGTGAATTTTTTCTTATAGCTTCAATAAAACTTTTTGTGCCTTGGCATGTTGGTATACATCGTTTTAGAGTGTTGTACGCAAACATTGAAGGAAGTTGACATTTATAGAATTTAAAATATCGACAATTTGACAAACATGCAAATGATGTTGGTTTTCACGATATTTGAATTTTTTTTTGGATTTGAGAGTTTGGGACTGCATTGGCCATTGTATAGAGAGCATAGGTTGCAATATGATCATTGTTACATCTTAATGCCTTTACATTTGAAATAGTTGTTGAATAGCCAAAGTGTTCAATTTATATATTAGAGTTGTATGATGCAATTTTTTGGTTTGACTTTTTTGTACAAAGTCTAGGGTTCATGATGCACATACTCAATTAACCAATTGAAAAACTTGTTTTTTTTGTTTTCAGTGTCATCAAAATATTGTCAATTTTATGAAAGTCAGTGTAATTTCTGGTAGTTTTGAATTTTTTGATGATATGGAAAATAATATGTTTTTTAATTTTGATTTGTAGGATTGATTATGTGCGTCATAAACTCTAGTTTTCGTACAGAAATCCTAAACCAAAAAACTACATCGTATAGCTCCAATATATAAATTGAACGCATTGGCCTATTCAACAACTATTTCAAATGTAAAGGCATTAAGATGTAACAATGATCATATTGCAACCTATGCTCTCTATACAATGGCCAATGCAGTCCCAAACTCTCAAATCCAAAAAAAAATTCAAATATCGTGAAAACCAACATCATTTGCATGTTTGTCAAATTGTCGATATTTTAAATTCTATAAATGTCAACTTCCTTCAATGTTTGCGTACAACACTCTAAAACGATGTATACCAACATGCCAAGGCACAAAAAGTTTTATTGAAGCTATAAGAAAAAATTCACAAAATTTAAAGTACTTCCAACTTGTAGCGCACAAAACCGAGTTTTAGACATGGCTAACTTTGAAATTCATTTTCTTTCAAATCACAATTGAGTTTCTCTTCAAACTTCGGTAGTAATGTGTTATATGTCGCACACTACAACTTTTGCAAAGTCACTTTTGAACTTTGCCCATTGATGCTCATGATATGGTTGTTTGAATGGAAAAGTTTCAAATCAATACTCAGTTTTGTTTGTAAGTGTATGTACAATCATCCTACCTTTTGTTCCAATGTGGTAGCATACTTTATTTCAATAAAAATAAAAATATAAATATAAAAAAATAAAAACTTTTATTATTACTACTATTACTACTACTATTATTATTATTATTATTATCATTATCATCATTATTATTATTTAATATAAAATTACAGTAGACCACCCTTAAACCATCCATTAAATACTTATGAATGACTTATGAATAAGTCTCAAAGAATTTTTCTTTTTGTAATTTACATGAATTTTGAAAGTGAAAGGTTTTGTAAGAAAATGACTTTTTACAATCATTCATGACTTTTTAAAAAAGTGTATGTTATTACGGTATGACAGTACGATAGTTACAGTACAGTACTGTACAGTACAGTACATTTACCCTATATTGAACTTAGAGTATCTCCATCTTGGGCAGTAAGAGCGGCCTTGGAGAAGAATGGAAATGAGAAGAAATGCATTTTTTAATTTTTTTTAACAAAGTGTATCATGCAGTTGACCCTCAAGACCAAGAAGCCTCAATCGAGTCTCATGTTTTAAAAAGCAGTGTTGAGTAGGTTCTATGTGGACTTTCTTTTATTCAAAGTTGTTTGTTTTTTTTACCAACATATGCATTGATCTTTGCTAATTTTTGTGATGCAATATTGAGTCTCATATGAATTGTATTTTTCACAATATGATCAATTGAATTTGTCATTTAAAACCATGAATCCTTGGTCCTTTATGGGTCTAAAATTTGAGGGGATTAGAAATAGTGGAATACAATACTAAAAATGAAAAGAACATGGATTTGAGTGAACTTAACCAAGAATAAGCATATGGGGGCAGGAGAAGAAAATTGAGCATCAAATGCAAGCAACACATGACACAAAAACTAGAAACCATGACTTTAACAACTTTGAAGTTAAAAACCACATTAAACAAAAGAAGCATACAAAACAAGCAGCTAGTCGTGTAGTCTATGCCTTAGTATTTATCCTATATTTACTTTTACGGCTTGTTTATAGTGTTCAACCATGTAACTCCTTAAAAACAAATCGTTTTTGTAATCTCTCTCCTGGTGGGGCAGAGACAATATAGCTGAAAGACATAACAATCTCTTGTATTAGAGCTTAGCAAATACAAAAGAAAAAAGTTGAACATCACATGAAAAAAAGTTGGACATGTTGAAAAGTTGGTGTTGAGAGTGGAAGTGATCACCCAAGACATAAGAGCATTCACACCCATGCACGCTAGAACTCACTCGCGGAGATTATTAATCTACAGCTGAAGAGCCCTTGCAATGCTACTCCCCCATCCTTGCACGCCCCTCACACATCAAAAGTGCACATCACAAGTCCATTTCACAAGTCCATGGACCAATCACAAGTACAATATGGGATATAGTCAACTAAATAGTGATTTGAAGGTTCATTTCTTAACACACTAGGATTGAGAGTCAAGAGGCATTTCTGAAGAGCCCTTGGCACTTTTCATCTAGTTTTTGAGTGTGAGAGACTCTGAGAGGGCATGGGCGGACATGCTCTAAAGCTTCATAACATTCACTAGCCTTTATGTTCTCCGCTTTTCCTTCATGCATTATCTTGGGACTCCACCTGTCCATTTAGCTACTGCTTTGCTCTTGTTGGGTGTGAAATATACTGCACCATCTAGTGTGGGTCAAGGCAAAGCCACTACAAGCTATTGAATGTTATGTTAAAAGGGATACAACATAAAAGAAGAAGAAAAGAAATGTAACAAGATATGGAAAATTGAATTGACAAGATCTGACTCTCATATGATTTGTGTAAATTGACAAAAATATGTACTCCAATACTCCCATGAGAACCCAGAAAAGAATACCGGCCCCAGTTTAGATCATCTCACTTTCACAAACCCAGTCATAAATTGTGTAGAAAGTGAAGCCAATCCTTGTGTTTTTTTTTTCTTCAGAAATTGACAACCCCAAATTTAAAGATTGAATCCTATCTTATAATTCCAACACCAAATTGAGCACAATAGCAAGGCAAGGAAAATAATGTCAAATTACATGAATATTCATTTTCAAAAAAACAATTATTTGATTATTCTTTAAGATTCTCTATTTTCACCTTATAAAATAGTTTATTCTTAAAAATATTTTCCTAAAGATTTGGGGTTCTCTTTTTATAATTATTTTTTGCCGATCCTAATGACCGACTACAATATTTTAAAATATTGAATCTTTCAAGCGAAATGTGTCCAAATGGGCTAGCTTTTTGCCCCAAGAATCACACATTACTTTTTTCTAATATTGCATGTGGTACTAATTCCAAAGACACACCCTATTTTGAAAAATCATGAAATTTGTAAGGACTGAAAATTTTACTAAGTGGCAAAAATCTTCATTTCTCATTGATTTTACACATTATTATCATCTTCACTAATTACCCTCCCTTACTATAAACCCACCCCTACTATTTACCCTCCCTTACCATAAACCCACCCCCACTATTATTGTAGTTGTAACTAGATTCTAGGCCTATAAAGGAATCAAAAATTGTATGCCCTCCAAGAGTCTCGGAAGATGGTCCCTTTTTAACTTAGAGAAAGGGTCGTGGCATCCATGGATTCGTCATGAACACCCACCAAAACTTGGGAGTTTGTGGTCGAGCTGATTTGGAAGGCAAAAGTGATCATGTCCTTCATGGATCCGGCAGTAGTGTCTGTTTTGGCGAAGGGAACAGCAACGGGGTTTTGAAGATCTAATAATTAGTCGGAAAACCACCGGACCATAATCCGGCCTTACTGCTGCGACATCTTTACGCAGCTTGACAACTTGAGAGCTCATTCAATATCAAATTTGTCCCACCGGGGTTGGTCAAAATATGGAATCGTGGAATCAAAATGAGAGGTAGCTAACGGTGTTGCCATGTCAAAAAAGAACATGTTCATGTGGGTGGCTGCCTTTCCTGTAGCAAGACAGTACTATTGTATCTCAAAACGAGAGCTAGTAATGATGCTCTTGAATGTGTCAAATGGGAAAAAAAGAAAAACAAAAAAAACCAAAAAAATTGTCACTTCTCAACCACCCATAACGGCTCCACAAAGTTGAGAAGAGCATATTCGAGAAACCCCATAGGTAGAGGGGCAGGGTCGGTGAATATTTAATCTTAAAAAATCATGTAGTTGGAATATTTGTAAGTATTTTTCAAGATTCTTAGACACCGTAAAAGTGCTTATTTCTCAAAAAAAAATCGATATCTCCAAAAATCGACATCTCAGACAACGATATATCAAAAAATTGTAACCTTTTCTAGATTTTTTTAAAATATCGATCAGAGCATCTAGAAAGTTTGTGAACGTGATTGTAGTTCACTTTTTAGTTAGTACACTTCTAGGCTTCTTTTAGATGTATCCAAAATTGATTCTAAGTTCTTATGTTCAGATCGTGTCATCGTGTCATCGTGTACATTTAAAACAAGAATCTATAGGGATTAGTAAGGGTCACTTTTGGATGAAAATGGCTTCTAGATAGGGATTGTAATTAGGTGTATTTAATTTACTTTCAAGATATGAACATAGAGGTTAGGTATTTGAAAAAGAGTAATCATCGGGTGTATATATACGTCAAGATAGATTATAATCTAAAAAAATCTTTACCAAAAAACAAGGCTTTGTGTTTCAAGTGATGTTTATATTATGTCAATTTGCATTTAAAGTTTGATTGTGTCTTAGAAATGAGTTTGTCATAAAGTGCTTTAACAATCAAATAATTACATTCCCTATCAAAAAGCCATTTAAGTGAAGGAACGAACGTGAGGTGCATATATATTTTTAAACATTTCTAGTATATCCTATGTGCACTTTCCTTAAAGTGGAGGCACCAATACATGTCAGTATAAGATTTTCGACTTATTTAGAGTGATAGTTTTCAATGATAAAAAAAATTAGTACATAAAACTTTGAGTTTGATAGCCAAATCCGATTTTTAATTAATTTCTCACAATGTATGATTTTGCTCTAAATTTTCAAACTTAATCTACATAGACCATAATTGATGTTAGTAGGAGAACCAATACCCGTCTCTCATTTTTAGTCCAATCAATTTGCTAACTTGGCATTCATAATTGATCACCAAATTGCTACAACTAATGGCTGTGATGATTTGATTGGGAACCCACAAAGTTGAAACCTGTGCTTGCATAGGTGATTGGAATTGGTCTTTAACAGGTTCCGATGCTTCTACCTTAGTTCAAATTTTTTTTTTTTTGACAAACACATGCAAATGTATTTGAACAATTGCATCTGCCATCTTGGTCCTGGTGGCCAAGTTGATAGCACTTCCCCTGACAGACTCTTCATTCACGTTGGCCTTTGAAGCTAGAGTTCCTCTCTCTTCTTCAACGATCTCATTGATATAAAATTCGGTCCCATCTAAACTATATTTTTCACAATATGATTCATTGAGTTAGTCATTTTAAAACGAATGACATCCTTGGTCGTGAGGAATGTGCCGGGATGCATCACCTTTATTTAGGGTCGGCCACCTGTTTTGCGCATCATCGTTTCACTAGGCAAGTCTTCCCTTTGTTACTTACAATTTGGACATCCCTTCCTCATTTTTCGGTCCTCAATTCTCCCTTTGGATTCTGTCCTCATTGCCTGGGCAGAGGGTGTTGACAAGTTATGTTTCTGTTGGCCGGCTGCTGGATCACACAGGAAAGAATAACAGACGCTCGTAATTTTTTTTTAAACAAGTGAAGGTCATATTCGTCTAGTTGGGACTATTCCGTAAATTTGGGACTCATTTTTTCTTCATAATTATGATTAAAACAGCGAGTTTTAGGTTCACAAAAGGTCACAACTAAACAAATATGACCATAACACACATTTTGTTAAAAATTGAACTACCAAACTAGAAAAGTGATGGGGAGTGCTACCCTTTGCAATAGAGATAGGTCCTTAATTTTTCTACATTGCTCTAATTCGTGAAATAAGAGTGTTGTAGAAAAATTGGAGACCTATCTCTATTGCGAAGGGTAGCATTCCCTATCACTTTTTCAATGTGATAGTCTAGTTTTAACAAAATGCGATTCAATTTTAATGAAATGTGTGTTCCATAGTGATTTTTTATACTTGTTTTGTTTAACCCCTAAATGACCAAGAAGCACAAATTGGGCCTCATGTTTTCTAGCAGTTTTGAGTAGGCCCTATGTAGACTTCTTTTTGTTCAAATTTATTAGTTGTTTGACCAACACATGCAATGTTCTTCACTGATTTCAGTGATATAAAGTTTTGTCTCATCTCAATTATATTTTTCATATTATGATCAATTGAATTTTTCATTTTTAAACCATTAATTCTAGGTTCTTTAGGGGTTAAGAGTAATGATGTTGAGTTTCCACAATTCAATTTCGATTCCATTTCAAACTAGAGGTTCTTGGTGTTGAGAAACCGGTGTCTACAAACTTTGTACTTTGACTGATAGAAAGTTGTGTTTATTCAAACACCACATGTAACTTTGAGCGCATTAACCCCTAGAGAACACATGATTCACAAATTCAATCAATATATGATTCGGATGGAACCAAATCATACGTCACTGGAACGTTGCATGTGTTGATCAAAAAACAAGTGGCTAGTCACGTAGTCTCTACCTTAGTATTTATTCTAGATTTACTTTTACACCTTGTTTGTACTTATATTCAGCCATGTAACACTTTGAAAACGATGTGTTTCCGTAGTCTCCCCCATCATGGAGCAAAGACAATAAACAAATTTGAACAAGAGGAAGTTCACATAGGACCCTACTCAAAACTGCCAAAAAGAAATCATGAGTACGAATCCATGCTTCTTCAGTCGGTCCTTTACATAACATTAAGTCAAATCCATAGCTTGTAGTGGCTCTACCTTGCCCCACAGTAAATGGTGTAGCATATTCCACACCAAATCAGTATCTGAGAGGACACGTGGAGTCCCAAGATGATGCATGCAGGAAAGGCAGAGAGCATGAATGCTACTGAATGTTATGTAGGAATTAATGATCTCCAAACTGGCTAAAATTAGCTGGATTTCTACCCAAAAAATGGGGTTGCTAAACATACAAAGAAAGAAAATGAAAATTTTTTTTGAAATGTAGCGAGAATGCTCATCATGATATAAGTATGTAGTAACTTCATAAGGTGATATCCGTGGATATCATCATGGTATCACCTTAATATATCAAGAGTATTGCCGGATATTATAGAGGTATCGTGAGTATTGTATGCACTGGGTAGCAAAAGTAGATGTTTACCATTTATGTGGGAGGTTGCATAATGTTCTAAAGGTATGTTCGCACCTGGCCTTAGAGGTGGTCTTACAAGGGGGTCTTACATCCTTAAAAAAATGTGTGTTCCCACCTACATTCTTTAGTAATTACCAATCCTACATGGATGTACACATGGCACACTTTTAAGAATGGGTATTAGCTAACATTTAGGAGGACAAAAAATATTTGAGCAATAGTAGGCAATTGTTAAGGGAGCACCAAAATAGGAAATATTCCCTAGTTTTGAACACTAAAGAATGGTCTTAGCTAATGTGGCACTTGAGGGGCCATTATGTAATCCCCCTACTATTGCTAACACCTTTCCGAACTTCATTGATGACACCTTTCCTACAAAGAAGGTATTTTTCCCAAAATTGTGGGGGTGTTAAATTTTTATCCACGGTCTTTGCAAAGGCCAAGTGCGAACGGGCCTTAAATGTCATAAAGTGGTTCTGAGATCACTGGTAGGAATTAACTTGTCCCCTAGTTTACAAAAATGTTTTTTCATTCAACTGTCTCCGGCCGGCTGTGTGGCCCTGACGTAATAGGCGTTAAGTCGACATGCTATGTATGTATATACATACGTATGTATGTAGAGAGGGCCGGGGAAAAGTCATTTTGTCTTGAAATATGGAACCCTTGTAAGGCCGCCATTGGATTTGAGACCACAGCTTGGCTCTCATATGTTTCCCAGCATAGTAGACCCCTTCCTGTCTTGGCCCCTGTTCCCCTCACAAACTACCACACTGGCCAAGAAATCACGCACAGCTGGAAGACCATTCCAAGGTGATTTCCCACAACCTTTCTTTTGCATTTTTGCCCCCTTCATGAAGACTTATCCCTCAAGGATCTTACCCACCTCTCAATTTGAACATTTGCAACAATCCCCGAAAGTCACTATCAAGAATTTAAATAACTATGAGAGAACAAATGGTGTCTTTTATTCAGTTGAGATAAAAATTAGAAATTTATAGAAGTAATATAGGGTGTTGTTTAACCAATTTGGGAATATTTTAAGAATGGTCCTATACTATAGATGGAATATACCTTAATTATACTATAAATAATATAATATTCCAATTATTTCATAGCCCCCCATTAAATACCCTTTGTTTGCTCAAATGTACCCAAAATTTACACTAAGTGACTTTGTTGAGGCAAAAATCCATTGTAAAATACAACCACTAATCAGGGTTGCCTTACTCCAACACTAAACAAAGTGTCGAATACATTCAGTATACTTCATGTATATTTCCTCCAAGTTGTTTAACCCCTAAAGGACCATGCTCATTCCTAAAATTTTATCACTTTCTTGTGATGCTTTTAAAAAGGCAATTGTATCTCTTAATTGGTATTCATGTAGAAAACTTCACCGTTGAAGCTCAAAGACGACTTAGTCATGAGACTGTATGTCAATATTTAGAACAATCTACCGCATATATTACATGATTATAAGGTTTGATCATAAGTTGATCTTTGAAATTTTTGAACAAAACCAACAGGTCATTCATTGCAAAAAAATTCATAAAATTAAAAACCATGATTAGCGTTTGAAATTTTAGGAGCATACAAAGATGTACTATATCTAGGTGCTCACAAAAAATGGTGTTCTAAAACTAAATACAACAACAATGATTGATTCTCAAAGATTTATGTTTGGGTAATTAAAGTGACTTGTT
Source organism: Pohlia nutans (assembly GCA_022496805.1). Taxonomy (NCBI): domain Eukaryota; kingdom Viridiplantae; phylum Streptophyta; class Bryopsida; order Bryales; family Mniaceae; genus Pohlia; species Pohlia nutans. Next base: position 13,695,696 of record CM040091.1, on the reverse strand, counting down.
GGTGACTCGTTGAGCTGGTGTTTGTGATTATTGTTGATTTTTACATTGCATAAAATGTTTTAAAGAATTCAAATATATATTTGGAATATTCTAAAATATTCTAAAATAATATAAAATATGCTGAAAAGATTCCAATTAATTTGAAAAGATTCCATTTTAATATATTTAAACATTTTCTGTAATTATTATATAGTGTTAATGATGCAATAATGGCAAATATTTTACATATTGTATACTCTCTTTTTTTAACGAATGTGACGTCCAAGTGTGAAAACGCCTTCCAAGTCACCAACCGCCTTAACTACCATGTCCCAAGTTCACCTACGTTGACGTTTTAGTTTTTTCCCGATGAATCAACCAACATAATTGCAAATCTTGAAAGATTTTTGTGTTCTTGTGACGGACATTTTTAATTCTCTAGTTAACATTGAGTCAAAATTATGAAATCCAAACAAGTTATTAAAGTAATGAAATTATTTTTGGACACAATGTGTCCACCTGGTCCTTTAGGGGTTAACTCCTAAAGGACCAAGTGTTTTAACTAGGACATTTCAATGTTCGTGATGGTTCCCGTGGTGTCAATTTCGATTTTTATTTTTTGACATAAATTATGTGAATTCGGTATAAGAGTAGGGCCACCGATGCCCTCCCAAAGTCTCTCATACTCAAGATGTAGATGAAAAGTGCCAAAGGCCTCTCAAAAATACCTCTTGGCTCCCAATCCTAACGTGTTAGAAATTAGGCCTTCAAATCACTATTTAGTTGACTATATGCTCACATTCTACTTGTGATTGGTTCATTGACTACTTGATGCGCACTTTTGAGGGGCATGCAAGGGTGGGGGAGTGTGAGTGCAAGGGCCCTTAAAATATAGATGAATAATTTTAGAGAGTTAGTCCTAGCATGCATAGGTGGGAATGCTCTAACATTACAAAAATGGGGATCTAATTCTTTTTGATTGTGACTTTTTAAGTGGAAGTTATGGAGCAAAAAAGGTATTTTTGGGGAGAATGGGCAGTGAGGGCAAGGTCAAAGTAAACCTTAGAAATTATTATTTTTCAACTCTAACCATAGGATCTTTTTTGAGATTACCAAGAGAGTGCATGGTAAAATTTTCATAGAATTTGACCATACAGATTGCAAGATTATAGCGTTTGAAGTGAAAAGATGAAATTGCAGTCTTTTTTGATATTTTATGACCGTCTTTGAAAACATGAGAACAATTGTTAAATTGGTCAAAAAATTCTTAAATTTTATGTAAATGTTTAACTTGATATTTTCTATCAAGAGAAAAAAACAATTTCACATAAAAATGAATAAAAAGAGGTGAAAATGATGCTCAATAACAAGAAAATCTTGTAGTCCTTTAGAGGTTTATATATTTGACATTCATTTAATTAAACAACCAAAGCCATATTTCTGATACAAAGTCAAATTAGAAAAAAATGTTAGACATGACAACCTTACTACTACACTAAATAGTGTATTTAGTGTTCAGAGAGAATTGATACAGTCTTTTACCACAATTTTTTGAAAGGTGATCAGAAATAGTGTCCCTCCATTACATACTTCGGCAATTTCCTTTATACTCAAATACCTTAGTTTCTGCTAGTGAACTTCAAAAAAAAAATTGAAGTTGATGTGCAAATAAAAAATTTCAATTATTAATCTTAGATTATAATCAAATCATTGGGTTTTTAGTTTCTAAAGATAATTTTTTAATATAGGTTTCAAAGCTTAATACCCCAAATCCCTTCTAAATTTGAATATAAAATATATTGAAAATGTTTTAGTGAATTTTTATAAAATAAATTTGAAACGTTGCACTCTTAATGTGGGGATTTTTTGAAAATTTTATACTACTTAAATCTATAAAACTAAAATTTACGATATCTCCTTTGAATTAAAAACTTTGATTTTTTTTATAAAACACAATTTCTAGGAAATATTATAGAAAAATCACACTACATCATTTTGGAAATCAAAGGGTTCAATTACCATATCCGGCCATCAAGGTTGGCATCTCATGTTGAATAACTAATTTTTTGTCCAAATGAGCCTGTGAATGTTCTTTAAGATTGTGTGAACGTTGTTTAAGATTCATCTTTGCATCATAGAAAATAGAGTATTTTTGAAAAAATAATTTCCTATACATTCATGCTTCTCTTTTTATAATTATTTTTTTCCAACCTCGACAATTGGATTCAGTAATGTACAACTAATTCAATTTTTTGTGAAAAAATTGGACGAGTTAAAGAAGTTGATGCTTCTTGTTGAAAAACAAACTCAAATTTGTACATAATCCATGTTATGAGTGGTGGGAGCATAAGGGGTTAATGAGGCGTTAAAGGGGTCCCTAAATTTGTATTTCCTTTGTCCCACCAAAACATTAGGCTTTCCTTTGTAAATTGCAAAGGAAAACATGGTGTTTTAGTGGGACAGAGGAGTACAAAAGAGTTTATTTTGTGGAGAGGGATGACGTGAATTTTGATTGCGGCCATGTCATAGCCTCGGGTCATAGCCTCTGCATTTGTACAAAGTGAGGCTAGCTATTGTGTGGTGCAGGATTGGGGTGTGGAGTGCAAAGGGTGTAGGTTGTGGGGTGCGTATGCAGAATATTTTTGGAATATTTTATCTTGTCATCACTGCCACATGGCACTTTAGGGTTTGGAAATTGGACTTTATGGAATATTTTTGTTAATGTTGGTGAATATTGAAAGAATATACCGCACTCGCACCTCGTATCTGCCCGGCCTCCGCATCTCCACTACGCAAAAAGTGAATGAAAATAACACATTGGATTTAGTTTTACTTTGCTCTGTACATGATCAATCATTCAATCGATATTCATTAACCTCTAAAGGACCAAGAAACCCAAATTGGTTCTCATGTTATTTTTAGTAGGTCCTTTGTGGATTCCCTTCTATTTAAATTTATATTTTTTCGATCAACACATGCAATGTTCTTCGCTGATTCCAACGATATGAAATTTGGTTCCATCTTATTGATGTATTTCACAATATGATTGGTTGAATTTGTCATTTCAAAACCATTGATCTTTGGTCCTTTAACCCCTAAACGTCCCAAAGTCGAGAAACTGGATCACGAATGGATTCAAAGCCTTCTCACATTCTCATCAATGCTTGGATTTTGGAGATTCTTCACCAAGTTGTTGCCCTATCTAATGGCTGGATTTAGTCATACTAGAGTACATATTTTTCTAAAATTACAAATGTAGAAGTATGTCAAGTCGTTGACCAAGCCAAAATTGCATTGACTCTAGTTCAAAGTGGAATCGTGAAAAATGAGGTCATAAATTAAGAAACACAAAAATTTCAAAGTATCACCACATTTAAGAGTATCTCATTTCAAACTCATTCCAACAAATTTTAATAAAAAAAACTATTGAAATTTAGTTTGTAATTGAATTTAGAAGGAATTTTTAATTTTAACTTTCAAATTTATAATTAAATATTGGTGATTGGATTAGTGAATCGAACCGTATGGATGGAATCTAAAATTCAAGATCTAGAAATTTCATTTGTATATCAATTCCAGAATATTCTTCTAAATGGTAGTTTATAATGTTTTTTCTCAAATTGTCAATTCCAAGGACACCCTGGTACGTTTAGGGGTTAAGTAGTTAGAAGATTTCAAGGACGATCATAGAATACATAAAAGAATGCACTCCAGAGATCAAGGACATAGATATTTTGAAAGATTGTTTGAAAAAAAAGTTAACTTTACTATTATTTTTGGTTTGATCACTCCGGGGTTAAACCCTTTATTCAATTCAAGTGGGGTTTTTTCCAAGGAAGATAGGCAGATGCAAAAGCGTAGAACCCAATCATATGCAATATGCCAGATATGTATATATATTGTGTTGAATACATAATCAACAAAACTGGGCATCGGGGCATGCGTTGTTGTTCCGTGCATTTTGGACACTAGATCGTGCTGTTGCAAAAAGAATTTCAACAGCCTCCCAGTGGCTCTGACAGAGAAAGGAAATTTTGTTTCAAAAACAAATGGATGCTTTTTATTTCCTAGCGATCTGAAGTTCCACTGTGGCCATGTGTTTTTGTGTACGACTGAACCAAGTGATTGTTACCATATTTCACTACACCAATGTAAGGTGGACGTACCCATTACTCCCTTTGACTTGAAAATAACTATTCCATTTTTTTGTCCAAAAATAATTGTTCTATGCTTTATACTTCAAATGTGAGCCCTATCCCCCCTCAGACCCACCTCCTCCCCAACAAGCAACATGTGGTTGTGGTGGCTTTGTACTTTGGTTCTTCTTTGCAACGAAATTACCTTTCATTTGTGTCAAAAATAAAATAAAATGTGAGCCCTATCCACTTCGAATGAGGTTCACGTTTTTTTGATGCATAACATTCAACAGTTTGTATTGGCTCTGCCTTACAAGCATATTCCATGCCCAACAGGACCAGATCAATAGCTAACATGACAAGTGGAGTCTTAAGATGATGCATGGAGGGAAAGCGGTGAGCGCGAAGGCTACTAAATGCTATGTGAGTTGCAAAATGGAGTTCACGTTCACCTTATGAGTTGCAACACTATATTATTAAGCCCTAGACTTTTTACCCCTGACTAAAGTTTTCAAGATTCCCTCTCATGCTCTTCCATACTATTGGATGCTCTTTTCTTCAGACCTTAAGTAATTTTTCCTTGTTTGATTACTAAATTCCCTTCCTACAAATGTCTTCTCTCACCATAATTCCAAGAAAAGTTACTCTATATGTAAAGTTTAATCCAAGCGGTAGTAGGGTTGGAACCCCATTGTTATAGTGTGATATGAAATGGGGCTCACGTTTTTCATTCTTCCTTCTTCCTTGATTTATTAGCATACAATAAATTGATATCAATTCAACACTCATCCAATATTATATATATATATATATATATATATATATATATATATATATATATATATATATATATATATATATATATATATATATATATATATATATAACTGTACAACATGCACTCATAGACATCAAAAGTAGTAGGAAATGACACTTTATTTATGATGACCCATCTAAGACCATAGTTCTTCTTCTTGATTAAAAAAAAACACACTTAGGCAATTGCCAATTTATTTTATTTTTTGATTTATTTTAATTCCTTTCTTCCATACAATTTCATTTGTTTGGTGAATAAAAGATTTCCTTAAATTTTGCCATTTATTTTATGTTTTTATGCTGAATCTACTATCAGGCTATGGTAATGCAGTTTCCAGCATAAGCATCTCTCAAGTCTCCTCTTGGACTTCACTGCGTAGAATTCCTCAAGTCCTGGTCCAAACAATATACATGTAACAATTTTGAATTGGTCATTTGATTGAGCTACGGTACATTGCTGTGGACTGCATAACCAAAGGCATGCAAGTAAGGTAGGAGCACCCAATTCCGAGAGTGTACCCAATGTCGATAATTTTTAGACGTGACATTCATTTTAGAACGCAAATTTAAGCACATCATAGGGCCTTTATTATTTGTTGACAAAAATGATAAGTTATCTATGGTTTACATAGATTTAGGTTCTAAAATGACTACCGTGTATAGAAATTATCCGGATTGGGTCCACTGTTGGAATTCGGTGCTCTTACCTTAGGTGATGGGACATAATGTCATGTTCAACTTTAGAGCAAGTACAACCTTGAGATATTCCACTAATGACCTTAGGCCAAAACTGGTTTAGTTGAATCTTAGTGATTATAGGTGACACTTATGGATTCTCAATGCTTACAAGGTATGTAAGCCAGCCGGCGAGTCAACATTTTTAGGGTAGGGTTTTCTATGATGTAATTTAGTTTTTCACATTGTTCAATGATCTTCCTATGATCATTAATTGAAATAACTTCGCGTTTCACGTCTTTTCAATTTCATGGCCTTTTATGTTGTCAATGGTCGTGCAAATAGAAGTGAAACGCTAATCTTATTTTTGTTAATCAAAAGGCTCACAAAAAAATAAAATAAAAATAAAAATAAATAACGTGTTAGGATCTTCTTCTAATTATTGTACGTGCATAGTAGGTTCGTATAAATATAATTATGTTTTAGTTTGACAAAAATTATTTTACCACATATTACATAGCCATTGGTTATAACCCACAAAAATAATCTAGATAACACCAAAATAATTAAATTATTCATCATAACTTGTACAATCCTGCTATGTGGATATGGTATCGTTACATTTGCGTTAAATTTTGAACTTACATTAGATTTCCGTAATTTTTTATTCCTCTGAGATAAATGGAAGGATATTACTGCTGTATTCAGTTTTACTGCAGCTTGTGTCAAAGGCATAGGTAGTCTTGGATGAAGGACTTCAAAGCTTACATTATCAAGCAATTAGTGTGGAACTACATATAGGTTGTGTTAACCTGTGAAAATCTAGGGCTTTTAGCCATAATTTAAATGTATTATAAGACGTGGTTTCTCAAAAATTTCGAGTTTCAATTTCAAAAATCAGTTATAACACATTTTGATTCAAAGACGTTTGTATTGTACAATACAACACATTCAAGTTTGAGGAACGAGTATTGCAAATTTTTCAATTGAATTTACAAGTTTTGATACTTTCAACTTGAAATCTGTTTGAATTGGTTAACCCTTAACTCCATGAAGACAATTTTTTTTGGACGATGTATAGATTTCATCAATGTTTTCTCATCCGCCATGCACTTTTTGCATTGTGGAATTTTTGCTTTAGATTTTATGGAAAGTTAGCTTTATGCATGTTTAATCCAATTAGAAAGGGGACGATCTGTGAAATTCTTATGCCTCATTTCATGTTGTAATGATTCACCCAAAATTTCAAAGATTTCAATGTAAAAGTGCTCTTATAAAAGATAACTCATAAAATCAAGCAACCAAAAAATCTCAAAAAAACACTACATCTAGAGTATTACATTTCAACCAATCACAACAAATTTCATTCACAGATTGTTAATATCTTATTAATAATTGAATTTAAAAGGAATTTTGAATTTTGGGTTTCAAATTTTATACAAAATATTGGTGATAGCAATCATAGATCTAACCATATGGATAGAATAAAAAATTCATAATGTACAACTTTTATTTATACATCAAGTTCAAAATATCCCTCTTAGTTGCATTTTATGATGCATCCTTTGCAAAACTATCCAATATGCAGAGGGCTCTAGGCATTTAGGGGCCAATATCTAAATGTCTCAAAACAAATAACATTCACACGAGTGTTCAAGATTATAGTTTTGTGAACGCGGCTTTAAATCCTTCTAAAATAAAACATCAAAGAATGTGTTAATTAATAAATTATACACTTATTATTTAATTCAATAATTTCGATTATACATCTTTGGCCAATCATTCCAAAAATTCGTAAGATAATGACTTGAATTGTATTTGTAATATAATATAAAATAAGATATTTAAAAATAGAATTAAAAAAATTTGCATAGATATTGAGTCCAACTATATGGATGCCGTCTGAGTGTCATCGTTTGCAATTTTCATTTGTATACCAATTTCATAAACTGGATTTTGTGCACTTTTATAATAGATTTCACTCTTTATGATGAAACCAAAATTCAAAATTCAAATATAGGTCTAAACCTTGTAAACTTAATATTGTAAAGAAAATTAAAGTTCCAAACCCCAACTATCCATCATGCATGAATGTAACATTAATGGGTTTCACACGTCATGGATGAATAACCATTTTCCATCTCTTTTTGTTGACGTTATGTGTCCCAATCTCCCACCTCCTACTACTAAGAATATTAATAAGTAGCGTGTAACATGAAACAAAAGAAAACTAACTCAAGACTTCACAAAAGAATCCCAATTTAACAGATAGAGTGAAGAAAGGGCTACGTTAAATTATTGATTCAAAAAACCCATCTTGTTGAACAAGATTTTTAACCAACTCTTACCACGAGATGAGACCACATTAATGAGTTCACATGTTATCCACAAATTATTCGTTGAAGATAGCTCACTACTAATTTATCCACTCTTAACTACACTAATCTATCCTATTAGTGAGTTGGAAAATTAGAGTCACTTGAAAGTCCTTTGCAATATACATTATATCTTGATTCCACCAACACTAATATAAACATGTTACAAATAGTGTGACTTTGGTAATTAGCTTCACAAAGACAAATAGGATAATTAGCGTAGTTGGTGCATAGACGTAGAACCTTCCGCTTGATGGTCCTTGTCATCAAGCTTCATCACCAAATTGTCATTCTATAGGTACTAGTGCCGCTTGTTCTCTTGGCCTAGATGTCCCCCATACTTCCCGTGTTCCCATATTCCCCGTATTTTCCATGCTTCTTGTATTTCCTGTGCGTCCATGTCATGTACTTTTGCTTTCGCTTATTATTTATAGAATAATTTATCCATAATTCAAGTCATGACGAAATTCAATTCAAAATCCATAAGTTCCACACCGTACGTTCAAAAGCTACGAAATGACTTCAATACACCCATACTCGCCGAGAGCTTTCCAACAATACCAAAAATGACATCAAAAACTCCCATCTCCGATTTTTCATAATTTAATTCAATTTACGATGACGAAAATCATTCAAAAATCCATAACTTTCACATTGTACCTCCAAATGTGACGAAACCACTACAGTGCACCCTCCTCATTGAGAGCTTTTGAACGATACTAAAAACGCGGCCAACAGTTGGGAGATCTCAACGTCACATACAAAACAAACAAACGAACTAGAATACCTTCCAAATAAGATTCAACATCAGCAAATAACGTTAAATTTACATCTCGTGCCTGAGAGGAGTTATATATTCCTTCTTGCTAACTAATCATCTAATAAGAGCTCTACTAAGATCATCTAATCAGCTCACAATCCTTTAATCGAAATCTCACTCGACACCCCCAAGTTAGCACAGGTCCGTTCCTATTCCACTAAATCATCCACGTCATCAATGTAGCCAAAAAGAGACCAGTCCAGTATCCTGAAGGTCGAAAGGACTTGTTTGAACACGTCAGCAGCTGCCATGCACCCTGCCACGCTGGCTGGCACCGTCGCCCCTGCTGCTCCCACTGCTGCCGCACTCTCACTTTGCTCACTGCACCCAACAACACATCTTCAAATTATTACTATCATCACATTCCAGTAATCCCAAAAAACAATCACGATCAAGATACATCGTTCCAAGGAATTAATATAAAGCTCTTTGATTACCTGATAGCAAGAGGCTCATAAACAGTGATAAGAATGTCTGTTTCCACTCTTCGCAACCGGATGTTTGCCAAGTACACCTACCCAAATCAAATGAACTAACACATCCGTCAGTTTACACGTACTCAGAAAGCACATCAAAATCATGATGGAAAAACTGTGCCAGAAGAGCCTGCTCTTTGTGACAGAAAATAGAAACGTCACTCTGGAATGTACAAGTTCTGCTCTCGATACAAATCAGCATTGCCCTGTTAGAAACTTCACACAGTAAACACGCCCTAACGAGCATTACCCGCACGAGGTTGGACGCTTCAGGACCTTGGCGACCCTTGGCAATCGCCTGCACGTTCAAGAAGAGGAGTAGTCCTATTAGTCCTATTCATACACAGACATAAGTGGAAGAATTCAAAGAGTTACAAAAGGAAAGGTAATCGGCATACCATGGTACCAATCACAGCATTCACCGTGGTGGCTTCATCCATGTTGGGAATGTTGGCTGCAGGTACGCTACTTTCTTCTTGAACAACCTGTTCCCAACCTCTTCATGACAGCCATTTAAAACGAGCAAGCAATGGCTGACAGCTCAATTCTGTCCCTTGACAAATGCTGCCATCCCTATTTAAGAGGTTTTCAGTCCTCTAGCAAAACCTTCTGTACTCCACTCGCCTTGTGTTCGACAGTGTGCACCCAAGTCATATAGAATTTCATCAACCATCTAAAATAACTGCTGCTCCCACATCCAGCATTACATATATGTAAAAACCGAAAAAAAAAATCTAGTTTCAAGGGCAAGGTTATAGTAACGGGAGGCATACCAGGCTGTTCTCAGATGCTTGTTCAACCGCTAGGTCTTCCAAGAACCAGCGGGCGCTACCCGCATCGGCGACATTTTCCTTGAGCTCTAAAAGCTCCACAATGAAGCTCTCGTCCCGGTTAGGATCCTGGAAGACTTCCTGGAAAAGAAATACAAGAAAAAAGAAAGATCAAGAGAATATGGTGAGTTTGAAATTAGAAGTGCAAATATATAATCCAAACACTGTCTTGAAGGCAGAATAGAATTGAGAATGCGTTGCCATGACACATCCGTGAACACAAATTGCATTTACAAATGATAAAACACAAATGACGAGAGTTAATACCTGATTGTTAGGTACTTCCCGAACGTCGCTCACATCCTGCAAAAATCATCAGATACCAATCAAAGGTAAACTCGTACAGGTGAAACAAATTTATGTATTTCCGGTCCAAACATTCAAACCTCCAAAGTCCATGCACTCACAGAAGTCCACTCCTATTGACCAAATTTGATTCAATACATCACCGAAAATGTAGGGAGAATCACGAAGATGAAAAGAAAAAAACAGAGTATATACGAAGAACTTACTTTAAATCTGGAAGGGAAGTTGCATGAGATAGCTCCACCAAACAACATCATCTTCACTGCACTTTCTGAAAAAAGAATATAACAAATCTATTAACCCCTAAAGGACCAAGAATTTATGGTTTTAAAATGAAAAACTCAATCGATCATATTATAAAGAATATATTTCAGTTGGCGAAAAAAGTTATATCACTGGAACCAGTGAAGAACATTGGTCAAAAAACGAATAAATCGAAACAGAAGGAAGTCCACTCAAAAGTGCTACAAATAATCTGAGACCCAATTAAGGCTTAGAGGTTTAAAAATAAGCTATTTAGGATGTGCTAACATAGAAAGAAAGATTACGAAAAGAACACCAAATCCTTGACCTAATTCAGTGTCGTCTACTTCTGAAACTAGGGTGTCGGCGATCTTCTTCTTCTTCTTCTTCTCGATTAAGACTTGCAAAGCTTAAACTTCAACAATGCCCTCCGGAACACACGAACTTCGAAACGAAAATCGTCGCAAGAATCGACGAAAGCCTACACTGCCTTGCGGAAAAAAGAAAGATTGAACGAGCAGGAAACAGATCTGTTCGACGGTTTGAAAATCCTACTGAATGAGTTAGAGATGAATCGATCGATGAGCGTACTTACCAGTGGGATTCATGGCAGCAACTGGGTGTGAAAACAAGCTTGTGATCGTTTCGTTTGAGGCGAAAATTAGGTGGAAGTTGAGTTTGTAATGAGGTTGTTGTGGGCAGGCATCAAGATGTTCTCAAGCATCTTCGGTTTTTGTGCTTTTTGCTTGCAATGATCGCAGAAAGATCGCCGAAAACACATTCAAGTGCGTGATCGCTTTCGTGAGAGAAAGGCTTTTGTGTTCACTGCCTGGCTTGCTCTCGTCAGCTTCCTTGCGTGGAGGAGGATGGATGAAACTGGATAGATGAAAATGGATGGGTGTTTTGCGTTTCCTATTTTCACCCCATATGACCAAGTGGTCGGGACACATGTAGAATCGGAAACCTCACCTCGACAAATGTACCCGCTGGCTACATTCTACATGAGATAATACACGGGAGGTTCCCGATACAACATCCTAGCCCCAGTGTTGGTATACTAAACAGTATACCTTAGATAGATAGAAACTCCGGTCCCTTTTAGTAAGGGGCCGGCGTGAATGAAGTGTCCGTTCATAATGCCAATGACCCGATGCCCACCGAACAAGGGGAATACTACTCTCCCCTCTCGAGGATGAACACTATAGTGACACACTATGCTACAAGCTAGTTAGCCACTAGTGCCTTGAAGATACCGGACATGGTATCCCCCCAAAGGACTTCGAGGTACCCATACAACAAGGTCCAAGGACCTCCCACCATAGTTGGGTGGACTATGGTGGTGAGCACCACGCCGGCATAGAAAATAGAACCCACAACCTCCTCATTGGGGGCCATGAGCCCCAATCACCAAGCTAAGACCCGTGGTGCCTCAGTTTACCGTATAGTAGGTGGAAGGCAGAGTGCGTACATTTGTATCAAATATTTAACAAAAGCAATGTTTGGTAGAGACGATATTCATGAATATTCTTTAAAATTTTATTTTAACCCTGAAACGTCCCAACGTCCAGAAACTGGACGATGAACAAATTCAAAGCCTTGCAACTTTCTCATACAACCTCCGATGACTTTGATCCACTTCACCTTTGTAAGCCTATTAAATTCTCTACCAATTACAATAAATTTCTTCTGATGGGGAGCTGTTGATAATATTGGAGAGGCCTTGAACTACAAGTATGTCAAATTTGTTGGGTAGATTTCATGCTTGCAATGGTCCTCTCATGTACACCTCATGTATATCTGAGTCATGCTAATATCTATTTTTGAGGCTAGAATCTACTTCTGTTCAAAGGGTTGGTATGTTTAGGGGTAAATTATTTAGGGCCTCTTTACACTAGAGGCAAGAAGCGGTGAGGAGAGAAATTTTAGCCAATGAGAGGCCTATAAACCGAAAAAACCAATTTTTTTCATTGGTTCAAATTTCTCTTCTCACAACTTCAGTTCTCGCCTCTAGTGTAAAGAGGCTCTTAGTTCTTTTTTTGAAAATTTTATTGCCTCTAACCATAGGGAAGAGGCATTGCGGGGACACTCATTTTTTGGGCCTAAATATCACTGTAGCAAATATATTCAGACCACGATTCCACTGAAAATGCATTCTCGTCCTTCACCCATTCTATTTTGGTCAAAGCTCCTCGTAGTGTAACAACTTGTTTTTAAAATATTTAGGCATTCACCTTTAGAGTATGTAATTTTTTTACTATGACCAATAGTAACAGTAGTAGAAAAGTTAGCGCTCTCCATGGAGATGCCGAGGCAAAATCACTGTGCATGTGTGGAATTGGGCACCACTTTTTCTACTAGTGTAATTAGTGTGTATAGTATTATTGTAAATAGAGGGCAAGATTGAACAAACTTGTGTCAAATGTTTATTTAGTTTTGGGATAGAAAAAATGGTGAACATACACTTTATCTTGGGGGGTGCACTCTACATTATGTTTGAGAATCACGTGCGTTCATGACCCCTTCTAAAAAACCCCTGTATACAAGAGGCTATATGTCTAAAATACCTTTGTATACAGATGTATTCCGTTTTAAATATATGTTTAGTGTAAGTATACGTGAATATTTTCAGTTCTAAATGTGTTTATTGTATGTATAAGTAATACGGTAGTGTTCAAATTAATACCCCTTCTGTGCACTCACGTATACTTGTACATGTTTAGTACAATGCACCCCCCGAGCACTTTATCCATATTGGCTTCGAAAGAAGACTATAGGTTTTATCTATCTGTATGAAAAAACAAAGGATTGAAAAACAAAACACTACAAATATTATAAGATTTTTATCTTTTTTCCATTGTTAAAAAAAAGGCAAAGGTATATTTTGCTCTTGGAAGATATACTCTATATATCTATATATAGAGTATATCTTGTGAGGATTAAATTGTAGCTTGCCTTCATAAGGACTATAAAAGTGCTACACACAAATGGTGACACTACAACCAAACAATAGGAAATAAGTCTATTGGTACAAATTCTCACTTAAATATTAAATCAATTTTTGTATCAATTATTATTATTGTTAATATTCAATTGTTAGAAGATGCATTGGAGATTCTTTTAACAACTTTAATATCGCTCTTACATGCAACAATATTGTCTTTTTCTACTTCATGCAATTTCTATTTTGAAATTAAGCTAAAAGAAGTTAATTTGTCATTGAGGACAAAGTTTAAAAAAGATAATGAAGAAAAAGTACCACATATGAAAGTGAATTTTCGACACCTTGAAGCCACAAAATAATTATTTTTTCTTCTACTGTCATGTGAGATTTGTTTTAGTAGTTGAAAGCTTTTAAATCTATTATATAGCACAGAGTAGTACATGCCATGCACACTCCCCACGACAATTTTACTTTGCAACGATCGTGTTGAGAGGCGATTCTTAGCATGAGTCTACCTAGTCTATTAAATAATGCAAGGTAGTTTACATGCTCCCCGTGATGTTTGTGCCCCGAGGACGGGCATGCCAAAGCTCGGGGAGTTCACTGGCAAAATTTTTAGAAACAACATGCGATAAAAAATAGGGTCTAATATATTCATTGTAGATAAATTTTGTAAAAGATGTACATGTAAAATAGGGGATTTTTAAAAAATGAAACATGTTTACATGTAAAATACCATCACATATAATATTCTCAGGCTTTTTACATGTAAAATACCATCACCTTATAATATCTTTTGCAAGGTAAATAACCCCCCAAATAAATAGGTCATTATCGTAGGTGTATGCAAAATATACAAGGGAGTGCCTCCCCTGAGTGCCAAAGTCATTCCAACACAAGATTTATTATACAACATATGTAGTGCATGCACATATGCAGACTCTCTACAACGATTTTACTCCCAAAATTTACATGTTAGAATAGTCTTGTTCAGCAGTGGATGTTGACATGGGGTTTACTTAGTTTATTATATAATGCAAGGTGGTGCACACACGTATGCACGCTCCCCATCATTAGGGGAGATATAGGGCCTCAACAAGCCACTCAGAAGCCACTATTTTGAATAAGTTGAAGTCAATTGGTGAAAACAAATTGTTTTAAAATTATTTTACGAAAAATACATAAATAAAAATAAATAAAATTTCAGTATGACGTGAACAATGATATGGCACGTTATACTACGAATTTTATATTATATATATATTTTAGTTATTTTGTTGATTGTTGTTGATGCATTGTTGATTAACCCGTAAAGGACTGGGGTCTTAGCGGGCAGCTGGGCAGTAGGATAAAAAGTTGACATAGAGCGGATCTCGGGCACCCCATCATGTGGACGGTGTTTAGAGCATCTCCACCCATACGCGTCAAGAGTTTGACACACGCAATAAGTGGATGAAAAATGCTAAGGGCCCTTCAAAAATGCCTCGTGGCCCTCAACTTTGGCGTGTTAAGAAATGGCCCTCTAAATCTATGTTTAGTTGACTGAATCTGACATTCTACTTGTGATTGGTGCATTGACTATTTGACGTGCACTTTTGGTGTGTGAGGGGCGTGCAAGGGTGGGGGAGTATGATTTCAAGGGCTCTTCAAATATAGATGAACTAGTGGGACCCGTGCCGTTGAGCACATTGACGTTAACGCAAATGAAGAACAACCACTTGTTTTTGAGCTTGAGTTGTCTCCTCGACGAATTCTAGCGCGGAACGGTCGAGTGAGACAAACCGAGCTGTATTGTATAATAGGGCTAGGATGTTGTATCGGGAACCTCCAGTGTATTATCTCATGTAGAATGTAGCCAGCGGGTACATTTGTCGAGGTGAGGTCCCGATTCTACATGTGTCCCGTATAATAGATAATTTTAGCGAGTGACCTTTAGCGAGCATGGGTGGAGATGCTCTTAGTGGCGATGAGGTCGCTCCCTTCTTCGGCTTCATCGGCGCTGCTGCTGCCCTCCGTCGTCTTCTCGTGTATGATGCACTTGCTTTCTTCCTTTCATTAGGGTTTCATTCTTGTTTGCCCTCGGCGAAAACCTAAGTATGTTTCTATCGGTTTCATAGAAACATGTTTGGAGAACCCTAAACCGTATCTCACGTGAGTCCTCTACACCAGAAAAAATTTGTCCATGGTGAGGATCGTTCTGTGTCGTAAAAAATTTGGAGCTTCAGCTGCCCTCATTCTCTGTCCCTTGATTAGGGTTTCATTTTTTGATTTCGACGGGGAAGGGGTTTTTTTTTTTTTTTTTTTTTTTTTCCCTCTGATTTAGCGAGAGCCTAGTTGCTTCATGCTGTAATGCCTCGCTACTGATTACTCGAAACCTCAAGATCTTGCTCCCTCTTTGGGAGAAAACCAAATCCAACTATGGGAGGACCCGGTGGATCGTTGCAGCCATGGCGCAACAACAGTCGCCACTTGTTGCAACAATTGGCAGCAGCTCGTACAAGTAGCTACAGAACCACGTCCGCCCTACTTCACACTACTACTACTACTGAGTCTTCTTCTTCGTCTTCCACTACTGATTCTTCGTCTTCGTCTTCTTCGTCTTCATCTTCGGGGCGCGTTCTGCCGCCCAAGTCCCGTCTCACTTGGGTACGTATTCATTCTCTCTTGGATCGACCTATTATTCGGATTTTGCGCGATCAAGGGTTTAGGTTTTTTACATTAAACCCTAATTGAATGTTTCATGTAGTGCTCTTTTTTAGCATCTTTTCTGGTTATGAAATGAGTTCTGAATCATTAAGTAAAAAATTAGGTTGAAATCGCTCTCTTTTCTTTAGAGAATGTGTTTAGAGGTTACCAGGACTTTGTGTTGAGATCACTGTTCCTTCAACCTTTCAGACTTCATTATTTCAGCCAGTTAGTGCGGGGGTTTTTCCAAAGCTTTCTGGTTGCGCGATCGACGGTTTAGGCTTGTAGCAATTTTGGAAGTTGTAGCAGAGCTTTTAGGGTCTTGTATGTAGCTCTGATAGAACTAAGCATTCTGACCGTCTGTCGTTGGAGTTCCACCTTTTGTTGGAGCGTGCGGGTTCACCAAGGGTTTAGGGTTTTACATTAAACCCTAATTGAATGTTGCTCTTTTTCTCATCCTTTTCTGGTTATGAAATGAATTTTGGATCATTAGGTCGTTGAGAACGCTCTCTTTTATATATAAAATGCGTTAAGAGGTACCGGGACTTCACTGTTCCTTCAAATTGCTGGAAACAGCTGTTCTCTTTTACAAGCATAACTGAAACATAAGTCAGCAATAGGTTATACTTTTCTTAGTGGGGATTAATTCAGAAAGATTGTTAAACTGTAAGTGTCAGAAGTGGCCACTTTTATGTGTAATAGGAGTTGAAACATATCATGTAGGAATTCTTCAAGAAAGGTTACCTGATGAACCAATAGAGATACGCTTTTCAACTGTGGAAGTCACTAGAAACCACTATTAGCTTTCAAAGTAGAAAGTCACATAACATTCTATAGTAGTTGTAAGAGATCATCCTTCTCTACAGTTCTACATAACATTCGCCCCTAGACACTTGTTTCTTTTTTTAATGTACACATGGATCTCTCTTGCAGCGGCGATTGTTAACAGGGACGGTCCTCGGGTCTATAATTGGGGGAGGAGCGTATGTGGGCACCTCGGATGAAGCCACAATCAGGTTTGCTTTGTTGACTATTCGTGATTCTTCAAGTTCAGTGCTATGTGTTAAAAACAATGTGGTTATGTTTCAGTCATAGAAACTCAGAAACTGATTTTTACTAGATTTAATATGGTAGAGTGGATGGTTTTCTGAGTAATGGCGTTGTTATTACCAGTGATCTCAGAACCACTTTATGACATTTAGAACATTATGCGACCTCCCACATAAATGGTATCTACTTTTGCTACCCAGTGCATACAATACTCACGATACCCCTATAATATCCAACAATATCCTTGATATATTAAGGTGATACCATGATGATACCCGCGGATATCACCTCATGAAGTTGCTACATATTTATATCATGATGAAAATTCTCGCTACGTTTCAATTTTTTTTTCATTTTCTTTCTTTGTATGTTTAGCAGCCCCATATTTTTGGTAGAAATCCGGCTAATTTTAGCCAGTTTTGGGATCACTGGTGCTATGTGTTATAAACAATGTGATTATGTCTCTGTCATAGAAACTCAGAAACTGATTTTTACTAGATTTAGTATGGTAGAGTGGATGGTTTTCTGAGTGATGGCGTTGTTATTACCAGTGATCTCAGAACCACTTTATGACATTTAGAACATTATGCGACCTCCCACAT
The DNA here is from genome assembly GCA_022496805.1 of Pohlia nutans. Classification (NCBI taxonomy): domain Eukaryota; kingdom Viridiplantae; phylum Streptophyta; class Bryopsida; order Bryales; family Mniaceae; genus Pohlia; species Pohlia nutans. The sequence goes on along the minus strand of CM040091.1, from coordinate 13,677,762 downwards.
AAATGGTATCTACTTTTGCTACCCAGTGCATACAATACTCACGATACCCCTATAATATCCAACAATATCCTTGATATATTAAGGTGATACCATGATGATACCCGCGGATATCACCTCATGAAGTTGCTACATATTTATATCATGATGAAAATTCTCGCTACGTTTCAATTTTTTTTTCATTTTCTTTCTTTGTATGTTTAGCAGCCCCATATTTTTGGTAGAAATCCGGCTAATTTTAGCCAGTTTTGGGATCACTGGTGCTATGTGTTATAAACAATGTGATTATGTCTCTGTCATAGAAACTCAGAAACTGATTTTTACTAGATTTAGTATGGTAGAGTGGATGGTTTTCTGAGTGATGGCGTTGTTATTACAGATGAGAACCGCAATTGATGATTTCTGAACTCTGTTGTTTTGTGTAGCAACTGGGCATTTCAGGGAGCCAATTTGCTGAACCCACTGTTCAAGTTTTTTGATCCGGAGGATGCTCATAGGCTAGCCATCTGGGCCGCATCTCATGGATTAGTCCCCAAGGAAAATCGACCAGATGCCCATGTCTTGGAAATAACTGTGTGGGGGCGCACTTTTTCAAACCCCGTTGGTCTTGCAGCAGGCTTTGATAAAAATGCGGAGGCAGTGGAGGGGTTATTGGGGATGGGATTTGGGTTTGTGGAGGTGGGATCAGTCACACCGATTCCTCAGGAGGGCAACCCAAGGCCTCGAGTATTTCGAATCCGGGAACAGGGGTAAGCAAGTATGTCTCTGCTTTCTTTCTCATGCCAAATGATGTAAAATGTCACATTGTAGCTCTACTTTCAATTAACATATATATATAGCCCCTATGACTACCTTCTGCTAAGATTTTGAACAGAGAAAGTCCACTTTAGAAAATAGATTCATTTAGGAACCTAATAGTCTCATTTAGTAGCTTTCAAAACATATTTCCATCGTTCCAAATGTAGGGTATGATTTCTTCTTTCTATTGATACATTTTAGTACCTTCCTTCAAGCTTCCCAAATGGTTTATTTCAACTCCTATAGATTTGGAAGGAGCCACTTAGGGGTTAAACAGGGGGAAGATCTTGACAATGATATTTCAACTTTGTTGCATACAATCCTGATTTGATTTTGTACTCACCTATTTTTCCATAGAGAGACGGCGATCATTGAAAACGACTTTTGTTTTTCATGAGTTTTGCAGGGCAATTATCAACCGATATGGATTCAACAGTGAGGGGATTGTTGCGGTGGCGAAGCGGCTTGGAGCCCAACATGGGAAGAGAAGGCTGGCAGAGACCACCAGAGGGGACCCGTTTGGTTCAGATACTCGACCAGCAGGAAATGCTGGTACTGGGATTTTAGGTGTTAACCTTGGAAAGAATAAGACTAGTGAGGATGCCGCAGCTGATTATGTGCAAGGCGTGCATACTTTGTCACAGTATGCTGATTACTTGGTGAGGTTTGGCATGATCGTGATTCTGTGCCACACTTTGTTGTTTAGTGTGTTTGCTTCAATGGTGATTATAGACCAAAAACTCAGTTGGTGGAAAATGGTTGCAGGTTATCAATATATCCTCTCCTAATACCCCAGGACTGCGCAAACTTCAAGGGAGGAAACAGCTTCAGGACCTTATAAAAAAGGTAACTTATATTTGGTCATATCTATTCAAAAGCATCCACTGTAATTAATTCTTTTGGGACAGCTCAACTCACAAAGTACAGTGCTGACTTGAAGGTTCTAGCTGCTCGAGATGAAATGCAATGGGGAGAGGCAGGGCCACCCCCACTACTGGTGAAAATCGCACCTGATTTGTCAAAGCAGGACTTGGCTGACATTGCTGCGGTAAAGGCCACTTTCACTCCATATTGTTTGCATGATTAAGTTTAGGTGCCTATTTTTCTCAGTCATCTTGCTAGTTGACAGATTTTACCTCTAAAGGACCAAAAGTCCAAATTGGGCCTCATGTTTTTTTTAGCATTTTTTAGTAGGTCCTATATGGACTTAATTTTTGTTCAGTTCTTTTTTTTTTTTGACCTACACATGCAATGTTCTTCACTGGTTCCGGTGATATAAAATTTGGTCCCATGCAAATTACAGTTTTCACAATAGAATTTGTCATTTTAGAACCACAAATCCCTGGTCCTTTCGGGGTCAATAGCCTGTCTCTTCTACTTTCATCTAATCGTTTTCTGAGTTTCGTTGGTTCTTGTCCTCTCTACTCAGGTGGCGCTTGCTTTGAGGTTGGACGGTCTGGTAATTCACAGGCTTTATGTCACTTTGTAAAGTCATTTCTGTTCTGTAAAATTCACTGAAATTTTATCAAGGAATGGCATGCATCTACGATTGTTTGTACCTGGATTTGTCTAGAGTTTATTCGCGCATTATATGGTATCACTGTGTCTTTCACTTTTTATTGAGCTGGGAAATTGGTTTTGCAGGTTGTGTCCAACACAACAATATCACGACCGGACTCTATTCTTGGATTACTTCACGCAGAGGAAACTGGAGGCCTCAGTGGGAAACCTCTATACAACATGGCCACTGAGGTGCTTCGGGACATGTACGTCCTTACAAAGGTAGTTTTTTCTTGATCTCTTTTGCTTCACAATCAATTTTAAGGATTATCGATGCAAAATTATATGACTTGTGAACGTTGAAGTTCCTCTCTTTGTCATCCAGTGGGCTTTACGAGTATCTTGTGTGATCTTGTCAAAGAGGCAATTGCATTTATTAAAGGGGAAGAGTTTTCTGAGCTTCATGACGATTTACCACATTAATTACCGTTGCCATGGTGCCTTGAATTTTGCTTTGTATAGAATGCAGTTCCCACATGTTCCTTAATGTTCAATCCATCAGGAATTCTATATTATTTGATGTCTCCATTCCACTTGATGGGTTGAATTAACATGCTTTATGTCGATAACTTCACTTTTGTATACTGGATTCTTTTATGGTTAATATTGAAGCTGTGCAAAATCTAGTGGGTCATTTTGTCATTTTCTCTTCAATTGACACATCTGGGTTTTGTGAGCAGGGGAAAATTCCTCTAGTGGGCTGTGGCGGCATAAGCAGGTAGGATCTGCTGAAACGTTTTGTTTATAGTAGTCTTAGCCAGATATTATATATACAACCTGTGTTGCAAGCACATGATCTCTGGAGTATATTTGCTTGTAATGATTTTGAACGTTCCACGGTTTTCTAATAATGTACTTTCAGTAGGATGTTTTGTAACAAACGTTGTTGGTCCTCTCTTCTTGTAGCGGTGAAGAAGCTTACAAGAAAATTCGAGCTGGTGCCACTTTGGTGCAGCTATACACCGCATTTGCATATGAAGGGCCATCAATCATACCTCGAATTAAGGTACGCTGTCAGTCAATTTTGTTTTGTTTTTCTGTTGGTAGAGCAACATGGATACAAAATGGATACAATAGAGTTAACCGAAAAGTCAGCTTAAAGAGGAAAGTTTTAGCAAACTGCTCTTGAACTCCTCTTGAACTCATATTGAAATATAAATAGACCAAAAACTAGTTCATGATGAGTTGGGAGACAATCTAAAACAAGCCACTGTCATTATTCTCCACACCTTGCAATGACTCCCACACCTCCTACCAAAGAGGTTAGAAGTAGAGCAATAAGGGAGGTTAGATGGGCTTCTTTTTGGTTAACTCTATTCATCAATATATGCAAATGCTCATCCATTAAATTGTCTATTATAAGGCACTTGCATCCAAATACTGGCAATTTTAGTATTTTTTTGAGAGGACTTTGGAGATTTCATCCACTTTTTTGCCCACTTTTTCTAGTGTAAAACTAGCCACTCCCAAAATCAGAGAAGAAATAATTTGGCTGCTCAGGACCATGTGATTTCTATCACATGCAATTAGAGTGGGTGTTTTCATACCCTCTTTTGTTTTCATTCAAGTAATTGTGTTTTGGCGATTGCAGTCAGAGTTAGCTGCTTGCGTGGAGCGTGATGGATTCAAATCGATACAGGAGGTAGTTGGTGCTGACCATCGCTCATGCTAGTGGTAAGTGATAGCAGACAATTTTCTATCAGTTATTGATACGGAATAAGTTTTAGTCACGTGCATCAGTATCTGGCGGGCATCACTCGAGGGCCTAGCTTTTCCTTGTGGAGGAAAGCTTGAAAGGTCAGTGGAAATTATTGTTGAGCTAATGTGAAAGCACTTGTTCTGGGACATGGCTTGCACCCGGTACTGTGTCAATTTTCTTTTCTGTGGTTATGATGTGAGCACTGTTGTTGCTTGTGTGTGTTCGTCCACCTTCCATGTTCAAGGGAATGGCATTTCAGACATGCTAAGGCAGTTTTAATACAGTGCATAGATGGTTTAGTAGGCTTTATCTGCTTCCATGTTGTGGTAACATTTCGACGGGACAAGAAATCATAGACCGTGATTGATTCTTTATTTGTTACACCTCGTGTTCAATGATGACTTTTACATTGGTCCGAGTACCGTAACAAGAATATACATGAAGTGCTGCTTACATGCTAAAATGTGCCGTGCTTATCCCTTCTAGTGTCTAGGGTACTGTATTTCAGTAGGTTGATACTATCAGAAATAGAATGGATTAAATTAGAAAGTAACCGCACAATTGTATTATCAACTGGACTGGAGACAATTTGCCAAAATTAGAGAATCATCCAATGGTGGAATTGCAAGATTGTAGTATGTCGTTGAACCATATAATGCACACTCGATAATGAGGTTTTGGAGGGTGTGACTTTTAAGTTAAATAGAATTTGGATTAAATTTTCTAAAATGAAAACGACAAGGTTCAGCAATATCCTATGTCAACATCCTGTTTGGATGCTCGATGTAGCCAATTTTTTTGTTTCTGTTGGTAGACACATGTACCCTGGAATGTAGGTAGCTAAGGAAAACAATGGATAGAATCTTCCATATATAAGTAGTATTTATGCTCATCCATAAAATACCTATTATAAGGCACTTTCATCTAGCTTTCATCCAAACAGTGGTGATTTTAGTAATTTTTAGAAGACTTGAGGGACTCAAACTTTCAATGAGTTCAGTTATCCAAACTTTCAATGAGTTCAGTTGTCCAGATCTCAAGTGTGCACTCATTTTTTTGATTTACTCTTTGAGTAATCACAATGGGGTCAACTATTGCGTGGTGTGGAATTGGGGGTGCAGGAGATGTGGGGTGCGGGTGCAGTACATTCACAAAATATTTTTGAAATGTTTGATGATGTCAACAAAAATATTCCCTACATTCCAAATTTTAAACCCTAAACTCCAAATCCTAAAATCCCAAATCCTAATCCTAAACAACCACGTGGCAGTAATGGCGGAACAAAATATTCCAAAAGGATTCTACACCTGTATCCTTGTACCTTGGACCCCCAATTCCGCGCTACATAGTAGTTGGCCCCATCGCAATGTTGTATTCACTTTTCTCATTCCGACCTGTATTGTGAAAGTTATGACTTCCCAAAGAGTCGGGTCTCTATAGGAGGTAGTGTTTCTAGTTCTCTTTTCTTTAGTTCGGCCATAACTTCTACACCTTTCCGTATCCTTATGAGCCTTAGCAATCTTGAGAGCTCTTCTCCTTAACTTTCCAACGACATATAACATGCCCCATTTTGTTGAGATTTCCATTGGAAACGATGAGTCCTAGAGTCAATTCCAATTTATGTGTCCCCGAACACTGTCAACTTTGAAGAAACATAACTTTTGACTCACAACTTTAATTCATGTGTTTTTTTTAGATCTATGGGTGTGTGCTCTCACATGGTGCCCAATCATATATGAAACCTTTATAGACTTATACAAACACAATCGTCTCTTGCTTGTTTGGGACACCTCTTAGTTTCCCGTAGACGTCACCCCCGGATAACCTTGCGTACTATGGTATTTGAACATTCTTTTTGAAAGGCATGTGACACTTATAGAAGTTTTTATAGGTAGATGGAATTGAAGCTTGTAGATACAATTCATGATACTATTTTTTGGTTAAAATAACACCACCTCTCTGTGAAATATGCTTATGTGTTTTACTTTCAAAAATCATATCAATTACAATTTATTGGAAAATTTTATTTTTTGATTCTCCCTATAATCCTCTATAAATAAAGTACCACTCTTTAAAAAAAATAAAATTTTAAACCAGTGCTCGTAATTGTTTGCTCGTAAATGGATTCGAGGGCTTTGGCAAACTTGTTGAGTAAGAGTCGCTCCAAACTCCTAATTTGGCATTCACCGTCGGTGTGATTGATAGATTCTCGTCCATCAATGAACAAGATGTATGAAATTGATGGCCATATTATTCACTTCATGGCTTTAGTTTATTTTTGCATACTTGGTGAAGGTAATCTCAAAATCTCAAATTGGTCCCCAACTGCTCCAGTTTTTGCCAATACCAACTGAAAGAAAATGTTACATAAATCATACATACATTCCATAACATGGGCTACAACTTCTAGAAAAATAGAACGAGAAGAACTCCAGTCTTTGAAGGAGGCCGGTGTGAATTAAGTGTGTGTTTGTTCCACCCCTAAGCCTATGTCCTAGGTTAGTGGTGTAAAACTATTGCCTCCTTTCGAAAATAGACACTCTTTACTCATAACTAGTAACACTCAGCTAGCACATCAATGTCAAAAAACACAAAAATGTGACACTTCTTTGGACTTGGTATCAACAATTTTTTTGAATATCTACTTATGGGCATTCCATATATATCCATGAGTGGCTAGCCAACCACGATGTGCCACCTCTGAGAAACTCACCATAGAGTAGGTTATGAGTGAAGAGATACCTCAACTTGAAGACGGTCATGAGTTGCATGCAACTGAGTGTACCCAAATTTTGAAATACGTACTAAGCTCCAATCCGCCGGCTTTCAACACAGACACCACCACAATATGGTTAAAGCTTCTAATATTTGATTCCTTAGAAGCAAAATCTCCAAACAAGCTCTAGGTACAGAAAACAAAAGTGCCTCATTAACCCCTTTAACTTTCTAAACAAGTAGGTCAAAAGAAGGATAATCTAGAATTGTTATGTCTGGCATTTTATTTCAACTTGACATCATATTAGACGTATGACTTCGACTATCTAATTAGACGAGTATCAAGTACGTTATACAACTTGGATGAAATATTCTCAAATATTCTTAAATATTTAAAACATATCCTAAAAATATTCTAAAAGTGTTTGTCTGACACGCGGGGAGTTCTACTGGACATCTTTGACGTAGTGTTTGACACTTTGACTAATAGTATAGTAAGACAACCGTGGAGAAAATTTGACATTTCATTTTTACTACCTTGGGATATTGGCTCCCTCGAGTCGTTGGGAGATATGCATATGAGCTAGACGGGTCATTTCAACAACAATCTCAGAGTTACAATTTATAAGTGGGAGGTAGCCATTTAAAAGAAGAGTAGGGCTATAACCTCTAAATGTCACCTCACCCGTTTCTAGATTTGGAGAATTTCAAAGATGTAACTAATAGGATAGTTTGAATCGAGGTTTGAACTTGTTGTACGAATAAAAGTTGTACATTATAAATTTTGATTCTATTCCTATGGTTAGATCTATGATTATTGTCACCAATATGTTTTTATAAAATTTGAAACTTAAAATTCAAAATTCTTTTTTAATTTGATTACAAATAAGATATTGACAATTTGTACATGAAATTTGTTGTGGTTGGTTGAAATGTAATACTCAAAGTGTGGTGATTTTTGGATATTCTTTGGTTGCTTAATTTTATGAGTTGACTATTAAGAGCACTTTTACATTAAAATCTTCGATGTTTTGGGTGAATTACTACAACATGAAACGAGGCATAAAAATTTCATAAAACATCTCCTTTCTAATCGAATCACATATGCATGAAGCTAACTTCCTATAAAATATATAGTAAAAAATCCACACTACAAAAAGTGAATGACAAATGAGAAAACTGTGTTTGATTCTATACTCCGTTCACTTTTTGAACGGTTGGACATTCATGGGATAAGGGAGAGGGCACTAGATTGACCCCTTGCTTGTACCAATCATTTCTTTGGTTTCTTCATTTTGGGGTGTAGGTATTGTTTGGAAATTTTAATTCTACAATTGGGGTATGTGATTCCAAAATAGTTTAAGACAACCCACCATGTCTAGAAATAAAGGAAAATTTTGTTTTTGTTTTTAACCTCTCGTACAAGCTTTCCAATCCAGCTTTAAGTCATAAATAGACCCTTCAATCCGGTTACTACTTTGACAGTCAGTTTCTCAAGATTTTTTTATTCTTCACCGGCAAACCATCCAAGATTAAGGCATCTTCATTGAGATTGTGTGATGGTCCAAGATAACCCTAAACTACCAAGGTGATGGCGAAGGAGTACCCAAACCAAATGGTGTGGTTGGCGGATCATCTCTCTACTTGATTGGAAAACCTTTGCCTTGAGTTGCAAAAAGCAATTCGTGTGTCAAAAAAAGAAAAAAAGAAAACCCGGCTATCCATTCTTCACCACTTGTGCAAATTAATAAACGATTTTTTTCCATAACTAGGCTCTAGATTAGAGTTACTTAACACACAACATTCCTCACTAATATATTGGTTTAACATGTTATTTCTCATAAGAAGCCTCTACTTTCACTTTACCTAATCCATATACCAGTAACTCTTGGTAGCAAGTTTAAAGTAGCAATTTAACATACCATTTTTTCAAATTGGTCTAGGCGGAAACCGGAATTTCCAATAATTAGATGTATAGGTCCACCATAGGAAGATGAATTATAGGTGTCAATGCCATGGCTATTCTTGGTGGGCTTGAGAATGCATTGGTCCTTTTGTATAGCACAAGTACGCTCATATTGATGCACATGACCCCACGTTGCAATATCTACCTACATACAAAGATGCATGATAAATGTGTGTTGATTTGGAATTGTAAGGATGTTCACTTCCATATTTGTTAAATTGAGACTTTTGCTTGAATTGAGATTTGAAGGACTTTAAGACGATCACCTTAAAAACCTATAGGTTATATTTAGCATCAATGCATATTTCAAATATATTATATATGCTTATATTTAAAAGGTATGTGTTATAAATATACATGTACTCTATATTTAGATTAAATTGTGCTCATTTTCATAGCATAATAGAGCAATGAGAGCAAACATCCTTTTGCAATGGGACCACAGTCTAGTTACAATTAGCAACTAATTTTACGTGGCAATGACACGGTAATCTCAAACTTCATGGAATTCATATAGCAGTTCTTCATTACTTAGAAAAGTGAATCTAATTCTCTTTCAATCCAATTTTCAAAAGGGTGCTCCATTGCACTGCTCTATTATGCTATGTTGGTTCTATTATGCCATGTTGGTTGTGAATGATAAACTTTGGGCCCAAATTAGAGCATTGAAATAGAGATGAGCTTTGAAATAGAGACAAGTCAGAGCATTGAAATAGAGATGAGCTTTTGAATGTGAGGCTATTTTCACCTCGTGCTGTATGAGAAGTGGTTCAATTGCTTCGGCCATTGTGTAGTCCACAGAAGGGAGAATTGTACTGGAAATAAAATCAGCCTTTACGGAAGAGTACAACGGCCTGTGTCTGCAGCCACACTAATTAGCCATTTTGAAAGGTGCAAAGAATTATAACGCCGGGAATGACCTGACATGGGTATCACTTTTACACGTCTCACACAGTGTGATTTATGTCTAACTTAGTTTATGTGTGAGAAATTCCATGTTTAACACCATATATAGTTGCAGTCATGGTGCCTATAACTTCATGATTCCTAGAGAGAGATTTTAATTAAAGTGACCATTGACAGTTCACTAGCAAAGGAACCCCACTTAGAAGTGGTCAATAATGTCAGATATCTTCATCATTATGGAGGAAATGTGAACGCCCTTTCCATTAAAAGTGTACACCCAGTTTGCACTTTTAAAACCATTGCACAATGAAGAGGTTGATGATCGCCAATCTCCTTCAAAAATTTATAGCATAAACTTCAAAAATTGCATGATAAAAGGATTGAAGATCACCAATTTCAACTTACGTATAGGTATGTATGATCGACAAACTTACGTATAGGTATGTCTGAGAAAAAAGAAATGGTGACGTGCAGAGCGGAATGTTGCAGGATTTACCCAGAAAAGATGACCCAAGGTGTTTGCGAACGATTCACCGATGCAAGGTCTTCCTCCAACCATGTATACTGTAGCCCAAAGCAAAACCCGTGAGTGTCACTAAACCCCTCATGAAAACTAGCAGTAGTGAACACGCTCTTGGCAAAACCTCTACCGTAGTACCATAGCAGGGTTCGCCACCCTGCAAACAAAAATTTATTATTTTTTGAAAAATATGGTTTGTTCCTTAAAAAAAACAAATTTCTTAATTAATTAATTTTTATATTCGTTCTTTTGTTTTCATAATTTCTAGTTTTAATTTTTTTTTATTCTTTTGATTTTGATTTTTAAAATTTTAAAATTAATTTTTGGCAAACCTGCTATGGTACTGTGGTAGAGGGAATAGAACATTGAGGAATGTAAAAGAAATTAGATAATTAGATAAAAAAAATAAAAAAATAAAAAATATAGATTACCATATACTGTGGCCCACAGTCTTTACAGGAGACTTTACTAATAATAATTATTTTTCTAAATACTGTGGTAAAATTCATCCAGATTGGATGACATTTTTGTTAAAATGGACAAGAATTTGCATGTCCAAATGGATGAATTTACCCATGCAATTCACCCACCCACAGTGTATGGTGATTTCAGTGTATGATCCTAGTTTGGCTGTTTGTAAGAAATGACGTACTTGTTCACTGCCGGAAACCCAGTCCATTTCTGTGCTCATCACGGTAAAGTGAACGGGGCCATATTCTACGGAATACCACGGCTTGTCTACACCCTGAGACGGCATCTGAAAATAGGTTTCATAAGGGACTCCACATTCGCCTCCAGAGTCAGGGGTATGGTAGACAGACCCAGATCCTGGGAAATCTCTAAAGACCACGGAGTGACAAGTTAGCGGAAATTTAACTTGAAAAAAATAAAAATAAACATGATCCCACCGGCGGTTTATATCTTAACACAATACTTTTTATTTTGGAACAGGGGGAGTATTATTCTACTCCAACTTTTCTGTATTAGAGAGTGGGCCTTATGGACAGATTCCAGCATTATCGCGAGGTCAAGAGGTCAAGCGGTAATGCAGGAATCTGCCCATACAACCCGCTCTCTGGCATTAAGGTTAGAGGCCAGGGTATTAAAAGAATTTGAAATTGTAGTAATGGTCGATTCTGCTAGTAGAATTGTTAGCTGTCTCGTGAGGCTGATTCTGCCAGCAAATGGCTCTAAGGAATGGCAGAATACCTTGGCCCTAACCTTAATGTTTAGGATATGTGTCAAATGGCAAAAGTATATTAATTAGCAGGAGGATTGATCACTAACTTACCGTTCATGATTCCCTGAGGCTGTCATGTAAGGAATGCGAGAGGCAACGGGACTAATCATTTCCAAGAACATATCCCACTCCACGAGAAATCCGGTCGCGTAGCTGATGTCGCCAATATGGAACACCGCATCCACATCCCCACCATCCACTGCTTTCGTTACCGCATCAATCACATGCACTGCTCCTTCCTGCATTGATGCATAAATTGTTGCATGAAAAGCCTTGCAGCTTAATTCGGTCCCCGAGTTAATTAGTCCCAAGTAGTTGACCATCTAATTCACACTACTAGAAAATCCAACTATTCTGCTGATTTGGTCGCGTTGATCAGGGACACTTTTCTGTTAATTTGGTCGCGTTTTTGTCTGAAGCAACAGATTGTTGTCCGAATCAACAGATTGTTGTCCAAATCAACGGAAAAGTGTCCCTAATCAACGCGACCAAATCAACAGAACAGTTGGATTTTCTAGTAGTGTCAAGTAGTCAACTAATTAACCAAAAAGTCATACACCATTTGTATCAGCACGATATTTTGTCACATAGTACACATTCTCAATTTTTTTTTTTTTTATCACATCCTAATATGTTTGCATGGAATATGTCATGATGTGTACACATGTGATGAGAGAATCTCATTGTTGGTTGTCAAAGGCGTGACATAAAAATCATGTGTCCATCTACCATCATGTGTCCATCTACCATCATGTGTCCATCTACCATCATGTGTCCATCTACCATCATGTGAAACTGAAAATCTCGGGATTGTACAAGAGTGAATTCCGGTACAGGGAACTAAGAGTTTTGGGGTTCAAATGAATAGGTAACTTCAAACAAGGTTTGGTGTTGGGTTCATAGCATAATAGAGCAATGGAAGCCAATAACCTTTTGCAATGGGACCATAGTCTAATTACAATTAGAAACTAAGTTTACGTGACAATGACACAATGGTCATGGAACACAAATGGCATTTCTTCATTGCTTAGAAAAGTAGATCTAAATGAAGATTCTCTTTCGATCTAGTTTTCAAAAGGGTGCTCCATTGCACTGCTCTATTATGCTATGTGTTGCACAGTTTGTGAATGAGTTCATCTTAATGGGAAAAAAATTAAATTAAATTAAATTGCAGCTACGCTGACCTGAAGGAAGTGCTCATTACTGCCGTCACGCTCATTTTTGCCCATGTCAGCGTACATGATGACCTTCACCTCACTAGCACCTACTGCAGGTGGAGTGTGGAAGCTGATTCTTTTGCTCCACCCTACCTTGTCACTGTTAAACAACAACAATAACCGCCTTGCTATCCTTGAGATTTTTTTTACCAAAAGTTAAAGGAAGAAGAATTTTACCATTAATAGGAAATGTGTCATTTTTCACTTATTATAAATGAGAAAGGAATGAAACCGCGGCAGGCACATGGGTTGTGTCAGTGTTGGTGAGTGGTTTTGGTCGCAAGAAGACAGAAATATAGGCATAATATTCCGCTACTATTCACACAAAGTGAAGAATGAAAAATGACAGGTCTGCTACAGTGTGCATGTTCTCTAAAGAATTATGCTTTGTACAAGAAAAAACACAACACATGAGTAGATTGATGTAAAATTTTCCTTTCGGAATAGCACCTGCCATATTGATACTCGTGCGATGAGGAAGGCAAAAGCTGTGTAAGAACGGCGGAGTGGATGAAGCCAGGGTCATGCCACCCAAATCCAGCTGCTGGTCCAAGCTCTGTGTCTGTCATTCAGTCATAAAACACAAACCACCATGAAACTCCGACGTTCTCACGATACTATAACCAAGTTGATTTTTATCAATGTGTGCTGCATTAGCACACAATAACCATCTGCTGGGAAAACATTACAGTGTAGTCGGTGGTCAGGATTGGGAAAAAAAAACAATTATAAGAAGAGAAGCTCAATTTTTTAGGAATTTTTTTTAAAAAAATCTAAAAAAGAATCTACTTTGTACGATGAAAAAGATGAAAAAGAGAATCATAAAGAGTATTCTTAAATTTTGACATTTGTTGAAAAGAAATTTTCCAAAAAAACTAATTATTTGACCTTGACGGACAGGTAAAGTAATATGATTTCAAAAAGTCAAGTGAACATTATTGAGATGACCAATGTTAATCAAAGAGTAACCAAGAGGAGTTGCAGCATTTCAAGGGGTATATGATTGAGGATAGTCTAGTGTCAATAGTAAACTCTCTTATGATATTGGACACTAGCCCGTTTGTTTCGACAAACAAACACTTTTATCATGTCGGCCTCAATTAAACACCAGCGTTTCTATCTATGATAAAAATTCATAGCATATTATTGGAGTGTTGAAAATATATGAGACAACTTGCATTGTGATTCTTTTTCTATTTGCTAACAAGTAACACATTCATTTCATACTAAACTCTCACTCGCAAAGTGGGATCAGAACAAAATAATGTCACTTTTAGGTTCCATTACCTTATTATTCCCAGAGGTTAGACATCCCTTTGTTGTGAAGCCTACAAATATTCTAAATCCATAGTAAAGTGAATTAAGTCCTACTAGTAGCAGACCTGTCGTTTTTCATTCCCCACTTCGTGAAAACAATGAACAATGGTGGAATATTATGACTATTTTTGTCTTCTTGTGACCAAAATCACTCACCAACACTGACACAACCCATGTACTTGGCGCTATTTCATTCCTTTTTTCATTTATAGCAAGTGAAAAACGACACATTTCCTACCACTGTTTGAGAGTATGTATTAGAGTTATCCGTAAACTAAAGGGTTGAGTGGGCCTTAGTTTGACTAAAATTTGGAGAAACAAAAACTATTGAGAGAAGTTCTAGGAAATCAAAAGAATGGGTGAGTGGGGACGGTTTAGGTATATAGAGTGAGAATCTATTGCCAGAAAGGGGCTAGCAATCACCTTCTTCATGTGTGAGGGTGAATAATAGAAACTTGGGTGAGAAGTTGTTTAGCACCGATTATTGTCACTATTCACTCAAGCTATGGTCCAGTCATCCACTTTTGAGGGACTTTACGGATAACTCTATTATGAGGAAAACATAAGGTAACCCCGGTAAAAGATGTTGTGAGGATCAGTGGATGCATACCACACATGTCGCCTTTTTGAAAAGTAGTCACAGAAGACCTGACTGAAATATGGTCCTTGCCGTATACAACATACTGAGGCTCGTTGTCTCCGCTAACCCAAGTCACCCTCATCTGCTTGCAAGGAAAAAGAAACATACATCAGAAAAGATGGGCTAGATTATTTTGGTGCCATTTTGACACCACAGGCCGCATACAAGTTATTTTAGTGTCATTTTATCCATACTAGGTTGGTATGGAGGTTGGCACCAAATTATTTTAATTGCATTTCAATGCACCATCATGGCACCATGTTCACATGCCTTGAAGTTCCTAATGTAGGTTTGTATAAGAGCTGAACACATTCAGTGCAATCTCAAATCAAGACCCAAATTGTAAAAAACTGTAGAAAACTTTAGATTTTATTCTAAGTGGGCTTCCTTCCATTATACTCCCTCTATCCTATAATAGATGATGCTTTTGAAAAAATTAAAAAATCTAAACAATTAAAAAATTAAGCAAACTAGAATGATTTCATCAAATACCTAAGTTTCTATTTTGGAGTGATTGTCTATCGAAGCAATGCCATATATTGTTTCGATAGTATGTGTGGCATGTGTCAACATGGTGATGTTCGTTGCAACATGTCCTCTGATGCAACAAATATATGCTAGCATTGATTTTAGCTAACTCATATGTTGTTTGTGATCGACATATGATGAGCAAAGACAAGCTTCAGAGACAAAAACACTCCATGTGTACTTCTCTTGTGATTTTTCTTTGTTAGAATTTTGTAAAACAACAACTTCAAATTGAATAAATAATCTGCATCAAGTAATTTGGGACAACCTTTTTCTCAAAAGCATCATCTATTAATGGGGCGGAGGGAGTATTGAACTTGTACTATGATTCATAAACCACACTGCATGTCAGATTTTTTTTCTATAAAATTCTCAAAGAGTTCTTTATGTGGGGTGAGCAACTAGGACACAATCATGTAGTATGGGAACAAGCACCCACAACCTTAGAGCATGGCCACCCATGCCCTGAGAGAGTCTCTCACTCTTCAGAAGTAGATGAAAAGTTTCAAGGGCCCTTTCAAAATGCCTCTTGACTCTGGATTCTAACGTGTTAGAAATTGGGCCTTCAAAACACTATTTAGTTGACTAAATCCTCCCATTCTACTTGTGATTGGTCCATTCACTATTTGATGCGTACTTTTGATACGTGAAGGGCGTGCAAGGGTGGGGGAGTGTGAGTGCTAGGGCCCTTCAATTCAAATATAGATGAATAATTTGAGAGGGTTCGTCCTAGCGTGCATGGGTAGGAATGCTCTTAGGTTACTGACACACATACATGTTCCTCCGTACAACTGGCTACAGAAATAATATCCCTTGTCATTTCCATGTCTTGGCATGTTATTTCTCATAACAAGGCTCTACATTAACGTTTCCTACTCCATATTAAGGGTCCACTTAACGTTCAGGCCCAATTATTGGCGCAACCCAAACTTGAGAAACTTCAATCATTACAATTGTTTAAATTTGGCAAATTGGGCAAAAAGGCTTTACGCTAGGGCCAAACCCAAACCTCTTCTCATCCTCTGTGACAACATTCACATTTGGCGCGAGAAACTTTTGGCCGGCTAAAAGAAATTGGATTAAGATTTTTCCTTAAACCCAATTCAACAACTTGGAACCAAACACCTTGGATCACAATTGAATCTTACAGATCTCTACCATATAATTATACAATCATTGACCCAATTACTTGTCAATTGGATTTAGGCCAATAGCCGAGCTAAGCCCTAATGTAAAATGGGATTAAGATGCATGCTTTGTGGCAACACTAGTAGAAGACTTGTTGTTTT
Organism: Pohlia nutans; assembly: GCA_022496805.1. NCBI lineage: Eukaryota > Viridiplantae > Streptophyta > Bryopsida > Bryales > Mniaceae > Pohlia > Pohlia nutans. Next base: position 13,661,370 of record CM040091.1, on the reverse strand, counting down.
TCATTCCTCATTTTGAGGGAACAATGAACAATGGTTGAATATTATGCTTTTAATTTTGTCTTCTTGTGACCAGAACCATTCACGAGCAATGACATAGCCCATGTGGCTAGCGTGGTTTCATTCCTTTCTTGGGGAAGTCACTTAGTGTAGATTTTGGTATACATGAGCGAACATAGGGTATTTAATGGGACCTATGAAATAATTGGAATATTCTATTATATGTAGAATATTTAGGATATGTTCATGGTATATTATAGGATTTTTTTCAAATTGGTTGAAAAACACCATATATTACTTCTAAAAATTTATAAATTTTATATCAAATGAATAAAAGACACCCTATATTTTTTCTCTCATGGTTATTTAATTTTTGACCGTGACTTCCCCGGGAGTCCTTTTTCATTTATAGTAGGTGAAAAACGACACATTTACTAGTGCAAGAGGAGGAATTGGATGGGGGTGGGGTTGTGATGGAGGCACCGAATTTGCAGCAGAGTTGACAGTGGAGAGATGGGCGTAAAGAGGGGCGAGAGGGTTGGCAAACGAGAGAGGGGTGGACGCGAGCAGCAGACATGGCTGCACGAGGCCATGGCCCATGAACACAAACTCCACGTCGCTTCTGATGTTGATGAGGCGGAATGTAAGCGAGCCGTGGCAAGTCTTCAGCAAGCACTCGTCTCCTTCCTCCTGAAATGCACATTCTGCTCTTGCACAACTCAAGTACTCCGCATCTGCCTTGAGGTACTGAAACTGCACATGGTATTCACAAAGCCCCATTAACCCCTAAACGTACCAGGGTGTCTCTGAAATTGACAATTTGAGAAAAAGCATCATAAACTACTATTTGGAAGATTATTTTGGAATTGATATACAAATGAAAGTTTTAGATTTTTCATTTTAGATTCCATTCGTATGGTTCGATTTACTAATATCATCACCAATATTTAATTATAAAATTTGAAAGTTAAAGTTAAAAATTCCTTCTAAATTTGATTTCAAACAAAATTTTAATATCTCTTGAGTAAATTTGTTGGAATAAATTTGAAATGAGATACTTTTATAAGTGGTAATTCTTTCAAATTCTTGTGTTTTTTAAATCTATGACCTCATTTTTGCAAGGCCACTTTTGAACTACAGTCAATGCAATTTTAGCTTGGTCAACGACTTGGCATACTTCTACATTTGTAATTTTAGAAAAATATGTAATCAAGTATGACTAAATCCAACCATTAGATAGAATAACAACTTGGTGAAGAATCTTTAAACAATTGGATGACTTTCATCCAAGCATTGATGAGAACGTGAGAAGGGTTTTAATTTGTTAATCGCCCATTTGTCGACGCTCTGACGTTTAGGGGTTAAGGTAAGGGGTACGATTGCCATCAATTTAAGCATTTTGACTTACATAGAGCACTGATTTTCAATGATAAAAAATTACAGCTTATTAAACTTTGGATTTAATAACCAAGCTCAATATTTAATTAATTTTTTCACAATATATGCTTCTTCTTTTTTCATAAATTTTCAAACTTATTATGCATAAACCACTATTGATGTTGGTAGGCGTACCAATAACTGTCTTTTATTTCTAGTTCAATCAGATTGCTAACTTGGTATTCATAATCAATGCTTGTGATAATTAAATTGGGAACTCCTAAAGTTAAAACAAGTGCTTTTATAGGTGATCACAATTGGTACCTAACAGTTTTTGGTGCTTCTACATTAGTACCAGGGTTGTGATGTCTGACACTATTTTCCACTAGTAGGAAACGTATAGTTTTTCACTTACTATAAATGAAAAAGGAATGAAATCGTGCCATGCAAATGGTTTGTGTCAGTGTTGGTGAGTGGTTTTGGCCATAAGAAGACAAAAATATAAGCATAATATTTAACCATTGTTCATTATTTCCATAAAGTGGGGAATGAAAAACGACAAATCTTCTACTAGTGTTCCAACTTGAAGTCTGACTTTGGGTGTCTAATTAGACGAGCGTCAAATATATTAAACAATTTAGATGAGATATTCTCAAATATACTAAAACATTCTATAATATGTGAACTATATTCTAAGAATAGGATAATAGTCTGATATAGGTACCCCAATTACGTAACATTATGTGTGACTATATGTAACTTATTTTGTGTGTCAAAATTTGTCTTTAACACCATGTATGCAACTCTAGTCATGCCATCTATAACTCCATCTAATTTTTGTAATTTTCCAATATTTTTTCTTGATGAAAAGGACATTTATCTAAAACCACACTATTTCAAGAGAGTTACCCCAAGAGTTACCCCTATCAGACCATTACCCAATATGCTTGTTTGATAAACGGGGAGGTCTACTGAACGTCTTTAACGTCGTGTTGGACACTTTGTCTTCCTAGTAGTCAAGTAAGACAACCCTAAGTAGTACTAGTTTGTATGGAGTAGATCATGTGAAAGTAGAACCTTGTAGTATTAGAAACCATAACTGGGAGCACATGAACCCACCTTTTGTAAGAACGACATTTCTATAGAACATGTCAAAACGACATTTCATGTCGTTTTGATTTGTTGGATCCACAGGGAGATAAAAACAAGATTCCCATATTGAAATTGTAGACAAATTTGCCACAACTATAGCTTTCCCAAATAAAAATACACTACAATCATCCCATGAAAGTTACAATTGTGGGATTTTTGTCCCACTTCCCGTATGGAATCCCATGTAGAAATGTCTTTATCTCTCCCTCTGATCGACATTGAAATGTTGTTCCAATGCGTTAAAACGACTTGGTTAGAAAAACAACAATTCAATTTTATTCCAAATGTTGTTATAAATAAAATTTTCTACCTACTTGTGAAAACCACTTTATTATTATTATTATTATTTTTTCCTTGAAATTATTATCCACCCTTGTAATTTGCTTTATACTATTTATTTTTGCCTTAAAATTATTGCCCCTAAATTCTTTAATAGAAGGAGTGATTTGTCTGTAATTTTTTTGCCTTGTTTATTACAACAAACTATAATCGCTATGATTAAACAAAAACTATTGTTATTGTGTCTTATTGACAAGTAAAAGGTGATTGTGATGCACTTTAATATGCTTTATTTGAACACCATAGGAACAAGCCTTATGAATTTTCAAAATATTGTTTCTAAATATGTCCGTAAAATCAACCCTAGGCTTTCATATATTGATTTTGTAATCAATAATTAACTTTTCGGGTTGCTTGTGGGTCCACATGTAAGGATCACTTTTGAGTCATGAACAATTATGGATGCACATGTACATAACTTTATGAGAAATAACATTCCAAGCAATATTTCTTATGTCACTTGAAACGCATTACAAAATGAGAAAGAAATAACATGCAACGTTAGGGTTTGGGTTGATTTATACATACATTTGTACTTCTCTATTATGACCTTGGGTAGTGTACTTAAAGTTAAGATTAGGAATACACATGAGTGCGTTTTAATAGAATAATGTCATACCTCCTACAATACTTAACCTTAAAATAGTTTTTAAGTTAAGATTTTTAGGTGCTAAATCATTACATATATTCAAATTCATTCCAACAAATTTTAGTCAAAAAATATCAATATTTTGTTTGTAATCGAATTTAGAAAGAATTTCATATTTTAACTTTCAAATTTTATAATTAAATATTGGTGATAGTACCAGTGAATCGAACCGTATGGATGGAATCTAAAATTCAAAATCTAGAACTTTCATTTGTACTTCAATTCCAAAATATTCTTTTAAATAGTACTTTATGATGATTTTTCTCAAATTGTCAATCACAGGGACACCCTGGTACATTTAAGGGTCAAGTGCACTTTCTGAGATTATAACATGATTGGGAAACCCTACCTTCAAGGTGACAAATATGGACTATTCACAGAAATGAATCATATATGTATTCTTTGAAACAATAATATCATCATATTATGGAGTGTCATTGTATGAAGGATAGACTGTACTTTGATGGGATAGTGGCAAAGCAGAGGAATCTCTTGAGTGTCACCGGTCTCCAAGTACAACAATTTCACAAATGGGCAATTTTCTGAAAAGCTGCAAAATCATCAAAACCCCTTTGCCAACTTCAGTGAGTTTGCAGCAGCTGGCAACTTTGAAATTCAATCTGCAAACTGTGAGCTCTCATCCACTTTGTCTTGCATACTTCACAACCCTAAACCTGAAAAATCCACTACAAAAATAATCATAAGAAAGAAGCCTAAATCTTTGGGAAATTATCTTTTCAAAAAAAATTCTATTGTTCAATTTTAGGCTTCATGTTTTTTTTTGGGCAGTTTTGAGTAGGTCCTAAGTGAAGTTTCTTTTATTAAAATTTATCTATTTATTGACCAACACATCCAATATTCTTCACTAATTTTGGTGATATAAATTTTGATCCCATTTAAATTATATTTTAATTTGCCATTTTAAAATCATGAATTCTTTAGGGGTTAATTATCACTAGTAGAAAAGGTGGTGCTCCCCAAGGAAATGCCTAAGCAAAATCACTGCGCATGCATGGAATTGGGCACCACATGCCTGGGCAACTCCCTTGGCAATGCCACCTTTTCTACTAGTGTATGAGGAGTGAGCTTGGGGAGTGATACTGACGTGGGGTTGGAAGGAGAGACGAGAGCAATCCAATCGTCAGGGTCGGGAGCCAACACGCCGCTCACGGTGACTGTCACGTTTTGCACGTCGGCAAGAGGCTCGAGGGCGTCCACGTCCATCCTCAACAACGGATTTAATGATATACACTCCGTCACCTTCCTCCTCTGCAAGGCCTGCATGCTCCTCACCAGTGATGGTTTTTTTAAAATTTGTTAGGAGACAATTTAGCATTTTTGCTACTTTTCCATGGCTTGACAAGCAATCTAGGCTCCTTCATAAGGTTCTTTAGCCCCTCTTTGGAACACCTTACCACTATTCCCGAATCACTGTCGCAATACCCGAATCATGACCATTATTCCCGAATCATTGTGTTGGATACCCAAATCAAGGCAAGTCTATGTCATCTTTAGCAAAAGATTGGGTGATGAGACATTGTATTTTATGCTAAAGCTTCTACAGTGCTACAGTTGAAAAAGGTGAACTCCACTAACTCCTAAAGAACCTTATGTTGAATGCTCTTTTCAATATTTAGGTAATATATTAGGGTAATTCACACATGCTACTTAGGCAATACTTGCCTGGGTAATTCTTAGGTTTAACCCTTTAAGGTCCCAATTCAACTCTGTTTTCAAAGATGCACTATAAAATGTTTGATGAAACCCTAAAATGGAGTAGATGTACAAAGAAAACTTGTAAATGTCAATGTGAAGATCACATCTGTACGGTTGGATTCATCATATTTTTTATTGAATTTTGAAAGGTTTTCTCTTGAAATTCAATTAAAAATCCCAAATCAACACAAAAAAATTTCAAAAAATTGTGATGAAATCAGAATAACATGCTCTACAAGATGGTAAGGTTTCCATTATTTGATTCTAACTATTTTGAAAAATCATGTTTGAGGCCTCACTTTTTGAACTAAGAATGAAACTTGACATAAACCGATTGTGCTATTTTTCCAAAAATAATAACAACTTATTTTGAAGATCCAAACCGTTCAAATAATAGTCAACTTGCACAAGAACCAAGAGTAATTTTGGTGGATGAAGATTGTCCAATCTGGATGAGATCTGAAAGGTTCAAGTCTGTTCGTCGTCCAGTATTTGGACGATGGCGCGTTTAAGGGTTAAAGAGGCTACACATCTTGACTCCATGTGGAAAGTCTGACTATTATTCCATCAAAATTCCACTGTATCAATTAGCCAGCCCCAATTTTATCTAACAATTTGGCTAAAATAGCAACAACAAAGAAAAAAACACTGCTCCTCACCTTGCCCTGGTAGCCAAGAAACTCCTCCGCAGATCTAAGGGCCACTGTTCCCGGGACTGTATCTGAGCTCACAAACGAAATGGTCATCATCAACAAGACCGCAAGTACGGTAGTCTTTTGCACTCCAAAAGCTTCCATCATTGCACACTTTGCATTTCACCTCCGAAATGGGGAAAAGCTGGGGAACTTTTGTGTCCTTGTGACCAACACTACTGAGCAGCAAGTCTAAAGACAGTCTTGTTTTAGCCAATTGTGACGCCCTTCCACTGCTTTATGTGGTGAAAAATGACACCATGTTCTACTAGCTGACAATGGACACTCTCGTTTTAGCCAATTGTAACGCCCTTCCACTGCTTTATGTGGTGAAAAATGACACCATGTTCTACTAGCTCACAATGCCTTCAGTTATGGGGAAGAGACAGACTTGATCTTGTGCAAATGGGGGAGAGCTCAACCATTTTTATGCACGAAAGAATTGTTGGTTGGAAGTGCAACTTACACTGTTGTTCTGGAAGGAGGGACATACCTACCAGCATTCTGCTCAATTCACATGGCCACTTTTTTGGGGGGCAAACCAATATTTTTCTTTTTTCTCATTTTCTCTTTTTAATTATTACGTCATGAGCTCATGAAGTAGACAAGTGAATTGTCTTTCTTTTTCTTTTCCTTTTTTTTTTGTTGTTGTTGGGGGGCAATATTTTTCCTCTGTTTTATACTTCAAACATCAGTCTTGTCTACTTCAAAGTTTGAACAGGGGAGACAATGAGAGTGACACAAAAACTACCAATACTATTATGAAAGATAGACCATTCTTTGAATATTGAGACAAATTTTTAAATAATAATATTTTTATTTTTATTTTTATTATGAATATTATTATTAATATTAATATAATATTATTACTAATATTAACATTAATGTTTTAGAAGTCGCAATTTTGGTGAGTTTGTGGAACAAAACACCTCTGATTCTTTAGAGGTTAAGCATAGCCAAGCCTGCACAGAACATAGCGTTTTGTTTTTTTTTTTTAATTTTCAAAAAGTTTTAGAAATTATATATTATAAGACATGTAAGTTTTATGAAGAACCAATATACAAATAAAAGCTAATAATCATACAATTTTCAATAGGGTAACCTACTATTGACACTAAATCCTTCTTGATTAGATATTCTTCATGCACAAAATGCTTCAACTCTTATTGATTTCCTCAAAGATCTCTTCAACAAACATTGGTTGCTGTTAGAACTTGTGGTGATTTTAAAAATAATGAGGTGCCTTCTTTATGCTAAAAATAGTTTTTCATGAATGGATGATGTGTATTTTTGGAGTATCTTCCCTAAGCAAACCTATAACCATTTTTGAAAATAGTTAACATTGGATTTTTCATTTAGATATACCATCACTTAACACTAGTAAAACATCGCCAGTGCATATTAGCAAAAAAAACCCCACGAGAAGACCCTACATCATGAACTAAATTAATTGTGGATTTTTTTGGACATGCTTCTTCAACCCCTAAATGACAGAGGGGGTAAGGGCAAAACCTAAATGTGTTATAAAATGTTGCTTCTACAACTTTGATGAAGTTTGGTCCAAGAGAGAAAATGAGAAGCACGATGTTTAGTAATTATCCGTACGGTCAAACTTTCAAAAAATGTTTTAGATACTCATTAAATGAATTTAGAAGCATTTATCGTTGAATATTCACCAAAATTACAAATTTTATTTTTAGAATTTGAAATTTGGTATGATTGGTTGAAACTAGACATTCTATTCTAAAGTTCAAAAAAGCAAAATTTTACAAAGAGGGAACATCATTACTTTCCCGAAATAGTAAGTTTTGTAACACTAAGACAATGTTGAGGTGTTTGTCTTTGAAAATTTGTCCTTGATGGAGTTTAACTTGGATTGACATGATTCAAATTGGGTTGGAAAGTAGACTTGATTTCCTAATTGAATTTTTTTTTTGTTTTTAAATTATTTTTTTCCATTTCAGGCAGCCCGTTAAAAAAGGGCAGCGACCATAAAATGGTCTTTTAGTCACTTAGGGGTTAATCTACGCGGGTGGCGTTTTTATTTGTGTAACTTGCTCATTTACAAATATAAATAATCTTTAGGTCTTCTTCTAGATGGGTGTACATTATTCTTTTAGTAATGAGGTTTTCCATTTGATTTGAATAAATTTAGCTCAAAAAAAGAAATTATTATATGATTCCAACTATGAAAATTCATAAAATACAATGAAATTAACAAAAAAATTACAAAAAAACTTTATTTAAGTTTCTTTTAGAAGAAAAAAATTTCCAGTAAAAAGAATTAGCACATGCCAACAATATTAAAAAAAATTCTCTCTTTTAGGTTCATCTACCTTAATCACATAACATTTTTGACATTGCAAAATCCCATCTTTGTAGAAATTATTCAATGCGCCCTAAAAATTACCTTTTTGCTCAACTTGATACCAAATTGATTCCAAAATTTTATCGCTTCTTGTACAATTTAATCTTAAGTGATAGAATTTTTTTAGAGAGAAATGAAGGAAAAACCTTTGAGTAGAAGACAAATAAGGAAAAAAATATAGAATTAAATACCACTTTCTTTGTTTCTTTTGTCTCGTTTGAATCATTTGTTGTCAATTCCATTGAATCCTTCTATATTCAAATCAATATAATTCTATTAAATAAGAAACTATTTAAGCATACATACTATTTGAAATGAATTATAGCATTCTCGATCTACATTGGCAGCATTGCTAAATATAACATGCCAATTTACGTGTAGATCAATTGTCACACCATACTTATACTTGGGACCGGATTGAGGGCTGGCCCGAAGTCTTCAAATTTCAACCAATAGGATCGTGCGATTCTTTCAAATCCGGCCCGAGGGTTTTATACTAGGGCCGGGCTAGAAGCCTGGAACGAGCAATTTTTCCTACGTGATGTCCTATGTGACATGATTTTGGCGTCAAATCTTTGGGCCGGTTTAATGAAACCGGGACAAGGTTTTCCTTGACCCAAACTCCAAACTTGGGCCAGATTGAATTGGGCCAGCCTTCCATCCAGCCCAGCCTGTGTATAAAGTGGGCCTAAATAACTATTATGGTTGATTGTCCTAAAACCACCAACTTAAGCAATCTGGCCTATTTTTGACAGTGCTAAATTCAAAAAAAAAATGTGACCGCATCCAAAATAGGTTTTAATGAGAATTGCAAAAATTTGCAACATCTAATTTGCATTTGTCAATTTTATACAAAATTTCAAAGTGGAAAGTAACTTGTGATCCATACATCACATACCAATTTCCTAAGTTCACACTTTGTTGTTCTTAGATCCGCTCATGAGCTGACCCAAAACCACCAACTGTTTCTTCACAATGGTTGGCGTGCCATTGGTTTACTTGAATAGTGAAATTGGTGGTTTTGAGTCTAAACTGTGGTGGCCCAAGAAAAGCTCTACATGTCATAATTGGGGGAGGTGGTGGTTTTAGGACATCCTACCTTAGGGTGTATTAGATATTACATAGGCTCTGGCTCTAGAAGCACACATGAATCATGTTAGCCACCCTTCAGACCGATCAGACTCCCGGACAAAACACGGCCCAATGATGCGCAGTAATGGACCCCTTTTGACCCGCAAGTGAGATGGATAGATCATAGCCAGAAACTCCGCAGATCAGGTCAGGTCTTGCCTGCAGTAAAAGCCTAGTCTGCAATGAAAGAAAGAAGCACGTGTCAGTAAGCTCACTGGATGTTCTTAGCTGTAACTTAAGCATTCCGAAGGTCATATCAGACGGAGACTTCATCAGGAAAGTTCGAGGAAGGGTTTCAGTTCAGCCCAGCTTAACTTACCACGACCCAAGGTTGACAAAATGAAACCCCTCGCACGTCGCGGGCTCTGCTATCCTCTCTAGAACTGACTTAGCTAAGGGCATCCTCAATCCAACACGGTAAAGCTCCACGGCAAAGCAAAACCTATCTTTTGACTGACCTAAAATTAGAAATTGAAAATACCATCATTAGAAGTGCGTCTAAATAAACATGAGATATTTCTCAAGAAAAAAAATTTGTGAAATTGGGACGTAGGTGAAATGTCCCATTGAAAACACCACATTTTCAAAATTTAGAGGGAGTGCACCAAATCTTGCTTAAAAATACCCTAAACCGTCACACACTCCCTCTATATTTCAGAAACCGTCACACACTCCCTCTTTCTTTAGACGCGCTTCTAAGGTGGTTACCCCATTCCCAACTGAATAAGAAATACGGATATGAGGCATTGAAATTATTCAATGTTATTATTTTTTAAAGATAGGCAAGAAGAATTAGATTCCAACACAAGTTGAAACATAATTTTTGGATGAAGAATGAATTAGTTACAAATTTTCAAAGTTGAAGTATGACGCATCCCATTCACGTCATATAGGTACACCTCTTTCAGTTTAAAGAAGATTTGTATTGCACACACTAAAGATGCTTGAACCAACAACAACGAACCCATAACCACACTTACACATACTAAAACCAACAAGAGAGAACCCATTACCAACTGTAACTCATGCTACAACCAACACCGTTGGAGCATTGATTGTGGATAATGCCCCTAGCTGTTGGTAAAAGGAGCTAGTTGGGAATGGGGTGACTACCTTAATGATGGTATTTTCAATTTCTAATTTTAGGTCAGTCAAAAGATAGGTTTTTCTTTGCCGTGGAGCTTTACCGTGTTGGATTGAGGATGCCCTAAGCTTATTACCGGTAAGTTAATAAGCTTCACTCTTGTTTCCCTTGTCAATAGAGTTATTTGTAAAGTACCTCAAAACCCTTCTTTTTGACCTGTAATTTGGAAAGGAGAGGATCGGCATGATCTCACTATAGACCCAAAATAGAACACTGGATAGATTGAAATTTTTATTCATAAAAATTTGGAGGGAGGGAGAAGAATTGGGTAGTGGGGTGGGACCGTGAGGAGGAGTGGTGTCAAAATGCTCTGGTACCAGCTCTGGTCCATGAAAAATACAGGACAAAGGACCGGATGCCTTTACAAATAACTCTAATAAGCTTCCCACAATAAGCTTCCAGTTGCTCAAACTGTCACACCAAAGTCTTCTATTTTCAGGGTACAGGAAGCTTGTTATGGGACAGAAGAGTACTCAGGTTTTCATACACTTGTGATAAACCCACAGACAGATCTAGCGAGCAGGTCCCTGTTTTGGTGAACTGTCGGTATTGTTGCGAGCAAGATTTCCTACTGGCTCAGGGTCCACACCATAAGGTAGTCTTCTATTTTCAAGCTTGTTATGGGATAGAAGAGTACTTCTCTGCTATCCTCTTTAGAACTGACTTAAGCTTATTACCGGTAAGTTAATAAGCTTCCAGTTTCCCTTGTCAATTTGTCCCACAATAATCTTCCTACTGGCTCAGGGTCCACACCAAAGTCTTCTAGAAGAGTACTACTCTGGTATAGATTTGTGATGAACCCACAGACAGATCTAGCGAGCAGGTCCCTGTTTTGGTGAACTGTCGGAGTAAGATTTCCAATGCGCTAATTGACCGCTTCTTTAGAGTTCAGGAGCTATGGCAACCGTGGTAGCAAGAGAAAATGGTGTCAAAACGGACCTTGACAACCATGTCCCGGCAGCAGATACAAAACCTAGTAGCTTGAGTAATAATAATACTATTCAGAGTGCGGAGCTTCTGCAGCTGCACCGGGATGGGACCCCGTTCGTGATGCCGTGCCAGCGAGGGATTGACCCGACGGCGCCGGGGTTCGACACCGAGGATTTCATGGACTTGGTGTCCGAGGATTTCATGTACCTCCAGCACGCCAAGCTGCGGCAGATTCTGGAGGTGCAGGGCGACGTGGAGTACTTGCGGCGTCACGGGCTTGACGGACGCACAGACGCCGGGAGCTTCCGGAAGTGCCTGCCCGTGGTGAGCTATGGCGACTTGGAAGACGATATCATGCGCTTGGTCAATGGCGAGAACTCCCCCATCTTCACCGTTGACCCCATCACCGACTTCAATTTCAGGTCAGTGATTTCCTTTTTTTTCATTGAAGTCCCATCACTAGTAGGAAATGTGTCGTTTTTCACTTAAGGTGGTTACCCCATTCCCAACTGGCTCCTTTTACCAACAGCTAGGGGCATTATCCACAGCTCCAACGGTGTTGGTTGTAGCATGAGTTACAGTTGGTAATGGGTTCTCTCTTGTTGGTTTTAGTATATGTAAGTGTGGTTATGGGTTCGTTGTTGTTGGTTCAAGCATTTTTAGTGTGTGCAATACAAATCTCCTTTAGACAGAAAGCGGTGTACCTATATGATGTGAATGGGATGCGTCATACTTCAACTTTGAAAATTTGTAACTAATTCATTCTTCATCCAAAAATTATGTTTCAACTTGTGTTGGAATCTAATTCTTCTTGCCTATCTCTAAAAAATAACAATACGAAATAACATCAATGCCTCATATCCGTATTTCTTATTCAGTTGGGAATGGGGTAACCACCTTACTATAATTGAAAAAGGAATGAAACCGCGCCAAGCACATGAGGTGCGTCGATGCTGGTGAGTGGTTTTGGTCACAAGAAGACAGAAATCTAGGCACAATATTCCGTCACTGTTCACTGTTTCTACAAAGTGGGGAATGAAAAACGACAGTTCTGCTACTAGTGCATCAATAAGAGTCCCATCAATAAGCGATTTGAAAATTGAAACTTGAAAAATAGAAAGCATTTTGGTTTTGGGCGATTTACAATTTCAGCTTTCTATAGAGTTCTTGGCTATAATACATACCAATGATCGATAAGGCAAGATTATGGCGATATTCTCTTTTTTTTCCAACCCAATTTTTCTTACAACACTGGTAGGAAATGTGTCGTTTTTCACTTACTATAAATGAAAAAGGAATGAAACTGCGCCAAGCACATGGGTTGCGTCGATGCCAGTGAGTGGTTTTGGTCACAAGAAGACAGAAATCTAGGCACAATATTCCGTCACTGTTCACTGTTTCCACAAAGTGGAGAATGAAAAACAACAGTTCTGCTACTAGTGCAACAACATAATTTTTCTAATAGCAAGTTGGCGATATCACAAAAGAATTTGCTGGTTGAATTCTCAACTCGTGAAATCGTCTTTGGGCCATGTCCTTCACTCATTTTTGATGAATTTTGCATTGCAGCTCAGGAACTACAGCTGGGAAATCAAAGTATATACCAACAACGGCTAGAGCGTTCGAGAATTTCTTGTTTGTTATGGTCTACGCCAGGGAGTTGTATCGCAGGTACTGTATACATGTCTTAAAATTTGAACTTCTGTTTGATGGGCTTCCTACCTGGCAGTAGGGTAAATGGCAATTTTTGTTTAGTTTTGTTTAGTTGGGACTTTTTCACGATATTGGGACTTTTTGAAATCTATAACTGACATAGACCCAATGGAAAATTGCCCACTTGATCTATGCCCGCTGTAAATTTCAAGAAGTCTCAATACAATGGAGAAGTCCCAATATATTGGGACTTTTTGAAATCTATAACTAACATAGACCCAATGGAAAACTGCCCACTTGATCTATGCCCGCTGTAAATTTCAAAAAGTCCCAATATGATGGAGAAGTCCCAACTAAACGAATATTGGCATGTAATTAGATCGAGAGTGATGCGGTTGAGCTTATACTACATGAGTGTTGACAGATATTTTCCAGGTTATAAGGACGGCAAGGCACTAAGTCTTGCGTTTGCCGGGAAGCAGGTAGACACACCTTCCGGAATCAAAGCAGGAGCGATGAGTACCAACTTTTTCAGAGGTCCACGGTTTCGAAACCGCGTTAAGAAGCCTGATGAGGAGTATTGTGTCCCGGACGAGGTCATTTTGTGCGAGGACTCTGCGCAGGGCATGTATTGTCACGTCCTTTGCGCGCTTGCTCAAGCACCCGAGATCATCAAAGTGTATAGCACATTTGCAGGTACATTCCCTGCAAAATCCCACACCCAAACCTCCTCATTATCCCACTCTCTAATGCCACATTCTTTCGAATTTGGACTAGAGGTAATTCAAAAGCAGTTTGGTGAAATCACAGTTCAATCCATTCCTGCAAAATCTTACACAGGGAACTTTGTCCAATTCACTAGGAAGTAAACATTACTGCTAAATTGCAAGTTTTTCAAGTGGTCATTCAATCTAGCAAGTGCTTACCAAGAATTCACCATCATTCTTGTACCCTTTACTGCCTAGTAATATGGTCAAGGTTCCTTGTGGTACTGCGTCAGAATCTGCGTCAATCATCATGCATTGTAATCAGAATTCCCCAGGGGTGCACTATGTTAAATTTTGTGAAAGTATATATGAGTGCACAAAAAGGGGTATTAATTTGAATATTGCTAGAATGTTGAATGGAAAAGATATGTATACAAAGATTTTTAGACGTATAATATAAAGCCTCGTATTCATGGATTTTCTTAGAAGGGATCATACACATGGCACCTTGACACATTCACCAGGTAGTAAATGGTACAAGAATGATGGTGAATTCTTGGTGAACACTTGCTATATTGAAGTGGTTGTTCAATTTAGCAAGTGTTCACCAAGAATTCACCATCGTTCTTGTACCATTTACTTGGCAGTGAATCGGTCAACTGAAGGTTCCCTATGATAATGCAGACGATTCTCAAACATAATGTAGAGTGCACCCTGGGGGACCCGACGGGAATCGAACCCGGACCGTATAATTGTAACACAAACGTCCTTCTCCAACCAACCTAGGAACCATGACTTGGCAATCATTAAACATAATAAACCTCGTTTTATACCATTACAAATGATGTAAATACTTGATGTAAATACTTGATAAATGGTTATTGTGGGTTACTTTTACTAGTTTCTGGTTACTAAAGTGTCTATTCCCGGAAGGAGAGAGTAGTCTTGTACCAATGTTCCTTTGTCCGGTGGGCATTGGCTCATTGTCAAGACAAACAGACATTATATTCACGCCGGCCTCGCAAGAGGACCGGAGTTTCTATCTATCTGCACCCTAGGTAGAATTCTACCTACCGTCTCTTGCAATGGCATCACTTCACTACAAGGAAATTGGTTGCTTCTCACTGCTATTTTGAGCAGTTCCAGAGTTCGTAAGTGCTTTTGGTCACATAAGACAAGGGTTTCCTCGATTTCAGTCTGTGCTTGTTCAGCTTGATAATGTTCCGCCGATGTTGTTTCAGCCACAATCGTTGCCGCAGTTCGTCTACTGCAAAAGCAATGGCCAGAGATAGTGGAGGACATCAGAACGGGCACCGTAAACGAGAAGATCACAGAGCCCGAAATGAGAGCGGCAGTGGAGAAGACTCTACAACCGAACCCGGACCTTGCAAGCGCAATCGAGAAAGAATGCTCCCAGGACTCGGATTGGAAGGGCATTCTCCCGCGGCTGTTTCCGAATGCCCGGTTCGTTTCCTGTGTCTTGTCCGGAAGCATGCTGCAGTACGCTCCTGCTTTGCAACATTTTTCAGGTCACCTCTCTATCATCTCCCCTGCTCATGCGGCCTGCGAGTGCCACCTCATCGGTCTCAACCCTAGCATGCTCTGCGCCCCGGAGGACATCACGTACATGTTGTGGCCTGAGACGGCTTATTATGAGTTCATTCCATTGAATGATGACGGCACGGAATTACACGACGGGGACAGTCTGAAGCTTCTGGAAGCCTGTGAGCTCGAAATCGGTAAAGATTACGAGCTTGTGGTCACAAACTTCATAGGTAAACACGCATGACCTAAATGGAGCCCGTTTCTGAAGAAGTAGCATCCTCACATTGAATATTAAGCGCATGGTTATATCTTAAAATCTTGTCCTTTTAACGTTATAGAGTACTCCATGAGCTCTACTACAACATGTAGCAGGTGCATGCAAAGCGATGATACTACACAACGTGGCAAGTCCATGGAGTACTCTATCTAGCATAGCCTACAACACATGTCATAGATTAGTAGAGTCTTATTTCGAGGAATACACTATGAAGAATTGAGAATAGAAAGAGATGAGGAGTTCTCTACAAAGATTTGAAATACGCTACAAAGATTTGGAATACGCTACAAAGATTGTTGTAATTGTATTGCTTAGAACCAATCTGAAGCTGCCACAACTGGTCTTGATCTCCTGGAATAGGCTATGGAGTCCTGTTGAGTCCTCGATTGAACAAAATCCGACTATTAACCCCTAAAGGACCAAGGATTCACAGTTTCAAAATGGCAAATTCAATTGATCATATTGTTAAACATATAATTCAAATGGGACCAAATTTCATATCACTAGATCTAGTGAAGATCATTGCATGTGTTGGTTTAGTGAAGATCATTGCATGTGTTGGTTAAAAAACAAATAAATTTTAACTGGAGGAAGTCCGAATAGGACCTACTCGAAACTGTAAAAAACATTGAGACTAATTTGGGCTTCTTGGTCCTTTAGGGGTTAAGATTGTGTCCAGTATAGTGAAAGTACAGGCTCGTTGTGGAAATGACGAGGCTCTAATTTCCCGTTTCCTAGTCTGTAATCTCTAAACGTATGGAGACAAATGTTGCTTGGTCTGAAGAAGTGAAGAACGCACCTCGGCTGAGCTTGAAAATTGTGCTCCAGGTTTGTACAGGTACCGATTAGGCGACGTGATCAGAGTGAAGAGCTTCCGCAAAACCGCTCCGGTGTATGAGTTCGTGCGACGCAAGAACGTGATTCTCAGTGTGCACACCGACAAAACAGACGAGGAGGAGCTTCAAGTCGTTGTGAACAAAGCCTGTGAGCTTCTCAAAGGAACGGCCATGGAGCTTTCGGATTTCACCAGCACTCCCGATGTCACTTCCTTGTCAGGCTGCTACCGCATCTTCTGGGAGTTGGCAGATTCCAGGTATTCATCTCGTCACATATCCATCACTTCTAAAAACCCTAATTAATCTCCTCACACATTGAAAACCCTAATTCCTGTTCTTTCAGTACTTGAATGCTCTCCAGATTGTGTGCTAAGCTTTCTTGTTATTCAAATCTCTGTAAACAGCATCGTAAGGTAAGTACATCTAAAAGACCTAATTTCTATTCTTCTGAAAACCTAATTTCTACTCTTTCAGTACTTGAATGCTCTCCAGATTGTGTGCTAAGCTTTCTTGCTATTCAAATCTCTGCAAAATCATCTACAACAATTTAGACCACAAAAATGGGCAAGCACAGCTTTCACCCCTAAAGGACCAAGGATTCATGGTTTCAAAGTGACAAATTTAATTGATTGTCTTGTGAAAAATGCAATTCAGATGGGGTCAAGTTTTATATCATCAGAATCAGTGAAGAACATTGTACATGTCGGTCAAAACACAAATAAATTTAAACTAAAGATAGTCCATACAGGACTTGCTCAAAAATGCTAAAAAGAACATGAAACCCAATTTGGACTTCTTGGTCCTTTAGGGGTTAACTACGATCATTTATATTCTTTCAATACCTGAACGCTCTCCAGATTGCGTCCTAAGCATTCTTGTTATTAAAATCTCTTGTACATCTAAATGTCACATGTAGATAGATAGAAACTCTGGGCTTCTTTCGAGGCCAGTGTGAAGAAGAAAGGGTTTGTTCGTAATGTCAATGACCCACTGCCCATTGGACAGATGGTCATTGGAACAAAACTATTGTTCCTTACCAGGAATAGATACTCTAGTGGCGAGTAACAAATATTAGTAACAACCAGTAACCTTGAATGGGTGGTATGTCAAATGTGACACCTAGCACAATGAATACATATTGGTTTTGAGTATGTTGCTTTGACATTAAAACTTTAAAACCTTATAACTTTTGCATGTTGCATCTGAACAATGCATTCTTTGATGCATTGGAATCCTCTCTAATTTTCTAACAAGAATATTGAAAAAATTAAACATTCTTAAAATAGTGTCGTATTTAGGTGTGGTTACCTTCGACGCTCCTTTCTTTAAAACCTAGAACCATGTGTGTTTGTAGCATACCTAAAAACCTCTTATATATAATTTTTTTTAATGGAAGTAAGTAATATACATACAATTACAATGATAAGAAAATACGTGGCAATATGTATAAAAAAAATCCCTTCATACATAGTCTTTAACATATGTATATAAATATACTTTTAAGTGGCAATTAACCCCTACCATATGTGTAATGCCAAAAAACCCTAGCTTTCATTGACAAAGTCATTGCATTTCTTTTCATTGCCTGAATGTAACTCATAGATGTATAATTCTGCAATATAGATCAGAGTATCTAATGTAATTGCTATTTCCAAGAATACCATCAAATGATCAATAAGATCATATGTCCACTTGTTGTTAGTAAGGTTCTTGTGCATGAAGAGACAAGATAATGAGAAAGACATAAAATTGTTCATCTTAAATTCATTTAATATAAAAACTTATACTTTAAAATATAATGACACCACCATACAAATACAAATGTTCTATATTTTTAAAGGACCCTCCATATATGTACGTAACTACAAATTATAACATGTATAGCATATGTATACTTTGTACATAAATATTCAAATTAATACCCCTTTTGTACACTCACATATGTTTTCACATCTTTAGTACAATCCACCCCCGACTTCGACCACAAGAATGCGTAAACAACGATTGTCACTATGTTCTTTTCAATACCTAAGGTAGACATGCCAATGACCGCACAGGCAATATTCAAATCCTTCCCCACGAAAATGTAGAAACTTACATTGTCTCAAATTTTGAAGGATTGTAGTATGTCAAGTTGGGATTCACCTTGAAACATCACACTCAAAACTGTTATGTACAATAACTTTTATTGCGCGTCAAACACATTGGGTACAATTTTTAACAGAAATTTGCTTGGAGCCCTTCACCTCACGGCGTGTGATGATTGGGTGATGCTCTACATTTCTATTGGAATTGTGCGGTGAAATTGTGCGGTCATTGGCATGTCTACTATGATTGAAATTGTGCATTCATTGGAAATGTGCAATCATTGGCATGTCTACTATGATTGAAAATGTGCGGTCATTGGCATGTCTACTATAAATGCTGTCTAGTTTAATTGCGTGCTAAGTTTTCTTGTTATTGAAATCTCTTTATGACAGCAACCTGAACCACGACGTACTTCAAGAATGCGCAAACACATTGGACCGGAGCTTCAACGCCGAGTACCGGAGATGGCGGAGCGGCAACCAGATTGCGCCCCTGAAGCTAGACATTGTACGGGAGGGCACGTTCCACAAGGTGATGGAGTCGGCCGTGTCGAGAGGCGCCTCGCCATCACAGTACAAGCCTCCGCGATGTGTGAACCATCCGCAAGCGCTGGAGATCTTGAACGAAGGAATCGTGGTGTCGTTCGCGAGCACTATCACACCCGACCCTCGGCTTTCCGCAACAACACGAGCACAATGAACACAATGAACACAAGCCAAGGCTTGTTTTTCAATATTGCAGTCTGAGTTATCATGGCAAATATGAGAGTGAAACTCGCAACTTGCCATGATATATATGTATATTTATTTATTTATTTTGCCCTCTAAGAAAAGTGTAATGAGGCAAATTGTAGTTTATGTTGCATAGCTTTAAATAATATGTACCTCTTTCTAGCACCTTTTTTGGCCATCACATAAGAAATGTAAGTTTCTTGGCAACATGCAACTTTAATATGGG
Source organism: Pohlia nutans (assembly GCA_022496805.1). Taxonomy (NCBI): domain Eukaryota; kingdom Viridiplantae; phylum Streptophyta; class Bryopsida; order Bryales; family Mniaceae; genus Pohlia; species Pohlia nutans. Next base: position 13,641,812 of record CM040091.1, on the reverse strand, counting down.
GTGGCTTTGGCAATTTGATGCTCATTTACAACTTATTTTTCGCATAGGCTTGCTGTGGTGATAGATGTGTATGGCGATAGGGGATGGCAGTGATAATATTGAGTTTGGTTGGAATCAGTTTCTCAATTTCAAATGCCAAGGTAGGGACTTAGTTTCTGGTCAGATTTTGATGCATATCCTTGTTGGGAAACGAAAGAGGATTCTAACAGATTAAATGTTGTGGTGTTTGGAAATTGGAGTTGTCCGTAAAGTCGAGCCAAAAAAATTCACAAGAGGAAAGACTAAGTGAAACTAGTTTTTGTCAAGAAAATGAGCTTTAGTTTTTTCCGACCAATCACAAAGCATGGCATTGCCAGGGAGATTCGAACCTTGAACTTCCCTGATTCAAGAGAAGCTCTCCCAAACCCAACTTGAGTTCCCAAAACCTCCACATACCCCTACACCAACCCCATGCTTCTTGAAGGGCTTGTGTGAGTTGATGTCAGAAAATTCTATATCAAGGCCAAAAACTCCCTATTGAAGACCGGTTATCCATTCTTGACTTTACAGAGAACTCTGTTAGAATTATTCGCAAAATTGAGCAAAACATTTCCACAAGAGGAAAGACAAGATAGAACTGGTTTATTAGCTTGAAAGGTTGCGAAAATGAGTTTTGGCCCATTTTTTTTAAACCAATCACAATGCACTGCAATGGTTGACTACAATGTTTGGCATGCAAATGATGTGCTAACTTCGGTGTTTTATACAACTTTTCTAGTATAGTTGCAATATTGATTCAATACTGCAACAATGTAGAATCTACAATGAAAGTACTACATATTCAACACATTTTTATTAATGTAGCAATAGCAATTGAAAAGGTGTTTACGTTGTAGAGTTTACTGAAAAGAGTGTCACAAAGTAGAAACTCACCTCTTACCTTAAAGTTGATTTCAATTCAAAAAGACGGCAGAACTAGTCTATTGTGAGTTGGAGGATAATCTAAAACAAGGCCTGCCTGCCCGTGGGAGAGGAACTTGTGTCCTCCCCAATGCTAAAGGAGAGTTCGCACAAGTTCCCCCAAGCTTAACAGGTTATTCATGAAGGGACCAACGAACTATTTATGTACAGTACAATCCGTGTCAAATATTGATATTATTGGGGCAAAGACTCTACATAGACTCATCATAAGTCCCCTATTCTTTTTGATTAACTCAATTGAGACACGTTCTTTTCCCCAAAGTTGATTACAAGGATGTACACAAATTAAACATTTGATAAGTGATGCTTGGCAATTTTGGATGTTTATACAGTATATGTGTTGTATGCGTTCTAAGTAGTAATTATTGGTGTATGATGTTCAACTTTGTAAACTAAAAAGCATATTCTTACCCTTTGTTAAAAAAAAATAGTAGATTCTACATAGCATAATAGAGCAATGGGAGCCAACACCCTTTTGCAATGGGAACCTAGTCTAGTTATAATTAGAAATTAAGTTTACATGGTAATGACATGGTAGTCCCAAAATTCATAGAATACAAATGGCACTCCTTCATCACTTAGAAAAGTGGATTTAAGTAAAGATTCTCTTTTGGTCCAATTTTCAATAGGATGCTTCATTGCACTGCTCTATTATGCTATATATTGTTCCATCCAAAGATTCACTCATGTTGTTTTCTTTTTAAAATTACAACTCGTTACATTCAAAAAAAATTAACTCCTAAGTGACCAAACAACCATTTTATGGTCGCTGTCCTTTTTGAAAGGGCTGCAAAGGATGAAAAAAATTATAAATAATGAAAAATATTTTCAAATAGGAAATCAAGTCTACTTTCCAACCCAATTTGAATCATGTCAATCCAAGTGAAACTCCACCAAAGAGATTTTTTCAAAGACAAATGCCTCAATATTGTCCTAATGTTATGAAATTTACTCACTAATGATGTTCTCTCCTTTGAAAAGACTACTTTTTAAAATTTTAGAATAGAATGTCTATTTTTAACCAATCATACCAAATTTCAAATTCTACAAATAAAAATTTGATTTTGATGAATATTAAGTAGTAATTCTTCTAAATTCATTAAAAGAGTATCTAAGAGATTTTTTGAAATTTTGACCGTGTAGATAATTACTAAACATCATGCTTCTTGAGCCAATTGAAAAACCATATTTATGAAAAAGCTGTATTTACGTACAAAAAATACACTGTAGGAGATGGTAAGTGTGAACTTCAAGGATCGGTCATGACATACATCTTTACCTATTAACCCCTAAACGTCCCATGGGGACAGTAGATATGTTTTTGTATAATTGACATTTGTCACCAACAAGAACTTCTAAATTAGGATCTCAATACCTCAATAGAACCGCATTGATCTAAATTTCAACTTCTTTGTTGAACTCAAACCCATTAAAGATGTGGATCCATTCCAAATACAAGAAATATACGTTGTATTCTACTTGCCGTAAAGGCATTTTCAGACGTTTAGGGGTTAAGGTTGATTGTCCTAAAACCACCAACTTAAGCAATCTCGCCTAGTTTTGGCAGTGCTAAATTCGAAAAAATATATGACAGCATTCAAAATAGGTTTTGATGAGGATTGCAAAAATTTGCAACATCTAATTCACATTTGTCAATTTTATACAAAATTCCAAAGTGGGAAGTAACCTCTGACCCAAATCAAACCTCTAGGTTTTCCCATGTCCACACCATGTGGTACTAACTTTCACTCATGATGATACCCAAAACCACCAACTTTTTCTTTGCAATGCTTGGCGTGCCATTGGTCTACATTGGTCTACTTGAATAGTGAAATTGGTGGTTTTGGGTCTCAATTATGGTGGCCCCAAAAAAAGTCTACATCTCATAATTAGGGGAGGTGGTGGTTTTAGGACATCCTACCTTATACCTTATATCTACTGGAATTGCATAATTTATTGCTGCATAGTTGTCAGTGATAACAGTAACTATTTGTTGGGGCATACTATCATTGCATATAATCGCTGCATAGTTGGAGCAGACATGCACATTCAGAACAAAGTTGAGCTCACAGTACGTCTATGAAAACGTTTTATTCAAATTGTCATCACAAGCTCTCCGATCCTATATACACCAGCCCTCCAAAAAAAATGCATTACTGACAGGGTGGACGTCTACCTAATCGCCACAGTAGATCGAGGATCAATGGCAAAATACCAGTGTATAGGTTCCCAATGGAAGAGTGTCCAGGCAAGGAAGGGTTTGGATGGATGAACTGCTGCTGTGCCTTAAAATGTCCGAAAGAGCTAAGCTAATCCTTTCTAGATTGGTACTGCCACAACTCAATACAGGGGCGACATAACTAAACAATCGACTCTAGAGCAATTTCAGCAACTACTTTACAGAACAGTGAGAGACGATATATTATGCCACCAAGGAAGGAGAGACGAGCAAGTTGGCTACCTTTAATCGCTGTCCTGAGACATGGATCTGCCACGAGATAAAAATCTGCCACCAGCTGCATTGTTTTGCAGGAAAATCTCAATACAGCGCCAGTAGCGCTCACCGCCCTGTAACCACGTATCCATATGCATACCATCTGGGAATTCAACAAAAGTATGCTGAGAACTAGAAGTCTCCTGCGCTGCTTCGTATAGTCGTTGCATGTGAGCTGGAGGCACCATCTCGTCCAATTGACCGGCCAAAAACAAAATGGGCGCCTCAATCTGGAAGCCAACCACAGCACATATATGGAAGGTAAGGCAGGCAAATACAGACAAAAGGAAATTCCACTAGTGAAAGGATCCACATAAGGTCTTTAGAGTTAAAAAAATGATTGAACAATACCGATACACGTCCTTTTCACAGATCCTTGTACCCAACGTTGACTGAGAACCAAATATAAATGCAGCCCAGCGTCCAAAGGGATGAATAGAACAGAATAACTTACATGCTTTATAAGTTCGATGGTTTTCCAAGGAGACTTCACAAACCAATTCAATAGTCCTCCCTTCCCACCAACAATGTATCTCAAACCTGGAAGCATAACCCCTGCCATATCAAGAACTGAAGTGAATGTGTTCTCCAGTATCAAACCAGCTACCTGCAACCAAAAGAGGAGGTGTTTTAGCATACAAAAATTGCTTTTCTACTGAATAGCCTTTAGTCCAAACCAGCAGCAAAGGAATAAAGTCCACCAGTATGGTCATAATTCTTGAACACAGAATGTCATCACCAACGGAAAGGGAATCATATGATTGTTCTATTGCCAAGTGATAACTTGCAAATGGCCAACCTTTCCAGGGTTGTCCCGCACAAGAGCAGCTCCAACAGCTCCACCAAGCGATCTTCCAAACACCACGATCCTTCTTGAATCAACACTTGACCGTGAGTACAAGTAGTCCAATGCTGCCTGCCAGGCATACAACAACGCTAGTTGTGAATGGAAAAGTCTATGATCACGCTTTCTTTGGAGACAGTCACATTTTGTATTCCAACCAACACAGTCCCCAAATAGACACCTGCAATTTCTGTAACTACATCAAGTACACTCCATGCAATAACTGTGAAGATAACCAGTTATGAGTTGCATCATCCACACACAACCAAAATTAAACCCCGTGCAAAAAGCATATCGCACTAAATAACAACAAAAAGCGTCTAACAAGCACCTTCAGAGCTTCTGCCATCTATAGTTGCCAAAACTTCCAACAAAATTGATTTCCTGATCGCAGATAAAGAAAGCCAAACAAATCAATTTACTTTCCACGTCATAACAGAAAAGCACTCATAGTCTCCAATCCATGCTCTACACTGTCTGCAGAAAGGAATTGATGTGGAGAACATATTTCACACCTGAGCATCCATTTTAAGGCCATGCTGAGAAGGGAAGCCTTCGCTGTCTCCATACCTACAAGACCAAAAATTACTTACTGAGAATTGGACAAAAATAACCCCTCCCTACAAAACCACACCACCAAAAAATTCTAAAGGTCACATATAAATGACCGCATAACCTGAAATGTTGAAAATAATGCACCTGTAAGCTGTCAAATCTTTGCATAGATGGCTTCCCACACTTACAGCTTGCAAATGCAAGCTGCTGCATTTATCGTAAGTATGTACACCTACATTTAATCCTAACAGCTGTCTTCTTTGACGTCAAACACTCTGAGCAGTATACGTTTGCAAAATACCATAAAAGGAAATAACAACATACCCACGATATGAGAGCATTAACACGTTGCACTGCAATCGCCGCACCATGGGTTCCACAAACTGCAGACGGTGTGCTATGTCTGTTTGACAATGAATGTAAGAATAACAAATAGCTCATAATACATTGTTCATAGGATCTTCGGTGTTCCGAGCTACTTGAGGACCTACTGTCGAGACTGCACCATAGGCATCAGCGCTGCCAAGAATACAAAGAAATTCTGAAGTTCATACAGAAGGTAACCGGAGAGAGCAAAACAAAGACACATTAATCAAAATGAAGCAACGACATCATAGGATACTGCCAGCATTTTCTTGAAAAAATAAAATCGTTGGCCCTGCAAGAACAAACCCATTGCAATAAGGAACTAAACAGTTCAGCTTAAAGAAGCCATGATTTATTACTTCAAAAGATGACAATATGAAACAACCGAGCCACATCTGCACTACTTCACCACAATGACAAGAAAGAATTAGAAGGAAGCATCAAGGCACCTTAACCCTTAAAGGACCAAGGATTCACAGTTTTAAAATGACAAGTTCAATTGATCACATTGTAAAAAATATAATTCAGATGGGACCAAATTTTATATCAATAGAACTAGTGAATTGTGTTGGTAAAAAGGAAAGAAATTCGAACAAGAGAAAGTCCAACTCAAAACTGTTCAAAAAAACATGGTGACCATTCTGGTCACCGTGGACGCTTAGGGGTTAAGTCTTGGTCCCCAATCAAGAGCAAAGACAAACCTCTGGCATCATTATTTTGGAGCTACAAAAGACCTAACATTGTCACAAGGTAAATCCAGACAATTGAAAAGAATGGTTCCCTGTCAATTAGAGTACCTGGATTGTTGGGATGTGCTTCAATGTACCAACTATGCAGTTTTACTCCATCCTTGGCAGTGAGCCACACGTCCTCATAACGAAGGTGAAGCCGTGAGGGAAGAATGGGGTAACCGCGCTTCATTCCAGGAATTACTGGAACGTAGACAAGCTTCTCCTGAAATGCGACCAGCATCGCCACACTGGCACAAGCAAGTCCTCCGACTCCATAGAGCAGACCATTCAACCATGTCCACCAGCCTCCCATTTCAGATTGCTACAAAACAAGATATCATCCAGTTAGCATGGCCTTAATCAATCAAAACACTAACACTCAGCATCATAAAACCTACACTAATTTCGCTCCATTCCAAATTCTATTGAAGACTCTCAACTGCTATTGCATTTCGATGAAACCACACAACAATTAAATAGGAAAACCAGTGTCATGAACATCAGAAGGCAGTTTAGGCTCAAAACACTAACCCTCAAAACACCCTCAGCATCATAAAATCTACAAGAAGCCTTCACTAATTTCAGATTCTATTAGAGACTCTCAGCTTGCTATTGCATTCCGATGAAACCACACAGCAATTAAAATAGGAAAACCAGAGCCATGAACCTCAGAAGGCAGTTTAGGGTACGCACGTAAAAAATCTGATCGGTAAGTCTAAGAATTAATTATACAGAGAGAAAGCTACCCCACACTATACTCTGAAATCTGTACGTTTCAGAGTATTGATAGTATGTGGTAACCAGTGATTATTATAGCCAAATTTCTATGAGCTGGTTAATTGATACAAAGGATTTTTGAATAAAAAGAAGAAGGAATAATAGCCAGCTTTTCTACGATGTGTAACCAGGATTGCTCTTCAAGTAGAAACAGTGCTAAACTGTCTCATGACCAAAAAATGGCAACCCATCGGTGTGGTGTAAAATATTCTGGCATTGTTACTAAACGGGAAACTGATTAGAAGGTGCTTCAAATTGTTCACTAATGCAAAATGGCGAACTATGAAGCTATCGAATGCCACATTATGAGCAAGCTTTCGACACCGTGATGAAACCCTAAATGGTTTGGTTCGACGCAGAAACACAAAAGAATGGGGAAAAAAATAGACCTACCGACTGAGGGGGGAATTGAATGGGATGTCGTCAGTTTCGTCACAACGACATGGAAAAAAGGAACTCGGCAAACGGATCGATCAGTGAGGGAGGGCGAGTGAGCGCACTGTCCCACGCAGCAGGAAACTCCGGAAGATCTGTCAACAGACAACAGCAGAAGAGCAGGCTCAGTAAACCCTACTACTCTATAGAGCCTTTTTGTTGAAGATGCCTGGGGCTTGTTGGGAACCGTGGGAACGTGTGCTCGGGTACAGGATCCTAAAACCCTTGCCGACCTATTCCCGTTTCCTACCAAATCTTCTGTAGTTTAACCCCTAAACGTCTGAAAATGCCTTTGCGGCAAGTAGAATACAATGTTTATTTCTTGTATTTGGAATGGATCCACAGTTTTAATGGGTTTGAGTTCAACAAAGAAGTTGAAATTTAAATCAATGCGATTCTAGTGAACTATTGAGATCCCAATTCAAAACTTCTTGTTGATAGCAAATGCCAATTATACAAAAACGTATATACTATCCCCATGGAACGTTTAGGGGTTAACCCCTAAACGTCCTCACCTATGTCCAATTTGGGCACTTTTGCAAAGATGCATTATAAAATGCAACTAACATGAATATTTGAAACTTGATGTATGAATAAAAGTTATACACCTTGAATTTTAGATTCAATCTATATGGTTAGATCTGTGATTGCTATCACTGATATTTTTCTATAAATTTTGAAACATAAAATAAAAAATTATTTTGTAATTCGATTACAAATAAGATATTTACAATATGGGGATGAAATTTGTTGTGATGGGTTATAATGTAGTACTCTAGGTGTAGTGATTTTTGGAGATTTTTAGAATGCTTGATTTTATGAGTTAACCCCTAAAAGCCCGAGGGGTATTGGACAAAACATAGATGTGTTATAATATGTGCCTTCCATATGTTTGATGAAGGTTGGTTCAATAGACAAAATGTAGAGTATCATCTTTACAAATTATCCGTACGGTCAAACTTCCTAAATAATCTTTAGATCATTTTTTAATGAATTTAAAAGCATTAACCTTCGAAAATTTGTATAAATTATAATTTTCAATTTTAGAGTTCAAAATTTAGTACGATTGGTTAAAGTTGGGCTATCTATCGTAAACTTCAAAAAAGCAAGAGAAACGATGGAGGAATCATCATTACTTTCCCCAAATAGCAAATTTTGTAACACTAAGACAATGTTGAGGTGATCTACTTTGAAAATTTCTCCCGGGTGGAGTTTAACTCGGATTGCCATAATTCAAATTGGGTTGGAAAGTAGACTTGATGTAGTATTTTAAAATATTTTTTATTTTTTCAAAAAAAATATTTTTTTGTTCCGGGCAGCCCGTTTTTTCCGGGCAGCGACCAGAAAATGGTCGCTCGGGAGCTTAGGGGTTAATTTTTTCAAGAACACTTTTAGACTAAAATCTTCAAAATTTTGGGTGAAACACTACAACACAAAATGAGGCATAAATTTTTCAAAAATTGTTTGCTTTTCGATCGGATCACACATACATGAAGCTAACTTCCCATAAAAAATTCAGTAAAAAACTCACACTACAAAAAGTGCATGACGGATGAGAAACTACGGATGAAATCTGTACATCATGCAAAATATGCATGGTTGGGCAGTTAGGGGTTAACCCCTAAAAGATGATGCTGGTTTTATAATAGACCGAAGCTGGAGCGTATTTTCGGGGTGTGGGGTATACCGGACCCGTTTGCTACTGCTGTAGAAGTGTTGGAGGAGCGCTGATTTTTTTAAAGTAACCTCGATGCAGTCTTGAAGAGGGTTTCCAAGTTGCGATGAAACTCTGAGATCTGATGCATGTAAGAGAAAATGGGGAGTGTGAGAAGTAGAATCAGTACCCATAACCTGTATTGCAAACCGTAGCCCATTTTGGCTTACAGCAATCGTGAAGGGGTTAAGGTAGGATGTCCTAAAACCATTACCTCCTCCACCTCCTCCAATTATGACTTGTGGATTTTTCTTGAGGCCACCACATTTGAGACTCAAAATTGTCAATTTCACTATTCAAGTAAACCAACATCAGGAACCTCAAGGCATGTGAACATGGTGACATAATGGTCCATTGAAATGCAATTATGATAATTTGGTGCCAACCTCCATACCAACTTAGTATGGATAAAATGACACTAAGATGACTTGTATGCGGCTTTTGGTGTCAAAATGGCACCAAAATAGTATGGCCCAACTTTATTGATGAATGGCATGTCAAGCATTGGGAAGAAATGATTGATGGTTTTGGGTATCATTATAAGTGGAAATTAGTACCACATCGTGTGGACATGGGGAAACCTAGAAGTCTGATTTGGGTCACATAGTTCTTTCACTTCGAAAATTTGTATTAATTTGAATATTGGGAATTAAATTGCGAAAATTTGTGCATTCCATGAGAAATCTTCTTCCAAATAACCGAAAAATATTTCTTATAAATAACCTTGTTAAAATGAGGCCATATTTCTTAAGTTGGTGGTTTTAGGACATCCTACCTTAGTTTGGGTACATATTAGGCTTCTTTCCATGTAGAGTCAAGCCGATTTAGGAATCTTGCTTCCCACCAATAAAAATAGCGCAAAACACTTCCATGCACTCCTCTGTAGAGTAATGTAGTATATATAATCAGAAACGTTTCACAAAGCAACCAATCATGTAGCTCACCGATAGGAGTGAGAGTATGTGAAATGCAAAGTCCACTTTCAATGCTCACCAAGCATGAATGGAAATTGGGACCTTATTTTTATCCTATGCAGTCATATCCATCAACCCACAGGGAAGCCCTCCCTTAGAGACTATTCTTATGGCCTAATGTAATCAACGTTAAAGCTCCCAATGATGAGAATGGACAATGTGGGTACATTAGGGAAATCAATCTAGTGAGATGGGGAGGGGACGGTGGAGTAGGAAGATAATTTGAACGAGATGAAGAGCTTTGTGATTAGGTGTGGACAATCGTATGCAAGCGGAATTGGTGAATACCGTACCAGGAAGGCAGGGTCGGCAGAAAATAATTCCCCAAAAAAATGTCGAAAAAATAAATAAATTTATCAAGTATTTTGTCGAAATCAACAAAAATGAAGTCAACAAAAATTGTAGACAAAAAACAAAAGAAAACGTTTAGCCGCTAGTAAAATTCAATGTTATTTATTGATAGCCGAATTTTTAATAATTATTTTTGAAAGTGCCGACCCCTACTTTTTGAACTTTTATTAATTATTCGACACAAAAGTGCCAACTCTGCCTTCCTGCTACGGTATGAGAGGAAGAGTGATCATCCTAATTTTTATTAACCCTTAAACAACCCAAAAGCCCTTTCAAGTTGTATAGAATATTCTATATTTGGTGGTATTTATTAAAATAACAATGTTCAAACATTTTTCAATGCATTGTACAATTAATAATCATGATAATATGTATATGACCATATATCAAAATTCACATATTGAAACACAATTGAACAATTATAAGGCTAAGCATAGGTTGTAAAGAAAGACTCCAAGGGCCATTTAAGGGTTAAACTAGTAGTAGCATAGTATAAAACATTTATAAGTCAGGCCCATCATGAATTTATTTCAACAACCCTCAATGAGAAAAAGACTTAATTTTAAGCTTCAATAGTTTATTCAGTTCTTTGTCAAATTGAATACACAACTCACCGAATCTTGTTACAATTTGTTATGGCTTCTTTTTACTTTATAGAAACCTAAGTTCTTCTTCTAGTTTCCAACTATATGTAAATTATAAGTGTATGAAGAGCTATTGCTTTAAAATTACCATGAGAAGTTTTTGAGCATTTTATTGGAACACTTGACTCCATTAGTGATTTTTTGTTTCTAATTTGAGCCAAATTGTTGCATAAAATTTGGGTTGACTCATTAATACAAAAGATTTTTGAAAAAAAAAGGAAAAATAGCCAAATTTCCTAAATGGAGTCAAGATGTATCATTTAGATCTTGAATGTCTAAGTAACATTTAGGTTTCACATGTGTATTACTTTAAGCCAAAGAAAATAGCAAAAACGTTGAATTGTCTCTTGACAAAAGAAAAATCAGTAGACACTGAGTTAGGTATCAAATTTAAGAGTTTTTTTAAAGATGAATCTAATCATAGTATCATACCATATCCAACCTTTAATCCCCCAAAATTGTATACGTCAGAAGATTTGTTTTAGAAATGGTGGTGATGCATGATAAAAAAACTTTGATAAAAAAAAACTTTGACAAGGAACTTTGATTCAACTAAATGTTACCATTTCAGCCCCTAAAGGTAGGAAATGGAGCTTTCTTGATGGCCCATTCACACCAATCATCCAACATGAGTGCAACAAAGAATTTGCGTTCGTCATGTAAGTTTTTGGTAGCTATAGTGTGGTCTTGTCAAATTTATTGGCCATAGGAAAGAGGCATTGCAGGGACACTCATTTTTTGGGGGGCTAAATACCACTGTAGCAAATATATTCCGTTCATGATTTCACTTAAATTCATTCTCATCCTTCACCTGTTTTATTCCGGTCAGAGCTCCTCGTAGCATAGCTGCTTATTATTTTTTAAACCCCTAAGGACCAAGGATTCATAGTTTTAAAATGACGAGTTTAAACAATCATATTGTGAAAATTATAATTTGAATGGGACCAAATTTTATATCATTAAAATCAATGAAGAATATCATATATGTTGAATTAAAAATAAAAATAAAAATAACAAAAAAGAATCTACATAAAACCTACTCAAAATCACTAAAAAAAAACAGGAGCCACCCGGTGGGCTTTATGGTTCTTTAGAGGTTAACCCTTTACTGTAGCTCAGAGCCCTAGATTTTAGTAGATTTTTCCACTGTGGTTGAAATTACCAAAAATAGAATGGGTTAAATTAGAAAGTAACCGTACAATTCTATTCTCAACTCGAGAGCATACATTTTATTAAAATTTGAGAATCATCCGATGGTGGGATCGAAAAATTATAGTATGTATTTGATCTGTATAATGCAAGCTCAAAAACGAGATTTTGGGGGGTGTGTGACTTCAAAGTTAAATATAATTTGAGGTAAATTTTCAAAAATAAAAGCAAAGAAGTTCAGCTATGCCCTATGTCAACACCTCTTCGTTGCAATCTTTCATATCAAAAATAGACTCACATGTAATTATTGTGAGATTTATAAGTGAAAGTGACTTGTCCATGTATGGTTTAGGAAAAAAAATTATACGTTGAAAATTGACAGGAGTGGGTACATTAGACAAGATCGGATTACACACACTAATGGAAGATGAAGAAGAGAACACAATCCAAAAAAATAAAACAAGATAACAAACTTCCAAACACAAGAAATACTACACAACACATATGTTGTATTTGTAAGTATTTACTGTATTTTCAAGTATTTGCAGTATTTTCGCGTTGTGTTGATAGGTATTTTGATAGTTGTACAATTCCAAATTGAAAATTTCTTTTTCTGGAAGGTGCGTAATGTATGTGGGCAAATCTGAATTTCAAAACTGAAGTTCCAATTCTTCACGGATTCTCTACTATTTGCATTTCGGACGTTGTAGTGACCATAATGTTGTCATCTGGGCACTAAAGGGTTAACTCGACACATGCAAGAAGCTACTCCAATGCATTTTGGGTACCACGTTAACCCTTAAACGTCAAAGCAAGCCCCACGGGCTTGGTATAAAGGAATAATTGGAGATAGAAGTTTCATTTCTCAACCAAATCAAGCGAGACTTGTTGCGTTGGAAAGCTACTGCAAAAGCGATCTAGATTCCAAATTTTCGCCTCATTTGAGAGATTGTGGAATCGTTGGTTAGCAATCAAAGTTATCAAATTGAATAAGTTTTGAGGTTGGGGCAGCTGAAGTTCAGCAGTGGCGCAGTGCTACACTGCTACACTGCTAGCCAGCAGTGTGCACTGCAGAGCCGTTTTTGCAAAAAAAAATTTAGATTCTTCCAGGCTGCCCACCCAGGACCCAAATTGTCATTTAAGGATTAACAGCCGAGCTTGCTGATTCGGGGGGTTTTCCTGTCGAATTGTGAGGCCGAATGTGCAGGAGGGGAGGTAAGGTAGTGGGACCAATTCCCGACTGAATTTCAGGTTTGCATATTTAGACTTGTGAAAGAATTTTTTTATAATTTTTGGATGCTCTGCAAAGCTATTGCAAAGGCATCCCCAAAAAAAACATTTTTTGAGCATTTCTACAATTTTCTATGATTTTTTAAGTCTGAAAGCTTAAAGTGACCATTAACCGCTCATAGAGTCATGGTTTTCATGAGAGGTTGGATTCAGAAAATAGAGTGATTCTACACCAATCAGAACCAATCAGAAGCTCTTGATTTTTCCAAGCATGGACGAAATTAGAACACTCTTGGACACTATCTGAAACCATGCTGGCTGGTCTCTGACACCCATCCCCCAACCAGTAGGGGTCGGAAATACAACCCGGTCAGAAATATGACCCTCTACCTCACCTTAAAATCTACTCAAAATCACTAAAAAAAACAGGAGCGACCTGGTGGGCTTTATGGGTTCACTGGACACATGCAAGAAGCTGCTCCAATGCATTTTGGGTACCACAAGAAAGTTGACCAAAAGCAGGAAAAGACAAGGCACTGACACCGCAAGCAATTGTATATTATTTTCGAAATTTACTTTGCAGCATTCCAGGAACGCAACGAGCCATGAGCGTCAACACGTGCGCTTGAGTGCGTTGCTGCTTTTGCGGTTTTGCCTTGAAGCTTTTCTCTAGGGTTTCGGCTTCTCACGATTGACAGAAGAAAAAATAATTCTCGTCGGTGTCCAGACGATTGAACTCCGTGGCAGCGGAGATGGTGCCGTTGCAATCCTGCTTGCTCCTCATGTAACCATAGCCGCAGATCGCACCATATATAACAAGTGTTCATTTCCTCGCCCTCTGCGTTAACCGGATGGAGCAGCTGCAGCGTGGTTCCGTCGCTATGGCCCAGTCTCCTACTGCGCAACCAGGTCCGTAAATCTCCACCTCTCACGAATTATTGGCCCTTCATATTAACCCCTGAGCGTCTACTGTGTATTTCTGTAGTGTAGGAAAATTAGACCCCCTGCTGTAAATCATCTGTTTATGTGAAAATGACTCTTGATCTTGTAGTATAGAACAAGAACTTCGAAATGATGTATTGCAATCAGAAAACCGAGGTAAAATGAGAAAATGCTACTATGGTGCAGATGGCCATATTGCGCGTTTTACACGCTTTAGGGTTTAGATTAGTTACACTCCAGCAATAGAAAACTGGCCTCGGGCAATGGCATCCATGATTTGCAGTCTTCGGCTTGAATATTCCGGAAGCATTTGAACGTCCAACCTTGGTTTTTAGCAGTTTTTGACAGTTTTGGTTTTTGACAGTTTGAGGAGTGTGCTGGTTGCAACTCCAAATTTATGGATTTAAAAAAAATAAAAATTGACCGTACGGATGGATTCAACACCTATTAATTAGTCTACTTTCCGAATTTCATGCAAATCCAATGAATAATGCAGAAGAGTATAACACATCTTGAAGGAAAAGTGTAGGGGGTTAATGTTCAAGTGTAGTCTTAGAGGTTTCTTTGTGTAATGCAACCACGAGGTTTCACTACACCTACTTCTAGTATTGATATCTCGTTTTAACTGTATACCGTGATTTTTAAAAATTTTGACTTAATTCGTTGACACACATTTTCCTGAACTTCACTAAGCTTACATTTTTGAATTTTGAATTTTGAATTTTGAATTTTGAATTTTTTTCAGAAAGTTCAGTGAAGATGATGTTGTTTGGTGGAGCTATCTCGTGCAACTTCCCTTCCAGATTTAAAGTAAGTTCTTTGTACTCTGTTTTTTCTTTTCATCTTCGTGATTCTCCCTACATTTTCGGTTGTTTTTGAGTTCGTCAATAGGAGTGGACTTCTGTAAGTAAATGGACTTTGGAGGTTTGAATGTTTGGACCGGAAATGCATAAATTTGTTTCACCTGTACGTGTTTACCTTTGATTGGTATCTGATGATCCTTGCAGGATGTGAGCGACGTTCGGGAAGTACCTAACAATCAGGTATTAACTCTCGTCATTTGTGTTTTAGTGCAATTTGTGTTCACTATGCTTGTGAATGTGTGGTCATGGCAACGCATTCTCAATTCTATTCTGCCTTCAAGACAGCGTTTGGATTATAT
Source organism: Pohlia nutans (assembly GCA_022496805.1). Classification (NCBI taxonomy): domain Eukaryota; kingdom Viridiplantae; phylum Streptophyta; class Bryopsida; order Bryales; family Mniaceae; genus Pohlia; species Pohlia nutans. The sequence continues at coordinate 13,626,484 of CM040091.1, read as the reverse complement.
ATTTGCACTTCTAATTTCAAATTCACCATACTCTCTTAATCATTGTTTTTTCTTTGTATTTCTTTTCCAGGAAGTCTTCCAGGATCCTAACCGGGACGAGAGCTTCATTGTGGAGCTTTTAGAGCTCAAGGAAAATGTCGCCGATGCGGGTAGCGCCCGCTGGTTCTTGGAAGACCTAGCGGTTGAACAAGCATCTGAGAACAGCCTGGTATGCCTCCCGTTACTATAACCTTGCCCTTGAAACTAGATTTTTTTTTTCGGTTTTTACATATATGTAGTGCTGGATGTGGGAGCAGCAGTTATTTTAGACGGTTGATGAAATTCTATATGACTTGGGTGCACACTGTCGAACACAAGGCGAGTGGAGTACAGAAGGTTTTGCTAGAGGACTGAAAACCTCTTAAATAGGGATGGCAGCATTTGTCAAGGGACAGAATTGAGCTGTCAGCCATTGCTTGCTCGTTTTAAATGGCTGTCATGAAGAGGTTGGGAACAGGTTGTTCAAGAAGAAAGTAGCGTACCTGCAGCCAACATTCCCAACATGGATGAAGCCACCACGGTGAATGCTGTGATTGGTACCATGGTATGCCGATTACCTTTCCTTTTGTAACTCTTTGAATTCTTCCACTTATGTCTGTGTATGAATAGGACTAATAGGACTACTCCTCTTCTTGAACGTGCAGGCGATTGCCAAGGGTCGCCAAGGTCCTGAAGCGTCCAACCTCGTGCGGGTAATGCTCGTTAGGGCGTGTTTACTGTGTGAAGTTTCTAACAGGGCAATGCTGATTTGTATCGAGAGCAGAACTTGTACATTCCAGAGTGACGTTTCTATTTTCTGTCACAAAGAGCAGAGTACTCTGGCACAGTTTTTCCATCATATGATTTTGATGTGCTTTCTGAGTATGTGTAAACTAACGGATGTGTTAATTCATTTGATTTGGGTAGGTGTACTTGGCAAACATCCGGTTGCGAAGAGTGGAAACAGACATTCTTATCACTGTTTATGAGCCTCTTGCCATCAGGTAATTAAAGAGCTTCTTATTAATTCCTTGGAACGATGTGATTGTTTTTTGGGGAATACTGGAATGTGACGAGAGTTGATGAGTGAATAATAATTTGAAGATGTGTTGTTGGGTGCAGTGAGCAAAGTGAGAGTGCGGCAGCAGTGGGAGCAGCAGGGGCGACGGTGCCAGCCAGCGTGGCAGGGTGCATGGCAGCTGCTGACGTGTTCAAACAAGTCCTTTCGACCTTCAGGATACTGGACTGGTCTCTTTTTGGCTACATTGATGACGTGGATGATTTAATGGAATAGGAACGGACCTGTGCTAACTTGGGGGTGTCGAGTGAGATTTCGATAACTACTGTAGTTAAAAGCCCTGGGAGCTTTTGTTAGATGATCAGTTATTGCTTCTTTTAGGCACCAGATGTAAATTCAATGTGACACGTATGCTCAACTAAATACACCCTACTTCATAAATTCTTACAAATTTCGCAGAGGCCGAAGAGTAGGCCAAATGATCGACTTTACTGTTTGACTTCCTAACACGAAGTATACAAGTTTGAATGTTTGAACCTGTTTCAATGCTGGGAAGTGCAGAAACTTACATTGAATGAGAAAACATTCAGATGTAGTTACCGTAGTGTACTAGCAGGTTCGGCACCTTGCTGCCAAATAATTAATTAAAGTTCAAAAAGTAGGTTCGGCACCTAAAAATAGTATATTAATAATTTCGGCAGTTTTTTCCTTTAATTTTTTCAAATTTCGGCTTGTAGTCAATTCCAACTCTTTTACATTGGTTGACATGTGAGATTTGAATCTAGGAAAGCAAGAATGCTCTGTGCTTTATACAAGTGGAGTGGAGTTGTATCCAACAATGCATATGGGATATGTGAACTTTGAAGTGAACCACCTAGTTAGTCTTTATTTTTATAACACGCATAACTTTTGCATAAAGTCTTCAAATGACATAAAATTTGTTGGAGGTGAAAGATTACTTGATATCTAAACTTTTCTTAGACCAACAAAATTCCAAAAAAGTTGATCTTCTATGCACAAATGAGCTTCGAAAAACTGTTAGGAACGCATTTTGATACATTGACGTTTACAATGTTGTGCTGTTTTGCCCATATCTTTTGCATAAAAACTTATTTTGACACAAAACTTGTTGGAGGTGGAAGAAGACTTGATTTCTCAACTTTTGTTAGTTATACACAATTCTATAAAACTTCATCTTCTATGCTCAATTGGACTCCAAAAATCTATGTACAACACATTTTCAAAAGCCTCACCAAGAGTCTTGCTACTTAACCCATATTCTTTGTGGACTAATGTAAGTGGGCTTGATTACAAAAGGAGCACCTTTCCCTCCATTGAAATTTACACAAGCCTCCCAACTAAGTAAAGACTTAGTGAAAAGTAAAAAATTCTCACTTTTCGGCAATTTTGAAATATAAATTATATAATATTCGGCAAAAGATGTCAATAATTTCCCAAAATTTTAGGCATCTATTTTTAGAATTATTTTCCGCCGAATCTGCTAGTAAACTACGGTATGTATTATTAGTATGTAGTGTATAATTTTTGAGCTAGCTAACAGTGGCCAAACATTGGAGTTAACATTGATTCAACGGCTCCCTGAATAACTTTAGTAAGTTAATGCCAGTGGAGTGAAGTAGAGAGATAAAAACTCCGTACCTCTTTGAAGGCTGGTCTGAATAGAATGTTTGTTCGTCTTGACAATGAGTCAGTGCCCACCGGACTAAGGGCCATTGGTGCAAGACTCCTCTCCCCTTTCGAGAATATACATTTTAAGTGACCAATTACAAGTATCAGCAACAAATAGTAATCCTAAACGAGTGGTTAAATCTTGCAAGGGTATAATTTGGGAGTTGTTTTGTTGGTGGTCGCCAAGTCATGGTTCTTAGGTTGGTTGGTGAAGGACGTTTGTATTGCATTTATTAGAGTGAAGTATATGAGGATTGAGAACTAATCTCCCTCATTAACCCTTTAGTGCCCAGGGTACTGTAGCTCACAGCCCTGGATTTCAGTAGATTTTTCCACTGTGGTTGAGACTACCAAAAATAGAATGTGTTAAATTAGAAAGTAATCGTACAATTCTATTCTCAACTCAAGAGCACACATTTTATCAAAATTTGTGAATCATCCGATGGTGGGATCGGAAGATTATAGTATGTATTTGAACTGTATAATGCACGCTCAAAAACGAGATTTTGGGGGGTGTGTGACTTCAAAGTTAAATATAATTTGAGGTAAATTTTCAAAAATAAAAGCAAAGAAGTTCAGCTATGCCCTATGTCAACACCTGTCCGTTGCAATCTTTCATATCAAAAATAGACTCACACATAATTATTGTGAGATTTATAAGTGAAAGTGACTTCTCCATGTACGGTTTAGGACAAAATTTTATACGTTGAAAATTGACAGGAGTGGGTACATCAGTCAAGATCAGACTACACACACTAATGGAAGATGAAGAAGAGAACACAATCCAAAAAACTAAAACAAGATAACAAACTTCCAAACACAAGAAATACTATACAATACATATGTTGTATTTGTAAGTATTTACTGTATTTTCAAGTATTTGCAGTATTTTCGCGTTGTGTTGATAGGTATTTTGATAGTTGTACAATTCCAAATTGAAAATTTCTTTTTCTGGAAGGTGCGTAATGTATGTGGGCAAATCTGAACTTCAAAACTGAAGTTCCAATTCTTCACGGATTCTCTACTATTTGCATTTCGGACGTTGTAGTGACCATAATGTGGTTTGCTGGGCACTAAAGGGTTAAGATACTCTTTGGAGCATTCAGCTCCCGACTACAAGAATGATTAGTAAAAACGATTGTAATGGAAACTAAAAATAAGTAGTTTTCCCAGGAGTCCTTGAACTCTCACATCTTACCGTTTTATGTTGGACCTATTTCAGTTTAAGAGAATCCATTTCAAATGTCATTAATGTATGTTATTGAGAAGCAATAAGGTAGAAGATCCTAAAAGTGACCAGTGTCACAAAAACAATCTAGACTTCTAACACAACCACCCATCACTTGACCTAAAATTGTTAAATTTCAATATTCACAAGGAAGCAACCTAGCAATTGTATTCAAACATTCAAAATTCTTGAGAGTATTAGTGATTGGTTTATGGTATTGTCTTGAGGTGAACATGGGGGAGCCTATTGATCAAAGTGAGTCACAAAGTACTTTTCACTTTCAAAAATCGTAGTAATTTCAATATTGGGAAATAAATTGAGAAAAAAATTTGCATTCCTCGTGAAAACTAACTTCCAATATAAGAAAATTATCTCCTAGTTAACCTGTTAAGCGTGCAAGGAGCCCCGTGGGGCTGTGTTTAATCCTTTTTTAATCAAACCCTAACTTTCACCTAGTTTCTCATTTCAAATGAAAATAGGTGCAACTGAGAAAGTATAAGAGCTATCTTCTACTTTCTAATTCAATTTAGAGTTCTTCAAAAAAATTAAAATTGCGTTTTTTCCAACACTTAAAAGCTCAGAGCCTTAAAATTCCAATATACATTGTAGAAAGTGTATTTCAATTTAATTTCTTTTTATATAAGCTCAAAAAGTATACTAGGTACACCTAGTTGTTCATCACTATTATTTTCATTTTCCTAAAAAATTCATAGTATTTTAGGCATTTTTGTAATTACTATGGCTATTACAAGAGAAAAGCTTGGAAAAAACTTATAAAATTCATTTTCAGTAGAATAATTATGAAAATATCAATGTAAATACCAAAATATATAACAAATTTTTAAATGTAAGAAGTTGATGAGGTTTAACCGGGTAAATGTAGTGTGGACGCTTACCCGTTAAATGTCCAACGTGCCCTTTCTGACCAATATTATACACCAATATTCCATAGTATTTGGCATAGTTCCACACCTCCTATCAAAAGTGAAGTTAAAATTCACGTCAACGTGATTTTAACCCTTAAAGGTCCCAATTCAACATTGTTTTCAAAGATTTGTTATACAATGGTTGATGAAAAACGAAAATGGAGTTGATGTACAAAACAAAGTTAGAAATGTCAATGTGTAGATAACATCCGTACGGTTGGATTCATCATATTTATTATTAATATTTTTAAAGTAATTTTGCAAGGTTTTCTCTTGAAATTCAATTAAAAATCCAAAATTAACACAATTTAAAAAAAAAAATAGTAATGAAATTAGAATGACATGCACTACGAGATGGTATGGTTTCCATTATTTGATTCTACTTACTATGGAAAATTATATAAGGTCTTTCTTTTTGAACTAAGATTGAAACTTGACATTAATCACGTTTGTATTTTTTCAAAAATTCACATTATCTTATTTGGAAGATCCATACCGTACAAATGGTATTCAACTAGCACAAGAATGAAAAAATAAAATGGATGAAAAACATCCGGTACCTATAGAAATTGAGCTGCTCAAATTCATCTGGCGTCCAGATTCTGGACGCCGGCGCGCTAAAGGGTTAATGAGATACTAGGGTCTCAATTTGGAACTTTCTATTTACAACAAATGTCAATTATATGCCAACAGCCCTTTAAGGGTTAAGAGTTACCGTACATGGAAGGCAAGGTCGACACTTTCAAATGTAATTATCAAGAAATCGGCTATTAATAACTAACATTAAGTTTTTTTCGCGGACTAAATATTTAAATAATAATAATAATAAAATAATAATAATAAAATAATAATAATAAAATAATAATAATAAAATAATAATAAAATAATAATTATTATTATTATTATTTCGGCTATTTGTTGACTCTTTTTTTTATTGATTTTGACAAAATACTTAATAAATTTATTCTTTCGACATTTTTTTGGGGAATTATTTTTTGCCAACCTTGCCTTCCACGTACGGTAATAGGTGGTCAATAAGTACCGTAGGTGGAAGGCAGGGTCGGCACTTTCATGTCGAATAATTAGTAAAAGTTGAAACAGTGAAGGTCGGCACTTTCAAAAGTAATCATTAACCCCTTAAGGACCAAGTGTCCTAACTAGGACATTTAGAGAATCGGGTAGGTTCCGGTGAACACATTTTTAATCGAATTTTGAAGGAAATTTAATAGTAGATTCTCCAATGTGCCACGAAAATGGGGATTTTTTTTTTTTTTTGAATTCCGACACCGTATGTGAAAGTTATGAGGGGAAATATGTTTTTTTCGGGAGAAAAGGGAACGGGGCAGTAGAGAAATAGTTGAATTTTAGGGGGGGGCAACAAGATGGGCGGTGTGTGGAAAATGGGGTGGACTGTGGGGGGCAGAAGACCACCCCGTTTCCCAAACTCATAAAAAAATTTAAAATTATTATTTTAAATTGAAAAGTATTATTTTAAATTTAAAATATTAATTTAAACTAAAAGTTCAATTTCATAATCAAAAATATTATTTTAAAAATTGAAAAATAAAATCATTTAAAAAAAATAAAAATAAAAAACGTCCAATGAGGGACTGCCACGTGGCAGTGTACCTTGAGAGTTAGTGGGGTCATGAACATTGGAATGGGTTGGCACTTCAATTCCCTTCCTCCACCCTTTATTTCCCCCCTAACCCCCAAAATTCTTAGAAAATGTGCTACATGTCTTCTAAAACTTGGAGATTTATTTTTTTTTCAAATTTTTTTTCGCCATTTTGTAGAGGGTGGAATATACTTGTGTTTCACCGCTCGGATTTGTATTTTAAATAAAGAAAGTCGAAAATATTGCAATTCCAAAAACATATAGTCTTTTCTGAACTTTTAAACCCCCAACAAGTGCAAGGTGTTATTCAACATCCTAAACATCTCCAAACGCAACGAAAATTGGTACACAACTAAGTAACATCATATAGAATGTGAAAGTGAAGTGCGACAAGTTTCGGTAGTGAGGTTTTTTTGATGTAGCTGTGGTCAAACGCATCTGAAATTTTCGGGCATGTGTTTTTTTGGGGTGTTTTTTTTCCATCAAACGCAATTATCTTGCAATCCGTGCGGTCAAAATCAACGAAATTTGTTGTGTATATTTTTCAAATAGTTTAGGACAAGATCTTACGGTTAGAAGGTAAAAAATAACATTCTTTTGGATTTTTTGCATGGGGGAGTAAAAATGGCAGCATTGGAGTGTTTTTGGAGGAAAAACACTCCGGTCCTTTAGGGGTTAAGAAATCGGCTATTAATAATTAAAATAAAAAAAATTCCGGCAGCTGAGTGTTACGTTTTATTATTATTTCGGCGATTTTTTTACTTCATTTTTGTTGATTTCAACAAAATACTTAATAAATTTATTTTGATTTTTTGCCCCTGCCTTCCACGTAAGGTAGTCAATCGCTTTCGATAAATAGTGTCTACTTTAGAGTCCACGTCGACACCCAGGGATTTGTGCTATAAGCTATCCAGTTTGGCTTTGAATTGGGTCCCTCGGGAGAAGGGGGTGGGGCTGCGCCAGCCAAGGAAGTAGTGCAAGACCAAGGCGACGCGCGCGGGGCCGGGCAGCAAGCTGCCGGATGGACCCGCACCCGCTGAAAAATTAGATTAATATCATGGGGCTCGATGAGCCCCGTATCAGATATTAAACTGATAAGAACAGATACTACACTTGATCTTAGCCAAAAGGCCGAGAAAGGTATACTTCTCCTTTCACACCCCCAACACTATATACCCTCACTCTCACCACGACTGACCCAAACCATATGGGACAACTCCACACCTCATCCCTTCAAACCCTAAACCACCACCTTGTCACAATTACATTCACAACCGTTTTGATCACCATGTGCAAATACATGATTTAATCCTATGACTCAAATCACAGTATGCATCACTGAATATTGTACACGTCTAATAGCAATAACCCTAGTTAACATGTGTACATAGTCCATGTGATAACTGTCCCAATCATCTACTTTGCAATACAAGAGAATGGAGGTAACTATCCTCTGAGTTCTTTAAGAGATTCTAGAACTGCTTCTAGAGCTATAGCCCAATGTGCCCAGTGCGTGCCACCCTGCACAACAGTTCAAAGTTCTTAAGATTAAGGCCTGCGACGCAAACTTGATAAGTGAATATTTTCTAAGAAAGTTCCAGTGTAAGATAGATGACTCAAAAACTCACTGCAGCACATTTGATCAGCAGATTGAAGACATGGAATTCTGTTGAGAGCCTTTATATGTTGTACCTGGCAAAAGACGACAAATGGTTCCCGCAACGGCCCGTCACATGAAAGCTCACTGGTACTTCCATCCACGAAGGTTCCATCGGCAAAGACTACCTGCATGGTGCAAAGCAGAAAACGCGCATGAGAATTGAGAAGGGAAAACGACATCCAAGCATTAATTGAAAGGTAGAACGAACGACTTTTGAAACGATTCTAACTAGAATCTGATTCACATTCTATACCAACAAAAATCACGAAGTATTTCTTGCACACTATCAGCAGCATTGGTCTGAGATTAATCATATGGTACACTTTGTTGAATTACCTCGTCGCCATAGCCAGAAGTTGCACCCGCCACTGGGCGAATATAGGCACCTACAGGACAACGCTTCTGAACAGCAGCACAAAACGCCAACAGACGTTCTCGATTTCCAAGTTGCACAGCCTATGCGGCCAGATACCCCACAATCAAGGGGAGGTAGTTACAACACATTCAACAGCTATGGGAGATGAATATAAATCAGAATCCTTTCTACATACCATTCATAAAATGCCCACTTCTCGAAATGGGTCCAAGACTGAAAGAACGGAAGCCACATGTAGCAAATCCAGAAAACGTGAACAAATTAAGCTCTCGATTAAAACAAAAAGCTTACAAGCATATCAGTTTCTAGGCCAATCACTCACCTGAATTATATCATGACGACGAACACGCGGAGGAGGTGACACTTTGTAACCTTCCGCTGCCATGACTTCTGCAACTAAAAGCCCGCCCTGTTTCAAACATGCTTGCAATTGTTAGTCATCATGGAACTAAGATGATCCAAACTATGAAGGTCAAGTCATAGTCATTCTCAATTATTAAATGAATATAAGGTTATCTAAGAGAAAGAATTGCTAACAGATAGAAAGTGTTCCATGTGTGAGTAGGTAAAACAATGAACGAATGGCCTACATCATAAAGGACACAAACCGAATGAACCAATATCTTCAGTTAAAGGTACGTGCATGCTGGAGAAATTTTGGAGCTGATTGCAACTTCTAATCAGCTTCAAGTGTACCTTAATTGACTCGCCAACCATTTGCGGCGCTAGAAACAAGCCTTGAAACAGCAGCCGCATGACGTCACCAGATGTTGAGCCTGCTTCCATGCCAATGCCAGGAGCACTTAATCTAGCTGCAGCAGCTTCTACCCACTCGCGTTTTCCAGCAACATAACCTCCACAAGGAGCTATTGTCCCTCCTGGATTCTTAATCAAACTTCCAGCCATCAGGTCTGCACCCTAGAAATGTAATGGACAAATACAGAGGTTACTTGATCCCATACACCTTGTCATACCTCATGATGAACACATCAAATCATCACGTTTTCAATTCTGCGAAATCTATAAATGTTCTAAACAATTAAGCAAGTCAACTATTCCAAGCTAAACCCACATAAAAGTTACCGTAAGAGAAACGCAAAGGTCTTGATCCGATCAAAACGTTGGAAATTACAAAAAAAAAAGTATTGCTATCTATACAACGAAAGCAGAAACAGCACAATATCATAAACCACTATCAACTTAAGTGAGGGCGGAGAGATTCAACACAAACCACAGCTGTAGGCTCAACAGTCTCTACAAACTCGCCATAGCAGTTGTCCACCACCACGACACAATCAGGGTTTTGAGCCTGTGAAGTCAGATGCAACTTGTTGGTCAGATTAAGTAGACCTGGACACTGGACCGTGGCAATTATTGTGAAATGGAACAACGGTAAACATCTACAAATCTCCTGATGATAGTATTCTAAAATTGCTGCAGCCATCTGATAAATAAACTGAATACATACATCCAAACACGTATGCTAGAGGGTGCATTGGTTTTGTGACAAATTTGCTGATCCAAAAGTGGTAACTTGCCTTGATTATGATGATGGCACGTTCAATTTCAGCAACGGTTAATGTTTTCCGCCAAGAATAACCACAGGAGCGTTGGATAAGTGCACATTGCGTTTCTGGCCTAATTGCCTTCTCCAAAGCATGCCAATCAAGCCCACCATCTCCATGCAGCTGTAGAGAATTATCACAAGAAATAACATAAAAAATAGTAGACTGGAGAGATATTAAACAGAGATAAGACACGATTCCGTTACAAAGCAAATATTGAAGTCAAAGCGAAGCTAAACAGAAAAAAGAGATGACAAATACTTACTGGAAGTTCTCTATACAATACTCCAAATTCTTTCAGAGATCCATGCCTTGGTGAGCCACGAAGACCAATTACCTCCTCTAGTGTGTCGTAGGGTGCACCTGCCACAGCTAACAACTAGAGACCCAGTCATTAGAGTAGACGACCTTCAGACGAAACCCCACATAACAAAAAAAACGACACACCAATCCTAACCCCGATTACATCAGAGAACGCAATAAAGGAATACTCAGGTAAACTATGTAACATAGTTATAACTTAGCTGCAGCAGTTCTGAAGGGACATAGAAAAAACTTAGATGATGTTCATAATAAACATGAAGACAACAAGCCTTTCACCCTTACCTCGCCACCAGGTCGAAGAGCTGCATAAAGAGCACATGCAATGGCGTGTGTCCCAGAGAAAAGCTGAAAACCAACTACAGTTCAACATCAAGACCAAGAGAAGGACTTAACATAATGAAAACGAGATGTTACAGAGTATCTAGAGGTCTGCCAAGGAAGGATCTCAAAGATTCACCAATTCCATTTTACAAAAAAAAATGTTAGAACGTATGCAGATGATTTATCGCAGCTTGACTACTTACATTAGTCCCTTATATCTTCATCATCTAGTCAAGCGGAATGGTAGAATGACCTCATACCGCTGGAGAAAAAACCTAAAACAAATAATTTCATTTTATAGTGCATTTACCGAACCTGAGAGCGTACTATGGCGGCCTCAGAGCCAACAATATTTGCAAATGCTACATCGAGAGCCTCTCGCCCTCCTGCATCATTGTGACCATAGCCCGTTGTGCCTGCAAAATGCTGCAAGAGGTGCTGAATATATCAAGATGACATACATAACAGACTGCGAATCAAGCACAGTTTCGTCAGGAAACCATCAGTGGTCAATATTGATACAACTCTAGAGATTTTTGGTACGACTGGCTATTCAATAATGGCAAGATATTCGCAAGCATTTAGATCCACCTAGCTGCATGTAAACCATCTACTCCCTCCGTCCCAAAGCTATTGTCCAACTTGTTTGCTTGGTATTCTTTGAGCCAATTTCATTGATCATATTGTAAGAAACATGATTAAAAAAGGTTCCAAATTATGTCACTAGAATGATTGAAGAACATTGCATGTGTTCATTGCAACCTAAATAAAATTAGCCACAAGGAAGTATTTTTTTGACCTACTTAAAAAAGCACTTTCAAACATGACTTTCGAACATGACAATAACTTTGGGACGGAGGGAGTAATAAACACTGTGATGTGCAGTATGTCAGCATCAGGCGAGCAGCATCAGGCGAGCAGCATCAAGGATAGAGGCTCATACATGTGAACCAACTCGAGCATTTGCGTAAGCATCCAAAACACGGTTGATATTGGTCGCCACCAATCCATCAATCTCCATAAACTCGGGCAGCAGAACTTTGACAGCTTCTGCAACCTGCCAAGCTCTGAGTTAAGTAATGCGTACAGTATGCACGCAACCTCACATTGTCAATCCAATACAGTGTCCAATCCACGAACATAAAAACAATAAGGAAAATCCGCTTCTCTCTCACAAACTTGCATGAACTATGATAAAATTTTACAACGAAAAACATTCAGCATCAGCTAATCCCTCATTAAATTAAGCGACAATCAAATATTAAGAGCGTCGCTGAGAATACGAAATCCCGCGCCATTTGAAACCAAGAATATGCGCGCACGCGCACGGTCATGAAAATTCATCTCAAAATCAAGCACTCGATAGCTCATCATCGCAATTTCAGTAATTGCGGCTTACATTGCGTTCGCAGAGTAAAATCTGCTTCTCTCACACAAACTTGAACAAACTATGATAAAAAAAATTAATAAAAAAAAAACGCAGCTCAGCATTTTCATTCTAGTAGCTTCTTAGTAGCGACAAGAATTAAGAGCGTCACTGAAAATACAAAATTCCGCGCCTGCGACGCGACCAAGGATTTAAGCGCACGCGCAAAATAATGAAAATTCATGCGCTCGATTGCAATTTCGGCTCACATTGCGCCATTGCGGCTCGTTCGCAAAAAGTAAAACCTGCTCCTCTCATACAAACTTGAACAAACTATGATAAAAAATTTAATAAATAAAAAAACACGCAGCTCATCATCTTAATCCTTGTCGCTTCTTAATTAAGAGCGTCACTGAAAATACAAAATCCCGCGCCATTTCAACCCCTGCGACGCGACCGAGGATTAATGAAAATTCCTATATTAATCATTCGCTTGATAGCAATTTCGGCTCACATTGCGCCATTATGGCTCGTTCGTAAGTAAGTACCTGGGGGCAGAACGGGGAAGCGTAAGGCTTGACAGTACGGAGATCCACAGCGGAAGCCTGGGCTCTTACGAATCCTAGCTGCCTCTGCGGCGGCTTTCCGACTCCAGTGGAGACGCGCACACGCCATGGAAGGTGTCGAAAGACAGCGCCCGGCATCGTCACCGCCATAGCCATGCCTTCGCTGCAACGGAGGGGAAAAACCTTTCTTAAACCTCCGTCGATTCCAAATGGTGTCCAAAATGAGGTTTACCGGTTGCCCAAGGTCGGGCAGCTTGGGATAATTTTTTGGTCTGCCCAAAAAACCTGGTCTCTGTCTGCCATTTTTCTAATTCTGTACCATACTAAAGGTATGTTCGCACCTGGCCTTAGGGCGGACTTCCATGCAAGGGGGCAGTGGGTGGAAGGCACTAGAAGACAAGAATTGAGGTCTCAAGAACCACCCATGCTCCACCCATATCGGGACAAATGAAATTTATACACTAGAATCCTCCTGTTTCCACCCATATTGGGAGCTTCCTCCTTTTGAGAACCGGCCACCCACTGCCCCCCTTGCATGGAAGTCCGCCCTTAGAGGTGGTCTTACAAGGGGGTCTTACATCCTTAAAAAAATGTGTGGTCCCACCTACATTCTTTAGTAATTACCAATCCTACATGGATGTACACATGGCACACTTTTAAAAATGGGTATTAGCTAACATTTAGGAGGACAAAAAATATTTGAGCAATAGTAGGCAGTTGTTAAGGGAGCACCAAAATAGGAAATATTCCCTAGTTTTGAACACTAAAGAATGGTCTTAGCTAATGTGGCACTTGAGGGGCCATTATGTAATCCCCCTACTATTGCTAACACCTTTCCAAACCTCATTGAGAACACCTTTCCTACAAAGAAGGTATTTTTCCCAAAATTGTGGGGGTGTTAAATTTTTATCCACGGTCTTTGCAAAGGCCAAGTGCGAACGGGCCTTAAGTTAATTTCTATTGAGAAAATTTGATAATCTATTAAGTTAGGGCGCCTCCCATGACATATTAACATTCTTTAGCCTTGCTGGACTACTGTACACCCTTTCTCTACAGTGCCGATATAATGTAATATAATATTCAACTCTCTAACCTCGTTGCTTGGTTCAACTGAAATTATTGTAGATTTTAGAAGATGCTTGTGATTTCAAAACATGGTAAATGCATATTTTTCAAATATCACAAATGTGACAATGGTCTCCTTTAGAAAGTTACAAAAGACCCTGTGCATGATATCGAAATAAGGAATAAACTTATTTTAGTAAGTGCTTCGGATTAGAAGATAAACTTGCCACTTCCCATAATCCACATAATCATGTTGTAGAGTCTTTCCTCACAACCTTGCACTATGACACCTCTAATGAAAGATTCCAAAAATTTGTTTGTCTTATTTTTCTCCTGGACTAAATCGATTTTTTTTGTAAGCAAGAATAGTAATCTTCAAATTAGTCAAGAAGTCTATCATATTGACAAGATTAATAATTACAGTGTAATATTTTAGTAAATATTGTAGTCCGAAGAGAATAATGGACTAAGTAAAGACTATTTATGAGAAATAACATGATGAAACACAAAAGCCAATCATGAAGAATGTTACATTCATTAGGAGATTGTATTTTCACATTACAAAACATAATCTCAATGGTTGAATTGTCAGTTCAATCATGCCATCACTTCATAACATTCAGTAGCCAACATTGAGTTTAACTGTCCTCAAATGTCAAGAATATCCTCTTCCATCATCGACAATGCAATCTACAGCTACCATCTTTGATTAGCATTTACAAGTATATTGCACATGTAGATTCTCAAATGTCAAGAATATCCTTCTCCATCATCGACAGTGCAATCTATAGCTACCATCTTTGATTAGCATTTACAAGTATATTGCACATGTAGGTGCCACTGCCACATGGAAGTTTATGCATGTTTGAAATTAGCCAAGGTTGTGTCAACTTTCTTTGATTATGGCACAATAATTTTGCCATTCCCATTTCCCAATAGCCACCTTACAACCCTCTCCAGTTTACCACAACTTCCCATCCATCTCTAACCTGGATGAAGCTTCTCCAAAGTGGATGGAACCAAAAGGCTATATCAATGATGGCTACGGAGTGTTATGTTATGGGTCCAGAAAGGACACTATGATAGCAGAGGATCATGAGATATTTTGTACCCATGCTCTCCATATGCAATGGTTGGTTGCCATCTGTAGAAATGGGCTTCATTGAGGTCATGTGAATGGTTTCAACTTGGCAGTGCCAGGCTCGTCTAAAGAGCAGAGCATTGTTGGTAGTATTTCCACCCGATTACAACATGATCTCTACGTGAGACAAGCTAGTGATCAAGGCTTTCAATCAAGTCACATTGAAGTGCAACTCAGTGTTTCAACATCAGCAAGCAAAGTAGAGTTCTTGCTTCGCAATGCAACTCATTGCAAGGGCAGAGTAATTTATCGAAAATCCAGGGAGGACAGGAAAAAATCACAAGAAGCGAAGTTCTGTAGAAAAGAATGTACACCATGTACCATATAATTTACTCAGCTCCACTCAAAACCAATTCGAAGCTTAAAACACACTACATTTTTGTGATACCCTCATGTACTTATATCTAACATAAAGCAAAAGCAAAAAACACCAAATCGTCTCCTTCGGCGGCAGATTTGCCCGTCGACACTTCCTGCAGCTGCCTCTACAAAGGCTTCCAACACTACAAAATTTTGATGCAATGACATGCATATCTAGATTGTAGCAAACCATACGACTTGTCATCATTCCCAGTCACTGATGGCTCTGTACACTAATGTTTGTACTTGATGCTGGTACTCTCTTCCTGAGGTCATTCCGTCCCTGTGCCATGACCAAATCGATAATGGCTTTGTCAATCTCAGGGTTGTAATTTACCGGTACTCCGACTTCGTTTCGGCGCTATAAAGCCTGCACCAGGGAATTCCGAGCAGAAAATAGACCACCAAAATTACTAATGAACCTCGTGACTATATATTCACCTTTGAAAATAGGTAAAAAAATTATAAGCGATAAGATTTCAGGACTCCCATACGAACAAAAAAACTTTCCTTTCATGTCCACTCCCCTGTACTGTACAGCATCGGTCAGTTTGCCTCTAAAATCGAAAATATCGGAAGAATTTGTGAACAGAATACGCATGAGTCAATCGACAGCTGAGAAAGGGATATATGCCGAAAAACATGGGAAATCTAAAGGGTTTGGGGTTGTCAGAAGGCTTTGTAGCTATATATGTTCTCTGCTTTCTACAATAAATTGTGATGACAGGATCTGAAGTTTCTGCAAGAAGCAAGCCTATTCGGGTAATTGACGGCTGCATCTGAGAATTCAAGATCAATGCATCCTTCATGCAATGGCTTGCATTCTTCTCATCCCTCCAGGGCAGTGATCACTACCCTGCAAGGCAAAGCAAAGCACAGATACCCGCCTGATCCTTTTCAGCGCTTGCGGCTATTTGAACATTACTCGGCAGAAACAAAGCACAAGCAGGACATGGCGTACTTGTAGACACATAAGTCTATGGCCTCTCTTTGCCAGTTAAGAGTAGTACTCTCTATCAAGAACACTGAAACACAGAAACGTCTGAGAAAACTTACCAGTCATACACAGAGGGCGAATTCGGCTGCGCCTTGTCAAACTTGTCCGATCCCATATGACGCATCACCTTATTCTGCCCAGGGTGGAACACGCTACGCCAAACGTTGTCCTTGTCCATAGAATCTGCAAGAACGACAGTTAGCTCAAAAACTACCAGGCACTCGTGTTAACTATCAAGCTACAAAGTGTAGAAACTGAAATAAAAAACTGCTTAGTCGAAGCATCTGCACTTCCAAGTCGAAGGAGACGCCATCATAGATGGCGAAGCTGGCGGAGTGGATCCAAGACTACTGGGAGTCCCTTCGTGAGTATCAACATCCAACATTCCAAGCCTCTGAGGTTTCTTGATGGCTACGTTCTGCGACTTGGCCTGTCGCTCCATGATCCTCGCAGCATCGGTTGGCACTGCAGTACAACAACACGTCAATCGATCCGAAAGATACACAAATTAAGAGCTATGGAGAACGGTACAATTACGTTTCTTGAATCTACAGCTGCTCAAAGAACCTCAAGAACAGATACCTGCCATGCATTTGGAAAAATATAAACAGAAAGACCAGATAGACACCATACCGTCGAGAAAAGGCGAACTCGATTTGCGCAGTTGCTTCATGCCTTTGTCAGGAGGAGAGCCGCCAGCGACATCGTCCCAGAGCTTACTCAACATCCCCGCCATATCCACTCGCTAATAATTCCAAAATGCAACAAGAAAGATATAATCGGTATAGGTAGAACTTCTGCTTGCCCGCATTTGCAATGCTCAATGTATCTTAAGCCAGCAAATGCTACAGAAAGAAAAATTCTACAAACGCAAGATCTACACTTAGATCGTACAGAACGCCACAAAGTGCAAGGTAGTGGTCCAGAATTCCTTCGCAACCACGTACAGCAAAACGTTCAATCGACTTCCTATCGCTGCCTCGTCTTGCAACTATCGACTGCCTGCTCCAAATCCTACGCAGCAAAAGCTTATACCCGATCAAATGCCACAGAGAAAGC
The DNA here is from genome assembly GCA_022496805.1 of Pohlia nutans. Classification (NCBI taxonomy): domain Eukaryota; kingdom Viridiplantae; phylum Streptophyta; class Bryopsida; order Bryales; family Mniaceae; genus Pohlia; species Pohlia nutans. Next base: position 13,609,187 of record CM040091.1, on the reverse strand, counting down.
GAATTCCTAGATGGAAAAACCAAAGGGAGGGTTCCAATCTGTGCAAGATTTGCAAGCAGGCGAGGAGACGTGAGAGAGTGGAGTTCTGCAGTTGCAAGTGCAGCCTAGTTATGCTTGTGCCATGCAACTCATCATCTACGGCCTTCCTAGATCGTGGATTTCGAGTTTCGAAATATCTACGAAATATCTACGAAATATCACAACGGGGGGACATATAGGAGAGGAGAGTGTAAACTGGCAAGTTTCCAGTTGAGCACCGGGTTACTCGAATGACTGGGATATTTGTTCTCTTCTTACTATCTGGTAACTGGATGAATCTTCTACGCTTTTGAACTGAACTTGACAGAATATTTAACCCTTAACCCTTCAACCCCTAAACGTCCAGGCATCCAGTTTCTGGACGTTTGTTGGTCAAACCCTATTTTGATCTTGAAGACGACTTTTGTTGCTAATACACCCAACTAAGAAAATTAAGTTTATTAAGTCTAGTTTGAACTCCACTTTTCAAATCTTAAAAATTCCAATTATTGAGTATTTTATTGCTTGTGCAAGCTTTGTAGCTCAAGGTTTGAATTACACTACATAGGATGTTCACCTTTCGAATTTCAAAATTTAAATAAAAAATTTCTATGGAAAACATATCATGTGATTCTCCATTGTAATTTGTACCTGCTCCCAAAAAAATATTAATTTTTTAAAGCTTTTTTGTAATAAATTTTATTTTTTGAAGTATTTGACTTAAAATTTTGTTAAAAAGGCCGTATTAAATCAAAAAAATCTGAAAATTTCAAGACTGATAGGAAACATTCAATTGCATGCATGAAAAATATTACAAAATATATTTTGATAAATCTTGAAGGCTAAATTGTGTAGTTTGACTTTCCTACAAAGGAGTGGTACGTTTAAGGGTTAATGTCCCATACCTTTCTGAAATAGTCAAACTGCATTTTTATAAGGTAACTATACCTAAAAGGGAGCATTTAGTTAAAGCGTGCGTATCTACTACAGTGTGACATTTTAGCTATGAAATGTCACACTGTAGTAGATACGCACGCTTTAACTAAATGCTCCCTTTTAGGTATAGTTACCTTACACAGTTTAGCTTTCAAGATTTGTTGAAATGTATTTTTTAATATTCTTCATGCATGAAATTGTATGTTTCTTATTAGTCCTAAAAAATTTCAATTTTTTTGATACAAAATGAACTTTTTACAAATTTTTCGGCCAAATACTTCAAGAAATTCATATTAATTACAGAAAATCTTCAAAAAATATAAAATTTCTAGAACATGTGCAAATGACAATGAAGAATCACATGATATATTGTTTTGTGGATTTTTTTAATTTAAATTTTAAAATTCAAAAGGTGAACATCCTATGCAATGTAATTCAGACCGTGAGCAAAAATCTTCATCTTCAAGGTTGAAATAGGCTTTGATCAACAAACATCCATTGTTTGGATGTGCGGTCCTTAAATGGTTAAAGGACCAAGAAACCCGAATTGAGCCGAGTCATTTTTTTAGTAAGTTCTATGTGGACTTCCTTTAGTTCAAATTTATTTTAGTTTTGACTAACAGATACAATGTTCCATGCTGATTCTGGTGATATAAAACACAATCCCATCTTAATTATATATTTTTCAATATAATTGATTGAATTTGTCATTCTTGAACCATGAATATTTGGTCCTTTAGGGTTAACTTGACTGAGTTAGATTGTTTAGTTTACTTTATTTTAAATTTTGAATGAGATTGCTTTATCTAATATATGGGTACATGATGGATTTCAAAATCTATAATCGGGGTACATAATGAAATTTATAATTAACTTATGATTGTTTCATTGTGAGTGAAACAATCATAAGAGTGTAGATAGTAAGTAAGTAGTAATATTGAAATGGATGTGCGAGATATTATGGGGACGGACTATATGGGATTAATAAATGTTCGTGTGATCCCTCCTTATGATCTTTTGCACATACACTCTAGTAGTATAATTAACGGGGCGGATCAAACTTCACTAACATATTCTTTTAAAAAACCTTTTTTTTTGAGTTATTCTCTTTATGAAATTGATCAACGATTCATATAATTTATGATCATAAGAAAAGAAAATTTGGTTGATTGAAAAAGATCCCTTGGTCATTTTATTTTTATGAGCTCTCAAACCAAAAGGGAAAAAAACATTGTCTATGTCCAACAACTACATTTACACTGAAGTAGAAAATTTTGAGTAGGTTCTTATATGTGTAACATTTGAAAATCAAGTTGCAAGGTAACTATACATTAAGGGGTGCGTTTACCCTAAAGCGCTCGTATTTACTAATGTGTCACATTTCTTTAATGAAATGTCACACTACAATAGATACACACACTTTAAGGTACCGTAGTAGGAAGGCAGGGTCGGCAGAAAATAATTCCCCAAAAAAATGCCGGAAAAATAAATAAATTTATCAAGTATTTTGTCGAAATCAACAAAAATAAAGTCAACAAAAACTGTAGACAAAAAACAAAAGAAAATGTTTAGTTGCTAGTAAAATTTAATGTTAGTTATTAATAGCCGAATTTTTAATAATTATTTTTGAAAGTGCCGACCCCTACTTTTTGAACTTTTATTAATTATTCGACACCAAAGTGCCGACCCTGCCTTCCTACTACTGTATATGCTTTTAAAAAAATGTAGTTACCTTAGTCCCTAACATCAAATAAGCTATATTTATAATGCAATTCTACTTTTCAATTTAATTACTACGGACCACGCCAATTCTAAGGAGACTTTCTCTTTACGAGTTCAAAATCTTCATGGTGTGAAAAATCTTTGCTATTTAGAAATACTTCAACCTACAACATTATTGTTCCACAATAATTGCACGGAAAGGTGTACTATACACTATGAAATAAGCAACAAAGTCTCTCTTTACTTTACAATTACACTGCAAGAGGAATAGGGTTTTTTACATGGTGATAATTTTTTATTTTTTATTTTTATTTTATTTTATTTTGCACTGCAATGACCGCAACATATGTCACACATTAGGAGAAATGTGGGGTCCCCAAGGGGCCCTCTAAGGCAGCCCGGGTTAGGTGAATAAGCTGCCCAAACACTCCTCTTTTTGTAAAACCAGTAGTGAAGATCGCTGCCCATTGACAGTGTCAGAAGCCGCAGTGCTATCAGTGTTGGCAGCGTCGATTGGCTCGACCCAAAGAACTGCACTACTAACAGCGTCGTGGCACCATTGGTGCCAGCGTGGAAAGCGTGCGAGCATATCTCAAATTTTTAGCACGTGCCAAATCAAGGGCCTCTTGGAGACCCCACCTTTCTCCTAATGGCATTGAACAAGGGACAAGACTAGTGTTACGTAGGTATAGAATTCTTTTCACTTGTGATTTACATTTAAGGATACATATCTCTGCTTATACCAAAGCTTAATAGTTAATCCAACAAATATTAATCCAAAAATTGATACTTGAGAATCTTTATCCACAAATACTTTGGGATTCTTTATCCAAAAAATTCTTTGAACGCGATAAAAAAAAGTAATCTCGAAGCATATTTGCAATCTAATATAATATAATGATTATTATTTATTGAAAATTTTCAAAATTGATAATAATTATTTATAAAAAATCTAAAAATGATAATTATTTGGCACGTCAACATTGAAGCAGTTATTAGTTACTCCTCTGTCCTACTAAAAAGTTGTGATTTTGTTGAAACTTTGCAATTAAGTCCAGCGACACTGTGAAGGGCAATTTGTGCGCCAAAATCAAAGCTGTTTGCACCATAAAACCACTATGATTTGAAGTTTTTAAGATTAGGGTTGCCTACGATTCTAAAATACTTAATGCAAAAGACTTGTCATTTTACAACATTTTAGATCGTTATAAGTAGTCATCATACAATTGATACTCATAAGCGATATAATGATTTTGGCCATAGACCATAACATTCTACCATCCAATTTTTTTGCAAATAAGGAGCATATTGCGAGTCGTGATTGGTTTGATTTCCAAGTTAGAGTTGAGGATTACAAAAAACAACTTTTCACGTGAAAAGATTGGAGACTATGTTTAATCAACTTGTGGAAAAGTCAATTCTCTTTATCAATTCCTTGCGATTATACACCTAAACTTTCTTTCACTTTGGAGGGGGGGACCATTCACAGATTGCAAACGTACTGAAATCAAGACTTTCATCCCTAAGTGACTGAACGACAATTTTGTGGTTGCAGCCCAAACAACAGTAGTTGCCTACGGTCATGAAATGAAATTTTTGAGTTTTGATTTTTTGTCAAAATTGGGGGTAGAGATCGTGTTCTAATGTTGTTTGATGCATTTCATTTGCAATATTGAGGTTCACTGAGGAATTTTTCAAAGACAAACACCTCAACATTGTTTTAGAGTTATAAAACTTTTATTTTGGGAAATTAATGATGTTCTCTCATTTGGAAAAATATCTTTTTTAGTTTTAGAATAGAATGTCTAGTTTTGACCAATCACACCAAATTTCAAATTTTAAAAATAATAAAATGTATTCTTGGTGAATATTAAATGATAAATGCTTCTAAATTCATTAAATGAGTGTCTGAAACATTTTTGAAAGTTTGATGGTACAAATAATTATTAATCATCATGCTTCTCATTTTCTCTTTTTGACCACACTTCATCAAGGTTGTAGAAGTAACATTTTATATCACATCTAAATTTTGTCCTTTCCCCTCTATCATTTAGGGGTCAATTTGAGACACATTTTAAACCCAAATCACAACTTTTTAGTGGGACAGAGGAAATACACTATCTGTATACCATATGTGAAAATGTTCAATATCCACACAACACTAGCCAAGTCCATGACGAAGAATTTTTTATTCACTTGTTGAGTTTCCTCAGGTCAAGATGATTGGAATCATTTTTATGTGTTTTCCCCTCCCTGAGAGAAAAAGGAATTAAAAAAAAAATTCCTTTCAGTCTTCAAATGATGAAGGGTCCATTGTGTAAAGTCGTTTTACATGATGGGCCAAGGCCAATTTGGAGCGTGAATCCTTGTATGTGATTGGTCTAATGCACGAAATCAACCCCAAGGCCTTTGTATGATGGAGTCAAGGCCATTCCCTGAAATTCATATTCTGATGAACTGGAATTGTATTCTAATGCTCTAAAAACAAAATTTGACACGGTCCTAAGAAAGAGAATTAGGTTGACAGAAATGGAATCCGAATTCACTTCCCTTGGGGCCATGTTACAGCTCCCTCCCTTTTTGGCATGAGCTAGTATTTCTTGTGAATTGGCTTTGGCCTTGGCCCTTCATGTAAAGCGGCCTTAGCTTTTACCCAAAAGGCCACTGTAAATGAAGAGTTTGTTGAAAGAAGTGCTATCAACTTGGCTAACAAACCAAGTTTGCGCGTGCTACCCTTGATGCCATGCACAAAAGGATCACGAGTTTAGATTCTTGAAATTAATTTTTTATTTACAAACATAAAAAAATATAAAGATATATAAAAACAAATGTTGTGAAAATGAAAAGTAAACAACGAGGGTAATAATATTAATAGAAAGTAGTTGTTGCAAGCATCAATGTGACCCAAGACCCAACCCCATGAGTGAACATGTGAAAAATCATCTCCAAGTTTATTAATTATATTTCCACTCTAATTTTCTCACGTCCCGTTACTACTCTCAATTTCTTTTGTAATGAAGTATTATGTTTTCTCTATGTGAACCCCAAAACATAAAAGTATTTCAACTCACTATTATACGTGTTCCTATAATATATATATATATATATATATATATATATATATACATATATATATATATATATATAAAATTAAAAAAACTATTTTTCCACATGTCGGATAGGTAGTGGTTGCAACCCACAAAATAACCTAGGTGAATTATTCACCACAACTTATATGTGCAAGGTGGGTATGGTAATTACTATTCTACCTTCCAAACTGAATGTAGCATAAGTGTGTGCTTAACCCCTAAACAACCAAGGATTCATGGTATTAATATGAAAAATTAATCAATCATAGTGTGAAAAATACAATTTAAATTGAATTAAATTATATATCACCAAAACCAGTGAATAACATTACATGTGTTGGTAAATTTTTTTTTTAAATTATGTAATTTTTATTATTTTTTAAAATATATTAAAAAATGATACCCTGATTGTTTAGGGGTTAAATAGCAACCGACTGAAGTGTCAAGCACTGAGCAGCTCCTGAGGAAATTCTTTCCAAAACCTAGATACACAAAATTAAGTTAGTTTGAGTGAAGTGAAGAAGACACGAGAGTCTGTCAGGGCAGTTCAGCTTATCCACGACGTGGCAATAAAGTATCAAAGCCTTGTCAGCATACCAATCAAAGCTCCCCGCTGATCCCGTATTCCCGTCACTGCAGGTGGATGGATGGAGAAGCGCAGAGGCGTGCTTTTTCATCCATCCGAATATCGAACAGGCGAGTATACCCAGGTTTGTGGTATTCAGTGACGAGCGTCTTGTAAGGTATTCCCAACTGTATAAGAAATTCGGATATGAGACATTGATATTATTTAGTATTATTATTTTTTCGAGTTAGGCAAGAAGAAATAGATTCCAACATAAGTTCAAACATAATTTTTGGATGAAGAATGAATTAGTTATAAATTTTCAAAGTTGAAGTATGACACATCCCATTCACATCACATAGGTAGAGTTGTTTCTGTTCAAAGAAGATTTGTACTAAAAGCATCTCCACCCATGCTCGCTAAAGGTGACTCGCTAAAATATTACATCTATACTTGAAGAGCTCTTGAAATCATACTCCCCCACCCTTAAACGCCCCTCAAGCACCAAAAGTGCAAGTCAAATAGTCAATGCACCAATCACAAGTAGAATGTCAGATTCAGTCAACTAAACATAGATTTGGAGGGCCATTTCTTGACGCGCCAAAGTAGAGGGCCAAGAGGCATTTTTGAAAGGCCCTTAGCATTTTTCATCCACTCTTGGCGCGTGTCATACTCTTGGCGCGTGTGGGTGGCCTTGCTCTAAAGATGTTTAAACAAAAAAACGATGAATCCATAACCACACTTACATATTCTAAAAAGTACCCATTACCAACTGTAACTCATGCTACAATCAACATCATTGCAGCATTGATTGCAGAAAATATCCCTAGTTGTTGGTTTAAAGCGCCAGTTGGGAATGGGGTAACCACCTTATGCAATCGCCTCGAGCCTGGTGTGAGAGCATCCGCATCGTGCCTCCATACTCTCGGCCGCGCTGGACTTTGGCAGGCTCGGGCATGAATGGCCCCTCCACCGGCGCTCGGGCAACGGTCTTTTTCCCTGCGGCCTCGTCAAATTTTGCTCCCGACTCGCCATTGTCCAGAGTGAGTGAGTTTCTCAAGCGCGCTCAATTGCTAGATTTTTTTTGGAAGATCTTGTTCTATTTGTGATTCCGGATTAGGTTTTGTTTTTTTTAGTTGTTGTCTGCAATCGTCATTCGTCATTGTCTGTGATTGTGGCTGTGTCGGCCCTCAAATCCTGATTGTACAGGCGCCTTCGTCCTCAGTTTGTAGAGCCACGGTGAGGGAGCCAATTTTTGGTGAGTCCCAGTTGCGTTGAAGAACCCTCTACTGGCCCTTTAGAGAGTGGTTGATGACGAGCAAGGGTGCGGATGCTTTGAGAGGATAGATAATTACTTCACCCTTAACCCTTTAATGTCCTAATTCAAAATTGTTTTCAAAGATGCGCTATAAAATGTTTGATGAAACCCTAAAATGGAGTAGATGTACAAAGAAAACTTGTGATTTTCAATGTGAAGATCACATCTGTACGGTTTGATGTATCGGTTTTTATTAATATTTTTTATTTAATTTTGAAAGGTTTTCTCTTGAAATTCAATTGAAAAATGCCAAATCAACATAAAAAAATTTCAAAAAATTGTAATGAAATTGGAATAACATGCCCTACGAGATGGTGTGGTTTTTGTTACTTGATTTTACCTATTTTGGAAAATCATGTTTAAGGTCTCACTTTTTGAACTAAGAATGAATTTTGTCATAAACCGATTGTGTTATTTTTCTAAAAATCATAATTACCTATTTTGAAGTTCCAAACCGTTCAAAAAGTAGTAAACTTGCACAAAACTAAGAGTAATTTTGGTGGATGAAAATTGTCCAATCTGGATGTGATCTGAACTGCTTCAATGTGTTTGTCATCCAATATATGGACATTGGCGCGCTAAAGGGTTTAAAGGCCCTTAGGATCCCTCTCTACAACCCCTATTTAACCTTATAATTCTACAATTGTGGTTTGATACACGAATTGTAATATATTGTTACATACATATTATCATGATTATTGATTTTACCTTGTAGTAAAAAGTATTTGGTCATTATTATTTTGATGAAATACCACCGAATACAAAACATACTTTATGGCCACAAAGGGCTTTCGGGCAGTTCAATGGTTAACCTTTAAAGGCCCATGAAGTTCTCATGTTTCTAATATCATATTTGAGGAGGTCCTATGTGGATTTTTGGTGGAGTTTTTTTTATAGTTTAATTTTTCTTTTCTTTTTATCAACACATGCAAAGTTCTTTACTTCCTTTAATTTGTCCCGTAATTGAATTATCTGTAAAGGCAACATAGAGCAACGAGTTTGCTACCTTGCGATTTTCATCTTCAAATAGAAATCTTTGTTACAAATTGTCACAAAGAGCCAAGCCAATTGGTTTCGGGATTTTTATTTTTATTTTATTATTATTATTATTATTATTTATTATTTTTGGCAATTTCTAGCTTCTGGTATCTACTTAGTAGCAAGTGCCAAAAGTTAAAATCATCTGGAAAAAAACACTGTTTGGAAGAGCATGAGGTTGGTGTGGGCGGACATAGAGATTCCACCATGGAAACGCTAGTGTGGTATGGGGGAGCTTCTCTTGCATTGGGGAGGTCGAGCGTTCGAATCTCTCTCACAACGTTGTATTTCGTGATTGGACGAAAAATAGGGACCAAAACTTCTTTTGCCGCTTTTCAAGCTAACAAACTAGTTTTGCTTTGTCATTCCTCTTATGGAATCTTTTTGCTCGACTTTACGGATAACTACTATTATGCCTCATGATTGTTCAAAGTATTTTTCCCATAATAAGCTTCTTGTTTATTCAAACTACTACTCTTAGTGGCTCACGGTCCACACCATTGGACTGGTTAATTCTTCAATTTTGAGGGTTGAGGAAGCTTACTATGGGACATAGGTGTATTGATTTTGATGACATAAAATTTGATCCCATCTGAATTATATTCTTGGCCATATGATTGATTGAATTTGTCATTTTAACCCTTTAACGTCCCGATTCAACACTATTTTCAGATATTTGTTATAAAACATATGATGAAAAACAAAAATGGAGTTGATGTCCAAAACTAAGTTGATAATGTCAATGTGAAGATCACATTTGCATGGTTGAATTCATTATATTTTTAATTAATATATTTTTATTTAATTTTGAAAGGTTTTCTCTTGAATTCAATTAAAAATCCAAAATTAACACAAAATAATTTGAAAACATTGTGATGAAATTGGAATAACATGCACTACAAGATGGTATGGTTTCCACTATTTCATTCTACTTATTTTGGAAAACATGTTTAAGGTCTCACTTTTTGAACTAAGAATGAAACTTGACATAAACCAATTGTGTTGTTTTTCAAAAATTGCAATATCTTATTTTGAAGATCCATACTGTACAAATGATAGTCTACCAGTACAAGAACCAAGAGAAATTTGGATGGATGAAAAGCTGTACAGGATGTAGTGTTGAAAAAGGTTGCAACATTTTGTTCGTCATCCATTATATGAATGCAAGAGCGTCATGGGCATTCTCCCACGCGTTGGGGTTTGATTGTTACAGACGTTGTGGTTTCATTCACTCTGCTATTTTGATGTTGCTATCAGTTCCACACGGTTGCCTGGCCCTCACGGGAGCGTTGATACTAGACGGAGTGTAGAAATCAATGTCGTCATTGCTTGTGTGGCCAACGTTGTTGTCATACATTCGTTGTCTAGCCGCTGTTGTTGCAGATTAGGGTCTTGCCATTGTAGACCTTAGAATTTGCTTGTGTTTGTACTAGATAACCGGTTGTTCACTTTTCAATCACAACCCTTGATCTTCATGATCCAAGGGCATAGGATGCAAGTTGAAAGGAGAGAAGGTTATGAGTTGCAACTTGTGATGGCGATGGTGACGGGTTGCCAATGGGATGGCGCCACATTGGCGTTGAAAAGTCAACAACCGGTTATGTCATCCTTCTTATTCCAATTTGCTTTACTTTCTATGATGTATTGTTCTGTTTTGGATTCAAACTCCTACTACTTGCAATCTCTAGTTACTCTTTAAGGGTGGGTTGATGTTCATATTGTTAGGGCTTTGTACGTTGAATTATTTAGTCGATTGTGATACGAGTTGTGATATAGATGCGGACGTACTATTTGACCCTAAACACGTTTAAATGCTGAATTTTAATCCTACTGCTGAATATATGCCTCATGCAAATATATGGTTGGGTTGAGGATGTATGCAGGAGTGCATGTTTGTGTGAGAAAAGTTTTGGTTGGATTTAAGATGTATGTGGATGTTGAAAAGTTGAGATCCCATGTACGTTTTAATACTTCTAGGTTAAATGAAGTGTAATGCTCGTTGTTGGTAATGTGCCTAGATTCAATCATGAAGTGTGTATATTTCAGGGTTTCCATTGAAGTTGAAGGTGTAATGTTCTTTCCTAGTGTTGACACTAAGTCTTTATGTTTGTTGGTGTTGATAGTTTATGTATGTTGGTGTTGATTTGATATAAATAGTGAAGTTTCTTTATTGTGGTATGTTAGTTGTATGTATGTGCAATGTGCAAAGTAATGTTTGCATGCGGAATGTAATGTATGCATATTGTATGCGCACTTTGTTAACACAAAAATTCTACTACTTATCAATAGATAAGGTGATTAAAATTATGCTACTTTAAAATTTATAAGTAATAATGAGGTGTTATAAAAATTTGGTCCAATAGAAATTTATCTACTTATAAAGTGAAAAATATTCAATGAAGGAAGGCAAATATCTTCCCCCCTCTCCATCATTAAATAGGTTGTTCTCGCACGTGTATGCATATTAAATCCCCAAATGATTTTTATCCCACTAAGAGTGCATTGAGCGTGAAGTGGGAGTTAAAAAATCCTCAAATGGATAAAAAAAGTTTGAAAATGGGCAGGGCCGGGTGAAGTTGGAAATTCATTAGTAGAAAAGGTGGCACTGCCGAAGGAGGAGCCCATGCAAGTAGTGTTCAATTCCACGCATGCATAGTGATTTTTCCTGGGCATCTCGCTAGAGAGCACCACATTTTCTACTAGTGGTTGGATTGGAAGTTGTAATGGGCCGGGTTGGAAGGGCCAGGCTAATAGCCACTCATGCTAGGCTTCATTTCATCAATTCATTGCAGCTTCTTTTAATTTTAAAATGAATTAGTTAAAGAATATATTTATATATATATTTAATCATACTATTTATTAAATAGGACGGATCAATTTGTTTTAAACTGGTTTTGGGACTTGTTTTTTTTCACCGACCGGTCGGTGGACGTGCTGATTTCTTAATGATTAGTTTTGGGACAACTTCATTTTATTTTTCCATGTCAATGGAGAGTTTTGCACATGGGACCCACGGAGTTTTGCACAAGTGTGCAAGGAGCCCCGTGGGGCCATGTGTGATCGTTTTTTAGTCAAACGTTGATTTTCACCTAGTTCCTAATTGCAAATGAAAATGATTCTGATTAAGAAAGTGTTAGGGATGTCTTTTACTTTCTAATTCAATTTATCATTCTTCAAATTGTTAAAATTGCGTTTTTTACAACACTTTAAAGCTCCAAACCCCAAACTTTTGATATACATTGCAAAAAAGTTTTTCTATTGATTTTCTTTTTATATAAGCTTGAGAAGCATACCATCTATTCACGCCTTGTTGTTCATAACTACTATTAACATTTTTCCTAGAATTTCCATACTATTCTGAGCATTTTTACAATTTTTACAATGATTTTTACAAGAAAAAACTGTGAAAAATCTTATTAAATTTATTTTTAAGGAAATAATTACGAAAAAATCAGAGTAAAGCGGTTTAACAATACCTTCTCTGAGAAAAATATCAGAAAAATTCCAGAAGAATACAATATAGTAATTAAATTCATAATTTAATTAGAGCCTAAGCCTGTTTACCAGTTCTTTCATTCTCACGCGCGCCCGCCCCCCATGAGGGCTCAATTTAAATGCGACAATGATGCCTCTATCCCATTCAAATTTGGATGTCGTTCGATCTCCATCCATTTGGAGGCTCGTTATCATCCAATTGGATGAATGTAGTCAGCTTGAGGCTCTGAAATTCAATCACAAAGGCGCATGGGCGTGCGACGGATTGCATCTTTCGATCCATGGCTTTTACTTAGAAGCATTCAGTTTCATATAATTTCATGCCATTTAATTTCAGGTGATGGCTCAGAGCACTATAGTGCAATATTGCGATGGAGCTGACCGTCATCTTCATTTGTAGTGAAATTACGGCCGGGGAGAATACTCTGCATGTTTTGTTGGACAGCTGCTTTCAATTTTGGAGATGCGTTGCCACATCTTATGGAAAGGTACTAAACTGCTTGCGCCACAGCTCTTTCATCGTTTTGCAATTTGAATCTTGTGCGGTGTTGATCTGGAGTGGTATTAAATGTTAGTATGAGTCTCCAAGAAATTGGCTGTAAACGACTCTTTCATTTTGTACGAACCAGCTACAGCGCACGATATTGCCAACGAGCTGATGTCCGTCATCTTAGTTGCAGTGGAATTACGGCAAAGGAGAATACGGTTCATATTTTGCTGTTCGAAATTGAGAGCTGCATTCTGTTTTTTAGAGGTGATCGTTATGTACATTGAATGCGTTGCAACATCTTATGGAAAGGTACTACTGTACACTGCTCTTTGCTTCATCTCCCTTTCGCTTCGCAATCTGAATCTTTTGCGGTGTTGATCTAGAGTGTTATTACTTGTTAGTATGAGTCTTCAAGAAATTGGAAATAAACGACTCTGTCATTTTGTACTCGTATCTTCCACTAAAATATCGTCTGCGAGCCAGCTACAACGCACGTCCTCGATATTGCCAACGAACTGATGTCCGTCATCTTAATTTGTAGTGAAATTACGGCAAGGGAGAATACGGTTCATATTTTTCCATTCGAAATTGAGAGCTGCACTCTTTTTTAAAGAGGTGATCGTAACATTGAATGCGTTGCGATATCTTATGGAAAGGTACTATACTGCTCTTTCCTGAAGCCATCTCCATTTCGCTTTGCAATTTGAATCTTACGCGGTGTTGATCTGGAGTGTTGTTAAACGTTAGTGTACGAGTCTCCAAGGAATTGATCTCGACTCCTTCAGTATGAACTCGTATCGTGCGCTCAAATATTTGAAATTCACAAATTAAAACTAGACTTTATGGACTGGTTACTCAGATTTGAATCGACTCTATTCTAGCTAGTATAAACGACCACGGGTATTCTGTGGTAGCACGTGTCTTAATTAATCTTTCCTACTCGCGAGTCCAAGAGCTTCTGTTATAGAATGATTCTGCTCACTTATGATTGGGAGAGAGAAGATTAACGCATTTGAATTACAACTTGATGACATGTCCAGGAGGAGTACCGGATAGTAGAACGTCGATTAGGAGCTGCCTGAAGAGATAAAATGCTAACCAATCGACTTGGTTCAAGGAGCAGTGCGGACTATTGACGTGTTATTTAGATTTGAAGACAGTGATTTGTATACGTTGCTGGTAGACATGAGCACACGTAAGATCAAATTGTCACAAAAGCTGACTCTCAGATTTCGAGATATTTCCATGCCCGATGCGAGCGCGGTAGCAGATTTATTGGAGGAGCCAGATCCAAGCAGTTCAGCTGAGACATTTGATAGTCTCCCAGATCTCTTACCGTATATCTTCAAGTCACAGACCGAGTCTCCCGCTTCTGACCTGACTTACTTTGTAAGTGATTGCTCAACGTATAAGCTTTGGGAATCCTGTACAACCGATGTGATTCCTCTTGCTTCACCAAATGAAGAGGCAGAACATTGGCCGTCGAACGGTACGCATACCAGAGGAGCCAACCAGCCTCTTGCTTCGCAAAACGAAGAGGCAGGACATTGGCCGTTAACCAGTGCGCAAACCAGAGGAGCCAACCAGCCTCTTGCTTCGCAAAACGAAGAGGCAGGACATTGGCCGTTAACCAGTGCGCAAACCAGAGGAGCTAATAACAGCGAATCCAGTGATGATACTCACAAGAACCTCAAGTCCAACGACAGAGACAGCGTCACTGAAGTGACCAAAATTGGCGCAAGAGATAACCTACGACGTGTTCAAGCCTTCTCACCACATACATCCATCCTGTATGTTGAGAATGACCTTAGCCTTGATGGTCTCCCGGTGAGGGAGGATGTATGGTGTGCGCGTGATGACGTGGCATGTGATCATGCTGTAGTAGAAATTGGAAGACAACCAGATCCCTTGGATATCGATGCCGATACAAATGAGATCTGCGTAGACAGCTACTTGATTCCGGACGAGGATATGGAGGAGCTACCATTCGACGAACCTACAGATGCTCATGAGAAGGCTGAGAACTCCAGGCTCTCCAGCATAATAAACGATGCGCCAGATGGTCTGGAGGTTGAAAAGCATCCGGAGGTTAAGAAGCAGTCAACGAGGCGGAAGTCTTCGTACCAAGCTAGCGATTTCCCCAAAGAAGTCACCAAGCAGAAGAGGTCCACACCTAGAAGACGAGATCCACCTTCAGCCTCCGTTAACCTGGTGCGCAAATTGAATTGGCTCACTGAGACCGAACAAGACCATCAAGGCCACCTGGATGCTGATCAAGGTGCACACGTAACTGCAAACATAGTGGAGAAAACGATACCCAAGACGAGGAAGCCGAGGAGCACTAAGTCCGTAACATCAGTAACATCACTTTCCAGCAAGACACCGGCCAGCCAGCCTAGGAGTCGTCGAGGGAGGAAAGCAAATCCACTCAGGTACGTAACCAGATCACAAATCGTGCATAAAAATCTGACTGAAAATTTTGCAAGTCTTGCAGAAATCCCAACAAGCTTGATCCACGATCCTTTCTCTAGGATTAGTTTTTCCTTAATTTGAAATGACACACATGGCAACGGTTTACCGTTGCCAATCCTTGGATCCGTATTTCTCCAGATCATCAGCCAGCTTGTACGGAGAAGAATGATGCAGTGATAGCAGCAGGACATCACAGCATGACTTGTCAGGAAATGCACCCGAAAAATCTGAATCGATAAGACACTCTACCCTCCATTCGTAGCTTGCTCAGTATGCCTCTCGTCTCGTATGAACCAGCGGCGTCATCCATATATGGCCTAACCTCCTAAGCATGCTGCTGATGAATCATCGGCCTGAAAATTGATTCCTACAGTCGGAGGAGATTCTTGTACACTTTTGGCACATGCCGGCATGTGAGCGAAATCCGAGTCCCTGACCTCTTCATAAGGTTTGATTGCGACTGAAACGTAGTAAGCCCTGCAGCGACTGTTTCCCCGTCAGGCATATCCTCTTCTAGCCCTAGCTTTTTCCCTCTCTTATGCGTCCGATAAGCGTCCAAATTCAGCACCTGCAGGAGAAAAGAGATGAAAGGAGGCATTAAACCAACGGACAAGCAACAAAAAACAAATTCTTCGGAATGTTTTGGTGTCCCAGCAAAAGACTTGAGTACTCTCCAGCGTCACATCAAACAAACATGCCACTCTTTTCAAGCCCTGTGACGAAACTGGATTAAGACGATTCAGCTTCAGTCCTAGAATTACCTAGACCTTTTTCCTGAGGCCACGTTAGGAAGATCCATTAAAACAGGGCTTGCAGCAAACAGATTTTCGTAAACGTCACTAGATAACATAGACTTTAGACTTTAAGCATAGCTGAATAGAGAACAAAGACAGAGCATGTTCTAGTTGTTCAGATATTGATTAGAGCATAGATTAGTTGTTCGCATCAACTCTTAACACAAGCATTGAGAGGCTCAAAGCGTACTTTGTCGTTGAGAAGATCTTCATACGCCTCGTCAATCCCGTGCAGATAGTCTTCACACACAGCAAAACCAGGTATGAGTTCCAACACACTTACCAATAAGCTGAGTTTGCAACTACAACCTAGTACGTGCGGGATCTTGAATGTCTTCAAAGACCAAAATGGGATGTTCAGACATACACGCCCCTGAGCTTACCTGCGTAAGCGGAGTCTTTGAAGACCAGTAAACTCCGGGGCATCAACACCAACGAGCACGTTGCATCGACGTTATGCTCTTTCTCGCCTTGCTGTGTTTGAGCTTCCTCATGCAACCCATCTAGCTTTTCAGCAAACAGCACAATGAATTGAAGTCAATGACCCAAATCATCAACATTGTTTCCCAAGACTTTAAAACAGCACTAAATTTGCATATATTGTGTAACACCAACCAGCTTTGTTGGCCTCGGTCAAGCGTGAGTGAGGTGTGAAGTGCATCATAGTGGGAGCTCCAAGTGAGAGAATGGCCACCACGGGATGATATACTGGACCATCTTGATGCGCCTGCATTGGTAATCAATCACAACTTCAATTGATCACGTCGTGAAAAACAGAATTCAGATGAGATCATGTTTTATATCCCCAGAATCAGTGAAGAGCAGTGCATGTGTTGGTAAAAAATAAAATACAATCGAACAAAAAGAAGTCCCCCATATGCATGCACTTTAGAAAACAGGATTACAAAATTGCACAATAAGGAGGTTGATGATCACCAATCCCCTCACCGAAAACTCACAAGAGGCCCATAAAATTCATAACCATAATTTTGTGCCACTTTTGACGGATGCGGTGTTCTTAAAATAAACATGAATGGCCCAATTTGGGTGGGGAGTAAATTCTCATTCAACTCATAATGAAAAGGATGATCTCAATGAGTAAAGAGCACACACCGTGATGCCTTGGCCAGGCAGGTATTCATTCACAAGGACGTGATTGATAGGCGCTGGAAACAGATTCGTCTCCTTTGTAATCTTCTCCGTTGTAGCACTCAGCCACGCCGGAACTGCATACCAATACATGCCCTTCTTTAGCCCCTAAAGGACCAAGGATTCATGGTTTTAAAATGACAAGTTTAAACGATCATATTGTCAAAATCATAATTTGAATGAGACCAAATTTTATATCACTGGAATTAGAGAAGAATATTACATATGTTGAATTAAAAATAATATAAAAATTAACAAAAAGGAATCTACATAAAACCTACTCAAAATCATTGAATAAAATAGGAGCCACCCTTCTCCCTCAATTCACCCCTTGACCACTATCATCCCATCCAAAATTTGGTGGCACAAGCTATCATCTCCACAGCCTTGAACCATTTTCACACCCTTGAACTGCGATGTGTTCCTCTATATAGTTCTCACCCTCCGTGGAAGAACTAAAATGGCTAAAAATAGTCATTTGGGATCCTATATTCTCGAATGCAGTAAAATAATAAAAACCCGATTTTTGAGCGATCTAGGAAAATCACCCCAAATTCTATTTTTAGCTAGTTTAGTTTTTCCACGGAGGGTGAGAGTTGGTGAACCGGTCACAATCACTATACATGGGTAATCATTATTGTCCATCAATCCAAGATACTAAACCCTTCCTAAACTTAGGGAGAGTCCCCATGAGAGACTCGCGCCCACTCTCTGCAGAGAGAACAAACCAATTTTAGCTCCTGCTTTGGATTAGAAGTTGGGTGCTTGGCACTTCTTCAAACCAAGGCCGTTGTCTTTTAGAGACATGCTCTCACTTTTATTAGAGAAGAATCAGAGAAGGTTGAACAGTGAACCGGTTGTCTATTATCTGCAAGAGCGGGGCCAGGTGCTTCATGGGGAGCGGCTCTTAATCATGTAGGGACTTATTGAGGTGTCTCTGTGTCGTGCTCATATTAAGTGGCTCTCTCACCCTCCGTAAATATGCATGCTGAATTTCATCCACTTTTCAAATTCATGAGAGAATTCAGTCTTCACCCTCTTTGAATATGCATGCTGAATTTCATCCACTTTTCAGATTCATGAGAGAATTCAGTGGTAGGGTGGGCATGCTCTTTCAATAAGATCCAAATCCAAACCAGTACACTGAGAACTCTTTTATATCACACCTTCATACATGAGTTCAGAATTTGACATGTACCAATCACAGATACTGGAGGGTGTGATAATAACAAGTTCGGATTAGTTTGAGGAAAAGGATTACATACTGGGCTGTGAGATGAGGCCTTTTTCATGGACGACGCCTCCTGCACCAAAAACCCCCCTTCTCATACAGTCAGGTCTAAAAAGGTTTAACCCTAAAAGACTAGGCTTTAAAATGACCAATGCAATTGAGAAAAAATGAGGCCAAATTTTATATCAGTGAAGAACATTGCATGTGTATAAAATAGAAATGAAGAAAGTCCCCCAATGACCTGGTTCAAAAAAACATGAGACCCAATAGTAAAGAAGCGAAAGAGTGATATAACAATTAATCTTAGGGCTGATAATCCTGAAATGAGATGCAATTTGATGTAGGGGCTAACCCCAGTTCTGAAGTCGGCGGTTTTTAAGAGTCTTCCACTTCGCAACTGGAGCGCCTTGCACCTGCAGAAAGACAGAATCATTTAAACCCTAAATTCATGGTTTTAAAATGACCAATTCAATTGTGGAAAAAATGATTCCGATTGCTGAAAAAAATCAGCAAAGAACATTGCATGTGTTCATCAAAGAATGAATAAAATTGGACCCAAGAGTGACCTACTCAAAGCTGCATGACTTCTTGGTCCTTGAGGATTACATCATACAAAAACACAATGAATATCAAATTAGTTTGTCTCTATGTTCAAAGGGATTTTCAATTCTTAATCCCTAAAGGATGGAGGATTCATAGTTTTAAAATGACAAGTTCAATTGATCATATTGTGAAACATGTAATTAAGAGGAGACCAAATTTTACATCGTCACAGTCGCAATCAATGAAGATGTTTTAATTTAAAAAACAAAAATAAAATTGATCAAAAGATACTCCACACAGAACCTACTCCAAAATGTTAAAAGCAAATGAAATCCAATTCAGGCTTCTTGGTCCTTTAGGGGTTAAAAACTTGAGATGCAGCATCAAATTTGATCATCACATTTCATTCATGCATCTCCCTAAAAGCATAAATCCAGTGTATAGGGTGATATAGAATTCTTCAATGTAAGCTTTAGAACACTACTCTGAAAATCCATAACTAATCCAAAGAGAAATTAGGGTTAAATGCAGCTTCTCTTTGCTTTCCATGTTTCTAGGGTTCGCAATCAACCAGCTGGTAAACGATCGTTTTGAGCACCTTCTACTTCAAAGGGCAATTTCAAACCACAAAAAAAATGGCTTCAATCGTCTATGCATAAACTGTCCACTCCCTAAAAACATAACCTAATCAAATCCAGTGTATAGGTGATATTGAATCCTTCAATTAATTTTTATTGGAATCAACAAATGCCAAATTCTATCAATATTCTCTTTTTCACCATACAATGTAAAAGAGGGGACGCTTTTAGAACACTACTACTCTTTTCGTCCCAAAGTTATTGTCATGTTTGAAAGTCATGTATGAAATTGCTTTTCTAAGTAGGTCAAAAAAATACTTCCTTGTGGCTAATTTTATTTAGGTTGCAATGAACACATGCAATGTTCTTCAATCATTCTAGTGACATAATTTGGAACCTTTTTTAATCATGTTTCTTACAATATGACCTACTTAAAAAAGCACTTTCAGACATGACTTTCAAACATGACAAAAACTTTGGGACGGAGGGAGTATGAAATTTCAAAGCTAATTCAAATAGAAATTAGGGTTGATTGCAGCTTCTATCTGTTTTTCCATATTTCTAGGGTTCGGAAACCTCCAAAATCGCTGGTAAATGATCGACTTGTACCTCAATGAAAGGGCAATTTCAAACCAGAAAAGACTGTGATCGGTGGATCGGAATTATTATTATGCAGGCAAGAAAATGAACCTCCTGGAGAAGAGAAGACTCCTGGGCCGCGGAAACGAAATCGGGCACGTAGAAAATCGTGGGCAGCGAGCCCACACGAAATTTCTCCAACCACTCCGACGATGACGACGACGACGACGACGGAGATGGCGCCATGATCGATCGATCGGTCGTTAGCTTGCGGGAATCACCATCGCCAAAAGGTGGCTGCAAAAACACTGCAACTCTCCACGCACACACTCTCCTTCCAAAAGGAGCGTCAAAATTAACCCCTAAAGGACCATAAGGCCACCAAGTGGCTCTTATTTTCTTGGTTTGATTTTGAGTAGGTTTTGTGTAGATTCTTTTTTGTTAATAGAGTTATCCGCAAAGTCGTTTCAAGGAGGGTGACTGGACCATAGTTTTCAAAAAGAGAGGTTCAATTCCCATTCACTTAAAAGTTGACGTGTCAGTTGCTTGAAAACAATTACAGGTCTAAAGTTTAGAGCGATCAAAAACGATGCCTTTTGATTTCACAACCTCAGTTTCCTGCCTTTTGATTTCACAACCTCAGTTTCCTGCGCTCCAGTATGATAGGCTAAACTAGAACGTTCCACCGAGGCAAGAATGGGGAAGACGGGGCAATTTAGCTAATCGAAGTGTGAGCCTTAACAGGTTGCAAGTCAATTTTGGGCCCATAGAAAAACACCTATTGAGTTTACGTTTCTTACATTTTCATAGAAACTCAGCCTCACATGGAAAATGAGTTTGCAGAAAAATTTAATTTTTATTTAATTTTTGATTTAACATATCTAATATTCTTCGAGTGATATAAAATTTGGTCCCTTTCAAACTATAATTTTCACAATATGATTGTTTAAACTTATCATTTTAAAACCATGAATCCTTGGTCATATAAATTTCATTGCGTTTAGCACCAAAAGTAACGGAAGAATTAATTTGTAAATTTCATTGCGTTTAGCAAAAATTCCCGTGTTGTGCGGCCACCTGACAAGATTGGGAGCTGTGTTGAGTCTAGATTGGGCAGACTGCAGGACAAGTGATGTGGTTAGCCACGCCCCACATGTATGTAGACACTGCCTCTAAGCGGGACAACGAGCGCTGGCCCCCGGGTTCGAACCGGGGACCTCCTGGCACTTAATGAAGTGTATGGTAATTCCTCTCCCTCGCGCTCGCAAGGACGTCCCGTAGCTCCCAAGCCGTCCAGAACGGTGAATGCAGCGCATTTATATACTATGCCCAGAGACTAAAGTTTTACTTTTACTTTGTCTTTGTAAAGTAAAAGGCCACTTCTGTAAAGTAATAGATATAGAAGTCTACTTTTATTTTATGAAATCAAGATTTTAAAATATTCAACAACCAACCAAAAAAAGAAAAATAAAGTCAAAAATTCAAATAGGCTGAAAAACAAGCATGTTCAACCAAAAAAGAGCAATACTCTCTTTGTCTGGAAATAATTGACCTAATTCTAGGCATTTTTCAACGCAACATTTTTGTTTGCAAAAAATAGTTGTCTTAAAATTTAAAAATTGATTAATTTTTAATAATAATATGTAGATTTTGTGTCACTCTCATCGTCCGTCTTGTTTGAAGTGAACATGACTCCGACATTTGAAATGATAAAACATAAGACAAATTTTGAAAAATAAAATAAAATAAAATAAAATAAAATAGTAGAATTATTTTTAGGTAAATGAAGTATTATATGGATATAAAATATAGATATATAAAATCTAGACCATTCCAAGATTTGAGATATCTATGATCAAAGTATACATATCGTAAGGGCCGCTTCACACTATGGCCGAAAGTCGAGAGGCCGTCGGTTTCCACCAATCAAATTGCAAGAAACCATGGTTTCAGCCTCTCGACTCTTCACACTAGAAGCCAAAGTCCAAAGGCCGTGGACCTTCAAAATGCTTACATGGCAACATTTTTTGACGAAGGTGACGACCTCTCGAGAGGAAGTTTGGGTCCTACATTTTGCAAGACCCAAACTATGATCGAGAGACCGTCGATTTCTCTTCATAAAAAATGAAAACAATATTTTATTGCCTATTTTCAGTAGATTTCTTTGAACTCTCATCAAAGTTTGGACTCTCAATCCCACGGCCTCTCGACTTGGACGGCCGTAGTGTGAAGCGGCCCGAAATCTTGGACACGTCTAGATTTGAGATACCCTCGCTCAACACGCACACAAGACGAGACGAAACCCCTGTTTTCTGAAGGAGTTGCAGAGAGTTCCGTGGCGATGGCGGGTCAAGCAGGCAAGCTCCTGGGGATGGACAAGCTGAAAGCGCAAAACCTGCTGGTGGCCGGCGGCCTCACGTCCTTCGTGGGCGCCGTCTACTTCTACACCATGAAGGCCGTGGGCTCCGGCGACGACCTGCAAGAGGCCGTGCAAATCCTGGAGCAGGAGAAGCAGCAGAAACAAGCGCCTTCTCCTTCCGCGGCCTCTTAGCTTTGTGGTAAATTTTTCAATAGGGCACAATTTGATGTGGAGGTACGGGAGGCATTTGCACGCCGAGCTCCCCGACTTCTTTTTTGCAGAATTAGGGTTAGGGTTTATGTCCGATGCGTGGATGTTCCCGTCGCGGCAGAACTGGATGAATTCTCGGGGCCTCTACGCGTGAAAGTTCAATGAGATTCCACTGTTCTTGGATGTAAGAGTGGTATCCTCTGATTAACCTGTGAAGAATCCTGTCATTCACCTATCAATTTGCTCAAGGTTCCTGTCACATTCGACGGATGAATTGATTGAAGGGATCAAGAAGAGTGCTATGCATTTTCCCGTTGTGCCGAGAGTGTGTTATGATTTTTCAGTAATGTGTTATTCATATGTCAGTCTTGCATTTGACGGGAGTTAAGTAAAGTAGATTTCCCGACTTCTTTTTGCAGAATTAGGGTTAGTGAGCCGATTCGTCTGATGCGTGGATGTTTGTGGATGCGTGGATGTTTGTGGATGCGTGGATGTTTGTGGATGCGTGGATGATCCATTTCGGGGCCTTTACTAGACGGGAAAGGTTATGCGTGAAAGTTCTACTGCACTAGGGATGTAATAAGAGTGGTATTTTCTGATCAGCTGTGAAGAAGAGTCTGCCTGTTGTTTGCTCTTACATTTGACGCATGAATTCATTGAAATAGATCAAGCATAGAAATCATCAGAGTGCTGTGCGTTTCCTATGTGTATTTACTGTTTTCTTACCCTGATTGTGGAGTAACGTGTTGTTCATATGTCAGCCTTGAATTCCTTGTTATGTCATAAACGTCGATGGATTCAGGATACTCTTAGTGGAAGCTTAGAGCGGCCCCATGAAGAGCATGTGCCGGCTCTAAACTTATTTTAGTTCCTGCTTTGGATTAGAGGACAGGTGCTTGACTGTACCCGCTCTCATAAACTCATTTTAGTTCCTGCTTTGGATTAGAGGACAGGTGCTTGATTGTACCCGCTCTCATAAACTCATTTTAGTTCTTGCTTTGGATTAGAGTACGAGTGCTTGACGGGGGAGGACATACTTGTAGCTTCCTTAAACCATAACCAATGTCTTTCGCGGACCCATTCTCACTTTTATTAAGGGAGATTGAACAGTGAATCCAACATCTACTTAACCCCTAAACGTTTGAACGTGCTGTGGCGACCAGTAGAATACGGTGTATTTTGGTTGTATTTGGAATGTATCCACACCTTTAATGAGTTTGGGTGCATAAGAGAAGTTGAAATCTACATCAGTGCGGTTCTAATGAGCTATTAAGATCCCAAATTAGAGTTTCTTTGTTGGTAGCAAATCTCAATCATACGACAACATATATACCATCCCCATGGGACGTTTAAGGGTTAAGTAAAGATGGGGTTGGGTGTCTCATGGGGATTGAGGAGGGACTCTTAGGAGACTTGAATTCTCTTGTTGAAGAATGGGACGCTCTGTTCAACGATGAGAATCACCACTGCTTCATACATAACTTGCTTGAGATAATTAATCTTTTGGTTGTTTCTACGCTAGAATTCGTAAATTTCATTCACTCAAAAAGTTGAGTGATGATAATTATCGTCCGTATCCTTTGTAAAGAGTGGGATCGTGTGTACGTGTAGGTTGGAACAGTTGAACACAGTAGGACAAGTTCTGATGATTGTATTGGGTATTTACTTTTTGTCTTGAGCATCACACAATTTGGAACTCTTTGCGTGCACGTCCTGCTTGAAGCCAAATTCATTAAAATAAGGCAGTGATGGATCATTCTAAATAGAGTCGGTGTTTTCAGCCTCGAGATTCTCAAAAGTGAGATTCAAATGAAATGAAATGGAGCAAGGATCTGTCTGACTGATGAGCACTTGATTAAGTTAACTTACTCTCCCGACTGGCCCGGAGCCTCAATGCTTGGTGCTTTGCAATTTGAATATGGTACGTGACAACAAAATTTTGTTTGAACAATTCCAATGGCGCTCTGCAAATTTCTGCACTGTAAATAGCCTCTGTATTTCCTTGTTTGAAATTACTTGGGGCCGGATTGAGGGCTGGCCGCAACTCTTCAAATTTCAACTAATAGGATCGCTCAATTATTTCAAATCCAGCCCAAGGCTTTATACTTGGACCGGGCTAGAACGAGCAATTTTTCCTATGTGGCATCCTATGTAGCATGATTTTGGAGCCAAATCTTTGAGCCGGTTTGATGAAATCGGGACAAGGTTTTTCTTGGTCCAAACTCCAAACTTGGGCCGGATTGAATCAGGCCGGCCTTTCATCCAGCCCCGGCCTGTGTATAAAGTAGGCCTAATATGTGTATAAAGTACTTTGCTTCATGGTATCAAATTCCTTTCTTTTAGTGCATTAGAATCTAATTTCAACTCATTAGAATATGAATTTCAGATAATGGCCTTGACTCCTTGATGTAAAGCCTTGGGGTTCATTTCATAAATTCAACCAATCAACTACAAAGATTCAAGCATGTCAAAGCTCCAAATTGACCTTCGCCCGTCATGTAAAGCGGCCCTAGGGTAGAGGCACCTTGAACCGTGTAGTTCAACCCTAAAGGACCGTGGGTTTTCTTGTTTTTGAGCATCATATTCTCCTCTTTTTATTCATTTTCTTGTGATTTTTTTTTTTTTTTGCTCTTGATAACTAATACCAATTTGAACCTTACAAAAAAAAAAAAATTGACCAATTTAACAAAAAAAAATCATGTCTCCAAAGACGGTCAAAAGGTCAGAAAAGATTTTCATTTCATCTTTTCGATTGAAACGCTATAAACTTGCAATTTCTATGGTCCAATTCTATGAGAGTTTTACCATGCATTCTTTTGATAGTCTAAAGCAAGATCCTATTGTTAGAGATGCAAAAAAATCATTTTTGAGGTTTATTTTAAGCCCTATCCAAATTGCCCATTCTTCCCAAATAACCTCAATTTCTCCATAACTTCCATTTACAAAGTTGAAATAAATAAATAAAATTGGATCTCCATTTTTGTATTGACATATCAAATTCACGTAATGTTTCTCAAAAACTAGGATAAAAGTTGACATTGTGGGAACCTACGCGAACATTGAAATGTCCTAGTTAGGACACATTACCCTTTAAGGGTTAAGGAATTTTGCATACATTTGCTAATACTCTAACTAAGGAGTAATTCCTCTCCAATGAGAGAAAGAGGCCCTAAATAATGTAAATTTTGCATAGTTTTTGCAAAACTAGTATATGGTGCGTTGGAGGATAATTTAAAGCAAGACCTTACACCACCGTGGGGTATGGAACTCGTGACCTCTCCAATGTTATAATAGAATTCCCACAAGTTCATCCGAGCCTAAGGAATTATTCATGAATAATTCTTATCAGAATTTGTTATTCGAGTTGTTATTGGAACGAAGACTCACTTCACAAGTTAGAAATCAGAGGATTTACTTTTGGATAACTCTATTGATTCTTGAAAGTTTGTGTACCGAATTTTGTGAATACATGAACTAAAAAAAACTATATCAATGTATTGTATAGTGAAGTAGCATTAGGAGAAAATTGTGGTCGCAAAGGGGCCTTTGCCACTGTCACGTGGGAGCAAAATTTGGGGGTGCCGTGTACTTTTGACGAGGGCACCAATGGTACCACCGTGGTGCCAGCGCTGCGGGTTCCAGGGGGTCGAGCCAATCGCTGGGAACAAGCGCGTGTGTTTACACGGGGAGACGGTGTCGGGGCTAACACGAAGCGTCGCTGCACCACACAAATCCCGAGCCACGCGAGTGCTGTCAGTAGGGGTTCAGGGTTCAATTTCTGAATGGAGTCACGAGTCGGGCCACCTACCTTTTCCGAAAACATGTGCTACTCTACCTTCAAACGGAGTTGTGGAGAGGGCGACATGCTGCTAACGGTTACCTCGACCAGCCGCTACGTTGGAATGGTTTGTGGTGCTCGGAGTGTCGATTCAAAATGTATAGTCTGCAATTCAGCCCGCAATTCCATGCATGTATTCTCTAAGTCTCTGCAACGGTCCAGCCGTTCGATGCTGACAGCAGCTTTGCCTCTACCCTCAATCACTTCTTTTTGTAGCAGCCTGTATCGCATTTCCAATACACTTCGGTGTGGACCTCCTTAGGGGCCCAGCTCCAATCTGCATGTATAACCATACAGGCCTAGCTCTCCATGGCATATGAATTGGAGGCATTCCTTAAGAGTTCTAAATGGAGGTAGTTTCCCCGTTACTAGATCAATCGGGTAAATGCTACCATCGGTCCACAAGTCAATGTTTGTATCCCCGACTGCCCTCCGTGCTGGAAACGTTGATAGACACGGCCATTCAGATCACAAAGAACCTCGCCTAATAATTGGTGCATAGCTCGCATCAAGCGAAACTTGGGAAATATACGAAGCACTAGGTGCAAACCTTGCTGCCATCGAGAATCCAAAAATCCAGAGCAGTGATTGAATCTCCCAATGGTATTCAACGGTCATGACGCTATATAGACAAACCTTGATATGGTTTCCAATTACCCTAAACCCAATCGCTCTCAACAAGTAGCCCTAAACCCTAATCATCGTTGCTGGAAACAAAATCTCCCTTCCACAATTCCTACCCTAGTACGGTGGAAAAAATGCCGCTTACAGCATGCTTCGTGTCCATCGAAGTAGGAGTTTTAGGAACTCCCTTGTATCTACCCAAGCGCCATAATTCCTAAAACCGATATGGAAAGCCCTGGGCGTGGGATTTGCGGAAGTCGGAGGAAGCCGTTGTACCAGCAAACTCCGATGAAAGCAAATTCACAATCCCCGATTGCCATCGAGCTACTAGCTACGGCTAGTGGCTGTAGCAACTTACCTTCGCATGAATCTGACGATGTCGGAAGGCAGAACCACCGGCGTCCTCTTGCTGGCCAGACCTCCTAAGTCGTTGGTACCAGCGGACGCTTGTGGCAGGAAAATGAAAATTCGTGCTCCTACCCTCAAGCTGGGGCGCCCGTGTGATTGGGAAATTTGGCAGGAATTCACAGTAATTTGGGCCAACCGTTGTGGAGAGCTCGAATTGTACGCACGATCCTTCATGGCTACGTTTCCTAGGTAGGGAACGGCGTAGACGCCGGCCGCACTCCTATGTTCTTGAGGTTGTGCCAACAAACTTCCATCGGCCGGCTTGGAAAACCGTTGGCAACGATCGTTCCAGATTCAAGGCTGTGCAGAGCAGTAAATGCTCTTCTCCGGTCGTTTGCCAAGCACCTCGCCCACGACGGCGCCAGCAAGCCGACCTCCACGCCACGCGACTCCATTCTGACATCATCAGGGAAGTGCAATAACTCTGTGGGTAGCGTTTTGGACTGCCGCTGGCACTAACAGAGGGGAGTTTGGGCAGCCGGTTCACCTAACACGGGCTGCCTTATATTGAGGTAATTGATGCAACGTAGTATTGCTAGAAGCCAAAGACGTACGGGTGCTAAATAATGGTGTGTGGGAGGAGGGGTTAGGCATGGGCTGATCTCTAGAGTGTCCTTGTGATGAGTTATCCCATATGGTTTGTCCATGGTGACCTCCTAGTGTACACTACTTAAGGTGGAAGGCCTTTGAGTAAAGATTATCTCTTTCTACGCATTCCTTGTGTTTGTGTGTGTGCCTTGTGCAATCTTCTCTACCTTCAATAGGTTATGGGCCCACTCATGTGTGTTTCATGAGTATTAGATTGCATTTGTGCAAGTATTTTGAGGTCGGTGCGCAACGGGCGGTTTTGGAGCATTGTTGGAGGTTTTGGAGCTTGTTGAAGCGTTGGTGTTTCTTGGAGGTGTGCATGGGCTGAAGTTACATGTTGGAGCACTCTCTTTGGTCAATTTCTTCCCTTGATCTCCTTCTTTTCTTTCTTCTATCTCTTCGTTGCGAGTGGAACTTCGTTTGGTTCAATTGTGAGCATTTGAGTAAATGCAAGTGATTTGTGAGGTGTGAAGACTCTCGTGGAGGGTCTACCATCTGATCCTAGTGATTAGGCACTTGCTTTGAGGTGTTGCATGTGTTTCATGCTCTTGGGGTGCTCAAATTTTCATTTGGAGCTAATTTGTGCACAAAGGTGCGGTTTTGAGCAATTTCAATGCGATTGGGGTTTTGAGGGACTTGTGTGAGTTCATGTGCATTGAGTGAGTGCTCTTGAAGGACACAAAGGTGTCATTGACGTGCATTGAGTGTTTGGGGACACTAAGGCGTCGTATTGAAGCATTTGGAGTTGTTTTGAGCTCCATTGAGTGATTTGAGGGGTTTTGGTGAGCCTCTTTGCATTTTTGGGTGAGGGTTCTCACATTTGAGTGTTGGGAGGCGTGTGTGGAGCACAAAAGTGCTGATCTAGTGTTTGGGGTTGTTTTAAACCCATTGGGTGCACAAAGGTGCAATATCAAAGCAAAAAATCACAAAAACAAAGTTGTGTGTTTGAGTTTGAGGTTTCATTTGTGTGGGGAGGCATACGTAAGTGAGGATCATGGCATCTTTTGAGGGTGAGGGTCCCAAGGTCGTGGACAAGTTCGATGGGGTGAATTTCCACTTGTGGAAGTTCAAAATGGAGATGGTGATGGCCGAGAAGGAGTTGTGGGAGATTGTCGAGGGTAGTGAGGAACCTCCTTTCTCTTCTACGGATCCTAGGATCATGCAAGCGTACACGAGGAGGGAGAAGAAGGCATTTGCCATTTTGGCACTCAACCTCGCGGATTCGCAACTTGCGCACATTCGTTCGTGCAAGACACCCGCGGAAGCATGGTCCAAGCTTTGCAACATTCACGAAGCGAAAACATTGGCCAACATTTTGTTTTTGAGGCGCAAGTTCTTCACCATCAAGATGGGCGAAGAAGATGACATGTTGGCGCACATCAACAAGGTCAAAGCTCTCGCGGATCAACTCAACGGTTGCGACGTGTCGGTTACGGATGGTGACATCGTGATGACACTTTTGGAGAGCCTTCCATCATCATACGAGTACCTCATCGTGGCAATGGAGTCAAGACCCATTACGGAGCTCACATTGGACTATGTGACCTCACGGTTGTTGCACGAGCTTTCGCGGCGAAAGGAGAACGAGTCTCGAGAAGATGGAGCGGCACTCGTGGCGAAGCAATTCAAGAATGGAGGCGGTGGGAGCTCAAGCGACAAGGTGTGCTTCTATTGTGGTAAGAAGGGCCACATTGCCAAATTTTGCTTCAAACGCAAGAGGGATGAGAAAGGGGAGAGTGCAAACAACACTAAAACTCGTGACGATGATGAGTACGCATTTACGGCTAGATATGAGGCAAGCATGAGCGATGGCATCGAGGGTGATGCAAGCATGAGTGATGGTATCGAGGGTGATGCAAGCATGAGTGATTGGATTGAGGTTGGTGATGAGTATGCAAACATGGCAAGCAATGTATCGTGCAATGGTAGTACGAGTGATTGGATTGTTGATTCGGGGGCTACAAGCCACATGTCACCACATAAAACTTGTTTTCATTCGTATGCTCTCATTAATCCAAGGAGAGTGATTTTGGGAGATGATACGGTGCTTGAGGCCGTTGGCAAGGGCCAAATTGTTGTAGACACCGAGGTGAGGGGTCGTGTGAAGACAATCACTATCCAAGATGTCCTCCACGTTCCCAAATTAACGGCAAATTTACTATCGGTGAGGCAATTAGTGGCAAAGCACTTGAGGGTTGAGTTTAGTGATAAGGGGTGTTATGTGTTGTCACCGAGTCGAGATGAGGTGGCCATCATTGAAGAACACGAGGGCTTGTACCACATCAAGTTCTCCAAGGTGCATTCGAAGGAATCGGCGGCGTTGGCGCATTCAAACTTGAAGGACGACAAGTTGGCGTTGTGGCATCGTCGACTTGGCCATTTGAACATCAAGAGTGTGAAGACACTACGCGGCATGGTAAGCGGTATGGACCTTCATCAATTGAAAGTGGATGCTTCTACATTCACGTGTGAAGGTTGCATTGAAGGCAAGCAACAACGGTTGCCATTTGCGGGTGAAGGGGCGACACGGGCCACAAAAGTTTTGGAGATCGTGCATTCGGATGTGTGTGGCCCCATGAAGACCACATCGATGGGAGGTTGCAAGTACTTTGTGACCTTCATCGATGATTTTTCAAGGAAGATATGGCTCTACCCTATCAAAGCCAAGAGTGAGTGCTTTGAGAAGTTCAAGGAGTTCAAGACATTGGTGGAGAACCAATCCGAGTTGAAGATCAAGGTGTTTCGGTCGGACAATGGCGGCGAGTACATGTCCAAGAAATTTGACGAGCTTTTGAAGAATGAAGGCATCGCACGCCAAACTTCGGCCCCGTACACGCCTCAACAAAATGGAGTTGCGGAGCGCGCAAATCGCACCATTGTAGAGATGGCGAGGAGCATGTTGCACGCTCAAAACTTGAAGTTGGACCTTTGGGCGGAAGCGGTGGTGAATGCGGTATACACACGCAATCGGTGTCCAACAAGCGCGGTTGAAGGCATGACGCCGGAGCAAGCGTGGAGTGGGAGGCAACCATGTGTTGCACACATGCGCATCTTCGGATGCATTGCATATGCGAAGGTTCCTGACGAACGGAGGACGAAACTCGAGGCTAAGGCCTTGAAATGTGTGTTTCTTGGGTATTGTGAAGGTACCAAGGCGTATAGACTCATGTCGGTGGACACGAGGAAGATCATTCGGTCACGTGATGTGACATTTTGTGAGGAGTCTACGATGGAGGCTCCTTTGGAGGTTGGTCCAAGTGGGAGTAGTGGAGACGTTTTGGTGGACACACCCTCCAAGTCTCCTAGTGTTGTTGATGTAGGTGATGATGACGGTGATGACGAAGCTGGCGACACGGAGGTTGTTGAAGCGCCATCGAGCTCAAAGGCCAAGAATGGCGCAAAGGGCACGCAAGAGGAGCAAGTTTCTTCAAGCGAGCGGCGGTACCCCGAAAGATCGCGCAAGCCACCTGGAGAATGGTGGAAGAACCACATCTTCCCTCAAGTGGAGGACGAGCATGCAAATGTGGCATTATCGGATGGTCCATTGACCATTCGAGAAGCCATGCAAGGTGAGGATGCGGTCAAGTGGGAGCGCGCCATGCAAGAGGAGTACGACTCTCTAATTGCTAACGGTACGTGGCAATTAACTCCCATTCCAAAGGATCGCAACCCCATTGGTTGCAAATGGGTGTTTCGGACAAAGAGGGATGTTTCGGGTATTGTTGTGCGTCACAAGGCAAGATTAGTAGCCAAGGGGTTCGCGCAAGTGCATGGGGTGGACTTTCACGAGACATTTGCTCCCGTGGCCAAGTTCACCACCATTCGATGCATTCTTGCCATTGGAGCGGCCTTGGACTTGGAGATGCATCAAATGGATGTGAAGACCGCATTTTTGAATGGCGATTTGGAGGAGGACATCTACATGGTGCAATCTGAGGGGTTTGTGCAACAAGGTAATGAGCACCTTGTTTGTAAGTTGCAAAAATCATTGTATGGGTTGAAACAATCTCCAAGAGCGTGGTACCAAAAGATTGACACGTTCTTGGTTGCACACGGGTTTACTAGGAGCATTGCGGATCATAGTCTCTACTTCATGCAAGACGGGCAACATGTGGTGATTGTGATCATATATGTTGATGATTTGATCATTCTTGCAAGCCTCATGAGTTTAATGAATGCATTAAAAGGCATGCTTGAGAGAGAGTACGAGATGAGTGATCTTGGAGAATTGCACTTTTGTCTTGGTGTTGAGTTTGTGCGAGACAGGGCTACACGCACTATCACCATGAGTCAAGGCAAGTATGTGATGGACGTGCTCAAGAGATTCGGGATGGAGGATTGTAAGCCCGTGGCAACACCATTGGATGCAAACTCCAAGCTCGTCAAGCTTTCGGAGGAGGAGTATGCGATGGAGGCTAAATCGATGGCGGAGGTGCCATACAAGCAAGCGGTGGGGTCATTGATGTATGCGATGATTGCGACACGGCCCGACCTTGCGTATCCAATTAGCGTGGTGAGTCAACACATGGCGAGACCGGGCTCGATGCATTGGATGACGGTCAAGAGGATCATGCGTTATTTGAGGGGCACAAGCGATGTGAAGTTGTGTCTTGGAGGCAAAGACATTGTGTTGAGCGGCTATTGTGACGCGGACTACGCGGGAGACACGAGCGATCGAAGATCGACAACGGGCTACATGTTCAAGGTCGGATCGGGAGCGGTGTCGTGGAATAGCAAGCGGCAACAAACCACGGCGACATCAACGGTGGAGGCCGAGTACATGGCTACGAGCCATGCCACGAAGGAGGCCATTTGGTTGAGGCAACTAATGGTGGATGTGGGTTGCACACAAGGTGAGGCTACAACGATTATGTGTGACAACCAAGGGTGCATTTCACTTGCAAAGAACCCTACACATCATTCACGCACGAAGCACATTGATGTGCAATACCACTTCATTCGGGAGAAGTTGGAATTGGGAGTTATACATTTGGAGTATTGCCCAACGGAGCACATGGTGGCGGATGTGCTCACAAAGGGTCTTTGTAGAGACCGACACCAACGATTAGTAATAGCATTTGGACTTAGAGGCTTTGGCTCTACGCAAAGTGGGAGTATTGAGGTAATTGATGCAACGTAGTATTGCTAGAAGCCAAAGACGTACGGGTGCTAAATAATGGTGTGTGGGAGGAGGGGTTAGGCATGGGCTGATCTCTAGAGTGTCCTTGTGATGAGTTATCCCATATGGTTTGTCCATGGTGACCTCCTAGTGTACACTACTTAAGGTGGAAGGCCTTTGAGTAAAGATTATCTCTTTCTACGCATTCCTTGTGTTTGTGTGTGTGCCTTGTGCAATCTTCTCTACCTTCAATACCTTACAGGGCCCTTTGGGACCCCATTTTTCTCCTAATGCAATGATTGGACGCACTAAATTCATACTAGATCAAAAAAGGTTGTTGCAATAGATCCAACGTGCTAAACCTGTATGGGAAGTCTAGATCGTTGTTCATAAGGCATTAACGGTTCAAAGTGCCTCTATCTTAAACTTGTCATGTGACACCCAACTTTAAACTTAAACAAAATTCTTAAGTCCTTTTCATACCATGGCCACACATGCAAGTGAACCAAACAAAAGAATACTTACCATATGGGGTCCAAAATTTTTGAATAACTTTTTTACTATGTCATAGTTTGAATGTTTTCTTTTCAATCAATGATAGTCTGGCAAGGATAGTCCAATTTTAAAAGATGTCACAATAAAGAAGTTCGAGTGTACTTTTGTAGATTTGGGAGACAACTACACTATTTGCAAGCTCGTAGTTTATTTTTTTTAATGTTATAAGTGGGTAGAACAACATTGTAAGAATGCAATAGAAGACATTTGAATGTCTTTTGACACATAGCAGCGACATTAAAACATTTATAATATGATATGAGAACAACATCCCAATGTTGTTCTAGATTACTCTTTTCATTGACTTTGCCTCAACGTACTCTTAACCCCTAAAAGCCCAAGGGGTATTGGACAAAACATAGATGTATTA
This sequence comes from Pohlia nutans, assembly GCA_022496805.1. Taxonomy (NCBI): domain Eukaryota; kingdom Viridiplantae; phylum Streptophyta; class Bryopsida; order Bryales; family Mniaceae; genus Pohlia; species Pohlia nutans. Next base: position 13,575,099 of record CM040091.1, on the reverse strand, counting down.
TAATATGTGCCTTCCATATGTTTGATGAAGTTTGGTTTCATAAACAAAATGTAGGGCATCCTCTCTACAAATTACCCGTACGGTCAAACTTCTATAAATAGCTTTAGGTATTTTTTAATCAATTTAAAAGCACTAACATTTGAAAATTTATATAAATTATAATTTTCACTATTAAAGTTTAAAATTTAGCATGATTGGTTAAAGTTGGTTTATTTATTTTAAATTTCAAAAAGAAAAAGAAATGATGGAGAGAACATCATTATTTTCCCAAAATAGAAAATTTTGCAACACTAAGACAATATTGAGGTGATCCACTTTGAAAAATTCTCCCAGATGGAGTCTAATTTGGATTGACATAATTCAAATTGTGTTGGAAAGTAGACCTGATTTCATTTTTTTATTTTTTATTTGTTCCCAAAACATATTTTATCGTCCAAGCAACCCGTTAGATTCGAGGAGCGACCAAAAATTGGTCGTTTGTACGTTTAGAGGTTAATGTACGTAGGATCAAAAGAATTGGAGTAAAAACTACTTTACATGATGGGTGAAGGCCAAATTGGAGCTTTGACATGCTTAAATTCTTGTAATTGATGGATTGAATTCATGAAATCAACCCTAAGGCTTTACATGAAGGAGTTAAAGTCATTCTCTCAAATTCATATTCTAATAGGCTGGAATTATATTCCAATGCACTATTGTAAAAACAAAATTAGATACAACCCAAGCGAAGAGAATCGGGTTGAATCAAAATAGAATTTTGATGCACTTCCATGGAGTTGTATTAAAGCTTCCTCCCTTCCTAGCATGAGTCAATACTTCCTATGAATTTGCTTCAAACTTAATTCCTAAACGCGCCAAATGTCGTTTATTGTAACATAGGATGATTAAAACTTCGAGGAGCCGTTCCTCCTTCATTTAGTGTTCAAATTCAATGAATATTGTTGGATTGAATTCTAAATGAAGACTAGTTTCTAGAGTAAAAATCTTGCTTTAGTCCAAGGTGATGTGAAGGTTTGGCAAATGCTTTAGTACAAGGAAGATTGGTTTTGAACATTTTTTTACTTTGTAAAACTTGGACCTTTTTTTGACATTGCAAGGACATTTTTTGACACATCAATGTTTTTAAATGAGTTTTTTGGTACCAAGTTTTCCGACCCTTAACTCCTAAGTGATTGATCATCCATTTTCTGGTCATAGCCCAAACAACAGTGATTGCCCATGATTATTTTGAGTTTTCATTTTTTGTCAAAATTGGGGGTAGAGATCATGTTCTAGTGTTTTTGGTGCATTTCATTTGCAATATTGAGGTTCACTAAGGAAATTTGCAAAGACAAACACCTAAACATTGTCTTAGTATTTTAAAATTTTCTATTTCAAAAAAGTAATGATGTTCTCTCATTTGAATTTTTTTTTTAATATTTTAGAATAGAATGCCTAGTTTTGACCAATCATACCAAATTCAAATTCTAAAATTTCAAATTGTAATTTTGGTGAATATTAAATGGTAAGTGCTTCTAAACTCGTTGAAAGAGTGTCAAACATTTTTTGAAAGTTTCATTCTACGAATAATTACTAAACATCATGCTTTTCATTTTCTCTTTTGAACCAAACTTCATCAAAGTTGCAGAAGTAACATTTTATAACACATCTAGATTTTTCCCTTACTCCCTCTGTCATTCAGGGGTTGAACGTGCAAAGAGCCCCATGGAGACACGTTTGGTGGTTTTTCAGTCAAACATTGATTTTCACCAAGTTCCTAATTTTAAATGAAAAAGGGCCCCGACTATGAAAGTGTAAAGGCTATCTTCTACTTTCTAGTCCAATTTATCAATCTTCAAAATTGCTAAAATTTTGTTTTGAACAACACTTTAAATCTCAAAACCATAAAATTCCAATATACACTGCTAATTTTTTTCTATTGAATTTCATTTTATGTAAACTCAAGATGCATGCCACCTACACTTTGTTGTTCATCACTATTATTTACATTTTTTCCTTAAAAATTCAAACTATTCTAAGCTTTTTGGAAATCACTATGATTTTATAAGAAAAAACTTTGAAATTTTATTTTTATTTAAACAATTATGAAAAAATCTTGGAAAATCGGTTTAACAATACCTTACATGAGAAATATACCAGAAAATATAACATATTTTAAAATGAGAAGAATTGATGAGGTTTCACTAGGTAATTGTAGTGCGGACGCTAAAAGGTTAAGATGATGTTTAAGAACTTTGTAGTAGAAAGATAATTTATTGGAAAAAGGTTTAGAAATAGCATTTCAACTTTCAAAGTGCCAAGAGTCTAATTTTAAAACCAAATTTTGATAATAAAACATGTGATCTTCTAGTCCACGAGGCTTTAAATGAGTCCAAATTTGATCCATATCCTCTATAACAAGCTTACTATAAGATAGTACAGTTGAGATTTTCATATATCACTTCAATTTATTCCTATAGCACATCAAAAGCAATCGCATGGTTATTCACTAAAGAAGTTGTGGTCTATTAGGAGTTAATTGGCGTGGGCTGTCATGCAAAGCAACGCTAAGTTTTTTCTCTCTTATTGCTTTGATTCCACACTGCTAGTAAAGACATCGCTTCTCACTCAAAATAGTGTTAGAATGCAATGTATACACTTGTCCTACATGAGGAGTTGCACTCACCAAGTCTTAAGCGCCTAAGGTGGTTACCCCATTCCCAACTAAATAAGAAATATAGATATGAGACATTGATATTATTTAGTATTATTATTTTTTAGAGTTAGGCAAGAAGAAATAGATTCCAACACAAGTTCAAACATAATTTTTGGATGAAGAATGAATTAGTTATAAATTTTCAAAGTTGAAGTATGACGCATCCCATTCACGTTATATAGGTACACCTCTTTATGTCTAAAGAAGATTTGTATTGCACACACTAAAGATGCTTAAACCAACAACAACAAATCCATAACCACACTTACATATGCTAAAACCAACAAGACAGAACCCATTACCAACTGTAACTCATGCTACAACCAACATCATTACAACATTGATTGCAGATAATGCCCCTAGCTGTTGGTGAAAGGAGCCAATTGGTAATGGGGTAACCACCTTAGGGCCGACTTCCATGCAACGGGGGCAGTGGATGGCCGGTCCTCAAAAGGAGGAAGCTCCACCGATATGGGTGGAAACAGGAGGATTCTAGAGTATAAATTTCTTTTGTACCGAAATGGGTGGAGCATCGGTGGTTCTTGAGACCTCAATTCTTGTCTTCTAGTGCCTTCCACCCACTGTCCCCCTTACATGGAAGTCCGCCCTTAGTCAGTGAGCGCGAAGTGGCGCCATTTGACACACCTACCAAGTGAAAAGCGACACCTTCTCTTTGTATTGCCCACTGAAGAATTGTTGGTTTACTGATGTTTGTTCGCGTCACTACCGATTTGTTGAGATAGTGTCACACTGTAAGCGGAGGCGTCATTTCTCACTTTGAAGGATCCTGTTCATTGTCGTTTTTCACTGTACACGATTGTCCTACGTGACGGATCGCACTCACCAAGTCCAACCAAAAAATTGATGAGTGCAAAGTGGCGCCGTTTGACTCACAGAAGGACTGAAAAGCGACACTTTCTCCTTGTAGTGTCAAAGCTCAACCTAAATTCAGCAAAGCATCTGTCAACCCAAATTTTTACTGAAACACTCGGAGCCCTCACTGCTTGAGCTTTCAAAAGAGCGTCCGTCTCTTCAATCCTGCAATGGACGAAGCAGGCGAATCTCTCAAACTCCAGCACACAAATCATGCATTGTCAGGCAGAATGCTCACGAATCTTTTAGATCATTTTAGGGTTTAGGGCTCTACTGTCATGTAAGTTCTATTTAAACCCTAAGTTAGTTTTCTGCACACAAGTGTGACTGTTTGTTAGGTGAACTCATGAATTCTTTCTGCTTGGCAAAATTTAACTTCAGTGTGATCGAGTGTGTGATGCAGAAGACACGATCGATCAGAGTCTCTGTTCATAAGTGTGTGACTGCGATGCTATTGTAAGTTCAAGCTCTAACTGATGGTTTAGGGTTTTTGTCATTTTGAATAATCCCTGGTCAGACTCATTTTTTACTGCAACTGATAATTCTTCTTTTCAGCATTTGAACTAGTCAACTAATTAAGTGGAGTAGTGGACCAGGTGTGTGGGCTCCGTCAAGATTCATGTGTTCAGATTGCTTGACTGAATGCTGGTTGACACTTTCTGTACCGGTATTCATTATATCCTGGAAGGATTTCTAAAAACTACACCAGTTATCGTAATTACTATGGGCACTAAGGTGGAGGTACCACCACGAACCTAGAACCACCAACTTCTACATCCTTTCTTCATTTTAGGGAAGAAATGTAAGTTGTTCAGTGCATGACTTAACTTTTTAGCAATTGATGCATAAATCATGTAACATTTCCTTCTTGAAATGAAAGAGGGGTGTAGAAGTTGGTGGTTTTAGGTGTCGTGGTGGTTTAAAGTACCTCTACCTTATTACAAAGAAGTTTTTTAATACTACAATTTTTTTTACATATCAACTGTCGTACGCAAAGAATAATTATAAAAAGAGAAACTCAAATCTTTAGCAAATTATTTTTTCAAAAATCCTATTTTTGTATGGTAAAAAAAAGAATATTGACAAAATATTCACATAAATTGGCATTTATTGAAAAGTGGTTATCTAAAAATAATAACTATTTGTAATGAGATGTCAACATTGACGGCCAGCTACAATATATGTGAAAAAATCATTATAATTTGAAAAATTTACAACCCACGCAACATATTGAACGTGAGGGTCAGATTCAACAACTTGGTGTCGAAATTGGCATTTTTATAACATTTAGTAGCCTTCAAGCTCTTTGCCATTCTTTTCATGCATCACATTGTCCACTTCATAACATTTAGTAGCATGCACTGCCTTTGCTTTACAGTAAATGGTGTGGAGTATTACAATATTTCATCAGTAGCTACGTGGACAGGTGGAGGCTCAAGGTGATGAGCAGAGTGCATGAAGGAAAGGCAATGGGATGTTAAGTGTTATGTTAGCTATTGATTTGATCTTGTTGGGTGTGGGATATGTTGCACCATCTATTGTGGGGCAATGCAGAGCCACTACAAGCTGCTGAATGTTATGCTTTTTTGAGCACTAGTAATAGATCTGTCGTTTTTCATTCCCAACTTTGTGGAAACACCGAATAGTAGCTGAATATTATGTTTATATTTTTGTCTTCCTGTGACCAAAACTACTCACCAGCACTGACACAACCCATGTGCTTGGCATGGTTTCATTCCTTTTTCAATTCTAGTAAGTGAAAAACGACACATTTCCTACTAGTGGAGAGATCCACGTTATTCTAAACCGATTACAAAGATGACACGTGACGAATTCTCGACAAACAGTAATTAATTTATGTTGAAACTAACCACCACAACACATGATATTTGTGGCCAGTATGGTAAAAATTTAACCGACAAGAAATATAATGCTGGGAGCGGAGGGCAAGAGGAGGCTGTAACTGATGCAAATAACAGGGGCTGTCTGCTTCACTGTCTGGTGGAGAATTGGCAGGTTCATATTTCCATGATGCAAATCCAGCAACTCTTTCAATCTGAGAGTGAGCAATTAATGCAGGCATAGTATACTCTGTCTACGAAGGGGAGCAGGTAACAAAATTAGGGGCTGTCAAGGAGGACCAGCAAATGAGAGACCGGATGTTCCATTGCATGATCTGAGCTCAGCCTACAAACAAGGGAAGGGGGGAACATTCTGAACATTTCATGGGTTCCTGCACCTCTTGTTCCCTCCCCACCCAACTTAGTTGGAGTAACTTAACTTAATTGTGGGTAAGTAGGAGCTTCCCCATCACTTTCAAATGGCAACTAACTTAGAAAAGAAAAATGCCAATACCGAAGTTGGAATTTCCTCGTCCCTTTCTAAGGAAAAACTGAGGAAAATGAAGAAGTTAGGGCAGGCTTCCATGTATGGGTGGCCGGTCCTCAAAAGGAGGAAGCTCTACCGAAATGGGTCAAACCAGGAGAATTTAAGAGTATATATTTCATTTGTATCAAAATGGGTGGAATATGGGTGGTTCTTGAGACCTCATTTCTTGTTTTCTAGTGCCTTTCATCCAACCGATCCCCACATGTAAGCCTGTCCTTAACTCTTAAACGTCAAGGAAAGCCCCATGGGCTTATTTAAAAGAGAATAATGAAGAAAAAAGTTGATTTTCTCAACCAAATCAAGCGAGACTTGTTGCCTTAGAAAGCTGCTGAAAAAGCGATCTAGATTCCAAATTTTTGCGTCATTTGAGAGATTGTGGAATCATTGGTAAGCAATCAAAGTTATCAAATTGAACAAGTTTTGAGGTTGGGGCAGCTGAAGTTCAGCAGTTGCGCAGTGCTACAGTGCTAGCCAGCAATGCACTGCAGAGCCGTTTTTGCCACACAAAAAAATAATAAAATAATAAAATAAAATAAAATAAAATAAAATAAAATAATAATAATAATAATTTAGATTCCTTCCGGGCTGCCCCGTCCAGGCCCTCTTGACGTTTAACCCCTAAGTGACCGAACGACCATTTTATGGTCGCTGCCCTTTTTTACGGGCTGCCCGAGATGAAAAAAAAACTTTTTTGAAAAATAAAAAATATTTTCAAATAGGAAATCAAGTCTACTTTCCAACCCAATTTGAATTATGTCAATCCGAGTTAAACTCCATCAAGGAGAAATTTTCAAAGACAAACACCTCAACATTGTCCTAGTGTTACAAAACTTACTATTTCGGGAAAGTAATGATGTTCCCTCTTTGAAATTTTTTTCTTTTTTGAACTTTAGAATAGAATGTCTAGTATCAACCAATCATACCAAATTTCAAATTTTAAAAATAAAATTTGTAATTTTGGTGAATATTCAACGATAAATGCTTCTAAATTTGTTTAATGAGTATCGAAAACATTTTTTGAAAGTTTGACCGTATGGATAATTACTAAACATCGTGCTTCTCATTTTCTCTTTTGAACCAAACTTCATCGAAGTTGTAGAAGCAACATTTTATAGCACATTTAGGTTTGGCCCTTACCCCCTCTGTCATTTAGGGGTTAAGGGTTAAAGTGGTTACCCCATTCCCAACTGAATAAGAAATATGGATATGAGACATTGATATTATTTAGTATTATTATTTTTTAGAGTTAGGCAAGAAGAAATAGATTCCAACACAAGTTCAAACATAATTTTTGGATGAAGAATGAATTAGTTATAAATTTTCAAAGTTGAAGTATGACACATCCCATTCACCTCATATAGGTAGAGCTCTTTATGTCTAAAGAAGATTTGTATTGCACACACTACAGATGCTTAAACCAACACCAACAAATCCATAACCACACTTACATATGCTAAAACCAACAAGAGAGAACCCATTACCAACTGTAACTCATGCTACAACCAACATCATTACAACATTGATTGCGGATAATGCCCCTAGCTGTTGGTGAAAGGAGCCAGTTGGTAATGGGGTAACCACCTTAGAGTAGGCCCGGCAGCAGGCATTTTAAACTCACCAAACCTGTATTTGGGTGATAAAGTGTGCCTTATAGTATGGAGTTTATTTTTGTCCATCCATAACATTCAATAGTATGCATTGTCCATGCCATGGCTCTAGAATAGATGGTATAGAATATTCTACATCCAACAATGCTTTATCAATAGCTAAATGGACAAATAGAGGCTCAAGGTAATGAGCATAGTGCAAGAAGGAAAAGCACTGGGCATGAAGGCTACTGAATGTTATGCCAATTATTGTCAATATAGCGAGAGTGGTTTTCACATCAACCATTTTGCCCAATTTGAGTTAACCAAAAACAAGGAGGCTTGAGTACATAATTTATGTGGAATCAACTATCTTATATAAGTGATTTCTAACATGCCTTACACATTAATAGTTCCTTGGTCCCTTCATGAATAGAGCCATAGGCTTGGGGGAACATTGAGGAGGTCACAATTAAGTTCCACTCTTAAGGGCGGTGTAGGATCTTGCTTTAGATTAATCTTCAAGTCACCATAGACTAGTTTTGCCGTCTTTTTGAACTGAAAACTCTTTTCGGTTATCTCTATTTTTTGCAATGAGAAAAGTAGTAATGTGTAATTGGTCGATATATTCTATTTAGGGCACGCTTGGTGGTTGTTGCTAGGGGAAGTTTTCACTTTTCGCATACCATCTTGAAAGTGGACTTGGTGCACATTGAACAACTGTTGGGCATGCTCTTAGAGCCACTTCCTATAGAAGACCAATCTCCACTATTGCAAAAAATTAAACAATTGGTTCATTGATCAATCTCCTCTCATTCTCCCCTAATAAAATTGAGAGTGGGTCCGTGAAAGATAATGGCCTTAGTTTGAGGAAGTGCCAAACCCGTCCAATTGCTCGAGCACCTGTACTTTAATCCAAAGCAGTAACTAGAATCAGTTTATTCTCTTTGCAGAGAACGGATGAGGGTCTCTTATAGGGATTCTCCCTAATAAGAGCATCCGCACCCTTCTCCGTCAATTCACCCCTTAACCACTATCATCACATCCAAAATTTGGTATCACAAGCCTCGTCTCCACACCTTTGAACTTCTATGTGTCCCACACTATAGACTGTGAACCAACCACAATCACTATACATGAGTAATCATTATATTCATCAATTTAGAATACCAAACGCTTCTTAAATTTATTTATAGCATGTTGTATTGAGATGTGTGAATATTGTTCTCAAATGTAGTGGCTCTCTCAACTTCCTTAAATATGCATGTTGAATTTCATCCACTTTTCAAAAAATCTCAAAAATTCACTGGTAGGTTGGATATGCTATAAGGCCTGATTTATACGACCGCCAATCCAAAGAAATAGCTCCATTTTATTGATTCTTTAATTATGAAATTCAACTCAAAGTTGCTTGTAACAATAAAAATGACTCATTTTACCTTTTGAGGTTATATAATGTATTAGTAAAATGACATAACATAAAGAGAGCTAATTTAACCCTTGAACGCTCCTGCGTCCAATATCTGGATGATGGACAGATTCAAGTCATCCGCATTGGACAGTTTTCATCCAAATAAATTTCTCTTGGTTCTTGTGCAAGTTCATTATGTATTGTACGGTTTGGATGATTAAAATTGGTTATTATGATTTTTGGAAAAATCACACAATTGGTTTATGTCAAGTTTCATTCGTAGTTCAAAAAGTGAGACCTAAATCATGATTTTCCAAAATAAGTAGAATCAAATAATGAAAACCATACCATCTCATAGAGCATGTTATTCCAATTTCATTACAATATTTTAATTTTTTTGGGTGTTATTGTGGGATTTTAAATCGAATTTCAAGAGAAAACCTTGCAAAAATAATTTAAAATACTTAATAAAAAATATGATAAATCCAACCGTACAGATGTGATCTTCACGTTGACATTTACAACTTTTTTTTGTACATCAACTCCATTTTTGGTATTCATCTAACATTTTTTAACGTTTCTTTGGGACCTTAAAGGGTTAAGATCTTGAAGAGAGAAAAATGTTTCCAAAGAATTTCAAAGTTGAAGAGCCTCATTAATTTTTGTGCTCCAAACTGCCGTGTGTCAACTTCCCTGTGTCAACTTATAGAAGTTCAAGCCGTGCTCCTACCAATGTCTGAACCAGGCCTAAGTACAAACTATCTAATTGATATACTAATTTTCGACATTAAAAAATTAACATTTTTTTTCCTTTCTAAAAAAAATGAAAATGAAATGGTTGCATACAATTAGTTTCTCAATAAGAAAAATGGAGCTAATTATATTTAGTCCACTCAAAATCCAACCAATGTAGTCTACCTTTAACCCTTAAAGGTCAGTAGGGGACCATATATACGATTACGTATCTTACTTTTAACATACACAAAATGTACTAAAATTTAGCAAGATATACACCTTTGGATTGAATATTCTTCAACTAACATATTTCATTTGGAGGTCCTTTCAATATCTCATCCTTATCATGCTCAAATACGACACCATACACATAGAATACATGACCATTTTGCAACTTCTAAAGCATGTAGTAGTTGCAATAATGATTTAATTAAAATTAAAATTGTCATGTGTCATTGGATCGGGCTCAACACAAGTACAAACTTTCGTAACTAGAGTATACATCAATTTTTACACCTTAGAGTTATCCTTAAAGTCACCGTGTGTTTGAATAAGATGCCGTGAATTTTGCTATAATGTATTGTTATTTGTGCACCCCAAATAGTTAAAAGGTAGGGAAAAGCTTGGTGGTCTATCATTGTTAGGTGTGTAAGAGCTTGGTGGTCTCTAAACTCAAGGGAAACTAGTTTAGCCGTCTTTCTTGACGGCTAAACTAGTTTTCCATGAGTTTGAAAACCACCAAGCTCTTACACACCTAATAATGATAGACCACCAAGCTTTTCCCTACCTTTTAACTATTTGGGGTGCACAAATAACAATACATTATAGCAAAATTCACGGCATCTTATTCAAACACACGGTGACTTTAAGGATAACTCTCTTGTATGTCAAATACACAAAAACACCATGTTGCAACCAAAATGTGGCTTCTCAGACCTTTAAGGGTTAACAATATGGGAATCAATGCAATTAAATCTTATGTATCGACTGACCTCTTGTTCTTTGATTGATTATTTGTTAAAAAAGCTTCTTTATAGTAGTCACAAACGAACTAAAAAGATCATTTACATTGTTTTGAATTCATTATACTATTTTGGTGTTATGAATGATACTAAATAGAATGCAGAGTACAATGGAGATTTAGTCATGACTTTTAGACAAGGATCAATGATTTATCATTTCTATAAGCTATTTCACCTAACTCTAATAATTTTTTCTTTTTCTTTTTATTTCTGTGTGGAAAATTACTAAATGTCACGAGTTCCACACTCCATGGCGGTGCAAGGCCTTGCTTTAAATTATCCTCCATCTCATCATAGACTAATTTTGTAGTCTTTTAGAACTCAGAACAAGTCTAAGGTAAGTTTAACCCCTAAATGTATCAAGGTGTCCCTGGAATTGACAATTTGAGAAAAAATATCATAAAGTACTATTTAGAGGAATATTTTGGAATTGATAAACAAATGAAAGTTCTAGATTTTGAATTTTGGATTCCATTCGTACAGTTCGAATCACTAATACTATCACCAATATTTAATTATTAAATTTGAAAATTAAAATTAAAATTTCCTTCTAAATTTGATTACAAACATAATTTTAATATTTTTGAGTAAAATTTGTTGGAATGAATTTGAAATAAGGTACTCTTAAACGTGGTGATTCTTTGAAATTTTTATGTTTCTTAAATCTATGACCTCATTTTTGCAAGGCCACTTTTGAACTACAGTCAATGCAATTATGGCTTGGTCAATGACTTGACATACTTCTACATTTGTAATTTTAGAAAAATATGTAATCAGTTATGACTAAATCCAACCATTAGATAGGACAATAATTTGGTGAAGAATCTCCAAAAAATTGGATGACTTTCATCCAAACATTGATAAGAACGTGAGAAGGGTTTGAATCTGTTAGTCGTTCATTTTCTGAACGCTCTGATGTTTAGAGGTTAAGGTGTTTTTCCACTTTGAGACACTCTTTCGGTTAACTCTTATGACCCTCAAAATTGAGAAGAACTACATGTTAATCAACATTCGACTGACCATGTAACATAGTTGGGTCGCCACCCCACTAACAAATATTTACTATCTTTTGAAAAATAAGTTTCGTTCTTCAAAAAACGAATTTCTTGGTTTTTATTTTTGAGCTAAAGATGATTTAAAATTGGCCCAAAATAGCTTAATATAGCTAAAAATAATTCATAATATTTTCATTTTCATTTTCTAATTTATTCTATTTCCATTTATCATTTTTTGAATTATGTTTTGGCGATCCAGCTATGGTACTATGGTATAGGCCATGAAAAGGCAATTTGTCTTTTTCCCATTGTCATCTTCTATGGGTACAGTATGACATAGAGTGACGACATAGACCGCCAATCTTAGTGGTAGTGAAACATGGGAGGTGGAGGAGTAGAATAGTGAACATGCATGGGTTGATTTGCCACAGCATGTCTTTCCTTTTGCCAATGCTGTTGCCGCAACACCCTGCAATGATGGAATCCAAAACCATGGTGGCTGCATGAAACACTATTAGCCAATGGCACGAGAGCCTGCGGCAGCTTAATTTGGGTTTGTAAGTTAGAACATGAGCACTAACATTCCACTTACTTGCAAGTGCTTGGGAAGATGTGCTTGTCTCTTTACGTCTTTAGTGACTATTGTGTAGGTTAGTTGTTTGTAGCCAGAAAGCTCCAGTTGAACCATTCAGAATAGGACATGTATTCTATTCTATATGAATGTTTTGTGACCAGGAGAATTGGAGTGCTGTGGGGGATGAACCTTTGAATATTGGAGAGTAGACCCCTAGTGCCATGGAGATTTTGAATTCAGCTTTGGTGGGAACTCAATCATCTCATGGTTAGTCACTGTAACTTAGCTCCCTCCCTGCGTTTCTACATAAGGTAAGAGGTACAGTTGCCGTCGGTTTAACCCCAAAACGTCCCATGGGGATAGTAGATACGTGGTTGTATAATTGGCATTTGCTACCAACAAGAAGCTCTAAATTGGGATCTCCATAGCTCAGTGAAACCACACTCATGTAAATTTCACCTTCTATATTGAACTCAAACCTATAAAAGGTTTGGATTCATTCCAAGTACTAGAAAAATACATTGTATTGTACTAGCTACAAAGGCACTTTCAGACGGTTAGGGGTTAAGCATTTCAACCTAATTGGAGCACTGATTTTCGATGATAAAAAATTGCAACACATAAAACTTTGGGTTTGATAACCAAGCTCAATTTTATATTAATTTTTTCGCAATGTATGATTTTGTTATAAAATTTCAAACTTAATATGCATAGACCACTATTGATGTTAGTAGGTGTACTAATAATTGTGTTTCATTTCTAGTCCAATGAGATTGCTAACTTGGTATTCATAATTAATGCTTGTGATATCTAAATTAGGAACTTCTGAAGTTGAAACCTGTAGATGCTTTTATAGGTGACCACAATTGGTACCTAACAATTTTTGGTGCTTCTACATTAGCACTAGCAATTACCCTGTTGCAATGCACCAACATTGAATTGGGAACGTGGGAATCAATTGTGAATACAAAAAGAACATGGGAACATAAAGAGAAATTGGGAACATTAGGAAACATGATAGGAACATTAGGGAACGCTAGGGAACATGAAGGGGATGCTAGGGAATGTGATGATGCCAAGCTTTGGAAAACATCATGGGAACTATGGAGAATGATTTGAGAACATGATGGAAAATTGGATGAAAGGCATGGATGTGAAATGTGGATGATTTCGTGACATGGAATACCAAGCAGGGTAGTGACATGGTATCCTAATGATGTGCACTTAATATAAAAGATAACAAAGCAGTGTAATGGAGCACCCTTTTGAAAACTGAATCGAAAGAGAATCTTTACTTACATCCACTTTTTTAAGTAATGAAAGAATGCCATTTGTATTCCATGAATTTTGGGACTACAATGTCATTGCCATGTAAACTTAATTTCTAATTGTAACTAGATTGTGATCCCATTCCAAAAGGATGTTGACTCCCATTACTCTACCGCGCTATGTAATTTGTCCACTTGGCCTTTGTTCATAGAAATTAGTAGTTAAATCCAAATTATTTCCTCATTCATCCACTCTTTGCAAAGCATGTGAGATTAGATGTGTTGAATTACCCAAAGTGTAATTTTAGCATGCCAAGATTTATTATACAACCAACCATGCTCGGTCAATGACATCGACAAAAAATAACTACAAGAAGAGAAGTCCCAAATCATAAGGAAATTAGAGTTATGTGCTAACTCGTAGAGAATGGGGTTGCTAACCCTAGATTCCTCAAAAGAGGGGGTGAGGTTTGAAAATAGAACTTCAATTTTTTCTGCAAAAATAAATTGAGGACATGAAATCCTTTTGGGCCAAAGTAGACCAATCTTGAGTTTCCCCTTATGTTTGTAATATGAGCGATCCTTTGTCAAACAACCAGACAAAGCTAGATGCACATTGTTCACTCATGACAACGGAGATGCCTATTATTTCAATAAACTCATTGTTGAGCAAAATGTGAGCAAGGCGGAGATGCTCGCTATTTGAAAAACTCAATGTCCAACAATCTCAATTGATTTCTACATGAAATTAGCGGATAGTTAGCGGCTTAGCGGATAACTTTATTGTTTTTTTTTCCTTGTATAGTGAAAAGAGCCTTTTGAAGAATATATATATATATATATATATATATATATATATATATATATATATATATATATATATATATATATATATATAATTTCTCAGAAATATTGACATTTGTTGAGAGGAAATTTTCTAAAATAAATAAATTATTGACCATGAAATGCCGACGATGATGGTCAGGTACGGTATCCTACATCATGGTCTGTTTTTACATTAACTAGTTGACGTTTGTTTTAAAGCGCTACTCATGATCTTGTAATTGGTTTAGGATGATGTGGAAATCTCAAATTTTTGACATGAAAGGTACAATTGGTACTATAACTTAATGGTTAGTTTCATACTATCGTAATGTACAAAGAAATTATTATTTTGAAATTGATTTTTCATTTTGACACTATGAATATTTTTCAACATTTCTTTTCACCATACTAAAACAGAATTATTTGAAACAAATAATTTTCAACTTTTATTTTTTAATCAATTTGTGTTGCAGGAGCTCCTAATGCGATAGTGGCCCCTCTATTTTGAAATCTTATGATTGTGGGTTGTAAATGCTTTTTGTGGTGTTATGTTTGTTTTAGGAGTCCCAACCAATTAAGGCATGACACTTGTCACTTTTCATAAGAATATATCAATTTTGAAATTCAACCGATCAAGTGTCAATTTTGATTAGTCAAATTTGTAACTGAAGGTCAATTCTTCTCGTTCATTGTAACATACTAGTAGGATTTGTGCCGTTGAGCACATTGAAGCCACTTGTTTTTGAGCTTGGATTGTCTCCTCGACGGATTCCAACGCGGAACGGTCGAGTGAGACAAACCGAGTTGTATTGTATAATAGATTGATTAAACTAAGATACGATATTCACCACTTAAGGTCAATAGGTCATGTCATATAATAATAATAAAATTTGGAAAAAATATTTTCAACAAAATAATGCCAAATTATGTGAATATTCTTCAAAATTCTTTTTTTAGCATGTTTTTGAAAAACAAATTTCCTAAAGATCGTGTTTCTCTTTTCTAAATTATTTTTTGCGGATCCCAACAACGGACTACGGTAAGCTCAGTTGAATGTGTTGTATGTCAGATTATGTTATAACTTGCCTGGGATAATGGGATATCCTGAAAATCCCTATAATGCTGTATGTATTGATTTTTTTTTGACATGGAGTCATGGACAGTATTGACCATGGTTGACATTTTCTTTCAATACACTGGTCATTAAGTGGGGAGACAAAATGTATTATGGTTCTCTTACACTTGCTGATATTACATGCGTAGTAGCATAACTGCAATGGGATTCTCTGATCCATTTTTTTGTTTCCGGCTAAAAATAGCCAAATTGCAACACTTGAAGTGCAGTGGCTTATTTTCACGAAGGATTTTTGAAAATATGAAGGAAAAATAACCAAGTACTTAGGAAAAAGTTAGGTGAGTGGTCAAATTTTGCTTAGGTAATAGAGTTATTTGCAAAGTCCTTCAAATTTTAAAAGAAACACCTAGAATTCTGTTTTAATATAGTCTTATTTGGTCTCTTCAAATAGTTAAAAGGTATGGAAGAGCTTGGTGGTCTACAATTATTAGGTGAGTAAGAGCTTCGTGGTCTTCAAAGTCATATGAAACTTTTTTGAGCTTCTCTTTTGGTTTTCCAAAGATGAATTATAAAATGCAACTAAGAGGAATTTTTGGAACTTGGTGTATGAATAAAAGTTGTAACATTATGAAATTTGAATTCTATCGATATGGTTGGATCTATGATTGCTATCACCAATATTCTTGTATAAAATTTGAAACTCGAGATTCAAGAATTCTTTTGCAATTCCATTATAAATTAGATATTGACAACATGTGGATGAAATTTGTTGTAATGGGTTGAAATGTAATATTCTAAATGTAGTGATTTTCGGAGATATTTTGGTTGGTTAATTTTATGGGTTTCCTTTTTTCAAGAGCACTTTTGAACTATTTTGAACTAATCTTTTTGTGAAACACTGCAACATGACATAAGGCATAAAATTTTCACAAATCATCCTCTAACTTTCTAATTGGTTCACAGATGCATGAAGCTAACCTTCCATAAAATCTAAAGAAAAGAAATCCATGCTGCAAAAAAATGCATGACGGATGAGAAAACATGAATGAAATTTTTATATCGTTCAAAAAGTGGATGCCTCCGCAATTAACGGTTAACCCCTAAATGACAAAGGGGGTAAAGGCATAACCCAAATGAGTTATAAAATGTTACTTTTGCAACTTTGATGAAGTTTGGTAAAGGCATAACCCAAAAATAAAAAGGAGTTTAGGCATGTTGTTTAATAATTATTCGTACACTCAAACTGTCAAAAATGTTTTAATATACTCATTTAATGAATTTAGAAGATTACCATTGAATATTCACTAAGATTATTTTTTAAATAATTTTAAATTTAGTATGATTGGTTAAAACTAGACATTTTATCCTAAAATTAAAAAATTTGTTTTTTCAAAAAAAAGAATTAGTTAGTTTCCCCACATAGTAAATTTTATAACACTATATGATATTGAGGTCTTTGTCTTTGAAAAGATCTCTTCAATGGAGTTAACTTGAATTGACATGGTTCAAATCAGGTTGGAAAGTAGACTTGATTTCCTATTCGAAATATTTGAAATATGTTTTGTTTTTATAAAAATGTCTTTTTCCATCCTAGTCAGTCTTTAAAAAAGGGCAATGACTATTAAATGGTCGTTGGATCAGTTACGGGTTAAATCTTAAAAAAATTCCACCCTGGGTTGGGGGCTCGGTTGGGGGATTTTGTAGGGTTGATGATCTTTTATTTATTTTTGGCTAAAAACATAATTTTGGAGCTCAAAATATCATTTTCAGTTATTGACCTGATCAACCCATGATGTCAAAGAGACCCAAATCAAGTCTATGATAGGTTATTTTTGCTTACAAGTCTAAAATGGTGCATAACTATATTTGTGTCCCAACTAAGAAAATGTGCCCTCTTCACCCCTAACCGTACTGGCATCCATATTTTGAATTTTTTGCAGGTTACTTTCACCTTTGAAAAGCTGTAACTTTTGCATGTAGTGTTTGATTTCAATAAAAATTTGGGACTTATATTGAAAGTGGTTTGTGTTCAAAGATTGACAATTCACCATTTTTAATGTTGATTCTTTTGAGTTAAGAGCTCAATGCCACTACACATTTAAAAAACATCTAAAATTTATAAAATCTCTAAAACGTCTTTTGCATGCTGTGTTTGATTCCAATTTTCATCTAATTCAACAAACATGATATCATTTCAACAACAATGACCATAATCAACATACAAAACTTATTTCATCAGTGAAACAAAAAATTTGATCAATATCAAAGCAAATAGAAAACTAAGAGAATTGCAATTAGACCTTGCCAATGGCCTCGGCAACAGTACTCCGATCTTGCCGCGCATGTCTAGCGCCAAACGATTCCCTACCACTAATCCTTCTTAGTACAGGTTTTGTTGTTCGTTCCATCACTCCCACATTTTCTTGGCAACGGAGGGCAATTGTAAACAACAATTTTACGCTCACGCTCACGCTAACTCGGTCAACGTAGAATCTTGTGCCAACAATAGAAAGAAGGACAGAGAAAATGAACGATGCCTATAAGGTGGTAATCGGAAGATGCCCGGGAAGATAACAATACCTATGAAATTGTTGGTTGGTGCAGTTGGTATGGTGTGGCTGGTGTCACTAGTAGAAAAGGTGGCACAGCCAAGGGAGATGTCCAGGCAAATAGTGCCCAATTCAAGTCATGTACAGTGATTTTGCATGGGCATGTCCTTGGAGAGTGCCACCTTTTCTACTAGTGTGTGGAGATCTTTGTGGCTCCACGGCCACCACAACTGCATATAGCTTGTTTCTCTACATGATTTTTGTCAGCTCGTTTATGGAGCAATTGATGGCAATGCTTTTATACTAGTAAATATTAGAGTTAACCGAAAAGAGTGTCTCAAAGTGGAAACTCACTAGATACTCACCTTCAACTCGTTTTTAGTTTAAAAAAAAACTACAAAACTAGTCTATGGTGAGTTGGAGAGTAATCTAAAACATGATTCTTCACCATCATGGGGCATGGAATTCGTGAGCTCCCCAATGCTAAAGGAGAGTTTCCATCTGCTCCCCCAAGCCAAGAGCCCTGACCATAGGGACTATTAATGAGCAATGAATGTTAGAAAATTTAATTATAGATGAAAACTCCTCTTCAATTCCCCTTCAACTCCTCTTCGATTCCTCTTCTCTTTTCGGTTAACTCAATCGAGCTGCACAAATGGACACGGTATAAGCCAGACTCCCACAGATGTCCACAAATAGAATGAGTAATGCATTTCCGGTGACTTCACCTTCCAATTCGGGAACCCACATCCAAACCGAGTTACTTTAGCGCCGGAGAAGTTTACTTTTTGGGTTACATCCAAAAAGGGATGAGTCACACAAAGTAAAAGCCTCTACCTTTCGCTCACCTATTTCGGGAGCATCAAGTTTGACTTTGGGCGCGGCCAAGAATCAAAAGGGCATGGGGCACCTCCAAGGGAAATGATGAGGAAGCTGGCCCCCGGAGATGCTGGGGACCCGCAACTCCCCCCTGAAAACAGCCCTGAATAAGGACCACTGTAGTAATGGCGGGCGTGCCATTGTGGAGGCCCGATTCCGTGCGGAATATGTCGTCGTCCTTTCCGTTTCATACAAATTGAGCGGGGCGTTCCTCGCGTAGGGTTTTCGTCACGTCGCAAGGAAGGAAGGTTGCTCATCAATACTGTCTTCCTCGTTCCTCTTCTTCTTCCCCTTGGACTCGGAATGGCCCTGACTCATGTCGCTTGTACTCTCGTTGCAGAAGCTCCGGCAATGCGTTGCCGACGCTTCTGCGATGTCTGGACGAGACGTAATGCCTCGTATTTTTCCAGCGCGCAACGTTGAGGAGACCAGCTTAGGCAAGAATAATGTAGGACCGTGGGAGTGTTGTGGTGAGGAGAAGAGTGGTGGAGGAGAATCAATAGCGCACGGTGGTGATAGTTTGGTCAGAGGTTTTCTTGTTGTTGTTGTTATTCGGAGAATGTGGAACTGGAACAGTGTTTCGGTTTCGGAGGAAGCGTGTTCGTTGATCGAGGAGGTATGTGTTGGTTTTTTTGAATGTCGTGTTCAGGAATCAGTGGTGATCAACGCACTTTTTCCTCGATCCTTCCTTATTGCATCAGTGATGAGTGTTCTTTGATCAACAGCAAAGAACAGAATGCTTCTAAGTTTTTTTTAATGTAGTGCTTCTCGTTTTGGCCGCATTCAAGTTTCTAGTCAGTAGGAATTTCAGAGGTATGTTGGAGAGAGTGTTGTTTTTTTGGAATGTCGTGTTCCTACACTTGAGGAATCAGTGGTGATCAACGTACTTTACGCGTTGAGTTTCCTCGATCCTTCCTTGTTGCATCAGTAACGAGTGTTCTTTGATCAACAGCAAAGAACAGTGTTCTTCTAAGTTTTTTTAATGTAGTGGTTCTCGTTTTGGCTGCATTCTATGGTTAGTAGGAATCTCCGCTTCTTCTAGCACCTGAGGTATTGCAGAGATTCTGTGGTTTAGTAACTCCAGAAGGCGTTGACATTTTCCTCTTTGTTTTAGGCTTTTCTAGCTCTCGTGGAAGGCGTAAGTTCTATAGTTTTCGGAGGTTGAATAGTTTTCAGGATTTTGTTGATACTACTTTCAGTGTTAAACATTGAAGCTTTGGATTAATAAGTTGCTGTTGAAAGGAAGTTTTCTAATCGATAGTTGGATTGATAATATTGAATTGAGATGTTTCGTTATTCCGTTGTAGTTTTTAGAATATTTATCGATGCGCATTTAATAGTTTTAGGATGTAGAATCGAAGTGGTTACAGGACGCGATTGATGTCCCTGCGTCGGGATTTTTTATTTTTTTGGCAGATATACTGAATCTTGTTTTTTTAATTTATTGGAGTAGGTGATATCGAACGCAGAACATGAGAATATGACGGACCTGATTATGGCGCTCTACGTGACAGATCTATGTTGTCATGGAAATGATGTCACCGTTTCTGGAACTCTCAAGTACGCAAACGCTGGGCGTGAACGGGAGAGAGCAGCTATGAAGAAGGAAGCGCTTGTTGATGCAGCTAGTTTACAGCACAAATTTAGGAGATTATTCATTTTGATGCTAAGCAGAGTTGGCCAAGATCGCCTTTACGGTCCGAAGAGCTACTCAGCTACTTTTAAGGAGCAGGTGACTACTTTCACCCGCTTAAGGATGATGCGCTTTGCCTCGAGCAACATTTTCAGTCGTGTTTCTCTTTTTTCTGAATGTTTTTTTGAGTTCCATAACCGACTGACTGTGCGGCTCGTTCGATTGTCTTAGATCTGTTAACTCTGAAAGGTCGGGCGTGAAGCTTTTATAATTTTCAATTTCTAAGTTCCATTTGGCTCACATAATCAAATGAAAATAGTTTAATCTTACCAATTAAATCACATGACTTCTATAAGTCCCAAAATTTTCACATGTTTTAGTGAAGATTTGAAATTGCAGTGAATTTTTGAAGTGAAGATCAAGAAAAGCTGAAGAGAATTCATTTCGAACATGAAATCATACTAAACAAATCTGAAAATTTTACCATAGATGTATATTTTAGTAATGAGCTTCATAGTGCAACCAAATTTCCATGTAATTCTATTTTTAGAAATCAATAAGCCATGGTTATAGGCCTTGTTTTCTAATTGTTACAGAATATTCAATTTTAGGAATTTTGGAAAATTTCAAATTGGAGTAGAAAATAGCTTTGGTAAGCTTCATTGCATCATTTAAGTTCAAATGCAAGAAAAGTCATTTTGATGACCAGAATTGAGATCAACAAGAAGAAGCTAAAATTTGACAAAATACACTACGTTGTGATCTGTTTTCAACAGTTATTTTAGAGTTCGGGAACATGATATGATATCCTCTTCTAGAGAATTTCAAGCAAAAGAAATGGATAAAAATCATCCAACCTCAAGAGAATCCGACAGGCCGGAAATCGGCTTGGGCGAAGTTCCAGGGTTAAGGGAATTAAACAGGGCTCACTTTGGCAAGATTGAGATCTGAGCGTATGTCATTACTGTTTTTTTCATTTCCTTTCATTGCGCACTGAAGGTATTTGATGCTCAATCATTGAGATTAATTGAGGACTATAGTGCAACATCCTGTCAGCCAGAGGTGCTCCAGCATCGGCAACCGTATTTGTATCGAGGCTTCAACAATAAATCATTTCAGTCCTTGATGGTATTATCACTCATAGGTTGGAGATCGATTTGGACGTTGTGGCACTACTGTCTACTCCAGTTGATCTGTTGTTCTTTTTGAATTTCGGTGAGTCTCTCTTTCTCTGTTATGTTTTCAGCTCTTTTGAAGGGTGAATGTTGACACGCACAGTTATGGATGGTCGATTCTTTATGGCTGTAAAGGTTGCACATTTGAGTGATCAAGGAGATGTACACAAGCCCGAGCTAATGTAGCGTGTAATGCATTAGAGACTGATTGATATTTACACTTGTTGACCAACGCTATTTTTCTTTTCTAGGACGTGAGGTTTCTTTCGTTCAGTGCTGGTTGACAACAATCCAATTTTGTTCAAGCTTTTCTGAAAGCCTGAGTACGGATGTGGCTTTCGGTCAAAGTGTGCATAACCACGGCAA
Source organism: Pohlia nutans (assembly GCA_022496805.1). Classification (NCBI taxonomy): domain Eukaryota; kingdom Viridiplantae; phylum Streptophyta; class Bryopsida; order Bryales; family Mniaceae; genus Pohlia; species Pohlia nutans. Next base: position 13,553,050 of record CM040091.1, on the reverse strand, counting down.
TTTCATTCTATAGCTTCTGAATTTTGTAACTGGTGAACGGTCGAGTGAGCAAGCCTCTTGAACCATGTGATCGTTACTGATCAATTTGTCATAGGTCTGATATTTGTGATCCTTGGAATATTTTTATAGAAGAGCTTGTGGAATTTTTTTTCTGGTGAGAATAAGGAAAGGAACTTTGTACTTTGTCGATACTGAGTAGGTGTGCTTACGACCTTCCATACCCTCCACATTTTTAACATATTTAAGTCTTCGTTAAACATCTAAAATTATGAATTGTAGTTCATGGGCGGGATGGCCGTTTTGCCGTTCGTTACTTGTGTAAGTCTTCTTTAACCATGTTATCGCTTCTTTACATATTTCAAGGGTTTTGACTTTTTTCGTCTCTTGCTCGATGCATTGATTAACAACCAGTTAATCAATGTCCAAATCATATCAGGTGAAAGAGGCGTGTTCATACATTTCAGGGATCTCCGAAGAAAAGCTTCTTCTGCAAGTTGTCGCATTGCTGGTGAAGGTCCCACAATTTGAAGTCGGTATGCTCATGTGCTTCTCCATTTTCATCTCTCAGCACAAGGAGCCCGGAATTTTTGGCAGCTCCACGAGATGGAACATTCACCCCAGAATTGATGATTTTTACATTGTTTCGATGCAGTGCTCGCCAAGATATGGCTCTACAACTTGGGAAATCTTACTCACATTTTGGGAGGAGCCTAAGCTAGAGCCAATTAGGAGTAGGTTTTAGTATTAGTGGCGTTCTGTTATTTATTTAGGACCTCAGCCACGGTCATGGTGATACTTTGTGATGCTTTCTCGCGGAAGTAGCTAACAGCTACAGATTGGCCTTAGTTTTGCTGCATCTGAAGTTGTGAAGAAAAAACACGGAGACTGCACCTGACTTTTGCCAGAGCGAATCCCGAGTGTGCTTTAACAGCTCTTTATTAACAGAAATAAAGAGCGATGTAGTATATTCAGCGAAGCTGGTTTTCTTAGTCCATGCTATGATAGTCACCCAATGTTTTATTTCCAGCTATAAGAACGATCTTCTATGTTCCGCTACTATTGTTTTAGCTCCTCTTTCATCCCTGTTTGTCTTCTGTTGCGAGTTTTAAGGGGCTATGTTGGTATGGAGTATATTTATTCAATTCTTTATTACAATTTAAGTATTTAAAACACTTACTTTTTCGTGAACTTTATTTCTCATGCCATGATTGGCAGTTACCATATTCTTGCAATAGTTGAGTGCTGAGGTCTTCAAACTCAAGGGTCTGCTATAATTTATGTTTAAGTCCATCCTGAGAAAATTGTGGTACTCCATTAGGTTCCACCTTGAATAGTGCTTTAGCGAAAGGTCTTAGAACTGGTGCTGGTAGTTCATTAGTGAGGATTATTAATGGGACTAGTGAATGATGATGATGTGCCAATTACTGTAGCTTCAACAGATTCGAATGATGGAGCTTGAAACGACACCTAACGTGAGGAAACTTCATCAGAATTCCAGTTGCCAGCCGGCAACTAACTTCTTCCTTTCCTGCGACAAGCTACCAGGTGAGAAAACACAAACCTCGGGAAGTGAGCCTCCTGTAGAGCAGGACGATGTTACACCCTGTCCTCTCAAATCTGACGGCGTGGGATCCAAAAAATTGACTGATATAGATGACAGGTGTGCTACATAATTCTGGAGCATGTGTCACAAGTGTGCTACAATCGATAATGCAATAAGTTTGGAGAATACTCCAGAATGTCATTTTTGAGGTCATGTCTGAGTTTAGTGCGATAAAGAGATTTCGTTGCCTTTTGTGATAAGAGGGTCGGAACTCAAATTGGATTCAGTATCAGGGGGCGATTTTTTGTTCTAATTCACAGGGCAACGGTTGTGATTGAGATTTTATCGGACTCGCATCCCGTGAAGGAGAAAGGAGGCGCTCGAATCTGGTAGTAATTGAAAGAACAGGAGAGAAATCAATATTCTCGAGCTTTTGTTTTGTCGCTGTGCTTGGCGATGGGTTCATTTGGATTTAATTCGTGCATTAAATGGCGTTAAAATAGATTATTTTACCAGGGAGTTGTTTTGCAGAGCTTTCTAGAGCTTTTTCTTATGCACAAGTGAAAGATGCGCCAGTGTCGGATTCGCTGCCCGTGCTGATAATCGATTCTCTACGGTAACTTCCGTCATCCCTTTCTCCTGCGATTATCCGAATGCCATGGTCATGTTCCTTTCTGTTTTCAACACTGCTTGTATCCAACAAATGTGATCTGATTGACCTTGATGTAGTCGAGGCATGAAGCCATGTCCAAATTCTACAATAGTGTTTGTCCCTACCGTCGTTTCTTTTTCTTTTAACTTAACAAAATGAAGTATTGTTCATTGCAAACAAAGAAACATACAGCCCCGCATCAGTGGAAATCGCCAGGGGGGACTCTATCGTTATTTTGGCTCAAGCGTCATGTTAGCTTCTGCGTTATATGCCATAGTTATTATGTGGCCAACAGTGTTATGTAGGTTATGACGTTATGTGGCTGTCTCCTCTGTGGTTCTTACATAAACTTCAAATGCATTTAAACGCTCTGCTTTCCTCCGACATGCATTCTGACATGCTTTGTCATTCAGTTCTGGCGATGACGCAACATGACCCGCCTGTGCGCTCAGGCGGGCACGGATGCCAGCGGAAGGAAATTCTGTTCACACATATGGCTAGCACAGATGCTCAATTGCAACACCAAGCAGACGTTCTTCAAGAAGTCGTGGGACGCGCTGGAAATAGCTCGGCTGGAAGAGTTCATGTGTCCGCGATGGAGAGCCGAGTTGAAGCTGGTGGCCGCCCCTGCTTACATCCGAATCTGGTTGCCCATTCTGCCAGACAGGGTGCTTAAGGAATTCGGGCAGATCTTCCGCACGCGGCCGAACTTGGTGCGACCCTGGGCTTCCCGAATGAAGCACATCTACGGCGCCATCACACACCAATTCGACAGCATCTTCTCGGTGGAAGGGCGGAACGGGTCCAGGCTGCTGGTGTACCAGGACCGCGACGTGAAGCAACTGAACGTGTTCTGGCCGCTGTTTTACTTCGGGCAAGGGGAGCAGCAGAACCAGCTGTACATGGACAAGCTGGAATACTTGGAAACCAGGTGGGCCACCATCAGCCCGAGCTATGTCGCAGGCGGGAAGAGAGACCCCATTCCTCGACGCCCGCCGCGGCAAAAGGAAGATCCGTGGGACTGCTACTGTCACACCGAAGGGAGCTGCGATTGCCATTGTCACCTGCAACGGAAATGCGGGTGCGTCTGCTCCAGGCAGTGTAAATGCCACTGCCACAAAACGGAGTGTTGCATCTGCCTGGTTTTCTCGAAGAGGTGGTGCGTGAAGTGCAATTGCCATCTGCACAGGGCGCATTGCAGGAAGGTGACGATGTGCGAGTGCCGATGCCACAAAGACGAAACGCTTGAGCACGGCTGGATCAACGAATTTTAATCAATTAACTAATTACTTAGAACCTCGATCGATTTCCCTCCCCTTCATTTCGGGCCAGCAAGCTAAGAAATGCTTGCCCTACATCAGAACAACTCGTGCCGTGCGATGATTCTCTTGCACCAGGTAAACGTACCGCCTTCAACTATCTGATCATGTATGAGATAGTTTGAGTAGCTCGAGTTTATCAGTTGCAGATTTGAATACGGTACTAGTGCTGCTACCAGCTGTACGTTGAGTTCCAGCCTTTGATGCGCCACAATTGAGCAATTCTAGTATCCTTTAACAAAACACGCAAGCGCTGAGAAACATGTTTGAATAACGATTTTAATTACCCGTGAGTATGTGCTCATGATATGATTTTTGTGCGCTTCTGACACCGAAATGGCATGCATGTGAGATCAAGGGCGGCAGATTTCTAACAATAGCACTTGTGTTTCACACATCGCTTATCAGGCTATCTTGAGCCGATTCTGTAGGGCTCGTTGAATCGTTTCCCTCTTCAATCAGTGATCAGGAAATCCTGCTCGGTGAGGTGGGTTGAACACGGCCTTCTTTTCACTCGAACTCATTCGTACGCTCGTCAACCATCTTTTCTCCTTTTCACTCTTTTTACGGTTTCACACACAGCTTTTGTACACTGTTCGACCAACTTTTCTCCTTTTCATCCTTTAGGGTTTCACGCACCGCTTTTGTGTACTCTTTGTGAAATGTGGGGGACTGGTCTACAGAATTCCAAATGATAACTGGTTATTCTTCCCTGAGCAACGATGCGTGAAACCCATCACTGATCCTCTGTTCATGTCGGAATGTGGTTAGCCAGTACCCCAGAGACTGTAATTGTTAGTATTCCGTTTCGACCGTCAGTAGCTCACACACCAAGAGTCTCCGACTCTCAGTATTCTGGTTTCGGTGATTAGATCGCACAGTGAGACTACAAATAGGGTTCAACATTGAAGGCATAGTACAGTGTATGGTTAGGTAGAAGTTTGAAAGGTGAAACTTAACGAAGAGGTAGGAAATCCTTTAGCATGTTCATTTCAAACTAGTATATTGAGTTTTCGAAACTGGGATCTAATCTCTGGCTTGTGCAATTGTGCCAGTTTTAAACCACTGTCAACAAATTGGAAGACTTGGTACCCTCGCATCGTTACAGAAAACCATCTGTCAAATTCCGTGTGGGATAATCTTGCTGTCATAGGGCGAACGTCCGGTGGTGAATTTCTGTCTCCTCATCACATTAAGCTGAGGAATTGTTAGTATCTCCAAAACTAGAATGGGAGATTAACCCTTTAAGGTCCCGATTCAACACTGTTTTCAAAGATTCGTTATAAAATGTTTGATGAAAAATTAAAATGGAGTTGATGTACAAAGCAAAGTTATAAATGCCAATGTGAAGATAATATCTATACGGTTGGATTCATCATATTTATTATTAATATTTTTAAATTAATTTTGCAAGGTTTTCTCTTGAAATTCAATTAAAAATCCAAAATTAACATTAAAAAATTTAAAAATATTGTAATGAAATTGGAATAACATGCACTACAAGAGGGTATGGTTTTCACTATTTGATTCTTCTTATTATGGAAAATCATGTTTAAGGTCTCACTTTTTGAACTAAGAATGAAACTTGACATAAACCACTTTTGCTATTTTTCAAAAACTCTCAATATCTTATCTTGAAGATCCGTACCGTACAAATGGTAACCGACTAGCACAAGAATTTAAAAAAAAATTGAATGGATGAAAAACATCCAATTGCGTGGTGAAGGGACACGTCCAGAATCATCCATCGTCCAGATTCTGGACGCAGGCGCGTCTAAGGGTTAATCCAATTAGTGGTCAATCAGTTGGCCAATTAATGGAGACATTTTGTGCACTTAACTTACTTTTCTGCAGGAATGGTTTGTGCCTCAGGCAACGGTAATTCTGAGGCAGAGGGAGTCAGATGGGTGCTGCGCTTTAACTTCGCCACCCGTACCTGGGGCTTTTGAGCCATATGTGTATATATGAGCAGCAAGGTAATTTTGGTATGTCTCGAAAACACCACCACAACAATTTTCACCACTTCTGTACCGGCCAACGATTCTGTGCTCTGGGAATGAACCTTCTAGAGCCATATGTGTGTGAGGCGTGTTGTGTAAATAAAGATTGCCATACACAACAGATTGAGTACTATAAAGTGCAAACCAACATCGAATATGCAATTAAAAACCAAATAAGAATGCATAACATACTCTTTTAATTAGTTTATGTAGTCTATTTTAGTTTAGGTAGTTTTCACTAATTTGGTACTTCATCCAATTAGAGACGTGGGATATTAGGTGGAGAAGTTCCCTTGACTTGGCATTATTTGTCAAGTTGAGTCTTGTAAGTTAGTGTTCTTGAAGAGAGTCTTTGTTGTGAAGATTTGCTTGGATATGGCTGTTTGTCTTTCGTGAAATCAAAGAGAGACCCAAATGTATCAAAGTATCAAAGAAACTGGAATCAATACTCAAATACAAATTGCCATAGTCGAAAAAACCCTCACAAAAAGGCTCTCTTTAAGAACACTCACAAGACTCGACTTGGTAAAAAATGCCAAGTTAAGAGTTCACACAATGAAGTTGAATGAAGCACTAAATGAATGAAAACTCCCTAAACTAAAATAGACCATATAAACTAACATGGTTTACAAACTACAAAGTTGGAGTCTCATGAATTCTTTGCCGTTGATGTACAAAATGACCTCACCAAATCGGAGAATTTTGTAGTGTCAATTTGGCAACACAAATCTAGATCATGCTCTACGTTGTCGCATGCAAACGTCGGAACTTCATAATTCTCCTACACATTTAAACAACATTTTTGCAAGTAAAAGGTCCTAGTCATTGCAATGGTATAGATATGAAGCTTCAGTTGGCGATTGAAACTGCGCCAATTTTCACTGAAATTAGCCATTTGAATGAATATGATATACTATTATTTAGCTCCACTCAAGACATTTACAAGTAATCTGTCATCCAATTGAGAAATATGTTCATGTATTGAGAATGAATGACATAACATTCACTAGCCTTCAAGAAGGCTACCTTTTAGTTTCATCCACCTTTATATATGGAGTGATTAGTGATTTGTAACTGAATGAGCTATTGAATCAAATAAACAATTACAAGACATAGTTGAATTGTGAGTGAGTGAGTGCTTTCAATTACTCTTCACAATGGTTAATTACTCTTGCTTAATGCCACTTGCCCACATAGCTACTAATGTGATGTGGAATATCCCACATCATTTCATTCCCCCAATTGTTTATTTGATTGTTGGGAGAAGGCAACAATCACAGAGGCTACTGAATGTTATGAAAAGATCACAAGGAAAAACATAACATGATTAATTCCTGATGAGACTTCACTTGGACACTTTCTTCATTGAAGTAGCTAGCGCATTCATTGCAAGAAGCCATTATTAACCAGCGCTCATGAATGCCAGGGCCACACAGGCCATGAAACTGCCGTCCTGTAACGGCTGAAGTAAGATGTAACTTACTTCTGTACAGCAGAACAGTAAAGTCAAACCCCGGTAAACATAAACATTTGTAAATTTTCCATCAGTCAGGCACGGAGTTTGTCGAGGTCGGTTTGTCAAACACAATTTAAGAAATCGAGTTTGAAACGGAACTGTTTAATTGCACAGGGGCCTCATCTCATATGGTTTCCTGTGTTGACTGTCACTTTCCACTCTTAACTTCAGAACTCAACACATATTAAAACTTTCCTTCTACAAGTAGGCAACTAAACTTAAGCAGGGGGAAAAGTGACACTCACGGGGAATCAACACAGGGGAACCATATGACCTCCTTATGTTGTACAAATAAACCACTATCGTAGACATGGTAATAATCGTGCAATGCCAATCAACGTGCACTTAAATGCATATAAAACAACCAAAAAGGTGCACGGTACTGTGCCAAAGGTGCACGGTAATTGGTGTGTCTACAATATTCTTAAACAAAAATAATTAAAAGCGGTTACTTGTATTTGACAAGCTTCTCAGTGTTCAAGATTGGGTGTTGAAATTTTAGCATTTCAGTTGAAGGGCATGTTCAAAACCATGTAACTCCATGTAATCCTTGAAGTGATGCTTCTTGATTTTTGTATTTGTCAAAATATCATTCCAATCCATGAACTCAACTCCCAAACTGTTGAGGTTAACGCTCATCAATGCATCAAGTTTGTCAAGATCACTTGAAATTAAAGATTATGCCTGAATTCTGTCCCACACTATTTTAAACATGTGAAAAATAGTGATGCTTTGATAAATTAGTGGAAGGACTGGACTGAAGGCGAACCGGCTTCATTCACGCACAACTAATGGCTGGATATCAGCAGAGGTTAAGTTTGCTTCAGGTGTATTTTATTTTCCAAGTTGCAATTGATTTCCTTCAATTTGTGCCCAATAAAAAAAGAAAAAAGAAAAAAGGAAAAAGGGTTCATTCCAGGTTGATCATGCAGAGGATGCAAATGATCGAAGAGAATCAGGGCCTGCACCGCTGTCTCGGCTCCACGTGCGTTCCAATCTCTATGCCACTTTGGCACTCTATCACAGTCACGTATCTTGTTGTTTTCATATGAACATTAGGGAAATTCGTAAAGTCATGAAATCTCTGGGTTTTGGTACTGTGTCCGACAAGATTCTGGTTTGCAGGACAAGAAAAGTAGGGAATGTCGAGTTCCAAAATTAAAAACTAAATGACTTTTTTTTTTCCACAAAGCAAAGTTAGTAAACTTGAGTGATTGAGTTTGATCCCGTGGTAAGGCGTGCCACCGGGGAAGGTGCAAGAGCTTGTTTGGAATTAGCCGGCCACATGATTGGAATACTACCATTGCTAAGGTTTGAATCGTGCACCTCGTGGCCCCAAGAACCTCGTAGGCTTCCAATCCTAGCCCGACACACTCAACATCTTATTTCTTGAGCTTGTGACAAAAACTTTGCAGATTTATAAAATAGAGGATGGAAGTCCAACTGTAGGTGGGTGATCCATGGACTATGAATTTCTTTCTTAACAAGTAGATTACAATGAGGACTTCAAGTGATATAAGAGGCCCTTCCCACATGGAACCCATATGGAACCCACCATGTCTTGTCCAAAATAGATGTTGGGTTCACCATGAGATCTCTTCTAATAAAAGTGAGAGCGGATTCGTGAAAGACATCGACCATCGCAAGCCCACCCAACTTGTCAACCACCTGTCCTCTACATTGAATCCCGCATTGAATACGGGACTTTAGGGGACCTATACTAATTTATCGACATTTCACACTATACAAATATTTATCATTCCCGTACAAAAACACGATTATTCATTTTTTAACTTTTTTGACACAAATAGTCAAACAATCACACATTTTATTTTATTTTTGCCAAACAATCTCTTTCTTTTTCCACAAGTTAATTTTTCTTCACAGGGTAATTTTTACAAAGTTAGTCCCTTTATTTTTTTTCCCCCTTAAGACCCCTATTCACTACAGCTATTTCAACAAAAAAACTAAGCAAGTTACTTTATGACCCCAATTCACTATAGCTATTTCAACGAAGAAACTAAGCAAGTTACTTTATTCCTCGTGGAGCCCAACTTGTGACTTGTGAGAGCACGCACAGGCTCCCTAACACATGTCATGACCTAAGACAATGGCTAAATATTGAATAGAAGAATATATCTATATGCTTGAATATATCGGAACCAGATTTTCAACCATCTACTCATACACCTTCGAACCCACATAACTTTTGCAGGATGTAGTCAATTGCACGAGCCTTTGGCCGGCTATAAACAATTTCCAGTACTTTATTGAGAAACAATGAAAGACAACAATCATACACATATTTCCTATTCCTAGTCAAGAAGAAAGAAGAAAGAAGATACATCGATCTTCCAGTCCTTTATCGCAAACCGGTATAGATATGACTACGCAGTGTAGCTAAACAAACAGTAGTATAATATATCACCCAAGTTAATGAAAACAACATTCAATACACTAAATAGTGTATTTAGTGTGAGGTGATGAATAATGTGCTTACCCCTACTACTTGTCTAACACTAATTGTCAATTTGTGGGTAATTAGTGTTGGCAGTTATCATCCAATTTGATTCATTTTCAATTATCATCCAATTTGATTCATTCCATTTCTAAAATTTCAGTTTTCCATCTAAACTTTCATCTCAAGTTTCATTCCTTACTCACACTAAATATCCATATCTCAAAAGATCACAATGTCAAAACGTTACTATTCTTCATAAATAGTGTGAGAATTCACATTTAGTGTTTTTACAAAAGTAGGTTTTTTGATATTTAGAGTGATGTTCGCAATTACAGTGCCTCACACTAAATACACTATTTAGTGTAGTAGCAAACCTGGCGTTTTTCATTCCTCATTTCGTGTGAACAGTGAATAGTACCGGAATGTTATACTTACGTTTCTGTCTTCTTGTGACCAAAACTACTCACCATCACTAACACAGCCCATTTGCTTGGCGCTGTTTCATTTCTTTTTCATTTATAATAAGTGAAAAACGACACATTTCCTTCTAGTGATTACCAGTGCTAGCTAGCTCATGAGATCAATTTGATTACGTGATCTCATGACATAGGGCACCCTGAAGAACTTCTCCAGTTGTTTCACGATCTTGGGGCTCAGGTTAAATTTTCAACCATCTTCCTATAAACCTTTGAACCTTCATAATTTTTGCAGACTACAGTCAATTGCACGAGTCTTTTGGCCAGGGCTCCATAAACACTTTCCAATGCTTTATTGAGAAACAAAAGACTGCATACATTTTATTATTCTATTCCAAGCGAAGGGGAGTGAAGATCATACATCGATCGATCTTCCAGGCTTTTATTGCAAACTGTGGGGCATGAAAGTAAACAAACAATAGTAATAGCGAGATAGTATTAATAATACAGTAATAGTAGTAATAGTAAGATATGAGATCGAAGTGATTACATGACCTCATGACCCGAGGACGACTCGTTGTGGTTCGAACTGAAGAACTGCTCCAGTTGTTTCACGATCTCGGGGCCGAGGTGGAAGGCCTTCTCCAGGATCTGCTCCTTGACGCCGGCGCCGAACGTGTTGGCGCCGACGTCGGAGCGGCCGGCGTTCTGGCTGTTGAGGGCCAGCACGGCGTACGCGGGCGTGGTGCCGACGTTGAGCTGGAAGTGCATGAGGCCGCGCGGGAAGACCGTGATGTCGCCCGCGTGCAGCACCGTGGACCACAGCTTGTTGTTGGTGTCCACGAACCCCACCAGCAGCTCCCCCTGCTGGCACGACAGAATCTCCGTGCCGCGCTGGTGCCAGTGCGGCACGTTCAGCCCCGCCGGGTACGCGAAGTCCAGGCGCGCCCACGAGATCCCCTGCGTTCATGTAAATTGGTTTTTTTGGTTTTATGAATGCATGGTTAGTAGAGAAATTATGCTAGACTTGGCTGAGTGCATATCATCAACAGTGTAGAATTTGGTAAAAAAACAAATGAGATCCCCTGCGTTCACGTAACTATGCTCAGTCAATTGGTTTTTTTGATTTAATGAATGCATGGTTAGTAGGGAAATTATGCTAGACTTGGCTGAGTGCAAATCCTCAACAGTGTAGGATTTGGTAAAACACACAAATGAGGGCTCCGAAAATATTGCTATGTCATATTCATTGAAGCTAGCATGCATCTAGAATATTCTATCAGAACTATTTTAATTTGATTTTTCTCGGATCTGTGTGAGCTAGCAGCTTAGGCGAGTAACTCAAATAGAGTTGGGGTAACTTAAGCAGCGTTACAGATCTAGAAACCGTAATATTGTTATCTAGCTACTCTTATATAGCTAGCTACTCCCCTAACGTTGCTAACAATCTGTGTATTCTATGATCCTAGTAGTGATCTATGGGGCACGTTTTTCTTGTTCACGGATCTGTGTGAGCTATCACACAAGGAGGATCATACACTGTGTTACGTTTGTTTGCAACTCAAACAAAGTTGAGTAACTCAAGCGGCGTCAAGCAGCATTTAGGAAACGCAATAATATTTTTACATGGCTACTCTTACAGTTACTCCCCTAATGTTTGCTAACAAACGTAGCAATCAGTGTATGATCGATCCTAGTAGTTGACGGATGTTGAATTTCATATTTAAGATCATATCAGATAAGAACACATGCAAAATTATTGTACGTGTGGAATATAACTTGATTGTTGACCGGGATGTTATGATGATTACTGGGGTGTATTGCAAAATGCAAACCCACTGTTGACACAGAATTGGGAGGATGAAACGACATTGGCGGCCTGTTGTTCCACCCCCCCACTGGCTGGAAGTGGGAACCTTGCACTAGTGAAAAATGGCTGCACATGAACAACTACTGAAATGTTGACTGTATCGATATCGATAGCTGGTTAAGAGAAAAACAGCAGGAGCCTACGTACCTGCGCGTTGATGCCGGGGAACTGAGCGATGAAGGCTTTCTGGAGCGGGGCGCCGAAGGAGGTGCTGAGGTTGCCCTGGTTGCGCAGCCCGCGGAACGTGAAATCCTCGGACACCACTTTGGCCGGGTCCTTGCACGGGAAGCCGTTGATGAAGATTTTGCTGGTCTCGTCCGCCACGCAGAAGTCTTGCAGCGGGTCGGGGTCCGCTGCGTGCACGCCACCAGTAAAGGCCAGGACGAGCGCCACCGCCGCTAACATCCACATTACTCTGCCGCCTGCCATTGAATTGTTAGATCGATCAGTCTCAGCTGCCAAGTCTAGAAAATATGTAACGCTAGATAACTAGATCAGTGTATGCGATCGATCGAAGTTGATGTTGAGGATATGATACTAGCTAGCTTCCCATATATTTATACTCATGAGTTGCAAGGGGTCGATCGGATTCCAGTCCGTGACGTACGTCGTGCAGTGTTTTTCTGTATTTTCATGGCTTGAAGAGCAATCCAGGCTCCTAGGTGCTAGTTACACTAGTAGCAAACCTGTCGTTTTTCATTCCTCATTTTGTGGGAACAGTGAATAGTACCGTAATATTTTACTTATTTTTTTGTCTTCTTGTGACCAAAACTATTCATCAGCACTAACACAGCCCATGTGCCTAGAGTCGTATCATTTCTTTTTTTCCATTTCTTTTTCATTTATAGTAAGTGAAAAACGACACATTTCCTTCTAGTGTTCAGTTAGGGAATACCTCAGGGGTGATACCTAGGCTACACAGCGAAGAAATGCTGGCTATTGTTTCTGTTTTTTTCAACAAAACATGATCACTGTTCTCGTGAACAGGAAGTCAACTGCCAGGTGGGCGGAATATTCATGGCGGCTTCAGACAGGAAGTTCAGAGTGCAGTATCCCGAGGGACGGTACATGTCTGCTTTCCCCGCATTCCTGCATTTGAATGTGCACTTTTGACGCACTTCCACGTTGTTAGAGCATTCCCACCCATGCACTCTAGGACGAACCCTCTCAAATTATTCATCTATATCTGAAGGGCCCTTGCACTCACACTCCCCCACCCTTGCACGCCCTTCACTTATCAAAAGTGCACATCAAATAGTCAATGAACCAATGACAAGTAGAATGGGAGGAATAATAATCGAATAGTCAACTCAATAGTGTTTTCAAGGCCCAATTTCTAACACGCTAGAATCCAGAGTCAAGAAGCATTTTGAAAGGCCCCTTGAAACTTTTCATCCACTTCTTGAGGTCAGAGACCCTCTGAGGCCATGGGTGGCCATGCTCTTATCGATTCGCTTGCTGGTGGCTTGATCGATCACTTGGTCCCTGCAGTTATTACTGGAACCCGGGTTCAGACGCTAGTAGCTTTTGGTTATTATTGGACTCACTCAGATTTCACTATTTCAGACTCGTGAAGGCACCCTGCAGCCGTGTTTCAGTTTACGTACGGCTGGCGTCGAACTGTTGAAGGCAATCAGCAGCCGTGTTTCATTTTGCATCAGCTGTTTAGGGGTGCTTCACACTGCGGCTGCAGGTGAGAGGCACTCAAATTCCGTCTCTCTACCTTTCACACTACACACTCACCAGGAGCTTAAAGTGGTTCCCTGTGTGTTTCCGTGTGTATTCCCTGTGTAACGAAATGCATAGGGAATTCGTAAAGAGTCCACAGGAAAGAACAAAGACACACAAGGAACATTGAGACATGCACAGGGAAAAACTGAGTGTTCCCTGTGTCTCAGTTTTACCTGTGTGTCTTTGTTCTTTCCTGTGGACTCTTTACAAATTCCCTGTGTATGTAGGGAAAGCGTCACAAGGAATCCACTTTAAACTTCCTGAGACTACAGGACAAAATCCAAAGATGGTTGCCTTCCAAAATGCTTACATGACATTACTTTTTGATCATTATGGTGCCAAGACGACAAACTTTGAACTTGAGAGAATTGGGAAGGGAGCATTGAGAAGGGACTGAGGATTAGGTCGGACTAGAATTGAGAATAGAAACCCAATTCTCCCTCTAAAGTACATTGAATTATTTTGATAAACTAATGGGATATTTTATTTATCACAGGCCAAGTCATCAAAGCCTTAAATTTTGGATTTGGCCTTTGAGGCTTCAGACTGAAACCGGCTATTTGGATTTGACGTACCTCTGGGGCTTCACACTACAACTGGTTGTTTGAATTTTACCTTTCAATTGGAGATTCATACTATGGCCAGTCAAAGGCTCCAATTACTATATTTTATGAAACTATGAAATTAAGCCTTTGGACTCCCAAGGCATGAACTGACTTCAACAGCCTCTCGACTTCGACGGCCATAGTGTGAAGCGGCCCTTACTACCCACCCAGGTCAACTTTGACCCCCTGTATGCAGAAAAGGCTTTGCGAGTGCCGTCGCCGGGATTCTTCGAAGTCATTTTCACAGGAGAAAAAACAGGGAGGGCCATTGACCTGTGACTAACGGTTGGGGTGGGACTTCCTCGTATCCGTTCAAATAGCGGATTCCCCTGCAATTTCTGTTTCTCGTATATTCTGCGTAAAAAACATATTCTGCATATATACTAGTCCTGGTTTTTAGACACGTAATTGAAATTAAGTCTTAATCTTCCGAGCTCAGACATTGAAAGATCACAAATTCTTCATGCTATAATAACAATTGTGACCATTGTGTATATTTCAGAGCTTAGGCATCGAAAGGTCACGGTTTTGACGATCTGGAACATGCCCTTGAATAATTTTCAGAGCTCGGGCACTTAAAGTTTAATTACAAGTCCAACGCTCGATCTGAAACATGCCATAAATTCGAACACGGTTACAATAAGTTGTAATATGGTCAGTTATGGGATGGATTTATTGGACTTCCTCACCCTGGTAGAGTTTTTCATCAGTTTGGTGATCTTCAATGAAGAAACTGAACACCGAGATCAGTGAGCAGATCAAGATCATAATAAGGGACATGATCAGTTTAATTCTTAAAGGTCCTTGGGGATAGTAGATACGTTGGCATATATTTGGCCAGCATTTTCTATTAGTAGAATGGTCCAATTTGGGACCCTAATAACTCATTAAAACCATGTTTGGGACACATGTAGTATTGGGAACCTCACCTCGGTAAATGTACCCTATGGTTACATTCTACTCGAGATAATACACGGGAGGTTCCCGATACAACATCCTAACCCATGTGCTTGGCGCCGTTTCATTTCTTTTTCATTTATAGAAAGTGAAAAACGACACATTTGCTTCTCGTGTTTAACCTGATATTGAGGCTCCTTTGGTCACACGATGTCGAAAAGCCCGCAGGACTAGAACCACTCGAAATCAGACACTACATTACGTGGTCCGGTCCGGCCTGATCGAAGTAGTGATCGATATATGGCGACATCGCTAGAAAATTCTCTGCAAGTTTCGGTGACTGTCCCGGATAAGAATCATTGTCGTCTACTGTGCGTCACAGCACAATGACCAGGTGTTTACGTAAGCTCAATGACTTATGCTCTACAAGAATTTAACCTGATACTCCGGCTCCATTTGTCACGTACCCGATGTCAAAAAGCCCGCAGAACTGGAACCACTGGAGATCAGACACTACAGTGGTCCGGTCCGGCCTGATCGAAGTAGTGATCGATCGACATCACTAGGAAATTCTCTGAAACCACTGCAAGTACGTTTAGTTTCGGTGACTTACTGTCCCGGATAAGAATCGTCACTGGAAACTTTGATCAGTTTAGCCGGGGCTAAACTGGGGTAGTTTAGCCCCCTCTTTAGCCCTCCTTAGCACTATGTGAAAAATGAGGGGGGGCTAAATTTTTTGTACCATTAGCCCCTTTTTGTACCACTAGCCGGGGCTAAAACACAAATTAAACGGGGCTAAAAAGGAGAGATTCGGGTTTAGCCAGGGCTAAAAAAGAGAGAATTGGGTTTAGCCGGGGCTAAACTTCCTGGTTTAGCCCCCCAAGCCAGTTTAGCCCCGGGGGCTAAACTCTCCAAAGCTTCCAGTGTAAAAGGAAAGTTTAATAAGTGTCAATTTTTGAGGCTCGGTGGAAAAAGTGAGACTAAAAGGGAAATGCACACAGGGAAACCGTTATGAGCTCCCTGTGCAACTTAAACAGATAGAAACTCCAGTCCTCTTTTGATTCCATGGGGACGTAATCAAGCAGGGACGTAATCAAGCGGGGTGTGCGGGAGTTGAAGTGTATGTCACCTAAGTCTCTTTCAACCTAAATAGATAGAAACTCCAATCCTCTTTCAAGGCCGGTGTGAATAACATAGCGAACTTTGTCCAATTCACTTGGAAGTGAACATTACTGCCAAACTGCTGTTTATAGCAAGTTTTCAAGTACTTAGTTGTTCAATTTTGCAAGTGATTACCAAAAATTCACCACCATTTTTGTACCCTTTATTGCTTAGTAATATGGTTAGGATTCCTTGTGTAAAGTGTCCGTTTGTAATGTCAATATATGACCCACTGCCCTGCGGACAAAGGGACATTGGAACAAAATTTCAACATAACATTATAGAGTGGGACTTATAGAGTGGGACTTTCATGGACAGGTTTGAATGAAAGGATTCACTTTTTATTTATTTATAAATATCACCTCTTTAATTGGTAACCAACGAGCGTTCATGCATGATTGAGTTTAGAGCTTGGCATGTGTCCTATCACACAGGTGTACACAATATCAAATGTTCGCCGTGCAGCTATTGGAGAGTTTGATAATAACGAGTTCACACTTCACACTGTAGAGCTTCATCCCTGGAATGTACTGTGCATTGACATCAGCTATCATGTAATGACCAATCAGTTTCATTATTGTGAATGCAAGTGACTGAGCATTCTAGAAACTTAGATCCATTTATAAGATTCTTTAACCCTTTTGCTCTCACTACATGAAAGATAAAAATTCAAAACATGAGTGATTCTTGAGACAAGGCTATTGTGGACTTTCAATTCTCCACCATTATTCTATAACTAAACAATTATGTGGCATGATCAATATTCTAAAATCCGTTACAACAAGTCGTGTGCAATGTTCGATTCTTGTGCCTAGGTACAACTTACAAGGGCTAAAGAACTTTATGTTATAACATTTTTATAGAAAATTGGGCTAAAGTCAAGAATGCTATCAGAATGTTAAAGTCTCATAGCAAATTGAGCTATTCAAGAGTTTAAAAAAAATATCACCTAGACTTTGGTAGCTAATGTACGTTCATGAGTTTAGAGCTTGGCATGTGGAGATTGTGATAATAACGAGGTCATTTGATCCTTGGCCAAAAATGTGGAATGTAGTGCATTGACATCAGCTATCAACTTCATTGAATGCATGGCGTTTTTAGTGTTCAAGGAGAATTGATGTTTTTTACCACAATTTGTTCAAGAATGTTATGGATGTTAAAGGGAGAAAATTGAGTTGTTCTAAAATTTTATCATGAATGTCACTTATTCTTTCACTAGGAAGATTAACCCTTAAACGTCAAGAGGGCTTGGACGGGGGAGCCCGGAAGGCATCTAAAAAACATTTGCAAAAAATTAAAAAAATATATATATGTTTTTTATTTTTTTGCAAAAACGGCTCTACAGTGCACTGCTGGCTAGCACTGTAGCACTGCGACACTGCTGAAATTCAGCTGCTCCAACCTCAAAACTTGTTCAATTTGATAACTTTGATTGCTTACCAACGATTCCACAATCTCTCAAATTAGGCAAAAATTTGGAATTTAAATCGCTTTTTCAGTAGCTTTCCAACGCACCAATTCTCGCTTGATTTGGTTAAGAAAATCAACTTTTTCTTCATTATTCTCTTTCAAGAATGCCCGACAGGCTTGCTTTGACGTTTAAGTTAGGGTTAACTGTACACTTTAGTATGGCCCGAAAAGTGTCGGGCTCAAACAAACATTTTAGGTGAGGGAGTTGTTAAGCTAACATATTAAAAAAATGATTATAAATCTAATCCTTTCTTCAAACTTTAACGTGGACTAATGGATTACCAACTACAAATTTTATTTTTAGACTATTTAATCTCAACATCATGTTCACTTAGTATTTTGAGTGGCTAATATCACATTCTTTGTTCGTTCATCAAGCTTTAGAAAATGGACTCTACCTAATTCAAAACTCAATCTCTATTTTCATCATCATATTTTATTATATCACAAATTTGAAAAAAAATTGCATACAAATTTGATAATAAAATGTTTATTAAATGTGAAAACCTCTTAATCCTTTAACGCTTTTGGTACTGTAGCTGGGTTCACTGGTTTTCACTGGGTTTTTTCAATATAACTGATATTTCCAGACATAGAATGGATTAAATTAGAAAGTAACTCTATAATTGTATTCTCAATTGGAGTGCATGCATTTTGCCAAAATTAAAGAATCATCCAATGGTGGGATCGAAAAATCATAGTATGTCTTTGAACCGTATAATGCACACTCAAAAATGAGATTTTGGATGGTATGTGATTTCAAAGTTAAATAGAATTTGGATAAAGATTCCTAAATAAAAGTAAAGATGTTCAACAAACACCTATGTTAATACCTCTTTGTTGCAATCTTTCATGTCAAGAACGGACTCACACATAATTGTGATTTTACAAGTGAGAGTGACTTATCGATGTACGGTTTAGGACAAAAATCTATACGCTAAAATATCAAAGGAGTTGACCAGTACATGGATCAAGATCAAAATACATGCACTAATGGAATATGAACAAAAGAACACAATATAAAAAATAAAATAAGATAACAAACTTTCAAACACAAGGAATACCGCATAATACATGTGTTGTATTCATAAGTATTTACTGTATTTTCAAGTATTTACAATATTTTCGCGTTTCGTTCATAGGTATTTTGATAGTTGCAGAACTCCAAATTGAAATTTTCTTTTTCTAGAAGATGTATATTATAACAATCATATACAATTCAAAATCCAAATTTTCACCAATTTTTCATTATTTATGTTTTCGACACATCAAAGACCACAATGTGGTGACTTGAGCACTACAGGGTTAAACTTGACTTTTAGGACTCCAACACTTATTTTCATATTTTTATGTCCTTTTTATATGCAACACTAGCATATTGACCCCAAGTAAAGTACTGTACTTCTCTCATGTCAGTATGTCACTCTTATAAGCAATACCAATATATTGCCACAATGTTATAAATTGAGTGCAATTTGATTTTTGGATGCAGCCTATAGTCCTAGACTATGACATTAACCCTTGAACGCTCCTGCGTCCAATATCTGGACGATGGACAGATTCAAGTTATTGGATTCTCATCCAAATTGAACGGTTTTCATCCAAATAAATTTCTCTTGGTTCTTGTGCAAGTTTACTATCTATTGTGCGGTTTGGATATTTAAAATGGGTTATTATGATTTTTGGAAAAATCACACAATTGGTTTATGTCAAGTTTCATTCTTAGTTCAAAAAGTGAGACCTAAAACATGATTTTCCAAAATAAGTAGAATCAAATAATGGAAACCATACCATCTCATAGAGCATGTTATTCCAATTTCATTACAATATTTTAAATTTTTTGGGTGTTAATGTGGGATTTTTAATCAATTTCAAGAGAAAACCTTGCAAAAACAATTAAAAATACTTAATAAAAAACATGATAAATCCAACCGTATAGATGTGATCTTCACGTTGACATTTACAACTTTGCTTTGTACATCAACTCAATTTTTGGTATTCATCTAGCATTTTATAACGTTTCTTTGAAAACAGCGTTGAATTGGGACCTTAAAGGGTTAAAGAGGTATGGGTGTATCAAAAGTCTGGAGATATAATGCATTACTATGATATTATAATATCATAGTAAGTCTTGGGAATTGGGACTTTGATCACATGCCAAGAACACATGAAGGGACTTTTGTGCATTTTCACTCATGCACATGAAAACTTTTTGAACAAAAAATCAAAACAAGAGTAACATGCAGCTACGCTACGAGGAGCTCTGAGCGGAATAGGATAAGTGAAGGACTAGAATGCATTTCACTGGAATCATGGACAAAATATATTTACTACAATGATATTTAACCCAAAAAAATGAATGTCATGCAATGCCTCTTCCCTACGGTCAGAGCCACTAAATACTAAAATAAAAAAATTCTACTGTGACACTCGGTTGGTGCCAGGCCGAATATTGAATGAGTGCTTTTCCACACAGAGAGAGCTCCAGTCAGGTACTGTACACGTGTCAACAGGCAATTGAAGCAATTGAAGCTGCATATACTCCTTACAAGGCTATGCAGTATTTTGCCGAAGGTCACTGTAACTTTCCTTTTATGTTTCTTGGTTTCTTCGCTTGTGGGAAATTATTTGGGTTCTTGGTCCAAATTAATCCTTAGAGTTTCGTCACTTGTCCTTCAAAATTGATGATGAGGATTACTTTTTTGAATGAAAAGTAAGAAATCAATGTTCGAAGCAAACAAAATGTTCTCTTTGTCTTGGCAAATAGTCAATTTTTGCTATGGTTATACAATCCCAACAATTTCTATTTTTCTTTCTACAATTAAGAGGTTGAATAATGAGTGATGAAGATTCATGTACCAGGGCAATTTTGGGCAAAATATCACCAGATTGCACGCAAAAAAAAATTGGCTAAAAAATGGCCAAAAACCAAGTAGTTTTTTGCCAGAAAGCTTCAAAATCAAAAAAGTATCTTGGGTGAAATTGTCAAATTGTAAATGAAAATAATTCAAAATCATGGATATGTGGTATTTTCTATCCAACATGTGGATGAATGTTGAAATATGGAGCACCACTGTAATCGAGACTGTAACATTTTATATCGTTACTTTGGCACTTCATGAAAAATGAAAAAAAAATGAAAATGCCCTGTTTTGTACACTAGGATACAAGTGATTGGTTGGAAGTTAACATGGTAAGTTGCATGGGTGGAGTGATCAAAAAACCTACCCTCTAAATAAGTGACCCCTACTAGTGATGAAGTTTTAGCCCCTAACCATATTGACATCCATATTTTGGACGTTTTTTGGGATACATTCACCTTTGATGAGTTGTAACTTTTACAAAAATTGTTTGATTGTAATGAGTGGTAAAAAAATCCCTTATGGTATATGGAATGAGTGGTAAATTTTTTAGATCAATCCAAGATGTATTGAATTTTTGGTGATCATTTGAAAGTAAAGGTGTTTTTTTGGACAATTTTTGTGCATTTTGATGGTTGACACTTTGGGGGCTTGTATCTCCTTCATCCCAAAAAAATTACCATTTTCAATTATTCTCATTCAACTCTGTTTTTTCAAAGTAAATTGACTTATTTTTCCATAGGCACATAAACAACTTTGAATTCAAATACTTTCTATTCAATGACGTCAAATTTTATGAATTTTATGACCTCCTAGAACTAACCCTAGAAGGTCCACGTCACTTTTTTATAAGATTTCCTATACATACACAAATATCATAGTTTTTTTGGCCGCATGTTTGTAAATGCATCACAACATCAATTATTAATACCTTGTGTACAATTTTTTTTATAGAGTTTGATCAATATATTGTCACCTACATTCACATTATAATAAATAAATTCTAAAGCGAAACATACCTTCATTTTATTATAAATATTAAATAGTAGCATCTAACACTTAAGTATAAATCTTTATCTCGGTAATTGTGTTTTTCAATACAATAAAATTTTATTTCTTTGAAAAAATAATATGAAAATCCAATCTGTTAATGTATTTAAATTTTTCAATAATGACTTTTCACTTACAAAATCTATAAAGACTTTTTAATCGCATTACTTAAACCATAAGAGTCATTGGTTGAATACTTGAATTTTATGATAGACCAAGATATAACCTTGAGTATAATGATGAAGAGTTACAAGAGATGATTTTTTTTTTAATATCCTTTGGAAACATAATAAGACATAAGAGTTGCCAACTTATCAAATATGTGTTCATCACGTCCTTCCACATACACCCTCTCACCTTTTCAACAACCCCTAAAACATGTAAACATGTTTTGACACAAAGTGAAAAAAATTCAACAAAATTTGTCCCAATGTCTTCATAAATTTGAATAATCAAAAAAAAGACTAGGTACCAAAGTTCAAACAAGTCAAGATCATAGTTTAAAAAAACACATTAGAAGTATTGGAAGCATTTGTACGTACATTTGAACGTTGTAAAGTTACAAATGCAAAATATGAATGCCAAAATTCCAAATTCGGCAGATTCTAACCCTAATCATGAGGAGATTGTTATGGATGAGAATTTGCCTCTTTCACAATTGTGTTCAAACTCCTCACCTGAGTCTTTTAATGCCATTCCAACTTTGCCGCCGTCATTCCAAGAAGCTGAAGAGGAGGTCAGTACTTACTTCTCAAACAATGATTGCACTCAACCCTCTCTAATTGAGGTACATTGGGTGGACAAATGGGCTTCTAATTGTCTATTCACAATTTGACATGTAGAAGATGTTTAATCAAATTTCTACACAATATTACAAATTTTAAGATTGTGTGCAATCGTAGAATGTGTCATTAGACAGTTGAGAGTAGCCATAATAGTTCTCAGCTGCGGAAGTTATCCAAAAAAACAACTTTAAGGGAACTTTGAATTAGAGAGGATTGAGTATAATTAGAAAATTGGAAAATATGAGTGACATAAAAGATTTCTTTGTAGAAAAGTAGATTCAACATTTTGGTGTCAAAATGGTTTGTACGATTCAATACCTAAAATTAAATTTTCTAAACTTTAAAACCATATGTATGATATCAATATTGATATTGTGATATTTTCAGCAAATGTGTAAGGTAGAAGCACCTAATTGTGACACTCACCTAATTGTGACAGATTTTAGGAATGATCTTCATTTCAAAACACTTTTCTACATGAATCATAGATCACGGATTTCAAGATAAAGTACCATAATTAGATGCTTCTACCTTAACAAAATTTTCAAATTTTGGGCATACTCCAAGTTTTTGCTTATTTAATTGTTACGTGCAGGTGAGAGAGCTGGCAAAAGTGATCCAGAGAATGCACGCTGCAGACAAGAGGTACTGGGAACAAAGTGAATTCCTGCTACTTCGGAATGAAGTTGCCCTTAAGAATCTTGTCCAGGACAACAAAAATTTAAACCATTTTGAATTTGAGGTACATGAGCCAAGTTTCTTACAACTGATGGTGATTTTCAAACCATGAAAACTATTCTTTGAATTTCCAAAAAGAATAAAATCGTGAAATTCTTAAACTTGAAACATAACATTCTTGAGCTGGGGAATGGCCTGACATGGGTACCACTTTTACACGTCTCACATAGTGTGATTTATGTCTAACTTAGTTTATGTGTGTTAGAAATTCCGTCTTTAACACCATATATATAGTTGCAGCCATGGTGCCTATAACACCTTCTAATTTTTTTTAAATTCAATGTTTGTTTCTTACCAAAAAGATGTTTCTCAAAAATCACACTATTTTCGGAGGGGGTACCCATATCAGCCTTGGCATACTCTTTTTTATATAGTACCTTCTTTTCAAAAAAATCAAAAAAATCTTGAATTGAAGGTTTACAATACTATTGTATTGTAGAGGCATCAGTTCTATTGTTGAGGAATGATGCCTCTGTAGTAACAAAGGACAAAAAGAACCAAGTCAAGGGTTGCATATCAAGAATTTTATAAAAATAATAGTTATACCCACTTTGGAAAAGTATTGTGAGAATTTTTTATGCTCTATTCCAAGACATTCTTGAATATGGCATGGCGTCTTTTGAAGATGGTGCCAGTTGAGAGTTATTTAGAGCAAATTCATGTCAACAAGTCAAGGGAAAATAAAGCTCATGTGTTGAGATAATGGTTCATTTAATTTGTTTGAAGAACTTATAGTTCATTCAAAATTTCAAATTGAGCTCAATTTTGCAGCATAAGTTATTAGGGAATTTTTTTATGTGTTAGGATTTGGTTTTTGTACCAATTCAAAGGGCGCACAACAAAGGTTCTTTAGAATCTTGTGTTTGATTATTTAAATTATGCCCTCAAATTGTTGTAGGAATATGGGGAAGAAATGGAAGATTCAAAAGATGAGGATCCTTGTTTTCAAGAGAGAAAGAGTAATGTAGAAGAAAGGGTAAGGGATGATTATAGTGAGGTTGATCACATGGAAACCATTGAGAAATTCAGGGGAGCAATTAATGACTTAAGAGAGGACAATCAAACAACTCCACAATCACTTCATGTTCAAATTATTGAAGATCGCATAGACAAGGTAATTTTGTGTAATTAAAAAGAAAATACTCTTATTGTAGTTCTTGTACGTTTGCACATTTTATTTTAATCAACCTTTCATTTTGACATTACTATACTCAAATAGATTGGCTTTCTAAACTTAAATTTAAATTTTACTAAGGACGCTACCATGCTATGACAAAGAGAAATAGACACATCACTATCCTTGAATTTCATTTGCATGTTTTAAGTTTGAATTCCTTCTTTTATTCCAAGAACGTTTTCTTTTTTTATTCCTTCATTGCACTAGTAGAATGGGTGGTCTTTGAATACCAAAGAATAGTGCTCAAGAGCTAGTGTCTATAATGGCTTTGGGCACTACATTGTGTCACTAAAGACTAAAGACCACCAACTAGTATTGACATGTCACTTTAACCCCTGACCGCCCAACCATGCATACTTTGCATGATGTACAGATTTGAACTCTGATTTCTCATCTATGATGCACTTTTTCTAGTGTGAATTATAAATTTGAGTTGTAAATCTTATGAAGTTGACAATCGCCAACCCTCTTATCACGCAATTTTTGAAATTTATGCAATGAATTGAAAGGGATTACCAATCACCAATCTAATTACTGTGCAACTTTACAAATGGTTTTTGAAGTGCAAAATTGGTGTGCACAGGCACGGTCCGATTTGAGCATTCTGGAGCAGCAAACGAGGCAGATAGAAGCAGAGATGAAGACGCTCCAAAGGGAGCTTGCAAAGCTGAAGGATCAAATTTCCCAAACAAAGCTTCCATTTGATGAGTGAAATCAAATAACATGTCAATTTTCACTCAGTAGGTGAGCTAACAAAGCCACTTTGCACTCACTGCCTAGGCGTTCAAGACTTGGTGAGTGCAATTTGTCAGGTAAGATGAGTATGTACAGTGAATTTTGACATTGTTCTGCGTGAGAAGCGACACCATTGCTAGTAGTGTAAGGTAATTACAGTAGGTGCAAAACATGTGAGGGCCCATTAATTTGCCCCCACAATAGAGCCTGAAACAAAATCTATTGTATTAATAAATGGACTCTTGATGATTTGGAACAAAAATGGAGGTCTATGATAATGAACTATTGAGTCAAATAAATAATTTGAAGATATTGTTGAATTGTGACTTCGTGGGTGCTTTCGATTCCTATTAACCATGGTTGGTTGCTCTTGCTTAATGCCTCCTGCCCCTGCCCCCATAGCTATTGATGTGATGTGGAATATCTCACATCATTTCATTGGGGGAATGAAATGATGTGGGATATTCCACATCATTCTATTGGGAGAAGGCAACAGTCACAAACGCTACTGAATGTTATGTCATCCGAGGGTAAAATTGTATAAATTCTGTATTTATAGCAGTATTGATTTTTGACAAGCATGAAACGTATCACATGTACACGTGCCAAAACCTTGTCAAATATATTTGAAGATTTGAACCCATCAAAAACAATCATTGATTCACTGCAACAATGTTCATTAAGAATCCATTAACTCCTAAATGTCCTCACTCCTCTTCAAATTCAGCAGTTTTGCAACTTAGGTGCAATAGAAAATGTAATTAAGAGGAACATTTTGAATTTGGTGTATAAATAAAAGTTGTACATTATGAATTTAAAATTCTATCAATGCGGTTAGATCTGCAATTGCTTTCACCAATATTTTGTATAAAATTTGAAACTTGAAATTCGAAAATATTTTGTTATTCAATCATAAATCAAATATGAACAATTTGTGGATGAAATTTGTTGTGCTGGGTTGAAATGTAATACTCTCAATGTAGTGATTTTTGAAGATAATTCAGTTGATTAATTTTATGACTTTATTTTATCAATCCTTTTAGGATTTAACCCCTAAATGTTCTCACCCTTGTCAAATTTGGCAATTTTCCAAAAATGCATTATAAAATGCAACTAAGAGGGATATTTTCAACTTGATGAATGAATAAAAGTTGTACATTATGCATTTTAAATTCTATTCATACGGTTAGGTTTGCAATTGCTATCACCGATGTTTGTGTATTCAATTTCAAACTTAAAATTAAACACTCTTTTGTAATATGATTACGAATAAGATATTGACAATCTAATGATGAAATTTGTTGTGATGGGTTGAAATGTAATATTCTAAGTGTAGTGCTTTTTGGAGAATTTTGGGTTGCTTAATTTTAGTAGTTGACTTTTTCAAGATCACTTTTAGACTAAAATCTTCAAAATTTTGGGTGGAATACTACAACATGAAATGAGGCATAAAATTTTCACAAATCATCCCCTTTCTTATCGAATTACACATACAAAGAGCTAACTCCCATAAAAGTTTCAATAAAAAAAACCCACACTGCAAAAAGTGCATGATGAATGAGAAAACCGACTTCAAATCCGTACATCATGCAAATTATGCATGGTTGGGCGGTTAGGGGTTAAGCAAAGGTTAGAATTCATCTTCAATTTACTTGTTGGAACCAAAGATCAACTTTAACATTTGGCTTGTGCTCAAAATGAAAACAAAGTCGATACTCATTTGAATTATCCACAAAGTCCTTTCAAATTTGAATAAGTTACCAAGGATTTTGCTTTAGTATACTCTTATTTGTTCTCCAAATAAGTAAGAAGTACGGAAGATCTTGGTGGTCTATAATTATTAGATGTATAAGAACTTCATCTTTGAACTCATGAAATTTTTTTTGACCACCAAAGAAGGAGATCAAAAAAGTTTTCCTCAAGTTTAGAAACCACCAAGCTCTTCCATACTTAATTAAGGTTTTAACTGAGAGACCACCAAGCTCTTCCATACCATTTAACTATTTGGAGTGAACAAATAAAGGTACCATAATATCATGGCAAGTTTGCCAAAAAACAATTCCAAAAAAAAATGTGAAAATTTGGAAATTATGAGGACAAAAGAACAAAAATAGAACAAATTGTTTTAAGCTATATTTTGCTATTTCTAAGCTATTCAGGACTATTTTAAACCATATTTAATCATTTTTTCTTAGAAACAAAAATCAAAAAATTCATTTTGAAGAGCAAACCTTATTTTTCAAATATATATATATATATATATATATATATATATATATATATATATATATATATATATATATATATATATATATATATATATATATATATATATATATATATATATATATATATATATATATATATTCGTTCACAGGGTGGCAATCCTGCTATCGTACTACGGTCTATTAATCTTTTGAGGCACTTGCGTTCACATAGTGGTCAGTGGACGACAAACAGATTCAAACTGTTCAAATTCCATCCGAATTGAACAATTTTCATTCAACAAAATTTCGCATGGTTCTTATGCAAGTTGACTATCCTTTGTACGGTTTGGATCTTCAAAATAGGTTATTGTGATTTTTGAAAAAACAACACAAGTGGTTTATGTCAAGTTTCATTCTTAGTTCAAAAAGTGCAACATTAAAAATGATTTTTCAAAATAAGTAGAATCAAATAATGGAAACCATACCATCTCGTAGTGCATGTTATTCCAATTTCATTACAATATTTTTTGTAAAAAATTCCGTTAATTCATGAATTTTAATTGAATTTCAAGAGCAAACCTTGCAAATTAATTTAAAAATATTAAAAATATATACGATGAATCCAACCATTCAGATGTTATCTTCACATGGACATTTACAACTTTGCTTTGTAAATGAACTCTATTTTTAGTTTCATCAAAAAGTTCATAACAAATCTTTGAAAACAGTGTTGAACTGGGACGCTAAAGGGTAAAGCAAAATTCTTGGGATCTTATTCAAAATTCAAAAGACTTTGTGGATAACTCTAACTTTGTGGATAACTATAACTTTGTGGATAACAGTTTACAGAACAAGCAAAATTTTGAGACCAAGACATAGCCATTTGGAGCACGTGGGACAAGATGATAAGACATTAAAAAAATTTAAAAAGAGGCTAAGTTGGGCTAAATGGTCTTGTCCATAATTAACCATGTTTGGAGCTAATGATATTTGGAGCACCACACAAAATGGTCAATAATATTCTTCTTTACAAGCACTAACAACCTAGTAGAGTTTAAAATTTTTGCAGGCCAGTCCTGGCACCCCTAATGAATTCATAGAAACTCAAGGATGCAAAATATCTACTTGGAAGTTAGCTTCACTGATTCAGGTTCCTAGCCAGGTATCAATTTTTGATCTAGTCAACTTCTGATATTAACTGCAACAATTCACCAGTATTCATAACTTATGAACACTCCAAGCCCATGAGTAACTCAAACGGCTTCGCTGACAGAAACCACTCTTTCTAATAGCATAAATGAATTTTACAGAAGGTGCTTCCATATTTTCACCTCGTACCTGTAGTGAGAGCTCCAGCTCCTTCAAGCCGTCAAACAGAATGGAACGCTGCTCAACCTGGAGAGACTTGCTGACTGAAAGACGCTCTCGTCGAGGCTGTCATTTGAAGATCGGTAGGTAGTTAACAACCGTATATCTGTCACTCGTAAAAGATTCTTGCATCTAAGCAACTTTCACTGACTCATTTCAACTGCTTGAAATATATCCACAACAACTACCAAATATACCGTGATACCCCCAACGTAAGGATCACAAGAAAGCCCACATCCTCCCCATTATGGGCCAACTTTATCCACGCTGGAAATGACGTCTGTATCGTCATTTGCTCCTTCCTCCTTCACCCTTGCAAGCTCCTTGCGAGCGAGCTCTATGAAAATCTCGGCGTCTTGCTTCATCTGTGCACAAAAGTCAAATCAGTGCAAATTTCACAGGAAAGAATGATCTCTTGTAGCCACCTATTCTAACAGCATTAAAGGAGACGACTGATCATCCTTACACCAATCAGCAATACATCGATTTCGATTATCACCCTGCCTTGGAGGTGCACCTTTTTATTCATTTGAGTGCATAAAAATTGGAACACCATCGTACTGAACCATGTATACATAAGTTACTCATTTTATAAATTTTAGTTACGTAGATATACAAGAATGTTTTTCAAAGTTTAGGACGATTGTGATTGTATGGTAGG
Source organism: Pohlia nutans (assembly GCA_022496805.1). Lineage (NCBI taxonomy): Eukaryota > Viridiplantae > Streptophyta > Bryopsida > Bryales > Mniaceae > Pohlia > Pohlia nutans. Next base: position 13,523,827 of record CM040091.1, on the reverse strand, counting down.
GCTTTGTGAGCTCAATTATAGTTGCATGTAAATCCCTGTATACATATTATTACTCCCTCCGTCCCAAAGTTATTGTCATGTTTGAAAGGCATGTTTGAAATTGCTTTTTAAGTAGGTCAAAAAAATACTTTCTTGTGGCTAATTTTTTTAGGTTGCAATGAACACATGCAATGTTCTTCAATCGTTCTAGTGACGTAATTTGGAACCTTTTTAATCATGTTTCTTACAATATGATCAATGAAATTGGCTCAAAAAAATTCCAAGCAAACAAGTTCGACAATAACTTTGGGACGGAGGGAGTAGTTGTTTCTAATCGTATGAAAAAAAAATGAATACATGGGAATTTTTAGAAGAGGTTGCAAACATTCGTGTTTTCTGAAATTAACCCCTAAAACGCAAATCGGGCCATATGGTTTTTTAACAATTTTGAGTAAGTCCTATCTAAACTTTATTTTTTGAAATTTATTGGTATTTTGACCAATACATGAAATGTTCTTCATTAATTCCGGAGATATAAAATTTGGTCCCGTCTAAATAATACTTTTCACGATGCGATTACTTAAATTTGCCAATTTTAAACCATGAATATTTGGTCCTTTAGGGGTCAAAAACTGTTGCCATCCCTGACCACTCCGCGTGGAAAACTAGTACAAATCCATTTCATGATTTATGAGACGAAGCATAAACAATTTCAGTTGCTCTAGCTTGTAATATGTTAAAAAATATTACGAACTCAAAGTGTGCAAGTCAAGTTACCTCCAACACTGTTCCAGATTTTATCTTTGATTGCATGAGACACCACTTTTGAAAATGTGCTCCTGTTCAAGTCCACGAAAACGAGGTCATCAGCGTGGACTTTCTAGAAAACATAGGGCATCATCTTCTAAAGAGTGAAAGCAGATATTCCGGTTGTGGAGTCAGTAACGCATTTACTTCCATCTTTAGAAGCTACTCTTCACAAAACTGAACTCACCACTAGAGAGACATGTCGTTGGCCTCAAAAAAGTGACAGAATGATTCACTCAGTGAAAAAATGAAACAAAAGATTAAAATCTTGATCTTAATCCAAATTTCTCACCAACTTTGAAGGTCAGACTACACGTCGATGTTGATTTGGTCACAAATGTCCACTCAGCATGCACCTGCCCATAGCACACACTTGAGCACAGGTTTTGTATGCATTACTTCTACTATGCATGCTCGATTGAAGTGTCACAAACTTCAATCAAACAAGAGGCTATTCACAATCTGAAAAACCAGCGATGTACACTCGCATTCGCTGCTTAGCAAGTCCTGGAATTCTGAGAGACATAATGACAACGACAGTATTTCGTGAATTGGTAAATCTGCAGTTATATCCATGAATTGACATGGGAAGAAATAAGTGAGTGAATAACTATCCCATCCACAATGTCTTTGAGGCAAAAATGCTCCTTTAAATTGGTTAGGATGACAGGTTTTAGACACTAAAAATTGACAACCTCAATCGACACTCAATCGACACTCAATAGAATCGAAAAAATCGACACTGAATAGAATAAGTGGGAGGGTGATGACTCGCAACAAGCTCGCAGAATTTAAGGTACAGGTTTCTTGTCTGATGATAACTGCTTCTCTATCTTCTATGTAATGATATCTATAAGCAAGAATAGAGGTGAGACACTGCGTGTTGATAAATTCATCTAAGGCGGGTGCCTAATCACGTAACTTGACATATACGGTCAAGTGGAGACATGCACAAATAGTACCTCAAAGTATGATCCAAACGGCACATCATGAATTTGTGACACGGCTTCAAAAACCTGCCAAAGATAATCCAACGAGTCAACGGCAGAATTCAGCATAGAATTTCCAGCAGGTTTCCACCACATCCTCGTATAAGAGTGAAATTTAAGAGAGATCAAAGATTTTAGGTAATATGTTTTTCAGGGAGCAACAGAAATTCAGACGTAACAAATCACCAAGTTGTCAGACTATTCATAAATGAACATTGACTGTCTGAATATTTCCAAATGCATCGGAACTGAAATAAAAGACGAGAGATGAGATACTTTAGCAGAACTAGGAACTGATAAGAAAGGTATCACTGAAGCGAACCAAGACTTTCTTGTCGCTAGAAAATGTGGCATGTTGATACACAGTAACAGCAGTATCGGGGGGACACATAGGACTCCGGCAAATCGAACGATAGGTCACTTTCCGAGCCAAGCCACCATATTGTTCAGAATCTTCCCATTCTTCTAACTGCCAAGTCACAATACATTATATCAAACTCCATTAGTATCCACTTCAATATTTCACACGTGGCTCAACTACAGTAGCTGTCATAATTGATAGTGAAGTAAGAAAAAATTCGAGTCAAAAGGCAGGCATAACACCTTCAATTCTTTGTCCTTTCGATGGTTGCCTACCCTTTGCATGAATTGAGAGTCGTCTCTCAAACAAACTGCAAAAAATTCTTCAGCTGTGCACGGCAATTCAACCTGACAACCCGTCCTGAACATGTCAGCTGATTTTCTACTAAACTGAGACAATAACAGTTAAGGACGTGTGTATCTCCCAAATAAAGAGGAAAAATCATAAATTTTTGACAAAGAACGAATGAAGACTCACATTTATAACCTCAGATAAAACATCAATCTTGAGAAATGGCTGTATCTCGATTGGATCTTCAGGTGGTGGTAAAATGTCATTTTCATCAGGAATCTCCTCATGTACTCGAAATGATCCACTTCTAGTTCTCATCATTGAAGCATAATGCTCCTGAAAAAATTAAAAATTAAAAAAAAAATCACTGAGATTCCTCAGATGCCCTGTAATGTAGTCTCACGAATGCCATAACTGTAATGACCAAAAAATACATCAACTATATTAAAAAACCGTTGCAGGAAAAGGACGACAGACTACAGCAATTCTTAGGTTCCCAGTGCTTTCACTAATTGACTGATACTTCATATTGATCTAATGTAGAAGAAAGGGCAATCGAGAATACCTTTTTCGCAATCTCCTGCATGGCAGTGAACTCCTGCAAAGCCTTTTCAAGTGCTCGCAGGGCCTGATTTCGATTCCAGAAAGATGCAAACTTGTACTTTGATCTTCCTGCACCAACCACAAGTCAAAGCTTGACAAGAGTCTTGTATCCCCCACAACTTTATCACAGCAAACACGTGGATGGTAAATGAGAGATTCTTAGTACATACGTTGCTTGCTCCAGGTAAATGAGAAAAGAATCGAAACAAGAGCTTGAGTTTTCTAATCAGCGTTCTACTTTGCAACAGGGTCTCCAAATAAACCTCTCTATTTTGCAAACTCCTTCAAGGTGGTCTCCATCCAGAAGGTCGATTGACATACGAAGAACCAAAGGTAAAAGAACAAGTCTAATTATAGTAGCCCAGAAAATATAGCTAGAATGAGATCACATACCATCCATACTCACTAAGGGTGGAACACCTTGACCTCCTGAACCTGATCGCAGGGTGATTGTTATGGCTGGATTTATAAGTGAATGGTGACTTTTCTTGATCTGAGCTCCACCAAACGACGACCATTGTATCAGATTGTGTGTGAAAAGAGGCCGTTTCATAAACTAATTAGCGTAGCTAATTTACGTATTATAGTTTAATTCTGTTCGAAACCAAGGTTAAATGATACATTTCGAGTTGCGGAAAATCTCAAGTGACACTTCAAACTTCTTGACATCACTCCGAGCCCAAGAAAGAATACATCCATATCTAATACAATACCCATGTTGCGTTCTGGAAGATATTCTTGGGAGCTGACTTTAGAATGGTTTCTCGACGGCTATTACTTCCAATCAGATGACGAAAATGAACGAATGAATGACAAGAAAAAGAGAATTTCTCAAATACTCACCTCTTCAATGTCATCATAGGGAAGAACGATCTGCACATCAACAATTTTTATGTAAGAAAAAAATGATAAGCCCACTACCCCAATAATTGATACAAAACGCAGTTAGTGCCAAAAGCCATCGTGAAATATTCACTAGCCCATACTACACTATAATCATAACTTACTATTACCTTATTATAATTGAATAATCAACAAGACAAACGAGAGATAACCTTCATCTGCTTGGCAAAGACATTAGAGTGAAAACAAATATGCCATGCCGACAGATACATTCGCCCATGGTACAAAAAAGATCTCTCTAGAGCACATGAGTAACTGTGTACAACCACCTGCACCCGCCAAACCCACAACCTAATGAAAAGATGACTTATTTCCAGATTCTGCCAATCCAAACATGGTGACAAGAAGCTTCTTCTTCGATAAATGAAAAACGTATCCCAAGTTTACCTCATCTGGAGGCAGTTCAAAAATGAGCTGAAGTGGCCCGGGCTTCTGCCGCACCTCTGTACCAACAGGTGTCTCAAGTGACAACCTTCGGCGGGCTATAACCCCTAGATAACCACTCAAAGTTCTGCAGACAATTCATACAATTTTCCTCACTTAAGACGTCCTCCAAAAGGTATATTACTTCTAAAAGCATGATAATATACTTTCAACTCTAACGCCTACATACGGAGAACTGTAGCCAGTTCCAGGCTGCTTAGCTGCTACTAAAATAAGTTGCTCATATAATAACAAATTAAAATGTCTCTGGATACATCATAATCATAAGCCAAGAAAATCATAATCATACACGACAATATTTTTGAAGACATTGATATAAGAGCAATTTTCAACGGACACTCAGAATCCTGCATAGTGGCATGAGAGAGCTAATGCCGACAAACATCTCTGATTTTAGATAATAATTTACTTTCATTTTTTTCTCTAATGTTTTTAATCAATATTATCAAAATAAGACTAAACCAAAAAGAAAACAAAGTAGGTGGTACAAACCAAATGAAAAATGTTTCCACGTTAGATCTTTTCAATATTAGCTGTCTTTGTTGGAATGTATTTCAATGCAGTTCCAGAATCGATTCCTCTTCCCAACTGCTGACGTCTTGACCACTCACGTTTTATAGTTTGAAGCAATAATAATATTGATGTGGAGCAAATTCAAGAATGAAAATATGTATTTCTGCCCACATTGTTGCTGAAAAACTTGCAAAGAATTGTTCTTCCTATGAAAAAGGAGGTTGTAGTGTTCTCAAAACTGTGTCAGTGGTCTTACCCGGATTGACTCACAGGAAAACGCTTAGTTGCTACTTGTAGACACACCTATTTGCAAAGACAAAAGACGCGTGTATAAGATCTTGTACAATGCGAAAATTAATTTTTCATTCAGCTTTAGACTGATCGCAAAGATATTTTAAACCAAAAAAATTGCTCTTTAATTCTCCCTTGCTTGTAAGCAGCATGCCAGTGAAGCTTAAAGCTCACCTGACCAGAAGCACTGTCCAGTGAATGCCACACAGCCTCGGTTTGGCCCTCCTCCACAATCTCAAGGATGGATGATCCAAGAGCAGTGCTCTTCCAAACTATATCCCAATCGTAGATGGCGATTTTGATCTGCAAATGCAGCCCCTTGTTCAAAACTGCCAAGAAGAGCAACCGTTTCACACAGAACTGTGGATCCATTTCAAGCTGCCTATTAAATCTTCATTACAATCCAAAAGCCCATAAAAGGTTTCAAAAACGACAAGAATTGTACTAAACAATCCAGCACTTACTGTTCTCATTTCTTTACAAAATACTCCTCTAATGCCACACCCTTTCTTGACCTAAGTTTCCTTTTACGTGAGAAAAACCATATTTGTGTGCACATATGTACCTGAACAGGCAGCTCTTCCGCATAAAAGTCGAACTCTTCACCCCATACTGGATTCCTGGAGCTCGGAACCATTGAGCTATGAGGCAAAAGAAGAGTTGTCAGCCACCCTACAAATCCATTCAAGCTAAGTAGCTCCTAAGTTCGTGAATTTTCATCTGAAGTTTAAATTAACTGCATTGCAACAAGAGGAACCCAAGTAAAACCATGCTAATTCAATATATCATTCAGATGAGAATAGTCTGAACATCGAGTCTGAAGAGACTAAGTCACCTGAAACGCTTTTGTGTGCCACATTCGATGATAGCATAAGGATCAGATGAGCCATTTAAATTTGCTGAAATTAAGTTTCTGGCTGCTAGGAGTTCCAGCTGTCCAATACAAACCAATCGTGAGAAAGAGGTCAGTATTTCCTCAGGAAAAAGGCACGATGAACTGCTGGTACATCCAAGGAAATTTCCACATGCCATTCGCTTCCCAGGTAGACAAGTGCTTAGAACTGATCACAGTAGCTTCTAAATGAAGTTTACGACACCATAAACTACTACGTTTCGAAGCGAATATAAAGAGGCACATTCAAACATTTCATCTTAACAGATCTCATTTAGTGTTCCTCACCCGAATCAAATACACGAAGGCACTCCCCCAGTCTTTTGTCACACCCTGCATAATTATCAGCCCAGGTCTAATCAGCAACATCATTACTTATAGCTCATACCCTACATGGATAACTTTTAATAAATTTGAAGTCAACCATGCTACAACTATCTTGTATCGTTTGATGAAAGTAGAATGAAACCATGCAAAAAAATGCATCAACTATCAGCTCATACGCACTCTATTATTGAATAACGAGTATGTGTCTAAACGTTGTAAGGTTTTCCAAATTTACCTTAACAACGGCTTGAGCACCCGGATTGTTTACAACCACGCTCTCAAGTTCTGACATTTCTGGAAGGTGTGCCACCTTCTCTTCTACAACAACCTTAAATGTGTTGTTCCCTGAAAAGAAATGGTGGAAGTAGCTGACGAGAAGTATAAATACTACGGCAGCGGCAAATGATAAATTTATTTCCCCCCAGGAAGGGATAAACACATCCATCGCCATTTTTTGCAGATTGATCATTTGTATGACTCCTATATACAATTCTAGATCACCGAGTATAAATTGGTTTCATACTCATATCAACTTCTTCATGATTCTACGTGCAACTTGAAACCTCAAGGTCTGCATAGCAGATTTTACAAAGGTGACAGCGTTTGCTGGCATCTCCAGCTATATGTAGTTCGGAAATTGTTGAATTTTCCCTGGGAAGTAAGACGACTTATACCTGCGCGACAAACGACTGACAGTATTTTTTTCCGGAAAGACAAGCACTACTTACTGTTCTCCTCCCACCAGCATTGGCGGTACAGAGCGAAGCCATTTTTTACCTACAATCATGCTTATTTAAGGCAACATATCTTCGCCCTCCCTCGAACGATAAGTGGATACAAATCCCAGAACTGGGAATATTTTCTGAGCTAAATGGCTCTTCACACGTTCTTCAGAATCTGTGACCAGTTTGAGTTTTACAACTAAGCATCAGAAAGTCCAGGAAATGCCTGCAAAGAAACAGGGCAGCATCTTCAATACCAATCCCGGTGATCCACCTCTTCTCAAAATCGTCTGCTCTACTATTCTAAGCGACTTCTGTCACAAGCCAAATTTTAATATACACAAATATCAGGAAGCAATATGATCTTTCATCACACAAGGATGTTCCTACTCGCGACACCATGGCGGTAAATATCAGTATTAATCAGGAAGGTCGTCAGTATGACCAGCACAATATGATGTCATTATCTGCCAGGGAATCATCGGTTCGAAATATCTAAACCCTAAACCTAGAGACAATAATTTCTGACATCACTGGAGAAGCACTTGAGATTCTCAAATAGTCAAACTCGAGTAACTTATACTATGATCAGCTCCTCTGACTATGATCGAGTAAGTCAAACGGGGAGACAATAGCGACAACGAGCATAAGTAAGAGTAAGTTGACTCCATGCGTACCAGCACCTTCAAGATCGCAACTAAACGAGCTGGAAAAACAGAGACTCGTCGGACCACACTCTCTCCGAGCTACTACGTCGTGGACTTCACAAATGGCAATCGGTCGATGCTTGAACCGCACGGCACAAAACAACCACAGCCTCGTCGATCGGAAGTTTCCTCGACAGCTGCAACAGCGCGTGAGCGACCAGCGAACATTCGTCGAGCAACCAGCGAACATTCGTCGAGCAACCACGAGTTAAACAGTCGCTGAAAATTTCTTAGTTCAAAAATTGCGAGACCACTTCCACAGTCTTTCCCCCGCCACAGCCTCTTCCAAAGGAAGCTTCCACGGAGCATACCAAGAAGCACCTTCGCTCATGGAAATCCTCTATTCAGAATCACAAAAATTTCAAGTCGTTTTTAAGGACACGAAATCGTCACCATCCACAATCAATCAGCTCAAATAACTAACACACTTGCAAATACGTAATAATCATCACACGTGCATCACGTTCTCCACAATTAATTCCACCGCCACTTCCTCCTCAAATCACTCCAAATCTTGCACAGTGCCATGAACAATCTTGCGATCATTTCACACTTCACCTTGACTATTAATACCGCTCAAAATCTTCCATCGCTGCCAAAACTTCCGCTCCTGAACAAAATATTGCCAAATCCTCATTACAAAGCCAAAATTAGCCAATTCTTTCTCAGCGATCGATTGCGCGAAGCATAGACTTACCGAAGGCCGAAGAAAACATAATCACACGCACTGACACTCCAAATCGAGCAACGTCTTCGCTCACAGCAGCCATCACGCAAGTCTGTTTGACAATTTGTCTGGCTCTCAAGGCTCTCCCCCGTTTGCTCGCGTTCACACGTGATCGGGTTAATTTGGAACTGGAACCCCGTTCACATTGACGGGGTCCGATTTTCGTTGGTTACCACTACCGGCCTTGAGGAGCCTATCACTGCGCCCAAAGACTGGAAGGTTCGAATTTGCCGACTAAAGAGTAGTTCTTTACGCGGACATAGGGGTATGAGCACGGAACACATGACTGATTATGCTAATTAGTGTAGGCGAGGGAAAGTGTTTTTATGTTGACTGCTTTCTGCTTGAGTGACCAAACTCAAAAGCGACACGTGGTCTGATCCCACTTTGTGATCGAGGGTAGATATTATCGTCCATTTAACAATTTTGCACTCATGTAGGAGAGCTTTACATTTTTCTTTTAGAATGTACACCACCACTACATGAGGGCGGGATTGAGTGTTGGGTGGTAATATGATGACTACTTTATAACTTTTTATTCACATATGGACATCAAAAATGCCATTGTAACGCTAGATTTAAACATAACATTTTATGCATCAAAGGCCTCCCATATTAACCCTTAACTTCTTGGGCGACCCAAAATGGGTCGCGCTATTTTTAGAACTGAAAATATTTTGAGGAAGGAGTGCCCAAATGATTCAAAATTTGGGCCAATTTCGTGTAGAAACGAGTTAGCTATCCAATGGTGTAGTCTGATTTGGAGAAATGCACATTGTCAATTTTACAAAAATGCACAAGTGTTGGGTGGTCACAAAACTGAAGAAGAAAAGTCAACAAAAGAGAATGACGGGCGAATGACGAGCTGCCACGTATTCCAGTTGGGTAGGGTGGCTTGTGGGTGGGTGTAGCTACTAAAATGCAAATCTTGCACTTGGATTTCACCTTTTTCCAATATTCTTTTTCCTGATATATGTGTTCTTTTGTGTACTTTCAACCTACCGTGTCGGATTTTGCAATGGAAGATCAGATTTGTAGGAAGTTGTAAGATTTCTCTCAAAGTCACAAGTAAACTAGTAAAAAGTGGATGTCATGTCAAGGCCTCTTTCTCACTCATTTTTTATCCTAAAAATACAAAACTTGTTGTCATGGGTAGGGAACTTGATTATCTTCAGAATGACAAGAAGGCACTAGCTTTCTAAAATAGTATGTGCCCAAGAGAGTCGGTCAAAGCTCATTTTCAGCAGTGAGAAAACAGTGAATTTCTTGGAGTACCCTTCACTTTGGTGTCCCATCCAAGCAACCTATAACTCGGATTGACACCAAACTTTGTAAAGATAAAGGTGACTTGCATATCTACAAGATCTTACTGTTGATTTTGTAAAAAAGTGAGCTACATAAGTCTGAGCAACATGTATCTCTAACCGAAAAAATCAGGGTCCAAAAACGCGCTCAAAATGGTTCAGGAAGTTAAGGGTTAAAGTACTCTATTACTAAATCATGAATACAATCTCACAATACAATTTATTGAATTCACCTACACTGATGACAAATTCTCACCTGAAACAATTGGCAACAAAATATTAAAATATCTACCATTTATAAACAATATTACATGGAGTACTAGCAAATTTTTGAATCATATGGATAAACGATTTGTGTGTTATGTGGACTCAAAGTTGGTTGGGTAAGTTTGTAGCCAAAAAGAAGGAGGATTACAATAGATAAATTTGGGTAGGAAGAGGGTTTGAGATAGATTTAAAATTAATTAAGAGTAGATAATAGGGAAGATATACAAAACATCATAAATATATCACTACCACGTCGAATGACCTCATGTCATTCCACATCCAAACACAAACATTATGACACTATAGCCGACCAACCGTTGGTCGAAAGGCTAGACTAGAGAGCGTCCCATGTCCCGTGTACACAGTATTCGTTTACTCCGTTCCCGTTTGTTCCCAAGGTGTTGCCGCCACTGCGTTCCCAGTTCCCAAGGTTTCTTTCTAAGTTGTCATCTAGTACCAAACTCATTCATTGAATTGGTGATTTTTTTTATCACTTCCTTTGTTTTCTATCAATAAATGAATTCTGATAAATATTTTTAATCCAACTCTTAGTTTTGCATAAAATTTCCAAATAGAAAGCTTTCTTTATAGTATTGGAATGTGCAATAGAACCTTTAGACCACGGTCACCCTTAAAAGACCCTAGGGGAAGAGGGTTGAACTTAGCTCTTGACTAGCTCTTGTAAAAAGCTCAATTTCTCATTCATATGAGGTCATTTTGAAATTAAAAAAGACTTACGTAGCTTTTGTATGAAAAAAGAATGAACAAAATCGCACAATTTTTGAGAAAATGCCACCTTTGAGAAAATGTCACCTTTGAGAAGATTGATGGGACTCGTTTGGGGTATTTTTTATATATGGTAAAATCATATTGTTCAAAAGTGCTCCAAAAGTTCTAAAAAATTTACTCTATGCAGAGATAATTGTTCCTAACATGTACAATTTATTTTTTTCGTAATTTGGAGCTGTGAAGAAGAAAATATAAAGGTCTAAATTGATGCCTAGATAGCTTGTATGTAGGCACCCCCATGCCGCATATCAATTTTGGATAACCATTTTTTAAATAAGAAATAAAAGAATCTTCATGTACAAAGTCTTCAAATATTTAATCCAATATAATATGTGCTTCTACAATTGTGTGAGCAAGCAATTGATACAAAGTTATCATATGCATAATAATTCAAAGTCTTTTATGAGAAGAATTATATATTTAACCACACATTCACCTTTTTGAATAGTTGTTCCAACCACGCATAACAAACATGCCATTAATGTATAAGATAACATGCATTGTAGACCTCCAAACACCTGTAATTGCCTTAATCTCAGCATCACAATCATCCACCATGAATATGTTGGAGTGCCAATTTGGATCATTTTCAACTATTTTTTGTTTAATAAAAACCAACAATAATGCCAAATCAACAATTTAAAAAAGATTTCCATTCTTTCTACTAATAGTTCAATGCATCATTAGTAAATATTAAAGTATCAATCTTTATTCAAAAAATGGCTCGAAAATTGCAAAAAAAAATCAACTGAAGGCGGTCAAAAAGTTTAGTGTGCCCTTACACATTGCAACATATTCAAATTTGGTCAATGATTCCTATTTCTTAATTTATATTGTAACAAAAATGATTGTATAGCTAATTTAGAACTAAATTCTTAAATTTGAAGTGTTTTGACAATACGTTCTAGGACCAAACTTTGTCAATTTGAAAACTCATTTATTCATTGTCATGTTTTGTTACTTCACCTCTGAACAATAAAATTATCATTTCCTAATTGTTGTTGAATTTGGGACAATTTTTTTGGGACTAAAATTCTCAAATTTTAATTTATGTGTATCTTGGAAAATGATTTATTTGAATATATTTGTATTTACATATTTTTTAATTATTTTTTTATAATTCATAATATTTTATGCAAATGAGTTTATATAGTATTCAATACAACTTCAATATTATGTATTTCATTTTCTTTAAAAAATTCCAATATTTTTTCCAATAATTATTCTTTAATCATTCACTATATGAATAATAAAATTTGGAATCTATACCACATTTCAAATACTAAAACTTTTAGTCAATGCTTCAAAATTAAATATTTCTAAATTAGTTTGAAATTATTGATGAACAAAGATTGTTCTAATTTGACTATTAATCTTTTCAATCATCATGCTTCATGTTTTCTCTTTTCACAAAAATATCAAAGAAGTTGTAATAGTTTTATAAAAGCAAGCTCTTTGTGCATTGTTTTGCTTAACTCACCAATATTTTGTGGTAGTTTTGCAAATTTAGTACGCAAATAACTATAATTGCTCATTATAATTAAAACGTGCATTACTAAATTACTTTTTGGTTTTCAATAGAAGGAAGAAAATTAAATGTAGAACATAATTTTACAATTGGAATTTATCAATAGCGTTACATGTTTCCAAAAATAACAATACGTAATTATTTTTTTGAAAAATTTAAACTTCTATGCAAAAGACCTGGTTAAAGAACTCAAGCCTTGAAAATATGAGCCTATTCATGTGCTCATTAAACACGATTAGCACCCATGACCATTTAAGATTGTGAAAAAAATGGAATATTCAATAACAAAAAATTATATCATCCAATAGTAAGGAAAACATCATCCAATAGTAAAGAAAATATCATCTAATGGTCGTTTTTTGGACTTAGCATTGTTCTTGGGCTACATAACCATCTTGTATGACTTGGAGAGGTTCCTAACATTGTAGAAGAATATTACTCTATAATGTTGCAATAGATTTCCAATTGAAGAACTATAGTGACATCTTCGAGTAACATTCTTCTACAATGTTGAAGACCTCGTCTATATTGTTCAAGAATGTGATGTAGGCTCTAAAAGGATAAAGTTTACCGTACCCTTAAATGAGTTTCAACACTAGTGTACACGACCATCAAGCTTTGCAATTCATTCCGAATAATTAATTTTTTTGCCCAAATGTCAGGGATGTTCTTGGAGATATTCTCTAGTGTTCTCTTTTTCACCGTAGAAAATAGTTTAATATTTTGAAAACAATTTCCTAAAGGCTTGGGTTTCTCTTTTTGTAATTATATTTTGCTTACCTTGATGGCCGGGTCCAACAGTGTGATGAAATAGTCTCATCTTGAAATTCACATTGTATGGCCATTTCACAATTTCATAAACTTGAAAATTGTACTAATTATTTTGGCGTTTTCAATTTCACAACGAACCAAAAACGTTCAAAAAAAATGTTCATGATGTTTTGGATATTGGTGTAAAAACCGACTAAAAATAGGAAAACGTCTCAAATAAAGGAAAGTGACACTCATTGATTAACCCCTAAATGACATAGGGGTATTTGACAAAATGTAGATGTGCTATAATATGTGACCTCTTTATCTTCGATGAGGTTTGGTCCAATAGAGAAATTGAAAAACATGATGTTTTAAAATTATTTGTATGGTCAAATATCCAAAAAATAGTTATAGATCTTTACATAATGAATTTAGAAGCATTTAACTTCAAAATTTTATCAAAATTACAAATTTTATTTTTAGAATTTGAATTTAGTGTGATTGGTTGAAACTAAAAATTATATTCTAAGCATTTAAAAAGAAATTTATTCAAAAAAGAGAACATCGTTACTTTCCCCAAATAATGAATTTTAAAACAACATAACAATATTGAGGTCTTTGTCCTTGAAGATTATCCTCAATAGAGTTGAACTCACATTGACTTGATTCAAATTGAATTGGAAAGTAGATTTGATTTCTTGTTTTCATTTTATTTTTATTTTTTATTGTGAACAACTTGTAACAAAGGGCAGTGATCATTAAATGATTGTTTCATCACTTAAGGGTTAACCCTTAATTGCCCATGTGTCCATCTTTTGAAGGATACACAAATTTCATCCATGATTTCTCATCCATCTACCACCTTTTGCACTGTGAATTTTTTTACTTAGCCTCTAATTGGAACATGTTAACCCCTAAAGGACCGGAGTGTTTTTCTTCCAAAAACACTCCAATGCTGCCATTTTTACTCCCCCATGCAAAAAATCCAAAAAAATGTTATTTTTTACCTTCTAACCGTAAGATCTTGTCTTGAACTATTTGAAAAACATACACAACAAATTTCATTGATTTTGACCACACGGATTGCTAGATAATTGCGTTTGATGGAAAAAAAAACACCCCAAAAAAACACATGCCCGGAAATTTCAGATGCGTTTGACCGTGGCTACATCAAAAAATCCTCACTACCAAAACCTGTCGCACTTCACTTTCACATTCTATATGATGTTACTTAGTTGTGTACCAATTTTTGTTGCATTTGGAGATGTTTAGGATGTTGAAGAACACCTTGCACTTGTTGGGGGTCTAAAAGTTCAAAAAATACTATATGTTTTAGAAACTACAATATTTTCGACTTTCTTTATTTAAAATACAAATCCGAGCGGTGAAACACAAGTACATTCCACCCTCTATAGAATGGCGAACAAAAATTTGAAAAAAAATAAATTTTGAAGTTTTAGAAGACATGTAGCACATTTTTTAAGAATTTTGGAGGTTTAGGGGGGAAATAAAGGGTGGAGGAAGGGAATTGAAGTGCCAACCCATTCCAATGTTTCTGACCCCACTAACTCTCAAGGTGTACTGCCACGTGGCAGTCCCTCATTGGATGATTTAAATTTTTTAATTTAAATTTTCAAAATTTTAAATAATATATTATAATTATAAAATTGAACTTTTAGTCTAAAATATTATTTTTTTAATTTTAAATAATAAATTTCAGTTTAAAATAATATTTTTATTTATAAAAAATTATTTTAAAATTTTAAAAATAATGTTTTTAAATTTTTTGAATGAGTTTGGAAAATGGGGTGGTCTTCTCCCCCCCCACAGGCCACCCCATTTTCCACACATCGCCCATCTTGTTGCCCCCCCTAAAATTCAACTATTTCTCTACTGCCCCGCTGCCCTTTCTCGTGAAAAGAAAAACACTTTCCTCCTCATAACTTTCACATCCGGTGTCGGAATTCAAAAAAAAAAAAAAAAAAACCCCATTTTCGTGGCACATTGGGGAATCTACTATTAAATTTCCTTCAAAGTTTGATCAAAAACGTGTTCACCGGAACCTACCCGATTCTCTAAATGTCCTAGTTAGGACACTTGGTCCTTTAGGGGTTAAGTAATTAGGCCGTGGGAAAACTGACTTCAAAACTTGAACATGTAACCAATGCAGCAGCGACAACTCAAATTGCTGAGGAATGAAAACGTGACACCTTTCAGTAGGTCTCACAGTTTACCTATATTTGAAGCCAGTCCTGTGGATGTTGAGATGTACGCATTGGAGTATGGACTATTGATCCAACTTAGGGGAAAAATAAAATAAAAATAAAAAAATAAAAATCGGGAACAAGTGGATGAAGTTGTCAAAGTCCTCTCAAAACATTTCTGAAAATTGCAATTCCTTACAATAGACAAACTTACGGATGAATACATGTATGTGTGTATGGATATATGTATGTATGCATGTATGTATGTATGTATGTATGTATGTATGCATACATGATTTTATCCACATGGGGAAAAAAGTGGATGAAATCGTCAAAGTTCTCTCAATATAATTCTGAAATCGCCAATACCGTATTTGAATGAAGGAAGTTTATAATACAATAGACAAACATATGGATGAATACATGGATATGTTTATGCATATATGTATGCATGCATGTATGTATGCATGCTTCTATCCACTCCAAAAAGAAATGAGGAAAAAGTAAATGAAATTGTTAAAGTCCTCTCAATGAAATTCTGAAATCGCCAATATTTAGATGAAAATAGTTTACAATACAATAGACTAATATATATATATATATATATATATATATATATACATATATATATATATATATATACACATACATACATACATATATATATATATATACATACACATATATATATATACATACATGCATACATATGTATGTGTGTATGTATGGCTCTATCCATTTTTCCCTACCTAGGGGTGCATGTTGCTGTACCACGGAAAAGAATGGGCTGCCTGAATTGATACCTTTGCTGGCTGGGTCCAACAGACCAAATCCACAGCAAGGACCCACATACTAGTAAGTTAACGTACTGGTGTGTATGTATTTGAAGCAGCTCCAACGACTCAGTCATGGTCGGCATTTTCTTGTTGCTAAAGCCCAGGAGAATGGTTATCCGAAACCGGCCCTATGCCTACCAAATCATACCATCAACATGCATTCCTTGTATCGGGGCACTTTCTTTTTAATCTTCTACGTATCAAAATGAATAAAACTTGAGATTGTTAGAAAAATCTAAACTTATTCAACCAGCATACCGTACTTGCTCGGGGAAGTCACTTAGTGTAAATTTTGGGTACATATAAGCATACAAAGAGTATTTGATGGGGGGCTATGAAACAATTGGAATACTATACTATTTATAGTGTATTTAGGGTATATTCCACATATATTTTTAGATTGGTTTTATAACACCCTATATTACTTTATAAATTTATATATCTTAAATGAAAAAAAGATACCCTATATTTGTTTTCTCATAGTTATCAAAATTCTTGACAGTGACTTCTCGATGCATATTTGGATATCAAGATCTAGAGCTGCCAAATACTTAATTAAAGTGCCAAATTGGTACAAGTAATCTTCGAGATTTGGCAGATATTCTGAAAGATTCTTTGTCTCACCATAGAAAATAGAATGCTTTTGAAAAAATAATTTCCTAAAAATTTGGGCAGCTCTTTTTATAATTATTTTTTGTTGATCCTGACGGCGGAGTACGGTACTTTAGTCAATTGTCACGATTAGCAAAAAAAAATTAAAAGAAGAGAGCCCATATATTTAGGGAAAACTATTTTTTATTTTTTATTTTTTTAAATTGCATGGTGAAAAGGAGAATTTTGATGGATATTCATATAATTCGGCATTTGTTGAATTTAAGGAAATGCCCAAACTTGGGATGTGAACTTAGTGTGTGTGACTTCATGACTCCCTTCACAATACATACGTATAGAATTTTTTTAAAGTATAAATCACAAAATATACATACATATTACAATTTTAAAAAATAGATAAAGATATGTATCCATGAGAAAAAAATCAACATAATAAATACATAGCTCAAATATACAACAATTTTTTTCAAGTGAAATAAAGATCCTCTTTTGTTTACTATATGTATAATACTTTAATTTTTAATTTACAGCAAGTAGAGTCCTTTGATTACTTGTGACAAAGAGCAACTAAGTTAGGTTGAAAAAATTACACTTGGAAGTAACGACAACTTCATACCCAAACATTTGTCATACACATGGATGAAGGTTTTCGATATTTCCAATGAACTCTACGATTCATTGTTCTCTTTTCATCCATCGTAGGCTTAAAACATTAAAGCTTCTAACCATTACTCATGAATGACTATACGTATATCTATTTCTCATTGAATCATGATATGCCTAATTTATGTTTATTTTGTACATTGAAACACTCAATTCGCTATTTATGCACTTGGTCAAGTGCGTTCATTTCATGAGCAAATCTTGCTTAAAATTTTTTGTGTAAAAATTTCTCTAAAAAACAACCATTTTTGTCGTTCTACAATTACTTTCATTGTAAACAAACAATTATTTAATTTAATTTTTATTCTTATCTTTATCTTTTATCTTTATCTTTTCTTTTCTTTTTTCTTTTATCTTTTCTTTATCTTGTTTCATTTATCTTATTTCTTTCTTGTCTTCAATTTATTTTCCTTCTTGTCTTCTTCTTTTTCTTCTATTTTTTTTCATTCCTCTTGTGGCAGCCGCAAATCCTTCGCCCGCACCAAAGACAAAAAAAGTAAAAAAATAATAGAAAAAAAAAACTTTTTTTTTTTTTTTTTTTTTTTTTTTTTGTGCCGTTTAGGGTTGAGCCGCCGCCGGCTGAACCCTAAATTTTTATTTTTTTAAATTTCTATTTTCAGGGTTCATGAGCCCCAAACAAAAAAGAAGACGAACTCCAAAAAAAAAAAAAAAAAAAAAAAAAAAAAAAAAAAAAAAATTTCTTTTTTTTTTTTACTTTTTTTGTCTTTGGTGCGGGCGAAGGATTTGCGGCTGCCACAAGAGGAATGAAAAAAAATAGAAGAAAAAGAAGAAGACAAGAAGGAAGACAAGAAGGAAAATAAATTGAAGACAAGAAAGAAATAAGATAAATGAAACAAGATAAAGAAAAGATAAAAATTATAAAATAAAAAAAATAAAAAAAGATAAAGATAAAAGATAAAGATAAGAATAAAAATTAAATTAAATAATTGTTTGTTTACAATGAAAGTAATTGTAGAACGACAAAAATGGTTGTTTTTTAGAGAAATTTTTACAACAATATTTTTAATGCTTCCGGGGACCAAGTGCATGATTATATGGCCAAGTGCGTAAATAGCGAATTGCGTGTTATTGATGTCCTAATTAATACCCATTTTGTGCATTCACACATGTGACATTATGTAAAAATATTAGGTTCACCCGCAAGTGTCCAAAAATGATAATTTTTTGGCATGAGATGCCGACCTTGGCAGCGGGGTACGATAATGTAGTTTTGAACATCCAACTCGCAAAAATATTATACTTAAACTCAGTGATTGGCAACATGCCAAATGTCACACGTTCCTAAAAAAATTTAGTAATTATATTGGTTTGAGTTAATTATGTACAAAACTAACCATAAAATAAGATGATTAAAAATAGTAATGAAACTATACATTTTTTTAATCCTTCAATATCTGTAAACGTATTATAAATGAAATTGAAAGCCTTACAAAGATACTTTGGCATTTTTTAATCCTTTTGCCACTACCAATCGTCCAAAATCAAATTTTTACTCTTCATCCATAGCATATTTTTATTCTTCCATTTTAAAAATAAAGATAGCTATCCGATGAAAGGTACATTAGACATACAACACACATTAAATTATAAGGGCACAATGAAGAAATCTAATTTGGTGTGCCAAATCCCAAAACAAAGGATTTATGCATGAAATGTAGGAAATAACACCAACATATCATAAGTTTTTGGTACTGGTGCACCAACATTTATGATTTTACGAGAGTTCTTACCATATATTTATCAACGTTTCTTCCATATGTTGGGTTTAATGCTATTGCAACATTTTTGTCTATAATTAGTTTAAGACAAGTTAATTGTGACCATCAAGTAACTCACTAAAATCCTTTAAATTTTCATCAAAGTAACTATCGAAATAAAATTCAAAGTCATTATGTCTTTAGAATTTAAAAGAAAAAGAAATTAGAAAAGAAAAGGTTGTCAATAATCTATCCAAAGAGTAGAATTTGTAAATAAAACTATTGTAAATTTACAAAAATAAATATGAAAAAAATTTACATTACTTAATTAAAATTATTTTAAAGACAACAATACAAAGTCTAACAATTATTTTTCAATACCATTCAAGTTGAATTTGTTATTATCTACGTTCCAAAACTTGTAAATAAATATTATATGTCTCTATGTCTTGCACAAAAATTTATGGCATTTCATCCATAGTCCTTTTGTCTTGATATATTTGAATATTAGTTTATGCTTCATATTCAAATCAAAACTCTTAATAAATTTTAAAGAATCAAACTTAAATTATTATGTCTATTAACTCATTTCCATTTCAAATTTTACAAAAAATAAAAATATCATAGAATAATTTGAAGAAAACCACAAATTAAAACATGTTCAAGATTTTTGTATATATTCCATCTAAAATTCCATTTAATGTAAAGTAGAAATTATATAATGGCCAACCAGTTTTAAAAGGTGATATAAATTTTGAAAAAGAAATGAAGAAATTCATGATTACATGTTCTTTGTGATCATACTAGATGCAATAATATATAGTGATATGAAGAAGTTTATGAACAACTCTAAAATTCTCATATTGAATGAAAAATTGGAATAGTTTAATGAATTGTGGACTTGTTGTGGTACACATGATGCACAATGCATTAAGTTAGGTTTACTTTATTTTTTGAATTACATTTCACTTAAATCCAATCTTTTACTAAAAACAAATCCTACATATAAATCAAAGTTTTGCACGAGTACCAAATTTTCAAATCGCTTTTGTAAGAAGCATCTATCATCCCCAATTCTTTTAATATAAATAAATACATTATAATATCTTTGGAATGAACATTAAAAACGATTAATAAATCCTTTCTTTCAAAGATCTTTAATAACTTACTTAATTTTTCTATGTTGTTATAAAATTCTTAAGAGTGAAAAAATTCACTAGTTCCAAGATCATAACACCTAAATTTCAAAAATCAACATTTTTACCCCTTTGTTCTTGGCCTTTGTTGATTCATACATACTATGTATTTGTTTCTATTTGAAATTCGCCAAAATTACAAATTTTGAACAATAGGTGAGCATAGGAAGTTTGCCAGACATTGACATTTGCACGCGTCAGACATTGACATCTTGGAGACATTGACATTTGCACGCGCCAAACATTGACAGTTGAAGACATTGACATTTGCACGCGCCGGGCATTGACAGTTTGGAGACATTGACATTTGCACGCGCCAAACATTGACATTTGTAAGAGCCGACTAGTAGCCTAATTGGCAAACTCTTCATTCAAGCCATACTTACCCTCTATTTCTTTGACATTGACACTTGCATGTTTGGATTTGCGGCCTAGTTAGTAAACTCTTCGTTCAAGCCAAAGGTACTATTTGTTTCCTTGACATTGACATTGACATTCGTACGCATGGACTCGTGGCCTAGTTGGCAGACTCTTCACAAAAGCCAAAATTACTCTTTATCTCTTTGACATTGACATTTGCACTCGCATACTTGTGGCCTGGTTCGCACCTCTTCTCATAACATATTCCTAATATATTATTCATTCAAGCCAAATTTATTCTCTATCTCTTTGATATTTACATATGTTTATAACAGAAATACATACATATACAATGGCCTTATATCCTACTGTGTAGTATTTGAAAGGAAGTACATTTGAAAACACATAACCTACCACCCTTGAAGGTGTGGAGTCTTTATAGGCTATTGTAACCCCCACCACATTCAAAAGATTGCACCTAATGCACTTATCACATTGGTTCTAGAGTTTTATGTATATTATGATTTGTCCACACAAATGAAGCTATAAAATAAATTTTGCATGTTTGTTCTTTGCTACACCCTAAACCCTAAACTGCTTCATTGTGCACTATGGTAAACAAGGGATGGTGCTATTACAAGATGCTAAATTGATAGCAGAAGAGGATGGATGCTCTACCTCAAAAACACAATGTGTTCTTATTGTTTTTCTTTTGCCTTTAGAATTTCTCCAATGAAGAGTTAAATCCTTCAATTGTATAATGAAATTTGTATGAAAAAATAAAAAAATAAAAAATCCCCTAATTAATGTTAATTGTTGAAAAACAATTTTTCAAATATGTAACAATTCATAAACTTACTAAATATGTAAAAGACCCATAATATATCAAAGACCAAAAAACACACTATTAGAAGATAATAGTTTATACTAAAAATTAAAATATTAAATATTAAGATTACATATAAAATCTATCTTCTAAAAATACATTTAGACTAAATAGGGTGACAAAATTACTCTCTATCTCGTTGACATTGACATTTGCAAGCGCATACTCGTGGCCTAGTTTGTAGCTCTTCTCATAACATATTCCTAATATATTCTTCATTCAAGCCAAAATTATTCTTTGTCTCTTTGATATTTACATATGCTTGTAACAAAAATGCATACATATAACACATCCACAATGATTTGGTTGATGTGACGTATAGAATAGCCTTATATCCTATATTTAACCGTGTAGTATTTGAAAGGAAATGCATTTGAAAACACATAAGCTACCAATATGTCACCCTTGAAGGTGTCCAATCTTTTTAAGCTATTGTAACCCCCACTACATCCTAACGATTGCACCTAGTGCATTTTTCACATTGGTTCTAAAGTTTTATGTTTATTGTAATTTGTCCACACAAATGTAGCTATAAAATAAATTTTGCATGTTTGTTCTTTTGCTACATCCTTTATAGACTAAGTGCTTTATTATACACCATAGTAGACAAGGGATGAGGCTATTACAAGGTGCTAAATTGATGGCAGAAGAAGATGGATGCTCTACCTCAAAAACATAATGTGTTCTTATTGTTTCTCTTTTGCCTTTAGAATTTCTCCAATGAAAAGTTAAATCTTTGAATTGTATCATGAAGATTACTTTAATTTGTATCCAAAAATAAAAAATAAAAAATCCCCTAATCAATGTTAATTTTTGAAAGACAACTTTTCAAATATGTAACAATTGATTTTATAAACTTACTAAATATGTAAAAAGACCCATAATATACCAAAGACAAAAAAATACACCATTAGAAGATAATAGTTTATACTAAAAATCAATACAAATATGAAGACTACATATAAAATCTATCTTCTAAAAATATATCTACACTAAATAGGGGCACTAAAGTAACTGGAAAATTAGGAAAAAATACCTTGTAAAGTTCATGGCTCATGATATTAAATCAATGAATTTAAATGTGATTCTTAACTCTAAAGTTATGTTGTTCAGCATATACACATAAAAAGATAAAAAATTTTATTGTGTTTTTATATAGTAATAGGAAATGTTTATATAGTATGAAATGTCGATAAATTGGTATTGGTCTCCTTAATTCTTTAGTGCCCAGAGTGGTTTTGAAGAAACCACACTTTCTTGGGTGATGTTTTCTTAAAACTTTCACTGTCGAAATCAAGGATACCTTTAATAATATCCAACCGTAATAATATCCAATCGTACGAATGTAAGTACAACTTAATGAAACATGTGTTGGTTAAATCTTGGTAAGATCGGACCGTTGGATTTGAAGATTATAGTATGTCTTTGAACCATATAATGAACACCTAAAAATGAGATTTTGGGGGGTGTGTGGCTTCAAGGTTAAATAGAATTTGGGTTAAATTTTCAAAAATGAAAGTGAAGATGTTCAGCAATGACCTCTGCCAACACCTCTCCATTGCAATTATTCATGTCAAGAACGAACTCATACATAATTATTGTGAATTTTATAAACGAGAGTGACTTATCCATGTACGGTTTAGGACAAAATTCATACGTTCAAATAAGAAAGGAATTGGTACATTGATCCAAATCAAACTACATACATTAATGGAACATGAACAAGAGAACACAATCCAAAAAAAATACAACAAAACAAACTTCCAAACACAAGAAATACCACAAAGTACATGTGTTGTATTTGTAAGTATTTCTGCATTTCGAGGTATTTGCAATGTTTTGGTGTTTTGTACATAGGTATTTGGATAGTTAAGAAAGTCAGATTCCAAAGTTTCTTTTTGCATCATGTAAAAAATAAAAAATTACACATTTGAACTTAAGACATTGGATTGAAATGATTCACAGATTTTCTAGCGTTTCATTTTCTAGTGATTTAGTGGCCACTTAGTGGTTACCTGGGCACTAAAGGGTTAATACACCTAGTCAATGTACAATTTCATACCATTATTATATGAATATACACTACACTACTTTCTGCTAATAGTACATGTGGCACTAATTCCAAAAACACGCTCTATTTTGCAAAATCATGAAATTGCCCAGGGCTAATTGTTTTTACTAAATGCTTGAAATCTTCATTTCGCACGAATTTCACATTTTAGTGTCACCTTCAATAATCACCTTCCCTCACTATAATCCCACACGCACTATTAGCAAAAAGTAGGGTAATGATTTTGAAAGAACATACCCTTGATTTGCTTCACTTGATTCACGCCATTACAAGAATTCTTCCTAGACACAAATTCTATTAGGGTGGAGGCCGGAGGACCTTTACCATAAGACCAGGGGATCAGTCAGACCCCACATCTGTTTTTTTAATTAATTTTTTAATTGTAAAAGTTTTATTGCCCCATCCACAGTCCCTCATCAACTCATCAACAGAAAGGCAAGATTGGTCTCCTGGGCAGAATAATCTGTCCTGGTGCCGTGCAAGCTACACTAATTGTTCATGGGGTAGGCTCCTCCATGAACAATTCACAGCCTGGAACAACGGGCACACCATTTCAACTGCCCAGATTCCAAAGCCTGCAGTAAATGCAGGGCACCTCATGCCCATCGTACTTGACCCTGGACCACCCAGGCCTGCCCGCCCTTTCTATCCTCGGGAACACGGGCACCTCGAAAGGAACCACTGGGGAACATGGGAACGTCTCCACGGGAACTTCGTCTCTCCCAAAAATGGGAACCCTACTTACAGGAGCTCCGACTCTTGTGTTCACTTATTGTGTTTTGTTTCATTTTGTCGGAGTGAGTTTTTACTACTTCACGATTTGTGAGTGAGTTAGTGAGTGAGAGAGTGATCTCTCTTTGTTTTCTTGTAATTTGGTGTGCTTGGAGGACAGGGAGGCGGTCGGGAAGGAAGGAAGGATCGAAAGCCATTGTTCTTGAGGTTAGTGAATGATGAATGATTGTCGTTAAGGTTTTTGAATGCGACTCTTGGCTTGGAATGTGTAATTTTTTAACGTTTGTCAATTCTTGTTTATAATTTACGACGTTTAAGTAATTTTCTTTGTTTTTCTGATTTTTTGTGCAAGTGTTCGAGGTGTTTTTATTCAGTTGGAAGGGAAGGTTTAGATGTTTTCCGCTCTTTTGAGTTTGAATTTACGAATGGGATAGTTTCGGAGTGGCTTGAGATAATGATGTGCTTTGAGTAATTGCTCAATGGATCGGCATTGTAATACTGTCAGTACTTGCGTCGTACGGTATTTTTGCAATAAATTATGTTAGTTTGGAAACGATCTGGCAGTTGATGGAGCGGGTGTGAAAGAAGGTGTGGTGATAGGCTGATAGCTTTAGCCCGAATTGGTCAATGGTGAGGTGGTTTATTAGGGGGAAAGTTTTAATGATGTTTAGGAACTGCAAACGTGATATTCATTGATTCTGGTGCAAATTGCATTCAGTGTGTTTCATGAATTCGTAACTTTCAGTAAATAGGTCTTCATTCTGGTCTTCAGTTGCTACTTCATCTTGTCACGATATCTCTTAGAATCGGAACCGTGTACTTGATTGAGAGGGTTCCAGTTTTTTTTATTTTTTATCAGTACGAGCTTGGCTAGTCGGAGCTTCTGTTTGGGGTCCGATCGTGGAATAACTCACGAGGTTTACGTTTCTCGTTGTCAACCGGTCAGTTCTACTGTTTCTTTTTGCGATAAAAATGCTAAGGGCTTTGGGACGTAGCTCAGAAAAAGATTGAATGAATTTTCAGACCGAGTCTGCACCAAATCTGTCTCCCATACTTCTTGCAATTTTAACATTTTGGCTTACTACAGAAGTGATTCAATGATAATAGAGTGTTTTTATGATTATCTTTTAAAGAGAATTTCATCTCTTCATGCTAAGTCTAGCTTATTGCTGGTCTTTCTATCCAGGGGTATCTTTGTTCTAGAGTGAATGGGTGTGGATTATTGTGCTTATTGTCTAGAGTGACGTGGTTAGCATTGTTGCAAACTTACCAGTTTTGAGAATCCGGCTTTGCAATTGGGATCAATCATCCGTTGCAGCTCAGTATGATTGTGTTAATAGTTTTTGTTATGGCATCATGTATCTTGAGGGGGTGACGTCAACAAATGCACATGAGACTCTCCTTTGCATGCGAATCGTAAATTGGTTGGTAATGGTAGAGCTCTTTGTTACAATCCTTGCCTGTCATGATTGTTTCAGGTTTTTATTGCTGAATTTCTGATGCGCTTGTTTCCATTCTTAATCTATTTCGAAAACCAAGAGCACTAAGCTGAACTGGTTATAAAATTGTCTGTTCATGCACAATCTTACGTGATGTTGTATAAATTAGAGTCCAGTGTGTATCTACTGAATATTGAGGAAGTTTATATCATGTTAGGAAGGGAAAATTGGGCTGACATTTTCATACTTCAACAGAGAGGAGGACCGCACGCAAATCCAGACATGGTTTTTTTCAACTAATGGCTCGATGACCGATTTGGATAAAGCCCCGTCTCAATGGAAGTCTCATAACCCTCTCATCTGGGGTTGGTGATTGAAGGTCATGCGTCAATTGGAGTTGAAATGTGGTGCAAGCGGGACTGAAAATGGTACTTGTCGATCAGGTCGTGCCAGTTGTGATACTTCGACCAGTCACGCTTACTGTAGAAGAAGCACCATTTTGATCAGCATGCAGCTTGGGAGGCAGCATCACGGCACCGAATTCTTTACTTGAAGTTGTGTGCCGGGTGTAGACACTGCAACGAAATTATACAACAGAGATCTGAAGTTGTTGACGAAGAGGGGACTTAGTGCCTGGAAGAAATGGGCTCCAGCGTTCTTGCTGAGATTGTCACTCTCATACGGGATCATCCGTATGTTTCCTGCAGTTTATTGGTTTTCCTCACACCTCCGTTTTTCCCGATTCTGAAGTACTTCTCGCCTCTATTGATCTCCACAGCCTTGTTTCTGGTGGCGTTAGTGACAATGGGTCCTCAGTTCGAAGATCCTTCTGAGCAGGAGCGTTCAGAGCTTCAGAGTTCTTCAGAAGTCGACAACAACGCCGAGGATGAATTTGCGGGTCCTAGAGCACATGATGTGGTGACGCGGGATGTTGTGCTGAGAAAGAAATCCAGCAAGGGATTAATTGATTGGGTATCATCTTGCAAAGAGTCTGGGTTAATGTGGGTGGAACAGAAATTGCGAAACGAGAATTGGAGGGGGGCTTCATTGAACGATGAGAATGTTTCCATTCTGCAGGAAGCATTCGCTCACAGAGCTGAGGAGAAGCCGCGTGTGATGGTGAAGTTAATGACTCGGAGGATTCCTGCGGAGGAGGACAGCGTTGCCGAGGAGCATACTCTTCAAAGGGAATTATCCAACTCCGGTTCTTGGAATTCTTTTCACGCTTCATCTGGCAGAAGTTATGAAAGTTCTCCTCCATTGACTACTACCCGTGATCTTCCCCACGACTTTTTTTCACCTCACCCGAGTTTATCTAGAAGACTCGACTCTGATGCCTCTTTGTTCGACAATGTCGAACCTCCCCCTATTGAACACGATATGCCACCACAAATAACCGGTCCTGCATCCGACATCCTGAAATACATTGCAGATGCCTCCGACAGTGATGAGTATGATCACCATCACAGTGATCATGATGAGGATATGCATCTGGAGTTTGGGGAGCGATCATTGGACGCAGAGTCTATCTCTCAGGATGAGTTGTCGTTGGCAAATGGTACTTACGGCCAACCGCCTCCTTTCACGGTGCAAGAGGAAGACTTGCCTTCCTCCAGTGGCAGTGACGAGGGACGCCATTACTTTGCTGATTTGCACCAAGGAAATATGGAGTCATCTCCTCATGAGGAAGTTCACAATCGTGACATTGACTTGCATGACCAGCAAGCAGTAGATGCTGTAGGAGCTCACGAAGACACTGCTCCACATGCCAACGATGTTCCTGAAGAGCACGCACCGGCTTCCGCAGAGATCCTGCACGAAGAGCATCCAGTGATTAGTGACGAAAGCCATCCTCCTCCAGCAACACCAGCTCATGAGGAAAGCCCACAGGTCAACGATGATACTGAGTTGCATGACATACCGGAGTTGGAGGATGTACTACCTGTGGAGAATGAAATTCATGAAGCTCCGCCTGCTGCAGAGGAGAGTGCAGAGCCTATACCGGCTGGTGAACTTCACAAAGAAGTCATCCTTGATGATGTTCCTACGGAGCCTGAGGCGCCCGAAGTCCCCACAGATCATACTGCTGAAAGTGAGGTACTTCACAAGGACTTGGAGGACCCCCCCGCTGTTCCTGCTCCTGATCCTGCTCCTGCTCCTGCACCTGCTCCTGCTCCTGCAGATGTTCCAGAGGAGCCGCATCATTTTGTTGAGAGGTCGATGTCGATGCCGGTTGCGGGAAGTCTTGCAACTGCAGAGAGTCTTGAATCGGCTCCAGTGCATGAAGATGTCACCACATCCCTACCTGACATTCAAGAGCCTGCGCACCAACCTCGGGTTTTGGGTAATGCGATCTCACTTCCAGCAGGCTCAAATCCGATCCATCCCCTAATTATACCACCGAAGACCACTGACCAGGGACCTCTAAGTCCTGATACAGATCTTGGGTACACCACCACTCCTGACCATGAGAGACGCGTCGCGGCGGGACGATTCAATTCCATTGCCTCCATGAGTGGGGATGAGTCTGAGCTTGCTGTACCTGTGAAGATATTATCCACAAGGGAGAAACTTTCGAATCTCGAGGTTTTGTGCAACTCTATGCCCTCGCCTGCGAGTGGCGAGAATTCGAGCAGACGTGGAGCAGACGTGTCGATATTGAGGGCGACAACTGATGAACAAGTAACTCATGTCACAGACAAGCTACGAGCTTATAAAGAGGACAGTCCATCCAAGAAATTCCAACCGGATGCGCCGCAGCTGCAAATCACGCCACCGTCAACGAAAGTCGTGTTACCGCCCAGTAAATCTGCCTTCTTAGCTCAAACGATCGGAAGGCCATCTATACGGCAGGTGGCATCCTCCACTCGGACTTTTGCTTCAGATTATGTCAGCTCCAGCTCCAGCTCAGACAGCGAGGAAATAGAATTAGACTCGGACCCTGAAGCTGGCGATGGGTCAGAGTCCGAGTCCGATTTTGAGACTCATCCAGCGGGACCGAGACTAAAGCCGCCCCCCAAACCACCTCTTGTGCAAGGTAAGAAGACCAATGCAGAACCTGTAAAGAAGAAGTAAGTAGCGTCTCTCTCCTAGCTACCGTACCACGGGAAAATATATCCTTTTCTTCTTTTTTCTTGAAGAGGAACTTACCCAAACGTGTAACTTAGCGAGTGCTGCCTTCACTTAATTCGAGCTTTTGCGATCCTAAGCTGCAGAGAGTTGAATCTCCCAATTGAATCTTACCTATACACAACCTGGAATATGCCCCTTATACTAATAGCTTTGTACTAATATGACGACTAATACCTGGATTGCAATAATAATGGCTGAGCAGTCTTGTACGTAAATTTGCCATACAAATCTCATCGGGTATGTTCCATCTCTTTACTTGTTTCAGTTCACTTGTCAAGTCATAGTCCAGAGAATCTATTTGTCTCGAGTTGAATTTCACGACCCCACCTTGATCAGTTTCTACTTGAACTGTGTTAACATGATCACTTGTCTGAATCTGTCATTGGTTTGGAAAATCCCTCAGCTGTCCAGTGCGTCCACAACGCTGCAGTCGTTTGAAGATTCTCGTTGTACGCCTGCTTAAGACCTTGTATTGGTGGTAGATGTGTTGTGAGTTGTGTTGACATGATTTCCCTGCATTTGTTGGATGCTTGTGTACTTCCATACCTGTGTATATCTAGGCTGTGCTGAAATTTTTATCACTTTTCTGCTCTCTTGATCTTCGTAACAATGGCTGCTGAGTGATGAGCATGATTGAGGCATGATTGCCGCCATGTGCTGGAAATGGCAATCGATTCAGAGTGTTGTGTTTTTTATTCATGAGGTGTGCTTACTGTGGCCGAAAAACTCGTGTCCGCTCTTTGCCTCATCAAGGGGTTGCGTAAATTGCACCATTGGGTGTGGACAGGAACTGAAGGTATGGTTACTGAGTCCATACATTTCACCCTGAAACCATTGGGTGTGGACAGGAACTGAAGGTATGGTTACTGAGTCCATACATTTCACCCTGAATTTCATGGTCAGTAAATCTTGTTTTTTTCTTACAAAATACTCAATTAGTACTGGCACTGGCATGGCAGATGTTGAGGATGGTCTAAGTTGGTTCCAATAAAATTGTCATAAGGTAACTATATCTAAAAGCAACTATTTCCTTGAAGCGTGCATAGCTCAATCTTCCATAATAAGTAGATTCTGACATCCTACTGTTGATGAGAATGTGCACAATCTGAACACTAGAGTCAACTTACAGTCACTACTTTAGAAATTCACAACTTATTCATACGGTGTCCAAAGTGCGTTGGAATCCTCTTCAACTTGCTATTAACCCTTAGACGCGCGTGTGTCCAGAATTTGGACGATGGATGATTCTGGACGTGTCCCTTCACCACGTAGGGGATGTTTTTCATCCATTCATTTTTTTTTAAAATTCTTGTGCTAGTCGGTTACCATTTGTACGGTACGGATCTTCAAGATAAGATATTGAGAGTTTTTGAAAAATAGCAAAAGTGGTTTATGTCAAGTTTCATTCTTAGTTCAAAAAGTGAGACCTTAAACATGATTTTCCATAATAAGAAGAATCAAATGGTGAAAACCATACCATCTTGTAGTACATGTTATTCCAATTTCATTACAATATTTTTAAATTTTTTAATGTTAATTTTGGATTTTTAATTGAATTTCAAGAGAAAACCTTGCAAAATTAATTTAAAAATATTAATAAAAAATATGATGAATCCAACCGTATAGATGTTATCTTCACATTAACCCCTAAACGTCACAGCGTCCAGAAACTGGACGACGAATGATTTCAAAGCCTTCTCACGTTCTCATCAACGCTTGGATGAAACTCATCCAATTTTTTGGAGATTCTTCACCAAGTTGTTGTCCTATCTAATGGCTGGATTTAGTCATACTAGAGTACATATTTTTCTAAAATTGCAAATGTAGAAGTATGTCAAGTTGTTGACCAAGCCAAAATTGCATTGACTCTAGTTCAAAGTGGAATCGTGAAAAATGAGGTCATAAATTTAAGAAACACAAAAATTTCAAAGTTTCACCACACTTAAGAGTATCTCATTTCAAACTCATTCCCAAAAAAAAATTTCAAAAAATATTGAAATTTAGTTTGTAATCGAATTTAGAAGGAATTTTTAATTTTAACTTTCAAATTTTATAATTAAATATTGGTGATTGTATTAGTGAATGGAACCGTACGGATGGAATCTAAAATTCAAGATCTAGAACTTTCATATGTATATCAATTCCAAAATATTCTTCTAAATGGTAGTTTATAATGTTTTTTCTCAAATTGTCAATTCCAGGGACACCCTGGTACGTTAAGGGGTTAACATTCATAACTTTGCTTTGAACATCAACTCCATTTTAATTTTTTATCAAACATTTTATAACGAATCTTTGAAAACAGTGTTGAATCGGGACCTCAAAGGGTTAAGACCCACTGAAAATATTTTTTGTTTTATGTGTAACCTGAAAATATTTTCTGTTTTATGTGTAAATAGGCTTAGTTTGAAAATATTTTCTATTTTATGTGTAAATAGGCTTAGTTGGTAAGGTGAACGCTTTAAGAATGAATTCATTCATTTCACCCTGAGCAGGGGTGAATCAAGAATTAGACCTTGGGGATAAGTTACAGACTTCCTTTTCATTTGTAGCACACGCCATATGTTGAGGATCATGGTCTTTGGTTCCACTAAAATTGTTAGAAGACAGATTCCAACTTCATTTGTAAGCAGGCATGAATCAAGATTTTATCTGTTGACTCCGACCAAGGTTGAGCTGGTTGGTTCCAAGTGCTCGGTGGCGGCAATATTCAAAAGGGTTAAGCCATAGATACACAAATAGTGGATGTTTGTTGGTCAAATCCAATTTCAACCCTAAAGATCCAATTTTTTTTGCTATTATATTTCAATTAAGAAAATGAAGTTTATCGTGTCCAGTTTGCATTGTACTTTTCAAATCTTTTTGTTTCAAGCTATGTAAGGTAGGATGTTCTAAAACCACCACCACCCACAATTATGACATGTAGACCTTTTTTGGGGCCATCACAATTGAGACTCAAAACCACCAATTTCACTATTCAAGTAGACTAATGGCATGCCAAGCATTGTGAAGAAATAGTTGGTAGTTTTGGGTATCATTATGAGTGAAATTAATACCACATGGTATGAACATGGGGAAACCTAGAGGTTTGATTTGAGTGACGAAGTTCTTTTCAATTTGAAAATTTGTATCAATTTGAATATTGGGAATTAAATTGAAAAAAATTGTGCATTCTGTGAGAAATCTTCTTCCAAATGACCGAGAAATAATTTTCATAAATAACCTTGTTAAAATGAGGAAATATTTCTTAAGTTGGTGGTTTTAGGACATCCAACCATAATTCAAATATCACACAATTTATGTTTCCACATTACAAGCGCATATATGATAAGAATTCAACTTTGTATTTTTAGTAGATGAATCTAGCTATGTGTCTACTACAAATCATGAACTTTTCATAAATTTTGGTAAAAATTTGAAATTACTATGATTTTTTTGAAGTGATTGTAAAACAAATTCATATCAATTATAAAACTTATTCAAAACTTTTGATTTTCTATCCAAGGTGTAGATTACAATAATGAATAATACAATAAATGAAATCCTAAGTGTATCTAAATTTAGAATAATTCCCTACACTATGGTAATATCCACCGAACTTGTAACTCCAATAAAATACTTTGTTTTTAGAGTTTTTCAAAAATTCAAAATGGCGTGGATATTAGACTCGGTAAGCTTCATTTCCTAAGTCTAGCTCAACTGCAATAGAACTCATTTTCACGGCCTATATTTAGTTTAACCCCTAAACGTCCCAGTGTCCAGAAATTCGATCACGAACGGATTCAAACCCTTTCAACTTTTTCATACAAACTTGGATGACTTTCATCCACGTCACCTTTGTAAGCCTATTAAATTCTCTACCAATCACAATAAATCTCTTGTAATGGGGGCCTGTTGATAATATCCAAGCAACTTCCAACTACAACTATGTCAAATTTGTTGGGTAGATTTTATGCTTGCAATGGTCTTCTCATGTACACCTCATGTACATCTGAGCCATGCTAATATCTGTTTTTGAAGTTTTCTTCTACTTATGTTCAAAGGGTTGGTACGTTTAGGGGTTAAGTAAGAAAAAACAAAAAAACCCAAAATTCCCTACATGTTGAACCATTTTACTACTATTTTTGTTGTTGGGATTCCATGTAAAATCCAAAAATAGCTCAAATGACCTTCATTTAACTTGAAGAGGTAGCATAGCCAACGAAGAGCCTTCAAGAACAGAACTGAATGAAAATCCTTTATTTACTTTGTGATACTTGAATTCACTTCAGATAAATTACATCTATGTGCAGGTACTGCAACAACGTTTAAAAGTTAAATACTAATATTTAGGTCCTATGATCATTCAAGATAATGAACAAAATTCATTCAACATTACATAAAATGCCTTCCTAAGGTTGGTTTTTTGGCTTCTACGTGTATATTGAATTAATTTGAATTCTAGAAGATTGGAGGGTGATGGCCTGATATGGGTATCCCTTCTAAAAATAGTGTGATTTTTGAGAAATATTTTTTTGGGTAAAAAACCATTGAAAAATTACAAAAATCTAAGGGTGTTGTAAGCAGTATGGTTGCGACTATATACATGGTATTAAAGGTGAGATTTTTAACACACATAAAATGAATTAGAGATAAGTCACTGTATGTGAAACGCATAAAAGTGGTACCCATAGCATACCATTCTCCTGGTATTGTTAGAAAGTTTTAAAAAACATCAACTAATTTGTCAAAGTGCACACTAGCTAAGGTGATACCAGAAACCATGCATGCATCCATGTCTAATCTATACAATTGCTTTCAAAGTGTCTTTATGAAGTGCATTGAAACCATCCTCATATTTTACTATCACTGATTGTAATTTGGATTTGATAAGTATTGGTTCAATCATGATAAGTTCATAGGATAATTTTAATAATTTAGGTAACTTCCATTATAAGAATTACATGGCTAATCCAAAAATACTATATTTAGTTTTTAATTTGTATTTATAATTATTGAAATATTAATTTTTGATTGCTAATACTAAAATAATATACTACTTCGGAAAAATACTTCCATCATTACAAAATTGCTTAACCCTAAATTGACAAGAGTTGATTTCTCTAATAAAGTTGTCCACTACAGAGGTCAGACTCAAGTGTTTTATCCAATGGAGGGCTTGCAAGGCTGGTCATAGGCAGAGTTTTCACCAAGAGTGCCCAAGATTTTTTATTTTCTCAAGTTGCTCCAAAGGCAGCCTCTTCACGTTTAAAGATTAAGAGAGTTTGAAAATAGTCTATATAATAATTAAAACTCAAAATAAAACTTGCTAATTGTCAATATTTATGACCCATTGTTTTTCCCATTCAAATATTTAAATATTTAAATTAGGTAACCTTGTGATTCGTCCATTTAAGTGCCCAAAGTAGAAAATTGGAACAAATAGAAACGACCATTCAGACAAATTTGTTTGGACCCTCGCCAAAATGGTCACTTCTATCTTTAAAGGTAATCAACCCTTTGAGACACATCATTGCAACAAGTTCTTCATGACACATCCTTTTATCACATCATGATTCAGAAAAAGCAAATGAATGTGCCATTTGAATAGCATCATCCTTCAAGACACACGGCAATGCATTGATCACTTGACTCAAATCCATGGATAATATGAGCATTGTCTAGTATTATTGACAAGAATTCGACACTCGAAATGGCAGAAGGCCGAAAATGAAAAGAAAAATAGAAGAGAATTTTTCACTCTAACATACATCACCAAAGCTGAATGAGACCACACATTGATGACGGACTCAAATCAGTAGTAGGAAATGTGTCGTTTTTCACTTACTATAAATGAAAAAGGAATGGAACCACGCCATGCACATGTGTTGTGTCGATGCTCGTGAGTGGTGAGAGAAATCTAGGCACAATATTCCATCATTGTTCATTGTTTCCACAAAGTGGGGAATGAAAAACGATAGTTTTGCTCCTAGTTAATCTACAGTTAACATGAGCACTAATTTTATCGACAAGAATTTTGGGCTCAAAATCGCACAAGGCTCAAAATGGAAAGAAAAATTAGGTGAGAATTATGCACTCTAAAAGCATCTACACCATATCAATGAATGAGCCCTTGACTTCGAAAACTAAATTAAATGTCCTTGTATTTAATGTTGTTTTTTCATAGCAAGTAAGTGAGAGCCATGGAATATAAGCATGATATAGTGATAATCCAAATACCGGTATGTCCCTCTTATAGCTAATATAAGAAAGGGTTAAGTATCTTAGACTAATAGACAATAGTGATTACCCATGTATAGTGATTGTGATTGATTCACAGACTATATAATGGGACATATAACATTTAAAGAATGCGGAGATGATAGCTTGTGACACCAAATTTTAGTTGTGATGATAATGGTCAAGGGGTGAATCGAAGGGGAGAAGGTTGCAGATGCTCTAACAAACATCTCCAGCGCTTAAGTTAATGAGACCATGCATTGATGATGAGGCTCAAATCTATGCATAACATGAGCACTGACTTTATTGACAAGAATTTGGGGCTCAAAACCACACAAGGCTCGAGAATTTTGCATACTAGCATGCATAACCAAAGTTGAACGAGACCACACATTGATGACCGGACTCAAATCCATGATGCATAACATGATCACTAATTTTATTGACAAAAATTTGGGGCTCAAATTCCCATAAGGCTCAAAATTGCACAAGGCTCGAGAATTTTGCACTCCAGCATGCATCACCAAAGCTGAAGGAGACCATGCATTGATGATGAGACTCAAATCCATGCATAACATGAGCACTAATTTTCATTGATGACAATTTGGGGCTCAAAATTGCACAAGGTTTAAAACAAAGATAGAGAATTTTGCAGTGGCTGACATGCATCCCCAAACACAGCTAGTAAAGGCGTCGCTTCTCACTCAAAACAATGTCAAAGTTCATTGTACCCGCTTGCCGCACTCACCAAGTCTTGACGCCTGGGCAATGAGTGCGAAGTGGAGCTGTTTGACTCACCTTCGAGTGAAAAGCGACGCCTCCTCCTTCTAGTGAAAGGAGAATGAGACAAAGCACTGATTAGGGAGCTAAGGCGGGAGCTAGCGAGGGAGCTTGGAGCCTCCTCCAAGCCATGGGTGATAGAGGTGGGAGCTTTCCCGTCTTCGGCAAGATAAAAGCCTTGGCGGCCGACGGGCCACACGCATTGCACACACGGCCGAAAGAGCACGGAAGTGGCGGTATCATCGTCCACCCACATCACAAACAGCTGCACTTTGCGTCCCCACGAGAAGCGGCAGGTGTAGCGGGTGGTACCCCAGATGCTGGGCGTGAATCCCCACCCAAAGTGCTCGCCATAATTGAGCTCCTCCTCGGGGAACTTGCCGCAGACCACTTCGAGGATCTCCCCTTTGTCTATGAAGTTGTAGATGCTCACGCTCGCTGGGCTGCTGCTCGTGCAGGACGACTCCATAGCCAGCATCCACACTGCAACGAGAATAATCGCGCACCGCCTCATCATGTTGAATGTGCTCACAATTGGACATGCCATTGCATATTGTCCAGTTTTGAAAGAGGTCGTATGCATGTCAATGAACAGGAGCCCTCTGCATCTTGCGTGCAGCATATTCCAAGCGGGATTCCAAGTACTATGGTGGGTGTCCCTATGCATCCGTGACTGCACACCAGCCCAAAACAAAATCTGGCAAATCCATCAGTCATCTCAAAACTGGCTAAAATTAGCTGGATTTCTACCCAAAAAATGGACTGCTAAACATAGAAATAAAGAAAATGAAAAAGAAATCGAAATGTAGCAAGAATACTCTTCATGATATAAATATGTAGCAACTTCATGAGGTGATATCCGCGGACATCATCATGGTATCACCTTAATATATCAAGGGTATTGCCGGATATTATATAGGTGTCGTGAGTATTGTATGCACTGGGTAGCAAAAGCAGATAGTATTTATGTGGGAGCTAGGTCGCATAATGTTCTAAATGTCATAAAGTGGTTCTGAGATCACTGAATTCCATAGAAGAAAATCAATCACTGTTTGAATTGGTTCTCTGTGTTAAATTTAACCCTTAGAGAGCTGTTGGGGACAGTAGATACATCGGGGTATATTTGACATTTGTTGTAAATAGAAAGTTGCAAATTGAGACCCCAATAGCTCACTAAAATTCATGTCGATGTGAATTTTAACTTCACTTTTGATCTTAAACCTAAAGCAGGTGTGGAACCATGCCAAATACAATTGAACAACGGTATATACTGGTCGGAAAGGGCTCTTTGGACCTTTAAGGGTATAAGAATCGATGAATAAGCGATTGATTCTTAAAGGTCCAAAGAGTGCCGCTATCTCTTGTGAAATGTGAACTTTGTAGTATAACAACCCTCTTTCTTCTTTGTTGCGTTTGTTATAACCGTGAATGCTAAAAAACATACCCTTTCGGTCTTTCTCAACAGTTCCTATGGCTCTGAACTTAACTTTTAGCAACCTCTCAAACAAGGCAAGAGAACTAAAAAAGTAGTCACATACAATCACGTGGCCATGGTAGTTTAGGTCTTTTACTAATCCTAATACTACCGTCTCGTCTATTGTCTCATCGTTATTATTTTTGGTTGCAGCACCCATGTAAACTTCAAAGTTCGAGATATACTTGGACATAGAGCATGCTACAACCTGGATGCAAAGTGCACCTGTTTGTGGTGTGGGTGGACGACGATACCGCCACTCCCGTGCCGTTTCGGCTGTGTGTGCATTGCGTGTGGCCCGTCCGCCGCTAAGGCTTTATCTCGCCGAAGACGGGAAAGCTCCCACTCTCTATCATCCATGGCTTGGAGGGGGCTCCAAGATCCCTCGCTCCCTCGCTGCCTCGCTAGCTCCCGCCTTAGC
This sequence comes from Pohlia nutans, assembly GCA_022496805.1. Taxonomy (NCBI): domain Eukaryota; kingdom Viridiplantae; phylum Streptophyta; class Bryopsida; order Bryales; family Mniaceae; genus Pohlia; species Pohlia nutans. The sequence continues at coordinate 13,485,887 of CM040091.1, read as the reverse complement.
TCCCTAATTAGTGCTCCGTCTCATTCTCCTTTCACTACAAGGAGAAGGCATCGCTTTTTACTCGAAGGTGAGTCAAACAGCTCTACTTCGCACTTATTGCCCAGGCGTCAAGACTTGGTGAGTGCGGCAAGCGTGTACAGTGAACTTTGACATTGTTTTGAGTGAGAAGCGACGCCTTTGCTAGTTGTGTTTGGTGATGCGTGTCGGCCACTGCAAAATTCTCTTTCTCTTTGTTTTAAGCCTTGTGCAATTTTGAACTCCAAATTGTCATCAATAAAAATTAGTGCGTCTTCACTATCTCTTCTTCTAGTATAACATGGCACTCAACATATCCTCTCCAACCTCTCCTTCCTCTACTTCCAACCTTATGTGAGCCACATTTAACCCTCCCTCTTCTTTTCACCCCTATTACTTTCTCTTCACTAAACACTTGCGAATCCTCTCTTCAATGGGCTCTCCCCACCCTCCCAACCCGTCCCTTTTCCACGCCTTCTTCCTTAAATTAGTGACGTTTGTGGAAGTGAAACCGCTATCTTTACCTCCAATTGTGGCGTCGATGCTTTTACTTGCACCACAAACATTGTCTCTGTCCAGCTTCCCCTTAACATGAATTGTGGACTTCCACACAAAATTGGAGCCATCAACAATTCCCGAGATCTCTCTAAATCCACCATGGTGGCAGTCTTCCTTCGAACACTCCGTCGGGTTGGCGACTGTTTCTCCTTCGTTAGAGCCATGATCTAATTCTTCCTCACTTGGCTACACTCTCTTCACAATTTCCCTCACTGCCCTTCACTAAAACCTGTTGGCCTTCTTTCAACCCACCCAATAGCCCAACCACTTACCGATAGAACAAATAGCGCCAATGTTTCCCTTGGGATCCTTTAAAAGTCGCATGGTCTTGCCCTTTGGTCTCGCCTATGGTGGCAAAGACCTCAACTATCTCTCAGACAAACAACCGACAATTTTCCTCACAACTGCCTTGTTTGAAGTATACTCTCTTGCCCATGCTTCTAATATAGTTGCCTCTTCTTGCAAGCTTACTGGTAGATTGGGAGGCTCCATTGCACATCGATTTCTCACATAAGAAATCCTACAATACTACACTTCCAGAAAAGCTACTCCTTGCAACCGAATAAGTCCTTTACAAGGCAAAAATAGCCAGCGCATGTTGAAATGGAAACCCTTCCTTTGTAGAATCTCTTATCAACAAGAAATTGGATGCTTCCACAATCGATCCTTTGTACTCTAATTCTACGAACAAAATAAAAAGAACTCCAAACTATGGAGTGGTTGCTGTGCTTCACAATTTCACCATGTGAGAGGTAACATCCGCCGTCCAATGGTGCTTTTGGGCCCTTACTTTGTAGCGCCAAAATGTGTTTGCTGAAGCTCTCACGCGTGTGAGAGATGAACGTTGGCGCCAACGTTCTTATACTGCCCCGCCCACCCTTGATAATGGGTTCTTGAAGGTGATGACCCGTTCACAAATACATGGCATTTAGTAACTCACTTCTATTGAATTTTTAGCAAATTGAATAATGTTTCGCTCTATAAATCCGTTGATGCCAAGTTCAACTATTTATTAACCTCTATAATTCACTTCAACACATTCTTTACATAAACATCAAGATAACAACTCTTCAAAGTGTTCAAATTCTACAATGGACACTTTGTGTCTAATTAGGCCTCAAGGGGTTAAACTCATTATCATCACTGATTTTGAAAGAGTACTCTTTCAAGATCACATTTCAATATGTGATGTTGTATACATACACTATGCACCAAAATTCACTACATACACTAAAAAGAAAGTAGTCACGTAAGACACAAACCATATTTGTCTTATGTGACGAGTTGCACTCACCAAGTGAGAAGTGACCACTAAGAAACGACCAATTTCCCAGGGGCGGCAACTCTCGTATTAATCTTGTTTTGGATTTTTTCACAATCCATGGCATAAAATTCAATTGCAAAAGCTTTATTGAAATATTATTCAAGGATAGTATAGGTATCAAGAACATGTATAACAATCAAGAACAATTTTTTGAATTTGTCTTACCAACAATGTGTAATCCAAAATAATCCAATGAATAATCCAGATTAATTCTTTATAGTAGCTGAGGGCAAGAGCCTTCACAATCACAAATTTAAAATGTGGATAATCTACATTAATTTTTATAAAAATCTAGATTTTTATTTTTTTGGGGATTAAAATCTATCAAATTCTTGGTAGAAATTTTGGATTTGTTCATATATTAGTATAATTGAGATTTTGGGAAAATAGGGTTTCGAGGGGGGCGGCTTTTGAGGTCTCTGGAGAGTGTAATCTTCTAATATTGGAAAAATATAATTCCAAATTAATCCAGATTATTTGGATTAATTGACAAGGAATTAAAAATACTTATAGTAACCATTGTCCGCACCTCCCGTAGATTAATCCGGGAGTTGCTGCCCCGGGCCAATTTCTTTGTAGTGATATGTGTCAGATTGGATATTATTCACATGTCAACTTCTGATCTTATGTACCTTGGTTACCAAAGAAGTGATATAAAAGAGTTTTGACTGTACTACTTTCACAACACTATTGAGTATCGTGAACTTCATTTTGGACAACTAGGCTGTGACATCAAAGAAGGTTCGCTATACGTAGTGACTGATGCTTTCTTATTCTTGCAAAATTTCCCCATGATCTCCTAAAATGTACCACAACACTATTGAGTATCCTGAACTCCAGTTTGGACAACTAGGCTGTGACATCAAAGAAGGTTCGCTATGCATAGTGACTGATGCTTTCTTATTCTTGCAAAATTTCCCCATGATCTCCTAAAATGTACACGTATTAAGAGCAGGAAGCTGAGTGCCCTTAAAAAAACAAAAAGCACTGATAGTAACCAATTTGTATATAAAACTGCTGTCAGAGGAGGAAATGCTGAACAGGATCTTTACAGGAATCCAGGTGAAATTGGGGATGAAAAATATACCCAATTCTGACATGCTCTATCAATTCAACAGTCCATGGACCGTGTGACCCGACATTCATGATGGACCGTGTGACCCGACATTCATGATGGACCGTGTGATCAGACATTCATGATGTATAACGAAATTGATTCTTCACTGTGAGAACCACCAGTACTTGAAATGGAAACAAGATAACTTAAGATTCATTGGAATGATCCATTTTCTAGTGAAAGCCTAGCCAACTCGTCTCCATCAACCAAAACTGAAGTACCTATTACGACCAGCGTGAATAATAAAATCTGTTCGTCCGTAAGAGTTCTGTTGGTAAGCCCTTTACTAAATCGTTTTAATTTTCAAATTTCTATTCAGCTTGAACTGAGGGCTATTACTCCAGTGGTAGAGTCCCTTATTCTTATTGCTCACAATTATTACAATGCCCCTATTTCATATAAAAATTATCCTACGTCATGGTCAGTCTCGACATTGAATAATTACTTTTTGTCCAAAAGTGCCACATGTCATCTTGTGATTGGTTTATGGTGACGTGGACCTCTCAAAATATGATGCGGGAATTAGATTTCGACACAATTGTCCGAATTTGACCCTCACATACGGTAGTTCTTTCAAAACAATTTTCACTACAATCTTGAAGTGTTACTTTTACAATCAATCAAATGTAATCTAAAATTACATCTTTTTGCACATGGGTCGAAAAGGACGTTATTCCTATTATTGCTCATAATCAATTTTGGTGAACAATCATATGAACACAAAGTTTCATTTCAGTCTGGTTCCTATTATTATTATTATTATTATTATTATTCCTAAGTAATTAGTTTTAGTGAGCAAAGCATGGAAACAAGGTGTACAACACCCAATTTTTATTTTGTTCTATTGGTAGAGCGACACGCACCCTAGATTGTAACTAGTTACAGAGAAATGGACATAATCATATATGTAGTAGTTCAATTTAACCCTTAAACGTCAAGAGGGCTTGGGTGGAAAAAAATAAAAAAATAAAAAAATGGAAAACGGCTCTCCTGGGCACTGCTGGCCAGCATTGTAGCATTGCAGGTACTGTAGCACTGCGGCATCTTAGTTACCCCGACCTCAAATCTTGTTCGTATTGATAACTTTGATTGCTTACCAATAATTCCACGATCTCTCAAATGAGGCGCAAATTTGCAATCTAATTCGCTTTTTCAGTAGCTGTCCAACGCACCAATCCACGCTTGATTTGATTGAGAGAACTACTTTTTTCTTCATTATTCTCTCATAACCAGTGATCTCAAAACTGACTAAAATTAGTTGGTTTTCTACCCAAAAAACGGGGTTGCTGTACATACAAAGAAAGAAAATGATTTTTTTATAAAAATGTAGCGAGAATGCTCATCATGATATAAAATGCAACAACTTCATGAGGTGATATTTGTGGATATCATCATGGTATCACCTTAATATGTCAAAGGTATCGCCAGATATTATAGAGGTATTGTGAGTATTGTATGCACTGGGTAGCAAAAGTAGATAGCATTTATGTGGGAGGTCGCATAATGTGCTAAATGTCATAAAGTGGTTCTGAGATCACTGCTCATAACTAAGCCCATGGGGCTTACTTGACGTATAAGGGTTAACACAGAGAACCCATTCAAACAGTGGTTGATTTTCTTCTATGGATTTGCCAGATTTTTTCTTTTTGGCTGGTGTGCAGTCATGGATGAATAGGGACACCCACCGTAGTACTTGGAATATGCTGGACGCGAGATGCAGAGAGAGGGCTCCTGTTGATTGTCATGCACACGATCAGTCTTTCAAAACTGGACAACATGCAATGGCTTTTTCCAATTGTGAGCCCAACATGGCGAGGCGGTGCGCGATTATTCTCGTTGCAGTGTGGATGCTGGCTATGGAGTTGTCATGCACGAGCAGCAGCCCAGCGAGCGTGAACATCTACAACTTCATAGACAAAGGGGAGATCCTCGAAGTGGACTGCGGCAGTTTCCCGGACAAGGAGCTCAATTATGGCGAGCACTTTGGGTGGGGATTCACGCCCAGCATCTGGGGTACCACCCGCTACACCTGCGGCTTCTCGTGGGGACGCAAAGTGCAGTTGTTTGTGGTGTGGGTGGACGACGATACCGCCACTCCCGTGCCCTTTCGGCCGTGTGTGCATTGCATATGGCGCGTCGGCCGCCAAGGCTTTTATCTCGCCGAAGACGGGAAAGCTCCCGCTCTCTATCACCCATGGATTGGAGGAGGCTCCAAGCTCCCTCGTTCCCTCGCTCCCTCCCTAGCTCCCGCTCTAGCTCCGGCCTTAGCTCCGGCCCTAGCTCCCTAGCTCTCTCATCAATGCTCCCGTCGGCTAGAATGTAGTATCGGGAACCTCCCGTGTATTATCCCCTGTAGAATATAGCCACGGGGTACATTTGCCGGGGTGAGGTTCCCGATACTACATGTGTCCCTGCTCCGTTAATAAAATTAGTGCTCATGTTATGCATCATGGATTTGAGTCCGATCAGCAATGCATGGTCTCCTTCAGCTTTGGTGATGCATGCTGGAGTGCAAAATTCTCGATCCTTGTGCGGTTTTGAGCCTTGTGGGATTTTAGCCCCAATTTTTTGTCAATAAGATTAGTGATCATGTTATGCATCTGAATGGATTTGAGTCCCGTCACCAAATGTGTGGTCTCATGCGACTTTGGTTATGCATGCTAGTATGCAAAATTCTCTAGCCTTGTGTGGTTTTGAGCTCCAAATTCTTGCCAATAAAATTAGTGCTCATGTTATGCATGGATTTGAGCCTCATCATCAATGCATGGTCTCATTAAGCGTTGGAGATGTTTGTTAGAGCATCCGCATCCTTTTGCCTTCAATTCACCCCTTGACTACTATCATCACAACCAAAATTTGGTGTCACAAGCTATCATCTCCGCACTCTTGAATTGCTTAATGAGACCATTATATAGTCTGTGAATCAATCACAATCACAATACATGGGTAATCACTATTGTCCATCAATTTAGGATACTGAACCCTTCTTTGAATTAGCTATAAGAGGGACATAATGGTATTTAGATTATCACTATATCATGCTTATATTCCGTAGCTCTCGCTTACTTGCTTTGAAAAAACAACATTAAATACGAGCACATTTAATCTAGTTTTCAAAGTCAAGGGCTCATTCATTGATATGGTGTGGATGCTTTTAGAGTGCATAATTCTCATCTAATTTTTTCTTTTCATTTTGAGCCCAAAATTCTTGACTGTCAATAAAATTAGTGCTCATGTTATTTGTAGATTCACTAGTCGTTTTTCATTCCCCACTTTGTGAAAACAGTGAACAATGACGGAATATTGTGCCTAGATTTCTCTCTTCTTGTGACCAAAACCACTCACTAGCATCACAATCCATGTGCTTGATGTGGTTTCATTCCTTTTTCATTTATACTAAGTGAACTCGACACATTTCCTACTTGGTGATTTGAGTCCGTCATCAATGTGTGGTCTCATTCAGCTTTGGTGATGCATGTTAGAGTGCAAAATTCTCTTCTATTTTCCTTTCCATTTTCAGCCTTCTGCCATTTTGAGTGTCGAATTCTTGTTAAAAATACTAGACAATACTCATATTATCCATGGATTTGAGCCAAGTGATCAATGCATTGCCGTGTGTCTTGAAGGATGATGCTATTCAAATGGCACATTCATTTGTTTTTGGCTGAATCATGATGTGATAAAGGATGTGTCGTGAAGAACTTGTTGCAATGATTTTCTTGACATGTGTCTCAAAGGGTTGATTATCCCTAAAGACCGAAGTAACCATTTTGGTGAGGGTCCAAACAAATTGTCTCAATCGTTGTTTCTATTTGTTCAATTTTTTTACATTGGGCACTTAAATGGACAAATCACAAGGTTACCTAATTTAAATATTTGAATGGAAAAACAATGGGTCATAAATATTGACAATTAGCAAGTTTTATTTTGAGTTTTAATTATTATATAGACTCTTTTCAAACTCTCTTAATCTTTAAACGTCAAGAGGCTTCCTTTGGAGCAACTCGATAAAATAAAAAATCTTGGACACTCTTTGGTGAAGCCAAGAGGTCAAAAATTTTAAAATTTTAAAACTCTGCCTATAACTAGCTTTGCAAGTCCCCTATTGAACAAAGCACTTGACTCAAACCTCTGCGGTGGACAATTTTATTGGAGAAATCAACTCTTGTCAATTTCTAAATTTGAAAAGCAACCAACTGCCAAGTGCTGCATAAAAATCCTAAGCTTTGCTCCCTACTCCAAGTTGCCTAAAATTCCTCTTGTCCCCCCCCCCCCCCCCCGATTCACTCATATGATTGGCATTTCTTCCAAATTTCCCAAATCTAGCGCAACTTGAGAATCTAACCTTGCCTCTTCAACAACTTTATCAAAGCACCAATTCATTTCAAATTTGGTTGAGAATTTTTTCTATTTTTTCTATTATTCTCTGATAACTTAGTCCTTAGGGCTTACTTTGAATTTTAAGGGTTAAATTACAAAAAGTTGTTGGCCTTCCAGGAATGACAACCTTGCATTATAAGGCTTTGGAAAAATAACTAGAGTTTACACTTTTCATTTAACTTGAATACGTTTTGAATTTATGCAAGCAATTTAAAAAATTATGCCTCGGGTGGGTCACTCTTCTTATATTTTGGGTACCACGTGCGGCAAGGGGGTGTTTTTTGGGGGGCTATTTACCTCCTAGTTGAAATTAAAAGGACCCCTATGATTACTTGATGGGAAAGAATGGCCTATATTATGGACTTTATCATTTTTTATAAAACGGTGACCAATGCAATTTTTTATATGCTATCTTCCTTGTAATGGCTTAAACATAATCTAAAAGTAACATGACTTTAAATTTAGGCGGACAAAACTGAGCTTTCATCCACTTCTAGACCTACTTTTTGTCCACCGCGCAGCTGACCGCCCTTTCCTACCAACTGTGCTCCAGCAATTTCCCCTCCAAAACAGATTGTATTTAGTTTAACTCCTAAAGATCCTCACCTCTTTTGCAAAAGTCAAAGCACTATAATTTGCATACTTTAAATATCACATTGAATGATTTATAATTTTTCATAGATAATCATTGAATTTATGAAGGTATGACAAAATTTTCAACATGATTGGAAGATATTTTGAGTATTTACAAATTTTATGATGTAAACAAGGGAAAAATTCAAAATAAATATGTTTTTGTCAAATTTAATATCAAAAATTATATTTAAGGTAGATAAAAGTTATATTTACATGGAGTAAAAAATTGAAGGTGAAGAAATTAAAAGAGACTTATGATTGAAGCATCTTTAGAAAGCCCTGTGTATTTTGAACACTCAAAATTCAAAGTTCTCAACGGTGGAAAAGCTTCAAATGAAGTTTATCCTCCAATCCCAACGGTCAAAAGATGTATCATAACTTAACTTAAACATCTAATGAAACACCAACTACAATAAAGCTAAGACACTTGATTTTTGGGGCCTTTGGCCAAAAATCAAGCATAATTGGGTTGATTGGTCCTTTAGGGGTTAATACCTTGGATCCCATTTGCAATTTCCTAAATTACATGTACTAAAATCATAATGGACCAGAATTGTAGTGTACCTCAATTATTTATAATGGCATGTACTTTTTCATTGCATTCTATCTTATTTGTAATTTTTTTTATAAATTCTTATAAATTTTACCTATGATGAATAAAACCCATGCTATTTTCTGCCGCATGTTGTTTGTAAAATGCAGTAAGTGACCCACCCGAGAATTATGCAAAAGATATAAATTGACCTTTGAAAGCATCTTGCCTACCTTTTTTGAAAGCAAAAAATTGTCAAATCAGGTGTCAATTGCAACATTCATTTATAATTTACACCAAATTTGTATAGTAAAATAAGTTGAAATCTTCATGATGATAGATAAGACCCTAATATACAAGATCCTATGATTAAAGTTCTTAAAAAATAATTTTAGGTTCCAATGGTGAATCTTACAAACCAATCACAAGAAGTCAATCTATTTTGGACAACAACGGAAGTAAACTTTTGAATATATAAAATATGAAAATTCACAAGACTTTTTTTTACTAAATTTAAAGCAGCAGTTCACTTAGATTAAAAATCCAAGATTTTTAATTTTTTAAAAGGTTGAATATATAATAATTATTGCTAGTATTTAAAACAACTATTCTCTTTTTCTATACTATTTATCCAAAATGCAAATATTGTTGGTTTAATTCATTCATTCATTAACATCTATAAGTGTGAACATAACAAAGAAGAGAGTGAGATTTTGTTAATACTTAATACCTTTAACATATGTAGTTTACAACACATGGAGAGTAAAATTTTCTTATTAAATATGTTGATCATATGGGTATTAACATATAATATAGTTTCTTCCCGAGTTTCCTCATTCTAGGGGTAAGCTAAATTCAAATCTAAAGTTGAGTAAATGTACAACAATTGAAGAGCCACAAAGTCATTAACTGTTAAAAAAAATTGCAAAAAATCATAAATTATTTATACACTATTTGAATATTACATATTTAATTGAGTTGAAATTCTTTTTAAAATAGAGACAAGTTCTACAAATTTTTAATTTACTAAATACAATCAACAACTGAAAACCACATTAACCCTTAAACGTCCTATGGGGATAGTAGATAAGGTCCCGTATGATTGGCCTTTGCTACCAACTTGATGCTCTAAATTGAAATCTTGATAGCTCACTAGAACTACATCGATCTAAATTCTAACTTCTTTGTACAAATCAAACCCATTAAGGGTGTGGATTCATTCCAAGTACAAGAAAATACATCGTATTCTACTTGCCACAAAGGCATTTTCAGACGTTTAGGGGTTAACTCCTAACCGCCCAACCAAGCATATTTTGCATGATGTATGGATTTGAAGTCCGTTTTCTCATCCATCATGCACTTTTAGCAGTGTGGATTTTTTATTGAGACTTTTATGGGAAGTTAGCTCCCTGCATGTGTGTTCCGATTAGAAAGGGGATGGTTTGTGAAATTTTTATGCCTCATTTCATGTGGTAGTGTTCCACCCAAAATTTTGAAGATTTTAGTCTAAAAGTGCTATTGAAAAAGTCAACTACTAGAATTAAGCAACCAAAAAATCTCCAGAAATCACTACACTTAAAGTATTACATTTCAACCCATCCCAACAAATTTCATTATTAGATTGTCAATATCTTTATTGTAATCATATTACAAAAGAGCTCTAAATTTTAAGTTTGAAATTTAATACAAAAATATTGGTGATAGCAATCACAAATCTAACCGTATGGATAGAATCCAAAATTCATAATGTACAACTTCTATTCATTCATCAAGTTGAAAATATCCCTCTTAGTTGCATTTTATAATGCATCTTTGAAAAACTGCCAAATCTGAAAAAGGTGAGAACGTTTAGGGGTTAATGAAGAAACTGTCTTATATAGGATGGACTAAACCAGTGTTTGATTTGGCATCTTGTACCATGAAGCCTTAGATATCAATTCATTCTTAAAAAAATACCCGTTTGAGATCCAATACTTCAAATAATGACTCTAGTTCAGTGAGAACCGTGTGATACACTGGACTATACCCGGATAACGTAGTGGAATTCGTCAAGCAGAGAGAGTATCCACGATGGTATCCCGCTGACTCACCGAGATATTCCTTCTAAAGATGATAACTGGTACGGGTTGATACCCGGCGAGGCTGATGACAAATCTATCCGATTGACAGAGAAGAACACTTGCACTGGAAGCATGGAGCTCAAGAGGCTTGCAAGAGCTCAGCAAATGTTCGATTAGACACCAATCCGAAGTGCTTTCGTTCGATTGAGTTTTGCAGTTCGTCTCTTGTTTCTGGTTCGTACTTTACACTTTGAAGAGATTTTTCCTTTTTTTCGGCCTGATTTTGATCCACTGCATTGCATTAACGGTTCTGTTTCAGTTTAGGGTTTCTCTTTTCGCTTCTGAAACAACTGGGTTTCTCTTTCGGCTTAATGTGAAATGGCTCCCTTTTCTCTCCTTTGTGTTTGGTTGTTGGGATTCATGTGGAACAGAAAACTTTCTTGGGGTTTTGTAGCGCCATAAGCATTTAGGTTATTTGTTCCGTATACATTCTGGTTTCATCGATTGCACTATATAGACTAGAGAATCGAAAATTTTAGGGCTGAGCCACACTAGTATTTCAGAGGATCTGTTTGAGGGTTTTTCTTTTCACTGAACTGTAGTGAGTTTGTTTTTGAGTGACAGGGTGCTTATACATGGACTTTTAGGGCACAGATTTCCATTTTGTAGCTTATTTATTGTCTATACGTGGAGAGAGATTAAGCATTGAATGGTGTCCACATGTGAAAGAATGATTTTCTTATGTTCAGTAGAGTTTTAAGGGTACACTCAATCCTCTCTAATAACACACTCTGTAATGCCATATTCTCTGTATATCCTCATTCCCCAACATGTATGGGAGAGCTAATAGAATCTCCTGAGGTAATGCCATTAGAGAGGATTGAGTGTAGGGGCATTGAATGTGTGAATCAGTATACTAAAAAAAACGTATATGGATGTTCTAATGAAGTGTGGAGACACATGCTTGTTGATTGACTTTGTGTATTATTCTTTCCAGACTGAGCTACAATGGGACTTGAAGGAGGGACATCCAGGTACGACGACATCGAAAGTGAGAAAATAGAAGAACCATTACTAGATAAAGATGAGCTTGTAGGAAGGGGTTACCAAATCCAACCAGACACAGTGGTGTCTCTGCCTTCCTCTCAAGATGGATCCACAGTATTTGGCTACAATGTGGGCATCAGGCCTTACCAGGACCTTATTTTCACCATTATCTTTCTTCTGCTCATCCTCATATCAGCATCCTTTGGCATCTATGGAGTGGTTAAATCCAACCCTGACTACCAATTCATTGAGTCTGCACATTATGATCCTACTCGCGGTTGCTCCATTCCAGAAACTAAGCCTTTGTCAGCTATGTCAGCTATGCACATCCTTCTGCCGCGTATATTGGCGAAAAATATACAAATAACAGCGCCTTCTGCTACACCTATATGGGTCACACTGGGGTTAACCCTGGCTTTGAGTGGTCCATTGGCTATAGGAGTGTTGTACCTGCTTCGAGTGTACACGAAGGAGCTCGTATACGCCACGTTACCGTTCATAGTGTTGCTCCCCATAGCTTTGAATCTGACTTGGTTCATTCTCTGTCAACGCAACATCGAGTGCCGAACTGAGTTTGATTCCACAGGGCAGTATGCTCTGTTTGGGATCATCTTGCTCATGTGTGGGCTCATGGTGTATGTGATTTACTCCAACTGGGATCGTATCGAGCTGACGATTCGCGTGGTGAAGACGTCTTCTGAGGCTTTGCACCACAACTTGGTGCTTCTGGTTGCGCTGCCGAGTTTGTCACTCGGGCTCGTTCTGTTCTGTGCGCCGTTTGTGGCTTTCATGGGATACGCTTATACGAATGGGGAGCTCGTGGTGAACCCGGAGTTGGTGGATCATCCTACCAGGCAGTGCGCGCGCGGCACTGATACGCCGTGTTGTGTTTGGGAGCCTGCTGCTTGGGTGCAATATTACGAGTACTTGTCAGGATTTGCTGTCCTGTGGTCTGCCATGATCATGGCCCAAATCCAGGTCTTCACCATCAGCGGCGCCATTGCGCAGTGGTACTTTGCTCAAGCTGGTTCTTCCTCTGTGAATGCCACGCGACGCTCGTTGAGGTCTGTAACCTTTTCCTACTTCAATTTGATTCTGGTACCTTTGATCAATCAATACAAGAGAGAGAGAGCTTGTTGTTGACATGATTGATAGGCTTCCAAAATTAATGTTACAGTCTGGATTCCAAAATTGATGTTGCCGACATGATAGTCGCTATAACATTAGTGATATCCTGTGACTCTAGATTTCATGTTGTATTTTTCCTTTGACTTGTGTATTTAATCATCAGTGGAGTACGTTGCATCAACCTAGACTAATTGAACCCCTACGGATTCATTTTTAAATCAATCAAAACACCGGTTGTATAGAATAAAAGACACGAAGGTTCGAAGTTGATAGTCAGTTCATTCAACTTTGAAAGCTGCATAAGAAACAAAGAGAAATATCTTTCATTGGACTGTTGCAAGAACATCGGAAAGAGAATTTCTCCATGGCCACACTGATCATAGGGAGGCTTCCTCATGATATATAAGGAGGCCTCTGTATGATCAGTGTCGAACATTCTCTATATGATGTTGTCTATGAAAACCGAGTGTTATTGGGCTGGGGAGTGAGGCCACAAGCTAGAATGAGGTTTTAGAGATTCTGACCAGTTTGTGAAAGCTCTGTTGTCTGAATGAGATATCTGATGTGACAAGTATTCTCTGCTGGGGTTATTTTTAGTGTTGATTAGCAGCTGTTGATTTTTAACCCCTAAACGTCCCAGTGTCCAGAAACTGGATCACGAACAGATTCAAAACCTTGCAACTTTCTCATACAATATCGGATGATTTTCATCCAAGTCATCTTTGTAAGACTATCAAATTCTCTACCAATTACAATAAATCACTTGTGATGAGGAGATGTTGATAATATTGGAGATCCCTTCAAATGCAAGAATGTCAAATTTGTTGAGTAGATTTTATGCTTACAATGGACCTCTCATGTATACCTCATGTACATTTGAGCCATGCTAATATCTATTTTTGAGGCTAGCATCTACTTCTGTTCAAAGGGTTGGTACGTTTAGGGGTTAATAATTGCAATTGCTCTATTTACAGGTATTGTAGTCACGTCAATTACCGTGGCACAGTACAATGCACCTTGTTGATCATTTTATTTGCATTGAAGTGCATGGTGATTGGCAGTGTACGATTATTAGCATGTCTATGATGCGCGTTTTAATATTCACATACAAGTCAGTAGAGTTCTTGTCATTTTTAGGCCTCACCATCTTTTTGGTTGTGGTGCAGTGTGGCGTTTGGGCCCTCATTTGGAACAGCCTGCTTTGCGGGTCTAGTGGTTGCCATTGTGCGAGTGATTCGGGGAGCATTGAACAAAGCAGACAACGAACGAGGCCGAGAAGGCGCACTGGCGATATTCGTGCGCGCTTGTCTGCAGTGGGTTCTAGAAGCTGTGGAGTTCTTCACGAGGTTCACTTCCAACTTTGCAGCCATCACTGGCGAGAGCTTCTACGCATCCGCCGTCATGACTTACAACCTCTTGAAGCGGAACTTGCTGTCCACAGTGCTGGTGGAGGTTATTTCAGATCGGCTTCTGGCTATGGTGACATTCGTCCTCTCTGTTGCTTATGCCCTGCTGGTAAGCCATCTCGTCCTTTCCTGCTCTGAGATAAGGTTTCTATTTGTCACTTTAACCCTTAATGGACCAAGGATTCATAGTTTTGAAATGACAAATTCAATTGATTGTATTGTGAAAAATATAATTCAGATAGGATCAGATTTTATATAACTGGAATCAGTTGGTCGAAAAATAAACAAGCGACTAGTTGCGGAGTCTCTGCCTTTGTATTTTTCCCAGATTTTCTTTTACGGCTTCATTTTACTGTTCAGGCGTGTAACTCTTGGTAACTCCTCAAAAACAAAGCGTTTCCGTAGTCTCTCCCCTGGTGGGCAGAGACAATAAATGTGAACAAAATGAAGTCACGTAGGACCTACTCAAAACTGCTAAAACAAAACCAGAGGCCCAATTTGGGCTTCTTGGTCCTTTAGGAGTTGAGCATCTTAACCAGAGTGTGCTTTCATTGGGAGATCACTTTAGAAGCTCACTGGAAAGATGCTACAAGAGCCAAACTCTCTTGAGATCAAACGTTTATCACTATGTATAATGATTTCGTATGCAATCATTCAAAGTGGGAAGTTGTAGACCACTATTGAAGAGATAGCAGACAACCCCTTTTCCATTCAAAGATCTGTGGCCATAGACATTTAGTGAAGTCATACTTACACCACTTACTAATTGAAGACCAACCAAGCTTATTGGAAGAGGTGAGTTGTAGTTGGTAATAAGGTCTGTCAATAGGAGACATGACCGGGATAGTATCCTCTACCTTACTCCCTCTATCCGGAAATAATTGTCCCAGTTTTGGCATTTTTTTCCCCAAAATAGGTTGTCCTATGTTTTGATGCCCTGTCCACTTCAAACGGGGCGAACAGTGAGAGGGACACAAAAACTACATATTACTATTAAAGATAGACCATTTCTGGAGTACTGAGATGGATATGTGAAGTTGAAAATGCCAAAAACTAGGACAGTTATTTCCGGACAGAGGGAGCAGTTTGTTTGCATTCAAGATGTCCACTTCAAACAAGGCAAACAGCGAGAGTGACACTAAAACTACATATTACTACGAACAGCGAGAGTGACACAAAAACTACATATTACTATTAAAGATAGACCTTTTTTTGAGTATTGAGATGGATATGTGAAGCTGAAAAATGCCAAAAACTAGGACAATTATTTCCGGACAGAGGGAGTAGATTGTTTGCATTCAAGCCGTGGGGTGTGACATTTTTTCTTCGTTTTTTTGGCAGGTATATGGAGTATTGTCTCTGTCAACAGGGCTGGCGAGGGACCAGAGGCTGATCACTTCGGTTCTAAGCTGGCTGATAGTGTTCCTGGTCCTGGTGCTGTTTGTTCGAGTGCTGAGCAACATCGTAGACACAGTGTACATATGTTATGCCATGGACAAAGATCAAGGAGTAGCGTCCAAATCCGAGGTTCACGACGTTCTAGCTGAGCTACCAGGCGAGAATCCTGCTCTCGCAGTGCGCCGTGAAATTTGACCTTGATGTCCTCAGAGCTGCTGTGCTGCCTTTTTTGTCATGTCGGCTTTGCAGTTTTGAGCTGGTAGTGTAAATTGGGTGTTTTGTAACTATACCTCGAGAATCATTGTATAACAGGGACTCAAATCGGCATTCCCTCTTTTTCCAGAAATGCTGTCTGTTGATTAAAGCACATATGTGGGATGTGCTTGCATAAGTTTTGCTCAGCAAATGAATGATTCTCTTGCCTTTTGTATCACCTTGTGAACTCCAAGTTTTTATAAGTAGCTGTGCTCAAGCCTAAACATCTGAAAGTGCCTTTGCGGCCAATAGAATACGGTGTATTTTTCTAGTATTTGGAATGGATCCAGACCTTTTATAGGTTAGAGTTCAACAAACAAGCTGAAATTTACATCAATGCGGTTCTAGTGAGCTATTGAGATCCCAATTTAGAGCTTCTTGTTGGTAGCAAATGCCAATTATATGGCCACATGTGTACTATGCCCATGGGACGTTTAGGGATTAAAGCTCATTTTCTTAGGCTTGCTTTACATGAAAGGTGATGGCCGCTTTTGTAGTTTGACAAGCTTGAACCCTTGCAGCTCAGTAACTTAACCCCTAAATGACAAAGGGGGTAAGGGCAAAACCTAAATGTGTTCTAAAATGTTGCTTCTACAACTTTGATGAAGTTTGGTCCAAAAGAGAAAATGAGAAGCACGATGTTTAGTAATTATCCATACAGTCAAACTTTCAAAAAATGTTTTAGATACTAATTAAATGAATTTAGAAGCATTTATCGTTGAATATTCACCAAAATTACAAATTTTATTTTTGGAATTTGAAATTTGGTATGATTGGTTGAAACTAAACATTCTATTCTTGAGTTCAAAAAAGCAAATTTTTAGAAAGAGGGAACATCATTACTTTCCCGAAATAGTAAGTTTTGTAACACTAGGACAATGTTGAGGTGTTTGTCTTTGAAAAATTCTCCTTGATGGAGTTTAACTCCGATTGACATGATTCAAATTGGGTTGGAAAGTAGACTTGATTTCCTATTTGAAAATATTTTTTATTTTCTAAAAAAGTTTTTTTTCCATCTCGGGCAGCCCGTAAAAAAAGGGCAGCGACCATAAAATGGTTGATTGGTCACTTAGGGGTTAACCCTTAAACGTCAAAGCAAGCCCCATGGGCTTAGTATAAAGGAATAATTGGAGAAAAAAGTTTCATTTCTCAACCAAATCAAGCGAGACTTGTTGCGTTGGAAAGCTACTAAAAAAGCGATCTAGATTCCAAATTTTCGCCTCATTTGAGAGATTGTGGAATCGTTGGTAAGCAATCAAAGTTATCAAATTGAACAAGTTTTGAGGTTGGAGCAGCTGAAGTTCAGCAGTGCCGCAGTGCTACAGTGCAAGCCAGCAGTGCACTACAGAGCCGTTTTTGGGCAATTTTTAAATTTTTAAATTTTTAAATTTTTTGTTTTCCCCAAAAAAATTAGATTCCTTCCGGGCTGCCCCATTCAAGCCCTCTTGACGTTTAAGGATTAACCGAATCTACGGAATCAATCCCAAGACCTTTACATGATGAAGTCAAGACCATTCCCTAAAATATATATTCTTATGGGTTGAATATATATTCTAATGCACTAGAATATTATACACTTCCAACCCTTTGCATAAAGTTTTTATCACGTTCTTGTGGCTTCCAGCTGTTGGTCCTCTTTTCATTATTAGACTGATTAAATTTATGTGATTCTCATACCCGTTTTCAACAGGATTTCAATAGTATCCAAAACTTGAAATATTTGGATACGGTTCGATTAAGTTATGAATTCTTGAAGTTATGCTCATCTATATATGAAAAAAAGTTCAAAAATCTTTAACGTATATGTACAATATCCAAATATCATGAACGCATTTTTAGGGCATTGCGATCCTCTTGAAACATAGACAACATCCATAAAAGAAAATGAAAAAAACACACTCAAAGATTGAAAATCACAAGAAGGAAAGGTCATTCTGTGTATGTACTTTCCAAATGCTTGTAGGATTCACAATTAAATTATTCCTTATTTTGTGGTTGTTGTCTAAGGCCCTCTTCTTTTTGATGGTGAATTGCAATTATTGTAGGCCAAAATAATTTTAATAAGATTCTCACTTTTAGCTACAGTGACGAACAAAATTGATTTGAAACTTTTCCATTCAAATAACCATACCATGAGCATTAATGGGCAAAGTCCAAAAGTCATTACGCAAAAGTTGTAGTATGCAACATGTAACACATTACTATGGAAGTTTGAAGAAACTCAATTGTGGTTTGAAAGAAAATGAATTTCAAAGTTAGCCATTTTTAAAACTCGGTTTTGTGCGCTATGATTCGGAGTTTAGGGAGTTGACATTTATAGAATTTAAAATTTTCACAATTAACAAACATGCAAATGATGTTGGTTCTCACAATATTTAAATTTTTTTTGGATTTGAGAGCATGGGATTGCATTGGCCATTGTATAAAGAGCATAGGTTGCAACATGAACCATTGTTACATTTTAATGCCCTTGCGTTTGATATAGTTGTTGAATAGAGCAATTCGTTCAATTTATATATTAGAGTTGTATAATGCAGTATTTTGGTCTAAATTTTTTGTACGAAGTATAGAGTTCATGAGACACATAATCAATCAACCAAAATGATAAACTATCTATGGTCTATCTATAATAAGTATCTATGGTCTACCTAGATTTACATTCTAGAACGACTACCATGTCAAGAAATTGCGTACACTGGTTGGAATTGGGTGCTCCTACCTTGAATTCAAAATCACTGCATATGAATCAGATGGTGGAATCAAGTGCGAGGAATCGGAAATAGATGCGCGAGGCAGGATATTCTAGTGCAGGCAGTGGATTAATAACTTCCTGCCCTGGATTAATAACTTCCTGCCCTGGATTAATAACTTCCTGCCCTGGATTAATAACTTCCTGCCCTGGATTAATAACTTCCTGCCCTGGATTAATAACTTCCTGCCCTGGATTAATAACTTCCTGCCCTGGATTAATAACTTCCTGCCCTGGATTAATAACTTCCTGCCCTGGATTAATAACTTCCTGCCCTGGATTAATAACTTCCTGCCCTGGATTAATAACTTCCTGCCCTGGATTAATAACTTCCTGCCCTGGATTAATAACTTCCTGCCCTGGATTAATAACTTCCTGCCCTGGATTAATAACTTCCTGCCCTGGATTAATAACTTCCTGCCCTGGATTAATAACTTCCTGCCCTGGATTAATAACTTCCTGCCCTGGATTAATAACTTCCTGCCCTGGATTTTGTTAACTGAGGCCGGGGTGAGAGACTTGAAAGGTATCAGGGACGGGATTCCGGATTTGGACCAATTACCCATAGAAAAGAAACGATCACGACATGAAAAGAACTCTCCACAATAAGGTTGAGGTACCCTATTCCGATAACTTAAGCTACCTACACTATTTCTGGACCAGCCATTAATAGGGTGATATTTTTCCCAGGTTGGAAGTTAGTTTTTGCAGAGAATGCAAATTTTTCCATGAATTATTTCCCAATATTGAAATTTGTACAATTTTTCAAAGTGAAAAGTACTTCAGGACCCAAAACCGATAATATGCTCTAATGTACAAATGAGGTACATCTTTTCTTTCAAAATCTAGAAATTAGGCCTGATTGGTTTTGTGTCGTTGGTTGCTTCAAGGTACCTAAACCTTAGAGGCAATCCAAAATATTTGTGGCCACTCTCAACAATGAAGAGCCCGTAACGAAATTTGAAGAGGCTTGAGTTAGATGTTTTGCACATCTATCAAGGCCACGATTGGGGAAGAAAAGGAGGAAGGTCGCACCAGATATTTTCGAGGTCGCCTTTGGCGCGACAAGGTGGAGATGTTCTAAGCATGATATTCCTTTGCTTTTGAACTTGGAATGTCTTAACCCCTAAGTGCCCAAGGGTTTTCTTGAAATGCTAAATGTGTCATAATGTCCATCTTACTCAACTTTTATGAGCTTCAATTTTTTAACATGTGTAGAACACAACATTAAGACAACATCCATACGGTCAAATTTTGGAAAAATGCTATGAATTATTTAATAATCAATTTATAAGATTTTTTTTTTAAATTCATAAAAACTACATGTTTAGTCATTTTGACTTGGAATCAAGTATGATAGGTCAAAAACATTGGTTTTATATGGTGGTTATCTTGTTCATGTTAGAACTAATCTCATTTGGTAGAAAACTTAAAGATTCCATTCCGGGCAGATTTTCAAAATTGTGACAATTTGAGATGCTGTCACTTCGAGGGCTCTAGAGTTTTCAAAATTTCTTTTTGGAAAAGTTGCTTAGTTTCAATATCTACAAGTGAAAAAAAAATGACACTCAAAAATTGTTATTTTTGCAAAAGTTATAAACGTTTAAAGTGGGCTTAACTTTTTTTAAACTCTCAAATTTTTGATCCACCATATATGGTCGATTAGGCAGTTAGGGGTTAAGCCAGGCTTCCATGTAACTTAATATTCTGCGAGGGGATGTTGTTAACCCTTAAATGACACAGTAAGCCCCACGGGCTTTATTTCCAAGGAATCTTGCTTCTAGCAGGAACACTGCTTTATTCCTTTGAACCATACATAGATCATTGGATGCACAACAAGGTGAGGCATTTGATGTGCTCAATTGCTACAACAAATTCTTCCGTGCTTGTTTGCAATGTCTAGATCAAAGGTTTTGGAGGATCATTTGATTCTTGTCCAAGTACTCAATTTATTCCTCATGTGTTTGTTCCTTTGTTGTGATTGGTCGTGCACCCATGCCCGGCCTAAATATATAACCCTTATTCTTTGAGAGATGCTTGGGCTGCCCACCCAGGATCTGAAATGTCTTTTAACCCTTAAACGCCGGCAGAGCCATTTTGTGGCTTTTGAATGACTGAAAAGGCTTGTTTCTCAAGAGAAAAAGAAGATTTTCATCCATTTCTGTGTGTGCACCTCCTTGCTACTCTTCTACACAGCACATGCATGGGAGATATCCACTATGGGACTTAATTTGGGGCCTTCATTGGAAAATAAGTAGTAAAAACGGATCTCCATGTCATATATTTTGAATCATTTGACCTTTTCTACAAAAATTCAATTTAAACCATGAAGATGGTGTTTGTTGTATATGAGCTGAACTAAGAAAATGAAGTTTATCAAGTCCACTTTTGACTCCATCTTGAATTTTTGGAAAATTACTAATATTAAGTATTTTATAGCAATTGCAAGTTCAACACTTATTATCATGAGGTACCTTTAACTAATTTTAGAGACACGGATGATTTTCATCCACCATTATGTACTCCAATGTAAGTCATACCTATGGAAAAAAAATTGGAATTTTTGAGTATATTTTCTAATTTATATGAATTTTCTTAAGGATTTCCTTAAAAAAATCATAGTAATTTCAGTTTTTTTGGAAAAAAACGGAAAAAATTACTGCACATAGAAAATGTAAGGTTTCATTTAGGAAAAATATTTCAAAAATAATATCAGTCAATTTGAGTGAAAAATAGAGAAAACAGAACAGTCCCTATGACCATTCTGAATCCATGGCCATAGGCCCGGCGTTTAAGGGTTAAGGGTTAAGTTTGAGAGTGAAGTTGCTTAGTTTTTTCTCTCGTGCAGGTACTCCTTTATATTTGTGTAATTTTATTTGATTTATTTTTAAAGTTTGAGAGAGGCAGGGGCCCAGTGGAGATTTATGCTGGGAAGTCGTCAAGGGGGGTTTACCAAGTCAAAACCGAATCCTGCAGGGAGTAATAAAATAAGAATGGAACTTCGGATACTCAAGTTGATCTTCGGATGCTCAAGTTGAGTTATCATACTTCCAAACGACCGGGAAAGGTAACTTGTGAGAGCCGTTCCCCATGAAGCACCTGGCCCCACTCTTGCAGATAGTTGTGCGAAGTCACTAAATCCTCCGGTGGTCTTGAATGAATGGGGACAAAAGTGCCCCCTATTTTTGTCCTTGTCAGGGCCCACCTTAAAAAACAACCCCCTCCTCCAATGGTTTTTTATTCCCAAATAGGTGCCCCCAAGGTAATTTGGAGCCGTAGGCCCCAAATTTGCAAAACAAATTGCCAAAAAAGGGGGTCTCGGTGCCCAAAATGGAAATTTCAGAAAAGGGGGGGGGGGGGGGGCATGAACAGTGTCTCGCAGGGGTCTCGCATTCAAGACCACCGGGGGATATAGGAACGAGGATAGTTGTGCAGATAGTTGAGAACAGGTTCACTGTTCAACCTCATGTGATCTTACATAATAAAAGTGAGAGCATGAAGCACTTGGTCCCACTCTTGTAGAAAATACACAACCAATTCACTATTCAATATCCCCTATTCGGTCTCCTATGATTTTACTCTAATAAAAGTGAGAGCGGATCTGTGAAAAACAACGGTTTTGGTTTGAGGAAGTGCCAAGCCTGATTAACCACACTAGCACACATCCTCTAACCCGATGCATGGCATAAAATTATTTTATCTCTCTGTGCAAAGTGGACGCGGGTCTCTCATGGGAATCCTTCCTTGGTTTAAGAAAGTACCAAGCCCGTCCTATTGCTCTAGTCCCTAAAGGCCGCCCATACCAAAATCAGGCTTATGAATGGAATTGACTATTCAATTTCAACGGCTATGTGGATGATTTCTATACAATTCTTTTTGTGAAGGATTTTGCTTGGTCATGCGATGTCTTTAAGTTAAATTCATATTATTTAAGCTATATTTAGATGTTCTATGAGGTTCCAATTACAAAAAGAGTTGTAAAAACGGTTCACCGTGTAGTGTATTTTGAATTTTTTTTCTTTTTTTGCTTAAACTATATTTAGGCCATGAAAATGAGTTCTATTGCATTTGAGCTTAAATAATGAAATGAAGTTTGCCAAATTTAGTTTCTACTCCATTTTGAATTTTTGAAAAAATTTGAAAACTGATTCTTTTATTGTAGTTACAAGTTCAATGGGTATTACCATGGTATAGTAAAAAATCTAAATTTAGATACATCGATGATTTTTGTTCACTAAAATTTTCTTCATTATAATTTATACCATTGGTAAAAAATCAAAGTTTTTTAATACATTTTGTAATTGACATGAATGTTCTTTACAATCAATTCAAAAAATCATAGTAATTTCATATTTTCACCAAAATTTATGAAAATTTAATGATTTGCACTAGACACGTGGCTTAATCTACTAAAGTTAACCAAATATAGTTTCCACTACACTTTGATTTTTTGAAATAAATTAAGCTTTTATTATTTACTACAGTCACAAGTTGAATACCTCTTACCATGGGATGGTTGTTTTTGTTAAATTTATGGTCATGGTAAAAACATTAAACCATGATGATATTCATTGTGATTTACACTCATGGTAGAAATTTTTGAAATTTTGGTGTAATTGAATATATATAGTAATTGACATGGATTTCTTTAGCATTCACTTCCAAAAATTATAATAATTTCAAATTTTTACCAAAATATATGGATATTTTTTTACGTGTAGTATGCACATGCTTTCATCTACTAAAATTATGATATTGAACTTTAATGTTAATTACAATGCCAAAATAAATTTTGGAATGTGATGCTAATTCCATCAGAATATGTCCGTCCTTTAG
Organism: Pohlia nutans; assembly: GCA_022496805.1. NCBI lineage: Eukaryota > Viridiplantae > Streptophyta > Bryopsida > Bryales > Mniaceae > Pohlia > Pohlia nutans. The sequence continues at coordinate 13,462,446 of CM040091.1, read as the reverse complement.
GAGTTAATAGCCAATGAGGGCATGCATAGATTGCTAGCCCTAAAAGCAAAGAGTGAATAGGAGTCAAATTAAAGAATAGATATCATATGAAGGAATAGTAGCTTAGATTAACTTCTAAAGGACCAAGTGTCCTAACTAGGACACTTCAATGCTTAGGTAGGTTCCTACGGTGTTAATTTTTATTTTTTATTTCTTGAAATAAATTATGTGATTGCTATATCAATACAAAAATGGAGATCTCATTTTTTTCGATTCTGACTTTTTAAGTGAAAGATATGGTCATATGGAGCAAAAGGCGATTTTTTAGGAAAAATGGGCAGTGCGGGCAAGGCTCAAAGTACACCTCAAAAATTATTATTTTCAACTTTAACTGTAGGATCTTGTTTTGAATTATTAGGAGAGTGCATGGTAAAATTTTCATAGAAATTGACCATACAAATTGCAAGGTTATAGTGTTTGAAGTGAAAAGACAAAATTGCAATCATTTATCATATTTTTTGACTTGCTTTGAAGACATGGGAAAATTGTTAAATTGATCAAAAAAAATTATAATTTTTTTTTTAATGTTTAATTTGATATTTTACATTAAAGAAAAAAAAACATCCACCAAAAAATGAATAGAAAGAGGTGAAAATGATGCTTAAAAACAGGAAGAATCGCAGTCATTTAGGGGTTAAGGAATAGAAGCCAGATTTCCTGAAGATGTTTAGCCTCTCCTATCACCCAAGTATCGCCTAAGAGTAGCACACATGTATTACCCGGATATCACCTATATATCCTATATACCCGGATATCACCTATATATCCTATATACCCTGATATCACCTATATATTATCACCTATATATTAATACCAAAAGAGCATGCAAGGAGCCTGAATTGCTTTTTTTTTTTTTTTTTTTTTTTTTTTGACGCAAATTGATTTCAATTGCAAAAGGAGAGATAAACAGCCTGAATTGCTCTTGAAACCATGGAAGAAGTAGCAAAAATGCTAAACCGTCTCCTGACAAACAATTCATTGGAGGAGAGTAGGAGGGTCGAGTGGAGTGTCTTTTGCTGGCCCATGTCTTTCGCCCTCCCCGTCTGCACTATTCATCCACCCCTCTTTTTTCTGAAATTTCCATTTTGGACACCTTGGGTGCTTTTTTTGGCAATTTTTTTTGGTTATAAGAGGACCTACTTGAGAATAAAAAAACCATTGGAGGAGGGGATTGTTTTGAAGATGGAGCCTGAACCGGACAAAATTAAGGGGCACTTTTATCGCCATTCATTTAAGACCACCAGGGGTTCTAGAGAAATCCTTCCGCTCCCTGTCCGCTCCCTCGCCGCTCCCCCGCCGCTCCCCCGCTCCGTTTGCATGGAAGATCTTCAGAAACAAAAAAAGAACTGAGATTCTCCCTTTCAAGCTCACGATCACGAAGAACCCAAACACTCTTCCAGCTCAATTTATGCAATGTATACGGAATCCAATCAAATGGGGACCGTTTAGGGCAATTTTACACACGTTACAGATTACCGAGCTAGCGGGATCTGAAATAATTCAGTCAACCTCTGAGAATAAGATTTACGAAATTCAACAATGGGCAAAAGACACAGAAGTTGCTAATGTAGTCGTTTAGCCTCCCAGATTTATAAATAAATAAAATCGATGAATGTGGATTTTTATCATTTGTCATTTTTCTGGTGAATGGCATGGTCGATGTGGTCGCGAGGATTTGAATTGAGAAAGTAGCATTTGGCTCCTGTTGTTCGATGCGACCACTTTGACAAATGACAAAAATTCACATTTGACTGGATTCCGTATACATTGCATAAATTGAGCTGGAAGAGTGTTTCGGTTCTTCGTGATCGTGAGCTTGAAAGGGAGAATCTCAGTTCTTTTTTTTGTTTCTGGAGATCTTCCATGCAAACGGAGCGGGGCAGCGGCGGGGGAGCGGCGAGGGAGCGGCGAGGGAGAGGCGAGGGAGCGGCGAGGGAGCGGCGGGAACGGGGGACCGGGGGAACGGCGGCGGTCGGAGCTCGGGGAAGGTGAGGCGCATTTTCGGAAGTCCGTCAAGGCTTGGAGCTTCATCGCCCCGCCGCGCACTAGGATGTACCAAAACCCCGCACCAAATTAAAACCCCGCACCGTGGTTATTGTCTGACGTACTAAATTTGTAGTCAAAGAGGCCGTGTGGGGCTGTGGGCGAAGGTTTTCAGTGCAGCTGGTAGCGCTGGGAGGGACCTGAATTGTGGGGATATCATTGAAATGTTCATTGGGCAACAGTGAACAGTGGAGACATCATCTAAATGTCTGATAAAGGGCGATAGTGAATTGTGGGGACATCATCAAAATGTTCACAAATTAATTGCTCTGGCTTTTTACCAGGAAACAGCGAAAAAAATACTAAGGCAACACCACAACAGTGAAATGCGGTGAATTTGGGTAACTTAACCTTTGAACGCTTTAACCAATATCTGGACGATGGACAGAGTCAAGTTATTGGATTCTCATCCAAATTGAACGGTTTTCATCCAAATAATTTTCTCTTGGTTCTTGTGCAAGTTTACTATCTATTGTGCGGTTTGGATATTTAAAATGGGTTATTATCATTTTTGGAAAAATCACACAATTGGTTTATGTCAAGTTTCATTCTTAGTTCAAAAAGTGAGACCTAAAACATGATTTTCCAAAATAAGTAGAATCAAATAATGGAAACCATACCATCTCATAGAGCATGTTATTCCAATTTCATTACAATATTTTAAATTTTTTGGGTGTTAATGTGGGATTTTTAATCAAATTTCAAGAGAAAACCCTGCAAAAATAATTAAAAATACTTAATAAAAAACATGATAAATCCAACCGTACAGATGTGATCTGCGCGTTGACATTTACATCTTTGCTTTGTACATCAACTCAATTTTTGGTATTCATCTAACATTTTATAACGTTTCTTTGAAAACAGCGTTGAATTGGGACCTTAACCCCTAAACGTCACAGCGTCCAAAAACTGGACGACGAATGATTTCAAAGCCTTCTCACGTTCTCATCAACGCTTGGATGATACTCATCCAATTTTTTGGAGATTCTTCACCAAGTTGTTGTCCTATCTAATGGTTGGATTTAGTCATACTAGAGTACATATTTTTCTAAAATTACAAATGTAGAAGTATGTCAAGTCGTTGACCGAGCCAAAATTGCATTGACTCTAGTTCAAAGTGGAATCGTGAAAAATGAGGTCATAAATTTAAGAAACACAAAAATTTCAAAGTATCACCACACTTAAGAGTATCTCATTTCAAACTCATTCCAACAAATTTTACTCAAAAAATATTGAAATTTAGTTTGTAATCGAATTTAGAAGGAATTTTTAATTTTAACTTTCAAATTTTATAATTAAATATTGGTGATTGTATTAGTGAATGGAACCGTACGGATGGAATCTAAAATTCAAAATCTAGAACTTTCATTTGTATATCAATTCCAGAATATTCTTCTAAATAGTAATTTATAATGCTTTTTCTCAAATTGTCAATTCCAGGGACACCCTGGTACGTTAACCCCTAAACGTCACAGCGTCCAGAAACTGGACGACGAATGATTTCAAAGCCTTCTCACGTTCTCATCAACGCTTGGATGATACTCATCCAATTTTTTGGAGATTCTTCACCAAGTTGTTGTCCTATCTAATGGCTGGATTTAGTCATACTAGAGTACATATTTTTCTAAAATTGCAAATGTAGAAGTATGTCAAGTCGTTGACCAAGCCAAAATTGCATTGACTCTAGTTCAAAGTGGAATCGTGAAAAATGAGGTCATAAATTTAAGAAACACAAAAATTTCAAAGTATCACCACACTTAAGAGTATCTCATTTCAAACTCATTCCCAAAAAAAAATTTCAAAAAATATTGAAATTTAGTTTGTAATCGAGTTTAGAAGGAATTTTTAATTTTAACTTTCAAATTTTATAATTAAATATTGGTGATTGTATTAGTAAATTGAACCGTACGGATGGAATCTAAAATTCAAGATCTAGAACTTTCTTATGTTTATCAATTCCAGAATATTCTTCTAAATGGTAGTTTATAATGTTTTTTCTCAAATTGTCAATTCCAGGGACACCCTGGTACGTTAAGGGGTTAAGGGGTTAAGAGTTGAAATCCCCACATCCCAGCATGCATAAATCACTTTTTAAAGAATCTAAGAACGATGAAAGTCCACTCCAGTGGTAGTACTAGCCCCGACCATATCCCTGAATCTGCCCACCGAAGAGCCAGATCACATGGTCAAGAATTGCAGTCTATCATGGGGCTTCAAAGAACTATGATATATATATATATATAACTCCGGTACTACAACCGGCGTGAATAAAGAGCCCATTCGTCCATAAGAGTATTGTTGGTAGGCCCCGTGACCTAAACAAACTCTTTTTTGGGGTACTGCCACCTTTTGGTGGTGGGACTTTAGACATTACAATTTACTTACCGTAAGTTATATACATGCAATATATTAGTCCTAAATATAATCAATGAATATAACTATATCATTTTTTACCTAGTAATAGTATAGGTTAGTGTTGACAAGATGGAGGCCTCCAACTACAAGTATGTCTAATTTGTTGGGTAGATTTTATGCTTGCAATGGTCTTCTCATGTACACCTCATGTACATCTAAGCTATGCTAATATCTACTTTTGAGGCTAGAATATACTTCTGTTCAAAGGGTTGGTACGTTTAAGGGTTAAAGGCCCAACCAATCCATGTGGAGTTGATGGGTGATTGTTTTCATTCATATCTCCTTTTTTAAGAATCTTTTCATCATAAAACATTTTTTTAGAGATACTTCAACAAGTTCTTGTCCTATCCAACGGTTGGATTTGGTGTTATTAGAATACATACTTCTCTAAAATTAAAAATGTGTATGTATGTGAAATTTTGACCTTGGAGCCAAAATTGCATTGACTTTAGTTTAAAAGTGGCCATGCAAAAATGAAGTCATAGATTTAAGGAACACAAAAATTTCAAAAAATCACCATGTTAAGAGTATAACATTTCAAGTCCAATTCAACAATTTTCACTCAAAAATTATTAATTTATCTTTTGTAATGAAATTTAGAAGGAATATTTAATTTTTTACTTTCAAATTTTATAATAAATTATTGGTGATAGCGTTGGTAAATCTAACTGTACAGATGGAATTTTAATTTCAAAATCTACAACTTTCGCTTGTATATCAATTCCTAAATATTCCTTCAAACAATACTTTATAATGGTTTTTCTCAGATTGTCAATTCTAAAGACACCTTGTGATCTTTAGGAATTAACCCTTCAGTGCCCAAGGCGGTTATGGAGAAACCATAGTTTTTTTGGTGATGTATTTTTTTAAACTTTCTATGTTGAAATTAGGAATATTATTAATAGAATTCAACCGTATGAATGTAAGCATAGCTTAATGAAACAAGTGTTAGTTAAATATTGGTAAAGTCAGACCATTGGATTGGAAGATTATAATATGTCTTTGCACTATATAATGCACACTCAAAAATGAGATTTTGGAGGGTGTATGACTTCAAAGTTAAATAGAAATGTTAAATTTTCAAAAACAAAAGTAAAGATGTTCAACAATGACATGTGCTAGCTGCACCTCTCATTGCAATCTTTTATGTCAAGAACGGACTCATACGTAATTATTGTGAATTAAATAACTGAGCTTGACTTATCTATGTACAGTTTAGGACAAAATTTATAAATTAAAATAAGAAAGGATTTGATACATTGATCAAGATTGGAATACATACAGTAATGGAACATGAATCCAAAAAAAAATTAAAAAAATGCAAGATAACAAACTTCTAAACACAAGAAATACCGCATAGTATATATGTTGTATTTTTAAGTATTTGCTATATTATTTTTGAGGTATTTGCAGTATTTTGGCATTTTGTACATAGGTATATAGATAGCTAAGAAAGTTAGATTCCAAATTTTCTTTTTACATCATCTGTAAAATCAAAAGTTACACTTTTGAACTTTAAACACCCGACTGAGATGGTTCACAGATTTTACAACGTTTCATTTTCTGGTGATCTCGTGACCTCTTATAGGTTACTTGGGCAGTAAAGGGTTAACCCCTAAACGTCACAACGTCCAAAAATTGGACGACTAACACATTCAAACCCTTCACACGTTCTCATCGATGTTTGAATGAAAGTCATTCATTCTTTTGAGATTCTTCACCAAGTTGTTGTTCTATCTAATGGTTCCAAGGGTTTAGTCATACTTGATTACATATTTTTCTAAAATTACAAATATAGAAGTATGTCAAGTCGTTGACTAAGTCAAAACTGCATTGTCTATGGTTTAAAAGTGGCGTTGCAAAAATGAGGTCATATATTTAACAAACACAAAAATTTCAAAGAATCGTCACATTTAAGAGTATCTCGTTTTAAATTCATTCCAACAAATTTTACTCAAAAAATATTAAAATTTTGTTCATAGTCAAATTTAGAAGAAATTTTTAATTTCAACTTTCAAATTTTATAATTAAATACTCGTGACAAAATTAGTAAATTGAACTGTACGAATGACTGGAATCTAAAATTCAAAATCTAGAACTTTCATTTGTATATCAATTCCAAAATATTATTCTAAGTAGTATTTTATAATTAGTTTTTTTTCAAATTGTCAATTCTAGGGACACCCTTGTAGGTTTAGAAGTTACCTTCTTGTGCAATTTTGACATTGCCAATGGTCCATGTAAGATAACTATATCTGAAAGAGTAAAAACAACCATTTCTATAAGCGTCCATAGCTCAATCTTCCATAATAAGTAGATTTTGACATCCTACTAGCTAGTGCTGATGAGAATGTGCACAATCCAAACATCAGAGTTTAGGGTCGCTTTAATGTCAACCTATAGTTGGCACTTTAGAAATTCATAACTTATTCATACGGTGTCCAAATAATGTACTCTAATTTCTAAAGTGCGTTCGAATCCTCTTGAACTTGCTATTAAGACCCACTAAATTTTTTTTGTTTTATGTATATAAATAGGCTTAGTTCGTAAGGTGAATGCTTTAACCCCTAAATGAACCACGAACAGATTCAAAGCCTTGCAACTTTCTCATACAAACTTGGATGAGTTTTATCCAAGTCATCTTTGTAAGCCTATTAAATTCTCTATCAATTACAATAAATATCTCGTGATGAGGACCTGTTGATGATATCGGAGAGGTCTCCAACTACAAGTATGTCAAATTTGTTGCATAGATTTTAGCCTTGCAATGGTCCTCTCATGTGCACCTCAAGTACATCTGAGCCATTCTAATATCTACTTTTTAGGCTAGAATATACTTCTGTTCAAAGGGTTAGTACGTCAGTTTAGGGGTTAAGATAACTTACCTTAAAATAAGTAAAAACAATTTCCACATGAGTTACTCGAACACATGTTGAAAAGTTCTCCATATATCGGCAAAGTGACTGTAGCCGGAAGGCCAGAACGAGCTTTCTTGGTGGCCTTCGTGGCACCTGGCCTTCGTTAGAAAACAAAATTTTATCGGTATCAGGGATGAGATTCCGGATTTGGGCACCCGACCGAAGAATTCATCACCCCGAAGATCGATTGAATTAGCGTGTACAGTACAGAACGCGAGTAGTAATTCTAATGCATTGGGCTGCATGTGGGTCCCTAGCTAACTTAGCTAACTTAGTGCCCGGCGGGCTGATCAAGCCCCTGAAATCTTGAAGCCTAGCTTATTACAGTACCAGGGTTCCAGGCCACAGTATCATCATGCAAGTAGAACCTGCAGGCGCTGGATATATATATATACTTTATATTTATAAAATGGCTGTCAAGTGAAAGGGATTGGGCGTGCTTTGATCGATCCCAGCCCTTGCAAATCTGCCCTTCATCAGTGTGACCATCTCTGCTGCCACTCACGTCTGCCGTGAGTCTCTCGTTGTCCCGGTGCAACAGCAGACTCTCTCAGTTCTTCATGTACGCTTCCCAATTCCGAACTGCATGCATGCCGTCTTAATTACTCTGTCAGTAGGCCTTCGATCGATCCCCTCATCACTATCTTGCTATTCGGCAATCACGAGTTTTCTCTGGAGTTGCAATCCGCCCCTTCAGTCCTGTAGCTTTTCTTCATCGATCTACGTCTGTACGCGATCCGATTCCACCTAGTCATGTATATATGCACCGACTAGAAAACACTGTATTCCATTTCCTTCTTTGCGAGCTTCAGTGGGATTTGCTTCGGTAAATGCAGTCTGTGCCAAATTATTTGTTTGTAATTTCCGTTACCTAATTGCGGCTATGTTCAAAGATCGATCGACGTACAGAACTAATGCTGGTGTGTCGTATCGTGTGTGATGATCGAGTTGTGAAGTTCCCTGTGCGTGGTTGATGGTGAATTATTGATTTTTTAGATTGAAGAATTGAAGTCGTCGACTGATTAAACGCCCGGATCACACAAAGCCACAGACAATGGCGGAAGCGAACGCTGCAGGGGACGGAGCCGCACGGCCACCGAATGTTGCTGCTGCTGCTGCCGCGGGCGGACCGGTGGCTGTGCCAGCGGCAGTACCAGCACAAGCACAAGCTCGTTTTGACATCGAAGCTGTTCTGCTGGGGCCTCTGCCGACACGAACCAACCTGAGCTGCAAAATTCATGCCAAGCTTCATATCGATGAGACTTAATTGGCCTTGACGTACCTCGATCATGACCCACCCCGCCCAGTTTGTGTACAAATATATATAACTGTTGCCTTGCTCTGTTCTGGCTCATTGGGATTGGTTTTCATGTAGAGGTGCCAGCAGTGTAAATTAAGACCGTGTGATTGTGTTCAGTATCAAACTTAAGGTTCCTCACTGTGCGAGAATGATCCTGTCGAGGTTTCAATCAGAGGATGTTTTTCTTCTGGTCTGATCGTGTACATACTGCAGTAGTGAAGATTTATCATCCACCATAGTTTATATAACTTTATCTATTGGAATTATACGTTTTGTGCCTTGTCAGGTGGACCAATGCTGTCCTTTCTCCTTTCGCAATGAAATTTGCTTACGTTTGGAAGGAAAAGTAAATAAAAAACGGTTTCTGTTGAGTGTGCATACTGGAGCCTCTGAACAAGTTTGATTCCATTACAACAGGACATATGTTGAATATGCCACGGACATGTAGTTCAAATTTCAATTTTTTGGATTAATTTTGGATTTTACAGGTATACAAGGTCCCAAGCATGAAATTTATAGTATCGTGTAGTGTATTGTAGCAATTTTGGCTCTTTGTTGTTGAATTCCCTAAACGCAAGGGATTATGGCCATGGGGTCAAACTACAAATTGTAACCATTGGAATATTTCATATCATGACTATAAATGATTTCATATTATTTTTTGATTATTTTTCAAAGGTTTATGAATATATTAATTACAACCCACAATTTTTGTCTTTAATTTATAGACTTTAAAATAATTGTGATTTTTAACCCCTTAAGCATCCGACGGCCATGTTCTGGCCATTTTTGGGCCATTTTCAACTTTGAAACACGCTTTGAAGTGCCTAAATTCAACACATGAAATGATACAAATCATCTAACAAGTATAGGCTCAAGTATCTCAAAAACAATTTCAAACGTTCATTTCAAATATGCTTGCTAGAGTGGATTGAAATACACTTCAAATACAATGTAATTGAAGCAAAAGGTGAGAGCACTCATTGGTAGATAGGTATATAATATTTTTAGCTTGTATGATTTTCACTAAGACATGTGTAAATTTGTATTGATATTGTAGTACACTCCAATGTGATAATGTGATTACAACGCACTTTACGGTTTTCAAATTAGATCATTTTAACCCCTAAAGGACTAGGACCGTATTCTCACAAAAAACCATGAAAAACGCAGCATTTGGAAGTTGCAGAAGAAATCATATGTTTTTTTTATTTTTTTCATCATTTAACCGTAAGATCTAAAACCCAACTTGAATTTTCATGTGAGCACAAAATTTGAGAGAAAAATGACCATTAGATTCTTAGATTATAAGGATCAAAGTTGCAAAAGAAGATTTTTTGGGGTTCAATCCGGTGACAAATTTGAACTTTAGAAATTAATATTTTTTTTTGAATGGGTTAGAAATTCATTGAATGGCAAGGCCCTGTTAACAATTGAGTTAAGTCTTCAAATATAAAATCTTGTAAGAAAAAAGCTCATATTAATTTTTTCATAAAACAATTACTAGAAGTGGGTACAAAGTGAAAGGAAAAAGAAAATCATTAATAAGTTTGACATGGAATTGTAAAATGTCAATTTGAACGGTGGGAATGTTGTACTTGGAAATCTTCACCCAGTGCCTTTTATTTCATTAAAAAATATTGAACATTGAGTTTAGAAATGAGCTTCAAAGTTTTTTTTGTCCAAACTGCCCAAAAAACAGATCTCCTCATAACTTTTATCCCATTGCTCAAAATGGGTAGATTTAAAGCTTCATTTGTGGATAAAGATCAACCAATCATGAATCAAAAAAGAAATTTTGAAAAAGAGTAAAAAGTAAAAAAATTCTTGATGCTCGATCTCGCTTCAAAAACTTCAAATGCTTATAACTTTTGCATTACTTATCGGAATGACATGAAACGAAGTGCGACACGTAGAGTGTAGTTTTTGGAAGCTACACTGAAAATTTCATTGAAAATTTTAAAAATATGAGGTCCTTGGAGGCTGCCCAAAAAGTGGAACGACCAGAATATGGTCGCTCAAAAATTTAGGGGTTATTTAATGTACACATGCATTGTTCAAAGTTTCTAAACTTTTATCCTACAGAGGGGAATTTTTAAGCATATTAGACCTGACTGTACCTGCAATTACTAACTACCCTCCACAGGAGCCGGTTTTCAAATTAGATCATTTTGATGTACAGATGCATTGTTCAAAGTTTCTAAACTTTTATCCTACACAGGGGAATTTTTAAGCATATTAAGGTAGGAAAACCAAAAACGGTTAATGCCCTCAGGGCGTGCACTAAAGTTTTTTAAAAGCAGGGAGGTGGTAGACCGAAAATGGAGAATTTTTGCATGACAAGGATTACTAAAAATTTATTAAAAATTACTAATTTTTTTGGAATCTTGTGTGTGGTTTTCTGTGATATTAGTTAACCGTTTTAGGTGCTTTCATGTGTAGAAAAGGAAGAGTCTAGTATACAAGAAGGGGGTTTGACAAACTTCCCACTTTGAGAAATTGTAGATAATTATTTACACAGAATAAAAATATGAAACAACTTGCATTCTTCATCATTTCTTCTTCTTCATCTCAAAAAAATTTCACATAATTTCTAACTCCATTCCTTCTAAGGTAACGGGTTCTATTTCCGACTGAATTTCAGATTTGCATACTTAGACTTGTGAAAGAATTTTTTTATAATTTTTGGATGCTCTACAAAGCTATTGCAAAGGCATTCCCCAAAAAAAAACATTTTTTGAGCATTTCTACAATTTTCTATGATTTTTTAAGTTTGAAAGTTTAGAGTGACCATTAACCGCTCGTAGAGTCATGGTTTTCATGAGAGGTTGGATTCTGAAAATAGAGTGCTTCTACACCAATCAGAAGCTCTTGATTATTCCAAGCATGGACGAAATTAGAACACTCTTGGACACTATCAAAAACCATGCTGGCTGGTTTCTGACACCCATCTCCCAACCAGTAGGGGTCGGAAATAGAACCCAGTCGGAAATAGAACCCGTTACCTTAGTCAAATCACCTTATTTTCACCATTTTTGGTTTTCCTACCTTAGACCTGACTGTACCTGCAATTACTAACTACCCTGCACAGGAGCCGCCATCGCTCTTACAAAGTAGACCAGGCACCAGTTCTACATAGACTTCTGTCCCTCATAAATTCAGCTGAGAGAAAAGTATGTACTCCAATGTCAAACCATGGACACCAAATAGTACTCCCTCCTTCCGTCAAAAGACCATGATATCAACTTAAATTTTGTCCCAAAACAAAACTATGATTTCTAGCTATACTTATTCACCGCGGACAATTAAGCTTCGCGGACAATTAAGCTTCGTGTATGCTTGACAACTACTTTAGGGCATTGCAGTCAATTTAGCATCTTAATCCATGAATTTTGATCATGTTGATCATGGATTATTGTTATGTATACACTTTCTGGTAGTCAAAATACTCTCTCTGTACTCAGTTAATCCATAGATTTGCATCACAGTCAACATACTCCCTTTGTAACCATGGGATTATGCTTAATCCATGAATTTCAACAAAAACAAGGTCATTTTGCAGGACAGAGGAAGTACTTGATTGGAGGAGCATCAAGCCTTGCTAGACAATCATATATGTGGGGTACGATTAACGGCATGGTACCTTAATAAAGACCTCCACTACGTGCCTTCAAATGTCCAAAGGAAACACCACTAGAAGCATAGGCGTTGTTTCTCATTCTAGAGGATCTTGTTCATTGTAAACGCTTGTATTACGTGACGAATCGAACTCACCAAATCCAACCAAAAAATCGGTGAATGCGAAGTGACGTCATTTGACTCACAGAAGGAGTGAAAAGCGACGTCTTCTCCTTGTAGTGCACATACAGGAGAGGAAGAAGTTATTAGACCCACTGATTGCCACCTCGTCTCTACTTTCAAGAGAACTAAGATAACCAATTCTTCACTCTTTCCACTTCAAAGTCCTAAACCTAAAAAATTATTTTCAGCACAAACAAACATGTAGACACCACAACATAGTCATATTATCAGAACTACCACATGCACAGCTACCACACCCTTAACCCTAAACCCAAAAACCCTAAACCAGCTCAACCTGCACGATTGGAACCCTAACCCTAACAAACCAATAGCTGAATTGCTACAATATCCACTGATCAATTATCTGTAAATCAGTTTCCGACAAGGGAAACGTCTCACTGTCACCACACCATGGAAGACCTATCAGGATTCACATGTTTATTGCAAAATTGTTGTCACCAATAGTAAAAGTCCTACACTATTTAAAGATCAACCATAAAAGGACCAAGGATACATGGTTTTAAAATGACAAATTCAATTAATCATATTGTGAAATATGCAATTGAGATGTCTGAGACTAAATTTTGTGTCACTAGGATCAGTGAAGAATAATGCATATGACGATCAAGAAACAAATAAATTTGAACAAAAGGAAATCCACATAAACCTACTCAAAACTGCTAAAAAAATACGAGACCCAATTTGGACTTCTTGGTCTTTCAGGGTTGAGGACACAGTTTGTAAGGTGTAGCATCCACCTCTTTGTTAGCCAAAATTGGACCAGTGCTGATACCCACCACGGCCCCTGCGTACAAACATCAGCACAAAAGAACAAGTTAAGTTCAAAAAACAGCATATTACTGTGAAAACAACAGAGGTTGAAAACTACTCCCTCCGTTCCATAATAGATGATGCTTTTGAAAAAAATCAAAAAAAGTTAAGCAAATTGTTTTTTAAAGTATAATATATTTCTATTTCGAAGTAGTTTTCTATCAAAGCAATATCATTCTGCACATGGTATTGTACATGTGGCATGTGGCAACATGGTGATGTTCGTTGCCGTGTGTTCTTTGATGCAACCAACATATGCTTACATTGATTTTAGCTTAGCTCATATGTTGTTTGTGATCCACACATGAGCAAAGACAAGCGTCACAGACAAAAAACACTTCATGTGCACTTGTCTTCTGATTTTGCTTTGATAGAATCTGTAAAACAACTTCAAATTGGATAAATGATCTGCATCAAGTAATTTGGGGTAATTTTTTTTCTCAAAAGCATCATCTACTATGGGACGGAGGGAGGAGTATTGATCTTGGGTATACAGAAAAAATGGGGTAAACTAATTGCACCTTCAAAAGGACATGATGACCCGGGTGAAGACAGTTCACTACAAGCATAGGCGTCATTTCTCACTCTGGAGGATCCTGTTCATTGTCGCTTTTCACTCTACACGCTTGTCCTACGTGACAAATCGCACTCATCAAGTCCAACCAAAAAACCGGTGTGTGCAAAGTAGCGTTGCTTGACTCACAGAAGGAGTGAAAAGCGACGCCTTCTCCTTGTAGTGGTCAAACGTGCCTCCGAGCACCACAACGGAATACTTCTTGATTGGTTGAATTGTCACAATAGCCAGCATCACAGTTTGTTACTCACTCGATCAGCATCCAACGCTCCCTACAAATCCGTTGGAACGGAAAGACGGAGTCGAGAGTGAAATCAATGCAATAATATTGACAAATTGATAAATAAACAACAAACTCTTGAATTCTTATACTTCTAAAACATATCTTTTCACCGACATCTTTATTCTCAGACAACGACAAAATTGATCTTCTCCCGAGTCCGACCCAGGGCACCTTAACACATTCACCAGGTAGTAAATGGTACAAGAATGATGGTGAATTTTTGGTGAACACTTGCTAAATTGAAGTGGTTGCTCAAATTTAGCAAGTGTTCACCAAGAATTCACCATCATTCTTGAACCATTTACTTGGCAGTAAATCGGTCAAGGTTCCCTGTGGTCCAGCAAATCCCCGAGTTCGGAGACACGCCACCATCCAACTCTTTTCTTTTTCTTTTTTCATATTTCACATCCCCATATTGGCAGAGTAGAGACGTATATTTTTGGAGCGGAGTCAGAGTGGTAACGAAAAATATTTTCATCTATGTATTTGTAGTATCTTCATGCATATGTTTCATATTTTCATCCATATTTTCATCCAAATCTACAATACATGTCGCGATTTTTTTTGGAAAAGTGGAAATCTGACACCAAAATACTCTCTTCACAAAAACTTCCATAGCAATCAGACGATTTTTTTGCCTAAAAAAAGGGTTGGCACCATCATCCTCGTCCACTTACAATGATGAGTCGTCGAACCTAAAGTCCCAACACAAAGCGCGTCAATACCATATTAACCCTTAAACGTCAAAGCAAGCCTGTCACGCATCCTTGAAAGAGAATAATGAAGAAAAAGTTGATTTTCTCAACCAAATCAAGCGAGGATTGGTGCGTTGGAAAGCTACTGAAAAAACTATTTAGATTCCAAAATTTTGCCTCATTTGAGAGATTGTGGAATCGTTGGTAAACAATCAAAGTTATCAAATCGAACAAGTTTTGAGGTTGAGGCAGCTGAAAGTTCAGCAATGCCGCAGTGCTACAGGGGTAGCCAGCAGTGCACTGCAGAGACGTTTTTGCAATTTTTTTATTTTTTTATTTTTTTGGTTGCAAAAAAAATTTAGATGCCTTTCGGGCTGCCCCGTCCAGGCCCTCTTGACGTTTAAAAGTTAAATCAAGAAAGATAATGTGCACAAAAGGTAATCATGTAACTTGCCACCCAATCATAAAAGTGAGATCTTGTCGATTGAATAAGTTATAGCTACACTTATAGTCCTAGTACTGTCTATTTGCATACTTAGAATATGTACAAATTAACTAAACTATTACTTTGGCGTTCTAATTAGCTTGGAGTCAAAGGCTTTTGGTCTATCAGTTCCTCATAAACAACTCAATTACCATATGAGTAACTTATTTATAAACGTAAAGGTTCCCACATCCCCACGTTCCCTCCTTTGGGAGCTCAAGTGTCTTTTACACAAAAATTAAAAAATTAAAATGTTTTATAGAAAAACAAACTAACGAAACCAAACCCAACTCATTTTAGGGCAAAACCTCAGCTTCTTCCACACGTACCTGAAACCCTAACCCACCCACACTGTAGTCTCGTGCTTGCACTTTGAATCTCCTTTACCACCACCGTGAATCCGGGATTCGCAAAGCGTGAGAGAGAGCCTCCGTCATCGCGGATCGATTCTCTCACGAGGACTCCGCCTCCGTTGCACTGACGGATCGTATCCGGCGCGGGTAACTTTTCAATCAACCCAAAAAGACAGAAAGAGAGAAAGAGACAGACAGAAATGACAATAATAGCAACACACTTGTGTGACCGGTGATCCATGTGCATCATGTGCTTCCATGATTCCCAATCCATCTCACTGGACCCCTCCCTTTACGGACTGATTCTCCTCTTTCTACTTCATCACTTGACACTCACCTTCCCACATTGATAAGTAGCAGACAAGTTCCACGAACTCATTTTCTCGCAGGAGCAGCAGAATTGGACATCATACACCATTGTAGAGTTTCCGATCCGGGTTGTTTCGGGGGACGGGTCGGTACTGCGTAATGAGGGGGTGATAACTGGATTTTGGTAGAAGCCGGGGCGCATTTGTGATTTTAGGTTTCGGTGTGTTTTAGGGTTTGCGATAATGGTGTTGGAGAGGAACGATTCGGCGTATTGATCGAGGAAGGCAAACTGTTGTTCGTTGAGCTAGAGAAGCAAAGTTTTCAGATCGAATGACAGCTTCCTCTTTGAGTGTTGGTGATTTTTAGGGTAAGAGATTTAACGATCTGTCCCACGCTGAAGAAACTCTTTGCTTTTGCTCATCGTATCACCCATCCTTGTTTGTAGCTTTAGGCCCGTGAAGTGTTTTGAATGTCGACTGTACAGATTTTTGTTCTCCTACATGTCAATGTGCGCAGAGCCGTTCAAGAAATAATGCATCTTCTTAACCCCTAAAGGACCATAAGGCCTCCAGGGGGCTTCATGTTTTTTTTAGCATTTTTTATTAGGTTTTATGTAGACTTCATTTTGATCAAATTTGTTCGTTTTTTGACCAAAACATGCAATGTTCTTCACTAATTCCGGAGATATAAAATTTGGTCCAAGCCGACTTATATATTTCACAATATGACAATTGAAACTTGTCATTTTAAAACCATGAATCCTTGGTCCTTTAGGGGTCAACTTGAATTCACAGCCTTGGAAATTCCACCTGTGACCAAGAAGCCGGCTGTCTTTGTTTTTTTTGTGTATTTTGTGACACTGATTTTGCCTCATCTGAATTGTGTTCTTTTCTCGTTGTTTTATAACTTGGTGAATGGCATGATTTGGACCGGCAGGTTTAGGGTAAAATGAACAATTTAAGGGGCTCTCCAAGAGCCAGTGACTTGTTTGAGAATATGGAGCTTCTGCAAGGAGGCTCAGAGGAGGCAGACTACCGTCCTCTTGGACACGCCGAGGATGAAGCAGATGACCTGGAGGAGTTCAACGTCCCGGAGCCTCCCCGGCCCAAACCCTGGACCAGTCACTGGTTTTGGTGGCTCAGGCTGCTTTCTCTTGCCGTTGTGTGCCTTGCTGTTGCAGCTGTGTTTCTTCACTGGGTCGGCCCCATCTTCTTAGACAAGGTAAAGAGATTTCTTTTCTCACTCAATTGAATTATGGTCCAGAATCCGCCTCATTATAGAAATAATGCTTCAATGAGTGATCTGTGCTATTAGAAATGAAAATGAGAAAGTGTGGAATCATAGTGTTACCATGAATCAATTTTCTAAGAAAGGCAAATGAAAATGATAAGGAATGGAATCATAGACAAGGTAAAGATTTTTCTTACTCAATTGGATTATGGTTAAGAATTTGGAGTTGCAAAGGTTGTAACCAGCACGCCCCTAAAACTGCTTAAAAAAAAGGTCCAGAATCTGCCTCGTTACATAATAAAGGTAAAAATAATGCTTCAATGAGTGATCTGACTTCATAGTGCTATTAAAAATGAAAATGAGAAAGAGTGGAATCATAGTGGTACCGTGAATCGATTTTCTATAAAAGCAAATGAAAATGAGAAGGAATGGAATCATAGCGGTACCATGAATCGTTTCTCTAAGAAAGGCAAATGAAAATGAGAACGAATGGAAGTGGAATTTTTTTTTCTAGTAAAGTATGGATTTGTTATGAATTTTTGAAGTGTGCTGCCTTAATAGTCCATAAGGGTCGTAAAGTGTCACGAAGTCACCCTTGAAATCAGCAAACAATGCATTCACAGCGGTCATCTCAGTCATCTATTGTTTAAATAAAAATTAACATAATGTCAAGACCCTACTGATGTCACATTCCTTAACCCCTAAAGGACCCAGGATTCATGGTCTTAAAATGACAAGTTTAAATGAACATATTGTGGAAATTATAATTTGAATGGGACCAAATTTTATATCATTGGAATTAGTGAAGAATATCAAATATGTTGAATAATTTAATTTTCTTAAATTAACAAAAAATATATACATAAAACCTACTCAAAATTACTGAAAAAAACAGGAGTCACCTGGTGGCCTTATGGTCCTTTAGGGGTTAACAAAAAAATTCTACTATGGCCCGACACAAAAGGTAAAAGATCTTATTACTACTATCACTTGAAACTTTGATTTAAGCCAAATTATGGCCCAAAATCAAATGATGTTTCACACCGAATGGGCCCTTCTACCTCAATGAAAAGTCACCTGTCATTTCCATCGTTGACTTTTTCGAAACAATGTTTTTTTGTGCAGGTGATTATACCTTTGATGTTGTGGGAGTCTACCGAATTCTCCAGACCTGTGCTGGCGGTGGTCATCGTATGTTCCCTTGCGTTCTTCCCGATGTTCATCTTTCCATCAGGGCCTTCCATGTGGCTATCTGGCATGATGTTTGGTTATGGTTATGGATTTCTCATCATCATGGGAGGTACCACAGTTGGTCAGACCCTGCCTTACTTCATCGGACACTGGCTTCTGCATGATCGAATACAGGTATCCATTAACCTTGTGCTGTGTACAATCGTTAAGAAACTGTGTCTGATTGGGCTTTTTTATTTCTCTTGGTAGAAATGTTGTGCTTTAACCCCTAAACGTACCGATCCTTTGAACACAAGTTGATGCTAGCCGCATAAATAGATATTAGCATGACTCCGATGTACAATAGGTGTACATGAGAGGATCATTGCATGCATGAAATCTACCCAACAAATTTGACATACTTGCATTTGGAGGCCTCTCCAATTTTATCAACATCTCCCCATCACAAGAGATTTACTCCAATTGTTAGAGAATTTAATAGGCTTGCAAAGGTGACTTGGATGAAAGTCATCCAAGATTGTATGAGAAAGTTACAAGGCTTTGAATCCATTTGTGATCTAGTTTCTGGATGCTGGGATGTTTAAGGGTAAATAGTAATGTCCATGTCCTGTTCATACTCGTTGTTGGAATTTTTGTTTTATCTCTTTTAACCCCTAAATGACCTAGTATTCATGGTTCCAAAATGACAAATTCAATTTATCATATTGTGAAAAATCAATAATTCAGATGAGACCAAATTTTATATCATTGGAATCAGTGAAGAACATTGTTTGTGTTGGTCAAACAACAAATAAATTTGAACAAAACTAAGTCCCCATAGGATCTACTCAAAACTGCTAAAAAACACATGAGGCCCAATTTGGGCTTCTTGGTCTTTTAGGGAATAGCAATACTTTCATTTGTGAAATAGACAACATTCTGATGTATCTTGCATTGTTTTACTGTAGAATTGGCTAACAAAATATCCAAAGAAGGCGGCAGTATTACGAGTTGCCGAGCAAGGGGGTTGGGTTCAACAAATTCGGACGATCATGCTGTTACGGGTTTCGCCATTTCCATACCCGTTGTTCAATTATGTGGTCACTGCTACCAACATCAAATATGGACCCTACATCTTTGGTTCCATCCTGGGTATGATTCCAGAAGCTTTCATTACAATTTACAGGTAATTCATCTGTCTCCACCTAGTGCACCACATATTGTAGTATTGGCATGTTTAGCTGGCCTGTTTATGACATATCTCTGTCGATGCTTTTTTCCCACATTAAGAAGACTGCTAGATATATGGAGGAAAAACTAGCTGCTAGTCGCGGAGTCTCTGCCTTAGTATTTACCCCAGATTTACTTGTTTTTACTATCCAGACGTGTAACTTCTGAAAAAGAAGCGTTTTCGTAGTCTCTCCCCTTGTGGGGCAATGACAATAAACTTGGATCTGATGAGCAACTACTCTGAACTCATTAGTATCACACTCTCCAATATCACATGCAGAGAATATATGCTATTTTGTATACATGTGTTAAGTTCTGAACTCGTGTACATAGGTTACCAAAGGGGTGATATAAAAGAGTTCTCGGTGTATTAGATATTTATTTCTCAGAGAATCTTCCCTCTGGTAATACTTCGAGAAATAACTGTCCTTGTTTTCGACATTCTCCAACTAAACCCTTTTTTTTGGAAAAAAAGTTGTCTTAGTACTCGAAAAATGGTCTATCTTTAATAGTAGTATGTAGTTTTTGTGTCGCTCTCATTGTCCGCCCTGTTTGAAGTGGGCAGGGCTCACGTTTGAAGTATAAGACATAGGACAATTATGCCGGAAAAAAAAATGCCAAAAACTAGGACAACTATTTCCGGACAGAGGGAGTATTTGGAGGCATCAAGCAGGCCGTGCTTTCACCTACTGACAATCAGTCGGTTTCTGATGCTTGTTGATTTATTAGCTTAGAAAGATTACATGAATATCTGAGAAGGGTGCATCATGTCTTCTGATATCTTTTTTCCATTAGAAATTTTTACCAGTCTGTGATCATGAGTTGGGTGATGACATTTTTGCAGTGGGAGATTACTGAGCACACTGGCTGACATCAAGCATAGCAAGAGGCACATAACACCAGTGGAGATCATTTACAACATCGCAGGTGCGTGTGTTGCGGCCACAACAGCAATAACAGCAACCATATATGGGAGAAGGGCTCTGAAAGAGTTGGAGCTCAAGGAAGCAGCTGAGCGAGAAGCGTCAGAGCATCTTTCTCAACCCATGGCAAGTGTTGTTACTACTGAGCCGTCGTCTTTCAAGCAATCGATCTCATGGACAGGCACAGCAGACGTATCACAACCACTGGCTCGGTCCCTTGAGGATTTCCCTCCTTCGTCCGAGCTTCCGACTCATTCAAAGACATAGTCGTGTGTGGGGAGATTCTTTGCCAGGTATGAAGAAACACCCCAAGCGCTTGCACCTTTGAGATGAGTTTGGTTGAATGAGCGCGATATACAGTAATAACATATATTGCAATACAAGTGTCTAAATTAACCCCTAAGCGTCCACTGTATAGGAAAATTCAACCCCCTTGTGCAAATCATCTGTTTATGTGAAATTGACTTCAGTTTGACACGATCGACACTGTTGATCTTGTAGTATAGAAAAAGAGTTTTAAAATTGATGTATTGCAATCAGAAAACTGAGGTAAAATGAGAAGATGCCACCGTTGCAAAGTTCAGTGATGTAGATGGCCATATTTAGACGCTGAGGGGTTAAACGAAGCTGCTATAAATTCTGAGCCATTACAAACCTTTGCTTGAAATGATGCACGGAACATTTGATGTTATCCAGCACACCAACACTGCCATGATTGTTGCTAATTGTTGCAGTTTCGATTCAAGGACGTGGATTGCCAGCAGAAACAATGCGTGGTAGGTCGTATTGAGATTTGAGAGCAACAAGGATATGTAGCTCCAGTTGTGAGTAGAGATAGTGCGGTGTCTTCTGATAAAATGTGAGTTGGATTAATCAATTTTTTGAGACGACTGAAAGTCGCAATGTACAGCTGTAGACTGGAAATAGCCTCACATAATTTTGTAGAGGCTCACCACCCGAGTAAGTATTTTTTTTCTGGTATTCCAATACCGTATTTGAATGTGCTTGTTGTCAGGAAACTTGGGCCGTGTGAGTTCTGAGCTCACACACACAGGATCTGGTCAACGCATCACTTGAAAAGCAGCAGATATTTGGGGAAGTGGCAACGATAGTAGATTTTTTGGGTGAACTGCTTTTCCTTTCATTCAGTTGAGGAATTCTAGAGCAGTGTTGACTGCCCACCTTTTTCACTGTAGTCGGCAGTAACTACACTTGCTTGTAATAGTTGGCCCAACGAGCTTGGCAAGCCCGCGGCCGACGCGCAAACGGCAAAATGGAGCCTGGGCCCTTCAAATGTGAGTGCGGGGACGGCGCGAGCACGACTCTCCAAGCACATTGGATTATGCATTGCCCTGGAAGCCGTTGACCGCGGCGCTCCGAGGAGGAGGAGGATTATGTACAAGGAAGGTGGCCACGTGGCGAGCGAGACCTGTTGGTTCATTCTCAACTTTTCAGCAAGGGACTCAGTGAACTGTTGTTTCAGATGCAAGCTGTAGTAGGTGGCGATGCTCGAAGTACCAACACTTTCATTCTTGATGTGAGAGCATTTGTGTCAAAGTAAAGAAGATGTCAAAGCATCTTGGAAACCCTAATTCTTCCTTTCAAGAATGTTGTGTTTCTTCGAAATCGAAAGATGTGCAGAGAATTCACTTTGCTGAAAGACGTTTTCAGTTGCACTAAGCAACTACAGCTCTCATGTACTGTACAATCTGCACCCTCCCATGACCTGTGTCTGCTACCTAGCTGTATGATTACTAAGTTGATTACTAAGTATGATTACTAAGTTGATTACTCAGTATGATTACTCAGTATGATTACTAAGTTGATTACTCAGTATGATTACTAAGTTGATTACTCAGTATGATTACTGAGATGATGTAAGATGGTCAGTTTTAGATTCCACATGCTAGCACTGACGGAGTTTGTTTTTACTTGTGGATGTTTCGAGAGCTCTTTCAGTGTCAATGACTAATGGAATTCTCTAGAAGCCCTGGCTAACCTTGTCCATCATTAACTGATTTTAGGTGTGATCAAGATAGGATACCTTGGATTCTTGTCAATTTTTTTATCATGAGATGGGGGTGCATTATTAAGCCTGATATGATCAGTAAGGTACTGACTGCAGAGTTTCAGAATCCACCAAAATTCTTGGCTATAGGAGTGAACAGTCAACATAATGGTCTTCTGTTCAGGCTGTCATTCTCTGTATGTACTGGTTTTTTCTATGATCTGAACGTTAACCTCTAAACAGGACGACCACCGGCGCAACAGTCGAGGATGGAGCAGAAATCTGTGTAGAACTGACAAACGGAGATTGAATTTGGAAGTTGTGCCCTGGAATGGGGTATGGATTTAGTAACCTAGTAGCTGGGTATTGAATTATTGATTTCCAATTATTCTACATTGGAGTTTTCTTTTATTGAAACCGGTTCCCACAGCTGTTTTCGGTGGTTTCTTTTATTAAAATGGAATTAAAAAATGGAATTGAAATGTAATGTTGATCTTGGCCTCATTTAAGAGGTTTTTAATGCCTTTTTAAAGAGGGTTTTAATGCATTTAAGAGGTAGATTAGTGTTAGATAATTATAAGATTTGAAAATATTATAGATTTTTACTCTCGACAAAAAAAATTACCAAAGACATTGATTCCAATACTATTGAAAGATCCCCATCTTGAAATATAGAGGGTAAAAAAATTGGTCAAAAGTAAAAACTTACAACATGTTTATGTAAATTAGTGTATCTAACACTAATCTACCTATTCAGTGTAGAGTTATCCGTTAACTTTTTTTGTTTTTGAGGATTAATGTTGTTTTTAGACACGTGTTCTTTTTTGAGGATTAATGTCACTATTCACTCAAATTGTGGTCCACTCGCCCACTTTTGAGGGACTTTATGGATAACTCTACTAAACTACATATTATTTGGATGTTCTCCTATGAGAAAGGATTCACTACCTTATTGTTATGAGGATTTTCTTACAAATAGATTGAAAGAAGTGTTGTGTTCAGTGAAGTTAAAGTGAGCAAATCTTCGCCAGGTGGCTACATTTGTATTCATGTGGCTAATCGCGACAAAGGAAAAAAATTAATTTAAATGGAATAATCGCATAATGCTTTCTACTGTTGCATGATGGTTGGATCTACTTTAGCTCTAGTGACATCATCGTGGCTTGCTACCAACTACCTTTGATGGCTCTAATGTCTGCTCCCTAAACCCTAAATCGCCTCTCCCTAAACCCTAAATCGTCTCTTCCTGAACTTAGGCGGGTCATATATTGTACACGGCCGAAGATTCAATGTAAGTTTCAACGTACAACGTATGACCTTCGTCTATTTTATTCTTAATAAAATCCACCACTGCAGCCCATTCGTCATACTTCTACGAGGTAGGCAGTCTTCGGTATTCCCATAAGCCTTTTTGCTAATGAGCCATATATTCCCCACCTTCACTAGTTGTACTACAAGACTCTTATTCATGATTGGAGATGGTTTTTATTTTTTTATTTTAATTGTATTAAGATGTAAGACATATTAGCTCTCACATCTGTCATTGCAAAGTCTACTCCAGAAGCCCCAAAAAGAGAGAGTTGAGAGAGTAACTCTGACCCAAAGGGCCAACATGAATGAAGAGTTTGTTGGGGGAAGTGCTACCAACTTGGCCACCCAAGATGACACATGCTACCCTTGATGCCCTCTTTCAAGGGTAAACTCTATAGCCCCACAAAACTTACAAATTTTAAACTGTAAACTATTGCAGCAGCTACCCAAATTTTGCAAATTTGACATTTTGAAATTGTAATTATATTTTGAAAACTAATTACACCCATCATATTCAAGAACATGAAATTACTAAATAGTGAAGCTTGTGATGTTTACTTGTAATTAGACCCTATTGTTCAATAGACTCATAATATGATATGAACTAAAAGAAATGCTTGATGAATCCCAAAACTTGAAATACCATAGACTAATAGTAGTTCCGGCAAAAATCAATTCTAAGAATTGATGCCGGAACTTTAGGGAAATGCTTTTTTTAAATAGATGCAGAACTTTTAGGGGAGTTTTTTTTTAAAAATTGTAAGGGAAACTAATAGATTTCAAGAAATATTTGTTTTGCTCAAATCTACTTTTAGTAAGACAATAATTATTCGGCATAAGGGTGCCGAAATTGCTATCAACCTATGGTAGTAATATAGGTGGAGGGCAAGATCATGAAAAACTCCAAACAATAAATAAATGCCAAAAAAAATTGGATTTTTTTTCGTATGGCGAAGAATATTTACAAACCTTTCTTTGGAAATAATTAAATATTCAAACAACCTTGTCCTCCACCTCCGGTAAACAACAAGTTTCGTAGGCATACAAAGTGTAATGGAGCCTACTTTGGCATTGAAACAAAGGGTTGAGTTCCATCATGGGTACAGGGCGAGCCAAATTGCATGGTGTATGTCATAGTCTTCATTCGTTTACACAGAGTTTTTATTTATTTTTAAATGACATGTCACAATCTTCCAGCACCTGTGATCGACTGGTAACTTAGATTGATAGCTCAGTACCCGTCAACATTCATGGGCCATTCAAGGGTCGCTGGGTGGATTACTTCATGGTAGATGGTTGCCAACGACAATTGCCTCGTCTTAAAGTAAAAAAACTTGGAGACGCTTAATATACAATGCAACCAAGTAAAGAACGCGGTATCTCAAATTGTACAAACACCATCCAGTTTCCACAGCCTGACAGTTACCGCAGAACTAACCGTAAATACCGTAACATTCAGTAGCTTGTGGTGGCTCTGCCTTGCCCCATAGCAGATGGTGCAGCATGTTCCACACCCAACAAGACTAAATCAGTAGCTAAGTGGACAAATGGAGTTCTAAGATGATGCATGAAGGAAAGGCAAAGAGCATGAAGGTCACTGAACGCTATCAATTTATAAACCATCAATATCATGCAACCTAGTTAAGGTGGAAGTGCGTATTATCATCCATTTAAGCAAATTTGCACATCTTGGATTTCCAATAAAATTTGTAATTTCTATGAGTTTCCAAAGTAGTGTCACACAATTTTGAAAGAAATTTGAATCTTAGTAGAGTTGGATCCAATTGATATCATATTTTTCCTGTAAAATTTGTAGTATCTATGAATTTTCAAAGTGGAATGCCTTGAAAATATATAACTGCCTCTAGGTGGAGGGCCATGAGCATCCCAAAAATGCTCTACAATCATTTAAAATAAGCCTAATAGTTGATAGAGAAGTTACCTTAACCCCTAAGTGTCCCTAGTTTTTTTGGGCTTAAAATCATTATTACTTTTGATGTGTTATAGGTCTAAATGTAAGTGAGGTATAGAAATCTCAACCATACAATCTTGTAATATACATGTTGTGGATGATGTGGATCAAATTTGGAGTCATTTGACCATACAAATTGCAAGATCGTGGTCTTTTAGTGTAAAAAGAGGATGATGACATTTTCCTAACAATACAATTAGAGGTGAAATTTGTTTTCAAAATTACTCAAATGAAAAAACTTTCAACTATAAAGTAGTTTAAAATCATCATATGAATACATTGGTACAAAAAGAACTCATGGGAAAATTTAATGTGCCCTAAAATGGCCTTGCAAAGTCAAAAAGTATCTTGGAACGTAACCAATTTGACCCAAAAAGCAAAAGTGTCCAAACTAGACCCGAGCACTAAAATGACTCCCAAACATTCAAAACAACATGAATTGACATGAAACTTCTACCGTGATAACTAGACTTCAAGGAAAATCCAACTCAATAATGTTTATTGAAAACGGACATGGGATGAAGGAGATGCAAGCCCCCGAAGTTGCAGCCATCAAATTGCACAAAAACTATCAAAACAAAAAGACCATTACTTTCAAATGATCATAAAAAATTCAATACATCTTGGATCGATCTGAAATTTTTACCACTTATTCCATACATCATGCGGTTTGATTTTTCTAAAGTCCATTGAAATTGAACACTTTTTGCAAAAGTTACAGCTCTTCAAAGGTGAATGTACCCCCAAAAACGTTCAAAATACGGACACCGGGACGGTTAGAGGTTAAATTGCCCCATTTACACCCAATTCCATTTAAAGACTTTACTTGATTTCCGTGCTAAATTGCATCCCTCGTTCTCTTAATTGATTAATTATCACTTTGTGATATGATTTTCATGTATTGAAGTACCTAAAAAAACTCTATTTACACCCAATTCCGCCTATTATTTATTGCGTTTAGTGTTTACTTGAAGTAAAGTGAAATTGGGGGTCAATGATAGGATATAGAATTGAGTCTTGGATGGTTTTAGGTATTTCCACCTCGTGATACAAGTAGGATTTTTTATTTTGATATTTTTAGATAGCACATAAATCAATCTTCACTAGAATGACAAAGAAATTCACATCTATGAGTACGGATTAACCCTTTGACGCGCCAGCGTCCATATTCTGGACGCTGGATGATTTCTGTCGCGTCCCTTCACCACATGCAGTGATGTTTTTCATCCATCCAAAATTCTCTTGATTCTTGTGCTAGTTGACTACGGACCATTTGAATGGTATGGATCTTCAAAATAAGATAATGTAAATGTTTGAAAATTTACAAAAGTGGTTTATGTCAAGTTTCAATCTTAGTTCAAAAAGTGAGACCTTAAACATGATTTTCCATAATAAGTAGAATCAAATGATGGAAACCATACCATCTTGTAGTGCATGTTATTCCAATTTCATTACAATATTGTTTAAAATTTTTGTGTTAATTTTGGATTTTTAATTGAATTTCAAGAGAAAATCTTGCAAAATTAATTTAAAAAAATTTACTAATAAATATGATGAATCCAACCGTACAGATGTTGTCTTCACATTGACATTTACAACTTTGCTTTGTACATCAACTCCATTTTTGTTTTTCATCAACCATTTTATAACAAGTCTTTGAAACAATGTTGAATCGGGACCTTAAAGGGTTAAATATGTAAAATATGAAATACAACACATTTGTTCATCCCAAATTTATACATTCACCCATAAACTAGCAATACTATTTCACGATTTGGAAGCATTTGAGAGATTTTATTCACCCAAAATTGAAGAATCTATTGTCAAATATTCCTTTGAAAAAAATTGTATCTCTTTCTAGCAAAAAAAGTCACTGAGTACAAGCACCTAAAAGAGTCCTTTAACCCCTTAGGACCAGGAATTTGTAATTTTTATATAAATAATATCCTGAAAAATATAATTCAAGTGACCAATGTCAAATTTTATATCACTATGATTATTGAGTGAAATTGCATGGGTTGATGAATTAATAAACAGAACTGGATTCATATGGCTTTTTCAAAAATCATAAAAAGAAAGTAGGAGGTCCGAATAGGGGTTCTTGGTATTGTAGGTAACAAACCAAGATTTATGTTATAGAGAGATCTTATTTTCATTGGTTTCTTTTCATGAAAGTTTTTCATGTGGGCATTGTCCTCATTCTAATGCACTAAAATCCAAAGAAAATTTGATTTTCTCATGATCTTTGATGTTTTGGACAAGGTTATACGCATTAAAAAATCATCAAGTATTTAGTTGAAGAATATTTATTTATTTATGAACTTATTTAACATATTTGAAGTCCAAGTATACTTGAGTGCCAAAAAATTAAATATGTAGAAATATTTCTATAATTGTTTGGTTAGAAAATTGGAGTGTAGAAAAGATTTATGTACTCCAATAACCTTACTTTTATAGTCATTGTTTTGTAATTTTGC
This sequence comes from Pohlia nutans, assembly GCA_022496805.1. NCBI lineage: Eukaryota > Viridiplantae > Streptophyta > Bryopsida > Bryales > Mniaceae > Pohlia > Pohlia nutans. Next base: position 13,434,080 of record CM040091.1, on the reverse strand, counting down.
ATAAACAAGAAACAATTCATAAACTCAAATTCAACTTAGCAAATTTCATTCTCTTTAAAAAGAGGTATTATTTTTTCATGCATTAACCCCTCTGCTTCCAAAAGACCATTTTTTGGCTGCAACCCATTTTCCCAAGTTCCCAAGCTCAAAAAGTAATTTTATTTCAAAATAAAAAATTACAATGTCACAGGTAAATGAGTCTTCCTTTCAATGTTATTGAAATTATGTCTATATGATCAAAACTCCATTTAGGGGAATTTTCAAAGAAAAAACACCCAAATATTGAAATGAGATTCAACACTTTTGGATAGGTTTGCCAAAAAAACATAAGCAAATGAGATTCATTGGGCACCTTCATGGAATTTTTTCCCAACTCATATGAGTTGCATGCCATGAGTTGTGGGCTCTTCCAATTGAACAAGAGTTGGAGGGATAATCCAATTTGGCCAATGAAAATCTCTTATTTTCCTTCGTAGCTCCACCCATTACAAGGTCTTTGAAAAAATGCTAATGAATCAAACATCTTGTCAAGTTGAGTCATGCATCATCTAACTACTTCATCTCAAGGATGGTCAAAAATGTCATATCGTTTCAACATTTTTTTTGGTTTGGAAGTCCATCAAAGCAAGGTTGCTCGGATTTTTAACCCTTTAGTGCCCAGCTGACCACATTATGGTCACTACAATGTCCGAAATGCAAATAGCAGAGAATCCTTGAAGAATTTGAACTTCAGTTTTGAAGTTCAGATTTCCCCATATACATTACACACCTTCTAGAAAAAGAAAATTTCAATTTGGAATTGTACAACTATCAAAATACCTATCAACAAAACGCGAAAATACTACAAATACTTGAAAATACAATAAATATTTACAAATACAGCACATGTACTGTGCAGTATTTTTTGTGTTTGGAAGTTTGTTATTTTGTTTTATTTTTTTGGATTGTGTTCTCTTCTTCATCTTCCATTAGTGTGTGTAATCCGATCTTGACTAATGTATCCACTCCTGTCAATTTTCAACGTATAAAATTTTGTCCTAAACCGTATATAGATAAGTCACTTTCACTTATAAAATTCACAATAATTATGTGTGAGTCTATTTTTGATATGAAAGATTGCAACGGAGAGGTGTTGATATAGGGCATACCTGAACTTCTTTACTTTCAATTTTGAAAATTTAACCCAAATTCTATTTAACTTTGAAGTCACACACCCCCCAAAATCTCATTTTTAAGTGTGACTGTGCATTATACAGTTCAAATACATACTATAATCTTCCAATCCCACCATTGGATGATTCTCAAATTTTAATAGAATGTGTGCTCTCCAGTTGCGAATAGAATTGTATGGATATTTTCTAATTTTATACATTCTATTTCTGGTAGTCTCAATCACAGTGGAAAAATCCACCGAAATCCAGGGCTCCCAGCTACAGTATCCTCGGCACTAAAGGGTTAACCCTTAACCATCATGGCATCTATATTTTAGATGTTTTTTGAGTTACTTTCACTTTGGAAAGCTTGAGTTATTTTTAACGTTTTTTTGAGTTACTTTCACTTTGAAGAGTTTGAATTATTTAGAACGTTTTTTGAATTACTTTCACTTAATTAGAAAAATATTTTCAATTACAACTCTTTTATTTATTTATTTAATTATGATTTTCATCAAGCTTATTTTTCAAAATTATTTATCTTTGATGCATTAAATTTGATTTGAAATAACAATGTAAAAACTTGTTTGCCACAAAAATGATTTTTTTAATGGTCTTCACCTTTCCCACACTATTTTTGGAATTAAAAACTCATGTTTCACTAAATCACCATATGAACATGTGTTTTAAGAAACAAACCCTTCATATGAGTTTCATGATCGTGCACATGTTTTCATTCTTAGGTTTTTGAGGCTTATTAAATATCATGGAATGGAATGATTTCAATTTAAAAAAATAACTTTTTAACTATTCAACATCTAATCATACTAGACCCCCTAAAAATTTGAAGAATGAAAAATGCTCTCTCGCCGGGGTCTTGGCCCTTATTCTTCTATGATGTTTTGTTTTTTCAAAAGGAATAACATGTCCTGCTGTTTCAAAAATAAAAAATAAAAAATTGAAGAATGAAGTTTTAATTGTATACAATCCATTTAACACTACATTTAGTTGAAACACTACACCGTATTTTTTACTAATATGGTTGTAGTGGAGCAGTGACCAAAAAATTAAACCAAGCCAAAATATCATTGTGTGGATCCCTTATACGCCTAAACTTTCAAAATTTTGTACATCCATCATTTACAAGAATTAATTAGAAATTTTCAAAGTCCGTTTTCTCAGAAAATCCATCACTTCAAACTGCTTTTTTCACTCATGTTGGACCATGAGAACCTCCAAACATCAAAACTAAGGAATATCTTTCGAACATCTACAAAATAAAATTTAAACTCTTATAACTCTTGCATACACTAGTAGAAAAGTAATATTGGGACACTAAGCTATAGTGCATTAGTGCCGTAGGACCCTTTGGACACCAAGTTAGTATCCAAATGGTCATGCAACACCATGTTGTGACATTGTGGATCAATTTTTTATTAGTGATATATTTGATTAATCCCTAAACTCCCAAGAGACCATTCATTTGTCCCTACCTATTTTAACGGGTTGCTTGGAAAAAAAAGTTTTTGCAAAAAAGTTTAAATTTTTTAAAATACTACATTAGGTTTACTTTCTGACACAATTTTAATTGTGTCAATTCAAGTTAAGCCTTTAGTGCTCAGGTGACCACATTGTCGTTTGTGATGTATTGAAAACAAAAATAACGAAAACTTTGTGAACAATTGGATTTTGAACTGTGATGTTCAAAATTGGAGACTTATAATATACATCTTCTAGAAAAGTTATATTTCAATTTGGAGTTGTGCAACTATCAAAATACCTATGAACAAAATGTGAAAATACTGCAAATACTTTAAATTACAATTAATACTTACAATTACAACACATGTACTTATATGACACATGGCACTTGTTTGATTAAGCTATGCTTACATTTATACAATTAAACACTATCAATAATATCCATAATTTGAACTGAGAGAGTTTAAAAAATATATGTCACCAAAAAACTTTGGTTTCTCCACAATCACCATAGGCACTAAAGGGTTAAATTCTTTTTTTTTGGAAACACACGAATTGCATTTTTGCAACCCGCGGCAAATTTTCCAATCAAGTCGTAAGCTGATTTCACAGCCGAGAATTGAACCGCCAACCTCTCCATTCGGTTTGGGTACCTTACCACCGTTACCTTGGTAGTTTAGGGTCATCTCGGACCAATAAAGGGTTAAATTCCACTTGGGAGAAAGTTTCAAAGTGGATCACCTCGACATTATTTTAATGTTATAAAATTTGCCATTTGAAGAAAATAAGTACTTACCCTCCATAATTTCTTTTGCTTTTTTTGAAGTTCACAATAAATAAATCAATTTTAACTAATCATGCTAAATTTAAACTCTAAAAGTGGAAATTATAATTTATACAAATTTTCAAAGGGTAATGCTTATAAATTCATTAAAAATTAATCTAAAGTTTTTTGGGAAGTTTGATCATATGAATAATTTGTAGAGACAATGCCCTGCATTTATATTGAATTAAAATTCATCAAACAAATGGAACACACATACTGTAATACATCTATGTTTTTTCCAATACCCCTCGTGCTTTTAGGGGTCAAAACAATTCCACCGGGTTTGTATTCCTAACAAAATTCCCTACTTCCAGTGAAATTTTCATCTTTACATAGACTATGTAGTTACTACAAAAATCCACTTGGGTATGGGCAATACAACTGATTTGACATGGTCATTGGTATTACTACACTAAAATTGTGATTTAGTGTGCAACAAAAATTAATGTCTTTTACCACAATTTGTTCAAAGGTGAAAATAAATAGTATCTGAACGTTACGTAGGAGTTTGCCATTTGTCATTCCCACTTTGAGCCATGTTCCTTTCAGATGATGAGAGTGGCATGCCCACGTTTATTATAAAGTTGCCATTCGTCATTGGAACACTACATCCATAAGATTTATTTGAAGTTTTTATCATTTCATGGTAATTATTTTTTACATGGACAATTGAACACCATTGATCTCCAAAAAGTCAAATAGTACCCACATTGAGAAATAGTGTAACGAACACATCTAATGTACTCCCATAGAATGTAGCCTAGTACTGACTAAGTTAGTAAGGTGTGAAAGTTTGAAACGCCTCCCATAGAATTGAATGTGGGAATTTATGGAACGAAATCCAATTACCGCAGATTGTGTAGGCCAGTGGCGTTAAATAAGCGGGTCAACGTGGCCACCAGGACGAAAACCCACGCGGCCATGGGCCCCAGAGCCCATCACCGCCTGGGGCTTAAATTTTTTCCCCCCGGGCAGTCCAGAGCTTCACTCCCAAACAACGATAAAATACACCTTCCGCACGCTGCCCGTGTTTTCCCCACACAAAAAGAAAGAACACTCAGTTGCAGAGAGACGAAAGCTATGGCGGATGAGGAAACGATGAAGAAGATGTGGCCACTCTGACACCGTCTGACGTCTTCCTAGTGCGCGCCTCTGCTGCATTGTCGGAGTACGCAGCTGGCCTCTCTGACACCTCCACCGGCTCTTCCCTGCCCTGCCAGCCTGCTCTGTCTCCGTCCGTCTCTCTCACTTCATTCACTTCCCCGACCCTCACTGGACTCACTCACTACTCTTGACATGCATTCTGCAGCATCCTCCACAACGGGAGTTCCAGATCTAGTTTTCCGTGCCTCCCTCCTTTTTCCATCGTCTTCCGAGTGTCGGCTAGCGAGTTCCTGGAGCCATTCCTGCGGTCTCGGAGCGTTTGTTTGAATGGGAGGAAGTGTTTCGAGGTTAGGGATTGAGGTGTTTGTTGGAATGTGGCTACATTGACAGTTTCTTGGATTCTTTTAGGGTACAGTTATTTGAACGGTGCTGTTTCTGTATTGCATTGGCACACATTTGGTGTCAGATCGAGTGATTGATTGGCGGTATTGTTAGGATGACAGAAGTTAGAATGCGTACTGCATCAATGTGAATCTCAATTTTGAAAGGTATGTATGTACTTTCTATGGTTTCAAATTTTTGAGTATCTCATGTTTAAGTTACTGGAGGTAGCTTGTGCGTCTTGTTGTTGTTTGTTTCGGGTCGAGTATGGGAACTAGATCAGTGATGTTTTCTTTGTGCTCGGAATCTTAATGGTTTCAGATCTTAGTCTGTAAGCCGAGTATGCAAACGTAGTGCCCGTGCCTTGAGATTGAGAAAGTCATACTAGTTTAGAGTAAGTTACCTCATCGTTAGGTGTACCCGAGATCTTCCATAAGATTTGTGTGTCCGTGATGATAGAATCTCAGGAAACTCGTAATTCCCTGTCGCAATACCTAAACTTCCTATCATATTTGACACTCGTCTAATTAGACAGTAGATGTTACTCGTCTGATACGATGTCAAGTTTGAATATAGTGTCAGACAAACCCTGTACCATATCCACAAAGTAGGTTCAATATAATGTAGAGGCACTCATAACAATGTATTGATTAACAGCCAGACTCGATGCCACTTGTGGAGAAATTTCTATCAACCAATCAATCTTGTTCATTGATATGTATGTTAACATCGTTTTTGATGATTTTGCAGGGTTATGGCTATGGAAACAGAGGGCCCGCAATGGTGTACGTTACTGAACGCTGACGAGAGCGAGGGGATTGGTATTGATACTTGAATTTGTAAGGTGCATGTACAGAGGTCATGGCTGGCATCGAAGGTCTGGGTGAGAAATATCAACAGAGGACTCATCGTAAGTCCAGATCGGCCTCTTCATCATCAGGATATTGAGAAGACGGTATTGAGAACTTGAACTTAGCAAAGTGGGAAGCAGATTGATCGTCACGATGCACGACTCATTGCCTTCGTGCTTCGGCGAGTATGGAGTACAGGTGGTGGATACTTCAGCAGGTAGTAACAAAGTGACGCAGAATCTGGTCACATGTTTATACCAAACGAAGTTGGCCGGGAAATGTCGGCCACTGTCCATCACGTGGTGCAAGAATCTGATAGGGCAAGGGCTCAGTGTGAACGTGGACGTGGACCAACACATGTGCAAGGTGGACATGAAGCCCTGGATGTTCTGGAAGAAGCAGGGCTTGAAGAGCTTCGAAGTGGACGACATCAAAGTAGAAGTATACTGGGACTTGTCCTCGGCCAAGTACATCTGTGGGCCGGTACCCAGTGACAGCTTCTTCGTGGCGGTGGTCTCAGACGGGGAGGTAGTGTTGTTGCTCGGTGACATGTACAGTGAAGCTTACAAGAAGACCAAGGCGAGACCTGCCTCCATTGAGGCGATTTTAGTGTCCAGAAGCGAGCATGTTTTTGGGAAAAAGTATCATTCGACGAAAGCACAGTTCGAAGAGGGTGGGAAAGCGCATGACATTGTGATCGAGTGCCAGATTGGGCCTACGAATGAGCCTCGGATGTACGTCAGAGTGGACCGCGAAGTTGTGGTGCAAGTGAAGCGGTTGATGTGGAAGTTCCGAGGAAACCAAACGATCATTGTGGATGGGAACCCTGTGGAGGTTTTCTGGGACGTGCACAACTGGTTGTTTAATCCGAGAGTAGGTCACGCCGTGTTCATGTTCCAGACTTGCTTGTCTTCAGACAAACCGTGGCTTAAAGAAGTTGCAGCTTGCTCCTCTGTTCTTCAATGGCCGGGTACCTACAGCTTCAAGGACAAGGAGACCTCCGGCCCCAGTGGATTCTCATTGGTGCTGTATGCGTGGAAGAACGAATAACGGTTTGTTAGCATCACCTGAGCCTTGCTAATTGCATTGTTTAGGACATTAGAGGCATTGCTCTGTTTTGAGAATCGAGCTTGATGCCGGGCATACATACAGACGGCACAAATTGATCAGGAGTGCATGCACTGAGACGATTCTTTTACGAGACGCTGAAAAGAGGTCTGTATTACATTGTGCTGGGGAACCCATTTCGTAACAGAGCCTTTGGAAAAAAAGCGTGGTAGTAGTATTTTACTAGTACATTTTATCTTATTTATAGAGAAGTGCTGTGCAGCCAGCATCAATTAGATTTTGGTTTTGAACCAGGGACGTACCAGGAGCTGGAGATGATTGATTCTCTAAGTGTTCAACTCCGTTATTATGGCTTTTCTCCACATTGTATATTCCGGAAAGAGATTATTGGGGGTATGAATAGGTGATTATGTAACAAGTTACAATAATCCAATCAACGGACCGATCCTTTCAATAGGAACTGTCTCGCATTGTTAGTCTCTCTTGAGAGCACACTTGCATTCTTCTTTTCCATCAAGTCCTGCACAACCTTTGGCCTCAGGGATCGCTTGTAACTGTAGTAGAACCTTATTCCAATAGTGTCCTAATTTCAACAACCTAACCATATTATTCACATAAATCCATGGTCTTGTGCTGATTTGGGGTCATCCACCAATAAATCTTTAAACTCTTGTGACTTTGAATTTAGGATCAAACGCACGCTTCAGTATGTTGGAATCCTTTTTCATTTGCTACCAAGAAATCTGGCTTGCAATTTGAGTTTGGAAGCTAGGTCAGCCTTCTGTAGGAATTTACACTGACTTGAGTAACACTAGTAAAAAAAGGTGGTGCTCTCCAGGGACATGCCCAGGCAAAATCACTATGCATGCAAGGAATTAACTTAGGCACTACTTGCATGGGCCTCTCCCTTGGCAGTGCCACCTTTCCTACTAGTGTTGTATCTCCCTCTCTTATTAATGTGATTATATGGAGTTTTGCATCATTGTAACAATAGTGATGCATGTAAAAGTGAATCACAGATGTGTTTCGGGTAACATGAATTAGGAAGGTGGTTTAAGCCTGTTTTTTTTTTCACTTGTTGAACTCCTTATTATCCTGCATGTATCAACTTGTTGTAACACTAGGTTGGCTTGTATGAGAGCCCAGCATGTTGATTCTAGCAGTGGAATTGTCTTTGAGAGCGTACATGCGCGTGTGCCCCATAATACGTTATATGATAAATAATAGTGTGTTAGTTGAGCTGAGTATGTCCATGCTGAAGATGTTGCTGAGAGAACACATGATGTTACAGAACTTGATATTAAAGAGGTTGGGCTACATGTGGAAAACCATTACACGTCAGTCTATGTTGGTGGCTACATTGTTCATTCTATTTAGTGTCATAATATAATGTAGCATAGCATAGCACACAATAAATTGATTATTTTATTTATTAAATAGTGTACCTCGAAGATCATTGTGAAAAAGCATTTGATTGATAGCCACTCAATCAACAAGTAAGTAACATAAGATCTAAATCTCACTAAAATGACTTCGGTTTTAAATTTTTAAATTTAATTATTTAAAAAAATATAGTAACCACATCTCAAATTTACCACACCACTGATTGTCAACATGGGTTTGTGTTATTCTAGTTGGTCATAGGTTCGTGTATCAATGACATGAAAGCACTAATTCAATGCCACAATAACAATGAGTGGATCAGTGGCTAGTGGTGTAATGCAAGTAGCTACATGACACTTGCACCATATGTCCCTCCTTAGAACATTCACACCCATGCACGCTAGAGCTGACTCGCTGAAATTATTCACCTACATTTGAAGAGCCCTTGCACTTATACTCCTCCACCCTTGCACGCCCCTCACACATCAAAAGTGCACATCAAATAGTCAACTAAACGGTGATCTGAAGGGCCATTTCTTAACACGCTAAGGGCATCCTCAGTCACCTCACTCTAAGCTCACAGTAAACTAAAATCTATCTTTTGACTGACCTAAAATTAGAAATTGAAATTACCATCATTAGAAGCGCATCTAAATAAATGTGAGATATTTCTCAAGAATGAAAAATTGTAAAAATTTGACGTAGGTGAAATCCCTCATTGAAACACCACATTTTCAAAATTTAGAGGGAGTGTGGTTAATTTTGCTTTAAAATGGAAAGATCCTCCCTTACTCCCTCTATATTTCTGAAATTTAGAGGGACTGTGGGAGGATCTTTCCATTTTTAAGCAAGATTTGGAGTACTCCCTCGAAATTTTGAAAATGTGATGTTTTCAATGGGACATTTCACCTACATTCCAATTTCACAATTTTTTTCTTGAAGTGTAATTTCTGTAATATTAACTGCGCTTTTAATGATGGTAATTTCAATTTCTAATTTTAGGTCAGTCAAAGGATAGGTTTTTGGTTTACCGTGAGCTTAGAGGGAGACGACTAAAGATGGCCTAAGATCGAGAGTCAAGAGGCAATTATGAAGGACCCTTGTCACTTTTCATCTAGTTCTTGAGTGTGAGAGACTCTAGGACGATATGGGTGGCTATGCTCTTAAGGCTTGTATCTTTGGAGTGTATATCTCAATATACTCTTGACAAGCAATTGAGTCTCGTTAGCCTTGCAATAAACAAAACATACCAAGTATTGTAGGTGGATGAATGTACTTTGATGGTACACAATTATTGCAAACCTTGGTAAATTTGAACAATACATGTGATTTTTTTTATCATTAGTACAGTTCCCAGCTTAGATTGGGCATGCCACTGGAAGATCAGTTTTCGTGGTGTAGTTGGTTATCACATCAGTCTAACACACTGAAGGTCTCCGGTTCGAACCCGGGCAAAAACATGCGTGCGGGGATAGCTCAGTTGGGAGAGCAGAGGAGTTGGTTAGAGGGGAGAGCGGAGCGATGGCGGAAAGAAGCGGCGGGCGGCGCTTAGTCATTTTTGGCCATTTTTAGATTGTTTCCGGTCGATTTATTGTCGTTTACGTTGTTAACCTTATGTTTCCTGTGCATTGTCGCGTGGAATAGTGTTCTTGGTCGTTTTTCTCGTTGCGTGAGGTTCTTTTTGTGCTTTTTGAATACTTGAGGGGTAGCGTTCGGGGTTCGGGGTTTTTCACTGTAGAAATCTCTTATTCTTAGCGTTATTAGTATTCGGGGTACTATAGAGCATTGTGCGATGGGAGACTTGGAGCGGGTTAGCCAGGCGCCGGCGCTTCTTGATCTTGATCAAAAAGCTGCAAAGCCGAAATGCGTAGACGGAACTCTCACATACGACTTCAGTGAGGAGGAGCTTGCTCTTTTTGAGACTTGTAGGAAAGAGGCTGAAGACAAGACTGTCATTGGACATTTACCGGTCAAGAGCCTAGGGTTTAAGGTTTTAAATGAATGGGCCAAAGCGGTCTTCCATGAATCTTTTACCGCCGTTGCTCTAATTGGGAACGGCTTTTTTGAGGTGTCTTTTTCTAAAAAAGAAGGTGCATTACACACGCTGATGAACACCTACTTCTTCGAAGGAAAGACGGTGATCTTTACGACTTGGAGCGCAGAATTCTCATCGCAGAAAGAGGACTCACTTGACACGGTGCGTTTTCCGATTTGGGCGCACTTTTTAGGACTACCGATCTACGTCAGAAATGAGAAATGTCTCACAGCGCTCGGCAAGCGCTTGAGAGAGATATTGTCGATGGACCTCTCCGACACATGGGTGGGCAAGACTGCGGGGCCACGCATTCGCATTCTTGTTTCGGATATACACTCTCTCCCTTCAACAGTCTTGATTCCGGGGAGAACTCCAGGGTCGACGGTGGAGCACAATTGACTTATTCAGGCCTCCCCGACCAGTGCGTGAGGTGCAAGAACTTCGGCCACAATGTGAAGTAGTGCACCCTCTCGGTGCCAAAGAAAGATTCCGATCCAAAAACAGACATAAGAGATGGACGGTATGGCGGAGACAATCAATCCCGTGCTAACATTGAGGAAATCGGACAGCAAGAGCAAGGCTCGCGGCCTTACAATAAAGGGTATCGGAACTTTTCGGGACAAAGAGGTCGTGGCAGTTTCCGAGGCAGATTCTCTGGACGAGGAGGTCAACCATTTAGACAATACGAGGGGGAGCAGTTCGGAGAAAGAAACACACCTTATGGTAGCCGAGGCCGGGGCCGTCCTCAACCGGGAACGAGAGAACCATTTCAGCCCCCGCAACCTCAACGGCAGCAGTGGGTACCTAGACCTGCCAGTAAAGAAGGTACCTCTTCCGCTCAGGTCCTTCCAGAAAATCCCCCACAGACATCTAACGCAGTAGGGGTCATTCATAATAATCTAGAGGTCGTTCCTAACATTCAGGATATTCCGACCGCCCTTCAGGGAGCTATCAGGCAAGACTCTTTACTAACTAATCCTCCGCCTGGTCCAGCATTAGTACCGGCTTTATCTCCTTTACTTGACAATCCTTCAGGAGATGGACCACTAATCCATTCACCTAACGCAGTTGCTGACACTCCAGTAGCTAGAAACGGGGAAAATGGACCGCTCTTATTTGGGTCCATTATCTCTCACCCTCCCTTAATGCAGGGATCGGAATCAGAGGATGTTTCATCACACACACACTCTGTAGAGGGGGAGAATTCTTCGGATCAGTTTAAATTGGTCTGGAAATCACCCCTGGCTAACACAGAACATCCTTCCTCCTCTCAGGCCACGCCCTCAGAGAGCTCAGTTAAAAGGGGATATTTTACTACTAACATTCCATCTTCATTCACGGATGCCCTGAAGATGATTCTTCCCTTCCGATTGAAGAATAACCGTTGTCGAGTCTTCCCTATTCTTACTTGTTTAGGCACTCCTGCAAACCCAGCAGAGATGAGAATTTTACAAGAAAAGTCAGTACCCGGCTCTCACGGTAGCAGAGCTATCACATACAAACAATTAGCGGTACTAGAGGGTCAACAAGATTGGGATTCTAAATTGGCTACATCACATATGGTCAATGAAACAGCATTAGCCTTGAGAAAGGTTATTGTCAATACTAACAATAAGATGAACCCTTTACGCAAGTGGGGAGATGCTGCGTGGCTGTATAAATGGCTTAAAACGGATGAAGAGAATAATCATTGTATCTGTTTAGCCTTTATTGGAGTCCCCAAGGACTTAGTGGTTATGCAGAAACCGGAGAAATATTTCTGGAAGATTCTTCCTCAAGAATTCCAGAAAATTTTGACAGAGGGAGGGAAACCTGGACATCTAACTAAACTCCCTAACATCACTGAGGAAACCATTACCAGAGTAGTGGGTGACGATCTTTATGAGACCGATTCCTCTCCCGCCAAACCCCCGACCAAAAGAAATAAGAGATCGGGCTTATTAACAGAAGAAGAGGGAGTCCCATTAGGAGACACCTCAAACCCATCTTCCGTTAAGGAATGATATGTAAACAACTAGTTATTTCCTCCCAAAACATTCGCAGTTTAGGACAGGGAATGTTAGGGATTAGGAAGAGGAAAGAGTTCCGGGACCTTCTAGATAAATCTCGTCCCCAAGCGGAACTAATACTAATTCAGGAACATCACTTGTCCCTGGAAGACTGCTTGTCCATTACTCATCAGTTGGACTATAAAGGAGGTTCTTCATTATGGAATAACGCTATTTTTAACGCTGACACTAACAGATTCAAAGCTGGTACCGCCATAATAATAGGTGCTAGACTTTCTCCTTTCATTGTTGAATCCGGAGTTGTAATTGAGGGGAGAGCGCAATATGTTGTCCTAGAAATTGGTTCCAAACGCTATGGCATACTAAATATATATGCTCAAAATCACACAGCTGCTAGAGCTGCGTTTTGGATCTCACTGCTTAACTACGACTTTCCTGTAGCACATTGGGTCGTAGCGGGTGACTTTAATATGACAGTACATCCTGAAGACAGGAATCCCGGTTACATTGGCAAAGTAATGGGTCGAAGAGAATCCCAAGCATGGAATAGATTCACCATGCACTTAGGACTAACTGATGTAGCACATACTGACGAATTTAGAAAAATCGGTACAAAGATTCATACCTGGTGCCGAGAAAAGCCAACACCGATATGGTCACGGCTCGATAGATTTTATATCGATGGATTTCTCCAGAGCTGTAGAGGAAGATACGGCATCAGACCGACAGTGCCACATATTTCTGATCATGCATCAATTTTCTTACAAATATATCTAGAGCCGGTCAACACTTCCCGTCATGTGCCATTCAATAACGCACTGTTGAAGGACATAGAATCTCTGGACCAACTTATCGAACTGTGGAGGATGGAGATGACCCAGGGTCCTAGAGACAGCATCGTTCCAAGAGTGGTGGCGGCGCTAGACACATTAAAGAAGGGCAGTGACCGTATCACGCGACTGAAGAAACGTCAAGGTCGGCAACAATATGAGACGCAGTTTCAAGATATTAGGGAGGCAGAAGCAATTTTACAGAGAGACTGGTTCAATCATGAAGCATGGGACAAGCTGAATGCTGCCCAGCAGAAGTTGGAAGAAGTCCGCATGGACAAACTCGATAAGAAGAGATTCGCCTCTGGTGCAAATTGGGCTAAGATGGGAGACAGATGTACCGCAGAGTTTTTCCACTACCATAAAGACAAGAAATTCAAGACCGGTATCAAGGAACTGGTGGAGGACGGCAAAACTCTAAGAGCCAAAGAAGACATCATGGACTACGTGAGAAGGTTCTATGAGCGGCTCTATACTGCTGATTTGGAGGTCGAAGCAAACCAACAGGCGAGGGATACATGTTTTAGCAGTGTTCCGATTGTGGTCACAGAGGCACACAATTATTTTTTGACACAGGACATATCACTAGGAGAAGTGCGTGAAGCTACGAAGAACCTTCCCCCTTACAAGGCGTCGGGACATGATTCTGTCCCAACAGAATGGTTCCATGAAGCATGGGATGCGATTGGACAGGATGTAACGGATTTTGTTCAGGAATCTTTACTTGCCGGCCGGCTACATCCTAGCATAAATTTCGGGTTGCAATCGCTAATTCCGAAATCTGGGCCTCAGCATCTTTTGGACAATCAAAGGCCTATATCAGTCCTCCCTGCTATCTACAAGATTATAGCTAAGACGCTAGCCAATCGTGCACAGAAGCTACTCCCATCATGGATCAGAACCACTCAAACTGGATTCGTCAAAGATCGATACATCTTGGACAACGTGTTCTGCGCATATGAGGCGATGCATTGGGCTAAGGAGTCAGGACAAGAATTAGTTGTCCTCCTTCTCGACTTTGAGAAGGCATATGATCGCGTGAACTGGACCTTCCTTGAACAGTCCATGAAAACATTAGGGTTTTGTGCCAAATGGATCAGATGGGTTGCTACCCTTTACAACGGCGGAGAGACAGCAGTATTGGTCAATGGTCAGATTTCATATCCGTTCCAAGTAGGAAGGGGAGTCAGACAGGGATGCCCTATGGCTCCCTATCTGTTCCTCTTTGCCGCAGACATCCTTGGGTATATGCTCTCGGACCCTTTTTATGCTATTAAGGGCTTAAAGCTACCTAACGGCACTACATTACGGGAGCTTTTATTTGCCGATGATACCTCGTTGTTTCTACGTGGCTCTAAGGCAAATCTTGATAGGACACTGGAGGTACTCAATATATTTTGTGCAGCATCGGGTGCCAAAATTAATTGGAAAAAGAGCAAAGCCATATAGGCTTCGGATAATCCTAGGAGATTTGATTGGGGATCTCACCTGGGCCTTCAGTGGCTATCTGCGGGGGTGTCCACACGGCATTTAGGATTTCCCATTGGCTGGAACATGCCCCAGAAGGATAAAGATGAGAAGGTTCTGCAACAAATCAGGGGCAAATTAGCAATTTGGGCACCCAAACCTCTCTCGATGGCAGCAAGAATACTTGTCTCCAATCAGGTCATCCTTGCATCAATTTGGTATATCGCGTCATGCGCGAATATATCCAATGATATTCTGAAGAAGGTGAAGGCACTGGTTCGGAACTTTGTATGGTGCGGGAATCCAGAAAAGAAGTGTCGAGCAAGAGTAGCATGGGATTCCGCGATCTTACCTGTGGCACATGGTGGAGTCAAGATTTTCGACCCTGAAGCTCAGTCCAAAGCTCTCCTAGCCAAGATGGTAGTTCGAGGGTTGGCCCCAGGCAATGAGCCTTGGAAGGCGTTATTACAGCACCGGTTGACATCGCTACAACTGGAAAATGGAGGCACGTGGGTGCAGAACGAGTGGTGGCTTTTCTCGGCCTCTAAGGTGGCTTCTCAGGGGTCACCGTTATGGCAAGGAATCTGGCAAGCATGGACAGCAGTTAGAAGCGGAGTTGCAAAATATCTGCCCACCTCCAAAGAAGAAACGTTGAGACAGCCTCTGTACTTTAATGAGCATATTAGGAACGCCGATGGCAAAATGTGGGGCGAAGTTCACACACAGCTTTTCAAGCATTGGGCTAACATAGGGATATATAGGGTAAGAGATCTTTGGGACCCTATCCGTAATTCTTTCAGGTCTCCAGAAGACATTTATACTCAGGTCAGACCACACTATATTGACGGGCTCTGTGCTGAGATCTTTCAGAGTATTCCTTGGAAGGAAACTCCGGTACAGAAAGAGGATTGGCTTGGTCTGGATTACACTGTGTCGGTGCAAGAACCCCAATTCTATCATATTCAAGAGGTCATCGACTTTGGATATAAGGCAGTCCCCTACAGCTTAGTGAGCAACTCGGAGAAGTTAGAACAGTCATTGGAGGAGTCAGTAGTTATTTCGAGGCTAAATATGACTGCAGCCAGGACGTTGTACAGGACATATCAGGGGAAAATTGATTCTTTTAATCCAAAGACACCCCCGGAGGGCGCTCTTCATCCCTGGATTTTTAGAGGCGGATTGGTAAGGGAGTTAGACTTTGACCCCAAAGAATGGAGGTGGAAGCAAAAAGGGAACTTACAAGAAGAAGGGTTTTTTGGTTACACGACAAAACGGGGTTATAGGATCATTACGGATAAACAAGCCAAACAGCCCAAGTTCGACAAATTTCTAGCTGAAAAGGGATACTCGGGTCTTCAGCGTAAACAGTTCTACTTAGAACTGTGGCACCCGTGGGTGCCAAGGAAAATAGGAACAATGGTGTGGTTAACTTGTAACGAAGGCTTACCATTAGCTGAATGGCGCAAGCGCATTGGAATGCCGTGTGATGGGTTATGTAACTTATGCAGGGACAATCTTCTGGAAACACCGGAACACTCATTCATGACTTGCGAGGCGTCGAAGCAAGCTTGGACTCAGTTCCGTCTCCTACGACAGGCAGCTGATCTACCGGGGGCGTTTGACTCTTGGTTAGAGATACTCTCTGGCCTTCGTCCTCCCTCCACACCTGTACAACAGGACGATAGCATTCCAGAGGACAAGTCAGAGGTCAAGATGACTATAGAAAAGCCTTGGGACATATTAAGGCTTTCTATCATTTGGTGTATCTGGTGCTCTAAGTGTGCTCATGACCTCAGGGATCAGGAATTTCACTTGGGCACAACACTTTTTAGAGCCTGGCAACTCACTGTGCAGGCAGGAATGGGAGCGTACAAAGCAATGATAAGATACATGAAGCCTCCACTTTCCGAGCGATCTCAAGCAAAGATAGCTAACTTTACTAAAGTATGGACTCACGGACAAATTTTTTGCAGGAATGAAAGGGGTTTGAAGTGGCAGATGGCACCTCACCCAATATTTTTGTCGAGAGATTTGGCTAACTCGCTCCGACAGTGTCCCACGGTCCCGCCGGACGACTCGCAATCGCAGCAGTCGCCAACACAGAGCAGATCGGCTTCGCTTTCCTCTCAGGAACGCAACGCAGCACTAAGGGCAGAAGCTATTGGTGACGAACTCCTTCGAGATATCATGGATCATATTAGGGCCGACATCGAAGACGAACTTGAAGCGGAGGAGGGAGATTCCAGCACTCTTCCCGTTACTCCAGGCCCAAGAGCATCCCCAGACGAAGAAGAAGACGACATCACGTTACCTGCGGACCTCCAATCTGAGGACGACCTACGGGAACTTACTCGTTTCTGGCTGAACAATCTCCCCTCGTAAAGGTGGCGATTTCAAGCATGTTTTGCGACGACAGATCACGCGTGCCAAACACCGTTGCAGACCAAGAACCAGCGGGGGAGGAAGACGAAGCTCAAGACGGAGCTCGAGAGCCGACTCACAAGTTGGCTGTTTTAGGGTTTAGATGTTTTTCATCCGTTGATCACCGTTCATCTTATGGACAGGTGTCCACACTAGGTAGGCTAGTGTTGTCTTGCGTTTGCGGGCTGTTTTTAGGGGTTGAGTTCACTGCTCACCCTGCCGGGTGAGCCTTATGCTCACCCTCCCGGGTAAGCTCTGTGCTTGCCCTCCCGGGATGCTCTGGCATCCCGTTTCGCCCTGCCCTCAGGGCTCCGGTGGGCCTGTCCCCCGGTGTGTATGTTTCTCTCATCTTAACCCGAAGCGGGAATTTCAGCTCAGTTGGGAGAGCGTCAGACTGAAGATCTGAAGGTCGCGTGTTCGATCCACGCTCACCGCATTTTGTTAATTTTTTTTGGTATGAAAAGGTCTACTTACACTACTAAAAAAAGGTGGCATTGTCGAAGGAGTTGCCTAGGCATGCACAATGATTTTGCCTGAGCATCTCCCTCGGAAGCGCCGTAGTCGGTCATTAAAATTGGCAAAAATCATTATAAAAAGAGAAGCTCAAATCTTTTGAAAATTTTATTTTGTATGGTGAAAAGAAAAATCTTTGAGAATATTCATAAAATTTGGCATATAAATAGCAGTTTTCCAAAAATAATAAGTATTCGGTATGACATGCCGACTCTAACAGATGGGTACGATAATATTGAAAACTAATAACTAAGTTGAGCCCTCTTGAATATAGTGACCCATAGTCCCTTTTGGTCATAGACTAAACCAAGCAAATGAATCCAATAGACTCGTGAAGAATCAACTTCTAGTTACAGACTAATCTATCAAATTGATCAATTGAATTTCAAAACCTTGGAGATTTTTTTTGATAAAATCTTGTGAAAAGTGACATGTGGCTTGTCTTAATTGGTTAAGACCCATAAATAAAACATAACATTTAGAGCCCATGAGCAAATGATTTCAAAATAGAGGAGACTATTGCTTCAGTGAATTTCACCAGTTATAAATAATGTTGTTTGGAAAGCCCTACCTTCAAGGTGGCAAACATGGATTATTCATAGTAATAACATGTGACTCCCTGAAACAATAATACCATACCTGGCCATTAGGATCGACATCTCATACCGAATAATTTTTTTTTTTGCTGAAAACAAATGTGAAATTATGTAAATATTCTACAAGATTCTATTTTTCACCATACAAAATAGATTTGGGCTTCTGTTCCTAAAATCCTTTTTTTCCCATCTCGACGACTGACGACGGGTATCGTCCTATTGTGGAGTGTCATTGTATTAAGGGTATATTGTATGTCAACACATGAAATGTCATGTTGCCACACATTCAATGCACTTTCTGTAATATATTCAGCAATATCTATGTAGATGAATTTTCTGAATTTTTTGCCAGGGCGGAGCGCGCTTTGAATAATCAAACACGTTTTCTAACGATCAGACAAATTAACCCGACTGTCATTGTAGTAACACTGGCTGAAGTCACAAACACATCGTTATTGATCCACGACGGAAATGATGCATCTGGTATTAATTATATTTCTCTACGATTTCAATGACAAAGTTGCCGTGTACGTATTTGCATGTCTGTCAAGTTATCTGATAGGGAAAGGTAAAGCTGCACAAAATCCCCTGTCCGGGTCCCGGGCCAGACCCTGAGGCCGGCCGGCTGGGTCAGTTGCATACCTGGAACAGTGAGTCATGAAGAGCAAGACAGAAGCAACTACAGGGGGGACTGAAATGATTGATAATAAGGAGCATTATTATGATGTGAGGGTACATCAATCTACGGTCCGTGGTGGTTTTTTTTGTTTTTCCTTTTGGGATAACAAATTGCTGTTTTTTTTTTGTTTTTTCCCCCTCTGCCCCAAAACGAAGCTACGTTCTCAGGAGTTACACGGCTGGACAGTAAAAATGAGTTGTAAAAATAAATTTGGTGTGAATACTAAGGGAGAGACAGCGTGAGTACCCGCTAGTTTCCATTGCACAACAACAGATTACAAACATCGCACTAGGAAGGGAGAGATAGCGTGAGTACTTGCTAGTTTCCATTGCACAACAACAGATTACAAACATCACACTGGGAAGGGAGAGAGCACACATAACATTTTGCAGCATGCATTGTCTCTGCCTTGGCTCTACAATAGATGGTGTGTAATATTCCACATCCAACAGTACTTCATCAGTAGTTAAGTGAACAGGTGGAGGCTCAAAGTGATGAGCAAAGTGCATGAGGGAAAGGCAGTGGGCATGAAGGCTATTGAATGTTATGCATTTCCAGTGTTCCCCCGCCAATATTTTTTTTGGATTTTCTTCCTGCAATATCTGGATTAGACCCTCTGTTCCTAACCATTTCCAATTGAAGAGTGACGCCCCCATTGTAAACATGAGGCCCGGGAGCAATCATGTCATGCTTGGGGTAAAGAAGCAGTATTAGCCCTCATGATGTGCATCTTATTGGAATTGGGCTGCTACCCTTGTTGGTGCTAACAAGCACATCTAAGGAGAGCCCATCTCCAATTGTCACCTAGGTAATTTAATCCCTAAAGGGCCAAGAAACCCAAATTGGGTGTAATGTTTTTTTAAGCACCTTCAAGTAGTTTTTATGTTGAATTCTTTTTATTCAAATTTATTTCTTTTTTCATGAGCACATGCAATGAAATGTAAAAATTAAAATAAAATTTGGTCCCATCTAAAACATATTTTTCATAGTATGATGATTTGATTTTTTGTTTTAAAATTATAAATCCTTGGTCCTTTAGGGGTTAAGGTCATTCTCAACCTCTGTTGGGTCCGTCCACTTCCAACACATTGATTCCTTGTTGCTTGGGGGGGGGGGGGGGGGGGGGGGGCGGGGGTCAAAATGTGTCAGAAGCCCAGGAGCTAGTTGAACGTGGAAAAACTTGTACATGAATCTCTGTCATACTTGGAAAAAATGGATGAGAAGTATTTAAATGTACTGTCCTTACTCGATCACTACACTAAAATTATGATTTAGTGTTCGGGACACTATATCTGTACACAGACACTATTTGATTTTTTGAAGATGTAGTGTTTCTATAGAAGTAATCTATTGTAACCTTTAAAATGATTTATTGTAAACTTAAAAATGATAAAAACCTTATAGATGTAGTGTTTCAATGACAACTGGCAACTTTATAATAAACAAGGCATAGCAACTTGTGTCACTCTTGTCACGTGTAAGGAACATGGCACTCTCAATGAAAGTGGGAATGACAAATGAAAAACTCCTTTGTATTATAGGGAAAATATTTATCCTTACCTCTGAACAAACTATGGTAAAAAAATCAATTCTATACCATAACATTTTGAAATTTCCTAAAAGATTCTTGGATATTCTAAAAGATTTCATTCAATTTATTTAACATATTTGACACTTGTTTAATTAAACAATCAATGTTGGACATCTAATATGTTGTCAAACTCGAATGTTAAACTCTGGATCCTTTACCTGGTAGGGGTTAACCCCCATCGGACCATAAGGCCCTTACAAAGCCTAGTGTCTTTTTTTAAATAGCTTTCAGTAGATTTTATGTTGAATTTCTTTTGTTCAAATATATTTCTTTTTTATTTAGCTCATGGGTACTTACCATCATTGGTGGATTCCTAACAGGGATCTAGCCACTTTCCTATAGATCATCTCGAAACATTGTTTTATCGTGATCATCAAATATCAAAAGTCCTGCTCCAATTGATATATGCATATCAATCCTTCCTGTGAACATCACTCTGGCACCGATTTGCCAAGACTTCTAAGTACAGATTACTTATATCTAGCGAAGATGCAGGTTAGGATCTCCAGCGTTGAATTCTGTAATGACCTGGAAAAAGTTGAGGGAGGCGCTCTCTTGATGTAAAATCACTAAACTTTTGCTTCTCAAACATAAATTGCCTAATAGAGCAGAAAAATTGTTCATTGCTAACTTGCTACATTACAATACCGTACCTTGGTCAGTGATGTGACCACATTCTTAGTTTTGTTAGTAGAAACTGGCCTAAACTACAATTCTCTGAAAATACCCTTTGTCGGTACCTTAAGAAGATCCGACTACCATTTTGACTCCCTATTCAATTTTGTGAGAAGTATCTCACCATCAAATGGTTTCTTCCACTCTCTTATTTTGTAGGTCTTACCATCCAAATGAGACATGGAAAAGTTCACAAGGATTTAGTCTCGTATCTTTGTTCATATTTTTTGTCGCTCTAATCGTCTTGCAAATACCTTGTTGCACGTAAAGTGTGCTCAACAAATTGTGGCGAGGATTCTTGTGGAATCCATGTACCTTCAAACTTAACACCTTAATCAATGTACTGTTGAGATGGAATTGGCTTAAGACTTGGAGTAGACTCCTTAGGTAAATAGTAATCACACTATAATTCTATGATCCTCCATATGAGCCTCCACAAAGAGTTCACCTCTTGTTTCTTCACGAGTTCTCCCATGAGTCTCCTCCTTCAAATTCGTAGATGCAGCTTGAAGAGTAGTCTTTCATGTCTTGTTCCCCACTAGAGTCCCTTTAAAAACAAGGACCCCAGTCACCCCACCGGTTACAGAAACACCGACATTTCGTTGGCGCTCTTTCCCGCTCTTGTCCTTATGAGTGGATGATCATTTGTATAATATTTCCCACTTGACATGTTAAGATGCTTCAACGTTTGACGCTCAAGTAGTCCATAACGTCGAACTTCATCATCTAGTAATCCAAAAATAACACGGAACTTGTTATGGTACCAATCAGATTGATTACTATCCTTATCCCGTGCTAATTTGAAGGATATCTCCCCAACTATTATATGAATCATCTTATTCCCTTCTCCTTCATTGGAAAAAATAAATTCCAAATTGGGAATAATCTCTCCAATGTAACAACTCTCTGCTGCTTGACGACTCCCATACTTTTCCACAATGCGACCTCCATTCAGTAGCTGCAACTTGATTGTAGTTGCGGTATTCTTGGAACGATTCATCACTCGCTGCTCCAATTGACTGCTTACAAATCCTTGATTCTCATCTCTCGGAGATTCACCGATTGTGATTTTTTTTCTCTCTCACTTCTATGAAGCTGCAAATAGCTGCACTCTGTTGTTACTAGAGGATGATGCTTCTGCATGGCTTGCACATTGTGCATACATTTCTTTTGTGGAAAATGTTACAATAGTTTCTTTAATGAGAAGTATTTTGTAAGTTCCTAAAGCAAAGACTTTCTTGTTGATATCTCCACATCCAAATGAGTGAGCCCTTCATATTCATTTGAAAGTGATGCTCTTTTCATCTTGAACAGTTTCACATTCCCACTTGAATTGACTTTCACACTTCCCCATCTCTGAATCCAATCTTCTTCCATAGTTTCTTTGATGGTAACCTCTTCACCTTCTAAAGCGACCTTTGCATGTTTCAAACCTACACCAACAATACTCGCCATGTCTTCACGGCTTTTGAAGTAGAACTCAAATAACTCCATTCTTTCATGAGAAAATGAAAGGATGATCGTCTCTGGGTTGTAGAGTAAAGTCTCAATATCAACTTTATCAGTTGCTAGCTCTTGGATGCAGTCAATCTTCATGATATCTTCATAGATTTCATTCTTGAACACTTCATACCCATCTTCAGGAATTTGATCTTCATCAATTCTTGGCTGCAAAATGTACATCTTTTTTATTTCATCCAAAAGGACTTCCATTCTTTCATCCATAGATGAATCATATTCATCTCCTGCACATCATTGAACATTCAATTTGGGAGATTTTGGCCCTAAAGGAATGGCCTTTGCTCACTGTAATTACTTCAAGCAAGAATGACTATTTCATTCAATGTAAGTTTGAATGGATTGGATTAGTTTAGTACCTAATTTGAGATAAAATTCAACCCAAAACAAATTGGGATACACTAAATTCAACCCAAGAAGAAACATGTAGTGTTCAAAATACTTGTTATTAACATAAAGATATAATATTAAATACTAATATTAAGAGTAAAATTTGCATTGAACTCTTTAGAATGGTATTAGTTTAAAATATGAAAACATAACTGAATCTTGTTCCACAATCTCGTCCCAAAATGTAGAATCTCATCTTGTATCTTCAAGAGGAGCTTTTTGAGCTTGGGAATGTACACAAAAAATAATTTAGACCAAAAAGAAAAGGTCTCAATATTCGTAATGTATCATATCTTCATATTCATGGAACTAAATATAATTATAATATATGCATGTTAAATGACATTTCTATAATTATAGAGTAATAAAAACATAATCCAATCACTTGCACAAAGAAATATATGCAACTATAACATATATTACAAACATTTTCACTTCTTGATGTATTTGCAACTAGTTTATACTAAGATTAAAATCAATGTAATCCTTGTAAATATATACCGTACCTTCCAAGCAGCTTCGTCTTTACATAATTCAAAAAAACCAAGACGAATTTTTTTGGAAATTATAAGTAGATTTTGCCGAATATCATATTTATTGTTTTTTGAAATAGTCGAAATTTTGAAATATTACCATTTTCACATATTTTGTCATTCTTTTGAGAGGAAATTGTGAATTGGTGGGGAAGAAAGAGCTGACCTTGTAATCAAGTTCATTCCAAGTCACTCCCAAATGATATGGGATAAGAACTTGCAAGCTCATGTGAATTCTCACTACACCATATTTTCAGTAGATTTTGATACACAATTGAGCATACCAAATGATCTTATTTTGAAAAAAAATTCAACTAGGAAAAGTGAGAAGAACAAGTTGTCTATCACCTCCAAAAAGAATTTTGTGATTTGAAGTTTTTATGCATGATTTATGAACAAAATTCAATAAGGGTGTGAAGAACGTGCATGAGTTGAATGAGAAGAACATGTGTTGTGATCAGACTTTCGAGGCTCAATTGTGCATAGTAGACTATCTTATTTTGAAAATTGTTCAACTAAGAATAGTTGCATTTTCAAGTAATCTTTCACTTCCAAAAAGAATTTTGTGATTTGATGTATTTTTTCTCAAGTTATTCACATTCTTGTAAAGGAGTTCAACCGGTGATTTAGAGAACAAGAAGTGAGAATTCTACATATCCCACATTCATTGTTGGCACTAGTGTCCTGAATTTTGTATAAACCACAAGACTTTACAACTCTCACTTATTAAGATCTTGTAAGTGAAGTGATCCATATTGTGGTACTAACTTGCAAGGCCCTTTTGGATGAATGACGAAAACACAATATTATGTTTTTTCAAGAAAATGAATTTAACTAATCTATAAAAATGGCAGACGAACATGACTTTTTGAAAAATATTAAATATTCGTTTGAAGCATGACGAAGCTGCTTGGAAGTTACGGTAGTGAAGTTGGGCCCATGATTGTTGAAATCACGATATACGTGTGTACTTCATCCCAATTTGTACAAAAATGCATTCATTACAACTGCATTCATTGCAAACATTTTCCTTCAAAAACCATTGATGTGTAAATAATTATATATTTTTTAAATATAAAATTACAAGTGAATTATCATTACTTAATTATTGTTTAGTTTTTTAGCTACTAAACAACCTAGAAAAATGATTCTTTATTATAGAGATATATATTTATCACAGGGATTTTAAACTATAATCGCTATAATAGTAGTAAAAAAATTTATTATTAAAAACTTGATTACATCACATTAATTTATTTTTCAAGAAGAAAGTGATTTAATTTACTTCAACATTATTTACTATTAATTATTTTGTTTCTTTGAATTCATCTTTTTACATATTCTTGTAAGAAATGATTTTGAAGATGTACAAGTATGTAATAGTGCATCATTCTTGGTAACGATGATCACAATAATGAAAAGACGCTCAAGGTGACGGGGAATAATGTTGTATGAAGTGTAACATTTCTATTCACATTTGGTGTATCACTCTAAAATTCAAGTTCCTATAACTCATTTTCAACTTTTATAAAAATAATCGGAAAAGTACTCCCTCGTAAACAAGAATATCTTTACCGTGCATGTTTTCCTACTCACCTTGTCTATTTCAGAGCTCCTTTGAATGTGACAATCCTCTGTACTGCTTGCAGAGCTCCTTTGAATGTGACAATCCTCTGTACTGCTTGCAAGTCGGAGGTATGTTTTAGAGCTTCCTTAACTGTGACAATCCTCTGTACTGCTTGGAGGTCGGATTGGACCCTAAGACTCCAAAGAATCCCCTGGACCCATTTCTGACCAGTTGTTTACAACCTGGTTATACACCTCTCAATAGAAACTTAGCAATCCAATTGATTCATTGTAGTAAGTTTCCATGTAATCTCTCTCACCTTCTTCACACTAACTTGGAAAAAAATAACGTCAAAAATTTATATTCACATTTGGTGTATCACTCTAGAATTCATTTTGTTATTTTGCAAAAGTAAAGAACATATAAAGTTGGATGAAATTTTTACATAGTATATAATTCACACTAAATAGCTTGAACCCATACAATGAGCACCCGAAAGGCAACAACTTGATGGAAAATTTCTTGATCTAATTAAAATGCTAATGAAAAAAATTGATACATGGTAATTTTTCATCTATACAAGTTGAGAGTGGCAGAATGATCACAATCTTGGTACATTTGTAACTTTGTCGGAGATTGGCAAATGTCACTGCGAAGACTTGCAATAAGTTTTCACCTCCTTTTCAAATATAATTTAACTGACTTGGTGTTATTAACCCCTAACCGCCCAACCATGCATATTTTGCATGATGTACGGAGTTGAACTCCAGTTTCTCATCCATCATGCACTTATTGCAGTGTGGATTTTTTGCTGAAACTTTTATGGGAAGTTAGCTCCATGCATGTGTGACCCGATGAGAAAGGGGATGATTTGTGAAAATTTTATGCCTCATTTCATGTTGTAGTGTTCCACCCAAAATTTCAAAGATTTCAGTCTAAAAGTGTTTTTGAAAAATTCAACTACTAAAATTAAGCCACCAAAAAAACTCCAAAAATCACTACACTTAGAGTTTGACATTTCAACCCATCCCAACAAATTCATTATTAAACTGTCAATATCTTATTCATTATCGTATTACAAAAGAGTGTTAAATTTTAAGTTTGAAATTGAATACACAAATATTAGTGATATCAATCGCAAATTTAACCGTATGGATAGCATCTAAAGTTCATAATGTACAACTTTTAGTCATTCATCAAGTTGAAAATATCCCTCTTAGGTGCATTTTTTAATGCATCTTTGAAAAACTGCAAAATTTGAAAAGGGTGAGAACGTTTAGGGGTTAAGCCCTTTGATGATAGCATATTCGGTACTCCTTTTCCGTTTTTGATTCCAAAATGCATATGGTTGCTTGGAGCTTCCCAAAGAATGAACCACTAAGTCTTTGTTGGTTACGTGGTCCAATGCATGTTTCTTTAGAACAAAACTTTAGTGCACTGATAATTTAGCTCAAATTTGTCATTAAAAGGTCTTTGGCTCTACTTCTCTAAAGCTATTCTAACAAACTCGATGGCCATCTTGTTGGCCATCTTACAAACGTATTCAATTCTTCCCATTGCAAAACTATTGCTCACCACCACCTTTTATTGGTTTGCTTTCTCCAGTGACCGCCAAAACTTGTTCCCATACACACTTGGTATCAAGTCCTTGTCTAATTCATCTATCTTCCATTTTCTTGCTTTCTGTTTTGGAGATGGATAGAGTTAATGTCCTCTTCTCCCGCCTCTTCTATGTCTTCTGATAATTCCTCTACTTTTGATAACAATACTCTTCTATGTACAAAAAATTCTTCTTGTTTCAACGACTCGTCTATATCTAAGTTTAACCATGACTAGTCTTCTGTAGTTAAGTACAAGTGTTGGCGTCTTCTAATTCTAGTCAAACCATCACCTACAACCAACACCCCTTTCACTTGTGTCAAATGTAACAATCCGGTACTTTGTTCTCACCATTCCAAGCAACATCTCATATCACACCCCTCTTTACACCTACATAGGCAGATCGTTCACAAATCCACTCAATGCATTGTAAGGATCCATATCCTGTATCTCAAAACCTACAATGCTATTGTAACCTAACCATAGTTTGTTTTCAGAGGAATTGCTGCTTGATTTATTACCCTATAGAACCTCTCCACTCACATATTGTTGCTCCTCTACCCGCTTGAATGCCATTGCGTTAAAAGGCGAGAGAGTTGAATTTGATGTTATGTCTGGAGAATATCAATCAATTTAGCATTTGTCAACAGAAGGTTCATTTAAAATAGCCAATAGAATGAATAGATTGATCATCTTGTAAAAAAAATAGTGTGGATGGTGTCAAATTTTAAATCAGTGAATACATTGCATGTGTTGTTCAAAAAGAGAAGTACAACAAATCTCATAATGCCAATAATAAGATGCGCAAATATATTCAACTACAAAAAAAATTTAATTACACCGGATTCAAAATTACTATGCAATAAATACAATGGGTTACATAATTTTCAAGTTAAAAAGATTTCTTCCACACAATCATGATTTCTTCTACCGACATTGTGCCCCACGGGAGGTTCCCAATTCTATATCTTTCGTAATGGAAATCAACTTTGTCGTAACTAATAGGACCCACATTAATTACATATTTTTGGTGCAGTTCTAAAAATGGCATTAAAAACTACCTATTGAAAAAGAAAATTTAATGTTGGTAGTGCGTGGGGGCTCAAGGCCAGGAATGACTTTGAACTTGGATAGGAACATAGTGTTGGACATGATAGATTACGTAAAGATTATTTTGCTTCCAACTTTGTTTACAATGAGTTTATTTTCAGACAAAGGTTTTGGATGACAAGAAGATTGTTTCTTTGCATTGTTGATGCACTTTGAGAACATGATGATGATTTTGTCCAACAGCCTATTGTGTGGGAATTCTTGGACAATTACCTTTATAGAAATGTACAGTGGGGTACCAATCAAAATGTCGTTTTCGAATTCGCAATGAGAAAAATTTCATTACTGCCAACTTCGAAAGCCGCTCGAGAGCTCAAAAATTGGTGTTTTATCACGAAATGTTTACCAAAGTATTATCTTTAAGTTAGTTATATGTATACCAGATTTCAAGGCCAAAAGATTCACCGAAAAAAAGTTATTCAAAATCTACCAACATTGGTAGCTGTGGAAATTTTTTCACTGCTGCCAACTTTGACAACCTCCCAAAGATTGAATTAAAAAAAAAATTCCATGAAATTCTTGGAAAAAAAACCTCTATATGTTAATAATATATGATAAAAATTTCAAGGCCAAAAGATTAATAAAAAAAAGATATCAACAATCTACCAACATGTGTAGTTGTGGGAAACAATTGGGGGAAACCATTTCATATATTGCTACCAACTTTGACTACTATGTTGGTAGATTTTGAATAACTTTTTTTTGGTGAATCTTTTGGCCTTGAAATTTGGCGTACATATAATTAAATTAATGATAATTCTTTCGTAAAAATTTCGTGGTAAAATACCAATTTGTGAGCTCTCGGGAGGCTTTCAAAGTTGCTAGTACTCAAAGTTGGTAGCAATGAAATGGTTTCCCCCATTGTTACCCACAACTACACATGTTGGTAGATTTTTAATATCTTTTTTTGCATTAATCTTTTGGCCTTGAAATTTTTATCATATGTTGTCAATAT
Organism: Pohlia nutans; assembly: GCA_022496805.1. NCBI lineage: Eukaryota > Viridiplantae > Streptophyta > Bryopsida > Bryales > Mniaceae > Pohlia > Pohlia nutans. The sequence continues at coordinate 13,405,346 of CM040091.1, read as the reverse complement.
AAAGAGGTTTTTTTTCCAAGAATTTCATGGCAAAAAAAAACAAAAAAATCTTTGGGAGGCTGTCAAAGTTGGCAGCAGTGAACAACTACCAATGTTGGTAGATGTTGTATAAAGTTATTTTGGTGAATCTTTTGGCCTTGAAATTTGGCATACATAGAATTAACTTAAAGATAATTCTTTGGTAAACATTTCGTGGTAAAACACCAATTTTTGAGCTCTCGGGAGGCTTTCAAAGTTGGCGGTACTGAAGTTTTTCTCACTGCGAATTCGAAAACGACATTTTGATTGGTACCCCACTGTACAACGGCCTTGAGGATGTAAGTATATGGGGTGTGTGTTGATGCTACCAATAAATATTTTAGGCTTGCTAGAAGCACAACTATTGAGTCCCTCAAGACATTTGTATTAGCCATTCGAGCATGTTTTGAGAGAATTTATTTACAACAACCAGCGCAAGATGACATAATATAGAAGCAAACTTCCAATCAACTCACACCGTGGTTTCCCAAGCATGTTTGGCACATTGGATTACATGCATTAGGAGTGAAAGAATTGCTCAGTGCGATGACAAAGGTGGTGTACGGACAAGGAAAGAAGTCTGTTATTTTGGAGGCAATAGCAATCAAAATCTACCAATTTGGCATATGTTTTTTAATTTACAAGGAGAAAACAATGACCTCAATGTTTTGGATAGGTCCCTTATGATGGCGGCTCGGGGAAGTCACTCTTTCTATCTTTTGAGCATCACGTATGAACAAAGGGTATTTAAAAGTATCCTAAAAAATAAAAGTAAAACCTACTATAATTAGTATTATTTAAAAATATTCTAATTCTAATTCTTGTGATCAATTTTAAGCATTCTATATTAATGTAAAGCATTTATAAAAATTTCTTTCCAATATATATATATATATATATATATATATATATATATGGAACCTATCTTTGTTTGCACGTTGCTACATAATATTTGGAAGTGACGTCTCAAAAAGTTGGTAGATCTGTTGAGGAGAGAAGGGCCACGTTTCTCATTTCAGATTAATGGAGAAATCTATCCAAATTACTGTTTGCTATGGAATGGAATTTATCTATAGAGGAGTTGTTTTGAGCAAACAATCAAGGAGCTGCAAGGTGAGAAATGCTCTCATTTTGCAAAAATGCATAAAAGAGCAATGAAGGATGTGGAAAGGTGTTTTGGAGTGTTGCAAGACCGGTGAATCATTATTTGCAACCCTCTGCGGCAATGTGAGCCCGAGATAATTTCAAACATCATGTTCGTTTGTAACATTTTGCACATTATGGTCATAGAGGATGAACTCTACATTAACTTGGAACCTTTATATGATCCTGATGCACCAAACAATTTAGCAACCTATGAAGGGGAGTGGCATTTGAGCAATTAAGAAACTTTGTAGTTTAAATAGAAGATAGCGATTCCCATTACAATTTGAGGAATGACCTCATTGAACATTTGTGGTCCTTAGAAGGCCAATATATTTTCTTGTGATTACAAAACTATGAATAAAATCTACCTCGGCTACTGAAATTTAATTAAGTGTCCTCTTGCCTAACTAGTTGTTGGTTCTTTCTATCTTGCATGTTAACCCTTAAATGTCTAAATCCCTGTCCTAATTCAGCAGTTTTACAAAGATGCATTATAAAATGCAACTAAGAGGAATATTTTGAACTTAATGATTGAATAAAAATTGTACATTATGAATATTTGATTCTATCCATACGGTTAGATCTATGAATGCTATCACAAATAATTTGTATTAAATTTGAAACTCAAAATTCAAAATTGTTTTGTAATTTGTTTACGAACAGGATATTGACAATTTGTAGATGAAATTTGTTGTGATGAGTTGAAATGTAATACTCTAAGTGTAGCGATGTTTGGAGATTTTTTGGTTGCTTAATTCTATGAGTTGACTTTTTGAAAAGCACTTTTACACTGAAGTCTTTGAAGTTTTGGGTGAAACACTGCAAGATAAAATGAGGCATAAAAACTTCACAAATCATCTCCTTTCTAATTGGATCACACATTCACAAAGCTAACTTTCCATTGAATTTAGAGTAAAAAATCCACATTGTAAAAAAATTATGACGGATGAGAAAACATGGATGAAATTTGTACATCGTCCAAAAAAAGGATCCTCAAGCAGTTAGGAGTTGATATTCTACACCATTGCAAGCCTTTCATAGCAAACTCAAAAAGTAATTATATGGAGTCAAATTGTATTATTTGATAGTGACGAAGAGATATCATGGAAGTGGAATGTGTTGGTGCATACATTTGGTGATGTCACACTTGGGTTGTTGGAATGCACTCCTTTGTATTTTTGACATCGCCACGTGCGGTCTTCGTCATAGTTGTTTGAGTGATCACCGTTAGTTGGAGTGGAAATGACTACAGTTTGTCCAATTGGAATAGAATGGAATAGGCTCTTTGGTGGTGACGACAAGGACTCACAAAGTCCGTTGTTGTCTTTAAACAAGGCTTGCACCGACCTTTCTCTCATCCAATTTCGGCCCTACAGACACGCCCCCCCACTCCCTAGGTCTCACGAACTCTACCACTCACTAGCATTGTTGTTGTACCCACCCCCTACAAACCCAAACCCGCGACCACTTGCAATTGCAGGCCCCTTACCGCCCATATTTTATGCTTCCAAAGCCAACCATACCACTACCCACATGTCCCACCTAAAACTCATTGTCTCCAATATCTACATCTACGCCATAGAATGTAGCAGTCCATGCCGTAGAGTTTGAGACAACAAGGGTAGCATGCTGCATCTTTGCTCCCAAATGCGGAAATCCTCTCTAGGACAACAATGGCATTCAAGGTGGTGAATTCTCTACTCTAGCACCATTACTACCCGCATTCTGTATACAGTAGGCCAGAATCGTATCTCCCAAGGCCCCACCTCTTGCATTTTTTTCTCTTCGGCCTTGCACATGAAAATTCCCCACCGGCACATTCCTACCACAAGCATTTCCTCCTTGCTTACCCTTGCCTCGCACATTTCCTTGCCGCCATACTCTGCCACGCACTATTCTGACCTCAACTCTTCCTATGACATAGTTATCTATTCCAGCTCGCCCAACAACAAAATTTGGAGCATCCCAACCCTATGCGGCCTCCCACACACTATATCTAGCCAAATTGGCTATCCTAGCACCCCCAATTTACTAAGATTCATTTTTTCACCACAAAGAATTGAATTTTTTTGAATTTTATTTTATTCTATTCTAAATATGGACTTTTTTTTTTTTTTTTTTTTGCCAACCATGTCTTCTAGGTACGGTAGTTGTTGGGTGGGGTCGTATCTCCTAAGGCCTCACTATGTAGCAATGACATTAAAAACGCACTTTGAGGTTGTAGGGTGGTTTAGTATTTATAACCTTTTTTACATTTTTCGGAATCTTTGTTAATACATTTTTGTTATTAAATTTTAATTTTATACTACGTGCAATATAGCAAAGAATGTGATAATGAGAATATCAAACCACATTTGACACTACACGAAAATTGTACGTTATTTTCCAACAAGAGTTGACGTCTTTATTACGCTTCGTTCAAAGGTGAGAAATAGTGTCCCTATAGTACTCTACATACTCCCTCCATTTCACTAAATGACCATGATATTGACTTAAAATTTGTCTTAGAATAAAACCATGATTTCCAATTGTACTCATTCACCGCCGGGCAATAATCTGATATGGGTACCCCGAAAAGCCCTTTGAACTCCAAAATCAACCCCCATGGTAACTTTGAATGAGTCCTTCTTTAAAACAAAATAAAAATTCAATCGACCGGATGTGGTTTTGATTTCCTACACTCATGTACTACACACAAAAAAATTCATGTAAACATTGAAGAAGTTTAAAGATTTTAAAAGAGTTTTTTTGTACAAAAATCAAAATTTGTCCAAGCTGCTCAAAAAGAACCAAAACATTTGTCTAAAATATCCAACAACGTCATTTTGGTACCAATTTTTGATATGAAGTACATTTTGGTATGTGTTATTTGAAATGATTTTTTTGAACGCTAAAGAATACTATTTATTTTGTACTACAATGCCTGCAAATGCTATTTTTTGGCTATTTTTTGTGGCAAGAAAAAAACATGGAAATTAGTTTATTTGATTAAAATTTTGGACTTGAATCAAAGTATTTCATGTTATCTATGTGCTGATATTTTTATAAATTATTTATTTATAATTTTAGTCATTTGAAATGGACAAATTCGTCAAAGTTTGAAAAAACAAATATATGTTTGAAATTTTCAAATTTCCAGATTTTAACAAAAAAGTTTACTTTAATTAAATAAAATTAATTATTTTAAAATATAAAAATACCAGCACATGGATGACATGAAATACTTTGATTCAAGTCCAAAATTTTAATCAAATAAACTAATTTCCATGTTTTTTGCTTGCCACAAAAAATAGCCAAAAAATAGCATTTGCAGGCATTGTAGTACAAAATAAATAGTATTCTTTAGCGTTCAAAAAAATCATTTCAAATAACACATACCAAAATGTACTTCATATCAAAAATTGGTACCAAAATGACGTTGTTGGATATTTTAGACAAATGTTTTGGTTCTTTTTGAGCAGCTTGGACAAATTTTGATTTTTGTACAAAAAAACTCTTTTAAAATCTTTAAACTTCTTCAATGTTTACATGAATTTTTTTTGTGTGTAGTACATGAGTGTAGGAAATCAAAACCACATCCGGTCGATTGAATTTTTATTTTGTTTTAAAGAAGGACTCATTCAAAGTTACCATGGGGGTTGATTTTGGAGTTCAAAGGGCTTTTCGGGGTACCCATATCAGATTATTGCCCCGCCGGCAATTAAGCTTGACGCGTGCTTGACAAGTGCTCAAAGCATTGCAATCAATGTTGCCAACTTTATCCATAGATTTCGATCATGCTAATAATGGATTATTGTCATGGATTTTAACCCCTAAGTGCCCACACTCCTCTTCAAATTTGGAGAATTGCAAAGATGCATTATAAAATGCAACTAAAAGGGATATTTTGAACTTGATATATGAATAAAGCTATACATTATGAATTTTAGATTCTATTCATGCGATTAGATCTATGATCGTTATGACCAATATTTTGTATAGAAATTTGAAACTTAAAATTTAAAAGTCTTTTGTAATTCATTTACAAATAAGATATTGACAATTTGTGGATGAATTTTTTTGTGGTGGGTTGAAATGTAATACTCTAAATGTAGCAGTTTTTGGAGATTTTTTGGTTGCTTCATTTTATGAGTTGTTTTTTTCAATAGTACTTTTGATTCGATTTGAACTAAGATGTTAGAAACTTTTGGTGAAACATTGCAACATGAAATGAGGCATAAAATTTTCACAAATCATCCCCTTTCTAATCAAATCACACATGCATGAAGCTAACTTCCTATAAATAAATTTAGTGAAAAAATCCACACTGCAAAAAGTGCATGATAAATGAGAAAACATGGATGAAACCTATACATCGTCCAAAAAATGAATGTTTGGACAATTAAGGGTTAATCATGTATACACTTTCTGAAAGTCAAAATACTCCCTTTATACTCATTTAATCCATGGATTTACATCACAATCAATATGCTCAATCTGTAATCACGAAATTTGGATTAATCCATGGATTTTAGTTGATATGAGTTGGCATGCTAAGTCTAATATAAAGTTGTCATTCATCATTGGAACACTACATCTCGCAGGTTTACTTGAATTTTTCATCATTTTAAATATTTAATAATTTTTTTAAGGGGACACTATATCTCCAAAAATTCAAATAGCGTTTATGTTGAATAAATAGTGTTTTAAACACTAAATCACAAAGTAAATAGTGTTCATGTTGAGAAATATTGTAAGCTAATAGCAGTTTCGGCACTCTTGACAAACGATGTCAGCTTTTTGGCTTGCCACATCAATTCAAAGCCAATCAGAAAACGACACGTGACAGATTCTTGAAATTTTGAATTAATTTGTGCTGGAACTGCTATCCACCTACAATAGTGTCCCGGATACCATATCACTGTTTTATATCACAGTTTTAGTGTACTTAAACTTCTTAGTTAAACTTCACAGTAGAGAGTATGTTTGAGAACTCAACGTGTCCATCTTCTATGGTTTGAGAACTCAATGTCTCCATCTTCTATGGTTTGACGAGAACTCAGGACATCCATTCTCTAAAGTTTTGGCTAGAGAATAATGGATGTGATATTAGAGAAGGTGATATTAAAGAGGTTTGGATGTAAAATCAAAGGCAGACTTGCACCCATCAACGATTGAGGCAGACGTTACTTTACTTCAGATCTTTGGAATGTCAGATGCTGCAGGATATTTCTTTTGTGAGAGAGTAAAAAGGACTGCAATTCCATACAATATGGGTGTAGACTGGAGACAGTAAATACCCAGCCACCCGTACAAGTAGGGCAAGTGTGACATAAGAGCACAAATATTACAAACGTTGTGAGGCCACTAAAGGGATGTGAAATGAAAAATAAATATTAAATAAATATTAATTAAAAATTAGTAATTAAAAAAATAAAAAATAAAATCTAACATGGCTAAAATTTGGTCACATCATATATAGATTAATTATTTTTTAATGTTTTTAAAAATACAATAAAATTAATAATGGTTTGATCATAATTTTAGCAATTTTATTTTCTTTATTTTCTTTATTTTTCAAATTTTTTGCATGGAATATTTTTATTTTTTATATAGATTTCTATACATGAGGATGTTGGTTGCTCTTACGACCCTTTGAAGACCTCAGAATCTTTCTAATGTCAACCATACTCACCAAAGCATCATCTTGCTAGTCCACCCTGAGCTAGTTTCTTCATTGATTCTTGTGATTTTTATATACCGTATTTTTACTATTCCCTTCGTATAGAAATAACAGTTCTAGTTTTTGGCATTTTTTATTTTTTGCAATATTTGTTGATTATATCATACTTCAAACATTAGCCCTCTCCACTTCAAATAGATCAAACAATGAGCGTGACACAAACACTACATACTACTATTGAACACAAAACCATTTTTCTAGTATTAAGACGGCTATTCTTCTCAAAAGAGCATTAAAAACACGCCAAAACCTAGAACAATTATTTCATAACAAAGAGAGTAGTATTTAAGAAAAAATCATTTATTTCAATTTTTTGAATTATTATAATGAACTTGTTTCCATTTTCAAGAAGATTTCAATACACTAAAATATATATTATTTGGACATTTTTTGAATAAATTATGAAATTTTAAAGTCGTGCTAACAATTTTTCCAAAAGCGTGAGTAGGATGTAATTCTAGAGCTCTTGTATATTTTATTATTCAACCGCACATTTACTTTTTCAAAATATGAGTAACATTTATGTAGTGTGGACTACCGTACGTGGAAGGCAAGGTCGACAGAAAATAATTCCCCAAAAAAATGCCAAAAAATAAAATAAAATTTTAAAGTATTTTGTCGAAATCAACAAAAACAAAGTCGACAAAAAGCCGAAAAAAAATAAAACAAACTCAAAACATAACACTCAACAAAATTGGATGAAAACATAACACTCAATGCAAAAAATAAAATAAAACGTTTAGCAGGCGGAATTTTTTTTGATGTTAGCTATTACGGTAGAGGGCTCCAAAACCGACAAGATTCTAATTCCAACATAATTTAGACCATGCATTTATTTTAAAACACAAATCTAGGTACATCATAGAGCTCTTATTGAATGTTGCCCAAAATCATAAGCTATCTATGGTCTACCTAGATTTGGGTTTTAGGATGATTATTGTGCCTAAATTTTGTTGAAATTAGAACCCTCTTGGTTTTGGAACCCTTTAACCTAATAGCTGATTTTTAAATAATTACTTTTGAAAGTGCCGACCTTCACTGTTTCAACTTTTATTAATTATTCGACATGAAAGTGCCAACCTGCCTTCCATGTACGGCACTATACAAGATGAAAGATTACGTCGTGTGTGGCGCGTTCGTTGGATCGTTTCAAAAATGGATGGATGAATGATGGTCGCATTGCACTCCGTCCGTCATTCACAGCCAGGTTTCATCCGTCCAACAGTACCCACATTCTGGGAATATGAATGCGCATTTGCAAACGCTCCGCCATTCAACTCACGTAACTTACAACAATTTGAATCCTGCCTAATCTTCTCTTCTCTTCCATCCGATCGGAGAATGGCTGCGAGTGTCTCACAGATTTCTCATTTCCCAATCTGGTGTCCCTGGGCTTTTCAATGTTCGTTCACCTCGATTACACCCCTGGTTTGGTTGTTGTAGAATTTGATTTTGTGTTGCAGGGCATTCTTGAGGTGATTTTAGGGTTTCGAGGTTCTTCCTGGAGTTTTCTCCATGCGGCGAATCGCAAGGATTTCTGGACAATTGATAACATCAAAAAACTGCTCGGACATTGTTCTCGGAGGTGCGATTCGCTTTGAGAACTTTGTGACTATTTTGTCCTTGCTAGTTCAGTGATCATGCCAATACAGAAGTGAAAGTTTGCGTTTCAGCTGCGCCTGTTCTTTCTTAGAAACGCCATCATCTTCGTTGCTTCTTTCTGTGGAGAGGGAATGACAACTTTAAAACATAGTTTCATTGTTTAAAAACATAGGGTGTGACTTCTTCTTTTTGTTAGTGCGTTTTGCTATTTTCCTTAAAACGACTGTTTTCAACCCCTGTAGAAGCTGCTTTTGGCCATTCAGGTACTTAGGGATCAATCTGACTGTCTGGGGTCCCCAAACTGACCATTGCACAAGTTTGTAAGATCAATTTCATAATGTTTTTCTTAGCGAGGTCTGAATGTGTATTATTTTGCAGATATTCCTCGCAATATGAAATCGTGTAAGTGTCGGCATTGGAGATCGATGATGAATATGTGGAATAAGGATGGAAGCGAAGGCGGAATGCCGGATCATCTCCAGGTCGCTCGAGACTTGCGAAATAAGCTAGATGAAGTTAAACAATCAGGCACAGGAGGATCTTCAGAGAGAAGAGCAGTAATTGAGTTTGCTTTACAACAGCTGGGTGTTGGATGCAATGCCCATGCTCCCAGAGGCAACAAAAGCGGGAGAGTGGAAATTATTCAGGACCACGCCGTGTGTGGACACAGTTGTTCGGAGCGTGAGGAATCCTTGAGCCCTGTTGTTTGGGGGACTCTGCCCAAGGATTTGTTGCAACATGTTCTGGCCCGTCTTCCATTTCGCGATGTGATCCGGCTCCGATGCCTTTCAAAGGAATGGAACACGACCACGAAAACAGCGGGCTCTTTGTTTCTTCAAGGCTGTGATCATCCCTCGGATCATCCACTTTTTGGTATTTATTTGGAGACACCAGATCCTGATAGTGGCGGAATGAGGCTGAGAGTTTTTGACACAAAGGTAAACAAATGGCATGACTTTGATATCCTTGCTGGCATTTTGGGTGGAAAAGACCGACTACATGGCATGATTGCAAGTGATGGAGGGTTGATTTGTTTTGTGTCTTCGTCAACAAATAAAGAAGCGAACCCCGTGCGTGTCGTTGTGGTAAATCCATTGACACGACAACATAAAGTTCCTCCTCGACTTTGTCAGTTGAGCACTGTCCAGCCGGTAATGGTGCAACTTTCCATGCAGCGCCCAACAAATTGCTATAAAGTGATTGTTGTTGGGCCGTACGAAGAGTCCTCTTTAGGTGCCTCTGAAATCTACGACTTTGTGACTCAACAATGGATCATGGTAGATGAGTCATATGATCACGTTGTATTTGGTTCTTATTTTTGTGGCGAGAGGGCAACGAATATTGGGAGGTAGATGAAGATGGGACATGTTTATATGACTGTCGAGGTGGAGGCATGTCTGCTTTTAGTGAAGCTCAAGCTTGTACAATACTGAAGAACCGTCTTTTTGTGTGGGAGGCAGAGGCGGACCTGGCTACGCCCATCCCATGGCATCCTGGCTCAACTCACAGCATCACAGAGTTTTCTATTCAAGTTATTGCACCAAATATGTTGAAGTCAAGACCTACGAGTTCAAACCTCTCGAGCGCCTCCCAAATTCACAGCCGGGAGGATATGACATGGATATCTATGCAACGCAGGATTTTTTGTTGTTGGTTGCAAACAAAAGCCAAGAACCCATGTATCGTCACCAACTGGTGTGGTTGTACGACTTTTCTTCTGGTATGTGGCATGACATTCCAGGGAGACCAAATAGTGATTTGTGTGGTTACATGTGTGAGCTTCAATGGAATGTTGCTCCGTAGATCCAAGAGATAAGATATATGTTTCTGTAGATAAAATCGTATATAGGCTCAGTTGGTAAGATGAACGCTTTAAGGTATAGTTACCTTATAATAATAGATAGATAGAAACTCCAGTCCTCTTGCAAGGCCGGCGTGAATAAAGTGTCTGTTCGTCTTGACAATGAGCCAATGCCCACCGGACAAAGGAACATTGCCTTATAGTAATATATGTTACTCATATTTTGGAAAAGTAAATGTGCGGTTGACAAATAAAATACACAATAGCTCTAGAATTACAATCTACTCACACTTTCGGAAAATAAATTTAGCACAACTATGAGTGTTTTGACCGTCGCCGGTCAAATGCCCATATGTCCGGCCGTTGGGTGGGTGAATTATAAACGCAAGCAATGGACTCCAATTAACCTAGGCGTTTGTGTGAGATTTTTCTAACTAAAACGGTGAAAAATAGTGAAAATTGAACTAACGGGGTAACTTGCAAGAAATTACAGCACATGTAAACGGTCGATTTGGACCGTTTACAAGTACCTAAATGAACCCAAACCCTTCCCAATTCACCCTAGGCACTTAAGCGCACTAAATCGGGCTTAGAATTGGGAATTAGGACTTGCAATTAGGGTTTTTAGGCTTGACATTAAAAATTACAGCACAAAACCCCACTTTCACAAGGACATTAAACTTTCACAATTGAGAGTTTTGATGATTCTCTATCCTTACAAAAGACAACCTAAGCTCAATTAGCAACCTTGTGCTAATCCTAAACACAATCCTAAACTAATTTCAACAATTAGGGTTTCTTGGGAAAATTTGGGCAACGCTTCCGCGTCGTGCCCAAAAACCCTAGTTTTAAAACCCTAAATTGCCTAAACTTCTAATAATGAATTGGCCCGGTGAAAATCGGGCAGCGCTTCCGCGCTATAACCCTCACCGGACCAAATTCATCCACAAACAACACCAAAAGGAACAACATGCAAGTTCAAAGCAATCATAATTGAAAACATTCACACAATATCACAAAACATACACCAATGTTTTTTGGGGCAATCAAAATTACCAACTTTAAATGATAAAGGGTTTGTTATATTCCCTAACAATTACTAATGCTAGATAGTTCAATAAAAATGCATACGATGATTTAAATAAGGTGGGGGGTTCTCTCTCCCTAATATCACACTACCGTTCCGTATTATCACTCTGTCAAGGCAGGGGAATTCTCTGCCTCCGCCCTTCGAATTGCTCGCCTGGCCGCCTCTTCGTGGTCGTCCCCTGCGATCTCCCGTTGTCGTTGGTTCCTCCGATGCTGGTCGCCCTTTGGTTCCGCCTTAGCTGCTCGTCGCCTTCGCCTTCACACCTCGTCGCATTCGCCGGTCTGTCACCACCGCCGAAATTCACAGCGGGTTCGCTCGTCCTCCTGATCTTGGTATCGTCGCCCTGCTGCTCTCGTTGTCAAAGCTTCACCTTGACCCCACGCTGTGGCAGCTTCCAAACTAGCTACTGCTGTCCCCCTCACAATCAAACACAGATACTTCCAATTCCTCTTCAATCTCTACACAATTCAAAACTCCCAGATCTACTCAACAATTCCCCTAAGTAATATTTTGTTATTTTTCAAGACTTTTCTCAAAACCAAAAAAACTCCCAATTCAAGGGAACTCAATGCAAGAACAATTTCCAAGCTCACAAACTCAATGCACAAAAATAATCTAGATCTAGATCTCAAAACGAAGCTCTCACCAAACTAAATGGCGCAGACACACAATGAACTAGCGGCCGTAGAAGCGGCACGGTGGGATTTTGAATCCCACCAAAACTACATCCATCCACCTAGAAATATTCATCCAACTCCATCAAAACCCTAAACTACCACTTAACTACCACTTAACCCCCACTTAACCGGGAGTCCCACACTACACTAATCCACTAACATAAACTAAACTCACTCTAATAGGCTAAAGAATAAACTCAACAATAAGTTAATAAAATAAGACTAAAAAATAGGAAATTAAAAGGTTAAAATAACACCTCACAAATAATAACTCAAACAACTAATAAAATAGACTAATCAATTAGACTAACTAATGAATTAGAATGACAAGCAATAGAAATAGGTTAAAATCATCAAGTAAAATAAAAAGGCAAACGGCCCAATTGCACATAATCAATCAAATCGTTAGAAACGAATAAACACACAAAATTATCTAGATAAAAAGGAATCTAACATTGCCAATAAAAACCGAATACTAAATGCAACCAAATCTGGGAATTTGTTTAACCGGCTAAAATGTCCCGGTTAGACAAATATAAATTGCTAAACAAATCAAAACTATAGAATTAAGAGTTTATCACTAACGTGAACCGTTTCGACGGTTCACAACAACTTCAAAATTTCATAATCTAATAAAACAATGTCCAAATAATTTATATTTTAATGCATTGAAATCTTCTTGAAAATGAAAATGAGATTCATTAAAAACTTAGAAAAACTGAAATTACATTTTATTTCTTAAATGCTCCTCCCTCTTTTCTGAAATAATTGTTTTAGGTTTTGACATGGAGGATGTTGCTGAAATTTTGAAAACCTGTATGGTATCTTACGTAAGACTTAAAATGTAATAAACCCTGTGCATTAAATCTTGTTATATGTGAGTTTCCGATTGACATAGTTTTACGAAAGAAGATTTCAGTGAAATCAGGGTGGTTTCAATTTGAGAGAAATATGGGTGTTATTTGATTCTACTTATTATGGAAAATCATATTTAAGGTCTCACTTTTTGAACTAAGAATAAAACTTGACATAAACCACTTTTGTTAGTTTTCAAAAATTCACAATATCTTATTTTGAAGATCCATACCATACAAGTGATAGTCAATTAGCACAAGAATATTCAAGAGAATTTTGGATGGATCAAAAAACATCACCGTATGTGGTGAAGGGACGCGTTAGAAATCATCCAGCGTCCAAAATATGGACGATGGCCCGTCAAAGAGTTAAACCATTATTGATTTTATTATGTTTTATTATGTTTTTAAAAACATTAAAAAAATAATTAATCCATACATGATTTGGCCAAATTTTGGCCATGTTAGATTTGGTTTTTGATTTTTGATTTTCTTAAAAAAGAAATTATTATTTTTTAAATAATTTTTTAATAATTTTTTTGCATGGCATCGTTGGCCAAATTCACATTTCTTTGGAGGCCTCACAATGTTTGAAATATTTGTGCTCTTATGTCACACTTAGCCTACTTGTACATGCATGCTATGTCTTGAAGTGGCATTTTTATACATTGTCCATACGATTGTCCAAGGTTCACTCTTGGGGCTCATATTTTTTCTTTCTTAGAGAGGCTCATGAATTTACAATTGTTTCTATTGTAAATGAAACATGGCGTCATGCATATTTATTATAGTATAATTCAAATTCCTCAAGTTTACGACTCTAAAGCTATCGGTTTGCACTTGGTATAACTAGGGATGGTACTATAAAAAGAATCTGGTCCAAAATCTAAACATATGTTTGCACTTGATGTTAGAAGTATGGAATTTTTCTGGACAATACAGTCTATAGAAGGACCACTCGTATTCCAATATTTTGAAAGGAGTGCTACATAGTGGTTCTCATGGCCGTAAAGTTGTATCGCCCAAAAAAATTCGTTGGTTAAGAGTGGTGATAACAAAATGAATCAAGTCCAAAAGAAAGCTTGAATACATTCCCATAGCCTACTCTATGAAATCAAGACCAGCTGTGGCAACTTTGGATTAGTTCTAAGGAGTACAATTACAACCCATAATGTATTTTCCTACACACACAATCTTTGTAGTGTATTCCAAATCTTTGTAAAGAACTCCACAAAATAAAGTTCTATTAACGTTTGGCGGTCCAAAGAGGCCGCTATGGCAACTTACATGCGTATATTGCGTATTTGAGCAAAAAGGGCTATCTGGGGTAGCTCTACGTCCAAAGAGGGATCGCATGTTAGGCCATTATGAATCCAATGGTATTGCACCCAATCAATCCCGAGCTATGGAATGACTTCTACGGGTTGTTATACACTAGGATGTATATGGTTTACGTTATTACTCGTATTACAGTCCTCCCTCAAGGTTGCTTGAAGTCCAGATGGTAATGGCATTAGGAGAAAAATGGGGTCTCAAAGGGGCCCTCTAAGCTTGCCCGTGTTAGGTGAACCGGCTGCCCAAGCACCATTTTCTATGTAAACCCATTGGTGGAGTCGCTGCCCGCTGACAGCGTCGGAAGCGGCAGTGCTGGCAGTGTTGACAGTGCTCGCAGTGTCGGCAGTGCTCGCATCGTCGATTGGCGCGACCCACGGAACTGCGCTGCTGGCAGCCACGGTGGCACCATTGGTGACCTCTTGTAAAGTGCACGGTTTGGCCTAAATTTTCAGCACGTGCCAAAGGCCAAGGCCCCATTGTGACTACAGATTTCTCCTAATGCCATTGCCTTCGCCACGACTAGAGCTAGTTACTGCTGGACTCTCGGTCAGAATTTGGCTCTCAATTTTGTATGATTCTTTGACGTATGACGCGAATAAGGCTGAATAAGAAGTTGACAGCCGGAACTCCGATGGTTTGAACTGATTACTGATGCATCATATTTAATGCATAGAGAACCAGATCTGATGAAACTAACGGCATGGTTGAGTTCTCTGCTTATTACCAGGGTAGCGAAATCCTAGCATAACAAGATTTAATGCAGAGGGTTCAATGCATCCTTCCGAGTCCTAATTTGTGCTGTGGTTGTTCAATCAAGATGCGGTGTAAGATTATTACAAGCCCCAGCTCGGCTTGAAGTTTCTATTGTCGCCTCTCCGGCATTTTCCGGATTCTTTTCATAGAGGATGTTGTTGAAATTCTGAAAACCTGTATGGTGTCTTACGTTAGACTTGAAATGTATTGAACACTCCGCATTGAATCTTGTTTTATGTGAGTTTCCGATTGACATAATTTTACGATAGAAGATTACAGTGAAATCAGGGTGGTTTCAATTTGAGTGGAATCCTTAAGTAATCCAGTCATATATAGTTTTAGCACTGTCTTAACTAATATGTTCAAATAGTCTTGAGCTCACTTGTAACTTCGTGCTGGGAGAACTGTATGCTGTATCTCGTCCGTTGTGCTCTAAACTGATTAGAGTGAGACTGATTCTTTCATGCATCTGTGATTCGTCAACACATGATCAAACAATCGGCAATGGTCTGCTCAAATTCATGCTGACCATCTCAGCGCACTGATTAGTAACCTGCAAACCATCACGTGTCAACACCAGTTTCCACGCAGACTCAAATGGCCTCAATTCATTAGTTCTGGAAGCACGCTGGTCCTTTGTCTTTTTGAAACGCACAAAGCCCTGACCTTCTTCGTTGTCGTTGTGTTGTAATTTGTGTATGAAGGGATGATAATATCGAGATCCATCCTTTGATCGGGAGAATGGAACGAGTGCCTGTGGTTGTATTCACAATACCATGTTCTTTTTGGCTGTCTTGGTGCAAGCAGTGAACATTGAATGTAATTTACCTATCAGATTTAAAACGTAAACGTCTCAATGTGCCTTTGCGACTAGTAGAATACGTTATATTTTGGTTGTATTTGGAATGAATCCACACGGTTCCTGGGTTTGAGTTCAAAAGAGGAATTGGAATTTCCATGAATGCAGTTCAAGTGAGCTACTGATATCCCAATTCACAGTTTCCTGTTGGTAGAAAATTCCAATCATACGACAGCGTATATACTATCCCCATGGGACGTTTAGGGGTTAAAAACATAAACGGGAGTGTTAGGAGTAGCGCGATTAGGAGGTACTCAGGCAGCGCAGAAGGGTGGACTTGGGTAGCTACAGAGTGGCCGGTTTACATGAATCCAGCGCTGCAAATGTTTACCCCCTAATTCGTCTTTTCAGCGTGACCGACTCCTCATCGTGTCACGTTCACATTTGGCATTGGGATCCCTTGAGAGTCTGAGAGAGTCTTCTAGGGCCGAAAAATAACTGAAGTATTGCCTTCTGATACCGCTATGAAAGATAAGTTAGTGCGCATCAGAATCGTACTCAACTTGATCAGCATTACAAATACCAAAACAGAACATCCACACTTTGTCCTCCCACACTACAATATCACAGTCATGTCAACTAGTCATTCTATGTTATCCAATATTTGGCTTCACCCTCTTCCTGATCGCCCATTTCATGCCCGTCATCTTCACAGACTAGGAAACATTAAGGATGCTAAACCCGGCCGAAAGAGGAGGCATTTAACGCTCAAAACACTTCACGTGACACTGCACCTTGGCAAAAGTCTAATAAAAATGACATTGCATTCTGTAGCAGTTTGCTCCAGTGAATAAAGCTTTTCCAAATTCAAAACTATACAATTCAAACTATTAAACTACTTGAAATAGTGTGAATCATATTCAAACGACTTTATCTCCAGGAATATATATAATCTCTTGGATCTACGGAGCAACATTCCATTGAAGCTCACACATGTAACCATACCATTCATTATTTGGTCTTCCTGGAATGTCACGCCACGTACCAGAAGAAAAGTCGTACAACCACACCAGTTGGTGACGATATATGGGGTCTCCGATTTTGTTTGCAACCAGCAACATAAAATCCTGGGTTGCATGGATATCCATGTCATATCCTTCTGGGTCCGCCTGTGGAGGGCACTCAAGAGGTTTGAACTCGTAGGTCTTGACTTCAACATAATTTGATTCAAAACCTTGAATAGAAAACTCTGTGATGTTGTGAGTCGAGCCAGGATGCCATGGGATGGGCGAATCCTGGTTCGCCTCTGCCTCCCACACAAAAAAACGGTTCTTCACCATTGTACAAAGTTGAAATTCATCAAAATCAGACAGCTCTCGACAACGACAGTCATATGCACATGGGCCATCGCCACCCAGCTCCCAATATTCATTGCCCTCTCGCCACCAAAAATAAGAACCAAATACAATGTGATCATATGATTCATCTACTATGATCCAGTGTTGAGTCACAGAGTCGTAGATTTCAGCTTGGAAACCCAAAATGGACTCTTTGTACGGTCCAACAACAATCACTTTATAGCAATTTTTTGGGCGCTCCATGATAAGTTGCACCATTACCGGCTGGACAGTGCTCAACTGACAAAGTTGAGGAAGAACTTTATGTTCTCGTGTCAATGGATTTGCCACAACAACACGCAAGGGGTTCGCTTCCTTATCTATCAACGAAGACACAAAACAAATCAACCCTCCATCACTTGCAGCCATGCCATGTAGTCGGTCGTTTCCACCCAAAATGCCAGCAAGGATATCAAAGGCATGCCACGTGTTCGCCTTTGTGTCAAATATTCTCAGCCTCATCCCGCCACTATCAGGATCTGGTTTCTCCAAATAAATACCAAAAAGTCGATGATCACAGCCTTGAAGAAACAAAGAGCCCGCTGTTTTCGTGGTCCTGTTCCATTCTTTAGAAAGGCATCGCAGCCGGATCACATCGCGAAATGGAAGACGGGCAAAAACATGTTGCAACAAATCCTTGGGCAGAGTCCCCCAAAGAACAGGGTTCATCAATTCCTCATGCTCCGAACAACTGTGTCCACAGACGGCGTGGTCCTCAATAATTTCCACTCTCCCGCTTTTGCTGCCCCTGGGAGCATGGGCATTGCGTCTAGCACCCAACTGCTGTAAAGCAAACTCACTTACTGCTCTTATCTCTGAAGATCCTCCTGTGCCTGATTGTATAACTTCATCCAGCTTATTTCGCAAGTCTCGAGCGACCTGGAGATGATCCGGCATTCCTCCTTCGCTTCTATCCTTATTCCACATATTCATCATCGTTCTCCAATGCCGACACTTACACAATTACACAATCCAAGGTCTTGCGGGGATTATCTGCAAATTAATGCAGACCCCACTAGAAAAACATTCAGAAATTTATCCTTCACATCTGTACAGGAATTGAAAACAATCGTTCCAAGGATAATAGCAAAATATACCAACAGGAAGAAGAAATCACATCCTATGTTTTTAAACAATCAAAACATGTCTTGAAAGTTATCACAGTTGGCCATAAGCAGGCTTTCTATTTTCAGTTCTGTAGATAGGAAGTTTGCAAGGCTGGAAAAACCGAATGAGGCCATAAAACATCAACACTACAACAACCTCACTACGTGTATCTTCACACGCTTATTCACTCTCAGCACTCTCAAAACCTACAGCAATCTTCACGGAGACAGTGAATTGAATACTTAGGGTTTAAAGAGGTCAAAAAATTGGACTTGCATTCGGAACCAAGCCAGAACAGGAGATTAGTTTCTGCTACTGATCGTCAAATTCTCCATCCCTTTCATTACATAACAGACTCCTTTAAGAGGAAATAATCAACCAGCACATAGTAAAACCCTAAACCCTGAACCCTGAACCTCCCTCTCCACAGAAAGAAACTATGAGGATGATGGCATTTCTGTACTCACGGAAAAGGAGCAGGCGCTGCATTCACTTGTGTATTGGCATGATCACTGGCACGAACAAAATAGACGTCACAAAATTCTCGAAGAGAATCGTTTCTTCAGTCGTCTCACCTCCGACCGAGCAGTCTTTTGCTGTTGCCAATTGTCCAGAAATCCTTGCGATTAGCCGCATGGAGAAAACTCCAGGAAGAACCTCAAAACCCTAAAATCACCTCAAGAATGCCCTGCAACACAAAATCAAATTCTACAACAACCAAACCAGGGGTGTAATCGAGGAGAACGAACATTGAAAAGCCCAGGGACACCAGATTGGGAAATGAGAAGTCTATGAGACACTCGCAGCGGTTCTCCGATCGCACGGAAGAGAGGAGAAGATTGGGCGGGATTCAAATTGCTGTACGTGAATTGAATGGCGGCGACGGCGATGGAGCGTTTGCAAATGCGCATTTATTTCCCCAGAATGTGGGTACTGTTGCATGGATGAAACCTGGATTCGAACGAATGCAATGCGACCACCATTCATCCATCCATTTTTGAGTCGATCCAACGACCGCAACACACGCGACGTCCTTCTGTCGTTAATCCCCTCTAAGGTATCTATATCTAAATGCGCCTATTATCTTAAAGTGTTCATAGCTCAATCATCCGTAATAAGTAGATTTTGACAACCTATTGTTGATGAGAATGTGCACAATCTGAACATCAGAGTTTAGGGTCGTTTTAATCCCTAATCGTCCCACCGTTAAGAAACTAAATCACGAATAAATTTGAAGCCTTGTAACTTTCTCATACAACCTTGGATGATTTTCATCCAAGCCACCTTTTAAAGCCTATTAAATTCTCTACCAATTACAATAGATCTCTTGTGATGAATAGTTGTTGATAATATTGAAGAGCCCTCCAATTAGAAGTATGCCAAATTTGTTGGGTACATTTTATGCTTGCAATGGTCTTCTCATGTACACCACATGTACATCACAGCCATGCTAATATATTCTGTTGAGGCTAGAATCTACTTTTGTTGAAAGGGTTAATACGTTTAGGGGTTAAGGTCAACCTATAGTCACGACTTTGGAAATTCATAATTTATTCATACGGTGTTCAAATAATGCATGCTAAAGTGCGTAAGAATCCTCTTGAACTTGCTAATAAGATTCACTGAATATATTTTCTGTGTTATGTGTGTATATAGGCTCAGTTGGTAAGCTGAACGCTTCAAGGTATAGTTACCTTATAATAATAGATAGATAGATAGAAACTCCAGTCCTCTTGCGAGGCCGGCGTGAATAAAGTGTCTGTTCGTCTTGACAATGAGCCAATGCCCATCGGACAAAGGAACATTGCCTTATAGTAATATATGCTACTCATATTTTGGAAAAGTAAATGTGAAGTTGACTAATAAAATACACGAGCTCTTGAATTACAATCTACTCACACTTTTGGATATTAAACTTAGCACAACTTCAAAATCTCATAATCTATTCAAACAATTTCCAAATAATTTATATTTTAATGCATTGAAATCTTCTTGAAAATGAAAATGAGATTTCTTAGAAAACTTAGAAAATTTAAAATTACATTTTATTTCTTGAATACTACTCCCTCTTTTCTGAAATAATTGTCTTAGGTTTTGGCATGGAGGATGTTGCTGAAATTTTGAAAACCTGTCTGGTGCCTTACGTTAGACTTAAAATGTAATGAACCCTCTGCATTAAATCTTGTTATATGTGAGTTTCCGATTGACATAGTTTTACGAAAGAAGATTTCAGTGAAATCAGGGTGGTTTCAATTTGAGAGAAATATGGGTGCTTTACTGAATACTTAGATATTCCAGTCATAGTTTTAGCACTGTGTCTTTACTATTATGTCTATCTGAGCATAATAGATCTTTAAGATCAGAATCTTGAGCTCACATGTAACTTCGTGCTAGGGGAACTGTATGCAGTTTCTTGTCTGTTGTGCTCTCGACAGATTAGAGTGAGACTCATTCTTTTATGCATCTGTGATTCGTCAACACTTGATCAAACAATCTGCAATGGTCTGCTCAATATCATGCTGGCCATCTCTGCGCACTCATAAGTACCGTAGTACCATAGCAGGTTCGTCCTAAAATAATTCTAAAAATAAAAAACGTAAAAATTAGAAAATTCTGAAGACAGAAAAACGAAAATAGAATAAATTAGTTTTTGAAATAATTTTGATATTTCTAAGCTATTTAAGGTCATTTTTACTGATTTTTTTGCTAAAAAACGAAAATTGAGAAATTCAGTTTTTGAGAGGCGAACCTTATTTTTTCAAAAAATTAAATATTCGGTCGCCAGGTGGCGAACCTGCTATGGTGTTACGGTAACCTGCAAACCATCACATGTCAACACCAGTTTACACGCAGACTCAAATGGACTCAATTCAATAGTTCTGAAAGCACGCCGGTTCCTATGTCTTTTTGAAACGCACAAAGCTCTGACGTCCCTCGCTGTCATTGTGTTGTAATTTGTGTACGAAGGGATGATAATATAGAGATCAATCCTTTGATCGGGAGAATGGAACGAGTGCATGTGGTTGTATTCAGGATACCATGTCGGTCTTTTTGGCTGTCTTGGGGCAAGCAGTGAGCTTGGAATGTGATTTACCTATCAGATTTAAACATAAGAGCATCCGCACCCATACACGCCGAGACTTTGACACACGCAATACGTGGATGAAAAATGTTAAGGGCCCTTCAAAAATGCCTCTTGGCCCTCAATCTTAGCCTCTTAAGAAATGGCCCTCCAAATCTAAGTTTAGTTGACTGAATCTGACATTCTACTTTTGATTGGTGCATTGACTATATGACGTGCACTTTTGGTGCTTGAGGGGCGTTCAAGGGTGGGGGAGTGTGATTTCAAGGCCTCTTCAAATATAGATGAATGATTTTAGCGAGTCACCTTTAGCGAGCATGGGTGGAGATGCTCTACTCGGGAGTGTTAGGAGTTGCACAATTACGAAATATAGGTTAGTCCTCATCAGAATCGTACTCGACTTGATCAGCATTTCAAATATCAAAACAGGACTTCCGCACTTTGTCCTCTCACACTACAATATCATAGTCAAGTAGTCATTCTATGTTATCCAATAGTTGGCTTCATTCTCTTCTTGATCAATCCAGTATCACCCATTTCATGCTCGTCATCTCCACAAACTAGGAAACATTCAAGATGCCAAACCCAGGGAAAATGGTACGAGGAGGCAATTAACGCTCGGAAGAGTGCACGTGACACCAGAGCTTGGCATTAGATCAGGGAACAAAAGTCTACAAAACATGAAATTGCCTTCCGCAACAGTTCCCTCTATCCGCGAAAAAAGCTATACCAAATTCAGAACTATACAATTCACACTATAAAACAACCTGAAATAGCGTCAATCAATTTGAAACAACTTATACGGTAATCTCTTTGATCTACGGAGCAACATTCCATTGAAGCTCACACATGTGACCACCCCATTCACTATTTGGTCTTCCTGGAATGTCACGCCACGTACCAGAAGAAAAGTCGTACAACCACACCAGTTGGTGACGATACATGGGTTCTTGGAATTTTTTTGCAACTAGCAACATAAAATCCTGGGTTGCATGGATATCCATGTCATATCCTCCCGGCTCCGCCATTGGAAGGCCCTCCAGAGGTTTGAACTCGTAAGTCTTGACTTTCACATATTTTGGTGCAATTACTTGAATAGAAAACTCTGTGATGCTGTGAGTTGAGCCACGATGCCATGGGATGGACGTAGCCTCCTCCGACTCTGCCTCCCACACAAAAAGACGGTTCTTCAGCATTGTACAAGGTTGAAATTCACCAAAAGCACACAGCTCTCGACCTCGACAGTCATATGCACATAAGCGATTGCTGTCCACCTCCCAAAACTCCTCGATTCCCCCTTGCCAAAAAAAAACAGAACCAAATACAACGTGATCATATGATACATCTACTATGATCCATTGTTGAGTCACAGAGTCGTAGATTTCAACTCCGAATTCTGAAATATATCCAACAACAATCACTTTATAGCAATTTGTTGGGCGCTCCATGGTAAGTTGCACCATATATGGCTGGACACTGCTCAAATGACAAAGTTGAGGAAGAACTTTATGTTCTCGTGTCAATGGATTTACCACAACAACACGCAAGGGGTTCGCTTCCTTATCTATCGACGAAGACACAAAACAAATCAGTCCTCCATCACTTGCAGCCATGCCATGTAGTCGGTCGTTTCCACCCAAAATGCCAGCAAGGATATCCAAGGCGTGCCACGTGTTCGCCTTTGTGTCAAAAACTCTCAACCTCATCCCGCCACTATAAGGATCTGGTTCCTCCAAATAGAGACCAAAAAGTCGATGATCACAGCCTTGAAGAAACAAAGAGCCCGCTGTTTTCGTGGTCCTGTTCCATTCTTTAGAAAGGCATCGCAGCCGGATCACATCGCGAAATGGAAGACGGGCGAAAACATGTTGCAACAAATCCTTGGGCAGAGTCCCCCAAAGAACAGGGCTCATCAATTCCTCATGCTCTGAACAACTGTGTCCACATACGGCGTGGTCCTCAATAATTTCCACTGTCCCGCTTTTGCTACCTCTGGGAGCATGGGCAATGCATCCAACACTCAGCTGTTGTAAAGCAAACTCAATTACTGCTCTTATCTCTGAAGATCCTCCTGTGCCGGATTGTATAACTTCATCCAGCTTATTTCGCAAGTCTCGAGCGACCTGGAGATGATCCGGCATTCCACCTTCGCTTCGATCCTTATTCCACATATTCATCATCGATCTCCAATGCCGACACTTACACAAATACACAATCCAAGGTCTTGCGGGGATTATCTGCAAATTAATACACACTCAGACCCCACTAGAAAAAACCTTTAGAAATTTATCCTTCACACTTGTGCAGGAATTGAAAACAATCGTTTCAAGGAATATAGCAAAATGTACCAACAGGAAGAAGAAATCACATCCTATGTTTTTAGACGATCGAAACATGTCTTGAAAGTTATCATAATTGGCCCTAAGCAGGCTTTCTCTTTTCAGTTCTGGAGATCTTTTAATTACAGAGACGGGAAGTTCGCAAGGCTGGAAAAACCATCTAATACGAACGTTTCTGACGCCTTCATCCTCAACAACCTCATCAACTTCCCTCCGCACGACTTCTTTAAACCTGATCTACAGAAAACACAATCATAAAGATTGTACCAAACGCCCTTGTAGCACATACTCTCGTAATTTGAATGTGTACCGGCCTCCTTGTTTCCCCATTGAAACACTGGACCGGAAGAAGACCCCGCCATTGGGAGCGAAATGGCCAAAGAACTCTACAGTCAAATATCTCGGAATCGCACCAGCCTCAAGACTTACGCTCCAAACAAAGAGGCGGTTTCGGCGACGCGGTTTCAAGTTTCAACGAAGCGCCTCAGAATCTCAGAATAGGACAAAGAAAAAGAGGAGAGCATTGCAATTGATGAACACTTTGACGAGCACAAATGCGCAGGTGCTACAGCATCTCACTCTCAGAGAACAACAGCCAAATGAGGCCATAAAAAATCAACACTACAACAACCTCACAACGTCAATCTTCACAAGCTTATTTACTCTCAGCACTCTCAAAACTTACAGCAATCTTCACGGAGAGAGTGAATTGAATACTGAGGGATTAAAGAGGTCGAAAAATTGGGCGTATATTAGGAACCAAGCCTGAACAGGAGATTAGTTTCTGCTACTGATCGTCGAATTCTCCATCCCTTTTATTACATAACAGACTCCTTTAAGAGGAAATAATCAACCAGTACATAGTAAAACCCTGAACCCTGAACCTCGCTCTCCACAGAGAGAAACAATGAGGATGATGGCATTTCTGTACTCACGGAGATGGAGCAGGCGCTGCATTCACTTGTGTATTGGCATGGTCACTAGCAAGAACAAAATCGACGTCACAAAATTCTCGAAGAGAGTCGTTGCTTCAGTTGGCTCACCTCCGAGAACAAAGTCCGAGCAGTCTTTTGCTGTTGCCAATTGTCCAGAAATCCTTGCGATTCGCCGCATGGAGAAAACTCCAGGAAGAACCTCGAAACCCTAAAATCACCTCAAGAATCGCCAGCAACACAGAATCAAATCCTACAACAACCAAACCAGGGGTGTAATCGAGGAGAACGAACGTCGAAAAGCCCAGGGACACCAGATTGGGAAATGAGAAATCTATGAGACACTCGCAGCGGTTCTCCGATCGCACGGAAGAGAGGAGAAGATTGGGCGGGATTCAAATTGCTGTACGTGAATTGAATGGCGGCGATGGCGATGGAGCGTTTGCAAATGCACATTCATTTTGTTGAGACAGAACAATAAAATAAAATAAATATAAAAGGCATAGAGCTCTATGGAAGAAGACGAAGAGGAAGAAGTGTGTCAACCGAAGGAAGGCCGTTGGCTTTATATACTTTTCTGTTCACCATAGAAGTCCAAGTTAACTATGAGTTAATAAGGGAAAATTCATTCTTTTACCTTAATAGAAATCAAAACTATAAATGGTTTCTAATTTGGCTAGTTAACTACAGGTTAGCTATTTGTGACTTCTACTTTAACACATTTCCCAATAATGTGGGTACAATTGGACGGATGAAACGTGGTAGCGAACGAATGCAATGCGACCACCATTCATCCATTCATTTTTGAAACGATCCAACGAACCCGCCAAACACGACGTCCTTCTTCTTGCCGTCGTTAATCCCTTATATAGGAGTCCACACTAGATAAACGTTACTCGTATTTTGAAAAAGTAAATGTGCGGTTGACTAATAAAATACACAAGAGCTCTAGAAATATAGCTCATTCGCACTTTTGAAAAAAAAAATTAGCACTACTTCAAAATTTCATAATCTATTCAATCAATGTGCAAATAATATATATTTTAGTGCATTGAAATCTTTTTGAAAATGGAAACAAGAATCATTAAAAAAGAATTAATCAATTTTTTCATATTATTTTTTTCATAAATACTACCTCTATTTTGAAATAATTGTTCTAGGTTTTGGCATGTTTTAAGTTACTTCTCTTTTGCCAAGAATAGCCGTCTTAATACTAGAAAAATGGTTTTTTGTTCAATAGTAGTATATAGGTGTTTGTGTCATCCTCATTGTCTGGTTTTATGTTCAAAAGTAGTATGTAGATGTTTGTGTCAATGCTGAGGAGTGGTTTTAATCACAAGAAAACAAAAATGTAAGCATAAAATTCAGCCACTGTTCATGTTACCACAAAATGGGGAATGAAAAACGACAGGTCTTCTACAAGTGTCTACAGACAGTAGATACAACTGGGAGAGCATAATGCCAAGGACATCACTGATGCCCAATTTGAGGTGATGAAGTCTAACTCTTCATAAAAAGACAAATTTCAGTGACATTAGGGTGATTTCAAGTGCTTAATCGAAACCTCAAATCTATATAAATCATAGTTTCAGCTATCTTAACTAGTATGTTCCATGCACACCATTTTAACTAAAATGTCCAATAGATCTTTTAAGCCCACTTATATTTTCATGCTGGGACTGAAAAGAGTCACTACTAGCAATGGCATTGCTTCTCACTCAAAACGGTGTCAAAGTTTAGTGTACACACTTGTCCTACGTGACAAATTACACTTATTAAGTCTTGAGCGCCTAGGCAATGAGTGCGAAGTGGTGCCGTTTGACTCACCTACCGAGTGAAAAGCGATGCCTCCTCCTTGTAGTGTGATGAGAAAATGACTTGCTCATTTATGCATCTACAGGTGACCAAACAATCTATATCGTATGTTGTCCAAATGGGAGTCCCAAACCTCTGGTCGCCAGAACTGAAATCAGCCTGAGGTGATGGCCAAGGCACATGCTCGGATGGCTGAAGTTGATCAAAGCACATGAATCCCTTTGACAAGTTTTGTATTCCAAAACTACAAAGCATGTTGCAACCCTAAGTACCACATATTTATAGATTACAACAAGTAGCATGTGTGAATTGATTAGAAAGGGGATGATTTGTGAAATTTCTATGCCTAATTTCATGTTGCAGCGATTCACCAAAAAACTTGAAGATCTTAGCGCAAAACAAATCAAAAGTGCTCTTGAAAAAGTCAACTCATAGAATTAAGCAACCAAAAAATCTACAAGAATCACTACACTTCAACCCATCACAACAAATTTCATAACAACAAATTGTCAATTTCTTATTTGTAATCGAATTACAAAAGAATTTTGAACTTTGAGTTTCAAATTGTATACAAAAATTATTGGTGATAGCAATCATAGATCTAACCATATGGATAGAATCTAAAATTCATAATGTACAACTTTTATTCATACATCAAGTTCAGAATATCCCTCTTAGTTGCATTTTATAATGCATCTTTGCAAAATTGCCGAATTTGGAAAGGGGTTGAACGTGCAAGAGAAGCGCGCTCTGGAGAATCTTTAATACATGCTACACTCGATCTTTTGAGAGAAAATACACTGAGTTTGCTACCAGCTTGGAAGGTGTAAGCTACACACATTTTACCGTCCAAGTATTTTCCTAATCAAGCCCATAATTCCAACAAAAACTCTCGTTGCAATCTGTACACAGGGCTATAGTGCAGAGATTTCACCTGAAGAACTGAGTTTTCTCCATACCCGTGTTCAGACTCATACTACCACCCGTATTTGGCTTGAGTTTCTGCTTTCGTCAAGTTGCCTTTAGCGCGACGGTCTAATAAATCCATCTCTTTTGCCTTGCTGTCCTGCAAAAGAGTGCCAATTTGGTGCTTCCTTCGTTGTATCTTAGACGGCTTGTCTTTACTCGAAACAGGCTGCGAGAAAAAAGAAACGCATTCTTAGACAATGGGCGCTTACCGTACTATATTCATACCAGTATGAAACTGTCAGAATGGAAGAGTATATCGATTATAAGGGCTGCTTCACACTATGGCCGTCCAAGTCGAGAGGCCGTGGGATTGAGACTCCAAACTTTGTTGAGAGTCCAAAGAAATCTACTGAAAATAGGCAACAAAATATAGTTTTCATTTTTTATGAAAGGAAATCGATGGCCTCTCGACCATAGTTTGGCTTTCCATTCCCATCTGACCCAAACTTACTTTCGAGAGGCCGTCGCCTTAGTCAAAAAGTGCTGCCACGTAGGCATTTTGGAGAGTGACGGCCGTTGGACTTTGGCCTCTAGAGTGAAGGGTCGAGAGGCCAAACCCATGGTTTCTTGCAATCTGATTGGTGGAAATCGATGGCCTCTCAACCTTTGGCCATAGTGTGAAGCGGCCCTAAGTAGGAATGCTTATCAAAATCTACCCTGTGGCACTTACAAATGAATCTATAGAGTTATCCTTAAAGTCCATCAAATTTTGAAGAAGATATCGTGAATTTTCTCTATTATACTCTTATTTCTTCACTTCAAATAGTTAGAAGGTGTGGAAGATCTTGGTGGTTTATCATTATTAGATGTGTAAGAGCTTGGTGGTCTTCAAAAGTTTTTTAGCTCCAGAAAAGGAGCTAAAAAACTTTTGAAAACTTTTGAAGACCACCAAGCTCTTACACACTTAATAATGATAAACCACCAAGATCTTCCACACCTTTTAACTATTTGAAGTGAAGAAATAAGAGTATAATAAAAAAAAATCACGGTATCTTCTTCAAAATTTGATGGACTTTAAGGATAACTCTTATGCATACTAAAAATGACCAGAAGGCATTACCTGGTAAGCCGGCCCAAATGCAATCCCAGTTGACCGAATTTGATCCTCCCGCAGTTTGGCACCACCAGTCAAATCAGCTTGTTTAACCTCGATCACAGTGGGCGCACCCCTTCTATCTTCCCTTCCTCTTTGTCTCTCAGCTTGCAAGACTTGCGCAACTGGATCAACGACCGGTGCAGAATTTGCAAAGGCTTGAGAAGAAACGTTCCCAGAGTACTGCCAATTCTGTGGTTCATAGTGACTAGTAACATTATGCGTCGGCATCTCCTGGGCAGGCTGTGGCGCTGCCCATCCATAAGCCTCATTCGAATACTGCACCTAACCAAGAACAAGTTAAAAAACAACCTTACCAAAAAAAAACCCTAAAGCTACAGTCACCATGCTCTTTACAACTTCTTATAGAAAAACCCTAATTTCAGAAATTGTATCTACCACTTGCAGTGATGTTTTTAGCCAAGTTGCTACATAAAATTTGGGCTGGCTAATTGATACAAAGGATTTTGAAAAGAAAAAAAAGGAATAACAGCCAGCTTTTCTACGATGTGTAGCCTCTTCAAACCTAGGTATCACCCATGTAGCATCTAGATAGTACTCCCTCTGTCCCAAAGTTACTGTCATGTTTGAAAGTGTTTTTTTAAGTAGGTCAAAAAAATACTTCCTTGTGGCTATTTAGGTTGCAATGAACACATGCAATGTTCTTCAATCATTCTAATGACACAATTTGGAACCTTTTTTAATCATGTTTCTTACAATATGACCTACTTAAAAAAGCACTTTCAAACATGACTTTCAATAACTTTGGGACGGAGGGAGTACATAATGTTACCTATATATAATAATATGAAAAAAGCATCCAAGGAGCCTGGATTGTTCTTCAAACCATGGAAAAGTAGCAAAAATGCTAAACTGTCTCCTGATAAAGAAAATCGAAATGAAAAAGAAGTCAATGAGGTTGTGGGATACCTGAGGACCAAATGCAGAGCTCTCAGCAACTGCATAAGCAGAATTATCGTACTGAACTTGGGCCTGCGAAGCCTGTGCTTCATTCTTGACATTGGCAGGGGATATCGATATTCTCGAATTGATTTCCGTCTTGACATCTGGAGTGGCTATTTCCATGGCTGCACGGCGTCCACCAGAAGTAGGACCAGCTCCCAAAGTCGACCCTAACCCTAAACTGTGCTTGGGAGCCGGTAGAAGAGAAGAAAGGCCACCGCCACCCGTGGTCGTAGAGCGAGGCTCAGCTTTGGCTTTCTTCTGGGCTGGTCTCCAATCATCGTCGTCATCCTCGAGAATGGACACGTCAATCGGGGGCTTGAATGCCACTAATTGCTTCTTCACTTTAGGGTAAATCTCTGCTTTCACCCTGGAACTATCGAATTCAACCTTCGGAGGCGGAACAGCTGCAAACAAAGCGCTGTTAGGGTTTCCACCGAATTCTTCAACCTTCGGAGGCGGAAGAGCTGCAAACAAAGAAGGTTTCGGAGCCCTATTAGGGTTTCCACCGAATTCTTCAACCTTAGGAGGCGGAAGAGCTGCAAACAAAGAAGGTTTCGGAGCGCTATTAGGGTTTCCACCGAATTCCTCAACCTTAGGAGGCGGAAGAGCAGCAAACAAAGAAGGCTTCGAAGCGCCAGTATCATCGTTAGGGTTTCCATCGAATACTTCGACCTTAGGTGCAAACAAAGAGCTATCGACCCTGGGCGGTGGTAGTTTCGAAAATAACCCTGGCTTCGGTTTCTGAGCTGAAAAGGGTAAACTCTCTTTCTTCGGTGAGACTGGATTTGTAGCAGAATTGCGCGGAGCTGGAAGATGACCGAATAAAGAAACATTCGGTGGTGGCGCTGGTTTCTCCTCCTCCTGCTCGTCTTCGTCATCGCTTGCATAACTTGCAAGAAGCGAGTCCATCTTAAATCCTTTTTTTCTGATACTAATCAAACTCTACAACTCGCTTGCTGGATGTTCTATATAAGAAATGAAAACCCTACTCAACTAAAAAGGAGCCTCGGAAAATCACAATCGTTTCGGGATCCGCGAAGCAAAACACCGAGCTCAACGAAACGCATGGAGAAAGGAAGAAGGCCAACTCTGGATTGAGGTCCGACCCCCCTGATACCCGCCTTGCTACCTCAATTGAAACCCGTTGCGGGTATAAAGCTAGGGTAAAGAGAGGTTTTTTAAGAGCATTCGCACCAGTGATTGGTATTCTAAAATAAAAAAATTGCTAAAAGTCGAGGTCTCAATTTGATTGGGGAAGATTTTTTTATCAACAAAAGTGATCGAGAATAGTATATTGCTTTTGGATACTAAACAAGCGGCTAGTCGCGGAATCTTTGCCTTTGTATTTACCTCAGATTTACTTTTACCGCTCCTTTTTACTGTCCATGCATGTAACTTTTGGTAACTCCTCAAAAACGAAGCGTTTCCGTAGTCTCTCCCCTAGAAGGACAAAGACAACAAACTCCTCTTTTCTTGGAAAAAATTAGGTATGGGCTGGTATATCATGTTCCGAAATAGGGATATTGTTTAGTATCACTCGTGGATATGCTCTTACTACATTGTATGCAAGGCAATTTTGAAACAAACTTAATTCAACCCAATCCCAATAGTGCTCAACCCACACTCAATTCCATCCAATCTCTTATGTGTTCATAAACTCAATCCAACAGAGACGGCCGTCTTACTAGTGATGATAGTGATGAAAAACTTTGAAACTTCCGTGTAATTAGGAGTTGCCTCTTCATCCTAATTCTAAATGATTATCTTAACTCTAAGTGATTATCGTTACATTTTTCTTGACACTATAGATTTAAGCGCTTTTTAAAATTTGTTCAAGATTCAAAGAAAAAATTCATAATTTTCAAAAACCTCAAGGGTTTTGAACATCAAAAAAATCAAGAAAAATCTTTAAAAACCAAAGCTATAACAAGTGACCACTTTGATGAACACTTTGGAATGACCGATTTGATTTTTCATATTGTAGAAAGTATGATTTAAATGGCAATTTTATTTAATCATTTATTGAGTGAAAAACATAGGATGTGTAGATTCTCCAAATAATAAATAAATAAGTATCTCCAAATACTACGGTAGTAACTCTTTTATGAATGGAAGAAAAATAACAAAAACAAAAGGAAAAACCTCAAAAATCAAATTTTTGTCTTTAAATACTCAATTTTAAATTACACATCCACATTATATACTTGTAGGTTTGATTGGAGTACCCCGAAAAGCCTTTTGAACTCTAAAATCAGCCTCTAAGGCAACTTTGAATAAGTCTCTTTTGAAAAAAAATAAAAATGAATCAATCAGATGTGGTTTTGATTTCCTACACTCATGCAGTACACAAAAAATTCACGTAAAATTGAAGAGGTTTAAAAATTTTAAAAGATACTTTTTGTACAAAAATCATAATTTGTCCCTGCTGATAAAAGAAATCCAAAACATTTGTTTAAAATATCCAACGACGTAATTTTGGTACCAATTTTTGATATGAAGTACATTTAGATATGTATTATTTGAAATTACTAATTTTAAAGATTAAAAATATTATTTATTTTGTACAACAATGCCTGCAAATGCTAATTTTTGGCAATTTTGGCACGAAGCATAAATACATGAAAATTAATATACATGTTCAATTAAGATTTTTAATTTCAATTAAATTATTTCATGTCATCTAGGTGTGGATATTTCTTTGTGCAATACTATGGAATGGTCCTGGAAACGAGATGAAATAGAATCAATTGTGGTGACGAAATGAAAATGTTGTGCCGACAAACCTACCATCCTTTTTCATGCTAAACCCAACTCTGACTAAACCTTTTTACATTGTGTGAATGAGCAATACAAACCTTTTTATTTATGTAAAACATGTGGAAAACAATTATTTTTGTTGGCCTTTCAAGTTTGAAAATTATGCATTCAAAAAAACTATTTGAAGAAAATATTTCCTTTTTCCATAAAAGTTGTATCATTTAACCTTTGAAAGCCTTGCACTAGTGCAATTGCCAATCGTTGAGTAGAAATAATGCAAGAGGATTGTTATTGGAAAGTCCTGTTGTGTTCAAAAGTTTCAAATGAGCTTTTATTGTCATTTTTTGAAAATATACTAAAGTTGTTCCAAATCAAAACTTTTGCAATATTTCAACCATTCTATTGTTGTCAAAAAGTTCTCAAGTACCTTCTTTTCCAACAAAGTTTAAATTATTTCAATAACATTTCTATTGTCATTGCTTTGAATGTAACAAAGAACCTCCAATATATGAAAAAAAATTCACTATTTTTCAAGACAAGCTGACAAATATTTTTCACTATTTTGGACCTTTGAACGCAATATACAAAAAAAAATTAATTAATTAATTTTAAATCCACCTATATCCTTGATGTATATTTAGATGAACCGTTTGACTATTTTCCGACAAAATGTAGAAAGCAACTGTTATAGTGAGAATCTCACAATTATGAGCATTAATTATAAAATAGATGCCAACATGTACAATACATGTACAAACCACATGGACTAGCTACTACATGGTGAAGAATTGGAGGTACGGGTGCAAAATATTGTTGGAATATTTTAGCCCATTAACATTGTTACGTGGCAGTTTAGGATTCAAGGTTTGAGATTTGGGGTTTTGAAGTTTTGAGGTTTAGGGTTTAAAATCTGGAATTTAGAGAAATATTTTTGTTAATGCTGACAAATATTTAGAGAATATACCGCACCGACACCCAACCGATCCTTGCACACCACACCCTACACACACACACTATCACTCCTTCCAAACTTGCACTCTAATGACGGGAGGATGAAGGACGTCATATGTGTCACAATCGTTAACTCATAAAAGCTCGAGGGGTATTGAACAAAACATAGATGTGTTATAATATGTGCCTTCCACATAGTTGATGAAGTTTGGTCCAATAGACAAAATGTAGAGTATCATCTTTAGAGATTATCCGTACAGCCAAACTTCCAAAAATAACTTTAGATCGTTTTTTACTGAAATTAAAAGCATTAACCTTAGAAATTTTTTATAGATTATAATTTTCAATTTTAGAGTTCAAAATTTAGTATGATTGGTTAAAGTTGGGCTATCTATTGTAAACTTCAAAAAACAAAGAAATGATGGAGGGATCATCATTACTGTCTCCAAATAGCAAATCTTATAACACGAAGACAATGTTGAGGTGATCTGCTTTGAAAAATTCTCTGGAGTGGAGTTTAATTTGGATTGCCATGATTCAAATTGGGTTGGAAAGTAAACTTGATGTAGTATTTTTTAAAAATAAAAAACATTCAAACAATTTTTATTTTTATTTTCCGAGCAGCCTGTTAGATTTGAGTTGCAACTAGAAAATGGTCGTTTGAGAGCTTAGGGATTAATTCATTTCGTAACTAATTGTTGATTTTTCAACGTTAACATGGCTCCATCCCATCGGCAACCCGTGACCATTGCCATCACAAGATGCAACTCATAACCTTTTCTCTTTTCAACTTGCATCCTATGCCCTTGGATCATAAAGATTAACCCCTAAACGTACCGATCCTTTGAACACAAGTAGATGCTAGCCTCAAAAGTAGATATTAGCATGACTCAGATGTACATAAGGTGTACACGAGAGGACCATTGTACGGATGAAATCTACCCAACAAATTTGGCATACTTGCATTTGAAGGCCTCTCCAATATTATCAACATCTCCTCATCACAAGAGATTTACTTTAATTAATAGAGAGTTTAATAGACTTGCAAAGGTGATTTGGATGAAAGTCATTCAAGATTGTATGAGAAAGTTACAAGGCTTCAAATCCGTTTATGATCCAGTTTCTGAATGCTGGGACGTTTAGGGGTCAAGATTGTAATTGAGAAGTGAACAATTGTTATGTATGATAACCTACTCGCTGCTACCACAGCTTGTCGGTTCTCTAGTATAGAAAATGGATGAATGAATGGTATTCGCATTGCATTCGTTGGTAACCAGTTCTCATCCATCCATTGGCACCCACCTTCTGATGAAGTTAATGCCATCGCCGCTATTCAACTCACGCACAACAATTTGAATCCGTCTTGGTTGCACCCCCGGTTTGGTTGTTGCAGAATTTGATTTTGTGTTGCAGGGGATTCTTGAGGTGATTTTAGGGTTTCGAGGTTCTTCCTGGAGTTTTCTCCATGCGGCGAATCGCAAGAATTTCTGGACAATTGGCAACAGCAAAAGACTGCTCGGACATTGTTCTCGGAGGTGAGACGACTGAAGAAACGATTCTCTTCGAGAATTTTGTGACGTCTATTTTGTTCGTGCCAGTGATCATGCCAATACACAAGTGAATGCAGCGCCTGCTCATTTTCCGTGAGTACAGAAATGCCATCATCCTCATAGTTTCTTTCTGTGGAGAGGGAGGTTCAGGGTTCAGGGTTTAGGGTTTTACTATGTGCTGGTTGATTATTTCCTCTTAAAGGAGTCTGTTATGTAATGAAAGGGATGGAGAATTTGACGATCAGTAGCAGAAACTAATCTCCTGTTCTGGCTTGGTTCCGAATGCAAGTCAAATTATTTCGACCTCTTTAAGCCCTAAGTATTCAGTTCACTGTCTCCGTGAAGATTGCTGTAGGTTTTCCGAGTGCTGAGAGTGAATGAGCTCGAGCTTGTGAAGATTCACGTAGTGAGGTTGTTGTAGTGTTGATGTTTTATGGCCTCATTCGGCTGTTGTTCTCTGAGAGTGAGAATGCCGTAGCACCTGCGCATTTGTGCTTGTCAAGGTGTTCATGAATTGCAATGCTCTCTATTTTTGAGATTCTGAGGCGCTTCGTTGAGACTTGAAACCGCGTCGCCGAAATCGCCTCTTTCTTTGGAGCGTAAGTCTTGAGGTTTGTGCGATTCCGAGATATTTAGCTGTAGAGTTCTTTGGCCATTTTGCTCCCAATGGCGGGGTCTTCTTCCGGTCCAGTGTTTCAATGGGGAAACAAAGAGCCCGGTACTCATTCAAACTACGAGGGTATGTGCTACAAGGGCGTTTGGTACAATCTTTATGATTGTGTTTTTTGTAGACCAGGTTTAAAGAAGTCGTGCGTAGGGAAGTTGATGAGGTTGTCGAGGATGAAGGCGTCGGAAACGTTCGTATAAGATGGTTTTTCCAGCCTTGCGAACTTCCTGTCTCTGTAATTAAAAGATCTCCTGAACTGAAAATAGAAAGCCTGCTCATGGCCAATTATGATAACTTTCAAGACATGCTTTGATCGTTTAAAAACACAGGATGTGATGTTTTCTTCCTGTTGGTATATTTTGCTATTTTCCTTGAAACGATTGTTTTCAATTCCTGCACAAGTGTGAAGTATAAATTTCTAAAGGTTTTTCTAGTGGGGTCTAAGTGTGTATTAATTTGCAGATATTCCCCGCAAGACCTTGGATTGCGTAATTGTGTAAGTGTCGGCATTGGAGATCGATGATGAATATGTGGAATAAGGATGGAAGCGAAGGTGGAATGCCGGATCATCTCCAGGTTGCTCGAGACTTGCGAGATAAGCTGGATGAAGTTATACAATCAGGCACAGGAGGATCTTCAGAGATAAGAGCAGTAATTGAGTTTGCTTTACAACAGCTGGGTGGTGGATGCAATGCTCATACTCCCAGGGACACTAAAGCGGGGAGAGTGGAAATTATTGAGGACCACGGCATATGTCGACACAGTTGTTCAGATCATGAGGAATTGATGAGCCCTGTTGTGTGGGGGACTTTGCCCAAGGATTTGTTGCAACTTGTTCTTGCACGTCTTCCGCTTCGCGAGATCATCCGGCTCCGATGCCTTTCAAAAGAATGGAACACGACCACGAAAACAGCAGGCTCTTTGTTTCTTCAAGGCTGTGATCATCGAGTTTTTGGTCTTGTTTCGGAGAGGCAGGATCTTGAGAGTGGCGGGATGTGGGTGAGAGTTTTTGACTCAATGGCGAACAGATGGCATGCCTTTGATATCCTTGCTGGCGTTTTGGGTGGAAATGATCGACTACATGGCATGGCTGCAGGTGATGGAGGGTTGATATGTTTTGTGTCTTCGGCGGTGAGGAAGAAGGCGAATCGTCTGCGTGTTGTTGTGGTAAATCCCTTGACACGACAACATAAAGTTCTTCCTCGACTTCGTCGTTTGAGCACTGTCCAGCCGGAGATGGTGCAACTTACCATGGAGCGCCCAACAAATTGCTATAAAGTGATTGTTGTTGGGCCGCACAAAGCCTCCCCTTCAGGTTTCCTAGCTGAAATCTACGACTCTGTGACTCAACACTGGATCATAGTAGATCAATCATATGATCACCTTGTATTCGGTTCTCATTTCTCGTGGGAGAGAGATGACAACGAGGAGTTTTGGGAGGTGGATGGCGATGGCCCATGTGCATACGACTGTCGAGGTCAACAGCTATCTGATTTTTCTGGTCTAAGTCCAGTTTTTCCCTTTCCAGTTGCAGGACATGAAGATCAAGAATACACAATGCTGAAGAACCATCTTTTTGTGTTGAAGGAGGAGGGACGCCAATCACGCATCCACGGAAACCATCACCCATGGCATCCAAGTTCAACATACTCCATCATAGAGTTTGCCGCTGAAATTGGAGCAACAGAATGGGTGAAAGTAAAGACCTACGAGTGCAAACCTCTTGAGCGCCCTCGGAGGGTAAACTCGCCAGGATATTTGATGGATATCCATGCAACCCAGGATTTTCTGTTGGTGGTTGCAACCAACATGGAAGAACCCCCGTATCATCACCAACTGGCGTGGTTGTACGACAATTCTTCTGGTACGTGGCGTGACATTCCAGGAATACCAAATAGTGAACGGTATGGTCACAATCCTTACATGTGTGAGCTTCGGTGGAATGTTGCTCCGTAGATCCAAGAGATTATATCCTTTTGTACTGTATAGATGAAGTTGTTTCAGACTGTTTCACGCTATTTGAAGCTGTTTAGAAGTCTGAGTTGTATAGTTCTGAAGATGGTGAAGGCTTTTTTCTTTTTTTTTTGCCGAAGGAGCGAGGCAATTTCTGCTGATGACAATTCCATGGCAACTTTTGCTGATGGCAATTTCATGTTTTGTAGACTTTTGTTCCATGATGAAATGCCAAGCTCCGTTGTCACATGAATCGTGATCCAGTGCATCCACTTTCCTGTGGATCTCTTATGAGCATTAATTGCCTCCTCTCACAATTATGGCCAGGTTTAACTTAACAGCGCTCTTGTACAAGTTTCAAATTGCTTCCATTTTCAGTGCACTTGTCTGAAACTCTGATAATACGTAATGACACTAGAAAACGAGGACGTTGAAATGACAGGTCCAGGAAATAAATCCCATTTCCAAGCTGCTGCTCCCACCGTTGTATCGACCAGCTGCCGCGTTGTATTCATTCAATCAACGTCTTGCAACATTTGCCTGCTCATTAAGATCTCCACAGCCTCAGCAGGTATGTACAGTCATATTCAAATTAACGCCTATGCTAAAGGCTTACAACACGAAACTAAAGCAGTTTCGAATCGCCCAACTGAAATTTATGCAGGCTTGAATTCTCCAACTAATCCACAAGGTGAACCACAAATTTATACCTGTCACAGAGCTCTAACATTCCAACGTCACATTTATGGCGATCTGAAGTTTGAATATTACCATCTTAGCTTAGATTCAGAATGCATATTTAATGAATATGACAACCGACCAACAAATCTAGGAATGACTCACGACACAAGGTTCTTTAGCAGTTAGTGTAGTCCTCCCTTTTCACTGTAGCACTGTAGACAATGTCTCACCACACACAATCTTTAGCTAAAGATGGCGTGGACTTGCCATGATTTGGAATTTACTACAACAACTCGAGAATAGTGGCCTTAGTTATGAGATGTTGCAAAGAAGGGCTAAAGAACCGACATTGATAAGAGATGACAATTATAATGTACTCACCTAATAACTACAAGACATTGCTTACGTCAACTACAAGGAGAAGTTGTCGCTTTTCACTCCTTTTGCGAGTCAAACAGCGCCACTACGCACTCACCAATGAATGATTCGGTAATAGTGGTCCAAATTATGGGGAGTTGCAAAGAAGGGCTAAAGAACCTTATGGAATGGTCAAACGGACATTGAAAAGAGATGACAATTATAATGCACTCACCCTGTAACCACAGGATATTGGTTACGTGATTTACGTCGGCCACGAACCAGGGTCGGTGAAGTGGAACAATGTGTGCATTTCTGTTCTATTGAAGTCCAAATGTGTCCAATTGTAGAAAAGAGATGCTGGCATGATAGAAGAAGAGTAATATAGGTTTTGCACCCACATGACATATGATGATATATGAAACAAGAAACGTACATAAAATAAGATTTCATGCAGCGGGTACGTAAGACATACCAGACAGCTCAAAATTTCGCCAACGAGCTCCATGAATAGAATCCGGAAAATCGTTAAAGACGACAAATGCCAGTCTTCAGAACTTCAAGACGAGCTGGGGCTTCTAACAATCTTGCATCACATCTTCATTGAATAACCACAGAACAAAAGAGGACTTGGGAGAATGCATCCCTGTAGGCTCACTACAAGGAGAAGGTGTCGCTTTTCACTCGGTAGGTGAGTCAAATGGCGCTACTTCGCACTCAATTCCTAGGCGCTCAAAACTTGGTGAGTGTGATTCATTGAGTAGGACAAGTGTGTACAATAAACTCTGACATTGTTATGAGTGAGAAGCGACGCCTTTCCTAGACGTGGCTAGGTAAGTCGGATAGGATATGCAGAGCCTTTCGCTACCCTGTCAGTGAATGGAGAAATTGACCATGCTGTCAGTTTCTGCAGTTATGGTTAATTTTTAGCAGCATTAGATAGAAACACCAACCCAAATAAATGGGCCGGCGTGAATAAAGTGTCTGTTTGTAATGTCAATGACCCGATGCCAACGGGACAAAGGGACATTGGAACAATACTACTCTCCTCTTTCGAGGATGGACACTATAGTAACCAAAACAAAGTAACAGTAACAGTAACACAAGGAAAAGAGCGAGTAATGATGTTTGAGTGTGAATTTGAAATAAAGGTATGTTTAGTGTTGAGTTTTAACACCAAGTCATGAGTTCTTGGTTGGTTGGTGAAGGGCGTTGTATCACATTTATGTGGTTCGGGTTCGAAACCAGTTGGGCTTGTTGAGTAGTGGTGTGATACACATGACTTGGTGCTGCTAGTGAGTTATCATGGCAAGAAAGTTGTACCAACCAACCGGCCCGTCCTATCCCCTGAGACAAGCTGAGCTAGTTGTTTGAAAAGAGTGGCTAGCAGTGGTTTTCACCACTACCCCCCCTCCTTTAATGTACTACGTCTGTTGGTATTGTTTGATTATTTTCTATACGTCTTTTATGTAGAAGGATAGATCCGGCATATTGTATGACAATGGTATTTATTGCTTTGAATGTGTTTTTTATGGAGGTTTCACATATTTTGAATTTTGTTTCCAGTTGTTTCATTGAGGGGACGTGTGTGGTTCCTCTGGCTCCAACTGTAATGACTATGATGGGATCTACTTTCCAGCCTTGTTGTATGATATTGTTAATTAGAGGTTGGTATTTTACAATTTTCCTGCCAATTGTTTCTGGTGAAAATTTGTCGTTTGTGTATGTAAATTCTATGAATTGTATGGTTAGGTTATCATCGGGGTATAGAGGCGGTGGGCTTTGGTATGGGAGGCCTTTAATGCATAATATATCTGGTTTGAATCTGGCATTACATTGACATCTTTGTTGATTACAGGTACATGGTAATAACCATGAAGGAACTGTGTTTTCTTGTGGGTTATTGTTGAATGTACCTGCATTCATGAGAGTGTAGCATCGTGATTTGTTTGAGGATAGTATTAATTTTCTTAATTCCCATACCGCTTTATTGTGTCTTTTGGTTCTAAGTGCATGTATATGGTGTTGTTTGCATATTAAAAGTACATGTAGCCATGTATCTGCGCCTTGTGAATTACATATGGGACATGTTTTTGAGGGGAATCTTTGTATGCCGAAAATTAATTTTTTTCTGGCATTACCAATGTATTGACCAGTTCTAAATTTTAGTATGCTTGTTTTTTGTGCGTCTATTATCTCTGGGTTGTTCCAAAAGTCATTGGACATTTCGTTGTCTATGATGGAGTTTGTTGTCCATTTGCTAATGTTGGGAAAGTCTTCTGCCAATAATTCTAGATTAGTGTTTCGGTCATGTTTCTTTATATATTCTTCCAAACATCTAACTGGTCCTTTGTCCGGTTGTTTGATACGACCGGGCCATGTGTCTTTTTGGAAGTAGTACGGAGTGGTATGTGCAAATTCGTATGAACTTGCTGCTTTTTGATAGCCTCTTTTCATGGTTCCTTCTTTTGCGAGTTGATCTGCGTGTTCATTCCCGGTAATTTTAGAGTGTGCTTTAACTTTGTATATTGTGGTTGGTTGTGTTCGTTTTTTTAGCATTTTTACCATATCTTCTAATATGGTTTTATCGGCGTGGTTGTTTTGTTGGGTTGGGTGTTTTAGTTGTGTGTTTAGAACATGTATACAATTGAGACAATCAGTAAAAATGTGTGCAGGTTCATTTATGTATTTAGTGGTGATTATTGATAGTGTTTCATGTATGGCCATTAGTTTTGCTCTGAAGCATGTTTGTAGTCCAGACAGTCTTTTTGATATTTGTACATCTAGTTTAGACGGGTTGTAGATACCATATCCAGCTTTTTCTTTTTTCCAATGGCCATCATCAGCTTCTTCGGGTGGTAGAAAGGATCCATCTGTGTAATAGCTGTATTGTGGTAGAAATTTTAGTGTAGTGTTTATTTCGAAATCTGGGAGGGGATCTACCCACATATTAGTTTGTTCCATTTTGTGCTTTTGTTAACTTTTGTGTTTAATGGTGTTGGTGGTGTTGTTTGTGTATGGTATTCCGGGATTTGTATATTTTCAATTACTGTGTTTATGGTGTTTATTTGGTTTATTGTGCCAATGTTATTGTTTTGATGATGAATACACCAAATGTGTATTGCAAGTGGTTCGTTTCGGGTTTTATTGGGTATTATTATTGGAATTGTTGGTTCATCATATGTAATGGTGTCCGTATCCGGGAAGGGGCCGTTGTACGATGATAGGTTTTGGTACCAGTTGGTGTCCGGGATTGCTAAAATGGTGACAGTTTCTGGGTCTTGTTTTGCTGCTAGTTTAGCCCAATGTATTGCTTGTTGTGTTGTTTCGGCATCATTTGGGTGAGCATATCCAATACCTTTCCATTTGTATTGAAAGGCTGTTCCTAGTGAGCCAAAAATCCTGTCTCTAGCGATTGTTGAGAAGAATTGGGTAGATTTCGTGGAACATGTAATTGGTGAGGAAAAGTATGAGTGTGTTATATTAAATGTTGTTATTAGTGTGTCTAAAATGTCGGATGGAATGGTATGGTGTGGTGTTTTTATTGTATTCTTTTTGTGGTTCTTGTGTTCATATCTTTGATATAACCATACTACTTCCGTTTCAAATGATTGTATAGTAGGTATTAGTCTGTGAATGTTGTATTTGTTATTGTTATATTGTTGCCATAACCATTTTATTCTTGTAATTGGAATGGTGGTGATATATTTACCGGTGTCATTATATATGTGGGTTCTATCATTTTGTGTTTGGATAGTGCACTTGTTTGTGTCTATGTCTCTTTCTCGGTTACATTCAATTGTGGATGTTTTAATGTAGGGGATTATTGTTGGGGACTTGGGGGTGGGATGTGTTTTGTGTCTCTATTTTGTTCGGGTGTGAATTGTGTATTTATAATGTTTTGATAGTGTTTGTTTTTAAGTTCTGAATAGTATTTTGTAAGTAGGTTTAGATTATGGTCTATTATTGTTGGCAGATTTAGTGGAAATAGTTCGCGTTGTTGTATCCATTTATTGTATGTTATGTGGTTTGAGTCTTTCCATTGACATAGATAGGTGTTGTATTTTTTTGGTATTTTATATTTGTCTTTAGTTGTATTTGTTTTGTGGTTTAATATTGTGTGAATGGAGAATCTTATGGGGTCGTTCTTTATGTTTTGTGGTGGGGCTGATTGTTGTGGAAGTTGAGGGACTTGTACGGGATTTGGTGGTGTTCTTGATATTATTATGTGGTCGTATATTTTGTATTTTTCTTTTAGTGTACGGGGTGGTAAGTGAAATTGACATGGATTTGGGCAATCTTCGTCACATTTTGGTTCATAAAAGAGTTGTTCTGCTATGTTTAATGCACTTTTGTCTAGTTTAGTTGGATTTTGATAGTATATTTTAAATTCTTCTGGTGACATTAGTTTTGTGCCGTTCGGGAGGATGATTTGATTGATATTGTAAATTTTGTGTGCCATTAATTTGCATCAGGAATTTCGGACCCCACTGATTCCGCACGATTTTAGTGCGATTTTCGATATTTCAAGGGTTCGTACAGTTTTCGCATTGATTCCGCATCGTTGCGTCATTCATCGCAACTACACTGATATGACACGATGTTCGTACAAGCGGATATAGTACTGATTCGACACGATTGATACATCTATTGAAAATGTATGAATTCAACACTCTTTATAGTCGTCAAATGTCGTGTTTTAATCGTCTTTAAAACTACACTGATTCAATGCGTTTTTCGTGCGACATCATCTTTTCCATATCTAGATTTTATTTTCTTTCTATATCTAAATTTGATCAAAAAAATATTATTAAAAAATAAAAAATAAAATATTTAAAAAAATAAAAAAATAATTTTCCTCGCTACCAAGTTTAACTACACGGAAATTGCCCGAACACACGGTGGGGCCCACCATGGCTTCCCAAGCTCTATCGCCGACGGCGGGATTTGAACTCACAACCTCCCGGTTGTCAACCAAGCTCCAAACCACCAAATCACCACAAACTCTCGATGCATAGAATGGAACTTTTTTGGTAATTATAAAAGATTAAAACCATTGGCAATTTTTTGCCATGTGTATATACTTCTTTTTTCAATTTTTTTTTTGCACTACAACATGCAGGGCTATTCCTACATCTAAATTTTTTTTCAGAATATTTTGAGTTTTTTTTTTTTTGGCCAAAATTGTGATGACAGATCATGGCTGTGAGCTGGTTTTTTTTTTCAGCGGACTTTGAATGTTTTTAACTATGAGAAAAAAACTTTTTCTCCAAAATTTGTTTCTGCACTAGATTATGCAGGACTTTTTCTATATATAGGATTCTTTTCATAATTTTTTGAATTTTTGAATTTTTTGCCAAAATCGTGATGGCAGATCATGGCTGTGAGCTGTTTTTTTTCCCAGAGTACTTTGAATGTTTTTAACTATGTGAAAAGAACTTTTTTTCCAAATTTTTTTTTTGCACTAGATTATGCAGGACTTTTTCTATATATAGGATTTTTTCATAATATTTTGAAGTTTTTTATTTTTTGCCAAAATCGTGATGGCAGATCATGGCTGTGAGCTGTTTTTTTTTTCTGCGGACTTTGAATGTTTTTAACTATGTGAAAAAAACTTTTTTTCCAATTTTTTTTGGCACTAGATTATGCAGGACTTTTTCTATATCTAGGATTTTTTTCATAATATTTTGAATTTATTTATTTATTGTCAAAATTGTGGTGGTTGTGAGCTATTTTTTTTTGCTCCTATGATGAAAAGTACAATGATAACCAATAATACCAAATTTGAATTCTAAAAATATAAAATGTTATTTCTTTGAAATTTTAATGTGTATTGCTTCTAAACTCTATTAATGTAGATCTAAAAATGTTTTGGGAAATTAAACCGTCAGTATAATTTAAAGAAGATTCTTGGAATATTCCAACATATTCCAAAATAATATTTTTTTTTGAAAGATTCCAAAAGATTCCAAAATATATATTAAAATATTGTACACGGATGTCGTACGAAAATAATTTGCATTATAATAGATATTGAAATCGCACGAATATAGTAAATGGCATTAATATGATACGTATACGATACTGAATCCGCATTAACTAAAACCGCATGTTATCCGTGTCTTATTAGCCATGTAATGTAAATACACGATTAACGCACGGATTCCGTCAAGCACGAT
The DNA here is from genome assembly GCA_022496805.1 of Pohlia nutans. Classification (NCBI taxonomy): domain Eukaryota; kingdom Viridiplantae; phylum Streptophyta; class Bryopsida; order Bryales; family Mniaceae; genus Pohlia; species Pohlia nutans. Next base: position 13,360,754 of record CM040091.1, on the reverse strand, counting down.
TTTCGTGCGGAAACAACACTTTTGTCATAATCATTGAAAAGACACTGCATCGACATCTTAGTAATGCATGTCACTTCCGTATGATAACGACACTTCTAAATGCACGTACGACGTGCGGAATCAGTGTTTAATGATAAATGCACTGAAATCGTGCAGAATCAGTGGGGTCTGAAATTCCTGATGTGTTCTCCATTCTATGTCTTCTATTTGTGGTGGAGTTGTGTCAGTATTATTTTTACGTCCAATAAGTGCTATGTCTTTATTAAAATCTCCACGCAATATGTATGTGGTATTTGGATGTGCATTGATTTGTTGTGTTATGTTTTGTTGGATCAATGGTATATATTGTGTGTCTTCTACATGAGATGGCATATACATGTGCATAATTAGCCAAGTTTGTAGTGGATTATTGTCTATTTTTATTATTTGTAAATAGATTGACATTTCTTTGGGAGTTGGGATTTTAGTGATGTTACCGGGATAAGCGTATTTTTGGTGAATAAGTGTGAGGAGACCTCCTCTTGCGGGTACATATGGTATTCATTATTGCATGCATCTTGTTAGGGTGTATGTGTTGTTAAAAATTAACTTGTATTTTGGAAATAGGTTTTGTATGTATTTGGTGAATTTTGTAGCAGTTATTTTAGTTTCTTGTATTGTGATGATAGCGGGTTCATCCGGTGTGTTAATTAGTTCCTCAAGGTTTGGAAGGGCCGTATTTAGTGAAGAGGCATTCCATGTAATGAATCTTGTATTGTGGTTTGTTGTATGTATTTCTTGTGGTTGTATTATAGGTATCCTTGGAAGTGGAGGGGGATGAGTGTATTCTAGTAATGGTTCGTGTATTTTTAATGTTTCTTCTAACAAATTGATGGGGAGAAATGAGAATTCATCAGTCATGTTTTGAAGGGTTATTGGGCCGTTATGTTGATGAATAAAAGCATATACTTCTTTATGAATTGTATTTGGTGAGTTTATTATGTTTTGATTATTATTTGTAAATTCTGTATATGGATGTGTAGTCAATATGTGCCTCTCTGGTGGGTTTTGGAGTGAGGATATTTTTTCTAGCAGTAATGTTGTCCAATCGGGGTTGGTGATTTGTATAAGGAGTTGGTCACATGATTCTTTTGACGGACATAATGTAACTATGAGTGTGTATAGAATTCTTGGTGATGGATGATGTTGGTTTTGGTAAATATAATTTGATATGTGTGAATAATCGTTACTGGCTTCCGCATGGTTTGGATGGGTTATATTTAGGATAGGTGCGATTTTTTTTTGCTAAATGTTGGTACTCGGGTTGTAATTTAATCGTGCTTGGAATAAAACATGTTTTGGATCTTCTTTTATGAGTAGGTGGATGTGTTTTTAGTAAGTCTGGCATATGCCCGGGGTTGGATTCTATGTCCCCGCATAATAATAATAATTGGTGTAGAAAGTTTCTTTTTAAGGGAGTTTTTTGGGTTATTTTTTCTTTTTTATTATGTATATTTATATTTTTTTGTCTATTTTGGACGAGGCCGGTAGGCTAAGTCCATTGTTGTTGATGATGTGTGTTTTGGACGAGGCTGTTCGGCCGAGTCCATTTGTTTTGTTGTTTTTTTGTTTTTTGTTGGGTTTTGTATATCTTCTATTTGTTTTGTATTTTATGTATTTTGTATGTTGATTATTTATATTGTTATTGGTATTTGTATTGGTGTTTGTGTTGGTGTTTGTGTTGGTGTTTGAGTTGGTGTTTGTATCGGTATCGGTATCGGTGTTGGTATTGGTATTGGTATTGGTATTGGTATTGGTGTTGGTATTAGTGTTGATATTTGTATTTGTACTGGTATTTGTATTGATATTTGTATTGGTATTTGTTTTGGTATTTGTTTTGGTATTTGTTTTGGTATTTGTTTTGGTATTTGTTTTGGTATTTGTATTTGTATAGAAAAGTAGTGTATAATCGTATATGTATTTTTTGGTATAAATATATATCATTTTATTATTTTTTTGTATAGTATTTTTACAATATATGTATACCAAATAGGTACATGTATGTATTTGGTGTTTCTATACTATACAGTACTGTATAGTCTATTGTATAAATACTGCCATATTTTTTTTGTTTTTCTATGTACTCTATACTAGTAGTATGTAGAAATACTATGTAGATTACCGTGTAGTCCTTGGTCACTCTATGTTTTTCAGTAGGTTTTGGTTTTGGTTTTCTATGGCTTTTCTAGGCATTTTCCCCTTGATGTCTTTGATGCCTTCTAATGCCTTCATAAGTGAATCATAAATGTAATCAATCTTTGAATCAAATTCTTCATGCTTTATGTCGTTGTAGATCCTCTCTTCTTTGAACTTCAACTCAATGTCATCTCTTATCTTCTTGTTGCTAGCCTCCACAATCGTGATAACATCTTCTTTTGTGAGTGGTGGGGTGCTTGTTGTGGGTGGTAGAGTGCTTGTTGTCAATGATGCAACCGTGTTGACCAACGCCGTTTTGATGTCATTGAAGCCCCACTTGTCAACTAGCTCCTTTGATGGTGGTTTAAGTCCTTCCAAGCTTCTCCTATGTGGTGAAAAAGCAACATAATTGCCACCAATGGTTAGAGTTTTGTTGAGGAATTGACGGTACACAATGGAATTAACACATTGAACATTAGCGCTACCGTTATGCTTGGTTCCAACCTTCCTATGGTACCAAATAGAAATGACATTGCTAGCATCCATGATTTTGTTAATTGCATCCGTGGTGTCATGAACCGAAAGCAAAATGGGGAGGTGAAAGAGGGTTAGAGTGATGGCATCCTTCTTTGCCTTGGCCTCCGGTGTCATACAGGAATTGGAGGAGTATTTCCTTTGAGGAGCAATAATCTCTTGCTTGGCGGGAATGTGGTGAAGGAGGATTTTATCCGCTTGTGTTGGTGTAGGAGCCATGATAAAAGCATGACTATCTTTTATGCCTTTGTGAACACCGGCGATCTCAAAATCTTGTTTCCTACGGAAACTAGACTCTAAGATATCATAGAAAAGAACGGAAACAGATACATCCACTATATTCTCACTTTTGATCTTGATGGAAAGTTCATCATTCCTAGCAACGGCGTGGAAGCTCTTGCAAACTTTCCCCAAGTGATAATTGGAAGTAAAATCATCCAATTCCTCTTCCGTTTTCTCAAGGTAGAGAATAAAAGGATGAAGTCTCTTGAGCCTGGCAATTCCGTCAATCTCAGGTCTCAAGAGGTGGAGTTTTATGACCCCGTTCCAAACACCTCTTTGTCCGCCCCGTTTGGTGCTAAAGCAAAGCACCGCAACAGGATCAATGAGATCCGTGCCTAAGGAAATATCCATGTCAATAAGTCTTTGCAAAACCATAGGTTTAATTCGGTCATGCAAATATGGACAATCAATGTTTGTCTCGAAATGGATTTCCACGTGGAAATCAAGTGACAATCCCGTTTCAGGGTTTATTGGGATGTCAAATGGAATTTGGATCAAATTGAAATGTTGATCCAAAATGCCATCATCTCTAGTCATGGGATATAGGAGTTGGGGGACTCGTGGGTATGCCACGTTTGCTCCCCATGCCTCTTCTGCCTCCTTTTGTGGCATTCCCCTTGTGGCCATGTCCTCAATTGATTCACCAGAGAACATAACCTCATCATTGCATTCGTTTGCTATTTTCTCCATGTGATGGAATCCTAGCCAAAAGTTTGGGCTTCTAGTGGCAAATAGTGTGTCATGTGACACAATTTGGGAGTCTATTGACTCCTTGGCATGTTTTCCTTCGTTGTGTCAAAAGAAAGATCATATGTGTCTTTTGTGTTAGTGATCTGCTTCGGTGGGCTCCTGGTGCGTCTTCTTTGGCTTATTGTACTGCTGCTTCTTCCAACGTTACTTCGGCTTTTGTTTCTGTCTTTGCTCGAGGTTTTGGGAGTGGGGCTACGACCTCTCCTTCTGTCACTTCCTTCACTTCTTTCCTGGGACTGTTTGCTCGCGCTCCTCGTGCGAATACTCCACGTTTGGTCGTCTTCGGTGCTTCTCTGCTTCCCGCTACGGCCGTTCTTGTCGACGCTGGGAGCTGCTCGGTCTTCAGCTGCGGGTTCTTGCTGGCGTGGGTTCTTGGGCGTCTTAGGCGTCGCATGCTGGGCGCCTTCATGTTGCTGCTTTTCTCATTGGTTGTTGCCGTTGTTGGTCGGGTTACTGCTGTTGCAGGCTTGGGTACTGCCTCCAGCTTCCTCTACCCTCGCTTTTTTCGCCTCGTCTCTTGCTGCTTTCGCAGCGAGCAGTCTTCTCAGGTGATTGGCGTGTGACTCCACATCCATTTTGAAGGTGTTGTCTTCCTTGTTCCACGTCGCTTGTCTGCTTATTGTCGTCTTCTCGCTGCTGGTTGTGCCTGTGTTGTTGTCGCAATTTGATTCTTGCAGACGGGATGTTGGCAATGAGCGCCAAGAAGAGTGCCTGCAGAATTTTAGGGTTTGGAGTAACTTACCTTTTGGTGCGACAACGTTGCAGTTTGTTGGCGAATTTTGCTTGGGCCGCCGCAGGAGATGTTGAACTCGGCAACTATGGCGGGTGCGTCCTTTTTTGTTGGGTATGTTGTTGCTCTTCTGGACTTATATGGTGTTGCTTGGTTGGATATTGGTGTGCCCCGCGCGAGTCAATCGAGTGCTAATCCAGGTGCTGCTACCCACTTCCTTCCGCGCACTTACTCTGTTCGCGGTGTGATTGATGCTATTCGTCCGCTCGGTGCTGTTTTTGTTTTGGACAACGGTTTGGATACTCCGACTGATGTTATCGAGCCTGCTCCCTTGACTTGAGTTTCTGCCTTTGATGTCTCTGTTGTGTAGAAGTTTTGGCTCACAATGCTCAATCTGGAGCACTCTAGAGCGCCACAGTCTGGGCTTATTTGCGGGTGTTGCTAGATCCTGTGTTGTGGGGAAAAGAAGAGCACCTCAGCCGAAGAATACAAGGCAATGCACTGGAGGGAAATTATCCAGAGGAGTGTGAGAATGTCTTACCTTAGTGCTGATGGGGCATAGATTGCGAATTTTGTCGTCCTGGTGTAGGACAACTTCTTCGGTGAAGCTAAACGGCTTTGCACTATGGTAGAGATGGTCTGTCTAGGCTTGAAGGGGGGATCGAGGTTGGATCTTAGCAGAGCTAAGACAGCGAGGGTGTTGAAGATGAAGGAGCGATCTGAAATATGTGCACTTGGTGCACCAGCAATCTAAAGAGACGAGGTTTGGATCTAGTCGGAAATCCAGCAAAAATCAAAACACTCTAAGGCTACTATCAAACAGAATGGTAAGGAAGATGGGAGGGTAAGGCGATTGGGAAAAACAGGGAGGCTAACGGTGACAAAAACGAGGATTACTAAGCTGCCGGGGAAGGGAGGATCTGAGCTAAGGGGTGATCGGAACTGACTATGGTTGGGATCTGAAACACAAAGACAGAGAAGAACAAAGGAGGGGAGGGGATCCAAGCCTTTGAAAGCTCAAAAAACTATCACAAAAGAGGGATCTAGGCCCGGTGGGAAGGTCAAGGCGGTCAGCTGAGAGAGCTGCTGCGGGATTGATCTAGACAGGGTTGGGAACTAACAAACGTTGAAGAATGCTAGACAAGGAGATTTGAGCAAGAAAAAGGAGAGCTACAACAAAACAGTCGAAAGCAACACAATGGCGGATCTGAAGGAAAAAACAGAGGAGATGGTAGAGGGGGGCGTATCTGAGTGGATGGGTGTTGGAGTTGGCACTTGTGGGCTAGTGCTCGATCTCTGCAGGGTTGCTCAACAACCTGAAGGATGCAGCATGCCTTTGGTAGTGAGTGAGTCCAGCTAGCGGCAGGTTATGTAGATGGCGGCAATGCGTGATGCGAGTGGCTGATGAGGGTTTGTTGTGGATGCGCGGCGGTCAGCTACTGCATGCTCAATCTTATGTGCGGCTTGGAATGCGGGCTATGGTTCTGATGCTAATGTGGACAGGTCCGGGCTGGGGGAGAGATCCCGTATGTTTTGGCAATGGTGCTGCTTGTGAGCGGCTCTTCCCTGTGGTGCTACAAGTAATAGATCACGATGCACAAGCCAGCCCGCGTAGATCTTCTTGTGCTTGGCCACCAACACTCTCAACTCAACCAGATTGAGATCTACTCTTTGCAACAATCACAGATCCACTAGCTAGTGCGGCAGCAACGAGAACTAAGAATCACCTGCATTGTTCACCTAGTGTGCCCACAGCAATCACAAGGCACTCAGCTTAGAAGAACTAGGATTCACCCTCATCGTTCAATCCAATAATCACCTAAACATATGCAGATCTCTCAACGGCCCTTCTCACTGCCCACAGTTAGCACTTCAGAGCTCCATAGCTCCGCCCTTCTCGATCAGTCCCCTTCGGGCCACTTCACACTATTCCCAAAAACTACACTCTACATGTTGCACTTCGTTTCATCTAGCAGCATTACATATGATGCATCATCAATCGATTCAAACCTTGAGGGTTCCGGCTGCCATCCTCTTCTTCAGCCGTACCCTTTAACGTCCAGATCCACCATTGATTTCAAATATGTGTCATAAAATGTTTGATGAATCACAAAAATGGAGTTGATATATAAAAACAAGTTTTAAATCTCAATGTGGGAACACATCTACAGTATATAGTTGGAATTATCATGTTTTTTTTATTAATAGTTTTTAATTAATTTTGTAAGGTTTTCTTTTGAAATTTACTTTAAAATCTCAAATTAAAAAATTAAAAAATTAAAATTAAAAAAATTGTAATGAATTTGGAATAATATGCACTATGAGATGGTATAATTTCCATTGTTTGATTCTACTTCTTTTGGAAAATCATTGTTAAGGACTCACTTTTTGAACTAAGAATGAAACTTGACATAAATCAATTTCTGTCATTTAAAAAATAAAATCACATTATCTTATTTTTGAATATCCATACTATACAAATGGTAGTCCACTAGCACAAGAATCAAGGAAAATTTTAATGGATGAAAAACTCTACAAGATGTAGTCAAGAGAAGGCTTAACTTTTGATTATCGTCCATTACACGAACGTAGGCGTGTCAAAGGCTTAATTTCTTTGCATCATACTTTAGGTTGTTTGTTTTGTTTTGAATGATTGTTGCATTGAGATTTCTCTGATTGTGCGCATGAAGCCTCTATATTTAGTATTACCGGAAAGCTCTCAATAAGGAGGAGTGCACCAAGTTTGTTTTGTTGTGTTTGGACCTATAGTGTGAATGTTATGGATTTTAATCAATTTTTGTCATTGTAAATTGAATTAACCCCTAAACGTACCAATCCTTTGAACAGAAGTAGATGCTAGCTTCAAAAATAGATATTAGCATGGCTCAAATGTACATGAGGTGTACATGAGAGGTCCATTGCAAGCATAAAATCTACTCAACAAATTTGACATTCTTGCATTTGAAGGCCTCTTCAATATTATCAACATCTCCCCATCACAAGAGATTTATTGTAATTCGTAGAGAATTTGATAGTCTTACAAAGATGACTTGGATGAAAATCATCCGATATTGTATGAAAAAGTTGCGAGGTTTTGAATCTTTTCGTGATTCAGTTTATGAACGCAGAGACGTTTAGGGGTTAAATTATGAAAAATGAAATATGGGAGTTTTGATGTCATTCACAGCATAGTCGGAAAGCTTTTAGTGAATAGGGGTATACTAAAGTTGTTTGTAGTTTTAAGAACTATAGTGCAAAAGTTATAGATTTTTAATTGAATTTTGTCACCTTAAATTGAATTAAACTATGGATAAATTATTCCAAAAAGAAAAAACAAAAACAAAAGTACGAGGAACACAAGGAATACATGGAACATGGAAGCTTGGGGAATATTTAGGCCAACGGCACAATGCCACACTAGTAGGGACACAATTTCTCCTCACTTTTGAACAAACTATAGTAAAAAAACCTCAATTCTCTCTAGACAATAAATCGCAATTTTAATGTAGTAACAAATCTCATTCTGTCTCTTCACTATCAAATCTTTGCTATATTACAAGACGTAATATAAAATCAAAATGTGATAACAATGATTTAACAAATGTTTAAGAAAATTCTAAGTTCTAAACCACCATACAACCTTAAGTGCTTCTCTAATGTCATTGTTACATGCCACCACTACCATACCCAAAAGACAAGGTTGACAAAAAATAATTATAAAAAGAGAAGCCCAAAGTTTTAGGGAATTATTGAATAAAACATATTTATTTTTTTATGGTGGAAAAGATAATCTTAGAGAATATTTACACAATCTTAGGAAATATTTGCATCATTTCGGCAAAATAAATCAATATTTAGTAGAATTGTCGACTGTCGACCCTGCCTTTTGGGTATGGTATGTTATAAATATCCATGCTATCACATGCATTTTTCAATCCATAGGATGTGACATTAACTCCTAAACGTCCAACTTGTTCAAAAAGTGGACGATGTACAAAATCAAACACAAATTTCTCATCCTTCATTGACATTTTGCAATGTGGATTTTCTACTATATATTTTATGGGAAGTCCGCTTTATGTATGTGTGATCCGATTACAATGGGGATAATTTGTGAAAAAATTATGCCTCATTTCATGTTGTAGTAATTCATCCAAAATTTCAAAAATTTCAATGTAAAAGTGCTCTTAAAAAATCCAACTCATAAAATCAAGCAACCAAAAAATCTCCAAAAATCACTACATTTATAGTATTACATTTCAACCAATCACAACAAATTTCATACAAAAAAAAATTAGTATCTTATTTTTAATCAAATTACAAAAGAATATTCAATTTTAAGTTTCAAATTTGTCACCATCGGAAACATGGTGGTAATAGGTTGCTATACTTTGGATGTACTTACCGTAATGCAACAAAATAAGAGCAAAGACACTTGTATTTCAAATTTGATGAAGACTTTTTTTGGATAAAAGGCAAGCAATTAATACTTGGACCCCTAAAAATATTCTCTTTGTCCAGTTAATTTGTGTTGTGGTTGTGTAAAACATGAAATTACCCTATAGCACATGGAAGTTTGTCACTTGTCAATGCCATCCCTTTTAAGAGTACCATGTTCCTTTCAAACGATTAGAATGATATGAGTTGACATGCCATGTTTACTATAAAGTTGACATTCGTCATTGAATACTAGGATTATCCGTGAAGTTGAGATTGAGTAACATGTCTACTACAACCTCTTTTCACCCTTGAAATCAAATTCTCTATCTCATTCTCTCGCAAGGAGCCAAGCCACTTGTTTTGGAAAATCATAGAGTTGGTGTAGGGGCACTAGCAGATTTCACCTTGGGAATTTTAGTGTGACTTGAAAGATCTTCTCTCACTTTGGTAAGGAGCAACGTTTGAATCTCCACGACAACGCAGAGCATTGTGATTGGTTAAAAAAAAAAACTAAAAAAAAACTAAAACTAAAAACAATTATGCCTTGTTTTAGCCACCTTTTAAACTCAAAAACAATTATGCCTTGTTTTCGTCACTAAAGTGTCTATTCTCGAAAGGGGAGAGTAGTCTTGCACCAATGGCCCTTTGTCCGATGGGCAGTGCCTCATTGTCAAGACGAACAAACACTTTATTCACAACGCCCTCGAAAGAGGACCGGAGTTCATATCTATCTATCTATTTGCCTTGTTTTCCCTCTTGAAGAATTTTTTTGCTCAACTTCACTGATAACTCTACTACATCCAGATGGTTTATTTGAAGTTTTTTCCAATTTAAATTTTACACTAAAAATCTTTTTACACCAATACTAAATCTCCTAAAAGTCAAACAATAGAGTTATTCGCAAAGTTTGTAAAAAAGGGGTGATTGGACCAAAGTTTGTGAAAACCATGGTTAAAAACCTAGTAAAAGTAGAATTGTCAATTGCTTTCAAAAAATTGGAGGAGTTTCTGCATGCTGGGACGTTTAGGGATTAACTCGTAAATGTCCAATGGGGATAGTATATACACTATAGTATGATTGAGATTTGCTACCAATAAAAAACTCTAAACTGGGATCTCAAGAATTCACTAGAACCGCATTGATCTAAATTCTAACTTCTTTTTGAACTTGAAACCATTAAAGATGTGGATCCATTCCAAATACAATCAAAATACATCGTATTCTAGTGACCGCAAAGGCACATTGGCACGTTTAGGGGTTAAGGTTGTGATTGAAAAGTGAACAATTGTTATGTATGATAACCTACTCGCTGCTACCACAGCTTGTCGGTTATCTAGTACAGAAAATGTATCACACCACTACTCAACGAGCCCAATTGATTTTGAACACGGACCACATAAATGTGATACAACGCCCTTCACCAACCAACCATAGAACTCACGACTTGGTGATAAAACTCAACACTAAACATACCTTTATACAAACTAGCACTCAACCATCATTACTTTGCTTTTTTCCACTGTTACTGTTACTTTGTTTTGGTTACTATAGTGTTCATTCTCGAAAAGGGAGAGTAGTACTGTTCCAATGTCCTTTTGTCCGGTGGGCATCCGGTCATTGACATTACAAACATGCACTTTATTCACGCCGGCCCTTTCTATAGGGTTGGTGTTTCTATCTATCTATCTACGGAAAATGAATGAATGAACGGTGGCCGCATTGCATTCGTTGGTAACCAGTTCTCATCCATCCATTGCCATCGCCGCCATTCAACTCACGCACAACAATTTGAATCCGTCTTGGTTGCACCCCCGGTTTGGTTGTTGTAGAGTTTGATTTTGTGTTGCAGGGGATTCTTGAGGTGATTTTAGGGTTTCGAGGTTCTTCCTGGAGTTTTCTCCATGCAGCGAATCGCAAGGATTTCTGGACAATTGGTAACAACAAAAGACTGCTCGGACCTTGTTCTCGGAGATGAGACGACTGAATTGAAGAAACGATTCTCTTCAAGAATTTTGTGACGTCTATTTTGTTCGTGCCAGTGATCATGCCAATGCACAAGTGAATGCAGCGCCTGCTCCTTCTCCGTGAGTACAGAAATGCCATCATCCTCATTGTTTCTTTCTGTGGAGAGGGAGGTTCAGGGTTCAGGGTTTAGGGTTTTACTATGTGCTGGTTGATTATTTCCTCTTAAAGGAGTCTGTTATATAATGAAAGGGATGGAGAGTTCGACGATCAGTAGCAGAAATTAATCTCCTGTTCTGGCTTGGTAAGCCGAATTCTTTTGACCTCTTTAAGCCCTAAGTATTCAGTTCACTGTCTCCGTGAAGATTGCTGTAGGTTTTGAGAGTGCTGAGAGTGAATGAGCTCGTGCTTGAGCTTGTGAAGATTCACGTAGTGAGGTTGTTGTAGTGTTGATGTTTTATGGCCTCATTCGGCTGTTGTTCTCTGAGAGTGAGAATGCCGTAGCACCTGCGCATTTGTGCTTGTCAAGGTGTTCATGAATTGCAATGCTCTCTATTTTTGAGATTCTGAGGCGCTTCGTTGAGACTTGAAACCGCGTCGCCGAAATCGCCTCTTTCTTTGGAGCGTAAGTCTTGAGGTTTGTGCGAGTCCGAGATATTTAGCTGTAGAGTTCTTTGGCCATTTTGCTCCCAATGGCGGGGTCTTCTTCCGGTCCAGTGTTTCAATGGGGAAACAAAGAGCCCGGTACTCATTCAAACTACGAGGGTATGTGCTACAAGGGCGTTTGGTACAATCTTTATGATTGTGTTTTTTGTAGACCAGGTTTAAAGAAGTCGTGCGTAGGGAAGTTGATGAGGTTGTCGAGGATGAAGGCGTCGGAAACGTTCGTATAAGATGCCTTTTCCAGCCTTGCGAACTTCCTGTCTCTGTAATTAAAAGATCTCCTGAACTGAAAATAGAAAGCCTGGTTATGGCCAATTATGATAACTTTCAAGACATGTTTCGATCGTCTAAAAACATAGGATGTGATGTTTTCTTCCTGTTGGTATATTTTTGCTATTTTCCTTGAAACGATTGTTTTCAATTCCTGCACAAGTGTGAAGGATAAATTTCTCTAGTGGGGTCTGAGTGTGTATTAATTTGCAGATATTCCCCGCAAGACCTTGGAGTGTGTAATTGTGTACGTGTCGGCATTGGAGATCGATGATGAATATGTGGAATAAGGATCGAAGCGAAGGTGGAATGCCGGATCATCTCCAGGTCGCTCGAGACTTGCGAGATAAGCTGGATGAAGTTATACAATCAGGCACAGGAGGATCTTCAGAGATGAGAGCAGTAATTGAGTTTGCTTTACAACAGCTGGGTGGTGGATGCAATGCTCATACTCCCAGGGACACTAAAGCGGGGAGAGTGGAAATTATTGAGGACCACGGCATATGTCGACACAGTTGTTCAGATCATGAGGAATTGATGAGCCCTGTTGTTTGGGGGACTTTGCCCAAGGATTTGTTGCAACTTGTTCTTGCCCGTCTTCCATTTCGCGATGTGATCCGGCTCCGATGCCTTTCTAAGGAATGGAACACGACCACGAAAACAGCAGGCTCTTTGTTTCTTCAAGGCTGTGATCATCGAGTTTTTGGTCTTGTTTCGGAGAGGCAGGATCTTGAGAGTGGCGGGATGTGGGTGAGAGTTTTTGACTCAAAGGCGAACAGATGGCATGCCTTTGATATCCTTGCTGGCGTTTTGGGTGGAAATGATCGACTACATGGCATGGCTGCAGGTGATGGAGGGTTGATATGTTTTGTGTCTTCGGCGGTGAGGAAGAAGGCGAATCGTCTGCGTGTTGTTGTGGTAAATCCCTTGACACGACAACATAAAGTTCTTCCTCGACTTCGTCGTTTGAGCACTGTCCAGCCGGAGATGGTGCAACTTACCATGGAGCGCCCAACAAATTGCTATAAAGTGATTGTTGTTGGGCCGCACAAAGCCTCCCCTTCAGGTTTCCTAGCTGAAATCTACGACTCTGTGACTCAAAACTGGATCATAGTAGATCAATCATATGATCACCTTGTATTCGGTTCTCATTTCTCGTGGGAGAGAGATGACAACGAGGAGTTTTGGGAGGTGGTTGGAGATGGCCCCTGTGCATACGACTGTCGAGGTCGAGAGCTATCTGATTTTTGTGGTCTAAGTCCAGTTATGCCCTTTCCAGTTGCAGGACATGAAGATCAAAAATACACAATGCTGAAGAACCATCTTTTTGTGTTGAAGGAGGAGGGACGCCAATCACGCATCCACGGAAACCATCACCCATGGCATCCAAGTTCAACATACTCCATCATAGAGTTTGCCGCTGAAATTGGAGCAACAGAATGGGTGAAAGTAAAGACCTACGAGTGCAAACCTCTTGAGCGCCCTCGGAGGGTAAACTCGCCAGGATATTTGATGGATATCCATGCAACCCAGGATTTTCTGTTGGTGGTTGCAACCAACATGGAAGAACCCCCGTATCATCACCAACTGGCGTGGTTGTACGACAATTCTTCTGGTACGTGGCGTGACATTCCAGGAATACCAAATAGTGAACGGTATGGTCACAATCCTTACATGTGTGAGCTTCGGTGGAATGTTGCTCCGTAGATCCAAGAGATTATATCCTTTTGTACTGTATAGATGAAGTTGTTTCAGACTCTCTACGCTATTTCAAGTCTGAGTTGTATAGTTCTGAAGATGGTGAAGATTTTTTTCTTTTTTTTTGCTGAAGGAGTCATGGCAATTTCTGCCGATGACAATTTCATGGCAACTTTTGCTGATGGCAATTTCATGTTTTGTAGACTTTTGTTCCATGATGAAATGCCAAGCTCCGTTGTCACAGGAATTGTGATCCAGTGCATCCGCTCTCCTGTGGATCTCTTGTGAGCCTCATCTCACCATTATGGCCAGGTTTAACTTAACAGCGCCCTTGTACAAGTTTCAAATCGCATCCATTTTCAGTGCACTTGACCGAAACTTTGATAACACTTAACCCACCGGCCTGCCCGTCTCAGGCTCGGGATTGGCTTTCAGATAGTAGATTACTCACCATATTCCAACTACAGGTTACATTCTCGAAAGCTTCAAGGCGCTAATCCGAGTAGACGCCCTCGACGGGCAGGCCGGTGGGTCACGTTATGTTATTTCATCTACTCGAGCTGTCATGCTGTTGAATTTACTCCCGACTATCTACTCGTGCTTCGCACATGGTAGATAGTGGGGAGTGCATTACCCACCCTAATGGCTCTCGGAGATGAAATAACATACGGAGTAGTTCGTAATGACACTAGAAAAAGAGGACGTTGAAATGACAGGTCCAGGAAATAAATGCCATTTCCAAGTTGTGGCTCCCATCGTTGTATCGACCAGCTGCCGCGATCTATTCATTCAGTCACCCCCTTGCAACATTTGCGTACTCATTAAGATCTCCACAGCCTCAGCAGGTATGTACCAATGGTCATATTTGAAATTAACGCCTATGCTGAAGGCTTACAACACGAAACTATGGCAGTTTCGAATCGCCCAACTGAAACTTACGCAGGCTTGAATTCTCCAACTAATCAACATGGTGAACCACAAATTTTATACCTGTCACAGAGCTCTGAACGTTCTAACGTCACATTTATGGCGATCTGAAGTTTGAACATTACCATCCTAGCTTAGATTTAGAACTTGTTTTGGCACTCCAAAATGCGCCGATTTAATGACTATGACAATCGACCAACAAATCTAGGAACGTCACGACATAAGGTTCTGTAGCAGTTAGTGGAATCATCCCTTCGCACTGTAGAGAATGTCTCACAACACAATCTTAAGCTAAACATGATGTGGGTTTGCCATGATTCGGAAATTGCTACAATGATTTGGTAATAGTGGTCCAGATTATGAGGTGTTGCTAAAGAACCTTATGGAATGGTCAAACCGACATTGGCAAGAGATGACACTTATAATGCTGTGCAAAGTGGAACAACATGTGCATTTCTGTTCTATTGAAGTCCAAATGTATCCAATTGTAGAAAATAGATGATGACATGATAGAAGAAGAGTAATATAGGTTTCGCTCCCACAAGAAATATGATGATATATGAAATAAGAAACGTACATGAAATAAGATTTCATGCCGAGGGTTCAAATCATTTTAAGCTAAACGTAAGACATACCAGACAGCTCTTCAAAATTTCACCGACGAGTTCTATCAATAGAATCCGGAAAATCATTAGAGACGACAAAATGCCAGTCTTCAGAACTTCAAGCCAAGCTGGGGCTTCTAACAATCTTACACCACATCTTGATTGAATAACCACATAACAAAACCCTAAACCTTAAACTACAAGGAGAAGGCGTCGTTTTTCACTCGGTAGGTGAGTCAAACGCTCAGGCGCTCAAGACTTAGTGAGTGTGATTCGTCAAGTAGGACAAGTGTGTACAATAAACTCTGACATTGTTTTGAGTGAGAAGCGACGCCTTTGCTTGTACTGGCTGGGTAAAGTCGGACAGGATATGCACAGCCTTACACTACCCTGTCAGTGAGTGGAGAAATTGACCATGTTATTAGTTTCCGCAGTTATGGTTAACTTTTAGCAGCATTACTGTACAGTACCCTCCAACATGTCTTGCAACCATTTTGTGAACTCTTGAAATTCTCTCATTCATTTTCAATATGGGAGGATTTTATCAAATTTATCCTATTAAATCTTTTGTGTTACGGACCCTTCACGTGTTCATAAAATGTCAATGTCAAAAAATGAAATCTCTATTTTTGGTGAATTATTTTATCTTATTCACTTAATTTCAAAAAAAATTAACTGAGAAATATATATGATGATTTTTAAAATTTTGATTGCACCAATTTATAGGATATATCATTGTTCACATTCTTGGTATTACAAAGATGCACACTATGTAGGTAAAATTCTCCTCTATGTGGCTCTAAAGTATTTTCATAGTTTCCATTCATTCATATTCTAGGGTAAGGAAATCAAACTCATATATTAAATCAAAATTTGATCAAATAAAGTCAAATAAGGTATTATTACAAAGCTATAGTAGTATAGAAGCCTAATATGATATGAAGTTTACAATATGTCTTACTCACTCTATGATAAAAAAAGGTCCTAACAACAACACAGAAACGATGTTTGACAAACAGGACTTGTTGCACACAATTTTTCTAAGAAATGTGTACCATGAAGATGACTTGCAAACAAGTATGTGTATCTTTGGACCCTCCCAAGCTCAAACATACTGAAAATCTGATATCCCAGAGAAGAAGTGATCACATTAAGAAGGGTACCATTTTCCAAGATTTTTAAGCATGATGGCAATTTTGGTAGACACATGGCAATGGATGCCTCTTTATATTTAGAAAATGCATGGTGTATGAAGGTAACTGGAACACCTTCCATGATGCAAAAAATCTCATGGAGATGTGATAATTATCATGCCAACACCATCATTCTAAATCAGGCCATGGGACATGTTTTAAGTGAAAAAACAGCGTGTGTTGCAACACTTGTTACAGGGTACTGTACATATGATCCATCATCAATCAGTTCAAACCTTGAAAGTTCCGGCTGTCATCCTCTTCTTCAGCCTTACCCTTTAATGTCCAGGTCTAACGTCCAGGTCCACCGCTGGTTTTAAAGATGTGTTATAAAATGTTTGATGAATCACAAAAATGAAGTTGATGTATAAAGTAAAGTTTTAAATCTCAATGAGGGAACACATCTATATAGCTGGAATTATCATGTTTTTTTATTAATATTTTAAAATTAATTTTGCAAGGTTTTCTTTTGAAATTTACTTTAAAATCTCAAATTATAAAAAAATTGTAATGAATTTGGAATAATATTTACTATGAGATGGTATAATTTCCATTACTTGATTCTACTTATTTTAGAAAATCATTGTTAATCTCTAAACGTTCTCATCCTTTTCAGATTTGGCAGTTTTTCAAAGATGCATTATAAAATGCAACTAAGAGGGATATTTTCAAGTTGATGAATGAATAAAAGTTGTACATTGTGAATTTTAAATTCTATCTATATGGTTAAATATGCGATAGCTATCACCAATATTTGTGTATAAATTTTCAAGCTTAAAATTTAGAGCTCTTTTGTAATATGATTACAAAGAAGATATTGACAATCTAATAATGAATTTTTTTGGGATGGGTTGAAATGTAATACTCTAAGTGTAGTGATTTTTGGAGATTTTTTGGTTGCTTAATTTTAGTAGTTGACTTTTTCAAGAGCACTTTTAGACTAAAATCTTCGAAATTTTGGCTGGAACACTACAACATGAAATGAGGCATACAAATTTCACAAATCATCCCCTTTTTAATCGGATCACACATGCATGAAGCTAACTTCCCATAAAAGTTTCAGTAAAAAATCCACACTGCAAAAAGTGCATGATGGATGAGAAACCGAAGTTCAAATCCGTACATCATGCAAAATATGCATGGTTGGGCGGTTAGGAGTTAAGGACTTACTCTTTGAACTAAAAATGAAACTCGACATAAACCAATTTGGTCATTTAAAAAATTAAATCACACTATCTTATTTTTGAAGATCCATACTATACAAATGGTAGTCAATTAGCACAAGAACCAAGAAAAAATTTAATGTATGAAAAATTGTACGAGATGCAATTAAGAGAAGGCTTACGATGTGATTATCGTCCATTACATGAACGTAGGCGCGTCAGAGGGTTAACTTCTTTGCATCATTCATTAGGTTGTTTGTATGTTTTGTTTTGAATGATTGTTACATTGAAATCTCTCTGACTGTGCACATGAATTAAACTATGGATAAATTATTCCAAAAAGCAAAAGCAAAAACGAAAGTACTAGAAACGCACAAGAACATGAGGAACACAAGGAATCATAGATTAGGGAAGCACGGGGAATATTTAGGCCAACGGCACGAGGCCACACTAGTAGGGACAAAATTTCTCCTTGCTTTTGAACGAATTGTAATAAAAAGACTTCAATTCTTGCTAAACAATAAATCGCAATTTTAGAGTAGTGACAAATCTTATTATGTGTTTTCACTATTGCCATATTACAAGACGTAGTATAAAATCAAAATGTGATAACAAAGATTCAACAAATGTTTAAAAATGTTATAAATTCTAAACCACCCTACAAACTCAAGTGCTTCTCTAATGTCATTGTTACATGCCGCTACTACTATACCTAAAAGACAAGGTCAACAAAAAATAATTATAAAAAGAGAAGCCCAAAATTTTAGGGACTTATTTAATAAAACATACTTATTTTCTATGGTAAAAAATATAATCTTAAAGAATATTCACACAATCTTAGAAAATATTTGCATCATTTTGGCAAAATAAGTCAATATTCAATAGAGGTGCCAATTGTCAACCAAGCCTTTTGGGTACGGTACGTTACAAATATCCATGTTATCACATGCATTTTTCAGTTCGTACGTTATGAAATTAACCCCTAAACGTCCAACTGTCTAGAAAGTGGACGATGTATAAAATCAAACACATTTTTTCTCATTTGTCATTAACTTTTTGCAATGTGGAATTTATCTATTTATTTTATGGGGAAGTCAGCTTCATGTATGTGTGATCCGATTAGAAAGGGGATGATTTGTGAAAATTTTATGCCCCATTATGTGTTGTAGTGATTCATCCAAAATTTTGAAGATTTTAATGTAGAAGTGCTCTTAAAAAATCCAACTCATAAAATCAAGCAATCAAAAAATCTTCAAAAATCACTACACTTACAATATTACATTTCAACCAATCAAAACAAATTTCATGTACAAATTGTGAATATCGTATTCGTAACCGAACTACAAACGAATATTCAATTTTAAGTTTCAAAAATTCTACAAAATATTGGTGACAACAATCGGAAACATAGTGGTAACAAGTTGCTATACATTAGATGTACTTATTGCAATGCAACAAAATAAGAGCAAAGTCACCGGTACTTCAAATTAGATGAAGACTTTCTTGGGGTGAAAGGCAAACAATTAATACTTGGACCTCTAAAAATATTCTTTTTGTCCTGTTAATTTGTACCGTGGTTGTGTAAAACAAAAAATTACTTTTTTTTCTACTGTTCGAAGGTTGGATGATAAATGAATATGATTCTTTTTACTTTTGCACTCTCAAAGACAAGTGATTGATTAGAAGTTGATATAGTGAATGGGTGGAGTGATAAAGAGACCTACCCTCTAAATAAGTGACTCCCACGACACCAAAATTGTGATTTAGTGTTCAACAAAAATTGATGTCTTTTACCACAATTCGTTTAACCCCTAAACGTCCTCACCTATGTCCAATTTGGGCAGTTTTGCAAAGATGCATTATAAAATGCAACTAACATGAATATTTGAAACTTGATGTATGAATAAAAGTTATATATTTTGAAATTTGGATTCAATCTATATGGTTAAATCTTTGATTGCTATCACTAACATTTTTCTATAAATTTTGAAACATAAAATAAAAAAATTATTTTGTAATTCAATTACGAATAAGATATTGAGAGTATGGGGATGAAATTTGTTGTGATGGCTTATAATGTAGTACTCTAGGTATTAGAAAAAATTTGAGGCGTACAGAGGGCTGCGAGTTCAAGGAAAAGGTCATGCAAGAAATTAATAAAATAATAATAATAATGTGGCGGAATGTTTTGATCAGTACTCGGCCAGATCTCCTTTGGACACATGGAGCAACTTACCCCTCTTCACTCACATGCAGCATGAATCACCCAAAGTATTCTTCCCCTACTTGCAGTGATTGGAGGGCTCTGAATTTCGGCCATGTAGGATTTATTATTTAATTATTATTGAATTATTTTAGTGCATGACCTTTTCCTTGAACTCGCAGCCCTCTGTACGCCTCAATTTTTTTCTAATGTGTAGTGATTTTTGGAGATTTTTGGGATGCTTGGTTTTATGAGTTTATTTTTTCAAGAACACTTTTAGACTGAAATCTTCAAAATTTTGGGTGAAACACTGCAACACAAAATGAGGCATAAATTTTTCAAAATTTTTTTCCTTTTTGATCGGATCACACATACTTGAAGCTATCTTCCTATAAAAAATTCAGTAAAAAAATCACACTACAAAAAGTGCATGACGGATGAGAAACTGCAGATGAAATCTGTACATCATGCAAAATATGCATGGTTGGGCAGTCAGGGGTTAAAGGCAAAGAGAAACTAGTGTCCCTACAACACATGGGAGTTTGTCACTTGTCAATCCCATCCCTTCTAAGAGTACCATGTTCCGTCCAAACGACGAGAGTGACATGAGTTGGCATGCCATGTTAACTATAAAATTGACTTTCGTCATTCGTCATTGAACACTAGAGTTATCCGTAAAAATGAGATTGAGTAACATGTTTTCAACTTTGAAATCAAATTCTCTGCCTCATTCTCTCACAAGGAGCCAAACCACTTGCTTTGGGGGAACATAGAGTTGGTGTAGGGGCACTTGCAGATTCCACCTTGGGAATTTGAGTGAGCCTTGGAGGAGCTTCTCTCACTTTGGTAAGGTGCAAGGTTCGAATCTCTATGACAACGCAAAGCATTGTGATTGGTTGAAAAAAAAAGAACCAAAACTTGTTTTAGCTACCTTTTAAGCCTGAAAACCAACTATGCCTTTTCTTCCCTCTTGAAGAATTTTTGTGCTCAACTTTACAAATGACTCTACTACATCCAAAAGGTTTATTTGAAGTTTTTTCTCATTTTAAATTTTACTATAAAAAAACTTTTCACACCAACACTAAATCTCCAAAAAGTCAAACAATGTCCCGGACACTAAATTACAGTTTTAGTACCGCTTCACACTATGGCCGTCCAAATTGAGAGGCCGTGGGATTGAAAGTCGAAACTTCATTAAGAGTCCACTGAAAATAGGCAATAAATTATAATTTTCATTTTTTATGAAAAGGAATCAACGGCCTCTTGACCATTGTTTGGGTTTCCATTCACATCCGACCCAAGCTTCCTTTCGAGAGGCCATCGCCTTGGTCAAAAAGTACTGTCACGTAGGCATTTTAGAGAGCGACCGCCGATGAACTTTGGCCTATAGTGTGAAGGGTTGAGAGACCGAACCCGTGGTTTCTTACAATTTGATTGGTGGAAATCGACGACCTCTCGACCTTCGGCCATAGTATCAAGCGACCCTTAGAGTAGTGGTGAAGTTTTAATGCGATGAAATTACAAGAGCCCAAATCACAAGATCAGCGTGGAAATAATAATGCACAAACAAAATAGAGGCACATGAGTCAACAACCTGAATTATTCCCACTGGAATCTCTCAGATGGAAATCCACCGCTCCTCCACCGTCGGATGAGAAAGCCCCACCAGCCCAAAGCCTTCCTTCCTTTATAGCCTCTCGGCCTCCTCTGTGCCTCGTTGTCTCTCACACGCCCTTTCCCGTTTCTCCATTCACCGCAACCCCGACTCCAGATCTCCTTCCAGATCCCGCTCTCGCACCTCCGGTGAGTTTCTCAACAATCCACTGCTGTCATCGTCCCTACCCATTTTCATTCTTTCAGTTTAAGCTTCAAGATCTCGCCTCGTTTTCGCCGCTCGGTGGTTGTACTTGGATCCAGTTCTGGGCACCGCTTTTTTTTCTTTTTTTGCTATCCTCGATTTTCTTGGTGTATTGTAGGTTGGTGGGGTTTTTCTCTTGGAGTGAGTTTCTTGGGAGGGTTTACTTGATGAATGGCTGTAGCATTGGGGTTTTGACTCGTGTCGAGGGTTTAGCATACTGAAGAATAATGGCATTGTGGTCGTTTCGTATCGTATGATCTAATGAGGGAATGTGGGGCGTTTTGTTAGTGATCGTGTGGTTTTTTGGTTTGGATCTCGGGCTTGATGAGTCGTTTGTGACGAGTGAAGGTTTTTTTTATGTGTGATTGTACTGCTGCTGAAGAATCTTTGTTGAGGAGCGCTGAATGTTGACGATATGTGGTGCAGACTTGTTGAGGAGTGAGTGTGAAGGGGACGAGTGCCATTTGGTGGAATGGGTTCCGAGGGGGTGGAGTACAGCGTGGCGGAATGGGGCAACAAGTCCCTGGAGGCGGCGGACGAGGAGATCTACAACCTGATCGAGCACGAGAAGGTGCGGCAGTGCCGGGGCATTGAGCTGATCGCGTCGGAGAATTTCACGTCGCAGGCGGTGATCGAGGCGCTGGGGTCGGCGCTCACCAACAAGTACTCGGAGGGGCTGCCCGGCGCGCGCTACTATGGCGGCAACGAGTTCATCGACCAGATCGAGAATCTCTGCAAGGCGCGCGCGCTCAAGGCGTTCCATCTGGAGAGCGACAAGTGGGGCGTGAACGTGCAGCCGTACTCGGGCTCGCCCGCCAACTTCGCGGTGTACACGGCGCTGCTGAACCCGCACGACCGCATCATGGGGCTGGATCTGCCGTCCGGCGGGCACCTGACGCACGGCTACTACACGTCCAACGGCAAGAAGATCTCGGCGACGTCCATCTTCTTCGAGAGCCTGCCGTACAAGGTGAACTACGAGACCGGGTTCATCGACTACGAGAAGCTGGAGGAGAAGGCGCTGGACTTCCGGCCCAAGATGATCATCTCGGGCGGCAGCGCGTACCCGCGCGACTGGGACTACAAGCGGCTGCGCGGGATCGCGGACAAGGTGGGCGCGCTCCTGATGTGCGACATGGCGCACTACAGCGGGCTGGTGGCGGCGCAGGAGGTGAACCAGCCGTTCGAGTTCTGCGACGTGGTGACGACGACGACGCACAAGAGCCTGCGCGGGCCGCGCGCCGGCATGATCTTCTACCGCAAGGGGCCCAAGCCCGTGACGAAGAAGGGGCAGAAGGAGGGCGAGGTGTACGACTTCGAGGACAAGATCAACTTCTCCGTGTTCCCGTCGCTGCAGGGCGGCCCGCACAACCACCAGATCGCGGCGCTGGCCGTGGCGCTCAAGCAGGTGGACACGCCGTTGTTCAAGGCGTACGCCAAGCAGGTGAAGGCCAACGCCAAGGCCATCGGCGCGGCACTCATGAAGAAGGGCTACAAGATGGTCACCGACGGCACCGAGAACCATCTGGTGCTGTGGGACCTCCGGCCTCTCGGCCTCACCGGTCAGTCAGCTGAATGCACAACCCCACTGTCAATTGAAGGAGGCTAGTTTCTGATGGGTTGTTGCAATTTGTGGTTGTATTCATGTGGCTGACAGTGAAATGAAATGCAGGCAACAAGGTGGAGAAGGTGTGTGAGCTGGCGCACATCACATTGAACAAGAATGCGGTGTTCGGCGACAGCAGTGCGTTGGCTCCTGGAGGCGTCCGAGTTGGTAAGCTGTTGCACATGTGTAGTGATGATTTGTAGTGATATACATTGAGAATGTGATCTGTGAGAATGTGATTTGTAGTGATATACATTGACATGGTAGAAGGATTGGATTTCAATGGAGTGGTGTGGTGATTGGTTTCAGGTGCACCGGCGATGACGTCGCGAGGATTGAAGGAGAAGGACTTCGAGACGATCGCGGACTTCCTGGAGCGGGCGGTGAACATCACGTTGAAGGTGCAGAAGGAGAGGGGCAAGCTGCTGAAAGAGTTCAACAAGGGCTTGGAGAACAATGAGGAGATTGCGGCGTTGAAGGCGGACGTGGAGAAGTTCTCCATGTCGTTCGACATGCCGGGGTTCGACGCCAACAACTTGAAGTACGGAAAGGAGTAAATACATAAAATGAAATATTAGATCGATTCATATGAACATGTGGGGAACGATGTTCGCCCTTATTAGTTTGCCAGTGCTTTCATTAAGAGGTAGTAGAGAATGATGGAAAGTGTGGGGGCCTGGTGGGTCTCCGTGTTGTAATGTGTTAACTGCTGGAACTCTCGGTGAGGATTTGACTCCCATTTTTGTAGAGGTAGGATGATTTTTTGACGTATGATGCGAATAAGGCTGAACAAGAAGTTGACAGCCGGAACTGAACTCATTGATGATGCATCATATATATTTAACGCTGCTGGCATAACCAGAACTGATGAAACTGACAGCAGGATAGCATAAGGCTGTGCATATCCTGCTCGCCTTACCCAGCTACAGGAATGTATCCTCCGAAGTCCTAACTTGTGCTTGTGGTTATTTCTTCAAGACGTAGTGTAAGATTGTTAGAAGCCCGAACTCAGCTTGAAGACTGGGAAGTGTCTTTTTTTAAGCTGCTTGTTGCTGGGGTTTTGGAGAGGAGTCTTGCATCTCTTACGTGTAACTTAAAATGATTTGAATCCTCTGCATGAAACCCTCTGCAAGTTTCTTACACGGGTAACATATTTCATATTTCGCGTGTGCAAAATCTGCAATACTCTTCTTCCATCATGTCAGCATCTCTTTTCTACAATTGGGAACACTTGGTGTAACAGAGTAAGTGGAACAGTAATGCACCGATAGTCTCAATTCGCAGAGCCTGGTGTGTGACAATCGATGTCCTGCAGTCACCGGGTGAGTGTTTATCTCTTTGTCGGTATGACAAGTCTGAATTCGTGTGTTCCTAGTTTTTTTGCTCGATTGTCATATCCGTTAAATTGTAGCTTTGTGAGGTGCCGAAATGCGTGCTCGTCGAAGCTAAGATGGTAATATTTGAAATTGATCGCCAAAAATATGGTCGAATGTCTACAGCTTTATGACGGGTATACAGTTGGTGTTCACTATGTCCATTCGGTGGAGACCTCGATCCTGCTCGGGTTGCAGTTGGGCAACCCGAAACTGCACTACTTTCATATTATTAACCTTTTGCATTGACGCGAATTTGATTATGACTTGGAGCATGCTTGCAGAGCCTGTCGAGATCTTAATGAGCAGGAAAAATGGCAAATGCTGGAAGACAGACAGATTTCAAACAACATTATCCTGGTACACTGGCTTCTCCAACTTCTACTGCCACTTGTAAATGCGGGAATGATGATAAAGAGTTCAATCCTGACTGGGAAAATAGTTACTTCTTTCGATTCATGCAAAATATGTGTGAAATTGTGGTAGTCACAAGGACATCTGCCACCAACAGAAAGAACAAATCAAATCGTACGTTTATAAACAATCAAACTATGTTTTAAAAGTTGACACACCCTCTCCACAGAAAGAAGCAACGAAGATGATGACATTTGTGTACTCACCAAGAAGGAACAGGCGCTGCTGAAACGCCAAGTTTCACTTCTGTGTTGGCATGATCACGACACTGGCAAGAACAAAATATTCATAAAATTCTCGAAGGGAATCGTTTGTTCAGTCGTCTCACCTCCGATAACAGTGTCCGAGCATTTTTTTGCTGTTACCAATTGTCCAGAAATCCTTGCTTCGAGAAAACTCCAGGGAGAACTCCGAAACCCTAAAATGTCCGCATGGAAGAGTTGAAGATTGGGCGGGAGCGTTTGCAAGTGCGCATTCATTTCCTCAGAATGTGGGTACTGTTGGATGGATGAAACCTGGTATCGAACGAATGCAATGCGACCAATATTCATCCATCCATCTTTGAAAAGGTCCAACGAACGTGACACACACGACGTCATTCATCCTTCCCTCGATAATCCCTTCAATAGTCTACACTCTATAACCCCTAAGGGCCGAAGAGATCATCTGCCCTTCTTCGGGCTGCCCGAGGCCAAAAAATATATTTTTGAATAAGTTAAACTTATTTTCTAATAGAAAATCAAGTTCGCTTTCCAATCCAATTTGAATTATGTCAATTCACGTTAAACTCTTCTTAGGGGAATGTTTCAAAGGCGAACACGTTTAAGTTGTTTAGTGTTACAAAATTTATTATTTGGAAAAATGATGTTCTTTTCATCATTTCTTTTGGTTTCTTTGCTTATTGAATGAAGAATACAATTCCAACCAATAATATCAAATTTTGAATTTAAAAAATAAAAAATGTAAATTTGGTGAATTTTTTTGACAGTAAATTACTTCTATATTTATTAAAATAAGATTAAAAAATATTTTTGAAAACTAGAGCATATGGATAATTTTCTAACATCATGTTTTTCATATTCTTCGTTGGAATAAATTTCATAGAAGTTATGGAAGTTACATTTTATAATAAATTTTAGTTTTCTTCTATATACCACAGGCTTTTAGGACACGACAATAGGAATCTGCACCCCCTACTACTTGGTTTGATTTGTACTTATACAATAACTTTCTTTGGAATTAGAATGAAAGATGACACTTGCCATTAACCCCTAAACGACGGAGGGGGTAAGGGCAAAACATAAATGTGTTATAAAAAAATACTTCTTCAACTTTGATGAAATTTAGTCCAAAAGAGAAAATGAGGAGCTTGATGTTTAGTAATTATCCATTCAATCAAATTTCAAAAAATAGCTTTTTATCTTCTTATAATGAATTTAGAAGCATTTAACTTCACATATTTATCAAAATTACAAATTTTGTTTTTAGAATTTGAAAATTTCTATGATTCGTTAAAACTGGACATTCTATTCTAAAATTAAAAATTGAAATTTTTTTAATGAAGAGAACATCATTACTTTCCCCAAATAGTAAGTTTTCTAACACTAAACAAATGTAGAAGTGTTTGTCTTTGAAAATTTCTCCCCGGTGGTGTTTAACTCAGATTGACATGATTCAAATTGGGTTGGAAAGTAGACTTGATTCCCTATTTGAAAATATTTTTTATTTTCTATAAACATGTTTTTTCTATTTTGGGCAGCCCGTAAAAAAAGAGCAGAGACCATAAAATGGTTGATCCGTCACTTAGAGGTTAAGATACTTAACTCCTAAATGACAGGGGGTAAGGGCAAAACCTAAATGTGTTATAAAATGTTGCTTCTACAACTTTAATGAAGTTTGGTCCAAAAGAGAAAATGAGAACCATAATGTTTAGTAATAATCTCTACGGTCAAACTTTCAAAAAATGTTTTAGATACTCATTAAACAAATTTAGAAGCATTTATCGTTGAATATTCACCAAAATTACAAATTTTATTTTTAGAATTTGAAATTTGTTATGATTGATTGAAACTAGACATTCTATTCTAAAGTTCAAAAAATAATTTTTAGAAAGAGGGAACATCATTACCTTCCCGAAATAGTAAGTTGTGTAACACTGGGACAACGTTGAGGTATTTGTCTTTGAAAACTTCTCCTTGATGGAGTTTAACTCGGATTGACATGATTCAAATTGGGTTGGAAAGTAGACTTGATTTCCTATTTGAAAATATGTTTTTATTTTTCTAAAAAAGTTTTTTTTTCATCTTGGGCAGCCCGTAAAAAATGGCAGCGACCTTAAAATGGTTGATCGGTCACTTAGGAATTAAGATGTGAAAAAATATCATCCGAGAGAATTGTAGAGCACCAAAGAGAATCTTGGAAACTATAATAGGAGTACAAAATCTAAGACTTAATAATGTAATGTGTAGTCTACACTATAGTCGACATTGGATAATTATTACTCATATTTTGAAAAAATGAATGTGCAGTTTACTAATAGAATATTCAAGAGCTATAGAATTCCACCCTATTCACGATTTTGGAAAAACTACTATTACAACTTCAAATTTTCATAATCTATTCAAACAATACCCAATTTATATATATTTTGGTGCATTGGAATCCAATTGAAATTAGAGACAAGATTCAAAAAAATAACATATAAAAATAATAATATTTGTTTAACAACACTCCCTTTGTTTTGAAATAATGGTCTTAATTTTTGGTGTGTTTTAATTTAACCCCCATGTGACTGAACGACCATTTTATGGTCGCTGTCCTTTTTCTACGGGCTGCCCGAGATGAAAAAAAACTTTTTTTAAAAATAAAAACATATTTTCAAATAGGGAATCAAATCTACTTTCCAACCCAATTTGAATCATGTCAATCCGAGTTAAACTCCATCAAGGAGAAATTTTCAAAGACAAACACCTCAACATTGTCCTAGAGTTACAAAACTTACTATTTTGGAAAAGTAATTTTGTTCCCTCTTTCTTAAAAAAATCTTTTTTGAACTTTAGAATAGAATGTCTAGTTTCAATCAATCATAACAAATTTCAAATTCTAAAAATAAAATTTGTAATTTTGGTGAATATTCAACAATAAATGCTTCTAAATTTGTTTAATGAGTATCTAAAACATTTTTTGAAAGTTTGACCGTGGAGATAATTACTAAACATCTTGCTTCTCGTTTTCTCTTTTGGACCAAACTTCATCGAAATTTTAGAAGCAACATTTTTTAACACATTCAGGTATTGCCCTCACTCCCTCTGTCATTTAGGGGTTAATGGCTTTCTCGCCCAAAAAAAGCCGTCTTAGTACTTGAAAAATAATCTACCTTCAATAGTATGTAGTTTTTGTGTCACTCTCATTGTCAGCCCCGTTTGAAGTGCATAGGGCTCACATTTGAACTATGAAAAATAAGAAAAATATTGAAAAACAAAAAATGCTAAAAACTAGAGCAATTATTTCCATAATGAGGAAATAGTAAACACAGAGAAAGTTAAAGTCACGGGAATGGGGAAATTACCTTAGGGTGGGATGGCAAGGTGATGCTTTGATGAGTACCGTTGATATGCATTCTTATGTCACACTTCGCCTACTTGTGCATACGTACACAGTTTTGAAGTGGGGCGTTTTATAAATTGTCCATTCCATTGTTGGAGGATCAATTTTAGAGCTCTAATATTACTTTTATGGACATGTTCACAAACTTACAATTGTTGTTTCTTATTCTAAATGAGAGCAAACAACATGTAGAATCACCATAGTATAATTCCCCTTCCCTCAAGCTTTCAACTCTAAAGCTATATTTGCACTTGGTATTAGAAGTGGTGCTAGCAAATGAGGGAGAAAAAAAAAATGCAAAACCTAGAAATCAAACTTATATTTTTACAATCCCTTAGTGAGAGCATTTTCAATGAGATACTACAATTTGTGATTTTTTTTTGAAAACAAGGTGATTCAAAAACTTGTTTACAGGCATAAAAATACATGGAAATATTTTGTAGCTAGGGATAGCTTTGGATGCCAAAAGATGTTCAATTTTTCTAAGTGTTGATTTCACAAATTTAGGGAGGTTGACTATGCTAATTGAGATTGTTCTTGTTTCATTGCCTGCTTTTATCCTAAGTCTTTCTTGTATAATTTTATGGACTCTTAATACAAGTGGAAATGCTCTAAAAGCCCTCAACTTTTGTTACAAAAGACTAATTCATAAAAAACATTGGTATACTTTATTTTGTCTTATGATTGAAAGGACTTCATTGTTGCTAGTCTTTATTGAAGACCAACTCTTTATGAAACATACCTTGAAGTTCCATCAAAATATAAAATTCCAATTTTTTTGGGTCTTTAGAGATTTCTTGAATTTCAAATTTTACATTTGGTCATATTTTTAGTTTATTAGTATTATCATAAACATAAATTGGATTTTTTTCTATGTTGGAATGATAAGAGGTATTGAACCTTGTTTAGATACCTTTACCTATCCTTAAACTTGTAAAATATGTAAACTAGAATGTTTTGTTGGGTTTCAAGGCTCAATACAATTTATTCATTACATTAATTCAAGTGTCATTATGTTTACAATTTATTCATTATGTATTCAAGTGTCACCCTTTTCAAAAATATAATAAAAAAATATTATTGAATTTGCAATCATCCCAAAAGGCAAGGACAATCAATTACATTTAGAATAATGATTATCTAAAAAAAGTAAATTATTAGATAATAAAGAAACAAAATCCAAAGTAATGTATAAACTTTTTGCATGTTTGATGTTTGAAATTGCAATAACAGTTTTACCACTTGATCAACATAAACGCAACTACAAATTAATATTATCCTTACGTAGTTGGTTATGAAAAAAAAGGTAAATATTAATTCAATTAATTTTTTTCAGTATTTGGAGATACCACTATCATAGAATAATAAAAATAATATTGTAGGATTATCCTTTTCAACTTAAAAATCATAAATTTTTCATTTGATTGTTAATCTTCAAATAATTTACCAAATAACTTTGGTATTAAAATTTTCATTACCAAATGCATATAAAAGCCTCATTGAAAGATCAAATTTTCTTTATATTGATAACCAGTGTCTCTTTTACATAATGAATTTTGAAGTGAATCATAATGTACAAAATTAATTTGCCATAGATGTTAACTATTCAAGAGATGAAATCGTTAAAGTAACTTGAAATTTAAATTATTTGGCAAGCTTCCTTAATTTATTTGGCAAGCAATATTTCATCATATGAATAACATGACATAAATAGATGCTCCGTACAATTTAAACAATATTAAAAGAACATTAAATTACAACGATTTTTAGAAAAGAATAAGTCTTAATGCATTTAACTTGAAATGAATGATTTTAGGAAATTACTTTACTTTTTATTTTTTAATAAAATTTTAAGTTTTCTCAATTAATTATCAATAATTTAAAATTAAGGCTTTTCCTTAATTCAATCAATTATTGGAAGTAAGAATTTAGTACATTCAAACAAATAAAAATTGAAACGGTATGTCTATTCATATAAATAGTGTCTCTTCAATTTTATGACATAACCTTTTGGTTGGTGGGATCTTTGATCATGATGACTTGTGTGCACAATGGAAAGCGGCTTTTTGAAAATGGTTCAAAATACCACTTCTCTTAGTCAGGATGGCGCTAACTTAAAACAACGACGTCATCTTCTCAATAAATAATCCATGATCCTAATGTGAACCCTATTTAGAAAGCTTTTTATGCTTTGCATAATTATAGAGATTCATCTACTGTAACATTCTTTAGCCATTGTAAGTTTGCACTTTTTATATTAGAATCACAATCAATGTTGCATCATGACATGATTAATTCAAAGCTAAATGATTTTCTAAACTTGAAATCTATTGAGTATTCTTCTACTACTTTACAACTCTTTGTTATGTTATGAATGGCAAGTAACATGCTATTATACAAACTTTAGCTAAACATAAGGTACAATTGATGAATGATGAATTTAGATTCTTGAATGCAACACAGGGCCTTTAAAGAATGACTTCAATCAAAGACTGGCATGAGCAAGGCCATTTAATGAAATGAAAGAAAATTAGGCTTCAAAAATCATCATAGGAAGAAAATAAAATAGGAGATTAAAGATAAACTAATACTTTGTTGGATAGAACTCCTTCACAAATTGTGAAATGTCAAAACAAGATCAAGGATTCTTCAACGAGCAATGGATAATGTTCATGACAGGTCCATTTTTCCATTTCCCATTTTTCATAGGAATTGCTCTACCGTTACTCATGGGAGTCAGTTCCAGAAATAGTCGATTTGCGCCTACACCTTCATATGCCGTCGGATGGATTTGCAACATTGTTGCGGCATATTTTTATTATCATGGATGGTTTTCGTGACCTTCAATGGTACAAGAATCACCATAAAATTCCACTTAAATACTTTTGGGTCTTGCTCAAAAGCACACAAGGTGACATCTACCAGTTATACAATACTCAAAAATGGAGTTGTAGGCTCTATAGGAGAGAAACTAAGCAATGGTTCAAAAATGTAGAAAGTCATCACATTCAATGAAAATGACATGTTTAAAAATCAATAATAACATCTTAGAACTCATCATTTCATCATTTCAAACTTTTGATTTCTTATGTCTAATAGAATTATGATATGTGGGTATAGAAATAGTGATATTTTAAGATTATCAAACAAGATCTTTGAATTTCCCAATCAATGAGGATTACATAAAAAGAGAAATCAAAATTATACAGTTCTATTCGAGAGTACAATGAACGCAAACGACGAGCATATAGATCGCTTAGAGTCTTAATGAGTGAGTCAATGTGTAGGCTAGTTTTGAATTCTAAGAATGTTCATGTATATATTTCCAAATTCTGCAGAATGTAAATCAGTGTAGGCACACCTCTTATGTACTTAGTACCCTAAATCACTGTTTTGATCCCATCCTGCTCAAGTAAACATTCAAAGACGCATGTGGTGATTCCATCTACTTAAATTTCTCAAGCCTGGTGAAAAAGTTTTTTTTTCCAAAAAGTCATTAGAATTAACTTGACCTTTTCAGACATTGGGTGGGGGCCAAATCTTAGAGAAATGCTCCTCAATCCGTTGTGTGTTGTTGACGTAGCCATCAAGCCCCCGTTGCAGCAGATCCTCAGCCAGAGGCCCCAGTGCCTTCGCAAATGTGCCTTGATCCCATTTCTGCAGCTGTACATATCCATAGCATATTTGTGTCACTAAGTTGATCGCCTTCAAACCACCAACTTGAGCATATTTTTAGTTGGTGAAATATTTTTCTTTCATTTTACATAAGGTATAACATGGAATGCATATTTTTCTACAATTTTATCTTCAATATTGAAATCAATACAAATTTTAACCCCTAAATGTCCCAACGTCCAGAAACTGGATCATGAATAGATTCAAAGCCTTGTAGCTTTCTCATACAATCTCATATGACTTTCATCCAAGTCACCTAAATTCTCTATCAATTAAAGTAAATCTCGTGTGATGGGGAGATGTTGATATTAGAGAGGCCTCCAAATGCAAGTACGTCAAATTTGTTGGGTAGATTTTATGCTTGCAATGGTCCTCTCATGTACACATTATGTACATCTGAGCCATGCTAATATCCATTTGTGAGGCTAGCATCTACTTGTGTTCAAAGGGTTGGTACGTTTAGGGGTTAAAAGCGGAAAGTACACCGGGACTCAATATCAACATACAGGTCCCCCTATGTCCACACTATGTGGTACTAATTTCCACTCATGACAATACCCAAAACCACCAACTATTTCTTTGCAATGCCATTGGTTTCCTTGAATAGTAAAATTGGTGGTTTTGAGTCTCAACTGTGGTAGCTCTAGGAAAAGTCTACATGCAGAGCTGGTGGATTTAGAGCATATTTGTGTAACTAAGGTTTTTACGAGAACAGGATTTTAAGTAAAATTAGACTATCAAAAACTTTTAAACAACAACCTTTCGTATTGGGAGGTTTTCTTATGATAATAGTGATCATACAAAGGTTACCTTATGCATCACAGAGAGGCTTTTGTATGATCAGTATTACCATAAGGAAGATTCTCTTTGTGTGGTTGTCTAAAAGTTCATGAACCGATCTGATTTTACTGAAAAGTATGTTGGATGAATGAACCAAGTTTACAATCAATTTTTAGTAACGAGAACCAAATATCTAATAGGTCTTAGATGGTAAACTAATTCATTCCAATATAACATCAGAAACAACAAACCTCGTCTTCTGTAAATGTTGCACTCGGAGCAGCAGAAGGGCTCAAGCGCCTGGCAAATGAATATTTGTCTTCCAGATCAGCCTTTGACTCCTTCAGGGACTGTAGCACCTTGACTGGCACGATGAGGTAGTCAAGGCTACAATCACAAAAAAATAAAATCAATCCATGTACTTGTAAGCATGAATTCGATTGGAAAAACATTACTTGAATAATTTTTGAATAATTCTTGTCCATGAAATCAAAAAGTAGAATGAATGATATGAAACATTGTCAGAGTAACTCAAAACCAAGTAGAATGATGGTCACTTCAACTTCATAGAAATAAAATACAGAACTATTATGCAAATTTTTTCCTACAACAGCGACGAAGGTGATGGTCATTGAGAAGTACCCTAGCAAGCTGAAAACATCCTGCTTGTTGCGAACTGCAGCTGCCATAAGCTTAGACTTATGTCCATATTTGTGAATGTAGTTGTAGGCCTTGGTAACCTGTGCATATTCCAGATTAATAACCACTTACAATTTCTCAAAAAAACAGTTATATTAGACTGGTTTAGGAACTTTTAGACATCATTATAAAGAGAACCCTTCCCATGATCATACAGAGGCAACATTGATTAACCCCTAAAGCAACCATGTTTCTCTCCAAACACTCCAAAGTATCCCTTCGCGTAAAAAAACAAATAGTTTTTGATCTTAAACCTTTTTGACCAATCCAAGAGTAGGATATTTCAACCAACTTGAGTTAATTACAACCTAAAAAATTTCAACCGTTCAAGGTTCTTCAATAGTGAGATTATAAGCTTCAAAGTTGGTTGCATTTTTCTTTGGGCTTGTTGCCCAAGTTTGAAACTTTCTGAAAATGCCCAAAATGCAAAGTTCTGTCTCAGATTTGGTAAAATGAATTTGGCAGTTGTGTATATGGGGGCATTAGCTCATTGTGTACAAAAATTCAGATGCATAGCTCATTGTATGAAAATTTTCAGGAGTTGCCCGCAATTAGGTTTTTCACCTTTGCATGATTGTATCTTTTGATCTATACATCATCTACGTACACAAATTACCATCCCATCTTCGTTACAAAGAGTATAATCACCACAAAAAATCTCAATAATTGAGGATCAATACTCATTCCATACTGAGCTGACCAAACTTGGAAAATCAGCCTTGGTCCTTTAGGGGTTAATATGCAATGTGGACTTAAAAAGAGCTCTAGTCTTATTTACAGACGAATATTTTGATGAGCTTACAAGAGAAATGCCAGGATCAGCCCCCCTCGCTAGAGCTGCATCGACATCTTTGTCACCTGAATTAGTCCGAGCCCAATCCTGTCACATAAAAACTTAAGCTCAGAGTGACGTTTTAGGGTTTAGGGTTTAGGGTTTAGCGTGAGCTTATTCATAAAAACGTCCGGAGCAATTTTACATCAGCAGTGACGATGATGAACAATTTTTCAGGGACAATAAGATGATGATAAGCACATTCAAGAATCTGAAGCTTACCCGGATCCTGCCAACGAAGATCTGAATTACTGATGCACCTGCTTGGGCTGCAGCAGAGGCTTGAGCAAAGCTGCAGAACAGGATAACGACCGGGTATTAGTTGTTGAAGAAGTAGTTATTTACAATGGCTGCCACAGTTGGTTTTTATGAATAGTCTTAGTACTTCCACCTCGGGGAGGTCACTGTCGAGAATTTAGAAAACTATGAGAGAACAAATATAGGGTGTCTTTTATTCATTTGAGATAAAAATTATAAATTTGTAGAAGTAATATAGGGTTTTTTAAAACCAATTGGAGAATATTCTAGAAATATTGTTAGAATATACCTTAATATATACTATAAATAATAGGATATTCCAATTACTTCATAGCCCTCCATTAAATACCCTTTGTACGCTCATATGTACCCAAAATTTACACTAAGTGACCTCCCCGAGACTTCCACACAAAGCGGCAACATGAAAACATTTGCAAAGTTCATCCTAATTTCTTCTACAAAACAACAAAAACCTCGTAAGAGATTAAGACCTGTAAACAAGGCTAACATGTGTTTGAATGCCTTCCGCTTCCAGTTGCCTCACAGCTTCAATACCCTACAACCATTAAGGCAACACCAATTTGAGAGACTCTTACGAACTGATCTATTCATATACTTGACTGGACTTATTGGCAGGTAGTGTAAGCATGACTTGGCTAAAAGTCTAAAACCACTGATCTTTGAATGGAAAATTGGGGTTATCTCCCTCTGTCCCGTATTAAGCTTCCTGATTCCCTTGTAAATTTGTCCCACAATAAGCTTCTTGTGTGCTCAAACTAGTATTCCTACTGGCTCAGGGTCCACACCATAGTGCTCAAGGTCCACACCATTGGTGGAGTTAAGTCTTTCATTTTTAGGGTACATGAAGCTTCACATGGAACAGAGGAGTATCACTTACATGACATTCAGTAGCCTCTGTGATTATTGCCTTCCCCTAACAGAATGATGTGGAATATCCCACATCATTTCATCCCCCCAATGAAATGATGTGGGATATTCCACATCACATCAGTAGCTATGGGGGCAGGTGGCATTAAGCAAGAGCAATCAACCATGGTGAACAGTAATTGAAAGCACAATTCAATAGTATTCTATAATTATTTATTTAATTCAATAGCACATTCAATTACAAATCACTGGTCACTTCATAAATAAAGGTGGATGAAACAAAAAGGCACCCTTCTTGAAAACTACTGAATGTTATGTATGGTAGTCTACAACCTCCCACTTTGGAATTAGATAAGAAATTCATGCATAATGATAAATTGTTTGATCTCAACAAATTTGGCTCTCGACCCAAAGATCTCTATACATCTTCCAAAAATCACACAACTATGAGCATCCGCACCCTTCTCACTTCAATTCACCCCTTGACCACTATCATTACATCCAAGATTTGGTGTCACAAACTATCTTCTCCACACCCTTTGAACCACTATGTCTCCTTTTGTATAGTCCATGAATCACAATCACTATACATGGGTAATCATTATTATCCATAAATCTAGGATACGAGTCCTTCCTTAACTTAGCTATAGAGGGACATATTCAAATATCACTATATCATGCTCTATCACCTGCCGTGAAATAACAACATTAAATACAAGCATTTTTCATTCACTTTTCAGGGTGTGGATGCTCTAATCTATTAAAATGCTTAAAGTGACGCAAATAGTATCGTCTACCTTAAATTTAATAGTAAAAAATTTCCTCAGCTATTACACACGACGTACCTGCCAAGTCGCAGGAATCTTGAAGAGCAGTCTGTCCCTAGGAACTTCAACTTCATCATACAATTGGAGAAGCTGGTGAACCTGCACTTTAATACACACCCAGATTGTAAACAAAAACGTTTTAGGCAGATGAAGTGGGGCAATAGCGTTAGATGATGTACTAGCGTCCCAATCAAAGTTGTGCTTTCTTCTTTATACTCCCTCTTCTTGTCCTACTTTTTGGCGTGTTTTAATTTGACACATTCTTTTTTGCCAAAAAAACCATCTCAATACTCGAAAAATGGTCTATCTTCAATAGTAGTATGTAATTTTTGTGTCACTCTTGTTGTCCGCCCTGTTTGAAGTGGACAAAGCTCACGTTTGAAGTATAAAACATAGGAAAAATATTGCAAAAAAATTTGCCGAAAACTAGGACAATAATTTTGGGACGGAGGGAGTAACAGAGACACTTGCCTCATTGACGATGCCCGGAGTGTCATAGGCCAAACGCGCGTCCACTTCCGTGGAGACCCGGCCCGGGACTGTTTTTACAACTTCCGCTCCAACGTTCACAAGAGACTGGTCCATTCAAATACCAAAACACCAGATGGTCAATTCACATGTCGTTACCACAAAAAACTAAAAACCTGAAATCTAACCCCATTTTTTTCAGTCATTTTGAGAAGCTCATGTGCGGACCACCTTTTGTCTAATTTTTATTATTTTTACCACATCAGGAATTTAGGACCTCGCTGATTTTTGACGATTTCTGTGCGACATCCGATATTTCATGGGTTCATACATTTTTGCACGGATTCCACACTGATTTCACGCTAATTCTGCACTTCACTCTTTTTGTTATCAACAAAGTGCGGAATCCGTGCGGAGTTAGCACGAAATCCGTGCAATATCTAAGAAAAAAATGTACGAACCCATGAAATATCGGATGTTGCACGGAAATCGTTTAAAATCCGTGGGGTCTTAAATTCCTGATGCAACACGTGCAATGTTCTTCAATGATTTTAGTAATGTAAAATTTGACCCCATCTGAATTATACTTTTCACAATATGCTCTTTCAAAGCATGAACCATGGTCCATAATGTCACAAGCACTATGTTTTTACTACTGTACAGTCTACTCTCCATAATATGACACTCCATAGTATGACAATACTATTGTTTCAGTGTGACAAGTCATTTCTGTGACTAATCCATGCCAACCACCTTGAAGCTAGGGCTTCCCAAACATGTCATAATAGAGAGGGACAACTGTAATGCCATGAAATCAGTGTTGACATGGTTGCAAGCTCTGTGCAATAGAAATATCTTACAGCATATGAAAATTATACCTTGTTCAAGAAACAAGATAACCGTTCCCCACTGTTCTCCACGTAGCACTTGTTGTACGCCAAGGCACTATCAATGGCGCCCTGCACAGGCTCATTGTAATCAGAATCCCTATTAAGGCTAGGCTTTCAATGTAGGCATCTGAAACTCCTATGTACCCTTGGTCTAACATTTAATGCGTTTTTTCGTTCCCGGTGAAAAAGTACCAAGAGAACTTACATTATAAGCTCCTTTGGGGACACTGGTTATTCCGAGCAGCAACGAAGAACTCACTGTGGCAGCTGTCGGGGGAAACCTGAGGTCCAAATCAATTAGTGTAGGGAGATCAAATCATACAACACAGTTTGTCTCAAAGCCTGTTACACAGATGTTTGCAACATAACAATGAAAGACACGATAATCATGAAGACTATTGACAGCTACACAATCAAAATTGATTACATGGTGACTTCCGTGGCCTATAGGAGTTTAAAGAAATCAGCAAGGAACATAACAAAATGTACCAATAGAAAGAAGAAACCATACTCTATACTTTTGAGCAGAAATCAATGTTTTGAAAGTCACTATAAATAGACTAATAGCTTCCAAATGAACTTTCTAGTTTTAGCTTAGTTACGAAATTGACTGGAACATCATCTGCATTAATTAGATGTGCTACTAAGAATACATGTCATTTGCAACAATCTCGAATGCATACACTCAAAACTCTTTTATATCACCCGTTTGATAACCGACGTACGTGATACTGGAGAGTGTGATAATAACGAGTTCAGAGTGTATTGGCAATGCTGATGTACCTTTCAAAGTCATCAAAGATAACAGTATCAGGCACAACTTCGCTGTACTTTGAGATGGCATCCAGCTCTGTACCTTCAGCTGTGGGTATAATAGGCAACTTATACCAATTAGATACTCAAACCATTTTAACCCCTAAACATCCCAACGTCCAGAAACTGGATCACGAACAGATTCAAAACCTTGCAACTTTCTCATACAATACCGGATGATTTTCATCCAAGTCATCGTTGTAAGACTATCAAATTCTCTACCAATTACAATAAATCTCTTGTGATGGGGAGATGTTGATAATATTGGAGAGACCTTCAAATGCAAGAATGTCAATGTTGTTGAGTAGATTTTATGCTTGCAATGGACCTCTCATGTACACCTCGTGCACATTTGAGCCTTGCTAATATCTATTTTTTGAGACTAGCATCTACTTCTGTTCAAATGGTTGGTACGTTTAGGGTTTAAAAACCTAACATGTAGGAAAGTATAAATATATGCTATAATCATATTCACGTACCCGTACTGACACTGGCTCGCACATGTATGGCCCTCGGCTTGTGCCCTGAGTAACCCTTCCATTGCACAACGCCTGGTACTTTGGTGCCAATTGAATGGTACACCAACGCCTGCACCGCATAAATCATAAATATTACAAAAACATATTATACTCTGGCACCTCATTACATGGCACCTCATTACACTCTTCCTTAGCCACAGAGGAACCTATAAGAGTCCTTTTGATCCTCAAAAACAATGGTAAGAACAACATCAGGGCATTGTTCCAAACGTTCAATCAGGCATCTACAATTTTCAAACGGCACGTGCACAATGTGCTTGAGGTTTCGCAAATATGTGCGGAAGCTTTACACTCAATTTTCACATAATACAGTCGTTAACCCTTAATGGTCCAAAGAGCCTTTTCCTACCAGTATTATACAACAATATTCCATTGTATTTAGCATAGTTCCACACCTCCTATGAGTTTAACCCCTCTATTCCATTGTATTTAGCATAGTTCCACACCTCCTATGGGTTTAACCCCTCAAGGCCCAAGGGGGCATATTGTGTCCTCCAACTTGTTCATTAGGTCATTTTTTAAACTCATTTTGTTCAAAAACTACATAATATATATATATATATATATATATATAATAAATACATTGCAATGTTAATATTGATGTGAGAAATTTTGAAGTACAAATCATATTCTCACTTAAGTTTGTTGTACAAGAGATAATTGCAGTCAAAGTTTAGTTTCTTCAAATAGTACCAAATACCGTGGGGCCTTGAGGGGTTAAGATCAAAAGTGAAGTTAAAATTCACGTCGACATGATTTCAATAAGATATTGGGGTTCTCAATTTGGAACTTTCTACTTACAACAAATGTCAAATATACACCAACGTATCTACTATCCACTATTCCTATTAGCCTTTTAAGGGTTAATGGACTAATGCACGCAGAAGCATGGATCAATGGCAATGAGGAGAAAGAATTTGGTGCCAATAACACTTTGAACTCTTATAACTTTTGCATATGGTAACCAAATTATACATTCTTGGATGCGTTGGAACCCTCTTTGATTTGCTAACAACCTGACCATTTCCGATGATAGATCGGCAATTGAGCAATTTACCTTGGGGTGAGACGAGACGGTGGTGCTGTAAACTTGGGCAGCGGGGCTCAATGCCGAGCAGCCTGCTGCTGCCGACTTCATCGCCGCACTCATCATCGCCATTGATCGCAATCCAAAACCCTCAAAACCCCAACTCCACAAATCGATCGGCAACACTCCTCAAGAACGAAACATCAAACCCACAAAAGGGTGGATGGAATGTACACTACACTGGACGCTGCCTCGGAATCGCCGTGCCACATCAGCAAATATCCAATCCTACCATCCAATCATCATCCATTGAACTGTTCATCCAACGTTCATCCAATGTTCATTCATTCACTCGATTGATGTTGGCCGGGTATCATGTTGGCCGGGTATCAATACTTGATTGACAACATTCTTGGGTTGGGCACTTCTCTAAGGTGAAAACACCTAAAATTGTCATTTTAATCCCTAAAGGATCAAGCATCCATATTTTGGACGATGTATAGAAACAAACACAGTTTTCTCATCAGTCATGCACTTTTTTCAAAGTGAATTTGATTAGAAAGGGAATGATTTGTGAAATTTGTATGCCTCATTTTGTATTGTAGTGATTCACCCAAAATTTTGAATATTTCAAAGTAAAAGTGCTCTTGAAAAAATCAACTCATAAAATTAAGCAACCAAAAAATCTCCAAAAATCACTACACTTAAAGTATTACATTTCAACCAATCACAACAGGTTTTATCCTCATATTAATAATATCTTATTCATAATCCAATTACAAAAAAAAAAATTGAATTTTGAGTTTCAAATTTTATACATAAATATTAGTGATAGTAATCATAGATCTAACCGTATGGATAGAATCAAAAATTCATAATTTACAACTTCTATTTCTACATCAAGTTCGAAACATCCCTTTTAGTTGCATTTTATAAAAAATATTTATGAAATTCTCCAAACCTAGAGAGGGGTAAGGACGGTTAGGGGTCAAACGATTGAGCACAGTTGGAGGGAAATTTTATGAAGGAAGATTTTTTTTGGTAAAATTATTATCAGCAATTGAAAATGATGATTTTATGAAAAATAAAATAAAATATTGAATAAGTCATGCAATTATTCCAATTTTTCTAAGTAAAAGTTGCATAGAGAGCTCAAGTGATCCCATAGACTTGTCATGTAACCAATCTTTATAAATGAAAACTACAACCAATGACATTCAGAGTATAGGAATGGGTTGAATGTGCTTTATGAGAATTAATTGAATGCACTTTATGAAAATGCATTGAATGTGCTTTATGAGAATTAATTGAATGCACTTTATGACGATGCATTGAACGTGCTTTATGAGTATTAATTGTATGCACTTTATGAAAATGGGTTGAATGCATTTTATGATACGGTTTAAATAGACTCTAAAATTGCGTAATAATGAGTGAAGGAGCAATTTTGGGTGTTTTCACTTTACAAGAAAAATCTTGGATTAAAATTGTCGAGTGTTATTGTGAGG
The DNA here is from genome assembly GCA_022496805.1 of Pohlia nutans. Taxonomy (NCBI): domain Eukaryota; kingdom Viridiplantae; phylum Streptophyta; class Bryopsida; order Bryales; family Mniaceae; genus Pohlia; species Pohlia nutans. Next base: position 13,319,098 of record CM040091.1, on the reverse strand, counting down.
CATTTTTTTCCTCATTGTTGTTGACGTTTAATGCCTCTATAGTAGCACTATAAAAATGGGGCCAAACCATCGCAATAGAAAAGTTGTTATGCACCATTTTACTTGCATTTCACTCGGGAGTGAATGCTTTCCTTGCAACACACCTGCAGTTTTGGAGTTGAATGACAGACACTCTCGTATGATCCGTGTTCGTAATGTGCTTATTTTGTGTTGCCACAACCAAACCATCACCATAAATCACCGGACTACTTATGCTCCAAATATATACCTTTATACGTATATGTATATACGTATATTGGTGTGTCGGTGAAATTATGGTGGACATACTTCCTAGATTCCAGACACTACAAGCAGGGGCATTGTTTCTCACTCTAGAGGATCTTGTGCATTGTCGTTTTTCATTGTATATCCTTGTCATATATGACGAATCACATGATTGATCAAGTCCAAATTGATGAGTGTGAAGTGGCACCGTTTGATTCACTAAAGGAGTGAAAAGCGACGCCTTCCCTTGTGGTGACACAAGAAGGTAGGAACGTAAGCATTGCACCCAATTTTATTTCTTTGGCAATCGGCACACGTTGACTTGCTAAATGAATTTTGTAGTCTAACTTGTATGTGCACCAGCTCTACCTGATGAGAAGACAAAAACATTGTAATGAAGAAGACAAGGTGTGAAGTCAAAGATAGGTATATTGCTTGGAGAGCTAAAATGAGATTAGCCCCTAAAGGACTAGGTGTTGAACTTAGCTCTTGTTTTCTTGAATAACTCTTGTAACAAGTTCAATTCCTCATTGGTGTGGGGTAATTTTCATTGTTGAAATTAAAAAAGACTTACGTAGCTCTCGTATGATAAAGGATCAACAAAATCGCACAATTTTTGAGAAAATGCCTCTATTGAGAAGATTGATGAAACTTGTTTGGAATATTTTGGACATATGTTGAAATTGGGTTGTTCTATAGTGTTTCAAGACTTTGAAATTTTGTTGTGTGTAGAGATCATCATTTTAAACATGTGCAAAAAAAATCACGTAATTTGGAGGAAGATTGAGGGTTTGAAGTGACGCCTTGATAGCCTCACTGCAACTCAAAAAAAACATCAAAAATCGCACACTTTGAGAAATAAGAAATACTTTGAGATTCAACTTTCAAAAAGAGCCAGGATCTTTTTGTTGCTCATCCTACAATACAAAGCCCAAGATACTTGAATTTCCTGACTTTCTAGTTCCATTTTAAAAAGAGAAGCCAATCACATCATGGAGTTCTCAACTTGCATGAAAGTTTATTTACTATGACAAGATCAGTAACAAGAACTATGTATCAACTGGTTTTCAGATATATGATGTTTACCTTTTTTTTAATTGGTAGGTGAGGTGTTTAATATATCGTTGTATTTAGTTTTAGTTTATTTTTATAGAGTTGATCCCATTTTTGGAAGCGTTAAATCCTTCCAAAAATATACCAATTAATTTTCTTAGAAAGACAATAACTATGCATTGTAATTGAGTCTCGACAGTCTGATCACAACATTTTCTTATTCTTTAACTCATACACATTCTACACAACCTAAGTGAAGTTTGTTTATGTCTTATGCATAAACACTTCAAATGAAATAATTCTTTTTTTTGAAGAAGAAATTAGGATAACGGTCAATGTGAAATTTTCATCATCATGGGTCGAATTTTTGTTGACTTGTGCCATAATCTCCTTTTCATGCACTTTCCAACACACTTTAAAACTTCAAAATCCGAGTTAGTATGCAAAAGCTACACATGTTTAAAGTCTGTGAATTTGGGACCACTTCAAAATCCGAGTTAGTATGCAAAAGTTACACATATTTAAAGTTTGTGAATTTGGGATCACTTCAAAATCCGAGTTAGTATGCAAAAGTTACACATGTTTAAAGTTTGTGAATTTGGGACCACTTCAAAACCCGAGTTAGTATGCAAAAGTTACACATGTTTAAAGTTTGTGAATTTGGGACCACTGAAATGGCTAGCACGCAGTGGTTTACAATGCACAAACTTTAAACATGTGTAACATGTGTAACTTTTGCATATTAACTTGGATATTCGAATTTTAAAGTGCGTTGGAAAGCACATGGAAAGGAAAATGTGGACCACCAAAAATGACATGGGTGTTGTTTTTGAATTATTTAGTACCCAACCTGCCCTTTGACTACAAAAATAACTCAAATGGATAGCCAATCAAGCTCAATTCACCCATTTCTGTGCAAGTAAACTGGAACTGCGGGACCTCACTATACAATACATTCCAAGCCAAAAACAAATATGTACCATCAGTACATGTGGACAGAACTGGAAACATGGTGATGAGTTGATGTACCTTAGTGATTAAGTACATGAGATCAGGGAGTGAAAAAACTAGACTCCATATGCATACATCCAAACATTTGTATGCATTAGTTCTCAGCTCAGAAGATCAAGAAAGCCAAAAGTGTATGGCTGATTAGTTATGCCAACGGTATTCATCCAAGTGGTCTTGCACATCAAATGACAAAATTAAGGCACTCAGTGCAACCGGCAGATACCGAAGAGTCGAACAAACGGGAGAAAATGTCAGACTCAAGTCTGCAAAGAGTAATAACAAAAGTACTGATCACATTGTTCAAAAGATGCTAGATTTGACAACATTTACAAAGGTGTGATTGACCACACCGCGTCAGAGCCAGTATCAAAAGATTCAGCTGCAGTGGACTCCAAAGTCAAGCTAGTAGGGCTCCAGGGATATTCGATGAACCAGACCGAGCCGAGTACTCCGATTTGTCGCGAGTGACACTCTTCAGATGGTGGGGATGGTTTCGGTACCCAATTTTAGCGGAAGCTGAAAGATATGAAACATGTCTCTGATCTAATACCTTACACGAAGTCTTGATAAACGCCAAAGAATGCTCCTCCATATAACCCCTAATGGGCCAAAGAGATTCCATTCCTTATCAACCTAACCTTCTCCTGCACAAGGAAAAACAAACTACTATGAGACCTGAGAATACGGTGTGTTATCACAAGTGTCACATGCAAAGAAGCAACTGTTCTTATACTAGCTCAACATACACAATAACCCAAAAGGAAAAAAACTAAACACCAGAAGGTAACTCTCCCAGCAATCCACATCACACGACTCTCAGAATTGATATCTACCTATTTAAATCAGATGACAATACCCAAGCTTACAAGAGCTACACCAAAAATGATAGGTGAGTAAAAGTAAAGGGAAGATTAGAAGCCATGCCAACCTTTTGTTACAATTGCAACAGCATCAAGTTCTCTGGAATCGTTTGAGGAACAAATACAGCAGCTACAAATCTTTCAGGATAAGCAGTCTCAGGGCTGTACGCCACAGGCGCTTCACTGTGTGTTTCCAGTTTACCACGGGGACTCCCAGTGGGATTGGTAGATCCAGCTAAGAAGTCAGAGCCATGAACCTTCGCCATCCGATTCAACACAACCAGCTTGTCAAGATCGTGTAGCTCCCTCGAGAGCTTAGATGCAGTGGGTGCCCTTTCCAACCTGTTCCACCAACTCGTTAGTTACCACCAGAATGGTGACAAAAAAGAAAACTCGGAGAATGACAAAGAACCCTCCGATTTGCAGAGGTTATCGTTTCAAAGATATATTTAGCATGTCGAGAAATGCTCTACTGAGGCAAAAAGGAGAACAAAGGCCAGCTTGTGACAAGGGACTTCATACCATTCCGACCCCTAGTCGGTTCACTAGCTACAAAAAGGACTTCAGAGTCCAGATACATTAACAAGAGGTTGCACAAAACCCCACACAGTGCTTGCTTTAAATTTATCCCAACAAAAATAAAGTAAGTCCTGAGGAATTACAGGAAAAAAAACAAAATATCAAATGTAGGCATGAAGGCAAACATGATCCATACCTAGACAATTCGTCCTGGAATTCTGTCAGTTTTTGTTCAAAGTGTATCCTTAACTTGCTGGAAAGCACATGCGAGCCGCCTTCGTTCACCACAACTTGTTGATCGCTTTTTACACTGCATAAACAGAGAAAGCATGAACGCCAACACTAAGAAAAAAAATTCTATGATCATTGGACAGTTTCCACAAGCGAACATGAGGATTACCTGAAAACATCTCCTAAATCGAAGGTAAAGCTCTTCAGAAAACACACATATCAAACAATTAAACCTAGACTTATTTATGAGATCAAGAGAGTTTTAAAAGATTGAAGAACATACATTGAAACGTTTCCGTTGCTATTTTCTGTACTGTCTTCGGTAGCAACAGCACCAGACGCCTCTCTGCTCAAACCCGTGGATAACCAACAAGCTTCGCTCACTGCAAACTTCGCAAGCACAAAAGTGGCCGACTTGTAGTCGTCCAAGAGATTCCCCTTAAACAACTGACACGGAAGAGCGGGTACAAGTTGCTGCATGAGTTGGGTGGTAAACTTCAAACGCCTCTTTGCTCGCTTCACACACATTGTCGCAACATCAAGTGTCTCGACAGCATCGTTGAACCGTTCCTGAGGGACAAAAGAACACACACGAGAAGCAGTAGGTATTTAATACTCCAAGTACGAGGAAGTCCAAGCCAAATATTATAAAGCGTGGTTATAAATACATTTTTTACTTCAACTTGTGCACAGATATCAGTTTAGTGCAACTTAACCTCGTGGAAAGAAATTAGAGAAAACGAGATGCAATGTGACGACACTACAGAATAACTGAGGCGTTTTCATGCTAGAGAAGAAAAAGATCTTTTGGACGAGCCATCACTGCAATTTATTTTTATTAAATTATTGTGTCTTTCATACACTAAACGATATGAAGTTTCAAATTAGTTCGAGACACTCTAATTCAATCAGTTTGAAATGAGAGGTATCAAATTCAATCGCACTAAAAACAATAAAACTTATTATTCGTTAATAAAACTGAGGCAATGCTACCTCTATGGAACATTCAACATACAACATGCCAGTCATTATCCCTATGTATCACAGCTGTTAGTCACAGAAATTGTATCTAACAAATGCTAGTAAATAACAGTGCCATTAAACTTGTCACGGCTAAGACATACACACGCCACGCTGATACTCAAAAATTGAGCACTTTCTACGAGCAGATCACCCTAGCATATGGTAATTTTATCTTCTGATTTTGGAGAAAAAATTGAAACCGGAAAAAGAATAACAGCTGCATACCTGGTCTGGAACAGAGTTTGTTGCAGCAGCCCACTCCATCTCAGCACGGCTGCATAACAATGAGCAAACAAGTTATGGCTGGGTACAACAATCATGGTCTCATGTTCTTCGTGTACACAACAACACTCTTTATATCAATCAGCATATAAAAGAAGTTGTGTATTGACTCTCCTTCCATTAACACCATGAGGACACCAAGTGGAAGAGACTATTAAGGGAAAATCTAACTTGAACTCGAACAAAAGACCAGAAACTATTTATAAGTTATGGACATAAGCCGTATGCTTCAAGATGAGTATCGACTATGTTTCAAGATGAGACAAAATAGCATCCCACCACGATGCCAAGGTTGGCAACAGAGACAAAGTCACAGAAGGAGACACGCTTAAAATAGAAAAATCGGATCATAGTGACAAACCTTGTTGTCGGAAGGTTTGTAGACCCTTGTGTGATTGTGGTGCGCCAGGGTACAAGTGGTGGATACTCTTTCCTTTTTTTGATAAGAGGTGCAATTGGAGCCGCTTGCTTCAACTGCTGCAATTGCTGCAAGGCCCCAGATTGGGCTTGAGGCAATCCGGCATCAACTTGACGAGGCAACCCAGCAGACATGTCAATTGCACCAGATTGTTGTTGTTGTTGTGAGATGCCTGCAGGCATTGCTGGCCTATCTGGGTAACCCACTCTGGACATGTGCTGCTGTGCTGCCATTCTAGGGTCTATGCCAGAAGACATGTTGGAGTGGTCCATTGAGTGAGCAGCTGCACGATTCTGATGAGCTAGCTGCTGATTAGCAAGCTGCTGCTGCTGCTGCTGTTGCTGAAGCTGCTGTCGAAACTGTATTTTCCCAGCTTCACTAAGGCTTTTGTAGATGTTGGCAGCTGTCTGCCTAGACATATCGCTAGGGAAATGCCTGTTTGCACCAAGAAAGGCGGGATTCATGGGTATTCTCTCCTGCATTTGATTGGGTCTTGGCATATTTTCAGCTTGTAACTGAGCTGCTCGCATATTTTGTGCCTGCACCTGAGCTTGCATTTGGGCCTGCATTTGTGACTGTATTTGGGACTGCATTTGTGACTGTGCATATGCACGAACCTCCTCCCTAGTATAGTCTTGCATTAAGTTCCTGCCTTGATGCCAGTTCTCCATATTCCTCGAAGGCTGGAGCTCCATCTGCTCCCTCGACAAAAGTTCTGGACGCGATGGAGTAGGACGTTGGAGAGGGGAACCGCCCATAGGCCCTGCACAAGGCATAATACGTGGGCATTCGATGTATTAGCAACATAATCTTAGCAACATTTGAAGTACAGAACAACAGAAATCAAATGAAGAACTGAAACTTACCCGGCCTCAAATGTGCTAAAGAAGTCGTAGCAGGTCCAGCACCATCCTCGGCTGCTGATCCATCCTGCTCTACCAGAGCTTCGGTAATCTCCTCCCCCTGCTCTGTCCGGCTCAATAGCTCGAGAGTATTCCTGCAGTTAACGACATGCGTGTAGCAACTTCAAAACATGTAATCAACTATATAATAACTAAATGCCAACCAACCAGGATGACCAACAATCGCTTAAACCTGAACGACGCTAAATTTATTATGCAAAGAGGTGCAATTCAATCTACCAGGTCTGACAGAACAGCATATTAGTGATGCACAGCAATTTAAAAGACAATGGGAGTCAACTTGTTCAGATTTATAAATAAATGCAAAGCTTCAATCAGCAAATGACTCATCTCAGTACAATGATAGTATGATGCTGCTTTACCTTCCAGGATCTCCCACATCTCTGCGGCCAGAGTATCGTGCTCTTTGCACTAACATACTGTTCGTGTAGCTTGTCTGATCATCACCAGCACTTTCAGGTCTTGATGGCGAGAAAGGTTCCTGAAAAACCAAGTTCTAAAACCTTAAAAAGTGTACTTCAGAGATATTTAGCTTCTTACTAATAATACATCCACATACATGATCAATGTTGGTCAAAAAGAATTAAGTGACACGCATATCATCCCGTACCTTGCCCGCATTCCCAACCACATTGCTTGTCTGCATTGATCTTCCTGGAAGCTTGGACTGTTGGATTCGCATCTTATTAGCAGCCATTTGCCTTTGTGCCCAACCTGCCATAGCATCTTCTGTGGCGCCGTTCAACAAACCAGGCCTCTCGTTGTTACTTTGATGTCCATATCCTGACATTGCATTCATCGTCCGAAGTGATTGGGCACCTGAAAACTCCTCTTGCATATTAGAAGCTCTTGCATTCATCATAGATGAGAAACGATTCTCAGCTTGCTGGTTACTTAGCTGTAGCTGTACTCTACCCTCCTGCTGGCCGCTATTATCCAGAATTGGAACCGAGTTGTCATTGAACCTTTGCCTCGTATCAGAAGTCCAAGCACTAATTTGTCCCTGATTATGCAAGTTACCCTTGCTCAAGGATGTCTGATGGTCCACAGGAAATTTGGAAAAATGAATGGACTCTTTGCTACTGGAGCTATGGCCAACAACATCAGAGGAATTGACGACATGTCCATCTCTATCGATAGGATGAGGGAAAGAACTGGCATTTTGAAAACCCTGATCGATGTGTTGACTTGCTGAGCTGGGATCGTTATCACTTAAAGATGCCTGACTCAATGCCTCCTGAAAGCTTGGACCCTGATTGCTCAGTTGCTGCCTTCCTTCAACATCTTGGAAGCCTTGAACAGGCTGAGGGCTCCCAGAAAGCATTACATGTTGCTCAGCCCTAGCGGTTTGTTGACTTTCCCCACTGGCATCCGCCTGCATTGTGCCTTGAGCACCACCCCACCCATTCAGTGCCATCCTTGCATTTGCACCATCGGATAACTCAGGTTGTGGCCCAGCCACATGAGAGTTATTCTGCCCCCATAAAGTGTTCTGCTGCCCTTTTTCTGTCTCAGCTAGCTGGCTAGAGTTCCCTGAATTTTGAACGCTTTGCCACAAGCTCTTCCAGCTCGTCTGTGCACGTTCCGTATCCGTAAATGCCTGCAGAGACGAATTTGTCGCTACTGATTGTTGAGGGCTTGCCTGTAACAAGCTGTGATTACGCCAATTGGTTTCCTCTTGAGAGTTCTGCAATTCTTGCTGCCTCCCATTTGCCTCCAGCTCAGATAGTTCCATCATTGATGTCCCTGATTGTAAAGAACTCTGATGCATAACAGCACCATTTGCCTGAGTAGCCAAAGGATGTCCACTCGTGGACTTGGGAGTTCCCTGCTGAACAACAGCACCACCTTGCGGAGTATGGTGTCTCGAACCGACATCACCGGATGACTGGGAATTGCTGGGTTGAACACCATGAACACCCCACACGTTCTGCTGCATCTTTGACCTCTCAAAGGCCAAAGAGTTGTCAGCGTCAGGAGCAGCATGGCCCTCACTCCCAGCAGGCCAGCAGTTGCTTTTAAGCAACGGATCAGCGTTACCTGGCAACATCACTGGAACTTCAACCTGCGATGCCTGTGGCTCCATCTCATAGTTGTTCCACATGGGCTGCTGTTTCCTATCAGATGCACTCTGCAAGAAGGAGCCACCTGCCTGATTAACTCCTTGCTGATAATGATGTCCAGGGTTAGCTGTCAGATGAGGATTCCTTTCTTGCGTCATGTTAAGTGCAGACTGTTGCAGAATATTTGCATGACGAACCTGTGGGTTTTGAGCATTTCTGTTCGCTGCCATCAGATTGTGTTGCTGCTGCTGAATAGGGTCCAGGGAGGTCAGACTTTGAGCAAATAACTTGACAGGAGGAGTCCCATCTTGCTGAACAGCATTCCCTCTCAGATTCTGTTGCTGTCGTCTCTGTGCTGCTTCTAAGACCTGTCGACTGGCAGACGAGTAGTTACTCTGCTGATTATTACCAGCAAACCCTTGCATGTGCTTCGCTGTCTGAGGAGGTTGCTGTTGCTGCTGCTGCTGCTGCTGCTGCTGCTGCTGCTGTTGCTGCATAGCCTGTCCAAACAGCATTTTGGCTTTTGATGTCTGGTGGTCGGCACCTTCTTGCCGACCTTCCATCCCAAACAACGGTGATGGCCCTGCACCAAGACTACGAGGAATAGGTCTATTGATCTGAGCCGTAGGTGTCGGATGCTTGCCCATTCCACCCAAAAAACCTGGTACTGCTCCATCATGTACATTTGCGTATGGGTTTGACTGCTGACCTGCCTTACTACTGTTTGTAGCAGATGGATGCATGGGTTGATCAAGCGCTGAAGCTTTAATAGCCAACTGATGCCAGCTGAAACTATTGTCTTGCCCTAAAAGATAATTAATAGGACCCTGACCAGCACCAGCCTCATTCTGAGCGTACATAAGGCCTCCCGCATTGTTTTGGTTCACTGCCTGCACGTTGGGAGGGACAAAAGGATGCTGTTCCTCAGCAACACCCTGATGAGAGTTAACACGCTCAGGTTGATGTTGCATCACTTGCGGTAAATCCTGTAAGGAACCTTCACCGAGAAACGCTTGAAACTGGTTCCCAGAAGCATGATTCTGATTTCCTGCAAATAATTGTTGCTGCTGAGCATGATGCTGCAATCGCTGTCTGACCTGGAAAATCAAGAGCGACTCTTGTCAGCTACACGTATGCCGTAGACTGCATACCATTCCACTGACAATGCAAGTGCTGTGCAGTCTGTTCAGTTCAAAACCAGGTATAGAAGTACAAACTGATCTGTCTTCCCTACCCCGCCAGGAAGAATAAGAGGAGAGATGAATACATCACTACATGCTTAAGAACCTTTATTTTAAGTCACAACAACATTCCACAATGAGAAAGATTGACAGTAACACGCCTGCCCCCTGCTATAACTTTTACGACACCAAAAAGCAGACAGCACAGCATTTCTCACTGATGACAAGCATCTCTGCGTCAGAGTTTCTTGAACTTTCTGCATGCACAGGCACCAGACCTAGCATTCACTGCTTTGAAATAGAATAAATGAAAATACAGCAGAAGTATAGAGGTTTAAGTAGAGAAATTTAGCATAGCACACCTGAGCTTGTTGGCGCTGATGCAAATCCTCATAATTGTTGTTGGCATAGGTGCTAAATTGGCGAGGCTGCCGTTGCTGCTGCTGCTGATGCTGCTGCTGTTGTTGCCTCCACAACTGAGCATCACTTTCATTAAGCTGCTGCCTAACCTCAGACTGAGGTTGTCCTTTCATCGCATATTCAGCACCACCCAAGAAGTCATAGTCACTAACCTTTAATGGTGAGACTTCCATGTTCTGATTGTCATATTTGCTGAAGCTTTGGTTCTGCTGGCCCTGCAAACGAAGCTGCTGATCTCTCTGTTCTTGCATCCGAAACTGTTGTTCCCTACTGTTTGCCTCTTTCAATCGAAGCTGCTGCTCTCTGCTATTCGCTTCCTGCATTCGAAGCTGCTCCTGACGAAGTTGCTGTTCTCGAAGCTGCTGCTCCCGCTGTTGCTCCCGAAGCTGCTGCTGTCGAAGGTGTTGCTCTCGAAGTTGCTGCTCCCTATGCTGCTGCTCTTGAAGCTGCTGCTGCTCTCGAAGCTGCTGCTGCCGAAGATGTTGCTCTCTAAGCTGCTGCTCCCTATTGCTTGCTTCTTGCATGAGAAGCTGCTCACGATTCCTGGCTTCTTGCATTCGCATCTGCTGCTCTCTGCCACTAGCTTCATGCATCATTGCCCTATATCGCTGTTGCTCACTTAGACCCATGTTTTGGGCCAGACTTTCTGCCTGATGATATCCAGATCCGTTTAAAAGGCCCTGAAAATCATATTGAGGGCCTTTTCCAGTTGAGGAACTCTGAATGCCCTGTACTCTTGACGCATTTAGACCTCCATCAGCTTGCTGAGGCATCTTGTGCATCTGATGAGTATTCGTGGGCAAGAAAGAGTACATTGACGGAGCCGGATCACTATTTACCGCTTGCGGCATAGAATACAAAGCTCCTGGATATTCCGAGCTATTTTGAGAAGCCCCCATCTTCAACTGCATAGATCTCCTTTGCTCTTCTGTCATAGCCGCCCAGTTGTACACCTGCGACTGATCTCTTTGGCTATTGTTTCCTACCCAAGGATTATCGGGCGTCCACCAGCTACCTGTCGGCTGAGACTGCTGAGAGGCTTGACCTGACTCAAAGAACTCCTGGTTCTCCTCGCCTCCGTCACTCCCAAACAAAGTCAACTGTGACTGCTGCTCTTGTTGTTGAGGCGCTTGGTTTTTGGCAAAAAAATCGACGCTAGAAACAGGCTTTGGCACTGACTGAGGAATCTGATACTCCGAGTACTCCACATTGCTGGCTGCTACTCCATTCTGCACCATCACTCACACAAACACTCATCACTACCTCGATTCACCACTCATATTAAAGCATCAGAAATCCACGGCATGAACAAAGCACGCAGGAACGTACCATGCACCCCACATCAATACTTTCAGCATGATAGCATTAAAATGCCCCTTAATTCTGAACGAAAGATCAGGCAACCTCCTCAAACACCTAAGTGTGTGCCAAGCTACATCCTACACCCCTCATATTTCAAAAAAGAATCCAAAGAATTCAAGCTACAAAGGTTACTCGCTTCATTACATCAGCGCTTGAATGCATCGCTTGTTCCTTGTACAGCTCTTTCTCAGAGCCATCCCTGAACATAACGCATCCACAGATAAAGTTGATAAGAATCTGCATCCAGAAACGGATGTACCAAAAAATTCCCAACTTGCTCAAATACACAAGAGGCAGTGCAAACATATGCAAAGTGCACCTTGAGAACCTCGTCCCAAATCTTTCAAGAATCAGCTAAAGAGATTGGGAAGAGTCGGTGTTCCAATTTCAACTCTCAAGACACTTGCGTTCACCAAAGCCATCATAAGAGATAAATAAATTCCCCTCGAAAGATTTAAGGGGCACTTAAACATCGTCTCCAGGCAAACGACCGCAAACACTACAAACCCTAAAGGTGATGCTAATTATTGCTGATGTAAAACGCGCCAGTCCTGAACCAAACGAGGCGCCACTAGTATCCATCTCCAGGGAACTCGGCTTTTCGAAACAATAATGCCATCGATACAGACCCAGTTTTTCCCAACTCCAACCAGCCACAGAGAAACACTGACTAACCTCGACTGCTCCAAAGGCTGATTATCTTCACCCTCGCGCGCATATCCATAAGAACCGACCACTCCCGAACCGTCCAAGAGGTCGAATGAGGGAAACGATGAATCCGTCGCATGACCGTCTTCAAAACGCAACGAGTATCGCCGCGTCAGAACTTCTAGGGCTGTTAAATAAATCGCAAATGTGGTGAAGAATCAAATGATCGCCATGTTCTTTACAGAACTTAACTCATAATTGTTAAAAAACCTCACTGTGAGATCCAGTGCTCACCTGGAAGCAAAACCGCTGTGGCCTCCGGTGCTGAAGCGATGCTACAGTACAGAATGTGGACAATGAGTGCGTACACAAGATCAAAATTAAGCAGCAAGAACCTCTACCTGATCCAATTGGACAGTGGGAAGCACCATCCTACAATAAGCACGATGTTCTTAACCCTACATTCTATTCTCAGAGTCAACGAAAGAAAATTAATGCACGCGAATACCAAAACCTCGACCCATTGCAATCTGATCGAACCAATTGTTGAAAGCAAGACACTCAGGTAGGAACATACTTGTTGTTCGGTCGATCCAGCAACGTGAAATCAATGGACGCATAACCATCTTGTGACATTATAAACTCATTCTCGATCTCCATGACCTTCGCAAAGGCTCTCCAGCCTATTCCTGCAGGAAGAATTCCCCGTCCTCCTGGTCCAGTCAAAACTCCAGCACAACCTCACTCGCCATTCCCTACACTAGTACACGTCGCTATCACGGATGACGATTCTGCAACTCTGCTCTTGGATGCAGCATCTTACCTCCACAGAAGACGAAGGTGGGAAATGCCACTGTTCACAAGCATACACCGGAAACGTTGAAAACGGCATCTCCAGGAAATACCACGTGATCTTCCAAGGGGTTGGAATTCAGCTCTACTTTCCCCTGTCCAGCGCCACCGCAACTCCCCTACTCCTAATTGAACGCTCCTCAAAACCTATATTCCCTAACCACTCCACACTCAAGAACACTCAGTGCTACAAGAAACAAGACACACCTTTGTAACTACCTGGTGACCTAGCAATAACAATAAAGCCTCGAGCCGTTGAAGCACAAACCCCGTCTCCTTGCTCGAAACCCTAAAGATGGACACCACCACCAAAATCACTTCCCACTCAAATCCAAATCTCCTCCATCGTGTTCGTCTTCTGCATAAACCTAAGTTGACGTTTTTTCTCCACCAATACACGAAACGACCACAAACTTAACGAAACCCCATCCGAACCACCCGCGCTTCGTTCAAACCCTCGAAGGCCATGGAAGCAGCTTCGCGCACGCGTGCTGAGGCTCTTCAATGCGACCGAAGCGGCGTCTGGAAAGCAATCACGACGCTGCCATGGCGAGCCCGCTCCACTCACTCACCGCTACTCGCACACGCTCCGCTGCCTCGCCACCAAAAACGGCCCCGGGAAAAACGAAACGATCAAACGGCAGAGGCGCATGATCCTAAGACCGCAAAAGCTCCGTTCCTGTCACCGCGGCGGTTCCTTTCCAGAGCCAAGCCCCTCGCAGGCTTTGTTGCTGCTGTTGTTCGGGACGACGACGGTGACGACGATCCCGCCATAGCCAAGAGGCGAAGAAGCAACGACGTGAGCAACTAGGGGCACACAATCCCGTCGTCGTCGTCGACTTACTACTTACTAGTATGTTACACTGATATGACCGTATACTGTGACCCACGGTATTTTTGAACGGCCACGCTAATAATTCTTTTCCAAAATTCTGTGGCAAAAATTCATCCAAATATGATGAAACTTTGCTCGAATGGATGAAATACTGTTCAAACAAATAAGACTTTCTCCAAATGGATGAATGTACCCACGTCATTCACCCACCAACAGTATATGGTGATTTCAGTGTACCACTGAAATCACCATATGTTATGGGTGGATAATTGTTGTGGGTATGTTCATCCATTTGGAGAAAGTCTTATTTGTTTGAACAATATTTCATCCATTAGAGCAAAGTTTCATCAGATTTGGATGAATTTTTACCACAGAATTTTGGAAAATAATTATTAGTGTGGCGGTTCAAAAATACCGTGGGCCACAGTATATGGTGATATTAGTGTATTGACGAACTACCAACAACTGAACCGCTAAGTAAGTACTATGTAGTAAATAAATTTTGGGGGTCGGGCAGGGGCCGTTTCATTCACTTTTTTCCATTATCTCCGTGAGTTGGCTGGTTGGCTAGTTGGCTGGGGCTCATCATAGAGCGAGCAAGCACACTCTCTTCTCTCATTTCAGTCCCTTGCCAAGTCAGCACTGGCACTGTCCATGTCAGTTTGAGCTTGTGCCATCGAATTTGGGGTTTTGACTTCCGGTCCTTCATTTTGGGCTTAGGGTTGTTTTTTTTTCAAATTTTGTACTTTTTGATCAAAAGTCTTCCCTTCCATATTTTAAATGAATTGTTTAGCCCGGAAAGTACTCATGCTATATCCACTTTTGTTCGTTTCCAACATAAATAAAATTTGATCTTGACTTGGGGCTTTCTTCCTCGAAAGTAGTTGTTGGATTTTGGAATTTTTTATGATTTGAAATTCTTTTACCAAACATCTTTACTTCTATGATTCGAGGTGAATTGTTTAGTCTCCAAAGTCCCTATCTTATGTTTGAACATTCTATTTGTTCAAAGATAATAAATTTTAGGCCTTTTTGAGTTGGGTCTTTTCTCATACAAGGTAGTGGTTCTTTGTTTTGAGTATTTTTTTTTTTTTACCTTTTAAATTCTTTAACCAAAAGACGTCACTTTCATGTTTAGAAGGAAGAGTTTAGTTCCAAAGGTCCCTATATTATGTTCACTTTTTTCAATCCATTTGTTTCAAAGATAAATTGATTTTGATTTTGATTTGGGCTTTCTTTGTAGAATGTAATTGTTTTTTTCTTGTGGGTTTTGGAGTCTTTTTATAATTTTGAATTCTTTTACTAAAAGTTGTCATTTTCATATTTGAAATGGATTGATTAGTTCAAAAAGTTCCTAGACTATATTCACTTTTGTGCGTTCCATTTCTTTCAAAAATAAATAAGGTTAAATTTTGATTTGAGGTTTTCTTGGTGGAAGGTACACTTTTCATTCTACTTGGTGAGGTTCACGGTTAGACTATTTGAGATATGCATTTGTGGTGGTGAATTAATAATTGTTGCATTCTTCTGGTCCTTTGTAAATCTACGGCTTGCTTTTATTCTATCAATTTAGAAACAATATCATGAATCAATACTACATAAAATGAAAAGTGTGGGGACTTTTCATTTTGGATATAGGTTTTTGATCAATATTGAGATCTTTTATCAAAAGTGACCACTTTCACATTTTAAATGAATTTTTTTAGCCTACAAAGTCTATATGCTACATTTCATTTTCTTCATAAATTTTTGAAGATTTAAAAGTAATAGTTTTATTTTTAGATTTTTTAATAGATGGTAAACTTTTATTTTAAAAATAATAGAATAAATTAATTTTTAAGAATTTTCATTTTAAAAATTAATGTGAACTACTATAACTTTAAATTCAAGAATAACCTTTCTGAACAAATATTGATATACATCAAGTATGTACTATATTCTTGTATATAGCTTCGTACTAGGGGCAACAAAAATATACATCTGCGTTAATTTTTTAGTGTCGTGGCGAATGACATGTTATCCAAATTATGACATGTTATCCAAATTAAAGTGATTGTTTCTACATGTTTATATGAAAGATTTGGGCATTTTCTACATCAATAGAATGTTTTTTCCCCGTGCTGCTTCCTTTGGTTTGGTGAAGCTTAAGTCCTCTTGTGTAAAATGATATTTCACTGAGCTTTTAGTGACAATCCTAGTAGCAACGAACACAACTTGTTCACGCTTCTACAATCTACAACCAAAATTTTAATTGAACACCTTTAAAGACAGATGAACTCACAACTAGGTGAATTGTACATGTCATGACACAAACAAAAAATCTTTGGAAAAAGAAACCCCAAAGGATGTAAGTAAAGAGCTTTTCCTCCCTATTGTAAAAGACAAAAAAATTATGTCTTTCCTCGCCCCAAGCTCTTCTTTTATCCACATATGAGATATACATTAGACAAAGATTGGGGCTTTGGGAGGTCTCGTTGCTTTGATATGCATGCATCCAACCTTGATGTTGTGGTCGATAATTGACCAAATCATATTGGGTTTTATTTATATTTTAAAATATATGAAACTTAACCGTTAAATGTCCTCACCTATTCTGCAAAAGTCAAATCACTACAATTTGCATACTTGAAATATCACATTGGATGATTTATAATTTTTCATTGATAGTCACTAGCAATATGAAGGTATGACAAAAATTTCAACATGATTGGAAGATATTTTGAATATTTACAATTTTTATTATGTAAACAAGATAAAAATTCAAAATAAATATATTTTTGTCAAATTTAATATCAAATTTGTATTTAAGGTAGATGAAAGTTACATTTACAAGTAGTAAAAATATGAAAGTGAAGAAAATAAAAGAAACCTATGATTGGAGCATTTTTTAGAAAGCCCTTTATATTTTGAACACTCAAATTCCAAATTTCTCAACGGTGTAAAAACTTCAAATGAAGTCTATTTTCCAATCCCAACGGTCAAAAGATGTATCATAACTTAACTTAAACATCTATTGAAAACAATAACTACATTAAAGCTAAAACACTTTTCCTAATCTTCACCTAATGCAATACATCACTTGTGCTCGGGGAGTTCACTCGATGTATTTTTTAGCATCAAGTGCGAACAATTCTTTAGCCCCTTCATTACATTGTAAATAATCAATCAAACAACTTGAAAGAAATTAGGATGTTTTTTTATGTTGGAATTTTACACTGTGAATTTTTGGGAATTTTCTTTATTCAAATTAATTACTTCCAAAATTTTGAAGTAAATATATACACTATACAACTATTTTTTGTGTTTTTAGAGCTAGTTTCAACTGTTTTTCTAAATTTGGTTTTGAATTCAATTGAACGAATAGTTTTTTTAAATAGAAGATATAATGATTATGTGACCACACTCAAAAATTTGAAGCTAAATCAAACTTTAAAAAAAAGTATAGGGGGTTGAAAATCACTTGTTTGCACGTTGTTACATAATATTTGGAAGTGACCTCCTCGAGAATTTGTGAAATATAATTAGTGTAGAAGGTTTCTTCTCTCAATTTTTTCAAAACTTGACTAAACCCAAGGGTTCTTTTAAGTACATATTCTACATTTAGGATGACTAATCTTTTAGCACAACCATTACTTGTTAAGGTTCCAAAAGTCACCACTTATTTCTATTGGAACACACTGTTCCAAAAGCCACTACAGTCACTACTACGTTTTTAAAACAATCTAAGCTTGGGTACAATAATTACAAACGTGTTTCATCTCTTTTATCATAACATAAGTTATTTGTTGTTTTTTTGTGGAGAATACCTTTTGATTTCCCCACCTATATTTTTTTCAAACCTATATCAAAGTGATCTTTTTGAATTCGTGATCGTACTTAGAGAAATTACTTCGGTCTTTATTTGAAATAATTTAATGATTGACATTGTTCAAATATATCTTTATGTTTTCACAGTGAAGTTACGATTTTGTACAAAACGCACATATACAATATATAATTAACTTGTCATAACTACGTCATTATTTGTATTTGATAATTACGGAAAATGTTTAAATATATTTAAAATTGAATCTTTTGGAATTTTTGGAATCTTTGAAAATATTAACGGAATATTTCCAAACTCATTTTGAACCTCTTTACACATGTAAGGTGTGACAATGCACCTTTTTACACATTTGGATCCAAATGCTATTTTAATAATTGTTCAAAATAAATTTTATCAAAAAAATTCCAAAATCCTATAATTCACAATTTTATGAATTATTTTTATTTGCATTTTAATGACCACTAGAATATACGGAATGAAAAATAAAATAAAAATCCAAACTCTGAGTTCTACATATTTTGGCCATCCTATTGTAAAAACACCCCTATATAACTAAAACATATAGAAAATGATTTTCTTGACCTTCAAATTTTAACATTGAAATCCACTTTCAAGCTAATTTTCAACAAATTTAGATTCAATGTAAACCACTCTATATATAATCCACACGATTCCAAAACACACGTTAACTCCAAGATAAAAAAAAGTATATCGCTCTTTCATTTTGAGTTTATTTTTAATTTTTTTTTGAAATGAACGCACATTTTGTTATAATTTGACTACAAAACTGGTGTTGCTTTCAATATAGATAGGCCCCCAATTTTTCTACACTACTCTACACATATCCTAAATAGAATATTTTCAATTTTCAATTTGTCCTAAATGGGATATTTTCAATGTTTGTGTAGGTTCCTACAATGTTAATTTTTATCTTGATTTTTAAAGAACATTATGTGAATTTGGCACGTTGTTACAAATATGAGGATCTAATGTTTTTTTATTCTCACTTCAAAAGTGGAAGATATCGAAAGAAAGAGGTTTTTTTGGAATAATAAGCAGTGCTTAAAATAAACGTTATAGGTGATTTTTTGCATTTCCAACCGTAGGATCTTGCTTTAAACTACCAAATGGATGCATGGTAAAACAATTATAAAATTTGATCGTACATATTGCAAATTTATAGTAATTGAAGTGAAAAGATGAAATGAAGATCTTTTGTATCTTTCTTAAATGTCCTTGGAGATGTAGGAAAATCTATTAATTTAATATATTGGACCAAAAAATCTTTAATTTTTTAAAAATGTTCCAAATGGTTTCAAGCGCCAAAAAAACTCACAAGCAAATGAATAGAAAGAGGTGAAAATAATGCTCAAAAACAAGAAAAAACCTATGGTCTCGGGGAGTGCACTTAAAGTTAAGACTAGGAAACGCTCAGACGGACTCAACCGGAATCGAACCCGGACCGTACAATCGTAACATAAACGCCCTTCTCCAACCAACCTTGGAACCATGACTTGGCGACCACCAGCAAAGCAAACATCAATTTATACCTGCGCTAGTTCTAACTAATGAATTTTACTAGTGTTACTAGTATTTATCTCTGGTCACTAAAGTGTCTATTCTTGAAAGAGGTGAGTAGTCTTGTACCAATGGACCTCTGTCCGGTGGGCACTGGCTCATTGTCAAGACAAACAGACACTTTATTCACGCCGGCCTCGAAAGAGGACCGGAGTTCATATCTATCTGAAGACTAGGAATCACGTGAGTGCGTACTTTTGACCCCCTTTGTATGTGCTAAAAAATCATCTAAAAATTGTAAAAAAAATGAAATTCTTAAACTCAATCTAAAGTTCATGTTGTAAATATTTTTAAATTGATTTTTGAAGCAAAAAACAACACATTTTAGTTCAAAATTCCATCATTTCTTTTTATAAGATTTTAAAAGCTATTGGTCTTGAAATTTATACCAAATGATAGACTAATACGTAATGATTTAGCACCTAATAAATCTTTATTTTAAAACTATTTTAAAGCCAAGTATTGTAGAGGTATGCTATTAAAACACATTCACGTGTATCCCTAATCTTAACTTTAAGTGCACTATTTGGGCCTATGGTCCTTTAGGAGTTAAGGATAATAAAATTTTGATTTTGATTTGGTATTATTTTGACATAAGGACGTGAATTTTTCCATAGAAGACTAGTGTGGCCTTTTGTCGTTGGTCCGGATTTTCTTAATATTCAACATGTCCTCCATGCTCCACGTGACTGTTCCCCTATACCATTACGTTCCTCACGTTCCTTGTGTCCGCGTTCTCGTGTTCCCTATATTTCAATGCATTCTCCAATGACTTTTGTGCACGCCTACTTGTCGAGAGCTTTCCAATGATTCCAATAATGACATTAAAAACTCTTATTTTTCATAATTTAATTCAATTTATAGTGACATAATTTGATTTAAATATTTTTATAACTTTTACATCGTAGGTCTAAATGCAACAAGACAAACTCCGTGCACCCCTCCTTGTCAAGAGCTTTTTGACGATACCAAAAAGACGGTTAGCGAAAGCACTATACATCATGCGGTTTTTTCCCAAATTTCATTGAAATTGGACTTTTTTTGCAATAGTTACAGCTCTTGGCAACATAAAAAAACAAACTACCTTTTTAAATGTATAGATAATGATTTACAAGTGTGGCCTTGTGTCATCGACCCAAATGTTCCTTGTCTTCCACATGTTCCATGCTCTTCATAGTCCTTGTAGGTGCTCTTGATAATAAATCCCCATGTCTCCAACTACTTGTGCGTTCTCGTGTTCCCAATGATTTTTCTTTTGCTTTCGCAATTTTGAAATAATTCATCTATAATTTATTCAATTTATGATGACAAAATTCAATTGAAAATCCATAACTTTTACACCGTTTGTCAAATAGCCACAAAACAACTTTATGGCACCCGAACTGGTCGAGAGCTTCTTGACAATGCTGAGAATGATATCACAAACTTCCATATTCCATTTTTCGTAATTTAATTCAATTCATAGTGACAACTTTCAATTTAAAATGCATAACTTTCACATTGTAGGTTGAAATGTGACAGAATAAAATCCATGCATCCATCTTTGTTAAGAGCTCTCCAACGGTAGTAAGAACGGTCACTACATTGAAATTACTGTACGCTTTGCCCCATGGTATCTTTGAACGGCTAGGCTAATAATAATTTTTAAAAATATTGTGGTAAAATTCATCCAAATATGATATAATTTTGTTCAAATGGATGAAGTTTTGTTCAAGAGAACAAAAATTGTCCATGTGGATGAATGTATCCACGCCATTCACCCACCAATAGTATATGGTGATTTCAACACATACTGTGGGTGGATAATTGTTGTGGGCACGTTCATCCATTTGGACAAATCATATTATGTTTAAACAATTTTTCATCCATTTGAACAAAGTTGGAAGGTCTCGTGTTCAATTCTCGCCACAGCGACGGAGCCGGGGCAAACCATAGTGGGTCCCACCGTGGTTTAGGCAGTCCAAAAAGTTGGAATGGGCAGCCCGAAATAATGTCCAAGCATGGTAGAAAAAAATTCGGCATTTCTCATTTACTTCATCGTGGAAATTTTATTTCTATGAATTTTTAAATAAATTTATTTTGACCAAATCTAGATATGGAAAGGAAATGATTCTAGATAAAGAAGAAATGATGTTGCACGAAAAACAAATTGAATCAATGTGGCTTTGAAAACGATTAACCCCTAAAATTCAGAGCGACCATATTCTGGTTGTTCCACTTTTTGGGCAGCCTCCAGGGACCTCATACTTTTAAAATTTTCAATGAAAATTTCAGTGTAGCTTCCAAAAACTACACTCTACATGTCGCACTTCGTTTCATGTCATTCCGATAAGTATTGCAAAAGTTATAAGCATTTGAAGTTTTTGAAGCGAGATCGGGCAGCAAGAGTTTTTTTAGTTCTTACTTTTTTTTCAAAATTTCTTTTTTGATTCATGATTGGTTGATCTTTATCTACAAATGAAGCTTTAAATCTACCCATTTTGAGCAATGGGATAAAAGTTTTGAGGAGATCTGTTTTCTAAGGCAGTTTGGACAAAAAAACTTTGAAGCTCATTTCTAAACTCAATTTTCAATATTTTTTAATGAAATAAAAGGCACTAGGTGAAGATTTCCAAGTACAACATTCTCACCGTTAAGATTGACATTTTACAATTCCATGTCAAACTTATTAATGATTTTCTTTTTTCCTTTCACTTTGTACCCACTTCTAGTAATTGTTTTATGAAAAAATTAATATGAGCTTTTTTCTTACAAGATTTTATATTTGAAGACTTAACTCACTTTTTAACATGGCCTTGCCATTCAAACAATTTCAAACCCATTCAAAAAAAAGATATTGATTTCTAAAGTTCAAATTTGTCACTGGATCGAACCCCAAAAAATCTTCTTTTGCAACTTTGATCCTTATAATCTAAGAATCTAATGGTCATTTTGCTCTCAAATTTTGTGCTCACATGAAAAATCAAGTTGGGTATTAGATCTTACGGTTAAATGATGAAAAAACTAAAAAAACATATGATTTCTTCTGCAACTTCCAAATGCTGCATTTTTCATGGTTTTTTTTGTGAGAATACGGTCAAGGAATTTTAGGGGTTAAGACACGACATTTGACAACTATATAGAGAGAAGAATTCTCACGTTTTCAATAGATCTATCGATCGTGTTAAATCACTATTATATCTGCTTATATGAGCATGATGTCATATTAGTGCAATTGTAATGAATGACGCAACGATGCGGAATTAGTGCGAAAAATGTATGCATCCATGAAATATCGGATATCGCACTGAAATCGTTCAAAATCAATGGGGTCCAAAATTCTTGATGTATGAACAAAAGTTGTACATTATGACTTTTAGATTCTAGCTATACGGTTAGATCTATGATTGTTACCACCAATATTTTGTAGTAAATTTGAAAGTCAAAATTCAAGATTATTTTGTAATTTGATTACGAAGAAGATATTGACAATCGATGATTGAAATTTATTGTGATTGGTTGAAAAGTAATACTCTATGTGTACACTAAATAGGTAGATTAGTGTTAGATACTCTAATTTACATAAACATGTTGTAAGTTTTTACTGTTGGCCAATTTTTTTACCCTCTATATTGGTCAAGATGGGGATCTTTCAATAGTATTGGAATCAATTTCTTTGGTAATTTTTTTTGTCGAGAGTAAAAATCTATAATATTTTCAAATCTTATAATTATCTAGCACTAATCTATCTATTTAGTGTAGTGATTTTTGGAGATTTTTTGGTTGTTTGAATTTATGAGTTGACTATTTTACGAGCACTTTGATACACTACAACATGAAATGAGGCATAAAATTTTCACAAATCATCTCCTATCTAATCGGATCACACGTGCATGAAGCTAGCTTTCGTAAAAAAATTTCACTAAAAAAATCACACTGCAAAAAGTGCTTGACGGATGAGAAAATATAGATGAAATATGTACATCGTTCATAAAATGAACACTTAGGTTGTCAAGGGTTAAAAATACATAATTACTCGTTATTATATGAAGTTTAGAATGATTGGAAAAATGTATATACTATCAACAAATTTGAATTAAAATATTAAGATTTTTTTATGTTAACACGTCTCTTCATCATTTTTAGAAAGATCTCAAGACACTTCTACAAAATTGTAAAAGCACCTAAGTGAACAAATTCATCACTTTTGAAACATCATGATTTTAGACATCCAAAATGAGTTTCAATTGTGATGCATTTCCAACAAAAAAACTTTTAAATTTAGTTAACCCTTAAACGTCAAAGCAAGCCCCACGGGCTTGGTATAAAGGAATAATTGGAGAAAAAAGTTTCATTTCTCAACCAAATCAAGCGAGACTTGTTGCGTTGGAAAACTACTGAAAAAGCGATCTAGATTCCAAATTTTCGCCTCATTTGAGAGATTGTGGAATCGTTGGTAAGCAATCAAAGTTATCAAATTGAACAAGTATTGAGGTTGGGGCAGCTGAAGTTCAGCAGTGCCGCAGTGCTATAGTGCTAGCCAGCAGTGCACTACAGAGCCGTTTTTGCAACAAAAAAAAAAAAAAAAAAAAAAAAAAATGCAAATTTTTTTTAGATTCTTTCCGGGCTGCCCCGTCCAGGCCCTCTTGACGTTTAAGGGTTAATAAATAGTCAGTTCTATATTTTCAAATTTGACCATACGAATGTCTTCTATCGGTAATCAACTCCATGGTTGCTTGTTCTTTCAAGTTGAAGCTTATAAAAAAAAATTAGAAGACACATCTTATAGTACATCTATATTAGAAGGCCTTGGGTACTTAGGGGTTAGTCTAGGTAAGGTAGAGGTGATACATGATGTTTATATAAATTTTTATTAGCCGAGGTGATACTATAGTACCTTAGCACTCAGGGCCGCCACATAGTGAATGAATGTTCAATACTTCTTGTTAAATAAGATTCGTTCCTCAAAAAATGAACATCTTTATTTTTGTTTTTGAGAAAATATAGTGATTGAAAATGACCCAAAATAGCTTAGAAGTAGAAAAGTACAGCTAAAAATACATTCGTTATTTTGTCATCATAATTTCTGATTTTTTATGTTTTTCTTTATTCTTCTTTTAGATTTTTGTTTTGACGACTCTGCTATAGTACTACAGTATATTGGATGTTTATATAAAGAATTTATTAGTGTTCTCTGACTTGCAATTAATTAGTTTGGTGATCTAATACAGCAGCCTGGTTTCCCTGATTTTTTGCATTCATGTTAACACCAAATTTGTTAACTGCAGACCAACAATGACAGTTAACAAAATTATTGTTGTGGACCTCGGGAAGTCTGAGAGTAAGTTTTCATGTATACTAGTGTGGCAATGTGTATTTGGTCCTATGTTCCCGTGGTTTAGCCATGCTTTCATTCTTCATTTTAATGTTAGAATAATTTAACGATAAAACAATTCAATTTACGGTCACAAAATTGAATTGAAATTATCCATAACTTTCACACCATTTGGTCCAAAAGCTACAAAACGACTTTGATGCATCATTTCTCGTCAAAACTTTCCAAGAATAACACGAACAAGGCTGTTGGGCGCATGGTCTAAGAGATCTCAATGTCACATATAAAACAAACAAACTACCTTCATTAACCCCTAAATGACTTGAGGGGGTAAGGACAAAACTTAGATGTGTTATAAAATGCCGAGATAAAATGTTATTTCTGCAGCTTGATGAAGTTTGGTCCAAAAGAGAAACAAGGAAGCATGATGTTTAGTAATTATCCATACAGTCAAACTTTCAAAAAGTATTTTAGACGCTCGTTTAACCCCTAACCGCCCAACTATGCATATTTTGCATGATGTACGGATTTGAAGTATGTTGTCTTATCCATCATGCACTTTTTGCAGTGCAATGTTTTTATGAAACTTTTATGGGAAATTAGCTCCGTGTATGTGTGATCCAATTAGAAAGGGGATGATTTGTGCAATTTTTATGCCTCATTTCATGTTGTAGTGTTCCACTTAAAATTTCAAAGATTTTGGTCTAAAAGTGCTCTTGAAAAAATTAACTACTAAAATCAAGCAACCAAAAAATCTTCAAAAATCACTACATTTAGAATATTACGTTTCAAATAAATGAAAAAGGAAAAAGCTATGAAATTGTGACAAGTATATGGGTTGTATCAATGCTGGTGAGTGGTTTTAGTCATAAGAAGACATAAATATAAGCACAATATTCAGCCATAGTTATGTGTTCCCACAGAATAGGGAATGAAAAACGACAAGTCTTCTACTAGTGGATGAAGACATTCATATTATTGAGGATGCCCTTCTCAACTTCACGGGTTGTGATCCATGTATTGCGACACATCTTGTCGCCTTCACACTACTATGGATCATTTGTCCAACTTGACATTCTTTTGACTTGCTTCCTTCTATCTGTGTTATTGGCAGATGTTGCAAAAACCGCCGAACGGTGGAGCACATCCAAAGTTTCAACCATGGCATATGATTTGGGCAAAATAGTGCTAGTTTGCATTAGAAAAAACAATCTGACTAAAAAAAATGGTCAAAAACCATGAATTTTTCGTCATAAAAGTTCAAATTCAAAAAATATCTTGGATGAAACCACCACAATGTGAATGAAAAAAAAATCATGGTTATATGATATCTTCGAATGTGATATTTTTCTATCCAATATGTGGATGAATGTTGAAATATGGAGCACCATTGTAACAATTTATATTGCCACTTTGGCACTTAATGAAAAATAAAAATAAAATGCCTTGGTTTCAACCTTGATAGTCATTCATGCCTAGAATACAAGGGATGCGTAGATCTGGGACGGATGTAGCTATACAATACAAAGCTTTCTAAAATTTGTGTCACTACAAGCAGAGGCGTTG
Organism: Pohlia nutans; assembly: GCA_022496805.1. NCBI lineage: Eukaryota > Viridiplantae > Streptophyta > Bryopsida > Bryales > Mniaceae > Pohlia > Pohlia nutans. The sequence continues at coordinate 13,292,869 of CM040091.1, read as the reverse complement.
TTTCTCACTTTGAAGAATCCTGTTCATTGTTGCTTTTCTACTGTACATGCTTGTCCTACATGAGGAATCACACTCACCAAATCCAACCAAAAAATTGGTGAGTGCGAAGTGCCGGCGTTTGACTCACGGAAGGAGTGAAAAGGGACGCCTTCTCCTTGTATTGTGTGTTTAGGTTTCAACTTTTTCATTTGACATCACTAGAAAACCCCAGCTAAAACAACAGTGGAAAAAACAACATTTAGAGGTAGAAGCATTCATTGGCTGGTGTCGATGAATCTGCAGTATTTTGGAATGCAAGAAGTCAACTCTAAATTTAACTTCAAAGTTATGAGAACGCAGTCTGAGGTGATGCAGTATATGTACTGTACAGTACATGTATGTCATCAAGTCAACGCTGTGAAATACACTGGACGCTAGGACTGCTCCACAGTCCGGGAAGTTTTTTGAGCTTTACCGGTTACTTTCCTTTCATTCCAAGATTGAACCAGTTTTTCAAGTGTGGAGTCCGGTTATTTTCTCTATTTAATATATAAAATAATTTTTTTTTTGCTTTTTCACCCGGTTTTTAGCCGCTCCTTCTAAATTCCAATCGGTTTTTTAGAAAATCAACCGGCTCATCTTACACTAGCTGCCGGTTCTCCCCGTTCATTGGACTGCTCCATTGAATCCATCAACACATCAACTCTCTGGTATTAAAAACTGTAGAGGACAAACTCTGTTTTGCACCATATCCAAGCAAAGTTCAATAACATAGTAATTTCCATATGAACAAGAATAAGTTATTTGATAAGATGTTTACAAAAAGTACAGACAGAGGAGTCAGTTGAGGCTTCCACGTATTGGTGGTGGGTACTGAAAAGCTGGAAGCTACTCATTCACCACTGAAATGGGTGAATCTAAGAGTTTGTTTTCCATTCCTATCAAAATGGGTGGTTCTTGAGACCTCATTTCTTGTCTTCTAGCAATTTCCACCCACCCAATCTTCACATGGAAACTCACCCTACACAAGGTTATATAAAGACATTCCCACATGGGATATCATGTAGGAAGTGGGTCAAAATTCCCAGAATTGTAACTTTCTTGGGATTATTGTAATGTATTTTTGATTTGGGAAATTTGTCCGCATTTTCCATATGGGAATCTTGTATTTATCTCCCTATACTAAGCTCGTGCAAGAAAAAGAGAGTTATGAGGTCTAATAATTACAAACCCTAAATCATAAACCCTAGTTCAAAATTTCTTCATCATCGTTGGTGGATGTGGCAACTTGGACAAAATGGCCATTGAGGGGCTGAGGCTCGGCACCGCTGTCGCTCCGGTTTTCTACTTTCATGCTGCGGACTTTGGCGAGAGCTCTCGTGATGGATCCACGCTCCTCGGACTCGTCTTGAATGGCGCCCTCGAGGTCGTGCCGAAACTCGCCCAGCATGTTCACCACTTGCAGCACATGGCCCGTGGTGAGCTCGACCTCGGAGCTTTTGGCCCATGTCTGTGCGATGCGGATGGTGTTGCGAATCTCGCGCCCGTTGAGCTGAGTCTCTATGAACGGCGCGAGGTCGGGGGATTCAATCCCCGCGCGCGCCAACAGGTTGCTCCACACGGTCTCCATTTGCTTGCCCTCCAAGCGGTGGTAGCGCAGGAACATGGAAATTCGCGAGCAGAAGGCGTCGTCGAAGGAGGCGACGCGATTCGTAGTGAGGAATAGCACGCCGCGGTAATACCTAATAACACTCATCCAAATTAGACACCCTACACTCCAAAATAACCCCCGGGCAAACTCATCCTCATAGAAATAACCAAAAACAAACAACTACAAGAAAAACCCAATATATCCACACAAGAAATGAAGACACAAACATAACTAGCAAAAAGACGATCAATTAGAGTTAGATAAATCACAAAACGATACTGAAACGCACATTCTAGCTAAAACCATGGAAAGACCACAAGGAACCTTGACCGATTCACTGCCAAGTAAACATTACTACCAAACTGCAGTTTATAGCAAGTTTAGCAAGTTGTTGTTCAATTTAGCAAGTGTTCACCAAGAATTCACCATCATTCTTGTACCTGGTGAATGTGTCAAGGTGCCCTGTGGACCCCATTAGAAACTTCCAAAATTACTGAACCCCTAAAGGACCAAGAAGCCTGAATTGAGCACGATATGTTTTTTTTGTAGTTTTGAGTAGGTCTATGTAGACGTCCTTTTCTTCAAATTTGTTTAGTTTTTAGACCAACATATGCACCGTTCTTTACCAATTCCAGTGATATAAAATTCAGTCTCATCTCAATTATACTTTTCAGAATATGATCAATTTAATTTGTCATTTCAGAACGATGAATTCTTGGTTCTTTAGGGGTTAAAGAAATCAAAACCCTAAAAGGGCAAGCAGCACAATACACATACTCAAGCAAGCGCAAGAAGATGGCCGTCATGGCTAAATTTTTAGCAGTTTTGAGTAGGTTCTATGTAGATGTCCTTTTCTTCAACTTTGTTTACTATTTAGACCAACATATGCACCGTTCCTTACCAATTCCAGTGATATAAATTCAGTCTCGTCTCAATTATACTCAATTATACTGTTCAAAATATGATCAATTTAATCTGTCATTTCAGAACGATGAATCCTTGGTCCTTTACGGGTTAAAAGAAAAAGAAATCTAAACCCTAAAAGGGCAAGCAACACAATACACATACTCAAGCAAGCGCAAGAAGATGGCCGTCATGGCTAAAAAATTTAGCAGTTTTGAGTAGGTTCTATGTAGACGTCCTTTTCTTCAAATTTGTTTAGTTTTTTGACTGTTCTATGTAGATGTCCTTTTCTTCAAATTTGTTTGTTTTTTTACCAACATATGTACTGTTCTTCAGTAATTCCAGTGATATAGAATTCGGTCTTATCTCAATTATGTTTTTCAGAATATGATCAATTCAATCTGTCATTTTAAAACGATGAATCCTTGGTCCCTTACGGGTTAAAAGAAAAAGGGCAAGCAACATACTCAAGCAAGCGCAAGAAGATGGCCGTCATGGCAGTTCTGCTGGGGTCGCCGTTCGCGGTGCGCTTCTCCATGTAAATGTCCGCCTCGTCCAGAAGCAGAACGGCGCGCCATTGCGACGCAATATCCAGAATTTCGATCAAGTTCGTCTCGAGGTCTTTCGCGGTCGTGCCCAGCTCGAACACACTGATCGACCACAACGGCCGGTGCAGTTTCTCCGCCATGGACTCCGCCGTCAACGTCTTCCCCGTTCCGGGAGGCCCGTAGCAGAGGAAAATGCAGCCATCGCCCTTGTTGGAGATCGGATCCAGCTTCGGCACACCCTCATCACTTGGGTTTCTGAGGTACTGCGACACGAGCGCCAGGAGCATTTGCTTCCTCTCCGGATCGGTTAGTACCAAGTCGCGATCGAACGCTTCGTCGTCGAACTGTATCTCCGCGAGTCCGTTCACGTCGAATCCGCCCCAGAGCTTGTTGGAAAACGAGAATCCGTAGACTACCGCGGGCGCCAGCATGAGATCCTCGTCAGTTGGTACTTCGTTGATGGCGCACGAGAGGCTTTGTGGACTGCAACACGTCGGCGGCTCCGCGTTTCCTAATGGGTACCCCGGATTCATCCTCGCGAAGCTCAGGAGGTCCACCATCACTCGCCCGTCGGATTTTTGCTTCTTCAGCTGCCAGCAAGTGTTCACCTGCAACACCCGTGACATTCTTTTGTCAGCATTTTTGATACTTTTCAAGAGCAATCCAAGCTCCTCGTATTAATATGTACTCCCTCCGTCCCAAAGTTATTGTTTGCTTGGTATTTCTTTGAGCCAATTTCATTGATCATATTGTAAGAAACATGATTAAGAAAGGTTCCAAATTATGTCACCAGAATGATTGAAGAACATTGCATGTGTTCATTGCAACCTAAATAAAATTAGCCACAAGGAAGTATTTTTTTTTGACCTCCTTCAAAAAGCACTTTCAAACATGACAATAACTTTGGGACGGAGGGAGTAGCAATTTGGCAGCAAACAAAGTCACTGACCTGCACCATTCGGAGTCGCGGCCCGGAGTAATCCATGTAGGAGCTTCCTTGGCTGACGATGTTGTAAAACTTTCTGCCGTTGCGGAGGAACATGGCTTCCATTTGTGCGATTTCGGCCTCCTCCAGGAGTCGCAGTGGACAGATTCCAATGGACTCGAACGACCTCTCGCTCTTGAACTCGTCCACGACGAACTTCGTCCGGCACTTCACGTACTTCATTCCGTTCCAATCGCAGCAATCGAGGTAGCAGACCATGTGTTTCCCTTGCATGCCCTTGTAATAGTACGCGAATTTGACAATCCCTTGCAACGTCTGGCCAGTCATGGAGCAAGTGTAGTACACTTTCTCGCCCTTGTGCAGAAACGCCCAAAGCAGCTCCCAGCTGACCTGCTTCTCGCGTCCCATTCTCTCGACGTGCACGATGGTGTCCTTGTACTGCGTTTCCAGGAACCGGATCAAATGGTTCAGATGGTACCGCGCGGAGGATGTGTCGTCGTCCTTAATGGTTTCGTACGTTTCCTTGAAGGAGCTCAGCGCAACGAACAGATGCTTCGCGTCGAACTCCGGCTCCTGAACGGTAAGAACCTCGGAATGCTTCGTCAAGCACCTCCCGGCGATTTGTTTCAGCGGCGTGGATCGCAGTTTCACCGTCACGACGTCCGGCCAGCCGCGCTCCTGCTCGTACGTGACCTCGAACGGCGCCGCGTTCGGTTTGCCCTTCTTCTCCTTCGCTCGCAGCTTGCGCTCCATTCGGTACGTGACGTCGGACCACCACTGGTCGTACACCGGCCACTCCCACGCGTCGTCCTTCACCTTCTTCGCCTTGCTCTTCTTCTTCTCCTTCTTCTTTTTCTGCTTCTTCTTGTCTCCTCCCTTCGCCGCCTTGCGAGCTTTCGTCTCCGTTTCTTCATCAGATTCATCTTCCTCTGTCGAAGCATCCGATTCACTACTGCTGGAAGTGTCGCCCTCGTCCTCGGGCTTGCTCGGAGGAGCGATGGTTTCTACTGGATCCGCTTTGGCCTGCTTCCCTGAATCGCCCTTGTTCTTCAACTTCCCCGCAACCTTGCCAATTTTGTAAGCTCCCAGAGCCACAAAAACTGCTGTGGCCACAGCTGCCAACGTTGTACACGCGATCGTGATGATCCATGTTGCAGGCAATCCGGCATCCATGGCTGAAACCAACCAAGCCTGAGCTCTAGCCTTCAAACAAAAGTCTCAATGTCTACAACTCGATCACAAGCGTAGAGAATTCCAATGGGTACTAGCCAAACCCATCAACAGGAGGTCTGGCGATCCCCCGAAGAATGAGGTGTGATGAATTGGATGCTGGATTTATACAAATTATGTTGCAGCATTGGCAGATAGATTGAGCTTCACGGTCAAGTAACCGGAGTTAACAATTGTCAGTTCTGGAGAGTACTACATCAAAGCTATAACTTAGCCATTGTCTGTAGTCCTACACCAAAGTCGCCGCGTTCATCACTCACGGTACAAATCACCAAAAACCGACAACTTGAGTGCACATTTACCACCAACGTAAATGTTTCGTCGATCGATGGTTCTGTGATTTATGATGAAAGTGTCAGCTCTGGAAGGCATCCACTCTACAATTATAGGTGTGGGCCTGGTCAGGTGGAGTTTGAAAAGTCTGCACCCGGCATTGCTCAGGGGCGGTTTACACTACGGACTAAGGGCGGACTTCCATGCAAGGGGGGCAGTGGGTGGTCGGTCCACCAAAGGAGGAAGCTCCACCGATATGGGTGGATTCTAGAGTATAAATTTCTCTTGTACCGAAATGGGTGGAGCATCGGTGGTTCTTGAGACCTCAATTTCTTGTCTTCTAGTGCCTTCCACCCACCACCCACTCACATGTGGGAATCGGTTGGGTGAAAGGCACTAGAAGACAAGAATTGAGGTCTCAAGAATCACCCATGCTCCACCCATTTCGGTACAAATGAAATTTATACTCCTAACATCTCATGTTTTCACCCATTTCGGTAGAGCTTTCTCCTTTTGAGGACCGGCCACCCACTGCCCCCATACATGGAAGGAGGCCCTAAGAGCCGTGACTAAGGAAAATGGAATAAGGGACCTTCACCGTTCAAGTTGAGAGGCTGTGGGATTGAGAGTCCAAATTTCGTTGAGAGTTCCAAGAAATCTATTGAAAATAGGCAGTAAAATATAGTTTTCATTTTTTATGAAAAGAAATCGACGGCCTCTCAACCATAGTTTGGGTTTCCATTTCCGTTCAACCCAAACTTCCTCTCGAGAGGCTATCACCTTGGTCAAAAAGTGTTGCCATGTAGGCATTTTGGAGGGCGACGGCCTTAGGACTTTGGTCTCTAGTGTGAAGGGTCGAGAGGCCAGACTCATGGTTTCGTGCAATTTGATTGGTGGAAATCGACAGCCTCTCGACCTTCGGCCATAGTGTGAAGTGGCCTTAATTCCATGGTCACATTTCATGATCATACTTCCATGATCACACTTAAAATGTAATTTTTAACTGAGCCCTTGGGCCTCTCACTAAGTGTAAAACTGAACTTGAACTGGGACTTAAAAATAATAATAAAATGGCATTTCAAGCCCATGGTCTCCTCGTTCGGCAATGATAGAATCCTTTTTGCCTCTTTCACCACAACATCCGGGGGACCCTTCAACATTATCCACTAGGCCTATTTCTAGGCCTTTTGAGGACCTCAACTCCTTTGGTCACTTTTCATTTTTCCTTGTAGTGTAAACCCAAGTCATCTCGGGACGAGAATTTGCGTTCGACAAGCAAAGTTTTGGTAGTTACAATTTGCTCATGTAATTTTATTTTATTTAACATGACGCATGCAAGAAGCAGGTCCAACGTATTTTGGGTGCCACGAGAAATCTGTGTTCCACTAACGCACGTGTTAGCCAAAAGCAGGAAACGACAAGGCTTTGACTCTCCAAGGATTTGTATATTGTTTTTGAAATTTACCTTCCAGCATTCCAGGAACACAACACAAGTGGTGGAGCTTCTTGGTATGAATGGACCATGATAGCTCCTGATCTGTGGAATAAGTATCGATGCAGATGGAGTTCGAGTATCCAGAGAAGCAATGGCTTAACTGCTTTACTATAACAGACCCAAAGCTAACTTAACAGGTGTGGTCATCATAAGTTACTAACTGACGAAGTCTTCAAGGAACTTGAGGACCGTGAATCACGCAGACTCTACGCAATTTCAGGACTGCACGGTATATTATTGTACTCTGGGATTGTTGTAAGTTAATGAACTGAACGGGGAGAACCGACCTCGGGTTACATAACAGTCGTTAGCACGCTCTACAGCAGATGATGTGGAATATTCTGCATCCAATAGAACAGGGGGAACCGACCTCTCCTTACATAACATTCACTAGGGTTGGATAACCTATTACCACCACCTCCCCCAATTATGACATGTACAACTTTCTTGGAGCCACCACAATTGAGACCCAAAACCACCAATTTCACTATTCAAGTAGACCAATGGCATGCCAAGAATTGCGAAGAAATAGTTGGTGGTTTTGGGTTAGCTCATGAGCGGATCTAGGAACAACAAAGTGTGAACTTAGGAAATTGGTATGTGATGTATGGGTAAAAGGTTACTTTCCACTTTGGAATTTTGTATAAAATTGACAAATGCGAATTAGATGTTGCAAATTTTTGCAATCCTCATCAAAACCTATTTCGAATCGAGTCATATTTGTTTTTGGGAATTTAGCACTGCCAAAAATAGGCCAGATTGCTTAAGTTGGTGGTAATAGGTTATCCAACCTTAGCATGCTCTACAGTAGATGATGTGGAATATTTCACACCCAATAGTACTTCATTAGTAGCTAAGGGCCGCTTCACACTATGGTTGTTCAAGTCGAGAGGCCCGTGGAATTGAGTGTTCAAACTTTGGGGCGGTTTATACTATGGACCAAGAACTTGTCCCACGCAACTCTAAAATATGTGATTGGCTCTATTAACTCATCCCGGCATGACTTGGGTTTACACTATGAGGAAAAAAGAAAAGTGACCAAAGGAGTTGAGGTCCCCAAAAAACAATATTTAAAGCTTACATTATCCACTAAGTAAACATGGTCTAACGGCTTTTCTGTTGAGACAGGCAAAAGATGTGGACTAATAGAAAAACAAAGGCCCATGGGAGAGAAATGTTGATATAATGTTTTTTTAATGAGCAATTTCAAAAGAAGACAAAAGGTTAATTTCTTTTCCAAAACTGCCATTTTTGAACATATACTAAAAAAATCAGCACATTCATTTTTTGGTACATAGTCATTCCTCTTGGTCCATATTTGGTTTACACCTAGTGAAGGGCCCATAAACCTTGTAAATTGATTTTTTAGTAACTTCGACCATGGAAGTCTTCTAATGAAGTCCTACCATGAAAAATAGCCATTTTCTATGGTCTGACTTTATGGTCCATGGTGTAAACCGCCCCTTTGTTGAAAGTCCAAAGAAATGAGCTGAAAATACTAGGCAATAAAATATAGTTTTGATTTTTTATGAAAAAAATCGACAGCTTCTCGATCATAGGTGAACATGTGGAGGTTCAAGGTGATGAGCAAAGTACATGAAGGAAAGGAAATGGGCATGAAGGCTACTGAATGTTATGCATGGATTGATCAATTGAAAATTGAAGAATTTTCAAACCCTCAGTAACAAAAACTGATAAATTCTATGAAAAGTGACTTTTGTTACATTACATTGTTATGCCTTAGACTTTGCACCCCTACTACAGTTATTAGGATTCTCTTTGGATGCTCTTTGTTTTCACATCTTAAGTTTGTGTTACTTGCTTGACTCCTACTAAATTTCCTCATATAATGGCAAGTGTCATTTTTCACTCTAGTTCCAAAGAAAGTTATTGTATGAGTAAAAATCAAACCAAGCAGTAAAGGGTGTAGAATGCTACTATTATAGAATGTAATGATGATTTATGAAATATTTGGTTGGGACTATGTAAAAAGAGAAATACCTTTATATATTTTGAATTGTTTTTGCATTCTTCAGCGAGATTCTCTTTAGATAAAATCCTCTCTACAATATACCACATCTAAAGAGTTGGAAGCTCAACAACCCTCAACAAAAACAAGCACCAGACATAATAATTAACCCATCTAGAGTCCATGACCAAAAGATTTCAAAATATAGGCAACTAAGGCAGAAACACCTAAGTTTGTCAAAATAAGCAATTTAGTGTACTTGGTAGAAGTTTAGATGAAAGTTGAATGTACCACTTAACTCTTAATCCTTAACCCCTGAGCGCCCTGAACATGTTTATCAAAAGCCAGACCCTTCTCAACTCATTTGAATCAAATTGTCACCCAAAACAAGATCCACATAAATTGACCGTACCGATTGGTAGTGGAGACATGCCCGGAGTTGTGGGGGAAAGGACAAATGATTTCACAGTACCATTGAAAAGATTATATGAGTCAAATATGACAACCTTTCATTTTGTGGAGGCCATATTTGGGGCGCTGGGCGCTCAGGGGTTAAACGACAATTTGGGGACTGGCTGGGCAGCCCGAAATTGGATCACGGCATCTTTTGTACTTGGGCATCATGAATAATGCATTTTTTGAACTTGGGCATCATGAATGAACCAATCAATGATGAGCTTGCAACCTCCTACAAGGTTATGTGCAACCCCAACCTACCTACCACAATCCTTTCAAAGCACAAATCATTCATACAATTTGTGATTTGAATTGTAAAATTGCACTTTGTGAATGCATCGTAAGAAGGTGATTAGAATGATATCAAAAAATAAGTGAAAAGTTGAGTACATGAAGAGCTACAGAGAAGATTCTGTAGAAACCCAGCCCCTGAGGCGGGGGTTGACGTTTAAGGGTTAAAGAATAAATCTAAGAACCCGTAAATAGAGAATTTATTTTCATTTAAAAATAAAAGCACATACTATCTTTATTATGTATGATGCTTAAAAAAAAATCTGTAAAAATCCTTCTCCATTGTTACGTACTTGTACTTGAAGTACTTTGAAAGTGAAAAAAACCCAACTCCTTGGGTTGTTAAATCCGTTTAACCCCGTTTACAACCCAAATATGTTTATGGAATAATGCTAGTTTTCATTGAACTTTTTGATCTCATGTATATTCAAAGATGGGAATTGCTAGCTTAAAGGAGTCAGGTATTTAGTTGTACTAGATATTGTAGCCAAGATGCGTGTTGAGATTTTTTTAAATGATTGACTCCATCCAACTGTGCAAATGTGAGATTTTAAGTAATATTTCTAGTGTATATTGCTACCTAAAAATACCGGTTATCAAGAACGTTTTGATTTGAAATTAAATGGAGTCAATCATGTTTTTTTTTGTTTTTTTTTTTATAATTCAGAAAATTCAACTATAGTATATGTTGTGGGCTTTTCAAGAACGTAAAGTACGTGTCAATATCACTTGCACATAATTTATTATGGTATTTCAACCATTATCTACACTTCACATATACCTTTCACCAACTTTCAATGAGCGTTGAAAATGAAATTTGCATTTCACCCACTTTCACTCTTATCGATAAACTACATGATTGCTTTGTTTGGTAGAAAGTTTCCAATTATATTTATTGAATTGGTTTATCAAAGTGTGCACAGAAGTGCTTTGAGTTTATTTTTATTGGTGGAAAGCAAGATTCAAAGTCTGACATGACTCTACATGGAAGGAGGCTCTAATAGCATTTCTACTAGTGGCTGTTATCTTCAAATTTCTTTGTAAATAGTGAGGATTTGATTTTGACTTGGAAAGACATATTGTCTATAGAGGGTGTTACGGCGCTTTCTTCCCATTCTCAATCTTTAGATAATGGATAGTACGTGGCACTTCGTCTTTAATTATATAGGACCCGTTCTTGAAGAATTGAGAAACTTCATTCTTCTCTTTCTGAGACTCGGGGGGGGGGGGGGGGGGGGGGGGGCACTGGTGAAAATTGTAGAAACAACGTGCGATAAAAAATAGGGTCCTATATATTCCTTGTAGATAAATTTTGTAAAAAACTTACATGTAAAATACATTGCTCTAAATTGTAAAACTACATTACAAGTAATATAGCATTCAATATATCATGAAAGTTTTATTTTACTGGTACATATAAAATACCATGCCAAATGTTTTTTATAGGGGGTAGGTGTAGACTATGAAAGGCAACTGGGTGCCAGAAATTAATTTTGGATGAAAATAGAGTCTTTTACATCCGACTTTTGGGTGACAACCTGGCGTACTTTCAAAACTGAACTAAAGTGGTAAGGAAAAAAAATGGGGAGTAAGAAAAAAATGGGGAGTAAGAATTAAAAAAAATGGGGTATAAGTAAAATACCCCTATTTAAATAGCCACCTAGAAAAATTATAAGTACTAATAGGATACAATTAATTATCAAGTTTTATATTTATTTTAAAATATACCATGTCATATAATCAATTATCCAAGGTAAATAGCCCCCATTTTAATAGGTCATTATCGCAGGTGTATGCAAAATATACAAAGGAGTGCCCTCCCCAAGTTCTGAGATGACAAATAGGCATGATTTTTATTCTTTGTGGAGAGGTTTTCATCCCGGTTGTTGGTTGTAGGAAAATTCCTCCAATTTGCTCATGTAGTAGATAAATTCCCCTAATTCGCTACTATTCTCATTCTTCACTAGCATTCAAGGAGTATCATAACCTGGTTTGTGGAGAATGAACGTGATTAGCTCTTGAATTTTCTCTTTGGGTTTTCAACTTTCAAAAAAACTTCTTGAAAGTGCTTTGGCACTCCCTAATGAAACCATTATTGGCTCCTATTTTGCTTGTGGATATTAACAAAACTCTTTTTGGATGGAAAAATTTAGGGTAGGAAAATTTAGAGCTAGGATGGGATATGGAAATAGAGATACCAACCTCACTCATCGATGAGCTTGCTCTTAATCCTAATAGCTTGAGGGGTATTAAACAAAAGATAGATCTATTATAATATGTGCCTTCCATATGTTTGATGAAGTTTGGTTCAATAGACAATTTGGAGGGCATCATCGATCTCTACAACTTATCCGTACAGTCAAACTTTCAAAAATAACTTTAGATATATTATTAGAGAATTTAAAAGCATTAACCTTTGAAAATTTGTATAAAATATGATTTTCACTTTTAGAGTTCAAAATTTAGCATGATTGGTTAAAATTGGTTTATTTATTGCAAATTTCAAAAAAGAAAAAGAAATGATGGAGGGAACATCATTAATTTCTACAAGTAGCAAATTTTATAACACTAAAAAAATGTTGACGTGATTCACTTTGAAAAATTCTCCTTGGTGGAGTTTAACTCGGATTGATATAAGTCAAATTGCGTTGGAAAGTAGACTTGGTGCAATATTTTAAAATATTTTTATTTTGAAAAAAAATGTTTAAAAAAAATTATACGCAGTTTGTGAAATTCAGACTTTCGATTAGAAAATGGTTTATTGAGCGTTTAAGGGTTAACAAAGGGTTCATAATTCCGCCTATCTTCTCTCTACTTCTCGTTGATGTTGCTACTAAATGGCAAAAATCATGTATAGTAGGAGGAGCCCAAGGGCTATAAGGGCGGCAGTCTATTGGCCTTGAGCTCCGCCCATATCATGAGGCCCAATTTAGCCCAAACTTCCATTGCGTAACGTACGAACAGTTAAACGCCTACTTGAATTTGGATGTGCTCGAGTTTTTTTTCTCTGTGAGATTTTTTACAAGACATTTTCAAATACCATACGTTTTGCGGGCTTCCCACGTTGTAAGGAACATGGTATTTTTTCTAGATTTTAATAGCAAATTTGCTACAAAATCTACTAGGAGAATCTCTATGTGGGAACATGATAAAAAAAAAGCCACCTCAATATTAAAAAGTATTGCAAATATTTCAAAGACCATCCAAGGTTTAATGTAATTGCAAATAACATATGATTTAACAACTCAATATAAAACCTAAATCTCAATGTCATCCATGTTACACTTGAAGAAGTCTATACAATGAGCAAAGTATCTAAAACCCTAAACCCTAATTTTCCAAAGTCAATACAAACTTGGAAAATGTAAATACAATCCATACATTTCTTCAACACAATCCATCTATACAAAAATTCAATGACTTTAAACCAATTCAAAATCAAACATAAAGACAAATGTAAAAAATAACTTGAATCAATATACATTAAAAATCATTTGTTACAAGTTCAAGGCTTCTATTTTTCCTACCTAACACTAACCCAAACTCTTTGTTTCCTTCTTCTTGAACCTATACATTAACTTGCAAAAACATAACAAGGAATTCTCTCTAAAAAATGAGAGATATGGAACCCTAAATCGTTAACTATATCTTACAAACAATTGGAATTCCAAAGTGAAAGTCACAAAAACAATCAAAACATAACCTTAAACAAGCAATGAGAAGTAGTGAAGAACGAGGCGGGAACGAGGCAGTGGAGGTCACACTATTGTTTTGCTTGAAACATCAATTTTGAGATTCCATTGTATTAGTTAATTTATCATTCTCTAAACACTATGAGAAGTTTTGATGGGTGCAATTCATTCTCTACATAAAGATTAGGTTTCATTTTTAAAAAATGATTTATGATGAGTATTGCTATTGGACTTTTGGATTGATTGAAAATCTTTAAATTATAAGTCTTTCTAAGTACAAGGTTGCAAAGATTTAATTTTTTGATTCAAAATTGTTTCATGATGGGTATTTACTATGCCCTTAAACTCATGTGATATCTCAAAAGTTTTTTTTAGATGACTCCTACTAAATTTCCTCATATAATAGCAAGTGTCATTTTTTCACTTTAGTTCTAAAGAAAGTTACTATATGAGTGCAAATCAAACCAAGCAATAGAGGGTGTAGAACCCTACTATTATAGAATGTAATGATGATCTATAGAATATTTGGTTGGGATCCATGTAAAAAGAGAAGTACCTCTATATTTTTTTGAATTTTTTTTGCATTCTTCAGCGAGATTCTCTTTAGAAAAAATCCTCTCTACAATGTACCATATCTAAAGAGCTGGAAGCTCAACTACCCTCAACAAAAACAAACATTGGACATAACAACTAACCCATCTAGAGTCCATGACCAAAAGATTTCAAAATATAGGGGACTAAGGTAGAAACACCTTAGTTTGTCAAAATAAGCAATTTAGTGTACTTGGGGGCACTTTTTTAAGGCTAAATATTTTGTAGTATTAGCAACTGAAAATAATGAATTTACAATATAGAATTTTAATTGGAGATTGCCTGTACCATTTAACCCTTAAAGGACAAATCCAAAATTATAAATTTTGGAGCATTGTTTGGGTTTCCACATGTAAATAGAGAATTTATTTACATTTAAAACTGAAAACACAAACTATCTTTATTATGTATGATGCTTGAAAAATAAAACATGTAAAAACCCTTCTCCATTATTAGGTACTGGCGTGATCGAAAAGTGCTTTGAAATGAATAAAACCCAACTCCTTGGGTTGTAAAATCCGTTTAATCCCCTTTACAACCCGAACATGTTTATGGAATTATGCTAGTTTTCAATGAACTTTTTAATCTTATGTGTATTCAAAGATGGGAATTGCAAGATTAGAAGAGGTATTTACCTGTACTAGATATTGTAGCCAAGATGCGTGTTGAGATTTTCTAAAAAGATTGACTTCATCCAACCATGCAAGTGTGAGATTTTAAGTAGTATTTCTAATGTATATTGCTACCTAAAAATGCTAGTTTTCAAGAACGTTCTAATTTGAAGTTAAATAGAATCTATCATGTTTTTTTTAATTTTTAATTTTTATAAATTTAGAAAATGGAGTTCAACTATAGTATATATTGTGGGCTTTTCAAGAACAGATTGTACGTGTCAATATCACTTGCACATGATTTATTATGGTTTTTCAACAATTATCTACACTTCACCTGTACCTTTTACCAGCTTTTGGTAAGCGTTGAAAATAAAGTTTGCATTTCATCCACTCTCACTCTCATCGGTGGACTGCATGATTGGTTTGTTTGGTGGAAAATTTCTAATTATATCTACTGGATTGGTTTATCAAAGCATGCACGGAAGTGCTTTGTGTGTATTTTTGTTGACATTTTGTGGAAAACAAGATTCAAGGTCCGACTTGACTCTGCCTAGAAGGAGGCTCTAAGCGCATTTCTACTAATGGCTGCTATCTTCAAATTATTTGCTAAATAGCGAGGATTTGATTTTGGCTTTGAAAGACATATTCTCTATAGGGGGTGTTCCAGCGCTTTCTTCCCATTCTCAATCTTCAAAGAATGGGTAGTACGTGGCACTTCCTCTTTAATTACAAAGGACCCGTTCTGAAAGAATTGAGAAGCTTCGTTCTTCTTTTTCTGAGATGACAAATGGGTATGATTTTGATTCTTTGTGGAGAGGTTTTTACCCTGATTCGTAATTGTAGGAAAATTCCTCCAATTTTCTCATGTAGTAGATAAATATAATTACCCCAATTCACTACTATTCTCATTCTTCACTAGCACTCAAGGAGTGTCATGACTTGGTTTGTAGAGAATGGACGCGATTAGCTCTTGAATTTTCTCTCTGGGTTCTCAACCTTCAAAGAAACAACTTTGGTAGCTCTTCCTTGTATACTACTGTTCGGTATGTAGTACCGAGGTAATGAAGGCTACTAAGGAAGGTATAATTCAGCTATATCGAGACAAAAATCTAACACTAATTGCATTACTCGTAACAACTTAGTAGTGCAACAACTTAGAAAATCTAGATTTCAAGAACAAGCAAGCAAACTACCGAGAAAGAAGACTTCGGTAGACAGATGATATCAAAAAGAAGGAAATTCAAGAAAATAATGTTAATTTGTATTTCGAAAAATGTGCCTTGCCAATGTGTTTAGCCCCACTGCTTTTATACAAAATACAACTATCTGACCTAACTGTCAAATTCGTAAAAAAATGTTTCCCTATATCTACTTTTTGTAGTAACTTGGAAAATTACCGGAGTAAAAACCCAGATCGGTAGACTACCGGTACACCTGCTTGTGAGACGAGATTTGGTATTGAAGTTCTTAATGTGCATTTTGTGGTTGTGTGTGGTTTTCGGAGTTCCAGTAATAGAATCTTGGGGTCAAATATAAAAATTATAAGGAATATACGGTACTAGGAAACTAGTTCACTTGCGACTTTATAAATACAAATAGGGTCATTTAAAATGACAAAATTTAGATTTATCTGTATTGATAGGGTGTAAAGAATTTCAATTTTTTAAATAAATAGCCCCAAAATAAATAGCCTTCTGTCACAGATGGGTTATTAAATACATGTATGAGTGCCTTACCCAAAAACATAATACATCTATACAAAAATTCAATGACTCTAAACCAATTCAAAACCAAACATCAAGGGAAATGTGGAAAATAACTTGAATCAATATACATTAAGAATCATTTGTTACACATTCAAAACTTCTATTTTTTCTACCCAACACTAACTCAAACTTCTTGTTTCTTTCTCCTTGAACCTACACATTAACTTGCAAAAACATAACAAGGAAATCTCTATAAAAAATGAGAGACATGGAACCCTAAATCCTTAACTATATGTTACAAACAATTGCAATTCCAAGGTGAAATTGACAAAAACAATCAAAACATAACCCTAAACAAGCAATGAGAAGCAATGAAGAACGAGGGGGGAATGAGATAGTGAAGGTCACACTATTATTGTGCTTGGAACATCGATTTTGAGATTTCATTGTGTTAGTTTAATTATCATTCTCTAAAAAGTATGGGAAGTTTTGATACATGCAATTCATTCTCTAAACAGTATGGGAAGTTTTGATGGATGCAATTCATTCTCTATATAAAGTTTAGCCTTCATTTTCAAAAAAATGATTTATGATGAGTATTGCTATTGGATTTGTGTGTTAATTGAAAACCTTCAAATTATGAGTCTTTCTAAGTCCAAGGTTGCAAAAATTTAATTTTATAGGTCCGAAATTGTTTCGTGATGGATATTTATTATGTCCCTAAGCTCATGTGATATTTCAAAAGTTCTCTGAGATGAGTATTTCAAAAATCAAAACTCCCCAGGCCTTGAAACCAGAGATTTAATTATTGATTCAAAACCTCTTCGAGATGAGTATTGCAAAGCCCATAGTTTCAAAGAGTTGCAATCAGAAATATAATTATTGTGTCCAAAACTATTCTTTGCAATACTTCTCAAAAAACTTTTCAAATATCACATGAGCTTACGGACATAATAAATACCCATCACGAAATAATTTTGAACCAAAAACTTAAATCTTCGCAACCTTCAACTTGAAAAGACTCATAATTTGAAAGTTTTCAATTAACACACAAGTCCAATAGCAATACTTATCATAATTTGTTTTTTGAAAATGAAGCTTAAACTTTATGTAGAGAATGAATTGCACTCATCAAAACTTCTTGTAGTGTTTAGAGAATGATAATTTAACTAACGCAATAGATATATCCTAAAAGAGAAGTTGTGTTTGAACTAGATACCATGTGTTTTGCTTTAATATACTCTTATTTGCTCACTCTAAATAGTTCAAAATGTAGAAGAGCTTAGTGGCCTCTCATTACTAGGTGTGTAAGAGCTTGGTGGTCTTCAAACTTATGCACAACTAGTTTAGCCGCCAAAAAAGACGGCTAAACTAGTTTACCATGAGTTTGGAAACTACCAAGCTCTTTCAAACTTCATAACTATTTAGACTGAACAAAGAAGAGTACATTAAATCAAAACACATGGTATCTTACTCAAACATCACTTGACTTTTAGGATAACTCCAATGAAATCTCAAAACTAATGTTCTAAACAAAACAAGCAGTGAAGGCGAGGCCGAGCTAGATGAAGCCCCACACTCCATCCAAGAGGGTACGAGTGTGCGGGCTGAGTATTGGTCCAATGTCCCTTTGTCCGGTGGACAACAGGTCATTGCCATTACGAACGGACACTTTATTCACGCTGGCCTTGTAATAGGGCTGGTGTTTCTATCTATCTATGCGGGCTGATCTTGCCGAGGCTAGTGAGGAGCCCGCAAAACGTAAAGGCGTTTCACTGTAACTTCAGCTCCATCACCCCCCGATTCGCTGGGGAGGGAGAACCAACCCCACACTGGGACCTGTCATTTTTCTGGTTTTCTCGTTTTGGGGGTCTAGGTGATTTTTTTTGGAAATTTTAATTTTATATGTGGGGTCTGCGACCCCAAGTTAGTTTAGGACAACCCACCATGTTCAAAAATAGGGGCAAGTTTTTGTTTTTGTTTTTTATCTTTGGTACCAGTGTGGGGGTTGGTTCTCCCACTTCCAATTCGCTACTCGCAGGAAAGCATCATCGTCGACCATTTCTCTGTCTTCATTCCAACCCATGATCCCGTCCTCAATTTCGGAGACGGACCAGAAACATGAGGAATCGACAGACCTCAGGTACGAACAAGCACACAAATAAATTCATGAAGCTGGTCATCAATCTCCCACTGACAAGCGATCTGAGCTCATCTCTCATCAATTCTGCAACCCCTCACTCACTTGCGCACAACAACAGTACATCGCGAGCGAGGGTGCGACGGCCGTTGGACAACCCACAACACATTCGCAATGGGATCCTGCAACACAACCTCACACGAATTCCAAACCAACTCCATCGCCGGTACAGAGCGAAGAAACCGCTCAGCGTCGTCGTCTTTCGCCGGTAAGAAAGAAAACCTAAAAGGCAGTGAGTAACAAAACCATCACAGTAGTGCCACGGGTTACAAATTATTATGTAAGGTAAGAAAAGAATCCCAAAAGGCAGTGAAAGTTAGTCATGATCAATGCCTGCCACTTTGGACCGGACTTCTGGACCTCATCGTCGACGTGGCCGCATTGCGAACCCGATAACTCTCACTCGTCACTGTAGGAGAAAAAGTTCATTTCAGGGACAACCACGCCTGCCTGTTGCTTGCCCACCCTGCTTCTTTTTCTTGACGATTTCCTCTTGCGGCGGCGAGTTGCGTTCGGTGCGTGACAACACTCAGGGGTATGCAGAGGATTAGAAAATGAACCCTAGTTTTGTCTGTGTGGGTTTGTTTTTCCTTGCGCGACCATAACCTACTCTTTCTGAAGCCAAATCAGCATCGAAGTATGACTCCTATGATTAGAATCTTTATGTATAACCTAAGAATTTTCTTAAGCTCTTTGTGTACATTTTAGACATGAGTTGCGAGGTGCAATTAGATGTGTTTTTGGTTTTCTTTCGCAATTGGCCTCTGAAGTCTGACATGTTATATTCCAGGAGTTTTGTTGAGCGATGGCGAACGAACTGGACGATGTGGAGGATATTGTAAGTTGTTTCACAACTTTATTAACCCTACGAATTGAATTCTTTTTAGGGAAGGTTTGAAGTGATTTAGGGTGTTTTTGTGCTGCTTTTCTAATGAAATAAAATGTTTTATTGATCATAAGCGGTTTGGGTTTTGTGGTGTGTAGAGTTTAGGTGGCGAGGAAGGTGAGGCTCGTCCTCCGCTTCCTATGGACGAAGCATCTGCGTTTCTGAGGAAAGGGAACCGTGATTTCCGAAACTCAAGGTTCAAGGAGGTTAGTTGCGTTGATTCCTAAAACCAGAGAATGACATTAGTGTAAGAATGACTAATTTATTGTGAAAAAATCAACACTTCAAATGGGGTTAAATTGTACACTGGTTGGAAAATAATAAAATAAAAATTGGACAATAGAAAGTTCCCACATGACTTTTTTGCAAAGAAAATTGGATTTGGTTTTCTGACCCTAAACCGTTTGGTTGCAGGCTATAGCGTGCTACTCCAAAGCTCTCCATGGAAGCTCTGTAGACCATGGCCTGTTGTATAGTAACCGTTGTGTTGCTTACTGCAGGTCAGAATCTTACATGGTTAACTCACATTTTAAAGCTAGATCAATGTGGTCCAAATCTTAAAGATTACAACATTGTTCAATGTTATCTTAGAGGTAGAAGATGGACTATTTTACATCACGTTCTAATATCAACTTTCATTTCTTTTAACCCTTTAGTGCCCGGCTGACCACATTATGGTCACTGCAACGTTTGAAATGCAACGTTTGAAATGCAAATAGTAGAGAATCCATGAAGAATTTGAACTTCAGTTTTGAAGTTCAGATTATGCCACATACATTATACATCTTCCAGAAAAAGAAATTTTCAATTTGGAATTGAACAACTATCAAAATACCTATCATCAAAATGCAAAAATACTGCAAATACTTGAAAATGCAGTAAATACTTACAAATACAACACATGTATTATGCAGTATTTATTATGTTTGGAAGTTTGTTATTTTGTTTTGTTTTTTTGTATCGTGTTCTCTTCTTCATCTTCCATTAGTGTGTGTAATCCGATCTTGACTAATGTACCCACTCTTGTCAATTTTCAACGTATAAAATTTTGCCTAAACCGTACATGGATAAGTCACTTTCACTTATAAAATTCACAATCATTATGTGTGAGTCTATTTTTGATATGAAAGATTGCAACGGAGAGGTGTTGGCATAGGGCATAGCTGAACTTCTTTACTTTCATATTTGAAAATTTAACCCACATTCTATTTAACTTTGAAGTCACACACCCCCCAAAATCTCATTTTTGAGCATGCATTATACAGTCCAAATACATACTATAATCTTCCGATCCCACCGTTGGATGATTCTCAATTTTTAATAAAATGTGTGCTCTCGAGTTGAGAATAGAATTGTACGGCTCTTTTCTAATTTAATATATTCTATTTCTAGTAATCTCAATCACAGTGGAAAAACCCACTGAAATTCAGAGCTCTCAGCTACAGTACCCTGGGCACTAAAGGGTTAACCATATACTCCCTCCGTCCCAAAGTTATTGTCATGTTTGAAATTCATGTTTGAAAGTGCTGTTTTAAGTAGGTCAAAAAATTACTTCCTCGTGGCTAATTTTATTTAGGTTGCAATGAACACATGCAATGTTCTTCAATCATTCCAGTGACATAATTTGGAACCTTTTTTAATCATGTTTCTTAGAATATGATCAATGAAATTGGCTCAAAGAAATACCAAGCAAACAAGTTGGACAATAACTTTGGGACGGAGGGAGTAATAAACAACATAATATCAATCCAACGGAAGTTGTACTTACTATAGTTCCAGATTTAAAACCCTGTTTTGAATTATGAGCAGATGGATTGTTTCTTATTAGTATTAATCTCTCACTCTGTCTCTTTAGAGAGAATTTCATCAAAGTTGTTGAGTCACGTATGAATGCATCGAAGGGTTGTTTAGGCGGTACTATTTTTCATCGTTTTAAAACTAACAAATGGTACTCAGATCAAACATATTCCTGTTTTTTTATACAGGTTGAGTAAACTGATACGATCGATTCCGGCACGAGTTTCAGAAGAATCTGCTATTTTAGAGTTGGATCCTATGTCACTGGGGCAGGTAGTGCTGTGTGCATTAAAGAGCCCGTTCTCGTTGAAATTTTTCCTTGTGGCTACTGTAAGGTAGAGATACCCATAACCGACAGGTGACCAAAAACCGATATATTCTAATTTCTAGATTGTGAAAGAACAGATGTACCTCATTTATACATATCGGTTATGGGTTCTGAAGTACTTTTCACTTTGAAAAATTGTACAAATTTCAATATTGGGAAATAATTCATGGAAAAATTTGCATTCTCCGCAAAAACTAACTTCCAACCCGGGAAAAATATCACCCTATTAATAGCTGGTCCAGAAATAGTGTAGGTAGCTTAAGTTATCGGTTTTAGGTGTCTCGACCTTAATAGAGTTAACCGAAAAGAAGGCCTTGGAACATGCCTTTTCAACCTTCTTTCAAGCGTTCTTTTGAGCTCCCTTGAGCTATGTTTGGGTTGAATAGTGTCGTGTCATAACTTGTCCCCTTGTGGGCCATGGGCTTGGAGCTTTGGTAGGAGGTGTGGAAGTCATTGCGAGGTGTGAAGAATAATGACAGTGGCTTGCTTTAGATTGTCTCCCAACTCCTCTTGAACTAGTTTTCGGTCTATTTATATTTCAATATGAGTTCAAGAGGTTTTCAAGAGGAATTTGCTAAAACTTTCCTCTTTGAGCTGACTTTTCGGTTAACTCTAATGTCTTATGGCCTTGGAAAGAAACTCCTGTTTCTGTTTATGCAAGAAGGGAAAAGAGTGGTGTTGAAGGAAATTTTTGGATCTGTCTCATTTCGTTTCAGTTAGCATTGAGGGATGCAGAGAAGGTAGTGAAGCTTCGCAGTAACCATCCCAAGGCATATTTGCGCAAGGCTACTGCCCAAACCTTGGTACTCCTTCCTCCTCTTCCGATAAAATTATCTGTTGCACTATTGATATTTTAACTTGTGGAAAAAATATTTGTATTTTGAGGTCAATATAATCCTTGAAAAGTTGAACGGATAATCGCGGGCAACAGTGGTTTTCATTAAAATGAGACTGTTTAGACAACATCAGAAAGAATATCTTCTTATTTTTATAGTGATCATGCAGAGTCCTTCCTAATGAAGCCTTTGTACAGTGAAAATGGTTTAGGCTAATTATCCCCAAACTGCTACATAAAATTTGGGCTGGCTAATTGATACAAAGGAGTTTTGAAAAAAAGAGAGAATAATTTACTACTCCCTCCGTCCCAAAGTTATTGTCATGTTTGAAAGTGCTTTTTTAAGTAGGTAAAAAAAATACTTCCTTGTGGCTAATTTAATTTAGGTTGCAATGAACACATGCAATGTTCTTCAATCATTCTAGTGACATAATTTGAAACCTTTTTTAATCATGTTTCTTACAATATGATCAATAAAATTGACTCAAAGAAATACCAAGCAAACAAGTTGGACAATAACTTTGGGACGGAGGGAGTACTTGTTTATGGTTCATTGATGATTGACCATGGTGGTGACTTTCAGCTAGAGCAGTATGATGCAGCAGTGGAAACCTACTTGTCTGGATTGGAGGTCGATCCCACCAAGTAAGATCATCGTTTCAACTTTTATAAGGCCAATGCTTTATTGTTATTATTACTCCCTCCGTCCGGAAATAACTCTTAGTTTTTGGCATTTTTTGCCAGAAAAAGGCGTCTCAGTACTCGAAAAATGGTCTATATTTAATAGTAGTATTTAGTTTATGTGTCGCTCTCATTGTCCGCCCCGTTTGAAGTGGACCAGACTCACGTTTGAAGTATAAGACATAGAACAAAAACATAAAGCCGAAAACTAGGACAGAGGGAGTATTATTCTTGAATTTTTCTGGCTCCATCAATGAGAGACCGCTTTGTAGAGGATCTGAGTCTGTTGCAATGAGGCTGATACCTCAGAGCTAAGCTTTCTGTTTGATTATCTTATGGAATATTTGAAACTTAGAAAAGAGTACAATGAGGTCAAGTTGTGTGGCATCCGTCTTCTATCACAATTCAGTACAACGATGAACGATAGGTGGGGCCGGTTGGTTGGTACAACTTTCCTGCCATGATAATTCACTAGCAGCACCAAGCCATGTGTACCACACCACTGCTCAACGAGCCCAACTGGTTTCGAACCCGGACCACATAATCGTGATACAACGCCCTTCACCAACCAAGCAAAGAACTCATGACTTGGCGATTGAAATTAACACCAAACATACCTTTATACAACTAACACTCATCCATCATTCTTCGCTTTTTTCCTTTTGTTACTGTTACTGTTACTTTGTTTTGGTTACTATAGTGTCCATCCTCGAAAGAGGAGAGTAGTATTGTTCCAATGTCCCTTTGTCCCGTGGGCATCGGGTCATTGACATTACAAACGGACACTTTATTCACGCCGGCCCATTTCTTTGGGTTGGTGTTTCTATCTATCTATCTATCAACAACGATGAACAGGTTTCATGCTAGAAAGAAGAGATAACAGGGTTTTAGGTTTTTTATAAGACAACATTATAAAGAGAATATTTTTGCATAATTCATGGTGAGGCCTCTGTATGATCATTATGGGAGGGGTTCTCTTTATGGTGATGTTTCAAAGTTCTTGAAGCAGTTTAACCCCTAAAGGACCAAGGATTCATGGTTTTAAAATGATAAGTTTAAACGATCACATTCTGAAAATTATAATTTGAATGGGAGCAAATTTTATATCACTGGAATTAGTGAAGAATATTGCATATGTTGAATTAAAAATAAAAATAAAAATAACGAAAAAGAATCTACATAAAACCTACTCAAAATCACTGAAAAAAACAGGAGCCACCTGGTGGCCTTATGGTCCTTTAGGAGTTAATTTTACTGAAAGCAGCCATGTTGTCTGACATTTTTGTATCCATTTTTGCTTGTGCACAGAAGTGCTTATTAATGTTCCCCTTTTGTTCTTTGCAGCAAAGCCCTTCAAGATGGATTGCGCACAGTGAAAACGTTAATAGAGGGTGCAGAGCAGAGTGATAAGAAGCGACGAAAGTTGGAGCGTTCAGATGACCTGGACTGCACCTTGTGCTTGAAGTTGTTGCATCAGCCAATCACTACACCCTGTGGCCACTCGTTCTGTCGTGGGTGCCTCCTTCAGGCCCTTGATCACGGTTAGCCTTGTTTGCCATCTCTAATTTACAAGGTTCATAGGTTCGTGCGAATACAACACGGTTTATGTTATTTCATAGATTCATGTTATATTCGCACGTATAACCACACGTTTGATGCGCTTAAACAGTCGTTACAATGTTTACAAAAAACGTATGGTTTATGTACTTTAATCGTACGACTGTGATATCTAAAATGCACAACAACCACACTGATAATGTTACAGAAATCATACGTCATCGATAGGAATAGTTTTGCACTGATTTAGTATGTAGAATGAGCGTAACATGTGCGAATATTGCATGACCTCCATACACACGAAAACAATGCCATAACTAGTGTTTTTATGTGGCAAGCCACATTTGAGATGATGTATCACAAATTCAGAGCACTTACTACCTTGCTTGTTTGTTAAACCTTTAAGGACCAAGAAGGCCAAATTTGGCTTTATGTTTTTTTAGCAGTTTTGAGTGGGTTCTATGTGAAGTTTCTATTGTTCAAATTTATGTATGTTTTTGGTCAACACATGCAATGTTCTTTACTAATTTTGGTGATATAAAATTTGGTCCTATCTGAATCATACTTTTCATTATATGAATGATTAAATTTGTCATTTTTAAACCATGAATTCTTGGTCCTTGAAAGGGTTAAACTCTGCTTTGTAAGATGTATCAACTTCATGACTTCCACCACCGAAGCTGGAGTCTAACTAAGTTGAGATTCCAGGTAACAAGTGCCCTATTTGTAGGACAGTGATTTTTGTGAGCCCCAAGACTTATCCAGTCAGGTACGTAATTTTAAATCTGTTTTCGTTTCTTCAATGGAATTTGCAGAAATAAGTTATGTGTTTTTTTTTGCCGCACGAGAGCATTGTTTGCTCAATCAAACCGGCATATAATTTCTAATAACTGTTTTTTGATTGCATTCAGTGTAACACTAAATAACTTGATCCAACGCAACTTTCCCGAAGAATTTGAAGAGAGGAAAGCTGAAATGGATGCCGTCAGTGCTCAAGCTGGCGGAGAGACCTTGCCGCTGTTTGTGATGGATGTGGTCCTCCCTATGCAGCACATGATATTGAATATATTTGAACCACGTTACAGGCTTATGGTATATTTGATTTTTAATCCTTTTTTTTTTTCCAATTGGTTTGCATACTCTCTTCTAGTGAAGGCAAGGCAATTATTCCCACGTAATTGTATGTTCTGCATAGAACCTCTCGTTTCTAGCTGGTTATTTCAAACTAAAGAATGAAGTTAACCTCCATAGATCATGTCAGTCGAGTAGATTTTATATATCTGATATAAAACACTGGAGTGTAATTTGTTGGACCTTTTCGTAAAGTGCCTTTTTTTGCACCTAATTAACTAAATGTATTGTTGAGATTGCAGATACGGCGTGTTGTGGAAGGTAATCATCGTATGGGAATGGTGAGTACACACGTGGAATGAGTATTTTGTTTTCCCTTAAATTGAAAAATGAGTGTAGAAGCGAGTGTCTCTGAAATAATTTATGAGCAAGTCTTATTTGTTGCCAGGTGCGTATTGAAGAATCAGGCTCATTGGCTGAGGTCGCATGCGAAGTTGAAATTACCGAGTGAGTAACTATTCATTGTCTGTCGGTTCAACCCCTAAAAGACCAAGAGGGTCATATGGGGACTTTTTTTTGGGGGGTTCAATTTAACTAAATTTTTAATTAACGTTCTTTGTTGATTTTGGTGATAAAAAATTGGCCTCATCTTAATCATATCAATTGCAACATGATTAATCAAATTTTTCAATTTATACCATTGATGAATCATTTCGTTCTGAGGTTTGAACCTAATCCGTGTTCTGTGTGCAGATGTGAACCACTTCCTGATGGGCGATTCCAGATTGAGGTTAGTACAAATTTTTTCATTGCTTTCAAGCACTTAGAACAGGGTTTTCAATGAATAAGTAAAGGAGTTTCAGAAACAAATAAGACATCATCATAATGAGAACCCTCTCCATGATTCATGGGGAGGATTCTATGCTCACTGTGATCATAGGGAAGCTTCCTTATGAATCATAAGGACGATTCTCTTTATGACGTTGTCTAAAAGTTCTTGCAACAGTTTAATTTTACAGTAAAAATATCAATTGTTTAGCAACTGATGTGATTGGTATTTTTCAACACCAGGTTGTTGGGAGGCGTAGATTTCGTATGGCGGAGACATGGGAGCAAGACGGGTAAGCAATATTTCCAAGTGAAGTAATATAAAACAGTGCACAGATCCTTTGATTGTAGAAAGTGTGATCTCATGCGTTACAATAGGGTCACTCTACGTTGGGATTACTGCATTGAATTCCCAAGTGTAGTAAGAATTTCGAGGGGGCCAAGCTTTACAAGTAGACTTTTGAAAGCGCGTAAATTCTTCTCAAAAATAATCATATTGGAAAAGGGGGTGGATGGCTGTTTTACCCCTCTAGCTTTATTTATCATCTTAGAAGCACAATGGATCGAATATTGAAGGTATGATAAGGCAGAATAATAAGGCAGAATAGGCTTTGTGGACTTTTAACAAATGTAGTGGTCACTGGTTCATTTCCTGTTATCATTTCATGTTAGTGGTCACCGCTTCATGGTTGTTGCTGTCGTTCAATAGAAGTGGAATAATGGAATGGTAGCTTTATTCTAGTATTTAAAAGTTGAAAGTACTATGAGATTAAAAGATAAGCTGATGAAAACGCACGAGAGAGAGTGCTATTTATATGGAAATGTAAAACGAATAGATGGGACAATGAACAGACTAGGAGAAATTTAATAGACAATAATTTGAATAATCGAAGTATTTTGAATCAAACTGTGACTACTGACCCTTCTATTTCACTTACTGAACTAAAAATTGTTATGGTGATAACAATTTACTATTTATTGTACATGTTGTTGATTTATACTCGATTGAACAGGTACCGTGTGGCAAGGGTGGAATGGTTATATGATGTTGTCCATCCAGATGATTCTCCCGAAAAAGAGCAGGTATCTCTCCTGAATCCAATCTTTGGGGTAAATGATTTACTACCAAGCTAGTGAGTTTGTGACGATGATTCCAGCTCAGCATTATATCATGTCGTTTTTTTGTTCTTTACACTGTGCCTGGAATCTATGTGCAAGGCCTTGATTCTAACAAGCGGGTAATTCCTTCATGTCAGCTTGATAAAAGTATTCAGACTGCAGCCGACTTGGTAAACGCCTTCATCAGTCGTGCTCGGGAAATTGCTCGTTCAGGTAACAAGACTATGCACAAGTTGGCTGTGCTTCTTCTAAATATCACATTCCTTTCATATCATATATCTAAATACTTGGCATTAGCTACCTTAAGTTAAATCGGTTCTCTGGTTATAAAATCTTTGTTGAAACCCTTAAATTGGTCACCGCGATGTCAATCCTGAAAATCCAAATGTATTTTATCCTACTTCTATGCTTTCAAGGAACAGAATATTTTATTACGACTTTTTTTTCTTTCTACTACCACTTTTTTCTTGTACAGCATAAAGCGTCAACAAAATGTAGGTTGCATTTGTTAAAAGTACGCAGTTGCTAATGGCTCAGTTGTTAAAAGTGCATTTTTCATAGCTTTCCAATAAGCTATCACTTGTACAATTCGACCTAGAAATGAGTCATAAAACGAATTACTTATTGGCTTTCCAACAGAATATTAGCTGAATCACTTAATTGCTTAGGATTGAGCATGAAATTTCAATTCGAAGTTTGTTTTTTTTTTTGTTAATTTAACCCTTGAGGCCGGGTGGTGATTTTTGTAGATCGACGCCTGTATGAGTTATTGAATCGCACAGAAGGAATGCCCAGTGTTACAGAACCTGAGCGTTTCAGCTTTTGGGTATGCATCGTGTATCATGGATACTATTCTTTTCCTGTAAATGAGCGCATTGGTACTAACATCAGGCTGCAGGTTTCACCATTAACCCCTAAAGGACCAAGAAGCCCGAATTGGGTCTCATGTTGTATGTAGCATTTTAGAGTAGATTTTAAGAGGAGTTTCTTTCGTTCATGTTTTGATTAGTGTATGGAGTGTTCTTCGTTGATTCCAATGATATAAAATTTGGTCTTATTTGAGTCATGATTTTCAAAATATGATCAATTGAATTTGTCAGTTTTAAAACCATGAATCCTTTGTCCTTTAGGGGTTAACTCAAAACCTAGACTGAATAGTGAAATGAACTTTAGCTGCGTTGCTGTATCATATATCGATTGAAAGTTAGTTTCATTTCCATTGTTTAACCCAACAAACCCATAGCCTTACCCTTTTAAACTCCCATGCAGGTTGCGAATTTTCTGCACCCAACTAGGGAGCGACTGCACTATCTGCGTATGACTGACACAAACGAGGTGATTGTTTCTTTCTGACTGTCAACTCCTAAAGGACCAAGAAGCCCTAAATTGAGCCTCATGTTGTTTTTAGCAATTTCAAGTTGGTTCTAAGGTGGAGGAACCTTGAACCACCACGACACCTAAAACCAGCAACTTCTACATCCCTCTTTCATTTCAGGGAGGAAATGTAGACTTTCATTACACGACTTATGCATCAATTGCTCAAAAGTTAAGTCATGTACTGACAACTTACATTTCCTCCCTAAAATGAAGGAAGGGTGTTGAAGTTGGTGGTTTTAGGTTCGTGGTGGTTTAAGGTACCTCTACCTTATCTGACCTTCCTTTGCTTAAATTTTTTGCCTTTTTGTCCAACACAAGCAATGTTCTTCACTGATTCCAGTGATAAAAAAACTGGTATCATCTGAATTATTAGTTTTTCACAATATGATCAATTGAATTTGTCATCTTAAAACCACGAATCCTTGGTACTGTAAGGGTTAACCCTTTAGTGCCTAGGGTACTGTAGCAGACAGCTCTGGATTTCAGTGGGTTTTTCCACTGTGGTTGAGACTACCAAAAATAGAATGGGTTAAATTAGAAAGTAACCGTACAATTCTATTCTCAACTCGAGAGCACACATTTTATTAAAATTTGAGAATCATCCGATGGTGGGATCGGAAGATTATAGTATGTATTTGAACTGTATAATGCACGCTCAAAAACGAGATTTTGGGGGGTGTGTGACTTCAAAGTTAAATAGAATTTGAGGTAAATTTTCAAAAATAAAAGCAAAGACGTTCAGCTATGCCCTATGTCAACACCTCTCCGTTGCAATCTTTCAGATCAAAAATAGACTCACACATAATTATTGTGAGATTTATAAGTGAAAGTGACTTGTCCATGTACGATTTAGGACAAAATTTTATACGTTGAAAATTGACAAGAGTGGGTACATTAGTCAAGATCGGATTACACACACTAATGGAAGATGAAGAAGAGAACACAATCCCAAAAAATAAAACAAGATAACAAACTTCCAAACACAAGAAATACTACACAATACATATGTTGTATTTGTAAGTATTTACTGTATTTTCAAGTATTTGCAGTTTTTTTGCGTTCTGTTGATAGGTATTTTGATAGTTGTACAATTCCAAATTGAAAATTTCTTTTTCTGGAAGGTGCGTAATGTATGTGCGCAAATCTGAACTTCAGAACTGAAGTTTCAATTCTTCACGGATTCTTTGTTATTTGCATTTCCGACGTTGCAGTGACCATAATCTGGCTTGCTAGGCACTAAAGGGTTAACATGCCGTTATTTACACGTTATTTTTAAGGATTGTTTTACTGAATCAAACCACTTTAGATTGGACAGGTCAGCTTGAGATAACAAAAAGAAAATCTCACGTACAAAAATCATGCTAAAAACTGACCACCTTGAGCCCCCTTGAAACTTGTGTGTGCAGAGATTGTCAAGAGAGATTACGCGGTTACGCTCAATGTCAACAGATCAGAACTGCCGCATGCAATGACTATCCGTTGGGAGATTTATTTCCCGCTACCTGGCTGCTGGTCTGTCTCTGTTCATTGCTTATATTATTATTTTCTTCTTTCGCTAGCTGTTGATTCATTTAGCACTCTCTAGAAGATTGAATTAGTAATATGTACATAGAAGTACTCAAGGATATGTTGTAAGCGACAACAACCTCCTGGTTGTCACATTCTTACTTTGGTTTGTTCTCCATCATTCTTAATTGATCTTGCCGCTTTTGACATGGTGTAATTGGTCTGCCACAAAGAAAAATGAGTTTTGTTGCAGAAACAAACGACTTAGATTCTTCCTATCTAAGGTAGACGACCTGTTTCCGATCACGTTAAGCAATTCAGCATACTTCCGGTGGAGTAACAAATAGGCAAATAATTTTGCAGTGTAGGGAAATAGATTTGAAGAAGGTTACATATTTTTGAACAAATTTTGGGGCAATATTCAATTTACTACAAATTTTCAAAGTGAAGATTCTCTCCAACCCGTTCTCGCAATATAGGCTGACCTATTTCCAAGAACTATAAAACTAGATTTCGAGAACACATGATATCATACTAACTCGGCCACAAGTTTCCATTCTTGGCGCCAACCATTCCATATTAAGAAGAAACATGTTTTTGTCACCGTTTACAAATGAATTCAAAAATAATGTAGGCCTATTCACGAAAATAGGTCGCCTATACTGTGTGATTGGGGCCTGATCGGAAACAGGTCGTCTACCTTACTCTAATGCCCTGTTGAACAACTGTGGATCACAAAAAAAGATGTCGCTTCTCGGCGGTGATTAGAAATTCAGTCATCTTCTGAAACCAAATTTGGAAATCCACTTCTTCATATGAACAAAACTGTCGCAAATTTCAACGTCTCGCTTGCTAGTCATAATCCTCAGTCAGTATACAAAGAAAAAAAAAAAAACAGAGTTTAACTATGATTGTGCTAGCTATGGAACGGGCGTGGAGACGACTTGTTGCTGCGAGGATCCTCGGCAGAAGAGGTGATGTTGCAGCCACAGCAGGCTCCTGAGCACGGCTCGACAGAACAAAGGCAAAAGGTAGCCCAAAAAAATAGCCAAGGGAAGCCAAATGACATCCAGCACGCATCGATACACAAAACCGAAAATACTGGGTGCCAGGTGCAACAATGTGAGCACATGCCACGCGTAATACGAAGTGACGAAGCTCAAGCACTGCATCCCAGACAGCGCGCACGCGACTCGCAGCAGCCCGATTCCGCGTTGCTGGCAGATCTCGTCACACTCGGGTCTGATGTCCACAGCGTAGTAACTGCGGCGCGCGATCACGTCCACCAGGAGCGCGAACAGCACGCCGTGGCCGACGAACCGCAACGCCCACGAGATTCTCACGAGAATTCGCATTCCCCCTCGGCCCACTGCGAAGAAGGTGATGTACATGATGCTCTCTGCGATCGCCTCCGTGGACACGAACGCCCAACACACCCAGTACGTCTTCCGCGTCATGAACGAGCCGAACGACCCGCCCACCAGCAACGCCACCGTTAGTGTGAGCACTGCGGATGCTGAGGATGTGAAAAATGCCAGCATCCGGTACCACTCCTCTTGCCAGATCGTGGATGTGATCTTGGCCACCAGCGCTTTGGTCTCCTTCGACTCCGGTCGCCCTCGCATCAGCCGATACTCCCATGCCAGAACCTGCAGGGGCGCATTCATAGTATAAGAGCATTCCCACCCTTGCACGCGAGGACTAACTCTCTGAAATTACTCATCTATATTTGAAGGGCCCTTGCACTCACACTCCCCCACCCTTGCACGCCCTTCACGTATCAAAAGTGCGCATCAAATAGTCAATGGACCAATCACAAGTAGAATGGGAGAATATAGCCAACTAAATAGTGATTTGAAGGCCCAATTTCTAACACGTTAGAATCTAGAGTCAAGAGGTATTTTGAAAGGGCCCTTGAAACTTTTCATCTACTTCTAGAGTGTGAGAGACTCTCTGAGGGCATGGGTGGCCATGCTCTAACCACTCAAAACTAAGGAATCTTGGTAGGTGATGAAATCTATAAATTATGTAGATTTTAGAGGGAATCTAAGTACAATGTAGTGCTTATTCAAGACTACTTGACCAATCCAAATCAAAAATTACAACTTACCGTAAGAAAATAAGTGGAAAATGTACAATTACCATAGGGTTGTGTTAACCCTTAAATGTCCCATGGGGGTGGTATATACGTTGTCGTATGATTGAGATTTGCTACCAACAAGAAACTCTAAATTGGGATCTTAATAGCTCATTAGAACCGCATTGATGTAAATTTCAACTTCTCTTTTGCATCCAAACCTATTAAAGGTGTGGATCCATTCCAAATACAACCAAAATACACTGTATTCTACTGGTTGTCACGACACGTTCAGAAGTTTAGGAGTTAATCTATACAATGTTGTTACAAGGATACTGTTTGAGTGAATCTTAGTAAAATATACAGTTTTTGTATGTCATAGTCTCAATGTAGCTTCTTCTTGTCATTGTGTCAAGATACCATTGGACTAGAGGAGAGCGATTAGGAATGATAATGCTAGAGAGCATTAACGCTTCATGAAGAAGCAAGTTTGGAGTTTATAAGCATGTTGAATTTCACTTCATCTTTGTTTTTTTTATTCAACTCCCACATTGATCTTGAGATACAATGGCTCGAAGTGGCTTGCATTGAGATTCCATCGGATAATTCAAAAGTAGGTAAGATTATGAGGTACGATCGGTACTACCGTGGCTCGGTAGGTCCTGAGTTGCCGTTATGTCTTGCCTGCAACAAAAAAAGTTGGGCCAGACTATTTTGGTGCCATTTTGACACCAAAAGCCGCATACATGTCAATTTAGGGTCGTTTTATCCATACTGGGTTGGTATGGAGGTTGGCACCAAATTATCTTAATTGCATTTTAATGCACCATGTGGTACCATGTTTACATGCCTTGAAGTTCCTGATGTGCTTTTGAGTTACCAAGTTGATTATCTTGGGAATGCACCCACCTCGATAAAAGAGATCGAATCCGACAGAACACGTTCTCGCAGAGCGGCGACGGAAGGCGGCACGGAAACGAGAGAGCAGGCGTCGTAGAGAATGGACACCCACACGTCGGCGGCCTTCATTTTGGACGCCAGAAGCGTGGGGATGTCGTTCACGGAGAATCGGATGGCGATCACGCACGGCAGCCACTCCAGGACGAAGAAGAGCACGATCATGGTCACCAGGCTCTTCTTGAGGCGCAAGTAGCACGTGGAGCCGTGCGCGCAAAGCTCCCCGGTGAAGGACGTGCTCCTGACGAGGACAAGGAGCGCGACGACGAACGGGATCTTGAGCAGCGGCGTCCACAGCTTGTAGAACATGGTCAGCTCCGTCAGAATCGTCCCGCCCGTCCCTTCCACCTTCCCCGCCGCTGCTTTCTGCCACACGAATCCCTCGTACGAGTCCTCGGCTTCATCGGTCGCCTTCGCAAAAGCTCGCTCAGTTTCCGCCCTACCTAAACCCTGAAACAGATCCACACAGTCAGTTATGGTACTGCACGATTGAAACCCTAAGGCATTGATATTGTTTAGTATTGTTATTTTTAAGAGGTAGGCGAGAAGAAACAGATTCCAACACAAGTTGAAACATAATTTTTGGATGAAGAATGAATTAGTTATAAATTTTCAAAGTTGAAGTATGATGCATCCCATTCACGTCATATGGGTAGAGCTCTTTTTGTCTAAAGAAGATTTGTATTGCACACACTAAAGATGCTTAAACCAACATCAACGAATCCATAACCACGCTTACGTATACTAAAACCAACAAGAGAGAACCCATTACCAACTGTAACTCATGCTACAACCAACATCATTATAGCGTTGATTGCAGAAAATGCCCCTAGCTATTGGTTTAAGGCGCCAGTTGGGAATGGGGTAACCACCTTAGTTATGAATTTTCAAAGTTGAAGTATGACGCATCCCATTCATGTCATATAAAGTAGACGACCTGTTTCCGATCACCTTAAGCAATTCAGCATACTTCTGGTGGAGTAACGAATAGGCAAATAATTTTGCAGTGTAGGGAAATAGATTTGAAGAAGGTCACATATTTTTGAACAAATTTTCGGGCAATATTGAATTTACTACGAATTTTCAAAGTGAAGATTCTCTCCAACCCGTTCTCGCAATATAGGCTGACCTATTTCCAAGAACTGTAAAACTAAATTTCAAGAACACATGATTTCATACTAACTCGGTAACAAATTTCTATTCTCGGCGCCAACCATTCCATATTAAGAAGAAACATGTTTCCGTCACCGTTTACGAATGAATTCGAAAATAATGCAGGCTGCTTCACGGAAATAGGTCGCCCTATATTGCGTGATTGGGGGCCTGATCGGAAACAGGTCGTCTACCTTAGGTAGAGCTCTTTCTGTCTAAAGAAGATTTGTATTGCACACACTAAAGATGCTTAAACCAACAACAACGAATTCATAACCACACTTACATATACTAAAACCAACAAGAGAGAACCCATTACCAACTGCAACTCATGCTACAACCAACATCATTACAGCATTGATTGCGGATAATGCCCCTAGCTGTCGGTGAAAGGAGCCAGTTGGGAATGGGGTTACAATTTTCTGACAGTTTAGGGTTTCGGGACTGATGGACTGACCTGGTGATTGTTGTTGTGTGTGGCGAGGGTGTGGGGCTCCGGAGGGGGATGCAGGACTTCCTCTTCGAGCCAGCTGAAGAAGGGTTGGAGGGTGGAGAGCACGACGGTTTCGATGACGAGGACGGACCAGGCGACCCAGAAGAGCGCCACCTTCATGTACGTGCCGAACCCGGAGAGCAGGAACACCATGAAGCCCCAGTTCACCACGCCGGCGTGGTGGGAGACTTGCGCTGTCGCACGGGAGACTTTCGTCCACACGGGCGACGCCGCCCACCGCCGCGCGCTCGGTCGATTCTCCATGTACATCTCCACCGTTGCGTCCAGGTTGAACCTTTTGCGTATCGCCGACAAGCACGTCCATGACGACGACGACGACGACGACGACTCCGATTGCGCCACCATCTTCACTAGTAATCGTCAACCCCGCCCCCACTCAAATCATCCTCAACAACAATCCCTCACTGTTGAATTCTCACCCTGAAAATCCAATCGCTTGCAAGGGTGTGCATGTTCAACTAGATCGATTCATTCAAGTGTGTTTAGCAGTAACGATCGAAGAGAAAAATCTAACAGTATGATGAAGAGACTTCAAACAATCCACAAGGTGTGAATAATCCACGATTGTTGAACTTGGCAATTAATCGAAGTCTTCTAATACAACAACTGCCATTGCAAGGTGAGGGTGCGTAGGACTTGCTCAAGGAAGAAAATTGGTTGAAGAGCTTTGTGACATGAAGGCCATGTTCAACGAGGACTACTGATCAATTTCGTATCAAAAATTGCAGCATCGACACAGTCTAGAATCTACTGAAGATTGACAGACAGACACAAGCAGGGTCAGTCTGTGTGAGAAACCCACGATTGTTGAACTTGGCAAGATCTCCAAACAAAAGTCTGGATCATTGTACTGTGAATGGTAAAGTTGATTAGTACATGAGATATCAATGAAGAATCTGAGAAAGGAAGTGACCAGGAATGAGCTACAGGAATCTCCGATCACGAGTGAATGCAGCAACAGCAGCACTTGAGCAGGAGCTTCAGAGTCCGGAGTCAAAGGGAGAAAAAGGGAGGGTCATGGAAACATAGAAGCCCGCATGACACACGCGCCGGCTCTGATATTCGTTTGGATATTTTTATTACAGCATGGAAGTCAAGTTTAATAGAAAGAGGATGAAGAAAATGGTTTGCGTAGCTGCATTCGTTGTATTGACCGGACCACGCCGCCCAGCTCCCAATACAACATTAATATTAAACTTATTATTAATCTTATCCTTACTGTTACCGTATGAGCTACTGGGTCCTCTTGAAACTATCGTGATATTATTTAAAACCGCCCCCCATACAGACAGGTGAGTTGACAAATGATGCAGATTTTGTAAGTGATAATGGCTTGGTTGAGAGGGCATCGAATTCCACCAATCGTATTGCAAGAAAAAGTTAGAAATTGGCCTCTTGACCTTTCACACTGTACATAACATTTAGTAGCATGCGTTGTTCATACCTTGGCTCTACAGTAGATGGTGCGGGTATATTCCACACCCAAGAGTATTTCATCAGTAACTAAATGTATAGGTGGAGGTTTAAGGTGATGAGCAAAGTGCATGAAGGAAAGGCAGTGCCCAGACTGATAACATTCAGTAGCATGCATTGTCCCTGCCTTGGCTCTACAGTAGATGGTGTGGTATATTCCACACCCAAGAGTACTTCATCAATGGTTAAGTGGATAGGTAAAGGTTTAAGGTGATGAGCAAAGTGCATGAAGGAAAGGCGGTGGACATGAAGGCTATTGAATGTTATGGAGGTAAAAGTCCAAAGGGTTGTCGCCTTTTAACATGCCTGCATTGCAACACTTTTTGCCCATCACTACTAGGGCAATACACTGGGAGCTACGTTAAAATAGCTACGTGCTAGATTTTATGTAGTTTTTGCTACGTTTGTCTATTTTAGTGCATTGTATTCAGGAAAAGCTATGTTTATGTCACTAAAGCTACGGTTTAACTACGTTATTCCAATTAGCTACGTCACAGTGCAACGTTTCATGGGAACATGTTCTCATACAGTAGTGTGGGGAAGTTCGACAGCTGTAACTGGCAGCGGTTATTAGAATTTAATCTGTGATCCAGTATGAGTAAGAACAATTCATTGCACACATTAATATTACACAGACTTCCACTATGGGTAAGAATTTTTTTTCTCATTAAAACATCAACGGGATCAACAAGTATATCGTCTGGCTAGGCGTCCTAAACGGGCAGGTGCGTCGATGAACGAATCCATTCCCCTTCTATACAACAACAATATGTGTTGCTCATGCATGGGTTGACTCATGGCAACAAAAGCTAACCAAAATTTTGATACTAAACGCATGTTCAGTATATTTTGCACTTCTAATTGCCTATTTGATGTTGTCTCCTTTCAAATAAGTGGCCAAATTATTTTTACCACAATGTCAATTGGGATTCCTGGAATTAGTTTCTGTCCTTGAAAACCTCGTTCTGGAACGTAATCCACTTCGCCATTCAATCTTCTCAGCTTCTCTTGTAGAGTGAACTCCCGAGAAGCTCCACATATTAGGTACTGATGCCCAACTTAGAGAGTCCGTCTAACTTTCGCTGTCGAGGGTTTAGGCTTCTATACAGGTTCCTCTATCTTCCGTTTCCTCAACAATGAAGACAAGCTGCTTATTGTTGTAGCAGCCATCCTTGACCTATCACAAAATATCAAATGAAAACTGAATCACAATATACCAGATTGTATACATACTACATTTCCTTCTACAACACTCCTAAGTGTACAGTACCAAAGACGTATAATAATAAATTGGAAACAAAAAAAAATTCTGGTACTTCACGTACACAATGTAATTAGTATTGGAGTATACAATTCCGCAGTCACATAGAATACACTTGCGTTGTCCTATGTACAACCTTGATGGAGTGGAACGCCACTGATTGAATCTGTGCGGCACTATTTCGCAAGGGAGCTTCACATGGCAAACGTCAAGGGTTTGGATGCTTCATTGATGTCTAAGTACTCCTTGGCCACCCACTGGTTTTGCTTCCAAAATATTGTCCAGCGGCAATGAAGTGCGATACAGACCTCTACCGTCATTCCACCAAAAACTCCGGTTACTTTGAGAGACAATTATTCCGTTTCACCCAAGTAATTACTGTACTAGAACAACGTTGACTTTGTTACAGTAATTACCTCTTCATACAGTCAATAGTGACGATTGGCTGTAAAGGCTCGCTTCATGTAGAATGCGGAATTTTTGCCCTACAATTCTGGAAGTCACCAATTCTTAGTACAACCGGTCAACCGTGTGTAGCACATTGTCATAAAGATTTTTTGTTATCTCCCCCATTGCCGTCTCCCCTCTTCTTGCTAAGTATACTCGTTCGTCGCGCTAAGTGTAAAAGCTTTACCTGCTACAAAGTAACAGGCGTTATCACACCACTGACCGTCTTCAATTATACGCTCTCCATCCACTGACATTGACATGCGTCCTCCAATCCACAGCCGTGCACTTCCAGCATTCCACCTCTCAACTCTGAATATTACTTATCGATCTGTTGATTTTGTCGAATCCAAGCGATAACGTTGTGAATTTTGCTAGATGTCTTCTATTTCACTATCGCTCGCAATGTCCTCCAACTCCGACGGTAAAACATCAGATAAATTGTCGTACATTCCAAAGTCATGATTTTTGCCTACAATCAATTATGGTCATTTCCCAGCGTCGTCTTTGTCTTTGGAATAGCCGTCACTGTCTCCCTCGGGATGATAACTTAAATGCGGTGAGTCATCTCCGTTATTCTCTCCCTCGCCGGCGTCGTCATCTGCCTCTACGACAACCAACTCTCCTCCTCTGATAGTTTGTTCCGCACTTTCCATTGTATTGGTATCTTCGGTCCCGTCACCGCGTCCGTCATTTTTGCTTGTCGCTTCGTCCCCGGGTAATGCACCTCTCTCTCCAGGACGCTTGTATACAATTAAGTTTGATCTGGGGTCTACCAGTACAATGAATTTCCAACAGGAGTTTAAGGGATCCACTAGTAGAAATCTTGTCTTATGTGACAAGTTTTTAATGACTCAATGTCGGAAATGACATGTCCGTAATGACACAAAGTCCCACTTTGTGTCATTACGGACTTGTCATTCCCGACATTGAGTCATTAACCCCTAAATTTCCTTGTGTTTTTGGGAGCTTGAAACCTCAAAACTGCGATTTTCTACCTCTATGCACTCCCGGGAGTGTGTACCAAATTTTTTTTTATTGTTTTTAGACTTTCGACCGTAAGATCTTGTAACTAATCCTATTTTTAGTTATTGTTCCAAAAATTGACCGTTGGATGTTTATCATTTGCAAGATCGTAACATCCAAAGTTTGTGCAAAAGATTTTTTAGGCATTGCTCGGGAGGCATTGTCTCCACGGTGCAAAGGGGGACTTGAACATTATTACCCCAAACATTTTGGCCGTATTTTTTTCCAAGTAGATAACAAAGTTGAGTACGCTCATGCAAAATTTTAGAGACTCATTTGGCTGTTTGAGTCTTCATGCAATTTATATTCTAGAAGAAGGTACAAAAACAACGATTTGGTAAAACATGCATTACGTTAATTTCATTTGGTTTAGGAGGAAAATGAACGGTAAGTAGGTATCTCTATAAATTTTTTATTTTTAAGCGAAATTATTTTTAAAAATTTCTTAAATCTCAAATTTTGACAAATTTTGAAAGAAAAAATTGTTAAATTACTATAAATTGTGAAGCTTTCTCTTGTAAATTTTGAAGGCTGCCCCTGTAAAACTTGTAAAAGTTTTGGCTTGGGTCACTTGGAAACATGAGTAGGAATTTGGTTATGAACATATTACCAAAAAAAAATTCAAAAAAATCTTGAAAATAAAAAAGTTTTTTTCTGCCCGCCTAGACCCTGAAAACTAAAATTTGCGTTAAAAAACTCAAAAATTGGAATTTGACTTTGCAATTTTTTTCACATACACCTTGTAGTATAGGGAGCACCCAGTAAAAATTATAGTAAAAAATATGAGTTTTAACCCAAAAACCCAGGCTACCCGAAATAGCAAAAGACCGTTTTGGTCTTCAAAGAAAGTTAGGGGTTAAAGACTTGTCACATAAGACAAGATTTCTACTAGTGATCGTCGACGTAAAAAACTTGAGTTACATCCTTTGGAAAAACAAAAGGTTTGTCTTCAGGCTTTTCATCGCCCAATACTACTATGGTTTTCACTCGATTTAGACCACACTTGTCCACGAGCATAGTGACATTCGGTCCATGATGCCGTATCACACTAACCCAAAATCTTGCTTTGAATAGCACAGTTTCAAAGTTGTCGAAGCTTAGTCGTACTATACATTCGGGGTGATTTTTGAATAGTGAAATATTGTAACTTCTACTTGTATGGGTTGTTTACAAAGTGTGGGGAAATCTTCATTTTTTGGGTTACTCTAAATAAAGGCTTTGATACTAGTGAATAATACAACACTCTAATGCATGAAAATATCCGTACAATATTAATTTCTTCTAGTATGTAAGATAAACACCATATATTATTGTTAATGAATAACAAC
The DNA here is from genome assembly GCA_022496805.1 of Pohlia nutans. NCBI lineage: Eukaryota > Viridiplantae > Streptophyta > Bryopsida > Bryales > Mniaceae > Pohlia > Pohlia nutans. The sequence goes on along the minus strand of CM040091.1, from coordinate 13,252,105 downwards.
GTCAATATTGTATATGAGTAGTAATGGAATACAAAGACGGTAATAGTAAAAAGAGAACTTGGTATCTACTCGAGATCTTGTGCTTAGGGAGGTTACTTCCAAATATTATATAACAACGTGCGAACAAAGATAGGGCCCAAATAAATCTCCGAAGATAATTTTTATAAATGGTTTACATTAATATAGGATGCTCACAATTCATTACAAGAATAAAATGAGAATATTATTGAAATATTACTATTTATAGTAAGAATTATTTTTATTTTTTAGGGTACTTTTAAATATCCTTTGTTCACATATGATACTCAAAAGATACAAAGAGTGACCTCCCCGAGATCTTGTGCAACCGAATATGATCCTTCATAATGGATAGAAGCCGTAATTTTGGTTTTTCATGTAATGCACACTTGCAACAAGGACAAAACACCTTGTATTGTGGACGGTCCAGTAATTCCCCACGGACTCCACTAGTTTTTTTCCTCCGTTTTCTTGGTGGTATAGGAGTACTTGTAGTCGGTGGAATCGTCACGGGAAGTGCCATGGGAAGCGCAGGGGTAAACTGTTCTACTTCAACCGATTTGTAGGTCCCAAGCATTTTGAGACGTCTGCAGTTATGCTATTACATTCTAAAAATTAACATGATGGTACTGAACAAGGGGTCGTTCAATCGAAAAGCAAATAACTTTTTTTTTAAAAGTATAAATTATAGCTTACCTGTAATGCAAAATAGGATGATAAATACGTTCTTTTTTTCATCCACAGTGCTCAAGAGTGGCATGCACCCAGTGATATATTTAGCTAGTCACAAATGCCAATCCATCCTATCTTGTCAACTACACTGAACATGAAGTAATTAACATTAGCCTGGATGCAAATTTTTCACATTGTAATATCAACGATGAGTACATTATAATTGATGTACCTGGATTTGACTAGGTAAGAAGATGAATGATATTGTACCATGACTAGCTGAGTAGACAAAAAGCAAAGCTCCTTTACTTGAACGTTAGTATTGCCTACCTCCGCTCTCCTGCATTTGTCTTTTTTCAGTTTCCGTGAGCTCTTGAGTTTTCTGTAGCGAGAAGAGCAGGCGCATTCAAGTCATTTGTCTTCATATCTCCGCTGTAGTGAAGGGCGTTTGAAGTATTTTTGTGATCTGAAAAACTGGATTGAGCGCACCGTAAGGGATCTTCTAGTGAGGGCGGGTGTAGATTTTTTGGGTTTAGTGATTTATGCTTCAATTGCGGGAGTGTAGAAAGTGTTTGACATTGTTGCGGTAGGATGAAGGAGGCGAGCACAGGAGGGAAGCGGAAGGTTGTTCATTCAAAGGCTCCGAAGCGTAAGAAAGGGCGTGAGTCCGAGCTTGCCGTTGATGATGACAAGAACAACGTCCTCCAAGTGAAGGTGATGGAGGCAGTGCTTTCTGCACAGGCGGCTACGCATATGGATCCGCCTTTGCAAGAGCAGCTAGCACGACGTAGTTCCGTAGCCGAAGGGAAGACCCACGATAGTAACTGGAAACCGGGGGAAGTTAGAGGAATGAGTCAGTGCACAAGAAAGCAAGTGTTGTCAAATTTGCAGAAGAACCACCGAAGATCATGAATCCGTCGGCAAGACACAGTGCTTCGGAGACAGTATAGATCACAAAGGCGAAGAAGCGGAAGAATGCGCTTACCACATCAACACTAATGCCTGATCAGAGAACGAGAAAGCCGGGTAGGAGATAGAGGATAAGTTTGCGAAAGAAACAAGGATGTGAAGGCGCCGACACCGTTGATATGTCCATACTACAGAATAGGACCTTGATCGTGACAATAAAATCTCCGGTGCAGTATGTGCGCTAAAAAACCGAGAAAACCTCGAGGGATGGCGGAGGAACAATACGGTTGTACAATTCCAATAGCGATGGGTCCGAGGACGACGAAAAAAGAAGTGGTGTTTACAGCCACTCAAACGCCTCCCGTAGTGTTGTTGGAGAGAAAACATCTACGGCGGTTCGAGAAATTGGCCGTAGAGAGAGTGACGGCGCAGGAGACTGGCATGCACTTGGAGATGAAAGTGGCATGCAATCAAGGAGGCCGAAAATCATCTTCGATCAGCGCACGTCCGCCAACAGAGGCACGGTAAGGTGTTTAAGTGACACCCTTGATGTACCTACCTTGAACTCAGAAGTAATCACTGAACTAATAACAACAGGTAGTAGCAATTAATTCACTACATCTAGTGGCAATCTCAAGAAGAACCACTCGAATCCTATACCATTTGTAGCCTCCGACAACAAATATCTACGAATAGTGCTTCCACACGGATATTTTGGTAAAATTCGCTACACTCCACTTTTTATAAATCGCTGCTTCAATTCTTCGACGCTTAGGTCGCGAGTCTTCACAATCCCAAAGCGGCACTCCACTGTCTCTAGTACGAGATCAACATTTTCTTGTTTTCCATCGTCATAAAGCACAACATGCTTTTCCTCACTCGCATTGTAACCTGTCACTTGTCCCTCGTACTAGGCATTGTCCAATGGGCAGTACACCTGAATCAATCTCCGCTCTATCTTAGACTCCGGATTTGAATCCGAATTCTCACTAATTTTTGAACTGAGTATGGTTCCTCAATTCGTGTGTAGCTGCAAATAATTACCTCCATTGTATTGCTCCCCAGCTGCAAAGCAATATATATTTCTGAATCAAGCGGCAGGTTTGGAAACGAGATTGCAAAATTTGCTCAGTTAATGAAACCTCCTTTCAACTTGATTCAAATGCGTTCAATATAACATCAGTCTCAATTGTTATGAAACCTTTTGGAGCTATGGCCTTCTATCGCAATGAAGAAAATGAAGGAATCCGCCTCAATTGTTGCTCCCTGCACAAAGCAAGTTGGCTGTTGTTGAGTGAGTACCTACAGCAATAATGCAGCGGAGCTTTTATGTATGAGATTGAGGAGGTGGCTATGGCGGATTCGCTACCTTGGCGATCGAGGCGACGATGCCGATGCCGATGCAAATGGCTGGTTATATTAAGGAGGGGGGTGAAAGGAACGACGATGTCGGCACCTCGATGTCAGCACCACGATGTCGGCACCTCGATGTCCGCACCTCGATGTTGACACTACGATGTCCGCACCTCGATGTCGGCACCACAATGTTTGCGGGTTATCTTGGATGAACAGAAAATGAATTCTAGTTCATCCGGTAAAAATTGTAGATTCATCCGAAGATGTTAAGGTAGAGTGCTCTAAAATGGAGTAGTACTAATAATGAAGCTCTAGGCTTCTTCATCCACAGGTACATAATAGTTTTGCAATCGACAGTACCATGTACTCACAGCGGACATTATAGGATGCCATTTTAGAACACCATTCTAGAAATACTTATAAATTCACCTTCGAAAATTCATAGCAAATTGTAGGAGAATCCAAAATTGATAATTCCACTTGGTCTATCCTTCCACTTACTTTACCCATACACAAAAATTGCTCACACTGTTAACTTTACTACAAATTTCTCCTGCTGAAAATTGAGCCATTATTGAGCACCTTACATTATGATTTTTTAGCATGCATTTTTGTGAAGGCAATTTTTGTTCTAGGGTGTTCAAACATGGGGCATGTTTTACAATGCAAGCCAACTATGTGAAATCAAAATTGATTTTTCATAATTTTTTTTTACATAGGTATGATCTTAACCCCTAAATGACGAGGGGGTAAGGGCAAAACATAAATGTGTTATAAAAAATTACTTCTTCAACATTGTTGAAATTTGGTCCAAAAGAAAAAATGAGGAGCTTGACGTTTAGTAATTATCCATACAGTCAAATTTCAAAAAATAGCTTTTTGTCTTTTCATAATGAATTTAGAAGCATTTAACTTCAAATATTTATCAGAATTACAAATTTTATTTTTAGAATTTGAATTTTTTTATGATTTGTTAAAATTAGAAATTCTATTTTAAAATGAAAAAAAGAAAAAAATTCAAAGGAGAGAACATCATTACTTTCCCCAAATAGTAAGTTTTCTAACACTAGACAATGCAGAAGTGTTTGTCTTTGAAAATTTCTCTTGGGTGGAGTGTAACTTGGATTGATATGATTCAAATTGGGTTGGAAAGTAGAATTGATTCCCTATTTGAAAATATTTTTTATTTTCTATAAAAATGTTTTTTTTGTCTCGGGCAACCCATAAAAGAAGGGCAGAGACCATAAAATGGTTGATCCGTCACTTAGGGGTTAAGATGAATACCAACAACTTTCTAGTTGGACGATCTATGATCCAAATATTTTTGGTGTTGGATTTGCAATGATGTTTCTACACTCAAAAAAAGTGAAAATATGCATGCTTTTGAGGAACTATATCTTTTATATCCACTGTTGGATTTCAACTTTATTTGTTGGGTTGCATTTTGATTCAAGTCTAATATTTGTGGTAAACAACTTAGTCCAATCCAAGATGTTTGGAGGACGTGGCATGCATTTTAGTGCAAGGAGTCCAACTTTGGACTATTTTTCCGTTGTGAGATTTGGGGCGATTTTCACCATTTGAAGGCTATTATTTGAGTCAAGAATTTTTTCTAGTAATGGTTTTTGGTACAAGAGTGTTATTGAAATGAAGGTGAACAACTTCCAAGTTGGTGATTTTTTTATTGCAATTGGTTTGTTGGTAGTATTTCTACTTCAAAGTGAAAATGATAGAATTTTGTAAACTTTATTGAGTACTGATACGTAATTATTTGGCAATCTATGAGGCCTTATGGCTTAAAAATTAGATCCACATGACCTAAAAATAAGTTTATTACAAAATTGTACAATTGACATCTAAATTGCTTCCCTTCATTTTGATCTGTGACGCTTTTAAAGGAATTGTGTTTTTAGGCTAAAATAGTTATGGACGTGTAGGAGTAATGATTATATATTAATGTAAATAAAATTCATGAAAAGCTAGTCTTGATTTCACATAATTGGCTTGCAATATTAAAACATGCCCCATGTTTGAAAACCCTAAAACAAAAGTTGCCTTCACTGAAATGCATGCCATGAATTCATACCATCTTGGATGAAATTTTCAGTTATTTTACACGAACTAGCCTTGATTTGTGATTCAACCCAGCAAATTTCGTCCAAAACGAACTTCAAATGAAGAGATTATAATGGTTCTTCAGAGTTTTAGCCCTTCATCTAAAATGTTGTTTTTCGACTGAGGACGTTTAGAGGTTTTGGAATTTTTTTTAAGGCTAATGAAGATAAACCGCCAAATTTATAGTATTTATTATCAAAGTGAGATTTATAATGCATTTATTGAACAAGTTGGTCTTCACAAGTTGCTACATATATTTTTCATTGTTGTAGACAACGCCTAAGCTTGAGATCAATGCGGCGCAATTTAGTCTCTGAAGGTTCTTCACCCTCTACTCCAACTAATTGTTCAATGGCATCAAGATTGGCAATTAGTTCCAAATATTGATCTTCATTTGGTAAAGTTTGAAGAAATCCTTCAAAGTCCACCGTGGGCTCATCTTTGTTAGCCATGCGGAGTGCAACTAATGCCAACTGACCCGAAGGATAATGGAGAGGGGCACTTGTAAGCATCATCTTATCAGCTCGAGATGTTGCCAATTTGAGCAATTTTTCTGAAGCTTGTTCTTTTGCCAAGGTTGTCCCTTGCACAAAGGACTCTAGCAAATAAACAAAACCTCGAATAGCAACGAAAGGAGTGTATACCATGAGATTATAATCCAAACTTTCTAACACAAGGAATTCATAATCTTTCAAAATTTCTGGGTCTATTTGTTGACACGCTCCAAATTCTTCAGGTGTCGTACGGAGGCCTTCTACACGGCTACCCAAATACGCACATACCAGCGCAATCCTCTTAGGTTCGTGCTCCATAACGGACCATTTTTGATAGAATTTCTTGAAGAGCATAATCGAGGTTGCTTGAACTACGTGAGGGAATTGGAAGGCCTCACAAATTTCTCGTATTTTGCCCTCATAAAACTTTCGAAGAAGGAGTTCCTCCTTAATAGAAAGATGCTTGGGGACACGCCTTTGTCTTGCCTTTACATTTGCATGATCACTAGGATAAGTCAAACGTCCCTCGTTGTCAATAATAACTTGACTGAGCCATAAGCTTGTAGCGCATCTACAGCCCTTTGATTTGCATTTTGGTACTTATTTCTCAATTCCAAAGGGCTAATGATCCATAGCTTTTGAATAGCGCTAAATTGCCATGGATATTTGCAATATTAATGGTACTAGAATATTTGCAACGTTAAGATACTCAAAATAATAAATGCAAATTATATATCTTGTAGTCGTCTTTAACTTATTTATAGGTGCAATATTAGTGCTTTTACATTCTATTATATTTATACCTTTCACAATATTTTACTTTTTATCTTTTACATTATTTAGTTTTTTACCTCAAATTTGAAATTAACCTAGATGGTTCAATGAACCTCGACGTACCAGAGTTCGACTTACCAGAGTTGGAGTACTGTGAACCCAGTTCTAACAACGGTGAGGAAGTTACAATCGACGATTGGTCTTTAGGAGCCCATGCCACAAGCTCCGAACATCGACTCCCGAGTGCAGAAATGAATTCCTCCAACAGAGGTAACAGAGGTAAACTCAAAGTTGGATGATGGATGAATAAGAATCGTGACGGATGAAAAAATATCACCTAAGCTTGCACCTAAGTTATTTGATCCATTTGTCTGTTTACCAACTGAACATTCCACTGGTCCCCACTTGCGGAATGGAGCTCATTCGGGCGATCATTCATCAATGGCGAATGATCTGCAATAGACATGTTTCTCACTTTAACCCCTAACTGCCCAAGCAGACGTTTTTGGCCTGATGTACAGATTTCATCCGTATTTTCTCATCTGTCATGCACTTTTTGTGGTGTGATTTTTTTACTGAATTTTTTATGGGAAGTTAGCTTCATGTATGTGTGATTCGATCGAAAAGGAAATAATTTTTGAAAAAATTATGCCTCATTTTGTGTTGTAGTGTTTCACCAAAAATCTTGAAGATTTTGGTCTAAAAGTGTTCTTGAAGAAAAAAACTATTAAAATCAAGCATCCAAAAAAACTCCAAAAATCACTACACCTAAAGTACTACATTATAACCCATCACAACAAATTTCATCCACACATTGTCAATATCTTATTCGTAATTCAATTACAAAATAATTTTTTATTTCATGTTTCAAAATTTATAAAAAAAAGATTAGTGATAGCAGTCATAGATCTAACCGTATAGATAGAATCTAAAATTAAAAATGTATAACTTTTATTCATACATCAAGTTCTAAATATTCATATTAATTTCATTTTATAATGCATCTTTGCAAAACTGCCTAAACTGGACATAGGTGAAGACATTTAGGGGTTAAGCCCCGGTTCAGTGAAAGTAAAGAACATGGGGACTGCTGCTTGAACATGCATGGACAACAACAAGGCCATCGAGGCAAAACCTTAGATTTATGTTTTGGTAAAGCGACTAGTTGGTGCCTAGTTGAACTGATGTTTGTAATTGTTATTAATTGTTACATTGCATAAAATGTAAAAAGATTTCCAAAAGGAATATTTCAAAAATGTTCCAAAATGTTCCAAAATAATATAAAAATGTATAAAAGATTCCAAATATTATGAAAAGATTCCATTTTGTATATGTGAACATATTCCATAATTATTATATAGTGTTAATGACGCAATAATGAGAAATATTTTACATATTGTACACTTTTTTTTTTATCAAGTTTGACGTCCTAGTAATGTGAAAACGCCCCCAAAGTCATCAACCTCTCCAACTACCATGTCCCAAATTCACTTGTTTTGACCTTTTAGTTTTTTCCCGGTGGATCAATCAACATATTTCCACATCTTTAAAGATTTTTGTGTTCTCGTAACGGACAATCACTTTTCTCTAATTAACATTGAGTCAAAATTATAGAATCCATAAAGTTATTAAAATAATGAAATTACTCTAGAACACAATGTGTTCTTCTGGTCATTCGGGGGTTAATGGGTTAAATTAGGCCAAAGTAGATAAGGACTTCAATACAACAAAAATAAGCGTAGAATCTAAACATTAACCCCTAAAAGCCCAAGGGATATTGGACAAAACATAGATGTGTTATAATATGTGCCTTCCATATGATTGATGAAGTTTCCTTCAATAAACTAAATACAACACATCATCTCTACAAATTATATGCATGGTCAAACTTTCAAAAATAACTTTAGATATATTTTTTTAATGAATGAAAATTACACAAATTTGCGTTTTCAGAGTTTAAAATTTGTGAAATTACACAATTTGTAATTTTCGTTCTCAGAGTTTAAATGAATTTAAAAGCAATTTGAAAATTACACGTAATTTGTGAAATTTTGTGTAATTTTAATTTTCGTTTTCAGAGTTTAAAATTTAGCAAGATTAGATAAAGTTGGTTCATCTATTGCAAACTTCAAAAAAGCAAAAGAAATGATGGAGGGAACATCATTACTTTCCTCAAATATCAAAATTTACAACATGAAGACAATGTTGAGGTATTCCACTTTGAAAAATTCTCCCACGTGGAGTTTAACACAAATTGACACAATTCAAATTGCGTTGAAAAGTAGACTTTGTGTAGTACTTGATGATATTTTTATTTTTTCAAAAACACGTTCTTTATATTTTGGGCAATCCATCAAATTTAGACAACGACCAGAAAATGGTTGTTTGAGTATTTAAGGGTTAATAGGACCACTTTGCATCACGGCCCAACTGAACTCAAATGTTGGCCCCAACCCAATTGACAAGTAATTAGGTCGAATGATCGTATAGGTAGTAGAGATGCATGAGATTCAACGATGTGGGTGTATTTGAAGTTTGTTGAATTGGGTCAATAAAGAATTAACTTATCTAGTTTCCTTATCAAAATTTTGGCGCCAAATTTGAGTTGCGTAAATTGCCACATAGGATGAGGAGAAGTTTGGGTGAAACCCAAGTATGAAGTCATTGGGCCCAATTTGCCGAATTCATACAATCCTATTTATTGAAACTTCTGAAGTTTGAGTCTCGCCAACAATTGAGTCATACATAACATTCAATAGCCTTTGAAGAGACTGCCTTTTAGATTCAGTCACCATTATATATAGATTGACCAATGATTTTTAATTGAATGAACTACGGAATCGAATAAACAATTACAAAACATTGTTGAATTGTGAATGAATCAAATAAACAATTACAAAACATTGTTGAATTGTGATTGAATCTTTCAATTGTTGTTCACCATGGTTGATTGCTCTTGCTTAACACCACGTGCCCCCATAGCTACTGATTTGATGTGGAATATCCCACATCATTTCATTAGGAGGATGAAATGATGTGGGATATTCTACATCAATCTGCTGAAGGGTGGCAGCAATCACAAACGCTACTGAATGTTATGTAAAGTAACTATACCCAAAAGGGAACATTTACCTTAAAGCGTGCATATCTATTGCAATGTGACATTTCACAGCAAAAATGTCACAATGTAATAGATACGCACGCTTTATGGTAAATGCTCCCTTTTAGGTATAGTTACCTTAATGGAAAGTGGGCCTTCGTCCACTCAGATTCCCACGTGGCAACAATCAGGCTGTAATGGAAAGTGGGCCTTCCTAGTATTTTTGCTAAAAGTCAAGGACCCAATCTGACTTGAGAAGACTTTTCGGTAACCACATATTTCAAGGCAACCAGGAAAACTCCGCTAATGTCAAAATTGAGGTAACTGTTGGGCATGCTCTCAGAACTCCTTAATGTCACACCTTCAGATGAGAATGTGAAGTGTGAAGTCTCCAATCAAATGCATACACAACATACAGATACCAGAATGTGAAAAGAGATTGTGACAAAAAGGAGGTCAGAGTGTATAATAAATGGCTTTGTATAGTTTCGCTCCACATACTGTACACCCAATGCAAACCTGATTGACCAAGTCTCAAAGGTGAATATGTTTCATTCATACGACTGAATACGTCAATGTACAACCGGGCACAAATCTGTCCAGACAGACAGCTCTAGTACCTGGCATCAATTCTTGAATCGGCTCAGTAGAGCATGCATTGGCCACTAAAAACAAACCCATGCAGCAACAAAAAAAAAATAGCAACTTATGAAAATCTGTCACCGTCTGAAAAGATCATAGGTACATCTCTCTCTATACAACCATTAATACACCCCCCGCACTTTAACCCCCTCCCTCCTCTAACTTAAGTGAAGGCATAAGCACTGCCTGGCTTTAAAAAACCTGCATCCAACTAAACAGAGCATGGACTGGGCATTCAAAAAAATACCCTTCACGTGATACCAACTCCTCCTAGACCCTCTCCAGTAAATACATATCAATACCATATCAACGTAGTACGGGAAAACCTATAAGTAGCAGGGGCAGAATCCTCAAATTGGTTTCATGCTCTCCAATCCACGTCTTCCTCGCACGTTCTCGGTTTATTAATCGACTCCTCAATTGTATATTTTCACAGGCTTCTCTAAGTTGTGGCGAACCTGCAAATCACCGTCCAGAGATGCAGTAAATTCAAGCACCATCTTACCATGGATCCACTGAAACTGTAAGTGCCAAAGTGGCTGCTTCCATGTCTACAGCTGTTGAAATAAATAGTTTAAAGAGCTATATTTAATAAGGTAAAACATGCACCAATAACAAGGAGAAATCACATCTCCCATTATTGAACAATAACAATGTGTTTCAAAAGTTCCTATATTCATGTCTTTCAAATATTCTAATAACATTCTATGAATTTTCAAAGTTGAAAAATTATGGGAAACCTAATGTGGAACTCTAGAATACCCCTTAACCCCTAACTGCCTAACCAGTCATTTTTTGACTGATATAAAGAATTGAATTTCATTCTCTCATCCGTCATGCACCTTTTGCAAGTAAAGAAATATTACAAAATTCTATGGAAAGATAGCTTCATGCATGTGTGAGCTGATTAGACAATGGATGATTTGTGAAAAAAAATTGCTTCATGTCATTCCACTGTTTTCCACCAAAACTTAGTTTCGAAGGTCTTTGTTCAAAACAAATCAAAAGTGCTCTTCAAAAAATCTCTAAAAAAATCACTACACTTAAGAGTAATACATTTCAACCCATCACAACAAATTTCATCCATAAATTATCAATATCTTATTCATAATCAAATTTCAAAAGATTTTTGAATTTTAAGTTTCAAATTTTATACAAAAAATATTGGTAATTGCAATCATAGATCTAATTGTATGGATACAATCTAAAGTTCATAATGTACAACTTTTATTAGTACGTCTTAGTTGCATTTTATAATGCATCTTTGCAATTCTCCATAGGCATTTAGGAGGTTAATCACACAATTAAAGGCATTTAAAGGTTAATCAGACAACTCATTTGATTAATTCAAACCCTTGAACTTCCATTAGTCACTTTTGACAGCTTGTGACGGTTTTAGAGCTGATTCTAAAAGTCACATCTTAAATTCCGTTGCCTCTGGGGTCACCTACCTACTCAAAACTCAGCATAATTCTGAAAAGCCCTTGAGAAAACGTACAACACACTGATTGTCATAGTGCACAATCCTGACATAAGATAGCATTGATAAAATACCTGATTCGTTTGATGGGCTCGCTTGGGGGCAGTATCACTATGCTCCAGACCCAGATAGTATTCCCACGCACCGTATGTGTCCTTTTTCTGAATAACCAAAACCAACATTAAAATCGCTAGCCATAACTCTGAATTTATAAATTAAGACCAACAAAATCACAGAACCTTAACGCTCTGAACTCTAAAACATGTCACCTGAAACACATACCTGAAAACGGCTTGCAACAACGTCGTCGTCTTGTAAGTATTCAGGACGGCCAAGTGACAAAAATGCAAATTTATACTGCACAGAGAAAAGAGTTGTTAATTCAGAAATCTCAAGAGATTCTTCATCAAACTATCAAGCGAATAGAGGTGCATCCATCGCTTACTTCACAGTAGTTTCTCAGTCACGAAAACAACATTACTACTGTAACATTCACAACCACGTTCATTGCATTACACTAAAATATCAACGAATGTCAAGATGGATAAAATCAAACCTTGGAAAATTCATCATCAGAAACTTGTAGTTTGTTTTGAACTCGCACTTTAACCTCAGCCAAAGTCTCGTTTTCCCTCACTACCAAAAAGAACGGTTCACCAAAATTTTGAACCTGCCATAACAACCAGCTCTATTGAGGTCACGAAGAAAACTTCAAAACATGCAGCTACAAAACTAGCAACAATTCAACTCAGTGAAAGAACCTGGAAATACATTACATGTCACAGTGATCATTCAGGGGTAAGAAGCTAAAGAGCCATAGGATTGAAAATGAAGGTAATCGTCATCAAACTGGCACAAATGACACACCCATGATTGTCCAGAACACCTAGAAAGGTTGGAGCGACTTTAACAACCAACACCTAGAAAAACTTAGTAGTAAAATCAAGCAGTTCCAGTCCTCAGACTTTCAATATTCAGCGGATTGAAATCATGTGAGCTGTGATCCTGTGAAAGAGAATTTAGGCTTAAGCTCTATGTACCATCTGGTTCTGTGCAGGATCCCGGAGGAAATGGTAGACATGAATCAAACGATCTTGCACGCCCAATTCTTTCTCCTCGTCAGGAATCTGCACATCCTTATACCAATTAGCATACTAACGGTAATAATCCAGCAAGTGAAGTCTAGTCAGTCGAGCATGCCCCAAACAAACAAAACTAACCTACATCTCCATTTTACAAGATCAAGATATACCACCTAGCTGGCATTAAACAGGAAAGTAATGACAAACCTCCTCAGCTCGCAGTGTCCAGTACTGGTCGTTGATGTTCTCAATTTTCTCATTCAGAGGGAAAATCTGCAGGAAATTTGTATTCCGCTCGTTATGTGAACCAAGCTAAGAAGAATTACAACCATCTGACCACCTGCGCCTATCCTCAATTCGCACAATATCTCATGCTATAAGTTCCTACCAAATTGAGGGCCTTCTCACGAGACAAACTTCCTTAAACTAGTGATTGTATCATCCAGAATATAATTGGGTAAAAGAAAATCCATAAATCAAACTCTTGATGAGACTTGTCTTCAGAACCTCGTTCCATGACTTGTGCACAGCACTCACCTTGTATATTTTGTGGTAAAAAACCTCCAGAATTCTCAACTCGGCGTTTGGGCTTGACAACTCCACCTAATCAAAACCACAAAACTCACTGAAACAATCGATATAATAATCCTGAGCGTCAGCAGTCGAAGAGCAGTTCAGCTCCTCTTAGATCATGTCATATGGACGGCTAATGCAGGCATTGATCGACACTCCAAAAAGTAAGATACAAGTTGGAAAAGGAATAGTGGGATGAATAATGAAGAAGCTTGCACACAGAATAAGAAGCAAAACTGCTTACCTTAGTTTTCAGCTCATTAATGACATCACCTACAGTACTTTGCTTCGGTAACCTGATATTGTGAGCTGACACCTGCAAATGGTCCAAGAGATTTATCGATGAAGGGGAAGAGCCAAAATCCACAGTACTAAACAACCAAAAAGATGCAGCATAGATTGATATACAAGCTATTGCTAACCTCCTCAGTTTTGGCATTGTGGTAAGCAATCTTTAATGTCTTCAACCCTTGCAGCTCAGGGAGTGGCAAATCCAACGTCTCAAAGTAAAGTACATCTGACGTCTGGCATGAAAACAATATGAGATTATAAATTAGATACATAGATGGACAACAGCCTGCTCCAAAATAAACGTCAGGTCCAACAAGTGGATAGTAATTTCAGGGTCCGCGATAGAGACAATGAAAGATCTATCATTGATCAATACTTCTAAGCAAGTTTGTTTGGCTGATTCGTTTGCGACGTTGAGATCTGAGGTCTATGAGAGCGCTCAAGATACCACCGGAGATTCTTTGATGAAGGGTGCGCCAAGTTCTTGGGTTTCGCCATCATAGTTGTGCTCATCGGCCTACGGGGATACTAGTGTATTAATATTAATGAAAATGATGAGTAGAGAAGCTACAGTACTCTGTAACATTTTTGTGCATGTTAATAAAATTTGTTTCAAAACTTAACCCCTAAACGTCCCAGCATCCAGAAACTGGATCACAAACAGATTCAAAGCCTTTGCAACTTTCTCATACAATTTTGGATGACTTTCATCCAAATCACCTTTGTAAGAGTATTAAATTCTCTACCAATTATAATAATTCTCTTGTGATGAGGAGTTATTGATAATTTTGGAGAGACCTCCAACTGCAAATATGTCAAATTTATTGGGTAGATTTTATGCTTGCAATGGTCCTCTCATGCACACCTCATGTACATCTGAGCCATGCTAATATCTACTTTTAAGGCTAGCATCAACTTTTGTTCAAAGGGATGGTACGTTTAGGGGTTAAACCCCATAGCTATATATTAACGTCAATAAGAACACATGATACCTGGTTGTAGTGACCAAGCATGTCACTGAGCCGTTCCACACCCCGATATTTGATTGGCTGGGGCTTTGGTTGCTGCGAGTAACAGTTGTGTGAAGTGAGCCTAAGTTTCGAGGGGTCTTCGAGACCGAGCTTCTGAGCAACCTTTTCTACCACGTCGTCATAGGTGTGCTGCTTTGATCTGCATAACATAGTCAAATTGAGAAGAAACACATGCTGAAACACCTGAGTGCTGAAATAATTATTACTTTCTAAAAATAAGGTCCAGCAACAATGTAAGCTTTCCAGGATTTTCATTCTGTAATTTAATCGTCATATTTGTTGAAATAAAATAACCAGAAATTGGCACTTTCCCAGATGCCCTTCTGGAACCTCAGATCTATACCGGTCCTCGTTTTAGATCTCTATTCACAGTTTTAGCGCTTCGAATCACACACCATTTTAGGGAATATGACCGTTCAAAAAATAAAAAATAAAAAATTCATCAAACTATCACTAGTGGAAAGGAGAATCAGACATTGATTTTACTCGTTTTTGGCAATATGAATCACCATATATTGGATTTGGTTACGTTTCAACCTTGGTTCTGTTGAATAAGATATGACACTCTACGGTGGGTAAAAGGGATTCTATATGTGATTACGGTACTAGCAGTTCGACACTCATCCTGAAGATTTTTGGGAAATTCGGCATTGACAATCAAGCTTCTTATAAATAAATTCGTGTGTTAACCACTGGAAACTGAGTAACGTTGTCACCAGCAATTAATTAACAAAGGCACCTGAGCAGGCAGAAACGAACAATTTTGGTTGCGTAGATACTTACAGCTCTAAGCAGAATTCATCGTCTTTGGGCTTCTCTAAACGACGGAAATGCACAATCTTCAACAAACACATCAGCAATATCAGTAGGTGCATTCCGTTCATCATCTTACGTTTACCAAACTTACAAATATGTATCCCAGAAATGCATTCTAATGAAATGATGCAAAGAAAAATGCCCAGCCAAATGCTTTCAACAAATATTCAAGTGAGGGACCAATACAAATATGAAACTAAGCATGACTTAAGGATTAACAACAAGGTATATTATGATTCAATAGCTCAGGTGTACCTGTCGGTTGCACACGTATTCCAGAAACGATGGCACATCTGAATAGTGGTAGCTTTCTTCCTCTTCTTTCGTGAGAGCTTTCTGGTAACATATGATATCACCGTTCTCCAACTGAACATAGGCACCAGCCAAACAATTATGTTATCTGAGCATTGCTCAAAACCGCAGGGTGCGTTTTCACTTAAAACATTCCAAATCAGAACCAAGTCGTGACAAATATAAAACCAAATGCTCATTTCTAGTGTAACCACACATACACTAAATAACGCAAGATAACTCTCATGAAAGTATCATCATGCTGCCCAATGCCTAGGTCAAATCTCTTCTCAGTGCAACTTGAGAGTCAGGGATTTAAGAGGTACACACCTGACTCCCCCTGAAAGTTGATTTCTTGTCAATGTGCTCACACATGACAGTTGGCTCGAACTTGATTTCCTGCAGCAACCAACCCTATCTCATCGTTAAAACTTCCTCAAATTGGAAACATCCATAAAGAAACAGAATCATCTGGAGTAACGACACCTTGGCTGACCGAGAAGAAACTTGGAGCCATACCATATCTCAACTTAACAATGTCAAGTGCATACCTCATAGAGTCTAAGTTCCTCATTTGCTGTAAAACCAGCCATCTCACACAATTTTTCGAGAATATCAGTTGGCCTTCCATTAGCCTTCACGAACAATCTTCCAACAAACCTAAAATACAGAAAGACCACGTCTCAGATTAATTTGAACTATGCCAAAGAAGATAAATTGCTAAACTTCAAACTTGTGACCTTAAACAATCTAAGTAGTTCTAGCTCACCCAAATCAGGACGTCTTACAGTGCCCTTCCAATTGATCAGACCCAGACTAAGTAATGCTACATTGATAGGCAGTGTGGTCATCGACCTTCTTAAACTTTGAATCAAAACGTCACTGCTGAATATTATTTTTGTGAAGCCTAGTAATTACGAATACCTTTGACAAATGATAACATTATAACCATGTAAAGTCTATTCAATGATAGCAACGTACCGCAACTCTTGTTTATCTGGATAGTAGAGCTTGAAAAATAATAGGACATCTTCCTTGGTTCTGTCTGGAACAGGAGCTGGGATGCGATCCTAAAATGCAATCCAACGTTGCTAGGTATAAGACTACGCAAAGTGAACATGAAAAGGAACAACAGAACTCATATCAAATTTAGTGTTATGCTAACAATGGTTGCCAATGATAATGTAGATCCTGGTGAGGATCTGCCAAGCACAGACGAAACAATTACCTGACCAGTCAGATTGACTTCCAACCAAAGTTTCAGCTCAGCATTGTGTGCTTTCGTGGATGTCTCTTTCAATTTACCCACCTATAAAAAAAAAACCGTAATCAATAATAATACGTAAGCGAATAACTCACTGTTTGTGAATTATCGTAAATATTTTTGATATCAAATTAAGTATCGAAAAATACGCTAAAATGGTCATGCAAGCTTAAATCTTGGGGAACCATCAAGCACAAGAAACTAATCTCTCAAGTCGTCACTGCTCATACCGTTTCCATCTCCTCCGCTGCAGTCAGTGGCCTATTAGGACGGTAAGTGTGATTCTGCCGCCGAGCCCAAAGCCAGAATTTCTGACAACTCACAGGAATTCCTGTATCTCTTGCAACTTCTTCCTGTAAAAATATGATTTAAGGCAAACCACTGGTCAATACAAATATTCTATAATATTATATAGCAGTGTGACCTGGCTCCATTAAACAGTTTCAACATGCCAATAAAACAAGCCAACAAAATCATGAACTTAAAAGAACTTACCTTGAACATTTTGAAAGGAACCTCCTGTTGAATACGGTAACTCTTCACCACGTCGTGATCGACAAGATCAAAAAATATATGTTTGCCGATTTGATTTGTGAGGTCCTCATCTCGAGCAATCTGTTGCAGACAGTATATTACTCGGTACTTAAGCTCAGCTACTTAGTAAGATGCATTGATTTGAGTACATAAATTCTTGCCTCAGGTAATAATCTCAAAATTTCTTGTGAGCACCAACAACAGGACACCCAAATGATCTTAATCATCTCCTTAACAATGAACTTCACCAGGATGTAGATACCTTAATGACCGTGTAAAGATGAGCTTCAGCTTTGTCCTTCCTTTTCCTTTCCTTCTCCCCCTGCTCCTTCTTAAGGCGTATCTGCCCAATTCCACGAGAAAAAATTCATGAATATAATGACTACATGCAGCAGAGAAAGCGATAAACAAAAAATATGACTGGACGCTCATCTATAAAATATCTATGAAGAAATACTGGCCACGTTAGCACATGTATATATTACCTTTCAACGCCAGCGAAAAACGTACCTGCAGATGTTGCGCAATATCCTTCTCATCGACGTTGCATATGACTTTGTCCTTGTCCGTATCCCTAATGTATACCAGCATGTACGCGTTTGAATATTTTGTGAACTTGAACGGAGTCTGGTTATACGCTGGGTTTTGCTGAGGCAACTGGAAGAAAACACAAAATATCCACAGGGCACGACGTTAAAGAGCTCCTCCGATTATGAACATAACAAATGAATACCAAGTTTCAAACACACTACGAGAGAATTGCAGAAGCCGCTGTCCAGCACACAGCTTATGCTGCCGTATTTACACCCTTATCACGTAGACAGAGAACAGAATTCGCCAGGCGATCTATTTGGGAATAATCTGGTAAGTTATTATTACCTCTTCTTCCCCCCCATACTGATCTTCAAGCGCCCTCTTCTCCTCCTCCTTCGTGACATGTTCGTCATCAAACTTGTACCTGCCGAGGGCAGTTAAACACATCTCCAAAACTCAAAAGTCCCGAGTCAGGAAGCTCTAAGATCACCTAACGTCACCTCAAGGATCAGTTACAGCGTATGTAACGTTTCATAGTGAATTTTCCAGCAACTATCATACTAGAAACCTGAAGAAAACATTCTATTCAAACTCATTCAAAGAATTGACCAAAATCATTGCTGAGACTTGATGCTTTAATGAGATATGCTATGAAGAGCAGCATCCCCTACCCCATTTTAAGTCGTAAGAGCAAGAACATAAAAAGAACCCTCCGTACAGAGTACATTAGTATTTAAAAAATAAGCATGGACACAAACAGATCAACATCTTGTCCGAAATAATTCTAGCATTCCTTAATCCTTAATCAAGGTCACCTGTAGAGTTGCAATCAAACTTACCATTGGTCTGAAAGGGTTGGTCTGATGAAAGCATAGTAGTGTCCTCCCGTAACTCCACCACTATGAACCAGCACACTGAAAAAACACGGATTTGTCGATTTCTCAGTCAACTGTAAACCAGGATATTTTTACCAAAACTCCACTCAAGACATGATCTCACGGAATAATCCAGTGGTAGACAATTTACCGTAAACCTACAGACATACTCTCCAAGCCATTAAAAAGGTAAGAAGCATTGAATGGTAGGAGCATGTCGCCAAAAATATGGACAAACCTGTGCAAAGTGTACAAGTTTCGTACACTTCGATCAGCATCTGGAGACAGATACTTGCCGTTGTCCTTATCCAGATCAAGTTGCACAGGAAACTCGTATCGATCATTGATCTGATAGGCCCGGCAAGATTGTGTCATATTACATAAGAAGAAATGGCGAGAGATCGGAATGCACAGACCAAGCCTACCAAGAAAGAATGAAACAAAGCATTTCATTTAAAACACTATTCTCGTAAAATCTCATTCTACCGAAGCTAAAACACATCATGAAGTCTTCTGAATGGGCATAATGCAGACCGACAAATTAACCCGACATTACCAAAGGAAAAACATAGATGCAAGTCCTGGAAACAATACGAGTCAGCCAAAGATTTCCGTTGGCTACCATAATTACAGCATGCAGAAAACATTGCAATGACAGCCAGGCCTACCTTCACCATGCAATCTCGCATGAAGTCGTACTCAAAACGTTTCAACTGTAACTGGAGGACAGGAGGAAAATCAATGAATAGGACCCCTTTCTGTGCATCCTGCAAACCATGATTATTTGCTTGATACTTGTTTTCCCCTTCCATCTTCTCGATTTCCACGTACTTGTCGAACGATTCATAAACATTTTTACAGCCCTTCACGTCTAGTTGCAAGTCTGCCAAGGTTGAAAGGCCAAAATGGTCATTGCTTTGTGATTCTATAGATAACCGAAGTTCACTCTAACAATATAGAGAGAAGAAAAATACAATGGAAGATTCAAAAGCGACATAGCAAGAATTATGCTTGGGTAAAATCCAGGTCCTTCAAGTCAAAAGAAAGTATACCATAAAAGGACTCCTTTCGAGTGGACTTATATTCGACATTGATACATTCGATATAATTCATATGATGGCCTTCAAAAAGATTCTGTATCGTTCCCTCCACTGCCGTACCCTACAAAAATCACAAACTAAAACTTCACGTTTCTCACAACTTCAGGGTCACGCAAACCTCAATATATATGCACCACGAACCTTTTATGACAAATAAGCGGTAACGAGCAACACGGATTCATATTGCAGACTGAGTACTGTAATCATAGGCTTGTAACCGACTGTAACATACTCCGTCGCAGTGGGCTAGGTCAGGTCTAAACCATCTCAACCCGCTCTGCGCTTCAGAACCATAGCGGAGGACATGAAAACAGGGGGGCGTACCTTCATTTTATCTTCTAGTTTCTCACATAGTACTCGGTTAAGTTCCTGAACGTCATGTTGCATAAAGGATTCATAAGTGTCCCATCCGAAGGACTTCGTGAGGTCCTTGGTAGCAACGCATGTATCACTGTACTGCATTTTGTAAAACAGGCTCTGAAGTGCAAGGGGAATGCTGCTGGATGGTGCGTCATTCTCAGTAGTGGGCATGTGGTATACAGCCTGTCCAAATTCATAGCATTAGTAACCATGAAGAGCGCTTTGTTGATGATGATGTCACAGAAAAACATAATGTAATACTCTACAAATCCAATTCATGCCTCAGCGAGCCCTATACACGGGAGAAAGGGGAAGGAATTGAAACCTTGCGAAAGAAAGGGAGATGATACAAAGTTTGAAGAAGAGAGTTCATATAGCACGTAGCACCCTGATTCTTCAAGCCCACCATACCGGTCTCCTTCTTGGAATCATGCGACCAGTAGTCCACCATCTTCGGAGCATTGACATCAGCTTCTATAACAAGCGTATCGTTCACCAAGAATCCCTTTGATGGATCATATAACTCATGTAATGGCATGAACGATGTGAAACCCCAGTCACTTTCTCGGGCATTAAACTGGTGTTGTGTGTCTGCACATGGGTAGGCACCGGGTCCGTGAGAAATCCCGCACCTCAACTTAAGCTACTACTCCTGACGCCTAAAATACAAAGCAATCAAACAGAAGAATCCGCACCTTTCCGAACAGACATCTTAGGTTCATACTGATTAACAACAGCCAAGTTGAAGTGCGCAAATCTGGTCCAGCCACTCGGCAGTTGCACGGAGTCGGCGCAATCTAAGTATATAGAAAGTTGATCCACGTTGTTCCCTCTCGGAAATAATAACACTCGCCTGCACAACCACCGGCATTGAACTCAGAAATAATCACTGAACTAATAACAACAACAGGTAGTAGCAATTAATTCACTACATCTAGTGGCAATCTCAACAAGAACCACTCGAATCCCATACCATTTGTAGCCTCCGACAACAAACATCTCCGAATAGTGCTTCCGCACGGATATCTTGGTAAAATTCGCTACACTCCATGTAAATTTCCCTGTGTGGTCGTCGACGGGCCGATTCTCCACTGTCGCAACGCTCTCTCCGTGTCCTACACATATGATGACAACTTTAAGCTCGTGAAAAAAATTCACCGACAATAAATAAACGATTCACAACAAATGCAGCACATCTGAAAAGATAAACAAACCTTCCATTGGTTCTATGCCGTCATTGAGATCTTGAGGAGGGACGACCATGTTCTCATCTTCCTGCCGCCATAAAATGCAATTAAACGGCACATCAACAAAAAGTGATCATCATCACGGCAACATGTTAGCATCATCCGCATGCTCATCATCATCATCATCATCATCAAACCTGCTGCAACGGGCCTGCTTCCCCCCAATTGTGCACCGTCATCACTCCAAACAGAAATCACAATTAACAGAAATCATCTCCAAAAACGACATCGGAAATAGAGAGAAGATCGGCATCGCACATCGAGAGGCGGCGCCATGATCGCGTGCGCCAATTCACGCAAAACCTAACAGATCGAGGAAGAACTCTTTGCTCAAATCCAACGCCACCGATCGCAATCTTCTGGAAAGCTGCTCACTCCACCTTTTCCATCCACGCCCGAACCCTAGCCGACCAAACCCTGCGGTCTACGCAACCCTAGGTGTGGCACTGCAGGGCAAAACTAACGTCGCCAATTGGCCGCTTCACCATATTTCAAGCGGAAAAAACGACCGTGTGCGGGACGCCGGGGCGGGCGGGGATTCCCATGCGGGAGGAAGAATGTGAGCGGGGAAAAGAAGTACGTTAGGGAAGAGGAATTGGCTGTGAAGATGGTGGTCGTCGGTGAACGAGAGAGAGAGAGAAGGGAGAGAAGAGACGAAGGGAGAAAGAGAGAGTGCTTGGTATCTTAGGGCGATGACGAGGTGGCGTTGCGAAGGGGGTCCAGCTGGATGCGAAAGAGTGACACGTCAGCTCACTGGGGAAGCCCCTTCACCGCTCTCGGCCACAAAGTGACCCAACGCCCGTTCAGTGCTTACGGTATTTTATTTTATTTTTTCCAAAGGTTCACTCTCCAAATTGGGCAGTTTTGCTAAGATACATTATAAAATGCAATTAATCTGCAATTCCTAAGCGTCTGAATGTGCCTTTGCGACCAGTAGAATACATTGTATTCTGGTTGTATTCAGAATGAATCCACACCTTGAATGGGTTTGAGTTCAGAAGAGAAGTTGGAATTCAGATCAATGCTAGTGAGTTACTGAGATCCCAATTTAGAGTTTTTTGTTGCTAGCAAATCCCAATTATACAATAGTGTATATACTATCTCCATGGGACATTTAACCCCTAAACGTCCACGCATCCAGTTACTGGATGTTTGTTGGTCAAACCCAATTTTGATCTTGAAGATGACTTTTGTTGCTAATACACCCAACTAAAAAAATGAAGTTTATTAAGTCTAGTTTGTACTCCACTTTTCAAATCTTAAAAATTCCAATTATTGAGTATTTTATTGCTTGTGCAAGCTTTGTAGGTCAAGGTTTGAATTACACTACGTAGGAATGATAGGATTTTCAGCTTTCGAATTTCAAAATTGAAATAAAAAGTTTCTATGGAAAACATATCATGTGATTCTCCATTGTAATTTGTACTTGCTCCCAAAACATATTAATTTTTTAAAAAAAAATTGTAATAAAAATTATTTTCTGAAGTATTT
Source organism: Pohlia nutans (assembly GCA_022496805.1). Lineage (NCBI taxonomy): Eukaryota > Viridiplantae > Streptophyta > Bryopsida > Bryales > Mniaceae > Pohlia > Pohlia nutans. The sequence continues at coordinate 13,229,056 of CM040091.1, read as the reverse complement.
GACATAAAAATTTGTTAAAAATGCCGTATTAAATATATAAAAATCTGAAAATTTCAAGACTGATAGGAAACATTCAATTCCATGCATGAAAAATATTACAAAAAATATTTTGATAAATCTTGAAGGCTAAATTCAATAAAGTGTGTAGTTTTGACTTTCCTACAAAGGAGTGGTACGTTTAAGGGTTAAGGGAAACGCCCAAACGATCATTTTTTGGTCGTTGTCTGAATCTAGCGGGCTACTGGAACCAAAAAAAAGTATTTTTTGAAAAATAATAAACATTTTAAAATACTACATCAACTCTACTTTTCAACGCAGTTTGAATTATGTCAATTCAAGTTAAACTCCACCCGAGAGAATTTTTCAAAATGAATTTCCTCGACATTATCTTAGTGTTAAAGAAAATTCTATTTGGGGAAAGTAATAATGTTCCTTCCATTGTTTCTTTTAATTATTTGAAGTTTACAATAGATAAACCAACTTTAACCAATCATGCTAAATTTTAAACATTAAAAGTGAAAATTAAAATTTATACAAATTTTCAAAAGTTAATAATTTTAAATTCATTAAAAAGAAAGAGATCTAAAGTTATTTTTGAAAGTTTGACCGTACGGATAATTTGTAGAGATGATGCCCTACATTTTGTTTATCAAACCAAACTTCATCGAACATATGGAAGGCACATATTATAACACATTTATATTTTGTTCAATACCCCTCAGACTTTTAGGGGTTAAGAGGGATATTTCAAAGTTGATGTATGAATAAAAGTTGTACATTATAAGTTTTAGATTTTATTCATACAATTAAATCTTTTGTGATTCAATTACAAATAAGATATTGACAATCTATGAATGAAATTTGTTGTGATGGATTGAAATGTAGTACTTTAAGTGTAGTGATTTTTGGAGATTTTTTGGTTGCTTGATTTTATGAGTTGACTTTTCCAATAGCACTTTTGAACACTTTTGAACTAATATCTTAGAAAAATTTGGTGAATCGCTGCAACATGAAACGAGGCATAAATTTTTCACTGATCATCCCCTTTCTAATTGGTTCTCACATTCACAATGCTAACTTCTCGTCAAATCTATTGTAAAAATTCACACTTCAAAATGTGTATGAAAGATGGGAAATTATGGATGAAATTTGTACATCGTTCAAAAAGTGAACGCTTAGGGTATTAAAGGCTAGTCAATTTTGTAACTGATTAAGAAAAATTTGAAGAATGTCCAACTTTTGATAAACTTGTTGACCAAAATCGGAAAAAACATAGAAAAAAATACTTGAATGTCTTTAGTTCTATGTTAAATCTAAATCGCCATAATTAGTAAATTTTCCAAAATTAAAAAACTAATAAATGGCATTTTGAACAATCTAAAATCTAAAATTAAGTTATGTTGACACTTTTATGGTGTTGAAATTTACCTTAAAGTACGGTATTTGATGATTATGGTAGTTTTTTTCTCTCTCAAGGGGTGCACTACAATGTGAACTACGTGAGTGAACGAAAAGAGTATTAATTGTCGGGTGGGCTTACAAAATATACATAAGCTTTGGGTATTACTTTGTTCAATTTTGTAAATATACATAGCCCATTTTTAATGTGATAGAAATTGTAAATTTACATATAGGGCCATTCACTCAAACTTGGTATTTAGGAAGGGTTTATAGAATGTGCAGAAAAATCACTAATAGGTTGGTTCAACCAGTTGATTTGTTGAATTGACGGTCTCATATCGAGATTGAATTGTATTGGTACAAAAAAGATCATGGATTACTATGGACTTATGACTAGACATATCATATCATGATAAACTTAGAAACTATTATTGCACTAGCTTCAATAACAAATGTAGTAAAACTAAACTTGTACGAGTTACATCCTACAAATAAAAAAGTGTTTAATGATTTCATCAATGATAAATAAGTACCTTTGTAGTGAAAAACATTTAGGCCTATTTATTAGGTCATATTTCTCATTGTATACATATGTTAGGCTTTTGCTTTTTAAATTTACTTTGAACATGCATACATACATTAGGTTTCTATTTTGTTATGTGTATATATGTATATCATTTTTTTATGAAAAAAAACCGTATACAAGGGTATTAATTTGGAGGTGATGCACGCACATAATACTGGGCTTTTAACATTAAGTGCACCCCGGGTTTTTATTTTACTAAAAATCACTTCAATTTGATTTAACTTTGAAAGGACCATTATTCAGTGATATATCTACAATGTCAATTTTTAGTGTAATTCTTGAATAATAATTGAACTTTGAGTCCTTAACAAACAAGTTTCATGAGAATGTCACTTTTAAAATTTCAATCATTGCTCGGGAGCAAAACAATTACCACCCTTGGCACAATTCTATCAGCATTTGGACAAACATTGGGCACCTAAAAAATCATAAAACCCTAAAATAAATAAATTAATGATTTTCTATAAACTATATTTATATTTACATTTGATATGTCCAACAACGCTAACGTGTGTCTGAGCTTTGAGATGTGACCTCTAAGCATTCAATCTCAATTTAATATTAAAATATCTTAATTTTTTAAAATATTTTTTTATATACGATTAGTACAAAAATTGACCTAAAAGAGTGGTTTTTAAAAAAAAAAAAAAATTGAATGAAATAAAAACCTATTACCGTTGAAATTTAGAGTGACTTGATATTTGGAGGCATTGAATACCATTTCTTATTGCTCAAAATGTCTGTGGTTCACAGTTGTCTTGTCAAATTGATCATTTTATGTGGTGGGCATTTGGTCTTCATAGAACTTTTTATTGTCAAAATTGCATTGTTTCAAGAAACATATTCATTGATGTACAGTACAGTAAAATTTCAGGATTTTGAGGAGAGGCCATTTGATTAGAGGTAAGTAAAGATGTGGTTTGTTAATGACCAGGATTCAAAGAAGTGTAGTGAGGCAAAGTAGGCAAACATGTAGAGCTTTATTCACTTGATTCATACCCAATCAAATCCAGTCCAAACTAATCCAAAGAAATGAGCACTAAAATGTCCTAGATATAATGTAGGCCCTACTTAATCAACATTAATATAATTTAAGGCTCGCTCGATGGCCAATCCTCCAAAAAAAACATTATTTTCACTTCATTGAAGCTTAAATAAGGAGAATGGACAAAGTGGTTCTTGGTAGGATTGAAGTTGCATTAAAACCTATAGATATAATAGAGATGGTTACTTGTAGTTCACTTGTCGACACCATTTGCCAAACAAAGCAATTTTTATCATCTTGAAGTCATGGTAAGAACAACTTGTCATGTCAAAGATTGTAAGGTCAAAAATTGTAATCTAGTAATGTTTGTTTTTAGACTTAAAGTTCATCAGATAGCTAAGATTCAGATATAGAAACATAGTGTTGGACATGTATAAGCCCTGGACATTTTGAGCTCACTCTTATTTGTTGCATTTATCAATGTTGGGTCTTTGTTGCTGTGTTTAACGCACAATTCGCTATTTATGCACTTGGTCAAGTGCGCTCATTTCATATACATATTTGACTTTAAAAAAATTGGTTTAAAAGTTATCTAAAAACATCAATGTTGTCTTTCTACAATCACTTAAATTGTAAATAAATAATTATTTTAATTATTTTTTTATTCTTATCTTTATCTTTTATTTTTCAACTTGATTTCTTTCTTGTCTTATTTCTTATCTCCCTCTTGTCTTTCTTGTGTCTTTTTTCTTGTATTCCTTTTTGTCTTCCTTGTCTTTTTTTTCTTCTACTTTTTTTTTTTTTTTTTTTTTTTTTTCCAGTTGTGGCTACTGAACCCTAAACAATGGAAGCAAACCCAAAAATAAAATAAAAAAATAAAAAAATCTTCTTTTGGTTGGTTGTGGGGTGCTGCTGAATTCTAAATGGCGGGCGCCCCAAAAAAAGGATTTTTTTTGAAAATTTACTATTTTTAGCCTCTGGATGCGCGGCCGCCATTTACCTAACTTTGTGTTACAATCCAAATGTATCGTCGGGAACTTGCCTTTAGGCGTCTCGGTACTAGAAAGTTGGAAATGTCCATGTACAGTGGGCTTCCAATCAAAATGTCGTTTTCGAAATCGCAGTGAGAAAAATTTCAAGACTGCCAACTTTGAAAGCCTCCCAAGAGCTCAAAAATTAGTATTCTCCCACGAAAGTTTTACCAAAGCATTATCTTTAAGTTAATTATATGCATACCAAATTTCAAGGCCAAAAGATGCACCGACAAAAAGTTATTCAAAATCTACCAACATTGGTAGCTGTGGAAATTTTTTCACTGCTGCCAACTTTGACAGCCTCCCAAAGTTTGAATTAATTTTTTTTTGCCATGAAATTTTTGAAACAAAAACCTCTTTATGTTAATAACATATGGTAAAACTTTCAAGGTCAAAAAATTAATAAAAAAAGAGATATTAACAATCTACCAACATTGTAGTTGTGGGAAAAAATGGGGGAAAACTATTTCATTGCTACCAACTTTGACACCCTCCCAACGGTTGAGAAATTGTCTATTTACCATGAGATTTTTGGCACAGCATGATCTTTATGATAACAACATTCATGCCAAATTTCAAGGTCAAAATATTTATACAAAAGAAAATATTTACAATCTACCAACGTGTGTAGTTGTGAGATACTTTTTATTAAAGACATTGAAATTGTTGAAGTATGTCAGATAATCATGCTTCTAAATTGAAATTCTCTAGATGATGCAATCTCTTATCATAAACGCTTCTCAAAAAAATCAAGGATAGCCAAATTTAGTTGTGTGCACTTGTCACATCTCAAAGACTCCGCTTGTTTAAAAATTGGAGACCATACATGCATGAAGAAGCTTTTTTTTACTCAGTATATGAGTGAGTGAGACTCTGAGTGAGGCTTTTTCCTCAGTGAGTGAGGCTGTGAGGCAGGATGATGGTATGTGAGTTTTTTTTTGTGAGGCATAATGATGGTATGTGAGACTTTTTTGTGAGGCAGGATGATGGCACGATGATGGCAAGATGATGCCAAAATTTTCATGGTGAATAGACAATTTCTCAACCGTTGGGAGGGTGTCAAAGTTGGTAGCAATGAAATGGTTTTCCCCATTGTTTCCCACAACTACACATGTTGGTAGATTGTTAATATCTTTTTCTGTATTAATTTTTTGGCCTTCAAATTTTTACCATATGTTATTAACATAAAGAGGTCTTTGTTCCAAGAATTTCATGGCAAACAAAAAATAATTCAATCTTTGAAAGGCTGTCAAAGTTGGCAGCAGTGAAAAACTTTCCACAGGAGCTACCAATGTTGGTAGATTTTGAATAAAGTATTTTTGGTGAATCTTTTGGCCTTGAAATTTGGCATGAATGTTGTTATTATAAAGATCATGCTGTGCCAAAAATCTCATGATAAATAGACAATTTCTCAACCGTTGGGAGGGTGTCAAAGTTGGTAGCAATGAAATGGTTTTCCCCCATTTTTTCCCACAACTACAGTGTTGGTAGATTGTTAATATCTTTTTTTTAATTAATTTTTTGACCTTGAAAGTTTTACTATATGTTATTAACATAAAGAGGTTTTTGTTTCAAAAATTTCATGGCAAAAATTAATTAATTCAAACTTTGGGAGGCTGTCAAAGTTGGCAGCAGTGAAAAAATTTCCACAGCTACCAATGTTGGTAGATTTTGAATAACTTTTTGTTGGTGCATCTTTTGGCCTTGAAATTTGGTATGCATATAATTAACTTAAAGATAATGCTTTGGTAAAACTTTCGAGGGAGAATACTAATTTTTGAGCTCTCGGGAGGCTTTCACCATCCCAAATAGGGTTTATGCTAATACTTTCACTTTAGCAGTTATTAAGTTAATTTCAAGACTTTGGACTTTACTTAACAACTTTTTTTGTTTTTTACCCAGCAGGGGTAATTAGAGCCTTTCTTTACATAACATCCATAGCAAGGTTTAATGAAAAATGCATTTCATATCCCACCTCTGAAATTGGACCATTATTTCATTTCCCAAAAAAAATCCAATTTTTTTTTTAACTGCACAAAAATATTAAAAAACAAAAACATCACAAAACAATTAATTAAAAAATAAGTAAGTGTAATACCAAAAATAATAAAATATGGTAGCTTTGTACATACTTGTGGTATGTTGAGCACTATAAATTTTTGAAGTTCAAATTTGACCCCCTTCTAGCATTTCCCATAAATTAAGGTGCACATAGGTGCACTTTTGACAAGCGGCACGCTACCAAATCCAAGTAGAAATGGTTAATTTGGATAGAAAGATTGAAAATTTGAAAACTTTATTATGGTAAACATCTTAACTTTGGAATTCTAGAATAAATGCAATTTTTTGTCACAAAATTCCATCCCAATATTTATTGATGATTTTTCAAAGATTGAAAAAATGCAGCAATTCCTACACCGCGACAAAAAACATGAGTGACCGTAGCTTGCAATCACCCTAGATATGTGTGGTAATTGATAAATTGCTAAAAAAAACCCTCACATAATCGTCCACACGATCGTCCATGGTAGCCTCATACAAGTATATACTACTGATCTTTTTTAATTGTTGGAGCCACTTTGTTGTCGACGGTTGTTTTCACGCTAGGGCAGCCAAAATGTGTAGTTACATCTTCAAATTCCAGGATGTTTTTGGCATTCAAACTGTTCTAGCATCTATTTAAAATTTGTTTTGCCACAAAAGGCTTCATAATTCTATAAAACAATGTTAAAACTTATCATTCAAGTTTAAAAAAAAAATTAAAGTAATAGCATTTGGATCCAAAGGTGTAATAATATTGTTTTGTTACATTTACACGATTTGGTAATAATAAACCAAAAAAAGTCTTTAGCCTTAAAGCCTCCTGCGAGGCCCTCTATGCTAAATGGATCCTTGACTAAACCCTTTGGGTTTGGATTTAGAAAGAGAAACAAATTCGCCAACCATTATATTATGGCTATTGTAGCCTAAGGTCATAAATTTTTAATCAAATCATCACTATTTTAATGAAATAAATAAATATATGTCTGCTCCAATAAGAATTGAGTTTCCAGTCTTGTTTGGTCCAATTCTCTCTTTAGGGGCTAGCTCATTGGCGCAAGTACTACCAAAAGTGGTGTCATGTAAGTACTTTTGAGCAAAACTTCCCATAGCTAATATTGGTTGATAGCACCTTGGACAAAAATCAATTGCTAAAATTTATACCCAACATATATTTGCAAAAAAAAAACAATAATTAAATTTGAAAACGCTCCAATCATGGAAATTTATAAAAAAAAACCATGACCCAATAATGAATGAAAGTTTCAGGTTACTCTTCATATTCAACATCTATAGTATGACGTGTCCAATTTTTTAAAATTAAATTTGAAAATGTTCAAACGTCGGAATTTTTTTGGTTTTTTTGGCCCAATACTTTTTTCCAACTTTTATTAATTATTGGGCATTGAGGTGCATGAGGTGCTACCAACCTATGGTAGTGGCTTTTAATGCAAAGGCCAAGGGGACAAATTATTACTCTAATTGTTGTAATCATTTTTCCTCGCTAATTGGACATAGTATCATACTGCTTACTACCACCATACTCCAATCGATACGCCCTCCTCTTTCTAGATGGTTTCTTATGTTCACATTGAACAATTAAATCCAACTAGGTTCATTTTTGAGTGCATTGTATGCAAGGCTTTTTTTTCCTGGCTTTTTATAGCTAGTTTGCTATAAAAATCCATTGGGAGGATTACCATTTGGGAACATAATGAGAAAACACCACTTCATGTAGTCACCAAGGCAATAGATTGCACCAGTTGCAAGCGAAGTTGAGACTTTGTGAGCGACACGTACTGAATGAAATGGCCAAGATGTTAAATGAAAAAGATAGAATGTATGAAAAAACATAGATCTGCCTTAAAGTTTTTCAAATAAATATATTTAAAAATAAGGGATCAAAACGCCACCTCATTCACTTGCATGCAAGCTTTTTTGTTTTATCCTCTTTACAAGTAGTGCAAAAAGTGATCTTTACTTGAATGATGAAACGATCTACATCTATGAGTATGGATGAAACATGTAAAACATGTGAAAAAAGAAAACAAGTTTATTCATCCAAAAGCTTGCACAGTGCATCCATTCATAATCTAGCAGTACAGCTTTAAAATTTGGAGCCTTCCAAAAAAATTGTATCACTTTTTCAGCCATAGATTGCCCAAAAAGAAATCACTGATCATCATAAGCTTCGCACTAACTGCAAGTGGATCCATCAGCTAGCCAATTTAGTTTTGTCCGAAGTGCAATGCAGATCAACACCAGATAGATAGAAACTCTGAACCCCTTTTAGGATCGGCGTGAATAAAGTGTCTGTTCGTCTTGACAATGAGCTTACGGTGTCCACCGAACAGAGGGCCATTGGTGCAAGACTACTCTCCCCTAATCAACACCACATAGACTGAAGAGTCTTAACCCCTAAAGGATCAAGGATTTGTAGTTCTTAACTGACAAATTCAATTGATCATATTGTGAAAAATATAATTTAGATGAAACCTCAATGAAGAACATTACATGTGTCAATCAATCAACAAACAAGAAGCTACGCTACGAGGAGCTTTAACCAAAATAGAAGAGGTGAAGAACAAGAATGCATTTCATAAACGGAATATATTTGCTACAGTGGTATTTAGCACAAAAAATGAACGTCCCCGCAATGCCTCTTCCCCATGGTCAAAGCCAATAAATTTGAACAAAATAAAGTCCACATGGAATCTACCCAAAATTGCTAAAAATAAATAATATGAGATCATATTTGGGCTTCTTGGTTCTTTAGGAGTTAACCTTTTTAAACCTCTTTCCTCAATCAAAGAGAAATCAAATTGGCTTGACATATTTGATGGAACACTAAAAAAAACAAACACAAGAACTCACCATCAATAACTGCAACCTGGCTTGTCACAGGCTGAACAGTGCACATAATGCAAGATCCATGCAAACTGTACCTCCTTGTCAGCATGCTCACGGAGTTGATAGAGCCATAATCATGGTCATCATTTGTTCAAGGAAGAATTGTCCACAAGAATTTGACTCATCTCATCGGAACTCAAGACATCCGCTCCAAATGATTGTACGTTTGAAGAGCAAGTACTACTTTCCAGTGGAGTGAAAATTCTGCCATCCTTCTCAGTCATTTCCATCAGAGAGAACGAAAAGAGTAAGGGAAGTTCAATTCCAAGGAAAAGCATGACGGATGAGTTCCTTACTAAGAGAACAATACTGTTCCTGAATGATGGAGCTGCTCAGGCAAGTGACGGCGACACAATGGGCCCTGCAGCAGTCAGAACCGAAGTGTAATATTGGCCGTAACACCATTGTGAACAAGCGGCTAGTCGCATCGTAGTCTCTGCCTTAGTATTTATTCTAACTTTATTTTTATGGTTTGTTTATATTGTTGAGCCATATAACTCGTAACTCCTTAAAAATGATGTGTTTCCGTAGTCTCTCCCCTAGTGGAGCAAAGACAAAAAAGAGTTTGTTGAGTACTAATCCTATTAACTAGACAGAGATAGCAATTGCTACATGGACAAGAGTACATGATCTTCTGCAGAAAGGGGAAGGGGAAGACAAATGCCAAAGGAAATGCAAACATGATGGGCCATTCACACCTGCCCGCTACCACACTTGCGTTTGTGTCCCTAGAATGCAAGGAGGTAAATTGCAAATATAACAAGTGGCTAGTTGTGTGCCTTAGTATTTACTGTAGACTTACTTTTACACCTTGTTGGTACAATACAGTAACTCCTTGAAAACGAAGCGTTTCCATAGTCTCTTCCCTGGTGAAGTAGGGACAACAAACTATTTGATCTTGTGTCAAAGCTTGTCTCTTCCTGCTTTTAGGTGATGCATGTGCATCACCAGCAATGCACATCTCTTGCAACACCCAAGATAAATTGTAGCCCCTTCTTGTATACGTCGAGTCAAAAAGAAACAATTTTACTAATGCACATTGTAGCTATCAGAAACTTACCTCAATGAGGCAAATTCCTACTAAAAAAATGCTGCTGCATTCACGTCCGGCGATGGGTGCAAATGTGCCATGAGTCAATGAAGGGTAGTTTGCATAAGGCATTGAAAAGAACTCTGGACTTTCTAAGAGCAATATGAGACAATATTCCTGGTTTTAGTGCAAACTGTGTGGTGCAGTCACCAGAAACAACCAAGTTCCAGAATTCTCTCAGACTTGCTTCAAGATTAGTAGAAGTCGTAACGATGTATTGATGCTAAAAATCACTCACTGTCATGTAGGTCACAATCGTTTGCATTTGAGAAAGGAATTTGTGAGAGTAATAGTCTCAAAAATACCCAGACTATTTACGGGAAACGACGTAAGGTAGATCATGCCCCAATTCCATGTGGCTCTTTAAACCATACATCTGTAATTTCACTCACTGCCAATAGACTTAAACCAATGAAAATAGCTGCATACTAAGATTCCATTTGTAGAAAGGTCCATGGAGATAGTAGATACGTTGCTATATACCTAGCATTTGCTACCAACAAGAAGCTCTAAATTGGGATCTTGATAGCTCATTAAAACTGCTCTGACTTAAATTCCAACTTCTTTGTTGAACTCAAACCCAATAATTATGTGGATCTATTCCAGATACAAGAAAAATACACCGTAGTCTACTTGCCGCAAAGGCATTTCCGAAGTTTAGGGGTCAAGGGAACTAACCTTTTCTGTTGCAGAGCACTTTGGTTGCCATAACTCGAAGTCATAAATCTCCATGACACTTGATTTTCATTGCACCATGGTAAGTCATGTACTCCTCTATCCCATATAAGCTTCCTGTTGAAGGAAATTCCTAAATTAACTCCACCATTGCAGTCCAATGCTGTGGACCCTGAGCAACAGGAAGCTTATTATGCTATGGGAAAACTGAAAAGGGGTTCAGTAAGCTTATTATGGGAAAGGGAGTATGACATTTTGAAGCCACAAATCAAAAGAGACATGAGATACTCGAAAGAAAGAATTTGATTCATGAAACGTGTGCAAAGCGAGACAAAATGTAGGAAGCCGCTAAGAAAATCAAGCTCTTCAAAAAAATTAAAATTAAAATTTGAGATAATATATTCTAAAACTCACTGAAAACTACGAAAAAAACTCTGATACTGTTTCTCTCTCTAGTTGCTAGCATGTGAAAATACAAAGTGTAATCATATCCAAAGCGTAATTAAGTCCATGCCTTCATGTAACAAACCTAATTCCCCAGGCGGCCAGAACTAGCTTCAGAATTTCATTACTGAGTCTATTAGTCGAGCCTCTGCTACCTCTGGCTGGTTCAGCAAGCATTCGCACATGTCAAAAAATCTGAAACCCTAAAGCTCGTCCGTCAATTGCTTCAAAAAAGATAAAAAAGAAAAGGAAAACCCTAAAGCTCATCTTCCATGCGGAGATACTCGCCAAGGTCGGCTTGATGCAGGGCGACAATATCATTGGGGTCCAGCTTCCGGCAATCCTGCGTGGACTTGGCAGCAACGCCAAACCCTAGCGGCACATCAGACATGGAGAAGATGACGACGCCCTGGTACTGTGCGGTGTTATCTGTGATTCTGCCCAAACCACTTTTAACCACGTGATTTCCATACAAAAACGACATCTCCGCGGACGGCTTGAGCCAGATCTTGTGCTTGGCGTGTGCAGCGATGAGGTCCAAGCAAGTCACCGTGAGACGAAACTTGCCGCTCTTGGTGAACTTCCCCAAGCACGTTCCCAACCCGAACAGCTTCTCCCGGCCGACGTTCGTGGCCCTTCGCACCAGCGCATCGGAAACGTAGTAGCACCTCTGCTTGTGTAACCGGAACACGTAGCCTCCCTTCCCGTCGGGGCCTTCGTGCGAGGGGCGCTCCAACACGTGCTTCAGGTTGCTCCCCACGAATTTGTGCAGCTTCTCCAGCACTTGTGTCATCTCGGCTTCATCTAGCGGACGCATTTTCACCACAACAAAAATTGAAACCCTGTGCAATCGAGAAACTGAAGGCTGTCGATGAAATGAAATGAAATGCTGCCGAAAAATGTGTGTCCGGGTCCGCCAGAAGCTCCCGAGATGTGAGAGGTTTCGGGTTTTAGGAATTAGGGTTTCCGGGAAAGTGAGGCTGCCCTAAGATGGAAGAGGATAACCGATTACACTTGAAATTGTTGTGACCACTATTTCGTGTTCACACTGCTGCGTTTCAGTTTTTTCCTGATCCTTGTTCACACTGATGAGTCTCTGAACTGCATCAGGAAAGTGAGTGACTCAACACAACATCATTTCTCACCCTCCGTGGAAAAACAAAACTGGTTAAAAATAGAACCTGGGGTGGCTTTTCTAAATCACTCAGCAATCGGGTTTTATTGTTTTACTGCATTCGATAATATAGGATTCAAAATTACTATTTTTAGCCACTTTAGTTTTTCCATGGATGGTGAGATTTACTATAGTAACCTTGATTGAAACTACACTGTAAGGTAGGGGTGCCAATTTTCGTCCAAATTTCAGGTTTGCATGGTTAGGTCTGTGAAAGAAAAAGTTTATTATTTTTGGATGCTTTGCAAAGCTTCTGCAAAGGCATCCCCCCAAAAAAACATTTTTTTGGCTATGGCTAGAATTTTTTGTGATTTTCTAAATCCAAGAGCGTAGACTGCCCAGTGGTCGCTCATAGGATTCCTGCTTTTTCAAGAAGTTTGCTTCCTAAAGTCATGGACTTATTATTACAATTCTGACCGAAAAGGCTTTAATATTCAGTTTCTTGGGGCATCATAAATCGTGCATGTGGTTGGATTAACCATGCCAATTAAGTCGAAGATGCGTACAGGGCGGAACTCCAAAATTGGGATCCAAGGAAGATAAAGCGCTGTAATGACTGCTTACACCACCCAGGCTGGTCCAAAAATGCACGCAGTTTTAGGGTAGGTGCGGGCCCGCAGCCCTGTTAAACCGTCACTAACAGGCCCATATTCCAAGCCTATGCGTTGAAACCTCGCGCCTCCCAGCTTAGCGTCTGGCGCGGGAGCGTCAAACCCGCCAACAGCTACGGCGTCCTCTTCGACGCCGCTCTCTGCCCATTCGCTCATTGTCGTCCTCTCCCATTCAGCTCAGTTTCCTTTGTTTCGGCTTTCTCTTCCACTCCGCTCAGGTGCGTGGTTGTTTTGCTGCGTTTCTTTTTAATGGTCGCTCTTCTCCATGTTGTTTGTTGTTGCAGTTTCTTCTGTCTCAACGCTTTTGTTTTAGGATTCCTTGCATTACTCTAGCAGAAAGGTATGAGTCATCGTTAAGTATAGTATCACTGGAATGCAGGTATCGAAATCGAAGCCCGCTGGAGAGAAAGTGGCGAGGGTTCCGGAGGTTAAGAAAGTTTCGCTTCAGTCGAGCTCTGGCTTCAACGTCCATGTCGTACAAGAGAAGGTTGTCAAGATCTGCCCTAGCGTGACCCTCACGCTAACAAGTTCATCGAGGAGACGTATCAAACAAAACGCAGCTTGAGCATATTCTCTTGAGGCCCGACGCTTCTGTTGGAAGTATTGGGAAGCACACTCAAACGCTTTGGGTGTACGATGACGAAAAAATGGTCAATCAGACTGTTAGGTTTGTTCCCGGGCTATTTTGACGAACTCTTGGTCAAGCAGCGCGATCCTTCCATGGACACCGTGAAGGTTAGTTAGACGCCTTTGGTTGCATCTACCATAGTACTCTCTGTTTGTTAGGTCGGAGGTTGTGGAAGACATTCAAAGAATTTCTCAGAAATAGTGATTCAGTGATTTTTTGCTTTTTGGCTGCAATTCAAGATCGATATTAACGAGAATTTTAGCAGCGTTTATAGTAATGGGGACAGTGTTCCTGTTGAGATCCACATGGTGTTAACGTTCCCGAGATGATCTTCGGGCATCTCTTGACTAGGACCATTGAAGGTTGAAATTGATATGGAGCGAAGCTTGCTAGTATTTTCTCCACCAAATTCACCATTGAAACCGCAGATGGGAAACGTCAAAGTTGTTATAAGCAGGTATGAAGAAATATCTTAAAAGAAGTTATGAAGCTGAAAATTTTCCTTGGAAAAAAATAAATGTTTAGAGTTTTAACTTAGTAAAAAATTAATCGGTTTTAAGATTGACCATTCTCACGGTGGTGTTTTGACAGTGATTTAAGCCACAACCAGTTTGATCCACAACCATTTCCTACATGGTTGAATGCATCGATGGGCTCTCTTTAGACAATGTGAGTCCTTTACTGGTGTCCTCTTCTCATAGATTATGATTTTTGCCAGGTTGCTAACACAACTAAGCTACGTGCACCCATAATCGCCACTCACAGCATATTTATTATTATCAAATATAAATTATTTTTATTGGGTCCTATCGGAAAGGAAAGTGGATTCCAGCACATTAGTATGTACACGTTATTTGGACATTCCATGAATATAGTACTCCCTCTCTTCAGAAATAATGGTCTTAGTTTCTTGTATTTTTTTTCCGATACAATTGTCTTCTATTTTATACTTCAAACGTAAGTCCACTTAAAACAGGGCTGATAATAACAGTGACACAAAAACTACATGTAGTTATGATGGAACATTTTCTGGTTACTCAGATGGCTGTTTTTTAAGCAAGTTAAAAAGAAAAAAGCGTTAAGTTGATTTCTGGGCAGAGGGAGTATTGTTTATAAGTAATACCCAAAAGGGACACACGTACAATGCTGTGGGTTCTTATTGTGTACATCTTGTGCAATAAATATTTATATTTACGTCACTTTTGGGTACATTTTGAGTGTATATAAACTCGCTATTTCCTGTTCATGATAACCTTGTCTTTCAAGCTTTTGGTGCTCCTTCAAAACTCTACAAATTCCAAAAAGGAATTAATAACAGTTGGCATATATGATATATGGTATTAACCCTTTCATAACCAATCAACCAAATATGGCTTCATGTTTTGTAGCAGTTTTGAGTCGGTTTTATGTGAAGTTTTTTATTGTTCAAATTTATTTATCCTTTTGGTCAACACATGCAATGTTCTATACTAATTCTGGTGATATAAAATTTGGTCCTATCTGGATCAAAATTTTCATTATATGAATGAGTGAATTTGTCGTTTTAAAACCATGAATTCTTGGTCATGACAGGGTTAATCAATGTTGAATTTGGGAGTGCAGAAGATTTGAAATTGGTAATTTGATTGGACCATTGCCTGATGATATCATGAGCTATCCTTCTCTCCAGGCCCTCCACTGTTTCTTAAACCTCTCTGCAATTTCTGTACATCTTTGAAACTCTTACACAAGATTTTCTTCTTTTTTTTTGCATCATTTTTTGTTGCTTGTTTTACGAATTGAGCCATAACCTTCATGACTTTCATTTTTCTTGGGGGCTTGTTCAGATACCTTGCAAACAATCAATTAAAAGGGTTCTTGACTATCCCATTGAGCAAAACTGGCGAACATGGAAGAAAAACTGCCGAACATGGAGTGTGAAAATGAAGTCCTTCAACAACAAACCCTTGTACTATCACCAACAAAGGGCTTGTCGAATCGATTTCAGAGCACAGTATTTCAGGTGAGAATTCATTAAAGGATAAAACATGACGTTAGTGGTTCACACACTTATCAATATTCGTGTAACATGACGTTAGTGGTTCACATGGTTTCTGAATCCTTTGAATAATTATATCCTAGGCATGAGTGAAAATCTGCAGCCATGTAATGTCATCAATCAGACTTAAGGATGTTTTCAGTCCCACGTTTTCATACTACTACATGTCTAATGTACCCACTGTTGATAACCTTTCAGAGGACTCCTGACAATGGTTATCTCGCCAACAATGACCACAGAGAAACTCGTTCAATACTGGTGAGGAGCTATTTCTTAACTGGTTATGATATCCTACATTCTACCTCTATGATCTAGGATCATAATGTATATGCATATAGTTTGCATTGAAACACCCATTTCGTTAAAAGTGCACATGCCCCTCTAAAATTGCACATTGTGAATTTTTGATAGGACACTGGATGAGTGAAAATAGCATAAAAAGGCTATGAAAATATATGCCAAAAAATATTGTAATTCTTGAATTAAGCCATTGGCAAATTTTGTGTTAAAAGAGTACATTGGGGTTCATTATATAAAAATTGTCTTCCACGCAATTATTTAAGTTTTTTTAAATTGTTTTTTGGAGTTTCTAAAGTTTAGGTTTATGTTTTTGGAGTGTTTTAAATTTTACATGTTTTTATGTCGATTTTGCAATAAGTTAATTGCAAAGACGGCACTAAATCCAACCAATCTATACTACTTATTCTACAACAACTCCTTAAAAAATCCGATAAATAGTTAGGCGTATGCCTAACCCCTCAACATGTTTGCTAAAATACACTGAAAATAGCTTGCTAAAATACACTGAGAAATGCACACCATGTATTAAACTAAAGCAAAAGATTGTTTTTCCACCATACAACATATACCATAAAACATTGCAATTCTATTTTCCCTATATCTGGGCTACGTCGTTCTCCATACTAACTTGATGTTGCCAATTTATCATCTCTAAATGGTTGTAGAGATGATTTTTTTCACCAGTAGGAATCTTTATATCTTTCTCTGTTCTATTGCCAAATATTGTTACTAAATTTTTAGATCCCACTGTATTTTTCCACGCAATAAAGATTGATTGAATGGGAATACAATCATTTCTTTCTCGAGAGGGTTCCCATCCTCGTTCTATGCAATTCCTATACCGTTTGAAAAACTTCCCAGTCTCGTCCCGCACACCAAAATGCATTTTTGGTTGATACCACATAACAGTTGCAGTACCATCAGTACATGTTTGTCGGCTCATCTTCAACACCTTTGCTATAAAAAACGGTATTCCAATGCTGCGATCTTCATCAGTAGTTTCCAAAGCGGCGAACATTCCAATAGAAACATCCTTACTAGGATTGAATGGAGGAAAAGCATTGGGGACCACTGAATTTGATTGTATCAATGAGGCATTCGGCAAATTTTGAGTTACATTTGTAACTCTACCATGACTATTGTTTCTTGGTCGTACTCGATGGCCTACAGGTCTTTGGGACCGAGGCCCAAAGAAATCTGGGACCATCACTGGAGGTAGAGATTGAAGAACACTTGCGATCGCTTCATTTGATGTAGTCTCCTCTACTGAAAGCATAATACTTTGTTCTATGCCTTCATCTTCAAATGGCCAAAATGGTGATAATGCATCCATACTCCGATCCCTCTTAGGAAACTCTTTCAAATACGTGATCAGCTTTGAAGTCTCTTCAATTGCTTCAAGGTTTCTTTCCACGTTTGTCTGTCTTAGAATTTGCCGTTCCTTTAGCAATATATAGTCCTCTAGTGCCTTCAATTCCCTGTCATCTGCTTGAGAAACTTCAGCCAAATCGGGTTTTGAATGAATTGAAGGAATTGTTTCAAAACAAACATAGCCAGTAGGAGGCAACCACAATGGAGATCTTGCATATGGTTTGTATTGTACATGTGCTTCACCTTCTTGTACATGAAATCTAAAATGATGAGGTTGGCTTATGCCAACAAATGCATCTTTTCGCAAGTGCGGAGAGATGAACTTCTTCCAATCTTGAACATGCTCCAAATGTTCAGCCCGAATGAATGGTTCGGAACGTGACGGCTTTTCTTGAATTATTTGCAACAACTCTTTCAATGAGTTTATATCTCTGAGCTTCAATGCGGACGATATGGAGCTAAATCGTTGGTCAATATCCTCATGTGTATGACCCACAATCAGGAAAGATAATTGAATTTCTTTGAAAAATCCTAAGCCAACTAGAGCAGCACACATGCCCAACATGTATACATTCTTGTTCTCTCTCTCACAGTTGTCGGCTTGAATGTGGAGAATAGGAGGCAACTTCTTCCAAATGCGTTGAACATCTTGCAATACCTTCATTATAGACGTTACAACTTGATTGCTGTCATGTTTATGATGAGAGTCAATCCATAGATGGCAATATAGGCCTATACCATGTACCAGAATTCCACATAAATGTGTCTTGACATACCGAGATTCAATATTCTTCACGTTCTGCTTGAATTTTGGCACGTATGTTGTATTTTGATCCATGCCATCAATAATAATGCTCATGCTATCTTCAGGATTAGCAATAGCCTTTTCTCTTACTCGACTATAAGCCTTTCTTTCTTCAATCGTCAAGTCAATATAAAGGCGATACGCTGCGTGTACAGCTTCCCTCATGGCTTGATTAGGCATTGACTGCCTACTTTCCTTGTATTCCCAACAATGTTGGCATTTTGAAAATCTAGACTCCTCTGGCACATGCACATTTGTAAACTCCTTCTTCCACATCTTCGAAAACGTTGACAGTCCAATTTCTTTTTCACCCATTTTGGACAATGATGTATTTATAACCGTTAGAACTTCGTGCTGCAAAACACCCATAGGTAAACAAATCACAGGAACAATTTCACCGTCCGCCTTACGTCGTACTTGACGATGGGGTTGAGTTTCTCCAAAACATTCGATAAACGATTCAAACTTTGCCCTTGCCATAGATATATGTGTCGCTTCCCTTTGGTTGCCCGTATTACCGTGGATGGGGTTGTGTACATCTTTCTCTCGAATATTTGACATGATTTTGTTCATCCTCCTTCTTGAATATCCAATTGCTGCTGCAAAGCAACTATTACAAACTTTCATCCCAGAGATCTTTGTTTCAAACTTGAATTCAATTTCCAAATCATGACGTGCTACTTTAAACGCTCGTAGTGTAGTTACTAACCACATGGCCCGCTTTGCATAACTTATATCTTCCCATGCTTGGTATCTTAAAGATAAAATATCAAATGCACTTATAGGCTCCAAGCAATGTTTTGAGCAAATTGGTCTTTGCTTCACTTCTTCTATTGCAGCTAATGTTACCTTTTCTCCCCGTCTCATTCCAATTTGGCGAGGTCCCCCGGGACATCTCTTCTTTCGACGTACACTAACATATGACCTCTTTGGAAGAGATGATGACAATCCATCCATAGAATGCACAAAAGATGATCCTTGCGCTCTTCCAGCACTTCTATTTACACTATTTCCTACTTGAGTATTTTCAAGAATTTCAACTCCATCGACATTTGGAGATGAAATCAACCTTAGTTCCCTCGTTTGGAAACAAGGCCATCTGATAACTTTGCCCATGCACTCTCCCATTGTTGACATGTATAATTCATACACATTTGCATTCTCATCCTTCACACTTCGCACTAGTACAACTACATCACTTGCTCGAACAGGACGTCCTCCAACCATACATCCCACAACATGTTCTTGAACTACACCGCGAGCAACTTCAAGTCCTCCAATGTCTAAAAGTGCTACATATTTATAGTTTCCCGATGAATTTGGTGTAGAAAAGTTTGTAGATGCATCTGACGTTCGAAAATTTGAGATAAATCCAGGACTTGTGAGACCACGTGAACTAGAAGCCAAATCCACAAAACTCATCTTCTTAATCCACTCATTCCAAAATGGCTGCATCACAAAACAGATTAAATCAAACTCATGTTTAGAATGAAGTCCCCAAATGAAAAAACAAAATATTGTAAGATTAGCTAATCCTCCCCCCTCTCCAATCACTTGCAATTATTATGTAGAGCACTAAGTGACGGGGATTAGCCATACGCCTAACCCCCTATCACTATAATTATTTGATACCATACCAAGTGAAGGGGTGTTAGATGTATGTTTAACCCATCTCACTTT
The DNA here is from genome assembly GCA_022496805.1 of Pohlia nutans. NCBI lineage: Eukaryota > Viridiplantae > Streptophyta > Bryopsida > Bryales > Mniaceae > Pohlia > Pohlia nutans. The sequence continues at coordinate 13,209,284 of CM040091.1, read as the reverse complement.
TATTGATTTTTAAAACTGCAAGTGATGGAGGATTAAACATATATCTAACCAACCTCCCTCCATTATCACTTGCAATTATTACCCAAACTAGCAAGTGATGGGAATTGCACATATGCCCAATCCCCCAAACATTTATAATTTTTTTTTAAATAAATGTCTGGGGGTAAGGCATATGCCTAACCCCTCAACATTTACAATTTCTAACAAATTAGAATATTGAAGGGTTAGGAATAAGTTTAACCTTCCAACTTTTAAAAACTTTAACAAAATAAGATGTTAGAGGGTTAGGCATATGTCTATCCCACCAACACTTCAATTATATAGTAGAATAAAATATGGAAGAGTTAAACATACGCTTAACCCCCTATCACTTCAATTAGTTGTTAAAATACCAAGTGACGGTGGTTTAGTATACGCCTAACCCATATCACTTAAATCATTTGTTGCAATATTGAGTGATAAAGGTTAGGCATGTGCCTAATCCCTTTTAATTAATTTTCAAAATGCAAGGTAATAGGAGGTTGTGCATATGTTTAACTCTTTAATAGTTGGAATTTACAAAAATTATAGTGATAAGCGGTTAGGCGTATGCCTAACCCCTCAACAATTTTATTCTACATAAATTTATAATATGGGTCTATGGGAGAGATATACAAATGTTAACCTCCGAACTCTTGTATTCTATAGATAAATAAAATATTAGAGAGGTAGGCATATACTGAAACTCTAAACTCTTGCAATTTGAAATAAAAATAAATTACAAGAGGGTTAGGCATGTGCCTGACCCACTAATACTTTATTATGTAGCATAATAATACTTGGGAGGATTAGGCATATGCCTAACCCCTCAATTCTTACAATTTCTAAACATAGTATAATATGGGAGGATTAGGCATATGCCTGACCCCTCAACTCTTACAATTTCTAAACAAAGTATAATATGGGAGGATTAGGCATATGCCTGACCCCTCAACTCTTACAATTTCTAAACAGAGTATAATATGGGAGGATTAGGCATATGCCTGACCCCTCAACTCTTACAATTTCTAAACAGAGTATAATATGGGAGGATTAGGCATATGCCTGACCCCTCAACTCTTACAATTTCTAAACAGAGTATAATATGGGAGGATTAGGCATATGCCTAACCCCTCAAACAAAATGTCGTTCTAATCTTTAGCAGCATTGCAGCTTAACTAAAAAAAGGTCATACCTACAACGTTCAAGCTACAAATAGAACGTCCACTTCGGAAACTAATAGTTGATTATAGTACTAACTTTCAAGACATGTTTTCCATTGTTTGCAAATTTCTACTTTCTATTGGTACATTTTCACTTTCTTGAAGCTTCCTAAATGCTCTCTATAAATATGGAAGCAGCCACTTCTGGCCATTTGAGCACTTAGGGGATAACAGTCTAAATCTGTTCACAAGCAAACTTGATTTTTCATTGTTTTACAGTTGACTAATATTATGTAAGACAAACAAGACATCCATAGATCAGCAGTGAAATTTGAGAACACACACAATGGACAAACATATAAATATGTTCAGTTACTTGCCTGCTCAAATGATTGCGATGCCCTGGCACGCGAAGCTGAGTTCTGCTGCTGCTGCTAAACTGAATTTGAGGTCCTTGCCGATCCTGGATGGAGCTGAGACTTGAGGTCCTGGATTTCTTGTCTTTGAGAACGGCAAATGGTGGTCAACTTCTCAAATTTGGAGGCGATGGCTGCTTTCTCTGATTGAGCCTGCCTCAGTGCTTCATTTAACCTATTCACCTCATCTTTCAACTGATCGAGTGATCTCGACTGCAAAACGGATTGACTATACTCCGCTTCAAAAGCTGACCAAAAAGCCAGGGTTTTCACCACCTCCGCTGACCAGGAAACCAGGAAGCCGGTGGATGCGCTGGTGTCTGATCAGCTTGCTGCTTGGATTTTGCCGGTGTCTGATCCGGTGTCTGCTTGGATGCGCCGGTGCTTGCTGCTTGGATGCTTGGATTTGCTTGCTGCTGCTTGGATGCTTGGATTTGCTTGCTGCTGCTTGGATGCGCCGGTGGAGGTGACGGAGATCAGGTGTTAGGAGATCAGATGCGGAGATGACGGAGATCAGGTGACGGTGATCAGATGCGCCGGTGGAGGTGTTAGGAGATCAGATGCGCCAGGTATTAGGAGATCAGATGTGGAGGTGACGGAGATCAGGTGACGGAGATCAGATGCGCCGGTGGAGGTGACGGAGATCAGGTGGAGCGATCAGGTGGAGAGATCAGGTGGAGATCAGGTTTGTTCTTTCCTCTCTGGACGCAGAGTTTCTTCTGCTCAAGAAGCTGTTTACAAAACTCACACCTTGCCTCGTCTCCTGCGCTCCTGGCACATGGCAGACTGCAGCAGTCCATCTATCACAGCCAGTTGGTCTCACCACTGTCTCAATTCCTCTCACTTTTCCTCTCCAGACTTTGCACACACTAGGAATCGATCACCACCGGCACTAAGCTAAGCTAGCTAGTCGCACAGACGAAGAAACGGGGAAGAAATGCGGCGCTGCTGTTGACTCGGTCGGTGTGGGTCAGGCCCTGTGCCAACGATGAATAATTGAAGTAATGGTTTGTGGAGCTGACTCCTTGTGAGGATCGTGACCTCCTTACAGTCGAAGTGATCGACTAAGCTAGTGATACACAGACGTATGCGTTCCTTTTTCTAGTTTTTTTCCCAGATTCAAGGAAGTTGACGAAGTTGACGAAGTTGACCCCAGTTGACGAAGCAAGAATTTTGGTTTTCTTGTGTCATACGTTTATTGCAAGGTTGGTTCCTCTGTTTATTTCTCCGCACAGGCCGTTTTCACCTCCTTTTGCTGCCTCTCACAGGCCCTTTTCACCAGTAGTTGGTGCCAGGTCCTCTTTTGGTATCGCTCAACTGGGTGACTGCGTGATAGAATTCCACTCACATGCAATGAGTGGTCTGATTGACATTTTGATGTAGTGATCCTCTGCTTTTCAGTATGAGACTCTGAAACTGACAATGAAGCCTTCGTGAATGTAACTATTTCAAATTGGCTCCTTACAGGAAGGATTTTGAGACCTATTGCAGATTCACTCAATGCTTTGCATTTACTTGCAGAAGAGGGCTGACTACCGGGTCTTTTCTTTCTCAGGTGTGCGGGCACAACCAGTCCCTTATTCAGCTGATCACACAGAAGCCGATAACTTTCTGGCTGGTCTTGCTCTTCCTGGAAGCACTGGAACCAACTCAGAATTTATCATAAACTTTGACGACAGCAACAGCGAAGGGGAGCGGGTGCAGACACAGCAGGAGTGTTGGATTATTAATTCCAACTCTTTAATTGAGTTGCTTGAAGCATAAGGTAGAAACACCAATTGCCAATGTTGCTACAGAATGTACAGTAAAGGCCCCCAATTTTCACCCAAAAAATAGACACCATGTTAAAGAAAGTACAATTCCAACCCGAGAATGAGATTCACGGAAAGTCACCTTTGAATATCTGCTATGCCTAGGGTTGTGCAAAATATTGAAAGAATTGACCGTTTAGCTTATAAGATTATAATGTTCAAAGTTTGCATTCAACAAAATAAATGTCTGGGGGTTAGGCATATGTCTAATCTCCTAATAACTTGCAATTATTTTTTAAACACTAAGTGATGGAAATAGGCATACGCCTTACCCTCATCACTTTGATTAATTTTAAAATTCCTAGTGTTGGGTTCAAGCGTATGCCTAACCCCTACCATTTGTATTATTTGTTAAAACACCTAGTGATAGAAGGATTAGACGTATGCCTAACCCCTATCACTTCAATTAGTTTTTAAAATTGCAAGTGATGAAGATTTAAGCAAACCCCTATTCCTCCAATCATTTGCACTTATTTTCTAAAACACCAATTGATGAGGTTAGGCATATGCCTTACCCCATCACTTTGATTATGTTTTTAAATTCTTAGTGTTGGGGGTCAGACATATGCCTAACCCATCTCACTTGTATTATTTGTTAAAATACAAAGTGATGGAACAGTTAGGCATTCACCTAACTCCTATCACTTCAATTAATTTTAAAAACTGCAAGTGATGAAGGTTAGGCAAATGCCTGACCTCCACCACTTTGATCAATTTAAAAAAACAAATGATGGAGGGTTAGACATATGTCTAACCCCTTAACAATTTGGATTTTCAAAAATAATTGTAGTGATAGGGAGTTAAGCGTATGTCTAATCCTTTATGTTTATTTTCTTAAGACATCAGAAGGGATGGTGAATTTTGTTCTCGTTGTGTGCAGTTGCTGAAATCCCTAAGTTTGCTTCTGGAAGCTAAAGTTATTCATTGTGACTTGAGGCCAGAGAACATTCTTCTTATTGAAAGGTAACCATTATGAATTTCATTTTCTACTTACCGAAATCTGTCATTTAGATGGAATATGAGTTAATGTGAGTTAATATCACTGGCTTTGATGATAATGTGAGTTAATGTGAAGCATCTCGCTTTGTGGATGTATCACTCGTTTACCTTATAGGCCAGAGGATATAATAGTACGAATTCAACTATTTGATCGAAGTTAGTAACAAGATTTTAAGTGATGCAGGGTTAGGCATATGTCTAATCCCCTAATAACTTGCAATTATTTTTTAAATACCAAGTGATGGGGTTAGGCATACGCCTTACCCTCATCACTTTAATTAATTTTAAAATTCCTAGTGTTGGGTTTAGGCGTATGCCTAACCCCTACCATTTGTATTATTTGTTAAAATACAAAGTGATGGAACGGTTAGGCATTCACCTTACTCCTATCACTTCAATTAGTTTTAAAAACTGCATACATAACGTTTAGATATGTCTAGTCAAGTGATTGAATTTCATGTGACTGTTGCCGTGATGATGTGATTGAGACACAATGAAGAATTGGTAGAAATGGTATCATGCAATTAATACCATTGGGGGGTTAGGCGTGTGCCTAACCCTCTTATGTTTAATCTCTTGAAACATTGATGATTTTAATTTTTCAGTGCAAAATTTTGTAGGTGATCAAGGGATCCAATGGCTTCTCGAAAGCAACGGCCCCCTAAGGAAGCTCCAAAAGTAGTGGATTCTTTTAAGAACCATGGATGGTGGATATCACGAGATGACAAGCTTCCTATTTTGCGATTGTCCGATTATGCCTGGGAAGAGAAGGATCTATGGTGTGGACTAACTTATGGTGCAGGCTACATAGCTAATGTAGCTGAAGTCTCATCAACTGAAGAACAAGGCTTGTGTGAAGTGTTTATGCGGGGGATGAAGAGCGGTGAACCGTCTTCATATATTTTGAGGACCAAAAACATAATGCGATCTCCAGATTGTTTGTTGGAGTTGAAATTTGGGGGTCTACCAAAATATCGAAAGTGGTGGAGTAGTGTTGGAAGTATTGAACAAGATTTGCGTGAGAAGATGGTGTTTGCAGTTTCCAGCATGAATGCAGATGAGAAGGAGAGATTGAAGGTTTATATGGAGAAGCATGAGAGGGCTATTGTTGTTTTTATCTCTCGTGATGGAGGGTCTGAAATCGTACCAACTTCATCTTTGGAAGAAGATGTTATCATTGATGGGTTATCGTTTTATGTGCATAGGCGAACATTGCTTGATAAAGTTTTGCCTCCTACATCAAATGTTGCCTCTACATCAAAAAAGAGGAACCCAAGTTCTATACTATCATTTTCTCAAGGTGGAGGGGCTTCATCAAGTGCTAACATTGGTTTATCAGTTTTTGATTTTGACGCACCACCTCAGCCCTCAAAGAAGATTTCAAGTCGAAGTCGGAGTAACTTGTTAGTAGGCGATGGTTCTACTTCACAAACAGTTTTAAAAAAAGATAAAATGATCTTGCCAACTCCTCATGAGATTGAGTCAGGATACGTGTTCAGTAGGGATCATTTTTTTTATGTTGATATTGCTAATGTGAGACCTGCAAGCAATATTCTTACAAATCAACGAATGTTGAACACTGCAAATGCTGAGTTTGTTTACAAAAGGTTGAGGGAAAATCAACTTCTTGAAACAAACGTGATGACGTTGCGTCCTATGGAATACTTGCCATTTTCTAACGAAGAAAATGTTATTGAACGCTATACGTTCAAAGGAGAAGAAACAAGGATTGATTTTTTGAGGTGTTTGAATGCTATGCCCGGAGATTCATTTGAAGAAAAAAGGGATAATTTTTTACCTTTGGTTATTTGGGAACCCGTCGACGGCCAACATATTCTGCATGCTTGCCAAGTATTAGCACAACGTGATCGCGAGGCTAATCTCATTTCTGAAACTGAATATGAAAAGTCATTTATGAAAAGACCTGCTCAAGTTGTAGCCTACGATGAAGAGTTCAGGTATTTGGTGGCTTCTTGCAAGAAAAATGAAGAGAATACTGAAAGAATATATCGTAGCACTGTTGGGGAAACCTTGGCAAAAACGCGTGCAGTATGAAAGCAAACCCATACAACGATGAAGACATAGATCGCCGACGTCTTTTTTTACAATGTTTGCATAGTATTACAGGGGTTCGTTTAGGAAAAGATGGAAGTGAGTTCACTGTCTCAAAAATGAATTTACAATTTAAAGATTATATCTCAATGGCTACAGTGAGTGATGATTGTTGGATAGCTTTGGACAACATGTGTAGGTCTTATGATCAAGGGTTTACATATTATTCAGAGAAGGCACGAAAAGAAGCAGTCCAACAAGAAGGTGTTGTTGGAAATACAAAATCTAAAAAATTCAAGTTAAGTGAGCGTCCACGTATGTCGATAACATGGCTTAGACCATTGCAAAGAACAAATGGAAATGATTTTGTTTTATTATGTCAAGGCGCAACAGTGACCGAGGAGGGTCATTTGCAGAAAGTGTATTTTGGAGCTTCTTCAAAATCTACTTCAGAAATGGACGTGCACACCTTGCAATATTTAGCAGATACATCAAAGCTTCGAACAAGAATTCACAATGCTCTCAAATGGCTTGATGCCGAAGCATCTGGAGGAATTGATGATAAGAAAAATTGGTTAAGTAGAGATGTGCAAAAATATGGGGACACAAGCGCGTTAGATTTTTTTGGGAGGGATGCAACTAAAGATTTCAAGAGCAAATGGGTGCATCTAAAAGACTTTACAAGTTTTGAGGCAATGGAGAAGCATAGTGCTTTGATTCCTTCTAAAGTTCGAATTCACTTGAAGTTGATTTTGGAGGGAAAATCGGGACTTTTTGCAAATGGAAAAGAGTTGTTCATAGGAAGTGAAGGAGTTTGGAATCTAGAATTTAATTTTTCTGGAGTTAGAGGTGCAGGTATGGATACAACAGTAAAAGTGGGAGGCAACGTATTTTCTGAAGTTATGGGGAAGTTTGGAAGTCCAGCATTGTGGGTTTTTGATTGTCGTAAAGGACAAAATGGGCAGTTCTGGACAGAAATGGAGTACAAGAGTATTGTTGGGATCATATCAAAGTGGATGGAAGATGTGCCTCGTTGGAATGCAATTTTTATGTTGCCAGCTGGCGAGAATGCAGATATGGTTATAGAGCTATTAGGATTGAAGACTTCTCTGGGGTGGCACGTTACAAAAGGAAATTATGTGTTCTCCAACCAATGTCAGGCCTCAGGAAGTGTTTTCAAGGATGGACAACGTATAATTGCAAAGTATACACCAGTGGGACCAATTATTTTTGTCATACATCATCCTCCAACAGCTCCAGTTGCAGATAATCTTGCAGCAAATGTGAAATTGTTGGATTCTATTTTTGTAGAACCTCGAGGTGGTTGGGATTTGTGTACAAAATATCGTGATGCACGTTGTCCAGCAGTTGTTGATGAAATTATTGAATCTTACTATCGACTAGGGTCGTGGATGATAGTTGCTCATGGAATCTCTCACATGATTCACACCCTTGCTGGAAAGACAACAGAAGTTATAATATTTGAATCAGATGAGAACATTGCACTTTGGTTGCGTCGATGGAAACGAGAGGCAGTGGATGGAATTAAACCTGGAGACGGAGAGGAGAAATTGTGGGAAGACGGAGAAGTTGATTCATCGGAAACATCCAATGATGGCAGTGATGATTCTTTGTGTGCAGATGAAGTCCAGAGTCCAACGCCAAAGAGAATGAAGACAACAAATATTCAAGGAAAAGAGAAGAATGTTGTCACAAATCAAGTTGCTAGGAAGAGTTTGCTTCAATATTTTGACGGCGAAGAGAACTTATCACAAGAAGAAGAGATAATTGCATCAACACCAAACCCAGAACGTGATGGTTTCAATTTAGATGGATATAAGTATTTTCCAGAGTTTGATCTATGGTTTGATGGAGAAGGTTGGAATACACGTGAAGAAGTCCCAAATATTGATGTAGAAGGGAGGAAAACGTACAAATATGTTAAATCGATTGGACCAGGCGAAATGTTTGGTGATCCTTCAACAACTTCAAATGCAACAGATCTCGATGATCAGGCTCACGTTGAAGTTATAGCTGGGTTAAATGCTGCTGAAGAGTTTATCAATAGATCATCTCTTATTTCATTTGGAAAAGATGCATTTAGCTTAGGTTTGGGAAATACTGAATCTCAAACTTAAGAGACTACTTGGTGATAGATTTTATGTAGTAGTGAAATGTTTTTAGATACTAAAATTATAGATATTATAGTATTTTTACTACGAAGTTATTTTCTTTATATATATGTTGGTATTGTGTGTCTTGAATATAAATGAATTTTTGAGTATTAATTTTTTTTGTATAAAGGTTGTAAAAAAAGGAATGTTTTATGAAAATAAAGGACTAGATTGCATGTATGTTGTGAAGCATTGGATTATAGAAGTCTTGAATAACATCATGGATGTCAAACTTTTTTAATTCTACTATTTAGGAACTATGATATCATATCCATTAATTTTTATATTATATTAGAATACAAAAGACAATTATCATGAATAGGAGATTTTAGACTTGAATGCAATGAAGATGGAATTCAATTTCCAAAGTGTAGATCTAGATTACTGATGTATGGATTTTAGTACCAATGATTTCTAAATTCAATTTTATTTATCAATTTTTTTAAATGTACATGTTTGATTTTCAAACTAGAAGTTCTAGATACACGTGATGGATTGGCACTTCGGCATATGCCTAACCATTTTATTGTAATTATTTTGTAAAGTTGCAAGTTAGAGGAGGTTCATTTGTATTCCTATCTATGTCAAAAACTTAATTGACAATTGCAAGTGAAAAAGGTTAGGCTTATGCCTAACCCTTTTATTTGATTTTATTAATTGATTCTTTCAATATTCTAATTTGGAATAAGTATTTGTCATACTTGTTGTAATGGAAATGGCAGCATCACTTCAATGTAAATAAGAACATAAAAAAAAAAATTTGAATCATTTTTACTTGTATTTTTAGGTGTTTCAATCAATCAAAAACAAATTTTGACCAAAATTTAAAGTGCACATGCTATTGTGCACTTTTAACGAAATGGGTGTTTTGACCTCATATTTGTTTTTACAAATTATTTTGCCACAAATATATAGATGTAGTGCTCCATCCTGAAGCAGATGGTGTGAGATTAGCAACCCTTTTTTAGATTGTCGCAGTCAGAAAGAGCATGTTAATTTTAGGGTTATTTTCCTATTTGTTACAGGAGTCACCAAACACAGCACAAATCGAAAGGGAGCATAGTGAGGCTAAACAAAGGTGCCAGAAGTTGCTTATTGACAGACAGCAGGTAAGTTTCAGTTGTTGTTTGCTGTTAGATATTTATTTGACGAGGTTTCATGTTTTCTTTGTTATATTATGGTGGTCATTTACGGATACGAGTTCAAGCATCATGATTCCGGGAGTGATAGTTTCTGTAAAAGTTCCTGAGTTTGTCTGCTCAAGTTGGGGTACATCTATCTGATTTATTTGTGAAATAATGTACGAACAGGAAAATCAAGAATCTTTACTGTAGTGTGTTATGCAAGATGTCGGCTTCAACTTCCATCGCCCAATTGTCGCTTTCATACTACACAAGTCATTGCGCCAATAGCGCTCTTTTGAGGCCGAGAGCACTAATGTCTTTGACCGAATTATTCAAACAATTTGCACAGCTATCGAAGTAAGCAAAATTCCCAGAAAATTCTCAGTGCTATGCTCTAGCGTCTTCAGCGGTTCTTTCCGATGCCCTGTGCATTTTCTATTCATGATGTACAATTGGCTTTACACATTACCTGATCTTTCTGGGTCTTCCCTGATGGCGATCTACTTGCTACAAGGAAAGTTATCCGTCGCTTCAAAACTGCTGGTGTGTACCCTTATTTGGATCATAATCATTTGACAGGTTCTAAATGAAGAAATTGTTTATATGCAGAGTCAGGATAACAGTGATGTACTTGCCTACTGGTTGTCCAATCCCTCTACGTTGCTATTCCTTTTACAACAGACACTTACAGCTAGCGGAGCTGCTGGGGGTGCTCCTCAAAGGCGACGTTGTAATTCAGTGACGCTTTGGGAGAATGACACAAGTAAGTGATTATATTCCGTGTGGCTAACTGGCCTAATGAATTAATTGTGATTAAGTCAGGGACTTCTGAAGTGATTATTTAGCATGTATGATTAGATTGCAGATACTATAGTATATTTCCTCATTAATGTGTGTATACTCAGCAGGTAGATGCTGACGGTAAGAAGGGCTATCAGGGGTATCGTGCTTCTCCTGCTCCTGGTGCTGTCTTATGGGCGGGTTAGATATGTCGCCACAAGTAGAGGCCACATATCCTGCTCTGCTATTCAAGCAGCAACTCACTGCATATGTGGAGAAGATTTATGGCATGGTTCGGGACAACTTGAAAAAGGAGATTTCACCCCTGCTTGGGCTTTGTATTCAGGTCTGATGCTCTTTCATCCTCTATATATGAATATTGTGTATATATTTAAATGATTGTGTTTATTCAGTAAATTATACAGGGATTTTCTTCTTTTACTCTGCCCACGTAGTTGTCATGCTGTGTGGTTTGGCTATCATCAACTTTCTTATCTTGTAATTTTGTAATTCAAGTACCAAAATGAGATCCTTTTATGACTGAGACAATAGTAAATTCCATGACATATTGATGCGCACCTTTACCCTGTGAAGGATTGAGTATTCATGGTTTTAAAATGGAAAATTCAATCAACCATATTGCTAAAAATATAATTAGGAGGGGACCCATAGTGTATGTCATCAGAATCAGTGAAGAATATTGCATGTGTTGGTCAGACAGGAAAGAAATTACAACAATAGGAGCTCCTCTTAGGATCTACTTAAGAATGCTTCAGAAACATGATGTCCAATTTTGACAAGTTCTTGGTCCTTTAGGGGTTGAACTATTTCGCGCACCTTCCGATCAAGTCATGCCAAGAGTACGTTGCACTGTATCCTTGTGTTGCTAACAAAAAAAGAGAGGAACCACTACTTCCTTTGAGAACTTTGAATCTGATCTGGTTTCTGTCTGCAACTTACGCTTACATTTTACAAGAGGCAGCCATGCATTCAGCTGCCGCTTTAGATTTTTCCGGTGTCAAGGTCAAATCCTCTAGGCAACATGAAGCTATGGATAACCATCTTATCCAACCAAAAGGAGTTGTAAGTCTTGCTACTCGTATAGTTGTTGTTTGTATGTGATAAACGAACGTTTTAAGATTGCATACATTTCTGATTCGCTAGTTTTTTAGTCTGCTGTCTTCGGCATATTGCTAGTGCTCATTGTTGACATTCAAATTATTTGATATCAATGCGCTTGATGACCAGTTTCATGCTTCAGTTTTGTGTCCTGCTTCAAATTCGCTATCTTTTGTTTGCACTAGTTTTGGTATAGAAACAGTTAATCTTTCTTCTTGAGCTATGAATTTTGATGGAATGCTTTCATTGAAGCTTTATTTTTTGTATTTATCAAAGTAAGTAGTTTGGTAAATGAATGGAGTACTACGTTGGTCTTGAATTCTAACTATTACAATGATGATAATTATATCAATTATTCTACTAGACCACTTATAAATTCACTTTCTCAAGCGGATGCATGTAAATGTTGGAAGCGTATCTGTGTAATTGCTACTGTATCCGACGAATGCCCTTACTCATGTTGTGCAGTACATTCTCTGGCTGAGGAAGATAGTAAAGTTAAAGAAATAGAAAAGTATTACCAAATCCAGAAGCCAGATGGGCAGCAAAGGCCTTCTCAGCCATGATCGGTAAGAGAACTCACTGAACATTGAATTCGTTCTTTTTCTTCTTGTCAATAAGTTAGAGGATGTTTAAAACTGTCACGGATCTGATTCTGTCTCCTATATTGACGCTTTGTTCCGAACAGTAACTCATCTATTTATTCACTCGCTGGACACTTGATGGTCTTTATTTAGCAAGTGAGGTGGAAGTATGACTTTGGCTCAAATTCTAAGCTATGGATTGAACGTACTGTCCCTTCAATAGACGTCTACAATTTCCCATTTCGAATAATTGCATAAGAAACTATCATACTTAGTGATAAAAGTTCTTGTACCGAAAGTGGTCTCTTCAGTGAGCTCCTAAAAATCACACTCCTACACGTAGGTTAACATGCTTTGAAGTCATGGAAAGAGGATCCTTTGCCTTTTGTTCTCTTATTATCAGGACTCATTCAGCTGATAACAATAATGTTTACAGGTAGTGGAAAGGGCTGCTGCTACTCCAGAGCATCCCAAGGCTGTAAAGAATGGCAAGTTACTATTTTTATCGGTATGGGTACCACTTCCCATTGTGGCTTAGCTTGTACCCTTTGTGGGCCACGTCACAATTTGCCGAGAGGTTGGTGTAATTCTTGACTTTGCTGGTTGCATCAACATCGCTAATCTTGCATTTGGATCGACAGCAAAGTATGGTCGTGTCTTTCAGTTCAGATCAAGTATTGATTCCAACATATACCTCTTGCATACTTTAAAATTAGCGTTAGGCAAGTATGCTTCAGCTCTCATCTACATAATGATGACACTTGTATTTACAACCAGACTTTTTTAACCGAGATAGAAAGGCTTGTAGGCCATCATAATTACTTCCTAAACATATTTTTAATGTACACGAAAGTAGAACATGATTTCTTCTTTCTTTTGATACATTTAGCTACATTCCTAAATAATTTATTTGAGCTCTTTTATATATGGAAGCTGCCTTTTGGATACTTTAAGGTTAATGTCACAATCAAGGGGCACGAAAGGTTGAGCTGTGGAAGTGTCATGACCTATCTAATAATTGTGATAGTGCAAATGTCTGCCAAATTGCAATCCATTTAATGTTTATCTTACTGCGCTTGTTTGTCTGAAGTCTAAAATTTTGCGAAGATTGTAGATGGAATATTCATTTTTCAGTGTCCATTCATATGCTACTTATAAAATGGTGAAGTACACCCTGCAACTGCTTTGAGAGGTAAAGCTTGTCTTACGGAGTTCATAAATTGATGGCTATCACCCTGGTTCGCAGATGGTTCATCCAGATCTGACCCATTTCACTACTTCGAAATGTAAGATGAATTCCACACATTAGAGGATTGCTAATCAATTTCATTCACTCATCTTGGCCCTCCTTGCTGAAAATTCTGTCCTTCATGGTTAAGTTCATCACCATTGTCAAGGTACCGTGAAATGCATATTACTTCAATCTAAGAAGATATAGGTTTGGAGCTTTGTGAATAAGTCTTTGCTAGTTCATCCAATCATGTTTCACATGTGCAGGCAAGCAACAAGCAAAGGAGCCTTTAATTTTACATGAAAACTGAATATATAGCCTAGAATGAGTTCGTGAATGGTGAAACAAAAGGATGGACCATCAAGTACTATTAGGTTTGGCCATAAAATCCAGGTACATATCTATCTAGGTGGTTGAGGTGTCACACCGTTGTATGCACTTGAATAGAATGGGCTTGTGTAAAAACCTCTCGGGACCTCTTGCATCATCCAGGGAATGCTCATGTTTGTAGGTGGTGGCGCCATTGCCGGTTGCATGGGAGGCAAGAATGATGGCTGTAGTAGTGTCCACTGCTGCGGGATAGCTTGTTGCGAGGAAGGGAGGCCATTTGTCCCTTGATGCTCCGCATTTGGAGTGTCAATAGTGTTCAGGAGTTCACTTGCCCATGCTGGTGCAGTGACGTCACGATCAGCTGTTCCACGTCGGCGCCTTTTGGTAAGTTGTTCCATCTCCCTCTCTTGCTTCTTCTGTGCTCTTTGCGCTGCGCGATCTTGCTTCTCTTTTTGTTGTTGTTCTCGCTGTAGCTTGCGTTGCTCCTTGCTTGCCTCTTTCTCCTCTTTCTTTTTTTGCGCTGCAGTTGCTGTAGCCTCTTTCTTAGCCAATAGCTCCTCTAATCCTTTGATATAGTCTTTAGATGTCAAAATTATGCTCTTCGTGTAGTCTAGGAGAGGTTGTTGTTTTCTCCTTTTCTTAGCTGGAATTAGCTTAGGCAAGGACAAAAACTCATGAATGCTGCTATCATTTCTCCTTTTTAACTCCTCTCGGAATTCAGGATCTATAGTGATGTGCTGATCATTCAACTCGTAATTGCTTTCCTCTGGATTTGGAACATCTACATAGAAATGACGTGTTCTTGAAGAGCTCTCGTGTCTTGCAGACCCCGTTTGCGAATTTATTTCAGCTTCAGTCACCGTGTTGGGGAGGTCATGGGAGTTGCCGCCAAGGTCACACGATTGCACCGGACTACCACCTTCAAAGTCATCACCGAACTCATCTTCACTTGAGTCTTCTTCATCAATAGGTTGAATTTCTTGACCCCCTTCTTTAAATCCTCTACTAGGTTCCATGCGGTTTGTTGCAGCAGTGTCATCTAGTGGCCAAATACCAGTCTTCTTAAATCCTGATTTGATGTTCTTTGGAGTGAGTGATCTCTCCAAGGCTTGGGATGTCCATTCACATAGAGTAGTTTTTTCCACTTTCTTGCCTTTGTTCAATAGGGTCCATGAGTCCCTAATTTGCCTAAATGCACATTTAAAGGGTTTAAAGCAGTTGACATCCAAGGGCTGCAAGGCATGGAAGGTGTGAGAAGGTAGAGAGATAATGTCTAATCCAGAATTCATTGCTGATTTCACAACTTCAAGAGTGACATGGGAGTTATGGCCATCCAAAACAAGTAAGTGCCTGTTTCTGTCATCAATTCCTGCTGTATTTTTTAGAGTCCCAATAAAATGCGAAATCCAAGAATGAAATAACCACTTGGTCATCCATGCATTGGGTTGCATGGCCATTACGGCATCCTCCTCGCAATTTTTGACATAGTCTTGTTGAAAGTAAGTTCCCTTGAGAATATAGAAATTTGGAATTTTCCCACCATCAGCATTGATGCATGACAAAACCGATAAGTGCTCTCTCTGATCTGGTTCAATTGTATGTACAGATCTGCTGCCCACTTTGGCTAGTACAGTGGCCCCCCCCACTTCTTCCTGCTTGGACTCCACTCTCATCACAATTCCAAATATGTGATGGTGGGTAATTCCAGGTATCATATAGCTCCTTTAGATTGCAATAGAAGCTAGCAGCCGCTGATGGGCACAAGCCTCTAGCTCTTGCTAATTCTAAAGGTTGACTTTTTCTATTCACTAGTTCAGGGTGTTTTTGTTTGAAACTTCTTAGCCATGATTTTCCAGGAACCCCTGTAGCACTCCATGGGGTCTCTCTTGTTTGGGTGGCTTGGGCCACTTTTAACCTCAGTTGCCCTGGGGTTAAAGGATGGCCCAAGTCTTGCATTTTAAATAAATACTCCAATAATTTTTTCTCTTCATCTTCTTTCAAAATTGTTTTGGCTCCCCTTTTCCTCCCTTGCACTCTTCCATACAAGTGATCACGAATTGAAGTAGGTGGAATACCAAAGGTACGGGAAGCAACTCTCACCTTCATGCCATCATCTGTAATTGCATCTAGGGCTGCCTTGAGTTGTGCATTTGTCCAGTTTCCTGTTTTTTTGGGTAGATTCCTCCTAGTTTTGCTGCAGGGCACTTTTTGGCTATTTGGAACAACTCTCTCTTCAATTCTTGAGCCACCCATGAGGTTGTCATCTTCACCCCTACTGCTGAAATTGCTTTGTGAAGGGTTTTGGTGCTCTAAAAAGGCTGAACTTCTTAAGCTTGCTTTCCTTGCTCCACCCATGAGGTTCTCATCTTCACCCCTACTGCTGAAATTGCTTTGTGAAGGGTTTTGGTGCTCTAAAAGGGCTGAACTTCTCAAGCTTGCTCTCCTTGCTCCACCCATAAGGTTCTCATCTTCATCCCTCCTACTGAAATTGCTTTGTGAAGGATTTTAGTGCTCCAGAAGGGCTGAACTTCTCAAGCTTGCTCTCCTTGCTCCACCCATGAGGTTGTCATCTTCACCCCTCCTGATGAAATTGCTTTGTGAAGGGTTTTGGTGCTCCAAAAGGGCTGAACTTCTCAAGCTTGCTCTCCTTGCTCCACCCATGAAGTTGTCATCTTCACCCCTCCTGTTGAAATTACTTAGTGAAGAGGTTGAACTCATGAAGCTCACTCTCCTTCCTTTCTCTCTCTCCTCTCTCAAGTTGCCTTCTAGTGTATTGTGAGTTTGTGGAGTAGAATTGACATGTAGGGATGGTGCTGAATTTCTATATCTCTTCCTTGATCCATGCTCAAATTGTACCATATAGTCCTCAAAATCTAAACTTTCTTGTGAACTCTCTTCATGACCATGTGCAAGAATATGTTCTTGAGAGCTTACTGTAACTTGAGTTTCTGGCACTATGTCCCCCTCACTCAAATAACCCTCATTTCCTTGCATTATGTTGTTCATTGCTTCTCTCATGCTCTCTCTACTTAGCACTCAATAATCTATTTTGCTCTACCACCAAAAGCATCATTTTTGCTCACAAACACGCCCACTTCTGTATGCAAATATGTCTTCACAGCCTTGGAAGGAGGTGCATAAGAAAACCCTAAACCGTCCACTTGGAAGCCCCAATTAGAGCTTGTTTGTTGCTAAATCGTCCACTTGGTAGCCCCAATTAGAGCTTGTTTGTTGCTAAATCGTCCACTTGGCAGCCCCAATTAGAGCTTCTTTATTGCAAAATCAGCCCCCAAAGTGGCCAATTTTTTGAACGTACAAAACATTAATTACCTCCTCCTGCCACCGTCATTTTGTTCAACAAATTTTACTTTATCATCCACAAGGGAGCATTATTTCGACCAACAAACTGTGTAAATTTACTCAACTCACCATAATCTGCCTTTGTGGGTGCTTTTTCAAACAAAGTTGGGCGGATTTGTGGACCCAGCCCGAAATTGTAGGCGTCGACTTTAGGACCCGCGCGGAAATTGCTACCCCTACCTTAGTTGTACATGTGTCATACAAGGACCGTACGGATTCCAAGCAAATGAATCAATATAGTAATGCTCATTACAACTAGAAGTATTGAATTTAATATAGATATTGTATTTATAAAATATTTGATACATATATATACATACATGTATTTATGTGTATATTTTGTATTGACAAAGTGTCACGGGTACTGCACAAGTTCAATACAATCTTCAATTTCTATGTTGAATTTATATAAGAATAACAAAGCCTGCCATAGCAAAAAGTGCAGTAAAATTACCATACGGTTTCTATGTTGTACTTCACCACAAGAACTTTCTTAATGTGGTTGTTGTCACACTCTACAATACAATATTGTAGGTGGAAGGCAGGGTTTACAGCAAAAAATATTTTCTAAGAATAAATGTTAAAAAATTTGAGAAATTATATCGGTATATGCACACAAAAAAAATTTAAAAAAAAATAAAAAATCATTTTTGTATAGTGAATTAGAGGATCTTTAGGAATATTTGGAAATATTTCATTTGTCAAACTTAATTTTTTGAAAGAAATTAAATATTCTAAACAAATGTGCTAATTCTACGGTAAGTGGCATTCCATACTTCCTCTAGATAGATAGATTGATAGAAACTCTGGATCTCATTTGAGGGCGAGCGTGAATAAAGTGTCCGTTTATAATGTTAATGACCTAATACCTACCAGACAAAAGGACATTGGAAAAAAACTACTATCCCCTTTTGGGAATAGATACTCATACTTCCTCTAACTTGTATTGTTTACACTTTGAGCTGTAGAGTCTATTTCTGAGAAAAGGCACCAAAAATAGACCTTGCTATCCATGCCCTTAACCCTTTAGTGCCCAGGGTATTGTAGCTGGGAGCCGTGGTTTTCGGTGGATTTTTCCACAGTAATTGAGACTACTAGAAATAGAATGGATTAAATTAGAAATTAGCCATACAATTCTATTCTCAACTGGAGAGCACACATTTTATTAAAATTTGAGAATCATCCAATGGTGGGATTGGAAGATTATACTATGTACTTGAACTGTATAATGCACGTTCAAAAATGAGATTTTGGGGGGTGTGTGACGTCAAAGTTAAATAGAATTTGGGTTAAATTTTCAAAATTGAAAGTAAAGAAGTTCAGCTATGCCCTATATCAACACCGGGGAATGCTTTTGTGCGAGCGTGGAGCGGGGAGCAAGGATTATTTATTTTAATGTGTAAAAATTCTATCAACCGTGGCGAAGGAGACCTATTACCGTGGACCATAAAACTAAGGATTTTAAAAAATTCTTGGAATTGTTTTAGGGTCTGTGAAGAAGAAATGATCATCCAGATAGATTAGTATGAAAGAGAACCTATTACCGTGGATGATGAAAGATATGTTTCTATATTGAAGTGTAAGAGATTGCATAGTCCCAAGAAAATTGAATGAGAAATTTTAGAGTCAATTCAACATAATCACTTAGAATTACTAGAGACGGGATGTCTTTACATAAGTACAATATGTAGACATGTAGTGGACTTGGAAATTGTGGTGATATGCAATGTTATGAAGCTCAAGACCTCCTCTATTTCAAAAGACCAAAACACCATCATAAAAATCAAAGGCAGTGGCCCTGGAAGTCTCACTGCAGATCGGAATTGAAATATAAATGAACTCAATCCCGTAGGAAGTACATAAGTAAGCAACTAAGAAGATTGCGACATACTATCATCACTCCAAGGACTGGACTTCGAGGAGCTCTGTTGAAAGATTTCACCACATATAGAACTAGATTCAGGATCTGAACAATCTACAAGGAATGAAGCATCAACAGTAGCATCTAAGTCAAAGAACTCCAATACCCTGGGATCCACATTGTATTTTCGAGGTACACAACTTGGTCCTGTTGGTAGAGATGCACGTGCCATTGCCTCAGCATAGATAGGCAGGTCGAATGGCTTCTCTGGGCTGCTGAACATACTTACTTGCAAGATGTATCCATGAGTTGGAGTACTCAAGGACATGCTGAAATGCCATATAATCAACAAGGCATGAGTATAAGCAGTGTCAGTGCTGGTTATTGACAGATGTGAAGGACAAAATAAAAGAAGGATAAAACTTACTTACAATATCGGTTGATGGGGATGATGACTGAATCTGCGAGCTCAGCACCTTCATGAATATGAGTGGTGCTTGTAGCCTCAAGCCGTTGCTTCTTGAGGGCTTTACTGGTAGGGTCCACAATGAGGGGCTCGAGAAGGCCTTTGAAGATCTCCTTATCACCCTCTATTGCCACAAGATGGTGACCGGCTTTGCGACAAGCATGGATTGAAGCTCCTGCAGAGAATCAAGATAAGTGTCAGCAAATGATTGAGAAGGAACAATCACAAGGCCACAACAAAAAGGATATGAAGATACTACATACTTGTGGATGCAGTACAATCCAGAACTATGTCGCCAAGCACTGTGGTGGACTCAATGAGCAATTGGAGAAGGAGGGGGTCCTTCTCCCTACCACCTCTCCAAGGAATGCTACCTTTCATGAGTTGACTGTCCTTCGTCACCCGATTGAAGAGGACATCGTCAGTAGCAACGTCAATACCGACAGAATCAAGTTCAGCCATAGGTCGAATGGAGAAGGTGGAAGGAGGCAGCCTTGGATAGCTCCTCACTAGCAGTTGAATGCAAAACTTCAGTGTCTACACATGAATGCAACATGGCATGCAATCAACAACATAGAGATCTGAGACACATGATTCAAAAAGAATGATGCAAATGACAAGGTTGGAATTACTCAGAGTCTTTGATGCATCTCTGGCACTAGTCAATGGCAAACGGTTGATTCCTGTCCACTCTTTCAAGATCTTCCAGTGGTAAAAATTTGCTGAGCCTCTGATATCAGCCCTGAGATGGAGATCGTCCTTGTGGAAGAGCACAAGCACCCCATTGTCATGGACAAGGGAACTTCCCATGGCAAAGACTATCGCCAAGAAGCTCACATCATCGGTATTCCACTTTGGGACTGCAGTGCGAGGCGAGGACACCATGGGGACGGGAAGACCCTCGGGAAAATCCACTAACATCAAATCCACACCACGAGCAGTGCCTTGCACACCCTTGAAGGGGCGAGCTTTATCAGACTTGTGCTGCACATCACAAGAAACAATCAGAATCAAACTCATTGCAAAACTTAAGCATTTCTAACATGAAACATTCAACAAGCAAGAAAAGAGAATTACCTTCTCAATGAAGGCCTTCATATCCGTCCATTCCTTAGGGAAGGCATTGTGCTTCACAAAATATTCATCAATGGACAGAAGGGATGTGCAGATGACCAACTCCTGGAAATGCAAAACACCCCTTGCAGAGTCCATAAGAGCTGGTGAAGCAAGTTGCTGTAGTCTTGACATTGAGAGCTCTACAACAAAGGCATCCCGCTTCCGGGTATTCTGTGACTCTATTGCAGTAGAAGCCTTTGTCAAAAGAACTGGAGCGGTGGAGGGCTTTGACTTCTCTGACTTCTCACCTCGCTTGCCAGCCTTTGTTTCCTTCTCCTTGGCCTTCTCAGCATTCTTCAGATCCTTCAGAGCCTGGCTGTCAGCTTTCTTCTGGTCCCTTGCTCTCTGGGCTAGAATCTTGTTCCTCTCTTTTGCGGGGAGTGTATTGATGTCCACCTCCTCCTCAACTTCTTCCACCTCAGTTTGGTTTGGACCCGAGGGAGCACCCTTCGAGTCAGCTTCAAAGCAAGCCTTCTGAACATCCTCCTCCTCAACTGGGCAGAAGAGCTTCCCACAATCAATGTACCAGCAACCTGCGTTGAGATGTGCATTTGGCCAATAGCGTATGTGAGTCACTGTGTACATGCAAAGAGGGGAGGCTTTGTCCACCCACGAGGTCAGGAATACGGGGAGTTGGGACTGAATAATGGCACCACGTGGAAGGAGCTCCTTAATAAAATACCTGCGTAAGACAAACAAAGGATATAGCTTAAACTACGATCATCTTGATGAATTGGAAGGTTCAACATCCTGTTAGTCTGGAATTGAATTATTACCTGAAGACAACTCGCTTGATAGCAAGGTCAGTTAGCTTCTGGTCCAGAAATGCCTTAGACTTGGTGTAGCTATCCTTCCCTTTGAAGAAGCTAATAAATCCGTGCTCCCATATTTGATTATGCCAACCTTGGATGTACACATCAATGGTCTTGGGCTTCTCAAGAACCTCCATGTCTATCAGCAAGCCATTTTCCTTGACTGCTTTCGAAAAAAGCTCCACAGCACCATCTTCCAGCTGCAACATCAAATGAGGAAGTCATGATAAATATAAAGGAGCAACTCAAACACTAACCCGACATAGACATGGGATGAGGTGTATCAAGATTTCTCAGAAAACTTTGTTGAGCTCAAATTGGTTGAGCAGTTATGGATGTTAATGAATGAAAAAAAACCCTAAGGTTCACAAATGCTTACCCCTACCCAGAAGCAAGCTTTGTTTAGCCAGGACTCAAGGTCCTTGTCAGAAAATCCCTTAGGAGGGAAGTGGAGAGCTTGACGAGAGTGGACCCCTGAATTCCAATTCACAAGCCATCTGACTTTGAAATGAGGGGCTGCAACTGCCGTTGCGATGAGGTGTAGCTTATCCAGGGTCATCTCAGGCTTCTCGTTGTTGCTGCAGTGCTTTGTAATCTGAAAGAGGAATTACGAATGTTAATCACCAGCCAATATTGAATGATTTTGAATCGCCAACAAATCAGTTAGCATGCCCTAACCTCTTGAAGAAACCTGTCACCAAACTTTGGGTTGGCAATAGCAAGATGTCTTGTAAACTGGGTTCTGTAGGACTGTTGCTTGCTCTTGGCAGCAGCCCTCATGAATGCAGTAACAGCTGTGTCACTCCAATCCTCTTTAGCAGTCTCCTCCTAATACTTTCTCGCCGCAACATCAGCGGCCTCTGCAATCTCTTGCTGCAAGGGGCATAGAGCAATTAGCATTTGTCTGGATTTAAACATAATGGCACGAGAATGAGCTCCAGAGTGTAAGATACAATGAAAAGAGTTAGGACCCACCCAATAAAGGAAGGCAATAAAGACATCAGTTGTCATCTTGAACCATGTCTTGGAAATGTGAGGACTGCTAGCACATCTCCTGTAATCCTCCTCACTGAGCATCTCTTTTAGGGTCTCGAGTGGCAAGGAACCCAGTGCCTTAACACGATAGAGAGTGTGTATCATGCTGGTCTTGACATGTGAGTGTTCATTGGACCTACGCAATCATGGACATAGTTAATGGAAAAATCAACAAACAGAAAGACTCTCAGTTATGTAAAGGCATCCAGAACTTTGAAGAGAATAGAGTAGGGGCTCACTTGTTGATATCGTGCATGGCATTCATGAGCAACCCAGCCTTGCCTTTAGTGTCCAAGCAGATGCTATCAACGGAGTAATGCCAGTCTCTTTCATCTCGGTGCAGCCTAAAAATGTAGCCTGTCCATGCCTTGAACCGATGGTTTCCATCACATATGAAGAACATTTTCCCACAAAAGAAGCGTTGGTGAGGGTTAGGAGCTAACTTGGACTCAAATTCAGTGTTTACTGAGGTCCAGTGAAGGCCCCAGTCGCTTGTGTCCACATCCTCCAAAAGCCTCTCCTCCCCTTGCTCGTTGGTGATTGAAACATAAAATAAGAGGCAGGTAATAATTTACCAAAACAATGTTATACTCGATCTGCTTTGGTGATCCTAGAACTTCCTGCAGCTCCTGAATTGTGTGTGTACCTTGCACTTGAAAGAAAGAGAAAAAAGCCAAATCACATACCAAGATCCTAACAGCCAGGAACCAACAGTCAGTAGCCAAGAGTCAACCATTTCATCTCCTGGGCCTTCGTGGTGACAGCTTTGGCACCGAAGCTATGCTGAAGCCCCCCCAAGACGTAAAATGCAACATCCTAGACTCCCTTGGAGATAGCTTCGGCGCCGAAGGTACCTTCGAGCACCGCTAGGGAGTGAATTGCATCACTTCCTAGATTCCCTTGGAGATAGCTTTGGTACCGAAGGTACCTTGGACCATCACCAAGGAGTGAACTCCATCACTTCCTAGAGTCCCTTAGAGGTAGCCTCAGTGCCGAAGGTACCTTCGAGCACCGCTAGGGAGTGAATTGCATCACTTCCTAGATACCTTTGGAGATAGCTTTGGTACCGAAGGTACTTTGGACCACCACCAAAGAGTGAACTCCATCACTTCCTAGAGTCCCTTGGAGGTAGCCTCGGTGCCGAAGGTACCTTGACATAAAACCTATACGAGTACCGAATTCAAGAAGTCACAGTCCTTGTCATTGGACAATTGCCATATACCGTGGTGGGTACACAACAATTTCGCACATCCAAGGACAAGCACAGTGTATTTAAACAAGTCCATCATGTACTTAAATATCGCTCAGCACAAGCATATTCACTCAAGTAATATTAGCATGATTAGCTGTCTATCGCTTCATTGGAGGCAAGATTTGCGTGTAGGTTCATGGCTATCACAAGGTATGCTATACTAACTACCCAATTATCACAACATGAATTAACAAAATTGTGTAACACGAAAAAAAGGACCCGAAAGGTCATTGCTCCAATAGTTCAAGCTCCACTACCATACTACAAAGCCATATTCATTATATTGAGACTTTTCACAGTCTCATTTTTATCTTTGACTCAAAGATGACACGTTTTATCTCTTTGCTAGTATCTTTTTTTAAATAGGTAAGAACATCAACTGTTAGAATTTCATTATTAAATCACAATTGCACCTAGCTACCTAGACCTGTCCATAATATCTTTGGAATACCTGATATTGGAGTTTACTAGCAACTGGCAAAAATCAAAATGAAGTAGTTGCGAGTCTATCCACCCTATAATAGCTTTAATTGACTGTGCATAAATTTGAACCGGCACGATCAATCTAAGCATGCTCTATCATTTATAACAAATTTGAACTCATATTACGGCAACTCTTTAATTATCCCATTCAAACGGCGGTCATCCAATTTAATTTGATGATCATGGATACCCTACAATCAGAACTTCATGTATCCAAAGTGCAAAGCCGTCAATACCCACCTGCCACCTTAATATGCATGAGAGCCACCTAACCTCTGACAGCCTCCAGTAATTTAATCATGGACTAGTTTTCCACGACTGCCGCAATTTCAACCAAAATGTGCAGAGAGGTAGCCTCCTGCTTTCTGATTGGCTACATTACTGAAAATTGTGTAAGATATATATGTCTGTAACTTTAATTATAGAAGATATATATGTCTGTAATAGGATTCAAGCATCTCAATTGATCCAGGAGTCTCTCTATATGACTCATTCGCGGTAATGCTCACTATCTCCTCTTTGATTCAGTTTAGTATGGCTTCTGAAAGCATAGGTCCCTTTTGCTCAACTTTTGCAACTATCCGAGTAGATGGTGATTGTGTTCCAATCTCATTTCCTTTGGGCAGTGATGGATTGGCCCTGGTCTCAGCAGTTCGCTTAGGTCTTCGGTTCCAATTGAATGTGGATTCCCTGCACATTGACGAGGAAGTCTTTGATTTAGCATCTGGTTGTATTACTCATACTATTGGTCAAATTCCCGAGTGTAACGGAGATGGCAAACACTGGCTCTTGAGGCGTGGTAGGTTTAGATTGTATAGTCTTAGTGAACTTACCATGGCAGCATCAACTGAGTTGGCTCCATCTCTTCGGTCCCCTAGCTTCACCACTTGTACCTTTGTATCGTCTATAGTAAAAGAGGAACTTGGAACGGAGTTGGTTACAATTCTCAGCGATGACTCAGATGTGAGCTCACCTCAAGAATCCACACCCAATATATGCGATTTGGGGAATTGTCCTTCCCAGGATGTTCCAACTGATTCCCCTGCCTGCACCAGTCAGACAGTTCTCCGACCTGGTCTTGAATCACAAAGTAGCGTCTTGGACTGTTTGAAGAGACTCCAGTTTACAAAGGGCACTAGGAATGCTCTGAAAAAGGTTGACTATGATAGTGTCCAACATCTTAAAGTGGACTACCTTCCTCCAATCTTTAATGGTGATGTAGTTTTTGAATTTCCTTCGATTCGTTTGTCGAAGAGTACTCAAGCCGGGCTCATGCACAATATGGACAAGCGATACGATGGACATGTCTGGACAAGGACATGTACTTCCCATATAAAGAGTGATATGGGCTTGACTTTTCGTTCAGCTTCATGCGTAGGACATCTCCGGTGTGATAATCAGGGTTGTGAGTATTTGAGTCGTGTGCACCGCACTTCCCAGGTGAATGAGATGGAGTGGGAGGGTTTCACTACTACACCCTTTCAAGTTGGATGTCAACCTCCCAGCCAGTCCTCCATCATCTGTAAGATTTGCAAGACGCCACCCGCTTGTGTTGCAACCTGTAAGGCTAGGATTTATTATGTCTCTGGTGGTGATCATATGACTCGTGCATGCGTGCATCTCGGGGTCCACGAGCATCCAGTGAAGAATGGAGAGTACCAGGACTTTAAGGATCGCAGTCGCACTCTCTTGGCCGAGCAAGTGGAGAGGACTCCGCATGCAACAAACTCTACAATTGTGTTGGAGGCTACCAAAGAGCTTTTGGGAGAACTGCTGCTACGGCCAGAAGGAGCGCCGACAAAAACTTTCACTTTTGAGGAACTGGTACCTGTCCTTGACAAGTGCAGGTATATGAGCTCGCCTAGCATCAGGAATGATGTGACTTCATTCAGATACATACGGAGATATGGGGTCATGGATGGCATCACCATGCTCAGAGGTTGCAGCAACTGGCCGTATGTCCAGGAGAACTTGTTATTGAAGGTAAGAGATGAGAGCACAAGGCACACACACACACACAAGGAATGCGTAGAAAGAGATGATCTTTACTCAAAGGCCTTCCACCTTAAGTAGTGTACACTAGGGGGTCACCATGGACAAACCATATGGGATAACTCATCACAAAGACACTCTAGAGATCAGCCCATGCCTAACCCCTCTTCCCACACACCATTGTTTAGCACCCGAACCTCTTTGGCTCCTAGCAATACTACCGTACATCAATTACCTCAATACTCCCACTTTGCGTAGAGCCAAAGCCTCTAAGTCCAAATGCTATTACTAATCGTTGGTGTTGGTCTCTACAAAGACCCTTTGTGAGCACATCCGCCACCATGTGCTCCGTTGCACAATACTCCAACCGTATAACTCCCAATTCCAACTTCTCCCAAATGAAGTGGTATTGCACATCAATGTGCTTCGTGCGTGAATGATGTGTAGGGTTCTTTGCAAGTGAAATGCACCCTTGGTTGTCACACATGATCGTTGTAGCTTCACCTTGCGTGCAACCCACATCCACCATTAGTTGCCTCAACCAAATGGCCTCCTTCGTGGCATGGCTCGTAGCCATGTACTCGGCCTCCACCGTTGATGTCGCCGTGGTTTGTTGCCGCTTGCTATTCCACGATACCACTCCCGATCCAACCTTGAACATGTAGCCCGTTGTCGATCTTCGATTGCTCGTGTCTCCCGCGTAGTCCGCGTCGCAATAGCCGCTCAACACAATGTCTTTGCCGCCAAGACACAACTTGACATCGCTTGTGCCCTTCAAGTAGCGCATGATCCTCTTGACCACCATCCAATGCATTGAGCCCGGTCTCGCCATGTGTTGACTCACCACGCTAATTGGATACGCGAGGTCGGGCCGTGTCGCAATCATCGCATACATCAACGACCCCACCGCTTGCTTGTATGGCACCTCCGCCATGGATTTGGCCTCCGCCGCATACTCCTCCTCCGAAAGCTTGACGAGCTTGGAGTTTGCATCCAATGGTGTTGCCACGGGCTTACAATCCTCCATCCCGAATCTCTTGAGCACGTCCATCACATACTTGCCTTGACTCATGGTGATAGTGCGTGTAGCCCTGTCTCGCACAAACTCAACACCAAGACAAAAGTGCAATTCTCCAAGATCACTCATCTCGTACTCTCTCTCAAGCATGCCTTTTAATGCATTCATTGAACTCATGAGGCTTGCAAGAATGATCAAATCATCAACATATATGATCACAATCACCACATGTTGTCCCTCTTGCATGAAGTAGAGACTATGATCCGCAATGCTCCTAGTAAACCCGTGTGCAAGCAAGAACGTGTCAATCTTTTGGTACCACGCTCTTGGAGATTGTTTCAACCCATACAATGATTTTTGCAACTTACAAACAAGGTGCTCATTACCTTATTGCACAAAGCCCTCGGGTTGCACCATGTAGATGTCCTCCTCCAAATCGCCATTCAAAAATGCGGTTTTCACATCCATTTGATGCATTTCCAAGTCCATGGCCGCTCCAATCGCAAGAATGCATCGAATGGTGGTGAACTTGGCCACAGGAGCAAACGTCTCGTGAAAGTCTACCCCATGTACTTGCGCGAACCCCTTGGCTACTAGTCTTCCCTTGTGACGCACCACATTACCCGAAACATCCCTCTTTGTCTGAAACACCCATTTGCAACCAATGGGGTTGCGATCCTTTGGAATGGGAGTTAATTGCCACGTACCATTAGCAATTAGAGAGTCGTACTCCTCTTGCATGGCGCGCTCCCACTTGACCGCATCCTCACCTTGCATGGCTTCACGAATGGTCAATGGACCATCGAATAATGCCACATTTGCATGCTCGTCATCCTCTTGAGGGAAGATGTGATTCTTCCACCATTCTCCAGGTGGCTTGCGCAATCTCTCGGGGTACCGCCGCTCGCTTGAAGAAATTTGCTCCTCTTGCGCGTCCTTTGCGCCATTCTTGGCCTTTGAGCTCGATGGCGCTTCAACAACCTCCGTGTCACCATCTTCGTCATCACCGTCCTCATCACCGTCATCATCACCTACATCAACAACACTAGGGGACTTGGAGGGTGTGTCCACCAACACGTCTCCACTACTCCCACTTGGACCAACCTCCAAAGGAGCCTCCATCGTAGACTCCTCACAAAACGTCATATCACGTGACCGAATGATCTTCCTCGTGTCCACCGACATGAATCTATACGCCTTGGTACCTTCACAATACCCAAGAAACACACACTTTAAGGCCTTAGCCTCGAGTTTAGTCCTCCGTTCGTCGGGAACCTTTGCGTATGCAATGCATCCGAAGATGCGCATGTGTGCAACACATGGTTGCCTCCCACTCCACGCTTGCTCCGGCGTCATGCTTTCAACCGCGCTTGTTGGACACCGATTGCGAGTGTACACCGCATTCACCACCGCTTCCGCCCAAAGGTCCAACTTCAAGTTTTGAGCGTGCAACATGCTCCTCGCCATCTCTACAATGGTGCGATTTGCGCGCTCCGCAACTCCATTTTGTTGAGGCGTGTACGGGGCCGAAGTTTGGCGTGCGATGCCTTCTTTCTTCAATAGCTCATCAAACTTCTTGGACATGTACTCGCCGCCATTGTCCGATCGAAACACCTTGATCTTCATCTCGGATTGGTTCTCCACCAATGTCTTGAACTCCTTGAACTTGTCGAAGCACTCACTCTTGGCCTTGATTGGGTAGAGCCAAATCTTCCTTGAAAAGTCATCGATGAAGGTCACAAAGTACTTGCAACCTCCTATCGACGTGGTCTTCATTGGGCCACACACATTCGAATGCACGATCTCCAAAACCTTCGTGGCCCGAGTCGCCGCTTCACCCGCAAATGGCAACCGTTGTTGCTTGCCTTCAATGCAACCTTCACAAGTGAATGAAGAAGCATCCACTTTCAATTGATGAAGGTCCATGCCACTTACCATGCCGCGTAGTGTCTTCACACTCTTGATGTTCAAATGGCCGAGTCGACGATGCCACAACGCCAACTTGTCGTCCTTCAAGTTTGAATGCGCCTACACCGCCGATTCCTTGGAATGCACCTTCGAGAAGTTGATGTGATACAAGCCCTCGTGTTCTTCAATGATGGCCACCTCATCTCGACTCGGTGACAACACATAACACCCCTTATCACTAAACTCAACCCTCAAGTGCTTTGCCACTAATTCCCGCACCGATAGTAAATTTGCCGTTAATTTGGGAACGTGGAGGACATTTTGGATAGTGATTGTCTTCTCACGACCCCTCACCTCGGTGTCTACAACAAGTTGGCCTTTGCCAATGGCCTCAAGCACCGTATCATCTCCCAAAATCACCCTCCTTGGGTTAATGAGAGCATACGAATGAAAACAAGTTTTATGCGGTGACATGTGGCTTGTAGTCCCTGAATCAACAATCCAATCACTCGTACTACCATTGCACGATACATTGCTTGCCATCATTGCATACTCGTCTTTGCCATCACTCATGCTTGCATCCCAAGAGACATACCGCGTAGTAAACGCATACTCATCATCATCATCACGAGTTTTAGTGTTGTTTGCACTCTCCCCCTTCTCATCCCTCTTGCGTTTGTAACAAAACTTGGCAATGTGGCCCTTCTTACCGCAATAGAAGCACGCCTTGTCGCTAGAGCTCCCACCGCCTCCATTCTTGGATTGCTTTGCCATGAGAGCCGCACTGTCTCCACGAGACTCATTCTCCTTTCGCCGCGAGAGCTTGTGCAACAACCGCGAGGTCACATAGTCCAATGTGAGCTCCGAAATGGGCCTTGACTCCATGGCCACGATGAGATACTTGTACGAGGGTGGTAGGCTTTCCAAAAGGGTCATCACAACATCTCCATCGGAAATGGTCACGTCCGCACCGTTGAGTTGATCCGCGAGTGCTTTGACTTTGTTGATGTGCGCCAACATGTCGTCTTCTTCCTCCATCTTGATGGTGAAGAACTTGCGCCGCAAAAACAATATGTTGGCCAAACTCTTTGCTTCGTGAATGTTGCAAAGCTTGGCCCATGCCTCGCGGGGTGTCTTGCACGAACGAATGTGCGCGAGTTGGGAATCTGAAAGATTGAGAGCCAAGATGGAAAATGCCTTCTTTTCGCGCCTCAAATATGCTTGCATCACGCCCGGGTCGGTAGTAGATTGAGGGGGCTCCTCACTACCATCGACAATGTCCCACAACTCCTTCTCCGCCATGACCATCTCCATTTTGAACTTCCACAAGTGGAAATTCACGCCATCGAACTTGTCCACCACTTTGGGACCCTCACCCTCATAAGATGCCATGATCCTTACTCACGAATGCCTTCTCACTCAATTAAACCCTCAAACTCAATAACCACACTCGTTTTTTTATGATTTTTTGATAGAAAGTAGCACCTTTGTGCTTCCGATGCCTCTAGTTCAACCCTAAACAACAAATCAGCACCTTTGTGCTCCACACACACCTTCCAACACTCAAATGCGAAGGTAGCTCACCCAAATTGCAAAGATGTTAACCAAAACACCTCAAATCACTCAATGGAGCTCCCACTACTCCGATTGACCCAAATCAACACCTTAGTGTTCCCAATCACTCAATGCACGTAATCAACACCTTTGTGTCCCTCAATAGCACTATATCAATGCTCATGGACTCACATAAGCCCCTTGAAACCCTAAATGCATTGAAATTGCTCAAAACCGCACCTTTGTGCGCCCAAGTGCATAAAGTAACCCCAAATGAAAATTGAGCACTCCAAGGCTATGAAACACATGCAACACCTCAATGCAAGTGCCCAATCACTTAGATCAGACCATAGACCCTCCCTTAGAGCCTCAACACCTCACAAATCACTTGTATGACCACAAGTGCATCAAATTGAACGAAACGACGTTCCACTTACAAAAGAGGCTTGGAATGAAAAACTTGGAAATCCAAAGGAAGAGATCGACCAAGAAGAGTGCTCCCACGTGTAACTTCAGCCCGTGCACACCTCCAAGAGAGAAGACTCCTCCAAAACGCTCCAAAATGCTCCCAAAAGCTCCAAATCAACCTCTTCCACAACGACCTCGAACTAATTGCCTCAATGCAATCAAAGACTCATGCAACACACATGAGTGGACCCATAACCTATTGAAGGTAAGAGATGAGAGCACAAGGCACACACACACACACAAGGAATGCGTAGAAAGAGATGATCTTTACTCAAAGGCCTTCCACCTTAAGTAGTGTACACTAAGGGGTCACCATGGACAAACCATATGGGATAACTCATCACAAGGATACTCTAGAGATCAGCCCATGCCTAACCCCTCTTCCCACACACCATTATTTAGGACCCGAACCTCTTTGGCTCCTAGCAATACTACCGTACATCAATTACCTCAATACTTGTTCCCCGGCCAAGGCTCAGATTCTGACAAGGTTTTTGTTTTCAAGATGTCTGAGATAGGTCCTGGAAGCGGGGTAGACTTGGTAAAGCGGATGCAGCCTGGTGGTGATCTCGAAGACGCATGGATGATGTTCGACCATGTGAAGCGTGTCAAGAAATGGACAACCATGGCCTGCCATGTGTATGACTCCACCTACTGCCGCGTTATGACCATTGCTGTATGCGACATGCAGTCAGAAGATGCCACAGTTCAAAGCGTCCTCTGGAAGAATCTCAATGCAGTTCTAGCAAGGCATGGTATCTCTAAACCTAAATTCAAAGGATTCATGGCTGACAGTGCACAAGCTAACTGGAATGCTATTCGGGTGATCTACGGGAGTGGAGATGCAACAATTCCAATAAAGGACCAAGAGAGGACATGCTTGTTCCACTGGGCACAGTCGTTAGAGAAGCATACCAAGGCAGACATTCGAGCAGACCTACAACATCAACACCGGTTTCTATGCAAGCAATACAAGAACGCCACTTCACTAGATGAGTCCGAGACTCGATATCGCGCCATCAAAGCATGGTGGCTGTCCTCCGGTGCCACAACAACCCAGGGCCAAAATCGGTTGGAACTGTGGCTAGCATTTTGGCACTTCCGATATCGCCAATGGGGTGGATTCATGCAGTTGGTAAGAAATTTTGTCCCCTCTTCTAATTTGT
Source organism: Pohlia nutans (assembly GCA_022496805.1). Taxonomy (NCBI): domain Eukaryota; kingdom Viridiplantae; phylum Streptophyta; class Bryopsida; order Bryales; family Mniaceae; genus Pohlia; species Pohlia nutans. Next base: position 13,176,992 of record CM040091.1, on the reverse strand, counting down.
TGTCCTCCACTATAAGGTACGTCTGTTCATCCGGCAATTCAATTTTTTCCATTCATACTTAGCAAACTTTGTCATCTTATCTTTCAATTTTCCATGTTGCTCCATGCAGAACCTCACTGAGGCAGAGTTAGCTGAAATGCCGTCGTGCAACCTTGCTGAAACAAAACACAACGTATGGCTACAGGAATCTGGCAACAAGGGGAATGATCTCTATGTTGCTAGCGTCGATGACTTTGTCAGAGCTCTCATACAAGTATCCAGGTATTACCAATTTCTCAAAGGTGAAGATGGAGGAACAGGTCCAGGGAAGGAAGAATTGATGCTACGGGTTGCCCAACGTTCGGCACAACGGTCAGGAAACCCCAAGGCATTGAACATCGCTTCTGCAAAGATGCCAGGAGCAGAGGAGTTTTGCATTCGGGAGCCACACTTTGAAGGTGAGGAGGTGTTTGGCTCACAGAAGCGCAAAGCAAGTATACCATTGGGATCTGAACACGAATCTCACAGGCCTGACCGAGTGAACTTCTCCCGCCCACGAGTTAGGACAAGGTCCACTGCAATTGTTGGTGCTAGTTGCAGTTTGAGTGACATCCCGGAAGAGCCTTCAACTGATTTGGAAGCAATTCCTAATGTCAACAACACGACAACTCATGTGACCGCCATCCACGAGACTGCATGTAAAGAGACAGAGTGGCACATTGCTAGGCTTCCAAAGACTTCAGCGAAGGCTTGTTTTGCCCAACATGCCATTACAAAGAAGAACTGCAAAGCAAAGATCGTACAAAGCAACACGGCCACGGCAGCCCCCACGTACACTAGGGTTATGGAACACTACCAGAAGAAAACGGACAAGATTATGGAATTCTTCTTCTGCAATGACGACATCGAGCGCTGCGTCAAAGGCACAAAGCGGAGGTGGGTGAAGGCTAGGCCTGACATTCCAAACGTTTGGCGTGTGAAGATTGGCACCAATTTATCAAGGAAGGAGATCCTTGATCTAGAACAAGCTGGCTTTCAACTACCGCAACGTCCTGTCATCTCCCCAAGGAGACTCTTTGGGGTGGAAGAAGTCCCATCCGACCTCTCATCATATCCAATTCCAACCTCACCAGAGGAATATCCAAAGATCAGGTCAGGTAAGAGAATCCGGAGGATCAAGAACGTGCCTACAACGAAGCAAGGTAACAACATTGCATCCTCTCTCATCTTGAAGGGTCAAATTCGTAAAGTGATGATGATTCCTCATCCAGGATTTGGATGTATTGTTACCCTTGATTCTGGAGCTCCACCAAAAGTTTAGCAGTACTTGATCACTATTGGCACTTTCCCTGAGTGCTCTTGTGAGTACTTCAAAGACATGGCAACAAAGTCTTTGGGCAAACGTGAGGGGTGGGCAAGTTGCAAGCATCTTTATTTTGTCTTTACTGTCATAGGCAGCCTAGACTCCGAAAAGGATGCATTCATACATGCACCAAGTTTTAGCTTTAGTGAAGTGAAGCAAATTCTGGAAAGCGGTATCCTAGGAAGCTACATTCCATAGGTTCACCAAATGTTCCCTAATATCATACAAATGTAATGCAACAGCTGTAATCCTCATGGAATTAATTTAAAATTGGTAGTGAGACTAAAAGGGCCACTACCAGCTTCTGGTCATCATTTGTCTAAGTTCATTGACATGTGTTAAATATTAGTAACCAAATCTAACTCTGATCTAGAATTACAGCAGGCACATCCCAACAGCAAGTGATTTGTAATAACATCAAGTTCTATTGTGAGCTCTGACATCAAATTAATCATCATCTCTGTGCCGAGAAATATGAAGGTCTAGTAATGGAATCAATACACACTCCATAATATAATGTTGTATTAATAATATCAGTCACTATATATTTGACATCAAAGGCTCAATTTTCAACACTCACATACACTAAAGAGATATATAGGTACCTGAAGGGTACCATATTGAGTGGTTTATAAACATGTAAATTAAGTTACAATGTTGTACAACTCTCTAGACTAAAAAAATTACAGAGTTTCTTCCATTGAAGAGGGTTAAAGGATCTTCAAAACCCACGGTCATAGGTCATACCCTAAACCAAAAATAGAATTTTTGAAAAAAATAGCCATCCACAATTTCTATTTTTATTAGAATTCTAGTATTTATAAATTTCTGACAATAAATTCCTGCTCCCCGCTCTCAAAATCCCCGCTCCTTGCTCCCCGCTCCTCGCTCCCCGCTCCACGCTCGCACAATAGCCTTGTCCTATCAACACCTCTCCGCTGCAATCTTTCATATCAAGAATAGACTCACACAGAATTATTGTGAATTTTATAAGTGAAAGTGACTTATCCATATATTGTTTAGGACAAAATTTTATATGTTGAAAACTGACAGGAGTCGGTACATTAGTCAATATCGGATTACACACACTAATTGAAGATGAAGAAGAGAACACAATCAAAAAAAAAAAGTTAACAAACTTCCAAACACAAGAAATACTGCATAATACATATATTGTATTTGTAAGTATTTACTGTATTTTGAAGTATTTGCAGTATTTTCGCGTTCTAGCTGTTGATAACTATTTTAATGTGATAGTTGTACATTCCAAATTGAAAATTTCTTTTTCTAGAAGGTGTGTAATGTATGTGGGAATTTTTTTGAAGTTCACGAATTCTTTGCTATTTGCATTTCGGACGTTGTAGTGACCATAATGTGGTTAGCTGGGCACTAAAGAGTTAAGGCATAGATAGCCAAGAAATTTTTCATTTGTGATGGTCTCCTAAACTAGCGTTACATATTGATATTATTAATTCTCCAAAGGGGCATTCTACAATCAAACATAGATTAGAGTTATCCGTGGATTCTCTTTTGTCCCAAATTAGATGATACCGATCTTGAAATATTCTAAATTTTAACAAATTGTTTGGAATGAAAAAATGAACAAAATATCGAGGATTAACGTTTGCTTTTTCAAGAACAAGATAGTAAATCATGTCCGTATTTGGATCCTCAATATCTTTTTCATTTTTTCACCAAATGAAAAAAAGATAAAAAGATAAAAAGAAAAAAGACTATCTTCTAGTGTATTTTAAAATGGTTCAAAAAACTTAAATTTATCTTGTAATACCAAAGCGGTTTGTACTTTGTGAACAATAAGCTATTTGGATAATCCAACAAGCAACTAAAACCTCTCATTGTTTGTCTTAAAGAATGTCCTATTTGATGTCAAACTTTACACACATATAGCACATTGGATACAAAACTTTTTATGATTGCACGTAAATGAAATCATATGGTAAATCCTTAATATTTTGCTTTAACCTTCAAATACCAAGTAACATAGGATGGAGAGAGTAATCGTATTGTGTACACATGGAATTGGCCGTTTTCACTACGTTTTAATATATTTTCTTGAGGGATCACTAACATATTTCTAGTGCATCTTATACTACATATAAAATTTTATAATTAGGTAGAAAATTTTCTTTCCCATGAATAAAAAGGACCCTATAGTTTAACTCAATACAAACACTTGGATTCTACTTTTGCATGGTCACTCCCCCAAGTATACTTGTGTGCTTGGTTTCACTTGATCAACTCGAATAGAAGTTCCAATGAGGGGAACATTACTCCCTGTTTTAATCCTTTAGTGCCTGAGGTGATTATGGAGAAACCACAGATTTTTGGGTGATATTTTAAAAAACTTTCAAAAAATGAAATTCGGGATATTATTAATAGTATTCAACTATATGAATATAAATATTACTTAATGAAAAAAATGTCAATTAAATCTTGATAATATCAAACTATTGGATTGGAAGATTATATAGTATGTTTTCAACTGTATAATACACACTCAAAAATGAGATTTTGGAGGGTGTGACTTCAAAATTAAATAGAATTTGAGTTAAATTTTCAGAAATGAAAGTGAAGCTCTTCGACAATGACCTGTGTCAACACCTCTCTATTGGAATCTTTCATGTCAAGAATGAACTCACACATAATTATTATGAATTTTATAAGTGAGAGTGACTTATCCATATATGGTTTAAGACAATAATTTACACGTTAAAATATGAGAGTTGGTACATTGATCAAGATTGGTATACATACACTAGTGGAACCGAGAGTGGAACATGAACAAGAGAACACAATCCAAAAAATAAATACAAGATAACAAACTTCCAAACATAAAAAAATGCAGCATGGTACATACATTGTATTTGTAAGTATTTGCTATATTTTGAGGTATTTGCAATATATTAATGTTTAATACACAGGTATTTGAATATCTAAGAAAGCCTGATTCCAAATACAAAAATTACATCATATGTACAATCAAAAGTTTCACATCTAAACTTCATACCCTGGACAGAGATGGTTCGCAGACTATAGCATTTCATTTTCTGGTGACCTAGGGACCACTTATTGTTTACCTGGGCACTAAAGGGTTAAAAGATGATGACTTGCCCACAGTTTGAGAAGTAGCCAAAATTCACATGTGACTATGGCTGTTGTCTGTAGAGTAAACTGAATATGAATGATCAATTCTTGCTTTTTTGGAATTACTGATTTAATTTGGCCCTAATGTCCATCCATTCGAATTGGCATGTAGCTCCAGTTGAGACTATCCCAACTGCATGCATGTGTATGTGAACACCCATCTCGTTGTCTTCCATGAAATTTGATAGATTTGAACGACCATTGAATTAATGTCCTCAACATTGAATCGTCCTTATGCATGCGAAGGAGGCACTTACAGTTATTTTCTATATACACGTGCATTATCCATGTATTTATTTGGAGGCTATGAATATAAAGGAATATTCCATAATTTACCAAAAAATCCATGTATATTTTTAAAGTATTCTATAAATTAAAAAAGGAAACCGTATATTATTTGTATTAAAAATTTGACATTACGAGGCCCCTATTTTATTTCCAGAAGATTTCAAAATTTTATCATAAATAAATAAAATACCTTCTTTTTATTTATATTTTTAGCTTGTGTTGATTTGAAAATTTTGCGAGTGGCTCCCCTGGGTGCATGCGCTCATTGAATCATGAGTTCCTAGAGGAGCATCTTGACGGGGAACTCCGAGATACGGTGATAATCCCGACCTGCAGCCCAGAACAGACCCTATTAAAAAAAAAAGGGGACAGTCACGGTGGCAGTCTTTATAACACATCAACTGTCAAATTAATATTGGTGACTCTCAAGCCCTTCTGATGTGATGGACTCTGAAACTTAAATGAGCAAGCTACTGTAAGTCGGCTTACCTCTCCAGTTGGTGTGACTGCGGCTATTGTTCGTACCATTTTGCTTCTTATAACCAGTGGCACGCTTTCAAGACTTAGCGCTCCAGATGATAATTGACAACCTGCATTAAATATTTTTCAACACTAATAACCCCTATTTAAGGGACCAAGGATTCATGGTTTTAAGGTAAACAATTCAATTGATGATATTGTGAAAAGTATAATTTAGGTGGGACCAAATTTCGTATCAGTTCAGAATATTATCTTTTGGTCAAGAAATAAATAAAATTGGACACGGCCTATTCAAAACTACACATGCAAGAACGTTAGTAGCAAAAATCTTGTTCAATGTGACATGTCTTTAACCCCTAAATGTCCCAACGTCCAAAAACTAAATCACGAACATATTTGAAGCCCTGTAACTTTTTCATACAACCGTGGATGATTTTCATCCAAGTCATCTTTGAAAGCCTATTTAATTCTCTACCAATTACAATGAATCTCTTGTGATGGGGGAGCTGTTAATAATATTGGAGAGGCCTCCAACTACAAGTATGTCAAATTTGTTTGGTAGATTTTATGCTTGCAACGGTCTTCTCATGTACACCTCATGTACATCTGAGCCATGCTAATATCTACTTTTGAGGCTAGAATCCACTTCTCTGCAAACGGTTGGTATGTTTAGGGGTTAACAACTAAATGTCCATTACAACATGTCTCAAAATTAATTTTGAGTCACTACAGACATGTTGTAATGGACATTTAGTCGTTAAAGACATGTCACATTGGACAAAATTTCTACTAGTGGGTATGCAATATCGATGTGAGATATATTGACGGTTTGCGATCCCTCCTCGTACCTGTAGATGTCCAAGAAGCAGCAGCTACATGCTTGAGACAAGGCAGCCTCTCAACTGACCAGCGTTGCAGTTCTAACAATATTGTGCTTCGAGGGGTTCCGTCCTGTACCTGATCTTGCGTACTCATCAGCTCAGTTTCCAAGTCCCGTCGCAATTTCTCTTGAACCTGCAGAATACGGCAGTGAAAGTTTTTAATTAACCCCTAACTGCCCAACCATGCATATTTTGCATGATGTACAGTTTTCATCCACAGTTTCTCATCCGTCATGCACTTTTTGTAGTGTGATTTTTTTACTGAATTTTTTATGGGAAGTTAGCTTCATGTGTGTGATCCGATCGAAAAGGAAACAATTTCTGAAAAAATTATGCCTCAATTCGTGTTGCAGTGTTTCACCCAAAATTTTGAAGATTTTAGTCTAAAAGTGTTCTTGAAAAAATAAACTCCTAAAATCAAGCATCCAAAAAATCTCCAAAAATCACTACACCTAAAGTACTATATTATAAGCCATCCCAACAAATTTCATCCCCATACTGTCAATATCTTATTCGTAATCAAATTACAAAATAATATTTTATTTTATGTTTCAAAATTTATAGAAAAATATTAGTGATAGCAATCAAAGATCTAACCGTATAGATTGAATCTAAATATCAAAATGTATAACTTTTATTCATACATGAAGTTTCAAATATTCATGTTCGTTGCATTTTATAATGCATCTTTGCAAAACTGCCCAAATTGGACATAGGTGAGGACGTTTAGGGGTTAAGAGCATGACGAGTGTTCCTGCACATCTTTTATATATGCAATTATTTTATTGGAGACCTTGATTAGCGATAAAATTGACTCAAAGATTATGCCCAAAGGCTATACGCTGAATTATAGCACCTAATACATGTGTTGAGGACATGTAGAAGCCAATAAGAACCAAAAATAACCCTTAAAAGTCCAGAGAGCCCTTTCCGACCAGTATAATACACCAATACTCCACTATATTTGGCATAGTTCCACACCTCCTATGGGTTTAAGATCAAAAGTGAAGTTAAAATTCAGGTCAACATGATTTTAATGAACTATTGGGGTCTCAAATTGAAACTTTCTATTAACAACAAATGTCAACTTTACGTCAACGTATATACTATCCCCATCAGCCTGTTAAGGGTCATACAGCACCTGGCAGGCTGCTTCAGCTAGGTAGTCACGTTCCATCACCAGGCATCCATTTCCATGCATTGACAGCAGATATAAATCATCAGACCTGGGTTGAATCATACCAAGGCGATTGTGATTATGACCATACTGAGTTAATAGGCATATATACAAACGCCTGCTAGCTCAAGAAACAATCGTAATGAAGGATTGTATTGTTGCAGAGGCAAACTATTAACAATCAAATCATCTAGTTGGTTTCTATAAACCTCCACGTAATTTAATTCCCACGCAATTAATACCTGCACTGGATATTTACATGTCACAAATTTGTCGTAGTAAGATGAGACTTACAGAGGAATCACAGCTTCCAAGGGGTGAAAACATGGTTGCCAGGCCAGTTGCACAATTTCTGAACCTCCAGCAGCAATTTCAACCACGCTCAGGCCATGCAGCTTCTCTACCACCTGGTTGAATAAGAACTTCCAACATTAATTTTGACTAAAATTGTCGCAAGCAGATTAAGCACGGAGTTTCCCTTCTCAAGTGTTGAACTTGCTGTTTGGTATTGAAAGAGACCCAATTTTATTGAGTGCAAACTGTTGTTAGTAATGTTCGACATATTCTCGCACCCCATATATATCATTCCCTGCTCACCTATCTCCTACTCCCTCCATCCCAAAGTTTTTGTCCAACTTGTTTGCTTGGTATTTCTTTGAGCCAATTTCATTGATCATATTGTAAGAAACATGATTAAAAAAAGTTCCAAATTATGTCACTAGAATGATTGAAGAACATTGCATGTGTTCATTGCAACCTAAATAAAATTAGCCACAAGGAAATATTTTTTTGACCTACTTAAAAAAGCACTTTCAAACATGACTTTCAAACATGACAATAACTTTGGGACGGAGGGAGTAGTAGAAAACCTTGCTCACCTATAACTAGTAGAAATCTTGTTTAATACATTAAAGACCTGTCACATTAGACAAGACATCTTGTCTTGTCTTGTCTTATCTTGACATGATTAAAGACAAGACAAGATTAAAGACCTGTCACATTAGACAAGACAAGATTTAGACAAGATTAGACCTGTCACATTAGACAAGACATCTTGGACATTAAAGACGTCTTGTTTAATACGAAAATGCTAATGGACATTAAAGACCTGTCACATTAGACAAGATTTCTACTAGTGTATCTGAAAGAGAGAGAGAAGACGAGTTTAGTACCAGTATAGTTCCTTTCGACATGGGAATCAAAGCCGTCACACAGCCTTCCCCTGGTGTGGCAAAGGACGCCAAGTTCTGTACATTAATTCGAGAACTGGTGGACCATGTATTAGCAAGTCCGCAAGGCCTAGAAGGTGTCCGTTGAACTCCTGTGTTGCCTTCTGCTGCTGTCTCTGTGGCACTTGTTGTTCTCTCCTCCACATCTTCAACACCTTCAGGCTGTCGATCAAGGTCCTCTGTATTTGTTCCATTAGCGTGTAATTTATTGATAAAAATTTAGTGCCTACCTAAGAGTAATCCTTCTTTCAGACTTTCACAGGGGAAAGAAATATGCTCATAATATCAGGTTCAAGTTTAAAGGCAACTAATTATGTCACTCTCACATCAGCTAGTCAGAAGCTCGGGGGTGCACTGTACCAAACATGTATGAGTATACGTGAGTGCACAGGAGGGATATTAATTTGAACATTGCCGTAGTACGTATACATACAATAGACATATTTGGAGAAGAAAATATTGACATATACATACATTAAACATATATTTAGGATGGAATAGATTTGTATACAAAAGTTTTAGATATATAATCCCTTGTATACAAAGGGTTTTTCAGAGGGGGTCACGAATGCACGTGATTCTCAAACATAGTGTAGACTGCACCCCCCAAGGTTAGAAGAGGGTTAGAGCATGGCCACCCATGCCCTCCTAGAGTCTCTCACACTCAAGAACTAGATGAAAAGTGCCAAGGGTCCTTCAGAAATGCCTCTCGACTCTCAATCCTAGCGTGTTAAGAAACGGCCCTTCAAATCACTGTCTAGTTGACTATATCCCACATTCTACTTGATGTGCACTTTTGATGTGTGAGGGTGGGGAGTGTAAATACAAGGGCTCTTCAAATGTAAATGAATAATTTCCACGAGTCAGCTCTGGTGTGCATGAGTGCGAATGCTCTTAGAACCCACAACCTTGTCTCCTCCTTGGGAGACTTTTGATCAACAACAAGTACAAATCTGAATGTTGATCCTGACATTATGTCCCACAACCTACTCGTCGCTCCAGCGGCTCATTGGTTATGTATTCTATAATGACTACTTAGATGATAAGAAAAGAACAAGGAAGAAGTGGAAGTATACCGGGGGAAGGGAGGAAAGGTGCATCCAGGGCAGCTGCAACAGAAGGCACTACCAGCATGCATGCCTCGGAGGCTCCAACAAACACGTATAGAAACTCAACCTTTCCGTGGAATCCCAACGCCAGCAAAGGGCCTCTCGGAGCATCTGAACCAGTCTGAGGTGCAACTGGGTCACTATTTCGGTCACTGTAACCAAACACAGAAAAAAAAACCACCAAGATCAGTTGGCCATAACATATTATTTTGTTTTGAAATTTTAGTCAAAAGACTTGGACCCGGTTTGTGCATCACTATCCCTGTACAGTACAGTAAAATTATACTCAGCTTTCATCATATGTTTGAGGATTCTGGATAAATTAGGAATAAAGGTTGGCAATCATTTCACATACCTGCAACACTGGCTCCAATGTTTGCCTGCACGCTCCAGACATTGTAAAATGTCTAACAACCAGGGATCATCAACATGCAAAGATTCCAAATTACACATGGAGCAGGGCGAGGGGGTGAAAGGCTTGCTGGGAGCATTCATCATGCATATTGAGTGGCAAGGTTGATCTAAAGGGTGCAAGCCCAACATGCGCAGCTCATATTTGACCTCCTTCTCGCCTAAATTGCTCCGCTGAACTTACATTAGTTTCATCCTTGCAAAATTTGTATTTGGCTTCTTGTTCTATAATTTAGAACACTTGTTCGCACTATATATATATATATATATATATGTATGTATGTAGAGAAATGTTCAACATGTTAAGCCTATTAGCAAGGAATTATGATTACAATAAAATTCAGCAATATGATGAATAGTGGAGATAATCTCTGCAACAAGGGAACAATAGAGTGAGATATGGGATCTCACTGATGTAACTGACTTGAACATCAAAAAAGAAAAGAAAGCCACGTGTTTTCTGCTCATCCATCATCCGCGTTGCTACTACTAAACATTCCACCGATTCTGCGTTCTGGTAACGTAGCATTTTGATATTTTATCAAGCTGGTGTTCAGTTATATCGTATAATTTTAAAGAATTAAACAAGAAATTTGGTCTGATTATTCGCTTATCAAGTAAGAATCATGAAAAAGAACACGCAGAGCTTACCTGGCTGCACATTGTATAGGGCAGCTGCAAAGTGGTCAGCACTTTTGGAAAATGGTTGCATTCCAGCTCCACTACCAGCAACTTCCCAAGAAATGAAAAGTAAATTACCACTAGTCAATTAAAATAGCAAATGAGTACATAATTGGGAGTAATTATAGACTCTCTTAACACCCAGAAATACTTGCTACAAATCGTTTTGAGTGTTTGTAAACAATCGCAACAAGGTGCAACATGAACTTTGTAATAAGAGTAGGCTCATCGAAATATGACAAGAAAAAACTTACCTGAAGCATGGTCACTTCGTGCACAATATGAAGATTTGATGAAAAGCCATCCTGAACCCAAGAACAGGAATAAACTCTGAGAAATCGGCAAAATAATGATTAAAGAATTCCACAATAATCGAGCGTATGGCATCCAACGGGGTAGAGCATGTTCATAAAATTATGCACTTCACACAAAGGGCTTCTTCACCTAAATAAACGGATATACTTTATAGTATTGTATGGGTAAGTGTACGACCTAGAAATCATATAATGCTCACAATAGAGGTAAATGCAATGCAGCCGCTGCTCTTATGGTGAGCTACATGCACAGCAGTGCCTTCAACCTTCAACACTTGCCATCTGCACGTAAATCATAAGGGTTACAACTGCAAGAGAAGCTTACGCAAAGTTCAAACTGCTACATTTCTCACAAAGAATGACGAGTAAGAAAATCAATCGTATTATAATTCCAGTGGGATGCCAGGATGTGAAAGCCAAATGTACCTTAACTTGATGGAGAGATTCAAGTGCCCGCACAATAATTTCCCGTCCTTAGTTGCTCCAACAAGACTATGTGGGTGTTCCTCAGTGTGCAACCTGTCATTTCCGGCCTAAGCTAGTTTTGATAGACCATAAAGCACTTTACTTTGAATAACCTTATATTCGTTAAAGTGATAAATTACTGGATTAGGGGAGCGAAGAAATACTTTGTCAGTCGGGGAACAAAATGTGACGGGCAATGCAACACCACAGCATGTAAATCTTGTAGGTGCTGTGGCAGCAGTACTAAACTGCGTTCGCTCCAGATATACAGGCACTCGTCATCAACCTCTGAGCTGGAGCTTTCAGTACGGTTGCTTATTCCTCCATCTCCACAACCGTTGAAACACCCAAACTCCATATGCGTTATGATTGTTCCTACTTTGATCATTCTTCCTTGTCGAAGCGTATACTGCTGATCTTAAACTGCTCGCTTTCCAGGATTGACTCATTCGCCTGTAGTTTTGTAGGAATGATACCCATATTTCTAATTCTCCTCAGCATCCTCTTAGTCTCCCCTACCTCCTCATCCACCGCTGACGGCAGATTTTCCAAATTGGTAGCCTCCTCGTTCTCAATCCCACTTGAGCTTCTCTTTAAGTCCGAAAGCTTGTAGTACACAAGATCGCCATCTGCAGTGCCAGCGAAAAGGTAGTTGTTCATGGCCAACCGGCCCAGCGCAACTGAAAGAACCGGGGCTGTGCAGGCGTCCATGGTGACAATCTCCACCTATGAAAATTACATCCATTTCTAGTGTCTCATAAAGGATGAAAATTAAAACAATGACAAAAGAAACCTTCAGAGGTTTTCTATCCTTATATTGGATAGAAAACCTCTGCAAGATATTATCAGGGTCTCAGAAACATTAATGCATAAGGAGGTGGGAACTTGCTTTGGGAGGATACGATGATTATCGAAATTCACATGGCATGCATCTAAATTTGCACCCAGAATCACTGATGACAATCGATTGTCGTGCCAGGAGAGGGAAGTAAACAAGAGAAGTGAACAAACCAGGTTTGGCCAAGATAGTAAATGAACCGAATTAGAAGTCCATTGTGCAATAACCACAACAAGCTCCCTAGCGATTGTGTGGAGGCAGGAATCTCCAACATGACACAATCCTAGCGCAGACACCTGCATTAATCAAAATTATTATGCACAATAGAGTTCAATCTGATCATACTCAGAGCACTGATAGCACCTACCTCCAACGAATCAATCGTCAAACGGGGAAGAAGTGCATTCTTAGTAAATTTCTAGGTGAAACGTACGTGATAGCCGAAGGAAGTGAAGGCTAGTACCTGATGGGGGCGGTCCGAGCTGGCAATAGTATGCGGCAACCCAAAGCAATCCATTTCCACACTGTGAACAGCTGCACCACTCACCAACAAGGCTCCCTCGGGTGTGAGCCGCGTGATGAATATTTTCAGAGCATCTGAGGTTTCGCGGTGAATCAGGAGGTGGGAATGGAAGTTTCCATTCGGCTCGTAAATCTCTTGAACTGTTGTCGTTTCCCAGAACTCTGAGAGAGGTTTCCGTAATCTGACAGGAGGAAAACAATCAACGACTGGTAAATGTGAAGAATTTAACAGTTCAAGTCTCCAACCTAATTGTTTTTTAAACTTCCATATAACTAACGAGCGGATTTCTCCAAATAGCTAGCATAGCAACAATACGAAGTAAAACTGCTGAAATGATCGTCTGTCCTGTACCATCATGCAATGAGGCTCATTAAAGTTGTAAGATTCGAGAAAAAAAAAATGTAGGAACCTGCGGGCCAGAATTGTGATTCAAGATCTACATAAAAACTAGCTCGAAATTCTTGTCAAAGATCTCAACTGTCACTCGATATTGACATAACTCAACTGTCAGTGGGTGAGGAATAATACCTGGATGAACCATCCGCCTGGTAGAGCTGAAAGTGCCAGTGTGCATCGTCTTCGCTCTAGTCCTTTCATGAAGTGGTCTTCAGTCTTCATACCGTTGATATTCATAACTTCACTAACATGCTGTTCAGACGCAAAATTTCTGTCAATTATACTCTGAACGATCTCAGCAAATCTAACTTTCATTCCAGACTTGTATCCTAGTTCTCAATACTTGAAAATCCAAGTTAAAGAACTTGACATCGCAGTCTTTGAATTGCTTGCTCCTTGCTTGTGAATTATTTGAATTCAAACCTATGGTTCAAAAGAAGCCAATGTGTTGCTCGAGTATGTTACTGTCTTGGAATAGGACTTTGAGAGACAAGTCAACTTACTGCTATTGGATATGAAACCAATATGTGGGTATGGAACTCTGATCCCCAGAATTCATGGAAAGGCAGCAGCTGAGGCAACCCTCGTACCTACGACTTCCAAAAGAAGAGAAACATATCACATCGTTAAGCGTATTGAGAACCAAAAGAAAGTTGTGACAGGAAATCATCAGAACACAGATTAGGAAACGGATTGGTTTTGAAGAACACAAAATAGAAGCAAACCATAGCTCAAGACGTGCAGGAGACAAGAAGCTCCTTACATCCGCTTCCATGACGGTGTCAACATGAAAGGCCGCCATGAGACTCCCCCTGCAACCCATAATTCACCGGTATCCAGCCACTTCAGAATTTCAAGAAAATTCGTGCTGCATATAATATTCTAGAATTTTAAAGCTTAATCACATGCAAACATTTATTACTTGCGTAGTGTAGATGCTGGCGAATTTCCACATGCTAAAAGCAGAAATGGATCAGGACAGTGAATCGCTTCTTTGACGAGAATAACATCTCTAACAGGGGCCAGACTATCTAGAAATGCACTTGATTCTACTGCCAAATTTTTCCCAGACCATTGATCTCCATACTCAACAGGAAAACCTTTAAATGATTCTGCATGACATAATCCGGAGTCATAAGCGTCGACCACCGGTTGCCTTGCCATCCCTCCACAAACAATTGGTTCCTTGAAGCATCCAAGACATATTAATGCACAGCAAAGTTCTTTATTTTATAAAAGGATGAGGTGGCGGAACATCATCTAATATCTGTCTGTGTAGTACCGTGTTATAAACACCGTGAATCACAACATCTTGGATTATAAGTGAGTACCTACAGTAGTGCGGACTAATTTGAACAGCTGCGAGTCGCCACCCTGGCCCGAAGCGAAGATGATAGGGTCTCCAAAATGTTCCTTTCCAGTAACTTCGGTTTTCATCACATGGAGCAGTATCTGGTCCAAGGAAACAAGATGCTCCATTGAATATTAGTAATTGTCACTCTATCACACTAAGCTCTCACCGCTTATACAGCTGCGTGCCCTATCCTGGTTCTGCCCCAATCTATGAAATCATGTACATTTGTATCGATCACTCAATCAGAATTTGGCAGAATCGCAATAGGACCGAACGTCACAGAGGTAAACATGTTGACGCTATTGGAAGGTCTCCATTTCGAGAAAGCAAAAAATAGCAAGCTCAATGCATTCTAAAAAACAGACTCTAGTACTAGTTAAAAGGACATTTGCTACGACGTTGACAAGCTTCTTAGATATTCGAATTTTGAGGTAGGAGAGTTAAATTGATATTTCCTCCCATGTCAATTTTCGAGGAGGTTGCAGAGAGAAGGCGAACGTACCCTCACAGGAGGTAGCAGGTTGTTTAGGACTATTTTCGAGATGATATTAGGCTCCCAGTTACTGAGCTCCAGTACGTGAAGTCCGCCAGCGCCATCACCCAAGACCTTCAATTCATGTGGGGCAGAAGTTCAAGTGGACATTCCATAGTTTCATGTAAGCTAAAAAAGTTCTCTCGAGACATTGAAAAGCATCTCTGTTTTATCATGCATGCTTGCAAGTTGATCCCCAAAACCTACATCAACGAGTGTTACAACCTACTCCACAATGATCAGACGTCAACTCACTTGGGGCTGAAAGAGAACAATTCATATGTTGACCTATGACGAGGGTTTGAAGTTAACCAGGCGATTTTGAGGAAGCCTAATCCAGCAAGTTGGGAGGCCATCTAGGTGTAGAGGTAACGAAGCCCTTCGTCCACCGGCTTCTACAAACATCATACCAGCACTAGACATGGCTAGAACTCCCGATCCAGGTCGTAACCCCGTCTCTAGAATACCACTTTTCACTCCAACAACGTCTCCAAGGTTCCCCGCCAAGGACCAGGGGAGCAACAGTGATGTACTGGGATTCAGATTCCTGGTAGAGAACATTGCGATGTGAGAATATCCGAATCCCAACTTGTTAATTCAAGCTTGGTATGACGAAGTAAGAAGCTCAGCTCAGAGGCCCGCCGATTTCATTCGGAACCTCAAAACTTCTGAGACGTTTACCTGATCTCCCACGGACCAGGTTGAAGCTGAAATGTGGATAAATCCAAAGCCATACACTGCAACCGCAAACTGTGATAAATAAAACCTGCGGAATGAATCATGTCCACGTTTGCAGGTCATAAATTGTGAGACTTCCCTACTTGTTCTGCGTAGCAACAGCATGTAGCAAAAAATGGAGGATAGCCAGTTGTTGTCGTAACTACCCTGTTGAGAAGATAATAACACCAAGAGTGGCCGCCCCTTGAGATCTACAGCTCCATAGCCAGCTCTTTCATTCGCACCAATAAAGGCTAGATCTCGAATAACATAAGGGTTAGCAATTGCTGCCATGGAACCGGGAATGGAATTCTCCGTTGGCAAAGGAACAAAGTGGAGGTTGAGCTTTGGTGTCAAAGATGGTTTTAAGGGCCAAACACCGCACTCCTTCAACAATGTTGGATAGGTCGAGATCCACTCCACACATAAAATTCCAAGCATGCCCTGATACAAGCTCATCGCTACAAGAGCGACTCCTTCAACCTGGCAATAATGTAGATTCGTACAGTAACACCAAGAATTTTCCTACAAGTACAGGCTTGGAAACTACAAATACAAGTACAGATTTAGCTATGCCATCGAACAGAGATTCGATGACAGAAGGGAGGTAAAAAACCAAATTTAGCGAGATTTCTGTGTGATTTAGAGACTCGTTTCGTACCTTTGACGTCGTACCATGCTCTCCTTCAGTTGGTAAAGGCCAGGATGCTCTTTTGGGAAGATACAATGGGCAGGAGAACAGGGGCGTAGTACTCGGCAGAGCTGAAGATGGCAGTTCAGGACTGAGGTGAACATTTACTCGTCCTGATTCTTGCACCTCTGATAGAGTTTCATTCCACTCGCAAACCATCAACCCTCCTGAACCATCAGTCACCTGCCACCAGATGAACAGTACATTCTATATTCCGGTATATCGTAAAAGTGACAGAAAAAATCAGAATGCGACCATAATCCAAACCATAACATAAACAAGCCGCAAGCACACGATGCAATATAGTTAGCTCCGAGAATAAGCAGTTACGAGGATTAGGAATTGAGACTAATTCCCAACAGCGCGCGAAGCGTGTAGAATAATGAACAATAGCAAGCGTAAAGATTTCCACGAATGAGTTTTCCATTCTCACCAACCCGCGTTCGTGCCCCGGAGGTGCATTATGTTAAATTTTGTGAAAGTATACGTGAGTGCACAAAAGGGGTATTAATTTCAACATTTCCATACAAAGTATAGATACAATAGACATATTTAGAGCTCAAAATATTGACGTATACTGACATAAAACATCATAACATTCAGTAGCCTCTGTGACTATTGCCTCCCTTCAACAGAATGATGTGGGATATTTCACATCACATCAGTAGCTAAGGGGGCACGTGGCATTTAGCAAGAGCAATCAACCATGGTGAACAATAATCGAAAGCACTCATTCAATCACAATTCAACAATGTTTTGTGATTGTTTATTCGATTCAATAGTTCATTCAATTAAAAATCACTAGTCACTCTGTATATAAAGATGGATGAAACTAAAAGGCAGTCTCTTCGAAGGCTACTGAATGTTATGATATATTTAGGACAAAATAGATATGTCTACAAAGGTTTTTAGACATATAAACCTCGTATACAAGGGGTTTTCAGAGGGGGTCATGAACGCAAGTGATTCTCAAACATAATGTAGAGTGCACCCCTCGGGTTAAGAATCACCAGGAGGAGATCAAGATGCAGAGGAGTCGAGCCCCCTTCCTGGCAGCTGAGCAGAAGCTTGGAGGTTTCAAGCACACAGCAATGAGAAACTGGTCTATCAAGTACTCCACACATCACCTTCTTTTGCCGCTTCTCCTCCACCTCCCACACCTCCATAGCCTCCTGCTCGGCACGACCTCCACATTCAGTCAAAGATTTAAAGAGTTTCTTTACACTCAATTTCACATTCCAGAAAGTCGAACTGAGCTCTACCATAACATTCTTGAGCAGCCTCCTTTTAACACCCCTGCACATTCTCTACTGTGAACGTCTTCGGTTTCAATCTACAGTGGAGAAGGTTGAGTTCCCACACTGCTGAAGAATGTTACGATACACATTGAATCAACTGCAATATAATAAAATTTCCGCAGTAGAGCTACGACTGTCACTAGGGTTTCGTATTCAAGAAAGTCAAACTTGAGCACTACACACATTATTAAATCAGGTGCACTGCAGTAAATTTTCTTTCCCGCAGTAGAGCTATGGAAATTCACTGACAAGGTCAAGTAGGCTGATATTGAACACGAAAGACTGACATTAGGGTTTGTGCAAAAAAAATAAAATCATTTAATAATCTGAGAGATGAAGAAGTGATCAAGACAACAACCTCCTTGAAGATGACGAGCTGAAGTACACGCGGATCCGTGAAGCGAGCAACGGCAGCCGCCGTGACAAAACTCGACGCCTGCAATTGCCTGTAATGAATGCTTGTTTTCGGCTCATTTGTTCGCTGTGGTTCCTGCACCTCTGCTTCGACTCTTCTTCGTCTCGCCATCCTCGGCATGACGGACGGGTTTTAGCACAAAAAATTGCTGAACATCAAATCTACTGTAGCTGAAATTCTTGGGATCCTCGGGTGACAGTTATAATGTCCGGATGGTGGGAAGAGGAAGAAGACGAAGAGGAAGATGACGCATCCACGTTCATCCGCGAAATGAAGTTCATCCGCGAAATCATATACTACGTTCATCCACGGAAACAGGGGCACTTTTTCTCCCTAAAATGTTACTCATAATATAAGTCCACTTTGCAAAAAAATTAAGATTTAAGATGAAAATAGAGTTCATGTTGAAAGGGATGAAATGCAATGTCAACTTTTAAAATTGTGCGCCTCAATGGAAAGGGGTGAAAAATGTAGGAAGGCAGCACAATGAATGTAGATTCTTAAATTGATGCAATAAAATAAGTGTGATTTTGAACTCTTATCATGAAATGAGAGGATTATTTTTCAAATTTTCCCCAAATTGAATTAAATGACCCCTTTTTATCTCCTCACGTGGTTTTTAATATTTTTGAGCACACACTCTTCCAAAGTGGGGATTCTTAATCATTTCATGGCAAAACAATTTCTATACGTATGTATTATTTGTCTTTTTTATGTATTTTTGTTTTTCTTTTGATTTTTTTATTTTTTAATCTTTGTGTAGTAACTTGTGCATTTTCAAAACCAGCTCCACTTATCTATTTTGTATAATGAAAAGATAATTTTGGAATATATCCACTTAATTTGGCATTTTTGGACAAGAAATTTTCAAAAAAATTAATTAATTGACGTGACGTGCTACCCTTCACTACCAGGTACACAATAATCTATTACGAGGCCAACTACTTGTTAGGTGTCAAATTTTTTGCATTAAAAATTGAATCATTACGCTAATTTTGAATTTTGTAGTAGTTTGTTTTGATAAAAAAAAATTAAAACATAACGTCTATAATTGAGCAAATTTTTGTAGCAACTTCAAAACGTGATTGTGAAAGACTGAACGTTTTACAAATAGAAAATCTCAATAGAAACATAAATCAAGTGGAATTGATTTATTTCAATACTATATGCAAACATTGTTATATAAGAGTTCAAAGTTTAACTAATAAATGTTCTAAACATGTGTCCCTAATTTTGATGTCTTAAAGTTGTACATTCTATAGTTAATATCTATAGATTTTTTAAAATAGTTTTAAAGCTTGAAAGGTGATAAAATCAAGTGTAGGATCCCTTGTTTTCAACCAATTACAATGCACTGCGTTGTTAGGGAGATTTGAACCTTGCACCTTATCTAAGCTATTGGAGCTCTCCCAAAGCATATTCAAGATTTCGTGGGAGAATCTTGATGTGCCCCCATGCCACCCTCATATTCCCCCAAGTGGAGGAGTTTGGTGGCTTGTAGGAGTGGATGTTAGAAAAGTGTATTTGAGGAATGAAAAGAGAGCTCAATAGACAATGTATGTTGTATTGATCTTGCGGATAACTATATGATCTACTTTTACTGCAAAAAAAATTCTACTAAAAAATCTTTAACACTTCATAACTTTTGCATACAATAGAGATATCCGAAAACAAAACTAGTTTTGAAGTGGAGTCCAAATGGAGTTCTCTTCCTATAACTATAATTTCTGACAAACATTGTTAATGAATTGTTTCCACAGTTGGGGCTTTTGGCATAGGGAACATGTAGGTACTCTCCTCTAGCATTGGAGAGGTCACAAGTTCTACACCCCATGGTGATATAGGGCCTTGCTTTAAATTATTCTCCAAATCACTACAGACTAGTTTTGTAGTCATTTTGAACTAAAAACAAGTCTAAAGTGAGTCTAAAGTTTCTTTCCACTTCGAGACGTTCTTTTCAGTTAACTCCTAAAAGCCCGAGGGGTATTGAACAAAACATAGATGTGTTACAATATGTGCTACCTATATGTTTGATGAATTTTGGTTCAATAAATGAAATGTAGGGCATCAACTCTACAAATTATCCATACGGCCAAACTTCAAAAAAACTTTAAATACTTTATTTTAATGAATTAAAAAGCTTTAACCTTTGAAAATTTGTATAAATTATAATTTTCATTCTTAGAGTTTAAAATTTAACAAGATTAGTTTAAATTGTCTTCATGATTGTAAACTTTAAAAAAATAAAAAAGATAATGGAGGGAACATCATTATTTTCTCTGAATAACAAATTTTATAACACTAAGACAATGTTGAAGTGATCCATTTTGAAAAATTCTACCCGGTGGAGTTTAGCTTGAATTGACATAATTTAAACTGGGTTGAAAAGTAGACTTGATGCAGTATTTTAAAATACTTTTTAATTTTTACATAACTTATTTTTTTATTCCGGTAGCGACCGAAAATTGGTTTCTTGGGAGCTTAGGAGGTAACTCAATATCCAAGCAAACATTCTTTGGTGCGTTGAAATCGTCAGCATAAAAAATAAAAATAAAAATTCATAAGTCTCATAGCAGGAACAGTTTTTTGGGTGTCCTTTGAACCCCGATTGTGATGCAGAAAACCGGTAGACGGAATGAATTCTCAAAATGAAAAGTGAAAGTGGCTAGTAAAATTTTGAAGTTTGCAAAAGTCAACCGGCTATTTGTTGTTTATGACAACATCCTAGAGCTGATTCCAGGTGTCAATCAGAGATCTGGTTTTGAGGGAAAGATAATTCGGTATCTCAGCGAGCCCAGCAGCTCCAAACCAGGGTCTTTTTGTTTGTTTCAGGGTCATCTAACTTTCGGCTACAAAGCTTGCATGCAAGTGAATGAGGTGGCTTTTTATCCTTTGCTTTTTTATTTTTTATATTAGCTTTGATCATAGGGAAGATGCATTGCGGGGACACTCATTTTTTGGGCTAAATACCACTGTAAATATATTCCGTTCATGATTCCATTGAAATGCATTCTCGTCTTTTACCGGCTGTTTTATTCTGATCACAGCTTCTCGTAGCGTAGCTGTTTGTTTGAAAAACTTTGCGACGATTTTTTCTTTCTTTCTTCATACATCCCATCTTTTTCATTCAACACAGAAATTTGCAAAGTACCTAAACCACCCACCTACATTTGCACCCTCCATCCTCTATTATATCGATATTCACAAAGCCTCTGTGTCACAAGCTCAAGAGAGAAAATGTCGGGTGTACTAAGCCAAGATTAGAGCTTATGAGGCTCTTGGAGCGTGAAAGGAGCAAGGTTCAAAACTTGGTCGTTGCAGTATTTTGGTCATGCGTTTTTATTTTGGAACGGGCTCCAGCGCCTTTCTTGGTGGCGCGTCTTGACACAGGACCAAACCCAATTACCCAAGTTTGTTCTCTGTAAATAAAACTCGTCTAGTTTCTATTTTTGAAACCCAACACTCCCTAATTTTCTTGTCTTGTGGGCCAAAATCTTAATTGATACAATACCGGAACTCATAGATTTCATGATTTTGCAAATTTCTTTAACCCCTAAAGGCCCTTAAAAGCCAAAATGGCTTTTTGCTGTTTCGGGCAGCTTAGATGGAAGGTCTAAATTAAGAATTTTAGACTATAATTTGGCGTGGGCGTGGTCATACATACAAGGTGTGTGGGGTAAAAATTACAAAGTCAAATTCGGGTTTTATAATTTTTTTATTTGAAATTTTTGGTTTCAAGCCCAACTGGGGCAGAAAAAAACTTTTTATTATAATCATTTTTTCAAATTTTTTTTTTTGGAGACATGCTCTTCACCACATTTAGGCTCAGAATTTGAAGTGACCCATGTTGATTATTTTCTTGGCTTGACAAGGGCAGCCTCCAAAATAAAGAACAGCAACCTCCAAGGCTTTTTGTAATTTCACATCTATTTCTTTCGAAATTTGTCAAAATTTGAGATTTTGAAATTTTTAAAAATAATTTCGCCTAAAATTTATAAAATCATAGAGGTACCTAATCACCGTTCATTTTTTCCAAAAATCAAATACAATTAATGTGATGCATGTTTCACCAAATTGCCATTTTTATACCTACTTCCGGAAATTAATTTGGATGAAGGTTTGAAACGCGTAATGAGTCTCTAAAATTTTGCATGAGCGTACCCAACTTAGTTATCTACATGGAAAAAAATATGAGCAAAATGTTTGGAGTAACAATCTTCAAGTCCCCCTTTGCACTATGGAGACAATGCCTCCCAAGCAATGCCCCGAAAAACTTTTGCACAAACTTTGGATGTTATGATCTTGCAAATGATAAACATCCAACGGTCAATTTTTGAAACAGTAGCTATGAATAGGCTTAGGTACAAGATCTTACGGTTGGAATTCTAAAAGAAGTAAAAAATCTTGGTTCACATCCCCGGGAGTACATAGAGGTAGAAAATCGCAGTTTTGAGGTTTCAAGCTCCCAAAAACACAAGGAAATTTAGGGGTTAATACATGTACTTTTTGCAAAACCCTTTCTCATCCAACATCTTGACCTTTTCATCAACTATGTGTCTCTCACAAAGTCCTAGTCCGGCTTGCAACACGTCCAATCCATTGCCTTGGTGGCTACATGAAATGGCATTTTCTCATTGTGTTTCTACGTGGTGATTCCAATGGATTTTTGTAGCAAACTAGCTATAAATAGCCAAAAAAACCCTGCTCTAAACCAAATATGTACACTAATCATTAATTTCAGGGCCATTTAAACTTAAAGGAATGTCAAACAAGAGGTAGCCCAACAACACTCTTTGTGCGAACACCATTGTAATTTATTAAATCTTAACTGCATCGGTGTTCATTTTCCAAACAATGTAAAGATTTTATCCATGTGTTCTCCTTCGTCATGCACTTTTTGCAATGTGGATCTTTTACAATAGATTTTATAAAAAACCAGTTTCATGCATGTGTGAACCCATTAGAAAAGGGATGATTTGTGAAAATTTTATGCCTTGTTTCGTATTGCAAAAATTCATCAAAATTTTGAAGGTCTTAGTTCAAAACGAATCAAAAGCGCTCTTGAAAAAGTCAACTCATAAACTTAACCCCTCAAGGCCCTTTGTACTATTTGAAGAAACTAAAATTTGACTACAATTATCTCTTGTACAACAAACTTAAGTGAAAATATGATTTGTACTTCAAAATTTCCCACACCAATATTAACATTGCAATGTGTTTTAATATATATGTGTATATATATATATATGTATATATATATATATATATGTGTATATATATGTATATATATGTATATATATATGTATATATATATAATGTAGTTTTAAAAAAAAATGAGTTTAAAAAATGACCTTATGAACAAGTCAGAAGACGCAATATGTCCCCTTGGGCCTTGAGGGGTTAAACAAGTCAAAAAATCTTCAAAAATCACTACACTTAGAATATTACATTTCAACTAATCACAACACATTACACTGGAGTTTGTCACTTATCATTCTCACTTTCATTGAAAGTATCATGTTCTTTCCAAGTAATGAGAGTGGCATGCACAAGAGCATGCCATGTCTATTATAAAGTTGCCATATGTCACTCGAACACTATATTCATTTTTTTTCTTATGAGGACACTATATCTTCCTAAAATTAAATAGTGTTCGGGTTTAGAAATAGTGTCCTGAGACACTAAATACGCCATTCAGTGTAGATGCTAGACCGGATTGCGGCCCCTCCGTCACTGGAGTGTGCGAGCCCCCAATTAATTGTTTCTTTGTCAGATGGGCACTGAATCATTGTCAAGAGGAACATACACTTTAATCGAGCCGGCCTTGAATAAATACTGGAGTTTCTATCTGTCTTGCTAGACCAAACTCGGAGCAAGTGGAGCTAAGAGCATGTCCACCAACAACAATTTCCTTCACCAAACGTTAACATAAAGGGGTAGTTACACCCTTTTTCACCCCAACAACAGTGATTCCAACCCCAAGATGATGCTCAACACCATTAAATTTGATTGCTCCACGCCAATATGCTATTGTCTTGGCGGGTGTTTTTTTTCTTGCACCAAACTTAATTAATAGTTGTAGAAGATCCAACAGCCAATAGTTGATTGACAACATGATAGAACGCATCTTACAATGCTCTAATAACAGGGAATAAAGTGTTGGCTACAACAAAATATTGGAAATTGCTGGGACAAGCATGTAGACCCCTCTCCCTATCCTCATGTTTCCCCAATTTGAAATAGTGTTGTATCCATAAAGTTATCCGCAAAGTGTTCTAGAGTGGGGTGACTAGACCACAATTTGTGAAAAGAGAGGTTGAGAACATAATAAAAACTGTAGACATGTCAAATGCTGTAAATAAACTAGAGGTTTAAAGTTTCAAGGCACCAAAAACGGTGCCCAAAAATTTCCCAACCTCAGTTTCTATTCTCATGGATGCTCTGTCACGTGGAGTGGGTCTTCCTTGGATCTATTTAAAAAAAATCAAAGCTTTTGAAAGCTCATTCACTGAAATAGTAACTGACAGCCTCCACCAACCGGGAACTCATTTGTACTTCATGGTCCTGTAAATTCTGAGGCCAGTTTTTGTATCTCAAGAAGTTTGCCAAACTAAGGCTCAATCCCCCATGAGTTTGCGGAAAACTCTCATGACTTCATCAAAATTGCTCGGCTTGCTCCAACTACACCAAATCTTAGCATTGGTCCCTCAAAAGCACCTACTACCGTACTAGGCATGTTCTCAATGTTTTTTTGGGGGCGATTTTTAGCTCATATCAGCTGCTTCTGAGAACCTAACTCGCTGATTCCAAGAAGCTTCAGACATTTTTTTTAGCTTCTAGCGTCTGGGCATTGATCTGAGTGCCGATTTGAAAAAGGGGAAGCAAACAAAAGCTGAACCACCCTGGCTGCAGTAATTCAGCCGCTGCTGAAACTCTGTCCCAGCACATGGCGCGCACCAGGAGTGCCGCGTCGTTTCATCTCATCTCTCTTGTTTTGTTCTTCGAAACTCAAGCGGAAGCTTCATCGATTCAAGGCAGTGAGGGGCCGCTCCTCTCAGAATCTCCACTGTGGTCCTATGCACATATACAGAACCCATCCGGTTATCACCTAGGTAGCACCCAAGTATCGCAAATTTAATGTAGACTAAAACTACGAGTTTCAACGGGTAATTTGACAATTCCATTCGATTGATTTTACAACTAACTGCTCCGGATCTCCCCACATCAGGAACTTCAAGACATGTAAACATGGTGTCATGACGATGCATTGAAATGCGATTAAGATAATTTGGTGCCAACCTCCATACCAACCTAATATGGATAAAATGACAGATTGTACCAATGACTTCATGACCTAGAGGGCATTTGGCCATTGTCATCACGAACAAACACTTTTATCATGCCGGCCCTCTTTATAGGACCGGAGTTTATATCTATTTGGATAAAATGACACTAAAATGACTTGAATGCAGCCTTTAGTGTCAATATGGGCATATGGCATCAAAATAGTGTGACCCAAGTTTTCTGATGCAGTACATTGCTCACCAGCATATAGAATTCCTCAAATGCTATGGAAGAAACTCCATGTCAGGTGTCAACGACCAGGCTTCTAGAACACCCTAGAAGCACCTCACAAAGTCCTTAGTTCGATTGATAAAATTCTCAGTATGCACAATAAAGGCGCATTTTGCTGCATGATTCGACAGACCGGAAGCAGATCTTGCGCAAGAGTACAAACGGAGCCTTTAGAGACACACAAAAAAAATAAAATGAAAAGTGGCGGCTTTCATTGTGTCGAGCAGTCACTGGAGGTTCCTGTTGGAAGCGCCTCTTTGTTGGACTGTAGAGAGCCCTAATAATAAAACTTGCAAATCATCTGCACCACGACGAAGCACAGGACGAAGTCGATACTGGGACGCTTTAATAATTCCCTTCGCCACGTCAGTGGAATTCTTTGTTTTTTTGTTTAAAAAAAATGGTGAATCGTTTTTAAGATTAGGATCTCCGAGTTCTGCTGGGGATGACTGGTTGACACCTTCCCCGAGTGCCAGCTACCGCGTCCTTCCTTTTCGCCCGGGTAGAAAAAACAAAAAGCAAATTAAGCAAAGGCGCCCCCCCGAGACCAGGGGAAGTGTACTTCCAGTAAACCCGGCACCGGGTACAGCCGATTCCGTACCGTTTCCCGGGATATCCTCATATCCCTTTGCTGGAATTGCCTGGAATGGTCAACTTCGTGGCTACAAAAGCCATGTGAACTACAGTACTCTCTTGCGCGCACGAACGGAGAACCAGACGGTCCCTCCCTTCCTTAACCCCTAAATTCATTCCAGCCCTATTAACCAATTTCTTTCGCAGTGGAACCGCATTATAAAACGCAACTACGAGGTATATTTTGAACTTGATGTATGAATAGAAGCTCGCTCTTTAGATTCTATCCATACAGTTAGATCTATGATTGCTAGCGGGGGAGAACAAACTGGGTCTAGAGTGATAGTGACATTGATTTTTCACAGGACCGCAAACTGAACAGAAAGGGACCGGAACTCTTTGGATGTTTACGCTGCAAGCTGTTGGATTAGGGAGGGCTTGACTGCGATCTGTTTGCAGTTGTGGATTAGTGCTCCTTAATTTTCTGTGGAAAACCGTGTCAGGGTTGCATCTGGTTTTTGCTTTCAACTGAGTGAGAGATTTGCAGAGCCAGAGCGAGCATGGGGAGGAAACCATGCTGTGAGAAAGTGGGGCTTAAGCGAGGGCCATGGACGGCGGAAGAAGATGGGAAGCTGGTTTCGTATATCACGAATAACGGCATCTGCTGTTGGCGAGCCATTCCTAAACTTGCTGGTACTAAATCCACCGTCACAATATCATCAAAGTTAAGAATCTTTGTGTCTCTCGAAGTTTCGCTGAATGTGTACGTTGAATGATTTTCCCTCTAGGGTTGCTCCGTTGCGGGAAAAGCTGTCGTCTCCGATGGACGAACTACTTGCGTCCTGACCTCAAGCGCGGTATCTTCAGCGAGGCGGAAGAGAATCTCATACTTGACCTCCACGCCACTCTCGGCAACAGGCAAGCATCGTTAGTTTCTCAGAATTTTGACTGTTTTGATGCTCCTGTGATGAATTTTCGAAGGTGGGGTTGTGACGTTGTGGAGGGTTTTGGTTTTTCAGGTGGTCGAGAATCGCGGCGCAGCTGCCAGGGCGCACGGACAACGAGATCAAAAACCACTGGAACACGCGCCTGAAGAAGCGGCTGCGGAGCCAGGGTTTGGATCCCGCCACGCACTTGCCGCTGAAATCAGGGGGTGACGACGAAGACGACGAGAATTCGTCCGACGGCGACGTCGCGAGCCCATGCACGAACTCCTCCGTGAAGAAGAAGAAGGTGGCGAAACTCGAGGAGCCTGCTAGAGTAAAAGTGCGGCAACCCAAGGGGCCGAAGCCGCAGCTGAAGATGTGCCAGAGCAAGGAAGGCCAGCTGGTGCTGCGCACGACCGTGAAATCCGAGACGACGACGACGACGACGACGACGGAGCTCTCCGACCAGTTGTCGAATTCCGGCAGCACGGTCACGGCCGAAGGCAGCAACGAGATGATCGCCCGAAAACTCACCACCGCGCCGTCCTTCCCGCAGGCCGAGCTCTGGAAATGCATCAAGCCTGCTTCCGAGAATCTCCCCAACGAATGGGACTCGTGCATCATGCAGTCTACTGCTCCGGAGTACGTTGCGGAGAGCAATAATGTCGATGTAGTGTTTCACGAGATGGGGCTTCCGGAGCCCTGGACCATGGACACGGAATTGATCACCCCGGCTCCGGAGTCTGTGTTTGGTTCGAATCCCAGTTCGCAGCCTGGGCTTCCGTTCCCCGAGCATCTCCAGAGGTTGGCGACGCTTCTGGATCTCATCTGATGACAGTCTGCAGCAACAGACACATTCAACTGTACGTTGCTGCAGATGATCAAAATCAAGCGGACTGCACGAATCGACAAACGCGAGAGTGAATTACTTACTAGCAGGTCTCCTATGATCGATCTGCTTCTCGAGAGTGATTGAGCAGGACTCGCCGAGATCGAATGCTTGACTCCATTAATGAATGATGGCCGGACATGGGCTGCAGCTAGCATGGCACGAAATCATCGATTGAAAACTCCGGAGGTCGGTCTCGCTCGGGCTTTCGATCGATCAGCGGCGCGGCGTATCTATCTTTCAACGTAGCCAGGCCATATCCACAGCAGCGTGCATGGCGATATATGGCGATGACTACAGTACTGGACTTCCTGCAACTTCTGCAACAGTAACTCAGAATTAATCCCCGGGGCGGAAAATCGAGTTGACGAGTACGTTCAGCTTAACGAATTATTGCAGATACCGTTGCAATGAAACTGTCTTACTTCAGTGAGGAGCTTTGTGTACACTTACTTTGGCTTTGTTTGTCAAATCGGACAGACTAGTGCCGTGAAATCGTTCTCTGTAAAGATTGAATGAAAGGGGTAGTCAGAGTTTCTGCAACTTAATCTACTCCTTAAGATCTATAATATCTACTATGCCTATGTAATCGATGGCCGATCTAGACTGGCATATTGATCGCAGTCTTTTTGCGTTGCGGTGATCGATGTTTTGGATCTAATTAAAATATAATTCGGTTCCTTTGGTTCAATTTTCTCCTTTTGTGAGGTTGCAGCGTTTAGTTTGTGTGAGGTTGTTAAATGTTGCAATGTTAAGTTTTGCTTCTTGTCAATTTCATGCCCGGTTTCATGGGTACGTGGCTTGAATTGCGGAGCACACATTCTATGAAGATTGAGAAGCTTAAGTCTTCTCTTCTTGAGGTGAAGAATGGATGTGATTTTATTCTTTGAGGGTTTATCGTCTGTCCTAATGGGAAATTCTTTAACGGCTACTATTCTTAACATTCAAAGGATGTCATGGCCTGATTTGTGCTTCTTTTCTTGAGGTAAAGAATGGATGTGATTTTGATTCTTTGAGGGTTTAGCGTCTGTCCTGATGAGAAATTCTTTAAGGGTGACTATTTTTAACATTCAAAGAATGTCATGGACTGATTTGTGGAGAATGGCCATGATTGGCTCTTCCCAAGTTCTCAATCTTCAAAGAATGAACCTCGAAAGCGCCCGTTGTGTTTTGTGCCTTGTCTGTCGCTTTGGTGTTGGCTTTGGTGTTTGCCATATCCTCAATGTTGCCCATTCCTTGACATGGCAAGGAAGCATTGCATGTGATAAATCTTTTCTAGTCACTCTTTCTGATGTGTCAAAATTTCGTTGGTTCTGCATTCATGGGTTTTTCTTTTTTGCCTTTCTATTAAATTTTGAGGTTTCTACATGCAAGTGTTGTAGCATACTAGTACTGTAAGACATTTTACCACATTCCAAACTTGTTATCACACTCTTCAATGTCACATTTTAGTATTTACTATTATGTATATATGTGATTGGATGTTCTCTACATGTCAAGTTTTTAACTAATATACATTGGTGGTCAATGAGGTGATATGGAAGAGTTGTATGTGTATTTAAGTTGTCTAGCCTTTTATAACAATCTTAAGTTGTTCTTTCAGTGCAACTAATAATGGTTTTTCACTTCACTAAATAGGCTATTTAGTGTTTGGGACACTATTTCTCAATCTGCACATTATTTGACTTTTTGGAGATATAGTAGAGTTATCCGCAAAGTGCTCTATAGTTGGGTGAGTGGACCGCAGATTGTGAAAAGAGAGGTTGAGAAGACAATAAAAGTAGACATGTCAGATGCTGTAAATAAACTAGAGGTCTGAAGTTTGAAGGCACCAAAAACGGTGCCCAAAAACTTCCCAACCTCAGTTTCTATTCTCGTGGATGCTATGTCGCATGGGCTTCGTTGGCTTCACACGTATCTACATGGAGTGGGTCTTTGGAGTGGGTCTATTCATTGAAATAGTAATACTAGTAACTGACAGCCCCTAACAGCCCCACCACGGGCCAATTTTCGTATACCCAAGGAATTGCCAAAGTAAGGCTTTGAAAACCTATGAGTTTGCGGAAAACTCTAGTGTCCTTGTAAGTGAAAAAGATCTGAATGTAGTGTTCTAATGACAAATTGCAACTTTATAAGAAACATGACATGCCACGTTAAGTCACTGTCATCACCTAAAAGGAACATAGCACTCTCAATGAAAGCAAGAATGACAAGTGGCAAACTCCTATCTCACTATCAAGGAAGGTAGTTTATTTGTTTTATATATAACGTTGAGATCTCTTTAATTGTGTGCACTGAAGTTGTTTTGTTGCTTTTGGATTACTCTGTGAGAGATATGGATTTTGAAGTGATTTTGGTCACTATAAATTGAATTAAGTTATGAAAAAAGGAATATGGGAGTCTTTAATAACATTCTTGGCATCGTCGGAAAGCTCTCAACGAGTAAGGATGCATGAAAGTCGTTTCATGGTTTTTGGATCTACGGTGTGAAAGTTATGGATACAGAATAAAATTTTGTCTCCATAAATTGAATTAAATTATTGATAAATCATTCCAAAAAACCAAAGCAAAGCAAAAGAAAAATCACGGGAAACACGGGGACATGTGGAATAGAAGAAACATTTGGGCCAATGGGACAAGACTACACTAATGTGTTTGAGAGGACATTATTTCTCCTCATATTTGAACTAATTGTGGTAAAAGGCATCAATTCTCACCAAACACTAAATAGCCCATTTTAGTGTAGTACCTCAATGGGGTTTTTTTGACAAATACTTGTAATATAATATTATATATAATAATATTATTAATTTTCAAAGTTCTTTAAACTACAACACCCAAAATTGCTCAAAAATTCTTCTTTCTAAAGAAATTTAATTTTTTTCTCTTAATTGTTTAATTAATTATAAAAAATTATTTTTCTTTGTAATGAATCAAAATATTGAATTGAAACAAGCAAAATGAAATGAACACAAACATACAAGTCTCAATTAAAAAAATAGTATTTTTCAAGAGAGTTAATTTTGACCTTCTTGGATGGAGCCTGACCTGCTGCGGGCTCTCTGGATATCCCAATGGCCCTTTGCCCAGTAGGGTATTGGATCACTGGCCTTACGAACAGACACTTCATTCACGCCAACCTCTTTGGAGGGCTGGAGTTATTATTCTTTTTTTTTTTTCTTTTTTTTTTTTTGACCTTCTTGGCTGATTTTACAATAGCTTTGCAATCTTACTAAAATGGGTGGATGGCAATATTCGTTTAGTTGGCCCATTGGATCTATGCCAGTTACAGATTTTGAAAAGTCCCAAATTGATGGAAAGTCCCAACTAAATAAATATTGCCATGTGGTCTTTGGGCACTAAACAATAGTACCAAAGTTTAGTACCCAAGGCCTCTACACATGTGGTCACCGTAGTATAGCACTTTATCTGCTAATTCTACAGGGCATGTACTACAGATTCCAGGCATGTACTACAGATGTGATTATGGACTGTGTCGCATTTTTCAACAGTTTGGATTCAGAGCCAACAAATACATGGGGATATCTAATGACAATTGGAATACACAGAGTCATAAATATCACCGGGCTCATAGTTCTAAAGTTCAGAGTTTGAAATTATCAATGGCTTTATAGTAACCCCGAAAGGACCAAGGATTCATGGTTTTAAAATGAGTAATTCAATCAGTAATTCAAATGGAACCAAGTTTTATATCAGCGGAATCAGTGAAGAACGTTGTGCACGTGTTGGTAAAAAAAAAAACAAATAAGCTTGAACATAGAACCTGCTTGAAAATGCTAAAAAAAACACATGCGACCCAAATTTAATTTTCTTGGTCCTTTAGGAGTTAAATCTACACATACGATTGAAACCAAAAAAAAGCATTGTTTCAATTCAACCTCACATAACAACATTCAATAACCTTCATGCGCACTGCTTTCACACCCATCCAACGATTTAGAAGCTCATTCTGAATAGGGATGGACAGAGCCGGTCACAGGAGGTCGCTGGGCTGGAATGAAAAAAGAAAAAAAAGAAAAAGAAAAAGAAAAAACACAAAAACGATGTAGAACGATGATCGTTTGTGTAGACCGTGTCCGCTATTTCCCGAGGTTGTCAATGACGGCCTTGGTGTAGTCAGTGCAGGTAGCGGAGCCCCCAAGGTCGCCTGTTCGGTATTTTCCCTCGGCAATGGTCTTCAAAATCGATTTGTGAATCAGCTCTGCCGGTTCCGTCATCTTCAAGTGCTGGAGCATCATCACTGAGCTCAACAGGATTGCAGTAGGATTTGCCAAATTCTGCAGCCAAGAATTTCATGCAACCACGTTCGATCGATTTGATTAAAACATTCCATATATTTGTAAATCCAATGAATGGATTAGGTAAGGTATGTGCATCCATAATCACCACTAATAGAAGCTGAGCATAAATAACATTGTCACTGAAAGTGGATTTCAATATTGTATAAATAAGTTATGAATTTTCAAAGTAGGTATACCCCAAATCAACCTTATGAGCTATCATGTTCTGGTTTTGTACATCTTGTACAATAGGTATTTAGGTTTAATTATGCTTGTAGGAGTCACTTTTTAGACATGGTTCATTATGGGTGTACAGACCTTAACCCCTAAACGTCCCAGAGTCTAGAAACTGGATCACGAACGGATTCAAAGCCTTCTCATGTTCTCATCAATGCTTGGATGAAACTCATCTAATTTTTTGGAGATTCTTGACCAAGTTGTTCTATCTAATGGGTTGATGGCATAATATGGGTACCCCTTCCAAAAATAGTGTGATTTTTGAGAAATATATTTTTGGTAAGAAAAAATCATTGAAAATTTACAAAAATTAGAGGGTATTATAGACACCATGGTTGCAACTATATACATGGTGTTAAAGACGGAATTTTTAGCACACTTAAATGAGTTATACATAAGTCACACTATGTGTGACGCGTAAAAGTGATACCCATATCAGGCCATTCCCCAATGGCTGGATTTAGTCATACTAGAGTACATATTTTTCTAAAATTACAAATGTAGAAGTATGTCAAGTCGTTGACCAAGCCAAAATTGCATTGACTCAAGTTCAAAGTGGAATCGTGAAAAATGAGGTCATAAATTTAAGAAACACAAAAATTTCAAAGTATCACCACATTTAAGAGTATCTTATTTCAAACTCATTCCAACAAATTTTACTAAAAAATTATTGAAATTTAGTTTGTAATCGAATTTAGAAGGAATTTTTAATTTTAACTTTCAAATTTTATAATTAAATATTGGTGATTGTATTAGTGAATCGAACCGTACGGATGGAATCTAAAATTCAAAATCTAGAACTTTCATTTGTCTATCAATTCTAGAATATTCTTCTAAATGGTAGTTTATAATGCTTTTTCTCAAATTGTCAATTCCAGAGACACCCTGGTACGTTTAGGGGTTAATGGCAAAGCAAATCAAGTTATGAACAATTGTAAATAAGGACTTAGTGACATAATGACTTGTCGTTGTTCTTCATGACTTGGCATTGCTTGATAGAATCTTAAATGTAAGCGATTTGGCTGCTTTAATATTTTCAAGCAAGATAATGTAATAATATAAATAAGAAGTTGGAAATTAGATTTCTAAGCTATTGTGTATAAACGTAATACTATTGTCTACATACTCAATGCTAAAACTTTAGTGTTTCTTATTAGTCGTATCTTGGCTTTCCTTTTTCAATCACAACTTGCCACATAGGCAAAACTTGTTTGCATTATTTACACCTTGACCTCTTTAATACCACCTTCCTTTAATATTAAATGCTTCATTCTCTCATCAACCCAATAATACTTACATTCTCAATTCAAAACTCACTCTAGACTTTCTCTATCACATTGTCATGTTGATCATGTGAAGTCACATATAAATGTGATAATATGGAGCTCAACATGTATAAAAGAGGTTCTATTCTATATGTTTGATTCTTGCAACCCTAAATGTATTTCATTCATGTTTTTGTTTACATTCAACGCTATATTGTCACAACGCTTGAGTAATCATTTTGAACCCTTGACATTCAATACATCCAATTATATAGTGGTTATTTCATGAAGATACTTAATTCAGTAGTCATTTGGTTTAGAAATTTAGGTATCTTTATGAGGGACCATTGCACAATGTATGGTTTAAACAAAGTATGTGACATATACCTTTCCAGCAATGTCTGGGGCTGTTCCATGCACAGCTTCCATAAGTGCTAAGCCGTTGTCTCCAATGTTACCACTGCACAAATGGACACAAAGATTTCTAGTTGATGCTACTATGAACACTAAATTGGAAAGAATAGTTAAAATGGTGCTTTTGTACCACACCCTCATTTGTAAATTGACAAAGAACAAACTCAAGCCACAAAAAACCAAAATTGACTTGAAGCAACTCCAAAAAGTTTTATATGACTCAAAAACGTTTCAAATGACCTAAAATAACCGTAAAAGATTAGGACGCACACAATGATTTCTCAACAACCTTAATTTTTTGCCAATGGAATATGGGACTCGTTATATCCAAAAATCTGCTATAATTCAAGAATTTTTAGTTCAAGGCTCACTTGTGGAATGTTGTCAAAGAGTTGTCCTGGTTCAGCCATTACTTCTTGAGTAAATTACATACCATGTACACTGATATCACCATATACTGTGGCCCACGGTATTTTTGAACAACCACACTAACATTTATTTTCCCAAAATATTGTGGTAAAATTCTTCCAAACGTGATGGAAATTTGTCCAAATGGATGAAACATATGAGAATTTGACCAAACGGAAGAATGTACCCACAACAATTATCCACTCATAGTATATGGTGATTTTGGTGCAATGATTCTAATGTATTGTATGACTTAGGGCGGACTTCCATGCAAGGGGGGCAGTGGGTGGAAGGCACTAAAAGACAAGAATTGAGGTCTCAAGAACCACCGATGCTCCACCCATTTCGGTACAAAGGAAATCTATACTCTAGAATCCTCCTGTTTCCACCCATATTGGTAGAGCTTCCTCCTTTTGAGGACCGGCCACCCACTGCCCCCCTTGCATGGAAGTCCGCCCTTAGAGCATTCCCACCCATGCACGCTAGGACTAACCCTCTCAAATTATTCATCTACATGTGAAGGGCCCTTGCACTCACACTCCCCCACCCTTGCACGCCCTTCACGTATCAAAAGTGCGCATCAAATAGTCAATGGACCAATCACAAGTAGAATGAGAGGAATAATCATCGAATAGTCATCTCAATAGTGATTTCAAGGCCCAATTTCTAACACGCTAGAATCCAGAGTCAAGAAGCATTTTGAAACGCCCCTTGAAACTTTTCATCCACTTCTTGAGGTCAGAGACCCTCGGACGCCATGGGTGGCGATGCTCTTAGCTAGTCAGCCGGTGGACATTGAACCACAAGTGGGTCGAATATAGCAGGGCCCGGGAAGAACTGACAGTCAGTTACAAGTCAGCCGATTAATTTTTGGAAATGGCTGGTTGATTTTCAAGAGTAAAGGCAAACCACCAAACTAAATGACTGAAAAATAATTATATTTAGTATTCATAGACGAAATATACGGGATATAATCTTTAAAAACACGTTGCTTTTGGAAAATAAAGGACATTGACTGGTTGCCTCAAAAATCTTCCCGAACAGTGGAACATAGAATTTATTTATGGCCCATTCACACCAAGTCCCTGCTGCACTTGCATCTATGTTCTTGAAATGGAGGAAGGTAAAACCCAGAAACAAGGAAAATAATAATTCAAAGCCTTGTCTTTTCTTGCTGCAACTACCGTGCAAGTGCATTAAGTAAAGCCATGCTCCTTTTTTGCATTGCGGTCCTTCTTGTCATAATTTCTAATTTCTAATTTTATGTTTCTTAGTTGCCAGCAGATTCCCTCAAAGTTACCTGACACACGCATGCATGCCGCAGCATTGGCGTATGCGATGTGAATGGGCCAAGAGCCATGCTCCTTTTTTGCGTTGTTGCGTTCCTTCTATCACACGTTTGATCGTGTAATTTCTAATTGTGTACTTTATATTTCTTGGGTGACAACAGATTCCCTCATGCATGCATGCAGCATTGGTGTGTGTGAATGGGCCATCACACCAGCCTCGAAAGAAGACCGGAGTTTCTAGTACTACGACTTAGTCAAGCTGGAGGTGATGGATACCTTGGAGTCAAGCCCAAGCCTCCAATCAGACCAGCACACAGATCACTGATTATGTCGCCGTACAAATTGGGCATCACCAAGACATCAAAAAGCCCTGGATTTTTCACCAGCTGCAACATCTCTCCCACAAGCAGCCATCAGTCATCATGTATAACAAACAAGGAATAAGAACACTAGTAGGTAATGTGTCGCTTTTCACTTACTATAAATGAAAAAGAAATGAAACCGTGCCAAGCACATGGGTTGTGTCAATGTTGGTGAGTAGTTTTGGTCACAAGAAGACAGAAATATAGGTATAATATTCAGGTATTGTTCACTGTTCTCACAAAGTAGGGAATGAAAAACGATAGATTTGCTACTAGTGGAAATTGCAAATGATCTATTCACATTCATGACGAACCCGAAATTTTTCTTGGAAAGCACTTAAATAATTTTCTGGTGCATCAAAATTACCTCATCCATTAACCCCCTCAATGCCTATAGCTTTCTCTAGATTCGGCAGTTTTGCAAAGATGCATTATAAAATGCAACTATGAAGAATATTTTGAACTTGACGTATGAATAAAAGTTGTACATCATGGATTTTGAATTCTATCCATACAATAAGATCTATGATTGCTATCACCGATAATTTTTGTATAAAATTTGAAACTCAAAATTCAAAATTCTTTTGTAAATCAATTACGAATAAGATATTGACAATCTTTGAATGACATTTGTTGTGATTGGTTGAAATGTGATACTCTAGGTGTAGCGATCTTTGGAGATTTTTTGGTTGCTTAATTCTATGAGTTGACTTTTTTGAGATCACTTTATAATGAAATTTTTGAAATTTTGGGTGAATCACTGCAACATGAAATGAGTCATGAAAATTTCACAAATCATCCTCTTTGTAATAAGATCACACATGCATGAAACTAGCTTCTCATAAAATCTACAGTAACAAATCCACACTGCAAAAAGTGCATGACGGATGAGAAAATATGGATGAAATTTTTACATTGTTCAAAAAATGAACGCTCATGCAATTAAGGGTTAAAGAATAACTTCTACACTAAAATTAGGTTGCCTTAAAATTAAAGTCGCCCTATTATCCTAAGAAAGTTACTTCACAAGCCATCAAAGCCAACTAATATTTCCATTTGTACTCATGGAGGTTCATGAGTCCCAATTACAACAATATCTTATTCAAAAGTAGTGTATTCTTGTACAATATTTTTTTTTATATACAACAATAATTTTCTTTATATAGTGTCGAATGTTGAGAAATTAGTGAGGGGCAACCTAATTGCACTATTTAGTGTAGGTAAAAGAGCCAATTGAATTGCGGTTGAATGATTGAGCACGTACCATCATACAACAATTGTCAATGATAACCTCCTCATAGACAAGATCGGAATACTTCTCTGCTACTTCTCGACAACACTGTGAGTCATCAATGTTTACAACAATCCATGTTAGATTATTCTAAAGAATACTGGTACTACAACAACCAACGGGAAGAACCGACCTCTGCAAAATTGAAAAACTGAAATTGAAAAATTGAAAAATTCTTATGAAATGTGACATACCGGTATGTCATGTTTTAATTAGTTGGAGCCTCTAAAACCATACATAATTTAATTTCAACACATTTTCAATCTTGTACCAAAAGTGATCTCCCAAAAATCACATTCTTACTTAAACATATCGTATCACCCTTCCTTGGGCAAATAATGAATATATTTCTAAAAATAGAGTTTACCGACACCAAATATTGTTTGAAATGTATTTTTTTCCCTACAAAAAAGATTTTAATTTAAAAATAATTTCCCAAAGTTGGCTCCCATCTATTTTTAGCATTTTTTTGGCAAAGCTGCCCTAAACCTACGGTGTGTTTAACCCTTAAAGGACCAATGATTCAGTGTTTTGAAATGACAAATTCAATCAATCATATTGTGAAAAATATAATTCATATGGGAAAAAAAAATTATATTATCAAAGTCATTAAAGAACATTGCATGCGTGAGTCAAAATGCTAGTAAATTTCAACAAAAGGAAATCCACATAAAACGTACTCAAACCTAATTAAATAAAACATGACAGGCCCAATTTGGACTTTGTGGCCCTTTATGAGTTAAAAGAAATTTCACTTGCCTGTAGGAACAGACCATCAGTCTTCTTCATTATATTTGCTTTGTGAATGGCGGAAACTCGTTTTCGACCATGAAGTTTGGCATAGTGGAAGGCATATTCCGCAACACGCTTGCTTGCAGTGCGAGTGATGATCTTCAAACTCTCCACCACACCTTTCACTACCTGGTCCATGTCAAAAAAAATCAACACTACAAAGAGAACCCTGTACCCATTAAGACAACAATTGGGCCTCACGTTTTATTTTTAGCAGTTTTTAGTAGGTTCTATGAGGACTTTCTTTTGTTTTTTTATTTTTGTTTTTAAACCAACACTTGGTATGCTCTGCATTGATTCCAATGATATAAAATTTGTCACATTCAAATTATATTTTTCAAATTACGATCGCTTAAATTTTTCATTTTAAAACCATGAATCTTTGGTCTTTTATGGGTTAAGAATTGAAATAGGGGACCATTCAGCAGTACTAAGATGATTAGACAATTAGCATAATGCTAAGTTGACTCCATATTTTCATAGCGCTTTGCTTTTAAATAATTCTAAAAACAGATACCAAAATTTCAAAAATAAAATAAAATAAAAAATTTAAAGAGAAAAACAGATTTTAGAGAGTAATTGGAAAAAGCAAGATATATTTTTAGAATTAAAAAATTATTTGTCTGAAGAAGGAGGAAGCTACTATGAAGGTACGGTAGTCAACGTAGATGTGCCAAGTTAGGAGTGAGAGGGTTATAACCCGTAATGTTGAATTTAATGTGAGCCCTCCAATGAACCAAAAACTACACTTTAGGATGTTTTAAAGTCAAGAGTACCACTAAGCATGATCTATTATTATCTTTGTCTCACTAAAAACCCATGCTTTCTTTTGTAATTTACAAACGAAAACATGAATTTTTAGTGGGACAGAGGGAGTACATATTACAGATCATGCATGCACACACAACATCCGTCCATGGAGCTGTTATGTCCTATAACCTTCTCAAACCTTGAATTTATTTAGTCCATACATTCAACACATACCTGATGCTCCAAGCCACTGTACTCGCCTTCTGTGTTCTCGCGAATGGTAACAAGATCAACATTATCATAGCGAGTTTTGTAACCCGGAATGCTCAAGCATGGCCGCACATTGGCATACAATCCAAGCTCTTTCCGTAACGTCAGGTTCAAGGACTTGTGGCCTTTCCCAATGGGAGTAGCCATGGGCCCCTTGAGTCCTATCCCACATTGCCTCACCGACTCCATACTATCCCAAGTGATGAAACTCCCCGTTTTGGGATCCACGGTCTTGCCTACAAAGTGTATGTCCCATTCGACTTGAACTTTCACGGCATCAAAAATCTGCACCCACATAAAATCATTAAATATGCATAGAAATAACATACATTTATGCTCAAATCCTAGAAAATTGTATTATTACAGGGGTGGTTTTTGGGCACCAATGAAGAATGTCAGAGTATAGTGCCCAGAGGCCACTAGTGGCACCCATAAGGTAGAAGTACCCATATCTATTGAAATAAGGGTTTTTAGCATGGAAAATGTTGAAGTTTCACTGATGAGATATTTTTCTTTTCTAGAGAAACATATATCCTATTGAATGGTAATTTTAATTTTAATTTTTTTTTCAAAATTAAATTTATCAAAAGAATTAATTAAGTGAAAAGTTCTTTGATACACATGACTAATATATAGGTTCACCAATAACCAACAACAATAAGATCAATTCTTGAACACAAAGCTGCTTTATATTGTGTGCTCGTGATTGGCCAACATTGTATTGGCTTTTGGGTCAAACATGAAATACAACTTCTATGAGGTCTCCAAATTATTTAGGTATGGGCACTATTACACCATAGTGGCTTTACGCAACATGCTTCAAATGACACTATTACTTGGGTACCTAATGACCACCCTTTCTATTAGTGTGAAAGAATGGAGTGATACTGAGGAATTACATTTCAAAAATAGTTCCAGGCACCATACACTTGAAAATTAAAATAAAAAAGCTTCCTAAGGTCTACACTCTGGTGAAAAGGAAAACAAAAAATTCTAAGCTCCATATAAATTGAAGCTCCTAAGTTTTAGGTTACAATGACACTGCAATTTTCTGTTCTCATGTCCATGATCAAATTCTCAGAGAAAATGTAAAAATATTCGACTTGTTCTATGTGAACATAATTGACATACACACTTCATACATGTGTTTGACCTAATTCGTGTCATCAGTAACTACACAAAGCTGCCAGGTATAAGGTTGCTTTATTCACCAGCACTTACATAGGAAGACTCCAAATGATCACTGACTCTTGGACCCTCACAAAAATCAAATCAAAGTTGGAAATCAAAATGCTCGGGAGGTCACTTTCAAATATTTCATAACAATGTGCGAACAAAGATAGGGTTCAAATAAATCTTTGAAGATAATTTTTGTAAATGGCTTACATTAATATAGGATGCTCACAATTCATTACAAGAATAAAAATGAGAATATTTTTGAAATATTACTAATTAAGTAAGAATTATTTTTAATTTTTAGGATACTTTTAAATACCCTTTGTTCACACGTAATACTCAAAAGATACAAAGAGTGACCTCCCTGAGTCAAAATGCAACCAACAATAGAAACCAAACCAAGTTTTCAAAAACAAAGATAACTTTGATTTGAAAGGCCATTGTGGATGAAGAGTCTGTTGGAGGAAGTGTTGCCAACTTGATCACCAAGACCAAGTTCGTACATGTTGATTTTTGAAACTCAAAGTAAAAAAACGTGCACGTTTACTAAGGTGAAAGAATGCTCACCTTCTTGACGGAATCCGCGATCTCGGGGCCAATGCCGTCACCCGGAAACAACGTCGCCTTGATACAGCCACCACTGGAAGAAAACCCCCTTCCATGATCCAACAAGGTTTGCAATCCTGCAGGAAAATGAGAAGAAGAAGGTGGCAGCACAAGGGACGGTGGAGTGAGCAGGGTATCTCTCCCAGGGTGACAAAGAGTGTTGATAGCTGACAATGCCCTACGCAGCAGCAATTGAGGGTTCCCCGGCGGCCGCAACGCCATGTTTGCAATCAATAAAAACCTCGCGATTCCTGCTCCACAATTTGCACTTTTGTCGTCAAAATGGACACAAAAGGAAGAACTCCAATACTCTTTCGAGGCTGACGTGAATGAAGTGTATTTTTGACCCACCTTTGATTCGATGTCCACATGACAAATCAAGGAGACACAAAGTAAGAAAGACTGAAAACTAACTCCAATTGAAACCAGTAGTTTAAGAGTCTATCTATTCAAGGCTCGACATCCAAGCCCACATGACAATGAGAGTGACTCAAAAACTACTCCAGGTCTACTACTTCTTTCTCCAAAGTAAAATTAGCTCCTCGTAAAAATTTCAAGTCTTACCTAAAGCAAAAAAGTTTCAATCTCTTTTGGAATTGGTGCTACATCAAAACTCACAAGAAAATGAGAGTGACGTGAGAACTACGATGATGTGATGTTTTCTTTCTCCAAGTATTAGTGCTTAATAGCACTACTTGCAAACCCACATCGCTTCTCACTCACAACAGTGTCAGAGTTCATTGTACACACTTTTCCTACGTGACGAATCGCACTCACCAAATCTTGAGCACATGTGCAGTGAGTGCAAAGTGACGCTGTTTGACTCACCTACCGAGTGAAAAGCGACGCCTTCTCTTCTTCAAGGCTTGTATGAGAATTGCTAATTACTGCAGAAAGCGATTAAATAGGCTCACCAAAAGTTCATGGAAACTGAATGATTCAATCAGAAGAGAAATGGATGCAGCATTGGCAGCCCAAAGCTGTGAAAGCAAGAAGCCTGTAACCCTAACCCCATGATCCTCAGCAATGAGCTTGGAACTGCAATGGGCTGGGTTGAATGGAAGCCATAGTAAGTGACTGGCTTTCTTGTTTTGTCTCCGAGCTGCTAACCAACTTACCAACTGACTACTTGTGTCCCAGGCTCCGGACATGACCGTTTTGCCCAGAATGGTCATGTTGTTTTCTTTTTGACTTTTTAAACCCTAAAAGGATCAATGATTCATGGTTTTCAAATGACGAATTCAATTGATCATGTTGTGAAATATATAATTCAGATGAGGCTAAATTTTGTATCAATGGAATCAGTGAAAAATAATGCACATGATGGCCAAGAAATGAACTAATTTGAACAGAAGGAAGTTCACATAGAACCTACTCAAAACTCCTAAAAAGATACGAGGCCCAATATGAACTTCGTGGTCTTTTAGGGGTTAATTCAAATTTTATTTTGATTACAGGACAAGAGGTGCAGGCCGGGTGTCCAACTACTCCCTCCATCCTATAATAGATGATGCTTTTGAGAAAAAAAATTGTTCCAAATTACTTGATGCAAATCATTTATTTAATTTGAATTGTTGTTGTTTTACATATTCTACCAAAGCATAATTACAAGACATGTGCGCATGAAGTGTTTTTTGTCTATGAAGCTTGTCTTTGTTCATGTGTGGAACCCTATAACTATTGCAATCACCTATTTTTATAGTTTCTACCATGAAATGTTGTAAACTCAGGAAAGCATTATTCAAAACTTGGATTGACATGCTATCATACATTCTTCCACAACATGATCAACTTCATCAATTGCTATGAGAGCTTGCTCATGCTAAAGAGATTGAATAGTTGAATCTCTTTGATGTAAGAGTCTACGAGCTGCCACATACCACACATACTATATGCAATACGATACTGCTTGGACATACAACTACTAAGAAATAGAAACATTTTGTATTAAGATATTTGATGAAATCGTTTTAGTTTTCGTTATTATTTTATTTTTTTCAAAAGCATCACCTATCATGGGACGGAGGGAGTATTCAAGAGCATCCACATCCTTCTTCCTTCAATTCATTCCTTGACCCCTATCATCACATCCAAAAATTTGGTGTCACAAGATATCATCTACACCACCTTTGAACCGCTATGTGTCCCTCTATATAGGCTGTGAACCAATCACAATCATTATATATGGGTAATCATTATTGTTCATCAATTAAAAATACCGAACCTTTTCTTAAATGAGCTATAGAGGGACGTATATTTGGATAGATCACTATACCGTGCTCATATTTTGTGGTTCTCTCACCCGCCTTGAATTTTTAGTTTTTTTTCATTCAATTTTCAGAGAATCTTCTACTTTCAATGGTAGGGTGTGAATGCTCTAGGGGCACTTTCAAGCCACACTTTATAGCGGCTCATCCAAAACTTGCACACAAGCATGTAAGTAAAGAGATTTTGACCCTCAATATATAGGACATTTATTTCCTAAAAAAAGAAACAAACACTCTACCTTGAGTTGTAGAAAAATTTCAAAAAATTCATCATTTAGTTTATGCGGTAGGAGCATTTGAAGATCCACCATTCTTTGATTACTAGGGGCTGTGCTATCTCCGCAGAAATGGGGCCGGAAACCCTCTTTCATTGAAAATGGTAGGCAACTTCACAACCTAGGGGCCACTAGATTGAAAATGAGTTAACCCCTAAAGGACCACAACTATGTTTCTCTCCAAACATTCCGAAGTATCCCTTCTCATAAAAAGACAAATAGCTTTTGATCTAAAACCTTTTTGACCAATCCAACCTTAGGATATTTCAACCAACTAGAATTTATTGGAACCTAAAAAATTTCAACCATTTAGGGTTCTTCAATAGTAAGATTATAAGCTTCAAAGTTGGTAGCATTTTTTTTTGGGCATGTTGCCCAAGTTTGAAACTTTCTGAAAATGCCCAAAATGCAAAGCTTAGTCTCAAATTTGGTAAAATGAATTTGGCAGTTGTGTATATGGGGGTG
This sequence comes from Pohlia nutans, assembly GCA_022496805.1. NCBI lineage: Eukaryota > Viridiplantae > Streptophyta > Bryopsida > Bryales > Mniaceae > Pohlia > Pohlia nutans. The sequence continues at coordinate 13,132,555 of CM040091.1, read as the reverse complement.
TTAGCTCATTGTGTAAAAAAATTCAGATGCATAGCTCATTGTATGAAAATTTTCAAGAGGTGCCCGCAATTAGGTTTTTCACCTTTACATGATTGTATCTTTTGATCTATACATCATTTATGTACGCAAATTACCATCCCATCTTTGTTACAAAGAGTAGAATCACCACCAAAAATCTCAATACTTGACGATCAATACTCATTCCATACTAAGCTGACCGAACTTGGAAAATTAGCCCTGGTCTTTTAGGGGTTAATTCAAAATCAACCAGCGCACAATGAAATTTTTTTCATATATTTTCAACACTTTAATAATATTTTGTAAATTTTCAAAGTTGAGATTGTGAGGAACTTGCTACCATATTGACAATTTTTTTTAGTTTTAAAACAAACAAATCTATTGACATTCTAAACTTGTTTCTATTACAAACTCCAATATCACATTCTAGTGTCTATAGAGAATATTTCCTATTGTGTACACATGTGATTGGACGCTTTTCACATGTTGAGTTCTAAACTCATGTACCCGGTTGGTTACCAAAATAGTGATATAAAAGAGTTTTGAGTGTATTTCAGACCATATCACCAGTAGAAATTTGGTCTTTTACAACTACTCTCGTTCGGAACAACTTGTTTTTACAAAACAAGTTGCTTTTGGATAGCGTCCGGGATAACTCATTCAAAACAAATTTTTTTTGCAAAAACAAGTTACGCTTCTTAGAATATGCATAGAAGAATATTTCTAGAATATTCTTGGATATTTTTGAATGTTTCTTTCTAGTTCTTTAACTTATTTAACACTTGTCTAGTTAGCCAATCGATGTTACAAGTCTCAGAGTTGGATTCCCACTAGTGATTGGTATCTTCAAACTTCTTGCAAAAAATCAAGGTCTCGATTTGAGTTGGGAAGTTTGTTTTTCCAAACAAAGCATTTGAGGCTAGTCTATTGCTTGAGGATTTTTGTCAAACTTCTCTTTTTTCTTCTTTGGTAAAATTTAGGTTTGCGTTGTTATATTAGGTATGGAAAATAGGGATATCAACAAGGATTTTCTAAATTCCCCGATCGATATTAATGCATGGGGATTGAACATGCTCCTTATTTTGTGCCAGTTGGAGCCGACCTTTTAAAAAAAACCCTCTCCCCCTTGTTTAAACTTCCCAAGTGGACCTCCTATAAAAATTTGCAGTTGTAGGCCCTAAGTTTGAAATAACAATTGCCCTAAAATCCCTAGGGTGCCCAAAATGGATTTTTTTTTTAAATGGGACCCGTAGTGAATAGTGCTTACATTAACGTTAGATGGAGGGGATTTATAGTTAGGGATATCAACGTATTGGTGGGAATGCTCTAATACAAATTCAAGTTGGAAATAATTGTCAAACATGATTACCCTGGCATCAGTATAAGTATCGGTAACTTTAGGGCTAGTTCACTCTACAATTGAAGGTTGAGAGGCTGTCAAATTCTACCAATCAGATTGAAAGCAAGCAAGAAATTGACCTCTTGACTTTTCACACTAAAGGCCAAAGTCCAAAGGCCCGCCTTCCAATATGTCTATGTAGTACCTTTTTCTTTTACCATTTTGGCGCCAACGTGATGGATTCTTGAAGGAGAATTGGGTTGGACGAGTATGGAAACCCAATTCTCCCAAGAGAGGTTTTCAAATTCTTTTGATAAACTCAATGGAATTTAATATAGGTTTAGGCTTTGAGTTTGACCTTTGAGGCTTCACACCTTGGCCAACCGAAGACTCCAATTTCTACACTTTATTATATATTTCAAGCCCAAGCCTTTAGGCTCTCAACATAAATTGGTTATGAACTCCTACAGTCTCTCAACTTGGACGGTAATAGTATAAAGTTGCCCTTAACCTCGAAAGGTCCAACCATGCATTTTTTGCATGATGTACAGAAGAAAGCTTTGTTTTCTCATCCATTATGTACTTTTTATGCTTCATTTCATATCAAAGTGATTCACCAAAAATTTCTAAAATCTTAGTTCAAAAGTGCTCTTGGAAAAACCCACTCATAAATTTCAAAAACCAATATAATCTCCAAAAGTCACTACATTTAAACCCATCACAACAAATCTCACCCAAAAATTGTCACTAACTTCTTGTAATCAAATTACAGAAGAATTTTAAGTCTCAAATTTTATACAAAATATTAGTGATTCCAATTATCCTAGATCTAATTGTATGGATTGAATTTAAAATTTATAATGTACTGCACAACTTTGATTCATACATCAAGTTCAAAATATCCTTCCTAGTTGCATTTTATAATACACTTTTGCAATTCTCCAAATGTGGGTGCACACTACAAGGAGGTGCACAATACAAGGAGTTGTTTTTCACTCCTTATGTGACTCAAACGGCGCCATTTTGCACTCATCAATTTTTTGATTGAACTTGGTGAGTGCAATTCGTCAACTAGGATAAGTGTGTACAGTGAAAAGCAACAATGAACAGGATCCTCAGAGTGAGAAATGACGCCTCTGCTTGTAGTGGCAGGATCTTGCTTTAGATTATTCTTCAACTCACCGTAGACTAGTTTGCCATCTTTTTGAACTAAAAACAAGTTGAAGGTGAGTATGAGGTGAGTTTCCACTTAAGGTATGTTCGCACCTGGCCTTAGAGGTGGTCTTACAAGGGGGTCTTACATCCTTAAAAAAGTGTGTGTTTCCACCTACATTCTTTAGTAATTACCAATCCTACATGGATATACACATGGCACACTTTTAAGAATGGGTATTAGCTAACATTTAGGAGGACAAAAAATATTTGAGCAATAGTAGGCAATTGTTAAGGGAGCACCAAAATAGGAAATATTCCCTAGTTTTGAATACTAAAGAATGGTCTTAGCTAATGTGGCACTTGAGGGGCCATTATGTAATACCCCTACTATTGCTAACACCTTTCCAAACCTCATTGATGACACCTTTCCTACAAAGAAGGTATTTTTCCCAAAATTGTGGGGGTATTAAATTTTTATCCACGGTCTTTGCAAAGGCCAAGTGCGAACGGGCCTTTAGAGACACACTTTTTGGTTAACTCAATTATGCTATGAACAAGAAAGGGATCATCAGCCACAGTTTGAAGTCTGAGAGCTGCTAAATAATAAGCTTAGCATACTCAAAATGAATGTGCTTTCCCCGGCCGGCCCAGTGAAGTACCCCCAGAGCTCTTTGTGCAAGTGCCCTCTCAGCTATGTCTGAAAGTCCCCTTGCAAGTCTGTCCGCAAGTCTGTTTGCAAGTCTGTTTGCAAGTCTATCTGCAAGTCTGTCTGCAAGTCTGTCTGCAAGTCCCCTTGCACGTCTGTCTGCAAGCGCCCCTGTAAGAGCATGCACACCCTACCGATAAGGGCCGCTTTAAAATTAGGAGTTCTTGGGCCCAATGCAACAAAAAGTCAGCCCCTTAACATGTGTTCAAGCATTCGATATAATAAGATTATAGTTTTTAACAAGCAATCTCTGAGCCAACTAAAGAGAAATGATTGATTTTGATGGTTCCAACAAATTTGGTTGAATCTGGAAATTGAAAATCCAAAGTGTGGTTTACATAATTGAATTACATTCCACATTAAAAAGTGCAATGATTCAAACTTCATTTTATTCATAGATATAACCCTTCAAAGTTGAGCACATTATAGAGTGGGTCATGCCTCAAAATGTGAGTTTCGGCGAAATCATGTCATGTCAATGATTCAACCGATTTAATGCAAATTGGAATCTCATGTAGATTGTATGGCTTCGTGAATGTTGGGTTTAGTTTAGGCATGGATAGGGCGGTTGTGAAAAGGGGCGTTTTTCACATGAAATGCAGACATACAATATGTAAAATAAAGCATTTGACATTACTGTGTCATTATTTATATCCAATAATTATGGAAAATATTTAAATATATTAAATATGGATTTTTTGGAATAGTTTAGAATATTTGGAATATTCTTGGTATATTTTTGAACCTCTTTACACATCTTAAGACATAACAACACACCTTTTTTTACATATTTGGATCCAAGTGTTAAGTATAATTGTTTCAAAATAATTTCTATCAAAAGTTTTTCATATTCCTATATTTCAAATTGTTAACCGAATATTCGTTGGATATTCTCTTAGCCTAAGAGAATATCCAACGAATATTCGGTTAACATATTCCCTTAGGCTAAGAGAATATCCAACGAATATTCAGTTAACACAAATTTCAAGGATTGTTTTTATTTGCATTTAAATAACCATCAAAATTTACAGAATGGAAAAAGAAAAAAGAAAAAAACAATAAATCCAATTTGTAACCGAGCTTGTAACTACACATTTTGGCTGGCCTACCATGAAAACACCCTGAATAGGGTTAACCCTCAAATGCCAATGTGCACCAATTGAAAGTGTTTATTTCCATATCTCATGAACAATTGATTAGATTGGGGTTTTGAAAGTTGCTACAAGTTCTATATATAAATACCATTTTTGGCCATGCCAAGTGGCACTTTTGTTTAAGTACATCCAGATTCAATATGTTGAAAATCACCCATCAAACTCTCTTTGGTTGACTCAAAAATTGTTTGTTAATGAAATGTGCACTGAGCCTAAACCCAAAGTTTGGGATTCTATATTTGATAAACCAAACACTACAAGAAAACAGTGTCCGAATTGACATGTCCTAATTGACAAAAACTGTCCGAATTGATAGAAACTTGTCCAAAGTGACAGAAATCTGTCATAAAGACGAGTTGATTCGACCATGTTTCTGTCAATTCGGACACTGTTTCTTGTAGTGAAACGAATTGACTTAGGCTAGTGGAAGAGCTTGTCAATTTTTTTGTAAAAAAAGTTTTGGTTGCGTTAGGCTTGACTTCTAGTGTATAGGGGTTAGACCTAAAGAATGACTTTTGACTAATGAGAAACAAAAATCTCACCCTATTTGTACATTAGTTTAGGCCCAACTCTTAGTGTAAAGTGGACCTAAGGTTCTTCACCAATTGGTAGAGTTCACCCTTTTCAATAGTAGCAATGTAGAAGTGTAGATGGTCTCAGACCTAATGCAATGTCTCACCACCCAATCTCTAGCTATAGATGACATGGACTTGCCATGATTCGATGTCTCTACTACAATGATTCGAGAACAATGGCTATGATTCGGGTATTCGCTACTAACAATGATTTGAGAATAGTGGTAAGGTGTTGTAGAGAGGGGCTAAAGAAGCTTTTGACTTTGGAAATTGGATGTTACATTCTTGTAAGTAGTTTTCCAATTGGTGGAGATAGAAATAGAATCCAAAGATGTCACTATCAAAAAATTAGAAAATTATGGAGGTTAAAATATAGGATCCATTAAATTATTCATCACGAAGTAAATTTTTACCTAATTATAAAATATTAGATGTAATTTGCTTTAAATTTCAAGAAATGAATAATTACAAAAAATATACCCCAAATATTTCAATTATGCGATAGCCCCCATTCATATACCCTTTGCACCCTGCTTTGCACATATAACATGCATATCCCAAATTACACAAGGAGTGACCCAAATTACACAAATTATACCTAAATTTACCTGAATATTAAATTATTCATCTTTACAAATCTTCACCATCCATTAAATTATTCATCTTTCTAACTAAATCTACCTGTTAGGATTGGAATTTCACAATTTCATACCCATAATCTACACATTAGAACGAGCTGCCACAAGCAGGAGGAAAACAATCTGTACACGGTCCACTCAACCAACATCCACTCAAGCAAAGAATTTTGTCCACAACTTTTAATAAATGAGTATCCTCCGTAGATCCAATTGATCTTCACAAACAGTTTTGACATGGAGTAACACAAAGCTAAATGAAAGAAGAAACTTCTCACAGTGACTCGCAGTGCAAAGATCTACAAGAAGCCATGCAAAATCAGATCATACAGCTGAAACTGTGAAAGGACTTACTGGCTGGAGCAGGGTAACGCACAAAGGAATTTCTCAACTTACTTGAAGAAATTATTCAGTTACTTGACAAAGCTGGGCAAGCTGCTGGCCATTGCAACATCAATCCAACTGCGCATTTTGACTTGAAGGGACCCTGAAGAGATTATCCTAATCTTACAAAATTGAGGTTGCGTGCTAGCTTGAGACGCCTCTTCTGACCTATTGGCACGACTGTCATCACCTTGCATCCCACCCCAAGAACTCTGTCCTACAAAAGTGTATTGGCCTGGTTGATCAGTAGCAGATAGTATTTGTGAAGTCTGGTCAATATCTTTTCCCCCGTTATACTCCACCTACACATAACATGCCATTTGTACCGAGGTCACGTCTCAAATGTGGCTTTCCACATAAAAACACTAGTTATTGCGTCGTTTTCGTGTGTACAAAGGTCATGTCATATTCGCACATGTTACGTGCATTCTACATACCGAATCAATGCAGAAACAATCTATTATACAATACATCTCGCTTTGTCTCACTCGACCGTTCTGCGCTGAAATCCGTCGAGGAGACAACCCAACCTCAATGTGCTCAACGGCACGGGTCCCACTAATTTATTATACAATACAGCTCGATTTGTCTCACTCAACAGTTCCGGGTTGGAATCCGTCGAGGAGACAACCCAAGCTCAATGTGCTCAACGGCGCAAGTCCCACTAGTACCTATCAATAACTTACAATTTCTATAACATTATCAGTGTGGTTGAAGTGCATTTTGGATATCACGTTTGTACGATTAAAGTACATAAACCATGCGTTTTTAGGAAACATTGTAACAACATTGTTTATTGTGCATCAAACGTGTGAATATAACACCAACCTATGAAATAACATAAATTGTGTTGTATTTGCACAAACCTATGAACCTTTATCATTCCAATGTAAGTCCGTGGCATTGCCAAAGCTGAAAGAGTTGAAACTTCTTAACCATGAAAGTGACCTAGAAGAAAAATTATGCAGGAAAGTGACTCAAACCTGTGCAGAAAGATTATTGGAAAAGTACAAAGTCACGCTCCCCTCGCTTGCATCTATATCAATCTGATAGTCATCACAATTTTAACCTTGAAGATGAGATTTTTTTTGCCTTCAAGGCCAACTAAGAAAATGAAACTTATAAGGTCTAGTTTCAATATTATTTTTTAATTTTGAAAAAATCCAAATATTGAAAATTTTATCACTTTAACAAACTCAAGAGGTTAAATTCCTCGTTACACTACATTGCAAATCCACTTATCAAATTTTCTAAGTTAAAACAGTTTTTTTGTTTTGAGTACACTAAATCCCGGTAGTGCATCTAAGATACCCAACCAAGAATTGAGAGTAGTTATCTAATTATTATGATTTGTTTTGCATAATAGACCTCAAAAACCATATTAAATTCATTTCAGTTTCAAAAATTCTGAAAAAAATAGGATGAAAAGAAGACAACCTATTAAAAATATTTTTACAATAAATTTACAAAAGTTTAATCGAAAAATTCCTCATAACATGGAAGTTTGACCATTCTGGAAAGGATCTGGTCCTCAAAGGGTTAAACGAACTACTCAGAGACTGAGTATATAGCACTATAAGATTCAATGATAAATGATAAAATGATAAAATGATTAAATATTAAATGATAAAATCATTGAAATATCAATTATGGAACACGTTTGGCGAATGTAGTCAATTTTGGTGTGTGCCGTTTCATTGTTTGCTGGTTACATATCGAGGTCATAATTCAACCCCCAATTCCTGTGCAAAAAACTGAATGCTTACCTCTCGAGCATGCTCATGTAGTTGCAATGACACAGCGCCTCCACTCGTCACAATGCTTGCCTTACTGGATAAGAGCACATAAAGCATTACCTCAAATGAGAGAAATGTACACAACAGCAACTATAGTCATCCTTCAGAGGGTCAAGGTTACCAAACCAAGGTACAGGTTGAAGATTTCGTGAAAGGATTCACCCCTTCAAAACTCTCTACCGCTTACAATGCTTGCATTCAGCACTTTGGAAACCCCACTGCTTTGCATTGATGGGTTTTCCCTTGCAGGTTAGGAGCGTTTGAGAGCTATAACCGTATACTGGAAAGTACCGGTGCTTTCACTGAACAAGAAAGGAGTTGCAAGGGATATTCAAGAGAGTGGTTAACGTACCCATCTATTCCGGTTATCTGGACTGATCCACCTTCTGTTGAGACCTGTGAAACCAAGGCGAAGGGACTTGGTCAGTACAAGAGTACGGTAGTCCTCATCGTTATACGCAGAACTTATACCAAAAAGGCTTTCCAGAAACTAAAAATGCCGCACTCTTTATGTTAACACTAAAATTTGATATTCAACGTTGACGTACCAAAGCACTATCTTGTGCCTGAATATGCTTCGCTTCAAATGAGCCACCACTCGATTTCATCACCACATCTGTAGTACGACCAAGAAAATTAGCTACCAGGGTGAGCAAAACCTAGAATACCATTGAGGTTTGGAGTTTCAAGTGTTTTTTTCTTCCATGAAGAGACTTGTTCACCAAAGCGTCAGTTGGAAAGACATCACTACATTGAAGTAGACCTACTGCTTTTCTAAGACTAAAAAGTGCTTACCATTGCCATAAAGAGATCCAACGTAAATATCGCCTCCACCAGCATCCATATCAATGGTTGTGCCCACCAGGCGTTTTATAGAAACATCACCCCCCATTGTTTTTATCACTGAATCTGCAGAAACCTGACACAGGAAGGTAATGCATAAGAGCATGAACACACAAGCCATAGTCCACTTAATACTAAGAGCAAAAGGCCGCAGCAGATTACTGTATCTTCACGAACGCTGATTCTCCAAGATTACATATAATTTGAAATACAATGATTTACAAGTTGTTGAAAATCGAGAATCTTTTCAATGACTAAAAAGTATGTGAAAAACTTTACCAAGTCAGCCGTGAAGCAACCTCCATTAGTCAGAATTTTGGCCGCTCCTCCCCGCATATCACCTTTTATAAGTTCAGGGAAAAAAAAAAAAGGATCCCCAATATATCAATGCTCAGCTCTTGGTCAAAAGGAAAGGCTAGATCTTAAGGTGAATCAGATTGATCAGCAGTGGAGTCTCACCAAGTGTCACGTGGCCACCAGAAGTCTCAACATTCAAGTTCCCTTCTCTCTGCAATAACCCCACGCATGTAATCCTCATTAGAAGAGTGGTGAAAAAGAAACATATTAAAGCGTACGTGCAAAACTCTGTAAGAATATTCAAGGCTAAATTACTTTTCAAGATCTGTTAAAATGGTAAACGCTACAATATATTCCTTGCTCACAACGGATGCAGAAATAACGGTAGTACAAACTAGTCCACCGCTCTACCATCATGTTCAATGATTCATGAGGCAATGCTATGGTGTGAAGATTGTTTGCCTGTTTAACAAAAATTCTCTTAAGCTAGTCACCATAAAGGGTTGTTAACCCCTAAAGGACCACAACTATGTTTCTCTCCAAACACTTCAAAGTATCACTTCTCATAAAAAGACAAATAGCTTTTGATCTAAAACCTTTTTGACGGATTCAACCGTAGGATATTTCAACCAACGTGAATTTATTATAACCTAAAAAATTTCAACCGTTCAAGATTCTTTAATAGTAAGATTATAAGCTTCAAAGCTGGTAGCATTTTATTTTTTTGGCTTGTTGCACAAGTTTGAAATTTTCTGAAAATGCCCAAAATGCAAAGTTTAGTCTCAAATTTGGTAAAATGAATTTGGCAGTTGTGTATATGGGGGCGTTAGCTCATTGTGTACAAAAATTCAGATGCATAGCTGATTGTATGAAAATTTTCAGGAGGTACCCGCAATTAGGTTTTTCACCTTTACATGATTGTATCTTTTGATCTATACATCATCTACTTATGCAAATTACCATCCCATCTTCGTTACAAAGAGTAGAATCACCACAAAAAATCTCAATAATCGACGATCAACACTCATTCCATACTAAGCTGACCGAACTTGGAAAATTAGCCTTGGTCCTTTAGGGGTTAAGAAAGGATGTATTTCTGCAGTTCTGGTGATCTACAATCCATCTCTAGCCTAAGAAACATGTAAACAGTCCACATCTTGAAAAGGTAGACCATGTAACAGTCCTCACCAGACTTTGAATGCGAACAGGATTCTGCTTGGCCTCCACAAACAAGCTGCACCAACGTGCAGGCATGGCTGCCCTTATACTCTCCAGAGATACGCTTCCCTCCAATGCTGGACCTCCATGTCCTCGAATATATCCAATTTTCTGCAACTCTGCTCATGCCAACTACTCTTAGACCACAACCTAAATCCTACAAAATCTACAACAGCAAATATCTAAGAATCAAGCTCACATCTGACAGAAGAAATTCATACTTCTCCGCAGGTTTGAATATGAGGATTTAGAATGCTTACTAACATAATTTTGGGACTCTATCAGTTGGAAATCTGACCAATCACCAACCCTATGTCCAGCCTTCCAACGTGCCTGCAGAATGAATCAGAAACAACTTCTTACTAAAAATCAAGCCAAATACCCACACAAGGTGTAATAAAAATATGATGTATTGAAAACTGTTTGTATGGAAACTCTGGCTTGATGGAACTCACCTCTAACACAATCTCCTCCAGATTATCCCCCGTTACAACATCCACATCTGTATCTGATCCAGCCACACATAGCTACATCACATTCCGGTTTAGCAGTCCCTTGAGAATAACATGAACAGGTAGTCTTAGAGCCAAGTTCCATGAGTGAAGTATCACAATAAAAGACAGGGACTTCAAGGACCAAGTTCCACATTTCAAGTGAGCTTTTGAGAAAAAAGTGGTGAAGAAGTTGTCATGAAGTATGGAGGTTCTCAAGCCCAAGACTTCATGGCAACTTCTACCTAACTAGTCAAATTTGTTCATGTTTCACCTCAAGCAAGTCCATGAAACACAGACAACTTCATGGCCGGGTATGAGACAAACTCAAGTTCCACTTTTCCCCTCCTCTTGACTACTTCCATGGGCAACTTCTCAAACCCATGGAACTTGGCTCTTATTGTGACCATTTTCAGCAAAGAACTCGAAAGCCAAAATATCTACAGAAAGTACGACTTTATGTAATTTACTGCACATAACAGAATACAAATAGCTGTAGCAAAATTTGAAAAAAGTAGGACCGGCTACATACACTCAACTCGGCTCCCACTTTGACAGGCACACGCTTGATCGAGACATCCGCTTGTTCCTTGATTCTTAAATCGGGGATTGTTGTGAAGCAATGCCTGCCCCATTCCCAATAACATCTCTTTACCCCTGCAGGTCTCCAGTTCCCTGTGAAGCAAAGTTTCATGCACCCTCTTTCAAAAGACATACAGTAGCATCCTATCACACCAGACCTAAATTCTTGCTAAAAAAATCATGTGCCAGTGACGATGAAATTCATCATCATCATCTTCAAAGCTACTCAAATCCTTAAGTAGCAAAATCCAATACCATAACTTCTGACAATGGCATAATTTTAGGGCTCAAACTATGATGAATCGGTGATTTTGTTTTTGGTCAGGAGACAGTTTAGCATTTTTGCTACTTGACGAGCAATCCAGGCTCCTTAAATGCTCTTTTCATATCAATATATAGGTAATATCAGGGTAATACACATGTGCTACCTAGGCAATACCTGGGTGATACCTAGGTTTAAAGAGGCTACAAATCGTAGAAAAGCTGGCTATTATTCCTTCTTCTTCTTTCAAAAATCCTTTGTATCAATTAGCCAGCCTATGTAGCAATTTGGCTTAAATTAACAACCAGAAAACCCACTGATGATGATCCCACGTCCAATTCAAAATGACTCATATTACTTAACTCATTAATTAGCGCAGCAAGGTACTGTACATAAGTCTTAATGCCATGATTTATTCTCTATCACAACCTACTTGAGTGAGAAGAGGCTATACCCTACCTCGTGGTCAGTTTCGACATAAATTAATTCATTTTGTCAGAATAGTGCCACATGTCATCTTGTGATTGGTTTATGGTGACGTGGACCTCTCAAAATCTGATGTGGAAATTAGATTTCGACACAATGCTGTCTGAATCGGACCCTCAAATACGGTATAAGTGTTCCCACCGCACAACAAACCCTCATTCAACACGAAACCTAAAAATCGATTTTTCCTCTGCATAAATCTTTTTGTGTTCTGAATGTTCAGATTTTTTTTATATCATTGATCCGCTTTTTCTTACCTAATAACTAATTCCAAAAAAAAAGTTGTGGAAAATAATTAATCTATTACCTTCGGCATTTGGCAGTGCAGCGAATGTCCACTTTCGACTACCCGTCAAAATCCTATTCGTACCACGAAACGCCAGAATGCTCCGGCGCACGGAAGCCCATTGCAGAGCTCGCCCCTGCAAATGCACAACACCTAATCGATCAATCTCGCTGAAATGGAACTGGATTGCTGTACAACGAAAAAACATGAATCAAAATTTCAAAAATGGAGGAATCAGCAAAGTGTGAAATGATGTGAATAAAAGAAAATAATTCTTACCATAGCGCAAGAGCTTGAATGCATCGACTCATGAATGCTTTGGGAAGATGAGGCTCGGCCATGGAATGGAATGGGAGAGACAGGTTTGCAGCAAGAACCATTCCATTTTGTTGCCGGGTATCTACGAAGGCGGGTATCATGTGAGAACCGTAACGGTGTGATACCCTGTGAGAACGACAGCGGGTATATGTCGGTAGCGGGTGACGACGCACTGGCTGTTAAGGGTTAAGATCCGATCTCATTTACACTAATTTACAATTATTATGAAATTATGTGAATGTGCAACAAAGATAGATAGAAACTCCGGTCCTCTGGCAAGGCCAGCGAATGGAAGATTGTAAAGGGTCTTGCATTATTCAAACTCTCACAATGCATGCTTTTTAATTTTTTTTTAATTTATATGTTTGACCATCTACAATCTCTACAATCTTTGTCTTTAGAAGGCCTCAAATCCTCAAGCTGCCTATGATTCTACCCACCAACCACACGTTGCCATGGTGGATGTCACAAATTGTGCTATCATAGCAATCACATCATAAAAAATAAAAATAAAAATAAAAATAAAAAACAAATAAAAATCATATCAGGCCCTGCAACATCAAAAAAAAAAATAATAATAATAATAATAATAAATTTGCATGTGGCGTCGGCGTTGTTTACATGTTATTTTATTTTATTTCGTTTTTTATTTTAAAAATTTAATACTTTAAATAAATACACATTTGAGTAGCGTTGCGGTAGGCCTTTTTCGTTACCCCTCGTTTTGCTACTTTCCAAAGCTAAAAAGCCTTGTATAGCCCCATATTTCCTCTAATGAAAATTTTCATACATTTTTCAAATAATATATGCTTTAATAATTATTTTGGTAACCCTTTCAAATTAATGTTTTTGATATGTTTTGGAAGTTGTTATTATAAGCTAAACTTCCAGTGAGTAGACGAGACTGGATGAAGCTGTCGACGTTATTCATCCGAGCCCCGAAGGAATGTCATCGACGAAACCCTAATTACCCAAACGAGGAATACCGTACAGTCTCTCTGCCTAATTGTTGTGCTGCGACCTCCTTTGGAAACTTGTTATAACTAATATCAGGCTTTCGAGCAGTTTGAAAGAGAGTGTCAGCAATGCCGTTGACTCTGTCGTGGCTCGTATGCTGGACCGATCGCGTTTGAAAGGACTGGTAGGACCTCTTGAAGCTGTTTGAATCCTGGCCAGTGCGAGAGTGCAGGTTGGACATGAGGACTTACATTTTGGACAAGCAGGCAACGTGCAGGTTGGCAGTACGCGGGCAATTCGATGGCGGAAAGGAGAGTTGACTGGGGCAGGTACGCTTCGCTCTTTTCCAGTCACTGAGAAAATTTATTTACAAGTTGCTGCTTTTGTTCATTTCTTAGAATGTGATGTGTTTTTGCAAGGGAGTAATCCTAATTGATGATTCTCATGGCATTCTTCCTTGTTTGCGTTTCCTTGAAACTATTGCAGGATAGTTTGGTGTAAGTGTACTACTCAAATCCGAACTATAACATAGGAGACGAGAGCAGAGGCATTATGGGAGGTTACATGTGTTTGAGCCCGACCCGGAGAATGCCGCACATTAAAGCTGTTGCGTTGCCAACGGTCGCGGTAATAATTTTGCTCGTATATCTCGTTGCTTGGCCAGGGCCTCTTCCTTTGACACTCAGTATATCCAACCGGTTTGAAGCCTTATCCAACCCACGTCTAATTCTGAAGGAGTTCCCGAACGCTTTCTCTACCAGACACAAGGCGAGACTTCTGGAGGATAAGAATGGCATCAACAACAAAGTGGACTTTACGGATTCCCAGTTTGCTGAGACGGTTGAGGAGCAGTACAATAAGATTATCTCCTCGCAGAGGTGGCTGCGACAGAGAGTAGCCTGGGAAGAACATGGCTTGCAGAAGGCCCCAGAAATCAAGTTCGACACCGGCTCACAAGAGCTCACAGTCACGCTCTTCAGTGCCCCGCCAGCTTTCACAGGGAACGAGAGTGATCTGAACCGCCAAGCTCTTCTGTCCTGGCTGCACCTGAGTCCGCGGCCACATGTTGTTCTTCTGGGGAACCACTCCTCGCTGCATGAAATGGCGGAGGAGTTTCCAGGATTGGTGACCGTAGAGCCCAACATTGACTACAGCTTCACAGGTGTGCCATTGTTCCACTCCATGGTTGCTCGGGCCAATGCTGTAGATACGAACGTTACGGTTTTAGTCCAACCTACCGTCATGCTGTTGCAGGACTTCATGCCTGGGCTTCGCAAACTGGCAGGAACATTCACCGAATGGACGTTGGTGTCACAACGCCTAGAGATCTCTGATCTGCCATTTCGGTTTGTGCACAAGGGAGGGGGGATTGTGTTTCTGGAGCACTCTGTGACAGGCGAATCTATGATTGATCGTGAATTAGCAAGCTTTGTGCGCTCGTCCGGGAAGCTGGAGTTCGTGGAAGGTGTGAACGTGTGGGCGTGGACTGTTTCTGCCGATGACTTGCTCTTCACACCACCGATGCCATCCTTCACTTATGGGGCCGGGTACCACGATCAATGGATGGCTCGTGCGTTTGCAAAAGGCTCACGGATTGTTGTGGATGCCACAGATGCTCTTGTAGGTTTTCATGTTCGTGACTTACACATTGAAGGTGATGAAAAGACGACACCCACTACTACTCTAATTTGGAGCAGCAAAGAGTGGCAGAGCATTGCCAACTTGTACATGTACCGAAAACATCGTAACATTCCAGCAGAAGAAAAGGATCTCCTGTCTGGTGGATGGAAACTTATAAACTGCCCCGAACCGTTTATGATAAAGCTCTGTATCAGCGAAACGCATTCCGCTGCCAACCCCTGTCACTGTGAGAATCTGTTCTCACGACCTGTGTCCGGGAGTCGGTATGCGGAAACATTTCTGGAGAAAGAAGCAAGATTGCGACTTGAAGTCATTGGAATTCCATCGACTCCCGAGCTATTGTCTTTTCACAGCCTGGACCAGCTGCTGCCTCAAGTGGCGGATGCACAGAAGAATGTGGTGCTAGTGGGGATCACGTGTGCCTACCAGGACATGCTCTGGAGTTTTATGTGCAGGGCAAGGGCATTGGGTGTGACAAATGTCCTCGTTGCTGCATTCGAGAAAGCCGTCTATGAATCTGCTCTTGTTCGAGGCCTCCCAGTGTTCTATGCAGGCCCCTTACCAACCAACATGAACTCCACACAGCAAGTAGGATCGAAGGTGCATGTGGTCCTGCAGGTCCTGCAAATGGGGTTTCATGTGTTATGGAGCGACGTAGACGTTGTTTGGTTCCAGAATCCTCTTCCACAGTTCTCTACATACAAATCCGGCACCCTGGTAGTGGAGAGTGACGAGCCAGATGTGAACCTGCCGGCCAATAGTCGTTTGAATGCTGGATTCTTCTATGCTCAAGCTGAGAAAGCGACCATCAAGACGTTCAAGGCTCTGGAGAGGAATGCTGGGGAACAACCGGAGCAGCTCTTGTTCAGCCAGGTTCTGTGTGGAAGGGGGCGAGTGGGCGTGACCGAATGCACGGCTGCAACAGGGCTGCGCACACGCTTTTTGGACCGCCGGACGTTTTCAAATGGAATTGTGAACGGGTACTGGTGGCACCAGAATGTAACGCAAGTGGCGGCGACCAACGGTGTGTATGTGCTGCACAACAACTGGCTCCATGGCCCGGAGGAAAAGGTGAGACGCCAGAAAGCCAAGCTCCTTTGGTTCTATGATGACGACAACAGAATGTGTGTGCATCCATGGCAGCGCCGCCCCCGCCCCTACGACGAGCCTTCTCATGCTGGAGATGCCACACAGTTAGTTTAAGTAGTCATTCCCTTCTCATTGTACTGTACAGTCAGGTACAACATGCTTACAATTTTTTTTCTTAAGCATTGAAAGTGGGTAGATCCTATATCAAGCGGCTGCATTGATTCTGAAGATTGCAAATATGGTAAGAAAAGATTCCTACCAGTAGAGGACTGTAGTAGGATACAGTCGGGTGGGTACAACATGCTTACAATTTTTTTTTCCGTAAGCATTGAAAGTAGGTAGATCCTGTATCAAGCGGCCACATCAAGCGGCTGCATTGATTCTGAAGATTGCAAATACGGTAAGAAAAAATTCCTACCAGTAGAGAATTAGAGTACTGTACAGTCAGGTAGGAATTGCTTACGAATTCCCACTGCAGGGAATTTTTTTTGAAAACTTTGAACACTCCGTGCGTACTCAAAAATGATCCGATTTGGAAACCGCAAAGTGCGTTGGAATCACATCGGCGTGTACTACAATATCATTACAAATTTACACATGTATTAGTGAAAGTTATACAACAAGTTAAAAATAATACATACACTATCTACCATTGAGTGCTCTCACCGTTTGCTTCAGTTACAGTGTCCATTTTAGCAAGAAAAATTGAAATGAGTGTTTGAAGTTGTTTTTGAGATACTTGAGCTCATAGTTCTTGAATGATTTGTATCATTTCATCTTTTTCCTTCATAATCTTTTTGATTCCATGGGCTTGTCTCCAATCATCATGATATCTACTATGGTGTATTGAATCACCATCCTCCATCAATGTGAATTGAATAGGTCTATCATGCATAAAATAGAAGGCGCTCAATGTAATTTCATAAATAAGTTACACAAAATCAACTATTGATTGTTTAGTTGGAGTAATGATGACAAATGGACTTTTGTTAAAACTCATGAAAGCCCCCATACCATTACAAAATAAAAAAAAGTACAAATAAGACAAATGGAATGATACAAATTATCTTACAAGTATAGGCCCAAGTATCTCAAGAACAATTTCAAACACTCATTTCATATATGCTTGCTAAAATGGACACCGTAACTGAAGCAAATGGTGAGAGCACTCAATGGTAGATAGTGTATGTATTATTTTTAACTTGTTGTATAACTTTCACTAATACATGTGTAAATTTGTAATGATATTGTAGTACACGCCGATGTGATTCCAACGCACTTTGCGGTTTCCAAATCGGATCATTTTTTAGTACGCATGGAGTGTTCAAAGTTTTCAAAAAAAATTCCATGTAGTGGTAATTCGTAAGCAATTCCTACCTGACTGTACAGTTGGGTAAACATGCTTACAATTTTTTTCGTAAGCATTGAAAGTTACAGTCGGGTACAACATGCTTACAATTTCTTTTTCGTAAGCATTGAAAGTAGGTAGATCCTGTATCAAACGGCTGCATTGATTATGAAGATTGCAAATATGGCAAGAAAAATTTCTTACCAGTAGAGAACTAAGGTAGGATGTCCTAAAACCACCACCTCCCCCAATTATGACATGTAGACTTTTCTTGGGGCCACCACAGTTGAGACCTAAAACCACCAATTTCACTATTGAAGGAGACCAATGGCACACCAAGCATTGTGAAGAAATAGTTGGTGGTTTTGGGTTAGCTCATGAGCGGAATTAGGAACAACAAAGTGTGAACATGGGGAAACCTAGAGGTTTGATTTGGGTCACAGGTTACTTTCCACTTTGGAATTTTGTATAAAATTAACAAATGCAAATTAGATAGTGCAAATTTTTGCAATCCTCATCAAAACCTATTTCGAATGCGGTCATATTTTTTTTCAAATTTAGGATTGCCAAAAATAGTCCAAATTGCTTAAGTTGGTGGTTTTAGGACAATCAACCTTAGAGTAACGTACAGTTGGGTACAACATGCATACAATTTTTTTTGTAAGCATTGAAAGTTACAGTCCGGTACAACATGCTTACAAATTATTTTTTTGTAAGCATTGAAAGTAGGTAGATCCTATATCAAGCGGCCGCATTGATTCTGAAGATTTCAAATATGGTAAGAAAAAATTCCTACATGTAGAGAACTAGAGTAGGGTACAGTCAGATACAACATGCTTACAAAAAATTTCATAAGCATTGAAAGTTATAGTCAGGTACAACATCATCAGGAATTTTGGACCCCACTGATTCTGCACAATTTCAGTGCGATTTCCGATATTTCAAGGGTTCGTACAGTTTTCGCACTGATTCCGCATCGTTGCGTCATTCATCGCAACTACACTGATATGACACGATGTTCGTACAAGCGGATATAGTACTGATTCGACACAATTGATACATCTATTGAAAACGTATGAATTCAACACTCTTTATAGTGGTCAAATGTTGTGTTTTAATCGTCTTTAAAACTACACTGATTCAGTGCATTTTTCGTGCGACATCATCTTTTCTATATCTAGATTTTATTTTCTTTCTATATCTAAATTCGATCAAAATAATATTATTAGAAAATATTAAATAAAATATTAAAATAATATAAAATAATTATTTTCCTCGCTACCCACTTTATCTACACAAAAATTGCCCGAACCCACGGTGGGGCCCACCATGGCTTCCCAATCTCTATCGCCGACGGCGGGATTTGAACTCATAACCTCCCGATTGTCAACCAAGCTCCAAACCACCAAATCACCACAAACTCTCGATGCATAGAATGAAACTCTTTTGGTAATTATAAAAGAATGAAACCATTGGCAATTTTTTGCCATGTGTATATAATTCTTTTTTCAAAATTTTTTTTGCACTACAACATGCAGGGTTTTTCCTACATCTACAATTTTTTTCACAATATTTTGAGCTTTTTTTTTTTTTGGCCAAAATTGTGATGGCAGATCATAGCTATGAGCTGTTTTTTTTTCAACGGACTTTGAATGTTTTTAACTATGTGAAAAAAACTTTTTTTCCAAATTTTTTTTTGCACTAGATTATGCAGGACTTTCTCTATATCTAGGATTTTTTTCATAATATTTTGAATTTTTTATTTTTTTCCAAAATCATGATGGCAGATCATGGCTGTGAGCTGTTTTTTTTTTTTTTTCAGAGGACTTTAAATGTTTTTAACTATGTGAAAAAAACTTTTTTTCCAAATTTTTTTTGCACTAGATTATGCAGGACTTTTTCTATATTTAGGATTTTTTTCATAATTTTTTTAATTTTTTTAATTTTTTGCCAAAATCGTGGTGGTTGTGAGCTATTTTCTTTTTGCTCCTATGATGAAAAGTACAATGATAACCAATAATACCAAATTTTAATTCTAAAAATATAAAATGTTATTTCTTTGAAATTTTAATGTGTATTGCTTCTAAACTCTATAAATGTAGATCTAAAAATGTTTTGGGAAATTAAACCGTAAGTATAATTTAAAGAAGATTCTTGGAGTATTCCAATATATTCCAAAATAATATAAAAAATTATGAAAGATTCCAAAATATTCCCAAAAATATATTAAAATATTGTACACGGATGTCGTACGAAAATAATTTGCATTATAATAGATACTAAAATCGCACGAATATAGTAAAAGGCATTAATATGATACGTATACGATACTGAATCCGCATTAACTAAAACCGCATGTTATCCGTGTCTTATTAGCCATGTAATGTAGATACACGATTAACGCACGGATTCCGTCAAGCACGATTTTCGTGCAGAAACAACACTTTTGTCATAATCATTGAAAAGACACTGCATCGACATCTTAGTAATGCATGTCACTTCCGTACGATAACGACACTTTTAAATGCACGTATGATGTGCGGAATCAGTGTTTAACGATAAACGCACTGAAATCGTGCAAAATCAGTGGAGTCTGAAATTCCTGATGATGCTTACAATTTTTTTTCATAAGCATTGAGAGTAGGTAGATCCTATATCAAGTGGCCGCATTGATTCTGAAGATTGCAAATATGGTAAGAAAAAATTCCTACCAATAGAGAACTAGAGTAGGGTACAGTCGGGTACAACATGCTTACAATTTTTTTTTGTAAGTATTGAAAGTTATAGTTGGGTACAACATGCTTATAATTTTTTTCCGTAAGCAGTGAAAGTAGGTAGATTCTATATTAAGCGGTTGCATTGATTATGAGGATTGCAAATATGGTAAGAAAAATTTCCTACCAGTAGAGAACTAGAGTAGAAATGTCCCTTTGGATTTGTAGGTCCATGGGTGCCATATTGAGCACATTACAATTTAGGAAAGGGACTGTGTTTTTATGAGGGAGGATTCCAAAAGTTTGTAAGCAACTTGTACCCGACTGTACTTTATTGTATCATTATACCCTTCTCAATGTTGTGGGTACCATTTTATAACTTGTTTTGATTGTATTCAATTCTGGTGAATCATTTTTCATTTAACCCCTAAATGACAGAGGGGTAAGGGCAAAACCTAAACATGTTATAAAATGTTACTTGTGCAACTTTGATGAAGTTTGGTTCAGAAGAGAAAATGAGAAGCATGATGCTTAGTAATTTCTTGTAAGTTAAAACTCTTTAAAATAGTTTTAGATATTCATTCAATGAATTAACCCCTAAACGTCTGAAAGTACGTGCCTTTGCGACTAATAGAACACAATGTATTTTTCTTGTATTTGGAATGGATCTAGACCTTTTATAAGTTTGAGTTCAACACAGAAGCTGAAATTTACATCAATGCGGTTCTAGTGAGCCATTGAGATCCCAGTTTAGAGCTTTTTGTCGGTAGTAAATGCCAACTGTACGGCCACGTATCTACTATTCCCATAGGACATTTAGTGTTAAGAAGCATTTATTATTTAAAATTCACCAAAATTACAAATCCTATTTTTATGAATTTGAATTTGGTATGATTGGTTAAAAGTAGACATTTTATTCCAAAATTTAGAAAGGAAAAATTTTCAATTGAGAGAACATCATTAGTTTCCCGAAATAGTAAATTTTATAATACTAGGACAATATCGAGGTCTTCGTCTTTGAAAAATTCCTTAGTGAACCTCAATATTGCAATAGAAATGTATCAAACAACACTAGAACATGATCTCTACCTCCAATTACAACAAAAAATCAAAATTTGAAAAATCTCATTTTTTGCCTATAGGCAGTTACTATTGTTTGAGTTGTGATCAGAAAATGGTCAATTGGCCACTTAGGAGTTAAAGTAGTTTTGACACAATTTCTAACCATGCTCTAGTTATAGCAAGAGGAATCATATTGTTACAATAAATTATGTAATTTTTGAAAAAAATTCCTCTTGTGGAATAACATGTACTACATAAAATTTTCAAATTTTTTTGTCTTGTGGATTTTGTTTTGCTTGATAACTCAATTGTTGTATAGTTTGAGAGTTGTGCATGGAATGGTTGAGTGGGCAATTAAGAATTACAAATAGAGAGCTCATTTACAATATTTTAAGCCATTGAGTTGGGTTCCTAATTTCAAGTCATATAAGTTATTTTGAGCGGTGTTATAAAAAAGTTGAACGGATTTCCAAAATATAATTGTAAAAATATGAATTCGTTTCAAAGGGCATGATAAATTATGTCTATCATTTTGTTTACGGTTGTGCCTAGCATCGTGTAGCTCTAGTTATTTTTTGCCAACCTTGATAGTCAGATACTGCAGTAAAGAAAAATCAACTTGATCTCAATAACTACAATAGCTAAAGTTTAACCTTCAGTTAGTATTCACATGGCCAAAACCACTCGTTTGTATCGATTTACAAAAATTCAAAATATTTCATTTAAGAACTCTCAATGAAGATAAAAATTATACCAATAGGATTTTTTTTACCATACCTTAAATACTTAAGTGTTAGAAATATGTTTTGGAAGTGGCTATTATGAACTATAGTTACATGATGCTATGCACAACCGTAAATGAAATGAAAGTCACAATCTATAATGTCCTTTGAAACAAACTTCATATTCTTTGTCATTAGAGGAAATATGGGGCTTTAAAAGGCCTCAAATCTTCAAGCTGCCCATGATTCTACTCGCCAACCACATGTTGCCATAGAAGATGTCAGAGACTGTGCCACCACGACAATTATACTATGAAAATTTAAAATTTAAAAACAAAAAAAACACCCCTTGCCGGGTCATGCTACTCATTAGGAATTTAGAACCCCACGGATTTTAAATGATTATCGTGTGACATCCGATATTTCATAGGTTCATACATTTTTAGCACGAATTCCGCACGGATTTTGCACTAATTTTGCATTGAATCTGCACGACTTTTACATTTATTCTTTTTGTTATTTAACAAAGTGCAAAATCTGTGCGAAATTAATGCGAAATTAGAGCAAAATCTATGCAATAATGTACAAACCTATGAAATATCAGATGTCACACGGAAATCGTTTAAAATCCGTGGGGTTCTAAATTCCCGATGTAGACTTTGCCGCATTAATTTAAAAAATAAAAAAATAAAAATCCACATATAGCGTCGAAGGCGTGTGCGTTTAAAAAAAAAATAAAATATTATATTAAAATATTAATACTTTAAAAAGTAAATTCAAATTTGAGTAGTTCTTGCTAGCGCGGTGGTGGGCCTAGTGAGGTGTTTTTTTTTTGCTGCCTCTCGTTTTGCTACTTTCCAAAGCCAAAAGGCCTTCTATAGCCCCATATTTCCTCTAATGAAAATTTTCATACATTTTCAAATAATATATGGTTTGATAAGTATTTTGATAACCCTTTCAAATTAACCTCAAAACGTCTCAACGTGCCTTTGCGGCTAGTAGAATATGTTGTATTTTGGTTGTATTTGGAATGAATTCACACCTTTAATGGGTTTGAGTTCAAAATATAAGTTGGAATTTAGATCACTACGGTTCTAGTGAGCTAGTGAGATCAATTTAGAGTTTCTTGTTGACAGCAAATACCAATTTTACGACAGCGTATATACCATTCCCATGGGACGTTTAGGGGTTGATGTTTTTTTATATGTTTTGGAAGTTGTTATTATAAACTAAACTTCCAGTGAGTTCCCGGGACTGGATGAAGCTGTCGACGACATTCATCCGAGCCCCGAACGAACGTCGTCGACGAAACCCTAATTGCCCATACGAGGAATACCATAGCCAGGACCGTCTCTCAGCCTCATTGCTGTGCTGCGACCTCCTTCGCAAAGTTGTTGCGGTCTCTTCCATCGTCGCAATTCAATTCCAACAAACCTTGTGCGCAACTACCGTCTCTCGTTTCGTCTTTTTTGGTGCGTCGCTGAACAATAGAACAATTGGCTATTCTTAACCTTCTGTTCTCTCTCTGTTGTTTCCAATTGGGGTTTCAAACCCGTTTGCTGCATATATACCATTTGGCTCTCTGGTTGCAGATCGAACACCATGCAGGAGCTCGAGGACGGGCGTGCGTGTTGAAGTATATATGTAAGTTATTGTAATTTGCGACGCTGCTGTTTGGTTTGGGAGTATCTTAACAATTTTGTGTTGGTGACGATTACAGGGTTTACACAATTGAGCGGTTGCCAGTGGAGAGAACTTGCACTTCTGATGTAAAGGTAAGACTGCACCTGCTGATTTTATCGTCAAGTTCCAGATGTTGGTGTCTTGGAGGGCTTTTAAAGCTCCATGGATAGTGAATTTTTTCTTGTGTAAAATTATGTGAGTTCTTTATTGTGTGGTCAGGGATTCGGTTGTCTCTTGTGTAGAGGATTTAGATAGTCGAGAACAGTGATTTTTTTTTTTGTGTTGTCGGGAGACAGTATAGCATTTTTGCTACTTTTCCATGGCTTGAAGAGCAATTCGGGCTCCTTGGATGCTCTTTTCATGTTAATATGTAGCTAATATCAGGGTAATAGATATGTGCTACCTAGGTGCTACTTAGGTGGTACCTAGGTTTAAAGAGGCTACACATCTTGATTTTATATAGAAAATCTGGCTATTATTCCTTGTATCAAAAATCCCTTGTATCAATTAGCCAGCACAAATTTTGACTAAAACTAACAACCAAAAAAATCACTGGTGTATAGGATTCAGATAGTCGAGATCTTTGAGTAATCCAGCAGCCAATGATTTATGTCTTTACACTTCATATTTCTAATTGGTTTGTGAAAATGTTAACGGTTGGTTGATTAGCAGAAATTAATTTGTGCTTTATTATCATTAGGCAGTACGGAAGAGGAAATTTTAGGTTTCCTGTTGTAGTTTCAAATTATTACTGTTGTTTTCAGGGGGTTCCTCATCATTTTGTATAATTTTAAATTTTTGCAGATTCTCAGGGAGCAGAGCAATAGTGATACAATACAATTGACTTGAAAGGCGGCAGGTAAGGGAGGGATGCCTCGATCAATATCCAGGTCGAGGTCCCCGCCTCGGAAGGGGCGGCACCGGTCTTCAGCACGATCACCATCGCCGTCGAGCCACCGTCACAGCACTAGACGGAGGAGGGAGACCTATAGAAGCCGATCACCAGTGCATCATGGTCACAGCAGGTGTGTTACAGTGAGCAAACAATGCCTGGGCTCTGGTTCTTCTTCATGCAGTTGTTGTTGGGCTAGAAAACATCATTCATACAGCCATGAGAGAATGTAAGTCTGAGAAAGAGTTGAGTATCATCATGTTCCCATAAAAACAGTATCATGTTGAGGAAAAACGAAACAAACACGAGAATGAGGTGGGAACAGACAAGTGCTCGAAAGGGATGATGATGATGATGATGATGAGTTCATGGAAGGAGTTCGTTCATGGGGTTTTCATGCTGTTGCTGCCTGGAGGAAAGCTGGAAGGCTTTGGGAAGGTTCTCATTTCAGGAACCTAATTCCAATCGCTTCTGATGTATCGCCGCCTTCTTCCCCTCTGGTACCATAGATGTATCGCCTGCCATCATGTGTTGCTTTCATCTTCGGCGCGCTTGTCACATGTAGGTCCATAATTTATTCCCGAGTTGGTCTCATTGTTTAAGGGGTTTTTTCGCAGAGGGTGTAGAAGTTCAATTCAAGGGGTTCTAGTTGAGGTCCGATTCCTGATGACCGAACGGATTTATATAATTCTCCCACTTTTGGGGGATTATTACTAATTTTATACGAGGGTCCTGGAGTCTGAACAACTCTTATAAAGGAAGTGTGCCTTCTGGCAACCGAGTAATTGAAGTGGCGCCTCATATATTCCCCTAATTCTCTTTGACAGGCACAGGAGTCGGACGCCAACTCCAAGGCGATCAAAGCGGCGTAGCCGTACACGATCACCAATAAGATCTCGAAGCACAAGTCCTGTGGCTGTTGAACGGAGAAGAGCCTTTGATAAGGTTCGGGAAGATGAAGAGCTTGAGAAGAGAAGGTACTGCCGCGCACGTTTAGAAGTAGTACTGTGTGTCGTTATGGACAAACAAACAGGTTGGTGTGCTCTGAGGTCAGTGGTCTGGTCTCTGTGAATGTCCTTGTAACCATACTTGACGGTGGTCATGTACGAACTTATACGTGGCTTCCTGCACTCTACAATTTAAGTGAATTGAATTGATCGAGTTCATTTCACGTGGACGTGTCTGGCATGGTTACCTGTACTCACAAAGATTGGCGTTCTTACCCTCATGGGTAAGATGTGTCCAATAAGAACAATCTGGAAACCTTAAGGATATACTTCTCATTATTTATTTGCTCGGATTCTAATCAAATTGCTGATGTTAACAGGGGAAGTAACATGGAAGAGAATCAGCCAAGTAACTTTGCCAAAATAACGGCAATTTTTCATGGTTAACATTGCTAGAAAGGGCAGATGGGTTAGTTTTCCATCGCAGTCAAAGTGTGTAGTGGAAATGACGCCATGTGGTGAGACTTTTCTCCTGGTCCATGGCAGTGTCAGTCAAGTGGGACTGTGATTCTCGAAACAGTATTCTGTAGCATGTCGTCGTCTCGCCCATGTCACGTTGTCCTTCACAGTGAATGTATAGGGTGTCCTTACTGTAGTCCTCGGGTGTTCAGTGGAGCATATTTTTCAGCTGCCTCTTCGAATTGAGCTTGTTTGTCATCTCTGGATGTACCCTGTGTCACGATTTTTATGTCGCAGTATAATCGAACCTGGACTCGTGCAACATACTTCAGGTTATGTATCAGTTTTGTGTGGTTTCTATCTGCTTTTTACATTGATGTTAGTTGTTTTGAACGAAAGAATCAGTACCTTGTGAATGCTAGCTCATGCCGACTGTCTGTTTCATCACAGATGGCATGGGCAGTGTTTCTAGTTGTCTCATCGTTGCTGACTTTGCATACTTTATTTACAGGCGGCAGCAAGAGGCTGAAACAAAGATCATTGAGGAAGAATCTGCAAAGAGAGTAGAGGAAGCTATTCGAAAGAAGGTACACGATGCTTTACACTCGGAGGAGTTTAAGAAGGAGGTGGAATTAAAAATACAGGAGGGCAGAAAAAAAATCATTGATGACATTGCTGCTCAGCTTGAGAGGGAAAAGGAGGAAGCCCTTGCCGAAGCCAGGAGGAAAGAGGTAAACACCGTCATAATCCTACTGCCACTGGTACTATATATATACTACCGGATTGTATGGTAGGGTATCTATTCGTGGCTATTTTACAGAGGGCTGTTGTCAAATCCTCCCTTCAGTATAGAGTCTCATTCCACATTGATGAGAGCGAGTGCCATAACCTGGAATACTTTTACAACTTAGTGATCTACTTTATGGCATTTATATGACTAAGGGTTTCTTGTCTTTTTATGATTTTTCAGGAAGAGAAAAAGAGAGAAAAAGAACAGTTAGAGCAGATGCTTGAAGAGAACCGTCGGAAAATCGAAGAAGCGCAGAGGCGTGCAGCTGAAGAGCAAGCCAGAAAGGAAGAAGAACGTTATCGTGAGTTGGAGGCTTTGCAACGCCAAAAGGAAGAAGCGCTTCGGAGGAAAAAGTTGGAAGAGGACCAGAACAGAACAGAACAGATGAAAATTCTAGGCAAAAAGAACACTCGCCCCAAGCTGTCATTTGCCCTTGGGTTCAAGTGACATGACAATGGCGTTGTATTGCATCACAGCAGAAAAAGTCTTGGACTTTTCCTTTACATGGTTTCTTTCTTTGTTGAGTAGGGTAATCTGTCATTGTTTGAGGAATCAGGCGCTTATGTGGTAGAGATAGCAAGGCCAATAGCTACAGTAGGTATAGATAACTAGAATAGAATTGACAGTGTTTTTTTTCAAGAAATACTCATTGTAAAGCATATTCTTTGTCTCCTTTCAAAGGTTATTGTTTTCCTTGATTCTTCATTTGTTAACCCCTAAAGGACCGGGGGTTGTTGAACTTAGCTCTTGTTTTCTTGACTAGCTTTTGTAGCAAGCTCAATTCCTCATTGGTGTGGGGTAAATTTGACGATCGGCACTGTTGAAACTAAAGAAGACTTAAGTAGCTTTTTTATGAAAAAAAGATCGACAAAATCGCATAATTTTTGAGAAAATGCCACCAATGAGAAGATTGATGGAACTTGTTTGGGGCATTTTGTACACATGCTAAAATCGGATTGTCCAAAAGTGCTCCAAAAATTTTGAAATTTTTTATTGTGAGTAGAAATCATTATTTTAAACATGTGGAAAAAATCTCAAGTAATTTGGAGGTGTGAGGAGGAAGATATGAGGGTCTCAAGTGATGCCTAAATACCCACCGTGCAACTCAAAAAAATCACCAAAAATCGCTTACTTGATGAATTTTCGATCGAGAAGTACCTACAGATTCAGCTCTCAAAAAGAGCTAGGGTCTCTTTGTTGCTCATCCTACAATTCAAAGCCCAAGAACACAAATTTCCCAACTTTCTAGTTCCAAAAGCCCCCTGGGGGCCTTACGGTCCTTTAGGGGTCAATGGTGTTGTCCTTGATAAAAGAAACTTCAATGAAGTTTACTTTTAGTGTAGATGATGCATTTCTTATGTCCTCTTATAATAGAGTTAACCGAAAAGAGTGCTCAAAGTGGAAAGAAACCTTAAACTCAAGCATCTTTTGAGTTCAAAAAGCAAAACTAGTCTAAGGTGAATTGGAGAATAATCTAAAGTAAGGTCCTGCACTTCCATGAGGTGTGGAACTTATGACCTCAATGCTGGAGGAGAGTTCACTCACTCTCCACGCCAAGAGTTCCAATCATGGAAACTATTCATGAACAATGATTGTCAAAAAATATAATTTTAGGATGAGAACTCCACTTGAACTCTGCTTGAAAAGCAATTCTGTTTTCGGATAACTCAAATATGTATGCATCTTTGTACAAGAATTTATCAAAATAAACATGTATAAGAATAACCAACAAATCTAATATTCGGCAATAGTAGTACGGAGCATTGTGGAACTCTAGGGCATTTGATAATTGATTTAACCCTAAGTGACTAAACAACCATTTTATGATCTCAATTCTTTATACGTGATTGTCTAAAATGGAAAAAATGATTTTTATAAAAAATAAAAAATACTTTCAAATAGGAAATCAAGTCTACTTTCCAACCCTATTTGAATCATGTCAATCCGAGTTGAACTCCACTGAGCCGAGATTTTTTCAAAGACAAAGTCCTCAATATTGTCCTAGTGTTATAGAATTTACTATTTGGAAACTAATGATGTTCTCTCCTTTGACTTTCTTAATTTTAGAATAGAATGTCTAGTTATAACCAATTATACCAAATTCTAAATTCTAAAAATAGATTAAGTAATTTTGATGAATATTAAATGGTAAATGCTTTTAATTCATTAGATGAGTATCTAAAATATTTTTTGAAAGTTCGAATGCACAGATATTTACTTAACATCATACTTCTTATTTTCTCCTTTGTACCAAACTTCATTAAAGTTGCAAAATAACATTTTGTAACACATCTAGGTTTTGCCCTTATCCCCTCTATCATTTAGGGGTTAACCCCTTAACATCCAACCATGCATTTTTTGCATGATGTATAAATACAAATTATGTTTTCTCATCCGTCATGCACATGTTACCATAGAATTTATAGGAAGTCAACCTCATAGATGAGTGAACGAATTAAAAAGAGGATTTGTGAAAATTTTATGTTTGGTTTCATGTTGAGGTGATTCACCAAAAAAATCTAAGATCTTAGTTCCAAAGTGCTTTTGAAAAAATCAATTCATAAAATTAAGCAACCAAAAAGTCTTCAGAAACCACTATACTTGCCACTTTACATGACGGCCCAAGGCCAATTTGGAGCTATGACATGCGTGAATCCTTGTATGTGATTGGACTATTTCACGAAATCAACTCGGGGGGTTCACTGGCGAAAATTTTAGAAACAACGTGCGATAAAAAATAGGGTCCAATATATTCATTGTAGATAAATTTGTAAAAAATGTACATGTAAAATAGGGGATTTTTAAAAAGTGAAACATGTTTACATGTAAAATACCATCACATATAATATTCTCAGGCTTTTTACATGTAAAATACCATCACCTTATAATATTTTTTGCAAGGTAAATAACCCCCCAAATAAATAGGTCATTATCGCACGTGTATGCAAAATATACAAGGGAGTGCTCCCCTCGAGGAAATCAACCCCAAGGTCTTTGCATGATGGAGGCAAGGCCATTCCTTGAAATTCTAATGGGCTAAAATTATATTCTAAGACAAAATTCGACATGGCCCCAAGGAAGAAAATTGGGTTGGACCAAATTAGAAACCCAATTTTATTTCCTTAAGGCTGTGTGAGAGTCCCCCCCTTCTTGGCATGAGCCACTATTCTGCCACTATTTCTTGTGAATTAGCTTTGGCCTTAACCTATCATGTAAAGCGGCCTTTGGAGTATTACTTTAAACTATCACAACAAATTTCATTCATAGATTGTTGATATCTTATTCGTAATCAAATTACAATAGAATTTTGAATTTTAAGTTTCAATTTTTTTACAAAATATTGGTGATTTCAATCATACATTTAATTGTATGGATAGAATATAAAATTCATAATGTACAACTTGTATTCATCAAAATATCCCTCTTAATTGCATTTTATAATGCATCTTTGCAATTCTCCAAATTTCTCAAGGAGTGAGGACCTTTAGGGTTAAAAATTACTACTAAAGTGTATAAAAAACTCATACAAAACATATAATTAAGCAAACCGTACATTCTCATCTTGGAATGTTATACCTTTCATGACTA
This sequence comes from Pohlia nutans, assembly GCA_022496805.1. Taxonomy (NCBI): domain Eukaryota; kingdom Viridiplantae; phylum Streptophyta; class Bryopsida; order Bryales; family Mniaceae; genus Pohlia; species Pohlia nutans. Next base: position 13,102,118 of record CM040091.1, on the reverse strand, counting down.
AGTACCAATACTTGGTACTTCTATGTTGTATGATTTAGTATTGATGCCTTCTACTGGTAGAAGGCATTGAACAAAAAAACTAGTTTTCCTTTTTTAGGGAACCATCTCTGATGTATACATCATCAATGGAATAATACAAATACTTTTTAAACATTCATAAAAATATGTTATTCTTGTGAAAGTGATTGTAAATCTTTTCCATACAATTTTTAGTTAATGAAAAGACTCCTCATCAAATTTTGTATGAAAAATGGAAACATGCTCTGGATACCTTCATAACATTCAATAGCATGCACTGTTTTCTTTCTTGGCTCTAAGGCAACTATATCTAAAAGCGACCATTTCCTTAAAGCGTCCATAGCTCAATCTTCCTTAATAAGTAGATTTTGACACCCTACTGTTGATGAGAATGTGCACAATCTGAACATTAGAGTTTAGGGTCGCTTTAAGGTCAACCTGTAGTCAACACTTTGGAAATTCATAACTTGTTCATACGGTATCCAAATAATGCATGCTAAAGTGCGTTGGAATCCTCTTGAACTTGCTAATGAGACCCACTAAAAATAATTTCTATTTTATGTGTGTAAATAGGCTCAGTTGGTAAAGTGAACGCTTTAAGGAATATTTACCTTAATGTTCACGGGGATTTAGAAAACTTTGCATTGTCTTTGCCTTGGCTCTACAGTAGACGTCGTGAAAAGTTCCACACCCAATAATATTTCATCACTAGCTTAGTGGACAGGTGGAGGCTAGAGTGCATGAAAGAAAGGCAGTGGGCATGAAGGCTACCGAATGGATCAGCACGGCCTTTCTGACCCTGACTCAGAAGGGAACGCATTCTGGAACGTTCTGGAACACGTACATACGGTGCCGTATAAATACGCAGAAAAATACCATCCCGATAGTTTCCGTCACTCCCCACTCCAGAAGCCCATCAAACACACTTGTCAAGTCGATCCACAACAAAACATTCCATCAATTCACTAAGCAATTCCATTTCATTCTGCTTCCTCTCCCATCTCCTTCTTCGCACCTCCTCGATCATCCGGTAAGCAATTCTCACTTTCGTTTCCATTCCATTCCACTCCTTCCACAAATCAATCGCCATTCATCACAATCTCTTCCACTCGAACAACAATGACACGGAGCTTTCAGATTGTCCTGTGCGGTTTTAGGGTTTTTGGAATTGTTCGCTTATATTCTGAGGGTTTTTGTAGGGAGCATTATCATGGCTATGGCGATGATGCAGTGTGGAGCTACTCACGCCACATTAGTTGTGAGTGCTGTGTTTTCGCGAACGACCCCCTGTCGCAAGGCTGCTGCTGGTTCTCTCTGCATCGTAAACCCTAAAAGCTTCCCCCGCAGGGTTTATACTCCAACTTCAGTCCGAGTGAGGTCCAATGCCAAATCCTCAGGTACTTTTGTATCCATTTATTGGTTTAAACGATTCTCTCAGGTGCAGTTTTTTGTTTTTTTTTAACTAACACATGCAATGGTTCTGGTGACATAAAATTAGGTCACATCTGAATTATTAGTTTTTCACAATATGATCAGTTGACTTTGTCGTTTTAAAACTATGAATCCTTGGTCCTTTAAGGGTTGTATTCTATTAAGGGTTGTATTCTAGACTCTTCTCCTGTTTTCTTGGTACAAAAAATGGAGAGTTAACCCCTAAAGGACATTAAGGCCACCAGGTGGCTCCTGTTTTTTTTCAGTGATTTTGAGTAGGTTTTATGTACATTCTTTTTTGTTAATTTTATGTTTATTTTTAATTCAACATATGTAATATTCTTAGTGATATAAAATTTGGTCCCATTCAAATTATAATTTTCACAATATGATTGTTTAAACTTGTCATTTTAAAACCATGAATCCTTGGTCCTTTAGGGGTTAAGCTCTCCATGCAAATTTCTTCATCTCCCATTCTTGTCAGCCAGTTCGTTGAAAAACACTAATTGGAGGACCTCTATTCATTGAGATGGGGGAAGAAGAGAACAAAGACCCCTATTGGTAGAATTCTGGATGTTTCTATGAAGAAATTTTCGGTTCCTTTTGTGTTGGGTAAAATTTAGGGCTAATTCTGCAATTCTTGCTTGGGCCAGTAATGGTACAGGCGCAGGCACAACCGCAGTCTGCAAGCGACGGTGTGTCGGTAGCAGGAGTTACCAATTTCAAGCATGTGCTGCTACCAATTATCATGGACCGCAATCCCTACCTTTCTGAAGCTACTCGCCAGGTTGGCCCTCCTTCATACAATGTTCATAGTATTTTTATTTTTATTTATTTATTTTTCAGTCTTGAAAGGTGCCATCCAGTGATTCTGCTACTTTTCAAGAGCAATCCAGGTTCCTTGGATGCTCTTCTCATATTAATATATTCTCATATTAATATATAGGGAATATCAGGTATTACACATGTGCTACCTAGGTGCTACTTAGGGCCGCTTCACACTATGGCCGTCCAAGTCGAGAGGCTCTGGGATTGAGTGGCCAAATTTTGTTGAGAGTCTAAAGAAAATAGGCAATAAAATATAGTTTTCATTTTTTATGAAAAGAAATCGACGGCCTCTCGACCATAGTTTGGGTTTCCATTCCCGTCTGACCCAAACTTCCTCTCGAGAGGCTGTCACCTTGGTCAAAAAGTGTTGCCATGTATAGTAAGCATTTTGAAAGGCGACGGCCTTTGAACTTTTGGCCTCTAGTGTGAAGGATTGAGAGGCCGAACTCTTGGTTTTTTGCAATTTGATTGGTGGAAATTGACGGCCTCTCAACCTTCTCTCAACCTTCGGCCATAGTGTGAAGCGGCCCTTAGGCAATACCTGGTGATACCTAGGTTTAAAGAGGCTGACTCCATGTAGGAATTCTAGCTATTATCCCCTTTTCTTTTCTTTTTTCAAAAATCCTTTGTATCAATTAGCCAGCCCAAGTTTTATGTACCAATTTGGCTAAAATTAGCAACGAAAAAAATCACTGGTATGAGCGCTGATGGACTCTTCCCTTCCAGGCGGCTGCCTCCACCACAGCCCTTGCCACCAAATTTGGGGCCGACATTACTGTTGTAGGTGAGTTTTGGATCTGGATTTTAGGGTTTTCCTCAATTCTTTGAACAAAATTACGTGCAGATATTAGTAGTGTAACTCTCGGGGGTCATCGTTGGATTTAAGTTTTTTTCTGTTTTTTTTTTCTCTTTCCAGTGATTGATGAAGAGAAGTCCGAGTCACAGGAGGATCATGATACCCGCATGAAGAACATACGGTGGCATCTCTCACAAGGTAAACGTTTCGCAAATTATGTGTTACATATTGGGCCTCATGTTTTTTTATGAATAGGTCCTATGTAGACTTCCTTTTATCCAAATTTCTTTCTCTTTTAATCGACACAGGCAGTGTTATTCAATGATATAAAATCTGGTCCTATCAGAATTTCACAATACGATCGATTGAATTTGTCATTTTAAAACTATGAATCCTTGGTCCTTTAACCCCTAAACGTCCCAGCGTCCAGAAACTGGATCACGAACAGATTAAAAGCCTTGTAACTTTCTCATACAACCTCGGATGATTTTCATCCAAGTCACCTTTGAAAGTCTATTAAATTCTCTACCAATTACAATAAATCTCTTGTGATGGGGGCTATTGATAATATTGGAGAGGCCTCCAACTACAAGTATGTCTAATTTGTTGGGTAGATTTTATGCTTGCAATGGTCTTCTCATGTACACCTCATGTATAATATCTACCTTTGAGGCTAGAACCTACTTTTGTTCAAAGGGTTGGTACGTTTAGGGGTTAAGGGTTAACCTATTCTCCCTAGAGAATCAAAGATCTGACAGTCCCGGTTTTCGCATGGAGGAGAGTATTGTGTCTGATCCTTGACCGATTATCTAGAGTTTTCAACATTGATATAACCCCTAAAGGACCATTGAGCCTCATGTCTTTTTTATAGTTTTGAACATTGATATAACCCCTAAAGGACCATTGAGCCTCATGTTTTTTTTACAGTTTTGAGTAGGTTCAAATTTATTTGTTTTTGACCAACACAAGCAACATTCTTCATACAAAATTTGATCTCATCTGAATTATATTTTTTGCCACTTGAATTTTGTTGTTTTAACCCCCTAAACGTACCAACCCTTTGCATAGAAGTAGATTCTAGCCTCAAAAGTAATATTAGCATGGCTCAAATGTACATGAGGTGTACATGAGAAGACCATTGCTAGCATAAAATCTACCCAACAAATTTGACATACTTGCAGTTGAAGACCTCTCCAATATTATCAACAGCTCTTCATCACAAGAGATTTATTATAATTGGTAAAGAATTTAATAGGCTTTCAAAGGTGACTTGGATGAAAATCATTCGAGATTGTATAAGAAAGTTATAAGGCTTCAAATCTGTTTGTGATCCAGTTTCTGGACGCTGGGACGTTTAGGGGTTAAAACCATGAATGCTGTTATGTTACCTTGTGGAGCATTTCACAATGGATGTATGGATGCAGGAGGTTTTGAGGAGTTTAAGTTGATGGAGAGGGTAGGAGAAGGGAAGCGACCTGCAGTTGTGATCGGAGAGATAGCAGATGACATGAATTTGGACTTAGTAGTGCTGAGCATGGAATCTATACATGCCAAACATATTGACAGCAACTTACTAGCGGAGTTTGTCCCTTGCCCTGTTCTCTTACTGCCCCTGTAAGTACAGTACATTCTAGTGTATTAGTTGTACAACATGCTATGGCAAGTTACGTGTCATACCCTTCTATCAATTAGTCGATCAAGCCTTTTGATGTTGCCATTCTGGGACCAATTAATATTCACTTAACTTTGTGAATCCCCTCAGATGTGTTCATGGGCATGCCTCTTGAGATTGTTTTTTTCTTGTCTTTTATAGAATAGTTTCTTAACCCCTAAACGTCCACGCATCCAGTTATTGGATGTTTGTTGGTCAAACCCAATTTTGATCTCGAAGATGATTTCTTTTGCTAATACACTCAACAAAGAAAATGAAGTTTATCAAGTCTAGTTTGCACTCCACTTTTCAAATCTTAAATTTTTTATGTATTAAGTTATTTCTTGCATGAAAATACTAGAAAATATACTTTGATTATTCTTCAAGGCTTAATTTTGTATAATTCTGTAGTTTGACTTTTCCAGAAAGGACTGGTACGTTTAAGGGTTAAACCCTGAAGCGTCCATGGTCACCATTTTATTTTTTGAACAGTTTTGAGTAGGTCCTATTTAGACCTCCTCTTGTTTGAATTTATTTGTTTTTTACTGACACTTGCCACTAGTTCTAGGGATATAAAATTTGGTCCCATCTGAATTACATTTTTCACAATACGATCAATTGAATTTGTCATTTTAAAACTGAGAATCTTATGGGCACTGACTCACTGTGAGAGAATGTCAATGCTATGAATGTTATGAATGTTGTCTTCTATCTTTTAATCTTTACTCTATCTATTAGCCTATGTGATGAAACTCAACTACGAAAGAATTACTTTCCAAAACATAATAGAATCTTTTTGCAAAGGCTTTGATCGATGTTGAACTGGAATGACATCTTTCTATAATGAAACCTTGGACAATGGTTCATTCCAAACACCCCATTTGTAGTCTACTATTTCTCATAATGTGGATATTGGCAAAGCTTTCAATGATTTGAATTCAAGATGTTGTGCAAAAAATATTTAGAATATTTTTTGGCAAAGGTTTTGACCATTGTTGACTTGGTATGACATCTTTCTACAATGAAATCTTGGACAATGGTTCATTTGTAATCCACTACACACTTCTCATAATGACTCTAATTCATTCATGTCACTCAAACCGTGTAATACTAGTACAACATTGGTATTCTAAGAAAAAATGTTTATGAGTCATGTTGTGAGTGCTTTGCCACACAAGAGAAGGTTGTGGGGAGGGGCTGCTTCGCGATGCTTATCGTCATCAGAGGTATGGGGATTGTCAACTTTCAGGTAGAGTTCTTGCCCGAGCCATTGCCGTTGGAGCTCCTGCGACCGAAGGTTCCAAAGCCCGGGATTGTCCATCTCCACCATTACCACTGTCCAGTGGTTGCCGTACACCTGCGCCTTACGCTATGTATAAGCAATGTTGTTTTACTTGACCACTACACACGTTCTTTTTACCCATTTTCACTTGAAGTTTAAAAAAATCCATTGTAGTTACTTACAAGGTACAAAACTCTTGACAGAAAGAATGCAAATCCTCTATGGAACTTTAGCCCCTTGTGACTAAACCACAATTATAAAGAAATCTATTCTTGAGGCATAGATAGAAGATTTAATCATTCAACCTTAACAAAATCTCTATTCACAATGGCCTCTTGAACTATTAAACTATTATGATTATTATGATTATTATTATTATAATCATCATTATTATTATCATCATCAATTTTTATTCTATTTTACCTGAGTGGTGGTGCGAGCAACGGCGTCCACCATGTTGTAGCTTAACCGTGCCTCTTGAGTCCAGCTACCCGGCCCCATTCTGAGTCATCAAGAGTTTTGACAATTTGTTTAAACTGGATCAACCCATAAGTAAATGGTAGGAAGGAAAAAAAATTAAAAACTCACAACACTCCACTTTATGTTGGGAATTTAACTGCTTTAATTAATTAAGAGTTTATTGACTCTAAGAAAGCTTGAACATCATAGAATTAGGGTAGTTGTCACATCAATAAATTACACTAATAAGTGTGCAATATATACTTAATAAGTTATTACATACTCTATGATATGTAGAGAGGGCTCCTAGTATAAAAGTAATTTGGAAGTTGGGTGGAGAATATCTCAATATCTCTTTCTATGGTTGGGTGACAAGTTACTCTCATATCTTTTAATATGTTAATCTTTACTATATGTTGACTTCATATATTCTAAGATGCTAATATAGCTAAACTCCAATACTTTCATGTTAATAAGTATGTTTCAATGTCATATAGTCTTGATTTTAATTGAAGGTCCTAGGTTACCATACTCTAAGAGTAGGGTTGGCAAAATATAATTTTATAAATAGGAAATTTATTTTTTGTATCGTGAATTTGTTTTGGAGAATATTTGCAAAATTCAAAACATAATCTTTCACATAATAAATAAATTATTTGACAAACATGTGTTGAACGTACTATGTGGGTATAGTATCAAACATCAAATGAAATTCCTGTGCGTTAGAAATTTAGAACCAGTTCACACTAGGATGAGAGGTTGTTACAGTCCAAACTCAATTCATCCTAAGAGTCCAAAGTTTTGGACTAAAAACATCTATTATATTAAATGCACATGGTCACGACTTGATGTAACGACTTGTTGTCACAAAAAAGTGTCACGTTTTCATTTGTCACGTGGAAGGTCATGTTTTCATCCAAGTCTTCCATCTCATTCAATATCTCATCACATATCATTTTCATTCATTTGCATGTTTTGTTGATTATTTTCATCTATACACAAATTTTTCAATTTCTTTCAATCAACATTCATTGCAACAGGGGTCCATGTTTCTTGTTCATGTATTTTTAGTTTTGTTACATTGCAACACTGGTTTTTGCTAGCAAAGTAAAATATATAAATTGGAGCCTCTGATTATTTTAATTAAAAAAATCAACAGACTCTCAAAGGTGATTGGGTTTCCATTCTCGGCCGACCCAATTCTCCCTCAAGAGTTCGGCGCATTGGTGCCAAAAACTCACAAAAATTGTTGTCATGTAGGCATTTTAGAGCGATTGACATTGATAGTCTTTGGACTTCAACCTCTAGAGTGAAGCCCAAGAGGCCAATTTCCGGCTGGAATTCGACAAACTCTCGACCTTCAACATTTTGATTTGCTTGAGCACGTGGCGAGGTGGGAAGAATTAATTAGGCAGGGTCATGGATACATACCCGACGACGAAAAAGGCATAGCCATCCAAATGCCAGGACTGTAAAGTGCTCTCGGTATTCTGAAACACGATCTCCACAAAGGCACGGAATGGGCAGCTCAGCACGGAGCTTGCCAACGAGGGTGTTGCCCGGTCAATGGGGTGGTCCGGGATTGATCCCTCCCGGAACACGCCGTCCAGCTTCAGATAGTCCGCCAGTTTGAGGGGCGTGCTGGCTCGAATGAACGACACTCTATTGACCATGTACCGCTGCTTCCCGTTCACTTTCAGAGGGGCGTTTGCGAAGACGTACGTCTTGGACACTTTGATTTGGCCATAGTTGTACGACCCTTGTGGGTTGGCCCGCGCTGCACCTGCTGTCAAATCCCACCTGCACTCGGGTGGGTCACTTCCAAATATTCTATAATGACATGCAAACAAATTATAGGGTCCAAACAAATCTTTGTAGGTAATAATTAAATTAACATAGTGTGCTTAAAATTGATTACACTAATAAAACATATAATATTTCTAATTATAGTGTGAAATGCTTTTATTTTTTAAGGTACTTTGAAATACCCTATTATCTCAGATGGTACCTAAAAAAATATATAGAGTGATCTTGTATTTTGGGGTGTCAGAGTACGTGCAAGCGTTTATATTTTGGAGAACCATATTGGAGACAAGATTTTCGGTTCACAATTGTTTTGGGGTCAAATTTAGCTTAAAAAATCAAACAGTGAAATCTGGTGAGTTCTGACATCCCGTATTATGGACTAGGTTGCATAAAAGTAGAGCTTTGTTATGAAACATAGCATGTTAAGCCCACAAAGAAAAATAAAATTGAAATCTTCTTGAGCTCTAACATCCCCTACTATTATAGACTAGGTAGCATGAAAGTAGGGATTATGAAATATATCATGCCAAGCGAGTGAAACCTTGTGGGCTCTAAAGTAGGATGTTGTGAAACCGTTAATGAAAAAAAAAAAAAAAAAAAAAAAGTTAAAATGTATCTCCTTTGCTCATTTTGGAGGGGAGATGTAACTCCTTAGGACACGCCTTATTTCTTGAATTCCAAGAAGTAGCCATGTGCTTTAGAGCTACATTTCTACCATGAAATGAAGAGATCGGATAAATTTTAACCATCTAGGTCATTATTGGTTTCACAACATCCTACCTTAAAATCTCCAATTATGGAATATCTCAAAACCAAATGGCATCATGACCCAAAAGATAATTTCATGTAAGGAGCAAAGAAAGGTGTATTTTTAGCTCGGTTTTTAGTAGTATGAAGAGAAGCAAACTAGAGTTAACTCCTAAAGGACCATAATGCCCCTAAGGAACTTCATGTTTTTTTAGTAGTTGTGAGTAAGTTTTAAATAGATTTTTTTTTCAATTTTTTTTTTCATTAATTCCAGTGGTATAAAATTTGGTCCCATTTAAAACGTACTTTTCACAATATGATCGAATAAATTTGTCATTTTAAAACCGTGAATCTTTGGTCCTTTAAAAGGTGAGGTTGAGAGCACTTACTTGATACTTCGGGCTTGCTCAAGAGAGGATTGGACATCGTTTAGAGCAGGAGGCAAATCCGCATCAGATTCAAATCCATGGCGTGAAGTAGAATAGTGAAGTGTAGCGAAGCCCGAGAGCTTGAGCCAACCAAATCTTGTACTTGCAATGATATGAAAGTCCGCCGGGAGGCTTTGGTCCATTGCTACCAAGACAGAGTAGGACTGGCCCAAGTGAACATCGAGCGAGGAATAGTACGTTTGTGCCACGTAGGAACCCTCGGTCTCCACAAGTAGTAACCGGTGCCCTTGAATTCTGAAATTTAGTGTCTGGGTCAAACCAACGTTGGATATTCGAAACCTATACGTTTTTCCTGTGTACATAAAATGTAAACTCATTTAGAGATAGATAGAAACTCCGGTCCTCTTGTGAGTCTGGTGTGAATGAAGTGTCTGTTTGTCTTGACAATGAGCCAATGCCCACCAGACAAAGGGTAGAAGACTACTCTCCTCTGTCGAGAATAAACACTCTAGTGACCAGTAACCTATAACCAAAGTAGTAAACCGTTTAGAGACACTTATGCTTAAACCTTTATTCACTTCTCATGCACTCTATGCATCTAAAGTATAGTACATTATGAAACAAGTTTTTAGTCCATGTTGTGACATTACACATGCATTACACAACATATTTGTTAAATTGAGACTTTAGCTTGAATTTGAGACTTGAAGGACTTTAAGATCATCACCTTAACCCTTAATGAATGCAAAGATCCCTACAAACTTTTCGGAATTTTGGAAGAATCTTGCTTATAACTTGAGCCAAATGGGGTTTTTAAAATGCCAAACCAAACATACCATTTGAGGGATGTACACTTCTTTGTAATAGAACCAAAGCAAATCAAAAAGAGAATCATGCTTAAAATGGAGTATAAAAGAGGTTTTAAAATGTGTGGGAATCAAGAAAGCCATGTCCATTAAATTTAGTATATATATATATATATATATATATATATAAATAAAATAATCATATTATATTGGCTTATATTTAAATTGTATGTGCTAAAAATATACACATGATCTATTTTTAAGTTAAATTGTGTTCATTTTGGTTATTTTGTGTTTACCTTTGGGACTTTGAAAAGTCTCAAATTAACAAATGTAGTGTTTTTAAAAAAAAATCCATAGTCATTTGGCTCCCAAGAATGTCATTTTGTTATATTCTGATATATTTTGAGAGGCAAAACCATGACATTCAAGGCCAGAAAGCTTTCAAAACTAGAATTGGCATAGATCTAAGTTTCAATGTATCTAGAAAAGTGCCAATGTATTCTGAATCTTGATAAGTGTAGACGGAAATTGGGAACTTGAGGATCAAAGTTTACGTCTACGAAATTCTAATTATAAGGAAATGATCTATGCACTTACCTTGATCAACAGTGAATGATGTCTGATGTGGTCCTTTTCCATTGATAAGTATGCCATCAGGCAGCCACAGCAAATCACCATTGTCCAAGGTAGATCTCAACGTCTGTTCAAAGCACATTATTTAGGCGTGCTCTATACTTATCAGTGAATTTATTTGTAGTATAATACTCCCTTCGTTTCATAATAAGAGTCCACATTTATGGATTTTTTTTGTTTTCCTAGTCATTATCCTATGTTTTATATTTCAAAATGTGAGCATTGTCCACTTCAAACATGGCGGACAATGAGAGTGACACAAAACTACGCTCTACTATTAAAGTTAGCCCATTTTTTAGTATTGGGTGATAGCCTGATATGGGTACCTCCTCCAAAAATGTTGTGATTTTCGAGAAATATCTTTTTGGTAAGAAAATAACATCGGAAAATTACAATAATCAGAGGGTGTTATAGGCACCATGGCTGCAACTATATACATGGTGTTAAAAATGAAATTTCTAGCACACATAAAATGAGCTAAACATAAGTCACACTATGTGAGACGCGTAAAAGTGGTACCCATATTAGGCCATTTTCCTATTAAGATGACTTTTTCTGACAAAAGTAAACGGAAAGTTGAAACATGCTAACAAGGTGGACTCTTATTATGAAATGGAGGGATAACTCTATTTGCGAGGCAAACAAAGAGCACATACGTACACGATGAGGATAGGAATGTCTTGTACCTTATGGTCAGTCTTATACCAGTCCCCGATTAACACCACAAAGTCAGCGGCAGGAGCGGCAAACGGAGAGGCAACGGTAGATCGTGGATTGACTCGGATGCTCCCAAAACCACCGGCTGCTTTCTGAAACATCAAAGAGGGGTAATAGTAAAAGCTTCCAATTTGATCTTTCACTTTAATGTGGTATGTCCAATTGCGACCTGGTTGGATTGGGCAGTTCGTTCCCCCCACCCCATCTTGCCATGCATTCTTGCGTTGCTGAATTCCATCCCTGCAACCAAAATATAATATAACAATAAAAATATAATAATAATAATAATAATAATAATAATAATAATAATAATAATAATTTAAAAAGAAAAACTGGTGTTGGTAACCTCATTAATCCCTCAAGACAAAGGATTTGTGGTTTTAAAACACTAGTAGAAAAGGTGGCATTGTCAAGGGAGTTACTCAGGCATGTGGTGCCACTAGTAGAAAAGGTGGCACTCCCCAAGGAGATGCCTAAGCAAAATCACTGTGCTTGCGTGGAATTGGGCACTACTTGCTTGGGCATTTTTCTCGGCAGTGCCACCTTTTCTACTAGTGTGCCCAATTCCATGCATGCACGGTAATTTTTCCTGGGCAACTCCCTGGGAAGCACCACCTTTTGTGCTAGTCAAATGAAAAATTCAATCAATTATGTTATGAAAAATACGATTTTTCACAAAAATTTATATTGGGACCAAATTTTATATTACTACGAACGTTGCATGCGTTGATCAAAAAGGAAATAAATTAGGACAAAAGAAAGTTCACATAGGACCTATTTGAAATTGCTGAAAAGAACATGAGGATCAATGCACGTTTATTTGTCCTTTAGGGATTAAGAAAAGGTCAACTCTTCTCCATACATGCACAGTAATTGTATGTTTAATTTGCGTCAAATTAAATGCTTAATTGATCCCTCTTTGCTTGATCTTGTCTCCTATTCATTGACCCATGTTACCAACAACAACTCATCTCTTCCAATAGACTTTGATGGATTTTAGTTAGCAAGTTGCATGTAAACATGACTTGGCCAAATATTGATGGCCACTCATTTTGTAATGGAATGAGGTTTTCTACTATCCCTTCAATATTGGTTTACCACATTTCAATTTGACAAGACCAAACTTTAGTAACAAATGTTTATCCACTTCAATACATTGGTTGACAATTTGAATTGTGGTTGAAGATACGACAGGCCAAAAAGGGGCCACATAGCATAGTAGAGCAATGGGAGCCATCATTCTTTTGCAATGGAACCACAGTCAGTAACAATTACAATTACAAACTTTGATTTTTTTAGCCATTTAAATGCCAAAAGAACACCAATAACAATTGGCGTGCACCAAGACTTAAGGAAAAATTTGAAGATAAAATGGATGAAGATTCCAGATTGTTCAGATTTTTGAAAATAAATTGCATGAAATCGCCAAATTTTAATGAAAGTCATCCAAATATGTGGATGAAAAGATATTTCTATACAAAATATAGATGAGTATGAAAATATTTGGCTACACCATTTTGTTTTATGTTGCCACTTTAGCATTTCTTCAAAAACAAAAAAAAGAACCCTGGTTAGAAACTAAGTTTACGTGGCAATGACATGATAGTCCCAAAATTCATGGAATAAAAATGGCATTCCTTCATTACTTAAAAGTGTGGATTTAAGTGAAAATTCTCTTCCGATCCAATTTTCAAGAGGGTGCTCCATTGCACAGCTCTATTAAACCATACAACTCCATAACATTTTTTTAGGGCAATTATTCATCACTAAATTGTTGTACAAAAATCTATTGTTTGAAAATGAACTTTTGAAATGTAACTCAAAAACAGTACCAAAATTGCTTGAAAAGGATGTAATGCAAGGATAATATTCTTCATTTTGGATGAATGTGGATGTTTCAGATGAAATAAATCACACTTCATCCAAGCTGAAGGACGCCTTGACTTGCACTACTGTATAAATTGCCTTATTTAAAAATAAAAAATTATTTTAAATCACTGCACTTTTATGATACCGTACCTTAGGGGCAGCTTCGGCAAAAAAAAATTCCAAATAGAAATGTCGAATAAATAAAAAATTATGTTGCCTATTTGCCAGAAAACCATGAAATTAAATTAGATGAATGATGAAATATCTTGAAATTGAATACATGAACTAAAAATAAAATAAAATAAAAATGTGAAGAGTGATCACATGAAGTCCACTAAAATAACAAACATTCAATGAAACTTCATCAATTGTGGATGAAAGTCGAATTTAAAGTTATTTATTTCCTGAAAAAGTTGAATTTTAAAAAATTACTTTTTTCTTTGCCGGACATCAAAATTTGAAATTAATTAATTATTCGGCGGAGGAGTGATGAAGCTGCCCCCAAGGTACGGTATATGGATTGCAGCTGGGAGTATGTTACCATGTAATGAGGAGGGGCTCATCAAGTTCGTTGTGTACGTTGATAATTAGATTGTTGTTGGTTGTCGTCTCCAGCTGAGGTCCTGGAAATTGATCGTTTATGGCTATTACCTGCCATTATTACAAACATGGAAATTCATGAACAATCTCAAACAGAACAGGGTCAGCTCAGGCATGTACTAAAAAACAATAACAATAAAAACAAAAAAACAAGAAAAATCAAAAATAAAAAAAATAAAAAATGTTTTTTTAACATTCTTATCAACATTTTTTTTCAATGTTGATAACTCCACAAAACTCACAAGTGACTGAAGGAGAATGGCAAAATCGAAATTCAACTATCTTGAAGATACATTTGCTTAACTCCTAAAGGATCAAGAAGCCAAATTGAGTCTCGTGTTTATTTAAGCAGTTTTGAGTAGGTTCTATGTGAACTTCATTTTGTTCATTTCTTTTTCTTTTTTTGACCAACACGTATAATGATCTTCACTAATTCTGATGATATAAAATTTGGTCTCATTTAACCCTTAAACGTCTGAATGTGCCTTTGCGGCCAGTAGAATACGATGTATTTTTCTTGTATTTGAAATGGATCCACACCTTTAATGAGTATAAGTTCAAAAGAGAAGTTGAAATTTAGATCAATGCGGTTCTAGTAAGTTCTTGAAATCTCAGTTTAGAGTTTCTTGTTGGTAGCAAATCCCAATCATACAACAGCGTATATACTATCCCCATGGGACGTTTAGGGGTTATAATCTTTTTCACATTATGATCAATTGAATTTGACATTTTAAAACATAAATCCTTGGCCCTTCAGGGTTTAAGATGTAGCACTTCAAACTAAATTTCATTTTTCAGGGATCGATATTATTACCATCAATCCAAAAACGATTCCAAACCCCACAACTGCATATTGATTTCCACGGTTGACATCAAACCCCAAAGAACCAATTTCATTGAGCACTTTTGAGTGAGTCTTACAGGGACTTTCTTTTTTTCATTTTTATTTGTTTTTTCCACTAACACATGTAATGCTCTTTACTGATTCTGGTGATATAAAATTTATCTCCAACTAAACGATATTGTTTACAATATGATTAGTCAAATTAGGCACTTTAAAGCCATATTATTATTCCCTCCGTTTCATAACAAGAGTTCACTTTTCTAGCATGTTTCAACTTGGCAATTCTTTTGTCAAAAAAAGTCATCTCAATATTTCAAAACTGAGCTATCTTTAATAATAGTATGTAATTTTTGTGCCACTCTCATAGTCCGCCTTGTTTGAAGTGAACAATGCTCACATTTTGAAGTATAAAACATAAAATTTGTCAAAAATGTGAACTCTTATTATGAAACGTAGGGAGTATTAACTATCATTGTAATGAAAGTTCAATTAGCTCTCAAATTATTCACAAAAGATCAGCAACGTCCACCGACTTACATACCTTAATGTCAATTTTAATTTTCATTAAACCCTTAAAGGATCAAGAAGCCCATATTGAGCTTCATGTTTTTTTAGCAATTTTGAGTAAGTCTTATATGGAGTTTTTTTTGTTCAAATTCGTTTATATTTTTGATCAACACATGCAACGTTCTTCATTGACTCTAGTGATATAAAATTTGGTCCTATTTGAATTATATTTTTCATAATATGAGTGATTGAACTTGTCATTTTAAAACTATGAATCCTTGGTCCTTGGAAAAAAAGAGACAGATGAGAGCCTTGTACTTACTTTCTGCTCGACGTCCAGCGGTGAAGCAAATATGTAGGACACGGTCCAATCCTCAGACTGATACGGGTCTTCTGCAACTCCTCCTTGCAAGCGTAAAAGAGAAAAAATCAAAGTGCAAACAAACATATGATTTTTCCTCACCATCCTGCAAGCACAACTTTCACCTCGCTCACGTATTCAAAAGTTCTAATATTGATTCAAAATTAATGTGTAAAGAAAAAAAAAAAAAAACACCAACAACAAGTGTTTTTTTTTTTTTTTTGCACTGTAGCAGTACACTATGCAGGCAATGAAGGATGATCTATCTACATGACTTAAACCACTGTGATTCTGCCACAACACTTCTTGGAGCCAAAAAAACCCCTGACTGACAGCTTCAAGAGAAGCTGCAGGATTGCGGGGTTCAAGAGTCGGTTGTAAGTTCAGATATTGGAACTTATTACGATGGCAGGAAATAATCAGTCCATGCAGGAGAAGTTCTTGAATTGACAGTCTTGTTAGAAATCATCATTTGATGAGAATGGCTACTAACTCTTAACTCTGTCAAGAAAGGACGATCATGTATGTGTCACTGAAAAGAATCATGAGGTGCATGGCATGGCATGCAGCCTTGTGAAATGAATCATGCAATCATAACATTCACTAGCATGCATTGTCTTTGTCTTGGCTCTACATCAGAAAAGTTGGGCCAGACTATTTTGGTGCCATGTTGACACCAAAGTCTGCATATAGGACAATTCAGTGTCATTCTATCCATATTAGGTTGGTATGGAGGTTGGCACCAAATTATCCTATGTGCATTTCAATGCACCATCATGGCACCATGTTCACATGCTTTGAAGTTCCTGATGTATAGTAGATGGTGTGGAATATTTCACACCCAATAGTACTTCATCAGTAGCTAAGTGGACAGACATGTGCAGGCTCAAGGTGATGAGCCGAGTGCATGAAGGAAAAGGAGTGGGCTTGAAGGCTACTAAATGTTATGGTGTATTATGACACGTTCAATTAACCCTTCAAAAAGACATTTCCTAAATTGGAGTATTTTGGAGTTTTATCCTCAAAATATAAAAGTAATTTGCATTCTAAAAATGTAGGTAATGTAATATCATAGTTGAGTCGCCAAAAATTAATTAAAATAATAAAAATAAAAAGTAAGAAATTGGAAATTATGAGGACCAAAAGAAAAAAATAGATTAAGCTATATTTAGATATTTCTAAAACTAAGGCTCAATTGATGGACTGTTTTGGGGATATTTTTCAAATTAATTTTTTGAGGATAAATTTTTTTACCATTTATTTTTAGAAACATTTACTGTCAACCTTGCCCTCCACTAATGAAAATGGTCATATTCATTAAAATGACATCTTTCAAATTGTCAAAATTGTAACGCTCTATAGTGGCTACAATTGCACATGTTTCATTGAAATCTTACCATTTTTATGAAAATTCTAGGTTTTTTTTTAAACAAAATTTAAAAATGATCTTTTTGGTGATTTTGGTCAGCCACATGGATGTGTACAATGAGGAGATGGCAATTAAGTAGGACAATTGTGAAAAGACCTCTCCTTTACAATTCATTGAAATTGTTTAAAAGTTTAAAATTAAGTAATTTAAATAATGATAGAAGCATTTTGCAAATATGTCGATATGATTGTGTGACAGGGCATCAATTTCAATGATGGAGATGTCTCTCGTGAATTAATTCATGTATATTTAATCTCTCCATGATCAATTTTCTCATGAAATTATTCTATTTTATTGAAATTCGTTATTTTTACTAAGAAATCGGGTAAGAAATGTGTTAAATATGATGTTTGTATGGCCAATCTTTCAACTGTATTCTTTTTTTACAGTCAAACCTATATATACTTTGAAAATAAATCATTGCCATTTTTTAGAATACACCAAATGTTATACATTTATAACAACTCTATGCATGTAATGCAATACTTATGTCAATTACATATTACAATTACATGGGAGAATTCCGTTTCAGCATTTTTATCCTGTTATTTAAGATTTTTTTTTAGATATCTAACTATAAACTTTTTGATAATTCATAGGTGCACATTACCTCTAACGGAAAAGTCCATATAAAAGAGGGAGACGGATAAAGTCATCTTTTGATTGATTGCTACTTACATTTTTTCCTTTTTCACATGTTGCAATTAACACGTAATTCGCTATTTATGCACTTAGTCAAATACGCTCATTTCATAAGCATATTAGGCTTAAAAAGAATTGACTAATTTTTTTTTTTAAAAACATTGTTTTTGTTTTTTTACAATCACTTACATTGTAAACAATCAATTCTTTTATTTATTTATTATTATTGTATTTGTTTTTTCTTTTATCTTTTCTTTTATCTTTTCTTCTTGTCTTTCTTCTTGTCCTTCTTCTTGTCTTTTTTTTCTTTTATTTTTTCTTCAGTTGTGGTTATTGAACCCTAAACAGCAGCCGAAAAGCAAACAATTAAAATTAAATTAATAAAGTAATAAAGTAATAAACGTGCATAACTCAAATATAAAAATTTCAAATCACAAAAAGAATTGGGAAGCTAAATATTGGTTCATTGTGCAAGTTTTCTTAGTTGAACAATACTCAAAATAAATTAGTCTACTATACACAATGGAGCCTCGAAATTATGATCACAACACGTTCTCTTATCATTCAACTTATTCAATAACACTCTTCACAACGTTACTGAATTTGTTCTTATCTCATGCATGAAAACTTCAAATCACAAAATTAGTTTTTTGGGTGGAAGATGGTTTGGCCTTTTAACTTTTCTTAGTTCAAAACATTTCAAAACAAAGTCATTAGTTATACTCAAATGTGCACCAAAACCTACTGAAAAAACATAGTGAAGTGAAAATTCATATGGGTTTGCAAGTACTTATCCCATATCATTTGGGAGTGACTAAGAACGAATTTGTTTACAAAAGCGAATTTGTTTACAAAAGCTACTCTGTGAAAACCAAGTGATGATTGTAGTCGTAGTTTGATGTTTGGATTAGTACCTCTAGAACTCGTTCTATTATTCGCTTTGCGATCATACATCAAGAGACAAATAGAAGGGTTTTGAGCAAAGCTTTTTTAGTCACTCCTGGGGGAGTTGTCACATGACAATTTGCAGAGGCTATTGTTGAGTCCACAACAAATTGAGTTTATTGTCCAGATGTACAGTACATCAAGGGATACTTGCATTTTCACTTCCATTTCCACAGGCATATCAATTGGCTTGCATGATTCAAACTCCTGCAGTTGAAAATGAATCAAATTATACACACATTAATTGGCTTTCTCACCATGATATGCATTTTCTATCCTACATGCAGTAGGATAAGTACCAACACAAACCAGAACATAAGTCAAGGAAAAGAAGCATATCACTTTTCCCACATAAATAGATCATCAAAAATATAATCCATAGAACAGTTCATTCAAATCACGGGAAAGAGAGCAGCTACCTCATAGTCAACGTGATTGATACATCTTCAATACGACTTCCGTCACTGATACATGTTTTCATGATTCCAAGCAACTATAATGCGCAAAAGGGACACAAGTTACACTAAGGTCGAGGCACCTAAAACCAACCAGGTACCCAAAACCGATCAGGCCTAATTTCTAGATTTTGAAAGAAAAGATGTACCTCATTTGTACATTAGAGCATATTATCAGTTTTGGGTCCTAAAGTACTTTTCACTTTGAAAAATTGTACAAATTCCAATATTGGGAAATAATTCATGGAAAAATTTGCATTCTCCGCGAAAACTAACTTCCAACCCGGGAAAAATATCACCCTATTAATGGCTGGTCCAGAAATAGTGTAGGTAGCTTAAGTTATCGGTTTTAGGTGCCTCGACCTTAGTAGAAGACCTATCGTTTTTCATTTCCCGTTTTGTGGAAACATTGAACAGTGGTTGAAATAAAACCACTCAGCACTGACAAAGCTCATGTGCATGGCACGGTTTCATTCCTTTTTCATTTATAGTAAGTGAAAAGCGACACATTTCCTACTAGCGTTAGTTTACTAGAAGCACGCCTTGAGCTTCCCATCTCCTACAAAACTCCACACGCGTGTGCCTGCATTGATTGGGTAAACAGGACGTTTGAACGAGATGATCACCTCCAGTATGTTGAATAGCACAGATTTTGATTTTGATTGAAGATCCGTGAGCTGCACATTGAGGCCACATCTCATTGTGGAGAATTGGAGATGGAATCTTAGACATAGCTAATGTCTAATCAAGCATAGCTTCACTAGTAGAAGACCTGTCGTTTTTCATTCCCCAATTTGAGAGAATAGTGAACAGTGTCCTAATATTATGCTTATATTTTGGTCTTCTTGTGACCAAAATCACTCACCAGCACTAATATAACCCATTTATAGTAAGTGAAAACAACACATTTCCTACTAGTCATGTGATTGTAGGAATGACTGTAATCGCGATGATGGTAGCTCCTTGCAAACAGTGTGCCATTTAAAATTTTCCTGTCCATATGTAGCTTGTGCTTGTACATTGTTAAGACAGTAATGGATCATATTTTCTATCACTCCTTGTGTGACATTCAATTGTCAGAGAAACAAGGCATTTCTAGTTGCTACATGCAGTGCCATCACGTCTTCTCTAACGACCAGAAAATCACCACTACTACTCGTTGATACTCTGTCCATTACCAGTCGTTGGCTTGTGAAATGTAATTTTGTGGAAGTTACGGTACCCACGTCCCTGAATTCAACCGTCATTCCTGCCAACTAAAACAAAATCAGCATAACATTCAGTAGCCTTCACGCGCACTGCGTTTACATGCATCCAATGGTATAGAAGTTCATTCAAAAAAGGGATGGATAGAGCCAGTCATTGGAGTGGAGTGACCAAAAAAATGAAAAAAGAAAAGAAGAGAAAAAATAAAAATAAAAATAAAACTAACGTTGCCAACACCTGCTGGCATGTAGCCTGGCGCCTATAGTGCCAGCCAACTTTTCAAATATGTATGTTTTTTTAATTTTTTAATTTTTTTTTTTTACAATTTTTTTTTTTTTTAAATAAAAAATAGTTGCCAACCAGTGTTGGCAGGCTTGCTGCTCCAGTGCCAGCATTAAGTCACTATAGTATCTTTTTTTTTTTACTATATGTTTAGAGCTTTGAGATCTTATTGACCTTCCCTCCCCAATTGCCCTCCACACAAAACATTGATTGGAAGTGTTTCATTTTGGAACATTGTCGTGCATACCAATGTCACATGACAAAAATAAGGTGGAGTAGAGTTATCCCATAAGGTTTGTGCCATTCATAATCATAGTAAGGATACATGGTGTTGTTGGTTTGAAAACAGTCTAAGCATACCTTTCTTGGCCTTTTCGCTAAGATCAAGTATAAATATAATTTGCAACCTTTGTCTTCAAGATTGTTCACCTATATTACATTAGATTATAAAGAACTAACTTCTTCTTCAAGTTTTTTTGCAATATAATTGTTTTCTACCAGAACTGTCTTCAGCTTTTATCAACTTTATGAAGTAGGAAACAACGTAATTCATCTAATGTAGAAAAAAAAAGATGCAATCAAATATATCTCCTAGCAGACTTAAAAATCTCATGCAATTCACCTCCTGATACATCAAAATTCTCTGAATAACATGTACAAAACTATAAAGGCAGAAGACACAATGCAAGGGGATACATACATATATTGGTAACAAGATAAAACCGCCTAAAAATTCTAAGTCAATGCCCAACAATAACAAGCCAGTACACGATCACTATTCTACTTGAATATTATTTTTTAAATCTAAGAAAAAGCTCGCAACGCTTAGCTCCAACTCCTAGTAATCTTCAAGAAATAAGATATGATAAGCACTTCTCTAATTCGACTAGAAAGAGATGCAATAGGAAACTCAATTACGGCAAACAACAAAATCCCGAGTATTTTACCTCTTCAACATTTGAATCCCTATTAACATCATTCACTTGGAATATTAAACATTGGAGTGGTACTTGAGTAGTGGAAGGATTGTGGTTTTACTATTGTGTGAAGAAAATATGGGCAAATGGTAAAACCGAGGTGGACCCCGCATCCAACTAGCCTTCGCTTAGATCTACATCAGAATTTTTGTGAAACACTACCGTACCAAATCATGGTTGAAAAGATTGGTGGACTAAGCAAGGGTTTGCACTATTGTCTTCCTAAAATTAAATTATGTCATGAACACTAAATAAGTTGAGAAATAGTGTCCCGAACACGAAATACACCATTTAATGTAATACTAAAAGAGGAAGGCCTAAAGCTATGAAAATAATTCATAAGTGGTTAGCGAACCCCGTTGTGCCACCTCTGAGGAATTTAGCATGCAGTGGTAGGTTATGAAGGAGGGCCTCTAGTATTCAGATTTTTCCCCTTCTTCTTTGGAGAACTTCAAGAGGGAACAAAAGAATATGCCATGGGAACACCAGTTCCACATGGAAAACGCCAAGAATGCCATGTAATGGCAGCCCTACTATCTGGTGCCCTTTGGGACTCGTTCAACTCAATTCAGCAGTCCCATTGTTCACCCTTGGGAATCAGCATTGCAAATCAAAATCGTTGCACGCATTGTAATCTTTAAAAAAATCAAAGCCATCTTTAGGTAAAGATGGCTTGGCAGCTCAACAAAAAAAAAAAAAAATTAAAAATTCTACATGTTCCACATCAACAATTTCTTGCTCAAATGTTGATTCTCCGCACAAGCAAAAGGGAGTGTTGCAATATTACACCAAATAGCATATTTAGTGTCTAGGACACTATTTCTCCATTCGGAAACTATTTAATTTTTGGGAGATACAATGTCCTTGTAAAAAAAAGATAAAATGAATGTAGTGCTTTAATGATATATGGCAAATTTATGATAAACATGGCATGCCATCTCATGCCGCTCTCATTAATTGCAAAGAACAAGCCACTTTCAATGAAAATGGGAATGACGATTGGCAAACTCGTATGTAGTGTACGTAGGGACACTATTTCTCGTCATCTTTGAAAAAAATTGTGATAAACATAACATTGAGTAGCATGCACTGTCACTACCTTGTCACCACCTTGGCTCTACAGCAGATGGCAGGTGTAGATATTCCACATCCAATAGTACTTCATCAGTAACTAAGTGGAGGGTGGAGGGTCTGAAAGGTGATGAGCACAACGCATGACGGAAAGGCAGTGGGCATGAAGGCTACTAAATATTACAAAAGACATCAATTCTTCCCAGACACTACATACGGCATTTCATTTAAGGCCACTTCACACTATGGCTATTCAAGTCAAGAGGCCGTGAGATTGAGTTGTCAAACTTTGTTGAGAGTCCAAAGAAATGGATTGAAATAGGCAATAAAATATTTTTTTGATTTTTAACAAAAAAAATCGACGGCCTCTCGATCACAATTCGGGTTTCTATTCCTGTTGACCCAAACTTCCTTCAAGAGTCCGTCAACCTTGGTCAAAAAGTATTGCCATGTAAGCATTTTGAAAGGCGGCGGCCTTTGGACTTTGGCCTCTCATAACATTCAGTAGTCTTTAAAAAGGGTGCCTTTTGTTTCATCTACCTTTATTTATGGAGTGACCAGTGATTTATAATTGAATGGACTATTGAATCAAATAAATAATTATAGAACATTGTTGAATTGTAATTGAGGAGTGCTTTGAATTACTGCTCACCATAGTTGATTGATCTTGCTTAATGCCACATGCCCCCATAGCTATTGATGTGATGTAGAATATCCCACATCATTTCATTGGGGAATGAAATGATGTGGAATATTCCACATCATTATGTTGGAAAAAGGTACCAGTCACTAAATGTTATGCTAGTGTGAAGGGTCAAGAGGCCGAATTCTTGATTTCTTGCAATCCGATTGGTGAAAATCGACAGCCTTTCGACCTTGTGAAGCGGCCCTTAGAGCGGGCTTCCATGTGGGGATCGGTTGGGTGGAAGGCACTAGAAGACAAAATTTGAGGTCTCAAGAACCACCCATGCTCCACCCATTTCGGTACAAATGAAATATATACTCTTGTTTTCACCCATTTCGGTGGAGCTTCCTCCTTTTGAGGACCGGCCACCCACACCGATCTCCACATGGAAGCCTGCCCATAATGTAGCTAAAAGAATGTTACGGTTACGGATCAGAAGTGAACATTATATTTAACATTATCCAAGTACAGTTTCTGGTACAAACGGAAGCCAACATGCATGAGAAGCCACTTGTCCATTCTCAAGAAAACTGAACCAAAGGAAGGAGGCAAAGGAAAGAGAAAGGAAGAAAGTGGGTGATGCTATCAACAAGTGAACAGTGTCAACTTCCACATGAATCCTGGTCCTTCTTCTTCGTCGGTCCTTAACCCCTAAAGGACCAATCAACGCAATTATGCTTGATTTTTGGTCAAAGGCCCCAAAAATCAATTGTCCTGACTTTATTGTAGTTGGTGTTTTCATTAGATGTTTAAGTTAAGTTATGATACATCTTTTGAATGTTGGGATTGGAGAATAAACTTCATTTAAAGCTTTTCCACCGTTGAGAACTTTGAATCTTGAGTGTCCAAAATACAAAGGGCTTTCTAAAAATGCTTCAATCATAAGTCTCTTTTAATTTCTTCACCTTCAATTTTTTACTCCATGTAAATATAACTTTTATCTACCTTAAATATATTTTTTGATATTAAATTTGACAAAAACATATTTATTTTGAATTTTTACCTTGTTTACATCATAAAGTTTGTAAATATTCAAAATATCTTCCAATCATGTTGAAAATTTTGTCATACCTTCATAATGTCGATGATTATCTATGAAAAATTATAAATCATTCAATGTGATATTTAAAGTATGCAAATTATAGTGCTTTGACTTTTGCAAAAGAGGTGAGGACCTTTAGGGGTTAAGGCAGTTACGGAGTACGAATTTATGATGCTTTTGGAAAAGGAATCTTGTAGCCATAACAACAACGGAGCTGATCGCTAACTAGTGAAATAACTTAAGGCCCGTTCGCACTTGGCCTTTGCAAAGACCGTGGATAAAAATTTAACCCTTAACTTCCTGGGCGACCTAAAATGGGTCGCTCTATTTTTAGAACTAAAATATCTTGAGGAAGGAGTGCCCGAATGATTCAAAATTTAGGCCAATTTTGTATAGAAACGAGTTAGCTATCCAATGATGTAGTCTGATTTGGAGAAATGCACATTGTCAATTTTACAAAAATCCACAAGTGCTGGGTGGTCACAAAACCGAGTAAGAAAAGTCAGTTGAAGAGAGTAATGGGCGAATGACGAACTGCCACGTGGGCAAGGTGGCTTGTGGATGGGTGTAGCTACTCAAATGCAAATCTTGCACTTGGATTTCACCTTTTTTCCAAAATTCTTTTTCCTACTATATGTGTTCTTTTGTGTACTTTCAACCTACCGTGTCTGATTTTGCAATGGAAGATCAGATTTGTAGGAATTTGTAAGATTTCTCTCAAAGTCACAAGTGAACTAGTAAAAAGTGGATGTCATGTCAAGGCCTCTTTCTCACTCATTTTTTATCCTAAAAATACAAAACTTGTTGTCATGCGTAGGGAACTTGATTATCTTCAGAATTCTAGACGGCACCAACTTTCTAAAATAGTATGTGCCCAAGAGAGTCGGTCAAAGCTCATTTTCAGCAGTGAGAGAATAGTGAATTTCTTGGAGTACCCTTCACTTTTATGTCCCATCCAAGCAACCTATAACTCGGATTGACACCAAACTTTGTAAAGATGAAGGTAACTTGCATATCTACAAGATCTTACGGTTGATTTTGTAAAAAAGTGAACCACATAAGTTTGAGAAACATGTATCCCTAACCGAAAATATCAGGGTCCAAAACGCGCTGAAAATGGTTCAGGAAGTTAAGGGTTAACACCCCCACAATTTTGGGAAAAATATCTTCTTTGTAGGAAAGGTGTCATCAATGAGGTTTGGAAAGGTGTTAGCAATAGTAGGGGGATTACATAATGCCCCGTCAAGTGCCACATTAGCTAAGACCATTCTTTAATGTTCAAAAGTAGGGAATATTTCCTATTTTGGTGCTCCCTTAACCCCTAAATTTTTGAGCGACCATATTCTGGTCGTTCCACTTTTTGGGCAGCCTCCAAGGACCTCATATTTTTTAAAATTTCAATGAAAATTCCAGTGTAGCTTCCAAAAACTACACTCTACATGTCGCACTTCGTTTCATGTCATTCCAATAAGTATTGCAAAAGTTATAAGCATTTGAAGTTTTTGAAGCGAGATCGGGCACCAAGATTTTTTTCATTTTTTACTCTTTTTCAAAATTTCTTTTTTGATTCATGATTGGTTGATCTTTATCTACAAATGAAGCTTTAAATCTACCCATTTTGAGCAATGGGATAAAAGTTATGAGGAGATCTGTTTTTTGGGCAGTTTGGACAAAAAAAAACTTTGAAGCTCATTTCTAAACTCAATTTTCAATATTTTTTAATGAAATAAAAGGCACCTGGGTGAAGATTTCCAAGTACAACATTCTCACCGTTAAGATTGACATTTTACAATTCCATGTCAAACTTATTAATGATTTTCTTTTTCCTTTCACTTTGTACCCACTCCTAGTAATTGTTTTATGAAAAAATTAATATGAGCTTTTTTCTTACAAGATTTTATCTTTGAAGACTTAACTCAATTGTTAACATGGCCTTGCCATTCAATGAATTTCTAACCCATTCAAAAAAAGATATTAATTTCTAAAGTTCAAATTTGTCACCGGATTGAACCCCAAAAAATCTTCTTTTGCAACTTTGATCCTTATAATCTAAGAATCTAATGGTCATTTTGCTCTCAAATTTTGTGCTCACATGAAAATTCAAGTTGGGTATTAGATCTTACGGTTAAATGATGAAAAAAATATAAAAAAAACATATGATTTCTTCTGCAACTTCCAAATGCTGCATTTTTCATGGTTTTTTGTGAGAATACGGTCCTGGTCCTTTAGGGGTTAACAATTGCCTACTATTGCTCAAATATTTTTTGTCCTCCTAAATGTTAGCTAATACCCATTCTTAAAAGTGTGCCATGTGTACATCCATGTAGGATTGGTAATTACTAAAGAATGTAGGTGGGAACACACACTTTTCTAAGGATGTAAGACCCCCTTGTAAGTCCACCTCTAAGGCCAGGTGCGAACATACCTTTAAGGTAGAGACACCCATAACCGACAGGTGACCAAAAACCGATATATTCTAATTTCTAGATTGTGAAAGAACAAATGTACCTCATTTGTACATATCGGTTATGGGTTCTGAAGTACTTTTCACTTTGAAAAATTGTACAAATTTCAATATTGGGAAATAATTCATGGAAAAATTTGCATTCTCCGCAAAAACTAACTTCCAACCCGGGAAAAATATCACCCTATTAATAGCTGGTCCAGAAATAGTGTAGGTAGCTTAAGTTATCGGTTTTAGGTGTCTCGACTCTCGACCTTAGCTGTCAAAAGCAGCAATACGCTCGGAGCTCACTGCCCGGGTAAGTTGGGTCCTGGTCCCATCTCCCAAATAAATAGCCTTGATTCCCAAGCTGGGACTGCCTTGCCTAGCTGTTGTTGCTGGTCCCCAGCCTGAAAATCTCCCCACTTTTTTATTCATTGCCTGCCAGGGACTGACTGATGATGGGCCATTCACATACACCAATGCTGCTGCCCCATGCATGCATGCGTCAGGTAACTTTGAGGGAATTATCTGCTTGTGAACCAAGAAATTTAACTCCAGACACTTGCATCACAAAATAATTTTGGCCTCCAAAAGGTCGTTAACTCAACCAAACTACTATGCAAAAATAATAATATAATAATATTTAAAAAATTCAAAAATTTTATTTAAGAAATCTAGTCTGATGTGACGAAAATGGTGCCACGTCATATGTTATTTTTAGTAAATTTTTGTTATATTTCCAATTTTCTATTTTTGCATGGCAGTTTGGTTGAGTTACGGCCATTTAGAGGCCTGAATTTTTTTGGTAATGTTATGTGTTATTTGTTACTTTTGTGATCATAGAGTCTATCCTTGAAAAGGGGCATCAAGAATAGCACGCGCGAACTTGGTCCCTTCCCCAACAGATTTGTCATTCACGCTGGCCCTTCAAGACAGAGTTCGCTCTCTCTTTAGCAAAAGTATTGGGTTGTGGATAAATAAAGTTGGCACAACCTTCTGTGTATAGCTAGCTATGGCTAGTAACTAATTTCAAACATGTACAACCTTTTATGTAGCAAGGTCACCTACATATGCAAGTAATACATGTTTGAAGTTGTCGATCAAAGATAGTAAATACAAATTGTATTGTGGATGATGATGGAAGGTATTCTTAACATTCTGGAGCGGATCCATTGTTGACTACTAAATGTTATGATTATTTGGGCATTGTATGAAGAAGTTATAAATTTTCAATATGTACACCCATGGTTGATCCTATGTTCTTGTAGGCTCTCGTGTTCTAATTGTGTACATCTTTTGCAACCAATATCTAAGTTTTAATGCCTTTCTTAGAACGAGTGAACCTCTTTCTCTAGTACACTAAATATAATAAATAAAAACCCAACCCCTTTCATAATGCATTACAAAAAATTCAAGCCTCCAAAGAGCCGTTAAGTCAACCAAACTGCTACGCAAATATAATAAAATAATAAAATTTAAATTAATTCATTTTTGAAAGAAAATTACAAAAAAAAATTTAAATTTTAAATCTGACGTGGCACCATTTTGGCCGCATTTGACTAGAATATTCTTTTGTAAAAAAAAATCATTTTTCAATATTTTTATTTTATTACTTTTGCATGGCAGTTTGACTCAGTTAATGGCCTTTTAGGGGGGTGAAATTTTTTGTAACGGTTCTTTAACCCCTAAATGACAGAGGGGGTAAGGGCAAAACCTAAATGTGTTATAAAATGTTGCTTCTACAACTTTGATGAAGTTTGGTCCAAAAGAGAAAATGAGAAGCACGATGTTTAGTAATTATCTATACGGTCAAACTTTCAAAAAATGTTTTAGATACTCATTAAACAAATTTAGAAGCATTTATCGTTGAATATTCATCAAAATTACAAATTTTATTTTTAGAATTTGAAATTTGGTATGATTGGTTAAAACTAGACATTCTATTCTAAAGTTAGAAAAAGCAAAATTTTAGAAAGAGGGAACATCATTACTTTCCCGAAATAGTAAGTTTTGTAACACTAGGACAACTAATGTTGAGGTGTTTGTCTTTGAAAATTTCTCCTTGATGGAGTTTAACTCCGATTGACATGATTCAAATTGGGTTGGAAAGTAGACTTGATTTCCTATTTGAATTTTTTTTTTTTTTTCTAAAAAACTTTTTTTTTTTTTTCATCTCGGACAGCCCGTAAGAAAAGGACAGCGACCATAAAATGGTCTTTCGGTCATTAGGGGTTAACCCTTGCCAGGGTTCACCCTTTTGCTCTCACTGCATGAAACACCCAAAACATGTGATTCTTGAGGCAAGGCTACTACAAACTTCCAACCCTTCATCATCATTCTTTAGGTAAATAAAGACGTAACATGTCCAATATTCTAGAATCCTCTACAACGATTCACACTCTTATTCCAAGGTACAGCTCACAAGGGCTAAAAGTAAGAACCTTATGTTCAACACTGAATTCCTTTAAGGTAGGATGTCCTAAAACCACCACCTCCCCCAATTATGACATATAGACCTTTCTTGGGGCCACCACAATTTAGACCCAAAACCACCAATTTCACTATTGAAGTAGACCAACGCCAAGCATCGCAAAGAAATAGTTGGTGGTTTTGGGTATCATTATGAGTGAAAATTAGTATCACATGGTGTGAACATGAGGAAACCTAGAGGTCTGTTTTGGGTCACGAAGTTCTTTTCACTTCAAAAATTTGTATCAATTTGAATATTGGGAATTACATTACGAAAATTTGTGCATTCCGTGAGAAATCTTCTTCCAAATGACCGAAAAATATTTCTCGTAAATAACCTTGTTAAAATGAGGCCATATTTCTTAAGTTGGTGGTTTTAGGACATCCAACCTTAATAACATGTGGATCCTTTCACAAGCTGCAGGGATAGTAGGGGTAAACCGTGAGGTGGGAGGAGCTGCCAAGTGGAAGATTCTGAAACTGGGGCTCATAACTGGGCATGGAAGGCAACCTGGCATAGCCACGAACAAATGAAGCGGACAACACAGATTCTTGTCTTGTACACTGTGCCATGGCTGCATTATTGAGCCCTGCCTGGCCCTCCCTCCCTCCGGCCACTCCACTTTGATCATTCACGGCACCCTCATTTTTCTGCTTTACATCAACACACACCCTTTCACTCTTCTTTCCAGCTGGTCTCAAATCTACATGCCCTCCTGATTGTGGGGTAACCTACTCCCTGTAAAGAAAAACGCACATCAAACGCATGCTTTACCCTACCAACGTGTAAGTTCCAGCAACTGAAAAGCTTTTGGTAGGTAAACTGCAACTTAACCTTCCAAGCGAGGTAGGGACACCCATACTGTCATCGTCACCCTAAAAAAATCTTCCACTCTGGGTACATATTGAGGTTGTGAGTGTCAGTTTTAGGTCATCCACCAATGAAAAAATTTGAATCGTCACAAGATATCCAAATAAGAATCCTCTGACTATAGTATAACTAAGTTGCCCTAATACATACTGTACATACAAATATTTAAGGGCCTCTTTACACTAGAGTCGAGAAGCCGTGAGGAGAGAAATTTCAATGGCCTCTTTACACTAGATGCGAGAAGTCGTGAGGAGAGAAATTTCAGCCAATGAGAAATTCGTCTACTCGGTTTCTAGGCCTCCCATTGGCTGAAATTTCTCTCCTCACGGCTTCTCGCCTCTAGTGTAAAGAGGCCCTAAGACTGGAGCACGGTGAAGAATCTAGTCATTCCGATAGGTACCAGTGAGGTGCACCTACATACCCGAGTATATTTTCAAAAGTTTGTAAGTACTGGTATTGATTTTCCAAAATAAAATAAAATAAAGCTTGATACCTTTACGAGTTTGGTATCCGAAAGAGTACAACAGTGGGGTACAAACTAACAAAGAGAGAATGAGAACATTCACTACACGTGTGACAAGAGAACAGAACTTGGAAAGAGAAAATGGAAGGAAAGCAATGCTAGTGTACAGATTTTCATTTATTTGGAAAAATGGGACATTGCAGTCTTATGTGGTGAGCAAGCACCAGGAATCGTCGTCGTCGTCGTTGTCATCGTGTGTAGGGAGCATGTCATCACTCACGTAGGAGAAGTAGGGACATGCTTGCCACACCTGAGTGGCTTATTATTGTGCCAAAGCTAAACTCTCACTAGCTAATAACAACCACTTGGGGGAACGGTACAATTGAGGCAGCAACTGGGATATAATGTACAACACTAGGGGAGCTAACACCTAACCTTGTTTTTTATGTATCCAAATGTACTCATGTGTGTTTCTGTACATATGTACATCTTACTCCAGCTCGGGTGATGAGGACACACGCGTCTTGATGGGCTTTAACTTCAATCCAAGGCTCTCCGGTGAAAGCAGCTCCGCAGGCACACACAAAGGACTCAGAGGGCTGCGCGGGCTGGAAGTTAACGACCTGATGGGGCGTTGGAAAAATGCGTAGCCTGTCAGGAAGAGCTCGATTGGCACTAACATCGACTGCGGCCGCTCCTCTGTTACTAAAGACCCACATCCTTCAACCTGCCATGGATACATCAAGCAGTTAGAAAACCCTGGTTTAAATTCATTTTCTAATATGATGTGTTATGTGTTCATGTATTATGTGTTTCAAGATGATGTGTTACTGTTTCAAGATGATGTGTTATGTGTTTCAAGATGATGTGTTGTGTTTCAAGATGATGTATTATGTGTTTTAAGATGATGTGTTATGTGCTTGTGTGTTAAGTGTTTTAAGATGATGTGTTACGTGCTTATGTGTTATGTGTTTTAAGATGATGTGTTATGTGTTTATGTGTTAGGGGTTTTAAGATGATGTGTTACTCACCTCAATCAAGGCATTATAACGTCTGTTCATGGCGTCGCTAATGTGCAGAGCTTCATGGTGGAATGGCGACTGGTCACCAACTAATATCAGCGTCCGGCATTTCAGATTCTTCAGATGCTCAGTTAAATCATATCTGTAGTGAATTGCTTGCAGGTAACGCATCACGTTTTCGCTTCGTCGGTCATCCATGTGCTGCACAGATCATCCAGAGATCAGACACAAGTAAACTCCATGACAATTTGGTCAACAACAGTAGCTGTAAACTAAACCACTGCATGTGAGTTTTCTATTTCACTTACTGGACGGATGGTCTTGAGGACATCAGATCCTCCAACTGCAGCAGCGACATCTTTAACGTCGGCACTGAAGTAGCGTTGGAACAGAATCTCCTTCACGAACCCGGTCATTCCACAGAAGTAGAGAAGATTGATCAAAGCCTGCAAAAATGCTCATTAAGTAAGGACCAAGAGTACATAGACCAAGAGAATTAAAGACCTATCTTCAACATTAAGTAACCATCAAGAGAAAGAAGCACCCGTAATTAAGTTACTCATATGGTAATTAAGTTACTTATGAGGGAACTGATAGACCAAGAGTCTATGACTCCAAGTTAGTTAAAACACCACAGTGATAGTCTAGTTAGTTTGTACATGTTCTAGGTATGTAGACAGACGGTACTAGAACTATAAGTGTGGCTTGGTGGGTGTAAGAGAAACCAAGAATCACAAAAGAACGTTCAATCTATTGATCATTCACAGGCATCACTCACTTACAAGATACAATTGTCTATTGGACAAGATCTCACTTGTATGGTTGGGTGGCAAGTCACATAATAAACATTGTTTACCTTTTGTGCACATTATCTTTCTTAATTTAACACAAGATAGGTTTGATGCTGTACCTGATTGTGTAACCATTCAGTCCACGATGTGCTTTGAGCAAGAGGTGACACGAGGATCAACCCTAAAGCACGGTCTGTGTACTTGCACTGCAACACACAAACAACCAAAGTCCTTCCAAATCAGTCATTGCTGCCGCAAAGCTTAAAAAACGTGTTGCAAAGTGTAAAAAATCTTGTTGCAAAGCTTTGGTTGAGAAGAAACTGTACCGCAAACAAACTAAGGACGTACGCTCCTGCTGTGACTCCCATGCCTATCACCTCATCCAGCCTGCAACAATTCACATGGAAATGTCAAAAGAGAGGAAAAGAAAAGAAAAAGGTCAAAAGAAACGCAATCTCAGAATGGCATTAATTGATTAGAGAACCTTACTACTCACCCAAAGTAATCCAGGACTTCGGCCACTTGATCAGCTAAGTCATCAACCGAGAGCGGCTCTTGGTCAGAAGGAATCTCGGGAGCCCCAACCTCGTGACCCGGGGGGTCGATGTGGTAAATGCAGAAATTGTGAAACAGCACGGAAGACGCTTCAGGGCAGGAAAATAGCCCCTCGAAGCAAGACAAATCTGTATAGACACACAATTAGTGTCAGTACTGAATTGGACCTCAAAAAGACCTTCAAAATTGCGCTAACCATAAGCCCTTGTATTGTTCATTTCCGTCACTTACAATTCAAGCCGATGTCAGGATACGTGACGAGAGCAGGCTTGTCTTGATCTCCACACACCGTGACGGAAATGTGGCCAAACGAAGTGGGAACCAAATACTCCTGGGCACCAACGAACGAAACCGAAACTTTAATAATAAGAACTCTGTTATGTACAACTAACTCTCTATTCAGTTAACAGTTCCATTGACAAAACCACGGCCGCTCTGTTCCGTTCCGTTACCAAACACATTTAGAAAAACTCCTCTTGAATGGGTTTCTACTCAGAAATTACAATTCGGCGACCTCGGGAGTCGCGCCATACCCGATTCTTGAAAATGAAGAACAAAAATGGGGGGTTCTTCCTCACCTGTCCATCCCACGGCGCAATGTCCATATCCAACGCAATAGAGTCTCGTCTCGGAAGCTGCTCCATGGCTACTACACTCTCGATTGATCAAAAATGGCAAGGCTCGATTCTGTGTTCCTTTACTTCATCGGACTATCTACACATTGAGTACTCTGGAAGCTTCTTCTTCAATGATCCACGACAGAGGTTACAGCACCTGCTCAGTCACTCGCTCTTTTGCTGACACTGCTTCAGGAGTAAATGGGTTTGGAGGCGCCCCTGTGGAAAAAGAGAGCTGGCTGGCTATTGCCCGCATGAGCAAGGACAGTGAAGCTGGAAAACACTCATCGCCAGTTGGCGAGGGGGAGGCTCTGCAGTGTCAGCTTGTCAGGCTGTGAAGAAGCACACAAGTGGCGTCCATGTGCTTCCCAGCAATTTATCACACAACACAGAAAGAGAGAGAGTTGAAGCAAAACAAATCGGGCACTCTCAGGGAAAGCAGAGCAATCGGACGCCGCGTCTGATTTGAGACAATTGGGGTCCAGGCGGAGGGATTTCTAGTCGCGCTCTGAATGAATGATCAGAGTGCGCAACGTGAGATCTGTGGAACGCTGCTGGCTCGTCTGGGTGTCTTTCTGTCTGCGCGGGGGCCGAAGATGAAGGCCGGGCCGTGTTGATTGCTACCGCGTCCGGTACTTTTTCCGGCTATTATTGGCTTTTCCAGTCGGCTTTTTACTTTTTCCACACGTACTTGTATTTTTATGAGAACTGACCTCACGCACTGTACTTTTATTGTATTTTTAAGTTATGTATCTGGTGAGAAAGAATTCCTTGATGAAATTGTCATGTTTTTTTCCCCACAAAAATAAATAGGATGTAAGGTAACTATACCTTGAAGCGTTCACCTTACCAACTGAGCTTATTTACACACATAACACATAAAACATTTTCAGTGGGTCTTATCAGCAAGTTCAAGAGGATTCCAACGCACTTTAGCATGCATTATTTGGACACCGTATGAATAAGTTATGAATTTCCAAAATGCTAACTATAGGTTGACCTTAAAGCGACCAAACTCTGATGTTTAGATTGTGTACATTCTCATCAACAATAGGGTGTCAGAATCTACTTATTATGGAAGATTGAGCTATGCACGCTTTAAGGAAATGGTCGCTTTTAGATATAGTTACCTTATGGGTGTATTTTTTATTTTTATTTTTTTGGCACAAATTGAAAATTCAATTGCAAGGAGATAAAATACAGAGCCACCACATCAATGCGACGCGGAGCAAAAGAGGACAATGTATGGGTGTATTTTGCTTAATCCTTAACTTTCCTGATACCACATCCAAAATCTCTTTTAAACTACATCTTAAGCATGATTATGTTTTTAATTTACTTTGGCTCTATTCTAAAGAAGTATAGATCTCTCTAAGGTGCTCGGTTTGGCATTCTAAAAACCCCATTGCAATGGAATAGAAATCATGAACAAGATTCTCCCAAAAATATAACCAAGCCCGTGGGGCTTGCATTGTCCTTTAAGGGTTAACTCGGAAACTAAACGTTTCCTAATTTTGAAAGAAAAGGAGTAGTCTTTTTTAGTTTTAACCTAAAAAATGTGGAAGTAATTTACATTCTAAAAATGTAGGTACACACTATTTTTGTCTATGTCTGAAAATAATAATTCTTAAAAATATTTCTTCACTACATTAGAAGAGAAATTAGAACTTCGAAGGCCCCATCCGCTACTGAGACACATGTCTCTTTTTTAAATTTTAAAAAGGCCACCGGGCTCCACCACGTGGCGCTGCAAGGCCAGGGTAAGTGGTGCCAAAATTTATAAAAACAAAGAGTTCAAGTGCATTGAGGGTGAAAGTACCATGGTGGCATAGTCTATGATGTCCATTATGTCAATATGTAGTTGACGATGTTTATAGGCATAATGACGGATAGTGTGAGGATTTGAGGGCTACAAACAAGCTAAATTCTCTTATAATGTTAGCAATCCATGGTCAAAGTGGCTTGAAAACTGAGAAAACTAAGTGCGAGGGGTTGGGTATGTCCTATAATGATTAACCTTTCTTATTATGTAATCCAAATGGATGATATTCAACGCTAAATGCTCAATTGATTAAATTTGTCCCGGTAGCAACACTACCGGTATTTTATTCTATTTTTTATCATTCATTCAAATATCATTGAGCTTTCTACGAGATTTACTTAGATTTAGGCTCTAGGATGATTATTGTGCCTAGATTCTCTTGGAATTAGAACCCTGTTGGTTTTGGAATCCTTTACCTCAACTACGTTTAGAGGTTAAGAACATTGAGGCCAATAAAAACACCTTTGATTGACAATTTTCTCTACTATGTACTATCTTACATGGTCATAAATCCTATCGATGTTTGACGAGGTCTCTTTTTCCAAATTTATAATTATATGAGTAGTTCTTTTTAAAATAAAAAACGTAATTTATTTCAATTGCAAAAACAATTGAACAAGAATCAAGAGCACTGAAAGGGTTAGTGCTTTAGTGAATCAGAATTATTGCATTTGAATGACAAGGTTATTTATTTTTGAAAATTAAGGTTCAAAAGATGAAATAATCCCTCCGCTTAGCATAGGAGTATTCATGTTGTACGTAGAGATGGGTACACAAGCGCAAATCCATGAATTAAGTATACACATGAGTGCCAAAAAGTGTACACATGATCAAAACCCATGACAATAATTCGTTATCAACATGATCAAAATCCATGCCATCAAAATCTATGAATTAATTGCATGCATTATTTGCAATGCCTTAAAGCACTAGTCCAGTGCATGTGAAGCATAATTGTCAACAAAGAATGAGCGCAATTGAAATCATGAATTTATTTTGGGACAAAATTTAAGTCAATATCATAGTCTTTTTGTGGGACGGAGGGAGTACCGTACTAAGTTAGAAGAGAGGAGACCCTTAACCCCTAAACGTCTGAACATGCCTCTGCAACCAATAGAATACGTTGTATTTTGATTGTACTTGGAATGAATCGACACCTTTAATAGGTTTGAGGTCAAAAAACAAGTTGAAACTTAGATCAATGCGGTCCTAGTGAGCTTCTGAGATCCCAATTTAGAGTTTCTTGTTGGTAAAAAATCTCAATTATACGACAACATATATACTATACCCATGGGACGTTTAGGGGTTAAACCCTAAACTCTCTATCCTTTGGGGGCACTCAAATCATAAGTTTTAAAATTTGCTACCAATTTAATCTTTGGGTTTGACTCCGTGGGGGCAAAACAAGTTTTAAAATTTGTTACCGATTTAATCTTTGGGGTTGACTCCGTGGGGCAAAACAAGGTTTAAAATTTGGTACCGATTTAATCTTTGAGTGGGGTTGACTCTGTCGGGGAAATAAGTTTCAAAATTAGCTACCGATACCGATACCGTGTTTGCTGTTATTTACCAGGATTTGGGGGGTTGACAATGAGCAATGGCAATGGTCAAACTCTGTCTGCACCCCTTACGTGTGCTCTACAGCACACAGATGGTCTTTCTGTTCCCTGAACAATCCCGTGAATTGAGACACGTGTCTGTATTTTAATTTTTAGTTTTTTAGTTTTTTAATTAGCAGAAATTGAAGATACTCAATTGCAATTATTTTATTTCATTTCATTTATTTTATTTTATTTTTATTTTTTCAAACTCCACTACTGTAGTGGAATCTTGTAAAATTGCCGGCTCTAGGATTGAAACGTTGGGGCTCATTTGTTTTTAATTCTAATTTTTGAAAATGGCAATAGTGTATAACAAAGAAGGGAGAAGAAAAAAGGGGGGAATAAGGAAGAAATTGAAAAAAATGGATAGAGTCATCCCCACACACATTATACCAATAGAAAAGGTGGCACTATCGAGGGAAAGGCCCAAGCAAATAGTGCCCAATTCCACACATGCATAGTGATTTTGCCTGGGCATCTCCGTGGGGAGCACCACCTTTTCTACTAGTGTTACATGTATACGATATGTAATAATGCATAAGGAATGTTTTTATTTTATTTTCATCCATAAAATTACGTAGTGGGTACTTTCATTGAAATGGTGACAAACTTAATTTTTTTAAATTAGAAAACTTTGGTCGTTTCATCCACTTTTTTCTCCATTTTTCCTAGTGTAAAAATAAAAATTTGGCTGCCATGCTACCTAAGTAAATAGAAAGTGACGAATCTGTATTGGACAAGAGAAGTGTGACAAAAAAATCATGAGTTTGATTGCAATATTCATGTGATATTCATGAGTTTGATTGCAATATGATGCCCAAGTATGTGGAACAACGGTGAACACATACACTAGACATGAGGTTGAATGATTGAATCATACCTAACTGATCTAGAGGACCCAAGATTCAAAGTGCTACTCTGCATGGGAGCCAATCAGTGATTTTTTTTAAGGCACCAAAAATGATTGGCGTGCACAAAGCTTGAAGGGAAAAAAATTGGAGAAAAATGGATGAAAATGCTAGATTTCTCCAAAAAATGGATGAAATTTACAGTTTCTAACAAAGTCGTTCACTTATGTCGATGGAAAGATAGTTCTATCCAAAATATAAATGAATATGCAAATATTTGGCTACGACGTTTTATTGGCTCTGACCATAGGAAAGAGGCTTTGCAGCGACACCCATTTTTTTGGGCTAAATACCATTATAGCAAAAAAACATTCCGTTCATGATTCCATTAACATATATTCTCGTCCTACACTTGTTCTATTTTGGTCAAAGCTCCTCATACCGTAGCTGCATGTTTAATGTTGCCACTTTAAAGTTTCTCCAAAAATAAAAAAATAAAAAAAATCCCTGGAGCCAATTCATAGCATAATAAAGTAATGTAATGGAGCACCCTATTGGAAGTGAATCAAAAAAGAATCTTCATTTAGATTCTTTTTTTTAAGGAATGAGGGAATGTCATTTTGAATTCCATGAATTTTGGGACGATCGTGCCATTGTCACGTGTACGTAGTTTCTAATTGTAACTAGACTGTGGTCCCATTGCAAAAGCGTGATGGCTCCGGTTGCTCTATTATGCCATGTTGATTGTTGTAAGGTAGGGACATCCAAATTAAAATTGACCCCTGAAATGATTGCAGTTTGTTCATTTCAGGGGGGCGATCCATTTTAAACCCCCATCATTCTCCCTTGAGGATCGATTGTAACTTTGTAGTCGTCCACGACCGTCACGGATATTTGTTGAAGGACATGGGGGATCATTACACATGATTATTGAACCCCCAGAGAGAGAGTTTTGGTTCTTGACAACTGCTCGAGTCCAAAATCATGCACAATTGATGATGAAGCAGCTTCATAATATTAACCTGGCTTGTGGCGAGGACAATGGGCACACAATGTTTGCTGTGGGTTTGCTAATTTGTACTAAGAAGAGGACTTTGTGTAATGTAAGGAACTACGCTAAAATTGTGATTCCATGCGGCACACTATTCGGCTTCATAACATTCATGCCCCATTCACACCAGTCTCTCAACGCGAGTGTGGCAAGTGTGGCAGAGAGTCTGCATTCGTCAAGTAAGTTTTTGATAGTTATAATAGGCTCATTTGATTCTTTATTTTTTTTATTTGATGCATTCAAAAAGGTGCTCCAACGCATTTTGGGTGCAACAAGAAATTTGCGCTTCACCAACGCACATGCGTTGACCAAAAGCAGGATGAGACAAGGCTCTAACATTGCAAGAAATTGTGTATTATTTTCGAAATTTACCTTGCAGCATTCCAGGAACGCAAAGTGCTAGAGGAAGATTCTTGGTGTGAATAGTTCATTAGTAGCTTGTAGTGGGTCCGTCTTGCCTCAGAGTAGATGGCGTAGCATTTTCCACACCTAACAAGACCAAATCAATAGCTAAGTGGACAAGTGGAGTTCTAAGATGATTCATGAAAGAAAGCCGTAAAGAACGTGAAGGAGAGGTAGAGAGCATGAAGGCTACTAAATGTTATGTTTTCAGAGATAGTGTTCCTATAAAAAAAACTACTGTGAAATTCAAAATGATAAATAATAAATAAATAATTCCGGATGCAATGTTCCCAATGACAAATTACAACTTCATGATAAACATAGCATGTCGGCTTATGTCACTCTCATCATTTGAAGGAAACATGGCACTCTCCGTGAAATGATAAAAACTTCAAGTAAACCGCTCATGGATGCATTCATTGTTCTAATGATGAATGACAACTTTATGATAAATGCTCATGTCACTCTCATCACTACCTAGAAGGAACATAGCATTCTCAGTGAAATTAGGAATGACAAGTGGCAAACTCCTATGTACTATAAGGGCACTATTTCTCCTCACCTTTACACAAAATGTTGTAAAAAAACATCAGTTCTCAATGGACACAAAATCGTTATTTTAAGTGTAGAGATGGAAATGAAACACTTGCAACAATGGTGGCCCAAGTTGTGAATACTTGTTTCCATGATATGAGAAATTTGTAGGAGGAATTTGGCATGCAATGGGAATTATGAACCATAGCATCGCTTGAATGGGAGTGTCCGAGTGACTGCAACAATTGCAATCACATCGTTACTTTTGTGATCCCTCCAAGAAATTTCTTGCACATCCATTCTAAGAGAGGAAGTTAATATTACATTGATTCACTCTAAAAATGGGTTCTTGCAAGTGAACCCATTGAAATTACAAACAAAACTTTCATAGAGTTCTTTACATATTAGGTTTTGACTAATACATCCTACAAATTTCTAAAATAATTTAAAGTGAATAATAATACTAATTTGTATTGTGATAGTAGTGTAAATGTATAATTAGCTTGTCGTGATAGTTATCCTAAATAGAATACATTCTACCTTAGATAGCAAGTGTTACTTGTAAATACCTCTTTTCAAAGGTCTAAAAATCTCAAACATTTGTGAATTCTATACGCTTAACAAATAAATGCTAGGAACTTTTTTTAAATAACATTCATTTGATTATATTGGAGTCAATATATTAATCAAACATATTAAATTCTTAATTGTAATTTTTGGAGAAATAAAATGCTCAATATGCAAATAAAAATTTATTTTTGTTTATTTATTTATAGAATTATACATATATATGTGTATATATATATATATATATATATATAAGTTTTTCAGAGACAACAGGACGTTTTATTTCATATAGAAATAAATTGAATCACTTATTAACCCTTTAGCGCACCGGCGTCCAGATTCTGGACGCCGGATGAATTTCAGTAGCTCGATTTCTGTAGGTATCGGATGTTTTTCATCCATTTTTTATTTATTTTCATTCTTGTGCTAGTTGAATACCATTTGTACGGTATGGATCTTCCAAATAAGATAATGTGAATTTTTGAAAAATTACAAAAGTGATTAATGTCAAGTTTCAATCTTAGTTCAAAAAGAAAGACCTTAAATATGATTTTCCATAGTAAGTAGAATCAAATAATGGAAACCATACCATCTCGTAGTGCATGTCATTCTAATTTCATTACTATATTTTTAAAAAAAATTGTGTTAATTTTGGATTTTTAATTGAATTTTAAGAGAAAACCTTGCAAAATTACTTTTAAAATATTAATAATAAATATGATGAATCCAACCGTACGGATGTTATCTACACATTGACATTTGCAACTTTGTTTTGTACATCAACTCCATTTCCGTTTTTCATCAACCATTTTATAAAAAATCTTTGAAAACAGTGTTGAATCGGGACGTTAAAGGGTTAAAGGTGGTTGTGCACAAAAGTAAATGTTACAAAAAGACTGCATGATACCGTTTTGAAACAAATATAAATGGATTTTCTATGCACCATAAATTGACCTGGAAAATAGTTCTTAAGACACTTGGCAAAACCATCTTATGATAAACACAAAATAATTCTGATTTGACAAAATGACAGGTGCAATATTTTGGCGATAAATTATCCCCTAAACGTCCTCACCTATGTCCAAATTGGGCAGTTTTGCAAATGTGCATTATAAAATGCAACTAACATGAATATTTGAAACTTGATGTATGAATAAAAGTCATACATTTTGAAATTTAGATTCAATCTATACAGTTAGATCTTTGATTGCTATCATTGATATTTTTCTATAAATTTTGAAACATAAAATAAAAAATTATTTTGTAATTCGATTACGAATAAGATATTGACAGTATGGGGATGAAATTTGTTGGGATGCCTTATAATATAGTACTCTAGGTGTAGTGATTTTTGGAGATTTTTTGGATGCTTGATTTTATGAGTTTATTTTTTCAAGAACACTTTTAGACTAAAATCTTCAAAATTTTGGGTGAAACACTGCAACACGAAATGAGGCATAATTTTTTCAAAAATTGTTTCCTTTTTGATCGGATCACACATACATGAAGCTAACTTTCCATAAAAAAATTCAATAAAAAATTCACACTACAAAAAGTGCATGACGGATGAGAAACTACGGATGAAATCTGTACATCATGCAAAATATGCATGGTTGGGCAGTTAGGGGTTATATAACTTATTTAGTCAAAAGCTAGCTAAACAATGCACTATACGATGTAAATGATAGAATTATCCTTAATTGAAAAAAAAAATCAACATGTTTCAAGTTTCACGAATGAACAACAAACAATTGAAAAACTTGACGAAATTTTATGATAAAAGTTGGAATTTCTTTTACTTAAAAAAACAATTCTAACACTTATAAAGTTACGCTATCTTTGAGGCCTAGATAGTCAAACTACCCCACAATCCGAACAAACTCTTTATTCACAATGGTTTTCGGGCCAACGTTAGGATCATAATTATTGTAGTACTATATCTGGTTTGCCACTCCACAAAAAAATATTTCATATTTTTTGAAAAATAAGGTTCGTTCCTCAAAAGATAATTTGCTAGATTTTCGTTTAGAGCAAAAAAAAGTGATTGAAAAAGGCCCAAAATGACGCAAACTTGCTTAAACACAGTGAAATATAGCTTTGAATAATTATTTTATTTGTTTTGTGTCCTCATAATTTCTGATTTTTTACATTTTTTG
Source organism: Pohlia nutans (assembly GCA_022496805.1). Classification (NCBI taxonomy): domain Eukaryota; kingdom Viridiplantae; phylum Streptophyta; class Bryopsida; order Bryales; family Mniaceae; genus Pohlia; species Pohlia nutans. The sequence continues at coordinate 13,059,422 of CM040091.1, read as the reverse complement.
AATTAATTTTTGGCGACCCGGCTATGGTAATACGGTATATGTAATAACACACTTTAATTATGAATTAGTGTGCATCGGTAATTAATCATCATTGCTCACAAGGGCAAAACAAGAGAGATCCACTCGGAATGCCACTAGCAAGTCAGCAACCGACAAGTGCCTTTCCACGGTGGACAAAATCAATTAAAAAAGCACTCTTTAATATGGCTCAATTATTAGGCCGAGTCAACACACTGAATATCGTAATCCGAGCTGTCATTAAAAATAAATAACAGAATTCGAATACGGTTGATGGTGCAACTGACTCCTTTTACACGTGATACTTTTGTTCTCATTTTATTCCGGAAATATTCCTTTTAAAGGCGATTTTACAGCCAATTGTACAGGTGCATTTTGCACAGTAACTGTATCTCCACCAGCAACTCTGAATTGTACTTTTGAAAGTAATCCAAGAATTGCAGGGCATACCCTGTCGTTCCCCACCAACGTCACTCAATTAGACTCTGAGTAAGTAAGCCACTCACAAGTCACCATGTTTGTGCAATCATGATGTGCAATTGAGACGTGAAGATACATTGATGTAAGGTTAGGAGGCTCTAAACCCGCCACTTTAAAGGCTGTGAATTTATGAGGACACAGGGAGAATTGAGCATGATTTTTTACTGGGCGACAAATCCAAACAAAGACCAACATATGTTGAATTGAAATTTTTGGATGTTCCTAAAATTAGTTATGAATTTCTGAAGTTGAAATGACATGGGTTCTAAAGTGGTGCTCTTCACCATGGGTACAATCAAAATTTCAAAATGTTCGTCCTTGTAGAGTGCGGGTTTAGAACTATGGCGGATTTAGAGCTTAGACTCTGAAAATAGTAAGTAAGTCACTCACAAATCACCATGTATAGTTTGTGCAATCATGGTATGCAATTGACAAGTGAAGATACAATACCGTAGTACCATGACCAGATCGCCACCCCATGAATAAAATATTTCATATTTTTGAATAAATAAGGTTTGTTTATCAATAAAATGATTAAAAATGGTCCAAAATGGCCCAAGATAGCATAGAAATAGCTAAATGTAGCTATATAAAATTTATTTTATTTTCATTTTATTTTCCTCATATTTTTCAATTTTTTATGTTTTTTATTTTTTGAATTATTTTTTGGGGACCTAGTTATGCTACTATGGTAGTGTACACTAATTGGGATATTTAGTGTCTGGGATACTTTCTCAACATTGACATCGTTTGACTTTTGGAGATATAGCAGAGTTACTTCCGCTAACTCATAGAGAATGGAGTTGCTAACCCTTGATTCTCAAAATGACAAAGTGAGCTCCGAAAATAAAACTTTGGTTTTTCTCCAAAAAATTTGAGGTCATGAAATCGTTTTGTAGAAATAAGACTTGTTTTGAGTTTGGTCTTGTGTTTGGTAACAACAAAGATGATCAACCAACTTGAGGCCAATAATAACTTTTTCATGAGAACATGACATCCACGCAAATCTAGGTGTAGCTTGTATTTTTCACAACATGATGAGTTGAATTTGTCATTTTAACATTATAGATGTTTGGTCTTTTAGAAGTGAACTATATAGTATGCACATATAGAGTGTATAGTTGGGTCTTCAAATTTTGAGGGGTACATGTGTACAAAATGTGGATAATTATTGTATTGCGTTGGGGATGCTCTTAGAAAGTGCCCAAGAGACTTGGGCTTAAATGAGTCACATTAAAGCATCTCCACCAACACTCTAGATAGCTTTGTGGCTCTCGAAAAATGAATACATGTGTACGAATTGGTCAACAATTTTTTTTTGAGGGAGACACTAAATAGTGTAATCCAATTTAGGACCCTCAAAACGACTCAAACTAGTGTATTTTTTCATATTGATTGCACATCATGATTGTACAATCTATGCATGGTGAATTGTGAATGGTTTACAATATTCGGATTCTAATTGACTGATGTTCGTGAAAATTTGCATGCCATTGAAAGATAATCTTCATATAGATCCACTTTTTAAGTAATGAAAGGATGTCATTTGTATTCCATACCTTTCTCGCCCTTTTGGCTAAAATCAAGTGTAGTATCTGTACTATAGTGTCCATCCTTGAAAGGGGAGAGTAGTTTTGTCCCAATGTCCCTCTGTCCGGTGGGCATCGGGTCATTGACATTACGAACGGACACTTTATTCACGCAGCCTTGCAAAAGGATCGGTGTTTCTATCTATCTATCATTTGTATTCCATGAAGTTTGGGACTATCGTGTCATTGCCAAGTAAACTTAGTTTCTAATTGTAACTAGATTGTGGTCCCATTGCAAAAGGATGTTGGCTCTCGTTGCTCTATTATGCTATGTGATATGCCTTGTAATTTTTTGATGACCTTCGTAGTGCAATTCAAACTGAAGCTGCTGGTGGAGATGCTCTTAGTGTACATGCGGAGAAAAAATAACACCAAATATCTATTTTGATTTCATAAAGACATCCATCTATTGGTAGATGATAAGACACGTATCGTTATAAGGAATGATCATTTCAGCCAACACAAATTTAACATAATTTAGTAGCCTTCATGCCCACAACCTTTCCTTCATACACTATGTTCATCGCTTCAAGCCTCCACGGCTCCACATATCTACTCAGCTGATAATGAAATATTATTGGATGTGGAATATTCCATGCCATCTACTGTAGAACCAAGTCATGGACATTGCATGCTATAGAATGTTAGAACATCTATACCTAAAATTGCTAAAAGTGGCTTATTAAAATTATTCACCTACATTTGAAGGGCCTTTGAATTTACACTCTTCCATCCTTAACCCCCAACTGCCCGAGCGTCCATTTTTTGGACAATGCACAAATTTCATCCATAATTTCTCATTTGTCATGCACTTTTTGCAATGTGAAATTTCAACTATAGATTCTATTGGAAGTTAGCTTACTGCATATGTGATCCAATTAGAAAGGGGATGATCTGTGAATTTTTTTTGCTTCATTTCATATTGTAGTGATTCATCCAAAATTTTGAAGATTTCAGTGTAAAAGTGCTATAAAAAATGTCAACTCATAAAATTAAGCTACCAAAAAATCTCCAAAAATCACTACACTTAGAGTGTTAGGGTGAATGGCACACTACGGTCACTCAATTCTTTTGTCGCGGTGCACTAGGGTGCTATTCTTTAACCCCTAAATTTCCTTGTGTTTTTGGGAGCTTGAAACCTCAAAACTGCGATTTTCTACCTCTATGTACTCCCGGGGATGCGAACCAAGTTTTTTTTACTTCTTTTAGAATTCCAACCGTAAGATCTTGTACCTAAGCCTATTCATAGCTACTGTTTCAAAAATTGACCGTTGGATGTTTATCATTTGCAAGATCATAACATCCAAAGTTTGTGCAAAAGTTTTTCGGGGCATTGCTTGGGAGGCATTGTCTCCATAGTGCAAAGGGGGACTTGAAGATTGTTACTTCAAACATTTTGCTCATATTTTTTTCCATGTAGATAACTAAGTTGGGTACGCTCATGCAAAATTTTAGAGACTCATTACGCGTTTCAAACCTTCATCCAAATTAATTTCCGGAAGTAGGTATAAAAATGGCAATTTGGTGAAACATGCATCACATTAATTGTATTTGATTTTTGGAAAAAATGAACGGTGATTAGGTACCTCTATGATTTTAAAAAATTTAGGCAAAATTAATTTTTTAAAATTTCAAAATCTCAAATTTTGACAAATTTCGAAAGAAATGGATGTGAAATTACAAAAAACCTTGGAGGTTGCTGTTCTTTATTTTGGAGGCTGCCCTTGTCAAGCCAAGAATATAATCAACATGGGTCACTTCAAATTCCAAGCCTAAATGTGGTGAAGAGCATGTCTCCAAAAAAAAATTGAAAAAATGATTATAATAATAATTTTTTTTTTGCCCCAGTTGGGCTTGAAACCAAAAATTTCAATAAAAAATTTATAAAATCCGAATTTGACTTTGTAATTTTTACCCCACACACCTTGTATGTATGACCACGTCCACGCCAAATTATAGTCTAAAAATCTTAATTTTGACCTTCCATCTAAGCTGCCCGAAACAACAAAAAGCCATTTTGGCTTTTAAGGGCCTTTAGGGGTTAAAAATAAATTAAGACAAATATAACAATGACTTTGAAAATCCCAAAAATTTCTTACCTTCTAAAAACACCTTAGAATTCTAGAAAATTGAAATTTCTTAAAACATTTGTTACATTTGTTTCAATTGATTTTTAAAGATTAACACCCTAGTGCACCGCGACAAAAGAATTGGGTGACCGTAGTGTGCATTCACCCGTTACGTTTCAACCAATCACAAAAAATTCATCTGCAGATTGTCAATATCTTATTCGTAATTGAATTGCAAATAATTTTGGATTTCACGTTTCAAATTTTGTACAAAATTATTGGTAACAGCAATCATAGACCTAATCGTATGGATAGAATCTAAAATTCATAATGTCCAGTTTTTTTATTTATATATCAAGTTCAAAATATTCCTCTAGGTTGCTTGTTAGAATGCATCTTTGCAAAACTTCAGAATTTGGAGAGGGCTCTATACAGTTCGGGGTTAAACGCCCCTCAAACACTAAAAGTGCACATCAAATAGTCAATGGACCAATCACAAATAGAATGTTAGTTATAGTCAACTAACCTTAGATTTGAAGGGTCATTTCTCAACCCCTAAATGACATGGGGGATAAAGGCAAAACCTAGATGTGTTATAAAATGTTACTTTTGCAACTTCAATGAAGTTTGGTCTAAAAGAGAAAATCAGAAGCATGTTGTTTAGCGATTGTCCGTGAGGTCAAAATCCCAAAAACAATTTTAGATGCTCATTTAATGAATTGAGAAACATTCACCAAAGTTACAATTTTTGTTTTTCGAATTTGAAATTTGGGTCGATTGGTTAAAACTAAACATTCTATTTTAAAATTTAAGAAAAAAGAATTTCAAAAGAGAGAACATCATGAGTTTCCCGAAATAGCAAGCTTTACAACAGTAGGACAATATTGTGGTCTTCATCTTTAAAAACTCCTCAGTGAACCTCAATATTGCAAATAAAATGTACTCCCTCCGTCCCAAAATTATTGTCTTAGTTTTTGGCGTGTTTTAATTTAACACATTTTTTTGCCAAAAAAACCGTCTCAGTACTCGAAAAATGGTCTATCTTCAATAGTAGTATGTTGTTTCTGTGTCACTCTTGTTGTCCACCCTGTTTGAAGTGAAGAAAGCTCACGTTTGAAGTATAAAACATGGGACAAATATTGCAAAAAAAAATTTGCCAAAAACTAAAACAATAACTTTGGGACGGAGAGAGAGTATCAAACAACACTAAAACATGATCTTTGCTCCAAATTTTGATAAAATTTCAAAACTCAAAAAACGTCATTTTCTGACCATAGGCAATCACTATTGTTTGGGCTGCATCCAGAAAATGATCGATCGGTCACTTAGGTTAATACGCTAGAATCCAAGGTCAAGAGACATTTTAAACCCTTAAACGACATGTACTATCCTGATACCACACCCAAAATCTCTTTCAAATTCCATTTTAAGCATGATTTTGATTTTAATTTACTTTGGTTCTATTCTAAAGAAGTAAAGATCTCTCTAAGCTGCTTCGTTTGGCATTTTAAAAACCCCATTTGGTGCAATAGAGTAGAAGTTATGAACAAGATTCTCCCAAAACAAAACCAAGCCCGTGGGGCTGGCATTGTCGTTTAAAGGTTAAGGGCCCTCAACATTTTGCGTATCAAACTCTTTACGGTCATAGGTACAGACGCTCTTCTGGAGTGAAAAATAAAATTTATTTTATTTCATTTTTTAAAAGCAAAAAACAAAAGAATACCGTAGTGGTTTGAAGGCTAAAGATAACTTACGAGGAGCCCTCGCCCTGGGTGGAGCAAATAAGGAAAGGGCTGCCCCCACAATAATATGCTGCCAGATGGGCGTGCCATAGTACCCCCGCAACCAGCGCTGATAATGCCCCCCTTTTCCTCCCATTTCCTGCCCAGCTGCCCAGCTGCCCGTGATGATCGCAGGACCCGTTCCCTTTTTGTCCAGCCTGTGACTCGAGTGGTGAAGTGTCGGTGCCCCTTCACATGGGGATACCGACCACACTCTCCTGCACTGCCCGGGGGAAAATTTTTAACCCCTAAACGTCTGAAAATGCCTTTGTGGCAAGTAGAATAAAACGTATATTTCTTATATTTGGAATGATTTCACACCTTTAATGAGTTTGAGTTCAACAAAGAAGTTGAAATTTAGATCAATGCGGTTCTAGTGAACTATTGAGATCCTAATTTAGAACTTCTTGTTGATAGTAAATGCCAATTATACGAAAATGTATCTACTATCTCCATGGAACGTTTAGGGGTTAAATACCGTTTTCATACTAGATTTTGAGCAGCACATTGAAATCACCATATACTATAGCCCACGGTATTTTCAAAGGCCTTTTCAAGGTAAAATTCATCCAAATATGATGAACATTTGTTAAATTGAATGATAATTTGTACAAACAGATGAATGTGCCTACAACAATTATGAACCCATAGTATTTGGTTATTTGGTGATTTGGTGATTTATTCTGTTTTTTCCCTTAGTAGAGCGATATGCATATGGGATACAATTTGTTACATTTATTAGATCATAATGTCAAAAGGAAGAATGTCGTGTCCAAAGATCACATTGCCATGACAAAAAGACCACATTGTCATGATCAAAAATTGTAGTGCCATAAGCAAAGACTAAAACTTTTGGCAACGTGTTATTCGGCTTTGGCAATACAATTCTCAATTTTTGAAATCTGGTGTTTTGGTCTAGGCATTTTTGGATTTGGTCAAGCCATTCTTGTGTTTGGTTGGAGGTAGGTGGAGGAACATGAGCACTCGTCTTGTAGTGGAGAATGCATTGATGTGGAAACCCACTTGTTGGGGCAACATCGACTTTGGCTATGGCAATGTGGTATTTGTACAACTAGTCTTGGAATTGGCATTATGATCTAATAAATGTAATAAATCATATTCTATATACGCACCTTGGAATGTAGCCAAGTAGGAGAAACGGATAGAATCATCCAATGTTAAAAATAAATAAATTTGAACAAAAGGAAAATTCACAGAGGACCCAAATTCTTGCTTTTTGGTTCCTTACATGTTAACATCTTTGTTATTGTTGATGCATACACTAGATGGAGCAAATAGATCAGGGGAATGGCCTGATATGGGTACCACTTTAATGCGTCTCACATGGTGTGATTTATATCTAACTCATCTTGTGTGTGCTGAAAATCCCGTCGTCAACACCATGTATATAGTTGCAGCCATACTGTTTATAATACCCTCTAATTTTTGTAAATTTCCAATGTTTTTTTTTTTCACCAAAAAGACATTTCTCAAAAATCACACTATTTTTTAAGGAAGCACCCATATCAGGCCATCATCCATTAAAAAATAAAATGGAGTTGTACTAAGGTAGCCAAACCTAAATGCAACACTTCTACTTTATGAATGAAGAAATAGTTTGAAATTTGAAATGAGTGTATTTGCAAATGGAAGAGAGTTACAATGCAAATTGTTTCATTTTTCATCAACACTCCAATACTATAATTTTCAATAGATAATATTAAGTTCTATAGATTTTCAAAGTTGAGATTGTATGAAAACTTATTCTTGACATTAAGACGACCAGATCGGCTTTAACCCTTTAGTGCCCAGGGTACTATAGCTCAGAGCCCTGGATTTCAGTAGACTTTTTCACTGTGGTTGAGACTACCAAAAATAGAATGGGTTAAATTAGAAAGTAACCGTACAATTCTATTCTCAACTTGAGAGCACACATTTTATTAAAATTTGAGAATCATCCGATGGTGGGATCGGAAGATTATAGTATGTATTTGAACTGTATAATGCACGCTCAAAAACGAGATTTTGGGGGGTGTGTGACTTCAAAGTTAGATATAATTTGAGGTAAATTTTTAAAAATAAAAGCAAAGAAGTTCAGCTATGCCCTATGTCAACACCTCTCCGTTGCAATCTTTCATATCAAAAATAGACTCACACATAATTATTGTGAGATTTATAAGTGAAAGTGACTTCTCCATGTACGGTTTAGGACAAAATTTTGTACGTTGAAAATTGACAGGAGTGGTTACATTAGTCAAGATCGGATTATACACACCAATGGAAGATGAAGAAGAGAACACAATCCAAAAAAATAAAACAAGATAACAAACTTCCAAACACAAGAAATACTACACAATACATATGTTGTATTTGTAAGTATTTACTGTATTTTCAAGTATTTGCAGTATTTTCGCGTTCTGTTGATAGGTATTTTGATAGTTGTACAATTCCAAATTGAAAATTTCTTTTTCTGGAAGGTGCGTAATGTATGTGGGCAAATCTGAACTTCAAAACTGAAGTTCCAATTCTTCACGGATTCTCTGCTAATTGCATTTCGGATGTTGTAGTGACCATAATGTGGTTTGCTGGGCACTAAAGGGTTAACTTCCATTGGTTGCCTCAAAAAAGTTGTTGGTTACTTTTGAAAACTATTGGTTGATTTTAGAGATTGTGAACGTTCTTTTTAGTGCATAGTGTAAGCGTGACATTAAAAATGGTGTCGCTTTTTAGTTTGATTGCATTATTGCAAAATTCACTTAGAGTAAGATTTTTCTCAAACTATTTGGTATCTTGAAGATTATAAGTTTTGACCAAAATCCTTACAAAGTTGAGTGAGCTAGGTATGCGGCATGTCATTGAAGTAGAATCAACCTTATTTAAAGCTTGCAATTAAAACCACTTTATACAAACTGAATTTGTTTTTTTGGAAAGTGGCCAAAAGATGTTAGATTGTAATAGTTATGTAATTTTGGTGTCGTTTAAATCAAAAAATTAAGTGAAGTCATCTACAAAAAAAATTGAACGGTGAATCATGTTTTCATGTTTAAACCTCCAAAAATTAGAGATTAAGTCCAATGGTGAAAACTGCCAATAGCACGTGGACAATTCTCTATAAGAGTTTTTGGTATGTTGAATGAACAAATGAAGATCTATGACTTTTAAGAATCATATGTTGTCAAAATTCTCAACAATTGTAGAATTTAGGATTAAGGTATAGAACATTATGATTCACAGCATGGTTTAGGGCTATTGGATTAAAACAAATTCAGTAGAATGAGAGCATTCAATTTTGACCTTTTTCTAATTTTGACTATTAAATTTCCACCCATAATTAATAAATATCAAATCTATAATCGCTCAATTTGCATAGTGAAATGGATAGTGGCATAATATAGTAATGTTCATGTAATGAAACTTTTGTGAAATTTTGAATTATTTTTTAAAACTTTTATGATGATGATAAAAGGTCGCCAAAAATGATTTATAAAAAACTACTAAAACTATTTCAAACGTTTATGATGATGATATCACCTTTTTCAACAAACCGAATTTAACATCCTCTAATGTCAACATGTTCAAATATTTAGGCCATCTTTTCTTATGTATGATATATCAATGTTAAAAGATTAGATTTCAATATCTACGAGATGGTATATAATAGGAATTCAAAATCATTTTATATATTATTATTAAAAACATATAATTGGTGTAAAGTTTTTAAATGTAATGGATATTGTTACTCGTAGAAATAGTTGTCATAGTGCTAGATAATAATGCTCCAAGTACACTTTTCTAATAATGTATATACTCGTTAAATTCTTTATTTTTAATACATAGATATACATAGTAGGTTTGTAAAATAAAATTGTTTTTTGATTTGATTTAAAAAAATTTCCTCATCACATGGGTATTGACAGTAACCCATAGAATAGTCTATGTAGCACCAAATTACTTATTCATCACAATTTTTGCAAACATGCTAAGTGGATACGATAGGTTAAAAAGTTAAAATTTCAATATCTACAACCCGGATCTACAATCTAAGTACATAACAAAAAAGTAGAAAAAAAACCTTATCTTCCATTATGAGCGATCATGCAAATTAGACCAATATTGTATAAGTTGAGCTTAATGGAGAAATTAAAAATATCTTTGAAATTTGGCAAAAATATTAATTATATCGTCAAGGTTGGCATTTCATGCCAAATAATTAATATTTTTTGAAAAAAATCATTTCAATAGATGCCAATTTATGTGAATATTCTTCAAGATTCTCAATTTTCACTAAAGAAAATTGATTTTTTAAATAATTAAAAAAAAAAAGATTTGGGCTTCTCTTTTCATAATTTTTTTTTTCGGATCCTAGCAATTAACCACAGTACCTAAAACAATTTTGTAGAGTGCAATGTGTAATGTTAGAGAATCTCCACCAACACTTTGGATAGTTCTCTAGCTCAGGATAAATAAATGCGCATGGATAGGTCAACCACTTATTTAGATTGTGACACTAAATAAAGTAACCAAGTTCATGGCCCTCAAAACCACTCAAGCTTGTGTATCTTCTCTGTGTAATTACACATCAATTCATACGTGGCAGCTTGTGATTGGCTTACTTACTATTTTCAGAGTCAAATTGAGGGATGTTGGTGGGGATTACATGATATGCCCTCTAATTTTTGAACGACCTTCATAGTGCAATTCAAAGTTGTTGGTGGAGATGCTTTTTAAACAATTGACTCATAGCCCATTCACACCAGTTTAGTGCCACTGTTGAGTTTGCATTCCTAAAAGAATGGGAGGTAAAATGAATAAACAAAAAAGTATTCAAAACCTTATCTTTTCCTACTGCAGCTACTGTTGAGCACTGTACAGTGGGGTCCAAGGTCGAATGGCGTTTTTGGTTTCGCAGTGGAAACAAATTCAAGTCTGCCCACTTTGAAAGCCTACCGAGAGCTCAAAACTTGGTATTTTACTACGAAAGTTTTACCAAAGACTTATCTTTAAGTTAATTATGTTTATGCCAAATTTCAAGGCCAAAAGATTCACCCAAAAAAAGTTATTTAAAATCTACCAACATTGGTAGCTGTGGAAATTTTTTCACTGCTGCCAACTTTGACAGCCTCCCAAAGATTGAATTTTATTTTTTTTGCTATGAAATTCTTGGAAACAAATCCTCTTTATGATAATGACAAATGATAAAAATTTCAATGCCAAAAGATTAATAAATAAATAAATATTAATAATCTACCAACATGTGTAGTTGTGGGAAACAATGGGGAAAACTACACACATTGGTAGATTGTAAATATTTTTCTTTGTATAGTTTTTTTGACCTTGAAATTTGGCATGAATGTTGTTATCATAAAGAGCATGTTGTGCCAAAAATTTCATGGTAAGTAGACAATTTATCAACCGTTGGGAGGGTGTCAAAGTTTGTAGCAAAGTTTCCCCCATTGTTTCCCACAACTACACATGTTGGTAGATTGTTAATATCTTTTTTTGTATTAATCTTTTGGCCTTGAAATTTTTATCACATGTTATTAACATATAGAGGTTTTTGTTCCAAGAATTTCATGGCAAAAAAAATAAAATTCAATCTTTGGGAAGCGGCGACAGTGAAAAAATTTCCACAGCTACCAATGTTGGTAAATTTTGAATATCTTTTTTTCGGTGAATATTTTGGCCTTGAAATTTGGCATACATATAAATAACTTAAAGATAAGTCTGTAGAAAAACTTTCGTGGTAAAATACCAATTTTTGAGCTCTCGGGAGGCTTTCAAAGTTGACAGTACTGAAATTTTTCTCACTGCGAAACCAAAAACGCCATTCTACCTTGGACCCCACTGTACAACTGCAATACACTGCCGCAAGTATAGTCCTGTTAATTTCTTGCGTTGCGTTGCTTTCTATCATGAGGTAGTGTAATTCCTGTCTGTCCTATTTTAAAATTTTCTATTTACCTCATATTCCTTCAAAGTTATCAGACGCACGCATGCGTGCAACAGAAATGGTGTAAGGTGGTTACCCCATTCCGAACTGGCTCCTTTTACCAACAGCTAGGGGCATTATCCACAATCAATGCTCCAACGGTGTTGGTTGTAGCATGAGTTACAGTTGGTAATGGGTTCTCTCTTGTTGGTTTTAGTATGTGTAAGTGTGGTTATGGATTCGTTGTTGTTGGTTCAAACATCTTTAGTGTGTGCAATACAAATCTCCTATAGACAGAAAGAGGTGTACCTAAGGTAGTAACACGTTAAACCGACAGAATAAGGGAATTGGTAACCGGGGAGTGCAAAAAGCATGAAGTGAAACCATGAATGTGTTAGCAAATTGGAGACGAAGTGTTGGGTCTTGGAATCAAATTTTTTGGATGCATGAGCAATTTTACATGAATTTTTGAAGTGAAGGTGTTGTAGACACCTAATCAAAATTGTAGACTTACCCAAAAGAAACAGAAGGAACACATGGACAAAACTTGTCAATGCTTTCATCTCATTGGTTCCATCTCATTGGTTCTCGTGAAGTTTTAGTGAAGTTGTGGTCCATATTAGGTACACTCCCAATCACTTTGAGTCAGATTTTAGGAGGCAGGAATGGGTAGTTGGCAGTTTAAGGTGTTACTACCTTATATGACGTGAATGGAATGCGTCATACTTCAACTTTGAAATTTTGTAACTAATTCATTCTTCATCCAAAAATTATGATTCAACTTGTGTTGGAATCTAATTCTTCTTGCCTATCTCTAAAAAATAATAACACTAAATAATTTCAATGCCTCATACCCGTATTTCTTATTTAGTTGGGAATGGGATAACCACCTTATGTGAACGGGCCTTCACTAGAGGGTTACCCAAACATGTGGTGCCCAATTCCTCGCATGAACAATGATTTTACCTTGGCATCTCCTTTGGGAATGCCACCATTTCTACTAGTGACTAGACACGCAGATATTTTTATTCATATCATAGCATCATAAGATTTGATACCAAAATTCTAAGGGTTCAGTTGTTTCACAAAATAAAACAAAATAAAAATAAAGACATAGGGTAATCATAGGGTAGCAGGGTTATAAATTTAGTGTGGGTCCGAAAATCGAAATGGATGTGAGGTGCAGCGATGATTATGAATTGAGTTGCCTTTCAAGCTTGAAGACGAAATGACAGCCTGGTGCACTGTTGATTATTAAACGCTAGCCTCATTCAAACTTTTACTTTCACTTTTAACATTTTTCAGAAAAAAGTTCTTTCAAAATTTTCACAAGCACTCGCACAAGCATGGTTTTAAATTTGAATGTGGGTTTGAATTTGTCTCTTCAGCTACAGTACAGTTCCCAAAAGAAGTTAATTTTTTTTGAATATATATATATATATATATATATATATATATATAGAAACTTTAAGCATATCATTATTTTGTTTTGTTTTTTTGGAATATATATTTTTTTACACGAGAGTTCCATTGGAAATAGCAACCAGGTCAACAGGCTGACCGGAGAGCACTTTTTTATTTTTTATTTTTTATTTTTATATATAATTTAAATTTTATAAACTTTTTATAGTCACTGGAGAGCACTTTTCATATTTTAAAATGCTAAAGACCTAAAAGGTAGTCAGCACGTTTTTTGAGTGTTGGGTTCCAAAGTTTGAAATGCTCTGAAGGCCGTTATTGTGCAAGAATATTTCAAAATGATCAGTTTTAGTGCAATCAACACTTAGCCCTGTGATGCACATGTGATCATATAATGGAGGATGAACAGATTGTAACATTTTTCTTGACTACATCATGTATAATTTTTCATTCATTCAACTTTCTTTGGGTTCTTGTGATAACTCCTAAGGGCCTCCTTCCATGCTTGGATCGTTTCGGCAGTAAACACTGACTTCACCACCACTGAAATCTGCAAAGCACTTCCATGTGCACCGGAAGAGAGGGCCCCCACCAATCTGTACACTCAAATATACCTGCCATATGTCACTAAACTTAGACGCAACAAAGAATGGAGCCAATGAAAGGTGCCACCGATGAGCAGTGAAACTCAATGTTCTGCTTCTCCACTCACCCTCTTTCAGTGAAGTTTGAGACCTCAGTCCTTATCGTTTTCTTGATTCCACCGGAACCGATCATACATAGAAGCCCGCCCTAAATGCCTAAAGCCCGCCCTAAATGCCTAGAGCCCTCTCTAAATTCAGCAGTAAAGATGCATTATAAAATGCAACCTATTGGGATATTTTGAACTTGATATATGAATAAAAATTGTACATTATGAATTTTAGATTCTATTCATACAGTTAAATCTATGGTTGCTATTACCAATAATTTTGTAGAAGATTTGAAACGTGAAATTCAAAATTATTTTGTAATTCAATTACGAATAAAACATTGACAATCTAGAGATGAATTTTTTTGTGATTTGGTTGAAATGTAATACTCTAAGTGTAGTGAGTTTTGGGGATTTTTTGGTTGCTTAATTTATGAGTTGACTTTTTTTAAAACACTTTTACACTGAAATCTTCAAAATTTTGGATGAATCACTACAACATGAAACGAGGCATAAAAATTTCACAAATCATCGCTTTTCTAATTGGATCACATGTGCATGAAGCTAACTTCCCTTAGAATCTATGGTAAAAATTCCACACTGCAAAAAGTACATGATAGATGAGAAATTATGGATGAAATCTGTACATTTTCCAAAAAACGGACGCTCAGGCAATTAGGAGTTAATTGACTATCATTTATACGATATGAATCTTCAAAATAAGATATTGTTATTTTTTGAAAAACAACACTATTGATTTATGTCAAGTTTCATTTTGAGTTCAAAAAGTGAGACTTTAACCCCTAAACGTACCAACGTCTAGAAAGTGAATCATGAACAAATTTGAAGCCTTGTAACTTTTTCATACAACCTCATATGATTTTCGTCCAAATCACGTTTGAAAGCCTATTAAATTCTCTACCAATTACAATAAATCTCTCGTGATGGGGAGCTCTTGGTAATATTGGAGAGGCCTCCAACTACAATTATGTCAAACTTGTTGGGTAGATTTTATGTTTGCAACGGTCTTCTCATGTACTGTACACCTCATGTACATCATGTCTCTTGTATAAAATTTGAAACTTAAATTTCAAAATTCTTCATAATTTGATTACAAATAAGACATTGACAATTTGTGGATGGAATTTGCTGGGTTGGGTTGAAATGCAATATCCTAAGTGTATGATCTTTTTGAAGAAAAATCGTCAAAATCTACTATTCGTTAGGATAGTATCACCAATTATGGATGCATGTGTTCACGAACTTGTAAAATTCAAGATGAATAAACAATGTTTCATCCATATGTTTCATTCATACTCACGTATATAAATGCTTCATCACTCCAATTAAGATAACAACAATGGGTTCTATCTTAGAAAATTAAAAAGAAAAAGAGAATCATTGACGGAACAACCCGTTTGAGTTTTGTATGAATACGATAAGTTGGATAAATTAAGGGCCTACAATAAGTTAGTCCGACCAATGGAATCTCTAAAATTGGAGGCATCTCTAAATTTAGTAAGAATTTGTGCAAATAATTGTGCTTGACTGCCCACAACTTGCCAAAACAAAAACAGTGCATGGACAATCATTCTCTTTTGTGTGATGACTCTCTACCAGTAGTTCGTCTAGGCATTCCATCAACATGGGTGTCATGTGCTATCAGTGAGCTAGCCTTTCTCACAAAATACACTAGAAGAAAACAAATTGTTCTCGAGCATCATCATACCTTGTGCGGTTTCAAAGATGAAAGAAAGTAACATGTACATGAAAGCACAATCAATGGTTTCCCAGGGTTTCAGCAACATTGGTCTCGTTGACTTCTCCCTAAAGAAGAGGAAAAAAAAAAAGCAAACTCTGACCCTGACCCTTTTGTTGTTGGCCAAACTAAAGAATCTCACTTATTCCTTCTAAACCCAAAGAATGCCTAACTTAACTTGGATAGCATTTCGAAACAGGGTCCACTTTCAAAAGGCAAGTTTTTGGTTGATTTACCCATCATGGAAACACTGCACCCTCCAAGATCGGAATATGTCAACATTCTCCAAACTGCCACAGAAAAACAAAAAGAAACATTAGGAAAACAACTATGTTCAATAATGCAGTATGGCGTTCAAAAAGTTTTGTTCCTTGACTATTCCACAGATAGTTTGTGTGTAGAAAAACATGTTAGAAACCCCAAGAAACGAAGAAATCCTTCAGATGGAGCTGCTTGGACAAGCCAAGGTTTGTCCATCTTCCAACAAGAGACCTGGCACTACATGTTCAAAATGCTTCCAATCTAACATTCTAAGGTGATATCACCTCGATATATGAAATACCACTCTTCAAGATTCTTTAATTAAAGTGGTAGTGTCACCTTCCTTATCAAGATCCCCATTTTCATGGGAGGCAGAGGGACCCTACTAAAACTTGTTAATAATGTTTTTCTTTGTTCGAAAAACTAATAATCTTCAACCTTGAATACTTCTTATTGTTCTTTATATAATACTGGAATGGGTGTGCAAGAGGTTGTGGAGAGAGATCGCAAGAGTGCAATCCATTGGACGCTCCTACAATCATCCATACACCCATCCCAATTAAAAGATCATAAAGTTCTCCAATCCAAGTGACTGAAGAGCCAAACATGTCTCTTCTTATTCGGATTGCGTACAAGTTGACCTTTTCCCCGAATGGTTTTGGTACTACCAAAACTGAGTCTAGGTAGTCAACATCCATGTAGCGCTTTTGCAAAAGAGAGCCTTCTGGCCCAAGCTTTCATATGAAGCCCATTTCAAACATGGAGAAGGGATGATCAAGCTGAACCTCCCATGATCACATTTTAACATTCATTTACAACAATACCTGCATGAACTATGGGGCATGAAGACAACATACCCCTTAATCTCATCTCCAGATTTGCATGTACAGCACATTTGGAGATTTGTTTGAATGCTGAAGGAAAGTAAAAAACATAAATACAGAGAAAGGACAAATACGATTTAAATTTCATGATCAGTTGGGTAATATTCAATAGGAAGAAGGGAGAAATTTTGTACTTCCATACGATTTCGACTGGCGTTCAAAGATGAGCCAGATGAGCAGCTTTCTGATCCTCAACCAGCGTCATATGCCCTTCTGCCATTAGGAGAATTTTTTATCTCTTGTTAGTGGAGATTGCAAATGTAGGAGAGGAACATGTTTACTGAGCATTAAATAATAAATAATTTAACGGTTTCACTTGCCATTTTCTCTACCTTGGAATTGCTTAGACATCATCATCATGAAGTACAGAATATGTCTCGCAAGAAGAATCGGAGAGCAACACCGTGCAGGCTCCAACCCTGGCACTATGACCCGCTATGAGCTTGCTCAAAAAGCTACCAGGATTACCCCGCAAGTCAAGACGCATACTCTTGCCTGAACAGCACAACATAACACAATTTTTATGAGAACACTGAAATTATGTTAAGATGAAATTTGTTCAGAAAATCATGCATGGCCATTGCGTAAGTAAACCAGTAATCAACAGAATCGATCTTGAACAATCACCAGAGGGAAAGGGAAAATTTGACAAGGATTAAGCGTATCATTGAATGTAATAGAGAACTACGAAATAATCTAAGTCTCTGACTTCAGCAGGCGAAATTAATTAAATTTACCAGTGGCTTCTCCATAGATTTTGGAGTTTCGTATTTCTTTTGTAATGGATATAATAGAGTCCACAGAAAGTAAGTTTGCGCTCGCATCAATGGTAATTAAACTGCTACCACCAGCGGACATGATGGAAGCCAACATAGTAGCTCCAGGTGCACCAATTCGATTTTTACTGCATACACAAAAAGCAAAAGGTTTTCAAGTAAAAACATCACTCATTCCAATAAACAAGGAACCATGACAAAAACTCTTTGAAATATCACATCTGTAAGCTTCAATGAGATATTTTCTGGATCTTGAGAGCGACTAAAAACCCACAACAGTCAAGTTAGTTACACATTTATAAAAGTTCAAGGCAACTAGACCTGACACTCTTGATATTTGAATTTGTCTAATACATGTAGTTAAAAACTTGACTATAATCGACAAGTAATGGCAGGAATACAAAAAGAAGATGGTGTTTAACAGGGCACACCTGATATCAATGTGAAGAAGCGTTCTGCTAGCAACCAGTGTCTCTTCAAGTACATAAGAGCATCCTGACGGACCCAAATCTATGTCACTAATATCTAAATTCTCCAATGCGCATTTGCTAATTAACTGTGCCAGGCTTGGTATCACCGTACTGCAAAATCCATCAAGTCGCAGTTTTCCCAAGTTAGCTACCGTTCATGAATCTAGTTTAAAATAGATGATTCAATCTTGATAAGAAAATGAGTCATTAAACTAAAACCTGCACATCATAGAGACCTACCTCCCAAGACGATTGTTAGCAATCGACAATCGCTGAATTGTTGTTCGTGAGTTTGACAACGCATCGAGCATGATTATCGCACTGTTCGCAGTCATGTCACAGGATGCTAAAAATAGCTCTTTAAGTGTAGTACACGTATTGGTGACATATGGTACTAAAAGCCTGCAAAACATTGACATAGTTCATCACTAACTGCAAACAGGCAAGCACATACTTAATAAAGTTCAGTCAAACAATCAATTGATTACTGTATAGCTTAGCACGTACATATAATATCTTTTGGGTTGAGAGAAGGAATACAATGTTTGTACCTGATGCCAGCATCCTGCAAAGGGTTTTCACTCACATCTAGTCGCTGTAATGATGGCATTTTACTCAGACACTTCGCTAAACTTCCAGCAGCTTCACTATCCAACATATTAGACCTGAGGATGGGTCCACATGCTCATTATAAGTGATGCAACTTGTACTAACACCCCTTTCTAGATGGTGATACAGATTATGTCCAAAATATGAAAAGCAGGAATATAAAATCACTCAAAGATGAGAAAGTTTGAAAAGCATCAACCTTAAATCAAGTGCACTGAGCCGCTTAAACACAGGCGTTGATTCAGATTCAGCAAGATTGCCAGTACTCATGGAACTCAACAATAAATTTGTAAAGACTTCTCCGAGCTGTGAAATAGAACAAAAACATGAAGTAGAAAAGGTGAATTATAACTCACTAGCCCATGAACTAAAATTCATCTGATGTGCATATGCTACATAACATTCTGAAACTCGTTATCACACACCAGCGCCTGGCCTATATAGCAAATACATGTCACCATTGTATTTTAGCATTTAGCAAACAGATCAAAAGTGACTCAAATTTCTAATACAACGTTTGATTCTACCTTTGCTAGCAACCGCTTCTTTAATTCATACTAACCCCCAAAAACCAGAACCGAAAACTAGCGATCCACATGCAAAGAACTACGATGCTTCGATCCACATACCTCGTTGTCTGCCAGTTGCACAAGGCAGATGTTTTTTGCATACTGCAATATGATTTTCATAATAAAAACAACATTCTCTTGATCTAAATAATTGTCACAGAGTTTTAACGATCGAAGACACCTGTCAAGAACAAACGAGCGTCAATCACTTGCACTGTACTTTCAACTAATAGTCAACAATTCGATCCAATTCAGTTACGAGGACTTGCCTGGCAGCACATAGAAACCGAAGAAAATCAATTGATGAATTGACTGCAAAAAGATCTGCTTGATCAAAGATTCTTGTGTATATCAGTGCAAAGTGCTGAAGATGATGTCGATCGCCTGTGGGGCACATAGCTCTGCCAATCTTGTTCAAAGTTTCACCAGAAAGCCTCGAATGATAAAATTCCACACAACGCAGCGTTGGCATGCTGGTTGTCAACAGCTGACAGATGCCTGTAAGCTAGCGACAAAGACCATTCAGTCATCACCAACTTCGTGTGAAGATTTGTGAAGAAAACATGGACGGTTGGCAGCACATACAATTTTATGACCTGCAATCAGAGTTATCCTAGTATACCAAACGAGGCTACACAGATCTAAAGAATGGAAACAAATTGCACACAGACCACGCACGAACAGAAATCCTGAGGAATGAAACTAATCCATAACAGATAATAACTTACTTCAGACTTGATTCTGACATTGCAAAATGTAATCGAATGTAGTTGAGCATGTTTAAGCAGTATCTGAGAACCCACTGGCACGTAGTGAGATATAGTTAAAAATAACATTACAAGCTGACTTGCACAATCACAATTATCATATGATGAGCTCCGTGTCCAAACCAGGACGACAAAGCTCTACAAAGTAGCATCTGAATTTCCAACCAAATGAATAGGCATAGAATCTCTGAATGCAATTGGTGATGAACAAAATGTGTTGGACTCGAGATTCTATATTAGAAAAAGCTGCACACTACTATGCAGCCCAAAAGAACAAAGCAAACAGAACCGTTACATACTGTTTAACACCATAACATACCACAAGCTCGGGAGAACACAATACGCAATGAAGCCGCAACTTTCTACATGAGACAAAAGAGGTGTTGTTAACGCCAAATCAGTTTATCTGACTAGAAACAGAGACCGATACTTGTCTGTGGAATAAAGAATCGGAAGAAGCTGTACAAATGCAACTATTAAACAGGAACTTACAAAACTTGATGTTAAGGAACTAACCTGACAAACCGACCAAAATTTACACAATTTGCACGCAACGTGAAGAGTGAAGTCTCTTCATTTCCAATAGTCTCGCCAATCAAATTCTTCACCAGGTCACCTACAACATAAAGTCAACTTACATAAAAGATATGGTGGGAAATCCTGGACATAAATTTGTGAAAAGTCAACGTAGAAGGTGGCAGTATTTCAACAAAGTTTGCTGGAGTATACAATAAGAAGAGAGAAAGGAAGAGAAAAAAGTTGAAAACGGCTTACTTGGGAGGAGGACGCTGCCAATTTGACAGTCCGGACTCGAAATTGACGGATCTTCGGACGCTGCGTTCAAACACCTGCATATATACATTCAGGAACGGTGTGTCCATCAACAAGCCTCAAGTATTTGTAAGTGCTCTCGTAATGATCCTACATAGACGACCTAATTTGAATAATAAGCAACATGACAACGGAAGCATACATCAATAAATCTAAGTTACAAATATTGAGCAAGGTGTTTGTATGTCTCACCACTGCAAGTGTGCTTCCCAGTACAGTTGCTGCCAATCTGGTTCTCCTTGACAGGGATCATCACTGTTCTCTAACTGTGAGATTATTGTCTGCGGGGAACATGCAGGCCAGCGCTTATTGTACAGAGATTTCCAAGCTGTAGACATGCCCAAATTCAGCGACGAACAATCCAGAGGCCTGGGAGAATCATTGTAACTCCTTTTTCTTCTACAATATCGTGTCTCCTCATATGATCCAGAATCGCTTCTTCCTTCCTCATCGTTAGGCTCACTCTGCTCCCTGCCGAACCCAGACATTGCCTCAGCAGCGCATCCAGGGCTTCCCTCTCTCCATTCCCTGTATGGGGAGAGGCATACAAAAATTAGCTCACACATGCAAAGAATCTTCACATTCTGGGAGTCTTAATAGGGGCGGGAACTATAGAAGGGAAAGAAATAATTTAAAAAAAATAAAAAAAACAAAACAAAATGGTGAGCAGAGTACGTTCAATTCTACCACCGTGAATGGTGACATCATCGCAGTACAACAAGAATATTCTTCTCTCACCTCGAATATAGTAGAAGTTCGTTGCTCAGAGCTTGTAGTGTGAGGGGTGGTAGATGAAGTAGAATGCCATTGATCATATCTGGTGGTAAGTCCTTACATACCTTCCAGTAGTCCAAATCTGCGATGCTTGCACACAAATACTGTCAATATTCAGGACCGAGAGTTCTGATAAGACCTTCCTAAATGATTGGATTGACATTTGCTAAACAAAACAATAGAAACAAATTACAAAATATGTCGTCCACATGTCAAATGGCCAGAATCATATTGAACTACACTGTAATGCAATGCACAAGACTTAAGGCCACAGTAGCAAATCACTAAAGCGGATTGATACGTAGCATGTGAATAATTCATGCGTGAAGACGGTAAGGTAAGCTAAAGAAAAACAATGGCACCGATGATAATCACTCTCTCCATGCTCTGTAACTCAAATTACTTGACAATGTGCGACGATTGTTCATGTGTTCAAATTTCATCACAATAATTAAGATCAGGAGGTTCACATTGATGACAAGAATAAAACTAGAGACGCCTCCACAAAAGCTGTACGAGCAAAAATCTTACTAAAGACCTTGCACTGACAAAAACGATGCAACTCCAACTATCCGATTACCATCGCAACGCTCATTACAAACCGGCAGCCTATCGTAGCTGTGGATAATTCACGGTGAGGTAAGCTAGAGAAAAACAACGGCGCTGAAGCCAATCACTCTCTCCATGCTAAGGTCCTCAGAGAGACTTTTCCTCGTTCGATTTTTATTGCGTCTCTAGTATTTACTCGACATCAATGTGAACCTCCTGATCTTAATTATTGTGATGAAATTTGAACACATCGCACATTGTCTTTATAGAACAAAAATGATGTAACTACAACTATCGGATCAACATTGTATTAATTCCTATTCAAGCTATTTCGATCATCATACACCATCCTAAACCCTAATGAAAGTCGAATAACATACCAGAAGTAAGATGAGTCGCCAAAACCTTCTGGCACAAGAGCAACAGAGACGGAGGTTTGGCCATGGCCATGGTGCCCTAATGTCCTCAAAAAAGCACGGAAATCACTTGCGATTTGATCCAACAATCCGCCATGTCGAAGAACTGATTTGCTGAAAAAGAATGGCATGAATCCGCGCGCCAGAAACCTCCGATTGCGACCAAACTCCTCGAGCAGGGGTTTGCTTGAGGCATGTCGAGCGCTTCGGGAGACGAAAAGAGCCTCCGTCAATGCTTCGTCCACGACGAAAGCGTTCGCTCGTCGGAAATATCAACTGATGAGATTCGTTCGTCGGGTAGTCCACGAAATACAATTCGTTCGTTGACGATAGTGGAAGAATAAAATCCCTATTCAAACTTTAAGCGTCCGACGAAAGTGGATGACTAAGAGCATCTCCACCCTGCCGCGTCGAAGGGACGCGCTAAGCCTTTTGACGCGGCCCAGCTGAAAAAATAGGGCCAGTAAAGCTGGCCTTGATATTCAGGCCTCGTCAAATGAGCTTTCCCACATACCATCGTCGCGGGCGAGGGCATTCTTTCCTGCGCCCAAGTTGCGGGGGTATTTTTGGCTTCTGATAATCCACTTGGGGATTCGGAGTTGAAGCTTTCGGATTTGGGGAGCTGTGCATTCGGGAGATCAGGGGCTGGTCTGTCAGGATTTGGGAAAGTGCAGGGGTCGCGTTAAAGTTCCCCCATCGAACTTCGCGGGGGGGTGGGAGCCCACCAGACGGGAGGAGGCCGGGCAGCCCGCCCACAGCATTCTTCATCGTGGACTTCGTCGTGGTCTTCATCGTCGGGAAGGAGCACTCAGGCTTCATCGTCGGGTGACTTCATCGAACTTGGGCCATCAGTCAGTCCTCTTCATCAGTTCATCGTTGTCTTCGGATTCATCGACTAGTTCCTGATCCCTAATCGCTCCGTCTCTCTCCTGCGGCGCCGACCGGTTCTGAGCTCCTCGTCAACATGATCTCCATCGTAATATGACCTAGCTCTTTGCCGTATGCACTAGTGTTCTGGACAATGTTCGGCAAGGTTTTTTTGAATTGAACGTTTTCTTAAATTTTTCATTCTTCATTTTTGTACTTTTAGGTTGCAAAGAATGCAACCTGTGTCACCAAGAACGAAGCTCAACATGTGTTGCGAACGAAGTATTTTCATTCTTGGATATCACAGCTTAACACGCACTTCGCCACACTATCGATAACGATCATTGACTCATGCACACATTCATTCACAGCCAGTCAGGTTAAAGTAGTTGGAAGCTTGGTATGAGCAATCTCCAAAAGAATGCATACCGGTGCAAGGATTCAATATTGAGATCATTTCTTTGGATGCCTGCTGCAGGTGCCATTTCGATTGAATCACTTGACTTTGTGCTGAACAGAATCCACCGTGATATATAGTTATATACGCATCAATTAACATGCCGGTATGTACACCGTGCTATGTACATATCAATTAACAGGCTTGAGGGTCACATTAATGTTGTGAAAACACTTGGTTGGACCTTGAAAATGATGAGCTGCTCTTATTACGGAAGAGAAAGCAGTCTCTAAAGGTGAATCTGGAAGCTGGCACAAGTTCTGGAAATCAATCTGACCGTGCTAGGACGAGTCCACATTTTGAACTGCTTGAAGCAGTGGGCATCGATCGTGAGGCACGGAACACCTGCAGATCAAGGAGATCTCAAAACCAAGAATGCTCAAACCGGTCGGCGCCGCAGGAGAGAGACGGAGCGATTAGGGATCAGGAACTAGTCGATGAATCCGAAGACAACGATGAACTGATGAAGAGGACTGACTGATGGCCCAAGTTCGATGAAGTCACCCGACGATGAAGCCTGAGTGCTCCTTCCCGACGATGAAGACCACGACGAAGTCTACGATGAAGAATGCTGTGGGCGGGCTGCCCGGCCTCCTCCCGTCGGGTGGGCTCCCACCCCCCCGCGAAGTTCGATGGGGGAACTTTAACGCGACCCAAAGTGCAGAATGACTGGGTACAGACTACCCATAATATGGCATCAAACTGCCCCGTCACCCTCTGGATTCTGCGCCCGTGCCATCAACCTCCGGAACTCCGTCACTTGCGATTTTGGCGTGCTCCTGAAGATCTGGGAATATTCTTGACAGCGGCTTGTTTGGAGAGCTAGTAAATCAACGTGGGTGGAGAACAACCACGTGAGAGTTTAGAATCACAAGCTTGGAGCCCGCCAAACAACTTTTCCAGAGCCTCGGTTCCCGCGCAAGGGTGGAGATGCTCTAAAGTCCCTATTCACACCTTAATCGCCCGACTAGAACATCAGATTCTCTTAAGCCCCCAAGCCTCCGTCCATGCTTCGTCCACGACGAAAAAGTTCGCTCGTCGGGGAAGTCAACTGAGAACATTCGTTCGTCGGGAATGTCCACGAAAAACCATGAAGCATGTTTTTCCCTCTGTTTTTGCAGCGTCACGGCAAGCAGCATTCGCCATAGCCACGATCTGCCTCGCCTTCTGTTCTCTCATTAGCTAGTGCCGCCTTAGCCTCCGATGCGGCCCTTATGAGCTTCAAGAGTCCACTTAGGGTTTCGACAATTGCTTAGAATATTGTGATGTCTGTGCGGAGGACAGTGGACCGGTGTCCCGTGGACACAGAAGCGCAGGAAGGATGCGGGATTCCGTGGGGCGCTACGGTGGCGCCGTTCGCGGCCGCGGACGAGCTCGGGCGCCATCCGGAGCAGGGTGAGCACGGCGAACTGCTCCCGCGATGCGACAGCTGCTGGGCATACATCAACTGCTTCTGTGAAGTCGACAAGTGGGCGTGGACTTGCTCGCTTTGTGGACAATTGATCGGGTTTTCGGAAGAGCAGGCTGGGAAGTACCAGTCGTCCGCCAACCCTGCGGTTTCCTCCTCGTTTGTTGACCTAGAGTTCGAGGGTAAGAGCTCCACGATCGGCCGCATTTTTTGGCTGGATGTTTCTGACGTACATTTTTGATGTTCACTGATTTTCTCAATCTGATTTGACACCAAGCAGATGAGGATGCCACGGAAGATGATTTCCAGGCTAGACCGGTTTTTGTTGCAGCTGTGGATCTGTCAGGTAATTAGCATTCTTATACTTTTCAGGTTAGGGTTTGACGTCCAGAACTGAGTTTTGAATGCAATTAACCCCTAAGCGTCTACTGTGTATTTTCTGCAGTGTAGGAAAATTGGACACCTTGCT
This sequence comes from Pohlia nutans, assembly GCA_022496805.1. Classification (NCBI taxonomy): domain Eukaryota; kingdom Viridiplantae; phylum Streptophyta; class Bryopsida; order Bryales; family Mniaceae; genus Pohlia; species Pohlia nutans. The sequence continues at coordinate 13,033,580 of CM040091.1, read as the reverse complement.
GCAAATTATAGAAAATGACTTTAAGTTGACACGATCGACACTGTTGATCTTGTAGTGTAGAACAACAGTTTTAAAATGATGTGTTGCAAGCAGACAACCGAGGTAAAATGAGAAAATGCCACCGTTGCAAAGTTCAGTGATGCTTCTGATAGAACTCTGTTATTAATTTCCTAGCTTTATATTGCGAGTGTGCTCTTCTCTTTGTAGCAGCAGTGGATCTGTCAGGTAATTAGCATGCTCATTTTTTTTTAGGTTAGGGAATTGACGATTGGTATGACCTTAACCCCTAAAGGTCACAAGGTGTGACAATTTGAGAAAAAGTACTATTGGAGGAATATTTTGGAATTGATATGCAAATGAAAGTTGTAGATTTTGAATTTTAGATTTCATCCGTATGGTTAGATTCACCAATATTTTATCATAAAATTTGAAAGTTAAAATTAAGAATTCCTTCTAAATTTGATCACAAACAAAATATTAATATTTTTTGAGTAAATGTTTTTGAAATGGATTTGAAATGAGATACTCTTGACATGGTGATTTAAAAAAAAAATTGTGATCCTTGAATCTATGACCTAAGGCCACTTTTAAACTAAAGTCATTGCAATTTTAGCTTGGTCAAAATTTCACATATACGTTTTTGTCATTTTAGAGAAGTATGTACTCTAACAACACCAAATCCAACCGTTGGATAGGACAACAACTTGATGAAGTATCTCTAAAAAAAGTTTTATGGTGAAGAGGCCTAAAAAAATGTTTCATGGCAAAGAGTTTTAAGAGTACGAGAGGATGAAAACAATCATCCATCGACCCCAGAGGGCCTTTAAGGGTTTATGTAGAAGGATTAATGTTGGGCTACTCTTTTTTGCTGAACCGAGTGTTGAGCCCCTGACAGAAATCTGTTATTAGTCTCCTAGCTTTATATTGAGTGTGCATTTCGCATTATTGTGGTATTGGTGTATAAACCCTATCGTTTGGACTACTACGGGTGACAGATTCAATTTCTTTGTGTGGTGCAGCTTCTGAGGAGTTTCTGGAGCTAGTGAAGAGCTCCCTCCTTGCTGCCCTTGAAGGTACGCTCTATGTTCAGCTCCGTGTTAACAGTCTTTATATTATTTATACCGTGTCTGGCAGCTGTATTCCCATCATTCTCATGTTGTTGATTTTTATTGTCTGCACATTTCGTATCGCTCTGCAAAGCACTGATGTGTGATGTGTTACATTTGGCAGCTATTAATCCAGGAGCGCTATTTGGACTGATTACGTTTAGTCACAAGATAGGGCTGTACGATGTACAAGGCCCAATTCCAGTTGTGAAGTATGTTAGCATTCCTCCAGACATGGATGCGAAGCTTCCTGTTGATCTCGACATGGCCATGCCTTTGCCTGCATTTCTTGCTCCAGTATGTTCAGCTTACTTCCCACCCCTTTTGAATGCATGCTTACTCATCTTTTTTGGTCTGTTCCTGCTTATTCTCATCATCGCACTTCGACGTGAACGCACTCTTCGTACTTGGTTTTGCTAACTTTCAAATAGAAACACAGAGTTGATAACAATTTTTGATGGAATAAGGTGGAGAGCAACAAGGAGCACATTGCTGCAGCATTAGAGACGTTAAGACCTACAAGCTCTTGGGAGCGAGCCACAGCAGCAGGACAAGGCGTAGAGGGAGTATCAATGGGTGGTCGTGGATTTGGTGTTGCTATGGACGCTCTCATCAAGTACTTGGGACCTGAATATGGCGTTACGTTTGCCATGGGTACAGCACTGTTCTTTCCATGAGCTGCTTTGCCTGGTGTCTGAATGACTCCCTCCACTGTTGTACCTATTGGAGGTCTCTTTTTACGGTGATTTGGTCCATGTCTGTTTTGAGTATGCGATTAATTGACCATGTTCCTTTAAGGTGCATGGGATTATGAACGAAGTTTTCTAATTCTCTTTGTTATGTTGCAGCGCGAGTATTTGCATTCTTATCCGGCCCACCTGATTACGGTGCCGGACAGTTGGACACGAGACGTTATGGAGATCAGTATGCCAGTAAGGGTGAAGATGCAGACAAGGCTCTTCTTCCCGCGCAAACATCTTACTACAAAGATTTGGTGAGTGACAGCAATGTGGTCGTTTCTATTCCTGTGAGCGCAGCTAGTACTCTCAGCTAGATTTTGTCCTCCATATTCAAATTCTTAGAATCAAGATTTTGGACAATGCTGTGCCGGAGCAACTGGATGATGTGCATGTTAATTTTATAGAGGAAGAGAGTCATTGAGTCGTCCAGCATAAATGAAAAAAACTCTTGCTTGTTATAGGCCGCACAAGCAGTGCTAGCTGGTGTTTGCGTGGACCTTTTTGCTGTGACAAACGAGTACACTGATCTGGCTTCGCTCAAGTACTTAAGTATAGAAAGTGGTGGGGGGCTGCTGCTCTATTCAAGTACCGAAGAAGCCACTCTTCCACAAGACCTGTGCGTGAGGATCCTTTTCCTTAGAGTCCTGGTTATTTCCTTGTAGGCATTACATATGAACGAGTTCAGTCCTTTCTGTGATTTAAATTTTGCGAAGAGTTTTGAGTGATTGCGTTGTCAAGGCAAAGAGTTAGATGATTTTATTCATTTTTATCGACCGTTCCGGTCCTGACTTGGAGAGTCTTATGTCTCTTGATTGTTGATAGCATTCGAAGGTATAGGTAGAGTGTAGTGTGAAACTGCTCTTCTATGATTATGTGCTGTGTAGTCAGATCAGAAGTCTGACTCCTGGAGTTCCTGCACGCAGATATCGCATGCTCAGTAGGCCTTATGCTTTTGGGTGTATACTACGTCTTCGGACTTCATCGGAGTTTAAGGCAGCCACTGTTGTAAGAACTGGAACCATTTAGTCTACTTCCATGCAGACTTGCACTATGTTTTCATGCTATAAGCTTTGTTACGACAATTAATGAATAGTCTTGGCAATTGGGTGCAGTATGGGCATTATTTTCCAGATCCTGAGTACGATAATGTTCAACGTATTATTTGTTGCGACCAATTTGCAACGTATGCTGTCGATTTTGAATTCTCTTCTACATCAGGCTTCTCCAGGTGAGGGCAGATCTACTTCTTAGCAATCTTAGTCATTCTATTCCTCACTAATCTATCGATCATTAGCATGGGTATGTACTATTGGTGGGGAATTATAGTAAAAATGAATGATGATTTCAAAATAGTTTGGCTTTTAGGGCATTTAATCCTTCAATTCTGATCACTCTGTTTGTGCAAGTTATCTGGAAAGTTTGACTTTCTGATGCGTGGTTGCCTTGTGAATATGGCCTTCCAGGCACATGGAAACTCCACCTGTTTTGCAAATGGCTTTCCAATATTCCATCCTTGTGCCACAAGAAGACACGAATCATTCGTTTGGGAATGGAAACCATGTCAATGGCTCAGCCTCATCTCACAGGTGCAGGTCAACTGTTTACCCTGTCGCAGCTTTTGAATGAACCTGCAAAAATCCTTGAATACGGTGTTTGCAGATGATGCTCGACACAATTGTTTGACCCAGTTGCTGGAGTTCGGCCTGTGCCTTATGGAAACGATAGATGTTGCAGCTCATGCAGATGTAACGTAGAGTGCAAAATCACCTGCATTGTGCTCTGTGCAAATTTTTGGATTTGATTTATCGCAAACTAATTTTGGGCCTTTGAGCAGTGTATGAAAGATCACCTCTTTTCCTCGTCTTTTTGTAAAAAGGCAGATTGTATTTTCGTTAGTACAACCCAACAACTTCTATTAGTTTCAAATCAACCAATAATGAGAGTTCCTAACATGTTGTACTTTTGCTCGGCTTCAGTCAAGGTTACATGGTGAAAAGACGCCTCAGAATACGGACTTTGCGAATGGAAGTAGCTCCCAGCTTCACATCATTGTACGAGAGTGCGGACCCTGAGGTCATCTTGACTGTCCTAACACACAAGGTATTTTCAACTACTGGAAGCATTCGTTAGTAATATAATGTTAATTTCTTGTCCCACGTTTTCTATGGAAAATTGATGCAAATTGTGGAAATAGTAGAGACAGTTCATAAGTCTTTAAAAACTAACAGTGTGTATCCCCTTTTTTGCTCATAGCTGCATGCAATGTTTCATCATAGAGTTAGTTTCTTCCCTAACTTGGGGTTTCGGTCCCACCCTTGCAACTCCGAGCTGAAACAGGGGTCACATTGCTTTTTGCACCTAAAATATTTTTGACCCCTTGTTTTCTATCGATTGCATTTTGTTTAAAGTTGAACACTTGAAGCTTTCAATTCTATATAGGGTGCATGCGTCTGAAATGGGAGGGAAAAAATAAAGACACCTGTTAACTTATCAACTACAGTAGTTGTTTCTCTCAACGGATCATTTTGATAGTTGGCACTTTTGGAAAATTACAGATCATTCGGGCATCTCTGGACGATGGTGTGAAGGAGGCCCGCGCACTCTTGCATGACTGGCTAGTCATTCTGACAGCGCAATACAATGACTACTACAAACTCGCCCAATATGGAGATCCGACCACAATGAGCACGTTGGATGTGGCATTCTTAAAGGTCCCAAAATTGCAAGCCTTGCCCCGGCATGTCTTCGCACTTCTTCGGAATCCGTTATCGAGAACCCATGAGGAAGGAGTACATCCCGATCACAGAATATACCTTCAATGCTTGTTCAGGTAAATGATACTCCCTCCGTCCCAAAGTCATTGTCATGTTTGAAAGTCATATTTGAAAGTGCTTTTTTAAGTAGGTCAAAAAAATACTTCCTTGCGGCTAATTTTATTTAGGTTGCAATGAACACATGCAATGTTCTTCAATCATTCTAGTGACATAATTTGGAACCTTTTTTAGTCATGTTTCTTACAATATGATCAATGAAATTGGCTCAAAGAAATACCAAACAAATTTGTGTGACAATAATTTTGGGACGGAGGGAGTATCTGCTTGGGCTACGTTTTAATTTGAGCTTTGGTGTTCTTGATAAGGTACATTTATCTGACAGCAATTCAAGAAATGTGTACTAACTGGATTTTATTTTTTTTAAATTGCTCTCATGGCAGTGCATTGGAGCCTTCATTTCTCTTGAGAGCTGTTTATCCCGTGTTGTCATCATTTGAGACACCAGACAAGCAAGCATACCCCCGTCATTCACTTAGTCGAGCAGCTTTAATCACCAGTGGCAGCCCCATCTTCTTTCTGGATGCCTTCACTACGCTCATTGTTTATTATTCTCCAACAGCTGATCCGGCCTTGCCGTTCCCTCCGCCACAAAACTGTAAGATTGATTAACCCTGAAACGTTTTGCATTTTTTCCTGTTCTTTTCCACCTCTTTTTTCTTTTGAGAAAGTATAAATTACACCAAAATGAAGTCAAAACTTGTCAATTGACTTTATAATTCAAAATTTCTATTGCGTCAGAGGACATCGAGAATTGAACGTCAAACTTATTTTTAATTTTTTCTTGATTTATGGCTGACAAGATTAGATTGTTTTGAATAACATACATAAAAACATGCATTTGACATGCTTAGAAAGAAATACCATCGTAATTGATCAAAACCTTCTGGACTTCTGGACAATTGGAATCTATTAACTTTTTGAAACTTTACTCTCATATCTTGATTTTATTCATTTTTGCCGATCGACATCTCCTGTAGATGAATAACAAAAAACTTTGATGAGGTCCTAGCTCTTTAGTGAGAAACTCCACCCATGGAAGTTAGACCTAACTCTCCTCGTGGACTTGCTCAGGTGCACTGCGGTCGGAAATCAACAGATTGAAGCAAGAGAGAAACATAACTCCCAAGCTGCTGATGATCAGAGGAGGCCATGACAACACCGAGCCTTTTGACAGGTATTTAATTGAGGAGCAAGACGTGGATGGTAGTGGGGTAGCGACAGGGATGGGATTTGTTTCATTTTTGGACCAAATTGCACATGATGTCCTCAAGTACATGAAATGAGAACATGTTTTCTATCGCCCCTAGACTCCTAACGGTGGCGATTTGATGCTATAGCTTTCTTTCATCTGTTTCCTGTGGAGTGAATTGACTAGGGTCGGTCAAGGTGTCACTTCAGCCCTCGTGTCCGAAAACTCAGCTCAGCTGTCCCTCTCTATTATGACATGTTTGGGAAGCTGTGTATTGCTTGAAACAATAATATCGTCATATTATGGAGTGTCATACTATGGAGGGGAGAGTGTAATAACTCCGGTTGTTAAGAGTCTGTTCATTAAAACCCGTGAGACAGTGATAGACGTGAGAAGTACATATTGCGTCACAGTGGAGTTGTTGAAGCTCACTCATTATCCCTTTGACCCCAGGGGATACCTAATCTATTATACAATACAGCATGGTTTGTCTCACTTGACCGTTCCGCGCTGGAATCCGTCGAGGAGACAACCCAAGCTCAAAAACAACTGGCTTCAATGTGCTCAACGGCACAGGTCCCACTAGTTCTATACATGCTTGAATACAGTAGTGTTTGCAAGGTCTGTTTTTATGTTATTGTGGAATTTTTTGTTTTGAGTTTCGAGTTCCAAGGACAAAAGGAATGGCTGAGAGCCAGTGGCCCAACCACAAGATGAGTCAGGAGGATATTGTGGGCCTCCATTCTTGGAGTAGAAGGATATTGTGGGCCTACGTTCTTGATTGCCTTTAACCCCTAAAGGACCATGCTTATCCTTAAAATTTTATGTGATGCTTTTAAAATGTCAGGTGTATCTCTTGATTGGTGTTCATGTAGAAAGCTTCACCACGGAAGACTTATTCGTGAGATTGTGTATCAATATTCAGAACAATCTACTATACATATTTGATCAGAGGTTGTTTTTTGAAATTTTTGAGCAAAATCAACAAATCATTAGATTTAATTGAAAAATCAGCCCAAAGAGGAAAGTTTCAGGAATTGTTGAATTTCTCTCGAACTCGTTGAAATATAAATAGACCGTAGGTCCTAGTTTTAGCTCGATTAGTGAGGTCTAGGTGTCCATCGGCCTCGCCGGACCTGGCGGGGGGGGGGGGGGGGGGGGGGGGTTTGTATGTCATTCTTTCTCTCTGTGCAGTAAAGGGCTCTCCTTTATTTGTGTCAAATATATATATATATATATAGACCTAAAACTAGTCTATGATGAGTTGGGAGACAATCTAAAGCAAGCCACTGTAATTATTTTCCACACCTTCCACCAAAGCTCCAAGCCCATGGCGCACAAGGAAACAAACTATGACATGGCACTATTCAATCCTAGTATAGTTCAAGAAAGAGGTTAGAAGTAGAGCAAATAGGGAGGTAGATGGGTTTCTTTTTGGTTAACTCAATTCACTGCAAACTTTCTTATAAATTTTGGAACCATGATTAGTGTTTGAAATTTCAAGAGCATACATGATGTATTATACTTAGGTGCTCACAAAAAATGGTGTTCTAAAACTAAATGCAACAACAATGATTGATTCTCAAAAATTTATGTTTGGATGAAGTATATTGTTGGTGATTCTTTCAAGTGGTGTTTGTGATCGTTACTAATTCTTACATTGCATAAAATGTGTAACGATTTCAAATTTGTTTATGGAATATTTCAAAATAATATAAAATATGGAAAATAGATTCTAAATATTCCAAAAATATATACTTAAAATATATTTAAACATGTTATGTAATTATTATATAGTATTAATGATGCAATAATGGCAAATGTTTTGCATATTGTACACCTTTTTGTTTTGACAAATGTGACGTCCTAGTGTAAAAACGCCCTTAAGAGTTCTATGTAATCAACCTCTTTAACTACCATGTCCCAAGTTCACCTACGTTGACGTTTTAGTTTTTTCTTGCTGAAACGATCAACATAATTGCAAATCTTTAAGGATTTTTTTGTTTTTCAAACGGACATTTATAATTCTTTAGTTAATATTAAATCAAAATTATAGAATCCACATAAGTTATTAAATTAATGAAATTATTCTTAGGGTTTGTATGTCATTCTTTCTCTCTGTGCAGTAAAGGGCTCTCCTTTATTTGTGTCAAATATATATATATATATATAGACCTAAAACTAGTCTATGATGAGTTGGGAGACAATCTAAAGCAAGCCACTGTAATTATTTTCCACACCTTCCACCAAAGCTCCAAGCCCATGGCGCACAAGGAAACAAACTATGACATGGCACTATTCAATCCTAGTATAGTTCAAGAAAGAGGTTAGAAGTAGAGCAAATAGGGAGGTAGATGGGTTTCTTTTTGGTTAACTCAATTCACTGCAAACTTTCTTATAAATTTTGGAACCATGATTAGTGTTTGAAATTTCAAGAGCATACATGATGTATTATACTTAGGTGCTCACAAAAAATGGTGTTCTAAAACTAAATGCAACAACAATGATTGATTCTCAAAAATTTATGTTTGGATGAAGTATATTGTTGGTGATTCTTTCAAGTGGTGTTTGTGATCGTTACTAATTCTTACATTGCATAAAATGTGTAACGATTTCAAATTTGTTTATGGAATATTTCAAAATAATATAAAATATGGAAAATAGATTCTAAATATTCCAAAAATATATACTTAAAATATATTTAAACATGTTATGTAATTATTATATAGTATTAATGATGCAATAATGGCAAATGTTTTGCATATTGTACACCTTTTTGTTTTGACAAATGTGACGTCCTAGTGTAAAAACGCCCTTAAGAGTTCTATGTAATCAACCTCTTTAACTACCATGTCCCAAGTTCACCTACGTTGACGTTTTAGTTTTTTCTTGCTGAAACGATCAACATAATTGCAAATCTTTAAGGATTTTTTTGTTTTTCAAACGGACATTTATAATTCTTTAGTTAATATTAAATCAAAATTATAGAATCCACATAAGTTATTAAATTAATGAAATTATTCTTAGGGTTTGTATGTCATTCTTTCTCTCTGTGCAGTAAAGGGCTCTCCTTTATTTGTGTCAAATATATATATATATATATAGACCTAAAACTAGTCTATGATGAGTTGGGAGACAATCTAAAGCAAGCCACTGTAATTATTTTCCACACCTTCCACCAAAGCTCCAAGCCCATGGCGCACAAGGAAACAAACTATGACATGGCACTATTCAATCCTAGTATAGTTCAAGAAAGAGGTTAGAAGTAGAGCAAATAGGGAGGTAGATGGGTTTCTTTTTGGTTAACTCAATTCACTGCAAACTTTCTTATAAATTTTGGAACCATGATTAGTGTTTGAAATTTCAAGAGCATACATGATGTATTATACTTAGGTGCTCACAAAAAATGGTGTTCTAAAACTAAATGCAACAACAATGATTGATTCTCAAAAATTTATGTTTGGATGAAGTATATTGTTGGTGATTCTTTCAAGTGGTGTTTGTGATCGTTACTAATTCTTACATTGCATAAAATGTGTAACGATTTCAAATTTGTTTATGGAATATTTCAAAATAATATAAAATATGGAAAATAGATTCTAAATATTCCAAAAATATATACTTAAAATATATTTAAACATGTTATGTAATTATTATATAGTATTAATGATGCAATAATGGCAAATGTTTTGCATATTGTACACCTTTTTGTTTTGACAAATGTGACGTCCTAGTGTAAAAACGCCCTTAAGAGTTCTATGTAATCAACCTCTTTAACTACCATGTCCCAAGTTCACCTACGTTGACGTTTTAGTTTTTTCTTGCTGAAACGATCAACATAATTGCAAATCTTTAAGGATTTTTTTGTTTTTCAAACGGACATTTATAATTCTTTAGTTAATATTAAATCAAAATTATAGAATCCACATAAGTTATTAAATTAATGAAATTATTCTTAGGGTTTGTATGTCATTCTTTCTCTCTGTGCAGTAAAGGGCTCTCCTTTATTTGTGTCAAATATATATATATATATATAGACCTAAAACTAGTCTATGATGAGTTGGGAGACAATCTAAAGCAAGCCACTGTAATTATTTTCCACACCTTCCACCAAAGCTCCAAGCCCATGGCGCACAAGGAAACAAACTATGACATGGCACTATTCAATCCTAGTATAGTTCAAGAAAGAGGTTAGAAGTAGAGCAAATAGGGAGGTAGATGGGTTTCTTTTTGGTTAACTCAATTCACTGCAAACTTTCTTATAAATTTTGGAACCATGATTAGTGTTTGAAATTTCAAGAGCATACATGATGTATTATACTTAGGTGCTCACAAAAAATGGTGTTCTAAAACTAAATGCAACAACAATGATTGATTCTCAAAAATTTATGTTTGGATGAAGTATATTGTTGGTGATTCTTTCAAGTGGTGTTTGTGATCGTTACTAATTCTTACATTGCATAAAATGTGTAACGATTTCAAATTTGTTTATGGAATATTTCAAAATAATATAAAATATGGAAAATAGATTCTAAATATTCCAAAAATATATACTTAAAATATATTTAAACATGTTATGTAATTATTATATAGTATTAATGATGCAATAATGGCAAATGTTTTGCATATTGTACACCTTTTTGTTTTGACAAATGTGACGTCCTAGTGTAAAAACGCCCTTAAGAGTTCTATGTAATCAACCTCTTTAACTACCATGTCCCAAGTTCACCTACGTTGACGTTTTAGTTTTTTCTTGCTGAAACGATCAACATAATTGCAAATCTTTAAGGATTTTTTTGTTTTTCAAACGGACATTTATAATTCTTTAGTTAATATTAAATCAAAATTATAGAATCCACATAAGTTATTAAATTAATGAAATTATTCTTAGGGTTTGTATGTCATTCTTTCTCTCTGTGCAGTAAAGGGCTCTCCTTTATTTGTGTCAAATATATATATATATATATAGACCTAAAACTAGTCTATGATGAGTTGGGAGACAATCTAAAGCAAGCCACTGTAATTATTTTCCACACCTTCCACCAAAGCTCCAAGCCCATGGCGCACAAGGAAACAAACTATGACATGGCACTATTCAATCCTAGTATAGTTCAAGAAAGAGGTTAGAAGTAGAGCAAATAGGGAGGTAGATGGGTTTCTTTTTGGTTAACTCAATTCACTGCAAACTTTCTTATAAATTTTGGAACCATGATTAGTGTTTGAAATTTCAAGAGCATACATGATGTATTATACTTAGGTGCTCACAAAAAATGGTGTTCTAAAACTAAATGCAACAACAATGATTGATTCTCAAAAATTTATGTTTGGATGAAGTATATTGTTGGTGATTCTTTCAAGTGGTGTTTGTGATCGTTACTAATTCTTACATTGCATAAAATGTGTAACGATTTCAAATTTGTTTATGGAATATTTCAAAATAATATAAAATATGGAAAATAGATTCTAAATATTCCAAAAATATATACTTAAAATATATTTAAACATGTTATGTAATTATTATATAGTATTAATGATGCAATAATGGCAAATGTTTTGCATATTGTACACCTTTTTGTTTTGACAAATGTGACGTCCTAGTGTAAAAACGCCCTTAAGAGTTCTATGTAATCAACCTCTTTAACTACCATGTCCCAAGTTCACCTACGTTGACGTTTTAGTTTTTTCTTGCTGAAACGATCAACATAATTGCAAATCTTTAAGGATTTTTTTGTTTTTCAAACGGACATTTATAATTCTTTAGTTAATATTAAATCAAAATTATAGAATCCACATAAGTTATTAAATTAATGAAATTATTCTTAGACACAATGTGTCTACCTCATCTTTTAGGAGTTAAGAAGGAACGCATATTTGTTTCACAATTTTTTCTCAATGTTGAAAATGATACTCCCTCCATTTCATGCCACGTTTTTTGTGCAATTTAAGAGTCCATATTCATTGTGTTGCATTCATGTCGGGCTTCCTACATTGATTTTTATTATGAAATAGAGGGTGTACAAATTGTAAAAGTGGAAAGTACAACACGGTTCAATATCAATATATAGGTTCATCCTTGCCCACACTAATTTCCACTCTTGATAATACCCAATACTACCAACTCTTTCTTCGCCATTGGTTTGCCTGAATAGTGGAATTGGTAGTTTTGAGTCTCAACTATGGTGGCTCCAAGAAAACTCTACATACAAAGTTGGAAGAGTTGATGGCTTTAGAGCATTCAACTTGAAGCATTCCACATTACGGAGCATTCTAGGGTGATGGCTTGATATAGGTACTCCTTCCAAAATAGTGTGTTTTTTGAGAAATATCTTTTTGGTAAAAAAATCATTGGAAAATTACAAAAAATAGAGGTTGTTATAGACACCATGGCTGCAACTATATACATAGTGTTAAAACTTAAAGGTCTAGATTGCCCATTCCGGTCAGTATTATATGCCGTATTTCATTGTATTTGGAATGGTTCTACACCTCCTATGAGTTTCATATCAAAAATGAAGTTAAAATTCATGTCTACATGGTCTTAAAAGCTATTGAGATCTCAATTTGGAACTTTCTACTTACAACAAATGTCAAATATGCGGCAACGTATCTACTATCCCCAAGAACCTTCAAGGGTTAGAGACATAATTTCTAGCACACATAAAATGAGTTAGTCATATGTCACACTATGTGAAACGCGTAAAAGTGGTACCCATATTAGGCCATTCCCTTGTACCCACTTCCAATTAAGAAAATTTATAAAAATCTACAATAAAATATGACTAAGAGGAATAGTTTGAAGACAATGTATCAAGACTGATGTTGTAGATTTTATTCTTTTAAATTATATTTGTGTGGTCAAATCTATGGTTTCTACCATCAATTTTATTCATACAAATATTTTTTAATCAAAATTAAGAACTTCTAAATTTGATTATAAATAAAAAAATTGACAAGTTTTGAGTGAAAATTATTTGATGTGATATTTTTAGTGTTGGGATTTTTTCAGTTTTTTTGTTATTTGAATCTATAAATTTAATTTTTGGAAACCACTTTTGAACCAAGAATACCACGAGTTTTTGGATGAAACATGCTTGTGTGGTATCATTCACGATAAACTAATGTAAAGGATTTTTTTAAAATTTATGAAATATTGATCAACTGATGTAAGAATTTAAAAAGAAATGGCTGAATGAAAAAGCCAACTATTGGAAGTAAGGGAAGAAATTGGATTGTACATCATGCAAAAACACAAATGTAGCTTCTTGTTGGCTTTTACATATAAGGATGAAGGCAAGACCTCAATTTGAGACTTTCTTAATGATTTATTTCAATTCTAATACATATGAAAGCAGTCACTTTTGACTAAATAGACCTAACAAATAAATTAGTAACTTTTTATTTCCATGTAATTATAAATCAATACAACTATTATTGAAAGCATGTCTAAAATTAAAGTAGGTCTATCATAATTTGAAATCGCGGTGCAAGATTTTCACAGGGATTTTAGTTATACTTTCTAAAGAAGGCTGGATGCAATTTTGAAACCAATTGTTGTATGCAAAAGTAGTAGTCTCAGCCATGAGATTTGAATATCCTTTCCAAATCACTTCTTCTTGCGATACAGGATTTGCAAATTGTAATACCCCTGTTCACGAATAAATTCAAGAATACCGTGTCCAAATCCAAATTCAAATATTCCTATATTTATCTGATATAATTTTTAGTAATAGTAATCTTGACTTTTGATTCCATGAGAATATAAAATATAGTCATTCATTCAAAAATAATTTAGAAATTGCTCAAAAACTCTTCATACATTCGATATCATTTAACCCCTAAAGGACCCAGTGTCCTAACTAAGACATTTAGAGAACTAGGTAGGTTCCGGTGAACACATTTTCAATTCAATTTTGAAGGAAATTTAATAGTGAATTCCCTAAAGTGCTACGAAAATGAGGATTCATTTTTTTGGAATTCCAACACTATATGTGAAAGTTATGAGGGAAAATGTATTCTTTTCGGAAGAATGGGCAGTAGGAGTGTAGGACAGTAGATAAATGGTTGAATTTTAGAAGGAGGCGGTCAAAGGACCACTCCATTTTCCACACTCATTATATATATATATATATATATATATATATATATATATATATATATATATATATATATATATATATATATATATATATATATATCTTAGAATTTGATTTTATTATAATTAAAAATAATTATTTAAAATCTACTGATTTTTATATTTTAAAATTCAAGAATTAAAAACTTTTAATAAAAAATTAATTAATTAATTCAAAAATTGTCCAATAAAAGACTCACTATGTCGCAGTCCACCTTGAGAGTAAGTGGGGTCATGAACATTGGAATGGGTTGGGTGAGGTGGCACTTTGATTCCCTTCCTCTATCCTATATTTCCCTCCTAACCCTCAAAATTCTTAAAAAATATACATGTCTTCTAAAACTCAAAGATTTTTATTTATTTTTTGCCATTCTATAGAGTGTGGAATGTACTTATGTTTCACCGCTCGGATTCATATTCTAAATAAAGAAAGTTGAAAATATTGCAATTCCAAAAAAAAAAATCTTCCCTAAAATTTTAAATCCCCAACAAATGCAGGCCTGCAAGGTATTTTTCAACATCCTAATCATCTCCAAACGCAACTAAAAATGGTGCACAACTAAGTAACATCATATAGAATGTGAAAGTGAAGTGTGACAAGTTTCAGTAGTGAGGTTATTTTTTATGTAGCCACAACCAATAGCATCTGAAATTTTCGAGCATGTATTTTTTAAACCTTAACTTCCTGGGCGACCCAAAATGGGTCGCTCTATTTTTAGAACTGGAAATATCTTGAGGAAGGATTGCCCGAATGATTCAAAATTTGGGCGAATTTTGTGTAGAAACGAGTTAGCTATCCAATGGTGTAGTCTGATTTGGAGAAATGCACATTGTCAATTTTACAAAAATCCACAAGTGTTGGGTGGTCACAAAACTGAGGAAGAAAAGTCAACAAAAGAGAGTGACGGGTGAATGACGAGCTGCCACGTATTCCAGTTGGGCAGGGCGGCTTGTGGGTGGGTGTAGCTACTAAAATGCAAACCTTGCACTTGGATTTCACCTTTTTTCAATATTCTTTTTCCTACTATATGTGTTCTTTTGTGTACTTTCAACCTACCGTGTTTGATTTTGCAATGGAAGATCAGATTTGTAGGAAGTTGTAAGATTTTTCTCAAAGTCGCAAGTGAACTAGTAAAAAGTGGATGTAATGTCAAGGCCTCTTTCTCACTCATTTTTTATCCTAAAAATACAAAACTTGTTGTCATGCATAGGGAACTTGATTATCTTCAGAATGACAAGAAAGCACCAACTTTCTAAAATAGTATGTGCCCAAGAGAGTTGGTCAAAGCTCATTTTCAGCAGTGAGAAAACAATAAATTTCTTGGAGTACCCTTCACTTTTGTGTCCCATCCAAGCAACCTATAACTCGGATTGACACTAAACTTTGTAAAGATGAAGGTGACTTGCATATCTACAAGATCTTACTGTTCATTTTGTAAAAAAGTGAGCTACACAAGTGTGAGCAACATGTATCTCTAACCGAAAAATTCAGGGTCCAAAACGCGCTGAAAATGGTTCAGGAAGTTAAGGGTTAAGGGTGATTTTTCCCATCAAACACAATTATCATACAATCCGTGTGGTCAAAATCAACAAAATCGGTTGTGTATATTTTTGAAGTATTTTAGGACAAGATCTTACGGTTGAAAGGTTTTAAATATTAAAAAATTGGAATATTTGCATGGGAGAGTAAAAATGAGAGCATCATAGTGTTTTGGAAGGAAAAATGCTCTAGTTCTTAGAGGTTAAGAGAAAGATAAAGATCACTTATCACATTGTTGATTTAATTGTGATGTAGGAACTTGTGCCACCAAGATTTAACCCTTAAACGTACCACTCCTTTGTAGGAAAGTCAAACTACACAATTTAGCCTTCAAGATTTATCAAAATATATTTTGTAATATTTTTCATGCATAGAATTGAATGTTTCCTATCAGTCTTGAAATTTTTTACATTTTTTGATTTAATACGGCCTTTTAAACAAATTTTTAAGTCAAATACTTCAAAAAATAATTTTTATTACAAAAAAGCTTTTAATAAATTAATATTTTTTTGGTAGCAGTTAGATAGATAGAAACTCCGGTCCCTTTCTAGCAAGGGGCCGGCGCGAATGAAGTGTCCGTTCGTAATGCCAATGATCTGATGCCCACCGGACAAGGGGAAATTGGAACAATACAACTCTCCCCTTTCGAGGATGGACACTATAGTGACACACTATGCTACTAGCTAGCTAGCTACTAATGCCTTGAAGATACCGGACATGGTATCCCCCCAAAGGGCTTTGAGGTACCCATACAACAAAGTCCAAGGACCCCCCACCATAGTTGGGTGGACTATGGTGGTGAGCATCATGCCAGCATGGGGAATAGAACCCACAACCTCTTCATTGGGAGCCATGAGCCCCAACCACCAAACCAAGGCCCGTGGTGCCTTGGGATTAGGTACAAATTACAATTGAGAATCACATGATATGTTTTCCATAGGAATTTTTCATTTAAATTTAGAAATTCAAAAGGTGAACATCCTATGTAGTGTAATTCAACCTTGAGCTACAAAGCTTGCACAAGCAATAAAATACTCAATAATTGAAAAAATTTAAGATTTGAAAAGTGGAGTACAAACTAGATTTAATAAACTTCATTTTCTTAGTTGGGTATATTAGCAACAAAAGTCATCTTCAAGATCAAAATTGGGTTTGACCAACAAACAGCGAGTAACTGGATGCCGGGATGTTTAGGGGTTAAGTTGCATGGTTGTAGTATTATGGTTTTTTAATCTTTGAAGAAGTAGCTCTTATGAAGTGTACTTTCTGGTAGTTAGATTGAATTGTAGTTGTGACTTATTTGTGGGAATATAATTTTCTTTCCATTTGCTCAAAAGCAAATATATGGCTCTTAATATTCATATCAATGGTTAAAACAAATTTGAATTTGTATATATTTTACAAACTTTTTCACACTTGTTGAACGTTTAGTATTACATGCATCTCTTTGTAACAAAACATAATGTTATGGTGAAAATACACAGTAATTCATAGTAAGTTGAGTTTTGATAGTGAAGAGTGTCATAGTGTTTAGATGAACACTCATGTACTCCTTGATAGATTTTTGAAATAATTTAAAAACAAATAACTCATGGACTCCTTTAGGGGATGTCACTTTTGTATAAATTATTTATTATTTATAAATTTTAAAGCTCTTGAACACTTATATATCATACTCCAAGATGTTCAACAAAAGATATAGGATGATTGAAATTTTTCGATTGAAAAAAGTATCCATAAAGTCTGTATTTGTACCCATGCCATATCTGTACTATGCTTATATTTTCAAGTTCCACATTTCAAAAACTTAGATTTTAGAAGGGAACAAGTACATGTACTTTTGGAGTCTCATGAAGTTTTGAATCAAATATCTTTATGACACCAAATCAGTAAGTTCTGAAAGTTAATAGCGTCAAATTCAAATTTATAAATATATATATATATATATATATATATATATATATATATATATATATATATATATATATATATATATATATATATTGAAATGGAGAAAGTGTTTTTACATGCAATAAAAACAACTTTTGCTATTAATTTCTAAAAATAGTCATAGTGTCTTCAATGGAACATGCCAACGACTTCTCAAAAAGTCACAGTGCGTACATGCGTCATCCATCAGAGTTACTCTAAAAGACAAGAGCTGAGCAAACACTTCAAAAGGTAAATGGGCATTGTAAATGCTTCATCTTTGCAGAGGCTCTGTATTCCGCAGTTCTACTCTTCATGGTCTCACATGCTAATTGATCGAGGATATCTTTTGTTGAATGGGTAGACAATAATAGTGGGACAGGGCCGTGTAGGAGTAGCAATGCGAGCCAAATGGAACAACAATAACAAGTGCTTCAACCGCAATAGAGAAGGAGAAGAAGAAGAATTATTTTGTTTTGGAGAACGAGAGACAATTGTGTTGTAGTGTTTTGCATGTGCCACAAGATTCCATAGTAGGAAATTGAGTAGGAAATAGTCAAGTGGTGTTACAATTTTGAAGTGCATACACAAGCATTACGATCAAAATAAGCCTTGTGGATTTAGACCTCAATTTAGACCAGCACGCAGTTTATAGTCAAAGTAAAATCTCATTATGCACGATATTAGTAAATTTATAGGAGTGTACCAAAATAAGTTGTTGGCTTGAATCAATCAGAAAAAACCTCGGAAGACATTTTGAGAGATGTCATAGAGTTGTATGACCAAAAAATCAACAAAGGTACAAAATTCGCGTATTTGCATTATTAGTATTTGGTAAAAGACATGCCTAGGTGGGATTAAGTGGTCACACACAAGAATGTGCACATGTTGCTCTTGAATCAGCCATTTTCTAGGTATGGAGTTTGATCTGATTTAATGTAAATAGATTTATGAGCTCCACCACCGGCAAAAGTAACCTAATGTCTAATAGCACGAGCTATGTTGGAGGCCGCCAATTCCAAAGAAATTAATCTACAAAAGAAGACGCAAAACATTTGAAAGTGAATGTTGTACAACACCGGAAGGCTATGGTAAATGAGATGATAGCTATGGTAATCGAGAAAAAAACAATTAGTTTGGAGGACTAGATAAGGTAACTATACTTTAAAGCGTTCACCTTAATAACTAAGCCTATTTACATACATAAAGGAGAATATTTTTAGTGGGTTTTAATAGCACGTTTGAAAGGATTCCAACGCACTTTAGGATGCATTATTTGGACACCGTATGAATAAGTTATGAATTTCCAAAGTGTTGACTTTAGGTTGACTTTAAAGCGACCCTAAACTCTGTTGTTCAAATTGTGCACATTCTCATCAATAGCAGGGTGTCAGAATCTATTTATTACGGAAAACTAAGCTATGGATGTTTAAAAGAAATGGTCGCTTTTATATATAGTTACATAAAATTGACACTCTGGCCTCTTTCAAGGTCAGCGTGAATAAAGTCTCTATATACGTAATGTTAATGACCCAATGCCCACCAGACAAAGGGCCAATAGAACAAAACTACTTCCCGTTTGGAAGAGTACAATTTATTGATGTAGTTCATATGTTTGGATGTCCAAATGACTTCATCCGATGTTCAAAAATACCTCAAAATTTGGCGTGGTTTAGACCCCAGAAAATGGTGAAGAAATTTACAAAATAAAAAGAGCAAGATCAAGCGGAAGCATTTGTTGGAACAAAAGTTGGATCTACAACAACCTACGTAGTGAAGTGAAGCATGTTAACTTTAGCGAAGCGGAGCATGAAGACGTATGCGATTAGCTCAACAATAACCTACGCAACCACCATCGGGGTCAAGTCTAGTAGGAGCTAGCACAACAACAACTCAAGCAGTCACCGCTCTACAATGAGGCGCTCTTACTTTACATGCGCGGCCACCACTACGACGATTTGCACGACTACCACGACGACTGCCATGACTAGTAACTCCTTCACATTAGCGTCTGGTTCAAGCAACATAGCGAACACGATAATTAATGCGGTGAGCTCGGCAAACCCAATTTTAATGACAACTGCAAAAACGATGACTAGTAAGATTAATCAAACAATAGGAATCACGACAAAGACGAATCAGAACAAGGCGACGTCGACAGTTTTGGCCAAGAGGATTTATAGGATGGCAACGAGGACCGGCACGTAGGAATGTACGATTAGAGCAGGAACCAATCTGAGCTCTAATCCATGCATGTCTTCAAGCATGTGGAACAGGTTGCCACCACAAGACGAGTAGCCGCAAGGTTCATGGACATCTAATACTAATTTCTTATGGCTCCTAGGTGCTAGAGA
The DNA here is from genome assembly GCA_022496805.1 of Pohlia nutans. Taxonomy (NCBI): domain Eukaryota; kingdom Viridiplantae; phylum Streptophyta; class Bryopsida; order Bryales; family Mniaceae; genus Pohlia; species Pohlia nutans. Next base: position 13,013,757 of record CM040091.1, on the reverse strand, counting down.
TGGTTGGAAAACTAATTTAGGTACCACCACTCATTCTTCATAAATTTTCCATCCTCTTGAATACAACACAATTGACAGTGACACAAGAAGTGATAGAAATGAACACCATGTACAACGACTTTTTTTCAATGATTAATGAGCACAAATTTTCAAAAAAAAAAAATTGCCTAATTTTGGCATTTCACTAAAATAAAAATAAAAATAAAAACCCCCCAAAAAAAACTCTTTAGCATTTGAGTCAAGTGTTAGGATTCCATAAAACTAGACTACTTATGAAATATTGATTCATAAGGCCTATCTAAAATATTTCACAAAAATATTCAAAACTCCAAGTGTAACAAAATCTCATCCTCATTTGTAAACTTTGAATTCTTAGAGGTTAAGTGTATCAAAATTAAAAAGCCAAGAATGTACTCAAAATAATCATCGTGATGAGTAAACAAATCACGCCTATTAGCTGCCAAATCAGAACGCCGCAACACGTTGATGTCATGGTTTACACTTGGGAACCCGGCGTCTACATAAATGAAAAGACCAAAATGATCTACCACCACCAAATTGTTGATGCAATACATTTTTTTCGACCATTGAAGTAACGACCATGATTCTCGTCCCTCCACGAACGTCGGATTTTGACCCCACAATGGTGGCTACAGAGACAAGCAGTGATAGAATGATAGGAATGATGGAGAATCTGCAACCTCGTTGTGCTGCCAGTTCAGAAACATCTTGGAACCACACCCCTTAAAAAACGTTGTCAAATCCGATCAGATGATATATTTCTGTCCATCGACGACTTTTCGGATAGTGACATGGAGTTGTTTATGTCTTTGTCAAGTAATAGTACCAATGAAAATTTGATGGAAGAGATAAAAGAGGACGTTGTGATGATGTCCCATTGTGCATTGGCGGCGTCAAGTTTGTTCAATTTGTTCCATGGAAATGAATGGGAGGAAGTGGAGTTTCAATCAGTAAATCCCCACAAAGGTGTGAGAGACGTGCTTGCGACCATGCGTTCTACACCATCACTCTTCAAGGGTAGCATGAATTTCACACTTCATGAATTTTACGAATTTTTTTGCTCGTAGTGCCCGTTAATGTTGCCAATGCACGTAGCACTGGTCAAAATCGCATTTTTCTCGATCAGCCCTGAAAATTGTCAATTGAGCAATGCATTCTCAACTTTTTGTTCTACCTCAAGCACGACGACTTTATGATTTTAAACACATTCATGTGGAATTGGTTCAAGAGTGCCATCAATGATGATACTATTTTTTTATCATCGTGCATTAACGAGGCGTTGCGTGATGAAATCAAGTGGCCAAGTGTAGATAAGAGAGTAGAGGTGTCGTCACATGTACATGAGTTTCCGGGGTGCATTGACTTCATTGATGGCACATTGACAGTCCTTGACCTCACAGTCCTAATTCAAAGGCTATGCATGCTCGTAACATGTACATTCAGAGCTAATTAAAGCCCACAGTCCTTAACCTCACATTCTTAATTCAAAGGCTTTGCATGCTCCTCACATGTACATTTAGGGCTAATTAAAGCCCACAGTCCTTGACCTCACATTCTTAATTCAAAGGCTATGCATGCTCCTCACATGTACATTTAGGGCTAATTAAAGCCTACAGTTCTTCACCTCACAATCCTAATTAGATCATGCAAAGGCTATGCATGCTCCTCACATGTACAAGAACTAGTGGAACCCGTGCCATTGAGCACATGGACGGATTCGAACGCGGAACGGTCGAGTGAGACAAAGCATGATGTATTGTATACTAGATAGGTTGTACACGCAGTCTCACAACCTTGTGTCAGAAGATTGATTAAGGCCCAGTATTAATCAATTCTTTTGTCTCCTTTTATTACCCAAGATCCTAACAAGGGGCTCCACGTACACTAGGAGCTCAAACGGTTTTAGTGGACTTGGGAAGAATCCGCGGGCAGCAAATAAAGGTTTGTGTCGAGGAGGGCTCATTTCAATCATAGGTCTGTCTAATATGAAATACATTAGTTCTTTGAGCTGTATGCAATTGATATCATTATATGACGAGAAAATTTGAATGCAAACAAACTTACTCATAATTTTAATACATTGTAGCTTTTTTCAAGGCCCAAAGATGCTCAGTCAAATTGCCATCAAGACCATAATGCGTATTCTTGTTTTCAAAACTCTCGAGTTTCTAGCATCAAGTCTCGAAATGTGAGGCCTCTACAAAACATTACGGGGCCTCTCAAATTTAAATCCTCCAATTATATATTTCTCAACATCCACTATCATGTTGTGAATTCAACACATGCGAACATTGTGTTCGTAATAGTGTACATGCTCCATTGTCTGCAAGGGTTGGCAAAAATTGCAAAGCGCCCTTGCAAGACACCAAATCCCCATTCAATATCCTTTTGACCCGCTTTTTCCACCTCAACAAAGTACTTTCTTTTTTCATCACTTATCAAGTATATCATGAATTGTAACACGTTTTGAATCAAACAAAACCATTGAGGATAAATTCCAACAACAAAGAGATAGTATTAGTCATAGAATTTACCATTCATCTCAAAACGTAAATCACATCGTTCACCTTGTAACATACGTTGCACCAAAGGTGACCTATTCAAAAAGTTGATGTCATTATTTTCTCACAACAAACTAAAAAAAAAGACATGTCATATGTAGAGCAATTGTCATTTCTAGCCACCAAAATGATAGAGGGGTTGCCATCTTTATTGCCAAAATTGCCCTCCCAAACTACTAGATAATTTTTCCATTAGTTAGTAATGCATGCAGTAAATTGATGCAAACATGTTAATAAAACTTGATGAACATTGATGTTCAAATGTTGCTCAAAACCCTTTCTTGTAGGATCTTTGTATGTAGTGTGGGCCAAAAATCACACGAATAGTTGTGAGCCACGTAACGCTTAATTTATAGACTCCATAGTTGTATTCTCCTCAATTCTACAATACTCGTCGGTCGCATCAACAAGCTAATTTATGTAGAGCTGTTGTACGCATTTGATGTGTTGACAGCTTTAAGGCACTCGTGGCGTCTTTCCTTTGAACAAAATACCGGTCATACTCACGAACCGCATCTATGATTGTGAGAAACAAAAAACACTACATCCAATAATATCATCGGAATATTTCCAAGCGAAATATAGGATTCTGAAATAATTGTTGATCATTCTCTGATTACATGCCTCCATATCTCTCAACAAATTTAGGCCCCTAGCAAGTTGTGATTCACTATACGTGTATTGGTCTAGACAACTCATCTAGTCATTCCACTAACTCCGCCATCATTCTAAACACATACTTGTCTTTTTCGTCATTGTCGACTATTTGTTTTGGAAAATGCTATCAATTGATCTCCCTAGGCATCTATAGCAACATGGAGCCCAAAAAAAAACAAGAGCTAGAAACCCATTTTTCAACATGCTAGGATCATGGGTTTTTTTTTTTTTTTTTTTTTTTTTTTGTTTTTTTGGTGGCTTTTGGAGCCAGATTCATTTGTTGTGGCACAATCACAATGGTCTAAATTGGAAGGGACCACCTTCTATTGCATACATGGAGCACTTCTACAGTACCAAAAAAAATACCATGACTAGGATTGAATGTCAAGGGGCATTTTTGAAGAGCCCTAACTAGCATTTTTCATCTAGTTATTACATGCGTCAACTCTCGGAGGACATGGGTGTAATGCATATAGAAATGATCACCTCTATTCTCCCACTCTCACTTGCATGCTGCCCCTCATTCGGCACCCCGACTGATTTTATTTTTCCTCTTTTTTGCACCTTTTTTGCACTCAATCGATTGGTTCTCACTCTTTCAAAGAAAGGAAAAAAGAAATGATCACCTCTATTTGCAGTATCTAGATTGAGGAGGCTGTAAAGACGGAAGCTAAAACTTCACCACAGTAATAATTGAAATAGTCAGAGGGCAGTTGACAAAATAATAAGGATGAGCATAATTCTCCAAATTTTGAGGAAATGAAAGCCACCAATGACGGACAGGGAACCGACACGGGCTGACCACCAATTTATGACCGGCTCTGTGGACAAGTCCGGATATTGAATTACACTGAAATCACCGTATCACTGTGGGTGGGTGGGCACATTCATCCATTTGAACGACTTCTCATCCATTTAAACAAAAATTCATCCAAATTGGATGAATTTTACCACTCTTTTGAAATTTTTATTATTAGTAAAGCGTCTTGTAAATAGCGTGGGCCATAGTATATGGTGATTTCTGTGTAGTAAGTTACTGCACCGATTATCGCCATTACAATGAATCACAGTAATTCAATATTTTCACGGTAGTTGTGGTATTGGAACAAAGTGTGACTCGCAATAACTGAGAATTCTAATAATGAGTAGCGAGGATTGTGTGTAGAGTCCCACACTAATTTGTGACTTTAGTAATGGCAATAATCGATGTAGCCAATCACTACACTTATCATTGCCATTATTGTGAGATGCGCTATTTGTTTTAAAATGGCTACATCTTTTTACACAAGTTGAACATTTTTAACGAACCATGTTTATGGACATTCTACTACATTAGTGCACTAATTATCCCATTTAGTGAAGGGGAGTTTATAGTGCGTGTGGGAAATTAGTGAAGGTGATACTAAATATCATTATGATGTAAAATTAGTGTGATGTGAAGATTTCAACCACTCGGTGTAATTAGTATCACATGCACTAAATGGGATAATTAGTGTAGTACAGATACTATCTTCGACATTGGTAAAAATGTTTGCCTCCTGTAAAACATTCACATACACCAACGTTGCGGCATGCATGCATCACACAACTTTGAGGGAATCTATTGTCAACAATAAATATAAAATACTCAATTAGAAATTACTCTAACACATGATAGAAAGAAACGCAACACAAAACGGAGCATGCCTCTAAACTTACTAGCGGCATTGTAATGCAGTTGCACAATGCTTGAACAATAAGGTCGAGCCACCCATTACCAACCAGGACTCCATCTGCAGCATGTAGGGTACATAGAAATAGTCATGGGCTGGACACATTTCCAATCATTTCCAATTTTTCTGGATAGTTATAAACATGCATAGGTGGTTCACTCTTAGTGGTTCTTACAGATTTGTGTTAAAGAAATTATGACTTTCTCTGTCCACAATTATATGTACCAGGATCATTAGAAACTACTCCTACAGTGAGCGGTTATGTAGCACTCTATAGATTGGTTATGGGTTACGAGCAACTTTTCACTTCAAATAATTATAACTATTTGAATAGTGGGAATAAAATCACGGAACTTTTTGCATTCAACAAGAACCTTATGTTTACACACATGAAAAATCCTAAAAAAATTATATACCATAATATCATATGCTAAAATCCTTAAGTGATCGGTTATGGGTGGCTCGACCTTAGTTGCAGCAACAAAAGATAAGACTTTAAGTATTTTTTTGTTTCTCGGTTTTAATTTCCTCCATTTCGGAAATGCAAATTCAAATGCGACAGGGACTTGATGTGAATGAGTTAGTGTGTCTCACAGTAATGGCAATAGTAACCCGGATGTTGAAGTAGTAAGTTACCAGTCTGTCACTAGCCCGGGTTAGTCGGTCACTCGGTCCAGCTCGACACTTGGACTCGATCGCCCATTCACTCCAGCACCGACACGAGAAAGTGGTTATTATTCATCCAGGATGGATGATATATGTACGTTCATCCATGCGGGCGTGCCAGCGCAGCCCTATCCCATGTGGAAAGGTTTAGCCGGGAGACGTGGCGGCGAACGAGGGCGGTGAGTCAGCGAATCTGGGATTGCGAGGGGCGACTCTTCGCTTCCTTTGCCACGGCACCCGCCTCCTTTTCTCTCTTGAATATTCATTTTAATTCCCCCAACGCATATTCATTTTAATTCATTCCCTTTTGCAACCGGCAATGTGGGTGTGGGAGTGGGATCTCAACAAACAAACAAGTGGGCTCAAGCATTGCCACTTGTTCTTCAAAATAGACGAGGGGTTGTTTCATCGATAATTAATAATAATAATAATAATAATAATAATAGACGAGGAGCCGAATTTTTTTGAGATAAAAGCAAATCAATTTATCTTTGGCTATGTCAAAATATATTATTTTTCCCTTGCATAGAGTTATTTTTTGTCGTGATTGTGCAACCCTAGCAAAATACTTGTTTTTCTTTTGCAAATAGTGGATTGGATAATAATTGACCAATGTGGCCTGGTGTTGTTGGACTAAATGTTCTCTGTGATTTTGTCATGATTTTACCTTTTTATTTGATTTTTAGAATTTTTGAACATTTTGAGTTATTATCATTTCAAAAAGCATGTAGTGAAGTTTTCAATTGTTCCTAATGATGCAAATCCAACATAGTTCTAGTTCTCAATATGCTATATGTGGTTTTATATGACATTTTTTTTTTTTTTTTTTTTTTTTTTTTGGAAACACATGAATTGCATTTTTGCAACCCGCGGCAAATTTTCCAATCAAGTGGTAAGCTGCTTTCACAGCCGGGAATCGAACCGCCGACCTCTCCATGTTTTATAGGACATTTTAAATGTGTGGAAACAATGTTCAATAGGATGAACGAAAGACATATGTCTTTTTCATACATTAATGGATTAGTATTCTATCATCATTTGTATGGTCAACTTAATTCACTAATTGATATTTGTGCTAAGGAATTTATTTTGTGTTACTCCCTCCGTCCCATAAAGACCATGAAAACTACGCTTCAACAAAGTAGTTTTCATGGTCTTTTAATAGGACATAGAGTATATGGTAGTAGTGTTAAGGTTTGAATGTTGTAGTTCTCAATCATTAAAAAGACAAGTTAGACTATGATTCTCATGAGGTACACTCCACGGTTGAGTAACTTGTACATAACACTCAGTAGCATACAATGTCTCTCCCTTGGCTTTACAGTAAATGGTGTGGAATATTCCAAATCCAACAATGCTTCATCAGTATCTAAGTGGACAAGTGGAAGCACAAGGTGATGAGGAGAGTGCATGAAGGCTAATGAACGTTATGTACATGTACATGTGACTTGTTCCTCCAAGAATGAAAATTTTATACCCTGCATTTTTAACATTAAAAATATATATTTTAAAAGTTAGTATATTCTACTACAGTGTTGCCTTCAAAAGCTTACTTTCCATTTTGAGCTAGACCACTTGAAATATTTCAAATATATAACCCATGCTTTACCAGAATATCCTACAGAAATTCCGAATTGCTGCATATCCTACAGAAGTTCAGAAAAAGTTAGTTAGAAGTTTCGAAACTGGTTCACACTTCCCAAGGCAGGACCGACCTCGGCAATTACACCAAAACTGTGATTTAGTGTGGTCTGTAATTTAGTGTGCTCTGTAGAGAGAGTGACTTTGGTCCGAGGGGCCATCATGAATGGAGAGTTTGTTGTGGGAAGTGCTACGAATTTGGCTACCAAGATCAAGATGGCGCCTGCTACCCTCAATGCATGCTTTCGAGGGTAAACTCTATGATCACAAAAACAAAAGTAATCAGTAACAAGTAAAACGTAACAAGTAACAAGTGTGGTCTGTACTATTTCAATATTCCACAACTAATTTACTTTTAATTCAATTTATTTTAGTTTAGTTTTTGGAAACAAATGGCTACCCACTTTATTAACAAGTCACCAAGTACCAAAGCGGAAAACTGCATGATGAAATACATTAACCACCAGCACACCACTACCACAACACCGAAACCTATTTGAGGGGTTTCTGCCTAGTTTTATTTAATTTCCAGTGGAGTCATGCCTTTCCTTTCTATAGGGAGATCTCCTAAACCATCCGGCGCAATTTTGCTATCGTAGTAAACCTCTTGACGAGGCGTACAAGAAAGTTGTTTCATGGCTTTTGGACATACGGTGTGGAAGTTGCTAAACTTTTAATCAAACTTTGTCATTTAGAACTTACAATGTATTAACAATTTATTAGATTTATTTTACTTTTAGTATTTTTCCATTGATTATTTTTTTTGTCCATATCAAAACATCATAGTGACTATAAAAAGAAAAAGAAATAATTTGATTCTTGGATACCGTACGTGGAAGGCAGGGTCAACACTTTCATGTCGAATAATTAATAAAAGTTGAAACAGTGGAGGTCGGCACTTTCAAAAGTAATTATTAACAAATTGGCTATTAATAGCTAGCATTAAAAAAAAATTGTTTGCTAAACGTTTTATTTTATTTTTTGCGTTGAGTGTTATGTTTTCATCCAATTTCGTTGAGTGTTATGTTTTGAGTTTGTTTTATTTGTTTTCGGCTTTTTGTTGACTTTATTTTTGTTGATTTTGACAAAATATTTAATATATATATTTATTTATTTGGAATTTATTTGGGGAATTATTTTTTACCAAACCTGCCTTCCACGTACGGTAAAGACTATTTTCAACAATAGGCCGCATAACATTCAGCAGCCTTCATGCTCACTCCCTTTTCTTTCCTACATCATCTTGGAACTCCACCTGTCCTGCTAGCTAACGATTTTGTCTTATTGGGTGTGGAATATGCTGCTCCATCTACTGTAGGAGAAATGCAAAGCCAATACAAGGTATTGAATATTATGCTTCCTATTCATAATGTCAACAAACTACCCCAACGAACTCTTTATTTTCAATGGTCTTTTGGCCACCAAGATAATTACCATACGTGGAAGGCAGGGTCAACACTTTCATGTCAAATAATGAATAATAGTTGAAACAATGAAGGTCGGCACTTTCAGAAGCAATTATTAAGAAATCGGTTATTAATAGCTAACATTCAAAAAAATTCCGGCAGGTAAAGGTTTTATTCCATTTTTTCTCTAGGATTTTTGTTGAGTGTTATGTTTTTATTTTATTTTATTTCGACTTTTTTTTTTACTTTTTTTTTGTTGATTTCGACAAAATAATTCATAAATTTTTATTATTTTTCGGCATTTTTTTTTAGAATTATTTTCTGCTGACCCTGCCTTCCACGTACGGTATTACTATTACCACCTTGGAAAAATGAATAAAAAAAAATATCGAAACTGACTCGGTGAACAATAGTATAAATATCTGATACAATTGGCACGCATCGATCCGATTGGTAGATTTCATTTTTTTCCTTTTCCTTTTTTTCCTTTTCTTTTTCGTCTTCTTCCCAGGAGGGAAGGTTCCGGGGTTTTTTGTTCCCTCGACCTCGGTGCAGCCTGGCTATGTCGCCGTAGCCTTCCGATCTCTCTCTCTCTCTATTATATTTAGGCTTTCCTTCTTCCTTTTCTGCTTGCCTGCTCACGGCGGAGCTCGCTTGCTCGCTCTTCATTTCGCTTACTTCTTGCTTTCCTTTTTTTTATAATTTTTTCTTTTTGTTGTTACGCTTCTTGCACCGTTTGTTGACTGTTACGGCTTAAAACGAGCGCGATCTTTAATTTGTTGGAGGACTTCTGGTTCGATCTTTTGAAGCGGACGATTATTGTTCGTGGATCGGGAGAGATAGATTCGTTCGGGGACGAGAGTGTGCGGATGGCGCGGAAGCCGAAGAAGAAGTTGGAGGCGACGAACAACAACATTGATGAACTAGGTTTGGAGCAGGAAGCGAGGATGGAGGTGGTTGGAGAAGAGGAGGAGGAAAAAAGAGCGAGGGAGCTAGGGCTGGAGAATAATAACAACAAGGATGTCGGGAACAGCAACGAGGAGGAGGACGAGGAGGATGATGACGAGCAGTATTTCGAGGATTACGACGAAGCGTATGACGAAACGTTCGTAGAAGCCGATGCGTCGTCTTCCGAGAGCTCGCCTCCGTCTTCGCCAGGGCCTCCGCCCGTACGATACCAGCCTCTGCCTTCCCCTGCCGAGGATGATACTGCTTCGGACAAGCCTGTGCGCGTGTATGCCGACGGCATCTACGACCTCTTCCATTTTGGCCACGCTCGGTCGCTTGAGCAGGCAAAGAAGTCGTACGTTTTTTTTCTTCTTTCCCTTGATTCGAGATTCTTGCTTGCAAAAAATTAGCAGTGAATGTGCACTTCATCCTCTTATATTTTGAGATCGTTTTGTTACGTGGTGGAAATTTTCTGGTTGAGTTTTAGAGCTTTGATTTAAGATTAGCGACGTGAGGATAGTTTTAAAGCTGAGTAGTGACTAACCGTGTTTTAGACCATTTCGTATAATTTCAGCGATTGACTGAAATTCTGGAATTTTGCTTTTAGGCTGCGGCAGTTTGAACGTTTTAGGGAATTTGTAGACTAATTTTGTTTCGTGATTTTTCATTGTACTTCGAGCTTGATTTTACGATGAATATGTAGTTTACAGTGGCCGGAGGCAGAATTGGTGAATCGACTGAATTACATATTGTAGGACGTTGACATTTGACTCTGCCACAACAAGTCTCCTTGTGTTAATTGTGGATTTTCCGTTATTTTTAAACTGTCGGGTTCATATCACTTTAAATCGGGGTCCTTAACTTCTGTAGGCCGATATGGTCACCGGCAAGGGGCAACATCCAGGTGTTTACTCTGATTTTTTTGGAAAATTGCATTTCGCTCATCTTCTTCTACGTTTTTTTTGTGCAGATTCCCGAATGTGTATCTCCTCGTTGGATGCTGCAGCGATGCTCTCACTCACAAGCACAAGGGGAAAACTGTGATGAATGAAGCTGAGCGCTACGAGTCACTTCGACATTGCAAGTTAGTTCTCATCACAAATGAAATTGTTTTGGATATGCATCAGTTCTTATGTAGAAGGCATTTTAGTATTTGAACTTGCTATATAGGAGTGCTTGCATGAGATCATAGAGTTGCATAGCTCTGCAGTTCTGAAGAGCTTCTTTATTTGGGAAATTCGTAGTTGTAATTTGTCCTTTTCATTTTGAGTAGAATATATGCATTAATATCTATAAGTTTTAATTCATGAATTTGAAGTATATAAATCGATTATTCCTAAAACGTAGAAGAGGGAGGGTGTATCGTACCCAGTATTGTGTAAAAGTTTTGAGTGGAAAAGTTCTAAATTGATTTCTTGGATATGACAGGTGGGTGGACGAGGTTATTCAAGATGCACCGTGGGTGATTACGATGGATTTTCTTGACAAGCACAATATTGACTTCGTTGCTCACGACGCTCTTCCGTATGTTTCTGCTATAAGCCTCGCTTGCACCATTTTTATGTATTTCATTCTGAATATTCCATTTCTGTATATTTCATACTTTGGGCCTATGCCACTTTCTTCATCATCAATGTGACCGTAGGGTTGTGGTTTACTTACAGGTATGCGGATGCAACCGGTGCTGGCAAGGATGTATACGAATTTGTAAGCCTGTTTACAGTGACCTTCTCTAGAGAAATTTGTTGTACTTCTATTCTTGCTGTCATGTCCCCCTGAACTATTGTCGAACGATGTGGTTTCTTGAAGTATGGCCGCAGCTGTAAACATTGCTTCACAGCAAATATCAGCTGAGCTAGTGCAAGTCATTTTCTTTTTTATTCAGAAGAAAAGTTTCACTATCTATTGATTTCCCCCCCGTGCCCTAACGTTTCTCCTGTTCCTTACGATTTCTAACAGGTGAAAAAGGCTGGGAAGTTTAAAGAGACTCAGCGTACTGATGGGGTTTCCACCTCGGATTTGATCATGCGAATCGTGAAAGATTACAATGAGTATGTCATGCGGAATTTAACACGTGGATACACTCGCAAGGATCTTAATGTCAGCTATGTTAAGGTACATTCTGTCTCCTTTACTGTGGGTTGGTGCATCTAGTTGCAACTTCAGTGTATTTATGAGATAGCTTTGAAGTAAATAGTTTGACCAACACACCATGCTTGCTCGTCTCTTCAGGAGAAACAACTGCAAGTTGGTATGGGTATCAACAAGCTGCGACAGAAGGTTAAGGAGCAACAGGAACGGGTGGGCCAAAAGGTATGTTACAGGAGTGCACTTTTGTTTCCTCCTTTTGTAGATTAAATTTCAGGAATTTGGGAGCACTCAAAATAATTTTATTACTCCGATTGAGGCCATTGCTGTGAACGGAATGTAGTTACTTGCATAGATTCTGTATGTCTGTGGTTTATCAGAGGATCTGAATTCAAGTTGTGTTATTGATGTCCTTATGATCATCCCTGATCTTACCGATTGTGGGCAAGCACCCTTAAATTTATTTCTTGTATCAGACCTACTCTTATTTTTGAACGAGCTTTCTCTGGTTGAAGGACTTTCTGGATTTCTGAACCTGTGAAGACAGTTAATTTTTTATTTTATTTTGAACACTCATTATTGCTCTTTGTGCAGTTGAACACGGTGGCCAGTGTAGCAGACTTGAATGAGTGGGTAGAAAATGCTGATCGTTGGGTTAGCGGATTTCTGGAGAAATTTGAGGAAGGATGTCATGTCATGGTATATAATTTTCTGCATTTACCCATGATTTAGTGTTCTGCATTTCCTGTTGAAATCCTGTATCATAGCCAGTTTTTTCCATGTAGTACTTTTAGTCGTAATTTAGTAGCACTAATTCTAATACTTTAAAAGGGGTCAAAGTTTACACATTGTATGAAGTTTGTGCTATGTAGATGTATTGAAGAAAAACTTATTCAAGCTTTCACTAACCTGATCATACAAACTTGATTTGGCTATCAGGAATCTGCAATAAAATCGCAAATTCAAAAAGGTCTCTTGCTGCAGCAGTCTCAACTGAAGCAGCGAACTGACAAGTTCTTGACTAATGGAGTCAAGTCTGGCAAAGAGGGAAGCACGCTTACGAAAAGGAGTACGAAGGGTCATTCTGTATCATCTATCTTTTAGCAGATGTCTTTGCGGCTAATTAGTTTGTATTCTTAAAACGTTCAGACTTGCGATGGTATCTTGTTATTATACGTTACCTTCAAGTTTGTAACTGTTTCATGAGACGTAGGAAACGCTCTTTTTATGTGTAGACAGGAAATAGTTCAATACCCGGTAAATTTTGTTCTTATCTGTTGACGTTAGGCTCCTTACCAGAGATATATACAAGAAGTCTCTGTACGTGGGCCTAACTGTTTTTTCTCACTGTCACGTTCCTGACATTCTGAGTTTCGTATAAAAGTTATTCTTGTAAATGTTTTCTTAGCACGTTGTTTGCTATGTGTACCTTCTCTATCTCTGTAGTGCTTTGGCAAAAGTATGAAAGAGGTTTTACATTATATTTACATTTGCGCAGGTTAAGTAAGAATCTCTACAAGGGCTTGGTTATTAGAAAAGTTGCTTCAATAATAGAACTTTGTTTATCTCCAATGCTTTGATTGAACCATTGGAAGTTAAAGAGGACACATTGCCCTCAGATTGGAATTATTTCTCATGGAGCAAATACAGGAACATGTTATCCGTCCTCTTCGTTTTGAGAAGAGTTGTTCTGAAACGTCAGACTTGCCTGATTGAGGCTTTTATGAGCCCACGAGATTGTTGATGCGTAGAAGAAAAGCTTTAATGGGATTCCTTGTTCATAGGTCTGTCTAGATTCAGCCAAGTTCAGGATCATTTGGCGTGGTGCTTGCTGCAAGCTGTCTTTGGTATTTCTTTCAGACTAATGATACATGACTTCGGCTGTCTTGTTCAGGATTGGTGCAAGTAAGAACAGCTGTAGCATTACATATCTACTCAGTACTGGTTTTGCTGGCTTTCTCCCAAACATGAATTATACTTAAAAGGTTTTTGCCCTTTCACAGTTGCCTAGTTTTTGTGTTGAAGCTGACTTTCACGTGCCGCGACATTTTGTTGCAGGCCGTTGCCTGCAAACCAACTTTGAGTTTAAAGACTCGCTGGTAAGTGATGATGACACTAGGATGATAGAAAAGTAATTCAGTTGGGATCAGTTTCTCCTGCTCAGATATTAGACCTTCATATCATCGAGCTCTTGCATATTGGAGCATGCAGGTTGATTTTCATGTTGATTACTTACATATCATCGAGCTCTTGCATATTGGAGCATGCAGGTTGATTTTCATGTTGATTATTTACATATCATCGAGCTCTTGCATAGAGGAGCATGCAGGTTGATTTTCATGTTGATTATTTACATATCATCGAGCTCTTGCATAGAGGAGTATGCAGGTTGATTTTCATGTTGATTATTTATATATCATCGAGCTCTTGCATAGAGGAGCATGCAGGTTGATTTTCATGTTGATTATTTACATATCATCGAGCTCTTGCATAGAGGAGCATGCAGGTTGATTTTTATGTTGAGTATTGGCTCTGAACTGAAGGGGACTGAAACTGTCTTTTTCAAAGAAATGCCATTATGTTCCTTCACAAAAACCATCCTTTTGCAATGCACGATCAACATTGGTTCTTATCCAGTTTCAACTAATACCGCAGAATTTTACTTCTTGTAACCAAATTTCTATCTATGATAACATTTCACTTCATTTTGTATTGTTTTCTAGAAAGATTGATAAAAAAATATTGGTGATGATTTCTTAATTTTACTAATGTGCACATCTTTCTCTTGGAAGAACTCCAAAAAAGTTGCCGAATCTGCATGATATGTGACTAACCTTAGTTTTCTAAATTAAGTATTGAACAGTAATTAAATTTTAGCAATTAACCTTGTGACCAGTTTTGAAAATAATGGTGCGATTATTTTTCCAAAATTCAACTACGATTTTGATATACCTATTTTGGAAACTTAAGGTCGATTACATGCTATGTGAATTCCGCAACTTTTTTGACGTCTCTTCCAAAAAGATAAATGTGCACATTCAGTTGGTGTTCAATACACATTCATCCAATCAAATTTCGATAGGACCATAAAGTCTCCACGTGGCTTTTGGAATTAGAAAGTGAAGAAATTCGGGTTCTGAAAGAGAGTTGAACTTGTAGGTACTTGAGCGGAAATTTATTAAGTGAGCAATTTTTGGTGATTTTTTGGAGTTGAAAGGAGTGTATCTAGGCGTCACTTCACACCCTCATATCTTCCTCCTTACTCCTTCAAATTACGTGAAATTTTCATCGCATGTTTAAAATGATGATCTCTATGCACAGTAAAAATTTCAGAATTTCTAAAGCACTTTTGAACAATATGATTTCAGCATGTGTACAAAATATCCCAAACGAGTTCCATCAACTCTTCTCAACGGTGGCATTTTCTCAAAAATTGTGCCATTTTGTTGATCCTTTTTTCGTACAAAAGCTTTGGAAGTCTTCTTTAATTTCAATAGTGCCAATTGTCAAAATTACCCCACACCAATAAAGAATTGAGCTTGCTTCAAGATCTAGTTGAGAAAAGAAGAGCTAACAGTTCAACACCCTCCGGTTCTTTAGGAGTTAAGAAATCACTACCAATATTGTTTGATCATTTTTTCCAAGAAAAATAAAACAACTAAATCAAAATATTCATGGTAAATAAATTTTTTAGTAATAAGAAGTGAAGTTTAGCGTAATTGATTGAGATAGAATAAATTGATTATGCATTACAAAGAATGACTATTGTGTAATAAAAAAATGACATTTCTTTATAAAGATAAAAATGACAATAGTAGGGAACTTGATTCTCTAAAGATTGGAGGAAGAATTCAAGAGAATTTGGAGGAAGAATTCAAGGGCCAATTGTGGTCATTCTCCACGAACTAGGCCGTGACACCCCTTGAATGAATGTGAAGAATGAGAACAATAGCAAATTGGAGGAATTTACTTACAATAGTCAATCTTCAAGCAAACGCATGACCATCGACTGAGGTGAAAATTTGACAGAGGTGAAAATTTCTTTATGGAGATTCAAAATCATGCCCATTCTTCTCATCTGGAGTATAATGAAGCTTCTCAATCTTCAAAGAATAGGTCCACACACAATTTAAAGAGAAAGCACTAGATTTTCATTCTCTGAGGATTGAGAATAGGAAGAAAATTCCCTAAGGTAAAATCACCCACAACCAATTAACTTAGGGTCAATTTACGCAAAATCTTGGACTCCAGCTTGAAGTCACAAGTCGTACCTTGTTCTTGGATGTGAGCATTGTACTGAAGGTACCATCTTGAAATAAGGGAGTTGTAAGTGAGTTGTGGCCCAAAGTTTTGGTGTAAATCCAAAGAATTGAGTCATGATACATTATACACTTGGGCTGAATATTTAAAGTAGACTTATTCAAGTGAGCCAAAAACAAGCATTAAACTAATGTAAATGATTGGCTAAAAAATAATCTCCCCGAATTCTTTCGTTGCCTACATGAATGGGGAGCTCCATGACATTCCT
The DNA here is from genome assembly GCA_022496805.1 of Pohlia nutans. Taxonomy (NCBI): domain Eukaryota; kingdom Viridiplantae; phylum Streptophyta; class Bryopsida; order Bryales; family Mniaceae; genus Pohlia; species Pohlia nutans. Next base: position 12,997,529 of record CM040091.1, on the reverse strand, counting down.
AAAAAATACTCTCCTTAAGCCTAGGAAATCACCATCCACTCATGCCATGCAGGAATTCTACTAGATTTTTTATCCTTGAAAAAAAACCATAGAATGCAACCCAATTTTCCTTGGTGTAAACCCAAAAGCTAGGTACTAAAGCTATCTGCTAATCAAAATTCTCCATTTCTTTGGCCAATGTTTTTTGATGTAAATTGGTCCTTAAGCTTTCTAGCCTATGCGGTAGGAATAGAAAGAAAATAATATTTTTCTTTTATAGGAAAAGACTACAATATTTTCCATAATTTTGTTCTAAAAAAGTTAAATATCTACAAATTTTCATAGTGAAAAGCTAGTCATCACCCCAATCCGATAACTAGACTATCCCAAATATGTGAACACATGATTCCACAAACCTGCCCAACTTGCTTCTTGAAATTAACTAATATAGAAAATAAGGTAAGGGCGGGGGTAAGGGGTACAATTGTCGTCAGTTTAAGCATTTTGACCTACTGATTTTCAATGATAAAAAACTGCAGCACACAAAACTTTGGGTTTAATAATCAAGCTCAATTTTTAATTAATTTAATCACAATGTATAAGTTTTGTTATAAATTTTCAAACTTAATATGCATAGAAAACTATTGATGTTAGTAGTTGTATCAATAATTGTCTTTCATTTCTAGTCCAATCAGATTGCTAACTTTCGTATTTATAATTAAAGCTTGTGATAACAAGATTGGGAACTCCTAAAGTTGAAACAAGTGCTTTCAGTATAGGTGACCGCAATTAGTACCTAACAATTTTTGGTACTTCTACCTAAGTGCAAGAAATTGATCAATCGACAAGAATTTCTACACAAGTGGCATTGAATTTAACTGTCAACCATTAGGAAATAGTGTAAATATAAGTTTCATAACATTTAGTAGCCTTCATGCCCACTTCCTTTCCTTGAGCCTCCACCTGTCCACGTAGCTACTGATGGGTGTGGAATATTCAACACCATCTACTGTAGAGCTAGTGCATGCTATATTGAATGTTATATTTTGGCATATTCTCCATTATGGATGCTTCTACTTTAAGGTACTGCGTACTAGAGTGAATAATTAAAGCTTGTGATAACTAGATTGGGAACTCCTGAAGTTGAAACATGTGCTTTTATAGGTGACCGCAATTGGTACTTAATAGTTTCTAGTGCTTCTAACTAAGTGCAACCAATCGACAAGAATTTCTACACAAGTGGCATTGAGTTTAACCGTCAACCATTATGGGTGAGTCTACAAATTAGTTTCATAACATTCAGTAGCCTTCATGCCCACTGCCTTTCCTTGAGCCTCCACTTGTCCACTTAGCTACCGATGAGTGTGGAATATACCACACCATCTATTGTAGAGCCAGTGCATGCTACTCAATGTTATATTGCGAGTGTATTCTCCATTATGGATGCTTCTACTTTAGAGTATTGTGTACTAGAGTGAACTTGGTATTCATAAATAAATAAAGCTTGTGATAACTAGATTGGGAACTCTTGAAGTTAAAACATGTACTTTTATAGGTGACCGCAATTGGTACTTAACAGTTTCTAGTGTTTCTAACTAAGTTCAACCAATGGACAAGAATTTCTACACAAGTGGCATTGAGTCTAACTGTCAACCATTACGAACCAATCTACAAATGGGTTTCATAACATTTAGTACATCAGAAAAGTTGGGCCAGACTATTTTGATAATCGAAGGCCGCATACATGTCATTTTAGTGTCATTTTAATATCCATATTAGGTTGGTATGGAGGTTGGCACCAAATTATCTTATTACATTTCAATGCACCATCATGGCACCATGGCTTGAAGTTCCTGATGTAACCTTCATGTCCACAGCCTTTCCTTCATGCACTTTGCTCATCACTTTGAGCCTCCAGCTGTCCACTTAGCTACTGATGGGTGTGGAATATTCCACACCATCTACTATAGAGCCAATGCATGCTACTGAATGTTATGTTGCGGGTGTATCAATTCTCCGTTATGGGTGCTTCTAAGGTAGTGGGACCAATTCCCGACTGGGTTGTATTTCCGACCCCTACTAGTTGAGGATGGGTGTCAGAAACCAACCAGCATGGTTTGAGATAGTGTCCAATAGTGTTCTAATTTCGTCCATGCTTGGAAAAATCAAGAGCTTCTGATTGGTGTAGAAGCACTCTATTTTAAGAATCCAACCTCTCATGAAAACCATGACTCTATGAGCGGTTAATGGTCACTCTAAGCTTTCAGACTTAAAAAATCATAGAAAATTGTAGAAATGCTCAAAAAATGTTTTTTTTTGGGGGATGCCTTTGCAATAGCTTTGCAGAGCATCCAAAAATTATAAAAAAATTCTTTCACAAGTCTAAGTATTCAAACCTGAAATTCAGTCGGGAATTGGTCCCACTACCTTACTTTAGGGTACTGTGCACTAGTAAGAGCGAACTGGAGTGGGCCCTTGGTCCTCCGAAAGCAAGAAGAAGAGGTCTACCGGAGCGTTCACCTGCCGCAACTAACTGTACTACGCCAAACTTGTCGTCTCCGACATGCATTTCATCACGTACTGATTTGCCAATTAAACACTCCCAGACTGAATCACATTCCCAGCACAACATTCACGTTTGCTGCAGCTTATCCTCCCGTCAGTGTGTGCACACTGCACGGACCATGAATCACTAGTAGCAAACCTTTTGTTTCTCATTCCTCACTTAGTGAAAACAGTGAATAGTACCGGAATATTATACAGACTTACGTTTCTGTCTTCTTGTGACCAAAACTACCCATCAGCACTAACACAGCCCATGTGCCGGACGTCATTTCATTTCTTTTTCATTTATAGTAAGTGAAAAACGACACATTTCCTTCCAGTGAATTGATCGTGCCAGAGAGCCAGTACGTACTAACGAGACTGATCGACACGGTCGAGCTCCAAGCGACCATACATGCAAGCTCATTCCGGTACACAAGCATATTCCCCGTCGACAATTCGCGACTCAGTCTCCGGTTCCGATCGAAGTGTCTGTCTGTCTGTCAATCAGGAATGATTTTAATTCTGCCGATGAATTCGTGAAATATTCATGGCCTACTTTCCCGGGGAGGATTACACGTTTTGTGGGTCAGTGTTACTTCATGATTGCTTCCAGAAGTAAAAGAGCATCATTCTTTCTCCCTTGGACAGTTGGACTAGACTCCCAATGAATGACTCAGTAAGTACTGGTAGGCCCTAGTTCGCAACAGTGGGTTACGTATATTATTTGAAGCATCGAGAACTCTCGGTTCTGTAATATTGTCCTATCGACGTGACTCCCTAATGAGCCAAATTTAGGAGCAGGTCATCCGTTGCCATGAATAAACTCAGTCCACACAGGAGGCTCGTTTAGTTTCTTTTCTTTATTGCAACGTCACTCGTATAAATCTTGACATCATGTCTTTAATGACTAAATTATGTTGCATTTGACAAGATTAGTGGCATGTGGTGGGTTTTATCGATTTGTTATTTTATTGGAACGTGAGTGGGATTTGGCGACAATGTCACTCGTGAAGAGAATGTAATGGTTTAGTTTCTTTTTTTTATTGCAACGTCACTCGTATAAATCTTGACATCATGTCTTTAATGACTAAATTATGTTGCATGTGACAAGATTAGTGGCATGTGGTGGGTTTATCGATTTGTTATTTTATTGGGACGTGAGTGGGATTTGGCGACAATGTCACTCGTGAAGAGGTTACGTTTTGTCTTAACAAGGATCATTGATTCCTCGAAGCAAGTGCAGGAAGGAAGGAAGGAAGGAAGGAGAAAATGCATGTTGAGAAGAGACGTGATGTGTGTCTGAAAAGACAAGACAACATGGCCCTGGTGGCATCTGGAATCTCGACTGCCATCGTGAACCAAGGCTCTTTGTCTTATGTCTCGCCGGAGTGCAGTACTGTCCACACCGGGGAAGAAAAATGTACTTACATGAGATTTATAGGGATGCCAAGTCGAAAGCAACCAATCTCATCAAATCATTTCGGTTGGGAGATGACCCAGTTGGTGAGCGAGGGAGGGACGAAGTTACACGGCTCTTTTTTTCCTCTTTTACATGCTTTGCATGAATGCGTAGTTTGTCTCGCACAGTGGCTGCGCATGTTTTTTTAATTTTCTTTTGTTTTCGGAAGGGAGAAGCTCCAAACGGTGTAGCATCTGGAAGGGCGAGATCACGGAACGAGGAAGGTGCTCCGGCTGAGAACTTCTTCTCCCCGGACAGCTGGCTTTGGCGAAACATGCGCACAGCTTGTTCTTCTTCTTCTTCTTCTTCAACAGTAACTTAGTTCAGCGGTCAATTGGTTGCTTGGAGTTATCCCCAAGTCCGTGCTCCATCAGTGATTTGTGGGTAGCCCAACGTGTGTATAAGTTATCTGTGATAGCCAACTGTTTCCCCATGTCTTTTTTTCCTTTCTGCTCTCTGCCGTTAATTTCTTGGGGTTTAATTTCGTAGACTAATCTCACACCAGTAAGGTGTAATGACGATTCTCGATTCTTTATGTCCAGACTCTTGTAGAGCCAGATTCTCTTGAGTTCGCAATTCCTTTCATGAGTTTGTGTCTGTTTTAGAGATCCTATCTTGTCTTTTCGAGCCGCTATTCCATGCTTTCCGGCATATCAACTATGCCGTGATCGAGCACATGAAGTTTGATGAATTCTTGGTGGAAGACGAAGACCACCGTCCAAGAATAGTTGAATGATTCCATCTCTGACTGGTTATTGAACCACCAACTTATTCTTTCTGCAATTTAGCTTTCTCTCCGCGTCCGATTCGTCACGAGAAACAGATTCATCTGGACTAGTTAGCAACTTCCGCATGATCTGTTGCTGGGTTTTCCACGACTCGTCCAAGTGTTTAGAATATGTGTCACGAGGGTTTAGTAGAATTCAAGAGAATGTTCGCAGTGAGCCAACTTGTGCAATTACTTTCATAGCCATACTTGAATCAACTTCTCGCCGTGTCCGATTCGTAGCGAATTGTTCCGCTTCTGTGTAGGATTGGTTGCAGGTTTTGCCACGACTAGTGAGTTTAGAATACGTCTCCTGGGGTTTAGTAGAATACATAAATTGGATTGAAGTTTGTATTGAGGATGCTTGCATTGAGGATGTTTTCTATGTAGAAGTGACTTAAGCTTATTAGCGGTAACTTAATAAGCTTTTTGTTTCCCTTATCAATTTGTCCCACAATAAGCTTCCTGTTTGCTCAAACTGCTACTCCTACTGGCTCAGGGTCCACACCAAAGTCTTCTATTTTCAAGCTTGTTATGCGATATTGATTGGGATGATGATGAAGGGAGAATTGATTGATGGGGTGTTGGAGATGCTCAACACGATCGGTCAACATTCAAGGGTATATTGACGGGTCGTGATGGGCATTCTCAATGTCCATTTCAGTGCGAGGAATCGAGATCGAGCGGGTTCGGCATCGATCTGTTCTAAATTTCCAGGGCTGCTGGTCTTCTTCGATTCCGGTAACCTTGACTCTATACTCCAGATGATGAATCCTCAATCTTTTTCTGATTGAGAATTACATCTTCGATGTGCCAATATGCTCACTGATCACGCTTTTTAAGCAACACAAGTCATGTTCTGATGCGTTAGAGTAACTTAAGACAATCTAACAATAGAAATCGTACTTATTTGGATACTTTTAGGTGTACATAATTTTCATGTTCACATGCTTTAGGATTGCCAATAGAAGCCAAGACATTGTAACAATAGAGACCGTGCTGAGATACTTATTTGGACACTTTTAAATTTCATGTTTAGATGCGTTAGGATTGCTGACACACGACAATCTCACGATAGAAAACATGTTGAGATACTTGTTTGGACCGAAAAGAGTGTTTGAAAGTGGTTAAACTGAGCATCTTGGACTTGTTTTGAGTTCAAAAAGATTGCAAAACTAGTTTATGGTGAGTTGGAAAGTAATCTAGAGGAAGGGCTTGTACCACCATGGGGTGTTTAACTCGCAACCTCCCCAATGCTAGAGGAGAGTGCTTGCAAGTTTCCCCAACCCAAGAGACCCGATCATGAACAATGTTTGTCAAGAATTATAATTATAGAGAGCAAACTCCTCTTGAAATCCTCTTTTGTATTTGGATAACCCTACTGTTAGGTGTACAAAAATTTCATATTAAGATGTGTTTGAATTGTCAACAAAATTCAATAACACTTTAACACTAGAAACCATGTTCACATACTTATTTGAACACTTACAGGTGTACATAAATTTCATGTTTAGATGTGTTAGAATTGCCAACAAGATCTGACAAAACTTAAGACAATCCAATCACCTATTCACTTAGTGACCTATTCATAATAGTCAAATATACTTCCAACAAATCTGCCCTATCTAAAGATGCTTTCACTGTAGAAAAAAACAATTTTATGACCAGCCTTGCCCTGAATGAAGTTAGTAATTATACAGAAGCATAATTGCTAATTCTTTACATCTTTTTAAGGTACACTCCGACCTCTACAACATCATATTCTCTAATATCATTCTTGTTCTCTTAGCAAGCCTTCGACATAGTCCATTCAAAACTTGCTTTATAGTAGAAAAAGTGGCATTGCTGAGGAAGTTGTCCAAGCATGTGGTGCCCAATTCCACACATGCACAGTGATTTCCCTAGAGAGCCCCACCTTTTATACTACCGTAGTACCATAGCAGGTCTGCCAAAAAATATTTCAAATAATAAAAACGTAAAAAATTGGAAATTACGAGGACAAAAGAACGAAAATAGAATAAATTATTTTAAGATATATTTTGCTATTTCTAAGCTATTTTGGTTCAATTTGGACCACTTTTAATCATTTTTTTCTCAGAAATGAAAATCAAGAAATTCATTTTTCGAGGAACGAATCTTATTTTTCAAAGATATTAACTATTTGTTTGCAGGGTGGCAACTCTACTATGGTACTATGGAAGTGTTTCACTATAATAATCTTTTACGCCACAAAATCATATACTAAGGAGCATAACAATTGTTAAAAGGATTTTAGACCACCTTCTTGACCCTCAATACTTTTTACTGTCACGTTTACATACAACACAATTGATTGTGATAATGTTAGAGTTTGTCCACTCTACTGCTGAATTCTTGAGATTTTTAGAAAAGTGAATGAAATTTAATAGCCATATTCAGGGAAGGTGAGAGAACCACTGAATATGAGCAAAGCATAGTGACACCTCAGTACGTCCCTCAATAGCGTTGTTTTAAGAAGATACTTTATCCTTAAATAATAATCACCTATGTATAGTAATTGTGATTGGTTTACGAACTATATAGATCGCCATATAGCAGTTTGAGAGTGTGGAGACAATAGCATATGACACCAAATTTTGAATGTGCTGATAATGGTCAAAGGATGAAATGAGGGAGAAGGGTGCAAATGCTCTTATAGAACTGCACGTTATTATCATGTTTGTTTTCTTAGGGTAGTTGACCTCCCAACTCTTCATACTTGGTACATTTTAGAGAGGATCCTTTTTGAAGACACCTATTTTAGAGACACCTATTCATGACAATATAAGAGATGTGGTACCTTGGGAGTGTATGCATCATGGAATGAAATCATGAATGTCTTAGCAAGTGTTGAGCCTTGGAATTATTATTTTTGGAAGCATGAGCAATTTTACACAAGTTTTTGAAGCAAGGGTGTCGTATAGACACTTTGAGCTTTCAGAGATAGAATGCCGCACCGCAACTCATTGAAATGAGTGGGAACTCCAAACCAAGCGAGTCAACAACGAACGAGATATATGTATTGATAACAGCAAAAAAAAAAGTTGAAACTTATTACAGGAATTGTAAGATACTGAGGGCCAGCACCATATACAATGAAAGCAGAATCCCAAAACCCGTTCACCGAAACATTGGCTCCACCTCTACAACCAATGCCTGCGCTGCTGCCAATTCCTCGCTCCCTTGACATGTCTCCTCGTTCTCTGCTTCGGCCTGTCACCACATCAACACAACCTCACAATTGAAGTAAAAACCATCATCTCAATAGGAGAGTGAAATCTCTGAGGGGGTTAGTACAAGATTTTGGAGGCTCAGAATCGAAACAAATAACAAAATTGTGCAGCTGAAACTGCAAACTCTCGCAAAATCCGAATGAGGACTTATAAACTACAAATGACAGGCAACCACTCATTAACAGAATTGTGCAGAAACTCGCACGACATCCGAAAGAGGATTTACAAATCTACAACCATTAAGGGAAATGCATTATAATCCATAACCACTCTGTTTCCCAATTGTTTCTTGCTTCACCGTTGAATCACCCATGATTGTAGCATTCTCATTGAGATTATGCTAGGAGCCCAGTACATCCTTTGCCAATTCCGCAACCATGTGCTTTGTACGAAGCTCAAAAGCTGTGTAGTACCTAAAGAGTGTAATGATCATTTCGGCTATGTCCAATGCCCTAAAAGTAGGAAACACAATACTCGGAAGTTTCCGGAACTCTAAAGATCATTCTAACTATTGTAAAAGCAAAACCCTCAACCCTCTCTAATGACATTGCCTTGGGGACAGATGGAATTCAAAATGCACTCCAAAGTCTCTTCACAACTGACAAATGGAAGTTGACCACACACAATATGACAAATTTTTAGGATATGTGCAACTCTACAGTGTTAAAATCCTCTGCAATTTCAGAAACTTCTGGAACCCTAAAGAGTGCCATGATCATTCTAAACGAAGGAAAAACCAATACACTCAACCCTCCCATACGAGGACTTCTAAATGCACTCCAAAATGTGTTCACAATATGTGAAAGTGGTCCAATCATATGTGTACACAATATGAAGATATACATGGATCGTGCAATCGTATAGAGGGTTGAGTATACCCTGCCATTTCAGAAGCTTCTGAAGACATAAATATATACATCCAAATATATACTCCTTCCGTCCCAAAGTTATTGTCATGTTTGAAAGTCATGTTTGAAAGTGCTTTTTTAAGTAGGTCAAAACAAATACTTCCTTGTGGCTAATTTTATTTAGGTTGCAATGAACACATGCAATGTTCTTCAATCATTCTAGTGACATAGAACCTTTTTAATCATGTTTCTTACAATATGATCAATGAAATTGGCTCAAAGAAATACCAAGCAAACAAGTTGGACAATAACTTTGGGATGGAGGGAGTACATACAAATATATATATATACACACACACAATGTATAACTGTAGAGTGTATCAGAGGACTCTGTCATTTCAGAAGCTTCTGAATGAATACATACACAAAATGTGCAACTATAGAGTGTGTGACATTACAGGGTACACTCTGCTCGTTCCGAAACCCTAAAAGGAAACTCACCACAAGGTCTCGAAGCGCGTCAAGAGCGGACTCCAAGCGGCGTCGGCAATCAGGGATCATCATCCGCGACTCAGCCAGCACGTTCACCTGCAAACCAAAACTCACCCGATTCTTTTCATTTCAAACAAATTGCAAACAAGAACAAGAAGAGCAAATCCATGGGTTATTTATTTTTGTTCCCGAATGGAATGAAACAAAGTTGAGAGTTACACCTGTTGCTTGATGTCGTAGGGGTCGGCATTGTTGTCGCGCATGGCCTGCGTCTTGGCGGCCTCGCGCTGCTCCTCCGTCTCGTACGACTGGAACTCCTTGAGCGTGCGCTTGCACACGCCCGTCTTCACCTTCAACTCCTTCAGCGTGGTCGCCATCGCAACAGGAGATTACTGAGGAGTTCGGTAATCTAAGAGTGGTGAGAGTGTCGATCGATCGGAGAGAGTAGTGCGATAACTTACTTACTGCAGCAAGATTGATGGATCGTTTGCTTGAGAATTTTTGGGTTTCTTGAGTTGGGGAGTGATGGAAACTATCAGCATGGTATTTTTGTTCTCGCTACGTGTATTTCTACGGTATCGTATGTACGAGCTCAAGAACGTTCTAGAATGTGTCCTCATTCAGGGCATTTTTTTAAATTTATCATGAAGTGGAGATATAAAATGTTATTTTTAAAAAAAAATTGTCACAAATAAAAATTTATTTCAATGCGAAAGAAACCAGTAGATAGATAGATAGAAACACCAACCCAAAGAAATGGGCCGGCGTGAATAAAGTGTCCGTTCGTAATGTCAATGACCCGATGCCCACGGGACAAAGGGACATTGGGACAATACTACTCTCCTCTTTCGAAGATGGACACTATAGTAACCAAAACAAAGTAATAATAACAGTAACAAAAGGAAAAAAAAAAAAAAACGAAGTAATGATGGATGAGTGTTAGTTGTATAAAGGTATGTTTGGTGTTAATTTCTATCACCAAGTCATGAGTTCTTTGGTTGGTTGGTGAAGGGCGTTGTATCACGATTATGTGGTCAGGGTTCGAAACCAGTTGGGCTCGTTGAGCAGTGGTGTGATACACATGGCTTGGTGCTGCTAGTGAGTTATCATGGCAGGATGGAAACCAGTACAACAAGTCAAGTGGCAAGCCGCTATGAAAAACACCTTATCAGCAAAGCCAATTACGGTTGGTTGTCCTATTACCAGCCATTGACCCAATTCCGATCAGGTCCAATTTCTAGGTTTTCAAAGGGAAGATGTACGTCATTTGTATATTAGAGCATGTGATCGGTTTTGGGTCGCAGGTTACTTTGCACTTTGGAATTTTGTATAAAATTGAGAAATGCAAATTATAAGTTGCAATTTTTTGCAATCCTCATGAAATCCTATTTCGAACGTGGTCATAATTTTTTTCCGGATTTACCATTGCCAAATATAGGTCAGATTGCTTAAGTGGTTGGTAACAGGACAATCAACCTTAGTAACCTAAAAAAGAGAGAATCAAAATCAAGTTTACACAAGGAACCCGAGTTAGGACCGTTGAATATGCCATTGGACCTTCGAATCTTGCCTGGTGTCAAACAATGGGTGGCACTAGTCCTTGTCAAAGTTCCACCATATCACTCTTTGGTTTCTTGATCTTGATTTAACCCTAAAAAGGTTTAGAGAGCCCTTTCTGACCAATTTATACACCAATATTTCATTGTATTTGGCATGGTTCCATACCTCCTATGAGTTTAAGATCAAAAGTGAAGTTATGATTCACGTTGACATGATTTTAATGAACTATTGGGGTCTCGTTTGGAACTTTCTACTTACAATAAATGTCAAATATACGCTAGCGTATCTACTATCCCCATCAGCCCTTTAAGGGTTAATTCCTTCTTGCGCTTTGCAAATGGCAACTCTGCCGTGATCAAGAATTGCATCCAAATGGCATGATGAATCTTCGTTGTTGGCCATCTTTCGTTGTTGAAAATGAAGTCATTTCTAGCAATCCAAGAGATCCAACAGTGTGGAAGATATAAAATGTTATGAAGTAGTAATATAGTGATGCTCCATATTTCAACATTCATCCATATATTGGATTAAAAAATATCACAAATCCATAATTTTATATTTTTTTCATTCACAATCTGGTGATTTCATTCAAGATTTTTCTTTAATTTTAATTTTTTTGACGAAAAACTTCATGGTTTTTAAATGAGGTTACTTTTTTCTACTACAATTTAGAGATTTTTTGCTTTGAAAAAAGCCCATGTTCAGGGCGAGAAGGATTGTGCACATTTAATCATAGTTCAACAACTAAAATTGTACTAATTTAAAGTAAAACAAACATTCAAATGAATAAACAAATCGTACTCCGTATGGATTACTGTATACTAAATTTGACTATGGCTATGCTTTAGCATATTTCATTAGGAAGTAAATTGAGTACTGTCTTGGTGTATGTATTCCCAAACAAGTGCTTGGTAGGACTTTTCTCAACAAGTAAGGTAGAAGGTAGAGGGCTCCAAAACCAACAAGGTTCTAATACCAACAGAATCTAGGCACAATAATCATCTTAGAAACTAAATTTAGGTAAATCATAGATAGTTTATCATTCTGGTCAACATCCAATAAGAGCTCTATGATGTGCCTAGATTTTGTGTTTTAAAATAAATGCATGGTCTAAATTCTGTTGGAATTAGAACCCTGTTGGTTTTGGAGTCCTCTACCTTACGGCAGAGCCATAAGACCGAGAACCAGATAACGAGAATATTTTGTTTTTTTGGTAACGAAGTGCACAAGGTTGCTCAGTGACCATATTTATTGGAATTTGTATGTAATGTTGAGTGGATGCGTAGGTGTGAATGTTTTCTTCTGTGTATTTCAATGAACTGCGTTAATTTTAAACACTATCTTGTACATGAGAATTTTTGTCATCAATTAATGTGATTGCGTGTTGAGGCACTAATCATCTTTGAAGCAATTTTACTCAAGTTTTCACATTGAAGGAGTTAGAAACAAGAGCAAAAATTCGTTGCATGTTTAGAAGGAAGTAATTACATCAACAAATAATGTTGCTGTTGCGGCTCAGTCCTTAGTTTGGGGGGAACGGAATATTCCCGTTCTCACAATTTTCATAAGCCAAGAATCAAGTCTTGGATATCAAATTTGTGTGTACAACTTTCAGCCCTATGCAAAAATAAATAAATAAGCAAAAACAACCCCAAGAACATCTGCAAGTTCAATCAAGGACCTCAATTTATTGAACAATTTTAGATCGACTCCTACCTTAAACGTCAAGAGATTGTAGAATCATTGGTAAGCAATCAAAGTTATCAAATTGAACAAGATTTGAGGTTGGGGCAACTGAGGTTCAGCAGTGCTACAATGCCGCAGTGCTGCCCACCAGAGCCGTTTTTGCATTTATTTTTGTTTTTTTGTTTTTTTTCCCTTCCAAAAATTTAGATGCCTTCCCGGCTGCCCCGCCCAGGCCCTCTTGACGTTTAAGGGTTAACTGACACCTCTACTTTGACACTAATTATACTTACATTGAAAGAACTATCCATTACATGCACATCCAACGATTTTTCCAATACATTCAACCATCTCTAGTTGCATTACCTATGGACTCCTAAATGCATTCTGACACGTAGAAGTTATCCCATCAGATTTGTAACTTACACTAACTTAAATGAGAGGTTCAGACAAGGAATGTGCAATCACAGTGTGCAATTAGAGAGGGCTCATTGTATTGAAAGGCATGAAGTACAAAGTCAGTACACCTGTGATAAACCTAAAACAGCCTACAGAGGTACACTTGGTAAAAATGTGGTCACTGGTTTGTCTACATCTAACCATCTACCTACACAATGTGAAGAACTCTACATACAAGATGAGATTAGAAATGGAAGAAAGCTTACGTTACGCAATCTCCAGCACTCTTCTTCTCACATTCTGGTGATGAGGAAAATCAATCCAAAACCGAGTTGTATCTGGTGCAAAGAATCCGCGGTTATTGTGAGCAGAAACACCAAAAAAGGACAACTCCAACATTTTGCTGACCCTCCAACAACAGTCTTTGGGTTAGCCACATCCGGTATAATTTCACCTTCCTTTGGAATGCAATTTGGCAATAAAAAAATCTTGCTTGCTAACGTCGAGGCCAAAACATTGGTGACCAAAATCCAACCTTCACTGGTCTCCCCAAATTCGCGTGCAATTCCTGACAAATTGTTCAGTTAAGAACCTTTTTGTTTGTATCAATAGTTGTCACTGTCTTCGTTATCGTCATCAGCGCCTTCACCAGTGCTTTCCTGGCCACTGGTACCTTCACTCTCCAAGAGCAACTCCTCGGTATCTCGAATCCCGTCTATTGTTTCGTCGCTTGTCTGGTCATCTTCTATCACCAGAGGGACTTCCTCGTCTTCGTCTTCCTCAATCCTGTCTTCCAAAGGGATGACTGGGCCCTGGGCCTTGATTTCGGTAGCGGCTTGCGTTTTCTTCGGTTTCTTCGCTTGCTGCTCTCGCCAGAGTCGCAGCTTCTCCTTGGCTTCTGGTTTCTCACATATACATGCCGCCGGGTTCTCGTGAAACTCGCCACGTCCAGGCCTCACCTGCGTTGCAAACAACAACACTAAATCAAAACGAGAACCAGAAATACAGTCCTCTCATGAGATCACCAGATCTACTCCCTGTATCCGGAAATAACTCTCCTAGTTATTGGCGTGTTTAAACTTAACATTCTTTTTCCAAGAAAAGCAGTCTCCGTACTCAAAAAATGGTCTACCTTTAATAGTAGTATGTAGTTTTTGTGTCACTGTCATTGTCCGCCCTGTTTGAAGTGGACAGGGCTTACAATTGAAGTATAAATATTGCCAAAAACTACGACAATTAACGCCAGACAAAGGGAGTACCTAAAAACACCCTATCCTGGATCCTAGCTACAGAGCCAGGGAATTCCATTTATTACAAAAGACGGTGAGGTAGAGGATACTGAAACCGTGAGTGACCTGAATACTGATCCCCATTTCCAACAGCAAATCATCTCTTTAGTAGGCCTTCAATTAGCAAGTGATGTAAGCAACACTTGGCTAAATGTGTATGGCCACTGATCTTTGAATGAAAATGAGGGTGTCTACTGTCCCTTCAACAGTGAATGATTGCATAATACATTGAATGAGAAAAATTCGATTTCAGGAGAGTTTGGCTCTTGTAGTACCCAAAAGTGAAAGCACTCGTACATATTGGTTAAAATGCTTGAAAGAATAATTATCCTCTGTCTTAACGTACCTCCATTGGGTCACCCATGAAACCCTTCTGAAAATGTCGTACAGTCTCAGCAAAGTCTTCCCATGTCATGTTATGCCGAGCAGGGAAAAGCCTTCCCAGCTTCTTGGCATTGGGTCTGATAGTCCGTTTATGACCATTGAAACGTCTGCAGATCAAACTAATGATCAGTAGCTTCTCTGCATGCACTCACAAACTTGACACCTCCTCTTTGCTTTACCCTTAAAGGACCAAGGATTCATAGTGACAAATTCAATTGATCATATTGTGAAAAAATCAATAATTCAGATAGGACCAGATTTTATATCACTGGAATCAGTGAAGAACGCTGCATGTGCTGAACAAAAGAGTAAGAAAATTGAATTAAAGGAAGTCTACATAGGACCTATCTAAAACTGCTATTAAAAACATGAGGCTTCTTGATCCTTTAGGGGTTAAGAACAGATAAAACCAACATGCAGGAATGGAAAAAAGTTACCTTTCACCAGCCAATATTCGGGCCATATTGCCATTATTATTGGCCACAAAGACGTCACTCTGAGAACAGACAATGTAATCGATGGCAGCCATCTGTGAGGAGAATCGCGTAAAAGGTTGAAGCTCCATGTGGCTGGAGATTGTGTCTTTTGTGTAATAATTGGGGAAAAGAGCTTTCAATGGTGCCAATGAAGCCTCCCCATTATAGACGTCCCCGGAGGCCACATATAAATAGGAGTCGTTGCCATAGCCTAGTGCACGCAGCATAAGACCAACTTCTTCTGGAGTCAAAGGACACTTCCCATTACGTCTCTCTCTCTCAGGGTCGTGATACTGAGAAAAATCCAACATGGTACAAAACACAGCGTTAAACTCTTGGGGTCCAGAACGCAGGCTGTCAAGACTTCCGAGTTCAGCTGATCACTTCCACTTATTAATTCACTGCAAAAATGGCTCTTTCCATATCTATAAGAGTTGAAGTAAATAAATTAGGAAGCTTTACAGAAGGTAACAAAATGTACTAATAGAAAGAAGAAATCATACTCTTCATTTTTGAACGATAGAAATCAATGTTTTGAAAGGTATGGTAATCGATAAATAGCTTCCAAAGTGGACTTCCTATTTTTAGCTTACGCAGTTAAGGATTAAGTCTCCTCAGCCTTTTCTGCATGCTGGAAATTGGTATTGAAAGTCATTACTAAGTGCCGCATTTTGAAGCAGTAACTTGAGATGCGAGATTATCTGGTGTGAAGAAGCCCAGAGCCTCTACATGAAAGTATTCTAAAGCGAGGCACTTTGTAAAGAGTCAATTTGAGCATATCTCTACCAATAATGAATAACCCAGACAATAAGGTACGTTAGGTCCCAACGTAGACACTTCAAAAGCAACATGTTAAGTTTTTGGGTGAATGCCTTACATGCAGTGTCTTCCACCGCTTTCGAATGGCGCCCAACTCCTTTTTCTCCTTCTCCCCTCCACCATAATAGCAGCCCGAAAATGCTAACATGTCAGATTCATATCTGCAAGAAGTTACATCAGGTAAGATGAGCACCAAACTTGATAATTCAGAATGAAATTTTGGCAATGTTATTTATACAGATTTTTATCTGCCCAGAAATCCAGATTTCTGCCTATGCAAGAAAGAGATTTCCTCACACTTCTTAAACAAAAAATGTTGATATGTGAATACCTTAATAGTAATACAACGGATCAGGTATTAGGGGTCATTTTAACCCCAAAAGGACCATAAGGACACGAGGTGGCTCCCTGTTTTTTTCAGTAATTTTTGAGTAGCTTTTATATAGATTCCTTTTTGTTAATTTTTAATTTTTGATTTATTCAACATATGTAATATTCTTCACTAATTCCAGGGATATAAAATTTGGTCCCATTCAAATTATAATTTCCACAATATGATCGTTTAAACTTGTCATTTTAAAACCATGAATCCTTGGTCCTTTAGGGGTTACGGGAAAAGAATTGAGTCCAAACCTTAGATGCAATGCAATGTATCGGCCGCCCTTTGCCCTCATCCTGTCTACAAGCATTTGTCCCATATTTCGAATCGGCTCGGTGAAACGTAATGCCTGAAAAAGAGTTGTAAGAGGACATCATTCAAGTGCACTTATGACCAACAAATGATAGCAACCAGATGTCTGTCTCAGTGCCATTCATTTGATGCCAAACTAGAAGCAAATAATCTCTCAGAAGTTGAAACGGGGTCAAAAGATGGAAATTTACCTTGTAGTTCGTGCGGCATCTGAGTTTCTGATAATCTGTGTCCAACTTATTGGCAAGTCGATAGTCGAATTTTGTGAGCCTAATCAACTGGCACAAAGTCAAAAGATAACCGACATCACATTTCTGTCACTATTAAAAAGCAATTGATTGAGCTCAACAAACCAACATAACAATGGATCCAATACCTTGAGGTAACATCATAAACGTGGACATAAACATGATCACATAAAGAGTAGCCAAATAAACAGGACCAAATAACAGGAGACTGGGGAAGAGGGGCCGTTTACATGTTTTCTTTTCAGGGTGGGCAGGATACGTGTGAGATAATAGTGCGGTGTAACCTTCCGTGGAACACGCAGGCTGCACATTTGCTTCAAGAGAAATGTCCTTTCGCTTTGAGGGAGTTCCTTGAGCACTTTCACGTCCGATGCTACGGATCGTATGAACCAGTCCACATCAAAAATGTCACTAAAATTGCTGTCATATGCAAACACACAAAACACAATTATAATAAGCATTGATCGAAACAATGTCAACTCCAACTTCTCAGTTGGATTCTATAAAACAATCAGTGGCCTAAAAAACAAGACAAGAACTCGTGAGAAAATGACTAAATGATCACTGTAACAGACCACATGTAGGAAAGAAAATGTAAGCATCAAGAATTTAGGACCTCACTGATTTTCAACGATTTTCGTACGACATCTGATATTTCATGAGTTCGTACATTTTTCGTACAAATTTCGCATGAATTTTGCGCAAATTCTGCACTAAATATGCACAGCTTCTACATTCACTCTTCTTGATATCAACAAAGTGCGGAATCCGTGCAGAATTAGCACGAAATCCGTGCAAAATCCGTGCGAAAAATGTACGAATCCATGAAATATTGGATGTCGCACGGAAATTATTTAACCCTTGAAGGATTTAGGGAATAGTAGATACGTTGCCGTATATTTAACATTTGTTATGAGTAGAAAGTTCCAAATTGAGATCCCAATAGCTTTTAAGACCATGTAGACATGAATTTTAATTTTACTTTTGATACAATACTCATAGGAGGTGTAGAACCATTCCAAATACAATGAAATACGGTCGTGTACATTGGCCGGAATGGCCAATCTGGACCTTTAAGGGTTAAAATCCGTGGGGTCTTAAATTCCTGATGAGAAAGTTTGAATGTGACGAGATTGATGCAAATTTTACCTGGCGTCCTTCCAATACGATCGATGGTCAAGTTGAGGGACTACCATCGTTGCGTTTAAGAGCCGAGCAACAACAATAGAATCAGTGATCTGCAACGCCAACAGTTCGAAAAAATGAGACACGGGACTACAAACAGGAAAAGCTTGGTTGAACCAAAGACCATAAAAGAGAAAAAAGTCACTATTATACTAGAGATTTTATATATGAACAGCAGCAAGTAGGTTACCCCAGTCCTCTGCTGATTTAGACCCCCACTAGCAGCAATTAGAAGATAGCCGTTGATCTGTGAACTAGGACCACCTACAACATGACACATGAGGAAAGTTAGTAGAGCAGCATGTAGATTACAGAGCAAAGAACATACTTCATAAAAATTAGAGCAGAGAACGGATCAATACTTCATGTCCGAAGCAACTACAATCTAACAAAAAATAATGCTCTTGCAGCAAAGTCAAAAGCAATAGCCGGGTTGGTGATGCTTTGTCCAGAAAAGAAACTTAACCCCTCAAGACCCAAGGGACATATTGTGTCCTCTGACTTGTTCATTAGGTCATTTTCTAAACCCATTTTGTTCAAAAACTACATAAGATATATGTATAAAAAATAAATTGCAATGTTAATATTGATGTGGGAAATTTTGAAGTACAAATCATATTCTCACTTAAGTTTGTTGTACAAGAGATAATAGTTTAGTTTCTTCAAACAGTACAAAATATCATGGGGCCTTGAGGGGTGAGATTTCATGGTTTTAAAATGACATGTTTGATAGATCATATTGATTGATCAGAATGGATCAGATTTTATTTCACCAGAATCAGCGAATAAAATTGGTCAGAAAATAAATAAAAGGAAACAAAAGTTCAAAAGTGCCAATAATCCAATTTAGGGTAACAGAGGAGCAAAACCACCTACTTGTGTACTCATCGCTAGGCTCACTGCACCCATAGTAATACTCAGCGTTCTCTGATTCCCAAACATGTGATGCAGTCGTATCCCACTGGTCCTGAAGGCTCACATAACTCACACAATCAAAGTCTGCTTGCGTTAACTTACAAAAGCGAAAAGCTGAGGAAGATGAACATAAACAGATTTTGGGAAGGGTAATAGACACTTACTGGCACAACCAGTGTTTTCTCTTCGGGTACATTTTCTTCCTCGTTAATCTAGGTCACCACACAGGCTCCGTCAGTATGTAAGAAACTTTGGGGAATTTGTGTTCCAAAGCATCCCTGATTTCTACCTCACTTTCACAGTTATGCTACAAAGACTACAACACTAACACATTCTAGAGTAGTATACAGCTTGCACCGTTTGCACAAAAAGAATACAGAGCACTGAAATACTCCCTCCGTCCCAGAGTTATTGTCCAACTTGTTTGCTTGGTATTTCTTTGAGCCAATTTCATTGATCATATTGTAAGAAACATGGTTAAAAAAGGTTCCAAATTATGTCACTAGAATGATTGAAGAACATTGCATGTGTTCGTTGCAACCTAAATAAAATTAGACACAAGGAAGTATTTTTTTGACCTACTTAAAAAAGCACTTTCAAACATGACTTTCAAACATGACAATAACTTTGGGACGGAGGGAGTATTGAAGAACTAGCAATTCAGTCCATTGTCACATGCAAATATGCCGAGGAAAGGAAAGAAAGAATTCTAACGTGAGCCACACCCGTCTCTGCAAACATATGAAATGAGCTCTGCTGTTCTTTCCTTGGCTCAGTGTTCATTGATTAAGTTCAGGGAGCTCCTCAAGAATGTTATGAAAGAAGGTTTTTAACCAAGGATTCGTGGTTTTAAGATGATAAATTCTATTGATCATATTGTGAAAATTTTATATCACTAGAATCAGTGAAGGGCATTGCATGTGTTGGTCGAAAACTCAAGCTTCTTGGTCCTTTAGGGGTTAATAAAGAAGGTTCTGAAACACGGAGGTAGTAGGTTTAGGGTTTAGGAGAAGTGCAGCACAAGTACCTCGTCGTCGTTGTCAACAAACTGAGCAGCGTCGAAAACGGGACCTGAGCGAGTAGTAGACTCGGAAACGTGGCTCCGGGAGTCCTCCATGTCCAGCAAGCGCCCCGAGAGGAAGGACAGAACCGCCAGCAACAGCAGCGCACCGAAGCACACCACCGAAATGGTCGAGATTGCTGGGCACAGTAACGCTTGCCGCGATGCCGATCGGCTCATTCTCGGACGCCCCATGGCAATCAATGGATTGTACAAACGCACGAACGTTTCATAAAAGCATCATCATCTCAGTCTTCTTTGGATTCAAGCCCCAAACAAGCCCAGCCATCTACAAAACCCTACAATGCAAGCCACCGACGCTTGCGATTGAATTCAATGACTCGATCAAACCCTACATTGCGATCAATCAATCAACCAATAATTGATCGTTTCCTAAACTCAGCTCGCGCCCTTCTGCAACATCATAACCTAAACGTTTCGTAGAAGTTTCGCAATTCATTCTTCTTCACAAACATCATAAGGTCATCGGAACGCAGCTGCGGATCCCGAGCTAAGTAACTTAAAAAAGTGAGTGATGAGTGAGTGAGTGCCCACCGGCCGAATGAACAAAAGTCAGTCAGTCAGTCAGTCAGAGTTCCCTCTAAAAATATCCATTCTAGGGATGATTTGGGTGAAGAGCCAAAGTCCTCAGGTGTTCACGCGTTCACACGAAGACGTTCGTGAAGAATTTTCTGGAATCGATACTCGGCAGACCCGCTTCAAACCCTAACTCTTAGGGATTCCAGATGCTTGTGTCCCAGTAACTTCGCTTTCCTTGATCGGTGCGTGTAATGTGGTGATTTCTGAAACGTTTTTCGTGCTGTCCTTGGTGCGTGATTCTTAATCTAGGGTAGCGTTTCTCGACGTTCTGTTCCATTTTTTCTGAACCCCTAAAGGACCGTAAGGCCTCCAGGGGGCTTCATGTTTTTTTTAGCACTTTTTATGTACACTTCATTTTGATCAATTTTTACCAAAACATGCAATGTTCTTCACTGATTCTGGAGATATAAAATTTGGTCCAAGCCGAATTATATATTTCACAATATGATCATTTGATCAAAACCATGAATCCTTGGTCCTTTAGGGGTCAACAGGTCTTCTGAATTGCTTACATCTAATAGATCTTTCTACTACGGTACCAATTGTGAGTATTGAATATGTTTGTTGGGGTGTTTTGTCAGGGGTTTTGATTGTTCATGGTAGAGAGCCATGATGCGGCGCGACGGGTGCGTGGGGCAGCTGCAAGTGCAGAGCGCGCAGGCAGCCGCGGTGCCGCTGGGCTTCATTTGCGGCAGCTTGCCGGTGCCCACTGTGAACCCGGCGTCCAACCCGCTCTCGCCCACGCAGACGACTGCAGCTCTGGTCCCCGCCATCAATCTCTTGAGCCAGAGGTTTGAAGCCCATCTTCATTCATACTCTCTTTCTTTTTTCCTGTAGTTTTCAATCTATCATTCCTGATAATCAATGGATCCTTCAGGACTGGAGCGCCGCGGTACCGATTGCTGCCCACCGAAACCGACCTCAACACTGCACCTTCTCATGGCGTTTCGTGTGACGAGTTCTTGCCCGTTGCGTCATCGCATGATGCCGCAGATCGTGGTACGTGAAGAATCCTTCCTTAACCCCTAAAAGGTCCAAGGATTCATGGTTTTAAAATGACAAATTCAATTGATCATATTGTGAAAAATCAATAATTCAGATAGGACCAGATTTTACATCAGTGGAATCAGTGAAGAACATCGCATGTGTTGATCAAAAGAGAAAGAAATTTGAACAAAAGGAAGTCTACTCAAAACTGCTATAAAAAACATGAGGCCCATTCTTGGTCCTTTAGGGGTTAACCCGAAGATTAATGGTTTTAAAACGACCGATTCTATAGATAAAATTACATTTCAGCTGGAGACACTTCAGCTTTAGATAGGACCAGATTTTATATCACTGGAATCAGTGAAGAACATTGCGTGTGTTGATCAAAAGAGGGAGAAATTTGAACACAAGGAAGTCCACATAGGATCTACTCAAAACTGCTATTAAAAACATGAGGCCCGTTCATGGGTTAACCCGAAGATTAATGGTCTTAAAACGACCGATTCAATAGATAAAATTATATTTCAGCTGGAGCCACTTCAGTTTTATATCACCAGAATCAGTGAAGAACGTTGCATGTGTTGATCAAAAGAGAAAGAAATTTGAACAAAAGGAAGTCCACATAGGATCTACTCAAAACTGCCATAAAAAACATGAGGCCCATTCATGGTCCTTAAGATTAATGGTTTTAAAACGACCGATTCAATAGATAAAATTACATTTCAGCTGGAGCCACTTCAGTTTTACATCACCAGAATCAGTGAAGAACGTTGGAATCAAAACAGAAATGAAATTGGACAAGAGAAAGTTCTACTCAAAAAGATGAGCCTCTGATGATTTATTTTAGCAGTTTTTTTGTCCAATTCTATTTCTTTTTCGACCCGAATTAGGTTTTTCACAAGCTGATCATTTTGAAACCAGGAATCCTTGGTTAATCTTATTGCATTACGTTTGTGATTGATGTTCTCTATGCTGGTGGTTGTTTGTTAGTTATATTGTTTGTTTTTGTAGGATTGTGCAACACTTGGGAAGGAGGTTACTTGATGCAGCCGTTGGCAAGAAAGTGCGAAAGCTTAGCCGTCAGTGCTCTGACTGGCTATGGGGACGAGATTGACGTGGTGGCTCCAGTGGACATACTGAAGCAGATCTTCAAGACTCCTTATAGCAAGAGTCGCTTATCCGTTGCTGTTCATCGTGTTGGCCATACACTTATCTTGAATTCTGGGTAGGAACTGTACCCTAAATCCCTCCACAACATCCATTCTCGAAAGTATGCTTTGAAAATCCTCTTCTTACATTGATCATTGTCTAGTGCTGAGGCTTCAAATTTACTCAACCCCTTAAGAACCAAGGATTCATGGGTTTAAAAATGAGAAAGTCAATTGATCATATTGTGAAAAATATGATTACGATGAGACCAAATTTTGTATCACCAGAATCAGTGTAGAACATCGCATGTGTTGGTCAAGAAAGAAAGAAATTTGAACAAAAGAAGTCCACATAGGACCTACTCAAAACTGCTGAAAAAGTCATGAATGTTGGACCTACTCAATTTGGGCTTCTTGGTCCTTTAGGGGTTGAGCATTTACTAATGAAGCTCTTTCCATGAGATTACTGCGTTAGGCTCTTTCTAGCACTGTGTGTTTTTGTACTTTGAATGGATGTATTGGATTGGGGTGAGCCTAAGTCCGCAATTGAGAGTGTTGCTACAGGCCAGACATAGAGGAAGGCGAGAAAATTGCAAGGAGGAAGAAGAGCCAAGCCAAGGCAATGGAGAAGAATTTGTTTTCAAAGTTTGTGCAGCATTCAGTTCACGATGAGGGTCCAGATTCTCCCAAAACCTGTGACAGTAGAGAAGGGACGCCGACGTCGAGACAACCACCAGGAACAGTCCCTCCTGGATTTGGGAGCTTGAAATCCGCGGGGCGCGTGCCATGGCAAGTGGTTGAGGACTCCTTCTCAGAGAGCACAAGCTGTTGCAGTGAAGACGAGGTACGATCCAGAGCATCATCAACAACAAGGGCGAGTAATAGGAAGGGGGGCAAGCAACGAGTGGTGAGTCGCCGGAGTGGTTGTGAAGGAGGCATCGATTTTCAGAATAGCAAATTCATGCGTGAGCAGCAACAAAGCTCCAACTTCATGCCAAAGGATCCAGACATGCCACCACGACAATCTGCATCGGAGAATTTCCTCCGGGTTCTCTATTGGCAGTTCCAGAACCTGCGCATGCTTTTGGGAAGCGATTTGCTTCTGTTTAGCAATGAGAAGCACGCAGCTGTCAGCTTACATCTGATGGAAATTGGTCGTCAGGTTCATTTTCATATCCCCTTTCATTCTTTCCAGGGCATTTTTATTGGGCGAAATAGTGCCAGATTGCACCAGAAAAAAAAAAAATCTGGCTATAAATGGCCAAAAACCATGAAGTTTTTCGCCAAAAAACTTCAAATTAAAAAAAACATCTTGGATGAAATCGTCAGATTGTGGATGAAAAAATATATATGGACATATGATATCTTCTAATGCCATATTTTCTATCCAGTATGTGGATGAATGTTGAAATATGGAGCACCACTATAACATTTTATATCCCCACTTTGGCACTTCATGAAAAATGAAAAAAAATGCCCTGGATTCTTTCAGATGCATTGATGTGCTTGAGCTTGATTTTAGTGCATGTTGATAATGTCACTGTTAGTGTAATTTCAAATTGCTCAGGTCTTCCAAACCTGCAGTGGTTGGTTGTTGACCCTAAGATAAAAATTGAAACTCCACTTTCGAAGCTAATACTCCCTCTGTCCAGAAATAACTGTCCTAGTTTTGGCATATTCAACTTTAACGTGTTTTTTTTGCTTTAAAAAGCCGTCTCAGCATTTGAAAAAAGGTCTATCCAGTATGTAGTTTTTGTCACTCTTATTGTCCGCCCTGTTTGAAGTGGATCGGGCTCACGTTTGAAGTATGAAACATAGGTCAAAAACTAGATGCTAAAAACTAGGACAATTATTTCCGGACAAAGGGAGTAATCGATTCTAGGAACTTTCAAATCGTTGATTTTTTTGTTCATAAATGTAGGGTATGATTTCTTCTTTCTGTTGGTACATTTTGTTATTACTTTTTTCAGATGTGGAAGCAGCCAGCGGCCAATTGGGCACTTAGGGGGTAATTATGAGAATCGGTTTTTGTTGTCGTCTTTCCAATTCTTAGGTATTCAAGGAAGATGTGTAGAGCAAAAAAAGCCTTGTTCAGAAGGCCTTGAGTTGCTGTGAAAGAGAAGGATTTGAGTTCATCTGCTTTTTGTTTCATGCGGCATATCTTAGACGGCCATTATAGTGCTATTGTTGAAATTGCATGGTCTGTTTTGTACAGGTGACGCCATTGATGTGGTTGGATGCCTGGCTGGATAATGTGATGGCGAGTATTCCCGAACTCGCAGTGTGTTATCATCTCAACGGAGTGGTCCAAGGCTACGAGCTTCTGAAAACAGATGACATTTTTCTTCTCAAGGGGCTTTCCGAGGACGGCACTGCCTTTTTCAGTCCTCATGTGGTTCAGCAGAATGCATCATCTGTTCTGCGGTTCCTTCAAGAGAATTGCAAACAAGATCCGGGCACTTATTGGGTAGGGCGATCTTGCGTCTTGTGATATATCAATTCTTCTGTGTTTTAACTTTGAAGGGACCTTTTTCTACATGGAATTTACAATTGTGCTGCTTCAATGACAGCTTTTCAAGAACGCTGGAGAGGATCTCATGCAGTTGTTTGATCTGTCCGTGATATCAAAAACACGAAATACTTGTGGTGACAAGGAGGACGAGGAGTGTGGCACATTGCCTTCTTCAAGAAATAGGAGCAATGGTCACTACTCTCTGCCATTGGCAATGCTTTTGTATCGCCTTGCGAATCGTCTCTCTCGATCTCAGGTGTGTTCCTCCTGTCTCACTTTCAGGTCATATTACTTTTTACTAAGCTTGAAATATCCCGTGATGAAATTAATGGAGAGGAAAATATGCCCAAAACGGATCCCAGTTGTATTGGTAAAGTATATCATGGTTCTTGTGTTGCTTAACTGCTAGTCTTCTGACAGAATCTACTGGTTTTGATTTCTTCCCCCCAATTGTGATGCTAAAAACATAGAAGCAGAGTTTTATACTCTCAACGAAACGTCGGTCTTCATTCCTCAATTGCGGATTTGCGGATTTTCTGTAGGATATTCCAAATTTATTTAGGTGACTTACTAGTACTTCTGTAGGTGTATTTGCTGGTAATTCTTGTTCCTCAACTTGCTAATCGGTGGTTGTTATCGGAATTCCTTTTAACAGCGGTGTTCAATGACAATTCTGCTTTGCCTGAACCAAGAAAGTCATAGATATGTAACAGACACCTCTACATCTTGCAGGACCCAGCGGACAGAATGAAATGTGCGAAACTTTTTGGAAAGTGCCTGGAGTATATGGATGAGCAGGAACACCTGGTTTGTGCCTGTTTCATAACCAAGTCTGATCTGTGCTCTCAAATTTTGTGTAATTGTGTATCATTGCTTGTTTAATAAAATACACATTTATAACTTATTTCTTCTGAGTACGATTATTGCTGACTCGGGTACCTTGACAATGGATTTGCCAGGTTATTCGGGCATCTGCGCATGAACATGCTGCTAGGCTGATTCTAGCATGTTACAAGCAACTGGGAGTGATGCTGCAGCCCCTTTTACTGGAGGACAATGAGGAACAGGACTTGAAAAAACCTGCCTTGGAGCTTCCTTCCATTGAAACCAACGCCGCCGCTGCCGGGGGGTTGCAGGAGGATTCCGCGTCAGAATCTGTCATCCACAGCTCGGAAGTTCAGGATTGTCGAGACATCATGCCTGGTAATGTGACAAATGACGGACATGCTAATTCCACACCTACTGATCTTGTGCTGGCCAATGCATCATCCGTCGTCGAAGCGTCGTCGTCGTCGTCCTTAGTCTCAGACCCAGTACCCCATGTAGTTCAGGCACTTGCAGACCCAGTGTCCGCACGGCTGGCAGCAGTTCACCATCTCTCGCAGGCCATCAAGTCTTTAAGGTGGCAACGACAGCTGCAAGACGTTGAAGAGAAGAGAGTGGCTCCGGGCCCGAAGCTCAACAGTCACTCACATTACACAGAATGTGTGTGTGGAGAGCCTGAGTGTGTAGCCATTTGTGACTTCCGCGATATTGAAGTGGGAGTTGGAATGGACGAGAAGCTGTGGCAACTTCTGCTGTTGTTGGGAGAGTCGTATCTCACTCTCGCGCAAGCGTATAAGGAAGATGGCCAGTTCAGTCGCACCCTCAAAGCTGCTGAATTAGCCTGTCTGGCGCGCGGGTCCGCTCCTCGGCCGGACAAAGAAAGGGAGGATTCATCCAAGGCGTCATCAGAGGTGCACAAAGGATTGTTTTGGGGCCAAGTTTGGGGTCTTGTGGGAGACGTGTTTGCGGAGGTGCAGCGCTCTTTGGGTGACTCGGACGTCGTTAAACATCAAGAGGTCGAGGAGCTGAAAATGGCGCAAGAAGTCATGAAGGAGGTGAAGAGGTTGAAGAAGAAAGTGGGGCAGTTTCAAGGGAACTGTGAGATCTGCAGCCTGACAAGTTGTAGCTGCCAGAGTGATCGCGCGAGCAGTGGCATTTCTGCCAGCAGTAGCTTTTCTTATTCAGGCAAGTATGCACGGAAGCACGTCAAAAAGAGCAGTAGCAAAAACGACATCGAAAGGGACAACAACAGCTCAGAAACCGCCATTGCGAAAGTCACGAAACCCGAAACGATTATTGAAAAGAGCCCGGACATATTCACTTACCTGAGAAGGCCAGTTGTGAACGACTGGGAAAAGAATCTCTCAGCTGCTTCGGAGTGCTACTCCGCTGCAGTGGATGCTTTTGCAGATTCCATTCATTTGCGAGACTATGAAAGTGCGCTCCGAAAGAAGGGCTGGGCTTGCAATGAGCTCGGTCGGAGGCGGCTTGCGCAAGGCAACGTGAAATCTGCGGAGGCGGCGTTTGAAACAGCCGTTGTTGCATTCCGTGCAGTGAAAGACCTGCCCAACATCGTCTTAGTTTATTGCAACCTGGCTCACGGCCGACGAGCCGCGGCCGAGGTTTTTGCATCTCAGCTGTCGAGTTGGGAAGGATGCCAGCTCCCTCACTTCTACTACGCGTTCCTGAAAACAGTGGGCGAGGCACGGTTTCTGTATCAAGAGGCTCTGGAGTTTTACGGCGAAGGCAGGAAGGAGCTCCTGGCATGGGGAGATGGAGTGGAGCGCACCATGCGGGGGCTGTGTAACGAGGTGTACACACAATTGGCACACACTTATCTGAAACTCGGGATGTTGCTTGCAAGAGAGGACAAGTTCTTGAACACGAATCGCGAGCCGAGGGCAGGGAATGAGCTGGACTATGAGAGAAAAGCAGGGATCTCCGCCAAAGAGGCGATCTCGAAGGCGCTGGTGTTGTATGAATCGCTGGGTACGCTGCGTGCACAGGAAGCTGCGTACGCGCAGTTCCAACTGGGCTGTCAACAAAGAGACAGCTGCTTGTTTGCAATGGCTGTGCTGCAAGCCGAAGAGTCCAACGTCCAGAAACAAGACACGCGGTCGCAGGGAGCCAAGCGACTCGCGTCTATGGCCGATCGCTACTGGCAGAAAGCATTGGAGTACTACCATGCCAACACTCATCCGGATATGTTTCTGCAGATATTGATGGAACGGTCCGCCCTGTGCTTGGCTGTGGCACCCGTGTCCCATGCGAATGTGGTAAGCACACACTGAACCTGGTCCTTCATTTTGCAGGCCCTTCATTTTGATAAGTAGGACGTTATGTTAGGGGAGCAAACCCATTCCTGTGGCTTTCAGCCCATTGTCGAGAGGATTATAATGCACTAAAATATGTATTATTTGTATACCTTATGAATAAGTTCTGTATTGTTCAGGGTCCCAATCACGAGCCTAAACTACCCTTTAACCACGAGTTAGTTAGAAGGATCTCATTACTTACAAAGAACATATTTGGATGGTACTTGCATTGTAAGCTAAAGGGCTCCAAAACCAACAGGGGTTCTAATTCGAAGAGAATATAGGCACAAGAATCATCCTAAAACCTAAATAGATTTAGGTAAGCCGTAGATAGCTTATCATTTTGGTCAACATTCAATAAGAGCGCTTTGATGTGCTTAGATTTGTGTTCTAAAATAAATGCATGGTCTACATTCTCTTGGAATTAAAATCCTGTTGGTTTTGGAGCTCTCTACCTTAAATGTTCAAACCGTATATGCAAGTTTACTGTGCAGGAGGGTCACCTCCTGTAAAACTCTACAATGTGCTTTATGGTACTAAATACTGCCGTGCTGACGTGTCTCTCCAGGGGCTGGAGCTAGCGCTGGTACATCTTCTGGAAGGTTGTCGAGCTGTGAAATTCAATGAAAGCACGTGCCACGTGACGCCAGACATCTCAGCTGCTTTCACGTTGCAGCTCCAGAGGCTTCTCAAGACCATGCTCGGAGCCGCATTGTCGGCCTCAAAACCAAGTGGTGCCCAAAGCAGAGCTCGAAAGCAGAGTGGTGAAATGAATAATGGGAGTAGTGGTCTATCCAAGGCCCATGACGTTGAGACACTGAAACGGATGTACGGCTCTGCTTTGAAGCTCACAGGAGGGAATGATTTAGGGGTGTTGTGTAGCATGTGGTACTCTTGAACATTAATTTTTTCAATGATTGTTGGGAATTCGGCATTTCGTCACATTTGAATTTCATCTAATGTACACAACCCACTTTGTAAGGATTAAAATTTACAAAAAAATTTGATATATCAACTCCATTTTTGTGATTCATCAAACATTTCATAACTCATCTTTAACCCTTAAACGTACCAGTCCTTTCTGGAAAAGTCAAACTACAGAATTATACAGAATTAAGCCTTGAAGAATAATGAAAGTATATTTTGTAATATTTTCGTGTATGAAATTAAGTGTTTCCTATAAGTCCTGAAATTTTCAGATTTTTTTGATTTAACATGATTTTTTTACAAGTTTTTAAGTCAAATGCTTCACAAATTCATTTTAAGTACAAAAAGACTTCAAAAAATTGATTGATTTTTGGATGAGATGCAAATCACAATGGAGAATCACATGATATCATTGATATGTTTTCCAAAAAGAAAAAACTAGTTAAATTTTGAAATTCGAAAAGTAAACATCCCATGTAGTGTATTCAGAGCTTGAGCTATAAAGCTTGCAAAAGAAATAATTTACTCAATCCATGAAATTTTTAAGATTTGAAAAGTGGAGTGCAAACTAGACTTAATAGACTTCATTTTCTCTGTTGAGTGTAGTAGCAAAAGAAATCACCTTCGAGATCGAAATTGGGTTTGACCAACAAACATCCAATAATTGGATGCGTGGACGTTTAGGGGTTAAATCAGTGGTGAATTTGGACAATAAAATGTTAACTCTAAACCCATGAACGTACCAGGGTGTCTCTAGAATTGACTATTCAAGAAAAATCATTATAAAGTACTATTTAGAAGAATATTTTGGAATTGGGATACAAATTAAAGTTCTAGATTTTGAATTTTAGATTCCATCCATACGGTTTGATTCACTAATACTATTACCAATATTTAATATATAAAATTCGAAAGTTAGATTAAAAATTCCTTCTAAATTTGAATACAAACAAAATTTTAATATTTTTTCGATAAGATTTGTAGAAATGAGTTTGAAATGAGATACTCTTAAACGTGGTGATTCTTTGAAATTTTTGTGTTTCTTAAATCTATGACCTCATTTTTGCAAGGCCACTTTTGAACTACAGTCAAAGCAATTTTGGCTTGGTCAACTTCTACATTTGTAATTTTAGGAAAATACGTAACCAAGTATGACTAAATCCAACCGTTAGAAAGGACAACAACTTGATGAAGAATCTCCAAGAAATTGGATGACTTTCATCCAAACATTAATGAAAACGTGAGAAGGATTTGAATATGTTAGTCGTTCACTTTGTGGACACTCTGACGACTAACCCCCTCATGCTTAGCTTCGAAGGAATATAGGAGAAATATTTACTTTTTTCTCAACCAAAAAATATAAAGAGTGGTGCTTCGGAAATTGGGCCTAATTTGATGAACAATGAAGCTCACGGTGATTGAAAGAGTACGTTGGGAAAGTGAGGCATATTTTGGGGCAACTAATTTCGGGCCAGTCGGCATAAGTTGGGCATGTGCGTGGGCTTGTTTTAGCAGCGAGGCCGGGAACGGGGCTTGGTAGGGTCGGGCTGGGTTGGCGGGGATCGGGTTAGCCAGGTTGGTGGATAATGTTTTTGAATCTCTCATAAAATGCACATCATACTTCATTAATTTTATTTCTACACATTTGTATATTTATTCAAATGAGAATATGAAAATCTCAAAAACGTTTATTAAAATCCAAGATGATTTTACACAAAGGTTGTGGTCATTACACATCAATAAACCTCAACTGAGGAGTTTTATTTTGAATACTTAAATATCATTTGTCACCAACGTCACTAACCTTTATTCACACATGATAGGTTGGTGACATTAGTCACACATGATATTCAATTTTTTGAATTAAAATTCTTTGATTGAGGCTTATTGATGAGTAATGACTGAAAACTTTGTGTAAAATCATCTCGTTCAGAGTGTTTATTTTATGTTTATTTTCGTGTAAACGTAACTAATATATATTAATACATATATTAATGTAAACAAATCCGCCGGTAATGTGTTAGCCCTGGTTGATCCCACCGACCCGGCCCGACCTCGCCGACCTAGTCCATCCCCACCGACCCGGCCTGATCCCACCAACCCGATTCACCTCCGCCCCGTCATGATCATGTCATTAAACTCTTTTTTCAAATTTTTTATGCCTTATCACAATATGTGAGCAACTTTGGTATGAATGCCCTTAGGGTGAAAATATTGATTTAAGCCCATGTCCTTTAAGGGTTAACATGAGCATTTGAGTTAACCAAAAATTGGAGGGAGGTTGAAGAGGAGTTTCCTCTCTATAATTAAAACTTTTCACAACCATTGTTCATGAATAGCCCCCATGGTTGGGTGGCTCTTGACTTGCATTAGAGAAAATTTGGAGTTTTTCGTGGCTAGTACTTTTGGTTTGGAAATGAATTAATTGTTTCCAAAAATGGCATATATTGCACATTTATGGTACCTGCTGCAAGTTGCAATTAGTTCCGCAAGCCAATCAGAACCTGGAGCCATGGCCGAGTTGGCACCGTGATGGGCCGATGTGGCAACGTCGTGGGCCCAGTTGGCAACCTACAGGCCGAGGTGGCAACGACCGTACGTGTCCAACATGTACTTCTATTCGTAACTGTAATGAGCACCTGCTTAAAATAGAATATCGAGCCGAATATTTTATGCAACCCCACAAGTACCAAAATACGTAAAATATCACAAATAAACCTAGTTTAACTTGCTATAAACTAGAAACCAGTGTTTGACATGATGGTACTTGCGTTGTACACGAGGACGGGGGGAGTTCCAACGTGGCGAGAGTTCCAACATGGCGGGAGTTCCAACGTTGACCTTGTTTCCACGTGGAGATGCTGCCATCACTATTTGTACGGTTGGTAACAACTCGGATGGTCACCTTGTACTCTTGGCATCTTTTCCCGCCAGATGACCTGGCCATATTGACCTTGCGAGTTTAGCCTGTTGCCACCTTCGTGTGTTTCAAACAGTCACGTGTATTTTCTCACTGAACATAGTTTTGCTGTAGTTTTGCACGTGGTTTGCGCATGTCTAGGAATATGGCACTGCAAGATATCACCAACATAGAAAAGGGAAGTTCATATACAGCAGCTGTAGTGTTAGAGAATAGATTTGCACATGTTGTCAAGAAGGGTGTTCGAATTGATACACAACGGTCTAGATTGGAGTTTCCAGCATTGAGGGATTGAGGGATTCTGGAGCAACCAACATTGATTTATGGCTAGATAGCAACTTGTATCCAGCAGATCCTCTCACGGGAAAGCCACCACCGTTTCAAACTTTGAAGAGCTACTTAGAATTTCTGTGTCATGGTAATTCTGGACTCCTTGAGTATTGTAATCACCTCGTAACTGCATGTGATCAAGTGAAGGGCTTCCAACAGCAATTAGAAGAGACACAAGCGCATTTTCTTCGAAAAACACTGGAATTGCAGGAATCTATCACGTTGCTAATAAAGGAACTGGATGTTGCCAACAGTAGTTGGGTACAGGGTGCAGAAGAGATTGCAACATTGAAGAGGGAATCCGACTTATTCAAGTAGAGATGTGTAGCACTTGAAGAAGAGTTGCAAAGGACTGAAGATGGTTTTGAAATCAACCTTCTCATTGCCAAAGAACATGGACGAGAAGTTGTTGATCAAGAGTTGTTGCGATTGGAGCAGGAACTCATGGCAGCAAGAAAGGCCTTACTAAAGATGCAGAGGAAGGTGGAACGGATTGTGAATACTCTTGTAAGACCACAACGTAGAGCATCCAAGTGTCTCGTTGATTTAGCCAAGACTGGTGGCGCTGCAGGGCTCGTATAGCCAAGATTCGGCGTTTGTTGCACCCGGAGGATGTTGGAAACATACAAGCTGGAAGCATAACGTGTAAAAGGAAACGGCTGTGTGGGGACAAGGATACCCAAAATGAGACTAGGCAGGCGATTGGACAACTATTGTAGAAAGGAGAGACATTAGCGTTTATCTCAAGTTCACAAAACAGTGATGCTGCAACTAGCATGACTAACTACTACCTTGATAAAATTGGGGAGGAGTTGGGATCAGAAGCAATACTTGCAGCATGTGACATGACTGGAGTATTGCACAAAGGATACGGTGAGATCTTTAAGACAATCAAAGGGCGAGTGCAGCTTGTTGACAAGCGCTTGAAGCCAACATTCCTTCCGAATCCACACAAGGTACCTACATGTTGAAAACCATTCCATGAATTATGTATATGCCATGTTAGAAACACTTAGACTCCATTACTTGTTGGTCACACTTGTCGCAAACAAAGCGTTTCCCTTGGAAAATGCTACCAACTGTTGCATTTAATTCCAACGCAATGGAGTCAACCAACATTGTTGTCCACAGACGATTGCTTGGAACAGTAGGCATTTGTTGCACTCGTTTCCACCAATGGTTGGATGGATCAATCAATTGCCAACAGGGTGTTGCCCTTGGTTTATGCCAGCCATGCTGGACCGCCGTTCCAACTTCACATGGTAACTCACTCGTGTTGCCAACAGATGTTTGCTTGGAACATCTAGCACTTGTTTCCAAGGAAAGATAAGAAGTCGCACTTATTGCCAACATATATAGAATGCTTGCAACATGCTAGTACTTATAACACTTCTTTAACAACTTCATGTCAAAAGTCAAATCTGTTACCAACAGGTCTTTGCTTAAAAAATCCATAAATTCTATGAAGCCTTGTTGGGAACAAAGTATCCGCTTGTTTCAAACTAATTGCTCGTTTGAAATGGACTTGTGCTGAGCAAGTTAGTTTGTTGCAAAGAGAACTAAATTTGAAGTTGAAGGATCTTGTTGGTGAGTATTACCACCTTGAAAGTACGTTGGAGTTAGAAACGCATGCTGCAGTCACCACCGGAAGAGAAAAAAAGAAAAAACCAGACATATCAAGAGTTGTTCTAACATCCAAGAATAATTTGTTTGTTGACATTGAAGTTGTGCAAAGGACTATGGTGAAGCTGTACGGATTCACCACCGAAGGTGAATACTCTTTGATTTTAAAATGCCATGCAAGTATGATGGAAACACATTAGATAATGTTATTACTTCCTTTATAGAGACCGTTGGAAACTAACCAAATGTGCAGAAGTTGGAAACAAGCCTTCGGTATTTGTCTTGAAGATGGACGAAGCAGAGATTGTACATGGGAGGAAATTTGAAAGGGTGAGTTTGATACTAATGAATTGTGCGTTAGACACCAGCATACAAAAGAGTGATGACAGGTATTTTTCAGTCCAATCTGAAACAAAAATCTGGCCTGTAGCATGCTTTGAGGTTGCAAAGGAGTCCCATGAAGTACTCCAATGGGTGTTCCAGCAAACGAGCTTCCCTGCGCTCATCAAAACACAAGAAGAGGGTGACACTACTGGAGAAACTGTGACCGCTGTGACAGAAATGTAACAGAAATCAGTTGAAGGTTTCTGTGCCCGCGGACGCGTTGAGGGGGTCATTTTGCAACAGCAATCTGTTGCGACACATCTGTTGGAGCGGTCATTTTGGCTGGCTTCTGCATCCTCCGTGGCGCGCCAACTCGGACAATTCTTTATTTCAAAAAATTACAGTTGGCACCGTTTTGCCACGTCACTTCCTTTTGAAAGAGTAAAACGCACTTGCAACGATTAACATCATGCTTTTTACTGATTTTATTTACCAACACTCCCAGAAGTTACGAAAATTGTCACTTTTGTAATTCTAAATTTGACGGAATCTACGGTTGCAAATAAATCGCCGTATGGGAAAGCGGTTTTCTGACGCTTGGGATTGGTGGACGTGTTTAACCGTACTAGTGGTTACAGCCGGATTTTAAGCACACCTTGCATACATGTAATGCAGTGAGTGGTCTGTAAAAATATATAATACTTTTTCCATTCGAATTTACACCAGTAAATAGAAGTGAATTACAAGCTCTAGTGCGTCTCTGTGATTTTAATCCGGTGGTTCTGATGTCTCTGTTAACCTCCAATCACACCCACTGTTCATGCTTCATCATCTCCGTCTGTTGGTACCTGAATGAAAGACCTCCACTTCAGAGAGTATTGTGCACGCGTTTCCATATTGGGCCTGTCTTTCTATCTTCCGATTTCACATGACTTATACTTAATATACTTGCATCTGCATCTACGTGACGTTCACTGCTATATGCTACAGCACTCATGGTACACGAATCCTCTGCAAGCATAGTCTCTTTCTGTAGTTTCTCCTATCAATCTTCTTCGTAACTGACCGCTTGATCAAACCCCGCACATACTTCCATGCATACAATGATTAGTGCACGCATTTTGCCATCCTGCACGAATCAGACCCATTCCAACATTCTGTATATATCTCCTTTTCAAAATTTGGTCGGGGTGACATTTCTGGAAAAATGTTAACTGCAAATCGGACTGTGTTTCACTTCTTTATAGTACATCGTATCCAAAAGTTTATTCGCTCTCTGCTACATTTGCAACCTCTCATATAGCTTTCACTGAAGCATTTAATGTACTGCTCTATTCTCCCAATTTCATTTGCCTACATATACTAAACTTGGGATGTCCTCACACAATCTACTACCTCATTTAAAGGTTCCTAAATCTTCAATGCTATTGCAAATTCTCACATTAACCTGGAGATGTCATTCGTGGAACACTACACTCAGCATTTCAGGTGGATGCAGTACTTACTAGGTTATAGTAGTTACGCTTATAAATTTTGTTCGTTTTTAGGATTTATCTATCTCATCAACACCACATACCAACGGATGATACATTCTGCTTTTGTCTTATTCAATGCAACTTCCTTGACGCGAGTCTCGTGTACTGAAGCAACGTAAGGAAACAAACTCTGCAGATTAAGAAATCCTTATCTTTCGTGTGTCCTCTGCATTTCTCAGTGATCCACGGTTGTCCTTCGATGGGTCTGCACATTTAACATATCCCGTGTAAGATTGAGGGTATTAGGTGTTTTGTACACTTTGGACGTCATACTTTTCTGCATCTCCAGTAATTTCCAGAAATTAAAAATGCCATAGTACCCTACCTCGCATGCTGTGCATTGCTCCAGTCCTGCGTCTTATTGAATTCCCAGTACAAGTTCATACTCCATGTCGTGTTGCCTATCTTAACATATTCATATATAATGGAAACTAATATGTATTCTAATTGTCAACATCAAACAATCTTTCTACAACTACAATCTGCACAGGAATACAACTTCATTCACGACATATTGTTGTATTGAGGAAGCCTAATGTAGCCTTACCTCTTGGTGTTTTCGGCTTCTCATCCTTTACTACACAGTGCCTTTCTATTCCAGTCTTGCACAGGTATATAATTCAAACAAATTACATGTACATTCACATACACAATCAAAGGCTTACAGTTCATATTTCCTGGAAAAATGACCACTATGATTTTCCATTCAACCAAATTCTGAACAATTGAATGTATCGTACGTCACACACTGTCCCAGCTTTACTTACGCAACTTAAGTTTTCCTGTATCACTGCATGAGAACATAAATTACATGCTGGATCACTGTAACTTCAATGGGTATGGTTATCCCAGGCTGCACGATCTCACATTCAAATATACATAATTTATACTCATTCCGACTTGAAAGTTCTATGAACATTCATCTGCAAATAGATTCGATGACCCAGGTAAATTGCTTCTCCCTTAACCCTGTCTCCAATATTCCGGTGTAATCAATAATAAT
Source organism: Pohlia nutans (assembly GCA_022496805.1). Classification (NCBI taxonomy): domain Eukaryota; kingdom Viridiplantae; phylum Streptophyta; class Bryopsida; order Bryales; family Mniaceae; genus Pohlia; species Pohlia nutans. Next base: position 12,960,429 of record CM040091.1, on the reverse strand, counting down.
AACACCACTCAATGCACACCACTTGGTCTCGGCTACAATAACAGTGCTACATAATACTAAGAACTTCAGGTCAAAGGCACTCACAGCGCCATGTAATATATTATCGAAGTCTTTGTCGAAGTCGTCATGTAGACCTTCTTGAAAACCACATCCAAAATATTAGTTACTCAAATGTATCAGAAAACATCATAAAAATCCAAGAATGCCACGCTGAAGCTTGTGAAGAAAAATAAAAATCACATACTTTCTATACCCACAACATAATAAAAGTCATGCATGTGCACAAACAGACTTTGCAGTGTACGTCCTCCCGAGTCATCGCTACCCACGGCACCCATTAATTTGTGCTCCTTCCAACATTGGGTGCTACTGTTTTCTTTTGATCTTGTTACCTACTATTCACAGCATAATATTCAGGCGCGTCTGTGCACTTCGTGCCAAACCCCACACAGCGTACATACCTCTGTCACATGGCCTTCCCTATCCCAGGCCAACGCATCCCTTTCCTCAATGTATTCGTCATTCTATTTCATTTTCTAACTATCAGCTCCTTTTATGTAATTCGACTGACTCTGTTGAGGACAACAGGAAACTACCTTCATTTCGGTACTACGAAGTTCTATCTTCCTGTTCCAAACAAAATCATGTGAACATACACATACATTTCTGTCTCACCTGGTCAGCATTTACATGGTCAGGTTGTTCCCATGGTATTTCGGACAGAGCCGTCACTACATATAGACATCAGAAGCACTGTTTATAGGGTGCAGGGATAACAATCCTTACATTTACATTTATTTCAACGTACCTGTAGTGCTCATTGCACAACGTGTCCCCAAATTTCTCCGCGCCCGTACGTCCCTTGTCCCACCTGCATTGTCGACAACACCGTTTCCATCTATATCCACATACATATCTGAGACATTTACATCCATAACTTCTCCACAGTTCTTCTCATTCCTTATTTGAGTAGTTATAAAAATTGCAAGGTAATTATTCATTGTCCTTTCCAGTTATTTCATCATTAGGCTACGAACACATTTATAGTTCTCCATGACTGTGCTTCAGAGGCATCGAATGTTCGACTTCCCCACTTACCTCATATTTTCAGCCACATCGCTGCACTGAAAATTAACAAACATGACTACATCGTTGCATGCTATATTTCGACATCCAGTATGACTCCTGTGATGTGCCCAAGGCTTTGACACAATACAGGACTTCGCTCGCGAGTTCCAACACAATCTGTAAGTACTTCTGTTATGTGATGAATTGCAAATTCGCGAGAGGTTGGTCGTCTTATACCTTCTCCTATCCCCGTGTAAACTAATCTACCATTTCCCTCCTTTTCCTATTATTAGTATAATGTTTTTACTGTTATCATGGTGAACTCACAAAATTAGGAATGCACAACGCCCGTTCGACATAAAAATGGTTACAATGTCAATATTTCATCACCACATTCGTCATTACCGTGTACCCCACATCAATAGTAATGTTTCATGTCATTACGTCGAAAAGTCCTGCAATGTCCAAGAAGTGAACGTCCAAAATAACCGCTGTGCATACTCTACTATATGACCATGTCATGTCCATGAACATCAATGACAAACCTCCTCCACTGTGTAGTTCTGGTTTCCTTCCCTTAGTCGGCATTACTGACTCTCTGTACACTACACTTCGGTACTATGTAGGAAATTTTAAAAAAAAACCAAAAACCTTCAATACTCAGAAATACATTTCGACTATGGTGTACTATTATCACAGTATAAGATGCTCATATGAACCATCCAAGATGCCTCGCTCAGAGTCCTCATCCTTGGTCCATTAATTTCCACAGAACACCGTATCAGTATCTGCCACTCCTCTTGCCTTTTTCCAATGCACGCCTGTCATTCATAATCAATTCACAGAGCTTAGCTCTGCATGCACATTCCATAATTACACACCACAGACATTACGCTTTAAAATTATTCACTTCAAGAGAGGCTACCGATGTTCACTTACCTACTTCCCTTTAGAAGCAGTATGTCGTTTTGACACAGGTGACTGTGATTGCGTGCACTTCTGAGAAGACGATCCAATTTCCTGTGCACGCTTCAGTGAATCCAATTCCTCTTGTAACTTTTTTATGATGTCCTCGGTGGATAATTTATGTCCCTGATCAATTGCATTCTCCTTGCCGAATGCTTCTCCATCTGTATAAATTTCCTTGTCCTTCTGATTTGCTCGTGAACTTCTTGCATTGCGCTATTAAATGACACATACATTTTTCGATTCAGAAATTTAGTTCTCCTTCACCAGTCAGCAGGTATATTTTCATTACATAGTTCAACCACTCAGCAAGTACAAAAACACTAAACATACATCAATTCCTACTTTTTAATTCATGTATCACATACTGCTATATTACAGACATATCACTTCTGTGACAAGTGTTTTCGGTACTTTTTCACACCCCTTCGCACAGCATATTCAGTGCGGTACAAATTGAGTGATGTTCACTGAATATCACTCTTTCCATACACTCTCTCAATTCTAGAATCCATTGCACTACGACATTGTATATACAAGAGCCCTATGTAAGCCGTTAGCACATATGACTCTCCTTTTTCCATGGTGCGAAAATTGCACTACTGTGTTCAAGATCACATTCAGAAACTTTACTCTTACTGCAGTCTGTAACACAAACATGCATACAATCATTCATGACCCGTTCATTACACACACATACAACACAGGTTCAGGAAACGTCATAGAACCTGATCAACATCTGGCACAGTAGTGATTTGTGATTTGTGGCCTACGATCTCATCGCTTTCTCCTCCCTGCTCCGCTTTGTATTCCACTTGATTGAGACTTTCCTCCTCTGTTGTATGCTCGTCCGCTATGTCATCCCAATTTTCGGAGACTGCCTTCTTCTTCGCTTTCTTTGCCTTCTTCTTCGCTTTCTTTTGGACGCTGAGCTTCGTCAAGGACTTCATCAGGGTCCGGTGATCTCCCAAACATTTCCCGCAGGTTCTCCCTTACACCATTCAGTCCTCTATTACCCGTTCGGTTGATAGTTTTCCTGCTGGCGAGGCGTCCCTGTTCTGACTTTTGTTCCCACTGTTTGCTTCCCTCCAATTTGATAAGACGCTCCCATACTTGAGCATCGACGTGAACTGGTTGCCTTCCACCTTGTTTGATGAGGCGAATTAGTTCTCCCCTTTTCCTTGTTACTGCCCTACCCATCAAAGTTTTAAGGTGGGCCTCATTCAACTCTCCCGAGTACTCAAAGTTCTGGTTTAAACGCTCTTTGAAAATGGTTACATCTTCATAGGTTTGGTACTTTATATGGGTGCATGATGGATCCAGTCCCACAGCCAATTTCAAAATTTCCTGCAACCACATCGGTCTCCCTGCGCCGTAAGGTATGCCGGATTTGTCTAGCGTGATGTAGAATGGCTTCTTCCCCTCCCTCTCCCGCCTTGCAGAATCGACCTCGCGAGCCGCTTGCTTGTAGCGACGTTGCTTCCTCTCGAATGCCGGAGACACCGTTTCGTTTCTCTCTTCTTTCACAACCGCCCCCCCGGTATGTTTCCCTCTGTCATCAGCATGCAATCTGCCGTATAGCATCCGCGGTGATCTGGATGGTGAACTTCTGGGATCCCGTCTGTGACTCTTGCGGTCATGCCTTCGACTATGCTCACCATGTCTGCCATGCCATGATTCATTTTCGGATGAGGACACAATCTGTCGTCTGCAATGTCTTCTCTCTTTTGAAGAAGATCGTCTATACCTTCGATCATCTGTGCTCAGAACAACCACCGTGTCAACGTATGCATTTATCAAACAGTTATGATCACAACATATAGTTTTTATGCACAGTACATTGTCGTTCGATATACATACGAGTACTCGGTACTCACCACGATCACCATAGTCAGGGGATGAATGCCATCTGGAAACCTCAGTTCCGTGTACACTCCGGTGTTGATGGTGATAGTCTTTGCGATGCGCTGGGCTCCTGGACCTACTTCGCTGACGGCTCCTTGATAGATGATGCCGCGAGGACCTTGAATAATATTCTTCAGGACTTCTAACCCCCCAGTCCATTGCTCGACTCGGATGATCTCCTCGTTCGTAGCCAGGTGATGCACCCACTTCCAACTCCTTACCCTTCATCCTCTACACAAAAAAAGGAGTTTTTGCACTCCCGTGTTACAACAACATACCATAAACGTTTGAACACTCCACATATACGCCTGTATGATGTAGCATTATTTCTAACAAAACACGGTATATTGAATTCAACGAAACACCGGAGTTACTTTTAATTTTCTCACTCGTTCCTTGTGGTTCGTTGGGGAAGGGCTGTGCTTTGAACGTCTGTACTTCCGAGACCTTTCTCTTGGATCGGAGTCATTTGAAATTAGTGTATTCCCGAATTCGTCCTCCACGGCTTTTCTCTTTCCCTTCAGCTGGTTGCCCTTAGGAGAATATCTTGCTTTCTCTGGTCCTGCATGACATTTCTCCTTCCCTGGTCGTTCACCAGACTGTGTTAAATTGGTATTGTTACCAGTAATGTCCACACAGTTCTCTACTTGCATGTCCATGTCGTCCCCTGCAAAAACGACAGACGGTTTATCAATGCAGGTCTGCCTTCTTCATTACACTCTGTATTGAACAACATCGAGACAAATGAAAATATGATTCTCATTGAAAAATTAAGTTTAAGAGAATGTTCTTACTCCCATAGACCCAAATGCTCCTGCATTGATTATTTTCCCACGGTTGTTGTTGCTGTTCCCCATAAAACAGAAATTTTGTGCCCTCTATAGTAAAAATATCTTTGTAGATCCAAATTGCTGTCACTTGAACATTCAAAATTAAGCGTACGTAACAATCAAAAAATTGAGCGCTGCTACAGGACGAAGACGCCAAGGAAGTGGCTATCAGAAGCGTCTGGAACGATGATAAATGTGCACAGACGGGATGAGAAATAGATGACGGACGAAGCACAAAAAGAAGACGACGAAGGCAGCGTCAATCTCTCTATTTCTCTGTGCCTGTCCCGACGGTTGCTTCTGACTGTCAACGCGGAGATCTGAGCTAAAAAGCAGAAGCTAATTAAGCAGACATTCAAACTTCTTATAATTTTCGTATACAGTTATGGTTCAGTTCAGTTCGGTTATGAATGCCAGGAATATTCTGTGAAACAAAACCCCATGCACATTAGTTTCCACTGAAAACTCAACCTTATATCAGTGCGGAGATGCAGTTGATATTCCTTCATTTTAGAAAGGCGAACTGATTGTTGGTTGTGTCGATCTCTTGGAAGAACAAATCAGCAGTTGCAGGATACTATGAAATGGCTTGGAGGACTTTGTCACAAGGAAAACATAAACATAAAAACAAATGTAAAAACATAAACGTATATCTAGGGAGTACAAGGTATTTGTATTATACCTGCATATGCCTCTGGAAATATTTCAAGTGGCGGTGGTGACTGTGAATCCGTATCAGTACCACCTTTCTCCAACTCCGCTTGAATATTTTCTTCTGATGAATCTCCTTCAACTGTTGTTGGACATGACTGGCGTGTAGCAGGAGTTGATATTGTCTTCACAACCCGTCCACACGCAACAGCATCTTCTATCCTCTTCCGTCGCAGCTCTTCGGGATCTGGTATGGCCTATTTTGATTTCCCTAACACCACATCCGCGGTTGCGGTCCGCACAGCCTTTGTTTTTTTTCTTCCCTTGCCACTTCCACCTTCATTCACCTTAGCCTTGCCACGCCCCTTCGCCTTCTTACTAGCCTCTCCTACTTGGTCATCCTTCACAATCTGCTGCTCCGCCATCAGTTTAGATGTTGCCCTTGTTTGTTTAGGCGTTGGCACAGACTTGTTTTTTTTCCCAAACTATGGTTCAGGAATGTCCTTCTCTTTTAGAGTTTTCCCCATTGTATGTTTTCCTCCCTGAAAACAACATATTCAGCTCAGTTACCATTGGACTCCGCAGTTCATTCATTAAACATGGACACATAAGTAGTCAGTAGGAAAAGTATACCTTTGGCACAGTGGACAGTGCTCTTGCTCTCCCTTTACCTTCAGCTGCCTTCAATTGCTCACTCTAGCGCATTAACATCAACAGGTATTAGTATGGAAACATGCAAAGGGGAAACGGCACATACATGTCCATGCATCAAACCTTGCTTCTTCCAGTTTTCTGATTAGAACACAGGGCCAGACAGTCATTACACCCACATTTTAGCATGGTTAGGGATATAGTAGAGGAATAGGTATGTTTTTAAAACGATTGCTTATGTTCCACAGATAGAGCGTTGGCGGTATTTAGGAAAAATTAAACATTCAACAGCAGAGAAGTGATTGTAACTTACCGGCTCCGCGCATATCTCTGTTCCCTTCGACGCACAGTCCTCCGATGAGCCGCCTTCCGTTCCTTCGTCCTCTGTGTTGAACTGCTCTGTTGATGTTGACGTACTCTCGCCTTCCGACTCTGGTTCGGTTTCGCCAGGTACGAAATCCGAATCCGTGCTATGGACAGTCTCCTCAGAACTCGATGGCGATGCAACGGGCTCTTTCTCCACTTGAACACTCACTTCGTTATTCTCAGGTTCTTCCCCCTCCAAAACGACTAAGTGTGCCTCCCTTAGTGGTTCCTGCTTTTCCTCTGGCTGTGCAATGACTACAGTTTCCTTCGGCCCTTCAGCACATCGACACTTGCCAATACTCTTTCTCTTTTGATCTTCTTCAACAACTATATCAGAGTCGCTTAAAAGGTCTACAATCTCCAACTCCTCCTCGCTTTCTGGTGGAGGCGATGGAGTGCGGATCCGTCCTGTTCTTGCGTACAACTCTGCATCTTCTAAGGCCTTCTTGTTTAATTGCTCGTATCTACAATTGCAATTACAAACTAGTTAAATGGAGTACTCTCCCAAAATCAGAGAGGGCAACTGCATCCACTACCGAGTAGTGCGTGGAACTTCATAATCGGACTCGCAGTAAACAAACAATAGAAGCAACAGGAGGCAACAACGTCCAGTTCTCTAGAAGACAAACCTCATCTAAGTGGATCTAGTACGACGACTTTCATCCACAGGCTGAAATTAGGTATTGTAAAGGCACTCTTCTCAATGCCAATTACCATGCAGCATGGGAAATTGTGTCACTGCCACCACTACGCCAGTGCGTGGATTTTATTGCGGCAGTGCTTCCGTCACAGCACAGAATTACGAGACATGAGTTAGGAAATAGGAATTATACCGTGCCAATTTTAGAAATGACTCCGTAACATCTGTACACTTGTTAGACGCTGAGTAGAATCCATCAGATTTCAACACGACATATGTGCATACAAACGCGGTTACCACACTTCCATACACTAGTAAACTGTCTAATTGACGACTGCAACCCCCGCTAAAGACACTACATTCACGCATGCAAATGCGGCATGGAACTCCTTTCCCCGAATCACATGGTGCGAAATTACGTTTCCTTTGCGACGCATCCTCACAACTTGCAAACCCTGACCACGTTCATGCACTTCTTCTACAACGTGGAGAGATGTAGGTAAGTGCCACTCACACAGACTCCTTCTGTTTAAGCTCGTTTTGAAGCCGCGAATGGTTTTTCCTGATTGTTTCCAACCGATGCACTTCATAATCGGTGGGAATTGGCATTGTTGGATTCTGGGATCAGGTTGGCAAGTAATGTGCTGCTCCGTCAGCAGAGAATTTTGTTGTCCCCGTTGCACGTTGTGACGCAAAGTTGTTGTAAGTGCTTCGCCGCTCGTCACCGAAATACCGTTTTTTTGTTAAGGACGACTACAACACTGTCTCACAAAGCAGCTGTAGTTCTACACACTGTTACTCACTCGCGCTCTCCTATGCATAAAGGTGAGAAGCCCAACACTTTTTTGTCATCGTCTCGAATTTTGCCATTCTGGCGACCTCGTTTGATTTGAAGCTCTTCACAAACTGTTTCACAGGATTACGTGAATGGTACGCTTTGATATACAGGCTGTGTATTCATTGCATACTGAATGAATGAGTACGTATGATGGTCTCTAAGCAGTCTTGTTATTTCGGCTGCAAAATTATCAGTGGTGGGTGGTGTAAATGACTGATTTGACGTTCTTCAGTTCGTTGACGTCTACTCCTGAACTAAAAATCAGTCTACATAATTAGACAGTATGAGCTTCTGTTAGTCCGCAGCCATTGTGTGTTTCTATACATAGAAGTTCCCATTCATGTGGTGTTCACTATTTTTAAAATTCACAAGTTGGTATGTCAAGTTTATGTAAATGAAAATATCTGTGTTTTATCGTCTACAGTTCCAGTAGTCGCTATCTGATGGTAGGGTGAATTACTAGTTGGCCAGTAGGGGTAAACCTTGCACACGAGTTAATTCTCCAAAGCAACATACTCTTCGTTTTAAGCACTCCTATTATATCTTACAGTATAACTTTTTCTGTGAAGTTGTATGCATTCACAACTACATGGTGTCATGTGCAGAGGAAAATATCCGGACATCACTCCATGCCTTCAAATTCTAAACGAACACCTTCAACTGTATTGACGACAGCCTCTCCAGAAGGTTAGGTCACTTCCTTTGAGATTTTTTACGTCCCGTAATCATGAGTTCTAAACAGATGATGCTACAAAGATTTCGTATATCCTGGAGATATTAATCGGGATTTTCCTCGACTGTAGTAAATTACTGAATCTACTATCTCTCTACACGTCATAGCATTCTAGGATACTATACAAGATTACAGTAATGAGCAATATCTGCCCAACGGAAATGTGCCTAAACGTACTGCTAATGGCATCTTCAGGCATTCTCTGTATGTCTAATGGTAATCGTATTGCAAATTCAACGTCCACTGTAATAGTGGACTTCTACATGAATGCCGGATACGTAATTTTGTTTGGTATTCCACAACTGGTTGGCTCTGTCATTCAACATGTCACTTAGTATAACGGCCCCTTCATTATCAGTGAACGAAAATCAGCACTATGCTAATCGGTAATTGGTCACATATATTTGATGCAGCAATCGGTGGGCGTGGTGTTTGAATCGTAGGCTGCATCAACGCTAAAAAATTATATAGTGAGTTATCAATCCCATTTTCAGTGTTTTCTGTAATTCCTTGTTCAACTGGTCAGGGTCATGAACTTCCCTCATTCACGCTTATAAATTATGTTGTACAAATAAAGAACAGTTTAAACATATACGTCTAGCGAAAAGCAGTGGAGGACACAACTGTGCCAATTTCAGGCCTTGACAAAGGTCATGTACAATCGGTATGTATCCATAGAAGGTGGTGCTGATGTGTCCCTCCGGACATTTCATGCATTCAATGAAAGCCAGAAATTGAACACACTCGGCAATAGTATGTTTGGTCAGACTGCAGGTCTCTCTACTAGGAAAAAGAGTTTCAGGCCGTAGCAGAGAAAAAAAAATGATAGCTAGATATATTGTTTGCGTGCACCATGATTCTCGAAAATGCAAAACACCTGCATCACATGTCAACTATTGCAGTAGACGAAGTTGATAATTAACAACCAGACATCCTTCGTTACAGTTCTGCAGATGTCTTAACTCCATGTAATTCATTCCTGAATATTACAACACACATGCGCTGTGACATCTGTATCTCCAATGAATGTCAGTTGCAGGTGTTTCACTGGGTGTATGTGTACTTCAAATCCACTGATATATGTGCTGAAAGTGAGACATATAGTTGCAAAAGCACTGAACTTAGAAACGATATGCTCAGTTATTAACCAATAGCAATGAACCAGCGTTTGTCATTACTGTAATATGAAATGAAGAAGGTACTATGTCATGCTTGTCATAACATCTTCCAAAATGGATGTGACAATCCAATCCACAGATTTAGAGAGGATATTATTATTTTAGGAATACTTGTGCTTTTATTCCAAGTTTGTTCGCGTACTTTGTGAAGTAATAAAAAAAATTTGGCGATCCTGGAATCATGCAGACTCCGATCAATTGTGACGTGCAATTTCTGTGGAGACAGCTACGGGAGCCAACCAAACAAGATAGTATGGACAGCACGCGCCACTTCATTACGAGAGGTAGCACTTCCAATGAGTCTGTGGATGCGCATCCTGTAACTGTAATGTCCAGTGCAAATTCCGGAGCCATGTCCACAGGCAAAGTCTCACTGCAGGACCTCAACCGTATTATCACTGCATACAAGACTAAAATTGGGGACCCATCGACACCTGAAATTGCTCGGAAACTTAGAAAGAAAGATAAGATAAGAAAGATCCTTATAGAAATGTTGTTACTGTCGGATAGAATAGAACAGAACGCTTTGAAAATGCGACTTCTCTTAGATGAAGTTTCAAAACATACGCGCCTTGTCTTAGATGATGTTTCTGATGACCACCTCGCCGACCCTAAGTAAAATCATAGAGTGTATTCTGAATTGCACAAATGTTTTGCTATGTCAAGAATATGAGGAGCTGGGCCTTCTTTCGTAGTGATGATAAAGCCCGTGCTTGCCTAGCAATGTAATATTCTGATATCTATATTTACATAAATGTTACTGTTTAAGCCTGTCAAGATTGAATGTTGACACCTGTTTCTGTGCTCCGTTGCTCACAGGCGTGGTTGGGCATGTACGTTAATATTGAGGCACCAACACTTCTTTGGTTTGATTGAAAGAGTTCAGGTATGTAGAGGAAATCTCTGTGTCATTGTTCCCAATTGTTCTTCACTGTTCATTGCATACTTCAGCGGTGTTATCTTCATATTCTGATAAAAAAAAATTCCATCATCATACATGCAGTTGGTTATACACACTATCGAATCCAAATCGTCACGCAATCATATATATCCGCTGCTGATGCATGCACGTAGGTGCAGATTGAGAGAATTGATTTATTAAGCGCTACAGAAACGGATATTGCTGTCCATTGAGAAGGTGGGTTTCATGCGCAACCGAACTTGCCCGTTGGTAGCCCGTCACTGTCCATCTTATTCCCATAATAGTTAGTACACTAAAAATATGTGCACTGTATAATACAATTAAAAATGCATGTTGTTACGGCTTATGCATTATCATATGAATTTTCATTGCAGCATTCACTGAAAATTTCGAACTATGAACTAGCATTCTAAAATGGCTACTAATGGAAATTTATGATCGCCAAAACATAAAATTCCGATAGACACCGTGTCAATGCTCGGTCTATTTATGTCACTGTGTTGAATGAAAAATATATAACAGAAGTACTCATTTCTTAAATTCAGCATGAATGCCAACTGCACGAATTATGTTTATATGAAGAGGTGTACTAAGTCAATTGGAAAGGCACTGCAGTGCAGTCTGTCACATGTGTGCAGCTGACAATGCAGTAAACTAAGTTTACCATGTCAATAAATACTAAATAACAAAACATTATTTCACTGAGACATAAGAGGTATGGCATAATAGAATGTAGCTTTTGTTGGGGCCCTAAACCCCATACATCAAATTTTTCAAAACTGAGGTACCAACTTCACAATTGCTCATCCAATCTATACCCGTTGTAATAGTAGAATGCATTGGTGTAATGTGTATATGAACAGCAATGGATAATTGGGAGTAATTCATCATCTGTTGTTACACATACAAATTGACGAGATGAAGAAATCAGTAATTGGGGATTGTGACTGGAACTCTAGAGTAGTAGATGTTAATGTTACTCTGACAAAACAGTTTCAACAACTGCTTCCAGAACGTGCAACATGCGTCGCAGGTCGTGTACAGCGTACCACATTGAGCGTTCTATAGCTCAGAGATTGGGACTGCCGGAGTACCCCTGTGCATGCAACCGCTGCAGAGGAGCGCTTATCAAGAAAGTGGAGACTGTGGCGAGGCACCACAGTTTGTATGGTCGGGATCCGTACCTCGTATATCCAGTCATGGTATGTACATGTACTGCGTCCATTTCTTTACAAACGAACCCACCGCGCCTGGTTTTATAGCTTCTGAGTGTCCATCGTAGAGTCATTGGCAGAGTAGGTAAAGACAGGAAAGTCATAATTGTCATTGTAAATTTATTTTTAAGGGTTTTTTTTATTGTAATATCATTTATATAATAAGCATTATCAGTCAATTATCTACAAATTTATACCAAAAATGTGTTATCTGCCATTTAGGAAAGTCCATGGTGAGTCACCGAAACCAATGATCACAGACATATTCTTGAACTTTTCATATCTTTTTGTTTACCATTAATAGTACTTTCATATTGTACTATTTGTTTTATAAACATGTTGGGAACATTGACATATAACTTCCCTGTCTACTTAGAAATTCAATCCAACATCACATTGTAAATGCTTACTTAAAAGCACTGACAAAACATTAATTTCACTCCAGGGGGTATGTAATTCCAAGAATGGACCGTACTGGAGTTAGCTATCCCTATGTAAAGTTTCTTACAGTTTGTTCTGAAAATTGATAATCAGCCAAGTCTTGAAATTAAGTTATAAAAATGTGCAATGAGGATGTACATGTGCTGTCACAGATGTGCATGTATAACACACCATTGACAATTGTGAATAATTGAGAGGAATTTGGATTGTCCTGAAAACCAGTCACTTATATTGCATTGTAATTCCAAATGACAGACAGTGAATGGTGAGAATGTTCGAGGTCCAGCTCTAGTGCGCGAGAGACGTGGGGAGCACTACCGGCGACACAGACATCGTCATGAACAAGAAGGATTCACTTGGCCAGCACGGACGGCAGTGGATGTGGAAAACATGGCTAGAGATGCGTTTGCCAGAATAGACGAGATTCACAACACCAGCAGTAATGGAGGCGATGATGCAGGTATGGATGCTGACGTTGTTGAGGTTGAAGGGCAGTATGATGAGGCAAATCTTGAACACATGATACAGGAGTCCACAGAAACAGTGTATGAAGGAAGCTCTCAGAACCGGTTGCAGTGCGCCATTGTACTATTTTCTCTTTGCAGTCTTTATTCGGTTCCACACACATTTTTGGACGCACTTTTAACGTGGATTGCTGGAGACTTACTGCCGACATCCAACAAATTTCCAAGGACAGCCTACGAAGTAAAATCATTGCTTATGAAGCTAGGCTTGAAACATGATCAAGTCCATTGTTGTCCTGATGGGCATGTACTGTACCAAGGGGAGAATGCGGAACTTCAGGAATGTCCAACATGCCATGAACAAAGATACATTCCAGGGTCCAACAACGTTCCTCATCGTGTAGCTCGGTATTTCGATGTCATTAAGCATCTACAACGAATGTTTAAGTGTCCTAAAGTGGCGAAGCACATGACATGGTACGATTCCCATAGGTCCAACGGGCATTTAATGAGGTCAGTAGCTGACAGTGCACAATGGAAAGCCATAGATCAGAATGAACCACAGTTTGCGAGGGTTCTTACTAATCTCCGTCTTGGACTAGTGGGAGATGGCATTATTCCATACAAAAATAATGCAATCAAGCACTCTACTTGGGTGTTATTAATAACCATTTACAATCTACCGCCGTGGCTTTTAACGAAGAAATTCTTCATATCCCTAGCTTTACTGATTCCTGGGCCAAAATCTCCTACAGCTAACAACATAGATGTGTATTTAGCTCCCATAGTACGTGACATGTTGAAACTGTGGCACGGTGTCCCAGCTATAAATATGTCAATGCCAGAGGGAAGTAGACGTTTCACACTTCGAGGGATGTTAATTTGGACCGTCAATGACTTCCCTGCCTATGGACTTTTATCAGGACAGCAAGTTCATGGCTACAAGGGATGCCCATTGTGTGGTCCCGAAACTTGTGCAGAGTATGCCCCACTTTTGAACAAAATGATCTATCTAGGTGGTAGACGTTACCTATGTGCAGAGCACAGATACCGTCGGGCAAAATCCGCATTTAACAACCACGAAGAAGAGGACCAAACCCCCGACAGACCAACTGGAGAGGAAGTATTGCGATGGGGAACGGAAAGGGAAAATTTTATTGCAGCGGGGGGCATTGAAAATTCGATTGAGGACCCAGTCAAGAGGCATGGGGTGAAGAGAAGGAGTATCCTATTCGACCTCCCATACTGGAAGGTAAATAGTACCCGCAGTTATCTTGTTTCACATATGTTGGAATCAGCATGTCTAGTTAGAGAGAACATAGATTTTGATACAATTAAAACGTCCCATCCTAAGCATGCTGTACAGAACCAGATTTGACAAATAATGGCACATGGCACTATGGGTACTAAGGGAACATATAATAGCTGAAACATGAGATGAAGCCCAAATAGCAAGTGTTGTGGAATATGTATAGTAGGACAAAGCTATTACTAATGACAGTAAGTACCTGATTAGTGGATTTGATAATCATCTGCAACCCTAACCCTTAAAGGTCCACAGTGGCCATTCTGACCAGTATTATACGACTGTATTTCATTGTATTTGGAATGGTTCTACACCTCCTATGAGTTTCATATCAAAAGTGAAGTTAAAATTCATGTCTACACGGTCTGAAAAGCTATCGGTATCTCAATTTTGAACTTTCCACTGACACTAAATTTTAAATAGATGGCAACGTATCTACCATGCCCTAAATCCTTGAAGGGTTAACCTTTTACTGTCCCAGAGCACCATTGTTTTCCAAGTTTCATTATACAACGTTTAATGAAATCAAGTAATGGAGTTGATGTACAAAGAGAGTATGTAAAGTGTGAGGGTGAGAAGGACAGCTTATAATTTGGGTGCATTATACATGTAGTGAATATTTAGGGATTAATTTTGGAAGCGTTTATCTTGAATTGTTAATAAAAAGCAGTAATTAACAAAACTGAATATTGTTGATAATGTAGTGACATTGGAATGACATGCAATACGAGATGGTATAGTTGTTGTACTTGAATTTTACGTATATTGGAAAATCATCTCCCGGTTCTGAGTCGTTGAAATAAGAATGGAAATTTTGATAAAACACAAGTTTAATGTTTTTTCAGAATCAGAATAACGACTTCTGAAAATGGAATGTGGTATAACTCATTTTGAAATTCGACAATAACGAGGATAAGTTGTGGTCGATGAGAAGTGTCCAATTGAATGAAACAGGCAACATCCAGTAGTTGACCACTATTTTGACAGATCCGCCCGAAAGTCTTGAGTGTCGACATACAATATATTGGGACATATTATTCGCCACAATAAATTATTTACAGCCATTTTTTGATAGAAATTTACCATACTGTGGTAGTCTTCTGCCCGCACACATAGAATGGTGACAGCTGTCAACGAGTCGAAGATAAAAGTCAGAATATTAATACATACATGTAACTTCTGGGCAGTATGTGTCAGTGATGGGATTGACATGCTGGGAAAGTTACATGATGCCATACGGTACAGTTTCTGTGAGCGGCAGATGGAATGTATGGGTACTTTCATAAAAATGTGTATTATAATTTTATTCTACACCTCCGTCATACACAGACTTACAGAGAGGCAGATGTTTCATGTCAGAGGTTTCATTACCGTAGTGCGTATTAGGACACCAAAGACTGAGAAAATTATATGCATGTGTACTGGCAGAGAATGAGGAGTAATTAATTTGTCCGTGAAATTTGACAAAATTCTATACTGTAGAGGACCTACCTGTGCGGCACGTCCTCGACGTGATGCATTGTGAGAAAAATCTATCAGAGAACATTCTGAGAACAACATTTGGGGAGAAGGATAGCCCAGCGGTTAGGGCTGATATGCAAGCACGAGGCATTCGACCCCATCTGCATCTCCAACCAACAGGTCCAAATAGCGATCGATTTTACATGCCAGATGCATCGTATGTGCTTAATGCAGATGATAAAGCACGAGTGTTGCGGGTCTTGAAAAATCTGAGAACTCCAACGAATTATGTTGCAGCCCTCCACACCAAAATCAGCAAGGGAAAGCTAAGTGGCCTAAAGTCACATGACTATCATGTTTTGATGCAACAGATATTGCCGTTGTGTTTCCGGAAAATTTCAAATAAGGCTCTGGCTGGCGCAGTCATTCGGTTGAGCAGGGTTTTCCGAAAACTTTGTGCAAAGACAGTGAACGGGGCAGAGAGAGACCAAATGCTTGATGATTGTGCAGAAACTATGTGTATGCTTGAAAAGGAGATGCCCCCTACATTTTTTGACATAATGTCGCATTTGCCGTACCATTTAGTGCAAGAATTGTTTTTGTGCGGACCTGTGCATACTAGGTGGATGTATCCATTCGAACGATACTTCAAGTCAGTGAAGGGTTTCGTGAGGAATCTTGCAAAGCCGGAGGGAAGCATTGCACAAGGGTATCAGGTTGAAGAAGCTCTTGGTTTCATCACGGAGTACATGTCGGAGTACAACATAACAACGCGGCGAGTTTGGGACGACAAAGGAGAGCCTTCCATGGTTGACAAAATTTTGGAGGGTAAGGGAAAACCAAAGGTTCTATCGGAAGAACTGAGGAGTGCAATGCATGAGTTCGTGTTGGACAATTCAGCACACGTGGAACCCTACAGACTGTAAGTGTCAACGCCGTAGATTATATTTATTATGACGAAATTTATTTACATCAATAGCACTTGTGAAAGTGGAAAGCTAAAATAAAACTGGTGGTAATAGAGGAGCGTCTGGGATTGGGAGGATGTTGTGAGAGATACTCAATTTTTGAATTTTCAATGTGGAAGATTGTAGAATATAGTAAGCAGGAAATTATAGACGTTAGAAGAACGAGTGTAATGGGGGCTCTGTAACTTTTATACATTAGGATATCGTGACTTCTGCAAATGTATACGATGAATTATTAGAAACAATGGTATTTCAATGGAATATTGTAATAGACATCATAGTACACTAAATGGGTAGACTAGTGTTAAAATTGTAACATTCTCTACTGGGCTTTCACAGGTGATATTATTAAGTTTATATTGTAAATGGTTTGTGGATGAACTGAGTATGAAAGGGACATGCGTGCACGGGGAACCTACTGTGAGGTCACAGAGTGAGTTAAGGTAGTAACAGAACATTTTATGTTAGCTGCCCTTTTTTATTGCCTGCCCCATTTTGGAAAAAAAAAGTTTAAGAAAATAATAATAATTTGAAATAGGAAATCAAGTCTCCTGTACAACCCATTTTGAATCATGTCAATCATAGTTAAAATCCAGCCAGGAAAGAATTTCGAAGACAGACAACGCAACATTGTCCTAGTCATTCAAAATTGACTATTTCAAGGAAGTAATGATGTTCCCTCTTTCTAAAAATTTGCATTTTTGAATCTTAGAATAGTATATCTAGTTTGAACCTATCATATCAAATTTCGAATTCTAAGAATACTATTTGTAATTTTGGTGAATATTGAACAAGACATGCTTTTAAAATCATGTAAAGAGTATCTAAAACATATTTGGAAAGTTTGACTGTACAGAGAATTACTGAACATCGTGCTTGAAAATTTCTGTTGAGAATAGAAATTCATTGAAGTTGTAGAAGCAAAATTTCATAACAGAGGTAGGTTTTGTCCTTACCCCATATGTCATGTAGGTGTAAAAATTGCACAACAACAAAACAAATTAATGTGTTTTAGGAAATGTCATATATGGACGAATATAAAAGAGTTTTACTGTCTTCGTCGTCCAATTTTCGGACACAGTGACATCAATTACAAAATTTGGTATTGAGAACTACAAATTCAGTGTAAAATCTATTAAAAAATGAATTTCAATATTTATTACTGTAAAGATTTGGGGGAATGAGGTTGAAATGAGATATTGCAGAGTGTCGTGATTTTTTGTAAATTTTTTGTTTCGTAAATTCGGAACTTCCTTTAAACTACAGACAATGCAATTTTGGCTTGGTCAACGACTTTACGTACATCTACATTTGGAAGTTTTGAAACTTTTGTATTGTAGTATGACTAAATATAGCATTTAATGATGACAACGACTTGGTGAAGAGTCTCTGAAAAAGTTGATGAGTTTCAGTGAAGCCTTTGTGAGAACGGGAGAAGTCTTTGAATTAGTCTTGATCCAGCTTATGGACTATGGACTATTCAGGGGTACTGTATTGGGAAAACAGAATGGGACCATGACACTGTACATCTATGAATTTTAAATTGAGTTAATGTCATTCGTTGTATTAGAGAAAGCGTCCATCATGTCAAGATGTCCCCCAATGTACAGTACTTGTGAGTGTAGACTATCATACAGTGAACAGGGTGGTCCAGTTTTTCACAGTGAAGTATATGCGCATTAATTGAGTGTTGGAGTTCTGTAGTAAAATAACCACAGAGTTTGATGTATAGTGTGAGCCCTAATTTAATTATTTTGACAATAGCAAGAACAAATCTAATAACAAAAATCACATCGAAGAACACAGAACACATAGTTCTCAATTATAATACAAGGTATGAAACTGTCGTAGTGTAGTGCCGTAGAGAGTAGAATGTCTTGCAGTACGTTATATAAGTAAAATCTACTACAGGTATGGTAATTCTAGAAGTGACGTACATAGTAGGCGAAAGTTGTATTTCTGTAGATCACTTGAGGACAGTAGACTGAAATTTAAATCAAGTGGCATGCCAAAGTTGATGTGGTGTACTGGTATTGTGCTGCAGAAGATATGAGGAATTATGGCGTGAGAGGTCCAATGCGAGAGCTGATTTCCGGAGGCGGCATCCCAGGAGGAACGGGCGGCGACTGGCCCCATTCCCAGAGGAGTTGGGCGAGATGCCTACGTTTGCTGAGTGGTTTGCGGAGGAGATTGAAGACAGAAAACGTGCAGGAGTTCTGATTCCAGAGGACGTGGAGGATACATCTAGACCGCCTTCGTTACAGGCCAGAAGATTCAAAAGCATGTATTCTTACGGCTACCACTACCGTGTCAAAAGTGCAGAGGAGAGCATTCAGAAAACTTGTGACTCAGGGGTTGCAGCAGTGTTCCGTAGACCATGTCGCGCAGGGAGGCGCGATGAAAACATGGTTGATGCGAGCTTGGAGTACATTGGACAGATATTAGAAATCGTGGAGCTAAATTATGGACGTCATTGCACCGTTGTCCTGGTTTGTGACTGGGTGAAAGCAAATTACAGGGGAAGGAACGCCACAATCAAAAAGGATGAATGGGGATTCACTATAGCAAATTTCAATATGCTTGTTCCATTTGGGTACGAATCGTTTGCTTTCCCTGTACATTGCGACCAAGTGTTTTTTTCAGATGAGGAAGATGAGCCAGGGTGGAAGGTAGTATTACGAACGGAGGTTCGAGGACGAAGGATTGACAGCGAGATGCAAGAGGAGGAAGAAGTGGAGATGTTTGCCATGGGGGCAGATGCGGATTATGATGGCCTCCGGGTACCAGAAATAATTCCCGAGGGTAACCCTAACCCTCTCCCCACAGGCAGAAACATTCAGTTAAATCAAATATTGAACGATGTGGTGGAAGAACAGTGCATGGTATTTGACAGGGATGTAGGGGAAAGTTCAGAAGATAACGAATGATGTTGAACTTTTTAGAAGAATGAGTGCAAATCAGATGTCTTACTCATTGTATGGCTTCTCTACAAAATTCAGAATATATATGTCGGCAGTTGTGAAATCTGTCAATGAGGTACGAGGATGTGATGGTTAACAGCAGATAGCTTATGTGTGAGGATGTTTATAAAATTAGGATTGCACAGAGTCAGGACTGTGGGTTACAGATAAGTGATGAGAGTGAGGGTTGAGGATATGTACTAATTTCTCTCAATTACTGAATGAAAGAATGTACAGTTAATTACTGTAGGTTTAAAACCTAAGCCCAATTTTGTGAATTAGTAAGTACGCTTCACACATCTTAACTGAGTTGTTGAACGTGAAGGTTGGAAAAAAGTCAACCGACTTTGACATTGTATGTATTGTTATCATTGACATGACTTCATACATCTGTTTGTTTGCTATATATGCTTGATTTTAACACTTTGCGAAAATGAAGGGAAATGATGCATGCTCACTGTAACGAAACTGACAGGTAGGTTTCGTATTGAGATGATGTGATTTGCGGAGGACCAGAATTATAACAGTGGTGACAGAAAATGTGCAGTAGCACCACTATAATATGGGTGATTGGAGGTAGATTTCTAAACAGCAGAACTGGATGATGAAATTAGATCAGTGTGACATTATTAGCATGTAAGAGAAATTGGCACACAGTAAGTAGGTTGCACGTTGAGGGAAGAATGTGTAAGGGCTGTGAACTTTTCCAAAATTACGGCACCTTACTGTTCCATTGAATATAATGACGGTGTAAGTTCATAGAAACTACACCTGGTAATTTTAAAGAGGTACTAAACCAAGCTTAAAAATTCTGAAATTTAGTAGAACAGGAAAATATGGACCGTAATAGTGTTGGATGCACAATATTTACTATGCTCGCTTATTGTTAGAGTGTTGGTGGGAACGCAATTATGTAAACTACAGTAATAGAATTTTTACAATTAAAAATATGTGATTCCATAGTTAATAAGAAACCATACGTACAATCGTAAATTTGGCGAAATGGAACTAGGTAAATATCGGTAGTCAAATTCAAATCAATAGATAGCAAGTAACTAGGGGCATACAACTGAAGTGACTTATCAAAAGAGGTTGGTGTGGTGAAATAAAATTTACACCCATAGAACGAGGTAAAGTAAAGATTGAGTTACTAATGCAGAAGAGTGGAAGTAATAGGAAAAACCGCTGTGACCACAGTAAATGAAAAACGGCATTGTAATTGCAGGAAGTTTCCCGAACAAAGTTCAGAAGTTTCTATTTGCTTAGTCAGCAAAATCTGTTAGTGACTTCAGAAGCATTGACATTGCCCCAGGGGTGTACCTAAGCCAACCGAAATTCTGTTGCTTCCACTCACACGTCAACAGAAATATGTGGAACATGCCAACTCATGACCGCCAGTGCATACCCCAACAGAAATCTGTTACAGTTCTGTCGTTCTGGTCGCAGTTTTCTAGTAGTGCCAGGACCGGAGGGGATTACAAGCTTTGAGTGGGAGACTCCATTCGAATTAGAAGGCATTCCACCCAGGTTGCGTAAGTGCCTCCACGCGTTGGCACCGCTACTGTTGGGAAAGAACAACGCGAGCCATCCGCCAGAGTTTAGGGTTTAGGGTTTAGGGTTTAGGGTTTCGAGCATGCGTTCTTCTGCTATGCCCTTTGCACGTGTCATAGGCAAAGGAACACGAGACTGTTTGGTCAGATCTCCCTGCATCTCGGAAAGCCTGCAAATGAGACCCTGAATACCTCAAACATGTAGGTGCTAAACCAAGACACCACAAAAAAAGGATACAAACTCTTACAAAAGCGCGTTGATCTCGGTCTAGGCATCATCAATAATGAAGGCATATGGATGCCACTTAGGAAGAGTTGCAATCATTTTAGTCTTCAACGCTAACATCCACGAAGCTCGGTCCAATTGCTTACTGCAAGACGTCACCACGTAAGCTCCGAGACATCCATTCTGCCATTTGTCAAAGATCATTATAGTGTATGGGGAAAACTGCAACCCCACGAATGTCAGCACATTAGTATTTGGGTCTCGGCGAAGAGTAGATGTCCGGATGAATACAAAATTTTATAGTCCATAATACAATAATTATGTATGGATCAGTATCGTGTCTCGATTACCCATTCGTATAGGATTTAGAATTCAATTCCCAGACTGCCATTGGGTACAATACCTTTTTGTCGTTTGTTCCGAATGTGGAATCAATCAAGACGACACTCTTGTGGCCGTGCTCGAGCATCATTCGGAACATGAAGTCCGTTTGAATACCTATAACAAAGGGCATGTTATCTTCGCTTAAAGATCCCAAGACTGAACGGTAGTTGAGTTCTTGGTAATAGAATACTACGTTTTAATTAGCTTGAACCCACATGCGAACTGATTCAACATCATTCTCGTGTTTTTGGTAAACAACTTGGTTAACCTTCACAGCTACGTTGCGGATGTCCCAGTCCTTCATGGAATGATCTCGAGACACGGGTGTGTCTTGAGCCTTCAGCCTCAACACGAGTTCTATGTACATGCTTTTAATCTTGGAGATTGGAACGCCAAGACGAAGATTCTCTTCAACGAATGCCCTAGTTTCAGGAGACGATTGGGATGTAAACCAAGACCTCTCGTTCTCTTTCACGATGCCGTTAACAATTAATCCTTCGGCATTCATGTGATGCGGATGTTGAAGAACGATTTGTGCAACATCTCGAAGGTAATACAACTGCCTCCTATAAATGGTACACCTGCAGCCTCATTTCCGAGAACCCCCTTTGTAGTCCTTGTCAGTCTTGGTTTGCTCTGACCGCGCCCATTTGGGAAGTTTTTCCCTTTCTTCATTGGCTTCTATGGTTGCGTCATCATGTCTTCAGTGACTTCTAGAACTTCTCCACAGTTCACTAGTAGAAATCTTGTCTTATGTGACAAGTCTTTAATGACTCAATGTCGAGAATAACATGTCCGTAATGACATAAAGTGGGACTTTGTGTCATTACGGACTTGTCATTCCCGACATTGAGTCATTAAAGACTTGTCACATAAGACAAGATTTCTACTAGTGGTTGTCATGAGGCCCAAACTCGCACTCCAGTCTACTTGGAAATAAAAACAACAAGAAAGACAAGCGAGACCCTTAGCAAACATAGTTGTGTGGGCATAAACCATTCATGAAAGATTTGCACACCTAATGGAAACTAGTGGAGTGTCAAGTCGCAGGTGGGATCCTTTGTATCGCTTTGTCTTGCGCATGTTTTACTTTGTCTGCACATCCGACCACTTTGTTAACTTGCCCAAGATGAAATCCTCGTACTTGTGCCACGGGATGTAGGCTACGCTGGCGCCGCCTTTTACCCCTCTAAATTCCCACTTCGGATCCTTGTGCGTGAAAGGACCATCAGGACATTTCTGCACCTGGTCTCGAATGAGTTGAAGTGGGATACGATTCCGCAAGATGAACTGTCGTTCGTATAAACCAATCTAAGACGTGTCAAGCTCGACGGTTTTTTTGCCAATGGGTACAACCACGGAATCCATGTCAATACTGCGAATTCACTCTCGAGGATCTTGCAACCTAAAAAACAGAGCAAAATTGTTGCAAGCGACTCTCGTCTCGACGTCTTCTAAACCCTAAACTGATGGCAACAGACGTTGTCCACCCGAGATGCCTCACCCTAAACCCGCCCTCTTACAGTCACCATAAGCATGATATGGCATTGCATCGATGAAATGGCACCCTAAACACGCGAGACTGGGCGAGTTGGCACGAGACTGCCGACGTGGCAAAAGAGGCGAGATGTTCCTCGCGGGGCTAGCGAGACTACCGATGTGGCAGCGGACCCACTCGAGATAGTGGTAGGAAAGAAAGAAAAAACTCGGAATTGGCTGGAAAAAATCAGGCTCGGAAGGAAAAGAAGAGGCGGGCCCGGCGTGGGACCAATCGCACTGCCAAACTTATTTTGGGACAACGCATTAAAGACCACCGGGGATATAGAGACGGGGTTCACACGACGTTCATCAGGAAATTGGGGGCAGGGGAATCAATACAGTTCCTGTATGATTTCCTTTTATATGGCCACCTGTACAGGACCTGTATTAAAAATGTACATGTGTCGTATGGTGCCGGCATGGAAACCGAGCAAATCGAATCCATACGGTATCTTTTACTGTGAGTTCTATATGAGAAATTATCCTTTGTAGCAAACCTATATTGAAAATGTATTATTGCAAAGATTCTAAGATTCCATATAAGCTTATTTCACTGTTGTTTCAATATAAGATTCATGCGGAGACCAATAGTATGTACATTTATCATATAGTTATCATATTGTTTTCATACAGAACCTATATTGAACTTGGTGAAGACCTTGTATAGAATGCATATTGAATATATTTAGTTAGCATATATATATATATATATATATATGAAAACCATATTGAATCCATATTCCTTTATATTTTCATAATTTATTCCTATCACATTAGTAATCCAAAATTCCAAATGTTTAGAATGAATGCATACTAATATATTTAGTTTTTGGATATATTTAGTTTTTGGCAGTATTGTACTCGGTCGTAACAGTTTAGAGCTCCTACTTAATATTTAATTCTTTTTCCGGAATGATGAGAAAATTCTCTAAAATGTGTGGATAATCTTTGAAATTCTCTTGTTCACCATCAAAATTAATTTATTTTTTGGAAAAATAATTTCCTAAAAATTTGGACATCCCCTTTTATAATTGTTTTTTGTTGAAACAATGTATTTAATGTACAAGTAAGATACTGACAATCAAAACAATCAAAACATGTATCTTGGGGATGTCATGTACAAACTAATAATACATTTAACCCTCAAAGGGCTGATGGGGATAGTAGATACTTTGGCGTATATTTGACATTTGTTGTAAGTAAAAAAGTTCCAAATTGAGACTCCAATAGCTCATTAAAATCATGTTGACGTGAATTAAAACTTCACTTTTGATCTTAATGCCATAGGAGGTGTGGAACCATGCCAAACACAATGGAATATTGTTGTATAATATTGGTCGGAAAAGGCTCTCTGGACCTTTAAGGGTTAACCCCTAAATGTCCTCATCTATGTCCAGTTTAGGCAGTTTTGCAAAGATGCATTATAAAATGCAATTAATATGAATATTTAGAACTTGATGTATGAATAAAAGTTATACATTTTGAATTTTAGATTCTATCTATACATTTAGGCCTATGACTACTATCACTAATCTTTTTTTATAAATTTTGAAACATAAAATAAAAAATTATTTTGTAATTCAATTACGAAGAAGATATTGACAATATGTGGATGAAATTTGTTGTGATGGGTTAGAATGTAGTACTTTAGGTGTAGTGATTTTTGGAGATTTTTTGGATGCTTGATTTTAATAGTTTTTTTTTCAAGAACACTTTTAGACCAAAATCTTCAAGATTTTCGGTGAAACACTACAACACAAAATGAGGCATAATTTTTTCAAAAATTATTTCCTTTTCGATCGAATCACACATACATAAAACTAACTTCCCATAAAAAAATTCAGTAAAAAAATCACACCACAAAAAGTGCATGACGGATGAGAAAATACGGATGAAATTTGTACATCAGGCCAAAAACGCTTGCTTGGGCAGTTAGGGGTTAATGTATAAATAAGAAAGTAACCATGCAATACTTGCAGTAAGCTTTAAGTGGTTTGATGGCCAGGGGCGCGGTTTAGGTGGGTCCGGTGCACAGCTTGAACCTCAAGGATGACTAGTTGTGGACAGTTAGGGGTGTTGGTGGGCCTCGCAGTGTGGTGTATCTCAAAAATGTAGAAGTGTAACTTGCAATATAGAAATCATGTAGATGTTACAAGTTGTAACATTTACAGCAAAACAATATACAAATCATGTAACATCTACATGAAATCTCCATTGTGATTTGCATATACTATTTAGGAATGTGCAATTTACTCCCAAATCATGTAAATGTTACAAATATGTTACAATTGGAAAAAATGTGTAACTCTTATATAAAAAATATAGATTTTTTGTGTAGAATTTATAAATGAACTTTGCACATGTTTTTTATGCAAACTTTTGCTTGTATACTTTATATGACATCTACATAAATCGTTCAAATGTAAATATCATATAACAATTTTGATTGTTTATCATAATCTTGTTGAAACATCCACATAAATTTCATGTAACGATCTTACAATTGTTTTCATAGAACATCTACATGAACGTTATGTAAAAATTATATAAAATACTCCTAAAATTTTTGTAACATTTATTTTCAAAACATTTATATGATAATTACAATGGAAAGCACACACGAAAGTTACAAGTGTAACATTCATGTAACTTTTACATAACACGCAATGTTGCAAGTTACACTGTGTAAATTATGTAGATGTTACATGAAAGTTACACTTCTACATTTTTGAGATGTGGTGTTCCAGCGCAGGTTGGTGAGTGGCCCTCGGTACCTCACTGCAGGGCTTGAAAACAACCACGTGTTAACCCCTAAAGGCCCTTAAAAGCCAAAATGGCTTTTTGCTGTTTTGGGCAGCTTAGATGGAAGGTCTAAATTAAGAATTTTAGACTATAATTTGGAGTGGGCGTGGTCATACATACAAGGTGTGTGGGGTAAAAATTACAAAGTCAAATTCGGATTTTATAATTTTTCTATTGAAATTTTTGGTTTCAAGTCCAACTGGGGCAGAAAAAAACTTTTTAGTATAATCATTTTTTCGAATTTTTTTTTTGGAGACATGCTCTTCACTACATTTAGGCTCAGAATTTGAAGTGACCCATATTGATTATATTCTTGGCTTGACAAGGGCAGCCTCCAAAATAAAGAACAGCAACCTCCAAGGTTTTTTGTAATTTCACATCCATTTCTTTCGAAATTTGTCAAAATTTGAGATTTTGAAAAAATTTAAAAATAATTTCGCCTAAAATTTATAAAATCATAGAGGTACCTAATCACCGTTCATTTTTTCCAAAAATCAAATACAATTAATGTGATGCATGTTTCACCAAATTGCCATTTTTATACCTACTTCCGGAAATTAATTTGGATGAAGGTTTGAAACGCGTAATGAGTCTCTAAAATTTTGCATGAGCGTACCCAACTTAGTTATCTATATGGAAAAAAATATGAGCAAAATGTTTGGAGTAACAATCTTCAAGTCCCCCTTTGCACTATGGAGACAATGCCTCCCAAGCAATGCCCCAAAAAACTTTTGCACAAACTTTGGATGTTATGATCTTGCAAATGATAAACATCCAACGGTCAATTTTTGAAACAGTAGCTATGAATAGGCTTAGGTACAAGATCTTACGGTTGGAATTCTAAAAGAAGCAAAAAAACTTGGTTCACATCCCCGGGAGTACATAGAGGTAGAAAATCGCAGTTTTGAGGTTTCAAGCTCCCAAAAACACAAGGAAATTTAGGGGTTAAGATATCAAGGTACATGACATTTTTTTAATTTTATTTTAACAATTTTATTAGTATCTAATATTTAAATTGAATACTGCATAATAACATGCAAGTTTAGTAAGGTTATTGTACTGAAAAAGTTACAGGGATATGATACAACTTTAATGTAATTCCTGATTCTGTACTGATTCTATACCACTCTGACACATTACGCACTGATTCAGTACATGATGAGTACTGTACGAGTCCCCCTTCGTGAAAGTTCGTGAAAGTTCTTTCGGAGTTGTCAGAAGAATTTTCTAGAATCCGTGCAGACCTGGAACTCCCCTCTTAAAACTCTAAGTATTAAATCTTCCTTGTTTTTGTGTCCCAGTAAATTGACAGCTTCGCTTTCCTTGATCGGTGCGTGCAATGTGGTGATCTCTGAAACGTTATTCGTGAGGATCGTGCTTTTCTTGGTGCGTGATTCTCGATCTAGGGTAGCGTTTCTCGATGTTCTGTTCCATTTGTTTTTTTATGTTCTGTTCTGAATTGATTACATCCAATAGATCTTTCTACTACGGTACCGAATTATACAAACTGTGAGTATGAAGTTTTGTTCAACGAGAGATTGGTAGAGATCTAGGAGCAAGCATCATGGTGCGGCGCGACGTGTGCGTGGGGCAGCTGAAAGTGCAGAGCGCGCAGGCAGCCGCGGTGCCGCTGGGCTTCATTCGCGGCAGCTTGTCGGTGCCCGCTGTAAACTCGGCTTCCAATCCTCTCTCGCCCACGCAGACTGCAGCTCTGGTCCACAACGTCAATCTCTTGAGCCAGAGGTATGTAGCCCATCTTCATACTCTCTTTCTTTTTTTCTTCCCTGTAGTTTTCAATCTGTCCTTCCTGATTCCCTCCGAACAACCAAACACGCATGGATGGATTATTCAGGCCTGGAGCGCTACGGTACCGATTGCTGCCCGACAAAACCGACCTCAACATTGCACCTTCTCATGGCGTTTCGTGTGACAAGTTCTTGCCCGTTGCTTCATCGCATGATGCCGCAGATCGTGGTACGTGAAGAATCCTAACCTCTTAACTTCCTTAACCCCTGAAAGGTCCAAGGATTCATGGTTTTAAAATAAAAAATTCAACTGATCATACTGTGAACAATCAATTATTCAGATAGGACCAGATTTTACATCACTGGAATCAGTGAAGAACATTGCATGTGTTGATCAAAAGAGAAAGAAAGGAAGTCCACATAGGATCTACTCAAAACTGCTATGAAAAACATGAGGCCCATTCATGGTCCTTTAAGGGTTAACCCGAAGATTAATGGTTTTAAAATGACCGATTCAATAGGTGAAATTACATTTCAGCTGGCGCCACTTCAGTTTTATATCACCAGAATCAGTGAAGAACGTTGCATGTGTTGGAATCAAAATTGGACAAGAGAAAGTCCCCATATGACCTACTCCAAAAGATGAGTCTCTGATGATTTTATAAGCAGTTTTTTTGTCTTATTCTATTTCTTTTTCGACTATCACTCCTCCCGGAGGTTGTTAGTTATATCGTCTGATGTGCGATTGTTTTTGTAGGATTGTGCAACACTTGGGAAGGAGGTTACTTGAAGCAGCCGTTGGCAAGAAAGTGTGAAAGCTTAGCCGTCAGTGCTCTGACTGGCCATGGGGACGTCATTGACGTGGTGGCTCCAGTGGACATACTGAAGCAGATCTTCAAGACTCCTTACAGCAAGAGTGGCTTATCCGTTGCTGTTCATCGTGTTGGCAATACACTTATCTTGAATTCTGGGTAGGAACTGTACCCTAAATCCCTCCACAACATCCATTCTCGAAACGCATGCTTTGAAAATCCTTGATCATTGTCTAATGGTTGGAGCTTTAAATATTGCTCTAGCATAGCTTCTCACATTCGTTTTAGCCCTAAACCCCTCAAATTTCAGCAGCAACGTCCATTCTGAAAAGCATCACCTTCATAGCTTGATCATTGTCTAGTGCTGAGACTACAAATTTTCTCGACCCCTAAAGGACCAATTCATGGGTTTAAAAATGAGAAAGTCAATTGATCATATTGTGAAAATAATGATTGAGATGAGACCAAAATTTGTATCACCAGAATCAGTGAAGAACATTGCATGTGTTGGTCAAGAACGATAGAAATTTGAACAAAAAGAAGTCCACGTAGGACCTACTCAAAACTGCTGAAAAAGTCATGATGCCCAATTTGGGCTTCTTGGTCCTCTAGGGGTTAGCCATTTACTAATGAAGCTTTTACCACGAGATTTAGGCTCTTTGCAGCACTGTGTGTTTTTGTACTTTGAATAGATGTATTGGATTGGGGTGAGCCTAAGTCTGCAATTGAGAGTGTTGCTACAGGCCAGACATAGAGGAAGGTGAGAAAATTGCAAGGAGGAAGAAGAGCCAAGCCAAGGCAATGGCAATGGAGAAGAATTTGTATTCAAAGTTTGTGCAGCATTCAGTTCACGACGAGGGTCCAGATTCTCCCAAAACCTGTGACAGTAGAGAAGGGACGCCGACGTCGACGCAACCACCAGGAGCAGACAACAAATTCATGCGTGAGCAGCAACAATGCTCCAACTTCATGCCAAAGGATTCAGACATGCCACCACGACAATCTGCATCGGAGAATTTCCTCCGGGTTCTCTATTGGCAGTTCCAGAAGCTGCGCATGCTTGTGGGAAGCGATTTGCTTCTGTTTAGCAATGAGAAGCATGCAGCTGTCAGCTTACATCTGATGGAAACTGGTCGTCAGGTTCATTTTCATATCCCCTTTCATTCTTTCAGATGCATTGATGTGCTTGAGCATGAGTTTAGTGCATGTTGACAATTTCACTGTTATTGTAGTTACAAATTGCCCAGGTCTGTTGTTTGATCTCGGTCTTCAAAACCTGCAGTTGTTGGTTGTTGACCCTAAGCTAAAAATAGAAAGTCCACTTTGGGAGCTAATACTCCCTCTGCCTCGTAATAACCGTCCTAGTTTGTGGCATTTTTCAACTTTAACGTTTTTTTTTGCGAAAAAGAGCTGGAAAAATGGTCTATCTAGTATGTAGTTTTTGTAACTCTCATTGTCAGCTCTGTTTGAAGTGGATCGGGCTCAGGTTTGAAGTATAAAACATAGGACAAAACTAGATGCCAAAAACTAGGACAATTATTTCCGGACAAGGGAGTAATCGATTATAGGAACTTTCAAAACGTTGGTTTTTATTGTTGTGAAAGAAATGGATTTGATTGCAGCTGCTTTTTTTTTGCATGGGGATATCTTAGACGGCCATTATAGTGCTATTGCTGAAATTGCATGGTCTGTTTTGTACAGGTAACGCCATTGATGTGGTTGGATGCCTGGCTGGATAATGTGATGGCGAGTATTCCCGAACTCGCAGTGTGTTATCATCTCAACGGTGTGGTCCAAGGCTACGAGCTTCTGAAAACAGATGACATTTTTCTTCTCAAGGGGCTTTCCGAGGACGGCACTGCCTTTTTCTGTCCTCATGTGGTTCAGCAGAATGCATCATCTGTTCTGCGGTTCCTTCAAGAGAATTGCAAACAAGACCCGGGCACTTATTGGGTAGGGCGATCTTGCGTCTTGTGACATATCAATTCCTCTCTGTTTTAACTTTTGCTACATGGAACTTACAATTGTGCTACTTCAATGACAGCTTTTCAAGGACGCTGGAAAGGATCTCATGCAGTTGTTTGATCTGTCCGTGATATCAAAAACACGAAATACTTGTGGTGACAAGGAGGCCGAGGAGTGTGGCACATTGCCTTTTTCAAGAAATAGGAGCAATGGTCACTACTCTCTGCCATTGGCAATGCTTTTGTATCGCCTTGCGAATCGTCTTTCTCAATCTAAGGTGTGTTCACTTCTATGTTGGTTTCAGGTCATATTACTATTTACTAAGCTTGAAATTATCCCTTGATGAAATTAATGGAGAGGAAAATATGCCCAAAATGGATCCCAGTTGTATTGGTAAAGTATATCATGGTTTTTGTGTTGCTTAACTGCTAGTCTTCTTCTGACGGAATCTACTGGTTTTGATTTCTTCCCCCCAATTGTGATGCTAAGAATAAAGAAGCAGAGTTTACACATGTACACTCTCAACGAAACGTCGGTCTTCATTCCTCGTCAATTGCGGATTTGCGGATTTTCTGTAGGATATTCCAAAATTATTTAGGTGACTTACTGGTACTTCTGTTCGTGTCTTTGCTGGTAATTCTTGTTCCTCGACTTGCTAACTCGGTGGTTGTTATCGGAAATCGTTTCAACAGCGGCGTCCAATGACTACTTTGCTTTGCCTGAATCAAGAGAGCCATAGATATGTAACAGACACCTCTACTTCTTGCAGGACCCAGCGGACAGAATGAAATGTGCGAAACTTTTTGGAAAGTGCCTGGAGTATATGGATGAGCAGGAACACCTGGTTTGTGCCTGTTTCATAACCAAGTCTGATCTTTGCTCTCCATTTTATTATAAGCTTCCTATCTAGCTCATTAGATCAACTTGGTTACTTACGCTGGATCAAATATTGTGTAATTGTGTATCTTTGCTTGTTTAATAAAATATACATATATAACTTATTGCTTCTGAGTACAATTATTGCTGACTCGGGTACCTTGACGATGGATTTGCTAGGTTATTCAGGCATCTGCACATGAGCATGCTGCTAGGCTAATTCTAGCATGTTACAAGGACAATGATGAACAAGCTTGAAAAAACTTGAAAAAACCTGCCTTGGAGCTTCCTTCCATTGAATCCAACGCCACAGCCGGGGGGCTGCAGGAGGATTCCGCTTCAGAATCTGTCATACACAGCTCGGAAGTTCAGGATTGTCCAGAAATCATGCCTGGAAATGTGACAAATGGTGGACATGCTAATTCCACACCTACTGATCTTGTGCTGGCCAATGCATCATCTGTCGTAGAAGCGTTGTCATCGTTGTCCTTAGTCTCAGACCCAGTACCCCATGTAGTTCAGGCACTTGCAGACCCAGTGTCTGCACGACTGGCAGCAGTTCACCATCTCTCGCAGGCCATCAAGTCTTTAAGGCGGCAGCGACTGCTGCAAGCTGTTGAAGAGAAGAGAGTGGCTTCGGGCCCGAAGCTCAACAGTCACTCACATTACACAGAATGTGTGTGTGGAGAGCCTGAGTGTGTAGCCATTTGCGACTTCCGCGATATCGAAGTGGGAGTTGGAATGGACGAGAAGCTGTGGCAACTTCTGCTGTTGTTGGGAGAGTTGTATCTCACTCTCGCGCAAGCGTACAAGAAAGATGGCCAGTTCAGTTGCATCCTCAAAGCCGCTGAGTTGGCCTGTCGGGTGCGTGGGTCCGCTCCTCGGCCGGACAAAGAAAGGGAGGATTCATCCAAGGCATCCTCAGAGGTGCACAAAGGATTGTTCTGGGGCCAAGTTTGGGGTCTTGTGGGAGACGTGTTTGTGGAGGTGCAGCGCTCTTTGGGCGATTCGGACGTCGTTAAACATCAAGAGGTCGAGGAGCTGAAAATGGTGCAAGAAGTCATGAAGGAGGTGAAGAGGTTGAAGAAGAAAGTGGGGCAGTTTCAAGGGAACTGTGAGATCTGCAGCCTGACAAGTTGTAGCTGCCAGAGTGATCGCGCGAGCAGTGGCATTTCTGCCAGCAGTAGTGTTTCTTATTCAGGCAAGTATGCACGGAAGCACGTCAAAAAGAGCAGTAGCAAAAACGGCATTGAAAGGGACAACAACAGCTCAGAAGCCGCCATTGCGAAAGTCACGAAACCCGAAACGATTATTGAAATGAACCCGGACATATTTGCTTACCTGAGAAGGCCAGTTGTGAACGACTGGGAAAAGAATCTCGCAGCTGCTTCAGAATGCTACTCCGCTGCAGTGGTTGCTTTGGCAGATTCCATTCATTTGCGAGACTACGAAAGTGCGCTCCGAAAGAAGGGCTGGGCTTACAATGAGCTCGGTCGGAGGCGGCTTGCGCAAGACAACTTGAAATCTGCGGACGCGGCGTTCGAAACAGCCATCGTTGCATTCCGTGCAGTGAAAGACCTGCCCAACATCGTTTTAGTTTATTATAACCAGGGTTACGGCCGAAGAGCTGTGGCGGAGGTTTTTGCATCTCAGCTGTCAAAATGGGAAGAATTCCAGCTCCCTCACTCCTACTACGGGTTCCTGAAAACAGTGGGCGAGGCACGGTTTCACTATCAGGAGGCTTTGGAGTTTTTCGGCAAATGCACGAAGCAGCTTCTGGCAGGGGGAGATGGAGTGGAGCGCACCATGCCGGGGCTGCGTAAGGAGGTGCACACACAATTGGCACACACTTATCTGAAACTCGGGATGTTGCTTGTAAAAGAGGACAAGTTCTTGTATACGAATTGCGAACCGAGGGCAGGTAATGAGCTGGACTATGAGAGGAAAGCAGGGATCTCATCCGAAGAGGCGATCTCGAAGGCGTTGATGTTGTATAAATCGTTGGGTACGCTGTGTGCACAGGAAGCTGCGTACGCGCAGTTCCAACTGGGCTGTCAACAAAGAGACAGCTGCTTGTTTGCAATGGCTGTGCTGCAAGCCGAAGAGTCCAACGATCAGAAACGAGATAGGCTGTTGCATGGAGCCAAGCGACTCGCCTCTATGGCTGATCCCTTGTGGCAGAAAGATTTGGAGGACTACCATGCCCAAAATGATCCTTTAATGGAGCTGGAGGTATTGATGGAAATATTGGCCGAGGATCTCGTGTCTGTGGCCGTTAGCTACTGGCAGGAAGCATTGGAGTACTACCATGCCAACACTCATCCTGATATGTTTCTGCGGATATTGACGGAATGGTCCGCCCTGTGCTTGGCTGTGGCACCCGTATCCCTTTGGGAAGTGGTAAGCACACACTGAACCTGGACTTTTTTCCAGGCCTTTCATTTTGACAATTAGGACTTTAAATTAGAGAAACCCATTCCTGTGGCTTTCAGCTGTTTTGAGTGAACTTGTCCCCGCTGTCGAGAGGTTTACAATGCACTAAAATATGTATTATTTGTATACCTTGTGAACATGTTATGAATAAGTTCTGTAATTTTCAGGGTCCCAATCACGAGCCTAAACTACCCTTTAACCACGAGTTAGTTGCATCTATGATGTACACTCAAACCTCTTTAATCTCTCAATTTTAGACTGAATGTGCAGGATATTCTAGAATGTCTTAAAATATGTATTTTTTGTATACCTTATGAATAAGTTCTGCATTGTTCAGGGTCCCAATCACGAGCCTAAACTACCCTTTAACCACGAGTTAGTTACATCTATGATGTACACTCTTTTTATCTCCCATTTTTAGACTGAATGTGCAGTATATTCTAGAATGTCCTGAAATATGTATTATTTGGATACTTATTTGCATTGTTTAAGGTCCCAATCATGAGCCTAAACTACTCTGTAGCCATGAGTTAGTTGCATCTATGATGTACACTCAAGCCTCTTTAATCTCCCAAATTTTTGCAGGATATTCTAGAATGTCAATTTTTGCTGGATATTGTAGAGGTCGCAAGAAAGAGGTTTAAGTGTATCTCATGACTGTCATAGAACGTAGAAGGATCTCATTACTTACAAGGAACATATTTGGATGGTACTTGCATTGTAAATGTTCAAACTGTATGTACAAGTTTACTGTCATTTCAAGTATAAGTCTACAATGTGCTTGATGGTACTAAAAACTGCTGTGCTGACGTGTCTCTCCAGAGGCTGGAGCAAGCGCTTGTACCTCTTCTGGAAGGTTGTCGAGCTGTGAAATTCAATGAAAGCACGTGCCACGTGACGCCAGACATCTCAGCTGCTTTCACGTCGCAGCTACAGACGGTTCTCAAGACCATGCTCGTAGAAGCAAACAAAAGCAAAGCAGACGAAAGCAGAGCTCGGAATAGTTATTTTGTCGAACTGCCTATGCGACCGTATATGAGCCCCAAGGCCCGTGACGTTGAGAGACTGAAACGGATGTACGGCCATGCTTTGAAGCTCACAGGAGGGAATGATTCAGATTTAGGGGTGTTGTATAGCATGTGGTACTCTTGAACATTTTTTCAATGATTGTTGGGAATTTGGCATTTCGTCAAATTTGAATTTCATCTGTACACAACCCACTTTGGAAACTTGGAAGACTTTTTGTTACCATTCTTTTTAGTTGAAGCATCAGATGCGTGTACTGTCGCAGCTTAAATTGGGTGCTATTCAAAGAGTGGAATAGGGGTTGAGACTTCATTCTCTCCCTTCATGTAGAGTTTTGAAAGAGAATTAACCTCTAAAGGACCTTGAGGCCATCATGTGGCTCTGGAACTGGAAAGTGAGGAATTTCAAGTTGTTGGACCATGAATTGTAAAGTGAGCAACAAAGAGACCCTAATTATTTTTAAGAACTGAATCCGTGAGTACTTGATTGAAATTTCATGAAGTGTGATTTTTGGTGATTTTTTTGATTTGCAAAGAGGTTATTTGGGCGTCACTTTGAGACCCTCATATCTTTCTCCTCACACCTCCAAATTAATTGAAATTTTTTGCACATGTTCAAAATGATGATCATTATGCATGGTAGAAATTTCAGGTTTTTTGGAGCACTTTTGATCAATCCGATTTCAGCATGTGTACAAAAGACCCTGAACAAGTTTCATTAATCTTCTCAACGGTGGCATTTTCTCAAAAATGGTGTGATTTTGTTGATCCTTTTTTCATACAAAAGCTATGTAAGTCTTTTTTGATTTCAACGGTGTCGATCGTCAAAATTAACCCACACCAATGAGGAATTGAGCTTGTTATAAGAGCTAGTCAAGAAAACAAGAGCTAAGCTAAAAGACCCCCCGGTAAATGTTGGTCTATTTGGTCAGGGTTGTAGAGTTTTAACCCTTAACCTGTAAATGTCTGAAGAAGCGGTAGTAAAAAACCCGTAAGTGTTTTTCTTGTATTTGGAATGGATCCACACTATGGAGCTCACAGTGATTGAAAGAGTGCATCGAGAAGTGAGGCATATTTTTTGGGCAGCTAATTTTGGGCCGGCCGGCATAAGCAAGGCATGTGCATGAGATTGTTTAAGCATGAGGCGGGGAGCGGGGCTCAGTGGGATTGGGCTGGGTTGGCGGGGATCGGGTTGGCGGATAATGTTCTTGAATTTTTTATGCTTTATCACAACATGTAGGCAACTTTGGCACGAATTCCCTCAGGGTGAAAATGTTGATTTGATTCCTTTGAGTTGCCTGCCATTTGAGTCCATGTCCTTTAAGGGTTAACGTAAGCATTTGAATTAACCGAAAACAAGAGGGGAGTTGAAAAGGAGTTGAAGAGGAGTCTCTTATCTATAATTAAATTTTTTTGCCAACCATTATTCATGAATAGCCCCCATGGTCGGGGCTCTTGGCCTCGGGGAGCAGATGGAAATCCTCCTTTCGCATTGGGGAGGTCACAAGTTCCACACCTCACAGCGGCACAAGGTCTTGTTCCCCAACTCACCATAAACTAATTTTGTTGTTTTTTTTACCTGAAAACGTGTTGAAGGTGAGTATGAGTATGAGTTCTCACTTTGAGACACTCTTTTCGGTTAACTCTATTGTATATGAATTTGGGAGAATGTTGACAGCTCTTGATACTACCTTTGTGGAAAGATGAAAGCAATGCTTCTTCCTTTGTAATCTTGTTATTTAATTCAATGTTGTTCATTTTTGGTATACACTTATGATAAATAAAATTAGAGTTTTTGGAAGTATTTTGTAGTAGGTATGAAGTTTCTTTACAACTAGTTTAAAAAATCATAACAATTCCAAACTTTCACCAAAATCCATGAAAGAATTGTGACACGTAGGTGACACGTGCCTTCATTTCCTAAAACTGTAAATTTGGATTCTTATTTAATTTTAACCCTTTAGCGCACTAGCGTCCAGAATCTGGACGCCGGATGAATTTCAGCAGCTCGATTTCTGTAAGTACTGGATGTTTTTCATCCGTTTTTTTTTTTTTTTTCATTCTTGTGCTAGTTGAATACCATTTGTACGGTATGGATCTTCCAAATAAGATAATGTGAATTTTTGAAAAATTACAAAAGTGATTAATGTCAAGTTTCAATCTTAGTTCAAAAAGAAAGACCTTAAATATGATTTTCCATAGTAAGTAGAATCAAATAATGGAAACCATACCATCTCGTAGTGCATGTCATTCTAATTTCATTACAATATTTTTAAATTTTTTTGTGTTAATTTTGGATTTTTAATTGAATTTCAAGAGAAAACCTTGCAAAATTACTTTAAAAATATTAATAATAAATATGATGAATCCAACCGTACAGATGTTATCTACACATTGACATTTACAACTTTGTTATGTACATCAACTCCATTTCCGTTTTTCATCAAATCTTTGAAAACAGTGTTGAATCGGGACGTTAAAAGGTTAAAGTATAAAATAGAGTGTAATGTAAAGCTTGATTCCATGGTTATATGCCCATCCATACTGGGTTAATGATGTTATGTGCATGTCAGATGCTCTGCAGGAAGCGTCGCAGGATCCAGACAACCAGATCCACAACGACAGATGGCTCCCACCAACAAACTGCAAACAGGAATCACCCTGCATTCCTGCAAGCACGTGTCCTAATTTAATTTGCAACAACACGGGTTTCGAAGCAGAGAAGAATGAATAAAGAATTTGGTCTGATTGAATAGAACTCTGTCTATGCACCAAGTGTCTACAGTTGACCTTTTCCTTTGGCATTTGGGTGGCTACGAATCTCAATGCAATTAGAATAAGTTACATAATAAATTATTTGTAAGCAATCTTAAACCAAAATGTTCCGTACCAACTTAAGTAGAAACGTGCACGTACCCTATTAAGGTAGACGACTTGTTTCCGACCACCTTAAGCAATTCAGCATACTCCCGGTGGAGTATCCAATAGGCAAATAATTTTGCAGTGTAGGGAAATAGATTTGAAGGTCACATATTTTTGAACAAATTTCGGGGCAATATTGAATTTACTACGAATTTTCAAAGTGAAGATTCTCTCCAACCCATTCTCGCAATATAGGCTGACCTATTTCCAAGAACTGTAAAACTAGATTTCGAGAACACATGATATCATACTAACTCGGTAACAAGTTTCCATTTTAGGCGCCAACCATTCCATATTAAGAAGAAACATGTTTCCGCCACCGTTTACAAATGAATTTGAAAATAATGCAGGCCTATTCACGGAAATAGGTCGCCCTATACTGCGTGATTGGGGGCCTGATCGGAAACAG
This sequence comes from Pohlia nutans, assembly GCA_022496805.1. Classification (NCBI taxonomy): domain Eukaryota; kingdom Viridiplantae; phylum Streptophyta; class Bryopsida; order Bryales; family Mniaceae; genus Pohlia; species Pohlia nutans. The sequence continues at coordinate 12,922,179 of CM040091.1, read as the reverse complement.
GTCGTCTACCTTAACTCAAGTTGCCAGTTCACCCAATCAAAGGGTAGCCTACAACCGGGCGAACTCAACCCTAGCGGCCCAAATACATGTAAGTTAATCAGATCTCTTCAACTCCGCATTTGAAACAATCGAAGTTCAGTTAGTGACAAACCAAGCCAGGCAAGCACAGAAGAAACTTGATTTACGAGGGTTCGTAACGAATTTTATAATGTACAGCGTAATCTGAATAGACTTTGTAGGGAACTACACCATAAGACTGTAGTGTACAATTGAGACTCTCTAGCTTAGTTTTCTAAGTGGTTGTATGCAGACAGTCCACGGGGTTAGTGGAACATCCCTTCTAAAAAAATTGCAACCACTTGTGAAGGCCTAAAAATCGAGATCTGTCTGAAAGACAGGCTCAATACGCCGTAGAAATCTACCGGTTGGTGCCCCAAGCATCTGATCTTTACAAGTATTGACTGCAGGAAACTCGTAATTTTCTAGCACATCTCGAATGGTATCACGGATCTGGGAATACCTTCTTTTGGAATTTTCCTCTTCTTTTGCTTCTAAGTCCTGAATGAGTTCCTCGCACAGGCTTTTCAAGCCTTCCAGGCCAAAGAAGTCTGCCTCTTCATACAGACCTCGAAGTGACGGAATATCATTGAGCCAGACTGTTCCACATCGGAGGTAGTTAAGAACATGTCTAAACCTTCCAGCATCTCTGTCAAACCACACTGTGCTGTTCGTGGAGTGGTGCCGAGTTATCTTGGTACAGAGCATTGAATTGCTATCGGTACACAAAGTTTGGCGAGAGGTTTCGAAACAGGTGCCACCAACGTTTAGTATGATCTTGTCGTTTATTTCCTCCTTATCTTCAAGCCAAAATGCTTTGGCCTTGCGCTTTGAAGGATAGAGCACGCAAGAGTCTGCGGTGGAATCCTCAAGCTCGTCGATCGTCATTGGATCCTATTTTCCGAAAATGAGGTCGACGACGCTCTGCTGTGCCCGAATATTCTAATTGCACACGTATATCTTCCTGCACAAAGGAAGTCTCCGTTAGCACGATATTCACGACTCAACAATTCAGAATTATATCCAGGCTGTTCAATAATGCAAAACATTATTCTTACAAAATTGCACAAAAGAGACAACGAAGAATTGTTTATATTTAACTCCGACGTCACACTCTCAACCTGGATTGTCTGCATTCCTAATGAAAGTATCTCTTCACAACATTAAGACTCTAGAATCTTACAACTTGTACAGTTACTCACTCTCAGTGCTAGAAATATGTACGCCAAAACGTCCATTCCACAAACTAAAAAATACAACTTCCAGGATACTAAAGACCGAGTCAATCTTTGATCCTAAACGCACAATCAGAATTATAAAAGAACACTCACAACGGAGGGCATAAATAAAACAACTAAGAACCTTTGATATTCAACTCCGATCAACCTAAATTACTTGCATTCCTAATGATGGTATCGCTTCAAAACATTAAGCCCCTAGAGTCTTACAAACGTGTACACTTCACACTCTCAATGTTAGAAAAATGCACGCCAAAACGTGTATTCCACAAATTTCAAACTACAACTCCCAAGACACTGAAGACCGAGTCAATCCTTGATCCTAAACGCACAATCAGAATACTGAAATAACTGAACCTATTTATATTAAAAAAAACGTAAAACGCTACAGGACAACGAAGAGAACTCGCTGTACACTTCCACACTCTATGCTGGCAAAATGCACTCCTTCCGCGAAATTATAAAATACTAAACACCGAGTCAATCCCTGATCCTAAACGCAAATCAAAATTCCTTGACATAAAATGAATCTATTATCACAAGTACGTTAAAAACACAAAAAAAGGAACAACTCGCGCTGAAGTTCTATCACGAGGAGCAACACTCTCAATGTGGGAAAAATGCATGCATTCCACACATTACAAATTACAATTTCCAAGACACTAAAGACCGAGTCAATCCGTGATCCTCAACGCACAATCAGAATTACAAAAGAACACTAACTAAAAAAGAATATATCCATAAAACAGAGGACGATAATCAGGAGTTAAGCAAGAAACACTAAAAAAAAGGAACTACTCGCGCTGAAGTTCTATCATCAGATTTCATGATCAACAGCAACACTCTCAATGTTAGGAAAAATGCGTGCATTCCAAACATTACAAATTACAACTTCCAAGACACTAAAGACCGAGTCAATCCTTGATCCTCAACACACAATCAAGAATTTATACCTAAAACAGAGGACGAAAATCAGGAGTTAAGCAAGGATAGAAAAACACACACTTACCGACAAGCACACCGCAACTTCGACGGTGCTCCCCTTGGAGGAAAAAACCTTCTCTGTTCTTGCAACCCGAAGGTCTACACAGCGTAAAAATCACGTCGAACACCAAAAGTCGCAACGCGATTCCAGCTCAAAACATCAAGTCATCAGCGCCTCTACGTCTCCTCTTCCAGCGTCAAAACCAAGAAAGAATCCCCTCCCCTTTCAGAAACAGAACCATTCCTCACGAAATTTTCCCGGATCGCTTGCCAGGGAAAAAAAAAAAAAAAAAAAGATTCCAGCAGCATGAACAGTTGAACACACCGCACTCGAGCGAAGGCAAAGTGGCAGAGCACGAGAGAAATTTTCGGAAGATGTGCCGCAATACCGCTGCGACGCTCTTATTGTGGTCCTCGTTGTCGTCGTCCTCATCCATGGCCACAAGCCCTTCGGAACCCGCCGATGATTGATACCACGACGACGAAGCCCGGGCCCGGACCCGGTGTGTCCCGTGATACCCGGGTGCCAGCGCATCTTGTCGAATGTCAGAGGATTTGAATTCATGGTTTCTATTGTGAGCCTGCGGTTCAAATTCCAGATCCATTTTGTATCTATGTTCAGGGCGTAACACGCGGATGTATTGTACGTATAAATACTTGTATTCGTACAGAAGTAATCGGATTTCTTTTACCTTTGTTTTCTTCTTTTTCTTTCTTCGCTTCTCCTTTGTTCTTTTGCTCGGATTATGCCACGTGGCAGAGACTGAATCGAGCGTTATGGTTTGTGGAAATATGGATTTTTTTTCAAGATGAGCCGCCCTTAGAACATTTTTGTTCACACATGAGAACCCTAAATAAGGGCCGCTTCACACTATGGCCGTTCAAGTCGAGAGGCCGTGGGATTGAGTGCCCGAACTTTGTTGAGAGTCCAAAGAAATCTACTGAAAATAGGCAATAAAATGTATTTTTTATTTTTTATGAAAAGAAATCGACGGCCTCTCGACCATAGTTTGGGTTTCTATTTCCGTTTGACCCAAACTTCCTTTTAAGAAGTCGTCGCTTTGGTCAAAAAGTGTTGTCATGTAAGCATCTTGGAGGGCGACACCTTTGGACTTTGGCCTCTAGTGTGAGGGTCGAGAGGCCGACTCTTGGTTTCTTGCAATTCGATTGGTGGAAATCGACGGCCTCTCGACCTTCAACCATGGTGTGAAAAAGCCCTAAATAAAAATCAATTCTTTTCCATATAATAAATACATATGGAAAGATTTTATTTATTCCATTTGGATAAGCAATGTGAAAATTATAGAGTCTAGTTTTGAAGGGAATCTTTTACTGCACAAAATAAAAGGACAATATACGAACCCACCCTGTTAGGTCTTTGAATTCAATTTTCACATTTTCTTTTTCAAAGACAAAAGTTTGTAGGGATTAGATTGCATGCTATAGCATTCTCATCATCAACCCTTTAACCCCTAAGTGACCAAACGACCATTTTATGGTCGCTGCCCTTTTTTACGGGCTACCCAAGATGAAAAAAACTTTTCTAAAAAATAAAAAATATTTCCAAATAGGAAATCAAGTCTACTTTCCAACCCAATTTGAATTATGTCAATCCGAGTTAAACTCCATCAAGGAGAAAATTTCAAAGACAAACACCTCAACATTCTCTTAGTGTTACAAAACTTACTATTTCGGGAAAGTAATGATGTTCCCTCTTTCTAAAAATATATTTTTTGAACTTTAGAATAGAATGTCTAGTTTCCACCAATCATACCAAATTTCAAATTCTAAAAATATTTTTTAAAATTTTGGTGAATATTCAACAATAAATGCTTCTAAATTTGTTTAATGAGTATCTAAAACATTTTTTGAAAGTTTGACTGTACGGATAATTACTAAACATCATGCTTCTCATTTTCTCTTTTGGACCAAACTTCATCAAAGTTGTAGAAGCAACATTTTATAACACATTTAGGTTTTGCCCTTACCCCCTCTATCATTTAGGGGTTAACGCACCAGCCTTCACTATGTGGACGATCCACAGATTGCAACTGCCAATGTGTGGACGATCCATTCTCATCCAAATGGAATAGTTTCATTCACCAGAATTTCTCTTGGTTCTTGAGCAAGTTGACTATCATTTTTACAATTTGGGTCCTCGTTTGGGTCTTCAAAATAGGCTATTTTAACTTTTTTTTTAAACAACATAATTACCGTACCTTAGGGGCAGCTTCGGCAAAAAATAATTCCAAATAAAAATGTTGAATAAAAAAATATATGTTGCCTATTTGCCGGAAAACCATGAAATAAACTTAGATGAATGATGGAATATCTTGAAATTGAATACATGAACTAAAAATAAATTAAATTAAAAATGTTAAGAGTGATCACATGAAGTCCACTAAAATAACAAACATTCAATGAAACTTCATCAATTGTGGATGAAAGTTGAACTTAAAGTTATTTATTTCCTGAAAAGTCAAATTTTAAAAAATTACTTTTTTTATTGCCGGACATCAAAATTTGAAATTAATTAATTATTCGACGGAGGAGTGCCGAAGCTGCCCCTAAGGTACGGTAGTTTATGTCAAACTTCATTCTTAGTTCAAATAATGGGATCTTAAATATGATTTTCCAAAATAAGTAGAATCAAATAATGGAAACCATACCATCTTGTAGTACATGTTATTCCAATTTCATTACCATATTTTTAAATTCTTTTGTGCTACTTTGGTATTTTAGATTGAATTTCAAGAGAAAACCTTGCAAAATCAATTTTAAAACATTAAATAAAAATAGAATAAACCCAATTGTACAAAATATGTACAATTGACATATTGACATATTTTGATTCCACGTTGTAAGTATTAAACTTGATTTTTTTTTGCATTTTTTAATAGATGCTCAACTATGTTTTCCAACAAAAACATTAAACTAGCAAATTCCATAGTGCAAAAATTCCAAATTAAGAGGATTCAAAGTGTTTTGACCTAGTTGGCTAAAGTGTCATTAAAATAAATTTTCCTCGCTTACGCAATGTCTTGCAATTTGTGTGGTCAAAGTTGCTAAAAAATTTACCACCTTTTTTATACTAGTTTTGTACAACAGTATAGGAATAATCCAAAAGAATCCATACTAATATAAAATATTTTGCAAAGATTTTACTATTAGATATGGAATATATAATAACCATCTCTTAAAGTAAGTTTGAAGGTGTTATTCAAAAAGTTTTTTTTTTAAATTCAATTTTGTTTTGAATGCTACAACCTATAAGTTTGTACTTTGATATGTTGTTATACATCGTTTAATGACCCGTTTTCACCATCATTAGAAAAAATTGTCTTCCACTTCTTTCAAAAATATTCAAAATACATATTACCTTGGAGAAACTTGCATTTTATTAATTATCACGGAATTAAAGGCACAAGTCTTAACTACTATCCTATATGATTTTATACATTGCGATATTCATATATTTTGTTTTTCAAAAAAGTTAAAAAATGATAATTTAAATCTGATTTTATAGCCAAGGATAAGAAAATTTATTAAAATTAATTTGGTTCATAGTACTTGCACAAAATAAACTTGTGTAGAAGCATATTAGAAAGAAGACTAATAATTCAAGCTAAACAAATTACATTGTATCAATTGTATAATAACAAAATTTCACATCTTTCAATGGTTATGAGTCTTATTGAAAAAGCTATAACTCATATAATGCACAGTGTACATGTATATCAATGCATCTTCAACAACTTGTTTTCGCATCTTATTCAATTTCATACCCTTTCACTTCGTCACTAGTGCTGCAGAGAGTAGCGAAGCCCTAATTGGCTTTATAAGGCATTATTTCAATGATGACTTTTAAATAAGAGTTGGTTCAGGCCTTGACACATACAAGATCTGTTTGTCAAAATTTGAGCAAAGATGGAATAGTTTATCATCCTACCACAATACTTCCACGTCTTCTTTTAGGTAGTGTGTGTTTTGATTAACCCACAAGCGTGAAAGGAGCTCGTGGGACCATGTTTGATTGTTTTTCAATCAAACACTAGTTTTCACCTAGTTACTAATTTCAAATGTAAATGTTCCCAACTAAGAAAGTGTGGGAGCTATCTTCTATTTTATAGTCCAATTTACAATTTTAAAAAATTGTAAAAATTGCATTCTTTGTAGCACTTTAAAGCTCAAAGCCCTAAAATTCCAATAAACGTTGTAAAAAAAGTTTTTCAATCAAGTTTCTTTTTATGTAAACTCAAGAAGCATGCCAGTTGCACTATGTTGTTCATCACTACTATTTACATTTTTCCTAAAAATTTATGCTATTTTAGGTATTTTAAGCATTTTTGTAATTACTGTGGCTCTTACAAGAGAAAAACTTTGAAAATATTATAAATTTCATTTCCATTTAAATGACTATGAAAAAAATCTATGTAAAATATATGAGAAAAATACCAAAAAAATATAATACATTTTAAAATGTGAGGAATTGATGAGGTTTGACCAAGTCAATGTAGTGTGGATGCTTAAAGATTAAAAAGAGCCATTTTGCCAAGAAATTTATACATTTTTGTCTTTTTATCCATTTCTGGTTGTCTTTTGAAATTTTACAAGAAAAATAATAAGAATCCATATTGTCCCAAGTTGCTTAACAAGATTCCAAATAAATCAATTTATTACATCTCATCTTTAAAGGAAAAATGGTCAAATGAAATAGCCATTTAAAATACAAATTAAAAAATGAATATAATAAATGTTGCTTATCCTCTAAGTGTCCATAGCTTTTTTGGGCTTAAAATCATCATTGCTTTTGATGTGTTTTAGGTCTGTTTTGCAAAGTGAGGTATACAAATCTCAACAATACAATCTTGTAATATACATATTGTAAATCTTATGGATCAAATTTGGAGTCATTTGGTCATATAGATTGCAAGATCATAGTGTTTTAGTGTAAAAAAAGGATGCGGAAATTTTCCTAGCAACACATTTAGAGGTGAACTTACTCAAATGAAAATAAATTCAACTATAAAGTAGTTCACAATCATCATATATAAACACATTGGTACCCAAAAAACTCATGAAAAAATCTAATGTGCCCTAAAATGGCCTTGCAATGTCAAAAAGTAGCCCGAAAAGTGACCGATTTGACCCAAAAAGCATTAAGTTTCCAAACAGACTGGTACACTAAAATGACTTCCAGACATTCATAACAACATGGATTGACATGAAAATTTTACCATGATAACTAGACTTCAAGGGGAATTCAACCCAATAATGTTTATTGAAAGAGACATGGGATGAAGATACAAGCCCCTGAAGTTGCAACCATCAAAATGCACAAAAAGTGTCCAAAAAAAAACCCCTAGTTTCAAATGATCACCAAAAAATCAATACATCTTGGATTGATCTGAAATGTTTACCACTTATTCCATACATCATGAGGGGGGTTTTGTAAAATTCCATTAAAATCTAACACTTTTTGCAAAAGTTACAACTCCTTGAAGGTGAATGTACCCTAGAAAACGTCCAAAATATAGATGTTACGATGGTTAGGGGTTAGCATGTAAAAATCCGAAGACTGAAATTTTGAGAAATGATAAATTTATAGGTTTTTGTTTTAGAAAGTTTAAAATTCATAGTTGAAAAATAAATGTTTAAGAGATTTCTTTTTTTAATGCAGGTTAAAAAATACCATGAATACTAAAGTGAACACCATGAACCTCATTCCAACCCTAATGCGATATGATCCAAAATGCAAATATTGATGAATGAAAAAAAAGAACTATCTGAAGAGCTAAAAAAGAAAATGAAATTTGAAAAATTATAATTCTGCAACATTTTATTTTGACGAAATATTCAACACTAAAACTATGGCCAAAATTTCAAAAAATAATTAAAAATGTTACAAATCCTAGTCAGTTGTAACAAAGTTTGAAACTCCTAGCGGCCTTAAACATCTTAAAATCTATTAGTAAGGAACCACTAATATGCCAAATTCAAATTAAAACAATGAATATACATTAATTTCAATCAAATCAAAGTGTTTGAAATTTATTTAAAATTCATACAAATAAAAACAAGCATGTATAATGTATATAATTATATAACCATTTAAAAAATTTGAACAATTAGGAATTGAATATTAAAGAGATATGTTTTAGATTTTTAACGATATAGGCTGTAGTTGATATAGATTATATTCATCGAAAGTAAATAATTTAAAATGAATTTTTTTGGTTAAATGTCTGGTTTGGATATACACCATATAGAAAATTACAAAGTTTTAACCTTGGTCGTCACTAGCACTGCAAAAAGTAGCAAAATTATAGTTTTTTCTTCAATTTTAGAATTTGAACACAAAAAATCACAGAAAACTTTGAATGAAAGTTTCTAAAGATGTGAAATTTTGTTAAAAACTAATGAAACTCAAATACTAAATCCTCTAACATATTGTAAATTCAAACATTTTTTCTTGAAATAAGAGCCCCCAAAAAACAAGAAAGATTATGCAATTTAGCAAAAAACACCAAAAAAAATTTTGATGTGTTTTCAACAAATGAATCTCAAATTATATTGAAAATCTTCACCACCTTGGTTAGTTTAAATTGGTAGATACCATAAAAGCATTAGTAAATAATATTGATAAAGTAATAAAATTGATATAATTTGTAGGCTTTGATCTTTTATATCATATATTTTGGAAAATGGCACATTTACAAATATGACCATTTCAAATTGTATTGTATTGCATCATAGTTAAAGTAATGAAAAAAAGTTAACAATCTCAAGAGGCGAATAAAATAAATTTTGTGTGTTTCAAATTAAAATTAAAATTCATCTTACGCTTTTACAAATTGTCTTGATGTGTGAAAGATGTTTAATAATATAAGAAAAATGTCTTGCTAAATAAATGACTACGATGAATGATTGAAGAAATATATTATTATTATTATATTTTACAAGAATGTATTCATAATTACATGAATTGATGTTACGCGAAACAAAAGACAAAACCATAGAAGATTACAACAATACAAGTGGACAAAGGGTGTTGTCTTCAAATTTGTAATCGTCTTTATAGTGGTATCTTTGTTGATATTACATCAATATGCAATTGTTATTCATTTATCAAAGCATAAATACAATCATTTAGTAAATGTTTTGAGCATTCTATATATACTTCCAATATTTTTGTCAAAATTTCAAATTGCATTGTAAAATCAATAGGTTCAAAGTTCAAACAATAAAATGTTTAAGAACTATTGATGATAATTATTATTTTTGAACATTTAGTGATTTTTTAAAATACTTGTTATTTTAGTATTTTTGAAATAAAAAAGTAAAATTATTTATTATTAGAGAATGCATGGTTATTTAATCAATATTAGTTAATTTGTATTCATATGATTTAAATATTTAAATATTTTTAATACAAAATCATTATTGATAGTTGAAATTGTTTGTCTTTTTATTTTTATTGAAATTAGAGGCATGGACGATTCAAAGAAAGCAATAAATTTAAATTCAAGGCCATCATCTACAATGAGTTTTGCAACAATCCATGATGAAGAAGATGACGATGCAGATGCAGATGATGACGACGATGATGATACGTTGGTATGAATCTATAATTATTTTCTAAAATTATTTTCAAAAATACACATTTCACAAGATTTTATGCTGTTGTGATTTTCTCATATTAACCCCTAAGTGACGGATCAACCATTTTATGGTCTCTGCCCTTTTTTTATGAGCTGCGCGAAATAGAAAAAACATTTATATAGAAAATAAAAAATATTTTTAAATAGGCAATCAAGTCTACTTTCCAACCCAATTTGAATCATGTCAATTTGAGTTAAACTCCACCTGGGAGAAATTTTCAAAGAAAAACACTTCTACATTGTCTAGTGTTAGAAAACTTACTATTTGGGGAAAGTAATGATGTTCTCCTTGTTGAAAATTTGCAATTTTTGATTTTAGAATAAAATGTCTAGTTTTAATAAATCATACAAAATTTCAAATTCTAAAAATAAAATTTGTGATTCTTATAAATATTTGAAGTTAAATGCTTCTAAATCCATTATGAGATGATAAAAAGCTATTTTTTGATATTTGACCGTATGGAAAATTACTAAACATCAAGCTCCTCATTTTCTCTTTTGGACCAAACTTCATCAAAGTTGAAGAAGTAATTTTTATAACACATTTATGTTTTGCCCTTACCCCCTCCGTCATTTAGGAGTTAACATGGTTGAAAAACATATAAAATTAGAAGAATTCAAATGTTAAACCCACCAATGATTTTCATATAATCTTTCATTTATTGAAATTTCAATTCTTAAACCCAATGTTGTAGTTAATTGTGTTATATTTTAAATTCAATATTGAAAATCTCATATGAATATGTTTTAAATACATATTATATGAAAATTTGCATTAGATTTCTTATATTTTTATTCTTGATATTATAAAATCTAAACTTGAATTTAACCCTAAAGGACGGTGAAGGATTCATATTTCAAAATGACAAATTCAATTGGTCACATTGTAAAAAATAGAATTAAGATGGAACTTAATTTTATATCATCGGAATCAGTGAATAGCATTGTATGTGTTGGTTAAGAAATAAAGAAATTTGAACAAGAAAAAAGTCCACAAAAGACCTATTCAAAACTGCTAAAAACATTTGACGCCCAATTTGGGTTTCTTGGTCCTTTAGAGGTTAAACTTCCATGCTATATACTTTAAAAGTCATTATATTACATATTTTTATTATAGGGGAACAAAATTAGAGGTAAAGTAAATTTTAAAAGCATAAATTAATTTGAACTGAAATCTTGTTTTCAAATGATAATGAATGATATTTGGTGATTTGGTGATAAACTGTAAAGACCATTGATTTGTAATTTGTATCATTTTATTCCATTTTAAATGAGTATTCTAAAAAATTAACTAGACTATTCTAAAACTTCGTTGGAATTCATGCCGAGGGCGTTCCTATAGTACGGGTGACTAAAAGGCCTTAAAATCAAGTACTACTTTTTGAAGTAGTGAATGTAGTGGTTAAAACGTTTATAATTAGATTAGTTCCAATTACAATTTTCTTCTTATTTAATTATGATGCCCATCCAATTTGTTTTTCAAAATTATCCATCTTTGGTGCATTAAATTTGATTTGTAACAACAATGTAAAAACTTGTTTGCAACAAAAAATGATATTTTTAATGGTTTTTACCCTTTCCACATTATTTTTGGAATAAAAATTTCATGTTTCACTAAATCACCATATGTATATGCGTTTTCAGAAACAAACCTTTTATATGAGTTTCACGATCTTGTACATTTTTCCGTTCTTAGATTCTCCAGACTTATTAAACATCATGGAATGGAAGGATTTTAATTTTAGAAAAATGAATTTCTAACTATTCAACATCCAATCACATTAAATCAATTAATTTTTTTAATAATGAAGTTCTAATTATATACCGTCCATTTTACACTACATTTGGTTGAAGCACTACATTGTATTTTTCACTAATATGCTCGTAACGGAGCACTAATCCAAAAATAAACCCAACCAAAAATATCATTGTGTGAATATCCCTCATACCCCTAAACATTCAAAACCTCGTGCATTCATCATTTAGGAAAAATTAACTATAATTTTTCAAAGTTCATCTTTTCAAAAAATTCATCACTTTGGACTACTTTTTCACTCATTTGTACAATAAGAAGGCACCCAAATTTATAATTATAATGCAAAAAACATTATTAAAAATTACTCTTAAACCAAAATGTATTAATAATACATATAATTTTAAATTTAAAGCTTTTGAATTAAATGAAATATATAATGAGTAATTTTTAAAATCTATTATTATTATTTTAAAATAAAATTTCACCTTTGATGCATTAAAATCCAAAAAAAATACAGTCTACCGGTATTTTGGAAGACAAATTGAGTAGTGAATCTACTGCTAGTGACCATATTGATATACAAGAGGACTTTTATACAAGCAAAGAATACTCTAATTGTAAAGAATCAGGTTCATATAAAACAATTTTTGAATTATTTTAAATTTCAAATGATGTCATTATATAATATATATTCATTTAAAATAAATACAATGTATAATATTTTCTAAAATAATAAATAAGTTAAAGAATAAAAATACTTGGATGAAATGTACATTCACTCATACATGTTAATATGACAATTAAAAAAATTATAACTTTATTTGACGAAAGAATTTTGTATGCTTTAGACAAACCAATTTCAAGTTGCAAAACGTTGAAATTTGATGAGGAGTCTAATTTGTTTCCAAAACCTCCTTCATTTAATCCAGGGGTAAATATTACTCTAAGTTATTGATTATTATTTCAATGCTCAAAACATTATAATTATTTCTATAATTATGTATACAAGTTTTGATTTTTAATTTTTATATTTTAGATCAACATCAATACTTTACAAGTTTTGTTTATTTGGTTCTTGCTAATAATTGCATACATTTGTCATTGGTTTTAAAAATTTGGACAGGATACAGCATTGAAGTCTATGACAAAAATCATGTAAAAAGCTATTAACCTCCTTTTGAAGTATAATTATATATTTAATTTCTTAATTAAAAAAATACCAAACATCTCTTCAATATCTATTAATATTTACATTTTCAATCTAATTATAGGATTATTATTTATCATTTTTATAAATTCAATATCCTAATAGAATTACTATTTTTGTAAACTTATGTTTTCCAGGGATACAAATTCATTCGAAAGTTTGATTCCTTTAGGAGATATGGATGAATTTCCTCGTGATTTTATTGATGAAAATTTTGATAGAGACATTTGGTCACCTTCTATAAGTGAAAAACCTAAAACATCGTATGGTGATATAATATCTTCACAAAATGATCCATCAAGTTCATTTGAATTAGCCAAAGAAGATGTTTTCGTAATTCAATTGCCAATTTATTTGATTGAAACATGTATTTGAACTAAGATATTAAAGTATTATACACTATATTAGTTTTATATAAATATTAGGTTAACATGTGCCAACGCCCAACACAATGGTTCCTATGGCGGAACCGTCGTGAAGAGCGTGCGTGTTCAAGTATGTGTTATAAATTTTATTTAATCATATATTTTCACCAAATTATGAAATGATTTTTTATTGGCACCATCTTGTATACTATTATTTAATAGAAGTTTGATTATTGGTGCAGATAGCTAAAGAATTGAAAAACTTATTTACTTATGTTGAACAATTTAAACCTCAAGATATCAGCATTGGAACAAATTTAAAACCATTTTATCCCGATTATATTCCAGCCTTGGGTAGTGTTGATGAATTTATTAAGGTGTCTCAACCTAATGGCCAATTCAATAATCTAGGTTTAAAGGTAGAATACTTACTATGACTTTGTTTTATTATCACTTATAAATTGCGATTACAAGCATAACATGTTTTATACTTGATTTTCAATTATATTTTTTTCACAATATTGAAGTTGAATATTAAAGAGATATTTAAAAACTAATAAAAACTTAATATAATATTTATAAAAAAAAAGAAAAAGAAAAACCATGTGGTGAAGGTTTGAAGAAATATGTTCAAATAAATTTGGATTAAATTCAACCCGTGAAAATAAAATTGTTGAATTTAAAGAATATGATTGATAGAAAAGATTTTTTTTTATTACTTGAAGTTGATCTTTGAATTATTTAAAATTTTCCTTATTGATGTCCTAATTGCCCAATATTGGTACAATATTGATTTCAAAAAACCTTTTGTAAAAGGTTTTATAGAATGTGGACGGGAAGCATTTTATCACTCTTTATTTATCAAGCTATGCTCAAAATTCACATTTTAAGCTCATCAAAAAAATCAACAAAAAATTAATCATGAATATTATATTTTAACTTATTTACATTATACAAGAACTTTTGATGATAATAATGGCACATAAACTATATGGATGTCATACAGCTTTTTGAATCTATAAGTTTTACTAAAACATTATCATTACATTTTATTTTATTAGGGATTTTTTATAATATATTTTCATAAAATTATCAAACGATCCTTAGGGATCACATATGATTTTGCTGTAAAATTTTAAAGATTTTGAATATAATTTATCAAAATCATATTGATGGAAAAATTTAAAACATAATACATTATCTTTGTTAAGAATTAAATTAGATTGAATAATAAAATATATGTATATATATATATATATATATATATATATATATATATATATATATATATATATATATATATATATATATATATATATATTGATTTCAATATATGTATATGTATATTGATTTCAATATATATATATATATATGAATAAATGAAATAGAAGTTTAAAGTTTTTAATTTCTAAAGAACATAGCACTCTCAATGAAAGTGGAAATGACAAGTGGCAAATTCCTATGTATTGTACATCAATAAACTTAGGAAGAGTCATTTCGAAGTCAAAATGACATCAAAATGACATATGCCATGTTGATGCCATTTTGACATCAAGATGATCCTTCCTAAGTTTATTGATGTAGTCTCCAAGGATACTATTTCTCTTCGTTTTTGAACAAATTGTGGTGAAAGACACCAATTCTCCTAGGACACTTAATACTCCTTTCAACGTAGTGCATGTTAGAATTTTTGTTATTTTTTATTTTTTATCGTTGATGTAATAAAAAAAGAAAATAAATTCATTGTTTTCTTATGTTTAAATACTTGTAATTTATGGGTATTATCATAGGTACTAGATGAAGATGGACCAAAACAAAGTGATCCAGCAGTATTAGCATTGCACATTCATTCAACATCTATACAATCAAATTTTCAGCCACTTAAGGTGATCGTAGGATTTATCATTGTTTCATAGAAAAACTTAAAATTAATTCTTCTACATCTATAGAAAATGATTGTTATGTTTTGAATTTACATAAACATAGTTACTATAGTTATATAATAGATTTAGCTAAATCCTATTGGATAATCATTTTTTAAGGCATAATTTTTTTAATTTTTTTTTAGTATTTGGCATCAATAAATATCATGAACTTTGTGTGACTATGTTTGTGTGTTTATTTTTGTTTAGGTTGCATCAATTGAAAATGCTGAGAAAAATCCAAAGAAATTAGATTCGTGGATTAACAGCATTAAAGATTTACATTGTTCAAAACCACAACCTTTAGTTTTATTTTCAAAATCTATGCCAGATGTAGAGAAATTAAAGCAGGTACTAACCATGGTAGTTAAAAATTAAAAAATATGAATATAATATATGTAGTTACTTTATTACCTTATATATATTCCATCAAAATTTTATATGAATATAAAAAAAATGAATGTATTCATGCAATACAATATACACTAATAATATAACAAAAGACATTTTGATATCTAAATAGAAACAAACTTTTAATTATGGGTCAAATTATGTATATATTGTAGACATGGCCTATTCAACTTGATCAAATTTTGGATGAGATTGAACTTCCTTCTACAAGATTAGAAGTTGATTTGTCTACATTCATTGATATTTATTGTTCAATATTTGATATACCAATGTAAGTAATTGTATATATGTCTATAATTTACTATTTATATTTTTTCATTCAAAATTAACCATGGTAAAAATTATATAGTTTTTTTTATTCAAATCAATAATTTTTTGAATATGTAGTTTTAAAATGCAAAATTACAATACACAGGTACCAAAACAAAATAGAAGCATTGCATGTTTTGTTTATGTTGTATTTAGAATTAAGGAATCAAACTCATTGTACTTCATTATCAACATTTTGGCCCAACTCATAAGTACCAATATGTATGTTTTTTTAATTTTTAAGCTAGCTTTCAATTACATTAAAAAAAGTAAAATTTGACAAGTAAAAAGAAAAGATAAAGATAAGGGATAAAAAATAAATAAAATAATTGTTTGTTCACAATGTAAGGTACTGTAGAAAACAAAAACTAATGTTTTAAGAGAACTTTTTAAACAAATTTTCTAATGTGTTCAGGGGCCAAGTGCATGATTATATGGCCAAGTGCATAATTAGCAAATTGTGTGTTCAATGTCTTCAAATCGTGATTTCCTTTGTAAAAAAGAAGTATGTAACCTAAAATACACACACGCATTCATATACAAAATTAGCCATAAACTGGTATTTAAATGGAGGTTTTAAAATTCAAAATATTTAAGGTAAATAAATTTTTGATAAGCTAAAATTTTATCATCCAATTAGTATGTATAGTTAGGTTTGAATTATTTACGAATTCTAGCAGTTTGCTAGTATATTTAAACATCATAAAAACATATACATATAAACCTCAAAACTATACAAGCATTTGTATTTTTCTTATACACTATCTACAACCTAGTACTTCCACCCCTTGCCGAAATCATTGCTTTCATGCAATTGGGTATTTTTGAAATGAGCCGTTTCAATTGCTCTAACGTTACTTCATTCCATACTTCTTAAATGGTTTGTATCATTTCTTTTTTATTCTTTGGCATGTTGTGGTGGCAAAGAAAAGTTTTAAATATCTTCCAGAAATTTTCAGTGGAATTTTAAATCAGGTAAATTTAGAGGCCATATCAACTTCTTCATGTCATGAGCTAGTGTCCAATTTTCTGGCAACTTACTTCGATGAGCACGAGCGCCATCTTCAATGAGTGTAAGCTCATGAGGAATATCGTGCATGAAATAAAACCTGCTCAAAATGCCTTCATACACATTTTCAACAAAATGGGCAGCAATTCTTTTTCCTTGGACTATAATGACTAATGGGTTTTTGTCAAAACTAGTAAACGTACTCTAGACTATCACATGTGTTTGTCGAGATTTGAAAGTAGGCGCTAAACACTGTGTTGTATCATTTTTGTGAAGTTTGTGCTATATTTGAATTTGCGGAGAGTTCTTTCCAAGTTCAGACTAGTGTGCTTGCTTTATGCACTAGATTGAAATACGGTTTTATGAGAGCAATGCGATTTCTAAAGTCGAGCTTCCAAATATAATTTTGTATGATATCGTGATGCACCTGATAGTTTGCAGCAAAAGTTGTAAGAGTTTGACGTCGCTATTGATTGATGTCATGGGCCAAGTTTCGCAACGTGCGATTTGAAAATTTGTGAGGTCGATATCCTGCACTTTGAATAGTCATACAATTAAAGATCTTCCATTTGGTAAGAATTGTTGAAATCGTGGAGCGGGGCATGCTCACATTCCTTGCAATGTCGGAAGGCTTAATGTCATCGCGGCGCATTCCAATTATCAGTGTCTACTTCGCATTGTAAGAAGAACTACGTAATTTCAACATCAAGTAGAGTATCTAGGCAGTTTTGTAGAGAATTGCATTGCCTCACAGGATTAAATGTTGCACCTCAACAACCAAACTTTAGCTTACCAAATTTTGCTCAAAATATCAATGTTCAACTCACCAAATTTGATCAATGTTCAACGCGTACCAAATTCAGTTCAATGTTTACCAAATTCACCTCAACGTTCACCAAATTCAACAGTCAGTGCAATCCAACTCAAGCGCGGAAAATCTGAAACGCTTAAATCCAACAGAAGCTTGTCTTGTAAGTAGCTTTCAATCGCAAAAGACCGTCTCACAAGCAATGCGACCTTAACCCCTAAACGTTAGACTCACCCTTTTCAGATTTGGCAGTTTTTCAAAGATGCATTATAAAATGTAACTAAGAGGGATATTTTCAACTTGACGAATGAATAAAAGTTGTACAATATGAATTTTAGATTCTATCCATACGGTTAGATTTGTGATTGCTATCACCAATATACGTGTATAAATTTTCAAACTTAAAATTTAGAGCTCTTTTGTAATATGATTACGAATAAGATATTGACAACCTAATAATGAAATTTTTTGGGATGGGTTGAATTGTAATGTTCTAAGTGTAGTGATTTTTGGAGATTTTTTGGAGGCTTAATTTCAGTACTTGATTTTTTCAAGAGCACTTTTAGACTAAAATCTTCAAAATTTTGGGTGGAACACTACAACATGAAAGGGGGCATAACAATTTCACAAATCATCCCCTTTCTAATCGGATCACACATGCACGAAGCTAACTTGGACCCATAAAAGTTTCAATAAAAAATCCACACTGCAAAAAGTGCATGATGGATGAGAAATCGGAGTTCGAATCCGTACATCATGCAAAATATGCATGGTTGGGCGGTTAGGGCTTAATGCTAGGGGAGCTGGATGGACTATAAATTCCCTTCCTTCCAAAAAAAGAAGAAGATCTCTTTTGAAAATTTTAGAACGTGAATGTCAAATGCCAAATTGCGGATGACAATGGATGATGGTGGCTCAATCCGGCGGCCAAATTTCTGGTCATTTTGAAGGCAACCAAATGTATGGTGTGTAAATTGTTGCATGACGTTTTCTGGACATGTGGAGCATGGGAACGTATTTCTTATCAATGTGATTAAATGCTATACGTTGACATGCTAATTATATATCTCTCTAGATTTTACATTGAGTGGGGAACATGTCCACAAAAATTTGGAGTGAGAGGTGCCTTAATTTTAAAGTTCCCTGACATGCAAAATGTTGGAATTAATTGTCGAAGCGAAAGGCTTCAAAGGAAAAAAATCGTAAACAATTTAGATATGATTGAACATGGTTTTCAAATTTGTTTCAAATTATTTTTCATTAAGTTTGAAATAGATTTACAAATCTATTTTTGTTACAAAGTGCACTAAGTGCACAAAAATGCCATTAAAAATGTGTATGATTGTGTATGTATAGATGGATGACCAAAGTGTGCAATTGCCCTACAACCCATTTAGTAAATTATCCATACAAACCTCTTAGTTCTTGTTTCTATTATGCACAAACTTCATAAAACATACCTTATATTAGAACAAAACCATCCATGTGTTGGGTATTTTTTTAAATGAGTTTTTTTAACAATGTCTAATACAAATTTAACATAAAATCTTGTTAAATCTTTGTTAAACATCTTTAAAGCACGTCATTTTCTAAAATATGATTATAGTTGCAAACATTCTAACCTCTTCACTTTCAAAAGATATATAGCCTTTTCAACAATTGACCTCTATAAAAGATTCATTCAATTTTAAAAGGTGTGTTTATTTTTAAACAAAGCCAACAAAAATTGCCCAATAAAATTGTAAAAAATTAACATACAATTTTCCAAAAGCACTTGTGAACTAAGATCTTTGAAATTTTGCGTGATTCACTGCAACATGAAATGAGGTATAAAAATTTCACGATTTATTCCTTTTTAAATTGAATCATACATGCACGAAGCTAACTTCCCATAAGATTTATAGTAAAAAATACACACTACAGAAAGTGCATGACGGATAGGAAAATAGAGTTTGCTTCTATACATCAAGCAAAAAATGCATGGTTGGGCAGTTATGGGTTAAAAGCACATTTTTTTTTGAGTATGGTAGTCAATTTCCAAATTCTAATTGCAATTTACAATTATCAATTTTATGAAATTTGAGTAGATGCCATTATGACAATGAGTTTTCTATCGCATGTAATTTGTACTTTTTTTTGAAAGCTTTTAAAAAGGAAAGATATGTAGGATGATGAAAAAAAATGACAAAAATATCATAAATGAAGTAAGTGAAATTTGTCATAATTGATTTAGATTGTATAAAAATGCATTGTTTTTGTACAGTGGGGTCCAAGGTAGAATGGCGTTTCTGGTTTCGCAGTGAAAAAAGATTCAAGTCTGCCCACTTTGAAAGCCTCCCGACAGCTCAAAAATTGGTATTTTACCACGAAAGTTATACCAAAGACTTATCTTTAAGTTAATTATATGTATGCCAAATTTCAAGACCAAAAGATTCACCGAAAAATTTCAAGACCAAATAAGTTATTCAAAATCTACCAACATTGGTAGTTGTGGAATGTTTTTCACTGCTGCCAACTTTAACAGCCTCCCAAATATTGGTTTTTTTTTTTTTGCCATGAAATTCTAGGAAAAAAAAACTCTTTACGTTAATGACATATGATAAAAATTTCAAGGCCAAAAGATTAATACAAAAAACGATATTAACAATCTACCAACATGTGTAGTTGTGGGAAACAATGGGGGAAACTACACACATTGGTAGATTGTAAATATTTTTCTTTGTATAGATTTTTTGACCTTGAAATTTGGCATGAATGTTTTTGTCATAAAGAGCATGTTGTACCAAAAATTTCATGGTAAATAGACAATTTCTCAACCGTAGGGAGGGTGTCAAAGTTGCTAGCAAAGTTTCTCCCATTGTTTCCCACAACTACACATGTTGGTAGATTGTTAATATCTTTTTTTGTATTAATCTTTTGGCCTTGAAATTTTTAACATATGTTATTAACATAAAGAAGTTTTTTTCCCAAGAATTTCATGGCAAAAAAAAAAAAAATCAATCTTTGGGAGGTTGTCAAAGTTGGCAGCAGTGAATAACTACCAATGTTGGTAGATTTTGAATAACGTTTTTTTGGTGAATCTTTTGGCCTTGAAATTTGGCACACATATAATAAACTTAAAGACAAGTCTTTGGTAAAACTTTCGTGAGCTCTCGGGAGGCTTTCAAAGTGGGCAGTACTGAAAAAGAATTCACCGCAAAACCAAAAACGCCATTCTACCTTGGACCCCACTGTACTGTACTTCACCCAAAGTAGGTATCATGAAAGAACAAATGTATTTTTGTGATGAAAAGAAAAAGAAACATGAATTCATATTTCTATTGAAGTTTGCTACACATCTCTATTTTCTTTTCTTTTCAACGTTTACATGTTTGCGAATATGATGAAAATTGTGTTTTGATGAAATTATCACTCGTACAATTTGAATGAAGAATGTTATTTTTTTAAATGAATTAGACATCCATACATATTCAAAAAATGAATGAATTAAAAAAATTATTTAAAGGTTTGAAATGACTTAACATAATAAGATGATTTGCGTTGTTGGCTTGGTCAAAACCCATGTTTGAATCTACAAAGTAAGCAATTCAAATTCCATTGACATTTGCAGTCCAAGTGCAATCCACTAATTTGATGGGCACCAACTTTTGCCAAAAGCCTCACCAAGTGCTAGGAACTTTGCAAGAGTTAAAAAAAATTTTAAACAAAGAACTTTTACGCCGTTTTGTTTAAAAAGAATAAAGAATAAAGAATAAAATCTATATACAAGGCTGTTGAAGTATTTGCATGATGTACATGCATCTATAATTGTCCCTACTCAAAAACCATCAAGCTTAATTTTTAATTATTAATTCTTTTTCAATTTTCATTATCATTGAAAACTTAACATTCTAATGTATGTTTCGTCTTAAATAAAAACAAAAGGTGTAAAATAATGATCACAATTTTAAACCTATCATTTTTTAAATTAAAAAAACATAAAAAAACTAGGGCTACGCAATGCTACGCACAACCGTGGACGAAAATCATAATTTATCATGTCCTTTGGTACAAACTCCATATTTTTTAAATTTGAATACAAATTAAAATATTTCACAATGAAGTGTCTATTGCGGCACTCGCCAGAGAAGTGTGAAGGGTGACTGAGTTACACTCTTGAATTTCTCACATTTAAGAAGTAAATAAATAAATGTATATTTAGATTATATTTAGGAAGTTGCAAGCGAGGCTAGGTTGACGAAAACCCTCTCCGAGTACCTCGTCAACGAAATTAAAGTAAAGTTAAAAACAAAGTTACTCATTTTTTGGATGATAGTTTGCAGTGTGTAAATTTGAAAATTGCTTGAAGACCACTTTGTGAAAAAAATTCCAAAAAAATCAAAACTAACAAGTAAGAAATGAAAGGTGTTCATATAAAATGAAATAAAATAAAATTTACACAAAAAATGAATGAAGTCGATCTTTGCTTTTGTTTTTAATATATGTCAATTGATTATTAAATATTGTTTGAAATAACTTTTGCAATAACCTTTTGAATAGCCATCTATATAACCTTTCAAACAACCTTTCAAGTTTCCAACTCCAACTTCAATCTCTTCTTTCTTTTCATAACCATATAGAACCAATAATACCAAAGGACATGACGACGATGGTCACCACCACCACCACCACCACGCTGACGATTTTCCTTCATATTTTTCTAGGGTAAAACCCTCTCCGAGTTCCTCGTCGACGGAATAAAAATAATGATAGTCTTTCCACAAAGCAAAGGGATTCATCAAAAATCACATTGGTGTGTGGTCCCACCTTATCAATTAAAAAAGAAAAAAAATCAATAAAGCAACAAGCATGGATAGAATCACCGAACATGCGTTGTCGTAGACTGCAATCTTGAGCTATTTCAAGGAAAAAAAAAGATTTTATAATTGGGTAGGCAGATACAATTGGCAAGCCCACACATGAAAGGTCAGATTTGAATACTGTACCCACAAAAATCCAAAGGAAAAAACAAAGAAGAAACATAACTAATTCTTATTACTAGCGTAAAAACCGGCAAATGCCGGTAACGTTTTTTGAATTATTTTTTCACCAGCCGGTCATATTTACCCCTCTTAGAGTAGGCCGACTTGGACGCCTCCCAGAAGCGCGGGAGCTCGCCGGACACGTGTCGACCAACCGCCGAACGCATGGTGACGTCACCATTTTAAAGCCAACTCAGAGTTCTGGTTTTTACACCTAAAGCTGCCCGCGGGCCCTGCCAGGTGGCGTCATCCGGTGCGTTCCCCAGTTTCAAATCGACGGCTGGGGATTCTCGTTCAGCAAAAGGGAAAACCGTGGCAAAACACAGAGAGACGACGAAGACGATGAATTGTGGTGAGGTCGCCCGGGCGCCCGCGGATGCGGTTCTTTTCGTTGTTTTCGATGTTGCGTCAGTGTTGACGTTGTTTGTATTGTTGCCGTGGAAAAGATCTTTTCAATGAATTTTTTCTCGTCTGTTTTGGTGAAGTGTGGGAGGAGATAGAGCGGTCCGAAATGGAGGATGGCGGAGACGTGTGGCGGTGGAGACGGAGCCGACGATGTGATTAGAAATGGTTTAGAAATCCGTCTTTGAATGAGAGCGGGATTCGGACTTTCGTATTTTCCACCGACGTGATTTATGGAGAATCCAAACCTAAGGCAGGGGCGAGGCTATTTGGACCGTGAGAGCTACTCGGATGTAATCGTTTCGTGAGGGATACATGAGGAGAACAGGGAAGGGATGAAGGTGGAGTCGGTATGGCAGCCCGGGGTGCGTGATTATTATTACTATTATATGGTATCGCGTTTTTCAATGAGCGATCAAGGCTGCTGAATCGGAGCCGTTGTAGAGTTTTCTGTGCATACATTGGAAAACATCAACAAGCAGCAGCATGAGGCAGTTTTCCAGTCCGGATGGCAACATACTCGGCCACATCGTTGGCCGATCTCTCAATTTCGCACAGGTTTGTAGATCAGTTTTGTTGTCGCAATTCAATGCAGCGATCAGGAAGAAAGAGCGGTGGTGAAGAATTGATTCTGTTTACTCGAATATCTGCATTCCTGTTCTATCTTTTTCCGACTTCTTAATAATTTCACGTGTCAGCTTCTAGGGTGCGTGTCGAGTGCATGGAGGTAGATTTTTTTTTTATTGACTTTAAGGAGGTTGCGCGTCAGACTTGTTGACATGTCCACTCAAACGGACGTCACATCTCTACTAGTGCACAGAATCACGGAATCCTTTTTTTCCCCTAAAAGTTGCAGTTATTGAACTGGCATTTTTTTTCACCTTTGTGAAAGGTTTTTATTTATTGATGACCTTCTTACTTTCTAGTGTTTTTCGGAGCCGTGCAAAATTGGATGTCGCATGCTTGTCTTCCTTTTGACTGCAGTTCAATTCTAATTCGTTACGAACTTGCAGTAATTCAGAATTATTCACACTTTTGGCAAGGAGTGGTAGGTGAAGCTGGTTTTTAAGCAAGGATTCTGTCTGAAAACTTAATGACATAATATAATTAGGTTTCGATTATTTTCACAGGAATTTTTTCTCGTAGGCTCTTTGAAGATCTCGAAGACGTAAACTGCAGTCGAAACCGTGTACTAGTGTACTTGAGAAGGAAAAAAATTATCGGGCAGAAATGCTTATTGCGTTGTGTCATTTTCGTTGATAATTCCCCTCCTTGTTGATGGATGTGTTGTAGTATCTGGCATTTCCGTTACGCTTATGTCATTTCCTTGGAGTGTTCAACTGTAGCTTTGGTATAATATAATTTCTAAAGGTTTAGGTTTTCATCTTTATGGGCTTGGCACAGTAGCGTCATGGTATCCGTCGTTTCCATTTCTCGACTTGGATTGATGTGGTGGATCAAACGATCGACTTCAGTTCACTTTAGATATGTTTTTTTTGCATTTATGGTTTTCTTTTGTGGTAGTTTATGTTGATACATCCATTCTGGAACATTACTGCTCATTCAAGATATCCAAGAGAGTGTTTTCTAATGAACATCGTGGAGGTATTTTGGTTGGGATTCCAATGCGGAGACTTTCGATTCATGCTGTATGTTTACTGGATTATGTATATTGAATTAGATGTTTCTAAGTAGCTAACCTGAAAACTTATGGCAGGTGTTTATCTTTTTCAATTTCTGGTTGTCGTACCACGCCAACACTAACGATTGTTTGATACTTCTTTGGGCACAGGTGCCATCTCCAGTTTCGCATCTATATTCTCCGCGTGCACTGCAGATGCACTCCTCCCTGGTCCAGCGATTGGATCTTGAGAAAGTGATGGAGGTGGGTAGAAGCTTCAATTTGTGCTTTCTGCAATTTTTCCATAGAGAATATTACATCAGGCATGTTTGAAGTCAGTAGAACTATGCAATTGCCCTCCTTGTGCGTAGACAGTAGACATTCATGCTCACAAGAATAAGAGTACTCCGGCAGTACTAATATGGAATGTTGGATGTAATTGGAGAATCTCCACATGTCATGTTCTGAACTGATGCACATTACTGCTGAACCTTTCTTGTAATGCCGCGGCCTGAGTTGTAGATGTGCTAGTGCTGTGCAGGGTCATCTTGGGTGTGTGAATGCCCTTGCCTGGAACGCCAGTGGTTCTCTCCTCATATCTGGATCGGACGATACCAGGGTGTGTTCTTGCACTTCATGCTACGTATATTGTTTCATAACCAGATTGGTTTTTAGTTTTCGATTAAACAGTCCTTGGTGGACACTTATTTTTGTGCATCTTCTCATTGGCAGGTGAATATCTGGGATTATGGAAGTCGAAAACTTGTTCACAGCATTGAAACTGGGCATTCGGCCAACATATTTTGTACAAAATTTATGCCGGAGACTGGAGATGATGTTGTGGTGTCTGGGGCAGGTGATGCAGAGGTATACTACAGCTTGTTATAGCTTAGTAAAATCAAATCTTGAATTGTCAATGTAATGATTATAAAATAAAGTGTTGCAACCAACTACTACAGTCAAGTTTCTTGCTACAAGTTGCATGTGATATTAGATAGTTGTTTTAAATGTGAATTCTGATGTAGGATCATTTCTGTATTTGACCGTCCCGTGTCATGATCGATTCATTAAAGGGAACTCCCTGAATCTGCATCTGTAGTTACAGGCATGCAATTCTTTTCTCTTTTGAATAACTAAGCACACTGCAGTAGATGATGGCTTGATTCTAGATTACATACCTTTGGTGCTGTAAGCAACATTTTTTCCTTCTGATGTGTCTTTCGTAGTACGCTTTTTGTGGATGTCATTAAGCTTTATGTTTTTTTTGTCAGGTCAGAGTGCACCGAGTTAGCAGGTCATCTGCAGCTTCGAGGGGTTCGTATTTGGAGCAATCAGCTCTTTTTCGTTGCCATTCAAGACGGGTGAAGAAGTTGGCGGTGAGGAAGTTTGTAGTGGTTTTTGCGATTTGGGAGTCTAGAGATCCTTGATTGCTTGTACTTATGTTAATACTCTTTCTCTTGCCATGGGCCGTGCTAGGTTCTTGATTGTGCCTTTCGCTTAGGAGAGGATTTTCAACAGTTATATTAAGATGAAGTGGTGGTTGCTGTAAGAATAGCAGCAGCAGATGTGCTTAAAAGTATTCTCAGTGTCAAATTCCCGAGGACACGGAATTTATCAGAGGTTGTCATACCATTTTCCAGGTCGAAGAAGGGAATCCGCATGTTGTGTGGAGCGCAAGTGAGGATGGTACACTTAGGCAGCATGATTTCAGAGAGGGCGTTCAGTGTCCTCCTCCAGGCTCAGGGGACCAAGACTGCCGAAACATTCTTGTGAGTTCATCTCTTTAACAGCGTAGTTGTTGACGACTGTTTTAGCTGTTTAGTTCTTTATGTGCTATTCAGAAGGTGTATTCACATACGTGCAGTAATAGCTAGTCATTTCCGATTAATTTGGGATAGAGAAACACACAGTTGAATAATTTTTTGGTTTATCATGAGTTTACCTAAGTACTGCGAGAGGATGAATCGTACTTCAGAATCAGCTGTCCCTGAGTGTATGAGCCATTATGACAGTGCGGCTCAATAGCCGAGCAAGATTACTTTGGTCAACGGTAACATGGTGCTGTGTTGCCTCGGTAACATGATTCTGTGTTTGGTGAGCAGTTGGACCTGCGCAATGGTCATAAGAGATCGCTGTCAGATCCTCCTAAGCACTGCCTGTATTTGAAAACTTGTGCCATCAGTCCTACTCGACCTCATTTGTTGCTGATTGGAGGCAGGTAAAATTATTATTGAGGACAAAGCGGGAAGTCAGTTCACAATTATCATCAGCAAAGTCGTATTGATAAATGGTTTTGACGACTTGTTTCGAATCTCTTTCTGTGTAATGTGATTCGATTTAGTCGGATCTACATAACAGAATGCAATCAGAATGCTACAAATTTCTATTTATCATCTCAAGTGTCTTGTGTTTTTAATGTCTTTGGTCTATATGTTCATACGACTATCACTTGATTCGAAGCCGATATTCTTTCATTTTGCGTTGCAGTGACGCATTTGCTCGGTTGTACGATCGGCGTATGCTCCCGCCCCCAAGTTCAACGAGGCAGCTGAGCAGGCCCCCCTCTTGCGTCAGCTACTTTTGTCCAGCTCACTTATCAGACCAAGTATAGTTCTACGGCTTATTGATCGTGCAAGTTTTGATACATGCTATAATTCTGAAAACCATGTGCTTTAACCAGTATGTATTGGGTGAGGCTCTTAATTAATACAAAGGTCTTAATTCCTGCAAGGCTCTTTTTGCGCAGAGCCGATCAGGACTTCATCTGACACATGTGACATTCAGTTCAAATGGTCAGGAGGTGCTGCTAAGCTACAGTGGCGAGCATGTTTATCTCATGAACGCTAACAGCGGTGAGTCTTTTGCATTGAAATTCGTTGCATGAGTTCCTTGCAACGAGTAGACACTGATTGTGTATCCAGTACTTTTGCACTATGAATCATCAAATGGTTGTATTCACACCTCCAGGTTAGAATCGGATTATCTTGATAACTACAGCCTTGTAATGTGGAATTCCTTCTTGATTGGATTGCACATGGATTTGGCGGGCAGAAAAGGTGGTTTTTTTTTAGAATTGAATCGTTTTCTTTCTATTTCCTCCACTGCAGGTCATGAAAATCCTGTTGTGTATGTGGCAAGTGACGTGCCCAAGAGAATTTCACTTACATCAGCTGCCTGTAGCACAAGCCCTGTCCAAGCACCCTATGTAGGCATAACGGGGCGTGGCTACCGGCGCAACTCGGCTTGGGTAACTATCCCACCATGATATTTCTTCTGAGGGTCGAAATTCTTGTCATTTTCCTCTGAATTGTTTTTCATCATTATTCACCTTTGACACTTTTGATGTGAAATAGGTGACGTTCCTGGATAATTCTAATTGCTTATCTTGGGGGAGTGTATACGAGTTTGTTACCTCTTGGGATTGTTTTGGTCAAGGTCAGGCTGTTGCTGATGCATATCGACATGCCAATCATGTACCACAAATTGTCTCATCAACAATTTCTTTCAGTCTTCGAGGGGTTTGGGACCAGTTGCATGCTATCCTAGCTTGGTACTGTGAATCTTCCTCATAGAGTTTTCTTTTGCAGTTGCGAGAGTGCAACGAGTTAGTAGCGGAAGCCAAGAAGGCTTTTGAAGACGGAAACAATTATACATACACAATTGAGGCAATTGGAGAAGTATTAGACGCGGGAGGCCAAGTGGTGGGTGATAGTCTTCGTCATGATGGCCTTTGTGTACGAGCTGCTGCGTTCTTAAAGGTATGAGCCTTCATCTGCTAGTAATTTGTTGTGCACCTTGTAATTGTAGCTGTTGAGGCACTGTGTCAGTGTCCTTTCTCCTGTGTGCAAATGTTCATACGCAATTTTTTTTCACTATGAACAAGAAGTAAGCTCATTGTAGTAGCCGTGTGTATTTTACCCAAATCTTGGTCGAAAAATCATTGTTGATTGCTATTAATGGTTGTAATTGGGGTGGTCTGACAGCGTCAGTGGAAAAACGATGTCCATATGGCAATTAGAGATTTGAATGGTGCTCGCCGTATTATTGCAGCGTCCAGCAGAGCTCATCACTACATGGCAGAGGCACTTTCACAGGTTTCATTTCCTTGCCATTTATTGATACTAGAAGAATAATGAAGAGTATGATTCCAAGGTTAGTCTATGCATCGAACACTGAGGTACTAAACTATGTATATTAGGGCTTTTTGGAGAAGAATTTTATTGGACCACTTCTTTGTTCTCCTTAGAATGCAAAGTTTGGCTTCCTATATTTAGATACCAGCGCTTGAGGGTTAGTTTTTGGACCACAGTCCAATCACTTCAAGTAATATAAGACTGATGTGTTCTATTTTAAATTTTTTCTTTCAAAATTAATTTTTTCATTCTCTGAATTTTGGCAGCTGGGAAGATTCAAAGAAGCGTTAGATTTTGCTATGAGGTCATACCAGTTGGATCCATCTGATAGTAGGCTGTCTGAGCATGTTGCACAGCTCCGTGCCAAGATTAACGCAGGTACTTTTTTCTGCCCTCTTAAACTTTTTGTCCCAGGATATGTTACGAACACCAAAAATGGACAATAAATAGTCTTATGGATGGTGACACGCTTAAACACCTAACTGCCTAACCAGCCGTTTTTTACTAATGTACAGAATTGAATTTCGATTTCCCATCCGTCATGAAAAGAATTGACTTTTTGCAAGAAATTTCAATTTTACAAAATTCTATGGCAAGATAGCTTCATGCATGTGTGATTTGATTAGAACATGGATGATTTGTGAAAATTTTATGCTTCCTTTCATGTCCACTGTTTTCCACCAATATTTCTAAGATCTTAGTTCAAAATGAATTAAAAGTGCTCTTGAAAAAATCAACTCATAAAATTAAGCAACCAAAAAATCTTGAAAAATCACTACACTTAGAGTATTACATTTCAACCCATCACAACAATTTCCTTCATAAATTTTCAATATCTTATTTGTAATTGAATTACAAAAGAATTTTGGATTTTACGTTTCAAATTTTATAATTTTGCAATCATAGATCTAACCATTTGATAGAATCTAAAATTCATAATGTACAACTTTTATTCATACATCAAGTTCAAAATATCCCTCTTAGTTGCATTTTATAATACATCTTTTCAATTCTCCAAATTTGGAGAGGGCTGTAGGCATTTAGAGGTTAAAGAAATCAAGATGCCTCATTAGGTCGATGTTTCTTGAAAAACAATGGCACTAGGATTCGCCAACTTCTCAGGGAGAACTTTCTCCAATTTAGTTCTATTTCTGTTTCAAATTGCTAGAGGCTTCAACTGAAGATGTAAGATGTGGGCGAAAAATTGTATTAGTAGATGAAGTCAGCAACTTTGATATGTGCAAGTAGGAATATGGAGGAAATTTTAATAGGGTAGCCATGGTTTTTTCTACGCAAGAACTGATTTACGTTTCGAGCGATATCTGAGATTGAGGCGATTTGTGACAGAGGAAGCAAGGATGAACAGAGGTAGCAATGCTGATATAAGACTGGAGAGGAAAGTTTCAAGAATCCGATCAATCAGCGACTTTTTGCTCAGGACAGAGTCTACTAATTCTGAGGGTTCACTTGATGAGCACGTCATGGACAGAGAGGATTCTGACTACTTTGACGATGATATGGAGGAGATGGAAATGGAGATTGAGATGTCAAATGGAATTGCTGCAGAGGACGAGGTAAGGTTCCGAGGGACAGGGGTGCTATCTATGTCAAGTCTAAATTTACAGCATCGAGGGGAGACTGCAGGGGTAGGGAATTCCCAGATGAGAAGCTCACCTCCTCTGACTGACAACTGTGCTCCTCAGGTTCGTCATATCTCTAGTTCTTGAAGGTTTTTTCCCTTGTCGTTCTGGTTACCGGGGTTAAGATTTTTTGTGAACCTAATCTGCACGGTTGTATAAAGTCATGTCTCTTGGAGTATCAGTTTCTGAGCTATTCATGTTGCTTTGCTAGTTACTTGGGTAAACCCATGTTACAGTGCTTAGCAACTAAAACCTGATTAAGACACTCTTCTTTCAGTATGTCTGCAACTAGAGGAAGAATGCACGTAATTTGTGCTATTACTCAACAGCTTAGTCCAGATTAATTGAGCATGTGCTTAGAGATTCTGCTTTTTATTGGAGCTTGAGGTGAATGACTTCGAGTTAAGAAGTCTTAGCTCTTTGTGTGGAATGGAGTCTTTTCTCACTGGTTTGGTAAGGTCCATGTTCTTTGTGCTTCAAACTAAGTATGTAACTCTATGCATGGTCTTGATCTGTCACGTTCCTTGCCGCGTTCAGGTTGATGTTGCAGTGGACATGCAACAGCGTTATGTGGGGCATTGCAATACTGGCACAGACATCAAGCAGGCGAGCTTCCTTGGTGAAAAAGGTCCGTCTCCTCTCAATGCACTTTTCAATTACTCAAAGAATGTTGAAAGATGAACTTAATCTTGAAGCTCTGTCCAATTGAAACATGAGAGAGATTTTGTCAGGCCTCACCTTAAGAGCTCTTCTTCATCTTAAAAGCTTATATTTGAATTGTAGTACAGGTGCATAGGACTTGCATATTGAATTCAGAAACAAGAATATCGCTCCATTTCCTACCTATCCCCAATGTCTGGTGAGTAACGCTGTGCAGCTTGGTTCCTAATGGCAGGGGAATTCGTGGCAAGTGGCAGTGACGATGGACGCTGGTTCATATGGTCGAAGAAGACAGGAAGGCTGATCAAAATGCTGAACGGTGATAAGAATGGTGTGTCATTCCGAAACTCTTAGCTGTGATTGTATGTCGGCAATAGGTGGCGAGACTGGAAAGACACTACTACTTTATCCCATGTGCACTTGTAGTTTGTTGCAATGCTGCATGATCGATCAGTTCTTGGCTTATTCATATCTATTTTTGGAAACTAATCTATTAGCAATTGAGTACAGTTGGTTCTTCTACCTTCAAGAGTATATTTTTCGTAATTAGTGTATTGTCTAACGGTGTTGCTTGATTGGAACTATTGCAGTCGTTAATTGCGTCCAGAGCCATCCATTTGATTGTGCTATCGCCACAAGTGGTATTGATAATACGATCAAGGTAACATTCATGGACATTGTGCTGATCAGTCTAATGCTCTTTGAATGCTCAGACCCTTGCTTAAAATCATTGGAAATTCTACCATTTCATAACTCTTTGTATTCTCTTTTCTGTCAGTTTTGGACGCCGTGTGCAAGAGTTCCATCAATGGTGGCAGGTGGAGAATCTGGTCCTGACACTGCAGATTCTTTGCAAGTGATGGCTGACAATCAGAGTTCGATGAGAAGGCATCGAGAAATTGGATTGTAAGTACCACCGTAGACACCGGAATCATAGTGTAAGATCTTTGTGTCCTTCCCGTGTCACTACCCAAATTAATGGTTGATTAGCATTAAGGTAGAGGATACTGTTTGTGTCACTTTAAGCATTTTGACTTATGTAGGACTCTGCTTTAATTGGGAGATCACTTTAGAGCTGTGGATAGGTCACTTTGGGTACAAGCGCCAAATGTGTTTTGATCAAATTTTTATTACTATGTATGAATTTCGTATGTGGTCAAAGTGGGAAGTTATAGACTACTATTAAGTGACAATAAGCCCCATTTCCATTCAAAGATTAGTGGCCATAGACAAGTCATGCTTACACCACTTGCTAATAAGTCCAACCAAGTGTATAATTACATGAGTTGCTGTTGGTAACAGCAGCGGTCAGTAAAGAGATGGGATGAGTTCCCTAACAGTTTCAGTATCCTCTACCTGAAGCATTACACAACATGCTCACAATTGAAGTGAATCATTGCAGGCCAATGGAGATTCTTCAACGGTTTAGAGTGCAGGAAGGAGCAGATGGTGGTGTTCATCCTTTCCAGTGCACGCAGAGTTGATAGCAACAACATGACAGAAAGCTCTGCCTAGCTGAAGGTCCTCGTCTGACCCCATTACAAACCCTCCTGGTCGGTGGTGATTTTGGTAGAGGCTAGTGTATTCTAGCTGAATCGGAGCTTTCTGACGGAATGAAACGAGTGTATATACGAGCCACTCTGCATTGTTTGTGATACCCTGCAATACATCTCGGATATGTACAAATGGTTCCAGAAGTTGTACAGTCGGTTATCTGTCCTAGTGATTTAAAAAAAAAAATTCCTTCTTAATCTTGCAAATTTGTTGCAAAACTTGTGAAGAACATGGAGCTAAGGAAGGTGATTGGAGGTTTTGTAAGCGCTCTCAACCCTAATTTAGGATCAGATGCTTGCTGTTTGATTCAATTCGTGCATTACTTGCTGCAGTCGGGATCCCTGTATGAATGTTGAGAGTTAGGACCCATGAAAATTTTGACATTATTTTGAATTTGGGCTTTGTAAGCAAACCGTTAGGTTTCTCACCCAAAGGCGATTTGCGACTGAAAATACCATTATTCAGCTTTCCTGGTTTAGTTTTCCTTAATTACAATTTACTCAATGAGTCAGCCTTTCAAGCTGCGAAGGTAAATTGTTTGAACACATGTATTTAACCCTTTAGCCCCTAAACGTCCAACCAGAATGTGGACGATGGACAGAATCAAACACAGATTTCTCATCCATCCTTGACTTTTTGCAGTGTGGATTTTTACTATATAGTTTATGGAAAGTTAGTTTCATGCATGTGTGATCCAATTAGAAACGGGATGATTTGTGAATTTTCTATGTCTCATTTCAAATTTTTGGAATTTCATGGAAGGTCTTGCTCACGGGGTTGTAAACAATGTGAACTCGAGATGTTTGCCTCGGCCACAATGCATCCAAATATATGGTGTAGTCGAGCCCTCTATCGGCTGCTAATGTGTATATGTCTTGTCCCGACATCCAATCAAATGTATCATAGGGCAACTTGTGGTGCCGGTTCTCCCTTGCATCTACTAAGCTCTATTTAAGGCCCTCTCTATCAATTTAGACAAGATGAAGATGGAGGATGCTTGTCGAGGAATAAGAGCATGAAGAGAAGCAAATCTATGTTGCAAAATGAGATTATTTCATGCCTTGCGATACGAAAGTGGCAAAGCACATGCTCACGGAGAAATGCAAATACAATCTCAAGCAATTCTGAAGCTAAATCCTTCATCAACGACTTCCTTGATTTGTTTGACATCATGGGACTATTTGTTCACCTTTCGTTGTCTATGGATAATCTCTCAACTGCAAAACAGAGAAAACTTAAAATTAGGGCGAATTAAACTACATACTCATTATTTTGTCCATCTTTCGCACACACAACAATCATGCCAATCTTTCTCAATGAAGGTTTGAAACAATTGAGTCGTGTCGTCGCAATAAAGCAAAATTGCAACAACTAACAAAACTCACAACACAATCTAATCAACCTCACAGTGAATATCGAAATATTGTCATGGCCAATTGTGTGCAAGCATACCTCATGTATGCAGTGCTTATGACGGTACCACTCTCTCTAGCATGCACTAGAAAACCCCAAAAACTAATGCCACAAGTCGTGACCAAAGCTAAGATGATATGCCAAAATTGTAAATTAGCTCTTGATTGTCTACAAATTACTTGTGGTGATGTTATCAAGAGCTTCATCGGCTGGAAAAAGATCAAACTACAAGGATTTAACCCTTAAAGGTTTAGAATGTCCTTTCCGACCAATATTATACTTTAATATTCCATTGTATTTGGCATGGTTTCAAACCTCCTATGGATTTAAAATAACAATTGAGTAAAAACAACAAACTCCTTACGACGACCAACAATTAAGTAAGAACAACAAACTCCTTACGACGACCAACAATTAAGTAAGAACAACAAACTCCTTACGACGACCAACAATTGAGTAAGAACAACAATTGGCCGTCATAAAATCCTGAAACCCTAACCTTAATGAACCGAGACGTAAAAATTCTGAAACCCTAATCAGTAAGGAAAACAATTTTTACGGCCAATTGTTACCACTCTAACAATTGAGTAAGAACAACAAACTCCTTACGACAATCAACAATTGAGGGAATTAACGAAGCAAAACAAAATTTGAAAGATAATAAGGAAGGGCAATTTGAGTTGCAATTTAAATACTATGAAGTACCTACAGCACAATCCAATTGACAAAGACAAAATTCACCTCAAAATTGCCAAGAATTGACAAAAGGAGAGGTGGTCAAGTCCTCCCCCTCTAATATCCCCTTGCTCACCCTCCGTAATATCATACATGGGAGACATGATGATTGCGGTAGTGGTGATTTCCTAGCCATCTCTTGTGATTGTAATGATGGTTGTCGCTATCATAGTCTGTTGTCCCCGGTGATTGTGATGCTAGTCCTCCGTCGCCGTGTAATTGTGATGTTGGCCGTGTACAACCGACGTGATTGCAAATTCTTGGTCACATCGTCCTATAATCATGATGCTAGTCCTCGCCATCGGCGTGATCACAAATTCTTAGTGACATTGTCATGTGATCGTTATGCTATTCGTTGCCATTCCGATTTGATTGCGAATTCTTGGTGCCCGCTGCCATGTGTTCATGATGTTGGTCATGCACGCCCGGCGTGTTTATGAATTCTTTGTCAACATCGCCCTCTAATCGTGATGCTAGTCGTTACTGCCTCGGATTTATTGCGAATTCTTGGCCCCCGTCACTGTGTGATTGTGATGCTAGTCGTCACCGTGTGATCGTGGTATTGGTCGTTGTTGTGTGATTGTAATGTTGGGTGTTGCCATGTATTCATGATCTCCATAACTTTGAGATCCAATCTAATTGAAAAATTCACAAGTCTTATTTTCTCCTTATCTTCCACATATTGTCATACCCTGCTTGATTCAAAACCACTATCTCCTACAAAAACATTGCAATAGAGGATTTGAATCCCATACATCACAATTTCATCCATTCATGAAATCATTCATCCAAACCTTTACTATAGATTAACTTTTAACTTTTCTTAAATCAAACTCTAGTTAATTCTAGGTCTATTCTATTCCTATCCTAAAGTCTAAAATTCTCCTAAATTCTACCGCTCCTTGGATCTACCACTCTGAACCTTGCCGAGGGTAACTACTTACATCTCTCTTTTAAAAAACCAACTCATGTCAACATTGTGTCAAAACCCACGGTTAACCATCGAAAAAACTCATTGACTCACGCCATTCATGCAAGAAATCCACTTCATGACAAAACATCTACACGACTACAAAATATCCTACAAAAATACCTTAATAATACCAATTTCACAAAACACCTTGAAGAAAGATTAAAAATATAGGAAAAATTACCAAATACTACATTATTTGTTTACTATTATTCATAAACCAGTTAGACTGTTCACAATACGTGATACCACTCCCTACTAGTTAGAGGATCTCCACTAGTGCTATTCCTATATTTATCCCCATCATCCAAATGGAAACAAGTATCCATGTCCCCCTAGCAATTGGCCTCAGTATAGAATTCCCTATATTAGTTCCCTGAATATTGCCTCATATAGAGAATTGGGATAGGGATCCCTAAAAGCTTAAGTATACAAAACCTTGGTAGAAAATTTCTACCCCTTTCCGGATGAAAACCATTCGAGATAGGAATACAAAACCCCTTCAGTTGAAGAGAATGCTTTTAGTCTGCCACAATTTACTCCTATTGTTACTATATCACCATTTAGACCAATAACAACATGACAAGCAACTACATAAGGAATGCAACAAACGTACAATCAATAATGTCCAATCATGAGGGTAACAATGGGAATACATGTAGTAACTTATGAATTCCCTATACAAGCCACCATACAAAGAATTGAAAGCAAGATATCCCCTAAATATTTATAAATACAAGACCTTTGTGAGGGCCTTCCTACCCTCGATACGGATGACATACATCCAAATAGGGACATGAGATATTTTTGTAGGAAAGTTTTAAAGGCGCTAGAAGTTGTAAAAACCGTAAAGTCCGCAAAATTGAATAACACCAACCACTGCGCTAAAGCATGCAAAAACTTGTACTATATAACCGATGTATGGGAGCACAAAAAATAAATAGTGCACCGTTGGATGGATGGAGTGATGGACGGACCGCCATTAGGGTATAGGGTATAAACAGTGATTGGCATACAGTATGTACGTCTATTCAACAAGTCGTTTGGAGCTCAAGGGATATGTTGTTTTGAGTTTGCACCTCTTCAATGGCCAATTATTTACTCAAATGTTGATTATAAATGCACATACATTCTTGCTGTCTTTCCAAATCACTTCGTCAATTTTTTCTCTTTTCTTTCATTGTATGAACTTGTTAAATTTTTAACGCCAAGTGATGTATATTGAGGAAACGCAGTCCTTGTGCATTTGTTTTGGAAGCAATGAGAAGACAAGTATGATGAACGAGTTTGAATATGTTGTAACCACAACTTAACGAATGTCCTTGAAGAATCAATAATAACATGTATCCTTAATCTTAGTAACAAATTTCATAAGAGATAGAGTTGATATGATAATCCATGACATAAACTTCATTTGCGAAATGATATTTGTGTTGTGAATTATTATATCAACTCTATTTAATTTGAACTTCTATGCAACATTTTATATGAAATTTCACAATAACAATTTGATTTCCTCATATTGTTTGTCACTTTGAATGAACTATGTTAAATATATAAATCTATATGTGTGTATATGTGTATATATATTTGTATTCATATATATGTATATATATATATTCATATATTTGTGCAAAAATTAGATTGTAGATTATATTGTATTTTTATGAATATCTTATAATATTTTAAAAGTTTAGAAACAATATTGGTGAAAATGAAATTCATGTAAGAATGTTACCCAAAATACGCATTTTCATTTCATAAATCTTACACAATGATAATTGTCATATAAGTTTCAAAATTAAAAAGTAGTATAGAAATTAATTAAACATGATTTCAAATTTTTATAGATTAAAGGTTAGTATACATATGTTGTGTAGGTATTTACATAAAAATCTAATAGTAACATCCAGACACACAGAGACACACGGAGACACACGGAGACACACGGAGACACACGGAGACACACGGAGACACACAGAGACACACAGAGACACACAGAGACACACAGAGACACACAGAGACACACAGAGACACACACAGACACACAGAGACACACAGAGACACACAGAGACACACAGAGACACACAGAGACACACAGAGACACACAGAGACACACAGAGACACACAGAGACACAGAGAGACACACACACACACACACGTCTTTGGTTAATGAACTTTGGTATTCAATTTCAAACAGCTTGTATTCTTATTTTGAAACATTCTTTAATTAAAAAATCATGTCATCATTCACTTACAAAATTAATTTTTTAATCTAAAGTCTTCATGCATGAGATATGCAAATATTTCAATAAGAGTTTCAATAAGGAGGTGTAGGAAGTTAAAAAGAAAAAAGAAAAAAGAAAAAGAAAATTCAGTAGTGCAATCAAATAAACATTTACTTCTCAAGAAAATTTAATTATTGAAGTGTTTTAAATAATCATTTAAATGATGTTTAACCAATGACTAAAGATGAAACAAGAAACACCTCAATTCTAATTATCTATTCTTCAATGAAGTAAAGAGACACCTCACCTCCATTTTATGATTTTATTTTATTTCATCCTCAAAAGAGTGTGGCATCCCCCTCATCTCTTATCTCAACTATTTTTTATTTTCATTTTTAAAAGTGAGGCATGTGCTTAAAGGTGTTTGCATGCCATACGGTTCATCATCTTTTGTGTTGCAATGCACAACTTTGTAAATTTTTAATTTTTTAGAAATTCATAAATTGAAATTGGTTGTAGAAGTTATTAAAAACTTGAACTACTTTAACCCGTAACTGCCCAACCATGCATATTTTGCATGATGTACGGATTTGAAGTCCGTTTTCTCATCCATCATGCACTTTTTGTAGTGTGGATTTTTTAATGAAACTTTTATGGGAAGTTAGCTTCATGCATGTGTGATCCAATTAGAAAGGGGATGATCTGTGAAATTTTTATGCCTCATTTCATGTTGTAGTGTTCCACCCAAAATTTCAAAGATTTTAGTCTAAAAGTGCTCTTGAAAAATTCAACTACTAAAATTAAGCATCCAAAAAATCTCCAAAAATCACTACACTTAGAGTATTACATTTCAACCCATCCGAAAAAATTTCATTATTAGATTGTCAACATCTTATTCATAATCATATTACTAAAGAGCTCTAAATTTTAAGTTTGAAAATTTATACACAAATATTGGTGATAGCAATCGCAAATCTTACCGTATGGATAGAATCTAAAATGCATAATGTACATATTTTATTCATTCATAAAGTTGAAAATATCCCTTTTAGTTGCATTTTATAATGCATCTTTGACAAATTGCCAACTCTGAAAAGGGTGAGAACGTTTAGGGGTTAACCCCTAAACATACCGACCCTTTGAACACAAGTAGATGCTAGCCTCAAAATAGATATTAGCATGGCTCATACGTACAGTACATAAGGTGTATATGAGAGGACCATTACAAGCATAAAATCTACTCAACAACTTTGACATACTTGCATTTGGAGGCCTCTAAAATATTATCAACATCTCTCCATCACAAGGGATTTACATTTATTGGTAAAGAATTTAATAGGCTTGCAAAAGTGCCTTGGATGAAAGTCATTCAAAATTATATGAGAGTTATAAGGTTTTGAATCTGTTCATGATTCAGTTTTTGGAGGCTGTGACGTTTAGGGGTTAACTAGAGAGATGTCCTCTACCAATGCCAAGAAAAGAGAGGATATAAATAATCTAAATTGATCAATGTTATATAAAAAATCTAGTGCGTTGTCGTAGTGGAGAAGTGCACTCAAAAATTCTAAATGAAAAGGAGAAAAGAGGGTCGTCATAACATTCAATCGCATGCATTGTCACTACTCGGGTGGGGCACTGGCAAAAATC
The DNA here is from genome assembly GCA_022496805.1 of Pohlia nutans. Lineage (NCBI taxonomy): Eukaryota > Viridiplantae > Streptophyta > Bryopsida > Bryales > Mniaceae > Pohlia > Pohlia nutans. Next base: position 12,882,428 of record CM040091.1, on the reverse strand, counting down.
GTAGAAACAACGTGCGATAAAAAATAGGGTCCCATATATTCCTTGTAGATAAATTTTGTAAAAAACGTACATGTAAAATACATTGCTCTAAATTGTAAAACTACATTATAAGTAATATAGCATTCAATATATCATGGAAGATTTATTTTACCGGTACATATAAAATACCATGCCAAATATTTTTTATAGGGGGTAGGTGTAGACTATGAAGGGCAACTGGCTGTCAGAAAGTAATTTTGAATGAAAACAGAGTCTTTCACATCCGACTTCTGGAGTGACAACCTAAACACAAAGTTTTTGAACTCTGAAAGTGTGCTATTAAGCACAACTATTCTTTCTATTTAAAGTCTTTTTCATTGCCTATGTGGTTTTGTCTTTCATGATGCTTGCATTTTTTTCCCCATGTTCTTAACTTAGATAGGTTGCACAAGCCCTTTAGCACGAGTCTGCACTTTCAAAACTGAACTAAAGTGGTAAGGAAAAAAAATGGGGAGTAAAATGGTATAAGTAAAATACCCCTATTTAAATAGCCACCTAGAAAAATTATAAGTACTAATAGGATACAATTAATTACCAAGTTTTACATTTATTTTAAAATATACCATCTCATATAATCAATTATCCAAGGTAAATAGCCCCCATTTTAATAGGTCATTATCGCAGGTGTATGCAAAATATACAAGGGAGTGCTCCCCCCGAGTGTCACTACCTTGGCTCTAGAGTAGATAGTGTAGAATATTCTACATCAAACAATACTTCATCAATGGAAAAGTGGAGGCTCAAGCTAATGAGTAGAGTGCATGAAGAAAAGGCAGTGAGTATGAAGGCTAAGTCTAAATGTTACGGTGGATGGAATTTTTTAATCAATCATTTTCTTAAGATATTCAAATATATGAAAGAAAAATATCTTTTAATTTTTTGATTTTGTTTTCAAATATGCTTAACCCCTAAGTGACGGATCAACCATTTTATGGTCGTTGCCCTTTTTTTACGAGCTGCCCGAGATGGAAAAAACATTTTTTAGAAAATAAAAAATGTTTTCAAATAGAGAATCAAGTCTACTTTTCAACCCAATTTGAATCATGTCGATCCGAGTTAACTCCACCGGGGAGAAATTTTCAAAGACAAACACCTCTAAATTGTCTAGTGTTAAAAAAAATTACTATCTAGGGAAAGTAATGATGTTCTCTCCTTTGAAAATTTTTCTTTTTAAATTTTAGAATAGAATGTCTAGTTTTAACGAGTCATAACAAATTTCAAATTTTATAAATAGAATTTGTAATTTTGATAAATATTTGAAGTTAAATGCTTCTAAATTCATTATGAGAAGATAGAAAGCTATTTTTTGAAATTTGACTGTATGGATAATTACTAAACATCATGCTCCTCATTTTCTCTTTTGGACCAAACTTCATCAAAGTTGAAGTAATTTTTATAACACATCTATGTTTTGCCCTTACCCCCTCCGTCATTTAGGGGTTAAGAATGAGATTTTGTAGGTAGATTTATTTTGAAAAATTCAAATATAGAATTAAACATGAACTACATTTACATTTAGAGTTTCACCATAAATTTGTAAAATTGTTATTCGACAAAGTTTGGAGTGTTTAGAACTTGAAATGACCATTCTGGCACTTTTTCAACAGTAAATTGACAAGTACGATGTCGAAAATCAATCCAAAAAAAAAAATTGTCTAAAAGAAAGTTGAAATGAGAGTAAGAAAAATGTGAATAATACTATTGCTCACTTTGAAAATTCACAACTAATTATACAGGTTCAAATGTATGAAACAATTTGGATTAAACCTTTAGTGCCCAGGGTGGTTCTGGAGAAACCACCGTTTTTTGGGTGATGATTCTTTAAAACTCTGTTCTTTGAAATTAGGGATACTATAAATAGTATTCAACTATACGAATGTAAGCATAGCTTAATGAAACAAGTCTTGGTTAAATCTTAGTAAGATCATACCGTTGGATTGAAAGATTATAGTACATCTTTGAACCGTATAATGCACACTCAAAAATGAGATTTTGAGGGGTGTGTGACTTCAAGGTTAAATAGAATTTGAGTTAAATTTTCAAAAACAAAAGTAAAGATGTTCAGCAATGACCTGCGTCAACACCTCTCTATTGCAATTTTTCATGTCAAGAATGGACTCATACATAATTATTGTGAATTTTATTAGTGAGAGTGACTTATCCATGTACGGTTTAGGACAAAATTTATACCTTCAAATAAGAAAGGAGTTGGTACATTGATCAAGATAGATTACATACACTAATGGAACATGTATAAGAGAACACAATCCCCAAAAAAATACAAGATAACAAACTTGCAAACACACGAAAGTGTTGCTTTTGTAAGTATTTGCTGTATTTTGAGGTACTTGCAATATTTTGGTGTTTTGTACATAGGTATTTGGATAGCTAAGAAAGTTAGATTCCAAATTTTCTTTTTGCATCATCTGCAAGATCAAAAGTTGCACATCTAAATTTCTAACAATGGACTGTGATGGTTCACAGATTTTCTAATATTTCATTTTCTAGTGAACTAGTGATCCTGGGCACTAAAGGGTTAAACTTGGCTTTTTTTTTTTTGGTCTTTCTAAGAATGTTTATTGTTGAAAGATTCAACACTTCCAAAAACAGATCAGATCTTAAAAAAGAAGTTTACTAAATACCTCACCTTAACCCTTTAAGGTCCCGATTCAACACTGTATTCTAAGATTCGTTAAAAAATGGTTGATGAAAAACAAAAATGGAGTTGATAAACAAAGCAAAGTCGTAAATTTCAATGTGAAGATAACATCTGTATGATTGGATTCATCATATTCATTTTTAACATATTTTAATTAATTTTGCAAGGTTTTCTCTTGAAATTCAATTAAAAATCCAAAATTAACACAAAAATTTCAAAAAATATTGTAATGGAATTGGAATAACATGCACTACAAGATGGTATGGTTTCCATTATTTGATTCTACTTAGTGTGGAAAATCATGTTTAAGGTCTCACTTTTTGAACTAAGATTGAAACTTGACACAAACCACTTTTGTAAATTTTCAAGAATTCACATTATCTTATTTTGAAGATCCATACCGTACAAATGGTAATAAACTCGCACAAGAATGAAAAGAATTTTGGATGGATGAAAAACATTGTTGTATGTGTTGAAAGGATGCTTCAGAATTCATACAGCGTCCAGAATATGGACGCTGGAGCGTTTAACCCCTAACCGCCCAACCATGCATATTTTGCATGATGTACGGATTTGAACTTCGATTTCTCATCCATCATGCACTTTTTGCAGCGTGAAATTTTTACTGAAACTTTTATGGGAAGTTAGCTTTGTGCGTATGTGATCCGATTAGAAAGGGGATGATTTGTGAAATTTTTATGCCTCATTTCATGTTGTAGTGTTCCACCCCAAATTTGGAAGATTTTAGTCTAAAAGTGCTCTTGAAAAAGTCACATACTAAAAATAAGCAACCAAAAAATCTCCAAAAATCACTACACTTAGAGTATCACATTTCAACCCATCCCAACAAATCTCATTATTAGATTGTCAATATCTTATTCGTAATCATATTACAAAAGAGCTCTAAATTTTAAGTTAGAAAATTTATACACAAATATTGGTGACAGCAATCGCAAATTTAACCGTATGGATAGAATCTAAAATGCATAATGTACAACTTTTATTCATTCATCAAGTTGAAAATATCCCTTTTAGTTGCATTTTATGATGCATCTTTGAAAAACTGCCAAATCTGAAGAGGGTGAGATTCTTTAGGGGTTAAGGGTTAAATCAATTGTTGAAATAAAACAAACATTGCATATTTGAAAAATTAGTTTTACCATTAAGAAAGAACCTCCAACTCCATAGTGGGGAGGCAACTGTCCAAAGTTAGGTAAACAACTACCTATACCACATTGCCAATTTCTGGCTCCATGTTAATTCTTTTTTAAATCTTGTAAAGTAATTTTCTAAAATTTAGACAACTTCAATAATATTATAATCATTGCTGAAACTGTAACAATACTGCCGTATTGCACTAAAAAAACATTGACAATTTCATTCTATTTTTCAATATTTTTCTAGCACTGTTTTGTAACATAGTTTACTAATATTACTTTTAACAATACTTTCAACATCTTATTTGACATAGTTTCAACATATCAAGCAATCTTTCAACATTGTTCGTGACACTGAACTAACTGAAGTTTCAAAAAAAAATCCAGGGATTTATATAATGCATTTTCAACACATTAGTGTCAAAGTGATCAGATAAAGAAAACCACATCTCTGGTAGGCCAATTCATCGGATCAAAAGAGTATATCATAGATCAATACACTGGAATTTGACGACTTCAACAGCACTAAGAAAACAGTGGGAAGTTCTTCAAAAATCACAGTGCCAAGAACAAAGGCAGCTTAGTATGTCTCCATGGCAAGTTATAAGAGAATTATAACCCTTAGTCCTTCTCATTCTAAGCCCTCAAAATGACATGGCATTATGTCCAACAATGCCTCACAAATATCCATCAAATGAGCAATTAACATATGCACAAACCAATTTCTACACCTCCAAGGACTTGCCATGCACAGTTCGATCATGATTCCGTTCATCGGTAAGCTTTGGGCGCCTCTGGCTTCGTGCTTATCACTTTCTCAATCCTCTCCATCACCTCTGGTGTGAGTTTGGGAATAACTTCCAATGATTTCATATTCTCAATCACCTGCACATTTACCCAAATACAAGTCAGACTTATACACGAGGCAGTAGTATAGAGGACCCACTGCATTGGGGGTCTGTAAGGTGGTTACCCCATTCCCAACTGAATAAGAAATACGGATATGAGGCATTGATGTTATTTAGTATTATTATTTTTTAGAGTTAGGCAAGAAGAAATAGATTCCAACACAAGTTGAAACATAATTTTTGGATGAAGAATGAATTAGTTACAAATTTTCAAAGTTGAAGTATGACACATCCCATTCGAGCTCTTTCTGTCTAAAGAAGATTTGTATTGCACACACTAAAGATGCTTAAACCAACAACAACGAATCCATAACCACACTGACATATACTAAAACCAACAAGAGAGAACCCATTACCAACTGTAACTCATTGCAGCATTGATTGTGGATAATGCCCCTAGGTGTTGGTTTAAGGCGCTAGTTGGGAATGGGGTAACCACCTTAAAGCATGGGTCCGGGAGGAGGAAACCCTACTATAAGTTGGATTTCCTCCTCCAAGTCCTCTAGGTACAACGTAACCCTTGCGACCATCGCCCATATTGCTTTGCCTCCACAACACTATCAGAGAATAGCCAACACTTCATCCCAAAACTGAAAAATAGTCATACCCTTGAATGCAACAGACAGTCCCAAGACTCACTGGCATGTTCCAAGCTCAACTCATATCCATTTACCTGATGCTCTTTGGTGGCTCCTGTGATGACAGAGGTCACGTTCGGGTTCTTAGCAACCCAGGCTATGGCCATTTGTGCCAACGGAACATCAAGCTCCTTCGCAATAGCTTTCAACCCTTCCACTTTGTTCAAGGTCTCGTCCACCAGCGACTTATTTGCCAGGTTCTACACACATGCAACGCTGGGTGTTAATCCATCTAATGATAGTAAACGACCATGTCTGAGTCTGCAGACATATCAAATTTCTTTCAGCAGCTCCTCAGATATCTAAAATCCACGAACCTTATAATTCTCCAACGCAAAGCGACTGCCTTCCGGGATATGGTCTTTCGAGTATTTCCCTGTCAGGACACCAGATGCCAGGGGGCTCCAAGTTGTAAGACCAATTCCATAGCTCTTGTAAAGTGGAGCATACTCCGTTTCCACCTGTCATGAAAAACGTAGCCACTGCATCAGTTCCTCCATATCCCATGAAAACCACCACATGACGTGGAATCACAAACTGCGCACTCCGCAAAAATAATCTACACAGATTAATTAGTACTCCCTCCGTCCCAAAGTTATTGTCCAACTTGTTTGCTTGGTATTTCTTTGAGCCAATTTCATTGATCATATTGTAAGAAACATGATTAAAAAAGGCTCCAAATTATGTCACTAGAATGATTGAAGAACATTGCATGTGTTCATTGCAACCTAAATAAAATTAGCCACAAGGAAGTATTTTTTTGACCTACTTAAAAAAGCACTTTCAAACATGACAATAACTTTGGGACGGAGGGAGTACCAATTACCATGTCCATGTACATAGTCAAGATTTACTTGTGACAATTGACATGCTAACCCCTTTAGGACAAGGATTCATGATATTAAAATGACCAATTCGATTGATCACAGTCAGATGGACCCAAACTTACTATCACCAGAACCAGTGAAAAACATTGTCAAAAGATAAATTTCCATATCGCCTATTCATGAGAGGCAAGGCTTACCTTGGTACGCGCAAACATGTTGTATTCCGGTTGCTCCATTGCAGGCCCGACCAGGCCAAGGCGATTGGCAACTTCCCAAGCCTCAGTGATTTGCTGAGCAGACCACTCACTGGTTCCCCAGTAAAACGCATAACCCTGGTCTATGACCCAGTTCATAGCACGCACAGTCTCCTCAATGGGAGTATAAATATCAGGCCGGTGGCAATATAACAGATCCACATAATCCATGTCAAGGCGCTTCAGCGATGCCTGAATTGATCAATACACAGCTCTCGTTACTGAGTGATCTTGTCGTATGTAGTACTAAATAAATAAGCATTCATACAAGTTGTGATTGGCTAAGACTCTCTTTAATTGCATTTTAGCTCTCCAAGAAATGGATGATACATACCTATCTTATACTTCACATGATCTCGTCTTTTTGGTTACAATAATTCCGCAATTACAACCATCTCATCTCGGTGATTTTAAGGATTACGAAGCCTGGGAAGGTACTTCTCAAATTAGACGAGCCTGTTAAAAAATCATTTAAATAGGTTTCCTGCAAATCAAACGACCTGTTCTGTTTTGTTCGTTTCGCAATAGAAAGTATGCAATCAATGAAATCTGGTACTCCCTCCGTCCCAAAATTATCGTCATACAAATTTGTTTGGTATTTCTTTGAGCCAATTTCATTGATCATATAGTAAGAAACATGATTACAAAAAGGTTCCAAATTATGTCATTAGAATGATTGAATAACATTGCATGTGTTCATTGCAACCTAAATAAAATTAGCCACAAGGAAGTATTTTTTGGACCTACTTAAAAAAGCACTTTCAAACATGACTTTCAAACATGACAATAACTTTGGGACGGAGGGAGTATAATTGTTAACACACTTCGTCTTCTCGGTTGCAATGGTTTCGTCTTCTCAGTGACAAAATCATCTCATCTCGACCGTGCAATAAAGGGATTGCTTCTCGGTAAACGAAAACTTAGCAGGTAATTCTCAATGCTTTCTACGATCATATAATGAACTTTCTGATTTTTTTATTTTTTTTTATTTTTTTTATTGCGATAAAAGGGAATCCAACGCACCTTGATGCCTTCGGCGATGTGTTTGCGAGAGAGGCCTTTATCATTCGGCCCACTGCCACCCCAGAACAGCTTGGTAGAGATCACAAGGTCGGAGCGCTTCCATCCGAGATGCTTGATGGCAAGGCCCATGATCTCCTCCGCCTTGCCATCGGCGTACACCTCCGCGTTATCGAAGAAGTTCACCCCGGCCTCACGGCACCGGGCCAAAATGCCCGCGGCTTCCTTCACGCCCAGCTGGTTGCCGAAGCTCACCCACGCGCCATAGCTCAAGGTACTCACCCGCAGCCCCGTTCGCCCCAAATACCTGTACTCCATCGCTGCAAACAACAATCCCCTTGAAAACCAAATTCACTATACCAATGCGCGCAGTGAAAACGTACTAGCTTGAGCTGCATGTTGTACGAACTTTGGTTATATACCACCAAATGAGGTCAAAAAAAGTGCAGGAAACTCACCGAAACGTGAAGAAGAGTATGAGGAAAATGCAGAACTCAATGCTCGATTGATGGATCGCGCTTGCAATGGTTATAGAGTGATGGACTCCCCGAAAGCTAGACAACCAGGAAATTGATCGCGAAAGGTCTTCAAACCCTAACTCTTACGAATTATTGGATGAATTTCGTTAACGTGATGAATGCCGTCATTTGTTCGTGATCGATTTTGGGACCCAGGCTTTTGGCACCACGTGGCTTGGCTGGTGTGGTCCCAAGTGGCTGACGAGTGGAGTGGGTGACGAGGATTTGTTGGGCAGTCAGTTTCGTAAATAATTAGACAAAATGTCCGAATTTTTATAAACTTGTAGACCAAAATTTAAAAAGCATAGAAAAATTCATTTGAATGTGTGTGGTTTTTTGTGAAATCTAAAATGTCAATAATTAGTTGATTTTTCAAAATTTTCAAAATTAACCCCTAAAGGACCAAGTGTCCTAACTAGGACATTTGCAAAACCGGGTAGGTTCCGATGAACACATTTTTAATCGAAGTTGCTCAAAAATTTAGTGGTGGATTCCCCAGTGTGTCACGAGAATGTGGGTCTTTATTTTTTGAAATCCGACACCGTATGTGGAAGTTATGTGGAGAAATGTGTTTTTTTTCGGGAAATTGGGCAGCAGGGGCAGCAATTTGTGAGTTGAATTTGAGGGGAGGGCAGCAGAATTCCATGACATGGCAAAAGTCAAAATTCTGAGATGTGTGGAGAGGGGCAGCGGCGCCCAGGGGGCGAGCTCCGCCGCCCGCCAGACGCCAGCGAGGGCCGGCGGCTGCCCCGCAAAACCCCTCCCCACGACTTCGAGGGGTCTTGGGGCTGCAGACTTGGGGGGGGGGGGGGGGGTCTTCGAACGCACGGCGCCGCTCCAGAGAGGAAATCGCCGCAATTGTCAACTTCGCCATCTGTTGCACAAGTGTTGCAACGCTTTTCGTTGAACAATTTCACAAATTTTGAAGAAGATTTTGCAGATTGTGGTAGCTCATAGCATCGCCATTTGTAATGTAAACACCCAAATCAAGAATGAAACAATTTCTTCAAACGAAAAGATCGTTGCATATTTATGACACCCAATGAGTCATAGCAAGATCTTTTTGTACTAACGAACTCTTGTGCTTATAAATCAAATCTTGCACCTACAATCGATGCAAATGCATTGCATATTCAGATTGTGCTAGTATACTCCAAAGCTTAGCAATATGCCTAGAAGATCTGATACGACTTGCAAAGCGAAGCAAGTGAGTGCGGAATCAAGTGCATGGCGTAGCTCTAGATTCCAATCCAATGCTCCATTGTCAAGCCATGCTCTTTCACCTCCACTAGTCGATCTCACGAAGGATTTCGACAACACATTAGAAGATTGCATTGGAGAGTATGATGAGCAATTCGTTGATAGTCAAGAATTTGATTGTCGAGGTAGAGAATCATCTTGTGAGGAATTTAGTAAGGATGATATTTTTGAGTATGATGTTGTACATGAGAATCCTACATCTCTCGAGGAATTTTCATGGCCTCCGGAGGTCCTACATGCTCCCCCAACAAAGCGTGCGCGAAGAAACAAAGGACAACATCATCATCTATTTCATGGAGATGTCGGGGCATCAACGTCCAATGCAGGAGTTGGTGCGGTGAGAGACAAAGTCCCAGGCAATACGCTTGGTCATGTTACATCTGCTATGGAGGGTGAAAGGTATGTCCCCAATGATGACTGTAATATGTTGAAGGGTGAGGAAGAATTCAATGAATTTCATGGTCAAGAAGATCATTGGGGTGTTGAGGAAGAAGGTAATTTTGAAGAGGAAAATGCAAGAATCCCTAGGGCGCATCAGACTCGGAGAGCATGTCTAGAGAGGAATTTCATATGTACTCTAAATGAGAGTACTAGTGAATCAGAAATGGATATGAGTGATGGAGGTGAGAATGGTGAGGACATTGGAGATGTGAATGGCATAAAATATATGTATCGGGATAACACGTGGAAAAACACGGATTTCACTTATGACCCTAAGCCGGTACAATTTTTAGGGAGGTCGAGTTATAATGACAATGGCCGTTATTTCCCCACCTTCATGTTCTTATTTTTGTTGTTTTGGCCTAGTACGATTCTAAGAGTAATTGTTTTAGAAACCAACCGATATGCCATGAACGTAGATGTGAATGGTAATACGTTAGGGGGTTCCGATTGGACTAGCACTAGTGTAGCGGAGTTGAAAGTCTTCATTGCAATATGTTTGTATATGGGTATGAAGCGGCAACCCAACATCAAAAGTTATTGGCATAGTCCAGGAAGCATTTTTAATTGCCCAATTATTTCTAAGCTCATGACTCGGCACCGGTTTAGTTCCTTGATGCGATGTTTGCATATTACAAATCCGGCGCGTTATAGTAGAAATCGTGATTTACCAAGTATGATAAATTGGGACAAGTTAGGTGGTTAGTAAATGCCATTTGAAAGAATTGTAAGAGAGTATGGAATTTGGGAAAGTATTGCACTATAGATGAGATGATGATCCGTTACAAAGGTGGTTATTGCCCTTTGCGACAATATATGCCACAAAAACCGCAAAAATGGGGGATCAAGGTGTGGTGTCTTGCTTGCTCAATTACAAAATATGTTTGGAATTTCGAGGTTTACTGTGGTAAGAAAATTGTTCCCGTAGATGTGGCACCATCGCAACGTGGACACATGGTGAGCCAAAATTGGCCCACATGGTAGTCTTGGATTTGACAAGTGACATTAGTGGAAAGGGCCATGTAATTGCGATGGATAATTTTTTCACTAGTGTAGGATTATTCAAAGAATTAGCATCCAAGAGTATTTATGCAACATGCATTGTGCGATCGAATCGAGTGGGCTTACCGGATGAGTTGAAGAATACTAGGACGTTCTCAAAAGCGCTACAAGGGGAGATGAAATGGAGAATGCACGAGTCGCGGGATATGTCATGTGTGCTATGGAAAGATAAGAAACCCGTTCTTTTACTTTCTACCCATGCATTGCCTATTGGATTTCCATGCATGCCCGTAGACACCGTTCCTCGAAGAAAGGGTGTTGTGCGGGAGGAAATCATGACCTCCCCAATTCACTTGGAGTACACTACGCACATGAGGGGCGTGGACGTAGCGGACCAATTGCACGCCTTGTACTCAATTCAAAATCGGTCACACAAATGGTGGCATCGGGTATTTTTCTTCCTCATTGATATGACGGTGGTGAATATGTATTTGATTTATTTGGACAAATATAAAAACGAGGACCCACCTCGAAGGCCTATGACCCATTTACAATTTTGCACTCAATTATGCGAAGCACTCACGCAAAATTGGCAAGGTAGAGGTCCCCAGATGCCCGCGGGAAGTAGTATTTGTGTCCTAGTGAGATCCACAGTCAAGAGTCGTTGTGTGGTTTGCAACACCGGGAAAAGACCTCATTGGTATTGTCCTAGGTGCAACAAATTTATGTGTTGGACTCGAGGTTGTTTCACCCGGTATCACGAGCAGCTACACCGACGTGGAGGGAGGTAGAAGCGGTAGGGACTATTAGGGTATTGTTATCTTTATTTCCATAGATGTAGTAGAATTATTTAGTTCTATATGATTTCCCATGTTCAAATATGTATTCATTTATTTACAGTTTTATTTTTAAAATTTTCATTTCTCCATTTTTATTTCGCCTATCATCTTCAAAAATTTGGATGCCCAACCCTAAGATTGTATGGGAAATTGTTTTTATTCTATCCCATTTTTTTGCATTCATATTTACCCATTTTTTTGCATTCATGTTTTTAAGGTTTTGTTTGATAAAATTTTCATTTTCTTTTCGTTTTCCTTGGTTTAGTGATTAATATTTAATATTTTTAATAATAAAATTTAAAAACATAATAACAAAAAACAAAAAACAAAAACAAAATAATAAAAATAATAATTTGAGTGAATCCCCTTAGCCCAAGGCCAAGGGGATACACTCGAGGGCTTCCTGGAATTCCAAGGAGTCTCTGGAGAGGGGCCAGGGTTCGCTTCTTGCTGATCCCGGACCCCATTAAAAATGTATTTTTTGATTATTTTTTTAAAAATATATTAAAAAATAATAATTTTAAAAAATAATTTTTTATTATATTTTAAAAAATTCCATCCAATGAGGGACCGCCACGTGGCAATCCACTATGAGGGTCTTCAACCGCCCTCTTGGAAATTGGTGGGATCATGAATGATACAATGGGTTGGATGAGGTAGCACTTGGATTCCCTTCCTCCACCCTTTATTTCCTCCCTAACCCCCAAAATTCTTAAAAAATATGCTATATGTCTTTTAAAATTTGGAGATTTCATTTTTTTCAATTTTTTTTCGCCATTCTATAGAGGGTGGAGTGTACTTATGTTTCACTGCTCGGATTCATATTTTAAATAATGAAAGTTGAAAATATTGCAATTTCAAAAACAAAGAGTTTGTTTTAAACTTTTGAACTCCCAACAAGTGCAGGGTGTTCTTCAACATCCTAAACATCTCCAAACGCAACGAAAATTGATACACAACTAAGTAACATCGTATAGAATGTGAAAATGAAGTGCGACAGGTTTTGGTAGTGGAACTTTTTTGATGTACCCACGGTCAAACGCAGCTGAAAATTTCGGGCGGGTGTTTTTTTGGGGTGTTTTTTTTCATCAAATGCAAATAACTTGCAATCCGTGCGGTCAATGTTGACGAAATTTCTTGTGGATGTTATTCAAGTAGTTTACAACAAGATCTTGCGGTTAAAAGGTAAAAAAAAAACATTTTTTTTAGAATATTTGCACGTAGGAGTAGAAATGGCAGCATTGAAGTGTTTTTGAAGGAAAAACACTCCGATCCTTTAAGGGTTAAGAAATGGCATTTCATATAGTTTGAATTCTAAGATTAAATTGTTTCAACACTTGGGTGATGAAACTAACCTTAGCATATAGTATATCGTGTTAAATAATGACACTTCTACTAATTAACTCTCTATTAGGTTCTAGTTTTGGATACTTGGATTAGTTCAGCCGTTGTAGTCTCAAAGTTTTTGTTGCGGCTATCTTCATTTTTCTCTTGCTACTCTTTTGTTTACTTCATTTTCTGGAATATTAGGCTTCAATGCAACCTCGCACACTCTTAGTATTAGTTTTAATTTGTGTTGAGGTTGCTTTGAGACAAACCTCAAAGCAACCTCAACATACTTTTATTTTGTTTTTTTTTCTACCAACACATGCAATATTTTTCCTTGATTCCAGTGATATAAGATTTGGTCCCATGCAACTTATGTTTGTCACAACGTGGTTTTTAACCCCTAAAAGGCTAAGAAGCCCAATTCAAAATTGAGATCTATGGTCCCAATTTACGTCAAGCGGTCACCTTGTGATGTTTGGCTCAATTGTGTCACTAATAGGAAATGTGTTGTTTTTCACTTGCTATGAATGAAAAAAGCGTGCCAAGACACATGGATTATGTTAATGTTGATGAGTGGTTTCGGTCACAAGAAGATAGAAACATAAACATAATATTCAACCACTGTTCAATGTTCCCTCGATCAAAATGGAGAATGAAAAACGACAAGTCGTCTACTATGATAGTGTGTGTTGATGATTAAACTTGGGGCCCAATTCAAATAAACTAAGACTTTTCTTGTTCGAGAATGATCCTCAGAAGTTGCGCGCAATGATCAGAACAAATATTCCCAAACCCTGAAACCAAATCACAAAGTCCACCATCAGAATGACAATATACTCCCTTCGTCTCACTAAAAGACCGTGGTTTGGTAAAATAATCTATCTCAAAATAAGATTGTCGTTTGGTGTATTAATAGCTAATCAATGATGCCAACACATGCCATTCCCTGAAGGCGAATGTCCTCTGGACACATCGGGCAATGCAAGGCGAATGAAAAGACGAAACCGCATAATCCAAGTCAACAGTGTTCTGGGAAACCCAAAATAGAATTGCCCTTAAATCTGCCATATTAAGGAACCCACAGTCTTTTAGTGAGACAGAGGGAGTACATAACAGCACACGCTTCAAGACACTCTTGGTTCCCTACAAAGAAAGAAATTCTTTGGTACTTCCGGGTCTCCCGCTGTCCGGAAATAACTGTTCTATTTTTGGGCACGTATTGTCCCAAAATAGTTGTCCTATATTGTAGAGCATGGCCACCCATGCCCTTCCAGAGTCTCTTAGATCATTCCTACCTATGCACGTTAGAGTTGACTCGCTGAAATTATTCATTTAAGTTTATATTTGAAGAGCCCTTGTACTTATGGTATGCTGCCCTAAAACCACCACACCCCCAAAATGGTTCGGTTGACTTGAGATACACCAACCTCCAGGAGATATAAAACCGCATTGGTAGTCCTCATTTTGAGGACTAATTTGCTTACTGGTCACCTTGCTAGTGGGTGAACTCTGACAATCATAGTGTACGGTTTTGGGTTTGATGCTGAGAAAAATTAAGGACGAGTATTGTTGCTCATAGGAGACTCAAAGTTAGAAATGGGTCACACATTACTTTGCACTTTGAGATTTTCTATAAAATTGAGAATGCAAATTTCATGATGGAAATTTTTGCATTCCTCATGAAATCCTATTTTGAAGACTAGAATATTTTTGGGTGGATTTTTTAATTGCTTAATATAGGTTAGATTGCTTAAGTTGGTGGTTTTAGGACAACCAACCATACACTCCCTGACCCTTGCACGTCCCTCACACATCAACGTGCACATCAAATAGTCAATGGACCAATCACAAGTAGAATGTGGGATATAGTCAAATAAAGAGTGATTTGAAGTGCCATTTCTTGACACGCTAAGAGCATTCCCATCCATGTACGCTAGAACTAACTCGCTGAAATTATTCATCTATATTTGAGGGGCCCTTGCACTTACACTCCCCCACCCTTGCACGCCCCTAACATATCAAAAGTACGCATCAAATAGTCAATGGACAGTAGAATGTGAGGATATAGTCAACTAAATAGTGATTCAAAGGCACAATTTCTAACACGCCCAGTTTAGTATGTTGATGGTATGAAATAGGCTTTAACCCCTAAACGTCTGAACGTACCGTGGCAGCCAATAGAATACAATGTATTTTGGTTGTATTTGGAATGGATCGACAATTTTAATGGGTTTGTGTTCAAAAGAGAAGTTGAAATTTAGATCAATGGAGTTCTAGTGAGCTATTAAAATCCCAATTTAGAATTTCTTATTGGTAAAAAATCTCAATTGTATGACAATGTATATACTATCCCCATGGGACGTTTAAGGGTTAATTCGGTTGATACAAATAAATTTGTATGCCTCTGTAGAAAAGTAGCTTTGATGTGACTTTTTCCAGAGAAGGTGTAATGACACATCTGTATTATTACCAGTATATTCTGTACTGTATTTGATCATGTCACAAACATAAAGTTCTTTAGTTCTTGTAAGCTCTATTTAGGAATAAGAATCGTTGCACGAGAATTGCTCAAATGCATTTTGAAATATTGCCACGTAATTCTTTACCTAAAAAATGATGGTGAAGAGTTGGAAGTTCACGGCAGCCTCGCATCAAAAATCACAAGTTTTGAATATTTGGTCTTTCATGCAGTGAGAGCATGTCGGTGAACCCTTGCAAGGGCTAAAGAACCTTATGAATAGCTCATATTGACAACAAACAACTATGTAACAAAAGGTTTTCATTCACCAAAGCCCCAACCCTGAACACTTGAATTTCCATTGCGGCCATGTATTTTTGTGTACAAGCAAGTGATTGTGGTTGCATTGCATCAATGCATTCGGAATCGCCCTTTTACTTGATTACATATGCCATTTTGGTCTTGGTGGCCAAATTGATAACACTTTCCATAAGAAACTTTTCAAATTGGGCAGTTTTGCACGTAAAATAACAACTCCACCTTGACATTTTGTTATTGTGTAACTATCAAAATAGATTGTCCAACGTCTTGGAACAAACTCTTGAGAACCACCATAGTGATTCACTCCTCTCCACAAAGTCCCTCGGATTCCAAATCAACAACATCGTCGTCAACTCCAATGGGGCTTCTAAATGCACTAAGAAAAGCAGGAAAAGGGTGCGCGACCATGCACCCTCAACCACCCACACAGAATATAAAACAAAAAAATCATTAAACATCTCTCTCTCTCTCTCTCTCTCTATATATATATATATATATATATATATATATATATATATATCTAACTTTATGCTTTTTGAGCGTCGCTAATGATGCATAACCCCCCATCTGCACTCTTCCTTTCGTAAAGAAAACATGCATATCTTCTCTTATACCCACTCATAGCCGCCTCATGAGTATATAAGGCAGCCATTGAAGCATGGGAGAACATATTTATGTTCTTTTGAGGAGAGCATGAAGGAGGGTCCGCGCGTGCGGACCCTCAGCCCTTCCCACACCCCGGAAATCCCGGAACCCAAAAAAAAAAAAAAAAAAAAAAAAAAAAAAAAAAAAATCTTCCATACACTCCGGTAGCCGAGTTATCGTGTCTTAATCTATTCATAATTTGTAATAGTTTTTAAATAGTCAACTTGCAATTTTTAAAATAAATGGAATTCAAATTTTTGTTATGAAAAATTTGAAATATTCATGCTTTATTGCAATATACTACAAGCTTCAACAAAGGAAGAAATCGATGTTTTTTATCGATAATTTTTTTGATAAGTTTGTTTTTTAGCACAATTAGGTCCCGAAATGATTGCACTTGGCCAAGTGCAAAAATAGGGAATTGCTTGTTATAGTAGCAAAGAAGTGACTAAGTGAATAAATACTAGCACAGACAATAATAGTTAACATGGAGCTCTTTGTTGATGATATATGATTTATTAAGCTTGCAAAGCAATCGTCAAATTTCAATTGCAAGCCCATATATATTTTTGCAAAAAAGGCCAAGGGAAAAAATACTCTAAAAAATCAATTCTTCAACCCAAAACAAAGAATTTGTTATATATATATATATATATATATATATAATTTTGAAATACCATGTCAACTCATAAAATTAAAATTTTACACCACTCTATAATATGTACTAGTAGAACTATACCCAAACTGTTGACTTCCAATTTTGCTTGGAATGTACAAATATCATAATCAGGGGTCTAATTGTGCAGCTAAACGATGCACAATTTTGTCCCTTTTCTTAATTAATCTTAATATTGTTCATGTAAATATAAAAAATCAAAACTTGATAAAGTAAATTATGTGATTTAAAACTCCATGAATATTAAAAGAAAACGTAAAGAATTGAAGGAGAATGCAAGGTGGATTTTAGAAATTCGATTCCACTACAATTTTTGTGCAATGCAACTACAATTTTAGTGCACCATAGCTTGCTTCTATGCATTAGTTTATTTTTATGTAGTATAGAGTCCACCTTTAAAAGGGAGTATGCAGTCCCAATATTGATATAGGGTCTTTATATGAACGGACTCTTAATTCCCACATGTCTTAAATATAGGCCAAACTTCTTCTACTTCATTGTTTATTTATATACATAGGTAGGAATTATTTTTCAAGATTTTAGGTAGTGCAAGTTGCAATATTCATTCAAATGATTAAGCTACTTATATACATAGTCTCGATGAAAGAAGTGAAATATGAATTAAATATGGTTTATTCATCCAAAAATATGTACATTCATTCAAAATGTACTGATATTACCAAGAAAGTGTCTGATATGGGTTCCAAAAAGGACCGTCTCCGTAAAACACATTTGTTTATAACTCATTTAATATGTCCTAGAAATTATTTATTTTCAATTTACATGAATTTAATGACAAATTCATGAGAAATTTGAAATACTCCATCCAAAATACTCTTGGGCAAGAAAAAGTGAACAATTTTGATATTTTTCTTCATCCTTTATTCTTCAAATCCGGAATTGTCTTATGCAGGAGCTTTAGGCAATCTATAATCAATCCTATGTAACGATTCTATTACCATTTGTAATTCTCTTCTATATAGTGTCAGATAGATAGAAACTAAGGTCCTTCGTTGACTTGCATCACTTCAAAGATGCGTATATATGACGCATGGAGTCTCCCATACCAAAGTCCACCTCCCCTCAACCCCGATGATAACCTAACCATACAATTTATAGAATTCACATACACAAACGACAGATTTTCACCAGAAACAATTGGCAGAAAAATTATAAAATACCAACTTCTAATTAATAACATCATACAACTAGGTTGGAAAGTAGATCCTATCATAGTCATCTAAGCTGGTGCCAGAGGAACCACACACGTCCCCTCAATGAAACAACTAGAAACAAAATTCAACATTTGTGAAACCTCCATAAAACACACATTCAAAGCAATAAATACCATTGCCATACAGTATGCCGGATCTATCCTTTTACATAAAAGACGTATAGAAAATAATCAGACAATACCAACAGACGTAGTGCATTAAA
Organism: Pohlia nutans; assembly: GCA_022496805.1. Lineage (NCBI taxonomy): Eukaryota > Viridiplantae > Streptophyta > Bryopsida > Bryales > Mniaceae > Pohlia > Pohlia nutans. The sequence continues at coordinate 12,864,000 of CM040091.1, read as the reverse complement.
AGAGGGGGGGTAGTGGTGAAAACCACTGCTAGCCACTCTTCAAATTCACTAGCTCAGCTTGTCTCAGGGGATAGGTGGGGCCGATTGGTTGGTACAACTTTCCTGCCATAATAACTCACTAAGCAGCACCAAGCCATGTGTATCACACCACTGCTCAACGAGCCCAACTGGTTTCAAACCCGGACCACGTAATCGTGATACAGTGCCCATCACCAACCAACCAAAGAACTCATGACTTGGCGATAACACTTAATACTAAACATACCTTTATACAAACTAGCACTCAACCAACATTACTTCGACTTTTTCTCTTCATTACTTTTACTGTTCCTGTTACTTTGTTTTGGTTACTATAGTGTCCGTCCTCGAAAGGGGAGAGTAGTATTGTTCCAATGTCCCTTTGTCCGGTGGGCATCGGGTCATTGACAATACGAACGGACACTTTATTCACTCCGGCCCTTTCATTGGGTTGGTGTTTCTATCTATCTATCGCATGGAGTCTTGTATGTTATTTTTTTTCTCATTCTATCATTCATGAAATCAAAGAAAAATAAATACGATATTTAAGAAATTGCATTAACAAAATGAGTCATATGAAATATATTGAATTTGCAGGGTAAATGGTAGTAATGCCATCACATATGATTGATTACCAATTTCATTAATCAATAACAAATATTTTATTTGGAATTTTTTTAATTCATTAAAAACCTAAATTTAGACACATGGGCGATTTTCATTTACTGAATTTTTCTTCATCATATTCTACACATTTGTTAAAAAATTGAAACTTTTGAATACATTTTGTAATTGATATAAATTTTTCTTTAAAATCACTTAAAAATTTCATAGTAAATTCAAAGTGTCCACAAAATTTGTGAAAATTCCTTGATTTCAAGAGGGCACATGGCTTCATCTACTAAAAATATGAAGTTGAATTCGTATCTCATTTACAGTGGCAAAATTTCATAGTCGTTGAGTGTGACACTTGAAGCATTCCATAGTTGCATTTAACGCTTGAGGGGTAAACCTTTGAGAAATGTGTCTACATAGTGGACCATGAACAAATTCAAATTATTCTCCTAACTACATACATGGACATTTTTCATCCATCCAATCAAATATTATGGTTTTTTTAAACAACACATTTGGTTTATGTCAAGTTTCATTTTTAGTTCAAAATGTGTGAATTTAACCCTTTATTTTTTAATTTTTTTTTGGAGGCACACGAATTGCTTTGCAACCTGTGGCAAGTTGACGAGTTGCTTTTGGCAACCCGTTGCCGGGGAATTTCCATCCTGTAGATTGGTGATTTTACGGCCGGAATCGAACCGCCAACCCCTTGGGTACCCCGACAACACCTTATGGGTACCCCTCTCCATCATCTAGTAGTTTAGGGTCATTCCGGACCGGACTTTAATCCTTTAGTGCCACTGTATTGTAGTTGGAAGCACTAGACTTTAGTGGATTTTCCACCATAATCGAGACTACCAAAAATAGAATGGATTAAATTAGAAAATAAATGTACAATTCTATTGTGAACTTGAGAGCACTCATTTTGCTAAAATTAGAGAATCATCCAATCGTGGGATTGGAAAATTATAGTATGTATTTGACTTATGAAAGTTTGCAAGCTTGCCATTCTCGTGGTTTGATATAAATTTGCAATATCAAATACTTGACTGTATATTTGGGGGCTGTGTGACTTCAAAGTTAAATGGAATTTGAGTTAAATTTTCAAAAATGAAAGTGAACACCTTCAACAATGCCTTGTGTCAACACCTCTCCATTGCAATCTTTCATATCAAGAACGGACTCACATTGTGAATTTATAAGTGAAAGTGACTTATCCATATATGGTTGACGACAAATTTTTATACATTGAAAATTGAAAGGAGTAGATACAGTAGTCAAGATCACATTCCACACACTGATGGAAGATGAACAAGATAACAAACTTCCAAACACAAGAAATACTGCATTTCATATATGTTGTATTTGAAAGCATTTTCTGTATTTTCAATTATTTACACTATTTCTGTGTATTGTTACAGGTATTTTGATAGTTGCACAACTCCAAATTGAAAATTTATTTTTGTAGAAGGTGTGTAATGTACATACGCAAATCTGAACTTCAGAACCGAAGTTCCAATTCTTCACAGATTCTCTTGTTTTCGCATTTCCGACGTTGCAGTGACCATAATCTGGCTTGCGGGGCACTAAAGGGTTAACTGAACCACTGTCCGGTTGCAGAGTATCTGCCTCATGTTCAAGATTGTCAATTTACGAGATGACAATTTTTTTGTTTTCCATCATTGGCATCCGTCAGTGAATTTTTTTTTCCATTTTGCAAAGGCGCCAGCATTTTCACAATACTCTGGTGATACTTAGGTGATACACGGTTTTAACATCATGATACTTGAGTAATACGAAGCAAAATTTGGCTACTAACCTAAATTTATTGCAAGTATTTGGCTATTTTTCCTATCATATTCAGAAGTCCTTCATTAAAATTAGCCACTGTATTTCAATTATAGCAATTCAGTTGCTTTTTGCTTTTGTGGAGGAAGAAGAATAACGGCAGGGGCAATCAGCAATATCCAAAATGACAGCAAATGCGAAGAAGAATAGAACATTGCAATCTTGTACACCAAAAGCAAGGCTGTCTCACTAAAAACAATCAAGAGTCTTGTGCTGAAACAACAGATGAGCAGCATTGACAACTACGTTTGAGCATATCATTCTAGCACCTCATCTTCCCATAGTCCAGAGGCTTTTGGAGACATGTCCTTGTCTGAGGAGTCACTACAAGAGTCAAACTCAAGCAATAGCTCTCCATCCTACAACATCACAATATAACAATTGAAGTTCAAATCAATAATAGTAAAAAAAATTTAAAAAGACACAATTGAACAAATTATACTTATATCCTCCATGTCCACCTTCTCTTTCTCCTTCTTCGAAAACTCCAGAATGTCAAGTTTGACTTTACACATGACTGTGATGTGTCGGAAATCCTAATAGCCAAACAATACTATAACATTCAATTAATCCATTCATTTACAAAATAGCACAAAACATTGAAAATTCAAATAAGGGAACACATTATACCTTTGTGTAATCACTACATAGTAGTGACGAATAGAGAGCCATAGCACTGTCTCTCACTGCTTTAGAAGCAATAGGAGAGAAAGGATGACTATAGCCATTCCTCCCGTGCCTCAACCTAGCACATGCGGCAAACTCCCGGACTGCAGCCTCAGTATTAACCGACTCCCTCAAAAACTCCAAAGTCTCCATTATTGTGGGACTCAACATGTCACACCTCTCACTTTGCTCCTGCAGGCTCTCCAAACCCTCCTCCAATATTTCTTCAAATAGCTTCATCACTTCCTCTCGTAATGCCTTCACTTTGAATTTCCCGTTCTCCGTGGAACACTGTGCGTCCAATAACAGCCGTACACCCTCCACAAATATTCCAAAGGGAACATTCTGCTGAATCCAAGAGCCAGATGGGGAGTAGCTCCAAGCATGGAGCTTGGCAGCACAGGCAATGGCATTCCTGCACAATAGAATGAAATACATAAGTGCATATATTTAAATCAATTGCAAAAATACCGCCACAAGCAAAAAGTTCAATTCCTCCACCAACTAAATGCAGCAGCAGGACCACAACTGGCCTCGAACAAAATAAAGATTTTTCTAGATAACCCAGCTTATAAGGAACTAGTAAAATACATTACTAAATTATTGCTCAACAGCCTCTACCAATCTATACTCAGTGGTAAATTCCATGCAAAACTAACAATTCCGATTACTAATTAAACTTTACTTACACTGTTCCTAAGCTGGAGCCCGGTCGGCTGATCAAGTAATGACTCTTGTGAGGCTGATCCCAATCTCAATCACTTGAAGAACTTACCTTTCTCTTTAAAAAAATTAATTAAATTTGATATTTCTGTATTAATTGTCAATGTCACACCACGGGAGACAATATGAAAACGTTTCATTTTTAAAACACGAGAAACAAGTTGTAAAAATCAATTTAGGGTAAAAAAATTGACAGACTATTTACAGTAAAAAGCTTGTTTTATTGGCTTTGTTCCTAAGACGAAGAATTCCACTGTTTCAAATTCTACCCTTATCAAAGCACCCTTTTTACTCAGCAAACTTAAATATTTGAAATATACCTCGACACAATGCTAACCACGTCAAGAATAATCATAATGTTGACATTTATGAGACCATAGTGAATGAAGAGTCTCTGGCGGATATTTCATGTATCCATGCAGAATAGCATGAATAGCATGACTAAGTTGAGAAAGGTCCAGCTTCGCAAACAAAGTACTATCTTAATTGAAATTATATATTAACTAATACTCCTAGTAGTATATACTATCTAAACATTTATATTCTTCCAACAATAATAATAAAACTAATTTTTAAATTAGTTTAAAAATTACAACAAATATAACAAATATTGGGCAAAGCCTCACGGTTATGACCTTCCTTCTCTCTGTTAACGTACCTTAGCAATACCTGAGAGATTGCCTTAACCCCTAAACCAAACCCAAAGCAAAAACTGGCTTGTCAATGAAACTGACTATTCAATTCCATGAAGGAATTCGATTGGCCAAACCACCTCTTCAGGTTAAATTCATATCATTCAAGCTATTTTTGATTTTACATGGGTCCCAAGTACAAAAAAGAGTTCTAAAGACGATTCACCGTGTAGTGTATTTTGGATTATTATGTTTTTTCTCCTTGAACTAAAGTTTAAACTGAGAAGAAATTATTCGTACCTGAATCGTTTGACGAACTTCTGATGCTCGCTCAGGCGCAACGTGGATCGCATGACTGCTGTGAAGTCTTCCTCTAAGACTTTGCACACCTCGTATACCACCACAGATACAACATGTTCCTGCATCAAGTTCTTTGCTTCTTCTTTGATTATCAAATTCTAGGAACCTATATGCAACTCCGCAGCCACCTTAGTCATGAAGTCCTGCGGTAAAGACCCCCTCCACAGCCTTGTGCCATCTAAATCTGCAAGGAGGCAGTCTCTCGTTCCGACAGCTGGATCGCTTAATTTCCTTGAAACCTGCGACATGCAAACAACCTGGACTTCGGCGTCGCCATCGAGAATAGGAAGGTGATCCACATCCTCCATCTCCTTCGTTGCCATGGTAACCACCCAATCTCCAGCCCTCCGCCTTTTCAAGGGTTTCGAACTCTCTGCCTTGCTCGGGCTCCAAGGGTCAGAAGAACTCGGTTCCCTGTCAAATAAAAGTATATATTGGCAGTGTGTATTATATATAGATAAAAGTAAAATGCATGTGGATTTAGTGTTTTAATTACTAACTCAAAAACGCAAAAGTAAAATGCATTTGGATTTAGTGTTTTAATTACTAATCCAAAAACGCAAACAGGTAATGAATTGCATAGCATTAACTTACAAGAGCTCCATGGTTGCCATGTTCGCAACCCAAACAACCAAAGAAGCCAGACAAAACCTGCTCACAAGTAATCAATATCACAATAAGAAATAACACAAACATTTCTTGTAATACATGTCAAGTTCAGGTTTAGTTGAGATATACCTACAAAGTGCCCTCTAATTTTTAGTCATTGTGTCTTCAAAGTCAAAGCAACTAGATTTGAATCAGCACAGCACCCCTAAAACCAAAGCCAGATGAAACCCTAAAACAAGCACGGTAATTCTATGTAGAAGAGACACACCTCTGCAGGAGCATTCCGTAGAGGCACTGTGAGCTTTGCAATCACTAATGCCCTCCCCGCGGCAACAAGAAGCCCTAGCAAAAAAATTCGAGACTGCGCACTTGTAAACAGGAATCAACAATTGCAGTCAATCAGCAACATAAAAAACTAGGCTAACTAGCAGCACAGTGACCAAAAAAAACCCTAATCGTCCAATATTCGCAATCTCATACCTTATAAAGGTTCGAAAGAAACGAAAATTAGGGTTGTACTCACCTTTTCCGAAATGCTCGTGAGCGAGGAGGCCCACCACTGAGCTGCACCTGCTCCAACAAGATCGAGACAAGAATCATAAGGCAGAGCAATTGGAGGTAGTCATAGCAGGAATTAGAGAAGAACGTGATGTTTACAATAATTATCAATCAGATTCTGAACAATACAACGTCATGATCCAAGTGCGGCGACAAAAACAAGCCCGATTAAGTTATGCCGGTAGAGAAAACGCCTAAACTTACAAGGAATGAAACGGCTAGAGACTAAACGATGCAGCGCAAGGACGGAGAAACAAGATTGATTAAACTGGAGCACTCACCAGAAAAGCAGCACCAGCGAGGGGGAGGGAGGCCTCGGAACGTCGAGAGCGAGGGAGGGCGAGAAACAGACATGGGTAGTCGACTGGCCCCTACTAATCCGTTAAACCCTAAACGTCGGACCTAAGACCATGGAATCTTACTTTTTTACTTGCTCACCCTCAATTTCGTCACTATAAATAAGATAAGAATTCAAATTTCATTTTTTTCGTAGATGAAACCATGCGTCTACTACAAATCATGAATTTTTGTTAAATTTTCATGAAAATTTGAAATTACTATGACTTTTTGAATTGATTGTAAAGAAAATTCATATCAATTACAAAATGTACTAAGAATTTTCAATTTATTTACCAAAGGTGTAAATTACAGTGAGGACAAGTACAATACATGAAAATCATCCATATCACTAAATTTGGAATTTTTTGTGGCACCATGGTAATAACTACCGAATTTGTAACTCCAATAAAAACACTCAATTTTCATAATTTTCCTAAAATATAACCCTTTAACATCCCGATTCGACACTGTTTTCAAAGAAGTGTAATAAAACATTTGATGAAAACCTAAAATGGAGTTGATGTACAATGAAAACTTGTAAATGTCAATGTGAAGATCACATTTGTACAGTTGGATGCACCATATTTTTTATTGATATTTTTTATTTAATTTTGCAAGGTTTTCTCTTGAAATTCAATTTTAAATCCCAAATCAACAAAAAAAAGAATTCAAACAATTGTAATGAAATTGGAATAACATGCGCTACAAGATGGTATGGTTTCCAGTATTTGATTCTACTTATTTTGGAAAATCATGTTTGAAGTCTCACTTTTTGAACTAAGAATGAAGCTTGACATAAACTGATTGTATTATTTTTCTAAAAATCATAATAACCTATTTTGAAGATCCAAATTGTTCAAAGGATTGTCAACTTGCACAAGAACCAAGAAGAATTTTGGTGGATGAAAACTGTCCAATCTTAATGAGATTCGAACATCATTTTAAGAGCTCGTCGTCCAATAAATGGATGATGGCGCGCTAAAGGGTTAAACTTCAGTAAAAACTAGATTTGGTAACCTTCCTGCCGTTAGCAAAGCTCCTTAGCAATAGAACTCATTTTCATGGCTTAAATCTAGTTTGAAGAGAAAAAACATAATTATCCAAAATACACTACTATGTTAACCGTTTTAAGGACTCTTTTTGTAGTTGGGACTCCACATACAATCCAAAAATTGCTTGAATGATATGAATTTAAACCAAAGAGGTGGCATGACCAAACAAAATCCTTAATGCAAGGAATTAGATGGAAATCATCCCCGTACTAGTTGGAATTGAATAGTCAAATTCATTAGTAAGCCAGTTTTTGGTCTGGCCCACGTTTGAGCGTTAACCCCTAAATGCCTAGCCCAATGACCATGGAATCATACTTTACATGCAATCCTCAAATTTTTCACTACAAATAAGAAAAAAAATTCGACATTATATCTTTAGTAGATGAAGTCATGAGTCTACTGTCAATCATAATTTCTCCTTAAATCCTCCTGAAAATTTGAAATTTCTATGATTTTTTGAATTGATTTGAAAGAAAATTCATATCAATTATCAATGTACACAAAACTTCAATTTTTTTTACCAATGATGTAAAGTACAATGAAGATCATTACGATAAATGAAAATCATCCATTTATCTAAATTTAGACATTTTTCTTGCACCGTGGTAATACATGTTGAACTTGTAATTCCAATAAAACACTCAATTTTCAATTGTTTCCAAAAAATCAAAGTGGAGTGAAAACAGGACTTGGTTAGCTATATTTTGTTAAATTAGCTCTAATGCAATAGAACTCATTTTCATGGCATAAATTTAGTTTCAGTAGAAAATAGAAAAAAATTCAAAATACACTACATTGTGAACCGTTTTTATTACCCTTTTTGAACTCAGAACCCCATGTAAAATCCAAAAATAGTTTGAATAATTTGAATTTAATTTGAAGAGGTGGCACAAGCAAACAAAAGCCTTCACAAAAAGTATTGGAAGGAAACCACTCACGTAGCAGTTGGAATTGAATTTTTGGTCTAAGCTGCGTTTAGAGGTTAATCCCTTAGTACCTAGGGTACTTTTGCTAGGAGCACTAGATTTCAGTGGATTTTACCACCATGATTGAGACAACCTCAAAAATAATGGGTTAAATTACTAAGTAACAATATAATTCTATTCTTAACTAGAGAGCACATATTTTGCTAAAATTAGAGAATCATCCAATGATGGGATTGGAAGAATAGTATAATGCACTGTTAAAAATGAGATTTTTAAAATGCAAGTAATTGTGTTCAGCAATGCCCTATGTCAACACCTCTCCCTTGCAATCTTTCATATCAAAATTGGACTCATGCATAAATTTTATAGTAAATTTTGAAAGTGAAAGTGACTTATCCATATACAGTTTAGGACAAAAGTTTATATGTTGAAAATTGAAAGGAATGGGTACATTAGTCATGATTGGATTACAAACACTAATGGAAGATGAACATGAGAACACTATTCAAAAAAAGAAAACAAGATAATAAACTTCCAAACACAAGAAATACTACATAGTACATGCGTTGCTTTTACTGTATTTTAAAGTATTTGCAGAATTTTTGCATTTTGTTCATAGGTATGTTTGAAGGTGTGTAATGTAAATTTGCAAATCTGAACTTCAAAACAAAAGTTCCAATTCTTCACGGATTCTCTCATACTTGCATTTCCGAAGTTGCAGAGACCATAATGTGGTTTGTTGCGATTTCCGTTGTTCATTTTCGACCTGACGATACTTCATTCGTCGTCTCCATAATGCGGACACTACAATATTATTATTTTGATTTCTTACCAAAATGCCCAAACGACCATTTTATGGTTTTCTATGGACTACCCGGTATTGGAAACATATTTCTATGAAAAACAAAAAGTACATTCTAATAAGAAATCAAATGTGCTCTCCAATTCAATTTGAATCATGTCAATCGGAGTGATCTCTATCTAGAAGATCTCAAATTGTCTTAGTTTTAGAAAACTTACTATTTGAGGAATGCAATTATGTTCTTTGCAACAATTCCTTGACCCTATTTATGTTTTGAATGTAATATATAATTTTAACTAATCAATTCTCAATGACAAATTGCTTATATATTTATTGATTTATAAATTTATTGTGGTAATAGCATTCCCTCGACATAGGTATATATTAATTAAGGGGACTAAGAGCAAGTGAATATGGTGCTATTGGATATTCCTACTTTCAAATACCTACATAGACCAAATATAACTTCATACTTGCCCAATTATTATGAAGTGGAACTTAAGATAGTTTTCACAATCCCGTGGCTTCATATAATGTGCGTTAGCTGTATCCAGATAGACAATGAAGATCTTGCCCATTTTGAAGAGGATTCTAACACTTTTATCTTCAAAGTACTGCTTATAACATTCTCAAACGTCAATGGTTTGTGAGTCCTCAAGTGCTGTCTATTTCTCAGTGACATGTCTATTTTTAGCAAGATCCATAACATTAGCTTCACCAATGCAGATGTGATGGAATGGATTGGTAATAATGTACGAAAACTACAATGAGACTAATCAATTATAGCAAAAATTGAATCGAAAATCATAATGAACCTGAAATGCAGAACAATGTACAGCTGGCCAACGGCCGATTTGGCCGTGATGCACGTCCAAGGAAACTTCAAACTGCTACGCTATAAATGAAACAATCAATCAATACGACAATCGATTACTCCTACCCGATAGATAATGTACAATCCAAAGGTTCTGAACACATAATAGAGTTAACCGGAAACAGAACACGGATCCTGACCCCCAAAAATCCAGGAAGTGAGAGCCTGTGCTGTCTTGTAGCGTAGCCGAAATCAAAGCAAAAGGGATAGAAGATACCCTCTATTTTTAATTTTAGACACGAGCTACAATTTGTCAGAGCCAACTAATCAATGAAGTCAGCTAATTATGTCTCAAGTGGATGTGGGCCACGGCCTCCAAGCCTTGGCTCTCTTTGAACTCACCTTCATCTCAATTTTGCCTCCTTTGTGATGGCAAAACTAGTTCACACTGCTTTCTATTTTGAATTCTTTGGAAACCATGCCAGTTTGCTTGGCTGCCTTAGATACGGGTCAAACACACCTCACCTAACATGTATTTTCTCTTCTTTTCGGTTAACTCTAATACCTTACGTACACCTCGAGTACATAAATATTCATCCTCGAATCAGGCTTGACCTTTGACAAGGGGAAAATTCTGACTATCCTGTAGTCAGTAGTCTTAATAAGGTCATCCAGCACTTCAGTCAATGTATGTACAGACCTGTTGAAATTGAAACCGACGTCAGCCCTTTAGGCCCTCAGCTGAAAGGCTGCCAGACAGATCATCATCACTCGGCTTCAGAGTAGGAGTCATACATGCTCAAATTAGCTCAATATTAGAGTTAACCAAAAAGTCAGCTCAAAGAGGAAAGTTTTAGCAAATTCCTCTTGAACTCCTCTTGAACTCATATTGAAATATAAATAGACCGAAAACTAGTTCAAGGTGAGTTGGGAGACAATCTAAAGCAAGCCACTGTCATTATTCTCCACACCTCGCAATGACTTCCAAACCTCCTACCAAAGCTCCAAGCCCATGGCCCACAAGGAGACAAGTTATGACACGACACTATTCAACCCAAACATAGGTCAAGGGAGCTCAAAAGAACGCTTGAAAGAAGGTTGAAAAGGGAGGTTCCAAGGCCTTCTTTCGGTTAACTCTATTATTTGTAGAATGTTTCACCTGAAGCTATTGGTAGAAGTAATACCTTAATGAGCTCAATGAAGTTAGGTGATAAGGAGGCCCCAATTAAGGATGTGGCCGATTGACGATCAGCCTCTCCAGCAATACACGAGTGATCTGCTCCTGGATGATTTCCTGGAATCATGAAACAGACCCTCAAGGTGAGCACTCAACATAGTTCCGTCAAAAATGAATCAACAAATGAAAACACAATAATTTAATGCTACAAAAAATATCACAATCAAAGTGATAGAAGACACATAATAGACATGGAGAATGAACCAACCTAATGGTCATTTTTAAATACCAAACAGAATGACATTCAATGCTACTGTTAGCGTAATTCCACATTCTGCTTTTACACTATCTGAGAAACTCTTTGTAACACGAAAATAATAATTAATTTTTGAACTACAAAGCTCAAGGAAACTTACAGCTGAGGCCTCCGCAAAGAGGAACAAGAGAACACACGAGAAATAGTAGGTATGATTGTGGGGTAACGAAGCTGGTTGGCCACAGCATGAATTCAAAAATAGATATCTCCCTTCTGTGTCGAGATCATTAACGAGCCGCTGAAAAATGTCCATTGGAGCGCTGTGGGTAATTTAATAGGCTGAGTGAGTGCTGCCAGCTGCTGCGATGTTTTGCTATGAAGTTGCTGCACAGCCTTTTGATCAAAGAGTCCATGTTAGGTGATTGAACGAAGTTGAAATTCAACATCCACAATTTTCAAATGAGAACATGAATACTGTAGGCCTTGATTTAAGTTGATGAAAACCAAACAAAGAGTGTAAAATCTATACCTGCATCCCGACGTACGTACAGCACCAGAGCATTAAGAAGAGGCACGTTGTATCGAGTCCCAGAAGCTGGTATAATTGAAAAATACCAATTAAAGAATACCGCCTTCAATTCACTCTAGTAGGAAATGTGTCGTTTTTCACTTACCATAATTGAAAAAGGAATGAGACCGCGCCATGCCTGCAGCTGGGTTGTGTTTGGTACAGTACCCAAATATCACGTATTAAGAAGTGCCTATGTTTTGTCAACATTTGTCAATCAGTACAATTCAAATTGAACTGTCATTTTAGGTTTGACAATACCCCCCGGGGGGGCATGATAGAATCTGTCACTCAATGCAAGTAGACTCTTTGAGGTGTTTCTCGAGGGTGGATTCTAATTGGGGCTATCTTGCAGCGGAAGCGAATGCTTGGATCCAAACTCAACTAAGACGAAAATGCCATTTATATGCATGCAACGCCCCCATCAAGGTAAAATACTAGGTTCAACAAACTCTCTTTTCTTTCAACTCTTTTATGTGTGAAGCTTAATCTAAAACTCCACTCTTGAATCCGAACGCAGTTTGAATACGCCAACTTTACTTCACCCAAATACATGGAGAGTGGGCACGGGAGCTTGAAGTTGCAGCTTGTCAATATGAGGAGCGATATTGCCCTTGGATTCTTCTCTGGAGATCTAGACAAGGTATGATAATAATTACTAATCCTGGGTGTTTATACCTGCCGATGTATTTTCATGAAGTTAATGATCTCGGTGAAAATTAACTATCCAAATTGAATTTGAGTTTGTGACATTGGCTCCTTGAATGTACAGCCTGTCCTTGAGGCGATCTCCAACGTTATAAAATTCAAGAATCCCAAGGCTCCCCTCTGGCCGAGACTGGCACTTGGAAATCAGTGGAACGAGGTACGTATGAGTATCATCTCTCACAGGACTTTTAGAAATACAATTTCTGTTACAGCTGATCTCGAGTGATTGTATTACACTTTCATATTGTTACAGAACTGATTTCTTGCGTAGAAGCTGTGAGAAGTATTAGACAATTGATCCATCTTGTTGAGGGTATTATAATCATGTGTACAAATTGTTTGGATAAAGATGACAATCACATGGACAAGCGGCTACAACGAGGCAGAAGCTAGACCCATTGTGATGTGGAAGTGGGAAGAGGAAGCAGAGTGGAAAACATCACTTGCAAGCACTGTTACCTTCGAAAAATCTGATATGTGCGGTATGACATTAGCTGTTGTGAATAACTGTTCTACGGTTTGTAAAACTTTCTGAAGTCTTGATTCATTGGGTGTTGCTGTTCAAGCCTTCCTGAGATTAATTTATGCAGACATTCTACCAGAATTAATGTATATTAGATTCCTCCTAGTTGCGTTATTATCACTATAACTTCAAAGTTCTAAGAAAAGAAGTCGGATTCATTTGGACATGGCGACCAGTTGATGAACCATGAAGATCTTGTGAATATAATTTCTTAAGCTGCAAGTTCCATGATGCAGGAGCCCCTGCTAAGACTGTGGGATATATGGCGTCATCCTGGATACTTCCACACAGCTTACCTCAAGGAGCTTGGACCAAGCGCCAAGTAAGACCTTGCAATTCATTTCCTTTTTCATGATGTAACTCAAGCTTGCACAATTAATGCTCCCGAGAAGGCTGCAGATTTCATCGTACTTTGCTATACATTCTCCATAACCAGTGTAATGTTAGTATTTCACTGGAGCCATGGCAGAACCGTGATGACACTATGGAAGCTCTAACCGTCCTTCAACGATCAATTCTTTGAAGACCAAAAGTCCAATTCTCGAGCGTTCTGCAGGGTTTCTTTGCAACTAATAAATTATGTCTTGCTACTTGTCTTCAACATCCAAGGAATAATTAACTCTTGATGGCAGATTTGATATAAAAATGTATCAATGCAGTCAAGCCTAATCGGACTTACCAACTGATTGATTGATGTACACTCGAATCTATACAGGTACTTTTATAAGGTGGGACACAAGTTGAAGGATGGCAAATAATTATGTGTGGGGAGAGGAGAATTTTTTCACATCTGCTCCTAACCCGGGCCAAAATTCTTTACAAAGGGTTGTCATCTACGGCGACATGGGAAAGGTAATGGCAAGATTTCCATTGAAAGTGTAGCCTGAGCCTCCTCATTCAAAGATGGTGAACGGGATAATTAGTTAAATTATTGCTGTTAAATATTTCATGTGAATGCAGCTTAACCGGGATCGGTGGATGGAGTACAACAACAACCAGCCTGGAGCCCTAAACGTCACAGATGCGCTTGAATGTCAAGGATATTGACAATTATGACATCATCTTCAGCAACGGCGATATCACGCATGCTGATGGCTACCTCTCAGAATGGGATCAGTTCTTGGACCAAATCGGTCCTCTCACCAAGCGTGTTCCATACATGGTGTCAATGTAAGCTGTGGACATACTTAACTTCATGACCTCTGGCTGCTTAACTTCAGGATCATGTAAACAGTGGGTTAACCTTGAATTATTATTTGTGAACAGGAGGAAGTAATGAGAGCTTGGAACATTAATTGACCAAACAGTAATATGAATGACAAGGCATGCATTTATTATCTCCAAATATTGATCAACCAGCTTGTTATTGGGGTAAGAGGATCGTTCAATTCTTATGACTGATCCGGCCGTGCGATTGCATGCAGTGGCAACCATGAGCTAGCGTGACTATCCAAATTCAGGGTCATACTATATATCAAGGCCATGATTCAGGGGGAGAGTGTGGCGTTGTCACTGCAACAAAACAACCTTTCACATGCCTGCCGAAAACAATGACAAGCTATGGTAAATAATACTACCTCTGCATCCCATAAGCATGCCGTGTATGCTGCAACCTATAATTATCAGTTATATGCAGATGTGCGATATATGTGCGTTTAGATCATGCCACGAACATTTCATTTGGGGTTTTGTGGTGTGCACCAAAATTCAAAATTCAATGACTCAAATTGCAGTATAATTTTCAGACAGTTGACTAATCAGCTTGATTAATGAATGTTCAGGTAAATATGCGGCGAGTTGGGGCTCGTTCAAATTCTGTGTGGCAAACTCAGAAATAGGTACCATCATCAATTTCCCCTTCAAAGTCTAAAGTCCTGAGGGTTTGGTTGAATCTTCTTGATGATGAGTAAATGTAAACGAAACCATCAGAGAGGAGATTGATTCAAGAGTGCTCTCAAGCCTGGGGTCCCAACTCCCATTTTAGTATGACTACATATATAGTTTGAACTTTGAACGAGTAACAAGTGTGCAATAGTAGTCAACGATTCAATGTATTAGATAACCGGTTGTTCACTTTTCAATCACAACCTTTGATCTTGATGATCCAAGGGCGTATGATGCAAGTTGAAAGAAGAGAAGGTTATGAGTTGCAACTTGTAATGTCGCCAATGGGATGGAGCCACGTAAGCGTTGAAAAAGTCAACAACCGGTTAAATGTGGCATTTTAGAGGTGGTTAATTTGAGTGTACGTGAGTTGATTAGAAATTCAATAGCTGATCAATGCAAAATTTGGGCTTTCAATGGAAATTCAACTGTTGCACAGGGAGATAAAAACAAGATTCCCATATGGCAAACGGGGACAAAATTCCCACAATTGTAACTTTCCAGATCAAAAGTAGACTACAATCATCCCATGAAAGTTACAATTTTGGGAATGTTGTCCCATTTCCCATGTGGACTCCCATGTGGAAATGTCTTTATCTCTCCCTACAGGTGTTGGGGTTCGTGGTCTAGAAGGTATGAAAGTGGTCACAGAAGTTGAAAACTGTGCTTCATATTTGAACAAATCCGGGAGGGTTGCAAGCCACATGCAAACCATTACGTTGTAATATTACACTTAGGCTTCTTGTAGTTGTGGTGCCCAACTAAGTTGGATTGGTGGTTGATATGACTTTGAAAATTTTAATATGTGTAACTGCCGTTGCAGAGCACTTACAGTGTGAGTGACGAAACACAGCATTACTCAGGCCACTACAACGGCACAATTCACATCGTAGCAGGCACGGGAGGACGCGGTACCGAACCATTTGGCCCTGTCAACACGGCGTGGAGCCTTTTTAACCCCTAAGTGCCCAATCAACCATATTATGCTTGATTTTTGGTCAAACGTCCAAAAAATCAAGTGTTTTAGCTTTATTGTAGTTGGTGTTTTCATTAGATGTTTAAGTTAAGTTATGATACATCTTTTGACCGTTGGGATTGGAAAATAGAATTCATTTGAAGTTTTTCCACCGTTGAGAAATTTGAAATTTGAGTGTCCAAAATACAAAGGGCTTTCTAAGAATGCTCCAATCATAGGTCTCTTTTATTTTTTTCACTTTCATATTTTTACTACTTGTAAATGTAACTTTTATCTACCTTAAATTAAAAAATTGATATTAAATTTGACAAAAATATATTTACTTTTAATTTTTATCTTGTTTACATAATAAAATTTGTAAATATTCAAAACATCTTCCAATCATGTTGAAATTTTCGTCATACCTTCATAGTGCTGATGACTATCAATGAAAAATTATAAATCATCCAATGTGATATTTCAAGTATGCAAATTGTAGTGATTTGACTTTTTCAGAATAGGTGAGGACCAAGATGTGTTGGGTTGTGATAAGAGTCAAGCTCCTCTGTGCCCTAAAGTCAGCACTCTGGACATTAGTTAGTGCCACTTCTTGTTGACATTCTCTTCAAAGGGAATGGACCGGCTATTCTCGCTAGCTAGCTAGTGTTGGCTTGTTCTGGAAATTTGAAGACTGGACAAATAAATCTAGAGTGTCCATGTGGCATACAACAGGCAACTTGAGCATAGAAAGTGTAGTTGCACTGAGGCAGGGGGTTGTAAGGATATTAGTGTTCTTCAAAATGCGGAAAATGGTCACGTTGATAAATTTGAAGTCCCTTGTAAATGCATCCGGCATTTTTGCAGTGTGGATTTTTTACTGTAGATTTTTTTTCCCCTTGAAACAGAAGGATGTTTGTTCCAGTGAAGAAAGTAACATCAACTGAACCGAAGACACAAGGTCCTGGTGAGATTGGTTTTTAACATTTTGACCAAACAGCATGACTCACTCGCTGCCAAGAGGACTGCTCTCCAGCCATTTAATACCTCCCAGTCAAGCCCCGAGCATACCAGGTAACCAGGAAGCTCGTTTCTACGGTCGACTTTTAAATTATTTTTTTGCATATTTGTTGATTTCATCAAAATTGTCCAATGGAATCAACTCTAACTATTGCCAAAGAACAGAGTCCCTAACCGTGTTGATGAACTTAGAAATAATGCTTCCTCGTTTATGCTAATAACTCTTGATGTTGGGTTGATGCTTTATACCCATACACAAACATATCACAATGAAGACTTTCAACTCCGTTACACTAGTGCTAGTCCAATCGGAATCCTCTAAGGTATTACCATCCGCATTTATCTCTGTGGCGTATTGGTTGGTTTCCAAACAATAACTCTTAGAATCCTACTAGGCCAAAACAACAAAAATAGGAACACAAAGGTGGCAAAATAACAACAATCATCGTTAGATCCCGACCTACCTAAAAAATTCTAACGGCTTAGGGTAATAAGTAAAATGTGTGTTCTTACATGTGGCATCTCGATACATATACTTTATGCCATTCGCATCTCCTATATCCTTGTCAATCCCCTCTCCATCACTTATATCCATTTTCCATTCACCAGTTCTCTCATCCATAGTGTATATATATATATATATATATATATATAATTACTCTTAAGACGTGGTCTCCGGGTTTGACGGGCCGGAGGAATTCTTATATTTTGCCACCTTCGATATTACCCTCTTCTCCAACGTCCCAATGAAATTATTGCCCACAGAACTTGTCAACTTCTCTCTCATCGCTTAACCTCTCATTGTCGTTATCGGGAATACTTACCTTTCACCATTTGTAGCAAATACAACATGTCAGAGCATGTTGGCCAGAACTCCATCTCTAGCCGCGCTAACTCGAGCAGTGGACGTCGACGCGTCGACGTCTCCATGAAGTAGTCGAATGATAGTGTTGTCCTTCGTTCCTTCGCCTCTACTTCCTTGAGGGAGCATATAGGATCTCTGGAGGCTATAAAATTTCCTCAAGAGATGTAGGATTCTCATGCATTGCATTGTACTCAAAGACTAAATTTCTCACAAGACAATTCTCTACAGTGGAAATCTAATGGAAAAAACATCTTTAAGCACATAGCTTCCATATACAGTGTCAGATTCCAAAAGAAAAAAGATCCCCATTCTCGTGGTACATTGGGGAATTTACCATTAAATTTATAAACAAATTCAATTAAAATTGTGTCCATTGAAACCTATCCAGTTTTGTAAATGTCCTAGTTAGGACACTTGGTCCTTTAGGGGTTAGAAATAAAACATCTCCAACAAATGGATTGGAAAATGGTTGGTTTTTTTATTTATTTTTGTTAGAAACACTATTTTGGAACTCTAGCCCAAAAGGTCAAGGTGCATGAAGAGTCTATTGGGAGAAAGTGCTACCAGCTTGGCCACCAAGGTCAAGATGGCGCGTGCTACCCATCTTGAGATTAGGTCAACTCTCAAGATACTTTCAGAACAAATGCTTCAACTTTCTTTTTCCCATTTCAACCATTAAACAGGGTCTTCACTAAAAAAAAGTGCATTTATTTGGCAATTTCCAAATTCAGTGGATGAGATAACATCAAATTCATAGGGACAACGGAATGGGGATGATCATGGTATGGATGGGACAAATGTACGTTGGGGAGTGTTCTCAAGTTTGAGAGGAGCTCAAACGGAGATAGAGGTAAAACAAATTTCAGTGGATGGGGAGTGCATCCCATGTGTAGATGACTAGACATTTGAGAGGTTCCAACAGCAGTTTTTGGAGCCAACTTTATAACAAACAAACTTCTTAATGAGCAAGAGGTCCATGTGATGGGGAGTGCACTCCATTCACAAAACATCTTTCTTACTACACGAACCATTAAGCATCTGGACGAACCATTAAGCATCTGGATTGACCAAGTTAGGATCAAGACTACAACCCATCATGGGTATGACACCGGATTACCCTCTATCACAATCCCTATCGCCTAGATTCAAAACCGGACTGAGCCCAATACGCTTTAGTTAAAAGCCTGTTATTACCTTAGGATGGTCGTCCAAAACAGAGAGAGGAATACCCAGGGCTGCAGCTTGTTCTGCCGTTCTCTGCAAGGTCAACATGCATCCATTCACATATCTACAACCATATACAGGGTTTCAGGAACTTTCAGACATCATCATCCATGATTCACATGGAAGTATCCCTATGGTGACAATGATCGTACATAGGGCTCCTTTTGATACATAAGGCCCCCATATGATCATTATGACACAACCCTGAATCATGGAGAAGATTCTATTTATGACATTGTCTAAAAGTTCTTGAAACAATCTAATTTTACTGAAAAAATATTTGTCATATTAACATCAAATACCAGGGATTGAGAACCTTCAAAAGGAAAATACCACAAGATGCCTGTGCTGGTACATATAACTAGAGTTGAGTGCTACAGGATTGAACTTCACCTTTGAGGTAGGTACTCCGACAATGTCAGTCAGCTTTCCTTCCTGCAACATTTGCTTGACATGAGCCACTGTACGTTCGTCCTAAAACGAGGCAAAGCCTCAAAATCCCCAGACCAAAAGGTGTCCAAAGTGCTTTACTAACAACGATATGATGGCGACATAATCTCAAGCCTAAATCTGAATTACACAAGACGGTGCCAGAATACAAACCTTCAAAAGCTCACCAATCTTTGCTACTGCAAATGCAGCAGTGGAGCCTGTACCCAAACCCAATACCATGCCACTCTTGACATATTCCACTGCCTGTAACCACAACATAGAAAGGCATGAGTTTTTTACAAGTTCAGTCACCCAATCATCCAGGGCTTATTGGACCCAAAACCCTAAGAGTTCTTTTTCTTTCCATACGAGTTCTTTTTCTTTTTAATCTCCATCTACAATGGAGAACTATAGAGAAAAGTGGGCTCTTATAGATTATTATGTAACATGGTTGTCAGTTAAGTGTCTTCGTCTGCCCTCATCTGAAAACTGGCCAAGAAGCGAATTGCAACGTAGTACATTCCAGTATCTAGTTATTATCACACTCTAATATCACATTCGATATCTGCAGAGAATATTTGCTATTGTATACTCATGTGATTGGACTCTTTCCACGTCAATTTCTGAATTTATGTGCGTTGGTTAGCAAAGGGGGTGATATAACAGAGTGATGGGTGCTCGGATGGGTGTAGATCATTAGGTCTTCTCCACCAGCAGTGCAAGGTTTCAATTAACTTAATGTTGTGCAGGTTGAGGGTTAGCCAAACCTTCATCGGGTACCTTACATTTCAGTTGTGATCTTTCTCTCAATTGCATATATTATGCCATGTCACAGGGTGCCTGCATGGTACTATGGACTAGGTACACTCAACCCTGGTAATAAATTTCACTGTATTGGGGGACGAATGGGCTTCTCATGCATGTTCTCATGGAAGTTGTGCAATCATATGTGTGCACAATATGATAGATTCTGAGGATTGTGGAATTACAAAGTGTGCATTAAGGTGGAAGTAACTATTACCATTTTGAGCATCTTGGAGGACTTACCCAGTGTGTCACAAGTTTTTGACATACAGATAGATCTTTGTGGAGTTAAATCCAAATGAAATCATATATTTCCAATAAATTT
This sequence comes from Pohlia nutans, assembly GCA_022496805.1. NCBI lineage: Eukaryota > Viridiplantae > Streptophyta > Bryopsida > Bryales > Mniaceae > Pohlia > Pohlia nutans. The sequence continues at coordinate 12,843,300 of CM040091.1, read as the reverse complement.
TGTAATTTCTATGAATTTTCAAAATGGTTTGTCCTCAAAACACAAAACCGTCTCTACGTTGGGGCCATGAGCATCCCAAAAATGCTTTAACCCTTTAGTGCCCATGAGACCAATATGTGGTCACTACTTGGTGTTTTTTGAAATAGCTCCACATCTGTTGTGAACGAGACTTGGTTGTCTGAAGAACGGACGAGGGGGTCGGCGATGTGCATCTTATGCAAAAAGAATCTTTTGATTTGGAGTTGTGAAGCTATCAAAATACCTATGTAGAAAACACCAAAATACTGTAAATACCTCAAAATACGGCAAATACTTACAAATACAACACATGTACTAAGCGGTATTTCTTGTGTTTCGAAGTTTGTATCTTGTTTTTTTTGGGGGGATTGTGTTCATTTGTTCATGTTCCATTAGTGTATATATTCCGATCTTGATCAATGTACCAACTCCTTTCATATTTTGACGCATAAATTTATTATAGAAACTGTACGCAAACCTCATGTGTGGACTTTGAAATTCTATGAAAAATTGAATAATCATCAGAAGGTGGAAAAGAAAATTGTTCAGACAAGGTATTGAAGCTGGGAGTCACGTCCAAGTTTTCAATAAAAATTAAAAAGTATATTAAAATTTTGAAATGAAATCAACAGAGAGGTTTGTGTACACATTCAATGGCAGTGCAAGTATGACTACGAATACAAGTCAAAATCTTGCAAATGAACGGTTGGATCTGCATGATTTTTAACAAAATGCATGAAATTGAAGTATGCTCAATTTAGTACGGTTGGATTACTTTTTAAGCTATCTATTTGTGCGAAAATGACACCCATCTAGAAAGACCTCCTGAAAAATGGGTTTCGTGGAAAAGTGGTTTGAGCACTAAAGGGTTAACCCCTAAATGCCCAATCAACCATATTATGCTTGTTTTTTGGGTCAATCGCCCAAAAAATCCAGTGTCTTAGCTTTATTGGAGTTGATGTTTGCATTAGATGTTTAAAGTAAGTTATGATACATCTTTTGACCGTTGGAATTGGAATATAGACTTCATGTGAAGATTTTGCACCGTCAAGAGATGCGAAATTTGAGTGTCCAAAATACAAAGGGCTTTCTAAAGATGTTCCAATCATGCGTCTCTTTTCATTCCATCATAACGTTCATCTACCTTTTAATATAATTTTTAATATTAAATTTGATAAAAATATATTTATTTTGAATTTTTATCTTGTTTGCATAATAAGATTTATAGATATTTAATACATCTTCCAATCTTGTTGAATTTTTTGTCAATCCTTCATAATGTTGATGAGTATCTATGAAAAAAATATAAGTCCTACAATATGATATTTCAAGTATGCAAATTGTAGTGCTCAAATCATCCATTTTACTCATTTTCATCCTTTTACAACAGTTTCATCTAAAATCTAGAGGAAAGAGCTAAAACATTTGTTTCGTGGGTGCCACATGTTTGAAAAATGAGAAATTGCAAAAAAATAATTCATGCTCAACTGATAGATTTTTTGAGGCTATATATCGCCAACTTGCTACTTGAAAATGGGCTTGCTATGTTGCTATAAGAAAAATTGGGTAAAATAATAGAGTACAATGATTCCTAAAAGTACTGGGCCACCATATGAATTGCTCTCATAAATTGAGAAACATGAATCATAAAGTAAAATTTGGGCATATTGTTGTGCAAAAGGGATTCTACACTCATATTTAATTTCATTGACAAAGGACTATATTTAGACCTATTATTATTTGAATAAATAAAAATAAAGTCAAAATGTCTCATTTCTTTTTATAGGAAGAATGTACATCTTGTCAAGAATTACATGTTACAAGTTTCATGAATTTTGGGATTTTATTGATTAAAATCTTATCGATTGAAATTTAATCTCAAATTTTTGACTTTTTTATTTTTCAATCCATAAATTGCAAAATTTTAAATTAATATACACATAGTTATTTTATATTATTTTGAATTTATTTTGAATTTTTTACAATTTACGGAGTGGAAAAAAAGTCATAACTTTGAGGTCAAACTTCAATCAATAAGATTTTAATCGATAAAAATCCAAATATTTACATGAAACTTGTAACATGTGATTCTAGTCAAGATGTACATTCTTCCCACAAAAAGAAATGAGACATTTTGTCTTTTCACAAAAAGTTTGTTCTCACATAGAAATTTATTTCAAATAATAATAGGTCTGAATATAGTCCATTTTCAATGAAATTAAACATGAGCGTAGAATCCCTTTCGTACAACATGTCCAAATTTTACTTCATGATTTCTATTTCCCAATTTATGAGAGCAATTCATATGGTGGCCCACTACTTTTGGGAGTCATTGTATGTCACCATAATCTTTCCTTATCATTGGTATTTATAGCCAACAATTCAATGGAAAGCCATGTATTTGTAGTAAAAAAAATTGGAAATCCCATAAATGCTTTCTATTTTTCAATTTTCATTTTAAATTTTCAAATCGCTAATCGGACTCCAATAATAAAAAAAACAAAAGAAAAAAAAATCATTGTGCTCAACAGAGCAACATGAGCAAAAACCTTTTAAAAAATGGGACCACAATCTAGTTATGATTAAAAACTAAGTTTACTTGACAATTACAAGAAAATCCCACAATTTATGAAATACAAGTGACATTCATACATCACATAGAAGAGTAAATATTCTCGTTGATATCTATCCACTTTGAAATCCTATCTTGGGCTCTATAATGCTATGAACACCTTCAAATTAACCCTTTGAGGCGCTTGCGTCCATATAGTGGTCGATGAACAGATTCAAACGGTTCGAATTGCATCCAAATTGAACAGTTGTCATCCACCAAAAAAATTCATGGTTCTTGTGCAAGTTGACTATCCTTTGAACAGTTTGGATCTTCAAAATAGGTTATTATGATTTTTGGGAAAACAACACAAGTGGTTTATGTCAAGTTTCATTCCTAGTTCAAAAAGTGAGCCCTAAAGATAATTTTCCAAAAGAAGTAGAATCAAATAATGGAAACCACCCCTAAAGGACCAAGTGTCCTAACTAGGACATTTAGAGAATTGGGCCGGTGAACACATTTTTAATCAAACTTTGAAGGAAATTTAATAGCAGATTCCCCAATGTGCCACGAAAATGGGGGTTCTTTTATTTTTTGGAATTCCGACACCGGATGTGAAAGTTATGAGGGGAAATGTGTTTTTTTTTGGGAGAAAGGGCAGCGGGGCAATAGAGAAATAGTTGAATTTTAGGGGGGGCAACAAGATGGGCGGTGTGTGGAAAATGGGGTGGCATGTGGGGGGGGAGAAGACCACCCCATTTTCCAAATTCATTCAAAAAATTTAAAACCATTATTTTAAAATATTAAAATATTTTTTAAAAATAAAAAATATGATTTAAACTCAAATTTATTATTTTTAACTAAAAGTTCAATTTTATAATTATAATATATTATTTAAATTTTTGAAAATTAAAATCATTTTTAAAAATAAAAAATAAAAATCATCCAATGAGGCACTGCCACGTGGCAGTACACCTTGAGAGTTAGTGGGGTCATGAACATTGGAATGGGTTGGCACTTCAATTCCTTTCCTCCATCCTTTATTTCCCCCCTAACCTCCAAAATTCTTAAAAAATGTGCTACATGTCTTCTAAAACTTCAAAATTTAAATTTTTTTCGCCATTCTATAGAGGGTGGAATGTACTTGTGCTTCACCACTCGGATTTGTATTTTAAATAAAGAAAGTCAAAAATATTGCAGTTCCAAAAACATATAGTCTTTTCTGAACTTTTAAACCCCCAACAAGTGCAAGGTGTTCTTCAACATCCTAAACATCTCTAAATGCAACAAAAATTGGTACACAACTAAGTAACATCATATAGAATGTGAAAGTGAAATAACAGGTTTCGGTAGTGAGGATTTTTTGATGTAGCCATGGTCAAACGCGTCTGAAATTTCCGGGCATGTGTTTTTTTGGGGTGTTTTTTTCCATCAAACGCAATTATCTAGCAATCCGTGCGGTCAAAATCAATGAAATTTGTAGTGTATGTTTTTCAAATAGTTCGAGACAAGATCTTACGGTTAGAAGGTAAAAAATAACATTTTTTTGGATTTTTTGCATGGGGGAGTAAAAATGGCATCATTGAAGTGTTTTTGGAGGAAAAACACTCCCGTCCTTTAGGGGTTAATTCACGTTGGCCCTTAAGGCCATAGTAGTCTTATATATTTTTGCATACTACGGCAATACACAACTCAACTACATGTATTTATCCATAAAATATGTATTACAAGGCATTTTCATCCAAATATTGGCGATTCAAAATTGTGCTAGAGGACTTTGACTATTTCATCCAATTCTCTGCCCATTTTCCTGATGTAAAAATAGCCAAATCCAAAACCAGGTATGACTCTAGGAAAAAAAATTGCCAGAAAATCGTGATTGTTGTGGAGGATTATCTGCTGACAGCCTAGTATCAAAATGGAATTCCCCTGTCAGGTTTTGAAACGTCCACGTCACCGTAAACCAGTCACAAGATGACGTGGCGGTAATTCATTTATGTCAGAGCTGACGTCGATTTAGGATATATTTAAATGCTCGTGCAAGCCCCAATGTGAACGCGTGAGCCAGGATTTGGGAAGATCGTACCCACCAGTTGACTTTAATTGTGCAGCGTGCGGAACTTGCTCCACCGACCGCGAATCCTTCTAATGTCAACACAAAAACAACTAACTAAAGAAACAACATTGACAAAAAGTCACTGAAACTGCAACAACACATACTTCTTTTTTCCTTTTTTTGTTGACACAAACAAAGGGAGATCCTTTGTTGCGAAAAAGAAGCAAAATACAACCCATCCCAAACAACACACACTTCGATCACAAATCCAAATTCTTCATTCTGGAAGTCTTCTAGATTATCCACACTACCATTGACTGTACAGTAGTATAGTTGAAACTAAGTCAAAATGGAACTGATTAAATCCAGATCCAACTTCGCTTTTACAACAGTAGTACGATCGATAGTACAACATTAATACGATTGACGGTGGTTATTATGCTACAGTAAATGTAAATAGTTCACCAGCTCACCCACCAAAGATACAACAGCATTCAGCTCAGGCCACTTGTGGCTGGGCTGGTGTTCTTTTGTTCCTTTGCAATGAATTTATTTTCATTTGTTTCAAAAAAGAAAAGAAAAAGATACAACAGCATAGATACTTCAGTGGATCATACACTTGGTTGACGAATTTGGCAGTCCAATGTACAAATAGTATTCTCATTGGCTCATTACCGAGATTAGAAATACGGCTTCCACTTTTTCCTCGCAGTAAAAGGTTCCCTTCATTTATGTCATTCGACAGTTTCTGGAAATGTGGAACTTTGTCCAATTCACTGGGAAGTAAACAAACATTATTGTCAAACTGCTGTTTATAGCAAGTTTGGCAAGAATTTAACATCATTCTTCATTCTTGTACCAATTACTGCCTGGTTATATGGTCACGGCTCCTTGTAGGACATTGATAGTGGCCGACATCACTCATTCCACATGTGTAATGAATATTACTGAGTGCTACCACAGCATAAATGAAACAGAAACTAGGGTACAGGAACAGAAATTAAGGTAGGCGTCAATTAAGGTAAATCACCAACTACTACACCCTTTCATCATTTTAGGGAGGAAATGTATGTTATCAGTACATGTAATGAGCCAGTCACAAGTTGTTGAGCAATCAATGCATAAATCATGTAACGAAAGTCTACATTTCCTTCCTGAAATGAAAGAGGGGTGAAGAAGTTGGTAGTTTTAAGGTACGTCTACCTTACACAGATCCATGAACAAACAGATCCAAGAACTGACAGATCCACAACCATCAGACAGTAATGTAAACAAACAGCATTCACTTTACTGATCAATACAGCAAAGGCTTTACAAAAGCGACGATTTACAAAAATAGCTTTTTCCACACAAACTCTAGCACGTGTTTAGTGTTTTTGCAGGGCGAGGACCTTCTGGAAGGTAGGGCGGGAGGAGATCTCCTTCCACCACGCACTGACATGAGGGCGGGAGGTGAAGAGCTCGCTCTGGCCGGCGGCAGTGACGAGCAGGTTGGCGTACGGCAGGTGAGACAGATCCGCGAGAGTGAAGGAGTCGCCCGCCAAGTACTTGCTGGTGGACAAATGCGCCTCGTACACGTCCAGCACCTTCTCCAGCTTGGCCACCTGCTCCGCCACCACCGCGTCGTTGCACTGCAGGCCGAAGATGGCGGTGAACACCTTCTGGTAGACAATGGAGGCGCAGGGGGGGTTGAAGTTTTGGGATTCCACTTCCCACCACTGGTTCACTACAGCGCGCTCCGTGATCGTCTTCCCCAACAATGCGGGACCGTCGTACTTCTCCGCCAAGTACCTGGCTACGGCACGAGACTCTGAACACCCATCCCACGCCACAACCGATCACAAGATGACAATCGGCACTGATGTCGAAACTGACCACAATGTAGGGTAGTGTGTTACAGAGCAACTGAGAAAATCAAACGTTCATGCCGGAACGAATCCCTTAAAACCCGCATCGTCTAATCAGAGGCAGGAGTCTCCATCGATGGAAGCATGAAAATCGTTAACCCGTCTACTTGAAAGAAGGTTTGGAATTAGTGAGGTTCTTCTACCTTAACACACTAGCACAAAACTTACAACACAAAGTGCGTGTCTATTTTCATACTATGATAGGACCCTAAAAGCAAAATGCAAGGCTACTGAGACAACCACAAATCACCGACAGCGAATAATCGATGAGTCACGGGAATGGATCCTTACCGAAGATGGTCAAGTCGCCGTCCTGGAGTACGGGAATCTGTCCGAACGGCTGGAACAAAAAGAAAGGAAACCAATCAAGATGATGCACAACAAAAGGAAACCAATGAAGATGATGCATAAAACGAAACCCTAAGTGAAGATCACAAACAGCTAACCTTCTTTTGTTAAAAGCTTCTACCTTCTGTTTCTTCACAACAAAAAGCTACTTCTGTTTCTTCACCGACACGGCGTGGTTACTGTACCTGAAGCTTCAAATGCTCGGGGCTCTTGTGCTGGCCCTTCCTCATATCAATCGGCTCGAGCTTGTAGTCATCGACGCCCAATTCGGCCAGCGTGGTGAGGATGCGTTGAGTACAAGTGGAGTATGCGGCTCCGTGCACGATGAGCGTCATGGTGACGATTGATGGAAACTAACGGGATGAGACGGAGAATTGGGTGATGAGGCAAGAGTGATGTAAGAATTGACGAAACTAGCTGTGATGACGGACAGGCTTGAGTGTGGACTTTATACCGGGAGGAGGAAGGGAGGCTTCCGAAGCAGCTTCCTAGACACTCATGCAGAAATAGAAAAGCCGGTTCCTTCGTTGTTGGCTGCCTAGTGCCGGTAACGTCAATCACAGTACTGTAGTATCATAGGTGGGTCGCCAAAAAAAAAAAGTTAAAAATGGAAATAATGAGGACCAAAACGAAAATAGAATTAAGCTATTTTAAATCTTTTAAAGCTATTTTAAAGTTTTTTTTAGCAATATTTTTCTATTTTTAATTCCTAAACATTCAAGCAGGGCTGATTTTTCACAAAGTTCTAGCCCGTCCACGTCCAAAAACCTTCAATTGAAAGGCAAAAAAAATTGCAACCCGTCCCAAAACCGGTGATTTTAAAATCAACCCGTCCATGGAAAGGTTGAAAAAAAAACAACCCGTCCCAAAACCGGTTGCAAATTGAAAATACCCGTCCCGTAATGTTTAGAAAAAAGAACATTATGGTCATTATGGTCATTCCTGTGAGCACTGCAATATGTGGGAGGGTTTTTTCTAAACAAAACCTCATCAAAAGTCATCTACGTACTAGCTTGAAGTTGGAGACTTTAGATGCTTTGATGCGCATTTCATGTGCAAATATTCCACTTGAAAACATCAATTGGAATGCAGTGATGCTTGTTTGGAGAAACATGAAAGATAGGAGAATTCATCCACTTGTTTGAAGGGTAAGTTCTTTTTTCTTTTATAAATTTTTGAACATGCTTATATAAAATATTAATTATTCAATTTCTAAGTGTACCTTCAATTATAATCTTTGACATTGTGTTACAAAGGTTCTAAATATTGTAGTTGATGAATCATTGTATGCAAGTGAATCGAGCTCTTGAAGATTGGTATTTTGATTAGGTATTAGTGGTTTGACTCCATTATGCTTACATTCACATGTCATATATGACATAATGTAATTGATATTTGCACCATTTATTTTTTTGGGTAATTTTACTTCTTTTTAAAAAAAATTTAGAACCCGTCCAAAGTGAATTTAACCCGTCCAAAAACCGGTTCATTTTTTTAGAACCCGTCCACTGGAAATGTTTTTTTTTTTGAACATGTCCCTAGACATGTTAGGGACCTTGTGAAAAATCACCACTGCGTTCAAGCATTCAGAAAGTGAATCACGAATAGATTTGAAGCTTTGTAACTTTCTCGTACAACCTTGGATGATTTTCATTCAAGTCACCTTCGAAAGCCTGTTAAATTCTCTATCAATTACAATAAATCTCTTGTGATGGGGAGTTGTTGATGATATTGGAAAAGCCCCTAATTACAAGTATTGCAAATTTGTTGGGAGATTTTAAACTTGCAATTGTCTTCTCATGTACATTTTGTTAAAGGTGATAGAGGAATGCACAAAGCACATACACAAACACAAGGAATGCGTAGAAAGAGATGTCTTTACTCAAAGGCTCCCCCGCTTAAGTAGTGTACAATTGAGGTGCCTTTTGGCAACCCATATGGGATAATTCAACACTACATGCCTCAAAGGTAAGGTAAGTCTATGCCGCAACCCCTCTCCCACACATCATTTATTCCCACCCAAATCCCTTTGGCTTCTAGCAACACTACCCTTCATTTAATACTTCAACACTCTCACTTTGCATAAAGCCAAAGCCTTTAAATCCATATGCTATTACTACCCTTTCGGCGACCATTTCTCATGTAAGTCCCTTCGGTAACACATTCATTTGATGGATTTCCAAATTCATGGCCGCCCCAATTGCAAGAATATATTGAATGGTTGCGAGCTTGGCCACATGAGCAAACGTCTCATGAAAAATGAGCTTTGCCACATTCCTTACTTTGTAGCACACGACGTTACCGCAAACATCTCTCTTTGCACGAAACACCCACTTGCAACCAATGGAGTTGCTACCGGAAGGCAATTCCCATGTGCTATTGGTAATCAATGACTCATACTCTTCATACTCCTCATACTCCTCTTGCATAGCTTGCTCCCACTCGACCGCATCCTCGCCTTGCATTGCTTCACGAATAGTTGATGTTCCATCCGATAACGCCACATTTACATGCTCGTCATCATTTGGAGGGAAGATGTGATACTTCCACCACTCTCCGGGCAGCTTGCATGTTCATTCGGGATATTGCCGATTGTTTGAAAGAGCGTGCTCCACTTGCACCTCTTCTGTGCCGTATCGGAAGCTCGAACTCAATGGAGCCCCCAACTCGCCATCCTTCTCGTCTTCATCTTCATCGTCAACATTAAAGATAGGAGATTTGGAAGATGTGTCCACAATGATGTCTCCACATCTCCCACTTGGACCATACTCTAAATGTGGCCCAACCGTTGACTCCTCACAAAACGTGACATTGCACGATCCCGTGATCTTCTTTTCAGATTGCTTCTCCACCAACTGCTGGAACTCGTCAAACATGCCACAAAGAGTTTTTACACTCTTGATGTGCAAAAGGCCGGGTTGACAATGCCACAACTCCAACTTATCGTCCTTAAGCGTTAACGCCACCGATTCACTCATATGCACTTTCGAAAACTTGATGTGGTACAAACCGTCGATTTCTTGAATATTGGCCACCTCGTCTTGACTCAGTGACAATACAAAGCTACCCATGTCACTAAACTGAACATGCAAGTGTTTTGTGACCAAACGCCTTATCGATAAAAGGTTGGCCTTTAGTTTTGGAACGTGGAGGACATCCTTGATAGTGATTGTCTTCACACAGCCCTGCACCTCGGTTTCCACTACAATTTGGCCTTTGCCCACGGCCTCAAGCACCGTATCACCTCCCAAAATCACTCTCTTTGGCGAAATAAGATGATAAGAATGAAAACAACTCTTTTCGGGTGCCATGTGGCTCAAGGCACCCGAATCCACAATCCAATCGTTCACACTACCGTTGCTTGATACGTGACTTGCCATGTTTGCGTATTCGTAATCATCATCACTCATGCTTACGTCACAAGAGACATACCTTGTGGTGAAAGCATATTCATCATCATTGTCACGTGTCTTTGCGTTGTTGGCACTCTCACCTTCTTCATCGTTCCTACGCTTGAAACAATACCTTGCGATGTGATCCTTCTTGCCGCAATAAAAACACACCTTGTCGCTAGAGCTCCCACTCCTTCCGTTCGTGGATTGCTTCGCCATAAGAGCCGCACTATCTCCACGAGACTCATTCTCCTTTCGCCTCGAGAGCTTGTGCAACAACCGTGATGTCACATAGTCCAATGTGAGTTTGGAAATAGGCCTCAACTCCATAGCCACAATGAGATACTCGTATGAAGGTGGTAGACTTTCCAAGAGCGTCATCACGATGTCCTCATCCGAGATGGTCACGTCCGCACCATTGAGTTGATCCACGAGTGCTTTGACCTTGTTGATATGCGCCAACATGTCGTCTACTTCTTCCATCTTGATGATGAAGAGTTTGCTCCTCAAAAACAAAATGTTGGCCAAACTCTTGGCTTCGTGAATGTTGCAAAGCTTGGCCCATGCTTCTGCGGATGTCTTGCACGAACAAATGTGCGCAAGTTGCGAATCCGAGAGATTGAGGGCCAAAATGGCAAATGCCTTCTTCTCCCTCATCATGTATGCTTGCATGAAGCGAGAGTCCGAAGTAGAGTGAGGAGGTTTCTCACTACCATCAACAATCTCCCACAAGTCCTTCTCGGACATCATCATCTCCAATTTGAACTTCCACAGGTGGAAATTCACCCTATCAAACTTGTCCACCACCTTGGGACCCTTACCCTTATAAGATGCCATGATGTACGTCTCTACTCTCTAGACACCTCTTTTTATGGTTTTTAATGGAATGTAGCACCTTTGTATTTTCAATGCCTCTTCGACAACCCTTAACCTCAAATAAGCACCTTTGTATTTTCAATGCCTCTTCGACAACCCTTAACCTCAAATAAGTACCTTTGTGCTTCCAATGCTTTTTCGACAACCCTTAAATTCAAATCATCAAATCAGCGTTTCGTACTTCCAATGCCTCTTCTACAACCGTTAACCTCATATAGCACCTTTGTGCTCCACACACACTTTCCAACATTCAAATGCAAAGGGTCTTATCTTAAATTGCAAAAATGTTCACCAAAATACTTCAAATCACTCAATGGAACTCTTCACTACTCCGATTGAATCAAAACAACACCTTAGTGTTCCCAATCACTCAATGCACGTAATCGACACCTTTGTGTCCCTCAATAGCATTAAATCAATGCTCATAGACTCAAACAAGCTCTTCAAAACCCGAAATGCATTAAAATTGCTCAAAACCGCACCTTTGTGCTCCCAAGTGCATTAAACAACTCCACATGAAACTTTTGAACTCCCCGAGGGCATGAAACATATGCAACACCTCTTCCCAAGTGCCCAAGCACTCAAAGCAGATTGTAGACTCTTCCCTTAGAGCCTCAACACCTCACGAATCGTAAACTCTTCCCTTAGAGCGTCAACACCTCACACGAATCGTAGATTCTTCCCTTAGAGTCTCAACACTTCACAGATCGTAGACTCCTCCCTTAGAGCCTCAACACCTCATCGTAGACTCTTCCCTTATAGCCTCAACACCTCACAGATTGTAGACTCTTCCCTTAGAGCCTCACCACTTCACAGATCGTAGACTCTTCCCTTAGAGCCTCAACACCTCACAAATCACTTGCAATATCACAAGTGCACAAGCTTGAACAAAACAATGTTCCACTTACAAAAAGGGTTTGGAATCAAGAAAGTAAAGCAACAAAAGAAGAGGTTGACCAATATGCAACTTCAACCCCTGCGCACGGCCAACTTCAAGAGACAAGACTCCTCCAAAAAACTCAAAATTGTTCCCAAAAGGCTCCAAAAAACTCAAAACTGTTCCCAAAAGGCCCCTTCTGCAACGACCTCCTATGAAACGCTTCAATGCAATCCAACACTCAAGCAACACACATGAGTGGGTCCATAACCTGTTAAAGGTGATAGAGGAATGCACAAAGCACATACACAAACACAAGGAATGCCTAGAAAGAGATGTCTTTACTCAAAGGCTCCCCTGCTTAACCCTTAAAGGTCCAGATTGGCCATTTCGGCCAATGTATACGACCGTATTTCATTGTATTTGGAATGGTTCTACACCTCCTATGAGTATTGTATCAAAAGTAAAATTAAAATTCATGTCTACATGGTCTTAAAAGCTATTGGGATCTCACACTATTAGAGAGTGCGTAAAAACCAAGACAAAACCAACACACATCTGTTGAAACCAACAGAGAATGGGTTTAACGTAGCAAACATTTAGTCATCTGCACAGAACCAACAAGTTCCTGTTGATTTCTGTTGGAACCAACAAGTTCCTGTTGATTTTCCTCTTGGAACCAACAAGTTCCTGTTGATTCACTACTAGAGAGTGCGTCAAAACAAGACAGAACCAAGACACATCTCTTGGAACCAATAGAGATTGGGTTTAACGTTGCAAAACCGAATTCACTGCACAGAACCAATAGATTCTCTCTTGGAACCAACAAGTTTTCTCTTGGAAAAAAAAAAACTGTACAGAACCAACAGGTTCTCTCTTAGAAAAAAACACAGCTTCAGCCTTCAAGATTTTGTCAAAAAAAAAAAAATTCAAAAAAATTTGAAATTTTTTCTATATACAGAAAAATCCCTGCATATAATACTGCAGAAAAAAAATTTGAAAAAAAAGTTTTTTTTACATCGTTAAAAATATTCAAAGACTGCTAGGAAAAAAAAAACAGCTCCAGCCTTCAAGATTTTGTCGAAAAAAAAAAAAATCAAAAATATTTGAAATTTTTTCTAGATATAGAAAAATCCCTACATATAATACTGCAAAAAAAAAATTTGAAAATAAAGTTTTTTTTACATCGTTAAAAATATTCAAAGACTGCTGGGAAAAAAAAAACAGCTCCAGCCTTCAAGATTTTGTCCAAAAAAAAAAAATTCAAAAAAATTTGAAATTTTTTCTAGATACAGAAAAATCCCTGCGTATAATACTGCAAAAAAAATTTGAATTTTTTTTTTCTTTTACATCGTTAAAAATATTCAAAGACTGCTGGGGAAAAAAAAAACAGCTCCAGCCTTCAAGATTTTGTCCAAAAAAAAACAAAATTCAAAAAAATCTGAAATTTTTTGTACATACAGAAAAATCCCTGTATGAAATAGTGCAAAAAAAAATTGAAAAAAAAAGCTTTTTGTACATGGCAAACGAATCGGCAATGGTTAAGTTCTCTTATAATTAACAAGATAATTCTCATACTTGCATGAGCGTGTGTATGTGGTGTGGTGGTTTAGTAAGTGGTTGGGGTTTAGAAGGTCTTGTGTTCGAATCAGGCCGTTGGGAATTGGTCTTCGGTTAGCCATGGTGGGCCCTACGGTGGTTGGTCGGGGTTCTTGGCCCTGGCAGTCAATTTTTTTTCCGGGCAGCTATTTTTCCTCGGACAGGCCAGAAAAAATGAATGCTAGATTAGAAACTTTCTTTATCTGTATACTTGGACATTGAAGCAACACCGAACCAAGACATTTCTGTTGATTGTGATCCGGAATCAACTGTTCCTAACCCGCACACGAACCAGCAGAATTTCTGTTGATTTTCTCTTACACCGGAACCCCATTTCTCTAGTAGTGTCAATTTGGAACTTTCTACTCATAACAAATGTTAAATATATGGCAACGTATCTACTATTCCCTAAATCCTTCAAGGGTTAAGTAGTGTACAGTTGAGGTGCCCTTTGGCAACCCATATGGGATAATTCAACACTACAGGCCTCAAACGTAAGATAAATCCATGCCGCAAGCCCTCTCCCACACATCATTTATTCCCACCTAAATTCCTTTGGCTTCTAGCAACATTACCCTTCATCTAATACTTCAACACATTTGAGCCATGTTGATATCTACTTTTGAGGCTAGAATCTACTTTTGTTGAAAGGGTTGGTACGTTAGGGGGTTAAGCTATATGTATAGCCCGAAATTTGACATATGGCAACTTTATAATAAATATGGCATACCATCTTATGTTACTCTCATTACTTGGAAAGAACATGGCACGCTCAATGAAAGCGAGAATGATAAGTGGCAAATGTTTATGTCTCACCCTCCGTGAAAAAACTAACTTGGCTAAAAATAGAAATTGGTGTGGCTTTCCTAGATCGCTCAGAAATTGAGTTTTATTGTTTTAGTGCATTCGATAGTATAGGGTCCATAATGACTATTTTTAGCCACTTTTTTTTATGGAGGGTGAGATGAAGTGTCAAATGACACTATTTTTCTTTACTTTCTAACCCTTAAACGTCAAAAAAGCCCCATAAGCCTTTTCAAAAAGCAGTATTTGAGAAAAAAGTAGTTTTTCTCAACAAAACTAAGCAAGGATTGGTGGGTTGGACAGCTACTTAAAAAATGATCTAAGTTCCAAATTTACGCCTCATTTGAGAGATTGTAAAATCATTGGCAAGCAATCAAAGTTATCAAAATGAACAAAAGTTGAGGTTGGGGCAGTTGAGGTCGTTTCCTCAAAAGTGCCACGACAAATTGAATGCTGGCTAGCAGAAAATAAAATAAAATAAAAATAAAAATCTCTTCAAAAATTTAGATGCCTTTTAGGCTACCCTGCCCAAGCCCTCTTGACGTTTAACGGTTAAGGAACTGTGGTAAAAAACATCAATTCTCCTTGGACACTAAATACGCCATTTAATGTAGTCATGGTGTGCATTTCCAGAAAACAAGTCCACATGCCATCACACTATGCCATGTCGAAGGCCATATTGTTATTTGAATATTTGAATTGGAAAAAAAATAAAAAATCTCTAACTAGTAATTGGATTTTTATTCTCGTTTAACCCAATTCTTTGCTTGAAAGACAAATCCATAGTGCCATCGCTACCAAAAAGTGTTGTCGTGTACGCAATCTTGAACAAACGACCTTTGGCTCTTAGCCTCTAGTATCACATTTATTGTAAAGCTCAAACATTGTAGTGAACAAGGAGGATCATAAGGGTCACTGTCAAAGCCTTGCAAGAGACAATGTAAAGAAACCAAGAGGTGTTGTACATGCGATTTAGCGTTTTGTAGGAGGTCGAGATGGAGGCGTGTCATACATGGTTGAAAACCTTGTGAAGGCACACATCCATAGATCTAAAGGACTTGTGATTTCATTGAAGATGTAGGTACAAAGTTATGACTCTTCAAAGTTGGCATTGTCTAGTGACTCAAAAATGAGTATTGAAGGTGGGACTCAAGGTTCCCGATCACACCCTTATCAAATGGAGCATGTTTATTGATAATTGGACATATACTTTGGTTGAAATAAATGAAACAAGGTTGTGAATACTGAACCCCATCAAGCCTTGATTGAAAAAGATGATGATTCGTATGTTCCAAAAGAAAGGGATGATACACAATGATGACCTTTGGAAATGTAACAAATCACAATTGTGCTAACAAAAAAAATATGATTATATAAATAGTGCACATTTTTATAAAACCCTATAAAAAGTGCATAGTGACAACAAAGTTAGTGCTTATACAATGCAATTGCCCTTACCTAACCACTTAAATAAGTGACAAGTCTAATCCTACACACACTAGTTTTATTCATTAATATCATGTCTACATATACTTAAATTAGGAGAAAAAAATGCAACACTAATAAAAATGATGATCGAGGGTGTTGGAAGGAACTTTGTGAATTTAGGACCATTGTTATGAACCCTTTGGTAATAAATGTAAACAAGATGTGATAGTACCAACAATGATTTTAACAATAATAGACATTACAAGAATGTGCGGCCTCTTAACCCCTAAGTGACAGTAGACCATTTTATCAATGTCGCCCTTTTTGTATGGGTTGCGTAGGATGAAAAAAAAATTACAAATTAAAATACATCCAAACCGGAAATCAAAACTACTTTCCAACCCAATTCGAATTATGTTGATCCAAGGTAAACTTCACATAGGAGAATTGTTCAAAGACAAATACTTTTATATTGTTTAGTGTTACAAAATTTGAAATTGGAGAAATGCAGTTCTCTCCTTTTGAAATTTTTCTTTTTAAAAATTTAGAATAGAATGTTTAGTTTTAACCAATCATTTCAAATTTCAAATTCTAAAAAAAATAATTTTTAATTTTGAAAAAAAATTAATTTAAATTCTATTAAATTCATTACGTGAAAATAAAAAACATTTTTGAAAATTCAATTGTACTGATAATTTTAAAACATCATGATTTTCATTTTTTCTACTAGACCAAACTTCATTGAAGAAAAAGAGGTCACATGTTATAACACGTCTATGTTTCGTTCAATACCCCTCCGTCATTTGGGAATTAAGGGTTGCTTGAACTCCATGCAAAAATATTATTTATTTAAAAAAATAAAAATAAATTCCAAGCCACATTGGATTTTATGTAATTTTAAAAAAATTTAAAAATTTGCATAAGATTCTAGCAACCTTTAAAAGGCCTCAAATTTCTCGCAATGATGTATTCATATCAACAAAATTTTGAATCACTAAAGAAATAATTAGTTTAGGATAAATTCTTGTGTCAACCTTTAAAAGACCTGGGGGTGGTGAACTAAGTTCTTGTTTTCTTGACTAACTCTTGTAACTAGTTCAATTTCTTGTTGTGTAGGGTAATTTTGATGTTCCGCACTGTTGAAGTTTAAAAAGACTTTAGTTACTTAGCTTTTGTATGACAAAAGAATCAACAAAATCGCACAATTTTTGAGAAAATGCCACCTTTGAGAAGATTGATGGAATTCGTTTGAATTATTTTGTGCATATGCTGAAATTGGATTGTTCAAAAGTGTTCAATTTTTTTTGAAATTTTTACTGTGCATAGAGATCATTATTTTAAACATGTGAAAAAAAATCACTTAATTTGGAGGTGTAAGGAGGAAGTTATGAGAATCTGAAGTGACACCTTGATAACCTCCTGGCAATTCAAAAAAGTCACCAAAAATCACCCAATTTATGTTTTACCGATCAAGAAGTACCTACAAAAAGATCAAAAAGAGCTAACGTCTTTGTGTCCTTCATCCCACAATTAAAAGCCGGCGACCTCGAATTTCCTCACTTTCCATTTAGTTCTAGAAGTCGCATGGAATCCATATGGTCCTTTTGGAGTTAAAATAATTTAAATAATGCCTACCATGTTTCACTGCATAAAGACAAATGTATTGGGGAGATATTGTAACTTGCCATGTTGCTATAAAAGAAATATTGAAGTACAAATATTATCTTTACAAGAAATTTGAGCCCTCTACGAGGTTGCAAATTTATGCTCTAAAAAAAAAAAAATATATATATATATATATATATATATATATATATATATATATATATATATATATATATATATATATATAAAACTAACGTGGTAGTAGTTCGACCACGTTAGATTGAATATTAAAATCAATTTTTTAAAATTAAAATTTATTAGTTTTATTAAAAAAAAAATTAAACATTTTAAGAGATTTTATTGATTTTGTCCTAAAGGACAAAGACTATCTAATGACACCTCCCATCAATGTTGGCCTTAACCCCTAAATGTACCGATGCTTTGAACACAAGTAGATGCTAGCCTCAAAGATAGATATTAGCAAGGCTCGGATGTACATGAGGTGTACATGAGAGGACCATTGCAAGCATAAAATTTACCCAACAAATTTGACATACTTGCAGTTGGAGGCCTCTCCAATATTATCAACAACTTCTCATCATAAGAGATTTACATTATTTTGTAAAGAATTTAATAGGCTTGCAAAGGTGATTTGGATGAAAGTCATCCAATATTGTATGAGAAAGTTACAAGACTTTGAATCCGTTCGTGATCCAGTTTCTGGATGCTGGGACGTTTAGGGGTTAAAAATCCAATGTGCTATATACAACCCTTTTGACATTAGCTCTTATTAGTATCCTTATTCATTTAACGAACATCTTCATTCAGCTTGACTACTGAGAGGACTTGCGGACAACCAAATTTAGATCTAAATCACACCGGCATCGTGCTTATATGCAACCACTTGGTCTCTTACTTCTCATCTTGTTGTGGGTTCTAGATTGAAGAGAGCCGTCATTCTCAATCGGAGTTGTGGATTTTGGGCTTGTGATTTTACATTTTGTAATCTGGTGAGGACTGTTGAATTTTTCATCTTGCCCAATGTAGTGTGTTGGGCCAATCTTTGCTATTCTTTTGCAAAAAGCCGCTCTTAATTTTAGGAATTGTTGAAAAAGTTGTTGATTAAAGTTTGAAGCTCTTGTGAGGTTTTTAGTGTACGGTTGCGTTGCACTAATTAATTTAATTAATTTTGTGAGCTTTGAATATACAAAACACACATAGTTCAACGATCACGTCTTATTGGAATGTCTTCCCCATCAATCGCTTTGTTTGTTCCATCCATTACTACATAGGTGTTCATTGCTTGAGTTTATTTTGACCACAATCCCCTCATCCCAATTCTTACGACAAGAGAATGGTCATGCAATTGGTGTTGAGCTTTCACGCTTTGGTTGTGAGTCTGTCACAGTCGTACGTGTACAAGTGAGATAGTATTTTATATCTGAAATTAAATAGTTCTTTTTAATGGAACCAAGAATGGGAAAAAATAAAAACACAAGGCTTGCTCAAATGGTGAATGTTTGGAAGATTGAGTAATAGGAGGATATTAGAGTTAACCGAAAAGAAGGCCATAGAACCTCCCTTTTCAACCTCCTTTCAACCTCTCTTTTGAGCTCTCTTGAGCTATTTTTGGGTTGAATAGTGTCGTGTCATAACTTGTCCCTTTGTGGGCCATGGGCTTGGAGCTTTGGTAGGAGGTGTGGAAGTCATTGCAAGGTGTGGAGAATAATGACAGTGGCTTGCTTTAGATTGTCTCCCAACTCATCTTGAACTAGTTTTCAGTCTATTTATATTTCAATATGAGTTCAAAAGGAGTTAAAGAGGAATTTGCTAAAATTTTCCTCTTTGAGTTGACTTTTTGGTTAACTCTGTTATGCGTTCTTTTCTTCGTTGCATGAAGAAAAAGTTTAGTACATTGCACAACTTGGAACTGATTAACCCCTAAACATACCAACCCTTTGAAGAAATGTAAATTCTAGCCTCAAAAGTAGATATTAGCATGGTTCAGATGTACATGAGGTGTACATGAGAGGGCTATTGCAAGCATAAAATCTAGCCAACAAATTAGACATACTTGTAGTTGGAGGCCTCTCCAATATTATCAACAACTCCCCATCACAAGAGATTCTTTGTAATTGGTAAAGAATTTAATAAGCTTTCAAAGGTGACTTGGATGAAAATCATCCAAGGTTGTATAAGAAAGTTACAAGGCTTCGACTTTGTTGATGATCCTAAACTGGACGCTTGGACGTTTAGGGGTTAAAGATTCTCCTTCTCTTTTTGAAGGTTGAAGTTGCTCCAAACTCATCAAAAGAGCAGCTTGTGTCACAGGTACCAGTTTCACAACTCTGTTCAAATTCATTCTTCAATTGAGCTATCTTAGGGCCGCTTCACACTATGGCCGTCCAAGTCGAGAGGCCGTGGGATTGAGAGTTCGAAGAAATATACTGAAAATAGGTAATAAAATATAGTTTTCATTTTTTATGAAAAGAAATCAATAACCTCTCGACCATAGTTTGAGTTTTCATTCCCGTCCAACTCAAACTTCCTTTCGAGAGGCCGTCGCCTTGGTCAAAAAGTACTACCACGTAGGCATTTTGGAGAGCGATGGACTTTGGACTTTGGCCTTCTAGTGTGAAGGGTCGAGAGGCCGAACCCATGGTTTCTTGCAATTTGATTGGTGGAAATCGACGGCCTCTCGACCTTTGGCCATAGTGTGAAGCAGCCCTTAGGGCCGCTTCACACTATGGCCGTCAAGTCGAGAGGCCGTGGGAATTGAGAGTCCAAACTTTGTTGAGAGTCCAAACTTTGTTGAGAGTCCAAACTTTGTTGAGAGTCCAAAGAAATCTACTAAAAATAGGCATAAAATATAGTTTTCATTTTTTATGAAAAGAAATCGACGGCCTCTCGACCATAGTGACGGGTCTTGCAAAATGTAGGACCCAAACGAGAGGTTGAGAGGCCGTCACCTTGGTCAAAAAGTGTTGCCATGTAAGCATTTTGAAGGTCCACGGCCTTTGGACTTTGGCCTCTAGTGTGAAGGGTCGAGAGGCCGAAACCATGGTTTCTTGCAATTTGATTGGTGGGAACCAACGGACTCTCGACCTTCGGCCATAGTGTGAAACCCCCCTTACTAGCGCGCATTTGAAGAACCGGGTGCATTGGCAGATATGGATTTGTCTCAGAAAACGAGGAAAATGCCGAATGAGAGTCTCGCATAAGGCAGAGGCAACTGCTAAAATAAAAGATGAGAAAGCACGAAAGAAAGTTGTGAAACTCAGGAAGTTCAAAAAGAGCTCCACAACTTCAATTTAGCACAATTTCTATATTTTTGCTCTTCTGAATAACTGATTTTATTTATTTATTTATTTATTATTATTATTATTATTAATTTGGCACAAGTTAGAAAAATCAATTGCAAGGAGAGTAAAATATAGAGCCACCAGGAAGAAATGCCACGGGGCACACCAAACCAAATTATTTTATTTTTTGGAAGACAATTTTGTGTCAATGAAAAAGTATAATAATAATAATAATAATAATAATAATATGAATATGAATATTATTATTATTATTATTATATGTCAATGTAAGAGTAAATATAGCAATCTATTCTACCGGAAAATAAGATCTCATAATTGCTACGCAACAAATGCTTGAGATGAAGCAACTTTTGTGTGTTACTAGTACTGCTATCACTTGATGAAGCTGAACCTTCAAAACTTGTTGTTCAACCACTAATATTTGTTTCTGAGTCCTTAGGGGCGGTTTACACTACGGACAAAGAGCCGTGATCAAGGAAAATTGATTAATTCCATGGTCACACTTCATGGCCACACTTCCATGATTATATTTCAAGAAAATGTAATTTTTAAAGCCCTTGGGCCTCTCACTTAGTGTAAACCGAAAATGGACCGGGACTTAAAATAATAAAACAACATTTTTAGCTCATGGTCTCCTTGTTTGGTAATGAGAGAACTCTTTTTGCTTCTCTCACCACAAAATCTGGGGGACCCTTCAACATTATCCACTAGGCCTATTTCTAGGCCTTTTGAGGACCTCAACTCCTTTGGTCGTTTTTCTTTTTTCCTTGTAGTGTAAACCCAAGTCATCCTGGGACGAATTGATGGAGCCAATCACGCATTTTAAATCTGCATGGGACGAGTCTTTAGTCTGTAGTGGAAACCGCCCTTTAGTTCACAAATTTGAAACAATTGTGAACGATCATAGGTCTAAGTTTTCATGGTTATAAAAACACAATTCATATGGGATCAAATTTTATATCATTAGAACTAACGAAGACCATTGCATGCTTTGATAAAAAAAACCCAAATAAACTAAGACTCCGCTTCTCTTTGCACCACGAGCGACGAAATGAAAGGTGATGAAGTTGTACAAGATGTAATAGGCTAGGTTACTTCACATAAGGTAGGAGCACCCAATTCTGACATAGTACCCAAAGCCGATAATTTCTACACATGATTTTCAGATTAGAACGCACATCTAGGTAGACCATAGATGGCTTATCGTTTTTGTCAACAAACAATAAAGGCTCTATGGTCTACCTAGATGTGCGTTCTAAAATGAAAACCATGTGTAGAAATTATCGGCATCATGTACTATGTCGGAATTAGGTGCTCCTACCTTAATCATCTTTGAAGGCCAAATGAAGTAGTCGTAGGAAGATCATTCAAGCATGTGAAAGGCTAGTTGACATCATAGAAAACCCTACTCTAGAAATGTCAACAACGGGTTTGTGGCTCATCGTCTCACATACAAATCCTACTACCGTTGGAAAGCCACAAGTGCAACTTTTAGTTCTCAATGCCATTATTCTAAACTAGCTCCAACATGCGGTCATCACTAGAATTTGAACAAAAGGAGGTTCACCCCTACTTAAAACTTCAATGATAAACTTGAGGCTTTACTCGAGCTTCTTGGTCTTTTGGGGTTCTTGACCGTTTTTCTTCCTTGATCTTGCACTTTCATCTAGTTTAATTTCCCAAAGATAAGTACGTTGATGATCTCCATAACTTAGATAGGTGAAAGTAGGGTTTTCTTTTTGGTATTTGGATCATTTAACTTTAAGCGACAAAGCGCGCGTGGAGGTGAATGAGGTGGCTTCTTGATCCTTTGTTTTATTTTTTATGAAAGACTTGACTATTTTTTTTTATACATACTTTAAAGTGCTTTCATGGTAGGACGTTCAAAATGTGATGTGACATCGCATAACAAGCGAAATGTAGCGGTTGACATTTTCTATTGGTCGTTGAGATTAGTCTTTTGGTAGAAGTTAACCATAGTGAAAAGGTATTTGGATGAAAGCACGAAAACGTGTACCACCTCTAACTCTTATGACCATTCAACAATGCAGGGTTCAAAAATACATTATAAATTTGAATTTCGTAAACAAAAGATTTAAAAAAAACACCCATTGTTTTATAAAGTCTACTAAAACATTTGAGAAAATGATCTTCAATAATTAGTTATAATTTTTTATTGATGTAGAAGTGACCAAAATTGAAAAAGTACTTATTCACAATCAACAAAGTTGATATAAAACAAGCAAAATATATATCAAAACATATTTTTTCTACTTTCTTTTTGGACAAGGACCAATTCTATCATTATTCCAAAGGTCATAAAGATTATATTTATGTTGAGTATATTAAAGGCCATCAATTTCTAAACCGAGATTGGATTTAGGCATTTATTTTTAAACACAACTTTTTGTAAACTTTTTTGATGATTTTGTTCTGAAAAATTTGGGTTCAAGTACCTATAAGAACTCTAGAGGGCTTCATGAAATTAAAACCAAGATACAATATATTTTGATATTAATTTATGGCCTTTGACCAAAACAATTATAATTTTAGTATAGCAAACTAACTTTTTGGTACAGTTTTTTTTGAGCTTTCACCCATTTTAGGATTGTGTGTATACTATTAATTTTAAAAAAACACAAAATAGTATTTGGACCAAAATATAATCAATTGCATTTGGTGACATTGTAGTATAAGTACTTTGTTGTCTTAATTGATACATTTCATTGAAAATATAGCGATGGCAATAATTTTCCTCAATTCATATAACATAAGGATATCTTATTCAAAAAAGATTTTATGAGATTCCGTGGGAAGGTGAACATCAGAGGTTTGTAGCAACAAATTTTTTTCATTTACATTAAATGCCCCTCAAAAAAATTGCAAGCTTGGTTGGCTAATTAAAACGGAGCATGTGGTGTAGTTGGAATATGCATTCAACATAGTTTGCAAGCAAATTAAATAACATCAACATGAATATTCCACAAGATTTTAAATAATATAAAATAGTTTGAAAATATTCTAAAAGATTCCATTTTACTATATTAAAATGTTTATAGTAATTTTTTTTGTGTATCATGTTATGTCATTAATGAAAATGCTTTACACCCGAGGAAGTCACTGTTAAAAATTTAGATAGCTATGAGAGAACAAATATAGAGTGTTTTTTTTATTCGTTTGAGATAAAAATTATAAATTTATATCAATAATTTTAAAACCAATTGTTTTAAAACCAATTTGGAAATATGTTAGGAATATTCCTAGAATATATATGAAATATATTTAAATATATACTATAAATAATATAATATTCCAATTATTTCATAGCCCCCCATTGAATACCCTTTGTTCACTCATATGTACCCAAATTTTACACTAAGTGACTTCTCCGAGGCTTTACATCATTAAAAACATTTTTTGTTGAGAACTATGACACCTTAGCGTGAAAACGCCTTATATTTACATTCAACATATTGGCCTTTGGCAAATCCCTTTATACACCTTTGATCGGTCCTCCCCTTAACCCCTAAACATACCAACCCTTTGAACAGAAAGAGATGCTAGCCTCAAAAATAGATATTAGCATGGCTCAAATGTACATGAGGTGTATATGAGAAGTTCATTGCAAGCATGAAATCTACCCAACAAAGTTGACATAGTTGCAGGAGGAGGCCTCTCCAATATTATCAACATCTCCCCATCACAAGAGATTTACTTTAATTGGTAGAGAATCTAATGGGCCTGCAAAGATGACTTGGATGAAAGTCATCCAAGATTATATGAGAAAGTTACAAGGCTTTGAATCTGTTCGTGATCCAATTTTTGGATGCTGGGACGTGTAGGGGTTAATTACTCTTCACACGTATCACCAAATCCGACATAATTTTCCAGTAGATTTGTTGTAGACGGAATCATAAACTGGCCAAACTTCACTGTAACCATCGCAAAAAAGGGATGCTGGCCCACTCATCCCATATTGAAATCTAGTTAGAAGATTCTTCATTTTATTTTTATGAGCAATTGATTCCCGGATCTTGAAACTCCCTCACGTTGCATACTCAAAATTGATGGATGTAGCTTCGTCATAAATGAAGCATTGAGCTGCAACGTAGAGGGTATGATATGTTGCTCAGGAAATACCAGCAGTTAGTGTAAAATGACCCGGTCGATTTTCTAAAATGGCTGGTTGATTTTTCAAGCCTTGTACTAATTACTGAGAGGAATCCAAGGATATTTTCTAATTGTATTAAGAAAATAGCTACAATAGTCAAGATAGGTTCAAGAGGAACTGATTGATTTAAAAAAAAACATGATCATGGTTGCTTTTGCTTGAATATTTCCCGAGTGTTGGTAAGGTAAAAGCATCAAAATGTGGAAGGGACTAATTCTAATCCCCTGTGCAAGCACTGGTTTCAACTTCGTGAGTTCCCAATCAAATTATCAGATAGATAGATAGAAACACCGACCCTAATGCAAGGCCGGCGTGAATAAAGTGTCCGTTCGTAATGTCAATGCCCCGATGCCCACCGGACAAAGGGAATCAAATTATCACAACCATTAGTTGTAGCGGTTTTGTGTTCATATTATGAAAACCAAGTTAGCAAATTGATTTGGACTAGAAATGATAGACAAGTATTGGTTCCCCCACTACATCAATGGTGATTATGCAAATTAAGTTCGAAAATTCAGAACGAAATCGTACATTAGAGAAATTTGTAAATTCGTGAAATCTCAAGCTTCCGGTATTGTGTTAGTGAAGATTTTGGCTCACAGAACAATAAACATAGGAGTGTCAAGTCCCAAAAATAAAAACAGGATGAGAATTGTATTTCTGGAAATAAAACTTGGGTGATTGGGTTTGATCTTGTGTCAAGGCGCGCCAATGGGTGAGGCGCTGGAGCCCATTCGTAGATAAAAGACATGACTAAAATAAAGCCGCTAATTATTGAACCTTGGACCTTGTGGCCGCAAGAACTTCATGGGCTTTTAATCTTAGCTCGGCACACCTCTCTTGAGCTTGTGTCAATGAGTTGATGGATATTGGTAATACAGAGGATGAGGGATGCGACTATGGATGGTTCATCTAGAGACTTAATGAATTTATCTATAGTGACAAAATTGATTAAAAATTGAGCTTGGTTATTAAACCCAAAATTTTAAATGTTGTATTTTCTTATCATTGAAAACCAGCGCTCTAAATGGGTCCAAATCCTTAAACTGACAGGTATTAGTGCCTCCACCTTACAAACTAACACTCACCCAACAGAACTTCGCTTTTCTCCTCTGTTACTGTCACTGTTGCTCTGTTCTGGTTACTATAGTGTCCATCCTCGCAAGGGGAGAGTAGTATTGTCCCAATGTCCCTTTGTCCTGTGGGCACCGGGTCATTGACATTACGAACGGACACTTTATTCACGCTAGCCCTTTAATAGGGTTGGTGTTTCTATCTATCTGCCTCCACCTTATGATGTGCATGTTCTTCAGTGTTTCTACAATGCAAATACATTATAATAATTTTGTAACGACACAACCAATTTTAATTTTAGTTATTTATTTATTTGCAACGATAAAAATGCAGCTTGTTGGACAGTGCACCAGATCTCAGCACAATACTTCGTATAGTGCAACTGCAGACACTGGTACTGCAGAATGTTGAAAGAATCCAAAACCCTATAACCCTAACACTTCATTGTACACTAAAATTAGCAACGTAAAATGCGAAAATCATTGCATCTTTTGAGCATGACCTATGCACACTGTGCTGAACCCCAAAAAACAATCTCTGTAAAACAAGAAGTGCACAACTTCCTGCAATCCTTACAAAATCACAACCTCGGCAAAGTCGAGTACTTCTACGATATGTGGAATTTGGATCCAAGAGCTGCACTAAGGTAACTATACCTTAACCCTTTGACGCTCCAGCGTCCATATTGTAGACGCTCGATGATTTCCAACGCGTCCCTTCATTACATATGGTGATGTTTTTCATCCATCCAACATTTTCTTAATTCTTGTGCTCGTTGACTACCACTTGTACGGTACGGATTTTCAAAATAAAATAATGTGAATTTTTGAAACATGAAACATGACATAAGTGGTTTATGTCAAGTTTCATTCTTAGTTCAAAAGTGGGACCTTAAACATGATTTTTCATAATAAGTAGAATCAAATAATGGAAACCATACCATCTTGTAGTGCATGCTATTCCAATTTCATTACAATTATTTTTTTATTTTTTTATGTTGATTTTGGATTTTAAATTGAATTTCAAGAGAAAACCTTGCAAAATTAATTAAAAAAGAGTAATAATAGATATGATGAATCCAACCGTATAGATGTTATCTTCACATTGACATTTACAACTTTGTTTTGTACATCAACTCCATTTTTATTTTTCATCAAACATTTTATAACAATTTTTTTAAAACAATGTTGAATTGGGACCAATGTTGAAAAGTGTTAACCCTTCAACGTCAAGGTGAACCCCATAGGCTTATTCAAAAGAGAATAATGAAGAAAAAAGTGGATTTTCTCAATCAAATCAAGCGAGGATTGGTGAGTTGGAAAGCTGTTGAAAAAGCAATCTAGATTCCAAATTTGCGCCTCAGTTGAAAGATTGTGGAATCGTTGATAAACAATCAAAGTAATCAAATTGAACAGGTTTTGCGGTTGGGGCAGTTGAGGTTCAGCAATGCTACAATGCTGGCTAGTCAAGCCCTTTTTGTATTTTGTATTTTTTTCCTCTAAAAATTTCAATGCCTTCCAGGTTGCTTTGCCCAGGCCCTCTTGACGTTCAAGAATTAAAGCGTTCACCTTACTAATTGAGCGTATTTACACACATAAAATAGAAAATCTTTTCAGTGGGTCCTAGTATCAAATTCAAGAGGATTCCAACGCACTTTAGCATGCATCATTGCCTTTTTTTTTGGCTTCTTGGAGCCAGACTCCAATGTTGTGGCATAGTCAGAGTGGTCTAAATCTAGAGGGACCACCTTCTATTGCATGCATGGGACACCGCTACAGTGCAAAAAACAAAAAAACAAAAAAAGCCTTGGCATGCATTATTTGGACGCTGTATGAATAGATTATAAATTTCCAAAGGTTGACTATAGGTTGACCTTGACCCCAAACTCTAATGTTCAAATTGTGAACATTCTCATCAAAACAGTAGGGTGTCAAAATCTATTTATAATGGAAGATTGAGCTATGTACGCTTTAAGGAAATGGTTGCTTTTAAATATAGTTACCTTACCTAAAGTTGTCAGCAATCATGAGATCCTATATTTTAATAAGAACATCTAGTTGTTTGAATAGAACCTACGTGACAACGTGAATATTTTCAAAATATCAAGGCCAAGCACTACCAAAAGAAGGCGTCGCTTTTCACTCAATATGTGAGTCAAACAGTGCCCATACGCTCAAGACTTGGTGAATGCGATTCATCACGTAAGACAAGTGTCTACAATGAATTTTGACATTGTTCTGAGTGAGAAGCGATGCCTTTGCTATTAGTGATGAGAAGGATCGGGAATTCTACACTGTTTTTTAATTTTAACACTTATAAAACAATTACCATCATGTAAGATTTATGAAATGAAAAAAAATACACTCCTTAGTAGTCTTTTCATAATTTTGAACTTATATAACTTATACCGGTACTTTTGAATGCGTATTTTGGATAACATTCATATATGAATTTCATTTTCACTGATATTGTTTACATAATTTTAAAATACTATATAATCTAAAACAATCTCAATCTAATTTTGGAAAAACATGTGAATATATATATATATATATATATATATATATATATATATATATATATATATATATATATATATATATATATATATATATATATATATATATAATTTGATATACTTCATTCATAATGACAAAAAAGTTTAGGAAATTAAATCATAAATGTGTGATTCCATATAATTATAATGTTGCATAGAAGTTCAAATTAGAACGTACTGATATAATAATTCACAACACAAATATCATTTTGCAAATGAAGTTTATGTGATGGATTATCATATCAGTACTATCTCTTATGAAATTTGTTATTAAGATTTAGGATACATGTTATTATTGATTCTTCGAGGACATTGATTATGTTGTGGTTACAACATATTCAAACTCGTTCACCATACTTGTCTTCTCATTGCTTCTAAAAAAAATGCACAAGGATTGCATTTGCTCAATATCCATCACTTGATGTTAAAAACTAAAAACAATACAACAAGTGGGTACAAAGAAATAATAAATAGAAAAATTGATGAAGTGATTTGGAAAAGACAGGAAGAATGTATGTGCATTTATAATCAACATTTGAGTAAATAATTGGCCATTGAAGAGGTGCAAACTCAAAACAATATATCCCTTGAGCTCCAAACAACTTGTTGAATAGACATACATAGTAAACACTAATCATTGTCCATACCCTAATGGCGGTCGGTCCACCACTCCGTCCATCCAACCGTGCACCATTTATTTTTTGTGCTCCCACACATCGATTATATAGTGTGAGTTTTTCCTGCTTTAGCGTAGTGATTTGCGTTGTTGGAATTTTCAAACTTTACGATTTCTTTAGCTTATGGCGCCTTTAAAAATTTCCTACTAGAGGTATTCCATATCCCTGTTTTGGATGTATGTCATATGGATCGAGGGCAGAAAGGCCCTCATGAAGGTCCCGTATTCCTAAATATGTAGGAGATATCTTGATTCCTATTCTTTGTATGGTGGTTTGTATAGGGAATTCATAAGTTACTACATGTATTTCCATTGTTACCCACATGATTAGACTTTATTGATTATTAGATTTATTGATGAAATATAATAAATAGAGAAAATACCAAAAATATTTTAATATTCTCTTTTGGAATCTTTTGGGCTCTTTTAAAATATTTTATATTATTGTGGAATACTTTGAAAATATTCCCTTGGAATATTCCAAGAATAATCTTTAAATTATCCTTACAGTCTAATTTCTCAAAAAAAAATTTAGATCTTCATTTATTTAGAAGCAATGAACATTAAAATTTCAATAAAATTACATTTAATATTTTTAGAATTCAAATTTGGTATTATTGGTTATCATTGTGCTTTTCATCATAGGAGCAAAAATAAAAGTTGTACAGAAAAGGACAACATTCCTTTTCCAATGCACGAGACAATGTAGAGGTGTTGTTTTTTTGAAAGTTCCCGTAGGCGGAGTTTAACTTGGATTGGCACGATTCAAATTGGGTTTGAAAGCATACTTGATTTTCTATTAGAAAATAATTTTATTATATTATATTTTTATATTTTTAGTCTCAGGCAGCTCATAAAAGGGCATCGACCAAACACGATCTCTCAAAGCATTGCAAATTAAATTGATTTTAAAATCAGACTTTCTTTGAACTCAATTTGAGCAACTTTTCAAAAAAATAAATTGCAAGAGCTTCTAATGGCTTGCTACAACATTCAAACCATTGAATTTCTTTTCTAGGTAGAGAAAAAAACTTGTATTATGGAGTGCAAAAAAAAATGGAATAAAAAGACTTTTTTACATTGCTAAAAACATCTAAAGTCTACTGAAAATAAAAAAACAACTCATAGCCTTTCAGATTTTGGCAAAAAAAAAAGAAATTTAAAATTATGAATTTTTTTCTAGATGTAGAAAAATTCTTGCATGATCAATTGCAAACAAAAAAAAAAAAAAAAAAAAAAAAAAAAATTGGTTTTTTTTTTACATTGGAAAAAGCATTCAAAGTCTGCATAAGAAAAAAAATAGCTCGCAACCACCACGATTTTGCCAAAAAGTAAATAAATTTGTAACATTTTGAAAACAACACTAGATATAGAAAAAGTCCTCCATAAACTAGTGTGAAAACACCCTAAAAGATGTATAAGAAAATGGTCAAGTCTTTCATAAAAAATAAAATAAAGGATCAAAAAGCCACTTGATTTACCTGCATATTTGAGCTTTGTGGCTTAAAGTTAGATGATCCAAACACCAAAAAGAAAACCAAAAAAGGAAACCCTACTTTCAACTATCTAAGTTATGGAGATCATCAACGTACTTATCTTGGGAAATTAAACTAGATCAAGGAAGAAAAACGGTCAATAACCCTAAAAGACCAAGAAGCTCGAGTAAAGCCTCATGTTTATTATTGAAGTTTTACGTTGGTGTGAACTTCTTTTTGTTCAAATTTCAATGATAACCGTAGGTTGGAGCTAGTTAAGAATAATGGTATTGACGACCAAAAGTTCCACTTGTGACATTTCAATGATTGTAGGGTTTGTATGTGAGCTGACGAGCCGCGAACCGGCAGTCGACAATTTTAGGGCAGGGTTTTCTATGATGTCACATAGGCTTTGACATTCTTGAATGATCTTCCCATAACTTTTTTTTTTGGTCAACGCGTGCAATGGTCTTCATTACTTCTAACGATATAAAATTTGGTCCCATATGAATTGTATTTTTTAGAATATGATTGATTGATTTGTCAGTTTAAAACCATGAATCCTTAGACCTACAATCGTCCATAGTTGTTTCAAATTTGAGAATTATGTGAACATATGTATTTTCAAAAAGACCAAGTACCATCACACCTCTTATTGCGCACCCTCACAAGCATCATTGAAAAGAACTATTGTCGACAAAAACAAATCTCCTGCAACGTGTATTCATTTTGAAAGAGACACTACCGTACGTGGAAAGCAGGGTCGGCAGAAAATAATTCTCCAAAAAAACACCGAAAAAATAAAATAAATTATTAAGTAATTTGTCAAAATCAACAAAAATAAAGTCAACAAAAAGTTTTTAAAAAATTACACTCAAAAGTGGATGAAAACATTATTGAAGGTTAGATTAGATTGCCAAAGCCTCACACAAACACAAGGAATGCATAAGAAGAGATAACCTTGACTCATGGGCTCCACCTCTTTAGTAACACACACAAGGGAGTCCCCTTGGCAACCTATATGGGATATCAGCCCATGTTCTACTCCTACTACACTAAGGTCAGCCCATAACACTTAGGACTACCATCTCTCATTACATCTAACTACTACTCTTTCACCAGATGCAACTTCAGCCCATATCACTATTCTCCTTCAACACACACATCATCCAAACTACCTCATTAGCATTGGCTATGAGCAACTTCAGCCCATGCAACTACCCTACTTCAACAAACATAACACGGCGAAAGTAATAGACAAAAAATAAAATAAAATGTTTAGCGGATGGGAGAAATTAATGTTAGCTATTAATAATCAATTTATTAATAATTACTTTTGAAAGTGCCGACATCCACTGTTTCAACTTTTATTAATTATTCGACATGAAAGTGCGAACCCTGCCTTCCACTTACGGTAGTGTAAATCCTCTGTCATTCTTCCTTGTTAAGAAACATGCACATGCTACTTCCTTGCCTTTGGTGTGTAAAGGAGGATGAGTTTCTTCAAGAACATTGTTTGATGACATCCACGACATGAAAAATTTATTGATATCAAAAAGAAAAGACTAAATAAACTTTCGGCAGGTATTCGTGCTAAGGTAGAACCACCTATTGGCGGGCACCCTCCCATAACCGTTCCCTATAAATGATGCAGTGAACGGGCGGGTGCATTCTATGGCCGTGCAATCTTCTGGAAAGCCAGAATTAGGTGGCTAGTGTTCCCGCATGCACGTCAGTGCTGGTCGAATGTACAGGCAGCCTATGCCCGATAATAGGAAGCTAGGCGTTGTTTTTTCAAAAATTTCTGTAAATTCATGTCTTTATGGAAAAAAAAAAACATTCCAGTGCGACTGTCCTCTCTTAGTATTTCCTAATCTCTGAAAAGAAATCCAGCTCATGCACCTCATTGCAAATATGCGATATTCTTAAATATCCGGTAATAGGTGGTTCTACCTTATAAGTAAAGGGTTAATCTCTGGGCTAAAAACTTGGAATCTTCTTTTGAATTATGTTTTTTTCATATTTTAAAATATTCAATCAATGGAACATAGATAGATTTATCTGTAAAAGTCTCACTTTTGGTTTCATCTTGTGTTTTTACTTTCCACATTGGACTCCAAGTTCTTTTTCTTTTTTCTTTTTTCTTTTTTTTTTCACAACTGTGAGGAGGTCCTATTTGACGTTCCTCTTGTTCTACTTTATTTATTTATTTAATCTTTTTTACCAACATTTGCAATGATTTTCAGTAGTTTTGTGATATAAAATTTGGTTCCATCTTGATTATATTTTCACAAAATAAATCGATAGAATTTTTCATTTTGAAATTATGAATTTTAACCCAGATTCTCAAACTTACAAGAGGAAAGAAGGAATGAATAACGTACGGGGTACAATTGCAAGTACAATTTTCATCAGTTTAAGCATTTCAACCTACATGAAGCGTTGATTTTCAATGATAAAAAATTGTAGCACATAAAACTTTGAATTTAATAACCAATCTTAATTGTTTTTTGCACAATGTATGAGTTTGTTATACATTTTTAAGCATAATATGCATAGACCACTATTGATGTTAGTAGGTGTAACACTAACTGTCTTTTATTTCTAGTCCAATCAGATTGCTAGCTTGGTGTTCATACTTAATGCTTGTGACAACTAGATTGGAAACTCTTGAAGCTGAAACATGTACTTTAATAGGCAACCTAAATTAATACCTAACAATTTCTAGTGATTCTACCTTAGCTCTTAACCCCTAACCGCCCAACCATGCAATTTTTGCATGATGTACATATTTGAAGTCCGTTTTTTCATCCATCATGCACTATTTGCATTGTGGATTTTTTATTGAAGCTTTTATGGGAAGTTAGCTCCTTGCATGTGTGATCCGATTAGAAAGGGAATCATTTGTGGAACATTTATGCCTCATTTCTTGTTGTAGTGTTCCACCCAAAATTTTGAAGATTTTAGTTTAGAAGTACTCTTGACAAATTCAACTACTAAAATTAAGCAACCATAATATCTCCAAAAATCACTATACTTAGAGTATTCCATTTCAACCCATCACAACAAATTTCATTATTAGATTGTCAATATTTTATTTGTAATCATTTTACAAAAAAGTGTTGAATTTCAAGTTTGAAATTTGATAAACAAATATTGGTGATAGAAATCGCAAATCTAACCATATGGATAGAATCTAAAATGCATAATGTACAACTTTTATTCAGTCATCAACTTGAAAGTATCCCTCTTAGTTTCATTTAATAACGCATCTTTGGAAAACTACCAAATTTGAAAAGGGTAAGAACGTTTAGGGGTTAAGCGCGCAAGGAGCCCTGTCGCGCTATGTTTGATCGTTTTTGAACCGAAAATTGATTTTCACCTAGTTCCTAATTACAAATGAAAACGGTCCCAACTAAGCAAGTATAGGAGTTGTCTTGGGAGTTATCTTCTACTTTCTAGTCCAATTTACGATTCTTCAAAATTGTTTAAATTGCGAGTTTTACAACACTTTGAAGCTCAAAACCCTAAAATTTTAATATACACTGCAGAAGAAGTTTTTCAATCAAATATCTTTTTATGTACGTTTCAAAAGCATTCCACCTACACCTTGCTCTTCATCACTATCATTTACATTTTTCTTTAAATTACCATACTATTCAAAACATTTTTGTAAATAACATGACTATTGCAAGAGAAACGCTTTGAAAAACCTTATAAAAATCGTTTTTATTTAAATAATTATAAAAAAAACTTGTAAATCAGTTTAATAACTGTCAATTATATACGAAAGATACCCAAAAAATGAATACGTTTTAAAATGTGAGAAATTGATGAAATTAGACCGGGTAAATGTAGTGTGCGCGCTTAACCCCTAAACATACAAGGTTGTACATGGAATTGACAATTTGAGAAAGATCATCATAAAATACTATTCAAAAGAATATTTTGGAATTGATGTATGAATGAGAGTTCTAGAGTTTGAATTTTAAATTCCATCCGTACGATTCGATTCACTAATACTATCACCAATATTTTATTATGAAATTTGAAGATTAAAATTAAAAATTCTTTCTAAATTTGATTACAAACAAAATTTTAATAATTTTTGAGTAGAATTTGTTGAAATGAATTTGAACCGAGATACTCTTAAATATGATGATTCTTTGAAATTTTTGTGTTTTTTAAATCTATGACTTCATCTTTGCCAAGCCACTTTTGAATAACAGTCAATGCAATTTTGGCTTGATCAACAACTTGACATACATCTACATTTGTAAATAAAAATAAATAAAAATAAATAAATATATATACACTAAGTGTGGCTAAATCAAACCATTATATAGGACAAAAACTTGGTGAAGTATCTTTAAAAAATTTAATTTCACGTTCAAATTTTATACAAAGTTATTGGTAATAGCAATTATAGCTTTGACTGTTTAGATAAAATCTCAATTTGCTTGTGTACAACTTTTATTCATACATCAAGCTCAAAATATCCCTCTAGGTTACATTTTATAATGCATCTTTGCAAAACTGCAAAATTAGGAGAGGGCTCTAGGCATTTAGGTCATAGCTCGGGTCACACGTACGGGTGCCTCCACCTTATGATTTGTATATTCTTCAACATTTTTGTAATGCAAATAAGGTAGGATGTTCTAAAACCACCACCACCCCCAATTACGACAAGTAGACCTTTTTGTAAGGCCACCACGTTGAGACTTGATACGGCCAATTTCACTATTCAAGTAGAGCAATGGCATGCCAAGCATTGTGAAGAAATAGTTGGCGGCTTTGGGAATCATTATGAGTGAAAACTAGTACCACATGATGTGAACATGGGGAAACCTCGAGGTCTGATTTGGATCACGAAGTTCCTTTCGCGTCGAAAATTTGTATCAATTTAAATATAGGGAATTAAATTGCGAGAATTTGTGCAATCCGTGAGAAATCTTCTTCCAACTGACCAAAAAAAAGCTTCTCATAATTAACCTTGTTAAAATGAAGCCATATTACTTAAGTTGGTGGTTTTAGGACATCCTACCTTACATTATAATAATTTTGGGATGACATAACCAATTTTAATTTTAGCTATTTATTTATTTACAACAATAAAAATGCAGCTTGTTGGACAGTGCACCAGATCTCGGTATACTCCGTATAGTGTAACTGCAGACACTGGTACTGCAGATGGTTGAAAGAATCCAAAACCCTAAAACCCAAGCACACTTCCTTGTACACTAAAATTGGCAACGTAAAATGCGAAAATCATTACATCTTTTGAGCATGACCTATGCACACTTTGCTGAACCCAAAAAACAATCTCTGTAAAACAAGAAGTGCACAACTTCCTGCAATCCTTACAAAATCACAACCTCGGCAAAGTTGAGTACTTCTACGATATGTGGAATTTGGATCCCGGAGCTGCACTAAGGTAACCATACCTTAAAGCGATCACCTTACCAAGTGAGCCTATTTACACACATAAAATAGAAAATCTTTTCAGTGGGTCTTGATAGCAAGTTCAAGAGGATTCCAACGGACTTTAGCATGCATCACGGTTTGTTTTTTTTGGCTTCTTGGAGCCAGACTCCAATAATGTGGCATAGTCAGATTGGTCTAATTCTAAAGGGACCACCTTCCATTGCATGCATGGGACACTGCTACAATGCACAAAAAAAATCCATGGCATGCATTATTTGGACACCGTATGAATAAATTATGAATTTCCAAAGTGCTGACTATAAGTTGACCTTGACCCTAAACTCTAATGTTCACATTGTGCACATTCTCATCAATAGTAGGGTGTCAAAATCTACTTATTCTTGAAGATTGAGCTATGGACGCTTTATGGAAATGGTTGCTTTTAAATAGCCAAAGTTGTCAGCAATTATGAGGTCCTACTTTTTTAGGTAGAACTTCTAGTTGTTTGACAAGAACCTACATGACATCGTGACTACGTGACATCGTGACTACGTGACAACGTGACTAGTTGCAAAGCATCAAGGCTAGGCACTACCAACAGAAGGCGTCGCTTTTCACTCAGTATGTGAGTCAAACGGTGCCCATACGCTCAAGACTTGGTGAATGCGATTCATCACATAAAACAAGTGTTTACATTGAACTTTGACATTGTTCTTGAGTGAAAAGCGATGCCTTTGCTGATAGTGAGGAGAAGGATCAGGAATTCTATACTGTTTTTTCACATATGAAATGAAAAAAAACACTCTTTAGTAGTCTTTTCATAATTTTGAACTTATATAACTTATATAGCTTATACCGGTACTTCCAAATGTGTATTTTGGATAACATTCATACATGAATTTCATTTTCACTTATATTATTTATAAAACTTTAAAATATTTTAAGATATTCATAAGAATATTATATGATCTAAAACAATCTCTATCTAATTTTCGCACAAAAATCTGAATATATATAATTATGTATATATATATAGAATGTTACAAAGAAGTTAAAATTAAATAGAACAAATAAGATAATTCACAACACAAATATCATTTCGCAAATGAAGTTTATGTGATGGATTATCATATCTGTTCTACTTCTTCTGAAATTTGTTACTAAGATTTAGGATACATGTTGTTATTATTGATTCTTCGAGGACATTCATTAACATGTGGTTACAACATATTCAAACTCGTTCACCATACTTGTCTTCTCATTGCTTTTAAAATAGATGCACAAGGACTGCGTTTGCTCAATATCCATCACTTGATGCTAAAAACTAAAAACAATTGAACAAGTGATTTGAAAAAGATAGGAAGAATGTATGTGCATTTATAATCAACATTTGAGTAAATAATTGCCCTTTGAAGAGGTGCGAACTCCAAACAACATATCCCTTGAGCTCCAAACGACTTTTTGAATAGACATTCATAGTGTATGCTAATCATTGTCTATACCCCCTTGGCGGTCCGTCCAACATTCTGTCCATCCAACTATGCACCATTCATTTTTCGTGCTCCCACACATCAATCATATAGTGTGTTTCTGCAAGCTTTATCACAATGCTTTGCGTTGTTTGATTTTTTAGACTTTACGGCTTTTGCAGCTTTTTGGCGCCCTTAAACCTTTCCTACCAAAGGAGGTATTTCCTGCCCCTATTTGGATGTATGCCATTCGGATTAGGGGCAGAAAGGCCCTCACAAAGGTCTTGTATTTATAAATATTTAGGAGATATCTTGCTTCCAATTCTTTGAATGGTGGCTTGTATAGGGAATTCATAAGTTACTACATGTATTCTCATTGTTACCCTTGTCATTGGACTTTATTGACTATACTATTTATTACATTCGGCATGTGGTTGCGTGTGATGTTGATATTGGTCCTAATTAGTGAATTGATAACTCTAAGAGTAAATTGTGGCAGACTAGGAGTGTTCCTCACTTCCTCCCAAGGGATTTTGTATCCCTATCACGGATGGTTTCATCCGGACAGGGGTAGAACATCTCTACTAAAGTCTAAGCTTTTAGGGATCCCTATCCCAATTCTCTATACGAGGAAATATTTGGGGAAATTATATAGGGAATTCTATATTGAGGCCAAGTGGTGGGGAGACATTGATCTATTCCATACTTGCCCCCATTTGGATGATGGTGATAGAGATAGGAATAGCACTAGTGGAGATGCTCTATATAGTGGAGAGTGGAATCACGTAAGTGGAACAGTCTTACAGGTTCACGAGCTATGGTACACCAATACTGTAGTATTTGGTAGTTTTTTTCCTATATTCTTAATCTTTATTCGTGGTGTTTATCGAATTGGAACTATCACGGTATTTTTGTAGAATATTTTGTAGTCGCGTAAACGTTTTATCTTTTTATTTGGTCTAATTTTCATTTTTATGTTGTCGATTTAGGAGCTATAATGTGTTAGAGTTGTAGAATTTCGATTGAGTGGTGTGTGAGAAAATTTTAGACCTTGAATAGATTTAGAGTCGACCTAGAATAATTGAAGATTATAAGTAGGATTAATAGGGAGTTAAACTAAGAGTACCCATATCACGCCATTGCGTCTCACTTGTACCCATATCAGACCAAATGTTGTTCCTAAATTCTGCTCATGAGCTAACCCAAAACCACCTACTATTTCTTCGCAGTGCTTGGCATGCCATTGGTCTACTTGAATAGTGAAATTGGTGGTTTTGAGTCTCAACTGTGATGGCCCCAAGAAAATTCTACATGTCATAATTGGGGGAGGTGGTGAACATCCTACCTTAAGTCTACAAGCTGCTGAATCAAACATAAGCTGCTGAATCAAACATAATGGACTCGTCAACGATCAACGAGAAAATGGAGAAAACGACACAACTCTGTCAGTCCCAATCAAAATTTTCATCCATCTTCCTTCAATGTTTCTTTCATCAATGAAAAGTGCTGTCTCCTGTTATTTTGAGAAGAAAACAACAAAGGTTCGAGTCCTTCCCATCTAGCCAGAGACTTGCGCTGAGATAGGTCCTCAAGAAGTTCCTTCCTGCCTCAGGATTAAGGAATGAATCGAAGTCATCCGGCTTAAAAATGCCTCCTGTTCCTTGTCCAAGAAATTAGCACATGGGTCAAAACTCGACGTTTAAGTTACTCTGCTGCCACTGGAAGCTCTGAAGCTTTTAGCCCCCGGGGCTAAACTGGCTTGGGGGGGCTAAACCAGGAAGTTTAGCCCCGGCTAAACTGGAATCTCTCCTTTTTTAGCCCCGGCTAATTTGTGTTTTAGCCTCGGCTAGTGGTACAAAAAGGGGGCTAATGGTACAAAAATTTTAGCCCCCCTCATTTTCACATAGTGCTAAGAAGGGCTAGAGAAAGGGGCTAAACTACCCCAGTTTAGCCCCGGCTAAACTGATCAAAGTTTCCAGTGTGCATGAGCTGCTGCCCCCTGCCCGCCCGCATCCCAATGCAACTTGACGCATCCCGACGCCCAGGCAACCCACTTTCGAAGCACCGTAGTGACGAGGACCAGTTCAATCACTCCGACAGTTCTTCTTCTTCTTCTTCTTCTTTGTACTCAAAGAGTTACTGTTGTGTTATTTTGGCACAACAGATTGTGTGCACAAGTCTGCAATCATAAAAATCTTCCTCCGAATTGAAAAGAGTACTTACACTTGCTGTCACCGGAAGTTTCCAAGACGTTAGCCGGGGCTAACGCAGTGTGCGTTAGCCCCGTGATTAGCCCCCCCCTTACACACGCAGCAAAAAATCCCAGATTTCTTTCTACTTTGGACTTTAGCCCCCAAAATGATCCCATTACCGGGGCTAATCTTTGGCAAACTAGAAGAAAGGGCAGGTTTAGCCGGGGCTAAAGTGCCAAAGATTAGCCCCTCCGCCGGTTTAGCCCCGGGGGCTAACAGCTCCAAAACTTCCTGTGTGTACGGTGCAGCTAGCTAGTGTTCATTCTTATCCTTCTTCAATCTCCTTGTTAGCAAATAGATTCTCCTGAGCACGTGTGTGTGTGTGTTGTGTCCTTCACGAGGGTTCGCATTTCCAACCACGCATCAAGCGTTTGCTTCCCTCCTTGGCGGAAGCTGTACGTGTCGGAGGTCAGACTGCAAGCGTTGCCGTTCATACTCTCAAGTTGCTCACGACATCGATCACCTGCTTAGTGCTCAAATTCCTTACATGTAAGTTGTTCGCTTCTTCATCTCGTTGTTGTTGTTATCCTCTTAGAACGTCAAGAATATTGCTCTTTTCTGGAGCCGTCTTTCAATGTAAGGTGTTTGGCACATTTGTTACATCAAGAAAGATAATGTGCACAAAAGGTAAACCATGTTTATTATGTGACTTGTCACTCAACCATAGAAGTGAGATCTTGTTCAACAGACAGTTGTATCTCCTTCACCCACCAAGCCACACTTATAGTCCTAGTACTGTTTGTTTACATACTTAAAATATGTACAGACTAACTAGACTATTATTTTGGTGTTTTAACTTATTTGGAGTCGTAGACTCTTGATCTATCATTTTCCATTACCATATGAGTAATTTAGGCATAGACCCTTGGTCTATCAGTTCCCACATGAGTAACTTAATTACCACATGAGTAACTTAATTCCAACAACATTTGGGTAGGTTGTAAGTAGTTCATGGTCGAAGAGTAGGTGTCTCGGATTTGATCATGTGGCTTTCTTCAACAGCACTGGTTTTGTGCTTTCTGTTCGTACTGTATGTTTTGGAGAGCAAATTCCTGCCTTACTGTCCTAGCACCTGGCCTTCATTTCACCGACTGGTCGGTTGGTGCAGATTACTTCGGATTTCCAAGTTCACAAGAGTGTACTGTACAATGGGCACGGCGAGCTCGAGTGGGAAAGCTGTGCGAAACAATCGATGCAAGAACACCAGAGCGGGAGATTCATCGGAGTGTGCAAACACAGGGCCTCCAAATCACGAGAACCACGAATCAGACGTATTTTGTTTGGCTCCATCTGTTTCTTTTTATTACTCTACACGCATTCAACGCATGATCGATGCCGGGACAAACACGATCAAACATGCTGAGACGACCGAGTCATCGACAGTGGAGGCTGAGATCGAGGCCTCGAAAGTGACGTGGAGCGAACTAGACAAGGCCACAGTGTCCCAGACAGAGTACTTGGCAGACACAAACCAAAAATACTTTGAGTTGTTGAAACTCAGAATGTATAGCTGTGAGGCTAGCTAATCAGAGTATTGCAAAAGAATGCACAGAGGAGACGAAAGTAATGACTTGTCAGTTTCGAGACTTTGATACTTTTATAGTGGGTGAGAAATTGGCGGAGGGAGGGCAAGCTGAGATCTATGCAGCCACTTGGGACACGATGGAAGACCCTCATCGCTGGAAGACAGAACACAAGATGGTGCGTCGGGAGCCTATGGTGGTGAAGGTGTTCAAGGCCGGAAGTCTTCTCTCAGATCTTGAGAAGCAGTGGCATCCTGCTCTATTGAAGCAATATGAGCGTGAGTATCTTGACATGTATATTGACATGTATCCTTAGGAGGTTACTCTTTGTATCTTTTGAGTATCACGTGTGAAAAAAAGGTATTTAAAAGTATCCTAAAAATTAAAAATAATCCTTGCTATAATTAGTAATAATTAATGAATGTTCTCTTTTTATTCTTGTAATGAATTGCGAGCATCCTATATTAATATAAATCATTTATAAAGATTATCTTCAAAGTGTTGTTTGAACCCTATCTTTGTTCGCACGTTGTTACATAATATTTGGAAGTGACCTCCTCGAGCAGGTATCTTCACAAGCAATCTGTGCCTAGTATTCTGGAGGGTGCAACGTTGTTGAAAGATGAGAGGTTGTTGCACAGATTTGCCTTTGTGATGGGCAGGATGTGGGGCGATTTGCGGAAGTTGATAGACCACCAAATGATCCATGTCTCGTACAACCGAGGCCCTCCTTTCCCTTTACACCAAATCTACAATCTCATGCGGCAAATTGCCAGGGACATGCGCTCATTGCATGACCAAGATCCACCCATTCTGCACATGGATCTCAAAGCAGCAAATGTGCTTGTGAACAGACTAGATGCGGACAGACCGGAAAGATATTTTGTGCACTTGGCTGACTTTGAATGCTCCAAGGGTGTGGTGGGTACTGGTTTTTGGAGAGCCCCAGAGATTCTCCTGCAATTGAAGCTCATGGATCCTGACTCTCTTTTGGACTTGAAGTTCACAGACAAGTGCGATGTGTATAGCTATGGCATGTTGTGCTATGAGATAGTCACCGGTCGCATTCCATTTGAAGATTGTTTGTTTGATGAGACTTGTGAGCTTGTATTGAATGGATTTAGACCTGAGTTGCCCATGCATTTAGTGGCTTGGGTGAAAAATATTATTGTGAGTTGTTGGAGGAACGGCATGCCATACCCTAGTTTTGAAGTTATTGAAAATGACATTTTCATATGGACTGGTGAAAAATATTATTCATTAGAAGCAAAAGGGCTTCGGGAGGGCTCGGGAGGGTTTCCTCAAGATAGTTCTCCTTAGCTTATAATTTCGTTCTCATTGATAGTTCCCATCAACAAATAGAACACAATCTTGGTGGGTGACATTTCGCCCCACATCACTTGGCGCCAATTTCCTCACCCGTGCTTTGTGAATTCCCGCCAATTATCAAGGTATGATTCTTGCCATATTCTTGATCTACACCATATTCCTGCCATCTTGCTCTTCCCGCCATATTCTTCGTCTACACCATTGGTGCTACTTTCATGCATTATATGGGCAAACCGTCTTCAAACACACGAGAACTTTCTTGGTGAACGCAAGAATCAAATTGGTAACGCCAAGGAACCCAAAGCTCTCCCTTGGCCTCGGTTCACTTCTAATGAGTGAGTTGTTGGCATGTTGTTCCTTTTGAGAGGCCTAGTTTTGTAGATATTGAAAATGACATCCTCATATAGACTAATAGAATATTAGTTGATATCTCTAAATGCCAATGCTTTAGTGAAGAGGCATTGCATGGATATCATTGATGGATACTTATGAGAGAATGTGTTTATTGTATTTGTATGTAGATGAATGCATTTTTGTTTCATTGCAACTTGTGTTTCTTCTTCTTTTCATATTAAAGATCTAATCTTCTTTTAGGAAATTAAATGTGATTACCGTACAAGGAAGGCAGGGTCGGCAGAAAATAATTCCCCAAAAAAATGCCGAAAAAATAAATAAATTTATCAAGCATTTTGTCGAAATCAACAAAAATGAAGTCAACAAAAATTGTAGAGAAAAAACAAAGGAAAAGATGTAGCCGCTAATAAAATTCAATGTTAGTTATTAATAGCCAAATTTTTAATAATTATTTTTGAAACTGCCGACCCCTACTTTTCAAACTTTAATTAATTATTCG
Source organism: Pohlia nutans (assembly GCA_022496805.1). Classification (NCBI taxonomy): domain Eukaryota; kingdom Viridiplantae; phylum Streptophyta; class Bryopsida; order Bryales; family Mniaceae; genus Pohlia; species Pohlia nutans. Next base: position 12,799,713 of record CM040091.1, on the reverse strand, counting down.
ACGTCAAAGTGCCGACCCTACCTTCCTACTACGGTATCCTTTAATGGATTTTTTTTTGGGGATGTGGTGGTTGTTAATCGAGTGGTGCTTTCACCAATTCAATTTCTAAACCCTATGCAAAGTTAGTGTTGTTGAAAGTAGATTTGGAGAGGTTTAGGTTGGGCAGTGTTCAATATGAATGTTAATTTCAAAGGGTTTCTAACCTAGTGTTTTGGGGTTTAGTGGTAACGTAGAAAAGTAGGATTAGTGTGATGGTTTGAATTGAAGGGTAGGGTAGCTTATTTGGTAATCGAGAATGTGGAACTAAACACTTAATTTTTGACAATCATCTCTTGGAGCTCTCTATTTGTTAATTGTGTTTTTTTGCTAATGTTTTAGAGTTTAAGCTTTCTAGAACGTACAAAAGTATTACTTGAAACTATTTGCTATTCTAGCATACATAGTGGAAAAGAAGAAGCTTCACCACTTGTTGAATGTGAATGGGGTACTAACCTTTAACCTAGAGGGGTCAAGGTGTTGGGTTTCCGAATGACTAATAGATTCAAACCACCTTATGTTCTCATCAATGCTTTGATGAAAGTCATTCAATTTTTTAAAGATACTTCACTAAGTTGTTGTCCTATCTTATGCTTCGATTCATTCATACTCACTACATCTTTTTATAAAATTACAAATATAGAAGTATGCTAAGTTGTTGACCAAGCCAAAATTGCATTGACAGTAGTTCAAAAGTGGCTTGGCAAAAATGAGGTCATAGATTTAAAAAACACAAAAATTTCAAAGAATCATCATGTTTAAGAGTATCTCGTTTCAAATTCATTCCAACAAATTCTACTCAAAATTTATTAAAAGTTTGTTTGTAATCAAATTTAGAAAGAATTTGTAATTTTAACTTTTAAATTTGATAATAAAATATTGGTGATAGTATTTGTGAATCAAATCATACGGATGGAATTTAAAATTCAAACTCTAGAACTTTTATTCGTACATCAATTCCAAAATATTCTTCTGAATAGTATTTTATGATGATCTTTGTCAAATCGTCAATTCCATGTACACTCTTGTACGTTTAGGGGTTAAGTGCGCACACTACATTTACCTGGTCGTACGTCATCAATTTCTCACATTTTAAAATGTATTAAAATTTTGGGTATCTTGCTCATATAATTTATTAATAAACCAATTTTATAAGATTTTCAAAGCTTTTCTCTTGTAATAGTCATGTTAATTACAAAAATGTTTTAAATAGAATGGTAATTTAAAGAAAAATGTAAATAATAGTGATAAAGATCAAGGTGTAGGTGAATGCTTTTGAAACTTACATAAAAAGATATTTGATTGAAAAACTTCTTCTGATGTGTATATCGGAATTTTAGGATTTTGAGCTTCAAAGTGCTGAAAAACTCGCAATTTAAACAATTTTGAAGAACCATAAATTCCCGGGTACGCAACTCCCATATTATACGCAGGGGGCATCGGCATTAAAACGCCTCAGAGGACGGCTTTTGTTAAAATTATACGAAATTATACAAAAATAAAAGGACTAAGAAGTTGGGTGAAGACCAAATTAAATAAAATGAGATGTAGAAAAAGTTGGGTTTTATATTTATTAAAAAAAAATCTCCACAACATATATAAAGAATTGAAACACCTATGCATAATTTAAAAAAATCAAGACAAGAAGTTGCCTCCAAGTAAAATTAAAAGTCATTGGCAATGTTTTATTTATAATAAAAATATCTTAAAATTTTATTAAAACGCCCAAAAAGTTGGGTGGTTTGGCCTATGGTACATGTATTAAAAAAGCTCATATAATTAGGTTTTTAATGCTATTATATGCTTCAAAGAGTATTCATTTTTTATATATAATTACATTTTTGGATTCCTTGTTAAAAAGGCTACAAGAAATTCCCGTATCAAAACAAATTATATGACTTGAGATTGGACTAAAATGCATTATAAGTGATTATAATCAGGTTCATATAATATGGGAGTTGCGTACCCTGGCATAAATTGGACTAGAAAGTAGAAGATAACTCCCACACTTGCTTAGTTGCGACCATTTTCATTTGTAATTAGGAACTATGTGAAAATCAACGTTTGATTTAAAAACGATCAAACATGGCCGGACAGGGCTCCTTGCGCGTTTAACCCCTAATTGCCCAACCATGCATATTTTGCATGATGTACAGATTTCATCCGTATTCTCTCATCGGTCATGCACTTTTTGTGGTGTGATTTTTTTACTGAATTTTTTATAGGAAGTTAGCTTAATGTATGTGTGATCCGATCGAAAAGGAAATAGTTTTTGAAAAACATTATGCCTCATTTTGTGTTGTAGTATTTCACCCAAAATCTTGAAGATTTTGGTCTAAAAGTGTTCTTGAAAAAAAAAACTATTAAAATCAAGCATCCAAAAAATCTCCAAAAATCACTACATCTAAAGTACTACATTATAACCCATCACAACAAATTTCATCCACATATTGTCAATATCCTATTCGTAATTGAATTACAAAATAATTTTTTATTTTATGTTTCAAATTTTTTTAAAAAAGATTAGTGATAGCAGTTATAGATCTAACCATATAGATAGAATCTAAAATTAAAAATGTATAACTTTTATTCATACATCAAGTTCTAAATATTCATATTAATTGTATTTTATAATGCATCTTTGCAAAACTACCTAAACTGGATATAAGTGAGGACGTTTAGGGGTTAACCCCTAAACGTTCTTACCTTTTCAGATTTGGCAGTTTTCCAAAGATGCATTATAAAATGCAACTAAGAGGGAGATTTTTCAAGCTGATGAATAAATAAAAGTTGTACAATATGCATTTTGGATTCTATCTGTACGGTTAAATTTGTGATTGTTATCACCAATATTTGTGTATCAAATTTCAAACTTAAAATTTGACACTTTTTGATAAAATGATTACGAATAAGATATTGACAATCTAATACTGAAGTTTGTTATGATGGGTTGAAATGTAATACTCTAAGTGTAGTGATTTTTGGAGATTTATGGTTGCTTAATTTTAGTAGTTGACTTTTTCAAGAGTACTTCTAGACTAAAATCTTTGAAATTTTGGGTGGAACACTACAACATGAAATGAGTCATAAATATTTCACAAATCATCCCCTTTCAAATTGGATCACACATGCACGGAGCTAACTTCCCATAAAATTTTCAGTAAAAAATCCACATTGCAAAAAGCGCATGATGGATGAGAAAATGGGCTTCAAATCTGTACATTATGCAAAAATTGCATGGTTGGGCAGTTAGGGGCTATGGGCTAAAGTAGAATCACCAAAAATTGTTAGGTGTTAATTGTGGTCGCCTATAAAAGCACATGTTTGAGCTTCAAGAGTTCCCAATCTAGTTATCACAAGCATTAATTATGAATACCAAGTTAGCAATAAAAGACAGTTAGTGGTACACTTGCTGACATCAACAGGTCTATGTATATTATGTTTGAAATTTTATAACAAAATCATACATTGTGAAAAATATAATTACAAATTGAGATTGGTTATTAAATTCAAAGTTTTATCATTGAAAATTAACGCTGCATGTAGGTTGAAATGCTTAAACTGATGACAATTGTACCCCTTTCCTTATTCGTTCCTTATTTCCTCTTGTAAGTTTGAGAATCTGGGTTTATTTTGTGAAAATGTAATTAAGATGATCCTCCCTGTGGGTTTTTGTAGAAAACTGGCTATGAAACGCAAAAAAAAAAAATCGTTTTTTTTTGGAACATCTTTAATCGAAATTAAGGCATTGTCGAATTCTTTATCAAACTCATTTTTTGAATAGGAGTCAATGCAGTCAGAGAAAATCATACTAGAGATCAGTTTTGAATACTACAGAGACTAGTGCTCCAGGTAGAGGTAGATTAGAGAAATCGACAAGAACAAAGATCGATTCGCAAGTGAGTCAAAACTCAACTATTAGCATTAATCAAGAAGAAAGATCGATTCACAACTGAGCCAAAACATTGAGTCAACACTCAACTATTAGCATTAATCAAGAAGAAAGATCGATTTACAACTGAGCCAAAACATTGAGTCAAAACTCAACTATTAGCGTTAATGAAGAAGAAAGATCGATTCACAACTAAGCCAAAACATTGAGTCAAAACTCAACTATTAGCATTAATGAAGAAGAAAGATCGCTTCACAACTGAGCCAAAACATTGAGTCAAAACTCAACTATCAGCATCAATTAATAGGAAGAAACAAAAAAATAGTAACACAATATTAGAAAGAAATATGTTTCAAATCCTAATTCGAATGAAACAATAGGGTAAAGGTAGTAATTAGTCTGTGCCACAATAAGGGATTGTAACAAAAACAAACCCTAAAACAAACACTGAAAAGATTTGTCGCTTGCAAAAGCACAATAGCACCCTAATTTTCACATAGACACAGCTTTCCTAAAACATAGAAAAGCCAAAGAAAGAACAAGAAAAAGAACATAGCAGAATCCTCCAAGCCTCCAAGCCTCCATCTGTGAGAAGAAATTTGAGAATTCCTCACGAAGTGGTATTCCTCACCTGTACCCATGCGACACAACGAACATTAGTTAGCCACATGACGTGCACGAGGTGTCTTCAGAATACCACAACTTGTTATCGTTGTTCACAAGAGAAAAAATCAAAACTGCAAACAGCAAATCACTGAAAGGAGGAGCGTAGCAAGTTATAAAAACACTCAAGAAAATTGGAGTCCTGCTGTTTGAACCTGTTGTTCGCTGATTTTAGAGCCAGGAGCCATTGTAATCGCCGCTCTGCATGCACAATACCAATCGACAAAAAGAGAGCACGGACAGCTTCACGTCTGAGAAAGACTCAAAACTCAGCCTGCTTTCTAAGTAACAACAAAGCGCGCTCTCGAGGCAAGCCATTCTTGCGGGGGAGAAATTTCAAATTTAAGAAGAATTGAAGAAGTGGGTCGGTCTTAATTTGCGATTAAGGCACAGCCTCCAATGCGCCGTCAAGAAGCGATCAGAAGAGAGACTCAGGTGTTACAGAGTCTGTCAGGTAAGGTATGCATGCGGAGCAGTAGGTAAGGGTTTTTATAAAAATAAAAACGATGAATTCATGTAGAGCTTGCCATGTTACGTTAATGGCTCGAAAAACGAAAAAACAAATAAGCTTTTAGTCTCAGTCTTAGTCGCTTGAATAATGGAATCAGCATATTTAGAAGCTCCAGGCTTATTTAAAGGCCAAAGTAATTTCTAAAAAAAGAAAAAAGAAAAAAGAAACTACACTGAGTGAGTATGCATACCTGTACTTACTTCAATATATGAGGCCCATGGCAGATGGCTTCAAAATTATGGTAGATAACTTCAAAAGGTTGCGGGGGCACTTGATCAGTCGTCCCCTTAACCTTCTAAATGCCTATAGCCCTCTCTAAATTTTTAAAGTTTTGAGTGTAAAAGTGCTTTCAAAAACTTTAAAGATTTCAGTGTAAAAGTTCTTTGAAAAATTTCGGTTGATTTTCAAAAATGGTTAGAAAATAGTTAGAAAATATCGGTTGATTTTCTAACCAAAATCTGAAAATTGAAATCTTTAAAACGGTTGAAAATTGAAAAACCTTTAAAATGGCTGAAAATTGAATTCTTTAAAAATTTTGGTTTGAAAATAGTTAGAAAATATCGGTTGATTTTCTAAAATGGCTGGTTAATTTTTCAAGCCTCGTGCTTATTATCGAGAGGAATCCACCAATATTTTCTAAATATAATAAAAAAATAGCTACAATAGCCAAGATAGATTCAAGAGGAACCGGTTGATTTTTAAAAAAACATAATCATGGCTGCTTTTGCTTGAATATTTCTTAAGTGCTGGTAAGGTAAAAGCATTAGAACATGTTAGGGACTAATTCTAGTCACCTATGCAAGCAATGGTTTCAACTTCGTGAGTTTCCAATCAAATTATCACAACCATTAGCTATTGTAGAATTTCTATTGATGTTAGTGTGGAATTTCTATTGTAGATTCTATGGGAAGTTAGCTTCTATGTGATTTGATTAGAAAGGAGGTGATTTCTGAAAATTTTATGCCTCATTTCATGTTGTAGTGGTCTAGGGTAAAATTTTGAAGATTTTAGCGTACAAGTGATCTAAAGAAGTCGACTCATAAAATTTGGCGACCAAAAACACTCCAAAAATCACTACACTTCAACCAATCACAAAAAAATTCATCCGTAGATTGTCAATATCTTATTTGTAATTGAATTACAAAATAATTTTGAATTTCACGTTTCAAATTTTATACAAAGTTATTGGTAAGAGCAATTATACATTTGACCATAAAGAGAAAATCTAAAATTGGTTATGTTATTCATATATCAAGTTCAAAATATCCCTCTAGGTTGCATTTTATAATGCATCTTTGCAATACTGCTAAATTTGGAGAGGACTCTAGGCCTTTAGGTCACAGGTACTAGTGCCTCCACTTTATGATGTGCATATTCTTCAACTTTTTTGTAATGCAAATAAGGTAGGATGTTCTAAAACCACCACCACCCCCCCCAATTATGACTGTAGATCATTTTTGGGGCCACCACGGTTGAGACTTGAGACCGCCAATTTCACTATTCAAGTAAACCAATGGCATGCCAAGCATTGCGAAGAAATAGTTGGTGGCTTTGGGTACCATTATGAGTGAAAATTAGTACCACATGGTGTGAACATGGGGAAACCTAGAGGTCTAATTTGGGTCACGAAGTTCTTTTCACTTCAAAAATTTGTATTAATTTTATTTCTAGTTTTTATAATTCTATTTTAGTCACACTTTAAATTTTTGTGACCATAAGGGCGACAAAATTGCGAGAATTTGTGCATTCAGTGAGAAATCTTCTTCCAAATGACCAAAAAATATTTCTCATAATTAACCTTGATAAATTTGAGGCCATATTTCTTAAGTCGGTGGTTTTAGGACATCCTACCTTACATTATAATAAATTTGGAAATACATAACCAATTTTAATTTTAGCTATTTATTTATTTGCAACAATAAAAATGCAGCTTGTTGGACAGTTCACCAGATCTTGGTACAATACTCCGTATAGTGCAACTGCAGACACTGGTACTGCAGAATGTTGAAAGAATCCAAAACCCTAAAACCCTAGCACACTTCATTGTACACTAAAATTGGCAACGTAAAATGCGAAAATCATTACATCTTTTGAGCATGACCTATGCACACTGTGCTGAACCTAAAAAACAATCTCTGTAAAACAAGTGCACAACTTCCTGCAATCCTTACAAAATCACAACCTCGGCAAAGTCGAGTACTTCTAGGATATGTGGAATATGGATCCGGGAGCTGCACTAAGGTAACTATACCTAAAAGCGTTCATCTTACCATGTGAGCCTATTTACACCTATAAAATAGAAAATCTTTTCGGTGGGTCTTAATAGCAAGTTCAAGAGGATTCCAACGCACTTAAGCATGCATCAAGGCTTTTTTATTGGTTTCTTCAAGCCAGACTCCAATGTTGTGGCATAGTCAAATTGGTTTAAGCTTAGACTGACCACATTCCATTGCATGTATAGAACACTGCTATAGTGCAAAAAAGAAGCCCTCGCACTCATTATTTGGATATTATATGAACAGATTATGAATTTCCAAAGTGCTGACTATAGGTTGACCTTGACCCCAAACTCTAATGTTCACATTGTGCACATTCTCATCAACAGTAGGGTGTCAAAATCTAGTCATTATGGAAGATTGAGCTATGGACGCTTTACGGAAATGGTTGCATTTAAATCGCCAAAGTTGTTAGCAATTATGAGATCCTACTTTTTTGGTAGAACTTCTAGTTGTTTGACAAGAACCTACGTGACAACATGACAACGTGACTAGTTGCAAAACATCAAGGCTAGGCACTACCAAGAGAAGGCGTCGCTTTTTACTCAATATGTGAGTCAAACGGTGCCCATACGCTCAAGACTTGGTGAGTGCGATTCATCACGTAACACAAGTGTCTACACTGAACATTGACATTGTTCTGAGTGAGAAGCGATGCCTTTGCCGATAGTGAGGAGAAGGATCGGGAATTCTATACTATTTTAACACTTATGAAATGAAAAAAAAAAAAAAAAAAAAACACTCCTTAGTAGTCTTTTCATAATTTTGAACTTACATAACTTATACCGGTACTTCCAAATGCGTATTTTGGATAACATTCATACATGAATTTCATTTTTATTAATATTATTTATAGAATTTTAAAATATTTTAAGATATTCATAAGAATATTATATAATCTAAAATAATCTCTATCTAATTTTTGCACAAATATGTGAATATATATATGTATATATGCATATATATGTATATATGCATATATATATATATATATATATATATATATATATATATATATATATATATAAAATGTTGCATAGAAGTTCAAATTAAATAGAGTTGATATAATAATTCACAACACAAATATCATTTCGCAAATGAAGTTTATGTGATGGATTATCATATCAACTCTATCTCTTCTGAAATTCGTTACTAACATTTAGGATACATGTTGTCATTATTGATTCTTCGAGGACATTCATTAACTTGTGGTTACAACATATTCAAACTCGTTCACCGTACTTGTGTTCTCATTGCTTTTAAAATAGATTCACAAGGATTGCGTTTGCCCAATATCCATCACTTGATGCTAAAAACTAAAAACAATGTAACAAGTGATTAGAAAAAGACAAGAAGAATGTATGTGCATTTATAATCAACATTTGAGTAAATAATTGCCCTTTGAAGAGGTGCGAACTCCAAACAACATATCCCTTGAGCTCCAAACGACTTTTTGAATAGACATTCATAGTGTATGCTAATCATTGTCCATACCCCCTTGACGGTCCGTCCACCGTTCCGTCTATGATCCAACTATGCACCATTCATTTTTCGTGCTCCCACACATCAATTATATAGTGTGCGTATCTGCAAGCTTTATCACAATGCTTTGCGTTGTTTGATTTTTTAGAGTTTATGGCTTTGCAGCTTTTTGGCGCCCTTAAACCTTTCCTACCAAAGGGGGTATCTCCTACCGTTATTTGGATGTATGTCATTCTGATTAGGGGTAGAAAGGCCCTCACAAAGGTCTTGTATTTATAAATATTTAGGAGATATCTTGCTTCCAATTCTTTGTATGGTATCTTGTATAGGGAATTCCTAAGTTACTACATGTATTCCCATTGTTACCCTTGTGATTGGACTTTATTGACTATACTATTTACTACATTCGGCATGTGGTTGCGTGTGATGTTGATATTGGTCCTAAATGGTGAATTGATAATTGTAAGAGTAAATTGTGGCAGACTAGGAGCGTTCCTCCCAAGGGATTTTGTATGCCTAACACGGATGGTTTTCATCCAGACAGGAGTAGAAAATCTCTACCAAAGTCTAAGCTTTTAGGGATCCCTATCCCAATTCTCGCTATGAGGAAATATTTGGGGATATTATATAGGGAATTGTACCAAAATATCAAAGTCTCGAAACTGACAAGTCATTACTTTCGTCTCCTCTGTGCATTTCTTTGCAATGCTCTGATTAGCCTCACAGCTATACTTTCTGAGTTTCAACAACTCAGAGTATTTTTGGTTTGTGTCTGCCAAATGCTCTGTCTCGGACAGTGTGGCCTTGTCTAGTTCGCTCCACATCACTTTCGAGGCCTCGATCTTAGCCTCCACTGTCGATGACTCGGTGGTCTTAGCATGTTTGATCTTGTTTGTCCGGGCATCGGTCATTCGTTGAATGCGTATAGAGTAATAAAAAGAAACAGATGGAGCCGATCAAACAAAATACATCAGAGTCATGATTCTAGTGACTTGGAGGCCCTGTGTTTGCCGTAGCATTTGCACAGTCCGATGAATCTCCCGCTCTGGTGTTCCTGCATTGATCGTTTCGCACAGCTTTCCCACTCGAGCTCGCCGTGCCCATTGTACACTCTTGTGAACTTGAAAATCCGAAGTATTCTGCACCAACCGACCAGTCAGTGAAATGAAGGGCAGGTGCGAGGAGAGTACGGCAGGAATTTGCTCTCCAAAACGTACAGTACGAACAGAAAGCACAAAACCAGTGCTGTTGAAGAAAGCCACATGCACAAATCCGAGACACCTATTCTTCTACCATGAACTAATTACAATCTACCCAAATGTTGTTGGAATTAAGGTACTCATGTGGTAATTTGGTTACTCATGTGGGAACTCATAGACCAAGGGTCTATGCCTAAATTACTCATATGGTAATTAAGTTACTTATGAGGAAAATGATAAATCAAGAGTCTATGTCTCTAAATAAGTTAGAACACCAAAATAATAGTCTAGTTAGTCTGTACATATTCTAAGTATGTAAACAAACGGTACTAGGACTATAAGTGTGACTTGATGGGTGAAGGAGATACAATTGTCTCTTGGACAAGATCTCACTTCTATGGTTGAGTGGCAAGTCACATAATAAACATTGTTTACCTTTTGTGCACATTATCGTTCTTAATTTAACAAATGTGCCAAACACCCAACATTGAAGGACGGCTCCAGAAAAGAGCAATATTCTTTACGTTCTAAGAGGATAACAACAACAACGAGATGAAGAAGCGAACAAACTTGAATGTGGTGAGACATTTTTTAATTTTTGTGTATCTTAAATTTATGACCTCATTTTTCACGATTTCACTTTGAACTAGAGTCAATGCAATTTTGGCTTGGTCAACGACTTGACATACTTCTACATTTGTAATTTTAGAAAAATATGTACTCTAACTAGTATGACTAAATCCAGCCATTGGATAGGACAACAACTTGGTAAAGAATCTCCAAAAATTTGGATGAGTTTCATCCAAGCATTGATGAGAATGTGAAAAGGCTTTGAATCCGTTCGTGATCCAGTTTCTGAACGCTGGGACGTTTAAGGGTTAACTTATTCCTGAGGCAGGAAGGAACTTCTTGAGGACCTGTCTCAGCGCAAGTCTCTGGCTAGCTGGGAACGGGACTGGAATCTTTGTTCTTTTCTTCTCAAAAAAACAGGAGACAGTACTTTTTATTGATCAAAGAAACATTGAAGGAAGATGGATGAAAATTTTGATTGGGACTGAGTTGTGTAGTTTTCTCCATTTTCTCGTTGATCGTCATCGAGTCAATTATGTTTGATTTAGCGGCTTGTAGACTAAGTGGGGATGTCCTAAAACCACAACCTCCCCCAATTATGACATGTAGAATTTTCTCGGGGCCACCACAGTTGAGACTCAAAACCACCAATTTCACTATTCAAATAGATCAATGGCATGCCAAGCATTGCGAAGAAATAGTTGGTGGTTTTGGGTTAGCTCATGAGCGGAATTAGGAACAACAAAGTGTGAACTCAGGAAATTGGTATATGGTGTATGAGTCACAGGTTACTTTCCATTTTGGAATTTTGTATAAAATTGACAAATACGAAGTAGATGTTGCAAGTTTTTGCAATCGTCATCAAAAACTATTTCAAAAGTGGTCATGTTTTTTTTTTCGAATTTAGCACTGCCAAAAGTAGGCCAGATTGCTTCAATTGGTGGTTTTACCATATCTTGTTAACTACAGTGAGCGAGTTGAAGTACATCTTTCTCAAGACCTCAATACTATCTGCAATAATTTATCTTACATAAATTGTTTGTCGCTCCACCTGAGATATTTTATAGCCCTTCAACAGTACCAATATTTCGATAATTCATGGGTTCGTACATTTTTCGCACTGATTCCGCATTGGGTTAACCCCTAATTGCTTGAAATATTAGGTTAACCCCTAATTGCTTGAGCATCCATTTTTTGAACGATACATAGATTTCATCCATAGTTTCTCAGTCGTCATACACTTTTTGCAGTGTGGAATTTTTACTATAGATTCTATGGAAAGCTCGATGGGAAGTTAGCTTCACGTATATGTGATCCAATTAGAGAGGGGATGATTAGTGAAATTCTTTATGCCTCGTTTCATGTTGTAGTGATTCATCCAAAATTTTGAAGATTTCAGTGTAAAAGTGCGCAACCAAAAAAACTCCATCAGTTGAGCAACCAAAAAAACTCCAAAAATCACGACACTTCAACCAATCACAAAAGTTTCATCCATAGATTGTCAATATCTTATTTGTAATTGAATTACAAAAAAAAATTGAATTTCACGTTCAAATTTTATACAAGCTATTGGTAATAGCAATTATAGATTTGACTATGTAGATAAAATCTAGAATTGGTTATGTACAACTTTTATTCATACATCAAGTTCAAAATATCCCTTTAGGTTACATTTTATAATGCATCTTTGCAAAACTGCAAAATTTGGAGAGGGCTCAAGATCACAGCTCAGGTCACACGTACTAGTGCCTCCACCTTATGATGTGTATATTCTTCAACATTCTTGTAATGCAAATAAGGTAGGATGTCCTAAAAGCACCACCACCCCCATTTACGACATGTAGACCTTATTTGAGGCCACCATGGTTGAGACTTGAAACAGCCAATTTCACTATTCAAGTAGACCAATGGCATGCCAAGCATTACGAAGAAACAATTGCTAGCTTTGGGTATCATTATGAGTGAAAACTAGTACCACATGGAGTGAACATCGGAAAATCTAGAGGTCTCATTTGGGTCACGAAGTTCTTTTCACTTCAAAAATTTGTATTAATTTAAATATTGGGAATTAAATTGACAGAATTTATGCAATCCGTGAGAAATCTTCTTCCAAATGACCAAAAAAATATTTCTCATAATTACCATGTTAAAATGAGGCCATATTTCTTAAGTTGGTGATTTTGGGACATCCTACCTTACATTACAATAAATTTGGAATGACATAACCAATTTTAATTTTAGCTATTTATTTATTTGCAACAATAAAAATGCAGCTTGTTGGACAGTGCACCAGATCTCGGTACAATACTCCGTATAGTGCAACTGCAGACACTGGTACTCCAGATGGTTGAAAGAATCCAAAACCCTAAAACCCTAGCACACTTCATTGTGCACTAAAATTGGCAACGTAAAATGCGAAAATCATTACATCTTTTGAGCATGACCTATGCACACTATGCTGAACCCAAAAAACAATCTCTGTAAAACAACAAATGCACAACTTCGGATTTCTCTAAATCTCCCGGTGGTCTTCAATGAATGGGGACAAAAGTGCTCCCTATTTTTGTCGGTTCACAGGCCCACCTCAAGAAACAAACCCCTTCTCCAATGGTTTTATATTCCCAAGTAGGTCCCCCTAAGGTCCCCATACCTTTGGAAATATAAAACCTTTGGTGCTTTTTTTGGCAATTTGTTTTGCAAATTTGGGGCCTACTTGGGAATATAAAACAAATTGCCAAAAAAAGCACCAAAGGTGCCCAAAATGGAAATTTCACAAAAGGGGGGGGCATGAACAGTGGTCTTGCATTCAAGACCACCAAGGGATATAGAGACAGGGCACAACTTCTCACAATCCTTACAAAATCACAACCTCGGCAAAGTTGAGTACTTCTACGATATGTGGAATTTGGATCCCAGAGCTGCACTAAGGTAACTATACCTTAAAGCGATCACCTTACCAAGTGAGCCTATTTACACACTTAAAATAGAAATCTTTTCAGTGGGTCTTGATAGCAAGTTCAAGAGGATTCCAACGCACTTTCGCATACATCACGCTTTTTTTTTTGGCTTCTTGGAGCCAGACTCCAATGTTGAGGCATAGTCAAATTGGTCTAATTCTAAAGGGACCACCTTCCATTGCATGCATGGCACACTGCTACAATGCACAAAAAATTCCCTGGCATGCATTATTTGGACACCGTATGAATAAATTATGAATTTCCAAAGTACTGACTATAAGTTCACCTTGACCCTAAACTCAAATGTTCACGTTGTGCACATTCTCATCAACAGTAGGGTGTCAAAATCTAGTTATTATGGAAGATTGAGCTATGGACGCTTTACGGAAATGGTTGCATTCAACCCCTAAATTTCCTTGTGTTTTTGGGAGCTTGAAACCTCAAAACTGCGATTTTCTACCTCTATGTACTCCCGGGGATGTGAACCAAGTTTTTTTACTTCTTTTAGAATTCCAACTGTAAGATCTTGTACCTAAGCCTATTCATAGCTACTGCTTCAAAAATTGACCGTTGGATGTTTATCATTTGCAAGATCATAACATCCAAAGTTTGTGCAAAAGTTTTTCGAAGCATTGTTTGGGAGGCATTGTCTCCATAGTGCAAAGGGAGACTTGAAGATTGTTGCTCCAAACATTTTGCTCATATTTTTTTCCATGTAGATAACTAAGTTGGGTACGCTCATGCAAAATTTTAGAGACTCATTACGCGTTTCAAACCTTCATCCAAATTAATTTCCGGAAGTAGGTATAAAAATGGCAATTTGGTGAAACATGCATCACATTAATTGTATTTGATTTTTGGAAAAAATGAACGGTGATTAGGTACCTCTATGATTTTATAAATTTTAGGCGAAATTATTTTTTTAAAATTTCAAAATCTCAAATTTTGACAAATTTCGAAAGAAACAAATGTGAAATTACAAAAAACCGTGGAGGTTGCTGTTCTTTATTTTGGAGGCTGCCCTTGTCAAGCCAAGAATATAATCAACATGGGTCACTTCAAATTCTGAGCCTAAATGTGGTGAAGAGCATGTCTCCAAAAAAACATTGAAAAAATGATTATAATAAAAAGTTTTTTTCTGCCCCAGTTGGACTTGAAACCAAAAATTCAATAAAAAAATTATAAAATCCGAATTTGACTTTGTAATTTTTACCCCACACACCTTGTATGTATGACCACGCCCACGCCAAATTATGGTCTAAAATTCTTAATTTAGACCTTCCATCTAAGCTGCCCAAAACAGCAAATAGCCATTTTGGCTTTTAAGGGCCTTTAGGGGTTAAATAGCCAAAGTTGTCAGCAATTATGAGATCCTACTTTTTTGGTAGAACATCTAGTTGTTTGACAAGAACGTACGTGACAACGTGACTAGTTGCAAAACATCAAGGCCAGGCACTACCAAGAGAAGGCGTTTCTTTTCACACAGTATGTGAGTCAAACGGTGCCCATACGCTCAAGACTTGGTGAGTGCAATTCATCACGTAACACAAGTGTCTACACTGAACTTTGACATTGTTCTGAGTGAGAAGCGATGCCTTTGCTGATAGTGAAGAGAAGGATCGGGAATTCTATACTATTTTAACACGTATGAAATGAAAAAAAAAACACTCCTTAGTAGCCTTTTCATAATTTTGAACTTATATAACATATACCGGTACTTCCAAATTTGTATTTTGGATAACATTCATACATGAATTTCATTTTCACTAATATTATATATAAAATTTTAAAATATTTTAAGATACTCATAAGAATATTATATAACTAAAACAATCTCTATCTAATTTTTGCACAAATATGTGAAAATATATATATATATATATATATATATATATATATATATATATATATATATATATATATATATATATATATATATATATATATATATTGGTCCATACAAAATGACAAACAAGTTTAGGAAATCAAATCATAAATGTGAAATTTCATATGTAATGTTGCATAGAAGTTCAAATTAAATAGAAATGATACGATAATTCACAACACAAATATCATTTCGCAAATGAAATTTATGTGATGGATTATCATATCACTTCTATCTCTTCTGAAATTTGTTATTAAGATTTAGGATACATGTTATTATCGATTCTTCGAGGACATTCATTAACTTGTGGTTACAACATATTCAAACTTGTTCACCGTACTTGTCTTCTCATTGCTTTCAAAATAGATTCACAAGGATTGCGTTTGCTCAATATCCATCACTTGATGCTAAAAACTAAAAACAATGTAACAAGTGATTTGAAAAAGACAGGAAGAATGTATGTGCATTTATAATCAACATTTGAGTAAATAATTGCCCTTTGAAGAGGTGCAAACTCCAAACAACATATCCCTTGAGCTCCAAACGACTTTTTGAATAGACATTCACAGTGTATGGTAATGATTGTCCATACCCCCTTGACGGTCCGTCTACCTTTCCGTCCATCCAACTATGCACCATTCATATTTCGTGCTCCCACACATCAATTATATAGTGTGCGTTTCCATAAGCTTTATCACAATGCTTTGCGTTGTTTGATTTTTTAGAATTTACGGCTTTTGCAGCTTTTTGGCGCCCTTAAAGCTTTCCTATCAAAGGGGGTATCTCCTACCCCTATTTGGATGTATGTCATTCAGATTAGGGGCAGAAAGGCCTTCACAAAGGTCTTGTGTTTATAAATATTAGGAGATATCTTGCTTCCAATTCTTTGTATGGTGGCTTGTATAGGAAATTCATAAGTTACCACATGTATTCCCATTGTTACCCTTGTGGTTGGACTTTATTGACTATACTATTTACTACATTCGGCATGTGGTTGTGTGTGATGTTGATATTGGTTTTAATTGGTGAATTGATAACTCTAAGAGTAAATTGTGGCAAACTAGGAGCGTTCCTCACTTCCTCCCAAGGGATTTTGTATCCCTATCACGGATGGTTTTCATCCGGACAGGAGTAGAAAATCTCTACCAAAGTCTAAGCTTTTAGGGATCCCTATCCCAATTCTCTATATGAGGAAATATTTGGGGAAATTATTTAGGGAATTCTATGTTGAGGCCAAGTGGTAGGGAGACATTGATCTATTCCATACTTGCATTAGGAGAAATTTGTAGTCACAAAGGGGCCTTGGCCTTTGGCACGTGCTGAAAAATATAGGCCAAACCGTGCACTTTACAAGAGGTCACCAATGGTGCCACCGTGGCTGCCGGCAGCGCAGTTCCGTGGGTCGCGCCAATCGACGCTACCAACACTGCCGACACTGCCAGCACTGTGGCTTCCGACGCTGTCAGCGGGCAGCGACTGCACCAATGGGTTTACATAGAAAATGGTGTTTGGGCAGCCGGTTCACCTAACACGGGCAAGCTTAGAGGGCCCCTTTGGGACCCCATTTTTCTCCTAATGCCCCGATTTGGATAATGGTGATAGAGATTGGAATAGCACTAGTGGAGATGCTCTTAATAGTGGAGAGTGGAATCACGTATTGTGGACAGTCTAACAGGCTCACGAGAAATGGTAAACCAATATTGTAGTATTTGGTAGTTTTTTCCTATATTCTTAATCTTTTTCGTGGTGTTTATCGAATTGGAACTATCACGGTATTTTTGTAGGATATTTTGAAGTCGTGTAAATGTTTTATCTTTTTATTTGGTCTAATTTGCATTTTTTATTTAGTTGATTTAGAAGTTATATTCTGTAAGGGTTATAGAATTTAAATTGAGTGGTATGTGAGAAGATTTTAGACCTTGAATAGACTTAGAGTCGACCTAGAATAATTGAAGATTATAAGTAGGATTAATAGTGAGTTAAACTAAGAGTAGAAGGTTGGAAGAAGAGATGAAGTTGTAGATGAATGTAGTTTTGACAGGGAGGTTTCAAATCCTCTGTCTTGTTGTTTTGGAAGAGACTTCATAGTTTTTCCAAGCGAAGCCGTGCATGCAAGTAGGTAGGAGTAATTAGAAAACTTATCGATGTAGATCTCGTTGTGGTGTGGTTTGTGGACTAGCAATGGTAATCATCGGGAGTCGCGTTGATACTTGTGGCACGATGTTAGCATGGACTTCACAATCCAGGTGATCTCGGTGGACTACAAGATCATGAAGGAAATTAGGAAGATAATGATGATGACGACCATGAGGGCCATCACGAAGAGCATGAAGATGACATCCAAGAGGACAATCACAAAAAGCACTAAGACGATGAGGAGGGCCAAAGAAACCCTTGTATCCCTCTGTGCAATATTACAAAGGGAATTTAGGGTGACATTAGAGAAGGAGGTTTGGCCGCCTCCCTCTTTTTCATTTTTTTTGCAATTTTGGAGGTGAAAGTTACCTCTTGTCATTTGGTGTGCTTTGTAAGGATTTGTTTTACTTAATTACGATTCTAATTGCTCCAATTGATATTTGGTGGTTTTTTGACTATTTCATTCATTGTGTTAGTTTGAATGATCTTTGTAGTGAGCTTGTTTTGTGATTTTTAGTTGATTGTGGAGTATTTTATAAAACAAATATTCCGAGTGCACAATATTGCGCAATAGCGTAGCCAAATGTGCACTAGAGTTTGTTCCTCATTGGGTGTGCAAGATTTACTTGTGATTAGTAGGCAAAGGTGTATTCAAAAATTAGGGTTACGGGTACGACGTGAAAGCGATGTCCAAATCCTTTCAAAAATCACAATATTCATCTACATCCCCCTGCCAACGGTTATTTGGGTTTGGTCATTTTTTAGCATTGTGTGATGTGTTGTGCATTAGTTGGGTGTAATTTGAATGCGTGAACATCAATTTAGTACTCGCAGGTGTGCTGTCTTTTTGTTTTTAGGGTGCAATTTATCCCTTTTGCTTTGATTTTGACCATTTTAACCTTGTCGTTTGAATCCCAATTACTTGGAAAATCTCCATTGAATTAGTGGAGCATTTTGCAGCTCATGGTGTGTTCTTGGATTATGTGGTATGCTGCCATTTTGTATGTGAGGCCCACTTCGCTCTTCGGTGCAATCCATTAGCACATTTACTCATTCTTTTTGGCCATGACATTTCCTTTGGTTGTTGTCTCATTTTGTGGCTAAGTAGGAGTCCATTGCTTGGAGGTGCCTAGGTCCACTACTTCCTAGGTTCAACTTTAACAATTCATTGATCGCCTCCACGGTCAAGTGCTCATAATACCTAATAACAATTCTACACTGTTACATACACTTTTCACATATGAAGTTGTTGCCAAGTGAATTCACCTTATGGATGATACAATAATGTTTGTATGGGGCAATTTTACACTACGGCATTCTATGTGTCAAAAAAAAGAGGCGTACAATATGTGAAACGTTTGCCATTACTACAGCATTATTGCATCATTATGGCGGCATTAGCACTATATAATAGTTACTATAGATGCCCATATATATTAAAAACACAAGAGCTGAAGGAAAAAGCTGCCATTACCATATCTTCAATGAAAATTTCGGAGTATTGATTACTTAAGGCGCTATCCAATCAAAACTATTAGAATGTGTAAGCCCAACTAATCAATAATAATTCATAGCTGGATCCAAATTCTTTTATTAGAAATATAGGAATAACCTATATAAAAAGTTGTTACATTGTTTTATAAAATTACGAAACCCCTTACAATGTAAAAATATTTTAAAATAAATGCTAGAGTATTATGAATTTCAAAAAGCCCTGAAATCTGAAGCTGCAATCTTGAGGGGACAATTAAGTAGAAAACTGTCTATTGACTTTGATTATTTAATACCCTATGGGTAATTGGAAATTAAGAATTCATTCAATATTAAATGTCCTATTTTACTTAAAAAATTTATAGCTTCTAATTTATTTTTATTTATTTATTTTATTTTATTTTTATTTTTATGATTATTTTTATTTGATGGGGGTGAATTGTGAATTAGCATTCTTTGCAAATAATTTGTACTGTTGTGGTATGGCAAGAGGAAAACACAATCAAACAAACTACATCAACAAGACTGTAATGATGAATGCTAGTAGAATGCAACCTGAAATGTATAAGGTAGAGGGCTCCAAAACCAACAGGGTTCTAATCCCAACAAAATCTAGGCACAATAATCATCTTGGAACCTAAATATAGGTAGACCATACATAGCTTATCATTTTGGTCAACATCCAATAAGAGCTCTATGCTATGCCTAGATTTGTGTTCTAAAATAAATGCATGGTCTAGATTCTATTGAAATTAGAACCGAGTTGGTTTTGGAGCCCTCTACCTTAGTGTTAAGAAATACAATTGTCCAACAATGGAAAGATGTATTTTTTCATCCATCCAATATGAGCCTCCATGACATTCAACCTAGAATACCCTTCCCTACAAGATATTTTTAATTAAAATAAAATAAAATTCTACATATTATATAGTATGGTAAATTTTTTATACATCATATTCGACATTATTCGATCCATATATTTTATCTAGATTTACTCAAAATTTTATTTGAAATGAATATTAAATACTCTAAATTTTATCGCACATCATTTCTAAAATACTATCAATGCCTACTTCCCTCCCTCTAGGGTAAAAACCATATATTTTGGTCACCTAGTTTGAGACCACGCTATAGCATATAGTTGATTATGGACTATATAACTGACAGGGGACAACAATCTTCAACTAGCTAACCCTTAAACGCTCAAATGACCATTTTCTGGTCGTTGACAAAATCCAAAGGGCTGCCTAGAACAAAAAAAATATGTTTTTGAAAAAACTAAATAAATTTGAAACACTACATCAAGTTTACTTTCCAATGCAATTTGAATTATGTTAATCCAAGTTAAACTCCGCCCAGGATAAATTTTCGGAGTGAATCACCTCAATATTGTGTTAATGTAATAAAATTTGCTATTTGGGGAAAGTAATGATGTTGCCTCCATCATTTCTTTTGCTTTTTGGTAGTTTACAATAGATAACCCAATTTCAACCAATCACACTA
Organism: Pohlia nutans; assembly: GCA_022496805.1. NCBI lineage: Eukaryota > Viridiplantae > Streptophyta > Bryopsida > Bryales > Mniaceae > Pohlia > Pohlia nutans. The sequence goes on along the minus strand of CM040091.1, from coordinate 12,779,112 downwards.
AATTTTAAATTCTAAAATTGAAAAACATAGTGTATACAAATTTCTAATGGTTAATGGTTTTAAATTCATTATAAATGATTTAAATTTATTTTTGGAAGTTTGACCCTAGTGATAATTTGTAGAGGTAATGCTCTACATTTCTTCTATTAAAACAAACTTCATCAATCATATTGAAGGCACATATTATAACACATCTTTGCTTTCTCCAATACCCCTCAGGCTTTTAGGGATTCACCTACTGTGCACTCTTTTAATTGAGACTCTAATTTCAGTTTTCTAGTAGATCTAGTAGTTCTAAAGAACAACTTTGGTAATGAGTTTTAACCTACGGGTTAATTTCCTATCATCTTATGAGTCATATATTCAAAATAGAGCTCAGTAAATTATGTCATGTAGCGCATTGGTAGTATGTTGGAGCATGGTCTCTAAAACATTAGAAGAAAGGTGGGGTCTCCAAGGGGCCTTTGCTTCTAGCACATGCAGTTCTGTGGGTCGAGCCAATCGACACAGCCAGCACTGCGGCTTCCGACACTGTCAGTGGGCAGCAACCTTCACTCATGGTTTTACTAACGGAGGGGTGTTTGGGCAACTTGTTCACCTAACCCGGCCTGCCTTAGAAGGGCCCTTGGGGACCCCTCATTTCCCCTAATGTAGGTGAAAACCATCCCATCTCGCCATTTCCAAGAGCCATTCACTACACACCTTAGCACTACACTACCAATGTGCTAGAGTAGAAAAATCCTGCAAGGGCTCTATTTCCACGGAAACGAAGCTGACAAAAAATATAATTAAAATCCTCCTCCATAATAATAGTGAGCACCTAATAAATGTATGGTTGTCTTTTTCTTTTTCTTTTTCTTCTTTTCTTTTTTTTCTTCTTCTTCTACTTTTGATATAAATAAAGGAGAATCCTTATTGCAAAAAGAAAGAAACACAAATACAACCCAACTATGCCACGACCGACGAGGCTGAGAAAAGCCTACCCCTTGCTAATCAAGCTAAATCTAGGACCAATCAAGTTCGAGAATCAACCCTAGTAGCGAACAGGTGTATGGCTCTCTTTTTCGAATGAATCTTCACTTCATCTTTTTCCTTGAATTTTTTGTTTTTTTTGGACACAAACAAAAAGAGACCCTTTATTGCGAGAGAATAGGGCAAAATACAACCCAATCTCACCGATGCCGGCGAGAGGACAACTTAAGACTAACTAGTGATATCACTAACATGAAAATCAGTGAAAAGGCTTGTGAGGACCCATTGAATATTGTGCTCAACAGGGACGTAAGTGCCCATAAGAGCATCCCTAATGCAACAAGGTAAAGCTCACTGCAAATCAAAACCTATCTTTTGACTGACCTAAAATTAGAAACTGAAATTACTATCATTAGAAGCGCATTTAAATAAACGTGAGATATTTCTCAAGAAATTTTTTTGTGAAATTGGGACGTAGGTGAAATGTCCCATTGAAAACATCACATTTTCAAATTTTAGAGGGAATACACCAAATCTTGCCTAAAAATGGAAAGATCCTCCCACACTCCCTTTAAATTTCAGAAATATAGAGGGAGCAAGGGAGAATCTTTCCATTTTAAAGCAAGATTTGGTGTACTCCCTCTAAAATTTTGAAAATGTGGTGTTTTCATAGAGGGATTTCACCTACGTCAAATTTTTACAATTTTTTTTTTTGAGAAATATCTCACGTTTATTTAAATGCGCTTCTAATGATGGTAATTATACTCTCTAATTTTAAATCAGTCAAAAGATAGGCAATGAGCTTTACCGTGAGTGCATAGGGGAAGCTCTAACTCTGTTACCGCACCATTTCCTCATGAACTTTTTCCTTGAAATTGAATCACGTTCAATTCGTGTCAAGAATAAATAAATAAATAAAATCCTGGCTCCATCCTGGTTTTAATGGAAAATGCCCCTGCAATCCTGGGAACCATTTTCAAATGAAGTCCGTCAGCAGCCGTTGATGCCATCCGGTCTCTCTGGTGGGATCATTCGACCCCCAATTCTTGCCCTCAACCGGCACTTTCAATTTCATTCAACGAAAGACCAAGCCAGGCGTAGACGCGTAGTACATTTCCACTTAACTTGCAGTGCATATGGCGAACATTCCCGGAGCACTAACTCTAATTCCCCGCAAATCATGTGACTGAGTAGATGCTGTGGCTCGCCGCACTTGCAGGAGGCCCAAATAGTCAATCAATTGATAAGATTGCTTCACACTGATGGCGCATTTACATAAGTTACACCAATGCTGCCACACGCATGCGTCAGGTAACTTCGAGGGAATCTGTTGTCAACCAAGAAATATAAAATACGCAATTAGAAATTACTCTAATGCATGAGAGAAAGGATACTCTAAATGCAGTGCAAAAACTCTCTAAGATAGTTGTACCCAATTCCGACAGTGTACCCAATTCCGACAATTTTTAAACACTGTAGTCATTCTAGAACATAAACCTAGGTAAATTATAGATTGCGTATCATTTTGGTCAACAAATAATAAGGGTTCTATGATGTGCTTAGGGGCGGTTTACACTAAGGACCAAGAGCCATGACCAAGAAAATTAAATCATTTTCATGGTCATAGCTCTTGGCCAAGAGCCGTGACCATGAAAAATCAAAAATGGATTTTTGAGTGGCTTGGTCACTCTTGTAGTGTAAAGTGGATTTGGACCGGGACAACTTTGGGCTGATTTTTTTAATATAAATCCCAACGATCTACAATAACGTCAAAAAAATCGGGAAAAAAAAATATTAAATTTTTTTTTTCGGCCAATGGCTGATTTTCAGCCTTACGGCTCCCTTGATTTCCGTTGAGTCGAGCATTTTGCCTCGACTCAACGGAAAACCCGTTGGACCATGGCACATTATCCAAATGGCAGATTTTAGTACTTTTAGGGGACCTCAAAGTTAATGGTCATTCTCCTTTTTTCAAGGTAGTGTAAAGCCAAATGGGACCAAGAGCTCTTTTTGGGCCAATCACAGATTTTAGAATTCCATGGTCATGGCTCCATGGTCATGGCTCTTGGTCCATAGTGTAAACCGCCCCTTAGATTGTCGTTCAAAAATGAATGCCACATCTATAAATTATTGAAATTGGGTACGCTCTTGAAATTGGGTGCTCTTACCTTACTTGCGACACTGTAATGTAAGCAATAAGAAAAGACAAAGCTTTGAATATATTTTTGTTTCTAGGTTTTACCTTCCTCCATTCATTGGGGAACGCAGATGCAGGGCCTTGTGTGAATGGGCCAGGAGCTTAATCCGGTGGTGGTAAAAGTTACCTCAAACTTAGTCGGCAGGTCAATGTAAGTATAATAGATACTAACTAAGGTGACGTGCGCCAGTTGTTGTGCATGCATTTTGCTTCACCTCTAGAGTCCCTGCCGAAGAGCACTTGCTATCTATGTCCATGTGGTGTAACTAGTAAGTAGAACGAACTCTAGTAAGTGGAGGAAACGTGCGCTCCCTATCTATTCATTCACTCTCACCATGGACTGTTCTTCTTCTTCTTGCTTGCAGCTTGCTTCTGTTGAGCATCTTGTATCCATGCCCCATTTCAACCCGTTCGTAGTCTAAACTACGCCTCTTCATTCCCTCTGACGCTTCTTCTTCTTCTTTTCTACTTGTTTATACTCGTAGAGTCACTATTGCAACTTGTTGTGTTATTTTGGCACAACAGATTGTGTGCACAAGTCTATATCATAGAATCTTCCTCCGAAAAGAGTACTTACACTTGCTAGTGTCCATTCTTATTCTTCTTCTTCCTGTTAGCAATTAGATTCTCCTGAGCACGTGTGTGTGTTGTGTATTTTTTGGCACAACAGATCGACTGTGTATAAGAAGTGTATGTCAAGTGTATATCACAAGTGTATGTCATAGAATCGATCTACCTCCGAAAACAGTAACACTTGCTACATATCTAAGTCCATATAGCGCAGCTACTGTTCATTCTGATTCTTTTCCTTCTTGTTTGCAAATAGATTCTGCACGCTTGAATGTGCACCTTGTTGCATTAATTCTTTGATCGATGTTGAGCGGAATGGCAAGGAGGGCCCGGGGATCATCCAAAGTTCCCTGACATCGGCACGGAATCAATTAGTTTTAATTTTGTCAAACATGCTACCTTCTTGAGTCGGTAGAGAAAGGTTCATCGTTTTGAAAATTAATTTCAAGGGCCTTCTGCTGAGCGTCCCTGGAGCGCTGGGTAACCCAGCGCTAGCTAATTGCTGGTTGGGTCATCACCTGACATCCATGGGCTGAGGAGTCGGTAAAGGAAAGGAACTTACTGCTCAGTCGGTAGTTCAAGAGTCGGTGTTCCAGGAGTCGGTGACCCAACCAGCAAGCAATTGAATGGGCGGTGTGGTGGGGAAGTGTCGGTGTGATGAACGTCGTCTTAGTGGTCCAGATCAAGCCGACAGTTGGGTGGTCGTTCCGAAGCACACCGTGTTCTTGAGCCATTCTGGGGCTCAGAAGAATTTTGTGGAGCAGTTGTGTGTGGATCTGGAGCGAGCTCATCAATCGCCCTTCTTCGACAAACGCCTGCCCCGAGGAGAGGCCTTTGCAAGAGTAAGTTACTATCACTAGAAGGAAATGTGTCGTTTTTCACTTCCTATAAATGAAATAGAAATGAAATGGCGCCAGGCACATAGGCTGTGTTAGTGCTGATGAGTAGTTTTGGTCACAAGAAGACATAATCGTAAGTATAATATTCTGGTACTATTCATTGTTCTCACAAAATGAGGAATGAAAAACGACAGGTTTGCTATTAGTGTACATTCATTAGAACTCTTTATTCACAATGATCTTTGGGTCAATGTTATGATGTATATTCATTCTTTTGTGTGACTACACAATGTTAGTTTGATAGATTTTGAAGGTAGCAATGCTTGTTTGTGCATTTCATCTGAAATGTGAAATTGTCTTTCAGATAGGATCTAAAGATATGGCTCTCTTGATTTCCACACCCAAAATCTCCATTTTCAGTATGATTCTCTTTTTAGTTTGGTTTTATTCTAAAGAAGTATTGCTAGATGCTTTAAATATGTTTGTTTTGGCATTCTAAAAACCTCATTTGGATCAACGAAGTAGAAGTTATGAGTAAGATTCTCCCCCTAAAAAAGTAAGACCATGGAACTTAGTATGTCCTTTAACAAAAAGTTAAATTATGTGGATATTTTTTAAGATTCTTTTTTCTACCATAGAAATTAGAATTTTTTGATAAAAAAATTTCCTAAAAATTTGTGCTTCTCTTTTTATAATCATTTTTTTTCTGACCCAGACGGTTGGATAAAGTACGGTAGTACTACTTGTGCATTTTATTTTTGGCACTTGAAATTTTGCTAAGATGAAAGACTGTTATCCTTCACCCTTATCAATGACATCCATGCACTCTATTCCACAAAAAGCTAGGGAATCTTTCTTGGGGGTGTTGACTTTTGTGTTGACTTTTTCGGAGAGCTAATTACATGAGAAGTCGGATGTTTAACCCTAAAGGACCAAGGATTCATGGTTTTAAAATGAAAAAGTCAATCAATTTGTGAAAGATGGGACCAAAATTCATATCGATGATGAATATTGCATGTGTTGGTAATCAATAAATAAATTTGAACAAATAGAAATCCATATGGAGCCTATTCAAAAGGCGCTATTTTTTTATTTTTTATTCAAAAGCGCTATTTTTTTTTATGAAGCTCAATTCAAGCTTCTTGGTCATTCAAGCTTCTTGGTCCTTTAGAGGTTTAGGATTAAAATCATTCATAGTGGGTCAGTTGATCTTGTTTCAACTGCAAATTACAAGGGGCGAAGAATGGTGTGAATAAGTGTTGGTTCAATCACAAACATGAATTAGTGTAGAGTTTTTAAAGAACGACTCTAATTGGGATATCACAATTTGTACATGCAGCGTATTTTGACAGCAGCTCAAGAATGTGAGCTGGCCGTGGTGGTGGTGTCCGAGGAGTATTTTACCCGCAGTAAATGGCCAATGCTTGAGTTGGCCGCCATAATGCAAGCACCTAACAGGTTGGTAATCTCGTTATGTTTATTTTTCAGAATTAGCAAAATTGTTTACAACCATTAAATTTTTAGTCCTTTTTGGTTGAATGTTCTAAGAATCTAATCCGAAATAAAAAGCACCTTTGAGAATTGGAAGCAATGTTCCCATGGGCTTTTTATTTCAGAACTGAGGGAGTACATTTTAACCCTTAAACGTCTGAACGTGCCTTTGCGGCCATTAGAATACGTTGTATTTTGGCCATATTTGGAATGAATCCACATTTAATGGGTTTCAGTTCAAAAGAGAAGTTGGGATTTAGATCAATGCGGCTGTAATGAGTTATTGAGATACCAACTTAAATTTTCTTGTTGGTAGCAAATCTCAATCATACGTCATCGTATATACTATCCCCGTGGGACGTTCAGGGGTTAAGATTATTTAGACATTTTTAGTAGCAAATTCTATACTTTTAACTAATTTCTTGAATGGATTTAACCAAATGAATTTTTTTCTTCTTGACTAAAACTAGTGCAATGTTATTTTTTTTTAATGGGTTGAAACAGGCCGAAGATTCTTCCACTATTCTTTGGCCTCTCATGCAAGGAGTTTAAACGGCCGAAGCGGCGAGAGCGATGGATTCAAATGTGGGAGGAATGGTCGAGATCGGACAGCCGGGTGTCCGTGGACGTTTGGAAGGAAGCACTCAAGGAATTAGAAGGCAGGACGGGCATTGAGTACGTGAGAGCGCTCGGGGAAGTCCCGTACCGAAGGGAGATCGTGACCACTGTTTGCCACATGGTGCAAGACGAGGTCAGTACAACTTTTTCCTCCCCATATTAATTTAATTTGCGTATTCTGCACCCAACAAGACCAAATGAGTAGCTAACAGGAGAGGTGGAGTCCCAAGATGATGCATGAAGGAAAGGCAGTGAGCATGAAGGTGCTGAATGTTATGATAATTCTCATACATGTTCATTACATTTTCATGAAATTTGTAAAGGCTTATAACAAGGAATTGATGCTTTTTTTTTGCCCTAAATCAAAATCTCGGGGAGGTCACTTCCAAATATTACGTAACAGTTGAACATTCAAAAAAAAATAAGATCCAAATAATAATTTTTATAAATGAATTACATTAATATAGGATGCTCAAAATTGATTACAGAATATTTTTGAAATGTTACTAATTGTAGTGAAAATTACTTTTATTTTTTAGGGTACTTTTAAATATTCTTTTTTCACTAAAAAGAGACAAAGAGCGACCTTCCCAAAATCAAAGGTAGAGGGCTCCAAAACCAACAGGGTTCTAATTCCAACAGAGTCTATACCATGCATTATTTTATTTTAGAGAACCCTGTTGGTTTTGAAGCCCTCTACCTTAGTAAGAACAAAGCTTCAACGTACTGCTAAAATGTATTATAATCCCGACATGACCATTTAAGCTAATCTATTGCCAACAGATTGTGGATGTGGAGACCGCATATGGTGTAACGTCACAAACGGCGATATTTGTGATTGTTATGATCTTAGCAGGTGGAGCCTCGCATCAACATGACAATCTCAGCCGAAGTCCCAATGGTAAATTATTTCCAACTCAACGGCCGGATTGCCTCCTTGGCATAGCTGCCAAATAATTGCCACGAGGCTTTGTTCATTCAAGTCAAACACTTGAGCAACAAGTTGCTGCTTTTCTGCACACATACACTATGGTTGTGGATGCGGTTGCAATTTCAAAAATGGCTCTAGGAGCGTGAGTGAGAATTGATCAATTGTAGACTTTGATCATAGCATGTATTTTGGGGTTAATTAGCCTGGTGGATTTGGATTTCTTTGGGATGAGAAATAATGCGACAGCCGCCATCAACAATGGGTCTCATTTTTTGTGCCTGTGGATGAGCTCATCCTGTTTTGTTCATGTATTTCTATGACATGTATGCATACTTCTGTTGTACAGAAAATACCTCAGTTGGAGTTTTTCATCCTGTTGGAGTGCTCATGATATGCTTCAGTTAACCCTTTGATGTCCTGATTCAACACTGTTTTCAAAGATTTGTTATAAAATGTTTGATGAAAAACAAAAATGGAGTTAGTGTAAAAGCTAAATGTATTTTTTGTTTCATTGAAAGTCTCACCATCTTAACCCTTAAACGTCAAAGCAAGCCCCACGGGCTTGGTATAAAGGAATAATTGGAGAAAAAAGTTTCATTTCTCAACCAAATCAAGCGAGACTTGTTGCGTTGGAAAGCTACTGAAAAAGCGATCTAGATTCCAAATTTTCGCCTCATTTGAGAGATTGTGGAATCGTTGATAAGCAATCAAAGTTATCAAATTGAACAAGTTTTGAGGTTGGGGCAGCTGAAGTTCAACAGTGCCGCAGTGCTACAATGCTAGCCAACAGTGCACTGCAGAGCCATTTTTGCCAAAAATAAATTAAAAAAAATAAAAAATTGTTTTTGCAAAAAAAATTAGATTCTTTCCGGGCTGCCCCGTCCAGGCCCTCTTGACGTTTAAGGGTTAAATCCACCGCCTCTTGGAGTGAATTGGGCAAACCAACCCCCACTAACTGGGACCAGAGAAAAAAAAAAAACAAAAGCTTGTCCCTATTTTTGTCCTAGACTAATTTGCGACCCCAAATATAGAATTAAAATTTCCAAAAAAAGCATGTAGACCTCCAAAATGTAAAACCCAGAAAAATGACTGGTCCTAGTGTGGAGGTTGGTTCGCCCTCCCCTCTTGCAGTTTGGATATATGGTTTCCTCCTCAATGCTCTTTCGAGCCTCACCTGCTCACTTTCGAATATCGTTGAAATTTTGTCAGGGAATAGCATCCAAGTGGAGAATAAGAGATGTTGTCAAAAAATTGAAGCTTATGAATGGATGAGCAGTGTTTGGCGAGCATAGTTATTCCGTTTTTATAATATTATAAGGTCACCATGACTACAATACCACATGAGGGAAAGGATGTGTTCCCCAAGGGGCTAAACCCCTACAGGTTGGACCTATGATCATGGAATCATGCTTTATCTGCCACATTCAATTTTGCGACTAAAAATAATACAAGAATCCAACTTTATATTTTTAGTTGATGAAGCCACATGTCTACTACAAATCAAGAATTTTTCATAAATTTTGGTGAAATTTTAAAATTACAATGGTTTTTTGAAGTGATTGTGAAGAAAATGCATATCAATTACAAAAAGTATTAGAAAATTCCGATTATTTTACTAAAGGTGTAAATTACAATGAAGAAAAGTTTAGTTAATGAAAATCATCCATGTATCTAGTTTTAGAAATTTTTACTACACCCTGATAATACCTACCGAACTTGTAACTACAATAAAACGCTCAATTCTCAATTTTTTTCCAAAAATTCGAAGTGGAGTAGAAATTAGACTACGCAAGCTTCATTTTATTCGTTAAGCTCAAATGCAATGGAACTCATTTTCATGGCCGAAATTTAGTTTTAGTAGAACAAGCAAAAAAATTCAAAATACACTACACAGTGAACCGTTTTTACGACTCTTTTTGTAGGAGGGACCTCATGTAAAATCTAAAAATAGCTTGAATGGTTTGAATTTAACTTGAAAGGGTGGCATCATCAAGTAAAGCCCTTCACATAAAGAATTGAATGGAAATCATCCACACAATGACATTGAACAGTCGACTTCAATCATAAGCCATTTTTTGGTCGCGGCGGCATTTAGGGGTTAAACAAACATGTGGCAGTTTCCTAAAGTTTGGAGTTGTAAATTGGGACATATGAATTTTCAAGGTTGCACTTTTTTTCACTGGCAGTTGGAGTACGAAAATTTGAACGCAAACTTGTTGGTGGGTACTGTACATAAAACAGAGGAAGAGTTATTTTCCAGAAACGGCAGAACATGAACAGCAGAATTGAACATAATATTAGCCTGAGACTGCTCTGCCGGGAGAGTCCCGGCTCTGTGCAAAACTGTCTGCAGACAAATCGAGACATAAAAAAGAATTGCACAATCTACTCCTTGCCAAAATCTGTGCTGTAATGAGCACTTGATTCCAGCTTCTTTGCATCCGTAAGCTTCCGAACAGCCTGAAGGAAACCACATACTACGTAAAAATCAAGCAAATGCGATGCACGAGCCTCTCAGTATTTTAAAGACGCAAGCTTTCTTTGTATTTAAAGACGCAATTTTTCTATTGTGAAACACTAATCTACAACACGGTTCACACATCAGAAATTAATATTCCAGGCACCTAACCAGTGTTGGTCTGGTATCGGAAGGGTGTAAAAAAATCCATGCTCTCAGTACATTTGATCATCTCAAGGACCTCAAACGGATATCTAGAATGTGCTTCTATCTAGGAGTTCACTGTAACTTGATGCCATACCAGACCAACACTGCAGCTAACCTGGTAGCAAGACTACTTTTAACTCCCACTAATTATGGCTTCCAGATATGCTTCAACTAACTCACCCAAACAAACCTTTTCAAGATTAACAATTCAATCAGACCCCCTAAACGAAGAAATAAAAGACGTACCTTCATGAAGTCCTCCTGTGCAACATAGTCACGATCCACTCAGATTGCAACATGCCTGCTTCAGTACATCATTGCAAAGATGGGCTCCATTGAAGCCCTAAAATAACAGACGTCAGCCACAAACAATTCCATTAAAAACATGCATATTACTAATGTCCCAGATCGCTGAAAGTACAATATTCATCCAACCTAAGCATCTCACAATCAAATCTAATGAAACATACATGTCACTGCTCGTTGACGACAGAACATCGTAGAGTGTCATAGAACACTAACGGCATGGATCGTTATCATATTTTGACTTTGCTCTTTCAAAATTACCAATAATGGCATACAAAGATTTGAAAACAGTGGAAAAACTCCACCTCGGCAAGTTCAACAATAGCCACGTAATCGATTCCCCATACTCTGTAATACCAGATGTATGAATCATCAAAATCTACCTCATTTGGTAGTGGAATTTCACTCTTTCGATCCAAACGACCTGGTCAGAGTAAGCTCCGATTCAGCTCCATCAGAGCACGCTGAATTTTTCGATTGGCACTTGTACCCTCGCTAAACCGACGACCCCCAATTGCATCAATTTCATGCATTAATATGATGCATGGCTGCAAAGACAGAAATTGACACATCAGCAAACCACAACAAAAGCATGCGCATCATAAGGACAATGGACACCAAGACAAGCACAGTTCACGAGATCGTCTCATCTTAAAAAAATAAACCAAAGGTGGAGAGAATACTTGAGGGTCGCGAGCATAACTAAACATCTCCCTAACGAGCCTTGCACTCTCCTATGTACTTGTCCACAATCGCACTAGAAACCACCTGCAAAAGGAATAAAACCATACATCAGACACAAAAGCACCTCACCAACTGTTGCACACATCTATCCCAGCCAAAATTTCACAATCCACACATTTACACAAATGTGTGGTAACAGTAATGCTTTCGAGAGGTCAGCTGAAAGCCACGCATATTTTATTAAATCCACTGTGACTGAACCTGGGTTCCTCTCACCTTTAAGAAACTAGCATCAATGATGCAGGCAGTTGCTCGTGCCAGAAGGGTTTTGCCAGTTCCAGGAGGCCCTGTAGGAGAACACATTTTACTATTAGTATACATTGATACATGACAATCGTATTGCAAAAGTTATGACGGTTCAAAAATGGACATACGCATCAATGATTACCTTAATACCAACTCGCAAGAAGAGCTCAGGGTTCATAAGCGAGCAACTCAATGGACTCATATCCTCCAAACCCTATACATCAACTTGAATACAATTCACAATTACTGTCACAACCAAAAAAATAAACTACTACTGATCAATCCCTAACCATCAAGAACCGAGCTCTAAAGAAGCAAGACTACGGTCAATCTAAACGCAGGTCTAACAGATCGAGACACTCACATCGTTCGAATCCAGTTGTCTCAAGACCTCGCCGATGATTTGACCAACGCTCTGATATCTAATATCAATTCATCCAATATCATCTCCTCTATCTCCATCCCAATCTCTCCAATTTCAACTGAGAAATCCACCCATTTATCACTCCGCTGAGTGAAGTCCTTGTGTAGAATGGCATACAGAGTGTCGTCATCCAAGGCGCATGTGTGAATTGTTTTAAACTCCTCCCAGATTTCTTCCACAAGTTTGGCTCCCATGGGCTTCTTCCGAAACGTTTGTGAACCCCATGGCTGAGGGTTGTAGTAAAGGTGCAACTTCCTCTCCAAGATGTTGTTGACGCAGTCGAAGAGGAGGCGTCGATCCAGAGCTTGTTTGAGATATTCAGTTCGCTCTTCTCCTGAAAGATAAACATTCTGCTTACGAGCAGACTCTCTTAGCTCCAAGTGCTCTTCCAGTTGATCAAAAAAGTCTGTATGCATTAATTGCCCGGATGAGGGCCATTCTCTTGGGGCGGTAGATTCCTCTGTTACTCCAGAAGACACCATGATATGTCTAACATATGCCTTCTCGTCTTCTTTTGTAGTGAAAGATGACGGGACAGAATCCAGAGACGGAGCTGTAAAAAGGTCAGAGACATACGGAACCTGAATCTCTAGAGTAGGTTGGTTGAGAAATGAATTCTCATCGTCGAGGTTAAGCGACCGAGCAACTTTATATATCAAGTCTTTCAAAGGATCGCCTGTCAGTGTTGCTATTTGACTTGGTGGAGTGGATGGATCCGTCGGCTGCCATATCGTAGACTTTACAGCTTCTTGGTCCTCTCCTGATTCTGATACAGAACAATCTGCATCACAGCAGCTGACTGGTCAATGAAAGCAATTGTGGTCACAACTTTGGCCGTCCTAGCAAATCGTAGCATCTAAAAATGATGCCAAACCGCAATGCCAGTGTCTAATTTACCACATTCAAGGGCAGATACATAATGATTATCAAGAAGTCTAACCTTGAAGGCTCACAGAACCAGCCTTCTCAGATGTAGGACTAGGCGTACATTCTCCCTCCAGAAAGTTGATGTTGTTTAGAACAGATATGGGACTTGGTTGCTCGATACTTTCAGCCAGCAGCTCATTATTACCTTCATAGCCCTTTCTCTTCAACAAAAAACCAGATGGGGATTCTTTTGAAAATTCCAGCGCATTTGATCCAAGCTGTAGAAATTATGGACACAACAAACATTAGAGCTCGAACCAGAGAATTAAACCCCAAGTCCCAAATTTAAAACAACAGAAACCTAGGAGATGTAACAGCATACTGTACAAAAGAGAAATATCGATTTCAGACGCAGCATTTGCGAGCTAGAACCAAACAATCAACATACTCTAAATAACTAGCAGGCAACGAGGAGAAATTCGACAACTAAGGTATGCCCCCTGACCTCTTCTATTGGAGGTTCCCGACTCATCGACACATCTGAGCTGGTTAGATCTGTGTAGAGCGCCGCATCACTATCCGTCTGAAGCTCAGAGTCTTCTAGTTTAGATTCATATCTTTCTTGGATATCGTAGAAGCCATCCAGAGACTTTACTGAACTATGTCTGCTATGTCTTCCTGAACTATGTCTGCTACTATTTGATCTGCGGCTTTCAAAAAGAGTATATGTTGGGGACATGACATTAATGGGTGATCCATTTCGTGACCTTTCCAGTGTAATCTCTAGGCTCTCACTACAAGAATCAGCCATAGATTCCAGAAATTCACAACAGGGATCCTCTAGATGGTTCTTCTCAAATGACTTATCAATAAGTCCTACAGTATCTACGTCGACGGACAATGCTGATTCGGATTGATCATTAGAAGCGCTTCTCACAGTCCTCAAATTAGGACCTCCTGCAATATCTGATGCACCGTTGGCCTTGCTCCAAGGCTCTATTTCTGCAATCTTCTCGACATGGCCCGCAACCAATTTCGAGTCTAATCTGTTGCAACTGGATATCTTTGCAGCCTCTAACTCGCTTCCTGTTTCTTTTAACATTTCCGGACTAGATTTGCCTTTCTTTGTTACCTGGGTGACACTTTTGGTATCCATCTTATCCATTGAAGGCTTCATGCGAGGCTTTTCATCGCCAATTTGACTTACACTAGAGCCAAATGCACTTCGAGCTGGAGGACTTGACTTAGCAGACCTCTTCCCTGCAGGAGATAAAGATCTTGAGGACTTAGGACTATCCCGCCGCTGAATATCTCCACCTTCGATTTTGGCTTTTGCAGTTCGAGCAGCAATACGTTCCCTCCGCTGCCTCACAGAAATGGGAATCTCCTCCAAAGAGTCCTGCCCCTTTGAGTCCACTGATCTAGACCTCGGTCTTAGTTTATTGGAAACGCTAGACGCCTCACTTCCAGAGGATGTCCTGCAGAAAAATGAAAATATTACTCAATATAACCTCTCGAACCACCTGGTAATTTTCCCTGAGTATCACCGTCTAGAATGACCCCAAAAAAAACATCGATAACAAAAGCAAATTATAAACCTCTAATGAGAAGCACTTCTGAGTGTAATTAGCAAATGCTATTCCTTGTCCAAATTCCTCTAATTAGGAGACTTCAAATCAACCATCAAAACGATATCAAAGAACATTGCAACACCTAGACCAAAAACATCTGCCTCATATTGTTCAAGAAGAAACTTAGCAGCGACAGATATAGAAATAACTTTGAAACTACAGAAATAAAATAGTACCTCAATGAAGATAACACAATCCCTTTCAGAACGGTATTAGGAGCAGGAAAGCACCTGGTATTCATAGAGACACTACTATCCTTCTCAAGGATATCAGCGGCTGATGTCGAATATATTTTGGATGCATTTGCCTTACGTTCAATGACAGTTTCAACTTCCTTCTCTAGAGCTGGTTCTAGAGAAGGTTTCGCAAGTCCGAGCTTTGAGGCGGATTTTGTGTTCAGAGGCTTCATCACGACTATCGAGGCCTCACCACTCCTGCCTCTTGAGGGTGGCTCGTTACCATCAATTTTATAACCACCTTCTGCTGAACTTTTGGCCTTTTGAGCAGATATGTACATGGGAATATCTTTGTAGTCTAGACCAAAAACGTCTTCCTTGGAGGAATCAACCCCGTAAGATGAAGAACGATCCTTTTTGTCATCAAATAAAGATTTGGCGACAGCACCATTTGAACCCTGTCTTGGAAGATTGCGCTTCCACTCAGGGTCCATGTGAGAGGGGGGCTGTAAAAGACCTTTTAGATGCATGGCTTCTAAAATCTGCTTCAAAGTTTTGCGCTCCTGAATAGAGTTCTTAAGACCTAGCTGCCGCAAACGCTGGTCCATGTCGCTATACAAAAGTCCTTCACTGGAAGCTTTTTGCTCAACTGGATGTTTGAACAGTTGAGGCATACTCTCATTCATGAGGTGCCTTGGTGACACAGATAAATGCTTTGGAGAAGCAGGAGTATGTTGGCCCTTGGTATCAGGTGAGATAGGAGATCCGAATTGTAACCTAGGCGGAGTTAATACTGAAGCAGCCTGCTGCCGCCCAGAAGTATCCTTCCGTAGAGGAGTAACAACCTCATCAGTCCCGAAAACCTGATAAGAATCGTCATCATCTCGACAAGGCGATTCATCAGATTGCATATAGAAAGCCCCTCTTTGACGCGAGGGGGACTGTCTCATTGGAGACATTCCTGAAGAAGCACTCACCACATCAAAATTCGGCAGATCGTCAAGGCCCATCAGTTTAGCAACCACACTTGACGCCTTCCACCTAGAACCTTCCATATCCTTCTCCCAGGCGCCATCAAACGTTCTCCCAGGTGAATCAGCCCATAAGTTGTCTCTCCTAAGCGAGCGGGGTGAAGATGCCTCCAAGGACCTCTGGACATAATGGGCAAACCGGTTGTATCCAGGACCCTGTCTATGTGTTTCTCTATCATCAATAAATCGACGAGGGGTACCTGGAGATTGACGCGAGGCGGGGGCTCCATCTACAGAGAGTCTTGATGGAATTGAACTACCATCAAATGAAGGACCAGGTGACTCTCTACCATCAACAGAAATCTGTTCCCCATCTCTCTGCGTTTTCCACAAGTCCTTGAAATCTGTGGCATTAGGTGATCTTTTAAATCCAGGGTGAATGGGAGGATGCTCATTCTGAGAATCTTCAAGGCCAGAAATTCTATACCTGTCAATGAGCACACGTTGGTCATCTCTTCTAGTTAATTGAGGGCCATCTTTCAGTTCTACAGTCAATCGGGGTGTATAACCCTCTCTACCTTCAAGCCACCTGTTAGGACTTCCAGTAAACACGCTAAATTCTTTACACTCCTCATCCTCACCCAGATCATCTTGTCCAGACAAATGTAGATTGTTCGAACCTTCGTTCCTCTCCGCTGGAAAATCTGACACTTTCTTTAGTTGCTCTGCTTCTTTCAAGTCAAATGAACTTCCCGGAGACTCCTGGTTGTTCACCCTAGGTCCTCTCTTCTTAAAGGATCCTTTAATCATGCCCTTGAAAACTCTGGGTTTCTTATCCTCACTCCCTGAGGCCTTTCCATCAACCGACGATCTGGCTGATACTGTTGGATCAGAGCTTCTTCTCTGGAGTAAGCCGCTGAAGGGCTTTCCAGGGGGTTCATTTGAACCTGAATAGGGCACGTCCTTAGTACACGATGCTGAATAATCATCAATTGGGCCATCTTCCTTAAAGTAAAATGAAAGCTGCGGTTTTGGTCTAGAGTCTAAAGAAGTCCGGGGTGGCTGGAGCTTCGCTTCCACAGTAGATTGGTTCCTATGGACGGTTGCCGGAGCTATAGCTGCCATAACCTCACTGTTGTCGATGGATGATCTTCGAGGTTCTCGAGCAGCTTCCAACTTAGGTAGATGCTCTTGACCTGCCAAAGTGGCTCTTCTATGCGCTGACTCATCTTGGAACTGCCATGCCAGACGAAACACCCAATCATTTCATTAGTAATAACTCAAGCTCATTCAAATAGAAAATCTCTTTGTAACATCTCTTGAGAGAGCCCAAACACAAGAGGTCACCACATTCATGATGAATCACCTCAAACAATATAATATAATGCAACGGCCTAGCGCTAGTCAGCGGACTTTTCGTGTAGATTACGTTCCATAAAAAAGGTTCGTAAGAACCATACGATGTGATACGCGAAGTTAATGCAACTTGGATCGCGCTCAGCACCTGATAAAGCTTGCCCTGAAAAATATCATTCACAAATCAAAACCGTTAACAAAGTTGACAATCCCCTGAAAAACTAAAACTGCAGCGATACAAACCATTTTCACACATCATACAAATTCAGAATCAAAATGTTGCAGATCGAAATTCTGCCTCTTACCATGGTTAGCTACAGTTACTTTCTTCGGGACACTCTTAGTTCTGGTCAAAGCCCTGTATCGGTCAAAAATTTGAAACAGTCCTGTCATGTCAACTTCGCTCCAGATACATCATCCCAGAAGACACTTTGAATAGCGTTGAATTCGAGGCCGTTCTGGAGTGCAAGCGGCACTACAAATTTAAGTTCCGGTTGCATTCTCGTCTGCCTCTATCCAACGTCACCCGCAGCAGAGAATCAAACATCCGCTCGGGCCTGCCATACAGGCTGATAATCAGATATCAAATGTGCTAGAGAAAGCAGAGTCACACTCAAACAAGCTCGCATCAGATTTGAATGACTGGTCGTGCTGGAAGGTTCGTATGATTTCGGCATAGCGGACATTCACAGCAAGAGGTCAAAGAAAGGTCAAAAACATATCCAGAATTCAGCGCTTTACGCCGATTAGCAGCTAAATTCTCCCAAAAGCAGGAAACTCACTGTAATAAGCTAGTAGCTAGTTATTTCAATATATCAGGGTGGAGTCAATCTGCTATTACATATTAGGTCTCCGCAACCAATACTTATCTTAAGTATTGCATAGATCATTAGGAACTTCAAAGCTTAAACTCTATCATAGAATTATATCGCGAAGACAGACCTTGCGGTGGCTTGATTAGACCAATATCAAGAAAGACACTCGGAGTTTCCAAACACACCCTTATTCCTCTTTCTGTTGAAAAAGGGAGGATAAAGAAAGATATACAAGGAGTATAAAACTTCGGATTACTGGCAAACATGACAGGAAAACGGAAACAGCAACTGCTTCTCTAATTCCGATGAATTTCTAGAGTTTGAACTGTTTCACATCCACGACTCTCAAAACTTGAATACTAACAGTGGCAGCCGGAATCAAACCACTATGCAAGTACGTCAAAGATGGAAATCCAGCATTAGATTTGCTTCTCTACTCAATGCCTAAAAAATAACCAACCAGAAATTTAGCGAACAAAAACATAAACTACTTCCAGCTACTTTGTGGAAGCTTCGTCCGGGCAATGAGGAATAGAAACTATGCTGGAAAAAAACATGTTTCTCAAATTTCCATAGGGATTTTTAAAAGGGTGAAACAAACACAGGAACACTACGTCTAAAGAAATTGACAAGTCTGCAATAATCGAGGACAAAAAGATGTGTGGTTGCTAGTGTGAATTTCTCCTAACCTTCAGACTGATACGTACACCAATAAAAGAAAATTGCTGGAGTAATACTGAGCTGGACAGCATTCAGGGGTTGCTACAATCGCTTCGTCTGGTACTGTAGATATGAGATCAACCTCGTAGCAATCAAAGGATCGTTTATCAAGCTCACTTTCGCGACACACGACAACAGCGTGGGTATGAAAACGCCTGGCAGGTTTTAAAGAACAGACCGTAAAGAAAGGAAGACCAAAGAGAAGAGCGGAGTGCAAGTCTAACTAATCGCCAAAAAGTAATTCTATTATCGAAGTCTACGATCCCTGTCTTGCACAAGAATTCTCAGAAAGTCCCGAGTACCTGTAATATATGCTGCCCGGATGTCAAAGCAAAACACCGTAGACACACCAATAGCAGCCTGGACACCAAAACATTTAGACTCATTTATCAGCAACTCAAAGCTAACAACGCTGTAAAAACACATAAATAAATGACAGCATTAGCACTACCTTGCAGAGCGCCCCAAGCTGGAGAGCATAATCTGGACCCTTCAAAGAATCAAGCAATTCAGAAAGCCAAAATTATACGCTGAAGGCTAAGAGTACACTGCTGTGATCCCGCTAGTCCTGTAACACAAACCAACCTATTCCCTGGTTCTGAGGATTTACTCAACTAGCGATCGGTTCTCAGACCGAGTAACGGGAAAGAATCAATGTAAAAATTTTACCAGCAATGAAAGACGTAACTCCTCGTCCAATGCATTACTTCCCCAAGCGGCCGTGAAATCGCTTAGGCTTCGATGCTGGAACCTACAAGTGACGAAACTGCTTCCACATTACACATTTTGCAGCGTCTTCGACAGTATCCAATTCAAAGAATCTATGCAGGTTCTGCTTCAAGGTCAGGCACTTCCCCGACGACTGTAGATTTCACCAGGATGATGAAGCTTCACGTGTAGCGAACTTCATCAGGTGGCATATCAGCGAAAGGTACATTAAGTTAGCTCTCCATGCAAGAAGAGCGAGTAGCAGTGCCAACTATTACCAGCAACGTTAGATTAGAGTGACGACTTTCTTGCAAATAAAAGATTCAGGGAACCTGTAAACGGACGCTCAATTAAAACGCTCCAAACCCGCAGCCACAGAAAAACTACACCAATGTTCTGGATCCGATTCTTCCAAAACACAAATCCATTTCCCGCTCAATTATCCTCGACTGCTTGCGACACTATCCAGTGCACATTCTCTGTCAATGTCCAGGGTAACAAAGACTGTAGATACTCAAGATTGGATCCACGACTTCACACACGGTCCAGTGAACATTTCTTTCGCACCTGAACCAGGTCTGAAACGCGCACTAATCTGGCTACAAACGAGGAGATCAATAATGCGACGATACCAAAAGCACTGCCATCGGAAACCGCACACCTCTATTCTTCCAAATTTTGAGAACCTGAACGTCGAAGGTAAGCAGACGTTCAATTGAAACGTCTTCAACTATTTGAAAGCTCCTAACCGGTGGCCACCGAACAACAGCACCAATACTTTGGACCAGATTCTTCATAAAAACAAAAATTCCTTCTCCCGCTCGATTGTCCACCCGTCGCCTCGACTATCTAGTGCGCATTCCCTGCCAATAGATATCGCGCAACAGAAAACACTTCTTTCGGTCACTAATCTGCTATGAATGTCGTGTCCGCAAGAAGATCAATGCTGGCATCCTCTTTATCAGAGACTGAAAACCTCTGTTCTTTTAGATTTCATTCCGTCAAAATGCACTGCTCAATCCGCCTCCGCACGCTTCAAAAATAACAACAGCGGGCTCCTCCATTACCACCAAGAAAACCGCAACTCGCACACCTTCCAACGCTACTCATTGCAAGATACTGTTTATTGTTTTTCCTGTAGCATACTCTGTTGAAATATCAATGCTCCAAGCACATTCTCCCCCCGAAATTATGAAAAACAAGCTAACTTCTTCGAGGCGGGACCATTTTCCCTCCGAAAAAAGACCTATCGGCGAATCCCTGTGGCCTTGTGCACGCATTCCAATGTTCGCCAAAATCAGAAGGAAAATCAATCGAAACAATCCGATTAAAGCAGCCAGAGTAACAATTTCGCTGCAACGAGCTCGGCCTCGTGTGCGCGCCGAGCCGAGACCGCGGGCGCCATCACCGGCGGGTAGAATTCCCGGGCATTTCTCTGACCACCCGGCCCGGCCCGACCCGGTTTTGGACCCGGCCCGCCCGCCGCCGCTGAGGTTTAAGATTAATTTAGTCATTCCTTAATAACTCACTGGTATGGCCACCGGTATTCAAGGCCTTGTTGACAAGTGTGATTCCACTATTTTTGCATTTAGTGAAATTTGCTGCTTTGAGGTGAGGGCATCCTCAATCTTCACGGCAAGAAGGCCCGCCAACTGCACTTTCCCAGGGTGGAGCCTCCTACGTGCCCCAATCCCGCCGTCAAGGGTTGGAGGAAGTTCATGGCCACTCCAAATGAACCTTATCAGCCGGTACTTTTATCTCCTTTCCCGGAGCTGGAAACTCCACGCTATAGCAAGTCAATTGGCACAGGAGCTGCAATCGAGGAGCGCAGGAGTGCAGGATCAGCGGGTACGTAAATCAAGGAGCGCAGGACCGCACGATGAGGATATAGGAGCGCAACAGGGTTGGGGCCGCTTCAACCGCATTTTTTTTCCCATCCTGCTGCCAAAACAGACACGCCAAATGCGGGTGGCGGGGCTCCTTGCTGAGGAAAATTTGAGGATGCCCTGAGGATATATGAATTCCCGCCCCTGGGTCCATGAATGAAGTTTCAGTGCATTCAAGCTGCATTTATATTTTTTTCCTGATTTAGGGGAGGAAATAACTCTTGTTGATTGGAAATATTTTCTCCCAAATGCACTACATTGAATGGTGTATTTAGTAAAATTGCATTAACTTTAGTTCAAAAGTGGCCATGTAAAAATGAGGTCATAGATTTAACCTTTTAACGTCCCAATTCATTGTTTGTTTTCAAAGATTTGTTATAAAATGTTTGATGAAAACCAAAAATGGAGTTCATGTACAAAGAAAAGTTGTAAATGTCAACGTGAAGATCACATCCGTACGGTTGGATTTATCATATTTTTTTAAAATACTTTTTTATTAATTTTGCAAGCTTTTCTTTTGAAATTCAATTAAAAATCATGAATTAACGGATTTTAAAATTAAAAAATTGTAATGAAATTGGAATAACATGCACTACGTGATGGTATGGTTTCCATTATTTGATTCTACTTATTTTGAAAAAGCATCTTCAAGGTCTTACTTTTTGAACTAAGAATGAAACTTGATATAAACCACTTCTGTTGTTTTTCCAAAAATCATATTAACCTATTTTGAGGATCCAAACCGATCAAATGATAGTCAACTTGCACAAGACCATGAAAAAATTTGGTTGATGAAAACTGTCCAATTCGAATGGAATTCAAACAATTCAAATCTGTTCGTTCGTCATTCAGAATATGGACGCAGGCACCTGAAAGGGTTAAGGAACACAAAATTTTCAAAAAATCACTATGTCAAAAATATCTCATTTCAAATCCAATTCAAAGTTGTTTACCCAAAAATTATTAATATTTTTTTGTAATAAAATTTAAAAGGAATTTTAATTTCTACTTTCAAATTTCATAATAAAATATTGGTGATAGCATTGGTGAATATAACCACATGGATGAAATGTAAAATTCAAAATCTACAACTTTCATTTGTATATCAATTCAAAAATATTCCTCTAAAAAATATTTTACAATGGTTTTTTCAAACTGACAATTCCAAGGATACATTGCGACCTTTAGGGGTTAAGACTGAGTTAATCATTGTATGTACATAAATGATTTGTTATTATTTATTGTTTGAATCATATAGTTTTAGCTTGAAGTGAATGAGGTCATGGAACATGGAGCAACTGTATACATTATGCCATACACATATGTATTCATCTCTCACCTAAGCACATATAACATAACATTCAGTAGCATGCATTGTCCTAACTTTGACTCTATACTAGATGGTGTAAAATATTCCACTCCCAACAATACTTCATCAAAAACTAAGTGGACATGTGGAGGCTCAAGGCCCGGCTCAAGGTGATGAACAGAGTGCATAAAGACTACTTAACCCTTAAAGGATTGAGGGCATAGTAGATACGTTTCCGTATATTTAATATCTATTGTAAGTAGAAAGTTCCAAATTAAAATCCCAATAGCTTTTAAGACCATGTAGACATGAATTTTAACTTCGCTTTTGATATGAAACTCATAGGAGGTGTAGAACCATTCCAAATACAATGAAACACGGCCATATAATACTGGCCAGAATGGTCAATCTGAAATTTTAAGGGTTAATGTTATGAATGATTCATGCACTGAACTGACTTAGGCCCAGAGTGAGATCGGCAACTTTCAGAATTCACAAAACAGAGGACGGTCCTCTCTCAAAAACAATCATGGGATGTGGGATTGGTCATAACTTATTTGAATTCAACCTGGGTGCTTGATCGCAATCGACTGCTCTTCCATGTCATTTTCTTGTCAGCAATAACAATTAAAGAACCTGATACTTACCAGAACTTTCATAACGTGGCACCCATAAAGAGAGGCAACTGCTTGTCGGCTCATAAGTTACTTCAAGGTATTAACTTACCACCAGTAAAGTTCTCCGGCTTTTAAATTCCCTTTCGACGTTAATGCAAGCACTATTCACCCATGGGCCCCATTTCTTGAAATTTACATTTTGGGTACCCTATGATTCTTTTATGGTAAAATTTGGGGTCTACGGTCAAAAATTAATCTTGGAGGACCCCTCACGAAATTTCAAACCCTTGGAAGTGGGGGTTATTTTTCGAGGTGGCCCTTAACATGCACAAAATAGGGGTTTTTTTAGGTCCTCTTGCATTAACATTGAGAGGGGATTTAGAGTTTGGGAGTAAAATTTGTTCAACGAGCGTCGACACGCAGATGGCCATGATAACTTACATTGCATTCATGTATAATTATTAACGTAACTTACTGTCAGTAACTAAGTATGAAGGCGATCGCATGCACTGTGAATACTTTGCTAATTTGAACTGACAATGGCCCAGGCTGAGAATTACTGTATGAGGCTGCGAGAACACATTGGAAGAAGCCTCTTACAGGCAAGTGTAGCTAAGGTAGTGGGACCAATTCCCGACTGAATTTCAGGTTTGCATACTTAGACTTGTGAAAGAATTTTTTTATAATTTTTGGATGCTCTGCAAAGCTATTGCAAAGGCATCCCCCAAAAAAAACATTTTTTGAGCATTTCTACAATTTTCTATGATTTTTTAAGTCTGAAAGCTTAGAGTGACCATTAACCGCTCATAGAGTCATGGTTTTCATGAGAGGTTGGATTCTGAAAATAGAGTGCTTCTACACCAATCAGAAGCTCTTGATTTTTCCAAGCATGGACGAAATTAGAACACTCTTGGACACTATCTGAAACCATGTTGGTTGGTTTCTGACACCCATCCCCCAACCAGTAGGGGTCGGAAATACAACCCGGTCGGAAATATGACCCTCTACCTTAGAAGAAACAAAGCTGCATTGGCTAAAGAGTTTCTCTCTGCTTGGTGTGTGAATCGATCTTTTTTGCACTGGTAGTCTCTACCTTGCTAGATGGAAGTTGGTTCCTACTCTCACTATTCTTCTGCTCCTCTCTTAGGACTCGGGGCTGATTTGTTTTCTCCTTAGCACTTTAATCTCGTGTCCCTCATGCCTCTCATATTTCAAAGGAAAAAAAATTAAAAAATTCATTGTGTATTCTTATTGTAAAGAATGTGCATCCATATTTGCCATTAATCGCAATTGAGAACATTAAACCAACATTATTTTTATTGGGTTTTGTTGACAAGTGACAGAAGATTTTAACACCCTTGAGGATGCATTATTTGGGCACGGTTTGAATTCGTTATGAATGTTTAAAAGTATTGTTTACGAATGTGTCCAAAATTGACCCTAGCCTCTAATAAGCTTTCATCTTATGGATCAGTACAATCATTGTCTAAATTTTAGTCACTAGTAGAAACACTATCCACCTAGATTAGATAAGCATGTCCGACAAGACCTACAACTAGTGAGTCATATTGGGACTTCTTGTGGGTCTTTTTACTAGTCTATGCAAACAATGTTTTTACTAGTGAATGTTGTTTCTTGAGTCCAAATGTCCAATTGTAAAAGATCACTTTTGACACAAGGTCCATTTTGGATGTATATACATTTTGGAGTGAGCATCCATATTCTAATCGTTGTATGATTTCTGATGCAACTCTTCACCACATACAATGATGTTTTTCATCCATCTACATTTATCTTTGTTCTTAAACTATTTGACTACCATTTGTACAGTGTGGATCTTCAAAATAAGCCATTTTGGTATTTTTAAATAGAAAAATAATTGGTTTATGTCAAGTTTCATTCTTAGTTCAAAAAGTAAGATCTTAAGAATGATTTTCAAAAATAAGAAGAATCAAATAATGGAAAATATACCATCTTATAGTGCATATTATTCCAAAATTATTACAAAAAAGTTTAATTAAAAAAATAGTTTACGATTTGAATGTGAATTTCAAAAGAAAACCTTGAAAATTTAATTAAAATATTGAATTTAAAAAAATGTTAAATCCAACCATAGATATGTGATCTCGCATTGAAATCTACAACTTTGCTTTGTATATCAACTCCATTTTTGTGATTCATCAAACATTTTATCACACTGATTTTGAAGATGTGTATCATTTGAACTCCATAACTTTTTCAAAAAAAGAACTTGATGGCAAAGATAAACAAGTCTTCTTTTCAACCCAATTAAAACTATGTCCATACAATCAAAACTACATTTATAGAATTTTCTTAACCCCTAAGCTCCCGAGCGACCATTTTCTGGTCGCTGCCCGGAAAAAACGGGCTGCCCGGAACAAAAAAAATCATTTTTTGAAAAAATAAAAAATATTTTAAAATACTACATCAAGTCTACTTTCCAACCCAATTTGAATTATGGCAATATGAGTTAAACTCCACCCGGGAGAATTTTTCAAAGTAGATCACCTCAACATTGTCTTAGTGTTACAAAATTTGCTATTTGGGGAAAGTAATGATGATTCCTCCATCGTTTCTCTTGCTTTTTTGAAGTTTACGATAGATAGCCCAACTTTAACCAATCGTACTAAATTTTGAACTCTAAAATTGAAAATTATAATTTATACAAATTTTCGAAGGTTAATGCTTTTAAATTCATTAAAAAATGATCTAAAGATTATTTAGGAAGTTTGACCGTACGGATAATTTGTAAAGATGATACTCTACATTTTGTCTATTGAACCAACCTTCATCAAACATATGAAAGGCACATATTATAACACATCTATGTTTTGTCCAATACCCCTCGGGCTTTTAGGGGTTAAGTGAAACACCTCAATGTTGAAGACAACTTCAACAATTTGGGTAGGCTTGCTAAAAAATCAGAGCTCACAGAAGTCACTCTTTGTATCTTTTGAGTATCACGTGTGAACAAAGGGTATTTAAAAGTACCTTAAAATTTGAAAATAACGCTTACTATAATTAGTAGTATTTCAAGAATATTCTCATTTTTATTCTTGTAATGAATTGTGAGCATCCTATATTTATGTAAATCATTTATAAAATTATCTTCAAAGATTTATTTGGACCCTGTCTTTGTTCGCGCGTTGTTACGTAATATATGGAAGTGACCTCGTTGAGAATCAAAGCCAATGAGATTCATTGGGCACCTAAGAGGAACTTTTGTTCAACTCTCGTAGGTTGCATGCCATAAATTATAGGCTCCTCCAATTGGAAGAGAGTTGAAGGGATAATTTAATTTAGCCAACATGTCTTGCTTTCTTTCATACCCCCACCCTTTACAAGGTCTTTGAAAAAATGCTATTGAATTGAACGTCTTGTCAAACTGAATCATGCATCTTGTTAACTATCTCATCTTGAGAATGGTCAAAAAATGGCACTTTGTTTCAAAAAAAATTATAGTTCAGTAGCCCATCAAAGCAAGGTAGCCCGGATTTTTCAGGACTTGGAATTTCAAATTTTCAACTTCATTTGCTATTTTATTAATTTTTGTGTGGTCAAATGTTTTGAAATTTTGAAGGATGGTTAACGAGGCCTAGGAGTACAAGATCATAAGGTTGGAATTTTTGTTTTTACTTTTTTTGAAAAGCATTTAGAGACCATCAACAAGAATGTCCATAATGAGGAAATTTTGGGTGGGGTTAACTAAAAACAAACTTTGAGGGATGGTAAGTGTACAGGGAATCAATGAGACTTACCATCCCTCCATGTAAAAAAATTGAAGATATTAGGTTTAGGGTTTAGGGTTCATGGACCTAATATCATCAATTTTTGACATGGGTTCTTTATGAATAGTCCCTTATACTTGGGAGAACTTGTGGGAATTTTCTTCTAGCAGTGGAAAGGTCACGAGTTCAACTTTGGACTAATTTTGTTGTTCTTTGAATTGAAAACGCGTCTAAGGCGAGTTTAAAGTATTTTTCCACTTCGAGACGTTCTTTTAGGTTAACTCTATTGTATCGTAGTACAACAATATCAGTTTCATTACTAATTATGTTTAACATTAAAGAAGGCAAAATGGGGGGTAGGGGTTGCAACAATTTTTATTTATTTTTAAATGTCCTTGTATAACAATTGATAAGCTATGACCTCTTTGACCTCTTGACGCACATTGTGATTGCAGATGTATGTTTTTCACCATGCAACCTACAATAAGATCTACTCCAAACTAAGCATCAATGTTTGAAATTAAGACGTAGGGCTACATCTCAAGCACACACTTCAAATTCTAATTTGGAATTGTAAAGCTATCAAAAAATCTATCTACAAAACACCAAAATATTGCAAATACCTCAAAATACAACAAACACAAATAAATAAAATACATATATTATGCGGTACTTATTAAAGTTAACCAAAAATTCAGCTCAAAGAGGAAAGTTTTGGCAAACTTGTGTTGAATTCCTCTTGAACTCATATTGAAATATAAATAGACCAAAAACCAATCTATGATGAGTTGGGAGACAATTATAACCAAGCCATTGTCATTATTCTCCACACCTCGAAATGATTCTTACACCTTCCACTAAAGCTCCAAGCCCATGGCCCACAAGGGGACAATTTATGACACGATACTATTCAACCCAAGTATAGTTTAAGAAAAAGGTTAGAAGTAGAGCAAAAAGGGAGGTTAAATGGGCTTCTTGTCAGTTAACTCAATTGTGTTTGGAAGTTTGTCATCTTCTTTTATTTTTTGAATCGTGTTCTCTTGTTCATGCTCCATTAGTGTATGTGTTCCAATCTTGATCAATGTACCAACTTCTTTCATATTTATGCATACATTTTTTTCCTAATCTGTATATGGACAAGTCATTCTCACTTATAAAATTCACAATAAATATGTATGAGTCAGTTGTTGACATAAAAGATTGCAATGGAGAAGTGTTGACATAGGTCATTGCAGAATCACTTGATTTTCAGTTTTGAAAACCTAATCCAAATTCTATTTAACTTTGAAGTCATAAACCCTCCAAAACCTCGTTTTTGAATGTGCATTATACGATTCAAGACACATTATGATCTTTCAATTCTACGGTTTGATTGAACCAAAGTCTAACCGGCGCTTGTTTAACCCTTGAGCGCGCCGGCTTCCAGATTCTGAACGCCGGATGAATTTCAGCAGCTCGATTTCTATAGGTATCGGATTTTTTTCATCCTTTTTTTTTTCATTCTTGTGCTAGTTGAATACCATTTGTACGGTATGGATCTTCTAAATAAGATAATGTGAATTTTTGAATATTTACAAAAGTGATTAATGTCAAGTTTCAATCTTAGTTCAAAAAGAAAGACCTTAAATACGATTTTCCATAGTAAGTAGAATCAAATAATGGAAACCATACCATCTCGTAGTGCATGTCATTCTAATTTCATTACAACATTTTCAATTTTTTTTGTGTTAATTTTGGATTTTTAATTGAATTTCAAGAGAAAACCTTGCAAAATTACTTTGAAAATATTAATAATAAACATGATGAATCCAACCGTACGGATGTTATCTACACATTGACATTTACAACTTTGTTTTGTACATCAACTCCATTTTTGTTTTTCATCAACCATTTTATAACAAATCTTTGAAAACAATGTTGAATCGAGACGTTAAAGGGTTAATCAAGCTATGCTTACATTTATACGATTAAACATTATTGATAATATCCCTAATTTCAACAGAGAGTTTCAAAAAGTAAATCGCCAAAAACCTGTGCTTTTCAAAAATCAGGGCTAGGCGGGAAAGGATTAATTGCAGCAGCTAATGTCATGTGTGCAAATGTTAAATGTTGTCTAATTTGAGGTCCCACACTTTTGATTATCATTATAATCCTAATTTCCAAATTTCCCGCCCAAATAAAAATTAAGAGCTTGGGCTTAACCCTTTAAGGTCCCGATTCAACACTGTTTTCAAAGATTTGTTATAAAATGTTTGATAAAAAATTAAAATGGAGTTGATGTTCAAAGCAAAGTTATAAATATCAATGTGAAGATAATATCTGTACGGTTGGATTCATCATATTTATTATTAATATTTATTAATTAATTTTGCAAGGTTTTCTCTTGAAATTCAATTAAAAATCCAAAATTAACATTAAAAAATTAAAAAATATTGTAATGAAATTGGAATAACATGCGCTACAAGATGGTATGGTTTTCACTATTTGATTCTACTTATTATGGAAAATCATGTTTAAGGCCTCACTTTTTGAACTAAGAATGAAACTTGACATAAACCACTTTTGCTATTTTTCAAAAAAACTCAATACCTTATTTTGAAGATCCGTACCGTACAAATGGTAGTCAACTAGCACAAGATTTTTTTTAAAAAATTGAATGGATGAAAAACATCATCGTGCGTGGTGAAAGAACGCTTCAGAAATCATCCAGCGTCCAGAATGTGGACGCTGGCGCGTCAAAGGGTTAAATCTCATATATTCTAACGTGCATGTTATAAAGGGCGTACTCTTTGCGTGGCTGCAATCTTCCATGAGCCTTATATGTTTTTAGAAATTGAGGGGAATCAGAAATAAGTTAGATCTGGTTTGAAGATAATAGAGTTATTTGTAAAGGAAACAGATCTTTTGCCCTCCTTTTTTCATGGAAATGAAAATCTGATTTGTATTTGAGTGTAGTTGCAAAGTAATCTTGTGAAATAAATTCAGGATTTGAGTGTTTTATGGAGGTGTCAGTTGCCACGAATGGTACAAATCTCCCAAAAAAAATCTCCACAAATGGCACACATCTTTGCTTACTACCACTACCTCCTTCATTTAGATGTGAGATCTAACTTCAAAATCCAAGTCCCTCCCATCAACCAATGGCGTGACACCGCCACACAAAGAACTTATTATTTGCCTTGGCGTTTGGTAAAAGCGAGGACAAAACTAGTGTTTTGAAATTCTTGACGGCTAAATTGAGTCTTTCCTAAGTTCTATTTTTGGTCTACAATGAACCTTGCCAGTGCCATCGGCAACCCCGTCCTTTTCAATTTAGAGGTTACAAACCCAAGGTTTGCGGTACTTTGCAGATAACTCTAATATCATTTCAACGTGGAGATGTTTACATTTGTTGAGAATTAACCCCTAAACGTCCTAGGGTATCTCCAGAATTGACAATTTGAGAAAAATCAAAATAAAATGCTATTTAGAAGAATATTTCGAATTTGTTATACAGATGAAAGTTGTAGATATTGAATTTTAGGTTCCATCTGTACGGTTAGATTCACCAACGCCATCACTGATATTTTATAATAAAATTTCAACGTTATAATTGTAATTTACTTCTAAATTTGATTACAAACAAAATATTAGTTTTTTTTTTAGTGATTTTTTTGGGAATGGATTTGTAATGAGATACTCTTGAAATGGTGGTTTTTTGAAAATTTGGTGTTATTTCAATTTATGACCTCATTTTAGCAAGCTCACTTTTGGACTAAAGTCAATGCAATTTTGGCTTAGTCAAATGCTTGACATACTTCCACATTTGTAATCTAAAAAAAATATGTACACCAGTAACACCAAATCCAAATATCAAATAGGATAATAATTTCATAAAATAATTTCAAAAAATTGAATGAGTTTCATTGAAGAAGTAATGTGAGTGCAGTGTGAGTTGGAATTTGTTCATCGTCCAAAAACTGGACGTTGGGACGTTTTGGGGTTAAATAAAACTATATGATTTGTTTTAATTAGTGTGAGAATGTAAATGGTGTGGTTTACCCTCACACTAAGATGGATGACGCTCATTATAGCATACTAGAGTAGAGTGAGGGAGAACCCTTTTGAATATGGTTCTCACTTAACTTCAAAATAGAAATGAAGATTGTATGGCATTTCCTCAGGAGTCCCACAATTTATGGTATGCACATGGCATCCCCTCATGAGAATCTAAGTGAAGATTCTTTTGGGATGCTCTTTGGAAAAGAGTACTCCCTTTCTTTACTCTAGGTTGTTTGTTCTTTGTGCTCTACTAGGGGAGAGACTACAAAAATGTTTTGTTTTCAAGAAGTGAGATGGTTGAATAATATAATTAAACCGTAAAAGTAAATGTAGGGTAAATTTTAAAGCAAAGACTTAGCAACTAGCTACTTGTTTTGTTTTTTTTTTAACGTTGATATATTTCCAATCGTGCATCCGCCGGCCGCAATATTGGGACCATTGGAAGCTCTCAAAGAGGAGGGGTGCACACAATTTGTTTTGTCGTGTTTTGACCTATGGTGTGAAAATTACAAAGTTTTAAACAAATTTTATTACTATAAATTGAATTAAATTATGAAAATTGAAATATGGGGTTTTTGTGTCATTCTTGGCATTGTCCGAAAGCTCTTAACAAGTAAAAGTGCACAAAAACCGTTTTCTAGTTTTTTGATATACAATGTGAAAGTTATGGATTTTTAATCTAACTTAGTCACCATAAATTGAATTTAAATATGGATAATTTATTCTAAAATTCCTAAGGAACAAGCAAAAGCATGGGGGACACGGAGAACACATGAGAACACGTGAAACGCAGGGAACACAAGGTACGTGAGGAATACAAATAACATAAAGGTACATGAGGAGCATGGAGAACATGTGAAACACGAAGAACATTTGGGGCCAACGATACAAGGCTACAATAGTTTATATTATTTGAGATACTATGAAAAGTATGCAAACTATGTCATATCTTTATAGTTGAATAAAAATAATGGTTCAATGTTGGCGGTTTGATTTGGACCGTAAAATAACCACTTCATTGGATGGAAACTCCCCCTACAACGAGAGCAACTTGTGTGCCTAATTTTTCTTTTATTTTCTTAAAAAAATAAAGAAAGAAAAGTCATAACATTTATATCAAATCAAATATCCCGTATCATTCAAGAAGGAATTCTAACTGGGGGAACCGTTGAAACTTGAAAATTCTCCTGTCAAGTGTCAACTGAGGGGATTTGAAAACAGTTTTAACTTAAGTTAGTTGGCGGCAAGAGTGAATTTGAAGTACTGGGCCAAAATGTTGATTGGGTATTTATTGTAGAGATTCTGTAGGATCTCCTCTTTGGATTTGTCACTGTACAAAAGTTGAAATTTGTAAATGATCTGTACAGTGGACCCAAAAAACATTTTAGATTTTTTAATTGGTTTTTAATTTTAAAAATGATTTTTTCTACAGATTTCCGTGTAAACATTGTAGTTCACAAGTTCAAGAAAGTAAATCATTAAAATTTGAAGATAGAAAAGAAGATAGAAAATAAGGTAAATTAAAGACAAGAAGATAGAAAAGATGGACGACAAGATGAAAGACAAGAGAAAGACATGAAAGAAGACACAAAAGAAGATAAGACAAAGATAGATAGAAACACCAACCCTATAAAAGGGCCGGCGTGAATAAAGTGTCCGTTTGTATGTCAATGACCCGGTGCCCACCGGACAGAGGGACATTGGGACAAAACTACTCTCCCCTTTCGAGGATGGACACTATAGTAACCGCAACAGAGTAACAAAAACAAAGAGACAACGAAAATAACAAGGAAATGATGGTGGTGTGCTAGAATGTATAAAGGTATGTTCTAATTTAAGTGTTATCACCAAGTCATGAGTTCTTTGGTTGGTTGGTGAAGAGTGTTGTATCACAGTTATGTGGTCCGGGTTCGAAACCTATTGGGCTTGTTTCAGCAGTGGTGTGGTACACATGGCTTGGTGTTGCTAGTGAGTTATCATGGCAGGAAAGTTATACCAACCAACCGGCCCTACCTATCCCCTGAGACAAGTTGAGCTAATTGTTTGAAAAGAGTGGCTAGCACTGGTTTTCACCACTACCCTCCCTCTTTTAATTTACTACGTGTGTTGGTATTGTTTGATTATTCTCTATACGTCTTTTGTGCAAAATGATAGATCCGGCAAATTGTATGGCAATGGTATTTATTGCTTTGAATGTGTGTTTTATGGAGGTTTTGCAAATGTTGAATTTTGTTTCTAGTTGTTTCATTGAGGGGACGTGTGTGGTTCCTCTGGCTCCAGCTGTAATGACGATGATAGGATCTACTTTCCAACCTTGTTGTATGATGTTAGTAATTAGAGGTTGATATTTTAAAAAAATTCTGCCAATTGTTTCTGGTGAAAATCTATCATTTGTGTATGTGAATTCTATAAATTGTATGGTTAGGTTATCATCGGGGTTTAGAGGAGATGGATTTTGGTATGGGAGGCCTTTAATGCATAGTATATCTGGTTTGAATCTGGCATTACATTGACATCTTTGTTGATTACAGGTACATGGTAATAACCATGGAGGAACTGTGTTTTTTTGTGGATTATTGTTGAATGTGCCCGCATTCATGAGAGTGTAGCATCTTGATTTATTTGAGGATAGTATTAATTTTCTTAATTCCCATACCGCTTTGTTGTGTCTTTTGGTTCGTAATGCGTGAATATGGTGTTGTTTGCATATTAAGAGTACATGTAGCCATGTATCTGCATCTTGTGAGTTACAAATGGGACATGTTTTTGAGGGGAATCTTTGTATGCCGAAAATTAATTGCTTTCTTGCATTACCCATGTATTGACCGGTTCTAAATTTTAGTATGCTTGTTTTTTGTGCGTCTGTTATGTCTGGATTATTCCAAAAGTTATTGGACAATTCATTATCTATGATGGAGTTTGTTGTCCATTTGTTGATGTTGGGGAAGTCTTCTGCCAGTATTTCTAGGTTATTTTCAAGGTCATATTTCTTTATGTATTCTTCCAAACATCTGACTGGACCTTTGTCTAGTTGTTTGATACGACCGGGCCATGTGTCTTTTTGGAAGTAGTAAGGTGTGGTATGTGCAAATTCGTGTGGATTTGCTGCAAATTAATAGCCTCTTTTCATGGTACCTTCTTTTGCGAGTTGGTCTCCGTGTTCATATCCGTTGATTTTAGCGTGTGTTTTTACTTTGTATATTGTGGTGGGTTGTGTTCGCTTTTTTAGCATTTCTACCATTTCTTTTAATATGGTTTTATCGGCGTGGTTATTTTGTTGGATTGGATGTTTTAGTTGTGTATTTAGAACGCATATACAGTCGAGGCAGTCTGTAATATATGTGTAGGTTCGTTTATATATTTAGTGGTGATCAGTGAAAGTGTTTCATGTATGGCCATAAGTTCTGCTCTGAAGCATGTTTGTAGTCCAGGCAGTCTTTTTTATATTTGTACATCTGGTTTAGATGGGTTGTATATTCCATATCCTGGTTTTTCCTTTTTCCAATGGCCATCATCTGCTTCTTTTGGCGGTATAAAGGAGCCATCTGTGTAGTAGCTATATTCTGGTAGGAATTTTAGTGTAGTGTTTATTTCGAAATTTGGAAGGGGATTTACCCACATGTTTTGTAGATTGTTATAGGGCGGGTATATGAGTTTGTTCCATTTTGTGCTTTTGTTAACTGTTGTGTTCGGCGGCGTAGGTGGTGCTGTTTGTGTATGGTATTGCGTAATTTTTGTAGATTTTCTATTGTTGTATTTATGGTGTCTATTTGGTTTATTGTGCCAATGTTGTTGTTTTGATGGTGAATACACCATATGTGCATTGCAAGTAGTTCGTTTCGGGTTTTGTTGGGTTCTAGTGGTATTGTTGGTTCGTCATATGTAATGGTGTCCGCGGCAAAATGTATAATGGCATGCGTATTTGGAAAGGGTCTAGTGTATAGTGATAAATTTTGGTACCAGTTGGTGTCTGGAATTGCTAGAATGGTGACAGTTTCAGGGTCTTGTTTTGTTGCTAGCCTTGCCCAATGTATTGCTTGTTGTGTTGTTTCGGCGTCATTTGGGTGGGCATATCCGACACCTGTCCATTTGTATTGAAAGGTTGTCCCTAGTGAGCCAAATTTTTTGTCTCTGGCGAATGTTGAGTAGAATTGGGTGGATTTCATGGAGCATGTTATTGGTGAGGAGAAGTATGAATGTATAATATTAAATGTTGTCATGAGTGTATCTAGAATGTTAGTTGGAATGGTATGGTGTGGTGTTTTTATTGAACCTTTTTTGTTGTTTTTGTGTTCGTATCTTTGTTATAACCAGACTACTTCTGTTTCAAATGATTGTATAGCAGGTATTAGTCTGTGGATGTTGTATTTGTTGTTGTTATACTGTTGCCATAACCATTGTATTCTTGTAGTCGGGATGGTGGTGATATATTTACCAGTGTCGTTATATACGTGAGTTTTGTCATTTTGTGTTTGGATGGTGCATTTGTTTGTGTTTATGT
This sequence comes from Pohlia nutans, assembly GCA_022496805.1. Classification (NCBI taxonomy): domain Eukaryota; kingdom Viridiplantae; phylum Streptophyta; class Bryopsida; order Bryales; family Mniaceae; genus Pohlia; species Pohlia nutans. The sequence continues at coordinate 12,743,762 of CM040091.1, read as the reverse complement.
CTCTTTCTGGGTTACATTCAATTGTGGATGTTTTGACGCAAGGGATTATTGTTGACGGTGGGATATACCTTGTATCACGATTTTGTGCGGGTGTAAATTGTGTGTTTATAATATTTTGATAGTGTCTATTTTGACATTCTAAGTAGTATTTTTTAAGTAGGTTTAGATTGTGGTGTATTACTGGTGGAAGGTTTAATGGAAATAATTCTCGTTGTTGTAACCATTGAGTGTATGTTATGTGGTTTGGGTCTCTCCATTGGCATAAATAGGTCTTGTATTTTTTTGATATTTGATATTTGTCTTTTGTTGTAATTTTTTTGTGGTTTAATATTGTGTGGATGGGAAAACTTATGGGATGGTTTTTTTATATTTTGTGGTGGGGTTGGGTGTTGAGGTTGTGGTGGTTGAGGGAGTAGTAGGGGGTTTACTGGTGTTCTTGGTATTATTGTGTGATTGTATATTTTGTATTTTTCTTTTGGACAAGACAAAGACATGAAAGAAGACACAAAAGAAGACAAGAGAAAGACATGAAAGTAGACACAAAAGAAGACAAGATACAAGAAAAGATAAAAGAAAAGATAAAACATAAAAAAAGAACACATAAAAGAATTGTTTTACTTTGTTTACAATGTAAGGGATTGTAAAAAGACAAAAATTGACATTTTTAAAATTTATAGACAATTTTTTTTTATGAGCCGGCCCCAGGGGTCAAGTGCATGATTATATGGCCAAGTGTGTAAATAGCAAATTGCATGTTATTACTGGCAAAAACTCATAGTTTTAGGCTAAAATCCGGATAAAATTTGTGATACTTGGGTGCTACCTAAGTGACACATAGGTAATAACCGGATGGATTCTTGTCTAAAACTAGTTGTTTTTGTAAAATATTGGATTTATTGCTAATTCCTTTAAAAATCTGCCTGTTCATTAGAATTCTTGTCACAATGTACTTTTAAAGGATTTGAAAAATCCATTCTGAAGATTTTATTATAATAATAATAATAATAATATTATTTTTATTTTTATCTTTTTTGGTGAAATTTAAAGTGGTAGGATGGTTTGTATTAATAAAAGAGGAATTTTTTTTGATTGAAAATAAAAATTTGGCATTATGTTTTCATGGAGGATGAAACAAAGGGTAAACTAGTGCATTGTCATAGTGCATGATATGCACTCTAAATTTTTAAAAGAGAGGGAAAACAAAGAGCTATGAATTTTTTCTAGTGTTCAAATATGTAAAGAAAAATATCTTTCAATTTTTTCGTATTTTTTCAAATTGATTAAAATTTCAAATTTTCAAATTTATTATTTTTTTGGGAGGGATGAATTGTTTCTCTATTAATTTTATTTTTTGATGGATTTATTTTTTGAATTAACTTGAAAATGAAGTTTTGCAAGTTAGCTTAGTTTTAGATTTTTAAATATAGAATCAAACAATAACTATATTTACATTCAAAGTTTGAACAGAGATTAGTAAAACTATTATTAAAATGGGAGTTTGATACTCAAAATCTTTAGCATGAAATTATTTTAACATTGTAATTTTTTTGGGTACTATGCATATGAATCTAGAAGTCATATCACTCATTTTCATTGAATTGTTGCTACATAATTTTCAAATTGGTTTAAAAGTTAGCTTTTTAAACAAATGCTTAAAGTGCACAAATGTGCACCAAAATGTAATTGGTGCACCAAGAGGAGTTGGTGGACATAACACACAAATGCCGAGGAAGGTAATACAATGAATGTGGACTCTTAAATTGACGCAAAAGAGAAAAAAATGTGGTTTTGGACTCTTATTATAGAACAAAGGGAGTACTACATATTTATAATCACCTTGCTTTGAAAACCTCCTTATCTCCTCCTATGTTCTTGACCCAATTCATTGAAACGTTGCCATTGGTGATTAGGAGAAATGACAATTATGTGTAACTACCCTACTATCGTGGTTGATCACAAGATAAACATAACAATAATCAAAATGAAGATTTTCCCAAAAATAGTAAAGGAACAAAGGAGCAAAGCGAGTGGGTTACCATAGTTTGCAGTGAAGAAAGTTTGCGCAAAATAGCTTGAGCGACAAACAAACTGGAGAAGTTTACAAAAAGTTCGCCACGCAACTTATAATAATCTAGGGTCTTATAAGAAGGGGATCTCAAACCTCACTTTGATAAACTCCACTGGGATTGGTTACTTTTTGTGAATTGATCTTATCACAAAACAATGATATATTTTGTAAAGAGGTTCAACACCTCCTATTGAAATTTCCATAATGTTTTGTAACTCTCTATTTATAATAATTGTTTTATTATAATAAGGACTAAATCAAATATGACTTTACATGAATCCATTTCCATAGCATAATAGAGCAATGGGATCAAAATCTAGTTAAAATTAAAAACTAAGTTTACGGGACAATGCTGTCCCAAAATTCATGGAAATCAAATGACATTCTTTCACAACTTACTGAAAAATGGATCTAAATGAAGATTCTCTTTTGATTTAGTTTTCAAAAGTGTACTCCATGGGTCATATTAAACCAACCCCATTAAACTTCCCAAGGAGGTAAGGGCCACCAATCCGGAGGAGGCTCAGACGTCTTCCTCTACGGTTCACTTCACCATTTGCCTGACTTCATCGTGGTCTTCCCATCCTCTTCATCGTCATCTCTAGAGCGGATCTCTAATCCAGGCCTCCTTCATAACTCTCCAGCGGCACCATCTTGAAATCTGGTGGTTTTGAGATCTCCATGATCAATTTCAACCAACATTAGTATTCAAAACACATGAACCTAATTATGAGATAAAACCAATTACAAAGTTTCCACAAAAACACGACTTAATCTTTGAGAAAAGATACATCGTCACCTATAATATTGCAGGGTTTTTGGGTAGCTTATGGGAAGAGAGCAGATACCAAAAAAAAAGTTCATGTAGCTGAAAATGCAACTGTGGAATTCTCTTTGAAATTTTTGCATGTGTGTGATCTTGTTTGTTGTGCCTGTGAATCAATGTCTTGCTTTGGATGACCCACACAATCACCGAGACTTTGCAAGATAACCAGAACACTCTAGTTGGCGCCGCAGTAGAGATGAGGAGCACCGCCAGAGATGAAGGAGGATTAGGTTAGGGATCAACTCTGGAGACGACAATGAAGAGGATGGGAAGACCAAGATGAAGAGGATGGGAAGACCAAGATGAAGAGGATGGGAAGACCACAATGAAGCCTACCGATGAAGTCAGACAAATGGTGAAGTGAGCCGTCGAAGAAGATGTCTGGGCGGGCTGCCCGAGACTCTTCCAGACTAGTGGGCCTCACCTCTCCCAGTAGTTCGATGGGATTAGTTTTAATGCGACCCGTACTCCATTGCACTGCTCTATTATGCTATGTCGTTTTAAATGATACTTTTGATTCAGTCTCATAACTAAACATAAAAAAGAACTTCTTAGAATTAGTTTGGCCCACAATAAACGCATGGAAAAGGGTAGCGTTTGGTGAAAATTCATTCAGGTAAGTAAAGTAAGAAAAAAACTTTTGGACTGACGGAGAGGGCAGTTGGGACGTCCGTCATATTGCAACACACGTGATACCACAAAAACAACATCACAAAATAACATCACTTGTACGCTGAGTGTTGTTCTCACTCATATGATGGACAGTGATGTCCATTCAGGCTGTTGTCCTGTTGTCTTGTCTGCATTGGCAACTATCAGTACATTGCAAAATAATCATCAACCATATGTTCAAAATTTCTGCTCACAGTGAGTGTTTGTTTCCTTGAAGCCTAACTGACAGCGTAAAAAGAATTGGGAAAGAATATTTGGCAAAATTATAAGCTGACAACCATATTTTGATAGAATTTCTTTTCATATTTTTGTTGGTTTTCTTCACAAAATCTGGCTATCTTTACAAAAAATAAATATAGGGAAAATATGGTGAAAAAATTCAATTTTTCTTATTTTTTTCCTTAAAAAAAAAAGAAATGCCATATTCTGAAGAGAAATTTGGTGAAATATAGCTAGAGAAAAACGATGCATAGAGTCTTCTAGTGCCAAGTGTCAAAACCACATTTGTAAATTTTTGTTTATACACTACATTGAATAGGAGTATTAATAGAACCAAAAAATTAGAGGGACTTACCTTGTAAAAATTATCTTGTGCTAATTATTTTTATCATGTGGAAAAAAATATAAAAAATTGTGAATGTTTGACTATTTAGTAAAGTGGAAGTACTTAAAACCTCACGCTCATAGGTGCCCCAACTATTGATATGTAAAAAACTAAATTGGACCATTTGTAATCCCCAAGAAATCTTAAGCTGATCACTTGAATGTTATTCAATTAGAATGCTTCTACAAGTGATCGGAATTGGAGAATTTATGATGTAATTCATGATACTTTTGTGTTGAAAAAAGCACAACTTATATGATACAAGTGGTATATGACTAACTTTCCACTTTCAAAATTAATATAAATTACATTTTAGTTGAGATCAATATTAATTTTTTTTTCACTTTTATACATAAACTTATTAGTCTATCTATAATCCAAAAATAGTCCCAATTTGATATTCAAAAAATTCCAAGCACAATAGCTTAAATGGGCAGTTTTAGCTAGGTGCCTCCACCTTAGTTTGCCATGGAATCCCATTCAAGAGTCTACTCCAGGCCATTTTTTTGGGCAAATTAGTGCTAGATTGCACCAAAAATAAAAATCTGACTAGAAAGTGGCCAAAAACCATGAAGTCATTTGTCATAAAAATTCAAATTAAAAAAATATCTTGGACGAAATCGATAGATTGTAGATGACAACAAAAATAATTGTGGATGAAAACAAAAATAATTGTGGATATCTTCTAATGTAATATTTTCTATCCAATATGTGAATGAATGTTGAAACATGGACATAACATTCTTTAATAGTCCCACTATTCATCCTTGGGAATCAACATTGTAGGACTAAATCGTTGTAAGAATCGTAATTTTTTGGAGAATCAAAGCCATCTTTAGCAAAAGATAACTTGGCAACTCAACAAACTTTTGAAGGTTGAAAAATTTACAAAATTGAAACTTGTTTAAAATTAAATAAGAATCCAAATTTATATTTTTCACAACATGTTTTGCAATTGGGACTTTGTACCAAATCCAAAATTTCATTGAGTGATCTAATAAACATTAAAAAAGCATGTTCAAGAACAACCAAATGATTAATGAAATATTAAATGTCAAATTAAAAATTGACCCCCTTTCAAATGCAATAAGGTCCAATTGACTGAGGAAGCCTTATAATGTTTTCAGTATTGGTTTGTGATTTGCCTCTATTGGTTGCTTTGTTTAAGGATTTTTTTTTTCTCTAGTTCCAGTGGCGCTTTGTGGGATGGGCACTGGTCGGGTCGTTGTCATTACAAAAACACTTTATTCACGCTAGCCAAGAAAGGGTTCCAGAGTTTCCATCTATCCATCCTTTTTCTCTATTCACTCAATATTTGAACCCTTGCAACATAACATTCAGTAGCCTTTGCAGCTGCTGCCTTTCCCTAATAGATTGATGTGGAATATCCCACATCATTTCATTCCCCGAATGAAATGATGTGGGATATTCCTCATCACATCAGTAGCTACGGGGACATGTGGCATTAAGCAAGAGCAAGCAACCATGGTGCACAGGAACTCAAAGCACTCCTCAATCACAATTCAACAGTGTTCTATAATTATTTATTTGATTCAATAGTCCATTCAAATACAAATCACTGCTCACTCTATAAATAAAGGTGGATGAAACAAAAGGCACCCTTCTTGAAGACTACTAAATGTTATGAAGGGCTGAAAAATCTTATGACCAAATTATGTGACTTGTGTGATGACTTCCTACTCTTTCGGTTGACTGAAATTGAATGCTTGTAGCTCAATGGGAGGTTTTTGGAGGTTTTAGAGCATCCCCACTCCTACACGCCAGAGATGACTCGTTCAAATTATTCATTTACATTTGGAGGGCCCTTGCACTTACACTCCCCCACCCTTGGAGGGCCCTCACACATCAAAAGTGCACATTAAATATTCAATGGACCAATCACAAGTAGAATGTGGGGATTTAATCAACTAAATAGTGATTTAATCAACTAAATAGTGATTTAGTCAACTGAATAGTGATTTGGAGGGCCATTTCTTGACACGCTAGGATCCAGAGTCAAGAGCCATTTTGGAAGGGCCCTGGGCACTTTTCATTTACTTCTGCAGTTGGGAGGGCCCTGGGAGGGCTGCGGTGGAGCTGTTCTTAGAGCATCTCCATTTGGATTGCACTTTAAAGTTCATTCAAAAAGTCAAACCTCACCATGTAGTTCCCCCACCAACATCACTGAATTAAACTCTTGAAGATAGTGAGTCACTCACAAATCACCACGCACGGATTGTGCAATTATGATCTACAATTAAGAAGAAAAAATACACTAACACAAGTGATTTCTGAGGGCCCTGATTTTTAGTGGATTATCCACTCTCACGAGCCAAATAAATTGTTGACCAACCTAGACTCATTCATTTTTCCATAGTCAGAGCGGTATCCACAATGCTAAGAGCAAATGCTTGAGTGATGTAAGGACCCAAACCAGCTTCCCTCTGATCACAGTCCTGGAACATGAATATATCACTAGGTCCACCTTCACCTCTTCTTTGCAAATACTCGCTAACAATGTGTTTACTCTGTTCCTCACCAACAATGCTATGAAAAGCGCGAGCAATCCTGGAGAGACTGACACGCTGAAATTATTCATTTGTATTTGAAGAGCCTTTTCAACTTAAAATTTCTCACTTTCAAACGCTCTTCAAATATCAAAAGTGTACATCAATTAGTCAATGGACCAATCACAAGTAGAATGTGGGATATAATCAACTTAACTTAGATTTGTAGTGTCATCTATCCTACACTGACTCAAAATACCGAGTCAATGTTTTTCTCTATTAACTTCGGAGAGTAACAACTGGTATTTTAAAAGGAATCTATTTTTTTAAATTGTCATAATTTGAAGATATTTTATGTAGATTCATGCCACGTAGCCATAATCTCACTACACATGGTGGAAATTTGAAAGAGAGAGAGAGCAAGAAGAGAGCCGGCCTTTATAAACTTAGTTTTTTGAGCAATTTTGAAGCAATTTGTGATGAGTGAAACTTTGTCAATTTTGATCAGTTTTGAGTGAATTTTTTGTGAGTGGTGTTCAAATGAGGATGTACAAGGTTTCTAGTGGGTCGAGAGGTTGTGAGGCACAATGAGGTCAATTTCAAACAAAAAAGAGTTGATCGTAGTTGCGTTTTTGCAGAAGAACTTGAGCTGTAGAGAAGTAGCACATGCGGTGGGATTGTCAAAGTTTACGGTGAATAGGATTAGAAATAAATGCTATGAGAACATTGATTTGTCAAAAGGAGGGCGCCGAAAGGCTCTCATCTCTTGTAAGAAGAGATATACGTTCACTCACTATAGGTAAGTTGGAGAATGCAATTCAAACAACGAGAGCACAAGAGTGAGACAAGAGTGGATGTTTGTGTTGAAACAATGATGGTGCTTAGAGAGTGGAGGTTTAGGAACAACATACATGGTTTCGAAGCCTGCTTTGTCCCCCAAGAATGTGAAAAATAGATTGGCTTTTGCTGAAACACACAAGTGCTGAACAATTAGTGATTGAGAGAGGGTTGTTTTTAGTGATGAGACAAGGGTCAATCGTTTTATTTCTAATGGAAGGACTTGGTGTTGGATTCGTGACATGAACCTTTGAAGTTGTGTTGTTGAACAAACTGTGACTCATGGTGGAGGCTCAATCATGTTTTGGAGTTGTTTAACTTCAAGAAGAGATGGGTAATGTGAACAAGATAGATGGGAGGATGAATGCTACAAATTATCTTGAACTGTTCTAGGAGGAATTATATACTACATTGGTAGATTTTGACTTTGATCTTGATGAAGTTATTTTTCAACAAGACTTCTCCTGTGCACACACCTAAGATTGTTCAAGAATGATTTTGGGAACAACTACATGATGTTATGAAGTGGCTTGCTCAATCTCCTCACTTGAACCCTATTGCACATGTGTGGGCTTTTGTGAAACGGAGATTGAGTTATATTCCACTACCCCAAAAAATCTTCGTGAACTGTGGACGTAGTGAAGAGAATTATGCTTATATTAGTGTAGATGAGTGTAGGAAATTGTATGCTCCAATTGCAACTGTTTTGAAACCAAAAGGAAGATGAACAAATTTTTGAGTGTTTTCTAAAAAGTGCTCAAAGAAATAAGTAAATAGAGTTATCCTTAAAGTCACCTTGAGTTTGATGAATCTACAAAGAATTTTGCTTTACAATACTCTTATTTGTTCACTCTAAATAGTTAAAAGGTGTGGATTTTAAAGGAGCTTAAAAACTTTTGAAGACCACCAAGCTCTTACACACCTCTTACACACCTAATAATGATAAACCACCAAGATCTTCTACACCTTCTAACTATTTGAAGTGAAGAAATAAGAGTATAATAAAGAAAAATTCATGGCATCTTCTTCAAAATTTGACGGACTTTAAGGATAACTCCAATGTATGTACCGGTATATAATTTCGAAGTTTTATATTTTGAACTCTATAAATTTAATTTTTGTTGTGTTATTTAGATGTTCTTCATTACTATATTCTTTTCAACTGTTGTATACAAAGTTTTTCAATTTGTTCATATGTTCTCAAGGCATTGTGGGTCTTATGAGACTAAATGACACATTGACTCAATATTTTGAGTCAATGTACACACTATGATAGAGGATCGAGCGGCTTTTTGGAAGGGTCCTTAACCCCCACCGCCCAACCATGCATATTTTGCATGATGTACGGATTTGAACTCCGATTTCTCATCCATCATGCACTTTTTGTAGTGCAAATTTTTTATTGAAACTTTTATGGGAAGTTAGCTCTGTGCATGTGTGATCCGATTAGAAAGGGGATGATTAGTGAAAATTTTATGCCTCATTTCATGTTGTAGTGTTCCACCCAAAATTTTGCAAATTTTAGTTTAGAATTGGTCTTGAAAAAGTGAACTACTAAAATTAAGCAACCAAAAAATCTCCAAAAATCACTACACTTAGAGTATTACATTTCAACCCCGTGTTCGACCCATCACAAGAAATTTCATTATTAGATTGTCTATATCTTATTCATAATCATATTCCAAAAGAGTGTTAAATTTTATGTTTGAAATTTAATACACAAATATTGGTGATAGCAATCGCAAATCTAACCAAATGGTTAGAATCTAAAATTCATAATGTACAACTTTTATTCATTCATCAAGTTGAAAATATCCCTATTAGAGGCATTTCATAATGCATCTTTGAAAAACTGCCAAATTTGAATTGGGTGAAAACGTTTAGGGGTTAATACTTTTCATCAACTTTTGGAGTGTATCAGACTCTTAGCGAGTCCTAGTGGAGATGTTCTCATCTTGTACAAGTTTCAAGGTATTGGGTAACTACGTTTCTCCAGTAGAAATATGAAGTAGGATTAACCCCTAAACGTCCTCACCTATGTCCAGTTTGGGCAGTTTTGCAAAGATGCATTATAAAATGCAACTAACATGAATATTTGAAACTTGATGTATGAATAAAAGTTATACATTTTGAATTTTAGATTCTATCCATACGGTTAGATCTATACTTGCTATCATTAAAAAATTTCTACAAACTTTGAAACATTAAATAAAAAATTATTTTGAAATTTGATTACGAATAAGATATTGATAGTCTATTGATGAAATTTGTTGTGATGGGTTATAATGTAGTACTCTAGGTGTAGTGATTTTTGGAGATTTTTTGGATGCTTGATTTTATGAGTTTATTTTTTCAAGAACATTTTAGACTAAAATCTTCAATATTTTGGGTGAAACACTGCAACACAAAATGAGGCATAACTTTTTTAGAAATTGTTTCCTTTTCAATCGGATCACACAAACATGAAGCTAACTTTCCATAAAAAATTCAGTAAAAAAGTCACTACAAAAAGTGCACGACAGATGAGAAACTACGGATGAAATCTGTACATCATGCAAAATATGCATGGTTGGGCAGTTAGGGGTTAAAGCCAGAGGCTTAGAGTTTTCCGGCTCGGGAAGCTTCAACTTCAAGGTGGCATGCATGGATTAGTCACAAAAATGACTCGTCACATGTGCATCGCTTGAAACAACAAAGCAAACTGTGAGAGTCAAAACCTACTTCCTTCCAATTTTGAACACTTGTGTACACAATATGAGACAAAGCTTTGAAGATGCACAACTTGTTCATACAATATCTAAATAGTACATATTTTACTGCAATGGAATGCCCTTGAAACGGGGGGAAGAAGAACCAGGGAAGAAGAAAAAAATGAAACCGTTTCTAATAATAAAAATACACTTCAAGGATTCTCGACAGATTGATTGCACTGTGACTACTGAGGGAGAGTGAGTGAGGGGGGCGCTCAGTAGACCTCAACGTGCCACTGCTTGTTCTTCTTCAACGCCGCGAGCTTCTCGTCCCAGCTCTCGCCGCGCGCCTCCGCCACGCGCTTCAACGTATCCTGAATGCCGGGCATCATCCCGCGCAGCCCACAGAAGTAAATGTGCGCGCCCTTGTCCAACATCTCGAACAACTCCTCGCTGTACTCCTCGATCTTGTCCTGCACGTACATCTTCCCGCCCTTCGCGTTCGTCTGCTCACGGCTGAGCGCGATGTCATACCTGCATTAAGGTGGTTACCCCATCCCAACTGAATAAGAAATACGGATATGAGACATTGATATTATTTAGTATTATTATTTTTTAGAGTTAGGCAAGAAGAAACAGATTCCAACAAGTTGAAACATAGTTTTTGGATGAAGAATGAATTAGTTATAAATTTTCAAAGTTGAAGTATGACACATCCCATTCACATCACATAGGTAGAGCTCTTTCTGTCTAAAGAAGATTTGTATTGCACACACTAAAGATGCTTAAACCAACAACAACGAATCCATAACCACACTTACAACAAGAGAGAACCCATTACCAGCTGTACCTCATGGTACAACCAACATCATTGCAGCATTGATTGTGGAAAATGCCCCTAGCTGTTGGTGGAAGGAGCCAGTTGGTAATGGGGTAACCAACTTCCGTTAAATTTGTGAAAGTACACAAAACGGGGTATTCATTTGAACATTTCTGTACAAAGTATACATACATTTAGGACAAAACAGATATGTGTACAAGGGGTTTTAGACATATAAACCCTAGTATACAGGGGTTTTTAGAGGGGGTTATGAATGCAGGTGATTGTCAAACATAATGTAGAGTGCGTGTGCTCACTAGTAGCACCAAGCCATGTGTTTTACACCACTGCTCAAACGAGCCCAATGAGAATCGAACCCAGACCACATAATTGTAATACAACGCTCTTCACCAACCAACCTAAGAACTCATGACTTGGTGATAACAATCCACTCAAAACATACCTTTATTCAAATTAGTACCCAACCAATAATACTATACCATGTATTACTTTATGTTATTATTGTTACTTTGTTTTGGTTACTATAGTGTCCATCCTCGAAAGGGGAGAGTAGTATTGTCCCAATGTCCCCTTGCCTGGTGGGCACCGGGTCAGTGACATTACGAACGGACACTTTATTCACGCCAGCCTTGTAGTAGGGTCGGAGTTTCTATCTATCTATCTAGAGTGCGTACCTGAAATTGTCTGGGTACTGCTCCCTGAACTTGGTGAACTCGTCGTCGTAGAGGAGACTGTCGGAGTTTGCCACTCCCAAGAACAGCCATGCCAGCCCGCCGAATTTGAACGTGGGCACGTCCTCCATGAACATGCGTCGCAGGAATCCCCTGTATGGCGCGATGCCCGTCCCCGTCGCCACCATGATGTGCGTCGCATTGGGATCCTTCTCGGGCAACAGCATCACCTTCCCTGACGGCCCTGTCACCTGCAGGCCAAGTTTTACACAAACACATTTTGGTAATCTCGAAACCGGCACACTAAGACCTCTGCTCTTATACTTGTTTCACTATCATTGACTGTACATAACACATTTGCCACACATTCAAACTGTGTCTTGCACACTTGACTGAATCAGAGCTCTCACAGATTTAAAGTATGTCATGGTGAAAGACTGGTAAGATTGACGAGGTTTGAGTGTAATCTAACAGAAATTGGCATGAATGTAAATGAAGGTCTGGATAATCCTGCACACTTGTTATACTATCATTCAAACTGTTAGTCGCACACATTCAAACCATGTCATTGTGAAAGAGTCCGGCACAGATCTTATAGTTCTTTCACTATCATTGACTGTGACACATTTGCCACACATTCAAGCTATGTCTTGCACACTCGAATGAATCAGAGCTCTCAAAGAATGTCATAGTGAAAGTGTGGTAAGATCAACGAGGTTTCAGTGTAATCTAAAAGAATTGATATGAATGCGACACAATGAAGGCCTGCAGAATCCTGCACACTTGTTATACTATCATCCAAACTGTCAGTAGCACACATTCAAACCATGTCATAGTGAGGATTGAGTGTGACAGAGAAAAATTGGTATGAATAATGCATCGCAAGACATGTAGGAAAGATCTGACGGACCTGCACTTTGTCGCCGGGTTTGCAATCGCACAAGAAGTTGCTGCAGATGCCTTTCTTGGCGGGGTCTTCGGCCTTAAGTTCGGGGTCCCAGTAGACAGCCCGTCGAACACAGAGGCTAGCGGTTTTGCCATCGAATTCATCGCCATATCTGGAGGAAGCGATGGAGTACAAGCGCACGGTATTGGGCTGGCCGGGCTTCTTAGGATTATCCCCAGGGGGGATGATGCCGTAGCTCTGGCCTTCCCAATACGGCATGTCGCCGTTGTGCTCGATGACAATGTGGCACGTCTCGCCCGTGGCGTTGGGGCCGACGATGCGCTCCACGGATTTCACCGTGCCGATGAACGGCTCCTTGTTCTTGAACAAGTGCATCGGGGGCTCCGCCTCCTTCTCCAGGTCGGCGGAGAGGGACACCTTGCTCGCCTGCTCAGTGAGAGCCATTGCGACAACCGCGCGCCGGGGAACGGGAACGCCATTGCGGGACACGCTGCATTGCAAATTGGGCAGGCGGCGTCCCGTGAAGAAGAGCGAGGCGTCTGAGGCCGGCGTAGCGGAAGAAGAAGAAATCCCGACGTGGGCGATGCCCGCGACGGAGGCTTGCAAGCACGCTGCGTGCGCCATTGGAAAAAAGAAGCTTGCAAACAGAAACTCGGGAAGAGTGGATAACGAAGAATGGAAGAGGCGGGAGAGTAGTATTGGAATACTAGTGTGTGGAGGAGGAGGAGACGATGGTGTGTGCTCTCTACCTGACCCCCAAGAGAAGGGGTTGCAATGTGCGGTAGATAATCATCTAAAAGAAGTCATACTATGTTTCTCTCTTTTTGGTCTTGGAACACATTTTTCCTACATTTGTGTGTTTAGGGTCGAGTCTTGAATCCAAAACTCAGTGTTTTTCTTTTGACATTTCGAAAGAAAAACATGGTCTTTTGGTAGGACATATGGAGTAATCCCTAAAGGACTACTTAACCCTTAAAGGTCAGTAGGGGACCATATGTACGATCACGTATCTTGCTTTTAACATACAAAAAATGTATTAAAATTTAGCAAGACATACACATTTTGGTTGAATATTCTTTGACAAACATCTTTCATTTGGAGGTCCTTTCAATACCTCATTCTTATCATGCTCAAATACGACACCATACATGTAGAATACATGACCATTTTGCAACTTCTAAAGCATGTAGTAGGTGCAATAATGATCTAAATTAAAATTGTCATGTGTCATTGGATCGGACTCACCACAAGTACAAACTTTCGTAACTAGAGTTTACATTAATTCTTACACCTTGTATGTCAAATACACAAAAAATACCATGTTGCAACCAAAATGTGGCTTCTGAGACCTTTAAGGGTTAACCCTTAATTGTTTGAGCATTCATTTTTGAACGATGCACAATAATCCCTGAAGGACTGTTTAATCTTTAACCCCTAAAAGGACCAAGGAGCCCAAATTGGGTCTTGTGGTTTTTATAACAGATTTGAGTATGTCCTATGTGGACTTTTTTTGGATTCAAAACTCTTTCCTTTTAAAAAAACACATATAATGCTCTTCATTCAATTTGGTGGTGCAAAATTTGGTCCCATTTGAATTATCCTTTTTCACAAGATGATAGATTGAATTTGCCATTGTAAAACTATTAATCCTCGGTCCTTTAGAGATTAACCACCTAAGACTTCATTTTTTGGATTTCATGCATGTGTCATCAGATTAGAAAGAGCCAGATGATTTGAGGAAAAAATTTATGCCTCATTTCATGTTGTAGTGATTCACCTAAAATTTTGAAGATTTCAATGTAAAAGTGCTCTTAAAAATGTCAACTCATAAAATTAAGCAACCCAAAAATCTCCAAAAACCACTACACTTAAAGTATTACATTTCGACCCATCACAACAAATTTCATCCATAGATTGTCAATATATTATTAGTAATCGGCTTCCAAAATAATTTTCAATTTTGAGTTTCAGATTTTATACAAAGATATTGATGATAGCAATAATAGATCTAAATATATGAATAGAATCTAAAATTCATAATGTACAAATTTTATGCATACATCAAGTTCAAAATATCCCTCTTAGTTGCATTTTATAATGCATCTTTGCAAAACTACCAAATTTGAAGAGGGCTTTAGGCATTTAGGAGTTAAGGAATTGGTTTTAAAATGGTAAATTTTGTTGATTATATTGTGAAATTCCAATAATTAAGATGGGGTCAAATTTTATATCAGCAAATCTAGTGAACACCGTTGTATTTGTTGATAAGAAAAGAAATAAATTTGAACAAGAAGAAGTCCAAATACTGTACTCATCACATGTGATCTTAGAACCACTTTATGACATTTAGAACATTATGCGACCTCCCACATAAATGGTACTCCGTATTTACTTTTGCTACCTAGTGCATAGATAGATAGATAGAAACTCCGATCCCTTTTTAGCAAGGGGCCGGCGTGAATGAAGTGTCCGTTCGAAATGCCAATGATCCAATGCCCACCGGACAAGGGGAAATTGGGACAATACTACTCTCCCCTTTTGGGAATGAACACTATAGTGACACACTATGCTAGTGCATACAATACTCACGATACCTCTGCCCCTAGCGGGTCTAATAAATTGCCATTTAATCTGGTTGCCATCACGCGTTAAGAAGAGAGGACTGGAGTTCCATGTGCTGAAGAAGGAGGTCCGAGCACGCTGAGCGCTCTCTGGTCTGGTAGCACAGAAGTTTAATTCTTTGGAGATTGACAACCTTGGGAGAGAAATCTGGAGCCAATCGTGGCCATTCTCTATGCAGAAGTTGTAACTCTTTTTGAGGTTGTGTGAAGAATGAGAATGGACACACCTTGTTAATCTTTTCCACGGTTTCTAAATCTCCACACCCATTCTTCACCTCCAGAACAGATGAACGAAACTTCACAATCTGGAGAGAATGAATCCTCCATCCAGAATTCAAGAAGAAGGATCCACATAAACATTCTGTAAAAATTGAGAATGGGAAGAAAGAGGTGTGACAACCCCAGTATAGAATTCCAAAGCCGGATATTTTTTAAATAAAAAAAACACAAAAATAAACCTCTATCTTGTTGTATTAGACCCCCACCATTTCATATGCCATACCTTATCTACAAAAGTGGCCGCTAAAAATCAATTCCATAGGTTTTCTGCAAAATCAAGGCTCGTTTACATTACACTCCAACATTTCACATAACAATTGCAAGAGTATATTTGAGTTATCTGTAAAGTAATGAGGGGTTGGCCTGACTTCTAGCCTATCTTCATATGCTTTTATTAAATTTCCTAACAATCTCTACGCATTCAGTTGTCTTTGATCTTCAAGTAATGTTTTTCTAGATTTTACGAATAACTCTATTCTTCAATTAATCGAGCGTAGGCCACTTTATTTCAAGCAATTTTACTTCACCAATCATCTTATATCCATTTTTTAGAATTATATGGTTCAACGATAGGTAAGACACCCACTCAATTGATACAGTAAGACAAAATAAAATCACTACAAGAACTCAGCGTCAACAAAGTGAGCACAATTCACCACTTGAATAACTTCATAAGCGAGATGTACTTCAACACTGGTTTGTCAGTATTTGAAGCATATGGAGAAAACTCTTGAAAAGAATGTTGCATGCATGTCAACAAACTCTAACTGTGAACACTTTTGCAAGTGCAAATGTCAAATATAAGCATAAATTGACAATGTAATAAGATGAGCACTCATCAAATCCAAATGCACTGCTGGGAGGAACACACGAAACGGGCTCCTTGATTCAGAGCACTAAGAATTTATAGCACCTGAGCTAAAGGTGTCTAAATAGTTATATATCACTTCCAACCTGCACTTCTAAGAACATCAATATCGTCCTTGAACGCCATTGAACCACAAACAAACCAAAAGGATTTGTTCTAACTTTGGGTAGCCTAGCGAAAACAAAACCTGTTGAACTTAATTGACTAGCAAGGTCACTGAGCTAAAGAAAAAGCTATTCTCGCAGGACATTTCAATGTAGAAAAACTGGGAACCTCAAATGGTACACTCCAGATCGTCCAAAGCCTTGATAGGTTTGACATTCTCACCAGGTCAAGAAAAGAGGAACTGTCGAGTTGCTCATAACTTCGCACAACCTGCAACCAATACAAAACCAGCGACATTTTAGAACCCCATCTGGCGTAGTGCTTCTTTCCCAGACCAATTGCCAGCTACTGTAGTACTTCTTAATTCGTCTTGGGCTCAGGTTAAATAGCTCAGAAGACTCAACGAATCACGATACATTCCCTAGCAATAATATAGCAGTTCTTAATTCGTCTTGGGCTCAGGTTAAATAGCCCAGACGACTCAACGAACTCTGCGTCTCTCTCTCTGCATCTGGTGATGAATCCCACTCCATTGCATAGCTGCAAGTAGCATAATCACGATGCATTCCCTTTCAATAATATAGCAGTTCTTAATTCGTCTCGGGCTCAGGTTAAATAGCCCAGACGACTCAACGAACTCTGCGTCTCTCTCTCTGCTTCTGGTGATGAATCCCACTCCATTGCATAGCTGCAAGTAGCATAATCACGATGCATTCCCTTTCAATAATATAGCAGTTCTTAATTCGTCTCGGGCTCAGGTTAAATAGCCCAGACGACTCAACGAACTCTGCATCTCTCTCTCCGCATCTGGTGATGAATCCCACTCCATTGCATAGCTGCAAGTAGCATAATCACGATGCATTCCCTAGCAATAATATAGCAGTTCTTAATTCGTCTCGGGCTCAGGTTAAATAGCCCAGACGACTCAACGAACTCTGCATCTCTCTCTCCGCATCTGGTGATGAATCCCACTCCATTGCAGAGCTGTAAGTAGGCTAATCACGATGCATTCTGAAGATGTGGAGCAACAAGAGGAAATCCATGGAGCTCAAAAGACAAGAACACCATCCTTGCAAATCAACTTCAACGTTATTCAAAGACAGGTTGTCAACGAAAGAAACACAAATGTGAGGATGCACCTCATTTTCGCCGCCTAAAGTCTTTCGCAGTTTCTGCCTTGTAGGCAGCCAAGTTACCCTTTACCCACAACCTCTTTAGGATCAGGTCATCTTTTAATCTATCACCTGTAACCATAAAAAGTCATCTTATTTATTGGTCATTACTCTGCATTTTAGCATAGAGCACTTTGTAATTAACGGGGTCTTCAAATAATCAAAATCTGAAATTCAATCCAGACCTCAGTAACAGAATCCTGGTAGTATAGTATTAACGTGTAATTGTGATGTTACTACTTTCCATCTATTAATGCAAAAACCAACTTCCATCTAACGATTTCCATCAGTACTCACTCATGCTTCTCCAATTTGTTGAAGAAATTCCAAGACACGAGCGGGTGACATACGAAGCATCATCCCAAGAATACGGCATCTTCTTTATCCAATAGCGCCACATCCACGCTGCTTGCCATGCCGCCAACTGTAACACTCGTGCAACAAACAGACGTCAGCAATCTGGATAACTGCTATAATTTCTTCTACGTGGACGAAATCAAATAAATCATGTTGATGCTGACATTAAAAACTTACCTTTCCAACGGTATAAGGCAGAAGCACAAATCTGACGCCCAATAATCTCCAGACAGTAGGATTCTCCGCTCCTGAAATCTGTAAATCTAATTCCTTGCTCAAATCCGCACCCTCCACCCTGTGTGAACCTTTAAATTAATGAATAAATAAATTCAATTAACAATTAGATGGAAGCACATTAAGTGAACTCCCACAAACTTCCAAGCTTACCAGCAAGAACAAATTTGTAGAAAACACTAGCATCAAACACTCAACCAATTGCTCTCAAAATCTCGTCTGCAACAAATCTAACCCACAATGTATAAAAGAAGCATCACTAAGTAGCTAACAAGGTATAACCACCGACACAACCTTCTGTTTCTTGGAGCTTTTTTCTTGGACATGACACCACCATTTCGTTCCAATTCAAGCGCCTTCAGCTTATTCTTATATGCGGGTGTTTGTTTCACCATATCCACCATCTACAAGAATCAGCCAGACTGAGCTCATTTAAACCAAGGGATCAATCACAGACACATTCAGCTATGTCAGCAATAATGTATATCCCATCCACGAATTACTTGTAGATAACATTACTTCAGATATTGAGGGATCAGTCTAGTGTTGTGCACGTCTTAGAAGATGAAATGGTGAAACAAGATAATAAGAGGACGTGGTAGCCCATTACCTGAGCATGACGAATTTTCTCATTCAGAAACTGGAAGAATGATAATAGGATCATGACACCTATAAGAACTGCGCGTAGATCCTGTAAGAACAGAACTCCAGGGTCAGCTCAACACCTTCAAATAAACTATTCACTAGAGCATAGAAGTATGCATCAGACGGTCGCTCAAAGCAGACAAAGCCTACGAAGCTTCACAAGAAAATACTACCATGACCTAACAAAGAAGAAAGCAAGGATAAAGGGGCAGCTTACCGCTTGAGGCCCGTAGTAAGCTTGATAATAGCGGGCAGTGTTGTAAAAGAACTGCAAAGATACCACCTCACTCCTCAGAACTAAGTCGTCAAAAGGTGTAATCAGTAAGTCAACAAAACGTGAATGGGATACTAGAGCCCAGACGTCTGTGATATCAAAAATCACAGTTCTTAATATCGAACAGGAACTTAGGTAAACACGAGGAACAGAAGCTCCATACCTGCTCTGGATGAGCAATGGCGTAGTCATATTGCTCTCTCTTGGCTTCATCTTTCAAAATCTGGCCCCAAAGACAACGCAGGCATAAAGTAAGTCAACCATGCAGCCCATGTAAAGGAGAAAGGATAGAAGAGGATAAAACAAGTTTTGAAATAAGATTATAGTCAGTATTAGACGAAGCTCACCTCATAAGCAGTAGCAATCTTCTGAAATTTGCTCTTGGTCTCCGGATCAGGATTTTTATCTGGATGACTGCACTATATTTACGTGAGATAAAATACTTCCAGCAACCATTAGGGCTCAAGGAATAACATTATTTTATCATTGAAACTTACGAAAGTTTCATAAACACGGTAGACTTCACAGCTCAATGAAATATGCTCAGCAAGCACACGTACTATTTGAGCGATAGTTTGTAGTAGGCTTTCTTGATGTCGGATGCTGTTGCAGATGTCGGCACCCTGTTCAGCATGGCCACAAAAAAAGTTATTATAGGCACTGCCAGTGCGTGTCAAACGACACAAGAGTTAATGAAAGTCCAAACTACTGGGCATCCAAGGTAGGTTCTCCACTGTCATGAGAAGGCGTAGATGTACCTCACAAATACATACAAAATTTCATGACTAAGAAAATGTTTAGCAACTCAAGAGTCGAATCCTACCCCAAGGTTTTACTCACCTTATGAGCAAAATTTCAAAAATTCGTAACTTATTCATATGTTAACCAAATAATACATTTTCTCGTGCAGTGGAATTCTCTTGATATAGGATAAGATCCACCAAAAACTTAAGCCACTCGAATAATAAGAAGAACACTCAGCAGCTGAAAGCCACGAGAATGACTTCCGGACCTTAATTGATCGGAAATAACATTAGAACTACAACTGCCGATGAGTCTATACCTACATTTGAAAGCATATACTCCCTCTGTCCCACTAAAAAAACCCGTGGTTCTCGGCATTTTTCTTATTCAATATTTTTCCTATACAAACGTGAACCCTGTCCACTTTGAAGCGGGATGGACAATGAGAGTGAAAAACTACAAACTACGATTAAAGATAAACCATTTTTCGAGTATTGAGGCGGCTTTTAGAACACGCCAATAACCACGGATTTTTTAGTGCGACAGAGGGAGTAAAGAAAACCACAAAAAGCAGATAACTCAAGAATTCGAAATCACGGCGATCCTCAATCATAAAAAATGCGCTCCAACGCTCACATGAACAGAAATACTAACTAACAAATACGCATCGATGCAACACGGAACCGGTGTTATCGAATAGCTACATCGCAAACCCTAAACCCTATACCCTAATTTCTGACCGGGGATGCAATCCGAGTCCGTCATGCACAGAGTTGCAACGAACGAAGCGTAGAAATACTCCAGACCTAAACTATCGAAGTGGACAGGGAACTGTTGGAAGAAGGAAAAGACAGAGTGCCATTCAACCATACCCGAGCAAATCATAGCAGTCGTCTTCTTCGCAGTAGATTGCAGTGGCAGGGAGCAGGAACTGCGACAGCATCGCAACTGTGAGAAGCCAAAAAGCGGCGCCTCGCCATCGCTGCGCAGCCATGGCGGAGCGGAGAGAGAACAATGAGGGTGTCGAAGAGTTGGCCACAGTAAGTTTAGTTGGCTATGGCGTGGGCCATCGACAATCGTGCGAGGAAGGAGATGGTTGACCTAAGTCCTTTCATCACTCCACTTCCCACTCAAGTGTTGACTTTCTACGCAAGCCAAGGTTGACTTTCTACGCAAGCCAAGGTTGACTTTCTAGTGAACTCACATGGAATCAATTTTGCATTACCATGGTCGAGTTGACCGAAAAGAAGGCCATCTAATCTCCTTTTTTGTTCTACTTCTAATCTCTTTTTTGAGCTATACTTGAGTTGAATAGGGTCGTGTCATAGCTTATTCCCTTGTGGGCCATAGGCTTGGAGCTTTGGTAGGAGGTATGGGAGTCATTACGTACGAGGTGTCAAGAATAATGGCAGTGGCTTGCTTTAGATTGTCTTCCAACTCATCGTGATTTAGTTTTTGGTCTATTTATATTTCAATATGAGTTCAAGAGGAGTTTGCTAAAACTTTCCTCTTTGAACTGACTTTTCGGTTAACCCTTAAACGACATGTGCTTTCCTGATACCACACCCAAAATCTCTTTTAAATTTCATTTTAAGCATGATTTTGTTTCTAATTTACTTTGGCTCTATTCTAAAGAAGTATAGATCTTTCTAAGGTGCTCGGTTTGGCATTTGGGAGAATTTTGTGCAATGAAAAACCTCATTTGGTGCAGTGGGGCTTGCATTGTCGTTTAACCCCTAAATGACGGAGGGGGTAAGGGCAAAACATAAATGTGTTATAAAAAATTACTTCTTCAACTTTGATGAAGTTTGGTCCAAAAGAGAAAATGAGGAGCTTGATGTTTAGTAATTTTCCATATAGTCAAATATCAAAAAATAGCTTTTTATCATCTCATAATGAATTTAGAAGCATTTAACTTCAAATATTTATAAGAATCACAAATTTTATTTTTAGAATTTGAAATTTTGTATGATTTGTTAAAACTAGACATTCTATTCTAAAATCAAAAATTGCAAATTTTTCAACAGAGAGAACATCATTACTTTCCCCAAATAGTAAGTTTTCTAACACTAGACAATGTAGAAGTGTTTTTCTTTGAAAATTTCTCCCGGGTGGAGTTTAAGTCGGATTGACATGAATCAAATTGGGTTGGAAAGTAGACTTGATTACCTATTTGAAAATATTTTTTATTTTCTATAAAAAAAAATTCCTATTTTGGGCAGCCCATAAAAAAATGGCAGAGACCATAAAATGGTTGATCCGTCACTTAGGGGTTAAGGGTTAACTCTAGTATATGCTCAAAAAGATGCATTCATAACCCTTAAATGTACCAATCCTTTGAACACTAGTAGATGCTAGCCTCAAAAATAGATATAAGCATGGCTCACATGTACATGAGGTGTATATGAGAGGTCCATTGCAAGTATGAAATCTACCCAACAAATTTGGCATACTTGCATTTGGAGGCCTCTCCAATATTAACAACATCTCAGTATCACAAGAGATTTACTTTATTTGGTAGAGAACCTAATGGGCTTCCAAAGATGACTTGGATGAAAGTCATCCTATATTGTATGAGAAAGTTGCAAGGCTTTGAATCTATTCGTGATCCAGTTTCTGGACGCTGGGACGTTTAGGGGTCAATAGAATATGCGTTAATAGACTTCATTCTTAGTCCTGATGACAATAGAGTTATCTGTAAAGTTCCTCAAAAGTGGGTGAGTAGACCATAGTTTGAGTGAATAGTGGCAGTAATCTTCGAAAAAGAACGTGTGTCGGGTACTAAAAAAAAATTTGTGGATGCAAAGTTTGAAAGTACCAAAATCGGTGCTATAAAAACTTCTCACCCAAGTTTTTATTATTCACCTTCGCACATGAAGAAGGTGATTGCTAGCCCCTTTTCTGGCAATAGATTCTCGCTATATGTACCTAGGCCGTCCCCACTCACCCATTCTTTTGATTTCCTAGAACTTCTCTCAATAGTTTTTGTTTCTCCAAATTTTAATTTTCTCCAAACTAACGCCTACTCAACCCTTTAGTTTACGGATAATTCTAATGAATTTAATTGTATTTAAAGTTTTAATCCCCTAAATGATACAGGTTTTAAGCAACACTCAAAAGTATTATATTATGAGGTTTCTATACTATTTTGAGCATCAATTATGAAGAGAAAATGTAAGACATTCTTACTAGCCAGGAGAATTTTATACTACAATTGAATTTGAAATATACCAATGTTTCGTTATTTTTCAAATGAATTTAAAAGATTTTTTTTGAAAATTCACTGAAATTGCAATTTAATACTCTCATCTTGTAATTCTTTATGATTGGTTGAAATCATTGTGCTTCTATAGTGGTGAAATTATTCGCCATCAAGAACTTCAAAGCATGTGAACATCATGCCATGATGGTGCATTGAAATGCAACTAAGATAATTTGGTGCCAACCTTCATACCAACCTAGTATGGATAAAATGACATCAAAATGACCTGTATGCAGCCTTTGGTGTCAAAATGACACCAAAGTAGTTTGGCCCAACTTTTCTGATGACATGAGTTTTATTATTGCTCGAAAGAGGTGTCTTGAGATCTCTTTGTAAGCAATCAAAAATAGAAGTATTTGAAATATTGCACATTGTGCAAAAGATGATTCAATGTTGTACATTATGCACTTTTGGCTAATCATTCCAAAATTCATAAAATAGTGAGTATTTTTGTATATTTCATATACTTAAATCAATAATCTCTTTTTAAATCACATTTAAATATATTTCAACACTGTTACTTAATCCAACCGTATAGATGTCATGGAAAAGTCATCATCTACAACTTTCATTTGTTTGTCAACCTCAAAGAATAGATTTAGTACACATTCAATAGTTCAAAACTTCAGAATATTTTTATTGAAATGGAAGCTCATATGGAATAGAAAGACCTAGTATATTCAAATTCATTATTCTTTCCTAATCAAATTTCACTCACGTGAAGGTAACTACAATTTAAGTTAATCCCTAACTGCCCAAGCATCCATTTTTTTGAACAATTTACAAATTTCATCCAATTTTTCTCATATGTTACACACTTTTTGTAGTGTTGATATTTTACTATAGATTTTATAGTAAGCTTCATATATGTGTGATCCAATTATAAAGGAGACGATTTGTGAAAATTCTATGCCTCATTTCATGTTGCAGTGATTTATCAAAAATTTCTAAAATCTTAGAATTTAAACCTTAATTTTCTAAATTTCTAAATTTCTTAGAAAATGTCCTACGTTTCTTCTAAAACTTAGAGATTTTAATTTTTTTTTTAAATTTTTTTTTTTTTTTTTTTTTGCCATTCTAAAAAGGGTGGAATGTACTTATGTTTCACCGCTCAAATTTGTATTTTAAATTTAAATAAGTAAAAAATATTGCAATTCCAAAAACAAAGAGTCTTTTTTGAACTTTTAAACCCCCAACAAATGCAAGGTGTTTTTCAACATCCTAAACATCTCCAAACACAACGAAAATTGGTACACAACTAAGTAACATCATAAAGAATGTGAAAGTGAAGTGGGACGAGTTTTGGTACACTAAATAGGTAGATCAGTGTTAGATAATTATAAGATTTGAAAATATTATAGATTTTTACTCTCCACAAAAAAAATTACCAAAGACATTGATTCCAATACTATTGAAAGATCCCCATCTTGACCAATATAGAGGGTAAAAAACTTGGTCAACAATAAAAATTTACAACATGTTTATGTAAATTAGTGTATTTAAAACTAATCTACCTATTTAGTGTAGTGAGGTTTTTTTGATGTAACCACAGTCAAACACACCTGAAATTTTCAGGGATGCTTTTCCATCAAACACAATTATCTTGCAATCCATGCAATCAAAATTAACAAAATTTCTTGTGTATGTTTTTCAAGTAGTTTAGGACAAGATGTTACTGTTAGAAGGTAAGAAATAACATTTTTATGAATTTTTTTTCATGGGGGAGTAAAAATGGTAGCATTGGAGTATTTTTTTTGGAGGAAAAACACTCCAATCCTTTAGGGGTTAACTCAAATGTCTTTTCATGTTCATGGCTTTTCACACAACATAATGATTCAAAGGTTGAAGTGATAAACACACATAGTGATGATGAACACCTACATACAAAATGGCATAATGGCAGACACAGGAAGACATATTCATCCATTTGAAAGTGTCAATAAAACCAAAAAGATACTGATCTGAAGGACTAAAAGTTGCCAGGAGATCATTGACTGTTACAGATTTTAAAGCTTTACTTTGGAATTCTAAGAACGTTGTTAACCAGGAATGAATAATTCAAGGACACATTGGCCATAAGCTGCTTGAAGCACCATAGCTGGTATGTTCTAGCTTTTTGTAGCCACTGTCGTACAAATGCATAGTCAGTCATCGTCACCGCTTCAAGTGAGTCGTATGAAACATTCGAAGGTTACGTCTGCACATTCTTTCGTTGCCAGTTCTCATCGATAGCAGAAAAATGCCGGGTGATGGGCAAAAATTAGCCTAGGCCCAAGGGCTTACTAGAAAATAACAACCTGAGGACATGGAATGTGCTGCAACAGGCTCAAGGGCCTAATAGGCCTTTGACTACAGGTAATCTTCAATCCCTATGTCACGAAGTGCAGCTGAAGCAACGTCTTTGCAGATCTCATGAGTATCTTTAGCTCTCCGCAACAACGGCTCCAAACCCTTCTCAAGACTAATAGGCCTGCACCACAACAATAGCACAGAAACTTCACGATCATAAATCCTTTCTAAAAACTGTATCATAAGATGATTGTTACTCAAATCGAAGCTACGCACTCCGTCCCAAAGTTCTTGTCCTACTTGTTTACTTGGTATTTCTTTGAGCCAATTTCATTGATCATATTGTAAGAAACATGATTAAAAAAGGTTCCAAATTATGTCACTAGAATGATTGAAGAACGTTGCATGTGTTCATTGCAACCTAAATAAAATTAGCCACAAGGAAGTATTTTTTTGACCTACTTAAAAAAGCACTTTCAAACATGACTTTCAAACTTGACAATAACTTTGGGAGGGAGGGAGTACAATATTTTAACTTCGTATGAATCTGTGTACTGCACATCATGTGGCTTAGTCTACGATTTCTACATATTCCGTACTTATCAGGACACAACCACTATGCACATTTGCCTGTTCCAGCAATTCGTACCTGTTCTCTGGGTTTCGAACATTTAGGTTGCGAACCATCTGACAAGCTTGTCGAAGCATGTGAGGGGCGTTGGGATGAGCCTCCATCACCTCTGCTGCAACATCAAGAGCCCCAGCTTCAACTGCTTTGGTCACGTGTTGTGGTGAGCGGAGAGTCAATGTAGCTATCGCTGCACAACCCTGCAACCCAAGCACTGCGTCACCAATTGAGCATAATCATATGCGTAACTATCCAGACAAGGTGGTAGTCAAACTCTTCCCTCCCATCAAACAGTGATGCAATAGTGATGTGCTTTTCACCTCTTGAAGCACTGATGGATGCTCATTGTAGCATTTCATGAGCTGGAATATTTTTTGCAGGCCACCACTTTTCACGATTTCCTCCTTGTTTGCATCACTGCCTGCAAGCTGGAACGCTCATTCCAGGAAAAAGGACGACCATGAGATACAACACAACCATGTTTGTCACTGCTGATTGCCAAAACAGGTTGATAGCATGCTTCAATTAATTAGTACTGCCCGGTACTAATGAACTGAAAGCAGATGAGGAACAGTTTAATGATAAAAAGACACAATGGAGTGCAGTTTTGATCAGTTTTGCAGAGAAACAACCAACCTGAGACAAGAGTGCACATGAAGAGCGTCCCACAATTTTATTGGGATATTTACAGGCATAGTCCAAAAAATTAAGGACCATATCAAGACCACCTTCCTCAGCAAAATCCCTGCATATTTCATCCTGGAAACAACCGCGCTACCGTAAGCAAAGCATCTTCTCATAACAATACACCAGCTGGTCATTAAGTCTCAACAACTACGCAACCCGGCTTTCCCGAATCGTTTTGAAGGCACCACAGGTAGCAATTTTACTACAAGTTCTGTAATACAACGAGAAGTTGGAGGTGGAGTCAGCTTACGTTGACAGCCAAGCTCTTGAGAGTAAGACAAAGAGAAGGCAGAATTGGGAGGGCCTTGGATCTCTGTGGAAGAATCTCAATAAAGGCATCCATTGCCCCAGCTTTGGCAATCTTCATAGCATTCTTGAAGGCCTGTGTCAGGACAAACATATCTCTGATTATGCATGAACTAGATGACTTTCACAAACCACCCCCATGAACGGGTCAATAGCATATCAGTACTGAATGACTACAGGTCAGAAGAACATTAAGGAAGCAACCCATCAGAATTACATTGGAAGCGGCAGGTCGATCGTCGTCTGCCACAGTCAATGACCGAATTGCTTCACAAGCAGCTTGAAGTGCAGCACCATCCGATCCCATTTCCTCTGCATGGTTTTTGAGGTATTTTACAAGTGCCTCATCTGCCCCCAGATCCATAAAAGTGTTTTTCAAAGTTTCATTCTTGGCTGCAGCCAAGGCCAAAGCGTTCGCTGCTATGCAAGACAACTCGCGATTCATAGGCTCATAGAGTTCCTGCAAACCTAACACTAATTAAAACCTCAGCATCCACTTCATACTCACCTCTGAGCATACTACTTCGCAGCAAAGGCCTAGTGAAAATTGAAAAGGGGTACCAATTTTGATGTAGATCTGAACATTAATCTAAATACGATTCTTGAACATAAATGGTTGATAATCAAGAAACAGGAACGCAAACACGCCATTTTCCTCAAAAGGTCAGTGATCCCTACTTCAGGAACTTCTGCTTCAAAATTGAACGACCAAAGTCAACAAAGGAAGTGTTGTACTCACAATATTCTCCATGGCTAAAGCTTCCAGAACAACCTGGGGCCCATTTGCTTTCAGAAACGCTTCTTTACCTGGTTCTTCTGAAGGGGTGTCCTAGGAAGAAAACCAGCAGACAGTGAGCAGAAGAAACAAGGGCCACAAGCATTGGTGGTCAAGAGAAATAGATCAAAAGAAAATGCCTTGAAAAAAACATCCTTTGCAAGCAATGCTCTCTAAATCGTGCTAGGCATTCCCAAAGATTGGCAGAAGGATTGACAAAGAGTGAGGCCTTACAGCTACCAAATTTGACATGAAAAAAAACCTTGAAATCACCTGCGATAAGGCTGTGGAGAACTTTAAAGGCAAGGCTTCCCCAAGACATTCTATACGTCTGCAGGGCATAGTAGGCCTGTATGCTTGCTTCAACACCCCCGTACTTCACAGCCATCTGACAATTTTCTGGTTCAGTTTTATTGCACAATTTTGCAACCTTTTCCAACGCCTCAACAGCTGCCTCAAAGAGTGTTTCAACTCTTTTAGGTTCTGCATACCCACATGTATGTCCGGTCAAATCAAGATCCAAGTCACCAAGAACACTGTATAACACATTAAAGACGAACAACCTCACACATTAAAAATTAACATCTTAGAAAACTACACAGGAGAGTCTCTTCCAAGACAACTCCCATACTTGCCTTCAAACCTTCGAACACATCCCAATAAAAAAACCATTTAAGCTGATGCAAAAATATGTCTTCGTGGTCCAAACAGCAGCTGACTTCACACACATTATTTATTACCCCGGTTCTTTTGGACCACACTGACTCGACCACGTATTTAATTCGAAGTCGGATAATTTTCAGTGCTTCTGACGCCCCAGGAGTTCACTTCGAAAGTTCACTCATGTAAAGTATTGTCAAAGTCACCTGTTTGTTTGTCTTCCCAGTTGATGTAGCTTCCATCTTCCAATCGTAGAAGGAGCAGACTCTTGTCCAGTTCCTTCAAAGCTCCTACTACAGGATGCACATAGTCGGCCTTTCCAATGTTGCTTCCATCAGTAACAATACCTGGAATAAACACAGAAATATTCCAATTGTTAGTTCAGCTAACGGCAAGCACCATCACGTAATGGGCATTGAAGATACAGAACACTGATGAGTCATGTTCAGATTAGAAGGACCACTAAATTTGGGCATATGGAATTTGAAAGCTGGTCCTCCTAATCCGTACGAGACATGGTCAAAACTAAAAATCTTGCCTGCCGTGGCCACAGGAGGCTCAATCTCCTCCAAGTCATCATCATATTTAGTCATCATATTAAACTGATACTGAACATCTATGGAATCACTTTGAGCCGTTAGAGGCTCATGTTGTTCTGGGTTGCCAGGCTCAGCCACAAGACGCTCCAAATTATGATCCTTAGCAACTGCATTGTCAACTTCAACTAAATTCTCTTCTGTTTCCACAAGGGACTCAACATCGTCCAATTTGTTATCATTGACTGCTACTAAAGGCTGCTCAGTCTCAGCTTCTGAGAGAGAAGGCTCAATACCCTGATGAGTATCGCTAGACAGGTGGAGCTCAGCATTTGAAATATTATCATCCTTAGTTAGTAAGGGCTCAATATCGTCCAGCTTATTATCGTTGACTGCTACTGAACGCTGCTCAATATCCTTATGAGCATCGCTAGAAAGGGGAAGCTCAGCATTTGCGATATTATCATCCTTAGCTAATGAGGGCTCAACATCGTCCAGTTTATTATCATTGACTGCTACTGAGAGAGGAGGCTCAAAGTCCTTCTGATCATCGTTAGACAATGGAAGCTCGGCATTTGCCATATCATCATCCTTAGCTAGCAGGGGCTCAACATTAACCTCAACCATCTTATCATCCTCGGTCTGTGGAGACTCGATATCCGTTATATCAGTTTGAGCCTCAAGAGAAGGCTCAAGTTCCTTCGAGTACACAGGCTTCGGAAGCTCACCTTCCTCCATACTATATCTGAAATCAATCGCTGACATCTGGTTTTACAATCGGGTACTACAATGGAACGATTGCTCAGAGCGGTTACGGACGTTCAGATCTGCCCCAGGAATAACATTCAAATAGCTTATAAAGTCGATTGATAAGCTTGAGGTTCAATTACACATAAAAGCTTGGTACCAGAAATGGTAGGTACATATTATCAAGAACATAGAGCGCAAGATATCAATAAAGATTTTTCGTGCCCATCGTCAATTGCTCCTTCGATGACATTGCTTTAGAAGATTACACTCTCCATCGCAGCAACTGATTCCACATCAAGGTAGAGGTACCTAATTGCTACGCGTACCTAAATGCAACAACTGAAATCCTCGCACGATGAGTACATATTATTGATTTTGAGAATGTACACCATCATGTCGATTTTAGGTCATCTATCAATAAAAACTTTGAACCTTTGAACTCCTATCCAAATAAGGTATACTTTGGAGCATTGAAACTGTGAAAACTATAGTCAATGCTTTAAGTGTAGAGATACCTATTTGAAACACGTACCCTAAATGCGACACCCTAAAATCTCGTGCAATGAGTACATATGAGCTTTGAGACTGTCCACCACCTTAACGAAAGAACTCAAGACAATTTTAACCCCTAAGCGTCTAAAACGCCAGAAATGGCCATCTGCATCACTGAACTTTGCAACGGTGGCATTTTCTCATTTTACCTCGGTTTTCTGATTGAAATACATCATTTTAAAGCTCTTGTTCTATACTACAAGATCAACAATGTCGATCGTGTCAAATTGAAGTTACTTTCTCATTTTGCCTCGGTTTTCTGATTGCGATACATCATTTTAAAGCTATTGTTCTATTCTCCATCTGTCCCATAATATCTGGCACGTAGGTTCTCTCAAATCTACCTCAAGAAGTAGATTTGAGAGAACCTACGTGCCATATATTATGGGACAGAGGGAGTACTACAAGATCAACATGTCGATCGTGTCAAACTGAAGTTATTTTCTCATTTTTCGTCGGTTTTCTGATTGCGATACATCATTTTAAAGCTCTTGTTCTATACTACAAGATCAACAATGCCGATCATGTCAAACTGAAGTTATTTTCGAACAAACAAATGATCTGCCGCAGGGGTTCCAAGTTTCCTACACTACAGAAAATACACAGTGGACGCTTAGGGGTTAAGTCGTCTACCATTGAATTTTTGAATCTTTATAACTTTCGCGTACAATATCCAAATAATGCAATTTTTGGTGCATTGGAATCCTCCTTGATTTGCTAACAAGAAGATATTGAAGAAAATAAATTGGCGTTTACAGTGTCGCTTTTTCAGGTGTTTTGATTTATCTTAAGACCCTATCGCCACAAGAAGCAAGGCAAAGCGCCATTTGAGCTGCAAGAAGGAAGGGGCGATGGAAAAGCAGATCCGCCATTGTTAGTTAGTAAGGGCACCATAATACCTGCGAGATCGGCACCCTGGATTTGGAACGTCTGGACGGCATCTTGGACAGCCTCCGCCAAGTCCATGTCGAAATCTTCCATGCTCTCCTTGACGGCCGCATCGAAGGCATCCTGCGAGATGGCAATGGCCGGCTTCGGCTTCGTCTTCATTGCGGAGGGCGCCATCGCCTAACAACGTTGCCGAAATCGAAACCCTAATCAGGCGGGTTGGGAAACCTCGTCAAGCAATAACTTACTAAGTTACGTCCCTTCAACCCTAATGATCTGCCCTTGCTGCCTCTTCTCATTCCCGGTCCTAACTTCCTTAACGACTTTGGAAGGTCACACCAAAAAAATTAGTGTAAAAAATAGATATTGGTATAAATAATTTTGTTTTTTCCAATCTTTCATAAGGTAGAGGGCTCATAATCCGTGCAGGTTCATAAAAACCGTGCACTAGGCCAATCTTCTCAGAAAGAAGATTCTAGCCTTCAAGCCCACCCTCAAATGTACACCACAACTTCATTGGTTTAAGGAACACCTATGACATCAAATTCCAAAATTCATAATTAAATAAAGAAAAATTGATTTTTTTTATTCCATCATCAATGCTCTCCAACAAAGTTTGCACATTTTCTCAAAAGAACTCTTTGGAACACTCCATGAGGAACTTGTTTAATTTGAAATTTGATCAGTTTATGAGTCCTCTACCTTAAAGTTTTTTCATAAAGTTCTTTAGCTCTTGTAAGCTATACCTAGGAACAAGAATCGTTGCGCAAGAATCAATGTAATGAGTTTTAGAATATTGAACATGTCACATAATTCTTTACCTAAAGAATGATGGTGGAGAGTTGAAAGCCCACAACACCTTGTCTCAAAAATCACATGTTTTGAATTTTTATCTTTCATGCAGTGAGAGCAAAAAGGTGAACATTAAAGAATCTTATGTTTTTAAATAAACGTATTTTTTTATTTTTTGTAGAATATGACATTTGTCAAAATGAATTTTTCAAAAAAAAATTAATTTAATTGACCATCAAATAGATAAGAAGTTTGATCCTCTTTTGAGGTCGGCATGAATGAAGTGTTTTTTTGACCTATCCATGGTTCAAAGTTCATTGAACAAACAAACAATGGAATTGACCATCACAAAACTATGTAGGTTGCGAGTGGAATAATTGTCTTATTTAGTTTGTATAGTTTTAGAGATATATGTGATAATGAATGATTATCAATATTTCAATAAATGAATTTAACCCCTAAACGTCCCACGGGGATAGTAGATACATTGCTGTATAATTGGTATTTGCTGCCAACAAGAAGCTTTAATTGTTTAGGGTGTTGTTTGATGCATTTCATTTGCAATATGGAGGTTCACTAAGGAATTTTTCAAAGACAAACACCTCAACTATATTGAACTAGTTCAACAATATTGAAGTTCACTAAGGAAATAATGATGTTCTTTCTTTTGGAATTTTTTCTTTTTAAAATTTTAGAATAGAATGTCTAGTTTTAACCAATCATACCAAATTTCAAATTCTAAAAATAAAAATTGTAATTCTGGTAAATATTAAATGGTAATTGTATTAAAGGGCTGTTTAGAATATTTTTTGAAAGCTTGACGGTACAAATAATTACTAACATTATCTCTTTGATTTTCTCTATTGGACCAAACTTCATCAAAGCTCTAGAAGTAAAATTTTATAACACATTTAGGTTTTTCCCTTATCCCCTTCGTCATTTAGGGGTTAATGGTGTGGATTATTTCCAAAATACAATCAAAATACACCATATTATACTTGCCATAAAAACATGTTCGGACATGTAGGAATTAAACAATTGAAGAACCTTCATTCTTTGAGTGATAGTATAATATAGCGTTACAACTTTCTACTAGAGGATGTTAATTAAAATTAGTTTTCTAATTGTAACTAAATTGTGGTATGATTGCAAAAGGGTGTTGGCTCCCATTGCTCTATTATGCTATTTCTTCATCAAAGAATTTTAGAATAATTTTTCACCTTACATTGATTTTCTAGGTAGAGGTGCTCATAAACCAACTTATCTTGAGAGTTGAGATTAAAACACATGTTTTTTTTTCTTAGTTTGCAACAAAATATTGAGTTTTTCACAACTGTGGGGTGATACTAGCAGTTGATGGAAGGCATATTTGGCAATAAGCATTACTAAAATAATTGTCATAGTTTGGAAGAACTTACTCTTAAAGAAAACCTTTTTGTATGATGAAAAAAATAAATATTGAGGAATGTCCTTGAATACTCTATATGCAAAATTTTATTTTTATTTTGGAAAATTTATATATTTGGCACAAATGTACTAACCTTTACTTGCATTTGCACTGATGAATTCTTGGCACAACTACAATACCTCGTGGAAGGGGTGTTCACATCAATTTTTTCACATATATTTGACTTGAAGAAAAAGACATATTGGATTTCAAATCTCGTTTAAGGTACACCTACCTTAAACCCAAGAATGAGGCTCTTCAATCCAGTGGTGTGGACTGCTCGTTGAAGAGCAAGTTGCTGTGATTCAAAACATTATTGTAATGGAAGCTGATGGAGACTAGTGGTCACAGGGAGAAATAAAGATATTCCCACATGGGATTTCATATGGGAAGTGGGACAAAATTTCTACAATTGTAACTTTCTTGGGATGATTGTCGTGTATTTTTGATTTGGGAAAGTTACAATTGTAGGAATTTTGTCCTCGTTTCCCATATGGGAATCTTGCATTCTGATTGTCCGTGGTGTCGTGCTGATTCTTTCTTCAAATGATTCAACTCCAGCTCCAGCTCCATTGCCTCATTAGAGAGAATTTGAGCCCAACAAAGGGCCTCTAAGGAGCTTGTGTGAACTACTTTGGTTTTGATTTAAATTGGTACTTCACATGTGAAGGACGGGAACATTTCCCCTATTTCAACCCATGTACTTTGTGGTATGGTACTAAGAGTCAGAGCATAGTGGAGGGACTTGATTGGTGAGTTGTGTTGATTCATGAAGTACATGAGAGGTGAACAAGTAAGTGTGGGAAAGAGTGAGTGATGGCCTAAAAATTTCTATAATAATAATAATAATAATAATAATAATAATAATAATATATTAATTTTTGCCAGTGACCTTATGCTGTGATGTCATGAAAATGAGCATTGGCTCCTCTGCAATGGAAACTGTCCGTTTGTTTCAAAAAATAAAATAAAATAAAAAATGAGCATTGGCCAATAACTTACTGCTAATCATTCTCAACTGGTCAGTGTTGTATTGGCCAGTGCTCATTTTCATATTAGCATTAATATTCTCAACTACTAATCACAGAATTTTTCTGTGACTGCTAATCACTTTCAACTGCTAATCATTCTCAACTGCTAGATTAATATTCTTTACTGGAACTGAAATATAACCTCTTATGATCGTACAACAGTATTCCATAATAGAATAGTCAGACAAGGTAGAGACACTCACACACACGTCTGCTGTACCCAGCCTAGACTCATTGCATTTTAACAGTGTCAAAAACTAAAGGCCTCTTAGAGGGTTCATTATTTCTCTAAGGCTTGGTGATTCAACCCTCTCCTTCCACATTCTTTGAATTGTGTTATCTTTGTGCAATTCACTGATCGCTGTGTAAATTACTTACTAACAACGTAGAAATCTGCAATTGAATTTCTAGCTTCACCTGACTGCAGTTTACCCTTCTGAAAGGCCAAGATGGAACTTTGTTTTTTTAAGAATGCACCCACATAGTATTTACAATTTTACATCATTGGTGATGTTTGGAAAAAGAATAATACAAAAATCTTTTTTATATCGATGAATAATTCATGGTCAAAGTGGTTACCTTTTAGTGATGATCCAAAAGGTCACTATTGTTCTTTAATTTATGGTTAACAAAGAGAAGAGACCTACGTTTATCTAAATTCTCTTAGATTGAGTGAGTCTCAATTCTCATCAAAGACATTTCTGATTGCAACTTAAAAGGTACGATATTGTCGCAACAACTTTTAGTCAAGGTTTAGTATGATGACGTTTAGTTGTTACACATGATTAGAGAAAGTATCTCATCATACTTTTTATTCATAATGGTCTTTGGGCTAGTGTTCTGATTATTGTGACTATGTTTAGAGTTGTTGACGTTGTAGGACAAATACTTGAAATTTTGTGTGGTTAAGGCCTTGCAATTTGAAAGTTTATTGGACTTGGACCAAATGGAGAAAAAGCCTTGTATTGACAAAAGTTGGATGTGACGAAGTTTGGATAGGTTGCTATGGGACTCAAAAAGCGAGTGTGTAGTACAGGAAAAGAACCTCTATAACATTCAGTAGCCTTCAAGAAGGCTGCATGTTAGTTTCATCCACCTTCATATATATGGAGTAACCAGTGATCTATAATTGAATGGGCTATTGAATCAAAAAATTAAAGGACACTACTGAATTGTGATTGAGTGAGTGCTTTCGATTACTGTTGACCGTGGTTATTTGCTCTTGCTTAACGCCACCTCCTCTTGTAGCTATTGATGTGATACGGAATATCCCGCATCATTTTCATTGGGATGAAATGATATGAAATATTCCACATCATTCTGGTGGAGAAAGGCAGCAGTCACAAAAGCAACTGAATGTTATGCATGTAGCGGAGCTGCTTATTATTTTTCAAAATGTGATGCTCGGATAAATTGTCAAAAAAATTCCAGTGCTGAAGCAGACATGTCTGAAGTTGGAAACTATTGGAAAAGCGAGGACCGACCCTAACTTATAAATGCTTACCTTTCTGGTACATTATTTCTCAATGTCAATGTCCTGTAGGAATAGCCTATGGCTACATTATTTGTTGGACGATGCTTACCTTGCTAATGAACTTCCATGAAGGGGAGTCACATCTGAAGGCTTGTGATTCTCAATCATGTCAATTGGGTCCCTGCTGAATTATTTACCGTCGATGAAAAATATGGGCACATGAAAGTCACAGAATTCTAATGCCCTTTAATCCCTAAACCTCCTCACCCCTCTCCAAATTTGGCAATTTTACAAATTTATGGATTGTAAATGCAATTCAGAGTGATGTTTTGTACTTGATGTATGAATAAAAGCTATACATTATAAATTTTAGATTCTATTCATATGGTTAGATCTACGTTTGCTATCACCAATATTTTGTATAAAATTTGAAATTTGAAATTGAATTTCTTTTTGTAATTTGATTACTTATAAGATATTGACAATTTGTCTGTGAAATTTGTTGTGATTGGTTGAAATGTAATACTCATTACACGTAAGTAAAGAAGAACCTATCTTCTCCGAAGTTGCCGACCCTCAAAGCACCCATAAATGGAAGTCACCAATCAATGGATGAGTCAGCCCATTCTTTTTGTGATTCCGTGGTAACTTAGAGCCACACTCACCCCTGGAATGTACCCCGGTAAGGGAAAAATGCATAGCATCATCCATAAATACATATATGCTCACCTATTATAAGGGGTTTTAATCTAAATAGTAGTGATTTTAGTGTTTTTTAAGACGACTTCTAGAACAATTTCTGTCATCTATAGACTTCTTTGCCCTTTTTTGGTATTGTAAAAGCGAACTAAATACTCCCCAAATCAGGTAAGATTCTCGCGAAAATTTGTTTTGGCTGGGAGGAGTAGGACGCCGGTGAATTTAGTAAACAGTCCTGTCAGATTATCGGGTACTGTACAGTCAGATTTTCGGGTACAGGACAGTACATCCGGTGGCCAACTCCGCTAAAGACGCCGCTCCTCATTCACTCCTGTACTTAGTTACTCCCCACCTGCGAAAACCTCGCAATTGCGCACCGAAACGAACTAGACCTCACTCCACGCCTACTGATCCCACTTTCTAGCACTCCACATCTTCCTGAACACCTCATACAATCACCTCCTGTACCTAAGTCTCCTCTCTAGAATCATTTGATAGCGCATTCTCTGTTTCGATTACTACCCGCACTATATCAATGCAAATGCCTGCAATCTATCCTCGTCTATGTCTTCACTGCGGTTACGATCATGTTCTGTGTCGAACCAGGTTTGATACTGTTCAGGAAAAGAATGCTAGGCTGGAGTGGAATAAAACTAGAAAAGCACGACGAAATTCTTCAAGCATTTGATTCTAAGTGAATGAGAATGAAACTCAGACATTTAATCATGTAGTCTCATCTTCTAGCTAGCTCCCTTTCACTAATCTTCTTATCATTTTGTAACGTGCAATGTGGTTTTGTATGTTCTAGGTTTCTCATGGGTTTTGCCTAGTGTCCGGAGATTGATCGAGAGAATCGACAACTTACAGTGCTTTTTCAGATTTAGGCTGAGTGTTAGAGGGGGGTCATGGCGAGTATTCGAGTGGAAGATGATGATGCTGGAGTAGTATTAGTACGAGGGAATGAGCGTCGGAGGAACGTTGCTAGCGTGGTGGTTGCCGTGAGCCTGGTTGCAGTGGCGG
The DNA here is from genome assembly GCA_022496805.1 of Pohlia nutans. NCBI lineage: Eukaryota > Viridiplantae > Streptophyta > Bryopsida > Bryales > Mniaceae > Pohlia > Pohlia nutans. The sequence goes on along the minus strand of CM040091.1, from coordinate 12,706,044 downwards.
TGGTGGTGATTCTCAAATTGCAGTTCCGGGAGCAGGAGTTTGAGAATGTGCCGCGCCAGCAGACACTACTGGTGGGAGTGAAAGCTTTTGACGCCGCGTGCAGAGCGACGCGGCACCGTGAGTTCTGCATGCAAACGCTGCTGCCGAACTACCGCGCGCACTCCGCCACCCCCGGCGGACTGACGGCCATCCTGATCGCCGGCGCTGCGCAGGGCGTCGCGCAGACGCTCGCGGCCGTGCTCGCCAACCGCGGCGTCCACAGGGTTGGATTCTCCGGTGAAAGGGTGTGTCACTCCACGCTGGTGTCGTCCGCCGAGCAGTTGGACGCCGCTCGCGATGCTTTGGATGCCCAGCTACTCAGAAACTCCGACAGGTAACACCACAAGCTCTAATAGCAAACCTGTCGTTTTTTCATTCCTCATTTAGTGGGAACAATGAACAGTACCGGAATATTATACTTACGTTTCTGTCTTCTTGTGGCTAAAACTACTCATCACAACCCATGAACTTGGCGTCGTTTCATTTCTTTTTCATTTATAGTAAGTGAAAAACGACACATTTCCTTCAGATAGTGAAGCCTAAACTGTAGTTCCCCATTCGTGAGAGTCCGGAAAGGGTCACTTCTCACTCATTGGGTCTGACATTGTGAACTATAAATGCTTGTACTGACACAATGAGAAGTGGTGACTGGTGAGGTTTCACTCAAAAATGAAATGAAAAACAACACCCCCTCTTTATAGTGTGAGACCTTCTAAAATAACATAAACACTAATATGTAGAATATTAGGCTTTCACAAATCACAAAGCCTACTTGGTTTTAGGACTCGGTAGGGTTTTTATCATGGATTTAGGTTATTCTTGAGTAGCCAATTATGAATTGTTTTTGTTGAAAAGTACTTGTGTTTGCTTTTCACCACGAGTGTATGATACTCAATTTTGGAATGGCAACTCTTGATGTATCATGAATGGGTGAAAAAAATTGACACCAAGATTTTCATAGTTGGTTTATTGTGGGGAATCCATATGCGTTTGAATCATTCAAAACTTCAATTATTTTTCAAGCAGGTTGATCTATAAATATCACACGTTCTTTTACTTTTAATAACATAGATGTGAAAAGTTACACAGCTTGAAGATAATACACAAGGAATTGTTTGTTAGACACCTATAATTGTGTTTGGATACATGTAACCTTGTGAATAGTTTCTAGCTTGTCTTGCATCGGTTTGCAAATGTGCTTTTTATGTAGACATGCTAGTCAGATTCACTGTGTGCGTGTGGCATGATCATATGGCTAGACTTTCTTTCAACGAAATCCAAACTTGCATTCAAGCGGCGACGGAGTTTCACACCACATGCATTGACGCGCTGGTGGCGACGGGAGCACTGGAGCCTCATATCGTGGATGTGGAGCAACACGCGACAAAGCTACTGCACAACGCATTGGCTGCTGTCGCCGCGCTTTCGTGCTTCGGTCCCAACCTTCTCTCTTGGCAACTTGTCAATGACGACAACATCACCACCAACGAGTCACGGCCATCGTGGGTGAGCAGCTTGTAGGACAAGGGATTTTTTTGGAGCAAAACATTGCCAATTTGAATAAGAAAAAAACAATCTGGAAAAATTTCAAAAAATGGCCACAATCCATGAAGTTTTCATTAAAAAACTTCAAAATTAAAAATAAATAAATCTTGGATGAAATCGCCAGATTGTGGATGAGAATAGTACAAATGGATATATATATATATATATATATATATATATATATATATATATATATATATATATATATATATATATGTATATATATGTGATATCTTCGAATGTGGTATTTTCTATCCAGTATGTGGATGAATGTTGAAATATGGAGCACCACTGTAACATAACCGGTTGTTGACTTTTCAACGCCAATGTGGCGCCATCCCATTGGCAACCCGTCACCATCGCCATCACAAGTTGCAACTCATAACCTTCTCTCCTTTCAACTTGCATCTTATGCCCTTGGATCATGAAGATCAAGGGTTGTGATTGAAAAGTGAACAACCGGTTATGTACGATAACCGACTCGCCGCTACGCGGCTCGACCGGTTATCTAGTACATTTTATATTGCTACTGATGAAAAATGGAAAAAAATGCCGTGCTGCAGGAGGAGATTCTCATCATGGACCATGATCCTCCAGTCGACGTTCTCGTTGCCAAGGATGGCTCCGGCCAGTTCAAGTCGATTCAGGGCGCCATCGACGCGGCGCTACCGAGACTGAGGAATGCCAAGCGGTACGTGATCAAAATCAAAGCGGGTGTGTACAACGAGCAGGTGATAGTCCCCAAGACTGCAAGCAGCTTCATGTTGCTCGGCGAGGGCGCCGGGGTTTCGATCATCACGGGAAACCGCAGCGTCGCCACCAGGCCTGGCATGACCACGTTCTTCTCGCCAACTCTCAGTAAGCACATGATTCCTCGCATGCATTCTTTGTTGTCCTTTGATTTTTGTGTTTTTTTTTTCCTTAAAGTTTCATCAATTGCAAAAATGAAAAGTACTCTCACTGTCCCGAAATAACTGGTCCTTTAGGGGCTAACAAAAATCTTAAAACCGTGTGAGAGCTTGAGAAATCCATCTATGCACAAATTTGAAAGTCCCAACATGAACGTTACATTTTTCCACGTTGAAATTGAATCGCTAAAGAATATGAACCGTTATTCTCTTCAAATATTTTTTTACAAAGCAAGATTGGCTTGATTCTTTATGGCCTTCTTTTCACTCCTAGTAAACAAGACAATTCAACTGATTCCTCTCCATTCCGGCATCCTTTGGAGTTTCACACACCATTTAATTATTCAGACTTTATGTAATATGAAAGTAGTCACACTTTAACCGTTAGAGCATCTCACTAGCACTGTGGATACCGCAAAATGGCTGAGACTAAGATGGTGAACAATTTATTTGGACTTTGACCATGGATAATCCACTACAAATCAAGGCTCTCAAAATCATTCTTGTTAGTGCATCTTTTCTTCTTAATTGCACATCATGATCGCACAATTCATAAGTGGTGACTTGTGCGTGGCTCACTTACTATTTTCGAGAGTCTAACTGGGGGAACTACATGATGAGGTCTAACTTTTTGGATGACCTTGAGAGTGCAATCGAGAGTACTAGCAGAGATGCTCTTAAAGGACCAAGAAGCCCAAATATGAGACTCATGTTTTTGTAGTAGTTTTGAGAAGGTCCTTTTATTGAAACTTATTTAATTATTTTGTCAATTATTTAATTAACACATGCAATGCTCTTTAGTGATTCCATCATTCCAATGATATAAAATCCGGTCTTATTTAAATTATGTTTTTCACAATTTATCATCTTATAACCATGAATCCTCTTAAAGCCATGAATCCTTGGTCTTGTTGTGCATGGTTCCTAGTTGTGGAAGGAGCGGGGTTTATTGGGAAGGGCTTCACAGCACGCAACACCGCGGCAACTGGCAAGCAGCAGCAAGCGGTGGCGATGCGCGTGAGCGCAGATATGGCGGCGTTCTACAAATGCGCCTTCCGCGGCGGCCAAGACGCGCTCCACACGCACTCGTTTCGGCAGTTGTACCGACACTGCACCATCGCCGGCCCCAACGTCGATCGCCTCATCTTGGGCCACGGCGCCCTTGCCACCTTCCAATCCTGCTCCATGGAAACCATGCCTTGATCAATAGGGGTGTCACACCGGCCTCTTTCTTCCCATAATTCTCAAACTTCAAAGAATGCGTACATGGCACTTTCTCCTTTAATTGTGGGGCCTAACCCATTCTCAGAAGTTTCATTCTTCTTCCGAGGACACAACGAGGAAACTGGTCTATTCTCACTGCTATTTTGAGCCAATCAGGTGAGTTGTTGAGTGCAATTGGTCACAAAAGACAAAGTTGGTGAGTGCAACTCGAAGTCACTAAATCCCCGGTGGTCTTGAATGAATGGGGACAAAAGTGCCCCCTATTTTTGTCCTTGTCAGGGCCCACCTTAAAAAACAAACCCCTCCTCCAATGGTTTTTTATTCCCAAATAAGTGCCCCTAGGGTAATTTGGGGCCATAGGCCCCAAATTTACAAAAACATTTGCCAAAAAAAGGGGTCTCGGTGCCCAAAATGGAAATTTCAGAAAAAAGGGGGGGGGCATGAACAGTGTCTCGCAGGGGTCTCGCATTCAAGACCACCGGGGATATAGGAACGGGGAGTGCAACTGGTCACTTAAGACAAAAGGGGGCTAGGATGTTGGATTGGGAACGTCCTGTGTATTATCTCGTGTAGAATGTAGCCAGCGGGTATATTTGCCGAGGTGAGGTTCCCGATACTACGTGTCCTCGATTTCAGTCAATGAAAAACAACTAGTTAGGGTTTCCTTGATTTCAGTCAATGAAAAACGACTAGTTTCCTGTAGTGGGAGGTTAAGAAAGCCTGGTGTGAAGATAGAGAAATTTTGAAGATTGAGAAGCCTTGGAAAAAATTTGACAGATGAATCGAATTTGATTCTCATTTGTTGCACTCCATCGTAGAAATCAGCTAACGTGCAGGGCTATCAAAGATGACGGGCATAGGTAAATTCTTGACATTGACAAGACCGTTTGGCATGATGAATTTAAGCTATAAATATGTTGGCAATTTTCTTAGTATTTCATGGATATTTTAAACAATCTTAGGAATATTTTCAATAATCGATGTTCAGACGATCGAGAGTTTTATGCGATGTCCCTGATGGACATGACGTCCATTTGTTTGTCTGTCTGTCAGTCATCTATGAAAACCTTACTGACATGATTATCTGCTGTGGTGTTGTGCAACGGACAGTAAGTATAGGAGCCGGGATAGTGCATAGTGTAGTGGGTTGACTATATTGACAAGATGACTGTACTCTGTTGTGTAAAAAATTAAATCAGTTTCTTCATTTGAGCAAATTTCGTTTATTTGCCACAAATTCAAACACGTACTGTCTCGCACTACTGAATTGTTGACTGTAGCTTGGACTTCTTGAGCTAAACAGATCTCCAGGGTTGTGTGTTAAACATTTGCCTTTGCAGTTTTGATATATTATTCTAGTTAAATCCTTAATTATCTACTTATGTACACATATGTTTTCTTTAGTTTGCAAAGCTAGAATCCTCTTTAGCCCCTAGAGGACAAAGGAATCATGGTTTTAAGCAAAAGATTTAATCCATCAACCATAATTCAGATAAAACCAAATTTCATATCATTGGAATCAGTGGAGAGCATTGCTTTTGTTGGAAATATTTGAACAAGGGGAACTCCACGTAGGACTTACAGTAAAATGCTAAGAAAAAATGCAAGGCTCAATTCAACTTTCTTGGCCCTGAGTTTCTCATGTTCCTCCTACTGCTGGTGGTACTGCAAGATTATGCTTGCAATTGAACTGGTGCCAAACTAATAATTTTGTTGTTCTTGTTAAATTCTGATATTTGTCTGAGCAGTTTAACGATAATGGCTAAAGTCTCAAATTGTCCATTTTGTCTCTGTTCAATGAGTGATTAATTTGTTGGGTGTGCTTGCATGGCACTTTATCAGATTGTATGTGCGAGGAACATTCCAAGTGGGTACAGAATTTAACTATGCAGCTCTAGCGACGTTTTCTTACGCATGAATGATTTTGGAGGTTTTGGGAGTGTTAGTTAATTTTTTTGATGTAGTAGTATCTGATTTGCGGTGTGCACAACATCAAATTTTTCTTCTATGATTCAGTTCAGTTAGCAACTATGGTTTCCCTGAAAATTTATTAAGGATAATCAATCGTCCCTATAGTCACTCACAACTATTATTGTTATTATTAATAGCCCTGGGGTGCACTCTACATTATGTTTAAGAATCACATGTGTTCATAATCCTTCTAAAACCCATGTACACTAGAGGTTATATGTCAAAATCTTTGTATACAAATCTTAAGTGTATGTTTCATGTAAGCATATGTCAATATTTCATCTCTAAATATACGTTTATCGTATGTGTACACTTACGGAAATGTTCAAACAAATACCCCTTTTGTGCACTCAAGTACACCCCCGGGTTAATAGCGCTCCCATTTCATTAATTTTTGGATATTTTCCACCCTGGGCTTCATTTTCTAAAATCATGTACCTAACGTGACTTCATGTATTATTTTCTATCATCATGCACATATTGGTTATATTGGCCAACAGGTTACAAGTTACACTAAAAATATAACAGGGATTGGCCAATATTATAACCAATATAGCGTTCTTCATAAATGTGTATATGAGCCTGTCTCATCGGCAGCGCTGGAAGGCTTCAGCTCTTCACGGCGTGATCGATACCAGCTGCAGGACATCCCAAAACTGGAGCCCCTGCTACTCTCTAATCCTTAACCCTTAAAGGTTCAGAGAGCCCTTTCCGACCAGTATTATACACCAGTAATCCATTGTATTTGGTATGGTTCCACATCTCCAAGATCAAAACTGAAGTTAAAATTCACGTAGACATGATCTGAATTTGAATTTGAAACTTTCTGTTTACAAAAAATATCAAATATATGTCAATGTATCTACTATCCCCATTGGCTATTTACAACAAATGTCAAATATACGCCAACGTATGTACTATCCCCATCAACCCTTTGAGGGTTAAGTTAATCAACCAAAGAATCTAGAGGAGGCTTTCTCCAGTTAATACTTGTAGTGTAGACGTAGGATTATCTTCGTGGCATGACTCGGTCACGTGGTGGTGGATGAGAATGCAAACTCCTACAAAGTCACTTGATTCCGAGCTTTTTTGCGTTTATAAGTCCGCGTCCAACTGTTGGCATTCTCAGGCGTTTCATGAACGAGCTCCATGGGGATTGCATCAAGTTCCCACCGTCTCATATCAAACCGATGACTCATTAGTTCCAACAGTCACCACTGTGCTTCATTCTTCTATTATCATATAGTTCTAAAAGTCACTACCGTGTTCCATCCCTTTGTATCCAAAAACGGTTTTAGAACTTACCGGTCATGGTGTTTGATCTATTGCGCATGAGCATCAACACCACAACAACACTTGCAAAGGAACTTATTGCAAAAAAAAATTTACAAGCGTGCCATCCTATGCGCTTTTGGGTTGTCCTAATGATAGATGATAGCAGAAGCAATAATAATAAGTTGTCCTACGAATTGCACACTTAGGTAGCACTTTGGAAAGATGCAACCTTTACATTTTATTTTGTGGTATATATAAGCCCGTATATAAGTTGGTTTCCTAGGAAAAGGATGAAGAAATCAATCTTGAGTGTATGATGTAAATTGTTAAGTTTTGGGGTGCTTTTTGGGATACTCTTTTACACGAATATGTTGTGGAAATACTCATCCATTTCCGTGGTGATTACTAAAGAGGAGCAGGCACAACATAGAAACCCTAGCATTAGAGAGATGTCAAAATGATTGAAATCGGGAAGAGTGGATTGTGCACGCAAGCACAAGATTGAAACCCTAGCACTAGAGAAATGACAAAGCGATTGAAATGGGAAAGTTAGAGCGGATTGTGCACATGAATGTGTCTGACAGTGAGGCGTGCACAAGAAAAAGGATTGTAAAGAAGATCCAATATTGTTGGACTATTTAATTCATTTGGTTTTGAGATTTGAATAAACTTTCATTTACATCGTTTTTGTACAAATTTCACAAGCATCTACCACAAAAAGGAGTCAGGTGCTTTTTAAATTAACCATCGAAGCGTCACAACATCATGTTGTTTTCATATGTTAAACTTGCAAAAAGCAACCTTCACAACATTGTGTTGTTTTTATATGATATACTTAATTGAAAAGAAAATTACCTCTACTACATATATTATATGCAAGAAGAATTTGTATGATTTCTTCGAAGTACATGTTTCAACTCTCAAAAGATATTGACATACAGAAAATATATGAAAACAATTACTACCCATCCTTAGTCAAGTTTGACATGTCATCGATAGCAAACCTAACAAAACTCAGTAACTAACAAATACTAAGGTTATTTCAAGCTTGTGATGCAAGATTTAGATCAAGGTAAATGTACATATATATACAATTTAAGGAAGATGCAATGGTGAGAAGAATGGATGACATATTGTTGAATTTCCTTAGATTTTGCATTGCCAACACTTTCATTGAATATATGGACCCTTTACCATGAGATAAAGGAGAAAGTAATGATAATAACAATGCTTTGCTTCACATGAACGAGATTCAAGCCAAAGTTTCAGAAGTCAACATTGCCTACGAAGATCCCTCGGCTTGCAAAGACTCCTCGACTCAATACTCCATGCGGAAATGGGAGGCGATGTGGCTGCTCCAATTCAACCCAATCGTTCTTCGACAAGTCATATGCCACTCGTTTTTTCAGCAAACAAGAAATTATGACTATCGAGTCTGAGCACCCAACAGCCACTACCAACTCCTCCTTGAACTTGAGCATCGTTCTCGAGTACTTGGCAAAATCCTTGAAATATGTCACCTCCACCGCCTCCTGCGTTGCCAACTGAATCTCCCAAATGAACACCTGCACCAAGTGCTTCTTGCTCGTCCGCCTGGCAGCAATCTGCAACTCCCAACTGGAACGGCCTGGAAACAAAGGACGCAGTGGAAGTCCTGTATACTCCACCAGGAACAAGCGACCCGAGCTCACCACCAGTTGCGCTTTGTCTTGCGGATGACACGGCCGAGGCAAGTCCACGTCGATGGTGGTCCATGCACCGGTCGCCAAATCGCATGTGAACAGCATTCGGCACCACGGTACTTTGGTAGTGTCCACAAACAAAGTGTACAAAACGCCGTTCATGAAGATGCTGGAGCACGCATAATAGTCCCTGCTGGGCAATGTGCAGAGCGTCGTCCAGGCTGCGGTCGTGGAATCGTAGAGATGGACTAGCTCGGATCTCGGACGAACTCGCGCGTATGAATCCATGACAATGATTTTGTAGGCGCTCGCTGCACTCTGCACTGACATCATGACCACGATGTCATGGTCGAATGAATATTGGAGCTCCGGGATTTCATGCACGATCTTGCGCACGGGATTGCACACGACGTGGACGCGAGAATCAGTCCTGGGTTTCTCTAGGATCGTGTAGACGAGCTCTCCATCGGCAGCCAACGTGTATCGCAAGAATTCAGGATTCCTGGCGAGGTAGGGCAGCTCAGCCAAACTCGCTAAATTCTTCGGCTTAACAATCCGGCCAAAGAATTCTAAGTAGAATCCATGGCGCAAGATGTATGAGTGACCCAAAGGCTGCTTCTCGATGTCATTCTCCGCCTCGTCCAGGACTTCCTTCTCCGCCACGTCCTGGACTTCCCATTCCATCTTCGGGTATTTGTACAACGACCGCTTGGGCGTGACGAGAATGGAGTTCGACGCTTGCCGAGGTGTGAGGCCACGAGTAGCTGCGGCTTCAGGCGTTGAGAGAACCTGATTCCATTTCTTGCAAACTGACCGAGCTCGACACACATCGCGGAGGGGAAGGACGGCCATTACCTTCTCCAGCAGTTCCGAAGGTAACTTCTCCCACGCGCTCAAACGGCGATGACCAGCCGATAACTGCATGATTTCCTTTCTTCAGTTCGATCGTCGGTGGCAGAGTCCAAAATCGCAGTCACGAACTGACTCGCGCTGCATGCATCAAGCTCACGACCTCCTGGAATTATTCACCGAAACCCAAACCGCAACTTAGAAAGCTTGATCGCAGCTCACGTACTCATCTGGGTCCTTTAAGTAGCTCTATGACGCGCAAAACTGACCAAACGCCAGATTACAAAAATCTCCAAAAGCTCACACAAAAAAGTACGTCCGTAAGGAAATGCTCCAAATCTTAACACAAAAAAGACCAGCTTGCAAATGCTGACGCATTACAGACCCACAAGGACAGTGTCCAAATCGGCCAGCACAAAAAGATCAGGAAAAGCAAATAGACCAGGAAAAGCGCTCATACGAAACGATTCACGGAGAATTTGGGTCCAAAGCAAATAGACGAGGAAAAGAGCTCTTACAAAACGATTCCAGAGAATTTGGGAAAACAAATAGACCAGGAGAAGAGCTCTTACAAAACGATTCAAGGAGAATTTGGGAAAGCAAATAGACCAGGAAAAGAGCTCTTACCAAACGATTCACGGCGAATTTGGGAAAGTCTACAAATGCCGGGCCATCTTATGCTGTAAAACGAACCCGACCTCCAGACTGGGTGGCGGCGCTGGGATTGCCAACTCACAACGTCCTGTTCCCTTAATTGACTCTTCATGGGAGAGAGTTGCTCTCGTTCTTTGTAAAGCGGACGAAAATTAGATGGATGAAGTACAACAACTGCAAATGATTTAATCCTTAAACGTCCCATGGGTGGTAAGGTAGAAGGTTCCAGAACCAACAGGATTCTAATTCCAACAGAATATAGGCACAAGAATCATCATAGAACCTAAATCTAGGTAGACCATAGATAGCATATCATTTTGGTCAGCATCCAATAAGAGCTCTATGATGTGCCTAGATTTGTGTTATAAAATAAATGCATGGTCTAGATTATGTTGGAATTAGAACTCTGTTAGTTTTGGAACCCTCTACCTTATATACGTTGTCGTTGTCGTATGATTGAGATTTACCACCGACAAGAAACTCTAAATTGGGATCTTAATAGCTCATTAGAACCGCATTGATGTAAATTTCAACTTCTCTCATGCACCCAAACCCATTAAAGGTGTGGATCCGTTCCAAATACAACCAAAATACACCGTATTCTATCGGTCGTCACGACACGTTCAGACGTTTAGGGGTTAATTAAAGTGTACGTGTATGCTAAGGGTGGTTTGGTCTTCCATTCGGGAGGCATTGTCTTTGTGAGGTGTCCCAAAATTGACACTTTTTTGAGCTTATTATCATGGTACTAAAATGCGAGTAAATTGATGGATTTATTTGTGAACTTTCAACTGAAAGAAAATCTGGTCCAAATTGTTTTGCAATTGTTAACTTTGCTTCTGCATAAAGTGAATGTCTTGTAGGTTAGGGTGTGTGCATGGTATGGTTCACCAAATTTCGTGGCGCAATGTACAACTAGGGCTTCGCTGCTCTCCGCATTACCAGTGACGATTGATATCTTATGATACATTGGTACATAATTGAAGGACTAAGTTGGTATATATGTTGTTATATAATAATTATAGTAGTGGTATGTATATGTTTATGTATTAAATATAATACTTATAGTTGTGGTATGTATATATGTTTATGTAGTGAATATGATACTTATACTAGTGGTATGTATTTGTTTATGTTTAGATATATTATATATAGAGACATATTGTTTTTATTTGAAGATGGTTTATATATTGAGCATGTCATATTTATATATATTAAAGCATTATGTTTTGTTAATTGGAAATGGTATCATTTTTGATTGTGTGATGCAGTCTCTTAGATGTTGTCTCATATAAGAAATATTGTATATTGATGTTTCTGGATTTATTTTATATGCGATGTCAGTTGCATATGCTAATGCAAAAACTTCACATGATGAATTATCTGGTTGTTCCGTTGTTGCAACACATTTGCATATTTATAGTGAAATGTTATAGTAGGCATGAGTTGTTGGAGTTTTTGATTTATGTCATGTGGTAACAATGAGTTTTGAGATTTTTTGGAATCATATATTATAGCTTGGTAATGTATATTATTTGGTTGTAAGAGAGCAAGAATCCAATAGTTTCCATTTATGAAGAGTGTTGAAGACAACTTCTTGTGTATTTTGATCTTCTATGTAACGTGGCATAAGAATGTTCTTCATAACCTTGATGCTTTAGTTGATCTTCATACAATATTTGCATTCCTGCTCCCATGTGTTCATCACTTAACCATCCAGATGAATTGAGTAGTGTGACCTCGTGATGTCGTGTTAATTCAAATCTACTAATCCAATATTTGTTGGGTAGTCTGATGTGTAAAGATGTTGGTTCAATATTTGCAGATATTGGTGATTTAATATTTGTAGGTATTGGTGATTCAATATTTTCAAATATTGGTGATTCAATATCTTTTGATATTGGTGATTTGATTGTGGGGTGTGGTTTGTAGTTTTTGGTGTTTGATGTATTTCTTTTCGGAGGATGTGGAAGTTGTTGTTCATTTGATTGATTATCAGGAGAAGTTTGATGGTTTTGTAGCATGTATTGAACACTGCCTTTGTTAAATTTAAATTTCTTGATTTCGTCAAAAGCGATGTCGCGAAGTATTACGAGACCATTTAAAGAACGTAGTCGTGATAGTGTTACATAGACGTTGTGCATACTAAGAGGTTTTCCATCTTGAGGGTTTTCTAAATCTATTATGAGATAGTTGTGTACTTGTGTGTTTGGCCTTGTGCTTTGTAATCAGTGAGACAAAATGCAGGTATGAGAGGTAGTTGGTATCTATTAATTTTAAATGTTTTCTCGTGTTTGTATTCGTGAGTCGGATGATTGTATACCATAACTTTAGATACAGGTGCAATAGGAACGACATTCTTAGGTAGTCCTTCAAGTTGTATATGAGGTAGAGTTGGTTGGGTGCTCATGAAATTTGAGAAGTCTACAAAGACATGGGTTGGTGCGTGCATAGAATTTTTTGTGCTTGAATTAGTTTGCTCAAGGAGTACTTGAGTGATTTCTCCTATTGCGTCATTTACAAGGCCCAATCTTGTATGGATGTTTTCGGTTAACATAACTTTCATTCCTTTATATAGTTTGAGGAATAGAAAGAGATTGTGACTCGTTTTAGGAGGAATGGTTTGTCGAACCAATAATTGTATGTCTTGTCGAAGGGGTTGTTTTTTGTATGTGTCTGTAGCTACAATGGTGTAAGATATATGATTATGTTTGATTAAGTTGTGTTCAATCATGTAATGATTGATTGCATTTCTTAAATCATTGCGTGGAACAATGTAAGATGCATTTTTCCACGGAGGTTTCAGCAGGTTTATTTTTAGATTTGTTAAAAATCGAGTGTTCAATAGATCAAAATCTTGTTTTGTAAAATTTTATTCTCGAATATTTTTTTTAATAGGTTTGTCGTAGCATGTGGTACCGGATACTCCCCTAGAGCGCACTTTTTTGTATTAAGAATGCTCGTAAAGGTGATTTCCGGGTTATTGTTCCGCAGAGACTCTGTGAAGTCGGAAGTTTCCGGAAATGGGTCCAGATTGGTGACTACTCTCTTCCGGTCACCAATTAACTCCCTCTATCCGTACTAAAACTGGATCTTCCCTACTGACTGATCCGGCTATGGCTAGATCCGGTTTCTGTCCGGGTTGGAAGTTTAGCCAACCCTACTCTATCCGGTCTATCCTAACCACTTAACCCGGTTTACTTAACCTCTGTTTTCCCTCAGAGGGTTCTCCATTTGCATTTTTAAGGATGCTGGATTTAAAGACACAACCTCCCCTATTGATTTTAGTGACGGGGGATTCATCACCTCCCGGTTATCCGAACTCAACTCCCTAATCCGTGTACTTTCCGTATTGCTCTTCAACTATAGATTTATCCCAAACCCACAGCCGGTCACACAAGCGCAACCCGGTTTCCCCCTTCTTTCCAAAATACTACAACAACTTGTTAATCGGAATGGATAGTATCCGGGGTGTCTGGAAGAGATTGAATTCCTCACGACCTATTTTACTCTGGCTTCCCTGTACCCTGCAATTACAAGATCTACCGGGATGCTGGCACCTCTACCGAACTACCCATCCAGGAGTTTTGAGAAAACCGGAGTACCCCCTCCTATTCACTCAGCCACTAACCCGGATTATCCCCTGCAACCGAGCGCGGAAAACCCCACATTCAAACAATCCTAACTCTCCCAAATCTTCTACCTGGTCTCTTAACTGATTCTACACCAGAACCCGGTTAATCCATCAGGTTACCAAGGGACTAATTGGACCAGTCGGGCACTGTTCCAAGCAATAACACAAGTAAACACACACACACAACTTGTGGAAAAGAACATGCGCCTCTACTCATTTACACGGAACAGTGGTACACAATAAGACCCAAGGAATGAAGAACATTCCTTGATAAGAAGCCACCCCAAAGGCCCGGATCCGGGAAATCCTCAGATCCTACATTCCGGGGATCCGGAAATCTGGGGAGTTCTCTCCACGGTTCAGTTTCTATATGACTCGTGCACTGAGTGTGGAGATGAAATAGAAATAGACACAAATGAAAAACAGGCAGGGAGGGAGGGAGGGAGGGGAGAGACCCAACAGGACTGTGGAGAAGTGAAGTCCCATTCACACTACGCACAGTGCAGTGCAGTGCAGTGGGGTTGAGTGGGGTTGAATGGGGTTTAGGGGTTTTCATTATCCAGACTCTCTCGCTCGCTCACTCCTTCCCTTGAGGGAGATACACACACACATACAGACACACACACAGACTGACCCTTGCCTTGCTCCGGATTGAGGGGTTCAAGGATTTAGGGAATGCATCACAATCACATTCACACTCATGGTAAAATCATCACCATCACCATTTCCATCGCTTCCATCCTGGGTTCCCATTGCTTACCTGGGTACACACCACACCACACCACACCACACTAGCTCACATATCCCATGTTCCTCAGAAATCCCTCGCGCAGCTTTACCACAATTCTAAGTCCAGGGTCCAAGGTCCACAAACCCGGAGGAAGGGAGGGGCACCCGAATCGTCTTGTCTTTGTCTTGCTTGGACAGTTTCGTGAGTTTTCTACATGTGGGCTTCTCATGTTGTGTTGTGTCTTTATAGGGGGGTTAATTGGGGGTTGGGCGGCTATGTGAGTGCGTGCGTGAGTGAGTGAGTGGAGATGGTCTGCCGTCTTTTGAAGGTTCGGGTGACCAGCATGGCGGCGCTTCTTTCACGCCAGGCGTCTCTGGCGTGCCTGAATTCGCCTACCAAGTGCCTTGTTCTCAAGACGTCACGGCAATGGACGATCAGGTGTATGGCCACAGTGGAATTTTCCTCCGTGAGCTCCACCGGGCTGTCTCCTCTTGAGCGTTTGCGGCAGTGGCAGATGCGGGATGCAGCAAAGGTGACGAGACTAAATCCACCGAAGGGGGCTATCTTCCACCAAGCAAAGAGGGCCTATGTGGGTAGGAGCCGTTGGAAACCCAACATTGCCCATTTTTGCAAAAAAAATATTTCAAAATTGAATTTATTACAAACTTTTTCACTGAAAAGTGGGTTATACCCCATAGTTTTTATGTAGACTAACCTAAAGCCGATAATTGTTGTACCTTAAAACTATCAAACCTAGACACGTTTATGTGAACTTCTGCTTGCAAAACCGACTCTAACTTTGTAGCCACCCATACCGAAATTAGCTTGAAGCCTAAAATCGTCATGTCCACTACAATATTTCGACACTTGCCAACAAAATTTAAAATTTTGAGTCCCAAACCTGTCAACTGCTCAGATACCCTACTACTTGGTTATGGGGCTATTATCCGTTGTGGGTCATCCTACCTTAAAACGTTCGTTCCCGGAGCACGTTGTTGCAGCACATCAGATTCACATACCAAAAAGTCGGCGGTAGCATCAATTCCAGACCTGGTCGCAGGAGTTAATAACCCAATGTCTCCAAGGATTCAAAACATCTTTCAAGATCAAACGCGTTGCACACTCCGTAATTCTTTTTAATAGAACTGCTCACACCTGCGCCATATATGAGTCAAAGTTATTCATGCCAGCAAAAGATGAAATAGTCATGAGATCTGGCCTAGTTGAGTAAAAGAGATGATGAAAAAAATTGGCCCAGTTGAGTAAAAGAGATGATGAAAACAATTGTCGACTACAAAGGTATAATCGAAATAGTTAAACAAACTAACAGATGATATCATCCGTAAAAGCATCTCAGAAGCAAGTAAATGTCTGGAGCCGCAAGTTAGTGTCCTTGCCACAACCAAACAAATTAACAAGCGGATACATAAACAAACTCCACATGCTTCTCCGCTATAGATGTCTCATGCGCATTTCCTTCTAGACTCCCCATCAGTGGGAAAAATATGAAAAGATAGTCTAGGGGCCTTCAAACATCTACACTCATTAGCATCAAAAGCCAAGACATGATACTAAGGAGATCAAGTGCAATTCGGCAAGAATACAGAGCCACAACAAGATGAAACCTACAACTCCGGCTATTGCTTACCAAAACAGGTTTCAATAACTACAACCTTCACTCAACATAACCGATATACATCTCGTACCAGTTCAATGTTATCCAAGGAAAAGGAAACGTGCACAATTGGCATTCTCACAATATGCCAAGTCGAGGCGTTGCAAGGAACTTTTGGAAAAAACGAAATATCATACAGAAAAACAAACTCCACGGCATAATCAAGAAATGCATAGTTGCAATTCCAGAGGTCTAGATCGTCTTAAAAAGCAGCTAAAAGAAAAAGTAAAAATAGATCAAACACGTCACACACATCCTCTTCTCCCCTCTGCCGCACGAAACACAACTTCCACTTGCTTACAGACAGAATCAAAGTCCTTAGATCAACAAACGTGACATATAATCAACGATTGGCAGCCTCACTTCTATTTACCGAGGTGCCACCGCCACAAAGCAGAATATAAAATGAAAGCGAAGAGGCAAACATTGGCACCCTCAATTGGGACCCATTGACATCTTGTTACGAGTCGATGACTAACATTGTAGAGAAAGTTCGTAGATTGCATGTCATTTAGCATATTGTGAGGCAGTTTCGACAATGGTTATGTGAGCTAAGTTCAGAGATAGCTAATGAATGAACAAGCGGTAAGAGATGGTTCGGGACACAGGTTGGTGCAAAAACAATTAGTGCACTAACAATCACAACCTACCAAAGTGTGAATTTCATGAGGGCTAACTATAGGTCCAGAGTTTGTAACAAACTATTTGCTACAATTCTAGACAAGACAAAATGAACTCCATCCTCCTTTCAATGTCCTCCTGAATCTGGAATTGCCACATACAAGAACAACAATTAGCAAATAACTTGACCAAACAGGCATTCGTACATCTTGCAAGTACCAAGTTGTGGAGAAAAGGAACGGACAATGAAATAGAGACACATGCCTATTAGGTCTCATTCAATCAGAATCAATTGAAATCTGTAAGTACAAAACAATAAGAAGTAACTTACTTTATTTCAGTTGGTTCACCACTCATTTGCCTCTTGGAAACTCTGGGGGAGGAGGACAATGTTCATACGCGACATCAAACATTTCCTGATCCTGAGCTGGATGGTTTTCAAGGACATGTTTCAAAAAATGCAATTGCATTTTGAAACAAAGTTTTAAATCCTGGAATACTTCGGGAGGTCTAACTGTTAGATCCTGAATCATCCGTAGTAGGTTTCCTTTCATGCCAGCAGACAAGTCAAACACAGCCAAGTCCAACAATGTCCGCACCTTAGGTCGTGACCTCTCACCTTTGGCATCACTTGTCTTTTGTTGAATAGCTGTTGAGAAGATGTCAGTAGATACATTTCTGTCTTGCTTCAAGACAGTCACGTACTGCACCATCTCCTTCCGAATATCCAAGGCCAACATGTTTTCATCAACTCCACACAACGTACAACCCTTGGACTAAAAATCACGAATGTACCCTACCTCTGCGTACTACAAGCAGAACTCAACCCAATCCTTCTCATACGCATCCTCTATCCAACTCATCAGGAATTTCGGACCCCACTGATTCTGCACTGATTCAGTGCGATTTCCGATATTTCAAGGGTTCGTACGATTTTCGCACTGATTCCGCATCAATGCGTCATTCATCGCAACTACACTGATATGACACGATGTTCGTACAAGCGGATATAGTACTAATTCGACACGATTGATACATCCATTGAAAACGTATGAATTCAGCACTCTTTATAGTCGTCAAATGTCGTGTTTTAATTGTCTTTAAAACTACACTGATTCAGTGCGTTTTTCGTACGACATCATCTTTTCCATATCTAGATTTTCTTTTCTTTTTATATCTAAATTTGATCAAAATAGTATTATTAAAAAATATAAAATAAAATAATATAAAATATAAAATAATTACTTTCCTCGCTACCCACTTCAACTACACGGAAATTGCCCGCACATGCGGTGGGGCCCACCATAGCTTCCCAAGCTCTATCGCCAACGGTGGGATTTGAACTCTCAACCTTCCGGTTGCCAATCAAGTTCCAAACCACCAAACCACATCAAACTCTTCGTGCATAGAATGGAACTCTTTTGGTAATTATCGAACTTTTTTTTTCAACGGACTTTGAATGTTTTTAACTATGTGAAAAAAAAAAAAATTCCAATTTTTTTTCTTTTTTGCACTAGATTATGCAGGACGTTTTCTATATCTAGGATTTTTTTCATAATATTTTGAATTTTTGAATTTTTGAATTTTTTGCCAAAATCGTGATGGCAAATCAAGGCTGTGAGCTGTTTTTTTTTTTTTCAGCGGACTTTGAATGTTTTTAACTATGTGAAAAAAAAAAAATTCCAAATTTTTTTTTGCACTAGATTATGCAGGACTTTTTCTATATCTAGGATTTTTTTCATAATATTTTTAATTTTTTAATTTTTTGTGATGGCAGATCATGGCTGTGACCTGTTTTTTTATTTAGCGGACTTTGAATGTTATTAACTATGTGAAAAAAAAAAAATTCCAAATTTTTTTTTGCACTAGATTATGCAGGACGTTTTCTATATCTAGGATTTTTTTCATAATTTTTTGAATTTTTGAATTTTTTGCCAAAATCGTGATGGCAGATCAGGGCTGTGAGCTGTTTTTTTTTTTTTTCAGCAGACTTTGAATCTTTTTAACCCCTAAGTGACCGAACGACCATTTATGGTCACTGCCCTTTTTTTACGGGCTGCCTGAGATGAAAAAAAAACTTTTTTGAAAAATAAAAAATATTTTCAAATAGGAAATCAAGTCTACTTTCCAACCCAATTTGAATTATGTCAATCCGAGTTAAACTCCATCAAGGAGAAATTTTCAAAAACAAACACCTCAACATTGTCCTAGTGTTACAAAACTTACTATTTCGGAAAAGTAATGATGTTCCCTCTTTGAAATTTTTTGCTTTTTTGAACTTTAGAATAGAATGTCTAGTTTCAACCAATCATACCAAATTTCAAATTCTAAAAATAAAATTTGTAATTTTGGTGAATATTCAACGATAAATGCTTCTAAATTTGTTTAATGAGTATCGAAAACATTTTTTGAAAGTTTGACCGTATGGATAATTACTAAACATCGTGCTTCTCATTTTCTCTTTTGAACCAAACTTCATCGAAGCTGTAGAAGCAACATTTTATAGCACATTTAGGTTTGGCCCTTACCCCCTCTGTCATTTAGGGGTTAACTATGTGAAAAAAACATTTTTTTCAATTTTTTTTTTGCACTAGATTATGCAGGACGTTTTCTATATCTAGGATTTTTTTCATAATATTTTGAATTTATTTATTTTTTGCCAAAATCGTGGTGGTTGTGAGCTATTTTTTTTTGCTCCTATGATGAAAAGTACAATGATAACCAATAATACCAAATTTGAATTCTAAAAATATAAAATGTTATTTCTTTGAAATTTTAATGTGTATTGCTTCTAAACTCTATAAATGTAGATCTAAAAATGTTTTGGGAAATTAAACCGGAAGTATAATTTAAAGAAGATTCTTGGAATATTCCAACATATTCCAAAATATTCCAAAAATATATTAAAATATTGTACACGGATGTCGTATGAAAATAATTTGCATTATAATAGATACTGAAATCGCACGAATATAATAAATGGCATTAATATGATACGTGTACGATACTGAATTCGCATTAACTAAAACCGCACGTTATCCGTGTCTTATCAGCCATGTGATGTAAATACACGATTAACGCACGGATTCCGTCAAGCACGACTTTCGTGCGGAAACAACACTTTTTTGATAATCATTGAAAAGACACTGCATCGACACTCTAGTAATGCATGTCACTTCCGTACCGTAACGACACTTCTAAATGCATGTATGACGTGCGGAATCAGTGTTTAACGATAAACGCACTGAATCAGTGCAGAATCAGTGGGGTCGGAAATTCCTGATGAATACAACTACAAATTACCACCACTCAGAAGTTCACCAAATCGAGAACCACAAAGTAAATTTAAAAACTCATACATTCTATTTTTCAATTATTAACCCTTGAACAGACCGAATCTCCTTTTATTGCCGTATAGTATATTCCATATTTGATGGTATTTGATCAAAATAACAATAACCGAACACTTTTCAATACAAAGCAAAATTAATAATCGTGATAATATGTATCTAACATTATATTACAATTTGTATAGTAAACGATTTGCTAAATACAATCTATAGAGAGGGACCCTAAGGACCTTTTAAGGGTTAAGAAATAGCATGTTAAAAAATATATAATTAAAAAATATTTAAACATACATGGACTTTGACCGCTGCCAGGTACTGTACTGTCCAAGAAGCCTGTGGGCAGTAGTGCTCGGTAAAGAATAGCAGTGTATATTGAATTATTGATCCAACTCTTTTCCAAAAAACAAAAGGTAAATATTTACAAGACCTAACTTCAGTGACAACGCCGCTGAAACTTCAGTTCAACAACTTTCATTATTTCTTCGGATCAGCTTGTGTGATCAGCATGGGCGTCTATGTAATAGTTCCCTGCTGTTCATTGAGTGATATATGAATCTGAACCAGCATGACCCGAAAAAAGACGCCATTTTGCACTATTTGTACATACAGTGGTCAACAAAAGTGTTCGGACAGGACGCTTCCACTTCCAATTTGAGCTAGTTTTCCTACATAACTTACATTCAAGTTGTAAAAACTTAAACATGCAATCACACAGTTACAACAAACATGTAAAATAACATTCATAATCAAAAATGTCAATCAAGAAATCAATCAAACATAAAACACATGATGTGGGTGTCCAATTCTTTATGCAAAAAGTGAAGTGGTTATCTATTTACATTGGAAACAAAGCCATGAGCTACAAAATCAAGCTAAAAACTTGAATGTAGAATCAATCATGATGAGTACCTAAAAACTTGAATGTACAATTATAATGACTACTATCGTGTATAGCCACCTTTTGCTTGATAAACATCTGCAGCTCTCTCAGGCATAGACATGATCAATTTCCTCACAACATCAATCTCAATGCTATACCGAATTTCTTGCAATTTCTCCCAAAAATCCTTCTTGTTAGTAGGTTTCTTCTCCGACATTCTCATGCGACAATCTACTTCATTCCAAAGGTGTTCTATAGGATTCAAGTCAGGAGATTGAGCTGGATGCCAAATTAATTGAAACTCCTGTGCTAACAACCAATCTATAACATATTTAGAAGTATGTTTGGGATCGTTGTCGTGCTGAAAATTAACATTCTCCTCTCCTAAATCATGCATGTACATATAGTATTCATGAGCTCCATTTCCAAAATTTCACGATACACAAACTTATCCATGTTCCAAAGTTCTATAAGACGAAGGTTGCCAACTCCTTCCCAAGTCATACATCCCCAAACCATAATGTTTCCACCCCCAAATTTGATAGTAGGTTGCACATGCTGATCTAAAAGATGCTCTCCTCTCTTCCTCCAACAATACTCCCTCCCATCTAAGCCAAACAAATTGAATTTTGACTCATCTGAAAAAACCACATAACTCCAATCGATCCAACTTGCATGCCTACACTTCTTTCGCCATGCATATCGATGTGTTTTGTGCTTCTTTGACAAGAATGGCTTCTTAGTTTTCACTCGTGCTCTCAATCCTTGCCTCCGAAGACATCTTCTAATTGTATCATCACTCAAATCCAATCCTTGAGATCGCATTACTCTACCCACTGCTGCAGCTGTACCATTAGATGGTGCATTCAACAACCTTACAACCTCACGATCACCACGTTCATCAAGAATTCCCTTGTGAAGGAGCATCTCTCAAATGACCTCTTATTGTAAACCTCCGCACAACAGCATGGCAAGTGCTTCGAGAGATGCCTAGAACCGCTGAAATTTCAGAGTACGAATCCCCTCTCTCATGCATCTGAAGAACTAACTCACATTCAGCAAGAAACCTTCTAGGAGCCATAGCTAATCAAGAGCAATCTTACTCAATCACAATGAATCTTGAAATGCAAGAGGTCTCCATAAGTACATGTTGATTCTCAAGATATTTTAGATGCTCAACTTGTGTGCATAATATATTGGACACCCATGATTGACACATCATGAACTGCTGTCCTTACAAGTGGCTCAATGTCAATGATGGTACTCTTTCTAGTTTACAAATGGCTCTTTAGTTATAATTAGCTGAAAAAATAGCACCTACCTACCAAACTTGACAAGTGTTACTACTAAACTGAGATTGTCATTACTATCCGAACACTTTTGCTAACCACTGTATACTGCATGACAGGCAAAGTGGACACTTGCAAAACGCAATGCACTTCTCCTTACTTGAGGAAATCAATTGAGTGTAGTTTCTGCAGCAGGACGTTGCACACTCAACGAGAACCAAACTCCTGATTATATTGTTCAAAAGACGCAAGCTGACTTTGAGATACAGAAGGCCGGATCTCCTTCATTGCCGCCTTGAAATCTGAAAGCCGTAATGGTCGCAACTGCACAGAAAGTACATTCAACGAACAGCTTATCCCACACAGATCCCACAACATACATAATTTCTCAAGATGGTCAGCTCGGTGTACGAACAGCTACAAATGATTGAGACCAATTCGAGATGGCTCAAGCTGCGAATAGAAAAAAACAAAAGGTTACAAATTTATTCATACACAAAGATGCTGAGGGAAAAAGATATTGGAAAAGATAAAGTACCTCGCTCTTCTTGACAGTGCTAACAAGTCCACCAAGTTCCCGGATCGGTAGCATAGCAGCTTCTTGACACAGAGCCATCAGATCACTTCCTGAATAACCTGTTGATTGAAAAACCAAATCAATAGGCGCCCAACAAAATGAGAATACAGCCAGAGCACTGGTAGATAGACCAATGTCTTGATTTGATAGTGAGTAAACCTTTCTCATCTCTGAACCCTTAATTTACCAATGCGAAAAGAAACAGACCGATTGACATTGACACAACTTACCATCAGTCTCCCGGACAAGCCTATCCAGATCTGACCCTGAAAAATTTGGAATTGAACACAGGTCAGCTCCACATCGGAACTAGTCCATGATTCAATTGGCTGGTATGGTTTCTGCTTAGGTGATAACATCAAAAGGTAAATAACAGAGTGTACGATATTACCTTGAAGTGCATAATCGTCCCCTTTCAAGAGATTCTTCAAAAGAGCCCTCCGAGCTTCTGCGTCAGGTAAAGGGACATATATTCTCTTCACCTGTCCACTAGCACCCACATTAGAAAACGACTTCTTAACCGGGGAAACTCTTATTCAATAATGAAGCATATAGAAAGAAAGAATCTAAAACAGGGCCAAGACACTCATAAATCAAGTCTAAAATATTAAGCAACGTCAAAGCCTCTTGCCACATTGAAAACCTACTCATCCCATTGACAACGGCAAGAGGTTTCAAGAATAAGACTAAACAACATACCAGACGTCGTCGAACTGCACTATCCAACTCCTCTGGCCTATTTGTAGCCCCTACATTTGAGAACATTATGAGTTCAAAGAAACCACTTCGCATGCATGCATTTTTCACCAAATATAGAAAGCAGATTTACCATTGCTACTTCGTGAGCAGAGACGATGGAGGAATGTTATTTGATGTGTGATAGAGCTGCCCCCGACTTCAGTCACTACACTTTGTCCTTGCCAGACGTTTTCCATTTCCAAAGTATCTAATACATCGCAGCAATTTCATCCAAAAATCACCACGATGGTAATGGCGAGCTTACCCATAACAATGACCCGATCATTTTCATTGGACATCACCCCATCAAACTGAACCAGAAACTCTGTCTTCAGTCTTCTACTTGCTTCGTTCTCATTAGCAGATCTTGACGACATCAAGCTGTCAATCTGTACCGTGCATCAATCCAATCTCTCTCTAGTCATAACTTTGTGAAAATATGAACCATAAAAGTCACTTCTCCAAGATATGGTCATGTGCCATCTATTCATAGCAGAAGGAATCAGAAAAGAACAAATACAGAAGGCTCATGTGATGAAAGAGTGAAACGCTTGTGTAAAATCACCTCGTCAATAAAAATGACCGACGGTTGGCGTGCTCCAGCTACTGCAAACAACGCCTTCACCAGTTTCTCCCCTTCTCCAACCTGCATGCAAGCAATAATCGAAAAGCTTTAGGTGAGCATCCGGAGTCTCCCTGACCAGTTCAGCATCGAGGTGTATTAAGAGGCATTATATAAACTTCGAAACGAACATGCCGAAAAGAGGTGGCAGAGAACACACCCATTTGGAGGTCAGACTGGAAGCGGTGATGCTGAAAAAGGTAGCTGCTGACTCAGATGCTACAGCTTTTGCGAGCATAGTTTTCCCATTTCCTGGTGGCCCATACAGAAGCAAGCCTGCATTCTCAAATCCAAAGGTAGAACGTCACGGATTGAAATCGATCATACCATTAGATCACCTCTAATCTGTTCATTCCAGGGAAACTTTTGCTGAACTGAAAACATTCCAACACTGATAAAGTGACGTCCAACTCATTAGAACCACCCATCATAGCCTTGTCAAAATAGTGGCAAATCGGCATATTGCATCAACAACAAACATCGTATGCAGTCACACAACAGCACTCGTCAAGAAAAAGCGTGTCTGATTATCGTATCATAAGTAGGAAAAACACTTTAAACCCAAGATATGAGCACTATTTTAACTACACTGATAAGTATCTTTACCTTTCGGAGGCTTGCGAAGCCCTTGAAATATGTCACTTCTGACTGAAGGAAGTATAACCATTTCCAGAAGTGCTTGCTTAGCTTTTGCCTGGCCAGCTGTTACAAGGTCAAGTAATCAGAAGGAGAGACCCTTCTCACATCCATCACAAGGCGATTCTCACAACTAATCTCAAGGTCCATGAACCATTCATAAAATCAAAGTGCAACTATGATTGAAAGTTACACGAGCACGACAACTACAATTATTACACTCATATTTCATCACCAGTCAGTAATTTTTAGACATGACAAGAAGAAATTGAACTAGTTCTTAGATATTTACACTTTCAAGCATATTACCGATGTCATCCCACTTGACCGATGGGCTTTTATCCACAATTTCATTTTCAATGCGGTCAACTAGCTCGGCGTCCACGCCAGGAACTGCTACGGATGTGGGGTTCGTAGGTCGAGAACGTTTAGCAGCCTGGCACCCGTAACTTCTCATGAGTGCCATTACGCCATATAACTGGCACGATTTTCTAAAGGAAAATCTTGACCCGTGCTTTACGAAAATCCGGACAAAAGCAATGCCAAACAGATCATGCTGGTAAACCCTAATTTCACAAAAGAGCACTCCAAGTGATCGTGTAATCACGCTTGTAAACCCTAATTTCACCAATAAAAACACTCAAACGGATCGTGTGATCCTGCCTGTAAATCCTAATTGCACTAAAGAAAAGACTCAAAGTGATCGTGTACCGGATCAATGCCCTCTTCTCTAAACCGCTTTCGCAGAATTTCCATCCTCTCATCGAACTTCACCTCCCACTCCCACTCGGACATTTTCTGTTTGCACTGCTTGACCTCACCCGCCAATCTGAACAGTCCAAACGCTGATTCTCTCAAAAAGCTCATAATCAATCAATTATCAAACCGTTCCACCATAATCAGAAACACATACACACACACACACACCTGCTAGACTCCACCAGAGCTAGCCGGCAACGCGACCCCCTCCGACAAAACCCGGTTCGCCGAATACTGTATGATTTCCCAATTCGACGTCAGTGCCAGAGTCCAAAATCGCAGTCAGGAACTAACTCGCTGCATGCCTCAAGCTCACGACGTCCTCCAATTATTCACCGAAACTTGAGCGGCAACTTAGAAAGCTTGATCGCAGCTCACGTACTCAGCTGGGTCTGTCAGCTCTATGACCTGCAAAACAGACCAAACGCTAGATTAGAACAATTTCCGAATGCTTCCACAAAAAAGTACGTTCACAAGGAAAAGCTCCAAATCTTAACACAAAGAAAGACCCACCGGGAGAGCTTGCAGATGCTAACACATTACAGACCCACAAGGGCAGTCTCCAAATTGGCCAACACAAAAAGATCAGGAAAAGCAAAGAGATCAGGAAAAGAAAAAATACCAGGAAAAGAGCTCATACAAAACGATTCATGGTACGAATGCCAACACACAGTCGCCGGGACATCTTATGTTGTAAATCGAATCCGACCTCGGGAGTGGGTGGCGGGACTACTGGTCAGTGTAGCCGCCTCTCGGTGGGAGTGCCAACTCACAATATGCTGTCGGTACCCCCGGCCAATTGACTCTTCATGGGAGAGTTACTCTCGCCGTTTTGTAAAACGGATGAAAATTAGATGGATGAAGTACAACAACTGTACTAAATGATTAACTGATAAAGTTGCTTTGATTTCGGTTACACTAAAAGAGGGCCTGGACTCTTGTTTCGTGATATTCTGGGGGTTAGATCACATGTTGCGATTTTGGTTAACTCAGCTGAATAACATATATGTGATTTACATGAATGTTTATGTAAAAAACTAGTGCGTTGTTGCAGTGCAAAAGTGCAGTCAAAAATTTAATTAAAGGAGAAGAAGAAAAAAGGATTGTCGATGAAATTTTGTTCAAATATGTGAAAAAATGATCTTTTACAAAATCTCAATTTCTTTTCTTTTTTTTTTTATTTTTTTATTTTTAAATTGTTTTATTTTTGGTAAAGATGAATTCTAGGGGGTGCACTTAGTGTTAAAAGTCAAGAATAAAGTGAGTGCATCACCTCCAAATTAATACCCTTATCTACGGATTTTCTTTCATGGAAAAAATGATATACATGCATATATTGATATATATATAACAAAAAAGAAGCCTAATGTATGTATGCATGTTCAAAATAAATTAAAAATTATACAAAAGCCTAACATATGTATACAATGAAAAACATTGCCTAAAAAGTAAACCTGAATCTTTTTTTCTAAAAAATATTTATTATCATTGATAAAATCATCAAAAACATTTTCATCCATAGGATGTAATTCATACACTTCTTTTAGTATTGATTACAGCCATCATCCTTGAAGGCATGCTAGGAAAGAGCGTTTCTGTAATTTCTAAAGACATCTCTTCCTCCGCTTGGTGGATAGTTTTAAAGAATTCCTCTTTATTCTTTGGCAAACACTCCTTTTGAACATCTTTTATTACCTTTCTCAATGGTATTTAGATTTGGCAAATTAGTGGAGCAAATGAAAATGAATTGGTGGATGTATAGTGGTTTTCGGGTATTGTACAATGTAGAGAAAATGAATTCTTTTACTATCATTTGCTTTAAAAAATGATTAGTGAATCTATAGTGGTTTTTGGGTACAACACAATGCAGAGAAGTATAGAGAAGTTTTGAAAAACCTATTGCCGGGTAGCAACATATTTTATTACTTAAAGGATATTATTGTCATGATAGAAAGAATGGGGATCCTTTTTAGAATCATGTGGAAAAAAGAACATACATTTTGAAGCATTATTGACTAAGATATCAAATTTGAAGTTTCAAATTCAAAGTTGCTCATTTTTTAATCCTTAACTACATGAGCATTCGTTTTTTTAACAATGTATAGATTTCATCCATTTTTTCTCATCCGTCATTGACTTTTTGAAGTGTGAATTTCATGGGAAGTTAGCTCCATGCATGTGTGATCCAATTAGAAAGGGGATGATTTGTGAAATTTTCATGTCTCATTTCATGTTGTAGCAATTCACCCAAAATTTCAAAGATTTTGGTGCAAGAGTTCTCTTTAAAAAGTCAACTCATAAAATTAAGCAACCAAAAAATCTCCAAAAATCACTACACTCAGAATGTTACATTTCAACCAATCACAACAAATTTCATGTACAAATTGTCAATATCTTATCCATAATCAAATTACATTTGAATTTTGAATTTTGAGTTTCAAAATTTACACAAAAATATCGGTGATTGCAATTATAGATCTACTTGCATGGATAAAATCTAATATTTGTAATGTACAAATTTTATTCAATGCCTCAGAAACAGACCAACGGAAACTTACTGCTGGAAAACCTTACTGTCGGGTGTTGTACAGTACAGTCGGGTACAAGATAGTTACGAATTTTTGGATCCAGTTGAGATTTGTGGGAACTTTGGAAGGCCCGTGTATGCTCAAAAATGAACGGAATTTCAATTTTCAAATTGCATTGGAATCACACTAAAGTCTACTTCATCATCAATACAAATACACATACATATTTGAAAATCATACAAAAAATTTGATGTTTTCTATATACTATCTACCATTTAGTGCTACCACCATTTGTGAAAATTACAACTTGTATTTAATGGTACTTTTTAGAAATGAACCTTCACAATTGCTTTAGAGATGCTTGATCCCACACCGCTTGAACTACTTGTACAATTTCTTATTTATTTTGTACTTAAATGCAAAAGAATCTTTGACTATCTTCCAAAGGTTCACTAAGAAATGACAGATAGTGTATAAAAGAAATCTAAATTGTTGTATGATTTTAAATTATTCTTTGTTCACTTATCATAAAGTTGAAGCACGCTTCATTGCAATTCCAATGCAATTTGTGGTTTCATAATCGGTTCATTTTTGAGCATGCTAGAGCTTCCTAAAGATTGTTGAACGTTTTAGTGAAAAGTGATTGAAAAATTCGTAAGCATGTTGTACCCGACTGTACAGTAAGGTAGGAATTGCTTACGAATTCCCAATGCAGGGAATTTTTTTTGGAAACTTTGAACACTCCGTGCCTACTCAAAAATGATCCGATTTGGAAACCGCAAAGTGCGTTGGAATCACATCGGCGTGTACTACAATATCGTTACAAATTTATACATGTATTAGTGAAATTTATACAACAAGTTAAAACTAATATATACACTATCTACCATTGAGTGCTCTCACTGTTTGCTTCAGTTACAGTGTCCATTTTAGCAAGAAAAAATGAAATGAGTGTTTGAAGTTTTTTTTGAGATACTTGAGCTCATACTTCTTGAATGATTTGTGTCATTTCATTTTTATTCCTTCATGATCTTTTTGATTCCATGGGCATGTCTCCAATCATCTTGATATCTACGGTGTATTGGATCACCATCCTCCATCAATGTGAATTGAATAGGTCTATCATGCATAAAATAGAAGCCAATCAATAGACTTTCATAAACAAATTCCACAAAATGAACTACTGATTATTTAGTTGGAGGAATGATGACAAATGGACTTTTGTTAAAACCCATGAAAGCCCCTATACCATTACAAAATAAAAAGGTACAAATAAAACAAATGGAATGATACAAGTTATCTTGCAAGTATAGGCCCAAGTATATCAAGAACAATTTCAAACAC
The DNA here is from genome assembly GCA_022496805.1 of Pohlia nutans. Classification (NCBI taxonomy): domain Eukaryota; kingdom Viridiplantae; phylum Streptophyta; class Bryopsida; order Bryales; family Mniaceae; genus Pohlia; species Pohlia nutans. Next base: position 12,676,514 of record CM040091.1, on the reverse strand, counting down.
TCATTTCATATATGCTTGCTAAATGTACACCGTAACTGAAGCAAACGGTGAGAGCAATCAATGATAGATAGTGTATATATTAGATATAACTTATTGTATAACTTTCACTAATACATGTGTAAATTTGTAACGATATTGTAGTACACGCCGATGTGATTCCAACGCACTTTGCAGTTTCCAAATCGGATCATTTTTGAGTATGTACGGAGTGTTCAAAGTTTTCAAAAAAAATTCCCTGCAGTGGGAATTCGTAAGCAATTCCTACCTGACTGTACAGTGCTGGGCTTTTGCAACCGATGGCTCCCTCTAGATGCTGCGAGTACACATGATTGTGGCGGGGAGGAAGCCAAAAGGACAAAAGCGGTAAACTAGAGCAAGAATTTCAATCTTCCTCGGGAAAGCAGACTTGCTCTGTGAACCTATCGTATAATTCCCGAGGCATATAAGTTAGTTGTGGAATTGGAGCTGAAGAATATGAATTGGCAACGGTTGTTCATATTTCCCACTAAAGAATGTGTCTGTATTCTGCGAACCTAGAGTGCACCACCATACCATCCTAAATTAATGTAATCCTATTCACACAGTTTTGGAAGATCTAAGACAAAAGGCCCAAGTAAAATATCATAGTATGCAACTTGATAAGCTAGCCAGGGCGTTGAAATGTTGCAATGCTCAGACACAGCCAAGCTGCCAAGGTAATGCGAAGAAAGTGAATTATTCAAGGAGTCTGTAGCAATCTAGAATAGTAAGCTTACAGAAAAATAGTGAAGGTAATCAACGGTACGTATTGGAATATCAAACCAAGACGGAATGAGGAAGAGTAGCCTACTTTATAAAACATGTAAAGGTTGCTAAATTTCCAGTACAATGGCCTCCTCCATTTGTGGGTTAGAAATTGCATATGGTGGTCATGTGCAATAATAACAATGTCACCATTTCCAAAGCGAGTATCATGTGCCTGCAGCGCAAAGACCTACAAAGCTGAGCAAGTGTCAAAACTGCTCCACTGACATCTTTGAATTCACGATTAAGTAATCTCAGACCGCAATGAAAAGAGTTCTCATGACTCATCTTCTTACAGTGCCCTAAACACGTGTTGGTAAAGACTCCAACTGACAACTGTGAGCTGCTCCTAAGCTTAAGTTTTCAACATCTAAGGCCGGCAAATGTGACCTGTGCTTTACAACCTGTGCTGGCTTCCCCACCCCCACCTTCACCTCTGCTGGCAGCTCAGCGTGCAATAATCTTGGCATCGCAGGCAACAATCTTCACCCGGTCCACTGGTAAAATCTCGTTATCTGTTTTGAATTGTGCGTTCTCCAAGATGAACGTCCACACGTTGTCACAGAATCTGTAAGTGTGGAGATGACCCTGTTTTCCACAGCAGAGCATTTTAAGAAACAACCAATCCATTTGTACTATTCAACCGAAATTAAGGTAACCGACAATGCACCCAAAACCAACATGTAGACTGACCCATAATGGTTAACAGCCAAACTCAATGCCACTTGTTTAGAAATTTTTGTCAACCAATCAACTTCTTGCACTTTTACTTATATTGACCCCTAAATGTACCAATCCTTTGAACACAAGTAGATGCTAGCCTCGTAAATAGATATTAGTATGACTCAGATGTACATGAGAGGACCATTGCATGCATGAAATCTACCCAACAAATTTAACATACTTGTGTTTGGAGACCTCTCAAATATTATCAACATCTCCCCATCCAAAGAGATTTACTCTAATTGGTAGAGAATTTAATAGGCTGACTTGGATGAAAGTCATCCAATATTGTATGAAAAATATCAATTTCTGGACGCTGGGATGTTTAGGGTTTAACCCTTTAGTGCCCAGCAAACCACATTATGGTCACTACAACGTCCGAAATGCAAGTAGCAGAGAATCCGTGAAGCATTGGAACTTCAGATTTGAAGTTCAGATCTGCCCACATACATTACGCACCTTCCAAAAAAAGAAAATTTCAATTTGGAATTGTACAACTATCAAAATACCTATCAACAGAACGCGAAAATATTGCAAATACTTGAAAATACAGTAAATACTTACAAATACAACATATGTAATGCGTAGTATTTCTTGTGTTTGGAAGTTTGTTATCTTGTTTTATTTTTTTGGATTGTGTTCTCTTCTTCATCTTCCATTAGTGTGTGTAATCCGATCTTGACTAATGTACCCACCCTGTCAATTTTCAACGTATAAAATTTTGTCCTAAACCGTACATGGAGAAGTCACTTTCACTTATAAATCTCACAATAATTATGTGTGAGTCTATTTTTGATATGAAAGATTGCAACAGAGAGGTGTTGACATAGGGCATAGCTGAACTTCTTTGCTTTTATTCTTGAAAATTTACCAAAAATTATATTTAACTTTGAAGTCACACACCCCCCAAAATCTCGTTTTTGAGCGTGCATTATACAGTTCAAATACATACTATAATCTTCCGATCCCACCATCGGATGATTCTCAAATTTTAATAAAATGTGTGCTCTCGAGTTGAGAATAGAATTGTACGATTACTTTCTAATTTAACCCAATCTATTTTTGGTAGTCTCAACCACTGTGAAAAATTCTACTGAAATCCAGGGTTCTGAGCTACAGTACCCTGGGCACTAAAGGGTTAAGTTAGTCAATAAACAACTTGGGCTAGTCTAGTTATCGGTCTTGGGTGACAATTAACTTGTCACTTTGCAAATTTGTAGAAGTTTCATTATTTAGAATAAAATTATGGGAACTTTTTCATTCTTCGTGGTTTCTATCTTCCTGTGAACGAAAAATACTATTCCCCTTCTTCTTCTAGGCTAGAAAGCAGATTGAGTTATCGGTTATAGGTGCTTCTACCTTATACCCTAAACCTACAACCAAACCTCGCCGTGTACTACAAGTAAGAGCTAAGAACTCTGAACAAGAGGCTGAAGAACTATTACCTTGAAACTTGTCTTCACCTTCACTTTGGTAGACAAAGCGTCGTTCATCGACTGCTCCATCCAATGAAAACCACAGGTCAAAAACCACAGCATGGTGGTGCCCTCGGCAATTGAAGAAGGAGACGGCAAATTTATTTAGGGTTTAAGCAGCATGAGCACCTTATCAAACTGCATGAGCACTTTGACAGCAAGCAGAGGCGAGATGGTGCCGTTCGTGACAAGCTCGTCCAAGGCGTCCGTGAGGCTCATCCCAATTGAGGATTTCCTGTACAACTCGTAGCTGGCCATCGCGCTAACAACAACAAAAAAACAACCTCACCGACACGAACCAACAAGGGTTTCGACGACGCAATCAATACGGCACCAAATGGGGCAAACTTGGGCTCGAAATGTGCAGCGACAGACGAAGGAAACGATGGTGGCGAAGATATCCGGACCGGGAAATCGCAAGAAGCCCAAACAGGATCAATCGAGCAAACGAGGACGGAGCGGGCGCTACAGACCGTCACACTCCGAACTGGAAAAGACCGCCCCCGCGGCTCGCATTATAAACGCTGCTCCGGTCACACCACACAAGCCGCCCCTACACTATTTTTCTGTACGTGGTGGGGCCCACCAGAGAGTCTAGATCATACCCGCCGGCATTTGATATTGTTCTCTCTGTGTTCGGGTATACAGCAGTAGAGTTAACCGAAAAGAAGCCCATCTAAGATCATCCCAAATGCAGTCACGGTAAAGCTCACTGTCTAAAATTGACTGACCTAAAATTAGAGGGTAAAATTGCTATCATTAGAAGCTCATTTAAATAAACGTGAGATATTTCTCAAAGAAAAAAATTGTAAAAATTTGACGTAGGTGAAATCTCTCATTGAAAACACCAAATTTTCAAAATTTAGAGGGAGTGCACCAAATTTTGCTTAAAAATGGAAAGATCCTCCCATACTCCCTCTATATTTTTGGAGGATCTTTCCATTTTTAAGCAAGATTTGGTGCACTCCCTCTAAATTTTGAAAATGTGGTGTTTTCAATGGGATATTTCACCTACGTCAAATTTTTACTATTTTTTTTCTTGAGAAATATCTCACGTTTATTTAAATGCGCTTCTAATGATAGAAATTTTACCCTCTAATTTTAGGTCAGTCAATTTTAGGCAGTGAGCTTTACCATGACTGCATTGGGGATGCTCTAACCTCCTTTTTGCTCTACTTCTAACCTCTCTTTTGAGCTGTACTTGGGTTGAATAGTGTCGTGTCATAAATTGTTCCTTTGTGGGTCATGGGCTTGGAGGTTTGGTAGAAATGTGGGAGTCATTGCGAGGTGTGGAGAATCATGACAGTGGCTTGCTTTAAATTGTCTCCCTACTCATCATGAACTAGTTTTTGGTCTATTTATATTTCAATATGAGTTCAAGAGGAGTTCAAGAGGAGTTTGCTAAAACTTTCCTCTTTGAGCTGACTTTTTGGTTAACTCTAGTGTTGTTCGGGTATTGTTGTTTTTCAATACCATGGAATGCAATTTACCCTGAGACTTTATTTCAATTCAAATAATTAACCATTAAAAAAAATCCTTTAAAGTACATCAAAAGAATAAATGAAAAATACAAAAAGCTCATTCAAATAGTTTCTTGAAACTAATACTATAAAATAAAATTTTATTAGACTCTTTCTTGTAAATTGAAAACCTGATTTTAAAATTTTGGTTATCCCCGAAAGTCGCGTATTGGAAAACAATATTGTATGATATTGTTAGATTCGGCAAGCTAAAGAGACAAACTAAATTAATTTCAGAGCATTGGAGCTTTAGTCGACCAATTTCTAATTTTTGAGAATTCAACATTTTTCTAAATTTTGAGTAGATTGTATTGAAGATATTCAAAATTTAAGGCGATATTTAGTAATTCATGTCTAGGGGGTTTCCTTAACATTCATCATTTAGCTTTCAAAAGTTCAAAAAAGTTTCAACATTTCATCTTTTCAATTATTGAGTTCACGTTGAATCGATTAATAACATAGAAAACTCTATTTAAAATTCAATATCAAGAGGTTTAGGTAATTTGAGGATTTTGTAAAAAAAATTACATAACATGTGTATATCTTAATATCCACAATGAAATTTGTGCAAATAATACTACCAATATTGGAAAAAAAAGTGATGTCTCTTATTTTAAATCTATCTATGTTTGATTTATCAAGACTTTTCATTCTCTTGGTATAATATGGATTTATGCATTGTTTCACTTGATCACTAACTTTTTCGGTGTTTTTAATATCATTGAACTTCTAAACAAACAAATGTTCAATTGTATATTTATAGGATTTGGAGGAAATCAATTGAAAACTTCTTAAAACATAGAGAATTCTTAGTGTATTAATGAAAAGAAGAAAATTAATATAGGATGGCATAAATGTGCTCACAAAGTTTCTCTTATAAAATGAAGAAATTTAGGATCAAAATGTATTTAAACTACTTCATCAGGAATTTCGGACCCCACTGATTTTGCACGATTTCAGTGCGATTTCCGATATTTCAAGGGTTCGTACAGTTTTCGCACTAATTCCGCATCGTTGTGTCATTCATCACAACTACACTGATATGACATCACATTCGTACAAACGGATATAGTACTGATTCGACACAATTGATACATCTATTGAAAACGTGTGAATTCTTCACTTTGTACCGTTGTCAAATGTCGTGTTTTAATCGTCTTTAAAACTACACTGATTCAGTGCGTTTTTCATGAGACATCATCTTTTCCATATCTAGATTTTTTCTTTCTATATCTAAATTTAATCAAAATAATATTATTAAAAAATATAAAACAAAAAAATATAATACAAAATAATAATTTTCCTCTCTACCCACTTCAACTACACACAAACTGCCCGAACCCACGATGGGGTCCGCCAATACTTCCAAATTTTGTTTGCACTCCACTATACAAGCTTTTTTCTATACCTAGAATTTTTTTTTAATGGTTTGAATGTTGTGGCAAGCAATTGAGTGCTCATGCAATTTTATTTTTGAAAAGTTGCTCAAATTGAGTTCAAAGAAAGTCTGTTTTTAAACCCAATTTAACTCGCAATGCTTTGAGAGATCATGTTTTGATCGATTTCCCCTTTAATGAGCTGCCCTAGACTAAAAAACTTAAAAATAAATTAAACTATAATTTTTTTTGATAGGAAATCAAGTATGCTTTCAAACCCAATTTGAATCGTGCCAATCCAAATTAAACTTTGCTTAGAGTAATCTTTCAAAAAAACAACACCTCTACATTGTCTTGTGTTACAATTTTTTCTATTTTGAAAAAGTAATGTTGTCCTTTCCTGTACAATTTTCTTTTGCTCCTACGATGAAAAGTACAATGATAACCAATAATACCAAATTTGAATTCTAAAATTCTAAAATGTTATTTCTTTGAAATTTTAATGTGTATTGCTTCTAAACTCTATAAATGTAGATCTAAAAATGTTTTGGGAAATTAAACCGTAAGTATAATTTAAAGAATATTTTGGATTATTCCAAAATATTCCAAAATAATATAAAATATTCTGAAAGATTCCAAAAGATTCCAAAAGATTCCAAAAAGAATATTAAAATATTATACACGGATGTTGTACGAAAATAATTTGCATTATGATAGATGCTGAAATCGCACGAATATAATAAAAGGCATTGATATGATACGTACACGATACTAGATCCGCATTCAAAGCAATCGCATATTATCCGTGTCTTATTAGCCATATAATGTAGATACACGATTAACGCACGGATTCCGTCAAGCACGACTTTCGTGCAGAAACAACACTTTTTTGATAATCATTGAAAAGACACTGCATTGACATCTTAGTAATGCATGTCACTTTCGTACCATAACGACACTTCTAAATGCACGTATGACGTGCGGAATCAGTGTTTAACGATAAACGCACTGAAATCGTGTAGAATCAGTGGGGTCCGAAATTCCTGATGTTGGAATGATAATCTTATTGACGCTACATGTTGAATTTTCTTTACATTATGGCCATGAAATTAGTGGTTCAGTTGACTTGATTGAAAAATGAAATTTCCTCTATTGATAAAAAATTCTCTTGTCAAAAATGTCTAGGTATGTTAATCTTAACCATAGATTCAAGCTTCAAGATTTTTGAATTTGTTAAACAAAGAAGAAATTAAAATTATTGAGATTTAAAGTGCATTTTATTTTATTTATTCAAATACTAACATATTTTAAAACAACATTCAATAGAATGAAAAATGCACAACAATTTATTCATTAGTGAGAGTAAAAATTGAAAATTATTCAAAATGTTCATTACATAGTACATAATTATGCTAATCATTGTTTATACCCTAATGATCATCAATTGACCGTCCACTAGTCAGAGAACAATATTGAAACGTTACCTCCAACCATCTTACCCGATTGCTAATAATTTGATATAGAAAAAACTAGATATTGATTAGCATATTTTTCTACTTCTGTAGCATAATAGAGCAATAGGAGCCAACCCCTTTTTGCAATCTAGTTACAGTTAAAAACTAAGTTCACATGACAATGACAAGGTAACCCAAAATTCATGGAATACAAATGACACTCCATCATTACTGAAAAAAAATGAATCTAAGTGAAGGTATTCTTTTGATCCAATTTTTAAAAGGATGCCTTGTTCCATTGCTCTACCATAGTACCATATCTAGTTCGCCAAAAAACAATTTAAAACAAAAAAACATAAAAAATTGGAAATTATGAGGAAAAATAAAAAAAGATATAAAATTTATTAAAAATATATTTTTTTCTATTTCAAAGCCTTTGCTCCATGCCTCCCTCAACGTTGCTGTATCTCCTGGTGCTCTTCACCTGCCTCAGCGCCAGCATCAACAACCCTTTCAAGACCTCCGGCGCCCAACCACAACGACTACTCCCTTCAACATGTGTTTCTGAACACGTCGTCTACAAAGCAACCTTCAGCGGCCCACATGCGTGCATCTACCAACAATTCCTAGGCGTCGAGCTTCAAATTACATACCAGCTGCGACTTCAGCCCTAGCCTCCGGCAACAAGCTTCTAGCTCATCCCCTCTCCCCCCACAGCTCCACCACACCTCCTCCATCACCTTACCCTTCATCTCTCCTACTTACCTCACCTTACTCTCCCCACACAACCACGCATTCTCCCCTCCCACCTCCATACTCCTCACTCTCGCCCCACACATCCCACGCCCTTTGTCTCCAACACCAACACCTCACAATGTACACGCCTCTCATCACCCTCCCACACATTCCTCTGCCTCCCTCTAACTCCCACAATTCTCAGCAACCGCTCCACACGAAACACCACCAATCTCGCTACTAACAATCCCTTGGCACCACCTCGTCACATCCAAACCATGCACAACATTCACATCTTCCCACATTGCCAAATCCTCAACATCATGGACCTTAAACACCAGCCTTGCACAAAACACCAGCCTTGCACAAAACACCATTTATTCAAAATTCGCACAACATCTTACACCCTATATCACACCGGTTACTCTACATTCTCAGTTTGTACGCAGACAAACGGCCTATCACTCTACAACCTCTACTACCCCTATCGGGCCTTCCAAAGACTACTTTGGATGCCACATTCGGAACCGTGCTTGGCCCGCACCACCATCTCAAACTCAATCACGAACCACGCACCGCCACCATCCCGTCCCACCTCGTCGCCCCTCCACGCCATCTCTCCCACCATCGCTACGTCCCTCACCATTTCTTCCCCGTCCCACCACCAGCTTTGCCCTAGCTCCACACACCTTCCACCTTCCGCGCGCATCTCTCCATCCTGCACTCCGTCACTCCAAGTTCCAGTACACTCCCGCATCACCTATCAGTTCCGCCGCAACCCTTCCCACCGTCACCGCCCACATTTCTCGGCCCGTTATCTCCCCGTATCTGAAACTTGATCCCACTCCCCCAACCAACACTGGCCACAACACCAACTCCTTACCCCACGCCGCTCTCTTCACCACCATAGCACCGTCTCTACCCCCACTTATGCTCTCCATGACATCACCCCTATTCCCCATCTCACACCACGCTCACTCACGAAGTCACGCTGGCACCTACTCCCCACACTACAGAAATTCGTTCATAACTCCCCTTCCCACGACATTCCATTTACCTATTCTCACTCTGCCTCGGGGGGTTCACTGGCGAAAATTTTAGAAACAACGTGCGATAAAAAATAGGGTCCAATATATTCATTGTAGATAAATTTTGTAAAAAATGTACATGTAAAATAGGGGATTTTAAAAAAGTGAAACATGTTTACATGTAAAATACCATCAAATATAATATTCTCAAGCTTTTTACATGTAAAATACCATCACCTAATAATATTTTTTGCTAAATTTTTTTGCTAAAATAATCCCCCAAATAAATAGGTCATTATCGCACGTGTATACAAAATATACAAGGGAGTGATCCCCCCGAGCACTCTGCCCCCCTGCTTCCAAACTTTTGCCTTCACACTCTCTTGCACATCTCTCACCATGACCAAAGATCGACCCACCAAGTCCACTAGCTCCTCTAGAGCAACGAAGGCTTTGTCTGCAAGTCACAACGGGAAGAAGATCGTCATCAAAATCAACAGTCGCGCCATCAGCGCTCTATCCTCAGATCACGACATGACGGGACCTGTTGCGACTCGAGACTACCCTCCCGGATGCCAGCCCATCTCCGAGAGGCCGCCTCGATCCACTTCGGAGCGCCCCTCCACATCATCCAAGCGCTCCCGGTCCCAACGCCGACTACTCGACACTGGAGATACCAATGACGGCTCCGATTCCCCCCCGCGCCAAACACGTTCAGCCTCTTCCCGGGACTCGGCACTCAGTAACCATCCTCCCACATCCACGAGTGCTCCTGCCCCAGCCGAACAGCAGCTGCCAACCTCTGCCACAGCATTCGCCCCAACACGTGTTGCCCCAGCTCTAGCCCCGGTATTGCCAACAACCGCTGTCCCTGCCTTGCAGGCTGTTCCGTCCAATGCCACACCAGACACTCTTCTCACTCCACCTCCTCCCCTCTCCCCCTCTGAATGTATTCCTCTTCTGTGGCTCTCCTATAGCGTCCATGATTACCTCAATGTCAAGCTAGGTCTTCCAGAATATAGAGAATCTGCCAATCTTGCTTTAGCTAGTGGTGTGATGCTAGATTCCGAGTTGTTAAATAGAGTTCCTTTCATGTTGTCATGCCTTTCCTCATGTACCCCAAATGTCGATCCCTTCCATTCGTCCCGACGGCCTCCCTGGCCAATAGCTACATCTCACCCAAATACCTCTAGATACAGAAATTGTGCCCTCCACGGGACTCTTCTACAGCTACCAAATTATTATTTGTTTCGACACAGACTATCATCGCATGACCAAGCAGCAAGTCCAGGACGCCGCAACCGCAAGATTTGCACAAATGAAGATTCCTCTTGCAAACCGCTACCGCAAACCTGTGTCCGCAATCGTCAACCGAAAGACTCACGGGTGGCTTGGATTTCTTCGTGTTGACCTTCTCAACCCGGAAGTTGACGGCATCGCTCTTCTCCAAAGCCACCGAGTATTTGCACTACACATGCACTCCTCCGAACTTATCGTTGGAAAGGTGGAAAAGGGCTATGAGTTCTTATCTGCCGCCAGCAACCGCCGCGTGCACATTTCTGGCCCTGTCCTCTCCACATTTAACTCACAGGACTTGCTTGCAGACCTTATCAAGATTTGTTATGCACACTCCGCCCATGCTGAAGTTGTTGGGGTGGCGAAAAAGTTCACAGAAACTGCCTAGGCCAACATCACGGTGACGAGCTTTCTCTCCAAACAATTCCTTACCAGCATGCCGCAAGTCCTAGCAGATCAGCCCATCAAGACCATCGAACTCACTTCATCACCAAGCAAACCGAACACCTCTGCTGCCGATGCTCTCAGTACCTCCATCCTGGTGCGGGGGCTCAACATTCAATATTTCCATGTCCAAGTTTCTGCCGCCCTCCATCAACTTCTTGGTACACGCAACATCCTCACAATTTCCTTCAACCGAGCTCAAGATGACACACTGGGACGCCATGACAGAGTCTCCACACTCCGCTGCGTCAATAGCGCGGTCTACACCGCCTGGTGCTCTCGACGCGCAATTCCCCTCTTGGGCAAACTCGTGGACTTCACCCACTACCATCGCCGGAATTGCTCCTTCTGAAAGTGTCCGGGCCCAAGACAAACGCCCCACCAAAGAGTTCATCCAAGAAGCCATACAAGCTCTCAAGAACGAAACACCTCAAGGGCCGTCACTCACGCAAATTCGAGACTCGATTCAGGAGGGAGTCGACAGCCTCCAGCATCGACTTTCCTCTCTCCGAGCTGAGGTTAACAACCATACTTCCCTTACAATGGAAGCTTCTATGAATGCCCAGCAAGCGCAATACTCTCACCTGCTGGAACAACTCCAACTCCTGAGCACTGCCTTGAGGGAATATTTGACGCACATGAGTGGTATATCCACTGCTCTCTTGATTGGGCCACTAAAATAGCCCCTCCATCGCCCCCCAAGATTTCCAAACCCTTGTAGCTCATGAATTACAAAACCTCAGCTTTAGGATCTCTTTCTACTGCATCTCCCCGCCCCGGGGACACTCCTTGTATTACACTCTGCAATACAATTATGATTGACTACCCTAAATTCTTTGTTTGCACCTCAAACTCCTTCCACATATTACCACATTTCTTCGACTCACTGATCAAGGTCCTCTGTCCCCGCGGGCGTGCTAGCATGTGAGCCTGGGAGCGTGAGCCCGGGAGCCTGTGACCCTGAGAGCCCACATAATTTTTCAGTTTTTTTCCAAATTTTTTTGGTGGACCTATGACCGTCGGCTTTGGGATTTAGGCATTATTTTCTATCGGTTTAAATGGTTTAGGGAAAACATGTGTGCGGTTTTAGACAAATTGTATGTCCAAAAAATTAGTCAGGCAAAATTGATAAATGTGTGAAATGTAGTGATAATGAAAATGCATGTAACATTCTAATGTGGAGTCAACAGTTTTATAAAGAAGTTCAATGTGTTAGAATTTCTCAAATCTTAAGATATTTAATTGATTTAATTTTTGTGAGTTTAGTGTTTAGGGGTTTAGGGTTTAAAGACCAAAATATGAGTAGTTTTAGATTATGTTTTCAATTCTCAATGTTTGTATCAAGAAACCCAATCTACAAGAATTTATAAAAGCACATAGAATTGAGTTAGAGTGGTTGAATAAGAGTGAAACCATTCAAAAATGAAGATGGACAACGAATGCAAATAAAGTGGTAGTGGCCCTTTTAGTCTCACTACAATCCAACAAAATCACCTGTGTCAAATAACACATAATAGTCACAATACTCAAGAGTATAGAGCTATGGCGAAGCCTCAAATGAAGCCGTGGGACTAGAAGATCCGGACATAGACCCCTCTATGTCACTACAATCACTACCGAATGCCTCGCCATCAGACTCAACTGCCTCCTGATCAACAAACTCTAAAACACGAGCAGAAACAAACACGGGGCGTGGACTACGATCAGAAATACACTGCTATGCAAACTGTCTTGCAATTCCTTCTGCATAAGAGGCCAGTGTGAAGGGTTTAGGAGGACTAGGAAAAAACTCGGGATTAGAGAAGAAAGGTCGGTGAATTGGAGCACTTAGTCCGCCGCATCTGCAAGCAATAAAAACCATAGTATTAGAAATACTGAAAAATAAACCACGAGCAAAGAACTACAAATAATAATGCAAAACAACAACATAAACCGACTTACTTACTGAATCGGGATTTCTTCACAATCAGCTCCGCTACAATGTCCTCATCGTCCATGTCATCCAAGCCAATAACAACCCTCGGTTGGCGAGGCATACGTGTCACAGCGGGTCGAATGAGAGGAGCAAGGACCGCATCAAATATAGCCTTGTCCTCCTCTAGCGCTGCGATGTGGCGGTCCACATTGCGGCAAGCGTGGATAGAGGCGCCTGGAAAAACAATCACAAAGTAGACAAATGTAAACAAACTACAAGGACAAAAATTGGAAGATAGTATACAAATGTAGACAAAATAAATGAGAGATAGTAAACAACTGTAATCAATGTACAATGACAAAAATTGAAACATATCATTTAGAATGAGATAGAATTACTAACCAGTCGCGGTAGTGCAATCCAACACCACGTCGCCTGGAAAAGAACATGTCTCGATCAGCATCTGCATGAACAAGGTAGATTTCTCTCGCGGTCCTCGCCATGGCACCTCCCCGTTCATCAACTGGTCATCCTTACCCATGTAGTTCTAGAGGATGTCGTCACGTGCAACATCTACTCAGTTACGAAGAAGCGCAGGGACTGGCTGGAATGCAAAAGAGGATGGATTCCAAGTACCCTTAACCCTGATCGCCAAGCAAATGCCAAAGCGATTGGTCTGCAAAAGAAAAACACTTACATAAGTTTAGGAAAACATATATAAAGCACTTTAAAGAAAATCAATGTCAACATAAGCTTTATAAACAAACTCACCGTCAACAACGGATTGGTAGGGGATGTCAGGTGAAGACGGTTCATTCCCCACCAATCCTTCTTCACCTCAAATCCATAGCTCTTGCAGTAACCCAAGATCTTCGATTTTGTAGCTGATCGAAAAGGGTAAATAATAATAAGAGCACCATCATCCTGCAAGTGTTGATCTGCAAAATCGAAAACTGGTTGCAAGAATTCTCGAGGTTCCTGGTTCCAATTGGGAACGGTGGAGGCAGGATTGGATACGCCAGGGACTAGTAGACCCTCAGGCATATCCACGATCATGAGGTCCACTAATCCCCTGGAATTCAAGGAACCTTTATGCGCCCGGGACTTGTCATTCTTGTGCTAGAAGACAAAGAATACAATCAATGAAGTTAGTTACAAAAGCACAGTTTAGGATTTAAACACATTAATTGATTTATGCATGAACACATTCCAAACAAAACTTGAACAATTGAAATACAAACATATCACTCAACAATCGTAGTTTCTAAAGCAAAGTTTAGGATTTAAACACTTTGATTGAATTATACATGAACACATTTCAAATCATAATGGAACAAATTATACACAAACATAGTAATCAATGAATTTACTTGCAATAGCTCATATAATTAATTACATTGATTGTAGAAAATATTTTAAATCAGAATTGCACAAACTAAAAAAAAAACACTTACTTTCTTCATAAATGCCTTCAAGTCGTCATAAACCGAGGGCAATGGACCAGTTCCAGCTCCAAGAATCTGGCCCAATGATGTGTTCACTATGAACTCATCATTGGTGAAGTCCTCCACTCGTCCAAGGTCAACCATCACTGGCCCTTGAGAGAGAAAATCATAGGGAGAATCACGCTTAGTCCCGGGGAAGTCACTCCATTGTCAAGTTGAACACCACGTGCGTTCAAAGTTTGCTACCCCTATCTTATATGCCATAAATAATTTTAAAAATTATGATATTTTTTCTACATATACGTAACCATTGATAACATCTTTTGTATATTTTTTTGAAATTTTTAGTCATCTTCATTTTTTTTAGTAATTGTTTTAGTTCATTTCTACGTCATTCTAGTTAGAAACGGTATGTTTTATAAAAAAAGAAAGATCATCAAATTTGGTTATCTTTTTTTACTATGTAATAGATACTGAGTATATCTACTCATGAAAAAAAATTGATAAAATTTTGACCCATTTTGGTGATGCAACTTAGAAAACTTAGATTTATTTTGAACGCACGTGGTTTTCAACTTGACAATGGAGTGACCTCCCCGGGCGCTTAGTACCTCGAATAGGAGTCGATTGTAACTGAGAACCACCGTCCACCGTAGAAGAGGCACCTGCAGCTTCCTTCTCGTTCTTCGCAGGGTCAACGGTCTTTTTCTTCCCTTTCTCCTTCTATGCTGCCTTCTCTGCCGCCTTCTCAATCCTTTCCTTCTCCCTTAATGCGGCCTTCTCGGCAGCGTCCTTCACCTTCTGTGCCTTCTTACGATCGGACTCCTCCCGTTTCTTCACCACCTTCTCTCTTGCTTCGTCATCCTCCACATCTGCAAGCTCAATGATGTCTTCAGCTGCAATTGCCGCGGCCTCTTGATTTCGCTTGAGCTCCATTTCCTGAATTGGCGTGAAAGATGTGCTGCAATCCAGGTACCAAGCGCCAGAATTCAAATGCGCAGTAGTCCACGTACGCAGCTGTGCCGGTGATAACATACAAGCGTCTGAAGAACGGTCCAACCAAGTGTTGAGGAAGACAGGGAGATCTTCTTTGGTGATGGCCTTCTTGGGAAGAAGCTCAAACTTGAAATATCTACAATATTTCAATGTTAGTTAAATATTCAAAGAACAATCATACATTGACTTGATATGAGAATCATGAAATACAATTCACATTGCATTAAACAACTCCGTGTCAATTGATAAAACTCATTCAATTGGAAATCAAATTCGTATTGATACTCAATAGACAACTCAATAATAAGTTTTAGATTTCACTTCATAGATTAGAAACCTAAGAAAACAATTTAGTAAGTGTTTCAAGCACACCTGAAGATTACACGTTTCACAGCAATGTCAGACCCCTTGAAGGTGGAGAAGTCTTCAGATTTCTTGAAATGATCATGTCCCTTGAAGTAAGTTAGAAAGGCATGGTCCCAGAGTCGAATCCGCCACTCCTCTATGAAAGCACTCAACGATAGAGGCTCAAGAGGAGAGTCCATGGAGATGGTAATGTTATCAGCACGAACAATATCATCAAAGTACTCTACTGCCTTCTCTTCAATCTGCAATTTTGTGAAGTATATTCATGAACATTAATTAGTGACCTTGTAAACATTTGATCGCAAACTTAACTAGAACTCAAATTATGAATCATGAACGATAATTAGAACACATCAATTCAAGTAGATTAAATGGTGTATGAATATCATACCCTAACCCACCAACAAGCCTTGACAAGAAACATTCCCAACTTCTCTTCATTCAAGGGCTTGGGAGGGAAACGAGATGCTTCACAGGTTGCCACAGATGAGTTGAACAGTTTTAACCATTTAACCTTATGAATGGGAGCTACATTAGAAGTAGCAATGAGTTGAAGTTTCTCCAATGTTAACTCGGGGGTGGAGTTCAACGTCCAATGTCTCTCAATCTGCAACGTTCATATCATGGCAATTAGCATCGTGCTTGAATTTCCATATCATTTAAACAAAAGAAAAATTAAATGGATTGATACCTCCTTGAGAAACTCATCCCCAATTGCAGGGTTTGCAACGGCAGCCAATTTCCCAAGCTTGACGCTCATCTTGGCCGTCTTCTCTTTAATTGCTGCACGCATAGCGGCAACAATACTCCCACCAGATATATCATCAGGATGTGTTTGTTCACGATGAAGTCGAGCACCTAGATCAGCAGCAACAGCAATCTCATGCTAAACATGCACAAACAATTGCAAAACAATCAGTATTAATCATACTCATCCACGTTTGTAAAAATGTTAAAGATAAAATTGATAACAAAAGTAAAGCATGTACCCGAAATATGAAGGCCGTGAACACCTCAACAGTCAAATGGTACCATGAACGCCTTGAATTGTTCATTTGACATTTCAATATCTCTACGGGAGAGAGGAGTTCATTGAACATCTCCAATGGCATTACGCCATACTTCTTAACCCTGAACAACGTGTGAACCAGACTGGTCTTGACGTGTGAATCCTCTGTGTGTCTAAATCAATACAATGAAAGAGAATATGAATACAATGAAAGAGAATTTGAATACGATAAAAGACAAAATTATTACAATTAAATAGTATATGATTCTAATGAAGCATTAAGTAAGAAAATGCGACATATGATCATATAAACACAAATCATAATACAATATATAGAGAACATGAATCGAGTGATTGTTGTGTGAGAAAATATTCACTTATTGATGTCATGCATAACTTGCATGACAAGACCAATCCGCCCTTTAGTGTCAAGAATGATAGCATCAACCGAGTAGTGCCATGAGGGCTCATTCTTATGCAGTCTCTCAATGTGGTTCATCCAAGCTATTCTACGGTGGTTCCCATCACACACGAAGAACATCCGATTAACATACTGTTGCAACCCTGGAATACCACGAAGATATTTGTTGAATTTCTCATTCTCTTCATCCCACAATGGCCCCCAGTTCTCCTTGTCCTCTTGAGTGACCTCTTGAATATCACCTTGTTCATTGGTAACAGACACATAGAAAACAGCTGCACCATCTCTATAGCCATGCACAAACTCCTCCTCGAGTTTTGTCAAATCACATGAGAGAGTAGGTCTCACCATCGGCATGACAACCATTCTACACAATGGAATGTTATGCCGGGAAATATGCACCGGTTGGAGTCGGAGGTTGGCAATTGTAGCCACAGCATTTAACTTCTGGCGGCTCCGTATAACATCTTCGCTTGCCCCCAACGCTGCTTCATCATCTTCAACCTCCTCAGCATCATGATCCGTGGCGTCTTCATCTCCACCACCTAAAGAGGGTTGAGGACCAGGGCTATCTTCCACCGCCAACTGCTCAGGAGTTTGTGAGATATCCTTTACACGAAAACAAATACACAATCAATAACATAAACCAAAAACATCAAAAATCAACGAAACTAGGACTTACACAAGCACCAACCCTAGCACTAATACTAACACGCCACGCACTTACAAAACCGTGACGTGCACTATCAAGACCGTCACGAACACAAACAACTGGCAATACAAGCAATACAAGTGATACCAACGTAACGAGCACAATCATTGATAGCCAAACAGTTGAAATAAGACAATGGTGAGCACGATGAGAACCGTGATTAGCAACTCAGCTACATTGACTATAATGAACATCAACGTGAAGGCAGTATCGAATTCACAAGGATGAGCACCGAGCATACACAAAGAACTTCATTACTAGTATAACACGGGGTCACGAAGAGCACCATAGCACCAAAACTATCGGTCACAAAGAGCACCAGGTTTACCCTTGTGAACTTCACGAACACCACGAGAACACGTGACCAGCACACAAAGACCATCGGGCACGAGAACCACCAATTCAGAAATAGTACCACTAAACGTGCACCTTATTACCAACGCCATCACCACGCCGTGACGCGCACAACCACGACGCCATGACAAGCACCTCTGCACCAAGGGCACAAGCAGCACAACACCACAATGCGAGCTTACACTGCACGAGCTGACGCTGCTGGACACGCGAGGACGAGCTTACACTACTGCGCACTCGAACTCACACTTCTGAAGCTTCCACTGTTGCGTGCACCGGTATGAGTGTAAGATGAGCACCACGAGGGTCCCGAGACAACCAATGCATATGGACAACGGGGGTTCAGTCTTGGTCGTGGCCATGACAGCCTCCACGCCATCAAACATCTTCAGAATTACCACAAGCACATAAAGCTCCATATGGAGATTGGAGCATTGCAAAGAGTACCAAAAGAGCCAGAATGATGAGCGTGACGAGCACCATAAAACTCCCACCAGCATGGGGAGCACCATACCACATGTCAAATCACTTTGAGCACCAGAGTACAAGCATGAAATTCACTAGATCAGCGAAGCTGACGTACAAGCGCAAGGGGCGCTAAAATCTCGATGACGACCACGAGGGAAAAATTAGTTCCAGGACGCCGTGACGAGCACCACTGCACTATGGTCATAAGCACCGTAGCACCACGATTACGAGCTTACACAGCTGCTAGAATCGAGCTTACACTTCTAGACACGCGTTCACTCTGCCGGAGTTTTGGACATGAGATTTCACTGCTGGAGCTATGGACACAAGCTTACACTGCTGTAGCTATGGACAGGAGCTTACACCCTTGGTGCTACGGGCACGAGCACCTCCAACATGCCGTGACGAGCACCTCGAAGACGACGTGCCTTTCATAACCATGACGCTGTGACGGTCCCACCACAACGCCGTGACGCGTACTGCCACGACGCCGCTGCGAGCACCACCACGACAACATGACGAGTTCCACCACAAAGCCGTGACGAGCTCCACAACCAAGGCTTCAACACTCAGCCAGAATTCCACAGTCCTACTTGGCCAAACACTTGGCCAAATTTTCAACATCCATAACGAGCTCCCTCAGACAAATCAGAACGCTCGTTTTGATCAAGGGGCTGTAGCGAGTTTGGACAATCGGCACCGAGGGGCTACCTTCGGTTCAAGCAATTGATCACTGGAGCAATGGGCACGAGCACAACCACGAAGTCGAGACGCCGTGACGCCGTTACGAGTACTACCACGACAACGTAACAATCACCGCCACGATGCCATGACGGGTTCCACCACAACGCCATGAATTGCGCGTCGAGCATTCCTAAACACGCGATATCAGCATGATCACGAGGGCCATACCATATTTGACAAGCTCCACCACGACAGCACACTGCTCGACTTAATCAAGGGGTTGTTCCAAGTTTAGACAATCGGCACCGAGGGGCTACCGTCGGAACTAGCCATTGATTACTGGAGCTACGGACTGAGCACCACCACGTTGTCATAACGGTCCCTACACGATGCCATCACGACGTCGCCATCAAGCCGCCGTGACGAGTTCCACCACGACGCAATGACGAACACCGCCAAGACGCCGTGACAGTGACAATCACGACGTCGTGACGCGTCATGCCTTGACGCCGTAACAAGTACTGCTACGATGCCGTGACAGCACCGCCATAACCAGTTCCATCACGACGCCCTAGCTTGCGCCATCGCGACGCCGTGACGAGCACCGTCACAACACCGTGACGAGCACCACCGCGTCGCCGTGATGAGTTCCACCACGACGCCGTGACAAACACCGCCAAGACACGGCGACGGTCACCATCACGACGTCGTGACGCGTGCTGCCATGACGCCATGACAAGTATTGCCACGACGCCGTGACGAGTACTGCCACGACGCCGTGACGAGTACCGCCACGATGCCATGTCCTCTTGCACCACGACGGCCCAGCGATCATCATCACGACGGCGTGGCAAGACACCGTGACCAGGACCTACACGATGCCGAGTCTCTTTCCGCCACGACTCCCTCGCGTCATCACGACATCACTCATTCCACGTCATCCCTCGCAATGATCAGAGGCATGTGGCTACAGAAGACCATCGGTACCGAGGGCCTAACGTCGGCGGCAGGTGTTGATCATCGGCGCCATTGATACCCTATGAACCAACCCCATCCACGACCAATAGCGTGACCGTCATAGGCTCCCAATTTACAGACTTACTCTCTATCCGTCTTTGAATTCTCAAAAAGTTACACTTTGTGTAGGGAGCATCAAATCCTAGTGGAGGGAGCATAAAATGAACACAACTTAGACCCTGATTGGAGGTTTTCATCAACTGGTGCCACTTGCGAGCGGCAGCATGGCGAGAATCCTCCACGAGCACCGTCCCAGATCTAAACTTTGGTGATCAACCAGTGGAGGGATGTTTAGACCATCGGTCCCGAGGGTTATCCTATGGATCTGTGGTTTGATCAGGACCCCATGACATCCAAATCGAGCACCACCACGACGGCGACACGAGCTCTACCTCGACAATACCCCTGGCACTAATACGGCTAGGACGACAAACCCCATGGCAAGTTTCATCACAGTTGTTCCTAACTCTCCACCGATTATGTTGATCAATTCGTGTTGCGAAAATTGGACCATCGGTCCCGAGGGGTAATCCATGGCATACGGGTTTGATCATAAAATATAGTGCCAATCGGCCTTCTCGACCATCATCACCACCAGAACTTACACTTGCTGGGCTTTTACCAAAACGAGCATCACTAAAAATGAAGGACACGAGCTTACACTGCTGGAGCACCACGAGCATCATGACAACAATTACTTCTAGCACCATGAGCAATATCACTACAGTTGAAGCACTCAAACCGAGTACTGCCTCCAAAGTCACAGAGAGCATTACCACAAAGGCTAATATGTTGATCAAAGCATGTTGGCGGATATAGAGCATCGGCCCCGAGGGCTTACCCACGGTGGGGGGGGGTCTGATTGGCAGAGCAATGCCAAGGTGGCCATCACGTGCACCCACAAGCATGTCAATTAAGCGCAAGGATTGAGACTCATACGCACCCGGCAGCTGGAAGATGACCCCAGTTCAAATAAGCAACAAATCACAAGAGAACTCGAGCACATTAACACGAGAACAAGGAGATTCCATGTCCATATACTTAAGCAAGAGGATGACCAGAACAGTAGAACGAAGAAGACATGACGTGCAGCACCAGATCACGCATTCTGGCACTGAAAAAAATAGAATGAGCACGAAAGTTATTGAGCACCACGGCGTTAGCACGTATAGCCCCTAAGCACTAAATATTCACGCGCTTGAGAATGACGAGGACTAGTATCACGATTAACACGAAGAGGATCTCAGTACGCACTTGCAGACGAAGAGGACTTCAGCACGCGCATGTACATCACACTCGCACGAAGAGGATTACAGTACGCGCACGAAGAGGGTCTCAACACGCGCAAGATGAGTATTTGACACACGCACGATGAGGATCTCAGAACGCGCATGAAGAGTATTTGACACGCGCACGAAGGACTCCAGTAAGCACACGCGCATTTGGCTTCAAACACTGATTGAGTTGGAGAACTAGAGCTCCACAATACTCCTTAATTCTCCATGCATGCGGCGCACTAGATTCTGGATTCTAACCCTAGAGTGCAAATAGACCATTGAGTGCGAAATTTAGACAAACGTTTCAGGGTTTTGAAAAGCCCACCTCGCGAATCCTGGCGACCGGCGTTGGAGCTCCAGGGGTGCGCTCATCGCCGATGGATTGTGATCTCTGCCTTGTTGTCCTCATCGCGTATTTGCTTGATTTCCCCTGTATACAACACGATACTCATGAGTAACCAGCGCAGTCAACCCGCATCCAAAGAGAAAGCTCGAGCAGCACATCGTCAGAGGCTCACCGTGCGTGGGAGCTCACAAGTGGTACTCAAACCCTAATCCTGCTGCCTTTAGTACCCGCACTCATGCGTCCGAAACCCTAGTCCCAACACCTAGGCTAGTGTACCACAGAATTTTAGCAAATGGTAGATCACTAGCCTCAGCTAGTCTTAAAAAATCCTTACTCAATTATCCTAATTTTACACTTATTTCCCTCGATAATTTTACTCTAATTTCCCTAGCTAATATTTTCACTAATTTCACAAAAATGAAGTTGCACTAAACATATAATATTAGCATTCCAGAGGGAATATCAAGTGGGATGTCGTTGATATAACATTTGATGTCTCGTCATTTGTCTATATTTTAGATCAAAGCCATAGTTAAGTACTCGGCCGTCGGGGCCGAGGCTATACCCACGGCGTTAAACGCATATCAAAATAGATGTCAAACGTCACAATCACTGGATGAGTCCACCTTATCATTTAAAGTCCACTTACACGTATGACCAATTAATCCCCATGTGACAGTCACATTTGAGACCAGTTTGTTTTGATTAATGACTAATCAATACAAAATGCACACAGAATATAGCTTGTCTAATGTATTACTTACATTTTTCCACGCCTCGTCTTCATCGCTTGTGATGTCTTGCAGTGATTCCCCCTAGTCTATCATATCGCTATATGACATGATATTCTGAGAACATCCCAAGTCCGCTACATCGTCATCGCCAAAATCTATACTCATGGCCATGCATGCGTGAACATCCTGCACCTGAGACTTTAGTTTGGGAGGCCTCATCTTTGAACGCTCCAGTGCCCGTTTACTTGAAAACATTAATCGACCTCTCTTCTTCTTCTTCTTTTGTATACTAGGTCCCTCCGACTGAAGATGAGAGTTTTTGTCGAGCATTTGACTAATGGGGATGCCACTATATGGGAAAGCCGACTTAACTACTTGAACAAGCGAAAATATCCAAACGACATATAGTACTGACAATACTCCATTACATGGAGAAACTCCATCTCATATGATTTGCCAAGGCTTGGAGATGTGCTCTTAAATACCAATCCAGGCACACTATCAAATAGTAGGTAATGAATGTTTTTAAAATTTGAAATCGCGAGTTTCTAGCATCAAACACAACTAAATGCTTTACATTAATTTTATCCTCCATTGACACCAAGGCATGATAAATGGGTTAGCTTTTGATGGGTTATTTCCAATAATATAGTCTGTGAGCGCCGTCATTCACTTCACAGTAAAACCCAATCTCATTGTCAGAGCCCTCACTATGATCATGTGAGACATCCTGGCCATTATATCTCCACTGCTGACTAACACAATTTACTAATCCTCTAATCATACTATATTCCTTTGCACGCCAATTATATATTGCTAGCAGCCACTTCTGCGTCTAACCCTACCAATATGGATGTGACGAATGACAACTGATATGATGAAAGCATCATGTTATAATTTTGGTTTAGGTACCTCTGAACGACTACATAACATGACACCATGTGGTGGAATTTCAAGCATACATTTGAGTTCTTTGTTTTGTACTTGTCATACGCGCAGGGATTGCCCATGGATTCAAACGAGGCGATATGGGGACCATTATGAC
The DNA here is from genome assembly GCA_022496805.1 of Pohlia nutans. NCBI lineage: Eukaryota > Viridiplantae > Streptophyta > Bryopsida > Bryales > Mniaceae > Pohlia > Pohlia nutans. The sequence goes on along the minus strand of CM040091.1, from coordinate 12,652,891 downwards.
GTCGTGATGTCGATGACTTTCCTCACTACATCATGCATGGCCGCAAGGTTCAAATGGCATACCCTATCGAGTCCGTCCAAGGAGCGATTGAGCTTTGGATGTCTGAGTTTCCCAGCTGTGAGAATCGGTTAATTGACATGGCAATCATTCTGTTGGACAAAGGCATTCTTGACCAATACGGTGTTCCTTGCGGAATATGGGGTGACAAGCCAATGCTCCCCTTAGTATGGCGTCTTATGTGGTGTCATAAAGTCTGCAACATGCTCGGCCTTCCTGACCCATGCAATATTGAGTGCGACGACATAAGAATTGTGCCAAAAGAGATCGCAGATGCAGTAGAAGAGTTTTTTGACGATGAAGCAAAACCTCCCTTTTGGGACGCAATAGAACAGTACTAGACCATGCAGAGGAATGTCATATGCATCCATGTTATAATTGTTTCATGTGGATATGCACGAATTGTGCCTTCATCCAGTCATGTATGTATAACAATGGATGTATGGAATAAAGACTACTTCCGAGATGATTAATTGTGAACTACCGTCATAATGAGGTCATTCTCATATTTTGAAGTTTTTCAATGACACTTCACATTTCATGTTTAGTCGTGGATGACAAACATCAACGCTTATCCAATAATACATTTGCACAGCATATACCAATGCCAATCAATCATGTATTAATTATTTATTGTACACTAATAAAGGTCTCGTCAGTCTTTCCACCTTGCATTTGTCATTTCCCCTTGACAGCTAGGTCGTGCGTCAAGATTAGACTAGAGCGCCGTCAAAGACCCATGTAGCCTTGTCGTACCTTGAATTATTGCGATTCCTAGTTCCCCTGTACTGGTGTATATATCTTCAATGCATTTGGCTTCATTTGCATCTCACTTCTCCATTCGTATTGTCCTCTATGTATCACGCATATTAGTTCTATTAGATTCACATCAATCCACTGCCTACTTTCCATGGCCAACATCCTTGCTGCAGGTCACGATGTCCCTTTGAAGGTGCCGATTGGTGAAGAAGGTTTTGTCCGAGTGCCTGCCCATCTCTTGCATATTCGTTTTGGTTTTTGTGAGTCTTCTATCATGTTGGAAGAAGAGGTCTTAGCTAACTATGGATTCATCAAGGAGGCTGTCTTGCAATCAAAGTGTAGTGATAAGGAAGGATTCTACTGGCTTCTCCATCCTAGGCAATATAGAGCGTATGGTTTAGCTCCCGAGACAGTAGCTGCCTCCACTGAGATCCTAGCACCCATGTCAGATGGTTCTACTATTCAACTTCCTCTTTCACGTGCCGATAGTCATCAATCATCAGACCAAGGACGTTCTGTGACTGACATCATGCTCAAACTTCGCAATGTCAAGCAGGAGCCAGTCGAACCATTAATTGATTTGACTTCTGAGTCTGATGGAGATACTCGCTCGACTTCACGTGCATGTCAACATCCAAGTAAATTAGTCTCCTTTCCCTCTTCATCTAATACTCCCTCTGGAACTCGCACTCCAGCGAATACTCCTACCTCGTCATCTTGGTCTCTTCCTCCAGTATTTCTAGTATCTTCAGAGTGTTTGAGCGTGATGCAGTGCCTTAGAAAGCTGTCTACTGTTCCACGTTGTCGTAACGAATTAGCTCAAATAGATTTTGATGCTATCGAGTATCACAAAGTCAAATTCTTTCCCACCAAGTTCGATGGAAACGTCGTGTTTGAATTGCCACCTTATCGTGGAAGTGCTAATTCCTCTATGGAGGGAATGGACAAGCGCTACGACGGTCACGCATGGTGTCGCACATTGACGTCTAATATCCACAACAACCTAGGTTTGAAGTTCAAAAGGTCCAATTGCGTGGGGCATTTGGTTTGCAAGAACAAAGAGTGTGATTACTTTGCGAGGACTTCAAAGGTGAACGAGACGGAGTGGTCTGGCACCACTACAAATCCTTTTGGAGTATGTCAAGACCCCCCTGCAGATTCTTCTCTAATTTGCAAAGTTTGCAAGAAGCCCCCTACCTGCATTGATTTTTGTGCAGCACGTATCTATTACGTGGTCAGTGCTGGGGACATGTCTCGAGCGTGCATCCATTTAGGAAATCACAAACACCCGATGGCTGAAGGACAATGCAGGGAGACTATAGAGACTGTGACGGAGTTGATCGCTCAAGAGGTGGCCAAGACTCCTTCGGCAAAGAATTCTGCTATTGCACTGGCTGCAAGCAAAGAATTTTTGGAGACGTTCCTCATTCACTATGGGGATGGACCCAAGGAGATGCTCCGCGAAGAGGCTCTAGAAAAAGTTATGGATAAATTCCAGCTCCTCAGTTCCCCCAGTGTTCGCAATATCATTGCTACATATCGCGATAAGCTAAAAGGTGCTGGCGAGATAGACCGAATTCTTACTATGAAGAGTCATGCAAAGATCGAGTTCATTCACGACAGTGTGTTCCCTGGACAAGGCAAAGACAAAGTATACTTATTCAAAATGCTTGTTGACGGTCCTGGCAGCGGCGTTGATCTTGTGCGACGGATGCAACCCGGAGGCGATCTTGAACATTGCTTCGTGATGTTTGATCACGTGAAGAGGGTGAAGTCATGGACAACGCTGGCATGCCATGTGTATGATTCAAAATATTGCAAAGTGATGACTATTGCAGTGTGTGATATGCAGACCGAGGGCACAGAAGGCCAGATGATATTTTGGAATTGCTTGAATAACGTCATGAAAGACAATGGTGTGCCCAATCCAAATTTCAAAGGATTCATGTGCGACAGCGCGCAAGCCAATTTCAATGCTGTACGAATTGTGTATGGTTTGGGTGACCCCAAAGTTCCTATGGTAGACCGCGAACGAACCTGCCTTTTCCATTGGGCTACCTCCATGCACAAGCATACAGAGAAGCACATTGCCAAGGCGTTCCAAGTACAGCATATTCGGCTTTGTCGACAATACAAGGATGCTACAACCATGGCAGAAGCAAATCAAATGTACTTGCAATTGAAGGCCTGGTGGTATTCGTCTGGTGCAGCTGATGAAGATTCTATTAGAGAACTCGAAGATTGGTTAGCATTTTGGCACTTTCGTTATCGCCAATGGGGAGGGTTCATGGAGACGGTGAGACTAATGCTCAACTCTCGTTTCATTTGCACTTAATTATGGCTATTCTATTTCTACCCCATTCACTTACTTTTCTCCCTTGTTGAAATGTGTTACAGGACCTTACCCCTGACGAACTTGCTGAGATTCCAACCTGCAACCTCTTGGAGACAGTTCACAATAAGTGGCTTCAAGCGTCCGGGAAGCGAGGAACGGACTTGTTTGTGGCTACTTGTGACGACTGGATCCGTGCCTTTATGCAAATGACAAACTACCGCTCTTATCTATGTGGAGGCGCTTCTGGGAAGGGCCCCTCAAAGCATGACCTGAAACTTAAGCGGGCAATGGTATCGCTTGATGGAAAGAAGATTGCCCAAGCCCTCAGCGAAATGCCGGGAGCAGAGGACGTTTGTACACGAGTCCCTCATTTAGAAGGGGAGGAGCTCTTTGGATCGGTGAAAAGGAAGCTCGACCTCCCGATTGGATCGGAGGGTGATTCGCATCGCCCAGACAAAGTAAACTTCTCACATCCTCGAGTCCAAACAAGATCCGCTTCTGCAAGAGTGCAACTTCAACCGATTCCTGAGGTTACTTCTCCAATGCCACACGTCACGCACGTGCAAGAAACCGACTGCAACGTTCACGAGTGGCACATTGCAAGAATTTCGCACAAGGCGAAGAACAAGTGCCACGCTGTTCAAGCCCAAACAAACATCAGGTGCAAGATGGTCATTGCCAAGGGTGGTAAGGCTACCGCTGCTCCCACGTACAAAGGTGAGAGGCAAGTTCCAACGTTCAGAGGAGCTCGACACAAAACCGAAGATTTCTGGTTTTGTCCTGATCAAATTGCTCGATGTGTCATGGGACCCAAGCGTGGACACGTACTAACGCGACCCAACATCCCTGACATTTGGCCCGTTCTCGTGGGGACGGACCTCACACGTTCAGAAATTATGGAATTAGAAGAGGCAGGATTCGATTGCAAGCTAAAACCGCCATGTCACCTCGTCGCCTCTTTACGACCTCCAAGATATTTGAGCCCGTGGTCTGGAATTATCCTCAACCGGCTCATGCAGATAAAGTTCCTTCTATCCCAGGCGGCAAGACCGTTCGACGCAGTCCTAAAGCTCCGTGTGAGGCCCATCGCAACCAATGGGAGAGTGCAAGGAACGTCAAGGCTATTATCCAAGCGGTGAAGATCATTCCATATCCTGGACTTGGTGCAGTCATCACAATGCAGTCTGGAGTGGAGCCAGATCAGAAAGTTTACAACGTCACATTGTCTAACTTTCCATCGTGCACTTACCCACACTTTGTTAGCATGAACGATTCAAGTGTTGGCAAGCGTGGTGCTTATGTCAACTGCAAGCACATCTATTACGTATTTCGGTTCTTTTGCAAACTACACTTTGATAATGACAAGTTCATGCATGCCCCTACCCTTAGCTTCGACGAAACAAAGAAGATTCTTGAAGCTGCTGAAATCATCAAAACAACAGTTTAGAATTAGAAAGTTGATCTATGAATTATAGCCTACTACGTAGACTCGTGGCAACCCTAGAGCTTGGGCCATGTAGAATTTTGTAATGATGCATGAGCCCGGGGAGGTCACTCCATTGTCAAGTTGAACACCACGTGCAAACAAAGTTTGCTACCCCTATATTATATGCCATAAATAATTTTAAAATTTATGATATTTTTTCTACATATACGTAACCATTGATAACATCTTTTGTATATTTTTTTGAAATTTTTAGTCATCTTCATTTTTTTTAGTAATTGTTTTAGTTCATTTCTATGTCATTCTAGTTAGAAACGGTATGTTTTATAAAAAAAGAAAGATCATCAAATTTGGTTATCTTTTTTTTACTATGTAATAGATACTGAGTATATCTATTCATGAAAAAAAAATTGATAAAATTTTGACCCATTTTGGTGATGCAACTTAGAAAACTTAGATTTATTTTGTTCGCACGTGGTGTTCAACTTGACAATGGAGTGACCTCCCCGGGTGCATGAGGTCATTCTAAAGTCACGCTATGACTCTGGAAAAAAAAAAAAAAAAAAAAAACGTTTTATTAAAAAAAAAATTCTGATCAACGTCCATACTCCATATAACTTTGATCAACCTGATTAGGTGTGGGTATGGGTCTCGGGCCCGAGACCCAATTGATGGCACTCAAGCTTGATCAAGAAACAAAAGTTTCCGTGTTCCCTAAATCAGCAAACCAAGTAAAATGAAGCACTTTCTTCGGAATTTTATGCGCCTTCAAGGAAGTAAACATGAAAAAAGTGAAATTTATCCATAATAAAACTAAAGCACGGTAATAGGGTCCCACGGTAATAGGACGCAATTTTTACTATAAATAGTATATTTTCTAAATTTGGAAAATTTCATGCTCTAGGCTCACAAAGTTCCTGCTCACAGCTCTTAGGCTCATCGTTCTAGGCTCACATGCTAGCGTCGTTGCTGTCCCCGCACACCAAACCCTAGCCATACCTGCACTGCACATCACTACACCTAAGGCCCCGATTGCTCAAAATTCCGCCTCTCCTCCCAACGCACTCCTACCCGACACTGTTTGCTCCTGTCCACTCCCGCCCATCAGTCCTCCCTTGCCAGATTCGCCTCAATTCACACTCCCCTGCTTACTCCAGCCGATCAGTCTCGCTCCTGCGATACAATTCTTCATCCCTCGCACTCACCTCTCCACCCACAAACCACTACCCTCGCACAAACTCGCCCCTCTCTTTCTCCGTCACAGCTCCGCTTGAAACCAATCGCCCCGTGACCCCAGTCCTCCGCCGCACTCCTCTGACTACTCCGCCTCTACATCTGATCACTCTTCCACGCACACCCCTCAGCCTCGCACTGAACACCAAACCTGCACCCACAGAACAGCCTTCACAACCTCTCTCACTGTCCAGTCACACCCCCATGCACACCCCGTTCACATAGGCCACATCATTACCTACCCACACTAATTTTCCAATCGCACCTTCTAGAACGCCCACAGTATTCTTACTGCCCTAGCTAGTACGGTCATCCTGCCTACACCACCGTCCTATACAACAATGTCACATCACATACCCTTCTATTCTTTCTTCCAATAATTGGTTCTTTTTCACAATCACCTTCTTTGTAACTCAGCTCAGCCAACACAACATTGGCCTCGGCCTACCGGCCTCGCCATATCCACAAACCCATACACACTCATTCCAAAACATCTACCCTTACACACCCATTTTTCACCAAACGGTAAACACCACACACTCACTAACAAAGTAACCATACCTCTCACAAATTACACCTTACCAAATACAAAACCTTCACCCTTGCCCTTCAATCCTATGTTGTGGAGACATTGAGCCTAACCCTGGGCCCCATACCATCCAACTCATTCGCAAATCACTCACTCACACCCATAAAAAGTTAGCTGACAAATATTTCTACCAAAAAAATATCAAATTACGATTAGAGTACAAGCACCTAGCTACACCATTCATACCTTTTCTCAACTCCACCCACACAGAATATCCACTTCTCAGCCAAACCTACCCTGCATTAACTCACCTATGTGCTAAATATCCTACATCCAACCACACATTATACGCCCTGCTAACCACTATTGCCCCATCTCCTCAAACATGCGAAACTACCATCAATCCCATCAACACTGATGACTTTCACAAACTCATGTATTCTCTATCAAAATTACCCCATTCTCCCCACAAACACTACGGCCCAACCCACCTTTGGAAAAAATTTACAAACAACACCCATCTCTAATACACCTTCATAACAAAATACACCAAGATATATACAAACACGTTACAGAAACTCCAAATATAACATTCGCCACCCTGTCCTCTCACTTCCCTACCATCCACACCCTTTCCTCCACAAAACACTCGAATGCCTCACACCACAACTAGGATACTCCCCCCACCCCCCTTTGAAATCCCCCCCAGCCTCACCCCACCACACGCCCTCCCATACCCCTGAAGCACACATTATATCCTGGAATGTCGCCTCACTTAATACTTCCCTCCCTACCATACAAGATCTCACCTTCAACACCCAAACCCCACCAACCATAATAGCCCTCCAAGAAACGAAATCTAGTGCCTCCAAATCCCAAAAATACTTGAACCGCCTCTTCTCCAACTACAAGCTAATCAGTAAAAACACACACTAAGCGACTCACTGCAGCCGCAGACACTACCTTAACTACACCCCACACCGTGGAGGATTAATGACACTAATTCACAATGATCTTTCCTTCCCATACAACACTCATAAAATCCTCACTCCCAGCACTATCTCCCCATACCTTCAAATCATTGAAATCCTTAACTACCCCCTCACCTCCTTATTAATCTACACATGCCTTTCCACCCAGAGGACATCCCCCTCGTAACCACAATTAAAGACACAATCACCACCACATTCACATCCAAAAACTCACACACAATACTTCTTTTTGGGGACTTCAACCAAGACATCGCCTTAACCGGCCGATACCAAAACACCATATGGACCCCATCCACACCCCAAGACATAGAATGGCGCCAATTCACAACATCCCTACAACTCCAATACATCCCAACCAACACGGCCTACACTCGCTAAGGCGGAGACAATTACACTGCCAACATCCTAATTGATGGATTCTACATCAAAAACTCAACCTCCCCATCAAATTCCTCCCGAACTATCACCAACCTCCCCCTCAATTCTGACCACTTTCATGTTCTCCTCACACTACCACCCAACACCTTCCTCACCAGACCAACCCCCCGAAACCTCCCCCCTCCCCCCTCCCCACGTATTCCAAACGTCGTTACACCACAATAGTTACAAGAATTCCACAACACCTTCATGGCAAACGCCTCACACTCTATTCACCAACTTACCCAGAAACTTCACCCTGACCTCACCCTCTCTCCCGCCGATTAGCAAAAATCCATCCTTGAAATAGATACCATTATTTCTGACCTCTCCCAAACATTCATAAAAACATGTGCCACACCACGACCACCCATACTAACTACAAGAACTAAACAACAAGGCAGTTTTCTCCCTTGTACTCTCCAAAAGAAATGGAAACGCCACTTACACCACTACCACACTATCCGTAAAACCATATATCTCATCCAACACGATGACAACTGGCGACAACATCCCATACTCAATAAACTCCCCCCTAACACACCAAACCCACCACCAATGACACACCTCATCCCAGAATGGCTAAAAACACTCGCAACAATTGGCAAAACCGCACGCAATCAAGCCCGTAAAATTGTACAAACCCAAACGTAACTACCCCCTGGAAATAAACGTTTAAAGTTTGGGAGGCTCTCCCTTCATGGAATGACTTGAAGCATTGTAGCTTCGTATAGGCTCACAGGGAATTCCCTGTGAGATTTTCTTACAGGGAATTCCCTGTGAGCCTACACAAAACTGACTGCATACTGACTGCCCAAGTGCCGACTGCCAAGTCTGCCCGCCCTGCCCGAATCTGCCCAGGGTTTTATTTCCAGGGGGCTAGTTACGCGAGGTGAGGCCCCCATCGTTGGGACTCCCGGCCAGCTCGTGCCCCTTCCTCGTCGGGCTCCCGCCCTCCTCGGGTCGGGTCCCTCACAGGCCGGGAGTCCCTCCTTTACAAAATCCAACATTTGCAAAGCCATTAAACAATATAGACACACCCTCCGCACCAAACCCAAACGCATCCACCAAACAATATTCAATAAAAACTCTCACTCCCCATTAAATTGCATCCGCGATAGAAACCAAAACATTCTCACACACCCGACTGACATTGCCCGCGAAATCCATGCCCAACAAACCCTCATCTCTAAACCAACTGCCCCAATCTGCACCAACACACAAACCCACCGCCAACATTGTACCTGTGCAATTAAACAATTATATCCATGGCATAAACTCGATGGGTTCCTCCTAGAAAAATGTGGCGCACCCACCCAACCACTCCACACATACTTTAACCGTGAAACATACGACCTCTGCAAAAAACACTTAGCAAATGCGAAAACTCCTGGCCCCGAAAACATCCCCAATGCCGCCATTAAACACATGCCAGAACCATTCCATGCACTCCTATACCTATTTTTTTTCCAATGTTAGAAACAACAAACCATCCCCCAATCCTGGAAAACCAGCCTTACCATACTTTTATACAAAAGGTGACCCTTTAGACCTGCTAAATCACCGCCCAATTGCCTTGGCTAACTCAATATATAAATTTTTCACCAGCACCCTCACATCCATACTCTCCTCCTATGGAGAAGCACACCAAATTCTACACAGCAGCCAAAAAGGATTCCAACAAGAGTGTTGCACCACACGCCAGATCCAAAAACTAATTGCGGCCTTAGAAGATTCCAAATTCACCAACCAAGATATCTACCTCATCTACATTGGCTTCAAAAACGCCTTTGGCTCCATTGACCATTCACGCCTTCTCGCAATCACGGAAGACTTAGGCTACCCACTTGACGCTGTACAACTTGTCGGTAGTATCTACACTAACTCCACCACAATCCTTTCAGGTGAATACTTTGGCAAAACCAACCCAATACGAATACAACGTGGCACAATTCAAGGAGACACACTCAGTCCCTACCTCTTCATCCTCTTTCTCGAACCTCTCATTCGATGGCTACAAAGAGACAACCTTGGCTACACATTCAAAACCTCACGACTCCAAGAAAGCTCTGTTGCATACGCTGACAATCTAGCCATCATATCCAACAACATTAACTCACTCCAACCACAACTTAATAAACCCCACAAATTCAATTCTTGGGCAGGCATGGACCTGAGCATCCCAAAATGCGCAATAACTGGCTGCCCAAACAAATCCCATCTAACACCAACAACATTCAAAGCTTTCATACAAGCCCATAACATCTCATACAACAACCAACCACTCCCGGTCCTCACCTAAAACGAACGATACAAATATCTAGGCATTCAACTAGTCCCTTCCCTCAAATGGAACCTACAAAAAGAACTCTCCACCAAAAAACTGATTAAACAAAGCCAACAACTCCTCACCTCTCCAGCCACCCTCAGACAAAAAATAAAAATTGTCAACACTATCCTCCGATCCAGCATAACCTATAGCTTCCATGCAGTCCCCTACTCCATCCCTGACATTAAAAAACTTGATAAACGCATCATTGCCTTCACAAAAACCATATGCAAACTTCCCTGCAGCACACCCAACCTTGCAACCCAGCTCCCCAACAATATGTTTGGCATGGATGCATTTTCCTTTACAAATGACTACCTAAAATGCATAGGAGAACAACTCCGCAACGCACTGAATGATATTGGCCGCCTAGGCCTCATTTATATTGGCCTAGTCAAATTCATAATGGCCAAACACAAAGGATCCACCACCCTTGACCGCATTACTACTAGCGAATGCCTCCACTCCCCTACCACTAGAACGATAGCCCTCCTCCAACAAAATGGTATACAAATCTGCAGCTTTGATGACACATTCCCCCACACCTCCACACCCCTTGACAACCAATGGTACTCAAATCGGCACAAACTCGCACCCCCCAACAACTTGCCTCCGAAAAGCTACTTACCAAACTCTATACCACAGGCATCCACAACCTCACACAACTTACAAACGACAATGGCACCACACTCATGAATCCCTCCCAATTCAAAAACTACTATGGTTCTTGCACCCCACCCAAACCACTACCCTTAGATGCTGCCAATTTATGTTCTGCCAAACAACATATTGCAACCAATCATGCCCCTCCCCTTGCACCACAACTCACCTCACCTATAACCTCCTACTCCCACACCACATACCTCCCACCAGCCACTCCCATCCCTCCTCCCCACCCACCACACCCACGTCCCCTCCCAACACACCCACGTCCCCTCCCAACAACACCACCCCCGCCCCTATCCCCCCCCCACACAAGAACTCCAGACTACTCCCATCCACTCTTTCCTTAACACAAAACCAGTTACCCGCAAAAACCACAATCTAGACATAGAATCCCGAACTACCAAATATTTATTCCAATGGCAAGGCCCCCCTAACACAACATACTCCAAATGGATGCTCGAAAAAGACATCTTTCCATATAACAACCCAACCACTACCGCTCACAACATTACCACACTCGCTCGATACTACATAACTAGACAAAACTCACATTACACTTCAATCCTCTCCAAATCCTTTTACCAACCCCAACCCAAAGATACTCGCCACATCACCACCCCCAAGACTTACACCATGTCCACATCTCTATTGCTGAATGTAACCCAGATAAGGATATCTATGCCCGCCGACCGCTCATCCAGTGCAATGATAATGAGGCTAGCCTATTTGATGCTACAGGGAAACACATCACCAACAAACCACTACCGCGCCTACACTGGCTCTGGAAACAATACCACATATTCGAGACAACAAACATACCAATATACCCCCCCTTACAAGACTTTGAAACCGAAATCCTATCCCTCTACCAAAGATACAACTCCTCTCACACAACACCCAACACACACAAATATAACCAATACCACATTAACACAACTATACTCACCTATCTCATAGAAATGTTCGGACTAACCCACTCCTATTTCTCATCCCCCATTACCTGCCCCACCCAACTTTCCAACTTCAACTCACCCTACCCTAGAGACCAAATCTTCGGGTCCCTTGGCCCCGCATTTTCCCACAAATGGCAAACCCAGGGCTTTGCACATCCACCCACCCCGGAAATGGCCACCCAAGCCATACATTGGGCTCGTCTAGCAGCCCAAGAAAATGCAAACCACTATACAATCCTCCTCATCCCAGACCTTAATTGGTACACCAATCTCTCTCCCCAAACATACACATATCCAGACACCCATGTTATTACCTACCTCCAAGCCGACACTCTAACATACGAATCCCCACTCCTCCAACACACTTTCTCCACCCCTACCACCCCACAACAGAACCATTGGCTATGCATATACTCTACATACATCGCATCCAAAGCCCATTCCCACACCCTGACTTCAAAATAAAATTCCGAAACGGCCTTGCAGATATCCTTAACCTCACCAACCCGCCTCTCACTCGTAACCCGCAACTAACCCCACATAATACAACTGTAAACCCCCATCCCCAATGGCCCACATCCCCAAACTATCACCCATCCAATCCTCACCATATCATTATCCCCCTTGCCCCCCATTTAATACCAATCGCTACAACAAATACCCCACGTATACTTATTACACAGATGGCCCCTTCATCCCTCCAGACCTTAATGGCGGGGGAGACAAGCCGGCTATGGCATATACAACCCCGACAGAAACATCCAGCAAAGCTATAGACTCCCCAATCTCCAAAATATCCTACGGGCTGAACTTACAGCCATCCACGAAACCCTTACACTCACCCGCACCCAAACCGAACCCATATGCATCTTTACAGAAAGCCTTAACTCCCTTTATTTAATCAACACACAAATCAAACATCCTTCCCTCCAAAACAACTACCCAGACAAACTACTCCTTCAAGCCATCCTCCACCTACTACAGCAAAACCCAACGCCCACCTACTTCTATAAAGTTCGCGCACACAAAAACATCACTGGCAATGAAGAAGTCGATAGACTTGCCAAAATTGGAGCCAATTCACCATCCATCCCCATCACTGAACCATATCACTCTACACATAGTGCCCCATATTGGCTATACGACATTGAACCAAGGGACCCAGAAAAATCCTTTAAAGACCCCATCCGCAACCTCCAAAAATTCCTCACAGATTGTGAACTCAAACACCACAAAACAATCGTTGCCAACTTCACATACATAGACAAATGGATCAACAATGATGATATTGATGGCACATACTCCAACAATTTCTGGACGAACACAGATATTACAGACTCCCAAATTATCCAATTACTCAAATTTTGTTTTTGCCAATACATGGGCAATGCCACAAAACACCTCTTCTGGCCCACCCAACACACATCCATCACATGCCCTATATACCATACCAATTCCATAGATACTTGGCCACATCTCCTACTGGCATGCCCTCAGCAAAATCTTCACAACTTACGTATCAAACGCCATAATAACGCAGTCTGGGAACTCCACAAAATGTTCATGAGCAACCATCCCACTAAATGCTTCAACCTCATTAATGCGGGTACCTACCATACACGAACCTCTGAAAACACTGTCCCACCTTGGCTCCTCCCCTGCTCTTGCTCTAATGGACCTTGCTGCTGCAATGCTAGACTTTGCCCCGATATCCTACTCGTCCTCAATCATCCACATGATGCACCCCCCCCCCCCCCCCGATAGACCCACACCCCTCCCTCACCATCCAATTCATCGAATTCACATATTGCCATTACCGCTTTCCTCCCGGGACCATCACCAACAAAACCAATAAATATTCCCCACTACTCCAGGATATAACCAACCGAGGTTGGCAAGTTGCACCACTCATTGTCATCACTGATGGTGCTCGTGGTGCGATCCACACTCATATCAAACAAACTCTCTCTAACCCAATTCACTTAAATGTAAAAACACACCTCATACACACCACCCTAAAAGCCATCCACACAAATGCTATAAAATACCTCCAACACATCATCCTCACCAAACGCCGAATTGAAAATAAACAAACAATTCCCACACTTCCTAGCTAACCCACAAACCCAAATTCACACATACCTCCTCACCTATATATAACCCACTCCCCGCACATGCCTTCCTTTTTATTAGTTACTTAGCAGTTAGTTCTTTTAGCTAGCCTAGTCTTTCTCTACATAGGGTCTACCTTCGAAAGAAGGCATCAAGGGTTGCTACAACATCCTTAGTCCTGGTGGCTAAGTTTGCCACGCTTCCCCCAACAAACCCTTCATTCACGCAGGCCCTTTGGGCTCGCGTTCTTCTCTCTCTCTTTCTTCTATTTCAAAGCTATTTTGGGTCACTTTAATCATTTGTTTCTCAACAATGAAAATCAAGAAATTTAGATTTTTTAAGGAACAAACCATACTTTTCAAAACATACCGTACATGGAAGGCAGGGTCAACACATTCATGTCGAATAATTAATAAAAGTTGAAACAGTGAAGGTCGGCACTTTCAAAAGTAATTATTAAGAAATTGGCTATCAATATATAACATTAAATTTTTTCCGGCAGCTACACGTTTTATTCCATTTTTTTTGTCTACGATCTTTGTTGAGTGTTCTGTTTATATTTCATTTTATTTTGGCTTTTTTTAAACTTTATTTTTGTTGATTCCGACAAAATACTTAATAAATTTATTTATTTTTTCGACATTTTCTTTGGGGAATTATTTTCCGCTGACCCTGCCTTCCACGTACGGTATTAAAAATTCTTTTGGGGGGTGGCGACCCTACGGTAATTACGCTATGTCGATATTCGTTCGCACTAATTCGATAATATGTTACAAACAGTGTGTAGATTGATACCCGCAGTTTGATACCTGCTCGGGGTAGGCGTATTCACACCAGAACTCTCATCGAGCTGCCTTGTTTTGAACTCTCTCTGTCGACAAGATCATCGCCATTGAACTCTTTCGATTCGTGTGAGGCGATTTGGATGCAAGTTTCTTCCCCTTGTGTGAATTCGCCGCTTTCCACCGAGGTCAAGATTGGGCGATTTGGCCGCCTGTAGAGCGAGCGCTCGATCAATGCAGTTGCCGTGTTGTCCAATTCACTCCTCGCAATCCCTATGAAGCGATTGCGAGGAAGATGTGGAAGCTGGTAGAATCCTTACAAGCTGCGTTGCTGGCCCCGAAGGAGGAGGAAGGAGTGACCTCGGGGGCCATGAATTCGAGTTCCTCGGTGCTGGGAAACGTGGACGGCGAGCGGGTAGTGGAGAAACTGAAGGGGTACTTCAGTTTAGGCAAGGGCGAGATCGACAAAGCGGTGCGGGCCGACGAGTGGGGCCTTGTCGAGGATGCGTTGTTGCATTACCGAAATGCGAACCGGATTTTGTCGGAGGGGGTCGCGTTGCCGGCTATGGTGGAGTCTAGCAGGTGTGTTTTTAGGGTTTAGGGTGGCGCGGTTTGATAATTGATTGATTATGAGCTTTTTGAGCGAATCAGGGTTTGGACTGTTCAGATTGGCGGATGAGGTCAAGCAGTGGAAACAGAAAATGTCCAAGTGGAAGGTGAAGGTCGCGGAGAGGTTGCAAATTCTGGAAAAGCGAGCTAGAGGAGAGAGCATTGATCTGGTACGAGTCTTTTCTTTCGTGCAATTAGGGTTTACAGGCAGGATCACACGATCCTTTTGTTTGGTGAAATTAGGGTTTCCAGGTGTGATTACACGATCACTTCGAGTGCTCTTTTGTGAAATTAGGGTTTACCAGCATGATCTGTTTGTCATTGTTCTTGTCCGGATTTTCTTAATATTCCAACCAGGCATTCTAAACCTAACTGCGTGTTGCAGAGACCAGAACCGGCACCTGTTGTTGAGTCAAGGCCTGCAGTTGCGCGGACACGGTCTGTACCATTGCCACAGCCAGAAAGGAAGGTCACGCGAAGGCCACAATCCGCTGCTCCCAATGCTAAACCTTCTCGACCTACGACCCCCAGATCCGTAGCAGTCCCTGGCGTGGATGCCAAGCTAGTTGAGCTCATTGAAAATGAAATTGTGGATAAAAGCCCCTCGGTCAAGTGGGATGACATCGGTAATATGCTCGAAAGTGTAAATATCTAAGAACTAGTTCAATTTCTTCTTGTCATATCTAAAAATTACTGACTGGTGATGAAATATGAGTGTAATAATTGTAGTTGTCGTGCTCGTGTAACTTTCAATCATAGTTGCACTTTGATTTTATGAATGGTTCATGGACCTTGAGATTAGTTGTGAGAATCGCCTTGTGATGGATGTGAGAAGGGTCTTTCCTTCTGATTACTTGACCTTGTAACAGCTGGCCAGGCAAAAGCTAAGCAAGCACTTCTGGAAATGGTTATACTTCCTTCAGTCAGAAGTGACATATTTCAAGGGCTTCGCAAGCCTGCTAAAGGTAAAGATACTCTTCAGTGTAGTTGAAATAGTGCTCATATCTTGGGTTATAATGTTTTTCCTACTTATGATACGATAATCAGACACGCTTTTTCTTGACGAGTGCAGCTGTGTGACTGCGTATGATGTTTGTTGTTGATGCCATGTGCCGGCTTGCCACTATTGACAAGGCTATGATGAGTGGTTCTAATGAGTTGGACGTCACTTTATCAGTGTTGGAATGTTTTCAGTTCAGCAGAAGTTTCCCTGGAATGAACAGATTTTAGGTGAACTAATGGTATGATTGAGTTCGATCCGTGATGTTCTACCTTTGGATTTGAGAATGCAGGCTTGCTTCTGTATGGGCCACCGGGAAACGGGAAAACTATGCTAGCAAAAGCTGTAGCATCTGAGTCAGCAGCTACTTTTTTCAGCATCAGCGCTTCCAGTCTGACCTCAAAATGGGTGTGTTCTCCGGCACCTCTTTTCGGCATGTTCTTTTTGAAGTTTATATGATGCCTCTCAATACACCTTGATGCTGAACTGGTCAGGGAGACTCGAGATGCTCACCGAAAGCTTTTCGATTATTGCTTGCATGCAGGTTGGAGAAGCGGAGAAATTGGTGAAGGCGTTATTTGCAGTAGCTGGAGCACGGCAACCGTCGGTCATTTTTATTGACGAGGTGATTTTACACAAGCGTTTCACTCTTTCATCACATGAGCCTTCTGTATTTGTTCTTTTCTGCTTCCTTCTGCCATGAATAGATGGCACATGACCATATCTTGGAGAAGTGACTTTTATGGTTCATATTTTCACAAAGTTATGACTTGAAAGAGATTGGATTGATGCACCGTATAGATCGACAGCTTGATGTCGTCAAGATCTGCTAATGAGAACGAAGCAAGTAGAAGACTGAAGACAGAGTTTCTGGTTCAGTTTGATGGGGTGATGTCCAATGAAAACGATCGGGTCATTGTTATGGGTAAGCTCGCCATTACGATTGTGGTGATTTTTTGATGATATTGCCGCGATGTATTAGATACTTTGGAAATGGAAAACGTCTGGCAAGGACCAAGTGTAGTGACTGAATTCGGGCAGCTCTATCACACATCAGATAACATTCCTCCATCGTCTCTGTTCACGAAGTAGCAATGGTAAATGTACTTTCTAATGTTGGTGATTCATGCATGCATGCTTGCATGAGAAGTGGTTTCTTTGAACTCATAATGTTCTCAAATGTAGGGGCTACAAATAGGCCGGAGGAGTTGGATAGTGCAGTTCGACGACGTCTGGTATGTTGTTTAGTCTTATTCTTGAAACCTCTTGCCGTTAATGGGATAAGTAGGTTTTCAATGTGACAAGAGGCTTTGACATTTTAGACTTGATTTATGAGTGTCTTGGCTGTTTTAGATTCGTTCTTTATATATGCTTCACTATTGAATAAAAGTCTCGCTGGTTAAGAAGTCGTTTTCTAATGTGGGTGCTAGTGGACAGGTGAAGAGAATATATGTCCCTTTACCTGATGCAGAAGCTCGGAGGGCGCTTTTGAAGAATCTCTTGAAAGGGGACGATTATGCACTTCAAGGTAATATCGTATACTTTGTTATTAAGCTTTTGATGTTATCACCTAAGCAGAGAACCATACTATCAAATGAATCATGGACTAGTTCCGATGTGAAACTGACCTGTGTTTAATTCCAAATTTTCAGGGTCAGATCTGGAGAGGCTTGTGCGGGAAACTGATGGTAAGTTCTATAAATGTGAATCGGTCTGTTTCTTTTTGCATTGGTGATTTTGTGTTCAGAGATGAGAAAGGTTTACTCACTATCAAATCAATACATTGGTCTATCTACCAGTGCTCTGGCTGTATTCTCATTTTGTTGGGCGTCTATTCATTTGGTTTTTCAATCAATAGGTTATTCAGGAAGTGATCTGAAAGCTCTCTGTCAAGAAGCTGCTATGCTACCGATCCGGGAACTTGGTGGACTTGTTAGCACTGTCAAGAAGAGCGAGGTACTTTATCTTTTCCAATATCTTTTTCCCTCGGCATCTTTGTGTATGAATAAATTTGTAACCTTTTGTTTTTAATATTCGCAGCTTGAGCCATCTCGAATTGCCCCAAATCTATTGTAGCTGTTCGTACACCGATCTGAGCATCTTGAGAAATTATGTATGTTGTGGGATGTGTGTGGGATAACCTGTTCGATGAATGTACTTTGTGTGCAGTTGCGACCATTACGGCTTTCAGATTTCAAGGCGGCAATGAAGGAGATCCGGCCTTCTGTATCTCGAAGTCAGCTTGCATCTTTTGAACAATGGAACCAGGAGTTTGGTTCTGGTTGAGTGTGCAACGTCCCGCTGCAGTAACTACACTCAATTGATTTCCTCAAGTAAGGAGAAGTGCATTGCGTTTTTCAAGTGTCCACTTCGCCTGTCATGCAGTATATGTACAAATAGTGGAGAATGGCGTTTTTGGGCTCATGCTGGTTCAGATTCATATATCACTGAATGAACAGGAGGGAAGCATTACGTAGACTCCCATGCTGATCACACAAGCTGATCCGAAGAAATAATGGAAGTTGTTGAACTGAAGTTTCAGCGGCGTTGTCACTGAAGTTGGATCTTGTAAATATATACCAATTGTTAACAGGGAAAAGAGTTGGATCAATAATTCAATATCCATTGCCATTCTTTACGGTTTTTGAAAATTCCAAACATGTCAGCCTTGTGATTTGCATATTTCAAAAAAGGTTTCTTAGGTGCCACCCAACTGTGCATGCTAAGTTCCTGCACCTCATTGCGCAATTTTAGCAACAATTCTTGCAAAGCTCTCTTAAAAATCTTTCTATTACCATCCTTCACTTTTTGAGGCTTTGGAGACTTTGGAGCACGTTTCACGCTACCACTTTCAGATAGCTTTGCTGAACTCTCAAAATCGTCACTTTGTGCTTGTCGAAATGGGCAACAATTTTAGTCACAAACTTGCTTCGCTCATTCCAAAATTTCACCTTGCAGCTCATTGCTCAAGTATGGTCTTGTTATATTCCTACAGAATGTAACAATCTCTACTTCACACAAGTTCTCTTGCAAGATCTTGCAAAAGTTGCATGCGCCACACAAGTTAAGCACAATCACTCTAGAATTGACAACACGCTATTAAGCTTGAACAACACCGTGCACTGCAATGTAGAACCCATACAAGGTGATGGTAGCATGCGCAATTCATGTCGACATTGGTTCACATTGGTTCTCACATTTTGTGAAGTGGGATTATTGCCCATGTAGTTAACAATCCCTAAGCAATGTGCAACACTCGAAGAATGGTGCAAAAGATTGAAATAAAGTGTGTAACGCCCATTTGACAATAACGTGTTATTTTCCAATTGTGTTTGTTTTTTGCTAAAAATTGTTAGTACTCCTCTACCATAGTACTCTCTTAACTAACGTAGTAGAGACAAAATTATGGCATATTAAATGATATGGCTAGCAAATTCACCTAACCCAAGTTCAATTGAAGACGTGTAGTGAAGTCTGACTTATTGCGACGTGAATTAGATTCAGAAATAGCGAAGGAATAGTAGAGATAATGCTACGACTATGCAACAAGGTGAGTGTACAACATCAACAAACCCGCATTTCTAACACGTATTCTTTAATCAACATTGAATCAAAATTTTGGAATCCAAATAAGTTATTAAAGTAATGAAATTATTCTTGAATACAATTGGGTTTATTGAAAAATGCAAGGATCTGTGTTGAGTCTATGCGGAGTCTCTGTCTCAATAATATAAATATCTGACTCGGATTGTGCACGTGAATAGTTCCTCAGTCCCTTCATGAATATTCCTTTAGGCTTCGGGAAATTTGTGGGAACTCTCCTTTAGCATTGGAAAAGTCACGAGTTTCACTCCCATGGGTGGTGTAGGGCATTGCTTTAGATTATTCTTCAACTCACCATAGACTAGTTTTACAGTCTTCTTGAATTGAAAAGGAGTCTATGATGAGTACAAAATGACTTTCCACTTTGAGACACTTTTTTTTGTTAACTCTATTGTGTCCTTGTGGTCCTCTAGAGGTTAAAAGTCTCATCGAATTATACAAAAGTGAAAACCACTCTTCCACAATATTGTAGTCTTCATTAAACAGTTTTGATTCTTACCTGTAAACATGGGCTTCAACAGTAGGAGAAAAATGGGGTCCCAAAGGGGCCCTCTAAGTTTGCCCGGGTTAGGTGAACCGGCTGCCCAGGCACCATTTTCTATGTAAATCCATTGGTGCAGTCGCTGCCCGCTGACAGCGTCGGAAGCCGCAGTGCTGGCAGTGTCGGCAGTGTAGGCAGCGTCGATTGGCGCCACCCACGGAACTGCACTGCTGGCAGCTACGGTGACACCATTGGTGCCCTCTTGTAAAATACATGATTTGGTCTAAATTTTCAGCACGTGCCAATGGCGAAGGCCCCTTTGTGACTACAAATTTCTCCTAATGGTAAACTGTTAGGCTTCCTAAAGTGGTAAGAAATTTTGGTTGAAATTGCTAATCCATTAAAATTTGTAACAGATCCAAAAAGAAATTCAAAAATCCCAAAAATTCCCTCGACTCTAAATCCCTCCCTTAGAGGACAAAAGTGCCCGCTATTTTTGTGCATGTAGGGCCTACCTTAAAAAATAACCCCCTCTTCAACGGTTTAAAATTCCCAAGGATGTCCTTTATAGTGATTTAGGACCGTATGTTTCAAATTTGTAAAAGAAATATTCCAAAAAAAAACCCTGGGATGCCCAAAATGAAAATTTCAAAAAATAGGGCCATGGGTGAAGAGTGCTTGCATTAACCCTTAAACGACATATGCTATCCTGATACCACACCCAAAATCTCTTTTAAATTTCATTTTAAGCATGATTTTGTTTTTAATTTACTTTGTTTCTATTCTAAAGAAGTATAGATCTCTCTAAGGTGCTCGGTTTGGCATTTTAAAAACCCCATTTGGTGCAATGGAGTAGAAGTTATGAACAAGATTCTCCCAAAATATAACCAAGCCCGTGGAGCTTGCATTAGAGTTAACCGAAAAGTCAGCTCAAAGAGGAAAGTTTTAGCAAATTCCTCTTGAACTCCTCTTGAACTCATATTGAAATATAAATAGACCGAAAACTAGTTCAAGGTGAGTTGGGAGACAATCTAAAGAAAGCCACTGTCATTATTCTCCACACCTCGCAATGACTTCCACACCTCCTACCAAAGCTCCAAGCCCATGGCCCACAAGGGGACAAGTTATGACACGACACTATTCAACCCAAACATAGCTCAAGGGAGCTCAAAAGAGGGCTTGAAGGAAGGTTGAAAAGGCATGTTCCAAGGCCTTCTTTTCGGTTAACTCTATTGTCTTTTAAGGGTTAACGTCGAGGGGATTTAGAGTCAGGGCCAAAATTCTACAGAATTTCAACAAAATACCGCTAGGTTCTGCTGAATCTGCTCTTTATCCAGTCACTCAGTCCTCCTTTTTTTCTACAGCAGTCAAAGTCAATTCTCTAGTCAACTCACATTATTATCGGTTGAAAATTGCCATGTCCTTTGTTGTATGTGATTGGTAGACTTTATGTGTACAAGGCCTTCAAGACAGGAGCAACTTCACTCTGAATTTCGCAAGTAAAATGACATGTGGCTAGAAGAAGACTTCGTTTCCGAAGCTTCCTTCCAAAACCCACATACCGACAGTACGATCCTTCACAAAAGAAATTGTTCATTATTGATCACGATCGACGACTAAAACACATTTAAAAATGCTAGAAAAATGCTTGCCACTCCGATTCAAGCTTGAAACAAGTAGCTCAGTTGCACTACGAAAGGCTCATTACAAGAAGCAGTCTGTTCCTGTCGTGAATTTGTCAGTGTCGATGCAAGAAAGGCATCAATTGATTATTTCGATCTAGTAAGTCCCGAAATCCATTGTGTTGTGATGGCAAGATTGCAAGTGGCCATCCCCATCTTCAAGGGCATGACGATGCTGGACCTGGTGGGGCCTTACGAGATTTTCAACTCCCTGCCACATGTGGATGTGGTGTTTGTGAGCCACAGGAAGGGTATGTTCTCCGACCTCGGCTCCTTCACCATGGAAGCCAACGCTTCCTTCGACGAGGTAAGAATCACTATATCTCTGACTCTCTCGAAACTTTCTTGAGCAAGTCACCCAGAGATTAACGACTCTCTTCTAAGACTGTTCAGTAGTAGCAGATCTGTCGTTTTTCATTCCCCACTTCCTGAAAACATTGAACAATGGCAGAATATTGTGATTATATTTCTGTCTTCTTGACCAAAAGCACTCACCCGCATTGACACAACCCATGTGCTAGGCGTAGTTTCATTCAATTCCTTTTTCATTTATAGTAAGTGAAAAACGACACATTTCGTACTAGTGTGGTGGTGGTGCTGTTGAACGTTGAAAGGAAACTGCTCAAGATAGTCAACATGCTGGCGATCCAGAACGATTTGCTACCCTACATGCAATCCATTCCTGATCATTGCTGGTGGTGCAGATTCCAAGCCCGGATGTTGTGGTGGTTCCTGGAGGTTATGGCATTCGCGCCCTTGTAGAGGACAAGCCCATCTTGGACTGGATTCGTAAGGTATGTCATCACTCACTAGTAGCAGAACTGTCATTTTTCATTCTCCACTTTGTGGAAAGAGTAAACAGTGACGGAATAGATTTCTGTCTTCTTGTGACCAAAACCACTCACCAACATGATGCAACCCATGTGCATGACGCGATTTCATTCCTTTTTCATTTATAGTAAGTGAAAAACAACACATTTCCTACTAGTGACTCCACCTTCTGAAAGGAATTTCATTACATCAAACGAATGCAGTCTAGAATTTGACCTAAATTTCTGTTCAAAGTCCAAGTTCAGTGGACAAATGAATGTGTATTACTACACACTAGGTAACTCAAATATGGAGCTTGGTTGTGGAAAGTAGTAACTCGCATCTATATATTAGGTACCTAGCATAATCTAAATGAATTGAAGATGCTATGATCATGGGTGGTCCAAAGAAAATTTTGGGAACTCTCAGAGTACTGTACAAACTAGGAATCTGTAGAGTCGAATTCCTCGACCGGTGAGATTATGTTGCTGCTGACGATCTCAAGCAGTGATCCCAAAACTGGCTAAAATTAGCTAGACTTCTACCAAAGAAAATTCTTGTGCTACTAGTGCATTGTAGTTAAAAAATACTCATTAGCCCAAAAATTAACAAATTTTATAAGCCAATAAACAATTTGCTACATCATTCACTTTGGAGGGAGCATCAATAACCAAGTAAAGCTTCATTAGTACTTTGCAACCAAGAAGAACACTCTGAATACATTTTGTAAGAATAATTTTTTCTTTTCTTTTCTACTTCTATATACTGGGGTAGCAAAATTACTTGACCTTGGGCATGGGTGGTAGCATATTGCACTAAATACCACAAACTAGTCATGGAATCATTGATCTCGAGGTGGATGAATGAATGGTTTTGCAGGCACACGAGAGCAGCTTGTACACGACGTCGGTGTGCACGGGTGCGCTCCTGCTGGGAGCGGCGGGGCTGCTGAGGGGGATAGACGCCACGACGCATTGGCTGGCGATGGAGCCGCTGAAGGGTTACGGCGCCAACGCCGTGAGCAAGCGCGTGGTGCGTCAGGGCAAGGTCATCACGGCCGCGGGCGTGTCGTCAGGGATCGACATGGCCCTCGAGCTCGTGGCGTTGCTGACCGACGAGGTCACCGCCAAGGCCGCGCAGCTGTACGTGGAGTACGACCCCCAGCCCCCCTTCGACGCCGGCGCTCTCAGCAAAGCCTCCCCCGAGGTTGTTGCCGAAGCTGTCTCGTTCGCAGACTTCCAGGGCGCTCAAATGGCTGCCCAGCAACAAAAAAACTCGTAGCTATGCTCAGTTAGTGGGACACTGCAGCTAACTCTGTCAACAATAGAGAAATTCGTAAAGTTCTGAAATCTCAGGCTTCCGGTACTGGGTCAGTAAAGATTCTGGCTCATAAGACAATAAAGTAGGAGTGTCGGGCTCCGAAAATAAAAACTGGATGAGTTATATTTCCGGTAAGTAAAGTAGGGTGAGTGAGTTTGCTCCCGGGTCAAGGCGCGCCACCGAGTATGCCGCTGGGGCCCGCCCATTAATGCACCACAAGGACCTACAATAGAGGCCGCCAAGGTTTGAACCGTGGACCTCGTGGCCCCCAAATGCCTAGAGGACTACCAATGTTAGCCCGGTACACCTCTTATGAGCTTGTGTGAGTGATTATTCGGATAACTGAAATATACAGGATGCAGGACTCAACTGTGGATCATTGGTCCTCTTACTTTGCGAATTTCTCTAATCACTACACTAAATAGGTAGATTAGTGTTAGATACACTAATTTACATAAACATGTTGTAAGCTTACACTGTTGACCAATTTTTTTACCCTCTATATTGGTCAAGATGGGGATCTTTCAATAGTATTGGAATCAATGTCTTTGGTAATTTTTTTTGCCGAGGGTAAAAATCTATAATATTTTCAAATCTTATAATTACCTAACACTAATCTACCTATTTTGTGTAGTAGGAAATGTGTCGTTTTTCACGTACTCTAAATGAAAAAGGAATGAAAGTGCGTCAAGCACATGGGTTGTGTTAGTGCTGGTGAGTGGTTTTGGTCACAAGAAAACATAAATCTAAGTATAATATCTAGTCACTACTCAGTGTTCCCACAAAGTGAAGAATGAAAAACGACATGTTTGCTACTACACTAAATAGGTAGATTAGTGTTAGATACACTAATTTACATAAACATGTTGTAAGTTTTTAGTGTTGACCAATTTTTTTACCCTCTATTGGTCAAGATGGGGATCTTTCAATAGTATTGGAATCGATGTCTTTGGTAGTTTTTTTTGTCAAGAATAAAAATCTATAATATTTTCAAATCTTATAATTATCTAACACTAATCTACCTATTTAGTGTAGTGAATTAGATCTGGTTGCTAGTTGAGTGTACAGATTTGCTAGACTAAGTTAGTGGATGATCGATCCCGGAGTGTGACGATGTCACATTCTCACTCCGGGTTTCTTTGCTTTCTGTGCATTCCGCGCGGCATCTCGGCATGATCAAATGGACACCAACCTCCACACAATGTGCATTTTTAAAGAACTGAAGGATACCTTCTTTGGCTCCCTAGTTGCTCTTCAATAAATTGCTTGAAACGATGTGAGCGGAACGCAGTAAATCACATGTGCAGCAATGTAAGTGCATGATTCCAGTGGATGCTCTCTTGGAAATGGACAATTCGTAGACCGTAATGTCACATACCAGGTTGCCATGATCAATGATCCGGTGACCTTGGCCCAGAAACGAAGTGCTGCGTTCATAAATACCCTTGTGAAACGAAGCAGCACTATTACCATCTTTTGCATCATCAAATCACAAGCGACATTGGATAATCCATTAAAAATCAAAATCAGGGCCTTTAAAGTCATTCAAGCAAGTGTATCTTCTCTACATAATTGCACATCATGATTGCATAATCCATGTGTGGTGACATGTGAATGGCTCACTTACTATTTTCAAGAGTCTAATTGAGTGATATTGGTGGGGAACTGCATGGTGTGACTTTTTGCATGACCCTTAGAGTGCAATCCGGAGTCTTAGTGGAGATGCTCTTAGTGGAGATGCTCTTACCATCGTACCTCACTTTCTAGTTTGAACGGAAAAAAATAATTCAAAATGCCACTTGAGAATTCTGCCAAGTGTTGTTTTCACATAGGTTGTGACCCAAGTAAATCTTAGGTGGAAATTACATTTCAGCGCTCCAATTGCCAAACCAGAAAATGTGGTTACACTGTCATGTCACTAGTAGTAGATCTATTTTTCATTGTCCACTTTGTGGAAAGAACAGTGATAAAATATTGTGCCTCTGTTTTTGTTTTCTTGTGAACAAAACCACTCACCAGCACTAAAACAACCCATGTGCATGGCGCCGTTTCATTCCTTTTTCATTTATAGTAAGTGAAAAACGACACATTTCCTACTAGGGTGTAGAACATCAATGATTATATATGCGCTGTTGAATTGAACACTGCGATCCCTTCAGTGGTGACATTACTACACAATTGCAAGGCAGAGCTTGCAATGGTTTTGCAAGCGTAGCAAAAAACTTGCAGTGGTCTTCAGAAAATATTGCAACAGTCTTGCAATGCTTCAAGGTTACAAATTTTTGCAATGGTTATTGTGGAGACAAAACAATTGCAAATTATTGTTGTAGCTCAAATGTGACGATGACTCTGCTTCTTCCTTTGTGAGTCTGGGGAAATTGATCAACCTTGCGAAACTTATCAAATATTAATGTGCAAGAGAAAATGATTTCAATTACAGGAAATTGAAAGAAATGCTCTGCAAGCATTGATGCTAGCTGCCTACTTAATTCCCAATGGACATAATTGATACCAGAGAGACAGTGGTCTGTGCCAAGTTTATAAACTTATATTAATATTAGTATGGTAAGAAGTTTAATCCCTAAACTTCCTCACTCTCCAGATTTGGAGAATTTCAAAGATGTCTTTTAAAATGTAATTAAAATGTAATTAAGAGGGAAACCCTAAACCTGATGTATGAATAAAAGTTGTACATGATGAATTTTTGATTCTATCCGTATGATTAAAATTGTGATTGTTGTCACCAATATTTTTGTAAAAAATTTGAAACTTAAAATTCAATTTTTTTTTGTAATTTGATTATGAATAAAATATTGACAATTTGTATATGAAATCTGTTGTGATTAGTTGAAATGTAATACTCTAAGTGTAGTGATTTTTGGAGATGTTTTGGTTGCTTAATGTGATGAGTTGACTTTTTTAAGAGCACTTTTACATTGATATTTTTGAAATATTGGGTGAATCACTACAACATGAAATGAGGCATAAAATTTTCACAAATCATCCCCTTTTTAATTCTATCATACATGCATGAAGCTGACTTCTTATAAAATATATACCAAAAAAGACACACTGTAAAAAGTCAATGATGGATGAAAAAATTGTGTTTGATTATGTACAGCATCCACTTTCTAGACGGTTGGACGTTTAGGGGTTAAACCGTTAAATGCAGTTTCTTCTTGATTTCTCACCAGTGAACTCAAGGTATTAGGCTGGTATATAATTTTGGTTCAAGCTCAACATATTGGATTTCAACACTGAGGTGTAATATGAGTGTCAATTAGCAATTAGATTTGGTATATCGATACTGAAATTTATAGCAGTACCAATCCAAAACTAGGAAATATATGGGTTGTTGTAGAATATAAAATGGAATGGATGTATGAAGGATACTATTTGTTAACCCTTAACCCCTAAAGGACCGGAGTGTTTTTCCTCCAATAACACTCCAATGCTGCCATTTTTACTCCCCCATGCAAAAAATCCAAAAGAATGTTATTTTTTACCTTTTAACCGTAAGATCTTGTCCTAAACTATTTGAAAAACATACACAACAAATTTCGTTGATTTTGACCGCACAGATTGCAAGATAATTGCGTTTGATGGAAAAAAACACCCCAAAAAAACACATGCCCGAAAATTTCAGATGCGTTTGACCACAGCTACATCAAAAAAACCTCACTACCGAAACTTGTCACACTTCACTTTCACATTCTATATGATGTTACTTAGTTGTGTACCAATTTTCGTTGCGTTTGGAGATGTTTATGATGTTGAATAACACCTTGCACTTGTTTGGGGTTTAAATGTTCAGAAAAGACTATATGTTTTTGGAATTGCAATATTTTCGACTTTCTTTATTTAAAATACAAATCCGAGCGGTGAAACACAAGTACATTCCACCCTCTACAAAATGGCGAAAAAAATTTTGAAAATAAAATAAATCTCCAAGTTTTAGAAGACATGTAGCACATTTTCTAAGAATTTTGGGGGTTAGGGGGGAAATAAAGGGTGGAGGAAGGGAATTGAAGTGCCAACCCATTCCAATGTTCATGACCCCACTAACTCTTAAGGTACACTGCCACGTGGCAGTCCCTCATTGGACGATTTTTATTTTTTATTTTTTATTTTTAAAAATGATTTTATTTTTCAAATTTTTAAATAATATTTTTAATTATGAAATTGAACTTTTAGTTTAAAATAATACTTTTCAGTTTTAAATAATAATTTTTATTTATAAAATTTTTATTTTTAATTTTTAAAAAATATTATTTTTAATTTTTTTTTTATGAGTTTGGGAAACGGGGTGGTCTTCTGCCCTCCACAGTCCACCCCATTATCCACGCACCGCCCTTCTTGTTGCCCCCTCCTAAAATTCAACTATTTCTCTACTGCCCTGCTGCCCTTTCTCCCGAAAAAAACATATTTCCCCTCATAACTTTCACATACGGTGTCGGAATTCAAAAAAAAAGAATCCCCATTTTCGTGGCACATTGGGGAATCTACTATTAAATTTCTTTCAAAATTCGATTAAAAATGTGTTCACCGGAACCTACCCGATTCTCTAAATGTCCTAGTTAGGACACTTGGTCCTTTAGGGGTTAAAGGACCATAACCACGCGGCCTCTGGAACTAGAAAGTGAGGGAATTTGCCTATAATTAAGTGCATTGAACTACATATAAATAATTTAATTGTACAGTGGGCTACCAATCAAAATGTTGTTTTCGAAATCGCAGTGAGAAAAATTTCAAGATTGCCAACTTTGAAAGCCTCCCGAGAGCTCAAAAATTGGTATTTTCCCACGAAAGTTTTACCAAAGCATTACCTTTAAGTTAATTATATGCATACCAAATTTCAAGGCCAAAAGATGCACCGGAAAAAAGTTATTGAAAATCTACCAACATTGGTAGCTGTGGAAAAGTTTTCACTGCTGCCAACTTTGACAGCCTCCCAAAGTTTGAATTAGTTTTTTTTTGCCATGAAATTTTTGAAACAAAAACCTCTTTATGTTAATAACATATGGTAAAAATTTCAAGGTCAAAAACTTAATACAAAAAAAGATATTAACAATCTACCAACATGTGTTGTTGCGGGAAAAAACGGGGGAAAACC
This sequence comes from Pohlia nutans, assembly GCA_022496805.1. NCBI lineage: Eukaryota > Viridiplantae > Streptophyta > Bryopsida > Bryales > Mniaceae > Pohlia > Pohlia nutans. The sequence continues at coordinate 12,623,665 of CM040091.1, read as the reverse complement.
ATTTCATTGCTACCAACTTTGACACCCTCCCAACGGTTGAGAAATTGTCTATTCACCATGAGATTTTTGGCACACCATGATCTTCATGATAACAACATTCACGCCAAATTTCAAGGCCAAAAGATTCACCAAAAAAACGTTATTCAAAATCTACCAACATTGGTAGCTGCTGTGGAAAGTATTTCACTGCTGCCAACTTTGACAGCCTCTCAAAGATTGAATTTTTTTTTTTTGCCATGAAATTCTTGGAACAAAAACCTCTTTATGTCAATAACATATAGTAAAAATTTCAAGGTCAAAAAATTAATACGAAAAAGATATTAACAATCTACCAACATGTGTAGTTGTGGGAAACAATGGGGAAAACCATTTCATTGCTACCAACTTTGACACCCTTCCAACGGTTGAGAAATTGTCTATTCACCATGAAATTTTTGGCATCATCTTGCCATCATCGTGCCATCATCTTGCCTTACAAAAAAATCTCACATACCATCATCCTCCCTCACAAAAGAAAACTCACATACCATCCTCCTGCGTCACAAAAAAATCTCACATACCATCATCCTGCCTCACAAAGAAAAACTCACATACCATCATCCTGCCATCATCCTGCCTCACACCCTCACTCATTGAGGAAAAAGCCTCACTCACAGCCTCACTCACTCATATACTGAGTAAAAGAAAGCTTCTTCATGCATGTATGGTCTCCAATTTTTAAACAAGTGGAGTCTTTGAGATGTGACAAGTGCACACAACTAAATTTGGCTATCCTTGATTTTTTTGAGAAGCATTTATGATAAGAGATTGCATCATCTAGAGAATTTCAATTTAGAAGCATGATTATCTGACATACTTCAACAATTTCAATGTCTTTAATAAAAAGTATCTCACAACTACACACGTTGGTAGATTGTAAACAATTTTTTTGGTATAAATATTTTGACCTTGAAATTGGGCATGAATGTTGTTATCATAAAGAGAATGTTGTGCCAAAAATTTCATGGTGAATAGACAATTTCTCAACCGTTGGAAGGGTGTCAGAGTCAGTAGCAATGAAATGGTTTTCCCCCATTGTTTCCCACAACTACACATGTTGGTAGATTGTTAATATCTTTTTTGGTATTAATTTCTTGGCCTTGAAAGTTTTACCATATGTTATTGACATAAAGAGTTTTTGTTTCAAGAATTTCATGGCAAACAAAAAATAATTCAATCTTTGAGAGGCTGTCAAAGTTGGCAGCAGTGAAATACTTTCCACAGCAGCTACCAATGTTGGTAGATTTTGAATAACGTTTTTTTGGTGAATCTTTTGGCCTTGAAATTTGGCGTGAATGTTGTTATCATGAAGATCATGGTGTGCCAAAAATCTCATGGTGAATAGACAATTTCTCAACCGTTGGGAGGGTGTCAAAGTTGGTAGCAATGAAATGGTTTTCCCCCGTTTTTTCCCGCAACAACACATGTTGGTAGATTGTTAATATCTTTTTTTGTATTAAGTTTTTGACCTTGAAATTTTTACCATATGTTATTAACATAAAGAGGTTTTTGTTTCAAAAATTTCATGGCAAAAAAAAACTAATTCAAACTTTGGGAGGCTGTCAAAGTTGGCAGCAGTGAAAACTTTTCCACAGCTACCAATGTTGGTAGATTTTCAATAACTTTTTTCCGGTGCATCTTTTGGCCTTGAAATTTGGTATGCATATAATTAACTTAAAGGTAATGCTTTGGTAAAACTTTCGTGGGAAAATACCAATTTTTGAGCTCTCGGGAGGCTTTCAAAGTTGGCAATCTTGAAATTTTTCTCACTGCGATTTCGAAAACGACATTTTGATTGGTAGCCCACTGTACAATCAAAACTTTAACATATTAATTTGATAATCTATGGGAAAAAAAGTATTGAAACATAAACGTGCTATAAAACGTCCGTGTTTTTATATTATTTTTGAATCTCGGGTTTAACCATTGGACGCACATGCGTCCAATTTCTGGACTATAAACGCTTCTTCTTAATTGCATTTAGTTACATTTTTCATCCATCCAAATTTCTCTTGATTATTGTACTAGTTGACTATTGGCATTTGTGGGATATGGATCTTCAAAATAAGGTATTATGATTTTTGTTTAAATGAGTAAAAACAATTATGTCAAGTTTCATTCTTAGTTCTAAAAGGAAGACCTTAAAAATGATTTTCCAAAATAAATTGGTAGATGGTTGGTTTAGTATGAGCCCTCTACGGTCTAGACTACCTTATTTAGGATTCCAAAATGTATTATTGTCCCTACAGTTGCCAAATTAACCCCTAAGTGTCTAAAGAGTTTTGGAAACACCTAAATGTATTATAAAATGAGGCTCTGTTAACTTTTCAGACCTTCAACTCTAAAGAGTGTATGTAAGACATCCTTATTAAAAGACATCTGTACATTTGAATTTGAAATAAAATGCCTATATGTTTCAAATGAAATTACACGGATTTTTTTGAAAATTCACTAAAATTACAATTTTAATACTCTGACTCATCTTATAATCCAATATGATTGTTAGAAACCGTTATCTTTCAATAGAATAGTGGTGAAGTTGTTTGTTTGAAATTATTATAGTCTGATAGAGGTGTCTTGAGATCTCGTTGCCAACAATCAAAAGATAATTTTACAGGTTGAAAATTATGCCAAAGATGATTCAATGTTGTACATTATGCACCTTTGGCCAATCATTCCAAAATTCAAAAAATAATGAGTACTTTTGTATTTCTCATATAAATAAAACAAGAATCTCTTTTAAAATATAATTTAAACATATTTTGACACTATCACTTAATATAATTATATAGATGTTGTGAAAAAGTCATTATCTACAACTTTCATTTGTATGTCACCCCCAAAGAATGGATTTAGTGCGAATTTTATAACTCAAAATCTTAAATTACTTTTCTTTTGAAATGAAAGCTCACATAGAATGGAAGGACTTAGAGTAAATTTGATTTCAATTTTATTCCTATTCGGGCTTCTAGAAAATCCAATTGTTTTGTTGATTTGGTCGCGTTCATCAGGGATACTTTTCTGTTGATTTAAACAAAAATGCAACCAAACCAACAGAAAAGTGTCGGCCTGATCAATGCGATCGAATCAACAGAACAATTGAATTTTCTAGTAGTGGTACAATACCATTTTAAATTGGGGAACATAAGCATAGTAGAGGGGTCTGCATGCTTGTCCCAATAGCATCCAACATTTTGTTGTAGCCAACACCTTATTCCCTATTGTCAGAGCATTGTAAATTGCAGCCGATCATGTTGTCAATCAATTGCTGACTTTTGAGTTTCCCACAACTCTCAATTACGTTTAGTGCAAGAAAAAATGCACCGACCAAGACAGTAGAATTTGGCGTGGAGAAATCAAATTTAATGGCATTGATCATCATCTTGGGATTGGCGTCACTGTTGTTGTGGTGAATAAGGGAGCAACTACCCTTTATCTTGATGTTGGGTCAAGGAAATTGTTGTTGTTGGGCATGCTCTAAGGGTACAGTCGTTTGACATATTAAACCCCATACCCTTGTCATCGTGTGATCATTACTTGCAAAGCTCGGGGAGGTCACTCTTTGTATCATTTGAGTATCACATGTGAACAAAGGGTATTTAAAAGCACCCTAAAATTTAAAAATAATTTTTACTATAATTAGTAATATTTTAAGAATATTCTCATTTTTATTCTTGTAATGAATTGTGAACATCCTATATTAATGTAAATCATTTATAAAAATTATCTTCAAAGATTTATTTGGACCCTATCTTTGTTCGCACGTTGTTACGTAATATTTGGAAGTGACCTCCCCGGGTTGCAAAGGCGTCACTTCTCACTCATAATAGTGTCAGAGCTCATTGCAATTGTACATACTTGTCCTAGGTGATAAATCGCACTCACCAAGTCTTGAGCGCCTGGGCAGTGACTGCAAAGTAGCTGTGTTTGACTCACCTACCTACTGAAAAAGCAACGCCTTCTCCTTGAAGATGCTGGGAAATTGTCAGATTTCTTTACTTACAATCTTGGGAAGCTGAGTAATCAATCAAATTGCATAGGTCCGACAGACTCAGTCAGTCCGGGTTCTCCAGCATTTGAGATGCAGAGAACTTTTGATTGTACAGTTCGTTGGAACCGAGGAATCATGTCAATAGTCTGTACAACGTGTCGGAGCTTGAATAGTTCAAGTTAGACGCTTTCCAATGGCTGTCTGCAAGACTACAGATCGAGAAGCTTTGATGCTTCTACGCACAAATGCATGCAAACTTTGATGTAGAAATTAACCCCTAAACGTGTGAATGTGCCGTGGCAACCAGTAGAATATGGTGTATTTTGGTTGTATTTGGAATGGATCCACACCTTTAATGGGTTTGAGTTCAAAAAAGAGGTTGAAATTTAAATCAATGCGGTTCTAGTGAGCTATTAAGATCCCAATTTAGAATTTCTTATTGGTAGCAAATCTCAATTATACGACAACGTATATACTATCCCCATGGGACGTTTAAGAGTTAAAACTAGTTGCAACGTACACAGGGAGATAAAAACAAGATTTTGATATGGGAAAGGATTGTAACTTCCCAAGACCAAATATTATAACTTTCCCAGACCAAAAATACACTAAAAATCATCCCAAGAAAGTTACAATTGTGGGAATTTTGTCCCACTTCCCATATAAAATCCCATGTGGGAATTTCATTATCACTCCCTTACGTAACTCCTGCACTCGATCGGATGCCGAGGTCTCAGTTAACTTTCAGAGTTCTGACGGTCGGTCACACATATATATTCAAGATCTACACTGGGAACTTTGACTGGTTTAGCCGGGGCTAAACTGGGGTGGTTTAGCCCCCTCTTTAGCCCCCCTTAGCACTAATTGAAAAATGGGGGGGGGCTAAATTTTTGTACCATTAGCCCCCATTTTAGCCCCCTTTTTGTACCATTAGCCGGGGCTAAAACACAAATTAGCCGGGGCTAACATGGAAGATTCGGGTTTAACCGGGGCTAAACTGAGGTGGTTTAGCCCCCCCAAGCCAGTTTAGCCCCGGGGGCTAAACTCTCCAAAGCTTCCAGTGCTACAGAAGTTCCACCATGCACACTTGCATGCGGGCTTGGCATTTCATCGATGAAGTGCAACCTCGCTTGCCAGCTGATTCATTATTTGGCGGATTGTCGATTAGGGGATAGCAAGACCTGCTTCAGATTCATTATTTTACAATTTCATTGCCTTTAGAATCGCCCGGTTGTAGTGGTATCATACAAACATCGATCGCCATGCTGTATACAGTATATATTCGTTAAATTCAGTAGTACAGTTTTATTCAGTCGCCTTACAGTTTTGTTCAGTCTTAGTTTTTTAGAAGCATTATGGTGCTCTGAAACACGCCATTGTTACAAACATGTACTACCACTTGATCATTTGATACTGTCGAATTCCTGCAGCCACTGATCTTCGGCCGGCCTTACGAATGCCCAGTCGTAGATATTCTAACTGCCGACATAGATACTTTCTTTTGCCTGTTTCTTCTTGATTGAATAACGTCATTGTCGTGTGCATACTACGTTTGATTGTTTCAAATTCGTTTAAGCACACCCTGCAACAATAATTGTGTTACATTGCCAAATTTGTTCAATCCAGAGTGTTAAAATTTTGAAGTGCACATGACCAAATGACACCTTCCAGCTTTTCATGTCACTCGGTACATTTCGAAATGTTTCAAAATAGCGTTTCGAAACTTGTCTCCAAATAGCGTTTTGAAATGGGCCTTCAGTTGCAAAGTTCTCACTAAGCTTCTGAGTCCATTGTTGGAACACACCTGTCTCACACTAGATGGGAAGTTACAGCTAAGTAACAAGTAGTCAGATAGTTAGAATAGTACACTCCTTAAGTGTAGTGGATACGTAGTGGTTAGTAACAGTAATTTAGGTACAACAAGTTAAGCATGTTAATGTAGGAGATAAATACCTCTCTTAATGAAAGTGTTAATCACCTGTGTGGTGTGTGGTGAACATCCACGTGTACGCATTTAATTTATTCTAACTTGTGCACTTAATTTTGTGAGATCACTTGGGCATGCATGCAGCGATGTCATCCAGGAGCTCAAACCCAGGATCTCTGCATGCTGCAGGGGGAGTATTTATTGAGCCAGACTTGGAAGATTTGGGGGACCAGGTGGAGCTCCAAGAGTTGAATTTGTTGCTGATGGAGCAACCGCTAGAATTCGGAGGGGCCAATTACATCACAAGCCTTTTCCAGAACACACACGGGCTAGTTCTAAAACACGACTACATCCTTCTTCAGTACTCCGACAGCAAATGGATCAAGGCAGAGAAGGGGGGAGAATCGGCACCGGGGAAGAACGATGCCGGCATCGCCCTCGTGAACGTCGTGGGTTTGCTTGACCCTCACGACCTCAAGCAGATCGATGAGTCCAGTATCCGATTTGCCACGGGCAACATCAGGTTAGCCCCGCGGGAAGTCATTCTGTGCATTTTTTTTAGGTATTTAAAAACCCCACAAAGAATAAAAGTTATTCTTACTAAGGTGGTTACCCCATTCCCAACTGAATAAGAAATACAGATAGGAGGCACTGAAGTTATTTAGTATTATTATTTTTTAGACATAGGCAAGAAGAATTAGATTCCAACGCAAGTTGAAACATAATTTTTGGGTGAAGAATGAATTAGTTACAAATTTTCAAAGTTGAAGTATGACGCATCCCATTCACGTCATATAGGTACACCTCTTTCTGTTTAAAGAAGCTTTGTATTGCACACACTAAAGATGCTTGAACCAACAACAACGAACCCATAACCACACTTACACATACTAGAACCAACAAGAGAGAACCCATTACCAACTATAACTCATGCTACAACCAACACCGTTGGAGCAGTGCTTCTGGATAATGCCCCTACCTGTTGGTAAAAGGAGCCAGTTGGGAATGGGGTAACCACCTTATAATTGAGTTATCGGAAACCAAAACCTCGGTTTTGACCCCCCAAAATTTCGTGTGTGCTCTTTAGGAGTGTAGCTAAAAATGAAAACTCATATTGAAAACTCCACTTTTCTTGGTGAATGGCCAAGAAAGAAGCATGTTAGTTACACTAAATAGGTAGATTAGTGTTAGATAATTATAAGATTTGAAAATATTATAGATTTATACTCTCGACAAAAAGAATTACCAAAGACATTGATTCCAATACTATTGAAAGATCGCCATCTTGACCAATATAGAGGGTAAAAAAATTGGTCAACAGTAAAAACTTACAACATGTTTATGTAAATTAGTGTAACTAACACTAATCTACCTATTTAGTGTAGTGAATGCATGCATTTGACACCAAGTTCCTCTTAGAACTAGTTTTGCAGTCTTTTTGATGGCAAAACTAGTTCAACATGTATTCTATTTGGGATATTCTGACAATCGTGTCAGTCAACTCGGCTACCCTTTACTCACCTTCTATTCACCTTGTACATATTAACATGAATTTGTCCCTCTTTTCGGTTAACTCTAATGAGTATTAATATTTCAAGAATATTCTAATTTAACCCTTAAACGTCCCATGGAGATGGTATATACGTTGTCGTATGATTGAGATTTGCTACCAACAAGAAACTCTAAATTGGGATCTTCATAACTCATTAGAACCGCATTGATGTAAATTTCAACTTCTCTTCTGCACCCAAACCCATTAAAGGTGGGGATACATTCCAAATACAACCAAAATACACCGTATTCTATTGGTCGCCACGGCACGTTTAGACGTTTAGGGGTTAAATCTTTTAATCAATTTTGATTAAATTAATAATGATGGAATTCCTTTTATTTGAACAGGTTAGGCAAGGGCGAGGAGAGATGGACTTTGGCACAGATGCTGAGGCTTTTGTCCACCGACGATCCGTTCTACGACTGGCTGACTGTGAATTGCTGGAAGCACGCATTCTCCAGTGCCGAGGGCATTCTCAAGTGGTGCATTGAGAATGCTCGGAGTAAGCCAGTGCGGAATGCATTGCAGGCCCAGCTTGAGAAGCTCCAGATCCTGGAGCGTCCCCAGCCGAGAGATGTTCTCGACTTGCTCTTGAAACCCTCCGATCCCCAAACTGTCCAAACCAGGAGGCTGTTTATGCAGAAACTGGCTCATACCAGAGCACATTTGCCCATTGGCTCCACAAGGTATTGGGTGGTGTCAAAGCTCCTTGAGTACCTTTCACGGCACCCGACGGACCAAACTTAACCCTTTAGCGCGCCGGCGTCCAGAATCTGGATGCCGGATGAATTTGAGCAGCTCGATTTCTGTAGGTACCGGATGTTTTTCATCCATTTTATTTATTTTTTCATTCTTGTGCTAGTTGAATACCATTTGTACAGTATGGATATTCCAAATAAGATAATGTGAATTTTTGAAAAATTACAAAAGTGATTAATGTCAAGTTTCAATCTTAGTTCAAAAAGAAAGACCTTAAATATGATTTTCCATAGTAAGTAGAATCAAATAATGGAAACCATACCATCTCGTAGTGCATGTCATTCTAATTTCATTAAAAAAAAAATTAATTTTTTTGTGTTAATTTTGGATTTTTAATTGAATTTCAAGAGAAAACCTTGCAAAATTACTTTTAAAATATTAATAATAAATATGAAGAATCCAACCGTACGGATGTTATCTACACATTGACATTTGCAACTTTGTTTTGTACATCAACTCCATTTCCGTTTATCATCAACCATTTTATAACAAATCTTTGAAAAAAGTGTTGAATCGGGACGTTAAAGGGTTAATTGCCCAATTTGACAACCTTGTTACACTAGTAGGAAATGCACATGTCGTTTTCACTTCCTATAAATGAAAAAAAGAATGAAAGCGCGCCAGGCACTTGGGTTGCGTCGGTGCTGGTGAGTGGTTTTGGTCACAAGAAGACAGAAATCTAGGCACAATATTCCGCCATTGTTCACTGTTTCCACAAAGTGGGGAATGAAAAATAACAGTTCTGCTACTAGTGCTTTTATTAACTCCTAAACGTACCAACCCTTTGAACAGAAGTAGATTCTAGCCTCAAAAGTAGAATGATAATTGCATGGCTGAGATGTACATGAGAAGACCATTGCAAGCATGAAATCTACCCAACAAATTTGACATACTTGTAGTTAGAGGCCTCTCCAATATTATCAACAGCTCCCCATCACAAGAGATTTATTGTAATTGGTAGAGAATTTAATAGGTTTTCAAAGGTGATTTGGATGAAAATCATCCAAGGTTGTATGAGAAAGTTGCAAGGCTTTGAATCTATTTGTGATTTAGTTTGTGGACACTAGGACATTTAGGGGTTAAGGTAGAAGCACCAAAAACTGTTAGGTGCCAATTGTGGTCACCTATAAAAGCACATCTTTCATCTTTAGAAGTTCCTAATCTAGTTATCACAAGCATTAATTGTGAATATCAAGTTAGGAATCTGATTGGACTAGAGTTATTGGTACACCTACTAACATCAATAGTAGTCTATGCATATTAAGTTTGAAAATTTATAACAATTATACATTGTGAAAAAATTAATTAAAAATTGAGTTTGGTTATTAAACTCAAAGTTTTATATGATGCATTTTTTATCATTGAAACTGAATGCTCCATGCAGGTTGAAATGCTTAAATTGAGAACAACTGTACCGCTTACCTAAGAGCATGCGCACCCTTCTCCTTTCAATTTAACCCACTACAAAATAATCACATTCAAGATCATATGTTTGGTGTCAGAAGCCATCCTCTCCACATCCTTCAACCACTATAATTAATCATCCTCTATATAGTGCATGAACCAATAAACAATCACTATACATGGGAAATCATCACTGCCCATTAGTCTAGGATATCAAACCCTTCTTTGAATTAGCTATAGAAGGATTATAAAAGCATCACTATATTTGGCAAAAAGGCATGGATTTCTTGCCTACCCTACAAAATCAACATTAAATTCAAAGATAATAGAGTTATTATGAAAACAAAAGTTGTGTTTTGTAACTTCTACACTGAGTTTGTATCCCAATATTATTAGATTCTGACAAGCGTTGTTCATAAATAGTCCTCTACTCGGTTCTTTTATGTTTGAGGGAACTTGTGTGAACTCTCTTTTAGCATTAGGGAGGTCTCAAGTTCCATACTCGACGGTGGTACAAAGCTTTGCTTTAGATTATCTTCCAACTCACCATATTAGACTAGTTTTGTAGTCTTTCTGAATCCAAAATGAGTTTAAGGTGAGTAGAAGGTGAGTTTCCACTTTTAGGCATTTTTTTTGTTAACTCTATTACATCCAATTTCGAGAACGAAAAGCAGATACAAGTGTGGGGTGTGCATGCTCTTAGTCACCCACGATTGATTGTGCCAAACAATGACCTTTTACATCTAAAAGACCCAATCCCTAATTTTGCACTTGGACAAGCACACTCATTTCATGAGCAAATTTGGCTTTAAGAATTATTTTTCAAATATTCTCTTAAAAACAACTATTTTTGTCTTTCTACAATCATTTACGTTGTAAAGAAACAATTATTTTATTTATTTATTATTCTTATCTTTATCTTTTATTTTATCCTTGTCTTTATTTTTTCTTTTTTATTATTTTATCTTGTCTTTTTTTCTTGTTTTCTTTCTTGTCTTCCTCTTGTCTTCCTTCTTCTTTTTCTTCTAATCTTCTTTGATCTTGTCTTCCTTTTTTTTCCTTCGCCTTGCCATTTCTGGAATTTAAACTTTAAATTTTTTTAAAATAAATTAAAAATCAGGGAGCAACTGATGGCTAAATCCAATACAAGCGAAAAGAAGATTAGGAAGAATTGAAAATGCCACTAATCCAAAGTATGTTGGTTAAACCTTTTGGGGTTAAGATGAATTTTGATATGATTGGTTTAAATTATGCTATTTAAAATATATTCAAAGAGACATTTTATTTTTTCATTTTGAGCCTTTGGAAATTTTCTTTTTTATTAAAATTAGACATTAATACCAATATTATATATATATATATATATAACTTATATTGATATGTTTTATTTCTTAAATGGATAATAAAAAATCCAAAATGGTTTTTGAAAATCCAACCACATAAATGGCAAGATCCAATCCTTCACTCCAATTCTTTTTTGCAACTCCTCAGAAAAGGTTGAAAAATCTACATATAAATGCCTTTACTCCAAATGCTTATTTAATCCTTGAACATATGAGCCTGGAAATAGCAATTTAGCATTTATGCAATAGAAACATACTACTATCATGCAATTTATTTTTTAAAATCTCTTCGTTGTAAAAATATTCCTCTTTGAAGAGTCCAAACATGCTTTTATTCATTTTCACTTATACAATTATCAAATGATCAACTTTGAATTCAACTGTTGTTACACAAGACATAGGACTTAAAGCTTGTTTTAACAAGTATTGAATTAAAATCATCCGCACTTGAATGAGATTGCACTCATGAGCCATTTATTTTCATTTGGTGTCCATAATCAAGATATAATAGCATTCAAGGATTAAGGATTAAAAGCAACAGTAGCATATTTCAACCCATCATTGCCAAAAACCACGTGTTTTTTTTTATAGTTAACAAAACTATAACATGTAATTTGAGTTAATGATAACTTGAAGAGTAAAAGTTATAAGGCAAAACAAAATAAGACATGTATTAAAAAAAATTAATAGCACATCAAAACCCCGTTATTTTAAAAACTGAACTCTTTATGTCTAATAGAATTATGCCTTGTGGATATAGATATTATGGCATTTTAAAATTGATAATCAAGGATTGTACTAAGAATTATATAAAATGTCCATTGTCAAAATTATACATACTTTATTTGAAACCAATCACAAGATGACATGTGACATTTAAAACCCCCAAAGGACCAGAAAGTCCAAATTGAATCTCATTGTATTTTAGTAGTTTTGAATATATTTTACGTAGACTTCTTTCTATTCAAGTTTATTTGATTTTTGACCAACACAAGCAACGTATTTTTACTACTTCTAGTGATATAAAATTTGGTTTCATTTAAATCATATTTTTCACAATAAAATCTATTGAATTTGTCATTCTGTAACCATAAATCCTCGGTCCTCAAAGGGTTAAACAAAAATTAATTAATTTACGTTGAAACTAATGATAGCATAAGCTAGTTATGGTGTCGGGTCTCAAACTAGTGGCTAGTCGCATAGTCTATACCTAACCCTTTAACGTCCCATTCCTTTGTAGAATAATCAAACTATACTTTCATACAAAGTTTAGCTTTCAAGATTTGTTGAAATATATTTTTTAATATTTTCAATGCATGAAATTGTATGTTTCCTATTAATCCTAAAATTTTCTCATTTTTTTGATACAAAATGAATTTTTTACAAATTTTTAGGTCAAATACTTCAAGAAATTCATATTAATTACAAAAACTCTTCAAAAAATATAAAATTTCTAGAAAATGTGCGAATGACAATGGAGAATCACATGATATTTATTTTTTGTAAATTTTTTTAATTTAAAATTTAAAATTCACAAAGTGAGCATCCTATGCAGTGTAATTCAGACCTTGAGCTACATAGCTTGCAACAGAAATTAAATATTCAATTTTTGAAATTTATAAGATCCAAAAAGTGAAGTGAAAACTAAACTCGATAAACTACATTTTCATAATTGAAAGCAATAGCAAAAAAATTCATCTTCAAGGTCAAAATTGGCTTTGACCAACAAACATCCACTATTTGGATGCGCGGTCCTTAAAGAGCTAAACATTTACCCCAAACTTACTTTTACAACTTATTTTTACTGTCCAATCATGTAACTCCCAAAAACAAAGCGTTTTTGTGATCTTTATCCGGAGACAACAAGCGGCTAGTCGCGGAGTCTCTGCCTTAGTATTTATTCTAGATTTACTTTTACGGCTTCATTTTATTGTTCAGGCCCGTAACTCCTGGTAACTCCTAAAAAAACGAAGCATTTCCGTAGTCTCTCCCTGGTGGGCAGAGACAACAAACAGGCTTTGGATTCACGCCAGCTCCAAAAGGAACGTGGGATTTCTTCCTTCACATGACGAAACCCAACTTTTACTTTTTCATAACTTTAGTAAGCTACTTTTCTTCAAACTTTTTCACTACGTGTGCCTCAGCAGGGATCCTTTGTTCCGTGCCCTTCCAGCACCGAAGGCTCTTCTTTTGGTATGCGGGGTTTGTGGCGGAGTTGCTGCTCCTACTCCGCTGCTCGGTGAAGGAATTGCACATTCAAACTCTTCTTTTTTTTTCTTGTTTCTTTTTTGGGTTTTAAGCTTCTCACAATTTACAACCTGAGCAACCTTTCAAGAGACGATTTTGGCAGTCCAAGCATCTTCCTTTTGAGGTACGTTGTTTCTTTTTTCCCTTTCGGAAGCGAGCTACAGAGTTTATTATTTCGTTTTGTGCGTGTTTCATTCCTTTTTCAGTTGCGTTTTTGCTCTCACGGTTTGGAAGATTCAGCTGAGGTGTGGAAATTTAGAACCGGTTTACATCAGACATGGTTTTCTTTCTTCCTTTTCTACGTTGTTTTGGAAAGAGGAATAACAGAGTCCTACCTTTTTTCCAGAGAATTTTTAAAGTATTCTTGTCAGCATCTCTCATCGACCTAATCTTTTATTTTTTCACAGCCTCTAAGTTGTGCATATTTTTAAGTGTTTTTTCCTTTCAAGAAAGAGACTGAATTATCGTTTACCGACACATGGATGTTCTATGTCCAGGTATGTCTTTGGCACTGTAGAAACTCATCTGAAAGGCAATGGTAAGTTTCTCGTACTCATAAACCCTAAATATTTCATATGACTTCCTGGGGTCCCAATGAAACGAGTGCCATTTTAGAGAGGTCTGTACATGAAAGAAACGGCTTCATAATTATCAGGGGTTCTGTTTATAAATGTGGATTCCCTCAATGAATGGTGATGTGCTCGGGGGTGCACTCTACATTATGTTTGAGAATCACGTGCGTTCATGACCCCTTCTAAAAACCCCCTTGTATACGAGAGGTTATATGTCTAAATACCTTTGGATACAGATATATTCCGTTTAAATATATTTTTAGTGTAAGTATACGTGAATATTTTCAGTTCTAAATGTGTTTATTGTATGTATACGTAATGCGGCAGTGTTCAAATTAATACCCTTTTTGTGCACTCACGTATACTCGTACATGTTTAATATAGTGCACCCCCGAGGTGATGTGTAACCCTTGCCCTGAGTTAAAACCCTATCATGATATTGCAGTGGCGCAGGATGACAAAGGTGTCCAGTGTTGCGTTGTGGCCTCAATAGGCACTACTACTACTACTCCTACTACTACTACTACTACTACATTGCATAGCAGTAGCTGAAGCTTCAGCCGTTGTATAGTATGCTAGACTGGTCTTGGCTGGTAAAGCTTTCACTCCTCTGCGTGCGCTGTATGTATGGGGTGCGTTTCTGTCTTCCTCCCCCTCCCCTGAACATGCTCAGTTTCACCCCTAAAGGACCAATATTATAAAATCAGTGAAGAATATTGCATGTGAATAAAATTGAACAAAAGAAAGTCTCCATGTAACCTACTCAAAACTGGTAATAGAATATTGAAGATTTTTGGACGCTTAGGGTTTAGTGTATGTGGTGGAGGTGAGGTCCATGTAGCAAGAACCTCGGGGGGTGCATTCTACATTATGTTTGAGAATCACGTGCGTTCATGACCCCCTCTAAAAAAAACCCCATGTATACAAGGGATTACATGTCTAAAACCTTTGTATACATATCTATTCCGTCCTAAATATATGTCTAATGTAACTACTCCCTCCGTCCCAAAGTTATTGTCATGTTTGAAAGTCATGTTTGAAAGTGCTTTTTTAAGTAGGTCAAAAAAATACTTCCTTGTGGCTAATTTTATTTAGGTTGCAATAAACACATGCAATGTTCTTCATTCATTCTAGTGACATAATTTGGAACCTTTTTTAATCATGTTTCTTACAATATGACCTACTTAAAAAAGCACTTTCAAGCATGACTTTCAAACATGACAATAACTTTGGGACGGAGGGAGTATGTGTCAATAATTTCAGCTCTAAATATGTTTATTGTATGTATACGTACTACGGCGACGTTCAAAATAAATCCCCCTCTTGTGCACTCACGTGTTTAGTACAGTGCACCCCCTGGGCCAGGAACGTGAGGTATGTGCATAGGGTGCTCTACATCTTAGGACGTTAGGATGTTGTTACAGAAGTTGTATAATACTTTTGCTCGCTTTTCTGCACTATGCTCAGACCTAATTCTGTCAAGTGGTTTTGGTGCCAACAGTGTGGCAATTGCTTTGGACGATTCACCAAGTCGCAGAGACTAGACCCAGAAAACTTGTCGACGATAGACTCCAGGGGGGCAGTTGAAGGGGAAACTGTACCCCTCAATAAGCCGTTGGAAACCTCGAGTTCCAGTGAGATGGAAAACAACGGCAGCAGCTCTCGCCAGCAAAGATCTACCAGCTCAGTTAGTGCCAACCACCACATTTCAGAGATTCAAGCACAAGCTGAGAGTGACGCAAATGGTCCTTACGTGAATCATGGTACTCTTACTATTGCCTTTCCACGTTTTATGCTTGCAATGGTACATCAAGATGGAGTAGTTATCACCTCGGTCGTCTGAAACATCAAATATGCTTTAACCCTTTAAGGACCAAGAATTCATGGTTTAAAAATGACAAATTCAATCATTCATATAATGAAAAGTATGATTCAGATAGGACCAAATTTTATATCACCAAAATTAGTAAAGAACATTGCATGTGTTGACCAAAAACATAAATAAATTTGAACAATAGAAACTTCACATAGAACCCACTCAAAACTGCTAAAAAAACATGAAGCCAAATTTGGCCTTCTTGGTCCTTAAAGGGTTAACTCCTAAAGGACCAAGGTTTCATGGTTTTAAAGAAGGCAAAAAAAATAATTCAGGATGGAGCCGTTTGTTTCGTTTGTCACAAGAATCTGTTGGTAAAAATGAGATATATAAATTGAACAAAAGAAAGTCCTACCCAAAAGCATGGGTCTCTTGGTCCTTTAGGGGTAAGTGGTCACTGTGAACGAGCGTTCTCTGTATTAACTGTACGAGTAAAATTGACATCGTCTCTACTGGTGGTTTTTGAATTCAACATGATTATGTACACTGCATGTGCAGCATTGAGGGTCTGGACGCAGAGAAGGCGGGAGTGGGTTGGGAATCGAGAGAGGCCTCGACCTGTACAGCATAGAGAACCCGTAATTAGGTGCGACCTCTCTTTTCCTAGGCTCAAGCCACCAGGTGGCTCCTGTTTTTTTCAGTAATTTTGAGAAGGTTTTATGTAGATTTTTTTGGTTAATTTAAAAAAATTAAATTGTTCAACATATGTAATATTCTTCACTAATTCCAGTGATATAAAATTTGGTCCCATTCAAATTATAATTTTCACAATACGATCGTTTAAACTTGTCATTTTAAAAGCATGAATCCTTGGTCCTTTAGGGGTTAACTTAAAACTGGGATCTCTGATACCAGTGAAGGTGAGGAATTTCAGCCTCTTTAGCAAAACTGCCATAGATGTGAAACCATTTGGCTAAAAAGTAGTGACTAATTCCCTCAAAATGAGTAAAAATTAGCATCAATTTTATTTTTCTAGCCACTTGGCTAAAATTTGCACAAAACATTTTCACTGTTGTGATACAACCATGTACAGGATTTGTGCCCTGGATTAGTAAGGTTTCTGAAGAATGTAAGCTCTAATTTTGTACAAGATCACAGTAGCAGAAATCCCAAGCCCCCACCCTTGGGTGTGGAAGATGCCTTTGAATATTGTTGAAACTCTAGAAACGGATACCTCCGCCTGTAGAAATTCAAGAGCTGTGATGTTTTTGAAGACTAACGAGTGACTTGGAATGCCAGCTGGAGTACAACATACGAAGACTTACTTGGCACAAGCAGACCGTTTGCACAGCCAATTTCCTTACCAGTAAGTTCCTATACAGAAACACTACTCTTCTAATACTTGCAAGTTCAATTTTTCCATGTATCATACAATTTTATTTTTTTGTTGCCAACACCCTACACAACGTATGGGATGTGATTCTGTACCCACACTCTACTCATGTGGCGCAAAAATTGCAGGAGATGGTGGATTTTCTTGTCGATGTATGGGAGCAAGAGGGCCTCTACGAGTAGTAGAATGTACACTCCTCTACTAGGAGCCACTACTTACTATTCCTTCACAGTGACCTGGCTTTAAGAATGATCTAGCTAACCATTCATTCAGTTGGATTGGTATTTGTACATTCTTGAGCTTGTACCATCGTGGACACCCCTCCCTCCTATGAGGGAATTTTCTTGAATTTGATTATTTACAAAAGCAGTATGTCCCTTGGGTCATTTACTAGAATGCCTTCATTTGCAATATCATGAGAGTGGGCCTCAAGGTACAACCTCCTCCACAATTAATGTTTCTTTTTGTTACTAAACGAGTGAAGGAAAGAATCTGGTGGTCCAGGAAAGTAAGTTAAAACCATTCTCATCTCCATGATCAAGGAGCTGCCAAGTTTGACAGGGTGTTGGTGGCCCAGGCAGGGTCTGGAAATCAATGAGATTGTCTCATGTGTCCAGGGCTGATACGAAGATGAGTGATCATGGAATGCAATTGACTGGGCAACGCTACGCTATCTCACACGCAACAAGCGTAATGGGCGGGTCTACCAGAGCCATTTCCATTGGCTTTTAAGCAGGCAATCACGGGCTGCTGCCCGAAATCACTTTGTTCACAGGTTGTTTTTCTTCTTTGGAGTCGTCGCGTAACTACAGGTACTGTTCACTCATTGATCCGAGATAACAACCACTCCTATCCTTCTCTAAAATCATTGCCACTGATTTGCTGAGTGTGTTGAAGTCGGTTTGTGATTTCAGGATTGCCTTGGTTCCTGAGCCAGCACCTCGATTTGCACTCTCCTTGCCTGCCTTTGCTTGGCCTCGACTCTTCACTGTCACTGGAAGTTACCTCTGCAACTCACTCCCTACGACTTGATCAAAATTTTATGACACGGTTCTGCATCAGTTGCATGAAACTAGGGCGTTGATTTTGCAGGATGATGATAGTTACTCTTGGAAGCGGTAAAATGGCTTCTAAAGAATTTGATCATGTGTGCACAGGATCAGTTGGCTTCGCTAGAAGACGACTTGTCCTTTAGATGGGGTAATAGGTGGGTTCTTTATAGGCCTGAAGTTGAGTAAAGGTAGGTACATATTCAGTCAGCATCTAATGATTACAACAATGTTTACATGATGAAGTCTGTCCTTGGGTTTTTTTGCTCACTTTATGAGTGAAACTTCAAAAATTCATAATTCCAAGATGTGATCTTGAAGCGACTGTGCATTGTTGTAGTTAGCGCACTAGTTCGAATGTGTTGCTTTTCACTTACTATAAATGAAAAAGAAATGAAACCGTGCCAGGCACATGGGTTGTGTCCATGTTGGTGAGTAGTTTTGGTCACAAGAAGACAGAAATATAAGTATAATATTCCAGTACTGTTCACTGTTTCGACAAAGTGGGGAATGAGAAACGACAAGTTTGCCACTAGTGGCGGGTCGAAAGAGGGTTATTTCTTATTTCTCAATCAATGTTTTGTGTTTCAATAAAATTTAGTATTATGTTCAATAACCTCAATCAACCAACCTTTTCAGGTGATTTAATTTACAACTTATTCATCGAGTATGGTGCGTCTTGGAAATGGAGACAAGATTCACTTAGAGCATGGCCACCCATGGCCTCAGAGGGTCTCTGACCTCAAGAAGTGATGAAAAGTTTCAAGGGGCCTTTCAAAATGCTTCTTGACTCTGGATTCTAGCGTGTTAGAAATTGGGCCTTGAAATCACTATTGAGTTGACTATTCGATGATTATTCCTCTCATTCTACTTGTGATTGGTCCATTGACTATTTGATGCGCACTTTTGATACATGAAGGGCGTGCAAGGGTGGGGGAATGTGAGTGCAAGGGTGGGGGAGTGTGAGTGCAAGGGCCCTTCACATGTAGATGAATAATTTGAGAGGGTTAGTCCTAGTGTGCATGGGTGGGAATGCCCTTAGCCACCAAAACACTCGGCAGATGTAACTGATAAACCAGAGTCACTTTTTCCCTTTCACACTTCACGAATTACAACGTTTCCATGATTGAAGGATGATTTCTTTTTCTAGAATTTGCAAGAAACCAGAGCGCAGAATACACGCCTATGACCGAAAAATCTGGCTCCTGCCCTCGTCGGCAGTCGTCGGCGTAGAACACTGTCTGCACTGACTGTGATCAGTTACTTCTTCATCAATATAAAGCAGGCCTTCACCGAACTACAGTCATATTTCTCGGTCTCTTTTTGCGAGTTGGCTCTGTTTCATTTGGTTTCCTTCCTTGCTTCAGCTTCTTGAGTACCAACTGCGTCTTGTGACTCGACCCTGCTATCTGTGAGCCTCCAACCTTGTTTTCATTGTCCACTTGGCAACTCTGAGTTTTATGGACTGAGTTTTATGCACAAGATAACCTTCGACAGCCGGAACGTTAATGCCAAGTTCTTTTGTTGAGTCACTTGATGTACTTTTGGTTGATGTAAAGGCTCCCATTCAACAAGGCTGTGGAAAAGAACCCCACCAAGCAGAGTTGATTTCATGAGTTCATTCTCTTTGCTGTGTTGTTGACGAGTTTCTGTCGTAATGGCTCCATGGCCGTTCTCTTTTTCTCTTTTCTCGCAGCAAATGGTAACGGGTTTGATCTTGTGACGACTAACCTTTGTCGATGTTTCTTTCTTTCTTTCTTTCTTTCCAGGCGCAGCATGCAAGTCTTCAAAGAGACGCAGAGGCTCAGCAGCTTCAATGGGCCGACCCCGGGATCTGCAAGCACTCCTCCGGACGGAAAGCCTGTACGTGAGAATAACGGCGAAGTGGGAGGCCGGCCATGGCGACCTCGCTGAACGATCTTTGCTCCATCCCTGACTGGGCATTCAACACATAAGTTATCGGCAGGTATTCTTACAATGAAGTATGATCGTGTCTTTTTAACAGCAGATCGACGAGGTGATCTTCACAGCACCTCATTTCGGAGAATTATCCGCCCAGCACAGACAGATTGTGCAAGAAGCTAAAAAGGCGAATATCAAGTTAACCCACCGATCTTTTTGTCCGCATCAGGGTTGACTTGTTTCCAGAGCTCAGTATAGAAATTATAGCTCATGTAAATGTCTTTGCAGAATATCTTGGGTTTGCTATGAACTTGCACGGCCGTGCTTGTGTACAGACAGAGCTTACAAATGTCTCTATACTCCTGGTTTTGCTATGAACCATGCTTGTGTACAGACTGAGCTCGTAAATGTTTGCGCACTCCTGGTTTTGTGTATAGATGTGCAGACAGAGCTTGTAAATGCCGGTGTGCACATTCCTGCTTTTGTGTACAGATGTGCAGACATGATATATATTGAGAAATTTCTACTGTAATCCTTGTGCCTGAAACACCTCTTTGTGTCTTGATCAAACCCAATTCCCCGAGGAAGTCATTGTCATTGTCAAATTTAGATAACCATGAGAACAAATAAGGTGGTTACCCCATAACCTATTGACGTCTTACACCAACAGCTAGGGGTATTTTCCACAATCAATGCTACAATCTAGCATGAGTAACATGTGAAAATGGGTTCTTTTGTTGGTTTTAGTATATGTAAGTGTGGTTATGGATTCATTGATGTTTGTTTAACCCTTAAACGTCCTATGGGGATGGTATATACGTTGTCGTATGATTGAGATTTGCTACCAACAAGAAACTCTAAATTGAGATCTTAATAGCCCATTAGAACCGCATTGATGTAAATTTCAACTTTTCTTTTGCACCCAATCTTATTAAAGGTGTGGATTCATTCCAAATACAACCAAAATACACCGTACTCTATTGGTCGCCACGGCACGTTCAAACGTTTAAGGGTTAAGCATCATTAGTGTGTGCAATACAAATCTTCTTTAAACAAAAACATCTCTACCTATATGATGTGAATGGGATGTGTCATGAATGCTTCAACTTTGAAAATTTATAACTAATTCATTCTTCATCCAAAAATTATGTTTCAACTTGTGGTGAAATCTATTTCTTCTTGCCTAACTCTAAAAAAATACTAATACTAAATAATATCAATGCCTCATATCCGTATTTCTTATTCAATTGGGAATGGGGTAACCACCTTATAAGGGTGTCAATTATTCATTTGAGATAAAATTTATAAATTTTTAGAAGTAATATAGAGTGTCTTTTAACCAATTTGAGAATATTCATAGAATATACCATGAATATACACAGGGAACCTTGACCATATTACCAGGTAGTACAAGAATGATGGTAAATTCTTGGTAATCACTTGCTGAATTGAACAACCACTTGCAAAACTTGTTGTAAACGGCAGTTTTGGAGTAATGTTTACTTCCTAGTGAATTGGACAAGGTTCCCTGTGATACCCTAAACATACTATAAATAATGGAATATTTCAATTATTTCATAGCTCCCCGTTAATTACCCTTAGTTCGCTCATGTATACCAAAATTTTACACTAAGTGACTACCCTGAACCCAATTCTAGTCCTGTTGTTGAGCATGGTTGTGTGTAAAGTGTGAAGAGTCAATGTTGTTGTATGATGCCAATGGTCTTGGCTTTTTGAGATGGAAAGGATTTTTATCGTCGTGTCTTAGAAAAAGAAATAGGGGGCAGATTCATTTTGGTGTACAGTACAATCAGATGGGAGGTATCAAAAGCTACAAGAAGGCATGCGTGGCCAAACGCCAGGATGTATGGGCACGTTAAATTTTATACACATGTGAGGTTGGAGGTATCAAATAGTACATGAACAAAGACATGCCACATGCCATGTATGCTTTATGACAAATGTGTCAGATGTTTGTTTTGGTGATGTCATCAACAGTGAAGAAAGAAGGGTGAGAGCACACTCAATGCATCACTGACAAATGTGCTCTGAGTTCTAAGAATGTTATGACAGTTGAGCATGGAAACAGCTGCAGGGGTTCGAGCATTCCCACCCATGCACGCTAGGACTAACCCTCTCAAATTATTCATCTACATGTGAAGGGCCCTTGCACTCACACTCCCCCACCCTTGCACGCCCTTCACGTATCAAAAGTGCGCATCAAATAGTGAATGGACCAATCACAAGTAGAATGAACCAATCACAAGTAGAATGAGAGGAATAATCATCGAATAGTCAACTCAATAGTGATTTCAAGTCCCAATTTCTAACACGCTAGAATCCAGAGTCAAGAAGCATTTTGAAAGGCCCCTTGAAACTTTTCATCCACTTCTTGAGGTCAGAGACCCTCTGAGGCCATGGGTGGCCATGCTCTTATGATCGTAAGAAATACAACTACCCCTAAACATACCAACCCTTTGAACAGAAGTAGATTCTAGCCTCAAAAGTGGATATTAGCATGGCTGAGATGTACATGAGGTGTACATGAGAAGACCATTGTAAACATAAAATCTACCCAACAAATTTGACATACTTGTATTTGGAGGCCTCTCCAATATTATCAACAGCTCCTCATTACAAGAGATTTATCGTAATTGGTAGAGAATTTAATAGGCTTTCAAAGGTGACTTGGATGAAAATCATCCAAGATTGTATGAGAAAGTTACAAGGCTTCAAATTTGTTCATGATCCAATTTCTGGACGCTGGGACGTTTACAGGCTACTGTACAGTACTGAAATGAGATTAGTTAAGCTTAAGCCAGGTGGCCATTGAGATAAGAAGAGTAATCTCTTTCACTCCTTCACATTCATATCATGGGGCTCCTTTTCGCTTACTGGACTCATAAGAAAACACTCACAGTAGATATGAACCTGAAGAAGAGGAAGAAAAGTCCAATGAAATTATCTGCTTGAAATTTCTTTGTCAAGGCCTTTTTTTTCCCTACACATGACGATGATTATGTTTGAGGTTTCCATACTTTCAAATGATAGAAATAACCTAAAAATGGAGTAAAATGCAAGCTTTTAATTTCCAGTGCTCTTCACTTTCTCTAATTCCACTGCTTGCACTTCTAAATAGGCTTTTACATGTGTTCGCAACTTGACAAGTGGAAGTTTTCCAATCATGTGTACATGCTTAAAACAAACAAGGAATGTGCAATTATAGAGGGTTGAGCGTCGTGGAATTACAATGTGCAATTAGAGAGGGTTGAGTGTTGTGCGATTACACTGTGCAATTAGAGAGGGTTGAGTGTTGTGCGATTACACTGTGCAATTAGAGAGGGTTGAATGATGTGCAATTAGAGAGGGTTGAGTGTTGTTGTAGGCAATTGTGGCTATGGCCAGGGGCCGGGGAAGAATGGTGATTGCACTAGACCAAAATACGAGAGTGGAGAAGATGAGGAGCTTTGCGTTCCAGAGGCTGATGGCCACCAAGTTCAATGAAGAGATGGCAACTCAACTGCCGGATCATTTGACAGCACATGAGTTTTTGGACTGTGGGTATGGGCATGACATTGGAAAATACAACCATGGGGATAGTACTAGTCGACTGGACACCGGACGCCGCCTTGGCTTGCCCTTATCACCCAAAAAACGTGAGTTTCTAATTCAAGACGATGTTGTTTTCACATCTTCTCACACATTAAAAAAAACAAAAATAATAATTTACTAGAACTCTTCTTAAGGTTTGAACCCCATTTTGATTTCAAGATTTAGCCATAACATGAATCTCAATCAGAACCTAGAACCTAAAATGAAATAAGATTTCATGCACAAGGTTCAAAAAATTTGAGTTAATCCCTAAAGGACCAAGGATTCATAGTTTTAAAATGACAATTTCAATTGATCATATTGCGAAAGCATAATTCAGATAGGATCATATTCTATATTTTTGAAATCAGTGAAGAACATTGCATATTTTATGTTCAAAAGACAAATAAATTTGAATAAAAAAAGTCTACAAAGACCTATTCAAAATTGATATAGTAAACATGAGGTCCAATTTGAGCTTCTTGGTCCTTTTGGGGTTTAAGGATGGCAAACAACTCTTTTTAGTTTCAATCCTTCAGTTATTACAGAGTGTGCATTTAGAGAGGTTTTGAGTGCATTATAGTTGTTTTTTGCTTTTTTTTGTTTGCTCCAAATGATGAAAATACTAAGTAGAAAAGTGCTTTGAACAAAACACAAAAGAAGGCTGAAAATGATACATGCAGGTATGGCCAAGTCTGAATCTTCTTCGACAACGACATTGCCACGACATAAAGCAGGTTGGGATTGGAGTAAAGCCAGGATATATGGCAGTATTCCCAAAGGCATCTATGGAGATACCACGTTCTAACATTCACTTAGTAGTTCATTGGAAAAGCAACCAAACAAATTAAAATTGTATGAAGGCCTAGATAGATGACTCTCGCTAATTACGATGTAAGCTTGCCTCATAGTTGTCCGTGCGACCACTATCCCCAAGAATCTTATAATCATTATGTCGGTCTTCAATCTGGATTGAACTTCTTCGATTGTGATAGTTTGAAATAGATAATTATTCTCTTGCAAGAGCTTCTCATATGGAAGCTCATCATAACATTCAGTAGCCTTCCAAGAGGGTGCATTTTAGTTTCATCCACCTTTATATATGGAGTGATTAGTGATTTGTAATTGAATGAATTATTGAATCAAATAAATAATTACAAAACAATGATGAATTGTGAATGAATCAAATATACAATTACAAAACATTGTTGAATTGTGATTGAATGAGTGCTTTTGATTGATGTTCACTATGGTTGTTACTCTTGCTTAACCCCTAAAGGACCAAGTGTCCTAACTAGGACATTTAGAGAATCGGGTAGGTTCCGGTGAACACATTTTTAATCAAACTTTGAAGGAAATTTAATAGTAGATTCCCCAATGTGCCACGAAAATGGGGATTCTTTTTTTTTTGAATTCCGACACCGTATGTGAAAGTTATGAGGGGAAATGTGTTTTTTTCGGGAGAAAGGGCAGCGGGGCAGTAGAGAAATAGTTGAATTTTAGGGGGGGGCAACAAGATGGGCGGTGTGTGGAAAATGGGGTGGACTGTGGGGGGCAGAAGACCACCCCGTTTCCCAAACTCATAAAAACATTTAAAAATAATATCTTTAAAAAATTAAAAATTATTTTTTTATAAATAAAAATTATTATTTAAAACTGAAAAGTATTATTTTTAATTAAAAATATTATTTTAAACTAAAAGTTCAATTTCATAATTAAAAATATTATTTAAAAATTGAAAAATAAAATCATTTTTAAAAATAAAAAATAAAAAATAAAAATCGTCCAATGAGGGACTGCCACGTGGCACTGTACCTTGAGAGTTAGTGGGGTCATGAACATTGGAATGGGTTGGCACTTCAATTCCCTTCCTCCACCCTTTATTTCCCCCCTAACCCCCAAAATTCTTAGAAAATGTGCTACATGTCTTCTAAAACTTGGAGATTTATTTTTTTTTCAAATTTTTTTTTGCCATTTTGTAGAGGGTGTAATGTACTTGTGTTTCACCGCTCGGATTTGTATTTTAAATAAAGAAAGTCGAAAATATTGCAATTCCAAAAACATATAGTCTTTTCTGAACTTTTAAACCCCCAACAAGTGCAAGGTGTTATTCAACATCCTAAACATCTCCAAACGCAACGAAAATTGGTACACAACTAAGTAACATCATATAGAATGTGAAAGTGAAGTGCGACAAGTTTCGGTAGTGAGGTTTTTTTGATGTAGCTGTGGTCAAACGCATCTGAAATTTTCGGGCATGTGTTTTTTTGGGGTGTTTTTTTCCATCAAACGCAATTATCTTGCAATCCGTGCGGTCAAAATCAACGAAATTTGTTGTGTATGTTTTTCAAATAGTTTCGGACAAGATCTTACGGTTAAAAGGTAAAAAATAACATTCTTTTGGATATTTTTCATGGGGGAGTAAAAATGGCAGCATTGGAGTGTTTTTGGAGGAAAAACACTCCGGTGCTTTAGGGGTTAATGCCACATGCCCCCATAACTACTGATTTGATGTAGAATATCCCACATCATTCTGTTGGAGGGAGGCAAAAGTCACAAAGGCTATTGAATGTTATGATAACATTGAGTAACCTTTGTGCGCTCTGTTTGTCCTTCATGCACTTTGCTCATCACCTTGAGACTCCACTTCGGTCCAATTAGCTACTAATGAAGTCATGTTAGGTGTGGAATATGTTGCACCATCTACTGTGGGGCCTGGTAGAGCCACTGCATGCTACTAAATGTTATGTGAATTTGGATAGTATGTGCACTTCTCTCATTTCTTCCTAAGAGCAGTAGCCCATGAATCTGAAATAGAAAATAGAAGAATTATGTTTAGGGTTTTTCCGGGCCCCGAACCCTAGCCTTTTTTTTTTCTAAGTGAAGAATCTCAAGGATTTTTCTTGAATATTGGATGAAATTATTCAGGAAATCATCTAAAGTTTAGGGGCCATGGAGCACTGATGGAGAAAGCTCTAAGGTCTTATTACCTATAATCAAGTAAATCACCCAGGAACAGAAATCAAGTGGAATTCTTTTATTTGAGTACTGTATGCAAAAGTTATATGATAAGTGTATTTATTGATAAGTGTTCTACGTTTCTTAACTTGTTATTGATGGCACACTCTCCAATATCACATTTTAATATTTGTTGTTGTGTACACATATAATGATTGGAAACTTGTGAACTCATGTATGTTGGTTACTAAAGGGGTGATAAAAAAGAGAATTATGGAGTAAACATGTGCCATGACTTTGATGTCTGAAACGGTTATACTCCCTTTGTCCTATAATAAGCTTCATGTTTGCTCAAACTATTACTCCGATTGGATTAACCCCTTAACGTACCAGGGTGTCCCTGGAATTGACAATTTGAGAAAAAACATTATAAACTACCATTTAGAAGAATATTCTGGAATTGATATACATATGAAAGTTCTAGATCTTGAATTTTAGATTCCATCCGTACGGTTCCATTCACTAATACAATCACCAATATTTAATTATAAAATTTGAAAGTTAAAATTAAAAATTCCTTCTAAATTCGATTACAAACTAAATTTCAATATTTTTTGAGTAAATTTTTTTGGAATGAGTTTGAAATGAGATACTCTTAAGTGTGGTGATACTTTGAAATTTTTGTGTTTCTTAAATTTATGACCTCATTTTTCATGATTCCACTTTGAACTAGAGTCAATGCAATTTTGGCTTGGTCAACGACTTGACATACTTCTACATTTGCAATTTTAGAAAAATATGTACTCTAGTATGACTAAATCCAGCCATTAGATAGGACAACAACTTGGTGAAGAATCTCCAAAAAATTGGATGAGTATCATCCAAGCGTTGATGAGAACGTGAGAAGGCTTTGAAATCATTCGTCGTCTAGTTTCTGGACGCTGTGACGTTTAGGGGTTAAAGATTCACACTACTGAAATGCAACATTGGAGTTAAGTCTTCTATTTTCAGGGTACATGAAGCTTATTATGGGACCGAAGAGTACATTTTACAATAAATATCTATTTATCATTTGGGACAAACATTTGGTTATGTGCTTGGTTTTAGATCATCCTACATTATACAAAATTGGATCATTACCCGTTAGGACAAACATTTGGGTATGTGCTTGGTTTTAGATCATCCTACATTATACAAAATGAATCGTTACAGGGTACTTGCAAGTTGAAGCACATAGAAATTTGCTCTTGGATATGCTTGGAGAAGTTGGAATATCTCAGGCTCTGTCGTACAGCAGAAAATACAGTTGTGGTTTCTTATCAAGTATTGCTTACGATTTCTTGGAACCCTGAGGTACACTTCTGAATAGTTTTTTTTCCTTTTTTTTCCTGAGGAAGTATGATAGTATTTTTAAGTACAATGAATCTGAGTCAACCACATGAGGGCGGCTACACTTCTGGATTTGCTTGTACGTATACCTATGTCCTATAATAAGCACGAGCTAAAGCTTTTAGAAGGAATATGCATGTTTCACGCACAAGTGGAAATCATGTCTTGTTTCAACCCGGAGTTCACTAAATTTTATTGGAATTGTTCCAACCATGATAATTATTCATTTCACTTGATCGGAACTCACATAACATTCGGTAGCCTTCGTGCTCTCTACCTTTTTTTCATGCATCATCTTGGGACTCCACACGTCCACTTAGCTATTGATTTGGTCTTGTTGGGTGTGGAATATGCTTAACCATCTATTGTGGATCAAGGCAAAGCCACTACAAGCCTCCGAATGTTATGCATGAGTAGTGACCAATTCCCACAAATTTGGAGGGACTTTGAGACATGATTTTTAGTAAATTTTTCATTGCAAATGATATTGATATGATAGAATTTCAGTGTCTCTTCGTTATGACAATGAGCAAGTGCCCACTGGAGAAAGGCCCATTCGTACAAGACTACTCTCCCTTTCATTGCAAATATGGTAATGAAGCCCACCACTACTAATTTCTTTCTTGTAGTGATTGTATGAAAAATGAAATGGTTCTAATCAACCTACGCCTAAATAGAACGATGGGATGGAAATAAGTTTTATGCATATGATTTTGGGAGACCATGAAATTTATTTACCTTAGATCGAAATAATAGTAATTCAACTTGTATTGGTTCGCAAGTCATTATCTATCACCCATGATTTGTCCTTATGTTGTATTATGTTGTACTAAAAATAGTTAGTATGGCATCTATCTAAAATTAGGGCTCATTGCATGACAATGGCTCTTCGCAATGCTAAATTGCTAATAGAGCTTTTCAAGAAAATTTGCGATATTCTATTTTAGTAAGTTAGTCAAATAAGTATTGACAGGCAAAAAAGTACAAAAAGTAGCTTTGAGATGGATTCTTTTGAAGTGCCAAGAAGGATTTATGCACATACTCATTAACCCTTAGAGGATGGCCTTGTTTCTTGAGGAAGTGGCTCTATATATTTTTTTAGTTACCACCTACGATAATAGGGTATTAAAAGTACCTTTAAAAATAAATGCATTCAAAAATATTCTCTTTTTAATTCTTGTAATAAATTTTGAAAATCCTATATCAATGTAATTCATTTTATAAGAAATACCTTCAAAGATATATTTTCACACTACATTTGTTTTGCATGCCGATTGTAATTTCTTGGCAGTGACTTCCCCTTCCAACACTTAAAACTAGATTTGAAAGGTTACACATCTCCAAATCTCATTTTGATCTTCACCACATCTTTAAAGGTTGTGAAGAATTTTAAAAAAACTGATGAACGAGAAACAACAAGGTGTCAAACCTAGATGATTGACTCATTATTATGTAAGATGCTTTAGAGACTAAATAAATGGAAGAGTCACGCATTTTCATTCCTAAACAAAAATAAACTTTGTTACAATAAACTATGTGTATTTTGTAGTATAGCTACAAAGTTTGGAAGGGCTCTATAACTTGTATTATTGTACAGTTACACTATACATGTAGATTATTCAAAAAAAATCACCTCATTGTTGATGTAGGTTGAATTGATGCAATGTCTCATCTCCTTTATTTCAGCCTAAAACCAATATATAAGCTAATTTCTCCATATGCATGACTATCTCAAAAATATGAATAGGCTAAAAATATTCCTAAAAAATGTAAATGTACTTCACAAATACAACAATGGTTATGATTATTTTTAACAATTGAAAAGTCAAAACCTACTCATAGTTACACTCACCCTATGAACACAAGTTTTTAAAAAATTCATAACTTATTTCTTAGAAAAAGAGACTAAATTCAATAATAAAAAATTACATTCATTATAATAATCGAAAGTACACTCTGGAGCTAAATGTCAAAACAATGAGATTTCTAAAAATTAGGATTCATTAACAATCAACAAGCCAATATTCACCTCTCTATCATAGTTCATGGTATGACAACTGATAAATTAATGTCCAAATAAATTGATATCTAAATAATAAATCGATATAAATCAAACGTAGAAAGAATCTCTTGCAATTATATGTAAATAGAGTTTGATGTAAGATATGTGAACTCAAAATCAACACTTATCTTCTACCTTTCATCTTCGTAGGCATATGCAATTTTATTTTATAGTGGATTAGTAACCTCTCAAAGAGAAACCTAATTCAAGTTGTTTTTTATTTTTCCAACAATTTTTTTAAGACTCTACAAAGTTTCAAAAGTGAATTTATAGAATACTTGCACACAACATTACAGTCTTTTTAAACAGAAAACCTTGAAGCACAAAATACTTCAACTCTCATTGGTTGCCTCAAAAAGCTCATCAATTTCTATTAGTTGGTAGTGAGAACTTGTGCCCATTTTTCCTACATCTTGGTGATTCAAGCACCATTTTGAGGCATCCACTTTCAAATCCTATCTCAATTAGGGTTCACAACAAGTTTTCTCATGTGGAAATGCAACATTGCTTGCAAGAGATAATTTGGTCACTTTAATTGTTTCAAAAACCTCTGTTGCAATGGCCCTTTGTCCGGTGGGCACTGAGTCATTAACATTATGAACAAACACTTTATTCAAGCCGGCCTTGAAAAAGGATTGGAATTTCTATCTATCTATCTCCCAGAACCCTTAATTCAGATATTGCGTAAATTTTCACCACACATGAGTCCGAGAAAATTGGCAGTCAATACATTAACCACACTTCAGAAACAAAAGAGGAAACAAAATGTGCTCTGGGATGTGCACACACTTCCATGTCTCGACCCGCAAAAATGAAGGATACATCAAACATTTAGAAGAGCAATCCAAGATTCACAGCTTCAAAAGAGATGGCATAAAATCAGTCGTTCCATCCCCGCATGGCAACCCCATTGAATCAGTATGTTCATCATCCCTAATTAAATATCCATGCTACTCAATTAATTGTGAAAAGGAGCATGAAAATGTTAAATATCCATGCTACTCAATTAATTGTGAAAAGGAGCATGAAAATGTTGCCAAATTTTCTTGACAAAATGAGGCTCAAGAAAACCGATGCATTCTACAATGTGTAGGATTGAAGAATACATTCCATCGAGGTGTTGATTGGCTGAAACTCCTTTTCTCTACCTTTTCCTCTCCGCCTTTGAAGCCCATAATTAATGGAATGTCATTAAAATCCACAAGTCATCATGTTGACGTTTTCTTTGCATAAATTAGGGATTTAAGTAGAACGTGATTATCCAAAATTGGCATGATTCCATCATAAACGAGTAGAGTGGGTTTGTGCAAGAGACACATTAAAATTATTCCAATAAGTTGGACGCTTGTGCAATTTCTATCCATGATCTATCACATACCCATTCCACTAGCGATGAAGAAACTATCAAACCTAGTTTTGAACCATAATTTTATAACATCTACTTCTATTTTGCAAAACATAAAAATTGATTACATAGAACAGAGAAAAGATTCATGATAGGACCCCACATCATGAACTAGACCAGTTGTAGGTCTTTTTGAACATGTTTCTCTAGCCTACACAATCAGCGTTTTTATTAGTGTAGGCACTTCACCCATGGAGAGATGCATATTGTGGTAAAAAATTTGTGGGTGTTTTGCAGGTTCACGTTCGGATCACGGGGAAAGTGCAGGGCGTGCACTTCCTCACTTGGGCCCGGGAGCAAGCAAAACATATGACCATCAACGGGTGGATTCGCTACGTGAAAGATGGATCCGTCGAAGCCGTGTTCTCTGGAAAGCCTGTTTCCGTGGACCAAATGCTCGATCTGTGCAAAACTGGACCCGGGTATGCCAAAGTTGAGGAAATAGAGGCCGAAGCTTGCGATCCGCCACCTGGAGCTGGATTCCAACAATTGCCTATATATGAGTAATTTTCTGCATTTTCAATCCAAGTTTCATTAAGTATGTTTATTATGAAGTTGTCATTCTTCATTGGTTTACTTAAATTTTAACTTGAAGTTTTTATCATTTTATCAATACTCCAGAAGGTTTACTTGAAGTTTTTATCACTTTATCATTACTCCAAAAGGTCCACTCAAAGTTTATATCATTTTATCATTACTCCATAAAAGTTTACTTGAATTTTTTTTATCATTTTAAATTTTACCGTAAATGTTTTTTCAATGACAGAAAAAAAAATCCAAAAAATGGAATAATGTCCATGTTGAGAAATAGTGTTCAGACACTAAACCACACTTATAGGACCTCTTTACATTAGAGGCAAGAAGCTGTGAGGAAAGAAATTTTAGCCAATGAAAAATTGATCTTCTTAATTTCTAAGCCTCCCATTAGCTGAAATTTCTCTCCTCCGGACTTCTCGCCTCTAGTGTAAAGAGGCCCTTAGTGTAGTGTTGTGGCAATTCTCACATTGTTTAAAATGTTGTGTTTCACCGGAGCTGACATGGGCTTTTCTGTGCCATGCATGATGTGCCAGTCCAACAAAAGGGCCCATCAAAGAGGTACTACGGTAATCTCCACATTATGATGAAAGTTCTTTTCTTTACCCTTCTTTTTAAAAATGAAATTGTTTCAACTTAGGATTACAACAGAATCTCACTCAAATTATATACAAGGGATTTTAATTGTGTGATTGTTCACAGCAAAAAATTGGAAAACCAAAGCCTGCAAGAAGGGAAACTTCCAAATTCCAGTTAAAGAAAATAGGTCAGCCAATTCCAACAATTGGCAATAGCTGACCTACCGCTGGTGTATAACTTAGAAACTCCGGTCCTCTTTCGAAGGCTGACATGAATAAAGTGTTCGTTCATAATGTCAATGACTCAAATAAAGTGTTCGTTCATAATGTCAATGACTAAGTGCCCACCGGACAAAGGGCTATGTACATGATTGAAGATTAATTAGTATGCCTAGTTGGTATACTCTTGAACAAGTTTCACGAGTAGAAAGGGTGGTCTTTGGGAATTAAGAAATAGTTTGAGATCATGGTGACAATACAGGCTTTGGGCACCTCGTTTTAACATTATTCCCTGATGCTCAAATACCCCTCTTCTATTTATGTTTAAAATATGTTCATTCATTGGGGTGATAGAATAAATATGCACATGCAATGATTAAAGAAATTTGTGCTGATTTCAACATAATTTGTGTTGATTTTAGCATAAACTAAGGCAAAATCTTATAGACCATACGTGATTTACTTCTAATGCGGATGTGTGGGCTATTGGTAATAGCACACATAAAAACAAGGCACGTACTTCTTTTTCCCTCCCTTTTGCACGTGTGTATAGTCGAGTGTATAGTATTGGATTTTCTCTTACTTGTACATCATCACATGACTCAAATAGTGTACTTGGTCAATATAATGTAACCATTTCTTTTTTACTTTTTAAAAAAAGTCAATCACAAAATATAGTGATTATGGGCTTTCACTTCAATCAAAAAGTTTGGATTATAATTCAAAATTTCTAATGGGTCTTAGTTTGGTGAATAAGATCACTCAAAAGAGAAAATTATTCATGACATTTATCACACATTCTTATATGTGGTGTTTCATTGATAAGTTATCAGATTAATGCATATTATTGCATTAGATTGTATTCCTCCACGCATGCTTCAATCTAGCCTCAACCATAATTCTCTTCTCCAATCTCTCAAGATATGTACCAAATTTTTGTACCAAAGGGTTTGTATTAGGTTGACAATAGATCTACATTGTTTCATAACGGATTTGAATGACATTGGAACATCATCCCAAATCAACTTTAAACCATGACCTACAACACTTTGCATTTGTAAAAGTAAATAAAACTCCAATTATTATTCAAAAACATTATTGATTAAGACATTACAAAAAAATCTCAAGCCTCTAAAAGGCTACTAAATTGCCATGAAAAAATACTAATATAAAAATAATTTTAATAATTAATAATTTTAATTAATAATAATTTTAATTAATAATTATTCTTTGTTTACAAAAATCATTAAAAAATATAATGTGGCTCTATTTTGGCCACTTCAAACTAATTCTTTTTAAATTGTGATTTATTTATTTTAAATTATTATTATTATTTTGCATGGCAGTTTGTATGAGTTAATGGCCTTTTGGAGGCTTGAAATTTGTGTAATGGTTTGTTTATTTGATAACATGTTATAAAATACACTTCAACACAAATGAAGAACTTCATTCTTTTGTTGAAAGTTGACATTAATTGTGAGCCCATTCATCCATTGTCTACCAAACAACAACCGTCAAAGTTTAAGAACTCCAATGTTTCATTAGATTTTTTGATTTCAAGTTTTTCAACACTTCACATCTAAGCTTGATATTAAACGCAATGCAAATTTCTCACTAAAATTTAAGGCTCAATTGTGTATAGTATCAAAGATGGAATGAATGAGTTTGACCCTAAACCTATGAGACTTTAACAAATGCTTACCATACATTGCCACATCTCGGGGGGTTCACTGGTGAAAATTTTAGAAACAACGTGCGATAAAAAATAGGGTCCAATATATTCATTGTAGATAAATTTTGTAAAAAATGTACATGTAAAATAGGGGATTTAAAAAAAATGAAACATGTTTACATGTAAAATACCATCACATATAATATTCTCAGGCTTTTTACATGTAAAATACCATCACTTTATAATATTTTTTGCAAGGTAAAT
The DNA here is from genome assembly GCA_022496805.1 of Pohlia nutans. Lineage (NCBI taxonomy): Eukaryota > Viridiplantae > Streptophyta > Bryopsida > Bryales > Mniaceae > Pohlia > Pohlia nutans. The sequence continues at coordinate 12,588,999 of CM040091.1, read as the reverse complement.
AACCCCCCAAATAAATAGGTCATTATCGCAGGTGTATGCAAAATATACAAGGGAGTGCCCTCCCCGAGTGCCACATTCATTAAAATGATTGACAAATTTTTTTAAAAGTAGTACTTATCTAAATGATTGTTTCAAATCTCACACACACACAAATATATACACACACATATTAATGTAGGTGAGGGATTAGATTGGTAAAAAGAATTAAATGAAAATAGACGTCAAAAATTTAGGAAATTGCTTTGTTCTATCAAAAAAATTGCCAACCAGTGAAAAAGATAGCTAAAAATAGCCCAATTGCTACAGTGGGAAATAGTTGGCTAATTTCAAAAAATGAAAATGAAAAAAAATGGGAATTTTAGCCAAAATCTGTGCAGTGAAAATGGAGTAGTAGTCAAGTTTAGATCATTGAATAGTGAACATGCATTGAAAGTAGTTTGTGTTCACACCATACAGATGAACATCATTTTGAGGAGTTCAAATTAGGGTTTGGTCAATTTTCACCTCGGCAAGGTTTAGGATAGTCGATAAGTTACTTAGCAAGCGCATTGAGGGTTTGTCTCTCTTGTTGCATGTTCACATGCTCAGAAGTCATAGTTGTGCGAAGGGAATGCACACTAGGGACAACCAATTTTTTGTCCCGGTGTACTGGGGTCCTAATTTTTTTGAAACCAATTAAAAAAAATGTAACAAAGATTTTTGGAATCTTAAAATTTCTCCACCTTCTAAAACTACCTCAAAATCTTTGAAAATTAAAATTTCTCAAATGTCTTTATTACATTTTTCTTAATTGATTTCAAACGATCAGCACCCTAGTACACCAGGACAAAAATATTGTTGACCCTAGTGTACGTTCACTTTGTGAATTAGAGATCAGAGTGCAATCCTCTTGTTGTTTGTTCACCTACTGAAATCTTTGGATCTAGAGCGTGAAGATTTATGCTCCTAGGTTTAGAGTCTATTGGAGGCTTGAGACTCTCTGTTCATAATATCAACAACTAGTGGCCATTAGAGAAAGGGCCATTGGAACAAAAGCAAAGTGCATATATCAGCTTCACACTATGGCCGTTCAAGTTGAGAGGCCGTGAGATTGAGTGGCCAAACTTTATTGAGAGTCCAAATAAGTGGGCTGAAAATAAACAATAAAATTTATTTTTTATTTTTTATGAAAAGGAATTGATGGCTTCTTAACCATAATTTGGATTTCCATTCCCGTTCAATCCAAACTTCTTTTTGAGAGACTGTCACCTTGGTCAAAAAGTGTTACCATGTTGGTATTTTGGAAGGTGACGGCCTTTGGACTTTGGCCTCTAGTGTAAAGGGTCAAGAGGCCGAATTCTTGGTTTCTTGCAATCTAATTGGTAGAAATTGACGGCCACTTGACCTTTGGCCATAGAGTGAAGCGGACTGCTTGGCTATGTGAAGCAGCCCTCAGTTTAGGGCCATAGTGTGAAGCTGTAAATGTAATAGCGGGTATAGGAAGGGTAGCATCAGGAATTTCAGACCCCACTGATTCTGCACGATTTCAGTGCGTTTATCGTTAAACACTGATTCCGCACGTCATACGTGCATTAGAAGTGTCGTTATCGTACGGAAGTGACATGCATTACTAAGATGTCGATGCAGTGTCTTTTCAATGATTATGACAAAAGTGTTGTTTCCGCACGAAAGTCGTACTTGACGGAATCCGTGCGTTAATCGTGTATCTACATTACATGGCTAATAAGACACGGATAACATGCGGTTTTAGTTAATGTGGATTCAGTATCGTATACGTATCATATTCATGCCTTTTACTATATTCGTGCGATTTCAGTATCTATTATAATGCAAATTATTTTCGTACGACATCCGTGTACAATATTTTAATATATTTTTGGAATATTTTGGAATCTTTCAAAATATTTTATATTATTTTGGAATATGTTGGAATATTCCAAGAATCTTCTTTAAATTATAGTTACGGTTTAATTTCCCAAAACATTTTTAGATCTACATTTATAGAGTTTAGAAGCAATACACATTAAAATTTCAAAGAAATAATATATTATATTTTTAGAATTCAAATTTGGTATTATTGGTTATCATTGTACTTTTCATCATAGGAGCAAAAAAAAAATAACTCACAACCACCACGATTTTGGCAAAAAATTTAAAAAATCAAAATATTATGAAAAAAATCCTAGATATAGAAAAAGTCCTGCATAATCTAGTGCAAAAAAAATTTGGAAAAAAAGTTTTTCTCACATAGTTAAAAACATTCAAAGTCCGCTGAAAAAAAAGAAAACAGCTCACAGCCATGATCTGCCATCACGATTTTGGCAAAAAATTAAAAAATTAAAAATATCATGAAAAATCCTATATATAGAAAAAGTCCTGCATAATCTAGTGCAAAAAAAAATTTGAAAAAAGAATTATATACACATGGCAAAAAATTGCCAATGGTTTCAATCTTTTATAATTACCAAAAAAGTTCCATTCTATGCATCGAGGGTTTGTGGTGATTTGGTGGTTTGGAGCTTGGTTGATAATCGGGAGGTCGTGAGTTCGAATCACACCTTCGGCGATAGAGCTTGGGCCCCACCGTGGGTTTGGGCAATTTCCGTGCAGTTAAAGTGGGTAGCAAGAAAAAAAAATTAAAATTTTTAAAATTTTTAAAAAAAATTTAAATTTTTTTAATTGTTTTTTAAATTTTTTAAATTTTTTTAAATTTTAAATTTAATATTTTTTAATAATATTATTTTGATCAAATTTAGATATAGAAAGAAAATAAAATCTAGATATGGAAAAGATGATGTCGCACGAAAAACGCACTGAATCAGTGTAGTTTTAAAGACGATTAAAACACGACATTTGACGACTATAAAGAGTGTTGAATTCATACGTTTTCAATAGATGTATCAATCGTGTCAAATCAATACTATATCCGCTTGTACGAACATCGTGTCATATCAGTGTAGTTGCGATGAATGACGCAGCAATGCGGAATCAGTGCGAAAACTGTACGAACCCTTGAAATATCGGAAATCACACTGAAATCGTGCGGAATCAATGGGGTCCGAAATTCTTGATGTGGATGTTGTATGTCATGCAAATATAGAATACTAGATGCAATTGTAGCAAGAGATGTTGAATACGTGCTCCATGCGTAGGTGCCTAAACCATTTCTCTTAGTTCTACTTCAATTTCCGCATTTAATTTATTACTGGACGTTTAGAGGTTAATCATTTAAACATTAAAAAACTCAAATTTAATAATCAAATCTGTAAAAAGAAATATACATCAAAAACTTGATTAGTAAAACTTTGAAAATATAAAACAATACAAAATTTTGAGATTTACATTATTGTCGGTTTCATTCAAAATCAACATTACTGTGTAAATGAGATACAATTTTATGGGGTGTATTCTTTAAATCTATTTATAGAAAATTTCAATTAGATACTAGTTTGTATAATTTGTCATTGTTTTGCATCTAATAAATTGCATGCCTAAAATTGAAAGAGTAAGAATAAATAATACCAAACTATGGAAGACAATGTCATTCATCATTATATCTTTTTATTTTTATATATATAGAGAAAAAGAGATAAATTGATAAATAACATTTGTTTTGTTAAAATTAAAGTGCACATGCCATATAAAAAGTGCACATGCTGAAATTTTTCCAACACACCTTCATCATTACTTTTTCCTAAACTAGAAGGGCGGTGGGCTTAAGCCCATCCTTTTCATCATTTTAAACACACCAATTACAACAATATGTATGCATTTTTACATTGAATTCCCTATATTTGATACATACATATACGAATATAAAATTGTATGTGCATATACACAATTTAGGCTCTTTGTTGACATCATACTGAGTCAATGGTAAAATCAACCAAAAAATTAAGTGCACATGGCTATGTGCACTTTTAACAAAACAAGTGTTAAATGCAAACAACATATTGACATCAACAACAAAATAAGGTGTTTAGGGTACACTAATACAAAGGCCTCCCTACACAACCAGAGAGACCAAGATTGTCACGAAAACATCATAAGACCACCAAACTGCATTATGGTGGTGTGACAATTCATTTAGGTGGTGTGACAATTCATGTAGGTGGAATCATACACATAATTTTCTAAACATAAATTGGCCTTTTGTTCCATCATACTCCAATATAGGACCACCAGATAGCCACACTTTACTCATCGGTGCCTATTACTAGGCTCAGTGATCATCGCTTGATAAACTTATTTTCATCATGAATGCATGCATTCACTATAGCATCTTGGTTTTGAAGTTTTCCAAAACTAAGTGTTTGGTCATGATTTGTAGATCCGATACTATGGTGGTCCTCTCCATTGCTTTGCAATCTTAAAAGAGAACTCATTTTTTAACACTCACCTTTTGGAAACCCACTCCTTTATATATAGAGAGAAAGACACACACACACGTGCATGAGAGGGTATTATTTAGAACAAGCATGAACAAAATGTATGTATATGAGACATATTGCAATCGAGAAAGAAGTATATATATGGAGTCTGGAGATAAATGCCTCATTTTTAACCCCTATCTACATATGAAAATTTATTTTGTCGCTGTGAGATTTGTACGTATATTGTTTGATTTTTAACACAAAAAATGTCTATATGTATAGTGGTTTTATTAGATAATTCATGAGTAGAGATTAGGAGATTCATATCATAATTATTCCTTTTTAGTGTGTATTTAAAAAAATTAATGTGTTGGAATCAACCCTTTCTATTCTTTACAAATCCAAAATAGTTCTTTAACCCCTAAAGGACCATGCTCATTCCTAAAATTTTATCACTTTCTCGTGATACTTTCAGAAAGGCAATCGTATCTCTTGATTGGTATTCATGTAGAAAACTTCACCATTGAAGTTCAAAAAGGACTTAGTCATGAGACTGTACATCCATTTTCAAAACAATCTACCGCATATATTACATGATTATAAGGTTTGATCATAAGTTGATTTCTGAAAATTTTGAACAAAATCAACAGGTCATTCATTGAAAACTTTCTCATAAATTTAAAAACCATGATTAGCATTTGAAAGTTTAGGAGCATACAAAGATGTACTATATCTAGGTGCCCACAAAAAATGGTGTTCTAAAACTAAATACAACAACGATGATTGATTCTCAAAGATTTATGTTTGGGTGAAGTGACTTGTTGGTGACTCATTGAGCCGGTGTTTGTGATGGCTATTAATTTTTACATTGCAAAAATGTTTTAAAGAATTCAAATATACATTTGGAATATTCCAAAATATTCCAAAATAATACAAAATATGTAGAAAATATTCCAATTATTTTGAAAAGATTCCATTTAAAATATATTTAAACATTTTTCGTAATTATTTTATAGTGTTAATGATGCAGTAATGGAAAATATTATATATTGGACAGTTCTTTTCTTTTACGAATGTGACGTCCAAGTGTGAAAACGCCCTTCAAGTCATCAACCACCCTAACTACAATGTCCCAAGTTCACCTACGTTGACGTTTTAATTTTTTCCCGACGAATCAATCAACATAATTGCAAATCTTGAAGGATTTTTGTGTTCTTGAAACGAACATTTTCAATTCTCTAGTTAACATTGAGTCAAAATTATGAAATCCAAACAAGTTATTAAAGTAATGAAATTGTTCGAGGACACAATGTGTCCACCTGGTCCTTTAGGGGTTAACCCTTTAGTGCCTAGCAAGCCAGATTATGGTCACTGCAACGTCGGAAATGCAAATAACAGAGAATCCGTGAAGAATTGGAATTTCAGTTCTGAAGTTCAGATTTGCGCACATACATTACGCACCTTCCAGAAAAAGAAATTTTCAATTTGGAATTGTACAACTATCAAAATACCTATCAACAGAACGCAAAATTACTGCAAATACTTGAAAATACAGTAAATACTTACAAATACAACATATGTATTGTGTAGTATTTCTTGTGTTTGGAAGTTTGTTATCTTGTTTTATTTTTTTGGATTGTGTTCTCTTCTTCATCTTCCATTAGTGTGTGTAATCCGATCTTGACTAATGTACCCACTCCTGTCAATTTTCAACGTATAAAATTTTGTCCTAAACCGTACATGGACAAGTCACTTTCACTTATAAATCTCACAATAATTATGTGTGAGTCTATTTTTGATATGAAAGATTGCAACGGAGAGGTGTTGACATAGGGCATAGCTGAACGTCTTTGCTTTTATTTTTGAAAATTTACCTCAAATTCTATTTAACTTTGAAGTCACACACCCCCCAAAATCTCGTTTTTGAGCGTGCATTATACAGTTCAAATACATACTATAATCTTCCGATCCCACCATCGGATGATTCTCAAATTTTAATAAAATGTGTGCTCTCGAGTTGAGAATAGCATTGTACGGTTACTTTCTAATTTAACCCATTCTATTTTTGGTAGTCTCAACCACAGTGGAAAAACCCACTGAAATCCAGAGCTGTCTGCTACAGTACCCTAGGCACTAAAGGGTTAATGATGGGAACCATACTCAATTGTTTAAAGTCCCATTTTAGGCATATATACCTTGTTCTTGATTTGGAAAATCATCTACAAGACACCATTATGAAAATCAATTTTTTTATATTTAAGTCAATTTTTTTCTTGATTCCCATTGATATCAACTCCTGTAAAAATTCACATTCACAAATGTCTTTGTCAATGTCTAATTTCTATACAAAGATGTAAAATATTTAAAAATAATAAAATAAAATAAAAAACAAAATATGAGACCATTGATACAAAAGTAAGATATAAATAGTTACCTGAAAAGAAAAGAAAATCCTTGAACAATACAGTTATGTGTATAGTCATGCTATAAATTGAAGGTAATTTCCACAGAAGTACTACGGCATAACCTCTAAATGAGTGTAGCGTCAAAGTAAAATACGGGTTTGATGAAGAGTGTCAGATACTTTATATATCCACGTGATTTATTTCTTCTACACCTTTTGATTCTTCTGTTAGCAATTTTGAGCTCGTTTTGGAATCCATCATAATGACAATTTTGGGAAAAGCCAATACATTTTGAATATAGCACCATGCACACGGGTTGCTCTCTTCTTCGTTGAGTTCTTGAGGCAACTCGTGAGTTCCTATCCTTCAGTGCTTCAATAGTAAAAAGATACTGAGAATAAACTCTTTTTAATCCTTTTGGGAAACACAAGGCAAAATTGGTCTTTTAGCCAAATTGTCGGCTCACACCAGTTTTTTATAAAATCCAAAACTAGCTTCAATTGACACCACCTCTTTTTGTTTGGCAGCCTGGAATTTTAAAGAACATTAATTGAAATTAAGGTTCTACTATCACTTTACGGATAACTCAAATCTATCAAAAACATTTAACATATGTATATAAATGACATATATTAACACATTGATAATTCATCAGTGAAAGAGATCTTACAAAATACACCTTTAATATCAATTCTTACAATAATATTTAATTAAAAAATTTAACACATCAAAATTTTCATGATTTTTTGACACATTGATTACTTTTAGTATTTTGATAATTACAATGATTATAGTACAAAATTATAGAAATGAACCTTAATTTGGTTTATCAAAATGAATTAAAGACACAATTTGCAATGATTTGAAATCTAATTGTTCATAATTTTTAATCTTAAAATTAAAAAGTGTAATGTGTTTCAAAAATTTATTAATTATATACAAACTACGAATATGCATACTTTTAAATTCATTACCATTAATTAATTAAAACCAAAACAACTATTAATTTTTTAATTTAAAAAAAGTAATATAAAATTTTATTTGAATAATGATTTTTAGTATATTTATTTAATTATACAAAACATAGTTAAGGTTTATAAAAATATTAACTTACTTGCAAAACAAAACATTATTGATTCTTTTATTTTATTATTTAACATCTTCGGTCTCGACAAGAATAAATCCATCTAGTGTGCAATAGCGAGGTTATTAATCAATTGAATTAGAATTAGAATTTTTTTTTGAACATGATGGTATAATTTATTTTTCATTTTTAAGAGTTGTTTGTTGATGAAGTATTTGTACTTGATTCAATTTTGTCTTCTGATGGTTTGACAATTGCAATTTTTGAGTTCTTTGATTTTGAACAACCAAAACATCCATATGATTTTTTATTTGTATTTTTAATTTCATGTATGTCTGAATCAAGGTCTTTTGATTTATTTTTATGGAGATTGGTTTTCTTTCTTAGCATCAATATTTTAATCTTATGTAATACTTTTGAACCTTTTTTCCCACCAATAACAGCTACATTGAATTTCATACCTGACACTTTTATTATTTTTGTAACATTTTTTTCACCTTCCATTATTGTTATTGTATCGTCTTTGTTTCCATCAATGATATTTTTTTCACATTCTTTTTGAGTTTTTTTCCTTCTTTTTTTCCCACAACAATTACATCTGCATTTTGATTTTTCTTTGTTCTTATGGATTTTTGATTTTGACGTTGATTTTTTTATAATTATTGGTGGTGGAATGTGGTCTTCTGGTTTTCTTGGGGAATAGTCATGATATTCACAAGCATATGGATTTAAATTTGGATTTGAATTTGAATTAAGTTTTTCAATTTTTAAACGAGGAGTAGATGTTTTGGAACTTGTTTCAATTTGTTTTAAAGAAGAGTCCTTAAATTTAGTCTCATCAACGGTTTCTTCGTTTACGTTGGTAAAAGGCATATTATTTGTTGCATGCTTGTTATCACCAAGATTGCTATACATCCCACCAATTACATCAATATGATTACTAAAGTTTAAATAAATAAACAAAATGTTTGATTTTTTTTTTGGAAATACTACACAATTTAAGAATATTACACAACACTCAAAATCATTGAGTTACATAATGATTTTAAAAATATGAGCATTATATGTTTAATTATATATTTTGAATTACATTATGTTCATTTATTACCATTGAGATTTTAAAATATACAAGGTTTAAGCGTACTTTGTTTTGGTAATTTGGTTTAATTTAACATGAGATTGTTGTGCTTCATCATTTTTTAAAGTTGGTGATGTTTGTATGTATCTTGGTGGTGTGAACGGTGAAGAAGATAGTGGTGACATAGATGATGGAGATCGTTGTGATAACTTTAATTTTTTTGATGATTGCAATGGAAGAAAATCTTGAACAATAAAGTCAGCTATTTTTTTGTGTTCAATTACTCTTTTATTAATAATTTCTTTTGTTTTTGAAACATCGGTACAAGACAATCCAAAACAAGATTGTGATACAAAATCATTTGATTTGGTACTTGATTTATTTGATTGTACTCCTGGAGAATGTTTTTGAACTTGTTTGAAAATTGGTTCTTTATTACGAGAACAATATCTCGGTGTTTGAGGTAAACTATCAATTTCAATGTCATCATAATGTGCATTTGGAGAAGGCATTATCCATGGTTGTGAGTGTTTGATTGTTGGTTTGCATGCATATGCTTTTGTTGGTCTAATATAATGTCTTGCACTTGGTGGCGTGGGATCTCTATCTCTCGGACACCTTGGAGTTCGAGGAGATTCCAAAGGAGTAGATCGAGGCTTAATATGAGGTTTAGGAGTGTTAGTTTTTTTAATTTTATTTTTCTTGATAGGATTTTTGACTTTTTTTGTTTTTATAGTAGGTGTTGCCTTGGTCCATGGAGATTGAGATCTTGGAGTCTTTATTGGTAGTTTCTCATCGTCATCTTTAGATGATTTAAAAATATGAGACTTGCAATGCTCATCTGATAATTTTGATTGATAATTTGGTACACCTGTAGGTTTTGTTGGATCGCCAATGATTTTTTTATTTTGAAAATCATCAAAAGTTTTTGTAAATTTGTGTGACGCACAATGATCATCAGATTTATCTGAAGAATTTGATGAATTTGATTGAATTTTTTGGGAACCAATGGTATGAGTTTTTGTTGTCCATGATTCTTTTTCAAACTTTTGTTGAGCTTCTTTTTCAAATTTTTGATGAGTATGAAAATGTGCGTCTTCTAAAGGTCCATTGACTTGTTTATTTTGAGGTGATTCACTTTTTTTATAAGATTCTTTGATCACATTTTTCTTGTTTTTATTTACCATTTTATTATTTGAATTGTTTTGTATAATTCTTCTAGGAGATGGTGATCTAGAGCGTTCACATCGTGATAAAGTTGGCTTCAAAGATATTGGTGTTGCTTCAATTTTTTTAACATTTAAAGTTGGCTTTTCTTGTAGTGGGCAATGTCCTTGATTTAGATCGTTTTTTACTTCATTGCCATTTCTATTTCCATCATAAAATTCTTCATCTAAATGAGAATTAACAGAATGCAAAGATTTTTTATCAGAATGATCATCATCTATGATTGAAGTTGTAATGATTATATCTGTAGTTTCTGTTGCAGTATCCACTGATTTCAAATGTCTTATAGCGAAAGTAGAAAAAACTTCAGAATCAGTATTTGTTGTTGTATGTGAAAATTGTACTTTTTTCACAATTTGATCACTTAGGGTTTCTAAATGATCAGTGTTAGTATCTCTTGCACAAGTTTCTAAAGAATCTGTATTAGTATCCTTCGCAAGGATATTCAAAGGAGTTGTATTTGTATCCCTAGCATGTGTATTGAAAACAATTGTATTGGTATTTGCATCATCCTTTGCACAGATTTCTAAAGAATCTGTATTAGTCTCCTTAGTCTCCTTTGCAAGGATATTCAAAGGAGTTGTATTTGTATCCCTAGCATGGGTATTGAAAATATTTGTATTGGTATTTGCATCAACATGCTTTGGTTTTTCTACAGGACATTCTTCATCATCATCAGTCATAATGTAATATTGAACCTTGAATAGTTAATGTTTCACATTGTATTATTTTAGGTTTGTTATTATGTCACGCGGCCAATAGTTTGGAATCAATACTTAAACATATTTAAAAGACATTTATAAATTCCAAGTGTAATATCTTTGTCAAATGAATAGGTTTTGTTTCTTAACTACATAACAAAATACAATAATAATAAGAAAAATTAATATATTTGTCACAATAACATTTAAATTACTATAAAATATTATTTTATTTGATAAAATCACTTTAGTATTTTATTTTTATGTTTTATAATTTTATTTTCAATTGGATTTTTTATGTATGTTATATACAATTAATTCTATCTTCCATGAAAATTAATAAACATTTATCTCCACGTGAATCAAATTAAGTTTTTATATGAATAAATATATAATATAATACAATAAAATAAACATGAAAGTTAGGAAATCTTACTGGATTACTAAAATTGAAGTTGATGTGCCAATGTGTGTATGTTCATTGAAAATGAAGAATTTATTTTTCACCAAAAGTAGTCTAATATTCAACAACAACTTTTGAAATAAAAATGATTTCTCAACATCAACAATATTAAAAAATAATTGATACTCCATAAATTGCACATTAATCATAATATATCATGTGATTGTGCATTTGATATTAAGAATAAACTTAATTATGTTTATTTTCAATTATTTAACATCAATGTTAAATGCTACTAATGTACGTTTTAAGTCCACATAGAATTTTATTTTAATAATTTTGGTTCTTAAATGAATGTCATTTAAAATCGGTTGATTGAATTGTTGTGCCTTAGGTCTCAAAATGCGCTTCCAACCGTATACTATATGCCTCTTACTTCCAAAAATTGCACTTGCAACGAAAAAATGAAGATTTTGTAGATGTTTTAGATCTATAGTCCTTGGTGGTTTAAAACATCGCACATGACAAACTTGTGCAGTTCTTTCTCCCCAAGTTTTCTTATAATGGAGATATATAGAAGATTAGGCGGGAAGAACATCGGATGAATTACACAGTGTATTCAATGATCACGTCTGTGATGAGTATGATACATAATTAATGATCAACTCTCAACTTAAAGTAAAGTATTGATTGCTGAAATTGTAGTTTTATTTACAACTGTCAGGGCGAATTTGGTTAGAAACGATGTGCGGGCGACTATGTTTGATTGCTATAAAATACCACAGCCTGTGTGTATAAAAATATTTGTAAATATGTAAATATGTAAAGAATCCACTTTTAATATAATTATGTAGTTATAAGAGATGTTTGTGAATCTAAAATCTTACATTCTTCCAATTTTTTATTTATTTTTATATTAATACATGTGTATATGTTTGTTTATTTACATACTAGTGGGACCTATGCCGTTGAGGACATTGAGCTTGGGTTGTCTCCTCGACAAATTCGAGCGCGGAACGGTCGAGTGAGACTTTTTGTTATTAGAAATCTCATAAATTAAATGAAAAATTAATTCAATAAGAAATGGAATTTTTTTAAAAAGCAGACAAATAAACCCTAAGCCTCGTGCACAGCAGCAAACACGGTATATCCAAATGCCAATCCAATCTCAAAAAATCAAAGCAACACAACAAACATGGAAGGGTCGCAAAATTCCGTGAAGAGAGGACCATCGAAGCTTATGAAGACCGTCGAAGTGGATGAAGGACAACCACTTGTCTCAACCGCTTGTATCCTCGCCGGATTCCAGCACGAAACGGTTGAGCGAGACAAAGCATGCTATATTGTATAATAGATATTTTTATGCCAAACTATAAAGTAAGGTATGATATTTATATACATATAAAATATTAAAATATATATATACATATAAATATATATATATAAATATATATATATATAAGTATACATATGAATATAAAATTGTACAAGGCTAATATTTTCTATGCTCATCATAATTTTTTAGCCTATATTGTGCTCAAATAATTTTGGTTGACTCTGTTTGTGCTCTACGAAATTTAACTTCATATGTAAAATTTTATCTTCTCATTTATAAGCCGAACTTTTTTAACGAAGTTCCAGCTTTGTTTTGCAAAAGGAGATCATACAACATTCTCCTATCCAAAATGCCCTCAGTTTAAATAGATTCATAGTGAGTGTCGATTATAAGTGCATATACCATTGCAATGCACCAACATTGCATTGGGAACGTGGGAATCAATTGGGAATCAATTGGGAACACAAAAGGAACTTGGGAATTTTGGGAATGTTAAGAGAAATTGGGAACATTGGGGAACATCATGGGAATTGCGGAGAACAATTTGAGAACATGATGAAAATTTGGATGAAATGTATGGATGTGAAATGTATGGATGTGAAATGTGGATGATTTTGTGACATGGTATTGTGATAGATACCAAGCAAGATAGTGACATGGTATTGTAACACTTTGTACCTAATATAATAGATGTATGTGTATGTAGTAACAATTAGATATACAAATTTATATAAAAATTTATATAAATATACATGCAATTATCTACCTATTTATATATTTACATATATACATACATATAATTACATATATGAACAATTATATGTACATATGTATGTTTATGTATATTTATATGTCTATATTGACAAATTTGTATTGTCAAAAAAAAGTCTTGAATGACATTCACAAATTACCACTCCTTATTTTTTGAAAAATTAAATGTTGACTGAAATTTGCCTACATATTGTATTGTGCCATAGTTTTATATTCTACAATGTGGTATCCATAAATTTCCACCGTTCCACAAAAAAAATTGTTTTCATTGAAATCCATAGATTAATTGTTGATTTCAATGAAACCCATGGATTAAATTTAATTCAGTGATTACTAGGGTTTTTTATTTGCATTGTAGCAATGCTCCATGCATGCAATGGAGAATGGTCCCTCCAGATTTGGACCATTGTGACTGTGCCAAAACATTGGAAATTGACACCACAATGGGAGAAAAAATAACCTTGGTGATTACAGAGGGAGTGTTTAGACTATGATGCAAATCCATGGATTAAGTGAGTATGGAGGGAGCATTCTATTGCCAAAAAGTGTATACATGATCAAAATCCATGACAATAATCCATTATCAAATTCATAAATTGGCGTGATCAGAATCCATAAATTATGCTGCTAACATTGTTTGCAATGCTTTGAAGCACTTGTCAAGCGCTCGTGAAGTTTAATTGTTGACGGTGAACGAGTATAATGGAAACCATGATTTCATTTTGGGACAAAATTTAAGTCAATATCATGATCATTTTGTGGGACAGAGGAAGTAGTAAATACTCAATGGAAAATGATTTGAATTCTTTTGGTACCACTTAAAACTGTCTTTTGTGATTACCTATATTATCCACAGAGGACATGGTCAACAACTCATGCCTAATATTTTTTTAAAAATTCCCCCAAAATCATGCAAATATTCTCTAATAAAGATTCCATAGAATTTTATTTTTTAAAATTTGAAAATATAATTTCCTAAAAATTTGGACTTCTCTTTTTATATTTATTTTGTGCCAACGCTACCTTCCAGGTATGATATGTCACATGACAAAACAAGCAGCTACGCTACCTAGAGCTCTCATCAGAAGATAACGGATGAAGAACGAGAATACATTTCAGTGGAATCATGAACGAAATATATTTGTCACACTGGTATTTAGCCAAAAAAACAAGTGTCCCCGCAATGCCTCTTCTCTACAGTTAGAGCCAACAAAACAATTACACTACAAGGAACTTTGACCGGAATAGAACTGATGAAGGACGAGAATGCATTTCAGTAGAATTATGGACGGAATGTATTTGCTACAATGATATTTAACCCAAGAAAACGAGTGTCCCCGCAACGCCTCTTCCCTATGTCAGAGCCAATAAAATTTAAAATATTGTTTCTTAATAAATAAAGTATACCGGTTCAGTAACATGGCACATGAAACCGTGCATGTTACAAAGAGCTCTTACCATAAGATAACGGATGAAGAATGAGAATACATTTCAATGGAATCATGGACATAATATATTTGTTATAGCGGTGTTTAGCCATGCCTCTTCTCTATGTTTAGAGTCAACAAAACAATTATGCTACAACGAACTTTGACCGAAATAGAATGGGCGAAGAACAAGAATGCATTTCAGTGGAATCGTGAACGGAATATATTTGCTACAGTGGTATTTAGCCCAAGAAAATGGGTGTCCCTGCAATGCCTCTTGCCAATAAATTTTAAAATATTGTTTTTTAACAAATAAACAAGCTACAGAATGCCGGTTCAGTAACATTTGGCACATGAAACCGTGCATGTTACAAATATACATGCACAACTCAAAGTCCTAGAAGCGTATTGACCATCCAACGACAATATCTAGACACAAGATATCCCTGGCGCTTCCCATTCTCCTCTCATCCATCCACATTCATCCACATCGACGATATGCATCCTACATCGCGGCCTCAATCATCACGCCACCAACGAACAGAGTACCAGAATTCATCTCCACATTCATCCCACCGCTTTCATCCATCCGTGGGTCCTCCTGGCTGGCGGAGTGACGCTAGGAGTCCTCTATCGAGGGAGAGAGAGCACTTCGTCAAATCACTTTTGGAAAACCAAGTGCTGTAGATCAGCAAACCCTAACGGAGCTTCTCACGCCATGTCGACTTGCTAACGCGATGCCGCCCTGGCTCCTCACATCCGTTCCGTAGTCTTTTCATTTCCACGATTTTTCTGGAACTTTTCTCGACGTTTTTCGAGCAGTTTTGAGCGTTTCCCGAAATTAACGACCATTTTGGAGGTTCCAGAAGAGGATTCAAAGGTGCGAAACCATATCGCTTTCCATTTATTTTTTCCATTTAAATTTTGCATGATTTTCGTCGGGGTTCGGTAGATTTGGATCCCGCAGGTGTGTAGAAGCCCTAATTAAGAATTCGTTGTTTCCCCCGCATTGGCTCCGAATGATCTGTTAATCTGTTCTTTCAATTTATCTTACAAAAACTCTGCCGTTTTTGTATGCTCTGAATCTCTTCGATATCGCTTTCCTGAAACCGTTTGATCGAATTCACGATATATTGGCGGTAGGGTTTGAGTTTATAATATATTCCGTTATGAAGAAGCTTCCTTCTAGTCTTGTGGTGGATGTATCTGCCACAAGACTACACTTTTGTAGTGCATTATTTGCATTTGAAATTATTTGTGAAAGTTTTGCAGGGTTAGCGGAAAAAAGACAGAGCATCATCGACATGGAATCCGAATCTAGATTAGGCCGAATGGTGGACATGACATCTATGGGATCAGGTTTACAAGTGCAACCTGGTTCGGGGCTTGGGCCTTCGTTGGAGAGTTCGTTGCCGCAACCCTTGTATACGCGGGGCTCTGGGCAGGTGAGTACTGATTGTCTATGCATGTGATGTCAGCGAAAGTTGTACTCCCTCCGTCCCAAAGTTATTGTCATGTTTGAAAGTCATGTTTGAAAGTGCTTTTTTAAGTAGGTCAAAAAAGTACTTCCTTGTGGCTAATTTTATTTAGGTTGCAATGAACACATGCAATGTTCTTCAATCATTCTAGTGACATAATTTGGAACCTTTTAAAATCATGTTTCTTACAATGTGATCAATGAAATTGGCTCAAAGAAATACCAAGCAAACAAGTTGGACAATAACTTTGGGACGGAGGGAGTAATATCTAGAGGTTCTATGTGTTTTCTTGAATGCTATGATCGCGTACGGGCTCAATGAAAGACGCCTTCAGAATACTGTGGTCCAGTGATTTTTTTTGTCAGGAGACTCTAGCATTTTTCCTACTTTTCAAGAGTCATCCAGGCTCCTTGGATGTTCTTTTCTTGTTCATTTTATTTATTAACTTGCATTGATGAATGGATAGTGTTGGCAAATGTTGGTCAGGTGATGACAGAGGAGCAACTGGAAACTTTACGGCGGCAGATTTCAGTGTATGCAACGATCTGTCAACAGCTGGTTGAAATGCATAAAGCGAGCGTTTCGCAGCAATCATCTCTTCCTGGTCAGTTGCAGTCCTGGCTTCTTACTGTTTGCATAACAGTATTGGGAAATGCTGGCTATCTCGCAAGGCCATACAAGATTTTATTTGTGTACTGAACCTGAATGTGTACCACCAGGTATTTTAGCAGGTGGTCAGATTGCGTCTATGGAACAAATGACCGGAACACCTACTCATAAGTCAACAGCAAGGCAGCGGTGGACACCCAGTCAACATCAGCTGCAAATATTGGAGAAGCTGTTTGAGCAAGGCAGTGGTACTCCGAACAAGCAACGCATCAAGGAAATAACTGCTGAGCTCAGTCAGCATGGTGCAATATCGGAGACAAACGTGTACAACTGGTTCCAAAATCGCAAGGCCCGAGCCAAAAGAAAACAGCAATTGGTACCGATTCTTTCTCTTAACCCCTAACTAAGCGTCCACTGTGTATTTTCTGTAGTTTAGGAAAATTGGACCTCTTTCTGCAAATCATCTGTTTGTGTGAAAATGACTTCAGTTTGACACTGTTGATCTTGTAGTATAGATAAGAGCTTTAAAATGATGTATTGCAATTAGAAAACCAAGATAAAATGAGAAAATGCCACCTTTGCAAAGTCCAGTGATGCAGATGGCCATACTGAACGTTTTAGACGCTTAGGGGTTAATCTGCTGCTTTTGTGACGTTTTCTGTAGCAACGCTCGTGTATTCTTTCATGCAACTTTTTCTTACTGGGACTCATTTGCAGGTCGCGCCGAAGGATGGTGAATCAGAAGCAGATACAGATGTGGAATCACCCAAGGAAAAGCGCACAAGGCAGGAGGGTGATCAAATGCAAGATGAATCAGGAGCTGTTGGTGATACAAATGGTGGAAGTTCTGATGGAGGAGGCAATGGAGTTCCTGAGCAAGGAACTGCCAACTTTGACCAGCAAGATGCAACTTCATCTGCGCTACTGCTCTCTCAGACTGATACCAAGCCCGATGTATCATCGTTTAACAGAGGCACAGGGTTCGATCCTCATAGTTTGTCCCAAGGTAGTTTCTCATCCTCTGTCCTTGTTCTAAAATAGATTGAAAATCGTGTTTTGGAAAATAATAAACTGAAAACAATAAATCAATTTTTCTGTCTTGGAAGTGATTTCTTTCATTGAGCAATTTTGTAGAATATTAACAATGTGCTCCATCAGATTAAAAGGTTGCTATTTCATTGTGGGATTCTAAATTGTTGTTATAATCAAGTCAACAGGCAAAGGTGTTCTGGTTTGAGTGTCGCCCTAAATTTGGATAGAACAGTCAGATTAACCCCTAAAGGACCAAGAAGCCCAAATTGGGCCTCATGTTTTTTATAGCAGTTTTGAATAGGTCCTATGTAAGTTTCCTTTTATTCAATTTTATTTGTCTTTCGATCAACGCATGCAATGTTCTTCACTGATTCCGATGATACGAAATTTGTACCCATCTGAATTATATTTTTCAGAATATGATCGATTTTACTTGTCATTTTAAAACCATGAATCCTTGGTCCTTTAGGAGTTGAGATACCTCGTTGCTACATGCTCGAATACTGATGTCACGGATGGCTTGGCTTGACGTTGGCCAGGCGTTTCTCCCATGATGAGTTAAAGTGGCATATGTAGCTGGTTTCGGGACTTTGATGTTCATGGTAAGCTCCTACATTTCGTAATTTTACTTTCAATCAATTATCTGGCCAGAGCTGTACTGCAAGTATTGCATTTCTCAATTCAGAACTGTAGTGTATAAAGTACTACTGGGTTCTAAAAATGACAATAGAAACACATTTGACACAATCTCCAGTTTGAGCCACTCCTAATGCCACAGTTCAATTTATTGTAAGTGCTCGTTTTGCTCATTTTATAATCAAGGATGAGACTTTTCTTGATTTGGTATCGTAGGTGCAGAGCCTACACGACTAACTGAGCTTGTACTCGTCATTGTAGGGTTGGCAAGGGACTGTACCAGTCTGACAGTCAAAAAGGCTTGGAAGTTAGAGTAGGATTAGGGATGGATGAAAGTGCGTTTCGTGTTAGCATTGCATCCGATGTGGTGTGCCCTGAAGGGGATTGAGCCACCCGCGGATGAAGCAGTTTTTACTTATTGTAACAATTGTGGTCCTCCCTTGGATGTGATAGACAGTTAGCTAGTCGTGATTCATGCGTTCATCAGTTGTTGTTTTTGAGAAATACACGTTGGACAATGGAATACACATGCATGTGTGTGCCCTATGGGTTGCTGAAAGGGATTCTTATCAAACTGTACTGTAGCCTGGCATAATCGCTACGGTCATTTTTCTGCTGTGAATTCTACGTTTGCCGGCCCGCCCAATAAATATTATGTATAAAGTGTTTATAAGTGAAAAGGAATTATTTATCATGTAAGTGTTTCAAAATGTGAGTTTTTAGAAGGAGAAATGCCTTGTGCTTTGTACAAATTGAAGTTCATAATTGCTAATGTGTGTACACTACAACCCCACTTTAATTAAATGTCTACATAATTATGTATAATTGAAATAAAAAGATTTCAAGTGAAAAAAATTAATTCATAATTATGTATAATTGAAGTTAAAAGATTTCAAATGAAAAATAATAATTTTGGAGGTGAAAGCTTACTTGATTGCACAACTTTTCATAAATGGTTGAAGTTCAAAATAAGTTCATAGCATACTAGAGTAGAGAGAGGGAGTACCCTTTTCCGAAGAGCATCCCAAGGGAATCTTGAGTTGAATTTTCTCTTTAACTCATGAGGGAATGCTATGTGCGTACCATGCATGAATTGCAAATTCATGAGGAAATATCATAGTCTTCATTTTTATTTTGAGGACTGCATTCAAAAGGTACTCTTCATTTGATTCAAAAAAAGAAAGAAAGTACTCCTATTTGCTCTAGTATGCTATGTTGGTTGTGTATGCAAAATTGAGTTTCAATTTTTTTTGGTCGCAACGCATTTTTTTCTCTTTTGCAACTTACACCACTTTTACAACCTCTACTTGAATTATAGTTTTTTTTGGGGTGAAAGATGACTTGATTTTTTTAATTTTTTTAATTTGGAACTTTTCAAAATAAAATCATATGTGATGAACAATTGACCACCAAAATTCATTTAGTACATAGTTTAGTAAAAGTCCAATTTCAAATATTATACGAGTTGTATCATCAATATGAGCAACATTGTGAGGAAATCTAATGCATACATTTCAAGAATTTGCTACAAAATTTTACAAAATTCTTTGAAGAGCTCCAAAAACTCACCTCTATGGTACTATTAATTTTACAAGTATTTGATTTGATTTTCAATTTACAACCACTAATCCAAAAAGCCACAAAACATTGAAATACAAATATATATGTGGATATATCAATTACTCTTTACAAATGAGGAACACAAAATTATTAACATAAATTGACCTTGAGACTGACAACTTTCTTACAACATCCTTGAACCCACTTCACAATAGTTGCTAGGCTAGTTAGCTCAGTGATTAAAATATATGTGAAATGTCAAAAAAAAAAAAATTAAAATTTAATACCTTCAAATAAAATTTTACATGATTGTTTTATAAATTTGTATTTATTTATATTTATTTATGATTTTGTAAGATAAATCAATGGCACAACTTATTCATGCACTAGCAATTGTGGAATAGTGCATTTTGTTTTCATTTTTTATGCAATGTCAAAGTGGTGATATAAATGTTGTGAAAACTTCATGGATTACGCCATTTTATCAACCAAATTATTTATTTTTGGTGTAATCTAATACTATTTCGCTCAAAAAATTCCCCTATTGTGAAATAGTACCCATGTAAGAACATGTTGAGAAAATAACCTCATGGATGCTTGATCCAAAATATTGATCTAATTCTTGAAAGGGAGTAGTTGACATACCATGTGCATGGATGGACTAAATGGTCACCTCAATTAGCTGTTGATCCAATCACCCGCCACTATATGTGCCACTATATGTGCGTGCCACTATTCATTTTAACTTAGGGACATTTTACATTAGAGATTGAGTCTGAGAAATCCCCGAAATCGAGCAATTGTATCGATCAAGAGTTGAAAATTGGACCCAACGCTTTACTTTAGGGTTCAGGACCAAGAAACTACTCTAAGTCCCAAAATGATGTGGTGCTTAACCCCTAAGTGCCCAATCAACCATATTATGCTTGATTTTTGGTCAAACGTTCAAAAAATCAAGTGTTTAAACTTTATTGTATTTGGTGTTTTCATTAGATGTTTAAGTTAAGTTATGATACATCTTTTGACCGTTGGGATTGGATAATAGACTTCATTTGAAGTTTTCCCACCGTTGAGAAATTTGCAATTTGAGTGTCCAAAATACAAAGGGCTTTCTAAAGATGCTCCAATCATAGGTCTCTTTTATTTTCTTCACTTTCATATTTTACTACTTGTCAATGTAACTTTTATTTACCTTAAATACATTTTTTCATATTAAATTTGACAAAAATATATTTATTTTGAATTTTTATCCTGTTTACATAATAAAATTTGTAAATATTCAAAATATCTTCCAATCATGTTGAAATTTTTGGTATACCTTCATAATGTTGATGACTATTAATGAAAAATTATAAATCACCCAATGTGATATTTCAAATATGCAAATTGTAGTGATTTGACTTTTACAGAATAGGTGAGGACATTTAGGGGTTAAGTGACATAGTTTTGAAGTGAAAGTTTTGGATCCAAACATTGAACTCAAGGCTCCAAAGGAGTGTACCAAGTTTGAGAAACCAACTCCCCCTCGGGTCCAATGGCTATTTCAATCAATAAAATACTAATTTCTTGGAGCATTCCTTTTGGCCAATTAGAAGTGGAAATGAACTTAAAAATTGGACCTATTATTGAACATGATTTAAAAACTTTACACTTGGGTTCAAGTTCAATCAAAACTCGATTCAACTTCAAAAATCTTAAAATTGGATCCAATGGCTTTACACTTGGATCTGGGTTAAATTCACATATCATTATTTTATTCAGCTTTTCAAGTCCATTAGAATGAATGAAAAGAACATGGCACTGTCAATGAAAGTGGAAATGGCATGACAAGTGGCAAACTCCTACGTACTCATAGGGACAATATTTCTCCTCAACTTTGAACAAATTGTGGTAAAAGAAATCAATTCCCCTGGACACTGAATTCTCCATTCAGTGTACTGAATTGAGGACTCACGAAGAATTTCAGAGTTCTGCTGGAGATGCTCTAAGATGTGTTGAAATTGTCTTTCAAGTGCCAACAAAACCCAACAAAAAGTATATCAGATTACAAGAACCATGCTCAAACTATGCTCTAACAAGAAGTAAATCAAATAATAAGACAGATGCTTATTTGGACATTTTAGGTGCACATTGATATCTTAGCAAAAATCTTACAGAAAATAAGCACAAACCACCACCACATGCCTGAGCATGTTCTCCCATTTGCTTGACAATCTCAAGCTCACCAATTCTCTCAAGATCAAAGAAGGTAAAGGCAAGGGACCAGGGGAGGTACATTAGTCAAGAAAGGACACAGTATGATTATGAGAAAGCATGCTACTCCCGTTAAACTCAAATTAATAGAACACTTCAGCATAGAGCAGACTGAAGCCACAAATGCCGTCAAATGAATAACGGGCTGAACGTCTATCAGCCGATAAATAGAAACGGGCTCCCCTAATTCATCTAAACATGCTTCCGAACCCATCCTTACGAGTATTTGTGAAACTCAAGGCTAAAACTAGCGATCAACTCCTACCCTGAGCTTCCTACAATGTGCTAGAAGAATTATTGTACATGTTGAAGAGAACCAACGAGGTACACAAAGACTAAAAGGTTTAGCAATCTCTTTGTGGAGTGAGGGCACCCGGGACAAGAGTGACCAAACATCCAGTCCCAGTGACTATACTGTCATCCTGGTTCAGCCTTGAGCAAGTTGTTGTAGATGCTTTGCTCCAGAGTCCCCTATTTTCAATACAGTCCTGCGCCCTGCTGTATTAATGCTTGGAAAAGAAATAACACAATTTCGTTAGCTCAAACCAAGCTGAGGCGAGGTTGACATAAACGTTGGATGTGGTCAGCCCTCCATTGTACAGTACAACAACAGTCTTCCTTGAACTTGGATCATCTTCCTCACAGCACACGTCTTGCATTATAATACCCTGCCTCCGTGAGATAGCCCCTTCTACATATTCACCGTCCCTATGTCGTTAAGAAAGACCTCTCCTGGGATGACACGTAGCTTTGAGTCCCTGTCCTAGTCCACGTATTGGACAATGTAGGTCGTCACAAAGCTGAATATGCCTGCCAGTCAATATGTGAGGTGTCCTTCCCAGCAAATTACCACACCTCAGTCTACCTCTCTCCTCCAGCTGCTGCTAAATTTTGTAGATGCATTTGAACCGAAAATTGCTAGAGACCAACGCTGTCAAAGTCCAATGATCTTTTTCAGGACGTAAATAATCAGCATGGCTGCACAGAGGACAATGAGCACCAATATACACGTCACCATGCCTCCTCTTTTTTGAGTCTCCTCTGCCTGCAATCATCGAGAAAAACCAGAACCATTATCAGCCTCTAAATGATTGAAAAAAAACCACTCTCAGAATTTATCAAAGACTTCAACACCAGTATGTAATTCAGTTATTGGAGGCACAAAGTCTGAAGACCCTCACCTTTACAAGCTCCTTCACCCCCTGCTCCACTGAGGCAGCAACATTGGTGATGTTGTAATCGATACGATCAACTATTGTTCCCTGCTCATATCGGTCGTAAACAGGTTCAGAGCCAGCAAGACAGAATAGACTTAACATCGAGCTGATGATGTAACATTCAATCTAGAAGGAAAAAAGCAGACGACGAAAAAATGATTCACTGCAAATCTGTTTCCATTGTGTCATACCTGATCAATGACAAGAACAGAGAGATCCTTCATAATTTGTGCTAGGTCATTCACAGACTGCACAATCTGCACGAACAGAAGCAAATCAAGTTAATTGTCAGGCATACTTCCTTTCGGAAAAGGTGAGCAAACAATGCCAAGTCACCATTCCCCCTCATTCTTATATAAGAATCCCAACAAAGAATCCCAACAAAGAAAAGGTATATGCAGGTAATCAAAGCCACATTGAAACCACTCTGAGAAAGTCGCATCAAAGAGTAGAAACTTGCCTGATCGATCTCCTTCTCTCGTTCAACTGACAAAGCTTCATTCTGTCTTAGTTGAGCAAGGTGTTGATTTGTGAAGCTCTGCAAAGACCAAGACCAACTTTCCGGTTACTTTCAAAACCTCATAGACCCAGTACTACTGTGTTGATCCAAACTTCAAAGGAAAACTGTTCTAAGTACTTGGTGGTTCATTTCTGCATGCTACAGAATTAGATCATTGTAAACGCATGAGTGTTGAATTGGTAGCAACCTGAGAGAAGTCATCATCTTCACTCGCTCTTGGCTGCTTTCTCAACCCAATTCCATCATCCCCAGCTTGTCCCTGATTGAAAAATAATAAAAAAGGGTCATTTTCAAGCACAACCAATCAAGTCCAGCCGTGCTCTAAATGTCAAAACAGAATACCGCATAGAAGGAGCCATAAATACATGCTGCAAGTGTCTGGACGACCTTACACCCTAAACGCCAAACAGACCCCACAAACTACCCCTCCTATTATGCTTACATGTTGAGCATCTCAATCTGGAATACCTGAACTATTGGTTACGACAACTGCTTTAAAGGAAAAAAAGGCTGCAGAGACGTGAAGGACAAGAAATGCACCTCTTGCTGACGTTGCAATCTATTCAAGTAGCCTTTTTGTTGCTTCCGAAAATCCATGGACAAGGTTTGCAAATCCGTTGCTAAAGATCTCTGAACAAGCAAGATGAGATGTAAGCAAGAGTCATTTGTAACACAAAAGATCATGACAGCGGCTTTTTCCATATAGAAACGCTTCTGAGTAGCAGTTCAGCTTAATGATGCCGTGAAGATTGCTGAACCAGAGCTTTTTAACCACTGGTGCTCAAGATTGAACACACTTACTTGTACATTCTTGCGAATATTCGCATCTTGTTCGCTTGGGCCAGTTGGTCTTGACAGTTGCTGAAGCTTCTGCTCAGACTTTTTTAGCAACTTGGTGATTTGCTGGGACAGCAACTCAATAGTACGCTCCTCCTTGGACGTCTCATCAAAGGAGGGCATTAGAGCACGACCATGTGCTTTCGCTAGCTCTGCCATTTTAGAACGTGCCTGCTGCATGTCTGCAGAGACTTGGTCCGATATATCAACCCAACCTGGCGGCAAATTCATCGTTGATGACCCCGCACTGCAAACAACTCAGCACGTCAGTACATTACTCAACTGCATGTCCTCAATATTGAAAACACGTTCCTCGTATGAGTCTATCAAATATGAATACAAAACAGACACCATCCCCCTGACATGTACACCTCTGGTACATTCTCTCCATGGAACACTCAGAATAATCACTTGCTAAGAATCAACATGTTAAAGGTCTAGAGAATGGCCAAATGAATCCTCGTATCGAGTCTATCAAATATGAATACATAACACACTCAGGAGACACCACCCCCTGACATGTACACCTCTGATACATTCTCTCCATGAAACACTCAGAATAATCACTTGCTAAGAATCAACATGTTAAAGGTCTAGAGAATGGTCAAATGAATCCTCGTATCGAGTCTATCAAACATGAATACTAAACAGACACCATCCCCCTGACATGTACACCTCTGGTACATTCTCTCCATGGAACACTCAGAATAATCACTTGCTAAGAATCAACATGTTAAAGGTCCAGAGAATGGCCAAATGAATCCTCGTATCGAGTCCATCGGATATGAATACATAACATACTCAGGAGACACCACCTTCTGACATGTACACCTCTGGTTAATTCTCTCCATGGAACACTATGACTTGCTAAGAATCAACATGTAAAAGCTCTAGAGAATGGCCAAATGAGTCCAACCCTAATCCACTCTTCAGAACATTTGTCGATATCAATTTGAAGAGCAATCCGAGACATTTCATCCCGAATCATACACAGGAGCAATCATAGAAAGTATCCAAGCTGTCCGAGGTTCAATTCACGGATTGCTTCATATTCATAGCCAGACTTTCCAGCTCTTCTCTCCCCGAATTAATGACAAGATCATAGAGATTCTACTGTAGCCCCTTGACATCAATTCTTTTGTTCTCCCTTTTCCCGAATATGAGATCCCTAGATACTTGATCAATATGAGTATAGTCAAGGTTGCACGAGCTGATCTACAAGGCACATGGAAAAAAAAAAACCCTAACCGAGAAGGGACCAATCCAATCCCTCATTATTCTGCATATCGTCACCTGTACAAATCTGTGATTCTCTATTATTACTAAGAATTGCAAGAAGAACGTTGGTAGGGTTACAAACCAACCTGGGATGTCCTGCATCGAGATCTTCGCCACCAATGGCATTGTAGCCGCGCGGCCCGCCTCGATTGAGCAGAGGTGCTTCCACGAGCTCGATCGCCCCGCCATGCGCCCCGCCCGACGACGTGGCCACATATGGCCGAACACTGCGTAACGCTTCCCGGTACTTACGGAACAACGCCGTCTGGTTCCTCGTCGCCATTACTTACTCCCGATCAAAATCTACAACCCTGGCTCTTCTTCTTCCTATTCCTCTTTTCAAAAAAGAAAAAAATCAACTCCCTTATAATCGCACCATCATTGATAGATACCACGCAATACGAGCTCCCTACCAAAACTCTCTCATCCTGTCCCGCATCGAAACCCCAGGCAAAATGAGATGCTAGGGTTTTGAGATCTGCTCGCACTGATTGCACAAATTTCCAAATGTCCTGCCCCGCGTTTTGCTTGCACAAACAGGATCGAAAATGGCACGTGAAATCAGGGTTTGGACATTGAAACACGCAGATGTAGTCACCTACTTCGCAAGAGGATTGATCGCCACGGCGTGGAGATCATGCACCCCACCACGCAACTTCTCCGAAGCCATTCGCAAAGAATCATGTACCGGTAGCCGAAGAAGAAAGGTCGCGTACAATACTGGAATACTATATTCGGTACGAAAGAGTAGAATACGGTAAGTTATACCCGAGTCACGGTGAAGAACGGTAACGTAGGTTAGTGTCTGAAGAAGGTTTTCTTAAATCTAGACATGTCCAAGATTTTGAATATCATGTCCCCTTGATGATTCTTCAAATCTCGGAAATTTTGGATCTAAGTTATGCATGTGTAAGATATCAACACTTAAATCTAGATCTATCTAATATTTTAAGAATCATGTTCAGGTGATGATTCCTCAAATCTATTGATTTGTAGACTTGAGGTGTGCATGTTTCTGGACTTAACCGACCCAGGTCAATTTGGGCGGTTCGGGCTTCTGAGACCTAACCTACTAGGTTCGGGAAATGGCTCGGTTGAGGATCGGCGCCCTTGCGCTCCCGCCTTGTTCAGTTCAGTTCACAGTGAGCGCCATTTCTTTTGAACTCTGCGTTGTGAATTGGTGTGGAGGTTTCGGTGAAGCTGGAGATTATGTTGTTCGTGATGCGGAGGTTGAAATCGAGCTGCGATTTGAGCTGATCGGGTGCGAATTTGCAGGTTTCTACGAAAAAATTCTGTCCAGGCAGGTGATTCGCGAAGGAAATTAGTGTTGCATTTGTGGTTTGGCGTTTGTTATCGTGTGATTTAGGTGCTTAACTTGAACCCGATGGTTAAGCTCTTGCTTTCGTGAGCTGAAGTTTGCAGATTTTAGTTTAAAAAAAATTTAATTTAATTTTTTAAATTTTGTGATTTTTAAAGATTGTTTTGGATTATTGTGCTTCTTGATGTGGAGTGGATGTCTGCGTTTTGAGTAGGCGGTGTGCAAGAGATCCGTTGAGAGGTCTGAACATGTCGTGGAGCGTAGCCATTGTTAAGTTGATTGCGTGGAGTGGAGGAGATTGATTGTCTTGTTTTGTAGCTGATTAAAGTCGAAGAGTCGTTAGGTTTCGGTGAAATGCTTTGTTCATAGTTACGAAGAACGGCTTTTAAGTTCGTGCTTTCTAGGTCGTCAATTTGACAACATTTTTCGTTTACATCTGAGAGATTACAGCTCAAGAACACATGATGTTGAAAATGAAGAAGATAAAAAGTGCAAAACTAGATAGAGTTCAAATTACTCGAATTTGGAATATTCGACCGTTCTTCGTAACAATGGTTTCATTTCGTATTTGTTTCGCCGTGGAGAGAGTCCTGAGTGTTTGAAGTGCAGTTCGTACTGTTCAGTGGCGTGTATCTTTGCTTGCGAGCTCCTTCGCTGAGATTGTGCGAGCAACTTCTGTCTTTCTTTGACATTCCTTTCCGATGACGTATGAAATCTGGCCAAAGCTACTTGTAGCTTCAATTAGTCGATGCTTTTCTAAACCGAGTCTACGCAAAATGCAATTACACGAGTATCCTTAGCGTTTGTATCCACATCTGCAAGCACTGATATGCGTAATTGACTGAACATGTTATCAATGGAATTCTGTTTGAATCCGTTTGTGTTTGAGAAGTTGAGAGCTTCGCGTTTCGGTATCTGATTTTATTCTCTATATGACACGCAGGTGACGCAGGGCCGGAAGGAGTCATGGCCCAGCAACGAAACCTATTTTCTTTCTTCAAAAAGGGTCCAGAGACGCCGCCCACCAAAGAGCCGAAGCAGCAGGCAGTGCAATCCGTGGATGCTGCTGTCGGAGGCACTCGCTATGCGGAGGAGAAAAACCGTGCAAATAGTGGTTCGCCATCTTCCAGGCAAGATAAATTCCTTACATATGGCAAATTCTTCTACAATATGTGAGCCCTGTGCACATGCTAGTGATATTTGTGAATGCTTCTAGTGCAGAGGTTTGCGAGATGGTTATCGTGAATCATCTTTTTTTTTGTAGTACTATATACTTTCCTTGAATTCCGATGGATTCATTGGAAATCATGCTTTCCGTCGAGGATACCTATGCCCGAAGACTAGTGCATCTATCAGATCCCTGGTTTTACCACACTTCGATTTTTTGGTCATGTACCTGAGTTAAATGTGCTGCGAATCTGCGACTAAGTTAAATATGTGCTTCCGCAGTCAAAGTCTCGAAGCTCCTCCACTGAAAAATTCAAAGGAGGCGTTATGGCTTAAGTTTAAGCCCCCGGTTTCTGATACAAATGTTGCAAGTTCAAAACCATATGTTCCACGGCTTAAGCGCGTTCAGGATGAAGCGCCTGAAGGGAATTCTTCTGATAAAACTAGCGACTTGAGTTCAGATCCTAATAAAAGGAGGAAACTCATGGATGCTTTAGGAGTGGAGGAAGGGCCTACACAGGGGAGTAAGTGGGCTGCTGCTCAAGCCAAATTTGATTGGCTGCTGCCCAGCAAGATAAAAGATGCGAAGGGAAGGAGGCCTGACCACCCTCTCTATGACAAGAGAACGTTGTATATCCCACCCGATGTTTTGACGAAAATGACGGCTTCGCAAAGGCAGTACTGGACTGCGAAGAGCAAATACATGGATACCTTGCTTTTCTTCAAAGTGGTAAGTAGAAGCAGTCTTTTTGGGTTTAAGGTCATGACGTCATGACTCTATGCTACTTATACCAATTGATTTATTTTTCACTGGTCAGCCTGTTTAATATTAAAGGTAATGACCGTTATGGTATTTGTCTCAATAAATTGGCAGGGTAAATTCTACGAGCTTTATGAAGTTGATGCAGAGATTGGACAGAAGGAAATGGACTGGAAGCTTACTCTTAGTGGCGTCGGAAAATGTAGACAGGTTGGTATCGTTGCCTGCCTCTCATTTCTAGATTTGTTTTAGGCGTTAGTTCTCCAAATTATACGCCGACATGAACTGGATCAGATTTCATGGTTTTAATATTCATGAAAAGAAATGTGTCCTGAGTTGTGTTCACAGCTCGGTAATTCGCTAGAAATGAGTTCTACCGGTGCAATTAAATAGCATTACATGAGGACATATGTAAATGCTACAAGTATTCTCATTTCCAGGAACTACTGCGAATATATTGTAGTGTAATGCAAGGTTTTTGCAAAACTTGGTTTTGATTACTACCTGGTCGTTGTCTAAGTCGATGTGTAGATGCCATGCCTGCCCATGTCTGGTTTGGATGTTCATTCATTATATTCATCTTGTGTTTAAAGCATGCATTCCATTGGAATATGGGATTGTGTTACTTCAACAAGTTCGTTTAATTTTTGTGACAGGTTGGTGTTCCGGAAAGTGGAATCGATGATGCTGTTCAGAAACTGGTGGCCCGAGGGTAAGTTGCCGATTGGAAATTGAGAATTGATGGTGCGATTGGCGTTGTTGATTTATGTACCCATGCCGTCCCTATGTTAGTTAAATGAAGGTTCTGAATCTTCCTACTATTGTTTCATTTTTCCAGGTACAAGGTGGGGAGAGTAGAACAACTTGAGACCTCTGACCAAGCTAAGCAGCGGGGTGGTGGGGTAAGCGAAGCAATCTAGGCCTTAGATAGTGTTTTTGGAGTTGCAACATAGTAAAATAATGAGTTGTGGAAGTGTCATGACCTATCTAATAATTTTGATAGTGCAAATGTCTGCCAAACTGTAATCCTTTCAATATTTTTCGTACTTACAGCGTTTGTTTGTCTGAAGTCTTCAGTTTTGCGAATGTAGAAGGAATAAACATCTTTTCAGTGTCTTTTCAAATGCTCCTAATAAAACGGTAAAGTACACGTTGCAACTGCTGTGAGAGGTCAGGCGTGTCTTACGGCGTTCATAAACTGATGGTTATCACCCTGGTTCGCAGATGGTTCAGCGTGATCTTACCCATGTCATTACACCTTCGACAAGACTGGATGGGAATTTGCGTCCTGAAGCTGTTCACCTTCTTGCTCTGAAGGAGGTATGGTCATCTTGACAGACGTTTATCTAAGCTGCATCTCTCTGAAAAGTGAACATTAATAATATACTGAGTTTTACTACTACCATGAGGGTCCTTTTGACGATCTTGATGTTCTGCACAGTATCTCCTATTTATGGCCATCTGATCTTACACCGTGACAGGATGCTTTGGATGGGTCCCAAGACGGTGCACTGAGCCAAGGGTCAGTGGCTATAGGGTTTGCCTTTGTGGATGCTGCTGCTGGCAAGTTTTACGTTGGAACTATCAACGATGATTGCTCACGTGCAGCCTTGGAGTCTCTTCTAACTCAGGTCCTCTATTGTTATTGTATCTTCATTCTCTGTGGCCATCCTTCACACTTTCTACTTCTGTCTGGCGTGCATCACTTTTTGTTACTCATTGATGTGCTCTTGAATTTTGGTAGTATAGTTGGAAGATTGACACACAGCATGTTGCTTTGCAGGTTGCTCCTCAAGAAATTCTGTATGAATTAGGAGGTACTGCAATACATCACATTGCACGCTCTCTGGAGAATTCGGTATTGTGTATCTGATTCTCATTGGTTTTCTGTGCTTTCGGTGGAGCCTATAAATATTTATTCTTGTGATTTCTGTTGCAGCTATCTCCAGTGAGACATTGAAGGTGCTTTCCCATCGCACCACCCCAGGTAATATCTCTGAACATTTTCAGCTCGTTACGGCTTCACTTTGTTATGATATGACTATGAATCAGCGTGACTTACCTCATCATTGTTTACAGCCCTGCTTCCAGTAATGAAAACACCTCTGACGGACGAATACCAGGAGGCAAACCTAGCGATGAAGCTGATTAAGGATAGGAATTACTTCCGTTCAGAGGGTGGCTCAGAAGGTCTTAGGGGCTTATGGCCACAAGCTCTGGAGCCTTTAGCTAACAAGCATTTGGCTGCTAGTGCCCTCGGAGCCCTTGTTGCTCATTTGACACGGATGAAAGTGAGAATCTTTTCCCAGTTCAATCCATGTCTAAGTAAATCCTTGTGCTTGTTGCCCATCTTAGCCTTCACAATCCGCTGTCTTATCATTTTGCAGTAATTAAATTGAAAGCTCCTCCAATGAGTTCCTAAAAATACGATGGTGTAATGGTTGAGTGCAGGTGAATGAAGAGCTGTTACCAAATGGCGTTCTTCTCTCGTATGAAGTATTTCGAGGTTCACTAAGGCTGGATGGCCAATCTATCGCAAACCTTGAACTTCTCGAGAACAAGGATGATGGAGGGCGAGCAGGTCAGGACTCTGTTGAGTAGCCTTTAGCAAGATTCTATTGTAGCCCTTGCCCACCCACTGAAATTTATGCTTCCTGTCCGTTTGTTATAAGCATCTTTGTAACAAGGGAGAGTTCCAGTCCTTGGTAGTATACCTGCAGCTCTAGGTGATGCGTTTTGATTCCTACTTTATCAATCTTGTAGATTGTTTTCTTCCTACGGTCCACGCCGGGTGATCTGATGTGTCCTCTGAGTGACAGGAATTCAAGGTATTCCAAGTATTTTCTGTTAAATCTATGACTGACTCGTGGCTTTTGTATGTTCACCTTCAGGTACACTGCTTAATTATTTGGACGGCTGTGTGACTAAGTTTGGCAAGCGTATGCTAAGAAGGTGGATCTGCCACCCTTTACAAAACATAGCGGAACTTGATGACCGTCTAGATGCAGTGGAGGAGCTTTCCAAACGTGAGGAGATGGCTTGCTCAACAAGAGACGACTTGCGTGTGCTGCCTGATCTGGAAAGATTGGTTGCCCGGGTCAGAGGACTTGCAGGGTCTCCAAACTTAGGAGTTATTCCTATGGCTGCCAAAAAAGTGCATCAGCGGCGGGTGAGGATGCTTTTCCATTCAATCAGTAATTTCTTCTGTATGTGATATGCGTATCTTCAATGCAACATGGTTTCTTAGCTAGACATGCTTTTTGTTTGTCAACCGTAGACCCTCTTTGTTTTTACACCCTTCTCAACTAATAAAAACGTTCATCACATATAACTCACAAGTGTTACATGATGTGAGGGATGTCACACTACTCTCTAATTCCGCATTTCATGTGCTTATTTTGCAACTGTCTTTTGTGACACTTGGCTTCGCGTAATTTATTATAACAGATGAAAACTTTTGGAGAAGCCGTTCTTGCACTGCGGGGAGCTTTTGAGTTACTAGCGAAACTGAAGTCTTGTGAAGATCGACTCGGCCCTCCAAAAGCACACATCTTACAGGCTGCAATGGCTTTAGGTGACAGGAGTGCTGCTTTGGATACCCTCGAAGCTATTGACAGTTGCATAGATCGAAGCCCAGGCGCCATCAGTCTGCATTCACAGGTGGTAGCTAATATCCAGGAGCATCTGTATTGATTGCACGATGACTGTGCAACAATTATTGTTAATGCTCGTTTATTCAACATCTATAAATTCTTGGAAAGAACATTTCCGTTTGCTATATATATGCTCTATATGATAACCTTAACCAAACTTTTGCTCATGCTGCATTTATTCTCTCTTCAGGGAGGGGCTACGGATCGTGAAAACGAGTGCGACAGAGATGACGAATCTGCCCTGGAGAAAGAAGCAGAGTTTTTGACAAAACTCATGCTTAGATTCAATGAATACAGTGAGCTATGGCAAGCGGCTGTAGAGACCCTTGCGCGATTGGATATTCTGATTAGTTTTTCTGCAATCTCAAAAACTGCAGCAGGACCTACTTGTCGACCGCAGTTTGTACAAAACAACATAAGTGGCCTTGGAGGTTCTATTCTTGATATTAAAGACCTCTGGCATCCTTATGGTTCTGGTGGTAATGGAGGTGCGATTGTTCCTAATGATGTGGAGCTTGGAACAAATGGGCGGGATATGTCTGTCAACCCTAGAACGATGCTCTTGACAGGTCCTAACATGGGCGGGAAGTCTACATTATTGAGGGCTACATGCCTGGCTGTCATAATGGCTCAGGTACATGGTCAAAGTAGCTCTTCTATCTGCAGAAACTCATCAGGTAATTGCATGTTAGAAATCAATCATTGCCAGGAACTCTGACTTGTTTCTAACCTCTGAGGCCGTGTACGCAGTTGGGCTGTTTTGTACCTGGGAACCTGTGCATACTTTCGCCAGTTGACATCATCTTCACACGACTTGGTGCTAGTGACCGTATCATGGAAGGACAAAGTGAGTATAGATTCTATGTGTATTCAGTTAATACGAGTCACAGTCTAGCTTTGGTTTTGCTGAGGTGGCTTGTGCATGAATTTAACATTAGCAAGCTTCTGCTTTAGTCTTCCGTGTTTAGAGACCTTCATTGCAGCTCTTGGTGGCCGCTTTGAGCTTGACTCATTCCGTATGCGATGAGAATTAATTTCACACGTGCTTATTTTAATTTTAGCGGTGCTTGTTTTGTTTCTGTTGTGCTCATGCTAACATCATTACTTTACTGAGTGTGTGGAGCTTGCCAAATCGGTGAGCTTGGCAAAGCTCACATTACTTGCTTGGATCAAAACGCAAGATCGGATTTGGCAAGCTCACATTACTTGCCGTTTCCTGGCTGATTTGCAAAAGATCCCCCATACAACTGCCCCGACTACATGTTGCCATATTTATATTTTATCTTATAAGAGTCCACTTGGTTGCAGGTACATTCATGGTGGAATGTACAGAAGCTGCTTCTGTTTTGAGCCATGCAACCAACAACTCTCTGGTCGTATTGGATGAGCTTGGTCGTGGAACTTCGACATTTGATGGCTATGCCATTGCATACGCTGTAAGATGGATCTTTCTCCACGGCTGATATTAACTCATAGCAGTGGTCAAGAAGGCTTTTGTTTGAGTCACAATCCATTTTAAGTCTACAGCCATAATGCATTCGAGTGACTTTTCCACTAGAAATTTAGGATTTTTTATTCTTAAACCCACGTTGGATATTGGATACCAGACCTCAACTCTAATCTCTGCTTCTTAAACTGGTTTCAGGTACTTCGGCACGTTGTTGATACCTTGGATTGCCGGCTACTCTTCGCTACGCATTATCATGCTTTGACTACCGAGTTTGCATCCCATCCTTCCGTTGGACTTCGGCATATGGCATGTGCATTGCTAGAGTCCGATGACCGAAATGGGAAGTCTGTTGGCGAACAAGAGCTCGTCTTCTTGTACAAACTGAAGGAGGGGGTTTGTCAGCAGAGTTACGGGCTTCAAGTTGCAACCCTTGCAGGGCTTCCGCCGTCACTGGTTCGCTCAGCTGAACTTGCAAGTAATTCAATAAAAACCAAAGTGTCTGCCGCCTTTGATGCTGCTCTTGTCAAGGAGGGCTTGCCTCTTCTGCACATGCAGTGGTTTTCAGCTCTCTTTGAGGCATTCACCTTTGATGGAGACGATATGATGGAAACGGTCATTTGTATTTGGGAGGAAATGCGCCGATCATCTGTTTGAAGAGTGCGAAGAATCACAGATTTTAGATCTTGAAATCTTGCAAGTTTTTCGTGTACGATAAATTTGACGCACGGAAGATGACCAGACGTTCAAATTGTTTTGGGAGCCATTTTGGAATTGCTAGGCTGTCAGTATCTCTAAATACTTGCTCCCGGGTAGAGTTTTCAGAGTTTTCAATTTCCGTTTCCAAGTCCCCCTCCTGCGGGCCAACTCTGAATACCCTATTTGGAGCTTCGGTGAACAATTTGGTAACGTCCATGGAAGGATGAGGTCTGAAATCCCATGGGATGAGCAAACAATGCTTCTAGAACCTACCTGGAATTTCAGACCGGTATCATGCTACATAGACTCGGTATTGTACGCGTTACTTAATCAAAACTAATAGTGAAAATTTTGCCTCAGGATTCCTCTTACCTTGGAGGCTTCGACTGCCTTTTTGTTCCTTGATTGTTTTCGTTTCACATGCCTGCCTGATTGGAGTTGGTATATCTGGAGTTTCGCTGGAAATGTGAGCATGTTGTCTGTTTGTGATACAATGATTTGGTACTCGATCAGATGGTTAATCTCCTGACAGGCTCTCTAAATTTCTTAATGCAATTAGTGTGCAATCATCGTGCAATCATAGGTGTAGTCAGGGTCTTGTGCGTATGCAATGTCTTCAGCGATGGGAGAATTGTCACTTGCAACATGCAGTGTACTTTCAATTTCCTTTTAAGCGGTCATTAGCGAGGGACTTGTCGATCCCTTTTCTTGCAGAACATTAGGAACAGGCTGGCTTCTCTGGTACAGACGAGGTAGGCTTCTTTTGCAGCGGCCAACAAAGTTGCTGGTGTGGGTGCAAAGTTCGAGAACATGGTGATCGCTCAACGATGCAGGAGTTCGAGAAAGAGTACGACACAGGGGAGGTCAGATCACCATCACAGAACAAACTGTCTATCCCGTCAATTTGATTCCTTCCAAGTGGTTTTTGAGTTTAGGGTTCAGGATTTGCAAAGCTTGATTACACTTGGTTGTTGATGATTCTGACCAGTCTGTGGGGATGTTACAGATGCATGGATTCATTCCGAGGGATGTAGTTGCAGACTTTATGAATGAAATCCTGAGGTTCTTGTAAAGCTTGAGATCTTGTCAGTGTGATGACGAGCAGATAGTGAGTACTCGTGGTCTTGTAAGATGTACTTGTAAGATGTAAGATGTAAGCTGTCCTTGTAAGATGTACTCGAGGACCCTTGGACCTGTGTATACCGTAGCTAATTAATTCACACGTGGCCTGTACGTGATTGCCTGTAGAATTCAAGCAACGAAGAGAATTCTGGATGTGGATGCCTAGTTGAGTGCAGTGGTTTTTTTTTGGTTTTGAGCCAAACGGTTATATGGCTTCTTCATTGAGATTTCAATGTCTGACCTGGCTTCTTAAATTTTTTTTGGGTCTGAATGGGTCTGACGATGCCAAAGGTCATGTACTCTTTATCCTTTTTTTTAATTATTATTTGGCGATGCCAAAGGTCACACACCCTTTATTTAGAGACCACCTAGCACACAAACCTTGAACGCGGTTTGCCTTCTGGCCATTTTGGGTTGAAAAGGTAATGAAATTCTTGTAAGGCCAATCGCCAAAGATTTTTATTTGTAGCAATTTGGCGATTAATCGCCAGAAAAAAAACACTGGTTGAGTGGAGCAATCAGGACTTCGTCTTTGATGCTGAATTGGAGGGTACAATGATTTGAGATGAAGTAACAAATACCCTTTCAATGCTATGACCTCATTTTCAGAAAATTTGAGGGCCAATCTTCGGACAGTTTGTAAGCTACGAAATGTCGATTCATTCGTTGGAATAGTAGCCGGCTTAAAATGCCAAGTCTGGTATTCAAGACAACTGTGTCACTGTCTCATTGGCCAGTCAGAAGAGGGTTATAATCATTCTCCTTATCGTTAGTTCTTAGATGGACCGAAAAGTATAGATCTGGCCGTTCATATCGAGTAGAACCCAGCATTATGTCCAATAATGCTGTCAGGCCCCTCCTGATTATAGTCCATGACAGCACAAATGAGCGTGCAAGCTTCGTGGTGGGTACCCCAGGGTGGTGAACATTGATAATTTTTCTTTGAATTTCGGTGATCATGCAGACGAGCAGATCTTAGTCTCTGAGTTCATGAAGAATGGGTGCCTCTATGATTCACCAGACTGGAAGATGACCATGTCCTGACGTTTGACCAGCGGCTGAAGATTGCGCGAGATGTGGCTGTTGGGGCAAGTCCGGGAATCATTCACCGAGGTATCAAATCCGTCAATGTGCTTCCAGACAAGAATCTGTCAGCCAAGCTGGCGGATTTCAGGTGTTTCAAACAGGGGCATGTCAACACTTTCAGCATCGATTCATCCCTCAAAACGGCCAACTATAAAGCTATAGACGTGCAAAGCATGCTTCTGGAGTCTCGATCGTGCAATTCTTACTTCAACATCGTGGATCCACTAATTCATGACTCATGTACTACTGCGGATATTGTTGCCACGCTACAATTGATGGTGTCCATAGCTTACTAGTGCGTGCATCCCGAACTAGGAGAGAGGCTTTCCATGATCCAGGTGATCCGGGCTTTTGAAGACACGGCAACTACAATGGCATGACCTACAATGACAACGGTGTTGCACTTGGCTTTGTCCCGCTCATCGTTCAGGAATCCTTCTTGTCACAAGGACGTTGACTATCTGAGTCTGATCCCTTGCATCTCCTCTCGACCTTGCCAGTGGCCGCTCCGATGGGTAGTTTCAGCTGATGTTTGCTGCAGAGAGCAAAGTACTGTATATATTTTAGTAATTTACTTCGTACATTTGTGTTTATAAACTTACTGTACATAGTTGGGTATCTGATACATTTTTGTGAATAATGAGTGCAGAGAATGGACACCGGCATGTGGAAAAATGTTAATACGAACCAATTTTGCGACCACCAAAAACATTGAGTTGACAAGTGTCAGTTTAAATTAGTCCAACGCATTCCCCGAACAAGACATCTGCGAGTCAAATCTCTTGTTATAATGGAGCAGCGTTGACATTGTCGGACATCTTATGCGCGGTGTTTGTGCCAGGCTTGGTCTCTGAATGGAATCTGCACTGCAGATCGTAGCTGGAGTTCCATCACGGTTGCCATGATCGCTTACACTTAGTTCCGAATAATAGAGCAACAAAGCTTGGATCGGATTGGAACTTGGGAAGGGATGAAGCGGGTGTGAGACCTTCAGTTGTGGAAACATGTTAATGTAGATGAAATTCTTCACTATGAGGCAGCTCCGTCACAAACTGGACATTAACGAGCTCCAGAACCCGCCCTCCAGTGTCAGCCAAAGGTAAGACATGTGTTCCCCAAATCCTTACGAGTGTGGCAATGTAATCAACCAGGTGCGATTCGAATATGACCTGCTCTCTCTAATCATCTGACCTTACATGTAAACCTGCACCTTGTAGGCCACTCTTCCTGCGAAGAAATTGACACTAGAACTTGCATCTGCAACATTTTTACAAATGGTTACATTTGATCATATTGAGACCTGTCCAGGTTTTCATGTGGGCGCTGGATATGTCAAAAGAGGAACTCTCGAATGCAGTTTGGGGTTTCCCTGAAACTCGCGTTGTGTTAACATTTGCCCATCACGGATCTACCTTACTTGAGAATCAGAATGTTTCATTCTCTGAAATCACATTACAGGATCTGGTGACGAGATTGTGCACATGGGCGCTGGAGATTCCAATAGCTATGGCTGCAGAACCCAAGGTAGGGGCACTCCAAAATTGCCATTTTTTGTCACTAAGCACAGTTTAGGGTGATTCCGCTATATTCTCGTTAGAAAACGAAAGAGGCTTCCAATGCACGAAACAATGGGTTATATGAAAAGGTTCAAAAAAGCTTCAGTAGTAAATGACATAAAACCGACAGATATTTGGATGGTCTCCACATCCTCCTACTCTACAGGTCGAAGTGGCGATTTATGAGAGTCCGTACCTTATCGTGATCAATCAAACCCTAGCATCCGCGTACAACAAGATCGAAGCTCAGATCGTTACAACAACAAGATATTAATGGCAGAAGCAGCACAACAACAATAGGCGACAAAAAGGTACGAGCTCAAAGATTACCATTACCTTGTACAAGTTACAGGAAGGGGTTAGGGTTAGGGATCTTCATAGGGTTACTCATGAATGGCCTACTGTTCCTACTGGAATAGGGGCCATAGAGCTGGAGGCTGGACAACCAAACTACGGAGTGTGTGATGGCATCGTGAGACATCGTACTAGCAGTGTCTCGGAATGGAGGAGATGGCGGCACCAATCCAATCCAATCCAATCCGAGACATTGCTTGTACCATGTCTGACGTTACAGTTGCAGTGATGCTCGAAAGAGTGGACCTACAAACAATGGAAAGAGTGTACACGAGGAGAGAGATGAAGTGGGTGGGTGTGGAAATGTGGAGGAGCCGGGAGATTGATTTAAGTTAGTACTAGATCGCTTCCAGGCTGCAATGGGGTATCAGGAGTGTGTGATGGAAGGTGGCTCGCACAATCGACCTACTTTTTTTAACTTGTTTGGCAGCCGTTCAGTGTGGCAGGGGCCAAGCCATGCAAACTTTGCATGGGCCCCATGCCCTGGCCAAGCTATGACCCCCATGGCCCCATACCCATACATCTCACTCACTGTTGGGTGCCCTGCCCCCTGCCATTTGCCTGGTCCAGAGATGAATTGGGGCCCTTGTCATTTTTAGCAGTTTTGGTTAGGTCTTACAAGGATTCCTTTTTGATAATTTAAAATAAATAAATTACCAACACATGCAATGTTCTTCACTAATTCTAGTGTTATAAGATTTGAATCTTCACTAATTGTAGTGATGCAAAATTTCATGTGAATTATATATTTTTTGTGATATGATCGAATGAATTGGTCATTTTAACCCCTAAATGTCCTAGCTTCCAAAAACTAGATCAGAAACTGGATTACGAATAGATTCGAAGCCTTGTAACTTTCTCATACAACTTTGGATGATTTTCATCCAAGTCACCCTTGAAAGCCTACTAAATTCTCTACCAATTACAATAAATCTCTTGTGATGGGGAGTTGTTGATAATATTGGAGAGGCCTCCAACTACAAGTATATCAAAATTTGTTGGGTAGATTTTATGCTTGCAATGATCTTCTCATGTACATCTCAGCCATGCTAATATCTACTTTTGAGGCTAGAATCTACTTCAGTTCAAAAGGTTGGTACGTTTAGGGGTTAAAACTATGACTCCTTGGTCCTTTTGGAGTTAACCCCTAAACGTACCAACCCTTTGAACAGAAGTAGATGCCAGCCTTAAATATAGATATTAGCATGGCTCAAATGTACATGTGGTGTACATGACGGGTCCATTGCAAGCATAAAATCTACACAACAAATTTGACATACTTGTATTTGGAGGCCTCTTCAATATTATCAACATCTCTCCAAAACAAGAGATTTACTTTAATTGGTAGAGAACCTAATGGGCTTGCAAAGATGACTTGGATGAAAGTCATCCGAGATTGTATGAAAAAGTTACAAGGCTTTGAATCTGTTCGTGATCCAGATTCTGAATGCTGGAACGTTGAGGGGTTCATCCCTAACCGTGCCGGCGTTTATATTTTTGGACGTTTCTTGGGGTACTTTCACCTTTGAAGAGCTGTAACTTTTGCAAAAAGTGTTTGATTATAATGAGATTTTGGAAAAAAAACTCCTTGCATGATGTTTAGTTTAAGTGGTAAAAATTTCAAATTAATGAAGGGGTATTGAATTTTTGGTAATCATTTGAAAGTAGGGGTCTTGTTTAGAAAGTTTTTGTGCATTTTGATGGTTGCAACTTCGGGGGCTTGTATCTTATTCATTCAATGTCCGTTTTCAATAATAAAAAAATATGTTGGGTTGGATTTCCCTTGAAAGCCTAGTTATCATGGTAAAATTTTCATACCAATCCATGTGGTTTTGAATGTTTGGGAGTCATTTTAGTGCACAAGTCTATTTTGGACACTTTTTGCTTTTTGGATCAAATGAATCACTTTTCAGGCTACTTTTTGACATTGCAAGGTCATTTTAGGGCACGTCACATTTTTCATGAGCTTATTTTGGTACCAATGTGTTTATATGATGATTTTGAACCACTTTATAGTTTAAAATTTTCCATTTGGGTATTTTTCAAAATGAATTTCACCTCTAATGTTTTGCTAGGAAAATTTTAGCATTCATTTTTAACACTAAAACATTATGATCTTGCAATCTATGACGCCAATAACTCCAAATTTGATTCACATCATCTACAGCATGTATACTACAAGATTGTACTCTTGAGATTTCTATACTTCATGTAAGTTTAGACCTATAACACATCAAATGATGTTTTTAAACCCAAAAAAGCTAGGGACGGTTAGGGGTTAAAAGTGGACACAATAAACTTCTAATTATCTAATAGTGGTATCATTTCTAATCCACATTTGACTGTACTCCAGTTATTGCCATTACTATGAGTCACAGTAATTTAGTATTCTCACAATAATTGTGGCATTAAGATGTGTTATAATACATGCCTTCCATATGTTTGAAGTTTGGTTGAATAGAGAAAATGTAGGGCATTATCTCTACAAATTATCCATACGGTCAAACTTCCAAAAATAGTTTTAGATATTTTTTTAATGAATTTAAAAGCATTAACTTTTGAATTTTCTTATAAATTATAATTTAAAAATTTAGAGTTTAAAATTTAGCATGATTACTTAAAATTGGTTTATTTATTGTAAATTTTTATAAAAAATAAAAAATGATGGAGGGAACATCATTACTTTCTCCAAATAGAAGATTTTCTTAGACAAAGACAATGTTGAGGTGATCCACTTTGAAAAATTCGGCCCATTGGAGTTTATAACTTGGATTGACATAATTCAAATTGCGCCGGAAAGTAGATTTGATGCAGTATTTTAGAATGTCTCTAAATGTTTTCAATTTTATTTATTTATTTATTTATTTTTTGGTTCTTGGCAACACGTTAAAAATGCGCAGTGACCAACTGAAAATGGTCTATTGGGAGCTTAGGGGTTAACATTGTCTTTGGATCTTTCTCTTTCACTAGAGTTAACCGAAAAGTCACCTCAAAGAGGAAAGTTTTAGCAAATTCCTCTTGAACTCCTCTTGAACTCATACTGAAATATAAATAGACCGAAAACTAGTTCAAGAGGAGTTGGGAGACAATCTAAAGCAAGCCACTGTCATTATTCTCCACACCTCGCAATGACTTCTACACCTCCTACCAAAGCTCCAAGCCCATGGCCTACAAGGGGACAAGTTATGACACGACACTATTCAACCCAAACATAGCTCAAGGGAGCTCAAAAGAGCGCTTGAAAGAAGGTTGAAAAGGCATGTTCCATGGCCTTCTTTTCGGTTAACTCTACTACCATGAGACCTCTTGACTGTTGGTGTGAAATCCTTCAGACCACATGTACAGTACCCGGAAGAAATGTTACGCAATTCCCTCTTTTGCGTTTCAAAGAACTCTTCATAATATCAAATATAATTGGTTTTTTTCATTTTGCATATCTAATATTCAATTTATACATGATTCCAAGCAAGCATACCAAATTTGGGTTTAAAAAAAGAAAAATCCCATTTTTGGTGGATTTTAAAAGTTCAATTTCTTGATCTTACGTGATAATTTATTGAAAAAAATTGGTGATGAATTTTTATAATTTTATTGCATAGGTGTGTTGGAAATATCCATATGCACCTTTCATATCAAAGAACACCCCATTCATTAACAAAAACATCCTCTATGAGGAGTTCATTGTGATGAATCACATGCTTTAATTTTGTAGAATAAATATCTTTTTATTATAACTAAATTTTGGCAAAGTAATTGTACTATCATGCTTAACTATACCAAGTTAGTTACACTGTGAAGATCAAGTATCAAAATTTAGTTATAATAAAAAGATATCTATTTTACAAAATTTGGGCATGCAATTCTTCATAATGAACTCTTCATAACAGATGTTTTTGTTAATGAATGGGGTGTTCTTTGATATGAAAGGTGCATATGGATATTTCCAACACACCTATGCAATAAAATTATAAAAATTCATCACCAATTTTTTTCAATAAATTATCACGTAAAATCAAGAAATTGGACTTTTAAAATCCACCAAAAATGGGATTTCTCTTTTTTTAAACCCAAATTTGGTATGCTTGCTTGGAATCATGTATAAATTGAATATTAAATATGCAAGATGAAAAAAATCAATTATATTTGATATTATGAAGAGTTCTTTTAAACGCAAAGAGAGAATTGCGTAACATTTCTTCCGGGTACTGTACTGTATTGATACCTACAATCCAAAAATAAATAAATAACTCTGCTCAAAATGACAAGAGCCCCAATTCATCTCTGGACCAGGCAAAGGGCAGGGGGCACAACAGTGAGATGTATGGGTATGGGGCCATGGGGGTCATAGCTTGACCATGCAAGTTTAGCCCTGGCCGGGACACGTGATGGGTGGAGGCATTGATTAATGTTCCTGTTTTAAAAAGACTTTTAATGGATCATTGTTATAAATTCAAAAAAAAAGTACAAAAAAAGTACAGGTCACAAGGGTACGTTACTAAGGTAGCGTGCTCAGTAACCGCACAAATTTCAGTATCCAGCAGGTAGAGGTGAAGAAATTCTGAAGCCAATTTTCCCTGGTTGGCAAAGTATGAAGAAAGAGGGTCTAAGAAGTGAAATTATTTTTTTAGCACGTTGTGAATTAGTTATAAATAAAAGAAGTTTTACACTAGCGGGACTCTGACACAATTGTAGAGTCCCTGCTGAAGTAAGCTGGAAAGTCGTGTCATCTGGCCGCAAATAACTGCTAAATACCACAAAAAGCGAGTAGTCAACTGCGCGTTCACAGCTCCAAAATCTAAAAACAAAATGCTTGCTGGCAGCCACGTCAACCTCCTAAATCGACGCAGATGAGTCGAAGTTCCACGAAGTCCAGTACCCTCTCTTGGCACACGTGGCTCTATAACATGCGTTGTTGGAGTCTAAATCCAGCCACTCGGCGCCTTGATCCGTCCGCTCAGATCTCTGTATCGTGCCTTTGGGCAGCAGGTGACGGCATGCACTGCGGAATCCACGTTGTTTGACTGTTGCTTGCGTCAGTGAAATTGAACGTTGGTGACGGCGGACGGAATGACCATGACATTGGATTGTAGAAGTATGGCGGGTTCAAAACCGGTGGGATGTTGTATTGCAGAGGTGAGATTGGTGAGAATTGTGCTGCAGTGCTCAGATGTTGCAATGGAGAGTTGAATCCAGTCGATGCAGGCAGTTCCGATGCAAGCAGTGTCGA
The DNA here is from genome assembly GCA_022496805.1 of Pohlia nutans. Classification (NCBI taxonomy): domain Eukaryota; kingdom Viridiplantae; phylum Streptophyta; class Bryopsida; order Bryales; family Mniaceae; genus Pohlia; species Pohlia nutans. Next base: position 12,544,385 of record CM040091.1, on the reverse strand, counting down.
TGAAGGCAATGTTGATGCAAGAAGTGAGCGGAAGCTTTGGGACTGCGGGGCGAATCTTGATGAAGTCCCCGCGCTGACGTTGCCCCGTCCACGCCGCGAGCTCCCGGCCGCGCGCCGCTCTGCTTGAAGCCGCTCCTTCTCCTGCCGCTTCAACTCCCGCTGTGCACGTCAGTCTTGTACCTGCAACTCCCGATCTTCTTTTTCCTTGCGTCGCATCTCTTTTGTTGCTTCCCTCTCTGCTGCCTTGCGCTTGGCGTCGTTTGCATTAGCTTCTCTTTGTGCTTAAAGACGCTTACAACCTGCTGTATACGTTGCAGATGTCAGAATCTTGGATCGGGTGAAATCTAAAAGAGGTTGTTGGCGTTTTCTCTTCCTTGCAGGAATGATTTCGGGGAGGGCAAGAAATGTGTTAATATCATCTTCATGTTCTTCTTGCAGGTGTGCTTCAAAGTCCGGGTCAATGCGCACATTTCTTTCACTTGGATCGTAAGTAGATTCATCACCATCTGGAACGTGCACGTAGAAGTGCGTAGGTTTCCTGGACGTTGTCAAGCCTTCGGAGAGACCATGGTCCTCTGCTATACTGTCGGGATCACCATCTGAGAGAGCGTCCACTTCGGCGGGACAATTGGAGTCTTCACTGCAGTCAACTCCTTCGATGTCGTCACCGGCCTGGCCGGTCGCAGGTAAGTGGTCGGCTGCTGGAAGACCGGTCGATCCGGTCAAGGCAGTCGTGTCTGTGTCATGGTCGCTTGCTGGATTGGTGGCCTGACCCTCTTGAAACCCTGTTGCTGTGGTCATGGATGATAACGCTGCATCGCGATTCAAGGGCCAAATGCCCGTTTTCTTGAACCCAGATTTGATATTTGTAGAAGTTAAAGCAACTTTCAAAGCCTTCGATGTCCACTCACACAAATCTTGCTTGGTTACACGTTTGTTTTTGTTCATCAAGGTCCACGCATCTCTAATTTTCCTAAAAGGTGTCTTGAAAGGTTTAAAGCATGACACATCTAGATGTTGTAGTGCATGACTAGTGTGTGAAGGTAGTGAGACAATGTCAAGCCCTGATTCCATAGATATCCTCACCACTTCTAATGTCACATGAGAATTGTGTCCATCTAAGATCAAAAGGTGTCTATTTGTTTGATCTAAACCAGGTCTTCTTCTTAGGCACTCTATGAAGTGGGAGATCCAGCTCTCAAACAACCATTTGGTCATCCAAGCATTTGGTTGCATACCCATGACAGCACCCTCTTCACATCTTGCAACATAATCTTCTAGAAAGTATTTGCCTTTCAGAATGTAGAAGTTAGGAATAGAACCACCATCAGCGTTTATGCAGGACAAAATTGACAAATGTTCTCTCTGATCTGGCTCTATAGAATGCACAGATTTGCTGCCCCGTTTTGCTAAAACAGTAGCCCCACCACTTCTTCCTGCTTGCACACCTGATTCATCAAAATTCCATATGTGACTTGCAGGGTAGTTGTAGGAAGTGTAAAGGTACTCTAAATTAGAGTAGAGAGTTTCAGCACTTGCAGGGCATAATGCACGAGCTCTAGCTAGCTCTAAGCCTTGAGATCTTCTTGTAGCAAGTTCTGGGTGTCTACCTCTGAATCTCCTAAGCCAACCCTTCCCAGGGACTCATGTAGCACTCCAAGGTGTCTTTCGATTTTGTGTTGCTAGTGCTACCTTCAAACACAGCTCTGCTGGTGTAAGTGGGTGGCCTAAGTCTTGCATCTTGAATGTAAAAGTACATAATCTACTAATTTCTTTTCCTCCTATGGTTTCAAAGCTGATGTTTTACCCCTCTGCCTACTTCTTGTTTTGCTGTAGAGGTGGTCTCTCAAAGATGACACTAGAATTCCAAATAATCGCGATGCAACCCTCAACTTCATACCATCGTCTGTGATTGCATTCATGGCCTTTTCTAAGTCGTCGTTAGACCACATACCAGTTTTCCGCGTTTGGGTTTGGGTCCGCGTTCTAGCTGTCGCTCGCACCTGGCTGTCGCGTTGACTGCAGCTCGCACCTGGCTGTCGCGTTAGAGGCGTCGATCGCACCAGCGATGGAGAGATCGGGGCCCTGTCGACATTCTCCTTATTGGACCTGTCTTTGCTGTTCCCCGGCTCACAAACTTGCGCGCACGCCACATGGTATTCATCGCAGTCACCTCCTGACTACAGCGTTGTTGGCGTCTCAGGCGTCGTTGGGATCCCCTGCGTTGCACGTCGAAGTCGTAGCCGGGACAGTCGCTCATGCCGATTTCCCCTTCGCTGTGGCGCGGTCACAAGCATGAATTCGTCAAAGTCAAGATCTGCATCCTCAATGGGTTGTGGCGGTGATCGCCCCTCCTCACAATCTTGATCGCCCATGCACGTCGATTGTCGTTGCATGCAAGTCGTCACCTTCCTCAATCAGCCAATTCCGCATTCTGCTACGTCTATTGCCATCACTTGCAGCCCCCTCATGTACACGCAAAAAACCTTGGAATGTACAGTCATGAAGTCCGAATCACACACAAAGATTTTGATGTTAATTCTAGCCGCCACCCTTCACCAAAACTGCCAGCCTGCTGTACCAACCTAATTAAGCTCTAAATTAATTAAAACAACCGCTAATTACTTCCAAAATCAACCATTAATTTTGCATGATCTCACGCCCATACACCATGCACCCTAAGACCGTGAACCGATCACTACAAGACCCTAAACCGCACATTAAATATGGCATATTCTGACGCTGCCAATAGGATTTGTGATTTCCAGTAAATTTTAGAACCTGGCAGTGCGGTTTCTGGTATCCAAGGCTGATTTGTAGGGGGCGGTTCATGGTCCCGTTCGGATTTCAAGACCTCTACCTTATCATAGTACCTAGGTGGGTTGCCAAAAAAATAATTCAAACAATAAAAAACATTAAAAAATGGAGATTATGAGTACCAAAAACAAAAATAGAATAAATTATTATTATTATTTGCTATATTTTGCTATTTCTAAGCTATATTGAGTCCTTTCTAATCATTTTTTTTTCAAAAATGAAAACCAAGATTTTATTTTTTAAGGAACAAACGTTATTTTTTCAAAAATATTAAATATTTGTTCGTGGGGTGGCGACCTAGCTATGGTGTTACAATATCCTTCAAAATGCATATGATATATGAACTCTAAGAGTATAACACAAGCCCAAGTACTCAACCATAGATATAAACTCCAGCCAACGAGAGCATTTTATCATCACCGAGCTTAATCATATAGTATAGATGACTATCAGTTTAGTTTAAGATTTTACTTCTACTTTTGACAAGGCTCATTGTATGCAAAGTTGTTTGCATGGTAATATCAAGGCCTAAAAGAGTGTAGTTCAACAAGTTGTTGAATGTTGTGAATAATGTTCAATTGAATCCTAGGTAGTTCATGGCCCTCAAACCTACCTTTTTTTTTTAATTAACAAGGCACCATTGAGGGAAGGGGGGGGGGGGGTGGGGAGAGTATTTGAATTCTTTCTATAGAAGGTCAGTTTAGACTATGGACCAAGAGTCGTGATCAAGAAAATGAATCATTCTCATGGTCACACTTCATAAAAATGTAAATTTTATAGCTCTTGAGCCTCTCACTAGGTGTAAACTGAATTTGAACATGAAGGAATGATCATACACCTAAAAAAGAGTGAGTTGATTTTTCTAATGTATTGTAACCACAATAGTACAATAGCATAGGGCAAAAATTAAAAAAAAAATAAAAAAAATAAAAAATATATACTATATATTAAAACATCATTATATACATATATATATATATATATATACATTTATATTTATATATATAATTTTTTATTCTATTTTAAAAACGACATATCTAACTATGGTCTCTTGATTGCTTAGTGAGAGAGCTTTTTTTTTGCTCGTCCACAAAACCCATTGGACCATGAAATGTTATTGACTAGGCAATTTTGTAAACCTCGTGGGGACCTCGACATTTGTGGTCATTCTCTTTTTTCTAGTTGTAAAAAATTTAAGTCATTATGGGACGAGTTCGTAGGCCAATCACAAATTTTAGAGGGGCATTTAACGATTTTTTGGTTTGTAGTCTAAACTAGCCGTCAATACCTTTTTCACAATGTCCATATTATGACGGTTCAAAACATATTTTCCACACAACATTAATTTAAAAAACCAATTAATTTTATAAGCAATATACTATCAAAATACAACATATATTATCTACAAATTTATACTACTCCACTGATATTGAAAAAAATAAAAAGATAAAAAATAAAAAATAAAAAACTTTGCATTATTCACCTCTTTGCTCATTTCATCAAACAACTCTCTATGGTCGTTACCCCATTCCCAACTGGTGCCTTTCACCAACAGCTAAGGGCATTTCCCGCAATCAATGCTGCAATGATGTTGGTTGTAGCATGAGTTACAGTTGGTAATGGGTTCTTTTTGTTGGTTTTAGTATATGTAAGTGTGGTTATGGATTCATTATTGTTGGTTTAAGCATCTTTAGTGTGTGCAATACAAATCTTCTTTAAACAGAAAGAGGTGTACCTATATGACGTGAATAGGATGCGTCATACTTCAACTTAAAAAATTTATAACTAATTCATTCTTCATCCAAAAATAATGTTTCAACTTGTGTCGAATCTATTTCTTCTTGCCTACCTCTAAAAAAATAATAATACCAAATAATATCAATGCCTCATATCTGTATTTCTTATTCAGTTGGGAATGGGGTAACCACCTTATCTAGTCTTTGTTGAAACTATCCAAAGTCATTGTAGTGAATTGTTTTCAATGATTTCTAATTAGACAATCATTTTGGTAATTTATCATTTGATTAGACTCTGATTGAAAGTAAAAGTATTTCGAAACTTTTGTGAGTTTTTTTAACATGGATGATATTTGAACAGTAGCATAGCAATGAAAATGGAGAGGCTATTGTGCATTCTAGCAGGAGTTGCAACTACCATTGAGTAGGCTCTCAGATGCGTTGTCAAGAGTCTGGTTTAGCTCATTTAGTAATTCTTCTTTGTTTCAAAACTTTTGCAATTTCAAATTTGCCTCATCTTATAGAAAATTGTAGTAAGTTTGGTCTCTGATCATTTTGGGAGATGAAGATACAGTGTGCCTCTTATCATACATTCCACCTACCCATAGCCGAAATTAGTAGGCATTCAATAGGGACCATGGTATATGAAGCCTAAAACACTTAGTTGGGAGCATTGATTTTTCCACGTGGTTATGGTTGACGATTCAACACGTTTTATAGAGATGTTTAGGATGATAAGTTCCTACATTTCAAGATGTATGCTCATTGGTAGAGCAAGACCTTCAAACCAATCTTCTAGTTAGATTAGAGATATTGCTAAATTGAAAATTAGAAGTTACAAAACAAGTTGCAATTGCCATCCGTAAACTTGCTACTAGTAATTCTTTGGTTTCAATGGGAGAATTCTTCATTTTGAATTTAGAACATCTACCGTTTATGATCTCAATCACAATTTTTTGGTTAAGTATTTAAATCGTAGAGGTCAACATTATTTGACTTAGCTAGTTGATGAATATTTACAAAGGGTGAAAGATAGATCTGAATCCAAATGGAGAATCCTCAAAAATGTGGTGCTCTAGATGTTATACACATTGAAGTGGATTTACGTGATAATGAAAGGTCCACTGATTTTTATGATGATGATAAAAAATATAGATTCATATTACATGCCATAGTGGATGTAGAGACTGACTTTTTGAATATCTTTGTAGGTTATTTGAGTGTGGTTCATGATGCTAGAGTGTTTGCAAAGTTTAGAATCAAAGCAACAATCAATAGAGGAAAGTGCTCAAATGAACCAAACATGCTCATGCAAGGTATTTCCATACATAAATTACTAATTAGTGATGTTGGTTATACACAAACTATATAGGATAAGTGTATATTATCGCGCAGAACCCTATCATTGCCCAACATGCACCTATCTTTGCGCATGCTTTTGTTTCCCACCGTCGGATCTTAAAGTTTTTGGATCACCGTCGGATCTTTGCACTCATACCCGTTGTTTTTTTGAAGTTCCTTAACTTGTGGCGACGATGGTCTGTATCGTCGTGTCTCGCTCAAGCAAGCACGCTTACCTCTTATCGTTGTTTTGATTGATTGCTATGGAGTAGAGTACTCGAGTTTGATTGCTCAATTGCTGAGGCGTGGAGTTTGATTGTTGCGGGAGCGTTAGGGTTTGTACTGGAGTTTGATTGCTCAATTGCTGAATAGTAGAGTTTGATTGTTGCGAAAGCGCTAGGATTTGGCCTACTCGTTTGACGAACAAGAAAAAACATCGGCAATCTCTAATTTCTCCTCTTGACCTATTTTCTCTGTATCGCTTTCTTTACACTTTGTTCAGATGTCTTAGAGAATGACTTTTTTAAAGACGTGTCCATCAAGCTCTACAATTGAGTAAAGGCCGAGACCTAGCTATAGTCACTTGAGCAATGTCATAGCATAATCATCAGGCACCGACAACAATCTAATATATAATATTCTGCTTATTATACAATATCAGAGTCTTGGGAAATAAAAGCGGGCTTCACGAGAGGTCAGTTAAGAGTACCTCCCGATCATTGCCGGAAATTTTGCAACCACACGGTCTTGACTAGCTTGGCCTTGTTACCTGTATCCTGCTAAATGTGCTCACAAATTTAGAAATTATCAACAACACAAAGTGTCCGCCCGGGGGAATTGAAAAAAATCAATAACGATCAGTTGAATCTATGTCCAGATCAGTGTACAGTGAGCTTAAAATAGAGTGCCAGACTAATCCGAGATTAGATTAGAAAAGAAAACCTAGCAAGTGAATAGTATGTAATTAAGTTAGCGACCTCGATCAAAGTGAATGCAAAAGAATGAATGAATGAATGTACAGTACCCGGAAGAAATGTTACGCAATTCCCTCTTTCGCGTTTCAAAGAACCCTTCATAATATCAAATATAATTGGTTTTTTTCATCTTGCATATTTAATATTCAATTTATACATGATTCCAAGAAAGCATACCAAATTTGGGTTTTAAAAAAAGCAAAATCCCATTTTTGGTGGATTTTAAAAGTCCATTTTCTTGATTTTACTTGATAATTTATTGAAAACAATTGGTGATGAATTTTTATAATTTTATTGCATTGGTGTGTTGGAAATATCCATATGCACCTTTCATATCAAGGAACACCCCATTCATTAACAAAAACATCGTTTATGAAGAGTTCATTCTGATGAATCACATGCTCTAATTTTGTAAAATAAATATATTTTTATTATAACTAAATGTTGGCAAAGTAATTGTACTATCATGCATAACTATACCAAGTTAGTTACAATGTGAAGATCAAGTAGCAAAATTTAGTTATAATAAAAAGATATCTATTTTACAAAATTTGGACATGCAATTCTTCACAATGAACTCTTCATAGAAGATGCTTTTGTTAATTAATGGGGTGTTCCTTGATATGAAAGGAGCATATGGATATTTCCAACACACCTATGCAATAAAATTATAAAAATTCATCACCAATTTTTTTCAATAAATTATCAAGTAAAATCCAGAAATTGGACTTTTAAAATCCACCAAAAATGGGATTTTGCTTTTTTTAAACCCAAATTTGGTATGATTGCTTGAAATCATGTATAAATTGAACATTAAATATGCAAGATGAAAAAAACCAATTATATTTGATATTATGAAGAGTTCTTTGAAACGCAAAAGAGGGAATTGCGTAACATTTCTTCCGGGTATTGTAGAGTTGAATTGTACTCCCTCCGTCCCAAAATGATCTTCTTGTTAAACAAAATGTTCTGGATTAAGGTTGAAAATAACAATTTTGAAACCATTTTTGAGCTAGAAGTGAAGTTTAGTGCACTCTTTTATTCCTTAAAATTTGAGTTTAAGATTCCTTTTGAAAGTGTGGCTTTGGAGCATTGAAAAGTGGGATTTTTGGTCATTTTTGAGGAGCACCGGTAGCCACTCATTTCCTTAGCTGACTTGGTTCTTCTCCGAACATTCATCCATTTTACAAAATTCATCCATTTTTATCTGGATTCATTCATCCATTCATCCAAAATATTCATCTAATTTTCCAATTTTCATCCAAACAGTTCAGAAATCATCCAATAAATTTCATCCATCCACCAGGAAGATCATTTTGGGACAACAAATGCAAGCCAACAGGAAGATCATTTTGGGACGGAGGGAGTAATTGATATGACTCTTGGTGTAATCAACTCATGAAGCGTAGAGAATTTATATTGGTGAATGAGTCAGCTCTTAATCGACTTATAAAACCACTTCAAGTATCGATCAATGCAGTTTTGGTTTTCTAGGAAAGAGGGAGGGAAGCGTGATGCTCTAAAAGTATAACATCTGAAATTTGTCATGACTACTTATGAAGCCAACATGGTATTCATTAGGGTTTAGAGCTTCCTCAATGGGTTGCACCAGGGGACGAAATGGTCCATGTGTGAAATGTGGACACGTAGCAGAGCGAAGCCCCTTTTAACCACGAGGCCTGAAAACCTCCTTAAACAAAGCCCGGAAAGCAACTAAAAAGAAGCGCGGTCTATGGACTGAAGAAGCAATGAGATATGCTATTGCAGACGTTGAATGCGGTAGGAGGAAAATTAGAGAGGCGTCAAGATACTACTTCATACTAGATTCAAGCATTTGGGTTTAGCTAGACAGGAAGGTTAAATCTAAAAAGACCGGTCCAAAGACTGTACTTACTAAAGAAGAAGAAAAATCGTTGGTTGAGTGGTGTGAAACCAGACAGCGAGTGGCTCATTGCGTGTTACCAACTCTTCTGAAAGGAAATGTGAAGATGATTTGTGAAGATAGAATTAGGAGAAATCTGTAGTCACAAAGGGGCCTTTGCCTTTGGCACTGAAAATTTTAGGCAAAACCGTGCACTTTACACGAGGGCATCAATGGTGCGACCGTGGTTGCCAGCAGTGCAGTTCCGTGGGTCGCGCCAATCGACGCTGCCAACATTGCAGACACTTCCAGCACTGCGGCTTCCGACGCTGTCAGCCGTCAGCGGGCAGCGACTGCATCAATGGGTTTACATAAAAAGGGGTACTTGAGCAGCCGGTTCACCTACCACGGGCTGTCTGACAAGGCCCCCTTTGGGACCCCATTTTTCTCCTAATTGGTTACTCCTTTTTCCAAAGGGATTCGTAGGAGAAGTTGGTTGTATTGGTTTTAGCAACAGCACCCACACTTGGTGTTGCGAAGGCTTGAAGACTTTGATACTTCAAGAGCAAAAGGATTGTCAAAGGAGATATGTGATCAGTTTTATAAATTTCTCACTACCATCTATGAAGAAGAAAGATATCCCCCAAGCAAGATCTGGAATGTAGATGAAGTGGGATTAAGTGCAGCCCAAACAAATAGTAGTATTAAGGTGATAGGTATCAAAGGCTTTAAATATGTTTTGATAGATAGATAGAAACACCAACCCAATTAAAAGGGCCGGCGTGAATAAAGTGTCCGTTCGTAATGACAATGACCCGATGCCCACTGGACAAAGGGACATTGGAACAATACTACTCTCCCCTTTCGAGGATGGACACTATAGTAACCAAAACAAAGTAACAGTAACAACAACAAAGGAAAAAGGATTGAAGCAGTGATGGGTGAGTGTTAGTTTGTATAAGGTTATATTTGGTATTACAGCAGTGGTTTCCACCACTACCCCCCCTCTTTTAATGTACTACGTCTGTTGGTATTGTTTGATTGTTTTCTATACGTCTTTTATGTAAAAGGATAGATCCGGCATATTGTATGGCAATGGTATTTATTGCTTTGAATGTGTGTTTTATGGAGGTTTCACAAATGTTGAATTTTGTTTCAAGTTGTTTCATTGAGGGGGCGTGTGTGGTTCCTCTAGCTCCAGCTGTAATGACTATGATAGGATCTACTTTCCAGCCTTGTTGTATGATATTATTAATTAGGGGTTGATATTTTAAATTTTTTTAACCAATTGTTTCTGGTGAAAATCTGTCGTTTGTGTATGTGAATTCTATGAACTGTACTGTTAGGTGATCAGCGGGGTTTAGAAGAGGTGGGCTTTGGTATGGGAGGCCTTTAATACATAGTATATCTGGTTTGAATCTGGCATTACACTGACATCTTTGTTGATTACATGTACATGTAAGTAACCATGGGGGAACTGTGTTATCTTGTGGATTGTTGTTGAATGTACCTGCATTCATGAGAGTGTAGCATCTTGATTTATTTGAGGATAGTATTAATTTTCTTAGTTCCCATACTGCTTTGTTGTGTCTTTTGGTTCTTAGTGCATGTATATGGTGTTGTTTGCACATTAAAAGTATATGTAACCATGTGTCTGCATCTTGTGAATTACATATGGGACATGTTTTTGAGGGGAATCTTTGAATTCCGAAAAATAATTGTTTTCTGGCATTACTCATATATTGACCGGTTCTAAATTTTAGTATGCTTGTTTTTTGTGCGTCTGTTATCTCTAGGTTATTCCAAAAGTCATTGGACATTTCGTTGTCTATGATGGAGTTTGATGTCCATTTGTTAATGTTGGGAAAGTCTGCTGCCAGTAATTCTAAGTTATTTTCACAGTCATATTTCTTTATGTATTCTTCCAAACATCTGACTGGTCCTTTGTCTGGTCGTTTGATACGACCGGGCCATGTGTCTTTTTGGAAGTAGTACGGTGTGGTATGTGCAAACTCGTGTGGATTTACTGCAAATTGATAGTCTCTTTTCGTGGTACCTTCTTTTGCGAGTTGGTCTGCGTGTTCATTTCCGTTAATTTTAGCGTGTGCTTTAACTTTGTATATTGTAGTTGGTTGTGTTCGTATTTTTAGCATTTTTAGCATTTCTTCTAATATGGTTTTATCGGCATGATTGTTTTGTTGGGTTGGGTGTTTTAGTTGTGTGTTTAGAACATGTATACAATTGAGACAATGAGTAAAGATGTGTGCAGGTTCATTTATGTATTTAGTGGTGATTATTGAGAGTGTTTCATATATAGCCATTAGTTCTGCTCTGAAGCATGTTTGTAGTCCAGGCAGTCTTTTTGATATTTGTACATCTGGTTTAGATGAGTTGTAGATTCCATATCCGGCTTTTTCTTTTTTCCAGTGGCCATCATCATCTTCTTCAGGTGGTAAAAAGGATCCATCTGTGTAATAGCTGTATTGTGGTGGAAATTTTAATGTAGTGTTGATTTCAAAATTGGGAAGGGGATCTATCCACATGTTTTGTAAACTGTTGTAATGTGGGTATATTAGTTTATTCCATTTTGTGCTTTTGTTAACTTTTGTGTTTAGTGGTGTTGGTGGTGCTGTTTGTGTATGGTATTGCGAAATTTGTAGATTTTCAATTGCTGTGTTTATACTGTTTATTTGGTTTATTGTGCCAATGTTATTGTTTTGATGATGAATACACCATATGTGTATTGCAAGTGGTTCGTTTCGGGTTTTGTTGGGTACTAATGGAATTGTTGGTTCGTCATATGTAATGGTGTCCGCGGCAAAATGTATAATGGCGTGCGTATCCGGGAAGGGTCCGTTGTACGGTGAGAGGTTTTGGTACCAGTTGGTGTCCGGGATTGCTAAAATGGTGACAGTTTTTGGGTCTTGTTTTGCTGCTAGTCTAGCCCAATGTATTGCTTGTTGTGCTGTTTCAGCGTCATTTGGGTGAGCATATCCAATACCTTTCCATTTGTTTTGAAAGGCTGTTCCAAGTGAGCCAAAAATCCTGTCTCTAGCGAATGCTGAGAAGAATTGGGTAGATTTCATGGAACATGTAATAGGTGAGGAAAAGTATGAGTGCGTTATATTAAATGTTGTTATTAGTGTGTCTAGGATGTTAGTTGGGATGGTATGGTGTGGTGTTTTTATTGTATTCTTTTTGTGTTTTTTGTGTTCGTATCTTTGGTATAACCATACTACTTCTGTTTCAAATGTTTGTATAGCAGGTATTAGTCTGTGAATGTTGTATTTGCTGTTGTTATATTGTTGCCATAGCCATTTAATTCTTGTAGTCGGGATGGTGGTGATGTATTTTCCGGTGTCGTTGTATATGTGGGTTTTGTCATTTTGTGTTTGAATGGTGCACTTGGTTGTGTCTATGTCTCTTTCTGGGTTACATTCAATCGTAGATGTTTTAATGTAAGGGATTATTGTTGGAGGTGGGATGTATCTTGTGTCTCTATTTTGTTCTGGTGTAAATTGTGTATTTATGATATTTTGGTATTGTTTATTTTTATAGTTTGTGTAGTATTTTGTAAGTAGGTTTAGGTTATGATTTATTACTGTTGGTAGATTTAGTGGAAATAGTTCGCGTTGTTGTAACCATTTATTGTATGTTATGTGGTTTGAGTCTATCTATTGACATAGATAGGTGTTGTATGTTTTAGATATTTTATGCTTGTCTTTTGTTGTAATTGTTTTGTGGTTTAATATTTTGCTAATGGGGAATCTGATGGGGTCATTTTTTATGTTTCGTGGTGGGGCTGGTTGTTGTGGTTGGGGTGGTTGAGGGATTTGTATTGGGTTTATTAGTGTTCTGGGAATTCTGTGGGGGTTATATATTTTATATTTATCTTTGAGTGTGCGTGGTGGGAAGTGTATTCGGCATATGTTTGGGCAATCTACATTGCATGTTGGTTCACAGAAGAGTTTTGCTGCTAAGTTTAGTGCACTTTTGTCTAGTTTTGTTGGGTTTTGATAGTATATTTTAAATTCTTCTGGTGACATTAGTTTTGTTCCGTTGGGAAGGGTGAGTTGTTCTATTTTGTAAATATTGTGTGCCAATAATTTATATAATAATTTTATGGAGAGTTTTGGGTCTAAGTGTGGGAGTTCATTTGTGACTGTGGTTCGCCATTCTTGTTCTAGATTGGTCATGTGGAGTTGGAAGTCTTCTTCTGTGCTTTTTAGATGTATATCAACTGCTGTTTTTAGAAGGAATAATATACGTGTTGTAGGTGATGTAATGCAATCTTGTCGCTTAATACGTGGGATGTTTTCGGCACCACCGGCTTTAACAAGTATGTGTTGTATTAGTCCTTTATATATTATTCCTAGTCTCCCTTTGTCGTTAAGTGCATTTTGAAGTTGTTCTCCAATGCATCTGAGGTAGGCATTTTTTAGAGAGAAGGCTTCTAGTCCGAATAGATTATGAGGGAGTTGAGTTATTATGTTTGCGGTGCTTTTGGGTAGACCGCATATTGTTTTTTGGATTGCAATGATTTTCTTGTCAAGTTTTTTAATGGTTGGTAGGGAGTATGGGACTGCAAAGAAGCTGTAGGCTATGCCTGCTCTGATTACTGTATCCACCATACTGATTCTTTGTTTGATAGTGGCAAGGCATTTTGATAGTTGTTTACATTGGTTTATTATTTTAGTAGTGGTGATATGTGTTTGGAGTTTCCATTTTAGTGATGGAACTAATTGTATGCCCAAGTAGACATAAGGTTCATTCTGATGGAGTATTGGTATTATTTGGTCTCTGTATCTGATGTTTTGGTTTGTCATGTGGATTTTGAATTTGTTTGGTGGCATTTTGGATTTGTTTGGGCAACCGGTGACGGCACATTTTGTGACTCCCAAGTCCATGCCTGCCCATTCACAGAATTTGTCAATTTTATTTATTTGTGTTTGAAGTGATTTTATGTTATTTGATATAGCTGCTAAATCATCTGCGTATGCTGCTGAGCTGATTTTTATTTTTGATGTAACAAATGTGTATCCATTTTCCCCTCTTTGTAGCCATCTCAAGAGTGGTTCGAGAAAAATTATGAAGAGGTATGGGCTAAGTGTATCTCCTTGTATGGTTCCTCTTTGAATCGGAATTGGTTTTGTTTTGCCAAAATGTTCGCCAGTAAATATAGTGTTTGAATGGGAGTAGATGTTTCCAACTAACATTATTGCATCTTCTGGGTATCCAAGATCTTTCATTGTAGCTAGGAGTCTTGCGTGATCTAGTGAGCCAAATGCATTTTTAAAGTCTATATATAGTAGGTATATGTTTGGTTTGTGAATTTTGCATCTTCTAGTGCTGCTATGAGAAGTTGTAGTTGTCTTGCTGTACTTCTTTCTGCTCTGAATCCTTCTTGACTATCGTGTAGAATTTGGAATTTTTCGCCGTATGCTGATAATATGTGCGTTAGTGTACTGGTGAAGAATTTGTATATTGTATTTGCTAGAGCTATTGGTCTGTGGTTTGGCAGTAGTGCGGGGTTTCCTTTTTTATATAGTAGTATGGTTAGACTAGTTTTCCATGAGGCTGGGATTTGTTTTTGTTTGTAGCAATGAGTAAAAAATAAAAAGAGTAGTTTATGAAAGCTTTCAGGCATGTTTTTTAGTATTGAGTTAGGGATTTTGTCTGGTCCTGGTGTTTTGTTATTACATAGGTGTTTGAGACTTTCTTCATATATTTCGTTATCAAAATGTTTATAAAGTGGTATTTGTGGGTTTCCTCTTTCTTCTATGGCGAAACCATCGAGGTCGTGCCATGGGTACTGTCTGACTCCGCAAGTGCACTGTGCTGGATGTTCGGGTTGGTAGTAACATGTTGGTACTGTGGGTCTATTGCTAATTGATTGTTATATGTGAATTTCATTTGCAATATCTTCTGGGTTGGTTAGTATGTTGTTGTTTCTATCTATAATGCAGTCTAGTGGTGGGGTTTCTTGATTTTTGAAAACTTTCTTGTTTATTTTCTTTGGACTTTTGTCGTATAATTGTCTGCATTTAAGAATTGCCTTTTTTATACAGTTTTGGGTATATTTTGTGGTGATTTTTCGTGCTTGTATTTTTGCTGTTTTGGCAATTTCTACTAGTGATTGGATCCATTCTATTTGGTTATGTTCTTGGGTTGGGAGTGGTGGGATGAGTATATTTGTATGGTTTTTTAGTTCTTCAATTATAGGGTGTTGTATGTTTTTTGTTATGTAAATTGTTTTTCTAATTAGATGATAGGTAGATAGGTGTTTTTTCCATGTTTTTTGTAATTTTCGTGGTAAGAAGCCTCCTTGTTGGGAAGTATGGTTTGTTAATGTTGGCAGTGGTGGTGCACTGCATGTTTCTTGAATTTTGTCTGATATTCTTTGTATCAGGTGATCTAGTTTTGAACAAGATGTTTGCCATTGGTCTTCTGTGAGTTGGTCATTTGAGAGTATTGTGGTGAGTTCAGTTATTTGTAGTGCATTTTCTTCAAAATATTCTATTTTGAATTTTTCTATGTTTTCTTGTGGTATGGGGTTTAAAATTCTTGTAGGTTTATTTATTGTTGGTATGGATCGTGTTAACAAAGTGTTTGGTGGTATGTGTAGCGTTACTGGTGAATGGTCAGAGTTAAGGTTGTGGTCATTATCTGTAGTTGATGTGTATAAGGTATTATCTGGTGTTTTGATAAAAAAACCCGTCTATCAGACTGGTTTGGTTATAGTTTAGTCCTCCTTTTCTGGTGAAGGGGCGGTCTGTTGTGATGTATTCTAGTTGAAGATTATTTGTAAATGTTCTCCATTCTATGTCTTCTGTTTGTGGTGGGGTTAAGTCAGTATCAGTTTGTCTTCCTATGAGTGCTATATCTCTGTTAAAGTCACCGCATAGGATATGTGTGCTATTTGGGTGTGCGTTGCTTTGTTGCATTATGGTTTGTTGGATTATTGGTATATATTGTATGTCTTCTACATGTGAGGGCATGTACATGTGAATAATTAGCCAAGTTTGTAGTGGTTTATTGTCAATTTTTAGTATTTGTAGGTAAGGGAATATTTCTTTAGGAGTGGGTATTTTAGTGATGTTACCAGGGTATGCGTATTTTTGATGTATTAGTGTGAGGAGCCCTCCTCTTGCGGGAATGTATGGCATTCTTTGTTGTATACATCTTGTTAGGGCATGAGTGTTGTTAAAAATTAATTTGTATTTTGGGAATAGGTTTTGTATGTATTTGGTAGATTTTGTAGCAGTTAGTTTAGTTTCTTGTATTGTGATGAGAGCGGGTTCGTCAGGTGTGTTGGCAATTAATTCATGTAAATTGGGGAGTGCCGTATTTTGTGATGCGGCATTCCATGTAATAAATCTCGTATTATGATTTGTTGTATGTATTACTTGTGGATTTGTTGTGGGTATGTTTGGTAGCGGTGGGGGGTGAGTATATTCAGGTAATGGGTCATGTATTTTTAAAGTTTTTTCTAATAAATTGACAGGAAGAAATGGAAATTTGTCTATCATGATTTGGAGGGTGATAGAACCTTCGTGTTGATGAATGAAATTGTAAATTTCGTTGTGTATAGTGTTTGGCGGATTTATTAATTTTTTATTCTTATCAGTGAATTTTGTATATGGGTGTTTAGTTGGGATGTGTCTTTCAGGTGGGTTTTGTAGTGATGACAATTTTTCTAGTAGTATTGTTGTCCAATCCGGGTGTGGAATTTGGATAAAGTAGGTATCACATGTTTCTAATTGTGGGCTTATGGTAGTGATGAGGGCATATAGCATATGTGGGGGGGGGGGGGGTATTGTGGATTTTGTTGGATGTATCTAGTGAGGTGTGGGTAGTCGTGGCTACTATTGGGGTGATTTGGGTGTGAGGTTTGAATGATGGGCGAAAATGTTTTAGCTAGGTGTTGGTATTCTGGGTGGAATTTTATTGTACATGGAATGAAGTAAGTTTTATTCCTATGTTTGTGTGATCGGGGGTGTGTTTGTAGTATGTTTGGTATAGGACCTGGATTAGATTTGATGTCTCCACAAGTTAATAGAAACAAAAAGTTTGGGATAAAGTGTCCGTAATAACTTTTGAGTTTTGGTTTGGAGAAGTGTAATTTGGTATATTGGTGTAATTTTATAAGAATAGTGGAGAAGAGGTTGGGGATAGGATATTCTTGTACCTTGTGGTTCCAGTAGTAAATATAATTAGTTTGTGATTTTTGGGTATGTGGTGAGTGAGATATTGTGGTTTTAGTGTGGTGAATTTGTAACCTTGTGTCAGATATAGGGAAGTTGTGGGTTAGGTTAGTTGTGTTTGGTTGGAAAAATGTTTGTAGATATGGTGTTTTTGGGAGAGGGATTTTTGTCTGGTCGAGGTCGGTAGGCCGAGACCACTGATTTTCTGGTGAGGCCGGAGAGTTACAATAATTGTATTGAAAGTGTAAAATGATTTTTTGTATTATGGTAAATGAGGGGTTTAATGTGAGGTATTGTTGTAAAGGTGAGATGGTTTGGAGAGAGACTAATTGAATGGGGTGGGATTTAGAGTTGTTGTTTAGTTTCGGGTTGAATGGTGATTTGGTGGAAAGAGGCAGAGTTTGTTTGTTGTTAGAGCTCAGTTTGTAGGGAGCTACCAACCGGGTGCAGCTGCCCTTCTTGACAGGGGCTGGGTCCGGGTATTTTGGGAGGGTTAATTGAGTATTTTGGCCATGCGGGGTGAAAGCGGGGCTCGGGTATCTCCAGCAGTGAGGGTCGCCTTGGAGGCCAGATTTCCAAGTTCGAGGGAGGCCACTCTGATACAGTAAGTGGTGCATGGGCTGGTTGGGCTCCACTTGAGTCGCCAGCTCAGCCGAGGGGAGCGGGTTTGCCACGTCAGGCTCTGTGCTTTGTGTGAATTGGGTCCAGCAAGGACTGGGCGTTGTGAGCCAGGGAGCGTTGCGAGGGCCGTAGCGTTTGGTGATACTTTTGATGGTCGTGTTGCGGGGAGTGTCGAATTTTTTTTTTCGCGAAGTGTGGATTGAGTGTGAGCAGATAGAGGTAGTGATAGGGTTTGCAAAGTTGTTGGGCATAATAAGCAGGCGTGGATTTGTATTACTGTGGCTACTAGTGTAGCAAAGATTAGTACATTGAGTGTGTGACGCTTGCTTTTGAATATGATCTGTCTACTGATCATCAATTCTAGACGATTGCTGTGCGATTGCGCGGATTGGTGGAAGTTCGCCCTGGCCGCGTACGATTGCTGATGAGATCCCCGTCATCTTCCTGTTGTATTCAGCAGATGCGTTGGTAAGTAACTCAAGTTGTTGGAGAAGATGATCTTGGCGTATTGTGGTTGCTGCAGTGGATTCTGCGACTTTGTGCGTGGTGTGCATGTTGATGTTGTCACGGAGTCCTTCTAGTCTTGCTTCGATTCTTGCTTCGACTTCTTTGAGTGAGGTTTCCATCTGTGTGAGTGACGGTCCTTGCGTGAACTGATTTTTTAGAGCTGTGATTTCATCTGCTATGACCTCCCGAGTTGGTCTAGCGTCGTGGGCGCGAGATTCGTCATTGGGATTTGCACCAGCAATGCTACGCCTGTGAGGGACGAAGTCCACAAATTTGCCTAAAAAAGGCACTGCTCTTCGATTGCTCCAGTAGGTGTATACTGCAGCGTTTAGGCAGCGGATAAGTGCCGAGCCTTCGTGGGGCCCAATAGACTCATTATCTGCATCAGAGTAAGAAATGGACACTATATTGCGAGGGCTTAGCAATCTGTGAAGGGCAAGTGTGACTTGGACCTGTGAGTATTGTAAAGGAATGTTCTTGACAATGAGTGTCGTAGTGAGTGCCGCCCCGGGGGTGTTGGCTTGTGTAGAGGGGTGAGGAGGAGTAGAAACCGTGATTCGGTCTCCATTGACTATGAGAGGGTAGTGTAACATGTGGTTTTTGGTGTGTTCGGAAGCTACGGTAATGTCCGCGGAAGTTTGCTCTAATGTGTGTTTTCCAACACCTATAATCTCTAAGTTGTGGCCCGAGGTGTAGCCTAATCTAATGAGCTCTCCTAGGAGTTGGCGTGAGTTGAATTTTCCTAGCATGGGGCTTTGGAGTTTGAGGCGCCTATTGCTAGCGGTGGAGAGGAATTCAAAACCCTTCTCCGCTTTGCCCACAACATACTCTCCGTTTTGCATTTGCATGGTGAATAGTCTATGTCCTTTGAGTAGTGCGACACCATCTATGGCGGGGTTTAGGAGGTCAAGCTTTATGAAACCAAGCCATCCCGAGTTTTGTTGGGTGACTAGTGCGGCAATAGGTTCTCTAAACCTACTTGCTAATGGGATTCTCATGGTTTCTAGGCGACTTAATGCGGCTTGTTGGACATCTTGCTTAGACATGTTATGATAGTGACTATCAAATCTAATGGTCACTTGATAGGTGTGGGAGAGGCCCGTGGCGGGATCTATTTCAGAATTGTGTGGAATCTGGGTGAGATGGTAATATTGGCCCGCTATTCCGTCAGGTCTAGAGGCGGGGAATAATTGTTGAGCTACGTGGGGGAAAGCATGGCGACATTGGAAATACTCTTGGATTTCGGTTTCGGGGGTGCCCTGCATGGCTACGTATTCGGCATTGAATTTGAGGCTAGGGGAGGAGCTAGTTTGTGTATTGAGAGTTTCATGCACAGAAAATGAGTACCAAAGGAAGGGCAAGAATTGGTCTGGTTCACCTTGAGGTTTTATCGGTGGAGGGATGGTATCTCTTGACAGAGCTGGCGGAGTGTGGAGTGTTGCTGCCGGTGTTGCCCTAATGATGAGGTCCTCGTCTTTTGTGTTGGGCGGCTGTTGGGCTTCGGCAGGTGGGATTTCAGGCAGTGAGGGTCGGGGAACTTTTGTCTGGGCTGCCGATGTGTGGCCGGAGGAGCTCGGGGAAATCAAGGGGTCGTCCTCCTACTTGTCTGCTAGGAGCAGTCTACGGCGGAATCTCCTCAGCGAGGATGTTGAGTCGTCGTGGCTTGGTGAACTCCTTGGAAGAGGAGTACAGCCTTCCGGGTAGTCTCGGAGTGCTATCGGTCCTTCCTCTTCCCCATTCTGTGGGGTCATATTGTGAAGGGCCAACGACTCCATTATGATGACAATGCGTTTTTTCTTGGTGCCGGTGCCAGCTGATTTGAGAGACTTCTGTGTGCGCCGTGAGTCGTTGGAGCAATCTGAGGGTGCCATGGTTAAGCAGAATGCGGTGTGGGTGCTGGTGTGTGTGCACGCTGTGGTAGACAATACATGGTTAGTGAAGGAGTAAGACTGGTAATTGAAAGGTAGAACTAGAGTAGTGTAAAGTGCGAAAATTGAGTATAAATTGAACAAGTGAACCAAGGGAGTAACGTACCTTTGAGGAGTGTGGGGAGTAAGCTGTGGGATGCGGTTGCTTATATGACTTTCTGGTTTGAGGTGAGATAATTGAAGGCACCGTATTGTTTGGTGGATTCTGGTTTGAATGCAATAGTGAGGTGGGTGTGCTTTTGGGTGAGGCAGAGGAGATTTTGTTTCTAAGTTTAGATGATTGTGTTTGAGGTAGGTTGTGTGGGGCAGTGACTCGATTTTTTTGGGAGGGTGCTGTCTGTTGTTGGAGTAGTAAATGCGGCAGAGTTGGTGAGTTTTGTGTCGATGTTTTGCGGTGAGGTTGTGCTTATAGCGCTGTGAACAGTGCATTGTCATTTTTTTGTGTGTGAAGATGTTCGTATTTGGAGTGCGAGTGGTGGTGTGATGAGTACAGTATTGCTGGGAAGGAGATTAGAGGACGTAGATTGTGATGCGGAAGTGTGTGCAATGTGGGTGAAGGTTGGTTCATTGGGTTTTTAAGTGTGCAGATAGGGGTCGTATGGGAGAATGTGTAGTGTTGTGCGTGTGTGTGTAAGGGAAGTGTATGGGAGGATAGTGTGTGATAACAGTGACATCTCGGACGCTTGTGGCGCCTAGCACCTCGTACTTTGGACGTGGGTCTGCTCCCTCGTAATCTGGTCGTCGGCGCTGTCGTGCAGGTAGTTGATGAAGTTGCTAGATTAGCGCCAGCATGTTTCGGAGCCTGGTGATCGAAGTTGATGCGGCACGAGTTGTCTTGCGGAGTGACAAAGACGCTATCACAGCACCTCATGTTCCATTGCAGCGAACAGTCTCTCCTATCTGGAGTTCGATGACATCGCTGCAGGGGCCGGCTTGGTGTTGACACGAGAAACGTCTCGCCGGAAGTGAATGAAGGAGTATACGACTGTGTAAACACCGCAATCACTAATATGATGCTAAAAACCTCTACGAGTGTGTGCAGCTGTGCCAGTTTGAGGGCCATGTCTGCACAGAGGTACTAAAATTTGACTAAGGCATGGGACGCACCTCACCGAGAAGTGCAGAGCTCAGAAGCTCTCGTTGAGAGACGGGCTCCTTCACATTATGGTCCAATATGTTTTGACACTTAGTACTACCAACTGTCAATGGATGACCATCTTAGTTTGCATAAACACTATGGGGCATAGCATTCCTAATCTCTATATCTCTTCAGCAAGTAGGAGGCGTGAAAACTTTGTTATCAGATGCGAACCAAGTGCCAAGATGGCAATACAAAAAAATGGTTGGATTGACAAAGCAATATCTTGTGAGTAGTTGGAGCATTTTAAAGATTTAGTGCCTGGGGGTGTCTCACTAGAGAAGAAACATCTTCTTCTAGTTGATGGGCATAGTAGTCACATTACTTTGGATGTAGTGACTAAAGCAACTAGTTACGGCATAGATATCACTCTTCTACCTCCCCATACATTTTATAAACTGCAGCCACTTGAAGTTTTGGTTTTCAAATCATTCAAGACCCACTTTAACACTTTGAAGGAGAGCTTTAAAGATACGAATCCAGTATGGAGTAACGGCAATTTCGAAAGTTTTAAAAACCATGAAAATTGAAAGTTTGACAAATTAGAAAAATTTCATTTAAAATTATAAATGTTTTTCAAAATATAAAAAAAAATAACTATATTTAAAAGGAGGAAATCTACTTTCTTTCAAAAGCACATGATGATTTTAATCCCAAAAAAGCTAGAGATGCTTAGGGGTTAATTTTGGCTACTTCCACTCATTACATCAAAAGTTATGATACTTTGGTTGCACGATGTGTGATTCCAAAATGCAACAAATAGTACATTAATAGTAACACATAGATATTTCCAAGTACATTAAACTACAGTTCATATGCTCGTATTCACGTTAAAGCAAAGGGATGTTTTAATCAAACTTAGTTGAAGATTTGATTAAATTCCAAAAGTTTTAAAGATGACAATTTAAAAATAGAATGCATACATACTAGAAACCTTGTCACCTTTCACCCCCTGAAAAAGGTGACAAGGTCTCTAGTATAGTTAGCTTTTGAAGGTATATTTCTACAATAGACCTACATTTGATATGCAAGGGGAATTTAACCCCTAATAGAGGTTGCCCTGTCCATACAAGCAGTATACAGAGAGGAAAAAAGAAATACATTGCACAACTACTGTCCACCAATATGCTGTATGAGATCAATTTTTTTTTAAACATACAAGACCTACATGGGAGTGTGTTGTGAAATTTCCATAAATGTTTAGACGCTGCAATGCTTGAAAGAATTTCTTGTATAAATGAAGGAAAACAATAGCCGTAGACCACATTGTGGTTCCTGCCTGCATTAGGGGTTAAATATAGAAAATTTAAATGTCTTCCACATGATTGCACAGTAAGCTCTCTTATGCATGCATTTCTAAACACTTAGAGATATTCTTCCATTGTTTTTTTTATGAAATCTTATCTCCATTAAGTTGTTGAAAATGGCCTAATTTTTGAAAACTTTCACTATTTTTAACAATTTAAACATCCAAGTATCTAATTTCCAAAAGAAATTTGTTAACTTGTTTTGTGCATAAATTTTGGACAATTTTTTTTTAGGCTCATATGTTTTTGAATACAATATTTGTAATGTTCTATTGATTTTCTTTATTTTAGAGTTTTTCCTAAAAGTTTATAGTAGTACTACTTCCAAATGCAACAAATAGTATAAGTGTTTTATTCTTTCATCTGTATAAATATATAACAAGAGTGATCACAAGAAGTTGAATTTTCAATTTTGTGTATGCTACAAAAAAATTAGTGAAAGTACATACATACTAGAAACCTTGTCACCTTTCACCCCCTGAAATAAGAAAACGGACGGGAAACTTTTGTTTTGCAGTCACCAACACCACTGAGCAAAACCATTGACAGTCATGTTTGAGCCAATTGCTGCACCCTTCCACTACAATATGTCGTGAAAAACGGCATCTTGTTTTACTACACCAAAATCATCATATATTCTGGTCAATGGTATTTACGAGAGGCTTTACTAATTCAAAAATTCAAAATATTGTAGTAAAGTTCATCCAAATTGAATGAGAATTTGTCCAAATGAATGAATGCACCCACAATATTCACCCACTCATAGTATATGGTGATTTCGGTGTAGTGATTGTATCAGAAGAAAACCTCACTATGTGAGTGCAACTAATCCAATGAAATGAGCGTGAATGCAAGGCTGCCTCCAACGAACAACATCATGGGAGATTTCACTTTTGGGTGATGGCCTGATATGGGTACCCCATTCAAAAATAGTGTGATTTTTGAGAAATATTTTTTTGCTAAGAAAAAAACATTGGAAAATTACAAAAAATAGAGGGTGTTATAGACATCATGGATGCAACTACATGCACAGTGTTAACTCCTAAATGCCTAGAGACTTCTCCAAATTCGGCAATTTTGCAAAGATGCATTATGAAATGCAACCTAGAGGGATATTTTGAACTTGATACATAAATAAAAGTTGTGCATTATGAATTTTAGATTCTATCCATATGGTTAGATCTATGATTGCTATTACCAATAAATTTGTATAAAAATTGAAACATTCAATTTGTAATTCAATTACAAATGAGATATTGACAATCTACAAATGAAATTCATTGTGATTGGTTGAAATGTAATACTTTAAGTGTAGTGATTTTTGGAGATTTTTTGGTTGCTTAATTTTATAAGTTGACTTTTTTTAGAGCACTTTTACACTGAAATCTT
This sequence comes from Pohlia nutans, assembly GCA_022496805.1. NCBI lineage: Eukaryota > Viridiplantae > Streptophyta > Bryopsida > Bryales > Mniaceae > Pohlia > Pohlia nutans. Next base: position 12,520,562 of record CM040091.1, on the reverse strand, counting down.
CAAAATTTTGGGTGAATCACTGCAACATGAAATGAGGCATAAAAAATTCACAAATCATCCCCTTTCTAATCTGATCACATATGCATGAAGCTAACTTCCCATAGAGTCTAGAGTAAAAGTTCCACCCTGGCAAAAGTGCATGGTAAATGAGAAATTTTGGATGAAATTTGTACATCGTCCAAAAAATGGACGCTTAGGCAGTTAGGGGTTAAAGACGGAATTTCTAGCAGACATAAAATGAGTTAGGACCTCTTTACACTAGAGGCGAGAAGCCATGAAGAAAGAAATTTTAGCCAATGGGAGGCCTAAAAATCGAGAAGACCAAAGAATGTCACTTTACTCCCAAAATTTTCAGTCCAAGGGACAAAAGGAGGAGAAAATGACATGGACAACACTTTTGTCCTTTGTGGCAACAAAAGTGAACATTTTTCAAGGCCCCCGGATTTTGCATCAAGCTCACCTCAAGAGGTGGGTCTATCGCAAAATCCGGGGCTGTTTGGCCAAAATTCTCACAACCAATCATTTTTTGTTTTTTAAGAAATATGTAAGAACTTAATTTTTAAAAATCGGCACTTTATTTTGTGGCCCCTTCTCACTTTACACTATATCCAAAGGCCGTCAAGTTCAAATGTTGGCTTCTCAAGGATGAGCCATAGCCCTTGTAAGGTTTTCTCCACAGCTTCTCGCCTGTAGTGTAAAGAGGGCCTTAGACATAAACCACAATATGTGAGACGGGGAAAAGTGGTATCCATATAAGGCCATTCCTTGTTTGTGTCAAATAAAAAATAATAAAAAATAATAAAAAATATATAAGGCCATTCCCTTTTTTATCTCGCATTCATGAGCATGGAAATGAAGATTTCACGGCAATTGCTACAAGGTGAAATTGAACCTAAATTTGCTTGAGTGCGTTGGATTGAAAGCTTTAGGGCACCATACACAAAAGCATCTGTGCAAGTGAATTAATTTATGCTTCCATTTGTGATTTTATTCTCTTTTCAATGCAGCTACCATTGAGCAGGTGGCCGGAAGAAGCAACTTGCTCAAAATATAAAGCACCCATGGTGGTCGTCTCAAGTACCTTACAAAGAACCCCCATTCATCGTCGAAAATTGCATCTTTTCAATATTTAAAAGGTTTTGAAAAAGTGAGGTTGTACATGAGGTTTTTTAGCCCCTCTCTTGAACATATGGATTACCATGATTTGGGTATTCACTGTATCAATATCCAAATCATGGCAAGTTCACGTCATCTTTATCTAAAAATTGGGTGGTGAGACAATGCTACAAACTTGCTATATTGAAAATCAAACCATTTATAGTGCTATTGTTGCAAAGGGTGAACTCCACCAATTGCTAAAAAAATCTTATGTAGCTATAGTGGTCCGGCAATAAGAGCATTTGCACCCTATCATTGAAAGAATGAGATTCTCTAAAAAGTGAATGAAAAGTAATTGTATTTGATGTTGCATATTTAGGGCATGTGAAAGAGCCATGGAATATGAGCACAATATAGTGATATCTAAATACGTCCTTCTACAATTAACTAAAGGAAGGGCTTAATATCCTGAATTGATGAATAATGATGATTACCCATGTAGAGTGATTGTGATTGGTTCACAGACTACATAGAGACAGACACATACATCAGGAATTTCCGACCCCACTGATTCTGCACTCATTCAGTGCGTTTATCGTTAAACACTGATTCCGCACGTCATACGTGCATTTAGAAGTGTCGTTACGGTACGGAAGTGACATGCATTACTAGAGTGTCGATGCAGTGTCTTTTCAACGATTATCAAAAAAGTGTTGTTTCCGCACGAAAGTCGTGGTTGACGGAATCCGTGCGTTGATCGTGTATTTACATCACATGGCTGATAAGACACGGATAACGTGCGGTTTTAGTTAATGCGAATTCAGTATCGTATACGTATCATATTAATGCCATTTACTATATTCGTGCGATTTCAGTATCTATTATAATGCAAATTATTTTCGTACGACATCCGTGTACAATATTTTAATATATTTTTTAGAATCTTTTGGAATCTTTCAAAATATTTTATATTATTTTGGAATATTTTGGAATATGTTGGAATATTCCAAGAATCTTCTTTAAATTATACTTTCGGTTTAATTTCCCAAAACATTTTTAGATCTACATTTATAGAGTTTAGAAGCAATACACATTAAAATTTCAAAGAAATAACATTTTATATTTTTTAAATTCAAATTTGGTATTATTGGTTATCATTGTACTTTTCATCATAGGAGCAAAAAAAAATAGCTCACAACCACCACGATTTTGGCAAAAACTAAATAAATTCAAAATACTATGAAAAAAATCCTAGATATAGAAAAAGTCCTGCATAATCTAGTGCAAAAAAAAAATTGGAAAAAAAGTTTTTTTCACATAATTAAAAACATTCAAAGTCCGCTGAAAAAAAAAACAGCTCACAGCCCTGATCTGCCATCACGATTTTGTCAAAAAATTCAAAAATTCAAAAAATTATGGAAAAAATTCTAGATATAGAAAACGTCCTGCATAATCTAGTGCAAAAAAAAAATTGGAATTTTTTTTTTTTTCATATAGTTAAAAACATTCAAAGTCCGCTGAAAAAAAAAAAAAACAGCTCACAGCCTTGATTTGCCATCACGATTTTGGCAAAAAATTCAAAAATTCAAAAAATTATGAAAAATATCCTAGATATAGAAAACGTCCTGCATAATCTAGTGCAAAAAAAAGTTTGGAAAAAAAGGTTTTTTCACATAGTTAAAAACATTCAAAGTCCGCTGGAAAAAAAAGTTCGATAATTACCAAAAGAGTTCTATTGTATGCATGAAGAGTTTGAGGTGGTTTGGTGGTTTGGAACTTGATTGGCAACCGGAAGGTTGAGAGTTCAAATCCCACCGTTGGCGATAGAGCTTGGGAAGCTATGGTGGGCTCCACCGCATGTGCGGGCAATTTCCGTGTAGTTGAAGTGGGTAGCGAGGAAAGTAATTATTTTATATTTTTTAATAATACTATTTTGATCAAATTTAGATATAAAAAGTAAAGAAAATCTAGATATGGAAAAGATGATGTCGCACGAAAAACGCACTGAATCAGTGTAGTTTTAAAGACGATTAAAACATGACATTTGACGACTATAAAGAGTGCTGAATTCATACGTTTTCAATGGATGTATCAATCGTGTCGAATCAGTACTATATCCGCTTGTACGAACATCGTGTCATATCAGTGTAGTTGCGATGAATGACGCAACAATGCGGAATCAGTGCGAAAATCGTACGAACCCTTGAAATATCGAAAATCGCATTGAATCAGTGCAGAATCAGTGGGGTCCGAAATTCCTGATGTAGTGGCTTAAGGGTGTAGAGACGATAGCTTATGATATGAAACAACCAAATTTTGAATGCAATGATAATGATGAAAGGGTGAATTGAAGGGAGAAGGGTACGGTGCTATAAGAGCATACTTTTGACATACCATCGCGAAAACCACCATCCTTTTAAAAATGGCCCTTGTATCATTAACAACACATTATAGACGGATGACAATGGAGTTGCCTTGACTAAATTCCAAAGCTCTAATGATCTACGTGTGCAATTTCAAATACTTGCACCGTCCCAAAATAGATGATTCTTTTATTAAAAAGTCAAAAAATTAAACTATAATGATTTCATCAAGTCTCTAAATACATTACGTTCCTGTTTTTGAAATAGTTGTCTATGATCAAAACAATATGGTGATGTTTGTTGCAAGTGTGTTCTTTGATGTAACGAAAGACGCTACCATTGATTTTAGATAGCTCATATGTTGTTTGTGATCCACACATGAACAAAGACAAACTCCACACCAAAAATAAAAATAAAAAACACTTCTTATACACTTATCTTTCAGTTTTACTTTGTTAAAAAAACAACTTGAAATTAAATAAATGAAAAGGCATGGGCCAAGGTCCAAGTTGATATAGCCAACCCGAAAAGGTTTCCCAAATCTTGCTCTAGTTCAAGTCCCTCTGGTGTGGGAAGAGGTTGTTTGCTAAGTAGGATGGTATCCAGTGATCCTAGTTTTAGCTCCATTAGCGAGACTTAGGTGTTCACCGACCTCGCCGGATCTTGCGAGGTGGGTTTGTATTCTTAATTTCTTGCTTGTGCACTAAAGGGACTTCCTACATTTGTTTGTGTCAAAAATAAACAAGCGGCTAGTCGCGTAGTCTCTGCCTTAAAAACAAATGTTTTTACTGTCCAACTATGTAACTTGTAGGAATAGGTTAGAACGTTCAGGGGAAAATTGAGAAGGCGAAAGTAAAAACATTGTGGTAAAAATCGTTAAAAGGTAAAAAATAAATGTAAAAACAAGAAGTAAAAAAGATATTGTGGTGATTTCTGACAATTTGACTCAGAGTGTCACTGTTCACTAACTCACTAACTCCTCACTAACTCCTAAAACGTAACGTTTTCGTGGTCTCTCCCCTGTAGGAGCAGAGACAATAAATAATTGATTTGCATCAAGCAATTTTCTCAAAAGTATCATCTATTATGGGACGGAGGATGACTTGTACACTTCTACCTGACTTCTAATATTGAAAGGACGACCGGTGTCACCATTAAATCCAGTAACTACACTGGGGCCCGTCTGCTTTTATTAGAGCATCTCCGGCGTTGCCCAGCTTACCCGCCCGGTATACTGGAGCCCGAGCCCGGTGGCCTTCAGCAACTCACCGCAAGGCCCGGATGTTCAAGCTCGGAGCCTGGCATCCCCTTTAGCGGGGTCAAATCTCCAGCGTATGGCTGGAGATTCTCTAAGGACCTCTCACGGTACCTTCAGTACGCCAGTTACAGCGAGACAATATATTACAGTTCATATTTGTGGCAATCTATTATACAATACAGTTTGCTTTGTCTCACTCGACTGTTCCGCGTTGGAATCCGTCGAGAAGACAGCCCAAGCTCAATGTGCTCAAGGGCACGGGTCCCACTAGTTTTAGTACATAAAACAATACTTGGTCACCAACCCAGCTTCACACTATGGCCGTCCAAGTAGAGAGGCCGTGGGATTGAGTGGCCAAACTTTGTTGAGAGTTCAAAGAAATCTGCTGGAAATAGGCAATAAAATATAGTTTATGATTTGTTATGAAAAGAATCGACTGTCTCTCGACCATACCGTATGTGAGGGTCAGATTCGGACAGTATTGTGTCGAAATCTAAATTCCACATCATATTTTGAGAGGTCCACGTCACCATAAACCAATCGCAAGATGACATGTGGCACTTTTGGACAAAGAGTAATTAATTAACATCGAAACTGACCACAGTGGTAGGGTAGTTTGGATTTCTATTCTTGTTCCACCCAAACTTCTTTCACAAGTCCGTCAACCTTGGTCAGAAACTATTGCTATGTAGGCATTTTGAAGGGCGACACTCTTTGGACTTTGGTCTCTAGTGTGAAGGGTCAAGAGGCCGAATTCTTGGTTTCTTGCAATCTGATGGGTGGAAATCAACGACCTCTAGACCTTCAGCCATAGCATGAAGCGACCTTAAGATTTTGACAATAACTCCTACGCCGCAGAAGCGCTGGATCACCAAGAAAAAAATTCCATTGAATGCAAACATGCGCTAGAAGATCAAAGTAACATAAATTTCACATAATTTAAAAGGTGACAATGGCTTCTATAAACACTGTAATGACATGATCATCATCAGCTACCCAATTCAGGCTCTCTGCGGTCACTCACTTGTATACACTAACTTCGGCAGGCTTGCAAAACCAAAAGACTTCTCTGCAGCACAAGTCAAGCTTCTCTTTGGACAACTCGATCAGCAGATAGTTCTTCAAATCATAACAACAAGCCGGCTGATTCGGTTCGTCTATGATAGCCCTGAATCCGGAATCCACCACAAAGCGCTGTTCAACTTTACACTCATGATTGGAGCTGCTCTGTACACCGAAACTCATAAGATTTCGGCAGTGAAAATCCCATCCCGGTGCCTTCGAGAATCAACGCAATTTGATACTGGGAGGGTATTTGACATTATGTGCGTGCCTGAACTCTGGAGAGACCCTGTTTTGGTTGTCGTTGGGCAGCTCGGATGAGAAACTTTCCGAAGGAAGAGACGTCGTCCAGGTGGTTCCCTGTGGGAGCTGGTGCGGCTGCTGCTACCTCCTCCACGCTCGACGCTTCGTCGAGAATTTCATGCTCTTCGGCAATTTCGTGCAGATGGCCCACGACAGCAAGACTGTCTCGTTGTTGATATCCGGCATCACTGTTTCTGATATCCATCAGGTATGGATCTTGCTCTGGGTCACCCATTCTCAACGCATCTGGCACCGGCAAATCCTACACACACGATTTTAGAACAAAATAATGTTAGCGCTACATCACTAACAAAGCCAGATTCTCCCTAAACAGTACCATGTATGGCTGCTCCAACTATTCTTAATAAAAAAAAAAAAGTATTGCTGGATCTCCTAGTGAAGTAAATGTTTTGGTTAGAACATGATACTGTATCTGTGCTTTCTACCCAAACTGAGCGTATTCATATGCTTCACAGGAAGCTTGAGTAAATATTACTGCCAAACTGCAGATTATAGCAAGTTTTGCAAGTGGTTGTTCAATTTAGCAAGTGTTCACCAAGAATTCACCATCATTCTTGTACCATTTACTACCTGATGAATGTGTCAAGGTGCCATGCGCTTCCTCAAAATAAGCACAATGGAGCCCATTTCGATACAGAGAGCATCAAAGATTGTCTTTAGCATACTTCGAGTGTCGTTTTATAGAGCTTTGATTGAGCATAATTCAACTAAGAAGTAAACATTTGGATGCTCTTCATTCAAGAGTATGTCCTATAATGCTCTCCAACCTAGTGATTTTTTAAGGTTGCTTAGTTCATGACCTCAATGGAACCTATGTTTATAGAAACGGCAACGAAACATTGGAGCATGGTTATATCTTATAAAGTTGTTTGTTGTTCTTTTCAAACCCTAGATTGAACAAGATCCAACCACTATAGATATGTTCAATAGTGTGAAGAGAAAGACTTGTTATGAAAATATCAACGTTCTCCACTCCCGTGGCTTGGAATGTTAATTCTCATTACAAGGCTCTTCTTTCACATTACCCAGTCCATATATATTGAAGAACTACAATAAGCAGGAAACTACTATAAAATACAACCATTGATGATTGAAACATTCAACCCCATATTCATTAGAATGTCAAATTCGCAACTAAACCTCAGCTTTCTACCGCTCTGAAACGCGAATACGACCATATTCAAAGTGTTACTCCAAAGCAAACTTTAAACAGTTTCAACTAAAGAAATAGCACATCGAAATCATCGTTACTGAGCAAACTGAACTCGATCATGTCAGGGTAGAAAAATGTAAAAACATCTTACAACTGGAATCTGAGTTAAGGTGCAAAACAGTACCTCTAGCCATTGAAGGACGGTATTATACGATGTCCTTAACCGCTGAGTCATGTCCTCCGGTTTCAAAATTCGGTCAGGCATCCCCACAATCACCATATCCTCCTTCGGCACTGCAGCAACTGTAAGCTTACTAGTAACACGATCACTGCTCAGGGCTTGTTGTTTTTGCAGCTGATCAGCAGGCTTAATATTAGCCCTGGATTGTTGTTCCCTTGCAGGGCTAAACTGTGATTTCGATTCAGCAGTTGGCTTGCTAGGAAACACTTTATTGCTACTAGTGAGGTTCATGGGACTTCCAATTCCCTTGATACCCCATTTGGATCGCCACCGGGAAGGACTGAAACACGTGGACCTCGTATTAACTTTGGCTAGTACCACAACATCATCTTCAAACTCTGAATCGTCTTTCACTTCTCGGATCACACGGAGCGCCGTTTCTTTCGCGATCTTGTCAACCAACGGCGAGCCTAACGTTGAATCAGCCAGAGTACTGTGGACCTTCTTAATACTCAACCACCGTTTCCGATCCTTCACATCTACGACAACTTTCGAAGGCGGACACAGTAATAAACCGGGCACACTAATACGAGTATTAGTAGCATCAAGCTGAAGAGGCTTCCGAAGTCCGTCGGTATACCGACTGTCCAGCACGAAGTCCAAGCCCGCCTCGGTAATGTCCCGCCCCGGCTTCGATCCCCGGTGGTTGCGCTTCTTGATGCTGGCGATGGAGCCCAGAATCGCTATCGCCTCCTTCGGGTGGACTGGATCAGGTTTACAGTGGCTTATAACAGCGGTTGTTGTTGCAGGTTTTGCATCATTCTCACCCCACCGCACTGACTTGAGTTTCTTCTGTAAGCAGCTTGGGCAGACGCCTTCTATGCTAGACTGCGGGTGATGCTTGCACTGGCCCATTGTTGATCGATGCAGAGTTAGAGACTGTACTGATTTATTACGTGTTATCTAGAATGCGAATCAACAACACCACCTACCATTTGAAAAATTATGCTAGCGAGTTATAACTACTCACTGTCTCACAATAATAACACCACCTACCATTTGGAAAATAACTAGTCTGAAAGAATGCTTGAAATGCGTCGAGGCTATGGAAATGAAGCCACTTCGTGTCTAGAGATTCGTACACCCTCCATTGGAACTAAGGAGATTCTGATCCGTCAACGCAAAAGAAAGGGGAAGAAAATTGCTTCCAGTGCCTTCGTTACGAGAAGGGTTTTGAATCATGTAGCTAATACAGAGATGTAAATGATGGATTGCAACGTCGACACACTCTCTGAATCTCTCTGAATCACAAAAGAAAGAAAAGAGAAAAACGCTACGTTACAAGGAGGTTTTGATGAATCATGTAGCTAATATATCAGCACAAAGTCCTCCCAAAAGTTAGTCACTGTAAGTGCAAATGATAGAATGCAACGTCGACACGTACACTCTCTGAATCACAAAAGAAAGAAAAGAGAAAAACGCTTTCAGAGGCTTCGTTACAAGGAGGTTTTGAATCATGTAGCTAGCAACTCCCAAAAGTCAGTCACTGTAAGTGCAAATGATGGATTGCAACGTCGACACACTCTCTGAATCTCTCTGCATCACAAAAGAGAGAAAAAGAGAAAAAAACGCTTCGTTGCAAGGAGGTTTTGATGAATCATGTAGCCAATCAGCACAAACTCCTCCCAAAAGTTAGTCCCTGTAAGTGCAAATGATGGATTGCAACTTAACGTCGACACACTCTCTGAATCTGGTGATAAATTGGAGAAACATACTGAAACGCTGAGCATACGGAACCAAGAATGTACCGAGAAGGAGCAAGCGATGACTTGTGGAAAGCTAGCAGAGCGTGGAGGTTGTGATACAGGATTCCTGTGATAGCCAGGTCATCGATCCACTAGGGTAGGACGGAAAAGCAGGAGCTACTAGCGAGAGAAACGGGGACTGAGGAAGTTTTTAACTTTGATCTTTCATCGTAGGAGACCTGCCTGTAGGAGACGGTGGTCGTGATCGACGCATGGGCCCATTTCCACTCGATTTTCATGCCGGATTTGGCGATGCAACACTGTAGTGGTCGCTATTTTTAGCGGCGTAATCAAAGTGCTCGATGTCACTGGGGCCCTTGCTCGGTGGATAATATCGATCCAGATTCGAACTCAGCTTAGTAAACCTTGGATCGATGAGACTTGTTTCAGAATCTTAGTTTCTGTTTGTTGTTTTCTGTGCATCGATCCCGGTGACTGGATCAGTAATTTTGTCATTTCACTTTCACGAGGTTTCGAACTACTATAACCCAATCTGCAAATAATATCTTTGTCATGAATTCATCTGAGTGATCAAGGTGCTCTTGTACGTTGTGAAAGTCAAACAAGAAATGCACTTCATTTGTCGATGATAATGAGTGCCAGAAACGCTTTTTCCAGGTAGAATGTGAACTCAAATCACTCACTGTAGACTTTGTACTGTGATCATGTTGCGACTTTGAAGCTGTGATGTACAACTTGCAATTGACATAACCTTCAGTAGCCTTCATGTCCACTGACTGCCTTTCTTTCATGCACTGTGTTCTTACCTTGAGACTCCACGTGTCCACTTAGCTACTGATGAAGTGTTGTTGGGTGTTGAATATTTTACACCACTTCCTATAGAGGCAAGGCAAGGATAGTGCATGTTAAGGTAGGAGCATTCAATTCCAACAGTGTACCCAATGTCGATAATTTCTACACAAGGTAGTTATTTCATAATGCCAATCTAAGCACATCATAGAGCCCTTATTGTTTGTTGACCAAAATGATAAGCTATCTATGGTTTACCTAGATTTACGTTCCAAGATGACTACTATGTCAAGAATTTATCGGCATTGGGTACAATGTCGGAATTGGGTGCTCTTACCTTAAAAACATAGGGTCTTTTCTTGAAACCTAACACTCCCTACTTATTTTGTCCCGCGGGCCATAATCTTGACTCACACAACATCGGAATCCAAAGATTTCATGCCTTTACGAATTTCTCTCATGTCTTGTGCCTAATGATGTGAGGTGATTAACCCTTGAACGTCAAGAGGGCCTGGGTGAGGTAGCCCGAAAGGCATCTAAATTTTTGGAGGCGATTTTTTTTTTAATTTTAATTTTTTTTTCTTTTTGGTTTTTTTTGGAAAAAACGGCTCTGCTGGACAACATTATTGCGGCACTATAGCACTGTGGCACTTTTTCAAAAACGACCTCAACTGCCCCAACCTCAAAACTTGTTCAATTTGATAACTTTAATTGCTTACCAACAATTCCACAATTTTTCAAATGAAGCGCAAATTTGGAATCTAGATCGCTTTTTCAGTAGCTTTCCAATGCACCAATCCTCACTTGATTTGGTTGAGAAAATCCACTTTTTTCTTCATTATTCTCTTTTAAATAAGCCCATAGGGTTTACCTTGACATTTAAGAGTTATGGTACACATACCTTAAACCACCACAACACCTAAAACCACCAACTTCTACACCCCTCTTTCATTTCAGGAAGAAAATTTAGGCTTTCATTACATAACTTACGCACCAATTCCTCAAAAGTTAAGACAACTTACATTTCCTCCCTAAAATGAAGAAAGGGTGTAGAAGTTGGTGGTTTTAGGTGTTGTAGTGGTTTATGGCATGTCTACCTTACACCAAATTCAGATTCAAACAATAGGGTCCTTGTATAAACACTAGTACTGTAGCATACTCAATCGTAAAAATTAAAAATATATAATTTATTACTTTTATTACTATTATTTTTTATTTATTTTTTACCTGAGGATCCAGGGAGGGGCGGAAGAGTATTATTTTGAGGATATGCACTTTGGGCATTGACCGGTGAGTGTAAATGATCCTTTGATGTGAAGGAGTTTGAATTTGTTGGCACTATTCAAATGAATGCCTACAATGATAGAGCTTAATCTAACATGATAATGTTCAACCTGTTAATGTCCCGTTTTTTTTAAACAATCAAACTACACTTTTATACACAGTTCAACTTTCAAGATTTATTTACATATATATATATATATATATATATATATATATATATATATATATATATATATATATATATATATATATATATATATATATATTTTTTTTTTTCATGCATTAAATTGTATGTTTTCTATTAGTCCTAAATTTTTTTATTATTCTAATACAAAATGAACTTTAATTTATAATTTTTTAGGTCAAATACTTCAAGAAATTTATATTATACAAAAAATCTTCAAAAAATATAATTTTTTTAAAACATGTGCAAATGACAATGGAGAATCACATGATATATTTAATGTTAATTTTTTTTATTTAAATTTTAAAATTCAAAAGGTGAACATTCTATACAATGTAATTTGAGCTTTGAGCTACATATTTTGCAACATAAATAAAATATTCAATACATAAAATTATAAAATTCAAAAGGTGAAGTGAAAATTAGATTTGATAAACTTCATTTTCTCAATTGAAAGCAATAGCAAAACATTTGTCTTCAAGGTTAAAATTGACTTTGATCAACAAACATTCACTATTTGGATGCTTAAAGGGTTAAGTCGATTAAAGGGTTAAGTCGATCAATGATCATCATGAATGAAGAGTCCATTGGGGAATGAAGAGTCAAATGGGGATAGCTCGTTTATCTATGTCTTAGGAGCATGGGTAGCGAGGTCTACCTTTGGTGCCTACTTTCAGAGGTACACTCTATAATATCTAATTTGATGCAACATTCTTCCACTTGAGACTTATAGTTGTTCATCTCTTTTAGAAAACTACCCATGTTGTCACAAAGATAATCTTTTTGTGTAACTTGATTCTAAATTTTTAATTCACCTTGTACGATTTTATCTGAAGTGGTAATCGTATAAAAGATGAATGTGGAAGGATTATGTGTAGGAGACATCCAAAGAGACAAACAAAAAAATTAATCTTACGCTAGCTTTTATGTCTCTTTTGTCTCCTTCTTTGAATCCTTTGTTGTTGAATTGGTCAAAAATTGTTGACATGTAAGCATTTTTGGAGGGCGACGGCCTTCGGACTTTGGCCTCCGATGTGAAGAGTCGAGAGGCCAAATTCTTGGTTTCGTGCAATTGATTGGTTGAACAATAAACCGGTTGTCTATTGTATGCTCGAGAGAAATTTGAGTCAACATGAATAGAAATCCAATCTATGGTCAAGAGGCTGTCGATTTCTTCTCATAAAAAACAAAAACTATATTGTATTGCCTTTTTCAATCCATGTATTTGGACTCTCAACAAGGTTTGGCCATTCAATCCTACATCCTCTTGACTTGGACGGCCATAGTGTGAAGCGACTCTAAGAGCCACTCCCCATGAAGCACCCACTCTTGCAGACAATAGACAACCAGTTTATTGTTCAACCTCCTGTGATTCTTCTCAAATAAAAGTAACAATGGGTCTTTAAAAAACAACGACCTTGCTTTGAGGAAGTGCCAAGCCCGTTTTATCGCTATAGCACATATATATCTTTTAATCACCAAAGTAGGAGCTAGAATTGGTTTATTCTCACCGGAGAGAGTGGATGCGGGCCTTTTATGGGGACTCTCCGTAAGAATGTTATGAATATATAAGTGTAGTTCCTTTTTTTGTTTGTTTAAAAATTTAACCCCTAACTTTCTTTGAAGACCAAAACGGTCTTTTGCTATTTCGGGCAGCCTAGGTTTTTGGGTTAAAACTCATATTTTTTACTATAATTTTTACTGGGTGCTCCCTATACTACAAGGTGTATGTGAAAAAAATTGTGAAGTCAAATTCCAATTTTTGAGTTTTTTAACGCAAATTTTAGTTTTCAGGGTCTAGGCGGGCAGAAAAAAACTTTTTTATTTTCAAGATTTTTTTGAATTTTTTTTTGGTAATATGTTCATAACCAAATTACTACTCATATTTCCAAGTGACCCAAGCCAAAAATTTTACAAGTTTTACAGGGGCAGCCTTCAAAATTTACAAGAGAAAGCTTCACAATTTATAGTAATTTAACAATTTTTTCTTTCAAAATTTGTCAAAATTTGAGATTTAAGAAATTTTAAAAAATAATTTCGCTTAAAAATCAAAAAGTTATAGAGATACCTACTTACCGTTCATTTTCCCCCTAAACCAAATGAAATCAACGTAATGCATGTTTTACTAAATCGTTGTTTTTGTACCTTCTTCTAGAATATAAATTGCATGAAGACTCAAAAAGCCAAATGAGTCTCTAAAATTTTGCATGAGCGTACTCAACTTTGTTATCTACTTGGAAAAAAATACGGCCAAAATCTTTAGGGTAATAATGTTCAAGTCCCCCTTTGCACCGTGGAGACAATGCCTCCCGAGCAATGCCTAAAAAATCTTTTGCACAAACTTTGGATATTACGATCTTGCAAATGATAAACATCCAACGGTCAATTTTTGGAACAATAACTAAAAATAGGCTTAGTTACAAGATCTTACAGTCGAAAGTCTAAAAAAAATAAAAAAATTTGGTTCACACTCCCGGGAGTGCATAGAGGTAGAAAATCACAGTTTTGAGGTTTCAAGCTCCCAAAAACACAAGGAAATTTAGGGGTTAAAAAAACTAAATATTGGATAACATAATTATTGTGGTTCTTTAAAGGTGAATATACTAGTCTTCTATAAAAACTTTTTGTGCAAATTTTAGTCAAATGGCTACCAAAAAGATTTTGATGCTAATTTTTACTTAGTTTTTAGGAAATTAGCCGCCACTAGTAGAAAAGGTGGCACTACCAAGGGAGGTGTGAGTATTGCCCAATTCCACACACGCACGATGATTTTGCCTAGGCATGTCCTAGGGGAGCGCCACCTTTTTCTCCTAGTGCACTATTTCTTAACCAAATGACTTCTCCTAATATGATAAAAATTAGCAAATTTTATATTGTAATTTGCTACATGTGTATTAACCCTAAAACGTCCCATGGGGATGGTATATACGTTGTCGTCTGAATGAGATTTGCTACCAACAAGAAAGTCTAAATTGGGATCTTAACCCTTAAACGCCGAGCCTATGGCCATGGATTCAGAATGGTCATAGGGACTGTTCTGTTTTCTCTATTTTTCACTCAAATTGACTGATATTATTTTTGAAATATTTTTCCTAAATGAAACCTTACATTTTCTATGTGCAGTAATTTTTTCCGTTTTTTTCCAAAAAAACGGAAATTACTATGATTTTTTTAAGGAAATCCTTAAGAAAATTCATATAAATTAGAAAATATACTCAAAAATTCCAATTTTTTTTCCATAGGTCTGACTTACATTGGAGTACATAGTGGTGGATGAAAATCATCCGTGTCTCTAAAATTAGTAAAAGGTACCTCTATGATAATAAGTGTTGAGCTTGCAATTGCTATAAAATACTTAATATTAGTAATTTTCCAAAAATTCAAGATGGAGTCAAAAGTGGACTTGATAAACTTCATTTTCTTAGTTAAGCTCATATACAACAAACGCCATCTTCATGGTTTAAATTGAATTTTTGTAGAAAAGGTCAAATGATTCAAAATACATGACATGGAGATCCGTTTTTACTACTTATTTTCCAATGAAGGCCCCAAATTAAGTCCCATGGTGGATATCTCCCATGCATGTGTTGTGTAGAAGAGTAGCAAGGAGGTGCACAGACATAAATGGATGAAAATCCTCTTTTTCTGTTGAGAAACAAGCCTTTTCAGGCATCCAAAAGCCACAAAATGGCTCTGCCGGCGTTTAAGGGTTAATAGCTCATTAGAACCGCATTGATGTAAATTTCAACTTCTCTTCAGCACCCAAACCCATCAAAGATGCGAATCCGTTCCAAATACAACCAAAATACACCGTATTGTACTGGTCGTCACGGCACGTTCAGACATTTAGGGGTTAAAGATTCTGGAATATTTCGTCACAATTGGTTATCAAGTCTTCACATGTATGGCGATTTTACTAAAGAGGCATAAATTCCTTACCTTCACTACTAGTCTTCCTCCAATAAAGTGAGCTTCTTTTTAGCGTATTCCAGTTCCATGGATGTTGCTGGCATCATGGCCAGTTCAAGCGTCTGTGTCCACAAGTAGTACCCCCATTCCGGATTTAGCCCTTTGAACCCCACTTTCCAGACCCAGTCTCACACTATTTCTAGTTATATCAATGCATGTTCCCTACTGTTTTTAATTTTAGGTTTTTTTATATATTTTTTGAAAACCCACTATTACAGTAAGCCCTCCTAATATTCTCATCAATCAGCTTATGCCAGCCAGGCTGCAATTTCAATTCCCTCATGCATTTCCCACCTGATTTTCAAAAAGAGGAAAAAGAAAACTATATCTTCAAAAATACCTTCAATAATCATATCAATGGTCTCATGTATGCCGGACTCCGTCAACCGGATGATTCACGCCTGCTAGGGTTATGTTCATCCCAGGGTGACTACACACAATAAGTTTTTCCTTGTCACCGACATGTTACTAAGCCTCGTTAACATGAATAAAAAGGAATTTTGTTTGGATTCATAAACATAAAAAGTAATTAATTAAATCAATATTTTGGAACCCAGTAATTTTTAAATCATGGGTATTTTTGAATAAGCACGGTTCACATGACATGTAAATCTGGAAGGAGAATGGGAAAATTAGTTTAGCCCCTAAGAGCATCCCCAATGCAATCCCGTCATGTGCTCCCTCTAAAGGGCCTTGGCGGGGTCTCTGCATGGTGGCGGGACAGATTGCCGTTAAGAAATCAACAACAAGATCGGCATCGCAACTAACAAGGCTCTCATTAGCTCGGGCTCACACACTCTTTCTTTGGCGGGGAGAATCAGGATTGCCAACCAGGTAATTTTGGCATCTATCTGGTACTTATGTTCGTGCTCAAGCGTTACAGCAGCTACTTTCTGACAGACGAAGGCCGTGATCAGAAACTACATTTGGGGAGCAAAGATTGGACAAACTACGCAAGCGAAAATAAGTTGGGATGTAGTCATTCAGCCTACCTTACATGGCGGCGTGAAGATTTTTGATCCGACGTTACAGACGGCAGCACTGCTCACCAAAATTGTCGTCCGCGGCTTAAAACCGGGCTATAAGCCCTGGAAAACATTCATAAGGCGGGAGGTTCAGTTGACAAAAATGACAGACCATAATAGATGCGCTCCTTTCCCACACTGGATTATGAATGCATCCCAAACACGTGTTTCAGCATCGCCATTGTGGAAATCAGTTTTTCAAGCATTCACTGAGACAAGGCAGGGGTTGGACAAGATTCGATCTACACACCCGACGGACATCATACGCCAACCCCTTTTTGACAATCCTCTTTTTCGTGATCAAGAAGGGAACATGTGCGGTTTAGAAAATGACTCTCCATATTGCACGTGGGCTACCCACGACACGAGTTGCATCAGGGATATATGGAGCGAGGTTAGACAAGATTGGCTCTCGGTCGACGAGCTTAGAAGACGCACCAAGTCCCGACTCGTGCCTCAACAACGACACAACCTCTTACCAGGAATTACTCTATGACCAACACCCGCCTAAGCACCACGGATAGGAGAATGGGTCACGGCTGACACTACAGGCTCCATTCACATAGTATACCACTTAGTTGCTCACACAAAAGGCATTTTCAGGGGCATCAGATATTTTCGGTTTGAATCAGAGAAGCTTCACAACGACACTCCATACTCTCACCCGGTTCCCAACCTCCCTTTAGAAGCAGTTAGGGTAGTCATTACTTCGGGTCTTAAGCAACAGGTAGTAGAATATAACCTTGCTACTCCGCCACATGATCATGAGACAATATGGTTTTTTGGCAACTGCCCGATTATTAACCTTCCATAGGATCCCAACGACTGGAAATGGAAGAAACAAGGAACCCTTAAGGAGGCATAGTTTTTCAACTACGAGACGAAGTACGGCTACAAAATCGGTCTCAAGCGTATTCATGCGACTATGAGAGGTATCAGGGACTTCCACAGACGGGACTTCACCGACACGCAATGTAAACAGTTGATTCAAAGAGTATGGGACACATGGTTGCTACGAAAGATTTCTTCTATGCAATGGTTGGCATTGGCAGGTGGCTTACCTATTGGCGAATGGAGAGCGCACGCAGGGTGGGAAGACAACTGTAAGCTGTGTGGCTACGCCCCAGAAAACCTCAAACATGCGCTCTTGACATGCCCGAAAGTTGAGCAGGCATGGACCTATTTCCAGGCCCTCATGGCCACATCATCCATGATTGAGAACTACTCCAACTAGCACAAGATTCTTCACGGCCTCTGCAATTTACCAGACGCAGAGAATCTTCATAATGAGACAGCCTGGGATACAGGAGGCAACACATTCGTGTCAAGTGACACGGCATGGGAAATCCTAAGAGCATGCTTGCTCTGGAACTTATGGGTACAAAAGTGTAACCAAGAGTTAAACGGTATAGAATTCAGCTTAGGAAAAGCTCTGTACTTTTCTTGGAAGACATGTATTCATATAGGAATGGAGGTTTGGAGGAGCATCACCAAGCCCCAACGCAAACCGGAAAGAATGGCACAATTAGTACCCCTGTTCACGGACATTTGGCTCAACGACAACATTTTCGGACAATGGAATCGAACCAAGCCACAATGGCATCTCGTCCCCCCAGCTATTTACCTTCCACAGAACTTAGCGACACAAATACCATCCACGACCGGGATACCGTTGAGAGACCCTAGCCCAGATGGTGATTCTTTTATTTCAAGAAATTCATCGGAAGTGGAAGCAGCTATTGAGGCCTTATTCGAGGAGGTTAACTAGGAGTTGGATGTACATAATCAAGTTGTTCCAGAGACATTACTACTAAAGGGGGGCAACCCTGCGATAGACGCGCCACAAGAAATTGATGGGAGTGCATCAATCACTCCAGGAATCCTAGCCTCTGCAACACCACCAGAACCAGGGGAGGCAGGACCTTCCAGCCCTCCCAGACCATACGAATATACGAACCCGATTGCTAGGAGGATACGACTGGCAAAACTTTACGACATGACAACGACTACCACGACGATCCAACAGGTACGTAGAGAAGTTAGTCCACCATCAGCAAGACTACTAGATCAACACTTACAACAAGAGGTAGAAGAAATGTTGCGCGCCGTAGAAGAAGAGCGCCAACGGGAGCAGATCGCTCCACCCCTCTCGCCATGCGCGCAGGCTCTGGCTATTCGAACGAAGTGGGAGATGCAAGCATTCATGGACGACACGCCCTACACTGCGGACGAGCTTCCCGAGGTCGTCAGAACAGCACGCCGAAACCCCAACTTTCAAGGCTTAGCAGCACTCGAGCTTAATGCAGAGGTCGCTCAACATTTGCAGGGGAAGAATTACAGGCAATGGATGATTGACGGACGCGGCTACTTCGACTTGGGCAGACGTCACCCCCGATAACGAACTGGAGAACGCGAGGGCTGGGAGCTCTGGCTCCCCGTCTCGATGCGGCGAGAGGAGTTGCGGGCGTTTCATTAGACAGACCCTCATGGCTTCAGTTCTTAGTTCTCCTCTGTGGTAGGCAGAGGAGTGAGTTGACGAGTTCCTCGCTTATCGTGGGCTCGGACCATCCTGCCCGCGCGGGTGAGACCGGTTTCTTGCTGTTCATTGGTTTGCTTTCTCTGCTGACCGGTGGCTGTTGGTTTGTCTGGCCTGTGGCCGTCCGTCCTCGCGCCCGGTGGCTGGGCCCGGGCTTGCCCGTGCTTTGTTTTCTTTGCCTCGTGCGATTCTTTTAATCCTAGTGGGGTCTTCTTGGCGGGACAGATTGCCATGACTTTGCCCCAATGGGCTCCCGCTATGAGGTCCCGGGTTCAAACCCCAGTGTTGTCGTGGCGTTGCTGGAGGAGGGTATAAACGCCGAGATTCACTGAAGGTGGCGTCGACCTGTTGTATATAGGTGACAGCTACCACCGACCCGTTGTATCGAGCAAAAACCATCTCCATGTATCCATCAAAAATATGCCGAGACCGGGCCTCATTTGGCGTGACCCGCCAGGTTGGCGAGAGTCATACTGAGCCCATTGGAGCATCATTTTACTGGAGGGCCCGTCAAGGCCTGTTGTCGTGAGTTGTTAGTGTCTGGATTGGGGATGCTCTAAAGGTTGGAATCCCCACTCTAAATCCCTTCCCGACGTTAATGCAAGAGGACAAAATTTTTCCCCCTTTTTTGTGCATGCAGGGGCACAACTTAAAAAATAAACCCCTCTTCCAAAGGTTTAAAATTCCTGAGGGAATCCTCCTATATTTGCTTGGGGCCATAGGCTTCAAATTTGCAAAAATAATTGCCAAAAAAAGACCCTAGGGTGCCCAAAATAGAAATTTTAGAAAATGGGGCCCATTGATGAATAGCGTTTGCATTATCATCGAGGGGGATTTAGAGTCAAGGATTCTATGGAATAATGCTTTACCTATCACACTCGATTTTTCCATTATAAATTATACAAAAATTCAACTTTATATTTTTGGTAGATGAAGCCCCGTGTCTACTACAATTTGTGAACTTCTCTTAAATTTTGGTGGAAATTTGAAATCACTATAATTTTTTGAATCGATTGTAAAAAAATTAATATCGATTACAAAATGTACTCAAAAATTCAGATTTATTTTACCAAAGATGTAAATTACAATGAAGAATAGTTTAGTAAACAATAATCATATGTTTATCTAAGTTTAGAAATTTTGCCACACCATGGTAATACCGACTTGACTTGCAATTGCAATAAAACACTCAATTTTCAAAGTTTTTCAAAAATTTGAAGTAGAGTAGAACTATACTCAACAAGCTTCATTTTTTTAGTTAAATTTAAATGCAAGGGAACTCATTTTTCTGGTCTATATTTAGTTTAAGTAGAACAAGCAAAAAAATGTAAAATACACTACACAATGAACCATTTTTATGACTCTTTTTGTGGTTCACAACAAACGTAAATTCATTTTGACTCAATTATGTTAACTAAATAATTGCGAATGTTTGTTATAAAAATACAATTTATTTTCAAGATGTGCAATTACATTGATCGATTTGCCGGGTTAAAACCAAAACATCCACACATGTGAATTTGGGACATCTAAACCCTAAACCCTGCTAAGGTAGGTGCTTTCAACAATTGTCATTCAAAAAATTTACAACCGACCACTTGTGATTCAATAGGGGCGTTCATAAGTAGGTCATAGCTATGAAGTTTTTCAACAATGAGTTTAATAATCATATATTAATCATATCAAGTTTAATATATTCAAAATTATATGGTAGCCAAGTGGGTAGTACTTCCCCCAATATAGTCGTAGCCCTTTAGGCCAGAATTTCTATAAACTCTCTTTCTTTGACCCCGTTTAATTTGTAAAGTAAAGGTATCTTAACCCTTAAACGTCAAGAGGGCCTGGACGGAGCAGCCCGAGAGGCCTCTAAATTTTTTTGGAGAACTTTTTTTTTTTTTTTGCAAATCGGTTGTGCAGTGCACTGCTGGCTAGCACTGTATCACTGCGGCACTGCTGAACTTCAGCTGCCCCAACCTAAAAACTTGTTCAATTTGATAACTTTGATTGCTTACAGGCAACGATTCCACAATCTCTCAAATGACACGAAAATTTGGAATCTAGATTGCTTTTTCAGTAGCTTTCCAACGCAACAAGTCTCGCTTGATTTAGTTGAGAAAATCAACTTTTTTCTTCAATATTCTCTTTTAAATAAGCCTATGGGACTTACCTTGACGTTTAAGGGTTAAACCACCACGAACCTAAAACCACCAACTTCTACACTCTTCTTTCATTTTAGGGAGAAGATGTAGGTTGTCAATACATGACTTAACTTTTGAGTGATTAATGCATAATTCATGTAACGAAAGCCTGCATTTCCTCCCTAAAATGATTGAAGAATGTAGAAGTTGATGGTTTCAAATGTCATGGTGATTCAAAGTTTCTCTACTCTATCGATTTTCTTTTGCAATGGAATTGGTGCCATTTGTTTCAATAAAATTTGTAAATTAAAAAATAAAATTGAATGCCAATGTAAAGTTTGATTCCATAGGTAAGCTTATAGGTCTGTCTTTAAATCATAAGCACTTGCATATGCCCCCTAAAATCCTGGCTAGTTTCGAGGGTCAAATTTGGGCTGAGGATCAAGAGTAATCCAACTATAGGCTCGGCTCCAGGTGGGGCTTTTTTTCTTTTTTTTCGGTACAAGCGGAACAACTTTATTCCACTGCAGAAAAAGAGCAATACAACAGCCAAGCAGGGAGGCCCTGCTGGTCAAAGATTTTTCTAATTTATTTATTATTTGTTTTACTTTTATTTTTAAACACCTCAACCTTCAATCAGGAACAAAAATGCACAAAGGGGGAAGGCTGTAGTTCCATTCTACTTGGCCTCCCTCCCTCTTTGCTAAATGAGCCGAAAAGCACCAATTCTTGTTAAATCGTTTGCTACAACCTAATCCTAGCTTGTGCTTACGAACAGCTTGAACTTTCATCCAAGCAGCTTTACCAGTATCAATAAGCAATTCCCATAGATCAAAGTGAAGCTTAGTGACCGGCCAAGTCTCATTACGGAAGACCTTGGCATTACGAGAGGTCCATGCAATCCATAAGACCGCCCCCCGCAATAAGTGCCAGACATGAAGGGCACGTCTATACCGCCGTGGAAGAGGTGAGCCAAACAAACACTGTCTCCACGTGAATCGCGGGTGTGGACCAAGAGGCTCCCCCACTAATCTATGAATAATACTCTGAGCGAAGTCCCATAATTGTCGCGTGCGTGGACAAGAGTGAAAGCGGTGCATCGGTGTCTCCTCCGCGCTGAGCTCACGACACGGGCATAAATCTGACACACCATTGAAAATTTTCCGACGCCCCGCATTAACTGCGACCGCGTTGTGCCACACCGACCACATGAAAGCTGCCACTTTTCTTGCGCGATTCTTGTCCCAAACTTTGGTCCAAGCTGGTTTAAAACTTGCCTGGAGAGCTCCTGGCCACTTCTCATGGATCGGTTTGTTGAGCGTCCTTCGTGAGTTCAGGAGAGTGCGCCCCAGTTTGGCCGTGTACCTCAATAACATGTCACCGTTTCTCCACTGCCACCTATTTGGATCGAAGTCCAATCCCAGTACCTTACCAGCCAGGAGAAGGAATTCTTCTTTCTGCTGCCCTCTTTGAACCGAAATCACTCGAACCCGGACCAGGCATCCATCTGCGCTACTACCAGACCCTGCAACATGTGAGATCGGCCTCAACTGCCGAGTCTGAGAGCCAATTTGGAACACCCACTAGTAGGAAATGTGTCGCTTTTGACTGCCGTTAGAGGTGCTCATCAGTCCGGTTCGTCACAACAGACAAATAAAAGTGACACTTTTCCTGATTTTCAGTCAGTCACAAGCGTCACTTCTGCTTCCAGTGACCGGAGTATGTTGGGGGATGCGAACAGGCCCTGGATTCCCATTCATCACCGACACATGCAACGAGCACTGGCAGGCGATCTTCACTGTTCCTGTACACCCCAACCCACTCTCCATCATTCAACTTGTATCTTTCTTCTTTGAGCAATGTTAACCATCCAGGTGGGGCTTTTGTTAACCCCTGAACATCCTTCACCTTCTCGAAGTTCGGCAGTTTTGCAAAGATGCATTTTAAAATGCAGCCAAGAGATATTTTGAACTTGATGTATGAATCAAAAGTTGTACATTGTAAATTTTAGATTCTATTCATACGTAAGATATGCGATTGCTATCACCAATATTTTGTATAAAATTTAAAACTTGAAATGCAAAAATATTTTGTAATTCAATTACGAATAAGATATTGACAATAGAGTTATTTGTAAAGGCATCCGATCTTTTGTCCTTCTTTTTTCATGAACCAAAGTTGGTACCAGAGCTGGTCGTCAGAAATCTGACACCACTCCTCCTCACGGTCCCACCCTACTACCCAATTCTTCTCCCTCCCTCCAAATTTTTATGAATAAAAAATTTCAATCTATCCAGTGTTCTATTCTGGGTCTACAGTGAGATCATGCCAATCTTGTCCTTTCCAAATTACAGGTCAAAAATTTAGGTTTTGAGGGACTTTACAAATAACTCTAATATATGGATGAATTTTTTTGTGACGGGTTGGAATGTGATACTTAGAGTGTAGTGATTTTTGGAGCTTTTTTGGTTGCATAATTTTATGAGTTTATTTTTTCAAGAGCACATTTAGATTAAGATCTTAGAATTTTTTGGTGAATCACTACAACATGAAACAAGGCATATAGTTTTCACAAAGCATCTCGTTTCTAATTAGATCACACATGCATGAAGCTATCTTGCCATAATTTTTTGTAGTATTTTTTTTCCTTGCAAAAAGCACATGATTGACGTATGAGATAACATGGATGAAATCTGTACATCTTTCAAAAAATGGACAGTTGAGCAGTTAGGGGTTAAACCCAATGACCATGTGTAAAAGGCAAAACCCTAATATGACATCATTTCATTCCTATCTGAAACAAGTTTATTGGAAACTCTCCTCTATGGCACGAGTTTAATGGAAGCTCTCCTTGTGTGACATCATTGTTTCTTATTACCAGAAAACATTGGGTTTGATGAGTCCCTCATGGAATTGCCTTTAACCCTAAAATGTGCAAGGAGCCTCGTGGGACCATCTTTGATCGTTTTCTAGTCAAACACTAATATTTACCTAATTCCTAATTTCAAATGAAAACAATCTCAACTAAGAAAGTGTGGGAACTATCTTCTACTTTCTATTCCAATTTATTGTTCTTTGAAATTTGTTAAAATTTCGTTTTTTTAATAGCACTTTAAAACTCAAAACCCTAAAATTCCAATATACACTACAGAAAAGAAATTCAATTGAGTTTCTTTTTATGTAAGCTCGAGAAGCATGCCACATACACCTTGTTGTTCACCACTACTATTTACATTTTCCCTAGAAATCTCACACTATTTTAGACATTTTTGTAATTAATATGACTATTACAAGAGAAAAGCTTTGAAGAACCTTATAAAATTTATTATCATTCAAATAATTATGAAAAAATCAGTGTAAACCCGTTTAACAATAAATTATATGAGAAAATTATATATATTTTTAAAATATTCTAGAATGTGAGAAATAGATGAGGTTTGACCGGGTAGGTGTAATGTGAACACTTAAAGGTTAAAGCCAAACATAAAATCAGGCGGAAAGCCTACATTGGTCTATAATCTAGCTTTTGGGAGGATCTGTATTTGCTGCTGGAATAATTAGACCGAAAGCCTAGACTGGAATCTACCAATCTCATCACTGAATTTTGCAAACTTGGGATGATTCAGTTGGTGTCATAATTTATTTCCATTTTTATTTCTATTTTTTTTTATTGTTTGACAAATGAAAATGAAACCGCGCGCAGGTGTTACTGACGCCGAAACTCAAGTTCTTTTAAATTTGACTTTGAAAATATGTGTGATTTAAAGAATAAACCCAAAAAAAACAAACTTGACTTTGAATATTGATCTTCTTGTATATTTGAATATACTAACATTCTTGACTCTACAGAACAGTGTTAAAGTTTGAAGGATGGATCCCTCTTTTAAAGGTTCAAAGATTTCTTGACTTTCATATTGAAGGGTTCACTGTTCAACATTATGTGGTGTCATTTTAGAGCCATTTCAGCATCAAAATGTTAATTCATTGTAGTGTCATGACAACAGTAACTTAGAATTTGTGAACTTGACATCAATTTCACATTAACCCCCACATTAACTTAACAATCTGTTACTTTGATGCCAAACGGCACCACATTATTATGCCTAAAGTTCCTGATGGATGGAAGAAAGCAAAGTGTAGAGTGTAAACTTTGGATTCAACATCAGAAAGATAACTCTACCACATTAGTACCTTTTACCCTTCTTTGGTATTTGGGGAAGTGCTAAAGCGGTGACATAAAATAAAATGCTGTAGCCAAATATTATCATATTTATCTATATTTTGGATAGAGCTATATTTTCATTCATGTATTTAGTTGACTTTCATTAAAAAAACAGGAAGTTTCTTGCCCAAATATATAAATAAGAACAATTTGGCGTCTTCATCCATTTTTTCTTCAATTTTTTTCTTAAGACTTGGTGCAAGCCAATTATTTTTGGTGCTTTTTGGCTTTTGAATGCCAAGAAAAATAAATTCACTGGTAACACCCCTAAAATTTTGAAATTGGAAATTTGAGTTCACATATTCATTCTAGACTACACTATGTATTAATTCTACATAGTGTGGGTAATCAAATAACGTGATGTTTAATTAGAAGTGCCCACACTAATTATAATCAAATAAAAAATGATGTGTATTTTCAATTAATGTGAGTGACACGGTGAGTGATTATCCTTCAAACATCCACTCGTCCAGAAAGTGAATATTGTACATAATCAAACACAGTTTTTTCATTTGCTATTGACTTTCTGCGGCATGGAATTTTTACTATATATTTTATGCGAAGTTAGCTTCATAAATGTGTGATTTGATTAGAAATGATTTGTGAAAATTTTATGTCTCATTTCATGTTGTAGTGATTCACCCAAAATTTTGAAGAATTCAATGTAAAAGTGCTCTTTAAAAAGTCAACTCAAAAAATTAAGCAACCAAAAAAATCTCCAAAAAACACTACACTTAGAGTATTACTTTCAACCAATCACAATAGATTTCATGCACAAACTGTCAACATCTTATTCGTGTTTGAATTACAAAATAATTTCCAATTTTAAGTTTTAGAATGTATACAAAATATTGGTGAAAACAATCATAGATCTAACCAAATGGAATGTGTATCAGGTGATAAAGAAATAAAAATGGTATGAGATGTATTTGCGGAAAGTAAACTTAGATGATTGTATTTGGTCACGCGCCAAGGCATGCCACTAGGGAAGGCACCGGAGCCTGGTTCAAAGTTGGACCACATGACCAAAATATACCGCCACCAAGGTTTGAACCTTGCACCTTGTGACCCCAAGGAGCCTCTCAAGTTTTCAATCCTAGCCCAATATCTTCTCTATTAACTCGAAACATGAAAATAAACATCTTCTCTACCAAGCTAGTACCTTACAGATATCTAGTTTACATATGATGGGAAGTACAAGTCAAGGTACATTAGGAACTTCAAGGCATGTGAACATGGTGCCATGATGGTGAATTGAAATGCAATTAAGATAATTTGGTGCCAACCTCCACAGCAACCTAGTATGTATAAAATGACACTAAAATGACATGTATGTAGCCTTTGGTGTCAGAATGACACCAAAATAGTCTGGCCCAACTTTTCTAATGTCATACTACCATACATTAGGGTCGATTTTGTCACCCAATTTTGGTCTAATTATTCACAAAACTGACATGAATGTAGGGCATCTCCAGAGCACAAACAACAATAATCGGGGCATTCACACATGTTAGATAATTTGCCATGTCCAATAGTAGGACTCGAGTGGCCTACTCACAACTCCCTTTCCCAAATCCCACTTCATTCAAAAGAATTCCAAAAGTCTTCCTATAAGACAAGATTTCGAAGTCATTTCCAAATAGTCCGTGAAATCTCATTGAGAATATTTGCGACCTTCTCAATGAGATTTCAGTGTTTAAACCCCATAGTTTCCGATGGTTATGCCACGTAGGATCAAGTGGCTTTTTCAATGGTGCCATACCACTCATAAGGTTCTTTAGCGGACTCTTGGACAAGCCACGAAATATTGGACAACCACTCATAAGGTTCTTTAGCCCTTGTAAGCTGTACCTAGGAATAAGAATCCTTGCACGAGAATTGTTGTAGCGGACTCTTGGACAAGCCACGAAATATTGGACATGCCACATAATTCTTTAGATAAAGAATGATGGTGGAGAGTTGGAAGTCCTCAGCAAAACCGCTCCAGTTATAAGTGATCACCTCACTTGAAAAGTAAATAACTGATAGAGTACTACTATATCTGTGAAGCATATCAGCAATTTGGTTGAGACAAGTGTGTGCTCATTTTTGCCAAAGACTAAATTACTTAGAAATACATGAACCTGAATTTCTAGAATTACATTTCAAATGAGAACTCCGTTTTCCGAGTCCAACACTGACCTGAAAAAACATGAGTTCAAATTCCATTTACAATCGTCCTAAAACTCAACGTCTGCAGCATTCTCGATCAAAACGTGTACGTTACAAACAAGGTGTCTGCTCAAAGTGACCACTTCAAGGAATTTGAGAAACACCCCAACCATATGTGGCCGATCTGCAACAAAAGCAAGATGGGGAAACACAGGCCCGGGTTGGAATGAGCAGTAAATGACGCTACAAAGACCAATCATAGATCTAAAGTTGAGTAAATGTACAACAATTGAAGGGTTTAGGGTTTAGGGCTTAGGGCTTAGGGTTCAGGGTTTTGGGTTTTAGGAAAGCTAGAAGCAAAACTTCAAAGATTTATAATTTGTTCATACGATTTCAGAATTATGTGTTTTAGTGCATTGGGATATTCTTCATAAGATGCATAATTTTTTAAATTTAATAATAGTAAGTATGGTCAACAATTGAAAACCACAGGAATGGAGAAACTACCTTGAGGACAAAGGTCAGGCCAAGTCGTTGAGTAGTGGCGCTGTCCGTAGTAATCTCTCCACTTCATCGTTTGCCTCCGCTTGCAATCTCCATGCCTGCCACAATGCTTTCTTAGAATTAGGTCTCTGGCTGCAATTAATGGTTTAGGGTCATAAAAACATTCAAATATCAAATCAAGTCACAAGGTAGAGGGCAGTTAACGCTGAAGGCCCGAAGTTTTATGGTTTTAAAATGACCTCTTTGATTGATCATAATGTGAAAAGACACAGCCAATTTTTTAATATCACCAGGTCCAGTGGAGAGCATTGCATGTGTTAATAAGAAAAGAAACAAAATTGAACGAAAAAAAGTCCCCATATAATCCACTCAAAAGTGCTAACAGAAACGTGAGGCCCTATACAGGCTTCTTGGGACTTTCACCATTGGATAAGAGCAAGAGGCCCACGGCTATAAGAAGTGGAAACTTGACTTAGAGAGCTTGCATAGTAGAGAACGAACTAAGAGTTTTAAAACCACTAAAGGACGAAGGATTCATGGTTTTAAAATGACAAATTCAATTAATTATATTGTGGAAAATATAATTCAGATGGGACCAAATTTTATATCACCAGAATCAGTGAAGAACATCGCATGTGTTGGTTAAAAATAAAAATAAAATTGTACAAAAGAAATTCTACATAGAACTGTTGAAAAAAACATGAGGCCTAATTTGAGCTTCTTCGTCTTTTAAGGGTTGGCATCCATGTGAAACAGAGTAGCAGGAGAAAGCCCACCTTTTGAAGATCCTCAACTTCCATCAGTCGCTCAATCTGCTCTGCTATTGCCTGTCACCATTCGTAGCCATTATATAGTAAATAAAACGATCTCGTTGACAAAAAAGACAATGAGAACTATCATTTATTGCTGAGCATAAGGTACGTTAATAAGAGTACATTTTAAAAGAGCACAAAATATACAACTAGATTTGTTGCAAACTTACCGAGGCACCCGTACTTTCCGCAGCCAGCACATCAATATCCATCTCCACCTCAATCTCTATCATTGAGGCTATCTAAACATTCACAATCCAACACTTATTCATATCAAATGCTTGGAATAATAACATTCAGAGGCAACAAAACCAACACTGATATGCTCAAAGAAGTTGACCTCAAGGAACAACTACACTACCGGTACATAGAAGTCACAAACAGGCCCTTGAAGCATTCTATGAAGTGGAAAAATTAAGTTGTTGGACCTTGAAAGTGTCTGCATTATAATAATACCTTCGCATAGCTATATATAAGTTCCAGTCGAGCTTCAAGTCGTTCATCTAGAGTTTCTCGGGCCTTCTGTACTCTTTCCATACGTGCACTGAAGAGACAAAATTGTTTAACAACTGATCAACTTCATCAAGGATCATTCAGATTCATAGGCTTGTAATGCAGTGGTTAAGCGCAATCACTTCCTACAATTCAATACCCATTTAGAGGCTGTAAACAAACAAGGTTTGTAAATTACCTGTATGCAGGCTCGTTCACTGCTTCCATTTTGTTCTGTAATTGGCACATACGGGCCAGCATTCTGACCTGAACAATTAGACAATAAAAGCAGCCTGAACATGATGTCTAAGGGTCAAAAGGTAGCTGCGTTAAAAGTGAACAATCCTTGTTGATTGAAACTCGTTCAGCCGCTATCAAAATGTGAAGAATGAGGCATCAAAAGGCTGTCAGATTTAGTGATGAAATTATCAAAAAAAAGAGGGTTAAGAAAATAGCAGAAAATGATGTAGCTGAGAAACGTACGTCATCAGCGGCTGCTTGTGTCAAGCCCTGGAGTCGGGCTTGCAGTCCCTCATGTTGCGCCAGAAGCTGTTGCCGGAGAGCCAAAGCATCCACGGTTCTTTGTGGTAACTGCACGAAACCAGTTTTCCAAAGTTTCAGCCCAACTTCTACCAGAAATTAAGCTGGAACTCAGAACAACATACTTCTTTGTTGACCCCGAAAGGACCGAGAATTCATGATTTTAAAATGACCGATTTGATTGATCATATTGTGAAACACATAATCAAGACAGGGCTACATTTCAATCAATGAATAACATTGCATGTGTTGGTCCAACAATAAAATAAAAGTGCAAAGAAAAATCATGAAGCCCAATGTGAGCCTCTTGGTCCTTCAGAGATTAAGGTCTGAAAAGTACTCAGAAATAACTGTCCTAGTTTTTGGCATGTGTTAACTTCGCGCCGTCTCAGTACTTAGAAAAATGGTCTATCGTTAATAGTAGTATGTAGTTTTTGTGTCACTCTCATTGTCCGCACTGTTTGAAGTGGACAGGGCTCACGTTTGAAGTATAAACATAGGACAGCTATTGCAAAAAAAATAAAAAATGCCAAAGAATAAGACAATTATTTCCGGACAGAGAGTATGTCTAAGGAGCTAGTGTATTACTTGACCACTAAGCGTCTTACACTCTGCATCACTGAACTTTGCAACGGTGGAATTTTCTCATTTTACCTCGGTTTTCTGATTGCAATACATCATTTTAAAGCTCTTGTTCTATACTACAAGATCAGCACTATCGATTGTGTCAAACTGAGGTCATTTTCACACAAACAGATGCTTTCCAGCAGGGGTCCAATTTTCCTACACTACTAAAAATACACAGTGGAAGCTTAGGGGTTAAGTCATAACAAAATCAGAGCATCTGGACTGTCATTTCCACAAAAAAGCAAAGGAGTGGAATTTATGCAATTTGAGCAGAGAAAAAGCACCTGATTGAGGCGAGGCAGAACGAACGCATTGGTAGCACTTGCTACAGCAAAAGCTGAGGCAGCTCCAATAGCAATGGCTCGAGGAAGAGCAGGATCTATAAGAGCTGTGGCGGCATCGCTACTAGCAAAGAGAAGAGCCGCAGGTATGAACCAAGAAGCGTCAAATTTACTGCCAGATTTCGGTGGTGGCCGAGACAGCAAGGAAACCCGGTCTGTGGCGTGGTTCGTGACAGCCATGGGTTCGCTGGGCCTCCACCCCGGCGTCCTGGCACTGCTTTTCAAGGGACCAATTATGCCGCGGCCTGCATTTGCAGGCGCTGCAGAAATCACCGTGACTCGCTCCCCTTCTTGAGCTGGAATATCCGCACTCTCGGTTGCACAACGATGTGTGCGAGCCAGGCCATCTGGAGCACGGACCTGAGGCACTCATGTCATTAAAAAAATCAGCCGTTTTCGAAGTTCATTAGTCAGTTCAGTGAATCAATTTCCCTCTACTTATGTACTCCCTCCGTCCCTAAGTTGTTGTCATATAAATTTTTTTGGTATTTCTTTGAGCCAATTTCATTGATCATATTGTAAGAAACATGATTAAAAAAGGTTCCAAATTATGTCACTAGAATGATTGAAGAACATTGCATGTGTTCATTGCAACCTAAATAAAATTAGCCACAAGGAAGTATTTTTTTGACCTACTTCAAAAAGCACTTTCAAACATGACTTTCAAAACATGACAATAACTTTGGGACGGAGGGAGTATCTATTTATTCATTTATTAGTGAGTCTGCTTACCACTATTGAATGCACAGCTGCAGGGACTGGCCGTTTCAGCAACTTCAAAACTCGTAAGCCTCGCTCAAACGCAGAAATGTTCATGCTGCCATATTATTGACAAAAGATGGTATCATTAATAGAACAATTGAAAGCTTGTGCCATAAGTAAGATCACAGAAACATCAACTTAGGCTTCATCTTTCAAGATCTTCGCTTGTATGCAACAGCTCAACATGATCATCTCTTTTTAAACCCTTAAAAGGACATACTAAGCCCCACTGGCTTACTTTTTTTTTGGGAGAATTCTGCTCGTAACTTCTACTCACTTGAACAAAATGAAGCTTTTTAGATGTCAAAATGAACATATTCAAGGCATCTATACTTCTTTAGAATAGACCAAAAGTAAATTAAGAAGAGAATCATGCTTAAAACGGAGTTCAAATGAGATTTTGGGTGTGGGAATCAAGAAAGCTCATGTCCTTTAAGGGTTAATCCACTCACAAAAAATTCCATTTTCTAGAATCCTTAAATAAAAGTGGAAAACGAATCGACAATATAAACCTTACTCACCTAATGGACTCCGATTCACAATCCACAACAGTGCCAGACATCAACTCATACTGGTACCGGCATTTTGCACATGGAGCAACCTGCCCAAAAAATACATATTCAGATGGGGCCAAATTTTACGTTACCAGAATCAGTGAAGAGCATTGTATGTGTCGGTCAGTAAAAAAAATATCATTGGACAAAAGGAAGTCCCACTTAAAACCTAATCTGTGCTTCTTGGTCCTAGAATAACCCAGTCACAGTTCCTGAATGAAGAAAACAGCGATACCTTCTTCACAACGAATTCCATTGGAATTTATAAGCAAAGAACACGGTAGGCACGAAATTGTAGCCCCTAGAGAACCAAAGCTTCATGGTTTTTAAAATGAAACATTCAATTGATCATATAGTGAAAATAATAGAATTTAGATGGGACCAAATATTATATCACTGGAATCAGTGAAGAACATCATATTTCTTGGTCAAGAAAGAAAGAAATTTGAACAAAAAGAAGTTCACATAAGACCTACTCAAAACTGCTAAAAAAAACATGAGAAAGGATGGGAGGAACACCTGAACACCTTGTTGAGGTTGCACGACAGCCAGTGCCGTTCTGCAAGTAGGGCAGCTGACAACTTTACCGAAAGGAACCTGCAACCCCCGTCTAATCCCTGTGTTTGAGAATTTTACATACTGCACACATTGCCTGTTGGAAAGAAAAAACTACTCCCTCCGTCCCAAAGTTATTGTCCAACATGTTTGATTGGTATTTCTTTGAGCAATTTCATTGATCATATTGTAAGAAACATACATGAATAAAAAAGGTTCCAAATTATGTCACTAGAATGATTGAAGAACATTGCATGTGTTCATTGCAACCTGAATAAAATTAGCCACACGGAAGTATTTTTTGGACCTACTTCAAAAAGCACTTTCAAACATGACAATAACTTTGGGACGGAGGGAGTATTCATGAATCACAACAATAGAGAATGCACTGATAGTAGGTAAGAGTACCTCATCTCCAGCCGGAACTCCACGGCGTCGAACATCTTGCACTAATTCTATGGCATCTGCAACTCGCAATGAAGCTGCTAATCCTCGCACTAGCGTAGCATAAGTACTCACATTCGGTTGCGCCCACCGCCATCCTTCAACATACGAAGAACCTTTCTCTGGCACGTTGAAATCATACAAACCTTCAAACGATTTCAATGAATAACTTGAATGTTATGATACTCCCTCCGTCCCAAAGTTATTGTCATGTTTGAAAGTGCTTTTTTATGTAGGTCCAAAAAATACTTCCCTGTGGCTAATTTTATTTAGGTTGCAATGAACACATGCAATGTTCTTCAATCGTTCTAGTGACATAATTTGGAACTTTTTTGAATCATGATGTTTCTTACAATATGATCTCAAAGAAATACCAAGCAAACAATAACTTTGGGACGGAGGGAGGACAATACTCAGAGGTGCAGAAATTTTGCAAGGGTTTGTTGCTTACCATCTCGTTCAACGCGGCGTTGGATGACAGTGCCCCGCATGGCTTTCAAGACGGAGAAAGCGAGGTCGGAGTTCCCTTGCGCAAGAGCATCCAAGATGAGCTTGGAGCAGTCTTGGTTGCTCACCACGCCGCCTGAGATTCCAGCTCGTTCGGCGATCATCGCCAACGCCGCTCCTGCGTCGCTCGCCATCGCTACTTGCCTCCAAAACCCTACTGCATCATCATCCCCTGTCTCCTCCGCTGAATTCCCCATCAGCTTTTCAGTGGCAGCCTCGCCGATCTCCCCATCGCTAGCTGCATTGTCCACCTGTTTGGTACCCGCCTCTTCAGCTGCCGCAAAAGAAGAAACCTCCCTTCTACTCAAATTCTGTACCCGATTCTGCTTCCTCTTTGGAGCACGAAGCTTACAGGATCGTGGTAGTGATATTATTCCTGACAGCTTTCTCTTTGGCGGTTGAAAGCGCCGGAGGTTTGCAGTGGAGAAGACCACACACGCCACACGGCCCGCGAAGCTTGCCATCCTTTCCTTCACGAGCTCGTCACAACACCCTGTGTCATTGATTCCAGTCACCGCAGCAAACACAGACGGCCCTGACAGCACACTCACCATTTCGATCTCTTCATCACCACATCCTCCTCAAATACACCGCCATGCCCAGAAAATTTAGCAGCGTCCGCAAGACAAGCTCGAATTCCTGTTTTCAATACACACACAGAGGTTCAATAGAGCGCTTGCTGTCGAGGTTCAATTTGGTGATGCATTCTGGGGTTTGTGAAAAGTATCGGAGGACGGAAAGAGATTGGCTGCTGCTATATCCAACATCCGGAAATCTGAGTGGATGAGAAATGGCAAAAGGGCGGGGTTCATCCGAATCCTGCCCACTCAAAGCTTCTTGAATGAACTGACAGTTCAGTTGTGGCGGCAAACAGGTGGTTTAGTTATGTCAGATTGATGCCTTTTGAAATCGAAGAGACAACGTTGAAGTGGCGACTTTCGAAGAGCAAATTCTCCAGAGCATGAAGATGGCTTTTCTTTACACTCGCAGCGGAAGCTCTCCGATTCAGGTACTTTGCACAATTGCTTCATCATATTTACAGCAGTTTTGATTGAATGGATGTTTTCGAAGCAATGAGTAGTGTATTCAAATGCGAACCACTTGAATAGTTGAGTTGAAGATTTGCGTTCTATGCAAAGAACTGGAATCCTAGAAAAGAGCTCTTGTATCCCGTAAGTTCCGAAGGCTCATCATCTGTTGTGCTAATCCTTGTTTGGAACCCTAATCTGTGCTGTTCAATTAGTGATCAGGAACCCTAATCTGTGCAGGAATGAATTTGATGTGATTGGAACAGGTGGAAAGCATGGACGCTTCTTGCAACCCAGACTTGGATCACCTCGACAGAGGAAGAGAGCATGATCCATCGAGTGAGCATTAAATAATTCTTCTTCACCCAACCCTGTTCGTTTACTGCATTTAAAATTGTGTGTTAATGGCAAGTTGGGAGTGAAACCTAACATTAAACTTGTTTTCCACCTCACCAATGGCACTGTATTGAATTGAACATCAAGTTGTGCATCATGTGACTAGTTTTCGCATTCATCTCTATTCAGCATGTAAGTTTCTGTGTACGCAAGTTCAACTACAATTTTTTTCAACTCCAGGTCTGAAACCAATAATACCGTGTGCATGTGGGGTAGGACATCATGGGAAAGGCCGCAAAGGAGAGCTTTGTCGATGGATTGGCTGGAGAATGAGACGATCTCAGCACAGAGCATAAGGTAATTGCAACACCAACACCCGCGCAATGAGTTATCCTTTGAACTGCAAAATTTTGAAACGCACTTGAAGACTTCTGTGTCATGAAAATGCAAAAAAATTGACGAGAACTCTACTAATTTAGAGAATGTGATAGTGGTGTGAGATCAACTTTGAATCCTGGGTAACTTTTGCATATAATGCATCCTCTGGGGCGTTAGAATGCTCTCAGGTGTGGAATGAAAGCATATTGAAGTTAACCCCTAAGCGTCTAAAATGCCCAATATGCCCATCTGCATCATTGAACTTTGCAACGGTGGCAGTTTCTCATTTTACCTCTGTTTTCTGATTGCAATACATCATTTTAAAGCTCTTGTTCTATACTACAAGATCAGCTTTACAACGGTGGCATTTTCTCATTTTACCTCTGTTTTCTGATTGCAATACATCATTTCAAAGCTCTTGTTCTACACTACAAGAACAACAATATCGATTGTGTCAAACTGAAGTCATTTTCACACAAACAGATGCTTTCCAGCAGGGGTTCCAATTTTCCTACACTACAGAAAATACACAATGGATTAAAATGCAGCTGAAGTTAGATTTTTTTGGAGGATAACTCTACTGATTTAGAAAATGTGAGATCAACTTTGAAGCCTTGTAACTTTTGCATATGGTATGCAAATAACGCATTCTCTGGTGCGTTGGAATGCGCAGAGCATGAGCAGTCGTCTGGTGGAGGTGGGGAAGGATTTGACGGCGGGCACCATGGCCGGAATAGCGCAGTTGCTAGTGGGCCACCCGTTTGACACGGTGAAGGTGAAGCTGCAGTCGCAGATGGTGGAGATGAGTAGTAACTGTACAGTCAGGTACAAGTTGCTTACAAACTTTTTGGCTCCTCCCTCATAAAAACAGAGTCCCTTTCCTAAATTGTAATGTGTTCGATATGGCACCCATGGACCTACGCCCTCCGTCCCAAAGTTATTGTCCAACTTGTTTGCTTGGTATTTCTTTGAGCCAATGTCATCGATCATATTGTAAGAAACATGATTAAAAAAGGTTCCAAATTATGCCACTAGAATGATTGAAGAACATTGCATGTGTTCATTGCAACCTAAATAAAAGTAGCCACAAGGAAGTATTTTTTTGACCTACTTAAAGAAGCACTTTCAAACATGACTTTCAAACATGACAATAACTTTGGGATGGAGGGAGTACAAATTGAAAGGGACATTCCTACTCTAGTAAGAATTTTTTCTTACCATGTTTGCAATCTTCATAATCTTCAAAATTTGTAAGCATGATGTTGTACCCGACTGTAGGCAGCAGCAAGGAGGAACAGCCAGGCCGCAGTACAGCGGCGCGTGGGATGCCGTGAAGAAGATCATGGCCAGCGAGGGGCTGGGGGGCTTGTACCGGGGGCTGAGCGCACCTTTGGCCGCGGTGGCGCTCTTCAACGCCGTGCTGTTCACGGCGCGAGGGCAGATGGAAGACTGGCTCGGAGGCCACAACAGGAAGCAGGGCCTGCCTCTCAGTGTCAGACAGCAAATGGTGGCTGGGGTTGGTGCTGGCGTTGCCGTCTCCTTCGTTGCTTGTCCCACTGAGCTAATCAAGTGCCGCCTTCAAGCTCAGTCTTGCTCCATCGCCACCACTGATTCCGCTCCACCCCCTCCGAGGTAAGACACTCTCAACGATGTGTGCTTTCACTCAGGTTAACCCTTAAAAGTCCAAAGAGCCCTTTCCGACCAGTATTATACATCAATATTTCATTGTATTGTATTTGGTATGGTTCCAAACCTCCTATGGGTTTAAGATCAAAAGTGAAGTTGAAGTTCACGTTGACATGATTTTAATGAGCTGTTGGGGTCTCAATTTGGAACTTTCTATTTACAACAAACGTCAAATATACGCCACCATATCTACTATCCCCATTAGCCCTTTAAGGGTTAACCACCCTCTTTTTTTGTGCCATGTGACTCTTTGGGGCACT
This sequence comes from Pohlia nutans, assembly GCA_022496805.1. Taxonomy (NCBI): domain Eukaryota; kingdom Viridiplantae; phylum Streptophyta; class Bryopsida; order Bryales; family Mniaceae; genus Pohlia; species Pohlia nutans. The sequence goes on along the minus strand of CM040091.1, from coordinate 12,483,233 downwards.
TTCTGGTCACTCTCTATTAGAGCCAAGTTCCATGGGTTTGAGAAGTTGTCTATGAAGGAGGGGAAAAGTGGAACTTCAAATTTTTATCATACCTGGCTATGAAGTTGTACACGTTCCATGGAATTGCTTGAGGTGAAACATGAACAACATTGATTGGGTAGGGTGGGTAAAACACAAGGTTTTTTCTTTTCTTTGCACTGTAGCATGCTCCATGCATGCAATGGAGAGTGGTCCCTCCAGATTTAGACCGTTGTGACTGTGCCACAACATTTGAGTCTAGCACCATGGTGCAAGAAAAGAAAAAACCTTGGTAAAACATGAACAAATTTGGTTGGTTAGGGAGAAGTTGCCATGAAGTCTTGGGCTTGAGAACCCTCCTTACTTCATGACAATTTCTCCACCGCTTTTTTTCTCAAAAGCTCACTTGAAATTATGTGAGACTTGGTCCCCAAAGTCCCTTAAAACTTGTCTATTCGTGAGATACTTCACCCTTGTAACTTGGCTCTTACTTGGGTAAACCGCCCTCTTTGAGCCATGTGAATATTTGTGTCACTTTTTTCCATCAGTCTCTTACATATAAAATTTTGATATGTACACTACTAGTACACAGTAGGGGTGACAAGCGACTCAAGCTAAATCGACTAACTTCTATGTATAATTGCAATTCAACGAGGAATGACTAGCAAGCATTGTGGGTAGGCACTTACTGGATGGACGCACGAGTTGGCTGATTGGAACCCTGGTATTAACTGGACTGTAATTAATGAGGAATCGATCCCCAGACCTTTTGGGTCTGAAGTACCAAATGCTCGTTAGATTGATGAGCAATCACAAATTATCACTAATGACTTAACTCTTCATTCAATCAAGAAATTACAATCAACACATTATATTTTGTTGTGATAGCTCAGTCAATCTAAGGGGAAAATTATTTGACAATTTGTTTCCATGTTATTTCCTCGATCGCAATACATTTCCAGTAAGTTTAAGGCATCAATTTGCCAACAACATGATGACGTCAAGCTAAAACAACTCAAGGTAGTGTATGTACTCTTGTTAATTGCGCATCATGATTTCACTCCATGCGTGGTGACTTGTGAGTGGCTTCCTTATTATTTTAAGAGTAATTGAGTGAATTTGGTGGGGAACTACATGGTATGCCCTGTAATTTTTGGATGACCTTCATAGTGCAATTCAGAGTTGCTGGAGGAAATGCTTACATGTAAAATTTTGATATGTACGCTACTAGTACAAAGTGGCATACAAAGTGACACAAATAGAGTGACTTATGGTATATACATTATATTCTTGAATTGCCATGGCTTGCTCCCATTCTTACAGTAAGGAATGATGCCTCTACACCTTATAGTAGCACTCAACACCTTCAATTTGAATTTTTTTTAGAGAACGGACAATAGAAAAGGGACTTGGTTACATGTGGATCAACCACTTTCAAAGGAAATTTCACTCTTGTAGATTCTAGTAGATGCTAGTAAAGGTAGATTTAGTGTAATAGATTAACTTTCATGAATGTAGTTGCTATGGTGTGTTGCAGACAGCCTTTGTACCAATGAAGGTGTAAGTACTCCTTGAGTGGACCTCTATGTCTATGTTAGATTGATCAAATGTTTGTTGGTAATTGAAAGGGGATTCCAAACCTACCTCAATATATATTAAACCCTAAAGGTTTTTGTTGTATTTTCTAGTACTCAGCAATTTAGATTCCTTAGAAGAAACAAACCATGAAAAAGTCGAATTTGATGATGAATTTTTTTTCTCGATTTTTTTCTTGGGTTTTTTGCAATTTTTTCATATTTGTGTAACTATTAAAAATGAAACGTACGTACTCTTTCTATTGGGAAAAATCTTTAGGGGTTAAGGTATGTGGATTCATAATTGTCACTTATAGCAACTAAGCATAGTTACTATTATTAAATATAAATTAGTTTGTTGAGCCTTTTTGGCAAGTGAAAGAGCATTCCAATGCACTGTAACATACATTGTTTGGTTACTTTATGAATAAATTATGAGTTTTTGAAGTGTTAAACATAGGTGTGTCATAAATCAACTTTGTACTCTGGTATTCAAACAGTGTACATCTTCATAATAAACGTAATCATTGTAAATAAGAATTTGGTTTTTGAACAAGGGTGATTTTGGACTCGTGTGTTTTGTGGGTTTCAAAGTAGCCACTTTCATAGTTGGAGGGTTTCATTGTTGAATAAAACATGCACTTAATGACTCTTCCAATAATAGAAAGTGTTATTCACGTAAAAGAAGTGGATGATAGTCTCCAATGTTGGAAATTCATCCTCATGTTTTGTAACTAGAGCATAGTTATGAGCTATACTAGTTTTAAGGTATCCAAGGTTGAACACGTTGGAGTACCAACATACTTTGTGATTTCGGATTAGCGATTCATTTTCATCTTATTAGAAAATTGGAAAAAATCTACGTATCGACCACTTATGCCCCCTCCTATTCCAACATTGATCCCTAAACGTCAGGCCTATGACCATAGAATCTTGTTTTATTTGTCACATTCAAGTATGGCACTAAAAATAAGATAAGAATTCAACTTTATATTTTTAGTAGATGAAGCCATGGTCTATTACAAATCATGAACTTTTCATAAATTTTGGTGAAATTTTGAAATTACTATGATTTTTTTAAATGATTGTCAAAAAAATTCATATTAATTACAAAATGCAATCAAAACTTTTGATTTTCTTATCCAAGGTGTAAATTACAATGACGAATAGTACAATAAATGAAAATCATCCATGTATTTAACTTTAGAATAATTCCCTACACTATGGTAATACCTACCAAACTTGTAACTCAAATACAATACTCAATTTTTAGAGTTTTCCAAAAATTCAAAATGGAGTAAAAACTAGACTTGGTAAGCTTCATTTTGTTAGTTCAGCTCAAATGCAATATAACTCATTTTCATGCCTAATTTAGTTCAGGGTAGAAAAAACAGAGAAATCCAAAATACTCTACACGGTGAACCATTTTTACTACTCTTTCTGTAGTTAGAACTTCATATCAAATCCAAAATAGCTGAAATAAACTTAATTTAATTTGAAGAGGTGGCATGACCAATGAAGAGCTTTCATGAAAAGAATTGGATGGAAAATCCTTCATCTATTGTATGATATTTTTAGTTCACTTTTGATAAGTTACATCCATTTGCCAGTATATGGCTGCAACGACGTTTAAAAGTTAAAATCCCTCTGAAACATCAAACATTTTTTAGAATAAATGTCCTAAACCATACACAAGATATGATGTTTAAGTAGTATGCATTCTTATAATTAGTATGCACTCTGGGATTGTCATGTCTAACACTTTTTTCCAACTTCACGTCATATGAGACGTGGACTATCTAGTAATTAGACAAATATCAAATATGATAAAAAATAAAAATAAAACTTGGATGGGATATTCAACAAATATACCATATGTGCATAGTGACTTTGTTGTTGGATATTTAATTAATTTCTTAAAATAGATTTTGGCAAAATGAATATTTCCTTAAACACATTTTTTCCTTAAAAAATTCTTTAAAAAAATTTCAAAATTTTCGACATCTATTTTAAGAATGATTTTCCTCCGAAGCTCCTATGCAAATATAGTATTTTAAGAATATGCTTGTTTGATAAACGAGAAGGTCCATTAGATGTCTTCGACATTGTATTCAATACTAGGGGATTTTTTTGGGCGAAATATTGCCACATTGCACCCAAAAAAAAATGGCTAAAAAAAGGCCAAAAACCATGCAGATTTTTGCCAAAAAGTTTCAATTAAAAAAATTCAAATTTTAAAAATAATAATAATCTTGGATGAAATAGCCAATTGTGGATGATAATAATGGATATGTGAAATCTATTTTAAGAAATTAATTAAATATGTGGATGAATGTTGAAATATGGAACACCACTATAACATTTTATATTGCCACTTTAGCACTTCATGAAAAATGAAAAAGAAATGCCCTATTCGACACAATGTCTAGTGCATAACATTCAGTATCCTTCATGTTTCCTTCATGCACTTTGCTCATCACTTTGAGCCTCCACCTGTCTACTTAGCTATTGATGAAGTACTGAACTGTTGGATGTGGAATATTCCACACTATCTACTGTAGAGCTAAGCCAGAGACAGTGCATGCTACTGAATGTTATATGGTTGAATGTTATGTGGTTGAGACAGTGCATGCTACTGAATGTTATATGGTTGAATGTTATGTGGTTGAGTAAGACAACCCTGACATAAGAGTTTTGAGTGTTGAAATGGCAGGACACTGTTGGAATTGGATTCTCCCACCGGTATCGTAGAGGAAGAGAACAAAGCAGCACGAGAGCATGAGGAAGACACTAGTACTACAACTATAATTGCAGAGGCCATGTTGAACCCTAATTCTACTACTACTGCAAACATAGAGACGACGACGACGACGACCTCGGCGGGGGCGCAAGGAGAGTGTATTGGATTGAGGACGTTGGTGGTCCACCAGGATGAGACTGCTGCTGTGGATGTGGAAGCGGCTCCCGGAACTGTAACCCATTCATTTCCACCAGCTCCTAAGTATTCTGGCTCACTGGATGTGGCAGTGCAGGTACACAGTTTCCTCATTCTCTCAAGGGGTAAGTTATGTAGTTCTCATGTCACTCTCACTGCCATTTTCACTTTGATGTGAGATCTTGCACAAACATAAGGTAGAAATGTCCTTAGACTGTCCGTCCCATTTTAGCTCATGAATGCCCTTGAAAAATTTGGAAAATTGAAGTATGACTACTCTTGATTAATAGACATATAAGATTTATGAATAATATCGTAACCTATCGCAAAAAGTAATTATTTTATCCCATACTCTCTCAAGATCGGAAATTATACAAGGTTTGTACCTAGAATCTCATGGCAAAAAAATGGCAAAATAATCATTAGGCACTTTTTTTGCCCACGGTTGGGGGTAGACTCTCGTAGTGAAAAAAATCAAATCAAATGTAATTTATATGAATTTTGAAAGTGAAAAGATCTTGGAAAAGATCATAGGCATACTCCACTTGTGACATAAGTTATACATGCCTAGGTGGTGTTTTATGTAACATAAAAAGTATCATGAATTATTTATTTAACATAAAAAGTATCATAAATTACATCCTAGAAGCCCCAATTCCACCTACTTGTAGAAGCCTTATTGATGGTATTAGGTACTTCCACCTTAATGAGTTGTGTTTTGTGCAGATTTTCCAAAGGGAAGGAGGTTTGTTAGGGTTTTTCAAGGGCTTGTCGCCCACATTTTTGCGAGAGGTGTTTGGGAACGCGGCGTACTTCGGGTCATATCAAGGTACCAAGCAGTTGTTGTCCAAGGGAGGCACGGGGGAGGATCTCAGCACGGGGCTCCTACTGGTCGCGGGTGGCGTGGCCGGCGCCATGTTTTGGGTGTGTGTGTATCCGGCCGATGTCATCAAGAGCATGATCCAGGTCGATCACTATCTTCTTCTTCTTCCTTTTTTTTTACAATTTATAGAAATTTTATACTCCCTCCGTCCCACAAAATGACCATGATATCAACTATAATTCTCTCCTCAAATAAAACCAAGATTTCTACCTCTACTCATTCACCACCTGCAATTAAGCTTTGCGTGCACTTGACAACTGCTTCATAGTATTGTGGACAATCTGGCAGTTTAATCCACGGATTTTGATCGTCATGAAATTTGTTCATGTGTGCACTTTCTAGCAGTCAAAATACTCCCTCTATACTCATTTGATTCATGGATTCGCATCACAATCAACACACTTCCTTTGTAATCATGGGATTAAGCCTAATCTATGTATTTCAATGGAAACAACACTTAATCCATAGGTTTTAGCGATATCATTGTCTTTTTGTGGGACAGAGGGAGTAATATTCAGTAGCCTTCATACCCTCTACCTTTCCTTCATGCACTCTACTCATCACCTTGGGACTCCACCTGTCTAGTTAGCTATTGATGAAGCCCCGTTGAATGTGGAATATGTTGCACCATCTACTATGGGGCCACGCAGAGCCACTACATGCTACCGAATGTTATGTTTTTTTGTTTATTATTTTTTTAACAAATGAAAATTTTCCATTGATACAGGTCGATGACTATCGTAACCCCACATACACCGGCGTGTTTGATGCGTTTCGCAAGGTGTTCAAGTCTCAAGGCATCTTAGGCTTTTACTGTGGCTTTGGGCCGGCCATGGCCAGAAGCGTGTTGGCCAATGCTGTCTGTTTTTCTGTTTATGAGCTTGTCCGCAAGGCTTTTAAGTAGACAATCATTTTATTTTTTTTCTCTTTTCATGTAGTATGATTTGTAAGGCGTAACATTTAGTAGCCTCCATGCCCATTTCCTTTCCTTCATGCACTCTGCTCATCACCTTGAGCCTCCACCTGTCTACTTAGCTACTGATGAAGTATTGTTCAGTGTGGAATATTCCACGCCCTCTATTGTAGAGTCAAGACAAGGACAGTGCATGCTACCGAATGTTATGGGAGATGCTAACATCAGTAAACGTGAGGGGCATAATTCTCACATGAGAATGATGTTAGAACCATGGACATCGAAAACATTGCGTATTGACATACAAAAATTTGATATAGTCGAATGCCAGGCCCTATCATTCTTAATTCAGATCTAGGAACTAAAAATGCCATGGGTAACTGCTCAAGTGTCCATTTTTTGGACGATGTACAGATTGTATCCACGTTTTCTCATCCGTGATGCACTTTTTGTAGTGTGGATTTTTTACAAATTTTTTTATGGGAAGGTAGCTTCATGCATGTGTGATCCGATTAGAAAGGGGATGATTTGTGAAAATTTTATACCTCATTTCATGTTGCAGTGATTCACCAAAAATTTCTAAGATCTTATTTCATAACGAATCAAAAGTGCTCTTGAAAAAATCAAGTCATAGACTTAAGCAACCATCGATAGTCCCAAAATTGCCACGTACACTACGTTTTTGTAATAGTGTGATGGGAGGAAAAAAGCATCAATTTCATCTTCGGGTAATACACAACGTGCACAAGCAAATCCGCTACGGAGTCTCCGGAAGCGGTCAACCAATTAATTTGGATAATTATACTTCATAAGATCAAAAACGAATACTGTATTGATAAAAGAATCAATCTTGATGAGGGCAATAGGGCACAAAATAGTGGATGGAAACTAAAATCATATAGCGCGCTCTACCCAGCCTGGAACAGTGATGGAGCCCCTCAAACCGAGTCGCCGTAAAAAGATGGCATATAAGACGTGGAGAAGGAAAACAAATGAGCCGCAGTTTACCACAAGCTGCATGCAACAAACACCACCAGAATATAATTTAGATAGAAACAAGCACATGTGTTCAAAAATAAATAAATAAAATATTATAAAAATTTAAATTTAAAATTTAAAAAAAAAAAAAAAAAAAAACCAGCAATGAGCCTCCAACGCAATGGAGGCAGTTGGGTTGAAAAATTTAGGTGCTTTTGGGTTGAAAATAGTTTCAACCAAGCTTTAGCAGTTAGTGAAGTCCACCCTTTTCAACAATAGCACTGTAGAAGCTTTAATATGAAATACAATGTCTCACCACCCAATCTTTAACTAAAGGTGAGTCCAAGTAGATTTAGAATCAATTCACTAATCCATTCAAACTATCACATTGCACCTTAGATTACTATTTATAGGCGCAGTGCTTAAAGTGTCGGATTATGGCATGCCCACCTTACTACTATTAAAGATAGACCATTTTTTGAAAATCTTCATCGACTATGACGTTTCATGAGCAGAGGGAAATACTCACCAAGGAGGCAAAGACAACATAAATCGCGGGCATTGTTGGCACTAGGTTGATCCCTAACGCTGCTAACATGTAAGATAATGATGCATGAGCATTCATGGTTATCTGCACAACAACCAAGCAAACAAGTTTCATGGACAGGAAAACCACATCAGAAAAGAATTATTCTATTTTATTCAAACAATTCTCACAATTTATTGAGAAGGCTGAAACAATGATAATTCATGCAGGATAACAGATGCAAAATCTTTATAAATAAAACTCTAGAACAAAGGCCCTGAATGTGAGTTTGAAAAAGCATTGCCAACTGCATATAATCCCAAGAATGATCCCAAAAGCTCACCAGAGCTAGAAGATTGTCTCTCAATAGCCATGAACTCAGCAGTACAAATCCCAATGCTCCCAGACATCTAACCTGAAAAACAAGGAAACGCTTGGCCACACGTAAGTCCATGAACAGCAATAATAGATTCTGTTTGCACTTGTGAAGCCCAGTTTTAACCATTTTCATATCAAAGCATGGATCTCAAAGATTAAGTAGGTTTCTTAATTGGCCAAATTACAAATTTACGTTCGTTGAGCAAAGAGAAAGAAGTTTTACCACTGTACAGGCTGCTATGGAGAGACCCCAATTTAAGTTCCATCTGCAAAGGAAAACACCCATATCTGTTTAGTTTGCCTGTGTCCAAAAACGTCAATAACAATCAACTCCTCTCTTGGCTCTTGTGGCTTAGGACCAAGAAGTCCTCATGGTTTTTTTTAGTAGTTTTGAATAGGTTGTCCGGGGACTTTCCTTTGTTCAAATTTATTTGTTTTTGAACCCCTAAACATCCCAGCGTCCAGAACTTGGATCACGAACAGATTCAAAGCTTTGCAACTTTCTCATACAACCTTGGATAACTTTCATCCAAGTCACCTTCAAAAGCTTATTAAATTCTATATCAATTACTATAAATCTATTGTGATGGGGAGCTGTTGATAATATTGAAGAGGCCTCCAACTACAAGTATGTCAAATTTGTTGGGTAGATTTTATACTTGCAATGGTCCTCTCATGTACACCTCATGTACATTTGAGCCATGCTAATATCTATTTTTGAGGCTAGCATCTACTTCTGTTCAAATGGTTGGTACGTTTAGGGGTTAACAAACACATGTGATGTTTTTCACTGATTCCAGTGCTATAAAGTTTGGTCCCATCCGGATTATATTTTTCACAATATGATCAATTGAACTTGTCATTTCTAAACCATGAACTCTTGGTCCTTCAGGGGTTAAGTAGCTGAGGGTTATGAATGACTTACTTCCAGAAGGCTCCCATAGCTAGCCCCACAAAGCCATGCATCAACTGCAATACATCAAGTGTCACTAGATAAGTTCCCAGAAACTCAAGAAAACGGTGAAAATCACACACTCTAAAATCGTACATGAGAATTCACAAAGAATATCAACTGGCTCTAGATCGTCAAGCAACGAGCAGATAGCAGACCAGGTAAGAAGCAGCCTTCAGAGGCCCCGAAAGTATAAGCAGTAGCATAGCCGTTGCCACCTAGAGAAAGCCAAAACAAACAAGAGCGTCACGTCTTAGTTACTCAAAAAACACAAGTACCACAAAATACTTCAACAGAATTGCTTTTCTCATACACATGCCAGAAATTTGAAAGGGATCCAAACAAGGTGATATGCTTAAGTTTCGAGTCATCGTCATACCATAGTCTTTCTGCCTGCAGCAGCCCCCCAACGCATAGAAGATATAACCACCGGTAAAGGGAAGAAACATCCAAAATAAGCCTGCCATCCGACTTCCTCTGTTAAGTTTAACCCCAAAAGGACCAAGGATTCATGGTTTTAAAATGACAAATTCAATCGATCATATTGTGAAAAATACAATTCAGATGGGGACCAAATTTTATATCAGCGGAAGATTATTGCATGTGTTGGTCAAAAAATAAATAAGTTTGAACAAAAGGAAGTCCATATAGGACCTCTTCAAAAGTGCTAAAAAAACATGAGGCCCAATTCAGGCTTCTTGGTCCTTTAGGGGTTAACCACTGCAGTCGTATCCACAAACTAGTGCATAGTGTATTAACCCTTAAAGGGCTGATGAGGATAGTAGATACGGTGGCATATATTTGACATTTGTTGTAAATAGAAAGTTCCAAAATGAAACCCCAATAGCTCATTAAAATCACGTCAGCATGAACTTTAACTTTACTTTTGATCTTAAACCCACAGAAGGTTTGGAACCAAGCGAAATACAATGGAATATTGATGTGTAATGCTCGTCAAAAAGGGCTCTTTGGACCTTTAATGGTTAAACTGGTCCTCAAGGAGGTATACTAAGAACTCTAGCCACTTCTTTGAGGAGTAAAATTTGGAGGCAAGATCCTTATTACTCCCTCTATCAGGAAATAACTGTCCTATTTTTGGGCGTGTTTTTATTTAAATTTAAGCAATCTCAGTACTCAAAAAAATGGTCTATCTTTAATAGTAGTCTGTAGTTTTTGTGTCACTCTCATTGTCCGTCCCGTTTGAAATAGACACGGTTTATGTTTGAAGTATAAAACTTAGGACAAATATTGCAAAAAAAAAAAATTTAAAAATTTAAAACTAGGACAAATATTTCCGGACAGAGGGAGTACCTCAATTCGAAGAAGATTGCTAAGGAAGTAAGCAAGGCCTGCAGTGGCTGCCAGCATGGCGCATTCCACCAATCGCACGGTGTTTCGCAGCTCGCTGCCATCACCTGTCAATATGGAACCATCCTCCACTCGTTCATCTGCTTTGGAATCATCTGAAGTAGTACCAGCTGGGGAACCCGAATCTATCACTGATTTACAACAGAAGACTGCTCCCTCTCCTGGAAGAATTTCTCTCCTTTTCAGGAATACAAACCTAGGTCTAAGAGTCGTGCCGGTTATAGCTATTTGTTGAGTCGAATAATTTGGAAGAACAACCCCTGGCTGTACAGACAAAATAAATACCAATCTATCAGTACCTGCATCTATCAAAATGCTCTTCATTTGTGAGCACACAAGACTAAATATAAGAGCCTAGTTGATAAAATGTCAGCCTCCCAGACCCAATTTAGCGAAGTCGTGGTCACAACATGGAGCCTCTAAACCAGTGATCTCAAAACTGGCTAAAATTAGCTGGATTTCTACCCAAAAAATGGGGCTGCTAAACATACAAAGGAAGAAAATGAAAAAAAAATTGAAATGCAGCGAGAATGCTCATCATGATATAAATATGTAGCAACTTCATGAGGTGATATCCGCGGATATCATCATGGTATCACCTTAAGATATCAAGGGTATTACCGGATATTATAGAGGTATCACGAGTATTGTATGCACTGGGTAGCAAAAGTAGATACCATTTATGTGGGAGGTCGCATAATATTCTAAATGTCATAAAGTGGTTCTGAGATCACTGCTCTAAACCCAAATAGAGTATTTCAACAACAAGCAGAGGAGTAAATGAAGATTTACTTGAGTTTTCTTCTGCAAAGTTGCATCAATAATAGTTGAATCGAAGTTACTCCTGCTCCTTAGGGCTCCCGCTCTAGCTGAACTTCTAGACCTCAATGAGTTCCTTATACTTATTTGACTATGCCCTAGCTGCCTTATTTGCTGAACGTTCCCTTGCAGACCTGTACAGCAGGTAAATATTTAAACACGTCAAACTGTGGACCTTAAATCCTTGCTGCTATTTATTGATCCAATGATACTTAGAGCAGAAATAAATCATTCAGGAAGCTTCAAGGAAGGTCACAAAATATACCAATAGAGGAAGATATCATACCCAACACTTTTGAACGATAGAAATGTTTCTATAATTGACTATTAGCTTCCAAAGTGGACTTTCTATTTATTTTTTAGCTTGGGTACTTAAGGGTTAGAAAGCAATGTGAAGCAACTATACTTCTTAAACCCCCGGCATTCAGATTTTGTCCAAGGATTTTGTGATAAAATATTGATTACGGATGATCATACAAAGTAGACCTTCATGGCAAAGGCCAGATTGTTGATAAAATCCTCCAAGAAGATTATTCAGGAAAGAAGGAATTCAAAGAAAGCATTTGGATTCTGTATACCAAAACCATCTAAGAGTTTTCAATTTTACAGACAAGCAAGAACAAAAGTACTACATTGTAGTGTGCATTCATTCTGATACTCGGTGAGAAGAACCACTAAAGTCCGAAGCTATGTGTAAATTAAGTAGTAGTTTGTCAATACACAAGACATATTCTACATAACTCGATGTCTGCATTATAACACATTTTGCCTCTCTCTTCATTAAATACCTCCACAAAAATACCAACGCTATACATTCAGGACACCAATTGAGTTAACCGAAAAGAAGGCCATCTAACCTCCCTTTTTGCTCTACTTCTAACCTCTTTTTTGAGCTATACGTGGGTTGAATTGAATAGTGTCGTGTCATAGATTATCCCCTTTGGACCAGCTTTGGTAGAAGGTGTGGGAGTCATTGCGAGGTGTGGAGAATAATGACAGTGGCTTGCTTTATATTGTCTCATCGTGAACTAGTTTTTGGTCTATTTATACTTCAATATGAGTTCAAGAGGAATTCAACACGAGTTTGCTAAAACTTTCCTCTTTTCAGTTAAATCTAATGATTCATGGATTTAAGAAGAGCAACTCGATTGATCATATTGTGACAGATGGGGACATATTTTATATTAACAGAATTAGTGAATAATATTGCATGTGTTGGTCAGTAAGTAAACGAAAGAAATTCCCCATATGACCTTGAGACGTATAGCTCGGTCCTTTAGGGTTTAAGCAGCAAAGAAGGTTCGAATTAGGGTAAAATTTGACAGAAGGAGGCAAACCTGTGGAGGAGCATCCTTTAACAATTTCAGTTGACTGCAAACTGCGGCCGTGAGGTTTGCAAAAGGCCATCTCCTCGCCAGGGCGACATGAAAGCCCGAGTACTTTCATAGTAGCCTCAATCAAGCAATCAAAAAAACACTTTGCTTCAAAAAAATCCTTCAACTCTTTCCAGCAACATTTTTCTCTGCACCACGGCAAACAAAATGCACCAGCAGGGTATTAGGTCAAATAGCCAACGCTTCACGAATTAGGGTCGGTGAAAAACTGCTTTCTCTACCTTGCCCTCCCCTACACATCCTCTCAATTGAATGAACTTACACGGGCAGCCAAATGGTTGTGAAGAAGAAGCTGGGGAATCTGTTACAGAGCAGGAATGAGGAGCAACAACGTTGAATTTTCAGCTAAAAATAGCCCAATTGCTACAGTTTGAAGTGGCTGACGAATTTCAACAAACGAAAATTTAAAAACTAGGGTTAAGCGACAACCGTGAAAGAAACAAAGGACTTCATATTTCTATTATTTATTCGAGCAGGGTCCCCAGGGCAGATATGGTCAGATTGAATCACTCTTGTGAAACGGAAATGCAAGAATCCTTCAGAATAAGGGTTTGAAATAAATTAAGCAGAGAGAGAACAAACCGAATCCAACTCTAACGCTCGATGTATAAAACCCTAATTGACCACTCCATTTTTAAAAAGAGAAAAACGATTCGCATTGAGTACCGGTACCATGCACTGTTCTTGCCTTGGCTTTATAGTAGATAGCAGTGATCTCAAAACTGGCTCAAATTAGCTGCATTTCTACCCAAAAAAATGGGGCTGCTAAACATACAAAGAAAGAAAATGAAAAATAAATAAAAATGAAATGTAGTGAGAATGCTCATCATGATATAAATATGTAGCAACTTCATGAGGTGATGTCCGCAGATATCACCATGGTATCACCTTAATATATCAAGGATATTGTCGGATATTATAGAGGTATCGTGACCCGCTAGGGGCAGATTTGTATAGGTTGTGACTCGCACTCTTCTCCCGCCAGCTCGGTTCCGGGCTTGGTTTCTATGTGTATTTTTGTCTCTGTTGCTCTTGCAGTGGTAATAAAGGTACCATTTGTTCCAAATAAAAAAATAAAATAAATAAAACTTCTCAGCAAAAAAATATAAATAAATAAAACTTCTCAGAAGACGGGTGTGACAACTCCTATTGTATAATTAGTTTGGAAGTATCTTCCAGATAGTTTTTAGCATGTAGAAGTAGGAAGTTGTTTTAATAGGGCCCCACCAAAGACAAAATATGGAAGTAGTTCTTGATTGGAATTCCACCATTTTACATGGCCCAAACCACAAGTCATAGTTTCCCTAAAATTGACAAGGATAGTCATATCTTTTAACCCCTAAATGTCCAATTGACCAACTGATTTAATGAAGCTCATCTAACCTTCATCCAAATTGTAATGCAATCTAATTTTACTATTTTTCATCCATTTAGGTGTTGTTGAACTCTCCACAAGCATGTCGTCAAGATAGATATGAGATTTAGAGATTTACTTAACCACTAATGCTCCTAGTGACCATTTTGTGGTCTCAGCCCCTTTTAGGGGCTGCCTGAGGTTATACTGTATACGTGTACTGAATAAATTAAATAATAATTTTCTAATAGGAAATCAAGTATACTTTTCATCCAAATTTGAATCATGCCAATTCAAGTTAAACTCCACCTAGGGGAATTTTTCAAGAAAAAACACTTTCCATCTTTCAATATTACTCATAATTTACTATTTGAAAAAAGTACTGTTATTATTTTCATCAATTTTTGTCCTTTCTTTGCTTCTAGAATAAAAAATACAATTCTAACCAATAGAGTTTACTGAAAAGAGTGTCTCAAAGTGGAAACTCACCTCGTACTCACTTTCAACTCATTTTTAGATTACAAAAATGACAAAACTAGTTTATGGTGAGCTCGGGGGGTGCACTCTACATTATGTTTGAGAATCACGTGCGTTCATGACCCCTTCTAAAAACCCCCTGTATACAAGAGGTTGTATGTCTAAAATACGGTTTTGTATACAGATGTATTCCGTTTTAAATATATGTTTAGTGTAAGTATACGTGAATATTTTTAGCTCTAAATGTGTTTATTGTATGTATACGTAATACGGTAGTATTCAAATTAATACCCCTTTTGTGCATTCACGTATACTCGTACATATTTATTACAGTGCACCCCCTGAGATGGTGAGTTGAAGAATAATCTAAAGCAAGACCCTGCACCACCACAGGGCGTGGAACTTGGGACCTCCCAAGCCAAGAGCCCCGACCATGTGGACTATTCATGAACAATGGTTGTCAAAAAATTTAATTATAGAGAAGGAACTCCTCTTCAACTCCTCTTCTGTTTTTGATTAACTCAAACAACACCAAATTTTGAATTCTAAAAATATAAAATATAATCTTTGTGAGTTTTTAAAGCTAATTTCTTTTATTGGCTCTGACCGTAGGGAAGAGACATTGCAGGGACACTCATTTTTTTGGGTTAAATACCACTATATTCCGTCCATGATTCCATTGAAAATGCATTCTCGTCCTTCACCTATTCTATTTCGTTCAGAGGTCCTCATAGCGTAACTACTTGTTTTCATCACATGAAGATTAAAGATTAATATTTTTGGAAATTCAACCATATGAATGATTTTCAAACACCATGTTTTTCATTTTCTTTATTGAGATAAACTTCATCAAAGTTACGAAAGTCACATTTTACAATACATCTTAGTTTTAGTTTTGTCCATGCCTTGGAAACTGAAGAAAGTGGAACCGATCCATCCATCCATCCATCTATTCATGAACTTACTGCGGCAGTGGATCGGAGGAGCCGACTACTACTACGACGAAGACTCCGGGGCTTGGAGCCGAAAAGGCGAGGCGCTAGCTGGTTGCATCTCGTTGGGCAGGCGATGGCGTGCGGATAATCCCACTGCCACAGGGCGCCTCCAAGTTGCTCTGCCTCCCTGGCAGTCGACCCCCACATTCCCATCATCATCTTCACCCGCCGGATAAATCTCATCAAACCTGACCATCGATCTTTACCGAGCAAAAGCTCAACTGAAGACTCTGTCACTCAGCTTTTTCGTTCCAAATGGCGCATTCTGCTCGCAGTTAAGTCATTTCTGTCACAACACAATCTAAGGTACTCTCAGGGACAGTCCATCTCAGTCCATCTTTGAGATTCAGTCATTGATTGCTCTTGAGTCGTCTAGCTTGCTTTCGGAGAGCTCGTCTAATCAGCTCCAGTACTATGGCTGTCGGTACAGTAAGAATGTTTTGAGCTGGAATCTTGTTGCTGTGATGTCTGGTGGGAAGTTCTTCGAATTCACTGAATTACACTTTGACCGGTGCTGGATTGATCAGAATGGCGCAGAGTGCAGCTTCAAACTTTGGCTATGAAGTAGCCAGAATTTCCAACAGTGTCAATGGTCCTGAGCGCTTCGTGTCATGTCGAGCTTTTCAGGTAAGTGAACTCGTCCCGCCGTGATACTATATACTCCCTCCGTCCCAAAGTTATTGTCCAACTTGTTTGCTTGGTATTTCTTTGAGCCAATTTCATTGATCATATTGTAAGAAACATGATTAAAAAAAGTTCCAAATTATGTCACTAGAATCATTGAAGAACATTGCATGTGTTCATTGCAACCTAAATAAAATTAGCCACAAGGAAGTATTTTTTTGACCTTCTTAAAAAAGCTCTTTCAAACATGACTTTCAAACATGACAATAACTTTGGGAAGGAGGGAGTACCACTCTCAATCTTCCTGGTCCCGAGAATTCTGTTAAAAAAGACAGTTAAAATAACGTGTTTCAGAGCACCAATATTGTGACATTCAAGTTAGGCTGGCAAAGTGCGGCTGGAAAAAAGTGTCAATTTCTTGAAATATTTCCATTTTAACTAATGACACGATCTTTGTCTTCTCGAAGGGAGGAAATGACCCCAATATATGGTTTTATGCCCATTTCGTAAGGATTACTCAGAATTGTAAAAGTGTTGACAATGGTGACACAGATTCATTTATGCTTTCGTATAGTTGCAGGATTTCAGATTCGTTTTTACTTTCCTGGTTGCTCTCACTTCTGACATTTAAGTACTGTCCACTGATCGTTTGGATACAAAATGATTGATATAGGTTCATGGGGTCCTGCACAAATGATTTTACTCTCAATCTTCGTGGTTCCAAGAATTCTATTAAATAAATACAATTAAAATAACATGTTTCAGAGCACCATTCAAGGCACATAAGGTAGGAGCACCCAATTCCAATAGTGTACCCAATCCCGATAATTTCTACACACTGTAGTCATTCTAGAACGTAAATCTAGGTAGAGCATAGATAGCTTATCATTTTTGTCAACAAACAATAAAAGCTCTATAATATGCTTAGATTTGCATTCTAAAATGAATGTCATGTTTAGAAATTATCAACATTGGGTACAATGCCGGTATTGGGTGCTCCTACCTTATCTTGAAAATTAGAAGGGCAAAGAGCGGCTGGGAAACTGTCGATTTCTTGATATGTTTCCATTTTAACTAATGACACTATCTTTGTCTTCTCCACGTCGTCAGGATGGGAGGAAATGGCCCAGGATTACTCAGAGTTGTCAGCAACAGTGTTGACACAGATTCATTCATACTTTTGTAATGTTGTATAGCTGCAGGGTTTCAGAAGAAGTGAGCATTTCGGGAAAAGGCTCAATCAGTACCAAAATTTAAACAAGCTGCTATTAAAACAGTCAAAATGCCAGAGAATAATCAGCTGCTCTACGAACGTTGGACAGTTCGCCTCGGGCTCTCCGTCGTCACTGAGCGACCACATCTTGGATCGCGTCAGCTGCTTTCTGCTGTCGCAAGCACGACGGCTCATGCCGGCCTCGGAAGCTTTCTCATCCAGTGACCCTCTCAATTGGCTGCCTCCCAAACTCCACGAGCAAATTCACAAGAGCGAAGCCTTTGTAAGCCAGACAAAGACATCCAACCCCTAAAGCCCGAATTGGGCCTCATGTTCCTTTTGAGTAGGGTTTTGTATAGACTTCCTTTTGTTCAAACTTATTTTTTCTTTGACCAACGCATACAATGTTCTTCACTGATTCCGGTGATATAAAATTTGGTCCCTTCTGAAATATATTTTTCACAATATAATTGATTGAATTTGTCATTTTCGAACGATGAATCCTTAGTCCTTAACCCTTTTTGAATCCTTACTTAGTCCAAAGAGCCCTTTTTGACCAGTATTATACGCCAATATTCCATTGTATTTGGCATAGTTCCACACCTCCCATGGGTTTAAGATCAAAAGTGAAGATAAAATTCACTTTGACATGATTTTAATGAGCTATTGGGTTCTCAATTTGAAACTTTCTATTTACAACAAATGTCAAATATACACCTACGTATATACTATTCCCATCAGCCCTTTAAGGGTTAAAGGGTTAATCCTAACTTCCCATCCACTACTAGCCTCACATAATTCCTTCCTCTCCCTGCACCTGTCTTGTCTGTCGATTTGAATGTTTTTTTTGTTTCAATCTGCTTGGGAACAGGCCATTACGCTGGTGCGTGAAGGGTTGGTGTTTGGAACTTTAGGGCTGATGTACTGCCAAGTCGATGTTCTCTGTCAAGGACTGTACAGGTATGTCTCCCTTCTGCTCAAAATGAGACAAGATTTAAAAAGTAACAGTAGTCTGCTGGAGCCTCTCATTACAAAGGATGAGCTTCTCACGTTGAATTGAATTGTGTTCAAAGCACGGTTATAAGAATGTTAATTGCATTTTAAACTCCAGGGCTAAAACAGGTCACTTCTTCTATATATTTGTTTATTAGTGATACAGTGAAAGTGTCTCTTGTGGTTGGGTGATTCATGTCAAAAGAGGTTTGGGCAACATTAGAGTTATCCGTAAACTAAAGGGTTGAGTGGGCCTTAATTTGACTAAAATTTGGAGAAACGAAAAATATTGAGAGAAGTTTTAGGAAATCAAAAGAATGGGTGAGTGGGGACGATTTAGGTATATACAGTGAGAATCTATTGTCAGACAAGGGGTTAGCAATCACCTTCTTCATGTGTGAAGGTGAATAATAGAAACTTGGGTGAGAAGTTTTTTAGCACCAATTTTGATGCTTTCAAAGTTTGCATCCACAGTTTTTTTTAGTACACAACACATGTTCTTTTTTGAGGATTTATGTCACTATTCACTCAAACTATGGTCCACTCACCCACTTTTGAGGGACTTTACGGATAACTCTATTATAGAAGAGGAAGTTTGTGACATTTTCAATCAGTTTGACATTTTTGATCGGGGTGGAGACTCTTGCAATTAGCTGCTTTGATGCGAACATAATTTCCACTATATATATTCCACTCAAGGATTGCTGCAGCAACGAGGCGAGCGCCGCTCTTCACAGATGGTGCGGAGTATAAGAGCTCCGTATTCCATGCCGCTACAGACCCACTTCGTCTCCTCATTATCATCTGGGCGGCCACGCGCACGTAAGTGGGTTTATTAGAGCTTCTTAAACCCTACTAAAACCCTAGTACCTTCATTGTTGCATTTTCTGGAGCTACATTTGGTTGAATGAGCACTTCTTCGTTAGTAATTATTGCACTGAAATCAAAATGATATGCGGAATTTCTACCCGGAATTTATCTCTGAAACGTGTTCAGATGGTTGACTTTGAGAGCAGGGTTTAGAGCCTCTTAAACCCTAATAAAACCTCCGCTTCAATGTCTTCTAGTACCTTCATTGTTGCATTTTCTGCAGCTACATTTGGTTGAATGAGCACTTCTTAGTTAGTGATTATTGCACTGAAATCAAAATGATATGCGGAATTTATCTCTGAAACGTGTTCAGATGGTTGGCTTTGAGAGCAGGCTGCGAGTTGTGGCTTTTTCAGCACAATTGCATCACTACATCCGGCCCGATTTCTTTACCATGGCGAGAGGTGTCGGAATAGTGGTCTCTAACACGTGGTTTCTCTTCCGTTGGAAACAGCACTTCATTGACAAGTACATTTCTAAGCACAAGATAGACGAGGTAAATTCCTGGTAGAAATTACGCATTTCGTTTTGATTTCGGCTTCTCAAAACTAATATTCCAGGACATTCAAGATCTTCAATTGGAAAGTCCAAGTTACACTACTAACAGTGTACTTACACTACTAGCAAAGGCGTCGCTTCTCACTCATAATAGTGTCAGAGTTCACTGTAAGGTGGTTACCCATTCCCAACTAAATAAGAAATACGGATATGAGGCATTGATATTATTTAGTATTATTTATTTTTTAGAGGTAGGCAAGAAGAAATAGATTCCAACACAAGTTGAAACATAATTTTTGGATGAAGAATGAATTAGTTATAAATTTTCAAAGTTGAAGTATGACGCATCCCATTCACGTCATGTAGGTAAACCACTTTCTGTCTAAAGAAGATTTGTATTGCACACACTAAAGATGCTTGAACCAACAACAACGAATCCATAACCACACTTACATATACTAAAACCAACAAGGGAGAACCCATTACCAACTGTAACTTATGCTACAACCAACATCATTACAGCATTGATTGCGGATAATGCCCCTAGCTGTTGGTGAAAGGAGCGAGTTGGTAATGGGGTAACCACCTTACACACTTGTCCTACGTGACGAATGGCACTCACCAAAGTCTTGAGCGCCTAGGTAGTGAGTGCTAAGTGACGCCATTTGACTCACCTACCGAGTGAAAAGAAACGCCTTCTCCTTGAAGTGTTAGTTCTCAGAAGCCGTCTCCACATCTGAAATTAATGCACCATTGCAGCATAGTATTGAATAGTGTCATGAACTCATTAAATAAATTGGATTCTTTATACAGATTCTATACAATACTCGCTAGAGTTATATGCCAAGTAGACAAATCATAGGATAGAACACAAAACAGACAGGAATCTAGAATCAAGAAGAGAATCCAGGTGTAGCAAATGGAAAAGTAAGATTGTTCATGAGCTTGAGGTTGTTCATCTTTGATTCATCTACTTGGCTTTTAGTTATTAGAGAGGATAATATATACAGTGACTTTTGCACTTTCCGTTTGGTTTTCCAGAGAGCAATAATAACTAAAAATAGATTGGGGGAGAGTAACACAAATATGTCTTTCTTGCTTGTGCAGCCACGCATATTAGCATTCGATCGGCTGGTATCCTTACTCATGTACTTTCTAGCGGCCACGTACATTGCAGACATTGTGGGATTTGCATTGCGTTCATTACTTGCAGTTGGTGGAATCTCAGGTATTGTATTCTTGTGGACTCCCTTTATAACCTTAATTTGCACTGCATCGTCGGTATATTTATATGTTGGCTGATTACACAAATACTTGCAACAGGTCTAGCAGTGGGTTTGGCAGCCAAAGAGATTGTCAGCAACTTCTTTGGTGGAGTAGTGATTTTCCTTACCCGGCCATTTGTGGTTGGCGAAAGCATTAAGGTGAACAACTAGGTAACTGGGAACCACTTTTATGCGTCTCACATAGTGTGACTTATGTTTAACTCATTTTATGTGTGCTATGAATTTTGTCTTTAACACCATGTATATAAGGTAGAGGGCTCCAAAACCATCAGGGTTCTAATTCCAAGAGAATCTAAGCACAATAATCATCCTAGAACAATAAATCTAGGTAGACCATAGATAGCTTATCATTTTGGTCAACATCCAATAAGAGCTCTGTGATGTGCCTGTATTTGTGTTCTAAAATAAATGCATGGTCTAAATTCTCTTGGAATTAGAACCCTATTGGTTTTGGAGCCCTCTACCTTAGTTGCAGCCATGGTGTCTATAACACCCTCTAATTTTTGTAAATTTTCAATCTTTTTTTCTTACCAAAAAGATATTTCTTGAAATCACACTATTTTTGGAGGGGTACCTATATTAGGCCATCACCCAACTTGACAGTTGCCGTCAGATTCAAACAGCCTGGTGTCAGATTCTGAGCGGTCCACGTCACCCCAAACTAATTGCAAGAGGACATGTGGCACATTTTTGACAAAAAATTAATCAGTAATTTAATACATGTGAATTTTTTTGAATTGTGAGGTAATTTGAACTTTGGGTGGGTGGCATTGTAGGCAGGAGCGATTTCTGGGCGAGTTACAGACATTGGGTACATGCAGACAAAAGTTCTGGGTTTCGATGGCACACCTCTTTTAGTTCCCAATCAAGCTTTCATCAACCAGGTATGTTCTCGCCGGGAGGTCACTCTTTGTATCTTTTGAGTATCACGTGTGAAAAAGGGTATTTAAAATTACCCTACAAAATAAATAATTCTCAATATAACTTCAAAGATTTATTTGGACCCTAGCTTACTTTTTTTGCATGTTGATACGCAATATTTGGAAGTGACCTCCCCGAGGGTATGTTTTACAATTGGCTCTGGACCGAATGGGAGGAGGCCCACTACATCAACACAAATAACATGTAGAAAGAAACGGGAAAGTTTGAGTAGGATCTTACGTACAGTGTTTGTTACTACTCGTAAATTGAGCCTTAGAAGTCCCTAAGCTACATCTACAATGCAACTACAGTATAAAATTATAAGCTACAGAGCCTTTCGTAGCTTTTGTATCTGCATAGATAGATAGAAACTCCGGTCCTCTTTCAAAGCCGGCGTGAATAAAGTGTCCGTTTGTAATGTCAATGACCTAGTGCCCACCGGACAGAGGGACATTAGGAAAAAACTACTCTTCCCTCTCAGGAATGGATTGTAGCTGCATTACAAAAAAGATAGAGCCTCTTGTAGCACTACAAGGAGAAGGCATTGCTTTTTACTGTGTAGTTGAGTCAAACGGCGCCACTTGGCACTCACTGCTCAGGCACTCAAGACTTGGTGAGTGCGATTTGTCACATAGGACAAGTATGTACAGTGAACTTTGACATTGTTTTGAGTGAGAAGCGACGCCTTTGCTAAAAATGTAGTGTTGTAGGTACTTGTTGACACACGTGCTTTTTTTTGTTTGAGTGCCAGGTGATTACGAACTTCTCAAGAGCAAAATCGAAGCAATTGGAGGCAAGTTTCTACGTGCACAACCAGGACATCTTCCTGGTGAATAAAATCACCAAGGATGTGGTGGAGTACTTGAAGACTCACCCTCAAGTAGAATCCAAAACATCAACTCCCCAGTGCTATCTCAACACCATGGGCCACTGGGGCCCTGAGATTTCCATTTTGTGCACCATCAATTTCGGGGTACGATCATCCTCCCATGTGCTTGTATGATGCAGCAGCATAATATTTGGGAAGTCATTGTCAAAAATTTAGATAACCATGAGAGAATAAATACAGGGTGTCTTGAATTCATAAAATTTTAGAAGTAATATAGGGTGTTTTAAAACCAATTTGAAAATATTCTTAAAATATACCATGACTGTACCCTAAATATACTACAAATAGTAGAATATTCTGATTATTTCATAGCTCCCCATTAAATAGTATGTGTTCGCTCACGTATCCCAAAATTCTCATAAAGTGGCTTTGCCGAGGCATAATAGCATTTGTAGAAGACTCTGTTCTGCCCAAAACATTGGTAGAAATAACACATGAAAAAATCTAAAAAGGAATCACTAAAAGAAGATTAGTTAAAATATAAAAACTACACAAGTTTGTCATTTTACATTTATACCTTGGAAGGTTCATTCTAAATATCCGCTTGAGGTCAGTACTCATAATGACTCTAATTTGTTCATTTTTCTAGATACTCTGTAAGACCAATACAGGTTGTTATTGTATTTGAGTTCTTACCCTTATCTGTGAGTATCTCAAATCCAGTAGGAGGCCACGTTTGAGAATCCCTTGACCAATATCCATCCATCAGTGGTTGAATTCCATGTGGAAAATATATTTTAGCACAAAAAAGATGAAATAGAGAGCCCTCTGTGGGATCATTAAATAAAAATCCTCTTCTGATCCATCCATGTTCTGCAGGAGGGGAGCTTTTTTGGAGTTCGGCAGGAGATTATGGTGCAAGTTGCCAAAATCATTAGTGATACGTTGGGCGAGGAATCACCGTATTTCCGCAACAGTGTTACAAATCTGATGTGGGAATTGCGGATGCATCTACTCTATGCAGGCCAAGGTGCGCAACCTGGAAATTTGTAGATGATGTTAAGTACTTTAACCCTTTTTTGACATGCCTGCGTCCGCAATGTGGACGATGAACAAATTTGGATTATTCTCGACTACATACATGGACAGTTTTTTCCCATCCAAATTTTCTCTTGGTTCTTGTGTTAGTTGACTATCATTTATACAATATGGAACTTCAAAATAAGATATTTTGGGTTTAAAAAAAAAAGAACGGGTTTATGTCAAGTTTCATTCTTAGTTCAAAAATTGAGACGTTAAACATGATTTTCCAAAATAAGTAAAATCAAATAATGGAAATCGTACCATCTTGTAGTGCATGTTATTCCAAATTCATTACAACAATTTTTAATCATTTTTTGATTGATTGGAGATTTTTAATTGAGTTTTAAAAGAAAATCTTGAAAAGTTAATTACAATTTATTAATAAGAAAATGTAAGATCCAACCGTACATGTGAGATCTTCACATTGGCATTTTACAAATTAGCTTTGTACATGAACTCCATTTTTGTTATTCATCAAACATTTTATAACACATCTTCAAAGTTAGTGTTGAATTGGGACGTTAAAGGATTAAACCGATTTGTATGATAGTCAAATAATCATCACTTAATAAAAAAATTATTTTTCTTTTTAAGCATGAACATGCATTCCTCTCTAGTTTCTTCAATGTGTTATCTCATGGCAAATATCTTCATTGCCTGGTGTATGGGACACAAGTATTAACAATACCTGCACATTATCCCTCTTGTAATATAGCAGTACCCCTTGAAGGAATATACGACCAAGAGTACCGTACTTCACATTCCATATTTCAAACACTCTGCAGTCAACGTTACTGGAGACAGGAGAACTGAAATGCTGAATGGTTTCATTACTGGAGGATATACCTCGCTACCTGAATGGCTGCTACTAAAGCAAAATATTGGTTGCTGCAAACCAACTCATCTACGATTACAGGACACCGATACCATTAACACAAAAGCTTTGCTGCTCAAGTGAAACTATGGAGTCCCGTAAAGAGGACCTGGTATCTGAATAGGAAGTAAAAAAAAGCCTGTACCTGAGCTCGCACTAACCTAGTTTACAAAACCCTCGCCTCAAGTGTTTGGAATTACGACACACTTGAAGATGCAAGCTCGGCAGATTTGTAGGTCAGACTACGAGCAGTGTCAAAAAAGTGAGCCACTCCTTCCTCTGGAGTGCCCACAAGAACACCGTGACCTAAGTTGAGAATATGTCCATTATTCCCTGCCTTTCTCACCACACTGCAAACAAAAAACACACTCCACTGATTAGAATCCATGCACACAATGACACCCATACTTGTCCTCAACCATAACTGCCACAAATCTTAATTTTAAACGGCCATGTGTTTACCTTAAAATGGCTACATATTTTGTGAAGAAAATATACTAGCAATTCACTTAAAACCTCTCCACTTCAAATCCACCACTTAAGGTGTCATTTTTACTGCCCAAAAAGGGCCACAATGCCACACAATTTCTGACATCAATGAACTTGCCACCCTAAAATTTTACGACAATGGATATATGGTAAACTCATGGAGTTTTCAATCCTATTCCAAAAAAGGTTTTCCAACACCCATCGACTCAATCAAAGTCAACAAAATTTGGAGTGAACCCTACTTTTCAGCACCCTCACATTGACACAACTCTGTTGAATAGAAGGATGTGAATTTTCATAACTTGTGCAAGGATAACGCATTCTTTGGTGCAGTGGAGCTCTCTTTCATTTGATAAGATCATACAACAGTTTGGCCAGAATTATGCTCAGTGGCAATTATGGGTGTGATCTTATAGGCTAGAAAGAAGCATTGGGGAGTGGTGACTGGACAAGTTGAAGTACCTTTCAATGGCTTCAGTGATTGCAGGTAAGGGGGCAAAGAGAACAGCAGGGTCCACATTGCCTTGGACTGCAATGGAATCTCCGAGTCGTCTTCGCCCGTCTGCCATATCTATCGTCCAGTCGAGGCCTATCACGTCCACATCCACGGTCGCCATTCTCTCCAGCAAGCCACCATTTCCATTTATGTACATCACCAACGGCACCCCCGGACACGCTTCTCTCACCTTCGCCACAAGCTGCAAAAAGCGTCCTCGTACATCAGAGAGAGATGACCGAAACTGAGGCTCCGATCTTAGCAACAACAGAGCTCATACAGTTTTGTTAACTCTACATTTTTTTTTAAATTGAAAAGGCAAAACGACCATTGACAGCATCACATTTTCAATCATGATCACACTTTCAGATTGATCCCTACTGACACAAATTCAACACCCTCACTTTGACACACTGATTTATTTTTTTTCTTCCTTTGTTAGAGCGACACGCACCAGGTAAGGAATAAATGGATAGAATCATCCACATACATATGTTCATCCATAAAACTATCTATTGTAAGGAAATTTTATCCATACAGTGGCGATTATAGAATTTTTTGAGAAAAATTTGGCGATTTCATCCAATTTTTTGCCCGTTATTTTCTGGTGTAAAAGTAGCCACTCCCAAAAGTGTGGCGAAAATTCGCCCAAATTTTTTACTGCGAGTTTGACACGATTAAAGGATTATCTCCAATATGACAATGTGCAAACACCTACCCAGCGTTTTACTCATCCTAACTTTGATATTTCATAATATCGAAAGAACAGGTATTATAAAACATTGGATTTTTCTCGAAAATAGGGACAAGGACTTCATAAAACAAATTCATTGTAATAAGATTTATGATAATCATGAAGGTATAGTTTGATAGTTGAGGTTTACGAGATAAGGAAGTAAAAAAATGTCATGACGATTGTAAAGGACCAGGGATTGCAAACCTGCTGGATGTAAGGCTTGGACCACCGATCCCACTGGTGAGGGGGGAGCTGGCCACCCCACGAGTCGAAGATCTGCACACACTGAGCTCCTGCTTTGACTTGGAAAATCACATACTCGGCAATCTCGTTGGCCAAATGCGACAGAATGGAATGCAGCAATTCGGGTTGCTGGTGTGTCATGCTCTTGATCTTCGTGTATGTCCGCGTCGTCTTCCCTTCCACAATGTAAGTGGCTAACGTCCATGGTGCACCTACAAACCCTAAAACCGCTGCTCCATCACCCACCTACAACCCAACAGCAATATGTACAAGATTTTAGGGTGTGGCAAGTCTCAATTAAAGCAAAAAAATCCTCTAAAGAGCATGACAAAATAAAAGAATGGACCTCACAAATCTTGTCGAGAATGGAAGCAAGAGTGATCCTAATGCTACACAAACAATTCTAACAATGCTATCAATTTTACAATCAACCAACTGGACGAACTGACTACCTCAAACTCGATTCCATCAAATTATCTCACGGTGCACTATTTTCTTTTTCCCTCCAGAATTTCCTCAGTTGATTTGTGCCGTGCAATTATTGATTCTGGACTGTTTTGGACTGCAGGTGGTAATTGCCCTCATTGGGGGTCAGCAATATAACTACATAAGTGACCTCAATGTTTCTGTAATCCCCAACATGAATTTGTTTCTTTACAGTTCTTGAACTCAACAACCACCCGAGTGCAATCAAGCTATTCGAGCAACCTTAGAAGGGATCCCAGTTGAGAGATTAACATAATTCTCTGTCGTCACCGTCAAAGCAGCCAATAGAAAAGTCTTTGCAAGCACTTATATTCAATACTACACACTCATAACCAATGCTAAGACAATGCGCCCGAACAGAAGTAGAGAAGTTGGAAACTTCAAAAGACACACCACGAGGACAAACATAGACAGGGTAATTAGAATGATTGTTTTCAGACCCTCACCGTGTCAATTCACCACTAAGACGTCTCATAGCAATAGGAAATTCACTACTATTGATCAAGCCTCGGCAATTGGTCACTGACTGACGAGACGGTCAGTCATTTACACTGAATAGGGATACTGGAGGGACCCGTACGAATTTATCGACATTTCACACGAAGGCACACATCCAGCAGTAGTCCAGCCGGCACTAACCTTCCACGAGTACCAATGCGCACGAGCGCATTGAAACATTGTCTCAAGACCTCATTGAGACATACATACGCCCAGGTTTTGCACTGTGCAACTTACCGACAAGAAACTGCAATCCACTTGATTGACACCAGAATATTCTGGTTCTCCGATTTCTAGTTCGAGAATCATTTGCACGTTTTATAACGTTTTCCCTGACGGAAGCCTTTTAGCTTGCTAAACAATGTTATGCGGTACTTTGCAACATTATGTCAAAATCAATTATACGCCTCCACAGCTGCTGCCGATGCCTACAAGCTCGTACAACTAAACCTTCGCTTAAAACCCTTCCCAGAAGACTTAAAACCCTTCTTTGTATGTGTACTCAACAGAGCTTTTAAAAACAAAATCGACAAAACCGCAATTGAAAAAGACGAGAGACCAAACATGTTCTGTTTCCGGGAGCACTGAAGATCGACAGTTGATCGACAACACGGAGACAGCACGGAGACTTCACATTATTTTGGTCGACGGTTGAGAAATAACATCTGTAACATGTTACACTAGAAAACAACAGGGATTGGCAATTATAACCAATATGGACTTGGTAAATCAAAAGCAGGGAGGATACCTCATTGCGCAAGATGGCGAGGTATAATTATTAGGGATTCAAAGTTTCGCGAACAACAAGCCTCAAAATTCTCAAAATCAAAATGGACATCTCAAAACCAATATGTACAAGATTTTAGGGTGTGGCAAGTCTCAATTACTGAACAATCCTTTACAAAAAGGAAAGAATGGGAGTACCTCATTGCGCAAGATGGAGAGGGAGTCGCCAACGAAGTGGACCTTGGAGAGGTCGATGCTGTGAAGAGCTTGCAAGCCGGCGGGGGACTCGATGGGCGATTCCAGGACGGGTCCTTTGGTTTCGTCGATCTCGAAAGGAATGCCGATGGCCGGGAGCGGCGTGAGAATGTCGGAGAAGATGATGACGCCGTCCGGTCGGAAGGCCCTCCAGGGTTGCAACGAAATCTCCACGATCAAGTCCACGTTCTCCGATCGCTCCCGGAACGACGGGTGCTTCTTGGCCAGCTCCCGGTACTCCGCCATGTAGCGGCCCGCTTGCCGCATCATCCATGCCGGCGCGCGCTCCACCTTCTCCCGCTTCGCCGCCCTCACCAGCAACGGCTCTGCACTCACGGGCCCGTGAATTATCCATTCCCCAGAATGCAAATTAGGAGTAAGGTGGTTACCCTATTCCCAACTGAATAAGAAATACGGATATGAGACATTGATATTATGTAGTATTATTATTTTTTTAGAGTTATGCAAGAAGAAATAGATTCCAACACAAGTTGAAACATAATTTTTGGATGAAGAATGAATTAGTTATAAATTTTCAAAGTCGAAGTATGGCACATCCATTCACCTCTTATAGGTAGAGCTCTTTCCGTCTAAAGAAGATTTGTATTGCACACACTAAAGATGCTTAAACCAACAACAACGAATCCATAACCACACTTACATATACTAAAACCAACAAGAGAGAACCCATTACCAACTGTAACTCATGCTACAACCAACATCATTGCAGCATTGATTGTGGAAAATGCCCCTAGCTGTTGGTGAAAGGAGCCTGTTGGTAATGGGGTAACCACCTTAGAATAGATAAGTAGAAACAACATTGTTCGTGAAGCATATGGCACATTCAGATGAGTGCAACTTCAAAAATCCAACGTCTTTATAAAAAATGAAAAACAAAAAACTTGTTATTTCTTGAAAGTAGACTTCATTATCTCCTCAAAGAAATTTACGGTTTTCAATTTGGATCATTTCTATTGCATTTCAAAATAGTTGCAAAAAGACCCTGTCTCTGCATTGTTTCTGTTTCTACTTCTCTTTTCTAACTGGCACCGTACATTGTCAAATCCAACGAGTGAATCAAGAAAGGTCAACCAAGCCTCATTAGAGTTCTCCTTTACCTCGAACATTTTACTGCATTTTCACTTCAATATGATACAGACACAGATTTGAAGACTACAACGGCATCTGAAGTTTAATCAGTAAAAGGATATAACCCTAATACCTTGGTTAGCATCAAAGCATAATTCAACAAGTGTACACCCAGACATCTTTCATATCATCTACTCTAATATCCTCTCTTTCAGTGTACTACTCCGCCCTTGTGCATTGTCAAATGATGCCTCAGATACAACGAGTGAATTCAAAAAAGGTCAACCAAGCCTCATTAGAGCTTTCCTTTACCTCCAACATTTTAACTTCAATATGATACAGACACAAAGATTTGAGCACTACAACGGCATCAAGCTTGCAGTTAAAGGATAACCCTAATACCTCGATTAACATCAAGTGTACACCCAGACATCTTTCATATCATCTTCTCCAATATCACATCCTCGAATCTCTCACCAAACCCTTGCCACCTGACATAACTCACCCTGTACTCTCATTATCAGATAATAAATAGGTTTGACAATTATAAAAAGGATTTTCGACCCCCTTCCTGACTCTGTTTAGATACATCACTGTATCATTGTCAGAATGTCAATGCATTTTGAGCGCATAGACAGTAACCTCTCGGTGTATTACGTTCAGTGTTAGGGTTACGAGAATAATCAAGATTTTCACCAATTGAGTACTTCTGTACTAAAAGCTACTAATCTGAAAAAACTTCACACAATGCAGGAGAACACATTCCTGCATGTTTGTCCAGAAAGTATAAGGGAGCTCAACCTAATCAACTGCGTGTTCTAATGTCGCAGATCATACACATCAGTTCATTACAGCCTAACCTTCATTTTCTGACATTCCATAATCTCCTTTTTGTTTCAAGAATTGAACATGCCACAG
Organism: Pohlia nutans; assembly: GCA_022496805.1. NCBI lineage: Eukaryota > Viridiplantae > Streptophyta > Bryopsida > Bryales > Mniaceae > Pohlia > Pohlia nutans. Next base: position 12,452,542 of record CM040091.1, on the reverse strand, counting down.
AATTCAAGCAAAACAGAACTCGCCATTCCAGCTGACACACTAAACCTTAAAAAAAAGAAAATTAACCAAAACAAAATATAAGAGTTGTATTGATCTCCGAGCAAGAAAAAAGCAAAAATACACAAACAGAAGTTTCTAGATCATGAAAATTCTTCACTAAACCTAATTTACAGGCTCTGCCATTTCTGCTTCAGCAAATGCACCTCCCGAGAAAAAATGGAAAAAGAATCAGTGATTGGGTGGATGGATTGGAGGGGTCTGTGTACCTGAGGCTTCGGCTACGCAATGTAGGGGGCGGGATTGCCAGCGGCGTGGGGATGGGCGCGCGCGCGTGGTTGAGAGGCGGTCGCCGCGGAGCCCGCTGCTGCTGCTGCTGCGCAAAGGGGTGAGGCTTCTGGTCCCCAGTTGTTGCAGCAGAGAGGAGACCATGGTGGCCGCCTCCGGAGGTGGAGGTCAAATAACTGTAGGCAAAATCGGAAGAACTCAACACAACAACACAACAGAGGCGGTGCGAAAGGTTGAAGAAACGGAGACTGAATTGTAGCGTGAGAGAAGAGCGGGATTGCAAGAGCGCCCTAAGGTGATTACCCCATTCCCAACTGGCTCCTTTTACCAACAGCTAGGGGCATTATCCACAATCAATGCTCCAACGGTATTGGTTGTAGCATGAGTTACAGTTGGTAATAGGTTCTCTCTTGTTGGTTTTAGTATGTGTAAGTGTGGTTATGTTTTCGTTGTTGTTGGTTCAAGCATCTTTACTGTGTGCAATACAAATCTTCTTTAGACAGAAAGAGGTGTACCTATATGACGTGAATGGGATGCGTCATACTTCTACTTTGAAAATTTGTAACTAATTCATTCTTCACCCAAAAATTATGTTTCAACTTGTGTTGGAATCTAATTCTTCTTGTCTATCTCTAAAAAATAATACCACTAAATAATTTCGATGCCTCATATCCGTATTTCTTATTCAGTTGGGAATGGGTAACCACCTTATCCACTTCCGACGCTCAATAGTGTTGCGAATGGGGGTGCGGATGCCGGTATCGGGGCGGGCGAACGGCTGGGAACGGATGCCGGGAACGGATGCCGGGAACGGATGCCGGCTGGGAACGCCGGAACGGAGGCCGGGCAGTGAGCGCATACGGGCAGTGACGCGGGGCCCCCACCCTGCCCCAACCCCGGCGCTGTCCCAACTGATAATGACCGTTCCTTACAGCCAGAATGGAAAGTTGTAACCAAAAACTAAACAACAACATCGGTGTCTTCTTAACCCCTAACTGCCCAAGCAGGCGTTTTTGGCCTGATGTACAGATTTCATCCGTATTTTCTCATCCATCATGCACTTTTTGTGGTGTGATTTTTTTACTGAATTTTTTATGGGAAGTTAACTTCATGTATGTGTGATCCGATCGAAAAGGAAATAATTTTTGAAAAAATTATGCCTCATTTTGTGTTGTAGTGTTTCACCAAAAATCTTGAAGATTTTGGTCTAAAAGTGTTCATGAAAAAAAAAACTATTAAAATCAAGCATCCAAAAAATCTCCAAAAATCACTACACCTAAAGTACTACATTATAACCCATCACAACAAATTTCATCCACATATTGTCAATATCTTATTCGTAATTGAATTACAAAGTAATTTTTTATTTTATGTTTCAAAATTTATAAAAAAAGATTAGTGATAGTAGTCATAGATCTAACTGTATAGATAGAATCTAAAATTAAAAATGTATAACTTTTATTCATACATCAAGTTCTAAATATTCATATTAATTGCATTTTATAATGCATCTTTGCAAAACTGCCTAAACTGGACATAGGTGAGGACGTTTAGGGGTTAACACATGGATTGTAAAAATTTCAATAACCAAATGAAATTTTTCATTGAAAACATGCATAAATTAAAACTATAACGTCATAAGAAATTTAAAAATCATTAATAAATTTAAAAATAAAAATAAATTTAAAATTTAAAACAACCAATTTCAAACTCAAAGTTTACATAATCTAAATAAATCGTGTTTGCAATTTTCTGAATTAGTTTGTTGTGTTACCATTGAGGGCGTCTTAACACTAGGAACAAGAAGCTGAGAGGAGAGAAATTTCAGCCAATAAGAGGCCTAAAAACCGAGAAGACCAAAGAATGTCACTTTACACTTGAATTTTTCAGTTCAAAGGACAAAAGGAGGAGAAAATGACATGGACAAGACTTTTGTCCTCTGTGGCAAGAAAAATGCACATTTTTCAAGGCCTCCGGATTTTGCGTCAAGCACACCTCAAGAGGTGGGTCTAACACAAAATCCGGGGCCATTTGGCTCAAATTCTCACAACCTATCATTTTTTATTTTTTAAGAAATATGTAAGAACTTTATTTTAAAAAATCAGCACTTTATTTTGTGGCCCCTTCTTACTTTACACTGCATCAAAAGGCAGTCAAGTTCAAAAGTTGGCTTCGCAAGGATGAGCCATCATGGCCTTTGTGAGGTTTTCTCCACAGCTTCTTGCCTCTAGTGTAAAGAGGGCCTAAGAATGCTTGTTTTTTTGTTTCAATTTTTTGAGTGGGTCGTGGGCTGCGGTTGCATGGCTCCATCTTGACTAAATCCTTAGACATTTATTGCATGCCACATGTGGATCGGATAATGCTCTATTTTGCAAGTTGTACACTAAATAGTGTATTTAGTGTGAGGTGATGAATAATGTGCTTACCGTTCTATTTGTCTAACACTAATTGTCAATTTGTGGGTAATTAGTGTTGGCGGCTGCATGCGTCGCCACCTCTCTTTGCAGCTGCCATTTGCACTTGAATTTGGTTGAACACCTTTCGCCCTAGCCGCCAACACTAATTACCCAGTTATCATCCAATTTCAGTTATCATCCAATTTGATTCATTCCATTTCTAAAATTTCAATTTTTCCATCTAAACTTTCATCTCAAGTTTCATTCCTTACTCACACTAAATATCCATAGCTCAAAAGATCACAATGTCAAAATGTTACTATTCTTCATAAATAGTGTGAGAATTCACATTTAGTGTTTTTACAAAAGTAGGTTTTTTGATATTTAGAGTGATGTTCGCAATTAGAGTGCCTCACACTAAATACACTAGTGAAGGGATAAAAACAACTAACTATAGGTCTTCATTCTTTCTCTTTTTATTTTCATTTAATTCTTTTAAAAACAAAACAACCCTCATAAAAATAGTAGTATAATATAGCAATGCAATAGAGCACCCTTTTGAAAATTGAATCGGCAAATAATCTTCACTTAAATTCACGTTTTTAAGTAATGAAGAAATGTCATTTATATTCCATGAATTTTTTGAAAACTATCGTGTCACTGCCACGTTAACTTAATTTTTAATTGTAATTAGACTGTAGTCTTATTGCAAAAGGATGTTGGCTCCTATTTCTCTATTTTTTGACCATGCGAACGTTTCTAATGGCATTCAAGAACTACACCCTCTTCTTTCTCTTTACATGGCTCATTGTTTCACCATTCAATTTCACTATTAAAGTGGTAGCTAGAAGGCGATAAAGCATTATAATTATCTGAAAATCAAAAGTGGTTTTCAAACAGAGTTCAAGTGGAGTTCTCTTCTTATAATTTAAATTTCTAACAACCATTTTTCATGAATAGATTCTATGGTCAGGGCTCTTGGCTTGGAGGAACATGTGGGAACTCTCCTGCAGAATTAGGATGGTCATTGAGCTCTACACCCCATGGTGATGCAAGGCTTTGTTTTAGATTATCCTCCAACTTACCATAGACTAGTTTTGCAGTTGTTTTGAACTCAAAACAAGTTTAAAATGAGTATAAGGTTTCTTTCTACTTTGAAACACTCTATTCACTTAACTCTATTGCACTTCGTGCAAAACTATGTTCTTGCAACTTTATGGTCATATTGGAATACTGCAACTCCACTCAACCCTTAAAAGTCCTCACTACATTTATCCAATCAAACTTCATCAAATTTCTAACATTTTGAAATGTATTTTATTATTTTGGTACTTTTTCATATAATTTATTGTTAAACCAATTTACATTGATTTTTTCATAATAATTTAAATGAAAATGAATTTGATAAGATTTTTCAAAGTTTTCTCTTGTAATGGTCATAGTAATTACAAAAATGCCTAAAAAAATATGAAATTGTTAGGAAAAATGTAAATAATAGTGATAAACAACAAAGTATAGGTGGAATGCTTTTCAAGCTTACAAAGAAAGAAATTCATTTGAAAAACTTTTTGTGATGTGTATTTAGGAATTTTGGGGTTTTGAGTTCTAACGTGCTATAAAAATGCAATTTAAATGATTTTGAAAAATTAAAAATTGAATTGGATGTAGTGAAAAGAAGGCTTACAATCTGTTCATAGTCCATTATGTGAAAGTAGGCTCGTCAAAGGCTTAAAAGTATTCTAAAAACAAAATAAATTCTTATTGTACTTAGTAGTATTTCATAAATATCCTCAATTTTAATTCTTGTAATGGAAATTTTGAACATCCTACATTAATGTAATTCACTAATAAAACAACCTTCAAAGATTTATTTGGACCCTATGTATTTTTGGGCGTCAATTGCAATTTTTTGGCAAGGACTTCTTGAGGATAACAAAAGTTTCATAAGTATTAAAACAATTTCAAACTACTTTTTGAACTATAGCAATTCCAAATACAAGTTCTACAATGTTACTTTTACATGAAACACTACGCATTATGACAATGACTATTGAATATGACAGTGATATATATATATATATATATATATATATATATATATATTTATATATTTATATATATATATATATATATTTATATATTTATATATATATTTATATATATATATATATATTTATATATTTATATATATATTTATATATATATATAATCACATGCATTACCCCCTATCTTGTAACATCAAAATGGTATGCTTGTACATTCCACTTTTTAAATTTTTGTTTTATTGATACACACTTTGTAATTTCATATTTCATGTATCCTACAAAATTATTGTATATATATATATATAAACATGAAAACTTCAATATAATGGATTTTTGTTTTTTTAATTAATTAAACCATATCCACTTTTCTAACATTGTGTAATCATCTTCACTTATTAAGTGATGAAGTTAAGTCATTATATCGATGAATATGTGAATTATAAACAAAGCATCATTTATTCATCTTTTTGTACATTTTCATTCAAAATTTAGTGATGTCGTTGTGTTTAAAAAACATTACTTCAATGATTAACTTAAAAACTTACTTAAATGAATAATTTATATTTAACATTTCTATATAATTTTTTTATTAATATGTTCATTTGAAAATTCCTCAAATCACCAAGTTGCCAATAGTTTACTTGCTTTAAATTAATTATTGATTTCAAAATGAAAAATAATAAAAAGATCTTCTCTAATATGGCAATATTCATATGACGAGCACAAAATTGGAAAATAAACAATAAGAGCAAGAATGTTAACAAAAAGTAATTGTAATAAGCATTTATCTGTCCAATACTCAATTTATACAAATTATACCATTTCACAATATAAAGATACCATTTTTACTCCCTTTCAAGTACTAAGGGTTCAAATTTTTGTCTAAGTTAGGAGGCACTCAAAAGCACCGTTTTAACTCATTATAGTTACTATGTTAAGCTTGTGAAGTTTTTATATTTTCTTCTTGACAACTAAACCAAGATATTAGGGCATCAAAGGACAAATCAATTTGGATAATTTGTGCAAAAGTTATATAGGGTCAAAGTTATTGTTGATAAATGTCCTAAAATTGTATCTTCAACACAAGTGCATATTAATTGTGAAGATGTACACAAGATAAAGATGTTGGTTTTGTATCAATGACACTTTCTGGGTGTGTCTACTTTGATCATTGTGCAATAAATTGCCTTTACATTTATTCCACATTAATTTTTATTTAATTTTGATCACTAGGTAACAAATTGGCATGTCACATGTTAGCACTATACCAGATCATTTTTAAAAGCAATATATGTCATAGACCCCTTAGCCTCACTACTAGAGAAATGGGGTTCCTGACACGCACAAAATCAACAGAAATTCTGTTGGTTCTATGCGGGTTAGGAACAGTTGATTCCGGAAAAATCAACACGAACTTGTTAGTACCAAGAGAAAATCAACACGAACTTGTTGGTTCCAACAGAAAACTTGTTGGTTCTGTGCTGATGACTAATTGTTTGCTACATTAAACCCATTCTCTGTTGGTTCCAACAGATGTGTGTTGGTTTTGTCTTGGTTTTTACGCACTCTTTAGTAGTGCCTCCACTATGTATTTAGGAAAATTGGACTCTTTGTTGCAAATCATTTGATTATGTGTGAATTTGACTTTGGTTTAACATGATCTACATTGTAAATCTTGTGGTATAGAACAAGAGCTTTAAAACGATGTATTGCAATCAGAAAACTAAGGTAAAATGAGAAAATGTCACCGTTGCAAAGTTCAATGATGCAGTTGGCTATGTTGAACATTTGAGATGCTTAGGGATTAACCCCTAAGCAAGCAAGGAGCCCAGGGGGACATGTTAGGTCGTTTATTGGTTAAACATTGATTTTCACTTACATCCTAATCACAAATGAAAATGATACCAATTAACTCCTAACTGCCCAACGATGCATATTTTGCATGATGTACAGATTTCATCCGCAGTTTCTCATCCGTCATGCACTTTTTGTAGTGTGATTTTTTTACTAATTTTTTAATGAGAAGTTAGCTTCATGTATGTGTGATCCGATCGAAAAGGAAACAATTTTTGAAAAATTCATGCCTCATTTTGTATTGCAGTGTTTCACCCAAAATTTTGAAGATTTTATTCTAAAAGTGTTATTGAAAAAATAAACTCATAAAATCAAGCATCTAAAAAATCTCCAAAAATCATTACACCTAGAGTACTACATTATAAGCCATCACAACAAATTTCATCCCCATACTGTCAATATCTTATTCGTAATCGAATTACAAAATAATTTTTTATTTTATGTTTCAAAATTTATAGAAAAATATTAGTGATAGCAATCACAGATCTAACCGTATAGATTGAATCTAAAATTCAAAATGTATAACTTTTATTCATACATCCAGTTTCAAATATTCATGTTAGTTGCGTTTTATAATGCATCTTTGCAAAACTGCTCAAATTGGACATAGGTGAGGACGTTTAGGAGTTGAGAAAGTGTAGGGGTTATCTTCTTCTTTCTAGTCCAATTTACCATTCTTCCAAATTGACAAAATTACGTTATTTTTCACATCTTCAGTAAATTTTCCTTCTTTGATTCTTACTAAATTCCCTCATACAATGCCAAATCTCCTCTCTCACCAAAGTTCCAAGAAAGTTATTGGATCTGTAAAAGTCGATCTAAAGAATAGGGGGTTTGAAAACCTACTATTAATAAAATGTTATGGCAGGTGATAACTAACTTTTTCCTTTGAAATTTTGTAGAATTAACTCTTTTGGAATAAAATAATGGATAAATTGCATTCTTCACGATTTTTGATTTTCCTATGAAATAATAATACTATTGACTTTCTACGCTTTCTACTCCTACCACACGTAGCCTAGAAAACTTAAGTTATCCGTTTCAAGACATTCTACTTTAACTCTCACTGGTGTTTTTGTGCACCAATTTACCAACAACAAAAGGCTACTTCTACATGTCATGCTTCCACATGTCAAATTGTTAGAGTATCTCTATCGGGACTTTTCAAACGCACCCTCAACGGCTTTAGGTCATTCTCACGCTTCAACGAGCCTTTTCAAAAGCATCCACACTACTTTTTCTCACGCTTCAACGGGGTTTTTGAAGGGCACCCTAACGGCTTGATTTTTGTCTCGCGCCAACATTCACAAACTCTAACTTGGGCTCGCCAAAAAGGTGTCGACGCACTTCCAAATCTTTATTGCCATTAGGGCAAACACTCCAAACGCCCTCTTACTCTCGATTATTGGTACTGTTGTTGTATTCTTTCATCCTAGATTTGAATTGACAACTGGACTTCTTGACAGCTCTTCCACTTTGCTTCCATAGTGCTTTATATGGGTGACATTGCTCATTATAGTAAGAGGTAGAGGTAGATAAAAGGAGCTTCAGATGAAAATGCAGGTGGTTTAACGGAGAAAGGAAAGAAAGGTAAAAAAATTTCATACCTGATGAAGAGCCACAATTTAGTATCATTCACTTGAGAATTTACACAAGAACGCATAATTTGCATCTCCAAGCCACTATCATTAGTTTAAAGAGAGTAGTAAATAATGGGCACCGTCATGCTTACACAATCCTTGTACGTAGTTGTACTAATTAATTAGGCACATGGCATGGCACTAATCCGTTCCATTAGTGACCAACACTTGGGTTCTGCAAACTCCACCTTCGCCTTCTTGTGAGTTGCCAATAGTCTGCCACACTAGCACAAGAGCCAAGGAAAATTATGGATGGATGTAAATTTGACAAGGCTTACGATTGTTCATTGTCCATTATATCGACGCATGCACGTCAAAGGGTTAAAAGTATCCTAGAACTAATTTTTTTTTAAGTCTAATTAGTAATGTTTAAGAAATAATTTCTCTTTTTATTCTTATAATGGAAATTTTGTAATATCCTATATTAATGTGATACCCTATTGTTTATTGCCCGTCCATTCATTGGCAGTTTTTTGGAGGTGACTTTGTGAGGATAACAAAAAATTTAACAAGTATTAAGGCAACAGTATCAAACTACCTTTTGGACTATCGAAATTCAAAATAAAAGTACTACAATAGTACAATTTTACTTTTACAACAGACACTATTGAATATGACAGTGTTATATATAATCACATGCATTACCGTTGCTTATGATGTAAAATCAAAATGATGTGTTGTACATTCAACTTTTTCAAAAATAAAAAACTTAATTGACACACTTTGTATTTTCATATTAAGTTATCTTAAAAAATTATTGTATTTTTGATATATATATTTGATTAGATAACTTTCATACAATGCATCTTTTTATATTGTAATTAATTAAAACATATCCACTTTTTTGACGTTGTATATATCTTCACTCAACTAATGAAGTCAAGTCTTTACATCTATGAATATGTGGATTATAAACAAAGAATTAACTAATCATCTTCCTATATATTTCCATTCAAAATTTGGTGATGTCATTGTGTTTAGAAGAATTCACTTAAATGATTTACTTAAATTTTTATTTAAACAAAAACCTTATACTTGTAATTTCCATATACTTTTTTTTATTAACATGTTCATTTGAAACATTTTGAAGCCACCAAATTTCCACAAGAAAGATTACTTGCTTAAAATTATTTCTTGATGTCAAAATGCAAAAATACTAAAAATATCTTATGCAATATAGCAATATCCATATCACGAGCATAGAATAGGAAAATAAACAGTGAGAGCAATGGAGCATTTCAAAGGTACCCTCAATGGGCTCTAACTATTTCTCACATCCCGATTTTTCAAAAGTACCCTCAACGGCTCATGCTCTTTCTCACGACCCAACAGACTGACTCCCTCTCACGTGCCAACGGTCACGTACAGTCGTACACTCTCACGCGCCAACAATCACGTACAAGGACTACAGGTTCCAACTTGGGCTCCCTAAAAAGGTGTCGTCGCACTTCAATCCAAATCTTTATTGCATTGCCTCTTGGGCATGCACTCCAATCGCTCTCATTCTCTTGATTACCAATGTTGTTATGTCCTATCACCCTAAATTTTTATAGACTACTCAACTTGTTGACCGTTCTTACACTTTGCTTCTTGAGTGTTCCGCTTGGATGACGTGGCTCGATATGGGTGTATATTGAGCCACGACAAACAGACTATCGATGTTTGCATTGACCCATGAGCCATCATGGCGGAGGAAGTATAGATGGATGCCGCTCTAGTACGGTGCCAACAACAAGGGTTGACTTGAGCGTAGTGATGGGCACTAGCCTACGTCTTCCGTCCATGCTACTTAGGTAACGACAATCCCTTCGTATATCTAGTCATTTGACATTTGACATATGACATGTGACATGTCTATTTGTTACTTATTGATCAAAATTAAATATAAATAAAATAGTGTGGAATAAATGTAGATGACAATTTATTGCACAATCATTAAAAAGACACACCCAAAAACACCTTGTATACATCTTGGCAATTAATATGTGCTTGTGTTGAAGATACAATTTTAGTACATTTACCAAAAATAACTTTGACCCTTTATAACTTTTGCTTACATTATTCAAATGAAACTTCCTCTGGTGTCCTAAAATCCTCTTTTAGTTGCCAAAAAGAAAAAATGAAGACTTAACAAGCTTTATAATAGTAATCACAATGAGTTAAAGCTCCCAACTTAGAAAAAACTTTGAACCCTTAAGACTTGAAAGGGAGTGAAAATAGTATTTGTATATTACTAAATGGTTTTTGTGTAAATTGATTCTTAGCCATATTGATGCTTACAACAATTACTTTATGTTAACATTCTTGCCCTCATTGTATATTTTCCAATTCTATGCTTGTCATATGGATATTGCCATATTGGATAAGATCTTTTTATTATCTTTGCATTTTGAAATTAATGAATAACTTTATGTAATTAAACTTGTGGCAACTTGGTGACTTGATATATTTTCAAATGAACATGTCAACAAAAGCCAATATCGAAATGTTAAGTATCATTTTTTCATTTAAGTAAATTTATCTAAACATAATGACATCATCAACTTTGAATGACTAGAATTATACAATAAGATGAAGAAAAGATGTTTTGTTTACAAATCACATATTCATGGATGTAAAGACTTAACTTCATCACTAGAGTGAAGATATACAATGTCAAGAAAAGTGGATATGTTTTAATAAATTACAATATAAAAAGATGGAGTGTCTGGAAGTTGTCCAATCAAGGCAATCATATGTATGTATAAAAAAATACAATACCTTTTTAAGATACATGTAATATGAAATTAAAAAGTGTGTAAATAAAAAAATATTTAATAAAAAGTTGAATGTTCAAGTGTACCATTTTGATGTTACAATGTAGGTGCTAGTAATGTTTGTAATTACATATAACATTGTCATATTCAATAGTGTTTCGTGTTAAAGTAAGAGTGTAGAACTTGTATTTGGAATTGTAATAGTCCAAAAGGTAGTTTGAAAATGCTTTAATACTTGTCAAACTTTTTGTAAACATTAGGAAAGTTACTTCTAAAAAAATGCAATTGACGTGCAAAAAAACATAGGGTCCAAATATATCTTTGAAGGTTATTTTAATAAATGAATTAAATTTATATAAAACAAAAATAAAAATGAGAATATATTTGAAATATTACAATACTTTTATTTAAAAAATACTTGTAATCCTTTGGGGCCCTTGCGTTCATATAATGGACTATGAATAGATTGTATGGCTTCTCTTGACTACATCCCGTACAATTCTGTATCCATCCAAATTTTTTTGGCTCTTGTGCTAATTAACCACCATTTGTACAGTATGGATTTTAAAAAGAAGATATTGTGATGTTTTTTTAAATGACAAAATTGATTTATGTCAAATTTCATTCTTACTGTTCAAAAAGTGACTGAGACTTTAATAATGATCTTCCAAAATAAATAGAATCAAATAATGGAAATTATACCATCTCAAAATGAATATTATTTCAAATTCATTATAATAATTTTTAAATAAGAGTCCTACACCACTAGTTCTATATCTGATGAACATTGTTCTATCCATAAGATCAACCACAAGAGTAATAACTCTTAGCATTAACAAGCAGTCATTCTTCATATTTACTTTGTATCAACTCTATTTTTCATATTTACTTTGTATCAACTCTATTTTTCATACTTCGCATAAAGCCACATTAGCAATGTACTTTTTTAGTTTTTTGGAGTGGAGTTGGAGTGGTGGCAAAAAACATTTTCATATATGTATTTGTGGTAATTTCATTCAAATGCTTCGTATTTTCATTTTGGTAAAAACGCATATTTTCATCCAAATCACGCAAATTCATTAAAATGTCAAATACATGTGGCAATTTTTCTTGGAAATGTAGGAATCTAACATCAAAATATTCTCTTCAAAAACATTCTATAGCAATTTGCTCAAGGAGTGCACTATTCAATAAAGCTAGGAATCACATGCGTGCATCCCCCTTATTAAAACACCCCTATACACGTTTTTTTTTGGCTAAAACCAAGCAATATATGTACAAATCTTACATCCTCAAAATACATTTCTCTATTTATACAGTGGCTAAAAATGAGGAATTTAACTCCAAGCCCCGTGTATATATGCTTTCCGCTCGATTGAAATATGTCTCTAATACATACATTTTGTACATGCTTGTTCTTAATAGTACCCTTGTTGTGCAAACACGTGTATAATTACAGTATTTGAAGAGTGCACTCTCTGGGGCACTTTGGCGATTTTTTGCCTAAAAAATGGTTGCTTCATATGCTTTGTAATTACTAAATACTCATGTTTAGCGCCATGAATACAGGTTTGTTTTTCTTTAAATACATTGTTGTGGAAATATTGAAATGGCCATATTAACCCCTAAACGCCCGAGGGGGGGGAGGTGAAATTCTGCCTCTTTTTGGCCGTTTTCGAAAAACAGTGTAAAACAAAAACAAAAACGAAAATGGAATATCCAACCGTAGGATCTTGTTCATTGGGGTATTTTCTATTGTCCTTGAAAATTTCAGAACTTTTGACCGTGCGGATCTTTCATTATTGACAGTCAAAGTTCAAAAAATGGCGTTTTGACACTGTGAAAATCCCGGGCAGCGGTTATTCTTTGAGCTTTACCTCTTCAATAATTTTTTTTTACTTGGCACTCTTTAAGAATGACAAGGTACAGTAGTTGCGGTATGGGGGGAAAAATTTGCACACGATTTGGAGACGTGAGGATTTTTTGAGTGACCTTGCAACACAAGCATCCACCATGAAGAAATAGGGGTGGAGTGAAAGATTGAGAAATTTTCATGGAGTTGGTCCACTGCTGGGCACCCCTTGAGAAAAAAAGGGTCCCTCTAAATAAATCGATCCCGTCACAATTTGAATATTATATGACTAGACAAAGGGGGGAAATTTGGCCTTGTGACCCCACAGCCTTATCCTCGCACGGGAGTTGCTGTGGCCGTTGGGCAGAAGCTTCTGCGGCAGGTGTTACAACGATAGTTCCGATGGCGGGGCGCCCACGTCTGCCGGCAGCCAGCCGCGACTTCCTCTACCGGCCAGCGGCGGCCTCCGACCATCGGGTCCCAGCCAGCGGCGACCTTGGGCCAGCAGCTTGGTGATCCTGGAAGGGGACAACTTGTAATGACCAGGGAACCTTGGGCCATCAGGCCAAAGTACAATGAAAATATAGTGTGGTGCAAAATAATTAAAAATGAATGTGGTCAATAAAAATAAAAATATAATGCGGTCAAAACAAAATAAAAGGGGGACGAAGTGAGTAAATAGAATGGAAATTAGAACAAAAATGAATATAAAAGAAAAAGGAATTTTTTTGGGGGGCATAACATAAATATAACTAAAAAACTAGATTGCAAATAGAAGTTTTATAAATATAGAACTATTATAAAAATTAGGATAAACATAATGAATATTATATAATAGCAAAACGAATAATAAGGCCTATCCTACGGTATAGAATATTAGAAACATATAAAACTTATGATAATCTCACTACCAACTTTGTGCTAAAAGGTGCTGTTCGGTCCCCAGGTAGTGCAGCTGGGGTCCCCAAGTAGTACAGCTGGGGTCGAAACATAATGAATATCACATAATAGCGAAACGAATAATAAGGCCTATCCTACGGTATAGAATATTAGAAACATATAAAACTTATGATAATCTCACTACCAACTTTGTGCTAAAAGGTGCCGTTCGGTCCCCAGGTAGTGCAGTTGGGGTCCCCAGGTAGTACACCTGGGGTCAAAACATAATGAATATCATATTATAGCGAAACGAATAATAAAGCCTATCCTACGATATAGAATATTTGAAACATATAAAACTTATGATAATCTCACTACCAACTTTGTGCTAAAAGGTGCCGTTCGGATGATGGATTTTTTGGTAGCATCCACGTGTAAAGCACATCCATCGAAATGAGCAAAGTGCACAATATGCATTTGTTCTTATTTTGCAATGAACACATACTCGACGAAGATGACTCTTCATAGGACAATGAATCCTTGGCACATCGTCCATCATGAGTGAGATGGTAAACTTTTGGCCCATCCAATTCTTTGTGAGAGCTTTGCACAAAGACATAATGAAGTTGAAGTGAGTCAAAATATCCTTTGACCGGCCCTTTTGTGCTAAGATCCATTTGTGGATAATCCACATGTTCACAACCGTTTGGTCAATTAGAAAAAAGAACAAACGGTGCCACCACTTATGTGACCTACTGGGCATGAGTAGGTTCCCCGTAATTGGTCCGCCACATCGACCCCACGCATATATGTTGTATACTCTTTGTGAACGGGCGAGGTTTTTATCATTTTCTTCACCGCGCCAACACGTCTGGGTACCTCTAAAACTTCACAAGGAAATGCCATTGGCCGGGCATGGGTGGAAAGGAAAATAACCGGTTTCTTATCTTTCCACATAACCCCACACATCTTGCGATCGTCATGCATACTCCATTCTAAAGTTCCTTGTGTTGACTTACTATAGTTTTTGGTGTTCTTCATAAAGCTTGGTAGTCCTATACGGTTGCTCCGTATAGTGCCGGTGGCGTAAATGCCCTTCCTTTCCAAATCGCGAAATAACTCAACACTTGAAAAAAAGTTATCCATGACCACGACATGGCCCCGGTTTTCAAGCCCGCAAACCAAATGCTCTACAACTCTTTGCCCTTGCTTTGCTTCACCTTTCTTGGACTTGGGTCCATCTAATGTATCCGGTGATGCGCCACAATAAACGTCAAAATTGCTCACGTATCTCGTAACGGAATCTGCCAAACACCAAATTTTCAAACCCCACTTCTCTGGTTTTTTTGGCATGTATTGTCGCGCCGGACAATATGACCCCTTGTACCGCACCATCATTTCATCTATTGTCAACTCCTTACCCACATTCCATTGTTCATTGCACCTATCCCTAATTTCCGATATCAACCATCGCACTTTATTCATCTTGTCATAGTCCGAGGAAGTACGTTCAAGACATACCGATGAAGGGTTTGTAATGTGTAAACATTTGCTCAAAAGCAAATAACGGTTTCGCGAGAACAATTGTGATATCACATGGCAATATAGAAAGGGTTCCGACTTTTGCCAATACATTCTCACATTCGGCAGTTTTTTCACACCCATATATAAAGAAACTGCAATAAACGCTTTCAATTCCGCGACATCAATGGGTGTCCAATCTTTCCCTCCCCTTGAATAATATTCCTGTTCCCCTTCATCACCCACGATGTCCTTCTCGACTACCAATTGTTCAGTAGCGTATCGGTTTGTTTCAGCGCATATAGTCCTCAATGTGTCTCTACTCCAAAATTGCCCAAATAATTGTAGAATAGATGGAAGACGTTCCCAAGTTTTTTTAGCCCCATGGGAGGTCCAGAAAATTCTTGCGGAGAGGGTGAGAAGTTATAATACCTTTTGCTCCAAGTTTTCTCGGCATATTTTTGCTTTATCTCGTCAGCTACTGGTTCTGATGATGGATGGGGGGGTTGTTTTTTTCCATTGCTCCTCTTATTCCCACGGGCCCGCCGGCTAGGACCCACTCCACCTTCCAGCCCCTCTATCTCAGTCCCGGTACCCGTGACCTCCTCTGCCGCAGCCGCAGCAGCCGCTGCCTTGCCACTGTCGGACGCTTGTAAACGCCCCTTGCCGCTACCCGCCTTGCCGCTACCCGCCTTGCCCCGAGCCGCTGCAACAGTCGTCTCCTCCTCGTCCATGCCCGTGGCCGTTGTTGCTGTAGTATCGCTTGCCGCACAAGCTCCTGCTCCCCTGCCTCGCCGCGTTGTCGCTCTTGTCTTCCGAGGCAAAAACCTTGGCGCGGCGGCGACAGTTTCCCGAGACGCAGGTGGTCGCTTGCGCGAACTCATCGTGGGTGTCGGCGACAAGCGGCGCCTGCAGTTTGGACGTTCGATGCTGTCGCATGAGTAACCGTCGTCGCTTTGTTTTCCATCGCTGGAGTCGTTGGCGGAGCTTGAGCACGATGAGGCTCTGGCGTCCTCCATTTCGCCTTCAGATGTGCACTGATCTTCAGGTAAATCCTGAACTCCTTCTTTGCGCAAATTTTTTTGTACTACTCGTTTCTCTAGAGTCAAGGTTTTTTATTTGATAGGCAAATGTAGTACATTTCTTCAGAAGATACTGGATCTATGAATGAATATGTTGCCACTCCTAGTGCAAAAGCTATAGGTTGTCCAGAGGAGTCTAAGTTAGGATCCAGGTCCCGCAAAAATTTAGACGGCACCTGCACGGGGATGGGAAACTTCCCTGCAGGGGTGGTGTGGTCCTCCAAGAAATCGTCTTCGTCTCCCTCGTCGTCGTCGTCGTCCTCTGTTGCGGCGTTTTTTTCGGTAGCAGTCTTCGTGACCGGCACCGTGTTGTACCCGTTAGTGACTATCTTCGAGGTCGTGCTAGCTGGGCTCGGTTTCGGGCTGACAGTCTTCTTCGTTGTGCTTACAGCCTTCTTCGTCTCCCTTACAGTTTCTGTGGTCGCGGTTACGGTCTTCGTGGTCATCGCTGGCTGGGCGGAAGTGCTCCGAGTTATTGGCCTTGTCATCAGCCTGGACTCCTGATTCCAGTTTGGAGCCGTGGCCTGTCCTCTTGTAGAACGGTTGCCCAGCAGTGGTGGGAGCAGCGCGCTTCGCTCCAGCACCGACGGACTGGCGTTGACTACTTGCGCCCACATCCACGGCATCTGCGTGCAGGTAATGTAAGCTCACCTTTCATGACATTTGTTCGGGCGTTTTTAGCATTCAATTTCATTGAAAATGGAAGCAGGTTGCGAGCATACCTGAACTGGCGTTGATGGTGCTGTAGGGTGCTGCGATGTCTGCTGCGACGGCCTCCTTGCTTCCATTGCACAGTTCCGGCTTCGAATCCGGCCAAACCCTGCTGCGGATTTCTTCGTACACAGTTGCAGAGAACCCTTCTCCTCCACCTTCGAGTCGCCGATCTGGTCCCCACCCAAGAATCTTGCCGGCATTACGATACCATAGGCTTCGCCAATTCCTTCCCTCGGGCTTCTTTGGGAGTAAGCGAGCCTTGCTTAGCCGTGGCAACTTCGCAAGGTATGACTCGTTCAGACACGCCAGCAGCTTGCACACCTGCAGATCGGTAGCTCCGTGATCCTTCACATCCCATTCAACAATGACTTTGGCAGACTCCTCCAAGTGCGACGGTGGAGGTGGCAATCCAAAAGCCAAAGAGGGCTCCATTGTTGTGAATGATGCGTATAAGAAGTGTTTCTTCCCATTTGGCTACCTCTTGTCTTTATGGTGTCGTTGTAACTCATTTTAAAATTAGGTCAACAAAGCTGCGAGTTGTTTGTCTAATTCAGCTCGGTGTCAAGTTGTGGAGATCATGCTCTCCATGATGTTCGTTTGGCATTGAATGATTGAATCTCATGGACGTCTATAGTAGTGTTTTTAGAATGCTTGAAATTATGGAGGAGAGGTCATTGTGGGCAATCTGGTATTTTGGACCAGGCAAGGCAGCCTTCTTCTGTTTATGTGGATCCCAAAGAAAATTTCAAATAATTTTTTTTTCTTGATTTTGGTGCAGTCTAGAGGATTTTTTTCTCTGCTAGCCTTGCAGTGTTCAGCTCAATAGCAGCTGCAACCGCTCCTTTGTCCATTTTCAGTCATGGCTACTGTTCTCCATTCCAGCAGGGTCATTATCTTTGGTGTGGTCCTGACACAAGTATTATTGGAGAGGCCGGAACCCTGAATTCACGCCCTGACCAACAACCTTTGATTTTTTCCTCTTCCCTTGCCCCAAAAGCCTTTGATTTTTTCCTCTTCCCTTGCCCCAAAAGCTTCTTCAATGGGCAGATTGCTCACTGGCGACACGTGTATTTTTCCCATTGGCTGCCAATACCACTCCACTGGACATTCCTTGAGATTTTCACACTCAAAAATTAAATGGGAACGATTAAATCACCCTAACATAGCACTCACAATTCCATTGGAAAGGTAACTTAATGCACGACCTAAAAATTAAAAAAAATCCAAAATTTTGAAATCCTGACCCTGGGCAGCCAGTCAAAAAGGGGCAGCGACCACAAAATGGTCGATTGAGCGCTTAGGGGTTAAACTTCCTCAACCTTCAAAATAGAAGAATCACATAGTCCAAGAGTATGGAGTCTAAACACAATGGATGTGGACCTTGAGCCAATAGGAATAATAGTTTGAACAAACAATAAGTTTAATATGGAAAAAGTATTTTGAGCAATCAACAACTTTAACCCTTAAGCGTGCAAGGAACCCCGTAGGACCATGTTTGGTTGATTTTTAGTCAAATGTTGATTTTCACATAGTTCCTAATTTCAAATGAAAATTGTCCCAACTAAGAAAGAGTGGGGACCATCTTCTACGTTAAAGTTCAATTTACCACTAATCAAAATTGTTAAATTTTCATTTTTTACTACACTTTAAAGCTCAAAACCCTAAAATTCCAATATACACTAAAACAAAAGCTTTTCTATTGAATTTATTTTTAAATAAGCTCAAGAAGCATGCCACCTACACTTTGTTATTCATCACTAATATTTAAATTTTCCTTAAAAAAATGATACTATTTTGCGTATTTTTTAATTACTATGATTTTACAAGAAAAAAACTTTGAAAAATCTTATAAATTTCATTTTTATTTAAATTATCATCAACAAATTAGAATAAATTAGTTTAACAACAATAACTTACATGAAAAATATACCCAAAAATATAATATATTTTAAAATGTGAAGAATTGATGTAGTTTGGCGTTTAATCCCTAGGTAATTGTGTATGAACGTTTAATCCCTAAACATACGAAGGTGTTACTGGAATTGATGATTTGAGGAAAATCATCATAAATTTCTATTTGGAAGGATATTTTGGAATGGATATACAAATGAAAGTTCTAGATTTGAAGTTTAGACTCCATCCGTATGGTTTGATTCACCAATACTATCACCAATATTTTATTATAAATTCTGAAAGTTAAAATTAAAAATTCCTTCTAAATTTGATTACAAAAAAAAAATTAATATTTTTTGAGTAAAATTTATTGAAATGAGTTTAAAATGAGATATTCTCGAATGTGGTGATTCTTTGAAGTTTTTGTGTTCCTTAATCTATGACCTCATTTTTGCAAGCCCACTTTTGAACTATAGTCAATGCTATTTTGGCTTAGTCAACAACTTGACATACTTCTACATTTGTATTTATAGAAAATATAATCAAGTATCACGAAATCCAACCTTAGATAGGACAACATCTTGGTAGAGTATCTCCAAAAATTTGAATGATTTTCATTCAAACATTGATAAGAACACACAGTGAGTTTGAATCTATTAATCATTCAGGGACGCTATGACGTTTAGGGGTTAAAGGTTAATATGGTACAAGACTAATGGCAATCTTGTTCAGTGTGGTGAAAGGTCCGTC
Organism: Pohlia nutans; assembly: GCA_022496805.1. Lineage (NCBI taxonomy): Eukaryota > Viridiplantae > Streptophyta > Bryopsida > Bryales > Mniaceae > Pohlia > Pohlia nutans. The sequence continues at coordinate 12,432,875 of CM040091.1, read as the reverse complement.
CTATATGGGTTAAAATCAACCCAATTCCCCATAATGCGCATATCTCCTAGCTCTTACATTCAACCAAATTACATATTGTATTTAGATCTCTATATAATGTGGTGCAAAATTGAAATTAAAGACAACAAAAGACAATTCATTTTGTACATTGAATACTAGTATCATTTATCTACCGTTTCATTGTTGAAATCACCTCTTCAAAAAGTTGTTACAACCAATCAATTTTTTTATATCAAATCCAAGCTATTTGGGTGATTTAAATGTTTTTGTATCCATTTTGTCACATTCCTTCCAAAAGCAAGATTACTTACATTCATATAATCTGACTACTACAAAGCTCAACTATTCACAGTAATCTTGCTTCAGAAAATAGTTAACTAGTCCATATATCCAATGCAAAATAACAAACTTCAAACGACTTCAATCAGCTTCAATCTCAATGCCTTTCTCTGGTAGCTACAAATCCTTTCCCATCCGGACTCACATCATCATGGCTTTCGTGGCCATGCCGCCCTTAATTCATCCGCTCCTGCAAGCAACCAAACGTGAATTTAACACCGTCATTAGATCGTGCATTGCCTCTTGTGCACAGCTCGATTGTGAAACTGCACATCAACAACCCCTCCGCTCCTTCAGAAACAACGATCTACACTCAAAACTCTTCATCATGACCTTTTCTAAGTCTAAGATGACATTTTAGAATATTCAAAACACTTACTACACTAACTACTGTTAATTGTAGAATGCATAAAACATCCAGTCACAACTACACTCATTCTTGCTTGTACTGTATATAGAGTTGCTTTCACACCATCTCTATGAAGTAAATTGAAACCATTCTCATGCCTCCCTAAACTTTACTATCGTTGATAGCAATTTGGATTTTACTATCATTAATAGCAATTTGGATTTTGTAGGTAACTATTGGTTTCAGCAGTCTCGACAACTTTGAGTTTGAAGATTCATAAAATTCGAGGCGTATCCCTAAAATTCTACTCTAATTTGTTTTGGTATAATAATCAATTTCAATTGCAATTACTACAAAGATATTCCACCTTGAAAAAACTACCCCCGTCAAGTTCTAATGCTTAAAAGTACACTTTCAAGTGAAAATGTTGGGATCTAGATGCAAAGATGAAGAATTATGTACGCACAATGGAGGCCAGGTAGTACATGCAATGTAGCTGAGAGAACAAATATTTTTCTAAAGCAAAACCTACACACTCGTCAACATACAAACTAGTGGTTACCAAATGTTAAATGAATTGACTAGACATACGAAAGGAGTGTCGTTACCTTGGCATGGATAGGAGGCGCAGTGGGGTGCCTATCACCGCGCATGAGCCAACCCTCGTTTGCTGGCGCCGTAGTAGATCGGCATCCATCTGTACTTCCTCCGCCATGGCTCACGGATCAATGCAAACATCCATTAATAGATTCAAGCGGAATGCATCCATGGTCTAATAAAACAAGCTAAGCTCGGCTAAGGAGGAATTGCTCTCAAGGACTGAGTGTCTAATCGAAGCTTTGTAATGCTGTGGTTGATGAGGGAAACGAGAAAGCGAGGGAAGCTAGCATTAGGGCGCCTATTACTTACTACTCTCTCTAATTAAGGTAAGGATAGTGGCTTTGATATGCAAATGCGTCCATGTCTATACATTCTTAAGTAAAGGATACTAAAATGTTGTTCTTCATCATGTATGAAATTTTACCTTCTTTTCGTGTCTCCGTCGAAGCGCCTGCATCTTCATCTTTCCCGTCGACCTATATCGCTTCCGCCTTATCCAACCAGGTCACCCAAGCGGAGCACTCAAGAAGCAAAGTGGAAGAGCTGTGAGGAAGTCTAATTGTCTATTCAAATCTAGGGTGAAAGGACATAATAACACTGGTAATCAAGAGAATGAGGGCGTTTGGAGTGCATGCTCGAGTGGTAATGAGGATTTGGGAGTGCAACAATGCCGTTTTGGCGAGCTTAAGTTGGAGCCCTGTAGGAGGTCTATACGTGACTGACGCGTGAGAGAGAGTCAGTTGATTGTCCTTTTGAAAAGCTCCGATGGGGCTTGAGAAATAGAGCGAGCTGTCGAGAGTACGTTTGAAAAGACCCGTCGAGGTGTATGAAATAATAAGAGCCCGTTGAGGGTACCTTTGAAAATCCTCACTTGCTCTCATTGTTTATTTTCCAATTCTATGCTCGTGTAATGAATATTGCCATATTAGATAAGATCTTTTTATTATCTTTGCATTTTGACATCATTCAAGAAATTATTTTAAGCAAGTAATATGTCTTGTGGCAATTTGGTGACTTCAATTTTTTTTAAATGAACATGTTAGTAAAAGAAAAAATGGAAATTACAAGTATAAGGTTTTTATTTAAGTGAATTTTAAAAGCAAATCATTTAAGTGAATTCTTTTAAACACAATGGCATCACCAAATCTTGAATGAAAATATACATGAAGATGAATAAATGGTGCTTTGTTTATAATTCATATATTCATGGATGTAAAGACTTGACTTCATCATTTGAGTGAAGATATACAATGTTGTTAACCTAGTTTTGTGATTTCCAAAACACAGGAACAAAATAAGTATAGGGGTTCTTTTGAAAGGAAAAGTTAAGCAGTCTATCGTTATGTGACTAAAGTCACTGTCAAAATAGAATTTAAGTTTTGAATACTAGCAAAACACTCTTATTCCCAAGGTATTGAATTTGATGGTCAGTCCATTAGTGCAGTGACACAATGAAGTCCCAGTCCTACCTAGTGTTCTATTAGGAGGTCAAAGAGTCTGATCAAATTGTCAGGTTTGGTCAAATTGTCAAATGCATGATCTATCACCTAGTCAAATGCCAAGATAATATTTTGTATAATATATATAATTCCTTCTTTATTTGATATTTATGTTTAGGTCAAATAGTCCAGTAATTGCTCTTTTGAGCCTATCTTCGCAGCTAATGCAATATGTCTAACGAATATCAGTATTCTATGTCAAATAGTCTGGTCAAATAGTCTTTGCAGTGGTCAAAGTGTCTGGCAGTTGTGCAAAGTATGTTGAGTTTTGAATTACTCACCAAGATTTTTCTTCTTGGACTTTATTTATCCTTTTAGGTCAAATTGTCCAATGTACACAATTAGATCCTACATACAAAACCACATGGGTCTAATAACTAATTGTGCTCAATCTCTACCCTAAAAACCATTCTAGGAAATAGAACCTAAGACCATGCAATCTAAAACCTATATCCGTGACTTTTTGAGAAAGTATAAAGTAGCTTTAAAGTATTAAAATAACACTATAATCATGCATCCGCCATGAGAATAGGGTTATATTTAACTTTTAACTTTAACTTTTATCTTTGCTTTTAACTTTTTAGGTTACTTTATGTTAAAACTTTAAAAAGTCAAAATTAAGTCTAAACTCATGCATCCGCCATGAGAATAGATTTAACTTTAGTTTCTTTAAGTTATATTATATTCTATTTATTCTATTCTAGCTTTGTTATGAATTTATGTATTCATTTTAGAATGTTATGTTTTGCAATTTATTAATGAGTTTTTCTTTTATAAATGTTTGATTTCACTTTTGAATCATGACACTCATGAGTTTGAAATGATACTATGAATTTCATCACATTCAAACTTTAGCAGATTTTTGCTATAAAGAGCCTCTTTTGAATTACCATAAAATATTCAATTTTGATTATTTTCCAAATTTGAAAGTTTGTGTGGAATTAATGATGCAAATACTGCATTCCATTAGTTCAACATAAATTCCAATTTTTACTTTTAGGTATTCAAAACTTGAATCGAAAATATGAAAAAAATACACAGTTTTGATAAAAACTTTCACAATGCAAATCACAATTCCACCACGACACACACACACTTTATAAATTCCTTCTTGAAAGGATTACAACGAGATTTTATTCTCGTATTCTTTCTCTAACTAACACCTGCAAAACACAACCAAGCACAGCCTCTCACCCGTGGCAAGAGAAAATTGATTAATAAAAGTAAATGTATAGTCAAGCTCTACTGCATCTCTCTACAGCTCCAATATTCTTCCTCGTCTCCCTGTACTCAATTCTTGATCACACCAGTGCTCATGCTTTGCACACCGTCTGTTCTCACTCACTCTTGTAAACCACAATAAACCCTATTTCCTCCTCCTCACATCATCACCACAAACAAATAAAAAGATTGTTTTTGACACATAATTCAGTTTCTCATGACTGCACGGACAAGAAATCCAAATTTAACAAAGTTTGATGGCCTTACTTAAGATTGCTGGCATTGAATTCCACAATTTTAGGCAATCAGGGCTTTTTTTTTTCAGCAAGAGCAGTCAACTTTGGAACCAAATGCAGATGATGATTGCCACAACGTACCTTCACACCGATTGCGCATTCACAGTCACAGAGTTCTTCACTCTCGTTTCCCAGCCACCTCAAGTCGACGACCTCCAGCAGCACTCACTTTGGTTACTTCAGCATTATCAGGAACTGAAACCCCGGCTCACAGTCACGGCACTCTTCAAATCACCGGCGCTCTCAAACTTACTGCGCTCACACTCTGATCGCTCCACTCAGGTTCAGCAACTCACGCTCAGGCTCCTCAATTGTCACGGCACTTCAGTAACGCACTCCGGCTCTCAAAAACTGCAGCACTCTCCACCTGCACTCTTGTTTTGATTACTCCGGCACTGTTCACACACAAATTCAGCCGGCGCTCTCTCCGCCTTCAATCACCGCTCCACCTCGGTACATACAGAAACTCGATCACAACTCCAGTACTCTCAACCTGCACTCCTGGCTGCAAAATACCGGCGCTCCGGCACACACATCAACTTCAGTATCACTCCTAGTATTTTCCGTAACTGAAACCCCAGCTCTCACTCTGCACCTTCAGTCACCGCTCACACACTCACGGCACCGCTCAGAAATCTCAGTCACCGTCACCGCACTCACAGGCTGCCGCTCTCACAGCGACTCCTGGATTACTCCAATACTCACGAAAACTCAAACACCTGCAATTTTCCGCCGCTCGTGTCCACCGCCTCGACACTCACAAACCCTCAGCCAGCACCCACAAGCAACCAAAAAAACGTAACACCGTCGCCGCTCTGATCAACCACCGTCGTTGCGCCCTTCAGAAAAATACCGGCGTTCTCTCCGCTCACCGCGCTCACACAGATTCACACAAAATTGATCACAAACTCCAGTACTCCGACACTCACTCCAACAATTTTAGTCGCAGTGAACACAGTGAACACACACACTGTCTCAGGCTCAGGCTCCGCTCAGTTCTTTGTGAAACCTCACAGACTCTGCTCACATGGTACTCTCACAACAAAGAAAAACCCGTCGCTCATACAACTTAATTACACACAATACACACACAAGATAAGCAGAAGAATTTTCATTGAATTACAAATTGGTTTTCACAAAGAACAATGAAGACGACGAGCAAAACTGCTGAGAGAGCAGTTGCTGCAACTGCTCTTGTACAAGCGGGAGGGGTGCAACCGCTTAACTGCCACCTTTTCTCTTTACATGACACGTGTCATGACTCCACCTCTTTAAATCCCTTGCTTTTTCTTTGGCTCAACTTTTGCTTTCACTTTTGTTATTCTACTTTATTACTTTTCTACCATTCCTTGTACTTTCTTTTTAACTTTTTGATACTTTTTGGAATTAATGCATGTAATTCTACTATTCTTCTATTTTTAATTTAATTTTTTTTTTAATTTGTCTACAAATTTTAGAACTAATCTTATACTAGCCTAAAAGTTCTAACTACAAATGTCAAAAAAGTAAATATGTTTTAAGTGTCTAATTAAAAAATTAAAAACAACATTGTATGGAAGTTGTCCAAATCAATGTATATGTAAAAAAATATGATAATTTTTAGGATACATGAAATATGAAATTACAAAGTGTGTCAATAAATTCTTATTTGTTTTATAAAGTTGAATGTACAATATATCATAAACAACAATAATGCATGTGATTACATATAACATTGTCATATTCAATAGTGTTTGCTGTAAAATTAACATTGTACCATTGTAGTAATTGTATTTTGAATTGCAACAATCCAAAAGGTAGTTTGAAATTTCTTTTATACTTGTCAAACTTTTTGTTACCCTTACAAAGTCTCCTCTAAAAAAATTGCAAATGAATGGACAGGCAATAACTTATAGGACCCAAATAAACCTTTGAAGGAAAATTTTACAAATGATGACATTTATATATGATATTACAAATTTTCCATTATAAAAATTAGAAATGAGAATATTTTTGAAATATTACTAATTAGACTGAAAATTACTTTTAGTTTTAAGATAATTTTAACTTTTTGATGTACCTGCGTCGATATAATGGACAATGAACAGATTGTAAACCTTGTCTTCACTATATCCCGTATATATTTACATCCATTCGTATTTTCTTTGGCTCTTATGCTAGTTACCTACCATTTGTACGGTATGGATCTTCCAAATATGATATTGTGATTTTTTTGAAATAACAAAATTGGTTTAGGGTCAAGTTTCATTCATATTGTTCAAAAAGTGAGACTTTAACAATGATTTTCCAAAATATGTAGAAGGGGTTCTTATAGTACGCGTGACTAAAAGGCCTCAAAATCGTGTACTACTTTCTGAAGTGATGTTCAAATGTAGTGAATGTAGTGGTAAAAATGTTTATAATTATAAAACTATTTTCAATTACAACTTGAGGGGTTATTATCACATTTTATGCAACTTTTTGTATCATAATAAAATGTAATAGTGAAAATACAAGTAATTTCTTTAGTATGCCTTAGTGTAATTCATTTTTTACATGAATATTTTTCAAATTGAAGGTTAACTTTATAGTATTGTTGTGGAAACATCATTCCTCTTTATTGAAGTATGATTATAAAACACCTATCCTTTAATGCCTAATTTCCCTAACTCTCCAGATTTGGCAGTTTTGTAAAGATGCATTAGAAGATGCATCTAAAAGGGATATTTTGAACTTGATGTACCAGTAAAAGTTGTACATTATAGATTTTAGATTCTATCCATGCGGTTAGATCTATGATTGCTGTCACCAATATTTTTGTATGAATTTTGAAACTTAAAGTGCAAAATTATTTTGTAATTTACTTACAAACAAGATATTGAAATTTTTTAAATGAAGTTTGTTGTGATGGCTTGAAATGTAATATTGTAAGTGTTGTGATATTTGGAGATTTTTTGGTTGCTTAATTCTATAAGTTGATTTTTTTAACAACACTTTTCAGCTATTTTGGACTAAGGTTTTAGGGATTTTTGGTGAATCAATGCAACATGAAATGAAGTATAAACATTTCACAAATCAACCCCTTTCTACTCAAATCACACATGCATGAATTGAACTTCCCATAATATCTATAGTAAAAAATCTACACCATAAAGAGTGCATGACGGATGAATAAAATTGGATGAAATCTATACATCATCCAAACAATGGATGCATGTGTAGTTAGGGGTTAAAAGGTGCATTTATCTTAAAGCATTTGCATTTATTGCAATGTAACATTTCAATGAAGTAATGTCACACTATAGTAGATACATACGCTTGTAGGAAAATGCACTAGACCTTCAAACCACAAGCTCTCAAGAGACCATTTTTTGGTCATTGCCATTTTTGTGGATTGCCTGGGAAAAAAAATGTAAGTTTTGAAAAAATAAAAATAATTTTAAAATGCTACATCAATTCTACTTTACAACACGATTTGAACTATGTCAATCCAAGTTAGATTCCTCTCGCACGATTTTTCAAAGTAAATCATCTCAACATTGTTTATTAATGTGTTATTAAATTTTCTATTTGGAGAAAGTAATGATGCTCCGTTTGTCATTTCTTTTGATTTTTTGATGTTTACAATCTGAGACAAACCAATTTTAACTAATTATGCAAAATTTTGAACCCTAAAAGTGAAATTTATCACTTACAAATTTTTTCAAAGGTTGATGCTTTTAAATTCATTCCGTCGACGAGGGTTTTACCCCAGAAAATTATGAAGGAAAATCGTCAGCGTCGTCGTGACCGTCGTCGTGTTCGGCCCCCCATCTCCGCGCGAGTCGCTTCTGTGAGTCGTGCAATTCCATTCCTCGTCGCCGCTGTTTGCGATTGCGCTTGAGTGTGCGTGAGGATTCCGGAAATGGATCGCCGAGGGGCCGAGAATCTCCTGTGCGGAAATCATCAGGACCGGAACTCATACTTAGGAAGCGGAGAGTTATGGGGAAAACGCCGATTCAGGCGTTATGTGCGTTGCCTGAGGCTAAACGAATTGCGATTCTCTTTAACGGGCAGGTTTGTGTCTTGGACATGCGGAGTCTCGGTGCAATGGAGAGATTATCTGGCACGAAGGGCGCTTAACTCTTGCCCGGGAGGTTTCTGCTCAATCTGCGATGCGAGGCTCGGATGGGAGGTTCGGGCAGTAGAGCCTCCTCCGCCAGTTGACAAGAATCAGCGTTGTTTCAATCTTGGTTGGGATGATGCGACCACCGTGTCGGCAATGAAGATGCGAGAAATTGCAGGTGTTGATGGAGTTCTGACGATGGTGTGGCTTGAGAAAACCCTAATGGTGGGTACACAAGAAGAGTACTTGCTGTTCGCGCATATTAATTAATTAATTAATTTTTGTTCATCATTTTTGATTCATTCCACTGACCACCAACCGTCAAAGAGTTCTACAGAAACATTACTCATTTTAAATTCTGATCAATTGCGTGATTCCATGGTACCGCAGTGAGAAAGTGGTCATTCCTTATAACAAGCCGTTCATCTTGTTGCAAGGAGCTGGAGTAACTGCTACCACCATCATCAACTCCGAAACCGCCAGCAAGAGCGGGACTGCGGACAGCGCCACGTTCACAGTCTGGGCTCCCAGTTTCATCGCCAGAGGCATCGGTTTCGTGGTGAGCATTCATGCATCATCATTAAATAAATTTCCATTAGATTTTCCATGAAAATGAATGGCAAAGACTTGTGCAGAAAGCTCAAATTTGGTCCTCGTTTTGAAGCAAGAACGTGAATTAATGTTCTGTTCTCCAAATTTTTCCACGATGGTTGCATTGATTTCATTCTTTGCAATTCTTATTTATCAGATTGTGTGAACTCTCAAGATGTAAATACACTCTGAACTCGTTACTACCACACTCTCCAGTATCACATAATTCGAGTATCTGTAGATATTCATATCATGCTATGGTGTACACTTAATTTCCACATGGCAAGTTCTACGTTGTTCACAAAAGGGATCGTGATATAAAAGAGTTTTGAGTGTAGATTGGGAAATGTAGAAAAAGGTTCAAAACTAAGGAAGAAACCATGACTCACAAAAGAACGTTCTTTGGACAACTTACAAGTGAAGAATCACTTGGAACATGCATCTCATTTTGGCAATTGGAATTTAAATGAATGAATTTTGTGTTGTCTGTGAAAAGAATGTAACTGCTGCATTTCGTGATAAGTGCTGCATGGGTGATTCAGGAGGTGAGAGCATAATTTATTAATTGTGGATTAAAAATTATTGTGGTATTAATTGTTGCAGAATGCAGCTCCTCCTGCGGATCCCGGGGCTGTGAATGGGCAGGCTGTGGCGGTTCTGCTGGCAGCTGACAAGGCTGCGTTCTATGGATGTGGGATGTATGGAGGACAAGACACGCTGTTTGATTATTCTGGACGACACTACTTCAAGGATACTTAGGGCATCCTCAATCTTCACGGCAAAGTGGCCCGCCAACGGCACTTTCCCGGGGGAGCAATGGCTACGTGCCCCAATCCCGCCGTAAAAGGCACCAGAACGTTTGCGGCCCCGGCAATCGAACCTCCGGAGCCGGTGTTTTTGTCTTCTTTCCCGGAGCCTGGAAACTCGACAGTACAGCAAGTCAACTACGGATATGGCATGTCAACTCCGTAGTTCCCGCCGAGAAGGGGAATTTTTTTAAAAATGAATAGTGGTTTAGGGTATAACATATTTAGAGGTAAAATAAATTTTACATAAATAGCGGTTTTGCTTATAGCTTAAGGACGCCCGCAGAGGCAACGAGTCCCAGTGGCCGGAGCAACTTTTGTGTTTATTCCTAAACAGAAAACCAAGTAAAATTACAAAGAAACCCAAGCTTTGTAAATGAAGGTCTACTTTCCCCTTATATGTACAATTTGGGAAAAATTGCACTAGCTGGGGCCCCAGTTGTAGTAGTTGGGGCCCCCAACTGCACTAGCTGGGGTCTTTGCTTTTTTTAGAGTGTGAGCTCTATAGAAAAAGAAGAAGTATCTCAACCCAAGGAAGGGTTGGCTTTATATACTTTTCTGTTCACCATAGAAGTTAAAGTTATAACTAAGAGTTAACCCCTAAACGTCACAGCGTCCAGAAACTGGACGACGAATGATTTCAAAGCCTTCTTACATTCTCATCAACGCTTGGATGAAACTCATCCAATTTTTTGGAGATTCTTCACCAAGTTGTTGTCCTATCTAATGGTTGGATTTAGTCATACTAGAGTACATATTTTTCTAAAATTGCAAATGTAGAAGTATGTCAAGTCGTTGACCAAGCCAAAATTGCATTGACTCTAGTTCAAAGTGGAATCGTGAAAAATGAGGTCATAAATTTAAGAAACACAAAAATTTCAAAGTATCACCACACTTAAGAGTATCTCATTTCAAACTCATTCCAAAAAAATTTACTCAAAAAATATTGAAATTTAGTTTGTAATCAAATTTAGAAGGAATTTTTAATTTTAACTTTCAAATTTTATAATTAAATATTGGTGATTGTATTAGTGAATCGAACCGTACGAATGGAATCTAAAATTCAAGATCTAGAACTTTCATATGTATATCAATTCCAAAATATTCTTCTAAATGGGAGTTTATAATGTTTTTTCTCAAATTGTCAATTCCAGGGACACCGTGGTACGTTAAGGGGTTAATAAGGTAAAAGTCATCCTTTTACCTTAATAAAAATAGAAACTACAAATCGTTTCTAATTTGGCTACAATTAATTACAAGTTAATTGTTTGTGGCTTCTATTTTAACATAAAGTACTCACTTAAAAACTAAAATTAAATATAATTGTTTTTAGAACAACCAAAATCAAATAAAAAGCAAAAAGTAAACTAAAACATTAAAAGAATATAAATAATAAAAAAGTAAATAAAATTATAGTAGCAATTAAAAACTAAAATTAAATAAAAGTAAAAAACATAAACTAAAAAATCAATAAAATATAAAAAAATAAAAAATTCAGCAAAATCTAAAACCGCGGGATCGAGGGTGAGGAGCGTAGTTCGAACCCCGAGTGCCCGGCCGGGTTGGGGCCGCTTCAACGGCATATATTCTTTTTGGCATCCCGCTGCCAAAAGTGCCCCTCCAAATGCGGGTGGCGGGCCACTTTGCCGAGGCAAGATTGAGGATGCCCTTACATCTCCGGCACTATTGATTTCATCTTCGGCAATGCCAAGTCTGTCTTCAAGGTTTGCAATCTCAGCCTCAAATTCTCCTGAAGATGCTCTCAGTCTATTCATTTTAAGCATTTCTTACTTGAAAGAATAGCAATATACTAATTGCAGTGACTGTTCTTGCATTTGGGAGAGTGCTTTAGAATGTGGCTTGAGCAAGAAGAAGTTACTATTAGATAATTGAGCATCCCTATAATCTCAACTTTCCTTTAGTCCCAAGCCCGTAATGTTAAATAAGTAGCAAATGTTGAAAGCAGCTCACCTCTGTTCAATAGATACCCTTCTATAAGTCGTTGTTTTTGTAGCAAGTGAATCATTTGCACATATTAGCATTTGATTCTCCAAATTAAATCCGAGGCTGGTATGAAACTTTTAATTACGTGTGGTGCTATGTGAGAATTTCTAAGGGGAGGAAAAACCTTAAACCAAGCCCAAGAAAAATACTAAGCTTTAATCAAGACCCAGTTTTGAAATTGAGCCTAGTTCCTGAGCTTCAATCTATATTCGTGGGCTTGGCATACATGTGCCTAAAACACCCTTTACAATAATTAACCGTGAAAAGACAAGTTTACCGTGACCATGTTCATTAAGTGAGCCAAAGTCATCAATTCAAGACGAAGAAAAATGTCATCCAAAGGCCGTTCTTTTGGCCCCTTGAAGTCTTGATTGAGTAAAGGATGATTTCATTGGTGCAACCCCATCTTTAATTCTCAGCGACATTTGGTTTACTGTTGTTTTGTTTTTTTGGGATTTTTTCCTGGCAGAATTGTGAGCTTCACGCCATGGCTCAGGAATCGATGATTTCAGGCTCTCTCACAGCGCAGAAATGATCCTCCAACAACGAAGACACCGGATTTGTGTTCATAGACTGCAAGATTACAGGCTCAGGTCAAGTTTACCTGGGCAGAGCATGGGGGCCGTATTCTCGCACCGTCTACATCAACACTTACATGTATAACATCATTATCCCTGAGGGTTGGCATGATTGGGGCAGCTCTCAAAGACAGAAGTGAGTCAACTTTGCAGCAATAATAATAATTTAACGTATTTTTGGAACATTTGAAGTTTTCTCCTTTATCTCAAATAGTTTGAACCTGGTTTCGCTTTCAAGATTGAGGTCGATTCCTCCAGGATAGAAAGACGTGGAGAACGTGAGGAAGATGACAGAAAGCAGAAGAGAGACAGGGAAGAGCGGTCTCCATCACCTGCCAAGAAACCAGTGTCTTGTAGAAGGGTTGTTAGTGAAGGGAGACAGGAAAGAGCGGTCTCCGTTACCGTAGAAGAGTTGTTAGTGACAGCGACAATGACTGACTCATTCGAAACCCTAATTTGTTTTTCCCATCTTGAAGTGGTTGTATCATATGGTGATTTTGGTAGAGCTTTTGTAGAGTATAAGGTAGATATAGAATGTTCTATCAGGCAGATTTTACATGCATGCACTTCTTCATATATTTGAGGTAGACCCATTGCAAATCCTCTTCTCTGCAACCAGAAGTGTTCACAAACGTGCCAATGCCTATATTCTGAATGTTGATTTCTGATGCATCCCTTTACCAAGTAGAATAAGTAGAATCAAATGATGGACATTATAACATCTCATAGTGCACATTATTCTAAATTCATTTCAAATGTTTTTAATTTTTAAAATGTTAGTTTGTGATTTTTAATTGAATTTCAAAAACAAACCTTGAAATTTTTATTAAAAAATACTATTAAAAAATATGATAAATCCAATCGCACAGATATGATCTTCATAATGCTCAAGCAATTGATTTATATGCTCGTCATTCATGCCTAGCTTTTGAACCACAACAAAATTGTATAAATAAATTATTAAAATATGAAGTTTGTTCCAAAAGGCCTAATAGATTATGACTTCATTTCGTCGACGGTTGTGCGTAGCATTGCGTAGCCCTAGTTAAATAAATATCTAATCTTTTTTTGAAAGTTTGACCGTACGAATAATTTGTAGAGATGATGCCATGCATACGAGGAAATTGAAGTTGATAGCAAATCATTGAAGTGCAGGTACAGGTCTTGCAATTCTTTCACAACACCCTCATGACTGATTTCAGACTTTCAAGTTTACCTTGATTAGAGAGCGTCCCTCATATTATGATCTGGTCATGGTGGGACACATGTAGTATCGGGAACCTCACCTTGACAAATGTACCCCTTGGCTACATTCTACACTGGCTAATACACGGGAGGTTCCCAATACTACATTGATTTCTAGCCTGGGACTCAATGTACAGTACAGTCTCTGATCCATAGGGCCAATCAAACTACTTGGAATTGATTAGCTGATATCCAGAATGGCAGATACTATAGTTAGAGCATGCCGAGCAGCAACTATTTCTTTAATCCAACGTCAAGATAAACGGCAATTTCTCACTTGTTCACCCTAGCGATAGTGACGCCAACCCCAAGATGATGTTTGACGCCATTAAATTTGATTTCTTCACGCCAAATACTATTGTCTTGGCAGGTGCTTTTTTCTTGCACTAAAATTAATTAAGAGTTGTAGGAGATCCAGTAGCCAGCACTTGACTGACAGCATGATGGGGTGCAATTTATAATGCTTTGACAACATGGAATAAGGTGTTGGCTACAACATGATATTATATTAATATTAATTGGTGCTGCTAGGACAAGCATGCATACCCCTCCCCCTATGCAGCAGCTCATGTTCTTCCAATTTAACCCCTAAAGGACCGGAGTGTTTTTCCTCCAAAAACATTCCAATGCTGCCATTTTTACTCCCCCATGCAAAAAATCCAAAAGAATGTTATTTTTTACCTTCTAACCGTAAGATCTTGTCCTAAACTATTTGAAAAACATACACAACAAATTGACCGCACGGATTGCAAGATAATTGCGTTTGATGGAAAAAAACACCCCAAAAAAACACATGCCCGAAAATTTCAGATGCGTTTGACCACAGCTACATCAAAAAAACCTCACTACCGAAACTTGTCGCACTTCACTTTCACATTCTATATGATGTTACTTAGTTGTGTACCAATTTCGTTGCGTTTGGAGATGTTTAGGATGTTGAATAACACCTTGCACTTGTTGGGGGTTTAAAAGTTCAGAAAAGACTATATGTTTTTGGAATTGCAATATTTTCGACTTTCTTTATTTAAAATACAAATCCGAGCGGTGAAACACAAGTACATTCCACCCTCTACAAGATGGCAAAAAAAAATTTGAAAAAAAAATAAATCTCCAAGTTTTAGAAGACATGTAGCACATTTTCTAAGAATTTTGGGGGTTAGGGGGGAAATAAAGGGTGGAGGAAGGGAATTGCCCATTCCAATGTTCATGACCTCACTAACTCTCAAGGTACACTGCCACGTGGCAGTCCCTCATTGGACGATTTTAATTTTTAATTTTTAAAAATGATTTTATTTTTCAAATTTTTAATAATATTTTTAATTATGAAATTGAACTTTTAGTTTAAAATAATATTTTTAATTTAAAATAATACTTTTCAGTTTAAAATAATAATTTTAAATTTTTTTTAAATTTTTTTTTTAAATTTTTTTATGAGTTTGGAAAACGGATTGGTCTTCTGCCCCCCACAGTCCACCCCATTTTCCACACACCGCCCATCTTGTTGCCCCCCCTAAAATTCAACTATTTCTCTGCTGCCCCGCTGCCCTTTCTCCTGAAAAAAACACATTTCCTCTCATAACTTTCACATACGGTGTCGGAATTCAAAAAAAAGAATCCCCATTTTCGTGGCACATTGGGGAATCTACTATTAAATTTCCTTCAAAATTCGATTAAAAATGTGTTCATCAGAACCTACCCGATTCTCTAAATGTCCTAGTTAGGACACTTGGTCCTTTAGGGGTTAAAATAATGTTGTACCCATGAATTCATCAAAATTGTTGGGCTTGCTCTACAGGGCCACGGGCTTCTATTTATCAGTAGGGTTAGTGAGGGTCCTGGAAAGCTGGAAGCTATCCATGTACCACTCAAATCATCGGTGAACCCACAAATACGATTTTCATTCTTACCGAATTGGGTGGACTATCTATAATGCCATATTAGTTAAATTGGCCAATCTCTATTATTTTCTAGTGTAACTTATAGCTTGTTACACTAGAAAATAACAAGGATTGGCCAATTTGACCAGTATGGCATTATGTGATTTTTGAGACTTGGATTCTTGTCTTTTAGCGGCTTTCACCTAGTACCCTATTCTCACATGGAAGCTTGCCCTAAGAGGAGGATTATGCAAAATATATGAGCCTCTTAGGTTTTGGAGCATAATTCATGCCATCAAAAAATGAAACTTTGTGACTCATCAATGTTTATACAGACCTACACTCTTACATTCTTGATCTTACAAAATCTCATCCTTATGCATAATTACCTAATCCATCATAAAGATACCTTTTCAAAAAACATGAAACCAATGTGATTTCTAATTTTTTATATCACATTGTACAATTTTATCTTAAGTGGTAAGTGACAAATTGTATTTGTCAGAGAGAAATGTGAATTATGCACATGGTTGAAACCTTTGTACATATAAGGGACAAAGAGACAAACAAGGAATTTTACACCATCTTCTTTGTCTCTTTTATCTCCTTCTAATCTTTTATATGTATATCACGGCACAAAGCTCTAAGACAAAGACTAGCATTAATTCAAGTTTTGAGTTTCAAGAGTTCTGCATGCAAAAGTGCTAGTTAGTATGATCCGTAGATATGACAGAATTGACATCCAGTGTTGATTTTGGGGACGTTGTATTTCAACACCCCTATCCAGTGGGGTTTGCACTTGGGCCAAATTCTGTCCTGCACTGTAATTAAGAAAATCACAGACATCGGGCCTTGCATCTCCAAAGCTGTAAGTTTTGATGATCAGCAAATTTTGACACATTCAGGTACCCTGAAATGAAATTGACACATTTGGCGCCTGAATTTTCTTTAATTTTTTTTTTCCTTTTTTCCACATGTTTTTGCCTTTTTCAGGCGCAAAATAAAATTTCATTGCAAATAATTATCTGAACCTAAGTTTGTTAGCTTCGCACAAATCAACTACCGGTTTTGTAGACGTTGATGTTAAATTTTATTTCTTAGACTGTATTGTTGCAAGCCTAAATTATATTGGTAGTGTCTGCCCGTTACCTCAAGTTTTACCTCAAGTTTGGCAAATGGAAGAGTAGGCACCTGACTTTTGGAGCTCCGTAACCCTTCCTCCACATCCTTAAGTATGCATGCAATTCGACATTGGGGCTCTTCACACTAAAACCATATGTATAGATTCAGTGAAATTGAGAACCGGCCTCTAGATGTGTATTGGAGCTGGGAGGATGAAAAAATATTTTATTATTAAGAAAGAAGCTAAAAGCCATGCCAATCTTGAGCAAAAACCAAAGAAATATCAAAAGGAAACACTAGAAGGAAATGTGTCGTTTTTCACTTACTATAAATGAAAAAGAAATGAAACGGCGCCAAGCACATGGGTTGTGTTAGTACTGATGAGTAGTTTTGATCACAAGAAGACAGAAACGTAAGTATAATATTCCGCCACTATTCACTGTTCCCACTAAATGAGGAATGAAAAACGACAGGTTTGCTACTAGTGAAATGACTGGTATGCAGCCATGTGAAATAGTACTAGATTAGGTCTTCATGATAAGTCGAGAATAGTAAAATACTTTAGATTATGAAATCCTTCGAGCAAGCCCAGTAGCATGCCCCCAATGGGACCAATTAACACCAAGAAATAGGGTAGCAAGCCGATTTAGAGTGCGAAGTTCGCCCAGCATCAGCTCTTTCAAAGTCAAGAAGCCGTGGAGCATGCTGTATTAATTTGGTGTTGTTCATGCCATTCGAGCTTGCCTTGGCGAGTGGGATTTGCTAGCACTGAACATAGAAATGGAGAAGGCAACCCACTGGGCGATGTTGATGAGGGCCTGCAATGACGCGTGACTGCACATGCGGGCTCGGGTCACGCTTGGTTTCACACACTTGCCTTGCTGCTGGGGCTCACACTCTGGCCCCTCCCTTAACCCTTTAGCGCGCTGGCGTCCAGATTCTGGACGCCGGATGAATTTCAGCAGCTCAATTTCTGTAGGTACCAGATGTTTCTCATCCATTTTTTTTTTCATTCTTGTGCTAGTTGAATGCCATTTGAATGGTATGGATCTTTCAAATAAGATAATGTGAAGTTTTGAATATTTACAAAAGTGATTAATGTCAAGTTTCAATCTTAGTTCAAAAAGAAAGACCTTAAATATGATTTTCCATAGTAAGTAGAATCAAATAATGGAAACCATACCATCTCGTAGTGCATGTCATTCTAATTTCATTACAATATTAAAAAAAAAATTGTGTTAATTTTGGATTTTTAATTGAATTTCAAGAGAAAACCTTGCAAAATTACTTTAAAAATATTAATAATAAATATGATGAATCCAACCGTACAGATGTTATCTACACATTGACATTTACAACTTTGTTTTGTACATCAACTCCATTTTCGTTTTTCATCAACCATTTTATAACAAATCTTTGAAAACAGTGTTGAATCGGGACGTTAAAGGGTTAAGGCCAGGCTTCCATGTATGGGTGGGAGTCACTAGAGGTATAGAGGGACTTGTTCACTTAGCTTGGAGTGGGATTTTGAGTGAATTTGGCCAAATTTGAATGAATTTGGTCACTTCTGAGTGACCATGCTTAGTGTACAAGTCCCTCTTTTCTTCTAGTGAGTTAATCAAAAAATAGGAAGCCAATTCATCACCAAAATGGGGGAATGGGGTAGCTTTTGAGACCTCACTTCTTGTCTTCCAATGCCTTCCACCCGCCTGATACAAACATGGAAGCCTGCCCTAAGTAAATAGCTAGACCACCTAAGAGCATGATTAGCAGCAGCAATTTCCTTGATCCAATGTCAAGATAAAGGGCAGTTTCTCCCTCATTCACCCCAACAATAGTAACGCCAACCTCAAGATGATGCTCAACGACATTAAATTTGATTTCTTCACGCCAAATACTACTATCTTGGCGGGTGCTTTTTTTCTTACACTAAACTTAATTATGAGTTGTGGGGATCTTGTAGCCGACAGTTGACTGAGAGCATGATGGGGCGCAATTTACAATGCTTTGAACAGGGAATAAGGTGATTGCTTCAACAAAATATTGGGTGTTGTTGGGACTAACATGCAAACCTCTCCCCTATGCTCATGTTCCCCCAATTTAAAATGGCGTTATACCCATGAATTCATCAAGAGCATTATGATATTACTCATAAAAGAAAGTTAGTCCTCTTTTACCAATTACCATCATAGAATCCTACGAGACAGTTGAACACTTGGTCGTTTCTACTTTGATTCATTTGAGTTATCCGTAAAGTCACTTTGGATTTGAAGAATCAACAAAGAATTTTGCTTTACTATACTCTTATTTGTTCACTCTAAATAGTTAAAAGGTGTGGAAGATTTTGGAGGTTTATCATTATTAGGTGTGTAAGAGGTGTGTAAGAGCTTGGTGGTCTTCAAAAGTTTTTTAGCACCAAGAAAGAAGCTAAAAAAGTTTTGAAAAGTTTTGAAGAGCTTACACACTTAATAATGATAAACCAAGCTCTTGCACACCTCTTACACACTTAATAATGATAAACCACCAAGATCTTCCACACCTTTTAACTATTTGGAGTGAAGAAATAATAAAGCAGTGAAGAGTGTAATAAAACAAAATTCTTTGTTGATTCTTTAAATCCAAGGTGACTTTACGGATAACTCCATTAATCCCAAAATGATGAGAGATCGCCCCCATGGCTTTTGTCGTGGTGGCTGTGTATTTTTCTTCTTGCAATTGATTCTGTTCAATTTGTGCCAAATAAAAAAATAAAATAAAATGATGAGAGCAGCCTGGTATTCCAAGTTTCTGTTCACCATTGATCTGATCCACGATTAACCGCTACTTCAATCATTAACTGCTCCTTTAAATAGCGGCGCATGACTTGTTAGTACTCAGATATCGTTCTTGAGCTGGTTCTTCGATTTAAATAAACTATTAAACCAAATCACTCATCACAAGGAGATCCTGTGGGATTCACCTACAGGAAGAGGGAAAATTCAGGAGGGAAAATTCAGGAAAATTCAGGAAAATTCCTATGTAGGAATGAAGCTTGAAATAAATCTTAAAATTTTCCACCAAACTGTCTATAGGGGGTTAAATTTTCCTAATTCTACTAGGTACTTTGAGCATTCCTATATCATTCGTTTGTTCTCAATTCCCTTAGCAAATCCCCTATGCATCAAAAGTCCTTCATACACTATGAGGGAACTGTCTATTTCTTCCCAGATGGACACATTAGAGTTATTTGTAAAGGCATCCGGTCCTTTGTCCTGTATTTTTCATGGACCAGAGCTGGTACCAGAGCATTCTGACACCACTCTTCCTCACGGTCCCACCCCACTACCCAATTCTTCTCCCTCCCTCCAAATTTTTATGAATAAAAATTTCAATCTATCCAGTGTTCTATTCTGAGTCTACAGTGAGATCATGCCGATCCTCTCCTTTCCAAATTACAGGTCAAAAAGAAGGGTTTTGAGGTACTTTACAAATAACTCTATTCCCTCACAAGTATAATTGGAAGAAGGAAATCACAAAGAAAACCAACAGAGATATTTTCCATACGGAAGACCCATAGAATCTCCTTGTGTATGCAATGTTCCAACCAAAAATCCTTCGCAAAATACCTTGATTCCCATCAACTGAATCCTGCAGTACGTGTCCATTCGGATGAGTACGTACATGCAAATCGATCAGTTGAGTAAGATTGGTCGGTTTTGTATTCAGTAATCGTGCAACTGAACATGAAATTGACCAATCTTCCTCAACTGACTGGTTCATGGCCCATTCACATACATCAATGATGCCGCATGCATGCGTGCGTCAGGTAACTTGGAGGAAATCTGTTGGCAACCAAGAAACATAAAATATGAAATTAGAAATTACTCCAACGCATGACAAGAAGAAATGCAACGCAACAAAGGAGCATAGCTCTACTTGCAGCACTATAATGTAGTTGCACAGTAGTTGTAGCAAGAAAAGGCAAGGCTTTTAATATTTTCAGTTTCTGGGTTTTACCTTCCTTCATTTCAGGAACGCAGATGCAAGTGCAGCAGTGGTTTGGTGTGAATGGGCCTTCAGGTGCACGCCCGGCTCCCTGTGCATGGAGGTGCTACGTCACCCATAACCTTTGATGACATATACTTGTTGTCTTACATCCACGTCGTGACCTGAAATTTTCTGCAACCTCACAACAACCCCTTCATTTAAATAACACCTAACATATGAAAATCACGCTCGAGATTCCTTGCTAGACTCAGACTAGCCCCAGTAGGGCGGAATATACTCATAATTACTTAGACATTTATGCTGTGGAACCCCACCTCATGATAGTCTAGAACATCGTGCCGTGAGTGACCCGAAAAGAAACCTAGTCTCGCAATCAAACCGTGTTCATTCCAAAACGAGAAAGACTTGCAGTGACCTCGTACCTGACATGGATCCAGACTCTGACGTTTAAGACATGCTGGAAGTGCATCCATGGTCACATTCGTATAAAACGATGGCGTGATTCAGAGCACCAAAATCGAAACTATCAATCCCCCAAAACTTCAAAACAATAGGCTGGACTGCTTAGAATTCTGGTTTTAGTGAAACTGCGCCAATTCCACTGAAATTAATCCGCCATTATAACGAACATAACGGGTCAGGTAGTGTCGGTTTCCGCAAAAACTTGAATATATAACTGTGTTGATGCTGAGCACTTTTCTCCATTCGTAGTCCACCTTATGTTGCAGTACCTACGTCCACAACACAGCCACTGCAACGTCGTGTAGTTAGCATGCTACTGACTCTTGAAGTTGGACATATTAGATAAGTAGTAATGCATGTGGACATGGAGAGGCTAGTACTCAATTAAGCGTGAAAGGCCTGCGCAACGTGTTAAGCGTGAAAGAATCTAATTGCGGAGCTTCCCGGTGCTTACAAGGAACCATTAAACACTCTATAATTGTGTTTCCGGAATTCTCATACCGCATCTCAACGCCTGAATGAAGGTGAGCCCAGAGAACCCAGAGTACGTATAGTGCTATCACAATATGCTATGTCTTTCGAGGATAGAAATGTAAAGCGACGCAAGCTATGTCTTGGAATGGCGAGATGGGTTGGAAGAGGCGAGTCTATTCACTAATCGATCAACGACCAAAAAAAATTCCCGTATGGAAAACAGGGACACGATTGTAACTTTCCCAGATCAAAATACACTACAATCATCCCAAGAAAGTTACAATTCTGGGAATTTTTTCCCACTTGCCATATGAAATCCCATGTGGGAATGTCTTTATTTCTCCCTCTGAAGCTAGCCATGGAAAGAAAACTATTGAGAACTAGACTCTCTAATTAAGAACAATAACTTTGAGATTTCATCTGGCCATTCAATCTCATCAAGCGACAGCATGTCGAAAGCCTTTTGCTTCCATTCTATCGTCATACTGGTTTGCTTATAATCCTCACATTGATTCGCAGTTTATAACCTTCAATATGTGGTTACACGTGGCACGTACTGGAACAATATGGCCCTGCCAGATTCTGCACTCGCACATAACCAACGATCCAGCTGGTATCCAGTGTCCATGAGCCAAGGAATATATATACAAGACCGCAACATGTTTATCTGAAGGACGGTCCGCCCGAAGCACCGATCTGCAGCCACGTACTTGCAGAGTAACTTTCAAAGCTTTGAAGTTCAAAATGCTCCGAATCACTAGTAGAAACTAGCACAATGATCCACAAAAGACCCCACATGACAAACTAGACTAATTTTGGATCGTCCTGATGATTCACAAGAAGACCCCACATGACAAAGTAGACTAATTTTGGATCTTCTTGATAATCCACAAGACTTGATAATCCACAAGACTTGATAATCCACAAGAAGACCCCACATGACAAACTAAACTAGTTTTGGATCTTCTGAGGCAAGCTTCTCTACTAGAATGGTATTACTACTGGTGGAATTTACATGCATATGCTGATTCTCTTCCACGCTTTGATCGCCAAGCAAGAGGGTCCAGTACCTTCATTGAATCTTTGCACATGGATGCTGGAGCTTTGAAACTTGCAAGGCTATCCAGGCAACAACTGTTGAAGATGCTGGATTCAACTGAGTAGTCTTTATGTCACGACTTTATACTCCTAGTTGATTCCGTGCATCCACAGATTGAAGTAAATGATCCTTAGAGTTGCTCTACATGAAGCACCCGGCCCCGCTTTTGCAGATAATAGACAATCCGTTCACTGTTCAACCTCCTCTTATTCTTCTCTAATAAAAGTGAGAGCGGGTCTCTAAAAGAGAGTGGTTTAAGGAAGTGCTAAGCCCTTCCTATTGCACTAGCACCCGTCCTCTAATCTAAAGCAGGAGCTAAAATTGGATTATTCTCTCTGCAGAGAGTGGGCGCGGGTCTCATGGAGACTCTCCCTTAAAGCATCCGCACCCTTCTCCCCTCAATTCATATCTTCACTGTTATCATCACATTCAAAATTTGGTATCACAAGTTAGTCTCCACACCTTGAACTGCTATGTATCCCTCTATATATTCCATAAACCAATCACAAATTCACAATCACTATACATGGGTCATCATCATTGTTCATCAATTTCGGATACCGAACCCTTCCTTAAATTAAATATATGAGCACGATATTAATTATATCGTGCTCATATTTGGTGGCTTTGTTACCGTAACCGAATATGCATGTTGGATTTCATTCACTTCGTAGAGAATCTCGAGAATTCCCTGGTAGGGTAGGCATGCTCTTACAAATTGCAGGAGAGCTCCAATGGCCCTCTGCTGGGTGGGCATTGGTCATTGACATTACGAACGGACCGGACACTTTATTCACGCCGGCCTCAATAGAGGTCCGGAGTTTCTATCTATCTGCAGGAGAGCTCCTGAAACCCAGACATTGGCGCTCAGTCTTATATTTTTGTCCTAAGGATTGTATCTTCTTGCACCTATTCTGGAAGCGCCTGGTGTCCGGTCATAGAGCACCATCATTCCTGTAGAACTTGTGTATAGTGTAAGTTTTGCGAGCTTTTAGTGGCCCAGCACTGTATATTCAGGAACCTTTGCTTTTAATCCAGTGCCAAATGACTGTTGAATGTGATGAAAATTCTGTGCTGGCCGGCTGTTGAAAATTCCGCACTGTTCTACATGCGCATGATGCAACTTGTGCTCCATTCGCCACATCCGGAAATATAATGCACTGTTCTAAGTCATTTAATTTCAGTGCTCGCCGTGCATGAGGACATTTGAGTTTCTTGTATGATACTCCCAAATAGTGCCCACTTGCTGTACTCCGTACCCTGGATGCAAGCAATTGGAATTTCGGAATGATGGAGAGGTTAGAGTTTTCCGCAAACTCATGGGGGTTCAGAACCTCAGAGCATTCCCACCCATGCACTCTAGGACGAACCCTCTCAAATTATTCATCTATATCTGAAGGGCCCTTGCACTCACACTCCCCCACCCTTGCACGCCCTTCACGTATCAAAAGTGCGCATCAAATAGTCAATGAACCAATGACAAGTAGAATGGGAGGAATAATCATCAAATAGTCAACTCAATAGTGTTTTCAAGGCCCAATTTTTAACACGCTAGAATCCAGAGTCAAGAAGCATTTTGAAAGGCCCCTTGAAACTTTTCATCCACTTCTTGAGGTCAGAGACCCTCTGAGGCCATGGGTGGCCATGCTCTCAGTTTAGCAAATTCCTTGGGATACGAAAATTGGCCCGAACTTTGGTTGGTGGGGCTGTCAGTTACTGGTTTTTCTATTTCAGTTAAATAGATCCAAGAAAGACCCACTCCATGTAGATACGTGTCAAGCCAAGGAAGCCCATGTGTAAGAGCATCCACGAGAATAGAAACTGAGGTTGGGAAGTTTTTGAGCACCGTTTTTGGTGCCTTGAAACTTCAGACCTCTAGTTTATTTACAACATCTGACATGTCTACTTTTATTGTGCTGTCAACCTCTCTTTTCACAAACTGTGGTCCACTCACCCAACTGTAGAGCACTTTGCGGATAACTCTATTGTTGACCGCTACTTCCAGTTTTTCTCATCCTGAGCTACAGTACGAGCGTATAGCTGTACATACCCTATTAGGACTATGTAGATTATCCTTGGAACATTCTTAATTTTATTTATGTGACGCAATAGATATTTTTAGATTTATTTATTTATTGTTTATTTTTGGCAAAACTTAAAGTAGATTTCACCGCAAGAGAGAACAGTATAATCCCAGGATGAATGGCTGGGGTGCGGACCCCAAGCCAGAGAAGGAACTAAGGTTGATTGTCCTAAAACCACCAACTTAAGCAATCTAGCCTATTTTTGGCAGTTCTAAATTCGAAAAAAAATATGACTGCATTCGAAATAGGTTTTGACAAGGATTGCAAAAGAAATTCAACATCTCATTCGCATTTGTCAATTTTATACAAACTTCCAAAGTGGAAAGTAACCTGTGACCCAAATCAAACCTCCAGGTTTCCCCATGTTCACACCATGTGGGCATGTGGTACTAACTTTCACTCATAATGATACCCAAAACCACCAACTATTTCTTCGCGATGCTTGGCATGTCATTGGTATCCTTAAATAGTGAAATTGGTGGATTTGAGTCTCAACTTTGGTGGCCCCAAGAAAAGTCTACATGTCATAATTGGGGGAGGTGGCGGTTTTAGGACATCCTACTTTACATAGCATTTAGGGCCGCTTTAATACATATGAAGTCCAACGGTTTTCTATTCAACTTTTGGTAAAAAAAATTTGGCTCTTTATAGTTAATACCAATTTGAACATAAAAAAATACTAAAGATTTTTTGGACCAATTTCAAAAAAAATCCCATATATCCAAAGACAGAAAAAAAATAAAATCCCAAAATAGAATGTTATTTCATTTTTCCACTTCAAACTCAATAAACTTGCAATCCATACAGGCCGTCTTCAGTTGGGTGCATTTGTATCCGTTACTTTTGCAATGAAACAAGTTTCATTTGTGTAAAAAAAAAAAAAAACAACCCTTCTCCTTTCTATAGTGGATGGTCCACTTACCGTATTGCGACAGCCAGCCAAGTTCGAAGCATATCTATTTGTGCCATAAAAATCAAATATCAAAATTGTTCCATGATCTAAATATTGCAGAACCAGCCCAATTTGGTACAGCTGTACTCTTGTACTGGAGCTCCTCCTTTGAAAAAGCTGGACATAGCCTGAGAATCTAGCTGTCCACTATCTCACTTGCCAGTGCTTCAAAATTCCATCCATTCAATTTGTGCCAAAATAAAATTAAAAAAAAATTCCATCCATGTTCACTCCTCGTTTGAAGCGGAAGATGTACTTTGAGCTTGCAATGAAATCTCCTTTTCATATTTGCTCAAATTAAAATAAAATTCCAGCTATAGTGTAGATTGTAGAACCAGTGCCCACGAAGAAGTTGAGCCAATAATTCTTATTAGTATAAGTAGAATTATTATTATTAAATTATGTTTTAGTTAATATTCCTTAATTTTACCTGAAATAGTTATTTTTTATTTTTTATTTTGGCACAAATTGAAAGAAATCAACTGCAAAAAGAAGAAAAACAAAGCCACCACAGCGAAAAAACCGCGGGGCAAGGGACACTAACTACACTAAATAGTATATTTACACTAAATAGTATATTTAGTGTGAAGTGATGAATAATGTGCTTACCCCTACTACTTGTCTAACACTAATTGTCAATTTGTGGGTAATTAGTGTTATCAGTTATCATCCAATTTGATTCATTCCATTTCTAAAATTTCAGTTTTTCCATCTAAACTCTCATCTCAAGTTTCATTTCTTACTCACACTAAATATTCATATCTCAAAAGATCACAATGTGAAAACGTTACTATTCTTCATAAATAGTGTGAGAATTCACATTTAGTGTTCTTACAAAAGTAGGTTTTTTGATATTTAGAGTGATGTTCACAATTACAGTGCCTCACACTAAATATACTATTTAGTGTAGTAAAGAAAATAGTAAATTTCTGAAGCATCGGTGAGCTATTTGTCAAAAAAAAAATTCATTTGAATCCGCTATTTGAGAAATGAACCAGCTCACATGTCTATCTTTAGACTACACTAGGGTGTGTGTCGCTCCACCAAAACAAAATAATTGACGTTATTGTAGGATCTCATGTAGGTTCTCATGTGGGTTCTTAGAGCATGCCTAGCAGCAGGTGGTTTGGAGGGACCAATGTCAAGATTTGGTGTAGTCATCTCCACTTGCTTTGAAGTTTGGCCCTGCAACTACCCACTAATGCTAAATAATAGTTTTTGGAGCCAAAGTTTGAGCATCAGGAATTTCCGACCCCACTGATTCTGCACTGATTCAGTGCGTTTATCGTTAAACACTGATTCCGCACGTCATACGTGCATTTAGAAGTGTCGTTATGGTACGGAAGTGACATGCATTACTAGAGTGTCGATGCAGTGTCTTTTCAATGATTATCAAAAAAGTGTTGTTTCCGCATGAAAGTCGTGCTTGACGGAATCCGTGCGTTAATTGTGTATTTACATCACATGGCTGATAAAACACGGATAACGTGCGGTTTTAGTTAATGCAAATTCAGTATCGTATACGTATCATATTAATGCCATTTATTATATTCGTGCGATTTCAGTATCTATTATAATGTAAATTATTTTTGTACGACATCCGTGTACAATATTTTAATATATTTTTTGGAATTTTTTGGAATCTTTCACAATATTTTATATTATTTTGGAATATTTTGGAATATTCCAAGAATCTTCTTTAAATTATACTTCCGGTTTAATTTCCCAAAACATTTTTAGATCTACATTTATAGAGTTTAGAAGCAATACACATTAAAATTTCAAAGAAATAACATTTTATATTTTTAGAATTAAAATTTGGTATTATTGGTTATCATTGTACTTTTCATCATAGGAGCAAAAAGAAATAGCTCACAACCACCACGATTTTGGCAAAAAATAAATAAATTCAAAATATTATGAAAAAAATCCTAGATATAGAAAACGTCCTGCATAATCTAGTGCAAAAAAAAAATTTGGAAAAAAAGTTTTTTTCACATAGTTAAAAACATTCAAAGTTCGCTGAATAAAAAAAACAGCTCACAGCCATGATCTGCCATCACGATTTTGGCAAAAAATTAAAAAATTAAAAATATTATGAAAAAAATCCTAGATATAGAA
This sequence comes from Pohlia nutans, assembly GCA_022496805.1. Classification (NCBI taxonomy): domain Eukaryota; kingdom Viridiplantae; phylum Streptophyta; class Bryopsida; order Bryales; family Mniaceae; genus Pohlia; species Pohlia nutans. The sequence goes on along the minus strand of CM040091.1, from coordinate 12,405,085 downwards.
AAGTCCTGCATAATCTAGTGCAAAAAAAAAATTTGGAAAAAAAGTTTTTTTCACATAGTTAAAAATATTCAAAGTCCGCTGGAAAAAAAAGTTCGATAATTACGAAAAGAGTTCCATTCTATGCATGAAGAGTTTGAGGTGGTTTGGTGGATTGGAACTTGATTGGCAACCGGGAGGTCGAGAGTTCAAATCCCACTATTGGCGATAGAGCTTGGGAAGCTATGGTGGGCCTTACCGCACGAGCGGGCAATTTCCGTGTAGTTGAAGTGGGTAGCGAGGAAATTAATTATTTTATATTATATTATATTTTATATTTTTTAATAATACTATTTTGATCAAATTTAGATATAAAAAGAAAATAAAATCTAGATATGGAAAAGATGATGTTGCACGAAAAACGCACTGAATCAGTGTAGTTTTAACCCCTAAACGTCACAGCGTCCAGAAACTAGACGACGAATGATTTCAAAGCCTTCTCACGTTCTCATCAACGCTTGGATGAAACTCATCCAATTTTTTGGAGATTCTTCACCAAGTTGTTGTCCTATCTAATGGCTGGATTTAGTCATACTAGAGTACATATTTTTCTAAAATTACAAATGTAGAAGTATGTCAAGTCGTTGACCGAGCCAAAATTGCATTGACTCTAGTTCAAAGTGGAATCGTGAAAAATGAGGTCATAAATTTAAGAAACACAAAAATTTCAAAGTATCACCACGTTTAAGAGTATCTCATTTCAAACTCATTCCAACAAATTTTACTCAAAAAATATTGAAATTTAGTTTGTAATCGAATTTACAAGGAATTTTTAATTTTAACTTTCAAAATTTATAATTAAATATTGGTGATTGTATTAGTGAATGGAACCGTACGGATGGAATCTAAAATTCAAAATCTAGAACTTTCATTTGTATATCAATTCCAGAATATTCTTCTAAATAGTAATTTATAATGCTTTTTCTCAAATTGTCAATTCCAGGGACACCCTGGTACGTTAAGGGGTTAAAGACGATTAAATCACGACATTTGACGACTATAAAGAGTGTTGAATTCATACGTTTTCAATGGATGTATCAATCGTGTCGAATCAGTACTATATCCGCTTGTACGAACATCGTGTCATATCAGTGTAGTTGCGATGAATGACGCAACGATGCGGAATCAGTGCGAAAATCGTACGAACCCTTGAAATATCGGAAATCGCACTGAATCAGTGCAGAATCAGTGGGGTCCGAAATTCCTGATGAGGTTTCCTCGTCATTCACAGAAGCTTTGACCAGTGCAAGCAAATTTCTTACACCAAACAAGCAAAGATGCTCAATCAACAATTAAATATCAAGCTTGAAAACTATTCACCAGCCCATGCTACAAGCAAAGATGCTCAATCAACAATTAAATAACAAGCTTGAAGACTATTCACCAGCCCTTGCTTCAAGGTCATCAAGTTACTTTCATAAAATCTTTGTTTTATAAGTTGCCTTGGTGTTGGCTTCAGGAATGTTGCTACTTCTTGTATAACATTCCTCTAAATTAAAAATGACCCTCAAATTAATGCTTGGTAATTAATGCTTGGTGGACATATTTGTTCTGGAGCTGCTCTTATTGTGTGTCATTTTGCTAGTCTACTCGAGCGGTGATTCTACTATGGAGCAGTGCATTGTAGGATGTGGCGAATGGAGCAGATGCCTGAACCGTAGATACCACTGTACCTGAGTCGATCTGCTAAGCTCCAAAAAAGAAAATTATGCACAGACCAGTGTGCATATTAAATTTCGAAAGCCAGCCAGCAATGATTGAATGGAGCGTGAGCCAGGATTTCTGTCCGGGCCCCAGATATGATGCACGCAATTTAAAGCAATGGCTGAGAACAGAAAGGTACAGTGGCCGGACTACAAGTAGCACAACTCACACTCTACTAAACTACAGGACGAACTAAGATGCTCTATCCCCGAACACCAGGTGTCTCCAGAATCGGTGCAATACTCATGTGTGCACAAGATACAATCCTTACGACAAAACTGTGACAAATACGTGAGAGCGCCAATTCCTTAGTGTCTAAGTTTGAGGCTCTGCAATCAATCCGAGCACTGCTCTATTCTCTTTGCAATTGATTCTTTCAATTTGTGCCAAAAAATAAAAATAAATCCGAGCACTGCAGGCCGGGATCATTGACTTCTGAGTATGCATGGAATCAACCAGCCTGAGTACGACTACGAGTTGAATCTGGCATCTTCGGTTATTACCTGGCCGGACAGCTTGCCAGTTTAATTCAGCATTCCAGGATTCGTTCAGAGAGCTGGACCTACTTGTTCGGCGAATTGTAGATGCTGGAAATAATCGGTAGTTCGTCCGGAGCAATCTTTTCCTTTAGAAAGCAGCTATGGAAGTGGTTGCAGATCAGTGCTAGCTTAGGACCCAGCTTTCGCGCCTTGCAGTGATGTATCGATATGTTGTGTCTACATCGTTGTTGGATCCTGGATACTGAATAATTGTTGATTGTGTGCGAGTGACTGTCAAAACTTGCAGAGTCTCATTGTTCCAGAATGCTTAACCCTTAAAGTTCCAAGAAGCCCAGATTGGGCCTCATGTTTTTCTCGGTAGTTTTGAGTAGGTCTTATGTGAAGTTTCTTTTGATCAAGTTTCTTTCTATTTTGTCCAACGCATGCAATATTCTTCACTCATTTCGGTGATGTAAAAATTGGTCCAATCTTAATTATATTTTTCACAGTATGATCAATTGAATTTGTCGTTTTAAAACCATGAATCCTTGGTCCTTTAGGGGTTAAGTATCACATGCATGTAACCGGAGCGGTAGCCGTTTCTTCCAAAGACTGGTGTCTTGAATGTATCCATGTTGTTGAAGAGGATATGGAAGTCAGAGGGCAAAAAAATTTAATATCTGTGTAGTGTCAGTTGATGTTACATCAAATGTCTAGAAATGAATTTGTAAGGTGAATTCTGGAAGCTACCGTTCTTAGGGAGGGTCAAAGTTTTCATTCCAGAGCTAGCTCATTGACAGTTGCCCTTCAAGTTGGTTAGTGACTAGAATCGCTTGTCTCGCCTTTCCAACTAACAGATTAGTTACGTCGATTGATATACATGTGCTTCCGGTTTGCACGAGTTCCTAAAAAGATTAAGCATGTTGCATGTGATAGAACTTACTACAGTAGCCTCTGGTTCCTCTGGGCTCAACTTCATTCTGTTCGGAATTTCGGATGCGGTTTGGGAATTCAGTGGCTCGTAGTGAGCAGTAATGCATTATTTACTTTAATTTTGGTTGCATTCGATGGGACCGCTCCTTCACCGCCCACAGATCTGAACGTTAGTGAATTCAATATTAACAAGTCCAAAGGATGCTGTAAATCTATGAAGGCAAATCCTTCGACTGTAATACTTAACAGCGTCTCTTCCTAAACTTCAATTCCTCTCGTCTGAGTCCTCAGATGGACAGTAGTTCTCCGCTTCCTGTAGATCGAGGCCATGGTCCTTATTGTCAAAACAAAGCGATACATGTAGCAACGGAGACCTCCGCAGTGGTCTTCGTATATATGAAGGGTCTTGTAAGCACAGGGAACCTTGTCCGATTCACCGGGAAGTAAACATTACTGCCAAACTGCTGTTTATAGCAAGTTTTGCAAGTGGTTGTTCTATTTAGCAAGTGATTACCAAGAATTCACCATCAGTCTTGTACCCATTACTGCCTGGTAAATTGGACAAGGTTCCCTGTGAAGCTTAACTCGCTGTGCATGCATTTAATAGAGTACTGGCCTCCCCATGCCCACATGCATCGCTCATTATTTGATACGTCCAATTACAAGCGTTCAGGATTCGGTCAGTAGCATGCTAATTACACGGCGTTGCAGTGGCTGTGTTGTGGACTGTAACAGAAGGTGGACAACTTACAGTTCGAAGTATCAAATGGAGAAAGCCAGCAACAACACGATTCTGCACTCAAGCTATAACCGGCTCATTTTACCCGTCGTAATGGTGGATTTTAGCGCAGTTTCAGTCGCAACACTGATACGAAAGTGTACACAGTCCCAGTATTGGAAGCTCTCAGGGGCGCTTGATAGTGACGATCTTGGCGCTCTGAAACACGCCATTATTTCATGCGACTATGACGATGGATGCACTTCCAGCACCTTAACGACGCTCCAGCTTCAAGTGCTACTGAGAGTCTGGATCCATGCCATGTATGAGGTGACCATCAGTACCCACTCTCACTAGCTCGTTTTGGAATGAACGTCTGATTAGATTTCTTATTGGGTCACTCATGGCACGATGTTCTAGATTCTCAAGGGGTGGGGTTCCAAAGTCCAAGTAATTATGAGTATATTCCGCCCTACGTACCGGGCCTAAGGGACTAGTCTGAGTACGTCTAGTAGCAAGGAATCTCTCTCGTTTCTCACATATTTTGTTAATACTTAAAATGAAGCCAGGTTTTTTTGCGAGGTTCAGTTGCAGAGTTTCGGGTCACTAGTACGTGGATGTAAGACAACATATGTTAAATTAAAGGCTAGCTATCCATGATTGACGTGGCACCTCCGTGCACAGGGTGCCGGGCGTGCACTATCAGTCAGTTGAGGAAGAGAGTGACATCATTCCGAGTGAAATCCGAGTGGAAACGTACTGCACGAGTGTTTTCGACGATGTTTGGTTGGAACTCTGCACGAGTGATTTTGTTGAATAGTTTATTTAAATCGAGGAACCAGTTCCAGGCTTCCAGCACGATTTCTGATTGCAGGCGGCCGCTATTTAGAGGCTCAGTTAATGATTGGAGTAGCAGTCAATCATGGATCATTCAGATCAGTGTTGCAACAGAAACATCAGGTTGATCTCATCTTTTTGGGGGATAAATGAATCAATCAGAGTAAAACCGACCACTGTCTCGTAAAATTTCATGGTAAACGGAAATTTACTGGGTGGCTCAAAAAGTATCCCAAACACTGAATGATCCTAAAGAGTAATGAGGGCGTGGATACCCTATGTCCGGCGTTGTTTGTTTCGACATAAGATTATTAATTATTTGTGTCAAACATTTGTTTAAGGTGACGTAGACTTCTCAAAATCTACGTGCAAGTTCAATGTCAATGAATGAATTTGGCTCTCTCGTGCAGTAGTCCTGGAATTAAGTTTCTGAGCACTGAATGTTTTCATCAGCAATTCAGCATTGAATTGGATGAAGTTTATATTCATCTGTCATGTTACTTGTGTGGGTACTCAGGAGTCAAGAGTGCTTGGGGGAGAGGATATGGGTTTTCTTTACTGGCATAGATCTTCTCACTGGGAGATAAATACAAGATTCCCATATGGGAAACGCGGGCAAATTTCTCAGAATTGTAACTTTCCCAAATCAAAACTACACTAAAATCATCCCAAGAAAGTTACACTCGTGGGAATTTTGTCCCACTTCCCATATGAAATCCCATGTGGGAATGTCTTTTTTGTGTCTGTCTAGTGGTATGATAAGGACTATTTCCAAGAAGTAGGGTTCTCATGTCTGAATTTTTTTTTCCAACTTGACGTCTTATTACCGTATTAGACAATAGACATCAAACGAGTGTCAAACATGTTAGACAAGCTCTAAGATGAAATATTCCTGAAATTCTAAATATATATAGGTATATTCTTAGAATATGCTTGTATGACTTGTAGATAAAGAGGAGATATCCACATTTACTTTCTCAACTGTTCATGCAAACTTAACCCTTAAATGTCAACCCTGGCCCTTGGGCTTGGTTTTTTTAATTTTCAAACCACTTTGACCATGAATTGCTAATAATGAAGAATGTTTTTTTATGAATTTTCTTTTTCATGCATCATCCATAAGACCATAACGAGAATACTAGAATAGTATGTACCTTCATTTTTAGAATGTAAATTACTTTTATATTTTGAGGTTAAATCTCAAAAATACTCCCTTCTTTCTACATTAGGAAAATAATGACGTTTAAGGGTTAAAAGAAGCCTAGGTAATCCTGCTACAGTCATTAATTAATTTATTCATTGACGATATTCAATTCTAAATGGATTGACATGAAATTATGCTTAGCATCATCCTTCAGTTGGAAGTTCTATTCGCTAGTCGTGCTTTTGAAGTCAGACTATGAGCGGGCCTGTAAGCATTATAAATAAGATGCTCGGTCCCTGGTTGAAGAAATTATGTAAGTCTGTACAAAGTTTTGGGAAGATTCAGTAACTTACAATAAACTTTAGTTAACTACATAAGATCGAGCGCAGACAGAAATGTAGTCTACAATCAGATAATAAGGCCATATTCGTTAAATTGAGACTCTTCAAGTACCGGTGGTTGATTTGTGAGTTTTCTACGTAGTTGACATAACCTGCAATGGAAAGAAATTTTCATTGTCCAGAGTAAAACTTGGAACCGAATATGTGAAAATTTGCTGATCATCAAAATTCACACTCAGGGTCCATTGATTATTATGTAATTATTTCTGGTCAACAGTAATGCAAAGGTCCTGACATTGAATTCCTGTAAATTTAACCCCTAAGATCGATCTTGCCCCCAGCCTGGAGGTGTAGATCGGGGGGCAAAATGATTTTCGGTTTGAGAACTTTCTTAAACACAGCATCCCAATGTTTTTTTGGGGATTGAACATTGTTGTTTCAACAGGGGTTACATGCTCTACTGTAGTGTGAAGTGCCTTAAATTTAGATTTATACAAATTGTTCCTGCTGTCGTGGCTCTGTATTTTTTTCTCCCGACAATTGTTTTCTTTCAATTAGTGCCAAGAAAATAAATAAAAAATTTATACAAATTATTTTGTCTGTATTAAACAGGCGAGGAAGGTAGCTAGGTACTAACAGTAACTCCTTAGTGCTTACGTTGACCATTGAATCGTTTTTGGGGTGGACGTGGGCCTGTCTGTAACACGGATGAGTCACCAAATTACATGATTTGGGGGCGTGACTCGCGCTCAAAAACCTACAGAGCTCATTCTTCCGTTATTTATTCTCTCAGTAGTTCACAAATTTTCTTTTCCTTTTTTGTAACAGTCAGAATACTCGCGGCCCCAGAAATTTTCCAGCTTTTTCACAGCCCGGGTACGCAACTCCTATATTACACGCAGGGGGCATCGGCATTAAAACGCCTTAGAGGACGGCTTTTGTAAAAATTATATGAAATTATACAAAAATAAAAGGACTAAAAAGTTGGGTGAAGACCAAATTAAGTAAAATGAGATGTAGAAAAAGTTGGGTTGTATATTCATTAAAAAAAAACCTCCCCAACATATATAAAGAACTGAAACACCTATGCATAATTTAAAAAAATCAAGACGAGAAGTTGCCTCCAATTAAAATTAAAAGTCATTGGCAGTGTTTTATTTATAATAAAGAAATCTTAAAATTTTATTAAAACGCCCAAAAAGTTGGGTGGTTTGGCCTATGGTACATGTATTAAAAAAACTTATATAATTAGGTTTTTCATGCTATTATATGCTTCAAGGAGTATTCATTTTTTATATATAATTACATTTTTGGATTCCTTCTAAGAGGGGCTACAAGAAATTCCCGTATTAAAACAAATTATATGACTTGAGATTGGACTAAAATGCATTATAAGTGATTATAATCACGTCCATATAATACAGGAGTTGCGTACCTGGGTTTCACAGCAGCCAGCCGGTCAGGGAACTGGCCGGGCCGGCTTGTCCTCACTGGCTACGATCACTCCGGCTCTTACTACAGACACTTCTGATAAGACTGTCTAAGTCCTCCTGGAGCTCAAGACTGGCTCCAAGCTTCAGGCTGGGCTCCGGCAACCCCCGCCTGCTGCACTTCGTCTGGAGCTTCAGCAAGACGCGCGCCGACCCCCGCCACTCGCTTCGTCTTCTCCCAGCAGGAATTTGATCCATCGCAAGCCAGGGCGGCAACCGTGTCACTCTCGATCCCCGGTACGTACTACTCTCCACCTTAATCCGCAGCTTCGAACACCATGACCAGCTCTCTAATCAGGGTTTGAAACTTGTCTGAAATCAGTTATGAGGGTTTCGTGATAGAGCGCTAGATAATTGCAGGATCTGTACCTACACTTCGATGGTTTAATGGTCAGTTATGAGAGTTTCGTGATAGAGCGCTAGATGATTGCAGGATCTGTACCTACACTTCGATGGTTTAATGGTCAGTTATGACTTATGAGAGCTTCGTGATAGAGCGCTCGGTACTGGAATCTAGGTACCGATCGCCCAGGTACCGATCCTTTTTCCACCCGATCTTCCCCTGCGGCAATTCTCGCTTGAAACTGGACCGACACATTTCGGGATTCGCCGCAGCCAGAAGATTGTGGGGGAAGGCACGCGAGCCGACAGTCTTTTGTTGCTGCAATGGCGTCCGTTGTTGCTGCAACCTCAGTGGAGACAGCGGCTGCATTTTCTGCCGCTTCAGGAGCCTCCGACTGTACCACCGGCCTCAAGAGCGCGGCTCTCTTCTCCTCCAAGAGTCAGAGCTTGAGCTCGTCGCCACTCCTCACACAACATCGCAATTGAGGAAGATGAAGTCGAAAGAGCCATGCTGGTTGTCACTTCTCCCTTGCAAACAGCAGGCTCTCATATGCGATTCCCTGTGTGATTTCCCTGCGAGTCTCACTTTTCCCACTGAGTCTCACTTTTCCCACTGAGTCTTAAAGCTTCTTATTCAGTAGTTTACTGTTGACTTACCGGCCTATTTGTAAAAGGAAAGTTTAACAAGTGCCAACTCTTCAAGCTCGGTGGGAATTAAAAGTGAGACTTAAAAAGGAAACACACACCTATAGGGAAACCATTATGAGCTCCCTGTGATTCTGTGAAAGAGCCATGCAGGTCGGTAGAAATTCCAGTGATGAAACTGATTTAGGTGATTGTAGTTGATGGCAAAGACGGAAGGGCATGCCTTGGGAATACAGTGCCTTTTGTTATCTACTACGGATTCATGACTAATCCAAGCTCTATTCACATCGCGATGGTGGCCACTCACAGGAAGTTTTCGAGACATTAGCCAGGGCTAACGCAGTGTGAGTTAGCCCCATGATTAGCCCCCTAACAAACGCAGCGGAAAATCCTGAATTTTCTTTCTACTTTGGACTTTAGACCCAAAATGATCCCATTTTGGGTCTAACGGCTAAACTAGCGACCACACTTTAGCCCCTCCCGCAACATTAGCCCCGGGGCTAATGTCTAAAAAACTTCCTGTGACTACACCGTCGAATCGTGGAGTGGATCGAGAGAGTGAGGACGAGCCGTTCGATCTGGCAAGGCCGAGTGATAAATCTAGGTCGTTGATAACAAGACATGCGCGCTTTGTCGTAAATCGCCGCAGCATTCAATCATTCCAAAGCAGTCATGCATTCCTGAAAGAGGTTCATGTTTATTTCTCCCTTTGTGTGTTAATAGTTCGATCTTGCGAGGCTCTCACGATTCTCCGATGCATGATCTTGTGGCTTGGAAGGTTTCCTTCAGGAGCCTTCCTGCACTGGTACATCCCAAGCTCATGTGAATGCTGTGGAGAATGACCCGATCTGCTTAGAGCCTCAGGTTTGACTATTTCAATATAGAGTTCATGTGGGAGAATCTGTTTAACATTCTGTCAACTGAATTCTTACATTCTTCTTAGAATTTACGGATGTTCATGTGACGTACTGTAAGCACAATCTGGCAAATGAATCTGCTTGTGGAGCAGTAAGTAGTAACTAACGTTTCTCAACTACACAGCTTCAATTGGTGATCATCAAGCTGAGTAGGTCGGCAGAGAAGGTGGTCGACACCTTGCAATCTAATTAATTTCAATCGAACTGGACCACGTATGAGGTAGACAGTATAATTCTTAAAATGTACTAGCTGAGATTCAGACTTCAGACATGTATACTGCAATCATTCGGAGACAGTCCATTACATAATTGGTATGTACACATGTATCAGCTAGCATCGATCAACTCACATTAAACATGATATAAACTCTGGAACTTAATCACATCATCCCTGAATACAATATTTTAATCAGATTTGCGCTATTGTCTTTACTCTTTAATTAGATTTGAATTTAAACAATCCTGCAGGAAATCACTGAGTCACTAGTACGATTTGGTGCGAACTGCAAAGAAAATGCCACATGAATGTGTTGTTATCTGTTTCAGTTCTTCATGATCACAAGCGGGATACTTAGCCAAGGTCCATGATATACAGACTGGCCGGAAGGTATTTGTGTGGGTGTGGATTACAAGCTAACTTCGGTGTTGAATGAATGGCAGGTGGCTCATTGACCAAAGGAGCTGCATATTTGCAGGCAATCGGTCGGTGACTTAGGGACATGGCGTTCCCTCTTTTTAACTTGGATGAGCAAGCGTTCAACAGGTCAATGCGTGGAATTCTAGAGCCACGCAATATTCCGATGTTGGTAGAAGAGGAGGGCGGCGTGAATCCTCAAATATTTCAGCCTCCTCGAGGTAATGTGAGAGCTCTTGCTAGGCGTTTAACCCCTAACCGCCCAACCATCCATATTTTGGATGGTGTACGGATTTGTACTCGGATTTCTCATCGATCATGCACTTTTTGCAGTGTGAAATTTTTACTAAAACTTTTATGGGAAGTTAGCTTCTTGCAAATGTGATCCGATTAGAAAGGGTATGATTTGTGAAATTTTTATGCCACATTTCATGTTGTAGTGTTCCACCCCAAATTTGAAAGTTTTTGGTCTAAAAGTGCTCTTGAAAAAGTCAAGTACTACAAATATGCAACCAAACAATCTCCAAAAATCACTACACTTAGAGTATCACATTTCAACCCATCTCAAAAAAATTTAATATTAGATTGTCAATATCTTATTCGTAATCATATTACAAAAGAGCTCTAAATTTTAAGTTTTAAAATTTATACACAAATATTGGTGATAGCAATCGCAAATCTAATCGTATGGATAGAATCTGAAATGCATAATGTACATCTTTTATTCATTCATCAAATTGAAAATACCCCTCTTAGTTGCATTTTATAATGCATTTTTGAAAAACTGCCAAATCTGAAAAGGGTGAGGACGTTTAGGGGTTAAGTGCTATTAATACTGCACTCGATATATTTCCTTAACTTGCTGTTAGTCCTGTAGCCAGGCAGGTTGTGTGGTCTGCAAGCTTCCCAAGTAACACAGTTAGCGAGCTTAATTTCAATTAACTAAGGCTAGCTAAGCCCATTAGTGAATAACTCCTTTGATCATGATAATTATGGTGAACATCCACATAAGTATGAGAATTTGGTCTCAACTCTCAAGTGACATTTTTAATTTGTAACCCACTGGCCGGCCTGCCCGTCTCGAGCTGGTGATTGGCTCGAGCTGGTGATTGGCTTTCAGATAGTAGATTACTCACCATAATCCAAGTGAACTACATGTTATATTCTCGTATCAACCCGGTTAATTATATCAACCTACTAGGAATATAAATCTTTGGGAATAGCGTCCACCAATGTAAAGCTAACTAAATCAAATTTCAAATCAAGCAGCTCCCGCTCGAAAACTACCCCGGCGGTATTCGAACTCGAATGCTTGACGCTAATCCAAACAAACACCCTCGATGGGCAGGCTGGCCGGTCACGTTATGTTATTTCATCTACGAGAGGGCTCCGTTAGGATGGGTAATGCACTCCCCACTACCTACCTTGTGCTGCGCACTTGGTAGGTAGTGGGGAGTGCATTACCCACCCTAACGGAGCCCTCTCGTAGATGAAATAACATAGTTAGTTATGTGGACTCATGATGGAACTTGTAGTTTCATTTCCTATCAAGTACAGTTTCCCATAAGTTTCACATTAAGCCTGAAATGCTCCCATTAAGTCAGATTGTCTAAGTTAGTAAGCATTAATTAAACTGTAGACGTCAGTTCGGTTCAATGACCCACGTACAGTGTCTTTTACAAACTAATGAACAGTGAAGGCCGGATTACAGTATTAGGATCGGTAAGGGATTCATGGATGATATCGTCTAAAGTTGGATTCATTCATTAATTATGAAATAATTCAATTTCATGCAGTGTGCAATACATGGACATATAGTTTAAATAAATGGTCATATTTGTTTAACGGTGAACACTACTAATCTACTAGAAGAGTAACTCAAGCAACGTTACAACTTTTCAAGTAATTCCTCCTTTCCATAAATTGATTGATGATGTTTGAAAAAAGTCAAAAAATTAATCAAACTAGAATGATTTTCATCACATCTCTATAAATTTTTAGTTTTTTTGTTCAATCAGTATCATACAGTTTGTCCATACATGTTCATGTTGTGAAGGAGACGTATAATAGCATGTCATCCCAAGTTTTGAACAAGGCTTTCTTGAGTTTACAACAGTGCATGATAGAAACTCTCAGGGAGGTCACTTCCAAATCATTATGTAACAACGTGCAAACAAAGATAGGGTCCAAATAAATCTTTGAAAGTCAATTTTATAAATGATTTACATTAATATAGGATGCTCAAAATTGATTTCAAGAATTGAAATGAGAATATTCTCAAAATATAGTACTAATTATAGGCATAATTAAGTTTAATTTTTAGAATACTTTTAAATATCCTTTGTTCACGCGTGGTACTCAAAAGATACAAAGAGTGCCTAACCTACCTGTGTAGAAATTATGAAAATAAGTGGTTGTAATATTTATAGGGTTCCAAACAAGCTTCAGAGACAGAAAGCACTTCATCATGTGTACCTGTCTTGTGATTTTGTTTTGTTAGAATCTATAAAACAACAACTTCAAATTGAATAAATGAACTGCATCAAGTAGTTTGGGACAATTTTTTTCCTCAAAAGCATCGATCATCTATTATGAGTAAAAGAGAGTAACATTCAAAAACCATAACATTTGTTACTTTTCTTACCTACTACCCTAAGTAAATGTTGCTAACAAACCTAGCAATTATTAGTGTATGATCCAATAGCGGTTTCAGAGCACCGACATTGTGACATTCAACTGCAGAGATCAGTGGTTTCAGTGAGGCGACTGAAACTGCCTGCGCCAATTTCACTGAAAACCACCATTTTAACGAATCGCTCGTGCAGCAACTTAACTTTATTATCATCTTACTGCAGATCCTGTGCAAGGAGATCGAATCGAGGAAGATACATCACTAGAATTGGTCATGGCACTTGCTCATGACCTTCAAACGTTTCGCGACTTCGAGAGTTATGTCTTCGATCGTAGCACTAACGATTCAGAAGATGCTCCCCTGGACTCTGATTCTGAAGATTAAGCATCAGAGGACATGCATGAAGGGAGAGTCAAGTCAATAAAGCATCAAACCAAGCCCCATTCATTTCAATCTCGACTTGAAACTCCAAAAAACTGAGCCACAGTACTGGCAAGCGACGGCTCTTGACGGCTCTTGAATTACTACACGGGGCTCTTAATTACGGCTAAGCAACTCATCAGATACGTGTGCACTTCAACACCATTGATACATCGACATCCATGGTGCAAGATGAAGCTTCAGGAGCAGTGCTACAATATTCAACCAGGCATGCTCCGGAGGAGCCAGCTTCATCTCATCGGTGGGAGGAATAACTGCTCTGATTTGACATTGGCAAACGACTTTAGAACGGATATTGCTGAGATCATGAACTTCGGAGCAGGTGAAGTATCGATCCCGGCGTCCTGAAACTGACTAAATTTTGGTAGTTACCCTCTTTTCTTCTATGATTCGTGATCGATAATAATTATCATTAATGCCGGTTAATATATAACGGTAACGTGATATACATTCATTGTGTGCTTACTTTATCTTGCTAGTAGTACCTTCGAGGAAGTATTAATAGCTGTCTGACCTCTCAACTCTTTCTCTTTCGGAGAGCGGTAGAGGTTGCTCGTCCCACATAGAAGTACGTATGATTTTGCTTCAGATTGAAATAAGAATTGCTGTATCAGCTCGACTCACTATATTCAGAGCCTCACTAGTAGTAAAACTATCGTTTTTCATTTCCCACTTTGTGGAAACAGTAGTAAACAGTGACAGAATAATGTGTCTAGATTTGTCTTCTTGGGACCAAAACCACTCACCAACGTCGAAGCAACCCATGTGCCTGGCGCGGTTTCATTCCTTTTTCATTTATAGTAAGTGAAAAACGACACATTTCCTACTAGTGCCTGGTGATCGTAGTGTTTCTTGACCTCACATTTGTGCCAATTGTTGACACTCGGGGTGTTCGGTTGTGATTACAGCCAAATACAGTTTTTCCTCTTCATGTAACTCTTGGTAGTACTTTTATGTGGCTACGTTATCATTTCTCTCCAACAAGTGAACCATGTGAGGTATGTTCGTGTGCACACTTAAAAAGTGCATTTAAGCATAGTTTTTTAATATTAGACTGTCTTGATTTGTGTTCAGTGTTGTTGGGAATTGAAAGACATCAATACTATGGTGTCCAACACATCATAGTATGCATTGTTTTACCATTGTATGAATAAACAACAAACTTTCGAAGTGTTGATTATCGGTGTACATACATAAAATCAACTATAAGCTCTTGTGTTATATATAGGATGTACATTTTAGACAAAAATATATAGAAGTTTATAGGTTATAATTAGGTGTAGTTAGATAGATAGATAAAGCTTCGGTTCTTTTTTGAGGTTGGCGTGAATAAAGTATTTGTTTGACCCACCCATGAATGGAACAATGTTCATCAGACATAGAACTAGTGGTGCATTAGAGGATATTTGAGCTCTTAAAAAGGCCCTTAAGGATTGACAAAGAACCTCATTTTATTGATGTAGGCTTAGCCTAAGTGAGTACCAATGGATTCGTCTCTAGATATCTTGTATGAAAGACTAGAGTACTAGACTAGAGGACAATGAGTGCTACCGCTAAAGAATGACTCACCAATCAACTCCCTCCACCATGCTTTGAATCATAGTACCATACCACGGAGTACATGGGCACAAATAGGGGAAATGTTCTCGCCCTTCATCTTTGAAGTACTAATTTAAATAAAAACCAAGGTGCCCCACACAAGCTTTTTAAGGGCCCTATTTAGAGCTCAAATATCCTCCAATATAGGACTACTCCCCCTTTTCAAAGGTAATCAAGTAGATACTTTAGTAATCACTAATCAAGATTTAGTTAATAGTAACCAAGAATCAGTAACTAGATAAAAAAATGAGAGAAGGCTTGAATTTTAAGCATAGGTGAGTCCTAGTATAAGATTTCTTTTTCTTTTTTAGTGAACACCAACTCATGAGCTCCACAGTTGGTTGTGTGGGAATTTATCACAATTAAGTGGTATCAATTCCCGTTGTTAAGCCCATTTGAGCATTTATGTAATATACATGACTTAGTGCTGGTGAGTGGTTGAGTATAGTTACTTTACCAAATGATGTACATTAGAAAAGAACTTTCAAGAATTTTCAAGAACTTTATAACAGAAGCAGAAGAAGAATTTGTGACAAATTTTGCAAGGAATTTTGTACCAAATGAACGTTCATGTCTTTAAGAAAACACCACTTGCAACACTACTACACTCTGACTGATTTAAGGGATTATGTAAATGATTATGTAAACTAATGTAAAACGTGAAAAAAACAACAAGGGGCAACCTGGCCAAAGGCTAAGGAGTGCACATTCCTTTGGAGTTCATTCAATCTGGGCTTGCCTAGTTGGATTACCTGTTCAGTATTTAGAGTTGTGATGCTTGGTAAGTTGTTTCAGGAATTAACCCCTCAACGTCCACGCAATTGTCCAGAAAGTGGAGGATGTGTAGAATCAAGTAGAGTTTTCTCATTCATCATTGACTTTTTGCAGTGTGGGTTTTTTACTATATATTTTATGGGAAGCTAGCTTCATGCATGTGTGATTCAATTGAAAAGGAGATGACTTGTGAAGTTTTTTATGCCTCATTTCATGTTGTAGTGATTCACCCAAAATTTCGAAGATTTTAGTATAAAAGTGCTCTTGAAAAATTCAATTCATAAAAGTGAGCAACCAAAAAATCTCCAAAAACCACTACACTTAGAGTCTTACATTTCAACCAATCACAACAAATTTCATGTACAGTGCCCTCTAGTAAGTAAGGTAACCCCACTTTCAAACCTCACACTAAAACATTTATCACACTCATTGCCACGGTTTGCCAACCACAAAATTTTGCATATAACACACATTTCGTTAATTTTGTATTTATGCGCGATTTTTGGACTGAGAATCCAGAATTGCCATGGGGAGATGTCATGGAGAGATCGCCATTTGTGAGGAGGAGTGTTCTAATATAGAGGTATTGACACTCTGATTTTCTGC
Organism: Pohlia nutans; assembly: GCA_022496805.1. Taxonomy (NCBI): domain Eukaryota; kingdom Viridiplantae; phylum Streptophyta; class Bryopsida; order Bryales; family Mniaceae; genus Pohlia; species Pohlia nutans. The sequence continues at coordinate 12,388,813 of CM040091.1, read as the reverse complement.
GCCAGAGAGTTCTTTCCATGGTGGTACTGCAGAATAGTGGTGCTTCCCCATCGTGATATAGATTCATCTTCACTGTCATCTGCCAAATGACAGGGAGGCCTCCCCAGCGATGCCATTTTCAGGGTTCCCTGTGTGCAGTCATGGGCTGTGAATCTGTGATGGGGAGGCCTCCCCACAGCCATACGTCATCTTGTACTATTCAGCACTGCAAAGCCTGAACATATGGACGTGGCATTACATGCACACCATGTAGAGAAGGGGAATTTTATTTCGATTCCAATCGATTACATGAGGACATGCTTCCGCGGGTGTCCCCAAACTCTATTTAGAATTCCATGACTTTCTCAGCGACCTACCCTGCATGACGCACGTCACCCGCGGCCTCGGAGGCGGCGTGCGAGTCGGCCAAAATGGCCTTGGCATTGTCCGTATCCAACCTTGGAATCTTGCGTAGCGAGGTCTCGGCGAAGTTAACTTTCGGCGAGCTTCCATAGAGGATGGAAGTGCAGTCCACCTATTGCACGGCGTCATCACTGCCATCGTGCTCCCATTTCAAATCCCAACACCCTCTATATTTCTCTCGGTCTGTCATCACCCGGCTTCCTCTGGCAGGCCTCCAATATCGAATCTGGCACTTTCCATGGTGTGGGGACCGGGCGTCGCGCACAGCCGGTGCAAGCACCCTGCCCATCCACACTGGATAGATTGTGGTGTCGTTGGGCCTAATGAGGACAAAATTCCCAACGAGGGCGTCGCAGTATGGGTTGAACGCCGGCCTTGGTCGCCGCCGTAAAGGACCGCACCAAGGATCAGGCCGCTCGTCCTCTGGAGTTGCGTTGGCAAGATCCCTCTACCTCCGCACTTCATCTGGAGCTGGCGGGGGAGGAGGGTGGGCTGTCGTCCACTGCGTCGTCGGCCAAAACCCATACACCAGTGTCGTTGGGGCCTGCGGCGGATCGTCCGAACGGAGTTCCGTAATAATGTCCACCCAATACTGCACGTAGGCCTCCATTCGACTCCTGTAGGCCTGGCTGCGATGGCAGCCACCTTTCCAGATGTCCACAAATCTCTGGAGCCCCGCTCGAATTAACTGCTTGCTCTCACGTGACCTCGCGGCGTCCTCTTCGGTCACCTCCGAGTTCGTGCTCGGGTTAAGACCGCTCTCGCATCCCCAGATGGGCTTCATCTTCACCGGGGCGGGGTCACCTACAACACACGGGGATTCGGAGAAGCCACAATTAGTTCCATCAGACGTGACGGGTCTCGAGCTACGAGGCCCTACAGATAGAGGTAGGCCTCTCCACGAGGGGCTGTTCCTACATTACCTCGACGACAGGTGGGGAGGCCTCCCCACTAGGGACTTTTCCTACATTACCTCGACGATTGGTGGGGAGGCCTCCCCACTAGAGACTTCCTACATTACCTCAACGACGGGTGGAGAGGCCTCCCCACTAGGGACTGTTCCTACATTACCTCAACGACGGGTGGGGAGGCCTCCCCGCTACGATTGCCCCTACGATACATCAACGATGGATGGAGAGGCCTCTCCACCAACAGCGGGCCGCAAACGTCATGCCAACAACTGACCACGCATGACTCGACATACAGAAAGTACTCTCCAATCCGTCCGAGCAACACTATGTAGGGTCGGAGGCGTACCTGTAGGAAGCAACGGCTGACCGTAAGGGTCCTCCTTCCACATTCTATGAGGGCCTGCACGTGGCAGCCAAACCCCGTCCGTCGCGGATTCCTTATACTGGGATACCGGCCACCCATCGCTGTCCACAAAGAAGCGGAAAATGTGTTTGTCCTTAATCCCCTCCAATGGCCGAACATATCCCTTGATATAGGACTTGAAGTCGGCCACCTCCTGGACCACATGCGGCATAAAACTCAGCTTCTGCGATTCCATGAAGTGCTTCATGAGGTCCGCCAGCACAAAAGTGTTGCTCCTCCTCAGGACATTGGAGACGTAATTGAAGTATCCGTCGATGTCTTCGTGCGTGTGGCCGACCATCAAAAACCCGACATGTATCTCCACAAACACTTTCCGTGCAGTAAGTAATGAGAGAAACGCAAAAACGAACTGGTTCTTATTATCCTTAGCGGAATTGTCCAATTGTAGGTACAGCCTCTTTGGGAGGGGGTCCACGTGGTCAGCGTCGGCGGTGGCTTCCGGTATGGCTCCTACACATCGGGACTTCCCCCTCATGAGCTTCTCAAAGAACCGGTTCAATGGTGGTTCGTCAAAAAGGTTCTTGGAATTCCGGATGGCCGGCCTCTCCAACTTCCGGAGGCAACGCGCAAGGGAAGAGATAGTAAAGTTTGAATCGCGTGGCCAAAGATCCGTCGAGAAGTTGGCATAGGCCCCGTCGCCATGTCCATGAGTTACCATTCCAGTCAGCGTCACTGGTAGCTGCCCGAGGCCTGCGGTTCCCTTCGTAATCACCCGCAAGCGTGGAAGGGCGGTCTTTCGACTGTCCATTCCGTCGTGAATTATGCAGAGCACCTCCGCCTGGCTCATCTCCGACTCGCTCCTCCAGCTGTAGTACAGCCGGCGACATGACTGCTGGTGCGCAACGTGAGCGTCGTACAACCTCTAGTGGTACACCGCCTTTGGGCTACCCTTTGCCGCTGCTGCAATGAACTCCTTTAGCTCGTTGCACTCGGAGCACTTCGAAAACGTAGAGCCACCTTTCTTGACTTCGACGTTCTTGAACACCCTCTTCTTCATGCGGCTCACCACAGACTGCGACACATCGTCCATACCAACTGCGGTGTTCACCTGCCAAAACAAGACCCGTTACGGTGACATCCTCGAACTGCAGAGAACCCTCCACACACGCCGCTCATCGTTCACATTCAGGATGCTCCCAGTGGGGAGTCCTCCCTAGACGCATGCTAGTGGGGAGAGCTCCCCACGTACACTGCTCGGGAGCGCTCCCTATCAACGGGCGTCAGGAGACGCCTGCTATCCCCGTGAAGCACACTCCCACGGCGCGGGGACCGCCCCATCAGTAGTCGACTATCCCAACAGAGGGGAGGCCTCCCCACCGATGACGACATCTTGGAACGATAGGGTAGTGTGAAGTCAATTTACATATGACATGGAGTGTTAAAAGAAGAGAGAAGAGCGTGACCTTACATTGTTCACCTTTTTGCGGACGACCTCCCAGGTGAAGGCTACCGGGAGGTACTTTTGGACGTCCTGCTGCCCGTCGCCGATTCCCTTCATCCTGGTTGCGGGCATGACGTCGCAGGTGTCATTGACGATCGAGAGTACCGTCCCCTCTGCCTGCACGGTCGCCGGTCGACGCTTAACCTGCCCACTGTTGCCGTGACGGCCCGAACGAATTCCACGTCGATATCCCCGCTTGTAATCGTAGAAGGTCGCGCGTCCTATGCCAAGTATTTTCCAGCAAGCAGTCTCGCACACGTCCACCCCTTCCATTGTTATAACTCCGGACGTAGCCCCATCGACGACCCGAAATCGGCCGAATAGCTTGACTCCAACCTCTCGGCGCTCGTCGAATGACTTCCCCCAAAAATGTGAACGGACCTGGACGGTCTTGGACCACGGGAATATTTGGCAGCAGCTCCACGGACAACACTCTTCCATGCTGACTTCTCTAGCAACATCCTCGCCGGACAGTCTGAGACGTTTCGATGGCCGTCCACCCTCGCCTCTCAGTATCCGCGTCTTAGACGTGTAGGGTGCCTTTGGGACGCCACGCTTCAGCCTGGCCACGGCGTCTGCTAACGGATCATCCCTGTGGAAAGCGGCGATGGTGGCGAGCACCTCACCCCCTTCCAAGCGCACCGATGTGAGGGGCCATCAACGGTGCGACATCAACTCTCCCGCGGCGGCGTTAGTCTCCTGGAGTACAAGAACTCCAACCTCGTCGTGCCCCAAAAGAGCGTCCAAAAATATCTCTTCGGGCATGCTTGCTTGAATTCTGCCTGCAGCTACTACGGCTCCACCCTCACCTTCGAGCACACATCTTTTTCCTCGCCATAGAATTCGAGGTGGAAAGCGTCGAAGGCCGTCGTCCATCATTGATTCTTCCTCATTGCGAGAGGACGGGGAGGCCTCCCCATGGTCGTCATATTCACTATCATTGACACTGTCCCCGCCATCGTCATTTCTAGCGAGGTCGTCGGTGTCATCCGTCGCGTTAGCGGCAATGATGGCATTCAAGCATCGCGAGAAATCGTTGGAGGCTGCGCCGGAGTCCGCAGCGCCAGCTGTACGTACAATATCCACATCAGGCCAAGGAACTTGCTTGCCGATACAGTCACCAAGCCTCCAGGAATTGAACCCTGCCAATACTGTATTTTCAAAGTCGGCCTCAACGGTGGAGATTCTTACGAGAAACATCTCGCATTCAAGGCCGTCGTCACCAACATGTCGGAAAGGACTAGACACCACAATGCCGGATGCAGCCACTCGCCCATCCATCAGTAGGAGGACATCTTCGTGCACTTGCCAGTTCGCCATCTCTTCTGCCGGATACAAACACGCCGTAATTCCCATCAGTGCCATCACGCACGATCAGTTCCGCAGGCTCGGCATGACAGTTAATCCCTCCAAACAACTCGCCAAAGAGACGGCGAGTGAGAGATAGAGAGTGCCCCCCAGAAACAATTGCCTAGCTATGGTAGCAATGCCTGGGGGATTCACTCTACCTCCACCTCACAGACTCTTGCAAGGATAATTTCTGTGCCAGGATAATGGACTCCAAACGCTCCAAATGGAGGGCAAAGTCGGGTTGGCTCCCCACCTGGCGCTCCGGGAGGCCTCCGTGAGGCGTGACGGGGGCGACCGTGGAGGCGCGGCGGTCGTCCCAGGCATCGAGTGGGGAGACCTCCCCATCACTTAGCGCTCCACACGGAGGGCGAGGTGGGGTTGGCTGCCCACCTGGTGCTCCATGAGGCCTCCGTAAAGCATGACGGAGGCGACCGTGGAGGCGCGGCCGTCGTCCCCAGCATCCGAGTGGGGAGACCTCCCCATCACCTAGCGCTCCACATGCAGGGCGAGGTGGGGTTGGCTGCCCAACTGGCGCTGCGGGAGGCCTCCGTCACGCTTCACGGAGGCGACCGTCGAGGCGCGGCGGTCGTCCCGGGCATCCGAGTGGGGAGACCTCCCCATCACCTAGCGCTCCAAAGAGAGGGCGAGGTGGGGTTGGCTGCCCACCTGGTGCTCCGGGAGGCATCCGTGAAGCGTGAGGGAGGCGACCGTGGAGACGCGGCGGTTGTCCCGAGCATCCGAGTGGGGAGACCTCCCCATCACATAGCGCTCCAAACGGAGGGCGAGGTGGGGTTCGCTGCCCACCTGGCGCTCTGGGAGGCATCCGTAAAGCGTGACGGAGGCGACCGTGGAGGCGCGGCGGTTGTCCCGAGCATCCGAGTGGGGAGACCTCCCCATCACCTAGCGCTCCAAACGGAGGGCGAGGTGGGGTTGGCTGCCCACCTGGTGCTCCAGGAGGCATCCGTGAGGCGTGAGGGAGGCGACCGTGCAGGCGCGGCGGTTGTCCCGAGCATCCGAGTGGGGAGACCTCCCCATCACCTAGCGCTCCAAACGGAGGGCGAGGTGGGGTTGGCTGCCCACCTGGTGCTCCGGGAGGCATCGGTGAAGCGTGACGGAGGCGACCGTGGAGGCGCGGCGGTTGTCCCGAGCATCCGAGTGGGGAGACCTCCCCATCACCTAGCGCTCCACACGGAGGGCGAGGTGGGGTTGGCTGCCCACTTGGCGCTGCGGGAGGCCTCCGTAAAGCGTGACGGAGGCGACCGTAGAGGCGCGGCGGTTGTCCCCAGCATCCGAGTGGGGAGACCTCCCCATCACCTAGCGCTCCACATGCAGGGCGAGGTGGGGTTGGCTGCCCACCTGGCGCTCCGGGAGGCCTCTGTGAAGCATGATGGTGGCCGCCCATGGCGGGACTGTGGTTGTTCCGGCCTATGTAGGGGAGACCTATCTACGGGCATTGTCTGCTGGAGAGACCTCCCGACTGGCATCCTAGGGCTGACATGTAGGGAGGCCTGCCTATGAATAAGACAAATCGGCTAGGAAGATCTTCCTTCCACGTGTCAGACGGGGAAGAGTGTCGTCGACGAAACAATATTTCCGTACACAATAAATGACAGAAATAGAATCCTACAATAAATAAACCTAAAAACAAGGACAAAACATAAATGAGCATTGCAGTAGGTGCGAATAAACCCACCTGCCACATAGGCGGCTGACGTCAGAAAGGACACGTGTCAAGCGGTGGATGCGCCACGTCGACACAACAACATTTAATACAGAAATTACGCGGAATTCAAAATGACCGGGCTCTCAAAATGGTTGGCAGCATTGAAATGGCGATTTATCGTAGGGTTTCAAACTCATAGTTTTCCATCCTGCCTTCCCATTGGTGGGGATTCGCAGCCGTCGGATTGCACATATGGACGGCTCAGATGGCGCCACGCGTCCAGATATTTGGGAAGATACTTAATATCCCTTATACACGGCCGACACCCTCCTATACGCGGCCGAGATCCGCTCGTACAAGGCTGAGAACCGCTCATACCCGGCTGGCATTCCAAGCTACACGCCTAAGACCCGGTCTTACACGGCCGAAACTCTGCCTACTGTAGCCTGTGGCAGTGGCGCGCGGACGACCGTCAGATCTAGGGCAACCACCCTAAACCGTTGGATCAAGCTCAAGCGGCTCCGCCGCACTATATAAGGTCTTCCCAAACCTCATTTGTCCTCACTCGCTTTTCCTGTCGTCGCGAAGCGCTGCCCAATTTTGGTCTCGTCTTCCTCGACACAAATATCTTCTTCCACGGCTATGGAGTAAGCTCTTCAACCCTGCTCGGTTGTGCGTTCAATCTATTTTATATTGTCTCTGGGGAGATCACCATGGACCTCCCCATCCGTTTTGTAGAGAGGACTCCCCAACCCACCGGCTCTGGAGCTCTTTTCAGCAACTTCCCTCGGGAGCTCTCCCGAGCTGCTTGTTAGCTAGGTCTCTCTAGATACTAGTTGCTTGCGTGCGGAGCTCTCCCGAGGCGCTCGCGTGGGGACATCTCCCGAGTAGCGTCCGTGGAGAGAACTCCCGAGTAGCGTCCGTGGGGAGATCTCCCGAGTAGCGTCCGTGGAGAGATCTCCCGAGTAGCGTCCCTGGGGTGATCTCCCGACTAGCGTCCGTGGGGAGATCTCCCGAGTAGCGTCTCTGGGGAGATCTCCCGAGTAGCGTCCGTGGGGAGATCTCCCGAGTAGCGTCCGTGGGGAAATCTCCCGAGTAGCGTCCGTGGGGAGATCTCCCGAGTAGCGTCCGTGGAAAGATCTCCCGAGTAGCGTCCGTGGGGAGATCTCCCGAGTAGCGTCCGTGGGGAGATCTCCCGAGTAGCGTCCGTGGGGAGATCTCCCGAGCAGCGTCCGTAGAGAGCTCTCCCTAGGTGCGAGGGTGGAGAGCTCTCCCCAGGTGCAAGCGTGGGGAGCTCTCCCTAGGTGCGAGCGTGGGGAGCTCTCCCCAGGTACGAGCGCAGAGAGCGCTCCCCAGGTGCGAGCGCGGCGAGCTCTCCCCAAGTGCGAGGGTGGGGAGCTCTCCCCAGGTGCGAGGGTGGGGAGCTCTCCCCAGATGCGAGCGTGGGGAGCTCTCCCCAGCTGCGAGCGCGGGGAGCTCTCCCCAGGTGCGAGGGCGGGGAGTGCTCCCTAGGTGCGAGCGTGGGGAGTTCTCCCCAGGTGCGAGCATGGGGAGCTCTTCCCAGGTGCGAGGGTCGGGAGCTCTCCCCAGATGCGAGCGTGGGGAGCTCTCCCCAGCTGCGAGCGCGGGGAGCTCTCCCCAGGTGCGAGGGCGGGGAGTGCTCCCTAGGTGCGAGCGTGGGGAGTTCTCCCCAGGTGCGAGCATGGGGAGCTCTTCCCAGGTGCGAGGGTCGGGAGCTCTCCCCAGGTGCAAGCGCGGCGAGCTCTCCCCCGGTGCGAGGGTGGGGAGCTCTCCCCAGGTGCGAGGGTGGAGAACTCTCCCCAGGTGCAAGCGTGAGGAGCTCTCCCCAGGTGCGAGGGTGGAGAGCTCTCCCCAAGTGCGAGGGTGGGGAGCTCTCCAAGTGCAAGGGCGGGGAGTGCTCCCTAGGTGCGAGCGTGGGGAGTTCTCCCCAGGTGCGAGCATGGAGAGCTCTTCCCAGGTGCGAGGGTCGGGAGCTCTCTCCAGGTGCAAGCGCGGCGAGCTCTCCCCCGGTGCGAGGGTGGGGAGCTCTCCCCAGGTGCGAGGGTGGAGAACTCTCCCCAGGTGCAAGCGTGAGGAGCTCTCCCCAGGTGCGAGGGTGGAGAGCTCTCCCCAAGTGCGAGGGTGGGGAGCTCTCCAGGTGCGAGCGCGGGGAGTGCTCCCTAGGTGCGAGCGTGGGGAGTTCTCCCCAGGTGCGAGCTTGGGGAGCTCTTCCCAGGTGCGAGGGTCGGGAGCTCTCCCCAGGTGCAAGCGCGGCGAGCTCTCCCCCGGTGCGAGGGTGGGGAGCTCTCCCCAGGTGCGAGGGTGGAGAGCTCTCCCCAGGTGCAAGCGTGGGGAGCTCTCCCCAGGTGCGAGCGTGGGGAGCTTTCCCCAGGTACGATCGTGGAGAGCGCTCCCCAGGTGCAAGCGCGGCGAGCTCTCCCCAGGTGCGAGGGTGGGGAGCTCTCCCCAGGTGCGAGCGTGAGGAACTCTCTCCAGGTGCGAGCGTGGGGAGCTCTCCCCAGCTGCGAGCGCGGGAAGCTCTCCCCAGGTGCGAGGGCGGGGAGCTCTCCCCAGGTGTGAGGGCGGGGAGCTCTCCCCAGGTGCGAACGTGGGGAGCTCTCCCCAAGTGCGAGGGTGGAGAGCTCTCCCCAAGTGCGAGGGTGGGGAGCTCTCCACGTGCGAGCGCGGGGAGTGCTCCCTAGGTGCGAGCGTGGGGAGCTCTCCCCAGGCGCGAGCATGGGGAGCTCTTCCCAGATGCGAGGGTCGGGAGCTCTCCCCACGTGCAAGCGTGGGGAGCTCTCCCCAGGTGCGAGCGTGGGGAGCTTTCCCCAGGTACGATCGCGGAGAGCGCTCCCCAGGTGCAAGCGCGGCGAGCTCTCCCCAGGTGCGAGGGTGGGGAGCTCTCCCCAGGTGCGAGGGTGGGGAGCTCTCCCCAGGTGCGAGCGTGGGGAACTCTCTCCAGGTGCGAGCGTGGGGAGCTCTCCCCAGCTGCGAGCGCGGGGAGCTCTCTCCAGGTGCGAGGGCGGGGAGCTCTCCCCAGGTGCGAACGTGGGGAGCTCTCCCCAAGTGCGAGGGTGGAGAGCTCTCCCCAAGTGCGAGGGTGGGGAGCTCTCCAGGTGCGAGCGCGGGGAGTGCTCCCTAGGTGCAAGCGTGGGGAGCTCTCCCCAGGTGCGAGGGTGGAGAGCTCTCCCCAAGTGCGAGGGTGGGGAGCTCTCCAGGTGCGAGCGCGGGGAGTGCTCCCTAGGTGCGAGCGTGGGGAGTTCTCCCCAGGTGCGAGCATGGGGAGCTCTTCCCAGGTGCGAGGGTCGGGAGCTCTCCCCAGGTGCAAGCGCGGCGAGCTCTCCCCCGGTGCGAGGGTGGGGAGCTCTCCCCAAGTGCGAGGGTGGAGAGCTCTCCCCAGGTGCAAGCGTGGGGAGCTCTCCCCAGGTGCGAGGGTGGAGAGCTCTCCCCAAGTGCGAGGGTGGAGAGCTCTCCAGGTGCGAACGTGGGGAGCTCTCCCCAAGTGCGAGGGTGGAGAGCTCTCCCCAGGTGCGAGGGCGGGGAGCTCTCCCCAGGTGCGAGCGTGGGGAGGTCTCCCCATATGCGAGCGTGGGGAGCTCTCCCGAGGTGCGAGCGTGGGGAGCTCTCCCAGGTGCTAGCGTGGGGAGCTCTCTCCAGGTGCGAGGGTGTGGAGCTCTCCCCAAGTGCGAGCGCGGGGAGCGCTCACTAGGTGCGAGCGTGGGGAGCTCTCCCCAGGTGCGATGGTAAGGAGCTCTCCCCAGGTGCAAGCGCGAGGAGTGCTCCCTAGGTGCGAGCGTCGGGAGCTCTCCCGATGCCTGGGCGTGGGGAGTTCTCCCCGGGTGCGAGCGGGGGGAGCTCTCCCCAGGTGCGATCGTGGGGAGCTCTCCCGATGCCTGGGCGTGGGGAGCTCTCCCCAGGTGCGAGCGCGGGGAGCTTTCCCCAGGTGCGATGGTGGGGAGCTCTCTCAAGGTGCGAGCGCGGGGAGCTCTTGCCAAGTGGGAGCGCGGGGAGCTCTCTCCAGGTGCGAGCGCGGGGAGCTCTCCCTATCAGCGTGCTTGGGGAGCTCTCGCTGGCAGAGTGCGTAGGGTGCGCTCCGGAGCAGCGTGCGTAGAGAGCTCTCTCGAGTAGCTTGCTTGGGAGCTCTGTCCAAGCCCGAGCGTGGGGTGATCTCTCCACGGACGCTGCTCGGGAGCTCTCTCCACTCGCGTTGTCTGGGAGAGTTTGCTACGCGCGCTGTTGGGGAGAGCTCCCCACGCGCTCTGCTCTGGAGAGGTTACCACTGAGATGCTAGGGTGAGCTTCCCACGCTCGTGCCTGGAGAGAACTCCCTTCACGGGCGCCTAGGGAGATCCCCACACGGAGGTTGCAGTATCCACCCGCGTCTGTTTGCAGCGCTTGCAACGGTGGTGTGCTCGGAGCAATTTGTAAATCTCAAGCATACGGGGATCTCCTTACAATGCCAGCATGGGGTGGTCTCTCGACAATCCACACATTCGGTCTGCTTACCATCTCACTCTAGGGAGGTCTCTCTACAACTTACGCATTTAGGGAGTTCTCCCTACCATTTCACCTTGGGGAGGTCTCCCCACAACCCAAGCACGGGGAGGTGTTACTACCATTTCACCCTGGGGAGGTCTCCCTACAGTCCACGCCTGGAGAGATCTCTCCACAACCTGTAGCATGGCCTTCCCCAAAACCAAGAATGGAGGTCTCTCTACAATCCCACCCTAGGATGGTCTTCCAACAATCCAATCGTGGAAGGACCTTTGAACGATCCCCTGATTGGTTTTATATAGGTGCGTTGTCTGACTCGCTGTCATTGATGTCTTGCAGGGTCGATATGTCCCAGATCCCTGATGAAATCCGACCAATTACGCTGAAGCCTCTTTGCGCAAACGCCCTCGACGATGCCCTTACTGGCTTTAAGAACAAGCCGGGGTGTGCCTTTGTTTGCAACCCCAATATCTTGAAGTGGGGCATAGATGTTGAGACAGCAGGTGTCCGCCCAAAGAACTATTTTTTGTACGTACTGGCATCCGCACCCGAGCGCCCATCAAGCCTCCCCACACCGCTGTGCTGCAAGTGATTCCTGCCCCCGGTGCGCAGGAAGTCGATGTTAATATGGAGGAGTGTCCGGGTGGGCGTCGGCTTTCTCGACGAATTGCCTTGCGTTTACCTATTGCAAAGCTTTCCAGTGAGCTGTCACCGGCGCTTGAGGAGAAGGGATTTCTGTTTACCTGGCAAACACAGGTCTTCTCTCAAGGCGATGTCCTAATTGGATTCCGAGACATATTTGAGGAATTTGAGGGCATCGACGACGACGACGCTGACCAGGGTATAGCACTCACGGCCGGCGCAGCACCTTCTCCAACCAAGTGATCTAGAAGGAAACCCGTCAATCCTGAGTCGCGAAGGCTGAAGGACATGGAGGACGCCATCATAAAATTGGAGAAAGCGTTCGACTTGAAGAAACACGTGAGCAATACTAGAGCACTGACCGAGTGCTCCGAGTTTTTGGCTAGCCAGGTGGACCATCTGTACCCCTGGGGCAACTCTGCGGTGGATGATTCGGCGGGGCGGCGCATAAAGGTGCCCCTCCAAAACTTCCACAAGGCACCAGACACTTGGGTGTACCGCAGCATCGTGCCTAAACGGGTGGACGAGTTGAAGGCCCAATTCATCGGGAATCGGAGCACCGTGCAAAGGCTCCCCATCATTGTCATCCCCGTGCAACCAATCCAAGGTGCGGAGCCTGGCAAGTTTGAAGTGGTGCCTACCATTCCTACAGATCGCGATGCGATGGCCACGCACCACTTCTGGATTGTTGGCGGCCAACATACTATTATGGCATCCGAGGCTGTAATCCGCGAAAATGCGAGTGATCCCACCTTCCAGGACCAGTACGGGAAGCACGAGATAATTGTGGTTTGGACTCTAGACATGAACCATATTCGATTGTTGTCCAGGATTCTTAATTCCCGGGCCTGGGACAAGGAGAGCACCCCGGACCTCTTCGACAAAATCAAGCAAGCTCGGGCTGTCTGGAAGGAAATGGGTAGCCCTTCTGCGGTCGAAGTTAGGAGCGTTGAATGGATTGTAAGCACCCTCCCCTCCCTGTATTGCTCCCAGACCTGCTTTTGTGAATTTCTTCATTGGGAGACCTCCCCATGAGCTTGCAGTGGGGAGACCTCCCCATTAGCTTGCACTGGGGAGACCTCCCTATGAGCTTGCAGTGGGGAGACCTCCCCATTAGCTTGCACTGGGGAGACCTCCCCATGAGCTTGCAGTGGGGAGACCTCTCCATTAGCTTGCACTGGGGAGACCTCCCCATGAGCTTGCACTGGGGAGACCTCCCCATTAGCTTGCACGGGGGAGACCTCCCCATGAGCTTGCACTGGGGAGACCTCCCCATGACCTTGCAGTAAGGAGACTTCCTCATGACCTTGCAATGAGGAGTCCTCCCCATGACCTAGCAGTGGGGAGACCTCCCCACGAGCTGTCAGTAGGGTGGTATTCCCGGGAGCTTTCATATGGGATGCCTCCCTATGCGCTTCCTGTAGAGAGGTCTTTTCGTAGAGTATCAGTGGGGATGGCCTCCCCATTGACAATCACTGCCTCCAACAGGGAGGCCTCCATGCATCAGCGGAGTGGATAGGGAGTCCCTGCCTAATATATGCGCCGTTGATATTAAAAAATGTGACAAATCGATTGAATGTCCGCAGAATTTCAAGGGGGCCGTCACTAGTATCCTCAACGCCGCAGATAAAGTTGACCTCAAGGAGGTCTATGGGTTTGTCTGTGGGTCGGACGCGGCCTATAATATGTGGAGGAAGATTTCGGACCTGTGGGTGAAAGGATCTCTCCCTGATGGTAAAGGGCAAACGCTGGAGCATCGGAGGACTGGACAAGGACGCTCGACCGTAACAAAGACGGACATCAAGCCCGTCCACACGATGCCAGACTGGGCAATTTTGGAATGCGGGAAGAAAGTACTGGCGGGACAATTGTGCCTGAAGACCGTCACTGAAGAGGTATGGACTGCCCCTGCGCATTTCCTTGGTCTGAGCCCTGCCGCGACAGCGTTGCGTGGGGCTCGCACTTTGCATTGGACCTCCCATGTTGGTTTCGTTAGTGAATCCTTCTCAGGTGCAGAATGTAGGTAGACTCTAGGAAGAACTCCCCACGCACTCACCGGGAAGAGGTTTGAACGCATGCTAGTTTAGACAGCTATCTCACGAGCGGCTCGGGAGAGCTCCCCACCCACGCTGCTCGGGAGGTCTCCCCACGCGCGCCTAAAGAGAACTCCCGACGCACGCTTCTGGAGCGAGCTCCCCATTCACGCTGCTCGGGAGGTCTCCCCACGCCCGCTGCTGAGGACGCCTCTTCATGTTAGGACTGTAGGGAATCCCCGCCATGTTGGAATTGTAGCGAGACATGTCCCTGCTGGGGTTGTAGGGAGACCTCCCGAGGTAGGACCTTTAGGGTGACCTCTCCATGCGGGGACGTGACAAAGTGCTGCGTTCAAGTTTATTTTTTGATACGGAACCTGTTGTTCAGGGACTGGCTTTGCGATCCGTCGCGGACTGGGCAAAGTCCAAGAAAGAAGATATTGCCGTCATGCGCCGCGTAATGCATAAGTTCGGGCATCCCCTCCAAGGCAAAAAGGTGAACTTCACATTGGAGGAGTGGATCGATAAGGCAGATTGGTATAAAATGGACGAGACTTTCTTGCGGTACATGGCGAGGGTGGCTCGAGAGACGGAAGCAGGCCGGCAATGGTTTGATTCAGAGATGAAGGTCAACCTACGCGGTGTAGCCCAGAAGAAGTCTCTGCCTCCTCAATTCGGCCGTGCACTTGAGAATTGGATTGAGCGCCTTGGAATGGCCGAGGTGGATGTGGAGGAGGTTTACGGCCCTGTGCGCAAGTACATCTGCTTAGCGCAGGATTCCCTTGCTCATCTCCATGACCACTGGGCTGACGTGAGCGCAAAACTCCAAATCTCTTCGAAAGAAGCCCTGTACACCGTCACTAATCTATTCTCACCGGTGACGGGTACTGAGGTAAAGGGGCCCATCAAATTCGAATCCTTTTCTCCCACTTCGAGGAGTTGGTGCCGAGTGCGGAGACCACCGAGAACGTCAGACTTTTGGTGGGCGTACACATCCTGTTGTGCGGTCGTGCCCGGCTACACGACCTATTATGTTGGTATCATTTGGGTGAACCGGTCAAAATTTGGGCCATGCACGTTTGCATCTACCACCCGCACCCGGGGGATGGATTTACTCCAGACTTCTCGACCGACGGACAAATTGTACACGTTGTGTACCTCTGGCCAACGCCGGGGAAACTAGACGACGTCAACGATGCCCGGGTAAACATGGCCTTGCATGTTGGGAAGCAATACTTGGCTTCCTACATCTTGGGTGACTCGGCCTTCAGGAACGCCGAGAATGACAGGAATTATTCAAGCGGGAGGGCTCAACCCAGCCAAGCAGCGATGTCGGCCATTGCCAACTGCGTGCTCAAGGATAACAGAGTCATTGTCAACATCTGGAGCGGCGGCCCGATGACCATGGAAGGACTGGTGAGTTTCTGTGTTTCTTTGTTTTACCTACACTTTTAGAATCTGCCCCCGACGGAGGTTGATGGGAAGGCCTCCGTATCAGGAAGTTCATGGGGAGGTCACTCCACTGCAAGTTGCTGGGGAGGTCTCCCCACTGCAAGTTCCTGGGGAGGCCTCCCCACTGCCAGTTCCTGGGGAGGCCTCCCCACTGCAAGGTCCTGGGGAGGCCTCCCCACTGCAAGTTCCTGGGGAGGCCTCCCCACTGCAAGGTCCTGGGGAGGCCTCCCCACTGCAAGTTCCTGGGGAGGCCTCCTCCCTATAACCTTCTACTCCGGTCTCCCCAAAGGAAGTTCATGGGGAGGTCTCCCCACGACACATTTCTTGGAGACGTCTTTCCTCTGCATGATCCTAGAGAGGCCTCCCAGTGGAAGTTATGGGGAGGCCTCCCCATTGCAAGGTGATGGAGAGGCCCCCTCTTTGCAAGTCCTTGGAGAGGTCTCCCTGCCGCCAGTTCCTGGGGAGACCTCCCCTCTGGTAGTGTCAGGGAGGTCTCCGCACTGCAAGTTTGTGGGGAGGCTTCTCGACTGGATGTTTATGGATTGGCCTCCCGAGTAGAAGGGATATGGGAGGTCTATTTCTTGAATTATCATGGTCGTCTTGGTTTGCTCGCAGTTGGGGAGTCTGTCTAGCCATGCGGCCGAAGCCGGAGATCTGTATTGTTCTGCATTGGGAGTATCCACCTTCTCTGCGTCGCTGGGGAACCCTCCCCAGAAATGTAGCATCGATGGAGAGCCCTCCCTACCTATCTTCCGTCGCAATGGCCATTGACTTGTGTCGCTGTGGTTTGCAGTCTTGCAAAAGCAAAGTCGTAGAGTTTGTCCATTCGGAAGCGGAGATAGGACCGGCTCAGCTAATGGCCTCGCAGATCCTAAAGGTCATCAAGGAGGCCGAGGACCTCGAAATTAGAGGCAAGGACGACGGGGGAGACGGTGACAGAGATGACGATGCTTTTCAAGAGGTCGACGATTCCGATTCTGAAACAGCTGATGACGTCGCGCCGGGCGCTGATGAGCTGGGTGGTGCGGCCGATGGTGGTCCAGCAGACGTCGATGGTGTTGGTTCAAGGTTGACGTCGGACGATATTGCTGATATCACCGCATTGGAGCAACCGGGTCCGAGCTCCACTGCTGCGGTTGCCGGGGATGATTTTAGTGTTCATGCGCATGTGCCTCCTCCTCCGCTTGCGGCTGCACGCGAAGTAGGCGAAGTGCCGGGGGTGGTCGATGGGCCCAGATATAGCTTTGAACTGCGGCATGTCATGTCTGGCGTAGAGATAGAGAGGGCCCCCCGCAGCGCCCCGCCCCCATTTCCCCGACTCCAAAGGGCGGAACGCGCACATGACGCAGAGGAGTCTTGTGGACCAGAAGTGGAGAACCCCGACAACGTTTTGTCCGATGCATCTCCGGCACACGTCTCTGCGCAGGGCTGACGTGGGGAGCCCTCCCCATCCCAAAGCACCCCGCCCAGTGAGTCAGGACGACTTAGGGCGACGTCCCCGATTCCGCTGAGCTCAGACACACTTTTCGGCCGTCAGGGAGAGCTCTCCCCATCGCTGGAGTGCACTCCCGCCATGTCGGGATCTTTAAGAAAGCACTCCCCTGTGCCACTGAGTCAGACAAATCTGAATTCACGTCTGGCTGGAATCCAGCTCTGCAGTGATCCTGGAGAGGCCTCCCGGGCTTCGGGGGCCTCCGTGCCTGGGAATTGCCCCAGCGGAGGCGACGAAATCCTTGGCGGGGAGGCCTCCCTATCGCAACGGAGTTTGGAGAAGGGTTCGCAAAAGAGGAAGGCCAAAGACCACCAACAGGTAGAACCGCACAACCAGGGGACGGATGAGGATGACGGTGGTGCGACCAACATTCGGAGGTCCAACCGAGAACCCCGCCCCGTGGTTTTCCCCGACATGACCCCCTCGAGCCGAGTTGCAGGTGCTGCAGCGAATGTCCGGGGTGGCAAGGCCGGGCGTCGCGGACGAGGTGGCGAGGCCTCTGCCAACGCGGGGGGGAGCTCGCGCTCTCAGTTCCGGGCGCCCGGTGATGTCGTTGCTTCTCCCCGGAGTGGCGGCCGGGGTTCTGTACGTGGCCGCACTACTCCTGTGAGTACACCCGTGGGATCGGGTGCCCCAAACGTTGCAGGTTCTGAATCCATAGACGCCGGTGGGTCACAGACATCGGCGAGGCGTGTCCGGTCTAATGCTGGCAAATCCAAGCAGTCCAGCAAGCGAGCGGACCGTGTTAGCGGATCGAACACAGACATTGTTGACTTGAGCGCGGAGGGCATGATGGCGAGCATGTCGGAGGCACCGGACACTCATATGTCTCCAGGTAGATAGGGAGGCTTCCCCTCGTAGAATATCGACCCGTATGTGTTGTCTGCCGTGATAACTGCGATGGACCGTTTTCTGTATTGTACGTGTTATTTCGACTATCGAATATGACTTATGTTTTCACAACGTTTGGCCTTTCGATGTGTGTCGTGCATGTTAAGGTCATTCATTTCATGAGTGTTGTGTTCTCTTTGGATGGGGAGGTCTCCCCATCGGTACTCTGGTATTCCACGACAAGGCAATGCGTTCCGAGCGTGGCCTTTGGTTCTAACAGCCCGTAGTTTGTATCTAACAACCCGTCGTTGTATCTTGCACAGACCGGGCGACACTGCAGGCTCCGCTCCACATGGCAGACTTTCCCGAGGTGGATTTGAGTTGGCTACCCTCGTCCCCGCCGTTGACAATATTTCTCGTGTTTGACGTGAACGGACTATTATGTGACTCCGACTCCGGGGCCAGCGGCAAAATTCGGTGGAGGGAGAACCTGAATGGTTTCCTGCATTATTGCTTTGCCCAGTTCGAGGTCGTTTTCTGGTCCGCATGTGGGGGAAAAAAATTGGAGCGATACAAGAAAGAGCTTCAGGAACTCACAAAAGTCATTCTAAGGTCGGACCGGCTATTTGGCCAAGACCTTTGTGAGTGCTCCCAGCATCGGGATCCCTTGAACCTGGAGAAGCCCATTTTCCTAAAGCCCCTCTCCAAGTTCTTCGCACAATGCCCCGATGCTAATGCGTCGAACACAGTCCTCATCGACGACTCGCCCGACAAGAGTTGCATGAACGATCCTCGCAATGCAATCCACCCGTTTACGTACCGTTGGAGTGATCCGAATGCACCTCCCGGGCTCATGGCGATGAAGCGGTGGCTAATCAATTTGCGTGGGTGGACAGGCGACGTTCGGGAGTATGTTGAGCGGAACAGACCCGCTTGGTCTTATCCACCTGTTACCGCTGATCGTGTGAGACTCCTCTTGGAGGGCTCTAAGGCGCCGCAACAGACGGCTGCAGTGATGACCTTGTAGCGTAGGAGACCCTAAACCCTTCCCAAAGTTTAAATGAACAATGTAGGCTATGAACTTTGCAATGCATTGTAATGACCGTGGCCGGAATTTTGTACTTTCATCAATGTAAATATAGTCCTCTTGTTATTGGAATACACCGTGCATCAAATTGTTACCACCAAGGAAATCAAAAGTAGGGATTTTCTCTGCATTGGACATTCGCGTCTTGTTCAATACTCAGTCGTCGTACCTTCCTACCAAAGTAGGGAGGTCTTCCCATCCACGGACCTTGGATAGGGAGGTCTCCCTACCGTCTAGATGTCCAGTCTGTGGCAATCACACCTCTCTACAGGCTGATTCATAGATACGGTGGGGAGATCTCCCCATCCAACATTATGCCTCTGCTCGAATTCAGTTGAGTAGCGCGCTCCCGCTGCGTGCGAGCAGCTGTATTCTATAGGGGCTTCCTCTGTCTTCTAGGGAGGCCTCCCCATTTCCAGCTGCTCTAGCCACCTCCCCATCGCTATTATCCCGTCCAAAATTAACTAAATATACTAATTCCGGAATGAAAATAGTACAAAATTAACGAAATGTGTGTTATATATCACCACTTGAACATGAAGCATTTTTAGGCCAAATCTGATACCTTGAAAATGCACAATTTCTGAAATAATGCATGTTTGCCAACTTTGAAGCCTCTGTTTAAAAAAAAATCATGTCTGCTATACAATAGCTGCCAAAGATCTAAATTTTTGGTAGAAGGTAGAAGTCGCGGGAAGGAATAATATCGTGTTATAAAAGATGGTGATATTCCTAGGTATTTTTGTGTCCACTTGCAATTCAAGATTTAAAAATAACACCAATTCTTTTGTTTAATTACTAAATAAAGTAATTGACCATTTTTCTCATTTTCTTTTGACACCATATTGTTCCTTATTGTGACAACATGGTGTTACAAAAAAAGTGACAAAAGTAGGAAAATTACTTTATTGTATAATTGAACTAAAATTTGGTATTATTTTTTAAAAATTGAATTGTATATGAACACAAAAATACCTAGGAATACCATTATCTTTTATAACATCATATTTTTCCTTACTGCAACTTCTACCTTCTACCAAAAATTAGGATCCTTGGCAGCTATTATGTAGAAGATATGATTCTTTTTAAACAAAGGCCTAAACGTTGGCACACTGGCATTATTTCGTAAACCGTGCATTTTCAAAGCAACAATTTTGGCCCAAAAATGTTTCATATCCAAACGGTGGTGTATGCAAAATTTGGTGGTCGGGGAACTTTTGTAGTAAGTGTGATAAATATTTTAATGTGAGGTTTGAAAGTGGGGTTACCTTACTTATTAGAGGGCACTGTACAAACCTGGAGAAGTCACTGTCAATAATTTAAATAACTATGAGAGAACAAATATAGGATGTCTTTTATTCATTTGAGATAAATATTATAAATTTATAAAAGTAATATAGGGTGTTTTAAAACCAATTGGAGAACATTCTAGGAATATTCTTAGAACATATCCTAACTATACTATAAATATTAGAATATTCCAATTATTTCATAGCCCTTCATTAAATATCCTTTGTACACTCATATGTACCCAAAATTTACACTAAGCGACTTCCCCGAGTGTACAAATTATCGTAATAAATTTTTTAAAGAATTTTCAATTTTAAGTTTCAAATTTTATACAAAAATATAGGTGACAACAATCATAGATTAACCATATAGATAGAATCAAAAATTCATAATGTACAACTTTTATTCATATATCAAATTCAAAATATCTCTCTTAGTTACATTTATAAGACATCTAAGTTGAAATTCTCCAAATTTGGAGAGTGAGGATGTATAGGGCTTAAAAGAGGTTAGATTGGTGAGTAAATATCGTAGGCTGATAAAAGTTTGAGTGACTTTTTACCAAATTATTATTATTTTGCTTTAAATGGATTTTGGCAAAACGAATATTCTCATAAATCCATTTATTCCCTTACATATTCCGTTAGGTTTTATACATTTCAATTTATAAAAATGAAATTTCCAAAATCCATTTTTACCCCAAGTATGCTTGTACCCTTTTGTAGGAATTGCTATAGCCTACGGTACATGTGCACTTAATTTTTTGGTTAATTTTACCATTGGCTCAGTATGATGTCAACAAAGAGCCTAAATTTTGTATATGCAGATACAATTTATATTCATACATGCATGCATCAAATATAAGGGAATTCAATGTAAAAATGCATACATATTGTAGTAATTGGTGAATTTAAAATGATGAAAGAGGTGGGCTTAAGCCCACTGCCCTTCTAGTTTGGAATAATGTAATGATGAAGGGGGTGGGCCTCGGGGAAGTCACTGACGTGAATTTAAATAACTATGAGAGAACATATATACGGTGTCTTTAATTCATTTGAGATAAAAATTATAAATTTATAGAAGTAATATAGGTGTTTTAAATTCAATTGAAGAATATTTTGAGAATATTCCTAAATTATACCCTAAATGTACTATAAATAGTAGAATATTCCAATTATTTCATAGCCCTCCATTTAATACCCTTTGTAAGCTCATATGTACCCAAAATTTATACTAAATGACTTCCCCGAGGGGTGGGCTTAAGTCCACCCCCCTTCTAGTTTGGGAAAAAGTAATGATGAAGGTAGGTGGGCAAAATTTCAGCATGTGCACTTTTTATATGGCACGTGCACTTTTAACAAAACAAGTGTTAATTTTCTAAATTCTAATGCATTAAACCAAAATAAATCAATTAAGTTTGTTTGTTTTTAATCTTTAATCACAAGATCTAACTTGCACTAGACTAATATTAGGATATGCAAAAGAAAATTTTAGCAACGTCAAATCCCAGTCATAATTTGTATATTGTTAGATATCAGCATTTAACCCCTAAAGGCCCAAGGTTGTCAAAATACACTGAAAATCAAGCCGTTTTGGCTTGCTTGGGCCTTTAGGGGTTAAACAATTTTTTGTATCCTATCAAATATTCAAATTAGGGATAGCAGACTTTCAATCCTCTTGGCTTAAATTTTTTGCATTATGGAAAGTTGAGGTTCTTGAGAGTTGGAACTATGTTGGAGTTTTGAATTAAGATCTATGAAAATTTAATACATATAATGACAAAAAAAACAAGTTCCATTTTTCATTTTAAAGATGATTTCAATACAATATAGTATAAAACTTTTAAATTCTAGAGAAATTTTTAATCTATAAAGCAAGATTCGGGACATTTGGTCAACCAAATTTCCTAAAATTCTCAATCAATATTTTTAAATCAATTATGTAATTTATTAAGCTTCAAAAATTTATTAAAAAAAATTTATTCAGTATATAATTACAACTATGTGTCACCGATTGCGTATAATACTGGAATTTTATAATAATGATAAATGATAGTTATTTTGCACTAACAAATTGTATCAATTTTCTAACTTTTTTAGAGGTCTTTCCAAGGATAAAAGATGTGGGCATTTCTTTTTCCTATATAAGTACCTATATGCGAAATTAAATTTTGTAATTTAGGTGCGAATGTTTATTAACCTTCAAGTGACACAAAGACCATTTTATGGTTGCTGCCCTTTTTTTACGGGCTAATCAGGATGAAAAAACCTTTTTTTATAAAAAATTTAAAAAAAAATCCAAACACAAAATCAAGTTTGATTTCTAACCCAATTTGTATCATGTTGATCTATTGTAAGTTAAATTCAGCCTTGAAGGAGAATTTTTCAAAAACAAACACTTATGGATTGTTTAGTGTTACAAAATTTGCTATTTGGAGAAAGTAATGATGATTTCTTCTATGAAAAAAATTCTTTTTGAAATTTTAGAATAGAATGTATAGTTTTAACCAATCATTCTAAATTTCAAATTCTCGAAATAAAATTTGTAATTTTGATATTAAATTCTTGAAGTGAAATTTTTCTAAATTCATTAATCAATACGTGAAGATCTAAAATTATTTTAGGAAATTCAAACATATGCATGATTTTAAAACATCATGATTTTCATTTTCTCAACTAAACCAAACTTCATCAAAGATAAAGAGGTCACATATTATAACACATCTACGGTTGGTCCAATATCCCTCTACCACTTAGGAGTTAATAAATTATCAAGCACAACAGAGGCACAATAATTAAAACTTTGCTAAAAAAGTCAACAAAAAATAGTCAATTTTGAAAAATAATTTTTCATTTTTGATTTAATCATCTAATTTATGTTAGGATACAATGTTGATTGTACATCACCAAAAATTTCACTTATTGAAAAACATTTTTTTTTCAAGAATAAAAAGAAGAGACCACCAAAAAGAATTTTTTTAGCTCAACCGTGATACTTATGTATATTATTATAGATGAACTTGCTTCATAAAACTAAAATAGAACATATATATATATATATATATATATATATATATATTTACAGTGAAGAGCAAAACTGAGTATTGATTTGAAACTTTTCCATTCAAACAACCATATCATGAGCATCAATGGGCAAAGTCCAAAAGTGAGTTTGCAAAAGTTGTAGTGTGCGACATATAACACATTACTACCGAAGTTTGAAGAGAAACGCAATTGTGATTTGAAAGAAAATGAATTTCAAAGTTAGCCATGTTTAAAACTCGGTTTTGTGCGCTACAAGTTGGAAGTACTTTAAATTTTGTGAATTTTTTCTTATAGCTTCAATAAAACTTTTTGTGCCTTGGCATGTTGGTATACATTGTTTTAGACTGTTGTACGCAAAAATTGAAGGAAGTTGACATTTATAGAATTTAAAATATCGACAATTTGACAAACATGCAAATGACGTTGGTTTTCACGATATTTGAATTTTTTTTTGGATTTGAGAGTTTGGGACTGCATTGGCCATTGTATGGAGAGCATAGGTTGCAATATGACCATTGTTACATCTTAATGCCTTTACATTTGAAATAGTTGTTGAATAGCCAAAGTATTCAATTTATATATTAGAGTTGTATGATGCAGTTTTTTGGTTTGACTTTTTTGTACAAAGTCTATGGTTCATGATGCACATATTCAATTAACCAATTGAAAAACTTGTTTTTTTTGTGTTCAGTATCATTAAAATATTGTCAATTTTATGAAAGTCAGTGTAATTTCTGGCAGTTTTGAATTTTTTGATGATATGGAAAATAATATGTTTTTTAATTTTGATTTGTAGGATTGATTATGTGCGTCATAAACTCTAGTTTTCGTACAAAAATCCTAAACCAAAAAACTACATCGTATAGCTCCAATATATAAATTGAACGCATTGGCCTATTCAACAACTATTTCAAATGTAAATGTATTAAGATGTAACAATGGTCATATTGCAACCTATGCTCTCTATACGATGGCCAATGCAGTCCCAAACTCTCAAATCCAAAAAAAAATTCAAATATCGTGAAAACCAACATTATTTGCATGTTTGTCAAATTGTCGATATTTTAAATTCTATAAATGTCAACTTCCTTCAATTTTTGCGTACAACAGTCTAAAACGATGTATACCAACATGCCAAGGCACAAAAAGTTTTATTGAAGCTATAAGAAAAAATTCACAAAATTTAAAGTACTTCCAACTTGTAGCGCACAAAACCGAGTTTTAAACATGGCTAACTTTGAAATTCATTTTCTTTCAAATCACAATTGAGTTTCTCTTCAAACTTCGGTAGTAATGTGTTATATGTCGCACACTACAACTTTTGCAAACTCACTTTTGGACTTTGCCCATTGATGCTCATGATATGGTTGTTTGAATGGAAAAGTTTCAAATCAATACTCAGTTTTGTTTGTAAGTGTATATATATATATTGTATATGTTATTCATAGATTTGACATATTTGATGCTAGAGTGAATTACACTCTCAGATGTAGACCCGGGACATAGATTCATTACAGTTTTGCTAGACATGATGCAAATTAAACAAGAAATAAACAAAACAATTATTACTCTTTGTGAACTTTCTATAAATAAATGATTTTTTGGAAACCATTTCTTGCTATTTTCTATGTTTCCACTTCAATCTTTATATGTTCATACCGATGCTATGTTTATGTCGAATGACTATATCCACATCAAATTTCTCTTTAGTTTTGGATAGGAGTGGACTATCGATACTCTCATTATTTGAGAATTCTCTCATCTTAATGAATACATTGTTCCTTCAATTTAAGGTAAAAAACTTCTCAGTCATCAATCTCATGGAGAAGAAAACAAAAATAAATCAAATTAAGCAACTCAATACTAATTCTCTCCAAAATCACATACATGAATATCTAGAGCATTTTGTTTTCACATTTTAATTACTAATTCAAGTGAACATGATCAGGATGTCATCGTCAAGACAAACAATAAAGTTTCAGTAATATTTCATAAGCTTTTAAACATCATATATGGGATCGCAAAATCTCCCCATGATATATTCATGAAGAAGTATCCCAACTTAGGTGACAGTGATCATATGAAGCCTTCTATATATATTCTCTCCTTTAATACAACTGCTAAAGCACTTCAAAATTCTCCTAAGATGAGGAACAATTTCTAGTACTAACAGTAAGTTGCTGGACTACAGTTAGACCAGATAGCTGGTGGAGAGAAATGATAATTTTGCCACAGAAATAAAAACCCTCCACACGTTATACAAAGAGGATAATCATATATAATTTTGTTCATATAATCATATATGAACATCTGGGCTGTGTGAACATCTGAGCTGTGTGATCAGCTACTACCACTCATTCGAGCTAGGTCGAGAAAAAACAAGCTCAGCATTGTGGGACATAAGACAGCGATTATTCAAACGTGAAGCAAAAAGTCTGGAATATATTAGCAGAACTATACTCTATATCTGGAGCAACATCTACGAGCAACATCTACCGAAGAGAAAGACTTGAGACAGACAAACTAGACATCCTCAAAGGCATCTGAACTAATGGATACACATATAATCATTAACTATATAATTGATTAGTGTTGCACTCTTCTCTCTACACGAGCACTAACAGACCATGAAAGTGAAAGGACGTGAAAGGATAAGTTTTTGCATAGAAAGGACAATTTTGAGGAAGACGAAATGAAATGGTTTTGGAGGCCAAATAGAACGTTTCTTGGAAAGACCATCCAAGGACATGGAAGGCTAGATTACGGCAGAGAAAGGAAGGGACTTCGACAAAGATCAAAGAAATGATCTTGGAGGACGAAATGGAACAATAAGAAGACCCTATGATTGCTAAGGCTTAAGAAAAACCACGTTACTAGAGACTCATGACTGAAAGGGTATAAAAACAAGGTTTAGGTCCGTTAACCGTTTTGATCGATGCCTCACCTGCTCATAGGCACAGGGAGCTCATAATGATTTCCCTATGTGCGTTTCCCTTTTAGTCTCAATTTTCCCACCGAGCCTGAAGAGTTGACACTTGTTAAACTTTCCTTTTACAAGCAAGTGAGTCAACATTAAATTGGTGAATAAGCAACTTTAAGACTCAGTGGGAAAAGTGAGACTGGCAGGGAAATCACACAGGGAATCGCATATGAGACCCTGGTGAGGACCTGTATAATTGCTACCATGAGCTGAAGCTGCCTCCTCCAGAGCATGGTTGATTTTGGTTGTGGGAGGCTCTCCTTCTGGCACAATCATGGAACATTTGATGAGCTGATCATCAAGATTAGCGAGAGCCTCCAGGCTCTTCAGTTCCACCGATGACGCTTCTCCCTTCATGGCCTGGCTATCTGAATTGGCTGTCTGGTCAACGTTGATCTCCATGAGAATCCGGCTGGAATCGGAGCCTTCTTCTGAAACTGTCTGCACGAGGACATCCATGTGAATTGGACTTGCCTCCCGACCTGCTTTGCAATATGTACACTCGATGCTTGCTGCGTAACTGATCTCGAATTCTTGAGGAGTATTCGGATCCCCAGCTGGTGAAAACCCGCACTGACATTTCACAGTGTCAACCAGCGTTACCTGCAGACTCGGCGGATTTTCTGGAACCATTCTCTGGAATCATTTACAAAAGTCCTTGGTGAGTTGTTAAGACCACTGAATGATGACAAAGCTATTCTAGTGCTTTTGATAGCTAATTGTTTACAATATTATTGCTTTCATCTTGTACTATGTGTTTTATACACGTGTTGGAAAACATTGACATATCACTTTCCTCTCTAATTACAATTTAAATCAAACTTCATATTGAAAATGCCTTGGAAAAAGTACTGAAAAAGCGCTTAAGTTGTCATCAGTGCTTTTTTAGTACTTTTTCAACCGGGGTTACCTGCGGGTTCGCCTGATCCTCTGGAATCATAGTGTTTGAATCCTCAACTGGGGTTTCCTGCGGGCTCGCCTGATCCTCTGGAATCATAGTGTTTTCCTCAACCAGGGTTTCCTGCAGGCTCGGCTGATCCTTTAGAACCATAGTGTTTTCCTCCATTGTCTCGTCATCTGCTTCGGGGAGATCAACTGGATTCTCAGGGAAGAGATAACGTAACGCATCCCGGTATGTGTCGAAGTCACAGATTTGCTCCAGAACGTCGTCTGGAAACGACTGAACCTCCAATTGTGGAGGTGCTTGCGCTGCGGCCGGTTCTCCTGCATCAATTTCAGGCATGATATTGATCGGTTATGGAACATTCTACTTTTTCACTGCAGTTCAAATGTGTGATAATTTGCAGCTGACTGTCTTCATTTAATTGACAACTTTAG
This sequence comes from Pohlia nutans, assembly GCA_022496805.1. Lineage (NCBI taxonomy): Eukaryota > Viridiplantae > Streptophyta > Bryopsida > Bryales > Mniaceae > Pohlia > Pohlia nutans. The sequence goes on along the minus strand of CM040091.1, from coordinate 12,361,940 downwards.
GAGTTACGGACAATATTTTGAACTCTTTCTGTTCGTAAAGGATACCAAGTGATGTTTGATGCTAGCCAATTTATCCTATTTTCATAGAGTACGTTTCACATTACACGTAGAGAAATTACAGTACCAATTGCAAAATGGACAAACAATATCTACCAAAAGAGCCTATTATCACTACAAGTAAACCTGTCGCTTTTCACTCACTGCATTCAAGGAAACCCTTGTCTTATGTGACCAAAAACATTCACCAACTCTGGAATTGCTCAAAATAGCAATGAAAAGCGACCGATTTCCTTACAGTGTATGGATTAGGTATAATTACAGATTCAGTTTCCTTGTAGTGTATGGATTAGGTATAATTACAGATTCAGTTTCCTTGTAGTGTATGGGTTAGGTATAGTTACAGACGAGTTCAGTTTCCTTGTAGTGTATGGGTTAGATATAATCATAGACTCATTTAGATTCTGATCAAAGGGATTATATTCCCAATATATCATCATTCTGGGGGTTGTAGATTATTTAATCAAATTGAAGGTGAATTGTAATGTTAGGGTTAGATTACTTAGATATCAAAACCCCTAGCTAATTAAACTGTAACACTCGAATTACGTGTCATTAAATAATTGATACCCCTTCAATGACACTAAGTGTCATTCCAAGGAGTGTCAATCGATCCCCCCATTTTTCAACTGTAGCTACAGAAGCCTCATGATCATATGAAATGCTCCATGTGTAAATCAATTGACTACACTAATATTGAGATGCAGTGTCCGGGACACTCTTTCTCAACACATATACTATTTGAATTTCTGGAGATGTAGGCTCTTGTCCCTATAAAAACTTTATAATGTAAAATTTAAAATGATTAAAACTTCATGTACTTAAGCCTTCATAGATGTAGTGTTCCGATGACAAATAGAAAAGTTCTATATAATAAACATGATATGCCATCTCATAAAAAAAGAACACGACACTCTCAATGAAAGTGACTTAATGAAAAGTGACACATTCCTATATATTGTAGGGACATTATTACTTTGAAAAAATTGTGATTAAAGACATCGATTCTCGTTGGACGTCAAATCACAATTTTAGTGTAGCACCAGACTAGCTGAACAGCTGCAGCTCAGCTGACTCTACAAGGACCTACAGGAAATGAAGAGCAATGTACATGCGTAGCAATTGATCTCAAAATAGTTACCTGGAGGCGGCTGGAAATTTTGGGGAACTGCATGATCCACATGTTGGGCCCCTGGTATCTCCGTGATGTGGTGTGGGTGAATAACACGACGTGTACAAGCTTCCAAAGCTGGGCCGTGCACGTTAAACGTCGAATCCGCCATTTCGCCGGTTGGCAATTCCTCGATCGAGCTCCTTCAAGACCTGCTTGAATTGAACCACCTAGACCTGTCATCATATGCACACCAAACTTGAAACCCTAGTAAGGGTAATTTGACAGGTTTGGGGGTAATGCAACAATTGATGGCATTGTTTGATTATCCAGGGACCTTGGTCAGTACTGGTGGTTGATTACATATCATGAATATTCGACCTGTAACGTACTTACCTGGCTTTGGTTCGTATAGTATGCTTCTGTGCATAAGGCCTCCTGGGCTAGAATGTAGTATCACATTCTAGAATGTGGCTAGAATGCGTTCTGTATGAACTAGCAATGAACGCAGTGGCTACTGATCGACTTGATCAATTGATCTTCATTGCAAGACCTTGCCCAGAAGGCCAGATTTAAATTTCTATTTACAATCTATCGTAAGCTGAAACTTGTAACATGTAGGAATCACTATATGTACAGTTTGATTATATTGGTTATATTGGCCAATACCTGATATTTCTAGTGTAATGTTCAGGTTATAGGGAAATCTTACACAAAATAACCAATACATGGTGTTTGAAACAAAAGTAACAATTTAGAGCAGCCGATATATATCCACTGTCAGCATTCACGATCGAGGCCACATCCGATGTTCCTAACCCGCCCAATAGGATGTCCAACCCTTGCAGTTAGTGATGAAGCCAGTACTATTATAGAATCCCACATGAATGCAAAACTTGTCTGAATGTTAAACATACATTGGGACGATCACCACAATTAGCCCAGTCTAATTTTAGAATAAAATACCAATATTAGAAAGTTTAGGTGGGTAACGTTACATTCCTCCCCTTTTTTCTCCTCGTAAACCCGGCCTTTACACGATGGTTAGCCCTTTTTTTTCCAGATTATCATCCTCTTAGCACAGGATTTTCAACCCCCGGCTATACCTCACGATCCTGAGCTTGAGCTTTATTAATCTGTGTCAGAGCTGGACTTGTACAAGTTAGCCAACATATCATTTCCTCTTTATTAGGATTCACATGGATTGAGCTTGTGTTGAGAAGGAGCGAATCTCCTGAGCCAGAGGAACATGAATCGTTGATTAGATAATAAGAACCCCACGTACACACACGACAGGGAGTGGGTCGAAACTCATTGGATTTTTTAGTGAATCCGCTCAACAACTCACTGTGTTAGAGAGGCGACACTATACCCATTTAGAGAATGAGAAACTACGGGTTCGCTTGTAGTGACATCGGCAGACCGTGTAAGAACTTTTCCAATCGACTTCAGTTCAGATCTGACGGAAAAATACTTGAACACACTCTCGTTTATCACGTAAAGGGAGAGGCCCGTGCTGGAGGGCCTCTCCCGGCGTAAAGCCGGGAAAGCAAAACTTTTACTTTCTCCCGCCCCACAGTGCACACCTCCTCACAATGCAAATTTGGTTTTTCACTGTGAGGAATGCACTGTGAGGTGTGCACTGTGAGCCCCTCATTTTGAAGGACCTCCCGAGTGTGAGGTACCGTACCCGCCCACAAAGGAGATGTATTCCTTGCCAGGCTTTACGCTTTGATAAACAATCTTTAGTAGTAGAGAGTCTAGAACTCGCAATCTAGCTTAAGGATAATACGAAGTATGTTCTTCGCATCTAATCCTCACTTGCAAATTTCATTATCAAGCCAACGATGAGCTGTATTGTTAGGTTATATATCACGAGTTAATTGTCGATGGCCGGATCACTACCACCCAAGGTTGAGGGCGCCCTTTCTTCTAACTGCTGTAGATGGAAAGTAGAGTTCACCTTTTAATCAACTGGAACTAGTTACTCACTGATATTACTTTCTGCAGACGCCGGTAAAGACTTGTCGGCGGGCATCGCTGTCAAAACATTTCATCGTAGCATCTGCAACAACGAAGCAAAGGTCGGTAACACAAAACGACCTAGTTAAGCGTAGTGACAGATCGACCATCCAGAGACACGTACAGTGTGTGAGGACCCTCACTTGCAATCGTGCCGGCAGAAAGTCTTGGCTTTACGCGACGAACTAGCGAGCGTGATGACGAATGCGAGCGATCGTCATTCCGTAGCAAGTTTCGAACCTGAACTTGGACAGAATTTACCAGGACCGCCGCTTGGAACGCATTGAAAGTGGAGGTCTAGGTTAATGCGGGTTTAGGGTGCGATGAGCGGCCTCGGAGTAGCTACAGAAGCTCTCTCATCGGCGGGCGATCACTCTCAAATTTGTCCATGGTAGCATCTGCAACAAGGAAGCAAAGCTAGAGAACTAAAAACTACCTACTGTGGTTTTTTAAGCGCAGTGACAGACATCTGGACTATCCTGCAGTCAGTGCCGCGGTGGTTCAGTCCAATCACGAAGCCCTCGCTCGAAGAAATCGAGCTTTCAAAACCCTTCCTGATCGAGTTACAGATACGCACACCGCGGCGCAGTTGATCAAAGAGAGGTTGAAGGCAGAGACAAGAACGTACCGAAGAAACCAAACTGCTGCTCAGGTGAGAACCTTCGAACTGGAAGCTCGCCTGCGCGCGGACGCTCGCCCAGCCAAAGGAATTAGTCGGAGCAATTGAAATGCAAACTGCGCTGAGAAACCCTCAATTGAAAGCTCTTGAGCCGCATGTAAAGTATATATATGTCTGAGAGCACGAAAAACACGGAAAGTCTGTCTGCACAGGGTGACCGGCCGCGTTAGAGCGGCCGCACGGTTGCTGCAAGTCGTGTATCTCTCGGGATACGAGCTCTAGTTAAAAAACCAGAGTGAAAAGAGGTCCTGCAGACAAGGTCATTACTCTTGGAGAAATGGAAAACGTTCCAAATTGAAGCGTTACATTACGTAACATTTGCTCGATTGGGTCAGATTCAGATTTTTACACCAGAGGAATTATGTTTGAATTTCTGGATTCGTAACGGAAATAATCAAGGCTGGACTTTTTCTCGAGTGAAGCGTACAGACAGTCAAGCCTTCGAACGATTCCCTGGGCACCAGGAGACCCAGTCTCAGCCGCCGCAAGATATATCTCTCACCTGGGGACACATGTAGTATCGGGAACCTCACCTCCGCAAAATGTACCCCTTGCCTACATTCTACAGGGATAATACACGGGAGGTTCCCGATACTACATTCTAACCAAATGGATTTTACAATGTTCAAGAATGTCATGTAATGAATTGGGTGCATAGTTGATGATAGCATTCTTTTAGGCTCATTAGGTAGCATTTTCAATCAAGTTGCCATTTTAACACATGAAGCATGAAACCCTTTGTTTCCTCCTCCATTAAAACGTAATGCCAAATTTTTAATTTTCTATCCAAAATTTGTTCACTTTTATCAGTATCTTCCATCCTAGTACCACTTTAGATTTCACAAAAATATTTAACAGGTGAGGGTTAGAATGTAGTATCGAGAACCTCCCGTGTATTATCCCCTGTAGCAAAATGTAGCCAAGGGGTACATTTGCGGAGGTGAGGTTCCCGATACTACATGTGTCCCAATCATTTGTTATATTCTTAGAAACTTTTTGTCTATTCTAAAATTTATTTATTTCAAGTTTCAATGCCAGAAAATGACCAAGAATCAATGGCCCAAACATGAATTTGTTTAGTTATGAATTAGGAAGATATTTTGGACTTTTATTGAGCAGAATTCCACAATTTCTAGTCAACATTGATTTTATCCACGATTAACTGCTCGTCTATTAATATTATTATTTTAACTTTACAAAACTTGTGCGATTTGGTTCTTTACTTAAAAGTCAAATTAAATTAAAAATAAAGCTTGTCGTTCTTGTGAACACTCACTCACATAGCCGCCTTGATTGAAAAACAGAAAATACCTTACCCAGGTATCCCAAAATAAGTGAAACGGAAAAGTCAGAATTAATTAATCTTACTCCTCTGATTTTTGTCACTACTTGGGACAACCAAAATGGTAGAGAATAAATTTATTAAACTTAACTTCGTAAAGTGAGAGCATGATCTTGTCAAAGAATAGGACAAAATGTTTGACGTGAGAACCACTCTCACTATATTGACAATATTTGGTGGGAAAAAATCAACTCCACACTGTAAGGTGCACTTATCATTCAAATATAAATTTGGTGAGTGGAAAATGCTTGCTATTGGACCTGCTCTAAGAGCATGAGCCAATTAATGTGGAAATGTTTTTAACCCCCTCTTCTTCAAACTTATTGTCATAATTCTCCCACCAAGACCACTTTACGTCACTATGAATATGTTGTTTCAGACATTAATTCATTAAAACCGTCTAACATTAGACAAGATTTCTACTGGTGCTATACCCTTTGTAACATTCTTTTTTTACTATACAATCCTCCATTCATATAAATAATTTGATCCGTTCTCTTCAAGATTAAACTGAACTCACACTCGTTACAAGAGATCAATTCTTTTACAATTGATGACATCCTCGTTTGCTTCAAAAGATTGAACCGAGGACATTAACTCACTGTTACTAAAGTTCATTTTATTTTTATTTTTTTGACACAAATAAAGGGAACCCTTTACTGCAAGAAAGAGAAACATAAAATACAAACCAACCCCGCCAGGTCCGGCGAGGCTGGGGACACCTAGATAGAGTTTAAAGAACTAAACCTAGGACCTATAAGATTCCAATGGGGTTTATCACCGTCCCAAAGTTCATTTTTTGGAATTTATGAAATCCTGCTTTAAAAATTCATATAAATAATTTGAGAAACCAAGCTACCTACCTGAGATTCTATTCTCCAGTAGGGACGACCGAATAAACCGCATTCATGATGATAGTTGGAAAATTATGCTTTGGAAGTTGGTGCCCATGATAGTCTAGTAAATCGTGCCATAACATGAAACGAAATCTATTTGCAGCCCAATCATTTACTGTTCCTTCCAAACTGAGCAACACTTGCAGATCGAAGACTGTCAGTTTGTCACCACGTACCTGGCATGCTTTTTCTTGCTCTCAACCGGATCGGCTTTAAGTTGAAGCGAATAAATATATACACTCCGGCCGTCCTTGAGTACCCAAACGTCGTCATCTCAATAATCCTCACTAGCATGGCTGCAATTCTCCAAACGATGTACAGTCGGGTACAAGTTGCTTACGAATTTTTGACTCCTCCCTCATCAAAATAGAGTCCCTTGATGTCCCTTTCCTAAATTGTAATCAGAGGGAGCTCATAATGGTTCCCTGTGTGCGTTTCCCTTTTAGTCTCACTTTTCCCACCGAGCCTCAAGAGTTGACACTTGTTAAACTTTTCTTTTACAAGCAAGTGAGTCAACATTAAACTGGTGAATAAGCAGCTTTAAGACTCAGTGGGAAAAGTGAGACTTGTAGGAAAATCACACAAGGAATCGCATATGAGACCCTGGTGAATGTGTTTGATATGACAGCCATGAACCTACAAATTGAAAGGGACATTCGGACTCTAATCCTCTACTAGTTTTGAAATTGAATCATTTTTGCACCTCTTTACAGCTCCTCAAAATTCCTACATACTATGCTGAAATTTCGAACCGGAAAAAATTAGTAAGCATGTTGTACCCGACTGTACATGCTGACCCCCGAACCAGTCGATGTACATGCCGACCCCCTCCTTTGTGGTTGACTTCTATCAGTTGCAGTCGACACAAAACACAAGCACACAACAAGCTCTGTTAAAAATAGTTGTTAAAGGGACATGGTGAGGTTCTCCATTAGGATACACGCCGTGTTTGGCTTAGAAGCCTTGACAGGGTAGAACAATAATATTGCACAGCCATGTTTGGCCTCTGCTCAGATCGACTTCCAGAGGACTACACTAGTCTAGGAACTTCGGAAGTGATGATTGAAAAAGAGAAACTGCTAAACCGAATAGATTTGACCCCGAACTGGTGCTTTTTAAACTGGTAGAGAGGATAGTTGTAAGTCTAAGCAACAGAAAAATGCAACGCTGTGCACGTTGCACGTTGTGCGACGTTATGCACAGTTTCTTGTTTGCAAAAATACTATTTACTTCGCCACTCTTTGGTAGTCAGTCTCCAGAGCCAAGAGCTGCCAATCAGATCTGGACTACCAGTTTGGTTGTAAAAATCCAACAGTAACGGATTAACGGACTACCTGTCCAGTTTCGAATGGACTATCCGACTATGAGTTTGGCTTTAAATATATCCAAAATATAACTAAATTCTTGAACGAATACAAGTTAGGAATGGACTACCAGTTTCATTGGTTGTAAAAATAACTGTCTATTCTTGAATGAAAACAAGTTAGGAATGGACTATCAGTTTGGTTGCATACTTTACATCAAACATAACTATTGGCTTGAACAAAACAAGTCAAAGTCGTCACTTGTTTTATACCAAGTTGATTCCATGTCACTGACCTTCACTAGGAACCATAATTACACACTCTACTATAGATAACAGAATTCTAATACATCATCGTAGCAAATGAATGAAATCACTACCCTTGAGAGCCAAGAGTATTATCACAACATGCCCTTCAAAACGGTGTGTATTATGTACCCAGGTATACTGTAATCAAGGACATGATTGTATTAGCGACCTAAGCTTTAAGTTTCTTGGAAAGGCGAGACGGATTACACCAGTCCTACTTGGCGACTGTGAGCTAGCCACGGCTTGAATGAAACCTATGACCCGGAGTCCTTAATATTCTCTTGATCCTGAAGGTGTTTAAAACACTATCTGTATCTTAAAAAGTGTCTAAAACAACCCCCTATTTGTCGTAGTGACAGTTCCACTTCTAGTTTAATACACCGATTGAATCTGGCTTCATTCCGTAACAAAAGACTCACAAAGCACCTTGTCCTCTCGTCTATATACTTATCATCCTTTTCGCACCATTATCGATACACTTAAACTGATCCAATCGTCTAGTTACATACATAATATGGCGGAACAGACAACGAGACTCTACACTCTCGTACATACACAACTAGGAACAATCCACAAGCTTAGAGAGTCTAGCAACAACATATATGAATGAACACCCAAAGGAGCCATCTGCAACATAAGTTCCGTCCAAAACTGCAATCACTTGCAAAGCTGCTTTCACAAGCTAGACATGCATGCATACAGACTACCGATTCTTTTCAGACAACATTAATTTTATCAGTGCGAGAATTCGATCGACAAACAAGTAGCTCCAACGCTCTGAGCCTCGGAACTGTACATATTGTGCAAGCCACGTTAACATGTTATGCAAGCTGTCCCGGCAACAACTGAAGATGCCAGAGCTTCAATAGTCCTGACCAGTTGATATTCCATGTGTAACAGTGACTCCGAAGTCAATGAGGGATTGATTGCTGGGACCCGGACATTGCTGAATTGGAGCTCTCATGTTTTTGTATCTTACATAGTCACGTATTGCACTGATAGATTCTGGGAGCCCTGGTGTCCGGTGACAGAGAGAACCTTAACTCTTCGTACTACAGTTGTGTAGACTGTAGATCGAGTGCAAGTGGCCTGGCGACTGTGCATTTCTGTGCTCCGCCAGTGATTTGAATTGAGTGCCTCATCATAAATTGGGCCCAGAGTGACAAAAAATCCTGGCTCACGCTTCCGTCATCCAATCATGAATTCCCAAGACAAAAAGGTAAGTTAAGCTTTCAGAACGCATTTACTAGTTACACTGTTATGTGCAGTGATCTCAAAACTGGCTAAAACTAGCTAGATTTCTACCCAAAAAATGGGGCTGCTAAACATACAAAGAAAGAAAATGAAAAATAATTTGAAATGTAGCGAGAATGCTCATCATGATATAAATATGTAGCAACTTCATGAGGTGATATCCGCGGATATCATCATGGTATCACCTTAATATATCAAAGGTATTGCCGGATATTACAGAGGTATCGTGAGTATTGTATGCACTGGGTAGCAAAAGTAGATATCATTTATGTGGGAGGTCGCGTAATGTTCTAAATATCATAAAGTGGTTCTGAGATCACTGGTTGTGTGCATAAAAGTCTTTTCTTTTTTCAACTCTACAGGTTAAAATATAAGGAATAGATGAAGCATATCAATTGATGAAAAACTGATTAATGATAGAGAATTTTGGCTATGGACTGATTTCCAAGGCTCAAATTCTCGCAATATTCACGGCACAGGCATGCACAGAGAATTGCTACATCTGTTGGATTTTTATTTTTAATGTGTTTTTTTTGGGAACAATTCATGTTGCTGAACTGTTGGAGTTTTGATGATTCTGCCACAACTTGTGTCTACTGTCCACTTGTTCAATGCATACCGTACAAGGCATTTGGAATTTGGAAGCAAGAGGGGTGGTGGACAGATTGATTCTCTGGCTATTTCTAGATTTTCAAACAATGAGGCTGCATGCAGTCCAAGCTGTGCTAATTTCGGCTGGTTTGGCAGTTTTTAGATTATCCTTGGAACATTCTTTTTAATTTTTTTGGGCACAAAGAGTTATTCTTAGAACCTTCACTCAGGGTAAGTGAAGATTACGGTACATGTTGAGTTGTTGACCACTTACAGTAGAACAGTGACTGGAAGCACCGAATTTGGATAAATGAACAAAATCTATCGCATGCATTTTTTCTATTATTTTATTATCTTATGTTTTGAAACTTTTGTACAAGGAATGATGGCCCATTCGTATACACCAATGCTGCCACATTCATGCGTTTCGTAACTTTGAGGGAATCTGTTGTCAACCAATAGATTTAAAATACACGATTAGAAATTACTCTAACGCATAACAGAAAGGAGCATAATGCAAAAAAAGGAGCTTAGGAGCATGGTTCTACTTGCGGCATTGTAATGCAATTGTACAGTGCTTGAACAGTAATTGTAGAAAGAAAAAACAAGGCTTTGAATGTTATTTTTGTTTCTCAATTTTACCTTCATTTTGGGAACACAGATGCAAAGGTGGCAGGGGTTTGTGAGAGAATAGGACAAAGTGTTTGATGTGAGAACCAACCCTTGCTATATTGACAATATTTGGTGTGCAAATATCAAATTCCACGTCATAAGAAGTACTTTATCATTTAGAAATAGAGTTGGTGAGTGAGAAACGAGTGCTACTGGTCATGCTCTAAAGCATTTTAACCCCTAATTGCCAGCTTGCAAGACCAACAAATGGCTTTTGGATGATCTAGGGATTTATGAGGTAGTAATTGGATGAAGAAAGAATGATGAATTTCACCCAATTCTTTTTGTAAAGGATTTTCATTGGTCATGCCACTTTTTCAAGATAAGTTTAGATCATTCAAGCTATTTTTGATTTTATGTAGGGTCCCAAGTACAAAAACAGTAGGATAAACGTTTCACCATGTAGTGCATTTTGGATTTATTATGTTTTTTTTGCTGAAACTAAATTTAGGCCATGCTCAATTTTGTTGTATTTCAACATAACTAACAAATTGAAGTTTACAAAGACTAGTCTCTATCCCACTTTAAATTTTTGGAAAACTTTGATAATTGAGTGTTTTATTGGAGTTACAAGTTTGGTGGGTATTATCATGATGTAGCAAACAATCTAAATTTAAACACAAATGATTTTCATTTACTAAAATGTTCTTCATTGTAAATCGCAACTTTAGTTTAAAAACTGGAATTTTTGAGTATATTTTGTAATCAATATGAATTTTTCTTACAATCACTTCAAGAAAATCATAGAAATTTCAATTTTTCACCAAATGTTTTGAAAAAAAAACATAATTTATTGTAGACTTATGGCTTCATCTACAAAAAATATATAAGTTTGAATGTTTATCTTATTTATAGTGGCACAATTGAGTGTCATATGTGAAACATGGTTCTATGGTCATAGGCCCAAACATTTAAAGGTTTAGAACATCATGCCCATTAGTTGCTCATTGTGCACCAAGTTCACATTCAAGATGGTGTGTGAGAAGTGAAAACTTCCCTAACAACAACCATCAAGCGTGCCTAGAATAGAGTGCATCAACCGATTACATACTACTTCTTTTGTCACTACTTGATAAAATCATATTAGCCGAGAATAAATTTGTTGAACTTAACTAAGTTATAAAGTGAGAGCATGGTCTTTTCATAGAACATGGAAAAATGTTTGATGTGAGAATCATTCTTGCTATATTGACAATATTTGATGAACAAAAATCAAACTCCACACTATAAGGCGTACTTTATCATCCAGAAATAGGTTTGGTGAGTAAAAAATGGGTGATGCTAAATATGCTCTAAGGGGTCTTACACAAAACCTTAAATGTGCTATATAATATGTTATTTACAATTTTTCAAAATTCTCCTCTACGGAGATTATGTTATGATTCAAAAATAAAAATTATTTGTATGGTCTAATTAGGAAAAAAAATCAGTTTGTAAATACTTTTCAAATAAATTTTGAAGGCATTTATCTTTGAAATCTCGTCATGAAAAAAACTGACACTGGATAACCATAAAAATAAATTGAACTCCAAATGCTTATTTAAATGATAATTATAGAATGATTAAAGTTAAATTGAGCTCTGAATGTATTTTTCCAAGAATCAATCATATTAAAAATATTGTCATGACATTAGTTATTATATTAAAAAGATTAGGAGCGTAACAATTTGTAACAACATTTGGATCGTGGACCGTCATAATTATAAACTAATTTTGGTATTCAATGTTGGTCACCTAATAGTATTACTTATCCTACTAAAAACATACTAACTAGGGAAACTAATCAACTAGGATGTGGAAATTTATCATTTATATTTGTAATTAGTAATACCAAGTTACCAACACTAAATAGCATTATTAACCATGTAGTTAGATACCCTATACAATAAGAAATAAGGATATGTATTGTTCTTACAAATAGACATCAATAACTATATTTGAACTAAATTTGAACTTCGATCATTCTAAATAAAAAAAATTTGATAGTAGATAGGAATTATAGTAAACATTTGGATTGGTAATAGAAAGATTCAAGAACAACTCATTTGTTTTTTTTTTTCTTTTTGACACAAATAAAGGGAATCCTTTACTGCACAAAGAGAAAGAAACAAATACAAACCCGCCCCACCAGGTCCGGCGAGACCGGTGGACCCCTAGACCTCGCTAATCGAGCTAAACCTAAGACCACTAATATGCCAACATGGTTGAATGCCATCCCACTTGGCAAAGAGCTTTCGCTTGCACCACAGGGTGACAAATTGGGAAAGGACAACTCATTTAATTAACGTTAACCCCTAACTGCCTCAGCGACCATATATGGTCGCTCAAAAATTTCAGAGTTTAAAAAAAGTTCAGCCCTCTTTAAACGTCCATAACTTTTGCAAAAATAACAATTTTTGAGCGTCATTTTTTTCCACTTGTAGATATTGAAACTGAGCAACTTTTCCAAACAGAAATTTTGAAAAAACTTTTACCGATTTTCCTCTAAAGCCCTCGAAGTGACAGCATCTCAAATTGTCACAATTTTGAAAATCTGCCCGGAATGGAATCTTTGAGTTTTCTACCAAATGAGATTAGTTCTAACATGAACAAGGTAACCACCATATAAAACCAATGTTTTTGACCTATCATACTTGATTCCAAGTCAAAATGACTAAACATGTAGTTTTTATGAATTTTCAAAGAAAATTCTTATAAATTGATTATTAAATAATTCATAGCATTTTTCCAAAATTTAACCGTATGGATGTTGTCTTACTGTTGTGTTCTACACATGTTAAAAAAATGGAAGCTCATAAAAGTTGAGTAAGATGGACATTATGACACATCTAGCATTTCAAGAAAACCCATGGGCACTTAGGGGTTAACCCCTAACTTTCTTTGAAGACCAAAACGGTCTTTTGCTATTTCGGGCAGCCTAGGTTTTTGGGTTAAAACTCATATTTTTTACTATGATTTTTACTGGGTGCTCCCTATACTACAAGGTGTATGTGAAAAAAATTGCAAAGTCAAATTCCAATTTTTGAGGTTTTTAACGCAAATTTTAGTTTTCAGGGTCTAGGCGGGCAGAAAAAAACTTTTTATTTTCAAGATTTTTTTGAAATTTTTTTTGGTAATATGTTCATAACCAAATTCCTACTCACTATTTCCAAGTGACCCAAGCCAAAACTTTTACAAGTTTTACAGGGGCAGCCTTCAAAATTTACAAGAGAAAGCTTCACAATTTATAGTAATTTAACAATTTTTTCTTTCAAAATTTGTCAAAATTTGAGATTTAAGAATTTTAAAAATAAAAAAAAAATTGCTTAAAAATCAAAAACTTATAGAGATACCTACTTACCGTTCATTTTCCCCCTAAACCAAATGAAATTAACGTAATGCATGTTTTACCAAATCGTTGTTTTTGTACCTTCTTCTAGAATATAAATTGCATGAAGACTCAAAAAGCCAAATGAGTCTCTAAAATTTTGCATGAGCGTACTCAACTTTGTTATCTACTTGGAAAAAAATACGGCCAAAATGTTTGGGGTAATAATGTTGAAGTCCCCCTTTGCACCGTGGAGACAATGCCTCCCGAGCAATGCCCAAAAAATCTTTTGCACAAACTTTGGATGTTACGATCTTGCAAATGATAAACAACCAACGGTCAATTTTTGGAACATTAACTAAAAATAGGCTTAGTTACTAGATCTTACGGTCAAAAGCCTAAAAACAATAAACAAATCTGGTTCACACTCCCGAGAGTGCATAGAGGTAGAAAATCGCAGTTTTGAGGTTTGAAGCTCCCATAAACATAAAGAAATTTAGGGGTTAAAACATTATGCCTTTAGAAACTCAAAAAATGATTTTAAATGAAAATATTTAAAATTGACAATTCTTTAATCTAACAACTTATTTTTTAAATTGAACATCATATTTGTATTTTGAGGAATGGATGTTACTTACTTTTCATAATCTTGCAAGTTTATTTCCATCAAATAATCTTATGTTGAACTTGAAAGGTAAAAAAAAAAAAGGCCAAACTAAAGTACAAAAGTGATTGAAAAAGAGGTACACCGTAGTGTGCAACTACTCCCATTCTCCTTACAAATGCACCGTCGAATTATGTTGCACTAGTAGAAGATTTGTCGTTTTTCATTCCCCATTTTGAAAGAACAATGAACAATGGCTAAATATTATGTTTATATTTCTGTTTCCTTATGACCAAAACCATTCACTAGCACTAACATAGCCCATGTGCATGGCTCGATTTCATTCCTTTTTCATTTATAGTAAGCCAAAAAGATACATTTCCTACTAGTGTTGAAATTCATGGCCCATTCACACCAAGCCTCTGCCGCACTTGCGTTCGCGTTCCCGAAATGGAGGAAGGTAAAACCCAAAAACAAAAAAATATTGAAAGCCTTGTCTTTTCTTGCTGCAACTACTGTGCAACTACAATTCACTACCGCAAGTTGGGCCATGCTCCTTTTTTGCGTTGCGTTCCTCCATGCGTTGCGTTGTCATGCGTTCGAGTAATTTCTCATTTCATATTTTATATTTCTTGTTTCCCAGCAGATTCCCTCAAAGTTACCTAACGCACGCATGGATGCTGAAGCTCTGCTATATGTGAATGGGTCTTCAGTCGACACTCAGATTATAATCTTTGCGTGATCCGTGCAGTCTAATTGTTGTTGCACTCCCCAATGGGATGGTCTGCCACTCTGGTTACAGCAAATCTGAAACTTGAGGGTGCAGAAGAGCAACATGCATTAACCCTATAGTGCCTAGCTGACCACATTATGGTCACTACAACGTCCGAAATGCAAATAGCAGAGAATCCGTGAAGAATTGGAACTTCAGTTTTGAAGTTCAAATTTGCCCACATACATTACGCACCTTTCAGAAAAAGAAATTTTCAATTTGGAATTGTACAACTATCAAAATACCTATCAACAGAACGCAAAAATACTGCAAATACTTGAAAATACAGTAAATACTTACAAATACAACATATGTATTGTGTAGTATTTCTTGCGTTTGGAAGTTTGTTATCTTGTTTTATTTTTTTGGATTGTGTTCTCTTCTTCATCTTCCATTAGTGTGTGTAATCCGATCTTGACTAATGTACCCACTCC
This sequence comes from Pohlia nutans, assembly GCA_022496805.1. Taxonomy (NCBI): domain Eukaryota; kingdom Viridiplantae; phylum Streptophyta; class Bryopsida; order Bryales; family Mniaceae; genus Pohlia; species Pohlia nutans. The sequence continues at coordinate 12,346,587 of CM040091.1, read as the reverse complement.
TGTCAATTTTCTAGGTATAAAATTTTGTCCTAAACCGTACATGGAGAAGTCACTTTCACTTATAAATCTCACAATAATTATGTGTGAGTCTATTTTTGATATGAAAGATTGCAACGGAGAGGTGTTGACATAGGGCATAGCTGAACTTCTTTGCTTTTATTTTTGAAAATTTACCTCAAATTCTATTTAACTTTGAAGTCACACACCCCCCAAAATCTCGTTTGTGAGCGTGCATTATACAGTTCAAATACATACTATAATCTTCCGATCCCACCATCGGATGATTCTCAAATTTTGATAAAATATGTGCTCTCGAGTTGAGAATAGAATTATACGGTTATTTTCTAATTTAACTCATTCTATATTTAGTAGTCTCAACCACAGTGGAAAAATCTACTGAAATCCAGGGCTCTGAGCTACAGTACCCTAGGCACTAAAGGGTTAACCCGTAAAGGGCCAAGAAGCCCAAATTCGGCTTTAACCCTTTAGCGCCCAGGGTGATTCTAGAGAAACCACTGTTTTTTGGGTGATGTTTCTTTAAAACTCTTTTTGTTGAAATTATTGATACTATTAATAGTATCCAACCGTATGAATGCAAGCATAGCTTAATGAACAAGTGTTGATTAAATCTTGGTAAGATCGGACCGTTGGATTGGAAGATTATAGTATGTCTTTGAACTGTATAATGCAAACTCAAAATTGAGATTTTGGGGGCGTGTGACTTCAAGGTTAAATAGAATTTGGGTTAAATTTTCAAAATTAAAAGTGAAGATGTTTAGCAATGACCTGTGTCAACACCTCTTCATTGCAATCTTTCATGTCAAGAACACAGTCACTCATGCATAATTATTGTAGATTTTATAAGTAAAAGTGACTTATCCATGTACGGTTTAGGACAAAATTTATATGTTAAAATAAGAAAAGAGTTGTTACATTGATTAAGATCGGAATACATACACTACTAGAACATGAATAAAAGAACACAATTCAAAAAAAAATACAAGATAACAAACTTGCAAACACAAGAAATACCACATAGTACATGTGTCGTATTTGTAAGTATTTTCTGTATTTTGAGGTATTTGCAGTATTTTGGTGTTTTGTACATAGGTATTTGAATAGCTAAGAAAGTCAGATTTCAAAATTTCTTTTTGCATCATCTGCAAAATGAAAAGTTACACATCTGAACTTCAGACATTGGACTGACATGGTTCACGGATTTTCCAGCATTTCATTTTTTAATGATCTAGTGACCACTTAGTGGTTACCTGGGCACTAAAGGGTTAACCCTTAATCGTCCCGACGTCCATATTTTGAACGTTTTTGGGGGACATTCACCTTTGAAGAGCTGTAACTTTTGTACAACAAGTCCAATTTTAATGAAAGAAATTTGAAAAACACACTAGATGATGTACAAAATGTGTGGTAAAAACTTCGAATCAATCCGAGATGAATCAAATTTTTGGTGATCATGTGAAAGTAGGTATCTTTTTTTTGGACAGTTTTGTGAATTTTGATAGCAGCAACTTTGGGGGCTTGTATCTCCTTCATCCCAAGTCCGTTTTCACTAAAACTTGTTGGTTTGAATTCCCCTTGAAGTCTAGTTATCATAGTAAGATTTTCAAGTCAATCTATGTTGTTATGAATTTTTGGGAGTCATTTTAGTGCACGGGTCTAATTTGGACACTTTTTGCTTTTTGGTTCAAATGGGTCACTTTTCGGGCTACCTTTTGACATTGTAAGGCCATTTTAGGGCACATTACTTTTTTCATGAGGCTTTTTAGGTACCAATGTCTTTATATGATGATTTTAAACTACTTTATAATTCAAAGTTTTTTCTTTTGAGTAATTTTGAAAACGAATTTCAACTCTAACTATGTTGCTAGGAAAATTTCAACATCCTTTTTAGCACTAAAACACTATGATCTTGCAATCTATGTGGCCAAATGGCCTCAAAATTGATCCACATGATCTACAACATGTATGCTACAAGATTGTACGGTTGAGATTTCTATACCTCACTGACATTGGAACCTATAATACATCAAAAGCGATGATGATTTTAAGTCCAAAAAAATTAGGGACCATTAGGGGTTAAATATGTTACTTTTGAGCAGTTTTGAGTAGGTCTTATGTGGAATTTTCTTTGTTCAAATTTAATTGTGTTCTTAATCAACACATGCAATGTTCTTCACTGAATCTGGTAATATTAAATTTAGTCCCATCTATATTATATTTTTCACATTATGACCGATTAAATTTGTCATTTTGAAACCGTGAATCCTTGGTCCTGTAAGGGTTATTTATATATTTCTTTTTTGACTTGTGCTTCGCCAAACCATTTCTTTCCATTGTAGCACAAAAATTAGCATTAAACCATGCACACCCTACACCATTATCCACCCTTTTACGGATTAATTTGAATAAAAAGTGTTTGGCAACAACATTGCAAGATATATTAATGAGTAATAGAAATCTTGTCTAATGTGACATGTCTTCAAGGACATAAGTCCGTAACATGTCTATAGTGACTTTGAAGGTGGTATTTGAGCATGTTATAGACATGGGCAATGGTCTGATATGGGTACCCCAAAAAGCCCTTTGAACTCTTAAATCAACCCTATAGCATCTTTGAATGAGTCCCTCTTTAAACAAAAATTAATTGACTAAATGTAGTTTTGATTTCCTGCACTCATAATGTATACAAGAAAAAATTCACGTCAAAATTGAAGCATTTTAAAGATTTAAAATGAGACTTTTTGTACAAAAATCACAATTTTTCCTAACTACTTAAACAAATCCAAAATATTTATCTAAACTATCAAATGACGTCATTTTGGTCCCGGATATATATATATATATATATATATATATATATATATATATATATATATATATATATATATATATATATTACATGTGCATATTTGAAATGATTATTTTGAAGGATTAAAAATATTATTTACTTTGTACTACAACGCTTGAAAATGTTAAATTTAGGCATTTTTTTTCACGAAGCAAAAATGAATGAAAATAAATTTATTCAATTAAAATTTTGAACATGAAGTGAAGTAGTTCATGTTATTTAGGTGCAGTTATATTTTAATTAATTTTAATTAATTTTAGTCAACCAAAATGAACAAATTTGTCTAAATTTGAAAATTTCTACATATATTTGTTTTTTATGACATAGCCCATCTATGTGCCAAGCGCAATTTCATTCATTTTTCATTTATAGTAAGCAAAAAAAACGACACAACGCATTTCCTAATTGTGGTGGCTGCAGAATTCAAAGATTTTGGAGGAAATTCTACTGCAAAATCACTCCAAGGTGCATGTCATTAACTTAGTAGTTCATTGGTGTGAAGTACTCACGGACTGTTATTTTGGGCTAAAATAAGTAAGTAGCACTTGGCCAAAGGAAGATGAGGTGATGGATGTGGAGGTGAGGTGGCAAACTGCATGGATGGATGCATCTGTTGGTTCCTTGTCCTCATATCCACAGGCACATGCATGTGCCCAAGCCACATGCGTCAATGGGTTGCGACGTTGCGTCAATGCTAGTGAGTGGTTTTGGTCACAAGAAAACATAAATATAAGCATAATATTCAGCCATTGTTCCTTGTTCCCACGAAATGGGGAACGAAAAACTACAGGTCTTTTAATAATGTTCCTTCTTGATGTAGTGTAGGCTATGCAGAGATTATAGGCCTTGTAGATGGGAGTTTTCTTTTATGAGACTCCATCTCTAATTTTGCAAATGACAACAACTTAACCCTTAAAGGACCACAAGTATGTTTCTCTCCAAACACTCCAAAATATCCCTTTTCATAAAAAGACAAATAGTTTTTAATCTAAAACCTTTTTGACCGATCCAACTGTAGGATATTTCAACTAACTTGAATTTATTGTAACCTAAAAAAATTCAACCGTTCAGGGTTCTTCAATGGTAAGATTATAAGCTTCAAATTTGGTTTGTTGCTCAAGTTTGAAACTTTCAAAAAATGCCCAAAATGAAAAGTTTAGTCTGATATTTGCAAAAAAGAATTTGGTAGTTGTGTATATGGGGACGTTAGCTCATTATGTACAAAAATTTAGATGCATAGTTTATTGTATGAAATTTTTAGGAGTTGCCCGCAATTAGGTTTTTCACCTTTGCATGATTGTATCATTTGATCTACACATCATCAACGTACGGAACTTACCATCCTATCTTCGTTACAAAAAGTAGAATCACCACAAAAAATCTCAATAATTGAGGATCAATACTCATTTCATACTAAGCTAACCGAACTTGGAAAATCAGCTTTGGTCCTTTAGAGGTTAACCGTGGAACGCCAGCAACGACACTTAGTGTCCTTTGAATGAAGAAAACAAGGGAGAAAGTGCTCTAGGAAACATTTTTCATCAAATTTTCATTCATTTTGTAAATGAAACTTGTGGTTGTTGTTTAAATTGATAGCTTTTGCTTCTACTAACTGTCAATATTGGGTCTCAATTGTCAATTGAATAATAAAAATGCACCGTGGTGTAGTGTATTTTAAGTTTTGAGGATCTTTTTACCAAAACTCAATTTAAACCATTAAAATGATGTGTTTTGAATTTGAGCATAACTAGCAAAATAATGTTTACCACATCTAGTTTCTATTACAGTTTGAGTTTTGAAAAGATCTAAGTTTTTTTTTTTTTTTTTATTGTCACAAGTTGAATACTCATTACTATGGGATGGTTATTTTTGCTAATTTTATGGTCATAGTAAAAAAAATCTACCAAAATGATCTTCATTGTGATTTACACCCATGGTAGAAATTGTGGCGTAATTTAACATATATTGTAACTGATATGAATTTCCTTAGCTATCACTTCAAAAATTTATAATAATTTCAATTTTTCACATGGATGTATGGATATTTTTTGACATGTAGTATGCACATGTCTTCATCTACTAAAATTACAATATTTAATTTTAATGTTAATTATAGTGCCAAAATATATAGCGGAATGTGATTCTAATTCCATGGTAATTCCACGGCAATAGGTCCGTCCTTTAGGGGTTAAACAATTCAATGCCATGGTTCTCCAAATTCTAATGCACAGCATAAAACAAACCAAAAAACAATGGAAATCATTTTTTGAGACGACCGAATCATGAACAAACTAGTTTTCTAGTTTCTCTAAACATTTTGTATGCTTCACCCTCCTCTTGAAAGTTTCGCTCTTTTGAGTAATGTAACACCTAGATAGATAGATAGAAACTCCGGTCCCTATAGGGGCCGGCGTGAATAAAGTGTATGTTTGTAATGCCAATGATCCGATGCCCACTGGACAAGGGGAAATTGGGACAATACTACTCTCCCCTTTCGAGGATGGACTCTATAGTGACACACTATGCTACTAGCTAGCTAGCCACTAGTGCCTTGAAGATACCGGACATGGTATCCCCCCAAAGGGCTTTTCGGTACCCCATACAACAAGGTCCAAGGACCCCCCCACTATAGTTGGGTAGACTATGGTGGTGAGCACCACGCCGGCATGGGGAATAGAACCCACAACCTCCTCATTTGGGGCCATGAGCCCCAACCACCAAGCCAAGGCCCGTGGTGCCAGTAACACCTACCATAACATAAATAGTTGTTCTAACATCGAATAGCAATATCTAAACTTTTATTTTTAGAGTGAATAGCAATATCTAAAGTTTTATTTTTAGAATTTGAAAGTTGGTATGATTGGTTCAAACTAGACATTCTATTCTAAATTTTCTTTAAATCTATTTTTTCAAAAGAGAATATCGTTACTTTCCCCACATAGTAAATTTTGCGACACTATACAATGAAGAAGTGTTTGTCTTTGAGAGATTCTCCACAATGGAGTTTTAACTTAAATTGACATGATTCAAATTGGATTGGAAAGTTGACTTTATTTCCTATTTCTAATTTTATTTTATTCTTTAAAAAATGATTTTTTCATCCCGGGCAGCTCGTAAAATATAGCAACGACCATTAGTAGGATTTTGGTCCTTTATAATTGGTCTTTTGTGACTTACATGGTCCAAAATGACTTCTTTTCTAAGGAATAAAGTCACAAAGGATTAATTATAAAGGACCAAAATCCTTCTAGTGGACCATAAAATGGCCGTTCTATCACTTAAGAGTTAATAGTAATTAATACAAAAGAATCTGGCATTGCTAGTGAACTTTCAAAAATAAAATTTTAATTCACAAATTTTATCTTTCAAACTAATTCAATATCTTATTTTGTTAATACCCCGAAAATATTTGCAAGACTTGAGTCATAAAAGAACTAGTACACAATTATCCATTTTTAAATAATGGACTCTAAAAGAAAATTCAAGCTGAAGGATGATAATTTTTTTGACATTTTTTTTTTGACATTTTTTTGATAATTCCCTATAGCATAAGGAAGCTTCACCCCTCTACAACAATACTAAAAGATTTTTATTTTCAAGCAACAATCCATTGTTTTTGTTCTCTCAAATTCCAATACAATTCATTCTTTACCTAGAGAATGTTATGTGTATGCTCTCTATACAATAATTGACATTCACACGACAAGATTGTAGAGGAAGGTGAATTTTGACAATTGCTATAAATGTTGTGAAAGATTGTACATACACTATGTGTTGAGAGAGGATTTACATTTCAAAGAATATCGCACGTTTATGTAAGATTCGACATTGTCATGTCAAAATCTAACCTGCACGTCAAATAAAAACAATCAATTATGGTCCCCACTAAATAGAGGGTACGTATCAATTCAAAAATGCACAATAATCTCTTAAGCAATTACCTCCTTGTGGATTCTTGTCCTCATGGGTTGAAAGGTTGTGATAGGTGATTGTGAATAACCACAATTATATGTTCTACCCCTACTATCGAGGTTGGTCACAAAATAAGTATAATGGTAATCAAGTTCGTTTTCCATGAAAGAAATTCATGTAAAACTCAAATTCATTTTTCAGGAAAGAAGCTCATGCAAAATGCTTGAGCGACAAACAAATCAGAGGAATTTACCAGAGTTAACCACATGACTTATGATAATCCAAGGCCTCATAAGAAGGGGGTCTTGACTCTCATTTTGATAATTTCCACTCTTTTTTCTTCTACTTAAATTTTGAAAAAGTTCCCGTTTCAATTACGTAAAGTGAATTTACAAACTCAATCAAGATTTCAAAAATGAGTCAACAAATTAGAAGTCAAAACAAGAGCAAGTTTCCACCTAGTGACGTATAAATCTTCACTTTTTGAGTCTTTGTTGGTTCACTAGTAGAAATCTTGTCTTATGTGACAAGTCTTTAATGACTCAATGTCGGGAATGACAAGTCCGTAATGACACAAAGTCCCACTTTGTGTCATTACGGACTTGTCATTCCCGACATTGAGTCATTAAAGACTTGTCACATAAGACAAGATTTCTACTAGTGGTTGTAAGTTGATTATCTTATCAACAAACAATGAATTTTTTCTTGATGAGGTTTGACACCTAATGGGGTCAAGGTTGTCAAAGCCACTCAGTTTCAAACATGTATATTGACATGCAAGTGACTCATATACATAACATTCAGTAGCCTTCATGGGGGCTGCCTTTTGATCTCTACTCACTTCATCCAAGGCAGTTCATCCATGGCATCTAGGAGAAAGGAATGGGTGGTAGGACCACAACTAGTTAAATATGTGTTACTATTGATGCACGACCGGCACCCAAAGTCAATGTAATTGCTCCATGAACAACAACTATCAATGGGGAAGCTTGCCTGAGCTTGGGAGTCCATGGCCCTCCATGAATAGAAAATGTTTGAACTGTCAGTGGGGCACTCCATTACGGAGTAATTTTTATAATTACCCACATGCCAATTATATTGAAGCATTCAGGCAGTGATTTCAATCACCATCTCCAAATTAGTCATTGTGCCTAGGAACTTGGATTCAGCATGTAAAATTGATTGTTCTAAAACCACCAACTGAAGCAATCCGCAATCCTAAAAAATTTGGCATTGCGAAATTCAGAAAAAAAATAAGAGCTCAATCAAAATAGGTTTAGATGATGATTGGAAAAAATTGCAATATCTAATTAGTATTTCTCAATTTTATACAAAATTTTTAAGTGGAAAGTAACATGTGACCCAATTCAAACCTCTAGGTTTCCCCATGTTCACACCATGCGGTACTAACTTTCACTCATAATGATACCCAAAACCACCAATTGTTTCTTTGCAATGCTTGGCGTGCCATTGGTTTACTTGAATGGTGAATTTTGTGGTTTAGGGTCTCGATTGTGGTAGCCCCAAGAAAAGTCTACATGTCATAATTGGGGGAGGTGGTGGTTTTAGAACATCCTACCTTATAGAATTCAATTTATGTGTTTTATTAAGAGGGATATCATAGCAAATTAACCCCTAATGTCCCAATTCAACACCGTTTTCAAAGAAGTGTTATACAATGTGTGATGGAAACCGGAAATGGAGTCGATGTACAAAGAAAATTTGTGAATGCCAATGTGAAGATCGCATATGTATGGTTAGATGTATCATTATTTTTTTAATAATAAATCTAAAATAATTTTGCAAGGTTTTCTTTTGAAATGTAATTAAAAATCCTGAATTAACAAAAAAAATTGAAAAAAATTGGAATGAAATTGAAATAACATGTAGTACATGATGGTATGATTTCCTTTATTTGATTCTACTTATTTTGGAAAATCATGTCAAAGGTCTCACTTTTTGAACTAAGAATGACACTTGACACAAACCAATTGTGTAATTTATTCAAAAATCATGATAACCTATTTTGAAGATCCACACCTTACAAAGGATAGTAAACATACACAAAAACCCAGAAAAAAATAATTAAAGTTGTTCGTTGTTCAATATATGAACGTTGGCGAGCGAAAGGGTCAAGAAGGAGAAACAACAAGAATTTTTTTATACCACATATGAAACGTTGGTAATACCACTTGTGAACATCAATTTGAATAGTTTAATATGTAAATATTGTAGGTTTTCCAAAATGGAAAAAATTGCTATTGTGTGACTAATATAATTTTTTTATGTGAATCATTATTAACCCTTGTAAAACATATGCTTTTTCTCAAATTCACAATACAGATTATTTTTAAATTCCAATTCACCTTGAAGTGACCATGGGTTTTTTTGAGATGTAAATGTGTTATATTTGTTGAAATTAAGTTACTCATGTGGTAACTAAGTTACACATGAGGGAACTGATAGACCAAGGATCTATGCCTATGTTTCTTATATGGTAATTAAGTTACTTATGGGGGAATTGATAAGCCAAGAATCCATGATTCTAACTTAGTTAGAACACCAAAGTAATTGTTTAGTTAGTATGTACATATTCTATTAGGACTATAAGTGTAGTTTGGTGGGTGAAGGAGATACAATTGTCTATTGAACAAGATCTCACTTCTATGGTTGGGTGGCAAGTCACATAATAAACATTGTTTACCTTTGTGCACATCATCTTATTTAATTTAACAATATTGTTCATCTTACTAATTAAAACTTTTATAAGAATATGCACACCTTTCATATCTATAGAGCACAATAATAAAACAACACCCATACAATAAATTTTTCAAAAAGTGCCTTGCATTTTGTTGATAATCGTTGTATGAGATTTATTTTTGAAAATTCATAACAAATGCACGTTTCATCATTTTGATTTGAAATCAAGTTGATAGGTAAAAAACATTGGTTTTATATGTTGAATACTTTGTCCACCTTATAGCTACTGTTGTTTGATAGGTAATCTAAAGATTCCAATCATAATACAGTTTCAATTTTGTAACAATATGAGATACTGTCACTTTGAGGGATTTAGATCTATGATAAGAAGTAAATATTTTTTCTAGTTTCATTTTTTAAATGTTTGCTCAGTTTCAATATCTACAAAGGATCATAAGTTTTAATATCTACAAAGACAAAAACCGCACGCTCAGAAATTGTTATTTTTGCAATAGTTATGGATGTTTGAAATTGGTTGAAATTTTGGTAACTTTGAAATTTTGAATCGACCAAACATGGTCATGCAGGAATTACAGGTTGGGACAAAAGTGATTTTCATCCACTTTGTAATTTATTTTTTAAAAAGGTGCTTTTCAACCCCTTAGTGAAATTAAAAAAACTGAAATCTAAATTTTCACTCTTAGTATGGTCCGTATGTAAAAGTTTTAAATCAGTGAAGGGAATTACAGCACCTTCACCTAACAAGCTACAATTTTGCATTGACTATATTTTATTGCCCACGCTGTTAAAAATCAAGCATAATTTGGTTCCTAATTTAGTGTGGTTCTATTATAAAAAATACGGATCTCTTAATGATGTTTAATTTGACATATAGAAAATCCCATTTGATGCAAAGAATTGCAAGTTATGACCAACATTCTCCCAAAATATTTTTCATTCCGTAGACCTTGCAAAGATTTTATGGGTATAAGAGACCATATATTGTATATACAACAACACATTTAAATAATGATATTCTTCATTCAATAGCAACACTAAAAAAATAATCCACTTACATTCATGAACTTCCAACCAAGTACTTATAAGCGTCTATAAGAAATTTTCTTCATAAAAACCTCAAATCATTACATTTGTTATGCATTTTTCATGACCAATGTATTTTAACTAAAAATGTTCAAAAATGTTACCTGCTTTGTTGTTTTCAAACTTATAAATATTAATGAACAAATTAAGCGATTCTTAGAGTTACATTTTGAATGAATACAATAGGAAAACATCAACATTTTTGAATATTGACCATCTTTATACATACAACCTTTCGGACATGCACAACCATGATTTTTTAGTACATGAATTATGTTGCACTAAACGGCTCGTTTCGAATACACGGACAAGTTGTTATGAATCTACAAATGTACAAATCTACTTACATAATGTCAAAATGTTAACACAATACATTTGGGAACTCTTTTGTACCACACTTTTGGTAATCAATGTATTGTACATGAGTTCCGTATTTTCCAAGTAACATGCGAAAAGTGTTCAATGACTCTTGTACACCATAGCAAATATTTTCTCCACATACTAGAATGTGAAATTTGAGAGTAATCAACCTTTTCCATATTCTATAATTTGTCTTCATTTCAAGCTCAATGCGGATTGTCATTCCAAATTGGTTATGAGAATTGGTTAGTTAGAGCTCATAGTATTTATAGTTTTAGTAGCATACTATCATTTTGTTTAAGTTACCGATGATATAACAATTTATAACCAAAATTGCAACTCCAAATTTCGTCACTATTTTCCTCCATTTGTATATATTACTTTTTTGTTACTTTAACTTTTCAATGGGGACAGTTTATTCTATGTTGAGGTTATCAAAACCTCTGTAGCATTTCCGTAGTTGTGTGAGGATCATACTTCTAAAACATATATAATATGTACTTGTTTCTTATGTCAATAAATAAAATTATTTATCAAAAAGAAATTTTAGAAACAATGGAAGGATCCAAAAATTTTGACAATAAATAATTTGTAAAAGAAGAAAAATAAAATTTAAAGGCGTTGTAAAATTATTTGATTATCTCCTACACAAAGATTGTTTTGCATTCCTCTTTAATTCAATTAGCACTTCTGATTCAATTGTACAAGTTTACTTTAAAAAATTGAAAAATTGTAATCAAATTAATATCATGTTGCATAAAAGGAATCTTAATGGATAGTTAGGATATTTTCTGTAAAGATGGGATTTGGAAAATCGATAATGTCATATCCCAAATTTTGTCCTACATAGTGGTTAATTCAGACATAAATTAATTGCATTAACAGGTATTCGATGTTTTGACAATCTATAGTTATTTGAAAGTTAAAAAATTAAATACTTATCCTAATGACTTAAAATGTGTTCATATGAATGATATTTTATTTACATAGATTGAAATTTATTTAAACATTTTGAAACCTTACAAATCATAATTTATGGTACCAAATATCAATTCTCTTAACATTACCAATATTATCATAAGTGTGTTCACCAAGATGACCATGTTTAATGATTATATGTACTACTTCCTGACATTGTTTAAGATCATGTATATACCCTCTAATATAACACTAAGGTATTGCACCTTATTTGTCACACAATTTATTTTGTGATAGTAGAAAAAGGTGATAAAATGCACCTTTTAAACATTCACATGTGTTGAATTAAAGCATAAAGTTAAAGTGAGTGGACTCAGCAATAGAAACGCAATCTGTAAGCATTGAGGAATATTGTTAAATATAATGTCAAATGTCACTATTCGCAATAGCTTAGTGCCAATTGTAATCTTGCACACTATACTCTTGTATTATTGCTGAATGGCAAGGACTACCATTTTTTACAAGTGTATTCTATATTTTTAGAAAAAAATATGTAATTTCTATGATAAATTTTAAAGTGCTACAACAGTTCCAAAACTTACATTGTACTCTCTCTCTCATATTAAGTAAAAGGATAGCCCATAACATTCATGTTCCTTGTTTATAAGTAATATACTAAGTCGCCGTGTGTTTAATCCTAAATTACCATATGTAACGAATAATTTTTTTACATGTGACTTACATAATTGGATTGTATCCCTACATGGCCATGTTTTTCTTGTTATAAGTGCCACTTTCACACCCTATTCTCATATTTCTTGTAATGTCAGGAACATGCCAAAGAGTCTATCTTGTAAAGGAGCATCAAAGATAGACCTCGCTATCTATGCCCTTTAGGCATAAGTAAACAAACTACCCCCAAACAAACTCTCTATTCACTATAGTCATTTGACCAACATTAATATTTTTTATTTCTTTTTTCTTTTCTTTCTTTTTCAAAAGCAGTTGTGAAAAGATAAAGAAATGAAATAAACATAGGTTTTATAGGTATGAAACTTAATTCTACAATGGGCGCATTGCCTTATACTTAAACTTATACCTACAAAAACTCTTAATTACATGATAGATAATCAAGAAGTGATTATAACTCCCATTACGATTGTCTAAACTCTGTTCAAATGCCAATGTCAAAGTTGAAGATCTCCATACTGTTGCCATAATAAAATATTGGAATAATTTCTAAAACAACAAATGATTCAATTTTGTTGTTGCAGTCACTCAGTGAAGATAATTAAGTTTGGTACTATATAATTTCATGCTTGGAATCGTTAGGAATAATTAACAATACCACAAAAACACTACCAATATTAAAATGGTGGTCTTGAGCAATAAGGAATAGTGTCACAGGTAAAGTGCCCAAGGTCTACATTGACACCAATTTAAAATTCAAAAAGGAAAACAAAATACCAAAACAATTGATTTTTTTGAGTTTTGAAATGAAACGTGCACAAATCAATGAGGATTGAGGAGTGAAGGTGTGTACCCTCTTTAAACCCATATATTGAATAACTATATTGCACAAGTGTTTTACTCTAATAGTACCTATATATTAATATGAAAACAACATTCAAAGACTGCTTGGATTCCTCTTGGAAGCCATAGAAAAGTAAGAAACCGCTAAATTGTTTGGTGACAAAAAAAAATATATAACATCACTGCTTCTAGCGCATGTTAAAAAATTGATAACAAATGTTTTTCTTTTATTATTTTAGAGTTTATTACTAAAGCAACGATTAATATTTCAAAAAGATAAAATCAATGATAAGCATTGACTTCAAATAGAAAATGGCATTATATTTACTAGAGTACAATTTACTTTTCCTAGTACAAAAGTTGATTTGCCAATACTGTGTTGACTGTTCATCTTAAAGTTTATATTGTAGTCTAAATTTAAATCACTTTTAGATTTAAGTGTCACTAATTGAATTTTATATTTTAGTTTAGATTTCAATGTCACACAGTAACTATTGTCATTTAACTCCAAAGCGACTATTGGCATCGTAAAAGTTGAAGTATTTTTAAAAGAGCTATTGAGAAAAATTAACACCACTGCCAAAATATGAATATGATTAGACATCTGTCGTTCCATCATGAACTCATCTACTTTGTATAACAACAACAGATACAAACAATGCACTTTGATATATAAGAAACATTGTATCATACAAAATAATGACGCACTAGTATTATTCCATTATTTTATATAAATTCAACATAATACATTATTTCATATAACACACTATTATGCACTATTTTATATTAAACACTATGATGCATCATTTTCAGTGATTCACACTGCTACACTATTTTATATAATACACTATTTTAGTACAATCGCAATTTTTACTAACTGCATTTTTCTTACATCCAAGAAAATTGTTGGATGTAAGAAAAATTTGTAAAGTAGTAAAAACTTTGGTTTCTAAGCATGTTTCCGCAATAAAGTCCTTAATAATCCACAATATATAAATTGTGTTTCAATCTAAACACAAGTGAAGTTTGAGATTTACTTTTGGAAATTGAAGTTGTATGACTGAGTTTCATTTGGCGATAGCACTAATATGTCAATTAAAATATGTCAATTACATATTATTATCAATTAAAATATGTCAATTGATTTTTAAATATGTCAGTTACATATTATTATCAATTAAAATATGTCAATTGATTTTTAAATATTGTTTGAAATAACTTTTGCAATAACCTTTTGAATAGCCATTTATATAACCTTTCAAACAACCTTTCAAGTTTCCAACTCCAACTTCAACCTCTTCTTTCTTTTCACGACCATATAGGACCAATAATACCAAAGGACATGACGACGACGGTCACCACGACGACAACAACGACGACGATGCTGACGATTTTCCTCCATATTTTTCTGGGGTAAAACCCTCTCCGAGTTCCTCATCGACGGAATTATCAATTAATTATTTCAAGAATTTATGAAAAGTCTATGTATACATATATACATATATGTATGTATATGTATACAATCACATGGTGTGTGATCACTTGATTGTGATATAGACAACAATCTTATAAATGATACATATATGTATATGTGTAATATATTCGATGAAATGATATATCACAACAATTGATTGTATGTTGATAATATATTCGATGTATATATATCACAACAAGTGATTACACAATGTGTAGTATATATTTGATGAAATGATATCTATATTTGTCTAATGTAGCGAATTTTCGGCTGTCTTTTATCTTTTATAATGAGATACAGTGTTGTCCATCAATGCACTTGGTTATGAGTTTATTTAAAATTTAAAACTATCAATTTATCCTTTCAATTTTATTTATTTTCATGATTTTAAAATAATGTGTAACATAGGGATGTCAAAATATATTAGGAAGAAATTAATACAAATATATATATATATATATATATATATATATATATATATATATATATATATATATATATAAATGTGGTCGAAAATGAAAATAAGTTCAATTATAAAAGTACAGCTTCAATATTGTACATTTTGTTCTCAGAAATCATAAAAGTTGCCATTTGTAACGCAATTTGATGGTATTGACCCTTATATTCCTAATTGAACTGAGGAAAATGTGTTTAATTGGAAATTCTCAGAACAAGTTTAAAATGGATTCCACATACAATGTAAGTTTATTACTAGTAATTCTAATGTTCATGATTTTTTTAAAATTTTGAATGTGAGCATTTCCAAAAAGAAAAATATTTTAATCACACCATGTTGTAATAATTTTCACTCAGTATGATACCCAAAACCACGAACTAATTATTGGCAATGCTTGGCGTGCCATTGGTTTAAATTAATAGTGAAATTGGTGGTTTTGAATCTACATTGTGGTGGCCCCAATAAAACTGTACGTGTCATATTTGGAGGAGGTGGTGGTTTTAGGACATCCAACCCTATATGTTTAAAAAGCTTTGTATATAAATCTATTCCGTCCTAAATATATGTTTCATGTAAGTTTACAATAATATTTTAGATCTACGTATGTTTATTATATGTAAACATAATACGACAATATTCGAATTAATACCCTTCTATGCATTCACGTATACCTGTACGTGTTTAGTACAATGCATCCCCCAAGCTCGTTAGATCTGTATATGGAAACTACATTGTAACATTGAATGTAAAAAACATATAAGAAATTTACTACCCAATGTAAAGCAATTGTAACTCTACTTTATTGAGTTGACAAGTCCTGAATGTACTTGTAAATGTTTAACCCCTAAATGTACCGGGGTGTCCCTCGAATTGGCAACTTGAAAAAAAGCATCATAAATTACTATGTAGAACAATATTTTGGAATTGATATACAAATGAAAGTTACAGATTTTGAATTTTATATTACATCTGTATGGTTTGATTCACTAGTACTATCACCAATATTTAATTATCAAATTTGAAAGTTAAAATTATAAATTCCTTCTAAATTCAATTACAAACAATATTTTATTTCATTTTAAAGCAAAATTTGTTGGAATGAACTTGAAATGAGATACTCTTAAAGGTGGTGATTCATTGAAATTCTGTGTTTTTTAAATCTATGACCTCATTTTTGCAAGGCCGCTTTTGAACTATAATCAATGCAATGTTGGCTTGGTCAATGATTTGACATACTTCTATATTTGTAATTTTAGGATTTTTTTGTAATCAAGTATGATTGAATCCAACCGTTTGATAGGACAACAACTTCGTGAAGAATCTCCAAAAAATTGGATGACTTTCATCCAAACATTGATGAGGATGTGAGAAGGGTTTGAATTTGTTAAACGTTCACTTTTTGGACGCTCTGATGTTTAGGGTTTAAAAGAGGTTCTTAGATTTTGGAACTTGAAATAAATGTTTTATAAATTTTGAGTGTTTGACACCATAAAAATTGAATTATGTACAAAATAAACTGTATTGATGTTTTCCAATTAATTTTAAAAGGCGAGATGCGCATTGTTGTTTTTCACATGGTTGCACAATGAAATTTTCAAGTTTCGTCACCAACAATTGCCAATGAATTATTAAATTAAAAAAATAACCCCTAAAGGATCGAATGGCCTAAATGGAACAAATTCATTATTTGGATAGGTTCACACAATGTGAATTGTGAGTTTAATATTATGAGACTTTTAGTGAATGTGAAGAATGTCTAATTCTTTGTGGGAGTATAATTTTGTTTCCAACCAGACATTGGTAGAAAAAACTATGTTGTTTGAAGCAATAGTTTTTGGAGGTCGAGTACCTCCAGTATTAGCTACACCGGTTATTGCCATTAGTGTTAGTCATAGTAATTCAAAATTTTCACACTAATTTTGGCATTAGAACAAAATTGTCAGTCACAGTGATTGAAAGGGTATGAGAATTCTTAAAGTAATGTATATTTGAGATGTATGTACCAAAATTATTGTGATATTGGTGTAAAGTTGCACACTAATTTAGTGACTTACAATAATGGCAATCATTGGTGTAGTAGTTATTGGTTACTGTCCATAAACTCTACTTGCAAAAAGAGCCACCAAATGTAAACCTTTCTACATTTGCCCTTGAGGTCAAAATAGTGGAACGTTCCCCGACACCTCTTTTATGCACATTGAGTGGTCTACGTACCAACGTTACAATTAAAATGCACAAAACATTTTATACTTTGAAGATACTATATATAGAATAATAGTTGGTTCAACACTAATTAATTCAATAAATGAAGTTGAAAAGTTTTGGAATTTTTACCCTAAACCCTACATCCTATCAAAGAGCAACATCTAAGCATCAATTTTGGGGGTGAGCAAGACATTGTTGTGGGGATAAGATAAGAATATACCATGGAAACTAAAGGGTTGTTTGAAGAAGCTTCTCTTACACTGGGGAGGTGGCATGTTAGAATATCTTTGACAACGTAGAGTGTAGTGATTGGTCGAAGAAAACGGAGGCAAAACTAAATTATGTTGCCATTAAAGTAAGGAAACCAATTCTGCTTTGTATTCCTTCTTCAAGTAACATTTTTGTAAAGTGCACATATAACTCTAACATTTCGGGCACTATTACTTGGAACTCTACAAAATGGGGTGCAAATGAAGGAATCATTTTATTTTTATTTTCAAGGACAGTGCTATGTTGGAACCGGAAGATATGTTAGAGTGACATGGAGGAAGTGAAGCCCCTAGACACTAAATGGCAACCCTTTCATGGCTTTTGGATATGTACAACTATTGGTATGTTGAGCTCCAAAATGATGTCATTAGCGAAGACTAATATCCCCCATCAAATAAAAAAAATTCCCAAGCCATGTATAGAAGTTCTTTGTTTCTTAAAATGGTCAATATAAAGTGAAATATACACATGAGAAAATTGCATAGCCATTAGAGTTCCATAGGGTTTTGTTCAATCATGTTATTTTATTTTTCAAAGTGTACCAAACAATTCTTTCTTTGTTGTTGTTTTCCGAATTTCTAAATTTAGGTACATCTCATCATTCACATTGAAGAAAACCCAAAAAATACACTCATAAGCACTTTTTGATGATATACATTGTAACAATATCAGTATGTATGTATACGTGCGCGCCCTAATATGATCAATTAGGGTAGTAAATTGCATATTTTGCTTCAATTTGTAATGTGAAAATTATAATTCAGTGAAATGAATAAATTCAACACCTGAACTCTCATTTATAAATTGTGGTCATTCACTTTCAACCAGTGATCTCAAAACCACTTTATGACATTTAGAACATTATATGACCTCCCACATAAATGGTATCCAATTTTGCTACCCAGTGCATACAATGTCACGATACCTCTATAATATCCGGTAATACCCTTGATATATCAAGGTGATACCATAATGATATCCGCGGAAATCACCTCATGAAGTTGCTACATATTTGTATCAATAATGACGAGCATTCTTGCTACATTTCAATTTTTTTTTCCATTTCTGTCTTTGTATGTTTAGTAGCCCCATATTAGACAGTTTTGAGATAACTGCTTTCAACTAAAGGCCTCTTTACACTAGAGGCAAGAAGCCGTGAAGAGAGAAATTTCAGCCAATGGGAGACCTAAAAACGGAGAAGATCAAAGAATGTCACTTTATACTGGAATTTTTTAGTCCAAGGGACGAAAGGAGGAGAAAATGACATGGACAACACTTGTGTCCTTCGTGGCAAGAAAAGTGAACATTTTTCAAGGCCCCTGGATTTTGCGTCAAGCCCACCTCAAGAGGTGGGTCTAACGCAAAATCCAAGGGACCATCCGGCCAAAATTCTCACAACCCATCTTTTTTATTTTTTAAGAAATATGTAACATCTTTACTTTAAAAAAATCAGCACTCTATTTTGTGACCCCTTTTCACTTTACATTATATCCAAAGGCCGTCAAGTTCAAAGGTTGGCCTCTCAAGGATGAGCCATGGCCCATGCAAGGGTTTCTCCACAGCTTCTCGCTTGTAGTGTACAGAGGGCCTAAGTAAGCTTAACCCTTTGAGGCTCCGACGTTCAATATGTGGACGTTGAACAGATTTTGACTGTCCGAATTCAATCCAAATTGGACAGTTTTCATGCACCAAAAATTTCTCATGATTTTTGTGCAAGGTGACTATCCTTTGTACGGTTTTGATTTTTAAAATAGATTGTTATGATTTTTGGAAAACAACAGAAGTGGTTTATATCAAGTTTCATTTTTAGTTTAAAAAGTGAGACCTTAAAGATGATTTTTCAAAATAAGTAGAATAAAATGATAGAAACCATACCATCTCGTAGTGCATGTTATTCCAGTTTTATCACAATTTTTTGAAATAAAATTCCGCTAATTCATGATTTTTAATTGATTTTCAAGAGAAAACCTTGCAAAATCAATAAAATATAATTAAAGAAATATATGATAAATCCAACCGTACAGATGTGATCTTCACATTGACATTTACAACTTTTCTTTGTACATCGACTCCATTTCCGACTTTCATGAAACATTTTGTAACGAATTTTTGAAAACAGTGTTGCACTGGGACAGTAACCCCTAATTGTCCCATGGGGACAGTAGATACGTGGCCGTATAAATGGTATTTTCTACCAACAAGAAGCTCTAAATTGGGATCTCAATAGCTCACTCGAATCGCATTGATGTAAATTTCAGCTTCTGTGTTGAACTCAAACCTATAAAAGATCTGGATCCATTCCAAATACTAGAAAAATACACCGTATTCTATTGGCCGCAAAGGCACTTTATGACATTTAGGGGTTAAAGGGTTAATCCGGTCCGCAATGCAAATAAGGTAGGATGTCCTAAAACCACCACCTCTCCCTATTATGACATGTAGGCTTTTCTTGGGGCCACCACAATTGAGACCCAAAACCACCAATTTCACTATTCAAGTAAACCAATGGCACACCAAGCATTGCGAAGAAATAGTTGGTGGTTTAGGGTATAATTATGAGTGGAAGTTAGTACCACACGGTGTGAACATAGGGAAACCTAGAGGTTTGATTTGGGTCACAAGTTACTTTCCACTTTGGAATTTTGTATAAAATTGACAAATGCAAATTAGATGTTGCAAATTTTTGCATTCCTCATCAAAACCTATTTCGAATGCGGTCATATTTTTATTTCAAATTTAGCACTGCCAAAAATAGACCAGATTGCTTAAGTTGGTGGTTGTAGGACAATCAACCTTACATAGAATTTTATTATTTTTCAAAATGCAGGAAATGATGTCATTGACCCGCCCGTGGTGGATTGACAAATCCAAAAGCTGAGAGAGACTAATGGGATCCGTAAAATGCTGGCAGACCAAATTTCGACTGCTTAATCCCTTCAATCCATGCCATTCAAAAGCAGATGAGACCTTTTCAGTCCAGAGAGGCTAAATTAACTAATCTAAGTGAAGGCATTCCAGAGAGGCGTTATTGGATTAACCCCTCACCGCCTGAAGTCCAACCATGTGTAAAAGCTGACTTGCTTTTCAAGTCCTATAAGTCTAAATCTCAGTGAGGTATGAAAATCTCAACCGTACAATATTGTAGTGTGCATGCTGTAGATGGTGTGAAAAAATTTGGGGTCATTTGACCGTATAGATTGAAAGATTATAATGTTTTAGTGTTGAAAAAAGATGCTGAAATTTTCTTAAAAACACATTTGGAGGTGAAATTCGATTTCTAAACCTACTCAAATGAAAAAAAATTAAACTTCAAAGTGATTCAAACCAAAAGACAAACACTTTGGTGAAAAAAAATCTCATTCAATTGACTCATTGTGTCTGCAAAATTGTTTTGAAATGTCAAAAAACAATGAAAAAAGTAGCAAAAAATCACATCTATGTATGAACCTCCCTCTACTACAATGCTTCTCAGTCACTCATAACCTCTTGGATTCATATAAAATTTTGTTTTTATAAACAAGACTAGTATGCGCAACTTTTCCAACAAAAATTATTGAAAACGGACCATGTATGAAGAAGTTACAAGCTGCCGAAGTTCATTGTAATGCAAAAATGTCTGGATTTTGAACTTCGAAATGCTCCCAAACATTCAAAACAACTTGGATTCACATGAAAATTTCACCACAATAACTAGGCTTTATTGGGAACAAAACCCAACAATTTTTATTGAAAACGAACATTTGATGAGAAAGATACAGACCCCCAAAGTTGCAGCCATCAAAATGCAGTGAGGTGAACTCAAATTGAACCTGTGAACTTCGAATGGCTCTCAAAAACTCAGTACATCTTGGATTGATTTGAAAATTTTACCACTGAAACTAGACTAATATGCGCAACTTTCCCAACAAGTTTTATTGAATTCGGACATTGGATGCAAAAGTTACAGCACTTTGAATTTTACTGCGAGAGTATGAGAGGACACTTTTCGTCCCCTTGGGCGGTTAACTTATCCAGGTCGGGCCCCAAATTAGCCAGCTCTTGTGCAATGCATTTATTCCACGGTCCCACGATTAATTAAATTACTTCTCCCAAGGCAAAGCACTCCGAGTCCCAAGGCAAATCTTTCTCTCACTGTAGATTGTTTATTTTATTTAATAGCTTTTTCAATGACTTGACACTATTGAATTTTGACTGATTCACTTTTGCTTGCTCTTGCTTAATGCCACGTGCCCCCGTAGCTACTGATGGGATGTGATGGGATGTGGAATATCCCACATCATTTCGTTGGGAGGATGAAATGATGTGGGATATTCCACATCATTCCAACCAAGAGAGGGCAGCGTGCTCAAAGACTACTGAATGTTATGTATGCAAAGTGACTCCCTGAGAACTTTAAATTTATAATATATTCAAATTGAAAGTTAATGAAACATTTGTGATATTTCTCATTGAGTTAACCCCTAAACGTCCAATTGTCCAGAAAGTGGACAATGTACAAAATCAAATATAAATTTTTCATCTGTCATTGACTTTTTGTAATGTGGATTTTTAACTATATGTTTTATGAAAAGCTAGCTTCATGCATGTGCGATCCAATTAAAAAGGGGATGATTTGTGAAAATTTTATGCCTTGTTTCATGTTGCAGTGATTCACCCAAAATTTCAAAGATTTCAGTGTAAAAGTGCTCTTTAAATCTCAACTCATTAAACTAAGCAACCAAAAATCTCCAAAAATCACTAAACTTAGAGTATTACATTTCAATTAATCACAACAGATTTCATATACAAATTTTCAATATCTTATTTGTAATCAAATTATAAAAGAATTTTTAATTCTAAGTTTCAACTTTTATACAAAAATATTGGTGATAACAATGATAGATTTAACCATATGGATAGAATCAAAAATTCATAATGTACAACTTTTATTCATATATCAAATTCAAAATATCCCTCTTAGTAACAATTTCTAATACATCTATGAAATTCTCCAACCATGTAGAGGGGTGAAGACGTTTATGTGTTAACCCCTAAAGGACCAAAAAGCACAAATTGGACCCTATAAAAAAATTGTCTTGAGAAGATCCAATATGGACTAATTTTTGTTCAAATTTGTTTGTTTTTTACCAATACATACAATGCTCTTCATTAATTCTTGTGATATAAAGTTTGATCTCATCTAAATGATATTTTTTACAATATGATCAATTAAATTTGACATCTTTAAACCATGAGTTCTTGGTCCTTTAGGGGTTAATTAGCTTCATATTATATTGTATAAAATTCAACTTTGTCTTATAGTCATCGTATCAAAGGTGGGAAGAAAAAACATTCTATTCACGCCAGTCTTGCAATCATGGCTCATTCATACTAGTCACCCAACGCGAGTGTGGCTGAGAATCTGCGTTCTTCAAGTTAGTTTTTCGTAGCTATAGTGTGCTCCTGTAAAATTTATTTATTTTAGCCTGACGCATGCAAGAAGCTACTCCAAACGCAAGAAATTTACACTCCACTAATGCACATGCATTGGCCAAAAGCAGGAAGAGGCCTGCAAGAAATTGTATATTATTTTCAAAATTTGCCTTGCAGCATTCTAGGAACGCAATGCAAATATTGAGGCTTCTTGGTGTGAATGGGCCATCAAACCGGAGTTAGGGCCGCTTCACACTATGGCCGAAGATCGAGAGTCCGCCAATTTCCACCAATCAAATTGCAAGAAACCAAGTGAGTTTGGCCTCTCAACCCTTCACACTAGAGGCGAAAGTCCAAAGGCCTTCGCCCTCGAAAATGCCTACATGACAACACTTTTTGACTGAGGTGATGGACTCTTGAAGGAAATTTGGATCGAACGAGAATGGAAACCCACACCATGGTCGAGAGGCGGTCGATTTTTTTGCATATGAAATCAAAACCATGTTTTAATGCCTATTTTCAGTATATTTCTTTGAACTCTCAAAAAAGTTTGGCCACTTAATCCCACGGCCTCTCGACTTGAACGGCCATAGTGTGAAGCGGCCCTTATTCTTCGACTTCTATTGGATTCTTTTATAGAACTGAAATACTGTACTAGATTTCATACTAAATGAGCATCACAGGACAAAAATCATTGGCTTTACACTTTTGGCACACTTCTCGAACTTTCATCTCAAAAGTGCCAATTTGGAGAGAATTTATACACAGATCTGCTGAAATCCTCCCCCCAAAAAAACACTCACGCAAGACAATGCAATACAGTACCGAGTACAATACAATGGGTGGGGTGCTTTGGAATTTCAAGGAAGCAAGCCTTGCAGCTTCCATGCATTTCAAATTCTTCACAGACATGATCAGTGATCTCAGAACCACTTTATGAAATTTAGAATATTATGCGACTTCCCACATAAATAGTATCTACTTTTGCTACCCAGTCCATACAATACTCATGATACCTCTATAATATCCGGCAATATCCTTGATATATTAAGGTGATTCCATGATGATATCCGCGGATATCACCTCATAAAGTTGTTACATATTTATATCATGATGAGCATACTCGCGGCATTTCAATTGTTTTTTCATTTTCTTTCTTTGTATGTTTAGCAATCCCATTTTTTTTAGTATAAATCCTGCTAATTTTAGCCAATTTTGAGATCACTAGACATGATTCAAATAGGCACCCAAATTTTTCGTGGTGGATTTTAGTCAGAATCTTACTTGCTTTTCAGGAGTGGCTACTTTTACACTCAAAATAAAATAAAATAAAACATGAAATCGTCAAAGTATACTAAAAAAAACTCCTATGTCCTATATTAAGCTTCATGTACCCTGAAAATAAATGACTTAACTCCTCCATTGGTGTGATCGCTGAGTACAATGGTGTAGACTCTGAACTAGTAGGAATAGTAGTTTGAGCAAACATGAACCTTTTAGTGGGTCAAATCAACAAGGGAATCAAGAAGCTTAATTTGGGACAAAAGGAGTACTAAAATTGCCACTATTTGGATGAATGTGCCTTCAAATAGATAATTTTATGGATGTGCATATATATAGATGGATGTTTTTATCCATTTTAGGGTTTAGGATACATTTCATAGTATGTGTCGATCTACCAACGGAAAAACAAAAAAAATTAACTAGACCTCTAAACCACAAAATAAACCATTAAGCGGTGTCAAACCTAAAATGCACAATTATAATCCCTTGAACGATTATCTCCTCATGGATTCTTGCCCTCATCTATTAGAAGATTGGCAATTGGTGGTTGTAAATAGTTATGGTTATGTGTTCAAACCATTAGGGTTGAACACAAATATTAAACACAACAGTGATCGAGCGAGGGTTTTTCTACGATGAAGCGGTAAAGGAACAAAGTAAGTGGTTTATCATAGTTAGTGGATGTGATTTCTCATTTTTACAATGTCGTTACATTTCCAAAAGTTGCATCATCAAAGAGGAGGGTTCAAGGTGGGAGATATGTAATAATCCATAGCCTCGTAAAAAGTGAGTCTCAAACCTCATTTTGATAATCTACACTACTTTGATTGGTTGTTTTCTGTGTGTTAATTATCTTTTTGTGAATGAATTATTTTGTAAATGGATTATTTTGTAAATAGGTTTGACACTCATATTGCAAGCTGCAAGAAGGGCTGGTGATATTGTTGATGAGTGCCCGGTGACCTTTTTATTACCTTCTTTAGTTGGAAAAATATAGTAAGGAAAAACTTTTTATTGGAATAGCTATTTTGAACCAATAACCGTAGCTTTATTTCACATAATGTTTTGCTTGTGAATGCATACTCAAGTGCGTTGAAATCCTATTTCACTTGCCCAAAAGACACATTAAAATAAACTTTGCTATTAATGACAATTATAGATATAGATACCATATATTATGGTCAATTTTGATATAAACTAATTAATCGTTGTTTAAAGTATCTTCATTGATATTATCTTATAATTGGATTTTGGATGACGTGGACCTTTCAAAATCTAATGTGGGAACCCAAATAGTTAGAAATTACTATAATAATAATAATTAAAATTAAATAAATAAAAAAAAAAAAAAAAAAAAAAAAAAAGAAAAGAAAAGAAAAGAAAAGAAAAGAAAAGAAAGAAGAAAAGTAAAGTGTTCCGCCACCCTTGAGTTGGCGGCTTCTGAAATAGGCAAAGAACAAACTACAAGCAACAAAACAATGAACGGAAAATACTGGATGAAAAATATACCATACCTACCTACCCTCCTACCGGTACCCAATACCCACCGACCTAGTTCGTACGGACCTACCTCCTCTACCGACCCACTGGACCCCCAGCAGGCTCAAAGGAAAGGGAAAGCTCCCAGTTCCGCTTCGTCTCGCTCGCTCGCTCTCTTCTGTCGCGGATTTTTGTTTTGCGCTTCGTTTTTCTGCGTTTGTCGATCTAACTGCGTGAGAGCCCCTTCGTGTGTCGTTTTTGCGGTTCAAAGCGGTGGTCTCTTCGAGTCTTTTGGCGGGTTATAGCGTTTGTTACTGTTTACCAGGGTTTTCCGGGGTTTGGGGTAAGCGCATGTGCTGCGAGAGAGACGGGTTCAGAATTCGCGGGGTGCTTAAATTGTTTTCATCAGGAAAGGAAAGCGCCGGTGTTGTTGCGGCAGGAATCAGAATAGAGCGGTTTTGCAGGTTTCCGTTTTTGTCGTAAAAAGTCGATTGCGCATTGAGTTGAAGTTGTTTCGCTTCTGAGAATCATGCTAATTAGCGAGCTTGTTAGTGCGAAGGCTCTTACTCGCTGCTGGATGTGGTCGCTTTTAGGCGGTTCTAAAGTCTCTTCCGGTTTTTAGGGTTTTGCTCTTAAGGTTGCGCTTTCTTTTAGGTACAATATATCCGGTGGTTTTTATTTGAGGAGTCTAATAGAACAGTAGCGTTCAGTTTTTGAGTGCTATTTTGATAACGATACTTTAGAACAAGTGAAGGTTAGGTTACGAGAATGCCACAGCGCCACTCCAAGAACAACAATGATCTCGCATTCTTCACGTACGACGAGAGGAAGAAGCTAGGCTATGGCACGCAGAAGGAGCGGTTGGGGAAAGACTCTATAAAGCCCTTTGACTCGTGCTGCATATGCCTGCAGCCTATCATCGATCCCTTGAGCTGTAGCAAGGGCCATCTGTTTTGCAAAGAATGCATCTTCGAGTGCTTGCTGGCGCAGAAGAAGGACATTAAGAGGTGAGTTTTTTTCATCTTTTCATAGCTCATGTTGGCGTCTTTCGGATGTCCTCAACATTCGACTCTTAAGTCGGTTTATAGAATTCACTAAATACATTGTTGCCGTTCACAAAGACCCCAAACCCTAAATCGTGAGTTCCCTCATTTTCCTATATATTGTACCAGTATTGTGATTAATGCTGCATTGTAGTGCCACACCATTAATTACTTGTAACGGAAGGTAGTGATTGAGTGTTGTGTTTGAGGACCAATCTTTGTGGAACAATAGAGTTAACTGAAAAGAAGCCCATCTAACCTCCCTTTTTGCTCTACTTCTAACCTCTCTTTTGAGCTATGCTTGGGTTGAATAGGGTCGTGTCATAGCTTGTCCCCTTGTGGGCCATGGGCTTGGAGGTTTGGTAGAAGGTGTGGGAGTCATTGCGAGGTGTGGAGAATAATGACAGTGGCTTGCTTTAGATTGTCTCCCAACTCATCATGAATTAGTTTTCGGTCTATATATATTTCAATATGAGTTCAAGAGGAGTTTGATAAAACTTTTCTCTTTGAGCTGACTTTTCGGTTAACTCTAATAATTTTCCAATTTGGATAATGAGTTATTGATTGAAGCTTACAGAGCATGCGTTTTCTCTTTTC
Organism: Pohlia nutans; assembly: GCA_022496805.1. Classification (NCBI taxonomy): domain Eukaryota; kingdom Viridiplantae; phylum Streptophyta; class Bryopsida; order Bryales; family Mniaceae; genus Pohlia; species Pohlia nutans. The sequence continues at coordinate 12,318,970 of CM040091.1, read as the reverse complement.
TGAACTCTGTTTTGTTGGCTTGTGATGTCAGGAAGCTAGCATCATATTCAACCCAAGAGAAGAGCGATAAAGTGGACCATTTGGAGAAAATAGCCGCGGACAAGCAACGAGAGCTGGATGCGTTTGACAGGCAGAACAATTCGGCAGTGCCACACCAGCAAGTGACTGGCAATCCGGACGACCGTCACATCTTCCATGGGGCCAACAGTGTGAGAGTGACTTCGTACGAGGAGGAAGCACTGCGAACGATGAAGGCCTTCTGGTTGCCATCAGCCACACCAGGAGCAGTGGAACGGGTGGCAGCCCCCTCCACCGACACATGCTGCCCTGAAGGCAACGAGAAGCTGAAACTGAAGGACTTGTTTCCCATCATCTTCACTGACGTTCCTCACAGGGAAAAGAAGGAAGTGGATTTGGACGGCTCCAAGTTCATGTGTCCATCATGCTCCGTCACCCTCACGAACACGTTAACTCTGGTAGCGATCAGCTCGTGCGGCCACGTCTTCTGCAAAAAATGTGCAGACCAGTTCATTGCGCCGGGCAAGGAGTGCCTGGCTTGTAACAAGTCTTGTAAATCGAAGAACTTGATCACTTTGGAGAAAGGAGGGACAGGATTCTCGGGACACGACGACAACCTGGAAGCCACCTCCTTCAAACATGTGGGAAGTGGAACTGGCATGGGTCTTGCTCGTCCCACCACTAAGCTGTAGCGTATTCTGAGTATTCTAACAGGTTTACTACATTAGAGTGATTTTGAGTTGTGCTCTTTTCTTTTCAGTAGCTAAAAGGGAAGCTGAACTTGCAATTCCTTCAAAGTATTAAGAGTGTGTTCTCCTTCGGTGTCACGTGATGCATGTTCGTATTTGGCTGAAAGAGATGCTTAAATCTGGTGCTCGGTTTTCGTAAAGCTGACAGTTTTTGGATTTACTGAGGAAGCTCACACGAATGTTACGAATTCGGTTGTGTTTCAATGCGTGGAAATTCATAAGTAATGCAGTATTGCAGTAGTAGTGTGGAATAACTATAGCTCTCTGTGAAAGCTCTGCATGGCAAAGTCTGATATACAGTCACAAAGAACTGAGTCTATGTTTGAGAATTCCATGAGAATAAATGAACAACACCTAAGTGAAAAAAAAAAAAAAAAAAAAAACTCATTGTATTGCAATTTCGAATTGCCACCACATACTCAAAAATGGTGCAAATCACGAACCACAAAGTGCGTTGGAAAGATAATGAAGTATGCTTTATTGATATATTAAGCATTTACAAAAATTGTGAAATTGTGAAATTATATATGAATATAGCTTTTTATGACAAACTATTTACCATCTAGTGCTACCACCATTAGCTTTTATTACGACCTTCAAATGGTAAGGCAAGTTAGCAAGGAGAGCTTTAACCATCTCGAGACACTTCTTTCTATGCCCGTTGAATGGTTGAATAATTCTGTTTGTTATGTTGTAGCACCTCATTTTGAATGGTGTCTTTCACAATCTTCTATAGGTTATCGATGGGGTTCAACTCATGAGATTTTGCAAGCCACGAAAGCTTCTTTATGCCATTCTTTTGCCTTCAATCACTTGACTCTTTGCTACGGTGCACCGAAGTGGCATCTTCGATGAGCATATATGTCCTAGGGTAATCGTTGAGAAAGTAGAAGTCAATCAATTGACATTCATAAACTACATCAATAAAGTTGCTACATCTTCATCTATCATAGATTAGGAATTTAGGACCCCAATTTTTTTAAATGACTTCCGTGCAACATTCAATATTTCATGGGTTCGTACATTTTTCGTACAGATTCTATATGTATTTCACGCAAATTCCGTACGAATTTTGTATTGTGTTAGATAACAAAAATAGAGAATGTAGAAGTTGTGTGGATTTAGTGGAGAATTAGTGCGAAATCCATGCAAAAAATGTACAAACCTATGAAATATTGGATATCCTACGAAAATCGTTAAAAATTAGTGAGGTCCTAAATTCTTGATGATGTGCCATTATAACAAGAGGAAACTTATCGAAACCGGTGAACGCACCCCATACCATCGTTGATGAACAACCAAATTTAAAATATAGCACTAAACAATTTGAAGAGTAATGTTTGTGTGACTGTTGCCATACCTTCATTTGCCTCGATCTTTTTCTGGTTTCAAATAAAGATTCGTCTATCCATATCACATTCTTCCAGTCATATGCTGTCCAATCCTAGTGTTCTTTGGCAAATGCCAACTGTTTTACCTTGTGCCTCTGACTAATTTTTTTTAAAGATTCTAAAATCTCTAAAAGGCCGTGAATGCAACCAACACCCTCATGCACAAAGATGAATATATATATATATATACATATATATATAAAATCTGGTATAAAAAAACCATTATTGATTAAAATTGTTTAAATCTAATTTTAGCCTCATTAAATTTTGGCCACAACTTATTTGATTTGTGATTTAAAAAAAAGAAAAAAAAGAAAAAAGAAAAAAGAAAAATATATATATTTATTTATTGCATGGTATCTTTGGCCAAATTCGTAGCCCTTTGGAGGCCTGCCACTTGACTTTGGAGATTAGTGCATCTCCACCCTTGCTTGCCAGTTGGGACTCGCCAAAGGCCAAGTAGAGGGCTCGAAACCAGCGCGGGGACTCTCTAAAATTCCTGACCCCCACCTTCGCACAAAGCAGAGACACACGAAAAGTCTCCAACGAATCCTGATGCATGCGGTGGCCAGGGGTCGAGGCGGAAGATCGGGGGGTAGGTTGGCAGGGACATGGCCCACGCTGACGGACGGGCTGGCGGTGCCACGTCAAATGTGAGGAGGGTTCGGGTGCACGATGGGCTGAGGTGGCCAGTGCATCGGAAAAGCTGATCCCACTGATCAGACTACGGCTCAAAAACTGCGAGCTCTTCTTCATTCCCTGTTCTCCAAGCAAGGGAGCTCTTCTTCTAGCCATTTTTTCCTAGCAAAGGGTTTGGGTTTTTTTGGTGACATAGATTTCAAGGTTTGGGATGGATCAATGGTGAGCGCGCCTTCTTGCCTCTCGCGCTCTCTTTTTAGAGGACGATGAAGAAGACGATTACAATGTTAACTAGATGTTGGGATTAGGGTTTAGTGCAGCGCGTGGTCAAGGAGCAAGTTTTGTTGGAGGGTCACGACCAGGGAAATCGCCCAACGTTGATAGACATAGGCACGAGATGCATCTTCGCATGATGGCCAATTATTTTGTAGAGGAACCGGTTTATGGCGCAAATTTATTTCGCCGTCGTTACCGTATGCAGAGGTCATTGTTTTTGATCATATTGGATAGGGTTTGTGCACGAGATGATTATTTTGTTCAGAAAACAGACGCTTGTAGTTCTCTAGGGTTGAGCCCTCACCAGAAGATCACATCGGCCTTGAGGATGTTGTGCTATGGGATGTGTGGAGATGCAACGGACGAATATTGCCGGACTAGTGAAACCACCGCTATGGAATCTATGAAGCGGTTTTGCATCGCAGTGAGGGCTGAGTTCGAGGCTTATCATTTGAAGCAACCTACCTGTGCCGATTTTGATAAGCAATTGGCCATTAATGCTGCTCGTGGCTTTCCCGGGATGTTTGCTTCTCTCGATTGCATGCATTACGAGTGGAAAAATTGCCCGGTGGCTTAACAAAAGAATTTTGGAGACAAGGATGGCAAGAAGTCCATTATTTTGGAGGCCGTGGCGGATGCTTCTTTGCACATATGGCATGCATTTTTTGGGTTGCTGGGTTCGAGCAATGACTTAAACGTGTTGGATCGATCCCCATTGATCCACAATATGTTGACTAGCGAAGCCCGTGACATGCACTTCGAGGTTAATGGGTGCGTGTATGATCGGTACTATCTTTTGACATGTGGCATATATCTCGAGTGGTCTTGCTTCGTGCAGAGCATCCACCAGCCGTAAGACGAGCGGCGCAGCTATTTTGCTGAAAGGCAAGAGGCCGTGCGCAAGGACGTTGAACGATGTTTTGGTGTGTTGCAGGCACGATTCACTATTCTCCGAAACCCGAGCCGCCATTGGAGCATGAAGGTGATTACCAACACCATGTTTGCATGTTGTATTTTGCACAACATGATTATTCATGACGAAGAAGGTGTTGACAGGTTAGAGGATATCCTTGGTGAGTTGCACGAAGGTAATGTCCCGATGCAGAGAGGCCTGTCTTTTGACGATTTAGTGATAAAGACTATGGACATTGCAAATGGAGACACCCATTTCGGTCTCCGTGGTGATCTTATTGAGCATTTGTGGCAGCTGAAGGGTGCTAATTTGGCATAAGAAATAAAATTGTTATTAGTTTCTCATTTATGTTGTTTTTTCACACTACATCCACAATGAATGCATTCCAAGTTTGTGCCACATCTTTGTGATGGGTCTTGTTAAACAATTTATTTAAATATTTCATTTCATCCTTCACTTTCCTTTCCAACAATACTTTGAAAATCTATAACTTATTCATACAATGTCCAAATAATACATGCTAAACTATGTTGATATCCACTTTCACTTACTAATAAGATCCAATAAGATTAATTTAGGGACATGTTCAGTTAATTCTAGTGAAAATTACGGATTTCCAACCTTTATAATATAATTTCATTCTTCAAGATGGATGTTTGTTAGAAAGTTTGAACTTATTTATTTAGTTTAAATTTTAAATTTTCGCTAATGGTGAAAAACACACCTACTTCTAGAATAATCCAAACTACCTTCAATTTCTGGACGATTACCGTATTCAAATCCATGGTACGTTCTCATCAATGCTTGGATATAATTCTCAAGGTATTTCTCAAAAAAATTCTCAATATTTTTCTAAACTTTAAATAAAAGAAGTATGTAAAGTTGTTGATCAATTTAAATTCTCATTCACTGTAGTTCAATAGCAGCCTTGCAGAAATTAAGTAATAGATTGAAAGAACACAAGAATTTCGAAGAATCATCATGTTTAAGAATATCTCATTTCATACTCATTCCAACTAATTTTACTCAGTAAAATTATAGTTTAGACAAAAATTTTAATTTTCACTTTCTAAACTGATAATTAAATATTGGTGATAATATAGTGTAGACAAAATTTTTAAATTTAACTTTCCAAATTGATAATTAAATATCAGTGATAATATAATTTGGACAGAATTTTTAATTTTCACTTTCTGAACTGATAATTAAATATCAGTGATAATATAATGTAGACAAAATTTTTAAATTTAACTTTCCAAATTGATAATTAAATATCGGTGATAATATAATTTAGACAGAATTTTTAATTTTCACTTTCCAAATTGATAATTAAATATCGATGATAATATAATTTAGACATAATTTTTAAATTTAACTTTCCAAATTGATAATTAAATATCGGTGATAATATAATTTAGACAGAATTTTTAATATAAAAGAATATTACCACTTTAACCCCTAAGCGTGCAAGGAGCCCCATGGATTTCCAAACCTTATAAAAGACATACATTCTTCAAGAAATATGTTTGTTAGAAAGTTTGAACTTTTTTATTTAATTCCTTTTTAGACTTAAAGAACACAAGAATTTCAAAGAATCATCATGTTTAACAATATCTCATTTCAAACGCATCTCCGCATGATTTTACTCGAATATATTATATTTTGGTTTGTAATCAAATCTAGAAGGAATTTTTAATTTTCACTTTCAAAATTGATAATTTAATATCGATAATTTCAAAAATGGTTGTTTCAGCTCTTAGGGGTTAAATGTAAAAAAAAAACCCCACTAGCCTTCTATAAAGGAATATTTGAGATAAATGTAGTTTTTTTTTTTCATGCATCTCTAAAAACGTACATGCCTTTCGGACAACCTCATCTAGGCCCTCACGAAGGACTTTAAAATTGAATTTCTTCCAAACAAATTTTAATAATTTTAGCAATTTTTTCTAGTTTGGTATCATTAAATCCAATCATGGCTACTAAGGGTTAATTCTTAAGCGTCTACACTGAAATTATTTGTTCAAATCCATTTAATTTCATTTCATTAAAAAGTTGACTCTTTATTATTTGGAATTTTGTGTAACTAAAATTTAATTTTATAAATCTTTTCTAATATTAGCTCTTGTAAAACGCTAGGTAAATACAATGTTGATTAAAATAGTATTGAAGTTTTTAGGAAAAATGTAATTAATAGTAATCAAAAAAATTTAACCCCTAAACATCCCACTATCCAGAAACTAGATCACGAACAGATTGAGAGCCTTGCAACTTTCAGAATGCAAATCAAAAAAATTAAAAAATTAAAGTGCACCTCAAGCCTACCTCAATACACTTTTACTTTTTCAAAATGCAAATAAAAAAAATCAAAAAGTAAAAGTGTGTTGAGGACTTGAGGTAGGCTTGAGATGCACCTCAAGCCTACCTCAACACACTTTTACTTTTTCAGAATGCAAATCAAGAAAATCAAAAAGTAAAAGTGTGTTGAGGTAGGCTTGAGGTGCACCTGAAGCCTACCTCAACACACTTTTACTTAAAAATACAATTGTGATAGGGTTATTAAACTTACTATTTTGATATCACGTAATGAAGATCTTGTCGATGTGCAAATTTCGTCTTTTGTCTTTTAATTTTAGAATAAATAATCTAGCTTTAACCAATCATTCCAATTCCAAATGCTAAAGCTATAAATTGCAATTTTGGAGAATATTCAATCTAAATATAACTCTATTTGTAACATAAACGATTTGCCAACATATGTACAATTTTGAATAATTTTATACATGATATTTTTAGGGTTAACATGTTGTAAAAGAATTGTTTTTCCCTTCTTTTAATTGCTTTGAATATATTCTAAAGGGGATTGTTAAAATGAAAGTTTAAATTGAATTATTATCTTGTCATTTAAAAAAATTTGTATTTCAAGCCAAATATGATATTTTCATCGTAACGTTTGGTACGTGATTTTGGCCAATTTTTGATTCTACATATTATAGAAAATAATGTTAAAGGTATAATTTTTTTAAGTAACATTTTTCTTTGTCAACATAAATTTCTTTTGTAATTTTCCAAAAATTCTCATTATCTTATTTTGGAGATCCAATAATGATTTTTATATTAAATTAAATCCATGAATCGGACCGTTAATTAAAAAAATTCACCGAATTCTTTATTTCACGCATTAAGTTGAGCATACATATGAATAAATCATCCATCGAATAAACTTCATGTACAAAATTTAATATTCATATAATAAATGTATTCATACAAAATGTGTGATTAGTATCACATATATTGGTAAATACTTCGGCCATTCAACGCTAAGTCAAGCCTATCTCTGACAAAGTGTTTTGGTGTTGTGGATGGTCTTCATTTCCTATGACACTCCATTGGGTGAGCATTCCCGGCCCAACGTGTTCCATTTCATCCCACGGCACACTATCACCACGAACATCATATTGTGAACTCCAATGGCCTACACTGTCATTGTTGAAACCCTCGGTCCCAACATCGCTATTATGAAATTGACCCCCATATGGTTCATGGTCTTCAAAAGAACGGTGTGCCTGTGACAAAATTAAATTGCGTTAACATCTCACTACATCCACAGCAGAAAACATGTCACCCTAAAGCCACAGCCTCAATTGCTGCTGCAGCTCGGCCAAAAATCAAGGACAAAAATTAAAGATAAAAAATCAAGAAAAAAATAGAACACCAAAAAAAGGCCAAAATTTGCACATTCGGCCCACTGCCGCAGCCTGTAGTGCTACAGCAGGCCGACTGCAACCCTGCCGCAGCCTGTAGTGCTGCAGCTCGGCCACAGCAGGCCGGCTGTAGTCCAGCTGCAGCTTGCAAGGCAACAGCTCGATTGCAGCAAGCCCTGCACCCACAATAAAAGGCCAGCTACAGCAAGCCCTACACCCACAAAAAGGCAAGAGATCATGGAAAAAAATAACTTAACACGAAGGAAAAAAAAAACTAACCTCGTAATGGTTGTCTTCTCTGTCGGATTCCGGCAATTCGACAACTTCTTTATCTTGGGGATGCATATAATTGTGTATAACTCCGTCGTTGATGTTGGGATCACGATCTCCATCGTCATGCACAACGTTAAATTCCACTCGAGCCTCCCGCAATTGCCTACGTGTCTCCTCATCCTCCCGTGCTCTTTTTTGCGCCTCTTCTCGTTTCCGTGCCGCCAATGCCAATTCGGAGGCCTCCCGTTCCTTTTGCTACCGCAATTCGATGGCCGTGGATTCCGCCCGTCAACGTCGTAGCTTGAATAGCTCCTCCTCACGAAGCAAACTAAGGTATTCTTGGACCTCCGGGGTGGTCACTTGCTCCATTGGTGCGGAAAATAGGAGCAACATGTTGTGATATTCAAGCGATGCTGCTTTGTGATTGGTGGCTTCCGCCATTTTCTCCGCGGCCTTGGCTTGGGTCAATGCCGCCCGTTCATGGACTTTATTGGACCGTTGCACATCTTTTGCGGCCTTCGTGCCACCGAGTCTCGCAGTGAAAGCCATGGTTGTAGTTACCTCACTTGTACCATCCACCGCACTCATCGATTTTTCCATGTCCACTTGAGAACCCGATTGGGACTCGTGGTCAGAATTTCCAGAGAGCCTCCTAGACGGCGTCATCTGTCGTGATGTGCTAACGCCGTCAACCCATCGTGGGAAATCCCTCACTAATTCCCAACAGTGTTTATACATGAATTCGGTGTCCTTTTGGGTTTTTGTACGGTACAATTCCTTAGCCATTTTAATCACGTCTAGTTCTTTAGTGCCGCTTTTGTTTAACCGCTTGACTTGGTTATAAATACCAATAAATTTACCTACATCATGCTTAATTGTTCCCCACTTCGATTCTAATGACCGTGCGCCCCTATGCCCACCCGGTCTATTTTGTTTGTAATGCAAACATATTCTTTCCCAAAATGCATTCCCTTTCTACTGGTTCCTGCAAATGGGGTCCTGAGAAATGGCCATGACACTTCTTGTCAATTGACGCTCTTCCTCAGGCACAAAATTCTTACCTTTTGCCGAGCGCACAAGTACAACACCACCACGACCATGGCCCCGACCACGCCCAATTCCTTGACCATCCTCGTTCCCTACTCCTAGCCCATTAAACCCTAAATTGGATTGGTCACTTACCTGCGACGAAAGACCCGCTTGCACAGCCGTTTCTTGCCAAGCTGCTGTGGCAGATCGGTCCTTGCCCTCTGCCACCCCTGCAAAATTTGAACATAGCAACACAACTTGAGAAAAAATCGAGCAACAACAATAAAAGGTTGAGAAATTTTGCAAAAAAATTCGCAGCAATAAAAAGAGCAGAAATTTCGCAAAAATTTGAGAATCGCCAAAACGGCCAGGGACACCTTCTGCCTCAGAGTCCCAGCGATGCATGAGGCCGCTGATCCCAGCCCAGCCCTTTGCTACTTTTGATTTCGGCAATTCCAGCCCTGCCGGTCACAAGTTTTGGCACTCGATCCCAGCCCCACCTGGGCGTTTTCAACGATTCTTAGCAGCTACCTGTGCCGATCTAATCTGCAGCGATGCCCTCATCTCCCGAAACTTCAGAAACGAGGAAGAGCAGTGACACGTACCTTCGCAATTCAGCACTCGCCGTCCCAGCGCTCTCCTGCTGCGCCCGCCACCAATTCGACGGTTCGGCTCCTCCACGCGCGGTGCCGGCCTCCCACGCTCGTATCCCTCGAATTCAACGTCGTCGATGCCCACCCCTTCATGATCCGCTTCGGCGAACCCCAGCCTCTCACGATCTCCGCCTTGTAAATCAACACCACGAGTTCTATCGATCCGGACCCCTTCCCCTGCCATCGCATCACGACCACGACCTCCTCTCCGAGCCTGCGAACGAACCCGACCGGCCATAGCGCCAAAAAAAACCAAACAACAACGCTGCAAAAAATAGAAGCAAATCTTCCAAAAAATAAGCACAAAATGGGCGCGCTGAAGGAGAATGCGAACTTTGAAAGATGGCGAGCGAAGGGCCATTTTTGAAGAGCATGGAACCCAGAAAGCCGTTGAGCGAGCAGGGGTGGGGGACTCAAACAAGCACGGGCCCGCCACAGGTGCTTCCGGCCACATGTACAGAGCAAGGGTGGAGATGCTCTTATAATGTTCCACCATCTTGGAAATCCTTTCACACGATAAAGACTGTAGACTAAATCATTCCCAGCACTTGCAATATTATAATGGGTTGACATGCCACTACTACGCATTCCAATGATCAACCTTCTTTCAGCCTCACTCAATAGTCTAATCTTCATAGCTCTAAAGCACACTTTACGCCACCACCGAATTCGCTTGTTACAATCAAGAACACCTGCAATCGCATACAATCTATTTGTCTCTATGGGTGCACATACTTACCAAAATACACACACACAATGTATCCACAAGCTAGCACATTGCTTGACCCAAACATGTTTTGCACAGAGAGATTGCTACAGCTCCATGTATAAAGCTCTGATTGAAAAGATTATGAATTGTGTTGGTGCAAGGAGTGTTGACGTTGTCTTCACAGCCTAGGAGCATCAAACACAACTTGAACAACAATAAAAGCAATTCTGTTTTTGCTAAACAAGTGGCTTCAATTAGCATCTAGATGACACCTAGCATGTAGTTAACTGGTTCTTGCACATACAAGTGGCAATTTCATGAAGTTTGGAGATCGGAAGTGGAAAATATGATCAATTAAAGTTGCACTTCATTTTGAGTTGTACTTAGAGTTTGAAATTTTGAACGTAAACTTGTTGGCAATTTGGTTTTTTTGAGCACTTTCTACAAACACTTAAAATTTTGTCCACCTTTCTTTTGCATTTGAAACAACTACGATTCGAGTACGCATACTAGCATACAAGTTCCAACACTCATCTACACTAATGCAAGGGTAGACATCTTGCACACAACTCATGAAGATTCTTTGAAGTAGTAAGATAGGAATTCAATCGCCGTTTTAAAAAGGTCCACACTTATTCAATAGGATTGTAGTCAGAGATTGTGCAGGCTACTCCATAACATTATAAGGTTGCTTCTAAAACCATTCCTTAAGAATTCTAGTTGTGTGCATAAGAGCATTGTCTTACTAAAAAATGACTTCATTTGTATTGAAGTCAAAATCAACCGATGTAGAGAACAATTCCTTTTTCAACAATTTCAAATAATTTGTAGCCTTCATCCTCCCATCTATCTTGCATACAATACCTACTCCTTTTGATAAGGAGTCCAAGTGAAATCTCAAACAACAAAATCACAAATATCAACATTATGAACTCAAGTGCAAGTGAATACGTAGAAGAGGTAGAGGAGGTAGAGGAATTTTAGGACAAGGGATCAATGTCCAATCAACCCTTTGGTGTCCATGCTTTGTTTTGTAAAAATTGCCTTAAAACTTGGGTTTATTATTTAAGTGGTTGCTCTGTACTGTACAGTGGGGTCCAAGGTAGAATGGCGTTTTTGGTTTCGCAGTGGAAAAAAATTCAAGTCTGCCCACTTTGAAAGCCTCTAGAGAGATCAAAAATTGGTATTTTACCTTGAAATTTTTACCATGAACCTGAAATCAAGTTGTTAGTATTCCTACAAAAATTCAAAGCCAAATAATTTACCAAAAACACGTTATTCAAAATCTACCAACATTGGTAGTTATTCACTACTGCCAACTTTGACAGCCTCCCAAAGTTTGAATTATTTTTTTTTTGCCATGAAATTCTTGGAAAAAAAACCTCTTTATGTTAACAACATATGATAAAAATTTCAAGACCAAAAGATTAATGCAAAAAAATTTATTAACAATCTACCAACATGTGTAGTTGTGGGAAACAATGGGGGAAACCATTTCATTGCTACCAACTTTGAGTACTCCCAACTTTGAAAGCCTCCCGAGAGCTCAAAATTTGGTATTTTACCACGAAAATTTTACCAAAGAACCATCTTTAAGTTAATTATATGTATGCCAAATTTCAAGGCTAAAAGATTCACCAAAAAACGTTATTCATAATCTACCAACAGAGTAATCAAAGTTGGTAGCAATGAAATGGTTTCCCCCATTGTTTCCCACTACTACACATGTTGGTAGATTGGGAATATCTTTTTTTTCACTAATCTTTTAGACTTGAGATTTTTACCATATATTACTAACACAAATTTGTTTCTACCAAAAAAATCAAAGTAAGGAATTTTTTTTCAATTCTCGGGAGGCTGTCGAAGTTGGTAGGCGTGAAACAATTTCTACAGCTACCTATATTGGTAGATTTTGAATAAAGTTTTTTTGGTGAATTATTTGGCTTTGAAATTTGATAGGCATACTAACAACTTGATTTCAGGTTCATGGTAAAACGTTCAAGGTAAAATACCAATTTTTGATCTCTCTAGAGGCTTTCAAAGTGGGCAGACTTGAATTTTTTTTCCACTGCGAAACCAAAAACGCCATTCTACCTTGGACCCCACTGTACAACATGATCTCTAATAATAGATTTTAATTGTATCATTTTAAAAGCAACCCATTTACAATGTATGTTACCAAAAATATTTTTCATTTGACCAAAGGATGTTATTATAAGCTATATTTGCACTGTATGTTGGATTGAATTAGGGATGTTACTTCTAGGATAAACAAAATCTACAATAAATTCCTATAAATATTACATTTGAGGTTCAACTAATATCGTACCTTTCAAGAGCTTTGTGACAAATATTTAATATTTTTCAAAAATTTATGTTCGTTTGCCATTTTTATAAATTTGTTAAATTTGTTTTCTTGAAAAAACATAATATTGTATTTTCGTCATTCATCCAAATGGGCCTTCCAAGTTAGTACTGCTACATGGATCACTTCCCTTGCTAAATCTGATTGATTGGGTGTTGTAAAGTCTTGTGCTTTATACAAAGTTTAAGACACTAGTGCCAACAATGAATGTGGGATATGTAGAACTCTCACTTCTTGTCCTCTCTTAATCACCGGTTAAATTGCTTTACAAAAATGTGAATAACTTCAACAAAAATCCTTCAAATCACAAAAAAGAAATTGGAAGTGAAAGACTACTTGAAAATGCAACTATTGTTAGTAATACAATTTTCAAAATAAGATAGTCTACTATGCACAATTGAGCCTCAAAAGTCTAATCACAACACATGTTCTCCTTCAACTCATGCACGTTCTTCACAACCTTACTCAATTTTGTCCATATATCATGCATAAAAACTTCAAATCACAAAATTCTTTTTGGAGGTGATAGATAACTTGTCCTTCTAACCTTTCTTAATTGAAAACATTTCAAAATAATATCATTTGGTATGCTCAATTGTGCATCAAAATCTACTGAAAATATGGTGTGGTGAGAAGAATGAACTTGATTACAAGGTTAGCTCTTTCTTGCCCAACGATACATAGTTTCCTCTCAAAATAATAGTAAGATATGTAAAAATGATGATATTTCAACATTTCGACTATTTCAAAAACAATTAATACGAAATTTGGCAAAATCTACTTATAATTTCCAAAAAAAATCGTCTTGGTTTTTTTGAATTATTTAAAAACAAAGCTGCTTGGAAGATACGGTACTCAACTTGTCAAACTTTCTAAAGAATCCGTAGCCATGTCTACATCATTCAAGAGAAATTTCCAATGATTTTGTGAAGAAACACATACACTAGATATACATTCAAGCACTCGATTTTATATTAAAGTATTCATGATGTATGCAATGAATCAATGGAAATCAACACATAGAAGTATACACACTTCTACTAAAAGACCATACTTAGAGAAAAAAAAAAAAAGTAAAGTAAAGTAAAAAGCTTCCAATTGCGAGAAATGTCACATAGTACATGGTATTGTCTCTACAAGTATTTATTGTACAAAATTTCAAGTAGTTGTAATATTTTGACGTTTTGTACATAGGTATTTTGATAGTTACACAACTTCAAATTGAAAAATAAATAAATAAATAAATAAAATCTTTAAATGATGTGTATTATAAATCTTCAACTCCAAACTTCACAACTAAAAATCCAATTCTTCACGGATTTCCTATTGTTTGCGTTTTCAACACATCAGTGACCAAAATGTAATCACCTACGCACTAAAGGGTTAAGGCCACGAAGAAAATTAGGTTGGATGGACGGAGGCAAAAACGTTGGCTAGGTGAACTAGTAGGGCAATAATCTGATATGGGTACCCCGAAAAGCCCTTTGAACTCCAAAATCAACCCCCATGGTAACTTTGAATAAGTCCTTCTTTAAAACAAAATAAAAATTCAATCGACCGGATGTGGTTTTGATTTCCTACACTCATGTACTACACACAAAAAATTCATGTAAACATTGAAGAAGTTTAAAGATTTTAAAAGAGTTTTTTTGTACAAAAATCAAAATTTGTCTAAGCTGCTTAAAAAGAACCAAAACATTTGTTTAAAATATCCAACAACGTCATTTTGGTACCAATTTTTGATATGAAGTACATTTTGGTATGTGTTATTTGAAATGATTTTTTTGAACGCTAAAAAATACTATTTATTTTGTACTACAATGCCTGCAAATGCTATTTTTTGGCTATTTTTGGTGGCAAGCAAAAAGCATGGAAATTAGTTTATTTGATTAAAATTTTGGACTTGAATCAAAGTATTTCATGTTATCTATGTGCTGATATTTTTATAAATTATTTATTTATAATTTTAGTCATTTGAAATGGACAAATTCGTCAAAATTTGAAAAAACAAATATATGTTTGAAATTTTCAAATTTCCAGATTTTAACAAAAAAATTTACTTTAATTAAATAAAATTAATTCTTTTAAAATATAAAAATACGAGCACATGGATGACATGAAATACTTTGATTCAAGTCCAAAATTTTAATCAAATAAACTAATTTCCATGCTTTTTGCTTGCCACCAAAAATAGCCAAAAAATAGCATTTGCAGGCATTGTAGTACAAAATAAATAGTATTTTTTAGCGTTCAAAAAAATCATTTCAAATAACACATACCAAAATGTACTTCATATCAAAAATTGGTACCAAAATGACGTTGTTGGATATTTTAAACAAATGTTTTGGTTCTTTTTGAGCAGCTTGGACAAATTTTGATTTTTGTACAAAAAAACTCTTTTAAAATCTTTAAACTTCTTCAATGTTTACATGAATTTTTTTGTGTGTAGTACATGAGTGTAAAAAATCAAAACCACATCCGGTCGATTGAATTTTTATTTTGTTTTAAAGAAGGACTCATTCAAAGTTACCATGGGGGTTGATTTTGGAGTTCAAAGGGCTTTTCGAGGTACCCATATCAAATTATTGCCCAGTATTTCCAATGCAGGCCAAGGTCATGCTTGTTATTATTTGTTATGATTTGTTATTTGTCATGGCCATATTTGTTATTAATGAACGTAAATCTCAAATCCTCAGATCCTCAAATTGAAGCATTGCTAATTAGCAGAGGCTGCAAAAAACTCCAAAGCATGAAGAGCTTTCATGCGCAATCATGTGTCTATTAAAACCAGTCTAAACGTGATATTGCGCGGATACATAAGAACACGAAGTTTCGATTTTCTTCAACCCAAAGCAAAACCCAATCAAGGATTTTATCAAACTTGTTAATCTTCTGTTCATTTCAGGTTCATTTCAGGTTCTAGGAAACTCTTGCCAAAAACCCCATCTTCCACAGTTACTTCTTCTAAATTTACTCCATGATTATTATTATTATAATGAAATAATCATTATACAAACTATACACAACACTACTAGCAAAGGCATCACTTCTCATTTAGAACAGTGTCAGAGTTCACTGTACACACTTGTCCTACGTGACAAATCGCACTCACCAAGTCTTGAGCGTTCAGGCAATGAATGCAAAGTGGCGCCGTTTGACTCACCTACTAAGATAATTCATTTTTATTTAAAAGTGCCATGTCATCTTGTGATTGATTTAAAGTGACATAGACCCCTCAAAATCTGACATAGAAACTCCATGTTCAAATATGACTCTTAATTAGAACACTTGGGATATGTTAAAGTAGGATGTCCTAAACCACCAACCCCCCAATTATGACATGTCGACCTTTCTTGGGGCTACCACAATTGAGACTCAAAACCGCCAATTTCACTATTCAAGTACACCAATGACATGCCAAGCATTGCAAAGAAATAGTTGGAAGTTTTAGGTATCATTATGAGTGAAAATTAGTACCACATGGTGTGGTCATGGGAAAATCTAGAGGTTTTATTTAAGTGACAAAGCTCTTTTCACTTCAAAAGTTTGTATCAATTTGAATATTGGGAATTGAATTGCAAAAATTTGTGCATTCTGTGAGAAATCTTCTTCCAAGTGACCGAAAAACATTTCTCATAAATAACCTAGAAAAAATGAGGCCATATTTCTTAAGTTGGTGGTTTTAGGACATCCTACCTTATCCGACACAAAGCCTTGTTCTGTGCAGCGAATAGCATGGTATGCATCACACCCACTAGGAACTGGGAGCACAACCTACTATGTTCATTTAACCCCAAGGACTCATGGATTTAACCCCTAACCGCCCAACCATGCATATTTTGCTTGATGTACAAATTTCATCCGTAGTTTCTCATCCGTCATGCACTTTTTGTAGTGTGATTTTTTTACTGAAATTTTTTTGGGAAGTTAGCTTCATGTATGTGTGATCCAATCGAAAAAAAAACAATTTTTGAAAAAATTATGCCTCATTTCATGTTGCAGTGTTTCACCCCAAAGTTTGAAGATTTTAGTCTAAAAGTGTTCTTGAAAAAATAAACTCATAAAATAAAGCATCCAAAAAATCTCCAAAAATCACTACACCTAGAGTACTATATTATAAGCCATCACAACAAATTTCATCCCCATATTGTCAATATCTTATTCGTAATCAAATTACAAAATAATTTTTTATTTTATGTTTCAAAATTTATAAAAAAATATTAGTGATAGCAATCAAAGATCTAACCGTATAGACTGAATCTAAATTTCAAAATGTATAACTTTTGCTTGTACATCAAGTTTCAAATATTCATGTTAGTTGCGTTTTATAATGCATCTTTGCAAAACTGCCCAAATTGGACATAGGTGAGGACGTTTAGGGGTTAACCCCTAACTGCCCAAGCAGGCGTTTTTGGCCTAATGTACAGATTTCATCCGTATTTTCTCATCCGTCATGCACTTTTTGTGGTGTGATTTTTTTACTGAATTTTTTATGGGAAGTTAGCTTCATGTATGTGTGATTCGATCGAAAAGGAAATAATTTTTGAAAAAATTATGCCTCATTTTTGTTGTAGTGTTTCACCGAAAATCTTGAATATTTTGGTCTAAAAGTGTTCTTGAAAAAAAAACTATTAAAATCAAGCATCCAAAAAATCTCCAAAAATCACGACACCTAAAGTACTACATTATAACCCATCACAACAAATTTCATCCACATATCGTCAATATCTTATTCGTAATTGAATTACAAAATAATTTTTTATTTTATGTTTCAAAATTTATAAAAAAAGATTAGTGATAGCAGTCATAGATCTAACCGTATAGATAGAATCTAAAATTCAAAATGTATAACTTTTATTCATACATCAAGTTCTAAATATTCATATTAATTGCATTTTATAATGCATCTTTGCAAAACTGCCTAAACTAGACATAGGTGAGGACGTTTAGGGGTTAAAGTAACCAATTCATTTGATCATATTGTGAAAAATTATAATTCAAATGCAACCAAGTTTTATATCACCAGAATCAGTGAATAACATTGCATGTGCTGGTCAATTTTTCTTTTTAAAACTGAACCAAAGAAACTCAACATAGAACCTACCCAAAAATGCTATAAAAAAGAAAAACGAGGCCGAATTCAGGCTTCTTGGTTAAATCTAAGTTACATCAACTTCACACCATTGTCTTGGTAACGGCTCCCACTGACCCTCACACGGTTGCCATCCTTGTCAAAAAAGCGCCCACCTGAAATGATCTGGGGAAACCCGGTTGCTACTTTGAAAATGGCTGAGGCAGGCGACAAGCATTCAATGCTCTGCCCAGTCCCCCGGGAGGCAAGAATTCGCGGAACGAGGTCCTTTGCCACAGTCTCAGGTTCTTCAGCCAATGTGTTGAAGAATCGGCGCGCCACAGGGGTGGAGTCCTTCAATAACAGATCTGTAAGGACCATACCTGGTGAAAGATTGTGCACTCCAATGCTACTTAGACCTGCACATGATTCAACACATCCAGGTTTCCACAGTTAGAAAGGCTACCAAATACATAGACAACTAGGGCTGCGCGATGCTACGCACAACCCTGGATGAAATGCACTATTTTTTCTTTTGCAGTCAATTTGTCCTATGTTTTATACTTCAAACGTGAGCCCTATCCACTTCAAACGGGGCAGACAACGAGAGTGACACAAAAACTACATACTATTATTAAAGATTATACTTCAAACGTGAGCCCTGTCCACTTCAAACGGGGCGGACAACGAGAGTGACACAAAAACTACATACTATTATTAAAGATTATACTTCAAACGTGAGCCCTATCCACTTCAAACAGGGCGGAAAACGAGAGTGACACAAAAACTACATACTATTATTAAAGACATACCATTTTCTGAGTACTATTGGATTTCGTCTTCCAAGTCCTCTATAGTACTCCCTATGTCCAAGTATTATTGTCCTAGTTTTTGACATTTTTTATTTTTATTTTTGCAATATTTGTCCTATGTTTTATACTTCAAACATGAACCCTGTCCACTTCAAACATGAACCCTATCCACTTCAAACATGAGCCCTGTCCACTTCAAACGGAGTAGACATTGAGAATGACACGAAAACTACATACTATAATTAAAGAGAGGCTATTTTTCAAGTACTGAGACAACTTTTGTAAGTTAAGACACGCCAAAAACTAGGGACAGTTATTTCCGAACAAAGGGAGTACAAACTAGCCATTTTCAATGACAAAAGATGATTTCTGACACACAAGGCACGTCAACAAAAAACTGATACTCCCTTTGTCTGGAAATAATTGTCCTATTTTCTAGCAATTATTTTTGCAATCAATTTCTTCTAAGTTTTATACTTAAAATGTGAGCCCTATCCACTTCAAACGGGGCCAACAATGAGAGTGACACAAAAACTACATAGTACTATTAAAGATAGACCATTTTTCAAATACTGAGACGGTTCTTCTATATTTTATACTTCTGCAATCAATTTGTCCTATGTTTTATACTTCAAATATGAGCCCTATCCACTTCAAACGGGGCCGACAATGAGAGTGACACAAAAACTACAAAGTACTATTAAAGATAGACCATTTTTCAAGTACTGAGACAGTTTTTTTAGGGGAAAAAGAAGCGTTAAATTGAAACACACCAAAAACTAGGACAGTTATTTTCCGGACAGAGGGAGTACACATGATTACCAGCTGCTTGAAGCTCCTCACTGAGGGAACGTGTAAGCTGAGTCAAGGCCACCTTGGTGGACTTATGTGTGCATGCTGATTTGGTGAAACTGGCACCCCATCGTGAAAAGCCCATGTTGAAGATATGGTAGATGGGCTGGGAACTGGGCTGCTGTAAGCGCATCAGACGAATGGCCTCTCTACAGCACAACAACGACCCCACCACGTTGGTTCCGCTCACTCTCACAATTTCCGCCGCATCCACATCCGCCAGCAATTTCTTACTTGTCACTTCTCCTGTAACCCAACACCCTCAACCCTCCTGGGTTACCATCTGTACTCCACTAAAATATCGTGATTTGGACTTCATGCAAAAGAGTACAGTACAACTTCATGCAACACCGTAAAATCTTGCATGATGAGTACATTCGGATATTGCGAATGTACATGTCTGTAACATAAGGAATTCATGTTGATTTGAGGACATTAGAGTTAACCGAAAAGTCTGCTCAAAGAGGAAAGTTTTAGCAAACTCCTCTTCAACTCATATTGAAATATAAATAGACCAAAAACTAGTTCATAATGAGTTGCGAGACAATCTAAAACAAGCCACTATCATTATTCTTCACACCTACCAATGACTCCTGCACCTTCTACCAAAGCTCCAAGCCCATGGCCCACAAGGGAACAAGCTATGACACAACACTATTCAACCCAAGAATAGCTAAAAAAAGAGGTTAGAAGTAGAGCAAAAAGGGAGGTTAGATGGGCTTCTTTTCAGTTAACTCTATTACCACTAAAACTTTGAACTAACGACGATAACCATTTTCCTATAAAAAATTATTGAAAAACTAACGACGATAACCGTTTTCCTTTAAAAAAATCTTGGATAAAGCCCTCTCCGAGGTTACCCGTCATTGAATAACACATTCTTTGGTGCATAAAACCCTCCTTTATTGCTAACAAGAATATACAAAAAAAAATTGAACATACTAATGACGCTTTTAGATGTGGTTGTGTGGTTATATTCTTGAGCTATGAACAATAGGAGGTATGATTGGGGTGTCAGAGTGAGCTTTATGTTCTGCAAGAAAAGGTAATCTTATAAGGTAATTTCAGAATTGCAGAGAGCCCAAAATAGCAAGAAAGAGAGAAATCTTGCACTGGAAACCTAAGAGCTCTCTGACACCCCTAACCCTAATATAATCACACTATCTAACTAAACCGGACTCTCTACAATGATCTTGTACACATTGATTTTGAACGTGTACACACCACCTCATCGTCAGTTTTACATATCTACGAATAAACTTTGAACCTTAGTAACTTTTGCTCATGGTATCCAAGTAATGCATTCTTTGGTGCATTGGAACCCTCTCTGCTTTTCTAAAAACATATGTAAATGTTGACCATTATAACCTAAACGCGACACTCTACAATCTTGTACACATTGATTTTGAAAGTGTACACCGCCTCATTGTCATCTACCAATAAAACTTTGAACCCTTGTAACTTTTGCATATGGTATCCAAATCATGTATTCTTTGGTGCATTGACATCCTTTTTGGTTTTCTATGACACCCCCAACCTAACACAATCACAATACCTAACTAAACGTGACACTCTACAATCTTGCACAAAGTGTACACATTGATTTTGAAAATGTACACCACTTCATCGTCAGTTTTATATATCTACTCCCTCCGTCCCAAAGTTATTGTCATGTTTGAAAGTCATGTTTGAAAGTGCTTTTTTAAGTAGGTCAAAAAAATACTTCCATGAGGCTAATTTTATTTAGGTTGCAATGAACACATGCAATGTTCTTCAATCATTCTAGTGACATAATTTGGAACCTTTTTTAATCATGTTTCTTACAATATGATCATTGAAATTGGCTCAAAGAAATACCAAGCAAACAAGTCGGACGGGACGGAGGGAGTACCAATATTTAAAATCAATGTACACCACTTCATCGTCAGTTTTAGATATCTACCAATAAAACTTTGCAAACTTTTGCATATGGTATCCAAATAACACATTCTTTGGTGCATTGGAATCCGAGAATTAGGTCAAGAGAATGTACGAACCAGCATTGTTGATCCAGAAATGAACGGTGCCCAGGGTGTCCACTGCGAAAGACGCCAAGGCAGCGACATCCGAAGCACTGGAGACGTCACACCGCACGCCCTGAATGGGAGAATCAGAGCCAAACTCTGTCTGCAGGGAAGCAATGGCAGCACCGAGTTGCTCTTCATTGCGACCGCAGATGACAACCTTCTCATTTGCAGCCAGAAACTCTCGCGCTAGTGAGAATCCCAGGCCCTTGCTGCCGCCTGTGATTACAACGCCCTTCTGCGCTTGCGCCCTAACCCTAACCTGCACAAACACCCGACCTCAATTGAATTCTACTCCCTCCGTTTCAAAACAAGAGCCCTAGTTCTGGCAAAAGTTTTGTCCTCTGTTTTATACTTCAAACGTGAAGCTACATATTACGGATAGGCCATTTTTTCAGTAGTGAGACGATGAGAGTGATGGACGATGAGAGTGACACAAAAGCTATATATTACGGAGTACTACTGTTAAGGATAGACCATTTTTTCCAGTACTGAGACGACTTTTTTTGGCAACACAAATGTGAAGAAAAATACATACATTTGAAGTGGACTCTTATTTTGACCCTAACCCTAACCTGCACATACACCCGACCTCAATTGAATTGTACTCCCTCCGTTTCAAAATAAGTTTTCGGCAAATTTTATTTTCTAGTTTTTGTCCTATGTTTTATACTTCAAACGTGAACCCTAACGGAATGGACAATGAGAGTGACACAAAAGCTACATATTACGGAGTACTACTGTTAAGGATAGGCCATTTTTCCAGTACTGAGACGACTTTTTTTGGCAACAAAAATGTGAAGAAAAATACATACGTTTGAAGTGGACTCTTATTTTGACCCTAACCCTAACCTGCACATACACCCGACCTCAATTGAATTGTACTCCCTCCGTTTCAAAATAAGTTTTCGGCAAATTTTATTTCCTAGTTTTTGTCCTATGTTTAATACTTCAAACGTGAAACCCTAACGGGATGGACAATGAGAGTGACACAAAAGCTACATGTTACGGAGTACTACTGTTAAGGATAGGCCATTTTTCCAGTACTGAGACGACTTTTTTGGCAACAAAAATGTGAAGAAAAATACATACATTTGAAGTGGACTCTTATTTTGACACGGAGAAGTATGGCTTTCCGAAGATCCGGAGAAATTTGCGAAGCTTCTGGAAGAGTTACAAGAAGATTTGATATTACGCTTAGGCCCTAACCCTAACCTGCACAAACACCCGACTCCAATTGAATTGTACTCCCTCCGTTTGGCAAATTTTATTTCCTAGTTTTTGTCCTATGTTTTATACTTCAAACGTGAACCCTAACGGGATGGATAATGAGAGTGACACAAAAGCTACATATTATGGAGTACTGTTACTGAGACGACTTTTTTTGGCAACAAAAATGTGAAGGAAAATACATACATTTGAAGTGGACCCTTATTTTTTGACACGGAGGAGTATGGCTTTCCGAAGATCCGGAGCAATTTGCGAAGCTTCTGGAAGAGTTACAAGAGGATTTGATATTACGTTTTGCACGGAAGATGACGGGAGAGTCGATTTGTGGCACTGGTGTCCTTGATCGCGCCGGCGATTGCTCATACGTAAACACACGTCCTGCTGCAGTGGATTTGCGGTGGTGGGGCAGAAATGAGGGGCAGGAATCAACGCCATAGCCATAGCTCCACAGTCGGGGAGGAAGACCCACACTCTCCTCCTTCACGGCAATCCATACACTGTTCTCATATCAAGTGACGTGGCAACGTATTAAAACCCAGGTGGCATCCTACGTGGCGTTCGTTCATCCTTCCGGCTCAAATGGACGGATGGACGGACCAGATTCTCGTCAGCTATTTGGCTATGGAGTAGAAAACCTTTGAGAGCCAGCAGCTCGAGAAGGTTACTAGACATGACCTGCATGGATGGACCTTGGTCAATCATGTATTTTTTTTGTTACCAATTATTACCTCAAACATTGAATTTTCTTCGATTATAATGTTCATCGAGAGTTTCAAAGAAAGGATCATAACTTCACATCAAGGTCTGGTTATGGGAAATGACCTTGTTCTCCTTCATCCAATGCAAAGTTGTCACTTCTCCTTCATATCGGCTCTATAGAAGTTATGATCATGGGTCATAGGCTCCACCTTCCTCCCTCATAGTAGGGGTCCTTATTTCCACGAGGCCCTCATGAATTTGTTTTAGGGCTCGTTTCTATTACGCAACTAAAACCGTCTATGTCGAACCTCTAGTCTTTTGGGCCCATAAAACTCCAACTACAAATAAAACCTAAGGCATCCAATGAACAATGAGCTGACAATGAACAATGACGACGAGGCACCCAGATAGTTGTTGTGTCACATCAGAGCTAATTGCCATAAAACGGAGTCTTGTTGGTGCGCAACATTCTCCACCACCGGTTCAAGTATTTATCTTGACATGGAAATGGTCTATGCAAACCGGTGGCGATGCTGAGGCACTGCCCAACCTTCAATTATCCCAATGCTCATACCCATGCAAAGTGCAAACAAGCTGTAATCATTTTCCCCCTTTTACTGGAATTCAGACCAGCCAGCGGTTTTTAGGTTCTTCCCTATCCAGATCCCTCCTTTACAACTGCAAACCCGCCCACGGTATGTTCTATGGACAGAACATGTACCAGATTGAGTACATTTCAGAGGGTACATTCCCTGAGCAGCACTCGTCCCCATTCTGAGTGGTGACTTCCAAGTTCTTTTCTCCGGTCCGTCCAAGCAGCTGCAGCTCCAAAGCAGAGTTCCAGTGAAGGACCTGGCAGGATCCCAGAGTAGTGCAAAGTGGACACATAGAGGATGTACAATACATAGCCATAACCTCTTATGTCAAAACTCAACAAAAAAAAATGAAAATAAAATAATGTAAACGGTGGTCAATATTCCATTATTGTAGATTGAAACCTTTCAATCATAGTTCTGATTTCTTAGCTGATTTAATTATTGGTTTTAGCTATCAATCAAGGTTATGATTTACGAATGTAAAAAGGGTTGCTCTACACTTTTATTTGTGTCAATTTAGCACTATGAAAGCATGGGTAGCAACACCCACTCTCACATTCTATACACTATTTTTGAATGATAAAGGTGTGTTTAGAGTGTGAAGCTTGATCTTAACCCTCCAAACATTCAATGTGCCTTGGCGAGCTTGATTCTTGCACATCAAATGGTATGTCCTATTCTCTTACAAGACTATGCTATCACTTTATGAAACTGAAAGTTAAGAAATTGCTTCTCTTAAATTGATGATTACAATTTAGTGCCCAAGTGGTGGTACAATACTAAGCTTAACTTCATAAAGTGAGAGCATGGTCTTGTTAAAGAATAGGACAAAATGCTTGATGTGAGAACCATCACTCGCCATACTAACAATATTTGGTGTGCAATATCAAACTCTATACTATAAGACGTACATTTTATCATTCAGAAATAGGTTTGGTGAGTGAAAAATGGGAGTTGTTGGCATAACACTCAGTAGTCTTCAAGAAGGTTGCCTTTTAGTTTCATCCACCTTTATATTTAGAGTGACCAGTGATTTGTAATTGAATGGGTTATTGAATCAAATAAACAATTACAAGACATTGTTGAATTGCGACTGAGGGAGTGCTTTCCATTACTGTTCACCATGGTTAATTGCTCTTGCTTAATAACACCTGTCCCCATAGCTACTGATGTGATGTGGAATATCTCACATCATTTCATCGAGGATGAAATGATATGGGATATTCCACATCATTCTATTGGGGAGAAGGCAGCAATCACAAAGGCTACTGAACGTTATGGGCCTGCTCCAAGATATTAAAGTTTGAAATGTTCCATTCACTATGCCACAAAGAGGTCCAGGAAAACCTTACCCCCGGGAAAAAGGAGACTGGCTTCTATGTACCCTTATCGCCTTATAGTTGCCAAGCCTGGACCCATCAGGCCTGTTGAAACTTTCTCTGGGGTACGGGGAGTTTACATACCATTCATATTGAAATGCCAACGACCCTAAATTATAGATCACTACTTGAATGTCTCAAATGCTTTCTTGTCTCCCTCTCAGGGACTTTTTCTAAGCAAGGACCCTTTCTAAGGGCCAGAATTCTGGCAACCCTCTCCACCTGGCAACATCATCACCTTCAGCTTCAGTTCAGGCCAAAAAAAACTGGACTACATAATCTATTCCACGAAATGCGCGAAATATGTGTCACTATATAGTGTCTACACACTCAAGGTTTACTTTTCATAAATTTTTACCTTCCTTTTTTGACCCCCACTTCTCCCCATATAAGTGTTGCATCTTACGACTTCTTACTATTTTGGTTCAAAAAGTGTTAATTTTATGCCGGTAGGTTATGTCCCAAAATTGGCTCCGGATTGCCGCCCCTTGCCAGTTATGTAGTCAATAACTTCTTTGAATTAACTGAAAACAAGCAGTGACTTTTGTTGAGTCCATGCAGAGTCTCCAACCCAAAATTATCAATATTTGACAAAGATTGTTCACGAATAGTTCCTTGGTCCTTTCATGAATAATCCTTTTGGCTTTGGAGAATTTGTAGGAACTCTCTTTTAGCATCGGGGAGGTCACAAGTTCTACTCCGACAGGCAGTGTATGGCCTTTCTTTAGATTATCCTCCAACTCATCATAGACTAGTTTTGCAATCTCTTTGAACCGAAAACGAGTCTATAGTGAGTATGAGGAGGATATTCACTTTGAGACGCTCTTTTTGGTTAACTCTATTCTGCACTCATTTAATCTAAATTGTCCAATTTCAACTTCCTGGTTGATTTGATGGGTCTAAAAGAACAACCGTTTAGTTATGAGTTCTAATCAGAAGTAAATAGTCTATCATCTTGTGACACATCCACTCAAAATAGGGCACAATAAATTATTTAATTATTATTTTTGAAACAACTAGGCACAATAAGTTATGTCATGTAAACATAAAGTCATTTTCACCTTCTTCACTTAGTCAACTTGTAAATTGAAGAGAGAGAAGAATTTTGACTCGGGGCCAGCGTGAATGAAGGGTATGTTGGAAGAAGTGCTATTAACTTGATCACTAAAACTAGGATGGTGCGGACCAGGGGTTTTTTTTTGACACTGTAGCAGTGCTCCATGCATTTAATGGAAAGTGGTCCCTTCAGATTTAGACCACTACGACTGTGCCACGACATTGGAATGTGGCTCCAAGAAGCCAAAAAAGAAAACCCTAGTGCGGACTACCCTTGGTTCTTTCAAAAGTAAATCCTATATCACAATCTAAATTAGAACTAAAGAGTTAAATAATCCCTAACTGCCCAAGCGTTCATTTTTTGAACGATGTACAATTTCATCTATTTTCTCTCATCCATCATTGACTTTTTGTTGCGAGGATTTTTTACTATACATTTTATGGGAAGTTAGCTTCATGCATGTGTGATCCGATTAGAAAGGGGATAATTTGTGATATTTGTATGCCTCATTTCAGGTTGCGGTGATTCACCAAAAATATGTATAAAGAGTGGGTGCGTGAAAAGGTTGTTTGTTGTCTCTGCTCTACCATGCAATGCATCATTTTTAAGGAGTTACATGGTTGAACAATATAAACAAGTCATAAAAGTAAATTTAGGATAAATACTAAGGCAAAGACTACGAGACTAAGTTAGCCGTTTATTTTCTATGCGGCGTTTGGTAAGCGTAATGTGTTCCAGGCATCGAATGACTTATGAAATGAATATTGAGCAGCTGAGTATGATCCTGAGCCATGATTCGCAATGGATTCCAAGCCATCGGCCCCGCTCATTAATAATTAATTAATTAATTGAACCAGTGAGTTCAAGTTGCATGCAACCACTTCCTACTACAGTGGTGATTACCGTTGCCTCGTAATCGAGAATTCAGGGTGACGGAGCATTCTCTGCTGATCTGGCAGTTAGGTGGAATTTTTGAATTTTTGAAATTTGTTATTAATATAGCCACTCAACAGCCAGGCAGGTTCAGTTTTTAGGAGAATTTTTGAAAATACAAATATTTGTCTTGGAAAACGAGAGCCGGCCGGCCCCCACTTTTTGAACCTGGATTTTGGAGGGTGACTCGGTACCGGGTCACCGGGTCACCCGGTACACGCTATTGACTTGGTACCGGGTACCGGGTGGCCGGTGGTGATCACCCCCGAAAATCCCGTTGGCTTACTGTAGCCCATAGTATTTACGAGATGTTTTACTTTTTCAAATTACTGTTGTGAAAACTATCCAAAGTGGATGAAATTTTGTTCAAGTCGGATGACAGTCGTTGAGAATTTGACCAAATGGAAGAATGTACCCTCACCATTCACCCACCCACAGTATTTCGGTGTAACGGCTAGAAGCCATTAGACTTGTGCTCTGACCTCGGGAGTTGGGATGTTGGATGGATGAATGTGTGGATGAACCCATTGAGGATGGACGGATGAAATCAGTGAAGAGTTCTTTATCATATTCAATAGAGTTGGTGGCACTCACTAAAGTCATTTTCGTACAAAGTTATGGTCAATCCTGCGTGAATTATGAGGGCAACAAAGGGCCCCATTCAGAAGGGCAGAAGCAGTGGGAGGCTTCCATGAAATTTTGCTTTCCAAAATTTTCTTAGGATCCATCATTATTCAATGTAAAATCAGTATAAAATTGCAGGGCTGAGCACTACAGTAGTGCAAAGGGCTCCCTTTTCGCTGAAAATGAACACCAAAAAGTGACCAGTTTCATCAAAATTTTAGATCTTTGGTGGAATTGAACACTTTTTGGTGTTCATTTTTGGTGAAATAGGGAGCCCTGTGAACAACTGTAGTGGAGGTTCTTTGATATGTGTACCTTCATGTTCCAAAATTTAAACTTGGCCCCTATTGTGTGGGTGCTGTTAAAATTCGTTTGTAATTCAATTACAAATAAGACATTGACAATCTATGAATGAATTTTGTTGTAATGGGTTGAAAACTTGAAATGTAATACTCTAAGTGCAATGATTTCTGAAGATTTGTTGGTTGCTTAATTTCATGAGTTAACTTTTTCAAGAGCACTTTTGACTTGTTTTGAACTAAGGTCTTAGAAAAAATTTGTGAATAATTGCAACATGAAATGAGGCATAGAAAACTCACAAATCATCCTCTTTCTAATCGAATTTCACATGCATGTCAAAGCCAACTTCCCATAAAATCTACAATAAAAAAATCCACTTTGAAAAAAGTGCATGACGAATGAGAAAGGTGTGATTGTTTCTATACATTAGAGTTAACCGAAAAGAAGGCCATAGAACCTCCCTTTTCAACCTCCTTTCAACCTCTCTTTTGAGCTCTCTTGAGTTATGTTTGGGTTGAATAGTGTCGTGTCATAACTTGTCCCCTTGTGGGCCATGGGCTTGGAGCTTTGGTAGGAGGTGTGGAAGTCATTGCGAGGTGTGGAGAATAATGATAGTGGCTTGCTTTAGATTGTCTCCCAACTCATCTTGAACTAGTTTTCGGTCTATTTATATTTCAATATGAGTTCAAAAGGAGTTCAAGAGGAGTTCAAGAGGAGTTCAAGAGGAATTTGCTAAAACTTTCCTCTTTGAGCTGACTTTTCGGTTAACTCTATTGTCCTAAATATGGACGCTTGATCCTTTACACAACATTGAGTAGCCTTCATGCCTACTGCCTTCCTTCATGCACTTTGCACATCACCTTGAGGGCCGCTTCACACTATGGCCGTCCAAGTCGAGAGGCCGTGGGATTGAGAGTCCAAACTTTGTTGAGAGTCCAAAGAAATCTACTGAAAATAGGCATAAAATATAGTTTTCATTTTTTATGAAAAGAATTCGACGGCCTCTCGACCATGGTGACGGGTCTTGCAAAATGTAGGACCCAAACGAATGGTCTAGAGGCCGTCACCTTGATCAAAAAGTGTTGCCATGTAAGCATTTTGAAGGTCCACGGCCTTTGGACTTTGGCCTCTAGTGTGAAGGGTCGAGAGGCCGAAACCATGGTTTCTTGCAATTTGATTGGTGGAAAGTGACGGCCTCTCGACCTTCGGCCGTAGTGTGAAGCGGCCCTGAGCCTCCACCTCTCCACTTAGCTATTCATGGGGTGGAACATTCCACACCATCTACTATAGAGCCAAGGCAGAGGCGGTGCATGCTAATGAATGTTATGTAGGGGTTAATGGACGTGCTCGATCTCCAGTTCAGATTCCTGGTGCATGGCCCTGTTTCTGTTTACTGTATGTTCAGTAAGTTTTTTTGTGACAGTGTGACTCATCCACGGACACAAACTACGGTAGATTTGACTATTATTTGTACCCTAGTACGTGTCAACGTTGTAGGAGTTTGGCGACGTCTGGTTTCAGTAATTTCCTTGATGTGGGCGTAACTGGACATGACATGATGTGACATGGTCAGGATTACTGGTATTGTGCTCGTGGCTAGTCTTTCAATTTGTATCTTAAGTATTTTGGTCGTGCCCGACGGCCACCGCCCACACGGAGTTTCAAGTACAAGTTAAAAATTGGGGTTCGTACATGTAGGGATTTGATCGAACTATGTGTGGAAGTTAACCCTTAACCCCTAAGTGACAGATCAACCATTTTTATGGTCTCTGCCCTTTTTTTATGGGCTGCCCTAAATAGAAAAAACATTTTTATAGAAAATTAAAAATATTTTTAAATAGGTAATCAAGTCTACTTTCCAACCCAATTTGAATCATGTCAATCCAAGTTAAACTCCACCCGGGAGAAATTTTCAAAGAAAAACACTTCTACATTGTCTAGTGTTAGAAAACTTACTATTTGGGGAAAGTAATGATGTTCTCTCCGTTGAAAATTTTGCAATTTTTGATTTTAGAATAGAATGTCTAGTTTTAACAAATCATACAAAATTTCAAATTCTAAAAATAAAATTTGTGATTCTTATAAATATTTGAAGTTAAATGCTTCTAAATTCATTGTGAGATGATAAAAAGCTATTTTTTGATATTTGACCGTATAGAAAATTACTAAACATCAAGCTCCTCATTTTCTCTTCTGGACCAAACTTCATCAAAGTTGAAGAAGTAATTTTTTATAACACATTTATGTTTTGCCCTTATCCCTCTGTCATTTAGGGGTTAAACGTGAAGAAGGCATGGGTGGGGCAGTCTGGAAGGCGTTTAAATTTTTTGGGGGAAAAAAATGGCTATGTTGGGCAGCATTGTAGCATTGTTGAACCTCAGTTGCCCCAACCTCAAAACTTGTTCAATTTGATGACTTTGATTGCTTATCAACGATTCCACAATCTCTCAAATGAGGCGCCAATTTGGAAATTTAGATTGCTTTTTCAGTAGCTTTCCAACGCACCAATCCTTGCTTGATTTGGTTTAAAAAATCCACTTTTTCTTTCATTATTCTCTTTTGAATAAACCCATGGGACTTACCTTCACGTTTAGGGGTTAACCCCTAAACGTCCCGTGGACTCCATATTTCCTGTTAGTTTACAATATTGAAATTCAATATTGTATTTGAATATTACGGCATATAGTTTTTATTTTTATTTTTTGAACAAATAGAGCGGCATATAGTTTTTTACTCTGGTGTACTTTATAAACATAGTAATATAATATTTGAAAAAACTCTTTAAAAATATACAGTTGTAAAGGTTTTTTTTTTTTCTTCGAGTCGAATGGTGAAAACTCCACTGCAAAAGAAGTAAAATACACACCGCCGCAGAACCGAGAAAGGCGAACATGGCTGGCGAGATTTTTAGTTTTTAACCCTTAAACGTACCACTCCTTTGTAGGAAAGTCAAACTACACAATTTAGCCTTCAAGATTTATCAAAATATATTTTGTAATATTTTTCATGCATGGAATTGAATGTTTCCTATCAGTCTTGAAATTTTCAGATTTTTTTATTTAATACGGCCTTTTTAACAAATTTTTAAGTCAAATACTTCAAAAAATAAATTTTATTACAAAAAATCTTTAAAAAATTAATATTTTTTTGGGAGCAGGTACAAATTACAATGGAGAATCACATGATATGTTTTCCATAGAATTTTTTTATTTAAATTTTGAAATTCGAAAGGTGAACATCCTATGTAGTGTAATTCAAACCTTGAGCTACAAAGCTTGCACAAGCAATAAAATACTCAATAATTGGAATTTTTAAGATTTGAAAAGTGGAGTTCAAACTAGACTTAATAAACTTCATTTTCTTAGTTGGGTGTATTAGCAACAAAAGTCGTCTTCAAGATCAAAATTGGGTTTGACCAACAAACATCCAGAAACTGGATGCCTGGACGTTTAGGGGTTAACTACCTGATAAAGCAAACCAACACCCTGCCATGCAACCACTTGAGAACCTAACCAACTGACTAAGGTAGACGACCTGTTTCCGATCACCTTAACCCCTAAACGTTCTCACCCTTTTCAAATTTGGCAGTTTTTCAAAGATGCATTATAAAATGCAACTAACAGGGATATTTTCAACTTGATCAATGAATAAAAGTTGTACATTATGCATTTTACATTCTATCCATACGGTTAGCTTTGCGATTGCTATCACCAATATTTGTGTATTTAATTTCAAACCTAAAATTTAACACTCCTTTGTAATATGATTACAAATAAGATATTGACAATCTAATAATGAAATTTCTTGTGATGGGTTGAAATGTAATACTCTAAGCGCAGTGATTTTTGGAGATTTTTTGGTTGCTTAATTTTAGTAGTTGATTTTTTCAAGAGCACTTTTAGACTAAAATCTTTGAAATTTTGGGTGGAACACTACAACATGAAATGAGGCATGAAAATTTCACAAATCATCCCCTTTCTAATCGGATCACACATGCGCGCAGCTAACTTCCCATAAAAGTTTCAATAAAAAATCCACACTACAAAAGTGCATGATGGATGAGAAATCGGAGTTCAAATCCGTACATCATGCAAAATATGCATGGTTGGGCGGTTAGGGGTTAAGCAATTCAGCACACTTCCGGTGGAGTAACAAATAGGCAAATAATTTTGCAGTGTAGGGAAATAGATTTGAAGAAGGTCACATATTTTTGAACAAATTTTGGGGCAATATTGAATTTACTACAAATTTTCAAAGTGAAGATTCTCTCCAACCCGTTCTCGCAACATAGGCTGACCTATTTCCAAGAACTCCAAAACTAGATTTGGAGAACACATGATATCATACTAACTCAGTAACAAGTTTCCATTCTTGGTGCCAACCATTCCATATTAATGTTTCCATCACTGTTTACAAATGAATTTGAAAATAATGCAGGCTAGTTCACGGAAATAGGTCGCCCTATACTGCGTGATTGGGGGCCTGATCGGAAACATGTCGTCTACCTTAATCCTACCTGAAAACACCTCTACCCGGGTGGATGTGCACCTTGCTATCTTGCACGGAGCAGATCGTGTCGATACGAGCCCAGTGGCGCATGAATGCCCGTCTAGCACATCTAGCTGCCACCGGCTGGAGTTTCTCCAGCGACTGAACCCGCAGCCATGCAAGATCTAACGTAGCGTCCCAGATCGCGCGTTCCATTTGTTCGATTGACCACTGTGTGTTCTTGAAGATACATGCGTTACGGCGACTCCAAATTGTAAAGGATGTTGAAAGCAGGGTTTGAAGATTAATTCCTCATTTTTGAGTGGCATTTGCAAAAGCTTGATTGAATTATGATGTATGAGTTTCAATATTTCTAAAGCTTTTGATATTTGAGGATTAACCCCTACCCACCCAACCACGCATATTTTGCATGATGTACGGATTTGAACTCCGATTTCTCATCCATCATGCACATTTGCAGCGTGGAATTTTTACTGAAACTTTTATGGGAAGTTAGCTTTGTGCATGTGTGATCCGATTAAAAAAAGGATGGTTTGTGAAAAAATTATGCCTCATTTCATGTTGTGGGGTTCCACCCAAAATTTCAAAGATTTTATTCTAAAAGTGCTCTTGAAAAAGTCAACTATTAAAATTAAGCAACCAAAAAATCTCCAAAAATCACTACATCTAAAGTATTACATTTCAATCCATCCCAAAAAAAGTCATTATTAGATTGTCAATATCTTATTCGTAATCATATTACAAAAGAGCTCTAAATTTTTAAGTTCGAAAATTTATACACAAATATTGGTCATAGCAATCGCAAATTTAACCATATGAATAGAATCTAAAATTTATTATCTACAACTTTTATTCATACATCAAGTTCAAAATATCCCTCTTAGTTGCATTTTATAATACATCTTTGAAAAACTACCAAATCAGAAAAAGGTGAGAACGTTTAGGAGCTCATCCTTAAGTGTCTACACTACAATTATCCAGTCTAACCTTGTCCAATCCTCACATTTTAAAATATATTATAATATTTTTTCATATATAGTATTGTTAGACCAATTTACCTTGATTTTTTCATGATTGTTTAAATAAATTAAAATTTTAAGATTTTTTTGAAAAAAAGCTTGTAAAAATCATAGTAATTACAAAAAGATAGAATAATATAATCTTTTTTTGGGGAAAATGTAAATAATAGTGATGAACAACAAGGTATAGGTGGCATGCTCCTTGAGCTTACATAAAAGGAAATTCGATAGAAAAACATTTTTTGTAGTGTATGTTGGAAATTTAGGGTTTTGATCTTTAAAGTGCTATAAAATACGTAGTTTTAACAATTTCAAAGACCGGTAAATTTCACTAGAAAATAGAAGGTAGCCACCACAATTTCTTTGTTGGAAACATTTTCATTTGAAATTAGAAACTAAGTGAAAATTAGCATTTAACTATAAAAAAATCAAGCATCACACAAGCTTAGGAAGTCATGTTTTTGCAATGTTTTACGTATGTTGTTGAGATGAATATGTATGATTATGTTTGAAATATGTTTTGTGTATGTTTATTGTAAAAAAAAAGTACATAGGGCATATTACAAACATGTAAATTTTATCATGATGTGCTTTTTCATGTCTGTAATATGTTGATAATACATTTTTATACGAGAAACATACGTAAAATCTCGGGGAATGCACTTAAAGTTAGGATTAGGAATACACGTGAGTGCGTTTTAATAGCATACCCCCTACAATACTTGGCCTTAAAATAGTTCTTAAACCACGATTTTTTAGGTGCTGAATCATTACGTATATATCTATCATTTGGTATAAATTTCAGACCCAAAAGTTTTTAAATCTTATAAAAATAATAATAGAAGTTTACACTGAAATGTGTTGTTTTTGCTTCAAAAATAAATTTAAAAATATTTACAAGTGATTATTTTTTGAAATGTATACAACAAGAACTTTAGATTGTGTTCAATAACTTCATATTTTTTTTACAATTTTCACATGATTTTTTAGTACATACATAGGGGGGGTCAAAAGTATGCACTCACGTGATTCCTAGTCTTAACTTTAAGTGCACTCCCCGAGCATAAAATATATGTTGAACGTAATCACCCTTGTTCATCTCAACAACATACATAAAACATTGCAAAAACATGACTTGCAAAGTTTTCGATGATGGCCTCATGGGGCTCGTTGCATGCTTAAGGGTCAAGGGTTGTTTAAATTAATCAATTTTCAACCAAATCCTTCGAGATAATATGAAGAAGATGTAGTTGCAAGACACGTGCATTTTTTTTTCAAAGTTTGTAAACAACAAAAAAAAAACTCCTTTTTAATACTCAAGCATTACGGCTTTGCAATTGGTGGGACCTTTTAGCCTAAAGTATAAGAGGGTATTCTTCAACAAATTGACTAAATAAATAAATAAAATTTGGCATTGTTTAAGAGAGAGTTTATAACGTTGTTGAGTTTAAATAAATAAAAGCTCCAGACCTCTTTCGAGGCCAACGTGAATAAAGTGTATGTTCGTAATTACAACATATTAGTGCCCACCGGTCAAAGGGCCATTGGTGCAAATGTTGGTTTAAACCAAATACATCCTCATAACTTCAAAAGATTAATGATTTCAAGTCACTAATTATTCATTATTTGAACATTGTTTAAGTAAGTTATAAAATTTCAAAAATATCACTACAGTTGTAGAAATCCTCACTGCATGAACAAAAAAAAAGACTCATAAGAAGACCCCACACGACAAACTAGACCAGTTGTGGGTCTTTTTTGCAATTGGGACGCTTATTTGACCAATGTTTCTACTAGTGCATTCTCGTAGGGTGTGAATCTTCGGTTGTTGGGTATTATCACAATCACTAAGATTACGTACTTGCAAGCGACCTTTTCACTATTTCCGTCCTTGGTTTTGGAAGTCCTCTCCGGGT
This sequence comes from Pohlia nutans, assembly GCA_022496805.1. Lineage (NCBI taxonomy): Eukaryota > Viridiplantae > Streptophyta > Bryopsida > Bryales > Mniaceae > Pohlia > Pohlia nutans. The sequence goes on along the minus strand of CM040091.1, from coordinate 12,283,194 downwards.
GGGTTCCCTAGCCGATAGGCCCATCCTATTTGCATGCACTCAACGTCAACAATTGTTCCGTTCAATGAATGCAACACTGGCACATACTTCCAAGATAAACCATGAGTGGAATATATAATGAAATTTCACAAACTCTGATGCATGAAACTTATTCATGAAATTTCACAGACTCTGATGCATGAAACAGACACGCGATGGTATTTTTTAAATTTTTTTAGTTTTTCGGGAAGGGCTCAACTGATGATGGCGAGACCAAGACTTTTCCAAGTTGCGCAAATCCTGACAAGGCCCTCACTTAGATGAGCCGGCAGCAGATGAGCATAAATACCCACTCACCCTCCTCCCTGGCCCCATTTTCTTTAGTTGTTCAACTATGGAAGTTAAGTGTTGAAGAGCGGGGCCTTTTGTTGATCCAGTCTCATCAAAAGGGCTTGAATTGGTCCTCGATCCGCTCTCACATTTCAGCTGTAAGGTAGGATGTCCTAAAACCACCAACTTAAGAAATATGCCCTCATTTTTTCAAGGTTATTTATGAGAATTTTTTTTCAATCATTTGGAAGAAGATTTTTCACAGAATGCACAAATTTTTGCAATGTGACTCCCAATATTCAATTTGATACAAATTTTCAAAGTGAAAAGAACTTCGTCACCCAAATCAAACTTCTAGATTTCCCCATGACCACACCATGTGGTATTAATTTTCACTCATAATGGTACCTAAAACCACCAACTATTTCTTCGCAATGCTTGGCATGCCATTGGTTTACTTGAATAGTGAAATTGGCGGTTTTGAGTCTCAATTGTGGTGGCTCCAAGAAAGGTCTACATATCATAATTGGGGGGGTTGGTGGTCTTAGGACATCCTACCTTATAACATTCAGTAGCATGCACTGTCTCTGCTTTGGCTCTAAAGTAGATGGCGTGGAATATTTCACACCTAACATTATTTTATTAGTAGCTAAGTGAACAGGTGGAGGCTCAAGGTGATGAGCATAGTGAATGAAGGAAAGGCAGTGAGCACGAAGGCTACTGAATGTTGCGTGCTGTTTCTCATCATCCAATTTTTCTTTTGTTATTTTTGTTGTTAGAGCGACACATACCCTTGAAAATAACCAAGTAAGGAAAAAATGGATAGAATCATCCATATATATGCTCATCTATAAAAATTTCTACCATAGTGCCATAGCATGCTTGCTAAAAAAAATCCTCCCCCCCCCCCAAAAAAAATTTAGTAATTTTTTTTTTTAAATAAAAAATTGGAAATTAGGAGGCAACAATGATTTTCTATTTTAATGTTTTTCAATTTTCCCATGTAGCCAACTTCTTTCACAATACTTGGGGATGATACATAGTCTTACCATGATGATACTTGGGTAATACCTATGCAAAATTTGGCTACCCACTTAATTTTTTTCCTAAGTATTTGACTATTATTCCTCTCTTATTTTCAAAATCCTTCATTAACCTTTTAACATCTCGATTCAACATTGATTTCGAAGATAAATTATAAATATTTTGATGACTGACAAGAATGGAGTTGATGTTCAACAATAAGTTGTAAACATCAATGTGAAGATCACATTTGCACAATTGGATTTATCATATTTTTACTAACAAATTGTAATAAAATTTTCAAGCTCTTCTTTAGAAATTCAATTGAGAATCCCAAAAATAAATAAATAATTGTTGAAATGAATTTGGAATAACATGCACTACGAGATCGTATGATTTTCATTATTTGATTCTACTTATTTTGAAAAATCATGTTTAAGGTCTCACTTTTTGAACTAAGAATGAAACTTGACATAAATCAATTTTATTTATAAAAAAATAACAATGTCTAATGTTGAAGATTCATACCATACAAATGATAGTCAACTAGCATGAGAATCAAGAGAATTTTGGATGGATGAAAACTGTCCATGTATGTAGTTTAGGGAAAGGTTACAATTTGTTTTTCTTCTATTATATGAACGTAGCACGTCAAAGGGTTAAAATTAGCCACTGTCTTTCAAGTGTAGCAAATGGGCTATTTTTAGCTGGAGATTATCACTGGATGGCAATGTGTTTGAGCAGAATTTTGGGAGAGAATCTGTTGGTTAGGCAACAACATTTGAACACCAGTGCAAAGAATCTGCGATCATGCTTGATCTCATTTGATTTGCATGCTGGTCCCACAAACCACATTCTTTGCGTAGCACCTACAACAGTAAATGAACTCTTTGCCTTGGGGTTAGTAAACCTCTAAACATACCAGGGTGTCCATGGAATTGACGATTTGATGGCCCATTCACATACACCAATGTTGTCGTATATATGGATGTGTCAAGTAACTTTTAGGGAGAAATATAAAATATGTAATTAGAAATTACTCTAACGCATAATACAAAGAAACCCGACGCAAAAAGAGAGTATGGTTTTACTTGCAGTACACTAATGTAGTTGTACACTCATTGATTGAACAATAGTTGCAACAAGAAAATACAAGGCTTTGAATATTTTTTTGTTTCTCGGTTTTGCCTTCCTTCATTTTGGGAACGCAAATGCAAGTATAGGGCAGGGGCTTGGTGTGAATAGGCCATGAGAAAATTTATCATAAAGCACTATTTAGAAGAATGTTTTGGAATTAATATGAAAATGAAAGTTTTAGATTTTGAATTTTAGATTCCATCCGTACAGTTCGATTCACCAATACTATCAATAGAATTTAATTATAAAATTTGAAAGTTAAAATTAAAAATTCCTTCTAAATTCGATTACAAACACAATTTTAATATTTTGGAGTAAAGTTTGTTGGAACGAATTTGAAATGAGATACTCTTAAACGTGGTGATTCTTTGAATTTTTTTTTGTTCCTTGAATCTCTTACCTCGTTTTTGCAAGGTCACTTTTGAGCTACATTCAATGCAATTTTGGCTTGGTCAACAACTTGACATACTTCTACACTTGTAATTCTAGAAAAACATGTACTCAAATATCACAAAATCCAACCATTGAATAGGACACCAACTTCGTGAAGTCTCTGTAGAAAATTGGATGACTTTCATTCTAGCATTGATGAGAAAGTAAGATGAGTTTGAATATGTTAGTTGTCCAAACTGGACGCTGTGACATTTAGGGGTTAACCCCCAAACATCCCAGCGTCTAGAAACTGAATCACGAACATAGTCGAAGCCTTGTAACTTTCTCATACAACCTTGGATGATTTTCATCCAAGTCACCTTTGAAAGCCTCTTAAATTCTCTACCAGTTACAATAAATCTCTTGTGATGAGGAGCTGTTGATAATATTGGAGAGGCCTCCAACTACAAGTATGTCTAATTTGTTGGGTAGATTTTATGCTTGCAATGGTCCTCTCATATACACTTCATGTACATCTGAGCCATATTAATATCTACTTTTAAGGCTAGAATCTACTTCTGTTCAAAGGGTTGGTACGTTTAGGGTTTAAGTTATCTACTGGCAGAATTGATAAATGCTATATTATAGTTTCTGCGGTGCTCGAATCTGGAGGCCCAACCCCAGCTTCTGTTTTGATGAGGCAGGCCTGAATCAAGGCATCAAAGCAAAAGTGAGTGCACCAGAGCCAGAAACTGGCTATGGGTATGATGAACCCCAAATTGTTAACGCAACGAGAAGCCCATGCCATGACCGCTATTGAATGGTTCATACCCGTATTTTTCTTTCATCAGAGGCTTCATTAGAGCCGGTTTACATGATCGTCTGCCCAAACAAATGAGCAGCAAATATTTTCTAAACAAGGCTCTATCAGGCTCGAGTGAGGGTGGGAGATGGGGTCTACCAGTCTGGATGCAACTTGTTTGTAAGAGCCCATGGAAACAAGCTCTACGGTAACTGTACTTTAAAGCGTTCACCTTACCAACTCAGCCTATTTACACACATAAAACATAAAATATTTTCAGTGGGTCTTATGAGCAAGTTCAAGAGGATTCCAACGCACTTTAGCATGCATTATTTGAACACCGTATGAATAAGTTATGAATTTTCAAAGTGCCAACTATAGGTTGACTTTAAAGCGACCCTAAACTTTGATGTTCAAATTGTGCACATTGTCATCAACGATAGGGTGTCAGAATCTACTTATTATGGAAGATTGAGTTATAGACGCTTTAAGGAAATGGTTGCTTTCAAATATAGTTACCTTAAGAATCATTTCAAGAAAAGGAGCTATGTTCGTCTCTTTTTGGGACTAGCGTGAATTAAGAATGTATTGTTTGAGACCCGGCACCAAAGTCTACATGGTGCTAGCGTTATTTTAAATTGGCAAAACAACCTACATGAGAATCATTATGCGGCATTCCTTCCAATGTAAGGGATATAATTGGTCCCTTTCTTGACAATTTTACCAATAAAAGAAACGTTGCATGGCACTCATAAGAGTTCAATACTCTTATTGAAAGAAAAGAAAAGAGAAAGACTATGAGTTATAACATTTTTTGACCATCCAAAAAGAGTGTGAAGGTCGGGCCACATAAAATAGGAGGTTCCTTTGTTCCATTTCAAATAGGAGGTTCTTGTTTTTGACAAAATGGCGTTTACATATATCTTTCTTTGATTGGTGGAAAGGTTATGTCTAGCCAAATATCATCTTTAATTTTGAGCTCATTTTCTTGTCTCCTATTTCACAAAAACACATTAATTTTTTTCAGTTCACATCATTTGTTTCATGACATGAGTGGCCTTAGCATGGAACGGTTCCCTCAAAAATAGAAAATGTTAATCTTTGATGGTTATTTTCTTCTTTTTTTTTTTTTTTTTTTGGTTTTTTGGTTTTTTGGTTTTTTTTTGAAATTAACAAGTATGAATTGGAGCCGTTTTATAAAATGTAAAGATAAAACACCCATGACAATGGTAAATTTTCAACAACAATGAAAATTAAATAAATAATCTAAATAAAATTCTAGGCTAGGAGGTTTTTGAGTTGGGACAACTATTTTGAAAGAAAAAAAATATATACTCCTTAGAAAATTCTCAATTTGGACATAACAAACACATCCATCAAATTGCATATATTGAGACCTAACTCTGAGGCATTCTTATTGTTGCATCTTTTACCACTTTAGGGAATGCAAGAACAACACATCTCGTGAGAGAAGGAGAATTTGGAGGTATTATCATAAGTAAAGGACACGATCAACACATCTATGACATGTATCTTTTATCCAAAAAATCTTTTAAAATAGAATATTTATAAATAAATTCCTAGATTATTTTAAACTATACTATAAACTTTATAAAAAAATCTACAAAATTTGGCTTTTTTAAATTTCTTTTTAATTTTTGAATGTGTCTTCCTCCAATAACGAACATTTTGTACCTTTGTTTTTTCCCTAAAATGGAAAGGTAATTCAAACCAAATCACAAATGATATATAATGGTTGTAATCAATGCTAATTTGTCACGAGTAGAGAGTTGTATCTTGGGGGTGCATTCTTGATTAAACCTTGGCATCATGTGTGTTTATGACTCCCTTTGAAACATCCCTTGTATATGTCTAAATGTTCTTATATTTTTTCATGTATATATGTTTAATGTAAATATATAACCGAACTTTTAGCCCTAAATATGCTTCATTTATGTATACATATTATGGTAGTGTTCAAATTAATCCTCCTCTTGTGCACTCACATGATTCCTCACACACATAAAAGAGTGCACCCCGGGGAGTTGTTTCAAAGGCCTAACATGGAGATAAAATATGCTAGGTCAAATGGTTGTTTTGCAGAGGCTGGGAAAATACAGACAAAAATTGCTAAGTCAAACTATTGTTTTGCGAACTAAGGGCCACTTCACACTATGACCGTCAATTTCTATCAATCAGATTGCAAGAAACCAAGAATTGAACCTCTTGACCCTTTACACTAAAGACCAAAGTCCAAAAGTCGTAGTCCTTCAAAATGCCTATATGGCAACACTTTTTGACTAAGGCTCTCGACTCTTAAAGGAAGTTTAGGCCGGACAAGAATGGAAACCTAAACTATGGTTGAGAGGCCATAGATTCTTTTTCACAAAAAATCAAAACTATAATTTATTGCCTATTTTTAACCCCTAAAGGACCACAACTATGATTCTCTCCAAACACTCCAAAGTATCCCTTGTCATACAAAGACAAATAGTTTTTTTTAATCTAAAACCTTTTTGGCCAATCCAACCGTAGGATATTTCAATCAACTTGAATTTATTACAACCCTAAAAAGATTTAACCGTTCAGAGTTCTTGAATAGTAAGATTATAAGCTTCAAAGTTGGTAGCATTTCTTCATTTGGCTTGTTGCCCAAGTTTGAAACTTTCTTAAAATGCCCAAAATGCAAAGTTTAGTCTCAGATTTGGTAAAATGAATTTGGTAGTTGTGTATATGGAGGTGTTAGCTCATTGTGTACAAAAAATCAGATGCATAGCTCATTGTATGAAAATTTTCAAGAGTTGCCCGCAATTAGGTTTTCCACCTTTACATGATTATATCTTTTGATCTATACATCATCTACGTACGCAAATTACCATCCCATCTTTGTTACAAAGAGTAGAATCACCACAAAAAATCTCAATAATTGACAATCAATACTCATTCTGTACTGAGCTGACAAAAAATCTCAATAATTGACAATCAATACTCATTCTATACTGAGAAGACCGAACTTGGAAAATTAGCATTGGTCCTTTAGGGGTTAACTCATTTCTTTAGACTTTGAACAAAGTTTAGCCACTCAATCCCATGGCCTCTCGACTTGGACAGCCACAGTGTGAAGCGGCCCTAAGGCTGGGAAAATACAGGTGCATATGTTGGCTGCATGGAACCCTCGTGTGGAGGTTACGCCGACGCCGGTCCAAATGAGGCTGCTCCAAAGATTTTCCACTCCAAAGATGGCACTGCAAGGACAATGATCATGAGGCCGGGGCAACATCCGAACAAAACCCCAATTTTACTTGTTGCAGGCACGGCATTATTATTCACTGCTCTTGTGGAGTTGTGGAGCTTGTGGAAGTCCTTCATGTACGATGAAATTGTACACCCTCAGCTTGCATGGATATCATTGATAACAGAACTCATGATGAAAACTGTAGAACCGTAGCTGGGTCGCCAAAATATAATTCAAAAAGTAAAAATTGTAAAAAATTGGAAATTATGAGGACAAAAAACGAAAATAAAATACAAATATTTTAGCTATATTTTTCTATTTCTAAGATATTTTGGGCCATTTTATGCCAGTTTGATCACTTGTTGCTCAAAAATGAAAACCTAGAAATTCATTTTTTGAGAAACGAACCTTATTTTTAAAAAAAATATTAAATATCTGTTCGTGAGGTGACAACCCAGCTATGGTATTATGTAACACTCAACTCTACCGAACTCAAGTCAATAATCAGTACCAAACAGATCAGATTGCCCAAGATACCCTATAACTTTTACAAACACAAGTCACGTTCCCATAAGGGGAAATAATGATGTATAAGGGGGTGAACCTTCAAAAAATATGGGGCAAAACTATGGATACCCATACCTGGTACATAACGTTTTTTTAGGGGCCCATTGTTGCACCTCCGGATCTCAAGTATGTGTCAAGGGATCAAAAGAATCATTTAACTCAGTTGGTCCAAGCAACGAGAGTTGAACTATTTTATTAGTAGTTTCTCTACGGTGTTGCTATAGTGTGAAGAGTGTGATTCAGCAAGGGCTAAAGAATGTTATAATTAGGCTTTAGATGTAGCCATTTTGAATCGCCAATGGCCACAACAAAGCGGTTGGTTGGCCCGTTGACAGGGGCTTTTACTATCGCCCCAAGTAGTCGTTTTCATTTAACCCATTAAGGTCTGAGAAGCCACATTTTGGTTGCAACATGGTATTTTTTTGTGTATTTGACATACAAGGTGTAAGAATTGATATATACTCTAGTTACAAAAGTTTGTACTTGTGCTGAGCCCGATCCAATGACACATGACAATTTTAATTTAGATCATTATTGCATTTACTACATGCTTTAGAAGTTGCAAACTGGTCATGTATTCTGCATGTACGGTGTCGTATTTGAGCAAGATAAGGATGAGATATTGAAAGGACCTCCAAATGAAAGATATTAGTTAAAGAATATTCAATCCAAAGGTGTATGTCTTGCTAAATTTTAGTACAATTTTTGTATGTTAAAAGTAAGATACGTGATCGTACATATGGTCCCCTACAAACCTTTAAGGGTTAATCGCTAATCCTAAATATGGGAGCTTCACGAAGTGAAATAAGAAAAACGGTTTATTGGACTCCTATAAACACGTCACACCTAGGCTAAGTTTAATGGCCGCATTTTGTAGATCCTAAAGGTTTTTTTTTTTTTTTTTTAATTTTTTTTTTAAGGAAGTCCAAGCCTAACCCAGCTTCGCAAGGTCCTTTGTCTTGCCGCCCCTTCTACTTGGGCATGTTGAAATTTTGTGAATAGACAACAACTGATTGGGAGTATGAACATTCTCATAGATTTGATAATGCTATTGCAAATATAACCCTACATTCATTATATATATAACCCGACATTTATTTTCTCATATTAGGTATTGTTTTATTTTCTCATAGTAGTGATGAAAAACAAGGTGTAGGTGGCATGCTTCTTGAGCTCGCATAAAAAAAATTCAATAGATTTTTTTTTGCAATGTACATTGGAATTTCAGGGTTTTGAGCTTTGAAGTGCTATAAAACTTGCAGTTTTAACGATTTAGAAAAATGTTAAATTAGACTAGAAAGTAGTAGGTAGCCCCCACACTTTCTTGTTGGGACCATGTTTTTTTTTACACAAAGAAAGGGAGACCCTTTATTGCGAGAAGGGAACAAAATACAAACCCACCCCACCAAGACCGGTGAACCTAAGACCAACCAATGACCTCACTAACTTGAAAATCCGTAATGGGTCCGGTGAGGGCCCAACGGATATTGGGTTGGGACCATTTTCATTTGAAAAGAGGAATTAGATGAAAATCAAGGCGGCTTTACACTATGGCCGAAGGTCGAGTGGCCGTCGGTTTCCACCAATCAAATTGCAAGAAACCATGGTTTCAGCCTCTCGACCCTTTACACTAGAGGCCAAAGTCCAAAGGTCGTGGACCTTCAAAATGCTTACATGGCAACACTTTTTGACCAAGGTGACGGCCTCTTGAGAGGAAGTTTGGGTCCTACATTTTGCAAGACCTGTCACTGTGGTCGAGAGGCCGTCGATTTCTTTTCATAAAAAATGAAAACTATGTTTTATGCCTATTTTCAGTAGATTTCTTGGACTCTTAATCCCACGGCCTCTCGACTTGGACGGCCATAGTGTGAAGCGGCCCTCAGTGTTTGAGTGAAAAACAATCAAGCATGGCACCACAAGACTCCTTGCACGCTAAACGGTTAACGTGCATGGGTGCGGATGCTCTTAGCCTAGCGATGACAGAGGGTGCGGCTGCAATTCTGGACATGATGATCTGAGGACTTTGATCCCAGTAATGAATACCAATTGCTGAATCTGAGACCCAACAAAATACAAGTCGCACATGATGTGATGAGGGTAAAAAAAGGGAGGAACCTTCATTGGATATGGGGAGCAAAATAATTAAAAAATGAATTTCCCTGGTTGGACCACCGCCCCACTAAGGGAAGGATAAAACAGGAAAGCTGCTGTTGGGGAGCTCCTATACTTGGCCTGTTTCCACATGAGGCCGTCTGGCAAATTCTCTTATTTTAAACCCAGGCTCCAGATAAGGCAGAAAATCAACCGCACCAGAATAGGAACCGGCCGGAAACGGAATCATTATACGTAATGGGAAATTTAATGCAAATCTCTGTTGTACCACCACCACCACCCTTTTAATTGCAGGCCATAACTGTTCCAGTTTAATCCGCTCTGCGTCAGTCTGCGTCAGTCTGCGTCAGTCTGCGGTTCTAAGGGGGCACTTGTCAAGATCTCCGCCACGTCACCACAGGAAAATGTCGCCCTCGATTTATCCGAATAGTCGTTCCTTCTGACGCTGCCGTGATCTTGGCCCGGCCTGCCGGCCCAGACGTTTGTACATTATGACTTGTGAAAAAGTGCCCCATGTGGCATTGTGGCCCCCCAATGAAACCCTTAAAAAGCCTGGATCTCGTTTTGTTAAATGATTTTTAGATTGCTTTTTAGATTTTTTTAAACATTAACTTCTTTCTCTTATTTATCTACCTTTTTCTTCCACGACATTCTATAACATTTAAAGATTTTTTTCCCTTTTGTGACACTCATGAAAGCAATCCTTCAAATCACCTTGTAAATGGAATATCCTCCTTTGAGATTCTTAAAAGTAAGTTTCAATTAAAAAGTTCTTGGTCTAACTTCGTTTTGGTGTGGCAAGCTACCCTATGTTTGAAGAGTTCTCTGCTACTTCGTGTATTAACGAGTTTTGTTTGTTTTTGTTTTTGTTTTTTTGAGTACTAATAGTATTTTCTTAGTCAGATCAAAGCTTGCTCTCACTCTCACCTGCATTTGGGACTCCGGCTCATGTTCATCTCTTTTTTTCCTCGCACTTTAATAAATTGGTTTCACTCTTTCAAAAACGAGTTACCTATGTTGGTTAAATATATTTTGCTGATAATTTATGCAATGTTTAAATATATTATGTTGTATTGTAGGCAAACGCCATGACCGACATAGTGTAGCTAAGCTTATATCTTAGGGCCTCTTTACACTGTAACAAGAAGCCGTGAGGAAAGAAACTTCAACCAATGGGAGGTTTAGAAACCAAAAAAACCAATTTCTGATTGATTGAAATTCCTCTCCTCACAAGTTCTCGCCTCTACTATAGTGTAAAGAGGCCCTTAGTGACAAAGGTAGGGAAGATGAAGCCACAGTATTATTTTGAGGCCACAATATTATTTTAACCCTTTAACGTCCCGATTCAACACTATTTTCAAAGATTTGTTATAAAATGGTTGATGAAAAACGAAAATGGAGTTGATGTACAAAACAAAGTTGCAAATGTCAATGTGTAGATAACATCCGTACGGTAGGATTCATCATATTTATTATTAATATTTTTAAAGTAATTTTGCAAGGTTTTCTCTTGAAATTCAATTAAAAATCCAAAATTAACACAAAAAAATTTAAAAATATAGTAATGAAATTAGAATGACATGCACTACGAGATGGTATGGTTTCCATTATTTGATTCTACTTACTATGGAAAATCATATTTAAGGTCTTTCTTTTTGAACTAAGATTGAAACTTGACATTAATCACTTTTGTAATTTTTCAAAAATTCACATTATCTTATTTGGAAGATCCATACCGTACAAATGGTATTCAACTAGCACAAGAATGAAAAAGAAAATGGATGAAAAACATCCGGTACCTACAGAAATCGAGCTGCTCAAATTCATCCGGCGTCCAGATTCTGAACGCCGACGCGCTAAAGGGTTAAAGCCACATTTTTTTTTTATTATTATTATTATTAGAAACAAATTGAAGGAAATTCAATTGCAGAGAAGCCACAGTATTATTTGGAGGCCACAGTAAAAGGGTGATGTGATGGGTGAGCGATGCCGGCTGCGGCGACCGTGGGGGTGGAGCTTGCTGCCCGATTGTCGGGAATGATGCGCTTGCGCCCGGGCTCTCTCGTTCTTGCTCGCTCTTTCACATCCAACATCATCTCCCATCGCCGCGGCTGGCTCCCTCACTCCTCCCTCACGCTCTCAATTCCTCACTGTCAGTCACTCCTCTTCCCTTCTGCTCGATTAATCGATCATTCATTCGTTTCCACCCACTGGAGTTTCCCCAACGTAAATTAGTTACGACCATCTTCTTCCCACCTAGCCGGAATAATCACCTCTTCAGTACCCATCGTCAACCCAACGATTGATAGCTTATATTGGCCGGCGAGCATGGGCGCTTGTCAGAACAGGTGTTAGAGCTTTCGCAACGTCCGTTATTATTCAACAGTAGCCAGCCAGTCGATCAGTCGCGGGATTACTCGTAGACGTTCCCAGAATTGCGCAGTTCCCGTAATTTTGAGAGTCCTTGCATGCGGGGTCGGTAACTGAGCTAGGTAAGCCGGCGTGCTTGATTGAGTGAGTGAGTGAGGGTCCTGTTGTGTACGTGTGGTTTTGTAGAGTATATCATCTCTTGTTAACGGCCGGCAACGTAACGAGCTTAGTGCGCCGGCGACGACGTACTTCAGCTTCGAGCTTTAAGTCGGCGATAACAATTTCTGGGTGCGGTCGTTTCATAACCGTTACTGGCGAGTCGGTTTGACATATTATCAGGTTTTGTAGAGATAATCTCTTGTTCACGGCCGGCAACGACGCAGTCGGCGACAACACGTTTTGAGTACGCCGTGGGTTTGAGATATCATCAGCGAGCACTCCACAGGTGAGCCGGGAAAGATTAATTGAGCCGTTACAGACTCCACCAGGTTTTGAATTTTCTCACGCCGCCATGTCGTAGTATAGTGACGCTGTGCACGTTCCGTTGCGCGCCAAGTTTATTGAACCTTTTGTGCGTGTACAGTGAGTCGTCACCAGTAGCCTCCTACCGATTACACGAGCTATGTAAGTAGGGAAAGGTTTTGGAAGACACGTACAGCAGCAGCAGACACACCTAGCTAGTGATGAGACCAGGGTTCTAAGTAGTATTGCGTTGGAAAATCAACGTAGAGTTCGCGGGTGCGCATTGCATGAGTGGAGTGGTAGTTGAACCGAGGGCGCTCTGGACATCGTTCCGAATCAGTCACTCAGACGTGTTGCATACGTTTCTTATCTCGCAGAATTGGTCATATGTAAAATCTCTGGTGTCTTGGATTGAAGCGCCGTTTTGTGCACGCAATTGCGATTGATCGCCGCTGCAATTACGCAGCCGGTTGATAGTGAGGGTCCCGAAAGTTCGCGTGAGGTCCCACGTGGTGCGTGAAAAGGGGTGCTGGTCCGAGGTGCAGGTGTGTCAGTACTCACCAGGGTAAGTTAAAAAAACCAACGGTTGTTGTCGTGTGACGCTTCCGTTGCTCGTAGTCGCTCCCACCAAATTGTGAGTGGGGTAGGACTCCTGAGCTGGTCCACGGCAATGATACAACCTCAACGTGGGGCTCACGATGATCAGTAAGTCATGTCCGTTAACAAAATTGACCTCACTCTCTTTTTGTCGCTGTGGGTGTTGTTGTTGCCAGACCGTGAAACCCGCGCCGTGAGTAGCTGATTGATTGACTTTCCGGCATTGGAGATTCGGATCATTACAATGGGGTATTGGGACTTTGTCCGCGATAGGTGGCGAGTAGTATTCGAATAGCTGGTGTACAATCGAGGAGTTTCTAATGAAATCATCGCAATTACGACGACTGGTGTGACTATGAGGAGGAAGACGGGTAGTCAGAATGAAGGTCCCCAAATCGAAATTCTTCGTGGCTCTCGTATTGTTGTTGTCACTCGCAATAGTGTGCACCTGCAGCGCTTCAGAGAGCATTATTTTGCAGCCTAGGAGTAGCAGCGTTTCCTGGAGGCCCAATGTGACGCCACCCAAGCCGCACCCGAAGCTAAAATGCGATGTGTCGCAAGCGCGTTACGACGCGAAATGTTACGCGAAGCTGCGGAACGAGTCGCTACGTTGCGAGGCGGATCTGGGCGGAGTGGGTTCCTTGGACACGGTGTGCAGATTACGAACTTCCGTCGCGCTGGGCGCGGGGAGTTTCATGCTCGTGGGAACCGGAGTTTTAGAAATCGAAAGCGACGTTGACCTTTCTTGCGGAACGGCAGGATGCGAAATCGTGGTTTTGTTGACCGGGAACTTGACGTTGGGCGCCGCGGCGTCGCTCAGAGGCGGCAGTTTGACAATCCAAGCGGCGAGGATTGTTGTGGAAGAGGGCGCGTCGGTGAACGCGACGGCGCTGGCGGGCACGCCGCCGGCGGGATCGAGCGGGACGCCGTCCAATTTGGAAGGCGCGGGCGGTGGCCATGGCGGCCGCGGCGCGTCCTGCGAGCGGGACGAATTGAAGGACCAGGCGGACGTGTGGGGCGGGGATATGTACGAGTGGGAATCGCTGGCGGAGCCGTGGAGCCACGGCAGCCGCGGCGGCACCACGGAGGACGGGCGATTGGAGCTCGGCGGCGCTGGTGGCGGTCGCATTGCCATCACCACTGGGGAGCTTCGCGTCAGTGGCTCCATCGAAGCGGATGGCGGCTCCGTCGGTGCCCTCGGCGGCGGCGGCTCCGGCGGCAGCATTGTGATCAAAGCCCTAAACATGTAAGCACACTCGAAACTATGGCTATGGCGCTTGTGCATGCTCAACTCCGAAACCAGAAAACCTAGTCACTTTACGGCATTTGATGGTGGAATCCCAACGTCACTTTTCTTGTGACTTTTCAAGAAGTTCAGATCTTGCAGTGGCCATCAGAACCATTTCGTTAAAGCCCAAAATACGTAAGCACACTTCGTCTCGCACTAAGCTATGGCTATGGCGCTTGTGCATGCTCAACTCTGAAACCAGAAAAGCTCGTCACCGTTTCTGCTCGACCCAGAGCTCGCCATTTGATTGAGGAATCCCAACGTCACCTTTTTTGTGTGAATATTTAAGGAGTTCAGATCATGAGGTGGCCATAGAACCATTTCGATGCCCAAAATATGTAAGCACACAAGCTATGGCTATGGCGCTCGTGCACGCTTCACTAGTTCGAAAGCAACCCTAGTCACTTTTTCTGCTCTATCGATGAAGGAATGCCAACGTGTGAATTTTGAACCAGTTCCATCAAAGCTTTGATTGAATCTTGTATTGAATACTCCCTCCGTCCCAAAGTTATTGTCATGTTTGAAAGTCATGTTTGAAAGTACTTTTTTAAGTAGGTCAAAAAAATACTTCCTTGTGGCTAATTTTATTTAGGTTGCAATGAACACATGCAATGTTCTTCAATCATTCTAGTGACATAATTTGAAACCTTTTTTAATCATGTTTCTCACAATATGATCAATGAAATTGCCTCAAAGAAATACCAAGCAAACAAGTTGGACAATAACTTTGGGACGGAGGGAGTAATACAGTTGTGTGTGTGTTTTTGCAGTGAAGGCAAGAATGGAGCGATTTCGGCGTCGGGAGGGACAGGGCGAGGTGGTGGTGGAGGCGGCCGTGTGGCCATTGAGTATGAGCGCTTGCAGGGTGTGGACGTCTTCTATCATGGTGAAGATCCAGCCTTTGAATGACATTTTTTTTTCCTTTTTTTGACACTGATTTCAGTGGCAATGAATGAAAGAAATGCTTTGGAATGGTGTTTATTCGGTGTTTTGTGTTTGCAGGTGGGGATAGTTTGGGTTGTCCACAAAATGCTGGAGCTGCAGGCACGTTGTTTGACGTGCCGTTTCAGTCGTTGTTCGTCTCGAATAATAATAAGCCAAGCAAGACAGACACCGTGCTTTTGGCATTTCCTGTTCCTCCGATTTGGGGCAGTGTTGTGATCAAAGAGTCGGCCAGGATTGGAGTCCCTTTGCAGTGGAGCACAATTCGGGTACATTTTTCATTACGCTCAAACCTCGTCCATTTTACACTCTGAACTCGTTATTATCACACTCTCCAATATCACAGTCCAGTATCTGCAGAGGAGACTCATCTACTTTGGTTACCAAAGGGGTGATACTAGTGTACCAACTTTTCCACTATAACAAGTGTGCTACAGTCAATGATGTACTGTACAATGTCATGCTAGAAAAGGTCATGATAGTGAGGCTCTCACTGATTAGGGCCAGTTTTGTTTCGTGGCTCCACAATTGTGCAATGTGGTCTTGTTATTAACCCTTAAAGGTTTTAGGGCATAGTAGATATATTGCTGTATATTTAACAATTGTTGTAAGTAGAAAGTTCCAAATTGAGATCCCAATAGCTTTTGAGACCATGTAGACATGAATTTTAACTTCACTTTTGATATGAAACTCATAGGAGGTGTAGATCCATTGCAAATAAAATAAAATACGGCCGTATAAAACTGGCCGGAATGGCCAATCTGGACCTTTAAGGTTTAAATTGAAACCCCTTTTTCTTGAACTTTATTTTGCAAAGGTTCTGAGACGAGTTTGTGATCTCGGTTTTAGGTGACGGGACAAGTGAAACTGTTGTCCGGGAGCGTGATGAACTTTGGGCTGGCCGAGTGCTCCAGCTCAGAACTGGAGTTGATGGCAAATGATTTCATCATGCAGAATTCAACTTTGTTGGTTCGTCGACAACCTCTTTACAGTAACTTTTTTTTTGTTGTCTCTGTCTCTGTGCGCTTGTTGTTGCTCCGGTACTCAGAAACATCAGCTGTGATATTGTTGACAGGTCTATGGAGCGCTGAGGTTATCGGCAAAGATGGTGTCGATGACGAGCTCACAGATTGATATTGTGTCGAGCCAAGAGATGGCGATGGTGGTCAGTTCCACTCTTGAAGGAAGCAATCTGGCCTATTTACAAGTGAGTGATTTTCATTTACATGAATCCCTCACCGTATATATCTATATTATTAAATGAGCAGTGTCACGAATTCATCCATACAAATTTTTATCCAATAAGATGAAGTTACTCTGCTTCATAATTTCATGCCAAAGTGGGAAAAATCAATCTAGGCGTGGTACTATTGGCTTTGTTAAATTATTTATTATTTGCAATGGGTATATGTTTGATTGGGTTTGATTATGAAGCTGTTTTAACCGAGCTGATGGGGTTTGTTGTGCAGGAGGGTTCGGGAATCAAGTCAAACGCAAATCTTGCGGTTTATGGGCAGGGTCTTTTGCAATTAGACGGCCCTGGGGACTTCATTATAGCGCAACGTTTGTTCGTCTCCTTGTTCTTCAACGTCATTGTAAGTGTTGGATTCAAATCTGCTCTTCATGAGATTGCAAATACACTGGTATTTACATCTTGGTTTTTTATAACTTGCTATAGCTTTCTACCCTTAATGGATCAAAGACAAAAACTCATACTCTTCCGTGGTACTTTTAATACAAATTGATAGCCAGAAGTGAATAAAAATTGTGAGAATTAGTTTGGGCCACAGCAATTGGTGTAAAGCACCAAGGTCAGTATGCTCATGAGAAATTGTTCTGCAGGTCAGGCGAGGTGCCATGTTGCGAGCGCCAGTAGAAGCTGGTTCTCCCATCCACGACCAGTAAGTTGTGCTTGATAAGCTTATTTTATTAGTGTGGCTTTCTCTCTATTTGGTGCTGCACATTTTCCTCAACTTGGATATGATATAGGACTGATTTTCGTACTAGGATTTTAGTAACCTGACTTCATTGGCTCACAGGATTACGCGCACGTACTGTGAGAGGCATCAATGTCCTATGGAGGTGATAAGACCATCTGAAGATTGTACTCTGAATATCACTTCACCGTTCACCCTCCAGGTTTGTATGGACTTTTCTCCTCATTCTAGTACAAATAGAAACTCCGGTTGCGTTTAGAAATTCACCATGTGACAAAGGCCTATTTACTTGCTGGTTGAAATATGGGCTCATTTTGTGCAGAAGCCCAAACTGGGTGTCATGTCTTTTTAGCAGTTTTAAATAGGTCATATGGGGACTTTTCTTTTGTCGAACTTTATTTATTTATTGACCAGGGTTGTTCACTGATTCTAGTGAATAGTTTTTGGTCCCATCTGAATTACGTTTTTCACAAAATGATGTCAATTTTAAATCCATGTTTTTATGCTGGGGGTTAATCCCTACAGGGCCAGAAAGCTGAAATTGGGCCTGATGTTGTTTTAGCAGTTTTGAGTAGGGGATTTTCGTTTGTACAATTTTGTTTATTTATTGACTTTTGTTTATTTATCGACTTTTGTTGTTGTTCACTGATTCTGGTGATATAAATTTGGATCTAATATGAATTATGTTTTTCACAATATGATCAATTGTATTGGTTATTTTAGAACCTGAAATGCTTGGGGTTCAGTTTGTTGATTATAGTTTGTTGGTTCAGGTTTTGATGAGAAATATGTTGTGCGCTTTGGACAGATTTGTCGAGTTGAAGATGTAGATATCTATGGCGAGGTCTCAGGCGCAGTGGTGCACATTCAACGGGCTCGGAATGTGACTATCAGCCGTGGGGGCGTCCTTTCTGCGTCTGGCTTAGGTGTGCACACCACAACCTTCTTTCTCTGAGGGACTTTTTTGTAGAGAATTCTACTTTGTTGATGTGGAGAATGTAGGACTAATAACACTAGATATGACAATAACACTAGATATGAGGACTACATGAATCTAATGTTTATGAACGTACTTTGTCAACCTAAGGGGAGGTGGATAGATTAATATCAAAATAAATCTAATTTAATGTTGATGCTAACTTAATAGTTGCCAAGGTAATGCCAATGACACTAATTTTGAGTTAATAGGACCATTTGCATTACATTAATGTCAAGGTAATGTGGGTATATCAATATTAAAATAATGCTAATTTAATGTCAAGTTAATGCCAATGACACGAACTTTGAGTTATTATAATAATGCCATTTCTAACACTAACATTAGTTTAATACGAGGAATACGTGAATCTAATAGGGGTGTCGAGAAGTTGATTCTTTGAAGATTGAGAACTTGAGGAGAGAATTCAGGAGCCAATCGTGGCCATTCTCCACAAACCAGGTCATGACACCCTTGAATGAGTGTGAAGAATGAGAACAGCAACGAACTAGGCAGATTTACTTGTGGAGGATAAGAAATGAAGCTTTTCAATCTTCACGCCCATTCTTTACCTCAGGAGGAGAATGAAGCTCCTGAGAAGAATGAAGCTTCTCAATCTTCAAAGAATGGGTCCTCCACAATTCAAGGAGAAAGTGCCGCGTACCCATTCTGTGAAGATTGAAAACGGAAAGAAAGCGCCGTGACACCCCCTAATGCTGATTAAGAATTTTGGAAGGGGAGGTGGGTCATTTTGGCAAAAAGCTAAGCTGTGCCATGGGTTGGACAGGATGCCTGGAGGGAATGGGGGTGGGCAATGTGTCCTCCGGGGGCGCAGGCGGCGGCGGCGGACACGGGGGTAGAGGGGGCTCTGGAGTCTATGGGACCATAATCTCCGACGGCGGGGATTCGTATGGCAAGAGTGAGCTGCCTTGTGAGCTGGGCAGTGGAGGAGGCAATCCTGGCAGCGGCAACTCCACTGCTGGCGGTGGACTTATTGGTGAGCTCTCCACTCATTTCATCACCTTTTTCATTCCTAGTTGTGCAATCGATGAAGTTGTAGCTCTCCATGCACTTGCTGGCTCTATCCTCCGAGTTCTGTTCTGTATTCAATGGTTGTCATTGGATGGTTAGGAATGAGTATACTAAAAACTGTGATTTAGTGTCTGGGACACTATTTCTCAACACAGACACTATTTGACTATTTGGAGATATGGTGTCCCTGGAAAAAAAACTTCGGGACACGTAGTATCGGGAACCTCACCGTGGCAAATGTACGGTTGGCTACATTCTACAGGAGATAATACATGGGAGGTTCCCGATACTACATTCTAACCAAAACCTCTTTACTGTATGCAATGGCAACTTTATAATAATCATGGCATGCCAACTCATGTCAGTGGAAGGAACATGGCACTTCGAATGGAAGTCGGAATGACAAGTGGCAAACTCCTATGTACTTACAGGGACACTACATTTCCTCACGTTTGAACGAACTGCGGTAAATGATATCAATTCTCGCTGGACACTAAATCACAATTGTAGAGAGGCTAAACGTGGTGGTGATGGGGTTGCAGTGTTGGGTTCAATAGACCACCCAGTGAATGTGCTGGATGTGTATGGAGTGTTGGCTGCCAATGGAGAGAGCTCCACCCGCGATGACGACGCCAGCAGTAAGAGGATCATGCAGGTGGGGGGACCCGGAGGCGG
This sequence comes from Pohlia nutans, assembly GCA_022496805.1. Classification (NCBI taxonomy): domain Eukaryota; kingdom Viridiplantae; phylum Streptophyta; class Bryopsida; order Bryales; family Mniaceae; genus Pohlia; species Pohlia nutans. Next base: position 12,263,358 of record CM040091.1, on the reverse strand, counting down.
CTCCGGCGGAAGCCTGTTGCTCTTCTTGCAAACCATGATTTTAGGAAACGGGTCGCTGCTGTCCACTGCTGGTGGGGACGGTGGCTCAGTGGGTGGAGGCGGTGGAGCTGGCGGACGAGTGCACTTTCACTGGGCTGATATTCCCACTGGCCAGGACTATTTTCCCATTGCCAGTGGCGAAGGTCGCATCGACATCAGGTCCTTCACCTACCCTTCCCTTTTGCAAATTGCCCTGCTCTAACCCTTTGAAGGCCAAATTTGGCTTCGTGTCTTTTGAGCATTTTTGAGTGGGTTCTATGTGAAGTTCCTATTGTTCAAATTTATTTATGTTTTTGGTCAATACACGCAATGTTCTTCACTAATTCTGGTGATATAAAATTTGGTCGTATTCGAATCATAAATTTCATTGTATGAATGATTGAATTTATCATTTTTAAACCATGAATTCTTGGTCCTTCAAGGGTTAATAGCGGGGTGTCACGGCGATTTCAAGAAGTTGAATTTGGGGAGAGAATTCAGGAGCCAATTGTGGCCATTCTCTACAAACTGGGTTGTAACACCCCTTGAATGCGTGTGAAGAATGAGAACAATAGTGAACCAGGGGAATATACATGCGGTACCAATGATTGGGATGAAAACTTCTCCACAGAGAATCAAAATCACGGGCATTCTTTACATCGGGAGGTGAAAATTGCAGCTTCTCAATCTTTCAGAGAATGGGTCCTCCACATTCTCCAGGAGAAAGAGCCATGTACCCATTCTCTGAAGATTGAGAATGGGAAGAAAGTGCTGTGACACCCCTAATGTGCAACCGAAATATGTGCGATGCAGTAATTGAACATTTCTGTTATTTAGTGTGTATGATTTAACCCATTAGAGATCAGTGGGTGGATGATGAACATTTTCACGAGAAATGAATGTTGAAAAAGTGGCTTTTCCATACTCTAAAGTGGTGTGATTAGCTTGGTTACGATTCTTGTCCAAGGTTCTAAGTAAACTCATGCTGAGAAAAGAAAATCTTGCCAAAATGAAGTTTTTATTTATTATTTATTTATTATTTATTATTTATTTATTGTCTGAATTTTGTTAAGACGAAATTATTTTACCCAGATTTACATTGCCCGCTCTCGTAGGGGTTAAATGTGCCACCAAACTACTTGCTATGCAGTTAATGAACTTCTTTGGGTTGAATAGTTGCTTGGGATCACTATTGACAATTGAAAGAGGGAAGAGAAGCTACTGGAGTGAATAGTCAGTGGCCAACACAGAAAATAAGCTTTTGCTATTCCTTACGTATCCATCTAGAGGTACACTTATCAATGGTGTTTGCATCAGCATTAAACCTACAAAAGTAGTTTATGTTCTTGATTAGTATGTTTACAACATTTACACTATATCTGCACTATTTGAAACAAATGGATCGCTAGTCTTAAAGGTATTAAAATAGTGAAGGGTAGACATAGGCAGGAAGTGCAAAAATCATTGCTAACGATGGAGGCTCTTTATGATGCAGTGGAGGAGGAGGCAGCAAAGATGGACACAATGGCGACAGCGGCAATGTCAGCGGGAGACAGTGTCCACGTGGTCTCTATGGCATTTATTGTGAGGTGAGCCATAGCATGCCTTCATTGACTTAACCCCTAAAGGACCAAGGATTCATGGTTTTAAAATGACAAGTTTAAACAATCATATTGTGAAAATTATAATTTGAATGGGACCAAATTTCACATCACTAGAATTAGTGAAGAACATTACCTATGTTGAATAATTATTATTTTTTAAATTAAGAAAAAGAATCTACATAAAACCTACTCAAAATTATTAAAAAAAAACAGGAGCCACGTGGTGGTCTTATGGTCCTTTAGGGGTTAAGCACATTTAACTTAGATTTTATTGATCTCTAGAGTACCTTAGCCACATAGCAGGTTTGCATATGCTGGGGCAAATAATATAAATATTATTTTGGTGCCATCTAGACAAATTTTGGCAAACTAAAAAATTATTGTTTTTGTCACTCTTTGAACAGGAGTGTCCTGTGGGAACATTCAAGAATGAGACAGGCTCGTCAAGTGAGCTCTGCAGAGAGTGTCCACCTCTGCCCAGTCGCGCTCAACATACGTATGTTCGTGGTAAGTTTCATTCTATTCCTTACTTTATTTTAACCCTTAAAAGGGCTGATGGGGATGGTAGATACGTTGGCATATATTTGACATATTTTGTTAATAGAAAGTTCCAAACTGAGACCCCAATAGCTCATCAAAATCATGTCAACATGAATTTTAACTGCACTTTTGATCTGAAACCCTTAGGAGGTGTGGAACCATGCCAAATACAATGAAATATTGGTGTATAGTATTGGTCGGAAAGGGCTCTTTGGACCTTTAAAGGTTAACCCCCCAGTGCCCAAGATCAAAATAGAAAGTGCACTTTGAAATACATTCTATTCAGGGCATGAACACCATTTATGAAGTTTTAGATCTTGTGCTGACTGGGCACTTATTACTATGCACTGATGGCGGTCCCAATGTACATAGTTTCACAAAAAGAATTCATTTACTCTATGTTGGTGTTCCATTAAAATCACGAAATAGAATAAAGAGTGTAATAGTCAATTGTAGTGACTTTCTAAACATTTTACTATTGTTTAAGAATCAAGGGTATGATTGCTTGTTTCTATTGGTACATATTCCTAAATGATGTATTTTAACTCTTGTAGAAATATGGAAGAGGCCATTTGGGCACTTGAGTTTTAACCCCTAAATGTCACAGTGTCCAGAAACTGGATCATGAACAGATTCAAAGCCTTATAACTTTCTTATACAATCTCATATGACTTTCATCCAGTCACCTTTACAAGCCTACTAAATTCTCCACCAAATAAAGTAAATCTCTTGTGATGGGGAGATGTTGATAATATTAGAGAGGCCTCTGAATGCAAGTCCGTCAAATTTGTTGGGTAGATTTTACACTTGCAATGGTCCTCTCATGTACACGTTATGTACATTTGAGCCGCGCTCATATCTATTTTTGAGGTTAAAATCTACTCCCTCAGTCCCAAAGTTATTGTCATGTTTGAAAGTCATGTTTGAAAGTGCTTTTTTTAAGTAGGTCAAAAAAATACTTCCTTGTGGCTAATTTTATTTAGGTTGCAATGAACACATGCAATGTTCTTCAATCATTCTAGTGACATGATTTGGAACCTTTTTTAATCATGTTTCTTACAATATGGCCTACTTAAAAAAGTACTTTCAAACATGACTTTCAAACATGACAATAACTTTGGGACGGAGGGAGTACTTGTGTTCAAAGCGTCGGTACGTGTAGGGGTTAATGAACATATGGAGTTTTAGGGGTTAATAAACATATGGAGGTTTAGTTCATGATCTCATCATGCTGAAGGTGCTAACATTAAGGAGGAGTGTTATTTGTAGGTGGCGCCTCAAAACCGACTTGTCCTTACCAATGCATCTCTGACAAGTACCGGATGCCGCATTGCTACACGGTGCTGGAGGATTTGATTTACACGCTGGGAGGCCCCTACTTGTTTATCCTCTTCTTGTCGTGCGTGATGGTGATTTTGGCCCTCATGTTGAGCGTGGCTCGCATGAAACTCGTTGGAAATGACGACTTCTCTCGGCCGACCATCACACCTCGAGGCCTTCATGTGGAGCAGTCTTTCCCGTTCTTGGAGTCTTTGAATGAGGTCTGCAGCTCCCCCATCTCTTGATCCTCTTTTCCAGTCTCATCTTTATTGCAAAATATGGTGAAGGATTTTGCATGCGAGGACGTATTCCTTTTGTACCAATGCATGCAATGTTTTTCACTGATTCCAGTGATACAAAATTTGGTCTTATCTGAATTATATTCTTCACATTATGATTGATTGAATTTGTCATTTCTAAACGGGGTTAATGTGCTATCACAGTGACATTAGACCAAAAAGATTTAAGGCTTTTGAGTAGGTCATATGGGGACTCTCTTTTATCCGATATTATTAATGTTTTGGTCATCACATGTAATGTTCTTCCACTGATTTAAAATTTGGTTATATTTTTAACAATAAGGTAGAGATACCTTAAACCACCAGGACACCTAAAACCACCAACTTCTACATCTCTCTTTAATTTCAGGAAGGAAATGTAGGCTTTCATTACATGACTTATGCATCAATTGCTCAAAAGTTAAGTCATGTACCAACAACTTACATTTCCTCCCTAAAATGAAGAAAGGGTGTCGAAGTTGGTGGTTTTAGGTTCCTGGTGGTTTTAGGTACTTCTACCTTATGATCAATTGATGAAAACCATGAATTCTTTGTGTTTTGGGGGTTAAGGTCCAGGTGGCGTGGTGTAGTGTCCAGTGATGTAACTCAAAAACTGTTTGATCAAATTGATCTAGTGTGGTGGCAGACACGTCCTTTCTCGTCTACAGTCCCCTCCTTCAGTGCTTCTAATCTTGTCATTTCTCTACTTCTGATCTTCTATCTCCACTGCAGTTACCTCTGCAGTTTGAGGTTTTGTCTGCCAACAAGCCACCGCTGATGCTTTAGCTATGAGAGCTGAGGACTCTCTGCACCACTGAAATCTAGGTTTCTAAACGGCGTAAATAGGGTTACAAAATCCAAGCTTGTTTCCAGACCTCTGCCCTACTCCCTTGTTAAGTTACTAAGTTTTTTGTTTCACAGGTGCTTGAAACCACTCGGGTCGAGGAGTCGCAGTGTCACATCCACAGAATGTACTTCATGGGCTCCAATTCATTCAACGAGCCATGGCATCTCCCACACTCACCTCCGGATCAGATCGTCGACTTTGTGTAAGTCCAATCTTCTCTGTCACCTTTATGAATAATACAAGAAGCCTCAGTATGATTACTGAAGAAGATTCTCTTCACGAAGTTCAGGAAACAGTCCAATTTTGCTGAAAACCCTGGTGTGATTCTACAGTCGAGGATATAGAAACACCAACTCTCTTCCTTACATGCAACAGTGAATAATGGAGAAGATTGTTTCTATGAAGTTCCGGAAATGTTTAGTCGGAAAACACTGTTGTGATTCTAGCTCAGGCTCTCCACTTCCACTGTGGACATCACAAACTTGGCAAATCATGTTTTTGCAATGTTTTACGTATGTTGTTGAGATGAACAGAGGTGAGTACGTTTGACGTATGTATTACGTATTTTTATCATATAGAAAACGTACAAATGACATATTACAAACATGAAAAAACACATCATGATAAAATTCACGTGCTTGTAATATGTAAATTCACGTGCTTGTACGTTTTTTCAATGATAAATATACGTAAAATGTATGTTGAACGTAATCACCCCTATTCACCTCAACAAACAACATACGTAAAACATTGCAAAAACTTGACTTCCTAAGTTTATGATGGAATGAATGCTATCAAGGCTGTCAACACTGACTATAATCACATACTGCTCTCTGGAATAATCTAGGGTTAGTTTGTGCACCGGGTTTTTGTTCTGACATGCAATGGATGCAGATACGAGGACGCGTTCAACAGGTTCGTGGAGGAAGTGAACGGCTTGGCGGCGTACCAATGGTGGGAAGGCTCAGTGCACAGCATTTTGACGGTGCTGGCGTACCCGTTCGCGTGGTCGTGGCAGCAATGGCGGAGACGGGAGAAGCTGCAGCGCTTGCAGGAGTTTGTGCACTCCGAGTACGACCACGCGTGTCTGCGTTCGTGCCGCTCGCGCGCTTTGTACGAGGGTCTCAAGGTGGCCGCTGGACCCGACTTGATCCTGGCTTACATCGATGTCTTTCTCGGAGGCGATGAGAAGCGGCCCGACTTGCCGCCCAAACTCATTGAACGGCTGCCCATGTCCATCATCTTTGGCGGCAATGGCACTTACTTGTCTCCTTACAATTTCCACAGCGACAACCTCCTCACTAGTCTCCTCTCTCAGGTCAAAAATCAACTGTCCCAAATGGTTTTTTTCAGTAGGTCTTGTGAAGACTCCCTTTTGTTTCACTTCTTTCTCTTTTTACCAATGAATGCTATGTTCTTCGTTGTTTCTAGTGGTATAAAATTTGGCCTCATCTGAGTTTTTGGTTTTTCACAGTTGGTCATTTTCAAAACTTGAGTCTTTCGTCCCTGCTGAGAGACAATTCAGTTTCATTGGATTGTTTGGGGGTTGATTGTTGAGAGGTGATATTGCATTGGCTGTGAAATCTGAGTGTTTGGATGTGTGGAAAACAGGCCGTTCCAGCAACAATGTGGTACAGGCTGGTAGCAGGATTGAATGCGCAGTTACGAACCGTGCGAAAGGGCTCCATTTGCACTTCATTGGTGCCAGTGATCAGCTGGCTGGAAACGCATGCGAATCCGTGGCTGTTTGAACAAGGTGTTCGCATCGACTTGGCGTGGTGTCAAGCCACAGCATCCGGCTACTACCAACTAGGCCTCCTGTTGAACCATGCTGATGATATCCCGCAGTATTTTCAGCCTGCCTCTATGCTCACCATGCCTCGCTCTCCTGGAAGGTAATCATCTCCTTTACACTGGATTGGACCCTAAACCCTAAACCCTAAACCACCTTATTTTCGCCACAATTCGGAAGTCACCCTATTGACACACAAGGTAGGAGCACCTAATTCCAACAGTGTACCCAATGCCGATAATTTCTTGACATGGTAGTCATTCTAGAATGTAAATCTAGGTAGACCGTAGATAGCTTATTAGTTTGGTCAATAAACAATAAGGGCTCTATGACGTGTTTAGATTTGTGTTTTAAAAAGACTACCTCGTGTAGAAATTATCGACATTAGCTACACTGTCGGAATTGGGTGCTCCTACCTTATCGAAATTTTGAATGTAAGACACTCAAAATTGATACACACTGATCACAAAGTGGCACAAATAGTCTTACATCCAAAATTTCGATGTGTGCCAATTTGTGATCATACATTCAAAATTTTGATATGTGCCAATTTGTGATCACTATGTATTATTTTGTGCCTTTTTGTGATCACTATGTATAAGTTTCAACACATAAAGTGGCACAAATAGTCACATGGCACTAATAGGGTGGTTTACCTTACCTTAGCAAACGTAGCTTTCAATAAGGTAGAGAATACTATTTACGTTTCTTTAAGTATTTTAACCAGTACAGAGGAGTGGGAGATCTGTACGGAGAGTTCACTTTGGGTATAAGAACCAAATCTATTTTTAATCAAATTTATATGACGATGTATGAATTTCTTATGCAATTTCAAGTTGGGAAGTTCTAGACAACTAGAAGTGACAGTAGACAACCCCATTGTCCAGTGACATAAACCCAAGTCATGCTTACACCCCTTATGAATTAAAGGCTTACTAGACTAGCGCAAATTGTAAATTTCTTGGCATATAATTGTAATTTTTTTGAAACGTTCTCATTTTAAAACACAGCTATTGGCGTTCCAATAATTTTAACCTATAAGAAACTCGGCCAATTGAAAGGCTCCGGTATCGTTTGGACACTACTAGAAAATCCATTTGTTCTGTTGATTCGGTTGTGATGGTAAGGACACTTTTATGTAGATTTGGACAACAATTTGTTGATTTGGACAAAAACGCGACCAAATCAACAGAAAAGTGTCCCTGTTCAACGCGGCCGAATCAGTAGAACAGTTGGATTTTCTAGTAGTGGGAACTTCCTTATTATATGGATGAGTTGCTTACAAGACTGTGTGTGCAGTGGAAGAATTGCGAGTTTTGGACACATGGAGGAAGGCATGTTCAGACGACCCCAAAGTTGGCATCTGAGCCCAAGCTACTCCTCTTTAGGTTCCCGGCGCCGCATTGGAGGTGCCACGTTGGACACGGTTTCTGTGAGGTCACTGGAGGACAAACATTACCCTCTCTTCCCACTTTCGTTTCTCCTTCGAAATACTCGCCCTGTTGGTCAGCAGGTATTTATATTCACCTTCACCTTTAACCCCTTACAGACCAAGAAGCCCAAATTGGAATTTTTAGCAGTTTTGAGTAGATTCTATGTGAGCTTTATGTTGTTGAATTTTTATTTATTTTTGACCACCAGATGCAATGTTCTTCACTTATTCTAGTGATATAAAGTTTGGTCCCATCTGAATTATATTTTCACAATACAATACAGTGAATTTGTCATTTTAAAACCATGAATCCTTGGTCCTTTAGGGGTTAATGGTAACTTAATATGCGTCAGTAGATTCATATTTTGAGTTGATGTAACTTGTATAACACAAATGATGTTACTTAACGTTTGTGTCATCTTACTGTCCTGGGCATTAATTTGACACTCCCTCTGTCCGGAAACAACTGTCCTACTTTTTGGCGTTGCATATTTTAACTTACTGCGGTTTTCTGCCATAAAAAGCTATCTCAATACTCGAAAAATGGTCCATCTTTAACCCTTAATTGTTTAGAGAGCCCTTTTCGACCAGTATTATACACCAGTATTCCATTGTATTTGGCATGGTTCCACGTTTCCTATGGCTTTAAGATAAAAAATGAAGTTAAAATTGACGTCGACATGATTTAATGAGCTATTGGGGTCTCAATTTGGAACTTTCTATTTACAACAAATGTCAAATATACACCAACGTATCTACTATCCCCATCAACCCTTTAAGGACTGATAGTAAGAGTGTAGTTTTGTGTCACTCTCGTTGTCCGCCCCATTTGAAGTGGACAGAGCTCATGTTTGAATTATAAAACATAGGACAAATATTGCAAAAATATATATAAAAATGCCAAAAAACGAGGACAGAGGGAGTATTACACTGTCACGATTAAGTGTTATGATGAACCTGACATTAGTTTAACATTGTTGATGTAATGTACATTAATTTAGCATTGAAAACTGTGTGAATGACTGATGGAGAATGACATTTGGGTGCAGGCATCTGTGGGGTTGGCCATTTCGTTGTTGATTCTGGTGGACCTGAGCTTGACGCTGCTGATGATGCTGCAATTTTATTCGGTAGGCATAGAAGCGGTGCTCCTGATTGTTTTCATCTTGCCGCTGGCATCGGTATTGCCCAGTGCGGCAGGATTGAACGCCTTGTTCAGCCACGGTTCGCGAAAGTCAGCGGGGCTGGCACGTGTATATGCTCTCTGGAATGTCACTTCTCTTGTAAATGTGGTAAGTCCTTTCTGTGCTCATATTACAAAAGAGTGTTAATTTTTCAGTTTGAAATTGAATACACAAATATTGGTGACAGCAATAGCAAATCTAACCGTATGGATTCATAATGTACAACTTTTATTCATTCATCAACTTGAAAACATCCCTCTTAGTTGCATTTTATGATGCATTTTTGGAAAACTGCCAAATCAGAAAAGGGTGAGAACGTTTAGGGATTAAATGTATTTACATATTTTTGTTAATGCACTCTGAACGTGATGCTTAATCCAGTCAATGACCACACTGTCTTTTTGGTCAGACAGAAAATGAATGTCTGGTTTCTAAGTGCTGTTGTTGTTGCTTGCAGCTGGTGGCATTGGTGATTGGTTTTCTGCATTATAATATGGGGATTGGTCTTCACACGACTCCGAGACACATGAATTCGTATGTATTTCTAACCTTACAACTGCTTAGGTTCTCATCTTGACAATCTTTGCTACCAGATTGTCTTAATTTGGAAAGAACTGAGTATTTTTGAGTTTTAACCTCAAAATAATTTACATTCTATAAATGTAGGTACATAGTATTCTTGTCATGGATGATGCCTAAAAAAGATAATTCATGAAAAAAACTCCATTATTAGCAATTCATGTTCAAAGTGGTTTGAAAACTGAGAAATCCAAGCCTGTGGGGCTTTGTCGGTCGTTTAAGGGTTAATTCATGTGCAGTAATCCTGATAGGCCTGATCTGAAAATAGGAAATCCACTAACTTTCATTACATATTTTTACCATTAAAAAATGTGGGGCGTGTTTCCAAATATTTTGCTACCTTGTTGAAGTTCCTTATACTGTAGTTGTCCCTCTCATTTAATGACATGTTTGGGAAGCCCTAACTTCAAGGTGGCAGGCATGGATTAGTCACAAAAATGACTTGTCACATGTGTACTGCTTGAAACAATAATATCATCATATTATGGACTGTCACATTACGGAGGGTGGCCATTTAGGGGTTAAGTCCATTCATATTTGTGAGTCCTTTAATTCATATTCATAGTTAACCCCTAAAGGTCCAAGGATTCACGGTTTTAAAATGACAAGTTTAAACCCATCATATTGTGAACATTACAATTTGAATGGGACCAAATTTTACATCACTGGAAATAGTGAAGAATAATACATATGTTGAATGTTTTATTTTCTAAAATTAACAAAAAAGAATCTACATAAAACGTACTCAAAACTACTGAAAATTACAGGAGCCACCTGGTGGCCTTATGGTCCTTTGAGGGGTAAATTGAAACCATGATTGCAGAGGGGCCTGTTTTTTGAACAGAGAGTGAGGGGTGTGTGTACAGTAGGGTACAAGTTGCTTACGAACTTTTTGACTTCTCCCTCATAAAAACAAAGTCCCTTCCCTAAATTGTAATGTGCTCAATATGGCACCCATGGACCTACAAATTGAAAGGGACATTCATACTCTAATCCTCTACTGGTAGGAATTTTTTCTTACCATCTTTACAATCTTCAGAATCAATGCAGCCACTTGATATAAGATCTACCTACTTTCAATGCTTACGAAAAAATTTGTAAGCATGTTGAACCTGACTGTACATTTGTGATTGCAGAGAGGAAAATACGTGGTGGGTATTACCTACCCTTCTGGTGGTGATAAAGTGTGTGCAAGCGGGGATAATTGATCTTCACGTGGCCAACCTGGAGATTCAAGACCACACACTTTACGCGAACGACCCTATCAAATTCTGGGAGCCTTGAGAGCTCCCTTTCACAGTACAAAATAGTAGCAAACATCATCGACAGTGATTACGCATCCACACGGCTATGGTTTGTCAAGTGGGCCTCGAGGCAAATTGTGTCACCAATCTGCAAGTTGGTGCTGCATTCCCCAGGGTCACTGAGCCTTTTTTTTTTTTTCTTTCCCCACTAGTATTGTGAATCTGGAATTTATTTTTGTAGCTCACAGGCTGCAACCGAAGTTGCTGTTCATCAGGTATACACATACACACGAGAGAGTGAGAGGTTTTCAGTGAGGTAGACAGTTGAGTTGAGATGAGATGTAAAAGTTGAGAGGTGCATAGACATTTACACACACACACAGGTAGACATTGATTTTACCACCCTTCCGGTCTTCCTTGATGAAGCAAGAGCTCGCGGGGTTACCAATTTGTTCAGTAGCTCCCCTTGTCCTTCGTGTTGGAGTTGTACATTCTGTCAAATTCAAGCCAATAATTTCAAACTGTGCTGGGATATATATATTTTTTATTACGATGCATTGCTTTCGACAACAGCACCCATTCTAGCTCTACAGTGACTTATTCTTGCTTTTGTCTATTTTAAAAATATTGCAAAGATATAGATTGGAAGGGTGCGGTATTCTCCATACAAGAAATCCTTCTCATTGTAAACCCTTATAGATCAACCAATGGGTGGTTCCTGATTGAATAGGACAACTTGGCAAATCGATCTCAAGCATTGTTAGGGACAAGTTTCATGAGTGAAGTTTCTCACTAAACAATGGAAACAAAGCATCCATTTGTTTCAAAAAAAAAGTATCTCACGAGCAACTTGATCCCCCAAAGTCCCCAAGTTCCACATTTCAAGTCATGAGCTCTTGAGAAAGAAATGGTGAAGTTGTCATGAAGTAAGGACTAAGGAGGGTTTTGAAGCCCAAGACTTAATGGCAACTTCTCCCTAACCAATCAAATTTGTTCATGTTTCACCTCAAGCAAGTCCAAGGAATGTGGACCACCTCAAGCAAGTTCATGGAATGTGCACAAATCCATGGACTTTGACTCTTGTTGATACAGACACTTGTGCCATCTTACAGACAAAACACTACAAGGAGAAGGCGTTGCATTTCACTTGGTAGGTGAGTCAAACGGCGCCACTTCGCACTCACTGCCCAAGTGCTGAAGACTTGGTGAGTGCGATACATCACATAGGACAAGTTTGTGCAGTGAACTATGAGAGTGAGAAGCAGGCGCCTTTACTAGTAGTAAAACAGAATCGGACAGACAATACAACCACAATTGTAATACAAAATTCGATGCCAGGGTACAAACAATATAGACACAACACTAGTAGCAAACTTGTCGTTTTTCATTCCTCATTTCGTGGAAACAGTGAATAGTGGCGGAATATTATACTTACGTTTTTGTCTTCTTGTGACCAAAACTACTCATCAGCAAGCCCATGTTTCACTTCTTTTTCATTTATAGTAAGTGAAAAACGACACATTTCCTTCTAGTGCAATTATTAGCAAGGAAAATGGTAGGGGATGCTGCAAATTGGGTCTGAGTGAACAGTCCTCATCTCTGGACCACTGAAAAATACTCCTTAGATTTTTACTTTCAATATACTATGTCGACAGCGCATTGGATGAAACTTGCTCAATGCGCCGATCAAATCCTGCGAGCTCTCAATCATAGAAGTTCACTCTCAGTGTTCTACTTTCCACCACAGACTTCGATTCTGCTTCCTTCCCTCTTCAAATTTGCTTCAAATTATGTGTCAAAGCGTTCTGAGTTGCATCATGAATCTGCTCCTCGATCGTATCGATCACTAGCTGCAGTCACTAGTAAGTACACATTCTAGCTGCTTAATTGTCAGGTGTTGAACTCATTCGATCCACCTCGTTTGGATCAATTCAAGCGAGAGTCACAGGGAGCTCAATATGGTTCCCGTGTTGATTCCCCCTGAGTGTCACTTTTCCTTGTGATTTCGGGTTTTGACATGTGTACAAAATCACCTGCTTAAGCTTAGTCACCTACTTGTAGAAGGAAAGTTAACATGTGTCGAGTTCTGAAGCTCAGAGTGGAAAGTGGTCAACACTCACATGGGAATCAACAGAGGGGAACCATATGAGATCCCTGTGAGTTTGCAAGATGGCACTAGTAGAACATCATGTTGTTTTTCACCACATAAAGCAATGGAAGGGCGTCACAATTGGCTATAAACGGGCTATTTGTAGCTCCATCTGGGGTTTTCTAGGTCAACTCATTGGTGTTGATCACAATGGGACAAAGCTCACCACCTTTTCCACATTAATTCTGGGGTTAAATGCGACATGGTTTTTAATAGTGTGCATGGGCAAGTTTGAACAATCTCTTCATTCACAATGGTCTTATGGACAATTGTGCTCTTCTTCTCTTTGTGATACTAGCCACATTTGGTAGGTTAGGGGTTTTTGTATTTGGATTGTTGATCTAATCATAATACGAGCTATATATTTAGGTCTTGGTGGCATATAAAGTATCAATATCAAAAAGACTCAATCGTTTGGTTAGAATTTTTCTTTTTTTCCTTTTTTTGTGGTTAGAGTCTTCTTTCAATTGCATCAAATCTAGGCTACCAATAGTACCTTGTTGTGAATCTTAGGGAATTAAGGTAATGTTTCCTAAAACTTAAAATACATTACACCATGGTGCATTTTTATTACTCAATTGACAATTATGACCCTTGTGTGCACATTGTTCATGCAAAAGTTGTCAATATAGACAATAACTACACATTCCATCCACAAAATGAATGAAAATTTGATGAAAACAGTTCCAAAAGCACTTTCTGCCCCTTTTTCTTCATGCATCAGTAAATGTCCTTGCCGACATTCCACGGTTAACAATGCCCATATCTTCACTAATCAACATCAAAGCTGTTTTTAAAAACTATATGGGCAATGACATAGAGCAAGAAGTTGGTAAATGCAAGGTTTGTGAAATTAAAAGGCAAGGTACTAATTAGTCCATATGCATGGTTATGATGGATCCAATCTCTCCAAGGTGACTTCAAGTTCAAATTCTTGAAGTCTAAATTAGTTTTTCATGAGTTTGAAGACCACCAAGCTCTTACACACCTAATAATGAGAGCCCCAAGCTCTTTCACATCTTATACTATTTAGAATGAACAAATAAGAGTATATTAAAGCAAAACACATGATATCTTATTCAAACACAACTTTTATTTTAGGATACCTCTCTTCTACTCAACAATTTTTCATGTTTTCTTTTCTTCCCTAGATGCATCACATGATCTTCATGCTACGTACAATCAAAATTTAGAGCACTCCTTGCACAACACCACAATTCGGTACACAGCTAAACTTAGTTAGCGGAGAATTGTTCACATTTGCGGCTGGGTTGTAAATAGATCGCAAATAAATAGACACACTCCAACTTGTGTGCAGAAGGTGCTCAAGATCAAACCATCATGTGAAATACTGCTGACCTTATGAACCTGAAAGGCTTGCAGGAAGACGACTGGGGTGAGAAAGAAGGGGTGAAAACTTCTCCACACCCATTTTTCACCTCCGGAGGACAAGAATGAAGCTTCTCAATCTTCAAAGAATAAGTTCTCCACAATTCAAGGAGAAAATGCCACGTACACATTCTCTGAAGACTGAGAATGGGAAGCAAGAGCCATGACAGCCTAACAATTGAGTTGCCCTGATTGAGAATGTTCATGGTAATTAGTGATGAGTCACTTGCACATTCAAGAGCTAGGGCACCTGCATGGAGTGCACATCGAAAAGTGTCAATGAACATGACAGGATTTCTGTCAATGGCCAGCATGAGTAGCATGTCTATGGCAGTTCAACCAATATTTAAACTGGAAGCTTGGACCAGAGAATTCTTGAATTTTTCATTTTTTGAGCAAGTGGCCAAACTCTACACTGACGAGAGCCCTTCTCTTCTTAGGAGGGGCCTTTTGTTGTTGCTTCTGTTCATCTTAAGAACACTCCAAATATCTCTGCATTGGCTCAAATATGTTGCAGTAGTGAAATACGACGACTATCACCTACTTGTATGCAAAATACATGCAAGAAATCATGGCTGCAGCGGAACTTCAGGTCGTTTACGGGTTAAATCAGATAACCCAGTAGAATACCGAGAAGTTATAAGAGCATTATTTAGGTCTCAGACACAGGTCAGAACCCATCTCAAAGTTGGTTAGAAACACACCCTTCCAAACATTAGAACTTGGGCGAATAAATGAAATAGAAACCATAGCTCAAAACATTCAATGACACATAACATTCTCGAAATGCAGATGATTCTGCCAATAAAACACTTGCACACAAATTCGAACAGAAAGGCATTTACAAAATTCATTTGCGTGAAAGTAAAATGAGATAAAATAACTGAATTGATACAGAATTCTTAGATGGAATCTTACACAAAACAAAAATATTTCTTAGTTTCTCTACTTGGTAGGAGCCTTCTTCTTGCCGGCAATTGTGATCTTCTTGCCTCTCAATGTCCTGGCATTGCACTTGGTGTGCTGTCCTCTGCACGGCAATCCAGCTTGGTGACGCTTCCCTCGGTAGCACTGAATGTCTTTCAATCGCTTGATAGCCATTTGGTTGAACCGCCGCTGCACACACACACCCCATTTCACCACATTATCATCCCTAAATGCACGCTTCATGACTACAGTCTACCCTCCATACAATGCCGGTCCATAATATACCCTCCATACAATGACAGTCCATAATATGATAATATTATTGTTTCAAGCAATACACACACAAGTCATTTCTATGACTAATCCATGCCTGCCACCTTGAAAGTAGGGCTTCACAAACATGTCATAATAGAGAGGGACAACCGTACTCCAAACCCTAAACATTATCAACCACACATTCCCACACCATCTCACCACATTATCATCCCTAAATGCGCTAAAGTCAACCCTACATACAATGACAGTCCATAATATGACAGTATTATTGTTTCAAGCAATACACATGTGACAATCAGCCCTACATACAATGATAGTCCATAATATGACAGTATTATTGTTTCAAGCAATACACATGTGACAGGTCATTTCTGTGACTAATCCATGTCTGCCACCTTGAAAGTAGGGCTTCACAAACATGTCATATTAGAGAACGACAACTGTACTCCAAACCCTAAACATTATCAACCACACATTCCCAAGCCCTAAACGTTATCAACCACAGACCTCCAAACCCTAAATGCTATCATCTATGGAATGGGAAGAAACTTACGAGGTCTCCCTCGATCATGTACTTGGAAACCTCGTCACGAAGCGTCGTGAGCTCCTCCTCGGAAAGCTCCTTGGTGATCTTGTTCTCAATCCCGACGTCCAGCAGAATTTGCCTGGCCGTGGTGGAACCGACGCCATGAATGTACGTGAGCGCAGTCTCCACGCGCTTGGCATTGGGAATCTCGACTCCTCCCACACGAGCGCACCTAATTTGAAGACGACCTCTCTGAGTCGCTCCACCGGAGCTCTGCACACAATCAATCAAAAACCAACCAGTTTCTCCACGCCATTGCGAAACCCTCGAACATGAGAAGAAAACCAATGTTTCCAGAATTATTATGAGAAAAATGGTGAAATGGCTTTACCTTGGAAGTGGCAGGGAACGAAGCGGCAACAGAGGAGCCGAGAGTGACGGCCGATAAGGCGTGAGTGACAGCAGCGGCCGCCATGGCTCCGATTTCCTGTTGCAACAACAATCACGCAAGCAATTCGAGCTCCAACAAAAACTCCTGTAAGCTTGCCAAATTGATAAGGCTTCGACGTTCTTCGACGTTCTGGGTTCAGTGGATAAGGCGGGGAGACCCAAATCCGTTGTGAGCCGCAGGATTACTGCAACGGCCACGATCGAGGGGAAGGCAACCGGCCAGGGCGAGCCCGGGCCGCTAAGAGCATCATCAACCCACCGCAGAAAAAGAAGCAGGACCGTGACTTAGGACCGTGACTTCTTCTGCGGTGGGGCGTTCCGCAAGATTTTGAGCGTTCCAACGCAGGAACGGCACCGTGCTTGGCGGACCTGGCCACGCCAATTCTTCCCTCTCGCCCGTTACTTCCAAGATTTCTCATGCGCCCGCTACCTTGGCCCAGGAACGCGGCCACAAAGGGTCCGAGTTTCACGGCGGAGGAGGAGCGGCAGATGTGTCGTTTGTTTCTTGTCGTTTTGCATGTGGTGGCAGATTTGCAGCGTTGCTTTGGGACCGCGGGTTGGAGGGGAGGCATCCACATGCGGCACACCACACAGGCAGCCCCGCAGACCAATCTGAAAATCTGATGCAGTTTCTGCATTGATGATGCTCTAAGAGCATTCCTGGCAGGGACTGGTATCTTCAAATTTCTTGCTAAAATTTGAGGTCCCAATTCGATTTAGGTAAGGGTACAATTGCCGTCAGTTTAACCCTTTAGTGCCCAGCTGACCACATTATGGTCACTACAACGTCCGAAATGCAAATAGCAGAGAATCCGTGAAGAATTGGAACTTCAGTTTTGAAGTTTAGATTTGCCCACATACATTATGCACCTTCTAGGGAAAAAAAATTCAATTTGGAATTGTACAACTATCAAAATACCTATCAATAGAACGCGAAAATACTGCAAATACTTGAAAATACAGTAAATACTTACAAATACAATACATGTATTATGCAGTATTTCTTGTGTTTGGAAGTTTGTTATCTTGTTTTATTTTTTTGGATTGTGTTCTCTTCTTCATTTTCCATTAGCGTGTGTAATCCGATCTTGACTAATGTACCCACTCCTGCCAATTTTCAACGTATAAAATTTTGTTCTAAATCGTACATGGATAAGTCACTTTCACTTATAAAATTCACAATAATTATGTGTGAGTCTGTTTTTAACATGAAAGATTGCAACGGAGAGATGTTGACATAGGGCATAGCTGAACTTGTTTACTTTCATTTTTGAAAATTTAACTCAAGTTCTATTTAACTTTGAAGTCACACACCCCCCAAAATCTCATTTTTGAGCGTGCACTATACAGTTCAAATACATACTATAATCTTCCAATCCCACCATCGGATGATTCTCAAATTTTAATAAAATGTGTGCTCTCGAGTTGAGAATAGAATTGTACGGATATTTTCTAATTTAATCCATTCTATTTCTGGTAGTCTCAATCACAGTGGAAAAATCTACTGAAATCCAGAGCTCCAAGCTACAGTACCCTGGGCACTAAAGGGTTAAGTATTTCAACCAGTGATCTCAAAACCACTTTATGATATTTAGAACATTGTGCGACCTCCTCGGCGACCTCCCACGTAAATGATATCTACTTTTGCTACCCAGTGCATACAATACTCACGATATATCTATAATATTCGGCAATACCCTTGATATATTAAGATGATACTATGATGATATCCGCGGATATCACTTCATGAAGTTGCTACATAATTATATCATGATGAGGATTCTCGCTACATTTCAATTTTTTTTCATTTACTTTCTTTGTATGTTTAGTAGCCCCATTTTTTGGTAGAAATCCAGCTAATTTTAACCAGTTTCGAGATCATTGATTTCAACCTACATGGAGCGTTGATTTTCAATGATAAAAACTTGCAGCATATAAAACTTTGGATTTAATAACCAAGCTCAAATTTTAATTAATTTTTTCACAATGTATGATTTTGTTATAAATTTTCAAACTTAAGCCCTAAAGGACCTGGTGGACACATTGTGTCCAAAAATAATTTCATTACTTTAATAACTTGTTTGGATTTCATAATTTTGACTCAATGTTAACAAGAGAATTGAAAATGTTCGTTACATGAACACAAAAATCCTTCAAGATTTGCAATTGGGTTAACAAATTCATCAGGAAAAAACTAAAACGTTAACGTAGGTGAACTTGGGACATGGTAGTTAGGGCGGTTGAAGACTTGGAGGGCGTTTTCACACTTGCCTTGGACGTCACATTCGTAAAAAAAAGTATACAATATTTAAAATATTTGCCATTATTGCATCTTTGAGACTATATAATAATTACGAAAAATATTTAAATATATTTAAAATGAAATCTTTTCAAATAAATGGAATCTTTTCTACATATTTTATAATATTTTATAATATTTTGGAATATTTTGAATATATATTTGAATTCTTCAAATCATTTTTGCAATGTAGAAATTAATATCAATCACAAACACTCGCTCAATGAGTCACCAACAAGTCACTTCATTCAAACATAAATCTTTGAGAATCAATCATTGTTGTTGTATTTAGTTTTAGAACACCATTTTTTGTGAACACCTAGATATAGTACATCTTTGTATGCTCTTAAAATTTCAAACGCTAATCATGGTTTTTAAATTTATGAGAAAGTTTGCAATGAATAGAGTTATCCGTAAAGGAAGCTCGTGTTTAAGCCTGTGTTTAGTGCACTGTTCATTGAAAATTGAAGAAACGCAAAGTGAGGCCATGGATAGAACACACGGCCAACTAGACGTGCCAGTCAGTGGTCAGTCTATTTTTACACGGCCGGGGAACTCGCTTGGAGGGCTCCATGTTTTGGAGAATTATGGGCTGCCAACCACTCCTTTGCTGGCCAGTGGGAGAATTCTTCTCATTTTTCGGATTTGGTCAGACCAACAATGGTTGATTCTCCATTTGCCATCCATTTAAGGAGGATCAGAATTTCAGCAGCGGTGATCCGGGGGCGCGTTGTGAACACCGGTCCAAAAGTTTTTTAGGACCATTTTCGATGGATCAAAACTTTCCTTTGTTTTTTTTTAGGCTCCGACACCTCTTCCACTTTTAGGGGCTGATCCTCTCTTTAATCAAATCCAGGCCCTAAACCCTCTCTTCACAAGACTTTACGGATGACTCAAATGACCTGTTGGTTTTGTTCAAAAATTTCAGAAATCAACTTATGATCAAACCTTATAATCATGTAATATATACGGTAGATTGTTCTGAAAATTGATGTACAGTCTCATGACTAAGTCCTCTTTGAGCTTCAACGGTGAATACCAATCAAGAGATACAATTTTTTTTTGAAAGCATCACAAGAAAGTGATAAAATTTTAGAAATAGGCATAGTCCTTTAGGGGTTAAATATGCATAGACCACTACTGATGTTAGTAGGTGTACCAATTACTGTTTTTAATTTTTAATCCAATCAGATTGCTAACTTGGTATTAGTGATTCATGTTTGTGATATCTAGATTGGGAACTCCTGAAGTTGAAACATGTGCTTTTATAGGTGACCACAATTGGTACCTTACAGTTTTTGGTGCTTTTACGTTAGAAAAGCTTTTGTATAATGGTTCATAACATTCAATAGCATGCATTGTCTATGATTTGGCTCTATTAATAGTTTATGGTGTGGAATATTCCACACCCAAAAGTACTTCAAGTGAAGTGGAAAGGTGGAGGCTCAAGGTGATGAACTAAATGCATGAAGGAAATGCAGTGACTATTGAATGTTATGTTGTGGATATCATTCACACTCCTTGTCTTTGGAAAAATTCTAGATAAATCAAGTTTGAAAAATAGGGATACTAACATCGCTTATGAGCATACTCTAAGTAGAGAAGGAACGGATGTCGTCATTTCGGAGAAGGGCCAGCAAGACCCTCTATACAGCCCTCAATGCCAAATGGAGATGCAATACAAACATTGATTGAGAGTAGTTATCATCAAAAATTAATTTTAATTTTAATTTTATTTTGAGTAAATGCTTAGTTGGTGAAGACATATTATGGTGAGGCCACAAATTTTGATATTCATTCACATTTATTTTATAGAATTTGCATTTCATATTTATAAAATTCATTTAAATGAATTTTATTTAAAGTCTTCGTGCTTTTTCATCCATTTTTTAATTTGATTTAATTACACACGCTTCTTTCTAAAAAAATATTTTTCTAAAACTTTGCATGTTTATTACTCCAAATAAACGTAACTTATGATGCATCAACTTTTAGGATGAAGGACCTTATTAAGGACCATTGTGGCTATATGTGAATAACATTCTAGTTGTTTCTATAGTGGTATTTTAGATAGTGTGTTTTGTTATAGGCCTTTTATACATTTTTTTAAATACATTTCAATGTAAAAATGGGAGATGATGAAATTGTAGATTGTTCTAGTACCACTATAAATTCAAGTTTGCCTCTCATGCCACAAAAATTGATGGCTCAACAATGAATTTTTTTCCTTTAAATAGAAGAAAGTTAGCATCGTGGATTTTAAAAATGTTATTATTGCAATTAACAATAAAAAATGGAAATGTAATTTCTTTTCAATTTTCCGAGGTAGCGTAACTTGTAATCTTTGGAAGAATGATGAATCCATAAAGAGCAAACATTTTGTAGCTTGCATATATCCGCATAAGTGTACAAAGGAATATTATTGGAAGGGTGATTACATGAAACACTTGTACTACATATTGCATTTTAGTTTTGTACATTCAAGTGATTTTCTTGGAGCACCTTAATAATTTAAAAATAAAAATAAAAATAAATAAAGTCCAATATTCAGATCCCCAAGAAGATTGTAATTACCGTACAGAGATTAAATTTAGGAAAATTCCCAAGTAGAAGAACTAAGAAACTGCAAAATCTCAAGAAAATGGATTCAACGACAAATAATAGGAAACCAAAAAATAAAATAAAGAATCGGCTATTAGAAATAGTAGAGGTGTTTCGTGCAATTACCTTGAAAGCTTCACACATAGGGTGGAGGTATTATTTTTTGGTAATATGTAGAAATTTAGCTATGTAAATGTATTGAAGGGACATAGCATAATAGAGTAGTAAAATGAAACACCTTTTTGAAAATTAGATTGAAAGAGAATCTTCACTTAGATACATTTTTTTAAGTAATGATAGAATGCCAAATGTATTCTATGGATTTTGGGATTATTATGTCATTGCAACATATACTTAGTTTCTAATTATAACTAGACTATGGTCCTATTGCAAAAGGATATTGGCTCCCATTGCTCTATTATGTGGGTTGTGTTAAAATGACGCCATCAAACTTCCCAGAATCTGAATAGGTGGGCTCCTACCAAGCCGGGCAACCGGGAAGCTCGTCCTCAGCTTGATTGTATCCTCGTTGACTCCATCAATTTATTTCTTCATTGTCAGCTCTCGCGCATCCCTTATCTCTCTTGTGCTACAATGTACAATTTCATAAGCCCATCAATACCACCGTACCGCAATCATCACAATCACAATCGCCATAACTTGCAATCTCATAAACTCATAGTATACGTAGTGCACACCAATTGTAAAATTGCATAAACTAACATTGCAAAAATCAAATCTCTATCACATTTTTGGCTTGAATTTTTTTTGGGGGATTGACATTATCATGAAAAAATGAGGAACTTTTTGTGATTGTTGTAAGCTATTGGCATTTTATGTATGGAATTATTTTTTGTGAAGGTTGTTTTAAATGCAAGTGTAAACATTTGTTGATAATTCTTTGTAATGTATAGAGCTCAAATACATGAAAGAATCATGATATGGACCTTAGGGAGCGTGCAAGCCCCTTTTTTTGGTTTTGGGAATAATGTAGGGTAGGTGATTTTTTTAAAGGGTTCGAAGTGAGAATGGCTACTTCGATTGGTTTTAGAGTGCATGCATGTGGCTACATTCTATGTTTTGGAAGTGTTGTAAGGCAAGATGAGATATTCATTGGAATCAAAATTTTAGATTTAAAAAAAAATTAGGTGAAACAATTCACACAAGTGATGCAAAATATGGCAAGAAAACAACAAAAAAGGAAAGTTAAGTGATTAAATCTTAAAATCTCTAGGTGCAACTTTGACGATGTTAAAACATCCAAAAGTGCAGAGTTGCGATTACGCATGATTTTGTCAGTGCTTCCTCCTACAAAAACAAAAACAAAGACAAAAACAATCTACAATATTTGACTTTCAAAACAAACACAAAGGGCGTTGATGCTTAAGTAAGTAATGGTCCACTTATAAACGTGATTGAGAGAGCCAAACATTTATGACTCTACATTTTACTTTGTAAGCACTTAACTTACAAAAAAAACATAACTTGCCAATCAAACACAAGGGCTCCAATACCTAAATAAATATTGGTCCTCATCCAAATGTGACTAAGACAATGCAAGGCCGTGCATGACTGCAAGTCCTATTCAACAAGGCAAATGAGTAACATGGTTAGTCACACTAAACCTTGAAACAACAAGCATAATCACCCATGTAAACAATATGTATTTGTTGCTCGATTTGTTGTAAACAATATGTATTTTTTCATAACATAGTTAGTCCAGTTAAGGATTTAAACATCAAGCAATCACCATGTAAACAACAAGCACATCACTATGTTAACATTTTGGACCTGCATGTAGTAAGAATGTAATGAAGCATTCAAACATGAAAATGAGCATGGAAAAATAATGAGCAAAAACAAAACCCTTGGTGACTAGTGATCAACATTGAATGAGGAAAAAGAAAAACCTAGTGTAATGAAGAATGAAGCAACAACTATAAAGAAGACAAATAAAAACATAAAGTAAATTCATTGATAGTTGAAGGTTAGATTGGAGGTAACTCCAACTAACCAAAATAAACCATAGAAACAAAGAGGTTTTCATGCTAATAACTACATGAAGCTACACTATCACTAACAACTAAAACTAGTGAATCTGTAGATTTGGCATCTTCCACCACGAAGAAGTTCACATTCTTTGCCTAAGCCATGCTAGGATTCAAGCTAATCCTGCTAACAATCATTCGATGATGCTCAAAACTAAAAGCTTGTATCAATATCACTCACCGCCATTTATTGATTTCTCAAACATTGAGTTGTTTGGAAAAGTCTCTAGCATGTAGATTTTTTGGAGTACATCCTCACAACGCACTAAAGATGCTTGTTTAAGTTGTTGCGCACTTTAGACTTGAAGAACGAAACTGAAGAGAATATGCGTTCATCCTTTACGGACCCTATAACATGCACAATCGCCATCTCAGTCAACTTTGTTGTACTCAGAGAAAGTGACTTAATATACATAGACTCACTAGTAGGTGTACCAATAATTGTTTTTCATTTTTAATCCAATCAGATTGCTAACTTGGTATTAGTATTTTGATATTCATTCACATTTATTCTATCAAATTTTCATTTCATATTTATAAAATTAATGTAAATGAATTTCATTTAAAGGCTTTTTGCTTTCTCATCCATTTTTTTATTTGATTTAATTACACATGCTTCTTTGAAGTTATAAACAAAATTCAATGACGCCATTAACAAAACACTAAAAAAATTGCACAAGTTCAAGAGATGTGCTTGCGTTTTAGCGAACCTACTACATGGAATTTCCTGGACCTCCCTAAAAATAACGGCGCCGCTTCTACTGTCCTCGGTCCTGCAAAACTCGGCCCTACTACAACTGCGATGCCTCACAACCGCCAACACAGCATCCCGGCTACCATACCCTCTCCAACACAGCGCCCCAAAGCTCAAAATATCCATCGCTTCATGTCCATATAATCCGACACAATGATCAGTCATCACTCATTCGCACTCATTCTCGCTTCGCTAATCGTTCTCTCCTCCAATAGTACACCTTCTGCTTCATTGTTCTTTACTCGTGTTTCTTAAGGTGTTTATGTTCCGAGATAGCTTCTTCAGGAGAGGACCTCACAAAGCTTGTAGCCACAACTGTAGCTGCGGCACTCTAGCAACATTTTCAATCTTCTTATATTGTTCATCGGGACAATACATCTTCTCCGATTACAGTTTCAGTACCCTCTCCTTCTACCCTTGTTCAATTTGATCATGAAGTAGATTTAGGACCTAGTGCTAGTAGAATTTTTCATATGAAAATCTCACGTGAAGGAGTAGAATCCTCTAAATTTTCAAATTTATGTGGAAGTGCATATCTGAAGCATTTTCATAAGGAAATTTGGACACAATTTAGAAGGAGAAAGGAGACTATTAGAGGGTGATTTTTAAGTTTACAAGATAATAGAGTTCAATCTATCCTCTTTGCCAATTATAAATACAATCCTGAGACAAAGAAGAATTGCTTAAAATTCATCAAGGAGAACTTGAGGAATTTAGGGAATTTAGGTCCATTCTATATAAATGGTGAACGTACATATGTTCTTTTTATTAAAAATATAGTATTTGATTACTTCATCAGTCACAAAATCTATAGGAGGCATGCCTACCAAAGCAAATAGAGACAACATCAACATTTGGAAGGACATGGAGTCTAAGCAAGAGAGAAGGAAGAACATTTGTTGTTTGATCATAATAGTCAAGAACGACCACCATCTATTGAAGCTCACAATGCAAAAGAAAATCATAAAGGAATGATTCAACCCCGACATGTAGAAAAGGTAAAACGTTGTCACAAAGCGATTACCTTTGGAAAGAAAAAAAAAAAAACCGCTTCAGAGAAACTTTCAAATTTTGTAGATGTAGATGTTGAGAATTTGTCAGATTTAGATGTATCTACTATAATACACTGTGCCATGGGCTTGATTAGCAAGGCACAACTGCTGAGAAGAGTCAAAAAATGGCTTTCAAAGAGAAATAAGGTTAACAAGTTTGTGCCTAAATTAAAGAACATTAAAAAAAATGACCAATGAACAAGTAGCAAAATGGGCCGTACAGACAAATCTAGTGCAGTATGTTCCAAATGCTAGTGAAGGTTTTGAGCTAGGGAACTAGAAATTGGTGGAATAATCACAATACTTTATGTTCAAATTTGTTTATTTGCAAAGTAATAAAAAAATGTTTATTAGATTTTGTAATATATATATTTAAATTATTTTCCATTCTTCACTATAATATGTATGTATCTTTTGAGTGGACTACTTTACAGCGTGGTTTTTTACTATATATTTCATAGGAAGTTAGCTTCATGCATGTGTGATCCAATTAGAAAGGGGCGATTTGTGAAATTTTTATGTTTCATTTCATGTTGTAGTGATTCATCCAAAATTTCTACGCCATTGCAATTCTCTGTTGTAAATAATGCAAAAACAAAATCCAGCCCGGATTCAAACACGAGCGGTGAGCACTACACAAAACTCCAAAATCCTCCATAACAAGCACTTCCAAGATCATATCTGCAATTATGCATCCTAGAGGCTAGAACCCTCAACTACACTAATGACAAGGCAAACTAGAGCGAATGAGGAGGGATTTGCAAATGAAAATTTCTATGGCGACATTTGATTTGTGAACAGTGCAAGATTTGCCAACCTTAGGACATTAAGATTGTGTAGACATGGCGACAAGAATAAATGGAATGAGGCAAAGTTGGCGAGACATGAGGAAGCTAGGCACGTTGATGGCAAGCGCAAGTTTAACAAAGATGCGTTTAGGGTTTAGGGGTGAGCACGTCATACTAGTAGAAAAATTTGCGACCAAAACAACAAAAAAAGTATTGTTTGCGCACCTGTTTTTTTGGTCCCAGTGTTTTGGAAAAATTCAATTGAAATCAGTTGTTTTTTTTTTTTGTTATTTGGACAACTTTTTAGAAAAAAATAAATGATAAAGATTTTTTTTGTTTTGTTATTCAAAAATTTTGGGCAACCACATGAACAACCTATGGTTGCTCACCGGGTATCAATCCAAGACTTCATGCCTAGGAGCACTTGTCTTTAACCACGTAACCACCACTAAATTTAATGTACAATATGATAATTTTTTTTCACAATTATTCATTTGCAAGTCAATGCTTTTTAAATTTAGCAAACTTTAGTTGTCATTTTAGCATAGTAGATTAATTTTTTTCAAAACACTTTGAACTACAAAAGTTGATAAATGAAACTAACTTTCACCTACAAAAATCTCCTGAAGATTTTGAGTTTCTAATCAAAATTTATAATCAAAATTTATAGAGGATGTTTGATATGTCAAAGTAAATGTCTTTTTCAAACCTTCTCTGAACTTCATTCATAGCATTTGATTGGAGACTTCAAATCTCAAACAACATGCACTTCGCTATTTATGCACTTGGCCACGTGCGCTCATTTCATAAGTATATTTGACTTTAAAAAAAGTTGGTTAAATAGTTTTCTAAAAAACATCAATGTTGTCTTTCTTCAATCCCTTACATTGTAAACAAATAATTATTTTAATTATTTTTTATTCTTATCTTTATCTTTTCTTTTATCTTGTCTTTTTTATCTTGATTTCTTTCTTGTCTTCTTTCTTGTCTCCCTCTTGTCTTTCTTCTTGTCTTCTTTTTGCCTTTCTTCTTGTCTTCTTTTTGTCTTTCTTTTTGTCTTCCTTTTTGTCTTCGTTGTCTTTTTCTTCATCTACTTTTTCTTCAGTTGGTGGTGTTGAACCCTAAACAATGGAAGCAAGCCAACCAAAAAAACAAAAAAAACTTTTTTTTTTGGGCTGTAGGGTGCTGAACCCCAAAATGGCAGCTGCCCAACAAAACAAGAAAAAAAAAAAAAAAAAAGTTTTTTTTCCCTTCTTTTTGGCTGTGGGGTGCTGCTAAACCTTAGATGGCAGCCAGGAAAAAAAAAAAAAAAAAAAAAAAAACTTTTTTTGACTTTTTCAAAAAATTGTATTTTTAGGCGTTGGGGTGCGCGGCCGCGCACCCTAAAGCCCTCTCATCTCCCTCATTTCTATCTTCATCTCCCTCTCCAGCCCTTCTCCATTCCTATCTTCATCTCCCTCTCCATCCCTTCTCCTTCTTCTCTCCATCCCTTCTCCATCCTTGTCTTCATTTTCGTCAACCTAGGTTGGGCAGCTGCCATTTTGGAGTTCAGCACCCCACGGCAAAATTTATTTATTTATTTATTTATTTTGGTTGGCTTGCTTCCATTGTTTATGGTTCAACACCCCCAATTGAAGAAAAAGTAAAAGAAGAAAAAGACAACGAAGACAAAAAGGAAGACAAGAAGAAAGACAAAAAGAAGACAAGAAGAAAGACAAGAGGGAGACAAGAAAGAAGACAAGAAAGAAATCAAGATAAAAAAGAAAAGATAAAAGAAAAGATAAAGATAAGAATAAAAAATAATTAAAATAATTAATTGTTTACAATGTAAGGGATTGAAGAAAGACAATAATTGTCGGTTTTAAAAAAAAAAAGTTACACAATAAAAATTATGCGCTCAGGAACCAAGTGCATGATTATATGAACACGCAATTCGCTATTTACGCACTTGGCCATATAATCATGCACTTGGTCCCCGGAAGCATTAAAAATATTGTCGTAAAAATTTCTCTAAAAAACAACCATTTTTGTCGTTCTACAATTACTTTCATTGTAAACAAACAATTATTTAATTTAATTTTTATTCTTATCTTTATCTTTTATCTTTATCTTTTATTTTATTTTTTCTTTTATCTTTTCTTTATCTTGTTTCATTTATCTTATTTCTTTCTTGTCTTCAATTTATTTTCCTTCTTGTCTTCCTTCTTGTCTTCTTCTTTTTCTTCTATTTTTTTTCATTCCTCTTGTGGCAGCCGCAAATCCTTCGCCCGCACCAAAGACAAAAAAAGTAATAAAAAAAAAAAAAAAAAAAAAAAAAACCTTTTTTTTTTTTTTTTTTTTTTTTTTTGGAGTTTGTCTTCTTTTTTGTTTGGGGCTCATGAACCCTGAAAATAGAAATTTAAAAAATTTAGGGTTCAGCCGCCGGCGGCTAAACCCTAAACGGCGGAGGATGCACAACAAAAAAAAGAAAAAGAAAAAAAAAGTTTTATTTTTTTTATGTTTTTTATTTTTTATTTTTTTTGTGTGCATCCTCCGCCGTTTAGGGTCCAGTCGCCGGCGGCTGAACCTTAAATTTTTATTTTTTTAAATTTCTATTTTCAGGGTTCATAAGCCCCAAACAAAAAAGAAGACGAACTCCAAAAGAAAAAAAAAAGAAAAAAAAAAGGTTTTCTTTTCTTTTCTTTTTTTTACTTTTTTTGTCTTTGGTGCAGGCGAAGGGTTTGCGGCTGCCACAAGAGGAATGAAAAAAAATAGAAGAAAAAGAAGAAGACAAGAAGGAAGACAAGAAGGAAAATAAACTGAAGACAAGAAAGAAATAAGATAAATGAAACAAGATAAAGAAAAGATAAAATAAAAAATAAAATAAAAGATAAAGATAAAAGATAAAGATAAGAATAAAAATTAAATTAAATAATTGTTTGTTTACAATGAAAGTAATTGTAGAACGACAAAAATGGTTGTTTTTTAGAGAAATTTTTACACAAAAAATTTTAAGCAAGATTTGCTCATGAAATGAACGCACTTGACCAAGTGCATAAATAGCGAATTGCGTGTTTATGGCCAAGTGCGTAAATAGCGAATTTTGTGTTGAACGCATTTTTGAAGGTAAGAGTCAGTTTTATTTCAAAACTTTTTCTATTTCAAAGTTTTTGGAAGAAGATACTTTACTATGTCAAAATAGCCATCAAAGTCTGCTAAATTTAATCCCTAAAGAACCAAGGTTTTAATTTTTTTTAATTTTTTTTCAAAACCACTCAAAACTGTCAATTCTATTGCGTTCACCTAAAGGATCAATTTTGTGAAGGAATCTAATCATAAGATCTTGTATTTCATTTTTCTAAGATCATGTGATAAAAAATTCATCAAATTTGACTGTATGGGTTGGAAGATTATAGCATTCAAAGTTAAATAGAAAGTTTTTTTTCAAGAAGATGCATAAATGACCCAAAAAACAAGATTGTTTATAACTTTCTCATCACTAGTTCAAATTGAATGAATAAAAGCTTCACATGTATAAAAAATTTATCTATAAGAAACTTTTTTTTAAAGAATTTAAAAAAAAAATCAAAGATTCCTTTTTGTGCTTGAGAATGTGAAAATTATGTTTAAGATGGCATAACTTTTGCTGCCAGGCATAATATTCCAAAATATTATGAATGTGCTAAATAGAGTCACAAGATTCCAAAAGATTTTAGAGAATGTCAACAAGATTCTAAAACGATTC
This sequence comes from Pohlia nutans, assembly GCA_022496805.1. Classification (NCBI taxonomy): domain Eukaryota; kingdom Viridiplantae; phylum Streptophyta; class Bryopsida; order Bryales; family Mniaceae; genus Pohlia; species Pohlia nutans. The sequence continues at coordinate 12,233,537 of CM040091.1, read as the reverse complement.
CAAAAAGATTTCAGAATATTTGAAAATAATCCCAATTTTTTTGGCATTTGATTGAATTCTATTGATTTGATCATTGCATAATTCATATTAACTGAATTTTTTTCCTTTTGTTGGTTTTTACAAAAAGTTCAAAAATCAATTAAAACGATCATTGTGGTGCCTCAAACAAAAGAAATCTATTGATTTTTTGTTGATTTGGTCATGGCTTTTTAGTAGTGTCAAGCGGTGGAGCTATCAAATGGTTGGCAAATCAACCATATTACTTTCTAATTTAATCCATTCTATTTTTGATAGTATCAACCATAGTAGAAAATTATAGTGAAATCCAATGAACCCAACTAGAGTACTTTGGTCACTAAAGGGTTAACTCAAATTGATATGATTCAAATTGCCTTGAAAAGTAAACTTGATCTCCTATTTGAACAAATTGAAATTTCGAGTGCATTTTGTAATTGATATGAATTTTCTTTACAATCACTTGAAAAATTTATAATAATTTCAAAATTTATGAAAAATTCATGATCTTTAGTAGACACATAACTTCATCTACTAAAAAGATAAAGCATAATTCTTATCTTAATTATAGTGGTAAAATTGAGTGTGACAAGTAAAGCATGATTCTATGATCGTAGGCCCAACATTTAGGGGTTAATACCATGATTCCTTATCCCAAGTGGAAGAATCGTAACATTTAATAGCCTTCTAAGAGGTTGCCTTTTAGTTTCATCCACTTTTATATATGGAGTGACCAATGATTTGTAATTGAATACTATTGAATCAAATAAACGATTACAAAACACTATTGAATTGTGATTGAGTGAGTGCTTTGGATTATTGTTCACCATGGTTGATTGCTCTTGCTTAATGCCACCTGCCTCCATAGCTAGTGATGTAATGTGGAATATCCCACAACATTTCATAATTGAATGATGAAATGATGTGAGATATTCCACATCATTATGTTGGAGGAAGCCAACTGTCACAAAGGTTGCTAAATGTTATGATACTTTTAGCGGCCATTAAAACTGTGAGAGAGAAAAGTCACACTAAATTTCATCTTTATAAAATTTACTTTCATTTGCACCAAGAAAAAATAAAATAATAAAAAAAATCATCTTTGTAGATTTGATTTCAGTTTGCCCCAAAAAGAAAATTAAAAATCGGATGCCTAAATTTTCTGGACAACATGTCCGACTTGGGAATTGGGAAACTGCCCATCCAAGTCAGCACGCCCACACTTTGGCCACACTGCAATAAATGCCACGTCAGTGGATGAAGCCTCGTGACTGGATTTTTACGAGTTGCCAAATCAGACGAACCGATGCCACCTCATCGGGCTGAGTCAGCAACGTTGCCGGGTGTCGACAAATGGAGCTTTTCCACTGTACCCCTTCCGTCGCCTAGAGAGCCGGAGGAAGCCAGACTAATTTAGGCCTCGTTAATCTGGATTATGAAATCTCCATTAGAAGCCTCAGCTGTCGATTTCTCACTGATCCACACGATCGCCTCTAACTTAAAATTGACCAAAGGGATGACTCAGAACCTCTCCAAAATCCAGCATCAAGTCACAGCTTGGCCGCTGATTGATCTCATCTGCACTTGTTAATTTGATGCAACAAAAATCGGCCTGGATTCAATTCTGCCACCTTCCTTGGAGGGACACTATTCACGTAAGGATGGAACTTGGTCCTCAAATACTTCCACAAGTGTGGGGAGAAGAAACAAGGAACATTAGAGTTAATAAAAAAGAAGAGAAAATACATGTTAGGTGAGGTGAGTTTGACCCGTATCTAAGGCAGCCAAGCAAACTGACATGGTTTCCAAAGAATTCAAAATAGAAAGGAGTGTGAACTAGTTTTGCCGTCACAAAGGAGGCAAAACTGAGATGACCGTGAGTTCAAAGAGAGCCAAGGCTTGGAGGCGATGACCCACATTCATTTGAGATATAAATAGGTGACTCCCGGGGAGGTCACTCCATTGTCAAGTTAAACACCACGTGCGAACAAAGTTTGCTACCCTATATTATATGCCATAAATAATTTTAAAAATTATGATATTTTTTCTACATATACATAACCATTGATAACATCTTTTGTATATTTTTTTGAAATTTTTAGTCATCTTCATTTTTTTTAGTAATTGTTTTAGTTCATTTCTACGTCATTCTAGTTAGAAACGGTATGTTTTATAAAAAAAAAAAAGATCATCAAATTTTGGTTATCTTTTCTTTACTATGTAATAGATACTGAGTATATCTACTCATGAAAAAAAATTGATAAAATTTTGACCCATTTTAGTGATGCAACTTAGAAAACTTAGATTTATTTTGTTCGCACGTGGTTTTCAACTTGACAATGGAGTGACCTCCCCGGGAGGTGACTGCATTGATTAGTTGGCTCTGACAACTTGGAGCTCGTGTCTAAAATTGAAGATAGAGGGTATCTTCTTTCTTATTTGCTTTGATTTCAGTTACACTAAAAGAGAGCATAGACTTTGACTTCCTGATTTTTTGGGGGTCAGCGTGATGAGGTGGCATTGGTTCTGTTTTTCAGTTAACTCAATTAGTTAAGGAGTTTACTTCTACTTGGTGCGTTGATGAGATTTTTTGCACTAGTGATAATTTTTTTTAGCTAAGGTAACCATATCTAAAAGCTACCATTTCCTTACTCCTAAATGCATAGAGCCCTCTCCAAATTCAGCAGTTTTGCAAAGATGCATTATAAAATGCAACCTAGAAGGATATTCTGAACTTGATATATGAATAAAATTTGTAAATTATGAATTTTAGATTCTAACAATACGGTTAGATCTATGATTGCTATTACGAATAATTTTGTATAAAATTTGAAACGTGAAATTCAAAATTATTTTGTAATTCAATTACGAATAAGATATTGATAATAGAGTTATCCTTAAAGTCACCTTGTGTTCGAATAAGATACCGTGAATTTTGCATGAATGTACTCTTATTTGTTCACTCCAAATAGTTAAAAGGTAGGGAAGAGCTTAGTGGCCTATCATTATTAGGTGTGTAAGAGCTTGGTGGTCTTTAAACTCTTGGAAAACAAGTTGAGCCGTCTTTCTTGAATTACAACATGTAACGAGGCATAAAAATTTCACAAATCATCCCCTTTTTAATCGAATCACACATGGATGAAGCTAACTTCCCATAAGATCTACAGTAAAAAATCACACTACAAAAGGTGCATGACGAATGAAAAGACATAGATGAAATTTGTGCATCATTCAAAAAATGAACGTCTAAGCAAGTAAGGGTGAAGGGGGATGGCTTGATATGGGTGTCACTTTTCTACATCCATATAGTGTGATTTATGTTTAAGTCATTTTATGTGTGCTAGAAATTCCGTCTTTAACCCTTAAACGTCAAGAGGGCCTGAATGGGGCAGCTCGGAAGGAATCTAAATTTTTTTGAGGATTTTTTTTTTTTTTTTTTTGGGGGCAAAAACGGCTCTGCAATGCACTGTTGGCTAGCATTGTAGCATTGTAGCACTGCGGCACTGCTGAACTTCAGCTGCCCCAACCTCAAAACTTGTTCAATTTGATAACTTTGATTGCTTTCCAACGATTCCACAATCTCTCAAATGAGGCGAAAATTTGGAATCTAGATCGCTTTTTAAGTAGCTTTCCAACGCAACAAGTCTCGCTTGATTTGCTTGAGAAATGAAACTTTTTTCTCCAATTATTCCTTTATACCAAGCCCATGGGGCTTGCTTTGACGTTTAAGGGTTAACACCATGTATATAGTTGTAGCCATAGTGTTTATAAAACCTTATAATATTTGTAATTTTCCAATATTTTTTTCTTACAAAAAAAAATCACAAAAATCATTTCTATTTCTCAAAAATCACACTATTTGTGGAGGGGTACTCATATCAAGCCATTTTTTTATTGTAGAAAGGAGTCACACAATCTTTCAGGGCCTCTTTACACTAGATGCGAGAAGCCATGAGGAGAGAAATTTCAGCCAATGAGAAATTGATATGAAGTCTCGGTTTCTAAGCCTTCCATTGGGTGAAATATGGTTTCTCGCCGCTTGTGTAAAAAGGCCCTCAAGGCCGTTTCACACTATGGCAGAAGGTTGAGAGGCCGTCGGTTTCCACCAATCAAATTGCAAGAAACCATGGTTTCGGCCTCTCGACCCTTCACACTAGAGGCCAAAGTCCAAAGGCCGTGGACCTTCAAAATGTTTACATGGCAACACTTTTTGACCAAGGTGACGGCCTCTCGAGAGGAAGTTTGGGTCCTACATTTTGCAAAACCCGTCACTATGATCGAGAGGCCGTCGATTTCTTTTCATTAAAAATGAAAAATATATTTTATTGCTATTTTCAGTAGATTTCTTTGGACTCTCAACAAAGTTTGGACTCTCAATCCCACGGCCTCTTGACTTCGACGGCCATAGTGTAAAGCGGCCCTCAGTGTTGCCGTTTGCAAGAAAACTGAAAACAAAGTGTCGGGATGACGACAGGCCAACACTTGGCACCAGTGGTGATTTTTCACAAGGTCCCTAACATGTCCAGGGACATGTTCAGAAAAAAAAAAACATTTCCAGTGGACGTGTTCTAAAAAACAATGAACCGGTTTTTGGACGGGTTAAATTCAATTTGGACGGGTTCTAAAACTAATTTTTTTTTAATGTAAAATTTCCCAAAAAAATAAATGGTGCAAATATCAATTACATTATGTCATATATGACATGTGAATGTAAGCATAATGGAGTCAAACCACTAATACCTAATCAAAACACCAATCTTCAAGAGCTCGATTCACCTGCACACAATGATTCATCAACTACAATATTTAGAACCTTTGTAACACCATGTCAAAGATTATAATCGAAGGTACACTTAGAGATTGAATAATTAATATTTTATATGAGCATGTTCAAAATTCTATTAAAAAAAAAGAACTTACCCTTCAAACAAATAGATGAATTCTCCTATCCTTCATGTTCCTCCAAACAAGCATCACTGCATTCCAATTGATGTTTTCAACTAGAATATTTGCACATGAAATGCGCATCAAAGCATCTAAAGTCTCCAACTTCAAGCTAGTACGTAGATGACTTTTGATCTCGCTTTTGATGTGGTTTTGTTTAGAAAAACCCCTCTCACATACTGCAGTGCTCACAGGAATCACCATAACTCTCCTCCACAAGTTACTCAAACCAGGCCAAATTGATAGACCACTCTAAAGTGGTACCTGCAAACTCCCAAGCTTCAAATAAAGACTTGTTTGGGATCATTTCTAAACATTACGGGACGGGTATTTTCAATTTGCAACCGGTTTTGGGACAGGTTGTTTTTTTTTCCAACCTTTCCATGGATGGGTTGATTTTAAAATCACTGGTTTTGGGACGGGTTGCAATTTTTTTTGCCTTTCAAGTCAAGGTTTTTGGACGTGGACAGGCTAGAACTTTGTGAAAAATCAGCCCTGCTTGGCACAGTAGAAACTTTTATTATTATGTTCAAATTAAAATTTTGTATTAACCCTTTAACGTCCCGATTCATCATTGATTTCAAAGATCCGTTATAAAATGTTTGATGAATACCAAAAATGGAGTTGATGTACAAAGCAAAGTTGTAAATGTCAATGTTTAGATCACATCTGTATGGTTGGATTTATCATATTTTTTAGTAATTTTTTAAAATTAATTTTTCAAGGTCTTCTTTTGAAATTCAATTAAAAATACCAAAGTAACACAAAAAAAATTAAAAATTGTTGTAATGAATTTGAAATAACATGCACTACGAGATGGTATGCTTTCCATTATTTGATTCTACTTATTTTGGAAAATCATGCTGAAGGTCTCACTTTTTGAACTAAGAATGAAACTTGACATCAACCACTATTGTTATTTTTCAAAAAATCACAATATCTTATTTTGAAGATCCATACCGTACAAATGGTAGTCAACTAGCACAAGAACCAAGAAAAATTTGGATGGATGAAAAACTGTACAGGATGTAGTAAAGAGAAGGATTTCAATCTGTTCGTCGTCCATTATATGGACGCAGGCGCGTTAAAGGGTTAAAAGAAAAAGCGATCCTTTGACGCACTGTAGAAACTGCAGTCAGTCAGTCTCCTCTCGTGACCGCCATTGCCCCGGATTCCCCGAAGCTTCGATGTGGCTGGTGCAGAACAATGCTTGAAAATGCTTGAATATTCCGAAATTCCAATATATCTCCCACCCAATCCCTGAACCACACGAACCCCAAACTGATGGTTATCACACAGTTATTAAAATAACAGTAGTGAGTGAGCCAATTACACATCAGTCGAGCTGATCACACCACTGTAGCATCAGAGGCTCTCTTTCACGTGAAGTGTCCTGTGACTTGGGACTCAAGCACTTCCACGGCCGCCACGACACTACCAACAGTAATTATTCTTCACAAGTAATATTTCAAAATAAAATAATAAAAATCACTTTGCATGGAATATTCCGTGTTGTGTAAACATGTGATTGGAAGATTTTCTCATGTCACGTTCTAAACTTAGTTGCATTGTGACATAAAAGAATTATAATAGTTCACTATTTTAGTAGAAAAGGATGTTCTTTGGGCACCAAGCAATACTGGAGCCAAAGGACAGGTTGGGCACTGATGTGTCCAATAATTAATAAAAGTGTAGGAATTGAGTTCGGCACTTTGAGTATTCTCTAAAATTCTTTGCAATTTTTGTTGTAAAGTATTTCCCTAAGAGTTAAAAGAGCTATTTTTAGATCATTTTTTGTCCAACGTGTCATTTACCTACAGTAGTGCATGGTGACCTTGGGCATCCTGCTTTGACAATATTCTTTAACCCTCCACATGCTTTTTAAAAAAGAAGAATAATTATGTGGGTTGTTGAAGGTTGGTTTTACTAATAAAGCCACAAAAACACATAGCAAATGCTAGCTTTGTTGTAGAGAGACTCTATGACATAGACTAGCATCCCTGTCCAAGATTTACATGTGTCAATCTTTGAAAAAAAAAAACTTACTTTATTTTGAATTACCAATTTCAAATTGTTGGTTTTTTTTTTTGACATACATTCATAAGTCTTTTTTTTATTGATTATCGACATACACGTGTTCAAAACTTGACAAGTGAAAAGTGTACAATCATGTGATGTTTGTAACCTGTTGTTGTGCAACGGAAATAAAGCATCCATTTATTTAAAAAAAAGAAAGAAAAAAGTGTACAATCAAATGTATGCACCCAAGGAAATGTTCTGCACATGTGATATTAGAGAGGCTTTTTCACATGTGAGCGGAGGAACTACCAAACGTGCTCTTCATTCACAGGTCTAATCACAAGTAGGAAATGTTCTGCGCATGTGATATTAGAGAGTGCGATAATAATTTAAAACCTTTTTGACATGTGATCGGAGGAACTACCTGGAAACAGGGGTTATCATTCACGGGTCTCATGATAGGCCAGCGTGAAGTTATTATCATATCATGTGAGCAGAGGGATGAAATTGTGAGCCAGGGGGGCGAATATTTAACATTCAGCGCCGCATGCAGTGAGTGAATCCAGTGATGAGCTTGCTTGGCGACCACGAGGCCATCGATCTGATCACTTTGAGGGCGCGTCTGTTGCCGCCTCCTTCGCCGCCTCCCCTCTAAACTTAACCAGCTACAATACTAGACTGTCTAGTAGCCGCGACTCGTGTATTATAAAGCGACGCTCTTGCTGGTGGGCTGTCTTTTCCGAATCGACATCACCAGCTAGCTAGCTAGACGTGGGGTTCTCACTGAAGCTCCAGACTGGAAGCGAGTAGTGTCTGAAAGCCTACCAGCCACTTACAGATCTGAATGAGCTGTGTGTCGCATTACGGTGTCGATCTTTCTTCTTAGGAAGTTTCGGAATTCGTTCGTTCTCCTTTGAGCGTTCCGCGTTTGTGTCTAGAAGCTTCGAGACCTCTCACTGTCTGAGTGACCTCCACGTTTACTTTAGTTCTCCCCCGACTCACAGGTTGATTCGCTGTCCGTTTTTGCAAAGGCTGGGCGAGCATTGATACTGTGAGCCTCCTGAGTTTTGATTCAATTACCGTGGTTACACAATTCGTTGGAAAGACAAACTAGAGAGCTGGGTGACGGGCCTGTCGATATGGGATGGTCGCCGGAAGGCGCTGCTCAAGCTTACACTGAGACAGCGAAATTGGTAAGAGTTGAAACCCGTAGCATGATTTGAGATGTGTAAACCTCAGTAACGCCATATTCGTGGTTTTAGCCAATTCCTGCTATTTTTTTAGTGTAACAGGTTACACAGTTAGAAAATAACAGGGATTGCTCGATATTAACCAACATAGCGTTTCAGGCTCTTGGGTAGAGTTGGTAGCCACTGTGTATTCTACGGAGAGTAGTAGTGTACATTTCAGCAGGTTGTCGTGTTATCTGAGTAACAAAATTTTCACGCTTCTAGGGTTGCCGAATTTCATTCTACCATGCAATGTATACTACAACAGATTACAGTTGCTTACACCGGCCATTATCACTGAAAACCGGGTGTAAGTGGCTCACTTTGATAACATACGCCGGTTTTCGGTGATAATGGCCGGTGTAAGCGGTTGTAGTGGTAGTTTCATGTTTGAATGTTTCGGGTTTGCAGTGTAACCAAATAATCAATGTGGCGTTTCAGGTTGCTGTTCAGTGTGTATTCAATGGATAGAGTACTGTACATTTCAGGGGGTGGTAGCACTTGTTCCGAAATTTTCACGGTTCTAGGGTTGTCGAATTTCTTTCTACTATGCAATGTAGTGATTGAACGTTTTGGGGAACTTGCAGTGTAAGGTTGGCACTACGAGGAGATTCATTTCGCCAGGAGCAGAGCACCACAGCACGGAGTTTCTAGCGGCGTTAGCAGGCGGCATCGACGCGCGCCTCATCGTGCAAGTGACGAGTTCCGTGAGCCCCGCGACCATCGCGCTGGCCGTGGCGGCGCGCAAGACGGGCGGGCGACTGATTTGCATTCTGTCGGAGTCGGAGTCGCTGCTGAATGCGATGGTGGCCATGGACGCACTGAACCTGTCCACGGTCGTGGAATTTCTAGTCGGCGACGCCCGGGAGATTCTGCCCCAATTCTCCGAAGTGGACTTCGCGCTCGTCGATTGCCGACGCGGCGAGCAATCCGTTGAGCTTTTCGACTTTCTACGTCTGAACTCCAGCCGCGCCGTGGTGGTGGCCGAGAATCTGTTCCAGCGGTCCGCCAGGGCTCTGTACGAGGACAAGATGACTAACCGGCCGGGATCCAAGTCGGTCATGTTGCCCATCGGGAAAGGCATCGAAGTTGCCAGACTGTCGCGCTGTGAGGAGAATTTCAAGGCTGTTGGTGATTCGTTTGGAGGAAGACGACGGACCGGTGCCAAGAGAGTCAGTTGGGCCATGGATATGACGGAGATGCTTCAATGCTAAACGCACTTGTTGCTTCCTATGCTTCCGCAAACCCTGACCCTGCTCGTTTTTCTAAGCAAATTTGACCCACTTCAAGCTTCTCTGCAAAATCGCAGGTCAGTACTCTTTGCAAATTCTGTAATGATATCACTCTCTAATATCACATCCTCTGTTCTCACCTGAATATCTCATCCTCTTTTCTATCACTCTCTAATATCACATCCTCTGTTCTACCTGAATATCCCATCCTCTTTTCTCTCACTCTCTGATATCACATCCTCTGTTCTCTCTCTGTCATCTCTCACCCCATTATTGCATCCTCCGTTCTCTAGAGTCCATTATCACATCCTTTGTTTTCTGGGTTCAATAGCGTAGCCTCTGTTTTCTGAGTCTGTTATGACATCCTGTGTTCTCTTCATCTATTATTGTATCTCTCAGTCTGTTCTCTCAATCTATTATCACATCCTTTGTTCTCACTCTATTATCACACTCTTTTCTTTTTCATGAATGGGAATGTGATAATAAGGAGTTAGTGAGTGAGAAGGGTTCTAAACTTCCTTCACTCTTGTAACTATTTTAATATCGTTTTGCTATGGAATACAATCTTACAGAACTTCATATAATTATGTGCATTTTCTGATAAAAAGTTGATTTTTGTGCAGTTATGGTATTCTTTGGTGATGAGCATTCCTCATTTCGGCAACAAGCTGAGTGCAGTAACAACAACTCAGCTCGGTACAGATTTGTAGACTTTCAAATTTCTTGTAGTGAAATTATGTGTACAGATAAAAGAGCTCTGTTGTAACGTGTGCTTATACATGGAGTGATTACTGAGTGAAGCTTAGTTAGTTTTTGGCTTCCTTCGAGAAGTTGTAACAACTTTACTGGCTATACTGTTCCTATATTATTGAGGGCATGCATCCTTGCATGCTAAAAAGTTAATTTGAAGTGAGCTGAAACCATTTTTGACCAGAGTCGTGTACTTCTTTGATTGAATGATTTTGTGTGCTGGTTGACTTTGTTTTTGGGTGCCAGTTGAGTGGTGCCCTCTTTCACTTTTCAAGTGCTGGCCTCACTGTAACTTACTGTAGTACTGCATGTTATGACTGTCTTGTTGCATAGATTTTGTTGTTCTCCGTGCTTGCTTTTTGCACGTACGACGAAATGAGGAAATCGGTTGTGGGTCTGTGCATAGCCACCTCTGCTTGTATGTGGCATAACCTCATTTGCTCTGATGGCATATTGTTATGTCTTGTGGTGATGTGCACTCACTGCAGGTCGTACATAGCATTCTTTATTAATACAATGCCTTGGGGTCTTCAATAAAATCAAGTGTATACTCCTATGTCCCATATTAAGCGTCATGTACCCTGAAAAATAGACGACTTCACTAGTCTAATGGTGTGGACCTTCATGACCCGTTCACATACAACAATCCTGCCGCATGCATGCATCATGTAACTTTGAGGGAATCTGTTGTCAATCAAGAAATATAAAATTCACAATTAGAAATTATTCTAATGCAATGCAAAAAAGGAGCATGGCTTTAGGGTCGGTTTACACTATGGACCAAGAGCCATGACCAAGAAAATTAAATCATTTTCATGGTCATGGCTCTTGGCCAAGAGCCGTGACCATGAAAAATCAAAAATGGATTTTTGAGTGGCTTGGTCATTCTTGTAGTGTAAAGTGGATTTGGACCGAGACAACTTTGGGTTGATTTTTTCAGCCAAAAATATTAATTTTTTTTTTTTTCGGCCAATGGCTGATTTTCAGCCTTACGGCTCCCTTGATTTCCGTTGAGTCGAGCATTTTGCCTCGACTCAACGGAAAACCCGTTGGACCATGGCACATTATCCAAATGGCAGATTTTAGTAGTTTTTGGGGACCTCAAAGTTAGTGGTCATTCTCCTTTTTTCAAGGTAGTGTAAAGCCAAATGGGACCAAGAGCTCTTTTCGAGCCAATCACAGATTTTAGAATTCCATGGTCATGGCTCTTGGTCCATAGTGTAAACCGCCCCTTACTTGCGGCATTGTAATGCAGTTGCACTGTGCTTGACCAGTAGTTGCAGAAAGAAAAGACAAGGCTTTGAATTTTTTTTTGTTTCTTGGATTTACCTTCCTCCATTTTGGGAACGTAGATGCAAGTGCAGCAGAGGTTTGGTATGAATGGGCTATGAGCACAATGGTGTGGACCCTAAGAGTCGCTCTACATGAAGCACCTGGCCCCGCTCTTGTAGATAATTTAGACAACTGGTTCACTGTCCAATGTCCTCTGATTCTTGTATAATAAAGGTGAGGGCGGGTCTCTAAAAACCAATGGCCTTGGTTTGAAGAAGTGCCAAACCCGTCCTATTGCTTTAGCATCCGTTCTCTAATCCAGAGTAGGAGCTAAAATCAGTTTATTCTCTCTGCAAAGATTGGGTGCGGGTCTCTCACGGGACCTTCTAAACCACTAGGACTGTCGTTTGAGTAAACAAGAAGTTTAATATGGGACAAATTCACAAGCATTGAGGAAGCTTAATATGGGACAGGGGGAGTATGGGGCATTTAACCGTTTAAGGTCCCGATTCAACACTGTTTTCAAAGATTTGTTATAAAATGTTTGATGAAAAATAAAAATGGAGTTGATGTACAAAACAAGGTTGTAAATGCCAATGTGAAGATAACATCTGTACAGTTGGATTCATCATATTTATTATTAATATTTTTTAATTAATTTTGCAAGGTTTTCTCTTGAAATTCAATTTAAAATTCAAAATCAAGACAAAAAAATCAAAAAATATTGTAATGAAATTGGAACAACATGCACTACAAGATGGTATAGTTATCATTATTTGATTCTACTTATTATGGAAAATCATGTTTAAGGTCCCACTTTTTGAACTAAGAATGAAACTTGACATAAACCACTTCTGTTATATTTCAAAAATTCACATTATTTAATTTTGAAGATCCGTACCGTACAAGTGAAAGTTAACTAACACAAGAATCAAGAGAATTTAGGATGGATGAAAAAGATCACCATATGTGGTGAAGGGACGCAACAGAAATCATCCAGCGTCCAGAATTTGGACGCTGGCGGGTCAAAGGGTTAAAGATATCTTCGAAGGCCCTGTTTAATAATCTTCCTTTTCAAGTAGTGCATGTTAAAAGCAGATGGTGGGTTTGGTGAATAGCATAACATTCAGTAGCCTTTGTGAGTACTGCCTCCCTCCAACAGAATGATATGGAATATCCCACATCATTTCATCCCCCCAATGAAATGATGTGGGATATTCCATATGAAATCAGTAGCTATGGGGGCACGTGGCAATAAGCAAGAGCAAGCAACCATGGTGCACAGTAATTGTGATCGAAAGCACTTTCTATCACAATTCAACATTGTTTTTTCATTGTTTATTTGATTGATTCTCAACTCAACAGTGTTTTGTCAACTCAACAGTGTTTTGTCAACTCAACAATGTTTTGTCATTCATTGTTTATTTGATTCAATACTTCATTCAATTAGAAATCACTATTTATAAAGGTGCATGAAACCAAAAGGCAATCTCTTTGAAGGCTACTGAATGTTATGAGAAAGCCAGGTTTTGCATCCAACCATTTTGTATTCAAGAGTTCCATGTTCTATTGAAGGTTGAAGGGACTTAGATTTTTTGCCAGTTTCATATGCTTTCTTATCTTCGTGTGACAAGTGCCAAGAAATTCACCCATAACTATACTTCATAGGGGTTTGAAGGGACCCATCCTAATTTATTGTCTCTGCCTCACAATAGGAGAGCCTACAAAAACGCTTTGTTTTCAGGAGTTTCATGAATGAACAGTAAAAACAAGTTGTAAAAGGTGAATTTAAGATAATATTAAGTCACTGCATGAGAGTTTAATTTTTACATCTGCAATCAATGCAAAAATTGCACTAAGCCAATATTTAACTAATCCAAAGTGACAGTTCTACTTACCAATATCTCTCATTAGAGATATTTGAAAGGCTTGAGTTACCATAACATTCTTCTTATTATGGGTGAGTGCTCTAAAATGGAGCAGGTCCAATAATGGAGCTCTAGTAATCTTCACTTACAGGTACATAATAGCTTCTCAATTCAACAATACCATGTAATGAGCGCATACATTATAGGGTGTCATTTTAGGGCACCATTTTAGAAACACCTATGAATACAACTTCAAGTATTCATAACTAATTGCAAAAGAGTCCAAAAATGATGATTCCACTTGCTCTATCTTTCCACTTACTTTCCACATGCACGAAAATTGCTTGCACTGTTAACTTTGCTATAGATTTCCCGTGCTGAAAATTGAGCCATTATTGATCACCTTACCATAACCCCTAAAGGACCAATCAACCCAATTATGTTTGATTTTTGGTCAAAGGCCGCAAAAATCAAGTGTCTTAGCTTTATTGTAGTTGGTGTTTTCATTAGATGTTTAAGTTAAGTTATGATACATCTTTTGACCGTTGGGATTGGAGAATAAACTTCATTTGAAGCTTTCCACCATTGAGAATTTTGAATTTTGAGTGTCCAAAATACAAAGGGCTTTCTAAAGATGCTTCAATCATAAACATCTTTTAATTTCTTCACCTTCAATTTTTTACTCCATGTAAATATAACTTTTATCTACCTTAAATATAATTTTTGATATTAAATTTGACAAAAACATATTTATTTTGAATTTTTACCTTGTTTACATCATAAAATTTGTAAATATTCAAAATATCTTCCAATCATGTTGAAAATTTTGTCATGCCTTCATAATGTCGATGATTATCTATGAAAAATTATAAATCATTCAATGTGATATTTAAAGTATGCAAATTATAGTGCTTTGACTTTTGCAAAAGAGGTGAGGACCTTTAGGGGTTAAAAAGACATTTCTCGAAAATCACACTATTGTTTTGAGGGATACCTATATCAGGGCATTTCTTTCCCTTTTCACTAATTTCTTTAAATAAATATAATTTTTGGAAAGAAATTTAAAAAATTTACCATTTTCTTGGTTATGGCGGTAGTTCTACCTTATTGCTCGTGGATATAGAAGCACAAGGAACAGAAAGGGAAAGGGTTTGCAAACCCCAAGAAAAAGCCCTTACACACCTGCAACCCAGTTTTATTTGATCACTGGGTAGTTGCATAGTACGGTGTAGCATTTGGGTGACCAAATGAATGTGCACCGTATGTACATTTTGTAATTTTGTCAAAATTTCTCTTTTTCAAAACATATCAAAATTCATTGGTAATATTTTAAACTAATATTTTTTGACGAATGGTGAGATTGATGTACAATGGCTACCAAAAATAGTTGCACAAACTAGGCTCATTTACAAAATCAACTATTAAGCCTATAGAAATTATCATAATATTGCAAAGAGAAGACTATAAGAGCATATAATTGCAATAAACATGTAGCGCAACTTTTGGAGTTAAAATATAAACAAAAAACAGCTTAATTTAAATATGCAACAAAGATGTAAGATTCTTTTTGTAACAAAGATGTAAATTAATTGTAGAAAACAAAACCACAAGTTACAAAATAACTTCACAACTCTAAGATGCAACTTTTAAGCATTCATAATGACTACCACAGTGTAAAACCACCTTTTGCTTTGTATACATCAACAATTCTTTGAGGCATAGAACATATCAACTTCCTACCAATATCAACCTCAATACTCTACCGAATTTTTGGTATGTACTCCCATAAATTGCTTTTGATAGTGAGTTTCCTCTTAGACCTTCTCATATGGCAATCTACTTCATTCCAAAGGTGTTATATAGGATTGAGGTCAGATGATTGTGATCGGTGCCAAATAACTAATTTTTTTTGTGCAAGCAACCAATCTACAACATAATGTGTAGTGTGTTTGGGGTCGTTGTCATGGGGTATAAGCATGCTTGGGTTACTCCATAATGAATGTCACATTATAAAATTGTGAAATTTTTTCCCTTTAATATAGGTTGGAATACAAATCTTATTGTGAAAGCATGATTCAATATAGTTTCACTTGCTTCAAGTAGGAAGTACATTAAAAAATCTCTCTTAATTGATTAAAGTTGTTAATATGATTCTTGTAACCCACATTCAGGACTATGGCATAGTACAAGGTTTTTAGTTCAAGAATAAAAAAGAAATATAAATACTTAATTAATTTTTTTTTGATTAACTATACCGAGTTTTGATGTTTTAATAATCAATTGTAGTATTTTGCAACATGAAATGAGGTATGTAACTAAGTTTTATAATTTTCAAAATCCTGCGAAATATTATAGGGAGGAGCTATGTAACATCTAAAAGGACTTCAAAATTGAAGATTTTTTTGGATTTTAAATTTGAAACATAAAAAGTGATTTGTAAGGTAGTAAACGGATAAAAAATTCATCGTAAAATTCTTATATATACATGTTTATTTTGATACCGGGTACTAAATCCTAATAAGTAAAAGAACTAAAAATGAGTGTTACTTTTGTTCTTATTTGCAAAATATGACATTTAAAAATTCTTTCATATGTGATTCCAAGTTCTTGATTGGGGTACTCCAAGAATGCTTGTATGCCGTGTTGGAAAATAGCATTCTCTTCCTCGCTCCAAACCTTGCATGTGTATAGTGTTTAAACAAGTTTTATCTCTAGAATGTTTTGATACACATATCTATCGATCTTCCTTTCAATCAAATGAAGTTTGCCAATTCTTTCCCAACTCATACAACCCCAAACCATTACACTAGTAGAAATCTTGTCTTATGTGACAAGTCTTTAATGACTCAATGTCCGGAAAGACAAGTCCATATTGACACAAAGTCCACTTTGTGTCAATATGGACTTGTCTTTCCGGACATTGAGTCATTAAAGACTTGTCACATAAGACAAGATTTCTACTAGTGTTATGCTTCCTCCCCCGTGTTTAACTGTATAGTGCACATGTTGGTCTAAGAGACGCTCTCTACTCTTTCTTCAACAATATTGCCCCCTATCTGAGTCAAAAGGTTAAATTTTGACTCATCAGAAAAAATGACAAAACTTCAATCTACCCAAGTTATGTGGATGCACTTCTTTGCCCATTTAAAACGACATGATTGATGCTTTTTTTTTGGGTCAAAAGTGGTTTTTTGGTCTTGACACATGCTTGCAACACTTGTCTCTAAAGGCTCCTTCTAATAGTGTCATCACTCAAATGCAGGCCCTTAGATTGTAATCCTCTCTTGGGGAGGTCACTGTCGAGAATTAGAAAATATGAGAGAACAAATATAGGGTGTCTTTTATTCATTTGAGATAAAAATTATAATTTTGTAGAAGTAATATAGGGCGTTTTAAAACCAATTGGAGCATATTCTTAGAATATACCCTAATATATACTATAAATAGTAGGATATTCCAATTACTTCATAGCCCTCTATTAAATACCCTTTGTATGCTCATATGTACCCAAAATTTACACTAAGTGACCTCCCCGAGAATCCTCTTCCTATTGCTGCAGTTATACTGTCTAGTGTATCGATCATTTGACCTCCTTACAATTTCACAATCTGAATGCTCATCAAGAATTCAAGGTTTACAACGTGTAGCTCTATCTTTTGAACTCCCTCTCTCACCAAACTTTTGCACTATGTCACAGCAAGTGCTTTTGAAAATGTCCAAACCGCTGGTGTTTTGCCATACGAATTGCCTCGCTCATGCATCTCAAGAACTGCCCTTTGCTTATTTTAAAATCTCCTAGGAGCCATAGCAAATCACTTGTAGCCTCTCCAAAACTCTATAGTTTTTGTAGCACAAAAATGCTTGAAAACAACACTTGCATTGAAAAGATTGTTGTCTGTACAACTTTTGTGCATATTTAGTTGTACACACCCCTTCCAGATCTTTCAATCTATAGGTCCTCAAAGTGGCTAATTTTGAGGACATTTTCATTCATTGCATGCCATATGTCATTCTTACGGTATGGGGAATGGCTTGATATGGGTACCACCTTTATGCGTCTCACATAGTATGACTAACATCTAACTCATTTTATGTGTGCTAGAAATTCCGTCTTTCAACATCATGTATATAGTTGCAACTATGGTGCCAATGTTTTTTCTTACCAAAAAGATATTTATTGAAAATCGCACTATTTTTGGAAGGGGTACCTATTTCAGACCATCATCCAAGTTTGGTCAAAATCCATCTTACAACTACACTGTTCAATCACCACCTCAACCATTTTAAAATTCACTACATTGTCCAAACACTTTTGTTGACCAATGTATATACAAAATCTAAAGATACATTCTTTTTTTTTATAAAGGTTTTATTTCAAGAAATATGGAGTTTTGAAAGTATCCTTTTAACCAACATAAAAGATAAACACTTGGATAAACATGATAATTTAAGTTCAATGATGAGTATTGTACATGATGTTTTCTAATTTTTTTTAGTAATTTCAATTCAAAGCCCATTTGTAGTATCTTATGTAATTAAATTTATGATGGTTTTAGTTTTTTCCAAATATTATTTTACATGCTCAGAATGCCTAAATGGTAAAAGATGTCTATATCATGTCATGCCTTTCACCGGTGAGGAAACTGGTGCAACTACTGCTCTGTTCCAAAAATCAGGGTTTCAGGGTTTTTGTTCAGGGTTTTGTGATGCCAAGAGCCTACAAATCTACAAATTTGGTTGATTTCGAAATCCAGTCTTCAAATGGGTTTATTCGGAATCTGCATGTACATGGCTGGATTGATACTGCAATTTCACTCTTCTAACCTTTTACATGTGAATTAGTGTAATTTCCGACCTTTTTTTTAATGCAAAAATTTATGCCATGTAGATTGCCACATGATAGGATGATGAGGATAAATTTGAGCCATACTCTAATGTAAAGCCCTTTGGTTTGATTTGTCAAATTCAAACAATCCTATTGGTTGAAATTTGTGAAGTTCAGGGTGGGAGTTTGGATGGAACCAACCAGCCATTGGACTCTAAACTCTCTAATGTAAAATTGACCTTAGATATATTGCGCGAGGTACCCAAAAATCCTTATGGGCTACGGTATTCCCTTTCCCCGTGCTAAAGAATAGAAGGCTGCTTCGTTGCGCAATTAACCCTTAAACGTCAAGAGGGCATGGGCGGGGCAGCCCGAAAGGCATCTAATTTTTTTGGAGGAGAAATTTATTTTATTTTATTTTATTTTAATTTTATTAATTTTGGTTTTTTTTGGAAAAGCGGCTGTGCTGGCCAGCATTATTGCGGCACTATAGATAGCACTGCGACACTTTTCAGAAAACGACCTCAACTGCCCCAACCTCAACTCCTGCTCATTTTGATAACTTCAATTGCTTACCAATGTTTCCATAATCTCCCAAATGAGGCGCAAAGTTGGAATTTAAATCGCTTTTTCAATAGCTTTCCAACGCACCAATCCTCGCTTGATTTGGTTGAGAAAATCCATTTTTTTCTTCATTATTCTCTTATAAATAAGCCCATAGGGCTTACCTTGACTTTAAGAGTTAATCGTAGGCTCTCATTTCAATCCATACATTTGAAATGCCTGTGTGAACATACAAAGGCTGCAGATTGAGCTACATAAACTTAATATCCTCTGAAAGGTGAGAGTGCACTGCGGAATTTCAAAGTCTAAATTTCTGATTGAATGCTACGACGGTTTTTCATACTTGGAAATAACTTAGACTGCAAATTGTATGATAGAACGCACATAACGAAAATTTAGTAATTTTTGCCATATTTTAGTGGCAATAAAATTTATCTGGGTATCTTGGGCTGATTCTGATTTGGTTCATTTTGGCTCCTTGTTGCCAATTCTAAAGGTGCATTTTTTACGAAACTATTGTTATATAATGGAGTTATCCTAAAAGAGAAATTGTGTTTGAACAAGATATCATGTGTTTTGCTTTAATATACTCTTATTAGTTCACTCTAAATAGTTATTAGGTATGGAAGAGCTTCGTGATCTCTCATTATTAGGCATGTAAGAGCTTGGTGGTCTTTAAACTCATGCACAACTAGTTTAGCCGTCAAAAAAGACGTCAAATGTTCATAATCTTCTATGTTATTGGTTGAGCTTTGGAAATTAGGTACCAGAAGTAAGGCAATCAATTCCACAGTTATCAAAAATACTTTGTAAACAAGTAGCTACCATGAAGCTTAACAGCTTGTAATTGGTACGTTCTAACTTGAAAGTTACCACAAGTTGTGAGTTCAAGTTCAAGTCGTGATAACCATGTCCTCCATTGCCATTACCTAGTTGTGAAGGCTATGTTTCATCCTGAATACAAATGTCACGAATACACAATATATGACAGCAGAATTGAACATAATTTGGACAACCAATAAATTTGTAGTCCGAACCTGGAAATCATTTTCAAAAATTGAGCAGACTATGAATATTCTCGGGTACGCAACTGCTCTATAATATACGCAGGGCATCGGCATTAAAACGGCTTAGAGGTTGGCTTTTGTAAAAATTTTATCAAATTTTATATATAAAAAAAGATAAAAAAGTTAAATGAAGACCAAATTAAATAAAATCAGATGTAGAAAATGTTGGGTTGCATACTTATTAGAAACTGAAACTCCACATTGTATATAAAGAATTGAAACACCTATGTATGATTATTAAAAATCCATACGAGAAGTTGCCTTCAATTAAAATTAAAAGCCATTTGTAGTGATTAATTTATAATAAATTTTTTAAATTTTTTTATTAAAAAGCCCAAAAAGTTGGGTAGCTTGGCCTATGCTACATGTATAAAAAAAACTCATGTGATTAGGATTTCAATGCTAAAATTGTCTTCAAAAAAAATTTAGTTCCTCTTTATAATTACATTTTTATTTAAGTCCTTGTGAGAAGGCTTACAAGAGTTTCTTACATTAAAACAAGTTATACCACTTGAGATTGAACTAAAATGCAATATAAATGATTATAATCAAGGGCATATAATACGGGAGTTGCGTACCCGGGTCAATATTGCCAATGATCCAACACCAAACATCACTCTGGATTGAATGCGTTTCATGAACAGTCAGATAGATAGATGTAAACTCCGGCTTGGGGGGACGGCGTAAATAAAGTGTCTGTTCGTAATGACAATGGCCACGTGCCCTCAAGGTCACGAGGCCATTGGAACAAAACTACTCTCCTCTTTCAAGGTTAGACACTGTAGTAATTGTGGACGAGAAATGCGAGCAAAGGGTGTTTGGGTAATTTGAGAGGGTTGGTATAAATATGATATTGGTGAGGTGTGTGATTGCCAAGTTGTGACTGCCATGGTTGGTTGGGTAGGCATGTTGTATGGCATTTGGCTGGTCGGGGTTCGAATCGTGGTGGGCCTGTTGTAGCAGTGAGATGCTAGTTCATGACTTGGTGCTGCCAGTGTAAAAACAGTCACGACTATCACAGTTGCAAAGTGATTCCCAGTTTCAGGACTCACAAATTTATTAATGAAAATCTGGACTAATTTCATCAAGAATTGGAATGCTACGTTGTTGAGACCAATTCAATTCAACAAGATTTAATTATGTATGAAACTCTCTGGAGCCATAGCAAAGCGTGAAGTATAATTTGCTAACAGTGTGTAGGCCAGCCTGCATAATTAAGGCCCACTTTATACACATGCTAGGCTGGATGGAAGGCTGGGGCTATGAAGGCTGGATGGAAGGCTGGGGCTATGAAGGCTGGATGGAAGGCCGGCCCGATTCAATCCGATCCGGCCCAAGTTTGGAGGCTGGGCCATGGCAAACCTTGTCCCGATTTCATCAAACGGGCCTAAAGATTTGGCGCCAAAATCATGCCACATGGGACGCCACGTAGGAAAAATTGCTCCCTCCTGCCCAGCCCTAATATAAAGCCCTTGGGATGGATTGGGAAGAATTGAGCGATCCTATTGGTTGAAATTTGAAGAGTTCGGGCCGGCCCTCGATCCGGCCCCAAGTATAAAGTGGGCCTAAGAGGGGGCATCCCAGAAGGTGAAGTCGGGGGAGCAGTTGAGGCCGCCCTGGGGCGTGATGTGCTTGCCCAGCAGGAAATCCGTGACGGCCGCCTTGTTGAAAGTGTTGGACGTGTGGATGCCGTCCCAGCTCAGATGCGTCGCGGGATCGGCGCAGAACGTGGTCGTCAGGTTCACGAACTTGTTCTCCACCATGCCCGCATGCCCGCACGTCACCTGCTTGTTGAAGTTGTACGCCCCTCCCACGCCGCAGCACGCCTGCAACGGCGCCGTCACGTTGTACTTCTTCGGCTCCTTCAGGATGTCCGTGTACACGCCGTGCGCGTCGCCATACAGCAGCTTCACCGCCGGATACTTGGCCCGCAACTCGTCCATGGTCTCGCCCAGCAGCTTGTTGTGCCGCGCCGTGATTTTGTTCAGGTCGCTCAGGCAGCCGTGGCCGTCATACTTCGCGTGCGGGCCGCCATACAACGACAGCATGGCGGGGACGCAGCCCAGAGGCGGCAGGTTCACCACCAGAACGGTCGTGGCCGTGGGCATGACCAGCGTCGTTCTGCCGGGCGGCGTGTACAGCACGGGCGTGAGCAGCGCCTGGACGTGGGCTTCGATGGCTTTCACCACCTGGGGCACAATGTGGAACGTCTGGCGCGGCGTGAGGGTGGCGTTGTAGAGGCCGGAGACGTAGTCCTGGTAGCCGGACCACACCATGAACAGCGACTCGTTCACGGTGGCCAGCTTGGGCAGGCTCTGGTACAGCCCGGGAGTGTGCAACTTGGGGTCCTCGTAGAACCACACGCGCGCTTTGTAGCGCTCGTACCACTGCTCCTGCACGTCCAGCGAGAACGGGCTGTTGAATCCCGAGTCCCTGCGCCACACCTTCACGCTCCGCGCCGGCGCGCCGTACGCCGCGAAGTTGGTGCCGTACGTGAAATCCGCTCCCGTGCCTCGCAGCACGGGGTAGATGGGCCGCAACTGCACTCCGAACGCTGCAAGAGTTACCCCACAAATCATTCAATCAGCTAATCATCCAACAACTGCGTACATATATAATAATTCATCTTTCGATATATCTGACTAGACTGCAGTTAGCGTCGATCGCTTGATAAATTGCTTGAGTCAACCTCCCGGGATTCTAATGATGGAGCTGCATGCGTACGTACCAAGGAAGTCGATCAACAATTTGCCGTCGGTGTAGCGATCGGCGGCATGGCCAGGAAACAGAAAGCCGTGGGGGTCGAGTTCCGCGTGAGCAAACTGGTCAGGGAAGGCAGCGATGGAGTTGCCAGTGTCGGTCAGCGAGTCTCCGAACGCATACACGGCGGGGAATTTGCACTCGGGCAAATCCTGCGCGGCCGAAGCCACGTGAAACGCCGATTGCACGATGCACACAATGACCAGCAGAGCACCCCAGCACTGGAACATAAGTCTATAATTATTCATCCCACTTCTCGACGTGAACGCCATCTCTCGATATATCGCCAATTTTACCTTAACGTCGCTAATCTGGAGGTACTAATTATGAAACCACGATCGAGGCAAATCGTTGATGAAGGAAGCAAATTACAGCTCCGGACGTTGAATGTCCAGTAGTTAACCCACTCGTTGCATGTGAATCGATAGAGACACCGATCGAGCAAGTGTGTCGATATGGATGGATCGGAGTGAGTTGAGTATCGAAGAACCTGAATGAGATCGAAGTAATAGTGCGGTCCACTTATATGCATTGATCGATGTCGTCGCACTGAGTGCATATACCTTTCGGACACGGTAGTCCCTGCCTCAGAGTTGACAAACTGTAGCTTTATTGAATAACATCATTTAGTAGGATTTGAATATGTATTATACAGTTTAGAATTATATATATTCTAAATGATGATATAATAATGAAAGGTCAAACGGACTGGCCGTTACTTCTGCTTCCTACCGGAGGCTATGATATAGCAGTAGCTTTGGAAAGCTCTACTAATTGAAAGCACAAGTTGGGGATTCAACGAGAGTGCCGTGTATCCAGCAGTGCATGGTCAATTTTCATTGATGAAATTATTTCAAATTACACGCTCAGGACTGACTGGTTACTACAAGAATTTCCGTGATGCGGCTTTCACTTGTGCGTTGACGCCGCTTTTCATTTGCCAGACCTCGTGCTGGTTTGGACACTTTTTTCGCGTCATCTTTTATACGAGGTTTCAACCAATCGTGTCCTTTTATTTTTCTTGGAAATTGATTTTTAGGGTGCATTTTGGACCCCACTTTCCCGTCACTCATGATAACACTGGTCCGGAGTGCATTGTGAACAATGAGTAAGAGGGTTTGGATCTTTTCATGGGTAACCCGGAAAATCACAATTAGATTCTCATCCGCATCTGAAATAGTAAGTTCTTCTCCCTCACACAAGTTAGCCGAATTTCACAATTTCTTAAAATAAATTTTATTTGTAACTGAAGCTTAAGCCCTAAACGTCCTCACCTATTCCAGTTGCGGTCCCTTGTTTCCCTTTTTTTTCCTTGCAATTGAAGTCCTTCAATTTGTTTCAAACAAAAAAAAAAAAATCCTCACCTATGTCGAATTTAGGCAGTTTTGCAAAGATGCATTATAAAATGCAATTAATATGAATCTTTAGAACTTGATGTATGAATAAAAGTTATACATTATGAATTTTAGATTCTATCTATAGAATTAGATCTATAATTGCTATCACCAATATTTTTCTATAAATTTTGAAACATAAAATAAAAAATTCTTTTGTAATTCAATTACGAATAAGATATTGACAATATACGGATGAAATTTGTTGTGATGGGTTATAATGTAGTACTCTAGGTGCAGTGATTTTTGGAGATTTTTTGGATACCTGATTTTAAGAGTTTTGTTTTTCAAGAATACTTTTAGACCAAAATCTTCAAAATTTTGGGTGAAACACTGCAACACAAAATGAGGCATAATTTTTTTCAAAAATTGTTTCCTTTTTGATCGGATCACACATACATGAAGCTAACGTCCCATAAAAAATTGAGTAAAAAAATCACACTACTAAAAGTGCATGATGGATGAGAAACTACGGATGAAATCTCTACATCATGCAAAATATGCATGGTTGGGCAGTTAGGGGTTAATTGGTGTCACCGCTAGGATTCGAATTGGGGTGTCTTTGAGTGATAAGAGATAATTGAAGGAGCTAGCCATCAACCCCTATCCCCTCCAATAGCCCTTTGTTCGGTGAACACCGGGCTATTGACATAAATTAGGAACAAACACTTTATTCACACCGGCCTCAAATGAGGTTCAGAGTTTCTATCTATCTATCTAGTTATATTTAAATAAAGAGTAATGTTTGCAATGATGTTTCCAAAGTGCCCAACGACATTTCATTACCGCAGAACATCATTGCACACTTCGGGAACGTCTTTGAGAACTCTCAAGCTTCCTCAAAATCGAACATTACTCTTTGATGGATGAGAATGTGGAATGATTATGAAAATGCAAGCAGTGAATGAAAACATATGAGCATTGGATGAGAGCGTGGGAATTGAATGAAAATATGTGATTTATGGAATGCTGAAACATGAGACAATAGATGAAATACATTTATTTTTTGGGTAGAGCAGATTCCATCCCTGGCTGTGTGCGAATTGTTGGATCTCCTCGTTGTAAGAGTGCACGAGCAATACAACGTCCGAAGTGGAATCGACAGAGCCAATGGAGTCCCTGCTGGACCTGTGGGGGGAAGGTAAGGAGAGGATGGGATGCAATTTTTGATGCATCACGGCAGGTTTCACAAAGCCTTCGATCAGGAGCGTTGTTGAGCACGTACTACTACAATGGAGAATATTGGTCCCCAAGGGTGGCAAAGAAGTGTGGAGAGGAGGTAACTATGTTTGAGCCGGCTTTCATGGTAGCTACAAGAGAATATTTGTAACATTTGGAACTGGTGACACATTGTTTCCCTCTTGTGAGGTTACTTATATGATAGAGTGCGGCATCCTCACTTCGGCTTGCACGGCTTGCAGTGATGTGTGTTTTATATGGTTGCGACTTTTTGTTCCTGATTTTTGACATCAGATTTTCCGCTCTAATCACCTTTAATTAGGGATAAGATAATAAGATTGCTCTGTGTTGGGGATATCCATGAATCCTCTCTACCTAAGAAGATCAACACATTCAAGATTTCAAACTGTTTGATGAATCACACAATAACTCACACAATTATCTTAATAAAAAAAACTCAACAGATATTAATAGATCATCACCTCATATATTAGTAGACCAATCACCCTTCGAAGTTTACGGAGTAATTCGTAGCGCCCACTCCAGTCCTCACTACCATATATTCAAACTGGCTGCTTATTTTCTAGTCATATATAGGCTAGGGTCCAAGTCACTAGCTCTTCAACGTACTACTTTCAATGTCCAAAAGCAAAGATGCTCCGGCATTTCCACATCCCTCACATGCTAACTTCGAGTTGCACAGCGTATCCATGTACACTGTGCTGTACATCATGGATCGCCAATAAGTCGATTCCCTAGCCGATCACATTCTGGAAACAAATCACACCAATCTGATCGATCCAGTAACCAGATCGTCCAAACAGGCCCACGATGTGTCCAGCCGGGGGCCCAGATTTCGGTGAAGCAAAGGGGGTGCCCGAGCCCGGATTGCCATAAGGCCCGTACGTCTTCTTGTTGGTGATGAACTGGATGGACAATATCAGGTCTGCCACACCCCATGCCGGGCCGTGCGTGCCCTTCACTTGCACCAGATACTCATCCGGGGAATTCAGAGGTATCTGCACAAGAGTATTGCCACAGCTGCAATCGGTCAAGACTATACACGCGTCACACAACTTCACATGCATGAAACTGAGGCGATTCCTAACAGCAATCCATGGACGCTGGCACGAGTGAGTGATTCAAGTCCAGAGTCTGTAAACTGTTTGTTTCTTTACAGAGTCCTTACAAGAATGATGCATGTGAGGTGATCTTACGGTAGCAACTGCGCCACTCTTGTCGCCATTGTCGCCGCCGTGTACGGCTCCCACAAATTCTTCGCCGCCTTGAAGATAGGTGACCTGGAGCTTGGCGATCAGGTCATTGTGGTACGTGACCACGATTTGGGAGATTTCACCGCGGCCCTCGTAGAAGTGCCCTCCTCCATGTCCTCCGAAGTGTGGAACTACCACCTTTGAATGCGATGGAGCTGCTGCAACAAAGGCACCAAGCTGATCGAGCAACCAGCCCGATCGGCCGTAGAAGCCAACGATCTGAGCGTGGGAGCGGGTCTGGAACGGGTCTCCTGAGGCATTGCCAAAGGGCCCGTGAACTTTCTTGTCGGTGATGAATTGAAGCTCAGTGATGTCACCAGCGTAAGCCCGCCGTGTGCCAAACCGGAAGTTCCCGTCACTTGGGCCAGATACTCATCGTCACCAAACTTAATCTGCAAGAAGTTGATCAGACGATCAGTGCTTTATTTGTGCGGCGCTAATTAGTACCTCCGATCCTACTTCTGCGTTTAGTTCGATGTAGTTAACCATGTATTCCCATGCAATTGTCAGTCATTTGCTACGTACAAGCTTTGAGGCAAGGCCATGCTTGTTCTGACTACAAGCCTGGGAAAGGGTCCCTCGGGCGCCCAGTGGGACCCTTTCCATAAGGGCCGTAGGTCTTCTTGGTGGTGATGAAGGTGAGGGATGTGACCATGGGAGTATAGTATACACCGGGTCTCACCACGGCACTTGTTCCTTTCACGTGCATCAAGCGCTCCCCACGGGCAAAGTCCAGCTTAATCTGCATGTGCACACCGTACATATTCCACTTGGAATTAGATACGCAAACGCTACACATATACGCGCGGTCAGTTTATCGGAAATTAATAGTGATCGACAAGCTGCACGTTTCGATTCACTGCTAGTCATCGGTGAACAATAATTTGTTAATTCTGATCAACGACGCACCATGTGTGCATGTAGGAAGAGGAATTCCTGGTGCTCGAGAGGGGGACCATCATCTTTGGATTTGAGGATTCTCGCACTCTAACCAGACGGACCAAAACAAAATAAAATGTAAAAATGTAACTGTATGTATTAATCTGACCGATCGACATGGGATAGTAATGAAATTAAAGAATTGATAGGGAGGTTGAAGTAAGCGGTGCATACCTCGGCAACTTCTGGACCCTTGGATCCGTGAAGTGCACCATGGAAAACGTGAGTGGTCTTATGTCGGTACTTAGCCTGCACGGACCAGACCAAATGGGAATCATAGGTGATGGTTATGTGAACAACATCACCGACTCCGTCATAGAACGGAGCTCCGCCGGGACCCCCGAAAGGTCCCTGAGGGACCACATCGCTGGGAGCCACGATCACCGAGGGAGCAGCCATTTCGATGGATAGGTCGCTAGCTCTTGCAGCTGAGCGTCTGACTGTGCTGTAGTCCTGAGAGATATGATGCAAAGGAAGTCGTGAATACAGACTGAGGAATGCGACTCATAAGCCTGGTTATTGGAGATCATAGGGTGTGATATATATACTGATCGGACAGTGCCTTAATTGGTTGCATGTTGGCGAGTATATATGGTAGTGGAGCAGGTAGAGCCTTGATGAATTGGAGTACCACCCCATGAGTAACTCGTGCCTGCTCTCGATCACAGGATGGGCTCCACCCGTGAGGCAGTGTTAACTTATATCAGTTCCTGTTTTGAATTAGCGGAGGGTCCATTCAAGCTAATACGAACCACATAAGTTGTCTGCAGTGCTTTTTCCAAGGCGTTTTCAATGTGATGTTTGATTTAAATTGTAATTAGAGAGGAAAGACTTGATATGTCAATGTTTCCAACATGTATATAAAACACATAGTACGAGATGAAAGCAATATTGTAAACAATTAGCTATCAAAAGCACTAGAATAGCTTTGTCAGTAGTGGTTTTAATGACTCACCAAGGACTTTTCTAAATGTTAAATAACAATTTTTTGGTATAAATTTTGGGATAATTGAATGAGAATGATGATCATCTGAATGAAAGTAAATTGAAAAATTTACACTACAAAATTGTTCTTTGAATGAAAATCAAGACTTTCTTGTCCCTAGCTACTCTCCAAAAGACTCTCCAAAGGACTCTCTAGAGCAGTCAAAACAAGGGCGGGCACAAGGCACCTTTAGCTTGTATTAGCTTGAATGAACCTAAGATGGATGGCAGTATTTGTTTAATTGGGACTTTTCCATCATATTGGGACTTTTTGAAACTACAAGTGGCATTTAGATCCAATGGGCAATTGCCCACTACACCTATTGCACATTTCAAAAGTGCCAATATGGTGAAAAAGTCACAACAACGGGTTTGTAGTTTCCTCCTTACATGACCAACTAACTTTTATTAGAAGACATTGAAGAGTAAACCTGACATCTATTTGAGTAAGGACAGGGTTGGGCCCCTCATGGCTCATGGGGAGGGACTTAGTTGAGATGATGACTCATGTTGCACCTTATAGATTATGTTTATGTACTCGTGAGTTACATTTACTCAACTTGTGATAACCCTTGTGACTACAAATCCACTTGTAATTAACAGGTGATGCAAGAGTTACTTAATTGGTTAAATGTGTACGACCACTAATCTTCGAATGGAAATGTTGATATATGTGTTGTCGCTAGTAGTGGTTTTGAACCTTCAGACATGAGAATTTTTTTATCTCCATAGATTTGGTTCGCTCAACGGAAATGATCTCCTCTCAGCTCTTAATTGCAAAAATCCCCTTTACATGTTGGGTAAAAAGCATAAACTGAACACGCAGAGAGTAATCATTCTCCCTTCATTAACAGATTTATTACAAGGTTTGCAATTCGGATGAGCATATGGGGAACCCACTGTACCGAATACAAGTGCCCAGAGAGGATTTACTTGATAGATGCTTAGTTCATGGTAGCAGTACACAGTCACAAATTCAACATCAATTTAGCTGATATTAATTCCATCCATTCAGCATCTAAGTTGTTGCAGCAGGGGAGTAACATTCTTAACCCCAAAAGGACCACATCTATGTTTTTCTCCAGACACTCCAAAGTGCCCTTTCTCATGGAAAAACAAAATAATAGTTTTTGATCTAAAACCCATTTGACCGATTCAACCGTGGGATATTCCAAAGAACTTGAATGTGTCACAACCTACAGATTTTCAACCGTTCACGGTTCTTCAATAGTAAGATTATAAGCTTCAAAGTTGGTAGCACTTTCTTTTTTGGCTTGCTGCCCGAGTTTGAAACTTTTTGAAAATGTCCAAAATGCAAAGTTTAGTCTCAATTTCGGTAAAATGAATTTGGCAGTTGTGTATATGGGGTGTTAGCTCATTGTGAACAAAAATTCAAATGCATAGCTCATTGAATGAAAATTTTCAGGAGCTGCCCGCAATTAGGTTTTCACCTTTGCATGATTGTATCTTTTGATCTATACATCACCTACATACAAAAATTACCATCCCATCTTTGTTACAAAGAGTAGAATCACCATGAAAAATATCAAAAATTGAGGATCAACACTCATTCAATATGAGTTGACTGAACTTGATAAAATCAACCTTGGTCCTTTAGGGGTTAATCAAGGAGCTACTTCAACACCCTTTGCTTGCAAATTAGTGGCTGTCAAATTCCTGTAAGTTGTGAGAAAGTAGGAGACACCAAAAGCTAGAAGAAGGTAGATAGATGCTGACCAATCTCTGACTGAGCACCATGCATGCTCTGAATAGTGAACGTTGAATGATGCTCTGTTAGTGTAGTGATAGCCGCACATTCAATCATTCTACCGATTTCCATACAGACATACCACGTCTCCAGCTGACCTTGCAACCAGCGTTTGTCTTACTCGACGTACACTTCTGACAAAGTGTCAAACACGACGTCGAGGACGTACAGTAGACTCCGTCTGTCACAAAAGCATTTATATATATACAGAATATTCTAGAATATTTTGAATATTCGGGGATATTTCATCCAAGTTGTCTAAGATATTTGACACTCTAGACAGTCTATGTTAGACGTCAAGTTGAAAGACATGACAACCTTACTAGCTTGCAATGTACTCCGTAATGTTTAAGCGGTAGAGATCTGGCCACCTTTCAGGTGATATAAATGTTCACGTGCATATTAAGTGGATTTCACGCAGATTGTCATGTACCAGAGAAGGGAGAAGAAGTGCGTTTCGTCAAAAAACGTGCTTATTCACTGGAAGCAGAAGTGACGCTTGTGACTGACTGTAAATCAGGAAAAGTGTCACTTTTATTTGTCTGTTGTGACGAACCCGACTGACAAGCACCACTTTTATTTGTCTGTTGTGACGAACCGGACTGATGAGCACCTCTAATGGCAGTCAAAAGCGACACATTTCCTACTAGTGATTGAAGAGCTTACACACTGACTGACGGTAAAAGGACTCCCCACTGTGTACCGACGTTCAATTGTCGGTTCAAGGTACACAATCATGGTCAACAGAGGATTTCGAATGGCTCATGGGCCATTCACACCGGACCCCTGCTGCACTTGCTTTTGCCTCTCACTATTGCAGGAGGGTACTAAGTTACACTTGTAAACCATAATTAAACAGTTTGCAACACTTGTGAGAGTTTGTCTTAGTTCCCTTTGAAATTTTATAAACACTGGAGTTGTATTTCTTCGTTCTGTTGAATGAATTTCTTGTCATTTGCATTCAAAAAATAAAAATTAACCTAATAAATAACAAACGCATCATGTGCTTTCTTCTCATAACTTTCTTCTCATAACATTCAGTAGCATGCACTGTCCCTGTCTTGGCTCTGCAATAGATGTGTGGAATATTCCACACCCAAAAATTCTTCATTAGTAGTTAAGAGGACTAGTGCTCTATTACGTTATGCAAGTGTGCAGATTGTAGTGTTTTTACTTGTACCTACTGATAAAAGTAAGATAATCTTTTACGAGGGGTAAAACTACTGATATACTTTGCTAGCTGACCATGACTGTGGGTAGTACCATTCATGACTGTGGGTACTGGGTAGTACTGTACTACCTTGAACCATACCGACAGTTGAATGTACTGTACACAGTGGACCTTGTTCTCTCTATCAGTCAGTTTGTAAGCTCTTCAATAAGCACGTTTCTTCTTTAATTTCACTGTCAGTCAATTTGTAAGCTCCGTCTTCAATTAAGTTATATGCACGTTTTCTTACGAAACGATTTTAACCCCATATTCATTAAATTGGCCAATCTTGATTATATTGGCCGCTCAAATAGTGTGATTTCAATTCATTTACTCTCTTTATTTGAATAGTGTGGCGGCCAGTATAAATAAAATTGGCCAATTTAATGAATATGGGGCTTTTTCCTCTCCCCAGTCTGATGACAATCTGCGTTAAATCCACTTAATGTACACGTGATAATTCATTTCCACCGACAGGTAGTCGGATCTGGCTACAACCGAATCTTTTTAACAATATGCTGCAGCAAGGTTGTCATGTCCGATAATGTTTTCCCACTTCATATTGTGTCAAACGTTTGACGTGGACTCTCTTAACCCGTAAGTGCCCAAGGGTTTTCTTGAAATGCTAAATGTGTTATAATGTTCATCTTACTCAACTCTTGCAAGCTTCAATGTTTGAGCATATGTGGAATACAACATTAAGACAACATTCATATGGTTAAATTTTAAAAAAATGTTTTGAATTTTTTAATAATCAATAAATTATAAGATTTTTTTTGAAAACTCATAAAAAATACATGAGTGTTTAATCACTTTGACTTGGAATCAAGTTTGATAGGTCAAAATCATTGGTTTTATATGGTAGTTACCTTGTTCATGTTAGAATTAATCTTATTTGTTAGAAAACCTATAAATTTCATTTTGGGTAGATTTTCGAAATTGTGACAATTTGAGATGTTGTCACTTTGAGGACGTTTGAGAAAAATCAGTAAATGTCTTTTCAGATTTTCTTTAAAAAAAGTTGCTAAGTTTCAAATTCTCAATATCTACAACTCTTTTTTGTGCAAAAGTTATGGACGTTTAAAGTGGGCTAAACTTTTTTTAAAGTCTGAAATTTTGGATCAACCAAGTATGGTCGATTAGGCAGTTAGAGGTTAACTAGACAAGTATCAATAAACTAAGTTATCCTTAAGAAAAAAGTTGTGTTTGAACAAGATACCGGCCATGTGTTTTGCTTTAATATACTCTTATTTGTTCACTCTAAATAGTTCAAAGATGTAAAAGAGCTTAGTGACCTCTCATTATTAAGTGTGTAAGAGCTTGGCAATCTTCAAACTCATGCACAACTAGTTTAACTGTCAAAAGACACTGAGTTAAATTAATTTACTATGAGTTTGAAGAACACCAAGCTCTTACAAACCTAATAGTGATAGACCAATAGGCTCTTTCAAACTTCATAACTATTTATACTGAACAAATAAAAGCACATTAAAACGAAACACCTGGTATATATTTTACTCAAATACCTCTTGACTTTTAGGATAACAGATAACTCCAATATGTGAGACAACTTGGATGATGTATTCCTGTATATCCAAAATATTTCAGAATATCTTTATTTATTTATATATATATATATATATATATATATATATATATATATATATATATATATATATATATATATATATATATATATATATATTTAAAACACACGTTTGTCTAACGCACAGGTCTACTATACGTCTACGTCGTGACACTTCACTACCAGAAAGTACTTCACTAGCCAATTGTGTGGAATCCTTCTCTGCTTTGTGTGGTGAAAAACGACACCGATATCTACTCAGTGCTTTGTCTAGCTAGCTAGTGCTCGAGGAAGACAACGCTGATTGCAAGGCTCAGCTGGAGACTCAGTATGTCTATGGAAATCGGTAGGATGATTCAGTGGCTATCACCACACAGAGCATGCCATCTCTCTAAACTGTTAATCTGAAATTCACTATACATCTGGGGTAATTAATGCCGTGTTCGATCAGAGACTCAAAAGCCAGGCTCGCACTGTAGAGAGAGCAAGCATCGTGCTCAGTCACGGAGTACGTGGTCAGCATGCATCTATCAGAGGCTCCTGCTTGCAGAGATAGCTCCAGATTATGCACAAAAAGAAATTAAATACCTAACTTCCTTGTGCAACTGATGGGTGTTGATTAAAAATGTTACACTCCCGGCCTACTATTACAATGTTGAAAGGAGAAAATTAATTTACCACCTAAATTGGTTTTGAACTTGTGACTTGGATCACACTGCCAACATGAACTCAGCATCGTACGAGTTTATCCTTTGATATATTTCGTTCGATATCTCTGCATGGAAGCACATGTCTGTACACGACACTTTTATTCCATATAGCTCGTTTACATTAAAAAAAAAGTCACTAATAGATGTGACATTGACTTTACTGAACACTACTTCTGGACAAATATTCAAATACAGAGAATGCCTTCTGGAATTATGTTAATCTAAAACTTACTAAGCAGAGAGTGCTATCTAATCTGAAACTCCTTTAAATGTGTCAAAAAAATAAAAATAAAAACATTAATCTGAAACTCAGAGTCTGTACAGAACTTACCATATAAAATATTTGTCTGAAATTTGGAGCCTGTCATGATCGATCTGAACACTCAAATGTCAGGCGTTCACTGTAGATTACCATATATGCACGGTGCTCAGTCAAGGAGTCGTTAACTGGCATCTATTTATCTTCTTCTAACTTTTGGTACCTCCTACTTTGAGTACTTTCAATCATATATTGATCAGAAAAAAGAAAAAAGAAAAAACATTAATCTGAAACTCAGAGTCTGTACAGAACTTACCATATAAAATATTTGTCTGAAATTTGGAACCTGTCATGATCGATCTGAACACTCAAATGTCAGGCGTTCACTGTAGATTACCATATATGCATGGTGCTCAGTCAAGGAGTCGTTAACTGGCATCTATTTACCTTCTTCTAACTTTTGGTACCTCCTACTTTGAGTACTTTCAACCATATATTGATCAGAACTTACAGGAATTTAATTTGAAGCCCACTAATATGCAAGATAAGGGTGTTGAAGTAGCACCTTGATTAAAAAACGTTACAGTCACGGTCCCTGCTTCATGTAACAACATAGATGTTGAAAGGATGGAATTAATATCCACTTGATTGGTTTTAATTGAACTTATGACTGTTAACTGTGTACAGCTACCATGAGTCCAAATACTAAGCTAAGCATCATTCAAGTTTACTCTTCAGACCAATTGGATTCGGTACAGTGGGTTCCCCATAATTGCAATTGGCCAACGTTATCAAGCTCATTGCCAATGTTAACAAGCTCATTTGACAAGCTCGTAGTCAAGAGCTTCAGTTAACAAGCGTGACAACGAGCCACGTTAGGCAAGTTTGACTACGATTGCCATCCAACGGGTCCGACCCGTTAACCCTTTAGTGCCTAGGGTACTGTAGCAGACAGCTCTGGATTTCAGTGGGTTTTTCCACTGTGGTTGAGACTACCAAAAATAGAATGGGTTAAATTAGAAAGTAACCGTACAATTCTATTCTCAACTCGAGAGCACACATTTTATTAAAATTTGAGAATCATCCGATGGTGGGATCGGAAGATTATAGTATGTATTTGAACTGTATAATGCACGCTCAAAAACGAGATTTTGGGAGGGTGTGTGACTTCAAAGTTAAATAGAATCTGAGGTAAATTTTCAAAAATAAAAGCAAAGACGTTCAGCTATGCCCTATGTCAACACCTCTCCGTTGCAATCTTTCATATCAAAAATAGACTCACACATAATTATTGTGAGATTTATAAGTGAAAGTGACTTGTCCATGTACGGTTTAGGACAAAATTTTATACGTTGAAAATTGACAGGAGTGGGTACATTAGTCAAGATCGGATTACACACACTAATGGAAGATGAAGAAGAGAACACAATCCAAAAAAATAAAACAAGATAACAAACTTCCAAACACAAGAAATACTACACAATACATATGTTGTATTTGTAAGTATTTACTGTATTTTCAAGTATTTGCAGTATTTTTGCGTTCTGTTGATAGGTATTTTGATAGTTGTACAATTCCAAATTGAAAATTTCTTTTTCTGGAAGGTGCGTAATGTATGTGCGCAAATCTGAACTTTAGAACTGAAGTTCCAATTCTTCACGGATTCTCTGTTATTTGCATTTCCGACGTTGCAGTGACCATAATCTGGCTTGCTAGGCACTAAAGGGTTAACAACCTGACCTCTAATGCAAAGCAAGAACTAAATTAAGTTAACACGGGCCGGGTGGAACCCAGCTTGTGAGCGCGGGCACGAGTTGCTCATGGGGTAGCAAGGCTCTTTTTTCGCACTGTAGCAGTGCTCCATGCATGCAATGGAAGACGGTCCCTCCAGATTTAGACCACTGTGACTGTGCCACGACATCGGAGTCTGGCTCCAAGAAGCCAGAAAAAAAATCCCTGTGGGGTAGTACTCTTAGTCATCATGGGTCTGCCCGCTCCAGTACCATACTCACCAACATGCAGACAAGGCACTGCCCGATCAATATATATATCACTCACTACGGGCTCTAATAACCAGGCTTATGAGTCGGATTCCTCTGCAATCAGAACTTCCCCTGCATTACATCTCTCACTCAGTGAGTCAGGCAGTTCAACATCCAGTCTACCGAGTCATATCAAAGAGCCAGGTGAGCGCTGCAGTCAGATTCTCAGCTGTGAACAGCGATCCATTCATCGATATGGCTGTTCCCTCGGTGCCCCTGGCTTCCCTCGACTCGGTGGTCCCTCAGGGACCTTTCGGGGGTACAGGCGGTTCTTCGTTCTATGACGGAGTCGGCGATGTTGATCAAATCACCATCACCTATTCATCCCAGGTGGTCTACTCGCTGCAGACTAACTACCGACAGACTGCCCACCGCGTTTTCAGTGCTGCAGAACACGGATCCAAGGGTGACAAAGTTGCTGTGGTACGCACCGCCTACTTCAACCTCGCTATTCATCCTTTAAATTCATTACTATCCCCGTGTCGGTCAGAATATACTACATGTTGCATTTTTAGATTTCGTTTCGTTTTGCCCAGTCTGTCCCTTTGGATTAGACTGCAGCTCTATTATTGAATTCAGAGAATCCTCAAATCAAAAGCTGGTGATAGTTCCCATCTCGAGCACCTTGAACCCCTCTCGCTACATGCCGGGCTACGTCGTTGATGATCAACAATAGTAAGCAGTAGTAATATTTACCGATGACAAGCTTGCAGTGAATCGAAACATGCAGGTACTCGATCACCGTTTCCGATACACTGACCGGATATGCAGCGTTTGCGTAACTGATTCCAGCTGGAATGTTTACTGTGTGGGCATGCAGATTAAGCTGGATTTTGCCCAAGGGGAGCGCTTAAAGCAAGTGACAGGAACAACTGCCGTGGTGAGACCCGGCATATACAATAATCCCATGGTCACATCCCTCACCTTCATCACCAACAAGAAGACCCACGGCCCGTATGGAAAGGTGGACGGCCAGCCGTTTCAGAGCTCCCCGCACGGCAAGGTGGTGGGCTTCTTCGGCAGATCTGGACAGCTCATCGACGCTTTCGGGACCTTCACGGACTTCTCTGACTCACCCACCGATTTGGTAGCGGACGGACCCTGGGGAGGCGACGGAGGCACCGTGTATTACGATGGCCGAGCAGACAAGATCAAACAAATCGACGTGGAGTACGACGAAATCGAGAAGGACACCAACGGCGCCATCATCTCTCTGAATGTGACATATGATCAAGGCGACAAGGGCTTCGTCTCATCTAAACATGGTGGTTCTGGTGGCACCACTACACCGGTACAGACTGTACATATTTCACATGTAGATTAGATCTCGTTGTTTATAGAATTATTTTCTTTAGACTAGTCATATGGAGCAAGCATCAATGGCTTTTGTCTTAGAAGGAAGTAGCAAATCACAGACTGTAATTGAAAGGAATGACGACATGATATCGAACGTAACGCTAACGCCGCACAACACTTCTGATCATCTGATCATATTGTTGCAGATTGTGTTTGATGACGATGAGTATCTGGCCCAAGTGACGGGAACGACCGGTCTCGCTTCCGTTTTGGCACAAGGCAGGTCTACGTCTGTCAAGGCAGTGACATCACTGAGCTTCATCACCAACAAGAAAGTTCACGGGCCGTTTGGCAATCCCTTCGGAGACCCGACGTTCGAGAGCCGCCTCGACAGCCAGATCTTGGGTTTCTATGGCCGATCGGGCTCGTTGCTCGATCAGCTTGGTGCCTTTGTTGCAGCAGCGCCCCCGCCGCCAGTGGCGGAAAGTGCACGCTACGGAGGACATGGGGGAGATCCCTTCTACGAGGGCCGCGGTGAAATAACCCAAATCGTGGTCACGTACCAGACAGACCTGGTAGCCAAGCTCCAGCTCACCTATCTTCAAGGCGGCGAACAGTTTGTGGGAGCCGTTCACGGCGGCGCCAATGGCGACAAGAGTGGCGCCGTTGCTACCGTAAGATCACCTCACATGAATCATTTTAGTAACATTTGACTGTGTAAAGAGCCAAACGATTGGCAGACTCGATTTGCACTAGAATCACTCACTCGTGCCAGCATCCATGGTTTCATTGTTGTTAGTAGTTATCGACTGTCGCCTCAGTTTCATGCATGTGAATTTGTGTGACGCGCGAACAGTCTTGACCGATTGTAGAGCCTGTGACAATATTCTTGTGCAGATACATCTGAATTCCCCGGATGAGTATCTGGTGCAAGTGAAGGGCACGCACGGCCCGGCAAGGAGTGTGGAAGACCTGATATTGTCCATCCAGTTCATCACCAACAAGAAGACCTACGGGCCTTATGGCAATAAGGGCTCCGGCACCCCCTTTGCTTCACCAAAAGCTGGACACGTCGTGGGCCTGTTTGGCGGATCTGGTTACTGGCTTGATCAGATTGGTGTGATATATTGTTGCTCCCATTTCCAAAAACCCAGCGGCGATCCATGATGTGTTGTGCATTAGAGATGTCGAATAGGCTGTTCGACTCGAAGCTAGCCTGGGACTCTGGGAGGGATGTGGAAAGGCAGGGACATCCTCTCATTTGGACATTGAAAGTATTACGTAGAAGATCTAGTGACGTCCGTGGACCATAGACTTTATGACCATCAGGACTTCGTAACTAAGCAGTCTGTTTGGATGGTAGTTCTAGCTCACTTAGTTACTACTGAGGGCTGCAGACGGTGCTACTAATTATGTGATGGTGATGGATCCATGAACATATGAAGCACTTGTGTTGAGTTTTTATATTAAGATTATCGTGTGAGTTATTGTGTGAGTTATTGTGTGATTTATTCAGCTTGAAATCCTGATTGAATGTGTTGAGAATAATGACGCTCATTCCAAGCTGTCTTTGGGGATGTCTGGCTGCTCCATTCATGTGTATATTCATAAATATTCTAGCTGCCAGGGCTCCCAGAATGATGCTACAATATCATGAACGATTGTATAAAGTAATCTCGACCTTGTTAAGCAGATTACAAGCTTTGCAAATCAGCTGAGTTAGTACATGGGGAAGTGGGGAACGGGTACATTCCCAGTATAACGTCCCAAGGAAACTGTAACCAGTGATTAATTTAACAGATTGTTAAGCAACACTCTTATCATTTGAATAGATAATGAAATACTCACTACTAGGTTGTTACACTAGCTGCTACGGCGCTAACGTAGCAATATACACTGGGAATACACTGCGAGCCTAATTTCAAAACGTAGCGGTTGCTGAACCAGACGTAGCTCGAAATTTTCCTACGCTACGGGCGTAACGATATCTACGATGTACTATGAGCTGGGAGCGTCTGTGTTCCATTAGTACTGGCGTTCCCTTCGGGTGCAGAAGATCGGTGTTTCAGCACGTGGTGTCCCCTCATTCTGCCAAACTGCAGTTCCTTCGAAGTTTTAGCTTCTTAACTCGGCGGTAATAAATTTACTTACATGCTGTGAATAAGGGTACTTTTACCGTGTCCTCCTCTTTTTATCGAAGGGGAAAAAATCTAAATTTACCCGCGTGGACATGAAATCCGTGACCGTAAATTGCAATTTACTTTTCACTGCCGTGAAACCAGAGCCACTTGCTGCTCATTCGAAGGGGACCACGAAAATGAGATAGGAAAGTTCGTGGCTCATGTCACTGCATCACCTCGCGGTTGTTACAGCAATTGTTGACTATTTAGTTACTAATTTGGGATTTACATGTGTCATAGTAGTCGGAAGTCCCATGTTTCTAATTTAGTGCTAACTGCCTTTTACCCTTGCCCAACACGTGCACATCCATTTCGACTTTTCATTTGCGTTCTACATTCGATGTTTGGGCTCCCCGTGGCAGTGTATACCTCAGTAATCGTGATTCCAGTAGAATTTGGCTACTACAGTACTCGTGTCTGAACCATATCCATGGTTTTGTAATATATACAATTATTTTAATATGCTATTATTTCAATCACACATTCATGATGCACCGATAAATGTTCTTGAGCGGCTTCGGAATCTCTCTACAAAGCCAGCTTTCAGTTGGTTTTCTAGAATATCCAAAGTAGTCACTCTATATATGACTCGTACTCAAAACTCATAGTTGTCTACTGTACGTAGTTCACAAAACATGACATTCATTTGTTTCTATCACTATATACAAACATCACAAAGAAAATGTTGTTTACTTATCGTCCTTCAACTGTTGGAATCTGATGGCGCTGTTGTGTTGCTTCAACCACTCACATTAAAGACTTCCTTCTTCCTCACCGTCGTTGTTGCCTTTCGATCCTGTACTTCTACCTCCCCCATCGTCTTCTTCCTCTTCCCCAGCATATTCGTCATCTCTTTTGTCGTCCTCCTCTTCGGAGTCAGATTCCGTAGAGGCTGCAGATCCTGTTTTCCCACTTCCGGTTGCACTGGACCCAATGTCGGTATCAACGCCCTCACTGTGTCCATCGTCCTCATCATCCGATGAAGTACTAGCGCTCTCGTCCTCGATGCTCAACTGCTTAGTCCTTGTTTCTATAGTCTGTCCCTTTCGTTTACTTCCCCTGCGTTGTGTTAATTTTTTTTTTTCCTCCTGATATGGAACCGCTTGTGCCTCTGCCTCGACGCTTTTTCCCTTCCTGTACCTCCCATGTGTGCGCTCAAATAACTTTGGCACCCCCTCCCTCTTAGCAAAGTCGACCTCTTCACTGGTTACTGGACGCTTGAATTCAGCCTCCTGGACAGTCACAAGAAATGTTGTTATGAACAACCTCACGCCTTTCAGTAACAACTTATTTGAGAAAATGAAAACTGAACAAAAACAACGTGCTGGACAAGTACAATGTCCTCTAGAGTATTAAATATTGAGTGGGATGTCTCATAAAACCAGGTTCTGGAGCATGCAAAAGTTGAATGACTTAGTTCAATAAATCCTAAAGATCTGCATGAGTGCAACGTCCAAAACACACTGTTGTAACCAAAAAGAATTCTCAAACTTAGCCGCTACTACATGCTAAAGGGCAATGCGCAAAATCCAACACTGTGTAGTATGTACCATAAATAATTACCAGTTCAGTGTTTCATACAGAAGATACTAGTGAAATGTATTACGTATCATAAACAAACACCAGTCCAGCGTTTCTGTACAGAAGCTGTAGTACAATGTCCAGTTCTACCCTTTATAATATATAAGTACAGAACATACAAGCCCAGTACTTTGTCTACATTCATTTCCAAAATAACTTACATAAGGTGCTGTTTGTAATTCATCAACTTTACACATATACTAATAGAAATTCCATACAGAAAAGTCACTAAACTACCCACACAATGTCACATCACATTCACAATGTACAATGGAATTCTAAAAGTTGTGAGAAAACTTACAAATTTGCTCATGAGCCTAGCAACTCCGCCTGCACCTAATCGATGGGTGAATTTAATCCTCCTGGTCCTTTCAGTCGCAGCGACTTTGCATTTATTAGATTTGTCAATGTAGTTAGAGGTAGAAATCGAATCCCAAATTGCATCCCATGATTCCCTTGTCAATCCATGGGCAATTGGGGTATGATCCTTGCATCCGTTCTCTTTCATGTGATTTCTCACCCTAACCCTCCGCTATCTGATATTGTTGGCTACCTCAGAAAGTACAAATTTTTCTTCATAATCACCAAGGTAGATACTTTTCACACGCAATTTAAACAATCGAACCATTTCCGGGTCCTGCTTAGACCAAGGCAAATGCCATTTAAAAACCCATGGTGCTCTATTATGCAAATAACTTTGCATATGGGTCCAAAATTTACCTATGGGTTGCCCTAATGCATTCGTTTCACAAGCTGGGACATCTTTCACACTATCCCATGTTCCAATACAATGGAGATCTGACAGCGCCCTTGTAGATTGGCCACCACTGTTACTGCAAATATCAAGTGCATGGGATTTTCGAGTGTTGCCGGTCTTACCACTGTTTAAGTTCTTCAATTTGTCCACAATTGTTGATTTTGTAGCTTTCTTGGATGACTGCCCTTTCTTAGTCTCATTCGGTGACTCTCTTGATCCACGCTGCTTCCCCTTACTTTTGGCCAATAGTCTGGTCTTCTCTTCCTGCAGTTCCTTGACTGTTCTCTGAAGGGTCTCCAACTCCACAGCTTTC
The DNA here is from genome assembly GCA_022496805.1 of Pohlia nutans. Classification (NCBI taxonomy): domain Eukaryota; kingdom Viridiplantae; phylum Streptophyta; class Bryopsida; order Bryales; family Mniaceae; genus Pohlia; species Pohlia nutans. The sequence goes on along the minus strand of CM040091.1, from coordinate 12,191,521 downwards.
CCTCCGTCAGGCTTCATGGTTGTTTTACGGTTTATCTTCGAAGGCTGCCCATGTTGAGCATGACGTGTAGACTTCAACTTTTTCTTCAATTTCTCAGTGCCCGGTTGCAGAATGTCCTGCAATTACAATACATTAAACTTTATTAGTTCTGCTTGTACTGTGTAGTACATGCACACGGGAACAATTCAACAATAACAAACTTCAAAGTCTTCTCTCTACACACAATCAGGAGACATGTTAAACAAATTACTACATTGTATTAGTAAGCTCGGAATACCACACTATGTCCTTTTTACATCATAACAGTGCATGTTTACTAATGGAATTCATCTGCTACATACATATTACAATTTACGTAATCTACAATCAATGAGATCAAAGCAGAAAATAAAGACCACTATGACATCTGCCCTCTTAAACGAAATCCATCTACTTTCTTGCAACCCGGTTCTTTCAACCTAACACTATTCTGTGATAACAATCACAATAATTTACAAATCATTTACTTAAACCTGCGTTTAGAATTAATTAACAAGTGCAGAATGTCAGAGGATGAAGTTACGCTCATGTTGTTCTCCTCTGGCATTGCATTTCTTGAAAATCCTCATAATTCACCTACTATAACCCTATTCAAAAATATTTCACGTGTACCTCACTACATATTCCACACATTGCCCGTACCTATGTCTTCTTGTTTACTATTTCACATTGTAGCAAGTCCACATTGACATACCTAATTCTTTAACTGGGGAAATTCCAAACTAAAACATAAAATACCAAAATGTATGCATTGATTATCAACAACTACTATAGTGTGTTTTCAATACTTTTTTATAATAATTAAAATCGATGACTTTCATTGATAACAAAACATAGTCCCATCCAATAATGGCCTCACTGTTCCTCTTACTCTTCGTAATTTATTGTAGTAATTTTTAACAATCTTGAACAACGCACCTCTCACGCACACTTTTGTGATTTGTAGGTCCTAGCTACTTTGTATAACGCCCTACACGTATCATCCAGTACCTAATAAAATATTCTAAAATTATCTGCTGTACATGCACAGGGGCAGTAATCCACAATTACAAACAACATATTTTTATTTCTACAGTAATCCAACTATATTGAACAAAAACTAGTAAAAGCATTTCACTTACTTAGCAACTAATAGCAAATCATAACTTGTTTACTTCACCTCATCGCATGGTAACCAATGGAATTCAGCTACTACAGACTTATTACGTTTTAATCCACAAAATCTGAATGACTTCTTATAGTACAATAACATTAGTTCCTCTCTGTTACTCTACTTGTTGAAAATCGTTCGAAATCACCCACTACATTTCTAATTGAGTCTAATTCACATCAACGTTGATACATATTCCACAGATTGCATGTCAATAGTCCTGGATTTGTATACTTTAAGGATTTGATATGTCATTGTGCACTTTTTAGCATACATGATTCTAAAAGATAAGACGAAGGTAACAAGTGCACAATGACAGACATAATCGTTTCAGTATAAAAATCCACAACTTTACACATATAAAACCAATAATGCTGCATCAATTATCAATTACGTACACACTCTCTGTCCAGTTCTCCATGTCATCGATGAAATTCAATGACCTCTAGCGATGAAATAACGCAGACTCTCACAATGACTGACTGAGTATTCTTATCAGTTTCCTACATTTACTGTACTATCCTCGAACCAAAATTTGTGCCTCTCTCTTAAATTAATGTTTATATTGGTCATATACATAATTACATCATCACTACTTCACTCATTAAATCCTACAACTATTTATGTTAACAAATTATTATTTTCAGCTTCTCATATCAGTGGTTTTTTAACATATCCATTCCATCATGCAGCACCTACTGACAAAACACTTCATATGCATAGAATAATAATTTCAACGAAATAGGCATACCTTTCTCTTTCTTTCAAGAAATTTTACTTGATCTGCTGCTGGAAGTTGCTGCAACATGTCATTCAGGTCTCTCCTCACTTCCTCATGCGATTTAGTTGGAGTGCAGACGGTCGGACTGTTGATGCCACCTCCAGTCAAGGCACCCACCCCAGTCTTCAAACTTACTCCTTGACTGCCACTTCGGAATGTGCTACGAGAAGCAATCTGTTGGGACAGTACCGTCTTCTCAGTAATGAACTCACTTGGACTTTTGGGTGGAGGTGGCGGACCACTGTGAGTTGTGGCACACTGTACTGGAGTGGTAGTCACTCCCTCTTCACTTGGACTTCTCTGACTTTCGATTATCGGAACCCGTTCTGAGATGTGCGGCTCCTGCAGTTCAGGTGCATCAGTTTCTAAAAACATAGGATTGCAATTTGCTTCCAACGCTTGTAATTCGTCCGTCTGCACGAAAGCTAAAGTGCATACAAAGGAACTCGGCTGGACTTGAGCTTCACTTGGAGCAGCGTTGTTGTCGTTTACGTTTGCCTTATATTCATCGCCACTCGCAGTGTGGACCACTGCATGGCTTCCACGGGGAGTTACAGCGCTCTCTTTTGCCTGTTGTGTCGATGATGGCGAGGCATTCAGTGTGCGTTGCAACGATCTCACTGTTCCTCCGCTCCTTGGAATTTCGTGCACTCGCTGTTCTCCTGTCCTCCTCGACTGCATGCCGCTCCTACTTCTCTCCTTTGCCTCGGGTGATTCTTCTGCGCTTGCAAATTTAGTTGCAGTCGTCGTACCCTCCCTGACGCAGCCCTCATCTTCTTCCGCCGATTCGCCGCTGCTGGACGACGCATCCACGACAGGCCGATTTGCACCGTGGCCACGATATTTCTTCTTCTTCTCACTACTTCGTGAGAGAATAGTCACATTCATATAGGTATCATTCTGGGAAATGGACATTCTAACCGATGACAAATTGTTGTTTCCATCTCCAGTCTGGCGTGTAATGCACTTCTGAAAACTACGTTTCAGTTTGCTGGTACTAGGACTTGCATGCGCACTGCCTTGCTCCGTCTCTGCCGCCAAGCTTTTCCTCTTTCCTCTTGCTGTACTTGGATCGCGCCCACACTGCTGGGCCTTCGCATTCTTCCGTGCTGAACTTAGCATAGGCGGTTTTCTTGACGGAGTTGCCGTGGTGTGCAGCTTGGAGCCGCTTGTACCGCTGGACTTCCTCTTCGCGGCTCTGGCTTTAACAGCAGCACCGCTGGAATTTATTGTCGCTCCCCTGGCTTGAACTGCAGCTGGTTTCGGCATCTCCCCGCTCGGCGCTTCACCCGCCGGCGCGACTGCTTCGCCAACACCAGTCCTCGGATATAACATCTCCATAGGCTTCACCCGTAAAACATTGTTCAAGTCGTCATCGACGGCTGCACCCTGCTCGCTACGTTGAACTCGTTGGTCGTCGTTGTCCTCTGTGTGCTTCCGCTTCCCAAATCGGCCTCCTTCCCTCATAGTCACGCTAGTGTGCAAGATATGAAGCAGTTACCAACTGCGCAAAACAATACTGCCGGAGCTGTGGAACCGCCCTCAGCAATTGCGTTGATCTCTGGAGCTCTCACTTTCCGCTAACTCATCCCCTGCAGGTACGCCGCTTGCACATTCTGTCCTTCCTAACTAAAGATGCTGACTCCGCCACAACTTCCTACATGAAAATCTCGCAGAACAAGGGCAGGAGATACAGAGAATTGATTAACTTCTATGACAGACTAGAAACCTGCGCATGTAATCGTTACTAGCCCTGTCTCCACAGCAAGAAAGCGATACGACATCTACACGCAGCAAGGCGGCCTGGAGGTAGAAAATGCGAGAGAAGGAGATGACGACGAGCAGCCTGAAGCTAGCGTAGCTTCAGTTGATGACAACGTGATTCGGAAATCTGGCGTAATCTCTCAGGATGTCTTTTTCCATGCAAAATTAAGTAATGCACATCAAATCCGACGTGACCTCCTCAGTTTTTGCTGTGTGGGTAGAACAGTCTTAGTTTTTACCTCTGTTGTAATTTATGATTGCACTCACGTAATTCCCTTAGCCTTGTAATATTGTGCAGAACATAACGACAGGTGGGTTACTTCTTCTATGGTTGTTAGAAATTCACTCGTCGTTGTCATTTCACGCGTTCTATATGTCATGTGTTACAGTTTTGGTGCAAATTACGGGTAGATACACTCGCCTGAGATAGCGTGTTAGATTTACTGTATTGAAACCACAAACGTGAGCACTGTAGCCTATTTTTGGTTGAACGAAATTGGAAATTAAAATACAACCGCATTCTTAATAAGTTTTATTAACAGTGCAAAATCTTGCAAAATCTAAATTGGATCGTCTAATGTAGACTAAGGGGCGGTTTACACTATGGACCAAGAGCCATGACCAAGAAAATTAAATCATTTTCATGGTCATGGCCCTTGGTCAAGAGCCGTGACCATGAAAAATAAAAAATGCAATTTTAAATGACTTGGTCACTCTTTGTACTGTAAAGTGGATTTAGACCGGGACAAGTTTAAGCACATAATTCTCTGTTTTATCCTCCCCTTTTTCCTCCTTTCTCTTTAAATAATTGAACACTAGCCAATCAATGATTTTTTAGCCCCATGGTCTCCTAGATTATAGTTGAGTCCAGGCATTTGATTCGATCAACTAGAATCAAGGAGACCATGAAAACATTATCCATATGGGAAATTTTAGCATTTTTGGGGACCTCAAAGTTAGTGGTCATTCTCCTTATTCAAGGTAGTGTAAAGCCAAATGGGACCATGAGCTCTTTTTGGGCCAATCACAGATTGTAGAATTCCATGGTCATGGCTCTTGGTCCATAGTATAAACCGCCCCTAAAATCCACAGTGGTCAGTGGATAGTGATTTTTGACCCAATTTAATCTTCTAAGTATTCCCATTTCCACCGCACAAAGTATAAAATTTCCATCAGAAGGATAACCACAACCACCAACTATATGTTCACTATGATTGGTATGTCATTGGTCTAATTAAGTTGTGAAATAGGTGGTTGTGGGTCTGAATTGTGGTGGCCCCAAAACAAGTGTATTTGTCATCATTCGGTGATTTAGTGGTTTTAGGACATCCTTCCTTACCAATTTTACTATGGTGTACATTGATTTTAATTTTGCCACTATTAACTTCACTATTCAGCAAAAATTGTTTTATAAGTTGTTCTTCACTCTTGTGAAACTAACCTTCCCGGTAGCACTATTACGATACTTGTAAACATAATCCAGCCATTAATACGGCTAGCAATTATTTTAATCATATTTTTAATTAAAAACCAAAGAGTGCAGAAATTAATGTGCAGTTCAAAATTCGAGAATGTGCAGTTTAGCTTGAACATTGCTTAATTTTTGAAGACTCACTAAATTCCCATTTCGTTAAAACATTCCACATAGCACATTATGCATTGTATATAATTAAAGGAACAAAAAACCAAACAATTAATAATAATCTTAAATTGGGCTGCTTTGTGGTCCACATACTATACATATATATAACCAACAAATATTGGTTATGCAATGTGTACAGAAATATAACAATGCCAAGGGATTACAAGCCGGTCGGGATGGAACGATTCACCCCTGCAAGTTCTACAGAATTGCCCAATGTGATCCCCCCTACACCTAGAAGTCCCACACGGGCGCGGAAGCGAAAGGGACGAAAAAGTAAGGAACGTGAGGACATACTAGTCAACCCTGTTTATAAAGTATTCTGTCCGTGCTGCAAATGTGCTAGAAACGATAAACCGCAACTACGACTATTATCAATTGTGGAAAACCATGTCAAATTGCACAACACTTCAAGTAGATATCAGGTTCATTCACCCCTATCCTATTGTGAATTTCATGTTCCAAACGCATGTGTTGTTTGAGAAGTTATGTTGGCACTTGGAAATGTGGTGAAAATATGAACATAACTGTTTGAAATCCTTTGTTTCTGGTGGTTTTGTGGTTATAATGTTAAAAAGTTTAACAACACGTTCTAAAAATGAATTTACATTACGTCATTGAAAACGACTGTTTAGTATCAACTGGAGTCATAAATCTACTACAGTGATTAGTGTATTCAATGTGAGGCACTCTAATTGCAAACAACACTCTAAATATTAAAAAACCTACTTTTGTAAAAGCACTAAATGTTAATTCTCACACTATGTATGAACACTCGTAACAATTTGACATTCTGATCTTCTGACATATGGATATGTAGTGTCGAAAAGGAATGAAACTTGTGATGCAAGTTTAGATGGAAAATCTGACATTTTTCCTAAAAAAATGAATCAAATTCAATGATAACTGACGACGAATCCCATAGTAAAATAAGCGCCAACACTAATTACCCAGAAATTGACAATTAGTGTTAGAGAAGTAGTAGGGGTAAGCACATTATTCATCACCTCACACTAAATACAATATTTACTGTAGTGTAACTGCTTTTATAAATATTAAAAGGTCCGGGAAAAGAAATTCAAATGCAAGATACCTCCAAATTTTGACCATCACAAAAAGTTTGCCTACGTGATTGTCAGCACTGCTTAGATTTGATGACATAGGTAATACCAAAAGTATGAGATTTTCACAAGTTGAAAAAATCTGCCCTTACTTATATGAAATTATACGGCATTCAGTGGTAAAAATGAAGACAAAATATTTTTTCGATCGATATGCACTAGATGAGATTCAGGCCATCATTCATTAAGAATATGCACAGACTTTGTATTCAATAATACAAATATGTAATTATTGGTAATTGCAGAAAACATAAATTCAGTAGACGGCTAGCATAAACGACGTTGTTCCTTTTGTAAATTGGTAATCTTTGTCACTGCTTTGTATTGCATTGACGTATACGTCAATCTGGAATTACTGTGATTTTTTTGCGAATAAGACGTCCACTCCTCCAAAGTAAATATGTACGTTTCAATAGAAATATTGTTACTTTCGAATTGAATACGGATTGTGGGGTAAAAATGTGGGAACGATATCCAATCTACTGTAATCTATTCATATGCTACCATATCTTAATAGTGTACTTACCTGGCTATGTAAAGTTACTAATCACAAAACATACCATGTACTTCACATGGGAACAATAACATATATAATAGATTGCATTGAAAAAAATAATTATTTAAGAAATAAGTATATGACAATCTCAAACCCACCAAAACAACTACTTACTAAGTCCCCTTCACTACTACTTAGATTGTGACACTGTAACAACTACACTGAACAATGTATTTAGTGAGAAGTACTGAGATTGAGAACATCATTCTACATATCAAGAAACCAAAATTTGTGGAAACACTAAATGTTAATTCTCACACTATTAATAAAGAATAGTAACGTTTTGACATTGTGAGATTTTCAGATATGGATATTGAGTGTGAGTAAGGAATGGAACTTGAGGTGAAAGTTTAGATGGAGAAACAGAAATTTTACAAATTGAATTAATCAAAAGTGGATGCTAGTGCAAATGAAAAAAATTGGATGATAACTGCCAACACTAATTACGCACATAATGACAATTATTGTTAGACAAGTAGTAGGGGTAAGCACATTATTCATCACCTTATTCATCACCTGAAAACTAAACACACTATTTAGTGTACCACTCTATATGCGTTCATGTCATATTCACTGCCATTTTATTTGTGGAAGAACGTACAAGTGTATAGTCATAACATTACTGAAATGTAATCGTAGCCAATATTTAAGGTTATAATTCATTATTTTTAAATCTTACAAGTTTGGTCTGTACCCAACCACATTGTGGAATTACACCAATGATAACTCTAATAGAGATGAGGCGATCATGCACAATGTCGTACCTTCTGTTTACTACATTAAAATAAAATAAAATATCCACATTTCGTTAGAGTACTCTACTTATACCTGCATATTTACAATTACATATGTTCACATATTTATCAATATAGCTATGGATTATTTCTGATATTTAATGAACGCATTGAATTGTTTTGTGTCGTGGTTTATGGAATTAGAAATACTTGTTGCCTTGGTGTGCTTCCATGGATAGAAAGTATATAGTACATGTCCTTCAGAAGGCAAGATAGAAAGGGCAACAGAAATAAATAATTATAATTTGAAGTAATATGTAATGACCTTTTCTGGCTTTCAGAGACTGTATTGTAATTTTCAGAAACACGAATTGACAGTGTACATTCAATCCAAAGAAACAATTACCTGTAACTTCAAATTTTTGGGAAATTGCAGGAATAATGGGGTAGTTAATTTATTTGAACCGTGGGGATTTCTTTTAACGTTTGTATGCATTAAAATATTCGGTTCTAGTTGTGGTTGTGCGGTAATGTAAGATTCTAAGATAACTGTGCTTCCTCCCTCTTATTCTAACTTACCGGGATGCAATTGAGGAGTTTGTAAAAGCCTGTACAGTCTCACTAGGGCTTCCATTGACTGACTAATATTAAATCACTCTGATGGCAGGCTCTATTCAATGCTCAAATGCTGGTTGTAAACCCTAATTGGGTGAATTGGGAGGACCCCAACGATGTAGCCCCGCCATCATCATCTGCAGAAGTGGAATTTGAAGCGGACCTCACGGATGACGACGACGTCACCACGTGGGATGAAAACTTTGTGTTGCATGACTATATGCAAATGCTGCGTGGAGAAGGCGGACCAGAGCAATCCAGAGACGCACAAAATAAAGGCCCAGATCTATCATTCCTGGAATCAGAGGCAGCAACGATGATATTTGATGGTGCAGACGTCAGCAGGCTTGAAATTATATTCTTGTTGCTTAGTATTCAAGCAGAGAAGAAAATATCCAACATTGCCATGGATGCCATTTTTGAAGCCATTTCTGAGAAAGTCATTCCTAGCCACTTGAATTCGAAAATGCCAAAATGTCGAGCTGAAGCTAGAAAGATATTGTCAGACGTAGGCTTGGACTACAAGGTCTACGACGCTTGTCCCTGTGACCAAACGCTGTACTATGGTCCAGTAAAGGCGAATTTGAAATTCTGCCCAAATTGCAACCTTTCCCGTTACACAGATACCACGCAGAAGAAAGATGTTCCAAGAAAGGTAACCTCTGAAAAACTGTAATGAATTCCATTGGATATTTGTTGTCCACTCTATTTATTATAAAACTACTGTTTACTTTGAACGCCTATTGCAGAATCCAATTATTTTTTTCAAAGTTTGACTTCCTTGCTTTGATTGCAGAAAATGTGGTATTTCCCCTTGATACCTAGGCTTCTGGCATATTACCAAAGCAACACTCTATCCCCTATGATGGTTTGGCATCGGGATAATCGTAGCGAGGACGACATCATGAGAATTCCTGCAGATATTCCAGCATGGCAATTTGTTGAAGAGAAATATCCACAAATGCAAGATGCTTGTAGTGTTTGGTTGGAGCTTGGAATAGATGGCCTAAACCCGTATGGGCACAACTCAGCCAGCCATTCTATATGGCCAGTTACACTAACTCTTCTGAACTTGAATCCCAAACTAGCTATTCACAAGGGCCACATTCAACTTTCTATGATCGTGCCAGGTAAAAATGAATCATTGTGGTGTTTTATTTAATTTACGTTTACAATACTTGTCATTTTAGATATTATCACCTAAACGCCTTAATCTATTATGTAAAAGTGAAGTCGCAACAATTAGCATACTAGAATGAATGTCACAGTGAATGATTAATAACTTGTCATTGATTGTAATCATATGGAGTATTCACGAGAGTTATAAAAAAATGGAGAGATTATTTGAATATTTACAAATTTTATTATGTAAAGAGAATGAAAATTCAGAACAAATATATATTTTTTGACTTTAAAATTTAAAATTGTATGTAAGGTAGATAAAAGTTACACTTACAAGTAGCAGAAGTTTGAAAATGAAGAAAATAATTGAGATCTACGATGAAAGCATTTATATAAAGCATTTTGGGTTTTGCACACTCAAATGTCATATTTTGTACCACTGAAAGAAAATCACTTGCAGTCTATACTCTAGTCCCTACGATTTAAAAATGTATTATACTAGAACTGAAACATGAAATGGAAACATCAACGACATTTAAGCTAAAACACTGGATATTTGAATAGTGGAGAATAAATAATGCATAATATGATTAAATGGGCACTTAAGGGTTGACCAGAGCTTTTATGCAGCATGGCAAACATTTATATGTACTCAGACATGGACGTAGTAGAATTTTTTTGTTTTTCTGATATCTTATTTTATGATCTCATTGTCATTGCTGTATTCAGTGATTAAGCAGAGAATGTGCAGATTTGCCATCTTGAATTACTAATTATAGATATCAAAGAATAAAATGTAGTAAAGCAAAGAATTTAATAAAATCATTAGGTATTTTTATTTTAAAAAAATGCTAATTTAATAATGTACTCAATGTAATTAAAAATAATGTAAAAGGAAGAGTGCATTAAATTTCCACCTGTAATAGTAGAAACATGTGTATTAACAAGCTATAGAGCCGTGATTTATTATCTACTAAACGGCATTCATCGCATCCTACAGGCAAAAAGAAAGTGAAGAATATGAATACCTACCTTGAGCTGTTGGTGGATGAGCTACTTACGCTCTGGGTGGACGGAGTGGATGCGTATGATGCAAACACACAAAGTACGTTCAAATTGTACGCTTGCTATTTGTGGTCTATTCACGACTTTCCAGGTTATGGGGTATGTTCCTCTTTGCAAACTCAAGGTTTGAAAGCATGCCCCCCTTGTGGGCCTAATGTATTAGAATCAAAAAAGTGTCCACATTTGAAAAAAGTAATTTACATTGGTCATCGCAAATATGTACCAATGAAGCATCGTTATCGGCTTAATAGATATAAATCCAAGTTCGATGGTGTGTCATACTTGAGAGTGTCCAAGCCAGTCAGGACATCTGGGAAATTTTGGTTAAAGCAATGGAGGAAAGTCGCCATCAACAGGACATTGAGTTTAAAAGACTCTGGGATGAAAGATAAATCCATATTTTTCCGTCTCCCTTATTACAAGGTTAGTGAAATCATATACCTATTTGGTTTGTTTAATATTGGAATATGATGTGACTAATGAACATTACGTGCACAGTTACGGTCTAGGATGACGTAGTGCACAATACTGTGCACAGCAAACGTGTTGTTGTTCTTGCCGAGGGTAAAATTACAACGGACCTAGACATTGACCTACCTGAAATCATGGAATGTCATGCGAAATTTCTGTAAGAAAACATTAGCTTACTGATATGGCCACTACAACGTTAACCTTGAAGTGCCGGCTATTAGATGTTACATGAGTTTTCAAGGAATTTTCAGATTCAATTAAAGTGTACATATTTTTGAATATGATATTTTAGGTCTCATGTTTCAAAATAAAAAATGAAACTTTTTATAAACGTTTCAGTGATGTATTGAAAAATCATACTAACATGTTTTGCAAACTGAAACAGTACAATAGAAATTGAAATGGGAAGAGAACCTAAAAAATTGCCATGGATGAAAATTGTTAACGTCGGATGAGAATCGAAGAACTGGAATATGTGTGTCGTCCAAAAAGTGGACGCAGAGAGGAGAGAGGGTTAAAAAGCATTTTACATGACAAAAGCAGTATGGCATGGATGGGATTATAGCAAAGGAAAAAATGAAGTTCCAATGCCTAGTGATATTGTAGTCATGGTGTCCATAAATTTGTGAAAGTGCTGTGAATTACCAATTCCAACATGCAAAAAATTTGGCATGGCAGATTTGAGTAAAATGTGTTAGGGGTAACAAGGTTAGGCCTTTTCCAAAACAATGTATTATACACTACAATATGGTTTATGTCACTCAAACGTTCATCGTTGGAATCCATCGAGGAAAGAACACAAGCTCACTGTAGTCGACATCATGTCTCTCACTAATTAATTATAATTAAGCTCACTAACTAGTAGTGGTTAAGTAACTCATGTCCGTGGTAGTCACCTATATGGATACATTGAACCCTGGAAAGAGTATTTTTTTTATTACTGAGGAATCTAAATATGGGGGAATACTGGGCTTATGGACATGACGAAGAATATCTACTACCGTATTCCATAGAAGTTTATGATTTTGATCCGTCGAAAAAATTATGTTTGTACGGTATACTTTTTAGAAATAGGCCAATATTAATTTTTTATAAGGTTACAGAAGTGGTTGAAGTCGTGTTTTAATATGTGATCAAACTATGAGTCTCTGGAGATGATTTCCCAGAATTTGTAGAATGAGATATAGGAAAAATACCATTTTTCAATTAAAATAAATTCCAATGTCAGAGCTAAATTTATAGATTTTCTTTTGTTTTGGGGTATATTAAATGGATTATTTGAAGAAAAACATGCATAAATGAATTTATGAATATGTAAATTATATGTGGTGACTGGTGACTCACAAAAAACGTATATAACTCTCACAGTAACTGCAGAGTAATTAATAATAATAATAATAACAACATGTTTTTTGTTCATTAACCATTTCATAACGATTCGTCAAATATAGTATGAAATTCCAAACTTGTAGAGTTAACCCTTTATTTCTTGAGGGGTTTGATTATGAAGTAAAATTCATATAAAATATGTTTTACATGAATTTTTAGAAGTTCTGTAGAACATGAAAGCTCTGATGCACGATGTATAGATTCTATATGTACAATTGAATTCCATTGAAACACTTTGAAATTTTTATAAATGAATTTAAGAAGAGAAACTTTGAATATTTGTAAATAAATTAAAATATTATTTGTTGTCCAGTTGGTTTGCAACCGGCTAACAGTACAATGTTCGTAACATAGGCAAACCATCTTAAATCTTAATATATTTTATTTTGTAGAAACACCAATTAAAAGGATTATAGAGAGAAGATGTTTAGAATAATAACTTTTTAACAAAAATGAATTGAAATGAATATTTAAGCATCTTTTTAAACTTATAATTTTGGCCAATCATAATGACAATTTCAAAATAATTATGAACTATTAATATTATATAAATTGTGACAGTTTATAGCTCCAAAATAATATGTCTCATTATTTATGATGAATTTTATAATTTTATTTTGAAACACATGGACTATAGCTCAAAATAAATTTATCTATAGAATAAATAAATAGAAACTAAAATTATACTCAAGAGGTACACATGAATATCTTCAAACAATTAGGTCAGGAACATAGAATCACAATTTGAAGAGAGCATAAACATGCAAGATTGTCTGTTTTATGTGATGTTTTGCAGCATTTGAAAGTACCACACCTCCTGGATGTAATGCATACCGAAAAAAATGTTTGCGCGGCTCTTTTGAAAACATCACGAATTGCAAGGGCAGCAGGGCGGATTCTTTGGCGTTGCGACAATCGATGGCAGATTTCAACCTGATGAAAGATTTCCACCCCAGCGAAGATGGGACATACGAGCCAGCAAGTTGGATATGTACCACAAGTGAGTATGATGAGGTAATTCAATTGCTTTCAAATGTGAAGACTCCTTTTGGATATGGGTCTTCCTTTAAACACAAATTCAATGACCAGAAAATTGTTGGATTTAAAACGCATGATTATCACAACCTATTGCACGATCTTTTTCCCATCGCGGTACGTGGCACACTAACTGAAGACATAAGAAAGATTATTTACAAAATATCTTCTCTTTTCAAGTGGCTATGCTCAAAGGAAATTGCAAAGAAGGATGTCTGGTAGAAAGAAATAGAGGCATCAGAAATTCTTTGTGAAATTGAGATGTGTTTGCCGCTGTCTCTTCTGGACATTCAATTCCACAACATTGTGCACCTCGTGGAGGAAGTTGAGTTATGTGGTCCAGTATCAGTGAGATGGATGTATTTCCAGGAACGATACCTGAAACACTTGAAGGATTTTGTGAGACAAAGGGCTCGCCCGGAGGGTTCTATGGCTGAAGGATACATCTGTGCAGAGGCCATGTTTTACATGAATGAATATTCCCTCCGTTTGCACAAGAAAGCCCTCCTTCTTAGAAAGGCCAGTCAGGAAGATGCCAAATTGTCTGGAATTGTGCTACCTAAAAATGGAAGCAATTTGTTGATGAGCCCGGTGTTTAGAGAACAGGCACACCGCTTCTTATTATTAAATGCTCCTTGCATGGAGAGATGGAGGGAGAGGTACGACAATGAAGGGGGTAATTCTTCAGGGCGACCATCCTTCACTCAATGGATTCTTCCAGTGATCCAGTCAGAAATTTCCAAGAAAAACAACATATCCCAAATGGAGCTGGACATTGCAATAGGGCCAGGAGAAAGAGCAGATTTTTATACTATGTGTTGGGTTTTAGGAAAGCACTTCCGGGTACTGTCACGTGACCTTAAAAAAAAAAATACAATGGACTCCGGGCTTTCGGCTTGGTACGAGGTTGAAGGCAACAAAACAGAATACTTTGGGTATGTAGAAAGTATTGTTAGACTAAGCTTCGACAACTTTGAAACAGTGCTTTTCAAAGGGAGGTTTTGGGACTCAGTTATCCGTCAACATGGTCCCAACGCTACATTACTTGTAGACGAATGCGGGCTTTTACGTGTGAAAACATCAGTTGTTCTCAGCGATGACAAGTTGGAGGATGAACCATTTGTATTTCCGAAAGATGTGACGTAGGTGTTTTATGTGGATGACCCAATTAATGATGGTTGGAAATTAATTGTAAAAGTAGATCCAAGGTCGAATTTGGTTGTCTATAAACGCCAGGCACAGAATGGGCAGGGAACCCATGGGGAAGATGCAAGCGAAGCCCAGAGCAGCGATCAGGGACGAGAGGCCGAGCACGATATTGAGAGTGCGGGGCAGGCAGTCAGGCGAGGAGAGTTGATATTAGTAGAAGCGGACGACGACGCCGGCGAGGCTTTTGATCGCAGTGGTCGGATTCCGACTGTTACCCTTGGCATCGATGAGGTGGAAACTGCATTGTTTGAAGACGAAGAAGAGGATGAAGCTTTCACGAGAATGACGGTTGCTGAGTTGGTTGACATAGAATTACGTGAGGAATTACCGGTCATACTACAGTCTGAACTGTACGACATAGAAAGTGACGGCGAGTTAGAGGACACCGAGACACGTGTACAACGCTATCGTTTGGAAACTGCAGAAAAGACGTAGCTGTGAAATTAAAAGGGGGGTGGGCCGTGGCAGGCGGCAAAGTCGGAGATAGTGAATGTAGGAGACGGGCGGTGCTGCAACTTGGATTAGCCGCGTGGAAGGTGAACGGCACTACTATCTTGGCAGAGCATACGAATGAAAAGAACGTAGCATATAATGGGGCTAAAATTTCATACATCGATGAGATCGTGCATGGGAGTCTCAATTCTCGGGTGACAGGTGTTCTAACTTCTAATTCCATCTGCCAGTGCACACGGCACTCTCACAGATGCGCGAAAGTTAAATCTTTGTATTCGGTTATGCATTTCTTAGAAAACTAGATGGTCGATTGCTTTATGGTTGTATTGTGGCATCAAATGCTGCCCTACACAGCGTGTGCAGCAGTGGGTTTCTTATTTCCAAGTTCTCAGCAGCAGACAGAAAAGCACCGGGGTTGCGAAGGAGGACATTCGAAGAGCAGGTTCGTCATTGGCAGTGGAGGGGCGTTACCGTATTCGTCTGAAATTGCAGAGGCTGTAAGTGGACTTACGAATTATTCTGTTTGTCATGAAATTATTCGTGTGATGAATAAGAACATTGTAGTCACTCGAACACCCACTTTGCATGTTCTGGGATTAACTGAAGTCAAAAAGACTATGATTCCGGGGAGAATGAGATATGGAGAGAATATACGCAATAAATCATGCATGTAGCATTGTAACGTCTTGTCCATAGGCTACTACAGCAGTGGATCATGGCATGAATTGTGAAATATACTATGCTCTGATGTTGCTTTTAAGTGGAATTGGGGTCGGCCAGGTATGCCATGACAATGAACGCTATGAACGTCGAACAAAAGAAAAGGAAGCATGAAGAAAAAGTGGACAAGTGCAGGGGAGGTCGTCTGAAGGATTATTAACTTTACGAGAAGGTCACAAGTACCAGATTCATGGCGGCTCAAAGAAGATAAATCCAGAGGATATCATGAAAGGGCTGAATGGAGAAGTTGACTTCCTTCCTGAAGGACGGTTCGGTGGACAGCAGCTTCTCTCGAATATACCAGTCGAAATTGTGGCAGCAGAGATATGGCCAAGGATTCGCAAAGAAAAAGATAATAATCGGCTTATTGAAGTACAACATGTGCTAAATATGCGGTTGGTGTCAAAATTTTGGTTGGCTTTTGTGGATATGAGTGAATTTATGCACGAGCATCACATTCTTTTGCTCAATAACAAAGGCTGGGATTCGTTTCTAGCTGCCCCCGGCAGCTTAGGCCAACTAGCTCGCCAGTATAGCTAGCTAGTAGTGAAAATGTTGTTAAATGCAAAAATATGTAATAAAATTTTCCAATTTTTTTACTGCATCGTGGATGTGGTTATATGAAATTTCCCCCCATGTTCTTCGAATGTCAATTCAGTAAAAAGACTGTTTTACTTTAATTTCACCACAAGATGTCACGGTGGGCAAATTTATGCCAGTGCGCCCCGGCAAAAGCTTTACGTATCGACCCTACACGTGTTTTACCCCTCAGAAGTAACGACTGAAGAGAGACGCTCCCATCAAAAGTCACAATTGGAACATGAGTAACTTATTTCAAACGTAGTTATAACGTTGATAAAACAATTAGATGTAGTTGTAAGTATGTACAAGTTACTAAAAATCTATCTTCATGTCGAATGCAGGCAAACGTAGTTAATCGTAGCTAAAATTACAGAACGTATTCAATCAAACGTAGCTCCCAGTGTGTGTTCCTTGTAGTGACTCCCTCCGTCCAAAAAATTTATCGTCATGTTTGGAAGTCATGTTTGAAAGTGCTTTTTTAAGTAGGTCAAAAAAATACTTCCTTGTGGCTAATTTTATTTAGGTTGCAATGAACACATGCAATGTTCTTCAATCATTCTAGTGACATCGTTTGGAACCTTTTTTAATCATGTTTCTTACAATATGATCAATGAAATTGGCTCAAAGAAATACCAAACAAATTTGTATGACAATAACTTTGGGACGGAGGGAGTATAAATTAGTAACTACATATAATATATGTCATTCTATAACATACTAAAGTTTGATGATGTTTGGAACGTTATTGGACCTCCAAATGACTGAAATAGGGTCATAACCAGTCGTTAGTATCGACTAAAATGTGCTTAAATGTTCAAAATATGTTGCAAAATGTCCTTAAATTTTTCTAATATCTACATAAACTGAAGATATATTATTTTCTAAGCACTCATCAAGAGTCGTTATAACTGGACGGGGTTGGCTCATTATATTGTGAATGCACCCGAACCCACTTTACCGATCACAAGTGAGGGTAAACTTGAATAATGCTCAGATTATCAGGTCAGGGCGGTATTATGAGTTCACAAGTTCATAGCCAATTCAGTTCGGGTTAATTTGGTCCTTTCAGCATGTACGTTGTTTCATGTACGTTGTTTCAACAGGGGCATAGCATTCGCAATTAATTAAGGAGCTGCTGCAGCACCCTTCAGTTGCAAAATGAAAGGCTAGGATTCAAAATTCGTTCGTGGAAAATCTTGAATTATCTCTGTAAGTAGGACTGGAGGAAATCAGAGCAAAAGCTAAAACTAAGAAACTACATGGATGCTGACCAATCCTTGACTGAGCACCATGCATGCATGCTCTGTGTAGTGAACGCCTGACTTTTGAGTCCTTAATAAGATCGATCTGGCCATGCATGGCTTGAGTGGCTTCTTCTGTGTAGTGGATTGCAGATGGATGTTTTGATGGCATGCTTTGTATAGTGAATTAGGAATAACTTCACAACTTCAGGACGAGACAAGAAGTATGCCCAATGGAGCGTATTCAAACCATCTAGCTCCACTGCAAACCAACACTACAAGGAAACTGGTCACTTCTCATTCATTGCTATTTTGAGCCAGTCCAGAGTTGGTGAGTGCATTTGGTCACATAGGACAAGGGCTTTCCTCTGTTTCGTTCAATGAAAAATTAAACGACTAAATAATTTTTTCGTAGTGCAAGTTGAAGTCGACCTTGGGGATCACCAACAACAGTCCAGATGACAATGTCTGCTTCGAGCAACACCGCAGCATGCAGCGACATTGATGAATTCTCAGGAAATACGTTAATGTTGCTGAAGTTTTGTACTTTTGTTGAATATCCGGCTGCTTGCTGTATGGTACATTTAAAAGTCTCCATATGGTCACTCCAATAATAGGGCCTGGATGCTAGGTACCTAAACCCAACACGTCCACTAAGGTAGGAGCACCCGATTCCGACAATGTACCCAATGCCGATAATTTCTACACAAGGTAGTCATTTTAAAATGCAAATCTGAGCATGTCAGAGAGCCCTTGTTTGTTGACCAAAATGATAAGCTATCTATGATCTACCTAGATTTTTGTTCTAGGATGACTAACATGTCAATAAATTATCGACATTGGGTACACTATTGGAATTGAGTGCTCCTACATTATACTCAAATTACAGTGGTCAGCAGAAGTGTTCGGACAGGACGCTTCCACTTCCAATATGAGCTAGTTTTCCTACATAACTCACATTCAAGTTGCAAAAATTTAAACATACAATCACATAGGTACAACAAACATGTAACATAACATTCATAATCAAAAATATCAATCAAGAAATCAATCAAAAATAAAACACATGATGTGGGTGTCCAATTCTTTATGCAAAAAGTGAAGTGGTTATCTATTTACATGAGAAACAAAGCCATGAGCTACAAAATCAAGCTAAAAACTTGAATGTAGAATCCTGATGACTACCTAAAAACTTGAATGTACAATCATAATGACTACCATCGTGTATAGCCACCTTTTGCTTGATAAACATCTGCAGCTCTCTCAGGCATAGACATGATCAATTTCCTCACGGTATCAATCTCAATGCTATACCAAATTTCTTGCAATTTCTCCCACAAATCCTTCTTGTTAGTGGGTTTCTTCTCCGACATTCTCATACGACGATCTACTTCATTCCAAAGGTGCTCTATAGGATTCAAGTCAGGAGATTGAGCCGGATGCCAAATTAGTTGAAACTTCTGTGCTAACAACCAATCTGTAACATATTTAGAAGTATGTTTGGGATCGTTGTCGTGTTGAAAAATAACATTCTCCTCTTCTAAATCATGCATGTGTATAGTATTCATGAGCTCCATCTCCAAAATTTCCCGATACACAAACTTATCCATGTTCCTTTCTATAAGACGAAGGCTGCCAACTCCCTCCCAAATCATACATCCCCAAACCATAATGTTTCCACCCCAAATTTGATAGTAGGTTGCACATGCTGATCTAAAAGATGCTCTCCTCTCTTCCTCCAACAATACTGCCTCCCATCTAAGCCAAACAAATTGAATTTTGACTCATCTGAAAAAATCACATAACTCCAATCCATCCAACTTGCATGCCTACACTTCTTTGCCCATGCATATCGACGTGCTTTGTACTTTTTTGACAAGAATGGCTTCTTAGTTTTCACTCGTGCTCTCAATCCCTGCCTCCGAAGACATCTTCTAACTGTATCATCACTCAAATCCAATCCTTGAGATCGCATTTCTCTACCCACTGCTGCAGCTGTGCCATTAGATAGTGCATTCAACAACCTTACAACCTCACGATCACCACGTTCGTCAAGAATTTGAGGTCTCCCTTGTGAAGGAGCATCTCTCAAATGACCTCTCATTGTAAACCTCTGCACAATAGCATAGCAAGTGCTTCCAGATATGCCTAAAACCGCTGAAATTTCAGAGTACGAATTCCCTCTCTCATGCATCTAAAGAACTAACTCACGTTCAGCAAGAGACCTTCTAGGAGCCATAGCTAATCAAGAGCAATCTTACTCAATCACAATGAATCATGAAATGCAAGAGGTCTCTATAAATACATGTTCATTCTCAAGATTTTTTAAATGCACAACTTGTGTGCATAATGAATTGGACACCCATGATTGACACATCATGAACTGTTGCCCTTGCAAGTGGCTCAATGTCAATGATGGTACTCTTTCTAGTTAACAAATGGCTCTTTAGTTATAATTAACTGAAAAAATCAGCACCTACCTACCAAACTTGACAAGTGTTACTACTAAACTGAGATTGTCATTACTGTCCAAACACTTTTGCTAACCACTGTAAACATTTGTATTTGTCGCCTGGCACATTAAATTTTCCCACTCAGAACATCATCTTGTATATATATAAACTTGCAACATGAAAACAATTCCCTGGTTTTGCGAAATCATCTATGATCACGGCAGGTCAATTTAATATCATTCCCCAAACATGAATGTAAACAGTAATCAACCCAAAACATGCCCACGCACTTGAACCAGTTCACATTACAGTTCACATAGTTTTATCTTGTAGAATGACATGACTGTTAATATAGCCTCTATGGCAATATTCGTTTAGTTGGGACTTTTTCATCATATTGGGACTTTTTGAAATCTACAACCGGCATAGATCCAGTGGAAAATTTCTATCTGCTTGATGCAGCTTCACCAATCTGGGTCGATGAATGGAGCAGCCAGACATCCCGGGAGACAGCTCGGAGTGAGCGTCACTCTCATCACGTTCAAGATTTGAAGTTTGATGAATCACAAAATATAGAACTCACGCAATCATTTTAATAAAAAAACTCAACACCAGTTCATATATATATATAGATCAATCACCCATCACATATGGAGTGATTAGGAGCGCACTCTGCGGCCCTCAGTAGTGAGAACTACCATCCAAACAGGCTGCTTATTCACCATTGCTGGTCATATATAGGCTAGGGTTCAAGTCACTGCGGCCCTCAGTAGTGAGAACTACCATCCAAATAGGCTGCTTATTCACGATTGCTGTTCATATATAGGTTAGGGTCCAAGTCACTAGCTCTTCTACGTCGTATTACTTTCAATGTCCAAAAGACAAGATGCCCCGACATTTCCACAACCCTCACAGGCTAGCTTCGAGTTGCACAGCACATTCATGTAGAATGTGCTATACATCATGGATCGCCAGTACTAAGTCAATTTCCTAGTCAACAGTTCTTCGAAACAAATCACTCCAATCAGATCCCGGATTGCCGTAAGGCCCGTACGTCTTCTTGTTGGTGATGAACTGGATGGACAATATCAGGTCTTCCACATTCCTTGCCGGGCCGTGCGTGCCCTTCACTTGCACCAGATACTCATCCGGGGAATTTAGAGGTATCTGCACAAGAATATTGTCACAGCTACAATCAGTCAACACTGTACGCGCGTCACACAACCCATAACCACAATAAAATATACTAAAACCCACAAGAGAGAACCCATTACCAACTGTAACTCATGCTACAACCAACACCATTGGAGCATTGATTGTGGAT
Organism: Pohlia nutans; assembly: GCA_022496805.1. Lineage (NCBI taxonomy): Eukaryota > Viridiplantae > Streptophyta > Bryopsida > Bryales > Mniaceae > Pohlia > Pohlia nutans. Next base: position 12,170,055 of record CM040091.1, on the reverse strand, counting down.
AATGCCCCTAGCTGTTGGTAAAAGGAGCCAGTTGGGAATGGGGTAACCACCTTATGCCACCTTGCCTAGTTTTGCAGACATCTTACGTTGTCGTGTGTTTCTCATTACTTGATTCATGTCATGTTGCAGATCAAGGTTTTAGACCCCAACAATCAAAGGGTTAGCACACTTGCCGGCTCTGGAACTGCTGGATTTAAGGATGGGGTTGCACAATCAGGATAGGTACGTTTCATGCCCTTGAAGATTGAGTTGTCTTTTACTCGAGCTAGCTAGTTGAAACCTTGTGGATTCAACTTGCAGGTAAATAAACGTACCTTTTTCAGATTTATTTCCTTTCATGGCTGTATGTGTTGAAGTTTCTGACACTCCGTCGAATTGTGATCATGTGCAGGTAGTATTATCGAATTGCAGTGATTCAACTGGATTCTTCATTGGCTGATGAAGTGGAGTGCCTAAAATCAATTAGAGCCAACACTGTGGTAAGTGGATATGCTTCACGCAAATGAAGTTTGTTGTTGAGTGATGTTCTCAGCATGCTAGCAGCTATCTTAAACTATAACACTAATAAGAACATTATTTCAAACGCATATTAGAAAAGTAATAAAAACAAATGATGAATACATTGAGAAAAAGAATAATAATAACACTGAGACCATCACTAAGAACACTAATAACATCAATAAGAACACTAAGTGCATCAAGAAAAATACAAAGAACCTTTCTAAGAACACTAAGACTCTCAATAAGAACACGAGGAACATCAATGAGAACACTAAGAACATTATTAATAACAAGAAGAATCTCTATAAGAACACTGAGTGCATCAAGAAAAACACAAAGAACCTTTCTAAAAACACTAAGACTCTCAATAAAAACACGGGGAACATCAATGAGAACACTAAGAACATTAATAATAACAAAAAGAATCTCTATAAGAACACTGAGTGCATCAAGAAAAACACAAAGAACCTTTCTAAGAACACTAAGACTCTCAATAAGAACACAGGGAACATTAATAATAACAAAAAGAATCTCTATAAGAACACTGAGAACATCAAGGAGTAGTGACAAAATCAATAAGAACACCGCGGAACATCACTAAGAACATAAAGAGCCTCAATAAGAACATGGTGAACATCAATAAGAACACTGAAAACATCACTAAGAATACAAAGAACCTATATAAGAACACTAAGAACCTCAATAACAACATTGAGAACAACAATAAGAATATTAAGAACATCAGTAAGAACACAATGAATCTGTATAAGGATTAAACTTGTAGGTAAATAAATGTTGCTCTTAAGATTTATTTCCTTTGATGGCTATAAGAATATGTGTAAGTTTCTGACACTGTCGAATTGTGATCATGTGCAGGTAGTACTATCAAACTGTTGTGATTCGACTAGATTCTTCGTTGGCTGCTAAAGTGGAGTATCTAAAATCAATTAGAGTCAACACTGTGGTAAGTGGTTAGTCTTCACACAAATGAAGTTGGTTGTTGAGTGATGTTGTCAACATGCTACCAGCTATCTTTAACTATAACACTAATAAGAAGATTATTTCAATCACATATAAGAACAATAGTAAAAACTGTTGATGAGCACATTGAGAAAAAGATTAATAGGAACATTGAGACCATCACTAAGAACACTAAGAACATCAATAAGAACACTCAATGCATCAAGAAGAACACAAAGAACCTTTCTAAGAACACAGAGAACACCAATAGTAACGCGGGAACATCAATAAGAACACTAAGAACATTGATAAGAACTCTTAGAACCTCGAATATAACACTGAGAACATCAATGCAAACATTAAGAACAACAACAAAAACACTAAAAACATCAACAATGTTCTCGTTCAAGTCATCTTGTTAACATGTTCCTACTCATGTCTTTCTTGTTCCTAATCTCATTATTCTATCAGTACGTGATCATTTGTTCTTGTCTTTGTTCTCTGTTCACAAACTTTTTTTCTTGCTTATGTGGACATATTTGTTCTTGGTTATCTAGGGATCAGAGTACGCTTCTACAGACGGCTTATATGGCAGCCCAAATGTCTTCAGAAGTTAGTGACGGCGAACTTCGAGGAGCATTGGGTGTTGTGGATAGCCTTCTTCAGCCCCAGTCTAGCGAAGGGAACCTTGATCCGATGGTCACTGATGGCGGCAAAGCTGAGGACATCCGAGGAGTTCATGATGCACTGCCCTGATATGGTTGATTGTAGACCTAACAAAGACTTGTTTTTACTGGACCAACATATATACAATCCCATCGACGCTGTACCAACGGTGGATACTGGAAGATTCAGTAGGACACCGCAGCACCTATCGTTACGACTCAGTCCACCGACTTTCTCGAATGATACTTCTTCTTTGCCATTGACAGATCTGAATGTTGCTTCTGAAGTTGTATCAGATAGTGTAGCCGAAGAAGATCATGCGATTGTCCAAGCGGAACAGTCGGTCCCTGTTCTTGGTGGATCATTTCATGCACTTCTATCCAGCGAGGCCATAGAGTTGTCAAAATCTGCTGCAACACCGGATGCAGTGTCATTATCCAACACCGATGGAGAACGTCCTAGTGACCCTGCGATCTCCCGCAGGTAGTCATATGTTTACATTGTGGTTCTAAATAAAAAAAAACTGCTTTGAGATTGTACATTTTAAATTGTGTGACTAACACGTGATATTGTGTTTGTGTTTTTAGTGTTGTGGATGTCGTGCGTGCAGTGCTCTGTAAGAAAGGTGCAGGCGATACGGACAGTCTTGAGTTGTACCACGGTGTATCACACTGCGTTTTGAGAATAAGCGCTGATCTTCGGCTTTTGATGGCAACGGATGGATGGTTGAGCACAGATCTTATGGAATGGTTTAGGGTATGGTTCTCCAACCAGTTCCTTAAGGATGATGAAGATTTTCTTATTTGTGACCCTTTTATTGCTACACAACTGAAAATGTATTCTGATAGTAATGGAAAAAAGGAAAGCAAAAGCTTCATCCGTGAGTTCTACGTTACTAGATGCACCCATCTGAAAGGGCGGGGGAGTAAGTTATTGTTCCCAATGCTTTGGGAAAAACACTGGTCTGTAGTGGTTGTCACCGAAAACTATCTATTGCATTATAACTCTCTAACTCCACGAGGCAGTGATGGTAATGGGAAGCAACTCGTCATCAAGCGTCTCCTTGCCAAGCTCTGGGCGGTTCACTGCGGCTACAAATCTCACTCCAAGGTCTGGTCACGACTTCGAGACTTGAAGAATTGGCAATTCATCAAAGCACCTCACCAGGCGTCTTACTGGGAGTGCGGGTTCTTATCTATTCGCTTCATACAGGAATTCACTCTAGGTCCTTTGCAAGAGGAGGAATGGCTATGCGATGTAAGAATACATTTTCATTCTTGATGTCATTTTGACGATTGTTAAGTTTTTTTTGTTAAGCTATATGTTATGTTAAGGTTATTGGGTTTTGGAATAAGGATGTTCTTAGTGTTCTTATAGAGGTTCTTTATGTTCTTATTGACATTCTTTATGTTTTTATTGATATTTTTAGTGTTCTCATAGAGGTTCTTTGTGTTCTTATTGATGTACTTAGTGTTCTTATTGAGGTTCTTTGTGTTCTTATTGACGTTCTTTGTGTTTTTATTGATATTCTTAGTGTTCTTATAGAGGTTCTTTGTGTTCTTATTGATAATTTCAGTGTTCTTATTGATTTTCCCTGTGTTCTAATGTTCTTTTATCTTCGCTGCAGGTCAGTCACGTGTTCGGGCAAAATGATGTAGGAGACACTAGGATTATGTTGCAAAACGCTTTGATTGAGGTTCTTGAAAGCCCTGGTTCAAAAGAGCGTGGCTGGATATTGAAGGTGCCAATACTAGTTCAATCTGGTTCTAGTTTTGGCAACAACGCAACTACTGAGCTGGATGGAGCTCATGCCCGAAGATGTAGTCGTAGTAAAAAGACCAAAGCACTTATAGATTTGACATCATATATTATGGATTAGGTTTTCCGACTTTTGGAGGGTATCCAATCGCTGGTGATTTGTATGTATTCCTCATTTATTTAATTTAAGTATTCCTGATTCAGTGATTTTCGGTGATTCAAAGTCACATCATGCCTGCAAAGTGCTATCCGAAGGACGAAGGGTTCCGAAAGTATACGCGATGCAGACACCCTGTTCTTTGAGAGAGAGCGGGATTAATGTGTGCTCTGAAGTTATGAGACGGTGATCTTGTCGATGATTCACGTGGGAGCCTTAGTGACGACCTCATGATGTAGTTTGTAATGTGGTTCTCCACCGAATTTAGGCACCCAGATATCATTGTGCGCGGTCCGAATTTTGCAATCGATTTCAGAGCTGTTGTGCGGCAAAGCCAGTCTATAGAGAGAATTCACAAATTTTATGTCGAGGATAGTAGTCTCGCAGGTCTTCCGGGTCGATACTTGCTCTTGCCTATTTTGGACGCAGGACATTGGAGTCTGATTGTTCTCACTCAGCATCAGTTCTACCAATTTGATTCGATGAGCGATGGTGACTTCCATGGTGGTGCAACATTGGAGCGGAATTTAAAAAAACTATGGACTATTCATTGTGGGCATCAGTTAGGTACTACCGCATGGACAGAAGCACTTAGCCGACATATTTGGAGACAGGCTTGTGTACCACAACAACAAGATGATTGGGAGTGCGGATGGTACACCATGATGTATATCATGCAGTTCGTGAAGAACGTTGACAGGGGTATCGATTGGACAGAATCGGTGAGATTACTATTTGTAGTGTTTTTGTATGTGTTCTTATATGTGTTCTTATATGTGTTCTTTTATGTATACGTGCAAAGAACTGATACATTCCATGGTATTGCAGATGCACGGCCTATTCCACCACTTAGATGCTGTACGCGCGAAGGATATTCTTGCTGCTGCAATTTTTGAAGTTGTAGATAATCTTGATTATGAACACAGCAGATGGGATGTCAAAGTGATTGGCAGTTATTCTCCTTAATTTTGCACAAGTGGAATTGCCTCTATTCTGTAGATTATTGTACATAATGTTCTATTGTATTCTTAAGTGTGATGTTATTGTTCTTATGTACTCCATGGACTTAGCATGAAACTATATAGTGTTGTAGAGAGTGTTCTTCACATTTGGCCACTTTTTGGGAACATTTGGCTCATACCTCATTTTCAATCCAAGCTGTTATTTTGTAAAAAAACAACTTCATACATGAATATATGTGGTTTACTATACAGTCATAAATTATCCATATTTCATTTAGCCAATTAAATTTATTCCAAATATCTTTAGAACGTCTTCAAGTTATTTTTTCCATTATGTTAGATATCATAAATATATAATAATATGATTATTTATGTAAATTAGAATACAAATTACTTTTTTTACTTTGGTTTATGTAATAGTCACTGCAAGATTTAAAACAAAATAAAAATAAAAAAACCTGTTAGGAAAGCAAGTTGGCTCTTAAACCATTCCTTTTGAAATGGTATAACATATTTCATAATGCAAAGATTATCCTATTCATGTACATAGTTTTCAAAGTTTTGTCACACCATGATTGAAGGATAACAAATAGAGTTGATGTACAAAGCAAAGTGCAAGTAGCAACGTCAAGATTTGTAAGTTTTAATTCAGATTGACATAATTAATGTGCAATGGAAAGTAGACTTCCTGTAGTATTCTAAATAAAAATAATATCTTCATGAACCTTTTGTTAGGGATTAAATCCAATAATTATATTCTTTGTAATTTTTTAATTTTTTTTCATAAGGTAAAATATTAGAACTTTCTCCAAATACTAAATTGCAAGACATTAAGAACAAATATTCAGGACTGTCACTTTGAAGCATAACTAAAACAAATATTGAGGTCTTTCTCTTTCAACAAAACTATGTCAAGATTTGTAAGTTTTAATTCAGATTGACATAATTAATGTGCGATGGAAAGTAGACTTCCTGTAGTATTCTAGATAAAAATAATATCTTCATGAACCTTTTGTTAGGGATTAAATCCAATAATTATATTCTTTGTAATTTTTTAATTTGTTTTCATAAGGTAAAATATTAGAACTTTCTCCAAATACTAAATTGCAAGACATTAAGAACAAATATTCAGGACTATCACTTTGAAGCATAACTAAAACAAATATTGAGGTCTTTCACTTTCAACAAAACTATGTATAATTATTGATTTTTTATTTAAAAACTAAGCACAGTAACCCTTAACTTCCCGGGCAACCCAAAATGGGTTGCACCAAGAATAGAAAAGGTTGTAAAACATGCTAAAAGTGTCCGAATTGAGTGTTTAAAAAGCCCCACCTCTTTAGAATCAAGTTGGCTATAAGAGTATGTGTTTGGATCACTGAAATTGTTGTTAATTAATTTCATAAAAAATAAAGAATGTTGGTCGTTCATATGCTTGAAACAGCCTAAAAAGTTGTCAAATTTGCGAATGTTTGAAAAAATGCATGATAATGCATAAATATTGCAAAGACATACAAAGACTAATTGTAGACTATGAATTATAGATCATTTCTATCAAAATAGATTTCAAACATTCATCATAAATAATTAGATATATAATTTTAAAGCTATGAACTACCAAAATTCATAAAAAATAAAAAATAAAAAATAATTTCTTTAATTTCATTATGATTGGCCAAAATTATAAGTTTAGTAAGATGCTTAAATATTCATTAGAATTCATCTCGTTTAAAGTGATTCTTTTAACTAGTTCTTGTCTGTAATTGTTGAAACTGGTGTTTCTACAAAATAAAATATCCTAATTCTTGGCATCTTATGATTATGTTATGAACATTATACTTTTAGCCAATTCTATTAAAAAAAATTGAGAAAATATCATAATTTTTTTTGTTTATGAATATTCAAAGTTTTCCTTTTTAAAGTCATTTATAAAAATTCCAAAGTGTTTTAGTGGAATTTAATTGCTTAGATAGGATCTATACGTTATGCATCACAACTTTCATGTTCTATAGAACTTCTTGTTGGTAACACATGTTTTATAGCACATTTAGTTCATAGCAAAACCCCTCAGGAAGTTAAGGGTTAAAAAATGTACATTGAAACAAGGAGTTTATTTGTGTAAGGTATTATATTCATTTTGTTTCTTACAATAACAAGTTTCAATTATAGGAATATTACACGTTCATAGGTTACATCTAGTAATTATATAATTTTTATTTGTTGCTATCCCGGGGAGGTCACTCCATTGTCAAGTTGAAAACCACGTGCGTTCAAAATAAATCTAAGTTTTCTAAGTTGCATCACCAAAATGGGTCAAAATTTTATCAATTTTTTTTCATGAGTAGATATACTCAGTATCTATTACATAGTAAAAAAAGATAACCAAATTTGATGATCTTTCTTTTTTTATAAAACATACCGTTTCTAACTAGAATGACGTAGAAATGAACTAAAACAATTACTAAAAAAAATGAAGATGACTAAAAATTTCAAAAAAATATACAAAAGATGTTATCAATGATTACGTATATGTAGAAAAAATATCATAATTTTTAAAATTATTTATGGCATATAAGATAGGGGTAGCAAACTTTGAACGCACGTGGTGTTCAACTTGACAATGGAGTGACCTCCCCGGGATTGCTATTCATAAGAGATAAAGTAGAACTTTCTCCAAATACTACCGTGCACGACACTAGGAAAAAAACTGAGGTCTACCCCCGAGGAGGTCATTGTGAAAATTTTATTAAACCATATGAGAAAAAATATAGGGTACATTTAATTCATTGGGGAAAATTCTTATACAAATCTTAGAAATACCATAGCGTACATAAAATGGCCTATCAATATTATATCTGAAGTAGGGTAGGTGATAAGTATAGCTAGTATAGGTAGTATGTGAGGTTGAATGAAAATCCTTGGATTGAATGCGAATACCCTGAATTGACTAAAACTCGTCGAAGTTAGCCAATGGCTAGTCCGCTAGGAATGAACGAGAAATGAAGGTTTAATTATCTGGCTTCATAGGAAAGTCTCCTCATGATGAATTTGAGTATTAGGTGACCAATGAGATTCAGGAGGCTAGAGCGGGCTAGTACTGCCGCATGCTTCCTCTCACAACATGCATTTCTCACTTAAACCTATCATCGAACATTTTAGGCACTAAGCACACTCGTTATTATTTGAAAATTACGTTCATGTATTATTTTCATTTAGTTGTGTCTCTCTAAGTTCAATTTCTGATAAAACTTGAGGATTTTGATGAATGGCCCAGTTTATAAATAAAATAGGGTCTATAAGTAAACTTAATGGCGGAAATTATATTTACCTATAGGGTATCTACTAATAGGGTGCAAATTATTTAAGAAATATAGCTAAATAGCCCAATTATAATTAATCCCCGACTGCACGTGGTTTACAAAGTATATAGTATGCAACCTCCCCGTGGGGCTACCCCTTTGAAACATGAACTAAAACAAATCACATATAAAAGTTCTCATTGATGTTGACCTTTTTATGTACGTTATTGTAGAGATTTAGCAAAAAAAATTAAATATTGGCGATAGTAATTCCTTTAATAATATAGATGTATTCAAGTTTTTAAAGTCTATGAATTTTTATTTATATATGAAATCAATTCTATTCAATAACTTACAATGAAAATTACTTTTTTTAGTTTTAAATATACAAGACTCACTTCAAGATTATAAAATAAATAAATAAAAACAAACAAATTGGGTCCGAAACAAAATTTGGTTTATATCACACTAAAATTTGGAGTTTGAAATATAATATTTAATAATACAAAATTTGTCCTGTAAAACTTTAAGAGCCAAGGCGACCCAAAAGTGGCCATTCCAATATAGAAGAAATTGCAAAATGAGTTAGGAGTGTCCAAATTCAGTGTTTCATGGGCCTAACATGCTTAGAATAAAATATTGAATAAGATCATATGATTGGGTAACTAAATATGTGTCCAAAAGAATTCATAAAAATAAGGAACGTTGGGTGGTGTAGATGTTGAAACAATTTACAAAAGTATCAAAGTTGTAAATGTGTGAAATAATGCATGATAAGGTATATATATATTATGGACGTACATAGTTGGATTAAAAACGACATCCCGACTTGGACGGCCATAGTATGAAGCGGTCCTAAGTATCTTCTATTTTTCTAGATAATATAGGATAAGATTTTTAAATCGACTCTATGAAAATGGAATCCTAGAATTCAACATATACATTGTATGCTACAGTCGTTGTCTCTGCTCTACAGAAGAAGAGATCATGGTGTTTCACGACTGAAGACTAAAATAATATCGTACAAGTATATTTGGGATAAATACTACGGCATAAATTGTGCAACTAACCGCATATTAGCAATGTGGAAAGTACCTTTATATACCTTATTATACAACATTTAGAAACCGTAGTAATTTCATAGCTAATCCTTTAGCGTTGTAATTCTTTGCAACCATCAATGTGTGATGTTAAATGGAGTGATGATTACTTTTTTTGTCGATGAAAACAGGAAAAAGATTTATACATCTCAAATCTATATTGATCCTAGCTTTTGCACACCGCACTACTAAGGATTGTACATTTTGCGTTATGTCTTTTAGCATTATAAGGGAGTAACTAAAGCAAAATTGAAACAAAATGTTCAGAAACATTTAGGAACCAAAAGAAGAAGACAGCTGTGTGCAATTAACCCATGTACTCCGTGAGAATGCTCAGAATTTATTCTATACAGTTATGTTGTACTAAATGTCATTCCAAGACGTACAAAAGTATTAGTTCTGCATCACCTTCAATTAAACCTTGAGAGTTTATTTAATTAAAGAATGGAAGAGGATTATGAATGAAGAAAGAGCTAGATCATAGTGTTTTCGATAGGTAGATTTGGTCTTCAACATAAGACGTGATGTTCATTGAAGATATAGTCAAAGCAATGAAGGATTGTCGTCAAAGAACACAGTGTTCCTTTAAGACGTATACGCCTCTCGAGAACATTGCACGTGGTGTTCTATGACGACATGGTGTTCTTTGAAGATGTAAATGTACGTGATAGTGGTCATTGGTAGAGCACATAATGTTGTTGGAAGTTCTAATTGCAGCACAGTAAGTCCATTAATATAAGATGTGGTGTTCTTTGAAGGTATGGTCGAAGTAATGATGGATTGTCGTCAAAGAACACGGTGTTCCTTTAGGACGTATACGACTATCGAGAACATTGCACGTGGTGTTCTTTGAAGATGTAAATGTACGTGATAGTGGTCATTGGTAGAACACATAATGTTGTTGGAAGTTCTAATTGCAGCACAATATGTCCATTAATATAAGATGTGGTGTTCTTTGAAGGTATAGTCGAAGTAATAATGGATTGTCGTCAAAAGACATGGTGTTCTTACAGAAAAGTATGATCTCTAGAGCAGGAATTTTTTTTTCTTAAGAATGCAATCGAAGTAGAGTATGATTCTTGTTATAGTACATTGTGTTCTTTGACATAGCAACTGATGAAAACTATGTTCTTTGGTACAATATTATTTTTACATCCAATTTATTTCATCCATTTATTCTTTGTGAAAACTATATAAGGTCTATTCTGCGCTCTACTTTCTATCACACTTGCAAGTTTCTCTGAGCATGATGAAGAGTAATAGTGTTGAAGAGTTAGAGGTAGAAGCTATCGAGATTTTAGCCTCTTTAGATGTTTATGGAGGTATAGAACATCATGTGTGTAGAAGTGCATACGATGCCATAGACAATAGCGGCGTTCAAGCAGCGATAAACAGTTATAGCATGCATTGCACCTTCTCACAGAACAGCAGTAGAAAGAGAGTCAAGGTTCGACATAGCCTTTCTATACATGCACCCAGCAGATGTCGAGGACCTGAACAAAACTTAGTTCTCTTTCCAGATGTAGTTGTAAAGCCTGATCTTTCTTGTAGCACATATATGTGCATGAAGAATACGAACGTTCACACCAAAATGGATACTTGCAGGACGCGTCGCTGTAACTTTCGACATGGGGAAAGAGTCAAAGGAAACATTTTACAGAGGTCTTAGGAGAGTTCAACTGGAAAAGAACAAAGACAATTGCAGAATATGGTGCTCTTTCCGCAGACAACATTCAAGGGCGTTCCAATTTTTCCGAAGAACACTTACGTTTCCATGGTAGAAAAAACAAAATATCAGGTTGTAGGAGAGAAAGGGAATAATGTCTTCGAGTAGGTTTATTGATGCGTAGCTTTGTATGCAGAACTGAGATTTTATGTGCTCAACATACATATATAGAAAATTCAGTATCATTCAAAAGGACCATGTAACATTCACAAAAGAGTATAAAATATGCCCGCACTTTATTTGTTCAAATAGTTTGCATGTCCAAGTACATCACTCGAATGTGTATAAAGAACACAATGCTAATTAAAATTGTCTTAGCTAAATGACAAGGTCTGAAAAACCCTTCATGATTGTTTGCGCTTGGACGACTTCGGTTCTAAGAAACTTTTGCGCCTTGCAAGTCTTCCATCACCTGCACCTCCTTGGAACGTTTTGGAAGTTTCAGCTCCTTCATTCAAAAGAGTACCTCGGGCCAACATTCCTGCATATTTTCCACGGATGCTCTTAAGATCTGCCACCAAATAGTTCTGGAGCTCGCCATGTTTTGAAACCTTACCCAAAAGGTCCTTGAAAATTTCCTCCGCGTCGTCTATCTTTCGCTTCCGACGCAACATATTGTCACATGATACGGGAAGAGTTTGCGAAAGATTAACAGGGTTTTCTGCAGAACCAATAGGTTTGAGTAACCCTTTACCATCCTGAGAGATAGAAATTGGATTCACTTGAGAACTCTGAGTTTCATTGAATGCAACTTGGTTATGAGAAATGAGAATTGGATGTTCTTCATCACGTGGAGTATCGAATTTGATATGTTCCACCTGAGAACCAAAATTTGAGTGTTCCGCAACTGAGGTGAAATCCATTTCTAGAGTAGCGGGAGTGTCAGAAAGAATAATAGGGTCCTCCCAGGGCATGTTTAGGTCTGGTAACGGACTTCTCAATGCCTTATGTGTATCACTAATGTTGCCTACTTCATCTTGCAGACTGGTTGTAATGAAGATACCTTGTTGAAGGCATGTAGCGACAGTCGAATCTCGTTGTACTCCATGGAGTATACCCGCCTCACGAACCAATAAACAATCCTCGACTTCAGGGTGGAGCATCTTGAATACCTTTGTTGTATGTTTACAAAGATCGCTCTGTACACCTATTGAACAATCACATTGTGCCATGACAGAATCTGGAGAGTGAACAGTCCAGACGTGTGGTCTGTGGTTCATTGACGCCACAAGGGCAACATCTTCCCCATCACACTATAAGAAACCCGTGTTTTTTGTGATGTTTTGAAAAACTGCGTCGTGTTTTTCTCCTGTCATCATGTTAGTCGCTTGTGTCTCGGCGAACGTAAGGATGTCCACGCGGTACTTTGCTACAGTTGCCAATATGGTCTGTCGATCCACCCGTGTGTGCTTCAAAACACGAAGATGTTGGCAGAAACGTGCCCGTTCCGTAGGACGTCTCGCAGGACATCCTGGGCGACGCAGAACTGCCACGTTGGCAAGGCAATTCCGTTTCACCGAGGATAAGTTTGGAAAATTTACTGGTGAGCGAGGTAGAATGCAGCCCGGCTGTAAAAAAAACATCATTCTGGGCAGCGGTTTGCAAGAGCAAAAGGAAAAATGCATCGTCTTATTAAATACTCTTTATTTTTTTCCCGTTTTAATGTAATTTTATAATACCACTACATTTAGAATATTCATTTTATTTTCATTATTTTGCACTCTCAGAATTTGTCATTTGTCAATTTCTTATAATAGTCTTAAATAATAATATTTTAATGATATTATTATAATATATTAATAATAATGAATATTTTAATAATAAAATTTATAAAATAAAATAAAATAAAATAATATTATATATTAAATTCATTTTTACATTAAAATATTAAAATATTATTATTTTAATATTAAAATATTATTATTTTAATATTAAAATATTATTATTTTAATATTAAAATATTATTACAAATGTGTTGTTGCCAAAAATAGACTTTTATAAAATACTATGATTTTTTAAAATTTATGGTACAATATACACGTGGACATATTATTCATTTCAGAATTTACAACTCTTCATCTACATGGCAAGCAAAATTCCACGTCCTCTGGTATGTCCGCGATGACGTCCAGGAAATGCAACGATGTCCCTAGCAGAAACGTCCACGATGTGTCTGCAGACATCTCAGACGGTGTCTTTGTAGACATCCTTGAAGACATCCGAAACAACATCAAAGAGAACGTCCATATGCATTCATGACTCATTCGATGTGCGAGGTGTCTCAGATGTCATCCGTAATGGCGCGCTCCGAACGTGTGCTGGGTCCAAATGAGGTAAAACGAGCCAAACGTGCACACTTAGGGAGTCCTTAACGGAGTCTTTTATGGCATATTCTATTCAAAATATTGAATAATTCATCCAAAATAATCATTAATTCATTCAAAATAGTCCTTAATCAAGGACTATTAAGGACTGATGACAGAGACATAATTGTCCTTTTGATACTTATAATATTCACAAAATCTTTTAGATTTTTGATATATGATACATCTAGAAGTATAGAACATTGGACTATAATCCTTTTTAGTAATTTATATATTTTGATCAATTGTTTTGACAAAGATTCTTTAAAAAAAGCATTGATGACGTCCTTAGTGGATCGTTTTACCTCGTTTGGACCCTGCTATGACATCCCAACAGACATTTGTATGTTGTTGGTGACATGTCCGCGACGACATCCGCGACAATCGGGCCCGCGTCTCCAACATTGTATTCATGGATGTCCAAAGGGATGTCCCATCAAACATCTGCGACGACTTTCCTGATGCTGCAGGATGTCTTGGCAGAGACGTCGACTATGACACGGTAGAGGACGTCGCTAACGTCAGCGATGACAGCGCACGATCACATACGACACAAAACAGGACGTTGTAGAGATCGTCCACTGGAACACTTAGATGTCTCATGGAACGCAGTAGTATCTCTGAGGCTGAGACGTCATGTATGCTTCTGCAGAGCTCACAAAGGGTGTCTCTCTAAACATCCGTGAGAATGCATTGGAGACTACATGTGAGACCTGTGGATGCACAAATGTCTCAGGCGATGTACGCGTTCTCTCAGGGGTCATCCGTGATGTCGCGCTCCATACGTGTGCTAGGACATCACGGCATGCATCCGCATGTTATTGGTAACGTGTCAGCAATGATATCTGCGAGAGACGGGCCTACATCTCCATAGAAACGTTTGCGTGGGATGTCTGCTGTGATGTCCAAGCTTACATTGCCGCAGTCATCCAGCACGCACGTATGCGTGTTTGCTGAGACGTCCATTGCAACACGGCAGAGGACATAGCGGACGTCCATAATGACATAGCACACCACATCCGTCACAATCGCAGACATCAGACAGATCATCCATCGGAATGGTGGGTCGTCTCACTCAACATAGGTGGATGTCTTTATCTGTAACGTCCAAGATGCTTCTACAAACGTCACATACAGTGACTCTCCGGACATTTGTGAAGACATCGAACGCTAGAGACAAAACCATGTCCAAGCACGGATGTCTTAGATGACATACAAGATGTCCGAGATGACATACAAGATGTCCGAGAGGTCATCCGTGACGGCGCGCTCCAAACGCCTCGTGGGACATCCCGCCGTACATGAGCATGTTTTTGATGACATGTTAGCGATGACATCCGCAACGACGGGGCCCCAATCTCGATCATTGTGATCAAGGATGTCCATACGGATGTCTCATCAAACATTGCCGCATACATCCGCCATGTATCAGGGCGTCTTCGGAGAGACGCCCAATGTGACACATTAGAGGACGTCACTCACGTCTGCGCTAACATTGCACAAGCACATACGCCACACTGCAGGACGTCTCCAATAACGTCCCCCGTGACTGCTAAACGTATCCCTGAACATAGCTCTATGTCTCCAGCTTAAACGTCCGGGATGTTGTTACAGACATTACAAAGGGTGTCTCTGTAGACATCCGTATGACATCATGCGCGACATAAGAGAGAACGTCCGAGCACGACTCTCTCAGTTGATGTACGCAATGTCTCAGAGGTCATCCATGACGCTCCGGACGTGTCCTGTGACATCATCTTGTTCATGCGTATGTTGTAGAAGACGTGTCAGCGATGACAACCGCAACAAGCGGACACTGATGAGGGCCGTGGTAATATTGGGCGAATACCACTTCTCCTCCACTCTTTCCTTCCACTGAGACACATCGTCCTCTCATACATCTTCTGCACCATACGTTGCGGAGCCTTCTTCGTTTAATCAGCCCAACCCACTCTGGGATCAAGGTCCTTCGCATACGGACTGGATGTCCGGCCTTTTCCACGATCGTACGTCGCCATTTCGCCATCCACATATCCATAGTCGTCAATAGTGATGGGTAGTCGCTTGTGCTTCACGTACGTCATTGCGTCCCAATTATGCGACGACATGTGACCCGTCTCATCGTCGTACTTGCACCTCATGAAACTTCGATATCAAAAGGCGCCTTTGTAGGCTCAAACCACATATCACACGAATCATGCAAATCCCTTGTTCTTGAATATTTAACAATGTTTTTGATGACATGTTAGCGATGACATCCGCAACCACAATTCGATTCATCATGTTCTGAGAAATGTGATTCAGATGGTGTAAAAAAATTGCATTTTGTACATAATCTGTACAGACATCCTCTAGCAATGTTACCCAGTCTAAGTAGAAGTTGCCGAGAATGTGGAGGGAATATCTTAGAAAGCAACTGTCAACAAAGTATTGCCGCAATATAACCTTTACATTAACCTTGCACTATAAGAAACCAACGTTTTTGGTGATGTCTTCAGTTATGTCGACGTGTTTTTTTGATGTCTTGGTGCTAGCCACTGATGTCTCGCATGTTGTAGGTGACGTGTCAGCGATGACATCCGCAACAAGCGGACATTGATGAGGGCCTTGGTTTAGGTTTAGGGCAACGGCCTCATCGTCGTATCTGTCAGGGTTGTCTATCCTGACGTGACGCCACTGATTTCCGTCAGTATGTCATGACGCGTCAGTCACGATGTGTCCTGACGCGTCTGGATCGCGTCTGCATCCCGACGCGAAGGTAAAAAATCATGGAAATTTTTACCTTTTTACTTTATCCGCAGTAAATTTTATGGATGAATTTCATCCAAGGCCGTCGAGGAGGCCGTCCGCTGGACGGCCCGCCCGTCGACTTGGACGGCCCTTTAGACGGCATTGTCCGTCCCTTGGCGACAGCCTTGGACGGCCTTTTAGACGGCCTTGTCCGTCCCTTGGCGACGGCCTTGGACAGCCCTTTAGACGGCTTTGTTCGTCCCTTGGAGACTGCCCGTCGACTTGGACGGCCCTTTAGACGGCATTGTCTGTCCCTTGGCGACAGCCTTGGACGGCCTTTTAGACGGCCTTCTCCGTCCCTTGGCGACGGCCTTCGACGGCCCTTTATACGGCCTTGTCCGTCCCTTGGAGACGGGCCTTTAGACGGCCTATTCTGTCCTTTGGCGATGGCCCTCGACGGCCCGCCCGTCGACTTGGATGGCCCTTTAGATGGCATTGTTTGTCCCTTGGCGACAACCTTGGACGGCCTTTTAGACAGCCTTGTCCGTCCCTTGGCGACGGCTTTGGACGGCCCTTTAGACGACTTATTCTGTCCCTTGGCGACGGCCCTGGACGGCCCTTAGCGACGAGCCATCTACTAGACAACTTTGTCCGTCCCTTGGCGACAGCTCTGGATGGCTCTTTGGACGGCCCTTTAAACGGCCTTGTCCGTCCCTTAGTCACGGCCAACCCGTCTAATAAACAGCCGTTCCGTCCCTTGGCGATGGTTCATTGATTGAACGGCCTATGATCTGTCCGTTTGCGACCCGTCTACTAGACGGCCTATCCATCGTTTAGCTAAGGGCCGTCTACTGGACGGCTTTGTTTGTCCGTTAACGAGGGCCCTAAATGACCTAATCCGTCCCTTGGCAACCCGTCTACTAGACGGCCTTGTCCGTCGCTTGGCGACGGTTAGTCTGTCTACTAGACGGCCTTGTCCGTCGCTTGGCGACGGTTAGTCCGTCTACTAGACGGCCAATTTGCTTTTTGACAACAACCAATCCATTTAAACGAGTAATCCATCCCGTGACGATGACTAGTCCGTCCACTCGACCTCTGACAATGCCTAGGCCGTCTATTCAATGTTCAACGGCTTGTCCATTCATTGACTGTCGTTTTGTTCCTTGAACAACTAGAAAAATAAATGTTATGTCATATACATAGGATTCTTTAATTCTCCTATATTTTTCCCTCCAACAAAATGGAGAATAATGGGGAAACAAGGATCTGTTTAATGATAAAGGTAGGTGATTTTTTTTGCAATATTCAAATGCATCTCATAAAAAGAAATCTTAACAATTTATTTTTATATTAATTACTATGATTAATTACCTCACATTACGGAAATTGATTATCTTTTATTCAATTTATGAAAATATCCATCATGTTAACCATGATTTCCAAATTTTGTTGCACACGTGTACATATAGGTTATTATATTTATTTAATGTATAAAAGTAAATCTATATATATTTATGTCTTATAAATGTATTTTAAAATTAATCAAACAATCAGTTTTTTTGCTTACACTATAGAGATAAATCTATGTTTGTGTACACAAACACACACACATACTATATATATATATATATATATATATATATATATATATATATATATACATCTATATAAATGTTTGTACACATATGTTTATTTTTATTTATAAACATATGTGTACAAACATTTATATATATATATATATATATATATATATATATATTTCTAAACCATTCCATATATATATATATATATATATATACATAATATATATGTTCAAAAATATCCATTTCCAAACAAATGCATTACTTATTGAGCAATTTCACTATAAATTTGATAAAAATTACACTTATAAATGCTTACAACGGGGGGTTTAAGCAACATTGTTTTTACTAAAAAAAATACATTCAACATGGAGATGTTTACAATTTGAAAATAATAAGTTGCTCAATTTTTCCTATGTGTTGATCGTTTTTAACACTCCTTAGTACATTTTGTTCACTTTTATTCACTCTCACTAACATTTTTTTCTTCCAATGAAGAAAGAGATATAGAGAATTCCTAATTTTAGTATTTTTCAATCAAATTTTTGATTTGAAAATACTTTATTTATCAACACACACCTTTTAATTAGTAAATGTATCAAATTGGTTTCAATGTTTTAAATGTGAATATTCTCCCAATAGAAACATATTTATTCTTCAAACAATCAATATCTTCATCTTCATGTTGTGAGCTTTCCAAGCATATAAATAGATTATAAAATTTGAAATAAATTGAACGTAATACAAGTTAGTTGTTTTGGGAATGAATTTTTTTTGAACCTAACTATACATATTTATGCAATTGATGTATGAATATAAATATAACTAAATATAAATGTATATATGGATAAAGATATACATATATTCATATTTATATATTAATAGATATAAATGTATCTATTTATATATGATATATCCATCCATACATATCCATGTATATCTATGTGTATGTATATATGTATATGTACATATATATATGTGTGTGTGCGCAGAAAGATTTATATACATACATATAACGCATACAAATATAAATCTTTTTATATATACATATATGTATATGTGGATAAAGATATACATATATATATATATATATGTATATCCATATATATTTCAATATATACATGATCACCTGCATATATAATACATCCTATGAATATACATGTACATATACATAAATATTCATATATCTTTATAGACACAAATAAATAATGATATACATGTTTACATATACATAAATTAAATTAAATTTAAAGGTGTACACATATAAACATATATGTGCATATAAACATATATGTGCTTATAAACATATATGTGGATATAAATTCATAGTTTATCTCTTTATATATATATGATTATGTATATATTGAAATATATATGGATATACATATATATGTATATCTTTATCCACAAATACATATATGTATATACAATACAATATATATATTATATTCTTATAGAAATTCATGAATATATTTTTACATATATACCTATAGATTTATCCATGTATAGCTATTATTTTCATGTATATTGTTCTACATGTATATGAATATATATTTAAATGTGTATGTATGTTTATATGTACACACACACACACACATATATATATATATATATATATATGCGTACATGTGTATATATAATCCATCTATACATATTGATTACCATAGGAGATTGGTAGAGTAAGTTGTGTAAAGATTAATGGAACTAGTTCTAAATTTATTCTTAAGAACGTAGTGTGCTAAAGATTTTAATATACCAAATATATATTGGTATTTCCATTTTACTTTCTTTAACTTATTTATTATCTATGTATAGGAATAATTGTATTTCATCTTGATCTATTCTAAGTCGTTCAATTAATATTAATTTGATGACTCAAAATGTAAGAAATTGAAACATAGGTAATAAAACTAGTACAAACATAGTTAATTCAATTGTTCATTGGAAATGGCTAAACCGTTCAGTTGACAGTTCAAAATGAAAGAAGACCCAAATATAGGAAATGAAACCACTAGGAACGTGGCAAATCTAACCGTCCATTGGCGACGGCTTAAACCGTAAACTCGACCATTCACTTCACCATTCAATCGATGGTTCAAATTTATGAAAGGCAAAAAGAAGACCCAAATATAATAGATCAAACCACTACAAACATAGTTGATTTAGTTGTTCATTGGCAATAACAAGACTGTACCAACGGGTACCGTCTACTAGCGAAAGCCATACCATTCATTCAAAGGTCCGACCGTCCTTTTGACGTTTCAAAATTAAAGAAGTTCCAAACATAGAAAATGAAACTACTATAAACATGCCAAATGCATTTGTCCATTGGCAACGGCCTAAACTATCCATCTGAGAGTCAAACCAAGAACTTGACAGTTGAACCGTCCATTTGCCGACGGCCTAGACCACCTAATTGACAACTGGACCATCCACTCAACGGCCGCACCTAAAACCGCTCAAAGCCTCAAATAAATAAAAGAAAAAACTTCAAACATGATCAATTCATTTGTTCATAGGTGAAGGCCTAAACCGTCCAATCGACCGCCAACTATCCACTCAACGACGGGACCGTCCATTAAACGCTTCAAATTTATAAAAAGAAAGACACCAAGCATACAGTCCAATCAATGCTTCAAATTTATGAAAAGAGAGACATCAAACATTGTTGATTCACCTGTCCATTGGCGACGACCTACACCGTCGAATGGACGGCCGAACCCGTTCACTCGACGGCCCGACCGTCCACTCATCGCTTCAAGTTTATGAAAAGAGAGACATTAAACATAGTTGATTCACCTGTCCTTAGGCGACGGCCTAGACCGTCCAACGGGACGGCCAAACCCTTCCACTCGACGGGCCGACCGTCCAGTCAACGCTTCAAATTTATAAAAAGAGAGACACCAAACATAGTTGATTCACCTGTCCATTGGCGACAGTCTAGACCGTCCAACGGGACGGCAAAACCCGTTCACTCGACGGCCCGACCGTCCACTCATGGCTTCAAATTTATAAAAAGAGAGACAACAAACATAGTTGATTCACATGTCCTTTGCTGACGGACTGGACCGTCCAACGGGACGGCCAAACCCGTCCACTCGACGGCCCGACTGTCGAGTCAACGCTTGAAATTTATAAAAAGAGAGACACCAAACATAGTTGATTCACCCGTCCATTGGCGACGGCCTAGACCGTCCAACGGATGGCCAAACCCGTCCACTCGATGGCCCCACCATTCAATCAACGCTTCAAGTTTTTCAAAAAAGAGACATCATACATAGTTGATTCACCTGTCCATTGGCGACGGCATAAACCGTCCAACGGGACGGTCAAACCCGTTCATTGGACGGCCCGACCGTCCAATCAACGCTTCAAGTTTTTGAAAAGAGAGACACCAAACATAGTTGATTCACTTGTCCTTTGGCGATGGCCTAGACCGTCCAATGGGACAGCTAAACCCGTCGACTCGACGACCCGACCGTCCATTCATGGCTTCAAATTTATGAAATTAAAGAGAGACATCAAATATCGTTGATTCACCTGTCCTTAGGCGACGGCCAAACCCGTCCACTCGACGGCCCGACCGTTCACTCATCGCTTCAAGTTTATGAAAAGAAAGACATCAAACATAGTTGATTCACTTGTCCTTTGGCGACGGCCTAGACCGTCCAACGGGACGGCCAAACCTGTCCACTCGACGGGCCGACCGTCCAGTCAACGCTTCAAATTTATGAAAAGAAAGACACCAAACATAGTTGATTCACCTATCCATTTTGACGGCCTAGACCGTCCAACGGGACGGCCAAACCCGTCTACTCGACGGCCCGACCGTCCAATCAACGCTTCAAGTTTTTGAAAAGAGACATCAGACATAGTTGATTCACCTGTCCATAGGCGACGGCCTAGACCGTCCAACGGGACGGCCAAACCCGTCCACTGGACGGCCCGACCGTCCACTCATGGCTTCAAATTTATGAAAAGAGAGACATCAAACTTAGTTGATTCACATGTCCTTTGGCGAGGGTCCAGACCGTCCAACGGGACGGTCAAACCCGTCTACTCGACGGCCTGACCGTCCACTCATTGCTTCAAGTTTATGTAAAAGAGAGACATCAAACATAGTTGATTTGTTTGTGCATTGGCAACGGCCGAGCCCGTCCAATCGACGGCTAGTCCGTCCCATGCAACGGCCCGTTTGACGGCCAAGGCGCCACTTCACGGCTAGTCCGTCCATTGGAGACGGCTTGACGGCCACACCGTCCCTTGGAGACGGCTTGACCGTCCATTCGACGGCTAAACCGTCCATTCGACGGCTAGACCGTCCCTTTGACGGCCAGACTGTCCCTTTGACGGCTAGACGGTCCCTTTGACGGCCAGACCGTCCCTTTGACGGCCAAAACCGTCCATTCGACGGCCAGATGGACCGTCCAACGAGGCTGTTCATCCAGTTGACGGCTGTTCATCCACTCCATCCAGCACAATAAGTTTTTTACCCCCTGACACGAATACTGGTCCGGAATATTCGATCCTGACGGACGCTGGGCATGGATCCTGACGTTATGACGCTGACGCGTCAGTCCTGACGTGACGTGACGCGTGCAAACCTGGTATCTGTAGCCTACGACATATTAGCGATGACATCCGCAATGAGGGAGCCCGCCTCTCAAACATTATTTTCAAGGATGTTGGCATGTTGGTCCTAGCTTGCATTGCTGCAAATAACTGCTATGCAGCGGTGCGTGTTTGCCGAGACGTCCATTGCGACACGGAAGAAGACACAGACGTCGTCCACCATGACAGGGCCATGTTCAAACGTCAGAATTGAAGACATCAGCCACAACATCCACCATAACGGTTTGACGTCTCACTCAACATAGCTGGATGTCTTCATCTGAAACGTCCAAGATGCGTCTGCAAAAGTCAGAATGAGTGTCTCTCCGGACATCCATAAAGACATCCAACTTGACATAGGAGACATCGTGCAAGCACGGATATAATTGTTGATGTACTAGATGTCTGAACAGTCATCCGTGACGGTTGAAAGAACATCCTCTAAGACATAGGACGCGCCATAGGACACAACGGACAAGCACGTCTGTCGCAATCGATGTACGCAATGTCTCAGCGGTCACAACACAAACGTTCACCGATGTCTCAGACGGTGTACGCGATGTTTTTTGAGACGTCCTCAGCGACATGGTTTAGGACATACATGACGTCCGGGATGACCTATCACGAGCACATACGTCACACTTGGAGACGTCACAAAGAACGTCCAAAAGAATGCGAATACGTCTTTCTGAACAGAAGTTTATTAGAAAAATGTCTATATGAGGATGCACTGTATTGTCCATGTGGTTGAAGTTTGCCACGCTGAATCCGTACCTGTTACATTCAATGTTGGTGACTCGCACATTACTTGAGGATTTAACCCATAGAAATGAGCAACACCGTCGTGCATGGTATGGTTCACCATATTGAGGACATTCGAGTTGTGAATTATCATGCCTTTTGGTGCACATTTGGGCACATTGTGCATTTCATTGAAAGAAATAACTTTTAATCCCGTTTAAAAATATTTAGAAATATCACAATGGAAAATGAAGTGCACTAATTTTTAAATTTATGTATTTATCAATGATAGAATTAAATCTGAGTTTGTCTAAATGATTTAATTTGGAGGATTTTGAGTATAAAAACTCCTGTTCTACTACCACTTTGAACAATATAGTTAAACTTTGAATGTAAATATTGTTCATTTTTTATTCTTTTTGGTTCATTTCAATAATTTGGAAAAACTTGGAAAAATGTGGAACATATTTCTCTTCACATATTTGTAAATTGGAAAAATTTATAGCTGAAAAGTCCATCCACAACCTTCTTTTCTCTTTCATAATTTCCATATGGACTTTTGTACTACAACAAGGCACTAATGTTTTAAATAAACAACAATTTGGACTGCATGTTTGTTATTTTTCACCTTTTTTTTTGGCATTGGTATAAGACATCACTTAGTTGTAGTAGTTCAATTTTTTTTACTTTTACCATCAATTTCTATTTATGAAGTTCTAAAAGATTAAAAAGAGGAGCAAAGTTTTGCATTTTGACAAACAAGTGATGAACCATACCATGCAAACACCCGTACTCATCATCGAACTTTCATCATGTTCATTACAATTTTTTTTGAAAAAAAACTTAGATACTTTCAAAAACTTCATATTTCTTAATATACTTAAAAGCATTTAGACGCAAGTGTATGATGTTTTATTTGTCTAAAAATAAAATTGTGCTTGCATCAGATTTTGTTTATGGTCCATAGAGGGTACTGCAAAATCAAACGGTGTGTTAACAATCTACAATTATAGATAAGTCTTCCTAAGAGTATGATTCTTATAACACTACTTTTGATATCTTACCGCAGTGTGGCTGGTACTGAAAGTGGCGTCAATTGCTAGCATCCCTCCATTGCCATACTTCAGCATCATATCATATTGCCACTCAGTTTGAATGCCAAGCGTAAAAGGGGTATCATCTTGCTTCATGACATTTAAGTTCAAAAGAGCATGTTCCTGGTAAAAGAACACCATGTTTGGATTTTTGTTTTTCCACATCTTCACACTCTCCGTCTCGTTAGGATGTTTTTGCCACAGTTCTTCAGCACGTCGCCTAGCCAAATTTCGGACGTCGTGTGGTTGGACAAAGGTGTCGCGGGTTACAGGTCCATTTGTTCTAGCCAACATAGAAACAAGAGATCTGTGTTGTGACATTACTTGAACTGGTGACAACCCAAGCTATAGCAGGTCAGTGAGTTGGTCTTTCTTGTGCACTGACAAATTTGCTTGAAGAGAATACCTTGTTCCAGTAGTTGCACTTCCGTGACAGTATTCTCCAGCTTTGTTCAGATGAAACCATCTCTTGTACACAATCTGGCAAAGGGTATTATCTAAATATGGTTGTTTGACATGGAAATGCCTTTGACAACCTCTCTTGATAGACATCCCGGACTTGATTTTCCCATTCCGTGTCCTCTTCTGGTTAGGCTTAGTGTTCTTTGGAAACACATCATACTTAGGGATTACTTTTTTTCCACGCCTTTTCTTGGACCCTCCGAGGAATGTTTTCTGTCTCCGCTTAGTTTGTGTGGACTTAAGCAGTGGTTGCATATCATCATGTAGTTTAGAACTGTTGTCTTTGGGTCCAAAGTGGCACCAGTACCTGGAAATATTGTTTTTTCAGTACATAAAGTTATTCTCCAGAATGAAGAACAGTAATTTGAAATAACAGTTTTAGCAAGACTGAACAATAAAATCAGAGAACAGTTTTATAAAGAACACTAAATTGAACGCACAATTTCATAAAACACTAAATTGAACGGGCAATATCATAAAGAACGTTAAGTTCAAAGTACAGTTTTTTTAAGAACACTACGTTTAAAGAATAGTTTCATTAAGAATACTAAATTAAAAAAACAGTTTTTGTAATTTAGAACACTATATTCAAAGAATAGTTTGTTTTATTAAGAACACCAAATTCAAAGAACAGTGTTCTTAAGAACACTTATGGAAAGAATATTCAGAACCCTAAATACATAGGAACATCATAGGCACAGTAATTTTGGAGGTTACCTGACTTCCAGTGAAGGACTGCTTGATCGGGGATTAGTGAGCGAATTAGGTTTGTTGATCTTCATAACCTCTCTTGTAAACGTGCAGGGGAAATCAGGGTCTGATTGCTCACCAACGATAAAGTCTGGAAGTCTGTCCCAAGGTATCACACAAATTTGGTTGTCTCGATAGTGACCACGTCCACTTGTCACCAAGTCCGTCCATTGCAAATCATGTTTAGAAAATGGCCCTGGTTTAGGGTTTTGCATCGTTGCTCTTAGTTTTTGAATTATCTGTAATTCCTCATGTAGACCAACATATTGTGGTTCTACTCCGAAGAGCTCATCGTCGTCAGAGAGAACCTCTACAGTTTGCTGCGTTGCCATAACTGAAAGAAATACCTTTGAATCGTAACCCTAAACCATGAACCCCTATTTTTTTCCTTTAGTTTGAGAGAAATTGAAGACAAATTTTGAAGCCTGAATTTCAAACCCTTAACCCAAAGTGGATTCTGGAACTGAACTGGCCGTCAATATGAATCCTGAACCCTAACCCTAAACCCAAAGTGGATTCAAAAAATGAACCCTAAACCCTAAATCCAAGGTAGATTATGAAAATGAAAATTCATCTCTTTGTGAACTTGAATCCTGAATCCTAAACCAAGGTGGATTATGAAAATGAACTTGAAACCCTAAAGGGTAGAAGCAAGCTAGGGTTAGTACACTTTGGGCAAAAATCAAAGTATGTTGAATACATCAATTTTCAGCTATGCTTTGGGATTTCTAAAATAAGGGGCACCGTTGATTATCACTGGCAGATTAATCGTGGCCGTTGGAGGTCAGGGCTTTAGCGGGATGTGACAGCCTCTGGATGGGACTTTAATGGGCACTTGGACACGTGCCTCGCATAGGCAGAGGTTAGCCATGCTGTCGCCTGAGTGGTCCTGGCGCTCGCTCGAATGTTTGCCATTTTTGAGCTGCATGTGTTTGGCAGAGCTCTGACACTCCCGCGCTTTGCGATCCGGGCGCCATCCATCCGTTTGGGGAGAGTCGTCTCCTTCCGGATTTCTCGGTTCTAGCTCGCAGGAGTCCCTTGCTGTGGCCGTCATTCTTCCGATGAGCTGTGGCGTTGTGGCGGAGCCGCGGAGTTCATTTTTGGTCAGAGCTGGAGGCCTGGAGCTTAGCGTAGCGTGTGGTCAGGAAGTAATGAGCTGGGCAATCGAAGTGCTGTGGCAGAGCGTGTTCATCGAGTGAGGTTTTGCGCCTACACTGCTATTTTTTTTTAGGGTTTAGTGTTTAGGGAAGTGCAATGCGGATTGGATCGTTGAGGTTTAGGGAGAGGTTAAGGTTTTGGGAGAGGCTAAGGAATTGGGGTTGAGGGTTTAGAAATGGGGAATAAGGAGAAGAAACCCTGGGTTGTATCAAATGATGATGAACCCGAGCCCCAGAATTTCAGCGTGGACGACATAGATGATAAGATTGCGGTTTTGCGTAGAGGTGCACCTCCTCCTGCCCTGTCTTTTGAGGATTTTAGGAATAGTTTCGGTTGGAATGGGACGGGGATTAATCCGCACAAGTCTAGAGACACTACAGGGATCCTCCAAAGCGATCTTACTTCCGTGTTTGGGCCACAACGGGCCAAATCAGGCTTTTGGTTTGGAGATGTGAAGAATCCAAAGGTTAAGTCCGCGATTGCTAGATTGTACCCTATTGTGTACCAGAAACCTTCTCTCATCAAGACTAAGCTTATAGGGAAAGAATTCGTGATTGGTATTGTTGCTGATGTAGTGAAGGGTTTAGATGTTGATTGGGCATCTTTTGCTCACATAACAAACCAAAACCAGCGTAGTGCTTGGCAAAAAAAAATGAAGGCTGCCTTGGAGATGAAAGCGTCACTCACTGAAAGGAATTTGAGTGATATTTTGGAGGAAGAAGATATGGACACTTTGATGCATGGTGACGTGATGGTGAAGGGTGAGCCTGGTGAAAAGGGAAGCGGAGGGGTGGGTTCAGGAACATCTGGACAGAGTTCATCATGGATCGAGAAGAAGAAGCGAGAGAGCCACGATCTGTTGCGTTTGGTCAAGTTAGAGCTGCAAGCTGTGAAGATTGATTCTCAGTTGGCTTTGAAGGAGAAGCAGCGGCTGGACTCTAAAGTAGAGGGCGTCCGCATAATGCTGGACTCTATGAAGGCGACGTGCGAGGATTACAAGAATAAGGTCGAGAATTGCGAACAAGAGGCAGAGATTAAGGAGATGAAGATGACCCTTGCGTTCTACGAGTCTACTTTCAGAAGGACAGATGACGAGTACAATGCCATTCTTGCAGAGCAGGGCCTCCAAGCTACTGTCCAAGAGAAGTTGGTGCGTAGGGAGGCATTTCTAGGAGGTCAACAAGTACAGTTGGCGAAGCAATTGTCCAATTTGCGTGGTGGACGGCCCGGTTTGGCATAGCACCCCCACCCCATGTACAACTCACTGGGAATTGAGGAAATGGATACTGATTTTCTAAGAGTCACAAATTGCGTTTTGTGTGATTCTCCATTTTCTTACAATGACATTCTAGTGTGTAGCTGCAGGCATGTCTATCACCCATGGTGTGCTATGTCTTGGTTTAGTTCATCAATTAAGTGTGTAGAAAAAACCTGCTCACATGTTCACCCAGACTGGTATAAAAGTTTTGGCTTTGGGGAACATCCAGCCCTCCTTGAAGAGAAGGCTGAGGTGCTGGATTGCGAGGTGCAAAGGAATGTGGCACTCTCCGAGAGAATAGCTGCTGCCAAGCGTTCTGGTGCGGACATTGGTATGGCCCCCCTCCACCTTTAGTGTTCCTTTTTTTTTGAAATTTCCTTCACTGTTATGGTGTGTGGTCTGAGAATGTTGCTTGTTGCTGTTCAGTTGATGTACATCGTGGTAGGTCAGAATGTCGTTTGTGGTTGTCAGTTGATGTACACAAGGTCATGTTATACTTCACGTGTTGATTGAAACATGATGAGAATATACTCTTGTTCTCATACACACAATATGAGACTTGTAGTTAGGGCGATATGAGACTTGTAGTATATTACAATGTTTATAACGCTTTCACATCATCTTTAGAAGTACGAGGACATAGTTTAGGGTGTACACTTGGGTGTTTGAAATGCATTTTTGAGTCTCTTAACATACAAAGCAAGAGTAGTTGGGCAGTATCACATTGTATTCAGAAGTACATAAACCTATTCTATGGATGTTTTGCACTCTGAATACATTGTGGGACTGTGGGTTTATACCATTCAATATGAAGTTAGAAGTGTACTTACACACTTTGTGTAGTTTGAAGTGTACTTAGAAGTTAGAAGTCTACTTACATATTTAGAAGTACATAGAACTGTTACCTCTCTAATGATACTATAGTGGGGTTTTTCGTTTCAATTGTTTCTTATGATTTACATTCCGAATTGCAGGCTCCTCTCAGCAGCCATTTGTTAGTCAAGCTTCAGCATGCACAGGGACATACAATTTGGGAGAGACTAGCCAAGCACAAGTTCCACCTTCAGGCGTTGTGGATTTGGAAACGCCAGCATGTCAACTTGATGTACAATTTCGTCAAAAGAACAAGTCCTCTGACAAGACCAGATCTGAGAAGTGTACATCTGCAGAGGCTGCACTTGGAGTAACCACACCAACCAAAGCGCTATTCAATGAAACGGTTTCTACTGAAATGGAGAAGTCAGATGCCCCGGTTCTAACATCTGAAGCTATTGCAGGAGAGGTGGGTCAGCTGCAACCTATTTTTGGAGAACAAATACCAATGCATGCAGTATTCTATTTTCCATACCACATGTCTTTAATTTGTTGTGGGTTATGAATGTGCAGGCTGTTCACGACACAATTGTGAGCACCCAAGGGAGAAACCAACAACAAGCTTCCCAGGATTCCAGTGATCACGATCTGCCCATGCTCGACCAGGACTCCCATGGTGCAGATGGAATCCTTCCCGAAATGGATTGTACAGAAGAAAACCCCACAGCACAGGGCTCCAAGGATGATGAGGTGGCCAGATTGAAGGCCACCATTGCCGAGCTCACGAAGCAATCCAACAACAAGGGAGTGGTACGTCGGCCACCACCTTTTGAGGAAGAGCATGGGAAGACAGGAGCGAATGTGAAGACCAGGAGCATTGCAGATGTTGGAAAGAGTGGCAACCCTTCTTCAGTAACCACGAGGAACAAATCTAAAACTGAGAAGGTCAGGACTCGAGCAGATGGGCCTTCTGAAACGTTGGAGGTCATGGGGAGTGGATCGAAGAAGTCAAAAAAGAAGAAGGTTGCGACACCAATCGATGACACCACCGAGAACGCTCATGACCTCGTATCTTTGAATGGTGAACCTCAACCCCCTCCTGCAAAGGTAAAGCGAACCTCGAAGAAGTAAACTTTATGCAATTTTTGACTGATAGGGTTGGTTTTGCAAACTACAGTGGCATATAGGCATGAATCGGTGGTTGATATATGTAGAGAGTGTCATGGGTTTTTAGGCATGTTTCCCTGAGCCCACAAGGCCGTAGGTTTGTTTAGGTACAGCATGGGGTGGTGCTAAGTGCTAAGTGCTGCATCGCATGTATATTTTGTATGGGTATTCGCATCCACCTTTTTATGCAATTTTGAGTTGATAAACATCC
Source organism: Pohlia nutans (assembly GCA_022496805.1). NCBI lineage: Eukaryota > Viridiplantae > Streptophyta > Bryopsida > Bryales > Mniaceae > Pohlia > Pohlia nutans. The sequence continues at coordinate 12,139,988 of CM040091.1, read as the reverse complement.
CCATTGTCGCACAACATGGGTAGCCTCTTCTTAATGCTTTCAAGATGCATTGATCCATATTGATTAGGCTGCATATTGTATTGAGGTACACTATCTCTATCATATTGTGCTATATTAATATACATAGTATACTTTGTCCGGTAGCTGGTATGCCTTGTACATATGCCTAGAGCAATTTACATCTGAACACCATGCATGCAGGATTTGGGTCCGAAAATTATATCTTACGATATTTCCTTGGGTGCCGAGAAAAGACCCATTCATGTAATCTGCAGAGACGACACTTATCAGTTACCAAAACCATTCAAATACATCCGGGAAAGCTCATTCCACAAATCTGTGTTGGATTTGAACCAAAGTCCAGGAAAGGGTATTTTTTGTACTAAGTGTGTTTCAGCATGTGGCGTTGGGGGTTCCTGCCCGTGTGCGTTTAGCGCTGCTGAATTAGCTCCTTATACAAACGACGGCCTTTTACATCCACATTACATTGAGATGGTATCACCTCCGAACTCTACTGACCCTGTTCCAGCTTCAGTCATATGGGTCCCTTGATATTTCACATAATTGCCACATGTATGGATTACTAATATCTTTTTAAGCTATGGCATTGTAGGCAGCCAGGGAAACTTTGGGTGAAGACGACGACCTTTATGAATACTGTGACAGCAATCAGTGTTCAAGTTCAGAGTATGGAGAATGTACGGGGCACATAACTTGCACTTTTTTGAAGGAGTGTGGTGTTGGTTGCTCATGCCAAAGTCATTGCCCAAATCGACTAGTGCAACACGGTCTGATTAGAAAACTCCAGGTAAACTGTCCATTTGTAGACATTTGTAAGACACCGCTCTTAATAGCATTCAACATTTGAGCACCATGACAATCTTTTGACATTTTTTCTTTGGCTCATTACAGGTGTTTTGGACCAACCCCCAAAAGGAATGGGGCATCAGAACTCTTAAAGAATTGCCTGCTGGAGCATTTGTTTTTGAGTACGTTGGGGAAATCATATCCAATCAGGAATTATCAACCCGAAAGGACATGGGGAAGTATGCCATGAATTTGGATTCCGATTGGAGAGCGGAAAATGAATTGAACGATGATGAGGCGCTTTGTATAGATTCATCAAAATTTGGGAACATTTCAAGGTTTTTGAATCACAGGTGATGCTTTCATGAAAATCTTTTTCTGTAAAGTGTTTGGAGTGGTTCCTCTCTCATAACATAGCAAGTTGTGAAATGGAAATTGTTCTAATTGAAATGGCATGCTCATGCAGGTGTTTCGATGCGAATTTGGTAAACTTGCCAGTCATAATCAACGGCACGAGAAGAGGCTACTACCATGTGAGAGTTGTTGTTTTCTAAACTGCTAGATACAATCTATGGCTATGATCATTTTTTGTTGTTGTGTTAGTTTCTAAGGTTTCACTAATAGTTTGACCACGTGGATTGAGAACCAGGTTGCTTTTTTTACAAATCGGCAAGTTTTGGAAGGGGAAGAGCTTACGTGGGACTATGGGTTAGATTTTGAAGATTCAGATCATCCTATTCCTCCATTCCTGTGTGTCTACGGAAGCAAGTACTGCAGGTGCTAGAAGCGGTAAACATCTAAACTCAATTGTAACAAAAACGTTGTACAGATCTTTTATTCTCTTCGATGCGCACTGAAAGAGGACGATTTTTTTTGGTAGTAATCTGCACTTCTAAGGATACTTTGTACATTGTAGAGGACATTCTGCATCTATTTGATATACTGTAAAGTACTTTGATGTATTTGAAGTATTATGAAGTATCTATTTGATATACTGTAAAGTACTTTGATGTATTTGAAGTATTTTGAAGTACCTATTTGATATACTGTGAAGTACTTTGATGTATTTTGAAGTACCTAACCGTGGGATCTGGTAGATTACTTGTTGAAGATCATGTACTGACCTTCATCTTAGACTCAATTTTCTAACAGTAGTAGAGTTCATAACGTTAGAAGTTGGAAAAAAATGGTCAGCTCCCTTGTGGTGAAAAGGGAATGGCAGATGGAGGTAAGTTGAAATTGATACAAGGGCCCCTGTTTGACTAAAAAATTGGCAGGTGGAAAATCATTGGATTGAAATTCTTAACGGTGAGATTATGCACTCGAACCTCATTTTAGTGTACAAAACATAAAACATTAACAAGAAAATAAAATCAAAATGAGTTGAAAGTATCTATAAGATACTGTTTATTATAAAGCTTCTAAAGATGTTCTAATTACATCAATTGTTTCGCTTGACAATTGGTAAACAGGCTCATCCCCCTTAACTCGATGAGCAGCTGGGACCATCTGAAATCTGCAGGCAAGCACTAAGGAGGCATTGAGATAAGCTACTCTAGAATCCCTCAAGTACACATAAGAATTAGGAGACTTCCCCCATTTCTGATAATAGGTTCCTGCAATGACATATTCTCCAACTTCAAACTGCCCACCCCAAACACATGTAAACTTCTCCCGTACGATCTGTTTTTTCCTTTGGCATTGAAGAATGTAGAAGTCCACCCCTTCTTCATTACCTTCCATCGCCGGGACCGCAAAATTATCGCCAGCGTCCACTAAGTCCCCCAGTGTCTCTTCTGTGGCGTAATCCCATGCCTCTTCACCTTCAGCTTCGAACTGCCTTGATATCATCTGCTCCCTTACAAACGAAACATCTGATGGAACAAGTTTAATGACTCTCCAAGGCTGGACATGGCTCATCTTCTCGCAAGCTGCCCAATCACCATCCATGCAAGGGCTACAAAAGCAGGACAGATGCCTGACCATCAGCAAGGTTGGATCCGAGATAGACACTCCTTGAATTGAGTGCAATTTTCTAGAACCGACAATGGTGTCACGACCGTGAAGGTGCTGACGATCTACATCATCAAGCTGAATAAGGTGAAAGTACCTATAAGATACTGTTTTGTTTCTATCAACCGAACTCTCCACGATGCCCTCCATACTCTCCTTCAAGAAGTCAACCGCATCTTTCGCGTCTTGTAGCTTCCTCCAGGGGTTGTGAAGTTGCTCTGTACGCAAAGCTCTCTTCACAACGGCACCTGCTCCATCCCACTCGCCTTTGCCGCGGCCTGTACCAAAAAAATTCCAAGACATAACACACCCACCAGTAAGACCTGGATATCTGCTAACAAAGTACATGGGCCTTGCTCCTTTAAATTGCCCTGCACAACCATCACTCCAAACCCAATGACGAGCTAAATTGACACCTTGCAATTTCAACCACTTCCAATGCTGCAAGAAACAATGCTGTACAAATAAGGTGTCATGGGTTTTATCATCTGACACATAGAAGTGACTCTCCTTGACCATGCTGTTAGTCAATGGGTCCAATCGATATGTTATGTGAACAAGAATTGTAATCTGGGAAGAATGCTAATGCATGGACTGAATTTCGCTCTGGATCTCAAAGGAGTAGTTCTCAGCAAAATCAACATGGGAGAGGACAGCATCAGCAGGTAACTCTTTCATACTAATCCTACACTGAACATCTTGCCACCTAGCAACAAAGTTGTGACTAACAAACTCCTGCAACTTTGGCTTCAAATATTCAATAAAATCAACACAAGAGGTTTCCATGAAAACTTCGCTGATTCGTTTTCTGGGTTCCCCATCATCGTTTACTCCAACCACTTCATATCTGAAACAGCGCCACTTCAGATTGAAGGCTGGAGCCAATACCTCTAATGGGCACAACGGAAGAGTATGTACACCACACTCGGAACATGAACCCATCAAACAGTCAAGTTTGTGGAACTCCTCTGATTCCCCTTTTGGACATACAATCTGCTCCCAGAACTTAGTAACGCCATCACATTTGGTCAAATGCGCACAACAAGAATCCTCAGATGAATTGTAACAAACTGGACATGAACAAGTACAAGAAGTGGTAGAGTGTACTTGTGGACTCATTTTAATTTTGAATTTAGCCGATTGGGTAGTCTGTAGTGTAAAAAGATGATATTATCAATTGGTTTTGGAATGAGTAGTGTAAATAGGTTATATTACCAATAGTTGTCACAATATGGATTCCAATAGGTTTAGGGTAGTTAGGAAGTTGTGTGGCCGATGGGTATTTAGAGAGAGAATGCCGATTGGTTTTTTGAGTCTTTTCCTTGCAAGTTGAGCAGGAAGCTCCTTCCGCTTGAGGAAGTAAAACAATTGTGTAATTGTGTTTTGTGAATGATTTGTGTAATAGAAAATAGTTTTGGAACAATTGGAAGTGTGAAATTGTATTAATTGTGTGTGATTTGAAATTGTGGAAAGTGTGTGATTTATTGTATGGAAATTGGAGATTTGTGTTTGATTGAGAAACTGGTGTGGAGAAATTGATGAGAAACTGAATGTGCTTGCAATTGGAAATTGTGAGTAATTGTTGTGAGTGATTGGAATTTAGAAAGAGGCAGATTAACAATTGGAATTTTATTCCAAAAATATAAAAAGAATTAAACTGAATTGGAAAAGAGATAGTGTAAAAATTGAGATTGATTATAAATCAATTGGAGAATGTATAATCCAATTGATAGTTGAATTATGTGAAAAAATAAAAGAGATAGAGTGACTGAATGTGAATCAATTGGGTGAATTGTGAAACCAGTGGAGTGTTAAAGAATGAAACTAAAAATTAATTGTGTGTATGCAATTGAAAGGAAAACTTGCAATAGGATTAGAATCTAAGTTGAATGGTGAGAGACTGATTGGAGTCAATTGGAATTTGTTATCTGGAGATGAGTGCTAATAAAGTGTGGAGAATATCAATTGGAGAGAATTTGAACTGTGTGTGATATAATTGGTAATGGAATTAGCTGAGGTTGTTAATTGAAGTGAGCAATTGGTGAGAACGTTGTGTGAGTGAGTGATTAACCAATTGAGTGAATAAGAAGAGAGAATGTTGGTAGACAATAGATGAAAGAGAATATTTCATAAGATTGAGAGAACCTGGTAACAATTGGGAGGTCATGTCAGTGCTGAATTACAATTGGTAAGAGAGCCAATCGAAAAGATATGCTACTGGAGTAATCAAGACACAATTGGAAGAGATTCAATGTGGAAGCATTAAAGAAAGAACAATTGGAGAAAGTAGCTAAGGAGAAAAGCTTGAAGACAATCACCAATAAAATATGATAAGATATTTTAATACCCTATACTATTGGTTTAGAGTGGGAATTTACATGTAGCTTATGAATCCAATTGAGCAAATCCAATTGAAACCTGAATTCATCTCCCTTTGAACGAACTCGTAACTATAGGATTTATTTTATTTTATTTTAAAGGTAAAATTAATTTGTCTACAGTACTCCCTTCATGGCATCCCTCATTGTGTTGACTGCCTCCCGTAGCATGTCTATCTCAACGTGGTACTTGCAGCAACAGACATTTCGGTCTTTACACTTTTTGACAAAAAATGGCTTCAAGCACTCAAACGCACGCATAGAAATAGAAGCTTCCGGGTGGGACTGAACAAAACGCTCATAGAATGAAGCCTGCACAATATATTTGAGTCAATGGTATTGTGAATTTGTACTACCACATACTATAGATGGAGTATGGATAAGATATATGTGGAAAGAAATACAGTACCCAAAAGTAGTCCAAGGACTTCTGAAGACTACACAATACAAACCAATTGTATATAATGTACAATGAAAGCTTTCTGCAGTATATTGAAGTACTATGAATTTGCAACTATGACTTAGAAATGCATACTACAAGGACTTCAGGCAAGGACTACTAATACTACTCAGGTATCTACTGTATACTAAGATGAGGCCGACAGTATATTGAAGTACTATGAATTTGCAACTATGACTTAGGAATTCATACTACAAGGACTTCAGGCAAGGACTACTAATACTACTCAGGTATCTACTGTATACTAAGATGAGGCCGACAGTATATTGGCAGTACTATGAATATATGGCATACGTATGAACAACAAAATAAAAAGACTCTGATGGTAGTTCTCGTACACTATTGGGTGTGACAAGGTATTAGCAATACCATCAATCACACTATGCGTGAATACCATATGTAGGCCACAGTATACACGAGTATTAAAATACTATGCATACTATGTGCAGATTAGAAAACAAGAGCATTTACTATGTAGATGTACGATTTACACAATGTCTACTAACAGGATCAAGGTACAGCCTTACACCCTCCTTGAATTTTCTTGTTAAGTGAAGGCAAAGTGAGATTCCTTACCTGAATTTCAAGTAGAGGGTGGGTAGGGTGCTGATTGTAAACTTTGGGCCCCAACCTCTTTCTGGTAACATCTTTCTTATTGGGACTCACACGAGTTTCTGAAGTCCACCAAGCGATTACAAGTTCTTTAGTCCCGCTCGGAACACCATCCCTCCTTCTCCGCTCAGGCAACTTGAAAATGGACGATCCATTCGATTCAAGTGTCCGACGTCGATGAATGGCAGAGGAAATGTTTTGGGGATTCATGCCCAACACTCTGGACAAGGCTCGTAAGCCAGTAATGTCACTGCTAACTGCTGCTTCTAGCAAGGTCTTCTTCCTCACCAGCTTCTCTGCGGAGGTTGGATTTTTCAAGAGTTGCAACTCATTTTTATACGACTGAATAAATTTATGAGCAGCCTTCACCTCCAATTCGGAGCTGTAATACTCCGGCAAGTGTGGAGCAATGGCACTGTTGCTAAGAACTGATTCTAGAACAGCCTTTCGAAAGCGCGGACCATCACAATCATTCTCCAACTCATCTACAATGAAGGAACAAATTCTGGTTGACACTCTGAGGACATCCCGTCGACCGGGAATTTCTAGTTCCCCACCCTCTCTCGATAATGCCAACTGCTCTGACCTTTGTCTTAGAAGTGTCTTCCTTGCCCTGCATTGTCGTTGGCGTTCAGCAGCATTCACCCTTGCTGCTACGAGAGATGCAGTAGGTTCTGGAAGAGACTGTAACTTCGCTCTCTGGGCAGGTCCAGGCCGTTTCACACCCCGACGACGATCTTCAGCTCTTGCGTTTCCCATCTTGCAAGCAGCACATCGAAAAACAAGTCAGTACAAGGTCAAAAAATTTGCGAACATGATCACTTCATTCCAACTAAACGTGTGTGAAGTCGATGGTACCTCGCTGTACTAAAGCCGTTGTCAATTATAGTTCTATCAGCAAGTAGCCACATCGGCCGGAGACCACAAATGCAAGTCCTCGCAAAACGCAGGTGCAATCCAAACGTAACTTGCAGCAAAGTCTGAAAACCCTAACGGAAAACAATATCCCCATTCACCCGTCACCTTCAGCCACCACCCAGCAGCAAAGTCTGAAAACCCTAACGGAAAACAGTATCCCCATTCACCCAGCCACCCTAACGTTGAAAGAGAAGTAGCCCCACTTGGAAACCCTAAACCGGATGTGTCCGATTATAGAAAGACACGTTCCCTGGCTGCAATGCATCCCAGTTTAGGATTGGTCGCAACTTTTGCCCTGTCCAATACCTTGGACTGCTGGCGATAAAGTAGGATCAAGAATACCACGCGTCCATCTACCATTGGCCGAATGACTTTGACAAAGTATGTCAAGATACTATGGTAGTACATATGGTATATGCACCCTGCCCGATCGCATTTTTTTACAATTATAATATCTGGAAGGAAACCGCTTTTTTGGCACGAAAATACAGGAAGCCCACGTAGTGTTCACTGTGTTTTGTAAGGGCAGAAGTGAAAATCCATTAAAAAGTTTATTCTTCCCTATGTTTGAAGCACAAACAATAATAACCCCATTTTCTAAATTAGCCGTTGAGTGGACTGCAATTGAAGGAATTGTTTAACAAAATATGCATCTTATATATATATTACACACATCACGAAGAAGGCATAGATAACAATAGCCTAAAACCCACAAAATGAAGTCTTTTTTCATAAAAAATATACTCTATGACAGGCAACCACTGGTATACAAATATACTCACTACGGTCAAACCATGAGGAGCTTATTAATAGAAAGTAGAAAAATTATTGCTCATCTATATCTACAACCAAATGTTTCCATTCTATCCCTCAAAGAGATGCTACATTGAAGTCTACAACCAATTGAATGCTACATTCCTCTGAAAATGTACTTTGTGACAACATTTTTGTACTAGTGTAGCGTGCTTGCACCCTAAATTCTCATCTGAAAACCCTAAATCTAACCCTAAATCTGAAAATGACCCTGAACCCTAAACCTAATTCTGGAACACCCTAAACCCTAAACCCTAAAGCTGGAATTTTAAAGCATATAGAGCTCTAACATGAAATCCTGCAATCCCAATGCAAAATTCATGGAAACAAAGCAGGAATAAGAAGGTGGAAAGCAAAAAAAGGGTAGGCACATACACGAAGACAATGAGAAAAGAAAATAAACACATTCAGAGTACACCAATTTATAGTTCAAACCTCAGATCTGCAAGATCCACAATTTCCGGAAGAACACCATGCGTGTAGTGTAACCCTAAACGTAACTGAACGTGTTCTTTTATCGGTAGAACACAATTATGTTCATTCATCGGTAGAACACTATTTTGTTCTTTTACCAGTAGAACACTTTTCAATATTGTTCTTTAGAAGTGTTCTTTGGCCATCAGTCTCTGTCGTAGTCCGCCGATAATCAGCTCGTTCGTCTGGTGGGGCCTGTCGACGAAGTTCGGACTTTCGTCCGGCGGGGCCCGCCGACAAAGACTGGACGGAAGACTGCAGGCGACAGGCCTTAAATTGGCGAAGGCTCTGAATAGAGCCTGAAAAAGCTCGATGGGGTAGCATTAACGTCACGCGGGACATATTGAAAAGATCCATACTGAAAAGATTTGAATCACTATTTAAGGTAGTTGAATATATCCTCACATTTTACTTGTGATTGATCCATTGACTGTTTGATGCGCACTTTTGATATGTGAGGGATATGCAAGGGAGTGGGAGGGTGAGTGCAAGGGCCTTTCAAATGTAAATGAATAATTTCAGCAAGTTAGTCCTAGCGTGCATGGGTGGGAATGCTCTAAGAGGTTGGTGTACGAGTTATGACCAATACTTCAAGGCATTGGTAGTCAAAAGACATTGGAATTACCACTAGACTAAGCATTAATCACAATCATCGCACACACATACATTATAGATTATAAAAAAAAAATAGCACTCCCATTAGAGGAAATATGGAGTTGTAGAAGGCCCCTTTGCCTTTGGAGAGTAGCAATAGGAGGGACAGGCAAAAAAAGACAATAAAAATGAAAAGAATCAAATTTTTAGGCCCCACTGCAACATTCCAAGTATTGCAAGAAAAAAAAAAAAAAACTATTTAAAATGAAAATAGAAATAAAACACCCATGTGGCGGGGTCCAACACAGGTTGTTGTATTGTATATTTTATTTTTAATAGTGTAATTGCCATGGTGGCACAATCTATGACATCCACCATAGCAAATTAGCAACATGTGGTTGGTGAGCAAAATCATGGACAACATGAGGACTTGAAGTTGTCTACAACCCTATATTTTCTAAAATGATGACTGTACTATTTGACAAGCATATTAACCCTTAAACGTCAAGAGGGCCTGGACGGGGCAGCCCGGAAGGCATCTAAATTTTCTTTGCAAAAAAAAAAAAAAAAAAAATCTTTTCTTTTTTGCAAAAACGGCTCTGCAGTGCACTGCTAGCTAGCACTGTAGCACTGTAGCACTGCGGCACTGCTAAACTTCAGCTACTCCAACCTCAAAACTTGTTCAATTTGATAACTTTGATTGCTTACCAAAGATTTCACAATCTCTCAAATGAGGCGAAAATTTGGAATCTAGATTGTTTTTTCAGTACCTTTCCAACGCACCAATCCTCGCTTGATTTGGTTGAGAAAATCAACTTTTTTCTTCATTATTCTCTTTCAAGAATGCCCGACGGGCTTGCTTTGACGTTTAAGGGTTAACAATGAAAGACATACAATTGCCAACCACAACATTGGGCACAAGTAGTGGCCAGAGATGCAAGAAATCAGTTCAAGTCATCCACCACTAAATTTTCATCTATTGAAGGGATGAAGTACGTAATTATGTTTCTTTGTTTAGTTGCTCTAATTTTTCCATTCTTCTAGTACGGAATCACTAAAGCAAACTACTGCGTGTTTGTATTGTACGATCCACTCACTCCCTTGATGAACTAAATACACTTTAATGCACATTTGTGCACTTTGAGCCTATTGCTTAAAAAGTAACTTTCAAACAATTTGAAAATTATGTAACTTACAATGATTCAATGAAAAATAAGTGAACCAATTCTATGTTTTGTTCAATATCCCTTGGACTTTCAAGGATTACCTCTGAGTACTCTACATTTGTATCAATTGGGTAGTAAAATGCATATTCAAAGTTTCCTACTCACAACATCATTTGGAATGTATGTAAACATTCCACATTAACAACAATATTCATTTGGAGGCGGTTCAAGGGGCTTCATCTTGGAGGTTCTAAGAATAAGTCCATTAGCACCAAATAAAACTGTCAAGCATTAATTTGAGGGCCATTTTTAACTTAGAGGAATGTTAAACAAAAAGTAATCCAACAACACTCTTTGAGCAAACACTAAGGCACCTTGTAAAAAGAAGATTTAATTTATGAAAGTAACCTGATGACTTTGAAGCATCGGCCGATGGATAGTCTTCAAGTTCATTACTTAATTGTTAATTGAGCAAAAATGCTTGCTTTGTGTGAGAAAATTGCTTGTGCCAAAGCTTCTATACATGGCCGGGAAACGTCAAACATTGGCTCCAAATACATTTTTTTAGCATTAGTGTGTACTTGCTGAGCCAAACTTCAAAGCAAGTGAAGATGACTACATCAAATCTCGGCGTTGGTCCCTCCAAAACACCTATGACAAGGCATGCTCTAACCCGCATTGTAACAAGCCTAGTAGTTCCAGAACAAATATGTTTACTAAGCATTAATTTGAGGGCCATTTTTAACTTAGAGGAATTTTATACAAGAAGTAACCCAACAACATTAGAGAAATATTGAGCCTTGGAGAGGGCCTCTCGAGCAAATGCATGGGGGGTCGTTTTTAGCATTTAAATTGTACTTCAAGAAAAGGAAGTGAGCTATTTCCCCTATATGCGTTCGCATCATGTGAGCTAAGGTACATTGGGTGAGAGAATTGTTTACTGGAAAACAATACAAGTTAGGTGCTATAACTAATACAACGCAAAGTACATTATCTTGTACCATGAACTAGTTATAGTAATTCAATGTGATGTTAGGTACTATAACTAGTTATAGTAATCCAATGCGAAGTACATTATCTTGTATCATGAACTAGTTATAGTACCTAACTTCCACACAAGGTAGTGACATTTTTATGCCAAAATTTAGGTACTTTACCTAAGCCCACTCACGTCTAATTAATAGACTATGTATGACACTTCCAAGGGCCCTCTCCAAGGCTCATTATTTCTCTAATGCATTCCTTGAACAAGAATCAAGGCAACTTATAAAGTTATAAAACAAAGATTTTATGAAAGTAACTTGATTAACTTAAATCACAGGCCGATGAATAATCTTCAAGCTCATTATTTAATTGTTGATTGAGCATCTTTGCTCACTTGGTGTGAGAAATTTCCTTATGCCAAAGCTTTTGTAAATGATGCCAGGGAAACCTCAAACTTTGGGTGCAAAAACTATTTTTTAACGTTAGTGTGTAGTTGTTAAACCAAACTTCAAAGCAAGTGGAGATGACTACACCAAACCTTGGTGTTGGTCCCTTCAAAACACCTGCAGCTGGGCATGCTCTTACTGAGGCTCGGAGAGTGAGCTTGGGCCAGTGGCCGGCACAGGAGATCCAAGCCCCCCAAAACCAGAGCGTGCCAGGTATCTAAAATATTAATGATCTGAAACTCCTTGTACACGTGTCAAATATAAAATAAAACTTATTAATTATCTGAAATTCAAAGTACAGAACTTGCCATATAAAATATTTATCTGAAATTTGGAGCCGGTCGTGATCGATCTGAACACTCAATTATCAGGCGTTCACTGTAGATCACCATATATGCACGGTGCTCAGTCAGGGAGTCGTAAGCTGGCAACTATATACCATCTTCACAGGGAACTTTGACCGATTCAGTGGCAAGTAAATGATACAAGAATGATGGTGAATTCTTGGTGAACACTTGCTAAATTGAAGAACCACTTCAATTTAGCAAGTCTTCACCAAGAATTTACCATCATTCTTGTACCATTTACTACCTGGTGAAAGCATGTGTCAAGGTGCCCTGTGCTTCTAGCTTTCGGTATCTCCTCCTTTCAACCATATATTGATCAGAACTTACAGGAATTTGAAGACTACTAATTTGCAAGTAAACTTAAGGGTGTTGAAGTAGCACCTTGATCAAAAACGTTACACGGTCCATGCTTCATGAAATACTGTAACGTAGATATTGAAAGGATGGAATTAATATCAACTTGATTGGTTTTGAGCTTGTGACTGACTGTGTACAGCTTCCATGAACTAAGTTAAGCATCATGATTCAAGTTTATCTTTCAGAGAACTTGTATTCGGTACAGTGGGTTCCCCATAATTGGCCAAGCTCGTTGTCAATCTTCGCAAGCTCGTTTTCAATCTTCGCAAGCTCGTTTAACACAAAAGGAGATCCTTCGGGATTCCCATACAGGAAGAGGGGAAATTCAGGCAAAACCCCATATTCATTAAATTGGCCAATCTCGATTATATTGGCCGCTCAAATAGTGTGATTTCAGTTCATTTACTCTCTTTATTTGAATAGTGTGGCGGCCAATATAAAAAAAATTGGCCAATTTAATGAATATGGGGCTGCAAATTCCCCCATAGAAATGGAGTTTGAAATGGATCCCAACTTTTCCCACCAAACTCTTTATAAGGGATTGAATTTCTCAAATTCAACTAGAATGTAGTATCGGGAACCACCTGTGTATTACCCCTGTAGAATGTAGTCAGGGATACATTCACCAAGGTGAGGTTCCCGATAGTACATGTGTCCCCCTTAATTCTAGGTACCTTGAGCATTCGCATATCATACATTTGTTCTCAATTCCTTTAATAAATTCCCTACAAATCAAAAGTCCCTCATACACTATGAACAAACTATCTGATGGCCACATTCCCACACAAGTGAAATTGGAAAGGGAAAACCAAGCTATTTCCCACAGAATCTCCTTGTGACTAGGTCGCTGTTTGAAAGAGCTTCAGTTGACAAGCTTAACAACGAGCCATGTTAAGGAAGATTGACAACAAGTGAACTGCCATCCAGCGGGTCTGACCCGTCAAAAATCACTCCCTTAATTCAAAACAAAAATTAAATTAAATTAACGCGGGGTGGAGCCCAGCTTGTGAGAGCAGGCACGAGTTGCTCATGGGGTGGCCAACATGCAGCCAAGGCACTGCCCCATCAGTATATATATCACTCATTATGGGCTCCGATAACCAGGCTTGATTAAGGTTCCCATTCCTCTGCAATTAGAACTTCCCCTGCATCACATCTCTCAGGACTACGTCAGGCAGTGGAACATCCAGTCGACCTCGAGTCGTTCAATAGAGCCAGCACTGCATTCAGATACGTACTACTGTACCAGCGATCCATCCACCGAAATGGCTGCTCCCTCGGTGCCCCTGGCTTCCCTCGACTCGGTGGTCTCTCAGGGACCTTTCGGGGGTGCAGGCGGCAATTGGTTCTGTGACGGAGTCGGCGATGTTGATCGAATCACCGTCACCTATTCAGTCCAGCTGGTCTACTCGTTGCAGATTAACTACCGACAGACTGCCCGTGACCGCGTTTTCACTGCTGCACATCACGGATCCAAGGGTGACAAAAATGCTGTGGTACGCACCGCCCACTTCAACCTCGCTAGTTAATGATCCTTTAATTTCATTACTATCCCCGTGTCGGTCAGAATATACTACATGTTGCATTTTTAGATTTCGTTTTGTTTTCAATTGACCAGTCTGTCCCTTTGGATTAGACTGCAGCTCTATTATTGAATTCAGAGAATGCTCAAGCTGGTGATAGTTCCCATCTCGAGCACCTTGAACCCCTCTTGTTACATGCCGGGCTACGTCGTTGATGGTCGGCAGTAGTATATATAGTATTATTATTTACCGTTGATAAGCCAGCAGTGAATCGAAACATTGCAGCTACTCGATCACACTGACCGTATATGCAGCGTTTGCGTAACTGATTCCAACTGGACTAATGTTTTATTACTGTGTGGGCATGCAGATTAAGCTGGACTTTGCCCACGGGGAGCGCTTGAAGCAAGTGAAAGGAACAAGTGCCGTGGTGAAACCCGGAATATACAATACTGCCATGGTCACATCCCTCACCTTCATCACCAACAAGAAGACCAACGGCCCGTATGGAAAGGTGGACGGCCAGCCGTTTCAGACCTCCCCGCACGGCAAGGTGGTGGGCTTCTTCGGCAGATCTGGATCGTTCATCGACACCCTCGGGACCTTCATGGAATTCTCTGACTCACCCACCGATTTGGTAGCGGAGGGACCTTAGAGAGGCAACGGACCTAGGGGCACCGGAGGCAACTACTTTTACGATGGCCGAGCAGACAAGATCAAACAAATCGACGTGGAGTACGACGATAAAGAGAAGAACCCCGACGGCGCCGTTATCTCTCTGAATGTCACATATGATCAAGGCGACAAGAACTTCCTGTCAGTCAAACATGGTGGAGCTCAACATCCAGGTGGCACCACTACAACGGTACAGACTGTACATATTTCACATGTAGATTAGATCTCGTTGAAGGATTATTTTCTTTAGACTAACTAGTCATATGGAGCAAGCATCCATGGCTTTGTCTTAGAAGGAAGTAGGAAATGACAGCCAATTGAAAGGAATGACCACATGATATCGAACGTAACGCTATCGCCGCACAACACTTCTGATCGTCTGATCATCTTGTTGCAGATTGTGTTTGGTGACGATGAGTATCTGGCCCAAGTGAAGGGACGAATCGGTCTCGCAGTCGGTTTGGCAGCAGGCAATAGGGTGGTGAAATCACTGAGCTTCATCACCAACAAGTCGAAAGTTTACGGGCCGTTTGGCAGTGCCATCGGAGACTCGTCGTTCGAGACCCGCCCCGACAGCCAGATCTTGGGTTTCTTTGGCCGATCGGGCACGTTGCTCGATCAGCTTGGTGTCTTTGTCGCATCAGCGCCCCCGCCGCCAGTGGTGGAAAGTCCACGCTACGGAGGAAATGGAGGAAGTCCCTTCTACGAGGGCCGCGGTGAAATAACCCAAATCGTGGTCACGTACCAGACAGACCTGGTTGCCAAGCTCCAGCTCACCTATCTTCAAGGCAGCGAACAGTTTGTGGGAGCCGTTCACGGCGGCGCCGATGGCGACAAGAGTGGCGCCGTTGATACCGTAAGATCACCTCACATGAATCATTCTAGTAACATTTGACTGTGTAAAGAGCCAAACAATTTGCAGACTCGATTTGCACTAGAATCACTCACTCGTGCCAGCATCCATGGTTTCATTGTTGTGAGTAGTTATCGACCGTCGCCTCAGTTTCATGTATGTGAAGTTGTGTGACGCGCACGTACAGTCTTGAGCGATTGCAGCTGTGGTAATATTCTTGTGCAGATACTTCTGAATTCCCCGGATGAGTATCTGGTGCAAGTGAAGGGCACGCACGGCCCGCGGACGGCAAGGAATGAGGAAGACCTGATATTGTCCATCGAGTTCGTCACCAACAAGAAGACGTACGGGCCTTATGGCAATCCGAACTCAGGCACCCCCTTTGCTTCACCAAAAGCTGGACACGTCGTGGGTCTGTTTGGACGATCTGGTGTCTGGCTTGATCAGATTGCTGTGATTGTTGCTCCCATTTCCAAAAACCCAGCGGCGATCCATGATGTGTTGCGCATTCAAGACGTCGAATAGGCTGTGTGACTCGAAGCTAGCCTGAGAGGGATGTGGAAAGGCAGGGGCATCCTCGGTCCCATTTGGACATAAAAGCACTACGTAGAAGAGCTAGTGGCGTCCGTGGACCATAGACTTTATGAGTTTATGTCCATCAGGACTTCGTGAATAAGCAGCCTATTTGGATGGTCGTTCTAGCTCACTTAGTTACTACTGAGGGCTGCAGACGGTGCTACTAATTATATATGTGATGGGTGATGGATCCATTCACATATGAAGCACTTCATGTTGAGTTGGGACGGTGCTACTAATTATGTGATGGGTGATGGATCCATTCACATATGAAGCACTTCATGTTGAGTTTTTGTTATTAAGATAATTGTGTGAGTTATTGTGTGATTTATCCAGCTTGAAATCCTTATTGATTGTGTTGAGAATAATGACGCTCACTCCAAGCTTGTCTGGCTGCTCCATTCATGGACCCAGATGGATGAAATTGCATCAAGTACACTTAAGAACTTCATCTACTGACAGAGTCCATTAGTTCATAATTTAGACTAATTAATTGTTATTCGGGGTTTGATTAATTAGCTAACTCTCAATAGTTAGAGCCTGCAAGATGAAGTCCCTTGAACCGCCTCCAAATATATATACCAGTATTCTAGCTGGGGCTCCCTGAATGATGCTACAATAGGAACGATTGCATAAAGTAATCTCTCGTACCTTCTTAAGCAGATTACAAGCTTTGCAAATGAGCTGAGTATATGGGGAAGTGGGGAACCCACTTTACCGATCACTTGAATGATGCTCAGTTCATCAGTTCATGGCGGTATTATAAGTTCACAAGTTCAAAGCCAATTCATTTCGTGTGAATTTGATCCTTTCAGTATGTACATGTGTACGTTGTTTCAACAGGGGCATGCATAGCATTCGTAATCAATAGAGAATGTTGTAGTGCAAGCATAGATGAGCATTGGATGACTTGTTTCTCGTTGTTGCTTAGCTCTGGATGACATTCATCCAACTGGTCGTCTCTCTCGACTGGTTCCTTAAGACTCTGTCTGCCAGACCTTGTCTGTCTGTTGTTTTTACTTCTCTTCTCGTAGCAATAAACTTGAGGTGTGATCAGAGCACAAATGGCCTGACACCGTTGTTGTAGTTTCGTGTACGCTTGTGTGTGTAAGGTTCGTAGTCTGGTATCGCTCTGGTGATAATAGGTTATGGGCCTGTGTGACACTACAGAAGAGCTTCCGTAGTTTTCTTGTTTCTTGATCGGAGTTTCTTGATCTTGTCCGTACTTTCGTCAGAGCAGTGGCGCTTGCGTTAGTTTCGCATTGTGGAGTTACTGTTGCGTATAGTACCTTGTTGAGTTCTTTCTTTTGATTGTCGATTTTTTCTTTGCTTCTTGCAAGAAACGAGCATTAGATATTTAGTCCAGTAAGTCGTAAATCACCAAAGCATGGTCGAGAGTGAAGAGAAGGTCAAGGAGACAGCCACGGTAGAATGTTATGATGGAACAAATTTTCATCTCTGGAAGATGCATATGTCGTTTATTTTCCAGTCCCGTGAACTCTTTGGAATCGTTAACGGTACTGAGAAGAAATCTGACTGCGCTACAGACGTAGCGCAGAGAGAGCGCAAAGGGAGAAACATGATAAGCAAGCCATTGTTGCCATTCTTGCTGCTACTAGCAGCAAACATCGTGCTGAGGTCATAAACTGTTCTACGTCTCATGAAATGTGGACACAGCTTGATGCTTACCACGAACAACATTCTGAAGAATGTATCATTGCCTTACAAGAGCAATATTATCGCTGTAAACTTGGTGAACACGATAGTATTGCAGTTTTCATAAGCCAAGTACAGAAGCTTGCGAAGCAGCTCTCTGATCTTGGACAGACGATCACAGAGCGGCAGATTCTAAGCAAGGTGAAGTGTAGCCTTCCACCGAGCTATGACTCCTTGCTCCTCGCCTGGGACAGTGTTCCTTTACCTGACCAGAATCTCAAAAGTTTCCAATCTCGTTTAGTCAAGAGAGAACTGCATCTAAAAGAACGATCAAGTCTCACTGATGTTCAAGCTGAGAAGGCTTTCTTTAGTCAATCCAGCAACCGTTCTACTCAGCCTAAACCTCATCTGACAACAGAGCAGAAGAAAAACAAGGCTCTCAGATAAGCCAAGCTTAAGCGTCATTCTCGCTGTAATAGTTGTGGTCAGAAAGGCTATTTTGCGAATGAATGTCCCAACGACTCTGCTTCCAGTGTCGAGGATTCATCTCAATCTCGTCGTTCTTCTAAGTCCAAGAATCATAGCCATAAGCGAAAGAGTCATGCTAATCTCACCGCAAGCAAGCTTGCTAAAGATTCTGATTCTACTACGGAGTCTCTGAGTTCCTCCTCCAGTGAAGCGTATTGTGTCACTTCCACAAGATTGTCGAATGATTTGCGAAATGTCTGGATTGCAGACTCGGGTGCCACCGAGCATATGACAGACAAGAAAGAGTGGTTTATTAATCTTGAGCCTATCCCTGAGTATTGTTGGTCTGTCACTATTGCTGACGACAAACTTCTGTGGGTCAGAGGTACAGGAGATATTACTGTATTCTCGGAAGTCAACGGCACTGTTTCCTCTTTAAGATTAAAAAACGTGCTCTATGTTCCAAAATTGAAACGAAATCTTCTTTCCACCACTCAGATGGTTGCCAATAAGGTAGCTATTGTACATGTTAGGGATCAATGTAAAATGATCTCTGATCACGGCAATGGTAAACTTATCATCACTGGAACGCTGCATGAAGACAACCTCTGGTACTTAAATCTCACTCCGCAACTTGGAGCCAGTGCGGCTAATTTTGTGTCAACATCGACTGATGTTGCGGTTTACACAACCAAAGCAGCCAAGGAGCTTCAACGATGGCATGAACGCTTGGGGCATATAAATGTACAGACACTGAAGCAGATGGCTCGTGATAAAGCCGTTGCAGGTTTACAAACTCTTAGCACGAAGGCAAATTTTGGAATCTGTCGAGGCTGTGCTCATGGGAAAAACCATCGAGTTCCCTTCCCTACTCATTCTGGTGATCGGGAGCGTTGTCAAAAGCTTGGCCAATTCTTTCATAGTGATGTCACACGGCCTATGCAGATTGAGTCCATTGGTGGTCACAGATACTTTGTGAGCTTCAAAGATGACCACAGTACTTTCCGAGTGGTATATTTCATGCAGCAAAAGCGTGAAGTCTTTGACTGCTTCATGAAGCTAGTCAAATATTCCCGGAATATTACTGGTCACAGGATCCGCAGATTCAGGAGCGATAATGGGAAGGAGTATATAGATCGTCGATTTCGAGAATATTTCGAATCTGAGGGTATTATTCATCACCTCACGGCTCTCTATTCCCCAGAACAAAACTCTGTTGCTGAAAGGGACAATCGCACCATCGTTGAAGGAGCTCGCAGCATGCTTCATCACAAAAATGTTCCCATTTGTTTCTGGGCAGAAGCTGTGAATACGTCAGTATATACACTCAACCGTGTGGCCACTCGAATTCTCCATGGCCAAACACCACTGAAGCTTTGGAGCAACAAGATTTCGGATGTTTCATTTTTCAGGATTTTTGGCAGCTTAGCCTACGTTCACATTCCCAAGCAGGTCAGAAAAAAGCTAGACCGCAAATCCCGGGAGTGCATGTTTCTTGGCTATTCTACAACGAGCAAAGCCTATCGACTATGGAGTTATGAGAAGCGTCGCCTTATCACCAGCAGAGACGTTATTTTTGATGAAGATTCGACTCTCCCAGGTTCTGTCTCTGAGATTCGAATTGAAGTGTCTCTTGATGCTCTGTTTCCAGATTATACTACGTCCACTCAGACCACTCTAAGCTTATCCCAGCATGTATTAGTTCATGAGGCCGATTCAGTTTATGAGGCCGATTCATCTCATGAGAATGTTGTATCATTTCATGAGAACGTTGTATCATCTCATGAGGACGCTTCAGTTCCTGATTCACGCCAAGTTCTAAGACGCAGTGCTCGCCTGGCCATGATGCTTAATGAGTCTTCTTCGCCCAAAGATAGCAGTGAGAGTGGGAGTTTGTCAACCTTTACTGCCAGTGGGAGTCACAGTTCGGGTAATCGGCCATCTTTTTCGCCAAGCAGTGGCGGACTTACGGAAAGCAGTGGGAGTATATCTCCTTCTCAAGACGTTGGCAACTCGTCATCGTTTCAGCATGCACCTTCAGTGCCAATTCTTGATCAGGGTTCAGATTCGGAAAAGTCAGAAAGCTCCATTGATTCTGAAAATAATGTCATTCATGTCAGGACACTTGCTGACATCTATCGCGAGACGACACCCTATTCCATTCTTTCGGGTGACATTGCTTCAGATTCAAGAGCGATGCTAGCTCGTGCACAGCGTGGCAATTCACGTTGTCCGATTCTGCCCATTGAGCCGCGTACCTATAAAGCCGCACTTAAATCTGAACAGGCTGCTCATTGGAAAATCGCTATGCAAGAGGAATTGGATTCCTTGCACAAGAATAAAACGTGGGAGTTGACTGTTTTGCCCCCTGGCCGTGTACCAGTTGCGAACAAATGGGTGTATAAAATTAAAGCCAAATCTGATGGTTCCATTGACCGCTACAAGGCCAGATTGGTAGCTAAAGGCTATTCTCAGTCCTATAGTCTTGACTATGAAGAAACCTTTGCTCCCACTGCAAAGGCAGACAGCATTCGTACATTACTGGCGATTGCAGCGGCTGATAATTGTGAGATGGTCCAGTTTGACATTCGAATAGCTTTCCTTCATGGAGATCTCTATGAAGACATATACATGCAGTTACCTGAAGGCTTTGATCTTCCTGGAAGTCAGGGCAAAGTTTGCCACTTGAAGAAAAGCCTGTATGGCTTGAAGCAGGCCAGTCGTCAGTGGAATCATAAGTTCACTCTTTTCCTGAAACAGTTTGATCTTTTTCAAGCTACAGCAGATCCCTGTGTGTTCTACTCAAAATCCAAACCACTTCTTGCTGTGTCGATTTTTGTGGATGACGGCCTTGGAATTTGTTCCGACAAAAGTCGACTCAGAGCTATGACAGTCTACCTGCAGACATATTTCGAAGTGACTGAGGGGGATGCTGACGTATATGTGGGGCTCCATATTACCAAGGACCGTTCCCTTCGGTGCATATACATTGATCAAGTTCGTTTTATTGAGACGATTCTTGCCAAGTATGGTTATTCTGACTGCAATCCAGTCACAACTCCTGCTGATCCAAACGTGCGTCTTCAGAAGCCGCTGAAAGATGATGAGCCAACACCACAAGATTTCCCTTATCATAGTCTTATTGGCAGCCTGCTATATTTGCAGACGTGGTCCCGCCCGGATATTTCACAAGCCGTTACTACTGTTTCCCAATATACAAGCGATTACAAGAAAATCCATTATACGGCAGTGGTACGTATTGCCAAGTATCTTCGAGGCACAACAGATTATGCTATCTGTTACTCAGCATCTAAAATTCCACATCAGCTATCCGTTTATGTTGATGCCGACTACGCAGGTGATTTGGATGATCGACACAGCCGTAGTGGTGTTGTTGCGTTTCTGAATTCAGGCCCAGTTCTTTGGTTGAGCCGTAAGCAACAGTGTGTCGCTACTTCGACAACAGAGTCTGAGTATATTGCAGCATCGACAGGCAGCAAAGAAATCAAGTGGCTTCGTCGTTTAGTTCGAAATCTTGGACTGCTTCCAACGGATCCCTCACCACTACTGTGCGACAATCAAGCTGCAGTGCGCCTTGTCAGAAATCCCGAGTATCATAAAAGGACCAAGCATATTGATACTCGTTATCATTGTATTCGGGAGCACCAGGAGCGAGGAATTATTGATGCATCGTACATTTCCACTGACATGCAGATTGCTGATGTTTTCACAAAGGCTTTGTCTCCAGAGAAATTTCTTAAATTCCGTCACTCTCTCAACATTGTACAGCTTACAGCACCACAAGTGGGAGATTAGTTCATTGCTACTTGTTTCAATTGGTGTGGCACTGTAGTTACAATGCTTCTCTATGAGTGGGAGTGTTGTAGTGCAAGCATAGATGAGCATTGGATGACTTGTTTCTCGTTGTTGCTTAGCTCTGGATGACATTCATCCAACTGGTCGTCTCTCTCGACTGGTTCCTTAAGACTCTGTCTGCCAGACCTTGTCTGTCTGTTGTTTTTACTTCTCTTCTCGTAGCAATAAACTTGAGGTGTGATCAGAGCACAAATGGCCTGACACCGTTGTTGTAGTTTCGTGTACGCTTGTGTGTGTAAGGTTCGTAGTCTGGTATCGCTCTGGTGACAATAGAGAAGCTACTGCATCACCCTTCAGTTGCAAAATGAAAAGCTAGGATTCAAAATCTTTTCGTGGAAAATCTTGAATTATCTCTGTAAGTAGGACTGGAGGAAATTGTAGCAAAAGCTAAAACTAAGAAACTCTATGGATGCTGACCAGTCCCTGACTGAGCACCATGCATGCATGCTCTGTGGAGTGAACGCCTGACTTTTGAGTCTTTAATTAGATTGATCCGGCCAATCGGCCATGCGAGGCTTGATTGGCTTCTTCTGTCAGTGTAGTGGATTGCAGATTGATGTTTAACCCTTAAAGGACATATGCTTTCCAGATACTCACACCCAAAATCTCTTTCAAACTACATTTTAAGCATGATTCTGTTATATATTTACTTTGGCTCTATTCTAAAAAAGTATAGATCTCTCTAAGGTGCTCAGTTTGGCATTCTAAAAACCCCTTTTGGTGCAATGGAGTAGAAATTATGAGCAAGATTCTCCCAAAATATAACCAAGCCCGTGGGGCTTGCATTGTCCTTTAAGGTTAATTTGATGGCATGCTTTGTATAGTGAAATAGGAGCGAATTCACATGATATTGGTCTGTTTCAGGGTTGAGGGAGCCAGGGGCAGGTGGGTAGGACATCCCTTTACATTTCCAAAACTCATCTGCAACTCATACCAGATATTTAGGAAAGAGACGATAAGTTCTACATAAGCAAACCAAAGATATGAGCAGTTACTGGACATAAGTTTTCCAAAAAGCATAACGTAAAGGTAACAAGCTGAACGTCAGTTATTCACTAGAAACAAACAGTTATTTGATGATTCGAGAATAATTCATGTGCAAGTACAAGAAGAGTGAAAAAGCTAGCCGCTCAAAAAATTACTTGAGCATAACCTTTCACGATTTTTGTTTTTCACGTAGCAATGAAAGCAAGGGTTTACATAACTATCGCTAGCAAGGTGTATAAATGCATATGTAGAGATTGATACACAACATGCACTTATGCATCGACCTGGGAATTCAAAGTTGTTTCACTAGAGGCCATCATGCAAACAGTCAAGTTACGCACACGCACGAGAAAAAAACATGGTTCCTAGGGGCGGTTTACACTACAATCCAAGAACTCATCCCATGCGGCTCTAAAATCTGTGATTGGCTCCATCAACTCGTCTTGGGATGACTTGGGTTTACACTACAAGGAAAACAGAAAAGCGACCAAAGGAGTTGAGGTCCTCAAAAGGCCTATAAATAGGTGTAGTGGATAATGTTGAAGGGTCCCCCGGATTTTGTGGTAAGAGAGGCAAAAAGGCACTAGAAGACAAGGTATCTTCATTTAGATTCACTTTTTTATAAATAATGAAGGAATGTCATTTGTATTCCATGAGTTTGGGACTTCCGTGTCATTGCCACGTAAACTTAGTTTATGACTGTAACTAGACTCTGGTCCCATTGCTCTAATATGCTATGAATAGACACATGGTTTCATCTTCTAAAAATATGAAGTTGAATTCTTATCTTATTTATAATGGCAAAATTGAATGTAACTGGTAAAGCATGATTCCATGGTCATAGGCCAGAGGTTTAAGGGCACTACAAAAAAATGGCATCGCTTTGCACTCAGTACACAAGCGCTCAAGACTTGGTGAGTGCAATTCGTCACGTAGAACAAGAACTTTGACATTGTTCTCACTGGGAAACAACGCCTTTGCTAGTAGTGGGGTTAAACCGTGTTCTTGCTTCAAATGGTAAAGCTCCCAGAATTGGTGTCAAATTGTCGATCTCTAAAAGAGATATTGTAAGCACGAGACTAGGGAGTTAAACCAACACGAACAAAATTTGAAAGATTGAGTCCAAAGTACAAATGAACTAATGATTGTTTAGTTGGAGGAATGCTGACAAGTGGACTTTTATCAAAACCCATAAAAGGCCCTACACCATTGCAAAAGAAGAAATTACAAAGGAGATTGATGAAATGATGCAAATCGTCCAAGAAGTATGAGCTCAAATATCTCAAAAACAACTTCAAACACTCATTTCAATTTTTCTTACTAAAATGGACACTATAACTGAAGTAAACGGTAAGAGCACTCAATGGTAGATAGTGTATATATTGTTTTTAATTCGTTGTATAACTTTCACTAATACATGTATAAATTTGTAATGATATTGAAGTACATGCCGATATGATGCCAACGCACTTTGCGGTTTCCAAATCGGATCATTTTTGAGTACACACGCATTGTTCAAAGTTTCCAAAAAAAAAATTCCCTGCAGTGGGAATTCGTAAGCAATTCCTACCTTACTATACATCAACTCCATTTTTGGTTTTTATCAAACATTTTATAACAAATCTTTATAAACAGTATTGAACTGGGACGTTAAAGGGTTAAACCAAACGGTATGGCATCCTCCCAGTAGACATAATTCCTTCGTAGCAAAAAAAAAAGCTTTTGCACAACCTGCTTGGGTTTGAGCAAACTGTGCACCGCAGAAAAAATAATTGAAAGGATTGATTGAGGAAGAGGCGAACTAGAGAAAAAAAGTTGAACCATTTCTCGACTTGTTCGTGTCATCCTTGTGCAAGGGCCATGCTAATGTTATCTTCCCTAAATCGTTTCAATTTTATCTAATGTCTCCGAAGAGACCAAAGAGACCGAAGAGACATAACATTTTTGTCTTCGTGTGAGAATCATCCTTTTAGTGGAAACAAAATTCAAAGAAATTGACAACAAAGAAATCAATACGTTTATGCTTTGCAATCAAGGCTCTATTTGTGGAACCCAATTCCTGCCCTGGTGCAAATATAACTGTCTACAGAATCACCCGATGAGAAGAGTAAACCGACAAACACTAGCAGCTCGGCAATTGGCGGCTGTGACTGATCTGGCCAACATAATAAATGAGAAGATAAACAACTGTCTTTCCAAGACTCCTTATCAAGTGACAAGCACGTCCAACCTTGCGAAGAAAGAAAATCTAAGCTGGTAATTTGAGCTTCTCGTTGTTCTTCCAGCTGCAAGGACATCCACAAATCATGTCAAAAAATCATAGAGCCACGTCATACCAGTGTCACATTATCATCAACATTAGAGGTCAATATAAGGGTGAGTTACGAAGTTGTACCTCTTGAAGTAATAGTAAAAGAAATCAGCGTACAAGGCCGTCTGGACGATTCCTGCAATCCAGGCTGCAAACCAGGAAACATACGCTCAGGAAAATAGTGAAGAAACCAAGTTGTCCTTTCATGCAGAGATTCTATTGTACAAAATTCAAATGAAACGATAGCCAAACCATGACTTCAGGTGATAAACCAAACGCCAAAGAAACTTCACTCACTGATCCATTGCCGATAGTGAGGTTCGGTGAAGTATCGGTAGATCCAATTGATGAGATAGAATCCACGATATGCTCTGTCAAAAGAGGAATGTAAAAAGACTAGGATTAGTATATCCCTTTCCACAATAAGCAGTACACTATGTCTGAAGTGGCAGATGCCTGGGTGACACCAAAGGTGTAGAATTCATTAAGGATTCAAGGAAGGTAACAAAATGTTCCAATAGAAAATCAATTATACGCTTCCAAAGTGGACTTTCTATTTCTAGAATGGGAAGAAAGAGAGTCAGTGCTAATAAACAAAACCTGAGGTAATTGGAGCTCCCCTTCTGAAGGAACAAACTA
Organism: Pohlia nutans; assembly: GCA_022496805.1. Taxonomy (NCBI): domain Eukaryota; kingdom Viridiplantae; phylum Streptophyta; class Bryopsida; order Bryales; family Mniaceae; genus Pohlia; species Pohlia nutans. The sequence continues at coordinate 12,114,055 of CM040091.1, read as the reverse complement.
GCGGTAGATGCATATGGAAATAGTGGCATACCCAAGGAAGAAGACATAGTTGCCTGTAAGGTTGTCAACGTTTCTTGTTCTTTGTAACAGCACCAATTGTGGAATAATAGCAACCGCCTCCAGCCACAAGGAAAAAGTCCACATGACCTACTCCAATCACAACAGATTTACTTGGGTAAGGACCCCATTTGCTTCGGTGGAAGAGTCGCCCATTTACAATGCAATTGTCATGCAGATATGTGATTAGTAAGAAATGTGATACTTCTAGATTCTATCACAGTCAAAAATGCTTCCATGAGGTAGATGCAATACTCATGCTTCAAGGATAATCTAGGCTTGTGATGGGGTAAAACTATTTCATGTGGCATCCAACTAATACATATTTTAGTACATTGGAATCCTCTCATTAATGGGGACAAGATGCACCCAAAAAAAAATCCATTCTAACAATGGAGCCATGGGAATGGGTTCCCTACCTTATACATATTGTAAATGTGACTATTCAGGAATCGAGATTAGTGTTGTCCAGAAGGAGGGCTCTTCACAGCACCTTTTTCTATTGGTATCATACGATCTACCAGTTAAGCGGGTGTTTTCATTTTTTTTTAAACATGATAAAAAGTAGAATTAATATATTTGAACTGAAAACTAATTTTCAATCAGGACTTCGAACTTATGACATGCAAAACGATGGAAAGAAGATGTAACAGCCAAGAGGAATTCTCAATAACAGCCCAGTTACTACTTACAGTCCTCAGTTGAGTAAGCATACCTCCCGGAATGTGAACCTGTTGTTGAACAAAAGAGCCAGCGCTAAACATGGCAGGATCAGGAAGTAGTGCCGAAATGTGTCGTTGTTTTTGTCATACGACAGACGTACTGTTTTGTGGTATCTCATGTACCACACGATGGAGAATGAGGTGCCAAGAAAGATCAACTTCATAACAGTGTTGTAGAACGATATGTACGTAACAAAAATGTCCAGGTAGCGTGTCGCAAATACAAGAGCGTAAAGCTCCTGTGTCTTTAATGAGATTCCTGAAAGATAACACAAAAGAGGGTCAAACTTCCATCGTCCTACATCTTACAGTACACCCTGGATACATATTACTCATATAAGCGTTGAATCATCATACTTGTCTTACAATTGTTAACAAAATTGTACTCTGTTCTTTGTTATTTTGACACTTATAAATGTTAGTGAATAAACAAACTACATCCACATTTTATATGAAGAGGATGGGAAAAAATCAAAAACTACTCTCAGTATTGACAAGACAACCTTTCAAAAACGAAAAGCCATGAATTTTTAGTACATGTATGAATGATCCTCGTGAATTGTAGGTTTAGAATAAGTCAACAGTCTGTTACAAATTTATTCATAACATTCTTAACCCCTAAAGGACCACAACTATGTTTCTCTCCAAACACTTCAAAATATCCCTTCTCATAAAAAGAAAAATAAATTTTGATCTAAAACCTTTTTGACCGGTCCAACCATAGGATATTACAACCAACTTGGATTTACTACAACGTAAAGAATTTCAACCATTCAAGGTTCTTCAATGGTAAGATTATAAGCTTCAAAGTTGGTTGCACTTTTTTTTTGGCTTGTTGCCCAAGTTTGAAACTTTCTGAAAATGCCCAAAGTGCAAAGTTTAGTCTCAGATTTGCTAAAATGAACTTGGTAGTTGTGTGTATGGCGGCATTAGCTCATTGTATACAAAAATTTAGATGCATAGCTGATTGTATGAAAATTTTCAGGAGTTGCCCACAATTAGGTTTTTCACCTTTGCATGATTGTATCTTTTGATCTTTACATCATCTATGTACGCAAATTACCATCCCATCTTTGTTACAAAGAGTAGAATCACCAAAAAAAATCTCAATAATAGAGGATCAATACTCATTCCATACCGAACTTTGAAGATTTGCCGTGGTCCTTTAGGGGTTAAACACTAACACATTTACTCAAGAGATATAGCATTTATGCAAGGTGGACAGTATTGTCCAAGGCTTGGAACTCTTTTATGTCACAGGCTCGGGATCCATCACGTGTCCAATCATATGTGGCATGTGACACATGACACGTGGAAGTGGTCCAATCATGTCTGAACACCTCGGAACACATTCCAAGAATATGCCAGAATGTGATATTAGAGTGTGACAATAAGGAGATTTGGATTTGTCGCATGCAACACCCTATTATGAATAATTACTACTGTCCTAATGCGATACTAGTGCACATTGCATAGTGCTAAGTAAAGTCATAAAACGCTCTACTTGTTAAAAGGGCAAACAACAAAAGAGGAGTGAAGTGCTGCTCAGGAAACACCTAGTGGTGTATGTGAATGTACCAGAGGTATACATTTCAGGGGGTGATGTCACCTGAGCAGCACGCGTCCCAACGAGAAACAAAATATGAATACAAACCAATTACAAAATGAAAGAAGGCATGGAGCTAACATATGGATTTCACGCAGCACAAAAAGCGAAACCCTAATGACAGCTCAACATCCTTGTCTACCCAACCCTAATGAAGGGAAATACCTGCGCATGACTTAATAGTGTGAATCTTCAAGAGCAAGACAATTATGCTCATCAAGTGCGTTAAATCTCCGATGAGCCTGAAGATATTCATCTTGGACGCCTTTTTTGAAGCTCCAACCTGAAAACAAACATGACAAACATCAACTTTTCATACCACATTACCAAAACTAAACCCCAAAGGAGGGAAAACCCTGCGAATCAGTAGCATTGGAAATGTTTTGAAGCCATAGTCGTGCCAACAGTGATGTTTTGAAACCATAGTGTGTCGCGTACCCAGAAAGAAAGAAAAAGCCCACCCAGTAGCGATCACCGCGCCAACATAGTCCCAACCCTAACGCACAGTAGTACAATCTTAGCAACAAAAAGCTCGGCAAGCTTCGCTGGGCACCGCAAAAACACCAGATCTACAGAATCGCACTGGTTCGTACCCTTCTCGGATGGCTATGGAGGCGATTGAAGCTCCGCTGCGATGTCTCGCTGCAAGTGAAGTTGATGATCTACGCATTCCGCGAGCGAGCGAAAACAACACGTTGTGCGTGGGCGGCAGATGCCCGGATTGATACCTTCCGGATTTCTCGCTCGGGATTGATATCCGGTATTGTCTGATGCCCGCGGCGCGGCATAGTATGACCTTCTGCTGCTGTTTATCACGTAGGAAATTTTGTTTTGCAATAGAGTTATCCGTAAACTAAAGGGTTGAGTGGGCCTTAGTTTGATTAAAATTTGGAGAAACGAAAACTATTGAGAGAAGCTTTAGGAAATCAAAAGAATGAGTGAGTGGGGACGGTCTAGGTGTATACAGCGTGAATCTATTGTTAGAAAAGGGACTAGCAATGACCTTCATATGTGAAGGTAAATAATAGAAACTTGGGTGAGAAGCTTTTTTGCACCGATTTTGGTGCTTTCAAAGTTTGCATTCACAAAAAAAAATTAGCACCCAACACATGTTCTTTTTTTAGGATTAATGTCACTATTCACTCAAACTATGGTCCACTCACCCACTTTTGAGAGACTTTACCGATAACTCTAATTTCTGCGAAGTAAATTTTGACATAACATTTTATAAAAATAAAATTTCAAACCCCCTATAGCTTGGATCAAATTTTACCGATACTGAAATTTTCTGGAGTGCACTGTATAGTACACGTACAAATATACGTGAGTGCTCAAAAGGGGTATTAATTTGAACATTGTCATATGACGTATATATACATGTATATCTAGTTGTCATATGATATATATACAATTGATTGAATGTTTGACGTAAACTTACATTAAGCATATATTAGGAACATCTCAATAGATTTGTATACAAAGGTTTTTAAACATAGTACCCCTCGTATACATGGGGTTTTAGAGGGGGTCATAAATGCACGTGATTTCCAAACATAATGTAGAGTGCATCCTATGGGAGTAAATTTTCTTGAAATCGTGGTGAGAGAGGACATTTGGCATTGAACGAGGGAATTTAGTAAAAAACAAACAAGGAAAACTTACTTAATCCCTAAATGCCCAACCATGCAGATTTTGCATGATATACGGATTTGAAGTCTGTTTTCTCATCCATCATGCACTTTTTGCAATGTGGATTTTTTATTGAAACTTTTATGGGAAGTTAGCTTTGTGCATGTGTGATCTGATTAGAAAAAGGATGATTTGTAGAATTTTTATGCCTCGTTTCATGTTGCAGTGTTCCACCCAAAATTTCGAAGATTTTAGTCTAAAAGTGCTCTTGAAAAAGTCAAGTACTAAAATTAAGCAACCAAAAAATCTCCAAAAATCACTACATTTAGAGTATTACATTTCAACCAATCACAACAAATTTAATCATTAGATTGTCAATATCTTATTCGTAATCATATACAAAAGAGTGTTAAAATTTAAGTTTGAAATTGAATACACAAATATCGGTGATAGCAATTGCAAACCTAATTGTATGGATAGAATCTAAAATACATATTGCACAGCTTTTATTCATTCATCAACTTGAAAATATCCCTCTTAGTTCGAGTCTTAGTTGCATTTTATAATGCATCTTTGGAAAACTGCCAACTCTAAAAAGGGTGAGAATGTTTAGGGGTTAACCCTTAAATGCCTAGAGCCTTCTCCAAATTCAATAGTTTTGCAAAGATGCATTATAAAATGTAACTAAAAGGGATATTTTGAACTTGATACATGAATAAAAGTCGTACATCACAAATTTTAGATTCTATCCATACAAATAAATCTATGATTGGTATCACTAATAATTTGAAATGTGAGATTCAAAATTATTTTGTAATTTAATTACAAATAAGATATTGACAATCTACGGATGAAATTTTTTGTGATTGGTTGAAATACAATACTCTAAGTGTAGCGATTTTTGAAGATTTTTTGGTTTCTTAATTTTATGAGTTGATTTTTTAAGAACACTATGATTACATTGATATCTTCCAAATTTTAGGTGAATCACTACAACATGAAATGAGGCATTAAATTTTGACAAATCATCCCCTTTCTAATTGGATCACATATGCATAAAGCTAATTTCCTATAAAATCCATAGTAAAAAATCCTAATTACAAAAAGTGCATGACGGATGAGAAATATACATGAAATTTGTACATCGTCCTAAAACTGAATGCTTAGGATGTGAAGAAAAGAACATTCAAGAGTATCCAAGAGCATCGAAGAGAAACTTTGAAAACTTTAGTAGGGGTAGAAAGTCTAGGGCTCAATAACATAATGAATTAAAAGTGGGTATTGTAATAATAATATTGTACTAATATCTAGTCCAGTGTAACCTTGTGTCGTTGGCCCATTTATTTATTATTATATTTTTAGCATAATTTATTCAAAAATTCATTCAATTTATTTTATAGTGATTGAAAATTGATAACTTTGATTAAAAATTGATAACTTTCAAATTATAGGTCCAAAAGCTACAAAACAACTTTGAACACACAATTCGCTATTCATGCACTTGGCCAAGTGCGCTCATTTCATAAGCATATTTGACTTTAAAAAACAATTGGTTAAATAGTTCTCTAAAAAACATCAATGTTGTCTTTCTTCAATCCCTTACATTGTAAACAAATAATTATTTTAATTATTTTTTATTCTTATCTTTATTTTTTTTAATTTTTTTTTAATTTTTTCTTTTTCTTTTTTATCTTGATTTCGTTCTTGTTTTCTTTCTTGTCTCCCTTCTGTCTTCCTTCTTGTCTTCCTTTTTGTCTTCGTTGTCTTTTATTTCTTCTACTTTTTCTTCAATTGTGGCTACTGAACCCTAAACAATGGAAGCGGAAAAAAAAATTTAAAAAAATTTAAAAACAACAACTTTATTTTATTTTTATTTTTTTAGCCATGGGATGCTGCTAAACCCACAATGGCAGCAGCCCCCCAAAAAAAATAGAAATTTTTTAAAAATTTAATTTTTTTCCCCTGCTTTTGGCCGTGGGGGGCTACTGAACCCTAAATGACAGTCGCCAAAAAAAAAAAAAAAAAAAACAAACTTAATTTTTTTTTTGGGACTTCTTCAAAAAAAATTATTTTTAGGCGTTGGGATGCGCGGCGGCGCTTTCAAAAGCCCTCTCATCTCCCTCTCCCCCTCCCCTCTCCTCATATATATAGGGGGGAGGAGAAGGTCTCTCCTCATTCACTCTCCTCTCTCCTATATATATGAGGAGAGGGGAAAAAGGAAGAAGGAGATGAAGATAGAAATGAGGGAGATGAGAGGGCTTTTGGGTGCGCGGCCGCGCACCCCAGCGCCTAAAAATAGAAATTTTGAAAAAGTCAATTTTTTTTTTTTTTTTTTTTTTTTTTTGCGGCTGTCATTTAGGGTTCAGCAGTACCCCACGGCCAAGAAGAAGGGAATTTTAATTTTTAAAAATTTTTGGAGCAGCTACCATTTTGGGTTCAGCAACACCCCACGGCCAACCCAAAAAATAATAAAATAATAATAATAAATTTTTATTCTTTTTGGCTTGTTTCCGTTGTTTAGGGTTCAACAACCACAATTGAAGAAAAATTAGAAAAATAAAGAAGACAACAAAGACAAAAAGAAAGACAAGAGGGATACAAGAAAGAAGACAAGAAAGAAATCAAGATAAAAAAGAGAAGATAAAAGAAAAGATAAAGATAAGAATAAAAAGTAATTAAAATAATTATTTGTTTAAAATGTAAGGGATTGAAGAAAGACAATAATCGTCAATTTTTTTTTTTAAAAGTTACACAAAAAAAATTATGCACTCGAGAACCAAGTGCATGATTATATGGCCAAGTGCGTAAATAGTGAATTCTATGTTTTTGGTGCATCTTTACTTGTTGAGAGCTTTTTGACAATACCAGAAACACGTCAACAAACGCACAATCCAAACAAAAAAACAAACTACCTTCTTTAACCGCTAAATGTCACAGTGTTAAGTTTATGAACAACTAACAGATTCAAACTCACCCTATGTTCTCATCAATGCTTGGATGAAAGTCATCCACTTAATTGGAAACACTTCACCAAGTTGTTGTCATATTTAACCCCTAACCGTCCCAACATCCATATTTTTGACTTTCTTGGGGGACATTTACCTTTGAAGAGCTGCAACTTTTGCAAAATCTTGTCCGATTTTGATGAAAATTTTAGAAAAACACACTAGGTGATGTATGGAATGTGTGGTAAAAATTTCAAATCAATCCAAGATAAATTGAATTTTTGGTGATCATTTGAAAGTAAGTATCAATTTTTTGGACAATTCTGTGAATTTTGATGGCAACAACTTCGGGGGCTTGTATCTCCTTCATCCCAAGTCCGTTTTTAATACAACATGTTGAGTTGGATTCCCCTTAAAGTTTAGTTATCATGATAAAGTTTTCAGGTCAATCCATGTTGTTATGAGTTTTGGGAGTCATTTTAGTGCACGGGTCTAGTTTGAACACTTTTTGCTTTTTGGTTCAAATGGGTCACTTTTCGGGCTACTTTCTGACATTGCAAGGCCATGTTAGGGCACATTAATTTTTCCATGAGGCTCTTTTGGTACCAATGTGTTTATATGATGATTTTGAACTACTTTATAGTTCAAAGTTTTTTCATTTGAGTTATTATGAAAACAAATTTCACCTCTAGCTGAGTTGCTAGGAATATTTCAGCATCTTTTTTTAGCACTAAAACACTATGATCTTGCAATCTATATGGCCAAATGACCCCAAAATTGATCCATCTTATTTACAATATGTATGTTACAAGATTGTACGGTTGAGATTTCTATACCTCGCTTACATTTAGACCTATAACACATCAAAAATGATGATGATTTTAAGCCCAAAAAAGGTAAGGATCCTTAGAAATTAACCCCTAAACGTCCCATGGGGATAGTAGATACGTGGTTGTATAATTGGCATTTGCTACCAACAATGGTCGGTTGGAGAGACTTTGTGATAAATTTGAACTATCTAAGGTGGTTACCCCATTCCCAACTAGCGCCTTAAACCAATAGCTAGGGGCATTTTCCGCAATCAATGTTCCAATGATGTTGGTTGTAGCATGAGTTACAATTGGTAATGGGTTCTCTCTTGTTGGTTTTAGTATATGTAAGTGTGGTTATGGATTCGTCATTGTTGGTTTAAGCATCTTTAGTATGTCCAATACAAATCTTCTTTGGACAGAAACAACTCTACATATGTGACGTAGTGAATGGGATGTGTCATACTTCAACTTTGAAAATTTATAACTAATTCATTCTTCATCCAAAAATTATGTTTCAACTTGTGTTGGAATCTATTTCTCTTGCCTAACTCTAAAAAATAAAAATGCTAAATAATATCAATGTCTCATATCCGTATTTCTTATTCAGTTGAGAATGGGGTAACCACCTTAATGCAAAGTGCAATTAATGTTGAAGTGAATGTTTGGAGATGGCAAGAAACTTTGAGTGAAATGATATTCAATAGTTACTCCTTTGTCCCATATTAACTCGTAAATGACAGAGGGATAAATTTTCAAAGTGGATCACCTCAACATTGTCTCAATATTATAGGATTTGCTATTTGGGGAAAGTAATGATGTTCCCTTTATCATTTCTTTTGCTTTTTTGAATTTTATAATAGATAAACCAATTTTATCTAATCATGCCAAATTTTAATTAAACTCTAAAAGTGAAATTATAATTTATACAAATTTTCAAAGGTTAATGATTTTAAATTCATTAAATTGATATCTAAAGTTGTTTTTGGAAGTTTGACCGTTTAGATAATTTGTAGAGATGATGCCCTACATTTTGTCTATTGAACAAAACTTCATCAAGCTTATGGAAGGCACATATTATACCACATCTACGTTTTGGTCAATTCCCTGCTACTTTATAAACTGTTGGTTTTGCAATTTCAATGAAATTTGGTCCAACAGAGAAAACGAGAAGCATAATGTTTAGTAATTATCCGTATGGTCGAACTTTGGAAAAAATGCTTTTGACACTCATTTAATGAATTTAGAAGCATTTACCATCTAATAATCACCAAAATTACAGATTTTACTTTTAGAGCTTTAATTTTGGTATGATTGGTTAAAACTAAACATTCTAAAACCAACAATCATTACACTTAGAGTATTACATTTTAACCCACCACAACAAATTTCATCCACAAATTGTCAATATCTTATTCGTAATCTAATTACAAAAAAATTTAGAATTTTAAGTTTCAAATTTTATACAATATATTAGAGATTGCAATTGAAGATCTAATTGTATGGATAGAATTTAAAATTCATAATGTACATTTTTTTTTATTGATACATCAAATTCAAAAATATCCCTCTTAGTTGCATTTTACAAAATATCTTTGAAATTCTCCAGATTTGAAGAGGGGTGAACTCATTTCGGGGTTATCATCAAGGTGAAGATTTAGAGTCGGGGCATAGGAACTGCGTCACAGAGTTTTGTATCTGAAGCTTGCACTGACATCCCGCATTTTTTTTGGCTATATTTCATCAAATTTCTTTACAAAACATAACATTTTTCTTTTGTTAAGGAAAAAAAATGACAAAATTTTGAATTTTTTTGTGCTAGAATTTCTCTATATGTTTTGTGAAAATAGCCAGATATCGTAAGAAAACTAAAAAAAATATGAAGAATTTCTATCTAAATATGATTGTCAGGTTAAGATTTTCCCAAATATTCTTTCCCAATTTTTTTTACATCGCCAGTTAACCCCTAAAGGACCACGGATTCATGGTTTTAAAATGACAAGTTTAAACAATCATATTGTGAGAATTATAATTTGAATGGGACCAAATTTTATATCACTGGAATTAGTGAAGAATATTACATATGTTGCATAATTTTTTTCTTAAAAATTAACCAAAAAAAATCTACATAGGACCTACTCAAAATTACTGTAAAAAACAGGAGCCCTGGTGGCCTTATGGTCCTTTAGGGGTTAAGCTTCAACAAAAAAAAACACAGGAAAAACACTGCCACATCCCTATTGGGTAAGTTTCTACAGGGATGGGATTCTGTACGGTGAAGAATGTTATGCAGTTGAAGAGCTTCAATCCTAAACCGCCACGTGTTGACCACGGCACACAGCCAAGTGTCCCCCATCCACAAACTGAACAGCCAAGTGGCATCAAAGTTCCCGCCGAAACCAGCCGCACGGTTTCCCACCCCATCCAAACCGCGCAACCCCGGAACCGCTCGCCATTTCAATTGACGTGTCAGCCAGCCAAGCCCTCTCACCTGGAGCCCCATTTCCAGCTTTCGCCACTTGGCGCCTCACCCTCATGCACCCCCATTCCCCTTTTGATCCTCTGTTCTTGCGCTTCTGTTTCTTTCTCGCAAACTTTTACTGTTGGTCGATGGCGATGGTGGAACGATTCTAGTCTTAGTGCGCATTTAGGGCTACAGTTAGTTTCCGTGTGATGGTGTTTTTTTCTGGTGCGATCATGATGAACATTGTGGCATTGGCGATGCTGTTGTCATCGCTGGGATCGGCGATCGTGTTGTCGCCGGAGCCCAAGGAGAGTCCGTTGCAAGCGGTGAAGGAGGCGGCGCAGGGGACGTTTTTGAAGGCGGAGGAGACGGTGGAGACGTTCGTGGAGGGAGTCACGAAGCCCGTGGAGAAAGGCCCCCTCGGGTGGTTCCGGCGGAAGCCACCGCCGCCGTCGCCGGAGGATCGTCTTGCAGCGGCGAGAGAGAAGGCAGCTGAGGCGCGGGAGGCGTTCGAGGAGGCCAGCGCGCAGCTGAGAGACGCCGCGGTGGGCAAAACGGTGGACACTGGTACTCTCTCAATGCCGCCTGTTTCTGTCAATAATCTTCCTTTTTTTGAACCATTTGCATTTGTATCTGCATTTGTATCCGGAGGCTTCATCACATTCTTTCATGTTAGTGTCATCGAAAGTGGTGAATGTTGAGGGGTTAAAGTACGAGCACACTCTCAATGACGCCTTTGTTGTCTTTCGTGTAATCTTCCTTTGTATAACAATTTGCATGTATTTGGAGGCTTCGATGTATTACATATTACTCCCTCTGTTTCAAAATTACATTGCATGTAATACATTCTTTAATATTACTCCCTCTGTTTCTAAATGACTATGTTTCAGAATGACTGTCCACGTTAGGAAGTGCAAACACATTGGCGCCCATGCAGTACTTGTGTTGCATGCATCCATGCAGCTATAAATAGAAAGAATAGGTGGTGGAAAAGCTACTAAAATATTAGCAATGCAGCTCTAAATAGCAAGTATAGGTGGTGAAAAAGGTACTAAAATATTAGTAGCAAGAGTAAAAACGTGGTCACAAGCAGCTCTTCTTGTTGGCAACTGAAAGAAGGTTCTTGTTTGCGTATTTTTATGCAAATTTTTTACAGATAAATGTACCTCACTAGACAATCATTAGGGGGTCACACCTCTTCCGAGAAGTTTGATTCTCTGAGAACATGGGGAGAGAATAGTGGAGCCAATCTGGCCATTCTCCAGGAAAGAAGGTGTGACTCCCTTTGAGGTCGTGTGAAGAATGAGAATGGCTTCGGCTTCTCAATCTTCACGCCGATTCTTCACCTCCGGAGGAGAATAATGAAACTTCTCAATCTTCAGAGAATGGGTCCTCCACAAATCAAGGAGAGGTGCCACATACTCATTCTTTGAAGATTGAGAATGGATGAAGAGGTGTGACACCCTGTATTTCGGAACATAATTATGAACTCAAATGGGACAGTCAATCTGGAACAGAGGGAGTAGTATCGTTGGAAGTGGTGAATGTTGAGGGTTAAGATCGGCAAAGTTGTACGAGCACTCTCCCAATGACGCCTGTTTGTCCTTCCTGGTCTCCGAGCCATTGTACTTTTGAGAGAGGGGCACAATCTTTCTTTGTAATCCAACTCATGAAATTTGACGCAAATTCATGAAATGTGGTGATTTTCATGGGTTTCGATGGATGAAATCTCCACTTCTCATGGGTTTGTGTCAAATTTCATGTGTTAAATTCTAGCTTTTCAGGTATCCGGAAGTTTCATTATATTCTGTAATGCTAGTATCATTGGAAGTGATGACTGTTGAGGGTTGAAATTGATGAAGTTGTGAGGAAGCTCTAAGAGCTCGTATTTAGAGTTTCCATCACTATTCCGAGTGATGCCTTAGCCTAATTTCTGGTAGTCACATTCTTGAGACTACTGTATATCGTCACATTTTCGGTATAGGAAACATGCCGTTGCCTGCGTTCTAAATGCCTCAGAAAATTTTAAGTTGATTTGAAACTTTCTACAACTATTGACAATTGAGTCTTAAACCTTCCACAAGAAGAAGATGGTTCAAGAATCTTGTGACTTATGATGCATTTAGTGATAAAAATCCGAAATTTTATGGAAAAAAAAGTGATACCTCTCCACTGCATGTAGTTATTTTCACTTGCGCACAGAGTAAAAGTTGGTCTTTCTTGCAAATCTACAATCAATGAATACGTAGATCAAATGCACAGGAAGGAAACCAACTTTCTTACAATATGGGAAATAAAATTCTTGCAACCAGCCCACGTGTTTTGCGTGCGGTTAGTGGAAGTGTGCGGTCAATGGCATGTCTACCTCATTTCATTCTCTGGGCACATCAGAATGAGGAATGGAGGTTCTATGAGTTTCTTTGAGATCGAATGAATTTAATAACTTGGAGTCTGTTCTGTTTCGACATGAGTTCCTTTACTATTGGTACTAGTTATGGCTTTGCATGTCTTTTCTTTTCCAGGGCTAACTCTGGGAAGTACCATCAGGGCAATAGGTTTAAAGCTGTGTTGTGTGTAACGACTGTGCAGGGAAATATGTGGGTGGCAAAGCATCGCAAGCAGTGGGAACTGCCAAGGATGCGGCTGGAGCAGCTGAGGGATGGGTTGAAGAGGGTGCTCACGTGGCGTACAACAAAGCAGCTGATGTGAAAGATGGGTCCTATAATGCTGCTGCTGCGGTGGGACACAAGGTAGGTTCTGCAATTAGCTGGGTGAGCTCTCTTTCTCAATTTTTACCCATTTCTTTTTTGCACTACCTTTCTGATAACAAGTAGTGCTTAGTGGTTGGAGGTTGAAAAACACAATCTTAGCTGGTTTTTGTGTCAGTGCTAGTTTTGGTATTAAGTACATGTGCACGCAATGGTGAAATGAAGCGCGTAACTTAGGAGACTGGTAACTATTGCAGGCAAAAGAGAGTGTTGAGGACACATACGATTCTGCAGCAGAGACGCTTGGATCGGCAAAGGAGAAAACGTATGAGAAGCTTGGGGATGCGAAGGACAAGGTGTCCGAAGGTGCTGAGAACGCTCATGACGTTGTGGTCGACAATGTGAAATTTGGAGTGGACAAGACGAAAGGGACGGCCATTGATGCAGCCGAGAAGGTAGTGTTGAAACATCTCATGCAGACACTGATAATTCAACAGCCATAGGCTCATTAAATACATGTTTGTCATCAGCCCATACACAGACCTCTTACTATATATTAACTACAAGGAAACCTTTCGCAAAATTATTCAGTAACTTCTACACGTCACGCTTCATGCGAGAGTAAGTAGATAACTCTCTCGTCATGCTTCCTAATTTTATGTAGCAAGTAGATGACTCACTAATCCTGTATGATGTTACTTAGCCCTTATGACGTCGCTATGACTCACAGAGAGTGCATTTGCTTCAACAGGTGGAGCTTGCTGCTCATGAGACGAAAGAGGCAGGGCAAGGAATCCTAGGCAAAGTGAAAGATGCAGCTTGTTACACGGCGGAGTGCATACGAGCGCGGGCACAGGAGGCTGGATCCTATCTCCCCCTCGTTGGTCAAGGAGTTGGCTATGTGTACAATGACGGGAAGAGCACTGACAATGCTGCAGCATCCGTGAAGGAGAAAGCCAGCAATGTGGCTGAAACTGCAAAAGATACCGCAGGGCAATATTATGAGGAAGGAAGGGACTGGGCAGAGGATAGGTATGATTCAGCCCGGGATTACTACGATGAGGCGGGGCGGCGTTACAGGAGAGCACGAGATTACTACTACGATGGGCCCAGTGATTATAACTACAGAGGCAGAAGAGGTCGAAGTTATTATGATGCAGCAAAAGAGGAAGCCGAAGATTTCTACGACCACGGTATTAAGGACAGAGCGAGGTATGTCAGAGATAGAGCTGGGGATTACTACGACGATGCAAGAGGATACATCCCCGGCCGACGTCAAGTGAGTCCCAGGGATTATTATGGGCGGAGAGCACGAGACACAGACCGGGAAGATTATTATAAGTCTAGGACGAAGATTGATGATCTGGGCGAAGTGGTGGAATCCATGGGCTGGAGGAGAGTTGGGAAAGTGCCAAAAGATCACGGAGTCTCGGTATCGTCTCCCAAAGAGGTAGTCATTGGAGATGTGAAGTATGTGTGGCCGCAAGGAAAAGGTCAGCCTCCCACTGATGAACTTCACAACACCGTGTTCAACAGTGTGAAAGGGGCTGCACACACTGTGGGTGAAAAACTGGGCTTTGTAAAGGAGAAGGCAAAAGACAGTGGTGCTCGTGCCAAGGATCAGGCATATGATACTTTGCGAGATGGGCGCTCATGGTCTGGTCGACCCTTCGACCGGGACTATGAAGACGAAGAGGACTCCATTCTCACCAGAGGGGCACGCAATGTGAAGGAAGGCGTGAGGAATGCTGGTCAGGTAAAGGAATAAATTTTATATTCACACCTCTACTTAACCCTTCAAAGGCCCTTGGCATCCCTCTCTACAACCCGTATTTAGCCTTATAATTGAATTGTGATATATTGTTATATACATATTATCATGATTATTGATTTTACTTTGTACTGAAAAGTATTTGGTCATTGTTATTTTGATGAAATACCACTGAATACAGAATATATACTATACGGCCGCAAAGGGCTTTCGGGTCGTTCAAGTGATAAATACATTTCAAGGGTCACATCCTTTTGTTTCCTAAGGAACACATCCTAATACTAAACTAATTTAGACATATTAATTTATCTTCTAAGTGTATGTGTCCTTTATCAGGCGTACGAGGAGCAGCGCTCCAAAGCAGGAGAGTACGCAGACGAAGCTCGCCAGGAGCTTTCAAGCTACGCTGGATATGGAGAGGCTGACAAAGCAAAGTCTGATCAAAGGCGAATTCGTTCATGGAAGGATGTGTTTATCAGGAAGCCAGTGGGATTTCTGCTCGCCTTGACACGCGCCCTTCATCTGTTTACGTTTTCCACGGTGTACGGGTCTGCCTTCTGGGTGACTTTTGTGTCGGGCATGATCTTGTCGAAGCATGTCCCTCGCCAGCAGTTCGGATACGTGCAGAGCCGCATGTTTCCTGTGTATTTGAGGATCGTGGCGGTGGGACAGGCTGTGCTGCTTTTGTTGCATTCCCTCCTGCATCCCTGGTTTTCGGCGGAGAGCGCCGAGCGGATGCAGTTGTTCAACTTCGCTGTGATGCTCGCTTCCACTCTACTCAACGCTTATGTTGTCGAACCAAGGGCTACCAAGGTACAGTTTACGTGTTACGTGTTAACCCCACTGTGTATTTTATTTCTGTAGTGTAGGAAAATTGGACCCCTTAGCCTGCTGCAAATCATCTATTTGTGTGGAAATGACTTCAGTTTGACACGATCAAACGCTCTTAATCTTGTAGTACAGAAAAAGAGCTTTCAAATGATGTATTGCAATCAGAAACCCGACGTAAAATGAGAAAATGTGACCGTTGCAAAGTTCAGTGATGCAGATGGCCATCTTGGTCTTTTTAGACGCTCACTCTTTTGAATCTTCACTACACCACAGTACTTATAAGGTTTGGCCCATTTTATTTTTTCACAGATTTGTGAAAAAATAAAGTGATTTCAGTTCTCAAAAGAATTTATCACCGGAGGATACACGTGCAAATTAGTAGAGAGTAGTTTGTGACGCAGTTTAATTGTTCACTCAGAGCTGATTAACATTCTGGTGTAAGTACTGTCAAATTTTAACAGAAAGTTTAATTTGAGATGATTATGATGATGCAGGTTATGTTTGAGCGGTTGAAAGTGGAAAAGGAGGAAGGAAGGGGTTTGGAAAACACGGCGAATCCGCTGGACGCGAAGCAGTTGATGGAGGATCAGAAGAAAAAACTCAACAGCATCAATCAACAGTTCAAGACGTTGCATGGCTACTCCTCTGCACTGAACTTGATCAGTTTAGCAGGGTTATCCTTTCATCTATGGCATCTGGCTAATCGTCTTGTGATCTAGATCTCTTACCTGTAGCCAATGTCAAAACAAACAGCTGAAGAATTAGCTCTCGAGTGTTACGTTGTAACGAGAATCCCATTTCCAGTTGAATGTATTTCTTGTAAAGATCGACACCAATTCTGCGAGGGTCACAACAACACACTGTTTTGTTGTCAGTAGAGCTTTCAGTTCTCAGAGCCTGCAGGACCTTTCTCTTTAGAATTTTTGACCAATCCATCCTCGATCAGGCTTGCACTTTGTTGTATCATTTCCAGCGATGTATATAAAGACTCAATCTTTCAATTGCTTGTCTAAGTCCAACTCTACTGACTCCTGCTTACAGAATTTCTTGTACAAAACGACACTAATTCGGCGAGCGTCGCAACGACACAGTTTTGTTTGTAGAGATATCAGTCGGTTCTTAGAATTTTCGGCCTTGGAAAATCTTGCACTTTGCTGCATTATTTCCAGGAATGTACTGTACAGTACAAAGCGAAGTTGTAAATGTCAATGTGAAGATCACATCTGTACGGTTGGATTTATCATATATATATATATATATATATACACACACAGTGACGAGCAAAACTGAGTATTGATTTGAAACTTTTCCATTCAAACAACCATATCATGAGCATCAATGGGCAAAGTCCAAAAGTGAATTTGCAAAAGTTGTAGTGTGCGACATATAACACATTACTACCGAAGTTTGAAGAGAAACTCAATTGTGATTTGAAAGAAAATGAATTTCAAAGTTAGCCATGTCTAAAACTCAGTTTTGTGCGCTACAAGTTGGAAGTACTTTAAATTTTGTGAATTTTTTCTTATAGCTTCAATAAAACTTTTTGTACCTTGGCATGTTGGTATACATCGTTTTAGAGTGTTGTACGCAAAAATTGAAGGAAGTTGACATTTATAGAATTTAAAATATCGACAATTTGACAAACATGCAAATGATATTGGTTTTCACGATATTAAATTTTTTTTTTGGATTTGAGAGTTTGGGACTGCATTGGCCATTGTATAGAGAGCATAGGTTGCAATATGACCATTGTTACATCTTAATACCTTTACATTTGAAATAGTTGTTGAATAGCCAAAGTGTTCAATTTATATATTAGAGTTGTATGATGCAGTTTTTGGGTTTGACTTTTTTGTACAAAGTCTAGGGTTCATGATGCACATACTCAATTAACCAATTGAAAAACTTGTTTTTTTTGTGTTCAATATCATCAAAATATTGTCAATTTTATGAAAGTTAGTGTAATTTCTGGCAGTTTTGAATTTTTTGATGATATGGAAAATAATATGTTTTTTAATTTTGATTTATAGGATTGATTATGTGCGTCATAAACTCTAGTTTTCGTACAAAAATCCTAAACCAAAAAACTACATCGTATAGCACCAATATATAAATTGAACGCATTGGCCTATTCAACAACTATTTCAAATGTAAAGGTATTAAGATGTAACAATGGTCATATTGCAACCTATGCTCTCTATACAATGGCCAATGCAGTCCCAAACTCTCAAATCCAAAAAAAAATTCAAATATCGTGAAAACCAATATCATTTGCATGTTTGTCAAATTGTCGATATTTTAAATTCTATAAATGTCAACTTCCTTCAATTTTTGCGTACAACAGTCTAAAACAATGTATACCAACATGCCAAGGCACAAAAAGTTTTATTGAAGCTATAAGAAAAAATTCACAAAATTTAAAGTACTTCCAACTTGTAGCGCACAAAACTGAGTTTTAGACATGGCTAACTTTGAAATTCATTTTCTTTCAAATCACAATTGAGTTTCTCTTCAAACTTCGGTAGTAATGTGTTATATGTCGCACACTACAACTTTTGCAAATTCACTTTTGGACTTTGCCCATTGATGCTCATGATATGGTTGTTTGAATGGAAAAGTTTCAAATCAATACTCAGTTTTGTTTGTAAGTGTACATTGTACAAATAATTTTCTATCAATTTTTTTGTATGTAAACTCTAGAAGCATGCCACCTACACCATGGTGTTAATCACTATTATTTACATTTTTCCTAAAGAATTTTCACTATTATAATAATTTTGTAATTACTATGATTTTCACAAAAAAAAACTTTGAAAAATCATATCAAAGCCATTTTTATTTTCATAATTATGACAAAAATTAGGATAAATTGATTCAACGATAGCTTGTACGAGAAAAATACCAAAAAAACATAATACATTTTAAAATGTCTGAAATTGATGAAGTTTGAACAAGTAACTATAGTGTGAATGCTTAGGGGCTAAGTTGACAATTGAATCATACATACTAGTGCATTTTGTGTACTACAACATGGCTAAATCTAGTTCCAAGATTCTCATTTTAGAAAAAAAAAGTAGTAGTTGTTTGTAGTAAACAAAGAGTGGAATCACATACACTTTTTGTATTTGACTATACAGATGTTCTCAAAGACTCAAAGACTTTTCATCCAATATATTTTGTAAAAGTGAAGCATAGGGTGATGGCCCATTCACATTCGGTAACATTGAGGGAGCCTCTTGTCAACCAAGAAATATAAAATATGCAATTAGAAATTACTCTAACGCAAGACAAAAAGGAACGCGATGCAAAAAAGGAGCATAACTTTACTTGCGGCACTATAATGTTGCACTTTTCTCGATTTTACTTTGCTCCATTTCGGGAATGCAAACACAAGTGCGGCAAGGCTTGGTGTAAATGGGCCATGAGCATGCACTAAGTAAGTTGTTTGATAGACATTTTTTACATCCCGGGGGGTGCACTCTACATTATGTTTGAGAATCACGTGTGTTCATGACCCCCTCTAAAAACCCCCATGTATACGAGAGTTTATACGTTTATTAGCCTTTGTATATAGATCTACTTGGTTCTAAATATATGTTTAATGTAAGTACACGTCAATATTTTTAGCTCTAAATATGCTTAGTGTAAGTATACAAAGGTTAATACCCTCTTATGCACTCACGTATAATCATACAAGTTTAGTGCAGTGCACCCCCTGGGGTTTACATACATTACAAAAACCACCTGCGTACTTCCTTCAGCTTTCTGCACATCGCTGTATTGACCTGTAGGTACTCTAATTCAGCATTATTCAACTGCAAGAGAAAAATACAGTATTGATCAACTGCACAAAAAGTACCTACACTAGTAGTAGAACTGTTGTTTTTCATTCCCCACGTCATGAAAACAATGAACGGTGAAGGAATATTGTGCCTAGATA
The DNA here is from genome assembly GCA_022496805.1 of Pohlia nutans. Taxonomy (NCBI): domain Eukaryota; kingdom Viridiplantae; phylum Streptophyta; class Bryopsida; order Bryales; family Mniaceae; genus Pohlia; species Pohlia nutans. Next base: position 12,094,573 of record CM040091.1, on the reverse strand, counting down.
TTTGTCTTCTTGTGACCAAAATCACTCACCAGCATCGACGCAACCCATGTGCCTGGCGCAATATCATTCCTTTTTCATTTATAGTAAGTGAAAAACGACACATTTCCTACTAGTGCTACTCACCAAGTGAGTTGATTACAAATCACAAAGCAAACTATGAAGAGTAACCGTTGACTCTTTCACAACACGGAGTTACTATTGTGAGCTTCTAGCAACATCTAACCATCCTGAAACTTGAATATGTACAGTACAATCTTCCTCTGGTATCTGTACAAAGCCTTCCTACAAACTCCAGTCCTCCTTCGAGGCTAGCGTAAATAAAGTGTCCGTTTGTAATGTCAATGACCCAGTGCCCACCAAACAAAGGGTCATTGGGACAAAACTACTCTCCCTTGCTGGGAATGGACACTTTAGTAACCACAGCCTTCCTCGGTAGACGCTCTGCCACATGACAAGAATTTTGAGTCAAATGACACCAGTGATCTCTTTTGCTAATTGCTACATAAAATTTGGGTATACAGAAGATTTCAAAAACAAGGAAAAAAAAGCCAGATTTCCTACATAGTCAAGATGTGTAGCCCTCTTTAAACCTAGGTATCACCCAAGTATTACCAAAGTAGCAGATGTGCATTACCCTGATATTACCTATATATTAATATGAAAAGAACATCCAAGAAGCCTGCATTGCTCAAGCCATGGAAAAGTAGCAAAAACACTAAACTGTCTCATGACAAAAACAAATCACTGAATGACACCAAAGCCAAAGTTTGAAATGATTTTTCACAAAGTGAAAAAAAATAAAAATAAAAATAAAAATGTATATATAAATATATTTTTTGTTTTGTATTTGCTTACCATTTATTAACGTCAGTGCTCATGACACCTGTGGCGCTCTGCACGGTGTTGGTAGTCCCGGTCGCTGCACCGGAAATTAAGTTGCGAGCACGCTCTTTCAAGCCAGGACCGGCTTCAGTGATCACATCAGGATCCCTTGCTGGCTTTAACAACACCTAAATGAAATAAAATCTTTGTTAGCATTTCAACATCAGTCCTCAGTTTGGACACCAATTAACCCCTACAGGACCAAAAAGCCTGAATTGGGCCTCATGTTTTTAATAGCTTTTTTTTAGCAAGTTTATGTGGATTTCCTTTAGTTCAAATGTATTTGTGTTTTGACCAACACATACAATGTTCTTCACTAATTCCAATGATATAAAACTTGACCCCATCGCAATTCTGCTTTTTACAAAAGGATCAATTGAGGTTAGCATTTTGAAACCATGAATCCTTGGTCCTTCAGAGGATAACCCGTAAGCGTCCACATAACCCATCGTGTTTTTTTTAACAGTTTTAAATAGGTCCTATTTGGACTTCCTCTAGTTCAAACTTCTTTGATTTTTAACCGACACATGCAATGATCTTAACTAGTTCTAGTGATAGAAAATTTGGTCCCATCTGAATTATATATTTTCCACAATATGATCAATTGAATTTGTCATTTAAAAACTATGAATCCTTTTAAGGGTTAAGACATTCAAGCTATCTATCCTACTAGTTTGATCTTCATGACCAGTACCTTCACCCATCCCTCGTCTTTCGCGTTGAAATGTTTGTAAGCCTCTGGAGCTTCACCCAGTCCCAAGATATGTGTGATGACTGTGGTTGGATCCAATTCTCCAGACTTCACAAGCGGCAATAACGTTGGCCTGTGTAGAAACATTTGTTTTATATAAGTAGGCATGTATGCACAGACCTAAGTTTCTAAATTCAGAAGTTTACAACACTAAAATCGAAGATGATATTCCATAACTTTTTCTCCACACAATTTCAAGTTCCAAATGCAATTAGAACAATTTCTGTATATATATTCTCCAACGTACCAGTATTTTTGTACAGGTGTTTGACCTCCGGCCATGGCCATACCCTTCTCCATGAAAGCTCCAAGGTTGAAATGACTGTAGATGACGAAAAGTCACAATCCAAAAACAGAATGAATCACTTAGTCATGGCATTTAGGCTTCCTTAAACCCTAAACCCTAAACCCTAAACCCTAAATACCGAACCAGAGCAGCAAGAATCATAATCCGCAACAAAACAATCATCAACCGGAATTATAATGTTTCGTTTAAATTGCCATTTGAACATTTCCGGAATTCTAGAACTGTAAACTTACTTGGCATAACCGGCGTAGGCACCCACTATACCAATTCGCCCTCCCTTGCGAACAGCGTAAATGATCTCATTGAGAACTTCAGTGCTGTCAGTCTCCAATCCGATCATAACCTCCAACTTATGCAGCGGATTCTGTCAAAGCAAAAGAAGCATAATATTAAGTATTATAAAACAGAGGAAACGAAAACCCTAATCCCGTTTCAACAGTAACTCCTCACTTCCAATACACTTAGTGTGATTTGGCTAAATGTCGATGGCCATTAGTCTTTGAATGGAAAATGGGATCAATAACACTCTCCCACTTCATAATTGCATAAGAAATCAGTGATAAAAAAATTAATCTCAAGAGAGTTTGGCTCTTGTGATCACTCCCAATGCAAGCACACTCCTACATAAATCCCTAAAGGACCAAGGATTCATGGTTTTAAAATGACAAATTCAATTAACCATATTGTGAAATATATAATTCAGATGAGACTAAATTTTGTGTCACTATTACCAGTGAAGAATAATGCATGTGTCAGTCAAAAAACAAACAACTTTGAACAAAAGGAAGTTCATGTAGAACCTACTCAAAACTACTAAAAAATACATGAGGTCCAATTTGGGCTTCTTAAGGGTTAAAATGCTTAAAAATTGATGTACATTTTGCTAACATTAGATACAAATCGGTCACGGGAAGTGCTCACCGCTACGTAATGAACGCCAACGGCTTCGATGCCGACATCTGGACCATGAGGGAACAAGGTCCGGAGCTCTTCAACGGTCTTCTTCTGCTTGAAGTTGATAGTCTCTAAGCCTTTCACCTTCTTCGTTGCGAAGTCCAAGCGGTGTTGCTGTTCATCAATAATCACGACACGAGCTGCTCCTCGATAAAACGCGCATTGCGCAGCCAGAATACCCACTGTACCCAAACACAAAATGACAACACTATTTAGTCTTAGCTCAACTATAAAAATACTCTTCACTGTATCCACCTACAAGATTCTAACTCAACGACCACTTGAGCAAAAGGCTAGGGTGACTGTACAATCTCTAAGAAATGAGTCCTGCATTGATAATACTAATCATCATCATCATAACGCTGGCCTGAAGACCATCGTGAATAATTTTTTGTTGATGTAGGCCATGGATAGAGTGGTCTAGTATCCAGTAACCAGTACTAGTAGGAAATGTGTCGCTTTTCACTTACTATAAATGAAAAAGAAATGAAACTACACCAGGCACATGAGTTGTGTCAATGTTGGTGAGTAGTTTTGGTCACAAGAAGACATAAATATAGGTATAATATTCCAGTACTGTTCATTGTTTCCACAAAGTGGGGAATGAAAAACGACAGGTCTGCTACTAGTGAGTTTGTTGCTTAAATCGTAGCTAAATGTACAGTACAATGCAAAGTTTTATGAGTTTCATGTTCAAAATCTAAGTACCTGGTCCACAACCCCAAATGGCAACATTGTCACCCTTTCCAACACGGCCCAGCTCGTTTCCGTGCCATGCCGTGGGTAAAATATCAGACAAGAGAATGGCGTGCTCATCATCCATATCGTCCGGAACCTTCAAGCAGTTCAGATCCGCTGCCAGTTTAACAACATTGACGTAAGCACAAAAACGATCATCTCTTGAAAAAACAAAATGAACCAAAAGCAAATACTCTCACACACTCCGACCGTGTCTACTCTTCCAAGTTGCTAAACAATCCTTAATTAAAAAACGCAAGAAATATCCGAGGGATTGAACTTTATTTACCGAAAGGAACGCGTACATACTCGGCTTGACCACCCTCCCATGCACCAGTCATGTGGGAGTACCCAAACATGCCACACGTTCTACAAAACAGACATAAGAGATATCAAGTTGCTGTAATCGGAGGTTGACCACACATGCGAAACATCAGAAGGCCTCTCGATGATGGTTTCTGGAACAATTACTAAAAACACTGTTTGATAATTTCGTTGTATGTAAACATGAAAGTATACATAATCTGTTGACATCTAGAAGAGTAGAAAATCAAGCGTCTTGAGGGCATGGGAATTTTTTTGTCGCACCTATCTCCGTACATGGCATCCTGCTCCATGGATGGGTTGGTGGAATCGCAACCAGAAAAGTCTTTCCGGTGGCAGGCTGAACACTGCCCGCACGCTATGTCAAATGCAGTGACCACACGATCACCTGCTCGCAACAATTAAACAACCCAATTCTCAGCTCACCAATCTCTACACAGTAGTATTTCATCCCAAGGATTCATGGTTGCAAAACAACCAATTCCACGGGAAGATTTAAAAGGATTCGAATGAGGCTAAATTTTATATCAGTGAAGAGCATTGTCAAAAAGTACATAAATCGGTCATTACTCAAAACGGCTCACTTCAGCATATATAAAAAGATTGATCTTCACTTGCCTTCTTTGATGTCCTTCACCTCAGGACCCACAGCTTCCACTACACCCATAAACTCATGCCCCACAACATCGCCGCTCTTCATGCCGGGCATGGCGCCCATGTACATGTGCAGGTCGGAGCCGCAGATGCATGATGTAGTGACTCGGAGAATCAGATCAGCCTGCAGGCACGAGATTCAAAACACAATCAATATCCAAGGAGTTCAAAAATGATAAAGTCTCAAAAACATTTGGACAAATATAGTCCCTGAAAGAATACGGATTAATCATTTTGAAGATAAACAAATCGAGTCAAATTTTGTACCACCAGAACATTGCATCATGTGTTGATTCGTCTCTCAATGAAGTATCTGACAGTTACATGGTACTTCAATTCTTGAGCATACATCGATTTTTAACCCCTAAAGGACCATAAGGCCACCAGGTGGCTCCTGTTTTATGAGTCGGTTTTATGTAGATTCTTTTTTGTTATTTTTATTTTTATTCTACATATGTAATATTCTTCACTGATTCTAGTGATATAAAATTTGGTCCTATTCAAATTATAATTTTCACAATATGATTGTTTAAACTTGTCATCTTAAAACTATGAATTCTTGGTTAAATACAATATGGACGAAAGAAAGGGTGTGGCACAGACCGGGTCGGTGAGCATAGGTCGAGGCCGAATCTTGACCTTCATGTCCATCTTGCCATGAAACTCCACGGCGCGCATGGGGTGCGCTTCATCCTTCTTGGACGTGATGGTGCACGTGGGTGTCGCAATGCGGCTCTGTTCCGGGTTCTTCAGCACCGTCGACAACGTCGGCACATCCCTGGGCTCGATCACCGCCGCCATAATTTAATTTCGACTGGAATGGAAAATTATCCTTCAAACGATCTTCTCGTCTACCTGAAGAGACAAATCCAATCATCAAAACCCTCACTGAGAAAAACCATTACACTCAAACTAGAATATCCTTGCCACACTATCATTCACACATTCAAATTATGTTAAAGATGGGAAACCAGATGGTAAGAGTACCGATGTTTGATATGCAAAACCTCTACAGAAAGAAACAGGGCTTCTATGTCAAAAACACACTGAGAAAAAACCATTACACTCAAACCTTCTCTTATTATGCTACAATGTCCTTTCCACAATATATCACTGATTACTTCATTCACACATTCAAAGATGGGAAACCAGATGGTAAGATTACCGATGTTTGATATGCAAAACCTCTACAGATAGAAATAGGGCTTCTATGTCAGAAACTCACTGAGAAAAAACCATTACACTCAAACCTTCTCTTATGTCCTTGCCACACTATATCATTGATTACTTCATTCACACATTCAAAGTTGGGAAACCAGATGGTAAGATGATTGATGTTTGATGTGCAAAACCTCTACAGAAAGAAACAGGGCTTCTATGTCAAAAACTCACTGAGAAAACACCATTACACGCAAACCTTCTCTTATTATGCTAGAATGTCCTTGCCACACTATATCATTGGTTACTTCATTCACACATTCAAAGTTGGGAAACCAGATGGTGAGATTACCGATGTTTGATTTGCAAAAGCTCTACAGAAAGAAACAGGGCTTCTATGTCAAAAACTCACTGAGAAAAAACCATTACACTCAAACCTTCTCTTATGTCCTTGCCACAATATCATTGATTACTTCATTTACACATTCAAAGTTGGGAAACCAGATGGTAACGTTACCGATGTTTGATATGCAAAACCTCGACAGAAAGAAATAGGGCTTCTATGTCAAAAACTCACTGAGAAAAAACCATTACACTCAAACCTTCTCTTATTGTCCTTGCCACACTATATCATTGATTACTTCATTCACACATTCAAAGTTGGGAAACCAGATGGTAAGATTACCGATGTTTGATGTGCAAAACCTCTACAGAAAGAAACAGGGCTTAACTCTCATCAATCCTCGTTTTAAATGACATTCTCAAATATATTGCACACTTGCCACACTTGCAGCACTGTTCTCACACATTCAAAGTTGGGACCCCAGTTAATACATATGCAAAACCTCTACAGGCAGAAACGGCAGGAGTGTGAGCTTAACATAAAGTCACTGAACCAAGTGTAAATTACTCACCGGTTTGAGAATTTGGGAATAGGAAAAGTCGAGCTTGGAATGGAGGACCGTTTGTATTGAAATGGGATGAAGGAGGTGAGTGCATGAGAGGGATCCACATGTAAAGGAATGCGGGATGGAGCTCTGGCAGTCCACTTGGCCGAGAACCAGCAGCATGCCGCATGGCGGCGGCGCCACTGACGCCGGCAGACGCGTGGCGACAAGTGGCGGCTGAGGTGGCGGGCTGTTGGAGAAACAAAGAAACCAGAAAGAGTAGGTGCGTTTTGTACAAAAGGATGTGCCACATGTCACCTTGTGATTGGTTTAACGTAATGTGGACATCTGACCTGGAAATTCAATCTGACCCTCGCATATAGTAAGTTAATCCTTAAAGGGCTGATGGGGATAGTAGATACGTTGGCGTATATTTGACATTTGTTGTAAATAGAAAGTTTCAAATTGAGACCCTAATAACTCATTAAAATCATGTCGACGTGAATTTTTAACTTCACTTTTCATCTTAAATCCATAGGAAGTGTGGAACCATGCCAAATACAATGGAATATTGGTGTATAATACTGGTCGAAAAGGGCTCTCTAGACCTTTAAAGGTTAAAAAAAGAAAGTGAAAACATCAAAATTTGTCAAAACATTAGGAAAACAATGAGGCCTACAAGGGAATGTGAGAACTAAAATAAATGAAAAAAATAAATGTGGAGAGCATGGAAGTAATTTAAGTGAGATGGAAGTATTTGGAAAATATAGTGGTTGTAATTTTTTTTTTGGAAATATGAAGAAGAAGAATAATGTTTACATATTATTGCCATGGTTAGGGTGCGATCATGAGTTGGATAGCAACTCATCCCTTCTTTGTTACCTTCATATTTCACATTTCATTTTTCAAATTTTGCCCATTCACAACCCAAAACAAAGCATATCAAACAAAAGGCAAAAGGACCCATCAAAAATTAACATTGTTGTTGCATGGTAATGTGCATGTTTGTTACCAAAGTGAACACGACAAGAATTTTTCCTTAACAACATAACTCACATAGGTTGCAAGGTGACATCCACGTTGACTGATATCAACCACAAACTCCCATCAAGCACAAATGGAAGGATGATTGAAGGCCATAGTTGCCATAGAGAGCTCCCTCACTTACATAGTTTTACAATTTTTTTTTTTCGAAAACACTAACCCCTTGTAAAGTTTTGAAAAGAAATTCTAAAACCGCTTTCTTCTACATGCCATCTTTCACGCTTACTTTGAGATAAGATTCTATGTCTCAAAATCACATGGGATCACATTTGGAATCAAACTTCAAACAAAAATCAAGAACTTTGACAACCCCTAGAGACTTTCAAGCTCCAAAGGTTTCATACTGTTTTCTACTATGCACCTAGAAGTAATGTAAAAGTAGATTTTAGAGTTTATGGTACAAAAAGCACTGTCATTGGTCTATGTACAGTATTGTGTGCATCTTTCCGTACCAAATATAAAACAATGTTTATGCACCTCTCTTCCTAAAGGACCGGTTCCCCTTGTTATTAAATCTCCTAGGCATTCTTTTTCTATAAACCCAAGGCTCCTCAGGGTTAGCATCCGCCCATAAGCCACGACGAGCAGCTTTTGCATCCCTCTCCCACTGCTCAATTCCACAAACCAAACAAGATTGTAAATCGTGTGAGAACAAGTGGCTAATCACAACTGTCTTTTATCTCAAATAGAAATGAATAGAAGTGCATAATTTTTATATGGTTTTTTCACACAATCCCAACTAAAAAATTCTTTGGCCTTGTAACTTTTTTACTATTTTTATACTATATGTCATTATCATTATATTCTTGAATTGATCCTTTTTCTACAGGCATCATTCCTCAATTGTAAGGAATGACACAGGTCTCTATAATAGCACTACACACCTTCAATTCATCATTTTTCATGTAGAGAAGGGATTGTAAAAAAGAACGAGCTAAAAAAAATGTTATGATTCTATCGAACATAATAAATACATTTTTTTGAATGATGGGTCCCAACATACCACTATTGCTTGTAACACATGATATTTCATTTTCATTCAACTTTCATTTTCATTTTCATTTTCATTTTCATTTGAACTTTTGAACCATAATTTAGTCTCTTCCGAATAAATACTTTGATTCCAAAGACTTACTTGACAGCCACCTAGCACTACTGCAGCTTGTAATCCAGTTTCTGAGGTCTCTATACCTTTGCAAAATCTTCACGTTGATCATAGCGCGTGAAATGCCATACCATTCCCTTCTTCAGAAGTTTCTCCTGCAAAATCAACCCCGTTTCAAACTTTACTGTTAACCCCCAAAGGACCAAGGATTCATGGTTTTAAATGAAAAATTCAACTGATCATATTGTGAAAAATACAATTCATATGAGACTGAATTTCATACACTAGAATCAATGAAGAACAATGCATATGTTGTAAAAAACAAACAAATTTGAACAAAAGAAAGTCCACATAGAACCAACTCAAAACTGCTTAAAAAAACATGAGGCTCAATTGAGGCTTCTTGGTCCTTAAAGGGTTAATTGATGTCATTCTACACTCCAACAAGCAGCTACACTGCACACTGCACAAGGCTCTGGAAGCTTACTCTGCTGTGGGTGGATAATAGTTGTGGGCACATTCGTCCATTTGGACAGATTCTCATTTGTTTGAACAATGTTTCATCCATTTTAACAAATTTTCATCAAATTCAGATGAATTGTACCACAATATTTTGGTAAAATAATTATTAGTGTGGCCGTCCAAAAATACCGTGGGCCACAATATACGGTGACATCAGTGTAGCAACCTCAACAAACGCTTCATTACATAGTTTCAATGATACAATCTTAAATGTTCACATTCTTTTCCTCCCTTCTTTGTTCAAGGAGTGTAAAGCTTAATGCAAAAAATAGAACGAAGTAACACAAAGAGCGAGACAACAAAGGTAGCATAAACCATCCCACCATAGAACCCATGAGGAAAACCCCCTTTATCCATAGGCTCACCCCATGCTAAAGAGAATTAGAGGTAATGAATGAAGGTCAAGAGTCGTAGGAATCCCTATGGATGTGGCTTGATAATGTCCCCATTCACACATGAGGGGAAGCCACTAGTTCACGTAATATCCTAAACCAATAATCTCCATGTACATACACGTTACAAGGAGCCATCAACAAGGTTTTTCACTAAAATTATATAGTTTCAAAGACATTGCAAAAGAATTATACGAACACAAAAAGATGGAGTGTGAAATGATACCTGAATGAATTTGCCATTGCAATAAACATCTCCAACAATTCTTTTCCATTTGTCGGTATTGTACACATGAATCAGTAGCTGCTTATCCTTCACAAGATTCCTGAGTACTACCTTCGCCTCCTCGCCGTACGGTTGACCAATCTCTGGTGCGTCCACACCCCTGTGCAACATGAAAATGAGAATGAATTGACCTCGCTAACGAATCAACCACTAAAGAGAATACAACTGGTCGCATCAAAAAAACAAAAAAACAAAAAAGCAAAACAAAAATAAAAATAAAAATCCAAAAATTACACTTGATAATGTCGCTTCTAATAAAAGTGCACATGCCATGTGAAAATTGCACGTGGCATAAAATTATGATTAAGAATTTGAGCTGTGAAGTTAGCGATTCCCAACTCTCTTATCATGTATTTTTTGAAGTTTAAGGGGATTGGTGATCATCGACCTCTTTATTTTGCAACATTGTTTTTCAAAATGCAAAATTAATATGCACGTTGCATGTGCACTTTTAACATTCTGATTTGGTGAAAGGCGAGTTATTTACCTCAAGCGGATCTTATATTTGTGCGCTAAACACGGAGCTCCACCATCCTTTCCATCAAACACCCTGAGAACACCTCAATTAGTAAGGCGCAAACTTGGTCCTGGTGGCCAAGTTGGTAGCACTTCCCACAACAGACTCTTCATTCATGCTGGCCCAAAGCTACACTCTCTCTCTTGTAAAGAAACAGATGTTCTAAGCATCTAAATAAAATTAATTAACCCCTAAAGGACCAAGGATTTGTGAATAATATGCACCGGACAAAAAAAATAACATAACATAGCATGTGTTAACTAGTCAAAAAGAAAAATAAAAAATTGAACAAAAGAAAGATACAACTATATGACCTACTCAAAAGCGATTTATTAAAAACACATTCATGAGGCTCAACTTGGTGTTAATAAGAGTTTGGACAGACTTGTAATTTCCATCCTCAATTTGTTTTTGCAGAGCATCTGCAACTTTGTAATTCTTCTGAGCCCGGGCATTTCGTCGTCTGTTCACAGCATCCACAATCTCTGTGGGCAGATTTTCCGTCTCTCTGGCATCCTTATTTACATCCACAAACACAGTGAATCCGTCTCCATCTCCCACTGTGTCTTCGTTAACCTGGGAATACATGTCAAATTCAAGCTTTAACAAAGATAACTGCACACAATTGAAGGTAAAATGCACAACTTCCGGTATATAATTATGCTTGGAAGAGATCACATGACAGTACTAGACACACTTGTTTCATTAAAAGTGCACATGCCCTATAAAATGTGCACATACTGAAATTTTGTACGTTTGAAGAAAGTATAGTCATATTTTACCTTTCCAATGCCAAAATTGAATGTACATTACATAACAAAATGTAGTGCGAATTTTGAAGAGGGGATGGATATCTTCCCAACCCCTTTAAATTAAAAGAAATGCAGTGCGAATTTTAGGGGTGGGTTTTGTTATTTATCTATGTCAGTACATGGCTATGTGCACTTTAACGAAACAAGCGTTTAGAACGGATGTGCGAGCTATTAATTGCAATCAGTTGGACACTCCTCCGATCCCTCCGTATGATCTCTCACACACTCAATCCACCAATGTAGGTAAGTAGCACAACTTCTTATACATACTTACATTTGTAAGAGCTCACTTAACCCTTAAAAGACCAAAGATTCACAATTTTAAAATGACAACCTCAATTGATCATATCGTTAAAGATATAATTCAAATGAGACCAAACTTTATAACACTGGAATCAGTGAAAAATATTGCATGTGTTAATGAAGCAACAAAGAAATTTGATAAAAAGAAGTCCACATAGAACCTACTCAAGGAACATGAGGTCCTATTTGGGATTCTTGGTCCTTTGGGAGTTAACACTACTAGAATGGATGTGCGAGAGATTAATTGCAATCCATTGAACACTACTCCATGATCTCTCGCACACTCAATCCAGTACTGTAGATAAATAACAAAACTTTTCATACATACTTATGCTTGAACGAGCTCACATAACAGTACTAAAGGGGTGTGTAAGAGATTTTTTGGAAAAAAAACAAGCAGATTCTTCAGAAAGCAGAAATGCATACCGGTAAAGTGTGAATTTCAAATTGTACATCTGCAGGCCATGCTTCACCAACTTCTTCGGATTCTATCACATCAGGCACCGGTTGACTGGCTGGCACGGCTACTGGCCAAGGGAGACGGTAAAAGGTCAGCAATCCCTGCAAGAGAAAACACGGTAAAAGGTCCATATAGCCCATTCCGGCCAGTGTTATACGGCCGTATTTCATTGTATTTGGAATGGTTCTACATCTCCTATGAGTTTCATATCAAAAGTGAAGTTAAAATTCATGTCTACATGGTCTTAAAAGCTATTAAGATCTCAATTTGGAACTTTGTACTTGCAACAAATGTCAAATATACAACAACATATCTACTATCCCCAAGGACCTTTAAAGGTTAATTGAAAAGAAGAGAGAATTCATGTTAGGTGAGGTGAGTCTGACCCGTATCTAAGGCAGTCAAGCAAATTGGCATGGTTCCAAAGAATCCAAAATAGAAGGAGGTTGAACTAGTTTTGTCGTCAAAAAGATGACAAAATTGAGACTAAGGTGGGTTCACAGAGAGCCAAGGCTTGAAGTCAATGGCCCACATCCAATTTGAGATTAGGTGGCTTTGACAACTTGGACTGACTTGCAAAGCTCATATCTAAAAATTGAAGTTGGAGGGTGTTGGGTTCACTATTTGCTTTGATTTTGGTTACACTTAAAGAGGTCATAGACTATGGTTTCTTGATATATTGGGGGTCAGATTACCTGTTCTGATTTCGGTTAACTCAATTGTATTACCAAGATCTAGGAGATCTCTAGATGCCGTGTATGCAAGAAATATTTTGCTAATAAGCCATGAAAAAGAAATTGGGTCGATTACAAAATGGCGAATTTGGGTGAAACAGAACACAAGGTTGAGCAAATTTTCTGATGTTTTACAAACACAGTTAAGATCACAAAAATCAGAGCTTTGTAGAAAACACTGAAGCCTCAATGAACCCACCTTTCCCTTGCTTAAGCTTATTATTCTAAGACTCCCTGTAAACTGAAGCTTATTTCTAAAATGAACTCCAAAAGTCAACATGAGACCTACCCGGATGTCATGGTGGCCTTGAAGTGTCTGGACAATTAAGACAGCAACCGCTTCGGCAGTTGCTGGAGCTGGATTTGCCCTTTTCCAAGCAGCCAAAAGTTTTGCAAACCTGAAGAACAACAATATCTATTATACAATACAACATGGTTTGTCTCAATCGATCGTTCCGCGTTGGAATCCGTCGAGGAGACAACCAAGCTCAAAAACCAACGTCAATGTGCTCAACGGCACGGGTCCCACTAGTATCATATACATGGAAGCATTTACAATTGAATCAATACTACATAACATCCATATTATTAGAAGAAACTTGGGTTTCAAGACACTTAGTTTCCTTGTATTCACTTCAATGTACAAAAAAAACCTGCACAAGTCTGTCATGTGCAATTTTGAGACCTTTCTAATGGTACATTATGTGTCTCCTAATTCCAAAAATTGCACTCGCAGCGAGCAAATGAAGATTTTGTACATGTTTTACATGTAGTTTAGGGTGGTTTAAAAACTGCACATGACAAACTTGTGCAGTTTTTTTTACCAAGTTTTCTTATAGTGCTTTTGCACAACTCTTAGAAAAGTTTGGTTTTGCATGATGACGAATGTACTACATGACAAAATACTTTGTTGGCACAGACTCTGAATCTTTGTTAAGTGTATGAGGATATCACATACATGGAAAATTAGTATAAAATCAAAGGACATTGTAGTAATACTATAGGAAAAAAAATCATAGCCATTTGGCTTTCAAGACTCATATTCATGTTTTACATGTATTATAGAACAGAAAATACCTTGTTGATATAGACTCTAAAATTTGATAACCGTTTTTTTTGACATGTAGATGGTCAACTACTTGAAAACTGAATGAAACTTAGAGACAAAATTTGCAAAACATCTTGTAATAAAGAAGAATTCTTGAGATTGTGGATTGTTTCAAGCTCACCAAATTCTCTGTGTGGCTTTATTTGCTGAAACGTAGTAGCCTAGTACTGCTGGTAACTGCCACAAAAAAAAATATTCGTCACAGTCAACTGCTATGCAAATAATCTCTAAAATCTTAGATAAAAAGATATATATATTAATTAAAAAGGTACACACCACCTCAATATTTGATCAAGTGGGTAGTTTTTGGATTGTTTACCAAGAAGGTCTTGATTCTTTATAACTTTTGCATACAATATTCAAATGATACATTATTTGGTGCATCACAATCCTCTTTCATTTGCCAACAAGAGCAAATGATTAGCATACTTTTGACCCTTCAAAACGTTTGTATATTGATGCACTCTTTGAAACCCTCTTTCTATTCCTACCAAAAACATAACTCTAGGAACTGTGTACTCGCTAGCAAAATTTCAATTCTTCATAACTTTTGCATATTGTATTCAAACGACACATTCTTTAGTGCATCACAACCCTCTTTTGTTTGCCAACAAGAACAAGTAGAAAAGATTCACAAGTGTAACAACAAGAACTAGCAAAAGTTTAAAAAACCTTTGTAACTTTGCATATAATATCTAAATGAAACATTCTTTTGTACATTGGAATCCTCTTTTCCTTTCCCACCTACAATAGATGTAAAAATTGATTCAAAATTCATTTCATGCAAACAACAACATCATCAATTGGAAAACCATTAAAAAAATTTAAAAAAACTAAAAAGGGAAACGTGCATGATACCTTGTTGGTGGTTTCAAATTCAAGCAAATCTCGAGCCACCGCCGTAAACCCCACAACGGGATACGTAACGGAACCCGGCCGGGAATCTTGTCCGCCATAGCCAGAGTCGGAATCTGAGTCGTTTCCGGCACATCGCCGGAAACAATTACCCATCGCTGCTCACTGATCGACCTAATGAAGAAGCTAATCCAGTTCTTTTCTAGCCGGACAATCAATCAATCAATCAATGGCTCATCACCTCCCTGTAAGTACCGCCATGTCCTGTCGGTGAAACTCTCCATTATTGAACCCTCATCCTGCACATCACCAAATCACACATCTTCAGTCTATGATGATATGATTTTGGGTCATACCACACGTCTATGTACTGAATCTAATGGCTTGACTACCGAACTAAGAATCTGTTTGTTGAATATCAAAATGGGAGTAAATGCAAAAACCACATTTCTTCGTTCGAGCAGGTGGATTTTATACTATACTAAAGTAACCACTATTTATTAACCAGAGAGAGCGCCCACCTTTATTTCTAATCACCTTCCACCCAATCTAGTAGGATTTTGGTTCTTTATAATTGGTCTTTTCTGACTTAACTGGTCCAAAACGACTTCTTTTCTAAATAATTGAGTCACAAAGGACCAAGTAAGTCACAAAGGACTGGTTATAAAAGACCAAAATCCTACTAGTGTTGATTACTGAACTAAGAATCTGTTTGTTGAACACCAAAATGGGAGCAAACACAAAAACTACATTCCTTCTTTCGAGCAGGTGGATTTTTCACTACACTAAAGTTACCGCTATGCATACAAGTTATTTCGGAACAGACAGAAGAGTGCAGGTTCTGGTCGAGAAAGCCAACAACCGGGACAGTACATGTTCTGGAAAAAGAAGCATACTTGTACAGGTTCCGGTTTGCTATCTCATTCTGGCGCTTGGGTAATGGCAGCGAGCATGAATAATTGGCTTGCTACGACAACAGTAACACCAGTCTAATTAAGAATGCCGGAAGAGGACTTGTCGGTAAACAGGGAGCTTCTGCAGCCATGAATGATGAAGAAGCTGGTAAGAGCAGCTGTGGGTGAACTGAGCGTTACAAGTAGTGCGCGGAGTGGGATTCTTGGAGGGGGAAATCGGTTGGAGTTTGTGCATTCGGTTGCAGAATGCAGACAGTCTCATTGGGACCCGGGGAGGGGGAGGGCTTGTGTGAACAGTCAGGGAGGGAATCGCAAGTGTGGCATTCAGGTAGGACCGGAGCGAGGAGGATTGTTTGGGAGTCAGACTCGGTCTTGTCATGCAATAATCATTTATTTATTTTTGGAGTTGTCTGTACC
This sequence comes from Pohlia nutans, assembly GCA_022496805.1. Classification (NCBI taxonomy): domain Eukaryota; kingdom Viridiplantae; phylum Streptophyta; class Bryopsida; order Bryales; family Mniaceae; genus Pohlia; species Pohlia nutans. The sequence continues at coordinate 12,078,449 of CM040091.1, read as the reverse complement.
GTTCAGTTATTAAACAGCATTTTAAGGCTACATAATAGAGAAAAACCTGAACCCTCAACAAGGCCCCTACCACATTACTCCTTCTGTCCCAATATAAAGCACACGTTCTGAATTCAACACAAACAATGTGCTGAATTTTGAGACGTGTGCTTTATATTGGGACAGAGGGAGTACCAGCGAAGCTAAATATTGAGTTTGGGGAAAGTAGGTTTTATGACAGACTTTGGATGTCAACTTGTGAAAATTGTGTGAAGGATAGTGGCGTCCAATCACAAGTGGCACTAAGTGGTTAGAACGATATTATTTTAGATTTTCGTGAAGTACAAGTGGCATTAGATGGTTAGAGCATGCCCAACAGTTCTTAAAAAATCCTAACTTAAAAAATCCTAAGCCCAACGCCATTTCAGTTTGAAAGGCATCTTGAGATCTCCAGCAGCATCAAGTCATTTGCCAACTACCACCTCAACATCCATCCATTTACGACCTTTGACTTTATTCTACCAACTTTATTTGGAATTCTTTGTCCTTGTTAATGATGAATCTCACATATGTTATGCCAACGCCTACTGAGCAGGTGGACCTCAATTTTCACAACCCTTATCAATGCATTCCAGTCTGTTGACTCCTCCCTCATCCATGTACAGCGCCAACAATTCCCTTGTGACAAAGGAGCCTCGTATAGCGGGCAAAACTCAAGTTACAGCCTACTACACGATTTTTTGACGTGAATCTTGATGCTGGTACCACGAAACTGACCTTATGTTGCTAGGCATGCTCTTAGAACAATATAATTCTAAAATTTCACAAAGGATTTTTAGTACATCCAGCCTCCCATAGGCAGAAATAGGAAAAAACCCATATAGTACAAAAATTTAAAAAATTGTAAAACCCCCTTCTACTAATCCTTTAGGCGCCTAATTGAAGATTCAAATTTTTTCCTTGCTTGGAGGTAGGCTCCTTTAGCATTGGGGAGGTAACGAGTTTCACACCTTAGGGCCTTGTTTTAGATTATTCTCCAACTCACTATAGACTAGTTTTATAGTCTTTTCAAATTCAAAATGAGTCTAAGGTGAGTTTAAGATTTTTTTTCACTTTGAGACACTCTTTTCAATTAACTCTAATGCGTGTTTTGGGAATTAGTACCAGACACGATAAATGGGATAATAGATGTAGTACACACTAAATTACTTTTTGATAGAACCTCCTCGTAAAATTTTGGAATGCGATTCTAAAATGGCTTTTTCTACAGGCCTATTTTCCTATTGAACACACTTGGCCATATAATCATGCACTTGGCCCCCAAGTGTGTTAAAAAATTTGTTGATTTTAAAAAAAAAAACAGCGATTTTTGTCTTTCTACAATGCCTTACGTTGCAAAGAAACAATTATTTAATTTATTTTGTATTCTTATCTTTATCTTTATCTTTATCTTTTATTTTATTTTATCTTGTTTTTTTCCTTGTCTTCTTTCTTGTCTTCCTCTTGTCCTCCTTTTTTTCTTCTTCTAGTCTTCCACTTTTTCTTCTAGTCTTCCTCGTGTCTTCCTTTTTTTTCTTCATCTTGTCATTTTTGAACTTTAAACGCTAATTTAAAAAAATAAAAAATAAATAAAGAGCAACGGATGGCTGAATCCAATACGTACAGGCCAATTTTTTTTTTTTTTTTTTTTGCTTCCGGTTTTTCCAGACAGATAGGGTCTGCGCGCGCGGATCCTAGTCTAATTTTAACCTTCCCTCCCTCACTCTTCTCTTTTCCTTCTTTTCCCCCTCTGTTAGCTTAAGCTTTCCCTCACTTTTCATCTCTCCTCCTTCTTTCTCCTTTATATTGAGGAGAAGGGAGAAGGGAGAGAGGGAGAAGGATAAGAGAGGAAAAGGGGAGTGTGAGGGAGGGAGAGTGAGGAGGGTTTACTGTAACACCATAGCAGGTTCGCCACCTGTCGAACGAATATTTTTTTTTTTTGAAAAAATAAGGTTTGCCTCTCAAAAATTGAATTTCTCAATTTTCCCTTTTTAGCACAAAATCAGTAAAAATGACCTTAAATAGCTTAGAAATAACAAAATATTGCAAAAACTAATTTATTCTATTTTCGTTTTTTTGTCTTTAGAAATTTCTAATTTTTACGTTTGTTATTTTTAGAATTATTTTAGGACGAACCTGCTATGGTACTACGGTATATAGGGGAAGGGGGGGAACAAAGAAGGGAATTTTAATTTTTTTAAATTTTTGGGGCAGTTGCCATTTTGGGTTCAGCAACACCCCACGACCAACCCAAAAAATAATAAAATAATAATAAAAGTTTTTTTTTTGTTTTTTTGGCTTGTTTCCGTTGTTTAGGGTTCAACAGCCACAATTGAAGAAAAATTAGAAAAATAAAAAAGACAACAAAGACAAAAAGAAAGACAAGAAGAAAGACAAAAAGAAAGACAAGAATAAAGACAAAAAGAAAGACAAGAGGGATACAAAAAAGAAGAGAAGAAAGAAATCAAGATAAAAAAGAAAAGATAAAAGAAAAGATAAAGATAAGAATAAAAAAATAATTAAAATAATTATTTGTTTACAATGTAAGGAATTGAAGAAAGACAGTAATCGTCGATTTAAAAAAAAAAAAGTTACACAAAAAAAATTATGCACTCGAGAACCAAGTGCATGATTGTATGGCCAAGTGCGTAAATAGCAAATTCTATGTTTTTGGTGCATCTTTACTTGTTGAGAGCTTTTCGACAATACCAGAAACACATCAACAAACGCACAATCCAAACAAAAAAACAAACTACCTTCTTTAACCGCTAAATGTCACAGTGTTTAGTTTATGAACAACTGACAGATTCAAACTCACCCTATGTTCTCATCAATGCTTGGATGAAAGTCATCCACTTAATTGGAAATACTTCACCAACTTGTTGTCATATTTAACCCCTAACCGTCCCAACGTACATATTTTTGACATTCTTGGGGGACATTTACCTTTGAAGAGCTGCAACTTTTGTAAAATCTTGTCCGATTTTAATGAAAATTTTGGACAACACATTAGGTGATGTATGGAATGTGTGGTAAAAATTTCAAATCAATCCAAGATAAATTGAATTTTTGGTGATCATTTGAAAGTAAGTATCAATTTTTTGGACAATTCTGTGAATTTTGATGGCAACAACTTCGGGGGCTTGTATCTCCTTCATCCCAAGTCCGTTTTTAATACAACGTGTTGGGTTGGATTCCCCTTAAAGTTTAGTTATCATGATAAAGTTTTCAGGTCAATCCATGTTGTTATGAGTTTTGGGAATCATTTTAGTGCATGGGTCTAGTTTGAACATATTTTCTTAAAATTAGACTAAGATTTGCAAGCGCCGACCTTCTTTGCCCGGAAAATTGGAAGAAATTTTATAAAAAAAATAGAAATAAAAAAATGGCATGTATTAGATTCAAGCCATTAGCTACTCCTGATTTATTTATTTATAATTTATTTTTAACGTTTAAAGTCCAAAAATGGCAAAGTGAAGAAAAAAAAAAGGAAGACAAGAGGAAGACAAGAAAGAAGACAAGAAAAAAAAACAAGAAAAAATAAAATAAAAGATAAAGATAAAAATAAAGATAAAATAAAGGAAAAGACTAAAAAAAGAAAAAGAAAAGAAAAGACAATGATATGAATACAAAATAAATTAAATATTTGTTTCTTTACAACGTAAGGATTAGAGAATTTTTCAAACAAATTTTTTTAAAGCCAAATTTGCTCATGAAATGAGTGCACTTGGCCAAGTGCAGAATTAGGGAATTGGGTCTTATTGGTGGTAATCTGAGGGGTACTTCGTTGTTTTCATTAATCCAAAAAGGTAACTGAAAATGCCCCATTAACATAAGTTATCATCCACGGTGGATGATACCGGTACAACCGTGCGGCGCTTGGTTGACCGCGAGATATCATGCAGGGCACGGGCATGGGCCATACCGACCCCCATGACCGTGACGTAGACTGCATAGACCAGATGGACTGAGACAAGCTCCATGCTTGTTGTTCTTCTTCTTCCGCGCTTGTCCTCCTTTCTAGGGTTTCGCTCTGGTGCTGCAATCTGCTCTGACGGGCCAATGTAACAGGAATTTCGCTAGGGATGTGTTGAAGTGGTATTGAAACTGTCGCAATTTTTTAAAGAGCTTCGGCGACTAATTTGGGGAACCTTTGAGCTGCCGACTGAGTGATCAAACTCGGGGCTTTGAAACTGGAAGCACGAGAAAGAGAATAGAGTAGAGCAAGCAAGCGGCGATGGCGGATTCCGCGTCGGGAGGCTCGGGCCAGGGCGACAAGGTGCAATACTTCCAGGACGTGACGGGCGTGGACGATCCGTTGCTGGCGGAGCAGATTCTTGATGCTCATCAGTGGGATCTTGGTGCCGCTGTCGGCACTCTGATGGACAAATCTGTAAGCCTTTTCTTTCTGCTTTTTTAATTAATTTTTTCGTTTTTTCGATAGAAAGTGTATTAGTTGCTCGGCGATGTCAGTGTACGACTTGATTGTTGTTGAGTTCCGGACTTCTATGGAAACTTTTGTCTACACTCAATCCTCTCTCACTCTATAATTGCTTATATTCTGGGAATCTTTCTTGGACAATGTCCACATGTCAAGCTCTGAACACATGTATCAAAGACTATCTGATCCTTAACTCCTTAGCGTATTTTCTGTAGTGTAGAAAATTGGACCCCCTGCTGCAAATCATCTGTTTGTGTGAAAGTGACTTCAGTTTGACACGATCGAACGCTCTTGATCTTGTAGTATAGAAAAAGAGCTTTAAAATGATATATTGCAATCAGAAAACCGAGGTAAAATGAAAAAATGCAAGTTCAGTGATGCAGATGGCCATATTGGTCGTTTTAGACGCTTGGGGTTTAATATCGACTTTCTAACTTGTTGTTGTCTTTGAATTAGGCTTAGATGATCTTGTCATAATCATTTCTAGCGCATGTTTGTGCAAAGTGGATGATGCTTGTCTATCTTTGTCATTTTTTTCTTTCTTGATCAATTAAGTACTTCTTTCTTGTTCGTTTCTTGATTTCCGTTTTTTTTTATTTAGGGTTGGTTTAGTTTGGGGTGAAGCTTTGAAGGTTGAGAGGAATAGTCACGTAGTGGAGAATGATGATTGCTTGCCCTAGTACTTGAGAATTGCAACCTTTGTATTTGCGAAGATATATTGACTTTTACTTAACGATGACCCTCACGGTCATATTATGCTTTTGGCTATTGAAAATGTATATACTGAACATTTTTTGTAATAATTTTTTCTCATCTTGCTCTGTTTTACTCTCTCTTGGTCAAGACAGAATATTGAAAAATCTAGGTGGTTCTATGCAGGATTTACAGATGTTTTGCAAGATTTTATGGACGTGTCTTGTTTTCTACTCCTAATTGATTACTTGTGGTTTGCAGGGAGATGGAGGATTTAAGCCAAGTATTGGCGGAGGGAGCTCCGGTGAATGGGAACGTATCACAGATGAGACTACTGGCTTGCTAGAAAGGGGAGTTGGACCAGTCTCTGTGAGCCCAGCTCATTTTGGAGCTTCGGAATTATATGGATCACAGGCGTCGAGATCAAATTATGACAGATACCAGGGCGCTCCTCCGACTTTTGACAGGCTTGGGGACTCTCATGGTGCACTACCCATTGTTCGCAACCGGCCAGGACCTAATGTTGTGTGGAGAGTAGTTTCCCTGCCCTTCTCAGTTATACGAGGCAGTTTCAATCTTGTATACGGTGCTGTAGGGCTTGGAATGTGGATTGCAGGAGGGATGGTTAATTTGGGACTGGGAGCGTTGGGGTTTAATGGGTCTGAGCGGCGTGGGGATGACGGTGCATCTGTTCCATCCGGAACCAGTGAGGCTGGAGAGTTTTTGCAGAACTTTGAGCAAGAGTATGGAGATTTTCATCCGGATTTCGAAAGGACCAGTTTTATGGAGGCTTTGCGCCTTGCTGGCCAGCAGTTTAAATTCCTCTTTGTGTATTTGCACTCTCCTGAGCATGCAAACACGCCTTTGTTTTGTGAGAGGACGCTGTGTTCGGAGCCTGTTGTTCAATTTGTGAACGAAAATTTTGTGGCTTGGGGTGGGGACGTGCGAACAAGCGAGGGATTTCAAATGAGCAATAGCCTCAAGGCATCCACTTATCCGTTCTGTGCTGTTGTGATGGGTTCCACCAACCAGCGAATAGCTCTTCTGCAGCAGGTTTGGCTTCTGAACTCCTTGAAATACATGATTTAGGTGCTTCAATTTACATTTTTAGTAAATAAGTGCTAAGTGAGCATATTGTGTTAGTTAAATCTGCATTAAGGTTGCCAGTCTCAGGAATACTGAGGCCTGTAATCAGAAATCCAATTTAATGGGAATAGGGTTATGCTTAAGTCATGGGGAAGGGGTTAATGAACTACTCGTATTTCTCCACTACAATGGGCATTTTTTACACTTTTCACAAGGCTCTGGCGTTGATAGTGGCAGTCCTCAATGGGTAGCCCTTTAACTATGTGCGCGTGTAGCTTTTAGATGCACCATATTTTTTGAAGTGTGAATTTTTTCAGCAACTTCAATCAGTTCTATCAGTCTCTGAAACAATTTTGTTCTATGTCGTTCTGAACTTGCAACAGGTGGAGGGTCCCAGGTCAGCGGAAGAGTTGGTGAATACATTGCAGAGAGTAGTTGAGGAACAAGGTGCAGTTTTAGTGGCATCACGTGTTGAGGAAGAGGAGCGACAACTCAACCGTCGTCTGCGTGAGGAACAAGATGCAGCCTACCAAGCTGCATTGCAAGCAGATCAGGTGTGTTACTCATTTCTTCTTGTGGAAGTTTGACATATCCACTTTGATTGCATCAAACTTTGCTTCCACATATGTGCAGCTGGTTCATTGACTCTTTGTGGGTAAACCTCCAGGGTTGGGTCATCTACTTCATTGAAGTATATTTGGCTATATGGCTATCTAATTTTGTGCCTCTGGCGACTTCTTTGTGTAATGATGTGCTGAAGTACGTTTTTGCAACCTTTGGCTGACAATGTTGGGGTTTAAACCTGACGTGTTTCAGGCGAGAGAGCGGTTAAGGCAAGAAGAAACCGAGCGGAAAGCCAGGGAGGAGGTAGAAGCGCAGCAGCGAAAGAGAGAGGAGGAAGAAGCTGCTGCTCGAGCACTCAAAGAAGCTGCAGAAAGAGAGGCAGCCTTGGAGGAACGAAGACGCGAGAAAGCCATGGCACTGGGTGTAGAGCCCGAGAAAGGGCCTGACGTTACTCAAGTATGCACTCTAATTATTGTCTTTTGCCACTTTTAATCTGTCAATTGTCGCTTTGTGGGTAAACCCCTAAGCGTCCATTGTGTGTTTTCTGCTGAAAATTGGACCCCCTGCTGCAAATCATCTATTTATGTGAAAATGACTTCAGTTCGACACGATCAAACGCTCTTGATCTTGTAGTATAGAACAAGAGCTTTAAAATGATGTATTGCAATCAGAAAACCTAGGTAAAATGAGAAAATGTCAACGTTGCAAAGTTCAGTGATGGAGATTGCCATATTGCGCGTTTTAGGGGTTAAGGAATGTACTATTATCAGGCTGCTTTTGGATTGTTTGTCGAACTCCAGTTGTATGTGTGCAGTTGTCATAATCTCAATGCTGTTCTACTGATTTGTTTGCCAGGTTTTGGTACGCATGCCTACGGGTGAAAGGAAAGAGCGACGATTTCAGAACAGCAACAAGGTATCTGCAATCTACGATTATGTGGATTCGTTGGGGATACTTGATGCAAGCAAATACAGTTTGGTGACCAACTTTCCTCGCGTCGTATATGGACCGGAGAAGCGGGATCAAACCCTCAAAGAGGCAGGCCTTCACCCACATGCCAGTCTCTTTGTTCTTGTGGAAGATAGTTAGGATGTAAATGTCGCTCTTTCAGTCCCTTTATCCCTCTTAAGATTTCCTGGTACTCCTTGGGCTCAAGCAGAATTTTTCCCTTACCATCACAGAATTTGTGATGGATGCCCCCCTTGCGCTCGGCTAAATTCCATTTGTTTCGCTTGTCCCTCGGGTTTGATCTAGGCTCCTTCCCTAGCTTTTTCTTAGGACAGGTCGTCTTCATGAGGTGCTTATACATTGTTCATTCTTGAATCTAGGCTCCCTGATTCTTAAGCATGCTTTAAGAATTTGTTTAGTTGTAGTTCTAACATTCCAGAGACGTTGGGTAGACGCCTGCCTGCCTGTGTCAGCATTACGATTACAATTGTCCATATGATTGTACACAGATATAATATTATGGCTGAGGAGCATATTGCCCGTCCCTTTGCTTTTACATTTTGTTAGTGTTTGTTAGGGCTGGGATTCTTATACAGGAAGTGCAGGCTCTGAGAGATGCTTCATTGCATATTCATTTTGGTACTCCCAAGGACATCACATGTATAACCAATGCCTCAGTGAAATTTATGTCCTCAATAAGGGAACAAGGTTAGTTGTGGATCATTAGAAATAAGTGTTGTGAAGCGATATAAACACAATTCCTTGAAACGGACACATACGGAATTCATGAGTTTATTGGACCCTCTTGTACATACTCAAATTCAACATGTACTCGTCATCAAAGATTGTTTATGGTTGATTGCCCTAAAAACACCAAATCAAGTAATCTGTGTACTTTTAGCAATGATATGTTCGGTGAAATATTTTTCTTTCATTCTACAGAAGGTTTAACTAGGAATGCCTATTCTTCCAGAATTTTATCCCAATATTGAAATTGGTCCAAATTTTAAAAGAGGAAAGCACTGGCACTCAATATCAACATATAGGTTCCCCTATGACCACACCATGTGGTATTGATTTTCACTCATAATGATACCCAAAACCATCAACTACTTAACAATGCTTAACCCTTTAGTGCTCAAGCAATCACATTGTGGTATCTGATGTGTCGGAAACGCGAATAATGCAAAATCCGTGAAGAATTGGATTTTGAATTGTAGAGTTCACATAATGAGCAGTATAATATACATCTTTTAGGAAAATAAATAAATTCAATTTGGAGTTGTGCAACTATCAAAATACCTATGGACAGAACGCAAAAATATTGTAAATACTTGAAAATACAGAAAATACTTACAAATACAACACATGTACTATGCGGTATTTCTTGTGTTTGGAAGTTTGTTATCTTTTTTTTTTTGAATTGTGCTCTCTTGTTCATGTTCCATTCGTGTATGTATTCCGATCTTGATCCATGTACTAACTCCTTTCATATTTTAACGTTTAATTTTTTGTCCTAAACGGTACATGGATAAGTCACTCTCACTTATAAAATTCACAATAATTATGTGTGACTCCGTTCTTAATATAAAAGATTGCAACGGAGAGGTGTTGACGTAGGTCATTGGTGAACATCTTTACTTTCATTTTATAAAATTTAATCCAATTCTATTTAACTTTGAAGTCATACACCCTCCAATATCTCATTTTTTAGTGTGCATTATACGGTTCAAAGACATATTGTGATCTTCCAATCCCACCATTGTATGATTCTTTAATTTGGGCAAAATGTTTGCACTTCAATTGAGAATACAATTGTACAGTTACTTTCTAATTTAATTCATTTTATTTTTGGCAATATCAATCATATTGGAAAACCTAGTGAAAATTAGTGAACCCTGCTACAATACCCAAAGCTTCAAAGGGTTAACATGCCATTGGTTTACTTGAATAGTGAAATTGGTGGTTTTGAGTCTCAATTGTGATGGCCTCAGGACTCTACATGTCATAATTGGAGGAGGTGGTGCTTTTAGACGGAGCATCCAACCCTAGGTGTCCATATTAACCCTTAAACGTCAAGAGGGCCTGAACGGGGCAGCCCGGACAGAATCTAAATTTTTTTGCAAAAAAATAAAAAATAAAAATAAAAATTAAATTAAAAAAAAATAAAATAAAAAAATAAAAAAATAAAAAAATAAAAAAATAAAAAAATAAAAATATATATATTTGCAAAAACGGCTCTGCAGTGCACTGCTGGCTAGCACTGTAGCACTGTAGCACTGCGGCACTGCTAAACTTCAGCTGCCCCAACCTCAAACTTGTTCAATTTGATAACTTTGATTGCTTACCAACGATTCCACAATCTCTCAAATGAGGCGAAAATTTGGAATCTAGATCGCTTTTTCAGTAGCTTTCCAACGCAACAAGTCTCGCTTGATTTGGTTGAGAAATGAAACTTTTTTCTCCAATTATTCCTTTATACCAAGCCCGAGGGGCTTGCTTTGACGTTTAAGGGTTAACCCTTTATTGTCCAAATTCACCATCAATTTCAAAGATGTGTTACAAAATGTTTGATGAATCACAAAAATGGAGTTGATATATAAAGAAAAGTTGTAAACCTCATGTGTAGATCACATCTGTACGGCTGGATTTATCATATTAGGAATACCTTACTAGTCAATATATCAGTGTATCACTAGGCATTTATCACAACACTATCGAATTCACAGAATGTTCTGCAGCAGTTGTGAGAGCTCACCCTCCTCTATAATTTTGACCATGTTTCAGTGTCCTAATTGAATTTCAAATTTTTGATTTTTTTTCCAAAATGAAAATTTGTGCAAATTCGTGTGAGAGAAACGTTTATGCACCTAGTGTTCATGACAATAAAGTATGGAACAAATCCCATCAAACATGGACTTTCACATCAAATTCAGTCTCTGTGATTTGCAATGTTACATGAAATTTGCACTCTTACTTGGACTCTGCTCAAGTGTTCTGGTGTACTCGAGGGTTAATCAGTTCAATGTCCAACTTAAAAACTAAATTAATACCACTTAAAACCTCCACCGAAGCACAATTATATATTTACTAATCTATACAATTCAATTCAAGAAGAAAAGGGATATCCAAGCCCATACTGGCACCCATGAAAGTCCCTCCAAAACATCTACTGGCAGATGGAGCATGCAAGTTCAGTGGACGAGTATCATATTTTGACAACACTAATGTTGCACAAAAGACAGCCTGCACAATTGTACATCCCTCCCTCAATTTCTAGTCGTATTATTACTGATGTCGAGTAGCTGCCCAATTTTCTATGTCAGTTTGGGAGAGATGTACAATTGTGCAACATGTTCCTAACAGACAGCCACCCTAAGATCCTTCCCAATTGATTTATACTATTCAAAGATGCATATACAGAAAAGTGGGGAGACAGTTGCAGAGTGAAATTAAGGTTTTCCAATTTCGAATGAGTATCGTATTTCGAATGAGAATTTCAAATGATAACAGCAGATGAGGTTACCGTAAAAATCTGCACAGCAGTCAGGGAAGGAACTCGACTAGATAGCCCATCATGGTGTCGACGTAAGCCTGCATCTGAGCGCGTGAATGGAGAGGAGCAGGGAAGACGTTGGCACAATGAAGTTCTCCGTTGCGGATTGCATCAAATATTGCTAAAGATGGCCCAACTCCATGGATTGATGAGCAGCCAACGAAATCCTCAACCTCTAATGCTGTCGCCCATTCTCCAATATCGTTCGCCAAGGTGTCTCGAAATGTTACGAGAAGAGAAGTGCGAAGGGAACCTGCAGGTGTAAGATTTGGATGTTGGATGGCTTGATACATGAGGTAGTTGAGGTCACCCATATCTGTGAAGTGCTTGCGGTTGTTCATTGCATTGTCGAGTGAGCCTGAGCATCTCCTTGCGAGCTCCCAAAATTCCACCTTTTCGTTGAGGTGGTGTGTTAACATGAGTGCTGAATGATAAAATCCTGGAAAGAGAACACAAACATGTGAGTGCACAAACAGACGTCAGCAGAACTTCTGTCGACGTAAACACCTCTAGTAACTATGGCATATGTCCTCCAGGAAAGTCCTCCACATGTCCACTTATTCAATGATGTTTTTTTTTTAAAATCCACCTATACATAGAGAAATGTTAATAGGTTGACAAATACTTGAATCATTTTGCAGAGGGAACATACCAACAGTGCTGTCAGAAATGGAAGGTTCCAAGTATTTTCGACAATCGACGAGACTTATGATTGCATAGTGCTCAGCCCTGTTACCAATCTTCTTGGCAGCAGCAGCTGCTTTTAAACCTGCAGCACATAGTGCTCCATACAGGCTTGCTTTGGCATTGGTACATGCCTGCAACCAAGTCAATTAAACCGTCGAAATCAAATCAGATGCACACAGCTGCACGTTTCCGTGACTGCAGTCACAAAACAAAGAGCACACTAGTTTTTTCTTCTTTTCTAGGCTAAGGTCTAACGTGCTGCTCGAGATAGATTGATTGTCCTGATAAAATAAACTCTAAAATGGTAGCGATTTTCAAAATGAAGCGAAAACGGAAGAAGTGACATGCATTATCAAGAATCACAAATCATAAGAGAACCGTGCAACTTGTAAATCATTGGAACTCTACCTGCAAGAGTGCCTGTGTATGATCGAAGCTTAGCGACGAGCAGATTAATCCAGTCCTTCGTGGCGAGTCAGAATCGTGAAAAGGTAGCAGCGCGTGCCGTCTTGAGCCCAGCGAGTATCCTAAAAGATCGACCCCATGTGCCCAAAAAGGTTTGTTCGCTTTTCCAGGAGGTATTGTGGCTTCGACAGGTAGTAAATCAAAACCTTGATTCTTATCTTCGATCCCTGGTAAATGCAGCACGAATGTGACAAATCAGATCAGTAGCATCTAACTACAGGATTCCAAATAAACAATCCTGTTCTATCCAACCTCATTACAAGCCTCTCAATGTAAATGAACTTTCAAGACATGGACTTCTACTACGGTATGCAGAAAATAAGGTTCCTCACTCTGAAGAGCAAAAGCCCCTTTCCGGGGAGATTCTTTAACAGATAGAACTTAATATGAGCCTTTGCTGTTTCCGACTATTTCTACTTGGAAACACAAAGGCCTCTTATTAGACAAGACAGTTGTTATCAGATTTCTACAAGCACAAAATCTGGGAGACTTGTTTTTTACGGTGCAGAACAGAATTTCAAGAATATTTTTGCTTCGCTTCATTCAACTCGATTCGGAGCTTTGATTCTAAAGTGTCTAAGATAAATTTTCAAGTTAAATTTCAAATTTATATATCAAAAACCTGTCCTCTTTCCCTCATGCGAATAAGTGTGAGAAGAAAGAGACGTTCACTTGCCTGTGTCCTGTTGCAGTGGCTGAGAAATCTCCGTCTCTGCATTGTGGCTCAAATCTGGAGCAGAAATTTCCCCTCTGCTGATCTTCCAAAGAGCTTTCAAGACATCAGTGGAGACAGTGGCAGCTGAGACGCGGTCACAAGCAGCTGTGTGTAATCTCAAGGTCATAAGAGAGCGATCCTCGGGCAACAGGTATAGACGAACTACGAATAGTGGCACTGGCTGAGCACAGTGCTCTCTTAGAGGCCAGATGTTAGTATTTAACTCGTCCTCCACAAATTTTAACCATCCCCTTGCGTCACACTCTCCACTGGACGCTGGTGAAGAGTGTTGCTGATCTTCACTGTGCATGTCGCACATCTCTTTCTCAGAAGGTGTAGATCCAGTTACATCTGACACAACTTCAAGAGTGTCTGGCTCTTCCTGCTTCTCCACCACTTCAATCTTAACTATGGACTTGTCGCAGACTTGAAAGGCAGGCCTTCCATGGATCCATAGGAGTTGTGATCGAAGGCGGGGATGCTGAAGCTGCACCACACAGTCTTGTTTAAATTCAGTGCCCAGCAAAGTTTTCGTAGAATGAACCATTAGAATGAGATATCACCGAGTCATTTGCAATTAACAAACAAAATATTTAAGCACACATATGCATGAATCAATCGATAAACTAGATCGTGCCCATGATTCCCAACCTGATTTGGAGATCCTTAATCCTATCCACAAAGTCCTAGTCCACCGAAGAACAGTTAATGGATTCCGTTCCTTCTTGCACCACATTTCGAGTGAAGTCGGAACGGGAAGAGAACAGGGCACCATGAACATTGACCAAGCGATAGTGATTATAATGGAACGAAAATTTGCTGATAGCGAAAGGATATCACAAATGCGCAAACAAAACATACACATGTTCTCGTATCCACATTATAAATAGAATTCTCGTATCCAAGAAAATGGGCACTAACCTGCACAATATCGATGGCAGTTTGGAGATTATGCAGACTAAGCGGGCGCCTGAACAAAAAGCCTAGGACCGTGATGCCTGTTCCGACTGAGACCGCTCGACACCAATTCTGCTCAGTGTCGCCAAGCAGCCGGTCATAAGGTCCCTCAAGAAACACCTCTTCATCTTCTTGGCTCTTTGCACTTAAGCTGCCATTGACGACTGGTTCATAATCTGGGCAAGTTCTCTGCTGTTCAGACAGCAAGGCGTCTGAAAATTGCAGCGTCTCTACTGACATCGTGTCCTGATTCACAAACATTCAAAGAGGCATCGGAATGAGGTTTCAAATATTCAGGAAAATAAATTATACACAGAAGATGGATCTCTAAGGTATACCTCTTTCACAGCACTTACAACGGGACTCGCGACCACTTATGACTATTCACGATAAAAGTTTACAGTAAGATCTTCATATTGAATGCCTGTTCTCTCTACCCCGAATTGAACCAAAATAGAGGAAAACTCCAAAAGGCAAGGGAGAACCTCGCAATCAGACGTGCTCCCTACTTTGACAGTCAGTTGAACACCTTCACAGTTAGTGCAAAAAATATAGCAGAATTGTATCAAGGATGCGGTATAGCTGCTAGTACAACTAGTAAGCAGTACCATTACATACCTGAATGAGGACATCTACTCGAGTAGAAACCTGCATTTGAAGAAGGATATAACAAGAAGAGCGATGAAATTACCTTAAATGTTTAGATCACTGCAAGGGGAGGAAATCTGAGAAACGTCGCGAAAATAAGTGTGGAGAAGACAAGCATGCCGCAGCTTGTCTCCTCCACTGCCCGAACGTAAGCAACGAAACACTGACTACTCGAAAATACACATGCTCGGAAGGCCAGACTGGCTATGGCGTATCGTTCACAAACTACGAACTGAAGCCGTGCGCTCTAGCAAAATTGCAGGTCGAATCGCACAAACCATCACACAGAAAACAAACCAAACGTATCGGCTGATGACCGCAATTGATAGTCCGCTCTAGCTGATGCACAAACTACTTAATATCTGGTTAATGCACAAACTATCAGAATAGTAGTAACTTGGTGCAACTTTAACAGAGCAAATGAGCATCGTGTGCAAGCCAGCACGTTATTCTTTGCAGGAGCTCGAAGTTCGGACAGCTAAAACCAGATATTTAATATTGTATGCTGACAGAAAATTAAAGCTGCAATGTCCACCTGAGGTAATGATCAACGTTGACACTCAATTCGATGCATTACTCATAGCATACAGCACTAAAAGTACTCCAAGGAGCGGATACAACTGAAATCGGTAACACAAGAAAACCCCCGGTATTCACCTAAAAGTTAAAATTATATATATTCGCAAGGTCTAACTCGAAAAATGCTAAATATTCAAGCCAATTGAACGATTGGACGAATTGAAGGTAATTTAAATAATTATGGAAGACTTGTGCCAATAATTAACGACGATGATTTCAGTTCCAATCAAAAACGGCAACGTCAACGTCAACACGGAACAAAAATTTGCCAACAAACGCACCAATTGTAGGTCATAGAAACGAGTCTCAAAATGCAAAGTAAAAAGTGAAAATGATTCGGAGCGACGAAAATGGAAGGATAATCGCACTAAATGCCCATTGCAGGACACATCGGACGATTGCAGATCCACCACTTATCCTTGGAGAGATAAGGATAAGACAACCATAAAGAAAGTAGAGAAAAGCACCGAACGTTCACAGTATCAGTTATTCTTAGGGAGCGCGCTCTCTATGGCCGTTGACCTCAAAAACTTACAAATCTCGAAAAGTTACAAAAACGAATCGAAGTGAACCAAGATTTTTCCGGAAAGTGAAAAGGAAAAAAATGCTAAAAGACCTTCTCGACGTGCGCAATGAAACTGATGATTCCTACTCGGTTTCGTTTTCTGTTTTTGTTTTAAAGGAATTTGACGCCGGTTTGTTTCCATAAAAACAAAAACAGAGGATTGAACCGCTAATAAGTTACAGAGTGAGTGTGACGAAGGACGTACTCCTTCCATAGAAACAGTTTCGGTTCGTTGCCGGAGCTTGTGCCGTGACAACGTGAACTGCACGATAAGCTGCGTTATCAATTAAAGCTCGCAAATCGCAATGACGGACTTCATTCTCTTAACAAAAAAAACAAAGCTCGCACTGACAGAATAAGATCTTCTGAGAATAGGTCGGGAATGATTTTCTAAGCTCTGCATCAAATGCTAAATGAAAGTGAAAGCTCGTCAGTCATGATTCTGCATCCTCACATCACCTGCAACGAGGGCTCACTCTTGTCAGTCGTTTCCGAATCATTTTCGTGCCATTTTCGAGCCATTTTCGAGCGACTAAAAGCTTACATACAGTGCAATTGTCAGTGTCCAATACTGTCTTTGAACGAAACAAATCGAGGTTTGATTTGTACGCAAAGAGATCACGCACATTTGCAATTCCACTTGTTTCGAAAAAAAAATATGAAAAAAAAATTATAATGCAGAGGTGCGGTTTGAGTGTAGTGGAAAACACGGGGACTTGGGACACGTCTCACTGCGGTCCCGAAGGAAAATTCTTATTACGGGAGTATCCCGCCATTCCTGCAGATAAACCTAAATATTCTTATTAGTGTATTTCAGTCAAATTGCCGTGAGTGAATTATACTGATGATCACATTTAGTGCGTGTGGTAGTAGTTCCCGAAGCACGCACTATTTTGTCAAATCTCAAAATTAGTGAGGGATGAAATTTTTGCTGAGTAGCTAAAATCTTCATATCAGGTTAATCTTACATCATGATGATATTTTGTATCACCTTCACTAATTTTTCACATGGTCTGTAAACCCCCTCACTCACTAAATGGAATAATTACTGTAGTGAAAATGAGCATATTAGTGATTTACCATTTTACCTTGCATGGCAAGGACAAGTCAAATGAGTGAATTAATGTAAACGAGTATATCACTATATAGTGTGGGTGGTACAAGGGAGAGTAGTTTTGTCCCAATGGTCTTTTGTACAGTGGGCACTGGGTCATTGACATTACAAACATACACTTTATTCACGCCGGCCTCAAAAGAGGTTCGGAGTTTCTATCTATCTGGGTGGGTGAGTACATTCATCCATTTGAACAAATTTTAATTCAATTTACATGAATTTTCCCAAATTATTTTGAAAAATAATTATTCCTAAAGCCTCTCGTAAATACCGTGGGCAAAAGTATATGGTGATTTCAGTCTAGAGAGTTTAAGTTACTATTTTACCATAGCAAGTACATGCATTATCCCTGCGCCTTTTGTCCCCCATAACTGAAAATCTACCCTGTGACGCTTGATTGGTTGGAGGTTCACAGGACAACCAAAAAGTGATAAGGACATAGTGCCTCAATGCCTCATTTCCTAGTTGGTTGCTGTGGGGCTTTATGCCCATAACATTCTTTATTATTTCAAAATATAAAATTAACATTCTTATGTGGGTTTGGATAACATACTGTACATAGCATATATAACATAATAGAGCAGTTTATGAAGTCCCCTTCTCTATAATTGGTGCGTCATCTGCATTCAATGTCATTGTCTTCATGAACATGGGCAGTGTTAACTTTCTACAAGTGAATTACTCAATGATATGAGATAATTCAACATGAAAAAAATAGGACAATGCAGAGAAAAAAAACTAACTGATCATCATCCTTAATTTTTGGTTACAGTGTCAATGTTCTTAGCATAATAATAATAGAAATGTTGGCCTAAGAGATCGTCATGATTGTAGAGTTTTTTGGAGTAGTTCGTCTATCTATGCTTTAGGGGCATGAAGAGCAAGGTCTACCTTTGGTGTCTCCTTTCAGAAGTAGATTTTATAATTGGGACTAGTATCCAATATAGTAACCAGTAGCCAAAAAATATTAGTCAATAAATACGGTAGACATTGTCAAATTTTGTGTTTTTTTAGTGGTATGTAGTTTTCATTTTTTTCTAAATGGTTGCTCCTTTAGGTTGGAGTATGATTGCAAGAGGTTAATGAGTCTGAGTTCGAAGGCCCAGGTTCAACTCTTGTGTAGTCATTGATTATGTCGTTTGGCGTTGTCTCTATTATAAGCTAAGTGTGAGTTCTTTCTCATTGATTTTTAGTTGAATTATGGTAGTGGTTGATTATTCTCTAATCTCCTTTTTGTAAATATAATGAACATGAGTTGTTTTATTGCATTTTAATGTATTTCATCTAGAGTTTTTCTAACACGTGTTTCATTTGGTCTTAAATGGTCTAATGTGAATAATAGTTTAGGTATACATCCATTGAGTATAACATCTCTTGCTCGAGTTCTGATGAAATAAAATAAGATGTATGAAAAAAAATAGAGACTCATAACATTTGGTAGCCTTCATGCCCACTGCCTTTCCTTCATGCACTCTACTCATCACCTTGAACCTCCACCTGTCCACTTAGCTATTGATGAAATACTATTGGGTGTAGAATATTCCACACCATCTATTGCAGAGTCAAGGCACAGACACTTCATGCTACTGAATGTTATGTTTGTTGTTAAGGTTTTTAAATAAAAATAAATAAAGGGCTAAAAAGCCACCTCATTCACTTGCATGCAATGCCACTTATTCACTTGCATGCAGTGCCACTTAGATGACCCAAAAACCAAAAAAGACCTCGAATGTGATGGTTAGTAGTGGTAAAATATTCCAACCTTGGTTTTACATGTTATTGATTAACCCTTAAAAGCCTGACCCTATCACCGTGGTGGAAAAACTTTAGGTTGTAGGCCATCTTTCACCATTATTATTGAGTAAAAATTTAAATTTCAAAATTTTCCTACATGAGACCAAATGTCTTCCTACAACATATGATTTTTTTCAAAATTATTAATGCAAAACTTAAATTATCATGATTTTTCGAAGTGTTAAAAGCAAAGAAAATTCACATCAATTATAATATATATTTTAAAAATACAAAAAACTTACCAAATGTGTACAAAACTTACCAAAACTTACCAAATGTGTAACAAAGAAAAACATTTGTTTGTTTACCGTGCTCAAAAAATATTATTAAATTTAAAAATACAGTGGAAAAACCTAAAACCGTGGAACATTGTGAAGGAGCCACGGTAATAGACCCTGAATTTGTAATTGCTATAAATCATTCAATTTTAGGAATTTTTCAAAATTTAAAAATGAAGAGAAAACTAGACTTCGTAAGCTACATTTCATTAGCTAAGTTCAAATTCAAAAAATATCATCTCGATGACTGAAATCGCATTTTAGTTGCAGAAAAAAATGATCAACAGGCGTTTAGGGGTTAATGTTACAGGCGTTTAGGGGTTAATGTTTGGAATTTGTCCTCATACATGTACTGTAGACTGGTTCAGTTCTCTGACTCTGTAAATAAGGGATTTGGTACAAGAACATATCGATCTTCTTCACGGAATCATTTCTCAATTTCAAGGTTGCTACATCCATAAGGCAAACTATATGACTTGCCTTTAACAGGAAGGGAAGATGCTGTTAAGGTATCTTAATTAGGACAAGAATTGGGTATCAAATTGAAGTTCAGCATTTTTGGGATTTAGAATGCTTTTGTTTGAGGTGTACGTCTGGTGCAATATCTTCATTAGAGCAGGACAGCCTTTTTGGTTTTTGAATATGAACGACATACATGAGGGGCTTACCAAATTATCATGCCATTCATGCATTATCCTCTGAAGGACCAAGGATTCATGATTTTAAAATGATAAATTCAATTGATCGTATTGTGAAAAGTATAATTTAGATGGGACCAAATTTTGCATCAACAGAATTAGTGAAGAATACTGCAAGTGTTAAATTTATAAAAAAAAATTGAACAAAAGGAACTTCAGGTAAGACCTTACTCAAAACTATCAAGAAAAACATCAAGCCCCATTTGGGCTTCTTGGTCCAAGAAAAACATCAGGCCCCATTTGGGCTTCTTGGTCCTTGGTTCTTGGGTTATTTGAACAAGCAGTTTGTAGGAGGTTGGCTTGTACTGGACTCCATATGATAGTTCTGGTAGCGGAATCATCTTAGGGTGTTTGCATGTGTTATATAATATAGATTAGGTTGGCCCGTTCTAGTGGTGGAATTGTCGTAGGGAGTTTGCGTGCATTTGTGCACTACCATGTTATTAATATAATAAATTTTCCACTGTAAATTTTCTACCACTTAACTTCTAAGAACCCAATCAACCTTTTTATGGTGGCTACCATGTTTCAACGAGGTGCCCAGAATTTAAAAAAGAAAAAGAAAAATGATCAAAACTGCTCTACATCAGCTCCTCAATCCTGATCAAAACTGTAATGACTACCTAACATGAAAATGCAACCAGTCAATGATTAGGCACATTTTTATTTAACCTCAAATTGCTGCATGGGACCAAGTGAGCAATTTTCAATGACTCCAACTTTACTGAGAGGGATCGCACAAACTATCAAAGTTGAAGACAACAGACATTTTTGCCATGACTCCATTCCACATTTAACAGAATTCATGCACGAAATCAAAGAGCCTCAGTCATGCTGTTTGCACAAAACATCGCTGAATAGTTAAAAATTCCAACTATTACTTACACTGGATTAACATATGAGAAATCCGACAGGAAGTTCATGAGCTTAAGGACTGCAGAAGCAAAATCGCCCTGATGAAGTTGACAAGCAACTATCAGTACTTTGGAAAAATAAACCCAGATTTCTTTGGATTTTCAGCTTGTAAAGAGATATCGATCAACCCCAAAATTGTTGCAGTCCTAACCCGAGAGTCTTAACAAAAAACCCGTTAGAGTGAAAATTGACGTAACTTTCTACTACACCAATTATTGCCATTATTGTGAGACACACTACCTAGGCTATAACTTTTTACAAAAGGGGCAAACATTTTTGCAAATGTCGAAGATATTGATACTACTGATGTAGTAGAATGTCCACAAACATATTTCGTAAAAATGTTCACCTTGCGTAAGAAAAGTGTGTCTCACAGTAACAATTAGTGTGTCTCACAGCGTAAGAAAAGTGTGTCTCACAGTAACAATTAGTGTGTCTCACAGTAATGGCAATAATCGATGTAAGGTAACTATACATAAAAGGGAGCACAGACCTCAAAGCGTGCGTATCTATTACAGTGTGACATTTCAGCTGTAAAACGCACACTTTAAGGTACATGCCCCCTTTTAGGTGTAGGTATAGTTACCTCAGTGAGTATTTCTCTGAACCACTGAAAGACAGTTTCAGCACCTCCGGCGATGGTCACGAAGTTCTTCATTCATAAACATGCATACTTTGCACAGCCACGCACAATGGCCAAACCCTAATCCTGACTCCCATCCTCCTCCTCCGAAGCTGCGAGTTCCTGGTGCCGTCTTGCCTTTGCATTCAACACGTATGAGACCCACGTCGTGTAAGCCTTGAACGAAACTGGTTCATACTGGTTCCCAAAATCCACGTCCTTCCAAATTTCCTCCTGCTGTTGCTGCGGAAAAGTCGAAACGAACCGGATGATGAAGCTCGCCTCATCACCGTTCAAGATGTCGGCACTCAGAACCCAACGCCAATCCTCGAACAGCACCATCCGCTGCGACGTTGTCAGAAACAGTTCCCCTTCTAATACACCCTGAAAGATGGAGTACATCATTCTAGGCCATTTTGTTCCATAAGCGTTCGCTGATAGAATATCATGGGCATAACTGTCACGAAGAAGAATCTCCACCATTGTTTGCGCAGCGTTAGCCTTACGCGCTGTATTGAAAAGCCAAATGAAACTTGACATAATCCATCGAACTGTTCGCTCACATTCGTCGTCTCGACAATATTCTTCTCTCAGACGATCCAGGAGACAAAGTGATGCTTCTGTTAGAAGATCGAGGGCATGCTCGACAACAGAGGCACATACCTCCGGTTCTTCACCAGACATGACTAAATGAAAAATTCCCTCGAATTTCTTGCGACGACTGTATTCACGATCTCTTACTGCTTTCACTGGTAATCCCTCGATGATGCCCGGTATGGCGTTCTGCAAGTAGCGAGTCAGCAACTTCTTTGGAAACGATGAACTATCATTCTTCACCAATGACTCTCGTGCAATCAACTCGGTCAAAGAGTGGAATGGAAGCAAATGTGAACCAACAAAGTGGCGTATGCGATTCTCCTCCTCGTGAGTCCAAGGCGCCGATGCTAAAAACTTCACACCGATGTCAATCACATCTTGGAACCCGATCTGGTCCGCGACTTTCAAAAGCTCAATGCAATAGGTCACACTTGGAATTCGCTTGAAAAGGGAGTGCATACGAGAGAAGCAATCCTCGTAGTAGCAGATCTCCGTTTGCGCCTCCAGCTGAAAGGTTTCCGCCTTCGCTTGAGCCCACCTCTCACTCATGCACGCCTCGAAGTATGTGCTGCACTGACGCAATCTGCTCGCCTTCGCCTTCACTTCACCTAAGGTGTTCACTCCATTGGACTCAGGAGCCTGCATGTTAATATCGGTTCGACGTCTCTTGTAGGTGGTCACTCCGTTGGACTCAGGAGCCTGCATATTATCGGTTCGACGTCTCTTGTTGCTGCTGCTTCCTGCTTGCTCGTCCATGCTCATCTTCTTCACCAAGTAGATGGTGACATTTCGGCCACAATCGGCCTCAAGCTCAGTCCGCGCCATCAACACATGAACCTAAACCCTAAACCGCCATCAACACATGAATTCTGAGTATACGATTGCTATACAACGGTCACTCACATGTGGGAATAAGTTCTTAGGAAAAAACTTTGACAACAGATGCCTCAAATTCAAGGATCAACACCACGGAAGCTCAATAGCTCAATCGACCTCTCCGAAGAATTATCTACCAGGAGCGTAAAAATTTGCTTTACTAATTGGAAATGTTGCGAGAAAGGGTAGAATATTAGTTAGGGTTTGGATTCGCTAACACTGACAATGCTCCGATTGCTGTTGCAAGCAGAGATATAATAATCAGGCCGTAACAAAATATCCACACTTCGAATCCACATTCATGTACACTCGCATAGTCTTCGTAAAACTCAGAATTCCTCGTGCAGTACCAATTTTCTAGCTAAGAGGCAGAGGATCTAAGCTCAATAGCTCAAAAATCTACCTCCTCGTCCACCTCTAAAGAATCATTTGGCGTACAGCAGACAAAAAGCTACACAGAATCAAAGACGGATCCAAAATTTGCTACACCAGCTGGAGAGTTACAAGGAAAGAGTAAATTGATAACTAGGGTTTGGAGAACAGGAGGTGCAACACTACCATTTTAGAACCAGCTTCGATGGAAAAAAATATAAAAACATACCTCAAAAAACAATCTTCCGCGACGCTGGAATGTTTACATCTGTGGAAAAATCAACAAAAAGTCAGTGGCTCCATAGTCTGGCTAGTCCACTAAACCCTTTGCAATGCCATGCACAAGATTTCAGCAAAAACTCACCTTCGACAACTTTAGACGTAGCCATCGGTCAGATATGCACAATAGAGCAATGGGACTGAGCAATAGAGCAATCAGTCTAGTTACAACCACGGTCTAGTTACAATTAGAAACTAAGTTTACGTGGCAATGACACGACCCGGGGTTGCACTATACTAAACATATACGAGTATACCTGAATGCACAGAAGGGATATTAATTTGAACAATGTTGTATTACATGTACATATCCTGAACACGTTTAGAACTGAAAATATTCACGTATACTTACATTATTTAAAACATAATATATCTGTATACAAAGATATTTAGAGATAGATAGAAGAGATAGATAGAAACTACGGTCCCTTTTTTAGCAAGGGGTTGGCGTGAATGAAGTGTCCGTTCGTAATGCCAATGACCCGATGCCCACCGGACAAGGAGAAATTGGGACAATACTACTCTCCCCTTTCGAGGATGAACACTATAGTGACACACGATGCTACTACCTAGCTAGCCACTAGTGCCTTGAAGATACCGGATATGGTATCTCCCCAAAGGGCTTTGAGGTACCCATACAACAAGGTCCAAGGACTCCCCACCATAGTTGGGTGGACTATGGTGGTGAACACCACACCGGCATGGGGAATAGAACCCACAACCTCCTCATTGGGGGCCATGAGCCCTAACCACCAAGCCAAGGCCCGTAGTGCCTAAGGTATTTAGACATATAACCTCTCATATGCAAAGGGGTTTTAGAAGAGGTCAGGAACGCACATGATTCTCAAATATAATGTAGACTGCACCCCCGGATAACAGGATAGTCCCAAAATTCATGGAATACAAATGGCATTTCTTCACTACTCAGAAAAGTGAATTTCAGTAAAGATTCTCTTTCAATTTAGTTTTCAAAAGGGTGCTCCATTTCAATGCACCTTTTTGCAATGGGACCACACTCTAATTACAATTAGAAATTACATTTTACGTGGCAATGACATGATAGCCCAAATTCATGAAATACAAATGACATTACTTCATTACTTAGAAAAGTGAATCAAGCAAAGATTCTCATTCAAACCCGTTTTCAAAAAGGTACTCCATTGTGGTGCTCTATTATGCTATGGATTTTGAAAACAATTTTGAATTCCAGGACCTTACAGGGGAGTAATGAATCCTTTTTATGGCATTCAAATGACCATGGCTGCCATCATTTTTATGTAAATAATTGTGAGTTGATGTTTTGCGACATTTGTAATTATCACGTCTCCTTGAGGATGTGAGTGGCCTTAGATTTCAGGATAGTTTGACTCTCAAATCCATGAATGATTTTTAACCCCTAAATGCCTATAACAATTGCAGGATTCGGAGGATTGCAAATATGCATTATAAATTGCAACTAATTACAATTGGATATATAAACCTCAGATTTCTTTGGAATTTTCAGCTTGTAAAGGGATATCGATCAACCCCAAAGTTGTTGCAAAATAATTGTTGCCATTATTGTGAGATACAGAACCTATTTACTCAAGGCTACAACTTTTTGCAGAAGGCAAATATTTTTACCAACATTTTTACCAATGTTGAAGATATTGGTAAGGTAGAGGGCTCTAAACCCGCCATAGTTCTAAACCCACACTCTACCAAGGGCAAACATTTTGAAATTTTAGATGTACCCATGGTGAAGAGCACCACCTTAGAACCCATGTCATATCAACTTCAAAAATTCATAATCAATTTTAGGAACATCTAAATTTTTTAATTCAAAATATGTTGGTCTTTGCTTGGATTTGTCTTCCAGTGAAAAATCATGTTCAGTTCTCCCTGTGTCCTCATAAATTCACAGCCCTTAAAGTGGCGGGTTTAGAGCCTCCTACCTTACTACTGATGTAGTAGAATGTCCATAAACATATTTTGTAAAAATATACACCTTGCGTAAAAAGATGTAGCCATTTTAGTGTGTCTCACAGTAATGGCAATAATCGGTGTACTGAGTATTTCACTGACCCACTGAAAGACAGTTTCAGCACCTCCAAGTCCTTCGGCGAGTTCTTCATTCATAAACATGCATACTTTGTACAGCCACACACAATGGCCAAACCCTAATCCTGACTCCCATCCTCCTCCTCCGAAGCTGTGAGTTCCTGGTGCTGTCTTGCCTTTGCATTCAACATGTATGAGACCCACGTCGTGTAAGCCTTGAACGAAACTGGTTCATACTGGTTCCCAAAATCCACGTCCTTCCAAATTTCCTCCTGCTGTTGTTGCGGAAAAGTCGAAACGAACCGGATGATGAAGCTCGCCTCATCACCGTTCAAGATGTCGGCACTCAGAACCCAACGCCAATCCTCGAACAGCTTCATCCGCTGCGACGTTGTCAGAAACAGATCCCCTTCCAATACACCCTGAAAGATGGAGTACATCATTCCAGGCCATTTTGTTCCATAAGTGTTCGCTGATAGAATACCCGCGGCTTCAATGTCACGAAGAAGAATCTCCACCATTGTTTGCGCAGCGTTAGCCTTACGCGCTGTATTGAAAAGCCAAATGAAACTTGACATAATCCATCGAACTGTTCGTTCACACTCGTCATCTCGACAATATTCTTCTCTCAGACGATCCAGGAGACAAAGTGATGCTTCTGTCAGAAGATCGAGGGCATGCTCGACAACACTGGCACATAGCTCAGGCTCTTCACCAGACATGACTAAATGAAAAATTCCCTCGAATTTCTTGCGACGACTGTATTCACGATCCCTTACTGCTTTCACTGGTAATCCCTCGATGATGCCCGGTATGGCGTTCCGCAAGTAGCGAGTCAGCAACTTCTTTGGAAACGATGAACTATTCTTCATCAGTGACTCTCGTGCAATCAACTCGACCAAACAGTGGAATGGAAGCAAATGTGAACCAACAAACTGGCGAATGCGATTCTCCTCCTCGTGAGTCCAAGGCGCCGATGCTAGAAACTTCACACCGATGTCGATCACATCTTGGAACCCGATCTGGTCCGCGACTTTCAAAAGCTCAATGCAATAGGTCACACTTGGAATTCGCTTGAAAAGGGAGTGCATACGAGAGAAGCAATCCTCGTAGTAGCAGATCTCCGTTTGCGCCTCCAGCTGAAAGGTTTCCGCCTCCGGTTGAGCCCACCTCTCACTCATGCACGCCTCGAAGTATGTGCTGCACTGACGCAATCTGCTCGCCTTTGCCTTCACTTCACCTAAGGTGGTCACTCCGCTTGACATGTTATCGGTTCGACGTCTCTTGTAGGTGGTCACTCCGTTTGACATGTTATCGGTTCGACGTCTCTTGTTGCTGCTGCTTCCTGCTTGCTCGTCCATGCTCAACTTCTTCACCAAGTAGATGGTGACATTTCGGCCACAATCGGCCACAAGCTCAGTCCGCGCCATCAACCTCTCCTGATTTCAACATTATGTACATGTTAGGCAAATGTGCTTCATATATGATTGCTATGCAACGGTCACTCACATGTGGGAATAAGTTCTTAGGAAAAAACTTTGACAATAGATGCCTCAAATTCCACTTCTCTAGCAAGGATCTACACCACGGAACCTCAATAGCTCAATCGACCTCTCCGAAGAAATATCTACCGGGAGCGTAAAAATTTGCTTTACTAATTGGAAATGTTGCGAGAAAGGGTAGATTAATAGTTAGGGTTTGGATTCGCTAATACTGACAATGCTCCGATTGCTGTTGCAAGCAGAGACATAATAATCAGGCCGTAACAAAATATCCACACTTACAATGGTCCACATTCATGAACACACGCATAGTCTTCGCAAAACTCAGAATTCCTCGTGCAGTACCAATTTTCTAGCTAAGAGGCAGAGGATGTACCACCACAGAAGCTCAATAAGCTCAGTAGCTCAAAAATCCACCTCCTCGTCCACCTCTGAAGAATCATTTGGCGTACAGCGGACAGAAAGCTTCACAGAATCAAAGACGGATCCAAAATTTGCTACACCAGCTGGAGAGTTACAAAGAAAGAGTAAATTGATAACTAGGGTTTGAAGAACAGGAGATACACACTACCATTTTAGAACCAGCTTCGATGGAAAAAAACATAAAAACATACCTCAAAAAACAATCTGCCGCGACGCTGGAATGTTTACATCTGTGGAAAAATCAACAAAAAGTCAGTGGCTCCATAGTCTGGCTAGTCCACTAAACCCTTTGCAATGCCATGCACAAGATTTCAGCAAAAACTCACCTTCGACAACTCCAGGACCTTACAGGAGAGTACCTTAATGTCGTAATTTACAGTTTTTATGGCAATCAAACTGACCATGGCTGCCATCATTTTTATGTAAATAATTGTGAATTGATGTTTTACTACATTTGCAATTATCACGTCTCCTTGAGGATGTGAGTGGCTTTAGATTTCAGGGTAAGTCTGTCTTTCAAATCCATGAATGAGCTTTAACCCCTAAATGCCTACAGCAATTGCAGGATTTGGAGAATTGCAAAATTGCAAAGGTGCATTATAAATTGCAACTAAGAGGGATATTTTGAACTCAACGAATGATGTAGATTAAGAATTTTAGATTCTATCCATAAGGTTAATTATATGATTGCAATCCCTAACAGTTTTGTATAATATTTGAAACATGAAATTAAATTCTTTTTGTAATGCGATTACAAATAAGATATTGATAGTTTATGAATGAGATTTGTTGTGATGGGTTGAAATGCAATACTCTAAGTGTAGTGATTTTGGTAGGTTTTTTGATTGTTTAATTTTATGAGTTGATTTTTTCACGATACTTTTGATTTGTTTTGAACTAAGATCTTAGAAATTTTTGGTAGAAAAGATTGAGACATAAAATTTTCACAAATCATCCCTTTTTTTATCGGAGCACACATGCATGAAGCTATCTTGCCATAGAATTTTGTAGTATTTTTTTTACTTGCAAATAGTGCATGACGGATGAAAAAACAAATTTCAATTTTGTACATCAGGCCAACAACGCATAGTTAGGCAGTTAGGAGTTAACAAAGCATGTACCTTAGATAGTAATTAATTATGGAAGTTATTGATTTGTATGGAACATTGATCTTTTATCGATTGTTTAATCAAACCTATACCATAGGTGGAGAGGTCACTATAAAAAAAACTTGGTAAAAAAAGCCGCAGCTAAAGTTAGTTGTGGTTTGCTTGACCACATTCTGCCATAGTCACTAAATGACTGCAAAACATTTTTTTTCAATTTGCAACTGGGATTTTAAGAATTTTGGGCATGTAATATTCCATTAGAAAGGTTTTGAAAATTCATAGAAGTACATGAAATTTTGACCAAGCCAAAATTGCATTGACTTTAGTTCAAAACTTGTGTCGTTGTTAAAATGAAATACAAAAACTCCAAAAATCACCACATCAAGAGTATCCCATTTGAAATCCATTCTTACTCAAAAAATGTTAATATTTCGTTTGTAAGAAAATTTAGAATAAAATTTTAATTTTAACTTTCAAAACTTATAATAAAGTATTAGTGATGATCTAACAATAAAGATGGAATATAAATTTCAAAATCCATAGCTCTCATTTGTACATCAATTCCAAAATATTCCTCCAAATAGTACTTTGTAATGGTTTTTCTCAAATCGTCAATTTCTATATACAACCTATGACATTCAAAAGTTAATTCAAACTTGTTAACCCCTAAAGGACCAAGTGTCTTAACTAAAACATTTCAATGTTTAGGTAGGTTCCCACCGTGTCAATTTTTATTTTTATTTTTTGAAATAAATGATGTGAATCTGGTATATCAATACACACGGCTCGACCTTGAAGCTTCACACAACGCGACTGGTTCAGCCGGTCTCATTCCACCTCGAACAGAGCTTCCCAGTTCCACTCTCACGAGGAACGGATAAGGAGATGACCGGATCAGCAGGTCACCCGGTTACCCTTTCCCTTTCCCTTATCTGATGCTCTTCGTCTTCTTCACGGGGCTCTTTTGTAGGGACCTCAGTCCCCCTGTTTCCCTTCCCTCTGATTGCGTTTCCATTCATTTTCGTATCCAATTCCGTTTCGGCAGAATTGCTTGAAATCACAAACTCCGCTCCTGTAGAAATATTTCCTTAAGAAATGGCTCTTGCAGTGTCGAGTTCAGTGGCTGCTCTGACGGGCCTCAACAACAATGCAGCTTCCACGGCCTCTGCAGCTTCAGCTGTATTCGGCTCGCTTCCCGCTTTGAAGGCGAAGTCGAGCGCGGCATGCAAGAGCTGCTGCTTTCGACGGGTGGTGGCCGTGTCCGTGCGCGCTGTCGCCATGCAAGACTCCTTGACCGGGATGGGCGAGGAGAACGATGGCTTCGGCGACCTCGGTATGGAGCTAGGGCAAAGGGAAATCCGGCAGTACCCTCCCGGTCTGCAGCGGTACGAAACGATGACCGTGTTGCGCCCGGATATCACTGAGGACCAGCGCCTCGCCCTCACGCAACGATACGAGGAGGTACATGATTGTTAGAATTTGGCATTTTCCTTATCTTGTGTGTGATTCGTACGAAGATATTATTACATATGCATTTTAGATAGTGTCAACGTCTACATGTATGGTAAGAATTCACTGTGTTCGTGTTTCTTGCACTACCCTAGGTCACGGTCAGTTTCGGCAGAAATCAATTAATTTTTTGTTCAAAAGTGCCACATGCCATCTTGTAATTGGTTCAAGGTGACGTGGACCTCTCAAAATCTGACATGGAAATTCAAGTTCGATCGAATCTGACCCTCACTTACGGTAGTTAGGACCAAGTCATGTGACTGCACAGTCCCGATTTCATTTCGAGACTCTTAAAACCCGGCGCTGACATCTGATAGTGCATTAAGTAGTTTACTCTGGAGTTAATGGAGTGTTTGCAATGCAACTGATGAGCTTGTATAATTTGATTCTCCATCGTTACCGGTAGTCAGACATTGTCCGATTTTAGGGTTTCTAGTTTGTGTCAATCTCTGACCTAATTTGTGTGGTAGGTAGCTTGGACTCTCTTTCAATTTCGTTGTTCGTATTTTGACCTAAGAGTATGAATTCTTGTTAGTTGTGTGTGAGTTTTACCACTTTGTAACAGTAGGAATGTGAAGTGTATTATGAACCTGATCGAGCATGCTCAGAATATGTGAGTTTTTGTAAGGAGCAGGTTTTTTTTTGTGGACCAGTTTGCTCAAACTGTGCTTGTGTCAATGAAGGCAATCATCGCTGGAGGTGGATTGGACGTGGAGATGTTCAACAGAGGTATGCAACCCTTGGCTTACAACATCAAGACGAAGAACATGGCAGGTTTTGCCAACAGATACTTGGACGGAATCTATCTGTTGTTTACATATGTAACGAAGCCGGAGAGCCAAATGGCTCTGCAGAAGAGACTGAATTCGGACGACGATATCATCCGCTCCACCACCTTCAGGCTCAAGGCCTAGAGCAAAGGTTTTGTTTTGTTTCTTTAGAGATAGATTGAGAACTGTACGCCATCATCCACTTGTTATTTTTGGCCTTGAAACAGGCAAAATCAATGTGCAACAGAAACGTGTGATTAGACATTTTTTCTAGACACTTTGTATGCGTGGCCCTGGGTTTGATTGTTGATAAGTGGTGCCTGTTAACCCCTAAAGGAGCATTGAACTTGTTTTCTTGACAAGGTCTTGTAACACGCTCAATTCCTCATTGGTCTGGGGTAATTTTGACGATCGGCTCTGTTGGAATTAAAGAAGACTTATGTAGCTTTCAAATGAAAAAAGGATCGATAAAATTGCATAGTTTTTGAGAAAATGCCACCATCCAGAAGATTTATGGAACTCATTTGGGGTGTTATGAAACTCGTTTGGGGTATTTTGTACGTATGCTGTGTTCCAAAAATTCTAATTTTTTTTTTGCCATGCATAGAGATCATCATTTTGAACATGTGCAAAAAATTTCACGCAATCTGAGTGACGCCTAGATAACACACTTCATGAATTTTCGATTAAGAAGTACTTACGGATTTAACTTTGAAAAAGAGTGAGGGTCTTTTTGATGCTCAAATTTCCTCACTTCCTAGTTCTAAAAGCTGCGTGGGGGCCTTATGGCCTTATGGCCTTATGGCCTTATGGTCTTATGGGCCTTATGGCCTTATGGTCTGCGTGGGGGCCTTATGGCCTAGTTCTAAAAGGCGTGGGGGCCTTTAGGAGTTAATTCTAAACTACCTAATTAGATAGTGTCTTCTAGTTTTCAACTAATTTTAATGACAATTCAATTTCTCCAGAAGATATATAACCGTTGCCTGCAAATTTAAATTTCACAATCAAAACACCAAATCATCATGAATTATGAACTACTTCCATTTTTGATGACCTAATGATCACTAAGAAGTCCCTTTGGCACTACAAGATTAACCCCTAACTGCCCAACCATGCATATTTTGCATGATGTAAAAATTTCATCCGTAGTTTTTCATCCAGGTTAATTCTATGTAGTACTTAAACTATGCTATCACTTGCATTATACTACTTTTAGGTGCTTACCACAATTGACTTATAGATCAATCTTAATAATAAAATGTTAATCAAATTTTTTTTGAATGATCTCCGAAATGTCTTATATGTTTTATGATAAATTGCTATAGTTGCGTACAAAAGGATTTTTGATAACTTTGTTTATAAAGCGTTTGTATGGTACGGCCCACTAGAATTCTTGTCCCTCTGCACTTTTTTGAGGATTTTGAGAATTTGAAAAATGCATTTTAGAGTGAGAAAAATATTTTTGTGAAACTTAATGTAGTAGGATGGACCGTACTAATAAAAGAGAAAAAAATTGATAAAATTTTAAAATTCAGCATTATATTTTAATGGAAGATGAAACAAAGGGTAAACTAGTGCATTGTCACAATGCAAAATATGCACTTTAATTCTAAAAGAGAAGGAGAACAAAGGGTTGTGGATGGAATTTTGAGTTATGAATTTTTTGAGTGTTAGAAATATGTGAAAATAAATATATTCCAATTTTTTCAATTTTTTTGGATTTATTAAAGTCTCAAATTTTAAAATGTGTTATTTTTGGGAGGAATTAATTATTTCTATATTTTATTTTATTTTTGATAGATTTATTTTTTGAATGTACTTGTGAATGAAATTTTGCAAGTTGGCTTGTTTTTAGATTTTTTAAATATAGAATCAAACATGAACTATATTTACACTCAAAGTTTGATCATAAAGTGGTAAAATTGTTATTAAAATGGAAGTTCAACATAATATCATTATAGCATTCTAAAATTTTAATTCTTGCATAATATGTACATAAATTTAACAAAAACGGGCATTGGGTGTTTCGGTGGTAATGGGTATGTCCACCTTGATTGTGAATTCCAGTAACAATTGCGACCATGATATCAATGAAAAAAAAAGGTATTAATTAAAACAGCTCCAGGATACAGAGACTTTCTGAACGGGACTGTACACGGTGGTTTTGATAATTACGAGCGTCTTTTGTACATCATGTTTTATCCCATACTCAGTTTCAGGACCTCAGGAGCTGCAATAGTTGAAAACGAGATCATAATATAACGCTCAGCTAGCTGCACTAACTTACTAATTTTAACGGTTTCACAGAACACTCTCCTACGAAAATGAAAGGCTCATCACAAACAAATCCTCTTCCATCAAAACCTAATTCTGCTTTCTACTTTGAAATGGGCTGCAAGTTGCTCCAGCGTTTGGGAAATGACATGCTGCATCAGGAACACTGCCAAAACAAGACACTGGATTTCATTGAATAATGCAGACGTGTCTGGAAACGGTCAAATTCAACTTCCTCTGAAACAAAATGAGTTTGTTGACAGTCTAGTGTGTACCTTATCAATGGAGAAACTGCCTAGTAAAGGTCACCAACTTTCCTATTCTTCTTCGATGCCTTCTTTGCGGTTGATCGAGTGCGCACTCCGTGCACATCATCTGTCTTCTGCTTCTTTGGGGAAATCTGCTCATGGCACAACAAAAAAAAATCTCGTCCTCAAGCTATTGAATGAATCCACAAGGCAAGTAGAAAACTTCTTGTGATTACCGAGATGTTCTATACCTTCCTTAACTTGCCCCCCTCTTCTACAAACAGAGAACAACTTTTTGCACTAAGAGGTAGATTTCACATTCTATTCCAAAGTTTGGAGCAACAAAGCACAATGAACGACATACCCTCGGAGCAGATTTAGAATTCTCCGCAGAAAGTATTAACCCACGAAGGCCAGCTAAGACACGTTTGGGCCTTTTCATTCCAGCGGGTGAAGACTCAGATGGCTTCACATTGTTTATCTCAGACAGAGGTTTAGTTGCAACTCGGGCCGGCTTCTCATACTGCAGTGCTTGCGCAAGGCCCCTGTCTCCAGCTGTCAACCTTCTGGGTCTCTTGCGAACTCCATCTATTCAATCAAATAGCAAACCACAATTCAAGGTCCTCACTT
This sequence comes from Pohlia nutans, assembly GCA_022496805.1. Classification (NCBI taxonomy): domain Eukaryota; kingdom Viridiplantae; phylum Streptophyta; class Bryopsida; order Bryales; family Mniaceae; genus Pohlia; species Pohlia nutans. The sequence goes on along the minus strand of CM040091.1, from coordinate 12,044,477 downwards.
ACAAACAGTGACTTTTGTTGCTAGTTTAACCAAAATTGCAACATAAAAATTGGGCTGGCTAATTGATACAAAGGATTTTCTTAAAGGAAGAAGGAATAATAGCCAGATTTCCTACATGGAGTCAAGATGTGTAGCCTCTTTAAACCTAAGTATCACCCAGGTATTGCCTAAGTAGCACCTAGGTAGCACATTTGTATTACCTTGACTTACCGATATATTAATATGAAAAGAGCATCCAAGGAGCATGGATTGCTCTTCAAGCCATGAAAAAGTTGCAAAAATGCTAAATTGTCTCTGATTAAAATAAAAAAATCACTAGAGTTATCCTTAAAGTCCATCAAATTTTGAAGAAGATACCATGAATTTTTCTTTATTATACTCTTATTTCTTCACTCCAAATAGTTAGAAGGTGTGGAATATCTTGGTGGTTTATCATTATTAGGTGTGTAAGAGGTGTGTAAGAGCTTGGTGGTCTTCAAAAGTTTTCAAAAGTTTTTTAGCTCCTTTCGTGGTGCTAAAAATTTTTTGAAGACCACCAAGCTCTTACACACCTCTTACACACCTAATAATGATAAACCACCAAGATCTTCCACGCCTTCTAACTATTTGAAGTGAAGAAATAAGAGTACGATAAAGAAAAATTCACGGTATCTTCTTCAAAATTTGATGGACTTAAAGGATAACTCTACTGATTCGAACTTACTTTCATGATGCTCGGCATCTATCACAGCGGGGCTCTCGGGATCAGCGGCAGCAGCAGCCTCCCCATCCTTGGATCGATTCTCAACGTGGACGGTGCTCACTCCATTCTCATCCGGCGACACCTCATCGGGAGAAGACGACGTGACGCCCCCTTGCGAGTTGATGGGCGAAGTGGCCTCCGCCACTGAGTCGCGAAGGTAAGTGGATCGGACATTCCGCTTGGGCCGCTTGCTTTGAGAGGATCCGTTGGACAGTGTAGCATCGTTCACGGTTTGCTCAGCTGCTTCTTCTTCGGTGCTTCTCGCACGCTTTTGCTTCTAGCCAGAAAAAAGAGTCAGACTTCCAAACATCATAATTAACCCCCAAAGGATCATTCAAGGATTCACTGTTTTAGCCCTTTAAGGACCAAGAATTCATGGTTTAAAAATGACAAACTCAATCATTCATATAATGAAAAGTATGATTCAGATAGGACCAGATTTTATATCACCAAAATCAGTAAAGAACATCGCATGTGTTGACCAAAAACATAAACAAATTTGAACAATAGAAACTTCACATAGAACCCACTCAAAACTGCTAAAAAAACATGAAGCCAAATTTGGCCTTCTTGGTCCTTAAAGGGTTAAAATGACAAATACAATTGATCTTATTGTGAAAAATATAATTCACATGGGACCAAATTTTATATCACCGGAATCAGTGAAGAACATTACATGTGTTGGTAAAAAAAAATTAGACTTTGAACCAAAAAAAGTCTATGTATGACTTACTCGAAGCTGCTTTAAGAAAAAGGAGTTCTTGGTCCTTTAGGGGTTAAATTACGTGTAAATAATACAAACAAGGATCTACTTGTCCCTTACTCTGCCATGAGCAGAGATTTCGTTAGGTGTGCTTGGTTTTCAAAACACAAATCCAAAAACCAATTACACAGTAGCTGCTCTCACTGAAATCAATCGCCCCTTTGCAAGAGAACAACATTGTGGCTGCACGGCGATAGATTAGCAGACATTATCCGCCAAGTATAAACATGAGTCTTTCTCCAAGACAGAATTAAAAATCAATTTTCCAAATCCTAAACAAATGTAAGGTGCCATACAGTTCAAAAATCCAATGGGTGAAGCACTAAAGAGGACAGTAATGAAATCAAACGCCCCTTTGCAAAACCTCGCAGAAGATTTTTCATTTTTACAAATGACCTTTCCACGAGATTGTAGGTGCCGGCAATAGGTTATCAGACATTATGCGCTCAGGGAGAGTAGCAAATACATGAGTCTTTCTTCAAGAAAGAATAAACGGAACAGACAAGAATCAAAGCTCCCAAATCTTCAAAAAATAATGCAAGGTGCCAAAAACATCTACTAAGCCATAGTAGGTGCCGGCGATAGGTTATCAGACATTACGCGCTCAGGGAGAGTAGAAAACACATGAGTCTTTTTTCAAAAAAGAATAAACGAAACAGAAAGCTTCCAAATCCTCAAAAATTAATGCAAGGTGTCAAAAACATTCAAAAACCAATGACTGAAAGTACTACCGGTAAATAGACAGCAGACGATTTTCCAACCACCTCTCTAAGCCATTGTAGGTGCCGGCGATACATTACCCGCTCAGGGAGAGTAGTATACATGAGTCCTTCTTCAAGAGAGAACAAATGGAACAAAAAAAACCAAAGCTTCCAAATCCTCTACAAGATTAATGCAAGGTGCCAAAACATCCTGACTGAAGTACTAATTAGACAGCAGAAGATTTCCAACGACCTCCCAAGACATTGTAGGTGCCGGCGGTAGGTTATCAGACATTACGCGCTCAGGGAGAGTAGTATACATGAGTCTTTCTTCAAGAAAAAACAATTGGAACGAGGAAAAAAATCAAAATCAAAGCCTGCAAAAATTAATGCAAAGAAATGACGTAAAGTTCCAGTCGTGGAACTAACCTCGAGAGGTTGTTGTTGTTGTGTTGTTGTTGCGGGAGACGACTCGATGCTGGGAAAGTCCAGCTTCACGGCGGCGACAGCATCGTCATGTTCCAACTCGGCGTCGACGTTGAGCTGGTCGACGCGGAACGTCTGAAACGCGCCGTGGTGGATGAGCTTGACGCAACCCCACGACCACAATGCACTCGAGGCCTGCGACGGCGACGTGCACGACAATTTCTTCGCCTCGCGCGTCTCCCACGCTTTGCACTCCTCGCAGTAGTATTTGATCCACATCCGCTTCTTGTCCTCCTCCATTCTTGCACGAATCTTTCAGTTACTAATTGCAAAACCCTCGCCACTCTCTGCACCACAATCAACAACCCCGGGCAACGTATTCAAAACCCCCGCACGTACCAACCCTACACACCACGAAACGTCCAAAACCTACACGCATATATATATAACCCCAAGATTGTCCAACGCAAAGAAACCTGCCCTTTCCGGTCTCATACATAACACCAAAAGCGATCGTTCTCGAACGTATAATTGATACATCCAACTGAAAAGTATCAATCGAACAACAGCACGAGCCCTACATATTATTCCAAAGGAAATAGTAATACGACTGAATTCTTACAAAGCGATTGAGACAAGAAGTGGTGTTGATACAGTGACTGTCAAAACTGATCATACATTGGATAATTACAAGTTCGATTGTCATTAATTGCAATCTGGCAAGTGGCATGCTCTGGTTTAGAGGTTAATCACAATCTATTATAAGCTGAGATACTTATCAACGTAATTGTACAGATGGCAATGCATTTGTGTGGACAGATGGATGGTTAGTGACCATCTCTCTCATTTGATCACTTTTGACACTCCATGAAATGCAATATCTCATGAAGTAATGTGCACAGATTTGTGAGAGATCTTCCACTGGCACTCATAGAACTTTGAATTCTCTAGTCTCTGATAGCTGTGTACACAATTATTGCTACTGTATAGGCCTTCTTCTTTAGTGTTTCAAGATGCCCAAAGCATTATCTCGACAAACTCAAGATAACATAGTTTCGATGCTCCAGAGAGGATATTCACACAGGGAGATAGCAAATACTTTGCATGTGAGTGTGGGAAGTGTTCATAACCTTCGTCAGGTACATGTTTCAGATGTAAACCGCTTGCGTGGAGGTAGACCTCGAAAGTTGAATAGAGCACAGGAACGAAGGTGTGTATTAGAAATGGTGAGGGGAAGAGTGGGTACTTGTGCAGATTTAGCAAGGTCTTTGCAACAAGTATTGGGAGTGAAAGTGAGCTCTCATACTATCAAACGTGCACTTCATAGAGCTGGTTTACGTTCGCAAACAAAGGTCAAAAAACCACATCTTTCTCTCAAAAATGTAAAGGCACGTTTAGAGTTCGCTAGTGTCCACGAACACTGGACCATAGAGGATTGGAGTCGAGTAATCTTCTCAGACGAGTGTAAAATCAACCACTTCAACTCAGACGGAAGAGTTTGGTGTTGGACACGAGAGGCGATGCCGCTTTCGGAACGAACTATCAGTCAAACAGTGAAACATGGAGGTGGAGGGATTATGGTTTGGAGGTGTATGTGCATGCATGGACCTGGATTGATATGCAAAGTGGAGGGGCGCATTAATCAGATTCGTTATCGTGACATTCTAGAGGAAAATGTCCACAGGGTAATTTCCAAGTTCAACTTAGACCGTTCTCGTGTTATCTTTCAACAAGACAATGCTCCCATTCACACAACAAAGATGCTTCAAGAGTGGTTCTCACGGCAACCTTTTGCTCTTCTACCTTGGCCTGCTCAATCGCCTGATTTGAATCCCATTGAACACCTTTGGTCAATTCTCAAACGGAGACTCAATCAATATGAGAGACCTCCAAATGGATTATTAGAATTATGGGATCGTGTGGTAGAAGTTTTCCACTCAATTACACCAGATGATTGTAGGAGGCTTGTAGAAAGTATGCCACATAGAATTGCAGCTGTAAAAGCAGCAAAAGGGAGGTGGACAAAGTATTGAGAGATCATCTTTCATGGGTTGGCAAAACTGATCAAATGCCTAGGTGGACTTTGGATTTTTCTCAATCTGTTTAGAGCTCTAATATGGAAGGCGTATTTCCTCTAATATGTACTATTTATTACATAGTATGTTAATAAAATTACCAGCTCCATTTTTATGTGTTCATTTCTTGTCCACCAAGGATTGAATGAAGTGTTTGCAAATGTTTGATCAGTTTTGACAGTCACTGTAGCAATGCACGACGACACGGCTCTCTTCGGCTACATGGCGTGAACAGACATGAGTGACGTGCACGGAGACTGCGGAAAAGGAAAGGAGTGAGAGCGTCGTGTGCGGGGATTTATATATGAAGTTAGAGCAGTAGCACCGGACCAGTGAGTCCAACTTATAGGCGGAAGATTCATGTTCTGAATTCATTCTTCGCAAGTTACGATTGACTACTTTTACTGTAGCTTGCAAGCGGTCATCACACCGGCAGTGAGTGAGCATCTTCCTTTTCCGCTCTGACTAATCAAATTTTTTTCTCCTTTTTTTTCAATTAAATTGTGGAGCGGTGGTCGATCAAGATGATGAGTACGTTTGCTTCAAGAAAGGTATTGATCAGCTTGAGATTTCTTTTTCGCGATTTGGAATATTAGTTATTATTTTAATTTAATCCTACCTATATTTATACGGGCAGACGGAGGTGGCGCTTATACCGTGATGCGCATAGTGTACTTGCTGATTGGAACAGAGCCTGGAGCCGTCATGTGCTTTCAGCTTTTTGCAGCCATGTCACATGCTTCTTGTTTTCGTTCTTTCCAAAATTTTCGTTTCAACTTCGGTTAATTAATCGATTAGGTTTGTTATATGAGCGAAAGCATATTCAAATTGTGATGATGCTCACCGCCCGCCCCCGGCCGGGGCAATGTTTTGATGAGTAGGCAGCAGCAGCAGCGATGGAACCTGTCACTTGAGGTTCATCAATTGCATCATGAAATTGTTTCTATCATCTTGCAGAGTGAGTTAGTTGTACGACCGTCCATCATTTCCGCGCGGTGGCAGGAATTCGGAATCATGACCTCCTTCGTACAATGAGGCTCTCGATTCTTGTGCCAGTCGTTTTTGCATATTCCGTGTGATGATTTTTGAATCTCTTAGGGTGTCGGCTTGCTTATTATGACACTTCGAATCAAGCAGTGTTACCGAATCTTTCTGGTTTATTCCGTTTTTTTGATTGCCGGAGACTGTATTTTGTACAATGCTGTTCGTAAAGACTCTGTTCTAAAGCTCTACAAAGATTGAAAAACGTTACAATTTATAGTGAACTAGAAATCCGAGAACGGTTTTGTTTAAAGAAGCTTGAAATCAACTGCTGGTGTTTGAAATTACAGAGGATTTTATTCATACACGTGGTTGAGCTTGTTTCGATCGAAATTGTTTGCAGTTGCAGGAGCTCCGTGAACGGTTGCCGGACTCGCCGTCGCTGGAATTTTTACTAACAAGGTGACCATCTTTGATAATTGAAATTTTTTTTGTGCGTTTGATTTGTATGTCGAGATTTCTTGTCTTGTACATTTTATTGAAACGGAGGCAGTCGTCGTCGTTTTCGTCATCTCCTTGTCTCGCTTGCACTGCTTGACACCGACGTGACAATTGGTAGGATTACAGGCCTGTCCAAGTCAGTTCACTTTTTCCTCAGACAGTCTGTCTGCATTGTCAGTTTCCAGTGTGAATCATGAGTATGTTTAAGGACAAAGTAATTGCAAAGTAGGTCAAGTTATCAAAAATGATTGCAGGTTAATACCTACTAAGTCATGGACAACGAGGGTGGTACTAGCTTGCGATTATTTTTATGACTTGTCTTACTTTGCAATTGCCGAACATAATCACAATCAACGAGAGCATTGAACGGGGAGTTTTTCTAGGGAATGAGCTAAAATCCAATATTTTACAAAAGTAACTAGTTATAGACAAGAATCCACCCGGTTATTACTTATGTGTTGCTTAGGTAGCACCCGAGTAATACAAAATTTATCCAGATTTTAGTTTAAAACTATGAGTTTCAACCAGTAATTTGGCAGTTTCATTCTCCTGATTTAACACTATCTGTCGGATCTCCTTGTACATTGACAAAGAGTTGAGTCGCTTGACTTTTTGATCTAGCTCAAGATAGTTAATATTACCTAACACCCTCATTCATACACGTCAACCTCATGAAGACATGCCATGAAGGCTCTGCAATAATTTAGTCAAGAACAAGAGTTGAATCGCTCAATTTTATGATCTAGCTCAAGATAGTTAATATTACCTAACACCCTCATTCATACACGTCAACCTCATGAAGACATGCCATGAAGGCTCTGCAATAATTTAGTCAACAACAAGAGTTGAATCGCTCAATTTTATGATCTAGCTCAAGATAGTTAATATTACCTAACACCCTCATTCATACACGTCAACCTCATGAAGACATGCCATGAAGGCTCTGCAATAATTTAGTCAAGAACAAGAGTTGAATCGCTCAATTTTATGATCTAGCTCAAGATAGTTAATATTACCTAACACCCTCATTCATACACGTCAACCTCATGAAGACATGCCATGAAGGCTCTGCAATAATTTAGTCAACAACAAGAGTTGAATCGCTCAATTTTATGATCTAGCTCAAGATAGTTAATATTACCTAACACCCTCATTCATACACGTCAACCTCATGAAGACATGCCACGAAGGCTCTGCAATAATTTAGTCAACAACAACTTGTGCCTTTGGGGTTATTGTTCACAGTATTGTGCCTAAATTTGGTGCATTCGTCATTTCTCATTCATTATGATGGAGCATTTCGTTAAAATGTGATGGCAGTGCATTAACTAACATTGCAGTGATGGCAAATCAATGGAATTTCTATTTCATACCACCCTACTTCATACCACCCTATTGCAAATTTGTAAGAGCAAGTAGGCAAGCATTATCAGTCTCAACCTACCCCTCAACCAATTAAAACTCGCCACGAAAGGTGAAACTCTCATGTGTTGAAATTATTTGTATATTTAGCCCCTCAAAGCTCAATGATATTTTGTATCATTTGAAGAAACTAAACATTGATTGCACTTAAAGTTATTTGCAAAGTAGATGGTGCTGTGAGGGATAATTTGGCCCAAAAAAATGAGAATCATAAAGTCATCCTCCAAATTCAAAGACCAAAAAAGAACAAGTCAATTCTTATTTCTAAAAATGTAAGGGTTCATGTGTTTGATTATGTGAGTTCTTGTTTTTGGGACTGTGAGGATTATGGACCTCACTTTCCCACCTTTCCCATGTAACCTACCAACAATGCAAACCAGCTAGCCTACCACACCATGTGTATACACTTGTTACTTGTCACACTAGTCACATCAAAGTTTGAATTGTTGCGCATGATGTGACTAGTGTTAAATATATTGGTATTAAATATATTTTTGTAAGTCTAAATTAGCAGTCAAAATCTTCTAAATAAATCATTATTTAAGGTGCTCTCAAACTTCTCCTTCACATTTTTAAACTAGTACTAAACACACTTTCCATTGGACCTCACCTTCTCTTTATTCAAATCAAGGTCCCATTACTCCGCTTTAAAGCACTTTACAAATAACTCTAGTATCTCTTGTGCAATAAACTTAAATGAGAATAGAGTTATCCGTAAAGTAAAGGTTGCTCTGAGCATTAGTTTGGCAAAAAATTGATAAATTTAAAGTCATCCCCCAAAATTAAGGGCCAACAAGAACATCTACATTCTTTATTTGGAACTGTAAAGGTTAATGCATCTGATAATATGAGTTCATATTTTTGCGGGTATGGGGATTATCTAATTGAATTTCCGACCTCTTTCAACCAATTTGCCAATAAAACAAGCTAGCTTGCCTGCCACACCCACTTGTCAAACTAGTCACATCAAAGCCTAATGTGAATAGAGTTAAATAAATTGGTATGTATGATGCCACTAGTGTTAAATATATTAATGTTCATAATGTGACTAGTGATAAATATACTAGTATGTATGATGTGACTAGTGTTAAATAAATTGGTGTTAAATACCTTAGTATTAAATATATTGCTGTCAATGTGAATTGGTTGTCAACTCAGGGAGTCACTGAGTTGAAATTAACGTGGACACGTGCGTTAACAGGGTAATTAAATGAGGCTATCACATAATTGGAATATTAGAGGTATATTCTCAAATATTCTAGAATATTTCTGGTATATTTTTGATATATTCTCTAATTATTCCTTACTTGAATTTTAAGCATCCTATATTACATCTAAAGTTTTCTAAATTTTATTTCTCATGAATAAAACACACCCTATATTTTAACGCACCATGTTTACTAATTTTCTAAATGTCCCCCCCGAGGTTGTCAAATTCTTTTAAACTAAAGTCATTCTCTTCATTTTAAAGGACATTGCAAATAACTCTATTGTCTCTTACATGCAACAAATTTAAGCAAGAATAGACTTGTCCGCAAAATAGAAGGTGTTATGAGGGGCAAATTGGCAAACCTAAAGTCATCTCCCAATATTAAGGGCCAATAACAACTTGTGCGTTTTTATTTTTAGAACGACATTATTTATCTTACATTGCTTTGACATTGACGTGATAATCGGTAGCCTTCTAGCCTTGTTCAAACCAATTTACTTTTTTTTTTAGATAGTATGTTTGCATTGTTAGATTTCAGACTACATGATCAAAGCAAGTCAAGTTATCAAAAATAATCACAAGATAGTACCTACCGAACTCCCGATGACGAAGTGGAATTGTGATTATATTTTTATGACTTGGCCTATTTTGCAATTCACAGACATATTAATCTCAACCGGGGAGAGTTGAGCCATTTGACTTCTTTGATTGCTCAAATTGTTAATATTACTTTACAACATCATTAATACAAGTTAACCTCATCAAAACATACCATAGAGGCATTGCAATTGTAACAACATCGTTAATACACGTCAACCTCATCAAAACATGCCACTAAGACTTTGCAATTACCTCGATTGATGATGGAGCATTTCATTAACTTGTGATGGCATTGTATAAACCACTATTGCACTAATGGTATACCAATGAAATTTCTATTTCATACCACCATGTTGCAAATTTGCACAAGCAAGAAAGCAAGCATTATCAGTCTTAACATGCCCCTCAAAACATGTTCACAAAGGTAAAACTCTCATGCATTGAAATTATAGTGTGAATCATGAGTATGTTTAAAAGTATATTTAACCCGTCAAAGTCTCTTGATATTTTGTGATATTTGAAGAAACTAAACTTCTGACTGAAATTAGTATTATCTACAAAGTAGAGGATGTTCTAGATGTAGTTTGGTAAAAAAATCCAAAAAAGTAAAGTCATCCCCCAAAAGTCAAGGACTGAAACGAACATATGATTTCTTATTTTTAGGGTTGTGAGGAAAATTTGTTTCACTTTTCCACCTTTTTTTAACCAGCCACCTTGCCAACAATGCCAGCTAGTTTGCCACACCACTTGTATACACATGTCGAACTCATCACATTGAGGTCTAATGTGACTAATTTTAAATATATTGATGTGCATGATGTGACTAGTATGAAATATATTGGTGTGCATGATGTGACTAGTGTTAAATATATTAGTGTACATAATGTGATTAATGTTAGATATATTGGTGTAAAAAATGTGTTTAATGTTAAATAAACTAGTGCTAAATACTCTAATATTCAATATATTATTCTCCCTATGAATTGGGGTCAAATCTTTTTAAGCACCGTTATTGAAGTTCTCAAACTTTTCCTCCATAGTTTTATTTAAGTAACCAACACACCTTCTCTTAAGCTTTCACCTTCTCTTTACTCAAACTACAATCACATCACCCATTTCAAATGACTTTGCAAATAACTCTAGTATCTCTTGTGCAGTAAACTTAAGTGAGGATAGAATTATTGACAAAGTAAAGCAGATGTTTTGAGGGGCATTTTGGCAAAAAAAATTAGAAATGTAAAGCCATCCCCCAAATTTAGGGGCTAAAATGAACAAGTGAGTTTTTATTTTGGGGGTAGTAAGGGTTAAACTTCATGTGTTTCATTATGTGAGTTCTTATATTTGGAGTTGTAAGGATTATGTGTTTGATTTACCCATCAACCTGCCAACAATGTAAGCTAATCAATTTCCCACATCCTTGTATACATTTGTCAAACAAGTCACATCAGGGCTTGATGTGACTAGCTAGTGTTAAATATATTGGTGTGCATGATGTAACTAACTAACGTTAACTATATTGGTCTTAAATACCTTAGTGTTAAATATACTCATCTCTATGTGAACGGGATCAAATTCATTTAAGCATCATTTTCAATGCTCTCAACAGTTTCTTTTTAAGTTTTCAACACATCATTTTTTTGAAGATCCCACCTTCACTTCATCCAAGCTAAGGTCTAGCAAGTCATTCTACTTTAAAAGACTTTGCCAATAATTGTAATAGGATTTGTATTGATATAGAATATTCCTAAACTCAACAACATTTAGGTGAATGTCACAATTAGGTGCTTCTACTCTAAAGGGACACATAATTTTTAAGGGGACTCTTACATTCCTTTAACATAGACGTGACAATTGTTAGGTTTTTCAGTGTTATCCGAATCAATTCACTTTCTTCCTTAGATAGTCTCTTTGCATTGTCAGTTTCACTGTGAATCTTGAGTATGTTTAAGAGTATATTTAATTCTTCAAAGCCCCATGATAATATGTATTATTTGAAGGAATTTAAGTTTAACTACAATTATCTCTTGGATGTTTTTACACTAGGGTGTCATAGTTCTTAATAAAAAAAGTTTTTAATGTTGTGAAACATTTGCATTAATGGCATAATATAATAAATAGGGAAAATACCAAAAACTTTTTAATATACTTTAAATAGAATCTTTTGGAATCTTTGCAAAATATTTTATATTTTTTGAAATCATTTAACTAATGTAAATTAATCCGCTTACAAACCACGTCAGATGCATATTCCAGCTACACTACATATATTCCGTTTTGATTAGTCAGTTGCAGGACAGCTTCCCCCCTCTTTATGCAAATAATTAATACATTCCTAAAAATATATTTTTTCTAACCCAAATGTTCTCTAAAATCTGTTTTTCTCTTTTACAAATTTTTTTGAAAAGAAATTTTCTAAATTTTTGTACATTTATTCTTAGAATTATATTTTAGTTTAGCTGCTCTAAGCCTACAACAAAGTTTTTTGCAAAGAAAAAGGTGTCATGAGGGGCAATTTGGCAAAAAGGTTAAGAAATGTAAAGTCATCGCTACAATGAACAAATGAATTCATATTTTTGGAGATATGAAGATTAGGTTAAAGACTTTCTCACCTTTCCTACCCAACCTACCAACAATGCAAGCCAACCAGCCTACCATATGCCTTGTATGCACTTGTGAGACTAGTCACATTAGGGCCCATGTGACTACTGTAGTGTTAAATGTATTGGTGTACATGATATGACTAGTGTTAAATAAATTGGTGTTAAATACCCTAATTTTCAATGTATTGTTGTTAACTAATGTGACGATTCAAGGTGCAAGGTGTGATAACTTATTTCTGAAAATATGAATTGGTAGGGAATTGGATAGGCACAATCGATTTTGGATTATTCCTTGCACGAAATTGTCTATCTAAACAATAGGTTATTGAAGAGCCCAAAAAATGATTTCAGGACTTGACAAACTTTTCACTTTCAACGTTTGTATAAAAATTTCTACCAAGAATAAAAATATAGAATCGGATTGCCTCTTCATGATTTTTCCTTCTCTCTATAAAAAATAAGTCCTCACCATAACTCCCATTTCTAATATGCAAAACTTCTTATTATTTTCTTAGTTTGTGATATTTCTACCTTAGTCTACGAGTATACATAGTTGTTTTCTAATTTTCGCTTTTGTACCAAGTGTTTTCTAAGAACTTCAGATCATCCAAAAAGAACTTAAATTTACGTAAATAGCCAAAGAGCTACGGTAAATTCACAATACTCTACACAGTTTTATACACAACTGTTACGGAGCACTTTTGAATGCAAGCCAATGAACTCATGGATGTAAAACAGAAAATTGTTGCAACTCCTATATTCTATTGTATTTTGCTATATCCACACAATTCTACTGCATCTTGCACAAAAATTCAGCAGACATGATGCTGTTCATAACATTCAGTAGTCTTCAAGGAGGGTGTCTTTTGTTTCATCCACCTTTATTGTCTGTGCCCTTCCAGGGAGAGACTACAAAAACACTTCGTTTTTGAGGAGTTCCTAGGAGTTACGTGCTTGGATAGTAAAAAGGAGCCATAAAAGTAAATCTAAGGTAAACACTAAGGCAGAGACTTTGCGACTAGCTGCTTGTTTATAGAGTGACCACTAATTTGTAATTGAATGGACTATTGAATCAAATAAATAATTATACAACACTGTTGAATTGTGATTGAGTGCTTTGAATTCCTGTTCAGTATGGTTGATTGCTCTTGCTTAATGCCACATGCCCCATAGCTACTGATGTGATGACGAATATCCCACATCATTTCATTGGGGATGAAATGATGTGAGATATTCCACATCATTCTGTTGGGGAAAGGCAGTACTAACAAAGGCTACTGAATGTTATGTTCCCTAAATCCTTCATTCCAGATAACCGAATTACCACAACCAGCGTCCCATTTCGAGATACTTGGGATGTAAAGGGTGACAGGTCTATTTATTTGGGAAAAGGTATTCTCGGATGGGGGATTAAATGAATCTTAATACGACCCAATGCAACCATCTCCAGAATAGACAGTAGGAACGCGACCATGCAGGGCCATAAATTACAGAAAGAATTTAGAAATGCCATCAAGTAATTGGACGTATTAGAATGCAAGAGTCTGCGGGTTTTATCACGACCATGCAGGGCCATAAATTACAGAAAGAATTTAGAAATGCCATCAAGTAATTGGACGTATTAGAATGCAAGAGTCTGCGGGTTTTATCACGACCAAGCATTGTTCAGGACCTGGAGGAACTAAGTCCTACTTGCCCATGGCAGGCTTGCGCAGCGGGCAGAATATAGAGAGGGTAAACGGGAGTACATACAGTACAACCCAGTTACACCTTCCGTGAAAACTCCGCGACTAAGTGAAATTCCTGAACCGTAATAAAATAATGAAAGGTTCACACTCGAGTAAGTGATCCCTACCTTGAGAACTAGAGTAATCCTAAGACACCCTCAAAAATCCATGCACACGCTCCTCACGGCTAAACTACCAGCAAGACCTCATAGGCAAAGAATCTGTAGGGTGTTGATATTCTCAGCTGCGTAAACGCTCAGTCTCGTTGCCAACTTCTCGCACTCCAGTAATGAGAGAAATATCATGATCAAAGTTCCAAAGTTGGACGTGATCTTCGTGCTCGCAGTGTAAACTTGAAAATCTATGAGATGAGAACATCTGTCACAAAAACAACAACACCTCCGATAATCCAACAGCATCGACCAGAAACAGGGAGGATACAGTTGCTTCACATCCGCGAAATCTGCAGCGGCGTGATGAGTTCGTCTTCTTTTGCCATCACAGGCTGGAACATCTGCAAGTCCCGGCATCTTTCAGCAAATCGTTTGAGACATTCGTTTCCTGCCATGACACCTGTAGCGAAGGCACCATGGACAGTTCCAGGAAACCTCTCACTAGTAGCTTCCCCAGCCCAGAATAAGTTGTCAACTGGTGAACGTAATCGTTCATACAGACCATGCGGCTTTCCCACTGCATCGTAGCTGTAGCACCCCAGTGAGCTTGGGTCCGTCCCCCACCTCGACACCAGATAGTTGGTCTTCATCAAGAAAAATAGGTAAAAATTCACATGATCCATTAGCTTACTGCAGATGAAAGGCCCTGTAACCCCTAGTGCTAACCAGAGTAATATGATATCAAGAGATGGTAACACAAAACATAACGTAGCAATGAAACTAAATAGTATATATTATGCTTATCAAATAGATACTCTCTGCACTTAAGTTCATTCAAAACACATACCGGCTCTGCAGCATGTGGTAATATTCTTTTCAGCTGCCTGATAGCAAAATTAGCAGCAGCCTCGTTTGACAGTTGCTCAATGTCATTGGCAAGTTGGCCTGAAACCAGAGAAAAAGCACCAATCTTGGTTCAGTGATTATATCAACATCCCTTTGTGCCTTAAACTATACAATAATCTTATTGTATGCTGCTGGAACATACACGAGACAAAACAAAAAAGAGTTACCTGCAGGCATGTATACCAAGACCGGATATCCCGTTGCTTTGTGAAGATTCAGAAAGTAGCTGCAACCATACGAGGTGGGAGCAACAACTCCAAGAAACTCTACATTGGGCCAACATACTTTCTCAAAGAAGAGAGCAATCTTGTTCTCATTGCCCACAGCCAAATCAGCGATTGCTGCCTCCTTCCAATCGGGAAGTCTAGGCTCAAATCGCACTATATTTTCTTTTAAGACTCCCAGCGGAAGTGCTACAACACACGCATCTGCTTCAAATACCTTCCCATCTTCGGTGGTCACCCTCACTGCATGCAGGCGCCGACTGATCTTTGTAACCCTGCGAGGGAAATTTAGAGTATTCTGAGCTGAACATTCATGCAGAACATTTGACTAACAGTACCACGTTATTGAGTGAAGCAAAGCACGTGCAGCTCTAGAGATAACACCATCAAAGAATATTCCTCGGAACAATGCATTAGCAAAACGGAGACTCGTTCTACGACAAGGAGCGGCAAAATCATGTTGTACTCATCAAATAACACACAAATATCCGCAGGTATAAACATGCCACTTACCTGTGATTGAGCCTGATATCAAGACCTTCAGCAAGGGACGAGATAACAGGCTCGTAACCCCTCACCATCAAGCCATGGCCACCCTGAAGCAACTCTTCCTGCAAAACAAACCCCAAGTTACTCATCTTACTGGACAGCTGACCATCGTAATCTCAGAAAATGCTAAGGATGTGAATGATAAATGACCTTATAGATCATATCACCACGACAACATAAACTACAGAAAACACTTAATTTTACTTGACATCATGATACAAAGAATTCCACATATTAAACCACAACACCAACCTCATCCCAACTTTGAACGGAAATGTTGTCAGCATCTGCTGCAAACCAGCCTTCCATACGGCATAAATACCATTGCAAAACTTTATGAGCCATTCCCTCTTGTCTGCATGGGTCAGAATTTATAGGTTAAAATCGTAGCTACGGATCTATCATGAGTCACGCAAACTTGAAGAGCACCTTAGCGGACTTTCAGCAGTAAGTAGGAATTCTTAATCTGTAAAAGAAGAAAAGCCTGTAGGTAGACCCAACAAAAAAATAGGCAGAAAAAAATAACCAACCTCAATTCTGGCCGTCTCTCCAAGACTAATGTGAAGGCCTTAAATACCGATATGTCATCTGGGAGCTCATCTCTGAGTTTCTTTGTCTGAGTCAAACCAACGAAACGCTAGAAAATGAATGAAAGAGTAGGAAATGCCAAGCCTGAAAAATTAGCCAAGAGATAGGGTAATACTGGGGAGATGCTAGTCACTGTATTCCTGAAATGAAAAAACTAGATTGTAGTACAGAAAGGATGACCATCAACAAACACTTACCTCTTCCAGTAAACTCTCAAATACCTCGCCAACCTCACTGACCAGACTTTGTGGAACTTGGTGGCCATCCATGTCAAATAGCGCATAACTGAACAGGACAGTGGTTCAAAATTCAGAATATTGCAATTAGAGTTGGCCATTGCAACTCAGAGGCTGCTGAACTCCTAATACGGTATGCTGCACTGACCAAACCAAGAGCTACACTACCGACCTTTTAACAATCCGAGCCTTAATGCTCACTTTACGCTGATATTTCTCTTCCTTGCCATGAGATTCAAGCAATATGGTCACTCCGTGATAAATGCAGCTTGGTAGATTCTTATACGTGACAAACTCTCACAAGTGCAGACAGCGAAACCTACTTAAATAAGTACCCAAGATGCACCCTGGAAGCTATCCACAATCAACGGACACAAGTCCGCACGCCAGAATAGGCGCAAGTCAAAGTCAAAAGCAGCATTGTCTATATTATCTTACATGATACACCAAAATCAAAGCGGCATACCTCTCCAGGTCGTGATCGTACAGAACTGAGTTGTCACCACATGTTCGATACAAAGGTAACTTTAACTTGCCAATGACGGGTGCAAGAGGGTTGTCTTTGCATACTCCATGCAACCTATATCACAATGAAAGAAGTCACTGAAGGGCTCTGGAAAAATGGTGGTGCAGAAGAGGCAGATTTCAATACCAATTAATCCGGAACAAAGGCTACCAGTATACGATAAAGGATTATAGGATATATGATGGTCACAAAAAGTTGAAAACTGAATAATCACCATGAAGCCCCCATATCGACGGGAAATCCAAAAGAATAGTCAGTGTAGACACGGCCCCCAATCCGATTACGAGACTCCAACACCACAACCTGCAAAATACATAGCAACAACGACAATTACTTAACGTGATTGAATAAGGTCAACATCGGTATTGTCGTTAACACACTGCGTGTATTTAGTTCTGCATATCCGATCAACCTCCCAGTATATGAGAGCATTCGGAACAATCGTAAACACAAGGTATGGCATATTATCTAAAAACTTGGTCTCGTACCTTTCCCAGTTGCTGAGAACAATTAAAGGCAATCCAAATTGAGGAATCAGACATCGAATATATCTACTAGAGTTGTACCTTCAGATTTGAGTTGTGGAGATATCGCGCGGCAGCAAGGCCTCCAAAGCCAGCGCCAATAACGATAACTGTGGGGGTCAGAGATGTAGTTGTACCCCTTACCCCACAATTACCTGCGAGCATGTTTAGGAATCAGCCAAAAAAATGAACATTACATTTCTGTGGACAGAGGAGCCACAGCTGTAGGAAACTTCGAATTGAATTGGAACAGATAGGAAAAAATATTACCAGCAAAAAATACAATTACCAGCTGTTCAAAATATTCTCGTGAAATAATTAATGCAGAGGACAGGCATACGCAGACACAGGCAGTAGTCACGTTAGAACAGAGGGAAAATGTACTTCAATAACAATCTGGTTTAACAACTTCAAAATAAAAGGAAAAGAGTCATGTAAAATTACAAAACACAAATGATACTCTCATTGCACATTCTTAATGATCGACCAAACAATACCAATTTCTCAAAAACTTGCAAGAATACGAACTAGAACAGTCATTGTGGACCTAAAAATTCCAGGTAATCCATTACTACAATCGAAAACCTCATTCTGAATAATTTATTGATTTTCTCGTACTTCAAGGCCTGCCAGGTCAATAGAATTTACCAAACATCACAAAGATCTTATGATCGGTCAATATATAAATTAACGAATAATCAAGCGAAGACGACCGAAAGTAGGAAGAGAGCTAAAGTAATAACTAATTTTGGTAAGAACTGTCGTACAGCTGCTTACCTGGGATAACAAGTATGCAAGTAAAATTGTTCAGGGAAAGACTGCAAGCAGCGATCGTAATTGCTGCACCTAAACTCAATCAAGGACATCCAAAAAACTAAATGCAGAGCTTACAACTGCTCAATATTCAAGAACACGCCACTAATATTTACATTAGCTGAAATGGGTTAGCGCAGTAGGATTTCTACAATCTAATCACGGTTCCAAGAATGCTTTCAAGCTACCTCACGATCTAACCAAGTGGATCTCAACACTTCAGAATGAACACAGGTCAACCGAGATACTACTTCCTTCCGTGATGAGCACGCCATCTCTTAGATCTAAAATTCTTGGAACTTAAAAAGCAGCTATCGCTTGGACAAAGGAGCTAGCCCTTCATGACACGCATAATAGCCATAGAGATGACACGAGAGATACAAGCCAGGTAACAACGAAAGCCAAGAACCTCCAGAATATTGACTTCGTTACGAGATCGAAGGACCTACCTGCTTACGAACACTATCCTATGTACTTCGAAATTCGAGCTAATGCACGGTCTAAAGTAGACAAGCTACATCCAGAAAAGCGACAGTGATCCCAGAAAGAGAAAAACATACGAACGATCGCAGAACAGGGCTTCACAATTTAACCATAGTCGTCTGAAAGATCAAATGGCACTGAAAGTCAAGGGCTCACATGATGCAATCACAACCAGATCTAGGATGAGAAAGAATCAAATTCAATCACTAATAAGAAAGAGCGAAAGTCAAATGAGGGACTTAGGCTGCACGCTAAATTGAGGTCAAGGCAAGGCTCCAAAAATCCCCGGTCCTTAACGCACCAGGATCAGAACTGCAACTAGGTTCTTCAAGAGGTGGCTCTACAGGACTAGGAGTCAACGGAGACATGTTGGAGCGAGTGCCTGGTTCTTTGTTTTATTAAGGAAGGAACTGTAGAATTGTGCCAGCAGCGGATCGTGGGATTAATTCGAGATCGGAACTAGGAACGCACCAGATGCACTTCTGGCCTTGAGTTGTTCCGCGGGCGCCATAGATGGCGTTGTCTCCGCTGCGAATTATTGCCTTCCAGTTGTGAAGCCTCAAAGGAGCGCCGAGGGTGACTCAAAGCAATACAGGCACACATGCAGAGAGTGCTTGAAGGCCCCGTAAATTCAAGTTTTGTTCGGTTCGCGAAAAGCCTCGCCACGGCTTCTTCCTCCTTTCCTCCTCGCCCCTCCACCACCAAAGAACACTCCACACCGCTCTCCAGCGCTGCAAACCGGCTACTCCACCACAACCGTCTTCCGTCCGCGATCTCGATTAGGGTTTAAGTGCCACCGTCACCACCGATCGATCGATCGATCGTCCTCCACAGCCAAATTCCTCCCTGCAAATCTCACCACATATGGACTCACCGCTATTGTTCGGAAGCGATCGGCGCGAAATTCCTGACAAATCGAGGACGGCGGAGCGACTGAGACGTCTGTCGGGACACGATGCGCGACAGGGAAGACAGAGAGAATGTGGTATTCTGAGTTAGGGAACCGGCTATGGCGTTTCGAGCGCAGGGCCAGAGTGCGACAAAGCCTTGGCCTCGTTTGGGCCCAGGAGCAGACCGGGCCGGGTCGGGCTCCTTTGAACCGGTCCCGACGCCTCCCCGGCCTTGGAGTCCTTTCGCAACCGTCGCCAATGGGCGCGCGCCACGTGCCCGCGCCACCCTGGCGGGCCGTTCCAAAACGGACCTCGCCGCCCCCCAACTGCCCCGGAAAATTATACTTTACGGCACCAACTGCCCCCTTTCCAATTTGGTCTTCATGCCCCCATGCCGGCTGCTGCAACGAGATCCCAAGTCCCACGTCTGTCTGCGCCCCCTTGCCCATTTCGGCCTCCAAGCCTAGCTCCAACCCTGGACCCCAAGCCTGGATCCGAGCCTAAGAGCAGCTCCACCGCAGCCCTCCCAGGGTCCTCCCAACTCCAGAAGTAAATGAAAGTGCCCAGGGCTCTTCCAAAATAGCTCTTGACTCTGAATCCTAGCGTGTCAAGGAATGGCCCTTCAAATCACTATTTTGTTGACTATATCACTAATTAGTTGACTAAATCCCCACATTCTACTTGTGATTGGTCCATTGAATATTTAATGTGCACGTTTGATGTGTGAGGGGCCTCCAAGGGTGGGGGAATGTAAGTGCAAGGGCCCTCCAAATGTAAATGAATAATTTGAGCGAGTCATCTCTGGCGTGTAGGATTGGGGATGCTCTAAGCCTGGGCTCCAAGCCTAGGTTCAGTCTATTGAGGACATTGTGGGCGGCTGTCTTTGTACAGATATTTTTCTGCGGTGCCTCTTCATTTTGCCCTTCAAGTCCTCAACCCTGCCCTTTGTACTTCTCAGCCACCAAGTTTTCAATGTCATGCCATGTCTATGCAGTGCTTACGAAAGCCATGTCAGCACAGGCCAAAAACTACAACTACTGCAAGCCTCATCATGTCAGCCACTCGAGGTTCGATCCAATCGTTTGGATGAAAAGATGATGCATTGCCGACGGAAGTTGGTCATGTTCCACGTTCATCCACGATCATCCATCTACCGTTGCAACACACATGAGAAATGAATGTTCCTTGCAAGTACATTTATTATTTGTGTCCTCCAACCAACGCCGATGGATACTACCTAACAGTAACACATAAAAAGATAAAAAATAAGAAATGGCTAATTGAAAAATATGATAATTGAACACAATCTCAAAATATTTAAAAAATACTACATACAAAAACAAGAAAAATACTATGATGACAAAATATATGAACACTTCTTTTAACCATAAGAAATATATATTGCATATGTAAACCCACCTCTACATCTATCCAACGCATGCATATCAATAATATAACTCAGATAAAGACATAAACACAAAAACATCCACTGTGATAACAAAAACTAAATTAAAAGAATGAAATGTATCTATGATAGTGATGTACGTACACGTTGCCATATGCACCACGAGATTGATGCCTCAATACCCTAAACACCCCCCAACATTATACTCTTCATTCACAAATGGTCTCCTAAACCAACATTGTTATTATTATCTTATTATTTTTTGTGTTGTCCTTTTCCTAAAGTGAATACCGTAAGTGGTAGGCAGGGTCGGCAGAAAATAATTCCCCAAAAAAATGCCAAATAAATAAATATATTGAGTATTTTGTTAAAATCAACAAAAATAAAGTCAACAAACAACCGAAAAAAATAGAATAAAAACATAACACTCAACGAAAATCAAACAAATAAAATAAAACATTTAGCCGCCGGATTTTTTAATGTTAGATATTAATAGAAAGTTTATTAATAATTACTTTTGACAGTGCCGACCTCTATTGTTTCAACTTTTATTAATTACTTGACGTAAAAGTGCCGACCTTGCCTTCCACGTATGGTATAGAGTTTGTTCAAGGTAGTTGTACTCCTAAACGCATTCATGAGCAATACTCTCTAAAGCTTGAGGTTTGTGAATGTTGCAAGATTGAATTTTGATGTGGAGTCTTTAGAATAGGCTTTTAAACCTCTAAAGAACTAAAGGGCTCATTTCAAGTTTTTAACAATTTTGGGTAAACAATTGATAGCTTATGTTTTATGCTAGTGTACATAACAAAAAATTTAATGTACTGAGAGTTTCATCAAATTTGGATGAGTAATTACAAAGCCATGTCTCGGGCGATGCACTTTGCATTATGTTTGAGAATTATTTGCGTTCGTGACCCCCTCTAAAAACTGCGTATATTCAAAGGTTTATGTGCCTAATAACCTTTGTACATAGATCCATTCCGTTCTAAATATATATATTTAATGTAACTACACGTCAAATTTTTCAGATCTAAATATGTCTATTATATGTATACTTTTTATAGTATTGTTCAAATTAACACCCCTATTGTGCACTCAAATAATTTAACTACTTCTACATCAATGTGGAAGTGCATGATTACTTCAATAAAAGCCTTTAGTTTAGGAAATAAAACATGATATAAAATGAATTGAAAATCGTGTCTTTGGATATGTCCAAAATACAATAAAAGGTTTTCATTTGACACAAACAACTACAAAATTTGTACACAACTTGAATGGATACAATACATAAAGCTTAGAAGATCCCATTTTTACAACTTTGGCATATGCTCTCTTGCACTTGAGAAATGATATTTTCTACATAGTTGCTTCAAATGCTTTTTGTTGAACCTATTTTATGCTTGCATTGTTTTTCAAATTTCTTCTAAAATCCAACAATTATTTTCAATTGTTCAATTACCAAACAATTAGAAATTTTGAAAAAGTCTATACATGCATTGGGGATCATTTTGAACAATAAAGAGAACTAAAAGTGCCAAGGCACATCAACCTCAATTGTTGGCTACAGCCACGACACCGGTATAAGCTTGTCAGGGTTTGATGTGTGAATATAGCAATGTGTGAACAATATCTCATTACAAAAGTTTCGAGATACAACTACGCTCCTACGGCGCTAATAGCTCTGCAGTGACAAAATACGGCTACGCTCTTAACTTGTTTATTATTATTTGAGTGTGAACAAGGTCTCAATTCAACTTAAATTTAGGATAACTTGTCGAGTAGATGCACGTGGGAGGCGTGTGCCATGGTTTACGGCTCCCAATGGTGTCTCTTTTTTGAACGTGGTAATCAATGTCTATTCCCTTTTGTAAGCCATTCTCATAAAGCCACATGTCTCTTCATCAGCGGAGCCTGGATGCCACAACTACATGGGCAACATGTTAGGGCCAACATGAATGAAGAGTCTCTTGGGAGAAGTGCTCCCAACTTTCGAATGTACTTCGAATGAAAAAATGCCTTTTTAAAAAGGTAAACTCTTCTGAACAATGGATAGTAGCCAGAGAGGCCTTAGACAATAAGGGTCAAAGGAAAATATTTAAATAATATTTGATGGAGGGGTGTGTACGCAGGCTGACGATCCCTTCTTAAATTTTTATTTTTTTAAAGTAAATTGGAGGCTGGTTTGCGTGGCTCACAGCAAGCTGACCCTTCCAAAGTTCCAACATAACTTACCCGGATGTCAGATTTGGCAAGGAATAATTATAAAAAGAGAAGCCCGAATATTAAGGAAAGTATTTTCCATTTTTTATTTTTAACTTTAGTTGAGGGTGAAAAATATAATCTTAGAGAATATATATAGAATATTAGAGAACTAGTGGGAGCCGTGCCGTTGAGTATTGATTGAGCTTAGGTTGTCTCCTCGACGGATTCCAGCGCGGAACAGTCCACTGAGGCAAAGCGAGCTGTATTGTATAATAGATATTCAACATCAATTGGACAAAACAATTAATTATTTGGTATGACCTATCAATCATGACGGTTGAGTGCTGTAACAATTCTTGGATCTACAAATGTTCATTGTTTTAGAGATTATTCATGTCTTTTTGCAGAAAAATATCAATTTGATTCCAATTTCTTTTATCTCACCTTGTACGGGTTTATTTCAAGTGGTGGTTGAATTAGAGAGAAAATTGTAACAAATTTTGGTATAGGAACAAAGAATTTTACACCACCTTTATCTTTTTTGTATTCTTATTCAAATCATTATTTGGTTGTATCTATTTTTGAATCTTATTTGTCTCCTTATTTGTCTCTAAATTTCCACATCTCTCTTTAGCCTTAAACAAACAAAGAATACAATGGGGGCAATCCATAATAATATATAAATTTATTAATCACGCCTATAACTTATTAATAATCGTTCCTCCCAAAGAAAAGAACATAAAACAACATCAAGGATGCAGGCCCCACCTGCACCATTGCAGTGTTGGGCCCGCTGCAGTCACTACCTCAAAGCCACCTGGCCAATGGTGTTGATAGAAAAGCAAATGGCCTTGGCCAATCTAGTCCATGCCCTAAAATCGCTCGTGGCACATATTTTATTTTATTAAGAAAAATAAATTATGTGCAACAAGTTGGAATTGCACAATTGAGCTAGAACATCCACATGTTGCTTGACCCACCCTACGAAATTCAACTCTTTTATGTGCTTGTGGATTGTTCCACAAATTTCCAAATCCAACACAATTTAAGAATCTAACTTCACTTTATCAACAACTTTCCAAAGCAATAATTATTGCATGTTTTAGTTCACAAAATCGCTTTTTCCCCCATTATTCTCTTGTAACTATACCTTTAGGACTTATTTGTCCTTTTAAAGGTTAACCCTTAATGCCGACACCCCTCTTCAAAATTGAAGAATTGCAAAGATGCATTATAAGAGATGCAACTAAGAAGGATATTTTGAACGTGATGTATGAATAAATGTTGTACAATGTGAATTTTAGATTTTATCCATAAGGCTATATCTACAATTGCAATCACCAATATTTTAGTATAAAATTCAATATTTTCTTTTTTAATTTGATTGTAAATAAAATATTGACAATATGTGGATTAGATTTGTAGTGATGTGTTGAAATGTAATACTCTAATTGCAGTGATTTTTGGAGATTTTTTGGTTGCTTAATTTTACGAGTTCATTACTGTAGCTTGCAAGCGGTCATCACACCGGCAGTTCTATAATTTTTAAACTAAGATCTTAGAAATTTTTGGCAAATCATTGGATCATAAAACGAGGCATAAAAATTTCACATATCATCCCCTTACTAATCGGATGATACATGCATGAATCTAACTTCCCATAAAATCTATAGTAAAAAAATTCACAGTGCAAAAAAGCACATGACGGATGAAAAAATGGAGTTTGATTTTGCAAATTATTCAGAAAATGGATGGTTTGGCGCTTAGGGTTCAATAAAATGACCTTCTTAGATAAGGAACTATGAGGTGTTCATTGTGTTCCGGAAGACCATGACATTGACCTAAACTTTGTTCCAAAATAAAACCATGGCTTTCAAGTGTACTCATTGATTGTTAGCAATTAAGCTTCGCACGTGCTTAACAATTGCTTTTGGGCATTGCAGACAATTTGGCACCTTAATCTATAGATTTTGATTGGGTTGATCATGGATGCTAATTATGAATTATTTTCACGGATTTTAGTCATGTATACACTTTTTGGCAGCCAAAATACTTCCTCTATACTGACTTAATTCATACATTTGCATTACAAACGACATACTCCCTTTGTAATCATTGGATTAAACAAAATCTATGGATTTCAATGAAATCAAGGTCTTTTTACGGGAAGGAGTAGAAGGATGGTTTTCTAAACTGGTTAGAGCGTCATGCAAAGGTCACAAGTTTGAGACATGATGAGGGCATCTTTTGGTATGTTCCATTTTGGCCACAGTCTTATGTAGTGTCAATTAATTTACAGTTCCTGCGGTTTTAGGGGGCCTTCCGAACTTGTTAGGGGTAACGTCGAGGCACCTAAAACCGATAAGTTAAGACATTCACTATGCATGGGATAGTGAATCAATATTTTGAATATTTTCCTCTTTTAGCAATAAGAAATTAAGAAGTTTTCATATTTAATTTATTTATTTAGATAATTATTTGAATAAGCACAAATTTTCAAAGTGAATTTCATAAGTTTACCTAAAACCGATCACATGCACTAATGTACAAATGAGGTACATCTTCCCTTTGAAAATCTAGAAATTAGGCAAGAATTTAGGGTGGTTGGTTTTGGGTACCTGGTCGGTTTTAGGTGCCTCGACCTTAGCGATCTTTAGAAGCATGACCAATTCAAGGTGATAGATAGCTCGTGGCAATGGGACTTCTAAGCTCACTTGGTTAGAGTGCCGGGGGGGTTTTGTTGTTGTTTGTTGTCTCTGCCCCACCTGGGGAGAGATTATGGAAACGCTTTTTTTTTAAGCAGTTACATGGCTGAACAATACAAACAAGGAGTAAGAGTAAATTTAGGGTAAATACGAAGGCAGAGACTACACGACTAGCCGCTTGTATCCTTTCTTTTGCTAAATCTTGTGGTCTGGTTTGACTCTACCCGGTAGCTCTTTTGGGTGGTTGGGCTGCGTGGCTCGTGACCTCAATGCTTAGACAATGTACAGATTTCATCCATGTTTTCTCATCCAACATGCACTTTTTATTGTGTGAATTTTTTACTATGGATTTTATGGGAAGTTAAGTTAAATGGATGATTTGTGAAAAAAATGATGCCTCATTTCATGTTGCAATGATTCACCAAAAAATTCTAAGATCTTAGTTCAAAAGTCTTCAAAAGTGCTCTTAAAAAACTCAACTCATTAAATCAAGCAACCAAAAATATCTCCAAAAATTACTACATGTAGAGTATTACATTTCAGCCTATCACATCAAATTTCATCGATAGATTGTCAATATCTTATTCGTAATTGAATTACAAAAGAATTATAAATTTTAAGTTTTAAACTTTATACAAAATATTTTTGATTGCAATCATAGATTTAACCATATGGATAGAATTTAAAATTCATAATGCACAACTTTTATTTATACATCAAGTTCAAAATATCCCTCTTGATTGCATTTTATAATGCATATTTGCAAAACTGTCTAATTTAGAGAGGGTTGTAGGCATTTATAGGTGAATCCCCCATATTCCGGTTTTAACCCCTAAGTGACCAAATGACCATTTTATAGTCGATTTCTAAGATGAAAAAAATATTTCTATATAGAATAAAATATATTTCAAGGTTCAAATCAAGTCTACTTTCTAATCCAATTTTAATCATGTCAATTTAACTAAAACTCCACCAAGGAATTTTTTTTCAAAGACAAACACCTCAATATTGTCCTAGTGTAATAAAACTTACTATTTTTGGAAATTAATGATGTTCTATCCTTTGTCATCGACTTCATAGACAGATAGATAGAAACGTCACTCCTCTTTCAAGGCCGGTGTGAATAAACTGTCTGTTTGTAATGACAAAGACCCGATGCCCTTAGACAAAGGGACATTGGAACAAAACTATTCTTTCCTATTGGGAATAGTCACTCTAGTGACCAACATCAATAAATAAAAGTAACTAGTATCAACCCGTAGGGATAATTTGTTGGGTTTAACTTGGAGTTTGGTTAGAGATTGCCAAGTTATGAATGTTGTGGTTGGTTGGTGAAGGACACGATATTACAATTGGATGGTCTAGGTTTGATTTTTGATGAGTTCTTTTGAGCAATGTTGTAATGTTGTATACATGACTTGGTCTTGCTAATGAGTTATTATGGCAAGAAATTTTGTACCAATCAACCAAACCCGTTCTACCTATCTGAGACAAGGGTTTTTATTGTACTAACCAGAAAGAGTCGTTGTAACCACTACCCCTTGTTTGGTTTCATTAGTGAAAGTGGGTCCAGGTTTAGTAGGAGCGGTTGGTTATTTTCAATTTTTCTTTTATATAGGATAATGGATGTTGCATGATGTATTGCAATGGCATTTATTCTTTTAAAGGTGTTTTAACGGAGGTGTTTAGTAATTTTAATTTTTTTCTAGGAGTATCATAGAAGGGGTGTATGTTGTTCCTCTAGCTCCGGCGGTGATGACTACGAGCCATTCAATTTTCCATCCTTGGTTAGTAATGCTATTAATTACTTGTTGGTATTTTTTCTCGAATTTTTGAATTTTATTGTTAGTTGTTTGTTGTGAGAATCTATCATTACAATAAGTGAACTTGATAAATTGTATGGTGAGATTGTCTTTTGGATGTAGTAGTGGGACACTTTGGTATGGCAGCCCTTTAATGCAAAGTATATCATATTTAAATTTGGCATTGCCGTGACATCTTCGCGGTCCACATGTACAGTGGGCTACCAATCAAAATGTCGTTTTCGAAATCGCAGTGAGAAAAATTTCAAGACTGCCAACTTTGAAAGCCTCCCGAGAGCTCAAAAATTAGTATTCTCCCACGAAATTTTTACCAAAGCATTATCTTTAAGTTAATTATATGCATACCAAATTTCAAGGCCAAAAGATGCACCGACAAAACGTTATTCAAAATCTACCAACATTGGTAGCAGTGGAAAAAGTTTCACTGCTACCAACTTTGACAGCCTCCCAAAGTTTGAATTTTTTTTTTTTGCCATGAAACTCTTGGAACAAAAACCTCTTTATACTAATAACATGTGGTAAAAATTTCAAGGTCAAAAAATTAATACAAAAAAGGATATTAACAATCTACCAACGTGTGTAGTTGTGGGAAAAAATGGGGGAAAACCATTTCATTGCTACCAACTTTGACACCCTCCCAACGGTTGAGAAATTGTCTATTTACCATGAGATTTTTGGCACAGCATGATCTTTATGATAACAACATTCATGCCAAATTTCAAGGCCAAAAGATTCACCAAAAAAAAGTTATTAAAAATCTACCAACATTGGTAGCTGCTCTGGAAAGTTTTTCACTGCCAACTGAGAAATTGTCTATTCACCATGAAGTTTTTGGCATCATCTTGCCATCATCCTGCCTCAAAAGAAATCTCACATACCATCATCTTGCCTCACAAAAAAAAACTCAGATACCATCATCCTGCCATCATCCTGCCTCACAACCTCACTCACTGAGGAAAAAGCCTCACTCACAGCCTCACTCACAGCCTCACTCACTCATATACTGAGTAAAAAAAAGCTTCTTCATGCATGTATGGTCTCCAATTTTTAAACAAGTGGAGTCTTTGAGATGTGACAAGTGCACACAACTAAATTTGGCTATCCTTGATTTTTTTAAGAAGCGTTTATGCTAAGAGATTGCATCATCTAGAGAATTTCAATTTAGAAGCATGTTTATTTGACAACTACACACGTTGGTAGATTGTAAATAATTTTTTTTGTATAAATATTTTGACCTTGAAATTTGGCCCACTGTACAAGGGAAAAACCAGGGAAGTATTGTGTTTTCTTGTGGGTTGTTGTTGAAGGTGCTTGTGTTCATGAGAATGTAGCATCTTGATTTATGTATTGAGAGTATTAGTTGTCTTAGTTCCCATATTATTTTATTATGTCTTTTAACTCTAAGTTAGAGCAGTATGTGATGTTGGTTGCATTTGAGGACATATAGCTATGTATCTGCGCCTAAAGAGTTGCATACATGACATGTGATTGATGGGAATCTTTATATACTAAAGAATAATTGTTATCTAGCCCATTTACTAATGCTAGCGACCAATTTAGAATAGAATGTCTAGTTTTAACCAATCATACAAAATTTCAAATTTTAAAAAAGAAATTGTAATTTAGGTGAATATTCAACAATAAATGCTTCTAAACTCATTAAATGAGTATCTACAACATTTTTTGAAATTTTGACTGTATGGATATTACTAAACGTCATGCTTCTCATTTATTGTGTTGGAACAAACCTCATCAAAGTTGCGAGCAAAGTTGCAAGTAACATTTTATAACACATCTAGGTTTTGCCCTTTACCCCTTTGTCATTTAGGGATTATAGCTCAATTGGTTAGAGCGTCGTGCTAACAACGCGCATTACAAAACAATGCACGCCTCCAATCAATGTCCGTTAACTTAGTCTAATTGTTACTACATGCAAATTTAAAATTTAAAATTAAATAAATTAAATATTTAAAATAAATAAATAAAAACAAAATCTAGTCTGACATGGCCGAAATGGTGCCACATCAAATTTCATTTTAAAAATACTTTTTATAAAATATTTTATTATTTTATTATTTTTATTGTTTTTGCATGGCAATTGGGTTGAATTAACCCTTTAGTGCGCCAACGTCCATATATTGAACGACAAACAAATTGAAATTGTTCGGATCTCATTAGATTGAACAGTTTTCATCACCAAAATTACTCTTGGTTCTTGTGCAGGTTGACAATTCTTTGAACAGCTTGGATCTTCAAAATAGGTTATTATGATTTTTAGAAAAATAACACAATCGGTTTATGTCAAGTTTCATTTTTAGTTCAAAAAGTGAGACCTCAAACATGATTTTTCAAAATAGGTAGAATCAAATAATGAAAACCATACCATCTCGTAGGGCATGTTATTCCAATTTCATTAGATTTTTTTGAACTTTTTTTGTGTTGATTTGGGATTTTTAATTGAATTTCAAAAGAAAACCTTTCAAAATTTAATAAAAATTATTAATAAAAATTATGATGCATTTAACCGTATAGATGTGATATTCACATCGACATTTACAAGTTATCATTGTACATCTACTCCATTGTAGGGTTTCATCAAATATTTTATAGTGCATCTTTGAAAACAGTGTAGAATTGGTACGTTAAAGGGTTAACAGCCTTTTGGAATTTTTTTTAATGAAGGTCACAGGTTCCAAACCTGTAGAGGGCGTCTTTTGACATATTCTCTTTTAGCCACGGTTTTGGGTCCTGACGCCCTGCATGCCAAGTGTCAACTGCCTCGCAGTAAGTGTGCTTTTAGGGGGCTTCCCCCAATACCGTGTGCCAATTGGCATGGACATTTGTATTGAGCTCCCTTTCCCTTGAAGCTGAGTGGCTGGGAATTGGTGTGGAATCCATTACTGTATAAATTCACAGAATCACCTCATATGAAATGGCTACCGTTAAGGTAGAGACACCCATAACCGACAGGTGACCAAAAACCGATATATTCTAATTTCTAGATTGTGAAAGAACAGATGTACCTCATTTGTACATATCGGTTATGGGTTCTGAAGTACTTTTCACTTTGAAAAATTGTACAAATTTCAATATTGGGAAATAATTCATGGAAAAATTTGCATTCTCCGCAAAAACTAACTTCCAACCCGGGAAAAATATCACCCTATTAATAGCTGGTCCAGAAATAGTGTAGGTAGCTTAAGTTATCGGTTTTAGGTGTCTTGACCTTATTGTGGAGAATGCTCTGAGATTCATTCACTGCAGTACGGCAACAAGGCAAGAATGTTGTAAATGTAGAAATGTACCACCTTCGGCACTTTTTTGTCAATTTTTTTTCTTCTTAACCCCTAAATGACGGGGGGTAAGGGCAAAACCTAAATGCGTTATAAAATGATGCTTCTACAACTTCGATGAAGTTTGGTTCAAAAGAGAAAATGAGAAGCACGATGTTTAGTAATAATCTGTACGGTCAAACTTTCAAAAATGCTCTAAATACTCATTAAACGAATTTAAAAGCATTTATCCTTGAATATTCACCAAAATTATAAATTTTATTTTTAGAATTTGAAATTTGGAATGATTGGTTGAAACTAGACATTCTATTCTAAAGTTCAAAAAGGCAAAATTTTAGAAAGAGGGAACATCATTACTTTCCCGAAATAGTAAGTTTTGTAACTCTAGGACAATGTTGAGGTGTTTGTCTTTGAAAAATTCTCCTTGATGGAGTTTAACTCGGATTGACATGATTCAAATTGGGTTGGAAAGTAGACTTGATTTCCTACTTGAAAATATTTTTTATCTTTAAAAAAAATTCCATTCCAAGCAGCCCGTTAAAAAAGGGCAGCGACCATAAAATGGTCGTTTGGTCACTTAGGGGTTAAAACAAGTTCCGGCAAGAGTGAATATTATGTTAAATTCATTTTTTTTCCTTACAAATTTCTTTGGAAAAATCATTTTCCGAAATTTTCAGCATCTATTTTTAGAATTAATTTTCGCCAAAGGTGTTCCTAGGTTAACCCTTTAGTGCCCAGCTGACCACATTATGGTCACTACAACGTCCGAAATGCAAATAGCAGAGAATCCGTGATGAATTGGAACTTCAGTTTTGAAGTTCAGATTTGCCCACATACATTACGCACCTTCCAGAAAAATAAATTTTCAATTTGGAATTGTACAACTATCAAAATACCTATCAACAGAACGTGAAAATACTGCAAATACTTGAAAATTCGGTAAATACTTACAAATACAACATATGTATTGTGTAGTATTTTTGTGTTTGGAAGTTTGTTATCTTGTTTAATTTTTTTGGATTGTGTTCTCTTCTTCATCTTCCATTAGTGTGTGTAATCCGATCTTGACTAATGTACCCACTCCTGTCAATTTTCAGCGTATAAAATTTTGTCCTAAACCGTACATGGACAAGTCACTTTCACTTATAAATCTCACAATAATTATGTGTGAGTCTATTTTTGATATGAAAGATTGCAACGGAGAGGTGTTGACATAGGGCATAGCTGAACTTCTTTGCTTTTATTTTTGAAAATTTACCTCAAATTCTATTTAACTTTGAAGTCACACACCCCCCAAAATCTCGTTTTTGAGCGTGCATTATACAGTTCAAATACATACTATAATCTTCCGATCCCACCATCGGATGATTATCAAAATTTGATAAAATGTGTGCTCTCGAGTTGAGAATAGAATTGTACGGTTACTTTCTAATTTAACCCATTCTATTTTTGGTAGTCTCAACCACAGTGGAAAAATCTACTGAAATCCAGGTCTCTGAGCTACAGTACCCTGGGCACTAAAGGGTTAAGATAAACTCCCATCCTCCAAGAAATAATTTTCCAATTTATTATTATTTATTTATTATTATTTTTAATTTTTAATGTAATATGGTCTTCTTTGCAATTCATATTGGATTCAATACATAAGATAGATTAGTACCGTACGTGGAAGGCAGGTCAGCATAAAACAATTCCCCCCAAAAATGAGAGAAAAAATGTCAAAAAAATTCATAAGTTTATTAAGTGTTTTGTTGAAATCAACAAAAATATTGTAAAAAAAAAAGCCGAAATAAAATAATATAAAAACATTACACTCAACAAAAATCGTAGACAAAAAAATGGAATAAAACGTTTAGCAGCCGGAATTTTTTAATGTTTTCTATTAATAGCCAATTTCTTAATAATTACTTTCGAAATTGCCGACCTTCATTGTTTCAACTTTCAGTAATTATTCAACATGAAAATGCCGACCCTGCCTTCCACATACGGTAGTTGGTTTGGTACATTAGTACTATACAGTTAATTTTGAATTTTGGCACTACAAATATTTCTTAAGATTCCCTTTCCAACTCTAATCTTATGAATTACCGGTAATTTGTATTGGATTGGCTACTACTATAAACTTCTTTATACATTAGTCACATAGCTCTTTTAAATCTTTAATATATTTTTAATAATGAAATACTCAAGCATAAATATTTTTAAACTAAAATAATTTTAAAATAATATTTTCTATAATTTAATTAACTTTTTTTAAATTTTAAAAATAAAATAAAGAGTTTAATAAAAATTTAGACTTTGGCACGAAATTCAAAATGGCCCTTTGGAGGCTTCAAAACTCATCTAATGTACGCATTCTCTGAAGATTGAGAATGAAAAAAAAGAGGTGGTAGGCAAAAGTCTGACTTTCCAAGTCAAATCGAGACCTTGATTTTTAACAAGAAATTTAGAGATACTAGTCTTAGGCTAGTGGGAATGCTCTAACCGCTAACTTAAGCCTTTGAGGCGCATACGTCCATGTAGTGAATGGTGAACATAATCAAAGTGCTATTTTGGCTATACACATGGACGATTTTCATTCATCCAAATATTTTATTGGTTCTTGTGCTAATTGACTATCATTTGCATGGTAGGAGTATTCAAAATAAGATATTATGAATTTTTTGAAAAACAACAAAATTGGTTTATATCAAGTTTCATTCTTAGTTCAAAAAGTGAGACCTTAACCTCTAAAAGGCCGAGGGGGATTGGACAAAACGTAGATGTGTTATAATGTGCGCATTCCATATGTTTGATGAATTTTGGTTTAACCCCTAAAGGCCCTTAAAAGCCAAAATGGCTTTTTGATGTTTCGAGCAGCTTAGATGGAAGGTCTAAATTAAGAATTTAGACTATAATTTGGCGTGGGCGTGGTCACACATACAAGGTGTGTGGGGTAAAACTTACAAAGTCAAATTCGGATTTTATAATTTTTTTATTGAAATTTTTGGTTTCAAGTCCAACTGGGGCAGAAAAAAACTTTTTATTACAATCATTTTTTCAAATTTTTTTTTGGGAGACATGCTCTTCACCACATTTAGGCTCAGAATTTGAAGTGACCCATGTTGATTATATTCTTGGCTTGACAAGGGCAGCCTCCAAAATAAAGAACAGCAACCTCCAAGGTTTTTTGTAATTTCACATTCTTTTCTTTCGAAATTTGTCAAAATTTGAGATTTTGAAATTTAAAAAAAATAATTTCGCCTAAAATTTATAAAATCATAGAGGTACCTAATCACCGTTCATTTTTTCCAAAAATCAAATACAATTAATGTGATGCATGTTTCACCAAATTGCCATTTTTATACCTTCTTCCGGAAATTAATTTGCATGAATGTTTGAAACGCGTAATGAGTCTCTAAAATTTTGCATAAGCGTACCCAACTTAGTTATCTACGTGGAAAAAAATATGAGCAAAATGTTTGGAGTAACAATCTTCAAGTCCCCCTTTGCACTATGGAGACAATGCCTCCCAAGCAATGCCCAGAAAAACTTTTGCACAAACTTTGGATGTTATGATCTTGCAAATGATAAACATCCAACGGTCAATTTTTGAAACAGTAGCTATGAATAGGCTTAGGTACAAGATCTTACGGTTGGAATTCTAAAAGAAGTAAAAAAACTTGGCTCACATCCCCTGGAGTACATAGAGGTAGAAAATTGTAGTTTTGAGGTTTCAAGCTCCTAAAAACACAAGGAACTTTAGAGGTTAATAGAAAAAATGTAAGGCATCAACTCTAAAAATTATCCGTACGGTCAAAATTCCAAAATAACTTTAGATAAATTTTTAATGAACTTAAAAGCATTCACCTTTGAAAATTTCTTATAAATTATAATTCTCACTTTTAGAATTTAAAATTTAGCATGATTTGTTAAAGTTGGTTTATCTATTGTCAACTTCAAAAAAGCAGTTGAAATGATGGACAAAACATCATCATTTTTCT
The DNA here is from genome assembly GCA_022496805.1 of Pohlia nutans. Lineage (NCBI taxonomy): Eukaryota > Viridiplantae > Streptophyta > Bryopsida > Bryales > Mniaceae > Pohlia > Pohlia nutans. The sequence goes on along the minus strand of CM040091.1, from coordinate 12,009,460 downwards.
CAAACAACAAATTTTAGATCACTAAGACAATGTTGAGGTGATCCACTTTGCAAAATTCTCTTGGGTGAAGTTTAACTCGGATTGACATAATTCAAATTGCCTTGAAAAAAAAAAAACACTTGATGTAGTATTTTAAAATATAAATAAATAAGTAAATAAACAAATAAATAAATATATTTAGAAACATATTTTTTGTTTCAGGTAGCTTGATAGATTCAGTCAACGACCAGAAAATGATTGTTTGAGCATTTAGGGGTAAAGCATGATTTTCCAAAATAAGTAGAATCAAATAATGAAAACCATACCATCTCGTAGTGCATGTTTATTACAATATTTTCTAATTTTCTTCTTTTTTGGTTAATTTGGAAATTTTAATAAAATTTCAAGAGAAAACCTTGAAAATTTAATTAATTTTTTTAAATTAAAAATATGATGAATCCAACCGTACAGATGTGATCTCTGTACACCAACTCCATTTTTGTTAACCCTTGAACGCTCTTGCGTCCAATATCTGGATGATGGACAGATTCAAGTTACTGGATTCTCATCCAAATTGAACGGTTTTCATCCAAATAATTTTCTCTTGGTTCTTGTGCAAGTTTACTATCTATTGTGCGGTTTGGATATTTAAAATGGGTTATTATGATTTTTGGAAAAATCACACAATTGGTTTATGTCAAGTTTCATTCTTAGTTCAAAAAGTGAGACCTAAGACATGATTTTCCAAAATAAGTAGAATCAAATAATGGAAACCATACCATCTCATAGAGCATGTTATTCCAATTTCATTACAATATTTTAAATTTTTTTGGTGTTAATGTGGGATTTTTAATCAAATTTCAAGAGAGAACCTTGCAAAAATAATTAAAAATACTTAATAAAAAACATGATAAATCCAACCGTACAGATGTGATCTTCACGTTGACATTTACAACTTTGTTTTGTACATCAACTCAATTTTTGGTATTCATCTAACATTTTATAACGTTTCTTTGAAAACATCGTTGAATTGGGACTTTAAAGGGTTAAAGGGTTAACACCTAACTGCCCAAGCAGGCGTTTTTGGCCTGATGTACAAATTTCATCCGTATTTTCTCATCCGTCATGCACTTTCTGTGGTGTGATTTTTTTACTGAATTTTTTATGGGAAGTTAGCTTCATGTATGTGTGATTCGATCGAAAAGGAAATAATTTTTGAAAAAATTATGCCTCATTTTGTGTTGTAGTGTTTCACCGAAAATCTTGAAGATTTTGGTCTAAAAGTGTTCTAGAAAAAAAAAACTATTAAAATCAAGCATCCAAAAAATCTCCAAAATCACTACACCTAAAGTACTACATTATAACCCATCACAACAAATTTCATCCACATATTGTCAATATCTTATTCGTAATTGAATTACAAAATAATTTTTTATTTTATGTTTCAAAATTTATAAAAAAAGATTAGTGATAGCAGTCATAGATCTAACCGTATAGATAGAATCTAAAATTCAGAATGTATAACTTTTATTCATACATCAAGTTCTAAATATTCATATTAATTGCATTTTATAATGCATCTTTGCAAAACTGTCTAAACTGGACATAGGTGAGGACGTTTAGGGGTTAATAAGTGTGGATTATAGGTACACTGACTCTGTTGATGATTGATAAGGTCGAGGCACCTAAAACCGATAACTTAAGCCACTTACACTATTTCTAGACCAATCATTAATAGGGTGATATTTTTCCCAGGTTGGAAGTTAGTTTTCGCGGAGAATGCAAATTTTTCCATGAATTATTTCCCAATATTGAAATTTGTACAATTTTTCAAAGTGAAAAGTACTTCAGGACCCAAAATCGATAATATGCTCTAATGTACAAATGAGGTACATCTTTTCTTTCAAAATCTAGAACTTAGGCCAGATCGGTTTTGGGTACCTGGTCGGTTTTAGGTGCCTCCACCTTATTGATGTATCACACCATTTACTCAGGCTGACTGTACAATACAGTGAGTAGGACTGAAATTGGGCAAAACCTGCATGAAGAGAAACGAGCGGAGGCCAGGTGTCGGCACGAGAGGCACAACTAAATGCCTTGTCAGGACTCAAAATCTCGTCACCCAGTGAGCTGCTTCCACGTATGACCCCTCATGGCGGTGCATGTACATGTCACGCCCCATGGCATGGCCATGATGCCTGCATTCAACGGACCGACTCGACGCTTGCTGCCGCTGCTAGTGAGACTTGCAGTAGCAGCGATGGCGTCCGATTAGAGCCCGATGTCTACTCTTTCCTCCGGGAATCCGCAATCAGGGATGGCGCAGCAGAGTTTCCAGCAATCTAAGCACCAGGTGAGAGAAAAAGTTGAAAAAAAGAGGCACGGAATTGATGATTTTTTTTCGGTTGATTGATTGTAGTCATCTTTACAGGACGATTTGGTGTATCTTTGGATGTGGACACTGAAATCTTGAATTTATTACGTTAGAGTACTGGAAGTTTCACGTTCTTGTCATGTTGAGTTTGAGGCGGTGGAGATTGAACACTTTAATAATTTTCTTTTTTGTAGATGAAACCGCATGTGCAGCACCAGCAGCTGCAGATGTTCTGGCAACAGCAGAACCAAGAGATGGAGCAGCTAAATGGTGTAGTAACATTTTCTTTCTTTTTGAATTTGTGTTCTTTCTTTTCGCTCTGTTTTTTGAGATTCTACTGTAATCATAAGCTGTTTTTGAATAGGCCATGACTTCTTAATGTAGAGAAATCCAGCAAGTCGGAGCTGCTCATGACACATCTTACAGGTTCGTTCTTACTTTCCTTCCTCTGCAGTAATTCACATAGCTGGAGATTACCTAATTCTTTCGGTTTCTGTACTTAGTGTTTCTCGTGCTTTAGCTCATCTGTGAAAGTTAGTCAGTGAAGGGGTTCATGTTTCAGAGTCTTGTAGTCAATGAAGGCGATTTGATGAAATTCGACTTCGTGTATGTAAGATATTGTCTTAGAGAATGGCTCAACCATTCTGACTGAGCTATGTCGGTTACCGTTGAATTGGTCCTTTTAGGTTTTGAAGTTTTTTTGGAACTGTTCCTGAAAGGAAACCTGTTTATTATTTTTAGGCTGGCAAATAATTCAAGAACATGCATGTGTTTGAACTGAATAAGTGAAAATTTTGAGAATTTTCTACAAATCTATCTTAGAGTCAATGAAAGTTTTTGTTCTTTAGTAGTCTGTTTTCCGTTTTAGGACTAAATGTCTGAATACTAAGGTCTCAGTATTCTGTTTTCTTCAGACATTAGTGTTGTCAGGTAATAAGTCTGTATTGGCTGTTTTAGTGTAAATAAGTGTGCAATGATATGTTGATGAAAGCAACGTGAAACTTTAGATACGAAGCTTATTGACATGGTTTGGACAAGCATCAACTTACTATGACTTGTGCAGAGTTTAAGAACCATCAGCTGCCATTAGCACGTATCAAAAAAATCATGAAGTCGGATGAAGATGTGAAGGTACGCATTTCAATCTGCAGCTTCTAACATGTTACATGATAAATTTAATAATTCTTTCATGAAGAAGTTGTTAACCTGGAAAGATATAGGTCACATTTCAATCGCAATATTTGGTAAGAACTGCGTAATGAAGAACAATGTTGTTTGCATCGTAACAACTTTTGTTTCAATGTTGTTTTATGAAGATGTTGTATGAGTTGGATAAAGCAGCGGATTAATTATATGATGAGCGGTTTCTCAGCCTTCTGATTAGAAAGGAGTTGGAGTTTATATCAGTAGAGACTTGTTTGTATACAGATGTAGGGGGGGGGGGGGGGGGGGGGGGGTGGGGATTTTCTTTTTTAATTTGAAAAGAATGCTCATGTTCTATAATAAATGTTATTCTCAATAGGACAACTCACAAGCATGATTATTTTCCTAGACCAATAATTATTGTAGTCTTGCTGCGACATTCGTGGACGGAAAGTTCAGCTAAAGAAACTTCTATGATGTATCAGTTGTTTATATCGCTTCTAGAATTCTGTCTGTTCTATCTCAGTCAAAAGAAACAGATGGCTGAAGGAGATCAGAGTATACGAAAAAAACTATCCATCATTATGACAGAAGTTTTCTATGTTCATATCGATTGCAGATGATTGCAGCCGAAGCTCCAGTTCTGTTTGCGAAGGCATGTGAGATGTTTATTTTAGAGTTGACCTTGCGATCGTGGATACACACAGAAGAGAACAAGAGACGTACGTTACAAAGAAATGATATTGCTGGAGCCATTACCAGGGGGGACATTTTTGATTTTCTTGTAGATATTGTTCCTCGTGATGAGATCAAGGCAAGTTACAAATATTTGATCCTTACCTTCACAACATCTGTAAAGAATTTTGATAATCCATCTCAATTATAATATCCAGTCAGGAGTTGGCCTGTCGATCTTTGTGCTTGCAATCTTTCCTTGTCTTAAAGAAAGAGTACTCGGGCATATTGGGTTCTACTTACATCTATGTTAAGCTGTTCAAGATCTTGTGCTGGATATGGGAACACAAGATCTAGGTGATATTTAGTGATGTTATGTTAATTTTTTATTTTTGGTTGTACTGAAACCTTCGCCCTAGAAAGTGATTTAGGAATGGGATATCAGACTCAATTCTCACTGGAGATATCTGCCTTGTCATCTGTGCACATTGTTGATATGAAGTTGTCTCTGTCGCCAGGAAGAGGAAACAGCAGTGACTTGGTCTGGAGTTGGAGGGGAGCAGGTTCAGTATGGGGGCATGTATTACCCATCAATGGCTGCACCAGCTGTGCATTACCCGATGGGATCACCCGTAAGTGTTAGGCTGGCTTGTACTTCATTCAGAGAAAATTAGACTATTATTCAAATTCTTGAGGTTGAAAGTGGCGTTGTTGACACTTCTAGCACTGGCAAGCGTAATAATCACCCGGAGTATCACATGGATAGAAATGCCTACGATGAAAATGTAGCTCTGTGTAACTCTGTATATGTATCACCGGTTTTACTGTACTGTACTATACAGACGAGTCAAGCTCAAGGAGGGTTCCTCATATAAGAATCAGTCTGGCTCATGAGATCTCTAAGTTGGTCCTTCTTGTTTGTTTATCAGTATGGGTGTTTGAGATTTTGTGTGCAGGATATGATGGTGGTACAATCAACAATGGATCCTAACCAGCAGCCACTATATGCACCAACTCAGGTTCTGCCCTTTCTTGATTCACAGTTTTGTAGATGATTCGAGCATGTGTAGTCATGCATAATTACTTGCGCTGTTGTTTGAGAGGTTATGGGTTTTGTAGTTCTTGTAGAATCTATGTGACTAAAGCATCCTGCTTACCAGATTTTAAACATTTTCTGGAGTGCCATGGAGTTAACATTGACGGGTTTTGCTTCTTTAGCAGCAAGGAGATATGCAGTAGCTCCTGCCTGTACGGACTTTTGGGAGGACAATGTCACGGATCTTGGGTGGGAAATGTACAAACATATATCTTCATTTGTTCATATGCAAACGACTTTTCGCGAGGGAGGATATCATTATTCTGGCGATTCAAGTTGTTATCTTCCCAAAACAATGAGGAAGTTACAATGTCTCACGATACTCTTTGTATAGTAATTTCACATGATTCTTTTCTAGTCCTGTACATGTCCTGGCTGCCCGTTTTAGATTCTGGGTATTGAGGATATACTGTACTGTACACTAACAGAATGTAAAAGTCAGATAGGTGACATTGCAGGCCAGTTGATGCCAATCATGGACTGGAAGTCTGGAATTGAGAAGCTCTACAAATGAAGCTGAATTTGTCCTTCGGTATTGTGTTTTTGTCCATTTTCATAGTTTAGTAACCTGTGAAACCCATAAATGGGGGTGTTACATTTTATACAAGGTGAATATGGATAAGCTTATGTAACGTACATTTTTTCAATTAGAGTGTGGCCAACAAGGTCATAAATTCATAAATTAGTGGAGGTTCAGCTGACATTCTAACTCACAACTGTCACAAGAGTTTAACCCCTAAATGTCCAACTGTCCAGAGTGTGGACGATGCACAGAAGCAAACTGAGATTTCTTATCCGTGATTGACTTTTTCGCCGCATGGATTTTTTACTAATATTTAATGGGAAGTTAGCTTCATGCATGTGTGATCCGATTAGACAAGGGATGATTTGTGAAAATTTTATGCCTCATTTTGTATTCTAGTGATTTATCTAAAATTTTGAAGATATCAGTGTAAAAGTGGTCTTAAAAAAGTCAACTTATAAAATTAAGCAACCAAAAAATCTCCAAAAGTCACTACAATTAGAGTATTACATTTCAACCAATCAACAAATTTCAAGTCATTATTTTATTCGTAATCAAATTACGAAAGAATTTTTAATTTCAACTTTCAATGTTTATACAAAAATATTGGTGACAGCAATCATATATCTAATGGTAGGATAGGATTAAATATTCGTAATGTACATTTTTTGTTCATATATCAATTTCAAAATATTCCATTTAGGTACATTTTACAAGACATCTTTGAAATTCTCCAAATCTGGAGAGGAGTGAGGACATTTAGGGGTTTAGAGTGAAAAATCATAGGATTTGAACTTTTTTGAAATTCATAAATTTTAAAACCACTATCCAAATGATGCAAGTGTTACGTTAACGCCTAAATGCCTATGGCCCTCTTCAAATTAGGCAATTCTGCAGAGATGCATTATAAAATGAAATTAAGAGGGATATTTTGAACTTGATGTAAAAAAAAAAGTTGTACATTATGAATTATAGATTCTATCTATACAATTAGTTTCATATTGCATTCACCAATATTTTGTATAAAATTTGAAACTTAAAATTGAAAATTCTTTCATAATCTATAATACAATACAGCTCGGTTTGTCTCACTTGACCATTGTGCGCTAAAATCCGTCGAGGAGACAACCCAAGCTTAAAAGCAAGTGGCTGTCTTTCATCTTCGTTCCTTCTTTCAGGGTGTTCTTTCTTTCTGCGTTGATACGCCTTTGGTCACGGCACTTCTATATCTGCGGTGCTCTTTTCTCTGATGACTCTCCTCCGCAATGATCCAAACTTCAGGCTAAACCCTAAGCGTCCACTGTATAGCTGGACTCCTTGCTGCAAATCTTCTCAAAGCGGAGTGATGGGGAAATAAAAGGTTTGAAGAAAAGGTTGAAAGGTTTATTGTTACTTTGTTGGTGTAGGGAAGGTGAGCAATGCATCGTTGTTGTGTTTCTTTTATCCATTAAGAGAAATTTGGGGTCCCAAAGGGGCCCCGTGAGACAATCCGTGTTAGGTGAACATGCTGCCCAATTACCCCTCTCCATGTAAACCCATTGGTGCAGGTCGCTGCCCGCTGACAACATCGGAAGCCGCAGTGCTGGCAGTGCTGGCTGCGTCGATTGACTCGACCCATGGAACTGCACTGCTGGCACCATTAGTGCCTGCGTGTAAAGCGCACGGTTTTCCCTCAAATTTTCAGCACATGCCAAAGGTAAAGGCCCCTTTGCAATTCCAGATTTCTCCTAATGTGAGGGCAAAGTGTTGCAGAAAAAAAATCAAGTTTCTTTGTTGTTGTTAAGTCAAATTGTTGAGGATGAGTTTGTTTGTTTGCTGTTGAAGAAAAAAGATCAAGTTGAAAAAAAAATCAAGTTTGTTTGCTGTTGAGGAAAAAAAATCAAATCAATTTCTTTGCTGTTGAAGTAAAAAAGATCAAGTTGAATTGTTGAGAATGAGTTTGTTTCTTTGTTGTTGAGGAAAAAAGTTGAGGAAAAAAAGATCAAGTTGCATTGTTGAGTCTATTTCTTTGTTGTTGAAAAAGATGAAGCTCAATTTGTCTCAGTTTGAGTCTCTTTCTTTGTTGTTGAGGAAAAAAGATCAAATTGAATTGAAAATTGTTGCAGTTGAGGATAACAATTGAGCATTTGGATCACTCTTTGTATTATTCATTGTTTTATAGAATTGCTGGTGTGGGAATTAAGAAGGTGGAATTTAGACTAATTAAATGTAATGCAATCTCATATGTAATCTCATATCTTAGATCCTAAATTTTTTGTAGTGTAGGAAAATTGGATCCTATGCTGCAAATCATCTATCCGTGTGAAAATGACTTCAACTTGATCTTGATTTAGGATTTTAGGGTTTAGGATTCAAATTGATTTTGTAGTGATGCAGATAGTCGTTTTTTGAGTCACCTTGCATTTTGTTTTGACTAAAACTGGTTGGCCTTGTGGAGAACGTGTGCAAATTGATTTGAAGATTACGGTTTTGAAGTGGAGTTTGTTTGGAGCAAGACGATACATCTCAGTTTTAGGGTTTTACTTTCAAAAAGTTAGTCAAAGTGAGTGACTTTGAAATTAGTTGAATGGTAGTATATTGCATGACCTAGTTCCATGGTAGTTTAATACGGTCGATGCAATTGATAATTTAATATAGAACAAGACCTTTAAAATGATGTATAGCAATAATAAAAAAACAATATAAAATCCATTGTTTGGAAAGTTCAGTGATGCAAATTGCCATATTGGGCGTTTTTTGAGTAACCTCGGCGTTTTGGGGGATCTGTGCAGATTGACTTGAGGATGATGGTTTGGATTGGAGTTTGTTTGGAGCAAGACAACGATTTCTTTTAGAGTTTTACTTTCAAAAGGTTAGTAAGGATTGATGAAAACGGGTTTGAAACAATTAGTGAATGATATTTGAGGTATTCTGAAATTAGTTGCATGATAGTTGAGTGACTTTGAAGTTAGTTGAAATCATTTGATATGATTTAAAATGATCACTTGAAGTGATTATATTGTAGATTAATATGGTACAAATTGGATCAAATTTTATATCATCAGAATCAATGAAGAACATTGCATAAACTGGTAAGAAAATAACAAAAACAAAACAAAAAGAAGTCTACAAACAATCTACTCAAAACTACTACAAAATATTTGAATTTAATATTTGAATTTGAATATTTGGATTTTTTGATCCCTTAGAGATTAAACGTATGCGGAGGCCCTACACTATCAACAACTTTGTTTCCTCCTTTTCTAATTAAAAATATGTATTCTATATATCACATCTATTCACAAAACTCATTTAATAGACGAAAAGTAGAGACTGAAAAACTTCAACATGCATATGATGGAAGAATTCATTATATGCCTATTTAACAACATGATGATTAATAGAATTGAATGAAAGAATAATATTTTTGAAGAAATCTTAATTCATTGATCATTGTTATTTTTCAATACATTGCAAACATTTGTGGGGTTGTTCTATCAAATGGCGTGCGGTTGGTTAGGTTGGAATAATTGGGATCCATTTATTGATTTGTTACTACAATCCACTTCTAGTTAGTCTTTAGGACTCGTGCTTTATTGCATTTGAGCTCTTAGACAGTACCGGGAGTGGGTTTTGCGGATGTTGTTGGGTTGACCGAAGTTTTTTAAATCTTTGAATGACCGCAAACGACCATATTACAGACTTTTCACTACATCTGATATCATCAATCTGTTCATTGTGGTGAGTGAAAAAACGAGTTTGTCACGTGATTTTTATTTTGGAAGTGGAAGAGTTGTCTCATGGTTGCATCGTGCTAATCACTGCATTGGTTTCTGGAGGTTGAGTAGGTCAATCAGTCTGGTGTATTTCTGCAGTATATTATCTTGTTGTGCAGGGCATCCAATAACATTCATAAACGGCACCATTTGCAAACAGACAAGCTTATAACCGAGTTTTAAAATAAAATAAATTTAACAAGCCTGACGGACTATTCCCTTATGATATGTTACAGTCTTGGATTGTGTGATTCTCTCTCTGCTGGTAAATAACAACAAGTTGATTAATTTAATCCCAGTAGGTAGATTAATTTAATCCGCGTCTTCTAGTCCTCGTCTGCTCTGTGGCAAAAGCATGTGTATTCAATCCTGGCACTTTTAGAGTGACCGATGTCGATTATTTACCAAAGGTCTAAAAATGATTTTTAACCAGTTGTGGGTAAACTTGACCGACTGGACACTTTAGAGTTACTAATTACTTAATAAAGTAAAAGTGTCCAAGGGCTTGTCAAATCTACTTTGTTTTACTTGCCATTGTCCCCCTACTTACAGACACCACACACATGAGTGATTGATTTAACATATCCTTTTTCCTTGTTAATGAAACTCTAAAAGACCAAGAAGCACAAATTGGTCTCATCTTTAAGTCCTAATTGTTCCAATTTATTTGTTGTTTGATCAAATCATGCAATGATCTTCACTAGTTTCTAGTGATATAAAATTTGGTCCCATGGCAACCATATTTTCTCACAATATAATCAATTGAATTTGTCATTTTAAAACCATGAATCCTTGGTCTTTGAAGAGTTAAAAATTGTATGTTGGCAAGTACAATACAAGTCAACTAAAAGAATTATATGTCCAAGTTTTATGTAGTAAAGAGAAAGAAGTTTGGCATTCTAGTTTAGCACATACATAGGTTAAGGATAGGTAATGGTTTTGTTCTATTATTGTAGAATTAGTATTAGAAAGTAAATTAAATTCAAATGCATTCCTTGAAAAAGGAAAACCAAAATACATATATACATATATATATATATATTTATATATTTATATATGTATATATGTATATATGTATATATTTATATATTTATATATGTATATATGTATATATGTATATATGTATATATTTATATATTTATATATTTAGATATTTAGATATTTAGATATTTATATATGTGCATGGGATGGTGGGGAAGTTGTGCTAAGTAGGTTCTACAAAGTTTGATTATAAAGACAAAGAAAAACAATTAACATTAATTTCATAGTGGATTCATGAAATTAAAATTAATTGTTTATTCTTTAAAGTAATTTAAAAAGTAACAATTAAAATTGAAGTAACCCTATGTTATGAATGAAACCATAAACATAGTGTTATTTGATACTTTAGTATAACTTATACTTTTAGCACCAAATCAAAATACAAAGTCTGTCTGCTTAGTTTTGTTTGCCTGGTGTTGGTATTAGATTTGCAAAGATAGTTATTAGATCGTGTGTTATGAATGTAGGATTTTAACCGTGTGCTTGGACCAATTGGCCTAAAGATCCAAGGACGCGGAAATTTGGTAAACATTCAAACCTTAGCATTGCATTCCATGACTACCAGATAATTTGACCACTACAAGATTATTTGACCTAACAAATGCGTTTAGACATTTTTGTTTAGAGAGCGACGAGATAGGCTCAAAAGAGCAAATATGGGACCATTTGACCTATATATAATTATCAGATAAGGAATGAATTATATATATAAAGTATTATCTTGGCATTTGACTAGGTGATAGATCATAATAATGCATTTGACAATTTGACCAAACCTGACAATTTCATCAGACTCTTTGACCTCCGATAGAATACTAGGCAGGACTGGGGCTTCATTGTGTCACTACATTAATGGACTGCCCACCAAATTTAATACCTTGGGAATAAGAGTGTTTTGTTATTATTCAAAACTTAAATTCTATTTTTAAAGTGACTTTAGTCAACATAAGGATAGACTATTAACCTTTCCTTTTAAAAGAACCCCTATACTTAATTGTTCCTGTGTTTTGGAAATCGCAAAACTGGGTTAATACAAGACTGGACAATGCACAAAACGCTTTCCTAAATCTTTCCAAGATCAAACTACAATGGACGAAGATGGTTACCCTCTTGATCGTTGTCATGATGATGGACGTAACTTTTAAAAACATGGATTCTTCTTCAACGATAGCCATATTATTCTCTACAACCCTGATTTGATTCGAAAGTATGACTGCCATGTTAATATTGAAGTTTGCGCATTTGTTCAAGCAGTTAAATATATTTATAAATACATCTATAAAGGTCATGATAGGGCTACTATGAAGATTGAGGAGGAACAAGATGAGATCAAATAATACCTAAATGCACGTGACATTGGAACATTGGAGGTTGTGCGGCGTTTACTTAAGATGACGATGCACAAAGAAGATCCCAATGTTGTTGACTACATTTACATTTGTCAGGGATGCATCGTGTGGGAAACTTAGTAGTGTGAGCGTAGAGTGGAGAGCGGAGAGCGGAGAGCAGAGAGCAGAGTTTGGAGAGCGCAAATTTTCTTTTCTAAAAATCTTTTTTGTTGACAAAAATGCCTATGACCGTGGACATTGGGATATTTTTAGCAATAATTTGAGGACATTGGGTTATTTTTAGCAAAAAAAGTAATGGATTTTGATGATTTTCTACGGCATTACTTATGAAAAACTATGCATTTTACTTTTTGTATGTTTTACAAGTAAATTAGGGCTGACGTCATCATTAAAAACCAACAAAAGTGCAAATTATACAAGGATACAATGTTAAAAAAACTAACACCAAAAACCTCATGTAAAATCCAAATCAAACTAAAACATAAGAAAACTAAGTCTCCACAATCAAGAGGCCTAATCAAGGGCTTCGACTCCTCTCTAGTTCATTATCTTTGCCCTGCTTAGCCTCTTTATCTAAAAGTCCATACATTGCGCTATCAAACTTGTCAGAACTGCAACAAGGAGGTGGAGAAGTTGCAACCGCTTGTTGATGGGCAGCTTCAGTAGTATATGGTAGCAATTCGAATCCCCTCAGAGGGCTTCCAAACAAGCTTGGATGGAGAACATGGATGGGACTCGCATGTGGAACTCTGGATACAAGAACATAATTGAAAGCAAAAAAATTAGCAAGGAAGGAGAAGAGATTGAATAAGATGAACATTGTTTGATGTGCGAAGTAAAAAAACTAACTTAGTTACGGTGCCTCTAGCGTCGTACAAGCTTCAAAGGATGATCCTTAGAGTCGGTGTCATCAAGGTGTAGAGTAGGCTCGGGTGGAGGCACTGGATCCCGCATTGGGCAAAGGATGGCCTCAAAGATCTTCGTGTCCGCCTCCAATGCCACGATGTGGCTTCATCCTCGCGACACACACTAATCAAAGCACCTAGATGAAAAAAAATTGAATGAAAAAAACAAAACCATGAGAAGTGCAAGAAATGAAGAACAAAGACAATACAAAGAAAGTAAGGGAGAAACTTGTGAATGCGTGCCAATCCAAGACAATGTCGTGCCTTTGAGTAAGGGTGTGGATGATGATGCTCAGAAATTCTTTGTGCTTCTTCGAAGCCCCTTTTTATGCCACTATGCTATCGTTGAGGAGTTGGGTATCCTTATCCGTGAAATTGTGAAAAAGGGGAATCTTTCTCAAGTGAGAAATCCAACTTTTGCCTTCTACACGGTGAGAGAGGTGCCAAGGCCCACAAGCACCTTGGTAGAAAAACACTTTTTCTACAAAAAAAAAAAAAAAAAACTACATGCTCAGTGACAAAGAGAGGAGATTGAAACTTGAAGTGAAATAGGTGGAGAAGAGGAAAATATTTACAAACATCTTGGAATCTTGATTGAAGGTAAGATGAAGGTGATATATTGACACCCTACTAATCTTTTGCCACTCTATTTAGCCCCCTTGCATCAATTCCGAAGCTCCTTGTGCACCTTGAGGACATCGCCGTGTATTCACTAGTAGAAATCTTGTCTTATGTGACAAGTCTTTAATGACTCAATGTCGGGAATGACATGTCCGTAATGACACAAAGTGGGACTTTGTGTCATTACGGACATGTCATTCCCAACATTGAGTCATTAAAGACTTGTCACATAAGACAAGATTTCTACTAGTGATTATCACAAGGACATTGTTGTCGTGGAAATGATCTTCAGCAAATGTGAATAAATCATCCATGTAAACTCACCATAGCGGTTCCACACGGAAATGTCTAAGGGGGGCTATAGATGGCGGGAAGTGGGAGGTTCTCTGGAACATCTGCAAGGATCAGCTCGATGCTGAAGTGGGACTTGCGCTTTCCTGTGTTGGAGCGAGAGCGACCGCCTCCAACTTAGAAAGCAAAAAACAATTGTCAAGCAAGGAAGAGGAATGCTCGAATGGGAAAATAATGAAAGAATGTAAAAGGTGTGGATTCTTACCTTGATAAAGAACTCATCAATGCAGAAGTTGCTGTGGAAGTTGCTGGACATCCTCCATGTTAATAGATCACACTAACGGGAGAGCTCGCAAATGGAAAAGAGGAATACCTAGGCGAGACTTCTCCACTGGCCGAATCCAAAGGCCGTTGATGACGGTATTGGAGTCTTGCTTTTGCTTGATACGGATAGAGACCTCGCTCTCATCCGGGTTGACAGACTCCACAAGCTCCTGGATAGGTGAAAGTCGAGTAGAAATCTACCAACATGAAATTTAGTACAAAACAAACCATAATCATTGAAACAAATGACTTATGAACCAAATGGCTTAAGTACAAGTGCATAAATGCACGTGGATATCAATACTCACAAAGGTCAAGGTAAACTAAGGCGAGGAGACCGTCTAGGCGTTATTCTGGCCTGGGTACGAACAAGCTCTCGTGCCTCACGAACCCGCTAGTTATAGCGAGTGGCATAACGCCTTCTTGCCTCACGAACCGCGTACTCCCCTGCATCAGGAGGCGGACATCACTCTACAATAGGTGATTTATACTTCCAAGTACGCTTCACTGCGGGCAAGGCAAGAACAACCCGTGGAGTTGACCTTTGTGCCGAGCAATGCCAAAAACAAGGTACGAGAGCGGATCACAAACCTTTGCAGTGACGACTACACTCGATCCAGGTACTATTCCTTGTTCTTTCTCCTTGTGCACTTCTATTGTTGGCATGTGCACATGTTTAGAGAGTGAGTGATAATATGCACTCCACCTAATATGCTTCCATTACAACATATCTAAAATCCTAAATTTGCACTAAAATTAGACCTGATATGTATTCGTTCCATGCAACATTAGAACTCGTTCTCGTAGTATCTTGTTACATATATTTTAATTCAACAATTGAGTATCCATTATTGTAGCATAGATCCAAATCAAACTCCAACTATCCTCACCCTATAAGAGGTTTTACTGTTAATTTTTGTTTAAAACCTAAACCCGAAAATACTCTGCACATTGTTTATAATTTTCCATCTTAGATTAAAATCACAAAGATAAAAAAAGGACCAATTTTTTTTTTGAAAAAGGAAAAAATGGCATTGAAGCCAACCCCACGGATCAGTGGGGTTGGCCTCGATGCCGAGCATTGGCAGAAAGCATGCTCTAGAACTTGGCATTGTTATTTCTAATCTTTCTAATTTGTGCAAGGAGCCATTACCGAGCGCATGATTGCTATTGAGGAGATGGCTGGAATGGATGTTCTATGCAATGACAAGACTGGAACGCTAACCATGATGCACTAAGCTTGAATGAACTAAGCAAGGATAACAAAAACCCTAATGCTAAGCAAGGATAACTAGATGAGAGGATCCAATACAACTTGTTTGAATTTTTTCGCGAACAAGAGTAGTTACTGACCAAGTTGTTAGCAACGATTGAGCAATGATGGCAGTCACAGAAACATTGTGAATGATACACATATAGAATATAACAATGATTCAAAAAGCGAGAAATATAATGTATTTTTAGTGGGAACAAAAGGACGTCCTCTCTGTCTCTAAGTCAAACAAGGTTAGCATTCTTCATCTGGTTCATAGATACTCATGCGGGAGTAAAGTCAAAAACTTAAATTAAATAAAATAAATAAATAAAATAGAATGATCCAAATAACATGCTCCATGAGTGAAAGATTGAGATGATAAGGAGCACCAGTCATCAATTCTTCTATTCAGTTCCCCACACTCTTTTCTTTTAGGTGGCAATAAATGGAGAATCAATGCACTTTGTATTTTGAAGCTAACCCCACGTATCCGTGGGATAGGCCTCAGTGCAAGAAACAAGGTACTACAATCGAGCACAGATGCCCAATACCTGCTCCCGATGCCCAATACCCGCCCCCGTCCCCCTGACACTTGCCCCCGTCTCCCCAACACTCGCCCTCGTTTCGCCGACACCCGCCCCCACCCCGTCCCTGATACCCGCCCCCAATACCTAAAAAAACGAAAAAGAAAAGATAAAACAAAAAAAAAGATAACAAAATTAAATTCAATTGAGAGAAAAATAAACAAAACTAAAATATATTACAAAATTAAAAGAAAGAAAATAACACATAGATAAATAACAAAAAATTAAATAGAACAAAAAAGAGCTCAAATTAATTACCAGAAAGCTTAATGAAAAGAGAGATTGAAAATGATGAACTAGAGTAACATAAAACTAGTAAGAAAGTTAAACTAGAATTACTTAAATATATAAGAGGAGAAATAAAACAAGATAATTAAAGATATTAATTATGTGACGAAAAAAGGTTTGATGTTAAATTCCCACCTAATTAAAATAAAAATGGTGAAAAATTGTTGAAGGAATTTACAAATCTGAAGGTAAATTAACTCCAACAAGTGATAAAAAGAGTCCAACTATTTATCATAAGTCCAACTAGTGATAAATACACCAAATTTTGACATAAAATGATGAAACATGGTGCAAAATTGTGAATTTTTTTGAAAAATGATGTAAAATTGAACAAATCAATAGAATGAGTGACTTTTCTATTGCCGAAAATTCCATAGTGGCTAACCCCACGGATCCGTGGGGTTGGCCACCATGGATTTTTTGTTCCAAAAAAAAACCACGGTGTTTAACTCCACGGATCCGTGGGGTTGGCTACTATGGATTTTGTGCTGCAAAAAACTTCATAGTCTCTAACCTCACGGATCCGTGGGGTTGGCCTACTATGGATTTTTTGTTACAAGAAAAACCACGGTATCTAACCCCACGGATTGGTAGGGTTGGCTACTATGGATTTTGTGCTCCAAAAAAATCCATAGTGTCTAATCCCAGGGATCCGTGGGGTTGGCCACTATGGATTTTTTGTTACAAGAAAAACCACACTGTCTAACCCCACGGCTCGGGAAGTGCACTTAAAGTTAGGATTAGGAATACACGTGAGTGCGTTTTAATAGCATACCCCCTACAATACTTGGCCTTAAAATAGTTTTTAAGTTACGATGTTTTAGGTACTAAATCATTACGTATATATCTATCATTTGGTATAAATTTCAAACCCAGAAGTTTTTAAGATCTTATCAAAAAAATGATAGAAGTTTACACTAAAATGTGTTGTTTTTTGCTTCAAAAATCAATTTAAAAATATTTACAAGTGATTATTTTTTGAAATTCATACAACAAGAACTTTAAATTGTGTTCAACAACTTCATATTTTTTTTACAATTTTCAGATGATTTTTAGTACATACATAGGGGGGGTCAAAAGTACACACTCACGTGATTCCTAGTCTTAACTTTAAGTGCATTCCCCGAGCCCCACGGATCCGTGGGGTTGGCTACTATGGATTTGTGCTGCAAAAAACTCCATAGTGTCTAACCCCACGGATCCGTGGGGTTGACCACTATGGAATTTTTGTTACAAAAAAACCACGGTGTCTAATCCCACGGATCCGTGGGGTTGACCACTATGGGTTTTGTGTTTTATAAAAAACTAACGGTTTTGGATTTGCGATTACAATTTTAGGAATTGTAGGACGTGTAATATACCGTTGGAAAGGTCTTGAAAATACCTTTCTAATGGTATATTACACGCCCCTAAATGATTAAAATTGGAATCGTGAATCAAAAAAGAAAAATCTGTGGTCATTAAGCAACTGCAAATCAGGATGGTCAAAAAGACCGTAGCCAATTTTGGGTGCAGTTTTTTTTCGACCATGTTTTCTACTAGCGCAAGGAGGAATTGAAACTTCGTAGCGTCTAACAACCTGGCGAGCGCACTGGTGATCCTGTTGTACTGCACAAGGTCTTGTTAGACATACCCGGAGGCGAGGAGTTTTGCACTCGCAATCCACACCTCGAAGGCGCCGTGGTATTTGGATTGCAGAAGCGTAGGCCCGATACCCCATAAGTGCAGATGATGAGACACACCGCCCCGGCACCGTCAACTGCTCTTGCTTCCGTCCCGATAATAGACTCTCTAGATCTAATCCCGTAATTCTACCTACAATTGTTGAAGACTCTTCTCCAGACGTGCAAGAAGTTCAAGCGCCTTCAGCGTCTGGGCTTGATTTCTGTCGAGTCACCACCGTTCAAGAAACCAAGGTTGATGAGTTGGTTTGGCATATAGCCCGTGTCCCTTATAATTCTGGCAAGTCTTGTTGGACCATGCATACAAGTATTGAGAAGAAATGCACGGCAAAGCTTGTCACCAACAATCGGAGTGTTGTTTGCTCGGCCTACTCTGGAGTTTAGGGTTTACACAATGGAAAAACAGAAACCTATAAAATTCTTCTTCTATTCGGACGACATCAAGCGTTTGTTAACGGTAAATTAGTAACTACCGGTAGTCTACCGATCTGGGTTTTTTTACTACTCCGGTAATTTCCCAAGTTACCACAAAAAAATAGATCTAGGGAACCCTTTTTTACCGATCTGACACTTACATTAGTTTGGGTTGTACTTTGTATAAATGCAATAAAGCCGAACACATTGGCAAGGGCACTTTTTTTTTGAAATACAGATTACATCTTTCTTTCGACCCTCCGTCTTCATGATATCACTGTCTACTTAAAGTTCCTTTCCGATAGTTTGTTTATTTGTTGTTCTTCTAATTTGGATTCTCTAGTCTCCTAATTATCGAGTCAAGTTCGGTATTCCAAATTATAGTATTAGACTTTTGACTCAGTATAGAATCATATTGCACTCCTTAGTAGCATCAGTTACCTCGCATTAGGAGAAAGGTGGAGTCTCCAAAAGGCCCTTGGTTTTGGCACGTTCAAATAATTTGAGGTATGCCTGCACGTTTTTGACGCTGGCACCAATGGTGACACGACGATGCCAGTAGTGCAGTACCATCAGTTGAGCCAATGGACACTACCAACGCTGCGGCTTCTGAAACTGTCAGTGGGCAGCGACCTTCATTCATGGTTTTACAAACGGAGGGATGTTTGGACGACTTGTTCACCTAATCCAGGTTGCCTTAGAGGGCCCTTTGGAGACCCCACATTTCCCCTAATGGTACGGTATACCGGACAGTAGTATACAAGAAAGAACTACCGTTTGGCTACCAGCGTTGTGTGAAGGGCTTCTATCGCAAGTGACTCATCCCATTTTTAGACACCCAAGGCAAGTTCCCAATTCCTCTTGTATGGCCTGTCATGCTTGGTACTAAACTCACTTGCCCGGAGATCGTCACCCTTGAGAATGCAGGATTCCAACTCCCCTCTAAGGAGTGCGTCACTCAAACTCGATTATTCAAGAATTCTGCTCTCCCACTCGACTTGTCAAGGATTCGAATTCCCGACAATTCCAACTACATTCCTCCTACGAGGAAATCTAAAGCTACTCGACGCTCTGGCACAGGGCCCTCGACAAAACACTGTAGGCCGAATGTTGAATCTGCTCGAGCCATGCATGGAACCATTTTGAAATTGACCATGATCCCCCACCCAGATTCGGTTGTGTCATCATGTTGCAGTCCAAACCTTCTCCTACGGATGCTGTTTACAAAGTAACGGTGAGCTCTTACCCGAAGTGTACTTGGGCGGCCTTCTAAGATATGATTATCAAGTTTGGGAGCAGGCGCAATTCCTATCTAAATTGTAAGCACCTCTACTACATATTTGTCAAGGTTTCTAACTTTGATCCCAAAGTTAACATGTCCATACACGCCCCAACCTTTAGTTTCAACAAGGTCAAGCTCATCCTCGAAGGTGGCCTCTTGACACGTTCTACCACCTAGACTTGTACCCGGCTTAGGAATACTTTGTCCCTAATGAACGTGGTCGTTTGTTGACCGCATGTGTATTTGCTCTATCATTCAAGGAAATAAAAATATGTACTTCTCCACTTTACGAAAAGTACAAGTTACCATATTCAACATTTGATCTTTATTCTTGTCCAATCATCGCAGTACAATAATTTTTGCATGTCTTTCACACCGTTCAACTCTAGACTTCTTACTTTTTAACTACGCCTCCGATGTGCCTAGCTCCTTGAAATGCTTGTTGCATGTTCCTCATTCGATCTAGGCGGGCTTACTAGATTGGGTTGAAGCAAATCTACATAGCTAATGGTTTGGTCTTTCATTCATTCTCTCAACGGCAAATGATATGGTGATAACCCTCGCATGCTGTAGATAGTCGTTGTTATCGATTGTTAAATCAATTAGTATAGTTTAGGATCGAACCACAAGGGAAATGCTAACGAACAAGTGTACAATAGAGTCACAATCAGTTGCTTGCCACCTTAACTAATGAATGCTAAATACACACTTCAATTCTCTCTCAAACTGAGTTAAATTACTCCTTTCAACACAATTCAAGTATCTCTCATTGTATTATTCAATAATCTTTCCAGTTATACTTAATTACTGATTATATATTCAAATTCAATTCAATTCTTTCCACAATTTACTTATTCAAATACACTCAATTCAAGTTCACTTCAATTCCAATTAATATTCATACACTTACACAACTTTACACACACAAATTGCTTTCAATTATACTTATTTTATTTCAATTATTACATTCATATACAAACTTGATCAATGTTTCTAAACAAAACTCAAAACTCAAAATAAAGAAAATAAAGGGATAGCTTCTTGCTTCCCTGGCTACCCAACTCTCTGGATGGTGTTCGCAACAATGAACAACATCTTCAACCTATTTATACTACAACGACCAAAAAGTCACAACCTTTCAAAATCTCCCCTAAAAATAACTACTCTAATTGCCTTGACTCCGTTTTCCATCTTCCGTCTTGGCTTTACCGTTCAACACTGCAACAATAATGCATTAGAAGAGAATCGAGGCCTAAGGACGGCCGCTTCCCTTTGGTACAATCTGGCCCCGCTGGCCCGTCGGGCAGCTATGCAAGGGGCAGCCGTCGGGCTTGCAGTTCACACTGGCCGTTGAGATCTCTCAGATCGTGCCGTGCATGATGGAAGTTCAAAAACGGGCCCAAGAAACCATCATGAAGCGTTATAGTTCAATTTTTCCTTCCCAACTCAAATCGTGCGCTGTCATCGCACGTCACTCTATCTCTCCCAGTTTTCCCGCGATTCTGTGTGCTATTCTTGTAACTTTTCTTTCAAGTAAAACTCACCATTACATCTAAGAGAGCTTTGACTTACTCTCTGTGTGTGTGCGCATGAAGCGGTATGAGTGTTAGTTACGGTGATAACAACGCTTGTGTAAGTGTGTCTGAGAACTGATGTGTGTTTGGTACTTGAGGTGTGGTACTGAAAGGTTGCTCAGAACATTTTGAATAATATATTCTGATTGCTTGCAAAGCTTTGTAAAGTGTATATGTAATCAGTCTACTTGTGTAAAGCAGAGTTTTCTTGTAACGCTGTGAACAGTTCAAGTAACTTTTCATTCAAGTACGTGTGCGCTTACTGTTTGCGCTCATTGTGTCAGATTTTTTCTTTGCAACTATAGCATTCCATCATGGCTTCTAGTGGTTACAAGATCTCTGCAACTATAGCTCAGAAATATGCACCGTTGATTAGTCGTAGTCGTCAGATCGAGATGCAAACGTCAAAGTCTGAATTTCCATTGAGGAGGGAAGCGGGAGGAACTAACATCGACTTGTGGACAGATGGATCTATTTATCCTCAACATCCTGTTACTGGTAAACCACCGCCGTTCCGATCTGTGAGTGAGCTCCTGGAGTATGTTGGTGATGGAAAGAGAGGTTTGTACAGCTACGTGGAAAATTTGTGCTCAGCAGATGCTACAGTTCGATTCAACTTGAGTGAGGCTTTGAGAGAAATTCAGTCTCTGAGAGAACACGTACGAATTTTGAGTAGTGCCACTGAAGAGAGAGACAAATTGCTACAATTCAGTTTGACTGAAAGTGCCGAAAGAAAAAAAATTGAAGCACAATTTTCACAGGTGCTTTCAGTTAGTGAAGATCTGAAAGCTGAGATATCAGATTTGCGAGAAGAATACGGTAGATCGAAGGCATTGTATGAAGGACGGACAAGTCAATTAATCGACAAATCTGCACAAGACTCGGATGAGCGACTTCAATTAGAAGTTGATTACTACATAGCTATTGAATCCATGAGAGATGAGCATGAAACAAAGTTGTCGAGGATAACTGCAGAACTGAGAAGAGTGAAGTCAACTTTGAGGCGACGAGAGTTGAGGCTTTCAAAACTTGTGAAAACGCCATATGGATACAGAAGTGTCGTAAGACGAAGGAAAGATGTCCATAATTTGGCTCCAACCGGAGGTCATGCAAAGCGCTCCTTACGTTTAGCACGAAGCATACTTGTACCTGCTACAGCAAGACGCGTTCAAGAAAACAATGCTGAAACAGGATCCCGACAACGATTGTGTGGAAACAAAGAGATTCAATCTGGTACCGGGAAGGTCTTGTCATCATTGTTGTCCACTCATGAAGTGACTACAATGTGTGAATCTGCAAAGTTGAAATCGGTAGGAGTGCACATGGCAAATTATTACATGAACAAAATAGGATCAAACGTTGGAGCGCCAGAGATTTTGGAAACTTGTGACCTTAATGGTATCACACAGAGCGGTTACCAAGCCATTTACAAAAAATTCACTGGAGCAGTGAGATTGGCGGGTAAAGGCCTCAGGATCGGATGTTTACCAAATCCTCATAAGATCACCTTGATTCGACAGCAATTGAATATGAAGTTATCGGAGTATGTTGGTGCCTACTACTCCATCTGCAATACTTTTGAAGGGGCAGCCAGAAAACAAGGAGCCAAAAACAAAGAGCCAGTTCGGGTCAGTTTGAACGAGAGCAACAGTTTTTTTGTTGATGTAGAACAGGTACAGAGAACAATGGTTTGCATGTACAACTTCACACCCGAAGGTATGAATTTATTAATGCATCATGTCTTAATCATCTTTTCTATCTTCTTTCATTTCAATTTTTTAATTTTTAATTTTTTTTAATTTTTAATTTTTTTTAATTTTTAATTTTTTTAATTTTTTAATTTTTTTCTTCATGCATTTAATAGAGTTAACCGAAAAGAAGGCCATGGAACATGCCTTTTCAACCTTCTTTCAAGCGCTCTTTTGAGCTCCCTTGAGCTATGTTTGGGTTGAATAGTGTCGTGTCATAACTTGTCCCCTTGTGGTAGGAGGTGTGGAAGTCATTGCCCTTTGGTAGGAGGTGTGGAAGTCATAACATTACCCTTTGGTAGGAGGTGTGGAAGTCATTGCGAGGTGTGGAGAATAATGATAGTGGCTTGCTTTAGATTGTCTCCCAACTCACCTTGAACTAGTTTTCGGTCTATTTATATTTCAATATGAGTTCAAGAGGAGTTCAAGAGGAATTTGCTAAAACTTTCCTCTTTGAGCTGACTTTTCAGTTAACTCTATTGAATATCTCGTTTGTTGTGCATCGGTGCAGAATTACAGGGGCAGCCTTTGATTTTTGTTCTAAAACTAGATGAGGCGGAAATAGTGCACGATCAGAAAATGGAGCGTGTCTCAATAACGCTTATGAACAGGGCTTTAGACACGTCACTGGATCCAAATAGTTCAGAATATTTCTCCGTGCAGTCCGAGCGGGAAATCTGGCCGATTGCGTCCTTTCAAATACCTAAAGAAACTCATGATATTTTGAGTTGGGTGTTTTCAAAAACAAAAATCCCTGAGTTGATCAAAGCACAAAGTGATGGCCATTTGTTAGATGTCCCTGGAATCGGCTCGTTCCATGTAGAGTGGCACCTCGCGGCCGATATGAAGACACTGAAATGTATGTATGGACTCAAAATGGGGGCCAATAGCTTACACAGTTGCATATTCTACAATCAAGAACGAGTGAAATCAGTTGTTGGAACTGTCGCTCAAGCCTCGGCAAGTATGACAAGCAGGAAGTGTACATGGTCGAATGGTCTATTCTCGAAGCAAATTTCAGCAGAACTAGTATTGGATGCTAATTTTCAGGGACGCTGGAAGCCTATTCTAGCCATTCCATTAGACAGAGTGCATGTGTGCATGCTTCATGCGTTGAATAGAATGGTGGAGAAAATAGTGCACCTCCATTTCATGCACATCTGGACAATTCGAGATGAAGCTCTTAAAAAACAAGCTGTCGACGAAATGCAGAGAGTGGTGTCTTTCACAGGCGCTCATGGAGGAAATGTAATCATCTTCAAAGATGAAGATTTATCAGGTAAATCTAATTCGGTTCCTAACAAGCCATCATTCTCTGGAGCCCATTCACTCAAGCTATTTCAATCTATCGACAAGATCAAGGGTGCTAACACCGGCAATCTTCTAAACAACGCCAATCCTCGGAAGCTCTATGTTGACATTGTAAACGCTGAGAAGAATCTCTTGCAAAATGGGCAAGCTAAAAAGGAGAGACTCGATCAATGGATTGCACTAGATGCACTGCGTCCTTACTTCAGCGGCTTAAGATTAACAGATGTGCAATCAGCTAAAGATTTCAAAACGAAAGCTGAAACATGGGGTCGCGCTTACCTGAAGTGCTTTGGAGAGCATCACGTTACTCACTATATGGTAAATGTAACGAAACACTCTTCATTTATTTGCTTTTAGACATGCTTAATTTGCTTATTGATTGCTTGTGTTATCAACCTGCTTGACAATTCACAATGGTGATGATGCAAAATGTGTTCTGGTATCAGCATGTCATGGTTCGGCACGCACCTTACTTTGTCGGCAGGTATGGTAGCCTCGCTATTTGGTCTTGCCAAGGCCTTGAAAACTCGCATCATGCAGCTAAGAATGCTTATCAAAGGCACACTCAGCACTCAGGTGGGAAATCAAGGAAGAGTCCGCTGTTGCAAACATATCAACATTGGTATAGAATAATAGCCCATAGGTTCAGAAACAAAGAAAATATCATTGCTTCCACAGACATTGATTCACAACTTCAAGGAGAAGCAGCAATTGCAGCAAGGCGTGCGGCTGCAATTAACTCAAGTGCATCTGCTCACAGTGCTCTTTGGCGTGCAAAATGCAAGAGGGTAGGAAGTCGTTGGGTACCTATGGAATCTCAAGAAGTTCCTATAGAGTAAAACTATACATTAAAACTAAGCTTTCGAAATAAGTCGGAGCTTCAATGGCGGCAGTACATCTGAAGTAGTTTTTTTCTTTTCATTTCGAGAGTTGACTTTGGTTGTTTTATCTCCGTCAACTATGTACATGTCGAATTCAACCTCTGCGGCACCTCCCAATTGTATAAGAATCTCTTGTCTGATGTCCATTAAAGACCACGCCAATCCTACTTCCAGAACTTGATTCCAATCTCCAAACTCACAATTGATACCAACCATCTGAATGGACTCAGACTGATCTATTGCTTCCCATGTAGAATTAGGTAGCATCCGCTCACGGTTAAACACAAAGGTAGCATATAGTGTAGACCTAGCAATATGATAACGGAAGATTAACGACTCTTTGTGGACGGTACACTTGATGATATCAGCTCCAATGGTAATCTTTGTATTCCAGCCCCCGTCCATAAGAGATTGACAGAGTTCTTCGTTTACGTTTTTAAATATCCACATTGTAGTCGTTCTGTAACTACTTCTTGCAGCTGCAAACAAATCAATGAACACATCGAGAGGCATGAACCATGATATGTGTGTCCTCTTACTTCCAGTAGCAGGTTTCATTACATTCTGGAAATCGATCCTCAACTTTGCCCTGAAAGACTCACTTGTTGCCATACTTGGTAATGACCACTCTGACGAATCAAATCCAGGAAGTAGAATTGGATCCAATTGTCCAAATTGAGATGCTCTGGTTCGAGGTAAGTATGAGGCATTGTAGAAAAAAACTCCATCGTCCAAAAGTTCCCGATGTGATCGGCTGCCTCGTGTCAGTTCGCCTATCTCAGCATGTACAACTACAATAATTCCCAAAATACTTTTTGGATCAATCCACTCTATGAAATTGGATGGATACAAATCTGAAATAACATCAAAAGAAGTGTAGTTAGACAGTTTAGAATTTGCAAAACTAGAAAACACAAAATCGAAACAATTAAAGATGAGTTCATTGATAACATACAGTTGCAAGCTGTTGTGCTTGGAAATGGAATGTCTGGATTTAGGTCCAAGTGACGCCGCATGTACGCATGCTGAACACGTACAGATGCCACAGATGTGGCTTTCACTCGAAATTCTAGGACTTTTGCTTTGTAGCTCCCATCTATACTGTAGCCACCATGCTTCCTTGCATCTTTAGAGTGGCCTCCATTCCGTCCAGGCATCAAAGTAACCCAACTATTCACCTCAACTTTCATTGGCACCCAATCCCCGTGAGAATCTGTCATATTATAGAGAATCGCGCTCTGTATTTCACTACGAGGCCTCATTTTTTCTAAACCTCAAACGTACTTGAAGCAAAAATTACTATTGGAAAAACTGTTCACAGCGTTACAAGAAAACTCTGCTTTACACAAGTAGACTGATTACATATACACTTTACAAAGCTTTGCAAGCAATCAAAATATATTATTCAAAATGTTCTGAGCAACCTTTCAGTACCACACCTCAAGTACCAAACACATACACAAGCGTTGTTATCACCGTAACTAACACTCATACCGCTTCATGCGCACACACATTGAGAGTAAGACAAAGCTCTCTTAGCTGTAATGGTGAGTCTGTTCGCATTCCTTGGCGGGAGCATCCTCATGATCACTTACTAAACAGCTACCATGTACGTTCTAGTACCAATTAATTCAAAAACTAACGAATCGATCTATGTCATCACATTCTGTTCCACCTGGCTTGAGTCTCACAGTGCTGACATGGCATTCTCCAATAATTTCAAAACCCAGAAACAAATTGCAAGTCTGAACTACATGCGAAGCAAAAACTAGAAGCGCGAAAACCAGAAAGAAGGCAAGAAATCCCACACAGAACGCAAGAGATCAACGTACGCTTGAGTAGAGGTAGAATGGCACTTTGCGCGGGAGAGGCGAGCTACAAGTCATGATTCTGAATGGGAAAGGCACGTGCCACTTTGAACGCTGATTGGTTTGCCCTGACAGCTGTACGATCATCTGCCACATCATTGCATGCCATGGGCCTACCACGCCTACCTCGGGCAGCATCATGACGACTAGTACGCTTGTTCATTCTTTAGGGCCTTTCACAGGCTTCGATTCTCTTCTAATGGTCCGTTCAAAACTGGCTTGATTCCGTTCTCATCTCCTTCTTCCATTTCCTTTCATTCATTTGCCGTTTCTCAACTGATCATCCTTCCCGTTGTGAACATATCATCCCATTTCACTGTCTTCCAATAAATTGATAAATAACCCTTTTTAACACAAAAATTCCATTCGTAAAATCCTCAATTTACATAGCCCCCTTCCTATCGTGCAGCGTCCTCGTAAACTATAAAATAGAATGGTGCATAATACAAAAACTTTATTCCATAGGAATCTCCCTTCTTCAGAGCCATGACAATCAGAAAAGCTAAAGAAAAATGAAAATAAAAGCTACAAAATACGCACAAACAAAACAAATACTTGAAAATTGAAAACACAAAAGCACTTGCAAAGTATAACAAAAAATAAATAAACCAATAAATAAATACAGAATAAATTGAAATCTGAATTGGAACAACCCCCTTCCTATCGTTTACTAACTCCTCCCTAACCCTACTAATATTGGCTTGCTATATTAAAATGGATTACATTTTTGAATTGAAACGGAATCCCTCCGCTCTATAATTAATTTGACTGTGAACAAAAACAGAATAAAACAGAATGCTAAAAAGAAAGTGAGTACACTTCTCTGTTATAACAATGGAGTCACTTCGTCGTTCGAAAATCGAATCACCTCTTTGGTTGAAAACTGAGGCTGTGTCTTGAACTTTTGAAACTTTGCACCTCTCCAAAATATGGTTTTTTTCTTTTTTTTCTGTTTTTTGCTTTCATATTGAAAATTGATTCATTAAGTTTGTGAATAGCTTTTCCTTTAAAGTATACCAGGATCCCATGTATTGAACTTACTTGAAACTTGTAGGAGTAAATTCTCTAAAACTCCATTCAATGCAATAGTATTGCTTGAAAATACTCCATATATTTTAAAAGCAATGATCATAGAATATATCAATTTTCCAATATTTTCCAAGTCTAAATGAATTACTTTATAAATGAAAATAGAGATTTTATTTTTAAACCATAATTTTTGTCTTGCATAAGGTTTCTTTTCCATCTTACTTAAATCCATTGTCTTTTGTAAAACAATTCTTTTCAACAACTTCAATGGTTGATTATTTACTTTAATTAAATCAATAAGTTTAATGTTTAAATTAGATATTGGTAGATAATTATACCTCCAAATATTGGAAGCCATCAATTTGCTAGATTTGACTTTACAACTCTTCATTAAGCAACCTTCATGAGCTTGAATACAAAATGTTGATATATCCCATATATATATATAATTATTTCAAAATTCCATGCACAATCTTCTTTATAAAATCTAAAAGCTTGATTTATAAAGAAATAAAAACTATTTCTTACAACTACAATAATATATAATTCGTTTGAAGTTGTTTTTATTGTGGCATTCCTCATAAATATTTTGTTAACCATCTCCATATTTGAAATTGTTACTTGTTGATTATTTTCAAGGCAATGATTCATTTTTGTTACCTCAAGGCAATTTCTACATTGAAAAATACTTTTGTGCTTGCTTTCTACTTTGAGAATTGGCTCCATAATAACATTCTTATCAAACCTTGTATTCTCATTTTCATATATACTTTGACAAGTTCTTTGAAAATTCACATTAGATTGAACATATTTTTCCAAAGTATCCGTAAGTATTAGATTTTGATTTTTAAAAGCTTCATTACTTATTATGAGAGTTTCTTTTTCACTTGAAATTCTTAGAAGTTTTTTATTTAAACTCTCTACTTCTAATTGTAATATCTTGTTTAATTCACTACAATTGCTTTGAAGCTCATCTATTTTAGCCTTTGATTGAACTTTGATATCCATGCAAATTTGCTCTAAATTTTGTACTTGGGTTTTTAAACAACCATTTGACATTATCAATGTTTCTTTTTCTTCTTTACTTTCCAAAATTATTGTAAGGAATTTCTCATACTTACTTGAAAGTGCATTTATTTGTTTTAATAAATTAACTTCTTCATCTTTCCAAATATGCAATTTCTCTTTGAATGCATTGTCTTTCTTTTCAATAATTGCATTAAATTTTTCTTGTATAAATTTGATTTCCTTCTGTGCCTCATCCTTAGCCATATTTATTTCATTCTCTTTATCTTTCAACATTTTTGTATGTAAATTTTTCAAATCCCATATTATTTTATCTTTTTCTTGTATTTCAATTTTCAAAGATGCTTCGCTATTTACAATTTTCTCTTTTACTTCTAATGCATCGTTTACCTCATTTTTAAGAGATTCATAACATTTTCGATTATGTTCAGCAATATTTGTAATTCTTGAAAGATCCTCCTCAAGATCACTACGTTGTGCCACCACTACATCAAAGCAACTTTACCAAAACTTATCTTTTTCTCCTAATTCCACATTTAACTTATTAATTTCATTTCTCAATGAAATTATTTCACAATCTCTCAAATTCAAATCCTCCAAAGTACATGTTCTAGATTTAACTTCATATTTTCTTTCGTTAGTTTCATAACCATGACAATATTGAATTGTTGTATTTGGATGTTCAAAATAAGAATTAACATTCAATGGTCTCCCGTAAGAATCATATACATATGTATTCAAATAATCCATATCCACTCATCAAGTAATCTATTACAACGGATTCCTATTACTTATCACAACGCAAATCCCCGGCAGCGGCGCCAAAATGTAGATAGTCGTTGTTATTGATTGTTAAATCAATTAGTATAGTTTAGGATCGAACCACAAGGGAAATGCTAACGAACAAGTGTACAATAGAGTCACAATCAGTTGCTTGCCACCTTAACTAATGAATGCTAAATACACACTTCAATTCTCTCTCAAACTGAGTTAAATTACTCCTTTCAACACAATTCAAGTATCTCTCATTGTATTATTCAATAATCTTTCCAGTTATACTTAATTACTGATTATATATTCAAATTCAATTCAATTCTTTCCACAATTTACTTATTCAAATACACTCAATTCAAGTTCACTTCAATTCCAATTAATATTCATACACTTACACAACTTTACACACACAAATTGCTTTCAATTATACTTATTTTATTTCAATTATTACATTCATATACAAACTTGATCAATGTTTCTAAACAAAACTCAAAACTCAAAATAAAGAAAATAAAGGGATAGCTTCTTGCTTCCCTGGCTACCCAACTCTCTGGATGGTGTTCGCAACAATGAACAACATCTTCAACCTATTTATACTACAACGACCAAAAAGTCACAACCTTTCAAAATCTCCCCTAAAAATAACTACTCTAATTGCCTTGACTCCGTTTTCCATCTTCCGTCTTGGCTTTACCGTTCAACACTGCAACAATAATGTCCGTTCAAAACTGGCTTGATTCCGTTCTCATCTCCTTCTTCCATTTCCTTTCATTCATTTGCCGTTTCTCAACTGATCATCCTTCTCGTTGTGAACATATCATCCCATTTCACTGTCTTCCAATAAGTTGATAAATAACCCTTTTTAACACAAAAATTCCATTCGTAAAATCCTCAGTTTACACATGCTCTCACAAAATGACAAGGGCTTTGAAGAATCCATTGCCTCATTGACCTCGTCTTCCTCGTCAACCGTGTTGTCCTCATCCTTCGTGGACCTCTTTTCTTTCCTCCACCGCATCTTCTTCTCTTTCCACCACATCTTCTCTCTTCAATTTGTCCGCATATCGTTGCCACTCTTCCTCCTCCATCCTCCACTTCCAAGCTTGCGTGGACTCTGAGAAAGATATCATCACATACTCATAACGATATTGTTCTGCAGCACTTTTTTCATTCCTCTCAGGTTCCGGCTATGGATTAAATGGAATGTGGAGATCTTCTAAACTTACTATCTCCTCATTCCGTCCTAGGCCATCAAACATATATCTCTCCTCTTCCATCATACACTACTCGTCTACATTCTTGTTGTGTTTGAGTTTAGGGACGTCCTTATATATTGAGTCCCGACAACTTCGTCGACCACAATGAATTATTGCTATAGTCGAAGTTGTAGGAATCAAATCAACAAGTAGCTAGAACAAAGACAAAATTGATGAGATAAGAATGCCACAACTACGTGCTTTGTCTCTTGTGCCTTGTCTTTTTATTCACTTAGTCTTCAATAGCATCAATCTTGTTCACTCATTGAAACCTTTCTTGGCTTTTTTAGTTGCTTTGATTTTATACTTAATCTTTATTTCTCAATTATCTATTTTGTGTCTATTTTAAGTAAATAAAATCAATCAAAAGTGTACCAAAAAAAAAGTGGTTGTTTTTTGTGGCCCTCATTTCCACGGTAATGGGTCACAAAAATATACTATTATTAACAAGAATCTCAAATATTCTTTTGAATATTCGAATCTTTCACAAATAATTTTAAAAAATAGTAAAAATATTACTATTTTTAATTTATACCCGATTTACGCTCTCCAAATTTGCGCTCTCTACTCTCCGCTCTCCGCTCTACGCTCACATAGAAGTGTCGTCGTGCATCATGTGATTCTCAATACTAGCAATGATCCTCTGACTATTTTGAATCGTGGCCAAGTTCAAAGAACTAGATTGACAGAGTTCTTTGGGATGTGTGCTACGGATGAAAATGCTTGTCGATTGACCTATCAAGAGTTCTCTCAACATTATGTTTGGAGAAAAGAAGAAAACACATGGAAGATCCGTGAAAGAGGCTTTGCAATTGGTAGGTTGTATTTTGCAAGACCAGCAGAAGGTGAACGTTTCTATTTGTAACTCCTACTAACAACAATTGATGGGCCTTGTTCTTTTGAAGATCTACGGACGGTGAATGGAGTAGTACACGGAACCTTAAAAAATGCATGTAATACTCTAGGCTTAATACAAGATGATGGAGAGTGGATCGAGTGCTTAAAAAAAGCATCTACTATGCATACCGATGCATCATTGCGCAATTTGTTTGTGCTCATACTCTTTGAATGCAACCCCACTCATCTTGAGTTATCATGGCAACAATTTTCTCCTCATTTGTGCGATGACTTGCGTCACTGTCTTCGCCAACACTATGACTTATCTAAACCAAGTGAAGAAGATATATACGATTTTCGCCTTTTTCTCATTGATGAAATATTACGTGAACAATCACTCAAAAATTATTATTTTTTTGTTTCCTCCCATGCCAATACCAACTCTTAATTGGTCCCACCATCGTGGTAATCGATTTGTTAATGAACAACTACAATGGAATCGAGAGGAGCTTGAACTTTATGTTCGGGAGCACGAGTCACAAGTCAATGGAGATCAACTCTATAGTTATGATGCCATTCTCAGTGTGAGATGGGATTGAAGGACGACCAATAATTCTTTGTTTTCATTTTTATTGTATTGTTCCTAGCCTATTATTTTATTGAAGATTTGATTTATTATATTGTATTCTAAATGTGTGCTCATTTCTAACCATCAATTATTCTACTAGTACCGCTAATAGTGTATGTTCACAACATTTTGATTGAAACAAAAATATTTTCATTGGATCAAAAGAGCGTGTATGGAACATTATGAGATGTATCACCTAGAAAGTAATTTTGTGAGAGATAAAGTATTGTATAACACTTGATCCAAGTGTACGGAAAATTGTTTAGTGTATATAGCATTTTATTCTCTTTGTCATCACAAGCCTGTTGAATTTTTAATTAAAATTTTAACAAAATTTTAGGCATTGGTGTCCGAAATCATCACAACTTAAAAATGTATATGATTCCTCAAAAAAATAGACTTGTGAAATAATAGAGATACTTTGAAGAGTGTGGGGTTGGTTTCATGATCATTTTTTTTTAATTGCTATTGTATCTAGTTTTGTTTTGATTATTTTTTTGACATTGACTTCACTTCAATTTAACTCAATAAAATTAAATAAAATGCATAATTGTTGATTGTATATGACATATTGTTAACTCTATTTGAGTTATCCTAAAAGTCAAGTGGCGTTTGAACAAGATACCATGTGTTTTGCTTTAATATACTCTTACTTGTTCACTCTTCCTGTGGAGAAATAAGCCAAAGAGTGAAATATATCCCGGATTGGCTGTAGGCTTGTTGTCAAGCATTCGGGTAAGACCATTCAAGCCGTTGTCAAGCATCGGGTAAGCCCTTCATTTCTGCTCCCGACTGAAGATGATGGTGGAAACTTCTGAATTTTTGATTCATTAATGAGTTCTTCAAAATTAAAAGTATTTGGCCCGTGGCTCTCGACCTCTGTATGACCTTCGCCGTGTGCAGAAACTTCAGTTGCAAGTGCCTATGTGCTGCAACAAATGCAAGGAGAGGGCGGTCGAGGAGATCAAAAAAGTGTCATGTTCGACGTTCACTAGAAAACCAGCAAAGTGGTTGTGTTAACTACGCCTGAGTGTGCGAATCAAGTAACCGAGTAAACATGTGTACTAACTTCATTTATTTTATTACGGTTTTTCCTAAATTATCATTAATTGTGACTAAGAGTTTGAGAGAGATTACAATAAGATCAACTGAGAAAGGCCAATCACTTCTTAATGTTGCACATGATGTGAAGTATTAGGGGTGTCAACCTAATTTTGGCATATGTGATGCTTGATGAATTTTAAGATTTGAGTACCTATAACTCTCTGAGACATTAATGCTTGAGACCTTTTTCTTTGATGCTATAAGTGTTTAATATGTGTATATTCTTAAACTTGATTCATAAAGTAAAAACCCAGCATCCTTGATTTACTTGGAGACTTTGGAGAGAATTTTATTAAAATATTTGAAGAGGAGAATGTGTTCATCTATATTTGTCCTAATGATGTAATTTGTCTTATTTGAGGCATGCACATGATAATGTATTTAGAGATTCAAGTTTACAAATTTATTTATATGAAACTGAAGTAGTTACTAAAACATTAATTTAAGGACATAAAGAAATCGAATATAGGATAAGTATCATCAATCAGCACATTATCGAGGCATATGCATTAGTAGCTTAATCGGTAATCTAAGTTTACTAAATTTGATGATTCAATATTTTTTTTCAATTTTAATGTCCTCATAATCAAGCATTATAATCTTTTGAATGACTATAAAGCATTTTTGGGATGCTTATGGCTCCCACCTAGGAACACTTTTGTATTTTTAGGGAAGACCACTTTGAAAGGTCATAAAAAACTTATCGAAAAAATACGATTTCACTTGGATTCAAATCTAGTGAGATTTATCTTTCTCTGAAAAAATTGACATACTTAAAAATGCTTTTCCAGATGTTCAACACACTTAAGAATGCTTTTCTAGGTGTTCAGATTGCTTAAATGGATGGTAATAGGTAATTCTACCTTATGGTGATGATGGTTCGAGGATTGTTATATTATTGGACGATATTATGTAGTTTCAATTTGGCGGACAGTGTCAATTTCTATTTGAGATTCAATGAAACGAATGATCTTGATCAACTAAAAAGAATGTGGCAAAACTATGTTCAAGGTGGAGTAGGTAATTCAACACCTCATGGATCATCCACAACAACAAATCAATATTTTGAAATTTGTAGAGGTGTTGGAATTATGTGAATCATATTTTAGTAGCTCTGGTAATACAAGCTTGGTATCACTTTGATGTTGTTTCAAGTAGCACTGGTTTAGTACTATTAGTAGTACTTTAGTATTGGTATCTCCTTCTAAGGCAAGGAGCCGGGCTTTTGCTAAAGAAGTGATGTGTCACTTCTAGGCTTAGGTTTAAGAAAATGTGAAAATCATTTCTATTGTAATAGAAACAAGTGTTTGCTTCTGTGTGTTTGATTCTTAGTGTGTTATAATTATGATTATGATGGTTTTGTTCTCTGTAATGTTATAGACTTATGATAAAAATGACTGTGGTTGTGAGTAATACTGGCCAAAGTTTTTTAAGATGCATCTCTCCGTTTTATGATGACTATTGATGTCGTTGTATGTATTCCAATTGCAATTTACACCAAGTGATATGATAGTCCAAGAGTTTCGAAAGTCCAATTTTAATAACGCACATATGTTATCAACGTTAGTATTATGAGTGTTTTTTTTTTCTTCTTTCATTTTTCTTTTTATTGGTGTGAAGCTCTTTTAAGATGGTATTCTGTACGGTGTTGCCAACATTGTTAGTATTAATTTAGAAATGAAACGACCATCTCTTTACAATGAATAAAATTAACCCGCAAAGGATCAACAAGCCTAAATTGACTTCATGGTTGTTTTTAACATGTAGTACATGAACTTCTTTTTGAACAAATTTGTAATCCCACCAACTTATGCAATGTTCTTCACTGGATTTGGTGATATAAAATTTGGTCCTATCAGCTGAACTTGTCTTTTTATAGCCATAAATCCTCCGTCTTGTAAGAATTAACCCCTAACTACCTAACTACTTGTTTTTTATTGATGAATAAAATTTTAAATTAAAAAAAAAAAAAAAACTAGTTGACGTGTTCAACCTTGTGTAGTGGTGAGTGCGAAGACAAGGCAAAGGACTCTCACCTCGCGCGCATGTTAGTCAAGGGGTCGCCGTGGGAGCAACAGGTTTCTAAAATGCTGATGTAGTATGAATTTGTTTTTTGTTGAACTCTAAATGGATTTTAGGTGTGAATGTGTAGTGTCTAATGGACTAGAATGGAAATGGTGTGTGAATTAAGATACAAACAGTCAATTAGACTCAAATAGAGATCCTAATAGGTGTAACTGTTAGAATTCATAGTATATTTGAGGGAGGGGAGCAAGTTGTCTCCCTTGCTACACCATTAGGGAGTGTTAGTCTAAATACTATTTTGTATGCTTTGTTTTGGCTTTGTGAATATTCTTAGTGTCCATGCTCATAGTATATTTGACAGAGAGAAGTAAAGAGCCGGAGGTTGATTAATTTTTGTTTGCCTGTCTTTATTTGTGAATGTGTTGCTTGGATTTTTGTGTGTCTATTTGGCTCTGTCTGGATGCTTGTGTATGAAAATGTTGTATGGCAGTGTGATTGTATAACTGAATCTTGCATACATGCATAGTCAATTTGGCAGGAATTGATAGAATCTAAGTCTGGGAATTAAGGTATACATGGGTGCATAATGATTGACTGTGGAGAATGTAAGTCAAATTGATTCAAGTACTTCTGGGTGATATTGAACACAGTGGATGTGTAGACAGATTGAGAGCATTGGAAATTGGAAATGTGATACAATCAATTGAACATTGGTGAACTTTGGTCAAATTGACATTGAAAACTATATTGATCAACCAGTCTAATTGAGCAAGTCTCTCAAATGATGTCTATTTGACTATACTGGAACCCATTGTATACTAGATACATGCAAGAATGTGGAAATTTGACAATGTAACTAATTCCATTAACTTATAATAAATAGACAAATTATGAATATTGAGCATGATACTGAGCGAATACAATAACTGTCTACTTGACTTTGTTTAGAGTATCTGGGAGTTAGTTATATAAACTTATAAGTAATATGTATAGATCAACGTAGATGATATACGAACTGTCAATTTGGCTTGAAGTGTACATTGTGTGTTTGAAGGAGTGAATTAGCATACAATGATTCAGTCAGGATTGGAGTTCTTTAAGAAGTATATATGCATAGTGACGACTGTGTGTATTTAGGAGTGATATCAAGGGAGTTGAAAGCTAGTGAGTAAAACTAGATTGTTTCAAACTCCGTTGTGGTACATTGCCTCATAAAATTATTGCCATGGAAAATTAAAGATTAAAAATGAATCTCGTTTAAATAATAGTTGTACAACTAAAATATACGAAGTCAATTTGACATTGGTTGTCTTATACCATGGGAAGTTGATACTATTAGCAAGTCACAGTGTTAAGGAGTGAATCCGTAAAGACTGGACATCTTTAAGGAATAAGTGTTCTTTAATCACTTTACTTTTGATTAGTAGTACAGATTCTTGCAGGGGATAATAGAAGCAATGTCGTTGTAGTGACTTAATTGAGGAAATACTTAACAATAAAGAAATACCTTAAATAAAGAATGCAAAATGGAGCACAATGGAGTATAAAGCTTAAAATGAAAAGACTTTCATGAGATAAGAAATTTTTCCTACCTTAAGATAGATATGAAGCTTGTGTAGGCATCAAAGAATGAAGAGGGGATGCATAATCAATATGTCTATTTGACTCACATTGGAGACCACAGAAGGGTGTTTTTCCTTTTCCATGATTATTTGACCTTAGGATAGGACAAGACAGAAGCATATCTAATTGACTGGAATTAGTTATAGGCGAGAGCCCTTGCCACATTCTAACATAAACTAAGTTTTATTAACATTAGGTGATTGAGTTGAATAATCTTTAATCTTATAAGTGACTTTAGTGAATTATCCATAAACGATTTCATCTTTTTTTTTAAAAACCCTATCAGGAAAGTTTGCTTAGAATAAAACTCCTTGTTGAACTTTTCGATACTACAGCTGACATCAACGGAATTAAACCGGCATGACAAGGGCCATTAAAAATACCACTAGCCATCAAGGGTCGAGGCCAACTCCATGAAGTGACCCCATATAGTGTACTGAAATGACCATTTGCAGCTTGGAATATGACCATGGGTCACATACATATTCCTAAAAGGCTTTAAATCTTTAATATTTGTGCCAAATGCATAACATATTTCCGCACAAAATTCTATTTAGACGTGGTATTCCATCAAAGATTACAATCCTCCGCAAATTTTTTGATATATAGTTTTGAATTTAAACCCTAATTCTAGCCCATGTTTTAGTTTTTTAACCTTAGATTCAACCCAAAGTATTAAAGGTGTACAGAAGCATAAATTCCTTGTCATTTAACTTTCAAGTTAATTTGGAAATCCGAACCAAACATCAATCCAACTCTAAAGTTGCTATGAATACGACCCAACATCAATCTCTCAATCTTTGAAAGGTTCGAGACCTCAAGCAATAAGTTGCTTGTGACACTTGGGACAGTGAACAACAATTACAATTCTCGTTGTTTACAAATCAGCTCTCAAAACTAAATCAAATGGAAGTCCCAAGGGCAATTTGTAAAGTATGTAGGATTGAATATTAGAGTCCCACTTTTTAGTCATAGACGACTATATGTTGCGCTTTCAAGAGCAACTTCTTTGAATCATATTACAGTTTTGCTTTCACAAAATAATATTGTATCCAACACTGTCAATGTTGTTTACTCTGAAGTTCTCTTGCAATAAAAATATTCATTTTCATTTTCATTCCCATTTTCAATTATTTGCCTGTTTTTTTTCAAAATCGCATTTTCTATTGAATTAATTTATCATTTCATCTATGAGATTTCTAATAACAAAAAGATCATTATTATATCAACAAGACCAATGTTTCCTATTACTTTATTTTATTTTGTCCCATTTTGTGTTTTACTATATGAATGAATTTTTTTTTCTTTTGCTTTTTACTTCAGATGGATCTTATTTTTATTACTTTTTTATTTTATCTTATCTTTTGATTTTTACTACATGTATATATTTTTTTCTCTTTTACT
Source organism: Pohlia nutans (assembly GCA_022496805.1). NCBI lineage: Eukaryota > Viridiplantae > Streptophyta > Bryopsida > Bryales > Mniaceae > Pohlia > Pohlia nutans. The sequence goes on along the minus strand of CM040091.1, from coordinate 11,970,791 downwards.
TTGAATGGATTTTATTTTTATTACCTTTCATTTTATCTTTTGCTTTTGATTCTGTAGATATAAATATTTGTTTTGCTATAAAATATAATATTCATTTATTCAACTCAAATATTGTTGTTTTTATGCTAGCAAGTTTTGAGCCAACCCATTATTCTATTGCAAGGTTTTTAAAATTCGTGTTGCTTGAATCTCACAGATAAAATTTGATTTTTTTAATCGTTATTTTGAATGTTAGAAGTGATAATTCTTTATGCCTCTAATTTTCATCATTTTGGACTCAATTTAAACATGTTGTAGGCATCGCATTTTCTTTGAAGTCCAAAGCACTTTGAAAAATTAAATATGATAATTGATTCTTCAAAGTTCTTTGGAGACTCATTATATTCAAAGTTACCATTTTTTCAATATTCATTAAGTTGAATCTAGCTTTACATAATAGCTTTGAATATTATGTGTAGTTGGACATCAATATAATACATATTGTGTGCATGTATTATATGTTGGAAATACAAACCGAGTTGTATTGTATTTCTCTTTGTGATCCATATTGATAATTGGATTGGAGAGGAAAGTCTACCCCAATCACAAACACCTATATACATATTATTTCCTTGTCTATGCAAAAATATATTGTCTGGAGACAAATCACAATGTATACTACCATTCTCATACAAAAATAGCATACCGTGTAAAATATGCCAAGATAATCGTATACGTAGTCATTGAAACATCCTCACATTTTCAATACAATATGAATAAAATTATCTTGGCATATTTTACACGGTATGCTATTTTTGTATCATAATGGTAGTATATATTGTGATTTGTCTCCAGACAATATATTGTTGCATAGATAAGGAAATAATATGTATATGGATGTTTGTGATTGGGGATTTGCATGTAGGGTAGACTTTCCTCTCCAGTCCAATTATCAATATGGATCACAAAGGGAAATTGAAGCGGATAAATTGAAACGCCCTTAGATGAATCCTTCTTTAATGAGTCTCCATGGATTAGAATAAGCTAAATTTATTTTAGCGACTGATGTGTATGCTACATCAAAATTAGCTCTTTGGATTATAGGCTATGATGAACAAGAAATTGGAATTTCAAGGGATCTCTTTGAAATGTACACTACAGGCGTATGGAATGTGCATTATGCAACTCCACACAAACGTTATGATGTGCTTTCAAAAAAAATAGATACATTGCAACGGTCAATAATTATGTTAAAAATTGATCCAATAGAATGTTATCAAAAAATAGAATTCTAAGGTGAATTGTACAAAAGATAAATAAATAGCTAGATGGAAGCTTGCTTCCACTCTCACTTGTCTGCCAACCCTCATTTGGGACCCTAGCTGATTGTTTTTTCTTCCTTGTACTTTGATTAATTTTGTCCTTTGTCTTTCAATATTAAGAAAATCAAATCAAAAATAAAACAAAGGCAATGTTTCAGGCCTTTAAAATAAATAATATTCATATAAATGTTTTTTTTTCTAAATAAATAATATTCATATAAATGTTTTTTTTCTAAATAAATAATATTCATATATTATTATTTCTTGAATCGACATATTTGAAGTCCATAAAAGTTTTAAGCATTAAACTAACGTCAATGTGCTTAATGGCACGGGTCCTACTTGTTTGATTATAAGCATTATAATAGTATGAATTTTTATACGAAAACGTAAATGATAGAGATAAACACCAAAGTGTAGGTGGCATGCTTCTAGAGCTCACGTAAAAAGAATTTTGACAAAAAAACGTTTTTTTGCTTTGTATATTGGAATTTTAAGAGGTTGAGCTTCAAATTGTTGTAAAAAACGCAATTTTAACAATTAAAAAGAATGGTAAATTGGACTAAAAAGTAGAAGATAACTCCTATACTTTCTTAGTAAGGATCATTTTCATTTGAAATTTGAAACTATGTGAGAATTAGCATTTGACTAGAACAAATGAAACATGGCCCTTTGGGGATCTTTCCACGCTTTTAGAGGTTAACCCCTAAACATCCTCACCTCTCTCCAAATTCAACAGTTGCGCAAAGATGCATCATAAAATTCAATCTATAGGGATATTTTGAACTTGATGTATAAATAATTGTTGTACATTATGAATTTTAGATTCTATCTGTATGGTTAGCTCTGTGATTGCTGTCACCAATATTTTGAATATAATTTGAAGCTTAAAAATTCAAAATTCTTATGTAATTTGATTATGAATAAGATATTGAAAATTTGTACATGAAATTTGTTGTGATTGGTTGAAATGTAATACTTTAAGTGTAGTGATTTTTGGAGATTTTTCAATTGCTTAATTTTATGAGTTGACTTTTTTAATATCACTTTTATACTAGAATTTATACAATATTGATTGAATCACTACAACATGAAACAAGGTATAGAAATTTCACAAAACATTGCCTTTCTAATTGGATCACACATAGATGAAGCTAACTTCCTACAAAACTAATCGTAAAAGATCCACATTGTAAAAAGTCAAGGACGGATGAAAAAACCATGGTTGATTTTGTACATTGTTCACTTTCTAAACAGTTGGACATTTAAGGGTTAAGCTAAGTAAACTCTATTATGTCAAAGTTCATGATCTTGCTTGGTTGTTGTGATAAACAACATTATGAACATACGTAATTACCAATTTAACGTCTCGATTCAACATTGTTTTGAAAGATTTATTGTAAAACGTTTGATAAAAAAGAAAGATGGAGTTGGTGTACAGTGGGGTCCAACATGGAATGGCGTTTTTGGTTTCGCAGTGAGAAAAATTTCAGTACTGCCAACTTTGAAAGCCTCCCGAGAGCTCAAATATTGGTATTTTACCACGAAAATTTTACCAGAGACTTATCTTTAAGTTAATTATATGTATGCCAAATTTCAAGGCCAAAAGATTCACCCAAAAAAAGTTATTCAGAATCTACCAACATTGGTAGCTGTGGAAATGTTTTCACTGCTGCCAACTTTGACAGCCTCCCAAAGATTGAATTAATTTTTTTTTTGCCATAAAATTCTAGGAAAAAAAACTTCTTTATGTTAATAACATATGATAAAAATTTCAAGGCCAAAAGATTAATACAAAAAACGATATTAACAATCTACCAACATGTGTAGTTGTGGGAAACAATGGGGGAAACTACACACATTGGTAGATTGTAAATAATTTTCTTTGTATAGATTTTTTGACCTTGAAATTTGGCATGAATGATTTTGTCATAAAGAGCATGTTGTACCAAAAATTTCATGGTAAATAGACAATTTCTCAACCGTAGGGAGGGTGTCAAAGTTGGTAGCAAATTTTCCCCCATTGTTTCCCACAACTACACATGTTGGTAGATTGTCAATATCTTTTTTGTATTAATCTTCTGGCCTTGAAATTTTTATCATATGTTATTAACATAAAGAAGTTCTTTTTCCAAGAATTTCATGGCAAAAAAAAATTAATTCAATCTTTGGGAGGTTGTCAAAGTTGGCAGCAGTGAATAACTACCAATGTTGGTAGATTTTGAATAACGTTTTTTTGATGAATCTTTTGGCCTTGAAATTTGGCATACATATAATTAACTTAAAGATAAGTCTCTGGTAAAATTTTCGTGGTAAAATACCAATATTTGAGCTCTCGGGAGGCTTTCAAAGTTGGCAGTACTGAAATTTTTCTCACTGCGAAACCAAAAACGCCATTCCATGTTGGACCCCACTGTACAAAGCAAAGTTGTAAATGTCAATGTGAAGATCACATTTGTGCAGTTGGATTCGTCATATTTATTATTAATATTTTTCAATTAAATTTTCCAAGTTTTCTCTTGAAATTCAATTAGAAACCCCAATTCAACATGCAAAAAATTAAAAAATATTGTAATGAAATTGGAATAACATGAACTACAAGATGGTATCGTTTCCATTATTTGATTCTATTTATTTTGGAATTTCATGTTTTAAGTCTCATTTTTTGAACTAAAAATGGAACTTGACATAAACCAATTGTGTTTTTTTTCAAAAATCATTTTTAAGATCCGTATTACTATGTGGATGCATGTGCTTCAAAGCGTTAATTCAAAATTGGTGATTTTGGGCTTTTTGGTGATTCTGTTCTATTGCAATATGTCTTCCAATCAACTATGAGCTGGGTATGAGTTGAGTAAGTGAGTTGGGTATAAGTTGGCTCTTTGTCCGGCGGACACTGAATCATTTGCTTTACGAACAGACGCTTTATTCACGCCGGCCCTTTATCGGGTCCGGAGTTTTTATCTATCTTGGGTATAAGTCCAATATGAATCGGGTATGAGTCCGATATGAATTGAGCATGAGTCCAATCGGTCCCAGCCATTGGGGTCAACATTCCATGCCGAATTTTCATATTTTGGATTTTTTTTTAACCAATAAATGTCAATTTTTTTGAAAATTCTTTAAGATTTTCTTTTTCACCATACAAAGTAGAATTTCACTAAAAATAAATAAATAAATTTCAAGAAGGTTTGGACTTCTCTTCTTATAATTATTTTTGGCCAATCTTGAGGACCAACTACAACATTCTCTATATTATCAACTCGATTTCAAGATATGCCAAAGTTGGTGAACACAATGAACATTGGGCATCATATCCACAAACTCGTAGATTGAGCCTTTTAACCTCTAAAGGACCAAGAAGCCCAAACTAGGTCTCATGTTTATTTTTAGCACTTTTGATCATATCCTATGTGGAATTCTTTATGACCAAATCTATTTGTTGTTTGATCAACACATGCAATGTACTTCACTAAGGTTGATTGTCCTAAAACCACCAACTTAAGCAATCTGGTCTATTTTTGGCAGTGTTAAATTCAAAAAAAATATGACCGTATTTGAAGTAGGTTTTGATGACAATCGCAAAAAATTGCAACATCTAATTCACATTTGTCAATTTTATACAAAATTTCAAAGTGGAAAGTAACCTGTGACCCAAATCAAACCTTTAGGTTTCCCCATGTTCACACCATGTGGTACTAACTTTCACTCACAATTATACCCAAAACCACCAACTATTTCTTTGCAATGTTTGGTGTGCCATTGGTCTACTTAAATAGTGAAATTGGTGGTTTCGGGTCTCAACTATGGTGGCCCCAAGAAAGGTCTACATGTCATAATTGGGGGAGGTGGTGGTTTTAGGACATCCTACCTTAATTCTAGTGATATAAAATTTGGCCTCATCTAAATTATAAATTTCTCAACATGATCAATTGAACTTGTCATTTTGAAACCTTGGTCCTTTAGGGGTTAAGTTTCCCCACTTGCGTGGATTTCAACAGCTTGATGTTTCCAGTAGTTATTGAGCCACTGACTGAAGAGTGTTCTTTGGTCACATAAAGGGGGGTTGTTCTGAAAATGAGGTTACAGCCTTACAGGTTTCTTATTGGTCAAGGAAACGAGATCATGCACAGAAGTTTGATCTCTTCATGAGTGAGAGTCTACAATTGTAGGCATCTGAAGAAACAAGCAAGCCAAAAGGCTTGAGGCGAATAATCAAACCCTCTTATCATTGAAGAATAGCTTTTTTAAACGGAAATTCAACCATGACGACATCATCATCATCGTGGACAAAACAAAGGCTCGAAAATCCATCCTTTTGGTCCCTTGGTTGGCTGATGAGGTTGTGGCCTGTGCATGTCATGGGCCCCCCTCGAGCAAGACCGACATGAACTCCGTCAAGTTTTCACATATTTTAAGGGCTCTCGTGTGCAAAATTCAGGGGGTTTCTTGCTGGAAACCGGGGGCTCGGGACTCGTGCAAGTTCTAGCGAATCTCAATGTCCGGGGATCAAATATGTTTACTCTTAAGGCATCTCATTAACATGTCTAAGTATGGCATTTTTTTGGGCGAAATAGTGCCAGATTGCACCAGAAAATAATTATCTGGCTAAAAAATGGCCAAAAACCATGAAACTTCAAATTCAAATGGATGAAATCGGTAGATTGTGGATGAAAAAAATTAGCTACACTATGAAGAGCTTTGACCGAAATAGCATGGATGAAGGACAAGAATGCATTTCAGTGGAATCATGGACGAAATATGTTTTTAGCCAAGAAAATGGGTGTCCATGCAATGTCTCTTCCCTACAGTCACAGCCAACAAAATTATGTGTTTGTGATATCTTCTAATGTGATATTTTCTATCTAGATGAATGTTGAGATATGAAGCACCACTATAAAATTTTATATCGCCACATGAAAAATGATAAAAAATAAATAAAAAATGCCATGTGTCTGAGCACGCAAAAAATTGATGTTTCTCCGGTGCCCAATTGGGATACAGAGATGTAAGAAGATGAGGATTGACCCACTGATATCCATGCCGGCATCTTCAGTTACTGGATTTTTTTAACTAATTTTTTTGCAAGGCCTCGGAACAATCGGTAGATTCCATTGAATTGTTCAAGAAAATTCCCCAAAAGCCTATCTACCTACTCTACACAATGATGCTTGTGGGGTCTCGAACAATCAGATTTTATGGGCCACTTTGCATTTGTCTGAACAATCCATACTGTTGCCCCAATTTATGGCTGTTTGCAGCTCCATATGGAATCTAGTTTTGGAAACTACATAGACTATAATGTCAAATGTCAAGTTGCAGGTTGTCATGGTCAAAGAGTACTTGGTTAAAAATTAAGTTAATCTCTCAAGGACCAAGGATTCATGGTCTTAAAATGACAAATTCAAATGATCATATTGTGAAAAATGTCATTCATGTCATATTGGATTTTATGTCAATAAAATCATTAAAGAATAGTGCATATGGTGGTCAAAAAACAAAAAAAATTAACAAAACAAGAACTTATTCAAAATTTCAAAAAAAACATGAGGCCTAATTAGGCTTCTTGGTCCTTTAGGGGTTAAACTTAACCCCTAAAGGACCGCGGTTTTTCCTGTTTTTGAGCATCATTTTCATCTCTTTCTATTCATTTTCTTGTGAATATTTTTTTTCCTCTTGATAGAAAATACCAAATCAAACATTTAAATAAAATTTAAGATTTTTTTTAATCAATTTAACAAATTTTCCCATGTCTTCAAAGACGGTAAAAAAATATCCATAAAGACAGCAATTTCATCTTTTCACTTCAAACGCTATAATCTTGCAATCTGTACGGTCAAATTCTATGAAAATTTTACCATGCACTCTTTTGGTAATCTATAACAATATCCTACGGTTAAAGTTGAATAATAATAATTTTTGAGGTTTATTTTTAGCCTTGCCTGCATTGCCCATTCTCTCCAAAAGAGCCCTTTTTGCTCCATAACTTCCACTTAAAAAGTCGGAATCAAAAAAAATTAGATCCCTAGTTTTGTATTGATATACCAAATTCACATGATTTATTTCAAAAAATAAAAAATAAAATTGACACCATGGGAACCTACCCGAACATTGAAATGTCCTAGTTAGGACACTTGGTCCTTTAGGGGTTAACATAACCAAAGCTAAAAACTAAAAACCACGTATATAACGTTCAATAGCAAGCACTATCCAAGCATTGGCTCTATAGTAGATGGTGTGGAATATTCCACATCCAACAATACTTCACCAATAACTAAGTGGATAGGTAGAGGCTCAAGGAGATGAGTATGGTATTTGAAGGAAAGGTAGTGGGCATGAAGGCTAGTGAATGTCATATAACTAAAGTCAAAAACAACAAAGGCAACGTAGCTAAAGTCAAAAATTGCAAAGCCAGAGTCCAATATGCTAAGTAGACCAAACATGCAAGACATTTTAGTTTTTTGATTTGTATTCTTTGGAATTTGCTACATGGGTATTTACCTTTGATTATGTGCTTTTTGGGCATGGCCACTTAATAATTGGCCATTGTCATTTGGTCTTCGACAATGACAACTTGGCATTATGGTCTATATCTTGTCCAAAATTGTATTTCATAGTTTGAAGCCTTGAACAGGATGTCAAAGCATTATAAAATGATTATGTTAAGGTAAACTAAGTGATGGCTTGTCATTTAGACAAGTTTTGTCCCATAGTTTCAAGAGTACTTCTTGTACAATCTACATCACAATTTACCATCTTTGTAAAAGTGTTGCCACATTAGCATCTTTGTCATTTTATCATTCAATAATAATTTCTTGACTTGAACGAAGTGTAAAACAAATGGCGACAACTTCCAAGTTTTGACCATTCACACTTTTTTTTTTTTTTTTTTTCATGTTTAATATTTGTTTGGACAATTGAAAACAAGTTTTTTACTCATCCCAAAGCCAAATAAGGCTACAATATCTACCAAAACTAAGGTACACTCCAAAATTTCCAAGTTTCAAAACATTCTTTTAAAGGTATATTCCAATATGAAGCTTAGAAGCTTCCACCACTAGTGTATGTACGGTTGGAATGTAAATTATAAACTCTAGAATCGTAACACAAATGTAGAAGAACATGTCTAATCAAATGACCTATTCTTTAAATATGTGGTTGTACTAGTGATGAAGTGTTAATGTGATTAAATTTAGGAAATACTCTTAGGTATATTCTAAAATTTCCAAGTTACTGAACATTTGTTTCAAGGTATTTTTTAGTGTGAAGTTTTGAACCTTCTACCTCTATGTACAATAGGAGTGTAAATCAAAACTCTAATGTCTCAACAAAAAGGATAAACAGTCTACAATAGGAGTGTAAATTTGGAACTCAAGAGTCTCAACAAGAAGGATAAACAATGTACGGTAGGAGTATAAATCACAATTTCTAAAGTCTTAATAGAAAGAATAAACAATGTAGAATAGAAGTGTAAATCACATGTTGTAGAGTCTCAATAGAAATGATAATAAGAGTTTGATGGGAAGACAAATCTGGGATTGTAGCTCGGATTGTAGAGTCTAAATAGAAATGATAAACAAAGTTTGGTAGGAGGGCAAATCACGGATTGTAGAGTCTCAACAGAAATGATAAACAAAGTTTGGTAGCAGGAAAATCAGGGACTGTAGAGTTTGAACATAAATGATAAACAATGTATTGTACAAGCATAAACAAAAAACTATAGAGTCTCAAAAGATAAAGATGATGTCTGATCAAATGACATGTTATCTAAATAATTCGGCCCATTAATGATGAAATTTGAATGTTGTGAATTTTGGAGATACTCTTGTGTACACTTCAAAACTTCTAAGTTCCAAAACAATTGTTCAAATGTATATTCCAATCTGAAGTTTAAAACCTTCCACCACTACTTCCACTAGTGTATGTACAGTAGGAGTGTAAATTACAAACTCAAATAGATTCATAACACAAATGAAGAAGAGCAAATAGACCTAATCAAATGACGTGTTTTTAAATAGATGGATGTACTAGTGATGAAGTTTTATTGTAATTGAATTTAGGATATACTCTTATTTGTATTTGAAAATTACCAAGTTACTAAACATTTGTTTCAAAGTATATTCCAGTGTGAAGTTCTAAACTTTCTACCTTTATGTACACTAGTAGTGTAAATTGTGAAATGTAGAGTCTCCACGGAAAGGATAAACAATGGACGGAAGGAGTGAAAATCACAAATTGTAGAGTCTCAACAAAAAGGATAACCATGATGTCCAATCAAGTGACCTACTATCAAAATAAGTAGCTCTATTAGTGATGAAGTTCTAGCGTGATGAAAATTTGGAGATGCTCTTAGATGCCTTCTAAACATTCCAAGTTCCAAAGCATTTTTTCTAAAGGTGAATTTCAATCCAAAGTTCAAAACCCTCTACCACTAGTGTATGTATAGTAGGAGTATAAATCACAAACTTTAGAGGCCCAAAACAAAAAAAGGACATCGAGTCTAATCAAGCGACCAACTCTTTGATTAAGTGGTTTTACTAATAATGACGTTTTTATTTGATTAAATTTAAAGGAAATACTCTTGGATATATTCTAAAATTCCTAAGTTACTACACATTTGTTTTAACCCCTAAAGGACCACGAGGCCACCACGTGGCTTCTGGAACTAGAAAGTAAGGAATTTCGAGTTGTTGGACCGTGAATTGTAAAGTGAGTAACAAAGAGACCCTAGTTCTTTTTAAGAGCTGAATCCGTGAGTACTTCTTGATCGAAATTTCATGAAGTGTGCAATTTTTGGTGATTTTTTTGAGTTGCACTGTGGGTATTTAGGCGTCACTTCAGACCCTCATATCTTCTTCTTCGCACCTCCAAATCACTTGAAATTTTTTCCACATTTTAAAAATGATGATTTCTACTCACAATAAAAATTTCAGATTTTTTGGAGCACTTTTGATCAATCCAATTTCAGCATGTGTACAAAATACCCTGAATAAGTTCCATCAATCTTCTCAACGGTGGCATTTTCTCAAAAATTGTGCGATTTTGTTGATCTTTTTTTCATACAAAAGCTATGTAAGTCTTCTTTGATTTCAACGGTGCCGATCGTCAAAATTAACCCACACCAATGAGGAATTGAGCTTGTTATAAGAGCTAGTCAAGAAAACAAGAGCTAAACTAAAAACACCCCTGGTCCTTTAGGGGTTAAGGAATATTCTAATGTAAAGTTCTAAACCTTTTAACTCTATGTAGAGTAGGAGTGTAAAACAAAATTCTAATGTCTCAAAAGAAATGTCAATGGTTCGTTCAAATCCATGAAGATCGTTGCTGCCAAATGAACGCGCTAGCTCCTTAGTGCTTGCTGCATGCGCCAATAAGAACAATGAATCTAATTTGTCACCACCCAAGACTCGCGCACCCTGCTAATGAATAGCAATAAGCGTCACTCGGTTCAAATCCATGAAGATCGCTGCTGCCAAATGAACGCGCTAGCTCCTTAGTGCTTGCTGCATGCGCCAATAAGAACAATGAATCTAATTTGTCACCACCCAAGACTCGCGCACCCTGCTAATGAATAGCAATAAGCGTCACTCGGTTCAAATCCATGAAGATCGCTGCTGCCAAATGAACGCGCTAGCTCCTTAGTGCTTGCTGCATGCGCCAATAAGAACAATGAATCTAATTTGTCACCACCCAAGACTCGCGCACCCTACTAATGAACAGCAATAAGCGTCACTCGGTTCAAATCCATGAATATCGCTGCTGCCAAATGAACGCGCTAGCTCCTGAGTGTTTGCTGCATGCGCCAATAAGAACAATGAATCTAATTTGTCACCACCCAAGACTCACGCACCCTGCTAATGAACAGCAATAAGCGTCACTCGATTTCAAATTAGAGAACGGTACTCACTCAACTGACATGTGAGTTTACTGTTGGGAGCATTGTACAACAGAAGTGTAAATTTGAAATTCTAGAGTCTTAATAGAAAGGATAAACAATGTAAGGTAGAAGTGTACATTACAAACTCTAAAGTCTCAATAGAAAGAATAAACAATGTACGACAAGATTGAAGTGTAAATCAGAAACTATAGAGTCTCAATAGAGATGATAAACTTTACAAACTGTAGAGTTTGAACATAAGTAATAAACTATGTATTGTACAAGTGTAAATAAAATTGTGTAGAGTCTCAAAAGAAAGAACAAACATGATGTCTAATCAGATGACCTTGTATTCTCTAAATAATTTGGCCCACTAATGATGAAATTTATATATTGTGAAATTTTGGAGATACTCTTGTGTACACTCCAAAACTTCTAAGTTCCAAAATATTTGTTCAAAGGTATATTCCAATGTGAAGTTTCTAACTATCTACCATTATGTAAGGTACAAGTAATAATTAGGAACTATAGAGTCCTAATACAAAGGATAAAGAGGATGTCTAATCAAGTGTATTGTACGTTAGGCTTGTCCTCAATAGACAGATTTACTTTAGGCTTGTCTCGTAGACAAGTATACCGTACCTTAGGCTTGTCACATAAACAAATTTTGTGCCATGATTTTAAGAGTACTTTTTAAAAAATCAACATGACAATACCATCTTTGTGAACTTGTTAGGGAATTAGCATCTATGTCATTTTATCATTCAATAATATTTTTTGACTTAAACTGCTCAATCAAGCATATAACCATGGGTCACAACTTCCAACTCTTGACTATTCACATTTCTCTTCTTTTTAAACATAACTAAACATTTATGTTTTATTATTTATTTGAATTTTTTTGAACAAGTTTTTAATTTATTTCAAGTCAAAACATGGCTGCAATATCTACTAATGCTATAATTATTTAAAAATATGATAATAAAGTCAAATGATAGAATCAATAATATATTAAATTTGTAAAAAAGAGAAGGTTAAATTGGTTTGTATAAGAAAATTTGGCTTGTTGAAATCAACATTGTGCATATGGTATGCACAATGATATACAATATAAATGTCACCAAATTTCTTTATAGATATTGAGAAACCTCAAACGTAAATAAAACAACTTCTACCTTGTAAATGTGGTCATTACGTTTAACCTTGGCATGCAACCTCGACCATTCACATTTTGAATCAGCCATTATTTAACCACACTAAAGCATATCATAAACACATGAAATAAAAACAATGGCTTTGTATTATTGGAATTGGCTTCACACTTACTCCCTACCAAACCTTTATTGTTTTTTGAATCTTCGTGCCCCAAGTACTTTTGAATTCATAATTAACCTAAATCTTTCATACTCAAAAGAATGTGTAGATGCAAAAAGAAAGAAAATAATTTTTTTTGAAGTGGAATAAATAGATAAATTAAAACTAAAACCTTAAGCAAAGGCACAAATGTGTTGGGGCGCAAAAAATAGATGCAGAGAGAAAGAATTCATAAGTAGAGCTACAAAGAGTTAATTCAAAAAGATAGAAGATGACCTTGTAAGCAAAGCAAGTGCAAGTAAGGGTCATCAAAGAGAAACAAATGCAATAATAATACTAACAAATAATAAATGTTGCTTTTATGCTTTTTGTGTTGAAAGTTTTCAAGGGACTTCATTTCCATTGTCATGAAAAAACAACATGTATATAAATACTACAGTACCTTAGTACCATAGGTGAATAGCCAAAAAATAATTCAAAATATAGTAAATGTAAAAAATCCAAAATTATGAGGACCAAATAATGAAAAATAGAATAAGTTATTTTTAGTATATTATTATATCACTAAGCTATTTTGGGCCATTTGAGCCATTCTTAATCATTTTTTGCTTACAAACAAAAATCTTTGATTTTTTTTGGAAAACAACCTTCTTTTTCAAAAAATATTAAATACTCCTTTGTTGAATGGTAACCCAGAACTAGTACTACAGTATATAATTTACACTATAAATACAAAAAGAGGAATAGAACTTGTATTCGTAACTCTAGTTGTTGCAACATTATAAGCCAAATAAATTCAGTTACATGAATAAATGACATTTCATTTATATTATACAAATTTATAACTTCATCACTCCAATATAGATTATAGTTTATATTATTTTGAAAACTCGATCTACAAGCAAACATTTAAACATAGTTCATAGTAGTAAGAACTTCGGTCTTCTTTTGAAGCCGGCATGAATAATAAAAGTTTTTGTTCAACCCACCATTGGTTGGATGTTCACCAAACAAAGGACTAGTCGTGCAAGACTACTTCTTCCCTCTTAAGGGTAAACGCAACATGGTTCTTACTATTACATTATCTTCCTTTTTTGTTGGAATTTGTTAGAAAATATAGGTGCATTGACCTTAAGTGTGGTTACCTTACTGCCACCTTAGAGGAATTAGAGAATTTTAAGGCCTCCATTCGAAGGGCTTGACATGTAGTCAAACTGAATGAAAAATGACAAGGGTCCTTCTAAATATCCTCCAACGAATAAAATAAGCATTTTTCATTTGAATTTAAGTCAAGTTGAATATACCCTACATTTACACTGCAATTGTTCATTGAGAATTTGGATAAAACATTCAGTGTAGAAGTGTGGAGAATTGTAATCATCAAAGAACCAAAGCGAGCAAAATAAGATTGTTTTTAAAAGTTCAACCACTATAATCTTGCGATTGGTGAAGATTCAGGCTTTCAAATTTTAGACTTAGAACATGCTACAAGAATTTAACTAAAGAATGATTTACCAAAAAATTAAAATGATGCAAAAAGTCTAGCATTGCTTTAAGAAGGGGATTTTGGAAGCAATCTTTCACCACGCTCAAAGAACTTTAGGATTCATGTTCAAGAGCTCTTTAAATATAGAGAATAATCGTAGCACCAAATGCTTTTAGATCTTCCCCACCCAACTTTCAAAATAGACAAGGACGCCATTTTTGAACTAAAAGCAAACGATTAATGCTTTGAACCAAGAAATTATTCTCTTAGCCCCCTGCAAATAGCCAATCTTTTTCCTAAAAAGACTACCTTTTCTTTTACAATTTGTAAAAATAATAATAAATGATGAAGATTCCTTTTTCTTTAATTTGTACACTAGGGGACAAACGATTGATTGGGAGTCAATGAGCGAGTTACAAGGGTGGGGTAATCAAATGACCTACTTTCTAAATCAACAACCCCACCATGAAATTTTAACGTGATGAAATTTTGGAGATGCTCTGAGTTCCTAAATTTTTGTTGGAAGGTATATTCCAATGTGACTTTTTGAACCTTCCATCACTGCTACATGTACGGTAGAAGAGTATATCAGGAGCTGTAGGAGACATGTGATTGATTGGAGTCAATATAGCGAGTTGCTAGGGTAGGGATAATCAAATGACCTACTCTCTAAATTAGCAACCCTACCCTGAAATTTTAACGCCATGAAATTTTGGAGATGCTCTAAGTTCCTAAATTTTTGTTTGAAGGTATATTCCAATGTGGCTTTCTGAACCTTCCACCACTGTTGCATGTACGGTAGAAGAGTGTACCAGGAATTGTAGAATCCCAGTAGAAAGGATAAAGAGGAAGTCTAAATATCATACAATGAAATAACAGTCCATACAATCAGCGAAACGAATAATAAATGAAAAAGATTCTTTTTGCTTTAATTTGTACACCAGGGGACAAACGATAGATTGGGAGTCAATATAGCGAGTTGCAATGGTGGGGTAATCAAATGACCTACTCTCTATATCACCAGGCCCACTATGATGAAATTTTGAAGATGCTCTAAGTTCCTAAATTTTTGTTGGAAGGTATATTCCAGTGTGACTTTCTGAACCTTCCACCACTGCTGCACGTACGGTAGAAGAGTATATCAGGAACTGTAGAGTCCCAGTAGAAAGGATAAAGAGGAAGTCTAAACCATCATACAGTGAATTAACAGTCCATACAAATATAACAAACAGGACAAGAACAGAGACAACCCACTTACCCTCAGGAATCAAAGGAACCCAACTCGCCTAGATCCCCAAAACACCCGGCCACAGGAACCAAATCGTTTAGCCAACTCTTTACTCCACCCCAGGGGCCCCCGAAATATCCCTTTTCACACAGCGCCCCTCTCTATTATCACCCGCCCTGCTCCATATAAACGCCTCTTCAACGTTTGTGCCAAGTGTAGCTGCTCGTCGTGTGCGCGACACAAGCCCCCACTCGCACCGCTAGAATTTCATTCGAAACCCTAATCGCCAATGGGAGATTCAGGTTGTTGAGAAATTCTCCCTCTGCGCGTTCCGGATTGTTGTGGTGTTTTCTTGCCCTGTTTTAGGGTTCATGGCGGAGGGAGTGGCGGCAGATTTGCGCGAGAGGCCGTTTTTGCGTGGCTATGGCGACGAGCAAGTGATGGTGAAGATGAAGCAGAACGAGGAGGAGCGGGAGCTTCACGATGGGCTAGGGTTTGGACAATGGATGCTCGCCGGTTCGGTGGCCGGGATGGTGGAGCACATGGCGATGTTCCCAGTCGATTTGGTGAAGACGCGAATGCAGATGCTGCAAAGCGCAGGCGGCAGCGCGCATTCCACCGTTTACAAAGCCTTCTTCGCGATTGTGCAGAAGGAAGGGCCGCTGGGATTGTACCGGGGCATTGGCGCCATGGGCCTCGGGGCCGGGCCTGCTCATGCGGTCTACTTCGCGGCGTACGAGACGCTCAAGGAGAAATTGGGAGGGAACCGAAGCGGCTACCATCCCCTTGCGCATGCTTGCGCGGGCGCCGGCGCCACAATTGCTAGCGACGCTGTTTTTACCCCCATGGATGTTGTCAAGCAGCGGTTGCAGCTGCGCCATAGCCCGTACCATGGTGTCATGGATTGTATTAAGAAGACCATGAAAGAAGACGGACTATTGGCATTTTACAGGAGTTACCGGACCACCGTCGTCATGAACGTCCCTTTTACAGCTGTCCATTTCGCGGCTTATGAAGCCGGGAAGAATGTAAGCTTTCTTTTGAGGATGCTGAATTGTTTGAGTTTGGGATTCTGTTGTTGTTTGTTCGTCCCTGGCACTGCTCAATTGGATCAATGGGTTTTGAAGCCCGTTTGTGTGATTGTTTCTGAGTTCTCTGGAAACCAGTTTTTTCTCTTTTGTTCGTACACTGATTCAGAGGTGGCATATGTTCAATCTGAAATATCAGTCAGTAGCGCTGCTCAATTGGATCAATGGTTTTTGAAGCCCGTTTGTGTAATTTCTGGATTCTCTGGAAACCAGTTTGTTCGTAAACTGATTCAGAGGTGGCTTATGTTCACTCTGAAATACCAATCAGTTAAGCGGTTACGCGAAGAATAGCGTTTACCGATCAAAATTGCAAGATAGTAGATTTTCTTTGAGTACTCTATCTTGATAGCCGGCCGATCTTTAAGAGCAGTCAGCAGGCTTACACAGTGTGAATTCTACCGTCACTTAACCCCTAAGCGTCCACTGTGTATTTTCTGTAGTGTAGGAAAATTGGACCCTCCGCTGCAAATCATCTGTTTGTGTGAAAATGACTTCAGTTTGACACGATCGACACTGTTGATCTTGTAGTATAGAACAAGAGCTTTTGAATGATGTATTGCAATCAGAAAACCGAGGTAAATGAGAAATTTCCAGCGTTGCAAAGTTCAGTGATGCAGAGGGCCATATTGGGCGTTTTAGACGCTTAGGGGTTAAGGTCGTCTGAAAGAGTTGCCTGCAGGTTCACACAGTGTGAATTCTACCGTCACTTAATCTTTGATCTGATCCTTATCACACTCGAGAAATTTCAGTGGTTAGAGTTGAAAGCTTTCGTTAGTATTTGGCTTTCGTTAACCTTAGAGCTTGACGCCTTGGAATGACAATCGTGGTTGCCATCCAAAGCTCTATTCAGGCCCGATGGAGATCGATGATGTAGTTGTAGTCCTGTGGTTCTTATTTTTGAGGTCTTGTGTCCCGTTATTCTAGTGGATCGCTTGAGAGTATTCATTTTAGCTAAGCTTTTGCTGGATGCTCTTTTACTGCTCTTATGTCAGTACCGCATTCTTGACGTTCCAGGCTCCCACAGTCGTGTCTGTGCCTCTGGTTGTCCGTGACCTGCCGTGAGCTAGTTCCCTTCTTAGCTTACCCAATTTTCTTGACCGTAGATTCATACTTTTAGAATGAAAATCTCGCTTCCACCATCTTTCATTGAGTATTGTGGCACGGGTGAGGTGAAGTGTTTTTGATTCTGATTACTGTTATGGAAGAATCGCATTAGTCCCATTCTTACACAAGAGATTCATTGCAGCTGTTGGTTTCGTTTTAGAATCGTCTTGGATCGTTGTCGTATTTGGTTATTTTGGAGCGCGGTACTTTACAGGGTTGTGGTTCCCATTGACCGTTTTCAGACTGTTTTTTTTGTTATTATTAGTAGTTTCTTGACTTGGTGTTGCACTTGTTAGTCCATATCCCTGTCCCTCTCTTCCATCCTTGTCCAAGTATTGGTGTCACTCACGCACTGTGAGACACCGTGGGCTGTCGTTGCTTAGCGAGCTTTACTCGGATGGTTCCAGGTTGTACTTGATTTTGTAGAGGCGTTTGGGGCATAGCTATTCATTCTAAACACGACAGTGAGAGTTGTAACTGGAAACAGATGCAGCAGCAGCCTTCGTCCGTGATTAATCGGTAGCGTTTGAGCTCGTCTGTCTGTCTTTTCTGAATTTCAATTTATGACTTCGGTATTGCTTGTTTATTATTTTCCAGAAGCCGTGTTTTTGGTTGTTCTCTATACGCAGGTTGAGAAGGTTGTGACGACTTTGTAATTCATTGATTGCTGGTTTCTTACAAGATTATGGGCCTGGTGTTTTGCAGGTTTTAGCAGATATTTATCCACAGTATGCAGATGAGGAACATTTATTGATGCACATTACTGCCGGTGGAGCTGCTGGAGCTTTAGCTAGTGCTGTGACAACCCCACTTGACGTGATCAAGACAAGATTGCAATGTCAGGTGAGTCCCCACCTTGAATCCTGACCATCAAATCTTCTCGGTTGTCTCGTATCAACTAGAGGTTGTAAACATGAGTTTTAAGTACCCTTAGGCAAGGCTGATACATTCCCTAATGGAATTTCTAGCATTGAAATGATTAACAGCGTTAGTATGGTGGTCTGATTAGCTGGATTCAAAGAACCTGCACGTTCTTTCGTTCCAGGGTGTGCATTTGGTTACAACGCTGGTTCGAAATAATTCCTTATACGGTCGACTAGTGTCTTCGGCTCATTGAACGTTACTGCACCATATAACTTACTGTGGGTGCAAAATTATCGTGAGCCAGATAATTTAGAACAGTGCATGTGATTGGTGAACAGTGAAAGATGCCTTGAAAGCCACAGTAATTATGAAAGTAGAATGATGCCTTGCGTAAATACTGTGCCCCACAGCATGTGGTGTATTTGGTGTGTTTAGTTCCTATTCAAGTTAGTCAACTTTCTAAACTTAGCCAGGTTAGCTTGTACAAGCGGCCATATTTTTCTGCCAACGACATCTTAAGGGGAACTATTTTCACATTTGGCTCAATGCTGAGAAAGTAATTAGGAAGCCTATTCTTCCACGTTCACCCATGGTTGGTTAATATGAACTATCCCCAGTAGATTTTCCCTTAGCGTTTTTTGAGTCCAGTTATATTGAGTCAATTTTTATTTTATATATTAGTTATGAATCTTGGCAGTATTAGATCATATAGATTAATGAATTTGAATTTAAGTAAAACTAGCTTGGCCCATGCTGGACACCAGCCAGGAAGTAGTTGAAACTATTCCTGTGCAGAAGATTACACATGAGAGTTAAATCGTAGTGATTATTTGGTTTGATTTTTAAAATTGTAACGAAAGTAGAAGTAGGGACCCTAGCCTTGAATTCCGCGCAAAACTGTCTTTGTGATCACACACAGACAGACAAAAAAAAATCCAGTCCCGGTATATAGTGGATACCGTACCCGGCTGTCAGGTTCGGCAGGTCATGCCGAATAATTCCTTTTTTGCCCAAATGATGCGGGTATCAACTAAGATTCTGCAGATATTTCCCAAGACTCTTTTTCACCATAGATTTTTTTGATTTTTTTGATTTGGGCTTCTAAATTTTTATAATTATTTTTTGCCGACCCTAACGGCCGGGTGTGGTATTAGACACTACTTTGTCAATGTTATAAGTCGTCATGTTATTATCTAACGTTCTCCATTTAATATGGTTGTTTTTGTTAGGGTCAGAATTGTAGCCCTGCGAGATGTGGTTTTTGATATATACTTTTTGGTGATCTTCCACAGGGTGTAAATGGATCTGATAGATACGCAAGCGGATCCGTATTGGCAGCGGCTCGCAGGATAGTAAAACGAGAAGGACCAAGTTCCCTTTGGAGGGGAATGAGACCTCGCGTTCTATTTCATACTCCAGCAGCTGCAATCTGCTGGTCTACATACGAAGCAGGCAAGAGTTTTCTACAACGATGGAACGATGAGAATGAAGCTAATGTACTGAAGCATGGACCCTGAATTCATGTGAGCACAGAAAGCTTTCCTTCAATCACTGGCTGGGATCGCGTTAGAGCTCTTTATTTTGAGTGGGTTGTCAACCAATTATTGGGGTAAACGTGCCCCTCTATGACGTAAGCTTCGATTGACCTTACCAGTGTTCCTTAGACTAACTGGATCCATTCCACAAGCGCGTTAGGGTTCCACCATCAAGAACTCTTCCAATATAGGGTAATCGCCTCAGGGATGGATAGTCAAGGATGTAAAGTATTCAGTTATGACCCTTTGATATTGCATTTTCCTATTTTGCTATACATCCGGAAAAAAAGAAAAATGGTGATTTCCTCAGATCCCATACAATGTCAAATGAGCCGACTGCCGAACAATGAGGAGTCTTACAGGAATGCAAGAGCAGGACAAGTGGCTATCTTGACACCGCAAGGGCAGTTTGTATGGCAGACTCTATACTGAGCTGAGATCCAGCTACTGTTACCTCCTATAATCCGTGAGGTTCTGATTATGTTGAAAAATTCGAGGAATTACGAGTCATGAGAGTAATAAAACTGGAGTATTGGAAGAGCCGAGTTTTGCAAGGAGTCAGTTCATGCTTCAGATACCAGTTTTATCTTTCTGCCTTTCCTTTTGTACTCCGGTTTTTGAGTACAAGGCACCTTGGCAAGGATGTTTTTCAAGAATCAAGACGGTTATAAGGGAATTTTATGTGCTTTTATTAAGTTTTAAAGTAGACTCTGTAGCTGACCAGTTGAGGTTCCTGCATCAGTCACATTGGAAATGACCACCTGTATGCAAGAAATTTAAGCTGTAAAACGTCAGTTTGCCATTTTCAAAAATTTATTCTACATGGTGAACCCCTCATGATCCATGCAACCATTTTGTGGTCGCTCCCTGGTTTTGGGCAGTGGGAAAAAATTAGTTTTCTGTCCATGTACTCAAAATTGACAGTTTGAGAGTAATATTTGGACTAATAGGTCAAATCCTAGTGTAAAATACAAATTTTGGTGGGTTTTTTTTCTTTGAAAATTGATTATTTACATGATGGTCAAAAACTTCAAAGTCTGCATGGTCTTAAATTCTCCCCAAAGATGATTCAAAGTTCAATGATTGTCACTTTGACAATGGCAATCAAGCAATGGCAAAGGAGCTGGAAGTTTTTCTGGTGAGGAACTAAATTCAATGAATAAGATGTCTTACATTTTCAAATTATCCTTTTCCTAATTTCTATTTTTGGCTACACTGAAATCACCATATACTGTGGGTGGGTACATTCATCCATTTGGACGATTCTTCATCCATTTAAACAAATTTGCATCCAATTTGGAAGAATTTTACCACAATATTTTGAGAATATAGTATCCGTAAAGCCTCTTGTAAATACCGTGGGCCACATTATACGGTGATTTCGGTGTACTCTTGCCTTCTTAACCCTTACATGTCCACACTACAATTACTCAGTCAAACCTCGTCAATTCTTCACATTTTAAAATATATTATATTTTCTTTCATACAAAGTATTGTTAAACCAATTTTTCCTAATTCTTTCATAATCATTTAAATAAAAATAAAATTTATAAGATTTTTCAAAGATCTTCTTGTAAAAATCATAATAATTAGAAAAATGCTAAGAATAGTATGAATGTTTTAGGAAAAATGTAAATAATAGTGATGGACAACAAGGTCTAGGTGGCATGCTTTCTTAAGCTTACATGAAAAGAAATTTGATAGAAATAATTTTTTGGCAATGTATCTTGGAATTTTAGGATTTTTAGCTTTAAAGTGTTGTAAAAATAAAAATAAATAAAATAAATAAAAATTTATAAAAATAATAAAAATAAAAACAATTTAGAAGAATGGTAAATCGGGCTAGAAAGCCTCTACACTTTCTTAATTGGGACCGTTTTCATTTGAAATTAGGAACTAGGTGAAATTCAACATTCTATTGAAAAATGACCAAACATAGTCCCACATTGCTCCTTGCATGTTTAAGGGTTAACCCAAACAACTAGAGATGCACGACCAAACCTAGGTTAGAGGGAAGGAATATTTTGGTGGGGCAAGTTGATATGACTCCGTCAGATTCACCCTATTCCTCATGAATGCAACATATACAAGCTCCGGGTTTCCAATTTGATTAACCCCTAAACGTCCTCAATCCTCTCCAAATTTGGCAGTTTTGGAAAAATGCATTCTAAAATGCAATCCAAAGGGATATTTTTGCACTTGATGTATAAATAAAAGTTGTACATAATCAATTTTGGATTATATTCATATAGTTAGATCTCCAATTGCTATCACCAATATATTTTTATAAAATTTGAAATTTGAAATTGAAAATTCTTTTGTAATTTGATTACATTCAAATAAGATATTGACAATTTGTACATGAATTTTTTTGAAATGTAATATTCTAAGTGTAATGATTTTTTGAGATTTTTTGGTTGCTTAATTTCATGAGTTGACTTTTTTAAGAGCACTTAAATTACACTAAAATCTTCAATATTTTGGGTGAATGACTACAACATGAAATGAGGCATAATTTTTTTGCAAATCATCCCCCTTTCTTATCGGATCATACTTGCACGAAGCTAACTTCCCATAAAATCTATAGTAAAAAACCCACATTGCAAAAGGTCAATGACGAATGAGAAAATTGTGTACATCAAACACTTTCTAGACAGTTGGACGTTTAAGGTGGTTACCCCATTGCCAATTGGCACCTTGAACCAACAACTAGGGGCATTTTTTGCAATCAATGCTGCAATGATGTTGGTTGTAGCATGAGTTACAGTTGGTAATGGGTTCTCTCTTGTTAGTTTTAGTATATGTAAGTGTGGTTATGGATTTGTTGTTGTTAGTGTAAGCATCTTTATTGTGGAATACAAATCTTCTTTGGACAGAAACAACTCTAAATACCTATGTGACATGAATGGGATGTGTCATACTTCAACTTGAAAATTTATAACTAATTCATTCTTTATCCAAAAATTATGTTTCAGCTTGTGTTGGAATCTATTTCTTCTTGCCTAACTCTAAAAAATAATAATACTAAATAACTTCAATGTCTCATATCCGTATTTCTTATTCAGTTGGGAACGGGGTAACCAAATTAGGGGTTAACGAGCACTTTTGGGCCTACATCAAAAGCGTCGTGCAAACGCTCAATGATGCACGACACTTTTTTGTGGGTGGAGTGTGTTGAGTGTTGACTTTCTTGCGTCCTCCACACTTCAGTTTGTGACATTGTACTGAAAGTGAGCACATGGACATCGCCAAATGACCTCTCTGGTATGATTCCATTTGAATCAATTGGAGAAGCTCACGGGTTCCAATGGATGTGTGCCATCATTTGTGGCTATTGATTATGACTAGCAAACTGTGTGCTCTACGGCACAACGACCGCATGACACTTTTGTGGGTGGAGTGTGTCGAGCCCGTGTACTTTTTGCCCTCCTCCACACTTCATGCCCATTAAAATTATCTCCTAAAGGACTAATAATTCAAGGTTCTAAAATATCAAAATCCATCATTCATACGCAATTGCGAGATATATAATTAACCCCTAAGTGCCCGCACCCTTAGAGGATTGCAAAGATCCATTATAAATGAAATTAGGAGGAATTTTTTTGAACTTGATGTATTAATAAAAGTTGTACATTATGAATTTTAGATTCTATTCATACGGTTAGATTTGTAATTGTTATCACTAATATTTATGTACAAATTCAAAATTCAAAATACTTCTGTAATTTGATTATGAATAAAATGTTGACGATCTATAGATGAAATTTTTGTGGTGGGTTGAAATTTAATACTTTAAGTATGGTGATTTTTGGAGAGTTTTTGGTTGCTTAATTTTGTGAGTTTATTTTTTCAAGGGCACGTTTGAACTAAGCTCTTAGAAATTTTTGGTGAATCATTGCAACATGAAATGAGGCATAAAATTTTCACCAATCATCCCCTTTCTAATTGGATCACACGTGCATGAAGCTAAATTTCTATAAAATCTATAGTAAAAAATCCATACTGTTAAAATTTTATGACAGACGAAAAAACAGAGTTTGATTTTGGACATCGTCCAGAAAATGGATAGTTGGGCGTTTAGAGTAAGATGGTACCAAATTTTATACTATTGAAATCGGTGAAGAACATTGTTTGTCTTGATAAAAACAAATAAATCTGAACAAAAGGAATCCACATGGAACCTACTCAAAGTTGCTTAAAAAAAACATGAAACCCAATTTGAACTTCTAGGTCAATTAAGGATTATGTTAACGGGTAAAAGTATGATAACTTGAACCACTTGCAATCCCTATAAGGAAGCAACAATGCAAGGTTCAAAAATATATTAAAAGTCTGTTTTTTGTGATTTTATTTTTTTGTTGATAAAATTAAAGATACCATGTTTAACAAAGTTTCACCCAAAAAAAATCATCTTCAAAAAGTAGTTAAAGTGGTTAAAATTGGAAAAGTAGTTATGACCAAATTGGAAAGTAGATATAAAACAAGTTGAAATTGCATTAAAATATATATTGAACATGATCCAATTTTTTTTGGATAAATTTTGAAATAGAGTGTTCAATTCAAATCTTGGGAGAAAATTTTCAAGCTTTACTTTTGGTAACCTATTTTTAATATTTAATTTGAAACTTAGGTTTAAATGCCTAATATGAAAATAGAAGGCAAAACAAAATTAGAGCTTAAGTATAAGACTTTTTAATGGTAATTTATGGCCTTTGACCCAGAAATTGGAATTTCAACATTGAGCTGTGACTTTATTAGTTCACTTTATTATACTTTCAATCCAAATGAACATAGACATATACCCTACCTCATCATCAATTTCCACATAAATGAATTCATTTTTTTTGAAGTACCACATGTCATTTTGTGATTGGTTTGGGTTGATGAGGAGCTCTCAAAATCTGATGTAGAAATTCACTTTTGATACTAAGCTGTTGAAATTTGACCCTCACCTATAGCACTCTAGTATAAATTTAGACAAATTAGATAAATGCTAGTTTGACACATTATTTTGGGGGTTTTTTCATTTTGGCACTATAAATATTCTTCAAGATTCTCTCTTTCACCATACTAAGATAAAATTTCTTTGAAAAAATAATTTTCAAAACTTCTTGACTTTCAACCCAAAAAAAATTATATATATATATATATATATATATATATATATATATATATCACATATCCATAAATTTTGTTTTCATCCACCATTTGGCAATGTCATCCAAGATACTGTTTTAATTTGATTTTTTTTGGGCAGAGAACTTCATAATTTTTCACCATTTTTAACCAGATTTTTTTTCTTAAAAACTATTTCGCCCAAAAAATGCCCTGCTTTCTACTACCTAACCAACTCATAGTGTATCTTGGATGTGGATAGGTAAAGACCAGGGGTTATGTCTGGGTCCGTCAGTGTGACCAGCCATCTTCTGAATACAACTTTGAGGGGCCCCATGCCATGCGTTACAAGTTAGCAAAATTGTTTGAATTGGTTTACAGTTCCATTCAAGGGGGTTGGTGTCTTTCATTATTACTCAATTGTTTCAATATTATAATGATTTGCACGCAACCCAATGCTACACATCCGTATGCACTCTCCAATATCACATTCCAATTATTATATTTACTATTTATTACACATGCAATTGGATGCTTTCTTGATGCTAATTTCTGAATTCACGTACATAGGTTACCTCAAAACTTGTTCACTTTGATAACTTTGATTTCTTACCAACGATTCCACAATCTCTCAATTGAGGTGCAAATTTGAAATCTAAATTGCTTTTTCAATAGCTTTTCAACGCACCAATCCTCATTTGATTTGGTTGAGAAAATCTACATTTTCCTTCACTATTCTCTTTTAAAAAAACTCACCTTGACGTTAAAGGGTTAAGCCTCCACTTGTCAACTTAGCTACTGATGAAATAATGTTGGGTGTGGAATATATGACACCATCTACTGTAGATCCAAGACAAGGACAATGCATGCTACTGAATGTTATGAAGAAGTGATATGAAAGAGTTTTGAGTGAACGTATTGCACGTTTGAGAATTGGGTGGATAGAAAGCAATTTATATATATTGGAGAACATACTCTATGATCCATACTACATATATGGAATTGGGAAGCAATTGAAGTTCAAAAAACATTCCAATTGTTTCTTGCCATTGTTTAGAATGTTTTTTCACTGAAATCTATGACAATTTTCCCAAAAATGTTTATCTTGTGTGCTTTTAATATTTACCCCATCCATTGTAAATTTCCATTGTGAGCATAATTATTTTTTCCTTCTTGTACATATTGATTGTTCTACTATTATACTAATTAACTAATAATTTTTGAATGCATCATTCATTCTTTTTGCAAAATAGTGAGGTAATATAGCAAATAATCTACCTTTCAAACAAGAATGTACTTTTATACTTCGATTATACAATGGCTAGCAGAAATAGTTGTACAAGCCATGTTGATTTACATAATCAACTTCTAATCCTATGGAAACTATCATGATATTGCAAGGAAAAGATGTAAGAGCCTATAATTGCAATAAACATATAGCACAACCTTTGGAGTTAAAATACAACAAGAAAAAAAAAAAAAAAAAAAACTTAATTAAAATATGCAACAGAGATGTATGAATCTTTTTGCAAAAACTAATATCATTGTACATTAATTGTAGAAATCAAAACCACAAGCTACAAAATCTTTGAGGCTTAGAATATATCAACTTCCTAACAACACCAACCTCAACACTATACCAAATTTTCTTGTATCTTCTCTTATAAATTGCTCTTGCTAGTGTGTTTCCTCTCAAAACTTCTCATGCGGCGATCTACTTCATTACAAAGGTGTTCTGTGGCGATTGGGCGTTTGTTTAATCGGTCTACTAACTCCTCTTGGTGAGCCAATTACATTTTGATGCACATTTGTGCACTTTGAACATTTTGTCTTAAAAAGCATTTGAACAAAACTTGCTAAATTTACAAAATTTGGTCAAAACAATCAATTAACAACAATAGTGTTCAACCACAGCCTCAACCATTTCAAAATTCACTACATTGTTTAAACACCATTGTATATTTCTAATGGGTAGTTCAATACTGGTAATATAGAAAAAACGTGCTCTTAAGTCATATCAACATTACAAAAGAAAAGATAGGTTTTTTATTACTAGTATATCAATTTTGTATTATTCCTTATGGGTGCAACATCTAAAGGAAATGAGACAAATTTAATTGGTTTTTTTACTAGATTGTTGCATAAATTTAGCAAAAGCATGGCTAAAACCATATAAAAATCATGTATGTGCTATTGAAAATTATTTTTGTACTGGGTAAAATAATTTTCAACTTTGTAATGAATAAACGTCACACTTCTTGCTATTATTGTCTACAGTCATGTGGAGTGTGAATTTTGATGCAAAACCAAAATAATAAATAAAAATAGTATATAAAACAATTCATTCCTAAAGATCTTCACGATGATGCCACTTTTCCCTTCGTCTCTCCAACCATTCCTCACGCTTGTTTCTGCCTCCTCAACCATACTCTTGTTTTTGCTTCTCCAACCATTCTTGTTGCTTTCGCTTCCCCAACCGTATATTTTGTTTTCGCTTCTCCAACCATTCATCCTGCTTTCGCCTCCCCAATCATTCTTTTTGCTTTCGCCTCCCTAACCATTCTTCCCGCTTTTGCTTCTCCAACCATTCTTCCCGCTTTTGCTTCCCCAACCATTCTTCCCGCTTTCGCCTCCCCAACCGTGTATTTTGTTTCCGACTCTCCAACTATTCCTCTTACTTCCACCTCTTCAACCATGCATCTTGCTTTCGCTTATTTCCACCTCTTCAACCATGCATCTTGCTTCCGCTTACTTCGACTTCTTCAATCATGCATCTTGCTTCCACCTCTAACCATTCAGGCCTCTTGCTTTTGCCTCCCCAACATGATTTTTATTTCCGCTTCTCAATTTGTTCTTCTTACTTCCACCTCCTCAACCATGCCTTTTATTTTCGCCTTCCCAATTATGCTACTTGTTTCTTCTTCCCCAACCATTCATTTTGCTTCTACTGAACCATGTCTCTTGCTTTTGCCTCCTCAACCATATTTATTGCTTCCACCTCTCTAATTATTTCTTTGCTTCCACCTCTTCAACCATGCATCTTGTTTTTGCCTTTCCAACCGCTCCTCTTGCTTCCGTTGCTCTAACCATCACTCTTCTTTCCGCCTCTTTTTGCATTTGTTTCCAAATATAGATAGATAGAAACTTCGGACCCTTCTAAGGCTGGCGTGAATAAAGTGTTTGTCAATACAATCCAGTGTCCACCGAACAAAAGGCCACTGTTACATTTGCCTCTAATATTACATGTTTTTTCAATCCCATGTTTGTCTTCAGTTTTTTTTCTTTCATCTACAATGAACGTCAAAAGAGTGGCATGACATGAGAATTGTAAACCGTAGAGTTTAGGAGGCACTTTACAATTGTTTTCTTTCTTGTTCATATGCAAAAGAGTTGTATCACAAGAAAATTATTGTTTTAAGGCACTTTAGTGAGATTGTAAAGTTTAGGAGTCATGATTTTTTTTTGTGGCCTATTAAAATCAATTCTATGAATATGGAGGTGAATTTTTTTTTGTTTGAGCTAAAAACAGTTTGCTTTTCATAACTTAATAATTAAATTCTACCCATTGTATTTGTTTTGATAGTCTTTGTTCCTATTTTCTCCCTCTTAAACTATAATCATACCTCTTTATGGTTTATTTTTACATTAAATAAAATAAAATAAAATAAAAAATATATATATGAAATTTAGGATTTTTGACAAAAAATTAGGAATAAAATAGCAATGATAATGAGCTAAGAGGCTGAGCAAAAAGATTGTTTTTGATGCATTCACAAAGGTCACCATGGGAGGTGAAGGGACAAAACCATGATAGAATGAATTTTTGTGGTCATTCAAATCTATTGATAAGGTGATTAGGATATTTATATGGATTGGTTTAATTTTATTCGAAAAAATATTGCTTCTTCAAAACTTAATTTCAATTCAACTTTTCAATATAAACTTCTTCAAAATCCCCTTCAATATAAATTTTTGATGCATCATTATTTTATAAATAGTAAATTCTTCATTTGAACCACCTAACCATCAAATCCAACCATTAGCTATGTTTTCAGTTTATTTCTTCACTATCAACATCTTTATATATTCTTTCATAAACAAATAAATTGAGTTTCATCACCAATCATGCAGTGGTTATAATATTCATCATTTTTAATTACATTTAAAATAAAAAAATGTCTCCAATTGAAGTGAGTCCCAAATGATTATATTTATTGCCTTTTGAAGACATATTCCTTTCAACCTATGTTTTCTATAATTGATAAACTTTTGGTGATAGCAATTTAAAAACAAGTTTAAATTAACAATTGCAAATATTATTACCTATGGATGGAAATATTATTACCACCCTCGGATGCTAAAGATCACATGTGTTTGCTTAAAGAGGAATAGGCAAATAGAAGTACATCAGGAATTTCCGACCCCACTGATTCAGTGCGTTTATCGTTAAACACTGATTCCGCACGTCATACGTGCATTTAGAAGTGTCGTTACGGTACAGAAGTGACATGCATTACTAGAGTGTCAATGCAGTGTCTTTTCAATGATTATCAGAAAAGTGTTGTTTCCGCACGAAAGTCGTGCTTGACGGAATCCGTGCGTTAATCGTGTATTTATATCACATGGCTGATAAGACACGGATAACGTGCGGTTTTAGTTAATGCGAATTTAGTATCGTATACGTATCATATTAACATAACATTCAGTAGTCTTCAAGAGGGGTGCCTTTTTGTTTCATCCACCTTAATTTATAGCGTGAGCAGTGATTTGTATTTGAATGGACTATTGAATCAAATAAATAATTATAGAACACTATTGAATGTGATTGAGAAGTGCTTTGAGTTCCTGTGCACAATGGTTGATTGCTCTTGCTTAATGCCACATGTCCTCGTAGCTACTGATGTGGTGAGGAATATCCCACATCATTTCATTCGGGGGATGAAATGATGTGGGATATTCCACATCAATTTGTCAGAGAAAGGCAGCAGTAACCAAGGCTACTGAATGTTATGAATGCCATTTATTATATTCGTGCGATTTCAGTATCTATTATAATGCAAATTATTTTCGTACGACATCCGTGTACAATATTTTAATATATTTTTTGGAATCTTTTGGGATCTTTTGGAATCTTTCAAAATATTTTATATTAATTTGGAATATTTTGGAATATTCCAAGAATCTTCTTTAAATTATACTTCCGGTTTAATTTCCCAAAACATTTTTAGATCTTCATTTATAGAGTTTAGAAGCAATACACATTAAAATTTCAAAGAAATAACATTTTATATTTTTAGAATTCAAATTTGGAATTATTGGTTATCATTGTACTTTTCATCATAGGAGCAAAAAAAAATAGCTCACAACCACCACGATTTTGGCAAAAAATAAATAAATTCAAAATATTATGAAAAAAATCCTAGATATAGAAAACGTCCTGCATAATCTAGTGCAAAAAAAAAATTGGAAAAAAAGTTTTTTTCACATAGTTAAAAACATTCAAAGTCCGCTGAAAAAAAAAAAACAGCTCACAGCCATGATCTGCCATCACGATTTTGGCAAAAAATTAAAGAATTCAGAATATTATGAAAAAAATCCTAGATATAGAAAAAGTCCTGCATAATCTAGTGCAAAAAAAAAAATTGAAAAAAAGTTTTTTTCACATAGTTAAAAACATTCAAAGTCCGCTGAAAAAATAAGTTCGATAATTATCAAAAGAGTTCCATTCTATGCATGAAGAGTTTGAGGTGGTTTGGTGGTTTGGAACTTGATTAGCAACCGGGAGGTTGAGAGTTCAAATCCCACCGCTGGCGATAGAGCTTGGGAAGCTATGGTGGGCCCCACCGCATGTGCGGGCAATTTCCGTGTAGTTGAAGTGGGTAGTGAGGAAAGCAATTATTTTGTATTTTATTTTATTTTATTTTATATTTTTTAATAATACTATTTTGATCAAATTTAGATATAAAAAGAAAAGAAAATCTAGATATGGAAAAGATGATGTCACACGAAAAACGCACTGAATCAGTGTAGTTTTAAAGACGATTAAAACACGACATTTGACGACTATAAAGACTGCTGAATTCATACGTTTTCAATGGATGTATCAATCGTGTCAAATCAGTACTATATCCGCTTGTACGAACATCGTGTCATATCAGTGTAGTTGCGATGAATGACACAACGATGCGGGATCAGTGCGAAAATTGTACGAACCCTTGAAATATCGGAAATCGCACTGAATCAGTGCAGAATTAGTGGGGTCCGAAATTCCTGATGTTGCAATGGCTATACTTAATCCCACAATAGAATGTGCAGCATATTTCACATTTGTATGACCTTTATCACTAGCTAAATAGCTAAATGGACATGTAGAGTCTCACGATGATGAGAAAAATGCATGAAAGAAAGGCAAAGCGCTTGAAGACTATTGAATGTTATGCTTTTTGACAAAATTCATGTGAATACTCTATCAAGCCAGGTATGTATGTTTAACCCTTAAAGTTGATTAGTAGGCAGAAAGGATTGTTTTTCATAGCCTTGCTCTTAAGTGGAAGTTTTTAGATTAACAAGAAATACATTTAGCACAAGTTTGGAATTTAACATAAGGACTTTGCATTATGTTCGATAACCTTCATTGGTCTCCTAGATTTAAAAGGTTATCTAAGGTGAATTAACCTCTTACCATCCATTCAAGCAATCCAAACATCTTGGAAAATATACTAAGTGTGTCTCAAATTTGTGAGGGAATGATAAACCTTAATGATTTATAATCATTAAAAGTTAACCTATAGTTGATAGAGAATTAACCTTAAACCGCCCCATGTACATTCAACAAATTTTCTTGATTGCCTATGCTAAATTGCTTCCTTTGTTATCTTAATTACTTAACCATCACTTTCTGATCTCATCTTTATTCATTGAAGTACTTAAAGTACTCCATTGGCACCTAATTCCATCTATCACTTACTCCATTTAGTGTTCACTTGTAGTCATGTGGAATTGAATCAAATTTAGAGTGGAATCGGAGTTGATGATAGAACTGGATGAAATTAGGTATGTCCACGTTAGGATATACTTGCATGTTCCACTTGTCCCCACATTTTACATTGTAGCTTCCACTTTCTATCCACCCAAAACATTGTAGTTGAAGTTTGGACGAGTGTTTGTATATACAATCCACAATCTTAATATAATTTAAAATAGACTTACATGATCACACATGAATGAGAAAAATGTAAAATCGATGTTTAATCTAAATGAACTAAATTAGTGGGCAAATGTTCCCATTGGTTGAAAGTGATAAATTAGGAGAAAATACAATTTTGTGAACTTAAAAAGAACATTGTGGGAACTTGTTCACTTTTCTGGGCTTGCCACCCCTTTGCTCCCACCGCTTCAAAGATTGTGGTTACCTACAATGTATTATTAGAACATGTTGACTAGTTTCTCCATTGCATTGAAGTGGTTTGTCTCCATTCAAAATGTTGGGGTTTTATTGAAGCATGGAAACAAGCCCTCAATCCACATTGGAGTTTTGCATGAAAATACTCGGATTCAAACCCATTACAAAAATTTTGAGGCCTTCAAAGGGCTGCAAGTTTGGCCAAAATGCCATGCAAAAAAAATATATTAATTTTTTTTTAAAACATTTTAAATTTTGAATTAAAAATATTTAAAAATATCTTTAAAATCGAGTCTTACGTGGCCAAAATTTGACAACATCATATCTGAAATTATTATTTTAAGATTTTTTTTAATAGTTTTTTAATAATAACATTTTAATAATGGTATAATTATAAAATTTAACGTGTATTTCATAATTTCGAATTTTAAATTTTAATATTTTTTTCAAGATTTTTTTGTTCTATTTATATTCATTTTTGTGCATGAGGGTGTTAGTTCAACTCAAATCCCTTTGGAGGCCTCAAAATCTTTTCAATGTGGTGGATAATCATTGGAAGCACGTTTATGAGACTTTTCCAATGGTACCATAGTTTATTAGCAAATTCAACAAATTTAAATGTCTAAAATTAGATAATTTGCGAAAATTATATTTTTTGAAATAATTCAATATTAGGCAAAAGGCTGCCAAACTTCTAATTCCAAAAAATGCACTTGCAGTCTGTAAATGAAGATTCTTCACATGTTTTACATTTGCAGTCCATAGTGGTCTAAAAAAACCACTAGAAGTGGAGGTGGTGGAGGAGGTGGTGCTGGTGTTGGACATAAATAAAATAGTAATTTTTTTATGATATGTAAACATTGAACCACCTAAAGATAGCCTACAATTGTTAGAAATGTTCATCTTTTAATAACCTAGGGGTCTTTTTGCTCTAGAAATATTTGTCATAAATATGATCTTTGCCTCCCTACTTTCGTAGAAAATAGTTAACAATGAAAGGTCATGCCTACTTTGAAGTTGAAAGTTTGTTATTTAACTTAAATTTAACCTTTGGGTTTTACAAAGGGATTTGTTTGAATAATGAAGAAGTCCAAATTCAACTTTGGAAATTATTGTTTGAGATAAAGTTTCAAAATGCGACTAAGATTTATCTTTTCTTCAAAAATTTGTGACAAACTTGGTATATTCTCCAAAATGTTCACATTCCCTGAATGAATGGTAATAGGTACTTCTACCTTATTCACAAGTCACAAGCAATGGCAGATCCTCACTCCAGATCTTACATGGTGTGGAAACTTCAAGTCCCCTCCACTCAGCTCTTTGTAAACCGAAAGCAGATAGTAGTTTCGGCACTCTTGGGAGATGATAACTTTTTGGCATGCCACTAAGGCAGATTCCTGAAATTTTGAATTAATTTGTGCCCAAACTTGCCCAAACTGCTATCCGCCTATGGAATTTTTTTGAGATGTGAGCTCTATATCAGTAACAAATTCACAATTTCTCCCACCGTAAATAGGAAGGATGTGTTTGAAATTTGCAATACCTGCAAAGACCAAGATTGTTATTATTATATTCTCGAGTATCAAATTCCAGAGAGTATTTGGTATTGTATAAACATGTGATTGGACCCAGGATTGGACAACAAATTTCGCACTATGATAAGTTCGCAACTCATTTACGTTGGTTACCAAAGGAGATTTTACTCGCATCAGTAAAATGCTACCAAATGTGGATGTGTGTGCTCTAAAGGGTTGACAAAAATTCAGTCCTCCATTGCTCGACTTATTTCCACTTCCAACACTCATAACTCTCATAATACACCCATTTTCAAAATTTAATGCCACAAATAAACACTAATCAGCAGAATTTCAACTAACGGTACTCAAACCAAAACCAAAACAAAATCAGCACAGATATACGTATTTCGGTCAACATTCCTGCAACCACAGCAACTCCAAAGAGAAGAGCTTCACAAGAAAACAGCCACCTCAGATAAATGCAAATTTACGAAAAACACAATTAACCCTTAAACGTCCAGAGGGCCTGAATGGGGCAGCCCGGAAGGAATCTAATTTTTTTTGGGGAAGAAAAAAAAAAAAATTGCCCAAAAACGGCTCTGCAGTGCACTGCTGGCTTGCACTATAGCACTGCGGCACTGCTAAACTTCAGCTGCCCCAACCTCAAAACTTGTTCAATTTGATAACTTTGATTGCTTAGGGTTGGATAACCTATTACCACCACCTCCCCCATTTATGACAGGTACAACTTTCTTGGAGCCACCACAATTGAGACCCAAAACCACCAATTTCACTATTCAAGTAGACCAATGGCATGCCAAGAATTGCGAAGAAATAGCTGGTGGTTTTGGGTTAGCTCATGAGCGGATCTAGGAACAACAAAGTGTGAACTTAGGAAATTGGTATGTGATGTAAGGGTAAAAGGTTACTTTCCACTTTGGAATTTTGTATAAAATTGACAAATGCAAATTAGATGTTGCAAATTTTTGCAATCCTCATCAAAACCTATTTCGAATGTAGTCATATTTTTTTTGGGAATCTAGCACTGCCAAAAATAGGCCAGATTGCTTAAGTTGGTGGTAATAGGTTATCCAACCTTACCAACGATTCCACAATCTCTCAAATGAGGCAAAAATTTGGAATCTAGATCACTTTTCAAGTAGCTTTCCAACGCAACAAGTCTCGCTTGATTTGGTTGAGAAATGAAACTTTTTTCTCCAATTATTCCTTTATACTAAGCCCATGGGGCTTGCTTTGACGTTTAACCCCTAAAAGCCCGAGGGGTATTGGACAAAACATAGATGTGTTATAATATGTGCCTTCCATATGTTTGATGAAGGTTGGTTCAATAGACAAAATGTAGAGTATCATCTTTACAAATTATCCATACGGTCAAACTTCCAAAATAATCTTTAGATCATTTTTTAATGAATTTAAAAGCATTAACCTTCGAAAATTTGTATAAATTATAATTTTCAATTTTAGAGTTCAAAATTTAGTACGATTGGTTAAAGTTGGGCTATCTATCGTAAACTTCAAAAAAGCAAGAGAAACGATAGAGGAATCATCATTACTTTCCCCAAATAGCAAATTTTGTAACACTAAGACAATGTTGAGGTGATCTACTTTGAAAAATTCTCCCGGGTGGAGTTTAACTCGGATTGCCATAATTCAAATTGGGTTGGAAAGTAGACTTGATGTAGTATTTTAAAATATTTTTTAGTTTTTCAAAAAAAAAAAAATTGTTCCGGGCAGCCCGTTTTTTCCGGGCAGCGACCAGAAAATGGTCGCTCAGGAGCTTAGGGGTTAACCCCTAAGTGACCGATCAACCATTTTATGGTCGCTGCCCTTTTTTACGGGCTGCCCGAGATGAAAAAAAATTCAGAAAATGAAAAATATTTTCAAATAGGAAATCAAGTTTACTTTCCAACCCAATTTGAATCATGTCAATCGGAGTTAAACTCCATCAAGGAGAAATTTTCAAAGACAAACACCTCAACATTGTCCTAGTGTTACAGAACTTACTATTTCGGGAAAGTAATGATGTTCCCTCTTTCTAAAATTATGCTTTTTGGAACTTTAGGATAGAATGTCTATTTTCAACCAATCATACCAAATTTCAAATTCTAAAAACAAAATTTGTAATTTAGGTGGATATTCAACGATAAATGCTTCTAAATTCGTTTAATGAGTATCTAAAACATTTTTTGAAAGTTTGACCGTATGGATAATTACTAAACATCGTGCTTCTCGGTTTCTCTTTTGGACCAAACTTCATTGAAGTTGCCGCATTGAAGTTGCCGAAGCAACATTTTATAATACATTTAGGTTTCGCCCTTACCCCCTCTGTCATTTAGGGGTTAAGGGTTAAATCCAACCAAAACAAAAACTTTATCAACATCACATAAAACAATCTCAAAAACGCATCAAACGGAAGACACCAAAGAAAGAAAAAACCCCACAAACATGACGCAACCAAATACACCTAAAACAAATCCATGTCATAACAAAACAAACCGATGTCGAGGTGAAAAAGAGCCAAACTTAACACTACCAATTAAAATTATGAAACAGAGGCATCCCAAGAACTGCCAAAACGAGTAGTCGCTCGACTGGTACAACTGCATGACACGCCTTTTCATGAAAATGGAGCTTGCGCACCGTCCCTGCCTGACGGCTAATGACACTACCGTCGTCGAGTTGCATGCAATCCGTGAGCTTCCGTGGCCCACTCACCCTGCGCACGCGTCCTCTACCGTTTTCGTCAAACTTGTATGTACACTCTTCTTAGACCCCCTCATGGCCTGGCCTAATCCAACCTGCCTGCCTGCCTGCCTAATCAACAACCCCACCTGCAACAGCCTCCATGCACTCTCACAAAATCCTGCCGCTCCACCAAGATGACGTTCTATAAAATTACTGCACTACAGCCCCTGACTTCCTCCCGCCATCAACCCCACCCTAGTAGTTCGAGTTGTTCCACGTCTGCTGTGTCCGTTGTGGTTGCTGCTGGTAGGTTCCGCCTTGCGTGTTCCCCGCTCCGCCTCCCATGCCTTGCGGCTGTTGAAGCATCTGGTGGCTTGCCGCCGGTGCCGCCTGTGACGGATGGTACAAGTTTGCGTACCCAGCATTTGGGTGCGCATGACCGTGTGTCGGTTGCTGCGAGTGCTGCGCATACCCGCTGTGCTGACCCTGGCTCGCCAAGTTGTAGTACGAGCTCGTCTGCATGCCTCCGGAAGGTCCCATGTCCCGCGGCATTGCAGTCTGGATCCACACCGTCGAGCTATCTCCCGGCTGCCAATCAACCACCACCATCACTGTCACCAATCTTCCCAATCAAAAATAAACCCCCTCACCCCCCTCAAACAACCCCCTCCAGCTACGTCCTAAAAACTACTCACACCCGCCCAATGCCTCTGCCCTTTCCGCTCTCTGCCAACACAACCCAGTAACTTACCTGCTGGCTGGGAATGTACAGAGTGTTGTCCTTGTAATGTGACGTGCTCATGTCCTCGTACCCAGACGCATTGCCTGTCGTCACCGCTGGATTCGAAGCATACCCTGACGGTGTCGTCGTGTACCCGCCATACCCTATTCCCGGTGCTGAGTGAGGCGCATTGCCTGCCCCCGCCACTGGCTTGTACACTTGAGGCATCGGGAACTTCACCGCCGCTGCTCCCCCGCTTGGATACGATGATCCTGCCGTCGGAGGGTAACTGGATGCTGCTGTTGGAGGGTAGCTCGACCCTGCTGGTGGCTGCGCGTACGTGCTGTTGCTGGAGTTGTACATGTGGTGCGGATATGGAGCCTGCAAATACGGATAGTTCTGCGGCATGTACTGATACC
This sequence comes from Pohlia nutans, assembly GCA_022496805.1. Taxonomy (NCBI): domain Eukaryota; kingdom Viridiplantae; phylum Streptophyta; class Bryopsida; order Bryales; family Mniaceae; genus Pohlia; species Pohlia nutans. Next base: position 11,933,114 of record CM040091.1, on the reverse strand, counting down.
CCATGTAGTTCCCTCCGTACTGCATTGAATGTGGCTGCTGGTAATGCATGGGCAGCGCTTGTTGAGGCATCGCTTGTGCGCTCTGCACGTTGCTTCCCGCTTGCGAACTCGGTGCTGCACTGGGTCCCGAAGATACAATCATGGGACTCACCCCCTGTGCATTGTAACCACCCACATCACAAATCAGAAATCCACCTCTGCCTCATCATCCTCCCCACCTCAACAATTGCACAATCATCACACGCCTAAATTACCACAATCAAACCCAGCCCCTCACCTCCTGAGATGATGGCAGAGAAGGAGCCGCCATCAGCCCAATGTTTCCACTGTACTTGCTGCTCGTGTTTGCAGGCACGTATGGAGGATACAGCCGATCCGCCTCAGAACCACGAAATGCCGAAGTGTAGTAACTGGTCGTGGGGTCGTAAGTGGGCTGCATCGTCAACCATCAACTCCGTCAGAACACACCCAATTACAAGCACAATCCAATCCCACAGATTCCAGAACACACAATCACTCCTCCCACAGCTAAAAAACCTGTAGAAGGAGAATGGAAACACCCCTACCAGTACTGGTACGGGAAGGAAAAACCTCCATAATCACCATGTCCCCAACAGACAGGAACATAAAGATGCATATCAGAAGCCCAAGCCCACAAAAACGTAACTCAACAGACCATAAGGCCTTTCACCTACCACCATGCTCGGAATCCGAGATACATCCTGAGCCTGTGGCTCTGCTTGCTCGTACCCATACTGCCCACCCGGCATCTGTGGCATCAGCCCAAACCCTGGGTAGTTTGACGCTCCCAAGAAGTATCCGGGGCTCTGCTGCACCACTGCATCTGCTTTGCTGTGCTGCTCCTGAGCTACAACTACCGGAGCTGGGTGAGCCACAGACAACGTCTCCGCACTACCACTCAAGTTCTCCACTGCTGTCGACACTTGTTCATGCCCATACGACTGTCCCATCTCCACTTGCGTTTCAACACTGCACCCGACAAGTCAAAGCCTCAATATCATATAACCAAACACACACCAGCAGCATAACAGGTGCCCCCCAACCTCCACTCTTGTACACAACCGGCCTCCACTAGACATAGGCATATTCTTCAACCAAACACAACACTCCCAACCACAACAGAAGCCAGCCTTAGCACCAATCTATCACAAGCTCACCTGGCAGGAGCAGCCTGCTCCACAGGACTCTCCTCTGCTGCAACTGCCTCCACATGCGTTGCCTTCTCCACTTCCTCCAGCCCAAAGCTCGTTCCAAAACCTGTATTGAAGTCCGCTCCAAAGCTACCGAAGCTCAGGTGTGACCGATCTGCCTCTGGCACTCGAAAATGAGTCGGTATTATCACCGGCTCGTCATCCTGTAGGTTCAGTGCCTGATATGATTGAACCAACATTGTTGGATCCACCGCCCCAACAGACTGTGAACCGCCATCTGATACTGAGCTTTGCCCCGGGGCCTTCGCCTTCCACTCTAATCCAACACCTGCTGCAACTGCCAGTCCACAACCTAAAACCAGTCAGTCCACTGACTCACACACTGCACACCACTGCCTTCCAAACACTGCAAAACGCCCATGCCACATCACGCCTATTCCTCGCAACCATCTCATCCCTACCTTTCTGTGTGCCCACTGGCTGTTGTGGGGGTGCATACAACGGCCGACCACTGAACTGGCTGCCGCCCAGTGCACTCAGCCCTCCAGGCTGCTGCCCTTCTGAGCTTGAAGTAGCCTCTTCCACATCCACCTCTGGACTGGGTGCTGGCGAAAACACCGGAGGGGGAGAAGACAGTCTCTGCACCGGGACCTCCACCTCCGCCGTCTCTACATCATTAGTCTCTGCTGCTCCTGCCGCAGAACTTGGTTCCGACAATGGAGCTTGTGTGTCAGACCCCAAGCTTGCTTCTACACTTGGCGTACTTGAGCCGATGGGTCGCTGGTTACCAGAATCTACAGAAGAGTCAAGCACAGGGTCCGCACTGGACGAATAAAACTCCGATGCTTCAAATGATTGTACAGAGGGCGCTGCCGCTGGATACGATGAGCTCAGGCTGGCTTGGGCGCTAGGAAAGGCAGGAGAAGCGCTTGGAGCCTGGAAGCTGGGCACAGGGGCTGCACGTGCTTTCAACATGTCTGCCATTGTGCCACCCCCAGACGCCCACGCCCCTTGTGGCACCGGTGCAGGCCTCACATACCCACTGCTTCCGTTGGCCACTCCCGAAAAGCTCCCACTGGCCTGTGCTTGTGGTGCTGCGGCTGGTTGAGCAGGTGCAGCCGACGGGATAGACCTGTCAATTGCACGGTATACCTACGTCAGTTCCAGGATCTTTGCCGAACACACCCATGTTTCAAACAGGAAGCCCACAAAAGCACCCATGCCTCTCCCTAATTTGTACAATCCCAACCAGGGATAGGAAGCTGCAATGAGGATCACTTAGGACCACAGCTTCACTACATCACCGTGAAAATCAATGCCAGCAAAACCGTAGTGGTGGCCAATCAACACACAAACTTACGTTGGCACGGTGGATGATGGCTTGGCTGCACCGATGGCAGCACTGGCGTTGGAAACTGCACTGGACCCGCGTGCACTCAGATGAATGCCATTTTCCCTTCCATACGATCGACCTCGCCCCATACCTTGCTCTGACAAATTCCACAACCAAAATCCCAGAAACAAAAAGCCTCAGCATACTGAACTCACAAATACGTCAACACCAACCCCTCTTTCCTGAAACCGAAGCAACATCCCGAAATACAAACCGATCATCACTCCTCACACATGCTGCCTCACAGTACCATCCTTTGTGACAGGCGTAAAGCACACACAAAAAAGTTACTACACACCTTATATTTTACAGCTCTTCATCCAATATGACATACCTATGCACGCATTCGCACGCACAGCATTCACACTTACCCTGTGAACCGAAACGAGGCAACGAACTTCCTCTTCCACCGCCACTGCGTCCACCTCCCCTTCCATAATTGCTCCCGCTCCCACCTCGCCCTCTCCCATCGTTGCTGCCCTCCTTCGATGCCCCACTCTGCAAGGAATCAACGTGTCAGCAACCCAATCTCACTCCTTTACACTCTTTACACTCAATCTCCGCCCTCTCAGAACAGACACGCAGCTCGCACGTTAAACACAATGACTCACCTCTTTCTTCTTGTCCCGCTTCCTCTTCACCTCGTGAAAGGGGTCTGCGACATCACAAACCAACCGTTAGCACCTCCTCTCAACTCACTCACTTCACCCTACACAGCCTTCCCAACACAGACACTGATCCTCCCAATGCAGAAACCTCACAAAACAAAGGTCAGGAAAAAAAGGTCCACAAATAGCACGCTGACACAAAGGGTGGGTGGGTGCGGCTCCAATACCTCCTGCAAAAATCAACCAAAAAGACAATACACATATCAACGACTCTACCCACAGTCTCCTGAAAATATAATTTCAACCCCGTTAAAAACAAAAAAAACTGAACTTCACCACCCATCCGAACCGGGGTTTTGCCGACTAATGTCTGAAACCTAACAGGCACGAAATCAACAGCTCTATCAACCACTCTACCCACGGGCTCCTCTACCACCAGAAAATGTACACCAATGAGGAAAACAACTCCACCCGACCAAACTCTCGCCAACGGCTAGAACCTAAATGCCCATCAACCGAATGGGCGACAATACGAACAATCCACTTCCCCATGATCGTTTACGTTCGTGCCACTGAATTCATTTTCTCGAATGCTCCAACCAGTACTCTGAACCCTCAATGGAGAGCGCGTAAACCCTAGCATTACATTGACATTCACTCGGCAATCGAGGAATAGGGTTCGTTCGCTCGTAAAATCGAGAACTAGGGTTCGTTCGTGGACAACGAATGGAAGTCACCACTCGCATCGCATTAGGTCTTCCTCTCAACGATCGGGCGTGGGCGTACCTTGGTTGAGCAGGCGCTGCGCAGTCTCGTTGGGGTCCATGTTGCACTCTTTGAGCATGGCATAGATCTCCTCCTCGCTGTTGCCCACGACCTCCTTGAGGTCCTGCACCACTTTCTTGGTGCTGGCCGGAATCTCGACCCTACCGGTGGTGGTACTCATGATACCCACCCGCGATGGCCGCACCTCCACAGCACAGCAGTGGGGAATTGGGGAGGCTTTAGGGTTGGAAGGGGGGGAGGAGACGGAGCGACTGAGGAGGAAGCGGGAGTGGCTATGGCTATGGTGGAGGCACGGGAATGGGAAGACGGACAATTGCTTTGCTTGAGGAACTACGCCGTGAAGGCGGTAGGGCGGGAGGCTTCAGTTTGGAGCCCCAAACCCTAAGTTAGTTTCCCTCTTTCTTTCTGTCACACTCACTGGCTGCATCCAGGGAGGCAGATGACTGAGTAGGGAATGGTTTTGTATCGGATTTTTTTTGGTGTTAAGTTGTTCATTGTAGTTATGTACATTTTTCCTAACAGTTTTATACTATTTCAAGCGTAATTTGTAATTATTATGGTTTTTACAGGATATGAGCTTTGAGATATCTTGGAGGAGTCATTCTTATTTACATGATTATAAAATAATTCACTTCAACCCCTAAACGCCTGAACATGCCATGGCGACCAGTAGAATATGGTGTATTTGGAACGGATCCACACCTTTAATGGGTTTGGGTGCAAAAGAGAAGTTGAAATTTACATAAATGCGGTTCTAATGAGCTGTTAAGATCCCATTTTAGAGTTTCTTGGTGGTAGTAAATCTTAATCATACAACAACGTATACACCATCCCTATGAGGTGTTTAAGGGTAAATTTGTTTTAATATATGTATTTGATAATTTTACTCAAAGTAATATTTGATATTTCAGGATGTGAGAAATTGAGGAGGTTCGATTGGGTAAATGTTGTATGTTTTGTTTAGGTGTAATAAATACCTTTTGATTCAATGGAGTAAAAGTTATGAGGAAGAGCCTTTTATAAATGTAGTAGGTCTTAAGTGTTAAAGCTTCAACACTACCGTATGTGTCCGTTCGGCCCGAAAAGTTATAATTATTAATAGAAGAGCCTGAATGTTTTGGACTTTGTTTTACAAATCAAAGAATGTACTGAATACAATGAACAATGATAGTTTGAAGAACATTTTCAAAATTTGACGTTTGTTGAATAACAGTTTTCATGATAATTAATTATATGGCATGTCTGATGGCCACTTTCGATTGTGGGGGACACTTATTTAGAGAGTAGGCCACTAAGTTAATACATTTCTACAACTCAATATATTAAAATTTCAACGAATCACTTTTCTCTTAGTGTACAAAGGTAGAAAAGAAATTTTATCATTTATTGTCCAACCTATTTATCGTAAAACTACGGAATGTTTTTGGATATTTTCAAGGACAAAAAGTATATTTTGGCAAGTTCTAACAACACACAATTCGCTATTTATGCACTTGGTCAAGTGCGTTCATTTCATGAGCAAATCTTGCTTAAAATTTTTTTGTGTAAAAATTTCTCTAAAAAACAACCATTTTTGTCGTTCTACAATTACTTTCATTGTAAACAAACAATTATTTAATTTAATTTTTATTCTTATCTTTATCTTTTATTTTATTTTTTCTTTTATCTTTTCTTTATCTTGTTTCATTTATCTTATTTCTTTCTTGTCTTCAATTTATTTTCCTTCTTGTCTTCCTTCTTGTCTTCTTCTTTTTCTTCTATTTTTTTTCATTCCTCTTGTGGCAGCCGCAAATCCTTCGCCCGCACCAAAGACAAAAAAAGAAAAAAAAAAAGAAAAAAAAAACCTTTTTTTTTTTTTTTTTTTTTTTTCTGGAGTTCGTCTTCTTTTTTGTTTAGAGCTCATGAACCCTGAAAATAGAAATTTTTAAAAATAAAAATTTAGGGTTCAGCCGCCGCCGGCTGAACCCTAAACGGCAGAGGATGCACACAAAAAAAAAAAAAAAAAAAGTTTTTTTTTTCTATTTTTAGTTTGCTGTGGGCTAGAGGGTGCGCGGCCGCGCACCCTTTGCCTCATTTTCTCCTCTCATCCTCTCCTCCTCTCCCTCTCTCCCTCTCTCCCTCTTCTTCTCTCTCCCTCTTCTTCTCTCTCCTCTATATATATGAGGAGAGGGGAGAGGAGAGAGGGGAGAGGGGAGAGAGAAGAAGAGGGAGAGAGGGAGAGGAGGAGAGGAGGAGAGGAGGAGAGGAGAAAATGAGGCAAAGGGTGTGCGGCCGCGCATCCTCTAGCCCACAGTAGACTAAAAATAGAAAAAAAAAGTTTTTTTCTTTTTCTTTTTTTTTCTTTTTTTGTCTTTGGTGCGGGCGAAGGATTTGCGGCTGCCACAAGAGGAATGAAAAAAAATAGAAGAAAAAGAAGAAGACAAGAAGGAAGACAAGAAGGAAAATAAATTGAAGACAAGAAAGAAATAAGATAAATGAAACAAGATAAAGAAAAGATAAAAGAAAAAATAAAAGATAAAGATAAAGATAAAAGATAAATATAAGAATAAGAATTAAATTAAATAATTGTTTGTTTACAATGAAAGTAATTGTAGAACGACAAAAATGGTTGTTTTTTAGAGAAATTTTTACGACAATATTTTTAATGCTTCCGGGGACCAAGTGCATGATTATATGCCCAAGTGCGTAAATAGTGAATTGCGTGTTTAACATGAATCTTTTTAGCATTTCAGTTTATGAGTGTCATCTTCATCTATTTTGAAAGACGGATGGCAATGTTCTAAGAACATGATCCTCAAAGGACGTGGAAAATCGATCAACTGAACAAATTATAAAATTGTTAATGTTGATTTTGAGCAAATTAGAACATGAGATTACTATCATTGGAGGCGCATCCAAAATTATGTAGGTACTCTACGAAATATTTTGGATTTCAAATTTGGATGTCCAAAATACACTTTAATGAAAGCACTTTATTTTAAAATAATTGTGTTCACAGCAAATCCAGCTTAAATAAGAAGAAGATGAGCTAGCCAACTCACACAACAAGGGCGTGTGGATTTGCTATGTTTTGCTATAATCACAAGTATTCTATGATACATAGCGCTTTTAATGGATGTATTTTGGTCATCTTATTTCAAGTTCAAAATGTCTTATGTTTATTTAATATGGTTTCAAATGCGCTTTCAATGATATTAATCAAAAGTCATAGTTTTATTTACTAAGTTTACTAAGGTAAACGTGCCAATGACCATACATGCAATACTCAAATTCTTCCCCATGATAATGTAGAAACTTATGGACCTTCTCAAATTTTGAATGATTGTGGTGTGTCAACTCGGGAGATAACATTCAAAAATGTTTTGTACATTAACTTCTATTGCACGTCAAAGACATTGTGTACGATTTTAATCTTTAAAGACCCAACCGACCCCTATGGGATTGATGGATGATTGTTTTCATTCATATCTCCTTCCTCCTAAACCTCTTCACCAAGAAACATTTTTTAGAGATACTTCATCAAGTTGTTGTCCTATCCAACGGTTGGATTTGGTGTTATTAGAGTTCATACTTCTCTAAAATTACAAATTTATAAGTATGTGAAATTTTAACCAAGCCAAAATTACATTGAATTTAGTTCAAATGAGGTCATGCAAAAATGAAGTCATAGATTTTAAGGATCGCAAAAATTTCACAAAATCACCATATTAAGAGTATCTCCTTTCAAATCTGTTTCAACAGAATTTTCCTCAAAAACCATTAATATTTTGTTTGTAATCAAACTTAGAAGGAATTTCTAATGTTAACTTTAAAACTTTATAATAAAATATTGGTGATAGCATTGGTAATCTAACCATTTGGATGGAATCTAAAATTCAAAATCTACAACTTCCATTTGTATATCAATTCCAAAATATTTTTCCAAACAATACTTTATAATGTTTTTTTCTCAAATAGTTAATTTTAGGGACACTTTCTGATCTTTAGAGGTTAACCCTTGAATGGCCCGAAAGCCCTCTGCGACCGTATTCTGTATTTGATGGTATTTGATTAAAATAACAATGACCAAACATTTTTTAGTACAAAACAAAATTGATAATCGTGATAATATTTATCTAACAATATATCACAATTTGTATAGTAAACCATATTTGAGCAATTATAAAGTTAAATACAGGCCGTAGAGAGGGACCCCAAGGGCCTTTTAAGGGTTAATGAAAATTTACTTGGAGCTCTTCACCACACGGCACACGGTGATTGGGTGATACCTTACATTTCTATTGAAATTGTGTAGCCAATTTGTGCATGACATCTCTACTATGATTAGAATTGAGTGGTGATTGGTATGTCTACTATATATGCATAGAAAATGTCTTAAGAGGAGGCAGGACCAACCATCTTCTATAGTTGAATGAGTCACAAAACCAAACAAAAAACAAAAATCATATGAACACAAGCCTTTGTTCCAATCTTCTTCATTTGGATGTTGTTAATATTTGAACAAGCTTTTTTTTTTAAAAATTATTCATGAAGTAAACAAATGTGTAGACAAATGAGTTATCACGAATGCATGTCTTTTGCTTAGATTTTTGATGCTAGAAATAAACTTGTCAGACGCTTACATACATCAACAACCAAACATCTAACTTTGGGTGAGCATAAGCCGGAGTGGGGCATGATGAGATTTCACCATGAGAACTCAAGTGTGGTTTGGAGGAGCTTCTTTTGCATCAGAAAGCTAGCATGTTTGAATCTCTCTCAATGCAAACTTTAAGCGTGGTGATTGGTTTAATTTTTTCGGGAAATATACAATTTCACTTGGATTCAACACCTCTAAAACTTATCTTTCTTTCAAAATTTGCAACAAACTTGGTATGTTCTCCAAGATGTTCAAATTCCTTGAATGGATGGTAATAGGTATTGTTTTCTACTTTATTCACAAGTTATAAGCAATGTGAGATTCCCACTAGAGATCTTACGTGGAGTGGAAACTCCAACCGCTAGCAACAAGTCCCCTCCAATCAACTCTATGTAAACCGTAAGCTAATAGCAGTTTTGGCTCTGTGACCTACCACATCGACTCTTTTTAGATGTCAGTGCCAATGTGAACAAGACACGTGGTAGATTCCTGAAATTTTGAATTAGTTTGTGCTGGAACTGTTGTGTGCCTATGGTATTTTTTTAGACGTGAGCTCTATATGAGTAACAAATCCATGATTTTATTGTTCTTCAACATAGTGAACTCATTGTAAGTTCTCTCAACTTATATACGAAGGATGTGTTTGCAATTTGGAATGCTTGCAAAGACCGAGCTTGTTATTATTATCATACTCTCGAGTATCACATTCCAGTATCTAAAGAGAATATTTGGTATTGCATACACATGTGATTAGACGGAGGATTGGACGACAGATTTTGCGCTATAATAAGTTCTCAACCCACGTACGTTGGTTACCAAAGGAGTGATATGAATTAGTTTTGAGCATACTCAGATCCGGACAATGTTACCACATGAATGATTGTAAGGTGGAAATATCCTTGTCCACCCAATACCCACTTCTGTCCTCATGTATTGGTAGCATACAATGTACACCTCTCGTATATGAGGACAAAGTTGTTAATTGAATGGTAATGGGTATGTCTACCTTACACTTAGAATTCTTTAGAGGGATTCTTTAATTTCCAAGAGTTGGTTTCCATGAGCTCCTACAAACAAGTTGCTCTCAGTAGTCTTGGCAAACTGGAAGGCCTCCTCCCCCACCATGCAACCTTTTTTAGACAATATTTGTTGCTCATTTGCTTGGACAAACGATCATGGAAACAAGCTCTAATTGATCATCTCCAACCAAACTGACATGACTGCAGTCCTAGCTTTAGAGCTTTGTGCACTTGAATGTCACAATTTTGTCATTCTATAACATGCCAATTTAATAAATAATACTATGAGCAAGTTACATTTTCTCGGGGCATTTCCAATATAGTGTCAAATTATTAATAATAATCTCAATTGCAACAAAGTACACCAAATTGGTCTTATTTCTAGTGTTTTTTAAAAGTCTAAACCGGCCCTAAGAGTTCATCACTTTTAGCTTGGGATTAAATTTAGCTCTAGAATCTATACCTCACTTGAATACAGATCATGGGATACACCCTAACTTGCCAACTGTTTTAAACGTTACAAATAGGCTACCTTATGTTTTGCCAAAGAGGGGAATTTGTTCGACATAACCTAAATACGTCTTACCGACCCTGTGATCGACGATAATGTTCTCAATGTTCAAAATGCAGACATGCCAATTGGTTATGTCCCAGCCATATACCTTTTATCATAAAAATTGGAACACCTACAAGTCCAACTTCAAAAATTCATAACAAATTTTAGAAGGGTCCAAAAAAATGATGATTCCAATACGTAGGTACAATCTTCTACTTACTTCGCCCATGCACACAGATAACTCGCACAACTAATGCTCAGAAATTGAACGAATTTCAAGGTGAGCAATCTGTGGTGAGTTTCGCCAAGGAAGAAAATTGTGTGTATGGAGAAAGTCACAAGCAACAAAGTGATACAAAAATTAGAATTTTGTAGTAAACAAGGAATAATTTACAAATAAAAGTCTCGGAGCACAAAGGGCTTTTCATAAACCGATCAGTGTGTGGCTAGAATCTTCCTCATGGGAAAATTAGCCTACTGCGGTTTCTGATGATGCTCGGAATATGAGCAGGTTCCTTAACTTCCTACAAATTTTCCACAATGAAATCTGCACCAATAATGAGCCACTATGGTTGGCACCCTAGAGTAATTACAATGCAAGGTGAAAGAACGGTGTAAAAAGAGGGAGCGGCAAATGACAGTTAGATCTAATATAATTTCCGCCAAACTGGATTGCACGTGTGCAAACGAAGCCATTATGAAGAGGATGAAAAATTCTTCGTTTCACTCAATCACCAAGCAAATTTTAAACCAGTGACTACGGTATACGATATTCAAAAATTGCATTCTTTGTCCCAACAAAATAGCATGTAAAAAAGGATGAGCAGTATGCTCATGGGTGTGTGTCTAATTCACCATCTGCAAGAACCAAGACTACATGCGGAACGCACTTAACCCTTGAAGGATTTAGGGAATAGTAGATACGTTGCCGTATATTTAACATTTGTTATGAGTAGAAAGTTCCAAATTGAGATCTCAATAGCTTTTAAGACCATGTAGACATGAATTTTAATTTTACTTTTGATACAATACTCATAGGAGGTGTAGAACCATTCCAAATACAATGAATACGGTCGTGTACATTGGCCGGAATGGCCAATCTGGACCTTTAAGGGTTAAAACGCAGCTCTTCAGTTACTCCACTGCAACAGTGATCTCTCCGGCCTCCAATCGAGCATAGAATTCCTCCGTTTTGTGGCGCTCGTTCAAATGATGCACCTTCCAAAATGTGCCCCCTGCCATGCCACTAATTCAAATCTCTTACAGTGGAATATATCATCTACTCTGCATCGAAAACTCTAATATTAAAGCTAAAATGAACGTCTACTGCAACATTCTGTTGATTCCTACTCCACCCTCATGCTCCAAGAACTTCGTCTTCAACCAAGAACATAAATCGAGACCGATGCCATGGAAGATAGGAGACTGGCATATAAGTAGAAAACAAACACAAACCACGTACCTTCATCTTGAAAATGTAACAATTTGTCACCGAGCGTTAGTATTAAAAGCACGAACATTGAGCTTCATATCAGAAGACTGAACTACTCCAAGTTAACAACAGCCAGGTGACAATAGACATCTCTGATCAATTACACCACATCACAATTGTTGATAAACCGAAGGAGCATGAGGTCTCTGTAGTACTGAAATTCCTGCCCTAGAGCGGATGCAAAAGCATTCTTCTAATCAGGTATTGAGCAACGGGATTTGGTAGTAATAAGAATCACAACAATCCCTTTTATCCATACACGTCAATTGGCTTGCTGAGGCCATTCTTGAAGGAGTTCTTTCACAAAACATGGACAGCCCAAAGAATGTTCGGAAGGGGGAAGAAAATCAAGTCAAGGAAGGAAGAAAGCGCACTTACCAACAATGCCGAGGACCACAGCACTGAGGATATGTCCCGGTATAGATGTGGTCTGGTTTTGGTCGCCATGGCCGCCGTTTCCCGCTCTTGCGCCAGCTTTCTTGCCCCAGTTTAAGGCAGCTGCAGCTCCCCGTGATGCCATGACGACGACAATCAACTTCTCCACACAAGAAACAGAAAGTAGGCTGCCAAGAAAGGCGAAGGACTAAGCAATATCTCTAACTTCACCGCTTCTTTGGCTGCTGATCACCCTGCACAAGGGGCATGATCATACCAACATATCGATTCAAGTGGAGAAGGAAGACTGTCAAGGATTCAAACCAGAAGTTAGCTACCATGCTTTTAACCAAAGCTTCAATACTCACATACCTCAGAACAGAGAGAAAAACCTCCTGTTACACAATCAAGGTCTGTCTTTGATCAAGAACCGAAGGCAGCTTCGAGAGGAAGTGGCTAATCACAATCACCTTCGACGTCCTGTCATGCACATGCTGTCAATCTGACGGTTAAGATGCATGCGCATTGCGCCCTAACAAACCGTGCTGCATTCGATCTACCCATATCCGGTGAAAAGCAGGGTATCAATGCGTGAAGAACCGGCGTGAACAGGGCATCGAAGGGATACCGGTACCCAGCAGATGATTAAAGGCGGAACGGCCGTTCAAAGTCGGTTTATTCCAGGGCTTCTTCAGCTACTTCATCTACAGGTCATCGTATGTACAATGAACCGTATCTGCTTGCACTAATAAACGCAGAAGGCGTATCCTCCAGTACTTTACATACAAAAGCAGTACCCTGCATCGCACTGCTTCGAGGGGACAAACTGCAACTGACATGTGAAAAGCATCCGATCAAATATGCACAAATCATACAGGGGGAAGTGCAATTAGAAAAGGTTGATTGTAACGGTATTCATTACTCGGTTCTCCAATCCGGTGATGCACATAGCAGAACGCGCGTTTCTGCTTCAACGAGAGTTGGTAGTGAACGCGACTTCAAAGGACTGCAAGAGAGAGATAGAAAAGACGACTAGGCAGTGAACGCAACTTCAAAGAACAACAAGCTTTTGATGTCAAACCATTCTAAACTTTATTGAGTAACACGTGCAAAAGATCACCTCTAAGGATGAGAACAATCTCTTACGAGTGGCCAATATCACTAAATTCTCGAAACAACAACCACCTCTAAATAGAGTTCCAACGCAGATATCCATCTTCCTGACATTTCGGTACTTCGAGGTCATCGTCCAAACGGAACACTTTCGAACACACGATTCTCTCCTGATGCCAGCAAAGTCATAAAAATCCTGTAGAAAAACCCAAGATTTCGGTTGATCGACCACATCACATTGAGAAGATAATTCCATGTAGAAGTCCTCAGAATCAGACCATATGTGTAAAACTGAGAAGCACTTTATGCTAATATGCCTGATTACCCCTGGCTGCATATGGCAAGAAAAAGAGATAGTGCCTCATCGTTTATTGCCCCTTAGCTACTTCTAATGTGATTACTCTTACTCACCATTGACTATTGAGGTATTCACTCTTCCGGGACAACAGTAGTAATTTCTCCTTTCTCCAATCGGGCGTAGAATTCCTCCGTCTTGCGACGCTCGTTCATATGATGAGCCTTCCAGAAAGCGCCACCTGTGATGCCACACTCGTTCCATTAAATAGCCATCTCCAGACATGCAAATTGCTTGAGGTGCTATATTGTTGGATCCTCTCAACAAAATTCCTGCCTAAGTTATCATTCTAAACAACAACTAGATCCCCGTTATCTTAAGGAAAAACGCAGGACACAGGTGGACATTCCAACCTCATTTTTCGAGCCACAAAAAACTCTTCGAAATACTCGACTCTACCTCGACCTACTCCCGCAAACCCTTCGATACTCGTCGAAAGTATAAAACGCTACGAAATTATTTGAAAATCTAATTAGGCAACTCAATAAACAAACGAAAGAACTAGGACAGTAGAAACAATTATCAATCTTGACAAAGAAAGGCTCGGAAACTAATACGATGGCGGCAATCCTAACCTCAAGAGCACTTCCGCCAGTTCAGAAGACTGCTGAATTTCTAACCTCGTGATTCCGAAGTTATTTAAGATTCTAATGAAGCAACTCAATGACCAAAGGAAAGAACTAGCACACTAGAAACAATTACTCCCTCCGTCCCAAAGCTAGTGTCCAACTTGTTTGCTTGGTATTTCTTTGAGCCAATTTCATTGATCGTATTGTAAGAAACATGATTCAAAAAGGTTCCAAATTATGTCACTAGAATGATTGAAGAACATTGCATATGTTCATTGCAACCTAAATAAAATCAACCACAAGGAAGTATTCTTTTACCTACTTAAAAACGCACTTTCAAACATGACAATAACTTTGGGACGGAGGGAGTATCAATCTTGACAGAGAAAGATGCTCTAAGGCTCGAAAATCAATACGATGGCGGCAATCCTAACCTCGAGAGCCACTGTTCGGGATACTTTTTGAGACAACTAGTCAATTTCCTTTTATTTTCCAAAAGCAACCGGTATATATCTTGTATATTTCGTTTATGAATACTAAATATAACTAATTTTTAGTCATTTAGCCCGGTGTTTTGCTCTATTCTTGAGATTCAACCAGCTATTTCGAAAAATCAATCGGTTGACTTGTAACTAACCGCCAGTGTCGAGAGCACTCTCCGCCAGTTCAGAAGACTGCCGAAATTCTAACCTCGAGATTCTAACCTAGACGCTCGTTCAGGAAATGAGCACTCTCCACCAGATCCCGCACTCTATTCTAATCTAGAGGCTAGAAGATTTAGTGATAGTGATGGAGTGTGTGGCTTACCGAAGATACCAAGGCCGATGCCATAGAAGATTTCGTGCAGCAAGTTGGGACTAGACTTGGACGCCTGCGCCACAACGTGCGCCGGCAACTTGGCTGCGGCAGTCATGATTAATTGCGGAGAAATGAAACCTGATTGAAGCTTGCTGGAGGGCCTCGAGCTCCGAATTCGCACCACAGAAACACAAAACAATCGAATGTATGGGAAGCGAAACCCTAAGTGTCGCATACGAGCCTGTCTGTCTGCCCCCTGAAGGAAACTTTATAGCTGCCCGTTACTTGAAAGCTCACTTGTGTGATCGTCTTTTTTCCTTGGGCTACTTTTTCCCTTAGGCCACTTTTTTTTAATCTTGGGCCACTTTTTCCCTTCCGCGACTTTTTCCCTTCAGCCACTTTTCACCTTGGACCACATTTTTCCTAAAATCTAGTACATAAGATAGATAGATAGAAACTCCGGTCCCTTTTTAGCAAGGGGCCGGCGTGAATGAAGTATCCGATGCCCACCGGACAAGGGGAAATTAGGACAATGCTACTCTCCCCTTTCGAGGATGGACACTGTAGTGACACACTGTGCTATTACCTAGTTAGCTACTAGTGCCTTGAAGATACCGAACATGGTATCCCCCCAAAGGGCTTTGAGGTACCCATACAACAAGGTTTAAGGACCCTCCACCATAGTTGGGTGGACTATGGTGGTGACCACCACGCCGGCAAGGGGAATAGAACCCACAACCTCCTTATTGGGGGCCATGAGCCCCAACCACCAAGCCAAGGCCCGTGGTGCCTAACCATTGAAATACTTTGAGACGGAAGCATAATATCATGCTAAAGTCGAGGCACCTAAAACCGACTAGGTACCCAAAACCAACCACCCTAGATTCTTGCCTAATTTATAGATTTTCAAAGGGAAGATGTACCTCATTTGTACATTAGAGCATGTGATCGGTTATAGGTAAACCTATGACTTCCAATTTGAATTTTTTTATTTATTCAAATAATTATCAAAAAAATTAAATTAAATATGAAAACTTCTTAATTTCTTATTACTAAAAGAGAAAAAAACTCAAAATATCAATTCATCTATCCCATGTGTAGTGAATGCCTTAATTGATCAGTTTTAGGTGCCTCGACCTTACTCCCCTCAAGTGCTTTTGATATTATGTAGAGGAAAAAAAACAAGACCAATTACCACGCTTAACCCCTAAATGCCTGGGCCTATGACCATGGAATCATGTTTTATCTGTCACACTCAATTTTGCTACTAAAAATAATGCAGGAATTCAAATTTATATTTTTAGTAGATGAAGTCACATGTCTACTACTCCCTCCGTCCCAAAGTTATTGTCCAACTTGTTTGCTTGGTATTTCTTTGAGCCAATTTCGTTGATCATATTGTAAGAAACATGATTAAAAAAAAGGTTCCAAATTATGTCACTAGAATGACTGAAGAACATTGCATGTGTTCATTGCAACCTAAATAAAATTAGCCGCAAGGAAGTATTTTTTTTTACCTACTTAAAAAAGCACTTTCAAACATGACTTTTAAACATGAGAATAACTTTGGGACGGAGGGAGTACAAATCATGAATTTTTCATAAATTTTGGTGAAAATTTAAAATTACTATGGTTTTATGAAGTGATTGCAAAGAAAATCTATATCAATTACAGAATGTACTAGAAAATTCTGATTTTTTTACCTAAGGTGTAAATTACAATGAAAAGAAAGTTCTGCTGATGAAAATCATCAGTGTATCTAAATTTAGAAATTTTGCTACACCTTGGTGATACCTACCGAACTTGTAACTACAATAAAACACTCAATGTTCAAATTTTTCCAAAAATTCAATCTGGAGTAAAAACTAGACTTGGAAAGCTTCATTTTGTTAGTTATGCTCAAATGCAATGGAACTCATTTTCATGGCCTAAATTTAGTTTAAGTAGAACAAGCAAAAAAATTCAAAATACACTATACAGTGAACCGTTTTTACGAGCCTTTTGTAGTTGGGACCCTTTGTAAAATCTAAAAATAACTTGAATGATTTGAATTTAATTTGAAGGGATGGCATCACCAAGCAAAGCCCTTCACATAAGGAATTGGATGGAAATCGTCCACGCAGTAGATGGAATTGAACAATCGAATTCAATCATCAACCAATTTTTGGTCTTGCCGGCAGTTAAGGGTTAAAGTTTGCATTGAAAGAGAGATTAGAACATGCCACCTTTCCAATGCAAATGAAAGCTCCCCAAACCACACTTGAGTTCTCATGGTAGAATCTCACCGTGCCCCAACTCCGGCTTTATGCTCACCCAAAAATAAATGTTCAGTTGCTAATGTAAGGTTGGATGTCCTAAAATCACCAACTTAACCCTTAAAGGTCCAAAGAGCCCTTTCCGACTCGTATTATACACTAACATTCCATTTTATTTGGCATGGTTCCACACCTCTTATGGGTTTAAGATCAAAAATGAAGTCAAAATTCACGTTGACATGATTTTAATGCTATTTGGGTCCTAATTTGGAGCTTTCTATTTACAACAAATGTCAAATATACGCCGACGTATATACTATCCCCATCAGCCATTTAAGGTTAAAAGAGATTTGGTTGTGGGAATCAAGTAAGCCATTTCCTTTTGGGGTTATGGTGATGAAATTATACCGTGCGAATGGAGATGCTCTTGGAGCCGGTAAACGCCCTGCACAGAATTATCCACTGCTTCATCCAACATGTCCATCCACAACATTCATCCACTACGACGGGTGGATTGGACAAAGCCCGAAGGCTATCCACTTCGACCTCCTCTCGCTCGTCCTTCCTTCTTGAGGCAGACGAGATTGCCGAGCTTCACGCAATTGCAGAACCAGCAGCAAGCGGCGGACCGGCTCGTTTTCACTCAGCAGGAGGGGCGCCATGGCCATGACAATGCAATCCCCGCTCCAGCTCGACTCCTTGTCCAATGGCTTCATGGGCATGGCGCTCAACACGCCGCGCCCTGCCTCACAGGTATCTGTTTTCTCTACAACCCCCTTGGGTTTGCTGCATTAGGCGTTTCTCCTCTTGGTTGTAGTACCTTTAGTGCGGCAATACAATTTCCACAAGCGGGTCTCAATGAATGTGAGAATGACACAAGAATAGAGAGCCTTCTCTGGTTTCGAGGGTTTGTTTTTTGTCAAGGATGTGATGTGGATTAGACGCTTACAACGTTTCTGGGGTTTGGGTTACAGGTGTCTCCCAAGCCGAGTACCAGCATTCGAATGGCGGTGAGTTTTCTTTTTTCAAGCTCTACTGGAGGGTTTCAAATTTTAAGTCATCGCCGTTTCTTGGATTAAAATTGTTGAAATCCCGAATGTGAAGAGTAGCGAGTTTTGGAAAACGGAATGTGACTTGTCAAGCTTCTAGGTCAAGCTACATTTGTTTCTCTCGTATAATTTCAACTGTAGTTGAGGGTTTTCTGTCAAGCTCTGTTGGAGTGTTTGAAATCACGAGAATTCATTAAAAAATATTAGCTTGAAAATTCGACCGCTAAACGTGGATACGAATTCACGAGTTTTTGTAACTTGTCAAGTTTCTAGGTCAACTATACAGTGATGTTGTCAATACATAATCCACATTTGCGTGGAGTCCGTGATATGTTAATTAGGGCACGGCCAAGGGTAGTATAATTTCCTCCGTCACCGGATGTATTTTACAATGTCTGTATGCCTACATTTGGAATTTTCAAGTTATATATATGTGGTAAGGTCCAGGAGGATGAGAGGACTTGTCATGTTATTTGATATAAACCTCTGTCTGACTGCTGAATTGATTGTCTACTGAGGACAGATTAAGCGATGGGAGAGAAAGGAAGTGAAAGAGAACAGTTTACCTGTGGTAAAGAAGTTGCACGTAAAGATTGGAGACACCGTGAAGGTGATTGCAGGTCATGACAAGGGGAAAATTAGCACCGTCACTCAACTGTACACACACAACAGCAAGGTCTTGCTCAAGGATGTGAACTTGAAGACCAAGCACGTGAAAGGCAAAGCCGAGGGAGAAACCGGTCAAATCGTTCAGGTTCACCCTATTCTTTCCACATCATTACCTCATGTGTTTTTTTAAGCTGTTTTGAGTAATTCCTTTTGTTCAATTTTTCTTTCTTTTTTGACCAACATATGCAATGTTCTTCACCGATTCCAGCGATGTAATACTTGTCCCATCTGAATTCTGTTTTGCACAACATGATTGATTGAATTTATCATTTTAAATTCCCTCTCAAGATCGAGGATTCAGTGCATGTTTTGAAAAAATCATAGTACTTGTGTTTGAGAATGAGTGAATAATAAGCTTGAGCTTGCTTGCTGAATAATTGAAATGGCGTCTTGTCTTGCAGGTGGAAGCGCCTGTTCACAGTTCCAATGTTATGCTGTACTCTAAAACCGCCAAGGTAGCGAGCAGGGTAGGTCACAAGACTCTGGAGGATGGGACCAGGGTTAGATATTTGCTTAAAACTGGGGAGGTCATTGATAGCGCTGAAGAGTGGAAGAAAGTGCACAAGAAGAAAGAAGAAAAGAAAGAGTAGGTTTATGAAAGATGATTTTGATCCCACCAAATTTAATGGTTCCAGTTAGGTAGGTTCTCCCTTCTTATGTATTGTGTCACAACACGCCAATGAATTCATTTCACAGAGCCTGGCCCCTAAATTTACATTTGAGGTTTCCCCTGTAATCCTTCTTCCAATTTGTAGATGATATTGTATGTGCGGCTGAGGCTTTCTTGTGCTTCCTTTTGAGAGGAAATTATGTGTAGCCTCAAAATTTTCATCTATCACACCAAGCAAACCGTCTTTACCGTTGCAGTGGTGGACACCAGAGAGAGGACTTCGCTATTTTAAGGTAGAGCATCTCCCCCAGCACTCTGGATAGTTCTCTGGCTCTGGAAAAATGGATGTGCATGGCCAGGGTTGGTCAACAATTTATTTGGAGGGAGACGCTGAATACAACCACCTTCAAAACAACTCAAGCTATTGATAATTTATTTGGAGGGAGACATTGAATATTGCCACCTTCAAAACAACTCAAGCTACTGTATCTTCTCACCTTAACCCTTCACCCCTAAATGCCCACAACCCTCTCCAGATTGGGCAAGTTTTGCAAAGATGCATTATAAAATTCAATTAAAAGGGATATTTTGAACCTGATGTATCATCAATAAAAGTTGTACGTTATGAATTTTAGATTCTATTCATGCGATTAGATCTATGATTGCTATCACCAATATTTTTGTAAAAAAATTTTAACTTAAAATTCAAATTTATTTTGTAACTTGATTACAAGTAAGATATTGACAATTTGTAGATGAAATTTGTTATGGTGGATTGAAATGTGATACTCTAAGTGTTTTGATTTTTGGAGATTTTTTGATTGCTACATTCTATAAGTTGACTTTTTCAAGAGCATTTTTGAACACTTTTGAATTAAGACTTTAGAAATTTTTAGTGAATCAATGCAACACGAAATGAGGCATAAAAATTTCACAAATCATCCCATTCTAATCGGATCACACATGCATGAAGCTAACTTCCTATAATATCTATAGTAAAAAATCCACAATACAAAAAGTGCATGACAGATGAGAAAAATTCAATGTCATTTGTACATCATCCAAAAACTCAACGCATGGACGGTGAGGGTTAAGCGTCATTTCCAAATTTAGAAAGAAGGGAGTTTTAATTTCAAAATATAGAAATAATTTACATTCTAATAATGTAGGTATATACTATTATTGTCATGGATGATGCCATTTCGCTACTATTAGATCAAAGTGATTTGAAAATTGGGAAAATCAAATCAAAGGGCTTTGTATGTCCTTTAAGGGTTAATTGCGCATCATAAGTGCACAATCTATGTGTGGTGACTTGTGAGTGACTTATTTATTATTTTCATGGTCTAACTAGTATGGTCCAATGCCGTTGGCCCAAATGTTCTTTGTGTGCTCATGTCCTTTGTACTCCTTGTGTACCTTTTTGTTCCCCGTGTTCCCTTTGTATCCATGTGTTCTCCACGCTCTTAATATACCCGTGAGTTTCCCATGTTCCCAATGTTTCTCGTATTCATGTGTGTTCCCCGTGTACCCATGTGTTCTCCACTCGGTCCTCCATGCTCCTAATATACCCGTGAAGGCACCACACGCCTTGGCTTGGTGGTTAGGGCTCATAGCCCCCAATGAGGAGGTTGTGGGTTCTATTCTCTATGCCAGCGTGGTGCTCACCACCATAGTCCACCCAACTATAGAGGGGGGTCCTTGGACATTGTTGTATGGGTACCTCAAAGCCCTTTGGGGGGATACCATGTCCGGTATCTTCAAGGCACTAGTGGCTAGCTAGGAACTAGCATAGTGTGTCATTACAGTGTCCATCCCTGAAAGGGGAGAGTAGTATCGTCCCAATGTCCCCTTGTCCGGTGGGCACCGGGTCATTGACATTACGAACGGACACTTTATCCACGCCGACCCCTTGCTTAAAAGGGACCGGAGTTTCTACTCTATCTACTTGTGAGTTCCCCATGTTCCCAATGTTTCTCGTATTCATGTGTGTTCCCCCATGTCCCCGTGATTTTTCTTTTTCTTTTTAAATCAATTAATTTATAATTTAATTCAATTTATAGTGATGAAACTTGATTAAAAATTCATAACTTTCATACCGTAGGTCCCAAAACTATGAAACAACAACTTTCATGCACCTTTACTCATCGAGAGCTTTCAGAAAATGCCAAGAATGACATAAACATATATATATCTTCCTTTTTTCATAGTTTAATTCAATTTAAAGTGAAGAAATTTGTTTAACAATTCATAACTTTCACTCTTAGTTATATGTATATATGTCTATATGTTCCAACACGGTGAAACATAAAACACAAAACAACAACTCCAATTGGCGCAATAGCAAGCCTACGAGTGTATTTTTCATGTTTTTTTGGGTTTTTTTTGTTGCCTTTCTTTTTGTGGCTTTCTGAAGGACTTGGAACCTTCTACAACCCCATATTTCCTTTAATGCAATGTACTAATCATAAATAAAGTTTAGTCATATTCATTTCAGAGTGGAAGGTTAGAAAGAAGAAATTTTGGTTTTCTCTAAGAAAATTTATGAAGGTGGAAGGTTTAAAGCTACAAATTCTTCAATTATGCCTAGTAGTTTTAGATTGACAATATCTTTTATTTGCAAATTTTATTCACGAATGGCTAAATAAACAAAAGCACCGATTTTCATATTTGTAGGACTTTACATGAATGACTTGGAAACTTTAGAAATTAACATTGAAAAAACAAAGTGTATTATAAAGTATTTTACAAGATGTGGCATCGAGGGCCAAACTACATCAAATGAATGTATTGTGTAAAGTCTGTTGGTTTATAGAGTCTATTTTAGTTTAGGGAGTTCTCATTCATTTAGTACTTCATTCAATTAGGGTTTTGAGATATGAGGTGGAGAAGAATAAAATTTCCATTTAAATACCATACGTGGAAAGCAAGGTCGGCAGAAAATAATTCCCCAAAAAAATACCAAAAATATATAAAAATATATAAAGTATTTATCGAAATCAATAAAAGTAAAGTCAACAAAAAGCCAAAAAAATAAAACAAACTCAAAACATAACACTCAACGAAAAGAATGAAACAAAACGTTTAGCAAGCGGAAAAAGTTTAATGTTAGCTATTAATAACCAATTTTTTAATAATTACTTTTGAAAGTGTCGAACTCCATTGTTTCAACTTTTATTAATTATTCGACATGAGAGTGCCGACCCTACCTTCCACGGTAAAAAAACATAATATGCTACTACATAGTTACTACATGTCAAAGTGCAAAACCTTACTACATATTTGTGATCACCCTACGCTAAAAACCCCTAGATGCTTTTGTTATTCACTAAGTGGCAAAGAATCCTCTCCTTCATGGTTTGCGGTGTAGAAATCTTTTGGGTTGGGGCTAGTTTAGTTTTTGGGTGTTGCATAGATTTGTAAAAGTGCTAAAAGATGACTATTGTGTTTGGAGGTGAACGGTGTCGAGATGTGAGGTAGAGATGAACGGTTTTGAGGATGAGATGAACTCTCTTAAAAGTATGGAGGTGGACAGTTTAGAGGTGAACGGTTAGGCACGATGCATTAATCAATTGTGAAAAGAGTGTTTTGACATGTCATCATTGTAGTGCAACTTGTTAGGGTGGGTTGCAAAGTTTCGTCCATTTAGGTTTTCATCAAAATCCACAACTTTTCATGTACATACATTTTCATCTAATTCACCGTTTTCATCTATACGTATTTTTGTACAAGTCTACCATTTTTCATGTTGAAGGTGTGTACATTATGCATTCTTCTTTGGTTTTTTTATGGCAGTTTTAATGATGGTTTATAGCACTCGATCTTATTGTGTATGAAAATCTTAATTTACACCACACAATTGAAGGTTATATTCAAGTATATTTAAAGGTGTGAAAAATAAAATCATTGTTTAATTTTTTAATTTGTACATTGTTTGGAGATTCATGAAATCAATGAGTATTAAGGGCAAGATTCAAGCTTCCCTTCAATGAAATGGGAATTGTGCCTCATTAGAACATGAAACAAAGTTGTGACTATTGAATCCAAATTTTATTGAAGGAGATGATATTCTTGAAGTTAAGTATGATATTTCTTGATGTGTCCCAATAGAAAGCGATGAAAGACATGGTGACTTTTGGAACTATAACGAATCATGGTTGTTTAAAAAGAGACATGGATAAAAAAGAGTTGAAAATATATTAAGGATAAAGGGAAAAAAAACTCTTGACATTGATGATATATATCTCATAAAGATATACATGAGTTGATTTCATATGTGAATGAAAGGAAAGCTCGAGGATAAGGAAAGACATCTTTTGCCTTTCTCTATGGTTGGAAGGAAGAGCCTTTGGAGTTATTTCTGAAAGGTTTGTCTCTCATGTTATCACATGTACTATGATGAGGAGTGGTTTCCTTCCTCATTCCTTCATAGTACTAATGTAAGTTGCGATGGCTTCCAAGAGGTGAGGTTAGTGTTGAGGTGCCACTCGTTCACCTCTCAGGTTCATCTTTGACATTGCGAAATTCTCAGTTGCACTTCTTGACACTTATTAGTAATTGTCTTATTCTACACTAAGTTACTATTGTGGTGTATGGAGTAATGAGTTTTGTATTGTAACTCTTGAAGTGAAAACTAAGGACCTATTGAAGAGTTGAACGTCAATTAAGGGCAGTTAGTGCTAATGGCAAATAGTGCTGTCACCGAGCGCTTGGACATTTGTGAAAGCTCCGTCCCATGTCATCAATTGACATTTCATATTGTCTTATCGGAATTAATCCTTGAAAAACCTTTGGAGTCATTCTATGAAATCTATATTTTGCCTTATAATTGTTAAATCCTGGTTTAACCCCTAAATGACAGAGGGGGTAAGGGCCAAACCTAAATGTGCTATAAAATGTTGCTTCTACAACTTCGATGAAGTTTGGTTCAAAAGAGAAAATGAGAAGCACGATATTTAGTAATTATCCATACGGTCAAACTTTCAAAAAATGTTTTCGATACTCATTAAACAAATTTAGAAGCATTTATCGTTGAATATTCACTAAAATTACAAATTTTATTTTTAGAATTTGAAATTTGGTATGATTGGTTGAAACTAGACATTCTATTCTAAAGTTCAAAAAAGCAAAAAATTTCAAAGAGGGAACATCAATACTTTCACGAAATAGTAAGTTTTGTAACACTAGGACAATGTTGAGGTGTTTGTCTTTGAAAATTTCTCCTTGATGGAGTTTAACTCGGATTGACATAATTCAAATTGGGTTGGAAAGTAGACTTGATTTCCTATTTGAAAAAAAAAATTCAAAAAAGTTTTTTTTTCATTTCGGGCAGCCCGTAAAAAAGGGTAGCGACCATAAAATGGTCGTTCGGTCACTTAGGGGTTAACATACGAATTGTGATATATTGTAATATACATGTTATCATAATGATTAATTTTACTTTGTATTGAAAAATGTTTGGTCATTGTTATTTTAATAAAATACCATTGAATATATAATATACTATACAGTTGCAAAGGACTTTTGGATTGTTTAAGGGTTAAGTGTGAGAGTTACAGGGTGATAGAGCCAAGACAAGTCAGGAGTTAACATTGTGGGTGCGTGGCTGATACTAAGTTGATTAGCAAGTCATGTTTGTTGTCCCTAAAATAATGAAATATCATTCATACACACAAATAAGCTTCACCATGATAAAAAAAGTAGCAATGGGGCATGAAGTGTGATCAATACGCAAGTGATATGGCTAATAAAGGTGAAAATACAAAAGGAGCCAGATTTTAACATCAAATATGATCACTGTATGGATGGAGCAAGGAATATACCATTGCAAAAACCAAAGGTTATGTAAATTCTAACCACCCTTCCATGATCATAAGCCACATAGTCTTATATTCTAACGCTTCTAATGTATTTTTATAATTTTCCAATCAACAAAAAAATTGAGATTGTCTTAAGATTAAATAATTAATTGTTACATTTAACCTAAAATGTTGTTCAATATTACAAAAAACTCATTACAAATGTTTGTAAGTAACTTAACCCCTAAACGTCCTATGGGGATAGTATATACACTGTCGTATAATTGGGATTTGCTACCAATAAGGAACTCTAAATGAAAATCTCAGTAGCTCACTAGAATCAGATTGAACTAAATTTCAACTTCTCTTTTGAACTCAAACTCATTGAAGGTGTGAATTCATTCGAAATACAACCAAAATACAACGTATTTTACTAGCCACAAAGGCACGTTCAGACGTATAGGGGTTAACCTTAAAAAAAAGGCAATAGAGTAAACTAAGTTTAGATCCTCAATAGATTCCTTATCTACAATAGTCTTGAAACCAATGACCTGATTATAAATTAATATCACTTTTAGTTCTTTACGCAAAAATCTTGTCAAAATTTGACTTTACATTACAAAAAATTATCAACATGTACTTAACGTTCTTAAGCCATGTTGGACCACACCCATTACACTGTACAAAAGCTGTGAATAAAATAATTCACCTCTCCAGTCCTCGTTGCTTCGTTCAATTGTAGTTAATGAAAATGCTTTGCGATTCCACCAATCCCCTTACAAATACTTGACATGCGGACAATGGGCCTCTATATAATGTTATACAAGTGATTCAAATTAAGACTTGATCCTGAAGTAAAATCACTACCCTACTCGATGGAAATTCCAGGCGATACACTCCCCAAACCAACTTGTCAGCTTTGCCGCTAGTTGCAAAGCAACTCGTGTGCCTCAAAAATAAAAGAAACGAACCAAAAAGAATAAAAGAATCACTAAATAAATAAAACCATAAATAAAAAAATATGTTTAAAATATATAAAATATATCTATACGTAGAATTCAAACCAAAAAACATGACCTTCACCATTCTCTTTCACACCATTAACCCTTAACCCCTAAAGGACCAAGTGTCCTAACTAGGACATTTAGAGAATCGGGTAGGTTCCGGTGAACACATTTTTAATCAAATTTTGAAGGAAATTTAATAGTAGATTCCCCAATGTGCCACGGAAATGGAGATTTTTTTTTTTTTTTGAATTCCGACACCGTATGTGAAAGTTATGAGGGGAAATGTGTTTTTTTCGGGAGAAAGGGCAGCGGGGCAATAGAGAAATAGTTGAATTTTAGGGGGGGCAACAAGATGGGTGGCGTGTGGAAAATGGGAAGGACTGTGGGGGGCAAAAGACCACCCCGTTTTCCAAACTCATAAAAAAAATTAAATAATATTTTTTAAAATTTTAAAATTATTATTTTATAAATTAAAATTATTATTTTAAACTGCAAATTATTATTTTAATCTAAAAGTTCAATTTCATAATTAAAATTATTATTTAAAAAATTGAAAATTAAATCATTTAAAAAAATAAAAAATAAAAAATAAAAACGTCCAATGAGGGACTGCCACGTGGCAGTGTAACTTGAGAGTTAGTGGGGTCATGAACATTGGAATGGGTTGGCACTTCGATTCCCTTCCTCTACCCTTTATTTCCCCCCTAACCCCCAAAATTCTTAGAAAATATGCTACATGTCTTCTAAAACTTGGAGATTTTTTTTTTTTTTCAAATATTTTTTTGCCATTCTGTAGAGGGTGGAATGTACTTGTGTTTCACCGCTCGGATTCGTATTTTAAATAAAGAAAGTCGAAAATATTGCAATTCCAAAAACATATAGTCTTTTCTGAACTTTTAAACCCCCAACAAGTGCAAGGTGTTATTCAACATCCTAAACATCTCCAAACGCAACGAAAATTGGTACACAACTAAGTAACATCATATATAATGTGAAAGTGAAGTGCAACAAGTTTTGGTAGTGTTTTTTTGATGTAGCCGTGGTCAAACGCATCTGAAATTTTCGGGCATGTGTTTTTTTGGGGTGTTTTTTTCCATCAAACGCAATTATCTTGCAATCCGTGCGGTCAAAATCAACGAAATTTGTTGTGTATGTTTTTCAAATAGTTAAGGACAAGATCTTACGGTTAGAAGGCAAAAAATAACATTCTTTTGGATATTTTGCATGGGGGAGTAAAAATGGCAGCATTGGACTGTTTTTGGAGGAAAAACACTCCGGTCCTTTAGGGGTTAAACGACAATGCAAGCCCCACGGGCTTGGTTATATTTTGGGAGAATCTTGCTCATAACTTCTACTTCATTGCACCAAATGGGGTTTCTAAAATGCCAAACCGAGCACCTTAGAGAGATCTATACTTATTTAGAATAGAGGCAAAGTAAATTAAAAAAAAAAATCATGCTTAAAATGGAATTTAAAAGAGATATTGGGTGTGGTATCAGGAAAGCATATGTCGTTTAAGGGTTAATTAATTTAATTTTGAAACAACGATGTAAAAAAAAAAAACATTGACACTCAGTTTTAAGAATCATTTCTGGTAGCTTATATCTACAGTGTATAGAAACACCAACAAGGGCAGAATAGAGTAGGTCACACCAAATGGAGTAAAAAGCCAATGAGGACAAAATCCAGGCTAGGATACGGTAACTAAGTCTTGGCAATACATACGTGGAAAAGGCCGAGGGCATCAAAATTCCACATCAAAAGATAAGTCTAAAGCCCCTCAGTCGTCCTGCCTCCCCGGGTGCAGCCAGTGAGTGTGACAGAAAGAAAGAGGGAAACTAACTTAGGGTTTGGGGCTCCAAACTGAAGCCTCCCGCCCTACCGCCTTCACGGCGTAGTTCCTCAAGCAAAGCAATTGTCCGTCTTCCCATTCCCGTGCCTCCACCATAGCCATAGCCACTCCCGCTTCCTCCTCAGTCGCTCCGTCTCCTCCCCCCCTTCCAACCCTAAAGCCTCCCCAATTCCCCACTGCCGTGCTGTGTAGGTGCGGCCATCGCGGGTGGGTATCATGAGTACCACCACCGGTAGGGTCGAGATTCCGGCCAGCACCAAGAAAGTGGTGCAGGACCTCAAGGAGGTCGTGGGCAACAGCGAGGAGGAGATCTATGCCATGCTCAAAGAGTGCAACATGGACCCCAACGAGACTGCGCAGCGCCTGCTCAACCAAGGTACGCCCACGCCCGATCGTTGAGAGGAAGACCTAATGCGATGCGAGTGGTGACTTCCATTCGTTGTCCACGAACGAACCCTAGTTCTCGATTTTACGAGCGAACGAACCCTATTCCTCGATTGCCGAGTGAATGTCAATGTAATGCTAGGGTTTACGCGCTCTCCATTGAGGGTTCAGAGTACTGGTTGGAGCATTCGAGAAAATGAATTCAGTGGCACGAACGTAAACGATCATGGGGAAGTGGATTGTTCGTATTGTCGCCCATTCGGTTGATGGGCATTTAGGTTCTAGCCGTTGGCGAGAGTTTGGTCGGGTGGAGTTGTTTTCCTCATTGGTGTACATTTTCTGGTGGTAGAGGAGCCCGTGGGTAGAGTGGTTGATAGAGCTGTTGATTTCGTGCCTGTTAGGTTTCAGACATTAGTCGGCAAAACCCCGGTTCGGATGGGTGGTGAAGTTCAGGCTTTTTGTTTTTAACGGGGTTGAGATTAATTTCAGGAGACTGTGGGTAGAGTCGTTGATATGTGTATTGTCTTTTTGGTTGATTTTTGCAGGAGGTATTGGAGCCGCACCCACCCACCCTTTGTGTCAGCGTACTATTTGTGGACCCCTTTTTCCTGACCTTTGTTTTGTGAGGTTTCTGCATTGGGAGGTCAGTGTCTGTGTTGGGAAGGCTGTGTAGGGTGAAGTGAGTGAGTTAAGAGCAGGTGCTAACGGTTGGTTTGTGATGTCGTAGACCCCTTTCACGAGGTGAAGAGGAAGCGGGACAAGAAGAAAGAGGTGAGTCATTGTGTTTAACGTGCGAGCTGCGTGTCTGTTCTGAGAGGGCCGAGATTGAGTGTAAAGAGTGTAAAGGAGTGAGATTGGGTTGCTGACACGTTGATTCCTTGCAGAGTGGGGCATCGAAGGAGGGCAGCAACGATGGGAGGGGGCGAGGTGGGAGCGGGAGCAATTATGGAAGGGGAGGTGGACGCAGTGGCGGTGGAAGAGGAAGTTCGTTGCCTCGTTTCGGTTCACAGGGTAAGTGTGAATGCTGTACGTGTGAATGCGTGCATGTGTATGTCATATTGGATGAAGAGTTGTAAAATGTAGGGAGTGTATGTGTTGGCTTTTCGCCTGTTACAAGGTACGGTACTGTAAGGCACAGCATGTGTGAGGAGTGATAATCGGTTTGTAATTCAGGATGCTGCTCCGGTGTCAGGAAAGAAAGAGTATGCGTGAGTAAGGTGTGCTGAGGCTTTTTGTTTCTGGGATTTTGGTTGTGGAATTTGTCAGAGCAAGGTATGGGGCGAGGTCGATCGTATGGAAGGGAAAATGGCATTCATCTGAGTGCACGCGGGTCCAGTGCAGTTTCCAACGCCAGTGCTGCCATCGGTGCAGCCAAGCCTTCATCCACCGTGCCAACGTAAGTTTGTGTGTTGATTGGCCACCACTACGATCTAGCTGGCATTGATTTGTATGGTGATGTAGTGAAGCTATGGTCCTAAGTGATCTTCATTGCAGCTTCCTCTCTGTGGTTGGGATTGATAAAATCAGGAAGAGGCATGGGTGCTTTTGTGGGCTTCCTGTTTGAAACATGGGTGTGTTCGGCAAAGATCCTGGAACTCACGCAGGTATACGATGCAATGGACAGGTCTGTCCCGTCGTCTGCACCTGCTCAACCAGCCACAGCACCACAAGCACAGGCCAGTGGGAGCTTTTCGGGAGTGGCCAACGGAAGCAGTGGGTATGTGAGGCCTGCACCAGTGCCGCAAGGGGCGTGGGCGTCTGGGGGCGGCACAATGGCAGACATATTGAAAGCACGTGCAGCCCCTGTGCCCAGCTTCCAGGCTCCAAGCGCTTCTCCTGCCTTTCCTAGCGCCCAAGCCAGCCTGAGCTCATCGTATCCAGCGGCAGCGCCCTCTGTACAATCATCTGAAGCATCGGAGTTTTATTCGTCCAGTGCGGACCCTGTGCTGGACTCTTCTGTAGATTCTAGTAACCAGCGACCCATCGGCTCAAGTACGCCAAGTGTAGAAGCAAGCTTGGGGTCTGACACACAAGCTCCATTGTCGGAACCAAGTTCTGCGGCAGGAGCAGCAGAGACTAATGATGTAGAGACGGCGGAGGTGGAGGTCCCGGTGCAGAGACTGTCTTCTCCCCCTCCGGTGTTTTCGCCAGCACCCAGTCCAGAGGTGGATGTGGAAGAGGCTACTTCAAGCTCAGAAGGGCAGCAGCCTGGAGGGCTGAGTGCACTGGGCGGCAGCCAGTTCAGTGGTCGGCCGTTGTATGCACCCCCACAACAGCCAGTGGGCACACAGAAAGGTAGGGATGAGATGGTTGCGAGGAATAGGCGTGATGTGGCATGGGCGTTTTGCAGTGTTTGGAAGGCAGTGGTGTGCAGTGTGTGAGTCAGTGGACTGACTGGTTTTAGGTTGTGGACTGGCAGTTGCAGCAGGTGTTGGATTAGAGTGGAAGGCGAAGGCCCCGGGGCAAAGCTCAGTATCAGATGGCGGTTCACAGTCTGTTGGGGCGGTGGATCCAACAATGTTGGTTCAATCGTATCAGGCACTGAACCTACAGGATGACGAGCCGGTGATAATACCGACTCATTTTCGAGTGCCAGAGGCAGATCGGTCACACCTGAGCTTCGGTAGCTTTGGAGCGGACTTCAATACAGGTTTTGGAACGAGCTTTGGGCTGGAGGAAGTGGAGAAGGCAACGCATGTGGAGGCAGTTGCAGCAGAGGAGAGTCCTGTGGAGCAGGCTGCTCCTGCCAGGTGAGCATGTGATAGATCCGTGCTAAGGCTAGGTTTTGTTCTTGTGCTTGGAGTTTTGGGTTTGGTTGAAGCTATGTGTATGTCTAGTGGAGGCCGGTTGTGTACTAGAGTGGAGGATGGGGGGCACCTTATATGATTCTGGTGTGTGTTTGGTTATATGATATTGAGGCTTTGACTTGTCGGGTGCAGTGTGGAAACGCAAGTGGAGATGGGACAGTCGTATGGGCATGAACAAGTGTCGACAGCAGTGGAGAACTTGAGTGGTAGCGCGGAGACGTTGTCTGTGGCTCACCCAGCTCCGGTAGTTGTAGCTCAGGAGCAGCACAGCAAAGCAGATGCAGTGGTGCAGCAGAGCCCCGGATACTTCTTGGGAGCGTCAAACTACCCAGGGTTTGGGCTGATGCCACAGATGCCGGGTGGGCAGTATGGGTACGAACAAGCAGAGCCGCAGGCTCAGGATGTATCTCGGATTCCGAGCATGGTGGTACGTGACTGGAGGGACTAAAAGGGCTTATGATCTGTTCAATTACGTTTATGTGGGCTTGGGCTTCAGATATGCATCTTTATGTTTCTGTTTGTTGAGGACATGGTGATTATGGAGGTTGTCCTTTCGCATAGCGGTTATGGCAGGGGTGATTTTATTCTCAGAAAAGGTTTATTAGCTGTGAGAGGAGTAATATTTCCTGTTCTAGAATCTGTGGGATTGGATTGTGCGAGTGATTGGGTGTGTTCTGACGGAGAGGGTGGTTGGTGACACAGCCCTCTTACGACCCCACGACCAGTTACTACACTTCAGCATTTCGTGGGGCAGATGCGGATCGGCTGTATCCTCCATACGTACCTGCAAACACGAGCAGTAAGTACAGTGGAAACATTGGGCTGATGGCGGCTCCTTCTCTGCCATCATCTCAGGAGGTGAGCGGCTGGGTTTGATTGTGGTGATTTAGGCGTGTGATGATTGTGCAATGGTTGAGGTGCTGGTTTTCTGATTTGTGATGTGGGTGGTTGCAATGCACAGGGGGTGAGTCCCATGATTGTATCTTCGGGACCCAGTGCAGCACCGAGTTCGCAAGCGGGAAGCAACGTGCAGAGCGCACAAGCGATGCCTCAACAAGCGCTGCCCATGCATTACCAGCAGCCACATTCAATGCAGTACGGAGGGAACTACATGGGGTATCAGTACATGCCGCAGAACTATCCGTATTTGCAGGCTCCATATCCGCACCACATGTACAACTCCAGCAACAGCACGTACGCGCAGCCACCAGCAGGGTCAAGCTACCCTCCAACAGCAGCATCCAGTTACCCTCCGACGGCAGGATCATCGTATCCAAGCGGGGGAGCAGCGGCGGTGAAGTTCCCGATGCCTCAAGTGTACAAGCCAGTGGCGGGGGCAGGCAATGCGCCTCACTCAGCACCGGGAATAGGGTATGGCGGGTACACGACGACACCGTCAGGGTATGCTTCGAATCCAGCGGTGACGACAGGCAATGCGTCTGGGTACGAGGACATGAGCACGTCACATTACAAGGACAACACTCTGTACATTCCCAGCCAGCAGGTAAGTTACTGGGTTGTGTTGGCAGAGAGCGGAAAGGGCAGAGGCATTGGGCGGGTGTGAGTAGTTTTTAGGACGTAGCTGGAGGGGGTTGTTTGAGGGGGGTGAGGGGGTTTATTTTTGATTGGGAAGATTGGTGACAGTGATGGTGGTGGTTGATTGGCAGCCGGGAGATAGCTCGACGGTGTGGATCCAGACTGCAATGCCGCGGGACATGGGACCTTCCGGAGGCATGCAGACGAGCTCGTACTACAACTTGGTGAGCCAGGGTCAGCACAGCGGGTATGCGCAGCACTCGCAGCAACCGACACACGGTCATGCGCACCCAAATGCTGGGTACGCAAACTTGTACCATCCGTCACAGGCGGCACCGGCGGCAAGCCACCAGATGCTTCAACAGCCGCAAGGCATGGGAGGCGGAGCGGGGAACACGCAAGGCGGAACCTACCAGCAGCAACCACAACGGACACAGCAGACGTGGAACAACTCGAACTACTAGGGTGGGGTTGATGGCGGGAGGAAGTCGGGGGCTGTAGTGCAGTAATTTTATAGAACGTCATCTTGGTGTAGCGGTTGGATTTTGTGAGAGTGCATGGAGGCTGTTGCAGGTGGGGTTGTTGTTGATTAGGCAGGCAGGTTAGATTAGGCCAGGCCATGAGGGGGTCTAAGAAGAGTGTACATACAAGTTTGACGAAAACGGTAGAGGACGCGTGCGCAGGGTGAGTGGGCCACAGAAGCTCACGGGATTGCATGCAACTCGACGACGGTAGTGTCATTAGCCGTCAGGCAGGGACGGTGCGCAAGCTCCATTTTCATGAAAAGGCGTGACATGCAGTTGTACCAGTCGAGCGACTACTCGTTTTGGCAGTTCTTGGGATGCCTCTGTTTCATAATTTTAATTGGTAGTGTTAAGTTTGGCTCTTTTTCACCTCGACATCGATTCGTTTTGTTATGACATGGATTTGTTTTAGGTGTATTTGGTTGCGTCATGTTTGTGGGTTTTTTCTCCTTGTGGTCGATTCTTTTTTGATGTCTTTCTTTTGATGCGTTTTGAGATTTCGTGGTAATTGTGACTTTGATACAGGTGTTTTTTTGTTGGACTTCATTGTGTTTTTTATGATTTTGCGTTCATCTCGGGGTGGCTGTTTTCTGGTGAAACTCTGCTCTTTGGATTCGCTGCGGTTGTTGCAATGTTGACCAAAATACGTATCCCTGTGCTGATTTTGTTTTGGTTTTGGTTTGAGTACCGTTAACCCCTAAATGCTCAACCATACAAAAAATGCATGATGTACAGAATCACTTCCTGTTTTCTCATCCGTGGTGATTTATTTGCAGTTCGAAATTTTTACTGTAGATTTTATGGGAAGTTAGCATCATATATGTGTGGTCCGATTAGAAATGGGATGACTTGTGAAATTTTTATACCTCATTTCATCTTGCAGTGATTTACCAATAATTTCGAAGATTTTAGTCTGTATGTGCTCTAGAAAAAATAAACTCATAAAATTAAGCAACCAAAAAATCTCCAGAAATCACTACACAGAGTATTCCATTTCAACCCATCACAAGAAATTTCATAGGCACATTGTCAATACCGGTATCTTATTTGTAATTGAATTACAGAATAATTTTTAATTTCAAGTTTCAAAATTTATACAAAAATGTTGATTGTAGCAATCGTAGATCTAACCAATCGGATAGAATCTAAAATTCACAATGCACAAATTTTATTCATACATCAAGTTCAAAATATCCCTCCTAGTTGCATTTTATAATACATCTTTGCAAAACTGCCAAATTTGGAGAGCGGTGAGGACATTTAGCGGTTAATCAGCCTAAATTGTGCTGGTCGTGTTCATCGGTGGCATTGAATTTTGAAAATGGGTATATTATGAGAGTTATGAGTGTCGGAATTGGAAATGAGTCGAGCAATGGTTGACTGAATTTGTTTTGACACTTTATTGTCCACGCTGGCAAATTGTGGTTGTAGAGGCATGTTTTTGGAACCTACTGGAAGACTATTCCAAAGCAAGCATCAATGTTTGAACACAAACCAAACATCCATGTTCAGATGTTGGGATCCATCTCATGCATCCACCTCAAATGCTAAGTGTCAGACACCTCAAATGCTAAGTGTCACACACCTCAAATGCTAAGTGTAAGTGTGAGTTTGGAACTGTGAAGCTATCAAAATGACATTTAGGAGATCACTTCACATTAGGTTGCTACAGATGAGTTTTTATGTATGTGTCATGGAGTGAAAGTTCCAAGGCCTAATGGTAAGTTGGGCATCATTTAAAGGTGGTGAGGTATCATTTAACACCTAATGCAGGCAGGAACCACAATGTGGTCTACGGCTTCTGTCTTTCTTCATTTATACAATAAATTATTTCAAGCATTGCCGATAGTGGAAAATTATAGAAATTTCACAACACACTCCCTTGTAAGTCTTGTATGTTTAGAAAAAAAAATTGGCCTCATACAACATACTGGTGGATAGTAGTTGCGCAATGTATTTTTTTCTTCCTCTCTATACATTGCCTATATGAACACGGCAACCTCTTTTAGGGGTTAAAGGTGGTGAGTGTTGCTACACCTAGCTTTCAATTCAACTTTAGTAGATTTTAATGTTTCTAAAGATACACCTATTAAAGTTAATGTGGATTTTAGTATTTTTTAAACTAGTTGTATTTTTGCTAACCAATAATTCATGTGTGCTCAGTGTATGAGATTTTTGTTTCCACTTCTAAAATTGGTTTATGTCATAAAGACATTTGTAGAGATTTCTTTATTAAATTTTGAAACTCTCATCATATGTTGATTTCTACAAGTACAACAATTGTTCTTAACTTCTAGAGATCTAATGGCAAGCCAAGCATTCCAACTTATGGCATTTTTACTATGTGACATGAGGCAATTAATGTGATTCACACTACCCTAATGTGATTTTTTTTGTTAGTTTTGTAAATCGTTAAGAAAACATTGAAGCATGTCCAACTTTTGATGAATTTGTAAACCTATTGAGTTAACGGAAATTAGAATAGGTGATCTAACCCCCAAAATATCTTGTAAACCAATTGAGTTAACCGAAATTAGAATAGGTGATCTAACCCCCAAAATTTTAGGAAATCGGAGTTTGTTGTCTTTGAGTGTAACTTAAATCAAATCAAATAGTGAACTCAACACCCTCCAACTTCAATTTTAAACATGAGGTCCAAGTTGTCAAAGCCAACTAATCAAACCAATCACATAATTATATCTCAAATTTGCCACATGCTTTGCCATTATCTCAAATTGGATGTGGGCCATTGCCTCCAAGCCTTAGCTCTCTGTCAACTCACCTTTGTAGAGGCCTTGGCTCTCTGTGAATTCACCTTAGTCTTAGTTTTGCCTCTCTGTGAATTCACCTTAGTCCTAATTTTGCCTCCTTTGTGACGACAAAACTAGTTCACCTCCCTTTCTATTTTGGATTTTTTGAAAACTATGCTAGTTTGCTTGGCTACCTTAAATTCGGGTCAGACTCACCTCATTTAACGTGTATTTTCTCTTCTTTTTGGTTAACTCTAATATCCAAAAAGCAAAGAAATAATTGTTTGTCTTTGGTTCTTTGTGAAATCCAAAACACCAAAATAAATAATTCTTTCATAGTTAAGAAAATTAAGAATGGCATCTTGTACACTTTGATTCTAAAATTAAATTATTTTGACATACTAGTTGAAAATGACTCAAGGGTACGATAATTTTGCACATTGTTAAAACTAATGTAGTTTACTATATTTATTATTTGTAATATTCCAAAGTCTGCACTGTTTAGAAAAAAAATTGTAATAAAGGTTGAGTAATTAGATGGTTTTTTATTTTTTTATTTTTTTATGAAATTAGTTTTTGGGAATAGTAACTGGCAGCCTTCAACTCCCTAAAGGACCAGGTGGACGCATTGTGTCTAAGAATAATTTTATTACTGAATAACTTACTTGGATTCAATGTTAATTAGAGAATGGTAAATGTTCGTTATGAGAACACAAAAATCCTTCAAGATTTGCAATTACGTTAATTGATCTATAGGGAAGAAACTAAAACGTCAATGCAAATGAACTTAGAACATGGTAGTTAGAGAGGTTGATGACGTGAAAGGCGTTTTCCCACTAGGGCATCACATTTGTCAAAAAAAGTGTACAATATGTAAACAATTTTTTATACGATTAACACTATACAACAATTTTAGAAAATGTTTAAATACATTTAAAATAGAATTTTTTTAGAATTTTTGTAATTCTCTACATGCTTTTTATTTTGGAATTTTTGAAATATTTTATAAACTAATTTGAAATATTTACACATTTTATGCAATGTAACGATTAAAAACAATCACAAACACTACCTCAAAGGGTCACCAACAAGTCACTTCATCCAAACATAAAATCTTTGAGAATCAATCATCAATGTTGTATTTAGTTTTAGAACTCCACTTTTTTTAAGCACCAAGATACAATACATCTTTGTATGCTCTTAAAATTTCAAACGGTAATCATTGTTTTAGAATTTATGAGAATGTTTGCAGTGAATGACCTGTTGATTTTGCTCAATTTTCATCATCAAAACTTATAATCATGTAATATATACAGTAGATTGTATGGAAAGTTGATATTAACTCAAGACTAAGTCCTCTTTGAGCTTCAACGGTGAAGTTTTCTACATGAACACCAATTAAGAGATACAACTCCCTTCTTGAAAGCATCATGAGAAAGTGATAAAAT
This sequence comes from Pohlia nutans, assembly GCA_022496805.1. Classification (NCBI taxonomy): domain Eukaryota; kingdom Viridiplantae; phylum Streptophyta; class Bryopsida; order Bryales; family Mniaceae; genus Pohlia; species Pohlia nutans. Next base: position 11,895,550 of record CM040091.1, on the reverse strand, counting down.
TTTAGGGGTTAAGATTCCACAAATTTCATCTAATGGGTTCCTCTACCTTAGTCAACTTTTTTGGAATTGTAGCAACTATTGACAGTGAAAATGATATAGGCACTATCAAATTATCAATACACTCAAATCACCATATAATGTTGCCCACAATATCTTTGAACCACATGAATAATTATTTTCCCAAAATATTGTGGTACAATTCATCCAAATTTGATGAAAATTTGTTCAAATGGATGAAACATTGATCAAATAGACGAGAATTTGTCCAAATGGATGAATGTACCTACATCAATTATCCACCCACAATTTATGGTGATTTCAGTGCAGCTATAGTTGTCATGACTGTATTGTCATGATTGAATACAACGTTCAGACTTGTGAATCATTTTAGAAATTGTTGAACTTGTATAAAAGCTCAAAGGCAAGACACTTGATATGATCTATAGCTGGATAGAGAACCTATGTCTTCCCAGTAAATCCAAACACTTGAATTTTGAACCAGCTTTAAGCTACTAGATGTGTTCATTGGTTCTGTGATCCAAAAGAGGAGCAAATAGGTCCTTTGAAATGTACTGTCACTACTAGATACTCAAGCAAATCACAATGCATGTGTGGAATCGGGCACCACATGCATGGGCAACTCCCTCGGCAATGCCACCTTTTCTACTACTGTGTGTATTTAACAGTTTTCAATGAAATGAGTGAATTAGTCATTATGAGAAGTAGTGAACCTCGAACCTCAAACAGATATTTAGAATGAACCATTGTCCACGGTTGCACTCTAGAAAGATGCCATACCAATCCAACACTAGTATCTTCACCAATATTTACAGACAACTAATTTTCAGACCTTGAGAGCCAACAAGATGACCCAGTTCCAACATCAGTAGTTCATAAACTACAACACTGTAAGTTTTCAAAAATATCAGTTCCGAAATATCCTCCTAGGACAATTTCAGAACAATCTAAGGTGGTTACTCCACTACCAACTGAATAAGATATACGGATATGAGACATTGATATTATTTATTATTATTACTTTCTTAGAGATAGGCAAGAAGAAATAGATTCCAACACAAGTTGAAACATAATTTTTGGAGGAAGAATGAATTAGTTATCAATTTTCAAAGTTAAAGTATGACACATCCCATTCACGTCGCATAGGTAGCATTGTTTCTGTCCAAAGAAGATTTGTACCAAAAAGAGAGAACTCATTACCAACTATAACTCATGCTACAACCAACATCATTGCAGCATTGATTGCAGAAAATGCCCCTAGCTGTTGGTTTAAGGCGCCAGTTGGGAATGGGGTAACCACCTTAGGACTGGCACTATGAACTTATACAGTTTCCAAGACTCCGTGAAATGTCCCTGACAAAATTCCCAAGGACAATTCCAGAACAATCTAGAACTAGCTCAATCAAGGAATACCATAGCAGACCAAAAACACACAAAAACTCTGTTTTTTCGTTCAAAACAAGAAGGCCCATAGATACCATAGAGACAAAAAAGAGACACAGATGAGACGTTCCGCAAAATGGAAAGAAGCAATCTGAAGGCTTCATTTGAAAATTGAGGAACTTAGCAGCCTTGATTGTAAGGCTCTATTGGCACTGATTCTATGGTACAGCCACAGACGCATGAGCCGTTTCACTCACCGTCGCGGTATAAGAGTACAAAATTGAAAAAGAGACATTAGCCCTCTTACCATAAAAGAAAAGATCTAACATCCATACTCACTCACATGGATCTGTTTCCTCTGTAATGCCGTAAAATCTCCGAGCCGGAGCTGTTGGAGAAAGTCCTGGAATCCGCGCCTTCAGACACATGATCCCGGCGCGCTTTAGAATGCTTGGAACCACCGCCATACCGGTGCGTAAGCAGTATAAAAATGAGAGTTCTCTCATCAGCAGCGCGTCCGCAGCGCGTGCAAAACGCGTGCGAGTAATACGTGCTCACAGCCCAGGCTTTCTGGCTCTCGCCCTCGTTGCAGGGACAGAGACAACCTGGTTTCGCGTTCTGAAGCTTCAAGGAGCACGTGCTGTCGCAGCCCACAGACCATCGCTGCTTGTTTGCGAAATTCTCGTTGGAGTAGTACATAGCCGCGGCCATGTACATCTCAGCAAGATGGCGCGGCGAAAACGAGGAAGGACATCGCCCACACGCCGTGCAAAACGTGTGCCGGTGGTGGAAACTCAGCGCCCAGTACGTGTGCAGATCTTTGCTCGTACACTCGCACCGAATTCCTTTCTCAATGTCGTCCATGCGCGCTACGAGGAAGAGCTTGGACGGATCCTTGAGCTCCTCGGGAAGCTCGGGGAAATCGATGTGCGCGGCGCGCGGCTTCGGCGCGAGGGGTTTTGGCGACGAGGGTACGTCGATTCCGTAGCACTCAAGCTCCATTTTCAGCCGGAAAAGCTCGCTGTCCGTCATCTTGGGCAAGGCCTCGAAGCTCCCGTAGCGGAGGATGAGCACCATGTTCTGAAACGTGGCCTCGTCGCAGTCCAACACCACGGGGTCCGGGATGCGCTGCTTCTCCAGAAGCGAGGCGAAGTAGGTGGAATGCTTCAGCGTGTGCGCGGAGAGCGTGAACGGCGCCCGGTTCCGACCCACGTAGAACGTGATGTCGCTCGGGCGCGGCAAGACCTCCCGAGGCCGGGGATCCTTCATGAGGTTGTTGCGGGAGACGTGCAAGTGATCCATCGTTGTGGGCGCCATCGTCGACTCGGGTTCCACGTCCGAGGCTGATATCACATCCTTCGCAGCGGAACGCGGGGGCATTCTCTGCTGCTGCTCGTTCCAATCCAGCCGCGGCTCCAGAGAAGACGGCAAGAAGAAGTCGGACAGATTCATGAACGAAAAAACCCTAACTCTCACTCAATCCGATCCCATTGACACTAATAATTCATTTCCTCAACACAACTCAGATTCATGCATCAGTACCGTAGAAACACAAGACTAGTTGCGGGGCATCTTCAGTGTTCTCTATCATCCAGGGTCGAAACAGAAACCAAGAAATCACTCGACTACCTCACAAAAACCTCGTCATTCTGTAGGCGCAGAGACAGGGGAGCAAGTACTGGCTCTCATCGCCATCCGGAGAGGAAACAAATTAGACAGAACCTACATACGGTTTGAAAGGACAAACGAACACATCATACAAGGTAGCGGCGAGGTGAGCAATCTGGAAATCGGCGAAGGACAAAAGGAATGATGATTCAACCGTGGCATCAGTAGTAAGCTTAGTACAATAGTGAAATGCGCGCATTGAGCTGCACTTCACAAAAGTGAGAAACGTTGTTGGGACACCAAAGCTCGGAAGCTTCAGAAAATCCCGACAATGGATCCCGTGGGCGGGAGAGGTGGCCCGCCAGGAAAGGGAAATGACTGAATCCGTGAGTGGCGTGAGTGGCTACCCACCCCGTAGTAATAATAATTATTAACTGCGTTGGGGCGATGATGGCGGACGGATTGATGGCGGATTGATTTGGGGTGGGACAGATCCCCACTTGCAACGAAGCGATTCGGGCTTTGAATGCGTTGCAGGGGAGCAGGGCAGGCGGGGCTCGCATTCCGACACCGGCACCGGCACCGGCTGGCGGGCTGGCCGGCTGGCGCCCGTCGGGCGTCAGGGACGTCACGTCCGTCACGTCGGGCCGTCACTTCCGGCGCGTCCGTCATTCTCGCCTGGCGTCACGCGCATTGGCAGGGGTTGGGAACTATTATAAAAGTAATAAGGGAAATATATTATTTGGGGTTCCCTTCCTGGCGGTGCGTAAGATAACATTATTTGGGGGTTAGCAGTGTACCGGCCCCTGAAATATCAATCCATCATTCTGATCTTATCAATCGTAACTTAATGTGAGGACTTCTTCTTTCTAAGGTGGTTACCTCATTCCCAACTGAATAAGAAATACGGATATGAGGCATTGATATTATTTAGTATTGATATTATTTAGTATTGATATTATTTAGTATTGTTATTTTTTAGAGGTAGGCTAGAAGAAATAGATTCCAACACAAGTTGAAACATAATTTTTGGATGAAGAATGAATTAGTTATGAATTTTCAAAGTTGAAGCATGACGCATCCCATTCACGTCATATAGGTTCTTTCTGTTTAGAGAAGATTTGTAGTGCACACACTAAAGATGCTTAAACCAACAACAACGAATCCATAACCACACTTACATATACTAAAACCAACAAGAGAGAACCCATTACCAACTGTAGCTCATGCTACAACCATCATTTTTACAACATTGATTGCGGATAATGCCCCTAGCTGTTGGTGAAAGGAGCCAGTTGGGAATGGGGTAACCACCTTACCAGAAAGCTCTCAACGAAGAGTGATGCTCGGAGTTTTTTCTTGTCGTGTTTAAACCTATGGTGTGAAATTTATGGCTTTTTTGAGTGATTTGTGTCATTATAAATTTAATTTAATTATGTAAAATGGAATATGGGAGTCTTAGATGTCAACTTGGGCATTGTCGGAAAGCTCTCCGCAAGGAGGGGTGTACCAAAGTCGTCTCAAAGCTTTTAGACATACATGGTGGAAGTTATGAATTTTAAATCAAATTTCATTACCATAAACTAAATCAAATTATGGATACATGATTTTTAAAAATGAAAAGCACGGGGAACACATGGAATGCACAAAAAAGACGGGGACCAAAACGACCGCAAGAAACACGTGGACAATAGGGGCCATAGGCGACATGAGGAGCATGAAGAACATTTGGGTTAGTGACACATCATCAAAAAGTTGGGCCAGACTATTTTGGTGCTATTTTGACACCAATAGCCGCATACAAGTCATTTTATGTATACTAGATTAGTATGGAGGTTGGCACCAAATTATCTTCATAACATTGAGTGGCCTTCCAAGAGGGTGCCTTTTAGTTTCATCCACCTTTATATATAGAGTGACCAGTAATTTGTAATTGAATGAACTATTGAATCAAATAAATAATTACTAAACACAATTGAATTGTGATTGAATGAGTGCTTTTGATGACTATTCACCATGGTTGATTGCTCTTGTTTAATGCCACGTGCCCCCATAGCTATTGATTTGATGTGAAATATTCCACATCGTTTCATTGGGAGGATGAAATGATGTGGGATATTCCACATCATTATGTTGAAGGGAGGCATGAGTCTCAAAGGCTACCGAATGTTATGTTAATTGCATTTTAATGTACCATCATGGCACCATGTTCACATGCCTTGAAGTTCTTGATGATGGCCACATTGGTTAAATATGGTAGGGATTTGAAGCATGGATAGACGAATTACTCTATGCGTTCAGAAATAATTGTCCTAGATTTTGGCTTTTCTATTTTTTTTGCAATATTTGTCCTATGTTGTAAACTTCAAACATGAATCTTGTCTACTTCAATCGAGGTGGAGAAGAAGGGTGACACAAAAATTGCTACATACTACTATTAAAAATTGACCATTTTTCAAGTAACGAGACAACATTTTTGGAAAAAAAGAAAAAGACAAAATAGATTAAGTTAAAACACACCAAAAACTTGGATAGTCGGTTGTTTCCAGACAAAAAGGAGTACCGCCAACACTATTTATTCAAGATGGTCTTTAGGCCAATATTATTATTATTAATATGGTAGGGAATACATAGAGAAGAGGGATGTAAATTTTAATATATTTCTTTTACAGACAAGCATCCCATGTGCGTAGCCATATTCATCGTTCATTCTAAAAAACTATCACAAGCCCACGTGGGTTTTGACATGGGTCTCAAATTGATTCACAAAGAAGGGACCAGATTTCTTATTCTTCACTCTCCCACAGACAGGGAATCAGGGAGAGTGCACGTTTATTTTTCATCCAAAAACATCATCTTCCAACAGACAGGCATCCACTGAGGGGTGAGTGAGTGCAGGGCGGCCCCATCCATTTTTCATCCAGATTTAGCACTCTCCTCCAGGGATGAGCTCTATTTAATTTACATCCAAAACCATCATTCTCCGATAGACAAGCATCCAGGGGTGCCAGTGAGTACAGGGCGGCCCCATTCAATTTTTCATCCATACTTATCATTCTCCTACAGACATGCATCCACATTATGCTGCACTAGTAGAAAAGGTGGTGCTCTCTAGGGAGATGCCCATGCAAAATCACTGTGCCTGCCTGAAATTGGGCACCACATGCTTAGGCAACTCCCTCGACAATGCCACCTTTTCTACTAGTGTTGTTTTTTCTTATAGTGCGTGTGGTACTAATTACAATGAAGCGCTTTGTATTGCAAAATCATGAAATTGGTGAAGGCTAAAAAGTGAGTCAAATCCTCATTTCAAATTGATTTTACATTTTAATAATTACTCTCCCTTACTATGAACCAACCTTCACTATTAGCAAAAGAATAGTCTAGTAAAGTTTTAATGGACCTCGTCTCAATGTGAATATGCAATCATTACATTTGAATTAAAAAACGACTCTAAAATTGACATATTGATTACACAAGATGTACATAATCTAAAAACCTATAAGAGTTCAAGTTGAATTTTGGATACACCTACAATGAAGGTTATGAAAATTCATAACTTATTCACATGGTGTTTAAGCAATGCATGTTAAAACCTAAGAGCCCGAGGGGTATTGGACAAAACATAGATGTGTTATAATACGTGCCTTCTATATGTTTGATGAAGTTTGCTTCAACATACAAAATGTAGGGCATCATGACTACAGATTTTCCATACGATTGTCAAACTCCCAAAACAAGCTTTACATAAATTTTAAATGAATTTAAGAGCATTAACCTTTGAAATTTTTTACAAATTATAATTTTCACTTCTTGAGTTTAAAATTTAGCATGATTAGTTAAAATTGATTTATTTATTGTAAAATTCAAAAAGCAAAAGAAATGATGAAGGGAACATCATCAATTTCTCCAAATAGCAAATTTTATAACACTAAGACAATGTTGAGGTGATTCACTTTGAAAATTTCTCTTTCGTAGAGTTCAACTCGAATTGACATAACTCAAATTGTGTTCGAAAGTAGACTTGACGTAGTATTTTAAAATGTTTTTTATCTTTTCAAAAGCATATTTTTTTTGGTTTTGGGCAGCCAATTAAAAACATGCAACGACCCAAAAATGGTCTCTTGGGAGCTTAAGGGTTAACTCAATTATGCCAAGGGAGGTCATTTGGGACCAAAAATCCCAATTTGGTACCTCAATATTCCATTTTAATTTAAAATGTTAAACTAAACTCCCTATTCAAATTGCACTATTAATCTAATGGAGTTGTTTATTACTCCCTCCGTCCCAAAGATATTTGTCCTAGGTTTTGGCAATTTCTTTTTTCCAATATCTGTCCTATGTTTTATACTTCAAACGTGAATTTTGTCCACTACAAACAGGGTGGACAACAAGAGTGACACAAAATCTACATACTGCTATTGAAGATAGACCATTTTTCCAATAGTGAGATGGTTTTTTTGGCAAAAAAATGTGTTAAATTAAAACACGCCAAAAACTAGGACAATATCTTTGGGACGGAGGGAGTAGTGAAAATAGTCAATATTGAATTAAAAAAATAGACACAAAAAAATGAAGTTTTATTCAAAATCAGAAAAAAAATTTGATCATACAAAGTCCATGAGTTTGTCTCCAATCAAGTTGTTTTTCTTCAATTGTGGGTCAAATGAAATTTTCTATCCATTTATGAAATGAGTCTAATATTTCAAAATTTTCTAATTTTAGACTCATTTCTTCATTCAAATATGAGAAGAAAAAATGGAAATAAGAAGAGCATATTGCGATGACTTACTTTGAAGAAATAAAATAATATTTAAAATGGTCAAATTTAACACCATTGGCTTCCTTCTGGTATTATTTACGGAATAGAACAAAAATAATCTCAAAAAAGTGAAAATACAAAGATGAACATGGCTCTTAAAAATAAAGAAAATCCTAGGACATTTTAGGGTAAAGTGTAGTGGAGTCCTCTTTCATTTGTGAATGAGACTCAATAAGAATAATATATATATATATATATATATATATATATATATATATATATATATATATATATATATATATATATATATATATATAAATTATTATAACTACACTCACTTACTAATGGTGTAGATTACGGGTACACATACCTCTTTGACTCTAAATCCCATCTCTCTACATTGATGCACACACTATTCACCCAAGGGCCCTATTTTCTAAAATTTCCATTTTGGGCATCCTAGGAACTTTCCACCTTACGGCCCCAAATTTGTATAGGGGGACCCTTTCAAAATTTGAAACCTTTTAGAGCGTCTCCACCGGTGACTCTAGGAGGGAAAAAAAACGGTCACTTCTTGCCAGCGCCAAAAAGTTCAATCGAACCGTTCACTCTGTAACAGCTCCATGAAAGTTGGACTCTACTAAAGAGGCCCAAGGCACGGAAAAATATTAGAATATGCAAAGCTCTGTATACCACTCTTGAGAGCTGATCAAACCAAATCTTGGCTTTTGCATCTTATCGGAAAGATAGCGGGAAGTGGGAGAGCTTCGGCGCACCCTGCGCCTCTCACGTCAACACCTAGTGCCGCGCCGCTTAGTCACCCACTTGCAGCGCCGAAACCTAAAAAGGGGCACAATTTTACACCTAAGGATGAGCGTTAATTGTGCAAAAGCTTCTTGCACGTTTCTGAGGATCCTTACGCGGGGAGTCAACAGACGAAGGACGCATTTTGGAAGAGGATAACGATGCATTTCAACGAGCATGTCACCACCGGTAGTCGCCATGCTCGCTCGTTTGGATCAAAGTTTTATGTAATTTGCTAGGACGTGAACAAGTTTGGCGGATGCTATGCGTAGGTAGAGCGGCTCAACGTGAGCGGCAAAAACTCGGAGGACACCTTAGAGAATGCACTGGAATTGTACAAGATCAAAGCACCTAAGAATTCAGATTTCATGTTTTTGCATTGCTGGTGGTTGTTGAAGGACGCGTCCAACTGGGTTGACGGCAAGGGTGGAGCAAACAGGCGACACCCAAAAAGCAACCTCAGGCTACAAGCGGGTCCAACGAGGAGTTAGATTGTGTAGATATGAAGGCGCCTAGTAGAGGAGGTGGGCATGAGGGAGCAAGAAGCGCAAGAGTGGGCTGCGCCTTTGTGAACCGTTGAACCGGCTCATTTAGCGTTGAATTCTTAGTTCGATAGTTTTTGGATGTTTAGTGATTTATATTTGTCTAACCGGGGCATTTTAACCGGTTAGACAAATTCCCGGATTTTTGTACCTTGGTGTCTGGCTTGATCGACAATTATTAGATTCCTTTTTATCTAGATAAATTAGTGTGGTTAGTGTCGTTTACCGATTTGATTTTGTGATTGTAGGCAATTGGGCCGTTTGCCCTTTTGTTTTATTCTATGATTTTGTTCTATGAGGTTTGATTTGCATTTTTAGTTCGTGAATTTGGTCTAGTTTATTAGTTTATTCTGCGAGTTATCCTAGTTATTCTTTTTGGCTCGTTATTTTAGCCCTATTGGTTTAGCTTTATCTTGTTAGACTATTGTTGAGTTTGTTCTCTAGTTCTTTGATGAGGTTTATTATAGACTCTTGGATTAGTAGAGTGTGTGAATTGTACTCTCAATTAAGTGGGAGTTTAGTGGTAGTTTAAGGTTTGGATGAAGTGGATGGATGTAGTTTTGGTGGGATGCAAGTCCCACCCGGTCGCTTCTGCTTCGCCAGTTAGTTGTGTCTGTGCCGTGAGAGTTTTGAGAGAGACGGTAGAATGCTAGATCTAGATCGTGTTTTTGGTGTTGGATTTGTTAGGGAGAATTGTAGGATAGATTAGTGAAAAAGAACTCTATTGTTTTGATTGGGAAAGGTGAAAGATTGGGACAGGTATTTTTTGCGTGTGAAGGCTTGAGAAATTGTGTCTTAGCTGTTTTTTTTGGGAATTGGGTGTACTGGTTCCGTTTGGGATTAGTGGAGACGGTACCAAGAACAGGGCGACTTCGGCTGCTGCAAGCTCGAGGGCTGCCAAGGTGGAACCGGAACTGGGTGACGGCATCACCACGAAGATATCACCAGGATTGCAGCAACGAAGGCTGCAGCAGCATTGCAAGAGGGCGATCACGGTGGGACGAGGGCGAGGAGACGACGATCATCACCAGCAGCTGCTGCTGGGCTGCATCGACGCCGACCAAGAACGAGTTCCCGCAACCCGAAGTTACGAGAAGACGAGCAAGATCACGGTGGAGGCGGCGAGGACCAGGACGGCAGTCGGTGAGGAGCGCCGCCGACGAAGAAATCATCAACGACGAAGGCTCGGTCGGTGGAGGCTGAGGCAGCAACGGTGTGGCTGCATCGACGGAGGCTGGGAAGACGAAACCAAGATCAGGGCGACGACGAGCAAGACGACCATCGCCACAATCCCTGTCTCCTCCCGTGTGATAATACGGAGGGAGCCAGGGTGCCATTATAGAGGGAGGCAATCCCCTCTTTAATTTTTGCATATTGTGGCTTCGAATTATGTCGAACGAACTTAAGATTGATTAGGAGGCTAGTTTAAGACTCTTACTTATTTGAAGTTGGTAATTTTGATTACCTAAAAAACTCTTGTTGTGTATTTATCTTATTTTCTCCTATTTGCTTGAGTTGTTGAGCTTTGTGTTGATGATTGTGTGTTTGTTGTACTTGTGTGGATGTTGTATTGAATTGGTCCGGTGAGGGTTCTAGCGCGGAAGCGCTGCCTAATTTCACCGGGCCAATCAAGTATCTTTGTGCAAATTAGGGTTTGGAAAGGGTTTTGGGCACGACGCGGAAGCGCTGCCCAAAGTTTCCCACAAAACCCTAATTATTCGCCATTGGGTTGTTTAGAGCACAAAGGTGCTTATCGTTCCTTAAAAGGTTTATGCAATGATTGCAACCCATAAAAACTCTCAATTGCGAGAATTTAGTGTCCTTGTGGAAGTGGGTTGGTGTGCTGTAATTTTTGGATGCAAGTCACAAAACCCAAAAAACAAGCCCTAATTTCCAATTCTAAGCCCGACTTAGTGCACAAAGTGCCTAGGGTGGACTGGGAAGGGTTAGGGTCAATTAGGTACTTGTACACGGCCCAAATCGACCATTTACAAGTGCTGCCCATTCTTGCAATTTTACCCGTTCGTCCCCTTTTCCCTACTTTTTCACCATTTTGGTTAGCATTTACCGACACAAACGCCAATTTTATTTAGGAGTCCATTGCTTGCGTCCACAATTTCACCCACTTTCCGGCCGGACATATGGGCCTTTGACCGGCGACGGTCAAAACGCTCATAGCATTCAATCGTTCGATGGGCAACCGTATTGCAAGCGAAGGAGGAACACAAACATGGCAAGTTGCGCGAGTTGGGGACGAGGGCGCAAACTGCTGCGACCAAGGATTTGGCTGTTGCGACGTGGAGGAAAACAGAGTTCTTGCAAGAGCAAAACGTGCTCATGTTTTTTACTATCCCGGTTGTGCAGATCACAAACTCTGGGGCAAAAAAATACTTGCGCTTGTGGCGCGAGGAGGAGTTTGGGAAGTTCCGATGTAGGTTTAATGAAGAGGCGCTCGTGGAGGAGGCGCGGCAGAAGGAAATGGAGAGAAATAGTAGTCGCAGAAAGAGGGTGCAACCAAGTGTGACAGGGCTGACAATTGATCCCTCCCTCGGAACCAACGACAATGAACACGCAATTCGCTAATTACGCACTTGGCCAAGTGCGGTCATTTCGTGGGCTTATTGTGCCCAAAAATTCAAAATTCAAATTTTTTAAAAAAAAAAACGTGTGATTTTTGTTTTCAATAAAAAACTGCACTGCATTGCACTAAATCAAATGTTTTACGGATTTTCAATACCAAATATGTGAATTTCATACATTTTTTAAAATTTGCAAAGTGTTTTTCATAAAACCCCTTCAAACGTGCAATAAATATTCAACATTTTACTATCTTTTAGCAATACTTTCCTCATTTCCTATGTATTACAATCACATACAATTTGCAATGCGTTTTCATACAATGACATCATTACTCCACATATCCACATAAAGTACACATCTACATATAGATATGCATATATATAAATATAAATAATAAATACATATAATAGAGAAGTACAAGTTGGCCATCTCAAGTGCAACTAATAGTACTAATCCACACAGTCTAAAGAAAACTACTACTCGAATGGGAACTGGGTCTCCGGAATCCTCTCAGATGACTGTGCTCCGTCGTCTCGACCCTCCTCACTAGCTATATGCTGCTCTTCCAATCTCACACGAACATCTGAAGGGGTATCAGGATCCGTATACTCCAAAGCTTGAGCTACCATGGCGTTGATCATCGGAGATGATACCAAGTGCACAGGCGACGCTTCTTCCATGATGGACGCCGCCTGCTCATACGTATAGTGTCCCTCAATCCCGCGCGCTCGTATCTGACTCCATCAACGTCATAGTAAAATCCGTCTGCTGCAAGTGTCATACCTCGGTTCGGTAGGGCCCAATGAAACGGACGTGGAGTGGAATCAATATCCCCGTCTCTATAGTCATGTCTCCATAGTCATGTCCCCCGTCCCCCGTCTCCATAGTATGATCACAACACATTCCTCATTCAAGTCATGCATATTCTTCACTACCTTACTAAAATTTGTTCACATCTCATTAAATAAAAACCAATCCACGAAATTCTTTTTGTAGATGGAAGACGTGTTGGCTTTCTAACTTTTTATAATTCAAAGTATTTCAAAATAAGATCATTTCCTATGCTTAATTGTGCACCAAAATCTACTTAAAACTATGATGTAATGAGACTTCACATGGGCTTGGAAGTTTTTACCCCATATCATTTGGAAGTGACTTAGAATGAATTTGATCATAGGACGAATTCATTCTTCCTTCATACCTTACACTCAATTACTCAAATGGTATTAAGATGTGAAATATTGGTAATTATTCTGCGTTTTGGAAATTTTGAAAATTAATCTATGTGAAATTTAGCAAAACTACTTACAATTTCCAAAAATATTGGCCTGTTCTATTTATGTGTATTTCATTCAACACGACAACACCGGCATATACCCTACAACCTTTAAAAAATCAAATTATAAATTATAAAAATTAATAATCATAGTTTACTAAATTATAAAAATTAATAATCATAGTTTACTAAATTATAACATTGAACATTGTTCTTGAAAGTTGCATTTCAAACTATTTAAAGCCTATTCAAAATCAATTAAATTATCTAAAAAATTGTACTTAATTTATATATTTTTATTTGTAAGAAAAAATCATCTTAATCCCTAACTGCTTAAGCATCCGTTTTTTGGACAATGTACCGATTTAATCCGAAATTTCTCATCCATCATGAACTTTTTGCAGTGTGGACTATATACTCTAGATTCTATGGGAAGTAAGCTTCATGCATAAGTGATTCGATAAGAACGGGAATGATTTCTGATTTTTTTATGCCTCATTTCATGTTGTAGTAATTCAAAAAAATAAAATTCAAGATTACAGTGTAAAAGTGCTATAAGATAACTTAAATCATTAAATTAAGCAACTAAAAAATCTCCGAAAATCACTACACTTAGAGTATTACATTTCAATCAATCATAATGAATTTCATCCGTAGATTGTGAATATCTTATTCGTAATTGAATTACAAAATAATTTCACATTTCACATTTCACATTTTATACAAAATTATTTGTAAAAGCAATCATATATCTAACTGTAATGATAGAATCTAATATCCAAAATGTACAACTTTTATTCATATATCAAGTTCAAAACATCTCTCTAGGTTGCATTCTATATTGCATATTTGCAAAATTACCAAATTCAAAGTGGGCTCTAGGCATTAAAGTGTTAAATACAAAGTTATTTGTTGCTGATTTCTTTCACTGATTAAAGATCATTGTAATTTTCTTAATTGGATTTATGAGAAAAAACAAATGTAGCAATGTGATCTTAATATAATGTTCTCCGTGATTTAAACATGCGTTTCTTCTTTCTATTACTTTTAAAATCACTTATTCATAATTCAGTTCAATTTATAATAATAAAATCGATTACAAATCCATAGTCATTATATTCTAGATCTATAAATCAACGAACGAATTTTGCCTTTATAACTTAGAGTAGGTCATCGCTCGGCCACTGGGGTCCACCCATAGGCCCACGAGGTCCTACGGGTGTGCCCCAGGGTGGGAAAAAAAATCAGCTCACTTGGGGGCCCCAAACCGGGCCCCCAAGTGGGCTAGCAGTACACGTGGGCCCCCGGGGTCCACCCCTAGGCCCACGGGGTCCTAGGGGTGCGCCCCGGGGTGGGGAAACAAGATCAGCCCACTTGGGGCCCCAAACCGGGCCCCCAAGTGGGCTAGGAGTCCACATGGGGCCCTCGGGGTCCACCCCTAGGCCCACGGGGTCCTAGGGGTGCGCCCCGGGGTGGGGAAACAAGATCAGCCCACTTGGGGGCCCCAAACCGGGCGCCCAAGTGGGCTAGGAGTCCACGTGGGGCCCCCGGGTCCACCCCTAGGCCCACGGGGTCCTAGGGGTACGCCCCGGGGTGGGGAAACAAAATCAGCCCACTTGGAGGCCCCAAACCGGGCCCCCAAGTGGACTAGGAGTCCACCCTTAGGCCCACGGGGTCCTAGGGGTGCGCCCCGGGGTGGGGAAACAAGATCAGCCCACTTGGGGGCTCCAAACCGGGTGCCCAAGTGGGCTAGGAGTCCACGTGGGGCCCCCGGGGTCCACCCCTAGGCCCACGGGGTCCTAGGGGTGCGCCCCGGGTGGGAAAACAAAATCAGCCCACTTGGGGGCCCCAAACCGTGCCCCCAAGTGGGCTAGGAGTCCACGTGGGGCCCCCGGGGTCCACCCCTAGGCCCACGGGGTCCTAGGGGTACGCCCCGGGGTGGGGAAACAAAATCAGCCCACTTGGGGGCCCCAAACCGGGCCCCCAAGTGGACTAGGAGTCCACGTGGGGCCCCCGGGGTCCACCCCTAGGTCCACGGGGTCCTAGGGGTGCGCCCCAGGTGAAAAAACAAAATCTTGAAAGAAATGTTTACCTGTAGGTGGAAGATTTGTTGTTCGAAGCTTCGAGACTCCGCAGCGTGCAAATGAATTTCCCTTCAGAAATCCTGTCACAATCAAAATGAAACAAGAAGAATAATTAGTTTAAAAACAATGATGATTTTCCTAAAATTTCCTTTAACAAAATTTTCTTGCCTATATATATAGAGGGACTTCATTTCTCACATCACAATGAAGATGAAGCTCTTCAAGGTATGATGTGAGAGCATTTAGGACTTAGTGGATTTTTTTGATGTATTTTCAAAAAAAAAGACTACCTACACGCTGTAGTTGAAGTTGGGATAAGTTAGTGAGAGAGGTGGGAGAAAGGGAGCTCACTCCAAAGTTGAAATGGGAAAAGAGGGTGCGCGGCCGCGCACCCTCAAGGTTTTGAATGACTGTGAGGGAGGTCAATCCAAAAGGGTTGACCGCCCTTAGAGCTGGGCCGCCGCCCTCGAAGCGGGCCAGGTGGCTTGGTTTTATAGCCGGCTATTGCCAACTTCCATGCTGGCAATAGCCAGCTGACATGCGGCCTTTTAATGGCCAGCATACATGCTAGCCCTTAAAAAGCAGCATGTATGCTGGCCATTAAAAGTCCAGCATACATGCCGGTTAAAGCCAGCACACAAGCTGGCTTGGCTGGCTTGCTTGCTTGCTGGCCGGCTGTTTTTTTTTTTTTTTTTTTTGAAATTAATCTGTTTTTCCTGATTTTGAGCTGTTTTTACTGTTTTTGAGCTGTTTTTATTGTTTTTTTTATCGTTTTACTATTTTTACTGGTTTTTAAACCGTTTTTACTGTTTTTACTCTATTTCACTTGTTTTTTTTTACCGTTTTACGGTTATGTACCATTTTTTACTGGTTTTTTTAATGTGTTTACTAGGTTTTTACTATTTTTTCTGGTTGTTTACACTTTTACCCTATTTAGTGCTTTTTAACTTTTGTTTTTTTTTGTTCTTTTAATTTCATTACTGTTGTTTGGTTACTTGATCACTGTTTTTTTTCCTATTGATTTTTTACCTTTTTATTATGGAATTGTGATTTTCACAAAATGAATTGTTATTATCATTGTTATCATTTTTTCTTACTGGTGTTGAATTGGTTCTTACTATTTATTCTCTTTTTCTCATAATTATTATTTTATTTGAAAGTTTTGGACTTTTGTTAGTTTGTTATTTTTTGAATTTTTTGAATAGAGAATCAATTTTTATTCATGTACACTGTTGTCTTCCCAATGTTATAAATTAACCCGTAATTTTTTTTCTAATTACTTCTAAGGATTGTGGTTATAGAATGATGAATTCAATCAATCAATATGTGAAAAATGAATACTTAAGATGGAACCAAATTTCATATCACAGAAATTACTGTAGAACAATGCACATCTGGTGATAAACTAATAGAGGAAGTATACATAAATACATCTATATTTGTTGACCAATTTGGGCTTCTTGGTCCTTTAAAGATAATTGTGTAATTACTAAGACTAACTAACAAATTATGTCTGAGCCCATGCAGGTTCGTACATTGTTGTGTCTGGAGTGATGGTCGTTGCTGGTGGACTCATACTATTCAGGTGAATTATCTATTTGTTGGAGATATTAGGCTTACGGATTTGAAAGATATTAAAATTGAAGAGTGGTTATTAAGGGTCATGTGTTGGTAAATTTAGAAGCATGTGTGTAGTGATCAATTCAACTTTGTTGCAGATCATCATCATAACTGCGTCGTATATCATACAAAACCAAATAAACAACTATGTAAGCCATTGTTCTTCAATTATTTTTTGTGATGTTAACCCCGAAATGTACCAAAGTGTATCTAGAATTGACAATCAAAGAAAAATCATAATGAAGGAATATTTAGAAGAAAATTTTGGAATTGATGTGCAAATGAAAGTTCTAGATTTTGAATTTTAGATTCTATTTGTATGGTTTGATTTACTAATACTATCACCAATGTATAATTATAGAATGTAGAAGTTCAAATTACAAATTACTTCTAAATTGGATTTCAAACAAAATTTTAATATGTTTTGAGTTCAATTGGTTGGAATGATTTGGTATACAATACTTTTATACCTAGTGACACTTTGATTTTTTTTGGTTTTCAAATGGCTATGACCTCATTTTTGCAAAGCTACTTTTGAACTACAATCGATGCAATTTTGGCTTGGTCAACTACTTGACACTTTTACATTTGTAATTCTAGAAAAATATGTAATCAAGTATTACTAAATCCAACTATTAGACAGGTCAACACTTTGGTGAAGTGCCATCTAAAAATTGGATGACTTTCATTCAAGTATTGTTGAGAATGTAGGATGCATTTGAATCTGTTAGTTGTCTAGAAACTGAAATTGTGACGTTTAGGGGTTAAGATCATAGAAGTTTTTGATGAATAACTAGCACATGAAATGAAGTGTAATAATTTTAGAAACGATTCTATTTCTCATCGATTCAAATTTGTATGAAGCTTTCATCTTAGAGAATCTATAGAAAAAATTATCGTAGTTATTGAATTAACAATCTATTCCATTTCCTTTTGATTTGTGAAAGGTATGTATCTGGGAGGATTTATTCAACAGTAGTGGAGTACTGATCAACGGGGTTTTATGAGTTGTCAACAACAAATTCAATACTTCTCGGTAATACTTTACACTTAAACCATTGAATTATCATTTAACCCATAACCGCCCAACCATGCATATTTTGCATGATGTACGGATTTAAAGTTCATTTTCTCATCCATTATGCACTTTTTGCAGTGTGGATTTTTTATTGAAACTTTTATAGAAAGTTAGCTTCGTGCATGTGTGATCCAATTAGAAAGGGGATGATTTGTGAAATTTTTATGCCTCATTTCATGTTGTAGTGTTTCACCCAAAATTTTGCAAATTTTAGTCTAAAAGTGCTCTGGAAAAAGTTAAGTACTAAAATTAAGCAACCAAAAAATCTGCAAAAATAACTACACTTAGAGTATTACATTTAAACTCATCACAACAAATTTCATTATTAAATTGTCAATATGTAGTTTGAGATCATATTACAAAAGAGTGTTAAATTTTAAGTTTAAAATTGAATACACAAGTATTGGTGATAGCAATCACAGATCTAGCCGTATGGATAGAATCTAAAATGCATAATGTACAACTTTTATTTAATCATCAACTTGAAAATATCCCTTTTAGATGCATTTTATAATGCATCTTTGAAAAACTACCAAATCTGAAAAGGGTGAGAACGTTTAGGGGTTAATACATGTTATAAGCATCAGCGGTCTGAACTATTGCAAACTACAAGTGTATTTTGACAATGGTCGTATATGAACCTTAGGAACAATTGGAATTCTAACTGGAGCCCTCATTGGGCTTATTTTTAGCTCCTAATCACACAAAAGTGTCTCCAAGTCTAACAATGTGAGGAAAGTCATCGTAAAGTTCTATATAGAGAAATATTTTAGAATTCATATTGAAATGAGAGTTGTAGATTTTGAATTCAATATTTTATCTATATTGTGAGGTTTACTAGTGCCATGTCCGATATGGTGTTATAATTTTAAAAGTGATAATTCTGAATTTATGAAATTCTGATTTGTATCAACATGTTAACAAAGTTTTGAGCAGAAGTTGTTGAAATAGGTTGAATTGAGATTATCTAAACATTGTGATTTTGTGAAATTATTGTTCTCATTTAATGTATGACTTCATTTATGTAAAGCCGCTTTTGAACATAAATCTACGCAAATTTAAAATTAATGTATTTCTTTATCTGCAATTTTAAAAAAACTAAGTACTTTAATAATACCAAATCCAGTCATTGAATAGGACATGAACTTTATTTAGGCACTTGAGCGGCAGTTTAGCTTCAAAGACCGCATGGACTTTGCAGTCGACCCCGAGGGCCCTAAAAGAGCTTCTAGAGCACTTGAAATGACCATTTGGGGCCTCAAAGTGAATTGCTTTTGTATTTGGGTTATAAAGGTAATGTTGGAAGCGCATAATGCTACCGGTACACCCCAAGGCCCGCCTAGGGGCTCATAAAACACTTGGGGGCCATGTTTAGAGCCGTTTAGTGAGCTAATTTTGCTTTACAGACCCCGGGGGGGGGCACTGCTAAGAGCGCATGACAGTATAGATTAATCTAGGGGTCCCATGGAGGCTCCTAGAACATTTGAGGGCCCCGTTTAGGACTTCCAAGAGGGATGTTGTTGCATTTTGGCCCGTGAAGGCACCACAACAGGAGACGATGTCACGGTGGAAACAACAACAGATGACGTTGATGCCAATATAACAAGTAATACGAATGCTGTAGAGGACTCGATTATGGCAACAATGCCGAACCCAGAACCTCGAGGGTATTTCGGACCTCGAAAGGGCAGACCATCTACTGCAGCGGTAACAAGAACATCTAGAAGAACAAAGGCCGAGATTGTGGGCCAAGCAACATCTACAGCTACCTTGGAGACAACAAATGATCCTTTTCCAGTTTTCAATCCAGAGAGAGATTTGGAGATTGGACAGTTCGTGGCGTTAACAGTGGAGCGGAATGTAGTAAGGGCTGGAGTACCATTCTATATGGGGAAGCTGGTAGAATTTGGACAAGGCAAATGGGCAATGAAAGTGAAAGTGATATGGTACTAGCCTATTCTGAGGCGAGGTATGACGGATAAAGCAAGTTCTAAGCCACAACGATACAGGAACTGCATAGAAACATCTTGGGAGCCGTTTGGTGAGAGACATGGCTGGGTGGACAAAGAAGCTGCTATATTTTCGTGGAGAGATGTACCAGCAAAAACAAGAAGTGGGCATTTGAAGGTGAAGTTCATTTCTATTCAAGGAGTTCGAAGTGAGAACCAAATTACAATTCCCAATGAAGCAAAGCCACACATACTTGAATATATTGCATTACAGGTAGAAGGCATGGATGATGAGAGGATGCAAAACGAGGTAGATGCTTACTAGAATAGAATTGTATATGTTATACAATGTATGTTTTTCTATAGTAGATGTCAAGGTACTAGGAAAAACTTATGTACTATTAATATAAAACGTGTATTAGTACACGATTTTAATGTAATAGAAAGAATATTTAAATCTTATGTGTATGTTTGTACCCCATATCTAAATGCATACAATGTGCTTGAATGATTGTGTAAGATGCGTGCACAAACGAGGGATTCAAAATTCCCACTTTGATACCTCTCACAAAGTATGTGCAGAATCAATATCACAAGATAATTTTGTTGTGATAGGACAAAAATTTGACATAAAATTTTAAAAATGCATTTTTTAAAAGAAAATTCCTTATCAAAAATGTATATGATTTTGCAATTTATGCTTATTGGAAAGAACTTGTTGAGAAAAAAAAAATGCCCAATTTTTTTGGTAATATTTTTGGATTTGAATTTTTAGAGTGTCCGGTGCGAAGTGCATGATTATATGGCCAAGTGCGTAAATAGCTAATTCCGTGTTAATGATGAGTAGTGGCCGGAGGAGGAGAATTTGGTACAATTTGCTCAAGCACTCCTACATCTTTTCAAGCATTTAGAGATTTACAAGTGCCTAGGCAACAAGGTATTAATTGGGAGAATGACTCACAAGACCCAACTCATGTAGACAGTGAAGGTACTTTGAGTTCAGAAGGTAGAATTGATTTGAACGACCTGTATTGCCTTGGACAGGAATGGTACAATGACTAGAGAGTAGCAGTGCCCTTTAGAGCCCATAGATGGTCAATTAAATCTCCTTTTAAGCTTAAATGCACGTCTTTGTCTTCTATCTCATGAGTTGCAGCTGCTAGCTCCTCCAATGTCACACCATGGCCGAATTGCAAGGCCACATTAATCTCAAGGATTGGTTGCAAAAGTCCGAGTACTTTTATAATAAACCCAGTCATCCTACTTCAATTCGCATATAATTTCCTGAATTTTGGAGCCAAATGGGTCGTCGTTAGGCGTGAATAAGCTTGATGTGCCTCAGCTAAACTACTACGAGATCAACAATGCTGAACAAAGAGAAAATTTTGAATAACTCTTTCTACTGAAGAAGAGTGCTCAGAACATAACATATTTTCTCTTCCATGTAGAGGAAAGAGGTTCAAGCCTCCTAATAGCTAGTAGCCACACCTAATTGAATAAGAAATCTCTATATCCACCATTCTAGAAGTGGCCCTTGGTGTGGAGAACTCTATGTCTTCTCCACAAACCAAACATGTGCGGCTTTTCTTCCCTTCATTGAGGAGAAGAAGGGCGTAGACTAGCCTAGCAGGAATGTGACTTTTTGCACTGAATCGCAACCCAAGAGGTGACATGAAATTGTTGGTGGCAAGGCGCATTTCAACGATCAAGTCATTTAGGAAAAGACCATTTTGTACCCTCCCACGATCACCAGTATAGAAGTTGTATGTGTTTCGACTTTTTGGAGTAGTGCTTGGCCAAATACGGCAGAGGCCAAGTACGGCAGATTTCTATAAGCCGGTAAATCACTTGAAGCCCAACTAAACTATACATTGGGCTTGGTTGAATTTGGTCTTGAGCACACCTCAGATGGCCATGAATCACCACCAGTTCCGATGCCTTGGGTTCGATCACCCGGAGCACTAGCTCTTCGTCCTCTTCAATATCTTCATATGTAAGAATCGCCATCACGATTTCAATCACCATATTGTGCAAATCACACAGGCCATCATGATGTTGGAGATGGTGTCTTGTGACCAATGCCAAGAGGGGTTTTGAATGATTGCAAACCTTAATTGTAAAACCCCAAAGCACCTCTCGACGTCTTTACGACAAACTTCTTGAACCTTGCTGTAATGCGTTCTCTTTTCATCGGTCGGTTCATGGATGTTTTCTACAAAGGTAGATTATGACGGATAAATTCCATCTGCAAGCAAGTAGTATCGTGAATATTCCACTCTATCCACGACAAAAGTCATATCGGATGAGCTACCTCGGAGCATGTCATGAATGAGAGGTGATTTTTCAAGCACATTCAAGTCATTGTTTGATCATGGAAACTCGAAAAAAGCATGCCAGATTCATAGGCTTTAATCGGCAATCGCTTCAAGAATGATCAACCGCTTCTTATCCTTGTCTTGGAATTGGGTCTGCTATGCGACAGGGAAATTTTTCCATTTCCAGTGCATGTATTTAAGAAAAGCAAACATTCCTGGGAAACCTCTATCCGTGTTAATGCTAATTTGTTTTACAAGATCCTCACGAGTCGGTTGCCTCTAGTATCTAGCCTCAAACACAGTTCTCACTGCCACTACAAATCTATTTAAAGATAACAAACACGCAATTCGCTATTTATGCACTTGGTCAAGTGCGTTCGTTTCATGAGCAAATCTTGCTTAAAATTTTTTGTGTCAAAATTTCTATAAAAAACAACAATTTTTGTCGTTCTACAATTACTTTCATTGTAAACAAACAATTATTTAATTTAATTTTTATTCTTATCTTTATCTTTTATCTTTATCTTTTATTTTATTTTTTATTTTATCTTTTCTTTATCTTGTTTCATTTATCTTATTTCTTTCTTGTCTTCAATTTATTTTCCTTCTTGTCTTCCTTCTTGTCTTCTTCTTTTTCTTCTATTTTTTTTCATTCCTCTTGTGGCAGCTGCAAATCCTTCGCCCGCACCAAAGACAAAAAAAGAAAAAAAAAAAGAAAAAAAAACTTTTTTTTTTTTTTTTTTTTTTTTTTTTTGGAGTTCGTCTTCTTTTTTGTTTGGGGCTCATGAACCCTGAAAATAGAAATTAAAAAAAATAAAAATTTAGGGTTCAGCCGCCGCCGGCTGAACCTTAAATAGCGGAGGATGTACAAAAAAAAAAAAAAAAAAACTTTTTTTTTTTTTTTTGGTACATCCTCCGCCGTTTAGGGTTCAGCCGCCGGCGGCTGAACCCTAAATTTTTATTTTTTTTAATTTCTATTTTCAAGGTTCATGAGCCCCAAACAAAAAAGAAGACGAATTCTAAAAAAACAAAAAAAAACAAAAAAAAAAAAAAAAGTTTTTTTTTTTTTTTTTTTTTTTCTTTTTTTGTCTTTGGTGCCGGCGAAGGATTTGCGGCTGCCACAAGAAGAATGAAAAAAAATAGAAGAAAAAGAAGAAGACAAGAAGGAAGACAAGAAGGATAAATAAATTGAAGATAAGAAAGAAATAAGATAAATGAAACAAGATAAAGAAAAGATAAAATAAAAAATAAAATAAAAGATAAAGATAAAAGATAAAGATAAGAATAAAAATTAGATTAAATAATTGTTTGTTTACAATGAAAGTAATTGTAGAACGACAAAAATGGTTGTTTTTTAGAGAAATTTTTACGACAATATTTTTAATGCTTCCGGGGACGAAGTGCATGATTATATGGCCAAGTGCGTAAGTAGCAAATTGCGTGTTAACATGGCTGTAGATTCCTCCAATCTACAGTATTCATGAGTGCCATCTGCACTAATGCCGTATGCAACCATTCGCAATGCGGTAATGCATTTCTGGATTGATGACAATACCATCAAACCAACAACATCACACTTTTGCACAAAGAAGGGATCATAGGTGCAAACCTCATTCATTCTCGCATTCATTACCCTCAAAATAAGTTCTGCGACATTTGATAACGGCGACAAAATAGCTCAGGTCCAAACATGGGCTCATCTGCAAAGTAGTCACGGTAGATGCGCTCATGGCCAGCTACTCGATCTCGCTGCATATTAGGTTGCTTGCTAGGCCTCGATCCACCATGTTGGCCTCTCCGTACTTCAAACTCATGTCCGTCACCAAGCTGGTTGATTAATACACCCATGAGAAAATCATCTTTCTCGGTGTCTTCCAAGAGTTCCCGTTGTTGAGCCATTAGGAGCTGCCTCCAGGCTTCCAAGTCCATCGCGACACGGCGAATAGGGAAGCAGTGCAAAGAGAGAACATATGAGAAGGACGGTGTTTTCATAAGCCGAAGTTGTTTCAAAGTCAGGAGCGAAGTTTCAATCAAGATAAAGCGGGGTTCGCTTGGTCTACAAGAGCCACCGGTGGGTGTGGTGCTACTAGACCAACTTTTCAGGCCTCTGACACTTTCCTAGACCTTGCCAAAAGCCTCTACTAGAGCCATTTCCTAGAGTCACCAGTGGAGACGCTTTGAGAGAAGGTTTCCTAAGATGGACCCTAATATGTACAAAATAGGGGGCAAAATTTGTCCTCTTGCATTAACATCAGAATTTAGAATTGGGGCACATACTTTAACCCTTAAGTGCCCAACTAACTACATTGTGGTTACTAGGTGCATGTAACCATGAATATTGTCAAATCTGTTGAGAATGGGATTTAGCTCTTTGAAGTTCAGATGTCGCCACATTGAATACATAGCAGCTGCAAAAATGAAATCAGTAATTGGACTTACCAATCAGTTAAGAAGCAGTTATATACAGTCCATTATACAAAGGTATGTAGAATACCATAAAAGAGATACATGATAGACGTACAAAAGAGGTGAATGATAGCGATGATTTCTTGTTGCCATTGTGGTTATCTGACCATAGAAGTGGTTAGTTTCATTGCGTTTGACTTAATTCTAAGAAAAAGAACGCGCGTGTCTACAGCGGAGTCTAAAAGATGAATGGAGAAAGAAAAGATGATGTCGTAGTATAGTACTGTATACAATATCGTATTAAGTAAGTATTTGGACCTTTTTAATACATATTTAGATTTTTTCTCCCCAATTCTCTTATAATGAGATAGCTCTGTTCCAAACATGATTTCTGATCTTCGACACCGCATACGACGTCTGAAAATTGTGTTGTCCAATTTTTACTTCAAACCGTGTGCAAAAAATTGGGTGTTGCGTGAAAAATTGTTGTAAATTCTCATTAACTTTGCCAAAATTGTGTTCAATGGCATTCGAAAGCTAACAAATTGTTGCATTGCTGAATTGCATTACTCAAAATTTTTAATTTTTTTTCCACTCTTATTTGATGCCATAAAACTACACCTTCAAAGCACGCGAATTTACAGTGTTGTTACACGGTGCCATCAACACTCATAGCGTTTTGCCCACACCGTTAGATCCTATTATGAAATTTTCTAGAACGTCAGCACACGGGTCTACTACCAAATTATATGGATAGATGCTTAAAATACATAGTCAATTTTGAGATATTACTGCTGGAAATAAAACACTGCAAAAATCCTAAATCTACGGCTACAGTACCTTGGGCACTAAAGGATTAAGATCCAGCAACATTACTGGTCATGATTATTTACATTGATTGTTCAAATAAATTAAAAAATGAAGAAGAGGTAGAAGATAAAGGAAGTAAAAAAAATTGGAAGAGGAACAATGTGGGTCATAGCAATGGCATATCCTCCTAAACTGATTACACTCATCACGAGCCCCACTAACTAGTTGTAGGCGGATTTCCTTTTGGTGTAGATTCTAGTACGTAATTAGGTAGGTGCTGAAAATTAGAGGGCTTGTAGTTTGGAAAAGTCACTGTCAAAATTGAGATAACAATGAGAGAAAAAAATAGGGTTTCTTTTATTCTTTGTGATAAAATTCATAAATTTTTATAAGTAATATAGGATGTTTAAAACCAATTTGAGTATGTTTTATGTATATTCTTGGAACATACCATGAATATATCCTAAATATACTACAAATAGTATATTATTTCAATTATTCTATAGCCCTCTTTTAAATACCCTATGTTCACTCATGTATTCCAAAATTCACACTAAATGACTTCTCGAGAGCTTGTAGATCGTGTTGTTAGCTTTCCAAAAAGCTACGACTCACTTGAATCAGAGTGAAATTGAAGCCATGGTGTACGAATGAGTGAAGGGAGGTCAAATGCTTTTAACTTTTAGTGCGGCTTCAAGGTCAACTTTGGACGGCGATATTGGACGGACTGTGAAGAATTTGAAGTTAATTTTTGGAAAACTGGTGAATCATCAAGCTAGGTTTTCATTGAGCCTAAGCTTCCCTCAAAGGTATTCATGACGAGGTAATGACGGTCATTTGAGAATTAAGAGGTCAATTGTCCTCAACTTTCAAGACAGATTGCCAAGGTTAAGTTTAGAGGTTTGGTGGTTTGTAATTCTCTCGAGAATTGTCTCATTTCTGTCTTGATAATCAAATTGTAGTATTATTATCATAGTACGTACTCCCTCTGTCCCAAAATTATTGTCATACAAATTTGTTTGGTATTTCTTTGAGCCAATTCCATTGATCATATTGTAAGAAACATGATTATTAAAGGTTCCAAATTATGGCACTAGAATGATTGAAGAACATTGCATGTGTTCATTGCAACCTAAATAAAATTAGCTACAAGGAAGTATTTTTCGACCTACTTAAAAAAGCACTTTTAAACATGACTTTCAAATATGACAATAATTTTGGGATGGAGGGAGTACTATTTTATTTTTATTATTATTATTATTATTTCTAGTTCTTAGGTTACTATAGTGTCTATCGTTGAAAAATGAGAGTAGTTTTGTCCCAATGGCCCTTTGCCCAGTGGGCATCGGATCATTGGCACTCGGGGGGTGCACTCCCTCTAATATTTTGCATACACGTGCGCTCAAGACCCATTTATTGGAGGGCTATTTACCTTGTAGAAAAAATTATAAGGTATGGTATTTTTCAAAATAAAGGTAAATGCTTGTATTTTAATATACCCTACCCCAATTAACCAATTCTTTTGACTATACCCCATTTATTTTTTTCTCAAAGCTCAACTATTGTCCATTTTTTTTTCTTACACCCCATTTCTTCCCTCTTGGTACATAGGTAGAGAACACTAACTCCACATTGGATACGTTGGTTCAGTAAAGTTCAAGCCAACTAGCCTGCGAAGCCATCTATCCAAGCTTTTCCAACAGAAAAATACCTCTTTTCATTAACTAGCACAAACCCTATCCTAGGCCCGCTATCCCTAGTAATTGTTTCCACGCTATTTTACAGGTACTGGTTAGATAAAAGAGGCCATTATATATGATGGTATTTTACATGCAAACATGTTTCACTATTTAAAAACCTCCTATATTATATGTGTGTTTTTTTTGCAAAATTTGTCTAAAATGAATGTATTAGACCCTATTTTTTATCGCACGTTGTTTCTATGATTTTCGCCAATGCTCCCCCCGAGCACTGGCATAACGAACAGACACTTTATTCACGCCAACCTTGAAAGAGGTTTGGAGTTCTTATCTATCTATCTATCATAGTACTAAGTAAGGATAGAAGTAGTTACCTTTGGAGCTTGTATGTCTGGGTAATGGTACCAGTAGATGGCCTGATTGTGTTTGTGTTAGTTGGAATGATGATACAAAATGTATCCATTTGTCTCAATTGCGTGGTGTTAACCACAATAATAGGGTTCTTAGAGGTTTGTATTAGTGTTTTTTAACACTTGAATTGGTGATATAGAATGGTGCTTTACGATTGAGTTCCGCAATTGCAATGCAATGTCTGTAGGTGGTCTATGAAGGCAACGTTAAATATAGTAATATGTGGTTAATTATAGGGTTTGTATTTGGAGGCATCTTAATTAGAGTCCATTCCAACTACTTCTGGTCCATTCTTGTAGAGCATTAGCCGCTAGCCGATTAAAGTGCTCACACCCAAAACATGTCTATTTTTGCTGGCATGTCCTTGTACTATTCTCAGACACAAGTGTTGTCCAAACAATTGCAGATTTTCTTGTAGTCACAGTGCAACTGCTGCCATTTATCGCGACAAGCATCCTTGTCACGATAGATGTTGTTTGGAGTGTCCTCCATCACAACATTGGATTTGGCACTACATTTGATCTTAGCACTCTCCATGTGGTCGCGTTTGTGTAGAAGTGAAAGAACAATGAGAACTGAAGTACACCATAAGAGTGACAAACATTAATATATAATCATATGGAATGCTATTTTGCAACCAATATTATTATTTTCTATTTTTTATTTATTGTGAATGAATTATTGAAAAATGAAAAATTCTAAATCTAGGTGTGGATTGGATTCACATCGTAAAGCAATGAAAATGAATAAAAATAAAAGATAATTTTTAATAATATGCATAGATGGTTTGAAAAATAGAAAGATAGACATGTTTTGAGGTTGCTTTGAGGTGCTTTGAAGCTCAAAGCAACCTCAATCACACCTTTTGGTACCAAGAGATGTTTTGAGGGTGCTTGAGCTTCACCTAAAAGCAATCGCAAAACATCTCTTTCAACATCACTCCACAATATTAATGCAAGCATGTATATGTCAACAAAAATGTTTAACTGGAAATAAGAATTTCATGTCGTGTAGGGAATGAGATGTGTGAGTATACTTACGAGCTGGTCCAAATGGTCGACATGGAGCTTGCTTTCTGGGGGGTACGGAGTTTGTACCGTGTTGCTTTAACCCCTAAACATCTAAATGTGTCGTGGCGGCCAGTAAAATACAATGTATTTTGGTTGAATTTAGAATGAGTCTACACCTTTAATAGGTTTGAGTTCAAAAGAGAAGTTGAAATTTAGATCAATGCGGTTATAATGAGCTATTAAAATCCCAATTTAGAATTTCTTGTTGATAAAAAAATCTCAATTATACGACAATGTATATACTTTCCCCATGGGACCTTTAAGGGTTAGCTCCGAGTCTTTAGAACTCACCAAGTTGATCGTGTGAGTAGCCGGAGCTATGCAATGAAGACTACAGCGGATGTTGGAAGGAACGGTTTTTCCACCAGATGCCATTGTAAAGAGCATTGTAAGCAACTAAGATTTCCAGGGTTGAAAGAGGCTTTAGAAGTGCATCGTGAGCATGAAATTTGTAGCTTCTTTTGTGCATTGGAATAGAAGGCAATTTTGCATATTTCCGTGATGAACGTGGAAAGAAATTTTGTGTGCTCCCATCCCTTGGAGATGTCATCCCATGTGATCTTCACAAGGTGTAATTAAAGTAGAAGCACCAGAAACTGTTAGGTACCAATTGTGGTCAGATAGATAGATAGAAACACTGACCCTATAGAAAGGGCCAGCGTGAATAAAGTGTCCGTTCGTAATGTCAATGATCCGATGCCCACCGGACAAAGGGACATTAGAACAATACTACTCTCCCCTTTCGAGGATGGACACTATAGTAACCAAAACAAAGTAACAATAACAAAGGAAAAAAGCGAAGTAATGTTGGCTGAGTGTTAGTTTGTATAAAGGTATGTTTAGTGTTAAGTTTTATCATCAAGTCATGAGTTCTTTGGTTGGTTGGTGAAGGGCGTTGTATCACATTTATGTGGTCTCGGTTCGAAACCAATTGGGCTCGTTGAGCAGTGGTGTGATACACATGGCTTGGTGCTGCTAGCGAGTTATCATGGCAGGAAAGTTGTACCAACCAACCGGCCCTTCCTATCCCCTGAGAGAAGTTGAGCTAGTTGTTTGAAAAGAGTGGCTAGCAATGGTTTTCACCACTACCCTCCCTCTTTTAACCCCTAAAGGCCCTTAAAAGCCAAAATGGCTTTTTGCTGTTTCGGGCAGCTTAGATGGAAGGTCTAAATTAAGAATTTTAGACTATAATTTGGCGTGGGCGTGGTCATACTTACAAGGTGTGTGTGGTAAAAATTACAAAGTCAAATTCGGATTTTATAATTTTTTTATTGAAATTTTTGGTTTCAAGCCCAACTGGGGCAGAAAAAAAAAATTATTATAATCATTTTTTCAATTTTTTTTTTGGAGACATGCTCTTCACCACATTTAGGCTCAGAATTTGAAGTGACCCATGTTGATTATATTCTTGGCTTGACAAGGGTAGCCTCCAAAATAAAAAACAACAACCTCTAAGGTTTTTTGTAATTTCACATTCTTTTCTTTCGAAATTTGTCAAAATTTGAGATTTTGAAAAAATTTAAAAATAACTTCGCCTAAATTTTATAAAATCATAGAGGTACCTAATCACCGTTCATTTTTTCCAAAAATCAAATACAATTAATGTGATGCATGTTTCACCAAATTGCCATTTTTATACCTTCTTCCGGATATTAATTTGCATGAAGGTTTGAAACGCGTAATGAGTCTCTAAAATTTTGCATGAGCGTACCCAACTTAGTTATCTACATGGAAAAAAATATGAGCAAAATGTTTGGAGTAACAATCTTCAAGTCCCCCTTTGCACTATGGAGACAATGCCTCCCAAGCAATGCCCAGAAAAACTTTTGCACAAACTTTGGATGTTATGATCTTGCAAATGATAAACATCCAACGGTCAATTTTTGAAACAGTAGCTATGAATAGGCTTAGGTACAAGATCTTACGGTTGGAATTCTAAAAGAAGTAAAAAAACTTGGTTCACATCCCCGGGAGTACATAGAGGTAGAAAATCGCAGTTTTGAGGTTTCAAGCTCCCAAAAACACAAGGAAATTTAGGGGTTAATGTACTACGTCTGTTGGTATTGTTTGATTATTCTCTATACGCCTTTTATGTAAAAGGATAGATCCGGCATACTGTATGGCAATGGTATTTATTGCTTTGAATGTGTGTTTTATGGAGGTTTAGGGTTTATGCAAATGTTGAATTTTGTTTCTAGTTGTTTTTATTGAGGGGACGTGTGTGGTTCTTCTGGCCCTAGCTGTAATGACTATGATAGGATCTACTTTCCAACCTTGTTGTATGATGTTATTAATTAAAGGTTGGTATTTTACAATTTTCCTGTCAATTGTTTGTGGTGAAAATCTGTCGTTTGTATATGTGAATTCTATAAATTGCATGGTTAGGTTATCATCGGGGTTTAGAGAAGGTGGACTTTGGTATGGGAGGCCTTTGATGCATAGTATATCTGGTTTGAATCTGGCATTACATTGACATCTTTGTTGATTACAAGTACAATTGTGGTCACCTATAAAAGCACTTGTTTCAACTTCAAGAGTTCCCAATCTAGTTATCACAAGCATTAATTATGAATATCAAGTTAGCAATCTCATTGGACTAGCAGTGAAAGACAATCATTGATACACCTACTAACATCCATAGTGGTCTATGCATATTAAGTTTGAAAATTTATAACAAAATCATACATTGTGAAAAAATTAATTAAAAATTGAGGCTAGTTATTAAATCCAAAGTTTTAGGTGCTGCAATTTTTTATCATTGTAAATCAATGCTCCATGTAGGTTGAATTGCTTAAACTGATGGCAACTATACCCCTTACCTTATGTGCTCCGTCATGCATTGGAGACCATGCTATCAGAACACGTATCAAAACATAGCCATGGATGCAAAGAGTGCGCCAACATCCTATTTTGTATTTATTTGTTTTTTGGCGATAATATAACTATACCTTAAAGCGTTCACCTTACCAATTGAGCCTATTTACACACATAACACAAAAATATTTTCAGTCAATTCAATGGGTCTTATTTGCAAGTCCAAGAGGATTCCAACGCAATTTAGCATGCATTATTTGGACACCGTATGAATAAATTATGAATTTCCAAAGTGCTAACTATAGGTTGACCTTAAAGTGACCTTGAACTTTAATATTTAGATTGTGCACATTCTCATCAACAATAGGATGTCAAAATCTACTTATTATGGAAGATTGAGTTGTTCACGCTTTAAGGAAATGGTCGCTTTTAGATATAGTTACCTTATACATAAAAGAATATTTTTCCTCTGAAATCTATGAAGTTTTGCAAATCTTCCTGACAATCATCACATCTATCCGTTGAGCCCATTAGGCAGTATTAAGGGGGATCCTTGAGACGGTTTTTCCCGCCATGTTCCTGTCAAAGCACTATAATTTGCATACTTTAAATATCACATTGAATGATTTATAATTTTTCATAGATAATCATCGACATTATGAAGGTATGACAAAATTTTCAACATGATTGGAAGATATTTTGAATATTTACAAATTTTATGATGTAAACAAGGTAAAAATTCAAAATAAATATGTTTTTGTCAAATTTAATATCAAAAATTATATTTAAGGTAGATAAAAGTTATATTTACATGGAGTAAAAAATTGAAGGTGAATAAATTAAAAGAGACTTATGATTGAAGCATCTTTAGAAAGCCCTTTGTATTTTGGACACTCAAAATTCAAAGTTCTCAACGGTGGAAAAGCTTCAAATGAAGTTTATTCTCCAATCCCAACGGTCAAAAGATGTATCATAACTTAACTTACACATCTAATGAAAACACCAACTACAATAAAGCTAAGACACTTGATTTTTGGGGCCTTTGACCAAAAATCAAGCATAATTGGGTTGATTGGTCCTTTAGGGGTTCATGACTATCTATGAAAAATTATAAATCATACAATGTGATATTTCAAATATGCAAATTATAGTGCTTTGACTTTTACAAAATAGGTGAGGACCTTTAGGGGTTAACTGCATGAGCGTCCATTTTTTGGATGATGTACAAATTTCTTCCATTTTTTCTCATCTGTCATGCATTTTTTCGAGTGTGGATTTTTTACTATAAATTTTATGGGAAGTTAGCTTCATGCATGTGTGAACCAAATAGAAAGGGGATGATTTGTGAATTTTTTATGCCTCATTTCAAGTTGCAGTGATTCATCAAAAATTTCAAGGATCTTAGTTCAAAACGAATCAAAAGTGCTCTTGAAAAAGTCAACTCATAACATTAGGCAACAAATGAATCTCCAAAAA
Source organism: Pohlia nutans (assembly GCA_022496805.1). Classification (NCBI taxonomy): domain Eukaryota; kingdom Viridiplantae; phylum Streptophyta; class Bryopsida; order Bryales; family Mniaceae; genus Pohlia; species Pohlia nutans. The sequence continues at coordinate 11,862,844 of CM040091.1, read as the reverse complement.
TCACTAAACTTAGAGTATTACATTTTGACCAATCACAACAATTGTATTCACATATTGTTAATATCTTATTCGTAATCGAATTACTAAAGGATTTTGAATTTTGACTTTCAAAATTTGTACAAAATATTGGTGATAGCAATTATAGATCTAATTGTATGCATAAAATCTAAAATCCATGATGTAAAACTTTTACTCTTACATCAAGTTCAAAATATCCCTCTTAGTTGTATTTTATGATGCATCTTTGCAAAACTGCTGAATTTGGAGAGGGCTCTAGGCATTTAGGGGTTAATGACTATTTTGTACCCTAATAATTACAAGTTGGGCTAGAATCTGAGTAAATTTTGGTGTTCCGGAGTGACCTTAAACTACCATATGATGGAGAGGGGTACCCATAAAGTGTTGCTGGGATACTCTAGGGATTGGTGGTTCGATTTTGACCGTAAAATAATCACTCTACCGAATGAAAACTCTCCAACGATGGTTACCAAAAGCAACTTGTCAGCTTTGCCACGGCTTGCAAAACAACTTGTGTGCCTTAACCCCTAACTGCCCAACCATGCATATTTTGCATGATGTACAGATTTCATCCGTAGTTTCTCATCCGTCATGCACTTCTTGTAGTGTGATTTTTTTACTGAATTTTTTATGGAAAGTTAGCTTCATGTATGTGTGATCAATTGAAAAGGAAACAATTTCTGAAAAAGTTATGCCTCATTTTGTATTGCAGTGTTTCACCCAAAATATTGAAGATTTTAGTCTAAAAGTGTTCTTGAAAAAATAAAGTCATAAAATCAAGCATCCAAAAAATCTCCAAAAATCACTACACCTAGAGTACTACATTATAACCCATCACAACAAATTTCATCGATAGACTATCAATATCTTATTCGTAATCAAATTTCAAAATAATTTTTTATTTAATGTTTCAAAATTTGTAAATATTTTTTAATGATAGCAATCATAGATCTAACCGTATGGATAGAATCTAGAATTCAAAATGTATAACTTTTATTCATACATCAAGTTCCAAATAGTCATGTTAGTTGCAGTTTATAATGCATCTTTGCAAAACTATCCAAACTAGACATAGGTGAGGACGTTTAGGGGTTAAATAAAAAAACAAAAAAACTGAAGTTCGGGCACAAATTAAAGTGGCAAACGGGTACATCTGACGTGGCAGATGGCGATCGACGTGGCATTGTCGAAAACGAAACCGTCCCTGCCGGTCGGACGAAGCTCCTTAGAAGCTGCCAAGTGGCAGCTAAGCAAAGCCCAAAGCCCAAAGGATTATCCGTACCTAGATCCCGATAACTTACTAGTAAGTTACCATTCTTTCCGCCGAGCTTGCTTCATTCACACGACGGGCATTCCCCATTCTGCCTGGCCCGGATCATCAATCCATCGCGCACCGCCTGGATCGATTTTCACCCATTTCTCAAGTCCGCGAGCTCATTTCGGTCCCAGCTCATTCCCTGTTTGAATGCGTGAGAGCTCTGCTGATCATTTTCGAGAAGTTCATAAGAAAAGAGGTTTCAGTGTGCACTGCGATTCGGGAGAAACAGATTTTACTGTTTGTTTGAGTGCTGTTGGAAGCTCGAGTTTGAATTAGGGTTTCTGCTTGCACTGAGATTTGCGAGAGAGAGTGAGAACTGTGCTCAGTGTGAATGTCATTTTAGTGAAGTTCATAAGAAAAGAAGTTTCAACAATTCGCGAGGACAGATTTTACTATTTGTTTGGAAGCTTGAGTTTACTGCTTTGACTGAAATTTGCGAGAGGAACTCAAGTTCGAATCAGGGTTTGTGAAATTTGCGAGAGGAGCTCAAGTTTGAATTAGGGGCCTGTGCTTGCACTGAGACTTCTGAGAGAGCCTCGAGTTTGAATCAGGGTTTGTGAAAGTTTGAATTAGGGTTTATGCTTGCACTGAGAGAAAACCTCGAGAGGTTGGATTAGGGTTTCTGTGATTGACATGGGAGAAGCGACGGACTTGTTCGAGAATTTGAGGAACCGGGGAGATGAAAAAGCGGAGAATTCGAGTAGTGCGACTACGGAGCCGGCCGGGCCTGCGGAGCCCGCGGCTCCTTCCGCTCCCCCTGCCGATTTGGAAGCGCCGTTGTTGCAGAACCAACAACAAGATATTCGGCAGCAATTGCCGCCTTCAGTGTTGCTGGCCGCGGGGGGGCCTCAGGAGAGCGACCCGTTGCTTTACGTGTGTCGAGTGCTCAGCATTGTGACCTCCGTGGGCGCTTTGTTGTGCCTCGTTGTGAACGCCATTTCGCTTCTTCGATCTTTCGACTACCGCGGCTTCGATTACCGCGTCAGTGTATGTCTCTTCTTTTCCAGCTTTTCCAGCTTTCACTTTTGCAGGGGATCAAAATCGATCCAGGCTTGCGTAGGAATTATGTATCATCTTGAGTTGCCTGTATATTATTTTTTCCTGAAGTTTATTGATTTCTAGAATTGAACACGGATCAAAAGCAGCTTCCAATCCATTCTTAACCCCTAAAGAACCAAGAAGCCTAAATTGAGCCTCGTGTATTTTTTTTTTGCAATTTTGAGTAGGTCCTATGTGGACTTCTTTTTCTTCAAATGTATTTGATGTTTGATAAAGACATGCAATGTTCTTCACTGATTCCAGTGATATAAAACTTGGTCTTGTTTGACTTATGTTTTTCACAATAGAGTTAATCAAAAAGAAGCCCATCTAACCTAACCTCCCTTTTTGCCCTCCTAACCTCTCTTTTGAGCTATACTTGGGTTGAATAGTGGCGTGTCATAGATTGTCCCATTGTGGGCCATGGGCTTGGAGGTTTGGTAGAAGGTGTGGGAGTCATTGCGAGGTGTGGAGAATAATGACAGTGGCTTTGCTTTAGATTGTCTCCCAACTCATCATGAACTAGTTTTCGGTCTATTTATATTTCAATATGAGTTCAAGAGGAGTTCAAGAGGAGTTTGCTAAAACTTTCCTCTTTGAGTTGACTTTTTGGTTAACTCTATTTTTTCCCAAAGTTTATTTGATTTCTAGAATTGAATACGGATCAAAAGCAACTTCTAATCCATTCTTAACCCCTAAAGGACCAAGAAGCCTAAATTGGGCCTCGTGTTTTTTAGTAGGTCCTATGTGGACTTCTTTTTGTTCAAATGTATTTGTTGTTTGATAACGACATGCAATGTTCTTCACTGATTCCGGTGATATAAAACTTGGTCTCGTTTGATTTATGTTTTTCACAATATGATCAATTGAATTTGTCATTTTAAATCCATGAATCCTTGGTCGTTTAGGGGTTAAAAGGAGCTCCTAACATCCAGTGATTTTTTTTTGTCAGGAGACAGTTTAGCATTTTTGCTAGTTTTCCATGGTTTAAAGACTCCTTGGATGCTCTTTTCATATTAATATATAGGTAATATTAGTGTAATACACATGTGCTACCTCGGTGCTACTTAGGCAATACCTACGTGATACCTGGGTTTAAAGAGGCTACACATCTTGATCCATGTAGGAAATCTGGCTGTTCCCTTTTTTTTTTTTTTCAAAAATCCTTTGTATCAATTAGCCAGCCCAAATTTTATGTAGCTAAAAGTAGCAACAAAAAATCATTGGGCCTATCTGCTAATACAAGGAAGAATTGGGGCATCCAAGATTCCTGATCCTCTGACATCTTTCTTTGGCATAGATCTTCTCACATCTTGAGTTTAAGAACGAAATGTTGGTATTCAGCTAAGTATTGTAGACAGGTGTAGTTACCGGCAACTACAGTGAGAACGGTGGCCTCGTTTGTTTATGCAAAACTAAATTTGTTGTACATAAAATCATCGTGGCATCAAATTCAATTATAAATTTGATTGCAAATATTTTTGCTCTAGAATCTTATGATTGTCTGTTTCCTGCTTTTCTTTCAATTACTGAGGTTTGCAATTCCTTAATGGCCACTTATATCACGGTGCAGGTTTTCGTTGGCATCTTACGCTGCTACACAATAGCCACTGCAGTTTTAGTGATTCTGGCCGAGACGGAGTGGGAAGTTCTCTTCAGGTTCTGGAGGGTGGGTGTCTTGCTCTGAAAAAAATTCCGCGAATCTTGGTTTCTTTTGTTAGTTTTTAAGAGTATAAACAGAAATTGTCGAGGTCATACTGCTCAGAGATTTTTATGCTCCTTTTCGAAAAGCAGTTTGAAATTCTCATGCATTGAACTTTTTTTTTTATCTTTATGTATCAACAGATACTGGAGTTTTGGGTTTGCCGTGGTCTCTTCCAGATTCTGTAAGTGTTTAAACTGTTCGCCTTCACAACTTCAACTATTCTGCAATATTGTTAGTGATTGGGGCAGATATGTATTTCTTGATATGTTTTCTACTTTTATTAGAGGTATTCTAGAAAACCACCACACACAGAGAGAGGTGTTCTAGAAAACTCCACTACGAAACAATTGGTAGGGTTTACGTTAAAACTGTCGTTACAATTTGGAGGGTTTAACGCAGGTAGGTTTTCTAGGATACCTCTTGGGGGGTTTACTAGTGCTTGTGCTTCATCTTGTCATAAAGACATGATTTAACCAGCTTTTCCTGACATGACATCTGGGTTTCAGTGTTGCAGTTCAAACCAGGGTATTGAGAAGAGCGAGTGGAGAGACAGCAGCTGAGAGCTTGCTTCACGAAATAGCCAGCTGGTGGCTTTTTGGCTGTGGGATTGTGTATACCGTAGCTGTGAGTGCCTTTGCAGTTCCATTATGTGTCTTCAGACTTTTCTTGGAGCTAAAAAACTTTTGAAAACTTTTTGAAGACCACCAAGCTCTTACACACCTTTTACACACCTAATAATGATAAACCACCAAGATCTTCCACACCTTTTAACTATTTGAAGTGAAGAAATAAGAGTATAATAAAAAAAAACTCACGGCATCTTCTTCAAAATTTGATGAACTTTAAGGATAACTCTTATAAGTAACAAAAGTTGTATCCATTTTTGCCTATAGTAAGGTTAAAAAGGGGTTAAAAATGGGGTTTTTTCATTTAATTAAATATAGATGAACGTATTCTTTTTTGGATTGAAACTCATATGTATGTGTAGTGCATCTTGTATACTAGAACATGTCTAAATTTGGCTCATAGAAATCTAAATTTCTCATTGTAATGGTAATACATATAAAATTGAGGAATTTGAATTATTTTCGGACCCTAATGGACATTGTTCACATCAGCTGCAAAAGTTGTGATCAACTGGAAAATGCAGTGGCATTACGAAGTAGATAAGGCCATGTCATGTTGTGTTACTTGAACCTCCTGCACTATTGAATTGGAGAGCTGAAAGTTATGGTCATTGCAGGGTTTGTTGTGTTTAGGCCGCATAAAACGTACGCACATGAGGAAGCAGGACTGGCGTCTCCAAGCCCAGAGAGACCTTGAGGTAAAGCCAACTTTTTGTCTTTGGGAAAAGTACCGTATTGATGTCACTTGAAGCATTTTAACATATGTAGGAGTGTGATTTTGGGGAGATTTATAGAGCTGTGAAGGTATCTTTGGGTACAAGAATTAGATCATATTTTTATTGCGGTGTATGAATTTTTTTTCCAGGTTGGAATCTAATTAGGTTGCGGTGTTGGAATTTTCTCAGGAACTGCACAGACGGAGGGCAGAGTTAGAAGGCCAGCTTGACAACCATTGATTTTTATTTATTTTTAATTTCCTTTCTTTTCACAGCTTGTTCTGTTAGAACCATCACATAGGTCTCCAGCCACTGAAGGGACGTGGATGTAGATAAATGTTTCAAATTTTATACAACATGCACTTGAGAGATTCAGTCATAGAAGTTCTTTTGCCACATGGAAAATCATTGTTGATTCAAGTGTTTGGTTTGACCAATATTAGTAACCAATTAGGAGAGTGTCAGCAGAAGAAGGCGATTTCAGAATCGCATTTCAAAACTCTATGAGGATGCTGGTACTTTGGGGAAAGGAGAATTGCGTTGTGTCCAATTTGGTTGCTACGCTGCAAATTATGGAGTATGAATTGCAAGATTGGATGCTGCCTTTTAACCCTTCAGTACTTGAACTAAAACACAAACAAAAAGTACACAAACTATAAGTCCACTTTAAAAACTCAAACGCAGGGTCTAACACCACATTTTAACCTTTTTTGTTGTTAAAAAATGTTTTCTTAATTTTCAATGTGCCACTTTTATTGAAGCTTCCTACATGATTCATTTCACCTTCTATAAAGTAATATCTCCAAAAGTTTGGTTGTCCCAAGTGTGGCTTTAAAAATTGAAAAATAAATTTATTTTTAAAAATTTATTTTTAAATTTATTTTTAAATTTATTTTTAAATTTATTTTTAAATTTATTTTTAAAAATAAATTTGTAGTTAACTAAATGTACAGGAGTTGTAGAGTCATAACTTAATTAGGCTTTTGGTGAAGTGATAAGCACAATTTCAAGAACTCGTTTTTTATTGATATAATATCTAAATAATATATATTTTAGTGTGTTGAAATCTTTTTCAAAATGGGAATAAGACTTGCAATCTTTGTGGTTTGACTAACAATAGGGGTTGTCACACATCATTCTCAATCTTGTGTATGCTTGTTTTTTTGCCTATAGGTGCTATGCTACTACAGTCTATGACGAGAACAAACTATTTCCACTCTAATTCCTTCAATACATCATTCGTTCAAAGATGATCTTCGTCATCGACGTCTTTTCCAATCCCGTAGCCAGTTCATGAGGAGATAGGAACCTCCACTTCAGATGTGTATTCACTTGTTGCTATACCTTTGATCTCCCGATGCAGATTTCTGATGAAACACTCCTTGAATATTGTGGTGATGTTTCTGTGGATGCTCTAAACATGAATTCAGATACTTGAGGTTTTTTCATGGAGATCTCATATAGTTGAGAAACATGTATACTGCCACCTTTCCACTATAACATCAGGAATTTAGGACCTCACTGATTTTTTTTTAATGATTTCTGCACGAAGTCCGATATTTCATGGGTTCGTGCATATTTCGCACAAATTCCACATGGATTTTGCGCTAATTTTGCACTAATTTTGCATGGCTTCTACATTCACTATTTTCAATATTTAACAAAGTGCAAAATCCTTGCAGAATCCATGCAAAAATTGTACGAACCCTTGAAATATCGGATGTCGCATAGAATTCTTTTAAAAACCGTGGGGGTCCTAAATTCCTCATGTAAACTTTGTGAGAGTGCTTTATGAGTGTATTAGGAATTTAGGACCTCATTGATTTTTAATGTTATTCATGCGAAGTCCAATATTTCATGGGTTTTTTTAAAATTTTGCACGAATTCCGCACGAATTTTGCACTAAACACAGCTTCTACATTCACTCTTTTCATTATCTAACAAAGTACAAAATCCACATGAAATTAGTGCAAAATCCGTACAAAATCCATGCAAAAAAATGTACAAACCCATGAAATATCGGAAATTGAAGTTGATGTGGAAGCAGTGATCTCAAAACTGGCTAAAATTAGCCGGATTTCTACCCAAAAATGAGGCTGCTAAACATACAAAGAAAGAAAATGAAAAAAATATTGAAATGTAGCGAGAATGCTCGTCATGATATAAATATGTAACAACTTCATGAAGTGATATCACCTTAATATATCAAGGGTATTGCCGGATATTATAGAGGTATCGTGAGTATTGTATGCATCGGGTAGCAAAAGTAGATACCATTTATGTTCGCATAATGTTCTAAATGTCATAAAATGGTTCTGAGATCACTGTGTGGAAGTTGATGCACAGAAATTGATGTGGAATTGGTTTCCGATGACCGTGGTTTCCCTCCAGGGGCACGGGGATCGGTCTCCGCGAAGCTTGCGAAGGGAAGAAGACGGCTATGGCGTCGGAAACTCGAGGAATGGCAATTAGAGACCGCATGTTTCCGCCTCAACAGGAGGACAGATCAGGCCAACGCCATCGACAATTGCACCGACGGAAGCGCGCTTTGTAGAGCTTTCGAACGGTATGCACATTGAAATATTTCGTGTATTGAAGAGATGGAAACGATCGACAGAGGAATCAACGTATGGTGGAGTTGCAGTGTTGTAATTGAATTGTTCGTGGAAATGCTGGCTCGGCGGTTGTGTGATGCTTTTCTTTGACTCTGAAACATTTGCGATGATTCTTGACAGGAGAGTCCAGGAGTTTCATGTCGAAGTCCAGACTTCCAAAACTTCTGAGTCTGTTATCGAAGCTAGCTTGAAGTGCACGAATGCGTTGTTGGAGTATTTGCGTACAATTATTGCAGTACCTTGAGGACGTTTTCAGAATTTTAGTACCTTAAGAGCTCGAGTTTCAGGATAATAGGGATTGACGTTAGTCGCAAGTTTCATTGATTATTCCCAAGGCGATTCTGGCTGTGTGCTTTTATGCTATTTGTTTCGGACAGTAATGTATAAAGAGATTGCCCGAATTGGTTGAGATCGATTCTCCGTCTTCGCCTCTGCGGGGACGAGTTGTTATGTCCATCGTATTAGGTCATGTTTTGCGCTTCTTTGTGCGTATTTGTAGTACGTAGTCAGAATATTCGTACACGAGTTTCAGGATTGTAGAGATCGGCGATATTTTGTAAATTGGTCCCGATGCAATTCCTCGTGCAATTCTGGCTATGTGATTTGTGCTGTTTATTCTGGACCGAAATACATTCTCCCTTCGTTCCATCTATTGAGAAAAAAATTGTCCCAAATTACTTGATGCAAATCATTTGAAATTGTTGTTTTGCAAATTCTAACAAAAAAAACCACAAGATAGGTACATAAGAAGTGATTTTTGTCTGTGAAGCTTGTCTTTGCTCATGTGTGAAACTCTATAACTATTGCAACCACCTACTTTCATAGTTTCTACCATGCAATACAATAAACTCAAGAAAACAATGGATCACCATGCTTCCACATTCTACACATACCATGGTACTGCTTAGACAGACAACTACTTTGAAATAGACACTTATTGTATTAAGAGATTTGACGAAATCATTCTAATTTGCTTAATTTTTTGATTTTTTTCAAAAGCATCATCTATCATGAGACGGAGGGAGTAGAAAAGATTGGTTGAGATCGTTTCTCCGTGATCGCCTCTGCCGGATGAGTTTTATGTTCTAAGAGGAATCATATTAGGTCTTGCTTTGGTTAACCGAGTCTAAGTTGGAATGTTGTGAATGGTGTCGAAGCGCGTTTTTGTCATCTTTCACGATGTCCAGGCTGGTTTTCAATATTTCTTAGTGCTCTTTAGGACCACAATAGTCATGCAAGATGCAGGAATTTTGAGTCTTCTTCGTTTTGAAATCGCGTGCTCTGTTCCTCCCCGTTTGTATTACACAAGGTAAGATGTGTTCAACGATGAACGCAGTTAGATGGTGTGTGATACGTGGCGTCGTTGTATCTTGCGGACACGGCGGTTTTTCTGCCCGTTTCCATTTCTTAGCATTAAGTGGTGGGCGTCAGTGCTTTGTTTTATGATAGTGCTCTTGGCGTGTGTTTCGTTTTATCTGCGTTTGAGGGACCCTGAACTGGACAAAGTATCTCAAGTTTCATCACCAGCTCCATCACCCAAGTAGTTGAGAATGCTTTTAGTATTCGCGATTCCCAAAGTAGCACTCGAAATTGAGGTAGGAGGTTTCCTGCAGCAGAGTAGCAAATCCAGCCTTTCTGCAGGCGAGTACCGGTAGTCAATTTGCCAGTTAGGGTTATTTACGATCTGTCTTGGTGCTGCGATGTTTCAATGTAGCAGTGGTGTCGTAAGAAAAATGGACGCAACTTCGTTTTTGCGTATCATACTGACTGGAAGTTTTCGGTTAACACTAAGGAAAAGGAAACCTAATATTTTGCAGTCAGCTTGAAGGAGTGGTATTGTCCCTTCACCTTTCCTTTTTTTCCTTTCTGTGGTCCATTGATAGTTTGTACGACTCAAACCGAAATTCAGAAACTCAGTACAATTGCATTAGCCAGTTGGCTCCTTCAATTGTCTGCCTCCAATTGAGTGTGATAGACAGGCTGGCCCACGAAACCCTAATGGGTCAAAGACCTAGAACTCACCATTCTGGCTTCAAGCTATTCTTACATGCTTCTCTTTCTAACCCGCCTGCCTTTCGAAGGTGCAACGCCAGCCCGTCTGATGCTTGCGAAGTACTCCCTCCGTCCCAAAGTTATTGTCCAACTTGTTTGCTTGGTATTTCTTTGAGCCAATTTCATTGATCATATTGTAAGAAACATGATTAAAAAAGGTTCCAAATTATGTCACTAGAATGATTGAAGAACATTGCATGTGTTCATTGCAACCTAAATAAAATTAGCCACAAGGAAGTATTTTTTTGACCTACTTCAAAAAGCACTCTCAAACATGACTTTCAAACTTGACAATAACTTTGGGACGGAGGGAGTAGTCAGGATTTGCGCTCTGCCACTTTTGGCGGGGTGGCGAGGTGGCGGCATTCTTTTTCTTGCACGGTGAAACTTTCCCTCTTCTCATGTTCCGTTGTCTCTTGATGCAGCCAACGCCTTATTTGCTTCCATAGACACCCTGTTGTGTGGACGACAAGGTTGACGCAAATTTCATGAACGCATCGTCCTTATTGAGACCTCCGGCGATAGAGGTGACAACAGCAGGGACGGCTTGGTATGTTGCAATTAACCATCTCTTGACTTTAACCTCTTGACTTCAACCCTTAAACGACATATGCTTTCCTGATACCACACCCAAAATCTCTTTTAAATTCGATTTTAAGCATGATTTTGTTTTTAATTTAGTTTGGCTCTATTCTAAAAAAGTATAGATCTCTCTAAGGTGCTCGGTTTGGCATTTTAAAAACCCCATTTGGTGCAATGAAGTAGAAGTTATGAGCAAGATTCTCCCAAAATATAACCAAGCCCGTGGGGCTTGCATTGTACTTTAAGGGTTAACTGTGTTTGTTTAATTGCTTGTTGAAGAATCGCATTTGCTAGTTTCTCACGTACATTGCATTATGCTTGTCAAGGTCTTTCGCATGTTGGGTGATTGTCGCTGCTTTGAGTCCATAGCGGTGTTGGGTTGTAGACGGTCATCGCCCTGCATTCAATTGTAGCGAAGTTTGTACTGTTGAGAAGTAAGTATTTTTCAGTTTTCAATTTTTGGTTGACTGTAGTACACATTCTCTTATAATCTCGGGGGTGCACTCTACAGTATGTTTGAGAATCACGTGCGTTCATGACCCCCTCTGAAAACCCCTTGTATATGAGGGATTATATATCTAAAACTTTTGTATGCAGATCTATTCCATCCTAAATATATGTTTAATGTATGTATACGTCAATATTTTCTTCTCTAAATATGTCTTGTATATATACGTAATACGGCAATATTCAAATTAATATCCCTCCTGTGCACTCACGTATACTCGTACATGTTTAGGACAGTGCACCCCCGAGCTTATAATTGACATTTTTCTTCTGTCAAGCAGAGTTCTATCGATCTGTTGTCTCCATAACATTTGGTTTCATATTTGGCTTCATCGACAAAAGGCTGGATCCTATCTTAACAATGGAGTTCACGGCAGAGGATGCCATTGCACTTGTCAGTATGAGCGCAGAAAGGAAGGCCCAAGTTTTGGAGACTCATCGTCTGTTGGAAGAAAGGTCTGCAGAGCTCATGCGACAGAAGGCTCTTCTGAAGCAAGACATTGACACTTCAAAAAAGAAATGAGGAACCCTCTTTTATGGGAACCCAGTTAACCCTGTTTTATGGAGCATGTTGTCAGTGGAGCTCATTTTCGCTTGGCTGCCATTGCCTGAGATTATTCGGGTTCGAATACTTTCCAAGACCTGGGATCGGTATGTGACCCTAGGTATTTGCAGAAGTAAGTCCCAAACCGTTTGCTCTGGTTACTCAAGAGAACCGAAATGCTGGTGATTGTGGGCTTGTGAGAACCAGGATATATGACACCAAGGCAAAAAAATGGCACCATTTTCGACATCAGACTGTGGTAGAAGAAACTCGTGAGACTGGTGATGGAGGGTTAGTGTGCATTGTTTCCATTGATAGAGACAAACGTCCAAAAAATCAAGTGTTTAAGCTTTATTGTAGTTGGTGTTTTCATTAGATGTTTAAGTTAAGTTATGATACATCTTTTGACCGTTGGGATTGGATAATAGACTTCATTTGAAGTTTTCCCACCGTTAAGAAATTTGCAATTTGAGTGTCCAAAATACAAAGGGCTTTCTAAAGATGCTCCAATCATAGGTCTCTTTTAATTTCTTCACTTTCATATTTTTACTACTTGTCAATGTAACTTTTATCTACCTTAAATACATTTTTTTATATTAAATTTGACAAAAATATATTTATTTTGAATTTTTATCCTGTTTACATAATAAAATTTGTAAATATTCAAAATATCTTCCAATCATGTTGAAATTTTTGTTATACCTTCATAATGCCGATGACTATCAATGAAAAATTATAAATCACCCAATGTGATATTTCAAGTATGCAAATTGTAGTGATTTGACTTTTACAGAATAGGTGAGGACATTTAGGGGTTAAAGGACATATGCTTTCCCGACTCCACACCCAAAATCTTTTTTAAACTCCATTTTAAGCATTATTCTCTTCCTAATTTACTTTGGTTCTATTCTAAAGAAGTATAGATCCCTCAAAGGTGCTCGGTTTGGCATTTTAAAAACCCCATTTAATGCAACGAAGTAAAAGTTATGGTCAAGATTCTCTCAAAATACTATCAAGCCCGTGGGGCTTGCATTGTCCCTTAAGGGTTAACTAGACAATGGAGACAACTTCCGTCATCTTCCTTGAGCTCAATTCAGCCTCATATGGACTCAAAAGGCTACAAGATGGTAGTTGTGGCTGGAAAGGAACAAGAGACCGGCGTGAATGAAGTGTCTTTTCATCCTACCATTGATTGAATCTGGGTTAGGATTACTCGCCTCTCTCGTGGTTAGACATTATAGAAACTTTTTGGGTGTCACTACATATGGATAAATAAGTATGCAGATGAAAACATGACCATGCTTTTGGCAAGAAGGGCAACGGTATTAGAGTTAACTGAAAAGAGTGTCTCAAAGTGGAAAGAAAGATTGCAAAACTAGTCTATGGTGAGTTTGGAGAACAATCTAAAGCAAGGCCTTGTGCCACAATGAGGTGTGGAATTCGTGACCTCCTCAATGCTAGAGGAGAGTTCCCATGCGCTCCCTCAAGCCCAGAGACCTAACCATGGAAACTGTTCATGAACAATGATTGTCATAAAATATAATCATAGAGAGGAAACTCCTCTTCAACTCCTCTTATATTTTTGGTTAATTCAATTACATCGTGGAATACCAAGCCCAAAGTTGCTAGCTGCATTGGATTCTATTGTGGGATCACAGGTGTATGGAACTTGAAGTTATTTGATATAGACTACTTTTTCACCCATTTTGGCCATCGTTTGACCCTATGAGAGCCATTTGTTGAAAAAATCATGTGTGATTAATGTGCCACTATGACATTGTGGTTGTGATAGAAATTTAAGTGGTGTTTTAGGAACGAGGGGTGACTGTTTTAGGGGAGATCATGTGTTGATTTTGTTTGTGGGAATCAAATATGGAATTAGTGGGAACCCTTTTGAAGATAGATATTAGTGAGGATAGACCTTTGTTTTTGCGTGGCCATTTTGAGCTTTTCCAAATTTTGGAATCATTTTGGGGCAATTTGTAGGTTGAATTTAGTACTATGTAGGGTTTTGTTTTAGGTGCTTTTGATCCAAGCTAATAACTTTGATGTGCAATATGTCTCAACGTCCTTTATAGATTTGTATGAATTTTATATTGTACCAAATTCTAACAATTCTATGTTCATTATTTGTTTCTTTACTTGTTGAGGAATCAACATATGTTCACATGCTTTAAAAGGTTGATTTATCTATCAAAGCCTATTTAAGGTGATGAATTCTAAAACAACTTGAATCCTCATCTATAATGAGGTTAAACATTCAATGTTTTTCATTCAGTGTAAAGTGGCATATCATGTAATAATGACATGCCATTTGTTGACTAGTGACCATTGGCTTTATATACTAATCATATTTTGTTTGTTCTATCAATGAAAGCTTTATTTTGTTCATATAAACTTTGTGAGAATTAGTATGTACCAAGGTAACTATGTCTAAAAGCGACTTTTTTCTTAAATCGTCCCTAGCTTAATCTTCCATAGTAAGTAGATTCTGATACCCTACTATTGATGAGAATGTGCACAATTTGAACATCATAGTTTAGGGTCGCTTTACAGTCAACCTATAGTCAACACTTTAGAAATTCATAACTTATTCGTACAATGTCCAAATAATGTATGTTAAAGTGCGTTGGAACCCTCTTGAACTTGCTATTAAGACCCATTAAGAATATTTTATGTTTTATGTGTGTAAATAGGCTCAATTGGTAAGGGGAACGCTTTAAAGTAGAGTTACCTTATTCTGTTTTAAGTGCAATTTTGATTCCCAAAGGAGTTTGCAATGACTTTAAAAAATGTAACATATATACAACAATGGCTTTTATTGTAACTTATAAATTGTTCACAATGGTCAATAAGGTCTTATGCTCTCAATTATATTTCTAAATTTCAAATCCCATTGAATCAAGAGTAAACAGTCTAAATGCGTTTGAGGCAAATTGAAGGTTATTTGGAAGAATTTTACAAAGGAATTTACTTCTTATAGATGTAAAGGGCTTACTCAAAATATGGCAAGGCAATCTCAAATTTATAAACATTTTTGTGATTTAGGAAAATAACTTGATCACTATTCAATAAACACATGTTAAACCTACTTTTAGGGTATGATACTGATTTTATTTGGCAACAATCTTTAGAAATTAAAATTGTACAGTGGGGTACCAATCAAAATGTCGTTTTCGAATTTGCAGTGAGAAAAATTTCAGTACTGCCAACTTTGAAAGCCTCCCGAGAGCTCAAAAATTGGTTTTTTTTCCCACGAACCCTAAACCATAGAATTATCTTTAAGTTAGTTATATGTATGCCAAATTTCAAGGCCAAAAGACTCATCAAAATAAAGTTATTTAAAATCTATCAACATTGGTTGCTGTGGAAATTTTTTCACTGCTGCCAACTTTGACAGCCTCCCAAAGATTGAATTTTTTTTTCTTGTCATGAAATTCTTGGAACAAAAACCTCTTTACGTTGATAACATATGATAAAAATTTCAAGGCCAAAAGATTAATTCAAAAAAAGATATTAACAATCTATCAACATGTGTAGTTGTCGGAAACAATGGGGGAAACCATTTCATTGCTACCAACTTTGACTACTATGTTCGTAGATTTTGAATACCTTTTTTTCGGTGAATCTTTTGGCCTTGAAATTTAGCATACATATAATTAACTTAAAGATAATTATTTGGTAAAACTTTCGTGGTAAAATATCATATTTTGAGCTCTCGGGAGGCTTTCAAAGTTGGCAGTAGTCAAAGTTGGTAGCAATGAAATGGTTTCCCACATTGTTTCCGACAACTACACATGTTGGTAGATTGTTAATATGTTTGTTTGCATTAATCTTTTGGTTTTGAAATTTTTATCATATGTTATTACCATAAATAGGTTCGTGTTCCAAGAATTTCATGGCAAAAAAAAATAAAATTCAATCTTTGGAAGGCTGTCAAAGTTGGCAGCAGTGAAAAAATTTCCACAGCTACCAATTTTGGTAGATTTTAAATAACTTTATTTTGGTGAGTCTTTTGGCCTTGAAATTTAGCATACATGTAATTAACTTAAAGATAATTCTTTGGTAAAAATTTCGTGGTAAAACACCAATTTTTGAGCTCTCGGGAGGCTTTCAAAGTTGGCAGTACTGAAATTTTTCTCATTGCAAATTCGAAAACGACATTTTGATTGGTACCCCACTGTACATAATATTTCAATTCTTCTAATTAAGTTTTTAAATGTTGTCAAGTTTTCTGATTTCTAGATCTTCAAAACGTTAGGTTATCCTCTCAAACCAAATCTGTAGAACTTGAAAGTTGGAACTATTCATTTGGAACTATTCATTTTTAATTAGTAATGTTCAACAATTATTTCTATATGCTAGTTTGCTTTCAGTGCTAATATTCTTGGCTTGAGCCATTTACTAGTAGTCCCGTGACTTCATCCAATAATTCTTTGTTGACTCTCACCTTTAGTGAAGAGGCATTGCTTTCCTTTAGTGAAGGCTCATTTTTTGAACTACATACCACTTTAGCAAATATATTATGTTCAAAAATTTGAATCACTCCAAAACTTTTCCTTACAAGTTTCATTCGTTCAAGGGGTATTATATGATACTACTATACATGTGTAGGAAAATGCTCGGCCTTCAAATGTGCAATATCCTCACATTAGAGTCATTTGAAGATCATTGAAGAATTTTCATTTTCAAACATCCTTGGTGAGGGGTATTGCACATTTGAACTGCGAGCACATTTTTTACACTCATCGAGCGGTATTAGAAAAGTGAATTCCATTGGAAACTCTAATTAACAACATACAATGTTTATTGTAATTGACACAAATTAACCTATCTGTTTAGTTGAACAAGTTTTTTTACATGCAAACAAAGACCTAAGAATAAATCCTTCATACCATATGCCTCCATCAATTTAAGTTGAAAACTTAAAGCCATCGATAATGAACAAATAAACAAAACAAACAAAAAAACACTTCAATGTCGTGAACCCCTAAGAACAACAAAAATTCTAATATTTTTTTTGTTTATCTTTTAAAACCCACAATTTTTTTTGCCAAAGTTCAGGGCCTCTCGTAGCTTAGCTGCTTCTTGTTATTGCATACGGACTATTGTAGTCGTCATTCACAAGAGTCATTTATCAGCAAGTTCTTGAGCTCCATGACTAGGGGAAAAAAAACCTTTTACATTCTAGAACCATCAGCAACAATCCAACAATTTGTGACTACAATACATTCAGCTTCAGAACTAGAATCCACATGGAAAGGGATTACCTTCTAGTAATCTTCGCTTAGACTCCAGCCCTAGCGTTAATAAAGAATCTGCAGCTAGAAACTGCAAAAAGATGAGAGCATTTTGATACACGTGCCTACCCAAATGAAATGTACAAGTTTCTGGGCTCTTGGATATGATTTCGAGGAATCCCTCTATGGAAGTCTACTCACTTCTGTATCTAGATAAGAATGAGAACGTGGGGGTGTTTCAGAGGTTCTATTACGTTCATGAAGGTGCGGTAGGCGGTAGAGATTTTTGCACCAATGCAAGAACCTGGCTTGCCAGAGTCTCGGAGTAACGAGAAATGAAGCTTTCCAGTTCCACCGAAGAAAGCACTGAATCCAAGGATACTCCACTGGCCCTTGGCCATGATTGACTGGCATTTCTCCCTGCCACCAGACGATAGCAAGCATTAGCATAAAAGTCTCATTGATGAATAGTTTTGAAAGGCCACCTGTGAAGAGCTCCAACCAACCTATGTTTCCAATTCTTGTGAAACACTGAGCTCTCATGAGTTAGAACATCAGTAAGTTTCTTCTTAACTCACTGCTATCCTTGTTTTTTAAGAAGTCGTGAAGATGAAACTTACCATAGTCAGTAGTTTTGTGGAAACCCAAGGTCGCAGTGTCTGATGACTTTGTAGGATCTGAAGGATCTTGAGAGAAAGAACAGGCCGACACTTTGTCTGCAAGCTTATGGATCACTTGAAAACTCTCTGGTACTAACTTCTGATAAGCTTGGCCAGAATGCACTACATCCGGTGGCAAACTTGACTTCAAATTTTTATCAGAATCAAGGTTAGCCTCAGTAGGGTTACTTTTGTAGCAGAAAGAATAAATTTCATCAAAAAGCATGGAAGCCTTGCTTGCTGCATCCGTCAGCTCCTTCAGAGCTGTTTGGTAGTCCTCCACAGGACGCGGTAATCCTTTTATTGTGGAACTTGTACTAAAAGTTTCCCAATTTGATGAGTGAAAAGGATCCTCCATGTCACTGCCCATTGCAGACACACCTGATCCACAAAACGTAGTGATACTTCAATATCATAGTCAAGAACAACTCGAACTGAATGCCAGAAAGGACCGGAGTTAAGATTATCCGAGTTACACACACTTGGCTAGACTCTGAGTATAACCTCACAAAACTGGGTTATGCGAAAAATCATCGTGGGACCTTGCTGTACCTGTTCTTGAAGCGTGAGCATTTTCCTCATGGCCTTCTTTGTTCATCTCATGCTCGCTGGTCCTTCCAACAAATGAAAGGGCGCATCGATTAAGAATACCATCTAAACCTGGTAATAGTACTGTGTCGCGAGAGTTTTGTCGTTCGGCCATAGTTGGCGCTAAAACTTCATGTTTTGCTACGTGAGGAAAGTCGTCAGATGAGGTTTCCCTTCCGGCAGTGCCAGAGCTTGATTCATCTCTTGTCATACTCTGTTCTGCTTCGTGTTTGGCAATAGGAATCAACTGCTCACTGCAGCCAAAAGTTTTTCCTTCAATGGCTTCCTTTTGCAGCTTTGTGGAACAGACAGGCAGAGTGTCCTTATTCGCTGGAGTTGAAGATGGTACTGGAGTTCCAGTTTTGTGTTTTGGAGGGAGGCTACCTTTTCTTTCCTGTTTAAGTTGAGGGCTTCTAGAAGGCACCAGATCTGGCAGCTGTGGCGACCCTTCCAATTGCAAATCTTGTGCACTTGTCTCTGCAGCTCCCTTCACTGAGGTTAATTCAGAGACATCAATGTCTTCTAGAAACGCTTGATTATCACTTCGACTTATCGTTTTATTTCCCACAAAAGACGGTCCAGGCAGCTTCAGGTTCGACTGAGCAAAGAATCGGGCTGAATAGCTTTTTCTAGCGGACTCTCCGACCTGCTCAGGGGATACGTATCATTTCAGGAGATTCTCGAGAAAGAGAAGATTTACAAACAAAGATCAGTCTTTCCTAAGAGATGCTAATTGAATCCCACAAGAAACCGATCTATGGCATTACAAGAAAATGAACCTGCTAAAACCATACACTCCGGAACACCTTTTGATATTGATAAATTTCGTTCACAACATCGGCACAAGCTGTCGCGCATACATTCCTTAAATTCAAATTCAAGTTCAAATTCCTACATTATTAATTCATACCCTTGTGTTGAAGCGTGTAAATTCAACTAAAAGTGCTTCTAATCATTGGGCACCCTCAGTCAATATGGATTTAGTACATCTGATATTAATGTGACATCATTATTATGCACAGTGCTACAGAGTGACATTGCTTAATAATGATGAAAAAATCTCAGAGCGTACTATAGTCTACAAAACAGAAAGGTCGGGTTATTTGACCTTTGGATCTGATGCCAGCTTGTCAAAATGGGCACTGAAAAGATCTCGGCAAGGACCAAACTCGTCATTCTCAGCAGTCTCATCTTCTTCGCTTTCCACAGACGATTGGTCGCCCTCCATAGCAGCTTTGATGGCTACAGGCTCTCCTTCCTCATCTAGGGGTCCTCCCTGGACATCATCCTTGTCCTCATCCCCATGCTGCCCTTGTTCAACACCTAGAGGAGTTTTAGCTTGTATTTTCTCTGCTTGGGTGTACCGCGTCTGGATGCCATTAGGCAGCCGAACTGCTTTGGGACTAATGTCATCAAAATCTGAATCATCCAAAAATACAGTATGAACTGTAGTCCAATGAGTCTCCTTCCTGCATTGACAAAACAACGAAGTTTGCCCTTATCAGGACCTTGTCGAGAACCTCGCATAAATAAAGAATTCTAGTCGAGAACCACTCGAGTGGAGTCGTCTTTCCATCGGTAATGGAGGTAGGGGAAAATCGACATTTGCGAATGCCTTAGTAATTACGATGATATAAAACATCTTCTGTTCTGCAAGTTCACCTTCTCCCCTGCCCAGCATTTTAATGATGAATTTGTATACATAAAAGAATGAGGATGCGTGCAAAAACCAGGCAAGCATAAAGCCTAACAAAGTATGGTGGTGTTGTTTAGTATTTTGGAAAACATGTTACAAACCTGGGGATCAATCTTGGACTGGACGAGGGACTACTCTGACTCTGAGAGGTTGCACTTTCAGGAGAACTGTCTGAATCTGCTGCACCTCCCCCCTCAACGGAGAATCGTCTCTTCGCTACAAAACCGCTTGCACGTATTGTTGTTGGCGGCGTGACTTCTTCCATGAATTCAGAGAACAACTTATATCCTTCATGACCTAAGCGCTGCAGAATAAAACGATCGCGCGTTCAGTGAGAACTTGGCCACCCAGGGACTTCAATCGAAACATCAAGTTTCGCACAATTTGAAGGATCTGACGTGGACTCTCCAAAAAAAAATATAGATATCACAAACATAGGTTCCTTTGTACCTCTGCCCATCGAGAGTGAAATGACTTCTTTACGTCTCCTGTCGCATTAGACTCCTCATTACATCCGGAAGCGGGGGCTTCGACATCAACTGCAATTTTCGCCTGGGCCCATGGGGGCAACCTTGATATACTGAACTTGAAAGCTGCAGGAGTTAATTCTTCAACCTAAGCCCCAAATAAAGAGCGTCAGAAGGTGATACATTAACGTTAACATAATTTCGAGTCTTCGAAATATTGTGGAAAATCAGAAAACAGCTGCGCGCCTTCCCAAATGCACTAGTATTGCGATCTATCCAATCTGTGCATGTCAAACCAAATTGGGCAAGTTGAGCAGCTCATACCACTGCTCCGTCCGTCTCATTACATGGAATATCCGATTTCTGGCATTCCCTTTCAATTGGTTTGGCTGCATTTTCTCCGTGTTCAGTAGGACAGACATTCTCATTAGCCTCAACGGAGTCTAAATGATCGGACCTGCAATCCATAACTTCTCCTTTCAATTGGTCAACGCGGGGTATCTTTGCAGCTCTGGGGACTTCTTTGATGTTTGACCGAGGCAGAGATGATTTCAGCGCTTTGAGAGGCGGTCGGGAGTCAGCAAATACGCTGCAACGTTTACGCATGGCCCGCGAAAGATTAATAGGAAGCCGCCACACGAAAATGCAGCTATCGCCACTTACCTGTGACATCGCAATTCATCAAAAATTGAGGACCGTTGAACAAATTGGACAGATTGACAAAGCTTGTTACGAAGATGCACAACCTAATCTGCAATTTTATTGTGAGCTCGACATATCACTGGAGAGTCGAATGCGAATACCTACAGTATCATGCAATTGATAACTGCAGTTGCTCATTACCACTTTCGCAATCGCTCCAGAAAGTCTGATAGAAAACTCACAGAGACGAGACGCCGACAATCGGGAAGGAACGTCAGTCCAGTTATCACTTCCGCATGGCCTAGTGCCTCGGCTAAAGGCTCCCCAGTTATAAAGTTGTAAATACGCAAACATCTGTCCGAGTGCGAACACACCACATACGCACCACTTGGATCCATCCTTACCTACATTTCACGAAAAAATCGTTACAGTATGAATTTCTATGTAGACGCACTCAACATCGCGTATTCAAAATATAAACAATAATGGTGGTTTAGTTTAACTACTGCTCGTTAGCCCAAAGTAGGTCTTTATGAGACTTGTCACCCATGAGTTGTAGTGTACCTTGATAGGTTCTCCAATATCACCCTCAGGTTTGAAACATCGGACGGGCTTACCCGATGCTAAGCTCAGGATGTTTAGTTTTTTTTCCTGCATCCGTAGCAGGCAACGATGAGAGCTCTGTGATAGAGCGCTCTCATTACAATAGAAAACGTACAGGACGTCAAATTTACAAGATTACCTACATATAAAAGCATTTTTGGTTGACATCTCTCTAGTTTGCAGTGTTCTTGATTTACCGCAACTTAAAAAGATAAAAAAAAAATTACTTGTTACAGACGAACTTTTAGTGGACAATCAAAATTGCTCCGACCGACAAACAGCAAAGGAAAAAACCTGGCCAGCAGTGACAACGAGCTTGTCAGAAGCATCAATATCCATGTCATAGAGAGTGCCTCGCATAGCTATTTCTTGATGATAACGCGAGGCCTTGCATCCGGACAAAGTCACTTCAACATTTCGAAACACAACTGATCTGGCAAAAACAGACATTCAAAAAATTAGCATGAATATGCAAGAGATCTCAACTGTCCAGATTTATTCTGAAGGCACGCAGTCGACAATACACGGACAAATTGGATAGATTAAGGTTTTGGTCAGAGAGATTTGAATTTACCTTTTCATTAAATCATGAAATCATACTCATTTAATCTTTTCAGAAATTCGGCTCCTTAGAGACCAACTGCTCGTCTACTAACGAGATCAACAAAGGCATTAATATGTTTTCAAAGTATTAATAACGAGATTAATATGTTTTCAAAGCAGTTATGCAGTGAAGTTGTACCGAAAGTCTGGACATACACGGTTGTTGTTAACTTACTTGTCGGCACTGCAGCTCAGCAGTTTCGACCCATTGCAAGCGAACCTGACTGTTGTGATCGATGCCGTGTGATCGTCCAAGGTTTCAACCACATCATAACCTCTACAAACGCCCATGAGAGGAAACGCATCAGGCAAATAGAAATGAAATTTATAAGATTTTTCAAAGCTTATTTTCTTGTACAATCATAATAATCCTACATAGCCAACGAGTGATTTTTTTTTCTGGCTATATTTCGCTAGAAATCTCTACAAAATATGGCAAAAACTCCTACTACACAAATATATATTTTTAGAAGCTAGATAAGTCGACGGATAGTCGGATACCATTAAAAACTATCAAATTGGCATCAAATGAGAGACAATTACAATAATCGAATGGCCTTATCCTCATTTAAAATTTTTAAATCATTTTGAATTCACGAGTTCTTCACCAGATCGTTAGTTCAGCAATTATATGTCCTAATAGAATAGAAAGTCACCTGTTCACGTCATAGATATGAATCAGCCGGTCACGCCCTCCAGAAGCGAGTAGAGAATTTGTTAAGGGATCTGTGTTGCAAGAATGATTCTCATTGACGACCGTGGCGTAGTCCAAAGATAGAATTTCTGCATCATGCGCTTCCTGCGGAAAGCATCGAAACGAGAGCTCGTATAAAGGCTATAGACTCCTGACCAGAACATGAACATTTCGCTGAATAACATAAAACACTGAACAAACACATCTCACGTATATTGAGAATTCGTGACCAGAGTAAACAGAAGAAATGACATGTGAAAATAAATTACATCAATCCTATTCTCATATACTATAATTGCTCTATTGACGGATGTTAAAGATTTGCAATCTATCTCAGAATCCTATACAGCAATACTAGCTTCGTTTACTCACAGATTTTCAAAGATTACTAACGGTAGCGATTAGTACCTGAAAGCTGTGTAGGAGTAGACTGTTCAAGTCATATATGCGAAGGTTTCCACTGCTGTCACCAGCTGCGAGGTGATTCCCATCAGGACTGACAGTAATGGATCGAAATCCAACAGTTGCATCAACTGGTTCTTCAATTGCATCTGTAGAGGATAGCTTTCCTTTCTGCTCTCCTAAGGTATCTGCAGTCAGATGAAATTGGGACAGGTCATATGCCATTATGTACAAAGGATGTATTGTATTACAATTTTTAGGAACTGATACAAAATATTCCTTTTTTAAGTGCAAATCACTTGGCCATGAACGGAAGAAAGTCAACTTCAGCAGCAGCCTCACAAGTCATCAATATAAGAGGAAACCGACTGAAGAGCTAGGATTGATAGAAGAAAAATCAAACCACAAGTACAATCCCACATCAGTGGTTGTTATTTTGCTGACAGGAACTTAAATTGGCAACAAAGTCATCTACAATTTGAAGTAAAGACAACAGTGGTGAGGTTAAACCTATGTAGAGGACCCCCAAAATATCTTTGCTGTACACATTGTGTGCATGTGCGTTGTCAATTGAAGAGTACACTGGCGAAGCTTTAGAAGTGTCGTCTTGACCAAGATCAAGGTGCCACAATCGAATGGTCCCATCAGCTGAACAGGTTGCGAAGGCTTCCCCTCCGAACATGCTAAGAACATTTGTTGAGTGAAACGAGTCAGGTAAGCTCACTACATCCCAAATGCAGGAACTGTGAGAAAGAAATGTACGGTATCTTCCGATCTGTGACAGGGCATCAGGACATAATCTAATCAATTTGCGACCCTCCTCCATTTACAATTCATATATTACATCAATAGAATGCAGAGGACCAATACTCAAATGAGCAGAAGTGGTGTGATTTCGGTTAAGAAGAGACCTTCGCATAGCTCTGGACATCCCACACGTACAGGCTATGATCATTATAAATAACAGCTGCAAGCCAAAAACGTTCCCTGTAGGATTAGAACCCAACACATGTAACTGGAAGAACGAGTTTGTGTTTTGTGATGACGTCAAGCAATATTCTACTCAGTCTATACACGCCATATTTGTTGAGCGTGAATGTTGAAAGATAATGGATGCAAACTGTTTTTTCTGTTTTGAGGGTTGAATTCTTACCAATCTTTTGACCTTGTTGAAGATAAGTACATGCAACAGCATCCGGAAACTTCATTCCAGCTGTTACACGATTACCCAAGGCCAAGTAGGCACCAACATTGGCATCTGTGAGGCCATGATATCCATATGGAGCAGGTCGAGGAAGCGTGGCAGAGTATTCAAGACTACCTTCCACAAAAATCCGTACTATCCCGTCGCTACATGCACAAGCTACATAGCCCTCTGTGGTGGCCAACGCATATGCTTTTCGCACCTGCTCACCCAAGTTCAGTTGTCATTCAAAGAGATCATGCTGCGCGCAGTGTGGAATTGATTCCATGAGTTAATAACTAATATGCCATCAGCACATCTAGCAGGCAGCATACTAGTCAAACCTTAAAAATCCCGTCAACAACCAATGTTTAGCGGTATTTAATTGTATAGTCTGTAGAAGAATACTCAAATCCTAGTTCAGGTAAAATCCAGATATTCACGGAAGCAACACGACCAGATCTACCTGTAAGTCAACCCATTTTTCGATAGCCACACCACGATGGAGAAGACAAAGAACACCTGCAGAAGGGAAAAATGAGACCTTCGATGTTAGACACGCATTCTTCAAACTCTTCAATCTACCTACAGATTTTATCCACACAAGCAGATGTACATAGTGAAGGACAACTCTCAAATGGTCCAAGGTCACCAATCACAAGAACCTCTATAACCAGTGCAGCGTTCCATTACAAAAGCTGAGAAAGAAAATTAAACACGCTAGATAGGTGTTCATCACCAGAAGCTGTCAAAGCATAAATGGGCTGATATGCTGGAGCTCCAGCAGTCTGCTCTCTTGAAGCAGCTGCAGATGAGACAGAGACAAACGTGCTCTCCTTCTGACTGCCCAATTTAACAGGTCTTCCATCCATGCCCGGATTAGTGGTCATCCCAGACGATCTTGCGCGAGGGCCTCCAATCATCCATTGCTTGAGATGTTTGACACCACCAGACACAAAAAAGCTACCGTCTGTAGCGAAATGCAAAGTGGACGCAACTAAAGTACCCGCCGCTGCTCGAGTTTTCATAAGCAAGGCTCCACTTCTCCAATCCCAAAGGCACATATATCCATCATGAGGCAGACCAAGTGAAACCAAGTGCTTACCTACAACGTGCAGTTTAATAATAAATGAGCGTCAGGGGTAAGAGCTTCAAACTTTGAGAAGAGGTAATTATTCTGAACATGATCTCAGCATTAGAGTGAAGGTAGTCTAGCAAAGGACGGCGGTTAACCGAATTATTTCCACCTTCCATAACAGTCACTGGAAATTTCGCTAACAGTTGAAGAAGATGAGGACTACTCCATTTTCTCCCATTTTAATGGAAATCCAACTAAAGGGAGCAATGCGCTGCTATCGACCAAAACAGAGATGCGTACGTTGACGAAAAAAATGCTGCATCAAAGCCAAAAATTTCGCAACACACTTGCCACCTGCGGACTTCCTAAAAATTTACCGAATTATTTCAATGCTCCGATTATTTTGGAAACCAAATGAATTGAGAATACATAATCGCTAGCAGGAAATTTATTCGTGATCAGTCCAATCATGTGAATTTTGAATTCTTTATTGCTCACCATTGGGGGAGAATTGAACACTTGACACTCCGTACTTGTGTGTCTTCATTTCGGCAATGCACGTGTGCGTGGCAACCTCCCAAACTACAACTGCTGGCTGGTGCCCTGACTGCAGTAAGATAAGATCAAATATGTAAGGACACTAAGTCGTCGTCATGTCGACTCCTGAGCTAGGGGTTTGATTGAGAAGCATGGAGCATGCCTACTGGTTTCCAAGATTTGAGAAGTAACAAATCTGTTTAGTGACATACAGGCCAAGATGCTATTCGATAAATCACTTGAGAACTTTGAGGACAGTACCTCTCCAGCAGCAATGAATTTTCCTCCTTGACTTGAGAATGCAACACATGAAAAGGGTTTGGGGCTTCCACGCGCCATCAGAAAATGCGTCTGAGAGTTCGTCCTCACATTGTATATCACGACCACACAACCAGCAAGGTATGCTAATTCTTCGTTGACACCGTTGCATGTTAATCCACTTGGAGTTGATGTCGTCAGGCCAATTACTCTTTCTAGTTCAAGCTGCAGAGATTTCATTACACGAAGTATCACTCATTTTGAAGCATCGAGTCTCAATCAGCTCTGAAGGGATACCAAACTCTGACATATCTTTTAGAAACCGAAATAAAAACATAAAGTTTAAAAAATGGTCAACTCAATAGGAATGAGAATCTACGATCTCGACAAGAATGGAACATGCACTTTTGTGATTGCACAAATACCGCAAATCATTTTTAAGTGGTAAAAATCCAAACCTTGCCACAACCATCCGGCTTTCGAGGTTTTCGTCTGATGAGCCTCATGTTGCTTGGATTGCAGGAATGCAGCTAGTTTATTGAAAGCGTGTTGAGGCTGTTGTAATCCGAGTCATCCTGCAACATCTAGAGGTATTTTTACCAGAAATTACTAAACCGGAAATAAGCCACTCAATCACTCTCCACCATGTCTATCCCGAAGATACGTAACTAATCAACTTAATCCGTTACTTCAACTCATATTCTCAATCTCAAAATTTCCTATCGAACAGTGAACGCAAACTTCCTTCCAATAAAACTCTCAGCGTGCATTACACGAAGCTAATAAGCAAATAAAATTCAGAGACGGAAGTTTGTCGAAGAACAGCCATGACGATGGAAATATTCAAGAATCAGAACAGTCTTCAACAACACCCGAAAGAGCGCATCGCTAACAGAATTTGAGTAAGTATTGGCTCCTAAAATTTGACTGAACTCTCCAACTCGAAACTAACTTTAAAAATGACAAAACCACTCGATCACTCTCGGCCATGTCTACTCCAAAGACACGTCACAGTTCGACACCGAAACTGCATATTAACTTCCCGGAACGCAACAAAACTTCACCATTCTCATTCTTAAAATTCTCTGTCGTGTATTAATTCAGAGACGCAAATTCCATGAACAAAAACACAATGGAAATATTCAAGAACGTGAGAAGTTTTCAATAACCAAGTCAATAACAACTTACCGACCACATCGCTAACTCCAGAAGACAGCATTTGAATGAGTATCGGCTTCTAAAATTTGGCGGAAACTCTCCAACTCGCAACTAACTTTAAAATGTCAAAACCACTCGATCACTCTCCACCATAGACACGTCACTGTTCGACACCAAAACTGCATATTAGCTCCCCGGAACACATCAAAATTTCACCATTCTCATTCTTAAAACTCCCTGTCGTGTAATAATTCAGACACGGAATTTTTTCGAAGTCGAGCCATGAACAAAACAACAATAGAAACATTCAAGAATATGAGAAGTCTCACCGACCGCATTGCTAACTCGCATTTGAATGAGTATCGGCTTCTAAAATTTGGCGGAAACTCTCGAACTCACAGCTAACTTTTTAACAATGACGAAATAAACCACTCGATCACTCTCCACTATCTTTATACCAAACTGCACATTACGCAAGAAAATTTCAC
Organism: Pohlia nutans; assembly: GCA_022496805.1. Taxonomy (NCBI): domain Eukaryota; kingdom Viridiplantae; phylum Streptophyta; class Bryopsida; order Bryales; family Mniaceae; genus Pohlia; species Pohlia nutans. The sequence goes on along the minus strand of CM040091.1, from coordinate 11,834,827 downwards.
CGACTGCGCAAAGCAACAGCAAAATGAGTGCGAGAATATATTTTTTTAAAGAAGAGACAGAGAGAAATGAAACACGAGCGATTGCTGCCGAAGTACAAAAAGCTTAAGCTGAGTTCGAGGAGCACCTGCGACTAAGCTTAGCCTGAGTGTCCGGAGAGTTTGAAAGTGTAAACGAGAAATTCAAAATGCCCGAAATGGGCCAGACGGCGGGGCGGTTGCGCGGGGAGGGAAGCAGGGGACCGTGAGGAGGTACTTTCCACCTGGAACGGTCCTGTTCTCCAGATATTATGTTAATAATGTTTTTCTCTTACGCAAATGAAGATTATTTCAATGATGACCATGACATTTTAGCATTTTAACCCCTAAACGTACCAATCCGCTTCAAAAATAGATATTAGCATGGATTAGGTATACATGAGGTGTACATGAAAAGACTATTGCAAGCATTAAATCTACCTAACAAACTTGACATACTTGCAATTAGAGGCCTATCCAATATTATCAACAACTCCTCGTCACAAGAGATTTATTGTAACTGGTAAAGAATTTAATAGGCTTACAAAAGTGACTTGGATAAAAGTCATCCAAGGTTGTATGAGAAAGTTATAAGGCTTTGAATCTGTTCGTGTTTAGGGGTTAACCCTTTGATGCGCTTGTGTTCATTATATGAAGGATGAATAGATTGTTTTGTTATCAATGAGGTTCCTTAAAGAATATTAAGCAAAAACATATGGCAATGATTTTCTTTCAAACTTTTTAAATTTTTTTTTTTAATGAATTCACTCAATTTTTGTTTGAATATGACCTTTGCATAGGGTAGGTCACTTTGTGTCATTTGTTCTCAATGTACCAACTAGTGTTTATAAAAATAACTAAAGTTAGCTTTCTTCTACCAAATTGTTGTCCAACTGCAAACAAAGTGAACTTTGAGCAATTTTTGAAGTGATTTTAGCCTAATTTTTCACATGTAGATTTAGCAAGCAGTACATGACATCCTGCACAAAGATGTAGAATTCTTGTAAATTTTAAATTTTCATAGATCATTGTGAATATTCTGTTGAATTTTTGTAGATTGTAGTAATTAAAAAAGAAACTGTTATAATCAATTAAAAGCTTTCACCATTTCAGCAATTTCAACTAAAATTTCAGCGATTTCAATTAAATGCTTTCAACCATCCTTGCAAGTCCAACAATGCGCTGGAGGACAAAAACCATTAAATGAACATTACATTTTGCCATTACAGCTTAGGACAAAAGCCATTTAATGAACATGGATACCAGCTATTGTACTCAATTATAAAGGTTGGGGAAAAGTGATTGTAAAAAGAGAAACCCAAAGCTCTAGGAAATATTCTTTTAAAAAAATTATATTTTTTATGGTGAAAAAGAGAATCTTAAAAAATATTCACAACATTTGAACAAAAAAATTAATTATTTGACATGACGTGCCAATCCAGACAACCGAATACAATACCAAGGCTTTGGCTGCAATATCTATTTGTGAAATGTGGCCTCGATGTAAGCTATGAGTATGGAAACCACCAGTCCGGTAATAGATGAGGCAGGTTACATGACGTAACCCATGCACTCATGGACGAATGTTTATGTAGCAGGTGATCAAACGGATGAGAAGTAGTTGTAGCAATATACTTCACAGATGAATAGTTTATTTGATAGAAGATGCATGAATAGTGTATTAGATAGAAGATGCATGTATTTGATACAAGTTGCATGAATGATGGCTCAAGGAGGTCACTCCTTGTATTTTTTGTGTATCACATGTGAAAAAAGGGTATTTAAAAGTACCCTTAAAATAAAAAGAATTCTCACTATAATTAATAATATTTCAAGAATATTCTCATACTTATTCTTATAAAATCAATTTCTCAGGGAGTGCACTCTTCAAAAACTGTAAACATACACGTGTGTGCACAACAAGGGTATTCTTTAGAACAAGCATATACAAAATGTACGTATCGGAGACATATTGCAATCAAGATATACATGAGGTCTGGAGTTAAATGCCTCATTTGTAATCCCTGTATACATATGGAAATGTATTTTGAGGCTGTGAGATTTGTACATATATTGCTTGATTTTAACCAAAAAGAGAAGTATACATGAGTGTTTTAATAAGGGGATGCAGGCACGTGATTCCTAGCTTTATTGAATAGTGCACTCCTTGAGATTCATTTATAAAAATTACATTTCAAGATTTATTTGGACCTTATCTTTTTTTCACACCATTTGTAATTTTTTGAAAGTAAACTCCCTATAAATGATGGATGAAGTCTGAGGGTGTCCATCATGAATGGGTTCCGTTGGCATTTCCCCTATGGAATGAAGCATTTGTCATACTACGGTACCGTACTATATCCCTCGATTTGTTATGATTGTTTGCAGCGCAGTCTGACTAAAATGATGAAATACGACTAAACCATAGAGGCCGCCAAGCACTAGAATCGATGTGGTTCGTGTAATTTCAAATTAGCGCCAATGAAGAAGCATCCTCTGCATGTATCATATGACTACGTACAGGTAATAAGTTCAGTCTTTTATTGGACCTTTTATTGCGACGGAAGCAACTCTCATTGTCTTCAGAAACTTGACTTCAATTGGACTCATGCGGACCTGCCCTGTTTTGCCTGGCCAAAGATTGTACTTGTACTTGAACGGCTCATTCAACTCCCTGTTCTGTCATTTTCTGTGTGAAGTGAGAACCACAAGAAACGTGAAGTAATAAGTTACCCCAACTAGCTATAATTTTCTGCATCAAATCATACTGACAATAAAAATCAAAAGTTACGACATCAGTAATTGATAATCCTTAAATGTCCTAGCGGCCATTTACATGTAGTAAATGAAAAGAATTACTTTGATTGCATCCTTTGTGAAAAAGATGATTGAGTGTCAAATTCATAAACACATACCTTTCTTTACCGGAGGTGGAGGGTTAAATAATTGATACTTTTGAAAAAATAGGTTTGGGAAATGGAATATTGTAAATCTTTTTCAAAATTCTCTGTTTGCCATATAAAATAATCTGAGGAAAAAATTTCCTACAAATTTTGGCATTTATTATTAGAAATATTTAGGAATTTGAAATCACTTATGAGGTGTATATACTTTAGCCCCTAACTGCCCAAGCGTTCAATTTTTGGATGATGTACAAATTATTAAACTTTATTTTCTCATCCGTCATGCATTTTTTGTACTATGGGTTTTTTACTATAAATTTTATGGGAAGTTAGCTTCATGTGAACCAATTAAAAATGGGATGATTTGTGGAAATTTTATGCCTCATATCATGTTGCAATGATTCATCAAACATTCTAAGATTTTAGTTCAAAAGTGGTCTTGAAAAGATCAACTCATAATATTAAGCAACTAAAAATTCTCCAAAAGTCGCTACACTTGAAGTATACATTTCAACCCATCACAACAAATTTCATTCACAAATTGTTAATATTTTATTCTTAATTGAATTACAAAAGAATTTTTGAATTTTAAGTTTCAAATTCTATACAAAATCATTGGCGATAGCAATCATAGATCTAACTTTATGGATAGAATTTAAAATTCACAATGTACAACTTTTAACTATATATCAAGTTCAAAATATCCCTCATGGTTGCATTTTATAATACATCTTTGCAATTCTCCAAATGTAGAGAGGGTTGTGGGCATTTAGGGGTTAGAGTTGATATTGTAAAACCTCATATTCCAAGTGCTCCAAAAGATTACTTTTTGACTTATATCATGTCTATTCACAACTAAATTCATCATTCTATGTAGTGTAGTGCATTCTAAATATAAACAATTACTCTCTCTGTCCGATGAAAAGACCATGAAAACTACTATGTAGCTATTATTTGAAATGATGTATTGTGGTGGTGGGTTAGCAATTGTTTGAATCGCTCCAAATTCACTAAGTTACATTGGTTTCATCGTTTTAGAAGCAACATTATTTAGAAAGCAACACCACATAGAATGAAGAGTGTACGTTGTTACATAACTTAGGCTCGCTTCACACAATCATAAATTTAAAGAAAGACATGCATTTTGTAGATTCTATACTAATTTTGAGTTTCAAGTGGGTGGAATTGTGGAAGCTGCTTGTGCCAAGATAAGTGAATCATCTCACCTTTTGAGATTTGATATTGCTCCACAATTTAATAAATACTGAGTACATCATGAACTTCAAGGCATGTGAACATGGTGCCATGATGGTGCATTGAAATGCAATGAAGATAATTTGGTGTCAACCTCCATACCAACCTAGTATGAATAAAATGACACTAAAATGACTTGTATACCGTCTTTGGTGTCAAAATGGCACAAAAAATAGTCGAGCCCAAATTGTTTTTGGTTGTTATCTTGTAGGCCATTTGATTGATATACCAAAGATTTTATTATATTATTTCTTCTTGGTGTCCTTGCTATATTGTGGGTGGAAGCGTAATATACAAAAACATGCACATTTTTTATTTAGTCAATTATAATATACAAATGATCACATGTACATATTTCGGTCCAATGCGCTGTGGCATGTTTGAAGTATGGTTCAGTGCTGCATCTCGAGGTAAGAATTTTTTGAATTATTTTGGAGCGATCCAACTATGGTACTATGGTAGTGAGTTGCATTCATAAGCCGGCTTTTGGCCTCCCAAGCGTTTAACCCCTAAACGCTCAAACAACCATTTTCTGGTTGTTGCCCAAATCTAATGGGCTACTCGAAACAAAAAAAAGTATGCTTTTGAAAAAATAAAAAACACTTAAAAATACTACATCAAATCTACTTTCCAATGCAATTAGGTCAACCCGAGTTAAACTCCATCTAGGAGAAATTTTCAAACTAGATCACCTCAAAAAAATATCTAAAGTTATTTTTGGAAGTTTGACTGTACGGATAATTTGTAGAGATGATGCCCTACATTTTTTCTATTGAACCAAACTTCATCAAACATATGAAAGGCACATATTATAATACATCTATGTTTTGTTCAATACCTCGGCTTTTAGGGGTTAACCCTTTAGTGCCCAGCTGACCACATTATGGTCACTGCAACGTCCGAAATGCAAATAGCAGAGAATCCGTGAAGAATTGGAACTTCAATTTTGAAGTTCAGATTTTGCCACATACATTATGCATCTTCCAGAAAAAGAAATTCTCAATTTGGAATTGCACAACTATCAAAATACCTATCAAAACGCGAAAATACTGCAAATACTAGAAAATACAGTAAATACTTACAAATACAGCACATGTATTATGCAGTATTTCTTGTGTTTGGAAGTTTGTTATCTTGTTTTATTTTTTTAGATTGTGCTCTCTTCTTCATCTTCCATTAGTGTGTGTAATCCGATCTTGACTAATGTACCACTCATGTCAATTTTCAACGTATAAAATTTTGCCTAAACCGTATATGGATAAGTCATTTTCACTTATAAAATTCACAATAATTATGTGTGAGTCTATTCTTGATATGAAAGATTGCAACGGAGAGGTGTTGACGTCGGGCATAGCTGAACTTCTTCACTTTTATTTTTGAAAATTTAACCCAAATTCTATTTAACTTTGAAGTCACACACCCCCCCCCCAAAAATCTCATTTTTAAGCATACATTACACAGTTCAAATACATACTATAATCTTCCAATCCAACGGTTGGATGGTTCTCAAGTTTTAATAAAATGTGTGCTCTCTAGTTGAGAATAGAATTGTACGGCTACTTTATAATTTAATCCATTCTATTTCTGGTAATCTCAATCACAGTGAAAAAATGCAGTGAAATCCAGAGCTCCCAGCTACAGTACCCTGGGCACCAAAGGGTTAAGAGCCAGTTTCCATAAGGTTCTACAAACAAGCTGCCCACAGCCGTGACATACTCACAGCCCCTTCCTCACCCTCCGGCATGATCTACGGCTTTTTTAGAAAATATTTGCTGCTCATCTGCTTAGGCAGACAATCATGGAAACAGGCTCTAAGAAGTCAAAAGAAAGCATTTGTCACCGGAAGAAAAGTTGACGGCAATTGCAATCGATACCTGCACCGAGGATCCTCAAAAGTTCTGGAGTACAAATAGCTCAGCTACACTCCACCATAAATTCACACATTGACTCCCAGTCATTTGTAAGTACAAACTTAGAATGATATCTGAGGAAGCCCAAAAACCATTGTACAATACATTGATTCCAAAAAAAAATGTTACAAATTTCTCCCAAGCGCCTTGAGGACGTAACTTAGCTCCTCAAACCCTGTCTACCTTCATCACTCTATGACGTCCCTGCAATTATCAAACCCAACCGAAAATTGCCACAAATTTGACAACTTAGAACCACGAAGCATTTTCTTACCTCTCCGACTATGCATATATTATACAGCAAAGGAACTGAGAGGGTGCCGTCTAGATTAGGGTTCAGTCAAAAGTGCTACTCCCTCCGTCCCAAAGTTATTGTCATGTTTGAAAGTCATGTTTGAAAGTGCTTTTTTAAATAGGTCAAAAAAGTACTTCCTTGTGGCTAATTTTATTTTAGGTTGCAATGAACACATGCAATGTTCTTCAATCATTCTAGTGACATAATTTGGAACCTTTTTTAATCATGTTTCTTACAATATGACCTACTTAAAAAAGCACTTCCAAACATGACAATGACTATGGGACAGAGGGAGTATTCTTTTCCCGGCAATGACGAAGCTCTAGAGACCTAATTATTCCTAGGGTTTGTAGCAAGGAACTCACTCCAAAAAGAAGGCGGCACTCTGTTCTCGAATCTCCATGCACCACGATTTGTAATTCTCAGGCCAGCGACGAGATGCTTCTTCCTGCTAAGAAAGGAAGGTGATCTACACATTGAGGAGGAAGACTCATCTAAGCATACACTACATGACCAAGGATTCATGGTTTTAAAGTGACAACTTCATTTGATAATATTGTGCAAAATATAATTCAAATGAGAGCAAGTTTCATATCACCGGAACCAGTGAAGAACATTGCCTGAATTTGAACAAAATAAACTCTACTTAGAATCTACTCAAAAATGCCAAAAAACAACATGGCCCAATTTGAGCTTCTTGGTCTTCTTCAAATTTGCCTAAGTTTGAATTTAAGCCTGCTTCCCATTACAGACACCACAGTCTCATTGTTACTCAACATCATCAATGAGATTGCATTAACTCCTAAACGTCCCATGAGGATAGTAGATACGTGGCTGTATAATTGGCATTTGCTACCAACAAGAAGCTCTAAATTGGGATCTCAATAGTTCACTAGTGCCGCATTGATGTAATTTTCAGCTTTATGTTGAACTCAAACCTATGAAAGGTCTGAGTCCATTCCAAGTACTAGAAAAATACACCGTATTCTACTGGCCGCAAAGGCACTTTCAGACGTTTAGGGGTTAATGATAGGGGTTAATGACGCAATATCCTCCGGTAACATAATGGTCCAACAACTTCTAAACCCTAAAAAGAACCAAGGATTCATGGTTTTAAATGAGATGGGAACAAATTTGATATCACCGGAATCAATGAAGAACATTGCATGTGTTGATCAAAAAATGAATAAATTTGAACACAAGGAACTCCACATAAGACCTACTCAAAATTGCTAAAAAAAAAATGTCATCAGGCCCAATTTGGGCTTCTTGGTCCTTTAAGGGTTTGTCAAGAAGGTGATAACCTGGTGTTGCTCAATCGCTACCGCCAATAGTATCCTCCGCGTTACGCTTGCTGCTGCCAAATCCTTTAGGACCTCCTGCGCGTGCTGCCGCTTTGACAGCTTGCTTGCTTGGTTTCTTAGGTTTCGCCTCCGCGACTTTTTTCTGCTCTTCTTGAAGAGCTCGCTTCTCCAGAAACTCCGTCAAGCCGAGGTAAATCACGCCCCCGGTGAGCACGACCAGCCCTACGGTGGCGGCAACGAAAAGAACGGACACGGTAGTGCTGATTCCCACATCGGACGACCCTGCAGCATCGACAACCTCGTCCGCTAAGGAAGCTCCGGCAGTCAGGAGCGATGATGAAGCCGCAACGGCCAATGCTGCAGACGCTCTCGTGGTCCTCCCAGATCCCGAACAGGGATCAGGGTCACTTGAATTCGAAGCAGTTGGATTGCGCCGGGAAGAAGAGGCTCTAATGCGGCATAATGTCAGAGGAAGTGCAGATGATGAATTCGATGTGGAGGGGGAGGCGTGAAGGGGCTTGAGAAGAGGCGAGCTGAGGCCCAGAACGGGAAGAGTGACCGCCATAGCTAGCCTTCCTTGAGCAACAGAGCTCTGGAAACAGAGACAGAGGGCCAGAATCAAGGCCAGTGAGAATGAGAAAACCATCCACAGGGCAACGTGAGTGGATAAGCTTCTTTGCACAAATCCTGTCAACCAATTTAATTTGTACTTAACCCCTTAACGTACCAGGGTGTCCCTGGAATTGACAATTTGAGCAAATACATTATAAACTACCATTTAGAAGAATATTCTGGAATTGATATACATATGAAAGTTCTAGATCTTGAATTTTAGATTCCATTCGTACGGTTCCATTCACTAATACAATCACCAATATTTAATTATAAAATTTGAAAGTTAAAATTAAAAATTCCTTCTAAATTCGATTACAAACTAAATTTCAATATTTTTTGAGTAAATTTTTTTGGAATGAGTTTGAAATGAGATACTCTTAAGTGTGGTGATACTTTGAAATTTTTGTGTTTCTTAAATTTATGACCTTATTTTTCACGATTCCATTTTGAACTAGAGTCAATGCAATTTTGGCTTGGTCAACGACTTGACATACTGCTACATTTGCAATTTTAGAAAAATATGTACTCTAGTATGACTAAATCCAGCCATTAGATAGGACAACAACTTGGTGAAGAATCTCCAAAAAATTGGATGAGTTTCATCCAAGCGTTGATGAGAACGTGAGAAGGCTTTGAAATCATTCGTCGTCCAGTTTCTGGACGCTGTGACGTTTAGGGGTTAACCCTTAAAGGTCCAGATTGGTCGTTCCAGCCAATATTATACGGTCGTATTTCATTGTATTTAGAATGGTTCTACACCTCCTATGAGTTTCATATCAAAAGTGAAGTTAAAATTCATGTCTACATGGTCTTAACCCTTTAGTGCCCAGCTGACCACATTATGGTCACTACAACGTCCGAAATGCAAATAGCAGAGAATCCGTGAAGAATTGGAACTTCAGTTTATGCATCATTGGAAAAAGAATTGGATTTTCACGGATTCTCTGCAATGTTGCATTATACATCTTCCAGAAAAAGAAATTTTCAATTTGGAATTGTACAACTATCAAAATACCTATCAACAAAGCCCAAAAATACTGCAAATACTTGAAAATACAGTGAATACTTACAAATACAACCTCTTTTCTATCTTCCATTAGTGTGTGTAATCCAATCTTGACTAATGTACCTACTCCTGTCAATTTTCAACGTATAAAATTTGGCCTAAACCGTATATGGATAAGTCACTTTCACTTATAAAATTCACAAAAATTATGTGTGAGTCTATTTTTGATATGAAAGATTGCAACGGAGAGGTGTTGGCGTAGGGCATAGCTGAACTTCTTTACTTTCATTTTTAAAGATTTAACTCACATTCTATTTAACTCTGAAGTCACACACCCCCCAAAATCTCATTTTTGAGCGTGCATTATACAGTTCAAATACATACTATAATCTTCCAATCCCACTGTTGGATGATTCTCAAATTTTAATAAAATGTGTGCTCTTGAGTTGGGAACAGACTTGTACGGCTACTTTCTAATTTGATATATTCTATTTCTGGTAATCTCAATCACAGTGGAAAAACCCACTAAAATTGAGAGCTCCCATCTACAGTACCCTGGGCACTAAAGGGTTAAAAGCTATTGGGATCTCAATTTGAAACTTTCTACATACAACAAATGTTAAATATATGGCACCGTATCTACTATGCCCTAAATCCTTTAAGGGTTAACCCTTAAAGGATTTAGGACATAGTAGATACATTACCGTATATTTAACATTCGTTGTATGTAGAAAGTTCCAAATTGGGATCCCAATAGCTTTTAAGACCATGTAGACATGAATTTTGACTTCACTTTTGATATGAAACTCATAGGAGGTGTAGAACCATTCTAAATACAATGAAATACGACCGTATAATATTGGCCGGAACGACCAATCTGGACCTTTAAGAGTTAATTGAATAAATGATTTGAAACTCATGTTCAAATAAATAAGAATGTATTGTTATAATTTGACATTTAACCCCTAAACGTCCCAGAGTCCAGAAACTGGATCACGAACAGATTCAAAGTCTTCTCACGTTCTCATCAATGCTTGGATGAAACTCATCCAATTTTTTGGAGATTCTTCACCAAGTTGTTGTTCTATCTAATGGCTGGATTTAGTCATACTAGAGTACATATTTTTCTAAAATTACAAATGTAGAAGTATGTCAAGTCGTTGACCAAGCCAAAATTGCATTGACTCTACTTCAAAGTGGAATCGTGAAAAATAAGGTCATAAATTTAAGAAACACAAAAATTTCAAAGTATCACCACATTTAAGAGTATCTTATTTCAAAACTCATTCCAACAAATTTTACTCAAGAATTATTGAAATTTAGTTTGCAATTGAATTTAGAAGGAATTTTTAATTTTAACTTTCAAATTTTATAATTAAATATTGGTGATTGTATTAGTGAATCAAACCGTACGGATGGAATCTAAAATTCAAAATCTATCAATTTCATATGTCTATCAATTCTTCTAAATAGTAGTTTATAATGCTTTTTCTCAAATTGTCAATTCCAGGGACACAGTGCTACGTTTAGGGGATAATATATTATTTTGGAATATAATAATATGTTTCTAAATAAATTAGATTAATTAAAAAAAAACACAAACAGAAGGAATCATGTGTAAAAATATATTACAAACAGAAGAATTCAAAAAAAAATTTACCTAAGCTAGAGAGAATTGCTAGTTTATTAATTCTCTTGTGTTGAAGAGAATTTTTGTCAGTTAATTTTTGTGTTGAAGAGAATTTCTAAATTTTTGTCGTACGGTGGGGGTTATCAAGTAGGTTATCATACATAACTAGTTGTTCACTTTTCAATCACAACTCTTGATCTTCATGATGCAAGTTAAGAGGAGAGAAGGTTATGAGTTGCAACTTGTGATGGCTATCCAAGTTATTTGCTTCTTTATACAACTTGCTTCTTTGCACAAATTTACAACTCCCGCTCAACCAATTTAGACTTGTGCTCCAAGGAAGGTCATATGTATTAAATAATTGACGAGCCGCGGTAGCAGCGAGTAGGTTATCATACATAAGGCAGAAGCATCAACCTGCTAGGGAACAATTTTAGTCACCTATGCAAGCACTGTTTCAACTTTGTGGGTTAACAATCGTATTATCACAACCATTAGTTGTAGCAGTTTGGTGATCAATTATGAATGCCAAGTTAGCAAATTGATTGGACTAGAAATGAAAGACAAGTATTGGTTCCCCCTACTAACACCAATAGTGGTCTATGCTGATTAAGTTTGAAAATTGAGAACAAAATCATACATTGTGACAAAATTAATTAAAAATTGAGTTTGGTTAAAAAACCCAAAGTTTTATGTGCTGCAATTATTTATCATTGAAAACTCGGGGGTGCACCGTAGTAAACATGTACGAGTATACGTGAGTGCACAGAAGGGGTATTAATTTGAACACTACCATATTACGTATACATACAATAAACACATTTAGAACCAAAAATATTCACGTATACTTACACTAAACATATATTTAAAACAAAATACATTTGTATACAAAGGTATTTAGACATATAACCTCTCGTATACAGGGGGTTTTTAGAAGGGGTCATGAACGCACATGATTCTCAAACATAATGTAGAGTGCACCCCCCGAGATTGAAAACCATCGCTCTAAATAGGTTCAAATTCTTAAAGTGATAGGTATTGGTGCCTTTACCTTAACTAGTTGTTCACTTTTTAATCACAACTCTTGATCTTCATGATGCAAGTTGAGAGGAGAAAAGGTTATGAGTTGCAACTTGTGATGGCAATGGTGACGGGTTGCCAATGGGATGAAGCCACGTTAGGGTTTGAAAAGTAAACAATTGGTTATGGTGTTCTTCAAACTTAGGATTTGTGAAAAATCATTATAAAGTACTATTTGATTGAAGTAACTTCCTGGGCTGAGTAAACTAGGAGTTGTAGTTTGGTCATTTATACATATCGCGGTAGGTAGCATATCAAGATCCCACTATGGCACTATAGCCCGTAGTTTACTTAGCCCAAGAAGCTATGTGACATAGCCTATGATAGTTGTCTCTTTGGAATTGTTAAACTAAAGTTGTGAATCATAGTAAGATTGGTTGTAACATTGGCTGTGAGTTAGTGAATGAGTTCAAAGCACATTACAAAGATTTGTTTTGGAGTACTAGGTAGTACATTACAGAGATATGATTTCTTGTAAGATTAAGTAAACTACACCGATAAATTTTGTTCTTTAGAACCAATGAGGTCGTGCTACATTAGCTCCAATTTCTTGGAATAGGCTATAAAGGAATCTTTTGAGATTGATGTACAAAGAAATTGTAGATTTTGAATTTTAGATTGCATATGTACAGTTAGGTTCACTAATGTTATCACCAGTATTTTTGAGCAAAATTAGTTGGAATGAATTTGAAATGAGATACTTTTGACATGGTGATATTTCTGAAACTTTTGTGATCCCCTAACCCTTAACCTAAGCTCCCAAGAGACCAATTTTTGATCGATGTTCATTCACACGAGCTCCCTAGGTCCAAATTTTATTTTTTTTCAAAATAAAAAAATAGGATGTCATAGATTAACGAGTCTTCCTTTGAATGCAATCAGAATTATGTTCATCCGATCAAAATTCCACTTATGGGAGTTTTTCAAAGTGAGACACCTCAATGTTGAAAGGCAACTTTAACACTTTGGTTAGGCTTGCCAAAAAATCTAAGGCAATGAGATTCATTGGGCACCTCAAGAGAACTTTTGTCCAGCTCACATAAGTTGCATGCCATGAATTGTGTGCTCTTCCAATTGGAGGAGGAGAGTTGAAAGGATAATTCAATTTTGCCCAAATCTCTTGATTCCCTTCATACCTCCATTCATTACAAGGTCTTTCAAGAAATGCTAATGAATTGAACATCTTTTCAAATTAAAACATGCATCTTGTTAACCCCTAAATGTCTATAGCTCTCTCCAAAATTTATTAAAACTTATTAAAAATTTAATATCCAATCAAACGTGACTACATCAAATCCATGTCTATATATATATATATATATATATATATATATATATATATATAATGGAAATAGTAACTCGCAACCTTGTTGAGGCCTCAAATTTCTTCTAAAGCCTTTCTAAGCAGTATTATACAATAGAATTCCATTGTATTTGACATGGTTTTACACCTCCTTTGGGTTTAAGATGAAAAGTGAAGTTAACCCTTAAGAGCGCAAGGAGCCCTTTGGGGCTATGCTTGATCATTTTAAAGTCAAACGTTGATTTTCACCTAGTTCCTAATTACAAATGAAAATGGTCCCAACTAAGAAAGTGTGGATTTGAAGCTATCTTCTACTTTCTAGTTCAATTTACGGTTCTTCAAAATTGTTAAAATTGTGTTTTTTAAAGCACTTTAAAGCTCAGAACCCTAAAATTCCAATATACTTTGCAGAAAAAGTTTGTCAGATTTCTTTTTATGTAAGCTTGAAAAGCATTCCACCTACACCTTGTTGTTCATCACTATTATTTACATATTTTTATTTAATAAAAATCAAGTTTATTTAGATAATTAAAAAAAGATTAGTGTAAATCGATTATAACAGTAAATTATATGAGAAAAATACCCATTTTTTTTACAACATTTAAAAATGTGAGAAATTGATGAGGTTTGACTGGGTAAATGTAATGTGCGCGCTTAAAGGTTAAAATTCATATCTACATGGTTTTAATGAGTTATTGGGTCTCAATTTGGAACTTCTTACTTACAACAAATGCCAAATATACGTCAACATATCTACTATCCCCGAGGGACCTTTATGGGTTAAATATACGACCTCATTTTCGAACTAAAGTCCATGCAATTCTGGTTTAGGCCTTGTGGGGTCCTTGAAGCCTATGGTCAGTTTTATAAAAATACTCCGACAGTGTAAACCCAAGTCATCCCAGGATGAGTTCATAAACCCATCACATATTTTCTTGGGCATGGGATGACGTCTTGGTCCATAGTCTAAACTGGCCCTTACCGGAATGTAAGGTTCACCTGAAAATTTATGACCTATTGGAGATATGTAGAGTATTATAGTAAAATAATTTTCTATCATATAGGGTGACAAAATAGAGCATGTAGTGTGAAAAATAGAGTTTGAATACATGGCTATAGGTTTAAGCATTTCAATTGGAATTGGCCTTTAGCACATGCAAGCAAGTCCAGTACAAAACTTGTGAAAAAATAAATAGAACAAGTCATTATTACAATCACCCATATTGCAACCCAAGACTCAAGAGCTGGTATCAAGTAGAACAGTCTTTACTTAGCAAAGTCATGTATAAATTAATACCTTCTGCAACTTGAAGGAGAATGAATACTTGTGCTCAATTTTATATATATATAATCAGTACCAATACATTTTCCTTTGAAAATTGTCATGTTCGATAAAATTGTGACTTTTCAAGAAATTGGCACTATTTCATAAGCATGTCTAGAACCTCAAATCTATACCAGCTCTAATTTTCAGAGTTTCATGTAATTGAATATCACAATTATGGTGCTTTGAAACACTCTATTTTAATGAACATGACTGAGGTATATTCACACCAAGAATAATATCTCAACCCTGAGAGAAACAAAATAACTCTACTATTCTAACTCTCGGTCATAGGGGAATTCTACAGTTAGAAGTTGTAACTTGAATTTGCATGCTAAAATCATGCTATTGTACAATTGCAAAGAATTCACCAGCCCTGCTCATGCACAAGCACATATTCTCTACAAATAGAGTGCCAAAATTCTTAAAATTTTCACCAATTTTTAAAACTACTATTTTAAGTACACTCTTGATTCTGTTTAGAGTGTCAATCTAGCGTCACAGTCGTGTATGAAATCCAAAGGAAGTAAATGATGTTCATCAATAGCTGCACTAATTCATGACGCTTGAATTAGCTTTAAAGCTACAAAAGTGTATCTTACACTAAATAGAATGAAGAGTACCGAGCCTCTGACTTGCCTAGCTTACAACATTCACAATGAGAAATACAGACAAAACGATGGAAGTTTTCTAACAAGAATATTTGCATGATTTACATTAATCTGTGCAAACTCTTAAACCCTTTGTATATGTTCTTTACAAATCTTAAAAATACTGGTACAATACAAAGAATCTGACCTGGAAGACGTGGAAGAGACCAAAAGTTGGTGGTGGAGACAAACGGGAGTCATAGCAAGTGCAACACACTCGGGGTATCACGGCGCTTTCTTCCCATTCTCGAGAATGGGTACGTGGCAATTTCTCCTTGAATTGTGGAGGACCCATTCTTTGAAGATTGAGAAACTTCATTCTCCTCCTCCTGAGGTGAAGAATGGACGTGAAGATTGAGAAGCTTCATTCTCCTCCTTGAGGTGAAGAATAGGTGTAAAGATTGAGAAACTTCATTCTTCTCCACATGTGAAGTCCCCCAGTTCACTACTGTTCTCATTCTTCACACGCATTCAAGGGGTGTCATGGCTCGGTTCATCCACGATTGGCTCCTGATTTCTCTCCCCAGATTCTCAATCTACTCAGAATCAACTTCTCGAAAGCACTGTGATACACCCTACTGTAAACTTGAGACTTGAAGCCACAGGTAAGATAAACACACTGATATTCTAGCCAAAGACAACTCCCAATCACTACAGTAGTGGGAGTTTTGTTTTCCTGTCAAGTCAAGTGGTTACAAATACTTAATATCATTAGAAGTTGAACCATCAAGCTCATGGTTGTAGAATGAGTTCAACAGATAATACTAACATTATCATCTAGGATGTTTTATGGACATTTCGGTCAGCATCAAAAGTGTGACTAGTATCAAAATGTCTTCAGAGACCAGGTGTGCATGACTGGCATTAAGCGACTCCTCTTGATGCTGGAAAGAAAATTATTTGAGCCACCTGCAATGCGTGAAAGCTTCAGAAAATAGCTTGTTGGTTGACCATGAAACAATCACTTCAGGAGTTGAAAGACTGACACTCTTACATAATTTTCATAGGCTAGTTTAATTGGAAGAAAAAAAGGCAACTAGATCCATATATGGTCTTCATAGCAAACTACTGAAGTAAATTTATTGTTAACCCCTAAGGGACTAAGAAACTCGAATTCAGCCTCATGTTTTTTTTATATATAAGCAATTTTAAGTAGGTCTTATGTAGACTACTTTTTGTTCAAATCTATTTATCAACACATGCAACGTCTTTCACTAATTCCTGTGATATACAATTAGATTCCACCTGAATCATATTTTCCACAACACGATTGATTGCATTTGTCATTTCAAAACCATGAATCCTTGGTCCTTTAGGGTTAAGTGGAAAATGAGATTGAGGGTGGAAAATGAGATCGAACCTGTTTTGAATGAAGCACTGAGAAGAAGCCCTATCTCCTCCGACCTCTTTTAAGAAGATGATCCATTTTGGGACTCAATCTTGCTACCTTGCATCAAGAAAGTCTTCTACTTGCTCTGTGACCCTAGAAGACTCTATGAATTTTAGGGTTTAGGGTTTAGGGTTTAAGGAAGTGCCCAACTTCCAAATGAATAAAACCCTTTCTCAAACAGATGGACATTTCTACTTTGGAGAAGAGTTGTCATTCGGTTTTTCTTCTCGTTTCTTCTTTTTCTCTCTTTTTCTCTTTTTTTTCCTCCTCTTTCCTCATCTTCAGTTCTCTCAGAAACTCATTGATGTCAAAGACTGTAACGAAGAGAACGGTAATGACCAAGAAACCACAAAGAAGAAATTTTTTGAATCCAGTCAACAAGGGGAGGGCAGGCAAGAGGGACAATACGGAGGAGAGGCCCCAAGGAGAGATGAGCAAGCAAAGAATCAAGAGTCGTGAGCAAGTGAAGAAATAACCCGATTGCCCGTCACGGGAACAACTCACTAACGCCGCAAGCGATAACGCCATAAGGCATTGGGACAAATATTCATCGTTAGGCCTTGTAAGTTGATGAGGTGGAACGAATTTCGTTGCAGGCAACGGACTGATGGACCGATCCAGGGCTTTGCAAATCCTTCGAATGATATCATCTTCTTCCTTCTGCAGTTTCCTAGCCTCGTCTTCTTTCGAATTTGCCTGATCAAAGTCGGCTTGAGATGGAGCAATCGGCTCGGACAAAGGTAACGCAGAGATCAACTCGGGAGTAGTCTTTGGATATGGCGGATTGATGTAGTTCAGCTTATCGGTAGCTGAATGGTGGGTGGCACCAGAAAACCCTAACCCTAAAGCTGGCTTCAATTGCTCCTCAAAGAGCAGCTCCTGGATGCGAGAACGATTGCTGGCATACTGGAGAATCCTTACACCCTCATCTAATATTGTCATTGCTTGAATCCTCAGTGCAACTTCCTTGCGTTGCCCTTTCGACATTTTCCTTAACCTTTCGATTTGCTCCTCAATGGACACGAATGGGCTTTTCTCTCGATCTGCTTCCTTAGATCTTAACTCGAAAGCAGTGTTCCAACACTTGGCAGCATTTTCATTATCTTTCTTCGTTGCATACCAACGACCAAGCTCCACATGTGCCCTCCCAAAATCAGAATCAAGTTCAATGGCTTTCGTGTAGAAATCGAAAGCGGTATCCAAATTTTGTTCAACACCTAAACCCAACTCAAAACAATAACCCAACCGCCAAGCTGCCTCTGCACAATCAGAGCTGTGCAAAATTCGAACCGCTTTCTTATAGTCACGTCCAAAGCTTGTTGTCCAATCTCCAAAGTAATTTGCTGCTTGGATCATTTGTTTTTCTCTTTCAGAAGTCGAAAGATCTCCCCACTTGTTCAAATCAGTAGCTTGCATAACCACATGCTCATACATCTCATCAGTAATGTTACTCCAACGTTCAGATGTGTTTTTCTCAAGGCAATACCCAAGGCCAAGATGAATTACCCTCATTCGTGCAAAATACGCAAGGATGCTTGACAAATTCACTTTTGCTCCATCCCACAATTGAATCTCCTTCAAGTAGTATAAGAACTCACAAATCTCTGCAAATCGCTGAGGTCGTTTCTCTGGAGTTCCATCCCAACATCGTTCCAGGTATTTGGATAACAAAGGAGGGCAAGTAGAAGGAAGTTCAGGTCTCAATCCTTTCCTAACTTGCTTTTTGAAACTACTTGGAGCATCCGATAATTCGACGGGATACGGTGCTCCCCTGATTAAAACCTCAGCACAAGTGATTGCAAAGCTGAAAATATCAGCAGCTATTGTGTATTTCTTCGAGGTATCCCCACGTTGTTTGATCATTTCTGGAGCCATATAAACCGACGTCCCCTTGTTTTGAGTCGTGTATACGGTGTGTTTAGCTTTGTACTTGGATTCACCGAAATCTGCAACCTTCAGTATGAAGCAATCCTCATGGCCTTTGCATTGGCATTTATTCACTAGAACGTTCTGACTCTTCAAGTCCCGGTGCATCACTAAGCAATCGTTCAAGTGTTTCATGCCTTTTGCAATTTGTAAAATGAGATTGATGGTATCACCTTGTAGGTTTGTTTCTAGATCTCGCACAAAAGAATGTAAATTCTTTTCCATGAGCTCCATGACAATTTTGTAAAATTTCTTGCCAGTTCCATGACCCAACACTCGAACAATATGCGGATGCTGTAGTTTTGAAAATTCACCTTCTGCTTGGCCTTTCATTTCTCCTCCTGTCGTGAATACTTTGAGCGCTACATCTAACCCCTCCCACTTCCTTTTATAAACCGTGGCAAATGCACCTTTTCCCATTACATCATCCTCGTCTATGTTAAAGCTCGCATGGCCTATGTTGCTCTCAATTTGATCTTGCCCTTGCAATTTCCTCAAAATGAAACTCGCCAATTCATGATTCCCCTCGCGAGACTCAATATATTCAACAAGAGCTTTCATCAGGGACTCTTGATCCATTGCTTCCATCTCCCTCTGTGAGCCTTCCAATTGTTTCAAGTTGAATCTTTCAGCCAGTTGTTTATCATCAGAGATTCGTTTTGATAGACTCCAAAGATTGGCGATCATGTTGCGAACTACACCAAGGATCCATTGAAACTCTTGGAGGTTTAGGGAGAAAGATGTTACCACTTCCCATTGAGGGTGCTTCTCATTAACTCTCTGTGACGTCGTCAATGACATTGCAAAGCTCTGAATCCACTGCTCTTTTGTACATTCCTCAACAAGAAAGACTCCATGTTCCATAACTCTTCGCAACTCCACAAACGCTGGCTTCAATTGTTGCAAATTCTTCTCATAAAGAGGTCCATTCACAGGGATATCTGCATAAGTTTCAGGGTCCGCAAACAGAACTTCACACTGCAAGTAGCTCTCAATCAAATGCTTACATTGATGATGATTGAACTTGATCTTGGACTCTGAATTCAACAAGTGATCCCTCAACAATACCCGTTTCTCTCTTTCTTCTTCCAAGTCCTTCATGAAATTCTCTTTGGCTCGACGGAATTCTCGCTTTCGATCCTCCTTTGCATTCTCTATCTTCTCAATGTTGGGAAACCTTGAATCATCAATCTCCATTTGCGATTCAATGAAATGAAGAGTTAATTTGTCCACAGAATTCTCATTAGTCCTCATACCAGTTTCATGAGACCTGGCACTCATCGATTCAGAGCTTGAACCAACTTGTGGTGTGCAGTCTCCTGATCCAGAATTTGTGCTATCCTCAGTGATTTCGGTATCCTGAGAGTTATCACTGGTCCGTGAATTTCCCTCCGGAATTGCTTCCAACTTCATATCCATCTTCATGAACTCACTTGGTGCTCGAATCACCCCCCTTCCTTCACTGTTCTCATCCTCCTCCACTTTTTCAATATGAGAATCTTCCACCACCATGTCCTCCAAAGCCTCGTTGTCGGTAACCTTGCAAGCATCCGAAAACCTGATTTTCTTAGGTCGAATCACCTCCCTTTCTTCATTCTTCTCATCCTCTTCCACCTTTTCGATATGAGAATCTTCCACCACCACGTCTTCCAATTTACCAAAAACCTGGTTGTCCGTATCATCCAAAAACCTGAGTTTTTTAGGTCGAATCACCTCCCTTTCTTCAGTCTTCTCATCCTCTTCCATTGTTTCAATATGAGAATCTTCCACCACCATGTCTTCCAATTTCTCCAAAGCCTCGTGGTCTGTAGCATCCAAAACCCCTCTTTTGTTGGCTTGAATCACCTCCCTTTCTTCATTCTTCTCATCCTCTTCCACCTTTTCAATATGAGAATCTTCCACCACCACGTCCTCCAATTTCCCAAAAACCTGGTTGTCAGTATCATCCAAAACCCCGCTTTTTTTGGCTCGAATTACCTCCCTTTCTTCGGTCTTCTCATCCTCTTCCACCTTTTCAATATGAGAATCTTCCACCACCATGTCCTCCAATTTCCCAAAAGCCTTGTTGTCGGTACCTTTGTTGTCGGTAACCCCACTTTTATGGGCTCCGTCACCACCAGTCTCATTCTCCTTGTCCATTTCTATATACTCGAGCCAAAATTTACTCTGATCTCCAGGTAAATGAGCTTTGAAATCAAAGAGTGGCCGTCCCACCACACTCACGTGACGAATGCTGTAAGAAGACGCCACAATGTTGTGAGCACCTAAAGGCTAAAAAAAATTGAGTCATTAATTTTGAAATTATCCCAGTCTACGTTCATGCATGCATAGCAAAGTTACAAGGTGCTAGTATAATAGCCCAAGATGAAGTTAACCCCTAAAGGACCAAGGATTCATGGTTTTAAAATGGCAAATTCAATCAATTACATTGTGAAAAACATAATTCAGATGGGACCAACTTTTATATCACCGAAATCAGTAATGAACATTGCGTACGTTGGTCAAAAACAAATTAATTTGAACAAGAGGAAGTCTACGTGGGACCTACTCAAAACAGCTAAATCTATAGATCTCACTATTCATCTTGGTCCTTCAGGGGTTGGTGTGTAAGGTGCTCAAAGGCATAATCTAATCAAACATATACCGGTATGCACCACACAAACAAGTAAAAAAAGAGGCTCAAAAGACACTAGAGAAACCACTATAATTGGTTTATAGTGTATGTGCAAATACCAGATATAGTAAAGTTGATCCAGTTGCTGAGTCTGCACGCGACCCAGAAATTCCGCTTGAAGAACACCTCCAATACACAGAATAGGTCGTGGCAACTTGAACACTTGTATGGATCCCACCTTCACATCATCACAAAGACAACCAAATTGACCTCAAATTACTCTAAATCCTACCTGCATGGACTAGAGAAAGCTAAGAAAAATATATCCCTGAACAAGTCATTAGCCTCAAAATACCAATCTCTATTGTCAGATGCACAAATGAGAGGAACCTGTTCCATGGGGAATTCCTCTGATTCGTATGTCCACACGTAGTCTTTTCCATTTGCGGAATCACAA
Organism: Pohlia nutans; assembly: GCA_022496805.1. NCBI lineage: Eukaryota > Viridiplantae > Streptophyta > Bryopsida > Bryales > Mniaceae > Pohlia > Pohlia nutans. The sequence goes on along the minus strand of CM040091.1, from coordinate 11,813,151 downwards.
TCAGTTCTTGCATGACCGAGACGAATTTGCACATGCCGAGCTGAGTATATGGGCTGCCCTTGTTGGAGAATAGCTGCAACAGAGATAGAATGGATGCCCGTTAATACAAACATATTTTTTTAATTGAGTAGAAAACCAATTGATGCAACTACAACATAACACTCTTTAAAGTTGTTCTATGAGTGCAACATAACATTCTCACGTTGTTTTATGAGTGCATCCATAGATCTTACTATTCATCTGATAACATATGAAAAACCCAGTATATAATTTGGATTCAATCAATATGCCGTACAACAACATTGCTTACTCACAAGTTGCAATCTTAAAAACTACAGATGTCCCTCTCTATTATGACATGTTTGGGAAGCCCTAACTTCAAGGTGGCAGTCACAGAAATGACTAGTCACATGTGTATTGCTTGAAACAATAATATATATCATCATATTATGGACTGTCACATTATGGAGGGTAAATTGTTCTGTCAAAGAGGTATGAAAATTATTGATGTAAGGGGCTTCCTTCTTCCAAAAAAATCAGACTCAAGAGATAAGATGTGTGTCAAAGAAAGAATTAAAGCACCCTGATTTCTTCATAGGAGCTTCTTTCAAATAACATATGGTCATCATGCCAATCACCGTGCACCTTTGCCACAGAACCATGCACCTTGTTGATCGTTTTATTTGCATTGAAATGCACGGTGATTGGCAGTGTACAGTTATTAGCATATCTACAATAACTGCACTTCAAAAACATGGAAGAGTTCAACAAAAACACACACAATAAGCTCTTCAGTAAAACAAGATACAAGGAGGAGAGTTTTGAAGTAGTACCTTGAAAGGGCTGAATGCAAACTTCATGGACCATGCACAGGGGCGACACCAGCTGGTACGTGAGAGTCTCAGGGCAATTGACATCTTCCTGACCAGTACTTGACCAGTAATAAGATGGAGTTTGATCAGGAGGCGTGGGATGTAAGGTGTGAACTATACTCTTTGCAGGAGCACTGTCGGTGGCAGGAGCACTGTCGGTACTGGAAGCACTAACAGCCTCATGAATGCAGCTTTGATCAATCAGGGGCTCCTCCTTCAGTTCTTGAAAGAGATGTCGGTATACACATTCTTCCCTCTCCAAGCTTGGTTTCAAAGTTGAGCCAGTAGCCCTCGTTAAGTCCGCTTCCCTGACCTCTTCAAACACTTCCAACTCTGGAAACTCCTTCAAACAGCGTTCCTTCCACACCTGGCCTTCCCAATCTGAGAGTTCCAACAACATCAGAATTGTTATTGTGACATAAGATAGAAACACCAAATTCTGTCCATGAAACCATCCCATAAAGTGCTTTTTGAACAATCTCCATATTTGACCCTTACAGGACCATGGATTTAAAATGACAAATTCAATCGATCACATTGTGAAAAAAACATTTCAGATGGAACCAAATTTTATATCACTGGAATCAGTGAAGAACATTCTATGTGTTGGTCAAAGAAAAAACAAACTTAAACAAAAGAAAGTCTATATAGAACCTACTCTAAACTCCTAAAAGAAACATGAGGCTCAATTCAGGCTTTTTGGTCCCTTAGAGGTTAACTTTCAAAAACCTCCACAGACAACAAACAAGCTCGGGGGAGTCACTTCCAAAAAATTATAATTGGCGTGCAAAACAATATAGGGTGCAAAAAAATCTTTGAAGGTAATCTTTATACACTAATATAGGATGCTCAAAATTGATTACAAGAATTAAAATGAGAATATTCTTTTAATAATATTAATTATAGTAAGAATTGCTTTTATTATTTTTTTAGCATACCTCTAAATACTTTGTTGCCGCAAGTGGTACCTAAAAAATACAGAGTGACGTCCCCGAGCAAACGAGAGATGCATATGAACATTCTCATTAATCTGCAAATTCCTACAACACTGAGGTATACAAACTAGATGTACTCACCCATTGCAACGAAGCTCCGTTTCTATCGCACCGGCGTAGGCCTCCAACCATGGAGGACACAGACCTGGACCTGGAAAATCACGTTTGTGCAAAATTAAACCCTAACATCGAAAAGACGTCAAAAGAAATGTAGAATTCCTTCTTTAAAGAAGTAAACACAAGATTTCTGATATCAGATGCCCGAAACAAGTTTCGATATCATACCCTGGTTCTTAAACGGAACGGCTGCAGTATCCTCACACATGACAAGAAAAACTTGCAATCCAAATACAGAAAAGAATTGATTTAGTCAAATGTTCTTTAAGGTCTATTGTAAACTCGATCCAATACTTACCAGTAGGTGCTTAGTTTTCTGATCTCCTTCCACTTCACAAGTATCATACACGCTCATAATTTAGTGTTATGTGGCACCACTTCCTCCGCAGGCTAAAATCCAAAACCAGAGCTCCATTGTCAGATCCTTTCCAAACAAAACATGCTTAACAAGTTACTTCCACAGATGTTACAATTATCACACAGATGGAATTAATACCTGTTCAACAAGATCTGATTCTCTTCAAAAACAACCTAACGACGTTGAAGCTAGTTGCTGAACAAGTCAACCACATGCTAATTAAACAATATATGCAGATTATGGAATACCTTGGTTAGAAAGAAAGTTTGAAGTGAAAACATTAATTAATTCCAGCTACGAGGCTAATGGAGATTCTGTGGCTACGTGAATGAAGAGAGAAACCCTGGCATGGCAGTCCGCACCAAGTGGAAGCTGTTTTAATTCGCACAGGATCGACCGATTCAGCAAAGAAAACAAAGATCGGACGCAGCTGAAGAGACAGACGGTAGTAGCGTGGAATCGAAAGGGGCGGACGATGGCATCGAAAGGGGTGGAGCTTCGACATTCCTGCACTGACAGCCCTTCTCGTCTGCCTTCGCAGCCCTGCTGCTGCTGCAGTAAGTCTACTGTAGGATACCAGCAAGTCTAGGATACCAGTCTACAGAATGCCCTTATACCATTTGACCCAACCCTTACACGTCCCATGGGGATAGTAGTAAAGGTAGAGGCCCCCGGCGGAGGGCCTCACATGTTTTGAGAGACCGGAGGAGCCCCGGGAGGGCGCCAGCCGGGACGGGCAACGTAGGTCTCTCCAAACGCGTGCAGGCCCGGAGGGCGGGGCCTCTACCGGCCTAAAACACACTGTGAAAACCTACCCGTGCAATTTTGAGCTGCCCGTGCAATTTTTTTGCACCGTGAGGAAATCGTGAGTCCCGAACGGTATCTCCCACTGGTGAGGCGCCCGGAAAACATAAGGGATTTTTCCACAGCGTGCTTTAGAGTACGTTTTCGTATAATTGGCATTTGCTACCAACAAAAAGTTCTAAATTAGGATCTCAATAACTCACTAGAACCGCATTGATTTAAATTTCAACTTCTTTGTTGAACTCAAATCCATTAAAGGTGTGGATTCATTCCAAGTACAAGAAATATATGTTGTATTCTACTTGCCGCAAAGGCATTTTCAAACGTTTAAGGGATAACGTGCCGTTGCGGCCACTAGAATACAGTGTATCTTGGTTGTATTTGGAATAGATTCACACCTTCAATGGGTTTGAGTTCAAAAGAGAAATTGAAATTTAGGTCAACATGGTTCTATTGAGCTATTAAGATCCCAATTCAAAGTTTATTGTTGGTAGAAAATCTCAATTATACAACAACGTATATACTATCCCGATGGGACGTTTAAGGGTAGCTCCCCACACTACAATTACCTGGTCAAACCTCATCAAATCATCACATTTTAAAATATATCATATTTTTCTGGTACTTTTCTCACATAAGGTAATGTTAAACCAATTTACTCTGATTTTTTCATAACTACGTAAATAAAAACAAATTTTATAAGAATTTAAAAGCTTTTTTCTTGTAAAAATCAGAGTAATTACAAAAAACCTTAGAATGGTTTGGTTTCTTTTAGGGGAAATGTAAATGATAGTGATGAAGAAAAAGGTGTCTTTTGAGCTTACGTAAAAGAAATTCGATAGAAAAAAAACATCTTTTCAGTGTCTATTGGAATTTTAGGGATTTGAGCTTTAAAGTGTTGTAAATAACACAGTTTTAACAATTTTGAAGAATAGTGAATTGGACTAGAAAGTAAAAGGTAGCTCCCCACACTTTCTTACTTGTGACCATTTGAAATTTGAAATTGGGAAATAGGTGAAAATCAGCGTTTGACTGAAGTTAAACAATCAAACATGGTTCCAGAAGGTTCCTTGCACACTTAAGGATTAAGCTGATGTGTTGGAATTTTTTTTAATTGAATTGGTGTAGTTTTTGATTGATACTAGTATTGGTCTTGTATCAAAAGGGTCTCAAAAAAATCCACGCCCTAAGTACATTTGATCGTCTCAAGGACCTCAAACGGATATCTAGAATGCCAGACCATTACTAGGTGATACTTGATCGACAGCTCATGACAAATACTATTATTTTTTAGCCCGAATGATGTGAATATTTCCTTATAAGGGCTCAAAGCATAGACCATAATCCTTGAGCCGGAAAAGAGAACCCTCTTGAACTCCAACATCTTCTTTTTCAAACCATATCATCAATCCGAAACTTGTATTGGAATTAGTACGATCTTTATGATCTGCATTAAAAAAGTTACACATTGTAGCTCATAAATACCATACACTCATAGTTGGTAACTTATGAACAAATTAGTTTTGCATACATAGCAAAATGCCTACAGGTGGACTATGGCACTACGGTCCTTTTTCAAAGGCAAAAAGAAGCCAAAATTATACGTAGGCTTAAAAAGTAACATTGTGAGCCACAATTGACATGTGTGTTGACCGTCACTGGTGTGGCTCAGGTTGGGATGTTGTCGTTAGGTTCTCCTTTCTCCCGGTTCTCTAGTGAAATTATCAGGGGAAGATGGTTTTCCTAATGACATGTTAAAGAGTTTTTAATGGCTTTGTCAGTTTAAACATTTCCATGGCCCTGTGGACTCGTGTACTACCTATGGTTCTCTCGTGCTGCTTACGGGTTAATTTGAGGTCTTGCACGAATAGACGCTGATGGTACCTAAGAATATGTGACCAAGGGAAATGGAGCAAGAGAGGGATGGACCATGGTCTGTCCCTCTCTTGCAGGAACGGTCATCTATCTTGCGGCGATGGGAAGCCCATCCTGTAATCCCCACCTAAACATGATCATGCGCTGAAATGCGATATATATTTAAGTTGAAGATTCCAAAGCACAACATTTTTGTCATTGTTTGGATGAAAGTGCCTTATAGAAAATAATTTTATGAATGAGCATATATTTATATATTTATATATATATTGATGATTCTATCCATTATTCTATAACCAACTAAAGTCAAGGGTGTGTCTCACTCTACCCAAAAATAAAAATAAATAAAAAACTAGCTTCGTGCGCTTCCAATTCTAGTATATCAACAATTACCACCCAAAGATTCCAAACCCAACCACTTGTCATTCAATCATACGCTTTTACAAATAGGTTGAATTGGGTCATTTAACCCCTAAACGTACCGATCCTTTGAACACAAGTAGATGCTAGTATGAAAAATAGATTTTAGCATAGCTCAAATGTACAATAAGTGTACATGAAAGGACCATTGCATGCATGAAATCTACCCAACAAATTTGACATATTTGCATTTGGAGGCCTCTCCAATATTATGGACATCTTCCCATCACAAGAGATTTACTCTCATTGGTAGAGAACTTTATAGGCTTGCAAAGGTGACTTGGATGAAAGTCATCCGATATTGTATGAAAAAGTTACAGGACTTTGAATCCATTCATGATCCAATTTCTGGACGTTGTGACGTTAAGGGGTTAAGACACAATTAATGATATTTTGGTGTTGGAAAAAACATCACCTATATATGACAATGCAAGTGGGGTATGACTACCTATTCACTTTCAAAATTCATATAAATTACATTTTGATTGAAAGAGATACATTTATTTATGAGTCATATTTGTTTATCAAACAAAAATAGTCTCAATTTAATTTTTTTTAATTTTAACATAGTAGCTTAACTAAATGACCGATCGACCATTTCTTGGTCGCAGCCCAAACAGCAGTGACTGCCTATGGGCAAGAAATGACATTTTTCAAGTTTTGATTTTTGTTTAAATTGGAGGTCGAGATCATGTTTTAGTGCGTTTGATACATTTCATTTGCAACATTAATTCTTTTGAAATTGATTACGAATAAGATATTGACAATCTATAGATGAAATTTGTTGTGATGGGTTGAAATGTAATACTCCAAGTGTAGTGGATTTTGGAGATTTTTTGGTTGCTTAAATTTACAAGTTTGTTTTTTCAAGAGCACTTTTGATTTGTTCTGAACTAAGATCGTAAATTTTTTTGGTGAATCATTCGAACATGAAATGAAGCATAAAAATTTCACAAAATCATTCCCTTTCTAATCAGTTCACACGTGCATGAGGCTAAAATACACATTTCTTTAAAATTAAACCACATTTTGATAAAACTAGACTACCAAACTAGAAAAGTGATAGTGTCGCCCTTCCCAATAAAGATAAATCCCCAATATTTTTACAATGCTCTCAGTTGTGGAATAAAAGCACTGCAGAAAATTAGGGACCTATTTCTATTGAGAAGGGCAAATACTCCCTATCACTTTTTCAGTCTAGTAGTCTAGTTTTATCAAAATGTAGTTCAATTTTAACAAAATTTGCATTCTAACCTACCATAGAATTTTGTGGTATTTTTTACTTGCAAATAGTGCATGACTAATGATAAATCTAAATTCAATTATGTAATCAAGCAAAAAACAAGGACTTAGGCAATCAGGGGTTAAGCACTCCCTCTATTCAAAAATAATTGTCCTAGTTTTTGACTTTTTTTTTTTTTTGCAATATTTGTTCTATGTTCTGTGTTTCAAGCGTGAGCTTTGTTCACTTTAAACAGGGCGGACAATGAGAATGACACAAAAACTACATACTGCTATTAAAGATGAACCATTTTTTGAGAACTAAAACGACTTTCTAGCAAAAACAATTAATTTAATTAAATCAAAACACGCTAAAAACTACGACAATTATTTCCGGACAGAGGAAGTATTCTTTATTGAATCTAGACGGCAAACCAGCTATACAATTGTACAGTCGGGTACAACATGCTTACGAATTTTTCAGATAGATAGATAGATAGATAGATAGATAGATAGGTAGCTAGGTAGGTAGCTAGGTAGCTAGGTAGGTAGATAGATAGATAGATAGGTTCCTTTTTAGCAAGGGGCCGGCGTGAATGAAGTGTCCGTTCGTAATGCCAATGATCCGATGCCCACCGGACAGGGGGAAATTTGGACAACACTACTCTCCCCTTTTGAGGATGGATACTATAGTGACACACTATGCTACTAGCTAGCTAGCCACTAGTGCCTTGGACATGGTATCCCCCCAAAGGGCTTTGAGGTACCCATACAACAAGGTCCAAGGACGCCCACCATAGTTGGGTGGACTATGGTGGTGAAATTTTTCAACCACTTTTTACTAGAAAGTTCAACAATGTTTAGGAAGCTCTAACTTGCCCAAAAATGAACCGATTTTGAAACCACAAATTGCATTGGAATCGCAATGAAGTGTGCTTCAACTTCATGATAAGTGAACAAAGAATAATTCAAAATCATACAACGATTTAGATTTCTTTTATACACTATCTATTATTTCGTAGTGAACCTTTGAGAGATAGTCAAAGATTTCTTGCATTTAAGTACAAAATAAGAAAGAAATCATACAAGTAGTTCAAGTGGTGTGAAATCAAGTATCTTTAAAGCAATTGTGAAGGTTCATTTCTAATATGTACCATTAAATACAAGTTGCAATTTTCACAAATGGTGGCAATAGTGAATGGTAGATAGCATATAGAAAACATCAAAAAAATTGTATGATTTTCAATTACATATGTGTATTTGTATTGATGATAAAGTAGACTTTAGTGTGATTCCAATGCAATTTGAAATTTGAAATTCCGTTCATTTGTGAGCATACACGGGCCTTCCAAAGTTCCCACAAATCTCAACTGGATTCAAAAATTCGTGACTATCTTGTAGCCGACTGTACACTCAAGCCAATGATTATTGTTTGCAATTGGATTCATTTGCTAAATTGAAATAAACAAATGGCTAATTGCGTAGACTCTGCCTTTGTATTTACCCTAGATTTACTTTTACACCTTGTTTGTACTGTTAAGCCATGTAACTCCTTAAAAACAAAGCATTTTCGTAGTCTCCCCTTGTCGGACAGAGACAAAACAAAGCTCATGATACCTCCGTCAGTAGAGGAATGCAACACCACTTTCATTGGGCCCAATCCACATGGCATGAATAACACTAAGATGGGCTCATTTTTTGAGTAAGGACCTACGCAAATTTCCTTACATTCACTACAAGGTAGGAGCATCTGATTCCAACAGTGTACCCAACGCCAATAATTTCTAGACATGACATTCATTTTAGAACCTAAATCTACGTACCAACAAACCTGCATAACCCCGAGATCTAACACCCCTCCAGTCACACAAACGTGTGAGTACAAAAAGCAGCTCAATCTTGTCAAGAGTGATGTTCACTGAAAGAAAGACCTGTGTCCAATTCTGTGCATCAGATTCACAATATACAAAAGCCAAGAGAATCCATTTTTGTCAGCAGACAGTATAGCATTTTTGCTACTTTTCCATATCAGGGTAATACACATGTGCTACCTAGGTGCTACTCCTGGGTGATACCTAGGTTTAAAGTGGCTATACATCTTGACTCCATGTAGGAAATCTGGCTATTATATTTTTCTCCAAAATCCTTTGTATCAATGTAGCAAATTGGCAAAAATTACCAACAAAAAAATCACTACTGTAAACACACAATGCTGAAACTCGTGATTGGGCTTACTGCATTTATCTAGTGCTACCTATTAAAGCGGGACAGGCGAGCCTGTCTGAGCTCTTCTCTGGAGATTGGAGATAAAGATCTGCCTCTCCTACTTGGCATTGGTGGGGCTGACGGGGCTAAATCGTCTGCATCATCAGGCCTTTGACCTCGAAGAGTGCCACACATCTCGCAAGCGTCCACAGACGGGGCATTATCATAAGTACAACTCCTGCAACTCCACACATTGCTTGTAGAACGAGTATCTCGTCTAGATCCAGCAGTTCCACGGCCGAATGAACGAGGCCTAGGTCCCCTCAGGAACCACCAAAGGCGCCTGACAGGCCACGACAACACTCCCAAAATCCTCGAGCTGCTGCCGGGAGCATTCATGTAGATCACCCCTGCCAAAATGCCACACAGGTGACCAAGGAAGGAGGTGCCAGGGACGAACATCTGAATGACCAGAAGCTCCACCCAAGCAGCGTAGCGTGAGGGCACGAGAATTCCATACACGTTTGTGTGGCTGGGAGAGTTGTAGTTCAGCACCACCTTCAACGCAAACAAAACCCCTGAGAATCCCACAGAACATTCCGAGTAATACGAGGCTGGAGAATCTGCAAAATGGGCCAGGAGTGAGGACGATGCCACTACAAGGCTGTGCGAGAGACCCAGTAGTACAGCTACCATCGTTGCGAACTTCTGGCTTCCCATCGTTTCCTCCAATTGCACGCCTTTCCACATTAATGACATCATGTTGTAGATGAGATGCGTTTCGTCTACATGGTAAAATGCTGATAACCAGAGCCGCTTCAAGTCCCAGTCCTGCACGTTCAAGGCATAATTCAAAATATGATCAAAGGGTTCTACACACTCAGACTTATTGTTTCAACGGCACTGGTTGCACAGCTTAACTGCTAAGCACCACAATCAAGTGATCCTCCACATACAAAACATCAGAATCTCTCACATTGGACATGGATTTGGAATACAAATTGTTCCATTCACTAGATCATAATGCCAAAAACTAGAATGTCATGTCCAAAGATCACATTTCCATAACAAAAGACCACATTGCCATGACCAAAGACCACATTGCAATAACCAAAAATTGCATTGCCATAACCAATGATCATAACCTTCAGTAGGGTGGTCTTTGGCTTTGGCAACATGGTCTCTAGCTTTGGCAACATGGTTCTTTGGTCAAGGCATTTTGGATTTGGTCAGGGCATTTTGGTGTTTGGCTAGGGCAACATGGACTTCGGCTATGGCAATGTGGAATTGCACAAGGCATTTTGGTATTGGCATTATGATCTAATAAACGTAACAAATTGTATTCCATACCAGGAAAAAAAAGGCAGACAGAGGTTAGCTTCTAATCGTCAGGGAATTGACTGACCCCTGTTACCGACAGCAACTCATCTCTTACAATAAACTTGGTTGGCCTTCAATCAGCCAAGTGGTTTATGCATGATCTTACAATGGAAATGGGGTTACATACTTTCCCTTCTATAGTGGTCCAAAATGAATGATTGCATAAGAAATTCATACATAGTGGAGTTATTTGCAAAGTCCTTCAAATTTTGAAAGAGATACCTAAAATTTTGTTTTAATATAGTCTTATTTGGTCTTTCCAAATAGTTAAAAGATATGGAAGAGCTTGGTGGTCTACAATTAAGGTATTAGGTGTGTAAGAGCTTGGTGGTCTTCAAAGTCATATGAAACTTTTTTGAGCTCCTCTTTTTATGCCTAAAAAAGTTTCATATGACTTTGAAGACCACGGAGCTCTTACACACCTAAAAATTATAGACCACCAAGCTCTTTCTAAATATCTTCTTCAAACTTTGAAGGACTTTGCGGATAGCTCTAGTGATTTAAAAAAAAATGATCTCAACAGGTTTGGCTCTTCTACATCTCTCCACAGCTCTACATTGATCTCCCAAAAGTCACAGTCCTACATATTCGTTCAAATGCTTAAACAGTATCCTCTACCGTAGTGAGTCTTCTGTACAAAAAAATCAATGGATTGAGGATAAAAGACCTTAATAACGCACCTTAGTAACTAAATGTGGATTTAGGCAGACTTCAGATGAGGTGGGAAGTATGGCATCGAACTTCCCAGGCCGTAAGTAAATGAACGTCTGCACAGCTATGAGCGTCGTCGTCACCGGAGGCTTTCTGGGCAATTGCACGAACTTCGTCGCGGCCTGGACCGCCAACATGTATAACATGCCATTTCCTTGGACTCGTGCTCGTCCCCTCCACATAATTCTTCAGTGCAAAACCCTAAATCACTGAATCTCACCTCTGAATCTGCAACGCCAATTTGTAAACGTGTAAAAACCCTAACTCACTGAATCACACCTATCGAAACTCCAAAAAAATTCAACAAATCATCGTCAAAACCCTAAATCACTGAACCACACCTCCTCGAAACTCCGATTTGTTAACTTATAGTTTTTACAATTCGTTCACACGATTTTAAAAGAAAAACCTCCCTTTCGCGTCCACTGTAACTGAAAGAAGCTCACAAAAACACCGAACAGAAAAGAAAAAAATCAATTCCAAAAAAAATAAAAAATACACAATCTTCCAAATTACTGAATCTCACCTCCAATCACTACTGAATCGCAACGCCAATTTGTAAAATCACTGAACCACACCTCCTCGCAACTCGGATTTGTACAATTCGTTCACTACTAAAATCACGAATTATCACTCTCATCCAAGATCTTAGAACAAAAACCTCTCTTTCGCGTCCACTGCAACTTAGAGAAGCTCACGAAAACACCGAACAGAAAAGAAAAAAATTAATTCCGAAAAAAAAGAAGAAAAAAAAGAAATTCAATCCAAATACCACGCAATATCTATTGAACGGGATTGCAAAAGCCTTCATAAATCGATGGAATCCTTCATTCAAAACCCTGTATTATGTTGACACAATTCCGGTCCTAAAATCCTCCGAAGAGAAATCGATAAAGCCTTCATAAATCTGCCGCAATGACGACGTCACCCGGCCTATGAGAGGTCTTGAAGAATAAAGTGCAGGAAGGTTCTCGATTGATACACCGAGCGGGTATAGGATGAGGGTATCTCAAATCTACACGGTTTTAAGATTTTAATAATCCGTGCCTTAGCCTGAAATATCTGAAATCTCGGAGTGGTCTACATTTGAGATACTTTTACTATCATCAGGAAAGTAAAAGTGAGTAATTTCAACTTTGAAAATCATCTACTACTAGTATGGCCCTATGTCGTTGGCCCAAATGTTCCTTGTGTTCATCATATTTGTGTACAATCTTGTGCTTTCCATGTTCCTCAATGTTTTTGAGTTCTCGTGTGTTCTGTGTACTTTTTCTTTTGCATTATCCATAGTTACATAGTTATAGTTAGAAATATTAAATTTAGTATAGAAATGATATTTACATGAAATTCAATAAAGATATTATATTGACAAAGTGATATAGGTACAATACAAGTTCAATATGATCTCTTATTTCTATACTAAAGTTGATCTAAAATACCATTTGTTTTTTGGATTTGGCAAATTGTAGATTTCCAAGAACAAGAATCTTACAATAGAGTTATCCGCAAAGTCCTTCAAACTTTAACCCCTAAAGGCCCAAGGTGTTTTGGGACCTCCAAAACCAAAAACTGCGATTTTTGAGCACCTTGTGGAAGTTGATGTATGTTTCAATATGTTTTAACTTTTTTTGTACTTCCAACTGTAAGATCTTTAACCCAACTACTTGCACTAACACCATGTTAAATTTCAACCGTTGGATCTTTACCATTTGTGAGTTTATAACATTCAAAGTTGATTCAAAAGTTTTTTTGGGCTTTACCCAAAAGGCATAGTCTAAATGGTGCAAAGGGGGACTTGATGATTATTACCCCAAACATTTTGCTCATATTTTTTTCTATGTAGGTAACTAAGTTAGGCACCTCCATGCAAAATTTTAGAGACTCATTATGCTTTTTTGGCCTTCATGCAAATTATTTTCCAGAAGAAGGTTCAAAAACCACAATATGGTAAAACTTGAATAACGTTAAAGGTTTTTGGTTTAGTAAAAAAGTGAACGGTGAAAAGTTACATCTATGAGTTTGTGAATTTTAGAAAAAAAAAAAAAATCGAAAAATTCCTAAATCTCAAATTTTGACAATTTTTGAAAGAAAAAAATGTAAAATTACAAAAAACTTTGAAGCTTGCTCTTGTAAATTTTGAAGGCTGCCCATGTAAAATTGTTAAAACTTTCAACTTGGATTTTTTTTAAATGTGTGTAGTAGTATTATTATAAACATATTTCCAAAAAAAAAATTCAAAAAAACACTATTTTTTTTAAAAAAAATTGCTGCCCAAGTTGGGCTTGAAAACAAAATTTTGCATAATAAAATTCTAAAACTTGAATTTGGCTGCCCAAATTTTACCACATATAGTATGTATGTATTACCACACCCACACCAAATTTTAACCCAAAATACTAAAGCTAAACCCGTCATCTAGGCTGCCCGAAACAGCAAAAAGCCATTTTGGCTTTTAAGGGCCTTTAGGGGTTAAAGGGGATACCTAATATAGTCTTATTTGGTCTCTCCAAATAGTTAAAAGGTATGGAAGAGCTTAGTGGTTTACAATTAGTAGGTGTGTAAGAGCTTGGTGGTCTTCAAAGTCATATGAAACTTTTTTGAGCTCCTCTTTTGATGCCCAAAAAAGTTTCACATGACTTTAAAGACTACCAAGCTTTTACACACCTAATAATTGTAGACCACCAAGCTCTTTCATACCTTTCAACTATTTGGAGTAACCAAATAAAATTATATAATAGCAAAATTCTAAGTATCTTCTTCAAACTTTGAAGAACTTTGCGGATAACTTAGGAATTTCTTATGAAAATCATCTATGTCTTAAACGTATACAGGAATGAAAAAGCCTTGCGATAACTGAAAGTTACCATACGGTTTCTATCTTAAAGCCCATCACAAGAACTTTCTTGATGTATACCCGGGACCAGCCCACACCAGAGCAGGTTATCAATTTAAATATCTCGGAGTGAAAGCGTAGTGTGAACGCGTGAACACACAGATGCCAAGCCCTAGACAGAGCGACGATCTTCAGAAGAAGCCATTTGCGCTACCGATCTCAGGTTTTGATTTCGCTCTAAGACCGCCTGGATCTGCGTTTTTTTGTTGTTCAGGTACGCTTTTCCTATGGTTTTTTTCATCGAGGTTTGAGGTTTTGAACTTTTCAGGGTTCGATAGAGAGCGTATGTAGTTCTGTTGTAATTCAAGTGTGTAGTTTTGTTTTCTGGTTTTTCTTATCATTTTAGGTGCAAATTGTAGACGTGGCAGTATGAGTTCATCATCAGACAGGGGAGGCATTCAGGCCCTCCTTGCCGCGGAGCAGGATGCGCAACGTATTGTTACCAATGCCCGAAGTGCCAAGACTGCGAGGTATTTTTTTTTAATCTGAGATCCGCTCGTTTTTATTGCTGGATTCCTAATTTACCGGATCGGTTTGTTTCGAATTTTTATGATCGTGCGTCTGAGCTTGGTGCGAGAGCATCTGTGGCATGGTGTTATGCTGCATTGTCTTAATCTTTGACCTAATATCTGCAGCGCAAATGACACATCAACTCGTTAGTGAATAGGACTATAGTACGCGGCTTCTCGGTTAAACTATCCGGTGTATACTCTGTCTCTCAAGGTTACGGAATAAATCCCTTGTAATTCGTTTTCGATTTCTATTCGGGTAATAATTTTAACGAATTTTAACGTTTTGGAATCTTTGCATGTGTACTTCTAGCTTGAGAACAGAGTTTTGAATACAGAAATGCAGTTTAAGGCAGTGAGTTATTTTTTTGTCAGGAGACGGTTTAGCATTTTTGCTATTTTTCCATGGCTTGAAGAGCAATCCAGGCTCCTTGAATGCTCTTTTCATATTAATATGTAGATAATATTAGGCAAATACACATGTGCCACCTAGGTGCTACTTAGGCAATACCTGGGTGATACCTAGGTTTAAAGAGACTACACATCTTGACTCCATGTAGGAAATCTGGCTATTCTTCCTTCTTTTTTCAAAAATCCTTTGTATCAATTGGCCAGCTCAAATTTTATGTAGCAATTTGGCTAAAATTAGTAACAAAATTCATGTTAATTGTTATTGGGAGGTTGTACTTGTATTGATGTAATTTGCATTCCATGACTTTGCATTTGCGCGTAGATTGGTTACCCTTTGGCTCGGCTAACATAATAAAAAAATTTGTGTTGTCAGGCTTAGGCAAGCCAAGGAAGAAGCTGAGCGAGAAGTAGCCCAATACAGGGCTCAGCGGGAGACTGAGTTTAAGAAGAAGCTCCAGGACACCAGCGGTGACTCTGGTGCAAATGTGAAGCGCCTGGAAGGTGAGACTGACGAGAAGATCAAGCGCCTCAGCGCTGAAGCTGCTAAAGTCGCCCCAGAGGTGACCGCCCTGTTGATGAAGTATGTGATTACAGTAAGGAATTAAGTAGGGCCGTGCTGTAGTTGCTCTTCTTACTGGAATGATCATGTATGAATTCTTTGAATCTACTAGTATATTGCTTGTGTAAGTATAAAATAAGTGTCGTCTTTTGTCAATTCGCCACCAACTCTTTGTAAGTTTAGGGTTTTCTTGAAATTCAGGATGTGCAAATTTTATGTTATCAACGCTTTATTCAAGCATCTTGTAGTACTGAAAATTGGAATTTCTGCATCCTGGAGTTTTTTCTCTTATGAAGCTCTGTATGGATATAGAGAGGCTGAAGCTTACGGTGTGTGGGTGTTGTGTAGTTCGTGAGCCAAGAAGGTACTAATTGTTGTATACGCGGTGTTTAGTTATTAGTTATCTGATATCACTCTAGTAAATGTCCTTCAGAGCTTGGTATCTTTCGCCTTACGGACTTAAGTATTACCATCGCTAGAGGTGTCAAGTATCAAGATTTTACTGTGTAGATCTCAGCTCTATAATATGTAAAATGCTGAAAGTGGCGAAAATAGTGTTTTCTACCTTATGTACCGCACTGGCATACATCCATTCGGTGGTAACAGGTGAGTTCACAAGGGGAGTAGTCTTGCACTAATGACTCTTTTGTCCGGTGGACATTGATTCATTGATTCATTGTCAAGATGAACATACAATTTGTTCACGTCGTCCTAAAAAGAGGACCGGAGTTCTCATCTATTTGAGTTCACAATTGAAATCGGTTTGGTATTGATTGTTGGTGATGGAATTTAAATGCTACTGAATACCTTCCACAAAAATTGCTCAATTTTTATGGTAACTGTTCACTGTCTAAACTATGACTTTTGTGTTTTTCACATACTGTACGTGAAAGGCAGGGTCTGCAAAAAATAATTATAAAAAGAGATGCCCAATTTTTTAAGATATTAGTTTTTCTAAAAATAAAAACAAAAAAATCTATGGTGAAAAAGAAAACCTTAGAGACTAGAGTTATTCGTAAAGTCCATCAAATTTTGAAGAAGATACCGTGAGTTTTTCTTTATTAAAGTCTTATTTCTTCACTTCAAATAGTTAAAAGGTGTAGAAGATTTTGGTGGTTTATCATTATTAGGTGTGTAAGAGGTGTGTAAGAGCTTGGTGGTCTTTAAAAGTTTTCAAAAGTTTTTTAGCACCAAGAAAGGAGCTAAAAAAGTTTTTAAAACTTTTACACACCTAAACCAAGCTCTTACACACCTCTTACACACCTAATAATGATAAACCACCAAGATCTTCCAAACCTTTTAACTATTTGAAGTGAAGAAATAAGACTTAAATAAAGAAAAACTCACGGTATCTTCTTCAAAATTTGATGGACTTTACGGATAACTCTACTATCCACAAAATATTTGAATCCATCCAGAAATAAAATTAAATGTTTGGCAGGAGCTGCTGACCCTGCCTTCCGGGTAGGGTATACAATGGGAGTTGATTATAATTAGAGTTTTTTCAGCACAGTCTATGAAATTGCAAAAATGTGGAAAATTAGGGCCGTTTCACAATATGCCCGTCAAAGTCCAGAGGCCGTGGGATTGAGGGCCGCTTCACACTATTGCCAAAGGTGGAGAAGCCGTCGATTTCCACCAATCAAATTGCAAGAAACCATGGTTTCGGCCTCTCGACCCTTCACACTAGAGGCCAAAGTCCAAGAGCCGTGGACCTTCAAAATGCTTAAGGTAGACGACCTGTTTTCGATCAGGCTTCCAATCACGCAGTATAGGGCGACCTATTTCCGTGAACTAGCTTGCATTATTTTCGAATTCATTTGTAAACGGTGATGGAAACATGTTTCTTCTTAATATGGAATGATTGGCACCAAGAATGGAAACTTGTTACCTAGTTAGTATGATATCATGTGTTCTCCAAATCTAGTTTTGCAGTTCTTGGAAATAGGTCAGCCTATGTTGCGAGAACGGGTTGGAGAGCGGAATCTTCACTTTGAAAATTTGTAGTAAATTCAATATTGCCCCAAAATTTGTTCAAAAATATGTGACCTTCTTCAAATCTATTTCCCTACACTGCAAAATTATTTGCCTATTTGTTACTCCACCGGAAGTGTATTGAATTGCTTAAGGTGATCGGAAACAGGTCGTCTACCTTACATGGCAACACCTTTTGACCAAGGTGACGGCCTCTCGAGAGGAAGTTTGGGTCCTACATTTTGCAAGACCCGTCACTATGGTCGAGAGGCCGTCGATTTTTTGTCATAAAAAAATGAAAACTATATTTTATTGTTATTTTCAGTAGATTTCTTTGGACTCTCAACAAAGTTTGGACTCTCAATCCCACAGCCTCTCGACTTAGACGGCCATAGTGTGAAGCGGCCTTGAGTGGCCAAATTTTATTGAGACTCCAAATAAATGGGTTGAAAATAGGCAATGTAATATAGTTTTGATTTTTATGAAAAGAAATCGACGGCCTTTTGACCATAGTTTGAGTTTCTATTCCCAATCGACCCAAACTTCCTTCTAGAGTCCGTCAACCTTGGTCAAAAAGTGTTGCCATGTAGGCATTTTGAACGGCAAAGGCTTTTGGACTTTGGCCTCTAGTGTGAAGGGTCGAGAGGCCAAATTCTTGGTTTATTGCATTCCGATTGGAAGAAATCTAAACTGATAATCCATGTATTTCATGGTGGAGAATCCATATAACACCTAGATAGATAGATAGAAACACCGACCCTATTGCAAGGCCGGCGAGAATAAAGTGTCCGTTCGTAATGTCAATGCCCCGATGCCCACCGGACAAAGGGACATTGGAACATATAACACCTACAACAATATAGAATCATGTAAGTTATTTTATTTTGGTTTTTAATTGTGGTTTTGGTCTCTTGCCATTTGAACAATTAATAATTAATTAGTGTGGCCTTGTGCCATTAGCCTAGTGTTCCCTATTTCTATTATTTAAAAAAAATTAGAACAATTTATCTATAATTAAATTTAAAATAACTAACTAACATAATAATCTAATTAATTTAATTATCTATATTGATTTCTCTATAACTTTCACACCATAGGTTCGATAGCTATGAAACGACTTTGGTGCAATCATCCCTTTTCATCAAGAGCTTTTCAACATTGCCAATAATACAACCTGCAACCCTATTATCTCTATTATCTGAAGGATCTCACTCCTTTTTTATTATTATTAAAAGATTCACTCAAAGAATTACCATATGGTAACATAATGAGAAAAATGCGTTGGTTGCAACCAGGATGGGACTTTGTGAGCAACATGTAGAGGATGAAAGGCTAAGATGTTAAATGGAAAAGACACGATGCATGAAGGTTGTCACAAAAGGTCAATATGTAGGATGAAAAAGATAGGATGTATGAAAAAAAAACCAAGAGTTGTTGCCCGGTTTTTCAAACAAGCAAATAAAAAAAATGTGGATAAAAAAGCCACCTCGATCACTTGCATGCATAGTTTATATAGTTACATCTAGAGAATCATGAGACAATATATCTTGGATAAACCATTCAATATTAAACATCATAATATCAATAATTGTAAATTATTTTTATATTTACTTAATAACCAAAAAAGATAAACCTAAACTCCATATAAGACCTAAGGTAAGGGGTATAATTTTTGTCAGTTTAAGCATTTCAACTATATGAAGCGCTGATAAGGGGTTTCAATGATTAAAACATTGCAACACATAAAATTATGGATTTTAGAACCAAACTCAAATTTTAATTAATTTTTTCACAATGTATAATTTTGTTTATAAATTTTCAAACTTGATATGCATAGACCACTGTTGATGTTAATAGGTGTACTAATAACTGTCTTTCATTTCTAATCCAATCAGAGTGCTAACTTGGTATTCATAATTAATGCTTGTGATAACTAGGTTGGAAACTCTTGAAGTTGAAACAAGTGCTTTTATAAGTGACCACAATTGGTACCTAACAATTTCTCGTGCTTCTACCTTACTCAAAACTGCCAACAAAAATCATGAGGCCCAATTTGGACTTTTTGGTCCTTTAGAGGTTAACCCTTAAAGGTCTAGAGAGCCCTTTCCGACTGGTATTATACACCAATATTCCATTGTATCTACCTCCTATGGGTTTAAGATCAAAAGTGAAGTTAAAATCCGCGTTGACATGATTCTAATGAGCTATTGCGATCTCAATCTGGAACTTTCTATTTACAACAAATGTTGAATATACACCAACGTATCTACTATCCCCATCACCCTTAAGAATTACTTTCTGCCTTCCAGATACGGCGGAACGACGACGGACAGTGAGCCGACGAACGAAGTTGCGACGGACGTCCACAGCGTTAGGGTTAGGGTTAGCCGCTGGGGCTTCTTGGTCTCTGCAGTGACACTCTGCGAGTCCTCTTTCGCCATCTCTCTCTCGCCATCGCTTGTCACCGTCCCCAATTGCGGCACCATGGTGAAGTTCCTCAAGGCCAACAAGGTGGTGGTGCTCTTGCAGGGCCGCTATGCCGGTCGCAAGGCGGTCATCGTGAAGAACTTCGACGATGGCACCAAGGAGCGCCCTTACGGCCATGCCATCGTCTGCGGCATCGCCAAGTATCCCCGCAAGGTCCGTATTCCACTTTCTCTTCTAATTCTTCTGATTTCGTTTTCGTCACGTGAGGGTTTTAGCAGAGAGTTTTCACTCATTTTATGCAAGATCAAGAAAATGTTATTTCACTTTCTGCTAAAATGCGTGAAAACTTGGATTTATTTCGTCTTCTTTTTTGCAGAGATATAAGTATCAATAAACTAACAATGCACGCGAGTGAGTTCTGTTTGACTTGACTATATGGCTAAGATTCTGCTACTTTAGGGTTTGGCCTGGCACGTTTGGTAAAGTTGAGATTAAAATAGTTTTAGTAGAGTGATCTTCTTTGAAGAAGAGAGGTAATTATGTTCAATATTTTTGCTTTCTTTTCTAGTGTATCTAACAAAAATCGTTGTTATCACTCCCTCTGTACGGATATAACTGTCCTATTTTTTTGGCATTTTTCAACTTAACGATTTTTTTTTGGCGATGGTCTATCATTAATAGTAGTAGAATGTAGTTTTTGTGTCACTCTCATTGTCTGCCCTGTTTGAAGTGGACAGGGCTCACGTTTGAAGTATGGTACGACCTTAGTAGGGTTTGAGTATTGATGATTAGGATTGTGTGGCCTCTTTTTAATCCCAGCCTTACGCAACTTAATGTTTGTCTGATTCATGGGAGGCCAACAGTAACCTACTGAAAGTTTCGCTGACAACACCCCTATTACTGGGTGCAATCTGATAGTAGCTTCTCAGACATTTTTTAATTACTTCCGGTGTTAGAATGATGCATTTATGGATTTCTTGGCATGGCGATGGAAGTGTAGGACTCACATTCTGAGGTTCTGTTTCCAGGTGATTAAGAAGGCGTCCCAGAAGACCATTGCCAAGCGCTCCAGACTGAAAGCGTTCACGAAAGTCGTGAACTACAACCACATTATGCCTACCAGGTACTTGCGAACGACTCGCTTCACATACAGATGTATCTGAAACTTTAATGGATCCCTTGAAGCGCTTGTTTTGTGCGAAATTAGATGGTGTCTGATATATCATTAAGAGTTGAAATGGATGAATTGATACTGTATACACATCTAATGATTGAAATAATGACTTTCCTAAGTCAACTGTGGAGAAAGGAAAGCATATGAATCCTCTATCCTTAGACATGATCATATTTTTCGATTCTCCTTTTATGAAGCCACAAGCAGATCTACAGGGTCAACTTATATATCAATGGAATTTCCTGAATTTGGAACACATCTTTCAACTTTAGACTGAAGAGTGCTTTGTTTGGATTGTTGGTGTACTCCCGTCTGATAAAGTCTATCCTTGTTAATGACTTGCGTACTTGGCTGTGAATTGGCTGTTCCTCATTTGGTACATTTTGTATATCTCAGGTACACTTTGGACGTTGATTTGAAGTCCACTGTTACTGCCGAGAAATTGGAGTCTACCGCCAGCCGTGTAGAAGCCAGAAAGGTAAGCACATGTTGGTAATTGGATTCCATAGAAGTATACTGCTAAGCAATGGCCTATAATCTGTAGTCACATGGGGCCATGAATGTAGGTTTGTGAGCATGGCTTGGGCACTTCCAGTGGTCCGTTCGCTACAAGAGTTTCTTGTTTCTGTATCGAGAAGAATGTGGAGTAGGTTAATATTGATTTAAGAATGGTTTGTGGTTGATGATGACAGGGGGCAAAAGCAGTGTTGGAAGAGAGGTTCAAGACTGGCAAGAACAGGTGGTTCTTCTCCAAGCTTCGGTTCTGAGAACCTACAATGCTACGGAACCATGGGGCCATGAATGTAGGTTTGTGAGCATGGCTTGGGCACTTCCAGTGGTCCGTTCGCTACAAGAGTTTCTTGTTTCTGTATCGAGAAGAATGTGGAGTAGGTTAATATTGATTTAAGAATGGTTTGTGGTTGATGATGACAGGGGGCAAAAGCAGTGTTGGAAGAGAGGTTCAAGACTGGCAAGAACAGGTGGTTCTTCTCCAAGCTTCGGTTCTGAGAACCTACAATGCTACGGAACCTAAATGTAGAATTTTCGGTCCTCATCTTTAATGATATCTTGTGAAGAATTCAAGTCTTTTCAGTATCTTCTCACAGTTGGAGATGAGAACAAAGGTTCGACTCTACAGTGTATGCCGTGACTTGTTTCGTCCCTATGGTCTGCAGCCACTATCGTTTTGTGTGCTTTGAATGCATGACGACAGACTATTTTCATACAATGATGCGGGTTTGATTCAGGAGGGACCTCAATGAGAGTATCTCCAACGAAGGTCTCACTTTATTGCCTGACGGAGAATGTGCTTTTGAGCCTGATGTCACAGAAACATTCTCAGCTGAGTTATGGTACCTTGGTCAAGTTTCTGTGATGGAATGAGTAGTTTCTCCAAATTTGAAGTGTCTAGAGCGTGTCTAATGGTTTGCAAGGCTGCATTGAGGATACCCTACGGCAATTGATAGTCGTGAAATCTGATGAAGACCTCCTTTGTCGTGCATCTTTACCATTCCTCTCTTCTCTTGTGCACTAATCTGTGAAGGAAATTAGAGTCCCGAGTGTCCCAGAAACGCATCTTACGGGATGGTAACACATGGCTCCCCTTCTCAACGATCTTGGCATTATTTCCTTGTTACATTTCAATAGTTCATTTTCGGAAAATATGCTATGTATAGGAATGTAGCTACAAATTGCCTCATGAAAAACACTGGCAGATGGTGCTGACCGTAGGCGACTACTGTAATTGTTCTTGACGAGGTTTCTTGCTTTTCCTTTAGGGCATCTTCAATCGAGATACACTAAACAAACCCAGCAAATCGCATGTTCATTCAAAACTCTTTTATATCTACGACCCTTTTCTCAGATAAGCGGATCCTTAAGTGTACCATGATCTTACCATGAACACTGTTCTTGGTATTTTCATTGATGAAGGTGTGGGAGCGTCTGTAAATCTCAAATGGCTTGAACAAATTGTTCAACATCTGGAAACTCATTTCTAGGCCCGACGGATTACTACGTTTGTTTACAAGTTCGAGAGGATCCTTATATTCATAGAATTACCCTCCATCAGACTAGATACATTCTCATTCTTCAGCATTTTGGGATAGCTGATTGTGCACCTATACTATTTCTACTCCGGCAGATATGCAGAACATGTTATCTGTTTCAGCAGGCCCTGATGCTCAGGAATTCACTGGCCCGTACCAGGAAGCCGTTGGGTGTCTCATGTATGCGATGGTCTTTACAAGACTTGACATTGCTTTTGCAGTGAGCAAAATGTCACAAAACCCCGGCAGTCACATTAAGGTCGAGCCACCCATAACCGACCACATAAGGATTCTAGCATATGATATTAAGGTATATAATTTGTTTAGGATTTTTCATGTGTGCAAACATAAGGTTCTTGTTGAATGCAAAAAGTTCCGTGATTTTATTCCCACTATTCAAATAGTTATAATTATTTGAAGTGAAAAGTACTTCGGGACCCAAAACCGATCATATGCTCAAATGTACAAATGAGGTACATTTGTTCTTTCACAATCTAGAAATTAGGCCTGATCGGTTTTGTGTCCCTGGTTGGTAATGGGTGGCTCGACCTTAAATTGCAATCAAGAGAATCATGCGGTATTTTCGGAGTACCCTTGATTTTGGACTTCAGTATTATGGCAATATTGATGATCTTTCTCTTCAGGGCTTTGTTGATGAAGGTTATACCGGTAGTAGCGATTTTGATGACCGTAAATCCCAGACTGGTTACGTCTATCGATTAGCACATGGGCCGATTTCCTAGTGCTCCCATCGACAGGAAATTAGAGCATGGCCACCCATGGCCTCAGAGGGTCTCTGACCTCAAGAAGTGGATGAAAAGTTTCAAGGGACCTTTCAAAATGCTTCTTAACTCTGGGTGTTAGAAATTGGGCCTTGAAATCACTATTGAGTTGACTATTCGATGATTATTCCTCTCATTCTACTTGTGATTGATCAGTTTCATAAACTACAGGCTCTTCTCAACATGACAGCTAGTATGAGTGGGAGATTTAAATTTACGTTCACATGAACAACTAGTCCATCTAATTGCGATCGTTCTGTTCTTTTACTTTTGTTTTTCGTCTGCTGAAAGTATGAACGAGTGGGAGTGTTGAGGTTTGCTTCAGCAGTTTCATTCGACTGACGAACGTCTCTGTTAATTAATGGATGAATCGTTGTCATAGGGTTTCATCCAGTCTTCTTCTCCTGACAAACGTCTCTGTCGTTGTGACTGTCCTCTGTGTAGGTGCGTA
The DNA here is from genome assembly GCA_022496805.1 of Pohlia nutans. Classification (NCBI taxonomy): domain Eukaryota; kingdom Viridiplantae; phylum Streptophyta; class Bryopsida; order Bryales; family Mniaceae; genus Pohlia; species Pohlia nutans. Next base: position 11,788,965 of record CM040091.1, on the reverse strand, counting down.
TTAGTGTAATAGAGGGAAGCTCGGTTGCTCCTGTCTCTGAGGATACTTGGACAGATGTTTACCATGATGAGCATGTAAATAATGTATGTTGTTTGGAAATAAAGAAGAGCTTTATCTCTACCGTGATTGAAACTGAGTTGATATCAGTTTATTGTAAGATACTGAATAGCGGAAATCCAGTAGCGGAAATCCAGTAGTCGTCATTTCAACATAACATTCAGTAGCCTTTGTGACTGTTGCCTTCCCCCAACCGAATGATGTGGAATATCCCACATCATTTCATCCCCCAACAAAATGATGTGGGATATTCCACATCACATCAGTAGTTATGGGGGCACGTGGTATGAAGCAAGAGCAATCAATTATGATGAATAGTACTCAAAAGCACTCACTCAATCACAATTCAATAGTGCTTTGTAATTGTTTCGGTTACAAATCATTGGTCACTTCATATATAAAGGCGTATGAAACTAAAAGGTGAATGAAACTAAAAGGCACCCTCTTGGAAGGCTACTGAATGTTATGATAGGAGTGATTTTAAGGAAATTAGTATAGAGATCTTTGCATATGAGTCAAATTTGTGAGATTTTTATTTGTTTATTTTAATCAATAACTCTATCATTTTCAATGTCTCATAGTCACTGCAAGAGCGAAACAATCCAACAGGGTTGTCACAAATGAACACCTCCACATACACATACAGAGCACGCTTTTTAAGGTTTTCAGCTCACTGCATGTGGAAGGAACGCCACGGGGCGTAGATGGAGTGTTAGGGGAGCAACCTGCAAGGACAAAATGCAAAGGCCAATAAAACTTGCCTCCCTCCACATGTTGAGTGGGTGCCTGCAGGGGGCCATATATAGCCAAACCGCAGGAGACGTTTTGAAACACAACAGCCTGATAATTTCATAACCCATGAAACTCTCTTATCCACATGGAGAGAAAAGAATCACTTTACATTATTACGTCATTCAAATGAGTAATACTTACAAATGCAGGCCATCAGTCATCTGCAAAATCATTCAGTAATCAATAATACATGTACACCCCAGCGTTACTTTGCAGTGCCTCACCAAGATGATGGAATCATCTAACAACAAAATTGCAATATATACACTGACATAGTGTTACATCCTCCGTCGGCAGCTTCAAATTACTGCCACAAATTAAGCCTCAAAGAAGAATCATCAATAAAATAATCCTCCTGTCTACCTCTACATCATCCTCTCTACAATCAATCGTGCACCGGTGGACTCATGAATGAATCATTCACTGAGCTTGATTCACCTCTTCCTCTGGAGCTGCAGTATTCTTTACAGCCGACTGTACAGCACGGCCTGCAACTTGAAGGTTCAACAACTCGGAGTCCTTGGGGCTCGCTTTGTTGCCGTCAGATGAGCGGCGTTGCGTTTTCCAGCTTGTGCTGTCGGATTTATCTTCTTGCTCTTGTTCTTGTTCGTCTCGTTCTTCCTCTTCTTCGCCGCTCTCGTCGTGGTACACTTCGCTGCTGCTGGGCCCTTGCGTTGCGCCGGATAATTGGCTGGTCACTTGCAGAGGTCCCTGGAAATCACGGAGAGATTTAGAAAACAGAAACACCGACACACAGTTCTTTGAAACTTACTGCATGATCGAGCCCATGTCTAGAACTATTGCTGCCTGCATGTGAATAATCTCCATACAGTCCATCTCTGTATGTAAAGGGGCTTGCAACCAAGCATTGGATATGGAGTCTAGCATGATTGGTTATTGATCGAGCACAATCCCTTTTATTTCGGTGTCCATTTCGGCAATCTACCGAATTCAACCAGAATATACCCAAGGTGTACATAATAGGACGAGAATGAATACTTAGAGTACATGTGTTACTTCTCTGTTAAACACATGTACCGCAGGATTACAGTCTTGTCCTAGAATGTACAGAACGGCAACATTCTAGCTGAATTAGGTTCCCTGTCTGTCAACTTGTGATGGGTTTAGACCTTTCAAAATCTGACGTGGAAATTCAAGTTCTACACCACCAGGCTACCGAATCTGACCCTCACTTAGGGCCAAGTTTCACGGGTGAAGTCTCTCACTAAAAGAAAAATTTATAGGGACTTTGGGGGACCAAGTTCTACATTTCATAGCGAAAATAGTGAGAAAAAAAGGATAGTGGAAAAATTGTCATGAAGTATGGAGGTTCTGAAGCCCAAGACTTCATGGACAAATCTCTCTAACTAATCAAATTTGTCCCTGTTTCATCTCACCTAATCAAATTTATTCTTGTGGAACGTGCACAATGCAACTTCATGACCAGTTATGAGACAATTCCAAGTTTCACTTTGCTCCTCCTCTTGCCTACTTGCATGGGCAACTTCTCAAACAAACCAACCCATGGAACTTGGCTCTTACTACACATATGACCAATGAGAGAGTGGGAGGGAAAACAGATAGATATGTACCTGGGGCGAACACTGAGACTGGGAGGGCTCAAAGAGGGGTTGTCGGTGATGCATCTGCACGGTGGTGCCGGGAGCGCCGTTGCTAATGCAAGCGAAGTAGGCGCCGTCTTGCGGGCACTGAAACTGTTGAGGATCAAACGACGGAGTACCGGACCCCGTGTATTTCGGTGGCACCCAAATGCCTCCCAGAACCACCAGCTGCGGCCCAGGAGGCCCTTGTTGTTGTTGCTGTTGTTGCGCTCCTGCCGCACCCGATTGACTAGGGGACGGACTGGGCCTGCGCGTGTGCAGCCGGTATTTCTGCAGGTGCAGAATCTTCCCATTAATAACAATGTCAACCCACTAGTGGACATTAACGATCCTTTAGAATATTCTTTGCTAATTTTACTGTAGCCAGATACATTCGAATCCTGGTCTCCATATACATCCGTCCTGGCTTGCTTCAAATCATAATGATCAGTTTTTTTTGTGTTACAGTCCACCCTCTATAAATGTTAGGCTCTGGAGTAAAAAATTTCTAACATTTATAGTGAGTTAACATTAACAGTTATAAAGGGAGCTTTTTGAATGCTTAACAAATATAAATTCACATGTATTGTACCCTCCACAATATAGTCCAGATGAATAATTTAATCACAATAATGAATGTCATCACACAATATTGGATGTATTTTGTAGATTAACATTTATAAGTGGCAAATTAACAAAGAGGGGAGTAAATTATTGTTAACATTTAACATAGTTAACATTTTAGTTAGCAATATGATGGGAGTACGAGTTTGTAAACAAATATAGTTAACATACTAGTTAGCAATATGAGGGGAGTTAGCAATATGAGGGGAGTACGATTTTGTTAACAAATATAATGAGTTAACGTTTATAAGTGTAACATTTATGAGGGTGGACTGTATTTACCTGGAGGTGGCTCTTGACTTCATCATTCGTCAGCCCATCTACCTTCATGAGCTCCCGTATTTGCTTCGGCGTGGCAACTGCAAGTTCATTCAACGCTCTGTCAGTGAAAATCTTACGTAATTAAGAACCTGAAAACCATCAATCCAAAATCTAGAAACGTTCTACATTTCGTACATTCGTTGCTGTGTTTCAAGATTTGAACGCCGGTTCTAGAGTACAAGAATTGTACGTGTACTTTCTAAAGGCTCTGGAGAGTAAATTTCTCTTATTATTACTGTTTTGTGGTTGTGTAGGTCCCGAACTCCCAATGGAGAAAAGTTCATCTGTACTTACTAGTCGGTGAATCACGAAACTAATGATGAATTCTAGAAACCTTCTAGAGATTCTTATGAGTGTCCAAATAAAGCAGATTCAAATGCATGTGGATCCTCCACCAAACTAATTAAAATTCACAGCTGGCAGCAGAAAATATCTGGTACAGAGGCCCCTGGAGGTTCTGATTGGACAGGCGAAGAGATTCGTTCAAATGGGAATTAATTAATTTTAGAGGAGGAAATGAGGATAGGGTAGAATATTGATGCAAACGTACTTTGGCAGCCACCAAGTTGGTGCAAAGCACTGACGAAGCGGCGGTGCAGTTCCGGAGACCAACACCTGCGCGCCTTGCGCTGAGACTGCCCGCCACTGGAGCTTCCGGCCCCTGAAATTTTACAGGATTCCGGGCCAACTCACGGTTAGTACCGAAGAAACTGTGAACCGATGAAATTGAAACTTGCAGGTTTTTGAGTTTTGAAACCACCGGGATAAAACAACAACCGATCAAATTTACCAAAGCGAAGGCCATAACCAAAGTATCACCGTCATAACAATATCAAGGGCCTCTTTACACTAGAGGCGAGAAGCCGTTAGGAGAGAAATTTCAGCCAATGGGAGGCTTAGAAATCGTGAAGACCAATTTCTCATTGGCTGGAATTTGTCTCCTCACGGCTTCTCACCTCTAGTGAAAGAGGCCCTAAACAATAGACTTGGGTTGTCGTTTGGAAGAAATGCATTTTTGAATTCAGTCTCTACTAATGTTGGATTGGTATGACATCTTTCTACAATGAAACCTTGGAGAGTGGCATGTTTGAGGTTCACTGTTTCTAATAATGACTATTTCACTGAAAATTGTGTATCATCGATACAACGTTGGTCTATACAATGAATCTTCATTTGCTTAACTCTAAAAGGATTGGTTTATTACCAACCACCAATAAGATTTATGACCATTCAAGATAGGGAACACTGAAGATCATGGCAATTAGCATCCCAAATTGCAGAGTAAATTTTTTTCCTCATTAGCCCCCTTTTGTACACATCAATCCCTCTTAGCACAAGATTTTTAACCGTGGGGCTAAACCTCTCGATTGTCTTTGTGGAATTAAAGTCATTCAATAACAAGGAAAGGATCATCTATCAACAATGTTTCTTCTATTGGTGAATTTATCAGGAAAGTACCACTTGTATCCCTTTATATTGGAGGGAATGTCCCACAATGGATCTCATATAGGTTGTTTCGCCAATAAAAGAAACGTTGTCATAAGATCTATGGTGCATAATATTCCACAAGTCAAAAGGGTTATAATAAGGAGTTTCATCAAGTTGATTCTCTAACATGGGGAGAGAATTTAGGAGGCTATCATGGCCATTCTTCATGAACCAGGCCGCGACACCCCTTGAATGAAAAAAAGAAAATTAGGGGAATTTACCAAGGAAGCTTCTCAATCTTCAAGGAATGGGTCCTCCACAATTCAAGGAGAAAGTGCCACGAACCCATTCTTTGAAGATTAAGATGGGAAGAATGCACCTATGACACCCCTAATCAGCTCCTACTCAATAATCAAGGTGTAACACCACTTCCGAGAAGTCTAATTCTCTAAAAATTGAGAACCATAGAGAAAGAACCATGGAGCCAATCTTGGCCATTCTTCATGAGTACCCTTGCGGCAATGGGAAGAATGAGAATGGCCACAGCTTCTCAATCTTCACCTTCAGAGGAGAAGGATGAAGCTTCTCAATCTTCAGAGAATGGATCCTCTAGAACTCAAGAAGAAAGTGCCACGTACGCATTCTGTGAAGATTGAGAATGGAAAGAGAACCGCCCTAATGTTAAAGAACAGGATGGATATAATCTTGGCCATTCTTCACATGTGACTACCCTTGAGCAATGGGAAGAATGAGAATGGTCACAGCTTCTCAATCTTCACCTCCAGAGGAGAAGAATGAAGCTTCTCAATCTTCACCTCCAGAGGAGAAGAATGAAGCTTCTCAATCTTCACCTCCAGAGGAGAAGAATGAAGCTTCTCAATCTTCAGAGAATGGATCCTCCACAATTCAAGAAGAAAGTGCTTCGTACGCATTCTCTAAAGATTGAGAATGGGAAGAGAATCACATTGATATTAAAGAACCGGATGGAGATGGAGAAAAAATGAGTGAAGGATAAGCACCTGCGCAGGCTGCGGCCATGGCGGTCTCCACAGACGGAATCTGCTGATTGTTGTTGTGATTGTTGGCATCCGGCGTACAGTGCTGGAGCGCTTCGATGCTGCCCACCTCGGAGTCTGCAGGAGTTTTCAAGCCGGTATTATGGCCCCCTGAGGGGCTGCAGGCTTGTTGAGCCGGCTCCCCGAACGACAAGCTCAAGCCTGCCCCACTGCCCGTCCTGGGAATTGGCCGCGACACGGCCACCGGAGGCGTTCCAGGCTGCTCCCGCAGGAACGGCAGAAACGCGCCTGCAGGCCGCTCCTTGGACATCAACAGAAGCTGCTGGGAGCTTGTCACCGAGCTTTGTTCTTGCTCCAATTGCTCCGTCTCGTCCTTCTGTCAAACCAATTATCAATCTCATGTCAAATCATTTCACTCGAAGGAAATGTGTCGTTTTCCACTTACTACAAATGAAAAAGAAATGAAACGGCGCCAGGCACATGGGCTGTGTTAGTGCTGATGAGTAGTTTTGGTCACAAGAAGATAAAAACATAAGTATAATATTCACTGTTTCTAAGAAAATGAGGAATGAAAAACGACAGGTTTGCTACTAGTGTTTCTTTACTTATTGATTTTGACACAAATGAGAACTTTTATTCCAATCGCAAAACTTAACGGAACGAAATTCCCACCGCAACCAGGAAGGAGAGCATGAGACTGTTTAATAATCATAGGGAGACAAATGCAAGATTCCCATATGGGAAACAGGGACACGATCCGCAACCAGGAAGGAGAGCATGAGACTGTTTAATAATGATGTCCTAGATTTAACTAGTTGCGATTTGAGACATTACGCTCTCCTCTACACTTAATGGCACAGTTATTTTTCGCTCAAACCTTAGCTAGATTCTCCCTACGATCCTTCTGAAAAGTAATTATCACGTACCAAGAACTGCGAATTCAACTATGCATTGGTTTTTATGTATTAGTTAAGTAACCAAGCATGAGACAGTTATTTGTCATGTAACGCTGTTCTCTAGACTAAGTTGGACTGTCAGATCTTAGTTGCAACGAAACATGAAATTTCAGGGTTTGTTTCAATTGGGTGAATGTGCGAAGTAGGAGAAAAGGATTTGATACAGTGAATGCATTGTTAGTATCTCACAAGTTGGATACAACCACATGTGAGTTGTCAGGTACTAGCTGATTCCCTTACATTACATTACAGTGACAGTATTTGTAATGTTACCCTGATAATGGGATTTGCACCGATCTCATTTACAACGGACCTCAGGAATCACAACTCGGTTATGACTCTAGACCTTCGACTACAATGTACTATTTGGGAAAGAAAACAGCAGAAGAGGGTTATGATGAGCAAACTTACTAAACAGCGACTTAAAGCAATCAGTCACAACATGCATGGCCCACTGATCGCATGACTACAAGCAGGGATGATGTAAGAGTCCACTGTACTATGATAAACAAGTTACTGACAGAGAAGGGGTCTAGTTGTTTTGAGAAAGATCGGTACCGTGTGATCAGAGGACACGGAGTTCTGGGTCCACAGCTGGGCTTCAACCATCCAGGCCGGCCGCTTGGACCCTCGTTGGTCCGAGGTCCCTTCGGTCTCGCCATCGCTGGTCCCTTCGCTTTGTGCGCCCCACCGTCGCTTCAACGGCATGTTCATATTCAAGGGCAGGAACTCAACTTCCCGGCTGTTGCCATTCTCACAGTCCATGGAGCTTCTCGTCACCTGCAGCTCCTTCTTCCCACTGGCCACTTTCTCTTTCGATGACTGAATCGCTGCAGTCCAAACCCAAACAAGCAAACAATCAGTCCCTTCACCCAAGTTTTGTTTCTGTCTGAATCGCTGCAGGCAAACAATCAATCCCTTTGTAGAGAGATTCAAGGTGGCTTACCATCTTCAAGGAGCTGTATGCAGAGAGGAAGCTCTCGTTTGAAGCCTTCGACTTTGCGGCGCTCATCTTGCAAGGACTGCAAAAACTCCTCCGCTTTCCGTAACGACTCCAGATAGATACAGTCCCCGGGATACAGGGACGTGTTGAGACAACCGTCACTAGTTGCGGCTTGCGTGCTGCAGCCTAGGGTAAGGTCGACTGGAGAACCCATGCTTAGTTAAATCATGTACAAAGAGTTTTTCTGCACAAGCACGCAATTCAGTCAGTACTCCCGGATCTGGTGTCTAGATAATTCTTCGGGAGTGCTTACAATACGCTTACGGGAGACAGCCATAGCCATACCATGACGACTCAGAAACTCTCGTTGCGTTTTGATCGATTTCCTGTTGCCGGCCTCCTCTAAACGACTAAACTACAGAGAACTCTGATCAGGTTCTGTACTTGGCTTCGTACGTTGGGAAACAGGAACTAGTCGATCACTTGATGGCACTTAACGAAGTGATGAAGAATCGCTAGCTAGATCGGTAGTACTGCAAAAGTTTCGGTAGTAGTGACTGATATGAAGCGAGCGCTCACACCGACGGAGAGAGAGAGGAGGAATGCGGTGCCACAGATTTGATCATTTCTTAGATGGCCCACAGACTAGAATTGCCAAAAAGGTGGCCGGCAGTTCTGTCAGGCATGGTGTTAAGTTAGCCGAAGTTATTAACAACTTTTGTGCAGTCTGTCTCGCCTAAACCACCTGGCAACGTGATGACATAGCGCACCAAGCGCGCGGGCGCAACTAGCTAAGTTACAGCAGGACCTCTCGAACTGCTTTCACGCTTTCAGTAACCGACACCGAAGCTTTCCATATCCCGTTTCAGTTGCATCGTTGATGAAAGTGAAGCGAAAACTGCAAATAAACAGCAAAATTTCTCCATAGTTGAAAATTTTATGTCAAGCGTCGCCTTTGTGGATCCTTGGTTTCCATTACGAAGAAGACGGAGCGGCGTACTAAACGAGGTTGTTGCCGGTCGCATGCTCCTGTTCCTCCCCTGTGTGTTCCCAGGTGAACCTGATGGTACAAAAAAACATAATAATACCGTCACTAAGTAACACCGTCCCTAGTCAACACGGCCTCACCGCAAGTTCCAAAAGCCCAGTCGATCAATACCTGTATGTTCGCCAATGCGCTCGCTTGTAATAACAACAAACAAAAGCTTGAATGATGTTCAGTCTGTTTGATTGCCAAACAATCAGAAATCCGGAGAACAAAAGCTCTATGTTATGATATCATCCAACAAACCCCAAGAAGGTTGTCACCGTCGTCTATCTCTCGCCGCTAAAAAGGAATGAAACTCCACTAGAGAAGGAATGAAACTCCACTAGCTTCACCTGCTCAAGAATTCGGTTGTTGTCATCAACCGTGAACTTGAAAACTCATGACTATAAGAAACTGATCACAGAGGTGCTACCCGCCCGGGGAAACGCCGCTTGACTAGATCTAGAAGGGGACTGAAACGAATCTCAAGACGGGAATCGAATACCGGAAGCAAAGGAGCACGATGACCCCGCCCTGAGGTGTACCAGGCCTGGTATTCAGGCAGGCAGCGTCCGGGCAACCTCGTGGACACCACGGCCATAGGGCAGCCCCGGCCCACGGAATATGCAGGTATATCCAAGGTCAGAAACCCATAGTACGTTCTGCCTCGCTGTGAATATCCTGGAATATCCCCTCGCTACCCATGATTGGGCTCCAGTGTTCACTCAGTGTTCCCCATCAACATTTTAATTGTGCACTTGTTTTCTGACAAGCTGCTTGCATTGTTTCAAACTGTCAGATACTCTTGGAATGTAAAGCACCGTAACGTTCCAGTTTCTCATTCAAATAGTGCTCGGAAAAAACGGAATATACTGCAGTCCCCTGGATATCCCTCTGGATCATACTCTGCTGCTCCCAGAATATTCTAGGATGTACATTTGATGATTCCCTTCACGGATCATTGTAGTGAAAGCATGTCCCGTTGGAAATGCACTTAGTTATGAAGTGGTAGTAAGACCTCCGATCTTTTGAGGCCGGCGGGAATAATGCGTGCATGTGTATGAATTCATTATTATTGGATCCATCTCCCCCAGCCCACACCTCTGCTTGTAATTTCGAACCCAACTGGAAATGTCACTTGGTTTTCTGATAAGTCTTCTGATAAGGTATTTGGGTAATTTAACCAATTTGTAGGTTTTTGCCTGGTTTTTGTGAGATCAGTGTAGATTTCTGGGGACTTTTAGTGGCACCACAAATTCAAGTGGCGGAACTGTCCTTGCATGAGTGCATGCACAATTTGTAATTTTGTATAATTTTATATAATCGAGTACTTTGGCCCATGTAGAAGTTCGGCATGTCAATTCTAGTGGTGGAATCGTCCTGGTGTGCATGCACGGTTTGTATTACATGATAGATAGGTTGGCATGTGTTGAAGTGCGACACAACAATTTCAGTGGCGGAACCGTTGTGTTTGCACAGCATGCCTTACATGATAGACTAGGTTGGCTCATATTGGAGTCCATCACAACAATTTTGTGACGAAACTATCTTCACATGTTTGCATCATACAATTGACTAGTTAGGCCCGACACGACCGTTCCGAGGGAGAGCATGCGATGCACGGCTATGTGTTAAATAATAAACTAGGTTAAACCCCCGCACGACAATTTTGGAGGCAGAACCAGTGCTGGAACCGTCATGGCGAGCATTATATAATAGATAATAATCCTCGTTCATGAATCATATGAAAGTTGCTTATGTGTGATTGTTACAGGAGTGTACGTACTCACACAGCTTGTTACTAGGGACTACTAGAAGCAGATGCACATCACAAGGACGCTGCCACGTACAATCTCGGAGCCCCACTTATCAGGACATGTCGTATTGAGTATCCATTACCGTAGAATCCAAAGGATAAGTGACTAAAGAAATGCAATTGCTTAGTGCATCGCCACCCATGAAGGTCACACGCAGGGATGATCCTTCACAAAGTGCAGTCAACTAAATTGTCTGTCCATCCTACTTTCAGAGTTTTCAAATCTACATGATGAATACATGCTCATTATTGAACCATTAAGGGCCGCTTCACACTATGGCCGTCCAAGTCGAGAGGTTGTGGGATTGAGAGTCCAAACTTTGTTGAGAGTCCAAAGAAATCTACTGAAAATAGGCATTAAATATAGTTTTCATTTTTTATGAAAAGAAATCGACGGCCTCTCGACCATAGTGACGGGTCTTGCAAAATGTAGGACCCAAACTTCCTCTCGAGAGGCCCTCACCTTGGTCAAAAAGTGTTTCCATGTAAGCATTTTGAAGGTCCACATCCTTTGGACTTTGGCCTCTAGCGTGAAGGGTCGAGAGGCTGAAACCATGGTTTCTTGCAATTTGATTGGTGGAAACCAATGGCCTCTCGACCTTTGGCCATAGTGTGAAGCGGCCCTAAACGTCAAGAGGGTCCTTCATGGGTAGCCCAAATGAATAAAAATAATTAGAGGGTTGCCCCCAACTGCCGCTCCTTGAGTAACGTGAACAACCAATGAGAATTACTCAAATCCTCTATGAACAATGAATGGAGTGAATATGCAAGAAATGAGAATTCCTCAAATCCTCTACAAACAATGAATGGAATGAATATGCAAGAAATTCTCCAGCTCTTTTTCTTTTTGGATGAAAAGTAACCAATAATAAATGTTGGCCTTACGTCCTCTAAATTCTCTTTGCCTTGCCAAATACGCAAAATTTGGAGGGACCAACAACTTACTCCTCCAGCTACATTTTCTTTTAGGATTAACAAGTTGTCATTATAAATGATAGCTAACTTTTGTGCTTTTCCAAGTTACGGGACTTGTAAGTTAATTGGTTGGAAGTTGATATCTTAGACCCGTGGGAAACCAAACAAGTGGCTATCCCCTCGAAATTGGACAGATCTAAATTGAGATGCGCTCAACCAAATGTGGAATCTTCAAATTTCAACAGTAGAATCTGTCACTGCTGTGAAAAAGCAACATTACACTAATAATAGTATAATTTCTCTGACACCACAATGAATGATCGCTTCTTCTCAAGCCCTTGGCAAGGTGCATTGGCAAAGGAGATCTATATTATTTTTTAATCCTCTTTTAACACAAATTGAACAGTACTCAAAGAGATATCCATTCGGCATGACGGATCCTGTCAATCTCCCGCCAAACAGAAAAGGCCCTGGGGAATAAAATTTTAACAGCATTTCTTAACCCTTTAAGGTCCCGATTCAACACTGTTTTCAAAGATTCGTTATAAAATGTTTGATAAAAAATTAAAATGGAGTTGATGTACAAAGCAAAGTTATAAATGTCGATGTGAAGATAACATCTGTACTGTTGGATTCATTATATTTATTATTAATTTTTTTAAATCAATTTTTCAAGGTTTTCTCTTGAAATTCAATTAAAAATCCAAAATTAACATTAAAATTTAAAAAATATTGTAATGAAATTGGAATAACATGCACTAATAGATGGTAAGGTTTTCACTATTTGATTCTACTTATTATGAAAAATCATGTTTAAGGTCTCACTTTTTGAACTAAAAATGAAACTTGACTTAAATCACTTTTGCTATTTTTCAAAAACTCTCAATATCTTATTTTGAAGATCCATACCGTACAAATGGTAATCAACTAGCACAAGAATTTTAAAAGAAAATGAATGGATGAAAAACATCCCCGTGCGTGATGAAGGGACGCGTCCAAATTCATCCAGCGTCCAGAATCTGGACGCAGGCGTGTCAAAGGGTTAAAAAGTGGCTGTAGATCATCAACAATAATCACTCACTAATTGAAGCAGGACGGGTAAGCCCAACACATGCATAAGAGCCTTTAGCCCTTCCCAGGGTTCACCCTTTTGCTCTGAAAGATAAAAAAATTCAAAACATGCTTTACTAGTTAGTGTTCTCTGCCCCGTGGTTTTTTTTTTTTTTTTTGCTGTGGTGGCGTTGTATTTCTCCTTTTTGCAATTGATTTCTTTCAATTTGTGCCAAAAATTCAAAATTCAAAATTGAAAACATGTGATTCTTGAGGCAGGGCTACTATGGACTTCCAACTCTCCAGTCTCCACCATCATTCTTTAGGTAAAGAATTATGTGACATGTTCAATATTCTAGATTCTTATTCCTAGGAATACCTTACAAAGGAATAGAAGATAATAACTTTTTCAAAGAGGAAATTTTTAAAAGTTAAAAAAAAAATTAAAATTAAAATAGTAAGGGATATGTGAAGAGTATGTTCTTTTTGACCATTTTTTATTTATTTTTGTTTTGACGCAAGTGATTACTTTATTAACCACTGCAATCTTTGACCATTTTTCCACGTGGTTATAGGGGCTGTTCCCCTGCGTTCCACGTGTGCTTCATAGTTAATTGATTTTAAAAATCATGAGCTGCCTTGAATAGGTGCTGTGAATGACAGGATTTATTTATGTTTTTAAAATATATTAGTTTTTAGTATATGTTTTCCTACAGCGGTTCTGTGCAAGTACACGAAAATGGATAGTCGTTCAGACAATGTTTAAATTGGACAAAGTGCAGGAGAAATTGAAGAGATTCAAGGGATCAGTCAATTTTTTTGAATTTTTTTTCTGAAAAAGTATGAAGTCTGAGAATGGACACGAAATTTAATAATCTTTTTTACGTTGGAATATTGTTTGTATTTAAAAAGTTTCATATCTACCTCGAATGAATAAAAATAAAAGTACAATAATAGTTTGACTTTACTCGTTGACTATTACTTTACTCGGGTGGTGTGTTCTAACCGGTGTTTTTCCTTTGATTTTTTTTTCTTGAAGCCTAACTGGCGACTTAAAAAACATTGGAAAGAAGATTTTGCGAATTCTTTGAGTCAGGGGCGGTTTTACTAAGGTAGTAACACCTTAAACCGACAGAATAAGGGAATTGGTAACCGGGGAGTGCAAAAAGCATGAAGTGAAACCATGAATGTGTTAGCAAATTGGAGATGAAGTGTTGGGTCTTGGAATCAATTTTTTTGGACACACGAGCAATTTTACACGAATTTTTGAAGTGAAAGTGTTGTAAACACCTAATCAAAATTGTAGACTTACCCAAAAGAAACAGAAGGAACACATGGACAAAACTTGTCAATGCTTCCATCTCATTGGTTCCATCTCATTGGTTCTAGTGAAGTTTTAGTGAAGTTGTGGTCCATTTTAGGTACACTCCCAATCACTTTGAGGTGAAATTATAGGAGGCGGGAATGGGTACTTGGCAGTTTAAGGTGTTATTACCTTAAGGACCAAGAGCCACGACCAAGAAAATTAAATCATTTTCATGGTCATGGCTCTTGGCCAAGAGCCGTGATCGTGAAAAATCAAAAATGGATTTTTGAGTGGCTTGGTCACTCTTGTAGTGTAAAGTGGATTTGGACCGGGACAACTTTGGGCTGATATTTTTAATATAAATTCCAACGATCTACAGTAACGTCAAAAAAATCGGGAAAAAAAAAATTAAAAAATAATAATTCGGCCAATGGCTGATTTTCAGCCTTACGGCTCCCTTGATTTCCGTTGAGTCGAGCATTTTGCCTTGACTCAACGGAAAACCCGTTGGACCATGGCACATTATCCAAATGGCAGATTTTAGTAGTTTTAGGGGACCTCAAAGTTAGTGGTCATTCTCCTTTTTTCAAGGTAGTGTAAAGCCAAATGGGACCAAGAGCTCCTTTTGGGCCAATCACAGATTTTAGAATTCCATGGTCATGGCTCTTGGTCCTTAGTGTAAACCGCCCCTCACTTGCACTAGTAGAAAAGGTGGCACTCCCGAGGGAGATGCTCAGGCAAGTAGTGCCTAATTTTATGCATGCACAGTGATTTTGCCTAAGCATGTCCCTAAGGAGCTTCACCGTTTCTAATAATTTGGAATATCCCACATCATTTCATCCCCCAATGAAATGATCTGGGATATTCCTCTCATATGAGTAGCTATGAGGGCAGGTAGCATCAAGCAAGAGCAATTAACCATAGTGAATAGTAATCGAAAGCACTCAGTCAGTCACAATTCAACAATGTTTTGTAATTTTTTATTTGATTCAATAGTCCATTCAATTAAAAATCACTGATCACCCCATAAATAACTATCCAACCAACCTTCCATTGACTTTCACTATCTTTAACCACTTGGTAACTATTAGATGCATCATAAAATATGACTTCTTCAATTTTTTTGAAGCTTACACACGCAGACATATAAAAGTAAGTGTAAAAGGCTTGGTTTATTTGAGTCTATGCTGTAAATGAATGATATACCTCGTATTACAATGAATTTGTATTTATTTGGAATGATCCAAAGGGCATTTGCTATCAATATGTTCAAAACTACGGGCTACGATTTGAGAAGAATATTTTGATAAATGCATTATGATTAGGTGAAAAGTAACCAGATTATCTTATAGTTCATGTCAAGTATTAGCACTGTAGAAAAAGAAAAAATTATACATAAAGGGTGATTTTGCAACCAGTCAATCCTACTAAGGGTCCCGGGGAGTGCACTCTTCAAGTACTGTAATTATACACGTGCGTGCACAACAAGGGTATTATTTAGGACAAGCATGTATAAAATGTACTTATGGTAGACATATTTCAATTGAACGGAAAGTAGATATACATGGGGCTTGGAGTTTATTTCCACATTTTTAGCCCATGTGTACGTATGGAAATGTATTTTGAGGCTGTGAGATTTGTACATATATTTCTTGATTTTAGCCAAATAGAAAATGTATATAGGGGTTTTTTAACCCCTAAAGGACCAAGTGTCCTAATTAGGACATTTAGAGAATCGGGTAAGTTCCGGTGAACACGTTTTTAATCAAACTTTGAAGGAAATTTAATAGTAGATTCCCCAATGTGCCACGAAAATGGGGGTTCTTTTTTTTTGAATTCCGACACCGGATGTGAAAGTTATGAGGGGAAATGTGTTTTTTTCGGGAGAAAGGGCAGCGGGGCAGTAGAGAAATAGTTGAATTTTAGGGGGGACAACAAGATGGGCGGTGTGTGGAAAACGGGGTGGCTTGTGAGGGGAGAAGACCACCCCATTTTCCAAACTCATTAAAAAAATTTAAAAACATTATTTTTAAATTTTTAAATTTTTATTTTTAAAATTTCAAAATGTTTTTTTATAAATAAAAAATTATTTTAAACTGAAATTTATTATTTTTAATTAAAAATAATATTTTAAACTAAAAGTTCAATTTTATTATTATTATATATTATTTAAATTTTTGAAAATAAAAATTGAAAAATAAAAATCATCCAATGAGAAACTGCCATGTGGCATTACACCTTGAGAGTTAGTGGAGTCATGAACATTGGAATGGGTTGGCACTTCAATTCCCTTCCTACACCCTTTATTTCCCCCCTAACCCCCAAAATTCTTAAAAAATGTGCTACATGTCTTCTAAAACTTCAAAATTCATTTTTTTTTCAAATTTTTTTTCGCCATTCTATAGAGGGTGGAATGTACTTGTGTTTCACCGCTCGGATTTGTATTTTAAATAAAGAAAGTCGAAAATATTGCAGTTCCAAAAACATATAGTCTTTTCTGAACTTTTAAACCCCCAACAAGTGCAAGGTGTTCTTCAACATCCTAAACATCTCCAAATGCAACAAAAATTTCTACACAACTAAGTAACATCATATAGAATGTGAAAGTGAAGTGTGACAGGTTTCGGTAGTGAGGATTTTTTGATGTAGCCATGGTCAAACGCATTTGAAATTTCCGGGCATGTGTTTTTTTGGGGTGTTTTTTTCCATCAAACGCAATCATCTAGCAATCCCTGTGGTCAAAATCAATGAAATTTGTTGTGTATGTTTTTCAAATAGTTCAAGACAAGATCTTACGGTTAGAAGGTAAAAAATAACATTTTTTTGGATTTTTTGAATGGGGGAGTAAAAATGGCAGCACTGGAGTGTTTTTGGAGGAAAAACACTCCGGTCCTTTAGGGGTTAATAAGGGGGATGCACGCACGTGATTCCTGGCTTTATTGAATAGTACACTCCCTGAGCTAAGGGTAGTAGCGTATGTGCCAATTTCTAGCATTGGATTGTGAAACTCTAATTTTTGTAAAATTGCTAACCATATGATTGCATACTAATAGATAAGTCTATGATGCAATGGCAAATTCCTGATCAAATCCATGATTTCGCAATGGCGTCAAAATCATTCTCGACACCTCTTTTCTAAAATGCTTTAACTTCTAGGATGCCAACAGTCTTTTAGGGGTTAAGAGCTTCTTTCTATGTATCAATAAAGGGTTTTAGAAAGTTGGAAAGCTATAGATGGCATACCAAAATGGGTGAACCCAATAGTTTGGTTTCAATTAATCCAGACACTCGTGGCCCATCAGTGGTTCTAGAAACTTCATTAGGAGAAATGTGGGGTCTCCAAAAGGCCCTAAGGTTTTTCACGTGCCACAAATTTTGGAGTAAGGCCATCACTTTTGATGTTGGTACCAATGATGCGGCGACGCTGCCAGCACTGCGGGGAAAGTAGGTGGACCCAATCATTGTGAAGAAGGGCGTGTGTGCCTCGAAAGACATGCTGTCAGGGCTGACAAGAATGCACCGGCGGTGCACAAACCCAAGCACTTTTGAATGCTGGCAATAGCATTTGCAATTAAGAGACACGCTTGAGTTCGAGCGAACATACAGTTCTGCTAGCGAACTTACCATTGTGCCAACGCAGTTACAGTTGTGTCAGCGAACTTCCTTCCCAAGTTCAATTCTAATTGGACTAACAAGAATCTAATCTTCCACTTGGTAACATGCACTGCGAAGATCTTTAATTGCTGGTGCAGAGCAATAAATAGAATAAAAGGATCGTTCGCTAAACACTGTTGACACGTCGGTGCCAACAAGGCCCCTCGTTGTCCACGCAATTCGTTGCCACCGGTGTCAGTTCACACAATTAACTCTGCGGGCATCGAGGGGAACTCACATTTTTACCATTTGAGGGGCGTTTGGGTAGCTTGCTCACCTACCCCGGGCTACCTTTGAGGGCCCTTTGGGTACCCCACATTTCCCCTAATGGAATTCTTGTCTTTCCAACGGTTTTCACTGGCCCAATTCTCCCATGAAAACCTGTCCTAACGACCACAAGAGAGAAAAACGGGAGTTTGGAAACTACATTCTCTAGTGCCAAGGGGACTGTAACCTTACATATTACTCCTTCCATCCTGCAAAAGACCATGATATCGACTTAAATTTTGTTCCAAAATAAAACCATGGTTTCCAACTACATTCACCGCCAAAAATTAAGCTTCGTGTTTTTTTGACACCTGCTTCAAAGCCTTACACCCAATTTAGTACCTTTTTCCATAGATTTATTTTAAAAAATGCCAAAGCGCGATGGAAGTCAAACAACTGCTGCCTGATCGTAGTTCCTCTCCTACCCCCAATATCTTTATTTGGTTATGGATTGTTCCACAGTTGATTATTCCAGCGCAAGTTGAGAATATAGACTCATTTTTCCATCACCTTTCCAAAGCACTAAACCATTTCAAATTTCATTGAGAAAATCCTCCTTTTTTTTCTCCCATTTACAGGACTTGCTGTGACGTGTAAGGATCAATCCATGAATTTCACTGGTAACAACGCTTAATCTATGTATTTCAGTGAAAACAAGGTCCTTTTGAGGTACGGAGGAAGTAACTAACTTACTCTTTGTGAGTGAAAATCACCACTCAAGTTTGTCTTGCTAGGTTCGCGGCGGTGTATTGTTCTCTTTTTCAATGGAATTTTCACCATTTGTCTCAAAAAAAATAAAAAATAAAATCACCACTCACTCACGGATCATGAGGATTCGTTTTTTCTTTTGTTCTCTCTCAGTTAGTATTCTGCAAGCATAATAAGTTTGCAGAGGAGCAGGACTGCAAGTGGGGTGGTGGGGGACACACGCGTCATGCTGGGCCGGGAATGGGAGTGAAGAAGGAGCTTGAAAGGGGCTGCTTGAAAGGGGCTTGGATTCCCACTGCATGTTGACTTGGCCACAAAATCAATGCAAGAAGAAGCATTCTGCCTGTGCCCTCTCTCTGTCTCTCTCATGCCCATTCACACCAAGAAGCTGCAGCACTTGCGTTGCGTTACTGAGGGGCGGTTTACACTATGGACCAAAAGCCATGACCATGGAATTCTAAAATCTGTGATTGGCCCAAAAAGAGCTCTTGGTCCCATTTGGTTTTACACTACCTTGAAAAAAGGAGAATGACCACTAACTTTGAGGTCCCCAAAAATGCTAAAATTTCCCAAATGGATAATGTTTTCATGGTCTCCTTGATTATAGTTGAGTCGAAGCAAATGCCTCGACTCAACTATAATCTAGGAGACCATGGGGCTCAAAAATCATTGATTGACTAGTGTTTAATTATTTAAAGAGAAAGGAGGAAAAAGGGGAGGATAAAAGAGAGAATGATGAGCTTAAACTTGTCCCGGTCTAAATCCACTTTACACTACAAAGAGTGACCAAGTCATTTAAAATTGCATTTTTGATTTTTCATGGTCACGGCTCTTGACCAAGAGCCATGACCATGAAAATGATTTAATTTTCTTGGTCATGGCTCTTGGTCCATAGTGTAAACCGCCCCTGAAATGCTACAAGGTAAATTTTGAAAATAATCACTACACTAAATAGTGTATTTATTGTGAGGTGATGAATAATGTGCTTACCCCTACTACTTGTCTAACACTAATTGTCAATTTGTGGGTAATTAGTGTTGGCGGTTATCATCCAATTTGATTCATTTTCAGTTATCATCCAATTTGATTCATTCCATTTCTAAAATTTCAGTTTTTCCATCTAAACTTTCATCTCAAGTTTCATTCCTTACTCACACTAAATATCCATATTTCAAAAGATCACAATGTCAAAACGTTACTATTCTTCATAAATAGTGTGAGAATCCACATTTAGTGTTTTTACAAAAGTAGGTTTTTTGATATTTAGAGTGATGTTCGCAATAACAGTGCCTCACACTAAATACACTATTTAGTGTAGAAGCTTTGGAGCTTTTAGCCCCGGGGCTAAACTGACTTGGGGGGCTAAAACAGGAAGTTTAGCCCCGGCTAAACCTGAATCTCTTTTTTTTAGCCCCGGCTAAACCCGAATCTCTCCTTTTTAGCCCCGGCTAATTTGTGTTTTAGCCCTGGATAGTGGTACAAAAAGGGGGCTAATGGTACAAAAATTTTAGCCCCCCCCTCATTTTTCACATAGTGCTAAGGAGGGCTAAAGAGGGGGCTAGACTACCCTAGTTTAGCCCCGGTTAAACTGATCAAAGTTTCCAGTGTAATATACAATTCCAAAGCCTTGTTTCTTCCTGTTTTCATGTGCGTTGGTGGAGCGCAAATATTTTGCAGCACCCAAAATGTGTAGAAGCAGCTTCTTGCATGCGTCAGTTTTAAAAAATAAAATTTATAGGAGCATAGTGTAGCTATCAAAAACTTGACAAATGTAGATTCTTTGCTGCACTCGTGTTGGGTGACTTGTGTGAATGGGACATCATTCTGCCTGCCTGTGGTAGGTCGTCTGTCATACTCCCGTGATCATACCAATGAGGCAACGGACTCTCACTGATGAATTCCGGCAATGAATACTCTCACTGCATGTATACAATCATGTATTCCTGTATACCTTTTTATATTACTGGCTGTTGGTGCCACGACCATTGCGTACCCCCTTTCACACTGCGAGAAACCCTTCCCTATTAATCTTAAGGGCCATTTTACACTAGGCTCCACTTTTAGGTCCAGAAAATCCAGCAATCCTATTGGTCAAGGGTTGAAAATTGGGCACACTAGGGTCCGGGTTCAAAAAACCTCAAAATCGAGTAATTCTATTGGTCAAGAGCTGAAAATTGAACACAATGGCTTTACACTACACTAGTAGAATAGACGGCGCTCTCAAGGGATGTGCCTAGGCAAAATCATTGTGCATGCGTATGTTGGGCACCGCTTGCCTAGGCATCTCCCTTAGTAGTGCCATCTTCTCTATTAGTGCTAGGGTTCAAGACCAAGAAACTCGTCCGAGTCCCAAAACGATGTGGCCCCTAAATGGCATATTTTTGGAGGAAAATTTTGAGAAACCAATTCCCGTCATTGGGTCTAATTGCAAGTCCAACTTCGAGTTCAAAGGTGAGGTTTCTCAAGTCCAATAAATGGGTTTATTGAACTCCGTGAGGATTGGACCAAAGGAAAGGTAAAGTGGCCCTTAGATACTAAAGTCAGCATTAGTGATAAGAGGTACATTAAAATAAAATTGGTCACAAGATGTTTTATTCTTGTTTTTGGTCATTTTTAGGCTAGATTTAGTTTAATGGAAATCAAACTACATAGAGTTTAATAGTTGGCTTGCAATGGTTGCCTTGGGGTTTCATCTAGCTTCTTTATTAAAGTTCTCTTTGCCACTATTGTATGTCCCCTTGGCTAATAATGGAGTTAACAAGATGATGAAGTATATTCTTCATTATTTCATTGGAGGAAGGACAATCCCTCAATTTACTACCAAATGTTACGTAATAGTTGCATTTCAAACAATGCATGACAAAACTTTTAACTACAAAAGTGTTTTCTAAAAGCACAGCCTACAGTTGCTCATTGTGCACCAAGTTCATGTGTAAGATGGTGTGTTAGAGCAAGTCCAACAGTTCGTCACTTTGCACCAAGCCTACACTAATTCAAGATGGTGTGTGAGAATTGAGAACTTCCCCAACAACAACCACTAACCAAGTGTGCCTAAAATAAAGCAAATCGATCAATTTTAAACTCCTAGTTTAGTCACTACTTGAGACAACCATAATGGCGGAGAATAAATTTACAATATTAAAGTTCATAAAGTGAGAGCATTGACTTGTCAAAGAATGGGACAAATTGCTTCATACAATAATCACCTCTTGCCATATCTCACCCTCCATGGAAAAACTAAAGTAGATAAAAATAGAAATTGGGGTGGCTTTCCTAGATCGCTCAAAAAATTGGGTTTTATGGTTTACTGCATTCGATAATATAGGGTCTAGACTTACTATTTTTTAACAATTTAGTTTTATAATGGGGGTGAGATATGGACAAATATCAAACCCCACACCATCAGAGGTACTTTATCATCTATAAATAGCATTGGTGAGTGGAAAATGGGTGTTACTCTTAGAAATAAAAACTTCCCCAACAACAACCACTAAATGTGCTTGGAATAAAGTGCATCAACCAATTACATATTACTACATTCGTCACTACACGGGACAATCATAATGTCAGAGAATAAATTTACTAAAATCAACTTCATAAAGTGTGAGCATGGTCTTGTCAAAGAATAGAACAAAGTGCTTGATGTGAGAACTACCCCTCGCTATATTGACAATATTTGGTGTACAAATATCAAACTCCACACCATAAAAGGTGCTTTATCATTCAGAAATACAGTTGATGTGTAAAAAATGACTGATGCTGGCAAACATTTGCTACCAAAGTACTTTTAATCCTACACATGGGAATCCTTTTAATTATAAAATTACAGTTGAGCCCTATACCAAGGAACAATTGTAACTACTACTGGATTATGCTACAAGAGAATCCCTATAAATAAATTTTTTGACAACCATTGTTCATGAATAGTCCCCATGGTTGGGGCACTTGGCATGGGGGAGCGGACGGGAATTCTCCTCTAGCGTTAAGGAGGTCATGAGTTCCACGCCCCATGGTGGCACAGGGTCTTGCTTTAGATTACTCTCCAACTCACCTTAACCCTTAAAGGACCAGGTGGACACATTGTGTCCAAGAATAATTTCATTACTTTAATAACTTGTTTGGATTTCATAATTTTGACTCTATGTTGACTCTAGAGAATTGAGAATGTTCGTTACAAGAACACAAAAATCCTTCAAAATTTGCAATTGCGTTGATTGATTCATCGGGAAAAAATTAAAACTTCAACGTAGGTGAACTTGAGACATGGTAGTTAGGGCGGTTGATGACTTGGAGGGCGTTTTCACACTTGGACATTACATTCGTAAAAAGAAAAAGTGTACAATATGTAAAATATTTGCCATTACTGCATCATTAACACTATATAATAATTACAAAAATGTTTAAATATATTTAAATTGGAATATTTTCAAAATAATTGGAATCTTTTATGCATATTTTATATTATTTTGGAATATTTTGGAATATTCCAAATATATATTTGAATTCTTTACAACATTTTTGCAATGTGAAAATTAATAACAATCACAAATACCAGCTCAACGAGTCTCCAACAAGTCACTTCACCCAAACATAAATCTTTGTGAATCAATCATTGTTGAGGTATTTAGTTTTAGAACATCATTTTTTGTGAGCACTTAGATATAGTACATCTTTGTATGTTCCCAAACTTTCAAATGCTAATCATGCTTTTTAAATTTATGAGAAAGTTTGCAATGAATGACCTGTTGGTTTTGTTCAAAAATTTCAAAAATCAACTTATAATCAAACCTTATAATCATGTAATATGTACGGCAGATTGTTCTAAAAATTGATGAACAATCTCATGGCTAAGTCCTTTTTGAGCTACAACGGTGAAGTTTTCTATATGAATACCAATCAAGATATACAATTGCCTTTTTGAAGCATCACAAGAAAGTGATAAAATTTTAGGAATGAACATGGTCCTTTAGGGGTTAAACTAGTTTTGCCGTTTTTTGAACTGAAAATGAGTTGAAGGTGAGTATGAGGTGAATTTTCACTTTGAGACACTCTTTTTGGTTAACTCTAATAGACAACTCATATCTTTTCAAAGAATAAATAATATAATATAACATAATTTGCAATGCATTTTTATCTTTCGGCATGAGCCAGTCAACATCCTCCAAAAGTGTCACCTGGCCTAGCTCGACATCATTTATGTTGGCATGGCTCGTAGAAATGCAGTCCTCAAGTATATTAAGGTAACTATACCTAAAAGGGAGCATTTATCTTAAAGCGTGCGCATTTATTATAGTGTGACATTTTAGTTGTGAAATGTCACTCTGTAATAGATGCGCTCGCTTTAAGATAAATGCTCCCTTTTAGGTATAGTTACCTTAGCGAGTGTAACAAAAAGAAGCAAACTACTCTAGCTAGCTAAAGAGTTTCTCTTCCATAACATTCAATAGCCTCTCTGATTGTTGCTTTCCATCAACAAAATCACAATTCATCCCCCAATGAAATGATGTGGGATATTCCACATCACATCAGTAGCTATCGATGCAAGTGGCATTAAGCAAAAGCAATCAACCATGGTGAATAGTAACCAAAAGTTATCCTTCTATCATAATTCAACATTTTTTTGTAATTGTTTATTTGATTCAATAGTCCATTCAATTACAAATCACTAGTCACTCCACATATAAAAGCAGATGAAACCAAAAGGCACCTATTTGGAAGGCTACTGAATGTTATGTCATTTGGTGCGTGATCCAGATTTTTTGCACCAAATGCATCCATGTGCTAAATGAAACTAAGTTCCTATTCTCACTACTCTTATGGCCCTCCCTTGGGACTTGAGTTGATTATTCTTTCTTGCACTTTAATTTCAAGGCTCTCATAACATTCAATAGCCTTTATGAGTGTTGCCTTTCCCCAACAAAATGATGTGAAGTATCCCACATCATTTCATCCCCCCAATGAAATGATGTGGGATACTCCACAACCCATCAGTAGCTTTGGGGGCACGTGGCATTGAGCAAGAGCATTCAACCATGATGAACAGTAATAAAAACACTCACTCAATCACAATTCAACACTGTTTTGTAATTGTTTATTTGATTGAATAGTCCATTCAATTACAAATCAGTAGCCCTTCAATATATAAAGGTGGGTAGTCCCTCAATATATAAAAACAGATGAAACTAAGGGCCGCTTCACACTATGGCCGTCAAGTCGAGAGGCCGTGGGATTGAGATTCCAAACTTTGTTGAGAGTCCAAAGAAATCTATTGAAAATAGGCAATATAATATAGTTTTCATTTTTATGAAAAGAAATTGACGGCCTCTCGATCATAGTTTGGGTCTTGCAAAATGTAGGACCCAAACTTCCTCTCGAGAGGCCGTCACCTTGGTCAAAAAGTATTGCCATGTAAGCATTTTGGAGGTTCACGGCCTTTGGACTTTGGCCTTTAGCGTGAAGGGTCGAAAGGCCGAACCCATGGTTTCTTGCAATTTGATTGGTGGAAACCGACAACCTCTTGACCTTCGGCCATAGTGTGAAGCGGCCCTAAAAGGCACCCACTTGGAAGGCTACTGAATGTTATGCTCATCTTTCTAAGGAAAAAAAACAATAGGCAACGCACTTTGCTGATTAACCCTTAAACGTCAAGAGGGCCTGGACGGGACAGCCCGGAAAGAATCTAATTTTTTTGCAAAAAGATTTTTTTTTTCTTTTACAAAAACGGCTCTGCAGTGCACTGCTGGCTAACACTGTAGCACTGCGGCACTGCTGAACTTCAGCTGCGCCAACCTCAAAACTTGTTCAATTTGATAACTTTGATTGCTTACTAACGATTCCACAATCTCTCAAATGAGGCGAAAATTTGGAATCTAAATCGCTTTTTCAGTAGCTTTCCAACGCAACAAGTCTCGATTGATTTGGTTGAGAAATGAAACTTTTTTCTCCAATTATTCCTTTATACCAAGCCCGTGGGGCTTGCTTTGACGTTTAAGGGTTAATTCCAGGACCGGTGCATGCATACTGTATCTCAATACGCTATGAAGGATTTCTTTTGAGTGGTACTGTGCTGACTTTTAGCAAATTTACTATTTTAAGAAGGTGCAGAAGTTGACATTGCACATGCATGCCCTACCTAACTTACCCATTTTCAACAGTACATTTACCCTTTCAAAGTAAAAAACAACAGTACATTTACCAAGTCATGATTTTCTGGGGATTTGACAAAATTATGGATTTTCTTTCTTTCGGCATTATTCTACCGACAGCAACTACGATGTTGATTAATCACGTTGACAATTATTAATCAAGTTGACAGTTACGTTTGACCTTGATGTTGAAAGAATTGCTGATTTGCGGAGTCGTAAAGTCGCTGGGAGTTTGAGTCTCTGTAGCTGCCGAAACTTGACTTTCAGGGATGGCAATTTAACCCCCATTTGTTTAATGAAGAATGGAATCTTTACATGTGATAAGAGGGTCATGACACTCTGACTTCTCTCAGTAATCGAGAAAATTATATAGAGGAGATTGCTGAATAAAAACACAGTGTCAGCCGTTCCAACTTCAATCATCGTCCTCTGAATCTGTTACATACCAAAATAACTCACCTCATCAGACTCTTTTTTTTAACTTCAAAGAGGGAGCCAAATGCATTAAGAGAATTAAAAGAGAGAACACAATCAATCTGGGTTCCAAGGGAGGGGCAGAAAATTAGCAAGAGTGGGAGCTAATTTCCATCTAAGGTAGATGTACCTTAAACCACTACGACACCAACTTTTACACCCCTCTTTCACTTCAGGAAGGAAATGTAGGCTTTCATTGCATGACTTATGCATCAATTGCTCAAAAGTTAAGTCATGTACTGACAACTTACATTTTCTTCTTAAAATGAAGAAAGGGTGTAGAAGTTGGTGGTTTTAGGTGTTATGGTGGTTTAAGGTACGCCTACCTTACACTAGTAGAAAAGGTGGCAATGCCGAGAGAGATGCCCATGCAAGTGGTGCCCAATTTCTTGTATGCACGGTGATTTTGCCTGGGTATCTCCCGGGGGAGCGCCACCTTTTCTACTAGTGCTAGCACTGAACTCATCTCAGACTTGCAAAACTAGGCTTTGAACTCTCACTGTTCTCCCAAGTTGGCGTTCTTGTTAACGTCCACTGAGAGGCTCATGGCCCAAGGGACTAGCAGACATGGAAATGAGCACCTTGTAATCGGTGCTCAGTGGCATGCTTTAAAAATTTATTGATTAGTTTGTGACAATTAGATATTAAAGTTTTTCATTGCATTAGTATAATGAATGTGTCAAAGCCACAAGTTCGCACTAAACATTAATAATAGTAATAATAATATAACACCATTTACAGACCATCGTGAATGAAGAGTCTGTTGGGGAAGTTTGTCTATCTATGCCCAAGGGCATGAGTAGCGCTTGACGTCTACCCTTGGTGCCTCCTCTTTGAGGTAGACCACTATGGACTAGACAATGCTCAAGAGCATGGTGCATTCAATATCATGAAGAAGCACGAAGAGCAATAACGTACTATTTCAGTCATTGAGCACGTGATGCCATAGGATTCTTTGATAGCAGAATTGACTTTGCAATTTCAAAGTAACACGTGAAATGCATTTTAGATAGTCAAGGTAGTACGACGCTTGACTATCTAAAATTTGTTTCATGCGACATAAAACTACAAAGTAAGTAAATTCGTCATTTGGATGCATGTCGGGATGGACTTGTGATGTATGTGGGAAAGGAAAGAGGGACAGACCTGATCGGACGTCATCGCTGACTTTTCCGGAGTTTTGAAACAGCTTCACGAGCATCCGGCAGATAAGAATCCACCAATAGATGTGGAGAATGAACAGCATGATGAGGAGCGTGTTCTGGAAGTAATACTGGTTTTTCTCTTTTCGCCCTCCAAGGTCAAGGTATTGCGCCACCTCAATGCTGCCATGCATACATACATACATAACCACTCAGATCTCTTCACATCAAAAATAATAATTAATACCATCATTCATTTGCAAAGACATCCGGGGTGTACTCTACATTAAGTTTGAGAATCACGTGCGTTCATAACCCCCTCTAAATACCCCTTTGTATACAAGGGGTTATATGTCTAAAAACTTTTGTGTACAAATTTATTCCGTCCTAAATATATGTTTAATGTAAGTACACATCAATATTTTTAGCTCTAAATATGTTTATTGTATGTATACGAAATACGGCAATGTTCAAATTAATACCCCTTTTGTGCACTCATGTATAATTGTACATGCTTAGTACAGTGCACCCCCGAGGCAAAAATATCACTATAATAACATCCAATAGCATGCACTATCCCTGTCTTGGTTCTACAGTAGATGGTGTGGAATATTCCACACCCAATAGTTCTTCATTAGTAGCTAAGTGGACAGATGGAGGCTCAAGGTGATGAGTAAAGTGTATGCAGGAAAAGCATTGGACATGAAGGTTACTGAATGTTATGATAGAACGATGATCTCTCCAGTGGAATATCATGGAGTGCAAAACCTGACCAATTCATAAAAGCACCAGTATACTCAACTCTCTCTAATGACACTACACTCAATGGCGTATTTTGTGTCCGAGGAGAATTGATGTCTTTTATCACAATTTGTTCAAAGGTAAAGAGAAATAGTGCCTTCTGACACTACATGGGAGTTTGTCACTTGTCATTCTCACTTTCATTGAGTACCATGTTTTTTTCAAGTAATGAGAGTGACATGAGGTGGCATGCCATGTTTATTATAAAGTTGTCATATGTCACCAGAACACTACATTCATTTTATTTTTCTTACAAGGACACTATATCTCCCTAAAACTAAATAGTGTCTGGATTTGAAAAACAATGTCCTGGATTCTAAATACGCCATTCATTGTAAATGAATCTACGTTGATTTGAAGTAGTGCCCGCACTAATAGTTGAGCTGAAAACAAAACTCAAATTTTATTTAATCTGATTTACTTGAGGTCCCATGCCTTAACTGTATGCCCTACCACAAGTTGATTTTGAATGCCACATATAATGAAGCATTGAAGCAAACCGTAAAACGGAATGCTCATTTCAAGGCCAATTATGTTTCATTCTCCTATCAGATGAGTTTCAACCACAAGATGTAGAAAACTCAATTCAATTTTCCCCATACACAGATGACAACGTTGAATTTATAAGCTCAACTGGATTTCTCAATTCAATAGTTTTTCCATAATTGACCACATTCTGAGAATCTGTTATATTATGTACACATGTGATCCACATGTAAGAGAGACTTTGTCATTAAAGAGGGTTGAAGGGCCTCTATCACTTATCTTATGTGAGTAGAAAGAAAATTATAATGTAACAGGTGAAAAGGAATTAAGGGCTGCTTCACAGTATGGCCGAACGTCAAGAAGCCGTCAATTCCACCAATTAGATTGCAAGAAATCAAGAATTCAGTCTGTCGACCTTTCACACTATAGGCTAAAGTTCAAAGGCCGTCGCCCTCCAAATGACCTACATGGCAACACTTTTTGACCAAGGCAACCGACTCTCGAAGGAAGTTTGGGTCGGGTAGGAATGGAAACCCAAATTATGATCGAGGGGCCGTTGATTTTTTTTCATAAAAATTCAAAACTATATTTTATTGCCTATTTTCAGCCCATTTCTTTGGACATAGGGGGGTGTCATGGTGATTTTGAGGACCTGATTCTCTCAAGATTGGGAACCTTCATGGCTATTTTCCACAATCCGTGCCTTGACACCCCTTGAATGAGTGTGAAGAATGAGAACATTATCAAACACCCCTAGCTATGGAATTTATCACTTGAAGAGAAGAAAATATTTTTTTACAAATCCTCGGACTAATTCCGGTATGTACTATCCAAATTATTTTGAGGGTATAATAGTAAAATATAATTATTATATGTAGATTATAATATTTTATTTTTTGAACAACTATAAACAATAATTTCAAAAATATTTTATTAATATTTAGCATGGTAAATCCATAGTAATTTGGATCAATTTTTTTTAGAATAGGCCTCATTATACCTACATTACCACAATCAATACAAATTATCTCAATTACTCCAAGTGAGACTTTTTTTTAATTCCACGATTAATCCAAATTTTGGTTAGTAATCCAAGTTGGACTAAAGAGGATAATGGAAGGGCACCAAATCAGCTAAAATGAGACTGTCAATGGGATGTTGGATACAACAAGATAAAAGTTCCCCGTCTTTTATCCATTGCAGGGGTGAAATGCGACCAGGTTTCTAGGACTGCAATGTGTATGAGAGAGAACACTACAAGGAGAAGGCGTCGCTTTTCACTCAATAGGTGAGTCAAACGACGCCACTTCGCGCTCACTGCCCAGGAGCTCAAGACTTGATGAGTGCAAATCATCACGTAGGACAAGTGTTTATAGTAAATTTTGACACTAGAGTTAACGAAAAAAGTATAGAGAATACATGTTAAGTGAGGTGAGTATGACCCGTATCTAAGGCAGTCAAGCAAACTAGCATGGATTCCAAGAATCAAAAATAGAAAGGAGTGTGAACTAGTTTTGCCGTCACAAAGGAGGCGAAACCAAGGCTCAAGTGAGTTCACAAAGAGCCAAGGCTTAGAGGCGATGACCCATATCTAATTTGAGATAATGGTAAACTTGAGATATAATTAGGTGACTGATTTGATTAGTTGACTCTGACAACTTGAAGCTCGTGTCTAAAATTGAAGTTGGAGACTGTTGAGTTTACTATTTGCTTTGATTTCGGTTACACTCAAAGAGAACATAAAACTTGTTTTCTTGATATTTTTGGGGATCGTATCACATGTTCTGATTTGATTAACTCAACTGTTTTGAGTGAGAAGCGACGCCTTTGCTAGTAGTGAAGGGGAGAGTAGTCTTGTACCAATGACCCTTTGCCCGGTGGGCACTCGCTCATTGTTAAGATGAACAGACACTTTATTCACGCCGGCCTCCAAAGGGGACCGGAGTTTCTATCTATCTAAGGGGGGTTTCACACTATGGCCGAAGGTCGAGAGTCCGTCGGTTTCCACCAATCAAATTGCAAGAAACCATGGTTTCGGCCTCTCGACCCTTCACACTAGAGGCCAAAGTCCAAAGGCCGTGGACCCTCAAAATGCTTACATGGCAACACTTTTTGACCAAGGTGACGGCCTCTCGACCTCTCGTTTGGGTCCTACATTTTGCAAGACCCGTCACTATGGTCGAGAGGCCGTCGATTTCTTTTCATAAAAAATGAAAACTATATTTTATGCCTATTTTCAGTAGATTTCTTTGGACTCTCAACAAAGTTTGGACTCTCAATTCC
The DNA here is from genome assembly GCA_022496805.1 of Pohlia nutans. Taxonomy (NCBI): domain Eukaryota; kingdom Viridiplantae; phylum Streptophyta; class Bryopsida; order Bryales; family Mniaceae; genus Pohlia; species Pohlia nutans. Next base: position 11,758,153 of record CM040091.1, on the reverse strand, counting down.
CACGGCCTCTCGACTTGACGGCCATAGTGTGAAGCGGCCCTAACTTAGTGGAAAGAAATGGAGTGACTACTCACCTGATGCTCCAGATGATCCAGAAGGGGAAGACGACGAGACGAAGGAGGAACCACGAGAGCACGAAAAAGCCAAACAACACGCTGGCGCCCACCTCCCACTTGGAGTATTTGCACAGCTTGGCACTCTCCAGGAAGACGTCGCTCACGTCATGCACTAGCAGGGTGCTTACCCCCGCCCTGTACGACCTGCACCAGCCACGTCACCCGCCCAAACTCAGTGTTCAATCCAATAAAAAAACAAAACCAAACCGCAAATCAAATCGTAACACACCAAAAGCAAGCAACGGAGCCAATCAATTTGATCCCATAATTTAATTAAATTTTATTTGATCCCAGACGGAAAACCCATTCGTAAGCTGCTTACGAGGCATTCCTTTAGCTGCTTCTGGCTCTTCTTTATGACGTACGTAGTACACCCATTGCCAAATTCATACAATGAATGAATGTCGGTAGTTTTTTCTTTTTCATTTCATTTTATTTTATTTTTGAGTAAGAATTTGAGTAGTTACCCGTCTATGTAAGAAAACGCCATGAGGCCAATGGTGATGATGTGGTGGGTCATCATGACTCCAAAATCTTTTCTGCGAGTGTCCCACACCACCAATGCGGCGATGCTGTAGAGGTAGAAGCCGCATTGCAGCGCGTACAGCACCTTCAGCTTGAACCTGCATTGCAGGCGTCCATTTCAGTCACTTACACAATTAAAGATTTTTTCACACAAAAGAGAATTTTATTAGCTGGGGAAGAGGGTTTTTGCATTGACAAAAAAGCTACATTTTTAATGAATGTGAGGAAGTTTGAGTATCTTGTGCTAGTGGACACTAAGGTAGAAGCACCTAATTGTGACACTCACCTAATTGAGACAGATTTTTTCGAACACTTTTCTACGTGAGTCATAGATCATGGGTTTCGAGATAAAGTGTCATGTTTAGGTGCTTCTACCTTAGTAGAAAAGGAGAGTTGTTTAGGCAAGAAGTGCCCAATTCCATGCATGCACAGTGATTTTGCGTGGACATGTCCCTGGGGAGCACCACCTTTTCTACTAGTTTTGTGCATGACATTTTAAAACACAATCTCTTGTCTACAAGAAAAGTATTGAATTGAGAATTTACGATCTAACTGTAGAGGCATCATTTCAATTGTTGAAGAATGATGTCGCTACAATACCCTTGAAGTAAAGGAACTATATCGAGACTCCTCAAGAACTGGTGCAGTTGCTTGTTCCGTGGTAAAACAGTACTAGATACACCTTGAATCAAATGCCTACCGTCTCTATAAAAAAATTAACTTTGAAAAGAGATGGTGTCATTAAAAAAACAAAGAGAGAGGAAAAATAAAGAATTAATTTGGTTCTGGAGGGCAATTCAACGGAACAAAAAATTACAAAAGTAAAGAATGCAAACCTCATGCACAAATAACCATAATCCACAAGTCATAATTCTAATTATAATTCATAACCTCATCCACAATTCATAAATTCATTCTTTAAAATGATGGGACTCTGGCCAACATGCTATTACAACTTATTATAAATTTATTTCGTTTGATTTCTTTTTACATTGTTTCTATAAGCATATGTCACATAAGAAACACATTCTTTTGAGTGATGAGTCCTAGCAGCTACTACACCCATTATCCTCTTTAATCCAAGCCACAATAACTATTGAAAAAAGGTTATGATTTTTTATCAGTAAGAATGTTATTTAAACCAAGATTTTGGTAGTACTCATGTAGGAGAATATCCATAAACATATTTGCTAAAAATATAGTCATTATAAAACAATTAGTGAATCTTGGACTAAGTGCACTACACTAAATAAGTAGATTAGTGTTAGATACACTAATTTTCATAAACACGTTGTAATTTTTTACTGTTGACCAATTTTTTTACCCTCTATATTGGTCAAGATGGAGATCTTTCAATAGTATTGGAATCAATGTCTTTGGTAATTTTTTTTGTCAAGAGTAAAAATCTATAATATTTTCAAATCTTATAATTATCTAACACTAATCTACCTATTTAGTGTAGTAGCAAACCTGTCGTTTTTCATTCCACACTTCGTGGAAATAGTGAACAATAGCTGAATATTATGCTTATATTTTTGCCTTCTTGTGACCCAAACCACTCACCAACACTGACACAACCTATATGCCTGCCGCGATTTCATTCCTTTTTCATTTCTATTAAGTGAAAAATGACACATTTCCTACCACACTAAATAGGTAGATTAGTGTTAGATACACTAATTTACATAAACATGTTGTAAGTTTTTACTATTGACCAGTTTTTTTACCCTCTATATTGGTCAAGATGGGGATCTTTCAATAGTATTGGAATCAATGTCTTTAGTAATTTTTTTTGTCGAGAGTAAAAATCTATAATATTTTCAAATCTTATAATTATCTAACACTAATCTACCTATTTAGTGTAGTGGTGGTGTATTACTTTTAACACATATCTCATCTTCAAGATATTTGAATGTTCAACCAATTACGCACGATCGCGTTTGACACATGCCTCAACTTCAAGATATTTGAACGTTCAACCAATTGCTTAGTCTCTCTCTCTTTCTCTCCAAAGGGGTGTGTTCCATGAGGTGGGATTGTATATTGAATAGGAGGAATGAAGATGGAAAGCAAGGGGTTGAATAAGTAAGTATGGAATTACTTACTTGACGGTATGATTGGGCCATCCAATCCAGAAATGCGCGGTGTGGCCGAACCAGGGCTCATCGGAGGCCGAGAAGAAAAGGAAGGTCAAAGAGCAAAGGTAGTATGTCAGCTTCCAAGCGGACTCAGTGAACTTGGACACTTTCTTCTCACCGGCTTCCTGCACTCTTCTCTTCATGAATTTCTGCCCATTTGGAAATATGGCTCGCCTCGCTGATCTCTGAAAAAACCCAACATCGATCATTGCCTCATCAACTCAAAAAACAGATTCTCTTCTTTTTGGAAGAAAATGGACAATTTATTCCACTGCAAGTGTAACCCTTAAACGACATATGCTTTCCTGATACCACACCCAAAATATCTTTTAAATTTCATTTTAAGCATGGTTTTGTTTTTAATTTACTTTGACTCTATTCTAAAGAAGTATAGATCTTTCTAAGGTGCTCGGTTTGGCATTTTATAAACCCCATTTGGTGCTATGGAGTAGAAGTTATGAGCAAGATTCTCCCAAAATATAACCAAGCCCGTGGGGCTTGCATTGTCGTTTAAGGGTTAACATAATAACACTATACGAGTAGGAAGAGTGTCATTTTCACTTACTATAAATGGAAAAAGGAATGAAATTGCGCGCGCGCCAAGCGCATGGGTTGTGTTAGTGTTGGTGAGTGGTTTTGGTCACAAGAAAACAAAAATATAAGTATAATATATAGCCACTATTCACTGTTCCTACAAAGTGTGAAATGAAAAACAACAGGTCTGCTACTAGTGTCTTTTTTTGAATCAAATGGACAATTTATTCCATTGCAAGTGAACATAATAACACTACAAGGAAACTGGCACTAGTAGCAAACCTGTTGTTTTACATTCCACACTTTGTGGAAATAGTGAACAATAGCTGAATATGATGCTTATATTTATGTCTTGTGACCAAACCACTCACCAATACTGACACAACCCATGTGCCTGGTGCGGTTTCATTTCTTTTTCATTTTTAGTAAGTGAAAATCGACACATTTCCTACTAGTGTAGTCGCTTCTCAGTGCTATTTTGAGCTATTCCAGAGTTAGTGAGTGCTTTCGGTCACATAGGACAAGGGTTTCTTTGATTTCAATTAGTGAAGAGCGACGGGTTTGCTTGTAGTGTAATTTAATGTTCACAACACGGCTCTACACAACATTCTTGTGCTTTAGTGAGAATCGTTCTTCTAGAACCTACTTAACCCTTAAAGGTCCAAAGAGCACGTTTCGACCAATAGTATTTCAGTGTATTTGAAACGGTTCTACACCTCCTACGGATTTAAGATCAAACGTGGAGTTAACCAACGTGGTTTTAATGAGCTATTGGGGTCTCAATTTGAACCATTCTACTAACACAAATGCCAAATATACACCAACGTATCTACTATCCCGAAAGACATTTGAGGGTTATTACTGAGTAGTTTCTTGTCTAATAGCATTATTTTATTAGAGAGATGCATGCAAGATTAGACACAGAAGGAAACAAAGAAGACAATTCAAAAAAGTTGATAGTAAAGGATTCAAAGGAGACAAAAAGAGACGAAGAAAATGATGTAAAATTCATTGTTTCTCTCGCACAAAGATTTCTTCCACATTTCCTTTACACAAAAAATTCTTCCACATTTCTCTTTAATACAATTATCAATTGTTGAATCGAAGTTGCACAAAAAGGTATATTTATGCGGCATATATTGGATAATTTTATATAAAAGTGGGATTCTGTGAGGGTCAAGAATGTATCATGGTTATGTAAGTCTATCCTTGGCTGCAAGAGAACAAATTGTACAACATTGAGACCAATGCTGCACTGATTGCTCGTGAAAGGCATTGGCACAAGAATTGGGGTGATTTGATTTAGCTCCGGAACCTAAATTCTCTTCCATCTTCTGAGGTAGAACTAAATAAAAACCGACACATTGTTTGCATTCATCATAAATCAAATTTATTTTTTGATTCTTGGTCACAATCAAAAAGGATATTCCGATGAACTTAGGTGATCTATCATTTGAACACCATATACAAAAGTGACGAGGGATCAATTTTTTTGGCAGATGACCTAAAATCAGCACAAGATGATCTAATATTAGCTAATGAGTTTCAAGATATTTGGTGCATTAATAATGTTCTTTGTTTTGGTAGTTTGGAGGTGTCTAACTCTATTGGCTTGGGGGTGCATTCTAAATTATGTTTGAGAATCACGTGCGTTCATGACCCCCTCTAAAATCTCCCTATGTATGAGGGGTTATATGTCTAAAAATCTTTGTATACATATCTATTTTGTTCAAAATATATGTTTAATGTAAGTATACGTCAATACTCTCAACTCTAAATATGTTTGTTGTATGTATGCGTAATATGGCAATGTTCAAATCAATACCCTTTTGTGCACTCACGTATACTCATATGTGTTTAGTACAATGCGCCCTCCAAGTCTCCTGGTTTGGTGGCTTGTTTGCCTACCTTTCCATGGGATGGGGGCTAAACCCCTTGTATTTTTATCTTTCCGTCATACAATGAATGCTCACGGTCTTTGAAAAAAAAAGAAAAAGAGAAGATGATCTAATATGTTGAAGTGATGTGAGGTAGAGATATATGTGAGCCAAAATCACCACCTTAGGTTTTTAAACAAGTACATATTGATTATAAGATTGTAATATAAGGACACTCAAAATGTGTCACTTTTGGGTGTTCCTACTCTTATATTCTCATAATCAGTATTCACTATTCAAGGTTTTTAGGACACTGTGGAAATTGAGTTCCCACACCTAATTGTGACATCAACTTAAACACAATCTTGCAGAATGATTTTTAAAATGTATACCAACCCAACACCAAAACTTGTGTCTTCTTAGATCATTAACCCCTAAGTGCCCAATCAACCATATGATGCTTGATTTTTGGTCAAACGTCCAAAAAATCAAGTGTTTTAGCTTTTCTGTAGCTGGTGTTTTCATTAGATGTTTAAGTTAAGTTGTGATACATCTTTTGACCGTTGGGATTGGAGAATAGACTTCATTTGAAGTTTTTCCACCGTTGAGAAATTTGAAATTTGAATGTCCAAAATACAAAGGGCTTTCTAAGGATGCTCCAATCATAGGTCTCTTTTATTTTCTTCACTTTCATATTTTTACTACTTGTAAATGTAACTTTTATCTACCTTAAATACAATTTTTTATATTAAATTTGACAAAAACATATTTATTTTGAATTTTTATCTTGTTTACACAATAAAATTTGTAAATATTCAAAATATCTTCCAATCATGTTGTAATTTTTTCTATACCTTCATAATGCTGATGATTATCAATGAAAAATTATAAATCATCCAATGTGATATTTCAAGTATGCAAATTGTAGTGATTTGACTTTTACAAAATAGGTGAGGACATTTAGGGGTTAACCAATAAAACTTTAAAACCTTTACAACTTTGGCATACGGTATCCAAATAATCCATTCTTGAGTACATTAAAATCCTCACAAGAATATGAACTCCTAAAGGACCAAGGATTCATGGTTTTAGAACAAAAAATTCAATTAATCATATTGTGAAATATAAAACTCAGATGAGACTAAAAAATTTATCACTGGAATCAGTGAAAGAATAATGCATATGATAGTCAAGAAACAAACAAACTTGAACAAAAGGAAGTCTACATAGAACCTACTCAAAACTGCTAAAAAAATACAAGACCCAATTTGGACTTCTTGGTCTTTTAGGGGTTAAACATAATAATAATATTATTATTAGAACCCATGCTTATTAAAAAGTGGATAAAAATTTTACCTCAAAGATGAAGCAGTCCAGGAGGAGGCGTGCAACTGGGAACGCGGAGGCAAAGAAAAGGGCCATCACGTAGTCTCGCACATGCGGTGGGCTTTCGTGCTCCCACATCGACACTCTCTGCAGGTCCATCATGGGAGACAGTCTTCTTGTCTCTGACTCCAAAATCTACCAAATTTAGGGCTACGTCACCAAATCATGGAGCAGCAAACAATCACTCTTCAGAGTAGTCCTCCTCCATCCCTGCAAAACAAATAAAAAAATTTGCAATGAAAAAAACTAACCACCTTGATCTTTCAAAAGAAGAAGAAAAATAAAGCCTAAACAACAATTACCACCTTCATCTTTCAAATTAAAAAAATTGAAAACAAAAAAAAATTAAACTGACCACCTTGATCTTGCCAGCTACTACGGAAGTAACGGAACCCAAATGAAAACTGAAACACTCCAACTTGCAGCAAAATTACTGTCCAGAGTCGTCCTCCATGAAAAAAATTGCAAAGAAAAAACCTACCACTTTGATCTTTCAGAAGGAGAAAAGAAAAAAACTAAAAAAAAAAAGTACCACCTTGATCTTTCAAATAAGTTTAAAATTTAAAAACTGACCACCTCGATCAATCTTGCCAGCTATGAAACCCAAAAGAAAATCGAAACATTCCAACTTCTTGGCAAGTGCTTATACGAGTTCCAAAATTTTACATGCAATTGACATGTTTTCAAATTGGAGGCCCATTATGAATCGTCTCTCCAAGTTTGGATAAGATCATAGCTTGGTTTACCTGTCAATCTTATTACTACGATATTATTACAACGATATTATTACAATCTTATTACATGAACCTTCATAGCTTGTGCACACTGTTTCAGTTCCTCAATAATAAAAGATTTGATCAGTGACTAAAAATAAGAGCTAAAAGTGGTGACGTTGGGTGCACGAGAAGAAAAGAAAAGAGATGGCGGGTGGGTGGGTCATACCTTGACAAAACCTTGAGTTAATATTACATGCAAAGATGTTGCCCAAATTGGAGAGCCTCCTGACCTCCCAACGAGCAATGCAAAAGCTGTGCATGAGATCACCTGCACTGTAAGATCAGTACTGGAAAGAACCCACAGACTTACTCGGAGCTTCAATCTGCAAAACATACATACAGTGAGGGATTCTTGAACAGTGCACAAGAATGAGAAAATCCAAGGAAAACTTGATCAATGAAAAGTAGACAGTGTGAGTACCTGAGTGATGATTTTGGTAACAGAAAACAAGAAGTGAAGATATGTGACGAAGTGCAGGTGATCATCGTTTATGGAATTTTTACCGTTACGGTCCCTGTCATTCATTAGGACGCGGGGCTTGTCACTATTGATCAGGCTGACACTCAGGTGTTCTGTTTCTTCCTCTGCATCAGGTAATTAATTAAGGCTCCCCTATGAGTCACCCTATTTATGCCTCCATGTAGGAAGGTAAACTACCGGTAGTATTTGTGTCACGATATGGAAGTCACCTTATTTATGCCATCGTGTAATAAGGTAAACTACCCTATTTGTGCCACGATTTGGAAGTACAATAGAAAAGTTGGGCCAGACTCTTTAGGTGTCATTTTGACATCAAAGGCCACATATATAGGTCATTTTACTCTCATTTTATTCATACTAGGTTGGTATGGAGGTTGGTACCAAATTATCTTAATCCCTAAAGGACCACAACTATGTTTCTCTTCAAACACTCCAATTGAAAGTATCCCTTCTTATAAAAAGACAAATAGTTTTTTTTAATCTAAAACCTTTTAGACCGATCCAACCGGAGGATATTTCAACCAACTTTGATTTATTACAACCTAAAAAAACTTCAACCGTTTAGGGTTTTTCAATAGTAAGATTATAAACATTAAAGTTGATAGCTTTTTTATTTTTGGCTTGTTGCCCAAATTTGAAACTTTCTGAAAATGTCCAAAATACAAAGTTTAATCTCATATTTGGTAAAATGAATTTGGCAGTTGTGTATATAGGGGCGATAGCTCATTGTGTACAAAAATTCAGATGCATAGCTCATTGTATGAAATTTTTCAAGAGTTGCCCGCAATTAGGTTTTTCACCTTTACATGATTGTATCTTTTGATCTATACATCATGTACGTACGCAAATTACCATCCCATCTTCGTTACAAAGAGTAGAATCACCACAAAATATCTCAATAATTGACGATCGACACTCATTCTATACTGAGTTGACCAAACTTGGAAAATTAGCCTCGGTCATTTAGGGGTTATGGTTGAGAATATTCTTAGACTATATATATATAATAATGATTAAGGATTTCTCATAGTGTCTATATAAAGACCTTTGAAATAGATGTAGTTTAGGATGTAGTTAGTACACCACGACTCAATTTAATTATATAATACCTTTACATTAGAGTTTGCCAATTGTATCATATTAACCCCTAAAAGCCCAAGGGGTATTGGACAAAACATAGATGTGTTATAATATGTGCCTTCCATATGTTTGATGAAGGTTGGTTCAATAGACAAAATGTAGAGTATCATCTTTACAAATTATCCGTACGGTCAAACTTCCTAAATAATCTTTAGATCATTTTTTAATGAATTTAAAAGCATTAACCTTCGAAAATTTGTATAAATTATAATTTCCAATTTTAGAGTTCAAAATTTAGTACGATTGGTTAAAGTTGGGCTATCTATCGTAAACTTCAAAAAAGCAAGAGAAATGATGGAGGAATCATCATTACTTTCTCCAAATAGCAAATTTTGTAACACTAAGACAATGTTGAAGTGATCTACTTTGAAAAATTCTCCCGGGTGGAGTTTAACTCGGATTGCCATAATTCAAATTGGGTTGGAAAGTAGACTTGATATAGTATTTTAAAATATTTTTTATTTTTTCAAAAAATTATTTTTTTGTTCCGGACAGCCCGTTTTTTCCGGGCAGCGACCAGAAAATGGTCGCTCGGGAGCTTAGGGGTTAAAGAGGTCTACACTAATAACAAGTGGGTATAATGGCCGAAGGTAGTTAAAATCTAAACCTCTCATAGATTTTAGATACCTTACCCCTTGGATTAGAATAGAAAATAGAAGAGGGGTCTTCTAACTGCTATGGTGTGTTCACATGCCAATATAATCAGTTTTTGACAAACATCATAATTCATGAATAATCCTTTCGTCCCCTCAAACACTTAGTTGGCAAAAAGTCTTCTAAATTCATATGAGGGCCTCAATTTTCATCAAGAAATTTGATGATAGCAGTCAATGGTGGAAATGCCCTCAGACCTTAAATTTAATAGAGTTAATAGAAAAACAAAAGAGGGGTTTTTAACTCCTATGGTGTGTTCACATGCTAATATAATTAATTTCTGACCATCATCATTCATAAATAATCCTTTGATCCCTTTATGAACAGCCCCTTGGGTTGTAGGAACTTGTGGGAACTCTCTAGCATTGGAGAGGTTATGAGTTCCATGCCCCACAATAGTGCAAGGCCTTGCTTTAAATTATTTTCCCAACTCACCATAAATTAATTTTGCAGTCTTTATGAACTCAAATAAGTCTAAGGCGAGTTTCCACTTTGAGACACTCTTTTCGGTTAACTCGAATAGGTATCAAATTTTTAAACGTAGGATAATGAAACATAATGAGCAAAGAGAGGCACAAATAAGGTGGTTCACAGTACCGCAGCACTGGTGCATACGAATGAAGAAGTGGAAGCTCAACTAGCCTAAAAATAAATTAAAAATTAAGGCACCGGTACATGCCAGACAATGATCAATTGTGCAGTCTTGGGTTTTAAGACTCAAAACACATTGCAATTAAAAGTTCTGTAGGAACTTCAAAGACAATCTAGGGTGGGAAACAAGACTTCAAAGGAATAATAATAAGAATGCTTGCAACGCAGAACACCATCATCCTGTAAACAATGTGGGATAAATAATAGATTCAGGAGAACATCAATAAAACAGGACTCATGGGTGTTGTAGCTTCAAAAGTTTCTGACTTTTTACTTTACACTCGGGGTGACCTGTGTCTGCATGAGTCAGAGTTCCCTACTATGGCCTACAAGCCCTGAGAAAAACTGCAATATCCTGGGTGCTAACTGAGATTCCCAGGAATCATCTTCAGAGCTACATTCGCAGCAATGGTTGGTTGTCCACCCCCTTGATGATCATTCTCAGAGTTGTCACAAAAGAATCTACAATGAACTTGAAATCGGTGCAAACTCTGCTCTGGACCCTCCCCTACGAGCTATGGCTCACATCCTCCACCTCAAAAAAATGTTCGCCACTGCACTGCAGTCCAAGAATGTACATGTCCTCTACTGATTTCAGTCGATCTTCACGGCCCCGTAGATCACGCGCACAAACCAATAGCAGGCGTAGAACCCCATGGTCCCCGTGAGCACGAAGAAGGAATACGAGATGATGAACATGTAGCCAAAGTACAAGCACCCAGAAACAACCTTGGTGATGTCCAGCTTTGTGAAGAAGTAAAAAGCTGCGTAGAGGAAGAGATACAGAGCCGAGGATCCCGCGGTCAGATACGCCCTCCACCACCAGTGGTAATCCTCACTGCACAACTGGAAGTAACAAAGCACGATGGTGATTTCCGCGCAAGTCACCATGAGGATCAGGAACACCAGGAACAGGAACCCGAAGATGTAGTAGAACTGGTTCAGCCATATGGAGGTCAAGATGAAGAAGAGCTCGATGAACACAGCGCCGAACGGCAAGATTCCTCCGATCAGGATCGAAAACACCGGGCGCATGTACCACGCCTGCTCTGGCACCTGTCGGGGGATCTTGTTCGTTCGCACCGGGTCGTCGGCCGCTGGTTTCTTGAATCCAAGATAACTGCCGACGAACACCAACGGTACCGAGATTCCAAACCACAGGAGGACGAGCGCAAACATCGTGGTAAACGGAACAGCTCCCGATGATTTCTGACCCCAGATAAGCGCATTCAGTACGAAGAAGACGATGAAAACGGCTCCCGGGAACATGAAGGCCGTCTTGAGAGTGTTGAGTTTCCACTCAGTGCCCTTGAATGCTTTGTACAGACGGGCCGAGGAGTATCCTGCAAACAGCCCCATGAAGACCCACAGGAGAAGCATGGCTGTCATAAGCCCACCCCTGTTGGCGGGCGAGAGGAATCCGAACAGCGCAAAGATCATTGTCACGACTGTCATCCCCAAAAACTGCACGCCTGTGCCCACATATGCACACAGTAACCCCGCCCTCGTCGGTGGCCTGAATACATCTCCGTGCACCAGTTTCCATCCCGTTTCTTCTTGGGCTTCTTCTATCGACTCCAGTTGATTGTACTGGGAGATATCGCGATGCAGCGTGCGCATCATGATCATGGCTACCATGCCAGACAGGAAGAGCACAATCATCAACGAGTTGATGATGGAGAACCAGTGGATTTGGTCATCTTGCATCATCAAATATGTGTCCCACCTTGATGCCCACTTCACTTCGCTAGACTGCACATGACAACATCCACTGTGTCAGGAACTTAGTCCAAACTAAAAAATAGAAGCTCACAGACGATTCTATTCACTTTCACAACATTGATTCAGTCGTTAAAAAATGTAGTGTGTGATTTCTTCTTTTTATTTGTACCTTTCTAAATTATTTTATTTCAAATCCTACAGACATAGAAATGGCAACAGAGGCAACCAACAACTGAAATTCACCTCAAGCTCCAAATCAGAACAGTCCCTTTGAAAACACTCCAGGACTGTAGTATACTTTAAAGTCACGTACCCAATCGAAAACAAATACTCCCTCTGTCCGGAAATAATTGTCCTAGGTTTTAGAAAAAAAAAATTCCCCTAGTTCATGTCCTACGTTTTATACTTCAAACGGGGCGGACAATGTGAGTGACACAAAAACTACATACTACTACTAAAGATAGACCATTTATTGAGTACTAAGACAGCTATTTTGACAGAAAAAAGCCAAAAACTAAGACAATTATTTCCAGACAGAGGGGAATATATATATATGCTGAGGTCATGCTCATTAACATCCACTTGAAGGATACAGGATTAAAGATCGAAAGGGCTTACCTCGTATTTCACATCATATGTAAAGATGATCTCCCCACCAGCCACAACCTCCTGAGGAGCTTGATGATGTGAAACGAACACCTTGGCAGCGGCATTGCAGGTTTTCAACTTAGTCTGAGCTTTCTCCCATGACCCATCATACTCATGTTTCACACTAAATCATCCACCACACCATTCAAGTCAGCAGGAAGAATTGGATACACTTTAAGTTTGTATCACATCTATCAAGCAATACTTACCTGAAGTTTGAAGTAAAAGATGCACCCTAGCTTAAAAGAACTGAAGGAGGCCCTTTATACCATGACGGTCCAAATTCTTGGCTGGTACTTTTATTAACAATAGAAAGGTCTTTGGGTGCAAACCTAAAAGGAGCAACCTCGAAACCAACAATTCGATAAACTGTAGCTTCAGGGTCTTGGTGATATGCCACCGTGAAGCTGAGGTGATTAAAGATGAAGTACTTCTCCTCCTTCTTGTTCTGTCAAACATCATCATTGTAAGGACACAATTCACACAAATTGAAGCTAAGAAAATAGCAACGAAAAAAAAGGTAAAGAAAACTCACTGTATCCAAAGAGGCCTTAAAACCAACTGGAAATCCTCGATCATAAGTCTTGAAAGGACTTCGCTCGCTCTTTCTGACCATCGCCACTGGCAGATTATCAAGAATCCTGCCGCAGCAATAAAATGAAAAACGGGTCAAGGGATGAACAAACAATATCTCAAGATGTCTCAAAACACAAACAAAACATTCAAGAATAGGAATCAAACAGTTTAGTGACTCTTACATGTTCACACGGTAGTCATTCTCGATTCGGTCCTTAAAGAGATTGGCAGACTTCTCCCCGAGCTTCTCCTTTCGGCAAACAATTTTACATTGTTTGTCGTCTTTCATTTTGAACTGCGAATGGAATGAAAAGATTTAAACCATCAGCTCATTAATAAGCAGGGTACTTTTGTACTCACTTACACTCAGAAAAACTAAAATAATGCACTAACTATTGTTTCTTTGTAATTGGTAGCCCATTGCAGAAGGAAGGACAGTTTTCAAAGCATGACGATACATTAAAAAAGACTGTTTTCAAAGGAAAAATGAATGGATTTGCTACTCACAGTGTAGGGAGAATTTTCAATGCGGTCGCCGCGAAGAACCTCGCCCAGATTCTCAGCCATGTTCTCAATCTTCTCTGGCTTGCAATAGTCAAGCGAGTAGAATTCATAAGGTAGTTGTGTCTTGGTCGAAGTGATTTTGTTCACCTTCACTTGAATCGGAGCACCCTGTTCCCAGACACATCCAATATTATATAAAAATTGTTCTCTCCATTTCAGCATTCTTCAAGCACGCAAAAAAAAACCATCTCTAGTACCCTCAACATTGGAAAAGCTTTTGCTTTACAAACTATTGATGAACTGATTTCATACACTTGTCTCACAATCGTAAGGTTCATGAGACAGTGTATGTTCTATAGAGGGAATGTACCCAAGGTATACATTTCAGGAGGTAGTCATGTCCTCGAGTTCAACGAATTCGTTCTGCTGCTTAGAGACACTCAATGTAGAGAGTGTACCAGAGGTGCACATTTCAGGGCCCTGAGCAACACTCTGGTTCTTTACCTAGAAAAAGTAACTAGAAACAGATTGTTCCTCTCCTTTCTTAAATAGAAAAAAAAATGCCGAAAATTATCTTGAGCTATGTAATGTGCTTTCATGTAAGATATACAGAAGAAGCTAATGCCTTAAAATAAATAAAAATGCCGAAAATTATCTTGAGCTATGTAATGTGCTTTCATGTAAGATATACAGAACAAGCTAATGCCTTAAAATAAATAAAAATGCCGATAATTATCTTGAGCTTTGTAATGTGCTTTCATATAAGATCTACCGAAGAAGCTAATGCCTTACAATAAATAAAAATGCCGAAATCTTTCTTGAGCTTTGTAATGTGCTTTCATATAAGATCTACCGAAGGAGCTAATGCCTTGGAATAAATTAAAAAAGGTAGGAATTTTTTACTCTTTAACGCCAACGCCACATAACTCAAAATACACAGATGTATGGATCTATCAGCCAAAACCAAAAACACAGGCTTATGACAACATAAAGATAGAAACCCAAGCAACTATCACTAAAACCGTAAAGGTCTACCAACAGCGACTCATTTCTTCCAATACGCCTTCGATTAGAAAGCCAAAAGTCTCCATAACCACCGAAAATAGGGTTCTCTACTATTTCCCTACAACCTCCCAGCGTTTGAATGATAGCATAAGAATCTCAAAAGAGTGTGGCTCTTGAAGTAGATCCCTCCAGAGCTGATGAAATGCTTAAATGAGTATCCTCTAAAAACAAATATGCTCAACCAAGAAAAGGGAAAAGGGAAAACCCTGGAAAGGGAAAAGCTTCGGGCATTGTGGAAACGCACCTGGGCGAGATCTAGGGGCGCGACCCCGGGCAAGTAAAACGCCGAGACAAGCGACGGCAGCAGCAGGCAGAGCGCGAGCGCCGCGAGATGAAGAAACGCCATTGCTGCGGTTCTGTGAGTGCAGATCGAAGTTAACCGAGCTCCGATCCGAGGTTTGCGAAACACGCCGGGAGCACAGATCCCATCCCCGGAAGCAAGAAAGAAAAAAAAAAAGACGAAGTAGAGAAGAGCAGGCCCAGGGTTTGTTCACGACGACAACGCCATAGCCAGTGGAAGAGGAAAGCTTCAAGGGGCTCGGAAATGGCCCCCGTTCACACCGGGGCTGATGTTTTATGGGTTTGGAAATAGTCCCCGTTCACACCGGGCGGGATGTTTTGTTGATTCTTTCCTTTTGGGCTTTTCTGGGTGTCAGAAACTTTCTGAAACTGGGTTCAATAATAAATAAATAAACATTTTTGTTTATTGGTTCTGACTGTAGGGAAGAGGCATTGCGCAGACACTCATTTTTTTGGTCTAAATAGAGTTATCCTTAAAGTCACCCTGTTTTTGAATAAGATACCGTGAATTTTTCTTTAATATACTTTTATTTGTTCACTCCAAATAGTTTAAAAAAAAACTTGGAAAAGCTTGGTGGTCTGTCATTATTAATTGTGTAAGAGCTTGGTGGTCTCTAAACTCAAGGGAGATTAATTTAGCCGTTAAGAAAGACAGCTAAACTAGTTTTCCATGAGTTTGAAGACCACCAAGCTCTTAAACACCTAATAATGAGAGACCACTAAGCTCTTCCCTACCTTTTAACTATTTGGGGTGAACAAAATAAGAGTACATTAATGCAAAATTCATGGTATATTATTCAAACACAATGTGACTTTAAGAATAACTCTATTATCATTGTGGTAAATATATTCCATCCATGATTCCATTGAAATGTATTCTTGTTCTTCGCTTGATCGATTCAGGTCAGAGTTCCTCCTAGTGTAGCTACTTTTTTGGGGGGTTTTTTTTCTTTGGCACACAACGGGAGTAATCCCTGAGGCAAATCTTAAGGGTTGCACTAGGGTGGATCATGAAATAAACACATTTTTGGAAACTCAAAGCGAGTTTGTGGTGACTTCCACTTTCCTCCATGTTTCTTTTTTTATTTAAGTGAAACAAGCATTTAGTAATAGAGAATTGTTCTTTCAATTGTTTGAAATAGCCAATTAGGGCTTTGTTATGAGTGAGATTTTCATACAATAGAGTTATCCGTAAGGTTTACCAGAATAGTACTAGAAGAAGAAAGACATGTAAAATTGTTTTTTTAGTTTCAAAGGTAGAAAAAATAAGTTTTGCCTTTATTTATTTTTTGAATAAAACACCACGCTCTGCCTTGTCAAAAAGATTCAAACACCGGCGTCACTTTCCGAAGAAAAAGTTCTCATGGCCGAATCTACACAAATCTCATGCTCCTTAACCCCAATGTTTTGCACTTGATGTCTACCTATAGGAATTCAAAGCTATTTATAGCAATAAAACATAACTCAAATATTGAGTAGTAAAAAATAGAATTATTTTTTATCTCCAAGTTTAAACCGTCGTACATTCATCAATGTATGGATGAAATAATATTGATTCATCTGAGTGTATTTACATTCATCCATAGTTTGGTGATTTCATCTTACTTTGAAAAGAAATTGGAGTGATTTCTGGCAATTTCTTTTGAACAATAGGAAGAATTTATTGATTTTATTGATTCCTTCGGTGGAATTGATTAACGTCAAGGGAATCCTTTTTTTACTGTGTCAAATGATCGTCCATTATTTGCATGCAGAGTCACCAATGATTTGGATACACCTGTATCCAAGAACAGTACCATAGGCGGAGGGCAGGTTTGGGGAAAAAATTAATCATAAAATTAATTCCAATTTTTTTCGGGAAATTATTTCTTCCAATTTTTATTTTATTTTTATACGAAACAAAAAGTATTCTTAAATAATCTATATGCCAAACTTTTTTTTTAATCTTAACAATTTGACACAAGTGTGCAAACCTAGGGGGTCACTGTCAAAAATTTAGGAAAGCACGTGAGATAAAATATAGAGTCCGTAATGAAAAGTAGTTTTGTTCCAATGGCTCTTTGTCTGGTGGGCACTGGGTTATTGTCGTTACAAATAAACACTTTATTCACATCGGCCTCGAAAGGGGAACGGGGTTTCTATCTATTTAGAGTCCATTTATTCGTTGGGAGGTAAAATTTCTACCCAATTATAAATTCTTTGATATAATATAGGATGCTTTAAATTAAAGTAAGGAATAAATTTGAGAATCTACTTGGAATATCCCTATAATGTTCCATAATATACCCAAATATTTCAATTATGTAATAGCCTCATTTGTATACCCCTCAACGCACGTGGTTACACTAAATATTTATTAGTGATTCCCTCAAGGTGCCAACGTTACCTTCCACCTAAGGTATTAACCCTTAAACGTCAAGAAGGCCTGGACGGGGCAGCCCGGAAGGCATCTAAATTCTTTTTGCTAAAAAAATATAATATAATATAAAATATATATATTTGCAAAAACGGCCCTGCAGTGCACTGTTGACTAGCACTGTAGCACTGCGGCACTGCTGAACTTTAGCTGCACCAACCTCAAAACTTGTTCAATTTGATAACTTTGATTGCTTACCAACGATTCCACAATCTCTCAAGTGAGGCGAAAAATTGGAATTTAGATTGTTTTTTCAGTAGCTTTCCAACGCACCAATCCTAGCTTGATTTGGTTGAGAAAATCAACTTTTTTCTTCATTATTCTCTTTCAAGAATGCCCGACGGGCTTGCTTTGACGTTTAAGCGTTAAAGATAATTTTACCATAATTTAATATTTGGTAATTATTTCTTGTAAATTTTAAAACATTCAATTGATATATTTTAAGTATTGATGGTTTTCTTGTGAATATTACGACATGTATAGGCAAGAAATCCAATTCATTATTTTAGTCATTGTGGACAAATTTTATCAAACATCTTTCCTACTATCATAATAATAATCAGAAAATTGATTTGAAGACCATCACAAAGAAAGAGTTCTTTGGGGTAATCTATTATCACCATGTTTCCAATTTTACCCTAATGGATTGACAATAGATTTTTTGTTTGGAACATACGCCATATGTAACATCAAAATAATACATCATTTATTCATCTATTATAACATGCTAGTAGGTTTGGTACCCCTAGAATTCCACATCAGCTTTTCCACCATCTACATCATTTTTTTCATGAGTCACAGTCGATAAGAAAACAATACATTACACTTTCAAAAAAGAATTGAATTAACTTGTGTCGTAGTTGCTACTAGGTTACAATAAATAAAAGTTCGTTCGATGGTTTCATTTATTCAAAATTTAATCCTTGAACGTTAAAGCAAGCCCCACGGGCTTGGTATAAAGGAATAATTGGAGAAAAAAGTAGTTTTACTCAACCAAATCAAGCGAGACTTGTTGCGTTGGAAAGCTACTGAAAAGCGATCTAGATTCCAAATTTTCGCCTCATTTGAGAGATTGTGGAATTGTTGGTAAGCAATCAAAGTTATCAAATTGAACAAGTTTTGAGGTTGGGGCAGCTGAAGTTCAGCAGTGCCGCAGTGCTACAGTGCTAACCAGCAGTGCACTGCAGAGCCGTTTTTGCAAAAATAAATAAAAATCAAAAAAATAAAAAAAAATTAGATTCTTTCCGGGCTGCCCCGTCCAGGCCCTCTTGACGTTTAAGGGTTAACAATAGTGGTTATCTGAAAACAAAAGTGGTATATGAGTGGAGTTCAAGTGGAGGTTTTTCCCTATAATTACAATTTATGACACGAGTTTTTCATGAATAGTCTCTTAGTTGGGGGCTTGATAGTCTCATAGGCTTGAGAGAACGTGTGGGAACTCTCTTTTAGCATTGGGAAGGTCACAAGTTCCATACTCTTTGGCGGTCTAAGAGCCGCTTTCTATGAAGCACATGGCTTCATTCTTGCATATAATAGACAACTTATTCATTGTTCAATCTCTTCTGATTCTCCTTTAATAAAAGTGAGATCAGGTTCGTGAAAAACAATGGCGTTGGTTTAACCCCTAACCTCCCAACCATGCATATTTTGCATGATGTACGGATTTGAAGTCCGTTTTTTCATCCTTCATGCACTTTTTGCAGTGTGGATTTTTTACTAAAACTTTTATGGGAAGTTAGCTTTGTGCATGTGTGATCCAATTAGAAAGGGGATGATTTGTGGAAATTTTATGCCTCATTTCATGTTGTAGTGTTCCACCCAAAATTTCGAAGCTTTTAGTCTAAAAGTGCTCTTGAAAAAGTCAACTAGTAAAATTAAGCAACCAAAAAATCTCCAAAAATCACTACACTTAGAGTATTACATCTCAACCCATCCGAACAAATCTCATTATTAGATTGTCAATATCTTATTCGTAATCATATTACAAAAGAATGTTAAATTTAAAGTTTGAAAATTTATACACAAAAATTGGTGATAGCAATCGCAAATCTAACTGTATGGATAAAATCTATAATGCATAATGTACAATTTTTATTCATTCATCAAGTTGAAAATATCCCTCTTAGTTGCATTTTATAATGCATCTTTGAAAAACTGCCAAATCTGTAAAGGGTGAGAATGTTAGGGGTTAAAGAAGTGCCAAGCATGTCATATTGCTCTAGCACCCATTCTTTAATCCACAACATGGTGTAAAATTAGTTTATTCTCACTTTGCAAAGTGGGCGTGAATCTCTCATGGGGATCTTCCCTAAGGCCTTGCTTTAGATTATACTCCAACTCACTATAGACTAGTTTTGTAATCTCTTTGAACTCAAAACAAGTCTAAGGTGAGTTCAACGACAATTTCTACTTTGAGATGTTATTTTTGGTTAGCTCTATTGTTCTAAAATTTGAGATGTTTTGGACTACTTTATCTACTTGAAAAAAGAGAAATTCTCTGCCAAAATATTCTATTTTCCATTTTTACCATTTCAAAAATTTAAAGGCCTCCAAAGAGCTGCAAATTCAGCCAACATCCTTATGTTCCGGGAAAATAAATAAATAAATAAATAAAATTAGCATTGGATGTTTTTGAAAATATTATTTTTAAATTAAAAATAATCCAATCTGATGTGGCCAAATTTTGGCGATGTCAGATTTAATTTTAAAATTTTCTAATTTTTTTTTTGCATAGCAGTTTAGGCATATGGAGACCTTAAAATCTTTATAATGCCTTAACCCCTAAACGTCCTCACCTATGTCCAATTTGGGCAGTTTTGCAAAAATGCAACTAACATGAATATTTGAAACTTGATGTATGAATAAAAGTTATACATTTTGAAATTTGGATTCAATCTATACGGTTAGATATTTGATTGCTATCACTAACATTTTTCTATAAATTTTGAAACATAAAATAAAAAATATTTTGTAATTCAATTACGAATAAGATATTGACAATATGGGGATGAAATTTGTTGTGATGGCTTATAATGTAGTACTCTAGGTGTAGTGATTTTTGGAGATTTTTTGGATGCTTGATTTTATGAGTTTATTTTTTCAAGAACACTTTTAGACTAAAATCTTCAAAATTTTGGGTGAAACACTGCAACACGAAATGAGGCATAAATTTTTCAAAAATTGTTTCCGTTTTGAACGGATCACAAATACATGAAGCTATTTTCCCATAAAAAATTCAGTAAAAAAATCACACTACGAAAAGTGCATGACGGATGAGAAACTGCAGATGAAATTTGTACATCATGCAAAATATGCATGGTTGGGCAGTTAGGGGTTAACTGCCTAAGTGTTCATTTTTTGGACAATGTACATATTTCATTCACATTTTCTCATTTGTCATGCACTTTTTGCAATGTGGTTTATTTACTGTAGATTTTATGGGAAATTAGCTTCATGCATGTGAGAACTGATTACAAAGATGATGATTTGTGAAATTTTTGTGCCTCATTTCATGTTGTAATAATTCACCAAAAAATTCTAAGATTTTAGTTCAAAAGTGTTCAAAAGTGCTTTTGAAAAAGTCAACTCGTAAAATTAAGCAACTAAAAAATCTCAAAAAATCACCACACTTAGAGTATTACATTTCAACCCATCGCAACAAATTTTATCCACAAATTTTCAGTATACTACGTGTACTAACTAAATTCCAAAAGAATTTTGAATTTTAAGATTCAAATTTTATACAAAATATTGGTGATTGCAATCATAGATTTAACCGTATGGATAGGATTTAAATTCATAATACACAACTTTTATTTATGCTTCGAGTTCAAAACATCCCTCTTAATTGCATTATATGATGCATCTTGCAAAAATGCCCAATTTGAAAAGAGTTGTAGGCATTTAGGGATTAAAGATCACTTCTTCTATTTTTGAAACAAATGGATGTTTTATTTCCATTGCATTACAATAGATTACAAACATCACACTGTGAACAAAGAGAACAATTTTCCAATATTCCCCCGCAAGTGATTTTTTGGATTTTTTCTTTCTACAATATTTAGACTAAACCCAAAGTTCCTAATCATTTCCTACTAATAGCGACACCCCCACCGTAACATGAGGCCCAAAAGCAGTTCCTATTAAGTAGGGAAGTATAAGCCCTCACGACATGCATCCGATTGGAATCGAATTGCCGCCCTTTTCAGTGCTAATAAGCACTCCTAAAGGTAGCCCACCTCATGGCTATCACCCATGTAGTTAAGGTCATTCTAGACCATAAAAATCACTTTTTGGTAACTAAATGCATCACTCATGCCCATTCACACCAAGCCTCTGCCGCACTTGCATCTACATTCCCGAAATGGAAGAAGATAAAACTGAGAAACGCAAAAATATTCAAAGCCTTGTATTTTTTTTAATACAACTATTGTTCAAACACTGTGCAACTACATTACATTGCTACAAGTAGAGCCATGCTTCTTTTTTGCGTTCATAACATTCAATAGCCTATGCGACTGGTGCCTTCTCCTAATAGAATGATGTGGAATATCCCACGTCATTTCATCTCCCCAATGAAATGATGTGGGATGTTCCACATCACATCAGTACCTATGGGAGCAGGTGGCGTCAAGCAAGAGCAACTAACCATGGTGAGCAATAATCAAAAGCACTCACTCAATCACAATTCAACAGTTTTTTTGTAATTGTTTATTTGATTCAATAGTTCATTCAATTACAAATCACCGGTCACTCTATATATAAAGGTGGATGAAACTAAAAGGCAACATCTTCGAAGACTACTGAATGTTATGTCGCCTTCCTTTTAGTCATGATTCATTAACCCTTAAATGTCAAGAGGGCCTGAACGGGGCAACCCGGAAGGCATCTAAATTTTTTTGGGGAATTATTATTATTATTATTATTATTATTATTTATTTTATTTTATTTTGCAAAAACGGCTCTGCAGTGCACTGCTGGCTAGCACTGTAGCACTGCGGCACTGCTGAACTGCAGCTGCCCCAACCTCAAAAACTTGTTCAATTTGATAACTTTGATTGCTTACCAACGATTCCACAATCTCTCAAATGAGGCAAAAATTTGGAATCTAGATTGGTTTTTCAGTAGCTTTCCAACACAACAAGTCTCGCTTGATTTAGTTGAGAAAATCATCTTTTTTCTTGATTATTCTCTTTTAAATAAGCCCATGGGGCTTAGGGTATGTTCGCACTTGGCCTTAGAGGTGGTCTTAGAAGGCGGTCTTACCACCTTAATAAAGTGTGTGTTCCCACCTACATTCTTTAGTAATTACCAATTCTACATGGATGTCCACATGGCACACTTTAAAGAATGGGTATTAGCTAACATTGAGGAGGACAAAAAATACTTGAGCGATAGTAGGCAATTGTTAAGAAAGCACCAAAATTGAAAATATTCCTAACTTTTGAACACTTAAGAATGGTCTTAACTAATATGGCTCTTGAAGGGCCATTATATAATCCGGCTATTATTGATGACACCTTTCCGAACCTCATTGATGACACCTTTCCGAACCTCATTGATGACACCTTTCCTGAAAAGAAGGTATTCCTCCCAAAATTATGGAGGTGTTAAGTTTTAATTCACGTTCTTTGCAAAGGCCAGGTGCGAATGGGCCTTTACCTTGACGTTTAAGGGTTAAAATTCCCTCAAAATTAACAAATTTTATATTTCTTGGTTAACAAATTCCCTCAAAGTTACCTGACGCACGCATGCGGCAGCACTGGTGCACGGGGAGGTCACTCCATTGTCAAGTTGAAAACCACGTGCGAACAAAATAAATCTAAGTTTTCTAAGTTGCATCACTAAAATGGGTCAAAATTTTATCAATTTTTTTTCATGAGTAGATATACTCAGTATCTATTACATAGTAAAAAAAAGATAACCAAATTTGATGATCTTTCTTTTTTTATAAAACATACCGTTTCTAACTAGAATGATGTAGAAATGAACTAAAACAATTACTAAAAAAAATGAAGATGACTAAAAATTTCAAAAAAATATACAAAAGATGTTATCAATGGTTACGTATATGTAGAAAAAATATCATAATTTTTAAAATTATTTATGGCATATAATATAGGGGTAGCAAACTTTGTTCGCACGTGGTGTTCAACTTGACAATGGAGTGACCTCCCCCAGGCACTGGTGTATGTGAATGGGCCATCCAATGAACAATGAGGGGACGGAGGCCAGCCAGATGGGTAATCACTTATAGTATGATTGATTGGCAATGTGGGCCATACAAAACCCAAAACTCAATTGACCCATGCACATGAAGTTCAATCAAACTTCATCATTCAGTTGAACCGCACCTGTTCATTACTATTATGATATGGCACATAATTGGAGTTGTCCCTTTTTCATTTTTCTAGCAGGTGGAACCAATGAAACAACGCCCAGAGAGCCTCTGTCCAAATTTTCTTTACAGTTTTTGCAAATATTTAAATAAGTTTTTTAATTTTTAAAATTCAAATGTTGTGGAGTAGTATACATAACATAATTGAGCAATTCAGGAAATCCCCTTTTGGAACTGGATCAAATGAGCATCTTTTAATGAGATTCAATTTTCACCTTCTATGACAAGTCGTACCACTAGCAGCTAGTGATTCTCCTTTCATGAGACATACTTGCAACTTCAGTTCTTCCCATTTTTGTAGGTTCCAATGGTAATTAACTCTTTAAGGTCCCAATTCAACATTGTTTTCAAAGGAACATTATAAAATGTTAGATGAATACTGAACATGGAGTTGATGTACAAAGCAAGGTTGTAAATGTCAATGTGAAGATCACATCTGTATAGTTGGATTTATCATTTTTTTATTAAGTATTATTAATTATTTTCGCAAGGTTTTCTCTTGAAATTTGATTAAAAATCCCGCATTAACACAAAAAAATTTAAAATATTGTAATGAAATTGGAATAACATGCTCTATGAGATGGTATGGTTTCCATTATTTGATTATACTTATTTTGGAAAATCATGTTTTAGGTCTGACTTTTTGAACTAAGAATGAAACTTGACATAAACCAATTGTGTGACTTTTCCAAAAATCATAATAACCCATTTTAAAAATCCAAACCGTACAATAGATAGTAAACTTGTACTAGAACCAAGAGAAATTAATGTGGATGAAAACTGTCCAATTTGGATGAGAATCAAAAAAACTTGAATCTCTTCGTTGTCTAAATATTGGACGCAAGAGCGTCAAAAGGTTAACTTGATGGAAGTTGACATCACCCATGCTCATGAAGACATTAACCTTGGATGCAAGTAACCTGCCAATTATGGAAAAGGGGGACTTTATGTATTTCTCTATAATTATATTATGTAAGTGTGTAGATGATTTATACTAAATTGTTTTTACTATTGTATTAATGGCATGTATTACATTTTACTTGATGGAGAGGAACTATGGTTCAAAGGGCCATCGTGAATGAAGAGTTTGTTGGAGGAAGTGTTATCAAAATGGCGCCAATATTTTGCTATCATTTGAGAGGGATGTACCTTTTTAACTATCTTATGTTTATAACACAATAAATTCAAGTGTTGTGTACTATTTACTAACCGGTAGTGTTTTTTGTATACATATTTGTTGTTTGCATAAGTCTTCATCACTACTCTTTCCGTTTCATAATAAGAGTCTAAAACTACATATATTCTTGCATCAATTTAAGAGTTTCCGTTCATTGTGTTGCCCTCCTACGTTGATTTTCTACGTTTTTCATCCCTTTCTATCAATAAATGTGGTTCCAAAAGTTGCCATTGCGTTTCATCCCTTTCAACATGGGCTCTATCTCAAAGTTCTATCGAGAGTTTTATGCAAATTGGACTTTTAGTATGAAGCTGAGGGAGTATTATACTTGAAATTACCTTTCTCTTGTATCATATTACCATAGCAAGGTCGCCACCCCACAATTGAATATTTAATTTTTGTTGAAAAATAAGGTTCTTTCTTCAAAAAATAAATTTCTTGATTATTGAATACAAGCAAAAAAATGAAAAAAATGGCCCGAAATGGCCCAAAATGGCCAAAAATAGCTCAGAAATATAAAAATAGCTAAACATATTTTTTCTTTTTTCTTTTTTCTTTTTTTAGTCCTCATAATTTTCATATTTTTACGTTTTTTTTTTTGAATTATTTTTTGGGAGCCCAACTATGGTACCATGGTACTTAAACCATTAAGTTCCTAAGTGACCTGAAATGGGTTGCACCAAAAATAAAAAGGTTGTAAAACATGCTAAAAGTGTCTGAATTGAGTGTTTCTAAAGTCTAACCTCTTTAGAATCAAGTTGACTATAAGCATATGTGTTTGGATCAGTGAAATGTTTTTAATTAATTTTATAATAAATAAATAAAGTTGGTTGTTCATGTGCCTAAAGCAGCCTATAAAGTTGTCAAATTTGCAAATGTTTAAAAAAATGCATGATAATGCATCAATTTTGCAAAGGTGTATAAAGACTAATGATAGATTATGAATTCTAGTTCAATTCTATATAAGTAGATTTCAAAAATTCATCATAAATAATTAGATATATAATTTGTAAGCTATAAACTTCCAAAATTCATTAAAAAAATACAAAATTTAATATTAATTCAACATTACTTAAATTTTTTGTGATACTTTTAATAAATTATATATTTAACTAATGAAATTTAAGAAATTATTATTATTAGTTCCAATATTGGGATATATACTACAATGTTAAATATCATTATTTAAAATTTATTTTAATATTATATATTTATTTGATTTTTATTGTATTCTTATATTTAGATGTCTAATTCATAAATCTTATACTTCCAGTTATAATTGGGATTATAATTATGTATTTGGCCTTTGCGTGTGTAAAAATTCAACACATGCAAAAATTGAAAATGGAACTCATAAATTTTTTATTCTAAAGAAGTGTAGCATAGGTTGAGGATTTCAGGGCAAGGTTAGCGTAGAACAATTAGAGAGGGTGTGATATTATGAAGTGTGAATATAAAGAAATTCAAGATACAATTGTTTCATTAAAAAAATGTCATAGTTGACTACTTGAGGAACTTTTTAATTAACCCTTAACCCTTTAACGTCCCATTCCTTTGCAGAAAAGTCAAACTACACTTTTATACACAGTTCAACATTCAAGAATTAATAAAATATATTTTTTGATATTTTTCATTCATGAAATTGTATGTTTCCTATTAGTCCTAAAAATTTCTAATTTTTTTAATACAAAATGAATTTTTTACAAATTTTTAGGTCAAACACTTCAAGAAATTCATATTAATTACAAAAAATCTTCAAAAAATATAGTTTTTTTTAGAACATGTGCAAATGACAATGGAGAATCACATGATATATTTTTGTAGAATTTTTGAATTTTAATTATTAAAATTCAAAAAGTGAACATTCTATGCAGTGCAATTTAGACCTTGAGCTACCTAGCTTGCAACAGAAATAAAATATTCAATACTTGAAATTTGTAAGATCCGAAAAGTGAAGTGAAAACTAGACTTGATAAACTTCATTTTCTCAATTGAGAGCAATATCAAAAAACGTCATCTTTAAGTTCAAAATTGGCTTTGACCAACAATCATCCACTATTTGGATGCGCGGTCCTTAAAGGGTTAAAGGACATTGTGAGCACAAGAGGGCATTTTCAAAGTCAGACGTTGAATTTTACTTAGTTTTTCATTTAAAATGAAATTCAGCTTCAATAATCTTTTTTAAAATCCTATCTTAAATCTCTCAAGAATGGTAAAATTGCAGTTTTGTGAGATAACACGATCTTGAAATCTTAATACATAATGTAATGGTTTTTTGTTTTTACTTTTGATTTCAATATTATAATCAAGAGTGAAATTATTTTGATGTAAGCTTAACAAATACACTAATAATACCATAATGCCTATCACAATTATCTCCATCTTTACTAAAATTTTAAACATTTTTGTAATTAGATTGAATTTAAAAATATATTTTAATAATTAATTAATTAATTAATTTTTAATAACGAAAAATAAGATGAATAAAAGATGTCAATTATCATAGGGAATATATATATATATATATATATATATATATGTATATATATATATATATATATATATATGTATATATATATATATATATATATATATATATATATATATATATATATATATATATATATATATATATATATATAATCATACTACATGGTTGGTTTTGGCACTAATTATATTAATTTAATAAGGATCAAAATTTTAGGATTTTTTTGGTTATCCTTTTTGACAAATTAAAAAAATAAAATAAAAAAGTAAAAGTGTCAAATCTATTTCTAAAAAAATAATTAAATATTTTGTACCCTATCAGTGAATTTAATCGTGTAAAAAACAATGAAGTTTGACCACAAGAAAATGCTTCATCATGAAAGGGAGGATCTCCATGAGAGACCTGCGCTTGCTCTCGATAGAGAAAATAAACTAATTTTTGCTCATGCTTTGAATTAGAGTGATGTACTAGATTTGGCATTTCCTCAAACTAAGGCCGTTGTCCTTCAATCACCCGCTATCCTTTTATTAGAGGAGAATGAGGGGAGATTGAACAGTGAACTGGGACAGGTCTCATGTGGGGTGGTCCCTCCATATTTAACCCCTAAACGTCCTAGTGTTCAGAAACTGAACCATGAACAAATTCAAAGCCTTTTAACTTTCTCATACAACCTTGGATGATTTTCATCCAAATCACATTTGAAAGCCTATTAAATTTCCTACCAATCACAATAAATCTCTTGTGATGGGGAACTATTGATGATACTCGAGAGGCCTCCAACTACAAGTATGTCAAATTTGTTGGGTAGATTTTATGCTTGCAATGGTTTTCTCATGTACACCTCATGTACATCTAATCCATGCTAATATCTACTTTTGACACTAGAATCTACTTCTGTTCAAAGGGTTGGTACGTTTAGGGGTTAACCCCTTAACGTACCAGGGTGTCCCTGGAATTGACAATTTGAGAAAAAGCATAATAAATTACTATTTAGAAGAATATTCTGGAATTGATATACAAATGAAAGTTCTAGATTTTGAATTTTAGATTCCATCCGTACGGTTCCATTCACTAATCCAATCACCAATATTTAATTATAAATTTTGAAAGTTAAAATTAAAAATTCCTTGTAAATTCAATTACAAACTAAATTTCAATATTTTTTGAGTAATATTTGTTGGAATGAGTTTGAAATGAGAGGTAAGTTTAAATTATTGAGTGTCACCTGCTGGGTTGATTGTTTGTTTGTAAGACCATCGTCACCCATACCAGCAAAGGCCATGCGCAACGAGCTTGGCAGGTTTGCGGCCCTCGCGTTGCCACGTCGATGGCATGATGCCCTTCCACTAGTAGGAAATGTGTTGTTTTTCACTTACTATAAATGAAAATGGTATGAAATTGCGGCAGTGTGTTAGTGTTGGTGAGTGGTTTTGGTCACAAGAAGACAAAAATATAAGCATACTATTCAATCATTGTTCACTGTTCCTACGAAATAGGGAATGAAAAACGACATGCCTTCTACTAATTTATGGTAGAGGACCTGTTTCCGATCAGGCCCCCAATCACGCAGTATAGGGCGACCTATTTCCGTGAACTAGCCTACATTATTTTCGAATTCATTTGTAAACGGTGATGGAAACATGTTTCTTCTTAATATGGAATGGTTGGCACCAAGAATGGAAACTTGTTACCGAGTTAGTATGATATCATGTGTTCTCCAAATCTAGTTTTGCAGTTCTTGGAAATAGGTCAGCCTATGTTGCGAGAACGGGTTGGAGAGAATCTTCACTTTGAAAATTTGTAGTAAATTCAATATTGCCCCAAAATTTGTTCAAAAATATGTGACCTTCTTCAAATCTATTTCCCTACACTGCAAAATTATTTGCCTAATTGTTACTCCACCGGAAGTGTGCTGAATTGCTTAAGGTGATCGGAAACAGGTCGTCTACCTTAGTGTTCAAATACAAGTGCGGGGATGCTAGAATGACAGGGCGAGCACACCTCTCCATACACATCGGATTTTGCATTGACCAGGGATCCGTTGACCATGACGCCTGCTTTGGGGACGAGGAGGATTGCATACGAGGAAGGTGACACTTAGGGAATATGGAAGTTCCAGCGCGTGCAAAAGGAGATAAATACAAGATTCCCATACGGGAAAAATTTCCCACAATTATAACTTCCTAAATCGAAAACACACTAGAATCATCCCATGAAAGTTACAATTGTGGGAATTTTGCGGACAAATTTCCCACAATTGTAACTTCCTAAATCGAAAACACACTAAAATCATCCCATGAAAGTTACAATTGTAGGAATTTTGTCCCACTTCCTATATGAAATCCCATGTGGGAATTTCATTATTTCTCCCTGTGATGGCTGCGGGCGAATGCTGCGAGGTGGGGGATGTTGAGGTGGATGGCGAGACCTGGGTGGGATGAACAACTGGTTCACTTCCATCTTTTCAGGAAGGGACTCAATGAGTTGTTTTTAGATGAGTTGGGATGCAGATCGTGGGTGGAGATGCTCTAACTCGTCAATCTCCACAACACTTGCAACTTCTGATAACATTTAGTAGGTAGCGCTACCAAGTTGCCTTGCCTCCAAGGAGAATGAGAGGCATATTCCTCGTCATCATCCATGGCCTATCCGTAGCTACCCATTTTTTCCAAACATGTGTAAACTAAGGTGACTGTCATGTGTGCATGGTAGCAATAAAGAGGGAGGTGGAGAAACTATGTGTTATTTATGCATCACTTTCATGCATGAAGAACCCAACTTGTGGATGGATGTGTGGAAAGCAACGGATCACACATTGACTACTGAATGTTATGTTGCTTGTATTGGCTGAAAAGATTGTGAATAAGACAACTTTTTCTTCTTTTTTGGGTCACATATAGCTAGTTGTCACAACTAAATTGCAACAAAAAGTAACTGGGATAATAATGCCAATAAGGCAAATTTGAGCTAGCAATACTTCTTCAATCATCAATCTTCCAATGATATAAGATAATTAATTTCTCCAAAAGTGCAACCATCTCAAAAGTGTGGTTTGCAAAAAATAGAACTAAAGTTGAAAAAAACAAATTTAAAGTTGAGTGAATGCAAAGCAATTGAAGAGTCAAAATTATTAATATTCTACAGTTAAATTGATAATAAAAAAATCCGACATTTTATTTAAATGTTTAATTGGTATTTTCTATCAAGAGAAAAAAACATGTTCACAAGAAAATGAATAGAAAGAGGTGAAAATTATGCTGAAAAAACAGGAAAAACCTGCGGCCCTTTAGGGTTTAAGATTCAACATGACTCTCACGGAATGTGCAATATGATTTAGAGCACTTACTACTAGAAAACCCAACTATTATGTTGATTTGGTCGCGTTGATGCAGGACACTTTTATGTTGATATGGTTGCGTTTTTGTCCAAATCAACAGATTTCTGTCCAAATTAACAGAAAAGTGTCCCGCATCAAGGCGACCTAATCAACAGAGAGTAAGATTTTCTAGTAGTGACCAATCAGTCAACATTCAGCTACTCAACACCTCTCTTCCCATCGATCGACCGACAAGCAAGTGTTGACCAGTTTCTAAACTTGATTATGTAGAAAACATTCAGTAGATTGTAGTGACTAGGCTCAAATCATCACTTCCCACTTGCCTCTAACCAGGCTAACTGAGAAGTCAGTAAATCGCGCTCTTTGTTGTCTATGTGGAAAACCAGACACTGTGGCAAACTCGTACCACGGAAAGCTAGCAAACAACTCTAAGGCACTGAAACACATTCCAAGTAGTAGTAGCTGTAGTACTCGTATATGCTTCCGCTTTCTTGGGCTATGAGTGATCCGGTGGGCTCTTGATACTTAAAAAAAAGGCTTCCAGCAAAGGTATCATCGCCGGCTTGTGAAACTGTGATACAAACACCGAGTGTGTATCGGCAGGGAGAGACACATATCGAGGTAGAAACGTAACAGCAACGACAATGACGACACTCAGGTGCAGTAAGCCAAACAATCACAAACTGACATGACTTGAACCTTGAACCTGATGAGTGTACTATTACGCACCTGTCTCCTGAAGTGAACATCACAAACTTGGCAAGTCATGTTTTTGCAATGTTTTATGTATGTTGTTGAGATGAACACGCGCGATTACGTTCGACATACGTTTTACGTATGTTTATCGTACAAAAACCGTAGGAACGACATATTACAAACATGAAAAAACACATCATGATAAAATTCACATGTTTGTAATGTCCTTCGTACGTTTTTTCTACATTAAACATATGAAAAACGTAATCACCCTTGATCATCTCAACAACATATGTAAAACATTGCAAAAACATAACTTTTTAAGTTTGTGATGAAGGGGAGAAAATGGCGGTCCTGGCATTAAAGACTATTTGGATCTTGTGCATGAGTGGGGTGTGTATTGTTTGTGTGAGAGAGCTTTGGTTACTGCAACTTGTTAGTTGTCTGGTCTGGTCCCAAGCTGCAGAGCAAGAGCTCCAGGGCACTGTGGATAAGAGAGACCTCTCGGATGACCTGGAGACAGAGAGTTTTTTAATCGCGGTATTCTGTTGCCTCAGGTGTCGAAGTCCTCTCCCTCCACGTTAGATAGATAGATAGAAACTCCGGTCCTCTTTCGAAGGTCGGCGCGAATAAAGTGTCCGTTCGTAATGTCAACGACTGAGTGCCCACCGAACAAAGGGCCATTGGAACAAAACTACTCTTCTTTCCCGGGAATGAACACTATAGTAACTGTAACACAATAAAAGTAACAATGCACTAATTGTTGGGTATTTGTTTGGATATAAAGTGTGTTTTGAGTTTAGTTGTATCGTCAAGTCATGAGTTCTTTGGTTGGTTGGTGAAGGGCGATGTATCACATTTACGTGGTCCTGGTTCAATTCTCATTGGGTCCGTTTGAGCAATGGTGTGATATACATGACTTGGTACTGTTGGTGAGGTGTCACAGCAGTAAGTTTGTACCAACCAACCGGCCCTATCATGCCCTTAAGACAAGTGTGTGAATTTCCTCCACGTTACGAGATGATGGCAAGTCTGTTTTAAGCAAGCGGAGTGCCCTTGTTTCGCTGTCGAAGTCCCTGACCGGTTGGCCATTGGCTAGCCGGTTCCCCAAGAGATTCCCCTGACCGGCCTTGGCCCTTCTCAACCCCGCGGAACTCCATGGAATTGAGAGGCGCGTCCTTTGGGAGGGCGCGCCCAAATGTGAAATGGCTTTTTTAATTAAAAATCCACCTAGGTATTCTTAAAATATAATGCCCACTCCACTTCTTACTCTACACATTTCACATTTTGCCTCTAAAAGGTAATGCTCTCGCTATTTATTTTTTGCAAATGACACTAGTTAAGGTTTAAAAGTTCAATATATATGCATTCTAGGATGTATACGTGATTTTCTTTTCACCAAAAAAATTCAAATGCATATCTACAATGATTTTAACTATGTTTTCTTTAATTCTTTGTAGGTGTGTTTGATTGGAGCGAACATTGTGACACGTGACAAGTTGAGGTAAGCATCATTTTTTGACCCCTAAAGGACCAAGTGTCCTAACTAGGACATTTAGAGAATCGGGTAGGTTCCGGTGAACACGTTTTTAATCAAACTTTGAAGGAAATTTAATAGTAGAGTCCCCTATGTGCCATGAAAATGGGGTTTTTTTTTTTTTTTTTTTGAATTCCGACACCGGATGTGAAAGTTATGAGGGGAAATGTGTTTTTTCCGGGAGAAAGGGCAGCAGGGCAGTAGAGAAATAGTTGAATTTTAGGGGGGGGACAACAAGATGGGCGGTGTGTGGAAAATGGGGTGGCCTGTGGGAGGGAGAAGACCACCCCATTTCCCAAACTCATTCAAAAAAATTTAAAACATTATTTTAAAATTTTTAAAATTTAAAATATTATTTTAATTGAAATTCATTATTTTAAATTTAAAAATAATATTTTAAACTAAAAGTTCAATTTTATAATTATAATATATTATTTAAATTTTTGAAAATTAAAATCATTTAAAAAAATTAAAATTAAAAAAATTAAAATCATCCAATGAGGGACTGCCACGTGGCAGTACACCTTGAGAGTTAGTGGGGTCATGAGCATTGGAATGGGTTGGCACTTCAATTCCCTTCCTCCACCCTTTATTTCCCCCCTAACCCCCAAAATTCTTAAAAAATGTGCTACATGTCTTCTAAAACTTCAAAAAAAAATTATTTTTCAAATTTTTTTCGCCATTCTAGAGAGGGTGGAATGTACTTGTGTTTCACAGCTCGGATTTGTATTTTAACAATGAAAGTCGAAAATATTGCAGTTCCAAAAACATAAAGTCTTTTCTGAACTTTTAAACCCCCAACAAGTGCAAGGTGTTCTTCAACATCCTAAACATCTCCAAATGCAACAAAAATTGGTACACAACTAAGTAACATCATATAGAATGTGAAAGTGAAGTGCGACATGTTTCGGTAGTGAGGATTTTTTGATGTAGCCATGGTTAAACGCATCTGAAATTTTCGGGCATGAGTTTTTTTGGGGTGTTTTTTTCCATCAAACGCAATTATCTAGCAATCCGTGCGGTCAAAATCAATGAAATTTGTTGTGTAGTTTTTTCAAATAGTTCAAGACAAGATCTTACGGTTAGAAGTTAAAAAATAACATTTTATTGGATTTTTTGCATGGGGGAGTAAAAATGGCAGCATTGGAGTGTTTTTGGAGGAAAAACACTCCGGTCCTTTAGGGGTTGAAGTTTGTTTATTCTCAAAAATGTCTCATTTAGTTGTTGTTTTCAAGTCGAATCGTTTAATCTTACTTTTGATTACACATAGTTATGTACAATCGCATTTTGAACACTGAATATGGATTGAATGTATAGGCATCATCTGCTAAATTTAGCATATTTAGGCCTAAAAACACAAATTTCTCATAAATTTCATTAATTAAAAAAAATCTTCATGTTACGGCTGCCAGAGTTAAGGGCACCCAAATTTCATGTTGGGTGTTAAATTTTTCTTTTTAAAACTACTAAATATAGCATAATATACTATACATGATGAAATTTGGTGTATATTTCTGCAATTCAAAAAAAACACCACGCTAGGGCCACTAGAGGTTAGGAGCACCCAAATTTTGTATTGGGTCCCAAGATTTAAAATTTACTAAATTTAGCAGATTTGCCACACATGCTCAAATTTGATGTAGATTTCCGCAATTCAAAAGGCAAACACTACATTAGGATCCCTAAGGGTTAGGGGCACACAAATTTCATGTTGTGTTCTAAGATTTATAGTAAAATGCTAAATTTAGTAGATTTTGCCATACTTGCTCAAATTTGATGTAGATTTCTACAATTCAAAAGTCAAACAACATAGTAGGGCTACTAGAAGTGACGGGCATCCAAAGTTCATGTTGAGTTCTAAGATTTATAATTAAATGTGGCTAAATTTAGCATGTTTTGCAATGCATACACAAATTTGCTGCGGATTTCCGCGATTTGAATGCAATACAGAACATTATGGTCTTTAGGAATTATTAACTTTGGGATTCCATCTTGATGTTTGGTGCTATAAAATTCAAAGCATGAGTTGTTAAATTTTATTTTATTTCCTAAAAACTTCTATTCAATGTGGATTACTTAAGTTTCACTCTCAAACATAAATTATAAGCTAGTATTGTATATGTTTCAATATTTAAGTTTCAGTCTGAGTGGTGTGATATGTACATGGAGTGAATTTTGGCCTCATAGTCACGAATGGCATTGTGAGTACATCAATGTGGTTTCCAATTAATTAATTCAAGGTGGGTGCTACATGGGTCCATGTGGCAACTTGTAGACACGTCTACGTGTAAAATACTCAAAATTTCAAAAAATACACCAAAATTCAAGCATTGTCCATTAGATGCCCACATTCTGCCTTACGTAAAAATAAAAATAAACTTTAACCTACGAATTCCAACTAACACAAAATGTACGCAATTTCTAAAGCATCATCTCTCTGAGAGTGCATTGACACAACTTAACGTGAATGCTTCTACCTAAACTCTAGCATCCTAACCCTAAACCTTCGATTTTCAGCCGTCCTCCAACACACACAATCTCCAATATCTTTGACTCCAAATCTCCTGCCACTGCCGAGGCTTACACCGTCACGATCACGAGCAACTAACGATTTCAAACTCAACAAACAAAACAGCCCTCTTCCAACAAAAAGCTCAAAAGATTTGAGCAAACACAAGAATCCTCTCAAAAAAGTAAGAAATACTACCTTGGATCTTCTAACACAAATCCAGTCTCCTGCCAAAAAAAACAAACAATGATGGGAAAGGCAATGCAATGCAACGCACTTCGTCGCAATCAATTCGAGTCAATCAAACCCTAACCATCGCCAAACTCAAACTCTTGTAGCAGCTCGCTCTTGTGCACGTTCTTCTTTTGCACTCATTCGCCCTCACCGCCCAGAACTCACGCTCCGCTCATCAAACTCCGATCACTGTTTTTCACCTCAACTCCGATCACTGTTTCTCACACTCCGCTCCGATCGCCCAGAACTCATGCTCCGATCGCCCAGAACTCACGCTCCGATCGGACACATCAAACTCCGCCCATCAAAACTCAAAACTCAGAAACATCAAACTTCGCCCATCAAACTCTCGCACTCCGATCACTGTTTTTCACACTCCGCCCTCAGAAACTCTCGAAACCCTCATAAACTCTCGATCGTCCTCGCGCACTCGCCACCGCCAGAGCCGCCCTCACGCAGTCAAAACCCTGAGACACTGAGATCGCACTAGTAACACTCCGATCGCAAACTCCGCTCCGATCCTACACTCACCTCGCAAACACCGATCGTCTCGCAGAGAACAACCTCACAAACCCTACTGCCCACATTTTTTATCACCATCGCCCGGACACTATCGCCATGGCCATCGTCCAGAAACGCGAGTGGACAGGCACGAGGGTGGAGTACACAGACAGGAGGCCTCCGCACATGCACCTCAACCGCCGGCTGCAGCCGCGGCACCGGTATAAGCAGCACAGTGTTCTCGTTGAAGGATTGGCGAGATCCTGCAAGATGCCGCTGCGCTTCCAGATGCTCAAAAACCTTGCAGCCGTTTGCGATCACTGTTCACAGCTGTTACAGCCCTGGCTAAGCTTGTAAGACAATATTAAATGCCTTGCCGAAAATAGCGCGCCACTCTTGAGCTTCCACGTGCATTTTCATCAACTAAAGCTGCAATAGCCGGCTGCAGCTTGCAGCTTCATGTGCGGGGGCCTAGGGTCGAGTAGACAGACACAAAAATCCCCATCTACGCCTACGTGGACCCCCTTAGTGCACACGAAATCCCTTTGTGTGCCTACGTGGACCCCTCATTTTTTAAAATTCCAAGTTTTGAGGGCCCCGCATTTCCCAGGCCACCCCTGGGATTGAGTTTTGGGGTCATAGTGACTACTGGTAAGGAATCTACAACGCTGACAATTGCCATGGCCCTTGGTAGATCATCACATGACAAAAGAAGTTTATGGATTATACCATGAGCTCGAGAGAGTGAAGTATCGTCATTTAGGAGAAGAAGGTAACTCCACATAGAGCATGTCGGCTCTGTTTTAGAGGGTGATTTTAACGCGAGTAGAATTCTTTCTTAGGTGGGGGAAGCCATGGCCATAAGAACCTTGGATTATGTTGATCATGAGACTCATTTAGAAATTAGAGCACTACATCAGGAATTTCGGACCCCACTGATTCTGCACTGATTCAGTGCGATTTCCGATATTTCAAGGGTTCGTACGATTTTCGCACTGATTCCGCATCGTTGTGTCATTCATCGCAACTACACTGATATGACACGATGTTCGTACAAGCGGATATAGTACTGATTCGACACGATTGATACATCCATTGAAAACGTATGAATTCAGCACTGTTTATAGTCGTCAAATGTCGTGTTTTAATCGTCTTTAAAACTACACTGATTCAGTGCGTTTTTCGTGCGACATCATCTTTTCCATATCTAGATTTTCTTTTCTTTTTATATCTAAATTTGATCAAAATAATATTATTAAAAAATATAAAATAAAATAAAATAATAGAAAATATAAAATAATTACTTTCCTCGCTACCCACTTCAATAACACGGAAATTGCCCGCACATGCGGTGGGGCCCACCATAGCTTGGGCTTCCCAAGCTCTATATCGCCAACGGTAGGATTTGAACTCTCAACCTTCCGGTTGCCAATCAAGTTCCCAACCACCAAACCACCTCAAACTCTTCATGCATAGAATGGAACTCTTTTGGTAATTATCGAACTTCTTTTTTCAGCGGACTTTGAATGTTTTTAACTATGTGAAAAAAACTTTTTTTCCAAATTTTTTTTTGCACTAGATTATGCAGGACATTTTCTATATCTAGGATTTTTTTCATAATTTTTTGAATTTTTTAAATTTTTGCCAAAATCGTGATGGCAGATCAGGGATTCAGGGCTGTGAGCTGTTTTTTTTTTTTTCAGCGGACTTTGAATGTTTTTAACTATGCGAAAAAAACTTTTTTTCCAAATTTTGTTTTTGCACTAGATTATGCAGGACGTTTTCTATATCTAGGATTTTTTTCATAATTTTTTGAATTTTTTAAATTTTTGCCAAAATCATGATGACAGATCAGGGATTCAGGGCTGTGAGCTGTTTTTTTTTTTTCAGCGGACTTTGAATGTTTTTAACTATGTGAAAAAAACTTTTTTTCCAATTTTTTTTTTGCACTAGATTATGCAGGACGTTTTCTATATCTAGGATTTTTTTCATAATATTTTGAATTTATTTATTTTTTGCCAAAATCGTGGTGGTTGTGAGCTATTTTTTTTTGCTCCTATGATGAAAAGTACAATGATAACCAATAATTCCAAATTTGAATTCTAAAAATATAAAATGTTATTTCTTTGAAATTTTAATGTGTATTGCTTCTAAACTCTATAAATGTAGATCTAAAAATGTTTTGGGAAATTAAACCGGAAGTATAATTTAAAGAATATTCTTGGAATATTCCAACATATTCCAGAATATTCCAAAATAATATAAAATATTTTGAAATATTCCAAAAAATTCCAAAAGATTCCAAAAAATTCCAAAAAATTCCAAAAAATATATTAAAATATTGTACACGGATGTCGTACGACAATGATTTGCATTATAATAGATACTGAAATCGCACGAATATAACAAAAGGCATTAATATGATACGTATACGATACTGAATTCGCATTAACTAAAACTGCACGTTATCCGTGTCTTATCAGCCATGTGATGTAGATACACGATTAACGCACGGATTCCGTCAAGCACGACTTCCGTGCGGAAACAATACTTTTTTGATAATCACGGAAAAGACACTGCATCGACATCTTAGTAATGCATGTCACTTCCGTACTGTAACGACACTTCTAAATGCACGTATGACGTGCGGAATCAGTGTTTTACGATAAACGCACTGAATCAGTGCAGAATCAGTGGGGTCGGAAATTCCTGATGTACTCAGGGAGCAACGTTAGAGAACAAGACATGAGAGGAAGTAGAAACTCAATCTTTTGAGATAATTCCTGAGACTGAAGAGGTAGAATAGTAGTACAGATTGGGAAAGCACTCAAGGAAAGCACTGTGATATAGCCTAATAGTGAAAATATTATTTACTTTATAGTGTGTGCCTACATTTCTATATGAAATAAAGCGTTTTATTTGGATTTTCTATCAAATAGTAATAAAAAAATATTGCACATTATATTTTATTTTCTTTTAATACTTGACAAATTTGATATGAATGAATGTGTTATTGCTATTAAAAATTTGAAAAATATGAAATTTCACAGGAGTAAAATTTTAGAAAAGTGTAAATTTTGCACTATCATGGCCATCGGACAATGCACTTGGCCAAGTGCAATTTTTTTCTAATTCTGTGTTTTTAATTGAAGAATGAGATGATCTTATTGTAACTTTTTTTCCCTAAGGTATGCTTTGAACATCTTTTGATTCTCAATGCTTCCATAATTACATTTTCCAACTAAATTCAAATTGTTGATGTTTTACAATTATGTTTTAAGAACTTGTATTCACATTTCTTTAAGTGTGTGATTTGGGCTTTGCATATTGCATAACATGTTAAATTTGGTTTATATTCATGCCCCCATTTTGTGATCGAATTTTTTTTTATGGAAGTTTAGCTTCTACAAGTTTTATAATTTGATTTGTGTTCATATGTTTAATTTTGTTGTAGTTGTATTTTCATTGCTTACATTACAGGATTTTTTTGATGCCAACATGGATATGGTAATTTTAAGTTGTGATTACATTATTGGAGTTTAGAAATTGATGGTATTTTTTAGTTTAGAATTACTATGGCGATGTAGAAAATATTATTATCATCATTTTTTTGCTTGTAGAAGAATCATCTATGTTTATGTTTTTGTAATATGCAAGAGTATTGTTTTTAGTGGCCAATTATGAGGTTCTTTGTATTTACATGCTTTTTTAATAAGTACTTCAAGTCAAATGAGTGTATTGAGTGTTTTGAGTGTTTCATGGTACATAAAAAATGCCAAATTGAAGAACATAATAAATGTGTATAATCATAAACAGTCAATATAGTCAAAATGTAATAAATGTGTATAATTTTAATCAATGTGTAATATATGTAATATGAATGTATCATAGATTTTGGAAAATGGTTGTTTAGGTAAAATAACTTTGTCACATGTAAAAACTTTGATTTTTCAAAACGTATTACAAATCAAAATATGACATTCTTAGTGTACATATTCAAAAATCCTTTAAAACAAGATATTACTATTCATTTTGTATATTTCAAAATCTTTACAATGTACGTCAAGTCAAGATTCTACAAGAAGAATTTTTTCTTACTGTGAATACCAAGATGGCCTTTGCAAGAACATTTCATAAGTTCTTTTTATTCATGTCAATATCTTGCAATGTACACCAAATCTAAATTGTACAAGAATCAACTTTTAGTGTGCATGTTACAATGACCTTAAAGTATGATCTATAGTTGATTTTTGACTTTGGATCTTATAAACTTGTTTGTAAAGATGGTAATGTCTTAACAAGAGGTAGTTTTTTGAAAGATTTGAAATTGACATTGATTGACTAAAACAACTCCAATATTGAATTACAAAGCATGTCAATGCTTTTGGATTTTAGTACCCTTTTGAATTTGAAAATACTTCAACAAGTTAGACTCTTTTTATATAACCAAAAGAGAAAGCATATAAATCTCAACTTTTGAGGCCTTGATGATAGGAGAAGCTTTCTAGAGGTTAGTCCCATGATGAATATTGTAACAAGAAATGAAGTTTAAATCACTAGGGCTTCGTTGCTCTCCGCACTACCAGTGACGATTGATATCTTATAATACATCGGAATATATATATATATATATATATATATATGTATATATATATATATATGTATATATATATATATATACATATATTTACATATATATATATATATATACATATACATATACATATACATATACATATACATATGTATAGAAATATAAAAGTAGCACGACGTTGTTTTTGGTTGACTCTGCAACATCAATGAGTTCAATGAATCTTTATTTCTAACAACCTCGCCGATTGCGATATTTCAACATTCTCTGCACAAACTTATGCAACCGGTTAGTCAGATGTATTAAAAAACATTTTTTGGCATGGTCATGACATATAACAGTCGAACAATGTTCAGCAAAATGACTCTCCTCTCAGCAAAAACACCTTTAATCGGAACCCTA
Source organism: Pohlia nutans (assembly GCA_022496805.1). Lineage (NCBI taxonomy): Eukaryota > Viridiplantae > Streptophyta > Bryopsida > Bryales > Mniaceae > Pohlia > Pohlia nutans. The sequence goes on along the minus strand of CM040091.1, from coordinate 11,716,775 downwards.
GCCATTGATGTGTGTGGCTCAAAACAAATTGTCAACCTCGAAAGAAAGATGAGTAAACCTAAATCAGATTAGGAAACCTAAATTAGATAAATCAAGAATCAGTACCTCAACGCCGATTTTGCAGCATTGATCAATGAGTTTCATGAATCCTTTCCAACAGTTGACCTTGCTGATTTTGAAATTACAGAGGTCCCTACATAGAGCTACTAGCAAAACTTATGCAACCAGTCAGTGTACAAAGAAGCATGGTCTATGCAACAATCTATATGGCAGATATATATGCAACAAACAAATTTGCAGCATACAAACGGGACAAATGTATTTTCTGATAAAATGATTGAATATAATTAAAAGGGGTTCTCGTAGAAATGGAAATAACGGAGATCCAAACGTGGTCAAGATAGACAAATTTGAAGTAATAGTGTAATGTGCACATTATTGCGTTACTAGAATTCACTAGAAAGTTCACACTCCTTTATCTCATGATCAAACCACAAACATTTACGTCTGAGTTGCGAAGTTGAAAAATGAGAACTAAGATGGACGGTAATGAGAATAAAATGAACACACCACTTTGCTCTATTCAATGTTGAGCCAGACAGCAAGTAAGACATCAGGAATTTCAGACCCCACTGATTCTGCACGATTTCAGTGCGTTTATCGTTAAACACTGATTCCGCACGTCATACGTGCATTTAGAAGTGTCGTTATCGTACGAAAGTGACTTGCATTACTAAGATGTCGATGCAGTGTCTTTTCAATGATTATGACAAAAGTGTTGTTTCCGCACGAAAGTCGTGCTTGACGGAATCCGTGCGTTAATCGTGTATCTACATTACATGGCTAATAAGACACGGATAACATGCGGTTTTAGTTAATGCGGATTCAGTATCGTATACGTATCGTATCAATGCCATTTACTATATTCGTGCGATTTCAGTATCTATTATAATGCAAATTATTTTCGTACGACATCCGTGTACAATATTTTAATATATTTTTGGAATCTTTTGGAATCTTTTGGAATCTTTCAAAATATTTTATAATATTTTGGAATATGTTGGAATATTCCAAGAATATTCTTTAAATTATACTTACGGTTTAATTTCCCAAAACATTTTTAGATCTACATTTATAGAGTTTAGAAGCAATACACAGTAAAAATTCAAAGAAATAACATTTTATATTTTTAGAATTCAAATTTGGTACTATTGGTTATCATTGTACTTTTCATCATAGGAGCAAAAAAAAAATAGCTCACAACCACCACGATTTTGGCAAAAAATAAAAAATTCAAAAAATTATGAAAAAAATCCTAGATATAGAAAAAGTCCTGCATAATCTAGTGCAAAACAAATATTTGGAAAAAAAGTTTTTTTCACATAGTTAAAAACAGTCAAAGTCCGCTGAAAAAAAAAGAAACACCTCACAGCCATGATCTGCCACCACGATTTTGGCAAAAAATTTAAAAATTTAAAATATTATGAAAAAAATCCTATATATAGAAAAAGTCATGCATAATCTAGTGCAAAAAGAATATGGAAAAAAAGTTTTTTTCACATAGTTAAAAACATTCAAAGTCCGCTGAAAAAAAAGAACAACTCACAGCCATGATCTGCCATCACAATTTTGGCCAAAAAAAAAAAGACTTAAAATATTTTGAAAAAATTTGTAGATGTAGAAAAAGCCCTGCATGTTGTAGTGCAAAAAAAAAATTGAAAAAAGAATTATATACACATGGCAAAAAATTGCCAAATGGTTTCATTCTTTTATAATTACCAAAAGAGTTCCATTTTATGCATCAAGCATCAGGATTTTCCGACCCCACTGATTCTGCACTGATTCAGTGCGTTTATCGTAAAACACTGATTCCGCACGTCATACGTGCATTTAGAAGTGTCGTTACAGTACGGAAGTGACATGCATTACTAAGATGTCGATGCAGTGTCTTTTCCGTGATTATCAAAAAAGTATTGTTTCCGCACGGAAGTCGTGCTTGACGGAATCCGTGCGTTAATCGTGTATCTACATCACATGGCTGATAAGACACGGATAACGTGCAGTTTTAGTTAATGCGAATTCAGTATCGTATACGTATCATATTAATGCCTTTTGTTATATTCGTGCGATTTCAGTATCTATTATAATGCAAATCATTGTCGTACGACATCCGTGTACAATATTTTAATATTTTTTGGAATCTTTTGGAATCTTTTGGAATATTTCAAAATATTTTATATTATTTTGGAATATTTTGGAATATGTTGGAATATTCCAAGAATCTTCTTTAAATTATATTTCCGGTTTAATTTCCCAAAACATTTTTAGATCTACATTTATAGAGTTTAGAAGCAATACACATTAAAATTTCAAAGAAATAACATTTTATATTTTTAGAATTCAAATTTGGAATTATTAGTTATCATTGTACTTTTCATCATAGGAGCAAAAAAAAATAGCTCACAACCACCACGATTTTGGCAAAAAATAAATAAATTCAAAATATTATGAAAAAAATCCTAGATATAGAAAAAGTCCTGCATAATCTAGTGCAAAAAAAAAATTGGAAAAAAAGTTTTTTTCACATAGTTAAAAACATTCAAAGTCCGCTGAAAAAAAAAAAACAGCTCACAGCCCTGAATCCCTGATCTGCCACCACGATTTTGGCAAAAATTTAAAAAATTCAAAAAATTATGAAAAAAATCCTAGATATAGAAAACGTCCTGAATAATCTAGTGCAAAAAAAAAATTTGGAAAAAAAGTTTTTTTCACATAGTTAAAAACATTCAAAGTCCGCTGAAAAAAGAAGTTCGATAATTACCAAAAGAGTTCCATTGTACGCATGAAGAGTTTGAGGTGGTTTGATGGTTGGGAATTTGATTGGCAACCGGAAGGTTGAGAGTTCAAATCCCACCGTGGGCGATAGAGCTTGGGAAGCCCAACTATGGTGGGCCCCATCGCATGTGCGGGCAATTTCCGTGTAATTGAAGTGGGTAGCGAGGAAAGTAATTATTTTATATTTTCTATTATTTTATTTTATTTTATATTTTTTAATAATATTATTTTGATCAATTTTAGATATAAAAAGAAAATAAAATCTAGATATGGAAAAGATGATGTCGCACGAAAAAGGCACTGAATCAGTGTAGTTTTAAAGACGATTAAAACACGACATTTGACGACTATAAACAGTGCTGAATTCATACGTTTTCAATGGATGTATCAATCGTGTCGAATCAGTACTATATCCGCTTGTACGAACATCGTGTCATATGAGTGTAGTTGCGATGAATGACGCAACAATGCGGAATCAGTGCGAAAATCGTACGAACCCTTGAAATATCGGAAATCGCACTGAATCAGTGCAGAATCAGTCGGGTCCGAAATTCCTGATGAGAGTTTGTGGTGATTTGGTGGTTTGGAGCTTGGTTGACAATCGAGAGGTCGTGAGTTCAAATCCCGCCGTCGGCGATAGAGCTTGGGAAGCCATGGTGGGCCCCACCGCGGGTTCGGGCAATTTCCGTGTAGTTGAAGTGGGTAGAGAGGAAAATAATTATTTTAATATTTTTTAATAATATTATTTTGATAAATTTAGATATAGAAAGAAAATAAAATCTAGATGTGGAAAAGATGATGTCGCACGAAAAACGCACTGAATCAGTGTAGTTTTAAAGACGATTAAAACACGACATTTGACAACTATAAAGAGTGCTGAATTCATACGTTTTCAATAGATGTATCAATCGTGTCGAATCAGTTCTACATCCGCTTGTACGAACATCGTGTCATATCAGTGTAGTTGCGATGAATGACACAACGATGCGGAATCAGTGCGAAAACTGTACGAACCTTTGAAATATCGAAAATCGCATTGAAATCGTGCAAAATCAGTGGGGTCCGAAATTCCTGATGGAGTGTAGCTACAAGTTGACGTGCATCGTACCAATGCTTCATCATTAGGAATTCCGGATACACACGCCATCACCATTACTGCAATCTTCCATTGCTTTGTCATAACCTCAGCTTCACTAAACTTGCTACTGTACCCACAGGATATTCCTGATTGTTGGACTCGTTCTCCTCTTGACATTCATCATCGATGGATCTGAAATAGCAAGCAAGCAGCACCAAGAGATGCACAAGTGCATCACATCAAACTTCGAAGAATTGACTCAGTACCATCTTCAAATACCAGCAAGAAGAATCCCACCAAAAGAGCAGGATCACTACACTAGTGAAAACAAATAATGCTGTGAATTTCCAAAGACGAAATGCACACGTGAATGAACTGCCGACAACAAAGCCGCCGCAAAAAGAAATGAGGAAGATGGAAAGGCAGTCCTTGTTCACTCCCAATTATCCCACCTCGTTTGGCAGCTCTTGTAGAGACATCTGCCATAAAACCCTTGGACGTTGCATCTTCCCATCAGGAATTTCGGACCCCACTGATTCCGCACGATTTCAGTGCGATTTCTGATATTTCAAGGGTTCGTACAGTTTTCGCACTGATTCCGCATCGTTGTGTCATTCATTGCAACTACACTGATATGACACGATGTTCGTACAAGCGGATGTAGTACTGATTCGACACGATTGATACATCTATTGAAAACGTATGAATTCAGCACTCTTTATAGTCGTCAAATGTCGTGTTTTAATCGTCTTTAAAACTACACTGATTCAGTGCGTTTTTCGTGCGACATCATCTTTTCCACATCTAGATTTTATTTTCTTTCTATATCTAAATTTATCAAAATAATATTATTAAAAAATATTAAAATAATTATTTTCCTCGCTACCTACTTGCACTACACGGAAATTGCCCGAACCCACAATGGGGCCCACCATGGCTTCCCAAGCTCTATCGCCGACGGTGGGATTCGAACTCACGACCTCCCCATTATTAACCAAGCTCCAAACCACCAAATCACCACAAACCCTTGATGCATAGAACGGAACTTTTTTAGTAATTATAAAAGATTGAAACCATTGGCAATTTTTTGCCATGTGTATATAATTCTTTTTTCAAATTTTTTTTTGCACTAGATTATGCAGGACTTTTTCTATATATAGGATTTTTTTCATTATTTTTTGAATTTTTTTATTTTTTGCCAAAATCGTGCTGGCAGATCATGGCTGTGAGCTGTTTTCTTTTTTTTTTCAGCGGACTTTGAATGTTTTTAACTATGTGAAAAAAACATTTTTTCCAATTTTTCTTTTCGTACTAGATTATGCAGGACTTTTTCTATGTATAGGATTTTTTCATAATATTTTGAACTTTTTTATTTTTTGTCAACATCGTGATGGCAGATCATGGCTGTGAGTTGTTTTCATTTTTTTCAGCGGACTTTGACTGTTTTTAACTATGTGAAAAAAACTTTTTTTCCAAATATTTGTTTTGCACTAGATTATGCAGGACTTTTTCTATATCTAGGATTTTTTTCATAATATTTTGAACTTTTTATTTTTTGCCAAAATCGTGGTGGTTGTGAGCTATTGTTTTTTTGCTCCTATGATGAAAAGTACAATGATAACTAATAGTACCAAATTTGAATTCTAAAAATATAAAATGTTATTTCTTTGAAATTTTAATGTGTATTGCTTCTAAACTCTATAAATGTAGATCTAAAAATGTTTTGGGAAATTAAACCGTAAGTATAATTTAAAGAATATTCTTGGAATATTCCAACATATTCCAAAATAATATAAAATATTTTAAAATATTCCAAAAGATTCCAAAAGATTCCAAAAATATATTAAAATATTGTACACGGATGTCGTACGAAAATAATTTGCATTATAATAGATACTGAAATCGCACGAATATAGTAAATGGCATTGATACGATACGTATACGATACTGAATCCGCATTAACTAAAACCGCATGTTATCCGTGTCTTATTAGCCATGTAATGTAGATACACGATTAATGCACGGATTCCGTCAAGCACGACTTTCGTGCGGAAACAACACTTTTGTCATAATCATTGAAAAGACACTGCATCGACATCTTAGTAATGCAAGTCACTTTCGTACGATAACGACACTTCTAAATGCACGTATGACGTGCGGAATCAGTGTTTAACGATAAACGCACTGAAATCGTGCAGAATCAGTGGGGTCGGAAATTCTTGATGCCCTTGTCACAGCTGAGGTGCTCAACACAGAGTACCAGAGTTGTCTCCGCCTGATAACGTAACGCACAAATGAATTGGCTAGAATGCGAACAAGCTGAAAAATGTGAACTGATGAAACTGTCATGCAAATAGCTGGAATGGTTGTGGAGACGAGACGAAATAGAATCAGTCATGGTGACGAAATGGAATTGTCATGACGACGAACCTACCATCCCATGCATGCTAAACTAGCTCCGAGTTTCGACGTCACTAGAATTATGCTCGGGGAAGTCACTTAGTGTAAATTTTGGGTATATATGAGCGTACAAAGGGTATTTAATGGGGGACTATGAGATAATTGGAATATTCTACTATTTATAGTATAATTAGAGTATGTCCTGCATATATTCTAGAAACATTCCCAATTTGGTTTTAAAACACCCTATATTACTTCGATAAATTTATAATTTTTATCTCAAATAAATAAAAGACATCCTACATTTGTTCTCTCACAGTTATCTAAATTCTTGACAATGACTTCCCCGGGTCATTATGTTCAATTGCAACGGTTTGCTTAAGCCTTTAGCCACTAATTACATAACCCTTAAATTTATTTTTACAAGCATTAATATACGCAAGATATACTTTTACAATTTCTGGTAAAATATGATGTGATGAAGGTTTTTGCCTAATCTAATAAAAACATAATTTAATTTAAAACTTGATCCTGAATTACATTCAAAAGTCACAACGTTTTGATGATTACAAATATTTTGATTTTGCTCTTATGAAATAGTAATATCAAGATTATATTAAATTTGAAGTTATTGCAAATTATATTTAGTCTTGAAAGTTGATGTAAAATTAGTATTTTACTAAGAGGTGTTTTAAAATTGAAATTGAGTATAAAATGAATAACAACTTCAAAAACAAGTTGACAAATATTAATACCTTGTAAAAATAAAGAAAAATATTATTGAGTACATACAGTTCTTGTGAATTTAATCAATTTTGGTCAATAGATTTTTTTATTTGTATACATAAATATAAACAGTTCCAATTTGAATAATCAATCTCTTGAATTTTTTCAATAAATAATTGTTTAGATGATTAAATACAATGTCAAATTTTCTGTAAATAACTAACAATCATTGTGTTTATCTATAATAATTTTGTAATGATAAAAATTATTTGTAAACTAGTTTTATCATTTTAGGTTGTGTTGAAAAAAAAATGAATTGACTCTTGTTTGAAAAAGTGATGAGTAAAATCTTGAAACGGAAAACATGAATAAAAATTTCATAGAATAAAATAAATAATTCAAAAGTATATTTGAAAAATATTTTTAATTTGATTAAAATTTCATCTATTATAAAAATAACCTAGAATCCTTCATAAAAAAGTGAACTAAAAGAACATACTAATTTAAATCCAATATTTTAATATATATTTAGAATTTATTTTTATTTATTTTCTCACGAGATCAAACTTTATGAGTGCTTTATACTAAAGAATAGATGTATAATTTTATTAATTAGGTAAAGCTATGCAATTGATATTAAATTTAAGGAACTTAGTTTAGTTATAGTAACATATAAAATTTACACCCTTTAATTAAAATGATAATAAAACAAAATACTTTTATGGAATTAATAATTCAATTTTAAATGTAAAACAATAAAAACACATAAATTATATATTTAGTTTTGTAGTGAATGTTTTTGAATAATCTTGATTTTTAAAACTAAAACAAAAATCAAGATATGGTTTTGAGTTATTTTAATAAATAATGTAGTTGTCAAATAAACATTGACATATTCAACTAAGTGAAAATGTAACAAGTAAAAACTAATATGATTTATAGGATTTTGTATATAAAATTTTCACTTTAATTTTATTTAAGAACTGAATTTTTTTATTAATTTATCAAAAGAAATTGAGTTATTTAAAATTTTATGGAATGTAAAATGTATATACATCTAATTAATTTAACCTTAAAGAGATTTGCAATTTTTATGGCATTTCAAAAAAATAACTAATATGGCCTATTAATTTTTTGTTGTGAATATAATATATAACACACTTTAAACATGATTTTCAAAATTTAATAAAACAAAAAATAACAAAAGTTCAAAAAACAGTACCGTACAAGGAAGGCAGGGTCGGCACTTTGGTGTCGAATAATTAATAAAAGTTCAAACTATGGAGGTTGGCACTTTCAAAAATAATTATTAAAAATTTGGCTATTAATAACTAAAATTAAAAATTTCTAGTGGCTAAACATTTTCTTTAGTTTTTTGTCTACAATTTTTGTTGACTTTGTTTTTGTTGCTTTCGACAAAATACTTGATAAATTTATTTATTTTTCTGGAATTTTTTTGGAGAATTATTTTTTGCCGACCTTGCCTTCCTAGTATAGTAATTTCAATCGTATATAGTTAACACAACTAAAATAATCAATAGAAAAAACTAAAGCTTTGTATTCCTAAGCACAATTGTCGACAAAAACACAATACTGAAGATTAAATTATTACGTGTAAATAATATAGATATTTATAAGCTAAATTTTAAATCTTAAACTAATGTTCACTTACCCAAGCCAAATTGTTTTGGTTTCAAAAATATTTTAACGATTGAACTAATTGATATAAAGTTTATATAATAAATATAAAACCAAATTCATGTTACGAGTTTATTGAATTTAAATTTTGCATAGATTCGATTTATAATTTGAATTCTTTGAATTAAAATTTTAGTCCAAAACAATCACATATTTGACCTTTTGACCATGTACTGTTTTTTCAAGTTTAGTTTTTGATAAAAGTATAATAAACCAACTATTTTGTTTAGAAGTTTTTATAGTTGTAAAAAGATGGAATCTAGACCAATAGATTTAAGAGATCCTATTTCTAAATTGGATAGTGAATCCTTATCCGATAACGTATTATTAGATGATGGATATATGTCTTTTGACGAAGATTATTACGAATATAGTGGTGACAAATATACCTTTGATGAAAATGATGTATTTGATAAAGATAATATTGATAATTTAATTAAATTTGATGAAATTTTTAATAATGATAATCAAAATACACCAGGAATAACTTCAAACTCTAATGAAAGTAGCAATTGGAAAACACAGGTTATTATTATTATTATATACTATTCAAATGATATTTTATCTAAATAAATGATATTAATTATAAAAATGATATAAGTATAAATATTTGTTTGGTAAAATTTATTTTCATCACTAAATCATTTATTACCTATGAGGTTAGTTGATGTTGATGAATTGTTTGAACCCATTTATGAATTACCAATGATTACAAGAGTATATATTAATTTAATAACCTTCTCATTTTATAATTAATTGTTTGAAAATATTAGAGTAAATAGAGTTCCTATAAAACATTATACACTATGATTGAATTTTGGTGTAAGCCAATAAAAATTGTTAGAATTTTAAGCGTCTTAATATTTTGCATAATAAATGGACCTTCTATTATATTTTACTGTGATTAAAATTTTAATTTAAAATTCATAAATTTAAATCAATATAATAAAAATTTATAAATAGCAAAAGAAATAAAATGAAACAACGGTCTAACCCCTTAATAACCAAGAAGTATAAATTGGACCTTGTGTGTTCTTAGTAGATCTTATGTGGACTTCTTTTTGTTTGAAGTTATTTGTTTTTTAAACAGTATATGCAATGTTCTTCACTAATTCCAATGATGTAAAATTTAGTCCTATATGAGTTATATTTTTGAAAATGTGATTAATTGAATTCGTCATTTTAAAACCATGAATCATTGGTCCTTTAAGCGTTAATACTTACCGTCTTAATATTATGATTAAATTTGCATGACATAGTACATAGTCTTTTGACAATATGGCACTTGATCATTAATGAAAAAATTACTTTATCATATTGTAAAATAGATTTTGTTTTTTGGAAATCATCTATTTTTAAAATCATATCAATAGTTATAAATTAAACACATAGTTGTCGATTACAACATTTGATAAGTTACACATTGTAAATGGTACTTAAGCATAAAGTATTGAAATATTAGAGTAAAGTAATGGTAATTAGAAAAATGCATTTAACTCACCAATGAATTTTATTTTAGTTAATTTTAGAAGACCAAAACTTACAAAATCATCCTAGTTCACCATCCTTGTCTACTTCCCTTTTACCTGTAGAACAAGTCATAGAGCCACCTAACAATGCATATGCTCAAGATCATATAAATATTGCTCAACATACGAGTATTGATGAATTATTAGCAGAAGATTTGGATTCAGTACTAATTGCCATGACCCACAATGACACACAAAATTGGAATTCACAAAAAGATTTGAACCGTACAAGTAGTACTAATATAAATGTTTTACCTCAAGACAAAAGCGATCCTATTCCTTCAAGACCAAATACTCAACAAACACTTAAAAGAACAAGAAAAGCCTTATATGTAACTAATGATTTAAATAAATCCCTCTTTAATGAAGGTCCATCAGCCAAAAGAAGAACTCCTCTTTTCAATTCTCCAATATCAACTGCCCATCAATCACATGCAAATACTCGTGCACCATCACCTCAAAAAGCTCGCGAGACATCACATTTAGAAACACGAGCACAACCACCTTTAGAAATTAATACATTACTTCCATCTGATGAAGCTTCTACTTCCGGTACTGCTAATGATGTTGATGAAAACATAATCGAAAACGACGTTGAAAACAATGATGAAATTCAAGATGAAACATTTCTTTCAATGATTAACGATGCCCTTGAAGAATCCAATGAAATGGATAGAGAATCTTTAGAAACAATGGAGCAAACAAATAGAAAATACTATGGAATAGCTAAATCTAAAAGAAGAGGTTGGAATGCTCTTTTGCCTAGAACCAAATCTGATTACGAAAATGGCAATCGACGTATGGGAATCGCAAATTTTGCAACTCGTGAAGTAGCTGTTGAGGTGCGGGATTTGGCAGCTATAAAATTAAAAAAATTCAAGGCTAGAGGTTTTAAATTTAATAATCATATATCTCATTATTATGAAGACTTAAAAGAAATGAAAAAATGGAGTGATGATGATTATCTTTGGATGATGAGGAGACTTTCTCTTGCGTTTATTCCAGGTACAAGTGGTTTTAAATGTGTAGTACCTATGAAAACAAACCGGCTTCCAGTAATGTGGGAAGGAAGAATTTATAAGGGAAAGACTATTATTAATGATGTAAAAGGATGGCCCAACAGAAATATGGTTATTGATCAAAATACCGTAGTAGAGATACCTGCAATCTTTACTGACCTTACAAATTTACACCTATGGGGGGGGGGATTATTTGACTAATTTTCGTCGTGGACATTACACTGAAACTCATATTAAAAATTTTGTAGCCCTCCTTGAAGAAAAAAAACAAAAAGAAGCATACGAATGGGATCTTATAAAACAAATATTAAACGAACCGCTTCCTTCTATAATTCACATTCAAGGTCCTCAAAGACTCAATAGTGAACAACAAAATGAACTTGACTCTTTTAGTAGGGAACTTGATATTCATGCACGAGAAGATAAAGATAAGCCACAAGATGTACAAGAATATATAGATGTAGAAGAAGATATAAATGTACAAGAAGATAACATAAATATAAGTTCACAAAATCCAATTCCATATATTAACTTTACTTTTAGAGAAAATTTTCTAGCAAAATTGAAACCTGAAGAGATGGCTAAACATTTTCTAAAATGTCCATGGATAGAACTTCCTGCATCGTGGGCATTATATAGAGAACAAAGTGATGGTTCTGATGTAGATTTTGAAGATACAATTATTCATGTATATAAAGCTTCAAATTGGTCACCATCTCATACAAAATTAGACAGTGTAGAATGCAAAAAAGAAAAAGAGTATAAATACTATTTTCCTTGTGTCATTGCTACAAGATTTGTTGAAGTTGACATACAAAGACAAATTTTGGGTTTAGATTATTTTCAATACATAATTAAAACACCTCATATTACAGAAATGCAAAAACAATGGACAAATCTTCCAAACATTAGATATTTAGGATTAGGCTTCTATAATGTAATTGCTTGTGATGGTGGACTTATTGTGGTGAAAGGAAGAAAACATCCACAAACGGATTTGTTTTGTGATTTCAAGAATGATAAATCTATGATTATAGTAACAAACCCCCTTACGTATGGGATTAAGTTATTACCTCCAATACCAAATAAAGTATTATACCAAATTATAGCTCGATTAGTTTTTTATGATAGTACTAGAACAACTTATCGTTTGATTGTTATAGGAGTATCTATTGAAAAAATTAAAAAACGTAAAATGAATTTTCATATTTTTGAGAATAAAAAAAGTGTACTTTCATTGGCAATATATTGTTCCATTCAAAATTCTTGGATGCATTTTGAATATATTGCAAGTGCAACTCCACCTCCTAAAAAGTTAGGATATTCTAGTATTGTTGTTCAAGGATGCTCTATTTACTATGGTGGCCTAATGGGAAATGTAAACTCAAGACCCGTTATATTCTACTTCAATATAGAAAACTCTCGAAGGCAAAAATTAATTATTGATTTTAGGAAAGCAGGATCTCTATATTATGTAGATTTTAGTGAACCACCAAAACTTGTTCAGTTTGGTACAAAAATATATGTTGCATCTCGAGGTTTTGTATCCAAAGGTCCAAAGGTTTTGTATGTTTGTGAAGTTCTTGTTAATGAAGATGGTACTCCCACGGGTAATTACGTATTTTTACATAATGGCATCATGCCTCGAGAGCTATACACTGAATTATTTATTAGGACCGATGAAACCGATGACAATCTAAACTCCACTAATATAAAATTTGATTTGCCTCCATGGGAAATAATGGCAAGTTTTGAACATATAGCGATTAAAGCTATTGGAATTGATCCATTAATTGTTTTATTCAATGTTAAAGAGAAAGATTGGAGTTATACTTATTTTCCGTATACGGACCCTATAAAAAAACCTCTTGATACAAAGATATGGAGATTAATACCAGGAGTTTATGAACCAAGATGGAATGCAACACCTTAAATATTAATATTTCTAACATGAATTAAGAGGCAAAAAACCAATAGATCGTAGAAATAATAATAAACTAAATAAATCTCACTTTTTAGGTATAGTGATTGATAGCTTCGTAATATTTATTTTTTCTAGTGCAAATCGAAGTTTTTGTATATAAAATAGCTAAAAAGAAATCATTATTTCTTAATAATTTGGTGATAGAGGCATCTAATAGGGCTATCCTACCAATGGACCCATTAGTATTATTTTCATTGTCAAGAATTAAAAAATTCAATTAGAATCTTTATTGGGAAAAACTATATATTTTAGAATAGTTTTAATAATAACAATTTAATCTCTTTTTAATTATTCCAAATTTTGTTCATTCAAATATTTCAATTTTATAAATGATTTTAATATTTTTTAATAAAAACTCACGCATTGAAATGTTTCATTGTATAAGTTTTTATTTAGATTTTTAATTAAAAATAATTAATGTTTTTAATAGTTTTTCATTTTTGACTATTTTAGTGCAAATTATCAAGTTTAATTTCATAGCAACAAAATATATTATAACAAGTTTCCATTTTTTTTCATACCTCTTTTGATGATGTATTATGCACAGTAACCACTATGCTTTTATAGTGCACTACAATATTAATATACAAGAAAAATTTCATTTATGATTCCATTCATCAACAGTTTTTGAATTATATAAGTAATTATTAACATTGAAGTTTTATTTCATTATAAAGTGGACAAGATAGCTTTGTAATAGATGCAATTATAAAAGTGACATCTCATGATGATTATTGCATAAGTAGAAGTTTTGGATCAATTTGAACATGAAGATGGCATATAGAATTAGAAATAATTAGTTCAAAAAAATTCTTTCCAAAAATTCATAAATTTAAAAATCAAAATCAAAATTTTAGGTGTTGTAGTTTTAAAATTGTAGTGTTTTTTGGTTAAATTTAATATTTATAAATCTGTCATCATTTGTATTTTCAACCGATCATTCCCTCATCTTACGATGTTGAACTAATAGGCATTTTTTATAAGTATGCTAGAGCATTACTAGTAGTAATCTCTTCATTTTTATTATTGTAATAAAAAATCATCTCTATTTAAATTTTTTAAAATTGTATGAAAATGTAGAAAAATCATTTTGGGTTCTTCCAAGGATATGGCAAAATATATGCAAACCAACAACATGGATAATATTCTTGTGTGGTTTTAAAGGAGTCACTTTCTTTAAAAATTCAAATTCCATTTTCATTAAAGCAATGTCATTGTGGAAGAAGATTAAAAAGTTTCACAATTTGTATTGTACACCTAAATTGTATCTAAGTGTCTGAGTGGTCCAAGGTGCCTTTTAACTTTGAATATTGCATTTGAGTTGATTTTACGCAATGTATGTGATGTTGTAAATCAGAAACCCCTCTAAACTCTAAAGATTTTAAATTGAATAATGAGGTTGTTGTATAGTAAGGCTCTTTTCACTAGCATAGATGTGTACTTTTATGACTGGGAGAATGACTGCGTTTATGACTGCGCGCAGTCATAAACTCGGGTCTGTGACTGCGCGTCATATTTTTTGCTGACGTGGAATGTGACGCGGAGCATGACTGGGTGCCGTAGTTACCGACGAGTCGCTTCGGACACCTAGTCATATGAATAAATACGCCTTAAAGCGTATACTTGGGCGCCATGTACGTGCCACGTCAGCATTCCAGCCGCCATCTTGACCGGCCCCAAGTCCTTGACTTTTGGAGGTCTGCCCGGGCAGCTGAGGCCAAACTCCGACGTGGCATGTGACTCGGGCGAGTCATATTTTCTGCTGACGTGGAATATGACTCTGTGGAGTTATATTTTTGCTGACGTGGCACTTCCACGTGGAATGTGAATAATGTCATTGTTCGGCTGACGTGGAATGTGACTCTGTGGAGTCACAGTTTTGGTCATAATGTTGCTGACGTGGAATTCGATTGGTAGTGATGTTTTAGGCTTTCGTTGGATTATGACTCTGTACAGTCGTGTTTGAGCGGTCGCTGTGACTGTAGCCAGTCGTGTGTTCAAGACCTCCACTAGTGTTTGACAAGAGTGCAAAGGATATACGACTGGTTTCAGTCACAGTATCGGTCGGAGTGAGACCAATATATGACTCGCGGTAGTCATAATGTTGTTGCCATGTATGTGGCCATATTAGTGCACACAGTGATATTTTCGCTTACTGAGAGTTACATTACTATTATGTATCTGAAACATACAATAGAAGACACATACGTGGAATTCAATGGAAGATGCTTACGTCTGAGAATGGAAATGCAACATGTTCACTTGTATTTAGTAGTGAAAGACTCAATACAAAACCAAAACTCGAGAATGTCTTAGACGGAGTTGCTATCTAGCTAACCCACTCTTATTCCTCACCATTATATACATCCAACATCCATCATCTCGTGCTTCCCATTTACTTCTTGCTGCTGGCTCCTTGTGATTTTCTTCATCATCCTGTGTGCACCACCACAATGACAAGTGGGTTAACCAACTTTTTTGCGCAAACCTCATTAATTCAGTAGAGGACCCCTTAATACGGATGCTGCGCAATTATGACTATTATCTGTTACATTCATTTGTATCATGACTAGTCCCTGTGACCTTCCCAGGTATATTTGACTGAACCGTGTGACATTCTCACTATGCTTATTACTGATCACTGTGACATGGCAGACTGCGTACATTACTTAACCCTGTGACATTCAGGGAATTCATCAGGATTGCGTGCTACATCAAACATCAGAAGATCGTTTATATGTCACCTTCTCTTTCGCAGTCGCGCCATTTAGGCTGCCTCCAGTGCGGCAACGGGCCACTTGGTGATGCTGTTGAGAGCACCACCCAAGCGATCTACAACCGGATCGTCCGTCTCGTTCGGCTCATAGAGGCCAATCTCTTCTGATCCCGGTTCTACCGCGGTGATCATGACTGATGCCATGCCCTCCTCGATCAAACGGCAATGCAGGGTGCCTCCTGCAAGGCTAATTATAACGCCGTGAGCTACAACGGTGTCCTTGGGCTTCAAAACCTCGTCAAAGTCTATTACCTTCACCTTCGATTGGGGGGCCAAAGCTGCGTGTGCGGCTTCCGCCACCGGCACCACCGGCTCCACCATTTCAAGTTCCTGGGGCTGCATTTCAAACGTCCTTCATGTTAGGGATACCTAACAAATCTACAAATGAGAAATGATAAAAGCGTTACGTACATAATGGAGGAAGGAGAAGAAGGTTTGGAGAGAGCTTGTACTTCCGCCCTCCATGAACCAGCCGTGGACCTACCGATATCCGTGGTGTCGCAGCTGCTATGACGTCTTTCACCAAATATTGAGTGCAGTACTCGATGTCAGATGGGTTCCGTGATAACGCTTGAAATGGCTCTATTAGTCGGGTGAGGAAATCGTCGTTAGGCTCTAGCGGATCCCATCGTGGACAAGTGATGACATTCGAGGGGGGAGACTTAGCCGTTGCAGTTGCGTCGCAATCGATTTGAAGGCATCGAGCCTTAGGAGCCAAAGCCACGGGGATTACACTAAGGAGATCGTTGAGGTTTCTCTTGGTACCTGACGTTTCTTTCCCCCACAAAAAGCTCCATTTTAAGGAAGGTATCCCGGCCGCCAAAAACTTGGCTACTACCTCCACTAAAGTAGTCTCTATGGGCGACCATATCCCCACATCGAAGTGCTGACACAACATGCTCAAGAAAGGGCCACAATCGGCCCTTTTCTTGATTTTTACCTTGTGGTCATGATCAAGCTGGACCACGTTCGAGGGACCCCAGTTGTTTCTATCATGCATAGGTCTAATGTCGCACAATAGACCCACAACATTCAAAACAATAACCTTTGTCTTCAAAGATTCCGAGACCGTTACCGCTGGAAATTTAGACCCGCCCCTCACCTTCTTCTTTTTCGCAGGTAGACTTGCTTTCTCTGCCGGTCGCTTCCTCTTTGCTGCTGCCTCCTCGTCAACGTCTTCGTCAACCTGTGTGCACCACCTCGATCACCCTTGGTTTAGCAACTAGATGGCACAGACCACATTACATCACTGCAGGTTTAGCGTATACTGATGCATCTCATTTATGACTAGGCCCTGTTATATTGTGCTTCATTACGACGTGTCACTGTGCCCTTATCGGGATAGGTTACTGAACCCTGTGACATAACACCTGGACCTTACTGATCCTAGTCACATTCACTGCGAACACATTACTAATCACGGTGATTACTACTAAAAACCTTCAGTGTCCAACAAAAGTACATTACTCATCACATAGAAAAGACTTGTACATAGTTAGGGATGGTTGCAAGGTGACCTTATCTTTCGCGGTCGGGCGCCGCTTGCTGCGACCCAACTGATCCTCCAATAGCTTCTCGGCCTCGCCCTTCCTCTTCTTTGGCGCTTGTTTCTCCTTCTTCGCCGGCGCTTGGGCTGCGATGGCAGTTGAGGAGGGGTCCTCTGGGGCACTCTCACCGGAGTGCTCGACCACCTCGGTCGCGACCCCTGCGGCGGGATCCACTGGACAACTTTTCCCGGAGCCACCGGGCTTCACCAAGTTCGTGGTCCCCTGGTACCACACGGTAAAGGGAAGTCAGAAATCCACTAGTCATGAGTAAGCACATTTAAAATTTTGATTTGTACATTACTAGTAATAAGTGGTGCAAATAGGATCACTATAAATTAAATCTATGTGATATCTTTGGATACACCAGAAAAGGAATTTTGTCGATTTCTATTACTTGCACTAATTGAAGATGTCAACACTGAAGGACGAGATACAAGAAGGATAATCTGCAGTATTATGAACCATTGCAAGTCATGAGTATACAATGAGTGTGCGATGGCTCATTGTATACTACTCGGGGTCACGATGCATGTGGTACCTCCTCGTTTGTCAAGTGGACTTCCTTTGGCCACACCGGGTCCACGACTGCCGGCGCTATTGCCGGTGGAGCCACTGCTGGCGGGTGGGACTCCTCCAACCCCGTGTTCCCCACCTCCGACAATTCGTGTGGTGTCATGGGCGGTTTTAGTGTGCGGACCTCTTGGTGGAAAAACCCTGAGTGTGGCCTTCATGTCATCGACCTCACCTGCAATACCGTCCATGCGTGCGTCCATTGCAGCCCTCCAAGGTGCGAGGCCTCGTGATGATGCTGGACCCCCCTTTGAAGAGGAGGTTTGAGGCCGGCCTGATTTCCCCGGTGTCGCAAGCTCCGCCTCAACTTCCAACCGGGTTGGGGGGCGGTCTAACTCTGCAGCCTACAAGAGAAGCATCTATCCAACTTTCAAATATCAAAGCCAGGATCAACGAGAGAACAAATACCACAGAACACCTCTGTGTTCTCATGTGGTTGCATTGAGAGCAGGTTTCAAACATGACGCTGTCCAGTCGTGTTCACGTCAGAAGACAGTCACTTACCAGGGAAATACTAGGAACTAGAGAATACGACACTGAGCAGTATCGCATGGTGCCTAAATCACAAGCATTTTTACATCACAATTTCATTGAGCAGGGAAAGTTTAAGGTCCCTCACCAGTCGTGAACGCACTTCTCCTTCCGAACGACCGCAGTGCGAGACGTTCGCGACAGTGCATTGCACGTTTTTCATCCGCTCGGCCTCGGCCTTCTTGTCCTCCCTTGCTATCAATTTCTTGAAATTCTCCACATGCTCTTTCCTGATAAACCCTGGAAGAGGGTCACCCCGGTCGAGAATTTTCTTCATGTTGCTCCTCTTTGTTCGCATTTGTCCCCGGAGAATCGACAAGAACACGTCCTCCGGAACGTCGCCTAGCCCCCCCCCCCCCCCCCCCCGGTACTCGTATTGCGCCGCCATCTTGTCCTTGATCGCCATCAAGAGCGCTCGAGGATGATTCTTGAAGTCGTCAATGCTCCAGTCCAAGTCACGGGAATAGCCCCGTAACTTGGTGAGCCAATCCGGGCGGTGTGCTCCCGTCGGCGTTCCTCCATTGTCAACTTCGACCCATAATCGCTCATCGAGTTTGTCACTTCTCCTCACTTGCCGCCTCAACCCCTTCAACTTCGACTGCCGGCGTGGGGAGGCACCGATGTTGCGCAATTCCTCGCGCAAGCCACGGGAATCTGCACCCTGCTCTGCCATCCGCCTAAGAACTTTCAGTTCTCTCAACTCGATCTCGTTCTTCAACATCGTGTTCCCCCCGACCGATCTGTCTTCTACTTCTTCGTCACTGTACTCATCTTCCGATGCCTCGTCCTCATCCTCGATATGGGTTTCTTGCAAGCTCGGTGACACCTCCACAAGCTCTTCATCGAGCGCTTCGCTGTTGCTCCCCCCCCGCCTCGATGAAGACATTTTGTGGTTTTTTCGAGACGAGTCCGCCGCCCACGACCTAGGCTTATCAGAAGAATCACGCTGTCCCTAAAATAGACGAATTTGTTGTCAAACAAGAAAATGTGGACATTGCACTGAAATCTAGAACCTGGTTGTGCAAAACTGTACATACTTCACAATGACAGCGGGAAGTCATATTTAAGATGACTGCAGTCTTGTTTAAGAAAATGTGACTACATACAGTCATATTCAAGATGTAGTTAGCCGTGCTGTGACATTTCATGGCTCAGAGCAGTCATATTTCAGCAAAGACAGTATGGACACTTTATTGTACGACGTTCAGCTACTTCTTACTCGTATCACCTATTGAGAAAAATTACAACATTGAGCTCTTGCAATCCCTCACTACTCTACTGCGGATATAGTTGTTTTTGCTCAATGTCAACAGACTCAGAACCGATCATTCAAACGTAGAAAAAAACAGTAGAGTTAGGTCATTAAGTACCTATAATCTATCTATCTATCAAGTGACAAGCGCCTATTTAATGTTAAGGGACACCATTTTGGTTCACCTTTGAACGACTTGTGGTTAAGGATATCAATTCTCCTTGGACACTGTATATTTTATGTGACGTTCCCTCGTATCCCAATTCACTTGTTTATTGACCAACATAATTCACTTGTTTATTGATTTTGTTGGAATTACATTTTCAAGATATGTTCGTTGGAATTTTTCATTTTACATGCATGCTCCTTTCGTTCATTAGGGACGAAAAAAACAAAACTACAAAATCGCACAATAAGGTTGATGATCTCCAATGCTTAGTGTCAACTTTAAACGTTGTATGAGAAGAAATGAAAAAGAAAACTTAGCTTCTGTAACAACCCCAACATTAAGCTCAAAAAGGAAACTAAAGGAATCCATCTGGTTGTAATTTCAACCCCGTGACGATAATTGACTTCAAGCTATTAGTTCAAGCAGTTTTAGTATGCACAACTGCAAGATTACTTGGAGCTTGATCTTTCACAAGCATTCAACGCGGGAGACAGGGACACAATCACTTTCTCTTGAGTTCAAGTCAGAGTACCTGGAACGAGAAGAACTACAATCCACTCGGCTGCAGTATACTCATAATCACATATCTTCAAAACAGAATCGAGTTCTAAGAAACATCTAAGGTCAAAGACAAAAAGTGTTGCCTCCCATTTGCAAAAAGCATTAAAACTGATCATCTCTTAGCCGTTTCATTTTTCACACAAGAATTGCACCAGAAATTTTTTATTAACTTAGCGACAGTCTAAAAGAGATGGAAAACTTCGAGACTCTATAGAGATTCCAAACATTCACAGGCGTATGGAAAATAGCTTGGTCTAAGGCAGAAAATAAATACTTCCATGCATTCCAAAAATAAGTAAAAATTGCGGTTTCAAATTGGAGATGAAATTCTTGCCTTTCTTCGTGTCGTCTTCAACGGCTCCTCCACGCGTTCGTCCTCACCATCTTCCTCGTCGTCACGGTCGGAGTCGGTTAGGAGCTTCCTCTGCGTTTGTCGCGTGCGCGTTGGCTTGGCGGCGAGAGGCTCTTGCAAGGGCACGGTGCGACTGCTCTCAACAACATCCGCGATCTCAATGGAAGTCATTTCCAACACCGGCATCGTAATTGCCGGGAAACACGCAATTGCGCGGAATACTTCAATTTGCTTCTCATCCGGCATATTAGCAACATCCCTAATCAATTTACTAACAAAATTATCCATATCCATACAAATATACGACTACTCGGGGTCACAATGGGAGCGATGTGTGACTCCAGAGAGTCACAACTGCCTGCCAATATGACTGCAAAGCAGACTAGGGTTTTCAAGCTTAGGGTTTTGATGCAGTTAGGGTTTCAACGACGGACCGAAGGGACGTCATGTTCCCCCACTCCGCACGGCGCAGTACTTGTTTCAGGACCATAACTACTAGAACCCAGCAAGGAGTACACGGACAAGGGCGAATTTCGGCACTAGGAGTACCGCATGTGGCAGGAGATTTCGGCAAGGAGTTCCGGCACTAGATGGAGTGACGCACAAGCCAGCCAGGAGATTTCGGCAAGGTGCGACGACCGTTTCGGGTGCCTCGGCAGAGAGAATCGGCAAGGTCGCCAGCTCGACATTCAACTTCGACTTTTTTGCGCAAACCCTAGGCAACCTAGTTCACACATTCGGCAACCTCGACAGGGAGAATCGGCAAGGTCGGCCACCTCTACCTCCTCGTTTCAGCAAGGTCGGAATACAAAGAAAGAGCGCAATTCACAAATTCAAGGACGTCACACCACACATGTAATCACTCACCTCTTGTCTTTTGGCTTCTTGAAGGTTTGTTTTGAAAGCGACGGCAACCCTAAGTTCTTCAAAACTCCGTTGTTCTCTTCGATGCGACTGCTCCTCAGGCGCTCGTATGCGGGGGGTGAAGGCGCCATCATTAACGGTGCTTGAGAACTCTGCAAAACTCTGTAGTACGCCGTGAGTATTGCTTGAGTGATGGTCGCGCGGTCAACTGGTGCCACGTGTATCTCCGTTGACCAAGCCGGGCGACACAGAGACGACTGAGCAGGGTCATCTTCGTGACACCACTCCGTTATACAACACTCCCCAGTCATATAGATGACGCTCTATAGTCATGTCAATGACTCTGTAGTTCAGTATAACTCTCTCTTGAAAGTCGTAGACCTTGACACCCAAATGGTGTGCACAAAACTGGTTTTCACAAGCTCGTTATCTGAGTAAAGAGGAGTGCACCAGTACTAGGGTATAATAACTGTCTCCACTTACTTGAAGAACCAAAATGTAAGCAAGTTGATGAACCAGCACACCTGATTTAACCTTTCCTACACGCTAGATGATCTAAAAAACACTATGAAAGATTAGTCCAAGAAAAGTCTCTTGTCAAATGGAAAAATGTGTCCTTGTTGCTGATTATGCTTCACAATATAAATAACACTGTCCACGTTGCCGGTGGAGCATGCAGGTAACCCTTTACTCTAACGTACACGGTGGACGTCACATTTGTCATCAGTTGTGTTAACAAGACGAATTGACTTCCGACATCAAAGTGTATGCGATTGACAGGTTCCAGCTACACACCTCTTTGGCAATTTCACATCATACCACAAAATGTCTGCAGATTCCCGTAGTACTTCTGAGGTCCAGTATTGCTTGTATAGGTTCACATCATGGACATTTGTCACCCGAATGTACATGTGTGGAAATCATAGAAACATTTGCGAAGACTGCAAATGTCTCAGATGCATAGTACTTCGTTGGGTTCGGAATCCTAACTGCAATTGTAGGCTTCCATCCCCTCGGGACGCGCTGTCTTTGGACGGCAAAATTAGAAAAAAACGCCTGGCATGTCGCCATGAGCCCAAATCTTCCGCCATATTCCCTCCAGAGTTCTGCTTCTGTGAACTTCCCGAGAAGACACACGATCAGATAGCACTGACATATATTGAAAACCGCACTGCAAACTCCTTAGATGAAGGAAGTTGTAGTATTGAAGAAGAAGATGACAGCTCCGTGGAACAAGATAGTACACACTCCAATGCTACAAACGTACATTGTTTTAGAGACTTAAGGCGCATATAGTCATTTCTTCGGGATAGGGCTACGTGTCGGTGATTTGTAGTAAAGCATAGAGCAGACAGTACTGAGTCATAAGTTCACAATGGTATTCTACATATTTACTAAGTACAATTCATATCATATGAATGTTATATAGACCACTTCTGTGTAATTGCGCAAAAGGGGGGGTGTATGGAAGGAGTGCAAGAATATGAACTTGGGTTGGTGGATAAGTTTTTCATTCACTTTTGCATTAGTAGGGATGCCTCAAGAATATCACTGATGTGTTACTTCTTCATCTATGGTTCTGTCTACTCATGTAGTGAATGATTTCCATACGAAATAGTTTGGTACATCATGACTGCATAATTTAAATGAAATTAAAGTGACGATATACATAGAAATAGCGACTCCCAGATCCAAACGTCGTGCATACCACCAATATTATTCAATCAATTCTTATATAAAACAAGGAAGGAAGCAAACAAAAAATTTCCTAAAATGACTTAGTGAAGTGATTTATGTGACACTTTGGGATTATATAACACTCTGGAGTCATCGTCATGACGCCATCTAGTCATGCACAGTACTCTGTAGCCTTGAATGACTCCCTACTGTAATTTTCCTAATCTACAAGATATGCCTAAGATTACTGGCTGCACCCTCCTTTAGAGTGTATAACTATAGTATTGTATATGCCTCAAAGCACCATGTCATCCTACGTCGTTGCTCGAATTTTTTCCGTAGGATGGAAGAAGGACAACAGGAGCGCTTGAATCATCTCCAATTATGGCAAGAGGAAGAGATCCAAGCAGACTCCATGCGATTAACGAAGTACCCCTGCCCATGCATGGAATGTGCTGGAGGAAAAGTCCTCGACCGAGCGACGATTTGGAAGCATCTTCGCACTAGAAGAAGGGACCCAGTTTTCACAGCTTCAATATTGGTAAGTGATGAGACCTATGATTTCAACTGCGTACCCATTCCTTAGTAAGCAACGCGACGTGGTTCTACGTACAGTGATTTGGTATAAAAAAATATGTGTTAATGAATTATGTAGGCCCGATGGAGACCCTTAGTAAGAGCCGCAAGTTCCACATCGCTGACCAAGTTTCTAAGCCAACCACAATCCTCCCAGAGCGCCAGACCCACGGCGACATCCGCACGAATTTCTCGATTGCAGAAGTGGCGGTCAGACATGTATGATGGACAATGGTGCGACGGGCCCATACCGAAGCTAACTCCATTCGTATTTTGGAAAAGGGAATGGCAAGTGAAAGTGTCTAAATACCGCTTCATGGGTTGGGGTCTCTTTGCAATGCAACCAGCCAAAGAGGGTGAGGAACTGCTTCCTTTTGTAGGAGCGCAGTACACCTCGGCGGAATTCAAAATTTTGAGCAAGGCACAATCCCGAATGAAATCGTATGTAATGCGCGCAGAGTCGGACCTGTATATTGACGGAGATGTAGAGAAAGGAAATGTCGCTGGATTCATTAATAGTTCCGCCGAGCGCTCCGAAATAGGCAATGTGATGTGGGAGTATCGCATGCTGCCTAAACCGTGGAACCACGAGGAATGGGGATATGTAATTACCATAGCAACAAGGGACATTGTTGCCGGAGAAGAACTCTATGTGCATTACCCTCTAAGTCCGAGTAGTGTACGGTAAATGACTATATGCCCAAACGGCAGGAAGATAGTCTGAGACTGTCTCTGTAATATGTATAGTGTCTATCTTGAATTTTCCCAAAATGACTACAGACAGTCACTTCTTATCACTGCACTGTAAACTGTAACTGTATACTTATCGTCCAAAATGACTACAGACAGTCTGTGCTTACCACTGTAATGTGACAACTGTCAGTCACGTTTTCCCAAAGTGACTACAGTTAGTCACTACTTAACACTGTAATAGAATGCCAGCTAGTCATATGTTGCGTATGATGTCTACGATGTGACCCTCAATGCAAACAAGACCTAAACTAAAACAAGACTAAAACAACATCGACACACTCCCCGGCGCATGTTCATGCAATAACAAGGAGCGCTCTGAACTAGGAACTGCTTGCATTATGTAGCTTATCATCAGACTTTGGAATGTGACATCCAATGTGTTGTCCTTGGAACTGCAGGACGAGTACAGCCCCTTGAACTTGACCCCTAGTGCACCAAGCAGTGGGCAAGGTAGTGAGCCCCCGTCCAGTCCTAGCATTGACGGCGAAGAAGCTGGGGAAGTAGATGTTTTACGCATGGTGGCAGAGTGCTTCAACAAATATGACAACGTGAACTTAGGGGGTCGCGATACCAACCCTTCCATGCATGACGGATTTGATGTAGAGTTCAATGAAATGGCCCGGTCTGGGACGATGCCTTCCCACCAAGTCACGACGAAGGTAGCGAAAACGGAATGGAGGACAATAACGACCCTATGGAGTCAAGCGGGACAACGATGAACATCAAGGACCCTAGTGGCATACTACTAGATGTCCTTTTAAGCAAAGCAAGGACTCCGCTTTATGCAGGGAGCTCATCCGATCGTCTCACCTCTATCCTCATGGTACTTAATTGTTGCACCACTTTTGGCGTATCCAACAGCTGTGTGGACGAATTGTTGAAGTTATTGCACGAGTCAATATTGCCCAAGGGCAACACACTTCCGAAAACCTTCTACGAAGCGAAGTGTTTGTTGATGAAATTGGGGTTGTCCTACAACACCATACATGCGTGTAGAGATGGTTGTTGTTTATTTCAAAAAGAATTGGAGGGTGCGACGGAGTGCCCTATATGCCACAAATCCCGGTACATAGACAACTCCAAATCGGTACCGGTCAAAGTTTTGTGTCATTTTCCGTTGATCCCTCGTTTGCGAAGAATGTACAGTTGCACACGGCTAGCGGAGCTCATGAAGTGGCACGTGGACGGAAAAAGCAAGGACAAGGTGATGAGATCCGTGGTTGATTCAAAGGCATGGAAGCACGTGAATAGTAAATGGCCGGAGTTTGCGAAAGAAGGACGCAACGTTAGGCTAGGTTTGGCACTAGATGGAGTGAACCCATTCCGTAACCAAAGCCTTAGCCACTCCACGTGGCCCGTGGTGATGCTGAACTACAATCTTCCCCCGTGGCTCGTGACCAAGAACTTCTTTTTGATGCTAACCCTATTAATACCCGGAAAAGAAAGTGTGACGGACAAAAATGTGGATGTTTACCTCGCACCGTTAATGGAGGAGCTACAAGAGCTATGGGAAGGGACCGACTGCGTGGATGGGTCGCAGTCACACTCCGGCGACAAAACATTCAAACTCCGAGGTATGCTACTGTGGACAGTGAACGATTTTCCGGCATACGGATTGATTTCTGGCCAAGTCACGAAAGGATACAAGGCGTGTCCCATGTGTGGCCCCAACATAGTTACTCGGCGCTCGAAAGCATTGAAGAAGAATGTATACCTTGGGCATAGACAGCAATTGCCGATGGCGCACCAATGGACGCGACAAAGGGCAAATTTTGATGGTCAACCCGACATGAGACCTCCACCGCGAAGGATGAGCGGTGGAGAGCACTTGGCGTTTGCGATGGCTCGAGAAGAGTGGACAAGCAAGATGCACACGAACGAAGGACGACAAACGCCAGACCCCGTACACGAACACGGGGTGAAGAGGAGGACTTGTCTTTTTGACCTTCCCTATTGGAAAGTAAGTGTATCTAGCGCAGCCTTGTACATTGACATGACCGTAGACAGCGATATTGTCATGCGTGGACCCTAAATCCAGATTGATCGAATGCAGTGAGGTGTCATGGAATATGACTATGTACAGTGCATCTCAGAATTTAGGAATCTAGTTTAGGACTCAGTGCGGTGATGAGACGCGGAATGTGACTGCACAGTTTCATGATGTACTGCATGGAATGTAATATGTGACTCTATGGAGTAACTATACAGGATCTTCTCATCCGACACACGTTGGATGTCATGCATTGTGAAAAAAACATTGCCGAAAATATTATGAAGACTATATTCGGAGAGAAGGACACACTAGGAGTTCGTCTTGATATGAAGGAAGCGGGTATACGAAAACATCTATGGCCCGTGCGCGGAAAAAAACACGGCAGCGTCATCTTACCTCGGTCATCATACGTTCTTACGGAAGAAGAGCGTAAGGTCTTTGTGGACCAATTGCGTTCCTTGCGAACCCCATCTAAATACGTTGGGAAACTGAAGAAGCGTGTGAACACGGATGGGCAAATCAAAGGGCTTAAATCACATGACTACCATGTCCTCCTCCAGCAGGTGCTGCCGCTGTGTGTACGCACTACATTGGCAAAGGAAGTTCGAACGGCAATAATAATGTTGAGCCGAGTATTCCGGAGGATATGTGCGAAGACCATCGATCTGAAGGCTATAGAAGATATGAGGAGCAAAGCGGTCATCGCACTATGCATGTTGGAGAAGGAGTTCCCACCGTCATTCTTCGACATTATGAGCCACTTGGTGTTGCACCTTGTGGAGGAAGTGGAAATCTGTGGTCCCGTCCATACACGATGGATGTACCCTATTGAGAGATATTTGAAGACACTCAAAGCCTACGTTCGAAATCGAGATAAACCAAAAGGTAGCATAGCCAGCGGCTATGCTATAGTTGAGGCATTGGGGTTCTGCACCGAGTATATGCAAGAGTATACGACTACTGCTCGAAGAGTGTGGGACGATAAAGAAGACCCAGCGATGTACGACGAGATCCTCGAAGGCAACGAGCGCACTCGCTACTTGTCACCAAACCTTCGAGGATGGATTCACGAGTTCGTGGTGACCAACGCGGCACCGTTGGAAGATTGGAGGAGGTGAGTTCACATCACACGGTAGGAAGTAAGTTAAGTTATGTGCAATAAGTAAGCTCCATTGCAAATAAATGTTTAAATATTTGTACACAGTGTGACTACCCTCAGTGATGGCAATGATATCCGTGACTCAAGGCAATGTCTTTTGAAACGGGGCATCGTGATATAAGTGACTGCCCCCAGATATGTTAGAGACTGCCCCCAGTGACCCCACTAGATCTGCACTCGGTAATGCAGTGGTTGCCATGAGCAGCCAATCTGGGCTATATACTACGTCCTAAACCCCGAATATTATGTGAAGATGAAAGTGACCATATTGAACTCTTTTGCTTACAGGAAACACGAGGATGACATGGCACGTCAGGAAGCGGAGCGTAACGAGTATAGGCGCAAGAAGAAGAAGGCTAGGGTAGTGTACCCTTCGGAGATGTACCATGAAGACTTCCATGTATGGTTTCCGAAGGCTGTGATACGGGCTATAGAAGATGGGGACGAGGAGGTCCCCCAAGACGTGAGGGCCTTGATGCTACCTCCATCAGACGTAGCTAAGACGTATCGATCCATGTATGCATATGGGAACCACCTCCGTGTGCGGAGTGCAGAGACGCATTTGACAACCGCGGACTCGGGGGTAGCCGCAACCTTTCGACAACTTTGTCGCGCGGGTAGCAAGGATACAAACCTCCGGACTGCGGAGTTGGAGTACGTGGGGTGGGTGGAGGAAATCATTTCAGTGGACTATGGACAGTATGAGGTGGTGGTCCTCTATTGCAACTGGGTGGTTGCAAACATGAGAGGAGATGGCGCCACCATGAAGCGCGATGATTACGGTTTCACTACCGTAAACTTCCAGAGGTTGATCCCAAACTCTGCACAGTCATTTGCCTTCCCGCTCCACATTGAACAGGTTTTTTTTGCACCGGATGTGGCCAAGCGTGGATGGGAGGTTGTGATGCGTAAAGAACCACGAGGAGTTCGGACATTCTCGAACCACCAACTCACGGATGAAGTACGGTGCATATCCTTGGGGAGAGCAAGTGATTTTCCCAGACTTGAAGCCACAGGCTTGGATTCGGATCTCATACCCCAAACACCTATTTTAAACAACGCAGTGGAAGTAGCTCCGGAGGTGGTAGCTAAAGCATTAGAACGCCTCGGACAAGATGACACATCGGTAGATGATTTAGATTATTGCGACTCAGAGCAGGATTGATCGAGTCTTTATTCATTCACATACAGTTGTGAACAGTCTACCCGCTGGACATATCTATATATAATTATATATACATATATTCACATGAAATTGTGTAATTAGCACCATCAAGTCTTGGCTATGCACCACACATTCACTTCAACCTCCCAAACCGATAAGTTTCAGACTTCTCACGTTAGTTGCCCTAAACCACTACATACAGGCACGGACACAATTATAAAACCCGTAATAATTCTGCCACACATTCCTTCTCAATGTAAAACCCCACCTCCACCCTAAACCGCTCTACCATGGAATTGCGTGAATAGATAATTTACTAATCAATTATTAAAATAATGCCGATGGCCAATTCCAAATTACCCTAAACAAATGAAAAACTACTCAATTTTGGACACAAATTCTCCCTATAAAATTAATACCTTAAATTCTCATACTATACAGTGATTGAGAGGGCCAATATACATGTAAACTGTCTCGGGCAGTGTTTATAATCATGGGCAGCCCAAAAAAAAAAATACGACTATAGGGAAAAATGTGACTGCAAAATATGACTAGGAGCAAAAAGTGACATCCAAATATGACTGTGCGTTCCCCAAAAACGTTCCCAATCGTTCCCTCTCGTTCCCTACGAAGATATACGTCCCTCCCACCCACTTTATACGGTACACGTGGCAAATATGACTGCAAAATATGACTACCAGTCACATTGTCTAATTTGGCTTCCGCCGACAATTTTTCCCTCGCAGAATGTGACAGCCGACAGTCGCCTGTCATGCCCAGTCATATTGTCCCAGTCATAAAAGTACCCATCTCCGGTAGTGTTTCGTAATCTCCAACTACTTGAAAGGCTATAGTAAACTCAACTCTTGCTAAGACGACAAGTTGCATCATTATGAAGTTTGGTGCAATGTTTGTATTGAAAGTGATAGAGGAATGCACAAGGCACATACACAAACACAAGGAATGCGTAAAAAGAGATGACTGCACAACTTGCCGCTTCACCAGTAAACGACAATCGTTGTTGTTTGCCCTCAATGCATGCAACCCTCACAAATGAATGAAGAAGGATCCACATGCGATTGGAGTAGGTCCATGCCGCTTACCATGCCACGAAGAGTTTTTACACTTTTGATGTTCAAATGGCCGAGTCGACGATGCCACAACCCCAACTTGTTGTCCTTTGCGCTCGATTGTGCCAACACAGTCAATTCACTCGTATGCACCTTCGAAAACATGATGTACATAGTACAAGCCGTCGATTTCTTCGATGATGGCCACCTTGTCTCGACTCGGTAACAAAACAAAGCTCCTTGTATCACTAAACTCTACACGCAAGCTTTTTGCAACCAAATGCCTCACCGAAAGAAGGTTGTCCTTTAGTTTGGGAACGTGGAGGACATCCTTGATAGTGATTGTCTTCACACGGCCCCCCACCTCAGTGTCCACTACAATTTGGCCTTTGCCCACGCCTCAAGTACCGTATCATCTCCCAAAATCACTCTCTTTGGCGAAATAAGATGATAGAAATGAAAACAACTCCTTTCGGGTACCATGTAGCTCGAGGCACCCGAATCCACAATCCAATCGCTCACACTACCATTGCACGATACGTGACTTGCCATGTTTGCATACTCGTAATCATCATCACTCATGCTTACCTTGTGGTGAAAGCGTAATCATCATCATTGTCACGTGTCTTTGTGTTGTTGGCACTCTCGCCCTTCTTATTGTACTTCCGTTTAAAACAATACCTTGCGAGGTGACCCTTCTTCCCGCAATAAAACACACCTTGTCGCTAGAGCTCCTGCCGCCTCCCTTCTTCGATTACTTCGCCATAAGAGCCGCACTATCTTCGCGAGACTCATTCTCCTTTTGCCGCGAGAGCTCGTGCAACAACCGCGACGTCACATAGTCCAATGTGAGTTCGGAAATGGGCCTCAGCTCCATAGCCACGATGAGATACTCGTATGAGGGTGGTAGACTTTCCAAGAGCGTCATTACGATGTCCCCATCCGAGATGGTCACGGACGCACCGTTGAGTTGATTCGCGAGTGCGTTGACCTTGTTGATTTGCGCCAACATGTCGTCTTCTTCCTCCATCTTGATGGTGGAAAAATCTTCGCCTCAAAAATAAAATACTGACCAAACTCTTGGCTTCGTGAATGTTGCAAAGCTTGGTCTATGCTTCCGCGGGTGTCTTATAAGAATGAATAAGCGCGAGTTGCGAATTCGAGAGATTGAGAGCCAAAATTGCAAATCCCTTCTTTTCCCTCTTCATGTATGCTTGCATAGCGCGAGGGTTCGAAGTAGAGTGAGGGGGCTCCTCACTACCATCTACAATCTCCCACAATTCCTTCTCGGTCATCACCATCTCCATTTTGAACTTCCACAAGTGGAAATTCACCCCATCAAACTTGTCCACCACTTTGGGATCCTCACCCTCATTAGATGCCATGATGTATGTCTCCCCATTCAAATCAACCCTCAAACTCAAAAAAGGACACTCGTTTTTATGATTTTTGATAGAATGTAGCACTTTTGTGCTTCCAATTAATGCCTCTACAACAACTCTAAACCTCAAATCAGCACTTTTGTGCTCGACACACACCTTCCAAGACTCAAGTGCAAAGGTTCCTCTCTCAAATTGCCAAGATGTTCACCAAAACACCTCGTATCACTCAATGGAGCTCTCCACTACTCCGATTGAGTCAAAACAACACCATAGTGTTTCCAATCACTCAATGCATGTAATCAACACCTTTGTGTCCCTCAATAGCACTAATTCAATGCTCATAGACTCATACAAGCCCCTCAAAACTTGAATTGCATTGAAATTGCCCAAAACCGCACCTTTGTGCTCCCAAGTGCATTAACCCCTAAAATTCTGAGCGACCATATTTTGGTCGTTCCACTTTTTGGGCAGCCTCCAAGGACCTCATACTTTTAAAATTTTCAATGAAAATTTTAGTGTAGCTTCCAAAAACTACACTCTACATGTCGCAGTTCGTTTCATGTCATTCCGATAAGTATTGCAAAAGTTATAAGCATTTGAAGTCTTTGAAGCGAGATCGGGCAGCAAGAATTTTTTTATTTTTTACTCTTTTTCAAAATTTCTTTTTTGATTCATGATTGGTTGATCTTTATCTACAAATGAAGCTTTGAATCTACCCATTTTGAGAAATGGGATAAAAGTTATGAGGAGATCTGTTTTTTGGGTAGTTTGGACAAAAAAAACTTTGAAGCTCATTTCTAAACTCAATTTTCAATATTTTTTAATGAAATAAAAGGTACTAGGTGAAGATTTCCAAGTACAACATTCTCACCGTTAAGATTGACATTTTACAATTCCATGTCAAACTTATTAATGATTTTCTTTTTTCCTTTCACTTTGTACCCACTTTTAGTAATTGTTTTATGAAAAAATTAATATGGGCTTTTTTCTTACAAAATTTTATATTTGAAGACTTAACTCAATTGTTAACATGGCCTTGCCATTCAATGAATTTCTAACCCATCCAAAAAAAAGATATTAATTTCTAAAGTTCAAATTTGTCACCGGATTGAACCCCAAAAAATCTTCTTTTGCAACTTTGATCCTTATAATCTAAGAATCTAATGGTCATTTTGCTCTCAAATTTTGTGCTCACATGAAAATTCAAGTTGGGTATTAGATCTTACGGTTAAATGATGAAAAAACTAAAAAACATATGATTTCTTCAACAACTTCCAAATGCTGCATTTTTTATGGTTTTTTGTGAGAATACGGTCAAGAAATTTTAGGGGTTAAACGACTCCATATGAAATTTTGAGCACTTCGAGGGCATGAAACACATGCAAGACCTCTTTCTAAGTGCCCAAGCACCAAAATCAGATTGTAGATTCTTTCTTTAGAGCCTCAACACCTCACAAATCACTTGCAATATCACAAGTGCATTAACTTGATCAAAACAATGTTCCACTTACAAAAGGGGTTTGAAATCAAGAGAGTAGAGCACCAGAGGAAGAGATTGACCAAGAAGAATGCTCCAATCGGCAACTTCAGACCGTGCAAACCTCCAAGTGACAAGACTCCTCCAAAAAGCTCAAAAAATGCTCCCGAAAGCTCCAAATCGGTCCCTTACGCAACCACCTCCAACAAAACACCTCAATGCAATCCAACACTCACGCAACATACATGAGTGGGCCTATAACCTATTGAAGGTGATAGAAGAATACACAAGGCACATACACAAACACAAGGAATGCGTAGAAAGAGATAATCTTTACTCAAGAGCTTCCCTCGTTAAGAGGTGTACACTAGGAAGTGTGCTTGACAACCCATATAGGATAACTCACCACTAGAGGCCTCTAAGATCAACCCATGCCTTGACCCCTCTCTTACACATCATTATTTCCACCCAAACCCCTTTGGCTTCTAGCAACACTATCCTACATCTTCTACTTCAACAACAATTTTATGCATACATTTTTTATTTGAATTTAAAAATCCAAGTCTACACTATATAATCAATTGATTACACATTGTATTTTCCTCTGTCTCATATGCTAGAGATCTATCGTTTCCTTGTGTTGGATTTTTTATACACAAAAAATTGTGTTTAATGCATCTTATCGGCCGACTGCACGTGTCATCAAATAGAACAAGGATTTTTTTTTATCACATTCATGTATGTAATTGGGTCCACCACGTCTGTCTGGTGAGAGTATATATGTTGATAGTAATTCGCCAAAAAATAGGTTTCTATGTGCATATTATGGTCATGGCTGAAAATTTCTCTAATTCTGGCTTTGTACGGGTTCCTGCAACATCGTCGTTTTCCACCACCACGTCATCACCGACTGCACAGTGATATCTTTTCACTATACAACCCTTGTGTATAAGTATGTATAGTGCGTGTGTAGTATCTATTCCCTCCAAATCATGCCTTAAATAAGACCACACTGTACCTGAAGCTTGTTCATATGTGTTGTTGATGGGACAAATGACTATGCCCTTAGATTTTGCAATAGCATTGCAAAAGAATCAAATGCTTGCTCCAACAGCTTCAACAAATATGTTGCTTTTTTCGTAGATGACGTTTTCAAACAGCAATTTAGATGCCACTCTGGACACTGCAGGATGTGAGTATGTCTAATACCTTGTGGGTACATAAGAGCATCATGAACTTTACTGAGAGCTCTTTCCCTTGTATCTATGCCGTCAGCCTCATTTGCAATGCATAGTTGCACTTTATGAAATAACTTACGTGCAGTGTACTTAGCAAATGTCGCTTCTACATTCTTCTGATTGGTCTTGATATTGTTGTATCTTTTAACCTCCCCCTCGTAAGGAAAACACCAATAAATGTCTGAATGGCCGAATCGTACTACGTCTTCCAAAATGTGGGCAGCACCTGCCACATGCTTCAAAGGTCTTCCGTTTGGCCCATCCAATTCTTCTGAAAGAACACGCCACTTCTGTAATAGTTGACAAACAACATCCAAGTCTTCTGCACTCCAGCCTTTATTCCTAGTCCAATTAAAAAAGAAATGAGCAATATCGACAAGCAAACGCCCAATCATGCAACGCCTGTTTGAAAATTAATGTCTGCTCGGCGCCAATTTGTGTAGGATGATAGGTAACATCCACATCACAAAATGCTGACATTCTTCTGCAGTGTAGTTTTTGTAATTATTGATGGGATCACGAGGCCACTGACCTTACTTAGAAATATAGAAGCCATCGCACTTGAGAGCTGGTCCGCAATGCTGAAATAGTCAAAAGATATCATTTTGAATCTTGAGTTATTGCAGTGTGGACATGTTTTGTACACTCAAGACATGTTTGCTTATCATTGGGTGGGTTGTAGGTACATACTACATACTTGTTGCCATCGTACCCATCTTCTTCAGCTCGTGGCAGAACGAAAGGTTTATTTTGAAAGGATACTCTTAGGTTGTTACCCTTACATGCTAAAACTAATGTTGAATGTTAAATGTTGTTTCTTTTATTTGAATTGCCTTCACAACAAGTTAAAGCCAGCACATGTAAACTCTTTCACATCCTAAGCCTTTCAATTTTCTTAGATCATACGTTCAAATTAAATACACGATAGAACAAGACTTTTTGCATTCATTAGGGCAAAAATCTAAAATGGATACATTGTCCATAGAATTTATTTAGTTATTTTTATGTATATCCCTTTTCAAAAACTCATTCATCAAAAACAGTTTCAAAATCTTTGGAAACACATGCAACCTATTTGCAACTTTGTGTAGGTAATTTAGTTGCACAAACGAATTCAAAATTTGATGAAGAAATTCTACCACAATCTCAAGAAGCAAGGAGACAATGTTTGATAGGATGAACATTCAATCGTGTAAGCAGGGTATAAATGCATGACGTGAAGGTTTGAAGATGGCATTATGATACAAGAGCCCCACAACTTTATAGCTGCAAGAACACCTGAACGGAATGAGAGAATTCACATAATGGATATAATTGTTCCCGAACTTGATAAGTAAGCCATAACTAATTTGTAAATCAGCTAGAAGGTGTGTTTTAGAAACTAAAGTAACACAATGTTGGTCGATGGAGAGTGCTAACAAAAGAGGCTTTATATTGTGGATTTGATATCGTTGTTGTTTGTTATAGGTAAATTGATATAGATGAGCCTTTATTGATTACAAATAACTTTTTAGTGGTTTTTGTTATAAATAGTAAAAAAATTACCATTCTATACCATCTTTGGTTTTCTATAAAAGATGGATCTTTTAACAATAAAATTTCTACATTTTCCATACTAAAAACTTCATATTATGAGAAATCAGACCAGTCCTTTTAGAGCCTTTATTGTGTCCACAAATCCTATGTAGAATGAAAAAATAACAGATCTGGCTAAGTATCATTTCACATCTTGGATGGAAGTAGTTTCATTGGACACTAACGACCGTGTCTACCATTTTAGCTTAAAATTGCCCGTGTTGTGCTTCATCTTGGACTAGCCCAACTCCATAACATTTTGACCGTTTTGCAAAATTTGACCTAAAAATTATGAACTCCACTACAACAACCACTATTTGGAATTGAACTATGAATCAATGAGTCTATGAATGAATTCAATTCATAATGTTGTCCACTGCAAACAAGAGCATTTCGTGTACATGCATAAAAAACAAGCTAATGAATTGATGTTGTGAGGTGTGCAACATCAATAATTTGGATCCCTTGCACTAGTAGATAAGGTGGAAATGCTAAGGGAGATGTCCATAGAAGTGGTGCTTATTTCCACGTGTGCATAGTGGTTTTTTCTAGGCATCTCTCTAGGGAACGAAACCTTCTTTACTAGTGCCAACTTTTAGGGATGAAGTAACCAAAAAATCTTAAACACTTAAAGCATTACATTTCAACCTATGACAACAAATTACAACTACAAATTGTCAATATTTTATCTGTAATAAATTTACCAAAGAATTTCAAATTTCAAGCAAAAATAATGGTGTTAGCAATGTTATATGTAACCGTATGGATAGAATATGAAATTTATAACGTACATCTGTTTTTTTCCCCATGCATCAAGTTCAAAACATCAGTCCTAGTTGCATTTTATAATGCTTCGGTACACTTCTTTGAATTTGGAGAGGGGTGCTCAAGGACCTGTATTTTCATATGCTGGAGTCAGCTAAACTCTAGCAACGCATAATTCGAGTAGGTTGCTTTCTATTTTCAATCAAGCTTTAATTTTTTTTTTTACTTGGGAATGCGTGTGAAATGGAAATTTTGTTCGTCTTAAGGTGACTATACCTAAAGGTAACATTTACCTTAAAGTGTGCGTATGTATTATAATGTGACATTTCAGAATTAAAATGTCACACATCAATAGATACGCACGCTTTAAGGTAAATGCTCCCTTTTAGGTGTAGTTACCTTAATAAAAAATTATATCAGGTTCATGCAATGAAGAAAAATAGGAAAAATCCAAAAACTGACCTTGGAGCACTTTTTGATGACCTACTTTGTAAGTTGTAACAATGAAATTAAATTGCCATTTTAATATATGATAGTAGTAAAATAAATATTTTGTTTCAATTTAGTATACACTATAATATAGATGATGAGATTCTCAAAAAATGAAAGGAAATTTGTGCAAGTGAATCTAAAAATGAAGAAAATGCATCTCATATCTTCACACACCACGCCCCATTTGTCAATGTCTAAATCCATGGTTGAGCCCAAAACCCAAAACCCAAAACCCAAAACCGTAAATTGAATTAACCCTTTAACGTCCCGATTCAACACTGTTTTCAAAGATTTGTTATAAAATGGTTGATGAAAAACGGAAATGGAGTTGATGTACAAAACAAAGTTGCAAATATCAATGTGTAGATAACATCCGTATAGTTGGATTCATCATATTTATTATTAATATTTTTAAAGTAATTTTGCAAGGTTTTCTCTTGAAATTCAATTAAAAATCCAAAATTAACACAAAAAAATTTAAAAATATTGTAATGAAATTAGAATGACATGCATTACGAGATGGTATGGTTTCCATTATTTGATTCTACTTACTATGGAAAATCATATTTAAGGTCTTTCTTTTTGAACTAAGATTGAAACTTGACATTAATCACTTTTGTAATTTTTCAAAAATTCACATTATCTTATTTGGAAGATCCATACCGTACAAATGGTTTTCAACTAGCACAAGAATGAAAAAAAATAAAAATGGATGAAAAACATGTGGTACCTACAGAAATCAAGCTGCTGAAATTCATCCGGCGTCCAGATTCTGGACGCCGGCACGCTAAAGGGTTAAATCAATCATGGATAAATTATTCTAAAAAACAAAAGAACAACAAAAGCACAAGACCGCTTAGGTACGTAGGGAAGTGACAATAAGGGGAATACAAGGAACCAAGGAAGAGAATATGAAACATTTCATTTACAAAGAGTTACATGTCTAAACAATACGAATGATAGATTATCTAGAGTAAATTTAAGGCAGACCAGCCACACTGTTCAGCTGCCTGCCCGCTCCTCCATGGTCCCTCTCGCGTTCCCGAACGTGGTCGACGTTCTCGAACGTGTTCCCCGGCTGGTCGATTGCAAACTCGTGATGTGCTGGAAGGAAGGGCGGGTTTAGCTAGGGCTGAACTTCGTAATTTAGCTCCCATAGCTAGTTTAGCCCCGGGGGCTAACAGCCGCAAAACTTCCTGTGTATGCAATGATTACCTTCACAAACGAATGTGTGCCAGAGTTGGCGAAAGCTTCCAGTCTAGAGCAATATTAGGTCCAAAGTCAATTTTCTGCAAAACCCTAATTTCTCGACCACCAAAACAACAATTGCATCAAACATGCCACTCACGACTTAAATACATCGGCTCCAATTGAAGAGTGAAAAAGAAAACTAATTGTAGGAGTTGTTGAATTCTAGAGTGCATTCTATATATAATTACAACTCCACAAGCGATGTACAGCGGCGCTATCTGTAGACACCCACTGGAGTTCCTTGCTGATTGCCGAGATCTGCACGCAAAGACCCTGCCAAACGAAGAGGGTGCTAGAGGTCTTGACTACGATGAATACGGCGACGGGACGGTCCTCAAGGCAATTTTGAACAGTCTTGGAGGCCGAGACTAAATAGAATCAATCATTATGACGAAATGGAATTGTCGTATCGCCGATCCTACCATCCCATGTATGCTAAACCAACTCCGACTTTCGTCGTCATTGGAATTTGATATGAGCAAAAGAATTTATAGAGTTCTAGATGTCTTTCATGAACCTTGATTTTCTTAATTTGTTAAATGTGTTGTAATCAAATGGAAAACTGAGCTTTTTGGGAAATAATGATTTTAAATTTTAAATTCCTAAACTACATCTAAGTATATATTTGAATTCATATTTTCCTTTTACAAAACACAAATGTTTCAATAAACAAGCATATATACTTCAAGGTTTTTTACTATAAAGTTGAAAAAAATTAGGCATAAAATTTTCAATGGTTGGTAAATATCATGAGATCTTAGATTATTTCTCTAAAATTTAATATAAATGTCATGTAGAGCCTTCAAGATCTTGATTTAATATTATAAAATCAAAGTTTAGACATTTTTATATTAAATAAAATATTTAAATGTGTGAAATTAGAACATGATACAAATCTCATATTTTTGGCTCATCATACAATTATCAAAATTCTAAATGGATTTACAACAAAAAAAAATTGATGTTTTTTTTTTTTTTTTTTCAAAATCAACTATATAAATTGCAAGTTCCAATTCATCACTCTAATCATTGCTTAAAATTCAAGTGGAAATGTTTTAAAGAAATCACATACAATAGCCTCATGAGATATAATATGCTTAATGGGAGTTTCAGATATGGTTGTCTAAATTGGATGCATCCTTTTTACAACTAAAAAGTGTTATGAGTGATGTTAATATTTTAAAATTAAGAAACCTCGATTTTTGTTTCAATAGTATCAATTTGCCTTCAATATATAACGATTACAAAAAAATAATCATAAAGGATCATGAATTAAAAATGACTAAATGATTAAAAAGGTTTCAAACTATGACACTATATTGAAGTTCTAAAGGACCTTGGGTTGCAACAAAAATATTATAATATAATTTATAACCTTAAATGTACTATAATATTGACCATATGACATTCATAACCTTTGATGAACTTTGCATTTAAAAAAGAGAATCAAATATAGTGAGTCAAAATCCATGTAGCCAAAGTTCAATTTTTTTTCTAATATTTTGGCAAATCGACTTAGAACTCTTAAATTTTGAATAATCGTAAAAGACAAAAATTTCCACCTTTTAAAAGTAAAAAAATGACAGTATTTGTTAAAATTCTAGTGACGACTTTGAATAGGAGTTGGTTTAGTTGGGTCTTGGTGACTATAGGTTGAACTTGTCAGTTCCCAACGCTTAAAAGGTCTCTAAACAAGGCAACAAAATGTTAATTGACAGTTCTAGGGCAAGGACTTTTTATGATGTAACCTTTTTATAATGCAAATTAACCTTTCACATTCTTGAATAGTCTTCCTCGAGTTCCTTTCATGACTAGCTCTTCCATTCCTTCTTAGACGATCATTGTGTGAAGTAACCTACACTCGAGGGGTGCACTCTACGTTATGTTTGAGAATCACGTGCGTTCATGACCCCTTCTAAAAACCCCTTTGTATACAAGAGGTTATATGTCTAAATACCTTTGTATACAGATGTATTCTATTTTAAATATATGTTTAGTGTAAGTATACGTGAATATTTTTAGTCCAAAATGTGTTTATTGTATGTATACGTAATACGGCAATGTTAAAATTAATACCCCTTCTGTGCAATCACGTATACTCGTACATGTTTAGAACAGTGCACCCCCCGAGAACCTACACTTTCATGTTATTCCGATTTCATGATCTTTCATGTCGTCACTAGTTGTGTGGTAAGAAGCGAAGCGTTAATTAATATTTTCACATTTTGTAAAAGCAAATATAAATGTCAATGTCAATCTCATCCAAACTTTTTTTAAATGTATGTTTCTAATTACTAGAATGATATCACTGAACATTTTGCAATCTTCTCTAAAATTTTGGTTGTGTTGTTATGGATTTAAAATGTCCCATTAAAATTGTGCCATTTTAGTAGTAAATAAGACGCTTTATTTTTAAAATCAATTAATAAGCTACAACTATGATAAATCACTTCTTTCAATGAATAAGTATAACACTTGCATTGATTGATAAACTTGGAAATTCACAAACTGTGATGACGAATCGAAAAGTTTTAGAAGGTTTCATTTTAATATATCAATTTTGAAATTTGGTATTCATGCACTAAGGTTTTCTCATCTATAGTACATTTTTAATAAACTCCTATATTCCAAAGAGGTATGTATGACCTCTTAGATGAGTTTTGGACAAAGATAACAATATTTACAGATTTATCCTTTGAATATTTTTTATCTATCTAAATCTTCCTCAGTATTCTCATAGTTGTTTGTTATTACATCTTGACGATGGTGATGTATTTCAAGACTTTTTAAGTTTTTGGGATTTGAAAAGATATACTAAGAATAATATTATGAGTCCTCCAAAAAAACTCAAAACACATGATATCATTCTTGGTGGGTGTTTTCGTACAAGAGTGGCATAGTTCTCAACAAAAAACAGTTTCTAATGTAGTAAAGCAATTGCATTAATGACACAATATAATAAATAGGGAAATTACCAAACACATTTTAATGTAGTAAATTTGGAATTTATTAATATATTTTCGAAACATTTTATATTTTTTGGGAATATTTTCATAATCTTTTGAAATATTCATTCTAATGTCATTTAATCCGCTTGCAAACGACATTAAATGCATATTCCAGCCACACCATTGGCTTTGTTTTAATTAGCCAATAAAGCTCGCAAGAATTTTTTGGGGAATTTGCCATTTTAAAGTGCATTTAATGTAAAGAAAAAAAAACTACCACCATAAACCTCCAATATCCACCTTGCTCACAAAAGCTTTTGGAATCTTTTTTGAATACAATACCTTTATGCTATAGGAAATTATTGTCATTATTGTATTCTCAATGAAACATATCAATTAAGGCAATAATGTATTTCTCACCAAAATAATGCAATGCATTACATTTTGGTTCAAATATTGCTTTAAATTATTTTTAAAATAATTAATATATACACAATCCTGAAATACCATTTCACTAATGTTAGATTTTTGCCGAAAAACTAATTTTGATGACTAATAGCAGATGTTTATCGCTAAATTTTGCTTGTTAAAACACCCTAGTATGGTTGAATAAAAGAATCTAAATTAGTATCATATCCTTCTACCAAATGTGCACTCCAATTCATAAAAAAAGTATGCAATAGTTCAATTTGAAAATGTCATAATTTTGGGATACTTTGCTATATTATGGACACATGTACAATACATAAATACAAACAAGTAAATAAATACATTACAATATAACATAATAAAAAAATCTAAATTTAAAAAATATATATATATTGTAGATTTTGATGACATTCTCTCAAATTTAAAATTTTGTCACAAATTTTTTTTAAATGTTAGTAAAATAGAATTTTTGAAATTCAAAATTTCCACGATAAATCAATTTAGACGATCTAAAGTTCCATTCCATAGTTGACATGTACATGAGTTTACATGTTTCTTTATTTCAATTTTCATTTTTTTATTGACATATTTTGACATATTTTTGAAATTGGTTTATAATGCATGATTTCACATAAACACATAGTGTGCATAAACATACTGCAATGCAATATATACAACGTTTGTTTTTGGAAGAAAGTTGAGCTCCTAGATCTTCACCAATAATACAGAGTTTTTTTAGAAAGATCCTAAAGAGGATCTAGATGAGTTTAACAAAAACAAAAAAGCAAAAAAGCAAAAAAACAAAAAAATATAATAATAATAATAATAATAATAATAATAATAATAATAAAATGAATTATATTGTGCAAACGTTAACAAATTCTAGAACAAAAGCATGTTTCACTTTGATAATAATTATTTTTAGTTAAAGAAAACAGTTTCAATATTCCATATGGTAATTTAAAATTTTGAAAAGGTGTTGTATCTTGAACTTTGCATTTCAAATAATTGCAACAACTTTTGTGTAAAAATCTTTAATATTCAATTTATGATAAAATTTAAATGAAATTTTCATTTTCTTATTTATGAGTTTATTAATATATATATTGGTTAGTGCTAATAGATTTAATTGTTAGAATATGATATATGGATCATGTTGCACAATTCTCATTTTAATATGCCCAAATTCTTTTCTTATGCTAATCTTTGCAACACATCTTCACAATTTTAGAAATTGTTAAGGGGGTTTTCTAGGAACCGACCTTAAACTAATGAGACTACTTCTCGCAATACTACTCTACTCTAGACTAGTAAATAGAGATTTGAGAGAAGTAGTAAAAGGTTTCTAACGAAGGAGAAGGCACTTTCGACTAGGAGGGAGAACCAGTATGCTTGTAAGTCGACTCCTGTATACTCACAGACTACTGCAACTAACCAAGATGCAAACACAAAAAGCGATACAAGAGCAGGAAATGATACTACTACAACAGTAGTCTAACCTACTAGTGCACACACGAAGGTTTACGACAAGAATGAAGTACAACTGAGGCTGCCAGTAAAGAAGATGTACAAAATGTATAGCAACACCTCTCTGAAAGAGAGGGAAAGTACATATAGGAGACTGGTCTGACAGTGTGTCAGACAGATCGACCGGAATAGTCGGGTCGACCAGTCTGTATCAGCCTGTACTACCGGGTATCGTCTGCCGGGTCTATTCCTGCCGGATATAGACTAGCCTACTCTTAGCCTAAGGGAATATCCAACGAATATTCGGTTAACATTGCCCTCCCTTTGAGCTAAGTACACTCTTGTGGACTTTAGTCTACCCCGGTAGGCGACTAGGGAAAATGGTCACGTGGAATGACAGAATTACCCGCGGTCGAGACGTCTGTGGTTAGTCGACCCGGACTATGGTCAACTCGTCACTGGTTGACGTCGCTGGAGTCCTGGGTCATGACGGGTTAGCGGATATCTGAACGCATCCTTGAAAAGTCGAACCCAAGAGAATGTGGTGAAGAGAATGCGGGTGAGTCGACTGGGGTGTCGACTGCTGATGGTGTGCGTGCTGTCGTCATCTAGTCGGGTGCTGGGAGCTGCTGGTCCCTATCCTCGTCTTCATTGGTCGACTCGCTGTCGTCCGCGTCGTCGTCCTCACTCAACTTGACGTCGGTAGTCATTACCTCGTCATCGTCAGTCGACTGGTTCTCCGAGAGTGAATGGTCGGGTTCGAGGTGGCTCTTATCTTCGTCTTCTTCTTCGTCGACTGATGCAATCTCCAAGTCGGGGTAGTCGAGCTGTAGTTGGTTGAATTGCCGGCGGTACATGTTGAGTTGGTGGCGGTTGTTGCTGAAGGTGTGGAGGAGAATCTTGATTCGATTTCTTGCCTTCAGTCGAAGTCGGTACTTGCGCCCTCGAAGTTTGTGGAGGCTCAGCTCCCTCGCTACAAAATGTTGAGACTTCTCCTCGTTGTCCCGTATCAGTTGGTCGAGTCGGTTGTTGGAGCCGACCGTATCTTTCCGAGCTTGCTCAAGACTGAGCTGGGTCGTTGTTACCTCGGCTCGTGCCGACTCGAGTTCGTTTTGTACTACCA
Organism: Pohlia nutans; assembly: GCA_022496805.1. Classification (NCBI taxonomy): domain Eukaryota; kingdom Viridiplantae; phylum Streptophyta; class Bryopsida; order Bryales; family Mniaceae; genus Pohlia; species Pohlia nutans. The sequence goes on along the minus strand of CM040091.1, from coordinate 11,672,344 downwards.
CGAGCTCGCTCTGGTGACTCTGTACCTGCTGCTGACTGGCGTTGAGGTCCAATATCAGCTTGGCGACTATATTGTCCGTCTGAATCTTCTCCTCGGTGACGGTGGTAAGTGTGGTGCGCATGTTCGTCAGCTTGGTAGTGAGGGTGTCGACCTGCTGCTTGTAGGCTGTGGACTCATTGTAATTTTTGCATTTAGCCGATTAGGTAATCTGCAGTGTAAAAAGGAGATCTTATCAATTGGTTTCTGAATGTGTAGTGTAAATAGGTAATATCACCAATAGTTTTCACAATCTGGATTCCAATAGGTTCTGACAAGTTAGGTAGTTTTGTGACCAATGGGTATTTAGTGGGAGAATGCCGATTGGTGTTCTCAGTCTTTTCCTTGCATGTTGAGCAGGAAGCTCCTTCCGCTTGAAGAAGTAAAACAATTGTGCAATTGAATGTTTTGTGAATGTTTTGTGTAATAGGAAAATAGTTTTGGAAGTGTGTAATTGTATCAATTGTGTGTGATTTGCAATTGTGGAAGTATTCATTGAATGGAAATTGGAGACTTGTGATTGGATTGATTGAGGAACTGTTGTTGAAAATTGATGTGTAACTGAATGTTCTTGAAATTGGAAATTGTGAGTGATTGTTGTAAGTGATTGTAATCCAAAAAGAGGCGGATTAAAAATTGGAATTTCATTCCTAAAAATATAAAAATAATTGAACTGAATTGGAGAAGAGATAAGATAAAAGTTGAGATTAATTGTAAATCAATTGGAGAATGCATAATCCAATTGGTAGTTGAACAACGTGCAAAAGTAAAGGAGATATACAATGATTGAATGTGAATCAATTGGAAAGTTGTGAATTGTGAAACCAGTGGAGTGTTAAAGTTTGAAAATAAAAATTAATTGTGTGTGTACGATTTGGAAGAAAACTTGCAATTGGGTGAGAATCTGTGTTGAATGGTGAGAGACTGAATAGTATCAATTGGAAATTTGTTATCTGGAAACAAGTGCTAATAAAGTGTGTGGAAAATATCAATTGAGAGAATTCAAGTTGTGTGTGAGATAATTGGTTAATGGAATTAGCTGGGATTGTTAATTGAAGAGAGCAATTGGAGAGAATGTTATGTGAGTGAATGATAAGCCAATCGGATAAATGTAAAGAGAGAATGTTGGAAGGCAGTAGTTGAGAGAGAATATTTTCTGAGATTGAGTGAATTTAGTATCAATTGGGAAGATATATCCCTGCTGAGTTATTGTTGGTAAGAGAATCAATCGGGGAGATATGCTGATGGGAGGTTTGAGAGCAATTGGGAAATTATAACTATCAACTTAAATTCCAATTGAGAGATGATGCAACAAAGACTTAAAGGAAATAGGAAGACTTAGAGTCAATTGGAAAAGGAAGCCAGAGCATCAAACAATTGGAGAAAGAAGTTAAGGAGGAAAAGCTTGAAGACAATCACCAATAGAATATGATAAGATGATTCAATACCTTTATCTATTCGTTTAGAGTGGGATTTTATATGTAACTTTCAAATCCAATTGAGCAGATTCAATTGAAAAGTTGAATTCATCTCCCTGTGAACGAACTCGTAAATTATAGAATTATTTTTATTTTTATTTAAGGTAAAATCAATTTGTCTACATAGGCTGTGGAGTCTTTGGCCAGTCGACTACTCTCCATCCGGGTGCGGTCAAGCTCGGCTTGAAGGGTGGTCTTTGACAGAATAGCTTCAAACAAAAAGAGGTTCATTCGAGTCGATTCACGGATCTTTGTACGTCGTTCAGGCGCTGGCGCCATTGCATGGATAACGTCGTGGCTCGTGTTGTTGGTGAGTCGGGTGCTGGTCGATTGACCCCGGGTGACGTCGGGGGTCGAGGCGTTGGTGAGACGGGCGGTGGCTGGCGAAACTCGCCGAGTGGCCCTGGTTCGTAGGCCGCTTCAAGGTTGAGTGGCTCGAACGCGGATAATGATGGTGGAGGTGTGTCAGGGAGGGGGGCTCCGCCTGGTGTCGGTAGTGGAGTCGACTGGGCCTTGCTGTCTGATGAGGTCAGGTCGACCTGGCGAGGTAGACTGTGGCATAAGGGGGCGAGTCGACCCCGCTTGGCACGCTTCTCTAGTCGCTCCTGGTCCCGCTTGCGCGCGTGTTGGGAGCGTGTCTCCCTACGATCGATGGTCGGCTGACTCCCGGTAGTGGCTGTCTGTGCCGCTGGGTCGGGTGTGGTTTGTTGACTAGGGGGTTGGGCAGTCGATGTTTGGCCCTGGTCGACTGGTCGGGGAGGTCGAACGTGTGCCTTTGATGCTCGGTCGGCTCCAAGTCCGCCTTGGAAAACTATGTAGTCGGGTCCTCGGGAGCTGTTTTCCGAGTTCTCCGACTGTCGACGTCGGTCGTTGGTGTTCTGCTCGGCGATCGTTTGGTGCATGTACTCCTGGTTAGTGCTAGGAAAATATGATTCAAGGAGTAAGTCCAATACCTCGGCCGAAGGGCAGATCGTGGTCTTCATGGTCTGCATCGTCTTGATGTCGATGGCGATCGAGTTGAACATCCATGTCACCCAGTCCCATTGCATGTCGCGGTCGATAAGGGAATCGACTGTGCAAAGGACGTTGAGCATTTCCTTGCTGATGTAGGTCGTCTTGCGCTTGAACCCGAGGCCTTGAATGAACGCCGTCAGTCGCCTGTGGTGTTCGGGTTTGCAGTGGCAGATGCTGTAGCCTTCAGCAGTCTTGCCGGCAGCGGAATACTCCTCAAACCGACCCGGTGGATACTCCTCAGGTGCTATCGGCTGGATGCAAATGCCGAATGGGAGTTTCAATACTTCGTGGACGACAGTCGGGTCGATCGTGACTAGTTGACTTCGGACGCGGGCCTCGATCTCCTTGTCTTTGATGTCGGCTGTCGCGGCGTTGACGAACTCCTTGATCAGCTCCATGCGAGGCGCGCGTTGGGAGTTGTGCCAGTCGAGTCCGACAAACTGGGAGACGCCGATCAACTTGATGAATTCCGCCTTGGTTGGGTGATCGTTGGCGTACTCCCGCCACTCACAAATCGATCGCATCGTCTGAAAGGCTAGGGTTTTGTAGAGCCCTTCCTTCGTGCGGATCGGAATGTCGTAAGTCGGGGGTGCGGAGGAACAGAGACGTCGTGGGCCGCGGTCAGTCTTTTAACCGAATATTCGTTGCTATTCCGTTAGGCTAAGAGTAGGCTAGTCTATACCCGGCAAGAATAGACCCGGTAGGTGATACCCGGTAGTACAGGCTGGTACAGACTGGTCGACCCGACTATTCCGGTCGACCAGTCTGACACACTGTCAGACCAGTCTCCTATATGTACTTTCCCTCTCGTTGAGAGAGTTGTTGCTATACATTTTGTACATCTTCTTAGCAGCCTTAGTTGTACTTCATTCTTGTCTTAACTCTTCTTGTGCGCACTAGTATGGTAGATTACTGCTGTTAGACTACTGCTGTTTCCTGCTCTTGTATCACTCTTTGTGGTTGTATCTTGATTAGTTGCAGTAGTCTGTGGGTATGCAGGAGCCGACTCACTAGTATACTGGTGCTTTTTCCTAGTTGATAGTACGTTCTTCTTTGTAGAAACCTCTTACTACTCCTCCCCATCTCTAGTGACTAGTCTAGCATAGAGTATTCTTGTGAGGAGTAGTCTCATTCGTTTAAGGTCGGTTCCTAGAAAACCCCCTTAACACAGTCAACTTGCCTTTCGCCATCGACCGGTCGGCTGAGAATCAGCACACAAAGAAACAAAAAAACGGCCGAGTTGGCCTCGAAGTCGGCTCGCTCGCAGTCGGCTGTAGTAGCGATGTGCGCGGCCGTTTACTACTCTTCCTACCCTCTTCTATCACTTGCACAGTCCGGCTACGTGATCGCTTCACTACTCTGCGTTGATCTACTCTCGGTTTTCTAAATCGCTTGCTAAGAATGCACAAGGCAATGGCTGCGACGTAGCGGTCGGCCGGAGGAGAAGCTAAGGGAAATGGTGAAGAAGCAAGAGGAGGAAGAAGGGGCGCGGCCATAGTACTAAATAATTGCCCTATTGGCCTCGAATTCAAAACTGATGGGATAGGTGAGGACGGCAGCCATAAATACGGCGGCTCTTCTAAGGTTTGACCGGTCGGGTTGACCAGTCGGGTCGACCAGTTAGTCGACCGACCGTGACTAGAGCGGTTTGGGTCGGCTGCTCCTGTCGGTTTGGCTCGTCTTCGTTCTGTTCTAGTGTTGACCTAATCTCTGATTTGCTAGTGAGTGGGCTAGACAAATCGGTAGGGGGTGTATCGTCTAGGACTCGGTAGGGTTTGAGTATGTTGACGTTGACTACTTCCGGGTCGGGGTCCAAGTGCTGAAGGCTGACTAGGAGTACAGTGTTGTTGGGAAGGACATACTGGACGCGATACGGGCTGAACCATTTGCTACGAAGTTTACCGGCATGGACATTTGTACCTTTCGGGTGCCACAAGACGTAGTTGCCTACGTTGTATAGAGTCAACTGGCTTTGGGTCTGGGCCCATTGTACTCGGTTCCACTGTTTCGCGCCATGGTGGGTGGCTGCTGCCAGTCGGGTCTTATCTAATTTCTCGAGGTCGGCGACACGGGCTGCTAGTACTCGCCTAGGAGCGAAGTTGGTAGTCGATGTCGACCGTTGGGTCGAGATGATGTATTTGGTTGGCATCAATGGTGTCAGACCATACACCAATTGGAATGGCATGTGACCCGTAACAACCTTGTATGTCATTCGGTAAGCGAAGAGGACCGTGTGGAGCTGTAAGTCCCAGTCGGTCCGATTCTCGTTGACTAGCTTCTGGAGCATCTGGACTATGACCTCGTTCGTCGACTCTGCTTGGCTGTTGCCTTGCGGATAGTATGTCGTTGAAGTCGTGTGTCGGAGTAAAAAATGTTCAGTGAGAGTATGAATCGTGCTATTGATAAAATAGGCACCTTGGTCGCTTACTAGGTGAAGTGGACATCCAAACCGGGTAAGGATTGCTTCGTACAAGAACTGTGCGGTTTCCCTGGCGGTGTTTCCTCGAAGAGCTCTAACCTTGACCCATTTGGTGGCATAGTCGGTAGCCACCAAAATGTATCGACAGGCTGTATGTCGGGTCTTCTTGCTTGGGCCTATGGAGTCGAGTCCCCATTTCATAAAAGGCTCAGCGGGTAGTTGGGTGACGAGCTTGGAGGAGACTCTCTTGGGTAGGCCGCCTGTCATCTGGCATTCATGACACGACTGGCAGTACCGCACAGTGTCTTCGTGTAGAGTCGGCCACCAGTAGCCTGCGTCAAGTATTTTTCTTACAGTGATGTCATGAGAAAAATGACCTCCAGCGTTGCCCTTGTATAATTCTTGGAGGATTGTTGTAGGCTGGCTACCAGTTAGGATTTGTCAGAGTTGGTGGTCCTTGCCGAGTCGGTACAGTTGGCCGTCGAGTACTTGGTACGGGATGGCTTTGTGAGCTATTCGCTTGCGAGCCTCCTTCGTCATGTAGGCTGGAAAGGTCCCGGTAGTCAAGTAGTCGACTATCGGGTGTAGCCAATCGGGTTCGTTGGAAAAGAGCTGCGCGTCGACTGTCTGGTCGGGTATGCCTATGGCTGGCTCGGCCCCTTCATTTCTTGATAATGCGTCGGCTACTCCATGCGTTTTTCCTGGTTTATAAACCACAGTAAAGTCGAATGCAAAAAAAAGTAGTAGCCAGCGTGCCAGTCGATCCGATACCTGTGGTTTGTTAATCAGGTACTGCAGTGCTAGGTGGTCGACGTAGAAGACAAACTTATTACCGAGGAGGTAATGACGGAATTTGTTGATGGCGTACACTATTGCGAGGGTTTCTTTCTCGGTTGTTGTATAGTTCTTCTCTGCTTTGTTGAGTAGTCGGGAAGCGTAGGCTATCGGTTGGTCGATGTTGTCGGTCGGGTTCTATGCTAGCATCGCCCCGACTGCTATGTCGGATGCGTTTGTGTGTATGTGGAAGTCGAGGGACCAGTCAACTCCGATCAGGATTGGTGCAGTCTGGTATCGATCTTTGATGATTTGATATGCTGTCGCGCAAGCCGGCGTCCAGTCGAACGGTTCGCCTTTCCTAGTCAGCTTGGTGATGGGCTCCATGATGGCTGCATAATTTTTGATGAAGCATCGGTTCAACTGGGCTAGTCCGTTGAACGTCTGAATGGCTTTGACGTCTCTCGGTGGTGGCATGTCGACTAGGGCCTGGATCTTCTTTGGATCTCGAAACTTGCCTTCCCGCCCTACAATGTAGCCTAAAATTACACCAGAAGGGACATAGAAGATACACTTTTCTGGGTTGAGGCTTAGCTCGTACTGACGACATTGGTCGAAGACTAGTCTGAGCTTCGGGAGGTGGGAGTCAATGTCGCTGTAGACACTGAAATCGTCTAGGAATAGCTTCATGAAGTCGCCCAGGTACTCTTTGAAGATTTGGTTGACGGTGCGCTGGTAGGTAGGCGAGGCGTTCGTCAATCCGAACGACATAACGACCCATACATACACGCCCCACTCAGTGATGAAATCTGTTTTGGGGCGATCGGTCGGGTGGATCAGTACCTGGTGGTAGCCTGAGAAACAGTCGATGAAGCAATAGGCTTCATAGCCTATGACTGGGTCAAATACCTCGTCCGTGAACGGGAGGGGGTACGGGTCTTTCTTGGTTGCCGCATTAAGTCGACGGAAATCCATACATATCCGGAGTTTCCCATTCTTTTTGGGAACCACGACTATTGGTGATAGCCATGTAACCTGGTCGACTGGCGCTATGAACCTTGCCTTTAAAAGCCGTTCCAAATCGTCCTTCACGACTTGGGCATAGTTCCGGTTCATGCGGTAGCGTGCCTAGTGACTAGGCGAGATGGTCGGGTCGAGCTCGATCCGATGAGTCGCTATGTGTTCCGGTATGCCTCGCATATCTTCGTAAGAGAAGGCAAAGATATCTATGAACTCCTTGAAAAGGGATTCGGCATTGGCTCTGAGACTAGAGCTCAGATTCGCGTTCAGCTTCAACATCTTAGGGTCGGTAGAGGTACCGACGTTGATATGGTCGAGTCGATCCTCTTCATTGTGATTCCAATAGGCAATGTCCATGAATCTCAGCTTGTCTTGTATTGGTGTCTCGTCTACCAACATTGTTCCCGTTGTATGCTGAATACCGTGCTGTATAGTCGTAGTAGCCGCCGTAGTCGATTCTGTCCTAGTCTGGTCGACTGTCGACTCCATAGCTAGGAGGTTCCAGTCGATTGTGCCCACTGTATGAAGGGTTGGGTCGGAGGCCATCAAGATTTCCTCTTCCTCATCGGTGATGCCTTCCGCAAAGTTGTAACAGACTAGCGCATGTGGTGTAACCGCCTCGTATCCTAACTGTCAATTGATCTTGACGGTCTTGACGGTGCCGTTACTTATAATTTGCACCTCGTTGTTGCCCTAGTCGTGTATGACTTTGACGTGTCGAAGCCAGGGTCGACCGAGTAACAACCGGTAGTCTGACTTGACTGTTGAGCAGTCGATTACTGTAAGAGTGACTATGTATATGAATATGAATTTTGACATCCCTTATCAATCCTTTGGGCCGTGCTATGGTGCCGTTAGCCATCTTGAGGTTGAATGATGCGGGCGAGGGCTTGGACAGTCCTAGACGTCGGCGTTCGTTTTCGGTGATCACATTGACGCCGGATCCACCATCAATCAAAACGTCGTCTACCAAGTTTTTTCCGACTGAGACTGTGATTACCGGCATGTGTTTGTCGATGACTGCTGCAGCGGCGATCGTCATCCACTCCGTAGTCGAGTAGAGTGACTCTGGAGTCGACCCTGGGCCTGGATGAGTTAGTCGATTCCGAACAAGTGTGTTGAGGGTCGGTGATAACTGTAGTAGGTCGCGGATGGACACCTGTAATTTGCAGTCTTGCAGTTGATCGAGGATCTGCTGTTGGACGGTGCCAAATGCGACGCTGCCCTGTTCGACTGAGGCCAAAGTTGGTTGGGCAGGGTCGTCTCGAGGGGTGATCGTTTGTTGCGGTAATGCATCCGCGTCCCAGTTGAGTGAGGGCGAGTCCTCAGTCGACTTTGGGTCTTTAGTAGAAGTCGTTTTTTCCAACTCGGCTTGGAGTTGACGAACTTCCTGCATCATTTGATCACGTAGTATTTCCTGGGTAGTCCAGTCGGTAGTCTCCGTGGTCTCGTCAGGAGTCGACTGCGCAGGAGTCGACTGGCTTCTGGTAATCGTTGCGACCGTCAAGACACCAACTGTAGTGTTTGGTAGTTCTTCAATGACTACTGACGAAGAGTTGGGTTTGTTCTCGATCTGCTGATTAAGGAATTTGACTACCTTCGGATCCTTCAGCATAGTGCACATGTGTGTCGGGTGGTCTAGGGTCTTGCAAAGAGAACAAGGGAATATCCGTCGTGGTGTGCCATCCCGGGGCGGTCGACTCCTTGATTCGGATGTAGTCGACACTAGTGTGGTTGCTGCTACCGGGACTGTCGTATTGGCCGCTGTACGCCTTTTGCCAATCTCGCTCTCTCGGTTGAGCCAGCAATCGCGTTCGAGATGGCCTAGTTTTTTGCATCGGTTGCAAAATGCTCGTTTGGTAGTCTCGGCTCGCTCGGTGGTAGAGGTCGAGTCGGGTTCCTTGGGGAGTCCGCTTTCTGCTAGCTTGGCCGATTTTTTGGCCTAGGCTAGTGTCGATCTGGGTAGTCCGACTGTGGCTACCTGTAGATACTTCAACAAACCAACTCGGAAATTGGTTAGTAGGAAATTATCAGCCGGAAGGACCTCAAACTGGCTCGCGAGTTTCATCATTCGCTCATAGTAAACGTCAACCGACTCTTTGGCATCCTGTTTCATACTGCGGAAACGTAGGTAAGCCTGGTCGTCATTGTCGATATCCTGGTAGCGGTGTTTGAAGGCATCAAGAATGCCTTGTAAGTCTTGGTGTGGATAGGACGTTCGTTGAGTCGAGAACCAATTATAGTTTGCTGCATCGACTAGCAAGTTTCCAAATAACGCTATAGTACGTAATAGCCACATCAGTTTCACCATTCAAAGTAAGGGCATTGAGAAATCGATGGACATGAGTAATGGCACACTTACCTTCCTTGTAGGTGGGCATAGCTAGCGGTTTCCGAGCAGTCGTTTGAGTCGGGAGTGTTGCTCCTGGGTAGGAAGGCTGCTGCTGAATCTGGGATGTAGGTACCGAATAGTCCATTGACCGAGGTTTGTATAGTGCACACTATTCTAGAAGGTGACCATAGGAACCGCAAGATGCACACATGGGTATGGTAGGTTGGTACTAGTTGACAGTCGGTAGGACTGATGGCTGGGGAGCTATCAGTCGACTGTACAGGTTTTGTAGTAGAGGCCTGGTATAGGCCTATGAAAACGATGGTTGGTTGATGGGCTGAATCATGGGAATGCCTATTGCGGGCTGGTTTTGGTAACTAGGTGGTAGGCTAGTCCGAGGGGTCGACACTCTGGGAGTGGTGGTTTGAGCTACCCTCGACTGATCTAAGTTTAGAATATTTGGCTCATGAGTATGAGTGCGAATATTCTGGAGAGTGGGTCGAGTTACAACCTGGTCGACTCGTTGGTTAGATTGATAGATCTGTCTGATCCTATCGATTAGGTCAGTCTCGAAGTTGTCTGGGCCAGTCGGATACTGGTTGTCGGTTCTAGGTATCCCTGGTCGACTATTCATTTGACCAGGAGAACTGGGTTCCTGGTGAAATGTAGTCAATTGGTCCGGTCAACCTGGTTGAGATTCCGAGTGGAGTTGCTCAAACGCCGGGTTCTAGCTTGATAAGAGACCGGCAAGGCGGGAGTCTAATTCGTCCCTACTACGACGTAGTTGATTTATCTCTATCTGTCGTTGATGCGAAATGATGGGAGGGTTGGTAGTGTACGTTACTAGTCTTTGATACGCACTGGAAGGTCGTTCCAGTAAGTCGAGTGGGTCGTCTGGAACCCTTCGTGGAGAAGACGGGTTGGACATTGTCTGGAACGCCACAGTTGGGCGCGTAAACTGATGAGCCGTGGTATACATGGTCGGTAGTATAGCCAGGGGTCGGGTTGGGAGAGTTGGGATGCCTCGTCCCATTGGTACAGAAGTTTCGTGAAAAATGGTACCTTCCGGGGAATCCATCATTCCTGGTGTGAACTCCATATAGTGTTGTAAGGAAGGGTCGGTAGAGGTCGATGCTGCGACTTGCCGCCGAATCTCGTATGTCGGTCGGGGATCCATTCCCTTGGTAGTATCGTGTACTACTGTCGGTGGGATGGTCTCCGACTGCAAGTTTTGCCACTCTCTGTAGAAACGGGGGTTAGAGGTAACTGCCGACCTCTATTGGTAAGGGAGAACCGGTAGCTCGTGTACGCGGTCGTTCCATACTGGTAACGCGGCAGTTATCCGATCTAGATCTAGATCTGGATCTGAGATTTAGATCTAGATCTACTAGGTAGGTCGGGCTCTGAGATTTGCTTGGCGAGTCTTTTGTGTTGGCCTAGTCGGTTGCTTTTTGGCATCGTAAGCCTTTTTCACAGACCGCTCTTACAGATTCCTCGTCAGAAGCATTATCGATTGTCGACTACCCTGGCCGACTCTCACACACAATGATCTCCAAAGCTCTTTACGGCTACTCGGGCTCTGGATTTTTCTCAAGACTATGATGTTCGTGTAGGAAGCAGATGGCTGCTGTTTCCCAGAGACATATAGCGCCTAGCGATAGTCAACAGGATCGACTACTGACTAGCCCAACAGAAAGACTGGTTTCTGAGCTGAACTTTGCATGGTCGCCAAATGTTAAGGGGGTTTTCTAGGAACCGACCTTAAACTAATGAGACTACTTCTCGCAATACTACTCTACTCTAGACTAGTAAATAGAGATTTGAGAGAAGTAGTAAAAGGTTTCTAACGAAGGAGAAGGCACTTTCGACTAGGAGGGAGAACCAGTATGCTTGTAAGTCGACTCCTATATACTCACAGACTACTGCAACTAACCAAGATGCAAACACAAAGAGCGATACAAGAGCAGGAAATGATACTACTACAACAGTAGTCTAACCTACTAGTGCACACACGAAGGTTTACGACAAGAATGAAGTACAACTGAGGCTGCCAGTAAAAAAGATGTACAAAATGTATAGCAACACCTCTCTGAAAGAGAGGGAAAGTACATATAGGAGATTGGTCTGACAGTGTGTCAGACAGATCGACCGGAATAGTCGGGTCGACCAGTCTGTATCAGCCTGTACTACCGGGTATCGTCTGCCGGGTCTATTCCTGCCGGGTATAGACTAGCCTACTCTTAGCCTAAGGAAATATCCAACGAATATTCGGTTAACAGAGATTAGGACAAATTGTTATGAACCTCCTATGAGAAGGATGCAGAAATGAAATCTATGACCTATAACTCATTATTCATTGTTTTTGAAAGTAATACCTGAGAGAGCTTGGTAAGTGTAAAAAGTTGTCACCTAGATTTTGTGGCCCATTTCCAATTTTGAAAAGGATTAGACCAATAGCTTATGAATTAAAATTGCGAGATGGTTGAAAGATCCATAATGTATTTCGTGTAAGCTTGCTTAGGAAGTATGTCTCGGATCCTAAGCATGTGTTGGTTGAGTTTCCTAAAGTTGCTCATGAGGAAGAACTATTGGATGAAATTGAATATAAAAGGATCTTGAAAGCAAATATTTAACTCCTAACCGCTCGAACATGCATATTTTGCATGATGTACGGATTTGAACTCCGATTTCTCATTCATCATGCATTTTTTTGAAGTGTGGATTTTTTACTGAAACTTTTATGGGAAGTTAGGTTTATGCGTGTGTGATCTGATTAGAAAGGGGATGATTTGTAAAAAATTATGCGTCATTTCATATTGTGGTGTTCCATCCAAAATTTTGAAGATTTTAGTCTAAAAGTGCTTTTGGAAAAGTCAAGTACTGAAATCAAGCAACAAAAAAATCTCCAAAAATCACCACACTTAGAGTATTACATTTCAACTCATCCCCAAAAAATTCCACTATTAGATTGTCAATATCTTATTCATAATCATATCACAAAAGATTTTAAAATGTTAAATTTGAAATTGAATACACAAATATTGGTGATAGCAATTGCAAATCTAACCGTATGTATAGAATCTAAAATTCATTATGTACAACCTTTATTCATTCATCAAGTTGAAAATATCCCTTTTAGTTGCATTTTATAATGCATCTTTGAAAAATTGCCAAATCTGAAAAGGATGAGAACGTTTAGGGTTAACATCTACATCACAAACTTGGCAAGTCATGTTTTTGCAATGTTTTTACGTATGTTGAGATGAACCCCGCGTACACAACTCCCGTATTATATGCCCCTGATTATAATCACTTATATTGCATTTTAGTTTACTATCAAGTGATATAACTTGTGTTATTGTAAAAAAAACTCTTATAGCCCTTTTAACAAGGAATCTAAAAATGTAATTATATACAAGAACTAAATATTCTTTGAAGACAATTTTAGCATTAAAAACCTAATTATGTGAGTTTTTTTAATACATGTAGCATAGGCCAAGCTACCAAACTTTTTGGGCATTTAATAAAAATTCATTTTTTTACTATAAATAAATCAGTGCAATATAAGTGATTATAATCAGGGGCATATAACACGGGAGGCAACTTCTTGGATGGATTTTTAATAATTATACATAGGTGTTTCAATTATATATATACAATGTCAAGTTTTTTTTAATAAGTATGCAACCTAACATTTTCTACATCTCATTTTATTTAATTTGGTCTTCACCTAACTTTTTAATTTGATTGTATATATATAGTATAAATATAGAATTTGATATAATTTTTACAAAAGTCAGCCTCTAAGCCGTTTTAATGCCAATGCCCCATCCGTATAATATAGGAGTGGCGTACCCGGGAGATGAACAAGGGTGATTTTCAGGGGTGATTATGTTCCATATACGTTTAATGTATGTTTATTGTATAAAAAACGTATGAACGCTATACTACAAAGTAACATGAAAAAATACATCATGATAAAATTTGCATGTTTGTAATATATCCTTTGTATGTTTTTTTACGATAAACATACATAAAACGTATGTTGAACGTAATCACCCCTTTCATCTCAACAACATACGTAAAACATTGCAAAAACATGACTTCCTAAGTTTGTGATGTAAGGAATTGGTCATTCTGAAGATTGTTGATGAAGTGGAAAGATCACCCCATTAAGGAAGCTTCTTGGAAAAAGAAAAGTAGATTTAGGCAAGAGTATCCTAATTTTTTCATTGAAGACAATGTCAATTCATAAGGGGGATATTGTAATCTACTTCTATAGCTCTGGGATGATTAATTTTTGGATGAATCTACTAACCTCGTTGTATCGAGGTCACTAACATGTACTTAGTGTAACCGTGTGCGTTAAGTGGGTATTTGAATGGGGACTATCACATACTTAAAATATTTTGGGACATATTCTAGAATATTATAGGAATATTCTAAGTAGATTCTCAATTTGTCCTTTACTTTAATTTAAAGCATCATAGTCTTTAGCTTAATCTTCCATAATAAATAGATTTGACATCCTACAATTGATGAGAATGTGCGCAACTTGAATATCACAATTGAGGGTCGCTTTATGGTCAAACCATCAAGAATTTCCGACCCCACTGATTCTGCACGATTTCAGTGCGTTTATCGTTAAACACTGATTCCGCACGTCATACGTGCATTTAGAAGTGTCGTTACGGTACGGAAGTGACATGCATTACTAGAGTGTCGATGCAGTGTCTTTTCAATGATTATCAAAAAAGTGTTGTTTCCGCACGAAAGTCGTGCTTGACGGAATCCGTGCGTTAATCGTGTATTTACATCACATGGCTGATAAGACACGGATAACGTGCGGTTTTAGTTAATGCGAATTCAGTATCGTATACGTATCATATTAATGCCATTTATTATATTCGTGCGATTTCAGTATCTATTATAATGCAAATTATTTTCGTACGACATCCGTGTACAATATTTTAATATATTTTTTGGAATCTTTTGGAATCTTTTGGAATCTTTCAAAATATTTTATATTATTTTGGAATATGTTGGAATATGTTGGAATATTCCAAGAATCTTCTTTAAATTATACTTCCGGTTTAATTTCCCAAAACATTTTTAGATCTACATTTATAGAGTTTAGAAGCAATACACATTAAAATTTCAAAGAAATAACATTTTATATTTTTAGAATTCAAATTTGGAATTATTGGTTATCATTGTACTTTTCATCATAGGAGCAAAAAAAAAAATAGCTCACAACCACCACGATTTTGGCAAAAAATAAATAAATTCAAAATATTATGAAAAAAATCCTAGGTATAGAAAACGTCCTGCATAATCTAGTGCAAAAAAAAAATTTGGAAAAAAAGTTTTTTTCACATAGTTAAAAACATTCAAAGTCCGCTGGAAAAAAAAAAAACAGCTCACAGCCCTGATCTACCATCACGATTTTGGCAAAAAATTTAAAAATTCAAAAAATTATGAAAAAAATCCTAGATATAGAAAAAGTCCTGCATAATCTAGTGCAAAAACAAAATTTGGAAAAAAAGTTTTTTTCACATAGTTAAAAACATTCAAAGTCCGCTGGAAAAAAAAAGACAGCTCACAGCCCCGATCTGCCATCACGATTTTGGCAAAAAATTCAAAAATTCAAAAAATTATGAAAAAAATCCTAGATATAGAAAAGGTCCTGCATAATCTAGTGCAAAAAAAATTGGAAATTTTTTTTTTTTCACATAGTTAAAAACATTCAAAGTCCACTGAAAAAAAAAAAACAGCTCACAGCCCTGATCTGCCATCACGATTTTGGCAAAAAATTCAAAAATTCAAAATATTATGAAAAAAATCCTAGATATAGAAAACGTCCTGCATAATTTAGTGCAAAAAAAAATTTGGAAAAAAAGTTTTTTTCACATAGTTAAAAACATTCAAAGTCCGCTGAAAAAAAAAGTTCGATAATTACCAAAAGAGTTCCATTCTATGCATGAAGAGTTTGAGGTGGTTTGGTGGTTTGGAACTTGATTGGCAACCGGAAGGTTGAGAGTTCAAATCCCACCGTTGGCGATAGAGCTTGGGAACCTATGGTGGGCCCCACCGCACGTGCGGGCAATTTCCGTGTAGTTGAAGTGGGTAGCGAGGAAAGTAATTATTTTATATTTTCTATTATTTTATTTTATTTTATATTTTTTAATAATATTATTTTGATCAAATTTAGATATAAATAGAAAATAAAATCTAGATATGGAAAAGATGATGTCGCACGAAAAACGCACTGAATCAGTGTAGTTTTAAAGACGATTCAAACATGACATTTGACAACTATAAAGAGTGCTGAATTCATACGTTTTCAATGGATGTATCAATCGTGTCGAATCAGTACTATATCCGCTTGTACGAACATCGTGTCATATCAGTGTAGTTGCGATGAATGACGCAACGATGCGGAATCAGTGCGAAAATCATACGAACCCTTGAAATATCAGAAATCTCACTGAATCAGTGCAGAATCAGTGGGGTCCGAAATTCTTGATGACTATAATCAACACTTTGGAAGTTTCTAACTTATTTATACGGTGTCCAAATAATGCATGCTAAAGTGCGTTGGAATCTTCTCAAACTTATTATTAAAACGCACCAAAAATATTTTTGTTTCATAAGTGTAAGTAGTCTTAGACTTTGGTAAAGGATACGCCTTGAGGTATACTTACTTTAGAGCATAAAGGAGAAGACCTCACCAAGTGCAACAGCCATCCAAAATTACACGTCTAAGACTTTCATTTGGTTTAACCCCTGAAGGGCCAAGAAGCCCAAATTGGGTCTCATATTTTTCTATCAGTTTTCAGTAGGTCCTATGTGGACAACTTTTTTGTTCAAAATTATGCCAAAAAAATCAATGTTTTTGTTATTACTAGTTTCGGTGATATAACTTTGTTCCCATATGAATTCTATTTTCCACAGCGTGATCAATTAAATTTGTCATTCTAAAACCATGAATCCTACGTCTTTAGGTGTTAATGCACATAGACTTCAAAGATACACTATCCAAAGGTAGCAAACAACTTAATTATATGTTTATTTATTGGGCTTACCTTGGGGATAAACGTGTACAATTGAAATGTTTGCACACAATTTAACCCCTAAATGCCTAATGCCTTCTCGAAATTAGATAGTTTTGCAAAAATGCATTGTAAAATGCAATTAAGAGGAATATTTTGAACTTGATCAATGATTTCATCCACATTTGAAGTAAAAAAATCATCCAATAGAAAATTCATTCATACAATTCATACTTTAAAATGGAATATTTTAGAAAATCATACCATCCACATTACTAGAAGGGTTAACCCCTAAACGTCCTCACCTATGTCCAATTTAGGCAGTTTTGCAAAGATGCATTATAAAATGCAATTAATATGAATATTTAGAACTTGATGTATAAATAAAAGTTATACATTTTGAATTTTAGATTCTATCTATACGGTTTGATCTATGATTGCTATCATTAATCTTTTTCTATAAATTTTGAAACATAAAATAAAAAATTATTTTGTAAATCAATTACGAATAAGATATTGATAGTATGTGGATGAAATTTGTTGTGATGGGTTATGATGTAGTACTCTAGGTGTAGTGATTTTTGGAGATTTTTCGGATGCTTGATTTTATGAGTTTATTTTTTCAATAACACTTTTAGACCAAAATCTTCAAAATTTTGGGTGAAACACTACAACACAAAATGAGGAATAATTTTTTCAGAAATTGTTTCCTTTTTTATCGGATCACACATACATGAAGCTAACTTCCCATAAAAAATTCAGTAAAAAAATCACACTACAAAAAATGCATGACAGATGAAAAACTACGGATGAAATCTGTACATCATACAAAATATGCATCATTGGGCAGTTAGGGGTTAAATGAGTGTTTTGGAGAAGCTACTATAAATGAATTTTTGAACATGTTGAAAAAAACAATTCTATCATTTTTATGACTATATTCGTCTTTGAAAATTATCAAAATAATTTGGTCATACAAAATGATATTTTTATTTACAAAATAATTGAATCTCTTCTACCCCTTTAAAGGTCTAGAATGGGATCCTTAACCCCAGGTGGACGCATTATGTCCAAAAATAATTTCACTATTTTAATAGCTTATTTGGATTCCTTTATTTAAACTCAATGTTAACTAAAGAATTGTAAATGATCGTTACGAGAAAAAAAAAAATCCTTCAAGATTTGTAATTATGTGGATTCATCTACCAGGAAAAAACTAAAATATCAACGCATGTGAATTTGGGACATAGTAGAGAGAGATCTAGATGACCAGGAGTGCATTTTCACACTATGAAGTTGCATTTGTCAAAAAAAAAGTGCACAATATGTGAAACATTACTGCATCATTAACACTATATAATATGTTTAAATACATTTCAAATATATGTTCAAATATATTTTAATAATAATAATTTCATAATATTTGGAATCTTTTGATAGATTTTATATTGTTTTGGAATATTTCAAAAATAAATTAGAAATATTTACACATTTTATGCAATGTAACAATTAATAACAATCACAAAGTTAACATAGGCTCAACATGTCACCAACAAGTCACTTCACCCAAACATAAACATTTTAAAATTGTTTTATCTAATTGTAGAACTTTATTTTTTGTGAGTACCTAAATACAATACATCTTTCTATGCTCTTAAAAAATCAAATGCTTATCATGGTTCTAGAATTTATGAGAATGTAGTAAATGATTTGTTGATTTTTCTAAAAAATTTAAAAAACAACTCATGATCAAACCTTATAATCATGTAATATATATATATATATATATATATATATATATATATATATATATATATATATATATATATATGGTAGATTGTTCTGAAAACTGATTAAGTCTCACGATTAAATCCTCTTTGAGCTTCAACAATAAAGTTTTCTACATAAACACTAATTAAAAGATACAATTGTCTTCTTCAAAGCATCATGAGAAAGAAATAAAATTTTAAGGATGAGCATGGTCCTTTAGGGGTTAAAAAATGTCATTTTCTTTTGTTTTTCAAGAAGATGTCATAATCTATATTTCAAGTATTGTCAATGATATAAGTACTAAGTTAAGCAATTGAATGGTATACTTTTTTGTGACTTATACTCTTGACAAGTTTTGGTACAAGTGAATCAAATAATGAGGATTATGCAAATGAATGTATACATATGATACATTTGAAAATCTTATAAAGTCAAAAAACAAATATAAACAAGTAGTTGGATTGAGATTGTAATATCTTTGAGATAAACACTTTGTATGATTTGATGCTCCTTTAAGGTTTTTATAATGTTTATTTGCAATCAGGAATTTGTGTTTACAATTCCAAAGCAAAGGTAAAATAATTGGTACTCCAAATCATATGATGTTTTTGATAAAAATTAATAATCTAAATCCATACGAAACTTTAACAAAGATTTGAGAATTAAGTTGATTATCTTGAGGCAAAATTGCATCAAACCTTAAAGATTTAAAAAATTTGTCCCAAAAATATTAATTCATTATACACTTTAAATAAAATTTTAAAATATGATTATATCACTCCGTATAAAATAAATGTTCGTTAGTATGTGTTGCATTTATAATTAAATTTTAATTAAATTTACATTTATTCAGATATTTAATCAATAGTTTATGATAAGAGTTTTTAAATGTGATTTGATCATAAAAAGATGATCATACCTTGATTTTTTGTATAATAGAAATTATAAAAAATTAGGAGTTTATAGTATGGTAAGTACATTTTTTTATTTTGATTGCTAAGTCTATTATATTGTATATAAAATATTTTTATTGAAATCCTTTAAGCTGTAAAATAACTTGACAAACTACTGCCTCAAACATTTAAACCTATAAAAGATGTATATATGACCATTGGACATTAATCTATTATGTATCATAAAGTTTTGATACTTTTCACTTTCTATGAGAATTGTATTTTCCATCCTTTTGAGAATCTTGCAATTGATTTTCCAAACTTTTTATTCTTTCATGAAACCATTGATTACATTCCCTTGTTTTTTGAAGCTCACATTCTAAGGTTGCTATAATATTATCATATTCTGAAATTTTTAAATTTTTTTGTTCTAGCTGATTGATTTTAGCATTGAGTTTATTTATTGGATTACGTTTAATTTCAAGGAGGGTCACATAATCCGCAAGCCTTTTCTTTTCACTTTGTTCAGCTTTGAGTTGGAGTGATTGTTTTTGTAATTTTCTGTAATCTCCTAATTGGTTTTCTAAGTGTTTTATTTTAATTTGAAAGTGATTGCAATCAATACAATCACTATCATGATTGATCAAATTTTTTTCATGTGTTTTGGAATTTGGAGGTTTTAAACGTTTAGTCATTAAGCCTCTTAAATTTTATTTTGCAAGGGGATCATCTTCCATAAAATTATATGCTGAATATTTTAACGGCATCTTAGGAGTTGGTAGAGACATCAACAACATATTTGTTTGGCCATCTTCAAATTTCACATTTTTAGCTCGTTCAAGAAAATTTTCTTGTTGCTTTTTGTAATATGTTTCTCTATATGATGATGTTTTTTCTCCGCTTTCATTTCTATACCATTCTTTGATAATTTCATTAGTGCTTTTATTAAATATCGATGCAAGAAGACTTCTTGATTTATGAGTTATTTTTGCAGGATGGTCTTTATGGAAACAAATATGTTTTTTATTATCTGATTGAAATTGGTCGTCACTATTGAATTCATTACTCTCTTCAAGGTGATATTGACCATTTTCTACTTTTTCATCATTAACTTGTGCTATTACATTGTTTTCATCTACAAATTTCTTAATGTTCGGATCATTTTCAATATTAGTCATTTATTCTATATTATTGTAATTTGAAGTTTTATCTTTTTCTAAAATTTCCATTCTATCTTCAAAAGATTATAATTATTTTTAACATTCAAATTATTATTTTTATTATGCCTATGAGAATAAGGGTTTCCATGGAAATTTCTTACAATTGAAAAACTACGGCTACCTTTCGATGGTTGCATAATCATTCAATACAATAATAATTTCTTTTGAAATAGGTGTTTTACAAGTATCTTGTAATATAAAATTGAAAATTTAAGTAATCAACTAATTATAATAAAAACTATAATTTTAGTTTTAATCCCAAAATGTCTTCACCCCTCTCCAAATTCAGCAGATTTGCAAAGATGCATTATAAAATGCAACCAAAAATGATATTTTGAACTTGTTGTATAATTAAAAGTTGTACATCATGGATTTTAGATTCTGTTAGATCTGCAATTTCTATCACTAATATTTTCGTATAAGATTTGAAACTGGAAATTCAAAATTATTTTGTAATTTAATTACGAATAAGATATTGACAATCTATGAATGAAAATTGTTGTGATGGGTTGAAATCGAGGTTGAAATGTAATACCCTAAGTGTAGTGATTTTTGGAGATTTATTGGTTGCTTAATTTTATGAGTTTATTTTTTCAAGTTCACATTTAGACTAAAATCTTCAAAAAAATTGGTGAATCCTTCAACATGAAACGAGGCATGAAAATTTCACAAATCATCCCCTTTCTAATCGGATCATCACGGATGAAAAATCGACAAATGATTCTATACATCAAGCGTTTTCTTCTTGGTTGGGCAGTTAGGGGTTAAACAATATGATGGTTTAATTTTCTACAAATTATCATATTCTTTACTCACAAGCTAGATCTAAGTAAGTTATACTTTTATGCCACACATAATAGAGCAATGGTTTTTAAATAAAAATAATAAATAAATAAAACTCCAATTAAACCTTTAATTTTTCGCATAGTTACATCTATATTTTTAAAAGAAATATTCAAATTCAGGAAATAAAAAAAGAAATATGGGAGATAAATCATGAATAATTACAATTTAGCTTTTATAATGTAAACATGGCATACGTCAGTTATATTGTATATTCAATATTAGGATTGATATTTTTAAAATTAAAACCATAATTAAATATACAAGCATAATTGATCTTCTCCTCTATTCAACTTTTAAAAATTTATACAATTATGAATGCTATAATACAACTATAGTTACAATTATAAATGTTATTTTTATTTACTCTTTACAAACATGCTATTGTAACTTGGTAATAAAAACCATCTTGACTTTTCATAATTCTAGAAATTTCAACACTTTTCAATGTTTATACATTTTTAAATGATTTTATTTTTATTTTTTATGTTTTAATATTTTCAATGCATTAATTTCAAGAAATAAAATGGAATGATTTTGACGTCAATGTTGTAAAGAAAATAAAAATTCATTAAGATCAAAATAATTAACAAGGAGTGTTCTTCTCTCAACATTATTAATAAGCTTAAAATGATTTAGTAAAATAAACATATTATTATTATTATTATTATTATTGTTATTAGTATATTATTTAATATAGAAACTTTATAGCTAGTTTCATAAATCAATCATCACCTTATGTTTCAAAATCAATCATATAATTTCAATTTTAAAATCACCCAAGAAAATCATGATGAATTTGTAAATTCAAAAATAATTTTTTTTAATGTCGTAAATGAATATAGTAAGACATGCATAAAAATAGTTAAAATCATTGAATTCATCTCATTGGTTAAAAATACAATAATTCATATTCAAATATAACAATTATCCAAATTATTACCAATACAACTAAATCCAATAAGGTAAACATTTTGGCTTTTCACAAAAAAATTATTCAAACAATAATATGTCTAAATATAGTCCAACCTAACTCAAATTTAAGACAAGTATAGAATCCCTTTTGTACAACAACATGACCATAATTTATTTTATGATTCTATTTTCTCAATTTATGAGAGAAATTCAGAAAATGGCCCACTACTTTTGTGAGTTATTACAGATGAAATATAGAGATTACACATGACAACTTTCACATTTTACAAACTTCAAGAAAATGTATAAATGATATATTATAACATATTTAATTTGTAGTATAAACCCTGGGGACTTAAAAGTTAAGAAATAATCCATTTACAATTGAAATTATGTTTGGTACGTAGGTATCAACATTCAAAGTAAATGCACGAGTATAGCATAATCAAAATCAACTTTCAATAAAAAAGAGTTGCAAAAACTGTTGAAAAACTTGCACTTTGATTCGATTTTTTGTGAATTTCATTTTTCATAACATTTTGATCTTAAAAAACAACACATAGGTTGAAGCTTGCTCTTGAAGTAGGGAAAAATAATTAATAAAAATATTTCTAAATTCTATATAAAGTCTAAAGCTAAAAAATGAATAGTATATGTCGTGTCTCCTCCTAAAAGATGCCCTAGTTGCTACAAAATAAACATTTTTTATCTTTCATCCCATCAATAAAGTGGAAACAAATAAAAGCTTTCCATGTAATAATAAATCTAACCAACCATAATCTTTGATAATTTTTTTAAGCGATTTTTTTAGTTGCCTTAACCCCTAATTGCCCAACCATGCATATTTTGCATGATGTACGGATTTGAACTCCAATTTCTCATCCATCATGTGTTTTTTGCACTGTGGATTTTTCAATGAAACTTTTATAGAAAGTTAGCTTTGTCCATGTGTGATCCAATTAGAAAAGGGATGATTTATGAAATTTTTATGCCTCATTTCATGTTGTAGTGTTCCACCCCAAATTTGCAAGATTTTAGTCTAAAAGTGCTCTTGAAAAAGTCAACTACTAAAATTAAGCAACCAAAAAATCTCCAAAAATCACTACACTTAGAGTATTACATTTCAAGCCATTCCAAAAAAAAATTCATTATTATATTGTCAATATCTTATTCGTAATCATATTACAAAAGAGCTCTAAGTTTTAAGTTAAAAAATTTATACACAAATATTGGTGATAGCAATCGCAAATCTAACTGTATGGATAGAATCTAAAATTCATAATGTACAACTTCTATTCATTCATCAAGTTGAAAATATCCCTCTTAGTTGCATTTTATAATGCATCTTTTGAAAACTGCCAAATTTGAAAAGGATGAGAACATTTAGGGATTAAAGAGTAATTTCAGAGAAAGCTTTATAACTTTAACTTTCAAACCATAAGACAAATTGGTTGAAAGTTGATCACGCATTAGATATTGGTTTTTAAGACCTATGTAACAAAATTCAAAACATAATACAAGTTTTTTTTAACTACAACAGCCTCCCAAAAGTCCTACACTATTTCAAGACTTTGGTCTTTTAGGAATTCAAGGCTTTTTCCTTGCCTACTTGTCTCCTTGAATCATTGCAACATGAAATGATGCATAAAAATTTCACAAATCATCCCCTTTTCTAATTGGATCAAACATGCATAAAGCTATCTTGCCATAGAATTTTGTTGTATTTTTTTCTTTGCAAAAATTGCATGACAGATGAGAGAACTTAGATGAAATCTGTAGCTCAAACAGTAGTGACCACCCATAGGCAGAAATGACGTTTTCCAAGTTTTCATTTTTTGTTTAAATTGGGGGTCGAGATCATGTTCTAGTGCTTTTGGATACATTACATTTGCAATATTGATATTCACTGAGGAATTTTTCAAAAACAAAGTTCATTTTTAAATTCTAGAATAGAATGTCTAGTTTTAACCAATCATACCAAATTTCAAATGCTAAAAAATAAATTTGTAATTTTGGTGAATTTTAAATAGTAAATGCTCTTAAATTCATTAAATGAGTATTTAAAACTATTTTTGGAACTTTGACCGTACGAATAATTACTAAACATCATGCTTTTCATTTTATCTTTTGGACCAAAATACATCAAAGTTGCAGATGTAACATTTTATAACACATTTAGGTTTTGCCCTTACCCATTCTGTCATTTAGGGGTTAAGAAAAAATCACTAAAAAAGCACCTTGGGCACTGAAGGGTTAAGCCTGGGGCAATTTCCCTAGGATTCTGGATTTCTGGAGCTACTCCAAGCTTGTTCTTTTTCGTTTTTTTTTCTAAAGCCAGTTTTTTTATTTTTTTAATATATTTTAAACAACTGGAAAAAACTCCCGATTTAACTGGCAACAGAGGATTTTCGGAGACAAGATACCGCGGAGATACAATCCAAGAACCAGACTCTGGTCACTCATAAGAGGTTCCACACTGTAGATCTCTTGGAGTGCCAGGAATGACTTCGTTTCAACAACAAAAGATGGCCAACAACGAAGATTCATCAGGCCATTTGGGATGCGATTCTTGATCACGGTAGAGTTGCCCTCTGCAAAGCTCAAGAAAGAATTAAATCAAGACCAAGAGACCAAGGAGTGATATGGTGGAAATTTGACAAGGAGTGGTGCCACCCATTGATTGGCACCAAGCATGCTTCGAAGGTCCAATGGCATATTCAAAGCCCCAACTTGGGTTCCTAGTTTAACCCCTAAGCGCTCAAACGACCATTTTCTGGTCGCTACCCGAATTTAACGGGCTGCCCGGAACAAAAAAATAATTATTTGAAAAAAAAATATATATTTAAAAATACTACATCAAGTCTACTTTCCAACCCAATTTGAATTACGGCAATCAGAGTTAAACTCCACCCGGGAGAATTTTTCAAAGTAGATCACCTCAACATTGTCTTAGTGTTATAAAATTTGCTATTTGGAGAAAGTAATGATGATCCCTCCATCATTTCTTTTGCTTTTTTGAAGTTTACAATAGATAGCCCAACTTTAACCAATCATACTAAATTTTGAATTCTAAAATTGAAAATTATAATTTATACAAATTTTCATAGGTTGATGCTTTTAAATTCATTCAAGAATTATCTTAAGTTATTTTTGGAAGTTTGACCGTACGGATAATTTGTAGAGATGATACTCTACATTTTGTCTATTGAACCAAACTTCATCAAACATATGGAGGGCACATAATATAACACATCTATGTTTTATCCAATACCCCTCGGGCTTTTAGGGGTTAAGACCGTTTTCTGTTTCTTCTTGTTGGTTACTAGTAGGCTTCAGTGACTAGGTGATTTTGCTCAGCGACTTGCTGCTTGACTTGTTGTAATGGTTTCTTTCGCATTGAAATAAATTTTCATTTGTGACAGAAAAAAAAAAAAAAAAAACAACTGGCAAAGCCTTTGCATTATGAAAGATCAACACAAAGGACAGAACAATGCAAAACCGGTAAAAAATCAGTTTAGAGATGGGCAGATTTTTTTCTTTCCCACCACTGCTTTTTGGACAGGTTGAGAAGTTCGATACCCATTTCAATTGGAGCTTCTCACAGGGCATGGATAGAAAAATCTTTTGAAAAAAATTCCCCTGCCCGGCCAGTGACGTGCAAAACAGTAGAAGGTATCCAACCGACATGCTTTAACCCTTTACCGTTCAAACCTCATCAATTTCTCACATTAAAAAATTTTAAAATTTTAAAATTTTAAATTCTCATATTAACTATTGTTCATCCGATTTACAATGATTCTTCTCATAATTATTTAAATTATAATAAATTTTATAAGATTTTTCAATCAAGATCTTGTAACAATCACAGTAATTACAAAAATGTCTAAAATAGTATGAGATTTTTTTTAGTGAAAATGTAAATATAATGATGAACAACAAGGTCTAGGTGGCATGCTTCTCGAGCTTACATAATGAGTAATTTGATTGAAAAACCTTCTTATGCAGTGTATATTGGAATTTAGGGTTTTGAGCTTTAACCCCTAAATGACAGAGGGGGTAAGGGCAAAACCTAGACGTGTTATAAAATGTTACATTTGCAACTTTGATGAAGTTTGGTCCAAAAGAGAAAATGAGAAGTATGATGTTTAGTAATTATCCGTACGGTCAAAGTTCCAAAAATAGTTTTAGATACTCATTTAATGGATTTAACAACATTTACCATTTAAAATTCGCCAAAATTACAAATTTTATTTTTAGAATTTGAAATTTGGTAAGATTGGTTAAAACTAGATATTCCATTCTAAAATTTAAAAAGACAATTTTTTGAATGAGTGAACATCATTAGTTTCCCGAAATAGTAAGTATTATAACACTAGGACAATATTGAGGTCTTGTTTTTGAAAAATTCCTTAGTGAACCTCAATATTGCAAATGTAATGTATCCAAAAGCACTAGAATATGATCTTGACCCCGAATTTAACCCCTAAAGGCCCTTAAAAGCCAATATGGCTTTTTGCTGTTTCGGGCAGCTTAGATGGAAGGTCTAAATTAAGAATTTTAGACTATAATTTGGCGTGGGCGTGGTCATACATACAAGGTGTGTGTGGTAAAAATTACAAAGTCAAATTCGGATTTTATAATTTTTTTATTGAAATTTTTGATTTCAAGCCCAACTGGAGCAGAAAAAAACTTTTTATTATAATCATTTTTTCAATTTTTTTTTTGGAGACATGCTCTTCACCACATTTAGGCTCAGAATTTGAAGTGACCCATGTTGATTATATTCTTGGCTTGACAAGGGCAGCCTCCAAAATAAAGAACAGCAACCTCCACAGTTTTTTGTAATTTCACATTTTTTTCTTTCGAAATTTGTCAAAATTTGAGATTTTGAAATTTTTTAAAAATAATTTCGCCTAAAATTTATAAAATCATAGAGGTACCTAATCACCGTTCATTTTTTCCAAAAATTAAATACAATTAATGTGATGCATGTTTCACCAAATTGCCATTTTTATACCTTCTTCCGGAAATTAATTTGAATGAAGGTTTGAAACGCGTAATGAGTCTCTAAAATTTTGCATGAGCGTACCCAACTTAGTTATCTACATGGAAAAAAATATGAGAAAAATGTTTGGAGTAACAATCTTCAAGTCCCCCTTTGCACTATGGAGACAATGCCTCCCAAGCAATGCCCAAAAAAACTTTTGCACAAACTTTGGATGTTATGATCTTGTAAATGATAAACATCCAACGGTCAATTTTTGAAACAGTAGCTATGAATAGGCTTAGGTACAAGATCTTACGGTTGGAATTCTAAAAGAAGTAAAAAAACTTGGTTCACATCCCCGGGAGTACATAGAGGTAGAAAATCGCAGTTTTGAGGTTTCAAGCTCCCAAAAACACAAGGAAATTTAGGGGTTAACCAAAAAATGAAAACTTAGAAAATGTCATTTTCTGCCCATGGGCAATCACTGCTGTTTGGGTTGCGACCAGAAAATGGTCGATCGGTCATTTAGGAGTTAAAGTGCTGTACAAAACGTAATTTTACCAATTTTGAAGAACAATAAATTGGACTAGAAAGTAGAAGATAGCTCCCATACTTTCTGAGTTGGGACCATTTTCATTTGCAATTGGGAGCTAAGTAAAATCAATGTTTGATTGAAAAACGATCAATCATGGCTCTACGGGGCTCTTTGCATGCTTAAGGGTTAACTTCCAAAAACCTTATATTTTATTTTGTTTTTCAAATTGAGTTTGTCCTAAGCGGACTTTGTTTTGTTCGTATATAAATATAATATAGCAACAAGTCTAATGTTCTTCATTGATTCCATTGATGTAAAATTTGGATTTAATCTAAACGGTATTTTTCACAATTTGATCAATTACATTTGTCATTTTGAAACCATGAATTATTGGTCCTTTAGGGGTTAACCCCTAAATGACGGAGGGGGTAAGGGCAAAACATAAATGTGTTATGAAAAATTACTTCTTCAACGTTGATGAAGTTTGGTCCAAAAGAGAAAATGAGGAGCTTGATGTTTAGTAATTTTCCATACGGTCAAATATCAAAAAATAGTTTTATATCATCTCATAATGAATTTAGAAGCATTTAACTTCAAATATTTATAAGAATCACAAATTTTATTTTTAGAATTGAAATTTTGTATGATTTGTTAAAACTAGACATTCTATTCTAAAATAAAAAATTGCAAATTTTTCAACGGAGAGAACATCATTACTTTCCCCAAATAGTAAGTTTTCTAACACTAGACAATGTAGAAGTGTTTTTCTTTGAAAATTTCTCCCAGGTGGAGTTTAACTCGGATTGACATGATTCAAATTGGATTGGAAAGTAGACTTGATTACCTATTTAAAAATGTTTTTTATTTTCTATAAAAATGTTTTTTCTATTTCGGTCAGCCTATAAAAAAGGGCAGAGATCATAAAATGGTTGATCCGTCACTTAGGGGTTAAGGTAGGTATAGAGGACATCCAAACCAACCTTCTTATTCCTATTGAGCGCAATTACAATAATTTCACTTGTTAAATTTGTGCATTTTTTTGTTGGTAATTAAAAGAGGATTTAAACTCACCAACAAATGCATCATTTGGACACTATGCGAAAAATTACAAAAAAGAAAAAAGTTCCAAAACCGTTTCTTTAGGAGAGGTAGATATTGATGAAGAGAATGTGAAGATGGTGCCATAACATTCAATAGCCTTTGTGACTGCTGCTTCCCTCCAACAAAATGATGTGGAATATCCTACATCATTTCATCCTCCCAATGAAATGATGTGGGATATTCCACATCAAATCAATAGCTATGGGGCACGTGGCATTAACCCCTAAACGTCCTCACCTATGTCCAATTTGGGCAGTTTTGCAAAGATGCATTATAAAATGCAACTAACATGAATATTTGAAACTTGATGTATGAATAAAAGTTATACATTTTGAAATTTGGATTCAATCTATACGGTTAGATCTTTGATTGCTATTACTAACATTTTTCTATAAATTTTGAAACATAAAATAAAAAATTATTTTGTAATTCAATTACGAATAAGATATTGACAGTGTGGGGATGAAATTTGTTGTGATGGCTTATAATGTAGTACTCTAGGTGTAGTGATTTTTGGAGATTTTTTGGATGCTTGATTTTATGAGTTTATTTTTTCAAGAACACTTTTAGACTAAAATCTTCAAAATTTTGGGTGAAACACTGCAACACGAAATGAGGCATAAATTTTTCAAAAATTGTTTCCTTTTTGATCGGATCACACATACATGAAGCTATCTTCCCATAAAAAATTCAGTAAAAAAATCACACTACGAAAAGTGCATGACGGATGAGAAACTGCGGATGAAATCTGTACATTATGCAAAATATGCATGGTTGGGCAGTTAGGGGTTAAGTAAGAGCAATCAACCATGGAGAACAGTCATCGAAAGCAGTCATTCAATTACAATTCAACAATGGTTTGTAATTGTATATTTGATTCCATCACAGTTCAACAGTGTTTTGTAATTGTATATTTAATTCAATAGTTCATTCAATTACAAATCATTGATCACTCCACATACAAAGGTGGATGAAACTAAAAGGCACCCTCTTTGAAGGCTACTGAATGTTATAGCAATCCAGCTTTTAGGCCCATGGACTGCAAAAACCTTGAAGCATCTCGAATGGGGCACTTCAAGTATGGAAAACTAGACAAATAAGAATGAAAGGCTCTTTTAACCCTTAGACGCGCTAGCGTCCATATCCTGGACGATGGACAGATTGAACCTGTTCAGATCTCATCCAGATTGGATAATCTCATCCATCAAAATGTTTATTGGTTCTTGTGCAAGTTGACTATTTTTTGAACGGTTTGGATCTTCAAAATAGGTTATTATTATTTTTGGAAAAATAGCACAATCGGTTTATGTCAAGTTTCATTCTTAGTTCAAAAAGTGAGACCTCAAACATGATTTTCTAAAATAGTGAGAATCAAATAATGGAAACCATACCATCTCGCAGGGCATGCTATTCCAATTTCATCACAATTTTTTGAAATTTTTTTGTGTTGATTTGGGATTTTTAATTGAATTTCAAGAGAAAACCTTTCAAACTTAAATAAAAAATATGATGCATCCAACCGTACATATGTGATCTTCACATTGACATTTACAAGTTTTCTTTGTACATCTACTCCGTTTTAGGGTTTCATCAAACATTTTATAGTGCATCTTTGAAAAGAGAGTTGAATTGGGACCTTAAAGGGTTAACATGTAAAGGACCAGAGTTTTTTCCGCAAAAAACACTTCAATGCTGCAATTCTTACTCCCCCTGCAAATATTCCAAAAAAAATGTCATTTTTTACCTTTTAACCATAAGATCTTGTCCTAAACTATTTGAAAAACATGCATAATAAATTTCGTTGATTTTGACCACACGGATTGCAAGATAATTGCGTTTGATGAAAAAATCACCCCAAAAAACGCATGCTCGAAAATTTCAAATGTGTTTGACCGTGGAAAAACCTTACTACCAAAACCTGTTGCACTTCAATTTCACATTCTATATGATGTTACTTAGTTGTGTACCAATTTTTGTTGCATTTGGAGATGTTTAGGATGTTGAAAAACATCCTGTACTTGTTGAGGGTTTAAATTATTTTATTTTTATTTTATTTTTAAAAAAAGTGCAACATTTTTGAATTTTTTAATCTAAAATATGAATTTGAGCGATGAAACATAAGTACATTCCACCCTTTATAGAATGGGAAAAAAATTGATTTTTTTTTTTTTTTCAAGTTTTAAAAGACATATAGCATATTTTCTAAGACTTTTGGGGGTAAGGGGGGAAATAAAGGATAGAAGAAGGGAATCAAAGTACCACCTCACCTAAGCCATTCCAATGTTCATGACCCCACTAACTCTCAAGGTGGACTGCCACGTGACAGTTTTCATTGGACGATTTGTTTATTTATTTTTAATTTAATTTTCAAAATTAAAAAATAATTTTAATTATGATATTTGAATTTTAAATTAGTAATGAATTTTCTAATTATAAAAATTGAATTTTAATCTAAAATAATAAATTTTAATTAAGAATTATAAATCATTTAATTTAAAAAAATATTATTTTAAATTGGCCTGCCCCTACAGGCCACCCCATTTTCCACACTTCGTCTAACTCGTTGCTCCCCCCCCCAAAAAAAAATTCAACTATTTCTCTATTGTCCCACTGCCCTTTCTCCCAGAAAAATCACATTTCCCCTCATAACTTCTACATATTGTGTTAGAATTCAAAAAAATAACATAAAATCCCCATTTTCGTGGCACATTGAGGAATTCATTATTAAATTTCCTTCAAAATTCGGTTAAAAATGTGTTCACGGGAACCTACCTGGTTCTCTAAATGTCCTAGTTAGGACATTTTCTCCTTTAGGGGTTAAATTCAAGTCAACACTCTCAAAATTTTCAATATAGCAAAGAAAATTGCAAAGTAAAGAGGGTGACCTCCTTTCGTCAACTACCTTGTTCTGCATTATATTAGTTGTCTGATTCTATCTAAGTGAGACTTCAAAGAGCACATGGTTTGGTTTAGGGTGACTGCCCATGGGTGTGGGAGAATATGTGGTCAACAAATGGGAGCGTGGGCTTGGATTGGGAGAATGTGCCCTTGCATTTCAGAGTAGGTCGCAAGTTCAAATCCTACCCCCCTCACTTCTCCTTTTTCATTGGTGCCAAAAAATATTGCAAATTCTTTCCTCTTCGAGAGGACTTTGCAAATATCTCTACACTAAATAGGTAGATTAGTGTTAGATACACTAATTTACATAAACATGTTGTAAGTTTTTACTGTTGACCAATTTTTTTACCCTCTATATTGGTCAAGATGGGGATCTTTCAATAGTATTGGAATCAATGTCTTTGGTAATTTTTTTGTCGAGAGTAAAAATCTATAGTATTTTCAAATCTTATAATTATCTAACACTAATCTACCTATTTAATGTAGCGAGTCCCTTCTAAATTGTATTTATTGTTACAGAAAAAGTTTTTATTCAATCACTTTGCATGTGGTGGCTAGTGATTGGTTCTCTAACTAATTATGGCTTGAAGTGCCTTGGATGGATCACTTTTAATTTAGGCTCTCTATATTTTAAAACCTTTTGAAAGGTAATCCAAGTTTAGCGAGCCACCATTGGAGATGCTCTTAGAGCATCATCAAGCCACCGCAGAAGAAGGCGCATGTCCGTTACCTTTTCTGCGGTGGGGCTCCCAACAAGTTTTTGGCCGTTCCAATGCAGGAACGGCACCGCCCTTCTCGCTCCTGCGCACACCACTTCTTCGCTCTTGCCCGTTATTTTTATGATTCCTCCTGCGCCCGCTACCTTGGCTCAAGAAGAGTAGTCCAAGCGATTGTGTCGTTCTTTTCTTGTCGTTTTGCATGAGGTGGCAGATTTACTGCATTGGTTTGGGACCGCGCGTTGGAAGGGAGGCATCAATATGCGGGATCAGTGGTGATTTTTCACAAGGTCCCTAACATGTCCAGGGACATGTTCAGAAAAAAAAACATTTCCAGTGGACGGGTTCTAAAAAAATGAACCGGTTTTTGGACGGGTTAAATTCACTTTGGACGGGTTCTAAAATTTTATTTTATTTTTATGTAAAATTTCCCAAAAAAAAAAATGGTGCAAATATCAATTACATTATGTCATATATGACATGCGAATGTAAGCATAATGGAGTCAAACCGCTAATACCTAATCAAAATACCAATCTTCAAGAGCTCGATTCACATGCACACAATGATTCATCAACTACAATATTTAGAACCTTTGTAACACAATGTCAAAGATTATAATTGAAGGTACACTTAGAAATTGAATAATTAATATTTATATAAGCATGTTCAAAAAAAAATAAAATTAAAAGAACTTACCCTTCAAACAAGTGGATGAATTCTCCTATCCTTCATGTTTCTCCAAACAAACATCACTACATTCTAATTGATGTATTCAACTGGAATATTTGCACATGAAATGCGCATCAAAGCATCTAAAGTCTCCAACTTCAAGCTAGTACGTAGGTGACTTTTGATGAGGTTTTGTTTAGAAAAACCCCTCTCACATATTGCAGTGCTCACAGGAATCACCATAACTCTCCTCCAGAAGTTACTCAAACCAGGCCAATTGATAGACCACTCCGGAGTGGTACCTGCAAACTCCCAAGCTTCAAATAAAGACTTGTTTGGGATCATTTCCCTCATGGTTTCCACCATCTCCAAGCACTCACCTCGACACCGATCTTGTTCCTCTTCGAAACTCTGGAATTTTTTTTTAATTTTTTTTTTCCTAAACATTACGGGACGGGTATTTTCAATTTGCAACCGGTTTTGGGACGGGTTGTTTTTTTTTCAACCTTTCCATGGACGGGTTGATTTTAAAATCACCGGTTTTGGGACGGGTTGCAATTTTTTTTGCCTTTCAATTCAAGGTTTTTGGACGTGGACGGGCTAGAACTTTGTGAAAAATCAGCCCTGTGCGGGATAGTACACAGGCGGCCCGCAGCTGAACCTCGAAATCGGCGATACCGCGGCTCTTTGCAGTTTCTGCATTGATGATGCTCTTACCCGAGTATTAATGAGCCGTCCTCCCACGAGCTCCATACTTGAGACTCGGAATTTGGACTCAGCTGAAGCATGTTTCTTGTTCTCTGGATTCCCTGCCAATAAACCGACATTGCTATAAACAGAACCTCGAAAGGAACTCCGAAGGACAGATTTTTGGCATGATCCTGGTCCCACGATTTCTGATCAATCCATGAAATTCACTGTTAGAGTAGTCAGATACTTAAATTCCCTTTGAGTTTTTGAAACAAGTTCCAGAATTTTTACCTTTTTACAGTAATCTTACTGCCAAGTTTCTTGTTGAAGACATTTCATTTTGTTTCACCGACAAATCAGAAAAAAAGAGCCACAAACTATCCTGGTACGCAAATCAATCCCAACAGCATGTCTCTTTCACAAAAATGAAATGGACATTTAACCATGTCGATTTAGTGCGTTTGTTGTTTTAACCACGTCATTCGATTTCGTAAGAAGGTACTTGCAATGAATCAAAACAGTGAGCATTTTAACGTCGTTCTACTGCATTCTAGAATAATGACGTTCTAACTACATAATTGTAAATGCTACCAATTCATTGACATATTTACTAACATGTTTGTCCTTTCAATTCTCAATCAAGTGATTACTGTAGAAACGATAATTGGATCTTTTCAGATTCCTCGGTTTTAGTTACTTGGAAATCAACATATCCTCATTCTCAAAATGTTCCAACAGCGTGCCTCACGCAGTTGGAAACTGGCTCAGAATGAGAGTTACATATTACTCCGTTTTTCAGTAACCAAGGCTTTATTACAGTTAGAATCCAATATCCAAGCCCACCTTGTTTGCCATTGCAATTCTCAATTCAAAGTACCCACTGTAGAAAGAGCAATTCACTCTTTTCGGATTAGTTACTTGGAGAACAACATATCCTCAATCTCAAAAAGTTCCAATAGCGTGCCACACGCAGTTGTCACTGAATCCGAAACTGGAGAATATTTCTCCGTTTTCCAGTAACCAAGGCTTTCAGTAACATTCCAAATGCTTGCCTCGTCACTAGAGGAAATGAATGCAGGCCAAATTTGAGCCCTCAGTATACCCGGAAGATTCTCCTTTTTCCTGAAAGGCAACATCCGCACAGAAAACGGGTAAGTTAGCGTGATGGAATTGATCAGATCAGATCGATCGACCCAAAAGTATATAAGCCCATCGTCAGTGACAGAAGGACTCATTCTGTTCTCCTTTCAACTGATCGATCGATCCCGGAGCTTCTGGTCAGACTTTCGAGATGGGGCGAGTTGTGATGGCGGTGGCCATGATGCTGGCGTTGCTGGTGTCCGTGGAATCATCGGGGAGTAGCGCTCGTGAGTACCTGGCGTCGTTGCCGTTGCAGGGCACTCTGACGTTCGACAACACCACGGCTTGCAGCGCCGGATCTCGCAACCTTGTTCCTGCTGCTGTCGTGTACCCGACCTCCGTGGACGACATCGCCACTATCGTCTCGGCAGTTGCAAGCTCCGACTCGGACCTCACGGTCGCCGCTCGCGGCCTCGGCCACAACATCCGCATGCGGTCTCAGGTACCCCGCAATTAATGCAATTTGAACTTGGAATACTCTCAACTCTTGTACAGCTAGCTCGATCGACTTGCATAGCCCGAGAGATCGAGACGTACTTGCACGTTTCGTAGTGCCAGAAATGTAGACGTTTGATAGTTCGGCTACTGAAACTCTGCCAATTTGCTATTTTAACGGATGTGAGGTTTACTGTATGAAAACAGGGAATTTGACTGAGTTGGTCGAGAGAGACGACTAATTGCATAGCTCGAGAGATCGAGACGTACTTGCATGTTTCGTAGTGCCAGAAATGTAGACGTTTGAAAACTAGGACTGGTATAGTTCGGCTACTGAAACTCTGCCAATTAGCTATTTTAACGGATACTGTATGAAAACAGGGAATTAGTTCACGAATTCACTAGTAGGATTGTTGTTCTTTATAACTAGTCTTGTGTGACTTAAATGGTCCAAAACGAGTTCTTTTCTAGGACCATGTAAGTCACAAAGGACTAGTTATAAAGGACCAAAATTTTACTAGTGATTGGACTGATATCTCTCTCTTTGGGTTGTTGCGAACCGGAGGATCGTGATGTGATGGGACTTCATTGTTGGCTCGTTAGGATCACGGTGCCGTGGAAGTCTAGAGAGAGCCTTGCACAGGGATTTTATATCTTCGTTGTAGTTAAGGTAGAGGGGCGCTCATTTTGTTGACGTGGTGTGATCAATGCATGGCAGGCACACAATGGGATAATTGTGGAGATGACGAGCCTGAAGGGGATCACGGTGTTCCCATCCGGCGACGCGGCGTCGAACGGAAATCCATTCGTGGAAGCAACGGGAGGGGAGATGTGGGTGGACGTGTTGAAAGCCTGTCTGGAGCACGGACTGGCGCCTCGTTCCTGGACGGACTACCTGTACCTCTCAGTGGGCGGCACTTTGTCGAACGCCGGCGTCAGCGGCCAGTCGTTCCGTCACGGCCCCGAAGTCAGCAACGTCTTGTCTCTCCAAGTCGTCACCGGCACCGGCGACGTCGTCACCTGCTCCCCCACCGAGAATTCGAACCTCTTCTTCGCCGTCCTCGGTGGACTCGGCCAGTTCGGCATCATCACGAAAGCCAGAATCGTGCTTGAGCAAGCGCCCCAACGCGTCAAATGGATCCGCGCTCTCTACACCGACTTCGCTACCTTCAAAGCCGACCAGGAGTTTCTCATCACACGAAAACTCAAGTAAGTTCCATGGGTGAAGTATCTCACTAAAAGAGAATTCTAGATAGTATATATGGGGAATGGCCTGATATGGGTATCACTTTTACACGTCTCACATAGTGTGACTTATGTTTAACTCATTTTATGTGACTGCGCTAAAAATTCCATCTTTAACAGATAAATAGATATGAACTCCGGTCCTCTTTCGAGGCCGGCGTGAATAAAGTGTCTGTTCGTCTTGACAATGGGCCACTGTCCACCAGACAAAGGGCCATTGGTGCAAGACTACTCTTCCCTTTCGAGAATAGACACTTTAGTGACCAGAGATAATTACTAGTAACATTGATTATTTAGATCATATGTGTATAAATTGGTGTTTATTTTGTTGGAGGTCGCCAAGTCATGGATCCAAGGTTGGTTGGAGATGGACGTAACTTGTGTTACAATTATATGGTCCGGGTTCGATTCCTGTTTCATCTTTAACACCATGTATATAGTTGTAGCTATGGTATCTGTAACACCCTCTAATTTTTGTAATTTTTCAATATTTTCTTCTTACCAAAAGCTTAAGGTATTTCTCAAAAAATCACACTATTTTTGGAGCCCTGGATACCCATATTAGGCCATATTTACCTGCTTATATAAACCATTTTGTTTTTGACATTTTCATGCACTGATTGTTGCTTCGTGTCCAGGTCCTTCGACTACGTGGAAGGGTTTGTGGTGAAGAACGATGCGAATCCGGTGAACGGGTGGGCTGCAGTTCCGTTCGTGGGAAGTGAGATTCAGGAATCGATGATTCCATCGGAAGCGGGGTCGATTCTCTACTGCTTGGAAGTGACCAAGGCGTACTCGGTGGACGAGTCGATTGATGAGCTCGTGGAGGGCACGCTGGCTCCGTTGCGGTTCCACCGGGAGCTTCTGTTCAAGACGGACACGACGTACTTCAAGTTCCTGGACCGCGTGTACGAGGCGGAGGCCGCCAAGAACTTGCCGACGCCGTCGTGTGAGTGCGTCACCATTCCGCACGCGTGCGAGTGGAACGCGCCGTGGCCGTTGCTGAGCTTGTTCATCCCCGCCTCGGCCATTGAGCAGTTCGACTTGCTCGTGTTGAAGCGCCTCGTGGACTCCGAGTTCAATGGTCCCATCCTCGTTTATCCCATGAACAAGTCCAAGTAAGCACAATCTTTCCACTCCAGTACTGACCCTCACTTCATTATTTATTACTGAAAAATGAACATTCAAACAATCAACTTATCAACTAGAGCATCACACTTTCATGTTGCACGTTCTTACTGAAAATGAACATTCCAACAATGAACTAGAGCATCATACTTTCATGTTGCACGTTCTTACTGAAAATGAACATTCCAACAATGAACTAGAGCATCATACTTTCATGTTGCACGTTCTTACTGAAAATGAATATTCCAACAATGAACTAGAGCATCACACTTTCATGTTGCACGTTCTTACTGAAAAATAATGAACATTCCAACAATGAACTAGAGCATTACACTTTCATGTTGCACGTTCTTACTGAAAATGGTTAAATCTGTAAACATTCCAACAAGCATCAAACAATGAAATAGCTTCCATACTTTCATTATTTTTGACAAACAAAAGGAGACCCTTTATTGCGAGGAAAAAATAAAAAAACAAACCGTGATACTTTCATTTTCTTACATCGATAAAAAATCGACACTTCAGCCACACTACATAGTCTTTTGAAAAGTCCACATAAGCACATCATGTTAAGTGTCACTAACTTTAGTTTTGACTTTCTGTTTTATTCCTCTTGTGTGTTTTTACTGAAAATGGTTTCTTTAAGAGTATCAAAGTCAGAGCTTTCATTTGTCCAAATTTCTTGGGTGGAGAAAAAGATGATAGCTTATAGCTAAAAGGAGAGGTTTGGGCCAGACCAAAAAGTCGGTTTTTTTAGACTACCATTCAGATTCCGACGAAATACAATGTCCACGTCGGATGTTGAGAGAGGTATCCACGTCACTACAAGCCAATCCCAAGGTTACACGTGGCTATTCTTTTTTGGGTATTTGATGATTAAATACTGAGTGGTGGCATGGTTTGTAGGTGGGACAAGAGGCTGTCGGTGGCGGTGCCGGAGGGCTCGGAGGAAGTGTTCTACATGGTTTCGTTTCTGAGCAACAAGTTACCGGAGAAGGCCTCCCTGGCGAAGATGATGAAGCAGGACGAGAGCATTCTGCGCATCAGTGAGAAGCTGGGCGGCAAGCAGTACTTGCCCCGCCACAAGTGCGTGGAGCAGTGGAAGCGTCAC
Organism: Pohlia nutans; assembly: GCA_022496805.1. NCBI lineage: Eukaryota > Viridiplantae > Streptophyta > Bryopsida > Bryales > Mniaceae > Pohlia > Pohlia nutans. The sequence goes on along the minus strand of CM040091.1, from coordinate 11,633,922 downwards.
TTCGGCTCCAAGTGGGCTACTTTTGTGCACAACAAGGAGACCTTCGACCCGCGTGCCATTCTGGCTCCCGGCCAGAACCTCTTCTCCACCAAGCGCCCTGCGCAGTACATTCGTATGTCCCGGGACTGAGCTTCAGTCTTTTGATCGAGACGGAAGGATCTCCAGTGTTACTGTATTAACTGATCTCTTGTGAAAAGAACCATGTACGAAATAGTAGCAATGTCTGTGTGCTTCTAAGGACTATTGTGGCTATGTAATTGTACTTGTAAAAAAATGTAGCCACTACTCATCTGTAGGGCAGTTGTTATCTGCGAGAACTGTCTGTGAAGACAATGTGAAATAAACATCATTTCCTACACCAAGTTGCCAGTTCAATTGAATGTATCTTTGAGTCTGAGCGGATTCAAGTATGTGTGTGCCGTAGTACCTATGAAATTGTGCAGGAAGAAAGGGAACTGAAGTCAGGCTTTTGTTCCAACAGAGAAAATGTAAAAAACTTGCTCCAACTCAATATTCAAAGCATGAAGATGAGACTCTAAGGGCCTCTTTACACTAGAGGTGAGAAGTCAGTGAGGAGAAATTGAGCCAATGAGAAATTGGTCTTCTTGGTTTCTAGGCCTCCCATTGGCTTCTAGGCTTCCCATTGGCTGAAACTTCTCTTCTCACTTCTCTTCTCAGTTTCTAGACCTCCCATTGGCTGAAATTTCTCTCATGGCTTCTCGCCGCTAGCATGAAAATCATGTAGCATGAAAATCATGTAGCATGAAAATGAGTCTTCCCATCACAAAGCCTGAAAATGAGTCGATGAGGAGAGAAATTTCAGCCAATGAGAAATTGATCTTCTCGGTCTCTAGGCCTCCCATTTGCTGAAATTTCTCTCCTCGTCGCTTCTCGCCGCTAGCATGAAAATTGTGTAGCATGAAAATGAGTCTTCCCATCACAACACATGAAAATGAGTCCAATCGCAAAGCATGCAATGAAACGCAAAGCATGAAAACGAGTCCCATCACAAAGAATGAAATGAAAGGTAAAGCATGAAGATGGGTCTGTAATCATGAAGCATGAAAATGAGTCTATTCACAAAGCACGAAATGAAACATAAAGATGACTTTTCATTGTTGAAAACCGCTACCTTTTCATTCCACGTCAGTGGCACCTTTCAAAGTTGTTGGAGAATGAGAGTGAGCAACACCGCAAGTTCTGTCCAACAATAACATCGAACAATGCAAGTAGCTACTCAGGAGCCGACTGTTACTTTCAATGAACTGAAAGCAAAAAATTGTCATACCGAAGAAAATTTTGAAACAATGTCATACCAAGGTCTCCAAATACTGGAGGCAGCGGAGGGTGGACTCTGAAAACTTCTTTTTGTATCTAAATGGAAGAGAACTTAATGCATTTTGTACAGCAACTCAGCCAATTGTCAAAATAAATTTGGCAATAATTCATGTCACAGACGAGAACGTATTATCCTTAAATTTGGTGGGCACGGACGCTAATGAACCTGAAATAGTAAGACTCACTTTCTAAAACGGGCTTTCGAATCAAAAACTTAATTACCTAACGCGAGAGGGAGTTGTAATATAACGACCCTTCTCTAAGTCATATATCGTGGTCACTTTCGACCTTCGCCACCTTGCGACGGACCAGATTGCCACCATTCCTACGCTCAACACTACTAATAGTAACAAAACCTTGATGTAGCCCGCACTGAACAACCCCACATGCGGGAGTTGCTCCTCGTCTTCACTGAGTTTCACAATCAGGGCTCCAAGTGCCCAGTCCAGTGGCACGTCATGCACCTTGTTGGTAAATTTTATCCTGCACAGTAATAAGCAGACCAGATCAGTAAACCACCAGCATGTCTAAGCCTTTGTACCGACAGTCTCAATGAGACCAAAAAAAACGAAAAGTGCTAATGCTTAACAACAGAGCTCTGAAATGTGTTTTTTATGTGCCTTACAACTACTCCAATGTCAAAATCAAAATAAAATCATTCACAAAAGACAGCAAGATGTTTTCCGTTTTCCAAAGCCGTACCCTGAATATGTAACCTAAGTGTAGTAAAAGGAAGGATGTGATTTACATGTTATTAATTGAAAGAAACAACAGTCATTAATGCGCACTCTAAATCCCGAACACCACACTTACCTTTGCCACTTGGCCATAGCTCATCATTGACAGCTACTCTACAGCTACTCGATTCATGCATGTAATTTGATATCATAAATTGTGTGCAGTTCCAAAAAATGTCCAACATGATTATTACATAACATGCTCCCTGTCTGGAAATAACTGTCCTAGTTTTTGGCGTGTTTAGGCAGTCTCAGTATTCAAAAAATGGTCGATCTTTAATAATAATATGTAGTTTTGTGTCAATCTCATTGTCCTACCCGTTTACATCGAACAGGGCTCACGTTTGAAGTATAAAACATAGGACAAATACTGCAAGAAAGCCGTCAATAAAGCCAAGAGGGTGACAGTTTTTAAAGTATGGGATACAACAAAGAAACTTTGAACAGCAAAAAGAGGAAAAAGGGACATTCAACATACCGGTCATCATGCATACCAATGCCGAGACTGTCATGCATCAGTGCAACAATATATGCAGTCGAAAAACAGTACTTAAGAAGATCCTTCTCCCCAAGACCCGGGTGCTTCTCCTGAAGCTTTGTCCAATCCTCTCCACAATAGTGTTCACCGGCATCAGAAAGATCAGCCAGTGTTGTTGAGGCCGGCAACTTGAAAAACTGGCACACGAAGAACCCAACATGGTCTTACACATTGATCTAATGCTTTTACACATGAATTCTCCCTTTTCTTAAAAGATCAGCAATTGATAGAGTACACTGAGATAAACACAAAGCTCGACTGTTCTAAAATAACTCAAACCTCTGATTTGGATCACATAACACATACCTCAGAAGTGTAGAAAAAGTTTTCTGTTGCAAAAAATCTCCCCTGAAGCTCTGGTATGTAGGCATTTCCAATTGCGCACTTGGGGTACAAACATGCATCTGTAACCAACCTTGTTAGTGGTTTCGAAAGATAGACTACATGGACTCAACCCGTCAGTGCCCAAATGGCCAAAAGTGGTTGTTCCCATATCCATAGGAGTTGGAATAAATCATTTAGGAAAGGTGACAAAATGTATCAATAGAAAGTAGAAATCGTACCCTACATTTTTTAACAATAGAAAGATGTTTCTGAAAGTTTATCGACTATTAGCTTCCAAAGTGGACGTTCAGTTTTTAGCTTGGGCACTTCGGGTTAAAGTGCAGATTGAGGAAAAAATGAGCATTCATTACCATGTCCATGCTGAAGAAGGGAGTAGGCAGCTTCCCGACACTCTGAAAAGTTTCCTCGAGAAACGATTGTCGAGACTGGTGAATGAGTTGCGTCGGATACAGTTTTAGAGTGGCGAGCATTCTCCTCTGCACTTCTCTTGTAATTGCGGGGAGTACAAGGATCTATCGTAACTCCCTGTGCCAATCCTGGTCTAGGAGCTGTCACAGACAACATTTGGCAAAGAGGACATTAGCAAGAGGGAAACTAAAAGCAAAAGAATCCACAGAAAATTCACGAAATATTCAAATTCCAGAAGATGATAAGTTCAGCCCGGTGAAAATCTCAGGGAACACTCATGCGTTATAACCCCTAAAGGACCAACAATCCTGAATTAGGCTCATTTTCTTTTGAACAATTTTGAGTAGGTCCTAGCCTAGACTTCCTTTTGTTCAAATTTCTTTCTTTTTTGACCAAAACATGCAATGATCTTCACCAATTCCGGTGATGTAGACTTTGGTCCCATCAGAATTACAATATGATCAACTGAATTTGTCATTTTAAACCGTGAATCCTTGGTCTTTTAAGGGATAAATAACATGTTATCAAGAAACTTACTTGCAAGAGCACCTCCAGCTGTGATCAACTCTAGTAGGCTGTCCCAAGCTGCCTCCTGCACAATATCAACAATACTTTAATTAATATATATGATATTTACCAGATAAAGAGTGACAGTCACGATGCACAGAAGCTTGACGGTGAGTAACTCCATGAGAAAAGGTAACGAACTGGACTCCGAAAGTGTAATCCTCTCTTGACTGGCTAGAGAAGCAAAGGTAACGACCACTTGCAATGCAGTAGGCATACGCATGTAATCTAAACCATTTAATTAAAATGATGAAAATCAAACCTGGCCAAAATTGAGGAAACTGTAAGTGTAGAGCATATAAGTTTTGCCCCCAAGCTCCAAGGTATGCCTGTAAGTTGGCGGTGGGGGCTCCTTGGGAACAAAAGTCACCTGTTCCATCCAAGCCAAGTACAAAGTAAAGTTCACATTCAATTAAGAGAGGATCCCAAAATGCACAGGATTACATGGAATTCTGTAACATTGTGACAACATAGTGTTGCATGTAGAAGTGACACTACTACATGCACAATTCTAAACGACTCATCAAAACATCAGTCAACTAGACAGAAGCAAGACCACAATAACTCAACCAGGCTTGATGTCGCTTATTCACTTCATTGATGGTACTTCTGAGAGTTCCTTTTCTCTATTTATGAACCCTCATACCTGAGCAGAGGCACCACCGAGCTCTACGATTCCGGTTGTCTGAAGCGGATCTCCTTGGAGAGTGCCCAGCGCGTAGTTCGCCGAGACCCAGGCATACACCCCCTCCTCTAAACCTGCTCACAGCAAGCATTCATAACAATTCAATATAAGACATTGTCAAATGAACTCATTCCTCAGTACCCCTCACAACATTTTATAGTATACATGCACCCTTTCCACTGTAGCACAAAAAGAATCTAGAGAATTAAAAAATTGAAGAACAAGTTCACTTGTAAAGCAACCTATTCCATTGTCACATGAGCCCACATGCAAACATGCCGACCAAGGACTGGATGAAAAGGATATAAATAATTCTAACGTGAGCCACACCTGCCTTTGCAAACATAACATGAAATCCAGATTCTTATGTTATGTTAACACATTCATGTTATGATATGTTATGATGAATCCAGAAAATGATTCCTTTTCTTGGCTTACGGGTGTTCGGGCAGATCCTCGAGAATGTTATGTTAGAAGCATGCATGTTAATAAGAGGTTTTAATGAATTTAGATTTCTGATGAAGATGAAAGTGTTCCAGTATGTCATCAACATGAAAATTATTTACAAGTGTTTTTCCCAGCTCACCAGTGATGACCGATGCCCACTCATCCTGAAACAGAAAACCCGAAGCACGCAACGCTGTTCTGCATGAATCGAGTACCGCCTCTTGTATCTTCTTGTCCAGCCTCCTCAAGCCGGCAGTGGCCATGAGATAAACCCTTGTCCGAGACCTCTCCTTCTCAGGCACTTTCGTCTTCGCAAATTCAAGCTGCTCTCTCAAAGATTCCCCCGCTAAACTTGGAGTCTCTGTGATTGAGAAGAAAAAAGTTAATTTTTATCAGCCTTATAGTCTTTACAATCCAGATCCGGGTAAACGGCCATCTCCAAATCATCAGGATACTAAACCTGATATCTATTGACTGACCCCTGTTACCAACAGCAACTCATCGCTTTCGTTGGCCTCCAATTAGCAAGTTTCATGATCTCCACAACCACTACTCTTTAAATAAAATGGGATTTTCTACTATCCTGTCAATAGTGGTCTACAACCTCCCACTTTCAATGATTGCATAAGAAAACATCTAATCTCAAGAAAGTTTGGCTCTTGTAGTAACCAAAGTAAGGTCTCTCCCGAAATTTTATTGACTGATCTACATATTGGTTAAAATGCTTACGTGACGGACAGAGTACCGTATGTGAGGGTCAGATTCGGACAATATTGTGTCGAAATATAATTTCCACATCAGATTTTGAGAGGTCCACGTCACCATGAACCAATCACAAGATGACATGTGGCACTCTTCTGACAAAATGAATTAATTTATGTCGAAACTGACCACGAGGTAGGGTATCCTCTTTCTCTTTACCCATCAGAAGTATAAACCTAGAGACATACTATCATAAGCATGCAAAGAAACAGGAACTCTAACCATGAGCTTTTACACTTCCACAAACATCTTATCGACCTAATTAAACAGTTTTTCCAATTACTGCAATGACAGTGGAGAACCTAAAAACCTAGAGATATACAACCTACATTCACGATACGGTTTAATACTTCCACAAACAACCAGTGATTTGTTTTGTTGCTAATTTTAGCCAAATTGCTACATAAATTTTGGGTTGGCGAATTGATAGAGAGGATTTTAGAAAAAACGAAGGAATAATAGCCAGCTTTTCTACGATGTGTAGCATATTTAAACCTAGGAATTGCCTAAGTAGCACCAATGTAGCACGTGTGTATTCCCTGATATGACCTATATATTAATACGAAAAGAGCATCCGGATTGCTCTTCAAGCAGCAAAAATGCTAAACTGTCTCCTGACCAAAAAAAATCACTTGCAAACCAACCTGCAAAAGACGAGAGCCCGGGCGTTCGTTTGAGCGACAAAGAATCCAAGCCGACGAGATCCACCACAGGAATCAAGCCGTTCTTGTACTGGAAGACGTGAATTCGGGATCCGGAGCTCCCGGCATCGATGACAACACCGTAGTTGATCTTTTTTCGGTTACTCGACAGTTGACCTGAGAATTGGACCCCTCGCGCAAGGGAGATGAGGTACAGGGAGACGAAGAAGAAAGACAAGAGGAGCATAACGATGACCCAGACACTCCGCTTGCAGATTAGGGCAGACGATCGGTTGCTGTGATTTTGGTACTGCTGCGTCTGGTAGCGCATCGGCAGCTGCGTCTTGTGCGGAGGGGGAAACGTGGAGTTGGACCTCGTTTGCAGCTTCGGCATGTCCATTGTCGACAGATTGCTTCCCGAGTTCGTCGTGGACCTTCGCATGAATCCCCCTATTCCCCCTCCAGTCCCGACCATTCTCTCACATTCTGCGACAAACTCCAAACCCTACGCCCCTCCAGCTCCAAATTCTGGTGCGAGCTTCAAACCCTAAACCCGCCCTAACGAACCAAACTCGCCAGATCCAGGATCAAAAATCATTGAAACCCCGGCAGGGAAGGTTTCTTCGGTTTGAGTGTGACCTAATGAAGTGCTGCTACATTATTGTTGTGGCAAGGAAAAGACAGGGATGGTGTCGGAGAAGGAAAAGGGCGGGGGGACCCCACACGGTATGAAATTCCGGAGTCTTGGGAAGAGAGATGGAGATGGAAATTGTCAATGTAGGAATTGGAAAAAACGATGATCTGCATGTAAGTTGAGAAGAAGATAGATAGATGAGAGTAATCTGTAGCTTAGCTTGGAGATGGCGATGGCGGAAGGAAGAAATTGGAGGAGGAACGGCACTGTGCGAGCGAGGAGCTTTGGTTTGGTGCTGGGGCTTTTGTCAGATGTATCATGGAGGTGCCCACGGGTCCATGGTACCGTGCTTATGACCGTGGTACAGCGCCCATGACCGTGGAACGAGCCACAAGGGAAAGGGACAGCCCTTTTTTGGGCTTTTCAGTGGCAGATTGCACCAATAACAAGTGAGGAGCTCTAACCGGAATAGAACGGGTGAAGGATGAGAATGCATTTTAGTGGAATTATGGACGGAATATATTTGTTACAGTGGTATTTAGCCTAAAAATTGAGTGTTCCTGCAATGCCTCTTTCTTTCAGTCAGAGCCAACAAATAATCTGGCTACAGAATGACCAAAGACTCAATTTTAGATTGTGAAAATATCTTCATTTTAAAAATAAAATATTGAATGAAATCACCATATTTGGATGAACATAACATTAAAATGTGGATGAAAAGTGTTTTGTATCAAAATGTATAAATATGTGGTTCAATCAAATTATTTTGTGTCACCAATTTAACACTCTTTGGAAAATGAAAAAAAAAGGGTTGGAAGGGTCATTAGGTTCATCTCTTGCAGTTTGAAAAGTTGTCTATGAAAGTAGGCAGGAGGAGGGGAAAAGTGGAATCTGGTTTTGTCTCGTACGTAGCTATAAAGTAGTGCATACTTCCATAGACTTGCATAAGCTGAAATATGAACAAACTTTATTGGTCAGTGAGATTTAGTTGCCATGAAGTCGAGGGTTTGAGAACCCTCTATAGTTTATGACGATTTCTCCATTTTTTTCTCAAAAACTCACTTGAAATGTTGAACTTGGTTCTCCGAAGTCTCAAAAACCTTATCTTATAGTGAGAAACTTTGCCCATAGAAGTTGGACTTGAAGAGTGTGAGAATGCGAGTTTATGAGGCAAAACTCTCATATGCGGTTCCTACATGGTGCAATTCACAATTTTACTTGTAGAATTGTGAGACTGTAATCCAAATGATTGTCTTTCTCTAGCAAATCGAAATCGTAAGGTTTTACCACTGCCCTTCAAAGAGACAAGGACTACACCCCTTCATAGTGGGCATTTCCCAATGAGAATAGTGGCTACATATGACTCCGATGTTGAACCCATTACTCCCTTTTGGTCTGAATCCACTATTGCTTCTGATCACATAGTTTGACTTATGTCTAAGTCATTTTATGTGTGCCATAAATTCCGTCTTTAATACCATGTATATAGTTGCAGCCATGGTGTCTATAACACCCTCTGATTTTTGTAAATTTTCAATGTTTTTTTTTACCAAAAATATATTTCTCGAGAATCATACTATTTTTGGAGGAGGTTCCCATATCAAGCCATCACCCCCAACTTCAATCCACTTTGGATGGGTTTATATTCTTTGTATGAAATTCAAGATTTTACCAAGGCATCTCTAGCTAGTGTAGTCTTGTACCCTCGGCTTACATGTTTCCCCTGTTCCACATGTCCTTAGTTCCCCGTTCTTTTGTTTTTGCTTTTTCTTTTAGAATATAATTTAGTTCATTTTATGGTGACAAAATTCGATTAGAAATCCATAATTTTCACACCATAAGTTCAAAATTCACAAACCAGCTTTGGTGCATCCTTACTTGTTAAGAGCTTTCCGATGATGACAAGATTGTCATCAAAAAACTTCCATCAATTCCATTTTCTATAATTTGATTCAATTTACGATGACCAAAATCACTCAAAAGTTCATAACTCTCACATCGTCCGCCCTAAAGAGACAAAATGAGTTTAGTTTATCCTTCATTGTTGAGAGCTTTCTGACAGTTTCAAGAACATGGCCGGTGGGGTGTATGGTCGGGGAGATCTCAATGTTACATACAAACAAACAATTAAACTCAAACTACCTCCTTGAATGTTTAGTTTCCAAAACTCAAAAAGTGAGAAGCTCTGCAACTGGACTTGCATGCAAAATCCCTTGAAAATTTTGCTTCATTTAGAAGCTCTTAAATTAATTTTCCTTATATTATGCCATTATAGTCTTCCCTTCATACAACAACATTCCAAAATATGACGATATTATAGTATTTTTTCAAGCAATATATATATGTGACAAGTCATTTCTATAACTAATCCACACATTTTAAAGGTATGGCTTCTCAAACATGTCATAATGGAGAGGAACAACTACCAAAAAAAATTATATAGTACTTCAAAATGAGGTATGACTCGTTTCTTTTCCTAAGAAATTTCCACTTGTTTGAAACTCAAAACGAACCAAAAATTAATGGTATGCAACTCAGGTAGAATGTTTGTTAACTTCCTTCACCCTTAAAAACCATAGTGTAGAATTTCTTTGGAGCCATTGTTCATTAAACCCAAATCTACCACAAGTCAACCAATAGCTTGCCAAGCTTTTGGAGGAATTAGTTAGTAGTTAGGGCCGCTTCACACTATGGCCGAAGGTCGAGAGGCCGTCGGTTTCCACCAATCAAATTGCAAGAAACCATGGTTTCGGCCTCTCGACCCTTCACACTAGAGGCCAAAGTCCAAAGGCCGTGGACCTTCAAAATGCTTACGTGGCAACACTTTTTGACCAAGGTGACGGCCTCTCGAGAGGAAGTTTGGGTCCTACATTTTGCAAGATCCGTCACTATGGTCGAGAGGCCGTCGATTTCTTTTCATAAAAAAATGAAAACTATATTTTATGCCTATTTTCAGTAGATTTCTTTGGACTCTCAATCCCACGGCCTCTCGACTTGGACGGCCATAGTGTGAAGCGGCCCTTAGTGTATTGTCAATAGTGGAAATTAATAATGTCACATAGTGACATTAACCTCTATACTATTGATTATGGGTCGCAAAGTACTTTTCACTTTGAAAAATTACATTAATTTGAATATTGGAAATAAAATCATGGAGACATGTACATACCTCCTGAACATTATTTTCCTACAAGGGAGAATTTTCATTCCAAATATAACATTCAGATGGAAATAGGGCAAATTTCTTAAGTTATTGGTTTAACCCCTACGCATCCCTAACTTTTTTGGGTTTAAAAACATCATTTCTCTTGATGTGTAATAGGTCTAATTGTAAGTGAGGTATAAAATTTCAACCATATAATCTTGTAATATACATATTGTAAATGATGTTAATCAAATTTGAAGTCATTTAGCCATATAGATTGCAAGATCATAGTGTTTCAGTGTAGAAAAAGGATGCTGAAAATTTTCTAACAAGACAATTAGACGTGAATTTTGTTTTCAAAATTACTCAAATGAAATTACTTTCAATTAAATAGTAGTTTAAAATCATCATATAAACACATGGGTACAGTAAAAACTCATGAAAAAATTTCTAATGTCAAAAAGTAGCCCGAAAAGTGACCCATTTGATCCAAAAGGCAAAAAGTGTTCAAAAGAGACTTGTGCACTAAAATGACTCCCAAACATTTAGAACAACATGGAATTACATGAAAAATTTATCATCATAACTGAACTTTAAGGGGAATCCAATCCAATAATTGTTATTGAAAACGGACATGATATGAAGGAGATACAAGCCCTTGAAGTTGCAGCCCTCAAAATGCACAAAAATTGTGCAAAAGAAAGGACCCATACTTTCAAACGATCATCAAAAATTCAATTCATCTTGGATTGACCTGAAAGTTTTACCACTTATTCCATACATCATGCGGTTTTTTTCTTAAGAACTTCATTAAAATCAGATACTTTTTGCAAAAATTACAACTTTTTGAAGGTGAATGTACCCCAAAAATCATTCAAAATATGAACGTCGGGACGATTAGGGTTAAGGGCAATCCACTTTACTGAACCTCAAGAGGTACAATGACTTATTTTTCTTGGCCAAAGAAAAGTCTTCTTGATTGAAACTCAATATCAGTCGATGAGATAGATAAACAGAAACCTCGAACGTCTTTCTAAGAGCATCTCCACTCATATGCGCCAAGAGTCTGATACGCGCTATAAGTGGATGGAAAATGCTAAGGGCCCTTCAAAAATGCCTCTTGCCCCTCAACTTTGGCGAGTCAAGAAATGGCCCTCCAAATCTATGTTTAGTTGACTGAATCTGACATTCTATTTGTGATCGGTGCATTGACTATTTGACATGCACTTTTAGTGCTTGAGGGGCGTTTAAGGCTGGGGGAGTGTGATTTCAAGGGCTCTTCAAATATAAATGAATAATTTTAGCGAGTCACCTTTAGCAAGCATGGGTGGAGATGCTCTAATTGAGTAAAGAGTGTGTTTGTTAACTTATGCTAACGAGTCAGTGCCCACCAGACAAAGACCCATTCGTACAAAGCACGGTCCCACGGCCACACCCTATGACCGCACTACTCCATCTACAACCGTGGGAGGGCACAATGCTGTCCATCCTCGGCACTAACGGCGTAGCAGATAGGCACCGACGCTTGGCTGCTGGCCCCGCCCGTGCTTCCTGCTCCCGAGCGACTGCGCCATTCCCGTTCCCGTTCTCGACCGGCGTTCCCGCTCCCCCTCCAGATACCCGCACAGTCGGAGAGACCCGCCGGTAAGACCCTGATATGTACTCTGTTCTCCCCTTCGTGACTGCGGAGACTGGGAGCAATTCGCCCCTTTGGTGCTTCAAGTTCTCCAACTCCAAGCATAACGGTGTTACCCCATTTCCAACTATACCAATATGACGTATTGATATTATTTAGTATTTTTTTTAGAGGTAGGCAAGAAGAAATAGATTCCAACACAAGTTGAAATATAATTTTTGGATGAAGAATGAATTACTTATAAATTTTCAAAGTTGAAGTATGATGCATCCCATTCACATCATATAGGTACACTTCTTTTTGTCTAAAGAATATTTGTATTGCACACACTAAAGATGCCTAAATCCTAAACCAATCCATAACCACACTTATTTCAAATAGAAATAGATTCCAACACAAGTTGAAACATAATTTTTGGATGAAGAATGAATTACTTATAAATTTTCAAAGTTGAAGTATGACGCATCCCATTCACGTCATATATGTACACCTCTTTTTGTCTAAAGAAGATTTGTATTGCACACACTAAAGACCCTAAACCCCTAAAGGACCAAGTGTCCTAACTCGGACATTTCAACGTTTGGGTAGGTTACTACTGTGTCAGTTTTTATTTTTATTGTTTGAAATAAATTATGTGAATTTGGTATATCAATACAAAAATGGGGATCTAATTTTTTTTGATTCCGACTTTTGAAGTGGAAGTTATGGAGCAAAAGGGGTTTTTTTTGGGGAGAACGGGTAGTGCAGGCAGGGCTCAAAATAAACCTCAAAAATTATCATTTTTCAACTTTAATCATAGGATCTTGTTAAAGATTATCAAGAGAGTGCGTGGTAAAATTTTCATAGAATTTGATCATACAGATTGCAAGATTATAGCATTTGAAGTGAAAAAGATGAAATTCTAGTCTTTTGGATATTTTTTTGACCCTTTTTAAAGACATGGGAAAATTTGTTAAATTGGTTAAAAAAAATCTTAAATTCTATTTAAATGTTTGATTTGGTATTTTCGTATTCAAAAGAAAATGTATAGAAAGAGGTAAACATTTGAGATTTGAAATAAGTGTGATTGTGGATTCGTTGTTGTTGGTTTTACCCCTAAACGTACCAGGGTGTCCCTGGAATTGACAATGTGGGAAAAACCATTATAAACTACTATTTAGAAGAATATTCTAGAATTGAAATACAAATGAAAGTTTTAGATTTTGAATTTTAGATTTCATTTGTACGGTTTGATTCACTAATACAATCACCAATATTTAATTATAAAATTTGAAAGTTAAAATTAAAAATTCCTTCTAAATTCGATTACAAACTAAATTTCAAATTTTTTTGAGTAAAATTTGTTGGAATGAGTTTGAAATGAGATACTCTTAAATGTGGTGATACTTTGAAATTTTTGTGTTTCTTAAATTTATGACCTCATTTTTCACGATTCCACTTTGAACTAGAGTCAATGCAATTTTGGCTTGGTCAACGACTTGACATACTTCTACATTTGTAATTTTAGAAAAATATGTACTCAAATATGACTAAATCCAGCCATTAGATAGGACAACAACTTCGTGAAGAATCTCCAAAAAATTGAATGAGTTTCTTCCAAGCATTGATGAGAACGTGAGAAGGCTTTGAATCCGTTCGTGATCCAGTTTCTGGACGCTGGGACGTTTGGGGGTTAAGCATTTTTAGTGTGTGCAGTACAAATCTTCTTTAGACAGAAAGAGGTATACCTATGTGACGTGAATGGAATGCGTCTTACTTCAACTTTGAAAATTTATAAGTACTTCATTCTTCGTCCAAAAATTATGTTTCAACTTGTGCTGGAATCTTTTTCTTCTTGCCTACCTCTAAAGTATTATAATACTAAATAATATCGAGGCCTCATATCCGTATTTCTTATTCAGTTGGGAATGGAGTAACCACCTTAAGCATGCTTGGAAGACTTGGAGAGGGGAGCCTCGACTTGTGCAAAGTGCTCCCAGTTGCTCCCAGTTGCTCCCAGTTGCTCCCAGCAACGAAGAGTACAAACGCTGATTTTCTGAACAGAGTACATGAGCGGGTCTTGGAGGCGAGGGTATCGGGTTGGGTATCTGGGCGGGTATCGTGGCGGGAATGGGCTGGACAGATTGGGGGACCAAGGAGCCCGATCGGGAGCGCAGGGAGCGGGGAGAACGGGGAACATCATTGGGAACGCGGGGGACCTGCAGGAGCTGCAGAACAGGGGGAGCTGCGGAGCCAGGCGCCAATCTTCCTCCCTCGAGCACCGCAATTCCGCCCTTGCGTCCTCCCCCTATCAATTCCTTCTCGTTTTCCAATTCTCTTGTTATCACGCCATTTGATTCTGTTGATTGTGGCAACGATGGCGATGAGCACAAGGTTGGCCGGGCATCTCCTGCGCCGCTCAGTTGCCGCGCAGCCATGGAGCAGACCCTTCTCTGCCGTTGCCCCGGAGCAACCCCCGCAACAGCCACCTCACCACCAGTTCATCCGTAACGCCGCTTTGCCCTAAACCCTACCACAGTGCATTCGCTGATTCATTCGCTGATTGCGGATCTAGAACTCTCTGTTAGGGTTACGGTTTCTTACGAGATCCGTTTTCTGTTTGTGATTGTACAGCTTCTGGCGAAACCCCGGAAGAGATTGCGGAGACGAAGGATTCGAAAGACTGGAGTGCAGGTACGTGCCGTTCTCAGAATCTTTGTGATATTTAGGTTTTTTTTTTTTTGGATGCGAATGAACTCTTTATTCCATTGAGAAAGAGTAGTACAAGAAACAAAGAAGATATTTAGGGTTTCGTTTGCCCCTGATGCAATGAGGTTGGCTGATTCCAGTGCTGGACCATAGTGTCAATACGCTCTTTTTGTCTGAGATGGCGAGAGGCATGGGTATGGCTCTCAAGTATTTCTTCGAGAAGAAAGTTACAGTATGTGCATTCTACCTTGCAATTCACACTTTTTGAAATGATAGTTTGTATTGTGGTCCCTTTTTAAGGTAATTCAGGCGATATCAATTGTGCATTTATTGGAAGTCGATTATAGGAACTTTCAACACGTTGATTTCTATTGTTCAAAAATGTATTGTATGATTTCTTCTTTGTATTGGTACGTTTTGTTACCTTGTTTGAAGGTTCGTTTCAACTGCTATAGATATGGAAGCGGGTTGAATTCTTTGTTAGCCCTAATTGGTAGTACAATACAATGCAATAGTATATGATGGGATGCTTTGGCTGTGTGTGTGCAGATCAATTATCCCTTCGAGAAGGGTCCTTTGAGTCCTCGGTTCCGAGGAGAGCATGCCCTACGTCGGTATCCTACTGGTGAAGAGCGGTGTATTGCTTGCAAGCTTTGTGAGGCGGTCAGTCATCTTTGCCTTTACCAGCTGTTATGTTATTGCTTTTGTGCAAGGAGATTCCAGTGTTGGAACAAATATCTTCGTGGCATTTCAGAGAAATTTTTTTAACCCTAATTCTGCAATACTTCTCTCATTTTTCTTGGTTTTGCACAGGTGTGTCCTGCTCAGGCCATCACCATTGAGGCAGAGGAACGTGAAGATGGCAGTCGTCGCACTACCAGGTGGAGATCCCCCACAACCTTTGATATTGTAACAATTCATTTTCATTAATTCAGGAGGCTTTATATCGTCTCTACCGTATCCTAAAGGGAGTGACTAAGCAACGGGTCAGAACTGAGGAAATTTTTGTTGCTCAATGGATATAAGACGTGTGTAGCATGTTAGGGCCTGTTATTTGAAAGAAGGAATTTGTAGCATGTGATTATAAGAACAGTGACATTCTAAGATTGTCTAATACTGAGGATTGTCTTAAAGGTTATATGGAAAAAAAAAAATTTTCTATTTGGGGTTGAGACACTTGCGATAAGTTGCTTTATGTGGGCTTAGAGCATCCGGATGCTAACGCTGACTCGCTAAAATTATTCATCTACATTTGAAGAGCCCTTGAACTTACACCCACCCTCAAATGCCTTTCAAACACCAAAAGTGCACATCAAATAGTCAATGGACCAATCACAAGTAGAATGTGAGATATAGTCAACTAAACTTAGATTTGAAGGGCCATTTCTTAACACGCTATGATTGAGGGTCAAGAGGCATTTTTGAAAGGCCCTTTGCATTTTTCATCTAGTTATTGAGTTTGTCAGACTCTTTGAGGGCATGGGTGTGGATGCTCGTATAATTTTTTGCTTATCCCATTCTTGACCCCTCCTCTCCGACACTATCTTGTGAAGTTTAAAGTGTGAAATTTACATTTCGTTTTCTGACTCGCTTCACCAACTGCAGTACCTGCCCATTCCCTGTCTCAGGGATTCTGGAGAGCTCTAAGTGATGCGTTTTTTTGTTTTTTGGTTGCAGATATGATATTGACATGACAAAATGTATTTACTGTGGCTTTTGCCAAGAAGCATGCCCTGTGGACGCCATCGTGGAAGGTCCCAACTTTGAGTTCACCACAGAGACTCATGAGGTGAAGATCCTTCTTCATTGAGCTTTAATTGCAGTCGTCATTGCCTATGCTCTGCCAAATCTTAATTTAACACTGCTTTTGTTAAAATTGCACATGCAAGGTGAAAAATGCACCTGAAAAAATTATGGTTATAAATTTGGATTGTGAACTTCATGGGGTTGGTGATTGCCAACTCTCTTATCATTCAGTTTTTGAAGTTTGTGCTGTGAACTGGCAATCGTCAACTTCCACGTTGTGCAATTTTGCAGTTTCTCTTTTCAAGTGCACATTGCACATGCATTTTTAACGGAAGCTTTTTGAGCTATTTGAGTTTTTTGAGTTTGAAGTACCAGATTATTTTGGTGAAAGCATACGGTATACTGTCCAGTGAGGATATAATAGTCTAGGTTGGCTATGATCCTTGTGGCAATTGTAATCGTGTACCGAAGATCTGCATATTGCTTGGCGTTAGTTTTAATATTTCGTCCTCACGAACGTGTGTTTTTTTACTGGAAACAGGAATTACTTTATGACAAGGAGAAGCTTCTGGAGAATGGTGACAGGTGGGAAACAGAAATAGCGGAGAACCTTCGTTCCGAGAGTTTATACCGCTAATTGCTTTTTACATCTTGTTACGTTGCGAATAAAATACATTGTTGTCGCTTAATAATTTTTTTTTTGTACCCAACATCTTTCCAGTGGAAGTGTTTCAATCTTGACAAAGGCTTTGCACGTGTCTTACTACTTTTAGCTGATTATGAGCAAGTTATTCAAGGTGACCTGTTCATTTAGTTGCCCACAGGTGGGTTTTACGAAGACATATCCTTCTTTCCCTTGTTAGTCCCTGGTGGACATCTGAGCGAAACTAGGATTCTTTAAATTCACGCTGCGTTTAATCGGTGTGGCTTGATTGAGCGACCCATTCTCATCACTTCGTTTTTTGAATACAACAACTTTCATTATTGAAGGTTCTTTTGTACTTTGAACATCTCTATGGTGATGGAGGTTTCAAATTTGTTAGGTCGCTCTAAGTAGCCAAGATGCGGGTGCTTCAATTCCCATTGTCCTTCTCAGGACAGACTGTGAGTCCTAAAACTGAGCACTCATTTGCAACATCTGTAGAAAGCTTCACTTTAAAACAAAATGTGAAAGTTCAACCATGAAAGTCGTTGTATATCCACAATACTTCGTTTTGATTGCTCTCTAGTGGAGGCTCTCGAAAAAATTCTGCATTTTCTTTAAGTCACAAAATTTATGATGGATCTTGACATTGTTATACATCGATCAATATCATCTCATTGATGTTGGAAACAGTTGGCATCTATTTCAAATTGGACTTGAAACATTAGGAGTTAATAGAAAACATTAAATCATCTAATAAAGAAGAGTTTTTTTTTAAAACTTAGTGATGAGCATATTTAATTCTCACTCACTTGAGTTGGCAATATGCATGATTGTTGATAAGTGATTACCGATTTAATACTTCATAAAATGGTCCTATTATAAAGAAATTAGGCGTTAGTCTATTTTGCTACGACTAAGTGATTTGAGCTAATTCACAATTTACACATGTAGAAAAAACAACTATTGTTCCGCTTTCATATGCCATAACATTTTTTTAGCTAGTACTGCAACACACCTTTTGCTTATGCAAAGAATCAACATCTAAACATGGAATTGATAATGTGGAACATGCAGTAATTACTAAAAGAATAATAATTTGTTGACCCGCCAAGCCATCTTTAGTTAGATAGCTTTGATTCTCGAAGAGATTACAATTCCTGCAACTATTCTAGCCTGGGATGTTGATTCCCAAGGGTGAAAGAACTTGAAATACTCAAACAAAAAAAGTTATCTTTAGCCAGCTCATTTATCATCACACAACAATTTATGTCAATGGTTTGAATCAGCAACAACATAATTGGGGTTTTAGGACCACACAACATTCCAACATACGTTTTGCATTCGGACTGTGGGATATGCAATTATACCCTTACTGCACTGTTAAATTTCAAACGATTGAGAGAATTTGTCAATATCATAAAAATCAAAGCAAGTAAGAAGCTTTGAACAAAGCACAGGTCTACACTCAAACTTTATACTCTTTGCACTCCATTGCATATCTCTTCACAACGGTCACAAAATATGCACTTCCAAACACTCCAGTGAAATTTTCATCTTCAGAAGCTTGCATAATTTGAACATATCTTTACAACAAAATCTCATTTCTGTGGAATGCAAAACTTATGAAGTCCTTCGTTCTTGACCTTACTGGATCGGTTAAAAGATGACACCCCCTCACCCAGTGGCTCCACTTTCTATTATCCTCAATTATCATGTCCATGAAAATACGTATACAAGGGTTCAGAATTCGGAAACATAACTTTGTATACACATATATAAACGAGTATTTAAAACAGGAATTCTGGAGACTGTAAACAATGGTAGATCACAAATACTTCGATACATGCGGAGAAATTACATAAGGTGAAGCCCCGGGCTCCCTCTCTGTAAGAACAGCTGCGACCTGCGCTCCAGTACTGTCTAGCTAAGGAGCGACAATTAACAGAGAATTAAGGGTCCAACAGTTATTCGTATATGCAGTGGCATACGGAAAGCTCCCAAAGACAAAAATGGGAGCACATGCATCAGCTACTAGTGACCACATAATTAGTCTCTAAGCCTTGGGCGAGGGCGCCACGGCCGGCGTGGGCGCCACGGAAGGCACGGGCGGCAGGGGCGGCAGAATGGGAAGGCAGATCGGCCCCACGGGAAGCGTGACAGGAAGCAGGAGGATTGAGAACGTGACAGTGAGCGTGATGCAGGGGCCATTGCAGGTGATGGCGATCTTCTTGAGGCCCAACAGGGATTGCAGGAACGTCAGGATGTCTGCAGGAATGGAGATGGTACCCGTGCCAGGGATGATGATGTTCACAAGGTCGGAGAAGAGGACTTTAGGAAGGGTAGTGATGGTCTGAACGATCCCTGGAATCAGAGTCACGTTGTTGCTCGCTCCCGTGGACAGCACAATGGTCTTGTTGCAGAGATTGGTGATGCTGAACGGCAAAGGCCCCTGCGCATCGGCGCCGGAGGCACAAGTGCCCGCCAACACGGCCACCACCATCAGCAGCGCTGCCACCGAGCTCGATTTCCCCGAGATCGCCATGTTGCTAGCTCTTGGTCGATTCGGACTTGAAAATGGAGCAAGAGTGAATGAGATCGATCGAATGCAAGATGACCGGATGGGAATGAGTGAAGAGTGTAGAGCATTGCCATGCTTTTTATACTGCTTGTCAACTGGCCTGGTGTCCCTGCTATGAATTGAAGTTACGAATGGTCTTCTGATCGATATGCATGGAGCTACTAGATGTGCATGAAGGTCACGATGGGCACGAATTGAGTCGATGCACGATGTACGTCGATCGATCTTAGCTCCAGTTTGTCCAGTTACTGACAGTTTGTACAAGGAAGGGCCTTAAAGGGCAAAAGGGCAAAAGGCAGCGTGGTGTTTCTTCGGAGGATCGTGTAACGTGGTTCATTTTCTACTTCCGAATGTTGGATTTTCTGGTATCATCGGTTGGGAGGAGCCTTATCTACGGATATTTCTGGTCAACTTCGTTAAATTGGCGCAAATTTGTACGTGTTAGTCAACTGCTCGAAAAGCATCCTCAGTCGGATCGTTACTGTGGCTCAGGAACGGTATCCTTGGGTTGGGAACTGGAAAAGTCAACCTAACGATGGCTTGTGACGTTTGCTGGCTCGCCATTACTCATTTCGGCTACAGGTCAGAGAGTGAGTATTTGTCCCAGCTTTTGTGTGTGCTTGAGGATGGAACTTTTGCTAGGAGCTTTTAAGCGAGGACGTCTCCTGGAAGGGTGGTGGAAAAATCTAGCGATTTCAATATGCCAGGAAATGGCAACGTACTGTTTTAGTTAGAATCTTGCGATTCCGAGTGTGGATTGCAGGAGGCAATAGAGTTATCTGTAAACGAAAGGGTTGAGTGAGCGTTAGTTTGACTAAAATTTGGAGAAATAAAACCTATTGAGAGAAGTTCTAGGAAATCAAAAGAATGGGTGAGTGTGGACGGTCTAGATATGTATGCCTAGATCTAGGAATGTCCAATACATGTTCTTTTTTGAGGGTTAATGTCACTATTCACTCAGACTGCGGTCCACTCACCCACTTTTGAGGGACTTTATGGATAACTCTAATACGTAAGAACCGCATAGCTAGGTGACTCTCGTGTGAGTAGCTAGCACTCTGACACTTTGTAGTTTCTTTCTCATATTTGCAACCCTTGTAAGATGAAACGACCCAATATAATACGGCAATATCCAAGCGAAAAGGAATTGAAGGATTTGTTTCCAGGATCAGATATATTGCAAGCACCCGTAACAAGAATGGGCAAAAGTGTATTGAGCCTTTATAGCCTAGAATAGGCAACTGGTTCGGAGCATGAAGGGTAGTACTCGTTATAATATTTATGTTCATGGGGCATAGGTAATACAACCATCTCCAACAAACTCTTTAATCATATGGATATATAATGTGTACACAATTGTATCTCTCTTCCAAAACTCAAACTGGTGATATGGTGTAAATCTAAAACTTGACGTAAACATCTAGAAATAAATGCCAATTATGTGTTTTCTTTGCCAATATAATTTTTTTGATGCTTTTATGTCTAAATATGAAATTTCTAATGCTTTCAAATTGTTATTTTGTAAAAAGTACTGTAAGCAAAAAAAAATTAACCAACTCTCAACTCCTCGAACCTCAGCTTTTACTTTTGCTTTAAAAACATTTAAAAGTAATTAAGATACCTTCAACTTCAAGTTCTGATTCAAAGCGAGATTAAATATACTTAATATGAGAGCTCAAGTGCTTTTTATGCTCTCTTTCAATTACTCAAATTTAGAATGTCTCTAGAGTTTCACTGCTAATCTCACAGTTTCCTACAAACCTCAACACTTTCCACCTACTCAAGCTTCTTTTTTAGTATGTTGACCTGCCCAAACTGATGTTTTATTTTGAATGTCATTGATGAGAAAATTGAGACTAGAACTTGGGAATACACTAGATTTTTTATTTTGAGCATTGATGAGGAAAATGAAACTAGAAGGGACACAAGGAGATTTTGTGTGTCCCATATGGGAAATAGCCTGATTTTCCCTGTTATTTCTCTCTTCCAATTACACTTATGAGGGAATGTGACAATGTGGGAAAAAATAGACACTTCCCTCATAGTGTAGGAGGGACTTTTGATGCATAAGGGATTTGCTAAGGGAATTTGAGAACAAATGAATTGCTAAGTCGATATCAGGAGAGAAATTTAAATTCCCATAGACACGTCTAATAGGAAAAATTTGAATCTTATTTACATGTCCATTCCTACAAGAGAATTTGCTTTAATCTCCCATATGTGTCATTAGGGAATTTCAGAGGATCTCCTTGTGGGAATACAATAGGAATCGTGTATGAGATCCTTGTGTTCAAATTTTGGATGTGCCAGGTGTTTGACCGAGTGGATCAGGAAATTAATGACGGCGCGTTGGATTGTCACTACACTAAATAGGTAGATTAGTGTTAGATAATTATAAGATTTGAAAATATTATAGATTTTTACTCTCGACAAAAAAAATTACCAAAGACATTGATTCCAATACTATTGAAAGATCCCCATCTTGACCAATATAGAGGGTAAAAGAATTGGTCAACAGTAAAAACTTACAACATGTTTATGTAAATTAGTGTATTTAACACTAATCTACCTATTTAGTGTAGTAGTAAATCTGTCGTTTTTCATTCCCCACTTTGTGGAAACAGTGAATAGTATCAAAATATTATACTTATATTTCTGTTTTCTTGTGACTAAAACTACTCATCAACATTGACACAACCCATGTGCCTGGCACGGTTTCATTTCTTTTTCATTTATAGTAAGTGAGAAGCGACACATTTCCTACTACACTAAATAGGTAGATTAGTGTTAGATAATTATAAGATTTGAAAATATTATAGATTTTTACTCTTGACAAAAAAAATTACCAAAGACATTGATTCCAATACTATTGAAAGATCCCCATCTTGACCAATACAGAGGGTAAAAAAATTGGTCAACAGTAAAAACTTACAACAGGTTTATGTAAATTAGTGTATCTAACACTAATCTACCTATTTAGTGTAGTGTGTAGATTTGAGGCTCCAGATGGGCATCTGCAAAAAGTGCCAAGTGTTTCTGCCACTTGATCAAATTGATGACGATGCGATTGCGGTGATTCAGAGGGTTGACATGACTCCAGCCATGATTCACGATTCCTGCATGATCCATGTTCATGGATCCTCCTGGCATGGAGATATATAGAGATGACTGCTCTTCCAGTCCAGCTGAAGCCTGGTTAATATTATATTACCGACATCCATTGATTCTCCTCACTACCATAACCTAAACCGGATCAGCAATCAGTATTTGATCAATCTGCCATAATCAACATTGTATTGTTAACAAGTTTGCCTGGATGACTGCCATTTTGTGGTTTATCTAGCTGGATGCCCGTACAAAATATTAATTCCGCTGTGCATGAGATAATGGCTATTGGGTCGAGTCGTGGCCACTCATTATGAGATTATATGATTTTCATGTTCAAAGAATATAGTATGCACATCATTTAAGAATCTTGTTTACAAATTGTTGGACAATTATACTGTATAGCATTCTTTTGTGTAAAATAAATTCTTTTGAATGTACGTGGTTTACACTCGAAAGAACTTCTCATAATTAAAGAGCATAATCTCTACCTGATCTTTACAACTTGATCTCATTTCTCTGGAATGAAAAATTTATGAGTTTGATCTTGACATTTCCAAATCGGTTAAACGATTTCACCCCCTCTCCCTGTGGCTCCACTTTCCAAGTCAATCATCACATGTCCATGAAAATATATACACAGGGGTTCAGACGATGAAAATATGACTCTGTATATACACTGTATATGACTCTGTATATACACAGAGTCTTTTATAAAAGAGTAACTATTATTTAAAAAAAGAATTAGAAATGAGGTGTAAACTGTAAACAAAGGTTTCACATTCACTTTCAGAAATTACATAAGGTGAAGCCCCGGGCTCCCTCTCTGTAAGAACAGCTGCGACCTGCGCTCCAGTACTGTCTAGCTAAGGAGCGACAATTAACAGAGAATTAAGGGTCCAACAGTTATTCGTATATGCAGTGGCATACGGAAAGCTCCCAAAGACAAAAATGGGAGCACATGCATCAGCTACTAGTGACCACATAATTAGTCTCTAAGCCTTGGGCGAGGGCGCCACGGCCGGCGTGGGCGCCACGGAAGGCACGGGCGGCAGGGGCGGCAGAATGGGAAGGCAGATCGGCCCCACGGGAAGCGTGACAGGAAGCAGGAGGATTGAGAACGTGACAGTGAGCGTGATGCAGGGGCCATTGCAGGTGATGGCGATCTTCTTGAGGCCCAACAGGGATTGCAGGAACGTCAGGATGTCTGCAGGAATGGAGATGGTACCCGTGCCAGGGATGATGATGTTCACAAGGTCGGAGAAGAGGACTTTAGGAAGGGTAGTGATGGTCTGAACGATCCCTGGAATCAGAGTCACGTTGTTGCTCGCTCCCGTGGACAGCACGATGGTCTTGTTGCAGAGATTGGTGATGCTGAACGCCGAAGGCCCCTGCGCATCGGCGCCGGAGGCACAAGTGCCCACCAACACCGCCACCACCATCAGCAGCGCTACCACCGAGCTCGATTTCCCCGAGATCGCCATGATGCTAGCTCTTGGTCGATTCGGACTTGGAAAACGGAGCTAGAATGAATGAGATCAATCGAATGCAAGATGACCGGATGGGAATGAGTGAAGAGAGTAGAGCATTGCCATGCTTTTATACTGTTTGTCAACTGGCCTGGTGCCCCTGCTGTGAAGCTAGGAATGGTCTTCTGATCGACATGCATGGAGTTACTACTAACTAGATACAGTATGCATGACGGTCACGACGGGCACGAATTGAGTCGATGCACGATGTACGTCGATCCTGGCTCCAGTTAATCCAGTTACTGACAGTTTGTACAAGGATGGGCCTTAAAGTGGAAAAAGGGCAAAAGGGCAAAAGGCAGCGTCGTGTTGCTTCAAAGGATCGTGTAACGTGGTTCCATGCAACATGTCGCTGAGTTGCTGACTCGCGATCTTCTTCCGAATGTTGGATTTTCTGGTCCCATCGGTTGGGAGGGACGTTATCCAAGGATATTTTGGAGATGCTCAAATAGTGATATACACACTTGGTAATCCAGGAGATAATTGAATCGAAGAAAGGGTGGCATATATATATATATACACTAGTGATACACCTACCTAACTAATTACGTACATCTACCTTGTAACTGCTCCTTGTCATTTATAGCATTCACTGACTTATGCTGGCAATCGGATCCTGATACTATCCTCCCTGATCCAGCTCTGTCGCTCCCTGTTTCGTCAACGAGCTGCGTACTGGATGGACGCTGTTGATGCGTCCCGAGTATCAAAATGTTTATGGTCAACTTCGTTAAATTGGCGATTCAGAGTGCAGAATTGTACGTGTCAGTCAACTGCTCTAAGAGCATCCTCAGTTGGATCGTTACTGTGGGTTAGAGCAGGCCCAGCAGCACCCATTTTTCACTCACAAACGTTATTTGTGGATGATAAAGTATCTCTTTATGGTGTGGAGATTGATATTTGCCTACCAAACATTGCCCATATGGTAAGAGGTGATTCTTGCATCAAGAAATCTGTCCCATTCTCTCACAAGTCCATGCTCCCACTTTATGAACTGCAGTTTAGTAAATTTATCCTCCGCCATTATGATTGTCCCAAGTGGTGACAAAACTAGGAGTTTAAAATTGATTGATGTGCTTTATTTTAGGCACACTTGGTGGTTGTTGTGAGGGAAGTTCTCAATTCTCACACACCATCTTGGATGTGGACTTGGTGCACAATGACGAAATGTTGGGCTTGCTCTTAGGAACGGTATCCTTAGGGTGGGATAGAATTCCCTACATATTATTTGGCTCATTAAGGTGTTTCTATTTTCAACATGAGTCTGAAAGTGGGCTCGTCTACATGATTTTGTATTTTCCACTCCATACTGGCAATGGCGATTTACAGTAAAAAGATATTAAGATACAATTGTCGTATAGCATTGTAATTTAGTGTTTCACAAAAATTCAAATTTAGATCCGTAGTAAAGGCTGGTTAGATTTGGGGCTCGCCTAGATTTCATCCTCTGCTGAGACTTACTTCACACTATAATAAATCCACAACTCCTTCGCATGAAACACTGGCTGGTAGTGTTTCATTTCGAAACACTATCGTGCATGTCAATGTTGTGCATGCCAATGTCACATGACAAAAGTAAGGTTGAGTGGAGTTATCCTATAAGGTTTGTGCCATTCAATTTTGGATGTGCCAACATGGTTGTTTAAATGGGGGCAATGTCTAGGACTGGTGCAAGTTAAGGCCACCCATCAGGACCTGGATCTATACCGGGTGTCGATTTTCAATCTCAGCTGGGTATCAAATGGGCACTGTCTTGACGACCACTTTTGCCAAAAGAAGAAATATGAACCTACTTTTTGCAGCTCCCAATCAAATTTGAAAGACGGTGACCACAACAGAGTAGCCATCTTGCAGTGATAACATATACATATATGTGACAGGTCCCATGCAAGTCAAAAATCAACACGTACAGACTGCTTCAAGGACGGACAATGCAAGTGAGCTCAGATCAGGAAATTAATGACGGCACGTACTGAATTGTAGATTCGAGGCTCCAGATGAGCATCTGGAAAAAGTGCCAAAGTGTTCTGTCACAGTTTGATCGAATTAATGACGATTCAGAATGTTGACATATTCGACTCTGGCCATGATTCATGATTCCCGCATGATCGGGTGCATGATTCATGTTTATTCATCGTCCTGGCATGGAGATGACTCCTGATGCCGACACCCATTGATTCTCCTCATAATCTCAACCGGATCAAGATTACACATTGATCAATCTGGCCCAGAATCGATATTGTTTCATTAATAAAGCAGCCTGGATAATGTATGCAATTTAATAACGTCGCATGTGTCTTAGAGCGCCATAACCGTGACATTCAAGCTCGTCAATAAAAACTATCACAGGTATAGACCTGAGGTCCCAATGTGCCAAAAATTCGCCACTTCAACGCACATTCATACTATTCGTAAGCTCCTGTCCCAGAGAGCAGGCTGACAAACAGTATAAAAGCATGGCAATGCTCTTCACTCTTCACTCATTCCCATCCGGTCATCTTGCATTCGATCGATCTCATTCACTCTTGCTCCATTTTCAAGTCCGAATCGACCAAGAGCTAGCATCATGGCGATCTCGGGGAAATCGAGCTCGGTGGCAGCGCTGCTGATGGTGGTGGCGGTGTTGGTGGGCACTTGTGCCTCCGGCGCCGATGCGCAGGGGCCTTCGGCGTTCAGCATCACCAATCTCTGCAACAAGACCATCGTGCTGTCCACGGGAGCGAGCAACAACGTGACTCTGATTCCAGGGATCGTTCAGACCATCACTACCCTTCCTAAAGTCCTCTTCTCCGACCTTGCGAACATCATCATCCCTGGCACGGGTACCATCTCCATTCCTGCAGACATTCTGACGTTCCTGCAATCCCTGTTGAGCCTCAAGAAGATTGCCATCACCTGCAATGGCCCCTGCATCACTCTCACTGTCACGTTCTCAATCCTCCTGCTTCCTGTCACGCTTCCCGTGGGGCCGATCTGCCTTCCCATTCTGCCGCCCCTGCCGCCTGTGCCTTCCATGGCGCCCACGCCTTCCGAGGCGCCCTCGCCCAAGGCTTAGAGCTAGACTAGTTATGTGGTCACTAGTACGTAGCTGATGCATGTGCTCCCATTTTTGTCTTTGGGAGCTTTTCGTATGCCACTGCATAATTATATGAATAACTGTTGGACCGTTAATTCTCTGTTGTCACTCCTTAGCTAGTACTGAGGCGCAGGTCGTAGCTAGCTGTTCTTACAGAGAGGGAGCCCGGGGCTTCACCTTATGTAATTTCTGAAAGTGAATGTGAAACCTTTGTTTACAGTTTACACCTCATTTCTAATTCTTTTTTTTACATATTAGTTACTCTTTTATACATGTGTATATACAGAGTCATATTTTCATCTTCTGAACCCATGTGTATATATATTTTCATGGACATGTGATGATTGACTTAGAAAGTGGAGCCACAGGGAGCTCGAGGTAGTGTCATCGTTTAACCGATTTGGATAGGTCAAGATCGAACTCATAAACTTTGCATTCCAGAGAAACGAAATCAAGTTGTTAAGATCAGGTAGAGATTATGCTCTTTAATAATGAGAAAAGGCAATATTCATTAAAATGACACAAAATGGTCATTTTGAGACTCCCAACCCTCTATTGCGGTCGTCCTTTCAAGGATAGTTGTTGAAGCCAAAGATAAAGAAAGGTCGAAATAGATTGATTAATGAAATAAAAGAACTAGTAGTTACTTTGAGCTCATTACAATCATGGATAAACAAAAGAAATTAATGCTCATTAAATTGAGACAACTTGCACATTTTGAGACTTCCATACACCAACCCATTCCATTGAGCACAATTGAAGTGAAAAGTATGAAGAGCACACTGATGCCATCTGCTTTGTGGAAGTTCGCACGTATTATTTGATGTATGGGAGCGTGGGAATTTCCAGAACCGTGCTCATGTACACAGGTTTAGAAGATAATGCGTCCTAGAGTATACAAGTATGACTAGTACTAGTAGATGATGATACAGTTATAGACATGAGATATTCGAATATGCCCTTGGCGATATAGGTTTTCAAGAACAACATACGGTGGTACACAAGAACAACCGTACGCTATCAGGGTATCAAATGTTTATGGGGTTCTGTGGGGACAGCTAATATTTATAGTGAGTTAGTGACACAACAGTAAGTGACGTACAACTATTACGGGGAACACATGACCCCATAAGCTAGCCATCCTTGCCTCCACTACGACGATTCTTCTTAGCCTCCAACGCTTCCTCCAACGCTTTCACCTATGCCAGGCCTCGAAGGATAGCCCTCAAGCGAGAATCTCCTTCACGGCGCGGCGGAATGTCGTAGTCCTCGAGTGATCGGGTAGGCCGAGGAGCCTTCACTCGGTTTGTGGAGCGTAGGTTCGGATAGCCGACACCCATCGATCTTGAGTCCTCGGGCCGACGAGCATCACGCAGCACTGGACGACCAGCGACCGAACCGGACCGGACCGGACCGGCTGAGCCAGAAGATGCACCACTCCGCGGCGGACGCAAAGGGGCTGGGCGCAAATTATCCTCGATTCGAGGACACTGAGAACGTTTCGAGGAACGCAAAGGGGCCGGGCGCAAATTATCCTCGATTCGAGGACACTGAACAGGTTTCGAGGAACGCAAAGGGGCCGGGCGCAAATTATCCTCGATCCGAGGACACTGAGCAAGTTTCAAAGAAGGCAAAGGAGCCGGACGCTTGCGACTGCCACCTGAGCGGGCCGGCCCGCTTACAGTTGGTCCAGGTGCAGGAGGACGCACCGGCGGATCTTCGTCATCATCGAGGCGAGGATCCCCAGCGCCACCATCAGGGCCTACATACAACTTCATGTGGGGGGTGGACTCGGTACGCGGAGTCGGCGAAAGAGAGCGACATCGGACTGGCGAAGAGCGCTTCAGCGGCGAAGGGGACCTGACGAGGGTTCTGACGGGACCTCGATCGGGAGGGCTGTTGACGATCCCATCTTCCTCATTCTTCTTCTTGGAGTAGTCCATTGCAGCAGACGCAGCGTCCGTGGCCGAGCAGAGGACGTAGGGCCTTGAATACTTGGAGGGGCCGCAGCTACCTCTTGCAGACTCGGATCCTCCGGTGAACGATGCGCCCGATCCCGACTGCAGACTCCTTGTGAGGAGCTGCTCAGGGGGTACGGTACACCGTGAAACCGGTCGCCTGAGGAAAGAACATGATCAGGGAGGGTGAAGGCATGAAAAGCAACGGCCAGTGGCCCAACACATCATCCTAGAATGAAGGATCTATGTCCCAGATCGAGACAAGCACGAGAGAAGACAAACACATGCAATGAGCATTTACATGATTCCGATTTACACATTATATTTATACAAGGTCGCGTACAAAATTAATGATACAAAATGTAATTACAATTCGAAGACCCAGAGAACGTCACTCCTATTTAAGAAGGCGACCCTGAACTAACGAATCCCCGGGAAGTCGTAAAAATGGCCGGAAAAGGCTAAGGACTGATTGAGCCCACGACGGATGTGGGCGTAGAGAGGATCAGACGGTTCAAGCGGACCACGCCCGATCCGATTATCCTCCACGTACGCACGCAGCCGGCCCGGAGCACAGGAGGAGTGCAGTTGGCGAAGCCAAGGAGCGAGAGACACTACTAGAAAATTCACCGTCCAAATCAACAGAAAAGTGTTGAGGGTTTCTGTTGAATCGGTCGCGTTGAGCGGGTCATTATTCAACAGAAATCTGTTGAAGTTTTCTGTTGATCTGGTCACCTGAAAATAAGGAAAAAAAAAAAAAAAAAAAAAAAAAAAACATTTTTTACTGCCCGGAATTTTCGGGCAGCCCAATTTCAACAACTCCATTGACAATCGGGTTTGAACTCGTGACCTTACATTTAACACTCATCACTCTAACCAATCCATCGCACTTAGAATTTGATGAACATAGAATTATTTTTTTCTTACATAAACACTTACAATTCGATGTTTTGGAATTCAGCAGACTTTGGCGGCCATTTCGACATAGTAAATTAACTTTTTTCAAAAACCTTTGGACTAAGAAAAGTTGGGAAATCAAGTTCAGTTTCATCTCCAAAAATCCGTTTGTGATTTGAAGCCTCCAATCAAAAGTTATAGACAAAAATCAGAGAGGGTGTTTGAAAATATCAATGAAAATATTCCTTGCTACCCCACTCTGAATTTTGTCTATAACTTTTGAATGGAGGCTCAAAATCACAAACGGATTTTTGGAGATGAAACTTAACTTCATTTCGCAACTTTTCTTGGTTCAAAGATTTTTGAAAAAAGTTGTTTTACTATGACAAAATGGCCTATAAAGTTTGCGTTTTAAAAAAAATAAAAATTGTGAATGATTAAGTTAATCCTTAAATCACAGAGGGGGTAAGGGAAAAACCTAGATGTGTTACAGGATGTTACTTTTGCAACTTTGATGAAGTTTGGTCCAAAAGAGAAAATGAAAAGCATGATGTTTTGTAATTATCTATATGGTCAAACTTCCAAAAAGAGTTTTAAATACTCATTTTAATGAATTTAGATTCATTTACCATTTGACATTCACCAAAATTACGTACTAATTCTACATTTAGAATATGGAATTTGGTATGATTAATTAAAACTAAATATTCTATTCTAAAATTTTAAAAGCAAAAGTTTCAAAGGAGAGAACATCATTAGTTTTCCAAAGTAGTAAGTTTTATAACACTAAGACAATATTGAGGTCTATGTCGTTGAAAAATTCCTTACTAAACCTCAATATTGCAAATGAAATGTATCAAACAACACTAGAACATGATCTCTTCCCCCCCCCCCCAAGTTCGACAAGATATTAAAATTTGAAAATATCATTTCCTAACCATGGGCAATCACTGCTATTTGGGTGCGACCAAAATATGGTCGATTGGTCACTTAGGGGTTAATGAGTTCAATTGATTGAATGTTTCAAAAAACCGGATTACTGTGTAGAAACAAAAAGAAGATTCCAAGTTTCTAGCACAGAGAGATTCAAAGAAGAAAGAAAGAAAAAGGTTCACAGATGATTGACTGTTGTCCCATTCAAGTGGATTTATTTATTGGGGTGTCCCTGTGATTGTTTCAGATGGAGCTAAAAGTTAGTCAGCAGCCGAAGTGTGTCAAGATTCACCCTCAATAGCTTTAACCCCTAAAAGCCCGAGGGGTATTGGACAAAACATAGATGTGTTATAATATGTGCCTTCCATATGTTTGATGAAGGTTGGTTCAATAGACAAAATGTAGAGTATCATCTTTACAAATTATCCATACGGTCAAACTTCCAATATAATCTTTAGATCATTTTTTAATGAATTTAATAGCATTAACCGTCGAAAATTTGTATAAATTATAATTTTCAATTTTAGAGTTCAAAATTTAGTATGATTGGTTAAAGTTGGGCTATCTATCCTAAACTTCAAAAAAGCAAGAGAAATGATGGAGGAATCATCATTACTTTCTCCAAATAGCAAATTTTGTAACACTAAGTCAATGTTGAGGTGATCTACTTTGAAAAATTCTCCCGGGTGGAGTTTAACTCGGATTGCCATAATTCAAATTGGGTTGGAAAGTAGACTTGATGCAGTATTTTAAAATATTTTTTATTTTTTCAATTTTTTATTTTTGTTCCGAGCAGCCCGTTTTTCCGGGCAGCGACAAGAAAATGGTCGCTCGGGAGCTTAGGGGTTAATTTAGGGAATATCAAGCTGCTTGTCTTCTGTTGTTGTTTGTCAGGGATGATGAAAGTCTGCAAAATTGCAGTTGTATAATCCAATTACATAAAACACCCATTCTAGTACTAAATGATTACAAAACTCTCATATAAAGTGCAAAAGATTCAAAAGGTTCAAGAATATTCAAAAGATTCTAGAATATTCCAATAGATTCTATAATATTTTGATAGATTCCAGAATATTCTAAAAGATTCCCAAAGATTCCAAAAAGATTCCAAAAAGATTCCAAAAAGATTCCAAAAAAGACTAAAATTTTGTTGATTTGGTCATTGCACTATTTGAGTCAACAGAAAAGTAAGCAGCAAACTATTGACTTTTACAAAAAAATTACAAATCAGTGAAATCGGTCATTGTAGTACCTCGAACAACATAAATCTGTTGAATTTCTGTTGATTTGGTCATGATTTTCTAGTAGTGAAGGTACCTCTGAAGAAGGGCGCCACGGTCAACAGCAATCACGTCGGTTCTGCTCACTCCTTCACAGAAAAGTGTTGAACGAGTCAATTAGTGACCGCCGGTACCCTTCTTAACAGAAATCTGCTGAAAATCTGCTAAAGTGGTCACAGTTTTCTAGTAGTGATCGTCGTCGGAGTCGCTGAGCTCTATATAAGCAGCGGAAGCAAAGTCGTCAGCGATCGCCTTTCCCTTGTCCCGACTCCGCTTTGGAGGAGGAGGACCAGAACAGCTCGGTGGCGCTGCTTCTTCGGATTGCTCAGGAGCAGGAGGAGCAGGAGGAGAATCCATGGCGCGAGTATCCTCGAGTCGAGGATACGGGGCAGGAGAACTATGGGCCGATCGACCTTCTACGGCTCTAGGTCTCTGGGGAGTCCGCTTCCTTGCTGCCCGAGGTTTCTCCGTCGTGAAGTCGGGATCGTCATCCTTGTCGGAAGCTCCATCGCTAGACGAGCCGTCCTCATCTTCTCCATCATCTTCCTCCTCGCTACGCCCGCCAGGAAGATGAGTCCCGTACTCGTCGAACTTCCCATAGTCGTCCTCGTCTTCCTCGTTGCGCTCATGATCCGCCCGGTCACGGTCTTCATCGTCAAGGTCCAGCTCCGCATTGACGTCCTCTATCTGTTGGAGTCCTGCATCACTGGAACGTGCAGGAGGGGGTGATGACTCCTCGTCGCTGGAGCGCAGGATTGCCGCTGTAACGGGCTTGATGTAATTCCCCATGTACGGGGAATTTCCGAACAGGAAGTCCTTCATGTCCAGGCACTTGGCCTTCCGCGCCAGGGATTTGAGTTTGTGTAATCCCACATTCCTGGCGATCCCGTAGTAGTGCAAGCCATACATCTGCAGCATCAGCAAGCGAGTGGTTAGTGATTAGTATGAACAGAGGGCATGCTAAAGGTAGATGAGCTTCGAGACTTATCGTCGACCCGAAGATAGTGGAGTGAGAGCAGAAATCTTTGGGAAATAGCAGTTCAAATGCACAGATGTGAACCAACAACATGCTGTGCAGGCATTAAAACGACTGGAATTATCTTCGAGTCGAGGATAACAGTCCACCAATGGTAAGAGGCACTACCTTTGCAGCCAGCATGCACTTGGCACCCGTGTAGACGCCGAAGAAGTTCTCCCCCGGAGAAGCAAAGTTCTGGATGATGTCCAAGTAGAACTCCATCCGCAGCTCGCTTGAGCTCGATCGAAACTTGGACTCGTGGTTCTCGCGGGGATCATTGTAGTAGGCGATATTGGATGCAACGTACTCAGGCTTGATGAGCCCAGGAATGTATGACGGAACATCTCGCTGATAAAAGAAGTGGAGATTAACGGAGGGCAGCGCAGCCTGCCGAATCGGAATGTCATACAGCCGCTCAGCTTTGCATGCCTTGTAGACGGACTGCTTGTATTCCCAGTCCTTGAAATGAACACCGATGAACGCAGCCGCCGCTGCGTCATCCCATGTGTCCGCCGTAATCCAGAGCCATATTTTGAGGTCCTTTATTGACGGATCATTCATCTGGTGGAGCTTCTCGAGGAATGGCATAACCGGAGCCGGAGCGACAGGGTTGTCGGATTTTTTGTGCTTCGGAACATCCCGGAGATCCGCAATCCCCAAGCTCAGAGGCCTGGTATTGGGAGCGTAGTCCCACGACGCTGGATTCATGACGAACGCCATGGACGGTCTGTCATGGGCACAAAGTTGAATCTTGCCGGTCTGCTTTGGTACGTGTTTCTTGAGCGAAACGAAGCGACTGAACATGTCTCTCAACTCTGTGAATTTCTCCCCCATCTCGTCCGCCCGCTGGTTGACCGCCTTGTTTGTCCGGCGCATCGCGAAGTAAGTTTTGCTGGGAGTGGCGAGAAGAAAGTCCCATGTCGCAGAGGAGAAGAAGCACGACTTCTTCCAGTCTCTCCATTTCTGCCTGTCGATGTTGCCGTCGTCCTTCATAAATGTGAGGGACTTGTCAGCATTCACCAACTCCTCCAGAATGACCTTCTTGCGCTTCCGGCGCTCAACCCACTCACTAGCACAGTAGTTGTCCAGGACCGGCTTTTTCGATTTCAAAACGGAGACTTTGGGGTAAGGCAGCGTTCTATTGGAGGTCCTCCCGAGCAGATGTTGCACGTAAGTCTTGAGGTCGTCGTCTGTGAAGTGCCCCATATGCTTGAAGAACTCGCGCTTCAACTCGTACCTTTTCTCTCCGCCCTTGTTCTGTTTGTAAGGCAGGGACGTATCCGGATTGACGATGTCCCCGTCGGTGTACATGGTCAGAAAACTCTCCCACATGGCGTAGTGGTCGTCTTCCAGCGCCATGATCGTGACCTCATGTTTGATATCAGCGATCCCCTTCACGTTGTTTCCTTCTTTGTTGGGATTGATGCTCTGAAATCGACTGAGGATCATGGTCACGAAGGTCTGCAAAACAGTCAAGACCATATCTGATGTCAGAGGCAGACATTGATGTGATTATCCTCGAGTCGAGGATAATGGCTCTAAGTTTGAACTGCAGACCGCTACTCTCAGGAGCACATCACGAGATTACGAACAGTTAGGAAATTATGGGTATAATGATATGAATGTTTGGAATTTGAACTATTCAACGAAGAGCGGGAGGCCTTATCCTCGAGTCGAGGATAATTTATCATACAATGTGATAGTGTATACCTGCCACTTATGTGGTGTTTGGATCGCCTTGTTCCCTCGGACCCGCGCCTCTGCCCCATTCATGGTTGGCCGTTCGAAGTGTATCCAGATTAGACGACCGCTGATGATCTGGTTGCCCCATGTTGGTTGGGCGTGTTCGAGGTGATTGGTGGTGTTATAGAATTTCGAGATTTTGTGCAGCTTCAGCGGGTCCAATGTCCAGACGATGTAGGCATCCCACGTTCTGAGCTCTTCACGCCACTTCTCGTCACAATGCCCTCGCTGCAGCTCCTTTGAAGCTGTAATGCTGTACTGCCCGTCAATAATCATGAATTTGCCAAGCTGGATGTCCTCCCATTTGGCAGGTGGTTTCTTTAACAACTTCATGTCATTGTCGACGGGAGTGAGGCACACGACCTGCCGCTGCTTGGTGTCTGCAAGTTGAAGGAGATTATTCTTGCACGTCTCCAGCATATGCTTCTCCAGCTTTCGGATGATGTACTCCTCATGTGCTGGAAAGCATTGGTTGATGGATACTGGGAATTTTGCTTCCTTGCCAAAGATGTAGCAGTCACCGTGCTGCTCCCAGAACTCTTTGTGTTGTTGCGCGAACTTCAGGTACTCTGCTGCTGGCATTGGCTCTTCGGTAGGTCTTCTGTCCAGCTCCGTCAATGCGGAACCCGAGCTACCAGCAGTTGAGGGACGTGCGGCATTTGTTGAATTCCTCCTCTTCTTCCTCACTTCAACTGCCGGAGCATCTTCGGCCGTTGACACTCGGGGATTTGAGCGGGCTCTCTTACCCCCACTGGCGCAACTACCTCCACGTGGTGTTCCCGACTGGGATCTGTTTTCATCGCGAGATTCTGGGTCGCGGGGTCGCCTTTCTCGGATTGCTGAGGCGGGCGTTCTCGTTGATTGTCTACCCGCGTGTTTGTCCAGGGACATCCATATCTGGTTGAGCTTTCGCGACAGGATTGTTGCTTTAGCATTTTTCCATTCGCTGAATTTCTCGAAGGCCTGCTTCAATTCTGGCGTGGATTGGCTCATGGAAGCGCTGAGGTCGTCCATGTCAAACCTCGGCCCATGCTCGTGCACTTTGATGACTAGGGAGTGGAGGTGAGATTTACTCCTGCCGTTGTCATCCATTTCGTTGAGGGTGATGACAAGGTAATCGCTGTGGTAGGAATCGACTATTGTGACCTTCTCATTGTTGTTCCACACTAGGAATCCGGGTCCTCCTTTCTCAAGGTGCTTCAGGTAGACATATTTCTTGAACTGGCTGACCCCGAATGTCCAAGCTTCCACGCAGTCTTTGAATTTCCACAGAGTTCCGTGGGTGGACTCCATCTTTGGTGGGATGAAAGGCTTCGACTCAAATGGATTCTCAAATGGCTCCATGTATGGAAGAATTGAGGAATAGTCATAAGTGTCCACTTCAGCCATTGGAATAGTCTGCACATGACATTGGTAATACGGTTTGTTAGTGGTCGTGTTGATCTATATTATCTTTGACCCGAGGATCGGTTTTGTGTTCGGGATGCGTTTGGTGTGGTAGGATATGTGGACTTTATCTTCGACTCGAGGCTAAACTAGTCTGGGTTCACTATGGTTCAGCTGAAATCATTGTTAGCATTGCGGACTCGGTTATGCGTATCCTCGGGTCGAAGATATACCGCTTGCGTTGTCTGGAATCAGGTTTACTGTTGTATTTCCGGGATATCTTCTGCGCAGTTGATGGTTGATATCTTGGAGCCAAGGATTTGACGCTGTTATCTTCGGGTCGAGGATATTGTTTTACAACTCCTGTGACTCGGTAATGGGTTTGTGAATGCCGGCGCATGGTACAGGTGTGGAGAATTATTTTTATCGTGAATTTCGTCAATCTACACGGGACTCTTTATATCTTCGAATCGAGGATAACCGTGTCGGATTTTATTATTTGAAAAGTGGATTTCATTTAGGGCAGATAGTTGTGATCTGTCATTGACAATTATCCTCGACTCGAGGATATCTTTGAGGTTTTTCGCGCGGGGAGTTACGTTTGTACTATAGTTTCTGCTTGCGCGTTGTGTTATTTTATATTTATCTTCGGGTCGAGGATAATTGTATGGGCCGGGATGATAATTTCTTGTTCAGAGTGTCATACATTTTAAAATTTCATGTCTTGATTTGGTTGGTTGATTGTTATCTTCGAGTCGAGGATAATTTTGGTTTGTGATTTGTATTGGTTTTGGTTTTCGTTCTGATATGCGCTAGTGGTATTAGGATATATCCTCGAGTCGAAGATAATTGTGCGGGATTGCAATAGCGTTATCCTCGTGTCGGGGTTAGATTTCTTGAAGTCAGTAAGACTTATCCTCGAGTCGAAGATAAATATCTTCGAGTCGAAGATAATTATCCTCGAGTCGAAGATAATTATCCTCGACTCGAAGATGATTATCCTTGAGTCGAAGATAATTATCCCCGAATCGAAGATAATTATCCCCGAGTCGAAGATAATTATCCTCGAATCGAGGATAAATCTCCTCGAGCCGAAGATAATTATCTTCGAGTTCAGGGCACTTGCACGAATTTCGAAGATAATTACCTGCCTATAGTTCATGATGTATTCATTGTATTGATATGGAAATCTGGTAGCTTTTACAAAAAATCCAACATTCTAAAATGTGAGGAGTACCTCTGAAAACCTCGGTGCTGGTCGTTCAAATTCTAGCTCTCTCCGGTGCAATAATTCAAAATCCACCTCCACTTGGAGAAACCCTCGTGCTATGCTAAAGCTGTCAACCCAATTATATCACAAATAAGGAACAAAGCCTGCCAGAATTTCATTCCCAGAATCTGAGTTCCTTTTAATCTTTGCCACTCTACAAAATCGTCAATAAATGAAAAATTATATGTCTATAACTGAATATGACTAATTGATTCAAGTTTCAAAAGCTTCGCTTACTCAAAGTCTCCTACACTGCTTCTGAGTTGATTCCATGGTTTGCAAATTTCTAACCATATTCTAACAAAATTCTAACAATTCTAACAGTTCTTAAAATTCTAACACCTTTGAAAATTAGAACTGTAAACCCTAAAGAAGCAGAGAAGCAAAAACAAACAAGACAAGGAAGCAGACAAGCACAAACCCTAAAGCAAGCAGACAAGCAAAAACAAACAATGGGAAGCAAGCAAGAAAATAAACCAGAACAAGGAGGGTTCAATTACCTCAGGAAGCTGGAGCAGGTCCACCTTGAACCGCACACATCCACAACAACAAAAAAGAGGAAGAGAGCTTCTACTGCCAAGCAAGTCACTGTACTACAAAACGCCCAATCGCCCAATTGCCAAATCGCCCAATGAAAATGTACAGAGGAGGAGCGCGAATCCACAATGAAGATGTACAGGGAGGAAGAAGAAAGTGTGGAGTCACGCGAGTGAGAAGAGGAGCGTCACACGGCGGGGCAGAGTGAAGAGGCGACGGAGGACACAGAGAAACAAGCAGAAACCCTAAACCTTGCGGGTTGTCTGGGGAGAGAGACGACCTCCCAACCGCAGCCCGCACCAGGAGGCTCGGCTCGGCAGGAGGCTTGGGTAGTTGGTTCGGCTCGGCAGGAGGCTTGGGCGGTTGACTCGGCTCCGAACCTTGGGCGGTTGGCTCGGCACCGAAGCTCGTGATTTAGGCAGGGCACCGAAGCTGAGGTGTTAGGGTCGGCACCGAAGCTTGGCTCCCCAGCATAGGTACGCCAAGCCTATAAAGGCAATGCTATTATTTTTAACCCCTAAATGTCCCAACATCTAGAAACTGGATGACGAACAGATTCAAAGTCTTGCAACTTTCTTAGAGAACCTCGCATCTCTTTCATCCAAGTCATATTTCTATGCCTATTAAATTTCCCTGTTCCTATATCCCCCGGTGGTCTTGAATGCGAGACCCCTGCGAGACACTGTTCTTGGCCCCCCTTTTCTGAAATTTCCATTTTGGGCACCGAGACCCCATTTTTTGGCAAATTTTTTTGCAAAATTCGGGCCTACGGCCCTAGATTACCCTGGCGGCACCTATTTGGGAATAAAAAACCATTGGAGGAGGGGGTTGTTTTTTAAGGTGGGCCCTGACAAGGACAAAAATAGGGGGCACTTTTGTCCCCATTCATTCAAGTCCACCGGGGGATTTAGTGACTTCGATTAAATTTTGTACCAATTGCAATAAATCTCTTACGATGGAGAATTGATGATAATATTTGAGAGGCCTCTAAAGGTAATAACGTCAAACTTGTTGCCTGGATATAATCCCATAGAATTGGTATACAAAAAAAAGTTACAGATTACACATCGTGGATTTAACCCGTACGATTTGATTCAAAAATACTATGAACAATACTTTATTATAAAAGTTGAAAGGTGAAATAAGATATGTACTCTAAATTTGAATTTTTTTGTTTTTATTTTTTTTCCTTCTCTGTTTTACCCTTCAGCGTATTGATTGAACACTATTATCAAAGATGTGTTTTAAAATGTTTGATGAAAAACAAAAATGGAGTTGATGTACAAAGCAAAGTTGTAATTGTCAATATAAAGAGACATGTCTGTACAGTTGGATTCATCAAAATTATTCTCAATATTTTTCAATTAATTTTGCACGGTTTTTGCTTGAAACTTAATTAAAAATCCCAAGAAATAAACAAAAATTGAAAAATATTGTAATGAGATTCATTTGGAATAACACGCAGTACAAAATGGTAAGGTCTCCATTGTTTGACTATAATTATAATTGAAAATGTGTAAGGTCTCACTTTGTGAACTAAAACTGAAATTTCACAGAAACTACTCGAGGAACTTCGTTTGTAATTTTTTGAAAATTCACGTCATCTTATTTTGAAGATACATACTGTACAAATGGTACTTAACTAGCACAAGAATCAAGAGACTTTTGGATGGATGAAAAATATCACCGTATGTGGTGAAGGGACGTGTCTGAATTCATACAACGTCTAGAAAATGAAGGTTGGCGCGTCAAAGGGTGCACCAATACTAATAAAGGTAATTCTATCAAAACCAAGGTGAAAAACAAAATCTTAAATTCTATTTGGAATTATTAGACACGTCCAACCATTTTTCACGAAAAAATATAGATTCTAAGCCTTTGAACTTTTTCATACAACCTCGCGTCACTAATTAATATCATGAAAGTCCCTTTCTTAGTGTATTTCTTGCGACGTAGATCTGTTGATAGTTTTCCAACATTCCTAAATGCCTATATGTGTATTCATTTATGATTTAATTTTAGTATGCCTAATGTATATATTATGTATATTGATGACTTAATTAATCCCCATTTTAGACACATAGTCATGACATAATGGTTAATTTTTGGAGCAATCCACTAGGATACGAATTTAATCATTAAATTACCAATTCTTATTTTAACTATTTTATGATTTAATAATTCATGTTAAATTTCTGTTCCAATTTAGAGTGTGTAATAACTATAATATTAAGTGAAGCAAGTGGGTGTCTGAGTGGAATGGTCAAGTGATATTATTAATAACATAGGATGCTTAACCCCTAAACGTCCTCACCTATGTCCAATTTACGGAGGTTTGCAAAGTAGCATAAAAGTTATACAATTTGAATTTTAGAGTCTATTTATACAGTTACATCTATAATTGCTATGGTTCATATTTTTCTAAAACACGTTGGAACATAAACAAAATAAAAAATAAAATTGAATTCAATTATGAAAAATATATTGAATGACAGTATGTGGATGAAATTTTTTGTGATGGGTTATAATGTAGTACTGTAGGTGTACTGATTTTTTGAGACATTTTTGATGCTTGATTGTAAGAGTTTTATTTTTCAACAACACTTTCAGACCAAAAACTATTTCTTTTTTGATCGGAGCACGCATACATGAAGTGAACTTCCCATTTAAAAATTCAGTTAAAAAATTCACACTGCTAAAAGTGCATGATGGATGTGAAACTATAGATGAAATCTGTACATCATGCAAAATATGCATGGTTTTAGGGTTAGGGGTGCAAAATAATTTCAAATAATACTCATAGAATATACTAAGTATGGGTATTATTTTATATCATAGAATAATCGCATTTGGCTTCATACCCCGTAAATGAACCTTTCAATGCATATGATGCAACAAAACATAAATATAACATAATTATAGTGCATCGATTAAAGCACAATAGATTAACTCCTAAACGTCCACACTTTAATCAATTAACAGATGCAAATCGTTATCACGTTTGCTAAACAAATTTTAACTTCTAGATTTTAGTATTAAATATTGATGGTAATATTAGTGAATCAAACCGAATGGATGGATTGGAATTTAAGATTCAAAATCTAGAAGCTTCATTTGTATATCAATTCCAAAATAATCTTCTAAATAGTCATTTAGGATCATTTTTCTTGCAATGCCAATTCCATGGACACCGTAGTACCCTTAGACGTTAAAGTTGCTTTTCGAAGTTCAAAATCTAGAATCATCTATTAATACATACAAGCCTTGTTTAGAAGGGTTCACTATAGGCATTTATATGGGTTAAAGAAATAACTTTTCGTCTTGTTGACTCTAAACTATAAAAGTGTTGAATCACAAAATAAGTTGCAAATTTATTAGGTGAAGAACAACTTCCCATTTACAGCTTAAATATTACTCTAAAATCAATTCAGCTGAAATATAACTCTTAGAAAAATCAATACTCTGAATTTTTTGAGTTTGACAATAATTCTATATGTTTTTGACCTAAACCAAAAATATTCATTAAAAAGAATTCATTTGAGTATTATAGAATAAGTACAAAATTTCAAATGGTATTTCATTAAAGTACACAAGGTTCTTCCTGGTTGTCCTAGAAACGTGATATACATATGCAAGCGATGAAATTATTCCTTTATTTTGTTCTTCTCCCTTAACTTGATCAGCCAAGCACTTTGAGACTACCCTAGACGCTGGACATCTTATTCAGTCTTGATTTGTGACTGCACGCGGTGTGCCTTTCGTTCTTCGATCGCATACTTCTACACAATTGTTTTTAGCAAAATACATAATGAAGTATAGTTAAATAGGATCATTATTTAGAGAGGACAACAACGTAGTGACAAACCGCCAAAAAATTAGATACTTCTCACCTAAACATTCATTTGATGATTTTCATCCAAACATTAATGATTTTCATCCAACCATTAATGATTTGCATTCATGATGCATCCCCCTCCTACAAGTACATCGAGCTCAATCATAGCATATGCATGAAGTATATCTTATGTACGTCATGACTGTACTCTTATCATATGAATAATGAATTATCATATGAAAGATTGAAGTAAGGACATGATTTAGGGTAATTAAGTACCTAGGATAGTGCTTATGAATTTCACCATCATGTAGTGCTATTTATAAATTATCACCAATTATGGGAAATTTCTTACAATATAAACATTTAGGTGTCTTACTTATTTTTACAAATTAAATTGAAGACAACGATGACAAATTATTGAATCCTAAGTAAATTAAGTAACAAACCGCGGGATATGCAATTGCACATTCCGCTAAAGGGGCAATTAACATATATGTTGTTCAAATTTACAAATTTATATTAAAGAAATTTAAATTTTGATTTCTTCTAGGAAAATAATTATCAACATAATAGATCACCACGTTCACCCAAAAAATGTGGGGTGTCTTTTATACAAAGTAATTTTAATTTGATATGAGTAATGTTTGGTTTTTTTAAACCAATATTTTGGAATTCTAGATATATTCATAGGATATAGGTGTAATACACCTTAATGAACCTAAAATAGTAAATTATTTTACTATATATATATATATATATATATATATACATAACTAGAAATTATATATAGATGAAATGTATAGATTCCGAACGCGAGACCCTATCAGCAAAGGTTCCAACAATTAACCGTATGACAATTATGAAAGTATAACGTTTTCGGTCATATTTATTGAATAAGTAGCATTTTATTTGTACTTTATAAAATTTGGGTTATGAGTTATTATATGTTAACTTTGTAGCAGCTAAGAACACATTGCAACTGACATCAGCATTCTATCACATGTCACATGCAACTCAAAGTATGTTGGACTTGAATAATAGTATGTCGAATTAAATTTTTATCCCTTGAAACCAAAGATGTTCATCGCGATTAGTATAGTCTGAAATAATTATAGTTTAACCCCTTTATGTTCTCACTCTTTTCAAACTTGGCAGATTTAAAAAGATACATAACAAAAAGCAAGTAAGACTGAGGGATATTTTGTCTTTGATGAATGAATAAAAGTTTACATAATTAATAATGGATTCTATCCATACAATTACTTTGGCAATGGCTATCACCGATATTTTTGTATTATATTACGAACTTAAAATGTAACGATCGTTTGTAACAATTACGATTAGTACAAATAAAATATTGACAATCTAATAATGAATTTTTG
Organism: Pohlia nutans; assembly: GCA_022496805.1. Lineage (NCBI taxonomy): Eukaryota > Viridiplantae > Streptophyta > Bryopsida > Bryales > Mniaceae > Pohlia > Pohlia nutans. Next base: position 11,590,429 of record CM040091.1, on the reverse strand, counting down.
GGGTTCGGATGGGTTCAAATGTAGTAGTCTAAGTGTAGTAATGTTTGGCGTTTTTTACGTAGCATATAGTAGGTAGTTCACTTTTTCAAGAGCACTGTTGGAATAAAATCTTCGAAATGAGTAGTGGAGCAGCACAACGTGAAATGAGGCATTCAACTTGCACAAGTCATCCTGTTTCTAATGGGACCACACATGCATAATCCAACTTCCCAGATAAGTTTGAAATAAAAATTTCACACTGGAAGAAGTGCATGATAGATGAGAATTTGAAATTCAAATTCGTTTATCATGCAAAAAATGCATGGTTGGGCGGTTAGGGGTTAAATACAACCCATTGAACTAGGTAATTTAGCAATTTTATCAACCATGTGCTTATGACCAAATTTACGAAAATCAACGTAAATAAATAAGTTTCTATTTTTATACAAATTATAAATGAGTATTAGTGACGCACTATATATTTTTTCGTATATGATGAATCTTATGAATTTAGTAGTATAGACATGATTGAAAAATCATACTATAATATAATGTATCTACGTAAGTGCATGAAAAAAAAAAACTTTCTCATGCGATTTGTCATTGAATTATATTAAATGTAATACTTCTTTATACCTATTTCCGTACAACTATATGGATGTGTGTGTATCATATTCAATCCAAAATCCAAAATTAGATTTGGAATTGAATAGAATGATGGAGAAATAATACCCATCAATGTAAATGCATTCAAGTGAGAGTGCAAGGTACATGCACTAGAGTTCCAAGTGTTCTCAAGGGTATTGTATGTACGTTGGATGAATGGCGGCTCACATGAGATGGAAATCATTTCAAGTACTCTCCTTCTTCCACATTTCAATATTTGAATGTGTGAACTTTTTCTCATTCCTCATTCACTCCTTCCCTTTCCTCATTCATCTCCTCCTTGTTTTTCTTTCTTGACCATGGGTTCTAGTCACCCAACCCATGGAGTTTGTCTCTCCCTTCTCGTCCTCACTCTTTAGGGGAATTAACAGGGTTTTTGTGGTTTGTTTACAGTTCAGATGCATGTCGGAGGAAGAGAAATCTTCCTCCTCATCCATTGTTGCGAGGGATTGTTAGTAGCGCAGATGATTTTGTGTGGAACTACCACTGTGGCGAAGAGATGGCACAGTTGGAAGCTTTTTCTGGCGTTTCATATGCTGAAGTGGCAGGAATTGTGAACCGTCCTTCCACAAATTTACTTCGTGGAGTGGCGGTGATAAGAAAGGATTGCGGGTGCGTGCAACTTGACTTCTGTGATTGTGCTCCCACAAATTCGAATGGTGGTGGGACCAAAGAAGTGATCGAGATATCATCAGACACATCTTTCTATGTGACGGCGGAAGGTGGAGAATCGGATGCGGCATCGGTGGGGAGCAATCGCCAATTTTAATTTTGAGTTTTGCAGCACCGCCCGGTTACTTGGTTTTTGTAAGCGGATTTGGTTTTGCTCTGCAGTGGCACTAATAGTTTGTTTGACATAGCGGCATTGTGACTTTGAAGGGACCAAATTTTTAGAATTCAGAAAGATCATAATTGATGACTGTAAAAATTTAGGTGGCCAGCTTGCTCCTCTGACCACAGTGAAAGTCAGTGGCTTGTAATCGTTTTTTTAATATAGTAACCTGCGAGTTGCACAGTGGCGGAGTGCTTTGCATTTATGTGCGAAAGTCGTTGCGAATTCACTGTAGACTACGATGCCGTTTTGGAAAGGCATCCAAGACGGCGGAAACTTTGGGCGCTTCCTCATTCTCATCTCTCCCGCGCATCCTCATTTTGTATTTCCTCTCTCATTTTGTAGCCTCCTCCGCCCTCTCGCCGTAGTTGTCTTTCTTGCATGCGGACTCTCCCTCTTCTTCTTGCTTGTATATTGTAGACGTGTTGTGTGCGCTATCGCGTTTTGGAAGCGCTCCCAATGTAAGTTTTGATGTCTTTATGCGCCGTGTTATTTTGCTGTGTGTTTTGAAGACGGTGTAGGGTGCGACAGGATCTTGGTTATGGATTGTTTAGCATTACGTTTGAATGTGCAGTTCAATGCTTATGTGGTTGATTGAGTAGTTCAATTCAGTGGTTCAATCTGTAGGTTAGTGGTTTTCTGCATTCAGTGCTTGAGTAGTTCAGGTGCTGGGGTGCAAACTAGGAGAGTGCACATTGCAGGGATTGTTTTCTTATTCTTTGAGTGTATGCTTTCTTTTTAATTGTGCATGCCATTGCTTATATCCCAAGCTTGCGTTGGCTATGCAAATTGGCATGCACTGTGATCCAATGCATTGAAGTGGATGCATATTTAATTTGCAACTCGGAATTGAATGGAATTGAACTGTTCATGTGTTCCATCGTTTCAAAGCTTGATTGGTTATGTTATCGTCGACTCGAGGATAAGTCGACTCTTTATTCGGTACCTTTGTACTGTTGCAAAATGGTTTATCTTCGACTCGAAGATAAAGTGTATATATTCCATAACAAAACATATATTTAGGAATACCATTGATGTCAGACCGGGACACTTCAGTCACAGAATCCATTATCCTCGACTCGAAGATAAGTACAACAGAATATACGAGAGGATGAATAGAGAGTTAATTATCCTCGTGCCGAAGATAAGTACATTAGAATATACGCTACGATTTATTGAGATATAATTATCCTCGAGTCGAAGATAAGTACAACAGACTATACGATAGAACTTATAGAGACACGGCTATCCTCGAGTCGAAGATAATTTCTGAATATATTTACAGTTATCTCATATACCAGTGTCTCCTAGATAATTCTGATTGAAATAATAGAACTGATGCACATATCCTCGACTCGAGGATAAGTCACGTCTGGTACTCAAAAGAACTGTGATATGCGAATACATTTATCCTCGAGTCGAAGATAGGCACACTGATAAGAACTGTAGGTAATACAACACGCACGTAAGTAAACGAGTACTATCCAGTAACGTTCATGTGACCGGCACACTTATCTTCGAGTCGAGGATAATAAGAGGGGTTCGCCAAAGGACATGACACATACATAATAAGTTATTCTCGAGTCGAGGATAACATATTCGTATCTTCAATGTCTGATTGTTTCATTCGTCTGATGCTCCGCATTGGACAGTACCTGAAGCACTCAAGGACTAGTTATCCTCGAGTCGAGGATAAAGTTGATTGGGACATCATGTACGCCGAACTATAAACTAGAAGTCCAGACATGACCTACACGTTATCATTACTATCCTCTAACCATATCCTCATGTCGAGGATATGGATCATTTTGATACACGTAGACGCTGACTCTTCTTACAGACAAGAAGTACGCCTTCCGTCTTGGGCAGTCTATGCACCAATTTCGGGGTGAATGAAATCTGGTAGAGTTTGTTGCGCAGCTATCCTCGACTCGAGGGTACTTACTATACACGGTGTTATAATATGCGGACATCCAAGCCCATATGCATTACAGCCAATAGCATTATCCTCGACCCGAGGATAATAGTTTGTACAACATTCACACCATTACAATGCAGCTGACAGTCTGATACGTGGTATGTCTTCTGACAGAATGGAGACGGTTGCGCATCCACAGTTGGAGCTAAGGGTGCCAACCCTGCCCCTAGGCGTGGCACCATGTGAGGGCGTTCCACGTTCATCATGGACCACGAGGGGCGTTACGATCACCAATGCGGATGGGATCGATGTTGCAAAGGGTATCTGCCATAGTGTTGATCCGAAGCTCGCAATTGACACTGACGGTTTGCCTCTCGGCGATGAGCGCGTAGCGATTCACATTGCAGAATCACTCGTTGAGGAGGAGGTTCCGTCAGTATGGATGTGGTCTATGCGATCTTGGCATATCTCCAGGGTCTTCCTCAATGGAGCGAGCTTGTACGACCACGAGCAAACAGCCATATATACGGCAGAATTAAATGCATCGAGGAGGCGTGTGCGGAAAGGGGTTAGGCCTTATGAGACCACACGCGAGAGAACTGATCCCGCTACCCCTCCCAAGAACGACTTCTTACTTTCTGCCCAGTCGATTAACGCTCTGTCGAGCAATGTCTGTTGTCCTTTAAACTGCGTGCAGCCGTTTCCGCGAACAAAGATCCAAGCCCTTTGCACCCAATTATATATAACTGGTAACGTATACTTCCGAAAGCATTTGTTGCTGGAAGTGCACCGTCAAATTCACCGAGATACGAACGGCAAAGACATGATTACCTTGGAGGGAATTGAGGTGTGCCCTACAGCATGGTGTCTCATTCATTCGGTGTCGAGAGCTACATACCATCGTTACAAGGGCCGAGCAAAATCTGGTGTGCACCTGGAGCCGCATGGTAACCTTGGAACAAAGAAGCCCCGCTTGCAAACATTGCAAGCCACTGCCACTCTTCGAACGTTGCTCGAGAACTCCGCAGATCAGATGCCTCACAAGTCCAAGACACTCCCGTCTGGTGAGAAAGTCGTGTCCATGTGTCTCCCGTCCTCCTTTCGGTGGATCGAGACATTGCCTTTGATCAATGAGGTCAACGCGCGCTTTGATTTGCCGAATGTGTCATCCAGCGGACTGAGTAGAATTCGTAGCGAGTCTTTTCGTGAATTCGCACCCAAGGCTCGTGGGGATAGTTTTTCTCGATGTGGGACCTGTGATAGGATTAAACAGCTCCGTTCCGCTTGCACGTCAAGGTCTCGTGCGTCCCTTCTATGGACTACGAAACTCAAAGCGCACATAAATGAACAAAGGGCTCACAGAGAGCTGTATTATGGTAATAGGGATCAGTCTGAGAAATTCCCGAACAAATTACTTACCATCATCCATGACAAAATGGACCACTCAAAGACTGCCTCGCCGCATTATTCTCACAAGAGCAAGGCAGTTGATTCCTTCATGAAGTTGCCGGTTGCGGTGACTGGAATGATTGCGCATGGCCACGGAGACATTAGATATGCACATTATGGCCTCGACATTTATCCGAGTGATTCGAATCATACAGTGGGTTCAATTGCCCAATTACTACGGGATCTGGAGAAGCCGCCGAAGTATTCAACACGGGAGTTGTTCACTGGAAGTAGGTCTTTTGATCTCTCCGAGGCCTTGTTGCTCGGTTCGGAGATTTGCTTGGAATCCCTCCCTCCTCCTCCAAGGGAGCCGGTCATCGCGGAACTACTCCCTCCCACTTTAACTCTTCAGCTTGACAACGCGTGTGGGGACAACAAGAATCGTTGGGTCTTTGCATTTTGCTCCCTCCTTGTACACAAAGGTGTCTTCCGCGAGATATTCATCAATTTTCTCATCGTGGGGCACACTCATGATGACATCGATGCCCTCTTCGGTCGATGGAGCCATAGATTGCGGGAAAATGACTACCCCACGATTCCTAAGCTCATGAAGTCCTTCATGGATGCTGAATCTCAGCCTGTCATTCCGCACCTTATTGAGGAAGTACCAAACTTCAAAGGGTTCGTTGAAGGGTACTTGTGCACGGGTAATGATGCTTTGCAAGGTCATACCAATGCTCAACAGTTCAAGTTCTACAAAGATTCCAACGAGTGGCCTTTAATGCAGTACAAAATTCTTTGTACAGACAGCGACTGGTTGCCCAAGGAGGGTGGGGGAATTCGATTGTGGAAGGAGACTGTAGATGGACGTCCAATGGTACCCAGTGGACAGCCTCGCGCACTGGCCCCGAATCAGATGCGATGCCTTGATGAGATTTGCAAAGGCCTCGATGGATTCATTGCTCTATGGGGCACTATGGCTAATGAGGATTTGTCTGGAGAATTCAGGAGGATGAATGAGCCCCTCAAATACTATTGGCAGGGGGTGAGATCTGCGCTAACCACGCCAGTTCCGGCGCGGGAGATTTTGCAAAATGGATTTTGGCCATCTTCGAGGTTCGCACCTGAAATGGAGGACCAATTTTTGGACGACGGGACAATCCGTGAGGAGTTTGCCGAGGATGCTCCCTTTGTTGGCCGTAGGCGTGATCGCCCAGCCCCTTCATTTCGCGTTGGTCGTGATGTGTACGCTGGCTATTCCTCGCGGTGCGCCCTGCAGATGACGACCTCCGACCATTTTGGCTGGCTAAAGCCTTGACGAATCTCAGTCCTGATCCTAGACATGTGAATTTAATTCAGATGCAGTATTGGACACCTGCTTCACGGCAACACGTCGATATCATGGACACATATGACGTTTGGGATACAAAAGAGGGGAATTCTTGGCGGTGTCGTGATGGAAATGCTTTCATCGTGTACATATATGCTCTAAGCTTTGTATTTTCAATGAATGGAGTAGCGGAATGAAAATAGTACATATAGTTTGTCTTTCGTTTTAATTAAATCATCAAAGGATTAGGTGGTTTGAAAGGTGTGAATAGGAAGGGGGGGAAAAAGTACCTTCTTTGAAGCTTCAAAGGGGAGCATGGGCATATGTGCCCCACCGCCACCTTTGATTGGATGAGATTTAGTGAGGTCTTGGGGTTTTGAAGATTGTCGGGAGTTTTTTTGTGTGTGTGAATAGTGAGAGCTTTGGAGGCAGAATTTCGACTTGATGTAGCTCATTGAGCAAGACTTTGTTTAAATTGAAATTTTGAGAGATTGTTCCTTGTAATGAGACCTTTCCGAATTGATCTTATAAGTTGAATTTGGAATTGTATTGCAAAAGTTGTGAAGGTTGGAAGTTTGTGGAAACCCTTGGCCGTCCATTGAGAGGGCAGAGGTTTCAACGAGCCACAACTTTTGTTGTGTGTATCAACTTGCTTTGCAATTTTGAGAGTGTATGTATCATTGTAATAGCTTTCCAAAAAGTTATTACTTTTATGATTTGGAGTTCCGAGGAGGAAGTTATGAAGGTGTGAAGGCTTGGAGGTTGACTGCCTTTGGAAAGAAGGAAGCTAAGACTTTGAGGACCATAACTTTTGGTCACTGTGATAATTTCTTTTGAAATCTACAGGACTGATAGCCTATGAGATTAGCTCTCCAGATTGCTATCACTCAATCTATTTGGAGTTTTATTGAAAGAGTTGTTGTGTGTTGAAGTTGAGAGGTTGAAACTCTCTAAAAATAAAGAGACCGAAACTTTGATTAGCCATAACTTATGGACAGAGTTTAGGGTTTCTATAAAAATTATACATATTGTAGTAGTTTGCATTAGCTTTTCAAAATGCTATTGCACTTGTATGTAAGAGCTTTAGATCAAAAGTTATGAAGATATAAAGAGGCGGAGGTTGGTTGTCAAAAGAAAAATAAAGCTTCCACTTTGCTCTCTTATAACTTTTGGACAGTAACTTAGATTCAATTGAAATTTTGAGGAGTGTTAGTTTGTTGTTTTAGCTTTTCAAAAAGCTATTATACTTAGCTTTTGGAGACTTGAGCCATCTGTAGCATCAATTAGAAGCTTGCAGCCACAATAGAAGATTGCCTTGAAGATTTCTTTGTGTTTTTAAACACTTTGAGACTTTAAAGGAAGAAGATTTGAAGACTTCAAGACAAGAAGACGAGAACATTTGTGTGTTGTGGCTTGTGGCTCGTTGTCTTTTATTGTTGTTCCTAGCCGGTTTTGGAGGCTTGTTGTTTTTTATTGTTATTCCCAGCCGGTTTTGGAGGCTAGTTGTTTTCAATTTTGTTTTGTAAACTTTGTTGCGGCGAAGTGGGATTGATCACCCACACGGTCGTGTTTATGTTGTTCCCACCGGTGAGGCACGTTTGCTGGTCACCGTGGGTTTGAAATTTAGGAGCCACCTTTCGGACGGTTTCAGCTCGTGGTCTGGCCGTCCCGTTTTACCCGTCCGAGGCCCGTGGTTTCTTATTACCCCACCCTTACCTTTAAACCTTTTAGAGCCATTGCAGGATAGGACTGGGAAGAGATTTGAAGATTTGAAGAGTACAAGAATTGAAGACAAGACCGATCTCCCAAGCTATCTAGTCATCGTGTCGCAGCCAGATTCCCCGCGAATTCTCAGAGCGCGCTCCTCTCTACCCGACAGCGGGAAGATAGGTGTTTCCAACCAAATTGGTCCCATACAGATTGTATCATGACAGCGTGGAAGCCGCGTACAAGAAAAGAGACTTCCGATCCAAGGATTAAAATCCCTCAGACACAAATCAACATCATCAAAGCATCTATTGACTCGTATGTATCAGATTCCGTCAGTGAGGCATCTCCGCCTCGAGGATGATTTGTATGTAGGCGTATGTGTAGGTGCGATTTGTAGTGATTCGTATTGTGTGGATCTACAATACGACAATGGCGATGTCCTTATTGTACAACATTGTATTACATTCATTGAAATTTATCGAGGTGCCTATGCACTATGCATGTTGAATTTTGTATTTGGTACCGCTTTCACATTACATGAATGGATGGGAGGACTATATTTGTCATTGATATCTCACTTAAAATAGATCCTCAATTATAAGTGTGATTCCATTTGATTAAATCATTGTTGGCTGAGACAAGAATATTATAATTGCCTTAGTTATGCCTCGTACCAGTTTGAGAATGGTTGTGTAGTCTTTATTGTTGCGTCAACATTCCTAATATTGCTCAAAGAAATGCAACACAGATTTCAGGACTTCAACAATTAAATATGACTACTCTTAATTTAATAGATGACTATGAGTGATCCAACGTAGTTAAGTCTCAATTTAATGAGTTGTCTCAATATAATGACCGATTATTATCTTCGAGATTTGGGGTCATAATTAAAATGAGACTGCACATTGTGTCATTTTAATGAATATTGCCTTCAGAAGTTCTTTTGAGTGTAAGTCACGTACATTCAAATAAATTTATTCTATACAAAAATATGCTATACAGTATAACTGTCCAACAATTTGTAAACAAAGTTCTTAAACGATGTGCATACTACATTCTTTGAACATGAATATCATATTTAATAATGACCACCCACGACTCAACCTGGTCCACCCAATAGCCATTATCTCATACATAGTGGAATTAATATTTGTAGACACGTACGTTAATTTTATCAATAGATTTTGTCCCATCCGCCAGAATGGCAGTCATCCAGGCAGACTTGTTAACAAAACAATGATGATTATGCCAGATTGATCAAAATACTGATTCCTGATCCGGTTAAGGTTATCGTAGTGAGGAGAATCAATGGATGTCGGTAATATGATATTCACCAGGCTTCAGCTGGACTGGAAGAGCAGTCATGTCGATCTCCATGCCAGGAGGATATGTCCATGAACATGGATCATGCAGGAATCGTGAATCATGGCTGGAGTCATGTCAACCCTCTGAATCGCCGCCATCGCATCGTCATCAATTTGATCAAGTGGCAGAAACACTTGGCACTTTTTGCAGATGCCCATCTGGAGCCTCAAATCTACAATCCAGCGCGTCGTCATCAATGTCCTGATCCACCTGGTCAAACACCTGGCACATCCAAAATTGAACACAAGGGTTCCTTGTGTTTGCCCTTCTTGTTTCACTTTCCTCATCAATGCTCAAATTAAAACATCTTGTGTATTCCCAAGTTCTAGTCTCAATTTTCTCATCAATGGCATTCTAAATAAAGCATCAGTAGTCCGGGCAGGTCAACATACTAAAAAAGAAGGTTGAATAGGTGGAAAATGTTGAGGTTTGTAGGAAACTGGGAGATTAGAAGTGAAACTGTGAGATCAGAAGTGAAACTCTCGACATTCTAAATATGAGTTAGTGAAAGAGGGTATCTAAATTACTTTAAATTTTTTTTAAACAAATTTAAAAGCTGAGGTTCTAGGAGTTGATCGTTGATTAATTTCTTTCTGCTTATAGTACTTTTCACAAAATAACAATTTGAAAGCATTAGAAATTTCATATTTATACATATAAACATCAAAAAAAATATTGACGAAAAAACACAAAATTGGCATTTATTTCTAGATGTTTACGCTGAGTTTTAGATTTACACCATGTCACCAGTTTGAGTTTTGGAATCTTGAGAGATACAATTGTGTACACATTTTATATCCATATGATTAAAGAGTTAGTTGGAGATGGTTGTACTACCTATGCCCCATGAACAGAAATAACAAGTACTATCCTTCATGCTCCATACCAGTTGCCTATCCTAGGCTATAAAAGCTCAATATACTTTTGCCCATCCTTGTTATGGGTGCTTGCAATATATCTGATTCAAACAATTCCTTCAATTCCTTTTCGCTTGGATATTGCCATATTGGGTCGTTTCATCTTACAAAGGTTGCAAATATGAGAAAGAAACTACAAGGTGTCAGAGTGCTAGCTACTCACACAAGAGTCTCCTAGCTATACGGTTCTTACGTATTAGAGTCATCTGTAAGTCCCCCAAAAGTGGGTGAGTGGACCGTAGTTTGAGTGAATAGTGACATTAACCCTCAAAAAAGAACATATATTGAGCATTAAAAAAAAAGCTGTGGATGCAAACTTTGAAATCACCAAAATCGGTACTAAAAAACTTCTCACCCAAGTTTTTATTATTCGCCTTCACACATGAAGAAGGTCATTGTTAGCCCCTTTTCTGGCAATAGATTCTCGCTATATATACCTAGGCCGTCCCCACTCATCCATTCTTTTAATTTCCTAAAACTTCTCTCGATAGTTTTCATTTCTCCAAATTTTAGTCAAACTAAGGCCCACTCAACCCTTTAGTTTACAAAAAAATTTGTTGCCTCCTGCAATCCACGCTGGGAATCACAAGATTCTCACTAAAACAGTACAGTACATTGCCAACGTTGCCATTCCCTGGCAAATTGATATCACCTGATTTTTCCACCAACCTTCCAAGAGACAAGAGCCACGTCCTCACTTAAAACCTCGTTGCAAAAGTTCCATCCAAAAGCACACAAAAGCACAAAAGCAGGGAGAAATACTCACACTCTGGCCTGTAGCCGTAATGAGTAATGACGAGCCACCAAAGTGACAAGTCGTCATTGGGTTGACTTTTCCAGTTCCCTCCCCAAGGATACCGTTCCTAAGCCCCAGTAACGATCCGACTGAGGACATATGCTCTTCGAGCAGTTGACTAACACGTACAATTTTGCACTCAGAATCGCCAATTTAAAGAAGTTGACCATAAATATACGGCTCCTCCCAACCGATGGTACCAGAAAATCCAAAATTCGGAAGTAGATCATGAACCACGTTACACGATCCTCCCAAGAAACACCACGCTGCCTTTTGCCTTTTTGCCCTTTAAGGCCCTTCCTTGTACAAACTGTCAGTAACTCGACACTGGAGCCCGGATCGATCGACGTACATCGTGCATCGAGCATCGAGTCAATTCGTGCCCAACGTGACCTTCATGCACATCTAGTAGCTCCATGCATGTCGATCAGAAGACCATTCGTACCTTCATAGCAGGGACACCAGACCAGTTGACAAACAGTATAAAAGCATGGCAATGCTCTATACTCTTCACTCATTCCCATCCGGTCATCTTGCGTTCGATCGATCTCATTCATTCCAGCTCCGTTTCCAAGTTCGAATCGACAAAGAGCTATGAACATGGCGATCTCGGGGAAATCGAGCTCGGTGGCCGCGCTGCTGATGGTGGTGGCCGTGTTGGCGGGCACTTGTGCCTCCGGCGCCAATGCGCAGGGGCCTACGGCGTTCAGCATCACCAATCTCTGCAACAAGACCATCTTTCTGTCCACGGGAGCGGGCAATCACATCCCTCTGATTCCAGAGATCGTTCAGACCATCACTAGCCTTCCTAAAGTCTTCTTCTCTGACCTTCTGAATATCACCATCCCTGGCACGGGTACCATCCCGGTTACCACAGAGATCCTGACGTTCCTGCAATCCCTGTTGAACCTCAAGAAGATTGCCATCACCTGCAATGGCCCCTGCATCACTCTCAATGTGACGTTCTCTATCCTCCTGCTTCCTATCACGCTTCCCGTGGGGCCGATCTGCCTTCCCACGCTGCCGCCCTTTCCACCCCTGCCTTCCGTGCCACTGCCTTCCATTGCGCCCACGCCTTCCGTGGCGCCCTCGCCCAAGGCTTAGAGACTAATTATGTGGTCACTAGTAGTTGATTCATGTGCTCCCATTTTTGTCTTTGGGAGCTTTCAGTATGCCACTGCATATATGAATAGCTGTAGGACCCTTAATTCTCTGTTGTCGCTCCTTAGCTAGTACTGGAGCGCAGGTCACAGCTGTTCTTACAGAGAGGGAGCCCGGGGCTTCACCTTTTGTAATTTCTTCGCAGGCATCAATTTAAGTTAATGTAATACACTTGTTTACACAAGTATGTATACCTCATTTCGAATTCCTGTTTTTAATACTGTTATATATACACGTTGTGAACCCTTCTGTACATATAATTTTCATGGACATGATCATTTACAATAATACAGGACTTAGAAAGTGGAGCCACCGGGAGAGGGGGTGTCATCTTTTAAACGATCCGTGAAGCACTACTAGAATGATACACTGGGAGCTACGTTTGATAAACTACGCTTGGAGGATGTTGCTACGTTGACCTTGTTTTGTGATGTCGGGTTGAGGGAAGCTACGGCAATTTCATTAAAGCAACGTTTCAACTACGTCTGTGTGGACAAGCTACGTTAGTTTTTGATGTCATCATTAGAACCGCACGTTCCTATGTGTAATAGAGAATCCCTGTGAACTCCTTGTTTAGGAGATGCAGTAATTTTGGAAAGATAATTTCAAAAAATTATCTCACCGCCTTCTAATTTGGGTAGAATCCAATCGCTCTTAGCCCATGGTCTCCCGGCGGTTTCGTTCCGTCCCCCGGCGGTTTCGTTCAGTCCCCATCATCAGCGGGGACAACGCGGCAGACAGGCGGTGGCCGGGGTGCGTCAGTCTCACCCTCGTACTCTCTTCGAAAAAGTTATCACTCCCGTCCCTTGAACAGTGAACAGTTCCGCTGCTGCATGGTACGTTTCCTGCTGTCTTTGGATTTGCATCGTTTGGGACGCCCCGCCCATGTTCCCTGGAGCTTTCTTGGGGTGTGAACAAACCTCTTGGGTTAACCCTAATTCAAAGGCTTTCGTGGTATCTTCGGTAGTTACCATTTAGCGTGTTGTTGAGCCTTTTCAAGTTACTGCGAGTGATTCCCTGCAAACGAAAGCGGAAGCTGTTGAACATCTTGAAGGGTGAGATTAGAATTCGTGACGATTTTTTCAAACTTGGCCGGAATGAAGCGCTCTGTATGTTTTTTCCTGCTCTTTAAAGGAGGGGACGTGTGATTCGAGCCCGAGTTTGTAACCGTAAAGCAGGCTGTAAATGGTCAGTTTCAAATGAATCACGGTGGGTGTGGATAGGGATACGACTTTTTCCAGTTCCGAAGGAGCGGTCGGATGTTGTTACAGCTAGTAAGTATGGAGGTATGACTGGGCAGTGAGCAGCAGGAAAAGAATTTTCTGAAGTAGGCATCATCTTCTGCTGTGACTTAATTGAGCAGAGAAGGACGATGGAAACAACGCCCCTATGTGAGTGCATCCACTGGGATCGCTTCATTGTAGAAAACCTAAATTCGCTTTGTTGGCTAGATTCCGGTGTCCCTGGTTGGAGGATGTAAATGATTTCACGGTCGACAATGATAGCAAATTATTATTTGGAGTTGCAAGAGAGAAGGCCAGAGTGCTCATGGACGGTGGACGAAGGTTTAACTTATCATTTGTTCCTTGATCGGTGCTGCCGTCCTGTGCGTTTTGATGTTTGCTTTCTGTTCGTTACTTTGGATAGGAGTGTCCAAGGTTAGCATGAAGTGATGCTGCATCAAGAGGTTTGGGTAGCAGGCTCAGGCTCATGGCCCATTCACACCAAGCCTCTGCCGCACTTGCGTTCGCGTTCCCGAAATGGAGGAAGGTAAAACCCAAAAACAAAAAAATATTGAAAGCCTTGTCTTTTCTTGCTGCAACTACTGTGCAACTACAATTCACTACCGCAAGTTGGGCCATGCTCCTTTTTTGCGTTGCGTTCCTCCATGCGTTGCGTTGTCATGAGTTCGAGTAATTTCTCATTTCATATTTTATATTTCTTGTTTCCCAGCAGATTTCCTCAAAGTTACCTAACGCACGCATGGATGCTGAAGCTCTGCTATATGTGAATGGGCCTTCACGCGGTAAGGTACAGGTCTGCTTCAGGGGAGTATCAGGAGTAGGCCATATATGATGGTATATCATATGTTGGTGGAACCATGTATGCATCAGTGGCTCAATTTCAAACCTTTCAGGACACTGTTGCGCAGAATAGAGCATTCTATGTTGAATGTGACTGGCTTTAATGACACTCCTTTTGATCCTGCTCTATGAGTTTTTAAGTAGAGTATATGCTGACTTCGTCAAGCTCGAGTTTGAATATGACAACGATGGAGACTTTTCTGTTCCAGATGTTTGCGACTTTTCAGGACACTGTTGCCCATGCTTCTCTGAACCAATGGCTAGCCTGAACCAGAGTTTTACTGTGGTGAAATGTGGTGAAATGTGACCGAATTACTTTTCAATGTAAGCTAAATATAGTTTATTGTGAAGACCAAAAATAGGAATACAATTCACATATTTTTTCCCACAGTAGAAAAGGGAATTTTACTTTCACATCGGTGAATAAATGTTTTTGGTGGGATGTAGCGAAACACATATACACTGACACGTGGCACCTTATCCTAGGTATCCCATAACTACCAAATGGATTTATTGGGAACATGGTAGCAATGAGAACTACGCGTTCCCTAAGCATTTGAAGACGTAGCAACCGCTACACCCCAACGTAGCTAGTTTTTTAGCTACGTTATACTGTAGAATAAACTACGATTTGACAGGATATCGTATAGTGTCCGCATAGTGTATTTAGCTACGTTTTTACCGTAGCTCCCAGTGTATTGTTCTAGTGGTGAAGGTCTAGAACGAACTCACAAGTTTTGGATTCCAGAGAAAAGAGATCGACTGATCGCGGACGATTTGTAAAGATATGTATTAATTGTGTTTCCATGCAAGCTTCTAAATATGAAAATTTCACCGTAGTTTAGGGAAGTTCATATTGATCAAATAGTTGTGATTGCATGATTGTACTGAATTTGAAAGATATGAAATGGTGGAGAACTTTCAAAGATTCTAAAGTTTGATTGTCTGATTGCGCGCAATAGTGATTTTCTTAAAGGAAATACCGAGTCATCAACCATTTTAATTATGGTGATGCAATTTACAGGTTATCATTTTTTTTATCATTCCAATACTTCCTTTCGTGTACATACGTATATTCAGATATATCCCAATCTTTGCACTTGGTGTGCTCATGAAAACAAAACATCAAGAATGAGTGGTGTGGATTGTAAAGATGACGTGGCGGTGACGAGTTTACCGGTTAATTACAAAACTACTTCTCATTTCTGTACATACAGTATACGAGGACCAAGTAACAGTCTATCACAGTATCTCTCTGATTGATGAACTGCGCATCCTACTTACAGTGGCACTTAATTTCCTGCTCACAACTTTGCAATCTTGATCGAGCACACCAAACCTGCAATCGAAATCACTCTTAGACCGTGTCAGGAATCCTAGCTATTATTCAATGACCATAAATCGCTATAGAGCGATTAGTTTCATTGACGTGGTGGATAGTGGTAAATTCTTTGACCATTCTCTACAGGGTCCATTTAATTCAAGCTAATACAAGCCATGGGTGTCTTGTTTTGAGTGCTTTGGAGAGTCCTTTTGAGAGTCGTGAGAGAAAAAATTAAAGTCATGATTTTCATTCAAAAGAAAATTTATTAATGTGTTGGTTTCATTTTTCATTTGTAACATAATCATCATTCTTATTTGATTATCTCAAAATTTCTACCAAAAAAGTGTTAGTTACCATTTTAAAAAGTCCTTAGTGAGTCATTAAAACGACTTGAGCATGACAAAGATATTTTAGTGCTTTTAATACCCAAAGTTTTACGATATTGCTTTCATCTTGTACTATGTGTTTCATATACATGTTGCAAACATTGATCATTTATGACTTAACTTTCTAACAACAATCTAAATCAAACATCACATTGAAAATTCCTTAAAAAAGGTCCGTACCGAAAAAGCACTATTGACAACTTAGCCAGTTCGAATTAGCTTGAATGGACTATACACCAATGAAAATTTCTCATAATCAGCCGCTGGAAAAAGTGTCGCACATAGGAAAATAGGAAGTGTTGGAGTGCGAGCTTCTCAAACTAGACTCTCCTTATGCAGTTCAGTCTCCCGCAATTCACGCTTAGAATGGTAAGAGTCTCACCGAAACCTCGGGGAGATCACCCTTTGTATCTTTTGAGTATCACGTGTGAACAAAGGGTATTTAGAAGTACCCTAAAAATTAAAAATAATTCTTACTATAGTTAGTAATATTTTGGGAATATTCTCATTTTAATTCTTGTAATGAATTGTGAGCATCCTATATTAATGTAAATCATTTATAAAAATTATCTTCAAAGATTTATTTGGACCCTATCTTTGTTCGCACGTTGTTACGTAATATTTGGAAGTGACCTCCCCGGGACCGAAACAGTTGCCTTCTTCTTGCAAATTGAAATAGCTAGATTTTTATTTTATTTTTTTGACACAGATTGAGGACTTTCAATTGCAGAGAGAGTAAATAACAAAAGGAGCGGCCGAGATCGGCCACAGCCTGAGAAACAGAAACCTAGTGAACAGAGAGCGAGTAATCAGAACTGGGACCAGTAAGCTTCCAGGTAACCTTGCTATTGTTAGCATCAATGGTGCAAATAGCTAGATTTTGGCACCACCCTTCCTGCAGACAAGGACCACGTTCTCGCTTGAAAGCTCATTCAAAAAGCGCACACAATAGCTGGGACAATTACTTACACTCTGACCAAAAGCCGTAATGAGTAATGACGAGCCAACAAAAGTGACAAGTCAGCATTGGGTTGACTTAAATTCCAGTTCCCACCCCAAGGATACCTTTCCTAAGCCACAGTAACGATCCGACTGAGGATGCTCTTAAAGCAGTTGACTAACACGTACAATTTTGCACTCTGAATCGCCAATTTAACGAAGTTGACCATAAATATCCATCCATGGATAACTAAGGATCCTCCCAACCGATGGTACCAGAAAATCCAACATTCGGAAGTAGATCATGAGTCAGAGCAACTCAGCGACATGTTGCATGGAACGACGTTACACGATCCTTTGAAGTAACACGACGCTGCCTTCTGCCCTATTGCCCTTTTTGCACTTTAAGGCCCTTGCTTGCACAAACTGTCAGTAACTGGGCTCACTGGAGCCAGGATCGACGTACATCGTGCATCGACTCAATTCGTGCCCATCGTGACCGTCGTGCAAATCTAGTAACTCCATGCATATCAGAAGACCATTCGTACCTTCATAGCAGGGACACCAGACCAGTTGACAACCAGTATAAAAAGAATGGCAATGCTCTACACTCTTCACTCATTCCCATCCGGTCATCTCGCATTCGATTGATCTCGTCCTTTCCAGCGTAGCTTGCTATCTCCGTTGCCAAGTTCGGATCGATGGCGATCTCGGGGAAATCGAGCTCGGTGGCAGCGCTGCTGATGGTGGTGGCGGTGTTGGCGGGCACTTGTGCTTCCGGCGCCAATGCGCAGGCGGGTTCGGCGTTCAGCATCACCAATCTCTGCAACAAGACCATCGTGCTGTCCACGGGAGCGGGCAACAACGTGACTCTGATTCCAGGGATCGTTCAGACCATCACTACCCTTCCTAAAGTCCTCTTCTCCGACCTTGTGAACATCACCATCCCTGGCACGGGTACCATCTCCATTCCTGGAGACATTCTGACGTTCCTGCAATCCCTGTTGGGCCTTAAGAAGATTGCCATCACCTGCAATGGCCCCTGCATCACGCTCACTGTCACGTTCTCGATCCTCCTGCT
Organism: Pohlia nutans; assembly: GCA_022496805.1. Classification (NCBI taxonomy): domain Eukaryota; kingdom Viridiplantae; phylum Streptophyta; class Bryopsida; order Bryales; family Mniaceae; genus Pohlia; species Pohlia nutans. The sequence goes on along the minus strand of CM040091.1, from coordinate 11,572,552 downwards.
TCCTGTCACGCTTCCCGTGGGGCCGATCTGCCTTCCCATTCTGCCGCCCCTACCGCCCCTGCCTTCCGTTTCCATTGCGCCCACGCCTTCAGTGGCGCCCTCGCCCAAGGCTTAGAGACTAGTTATGTGGTCACTAGTAGCTGATGCATGTGCTCCCAATTTTGTCTTTGGGAGCTTTCCGTATGCCACTATATATGAATAACTGTTGGACCGTTAATTCTCTGTTGTCGCTCCTTAGCTAGTACTGGAGCGCAGGTCGCAGCTGTTCTTACAGACAGGGAGCCCGGGGCTTCACTTTATCATGTAAATTCTGTGCATGCATCGAAGTATTTGTGATCTACCATTATTTACAGTGTCCATCTCATTCTGAGTTCCTGTTTCAAATACTCGTTTATATATGTGTATACAGAGTTATGTTTTCGTATTCTGAACGCTTGTATACGTAGTTTCATGGACATGATAATTGAGAATGACAGAAAGTGGAGCCACTGGGAGAGGCGGTGTCATCTTTTAACCGATCCATCCAGTAAGCTCAAGAACGACGGACTTCGTAAGTTTTGCATTCCACAGAAATGAGATCGAGTTGTAGAGATATGTTCAAATGCAAGCTTCTGAAGATGAAAATTTCACCGGAGTGTTTGGAAGTGCATATCTTGTGACCGTTGCGAAAAGATATGCAATGGAGTGCAAAGAGTGTAAAGTTTGACTGTAGACAGGCTGTGCTATGTTTAAAGCTTTTTACAGTTTGCTTTGATTTATAAGATATTGACAAATTCTCTCAATCGTTTGAAATTTATCAATGCAGTAAGGGTATAATTCCATATCCCACAATCCGAATGCAAAACTTATGTTGGAATGTTGTGTGGTCCTAAAAGCCCAATGATGTTGTTGCTGATTCAAACCATCGACATAAATCGTTGTGTGATGATAAATGAGCTGGTTAAAGATATCTTTTTTGTTTTCAGAGTATTTCAAATTCATTTCAACATGGGCATCATTTACGTTCATTCATTTATACTAAGACTTTCTTTAGGGCCATAACATAACATACTGCAAGAAGTTCACTCCGGCAGCACTACTCGGTCTGCTTCCTGCTCCCTTTTCCAGTCCCCCAACACTCTCCTTCCTCCATTCGCTCCTTCTTTTACAGCTCCAGCTCCGCATGTGCACACGCTTGTGATGGCGAGGAGCACCAAAACTGCGGCTACAGAGCCGGGACTGAACCATCCTCTCACCATCTCGATCACTACTCAGCTTCCCTTTGGCCACGAAAAGCGACTGAGGGAGACTGAGCGAGAAAATGATCGCGACAAGAAGAGAGCAGAAGAATATTTACTGCATGGTCGACGCAATACGTGCACTAGATTCAATCTGTCCGAGAGCTGAAAGAGGACCTCCGCAATGATCAAGAGTCAAGTTAGAACTCCACTGTCTTTTAGTTGAGTGTTGGCGAACTTTGTGGAATGGAAGTTTTGATATTGCTTCTGGTACCACAGGGTGAATGCATAGTCATGTCCTTATGCCTCTTTTGGGCAATCTAGGGGTGAATTTTTTTTAAATGACTACAATAGATATGGCGGAGATATAACCCTTTGGAGTTGGTAGTCCTTGTAAGTCAAATAGGGTTTTACATTCTTGATTCTATTGACGACCTTTCATAGAAGATAATTTAATTAGGCCTTTATGCATATAGGGCTCATTTTTGGATATATTATCAAGCAGCAATGGGGTTGTTTTGCACTTCAACTCTAACATTTTTTTGTGTTTTCCAAAAGTTGTGACTATTTTTGTAAAATAAACTAAAGAAGCATTTGTTCACAATTCTTTCTATTACAGTTCTTGGTTTTTAATTACATTAAGTTACTTGTTTGAATGCGCTTAGGTAAATTAACAAAGAGAATACAAATCGTCCCTTTCTTGAAAAGACATTATAAGTCTCGGGGGGTGCACTGTACTAAACATGTACGAGTATACATGAGTGCACAGAAGGGGTATTAATTTGAACACTACCGTATTACATATACATACAATAAATACATTTAGAGCTAAAAATATTCACGTATACTTACACTAAACGTATATTTAAAGCAGAATACATTTGTATACAAAGGTATTTTAGACATACAACCTCTTGTATACAAGGGGTTTTTAGAAGGGGTCATGAACGCACGTGATTCTCAAACATAATGTAGAGTGCACCCCCCGAGCTATAAGTGAATATTACATAAGTAATTAAAAATGAAATACCATGTTTCATTCTAAATGGAAAACTATATCATACATATGTCTAATATAAATTAAACAAAAATTTCAACAATTTCAAAAATTTCAAATTTCAAAATTCTATCAAGAACATTCATTGTGTCTCTTGCAGGGTAATTTGCAAACCGTAACCCTAACCAAATAGGAATCTGGCTCTTTGGATAGGTAGATCTCACCTAGGCCGTTCATCTCCAGGCATCCAATCTAACAGCTAGGAAGAGAGTGTGGCCCCACCACTTCACATAGGGCTTACAAAAGGTGAAGCTCCAGCCCTTCTCAACCCATTCGTTAATTTCTCTCTCAGTCCTTCGGAGCTACTCCTCGCGGTCATTCTCGGTCCTTCGGAGCTCCCTCTCTTTCTGTCGCCCGGTAAGTATCTTGATCATTCTACGGTGCTTTTCGAATCAGATAGACATTAATTCGCAACGGTGTAGCTCTGCAACTTCCAACGGAGTCCATGCATCGATCTGCATTCATTTCATTATTTTGTACATGATCAATACGCACGGCTGACTAGACCTTCTCTCGGTACTCCAATCAATCGAGCTCCTGATTGATTCGCAGCGAGCTCATACATCATTTCTTTGTTAGTTGTCTGAGCTCGGAATCATCCTGAACATCGAAGCTGCAGGATTGCAGTACTAGCCGTGACTTAGACACGCTCTGCTTGCTAGTTCTCTGGATCAATTGATCGTGTACTCCAGGATCGAGTTCTTGTCTTGGTGGTGCACAAGTTTCTGCATGCGAACCTGATCGATTGTTAATTAGCATTACATGATGCCACGCTTTGTAGGAAGATTCGTTGTTACTAAGCTTGGAACTGAAACCCGATCGTCTTTGCTTTTGCTTTTTCGTCGACGCACTGTTCTAGTATCATTAATTTATTGCCTAATTATCACGAAGTTTCAACGGGTTCATTAATTTTTTTTGCCTAATTATCACGAAGTTTCAACAGGTTCATCAATTTATTGCCTAATTATCACCAAGTTTCAACGGGTTCAGTTTCTGCACTGTCTAGGACTCTAGGAGTACGTGTATATCATGTTCGTATTGATAAATATGAGTTCTGTTGATCATTCGAGATCTCTCAATCATGTGGAGACTAACTGGGGAGTGGAGACAGCGTCCTCATTTTTGCGTGGTTTGTGATTGTAGGTTCAGGATATATCGACACCGGCCGCTGGACGATGGCGCGGGCAATCATGGCAACTTGGATGGGGGCCTTGTGCCTCATTCTTCTGGTCCTCGGCCAACACGGGGCCGAAGCTCGACGCAATCCTATCGACTGTGGCGGCAACGCCCACTTCCGCTACTCGTGCTTGTATCCCAAGCCACCACCGGGCAGCTCCATCACGGCAACAGGCGAGGTGGCGATGTCGCGGTTCAGGGCTGGCGATAAGGAGTGTGGCCGATACGGCTTCGGTGGCATCTACTACTGCTTTGGGGCACCTGGAACCCCGTCCTGATTTGATAGGATCTCTGTTTGTACCGAGCTAGCAGTCTGTTGTATCGAAGAAGCTCACTTGCACAAGTAGAGATTGCATATGCATGGCATCTGGTTCCGATTGATTGTGTATGGTCTGGCTCAAGGATCCATGTATAAATGGATGTGTCTTTGTGGTCTCATGATCATTGATTAATAAACTGCCTTTTGGCTTCAGCTTGGTTCGAACATTGAAGTTATATATATTAGTGTTACCCTATCACACCTATGTTGTTGGTCTACCCAATGTTTCCCTTGATTTGGTCATGCTTTTGTTTTTCTTTTCAGATTAATTTATGCATAATTAAATTCAATTCATGGCCCCAAAGATACAAAATTTGATTAAAAATCCGTAATTTTCACACCGTAGCTCTAAAAGTTACGAAACAACTTTGGTGCACCCCTACTGATCAAGAGCTTTCCAATGATGCCTTAAATGACATTAAAAAACTTATATTTCATTTTTCTTAATTTAATGAATTCAATTTAATGAAGTAATGGTGACAAAATCACTCAAAGTTCCATAATTCTCATACCGTACCTTCAAAAGCAATGGAACAACTTTGGTGCACCCCTCCTCATTGAGACTTGAGAGCTTTTTTAAATACGAAGAACATAAGGTAGCAACACCTAAAATGAACAGCTACCCATTGTCGCGAGCTACTTTCGAGGCTACTTTTGAACTATAAATGAACGCGGATAAGTTTGAAAGTTGCCAGCAGCTTCCCACTTGTTGCTTGACAATTGGTCCAATTCAATGTTGCTTTATAGTTTGTCCTTTGTTTCTTTTGGGTAAGTCTACAACTTAAAATAGGTGTTTACGACACCGTGCTTCAAAAATTCGTGTAAAATTGCTCATACTTCCAAAAAATTTAATTCCATGTCGCCTGCACTCCCAAGGTACCACATCTCTTATACCGTCATGAATAGGTGTCTCTACCTTAGCCACGGAGTGCAAGGTCCAATAAATTATTATGAGTTGATTTTTTTAAGAGCACTTTTTAACTAAGATTTTAGAAACTTTCGATGAATCACTAAAATACAAAATGAGGTATAAAAATTTCACAAATCATCCCTTTTCTAATTGGTTCACACATACATGAAGCTAATTTTCCATAAAATCTATAGTAAAAAATCCACACTGCAAAAAGTGTGTGACGAATGAGGAAAACAAAGTTCAATTTTGTACATCACTCAAGAATTGAACGCTTGGACATTTAAGGGGTTAAGTAAATGAATGCGTTGGGAGCTATTATTAAATTTTTATTTATTTATTTTTTCATATTTCAATGATTAAAAAAGCATAATTTTATGGCATTTACTCTTTTAATCTAGGAGCACCAAAAACCAATAGTGTACCCAATGTCGACAAAATCTGGATACGACAGTCATTCTCAAACATAAATTTAGATAGACCATAGATAGATTATCAGTTGGGTCAACATACAATAAAGGCTCTATGATGTGCGTACTAAAATGATGTAAAAGTATCAACATGATATTGAATTGGTAGAAAGACAAAACATGTGGAATTGATCATAACGTTCTTCACCCTTGTTATATTATACTAGTATACTACACAATAACACAATAACTACATTAACATGTATTTATCAATCGAACGGTAGGACTGGTACTATATTTTATACAATAACACAATAACAACATTAACGTGTATTTATCAATCAAAGTGTAGGACTAGTACTATATTTTCCAACTGACATCACATTTCTGTAGAGGTGCGGCAAAGAATGACTTCAGCCTTATACTTAGTGCTAAGAGCGCTAAAAATTGCTACTGCGGCAATTTTATCCTTCCGTTTCTATGCGGTAGGATTCACTGAATCTTCTTTTGTGGCGGTGCCATCAATGATAGAGAACAGATTTTTAGACTGAAAAATAAAAGTCATGTGCAATTGTGCATTTTCCACATTGGAAAATTAGATCCATTATACTTGTCTACCGCAGCCGTTTCTTTGGTCTCAACTTGAGTAGCCATCGTGACTCGCTGATTATTGGACTTTTCTAGAAAACAGAGTGCAAGAACTTGTACCTAACTTGATGTAGAACTAAAAGAAAACACTCGACAAGGAAAATCTAACGGCAACAAACTATTTGCATCGATTCATGCATGCCCATAACCTATTGAATTACCAGATTGAGCTTAACACACATGATGCAAAAGGACAATACACCAAAGCTAACAAGAGCACGACTACGCGATTTTATTCATGAGGGAAAACAAAAAAGGCAAATGGAGCGTGACCGTGACGGTTCAAGTATAGAGCGAGTAGCTCATTCAGACAGAAGATGAATAACATTCATCTATCGCCATTCTTGACCGAGTAATCATCCAACTTGCTGAAGTATGTAGTGGACGATAAACTCTAAGTTCAATATGATTTGTGAAATGACACACTACACATGAAATTTGCTCCATGAGCTCGATGCATTGATCATCATTCACTAAAACCCTAAACCCCAAACGCTACCCTACCCTAAACCCTAAACCCTACCCCCTACCCACTGAGAGATGAATGGGAAACTTTGAGTCTAGTCAGAAAGATGAATGGGAAACTGTGAGTCTGGTGAGAATTGGGGAATATATGCCTAATACATATTCAGGCAATTTCAAGAGTCCTTAATTTGCAGCTGCCGCTTCTTCTGCTCTCACTTGTCATAAGGCCGGTGAGTATGGAGCTCCTGCGCATTATTCATCTTTGACATCGGTTTATTTTCTATTTTTCGGTGACCACTGATTCATTCTCTGCATGTGACTATGCACGATCAAATGAAATTAAATTTCAGATGATAGTTGGGGGAATTTATGCCTGCTGGTTTTGTTTCTTATGGTGACAGGTGTGGGCAACTGCGACAACTTCCTTGTTTTACAGCACTGAAATTGAGGGTTGGGAGAATCTTCAATCCTGCAGCGGATCGATGAGGGTGTAGTTTATGTGACCAATCGTCAAAGTTTTCTGGGTATGTGTACATTGTTTCAGTTGGGACAGCCATTCAAGTCCATTAGAGCTTGGAGTATGTTGCAAGATTTCGTAATTCCTTAAATGTGATGCAATCGCAAGTATATACTGATCGTTGACCTTGGACGTTAGCTTGCCTGCTTGAGTTTTCTCAAATTTTGTCCTGATTCTTAAGAAAGATTAAGTAGGGAAATTCTAATTCATCAACTGGTATCAGCTCCATAGCCGGCATAGAATGTGAAGCATGGAATTTGAGAGCTGATGTAAGTATGAAGGACATCAATTTGCCTAACATGTACTGAACATAATGTTGAAATCAGGTAAGGTTCATGTGTTAGCTACTAATGAGTTTCAATGTCGATATTCCTGAGGATGTTTAAAGCATCCTACTTAGAATTGTCTGAACGTGAATTAACGCGTCCTTTCGTTGCAAGTTTTCAGAACTTTTTAGCATTCGACCTCAACGAGATTCAAGGCCTGGGGATCAATGGCGTCGACCGAGCTTGAAGCCGATTGTTACCGTGATGTCACCATCTACTTGGTGAAGAAGTTGAGCATGGACGAGCAAGCAGGAAGCAGCAGCAACAAGAGACGTCGAACAAATGCATATGACATGCAGGCTCCTGAGTCAGACGGAGTGACGATCTTAGGTGAAGTGACGGCAAAGGCGAGCAGACTACGTCAGTGCAGCACATACTTTGAGGCGTGCATGAGTGAGAGGTGGACTCAACCGGAGATCCCCTTTCACCTGGAGGCGGAAACCGAGGTGTGGTACTACGAGGATTGCTTCTCTCGTATGCACTCCCTTTTCATACCAATTCCAAGTGTGCCCGATTGCATTGAGCTTCTGAAAGTCGCATCCCAAATTGGGTTCCAGGATGTGATCGACATCGGTTTGAAGTTTTTAGCATCGGCACCCTGGACTCACGAGGAGGAGAATCTAGTTCGCCACTTTTGTCGTTCACACTTGGTTCCGTTCCGCTCTCTGACTGAGTTGACTGCACGATTACCTCAAGAGGCAAACAGATCATCGTTTGCAAAGAACTTGCTAACTCGCTGCTTGCAGAATGGTGATGGCCTGATATGGGTACCCCCTCTTGAATTAGTGTGATTTTTGAGAAATGTTTTTTTGGTAAGAAAAAATCATTGAAAAATTACAAAAATTAGATGGTGTTGTAGGCGCCATGGCTGCAACTATATACATGGTATTAAAAATGAAAATTCTAGCACACATAAAATGAGTTAGACATAAGTCACACATAGTGAGACGCGTCTCACTAGTACCCATACCAGGCCATTGCCTAGAACGCCATACCGGGCATAATGGGGGAATCATCAATGGTGGAAACAGAAAAACGTTACAATCGTTGCCGGAATTTCGAGGGAGTTTTTCGTTTAGTCGTGTCTGGTGCTGAGCCTGCCAGTGTTGTCAAGCATGCCCTCGATCTTGTGAAACAAGCTTCACTTGGTCTCCTTTCTGCTCTGAAAAGAAAATACTGTGGAGAACTTCACTTACCAGAAAATGGACCGGTTCGAACATATCGATGGATCATGGGAAGTTTCTGTTGGCTTTTCGGAGCAGCACGTAGGGCTAACAGTGCGCAAACGGTGGTGGAGCTTCTTCTCGACGACAATGAGGTCTCGGATATTATACGTCATGTGGGCTCAAATGGAACGCGATGGGCTCCTATGATGTACTCCATTTTTCAGGGTGTATTGAAAGGGGATCTATTTCTGACATCGTCGCAGCGGATGAAACTATTCAAGGAGTGGCGCTGGATTCTGACTGCCGACATTTTGGGTCTCATCTGTGTTGAATGGAGAGGCAAGACGGCGCCAGGAACGCACAGCTTCGTCGGAGGAGGATCGGGGTCAGGATTAGGGTTTGGCCATTGTGTGTCAGTTTTTTTAGGATGAAGTAGCTAAAATTTGGATGAAAATTAGATTGCTTGTCTAATATATGGATGAATGTAGAAATATTTGGCTTCAACATTATACTTTATGGCGCTACCGAAGCATTGGCCCACATATTAAAAAAAAATACCCTGTTGTGTGTCTCTCTCTGTATAAAGCATGTATGTTTAGGTATGAAGAACTTCGTGAGCATAGCCAACAGACTCGACGGCGGTGAAACTGTCTTTCAGTGGTTGAACAGTGAAATACTCACTAGTAAATAGTCCCGTCAATTTTCACTCAAACGAGTTTTTTTGGGTTATGACTGCAACAATTTTTGAGGCTGATCGATAATTCCAGAGAATACTGAGGTTTATATAATTATATCCAAAGTACCGGTAGATCAGGGAGATTTTGTGTCTTTACGTTGTCTTAAGCGCATGAACAAACTGTCGGATTGCTCATATGTTCCATTAGACCAGTGTAAATAAATAGTTGGAACTTTTATCCATTGAGCAAGGTTTTCTGCAAGCAGCAATTCTGACGGATTTCATCTATGGATTCGACTAAATGTACAATGGAGTCATGGCATAAATACTTGCTGCAAATTGAAGTTTAATTGTCCCTCTGAGGAAAGATGGAGTCATGGCCCATTCACACCAGTAACCCAACGTAAGTGCGGCAGAGAAGTCGCGTTCATCAAGTAAGTTTTTGATAGCCAGAATGTGCTCCTATAATTTTATTTTTTTCTAGAGCATGCTCCGACACATTTTGGCTCCGACGTATTTTGGGCGCATTGGAATCGACCGTCACAGCATGGTAAACTTAACGTACAGGGGAAGAGCAAAAGCAAGCGTGAGACGGATATATATTGGGAAGCGACCTCTGTTGCATTGAGCCACAACGTCACAGGCTTTGTGGAGGCGTGGTTCGGAGATTCAACGAAAAAGTAGAAGAACTGGCGTCCGGCAGTGGCGTCCACGGTGACCATCCCCGCATACTGCGAGACGTTCTCAGCGGGCTGCTCCGGCAGCACTACTCGGTCTGCTTCCTGTTCCCTTTTTCCAGCCCCCCAACACTCTCCTTCCTCCATTCGCTCCTTCTTTTACAACTCCAGCTCCGCATGTGCACACGCTTGTGATGAGGAGGAGCACCAAAACTGCGGCTACAGAGCCGGGACTGAACGGCTGAACCATCCTCTCGCCATCTCGATCAGTCAGCTTCCCTTCGGCCACGAAAAGCGACTGAGCAAGAGAAAATGATAGCCACAAGAAGAGAGCAGAAGAATATTTACTGACAGGACTACGTGGTCGACGCAATACGTGGACTCACTAGATCCAAGGTGTCCGAGAGCTGAAAGAGGACCTCCGCAATGATCAAGAGTCAAGTTAGAACTCACCGTCTCTTAGTTGAGTGTTAGAGAACTTTGTGGAATGGAAGTTCTGATATTGCTTCTAATAGCACAGGCTGAATGCATAGTCATGTCTTTTTGCCTCTTTTGGGCAATGTACGGGTGAATATTTTTTTTAAGTGACTACAATAGAAATGGCGCAAATATATATAACCCTTTGGAGTTGGTAGTCCTTGTAAGTCAAATAGGGTTTTACATTCTTGATTCTAGTGACGACCTTTCATACAAGTTAATTTAATTAGGCCTTTATGCATATAGAGCTCATTTTTGGATATATTATCAAGCGGCAATGTGGTTGTTTCGCAATTCAACTCTAACATTTTTTTGTGTTTTCCAAAAGTTTTGACTATTTTTGTAAAATAAATTAAAAAAGCATTTGTTCATAATTCTTTTTATTACAGTTCTTGGTTTTTAGCCACATTAAGCTACTTGTTTGAATGCGCTTAGGAAAATTAACAAAGAGAATACAAATCATCCCTTTTTTGAAAAGACACTATAAGTGAATATTACATAAGTAATTAAAAATGAAAGACCATGTTTCATTTTAAATGGAAAACTATATCATGTACATATGATTAATATAAATTAAATGGAAATTTAAAATATTTAAAAATTCAAGATTCTACCACGAACATTCATTGTGTCTCTAACAACATGTATTTTTGCTTACCATAGACTTTTACCGTGTCTCTTGCAAAGTTCCTCTTTGCTCGCAACGGACTTTCACTGTGTCTCTTACAGGGTAATTTACAAACCGTAACCCTAACCAAATGGGCATGTCGCTTTTGGAATAGGTAGATCTCATCTAGACCGTTCATCTCCAGGGATCCAATCTAACAACTAGGAAGAGAGTGTGGCCCCACCACTTCACATAGGGCTTACAAAAGGTGAAGCTCCAACCCCTCTCAACCCATTCGTTCATTTTTCTCTCGGTCCTTCGGAGCTGCTCCTCGCGGTCATATTCACTTGGGAGCTCCCTCTCTTTCTGTCGCCCGGTAAGTATCTTGATCATTCTACGGTGCTTTTCGAATCAGATAGACAATAATTCGCAACGGTGTAGCTGACTCTGCAACTTCCAACGGAGTCCATGCATCGATCTGCATTCATTTCATTATTTTGTACATGATACGCACGGCTGGCTAGACCTTCTCTCGCTACTCCAATCAATCGAGCTCCTGATTGATTTGCTGCGAGATAATTATACATCATTTCTTTGTTAGTTGTCTGAGCTTGTAATCATCCTGAACATCGAAGCTGCAGGATTGCAGTACTAGCCGTGACTTAGACCCGCTCTGCTTGCTAGTTCTCCGGATCAATTGATCGTGTACTCCGGGATCGAGTTCTTATCTACGAGGTGCACTTCTGCATGCGAACCTGATCGATTGTCAATTAGCAGTACATGATGCCACGCTTTGTAGGAAGATTCGTTGTTACTAATCTTGGAGTTTAGAACTGAATCCAGATCGTATTGCTTTTGCTTTTTGGTCGACGCACTGTTCTAGTATCATTAATTTATTGCTTAATTATCACCAAGTTTCCACAGGTTCAGTTTCTGCACTGTCTAGGACTCTAGGAGTACGTGTATATCATGTTCGTATTGATAAATATGAGTTCTGTTGATCATTCGAGATCTCTCAATCATGTGGAGACTAGCTAGCTGGGGAGTGGAGACAGCGTCCTCACTTTTGCGTGGTTTCTGATTGCAGGTTCAGGATATATCGATACCGGTGGACGATGGCGCGGGCAATCATGGCAACTTGGGTGGCGGCCTTGTGCCTCATTCTTCTGGTCCTCAGCCAACACGGGGCCGAAGCTCGACGCAATCCGATTGACTGTGGCGGCAACGCCCACTTCCGCTACTCGTGCTTGTATCCCAAGCCACCACCGGGCAGCTCCATCACGGCAACAGGCGAGGTGGCGGCGATGTCGCGGTTCAGGGCTGGCGATAAGGAGTGTGGCCGTTACGGCTTCCGTGGCATCTACTACTGCTTTGGGACACCTGGAACCCCGTCCTAATCCATAGGATCTCTGTTAATTTGTACCGAGCTAGCAGTCTGTTGTATCGAAGAAGCTCGCTTGCACAAGTAGAGATTGCATATGCATGGCATCTGGTTCCGATTGATTGTGTATGGTCTAGCTCAAAGATCCATGTATAAATGGATGTTTCTTTGTGGTCTCATGATCATTCATTTGATTAATAAACTGCCTTCTGGCTTCAGCTTGGTTTGAACATTGAAATTATATATATTAGTGACTGTTACCCTACCAGGCTACCACCCATATGTCGTTGGCCTACCCAATGTTTCCCTTGATTTAGTCATGCTTTTGTTTTGCTTTTTAGAATAATTTATGCATAATTTAATTCAATTCATGGCCACAAGATACAAACTTTGATTAAAAATCCATAATTTTCACACCGTAGCTCCAAAAGTTACGAAACAACTTTGGTGCACCCCTACTGATCAAGAGCTTTCCAATGATGTCTAAAATGACATTAAAAAATTTATATTTCATTTTTCTTAATTCAATAAATTCAATTTAATGAAGTAATGGTGACAAAATCACTCAAAGACTTTCCATAATTCTCACACCGTACATTCAAAAGCAATGAAACAACTTTGGTGCACTCCTCCTCAAATGTTGAGACTTGAGAGCTTTTTCAAGTACCAAGAACATAGCCACAGAGTGCAAGGTCCAAAAAATCAACACATTATTATGTTTATTATGAGTTGGTTTTTTCAAGAGCACTTTTTAACTAAGATTTTAGAAACTTTCGATGAATCACTGAAATACGAAATGAGGTATAAATTTTTTACAGATCATCCCTTTTCTAATTGATTCACACATATATGAAGCTAACTTTTGTTAAAATCTATAGTAAAAAATCCACACTGCAAAAAGGGTCAAAGGGTGTGACGGATGAGGAAAACAAAGTTCAATTTTGTATATCACTCAGGAATTGAATGCTTGGACATCTAAGGGGTTAAATAAATGAATGCATTGGGAGCTGTTATTAGAAAAAAATTATAATTTTCATATTTTAATGATTAAGAAAACATAATTTTATGGCATTTACTCTTCTAATCTAGGAGCACCAAAAACCAATAGTGTGTACCCAATGTCGACAAAATCTAGGTACAATAACCATTCTCAAACATAAATTTAGGTAGACCATAGAAAGATTATCATTTGGGTCAACATACAATAAAGGCTCTATGATGTGCGTACTAAAATGATGTAAAAGTATCAAAATCATATTGAATTGGTAGAAAGATAAAACATGTCGAATTGATCAAAACGTTCTTTGCCCTTGTTATATTATACTAAGTAATATACTAGTATACTACACAATAACAACATTAACTTGTATTTATCAATCAAACTGTAGGACTGGTAAGTACTATATTTTCCAACTGACACCACATTTCTGCAAAGGTGCGGCAAAGAGTGACTTCAACCTTATATTTAGTGCTAAAAGCGCTAAGAATTGCTACTGCGGCACTTTTATCCTTGAGTTCCGTTCCCATGCAGCAAGATTGACTAAATCTTCTTTTGTGGCGGTGCCATCAACGATAGAGACCACATCTTTAAACTGAAAAATAAAAGTCATGTGCATTTTCTACATTGGAAAATTAGATCCATCGTACTTGTCTACCGCGGCCGTTTCTTTGGTCTCAACTTGAGTAGCCATCGTGACTCGCTGATTATTGGACGTTTCAGAAAACAGAGTGCAAGAACTTGTACCTAACTTGATGTAGGACTAAAAGAAAACACTCGACAAGGAAAATCTAACGGCAACAAACTATTTGCGTCGATACATGCATGCCCATAACCTATTGAATTACCAGATTGAGCTTAACACACATGATGCAAAAGGACAATACACCAAAGCTAACAAGAGCGCGACTACGCCTCTTTATTCATGAGGGAAAACAAAAAAGGTAGATGGAGCGTGACGGTTCAAGTACAGCGCGAGTAGCTCATTGAGACAGATGATGAATTACATTCATCCATCGTCATTCTTGACCGAGTAATCATCCAACGTGATGAAGTATGTAGTGGACGATAATCTCTAAATTCAATATGATTTCTGAAATGACAGACTACACATGAAATTTGCTCCATGAGCTTGATGCATTGATCATCAATCCACCCTAAACCCTACCCAGTGAGAGATGAATGGGATACTGTGAGTCTAGTCAGAAAGGTGAATATTTGGGAAACTGTGAGTCTGGTCAGAAAGATGAATGGGAAACTTTGAGTCTGGTCAGAATTGGGGAATATATGCTTAATACATCTTCAGGCAATTTCAAGAGTCCTTAATTTGCAGCTGCTGATTCTTCTGCTCTCACTTGTCACAAGGCCGGTGAGTATGGAGCTCCTGCGCATCAGCTTTGACATCGGTTTAATTTCTATTCTTCGGTGACCACTCATTCATTCTCTGCATGTGACTATGTACGACCCAATGAAAATTTCAGATGATAGTTGGGGGAATTTATGCCTGCTGGTTTTGTTTCTTATGGTGACAGGTGTGGGCAACTGCGACAAGTTCTTCCTTGTTTTACAGCACTGAAATTGAGGGTTGGGAGAATCTTCAATCCTGCAGCGGATGAGGGTGTAGTTTATGTGGCCAATCGTCAAAGTTTTCTGGGTATGTGTACATTGTTTCAGTTGGGACAGCCATTGAAGTCCATTAGAGCTTGGAGTATGTTGCAAAATTTCGTAATTCCTTAAATGTGATTATCATTTATGCAATCGCAAGTATATACTAATCGTTGACCTTGGACGTTAGCTTGCCTGCTTGAGTGTTCTCAAATTTTTGTCCTGATTCTTGGGGAATGGCTTGATATGGGTACCACTTTTACGCGTCTCACATAGTGTGACTTATGTCTAACTCATTTTATGTGTGCTAGAAATTTTGTCATTAACACCATGTATATAGTTGTAGCCATGGTGCCTATAACACCCTCTAATTTTTGTAAATTTCTAGTGTTTTTTCCTAATAAAAAGAGTTTTTCTCAAAAATCACACTATATTTGGAGGGGTACCCATATCAAGCCATATGCATCACCCTCTAAAGAAAGATTAAGTAGGGAAATTCTAATTCATCAACTGGTATCAGCTCCATAGCCGGCATAGAATGTGAAGCATGGAATTTGAGAGCTGATGTAAGTATGAAGGACATCAATTTGCCTAACATGTACTGAACATAATGTTGAAATCAGGTAAGGTTCATGTGTTAGCTACTAATGAGTTTCAATGTCGATATTCCTGAGGATGTTTAAAGCATCCTACTTAGAATTGTCTGAACGTGAATTAACGCGTCCTTTCGTTGCAAGTTTTCAGAACTTTTTAGCATAATTCGGCCTCGACGAGATTCAAGGCCTGGGGATGGCGTCGACCGAGCTTGAAGCCAATTGTTACCGTGATGTCACCATCTACTTGGTGAAGAAGTTGAGCATGGACGAGCAAGCAGGAAGCAGCAGCAACAAGAGACGTCGAACAAATGACATGCAGGCTCCTGAGTCAGACGGAGTGACGACCTTAGGTGAAGTGGCGACCTTAGGTGAAGTGACGGCAAAGGCGAGCAGACTACGTCAGTGCAGCACATACTTTGAGGCATGCATGAGTGAGAGGTGGGCTCAACCGGAGATCCACTTTCACCTGGAGGCGGAAACGGAGGTGTGCTACTACAAGGATTGCTTCTCTCGTATGCACGAGTCCCTTTTCATACCAATTTCAAGTGTGCCCTATTGCATTGAGCTTCTGAAAGTCGCATCCCAAATTGGGTTCCAAGATGTGATCGACATCGGTTTGAAGTTTTTAGCATCGGCACCCTGGACTCACGAGGAGGAGAATCTGGTTCGCCACTTTTGTCGTTCAAACTTGGTTCCGTTCCGCTCTCTGACTGAGTTGACTGCACGATTACCTCAAGAGGCAAACAGATCATCGTTTGCAAAGAACTTGCTAACTCGCTGCTTGCAGAACGCCATACCGGGCATAATGGGGGAATCAGAAACAGAAAAGGAATGTGGGAGTGGTCGCAGTTGTCGCCAGAAATTCGATGTAGTTTTTCATTTAGTCGTGTCTGGTGCTGAGCCTGCCAGTGTTGTCAAGCATGCCCTCGATCTTGTGAAACAAGCTTCACTTGGTCTCCAGTTCACTTTCCAGAAAATGGACTGGTTCGATCATGTCGATGGATCATGTTAAGTTTCTGTTGGCTTTTCAGAGCAGCACGGAATGCTAACAGTGCGCAAACAATGGTGGAGCTTCTTCTGGACGACAATGAGGTCTCGGATATTATACGTCATGTGGGCTCAAATGGAACGCGATGGGCTCCTATGATGTACTCCATTTTTCAGGGTGTATTGAAAGGGGATCTATTTCTGACATCGTCGCAGCGGATGAAACTATTCAAGGAGTGGCGCTGGATTCTGACTGCCGACATTTTGGACCGCGATGACGCCATGGACGCGAGCTTCATCACCCGGTTCATTTCGACTTTTCCGCATCAACAACAGGAGGACTTCTGGATGGGCGTAGAACTTGGCCCGACCGAATGTGGACCTTCGTTCAAGGCTTACACGACGTGGGTCTCATCTGTGTTGAATGGAGAGGCAAGACGGCGCCAGGAACGCACAGCTTCGTCGGAGGAGGATCGGGGTCAGGATTAGGGTTTGGCCCTTGTGTGTGTGTGTGTCTGTATAAAGCATGTATGTTTAGGTATGAAGAACTTCGTGAGCATCGCCAACAGACTCGACGGCGGTGAAACTGTCTTTCAGTGGTTGAACAGTGAAATACTCACTAGTAAATAGTCCCGTCAATTTTCACTTAAACGAGTTTTTCTTGGTTATGACTGCAAGAATATTTGAGGCTGATCGATAATTCCAGAGAATACTGAGGTTTATATATATCCAAAGTACCGGTAGATCAGGGAGATTTTGTTTCTTTATGTAGTCTTAAGCGCATGAACTTACTGTCGGATCGGATTGCTCATAATTATGTTCCATTAGACCTGTGTAAATAAATAGTTGGAACTTTTATACATTGAGCAAGGTTTTGTGCAAGCAGCAATTCTGACGGATTTCATCCATGGATTCGATTAAATGTACAATGGAGTCTGAATGGCATAAATACTTGCTGGAAATTGAAGTTTAATTGTCCCTCTGAGGAAAGATGGAGTCATGGCCCATTCACACCAGTCACCCAACGTGAGTGCGGCAGAGAAGTTGCGTTCATCAAGTAAGTTTTTGGTAGCCAGGATGTGATCCTGTAATTTTATTTTTTTCTACAATTTTTATTTTTTTGAAACCTGATGCATTCTCCGACGCATTTCGGCTCCGACGCATTTTGGGCGCATTGGAATCGACCGTCACAGCATGGTAATCTTAACGTACAGGGGAAGAGCAAAAGCAAGCGTGAGACGGATATTGGTAAGCGACCTCTGTTGAGCCACAACGTCACAGGCTTCGTGGAGGCGTGGTTCGGAGATTCAATGAAAAAGTAGAAGAATTGGCGTCCGGCGGTGGCGTCCACGGTGACCATCCCCGCATACTGCGAGAAGTTCACAGCGGGTTGCTCCGGCATCACTACTCGGTCGGATTTCTGCTGCCTTTTTCCAGTCCCCCAACACTCTCCTTCCTCCATTCGCTCCTTTTACAGCTCCAGCTCCGCATGTGCACACGCTTGTGATGGCAAGGAGCACCAAAACTGCGGATGCAGAGCCGGGATTGAACCATCCTCGCGCCATCTCGATCAGTACTCAGCTTCCCTTTGGCCAGGAAAAGCGACTGAGCAAGAAAATGATCGCGACAAGAAGAGAGCAGAAGAATATTTACTGGCCGGACAACATGATCGACGCAATACGTGCACTAGATCCAATCTGTCCGAGAGCTGAAAGAGGACCTCCGCAATGATCAAGAGTCAAGCTAGTTAGAACTCTACCGTCTTTTAGCTGATCGTTAATGTGGCTTAGCAACTGACTATATGTTGCAAGAAACCATGTTACACGATCCTTTGAAGAAACACGACGCTGCCTTTTGCCCTTTTTGCACTTTAAGGCTCTTGCAAGCTTGCACAAACTGTCAGTAACTGGACTCACTGGAGCCAGGATCAACGTACATCGTGCATCGACTCAATTCGTGCCCAACGTGACCGTCGTGCATATCTAGTAACTCCATGCATATCAGAAGACCCTTCGTAGCTTCATAGCAGGGACACCAGGCCAGTTCACAACCATTATAAAAGCATGGCATTGCTCTAAACTCTTCACTTATTCCCATCCGGTCATCTCGCATTCGATTGATCTCGTTCTTTCCAGCGTTGCTAGCTATCTCCGTTGCCAAGTCCGGATCGATGGCGATCTCGGGGAAATGGAGCTCGGTGGCAGCGCTGCTGATGGTGGTGGCCGTGTTGGCGGGATCTTGTGCCTCCGGCGCCGATGCGCAGGCGGGTTCGGCGTTCAGCATCGCCAATCTCTGCAACAAGACCATCGTGCTGTCCACGGGAGCGGGCAACAACGTGACTCTGATTCCAGAGATCGTTCAGACCATCACTACCCTTCCTAAAGTCCTCTTCTCCGACCTTGTGAACATCACCATTCCTGGCACGGGTACCATCTCCATTCCTGCAGACATCCTGACGTTCCTGCAATCCCTGTTGGGCCTGAAGAAGATTGCCATCACCTGCAATGGCCCCTGCATCACGCTCACTGTCACGTTCTCGATCCTCCTGTTTCCTGTCACGCTTCCCGTGGGGCCGATCTGCCTTCCCGTGCTGCCGCCCCTGCCGCCCCTGCCTTCCGTGACGCCCACGCCTTCCGAGGCGCCCTCGCCCAAACCTTAGAGACTTATTATGTGGTCACTAGTAGCTGGTGCATGTGCTCCCAATTTTGTCTTTGAGAGCTTTCCACTACATATGAATAACAACTGTTAGACCCTTAATTTTCTGTTGTTGCTATCTAGCTAGTGCTGGAGCGCAGGTCACTGCTGTTCTTACATAGAGGGAGCCCGGGGCTTCACCTACTGTAATTTCTGAGCATGCATAAAAGGAAGTTCGGTACTTTGGTTTACACGTCATTATCCTGTTTTTAGTACTCTTTCATATGTGTCATAATGGAGTATACAGTCATATTTTCATATTGTGAACCGTTGCACATATATATTTTCATGTAGATGTCGATTGATTATAATAAGGGGTCACTTAGAAAGCTCGAGTTTCATCTATTATACGATCTGGAAAGTTCAAGAACTCACTCACAAGTTTTGCATTCTACAGTAATATATGAGATCGAGTCGTAAAGATATGTATTTATTGCATTCATATGGAGACTTCTGGTGGTAAAAATTTCACCATTTTTTGAAGCCAATATCAATGGTTGTGATTACACATACAAAATTTGAAATATATGCTATGGTGAAGTGCAACTTTAGATATTTAAATATTATAAAGTTTGATTATCTTATTGCGACAGTGATTTCTTTTATGCTTCTAACAGTTAGTCATTAAGCATTTCATGTTTATGATATTTACTGTAAGTTGTCATGTTTGTTAACTATCATTTCCATACTTCCTTATGTGTATGTATAATCACATATCCTAATCTTTGTGTGTAGTGCTCCTCAAAACAGATTGAACATCAAGAATGCGTGGTGTGGATTGCCATTCATGATGACCTGATGGCACCTGACTAGTTTACCCCAATATTAATAAAATCACTTCCAATTACGTAACACAAAAGAGGACCAACTAACATTCTATCACAGTATCAAATTGATTGATGAACTGCGCATCTTAGTTGTGGTTCTTAGATCGATCCACAGCAGTCATACTGTAGTTATAACTACTTAAGCTGTTATCACTTGACTGTCACAACATTGGCGCTGTGAATCACGTTGCACGCCATAATAATCAATACATGATACTTCCAAAAAGGCCAATTCAAAACGTGCGAATGATATAATAGCTAACCTGGATGCACTTACTTCACCTACAACGATCGCGCGCAGAATCTGTGAGCTTAAAATGCAGAATCTACACAGTATGTGTACTTATGAACGAAGAAATGGAGGATCTTTTGTACTCAAAACTCCGACCAGACAGATGTGGGCATATAGATCGAGGACAGAGGACTGAATACTGATGAATAATGAACAATCACTTGGCGGTTGATCTTTTGTTAAAAGCTAGAACATCGGCTCAAAAACATACTCAGTCACAGGGGACAGGCCTGAGAATTCTGAGACGAAAGTTTCAGCCTGAGCACTGGAATTGGAGCTTCAGGACATAACTCTCTTACTTTCCTTTTAAATCGCTACGAAGCTGTGATTCCCTTGCTCCTACGACATTGACAATATATCGTGACTTAGAAAGGCTTGGCTGTCCTGTGCACTTTGAAGTGGGACCGCCCTGAATGAACAGACTCTTCAGGTACCAAGAAAAATTAAAGTTATTTTTTCTTATTTTCTTAACCTTGGAAGGACAGGCCTATCCTTGTGCTCATTGATCAAGATCAAGAAGAACCTATGACCATTTGATCATAATAGTGCACAATTTATGCCATCTGATTAATTAAAAGGGAAACATCATTCAAAGACTGGTTTATTTCCTCTAAGTTTTCTTAACATTGTACTTAGGCTGAATCTTCTCATTAGTATCCTCAGCAACTTCCAGTTTCCTTGACATGTTTGAAGCCGGGGTAGGAATCTGGGCATTCATGCGTACCGGCCTAACAGACCGCGAGTTGACATGGTTTTTGGCAGGCAGACCGGTATGATTCATGATTCATGTTCATCGACCGCCCTCACCGTCCTTGAGATCTATCTAGAGTTGACTTCTCGTCTCCAGGGAAAATTAATTTAGAAGGCTGCTTCTCGACATTCATTGATTCTCCGTAATTAGGACGTCTTAACATTATTAAGCACACAGATTTTCACCCATGAGTTTCTTTTCTTTTTTTCCAAAATTTGCAAGTGAAATTCAGAGCCACCGTGACAGAACCAACGCGGGGCAGAGAAAGGCTGTCCTACTTAACCTGTAGTAAATATTGGGGTATGTAATGTGACCTTCATGCACCCACGAGTTTTGCACAATTATGTCAGAGCTTTTAGCCTTAAGCGCTTGCATGGTGACCTTGCATCATATCTTCAACGAAGGCCGTTTCTCAATAATGGTATGGACATTAACACGTGATTAGAAATCAGAATTAATTATGGCAAATGATATATCATTCCGGCATCATCAATATTAATATGTGTGCTTGGGTGACATATCCCAACCCCTGGGTAAGGTCAACCTAACAGAATGATCGTTACAACAGAAATCCAGCGACGCACACTAGTAGTAGGATCATACTGTATGCAGTGACTGCTACGTACGTAATTTTAGTAACATAATTAGTGAAGTAACTATAACAGCATAACATGTAACGCACTGTAACGTATGATCCTAGATTCCTAGTAGTAGACCATTACTAGTGCGATTGACAAGAAAGGATATATATCTGGAAACTTTTGCCATCAGTGATCAGTCTAGCGTTTCATAAAAAAATCAAAGCCAGGGCACGCCCTCATTCCTAGAGCTAGTCCAGCCTGAGCAAAACAAGCCGAAACAAGCATTGATGGTGATCCCACAATGAACCATAACAAACTTCAAGATGAGTTAAAATAATCTGAAAACATAATTAGGACGCCTGCCGGCATGCCCCAGTTTCCCATTTGAATAACACTAGTAGAAAATCTTGTCTAATGTGACAAGTCTTGAAAGACTAAATGTCTGAAACAACTTCTCTATGATGACTCAAAGACCACTTTGAGTCATTATGGACTCGTGGTTCCAGTCATTTAGTCATTAAAGACCTGAACATCACCATCACATTAGACAAGATCTCTACTACTGCAAGCTGTCTTTGCTAACGGAACATAAAACGCCATATTCGTTATATTGGCGGTTACCAATTATTTTGTCCGCTCAAATAGTGTGTCTTGAGTTCATTTTCTCTCCTTATCAGATTAGTGTGGGTAAAATATAAACAGGATTGGCCAATTTACTGAATAATGGCGTTATAACTATTATTTCCAAATTAGTGTTCGACAGACCGTTGGAGCCACGTTGCATGATCCCTTCGAGGCTTCGAACTGCGCACGTTCAAGTTACTCAGAAAATTTGTACCAGTTGGCCGGTGCCGATCGAGCCCCCGGCCGGACAGGAATCGTGAATACGAATCGTAACTTTATGTCCAAGCTAGCTAGCAGTCGGACTGATCGACGGTGAGTATAAAACCCATGGCAATGCAGTGCACTCTTCACTCGCTCCCATCATCATCTCACAATCTCATCCTGCGCAGCTCCGGCCTTCTCTGCATATCTCGATCGCTAGCTAGCTAGCATCATGGCGATCAGCTCGGGGAAATCTGGCAGCTCCCTGCATGCAGCTGTGCTGCTGGTGGCGGTGGTGTTGGCAGGCACATGTGCCTCCGGCGCCGACGCACAGTTCAACATCACCAACCTCTGCAACAAGACCATCACCATTACCACCCGAGCTGCCAATGTGAGCATTGGATCGGGGGTCACGGTGAACATCACTCAAACTCCGGCGACGTTCTTCGTCGGGCCCGTGTCCGTCACGACTCCTGGCGGCAGTGTGCCGGTGACGATCACGATCCCTCCGGCGATCTTGAGAGCCATTGAGACCCTGTTTGACGTGGAGAAGATTGTGTTCTCATGCAGCGGCAATTGCGTCACGCTTACAGTGACTTTCACTGTCCTCGGGGGTCCTCCCAGGACCATTGTGCTGGGCCCGGTCTGCGCGAGCGCGACGCTGCCGCCCCTGCCTTCTGTGCCTTAACTAGCGACCTTACTTCTGACTGCTGCTAGCTTCCTTGCAAATCATTGGTGATTTTCCCGGGTGCTATGAGCATGACCAGTTACGGTAATAAGTTTTATAGATGAATAAATGTAGCTTCCCTGCAGGCTGCAGTTCACTCATAAGTCTTTTACAGATGTCGTGGGCACCTTTGACTTACTGTAGTTCAGAATAGACATACATTGATGTGGAGATTCTGGAATCATATGTCATGATTGTACACAATATCAAATTAAAGATCCTATGAATGAAGAAGATATATTGAAATTTTGAATGAGGGTTGTCATATACGAGGTCATATATGCATGTCGGACACTTTTTTCCAGGCTCCTTAGTTCTCTTGGACAATGGTCTGATATGAGTACCCAACAATGCCCTCTGAAATCAACTTTTGTGGCAACGTTGAATGAGTATCTCGTTCAAAACAAAATAAAAATTGCAGAGCTAGAATTCAGGGTTGGGAGCACCAAGATCGTGACAATGAAGACGATGAGTATGGTCAAGAGAGCAACACTAAGGTATAGGGCTCCAAAACCAAGAGGGTTCTAATTCCAACATAATCTAGGTACAACAATCATCTTAGAACCTAAATCTAGGTAGACCATAGATAGCTTATCATTTTGGTCAACATCCAATAAGAGCTCTATGATGTGCTTAAATTTGTGTTCTAAAATAAATGCATGATCTAGATTCTGTTGGAATTAAAATCCTGTTGGTTTTGGAACCAAAAGGATTTGGATTTGGTTCTGTTGCCCCGAGAACTTGAGTCTGGCGTCTTGGACCACTCGGCCATGTTGGCTTCCGAATCCTGAAGCCCCAGATCCACAGAACATTGTAGCATGATAAGAAAGGTTCACCAACGTAACTTTAGCCTCTAAACTGCTAATAGGCCTGTTGAGAAACCCACATTGCCGGATCAACAATTTGTTTGGAGGGAGACATTGATTACAACAACTCGTTTCAGGGCCCTCAAAAAGACTCAAACTAGTGTATCTTCTCTTTTTTATTGTGCATTGTGATTGCGCAATTCATTTCTAGTGACTTGTGCTTGACTTACTCAAAGTCTAAATGAGGGATGTTGGTGGGAAACTACATGGTATGCCTTGTAATTTTTGAATGATTTTCAAAAAAAAGCCGGATGAGTTATATTTGAACCGGAAAATATTCATGAGGAGCTCAAAAAAGTTTCATATGACTTTGAAGACCACCAAGCTCTTACACACCTAATAATTGTAGACCACCAAGCTCTTTCATACCTTGTAACTATCTGAAGTAACCAAATAAAATTATATAATAGCAAAATTCTAAATATCTTCTTAAAATTTGAAGGACTTTGCGAATAACTCAATTATATATTGTAATTTTTTAAACTCCCCGATATCTCCTCATCAGCACATTTTGGTACTATGACCCCAAAATTACCACTATATTGTGCTCAGTAGAGCGCAAAACATAGACCGGAAGAGGGGGTGCGAAAAGCAGAAAAAATAAACTTAGCGGGTGCACAGTCATGCACACTATGGAAAAAATAAACTAAGTGGATGTGCGAGGATGAACACAAACTGAAGTGGATGAACACGGATGAATTTTGTGCTTTCAAGCCCTAAAACTCTCACGCGCCCGCAAGCTCTGCTCTCGCTCATTCCTCTTTCTGCAGATTTTGTACCAGGCGGAGCTTATGGAGTCTGAGAAGATGTTGATCTCAAGCATTCGCCATTGTGCTTGATCTTCACAGGTTTGTCTTCCTAATTTTTTATCTGAGCATATCGATCTTTTGCACCACTGTTATACACTGCCAGATATATAGCTGTGCCGGTCGAATGAATCATATATAGTTCACCGAACCAACCAATAATCTTGGGTATAAACACCATACGGTTTGCCGATCTTAATTCAGAAAGGTTGATATTCACTGTGTAAGTAATTAAGGATCAGAGCGGCGATGACATCACCAAGGTGTAACAGAGAGCGGACCTGCTTCTCATCAATCTGACTTCAGATGTGACTTGCTCCTCATGAGCCGTTCTTTCTGGCAAACTCTGTCACAGCCCTACAAGGTGCATTTTAGAAGCTCAAGATTCATCACAAAATGGTAGCCACAGCATCTTTACCGCTCAAGAGATTTTATTAAAACACTAACTAAAGCCTGTTTTCTAAGCTCCTACACTCAACCTTATCTAATTGCACATTTCTTGCACATTCCCAAAAATGTCGGTTGTGGGACATGATGTCTCGTTCAAGTTTCAATCTACAACATGCAACTTTGAATTTTTTTTATGAAAGAGGAAAATAATGATCGAGATATGGGTTATAACATGACATTATGTACGAAGAACGGCATTCCAGAAAGTTCTTGCTTAATTTCAAGGATCCACGTCAATCTTAATGTTTTCCAGTGTTTATCAACTAAATCTAAAAGGTTACACATCAAGAGCACAAGATGTCGATAAAGAATAGTAAAAATTGGAATCTGGATTATTTTGGCCATTCTTTGAAATAATGGTTCAAACCTAACCACATTATTGGATGGAAAGCATTGTCATTCTATTTTTACATCTAATGACCCAAGTGACTAGTTTCTGGTTGATGTACCTCTTTAAATTTGCTTATTTACAAATTTTGGCTTTCCTTAAAGATAAAATTCATTATTAGTACGAAATTGACTATATATGCAGTTGGTTTGACCATTGGTGTTGGTTTTATCAAATTCCAAATTAGACTCCTCCTTCATCAATTTTGAAACTGAAAATCCTTACATAAATTTCCAGTTGCTGTTTTTTTCGATTTGGGTATGGATTTTAAAAGTCGGCCAACCAAACGAATTGTTGTCATCTCAAAAAGGGGATAGAGTTAAATTTAAGTAGGGAACAAGTCTGCCTAATCTTAGAATTTCCTCAAAAGAATTTCTTGTTTATGTGACCACTATCGATGGATTGCAATTGTGATACCGTCAATGCAGGTCTCTTTTATCACAGGGAGGCTGCACGTCTACGTACCCTGAGGAAATTATAGAAATTTTTGGCTTTTAGTTAGTTAAATTCAAAGTCATGTAGAAACAAACTCTTGAAAGCCACCTTTCTATCGCACTGTAAGTTTTGGTGCTGGTTGTTAGGTAAGATTACATTTAAATACAGTTTGGAGTAGGCTAGACTCATTGAGTAGTAATCTATGAATAACCACAAAATATTAAAGATTGTAAGCCATCCAAATTATACAAAAATGGGCAGAAACGTGGACTGTGTGGGGGTGAGACTCAGGTGGTCAGTCAGTGTGTGTGGGTCCATTCTTTACAAAATCCTGCACTGCAACCACCACATGACCATACTATTTTGTAAGGCCATCTTGTTGCACATTATTTTATTTTCACACAAGTTTTCATGTATGGTAATTTCCCCATGTATAAAGGCAACCTAAATCACTCAAATTATTGATATTGCCATATTCTATTGAGATAGCCAGCAATTATTTGCTTGTTAAACGAAGTCATTTTTGTCTGTTTTTTCTTCTTAAACCCGAAACAAGCCAACAGATCAACCTGCCTGATGTCCTGCATTTTTAAACAAAAATGTACCTTATCCTAAATCTCCTTCTTCTATGATACGCCACGGTAAAGAAAGATTTACAATGTTTCTTAGGATAACTAGAAATGCAACATAATGAATGTTGTTTTGACAAAATGATCAATCATGAAAAGTACACCTTTAAGTTTAATTATAAATTTTGTTCACGAACTAAGTGGCTAGATACTCTTATGTTATATCAACAAAGTAGAATTAGCCGTTATGCTAGTAGTTTATGAATCATCATAGATAATTCATTATTGTAGCTCCGCAAATGGGAGCGCGCGCGAATGTATGTTGCTCCGGCTCGTTGCAAGATAAATTTAAGTAGGTCTACATGGCTTGCTTTCGATCGCCCTATTCGTACGTAAGGAATAAGTCAAGAATTTTATACCTTGAATATGCGTAGAATTTTATATCTTTGGAATATGGCAAACAAAATGAAATCTCCAATAACATTTGGTTTGGCTCTACATGAATACCTGTTTGCATTAGGACACCCAACCCCAAGGGTGGTCTAGGTTATTGGTCCATGTAATACAGTGTACCACTGGAATATGGAAAAGATCTGACATATGGCATTCTACCATTGAAATATAGGAAAAATAACAAAATTTCCAAGATCAGTTTGCTTATACAGGAGCTTCGTTTGCACGAGGGCTCCTGGCATTGATTGGACGGTCTGGTTACTGATCCGTGTCATAGTGTCTTTCTTGTCCAGACAAGAGGCACGAAAGGTAGCCTATGCTACTTACGACCACAAGACGTGAATAATAGAACTA
This sequence comes from Pohlia nutans, assembly GCA_022496805.1. Classification (NCBI taxonomy): domain Eukaryota; kingdom Viridiplantae; phylum Streptophyta; class Bryopsida; order Bryales; family Mniaceae; genus Pohlia; species Pohlia nutans. The sequence goes on along the minus strand of CM040091.1, from coordinate 11,545,320 downwards.
CCTCTACCAGACTCTTTATTCACGCTGGTCTTCTGCGCCAACATTAGTCTTCGAAGACCCGTCTGTATCAACCAAGTACGTAAGAAGTAGCTTACAAATGTTAAGAGCAGGTAGGCAACAGTGTTTACCTTACGCTTGCCTTCATCTATTAGTTAAGAGAAATCAGTTGATTGATCGAGTAATGAGAGTTAGCTAGAATGTGTGCAATACGCGTGAAGACTTTCGAGTCAAGTAGTTATTTCTCCTCCATTCATGCAGAAATAGAAACCGGTTAGGATGAGTTAAGGAAATCCAAATCTTGATTAAATTATAAGAAAGTAACAATCATCTAGTTAGCTAACTAAAGTCCTTCTTACTTTCTTGGTGCGGGCGGGGCCCAAGTGGTCTACATGACAAAAGAAATGAACTCAATTCATGCGATCGACATTGTGGCTTCCTTTCTGTCCCAGATACGGCGAGACAGACCATCTCACTATGTACAGTATATAAAAGCATGGCAATGCAGTGTACTCTTCACTCGCCCCCATCGTCACCTCACTTGCAATCCTGCGTTAGTATCTCATTTATCATGTTCTAGCTGATCGATCGATGAGGGGATCGATCACTAGCATATATCGATATATGATGGCAATCTCGGAGGAATCCGCAGCGCTGCTGTTGGTGGTGGCCGTGTTAACGGGCACATGCGCATCGGGAGCCGATGCACAGTTTGATATCACGAATCTCTGCAACAGGACCATCGCCGTTTCCACGGGAGCCAGCAACGTGATTGTTGAATCGGGGACCACAATGAACATTACTCTGCCTCCTGCGTCGTTCTTCAATGGCCTTGTGAATATCTCAATCCCTGCCACCAGTGTGCCGCTCCCAATTCCGGTGTCTGCACGGGCCGTCTCGTTTCTCAACTCCCTCTTGGGCCTCAAGAACATCGCCATCTCATGCTCTGGCTCTTGCGTCATCCTTGCAGTGACTTTTACCGTGTTGTTTGAAATGACGGTTCCGCTGGGCCCGTTTTGCCTTCCTTCGCTGCCCCCACTGCCTTCTGTGCCGGTGCCACCGCTACCATAGCTCATCGATGAACACTACTCCCATTTGTTGATATCCGGGGAGCTTTTAACATAACTAGATGAATAAATGTCGGATCTGATCATGGAGCTGAGGTCCTCGCTTTCATCTTTCACTTTTTTTTAGAGAGGCCCGAGTCTATGTTATCTTTTATAAACACCTGTTGTACGTTGGGGGGAGGGCTTTACGTACTGTGGGGCTTGAAAGCTTCCTGTGTAACATCAGGTTATGAAAGATGATAGACATATGGAAATTCTTGTCACTTTGTCACTCAGAGATGAGATGATTGGTCATGTCAGACATGTATTATATGACCAAATCTGAAATCAAACATGTCGGCTATATTTTTAATTATTTTCCATCCATATTATAAATTTTTTTAGGAAGATCTCCAATATTATGAGTACTTAAGACAATAAGTGACGGACTAGAGCTCTATGTGACGTCTGTGACGGCCATGAAGTCCTTCCATTCGTTTGCTTTTCATCTATGAGAACCTGAGTATTATCAGTTAATGCTGGATGAGTCTGCCAGGAATCCAGGGCTCTCAGATTGTTATCTGCACTGGATTCACTAGAATGATTCAACTCTGCCCTCAATGAACCAAAACCATTCATGGATGGATCCTCACTACTAGAAATGGGGGGGGTCAGCAACGCTGCAAACGTTGCTCTCAACACTAGAATGACTGAGCCCCCTTGTCAAAATAAATGTTGTTATAACAACTCTGCAAACGTTGTTGTAAAGCAGCAACGTTTTGGAACATGCATTTGCAACGTTTGTGGGGGCTCTGTTCAGCTTTGGGAACTTTGGGAACTTTGAAGTTCCCGTAGTAGGAATTTACCATGGTAATTTAATATGGGAATTTATCGTGGGAATTTACTGTGGATAATTTACAATATATTATAGTATAATATACTGTATTGTTTACATTATAATATACTGTAGTGTATATAGTATATTATACTATATGGTATACAATATAATATACTATATTGTATATAGTATATTGTACATCGTATACTATATAGTTTTCAATACAATGTGTAGAATGGTAGTACACCATTTAGTATATGGTGTAGCCGGCTTCACAATAAGTATTCTCAACCTCACTCATCCCTTGACAAATGTTATGGGATAAATGATTTGGCTTGAGAACATCTTGAGAACGTCATTGGGAACACAAAACGTTGCTCTCACTTCCAAAAAGTTACCCAAAGACAAACGTTGCTGTCAAACGTTGCTTATTTCCTAAACATTGCTAAGGGTACATAAACGTTGCTTACAAACGTTGCTGACCCCCCCATTTCTAGTAGGGCCTGATTGCGTTTGTACTCATTTCATGTGAGGTAAGTAGGTAAGTAGGTAATAGAGCAAGTGTAGTACACATGTAAGTCCTGTACAGGTGATCTTTGTACTTTCTATGCGAGTAAACAGGGTAAATGCAGTGCACGCACTCTTCACCTGCCCCATCGTCACCTCACTTGCAACCCTGCAGTAGTGGCTCATAAATTGCCATGTTCACCTCACTTGCAACCCTGCGATAGTAGCTCGTAAATTGTCATGTTCAAGCTGATCAATCGATCTCTAGCATCCATCATACACTACAAGAAAACTGATCACTTCTGGTCACATAGAATGTCGAAGGAATAGATACCGTTTCCGCGATTGCAGTCGGTGAAAGTCGACGGGTTTGCTTGCAGTCACAGGGGGCTCATTTTCATTCCCCTGTGTTGATTCCCCTGTGAGTGCCACTTTCCCCTGTGAGCTTCAGAACTCGACACATGTTAAACTTTCCTTTTACAAGTAGGTGACTAAGCTTAAGCAGGTGATTTTGTACACATGTCAAAACCCCAATCACAGGGAAAAGTGGCACTCACGGGGGAATGAACACAGGGGAATGAAAATGAGCTCCCTGTGAGTGATGGAGAAATTCGCAGCGCTGCTGTTGGTGGTGGCCGTGTTGGCGGGCACTTGTGCCTCTGGAGCCGATGCACAGTTCAATATCACCAATCTCTGCAACAGGACCATCTCCGTTTCCACGGGAGCCACCAACGTGACTGTGGAAGCGGGGACCACAGTGAACATAACCGTACCTCCTGCGTCATTCTTCAATGGCCCTGTGAATATCTCAATCCCTGCCACCGGTGTGCCGCTCACAATTCCGGTGTCTGCACGGATCGTCTCGTTTGTCACCTCCCTCTTTGGCGTCAAGAACGTCGCCATCTCATGCTCGGGCTCTTGCGTCAGCCTTGCAGCCACTTTTACCGTCTTCACTCAAATAACGGTCCCGCTGGGCACGTTTTGCCTTCCTTCGCTGGCCCCGCCGCCTTCTGTGCAGCCTTACTGTGCCGTTGCCACCGCTGCCTTAGGCGCCTGCCCATGAAGGGGCCATGCCCGCTCTCACAAGAAGGAACAAGCAGTTACACTACAAGGAACTCTAAGCAGAGGGACAAGAATGCATTTCAGTGAAATCATGGACGAAATATGTTTACTATAGTGATATTTAGCCCAAAAAATGAGTGTTCCTGAAATACCTCTTCCCTATGGTCAGATCGAGCCAATAAATTTATTTTAGTATTTGCTTTGGATCATTAAAAGACATATGCTTGACGGGTTGGACTTGTTTGCCACTTTCTCAAACCATGGCTAATGTCTTAATTTTAGGGACGTGCTCTCACATTTGGTAGAGGATATTGAATAATGAACTAATTGTTTATTTGAGGCAAGGCGGGGTTGGGTGTCTCATACGGCGGGGTTGGGTGTCATACGGAGGGGCTCTTAGCTTCACAATTCAATGTGCATCCATGAACTCTTACTACTACATCCATTCAAGCCAATTCGAACTTGCAAAGTTGTCAGCAATGCTTTTTCAGTTCTTTTTTTGGAAGCACTTTCAATGTGATGTTTGATTTAAATTGTTATTAGAAAGGAAAGTGGTATGTTAATGTTTGCAACATGTATATAAAACAGATAATAAAAAATGAAATCAATATTGTAAAAATTTGGGTATTAAAAGCACTAAAATAGCTCTATCATTAGTCGTTTTAATGACACACTAAAAACTTTTCTAAAAAATAAATAACACTTTTTGGTAAATACATTGGGATAATTGAATGAGAATGATGATTATGCTACGAATGAAAAGTGAAATCAATTATACATTAAAAAAATTCTGTCTCTAATGACTCTCCAAAGGAATCTCCAAAGGAATCTCCAAAGCACTCAAAACAAGACACCCTTGGCTCATATTAGCTTGAATGGACCCTACTCCCATTGTGGATTTCCTGGGAGTTTTTAACATGACGTACAAGAGATGAATAAAGGTTGGACAACTGAGGTCCTTGCTTCCATCTTCCACTCTTTTAGAGAGGGAGATGTCATCTGTTAATAACACCTGTTGTGAGGGCTGTACCAGTTGTTGGGCTTGAAAGCTTCCTGATTGTGTAATATCAGGTAATCAAAGATGATATAGACATAGGGAAATTCTTGTCGCATTGTCACTCAGTGATGAAATCGTTGGTGCTAAGTTAGTTCGGGGTGCACTACAATATCTTGCATGGAACCACATGAGTGAACAAAGGGGTATTAATTGTGGGGTGGGCTTACAAAATCTACATAAATTTATGGTATTACTTTGTTCAATTTTGCAAATATACATAGCTCATTTTTGATGTGATAAGAATTGTAAATTTACATATAGAACTGTTTCCCTCGGGGAGTGCGCTTAAAGTTAAGATTAGGAATCACGTGAGTGCGTACTTTTGACCCCCCCCTATGTATGTACTAAAAAATCATCTGAAAATTGTAAAAAAGTTATGAAGTTGTTGAACACAATCTAAAGCTCTTGTTGTATAGATTTCAAAAAATAATCACTTGTAAATATTTTTAAATTTATTTTTGAAGCAAAAAAACAACACATTTTAGTCTAAACTTCTATCATTTTTTTTAATAAGATTTAAAAAACTTTTGGGTCTGAAATTATACCAAATGATACTATGATAGATATATGCGTAATGATTCAGCACCTAAAAAATTGTGATTTAAAAACTATTTTAAGGCCAAATATTGTAGGGGGTATGCTATTAAAACGCACTCACGTGTATTCCTAATCCTAACTTTAAGTGCACTCCCCAAGCTGTTCCCATTTAACATGTAGGTACAAAGTAACTCTCACACCTCTTCATTGAAAAACTTAAAAAAAGAGGAAAGTCAAGCAAATCAAAAGCTTTGACCACTAAAATTTGGTATTTAGGAAGGGTTTATAAAATGCGTAGAAAAATTGCTAATAGGTGGATTGAATATAGAGAATTGCTAATAGGTGGGTTGCTTCAATTCAAGCTAAATGTTTGAGTATCGTCGTGATCTCAAGTGGTACTTTGTTCTTCGACTATATTAAGGTAAAGACACCTCAAAATTTGGTGTAATATATGGCATATTGATTTTGAGAATGTACAGCTCCTCAACGTCATTCAAATTTGTTTCAATATTATATAATCTATCATAATTGTGAACTTTTATAACTTGGAACTTTTATAACTTTTCAATATGATCTATATACTACTATGTTCTCAAGAACTACGTACCCACGATTTTATAACAAATATTTAGACATATAAATGTTCATGAAATCTGCAAATATCTAGCTCATTCTAAGTCTAAATGGTAAACCAACAAGAAAAATGCCCTTATAGAATGTTTGCACATGATTGTACAAACACTACCAATGGATACTATGGGATATGAGACTTTGACATAGATATTATTTATCCTAGTAACATCTCCAGCCTTCCACAATCCACACCAATTAATACAAACCAGTCTAGTTTTAAAGTAAGAAACATCTCGTACAAAGAGGTGAAGAGCCTGGAAATGTATTGAATTTGAGTCCCCAACGACATTGCATTTACATCTCCATCACACCTACATCGCCATCACCACAGTTGCATGAGGATAATATGTACGTGGAAGCTAATATAATTGATGAGGTGGTCCAAAAAGTTTGGACAGTTGCTTAGGTCCAAGACTTTCAAATTGGTAAGGCATTCAAGATTCTCTGGTAGATATTTAAATCCACTTTCGCTCAGCAAGAGTGTCTTCAACTTTTGTAGCTCAACAATGGATGCTGGTAGTTGGTGAAGCTTTTTGCAGGAATTCGCTTCCAATTCCTTCAAGCGTCCAAAGTCTTCTACTAGACTTCTATCAGGCCATGGACTTTAAACTTCTGTGAAAGATGCATGTGGGAACTCTAGAGAGATTTTAATTGTAGAATCGATCATATTGATACCCTGCTGCATAAATCACAAAGATCTGAATGTTGATTTCCCTTTGGACTGTCGGTACTAATGGTTTGACTTGAGTCTGATCGAATTCTGTCGGTACCAATGTACAAGATGTGTAGCCTCCTGCAAGCCTAAGTTCCCCATTTCAAGGCACAATGATTAAGGGAACATACGAGCCTGGAAAAAAGTGTCATACATGCATATATGACCTCGTATATGACAACCCACATTCAAAATTTCAATATATCTTCTTCATTCATAGGATCTTTGATATTGTGTACATGACATATGATTCCAGAATCTCCACATCAATGTATGTCTATTCTGAACTACAGTAAGTCAAAGGTGCCCACGACATCTGTAAAAGACTTATGAGTCAACTGCAGCCTGCAGGGATGCTACATTTATTCATCTATAAACTTATTACTGTAACTGGTCATGCTAATAGCTCCCGGGGAAATCAGCAATGATTTGCAAGGAAGCTAGCAGCAGTCAGAAGTAAGGTCGCTAGTTAAGGCACAGAAGGCAGGGGCGGCAGCAGGGGAGGCAGCGTCGCGCTCGCGCAGACCGGGCCCAGCACAATGGTCCTGGGAGGACCCCCGAGGACAGTGAAAGTCACTGTAAACGTGACGCAGTTGTTGACGCATGAGAACACAATCTCCTCCACGTCAAACAGGGTCTCAATGATTGTCAAGATCGCCGGCGGGATCGTGATCGTCACCGGCACACTGCCGCCAGGAGTCGTGACGGACACGGGCCCGACGAAGAACGTCCCCGGAGTACCAGTGATGTTCACCGTGACCCCTGATCCAATGCTCACATTGGTAGCTCGGGTGGTAATGGTGATGGTCTTGTTGCAGAGGTTGGCGATGGTGAACTGTGCGTCGGCGCCGGAGGCACATGTGCCTGCCAACACCACCGCCACCAGCAGCACAGCTGCATGCAGGGAGCTGCCAGATTTTCCCGAGCTGATCGCCATGATGCTTGCTAGCTATCGATCGAGATATGGAGAGAAGGCCGGAGCTGCGCAGGATGAGAATGTGAGATGATGATGGGAGCGAGTGAAGAGTGCACTGCATTGCCATGGGTTTTATACTCACCGTCGATCAATCCGACTGCTAGCTAGCTTGGACACAAAGTTACGATTCGTATTCACGATTCCTGTCCGGCCGGGGGCTCGATCGGCACCGGCCAACTGGTACAAATTTTTTGAGTAACTTGAACGTGCGCAGGTTGAAGCCTCGAAGGGATCGTGTAACGTGGCTCCAACGGTCTGTCGAACATTAATTTGGAAATAAATATTACATTCCGTTGGAAAACAACTTACACTAGTAGAGATCTTGACTAATGTGATTCCCAGGTCTTGAATGACTAAATGACTGGAACCACGGGTCTATAATGACTCATAGACCCGTGGTTCCAGTCATTGACTCATAGTGGTCTTTGAGTCATTATAGGCTAGTCGTTCCGGACATTTAGTCTTTAAGGACTTGTCGGATTAGACAAGATTTCTACTGGTGTTATTCAAATGGGAAACCGGGGCATGCCCGCATGCGTCCTAGCTAATTATGTTTTCAGATTATTTTGGGACATTTTACAGGATTTTTTTGGTTCATTTTGGGATCTTCTTCAATTTATATCGGCTTGGTTTTTCTCAGGCTGGACTCTAGGAATGAGGGCGTGCCCTTTGATTTTCTTATGAAACGCTAGACTGATGGCAATGGTTTCCAGATCTATCCATTCCTGTCAGTTGCACTACTAATGGGCTACTTCCACTACTAGGAATCTAGGATCATACGTTACAGTGCGTTACATGTTTGTTATTATCGTAGCTGGGAGTAACTGAAGCAACGATACAGTTTGTTAAGCAATATTGAGGAACCGTAATTATATTGTTATAGTTACTTCACTAATTCTATTACTAAAATTACGTAGCAGTCAATGCATGTATGATCCTACTACTAGTGTGCGTCGCTGGATTTCTGTTGTAACGATCATTCTGGTAGGTTGACTTTACGCAGGGGTTGGGATGGACCTTATCCAGGAATATTAATATGTCACCCAGGCAGACATATATTACTATCGCTGATGCCGGAATGATATTTGTGCCTTTAATCCTGATTTCTAATCACGTGTTAATGTCCATACCATTATTGAGAAAAAGCCTTCGTTGAAAGATATGATGCAAAGTCACCATGCGTGCGCTTAAGGTTAAGCACTGACATAATTGTGCAAAACTCGTGAGTGCATGAAAGTCACATTACATATTTACATGGGCACTGGAAGCTTTGGAGAGTTTAGCCCCGGGGCTAAACTGGCTTGGGGGGCTAAACCACCCCAGTTTAACCCCGGCTAAACCCGAATCTTCCATTTTAGCCCCGGCTAATTTGTGTTTTAGCCCTGGCTAATGGTACAAAAAGGGGGCTAAAATGGGGGCTAATGGTACAAAAATTTAGCCCCCCCCCATTTTTCACATAGTGCTAAGGGGGGCTAAAGAGGGGGCTAAACCACCCCAGTTTAGCCCCGGCTAAACCAGTCAAAGTTCTCAATGGGGTTGCACTCTCACTGGAAACTTTGATCAGTTTAGCTGGGGCTAAACTGGGGTAGTTTAGCCCCCTCTTTAGCCCTCCTTAGCACTATGTGAAAAATGAGGGGGGGCTAAAAATTTTGTACCATTAGCCCCCTTTTTGTATCACTAGCTGGGGCTAAAACACAAATTAGCCGGGGCTAAAAAGGAGAGATTCGGGTTTAGCCGGGGCTAAAAAAAAGAGAGATTGGGTTTAGCCAGGGCTAAACTTCCTGGTTTAGCCCCCCCAAGCCAGTTTAGCCCCGGGGGCTAAACTCTCCAAAGCTTCCAGTGTTCTAAATTAATTTTCCAGACGAGAAGTCAACTCTAGATGTCAAGGACGGTGAGGGCGGTCGATAAACATGAATCATGAATCATACCGGTCTGCCTGCCAAAAATCATGTCAACTCGCGGTCTGTTAGGCCGGTACGCATGAATGCACAGATTCCTACCCCGGCCTCAAACATGCCAAGGAAACTGGAAGTTGATGAGGGATACTAAAGAGAATATCGTATCTTAGGAGTTCCTATACCTATCTTAGTGAAGGTAATGTGCAGGTAATATGTATCAACTGTCTGTCAAGTGACTTGAAGTTTGTCTTGGCAAGGATCGGATCGTTGAAAAACATCAAACAAGAGGCATAAAACAAAACAAACAAATCACCATGGCAATCAGACAATCAAACTTTACACTCTTTGCACTCCACTATTGCATATGTTTTAAATTTTGTATATACACGCAATCACAAGGTCCACTGATATTAGCTTCAAGAAACTACAGTGAAATTTGATGCCATTGTAACGAATATGACCAGAATGTTGAGCACCAACACGACCAGCAGGGGAGCATCAAGATCACAATGCAAGCACTGACCACCTGATCGGGTCTCACATCTGGATGCTCAACTCCAGATAAAGAGCTGGCGCTCTGAATTTATGTGATAACATCAGAAGAACTACTGCAATTAGCCGGCATAAATGGAGCGTCATTTTCTTGCTACATCCTATCCCTTCCCCCAGGGGAGATATTTAAAAAGGCACCTGTGTCAACAGTGGGGTTTGAACCCACGCCCCCTTTCGAAGACCAGAACTTGAGTCTGGCGCCTTAGACCACTCGGCCATGTTGACTTTCGGAAACAGTCGTCCCGGATCTCCAGAACATTGGAACATTACAGTGAATGCTCATCAACTCAACAGTATGAGTCTGCTAGACTGCTACTGTGCCTGTTGAGAAATCCACATTGCTGTTCCTCCACCGTTAACTTAAGCCTCAGGGCACCTTCATTATCAATATGCAGATCTATTTCTTAGAGCATCTCCACCAGCAACTCTGAATTGCACTCTGAAATTCATCCAAAAATTACAAGGCATACCATGTAGTTCCCCACCAACATCACTTAATTAGACTCTGCAAATATTAAGTAAACCACTTACAAGTCATCATACATGGATTGTGCAATCACAATGTGCAATTAAAAAGAGAAGATATACTAGTTTGAGTCTTTTTGAGGATCTTGAAGTGGGTGTTGTATTCAGTGTCTCCCTCCAAATAAATTGTCGACCAACCTATGCACATCCATTTTCTCCACAGCCCAGAGATCTAGCTACCCAGAGTGCTAGTAGAGATGCTCTTACATCACAAAGAAACTGCGTCTTATCCTTAACCCCTAAACGTCCCATGGGGATAGTATATACGCTGTTGTATAATTGGGATTTCCTACCAACAAGAAACTCTAAATTGGGATCTCGGTAGCTTGTTAGAACCACATTGATATAAATTTCAACTTCTCTTTTGACCTCAACCCCATTAGAGGTTTGGATTCATTCCAAATACAATCAAAATATAAAGTATTCTACTAGCTGCAAAGGCACGTTCAGACGTTTAGGGGTTAAGGAAGGGAAGTTGTTCAAGACTACTTGTATTCTGACTAGTTAAATTCAAATAAACCTTTGAAGGCCACCTTTCCATAATTCCACTGATTTTCTGCGGGATACTGGTATGATAATTAGTTGGGAGCAGACTCGAGCGGTAATAATTCACAAGTTACATTGTAATCCAGCTCAGATGCACCCAACACAAGAATGCCTGGGCAGAAACGTGGTCAGTGTGTTTGTGTGGGTCCATTCTTGTCAACTCTGTGCACTCCAACCAGCGCATGATGATACTATAGGAAGGCCACACTATTTAATTTCACACAAATCTTCAGGATATTTGAGTTCATCGAAAACAAGAAGGGCCTTCATGAATAGAGCCATAGGCTTGGGCGAACTTGTAGGAACTCTTCTCTAGCAATGGGGACGTCAGGAGTTCCAATCCTATGGCCAATGCAAGGTCTGGCTTTAGATTACTATTCAACTCACCAAAAACTAGTTTTACCGTGATCTTGAATTGAAAACGAGTTGAAAGTGATTATGAGGTGAGTTTCCACTTTGAGACACTCTATTTGATTAATTTTAATATTATATACTTCAATCCATCAAGCTCCCCAATATCTGGGTGCATTGACAATATAACGAGCCAACCCCGCTCAATTATAACGACTCTTGATGAGTGCTTAGAAAATAATATCTTCAATTTAAGTAAATTTCAGAAAAATTTAAGAACATTTTGCAACATATTTTGGACATTTTAGCACATTTTAGTTGTTATTAACGGCTAGTTACGATCATATTTTAGTCGTTTTAGAGTACCAATAACTTTCCAAACATCGCAAAACTTTAGTATATTGTAGAATGACATATATTTTATGTAAATTACTAATTTATACCGCATCATCAATTCAAATTCATGATATTGCTTAACAATCCGTTAAATTAATCACTACACTAAATAGTATATTTAGTGTGAGGTGATGAATAATGTGCTTACCCCTACTACTTGTGTAACACTAATTGTCAATTTGTGGGTAATTAGTGTTAGCGGTTATCATCCAATTTGATTCATTTTCAGTTATCATCCAATTAGATTCATTCCATTTCTAAAATTTCAGTTTTTCCATCTAAACTTTCATCTCAAGTTTCATTCCTTACTCACACTAAATATCCATATCTCAAAAGATCACAATGTCAAAAAGTTACTATTCTTCATAAATAGTGTGAGAATTCACATTTAGTGTTCTTACAAAAGTAGGTTTTTTGATATTTAGAGTGATGTTCGCAATTACAGTGCCTCACACTAAATATACTATTTAGTGTAGTTATAGTTTCCTTGGATCGTTATACTGTGAATGTACCCATCTCTTCATCACCACATTCTGGTAATATGACCCCTAAATTATCACTCTGCTGGTGCCCAGTAGAGCGCAAAACGCGGACAGGAAGACGGGTGCAAAAAGCGGAAAAAATAAACTCAGCGGGTGCACAAGTAAACTACGGAAAAAATAAAGAGAGTGGATGGACGAGGATGAACGCAAACTAACGTGGATGAACACGGATGAATTTCGTGCTGTCAATCCCTAAGAATATACGAGAATTTCCATATTCATAACCCGATATTATACAGGAAGCTTTAGAGCCCCACAGTACAGCCCTCCCCCCACAACGGGAGTTTATAAAAGAGAACATAGTCTCCCTCTCTAAAAGAGTGGAAGATGAAAGCGAGGACCTCAGCTCGATGATCAGGTCCAACATTTATTCATCTAGTTATGTTAAAAGCTCCCCGGAAATCATCAAATGGGAGTAGAGTTCATCGATGAGCTAAGGCAGCGGTGGCACCGGCACAGAAGGCAGTGGGGGCAGCGAAGGAAGGCAAAACGGGCCCAGCGGAACCGTCATTTCAGTCAACACGGTAAAAGTCACTGCAAGGGTGACGCACGAGCCCGAGCATGAGATGGCGATGTTCTTGAGGCCCAAGAGGGAGTTGAGAAACGAGACGGCCCGTGCAGACACCGGAATTGTGAGCGGCACACTGGTGGCAGGGATTGAGATATTCACAAGGCCATTGAAGAACGACGCAGGAGGTAGAGTGATGTTCACTGTAGTCCCCGATTCCACACTCACGATGCTGGCTCCCGTGGAAACGGAGATTGTCCTGTTGCAGAGATTGGTGATATCGAACTGTGCATCGGCTGTCGATGCGCAAGTGCCCGCTAACACGGCCACCACCAACATTAGCGCTGCGGATTTCTCCGAGATTGCCATGATATATCGATATATGCTACTGATCTTACCCCCCTTTCAATCGATGAGCTAGAACATGCTAAATGAGATACTGACGCAGGATTGCTAGTGAGGTGACGATGGGGGCGAGTGAAGAGTACACTGCATTGCCATGCTTTTTTATACTGTACAGTACATAGTGATATGGTCTGTCTCGCCGTATCTTGGACAGGAAGGAAGCCACAATGTCGATCGCATGAATTGAGTTCATTTCTTTAGTCATGTGGACCACTTGGGCCCCGCCCGCACCAAGAAAGTGAGAAGGACTTAGATAACCAGATGTTACTTTCTTATATTTCTCAAGATTTGACTCTTCCTAACCGGTTTCTATTTCTCCATGAATGGAGAAGAAGTAACTACTTGACTCCAAAATCTTCCCACATACTGAAGACATTCTAGTTAACTGTCATTACTCGATCAATTTCTCTTAACTAATAGGCAAGAGTTGGCTAAACATTGTTACGTAATTGCTCTGAACATTTGTAAGTTACTTCTTACTTGCTTGCTACGGACGGGGTCTTAGAAGAGTTATGTTGGCGCAGAAGACCAGCGTGAATAAAGAGTCTGGTAGAGGTAGTTCTATTATTCACGTCTTGTGGTCGTAAGTAGCATAGGCTACCTTTGGTGCCTCTTGTCTGGACAAGAACGACTCTATGACACGGATCAGTAACCTGACGGTCCAATCAGTGCCAGCAGCCCTCGTGCAAACAAAGCTCCTGCAGAAGCAAACTGATCTTGGAAACTTTGTTATTTTGGCTATGTCTCAATGGTAGAATGCCATATTTCAGATTCTTTTCCATAATCCAGTGGTACATTGTATTATATGGACCAATAACCTAGACCACCCAACGGGGTTGGGTGTCCTCATGCAAACAGGTATTCATGTAGTCTAGGCATTGAACCATTATTGAAAATTTCATTATGTTTGCCATATTTCAAAGGTATAAAATTGTAGGCCTACATTTTTGCTTTAAAATGCAGGACATCAGGCAGGTCAACTGATCTGTTGGCTTGTTTCGGGTTTCAGAAGCAAAACAGACGAAAATGACTCCGTTTAACAAGCAAATAATTGCTGGCAATCTCAATAGAATATGGCAATTTCAATTCGGGTGGTTTAGGTTGCCTTTGCACATGGGGAAATTACCATACATGAAAACTTGTGTGAAAATAAAATAGTGTGCAACAAGATGGCCTTACAAAATAGTATGGTCATGTGGTGGTTGGAGTGCACGATTTTGTACAAGAATGGACCCACACACACACACACTGACTGACCACCTGAGTCTCACCCACACTGTCCACGTTTCTGCCCATTCTTGTATTTGGCTGATTTACAATCTTTAAAATTTTGTGGTCATTCCTGAATTACTACTCGATGAGTCTGCTCCAAGTAATCATACGCAATAACCAGCACCAGAACTTACAGTGTGATAGAAAGGTGGCTTTCAAGAGTTTGTTTCTACATGACTTTGAATTTAACTAACTAAAAGCCAACAATTTCTATTTCTTCAGGGTACTTAGACACGCAGCATCCCTGTGATAAAAGAGATCTGCATTGACGGTACCACAATTGCAATCCATCGATAGTGGTCGCAAAAAGTCAAAAACAAGAAATTATTTCAAGGAAATTTTAAGAATGGGCACACTTGTTCCCTTCTTTAACTCTATCCCCTTTTTGAGATGACAACAATTCGTTTGGTTGGCTGACTTTTAAAATCCATACCTAAATCGAAAATAACAGCAACTGGAAAGTAATGTAGGGATTTTCAATTCCAAAATTGATGCACGAGGATTCTAATTTGGAATTTGATAAAACCAACACCAATGGTCAAACCACCAGCATATATAGTCTATTTTCTACTAATAATGAATTTTATCTTGAATTTAAGGAACGCCAAAATTTGTTAAATGCTTTCCATCAAATCATGTGGTTAAGTTTGAACCATTATTACAAAGAATGGCTGAATATTCCAGATTCCAAATTTTACTACTTTTATCGACATCTTGTGTTCTTGATGTGTACGCTTTTAGATTTAATTGATAAACACTGGAAAACATTGAGATTGACGTGGATTTTTGAAATTCAGCAAGAACATACACGAATGCCGTTGTACATATTGTCATGTTATAACCCATACCTCGATCTTCTCCTCTTTGATCGACAAAAAGAATTCAAGCTTGCATGTCGTAGATTGAAACTTGAACGTGACATTATGTCCCACAACCGACATTTTTGGGAATGTGCAAGAATGTGTAATTAGAGAAGGTTGAGTGATAGAGCTTCGAAAACTGGCTTAGTGTTTTAGTTCTCTTGAGCCGTAAAGATGCTGCACATGGCTACCATTGTGTGATGAATTTGAGCTTCTAAAATGCACCTTGTAGGGCAGTGACAGAGATTGCCAAAAGAACGGCTCATAAGGTGCAAGTCGCATCTGAAGTCAGATTCATGAGAATCAAGCTCTCGGGTACACCTTGGTAACGTCATTGCCGTTCTGTTTATCATCTACATACACAGTGAATATGAACCTTTCTGAAATAAGAACGGCAAACCGTATGGTGTTTGTACTCAAGATTATTGGTTGGTTCGGCACTGATCTATATGACACATTCGATCGGCACAGCTATATATCTGGCACTATATATCAGTGCTGCAAAAGATCAACATGCTCAGTTAACAATCTTGGCATCCAAGGATCATGCAGCATTTATTGATATTTCACTGGGAGCTTTCCATGCCAGCCCAACGTTACACGAGCCCCAAATGGTCCCTTCGATTCCCTCCTGCCGTACGTTTGGTGTTAAAAGGAAATATATCAGCCTCCCTCTTTACGAACAACTAGCCCTGTTTGATGAAAGCTGAGAAATCAGCCTACATGACCAGGTCTTAGAACATTCACACATATTTTTTCCCAAAGCTGCAGGAATTAATAAACTACGTACGATTGAAGCTAATTAAGTAAGAGAGGGGCCGGGTGGCAGCACAGAATTGGAAGGCGGTGGCGGCAGCTTCGGAACGCAGATCGGGCCCAGCGGAACCGTGACGGGAGACAGAACTGTGAACGCCGCGAGAAATGTGACGCAAGAGTCATGGCATGAATCGACCGCGATGCTGTTGAGGCCAAAGAGGGAGCTGAGAAAAGACACGGCCTCTGAAGGGACCGGAACTCTAGTGCGATGGATGGTGATAGTCACAGTGCCCACGAAGAACGTTGCAGGAGGGCAGGAAAGTTGCAGTTCTGCCTGCGATGCAACTATGGCGTTGCCGGATCCGGTTGAAATGGTGATGGTTCTCTTGCAGAGATTGGTGATGTTGAATTTCTGTGCATTGGCGCCGGAAGCACAAGTGCCCGCCATCACGGCCACCACCATGACCAGCGCTGCCACCGAGCTCGCCATGATCGATCGACTTCGCAAAGGACTTTCAAGAGATCTATTGCATGAAAGTAAGATGACGATGGAAGCGAGTGAAGAGGGCACTGCCATTGCCATGCCTTTTATACTGTGAGATCGGTCTCCCGGCACAAGAAATTACGAATCATACGTATGATATCCTGACAATGCAGGAGCATGGTTTGGTTTGTGTTAAATGTAATACAGAGTACGTTCATTCACTGATCAAGTAGTTTGAATTCTCAGTTAGTTACGGATGAATTCTGTTCATAGCTTTACCTTCTAGATGTTTCTCATAGTGGAGTCTCACGGAACGAAGAGTAATACTATATCTCTTTGCTTACTTCCGAGCATCTTGTGCAAGTGTAGTGTAACAGCGTAAAGAATAGGAGTCAAAGCAAACAGGTTTCTAGTTCTTGTAGATACTATGATATAATTGTGTAGTGATCACCCCGCGTGCATATTGCACAGATAGAAATAAAGTGTCATTGCTTTCCTATTCAATGTTGTGATCTATGCTTTAGTTTACGGTAAATTCTTTAGTTTGCCGCTCTGTTCATTTTGTTGGGAAAATAAATATTGCAAGCGTAAACACACCAGCAGAAACTTAGTCATTTGTGTCATTTTTGTTTGTGACTGATCTTTTGTGACTGAAATGGTCCCTTTGGACTCAATTCTAAAAAATTCAAAGTCCTAAGGGAACATTTGAAGGGAACATATGAGTTACAAAAGACGAGTCACAAAAGACCAGATTCCTAATAGTGACATGTAATGAAATGAAAGCCTACATTTCCTTCCTGAAATGAAAGAGGGGTGTAGAAGTTGATGGTTTTAGGTGTCGTGGTGGTTTAAGGCACGTCTACAGGTCTCAATATCCCGTAGTGGAAGTCTACATACGTGAAGATTTGTGTGAAATTAAATAGTGTGGCCTTACTATAGTATGATCATGCGCAGGTTGGAGTGCACAGAATTGACAAGAATGGACCCACACAAACACACTGACCACGTTTCTGCCTAGGCATTCTTGTGTTGGGTGCGTCTGAGCTGGATTACAATGTAACTTGTGAATTATTACCGAGTCTGCTCCCAACTAATTATCACACTAACTATCGCGCAGAAAAACAGTGGAATTATGGAATGGTGGCCCTGAAAGATTTGTTTGAATTTAACTAGTCAGAATCTAAGTAGTCAACAACTTCCCTTCCTTGAGGGTAAGACGCAGCTTCTATGTGATGCAAGAGCATCTCCACTAGCACTCTGGGTAGCTAGATCTCTGGGCTGAGGAAAAAATGGATGTGTAAGGTAGGCGGCTCAAAACCCGTACAGCAGCATAAACCGCTCACTAGACCTATCCAAGCAGGAGGTACATTATAGCTTCCAACCTCAAATTTTTATGTAAATATGGTGTACATTTTAGGATGAGTGGTTTTGGGTACACCTATGAGTTCCCCTTCCAAAATTCATAACTAATTCAATATTAATCCAAAATTAATTATTCCAATTGGTCCAATTTCCTAAATACTTTGCACATGATCTTCCAAGATTGATTCCGGCTTAATAACTCCCCAATGAACCTGCCAATTTGAAATTTGAGCGGTTTCAAAGCCATCTACCTTATAGGTTGGTCACCAATTTATTTGGAGGGAGACACTGAATACAACAACCCACTTCAGGGCTCTCTAAAACTAGTGTATCTTTTCTTTTTAATTGCACACTGTGATTGTACAATCTATGCATGGTGACTTGTGAGTGGCTTACTTGGTATTTGCAGAGTCTAATTGTCTGATGTTGGTGGGGAACTACATGGTATGCCTTGTAATTATTGGATGAATTTCATAGTGCAATTCAGAGTTGTTTGTGGAGATGCTCTAAGAGATAGATCTGCATATGAATAATGAAAGTACCCTGAGGCTTAAGTTAACGGTGGACGAACAGCAATGTGGATTTCTCAACAGGCACATTAGCAGTTTACCGAATACTGTTGAGTTCGTGAGCTCCTGCTGTCATATCACAATGTTCTGTGGATTCGAAACTTCAGGATCCGGAAGTCAACATGGCCGAGTGGTCTAAGGCGCCAGACTCAAGTTCTGGTTTTCGAAGGGGGGCGTGGGTTCAAACCCCATTGTTGACATGCATCTTTCACATATTTCTTTGGAGGGAGGGCTGGGATGTAAGGTACACCTTAAACCGACAGAATAAGGGAATTGGTAACCGGGGAGTGCAAAAAGCATGAAGTGAAACCATGAATGTGTTAGCAAATTGGAGACGAAGTGTTGGGTCTTGGAATCAAAAATTTTGGACGCATGAGCAATTTTACACGAATTTTTGAAGTGAAGGTGTTGTAGACACCTAATCAAAATTGTAGACTTACCCAAAAGAAACAGAAGGAACACATGGACAAAACTTGTCAATGCTTTCATCTCATTGGTTCCATCTCATTGGTTCTCGTGAAGTTTTAGTGAAGTTGTGGTCCATATTAGGTACACTCCCAATCACTTTGAGTCAGATTCTGGGAGGCAGGAATGGGTAGTTGGCAGTTTAAGGTGTTACTACCTTAGCAAGAAAATGACGCTCCATTTATGCCGGCTAATTGCCGGAGTTTTTCTTCTGATGTTGTCATGCATGTCTGAGTGGTACGTTATCATATAAATTCAGAGCGCCAGCTCTTTATCTGGAGTTGAACATCCAGGGGTGAGACCCGATCAGGTGGTCAGTGCTTGCATTGTGATCTTGAGACTCTCTTGGTCGTTGTGGTGATGTTGATGCTCCCCTGCTGGTCGTCTTGGTGCTAAGCTACATTCTGGTCATATTCATTACAATGGCATGAACATTTCAATGCGTCGAAACTGTGCCATTCAACTGCCCATAGCGTCTGAACAAGTGTCTGTTTCTTGAAATTTTGTCATTTAAACGAATGTAACTAGTCTTGCTCTCTTCACCATACTCATCGTCTTCATTGTCACGATCTTGGTGCTCCCAACCCTGAATTCTAGCTCTCCCTCATGCCCCGGAACTCCCCTCAAACCATTTAAATATATAATTTTTCTTTGTTCTTTTGTTTCCAAGCTACTCCCTCTGTCCCAAAGTTATCAATTGTCATGTTTGAAAGTCGTGTTTGAAAGTGCTTTTTTGAGTACCTGGTCATATTGTAAGAAACATGATTAAAAAAGGTTTCAAATTATGTCACTAGAATGATTGAAGAACTTTGCATGTGTTCATTACAACCTAAATAAAATTAGCCACAAGGAAGTATTTTTTTGAAGGCACTTTCAAACATGATTTTCAAACATGACAATAACTTTGGGACGGAGGGAGTACTACATAAGACATAGGGTTCAAGGGTTCGTTTGAGTTCATTTCTCTCATTCCGGGCTCATGAATGCAAATCCTCATGCAGTCACTGACAGCTATCAGGCAGTAGCACACTGCTTAGTAAGATCACACTTTGTTGCTATGTTTGATAGCAACATAGGGGAGTAGCTCTAACAACTCTACTTTCCTAAACGTTGCTTTACAAGCTGTAACGTTAAAGATCAACGTTGCAGGAGATCAAGATGTTGAGCAGCTCGTTAACCCCCAAAGGACCAAGGATCCATGGTTTCAAAACGAAAAATCCAATTGATCTTGTTGTGAAAAATGTAATTCATATGCGCTCAAATTTTATACCACCAAAATCAATGTAGAAAATTGTATGTGTTAGTCAAAACACGAATTTGGATGTTCAAAAGAAGTTCACATAAGACTTGTTCAGAAATACTCCAAAAAACATGAGGCCTAATTTAGGCTTCTTGGTCCTTGAGGGATTAACTGGATTGGCATCCAAGACTCATCCACCATTTTGTTATTGATGTAATGACAGTGGAAGCTTTCTAGCCCAACAATACAGCCCCAAATGGTCCCTTCTCCCACATGGCATTTGGTCTTAAAACGATAGTTACACACCCCGCTCTGATCTAATACAATGAAAGAAGGGCTCATTGGGGCCTCAACTCCACGACTAGCTACTGAGTGATAACATTATGACCAGGTCCAACACCATTTTCTGTTCATAATTTTAGACAAACCGTTGCTACATAAAATTTGGGCTTCTAATTGGTACAAAGAATTCCTTAAAAGAAGAAGGTCTACAGAATAATAGCTAGATTTCCTACATGGAGTCCCTTCTTGAAACCTATATATCACCCAGATATTGCCTAAGTAGCATCTAGGTAGCACAAGTGTATCACCTTAACATAATTACCTAGATATATAAATACCTGGATTGATCTTCAAGCCATGGAAAAGTAGCAAAAATTCTAAACTGTCTCCTCACTGATTTATACATACTGAGTCATGCTTGAAGCTCCCAGAATACAAAGGGAGCATGCACGTAAAAACTACGAAGCTACCCTAAAGCACTCAGGAGCAGAATGGGCGTATGAAGGCAGAACGGGCCGAACGGAACCGTCATGGGAGTAAACACGGTGAAGGACACAGTGAGCGTGACACAAGAGCCGTCGCAGTTCTCTCAAAAAAATTCTAGAGATGATCATAATTCTAGGTAAATTGGGTTGTTTTTGCAAAGAATGATGCATTGTAAATTGCAACTAAGAGGGTTATTTTGAACTTGTTACATGAATAAAAGAATAAAAGTTGTACGTTATGAATTTTAAATTCTATTTATACGATTAGATCAATTATCCCAATCATCAATATTTTGTATACAATTTGAAATTTAAAAGTCAAAATTCTTTTGTAATTCAATTACAAATAAGATATTGATAATTTACGGATGAAATTTGTTGTGATGGGTTGAAATGTAATATTCTAAGTATATTTGTTATTGGAGATTTTTGGTTGCTTAAATTTATGAGTTAACTTTTTCAAAACCCCTAACTGCATAAGCGTCCATTTTTGGATGATGTACAGATTTCATCCTATGTTCTCATTCATCATGCAATCTCGGGGAAGACACTTAGGAAATTTATTAAACATGGTGCGTTAAAATATAGGGTGTGTTTTATTCATGAGCAATAAAATTTAGAAAAATTTAGATGTAATATAGGATGCTTAAAATTCAAGTAAGGAATAATTACAGAATATACCAAGAATATACATGTAATATTCTAGAATATTCAAGAATATACCTCAAATATTCCAATTATGTGATGGCCTCATTTAATTACCTTGTTAACGCACGTGTTCTACCAAAGTATAGTGAAGTGTCCTCCCCGAGCATGCAATTTTTGTAGTGTGAATTTTTTACTCTAAATTCTATGACAAGATAGCTTCATGCATGTGTGATTCATTTAGAAAGGGGATGATTTGTGAAAATTCTATGCCTCATTTCATGTTGTAGTGATTCACCCAAAATTTCGAAAATTTCAGTGTAAAAGCGCTTTTGAAAAAGTCAACTCGTAAAACTAAGCAACCAAAAAATCTCCAAAAATCACTACACTTAGAGTACCACATTTCAACCAATCACTACAAATTTCATTTACAAATTATCAATATCCTATTCGTAATTGAATTACAAAAGAATTTTGAATTTTGAGTTTCAATTTGTATATAAAAATATTGGTGATAGCAATCAAAGATCTAACTGTATGGATAGAATCAAAAATTCATACTGTAGAACTTTTATTCATACATCAAGTTCAAAATATCGCTCTTAATTGCATTTTATAATGCATCTTTGCAAAATAGCCGAATTTGAAGAGTGCTCTAGGCTTTTAGGGGTTAAGGTGGACCCCAACATGCACAAAATAGGGGTAATGTTGAGGGGATTTAGAGTCTGAGGATTGAAAATACATACCTGACCAAGGACACTATAAATTAATAAAAAAATATGCAAATTAATTAAAACTTGGAATGTTAAAAAAATTGAGAAATCATTTTTTATCATCATGTCTGAGAATTCAGGAATATTGTACAACCATTTTGCCTAATTATAAAGAATTGTCATTTTGTAGCCAACAAGAAACGCTAGCAAGGCGAACTCACTATAATTGCAAGTGGATCCTTGCACAATTTGCTTTGGAGCTCAAATAGACACAATTGAAAGCCAATCTTGTTGAAATTACAAAAATGAGGAGCCAAAACCACCCAAATCCTTAAAATTAAATATTTTTGCACAAAGTGCTGACCCATGCTAGAAGTTAACCCTTTAACGTCCCAGTTCAACACTGTTTTCAAAGATTCGTTATAAAATGTTTGATGAAAACCGAAAATGGAGTTGATGTACAAAGAAAAGTTGTAAATGTCAATGTGAAGATCACATCTGTATAGTTGGATTTATCATATATTTCTTTAATATTTTTTTATTGAATTTGCAAGGTTTTTTCTTGAAAATCAATTAAAAATCACGAATTAACAGAATTTGTAAAAAAAAATTGTGATGAAATTGGAATAACATGCACTACGAGATGGTATGGTTTCTATTATTTGATTATGCTTATTTTGAAAAATCATCTATAAGGTCTCACTTTTGAACTAAGAATGAAACTTGACATAAACCACTTGTGTTGTTTTTCCAAAAATCATAATAACCTATTTTGAAAACCAGAAACTGTACAAAGGATAGTCAACTTGCACAAGAATCAAGAGAAATTTTGATGGATGAAAACTGTCCAATTTGGATTGAATTCAAACAGTCAAAATGTGTTCGGCGTCCAATATTTGAACGCAGGTGCCTGAAAGGGTTAACCCATGCTGACCCATGCTGGCCAAGTAACTCAAATAAGACCTCATTTTTTTAAGCAGTTTTGAGTAGGTTCTATGTGGACTTCTTTTTATTCAAATGTATTTATTGCTTGAACAACACATGCAATGTTCTTCACTAATCTTAGTGATATAAAATTTGGTACCATCATTTTAAAACCATAAATCCTCGGTCCTATACGGGTTAAAACCAAAAGCATCCATCTTTTTGTACAAAGAATGAATTGGATATTCCATCATTCCAGTGAAAGTTTATGAGGTCCAGTAGAGCAGTTCAGTGTTCAAAGTTTCAATTCCTTTTTTTCATTTTCTTATTTCTTTTTTATTTTTTGGTTGGGCATGAGGCCTCAGTTGAGAATTCCCCAGTCTGGTCAGTGCTAAAAATCAGGATGGGGAGCACCAAGAGCACAATGATGAAGACAGCAGTAACGTCAAGATCGCCACATTTGTTAAAACAACAAAATTTCAAAAAATTAGGCGTTTGAAAAAAGAAAAAAAACAATTCAAACGCTCATGATTTAGAACCTCAAATCTATGCAAGGATTTGAGCACTTGAACGTCAAAATTTTGGCCTTCTGATTCAACACTCCATTTTAACAAACAAAATGATCACCAAGACAAAAAGCACAAGAGCACCAAGATGACCAGCATGAGAGCACCAAGATTACCAAGCAACCGGTCATCAATTTCCTAGTAGGAATGTTGTCATTTTAAATTGGTCATTTGTGGTTCAAATGGTTCCTTATGACAGCGTGCATTTAAGGCAAGCATCAAGAGCACCGATTGAGACGCCCGACGCAATTTTAGACACTCATCTGAGATTTTCTTTTTTTCCTGAATTTTAGAGCTCTCAGTTTTCAATGAAGAGCAAGTGTTCATGTCATTTAAAAGTCCTAATTTTCATCACATTTTTGGCACTCTGAAATATACCAGTATAAATAAAATATAAGGTATAATGTGTACTACACCTGACTCGATTTGCTATATTACCCCAGATGAAATGAGTGTAGAACACAATGTGGTTACTGGATCACAATGTTTATGAAGTTTTGGTCATTCATGAATTATTATTGAGTCTGCTCAAAGTCATCGTACCAAATAATCAGCACCAAAACAGTGTAATAGAAAGGTGGCCTTCAAAAGTTTGGTTTTACATGTTTTAATTTAATTAAAAAGCCAAAATCTCCCTTCCATAAGGGTAGGACACAGCATCCTTGTGATGCAAGACATTTGCATAACAATGAGACGTAATTTAACGATGGGGAAGCACTGTTTGAGAACAGTTTTCAGACAATACTTTATGTTTTTTGAACAGAACAAACAGCCGAAAAGCCGAGAGAAATCCCTGGAGTTAACCCCTGAAGGACCAAGGATTCATGGTTTTAAATGACTGATTCAACCGGTCATATTGTGAAAAATACAATTCATATGAGATTGAATTTTATATCACTAGAATAAGTAAAGAGCAATGTATATGTTAGTCAGAAAACAAACAAATTTAAGCAAATTTGCAATATTCTCCCAATAAAGTGCAAACCAAACCAAATTTTGTTTGCTTTTACATGAGGGCCTGTTGGCATTAGGGAACCCAACCCAGCTTTTGTGTCCCGTTGGTTCACAAGTGGGTTGAGCAACGTACAAAGACATTCAGAACAATTTTGGGATGTCGTTTTAATCATGTTCTTAGAACAACACGTTGAAATGTCATTCTAGCATATTCTATAGAAATGTCCTTACAATATCATTCTAACCACTTGTTCCTAGTTGTGCACGTGGCTTGAAAAAAACCTCAATTTTAAAAATAGAACTCGATTTCTCTATTTTAAACCTCTTCTTGGGCAATTCACACTATGGTAAGAGGCCGTCGTAGTTCAAACCCAATTCATGTCAAAAATTCAAAGTCTTGGGCTGAAAATATATAGTATTATATATATGAACAAATTAACGGGCTCTCGAAGAAGAATTATGGCCTTTGAACTTTGGTTTCTAGTGAGAAGTTCAGAAGGCCAATTCCCAACTTTCTTGCATTTTGATTGGTAGAATTCAACGGAATCTCAATTTTTGGACATAGTTTGAACCAACCCTTAGAACTCGGCACTTAAGCCTTCTTACTATCTTCAAACTTAATTTTTCAATTTAAGATTATATATTCACTACAAACCATCATTTTTTGAAACACTCATTTTATTCTTACATTGATTTATTGTCTTTTTCTCTAAAAAAATATATTTGTTTATCTTAATGAGTTGGGTATACATCTAGAGGTTTGTTTTGTTGTTGACCAAATATTTGAGCTCTAGGCAAGGTTGGGTACTATCATATAAACGGATGTAGTAACTGTATATACTACCAAAGCTAGTTTGCTAGTGAATGAACTTGATTTGCCATACCTATAATTTGCACTTACTCTTATGAATTTGTTAACTCGTAAACATGCCTTTATGGCAAGTTGAATTTACGGTGTATTTTTATTGTATTTGGAATGGATAGACACCTCTGATAGGGTATGTGTGAAGTTGAAATTTAAATCAATGTGGTTGTGGCGAGCTATTAGGATCCCAATTTAAAACTTCTTGTTGGTAGGAAATGCCAATTATACAACAATGTATTTAAAATCTCCATAAAACGTTTAGGGGTTAAGAATAACTCCAAAGTTTACAGTCAACCACTCTTGCAATAGCATTTGTCCTAATAATATTTATTGTTTCCTATATACACATCTCAAAACATATTATACTACTCAAATACCATTAAGTATTGTAAAAACAATTCTATTGTAGTTTTCTTTTTCACTTTCAATGTTGACATTCAATAAGTGGGGCTAGGCAGAGTTATCCTAAAAGAGAAGTTGTGTTTGAATAAGATACTAAGTGTTTTTCTTTAATATATTTTTATTTGTTCACTCTAAATAGTTTAAAGATGTAGAAGAGCTTAGTGGCCTCTCATTATTAGGTGTGTAAGAGCTTGGTGGTCTTCGGGGTGGTCTTCAAACTCATGCACAACTAGTTTAGCCGTCAAAAAAAGACGGCTAAACTAGTTTACCATGAGTTTAAAGACTACAAAGCTCTTACACACCTAATAGTGAGAGACCACTAAGCTCTTTCAAACTTCATAACTATTTAAAGTGAACAAAAAAGAGTACAATTAAATCAAAACACATGGTATCTTACTCAAACACCAGTTGACTTTTAGGATAACTCCAATGGCCAGAGTTTTACAAGACTTTGGCTAGATCTCGCAAGAAAAAAATCATAACATTTCTAAGAAATATTCTCCAAGATTCTACGAATATTCTATAAAACTTTCATTTTCAACATAAAAAATAAAGAAATTTGAAAAATAATTTCCAAAATAATTGGGATTTCACTTTGTATATTTTTTTTGGTCAACCCTCATGTCCGGTATACCACTCACACAACACCATGCATGCTCTCTACGCTAAATATCAAACTTTTGACTTTTTGCGTTTTCTTCTACACCGCATGCTCTCTATCAAACTTTTGAGTGATTCTTTTTTTAGGTTTCCTTCTACAAAGGAGAAGAAAGAATGGAATGCTGAGTCAGATTTGTTGCGAGGGAATGGTACCATCGAATCATTGCAGCGGCAACTTTCAAAAAAAAAAATGAGAGACAATTGATGACCACACTGAACATTGATTTTCACAGCAGGTGTGGCAATCTATCAACAATCTCACTCGTTGTGCACCACCACAGACCTCAACATCAAATAAGTTATTCATGCTGCAGTTCTTCAACAGCAGCGTCGTCGTCGAGGCTCCCCTCCCATCCCGTCGCATCCGGTGCCAGTGCAGTACCTGGCATTCATCATTCCATGTGACTGGCATCAAAAGAAAAGCTGCTCAATCTTGAGAGCCAAGATATTCAGTCTCTGTGAGAGCCAAGGATTAAGACACCTCACACACATATATACATATATGTATGTCTGAAGATGAGTGCTCAGGGAGTGGAACAGGTACAGTTACATATTTATTCTCATGACCTCCTTACTATCTTGACAATGCATTTTTAAATCCTTGGTTTTCTCATCTTGTTTTCTTGTATCCTGTGATTATTTTTCTTGAAGCCTAATTGGCGATGTAAAAAAAATTGAGAAAGAATATTTGGTGAAATCTTAAGTTCATTGTAATCATACTTTGATCAAATTTCTTCACATTTTGGTAGTTTTCTTCACAAAATTTAGTTGTCTTCACAAAAATTATATATAGAGAGAAAATCTGGTGAAAAGAATTAAAATTTTCACGTGTTTTTCCTTAACAAAAGAGAAATGCCATATTTTTGGTGCAGAAATCTGGAAAAATATAGCTAGGAAAAAAAATGATGCCTGTATTTATCAATTAAGGGCGAGGAAACCATTCAATTGTACAAATAGCCTCCAGTTCTTTTTAATAGGTTGATATTTTCAACCATGGACCTTTCAGACGAAGTTCAGGTGAAAGTAAGGTAGACATGCCAATGACCGCACAAGCAATACTCAAATAATTCCTCACAACAATGTAGAAACTTACACCGTCTCAAATTTTGAAAAATTGTGGTATGTTCAAGTTGGGATTCACCTTGGAAAAATCACACTCAAAAATGGCTTGTACAATATCTTTTATTGCATGTGAAACACATTGGGTACGATTTCTAATGGAAATTTACTTGGAGTCCTTTACCACATGGCGTGCGGTGATTGGACAATACCTTGCATTTCTATTGGAATTGTGCAGTGAAACTATGCAGTCATTGGCATGTCTACTATACCTCTTACCATTCATTTAAGCAATATGAAACATCTTGGAGGATAAATAGATAGAAACCCAGGTCCTCTTTCAAGGCCGGAATGAATAGTGTTTGTTCGTCTTAACAATGAGTTTTGTGCTCACTGGACAAAGAGCCATTAAACATCTTCGAGGACGTATCAAGTGTGTCACAAATTTTTGAAGGAAAGATTAATTTTAGGGTTGTTTTATACCGGTATGAAGCCGAACCTGTTTTTCTTGAGTCCAATTCAACCAAGTTTCACTCCGTATTGGTTTTAAGCCTAGCCTTAATTATTTAATATAATAAGATTACAACTCAGCCCATTTTTTCCATGTCTAATGGCGTTGGGCACAAATAGACAAAGGAGGATGAAGGGAAAAAAAAAAGACTATAAAGAATGGTTCATGTTTGCAAACAATCTAATAGTGTTGATTGTTGAAAAAACTTCCTTTTTAGCATTTGGATGGATTGTAGATTAATTAAATAGTGTATTTTTTCCGTTGGGTAAAGGCTTGGGTCTTGTTCTTTGAAACAAACCTTACTTGGAAGCCCGGGTAGGGCACTTGCGAAAATTTATAAAAACATGTGAGAAAGAATGTAGGGTATTTATTATTCATTTGTGAGAAAATTTATACAATTCTTTGATATAATGAAGGACGTCATCAATTACTAAAAACATAAGGGTACCATATAATGCATCAATTTATCTAATTATTTTAATCTAAAATAGGGTTGGGAATAGTAGGTAGAGAAAAAAATATTGAGGCATAGATATACAGTGCATTTTATGGTGGTCAATATATGGATGAAAATTTATTCATTTTCATTTGCTTGCTTCAAGTTTGTTTGATTTGGACATTGTTTGATGTATGTTTTGGAACAACATGAGGTCCTAATAATGCTTCAAGTTTTTATGTTTTGGTACATTGTTTGATGTCTTCAGTCTAAACATGGTTTATTGAATTTTCACTACAATCATTCAAGAGTCCTATCGTTTGGCATTCATAGGATCAAATATAAAAATTATAAAGAACATAGGGTACTAGAAATTAGTTCACTTGCAACTTTATAAATACAAATAGGGTCATCTAAAATGACAAAATTTAGATTTATCTGCACTAATAGGGTGTAAAGAATTCCAATTTATTAGATAAATAGCCCCATGATAAATATCCTTTTGTCGCAGATGGATTATTAAATACATGTATGAGTGCCCTACCCGGGCTTGGAAGCTATCATGTACATGAATAAAGATTTGGTATTTTTTCATAGAACAACCATAGCACTATATCATTATGCTTTTGGGTAGAAGTTTGGGTTGGGTTAGGTTTGAAGATGATCAGTTTGATTAAATATAAAGAGGCGTTTGTTTTCATTTTATGTGTCTTTGGTGCAATTTGGATGACATTTGATTCAATAATTAATTGAATCACTTTTCATTAAAATTGCTTAAATGAATTTTATTGTTTAGAGATCGGAAAAGATTATTACATGAGCCATGAAGTATCAGTAGTGGAAAGTGCAACCCTAACCCCTATAGTTTTATATCCAAGACATACTTTCAATGATTTTCAAGCCTATGGTTTAGCACAACTTAAACTAATTCCCATACAAGAATGCCTTTATTCACGTTGTTCCTACTTGTTGTGGCTTACGTGTTTTTGCTTCTTTGTGTTTTGGCTTATAATTTCTTTGTTTCCTACATTTACTTTTGCACATTTGTCTCTAAATTCCTTTATAAGATTCTTGAGCCCCCCTAATATTCCCTTTCCAAATCTCAAGCATATATCAGGGATTGGAAGAATCACAAAGAGTTTTCACCAGAATTTCCTCTTACTTCAATTGATTTAAGCAAAGCGAGTTCAAGAGTTGAATTATTTTATTAGCAGGTGATGCTACAATGTAAAGGGTGTTGTCGAGTAAGATACTAAAAACCTTATGTCTCTTCTTTCTCCATATGCTTTTTATTTATATATATTCATATTAGTGCAATTACTTACGAATATTTTGATTTGCATTTAGATTTTTGCCTCCATTTACAAATTTTGTTTTCCTTTTCTTTTCATATATCTTTTGAGCTTGTGAACTTCTTGCATTTGCCTACATGTGTAGATGAAAACTAACTTGGAAAGTGCTTAAAAGATTAAGGTTTGGAAGGAAAAATTAGGTTTGGAGGGAAAATTTGCAATTTCTGTATTTAAAAAAATTATTGTTGTTTTTTTCATATGCTCTCTTTTATATTTGTTGTAGTTTAGGTGATGTTTGATCCAACAGTTGAGAAGTCAAGATCAAATTCGAGGATTAGTAGCAAAAACCGTCTTTTTTATTTTCTTCAATTCTTTTCACCATTTCATAAGTATAATTTGATTTTTGTTAAATTTTGTTGTCGGAAAATTCAAAGAGATTATTACATGGCTGAAAGTTTTGGATATTGCATATTGGGAGTCTATGGTCTTGTGTCTAAAATGTACTTTTGATGACTTTTGGGATCTAGTTTCAAGAACTTTCAGGATTATGTCCTGCACAAATCAAACTAGACTAATGAAATATGATGTTATTGTTGACACTCTTTTCAACATTGTTTTTGGCTCTAGACTCCAAAACCTGAATCCTATGTCCTAAATCCTATTACCTAAATCCTACGTCCTAAATCCAAATGAAAAAGAATGTCAAAAACACCACTTTCATTGGTAGTACAACATGTGATGTTCACGCTCTAAGAGCATCTCCACCAACACTCTAGAAAGCTCAAATGGATGTGCATGAGTTAATCAACAATTTATTCGAAGTGTTACACTTAATTTCAACAATGTAACCTAGTTCAAGACCTTCAAAACAACTCAATCTAACGTAACTTCTCTTCTTAATTGCACAACTGAATCCATGTTTGGTGACTTGTGACTTTATGAGTGGCTTACTTCCTATTTACAAAGTCTAATTAACCCCTAAATTTCCTTGTGATTTTGGGAGCTTGAAACCTCAAAACTGCGATTTTCTACCTCTATGTACTCCCGGGGATGTGAACCAAATTTTTTTACTTCTTTTAGAATTCCAACCGTAAGATCTTGTACCTAAGCCTATTCATAGCTACTGTTTCAAAAATTGACCGTTGGATGTTTATCATTTGCAAGATCATAACATCCAAAGTTTGTGCAAAAGTTTTTCGGGGCATTGCTTGGGAGGCATTGTCTCCATAGTGCAAAGGGGGACTTGAAGATTGTTACTCCAAACATTTTGCTCATATTTTTTTCCATGTAGATAACTAAGTTGGGTACGCTCATGCAAAATTTTAGAGACTCATTACGCGTTTCAAACCTTCATCCAAATTAATTTCCGGAGGTAGGTATAAAAATGGCAATTTGGTGAAACATGCATCACATTAATTGTATTTGATTTTTGGAAAAAAAATGAACGGTGATTAGGTACCTCTATGATTTTATAAATTTTAGGCGAAATTATTTTTAAAAAATTTCAAAATCTCAAATTTTGACAAATTTCGAAAGAAATGGATGTGAAATTACAAAAAACCTTGGAGGTTGTTGTTCTTTATTTTGGAGGCTGCCCTTGTCAAGCCAAGAATATAATCAACATGGGTCACTTCAAATTCTGAGCCTAAATGTGGTGAAGAGCATGTCTCCAAAAAAAAAATTTGAAAAAATGATTATAATAAAAAGTTTTTTTCTGCCCCAGTTGGGCTTGAAACCAAAAATTTCAATAAAAAAATTATAAAATCCGAATTTGACTTTGTAATTTTTACCCCACACACCTTGTATGTATGACCACGCCCACGCCAAATTATAGTCTAAAATTCTTAATTTAGACCTTCCATCTAAGCTGCCCGAAACAGCAAAAAGCCATTTTGGCTTTTAAGGGCCTTTAGGGGTTAAGTGATGTTGGTAGGAGAATCACACGATATGCTTTGTAATTTTGGGATGAGCTTTTCAGAGTGCAATTCAAGTTGTTGGTGGAGATGCTCAAAATATATGTTGAAGCTGACCTTTGGGTATATATACGTAGAATACGTACAAATGTACGGTATGCACAGGAGTGTACAACCCACAGGGATTATACCTTTTCAAAGGGGAAATCCGGTATATGATTGGATCTGGTTTGGGGCTTCAGACAGGTGATGACAGAGTCCATGAGTGAACTTTTGGCACATGCACAGGAAAGAGGTGGGTGGGCCACCATTGACCAACACCTAATCTGCTAAACTTATACCTGCGCAATTAACAACAACGAGGTCAGATGCATGTGCAACTTCTACCAAGATAGCAAAACATGGTGGACCTCCCTTTGGGGATGCTCCTTCAATGATACCACGCACTTTCTTTTTCACCCCAAACAAAATTTTAAAATATCACAGTACTGAACTCGTTTCACTGCCTCTCTTGAAATGTGTGATTCTAGCCTGCCCATGTCGGTTGACGCACTGGTAACTCACTGGCAGGCAGCAATTCAACCAACTCACGCCTGTAACTTACACACTCCATGTTGTGCAATGAGCTGTTTGTGCCATTTGTGTAGGATATAAAATATTAACTACGTTAGTGCGTGCCCCACACCACCATGTCGTATTTTAAAGTGATATCTTTACCATGCATCATAGGATTTCACAACATTCAAAGTTTTGGTTAGAGCATTCCCACTTATGCACGTTAGGACTAAGTTGTTGAAATTACTCATCTACATTTGAAGAGCCCTTCCACTTACACTCCCCCTCACCCTTGCACGTCCCTCACGTATCAAAAGTGCACATCAAATAATCAATGGACCAATCACAAGTAGAATGTGAGGATACTGTCGATTAAATAGTGATTTGAAGGGTGATTTCTTAACATGCTAGGATTGAGAGTCACTGAGAGGTATTTTTGAAGGGCCTTTGGCACTTTTCATCTACTTCTTGAGTATAAGAGACTCTAGGAGGGCATGGGTGGCCATGCTTTTAGGACTTGACATTTTTCCTTAGTACGGGTGCACGTGTGTGCCCAACCTACGTTGTATAATAGACTAAATTGACCTACGCCAAAGCTCAATATAACAACTCCTTTGGCAAAAGCATCTTTGTTTAATACAGCAAATTAGGTTAACCCGTGCCAGAGTTTGACACAACATATCCAAGATTGGCTCCGTTCTCGCATGCGTGTACATTCTTTGTCATGTGATATACTAGGTGGGCTCGTGCCAGAGTGACTTCGGCTCAATGTGGAACCATTGTGGAGACTGTGCATGTGTTCGTGTGTTCACCGTTGTAAGTTATATACCGTAATAGACTAGGTTGTCCCATGTTGGAGCCCGACATGACCGTTTTTGCGATGGAATTGTCGTGGAGAGCGTGCAGGCGTGCACCGGCCCTATGTTATGTGCTAGATTTTAATATTAAAAAAATGAATAAAGGTCTTGATTCAATGACCGTGAGCATTCGCTGTATTGCGCAAAGATAAAAAAATACAAGGCGGGTTAATCCCCGTCCCACAGAAAGGCGGGCAAACGAATAAAGATCCTTCAGCATGTAACTTACGGTTTTTCTCTTGCAAGAATGATTTCACATGCTAAATATATATGTTCCAGTTTGCATGAATATAGCAAAGACATGAAGGGCCGTTGGAAGTTTTGCCTGCATTTGTGTGAAAAGTACATGTGCAACAATCAATGCATGCATCATTCCAGAGTCATTGTTTCTTGGACAAAGTTTATAGTTATCAACTTTATCAAAATTTGGGGCTGCTAATTAAAAAAACTAAAAATTAAAAAAAATTAGGGCTGCCAGATGGGATTTCACAGCTCACAGACATGAGTTAACTTAGTTGTGCACGCAAAAATTCAACTTCATGTCTTGGTGTGTGGAGCTCAAATGTATCCAATATTATTCAACTGTACATGTGCATAGCTTTAATGACCATGGCATTCAAATGCTAAAAGCATGGAGAATGTAAAGCTGGCTAGCACGCGAGTTAGTTGGTCCTGTTCCCAATTGTGGAGAGATTGATCCCGCATTGTTCAGACTTCCTTGTTTCTTGCACGCATCACATGAATTTAATTCATAGCATCTCTCTAAGTTTATTGATTTGAGCCCGAGCACACCTGATAATAATGCTTTTCATCACTCTGGATTGCTATAAATTCACACCAGGTGGAGGGCACAGTCGGCAAAATTTACTTCTACGTAAGGTAAGAGGTACAGTTGCAGTCAGTTTAAGTATTTCAACCTACATGGTGCGCTAATTTTCAATGATAAAAAATTGTAGCACATAAAACTTTGGGTTCTATAACCAAGCTCAATTTTTAGTTAATTTTTTCACAATGTATGATTTTGTTATAAACTTTCAAACTTAATATGCATATACCACTATTGATGTTAGAAGGTGTACAAAGAACTGTCTTTCATTTCTAGTCCAATCAGATTGCTAATAATTAATGCTTGTGATAAAGAGATTGAGAACTCCTGAAGTTCAAACGAGTGCTTTAATAGGTGATCACAATTGGTAACTAACAATTTCTGGTGCCTCTACCTTGAATGCCAAAAAATTAGTTTAGAAAAAGGTAATTTTTATAGTGAAAAATTGAACTTTTAAAAATATTTGCAAATATTCCACATATCAAACCTTGTTTTTTAAAACTAATTAAGTATTTGGCATAGATGTGCCAACGCTACCCTCTATCTACAATAGTAGTACATAACTTTTTTTTAGCAATCCCATTGTTCATCCTTGGGAATCATTGTTGCAAGCCAAAATCATTGCTAGAATCGTAACTTTTTGAAGAATCAAATCCATTTTTAGCTAAAGATGGCTTGGTGACTCAACAAACTTATATTTTTGAATAGTTTTTACATGATTGTTCCACATCATCAATTCCTTGTTCATATGTTGATTCTCTGCACAAGCAAAAAAGGTGTGTTGTAGTTCTAGCTATAGAATGTTATGTAATCTACTCATTCAGTTTTTGCTTTCTCCATGTGATTGAAATCCGTTTAGATTTTAGAACTCTTCAATAGTAAAAAAGGTGGCGCTCCCCAGGGACATGTCCAGGCAAAATCACTGTGCATGCGTGGAATTAGGCACTACTTACCTGAGCATCTCCCTCAGCAATACGACCTTTTCTACTAGTGCAATTACGTCACAATCTTGGACCCAAAAAAACTCCTTATCATCTTTAATTTTAAATTGCTTTAGAATTCATAATAAGCATATTTGACCTAGATGTCAAAAATCAAACCAAAAGTTTTACACTATATTTAGAATTCTAAAAAATGATTTGATAAGATTTTGGGATAGAAAATGTATATTTTAAAAAATAAATTATGAAATTTTTTAATTTAAAAAATAATCCATCTGAACATGAAAAAAATCAAAACTTTACACAAAAATCATGATGCATCGAGTGTCTAAGTTGGTCACACTGTTGAAGAGTAAATAAAAACCATAGTTTTTCAATATAGTTGAATGAAATTTTTCAATATAGTTGAATGCCACCTTCAGAACATAAACTAATTCAAACTTTGCACAAAAATCACCGTGTATCAAGTGTCCAAGTTGATCACATATAGATAGATAGAAATTTCGATCCACTTTCGAGGTTGGCGTAAATAAAGTGTTTGATCATAATGTCAATGGCTCAGTGTCCGGACAAAGAGTCATTGGGACAAAACCAAGTTGATCACAATGTTGAAGAGTAAACTAGAACCAAACTCTTCAACATAGTTGAATGGAATTCATTCAATTCATACAACAGTTGGAAAGGTTCATCATCCACCCTCGTAGGATAGGCTTCTATGTGAACATTGAGCAAGTGGTAGACACTAGAGACAGGAAGTGAGGTCCCAAGAAGCACCGATTGTCCACCTATTTCAATGAAAATGGTAAATAAACTCTTTTGTTCACCCCAACCCACCCATTTCGGTGGTAAATGAGTAGGGTTCCACCTCTTCAGTACCGATGACCGTTACATGGAAGTCCCAACTCTAAATCCCCCCTTCCCCCCCCCCCCCCCCTCAACGTTATTGCAAACAATATTCATTCGTGGGACCCATTTTTTGAAATTTTCATTTTGGGCACCCAAGGGTATTTTATTGGATTTTTTTATTCTGAATTTAGAACCTACGGCCCCGAATTAATCTAAGAAGAGCCTCTTGGAAATTTAAACCCTTACAAGAGGGGGTTATTCTTTAAAATGGGTCCCAAATACAATAAATAGGGGGTACGTTTTGTCCTCTTGAAATAACCCCTAAACGTCCTCATCCCTCTCCAAATTTGGAGAATTTCAAAAACGTCTTATTAAATGTAACTAAGAGGGATATTTTGAACTCGATTTATGTATAAAAGTTGTACATTATGAAATTTTGATTTTATTTATACCGTTAGATCTATAATTGTTGTCACCAATATTTTGTATAAAAATTGAAACTTAAAATTCAAAATTCTTTTGTAATTTGATTACAAATAAGATATCGGCAATTTGTACATGGATTATGTTGTGATTGGTTAAAATGTAATACTCTAAGTGTAGTGATTTTTGGAGATTTTTTTGTTGCTTAAATTTTATGAGTTGGCTTTTTAAAGAACAATTTTACACTAAAATCTTCGAAATTTGGCTAAATCACTGCGGCATGAAATAAGGCATAAATGTTTTCACAAATCGTTCCCTTTCTAATTGAATCACATGAGCATGAAGCTAACTTCCCATAAATATATAGTAAAAAATCCACACTGCAAAAAGTCAATGACAAATGAGAAAACTGTGTTTGATTATATATATCATCTACACTCTGAACGGCTGAACGTTGAGGGGGGATTTAGAGTCGGGGACATGGAAGGAAGCTCTTCGCAATACCAGCTGTCACTAGTAGAAAAGGTGGCGCTCTCGAGGGCTATGCCCGCGCAAAATTACTGTAAGGTGGTTACCCCAGTTGGGTAACCACCTTAACCCAATAGCTAGGGGCATTTTCCACAATCAATGTTGCAATGATGTTGGTTGTAGCATGAGTTACAATTGGTAATGGGTTCTCTTTTGTTGGTTTTAGTATATATAACTGTGGTTATGAATTCGTTGTTGTTGGTATAACGATCTTTAGTGTGTGCGATACAAATCTTCTTTAAATTGTAACAACTCTACCTATGTGACGTGAATCGGATGTGTCATGCTTCAACTTTAAAAATTTATAACTAATTCATTCTTCGTCCAAAAATTATGTTTCAACTTGTGTTGGAATCTGTTTCTTCTTACCTAACTCTAAAAATAAAAAATAAAAAAATACTAAATAATATCAATGTCTCATATCCGTATTTCTTATTCAGTTGGGAATGGGGTAACCACCTTACATGTGTGAATTTAGGCACCACTTGCCTGGACATCTCCCTTGGTAATGCCACCTTTTCTACTATTGTGTCTTGGGGTGATAGAATTCTCTACTACCGTAGTAGGAAGGCAAGGTTGGCAGAAAATAATTCCCCAAAAAAATGTCGGAAAAATAAATAAATTTATCAAGTGTTTTGTCGAAATCAACAAAAATAAAGTCAACAAAAATTGTAGACAAAAAACAAAGGAAAATGTTTAGCTGCTAGTAAAATTTAATGTTAGTTATTAATAGCCGAATTTTTAATAATTATTTTTGAAAGTGCCGACCCCTACTTTTAGAACTTTTATTAATTATTCGACACCAAAGTGCCGACCCTGCCTTCCTACTACGGTAGTAGGGAATGTGGATGAATGGGGCATGGATGAAGGAAGGAAGTGAGTGGAAGGAAGAGTTTCTGACTGAAGGGGCTCAGTACGTGTGGCCATTAATAAAGGCAGCCAGACAGCCTGAAACACATGCATGGCCGTGACGAAAGGGGCAGCCAGCTGACCTCACTGACGGAGGAACAAGACACTAGTAACTTACTACAGTACCGTACTCACTTCACTATTCACTACTGCTGCCCCACTAGTGCAATGCCCCAGTAAGTAGTATCATTTGCACGCTCCTCCAGGGTAAGTTAACCCCTAAATGACAGAGAGCGAGTAAGGGCAAAACTTAAATGTATTATCATATAAAATGCTACTTCTGCAATTTTGATGAAATTTGGTCCAAAAGAGAAAATGAGAAGCATGCATTATACAAGTTTGGACAGACTGGGCAAAATCTACATGTGTTATAAAATGTTACTTCTGTAACTTTGATGAAGTTTGGCCCAAAAGAAAAAATGAGAAGCACTCATCAGAAAAGTTTGGATAGACTAATTTGGTGCCATTTTGACACCAACTGAAAAGGCTGCATATAGGTCATTTTAGTGTTATTTTATCCATACTAGGTTGGTATAGAGGTTGGCACCAAATTGTCTTAATTGTATTTCAGTGCACCATCATGCACCATGTTCACATGCCTTGAAGTTTCCGATGTGGCATTTTGTAATTATCCATACGGTCAAACTTTCAATTTTTTTTTTAAATACTCGTGTAATGAATTTAGAAGCATTTATTGTTGAATATTCACCAAAATTACAAATTTTATTTTTGGAATTTGGAATTTGGTATGATTGGTTAGAACTAGAAATTCTATTTCAAAACGGTCAATGGCAAATTTGTTAAAGGAGATAATATCATCACTTTCCATCAATATTACGTTTTATAACACTAAGACAATATTGAGGTCTTTATCTTTGAAATTTTTCTTAGTGAACCTCAATATTGCAAATGGAATGCATCAAACAACACTAGTACATGATAATTACACCCAATTTCGACAAAGAATCAAAACTCAAAAAAATGTCATCATTGCATGAAAAAAAAAAAAATTCAAAACATGTGATTTTCGAAGCAGGGCTGCTGTGAACTTCCGACTCTTCACCATCATTCTTTGGGTAAAGAATTACGTGGCATGTCCAATATTCCAGAATCCGCTACAACGATTCTCCTGCAACAATTCTTATTCCTAAGTACAACTTATAAGTGCTAAAGAACCTTATGTGTGAGACACTTGAAAGAAGTAACTCATAACATTCAATAGCCTTTATGCATTCTGCTCATCACTTTGAGCCTCCACCAATTCACTTAGCTCCTCATGAAGTACTGTTGGGTGTGGAATATTCCACACTATCTACTGTAGAGCCAAGGCAGAGACAGTGCATGCTACTGAATGATATGAATAATTTCAGATGGCCAACCTTTGGCAAAGTGTTACTCCAATAGTGAGTTACTAGTAACAGAGCCTGAGGGAAAGATTCACATTCTGAGCAAGGAAATCTCTTCCCCTGGAATTTTCATCATGAATGGACTCTTCTATCCCATTTGCACATGCAGCGTCGTCCATCATTAATGCCTTCACTGCTCCTATCAGCCCCCTTATCAAGTACACTGCCTCTTCCCAAAACACCGTCGGTTCTGCACAATTACTATGCCATGAATTTACTGTGGTCTTGGAAATAGTGTGGGTTTTAACCCCTAATGGACCAAGAAACTCAAATATGACGTCATGTCTTTTTTTAGTAGCTCTGAGTTAATTCTAGTTTTGAGTGAATTTCCATCTGTTCAAATTTAATTGTTTTTTGACCAATACATGCAACGTTCTTCACTAATTATCATGATATAAAATATATTCCCATCTTAATTATATTTCTCACGATATGATGGATTAAAAGTGTCGTATTCAAACCATGAATCATTGGTTCTTTCAAGATTATTTCCTCAAAACTTGAGAACCTTTTCTCAATTGGATTTATGTACTTCAAATTTAGATTTGGCCTTGGTAAAACAGAGAAATTTTGGAACAATTGTATTATTTTGCTCTTCTGATTAAATATTTTCACACCATCTTCAATTTACAAAAATTTAGTAATGAAAAAAGAAGATAAAATAGAAGATGTAATATAAAAAGTAATCATAACAAAATTAAAAAAGAGATGTTGTATTTTGTTGTGGAATTTGATAAATAGAGTAGAAAAGTGGAAAATGTACAACTTTGATTTCCAACATACATATTTTTGTTTGTTGTGGCAACCTCCAATGATTGTGATTTTTTTGAAATGATTTTGTAGATTGGTGAAAAGTAAAGAAGAGACAACTTCCCCATTGCCCTAGAATGTTATAGAATTATTTAGTATAGTTGCATTTGTATAAGATTAGAGCACTTAACAACGTGCAATGATTATATAATGGATTATGACTAACTTAACAATATGAATAAAATAAAAGCACGGGTGTTGACATTGAGATTTTATTTTTCAAAAGAAGTTATGAAAAATTAGGTTTTTTCAAGAATCACATATGGATTGTGGACTTTAACCAATAATTTGAAATTGTTGTTGAAAACAAGATTCTTTTGATAGAATGATCCCTTTGGTTTACAATAAAATGCCCAAAATACTAATACATAATATATTCATCAAATCCACTATATTTTACTTCTTAAAAATACATATATTTGATAAATCAATAAACATCTTAGCTTTCTAGACTTCATAACATTAAGTAGCAATGTCAAACTTCAATAAGCAGTAGTTTTTAATTTATTGAATGCCCTTCTTTAAGTTGCTACTATTTGTTAGAAGGAAATTGTTTCCATAATATGGCATTGAACTCAACAATTTCAAAGCATTATTCAATTTAGACATTCAAGGTATGCAATAAAATATTTAAAAATTAAAATTGATAGTGAGTTTATTATTATGTCCCTAACATTCAAAGGTTGTTTAGGAAAGAAAGTGAAACATATCCCTTTAAACTAATTTTGACCTTGCAATTCCAAATGTTTAAGTCAACTAATGAACAAAACCCAAAGCATTAAAGGACATTCACAATTAAATGCGCTCGTTAAATTGAACATTTTTACATTCTCAATCTTTTATAGGTTCCATTTGCAAACATACAAATTACAATACTAATTAAGAGAAAAAAGAATATAGCATTGATTGTGAATAATCACCATTCAATGTTTTCTCGACACAAAACGTGTATTGATGTTTGTATTGTTTTTGTATCAAAGAAAATCATAGGAAAATCAAAACCAAATCTTCTTGACTTTTCCTCAAATATTTAATCAAATGAGTTAAATTTGAGTTTTAAATTATCATATTTTTTTATGCAACTTCATGTGACAATAGGAGGTGTAATAGTGACAATATGATACCAGTTGCAAACCAAGTGCGTTTGTTCCGTAGGATTTGGTTACTGTAAGGTGGATATGATTTTTGAGATTGTAACAATAATAAAGAATTTAGAATGTGGAGTTTGGTTACACTGCTTATGGAGAGTGTGATATTAGTTTTTTATAGTATATATTTTAGTGACTGTTTAGTAGATATGGTTTTTTTTTTTAGTTTTTCTTGAAAAGAGATTATTCCAAAATTGATAAAATAAAAAAAATAATGAAAAATTTAAAAAATTGGCTTTAGCCATTTGAAAGACAAAATCCTAAAGACGATTATTGTAGGTTCCACATGAATTATTTTCACAAAAGACATAACAATAAATAATGTACTACATAAATAATTGTCACTCCATTTTTGAAATTATTATAATTCATAATGAAATATAATAATGATTGAAATTTGAGTTGTATCGTATAGTGTGTGCACCATAGGATTGACGGTAAAATGTGTACAACACTATGATTACGAAAAAAAAAATTCACAACAAAGCTAATTATTTGATGGCTCCATTGTTCAAAATATGAATGATGGTAATGATTATGGAGAGTGCGACCATAAATACTCTAAATTGTACATTGAGTAGAGGTATTAAGGGGTATGAAAAATTGGAGGGACTTACCTTGTAAAAATCACCTTTGTGGTAAACTTGTAAATAGATTAGATTAGTCAATACTTTGTAAATAAATTACTTAGCCTAATGTGGTATACCTCAACAGTAATAATCTTGAGATAAATATTTATATAGTGTGAAATATTGATAAACTCCTTCACCCTTAAGAACATAGCTTTCATGATTTCTACGCCCAAAATCTCTTTTAAACTCCATTTTAAACATGCTTCTCTTTTTTTAATTTACTTTGGTTCTTTTCTAAATAAACATAAATCTCTAAACATGCTTGCTTTGGCATTTAAAAAACCTCATTTTGTTCAACGTAGTAGAAGCTATGAGGAAGATTCTCCCAAAACATCAAAAAACGCATGGGGCATGGTATGTCATTTAAGGGTTAACCCTTAAAGAACACATTAAGCCCCACATGTTTACTTTATTTTTGGGGAGAATCTTCCCTACTCCGTTGAACCAAATGAGGTTCTTCAAATGTCAAAACGAACATAATTAAGACATATACTCTTTTAGAATGGAACCAAAGTAAATAAAAAAGATAATCATACTTAAAATGAAGTTTAAAAGAAATTTTGGGTATAGGAATCATGAAATCCATGTCTTTTGAGGGTTAAGGAGACTCATACTTGTTCATCAATATTCACACTATATAAATATATTAAAAAAATCATACTACATTAAAGTAATCTATCTACAAATTATTAACCATGTTCTCTTAGGGTTAATACGGCGAGGTGACGTCAAAAAGGTGATATTAAAGAGGCCAGGATGTTGATTTTTACGTTCTAACAAAGTTGACCACGCCCAACACCCACTCACTCGCCCACCTGGCAAGCAGGGGAGCTGCAAAAAGTAAAAAACACAGAAAAGAAAAAAAGAAACTGGTTGTCCAGCAGTAAGTGAAGTTGACTGACGAAGGCCCTCGTGTGAAGAAGGGCACTGCAGCGGCCCAATGAAGGACAGATGATGAGCAGGCAGGGCCCAACCCAACTAAACCAGCCAGGATAATAGTAATAACAATAATAACAATAATAACAATAATAATAATAATAATAATAATAAAACGCAAGGTAAGGCTCTCTGGCTGGGTCCAGAGTGCTCGGCCCAGTGGCGGCTGGGCTGCTCTTCTATTCTATTGCAAGCAAGCGAGCATCATTCATCTCTCACCACAAACCAGCACACACTTCAAATCCTCCCTCTCACTTGCACACAACCTGCACAAGCATTGCTCTTAAGTTACTTGCCCATAGTATCTTTGTCTCTCTGCCAATTTTCTCTGCCCCTTGGTTTTGTCAGAAGAGGGGGTTATGTGTGAGAGATGATGGGGATTTGAGCTCCGATGCGTGTGTATGTCTGTGGTAAAAAAAAATCCAGTTGTGGGAGTGGCTATGGCTAGCCCGACGTTTTCTCCGGGTTTTTCTGTCGTTGTAGTACTCCTGCTCCGTTCCTGTTGTGAAGGATGAGTCGAGATTGTGTGCGTCAGAAGCTCCTGATTTGAAAGCAGCGGCGTTTATCACTGAGTTGCCTCTTGGATGGTCCTGCGAGTTTCTTCTCTCCGATCTCACTGTCAAGTTCCAATTGGTACTACTCTCTTCAACACCCGTGATTCCCCCTTTTTGCTTAGAAACCCCCGTCCAGATCTGCCCTTTGAAGAAGAGTCAATAATGTGCACGTGATGAATGTTGGGGTTCCGAACTGTGGTTTTGAAGAAGAGTTAGTAATGTGTGTGATGAATTGGTTCTTACTGAGGGCTTTTTTTTGTTATGGACAGGTGGAGTGTCATGGCGGAGGTTAAGGAATGGATCTCGTCGTGACTGGTGCTCGATCTGGATGGAAGTGATTGTTTCTATGAGAAGATATTAGTGTTGGTGCGATATTAGTGGTGTTGTGGAGGGGGCTTGAGTGGAGGTGATAGTGGTTGTGGAGGCAATGACGTCCGGGACGCGTCTGCCGACATGGAAAGAGAGGGAGAATAACAAGCGGAGGGAGCGGCGGCGCAGGGCCATAGCGGCCAAGATATTCGCCGGGCTGCGGTTGTACGGGAACTACAAATTGCCGAAGCACTGCGACAACAACGAGGTGCTCAAGGCGTTGTGTGCCGAAGCGGGATGGACTGTGGAAGAAGATGGCACCACGTACCGCAAGGTATGATGCTCTACACTCTAATAGGGCTCTATATCTCTACAGTGTTATAGTGCTTGAATAGTACAACCATATTCAAATGTAGCACTCTCTCTACTTGTCAGTACAAAAAGTTAGCGGATACTGTTTAAGCATTTCAATCAATGTGTAGGAGTGTGCACTCTCTCGTTGTCAGTACACCGAGTTTCAAAACACCAATGCAGGTTCCTTTCTGCCAAAATAATAATTAGAAAGAGCAATGCAAGTAGAGGATACTATTATTTAAGCATTTGTAGGAGTGTGCTTTCATTGGGATATCCGTCAATAAAAGTTCACACATGCGACAACATCAGCATTTTTTTATCATTGATTTCGTATGCAATCATAGACCATTTTCGAAGGGATAGTAGACAGCCCCACAGATCAGTGGTTATGGAGATTGAGTGGCTAGGGGTTAACACAGTTTTAGTATCTAGGCTTTCGAAAAATCAATGCACATATATAGGTTCAGATTTTTATTGCAGATTGTTCTAAGCAAGAGCACCGTGGAAAAAAGTTATGTGTCTGTGACGCATAACACTTGGAATTATTCTCATCACTGGTAAACGATGTCAGGGAGCGAAGCCAGCAGGGGACAAAATGGAAGTGA
This sequence comes from Pohlia nutans, assembly GCA_022496805.1. NCBI lineage: Eukaryota > Viridiplantae > Streptophyta > Bryopsida > Bryales > Mniaceae > Pohlia > Pohlia nutans. The sequence goes on along the minus strand of CM040091.1, from coordinate 11,500,878 downwards.
GCGCATCGCACTCCGATGCGAGTCCAACAAACTCGTACCCGGGAGCAAGCGAATCACTCATCCCATGGTTGAAGGGCTTGTCAGGAAACGGGAACAACGGCACCGTAAGCACAAGCTCCAGTGCAGGTCTTCCACCGTTACACGTCAAGCGAGCAGGCTCGTCAAGTGCACCCGTGACGCCGCCATTGAGCTCGCCGCGAGCGGTGCCAGTGAAGCCAGAATGGGATGCAGGCCTGCCAGATTTCGCCTCCACGAACCCCTTTCCCGGCGCGTGGAGCCAGCACTCGTTTCTGGCCGCGGCAGCTGTGGCCGCGCAAGCTTCCAGTGGGCCGCAGCACCTCTGGTCGGGCTACTGCGACACGCCGGAAGGCGCCCGGACGCCGGTGGAGGGGTACTCGGAGTCTGTGGCACCAGCGCTGGAGTTTGCGAATGTGTACAGCCCGAGCTCCGGGAAGTGGACGAACGGAGTGAGGGTGCCGCCGAAAGGGCCGCCTGCAGGGAGAATGAATCCGGCGCCGGAGGAATCGACGACCACGTTTTCGCAGCAGTGGCGGAACCCCATGCAGAAGTCCATCAGCGTGCCGGTGAGCCCCGTGTCGTCGCGCATGCGGAGCTTCATGGGCGAGCGGCTGGCGCGCTGCCCGTCGGAGCTCGAGCTGGAAGGGCCTGTGCAGAGATTGGGCGCGTTGTGGGAGCTCGATCGCGCGCCCGAGGTCGTCGTGGGCGCCAAGCGCAAAGTCACGGCGGATGATCTGGAGCTCACTCTGGGAAACTCCAAGATGCTGTAATGCTCTTGTCATGGGTTTAGCGTTTTAGTAATGTAGACTAGTCCAGGCATGACGACAACAATTTTAGTGGCTGCAGGATCCTCCTTTGCCTGCACCTCGCTGTTTCCATCTCCTCCCTTTCTCAGGTACCTTTCTCACCCTCCTCTCCTTTCTACTAGGGACTTCCTTTTGTTCTGACAGTAGGGGTTGTCACACATCCTACGAGAATGAAACTTTTTTTGAAGAATGAGAGAAAAGAGGAACCATTAGGACACATTCTCCATGAAGAAAGTATGACACCCCTTTTGTGTTTTGTGGAGAATGAGAATGAAGAATAGAGGTTGTTAGTTGGTCACACATCCTCTGAGAATGAAACTTCTTTGAAGAATGAGAGAAAAGAGGAACAATAGGACACCTTCTCCATGAAGAAAGTGTGACACCTCTTTTGTGGTTTGTGGAGAATGAGATTGAAGAATAGAGGTTTTTAGTTGGTCACACATCCTTTGAGAATGAAACTTCTTTGAAGAATGAGAGAAAAGAGGAACCGATAGGACACATTCTTCATGAAGAAAGTGTGACACCCCTTTTGTGGTATGTGGAGAATGAGAATGAAGAATAGAGGTTGTTAGTTGGTCACAAATTCTCCAAGCATGGGCCATTCTCCATTCTTCATTCTTCGTGCCCATTCTTCACCCGTGGAGGAGAAGAATGAAGTTTCTCAATCTTTAAAGAATGGGCCCTCCGCCGTTCAAGGAGAGCATGCCACGTCCCCATTCTCTGAAGATTGAGAATGGGGTGGAGGATGTGTGACAGCCCGTAGTGTGTTCTTCCCTGATAAATCTGGGCCCATTACACTTTTCATACATCAAATTGGCCCTGAAAATTATCCCCTATGTTGTTTTTAGCAGTTTGGAGTGGGTTATGAGACCTTTCTTTTGTTCAATTTTAGGGCCTCTTGACATTAGAGGCGAGAAGCTGTGAGGAGAGAAATTTCAGCCAATGAGAAATTGGTCTTCTCGGTTTCTAAGCCTCCCATTGGTTGAAATTTCTCTTCTCTCGCCTCTAGTGTAAAGAGGCCCTTAATTACGTTTTGACGAACGCATGCAATAGTCTTTGGTGATTCAGAATTTAGCCCCATCTGAATTATACTTTTGACAATATGATTAATCAAATTGGTCATTTTCAAACCGTGAAGCCTCGGCCAGTGTTTGGGAGGAATTCTTTTCTTTTGAAATCATCCGGTCATGGTAGTTAATTTTAGGGATCTCAACCAATCAAGATGTTACAAGATGTGTCTATTCTTCAGTTTTTTTGCCCTTAAAATTAGTGTATTCAACTAGTCAAGTGTCAAATTTCAATCAGTCAATGTGTGACAAATTACCAATTTACTCCGTTCATTGGCCTTAAACCCTAAACCATGAATTCGGGACTTGTGTTTTCCGTATGTTCTTTTATTCAATTCTAGTTACATTTTGACCAACGCATGCAATTATTCTTCAGTGATATAGATGATACAAAGTTGAATTATATTTTCCACAATATGAGTCCTTAGATTGGGTCATGGAGTGGATTTTTTTTTCTTTTCTGACTTAGGGTGTGGTTGGAAATGGGTGCATGTGCAGATTGTCACAAGGAATGAGAGGATTTGAGAGTGGAATTGGAGTAGGGAAGGGGGATGATGACAAGGGTAGGATTCGCTGAAACTCCGCTTGTACAAACAAACGCTGTTGATAGCCAGATAAACAAAAAGGATTTTGCTGAGCTTGAAGCTGTGTAGTTGAAAGGACCAGCCCGGGGGTGCAGTTTGTTCATAGGCTTCTCCATTGAGATTTTGGTATTACATATATACATATGCATACATACATATATGTATCATGAGGTTGTCCTCCCTCGTTCCGTCTTTACTTGTTTTCTGGTTCAAATGCTTGTTGCCATGCTCTATGTGCACCTCTAATTGACACTTCTCATGAATATGATTAACTTGAGAAGGAAGTCAAAATGTAGCTTATGTAACATTCATGGACCAACAATTGTTCATTCTTGTAGAAAATTTTACCCATGTCGCCAGAAAGAAATCTTCTTGCACACAATGATACCATTTTCATTTAAATTTTTTATGTCACCTTGTACAATTTTGTCTCGTATATCAATTGTGAAACAGAAATGTGGAAGGAATCTTTGTTTACAAGTAAACTAAGGAATCTTAACACTAATTTTTTGTGTCTCTGAATCTTTTGTTGTCAATTTCTTTGAATCTTTTTTCTTTTGTTTATCTCAAATGAAGTTGGACACCACTTGATTCAAAATAAAATAAAATTCATTGAATTTCTTTTGTCTCTTTGCTTTCTAAATTTTCATATTTCCGGTCCGGAATGACTTTAAACTACCAGATGATGGAGAGGGGTACCTTTAAGGTGTTGCCGGGGTACCCAAGAGGTTTGCGGTTCGATTCCGGCCGTAAAATCACTACTCTATCGGATGGAAAAATCCCGACGATGGGTTGTCTAAAGCAACTCGTGTGCCTCAAACAAAATAAAATAAAATAAAAAATAAAAAATCATATTTCTCGTTAATAAAATATAATCCCTTTTGTATAAAAAAAACCTACTAGGTATTACATAGCTTTAACCCCTAAACGTCACAGCGTCCAGAAACTGGACGACGAATGATTTCAAAGCCTTCTCACGTTCTCATCAACGCTTGGATGAAACTCATCCAATTTTTTGGAGATTCTTCACCAAGTTGTCCTATCTAATGGCTAGATTTAGTCATACTAGAGTACATATTTTTCTAAAATTGCAAATGTAGAAGTATGTCAAGTCGTTGACCAAGCCAAAATTGCATTGACTCTAGTTCAAAGTGGAATCGTGAAAAATGAGGTCATAAATTTAAGAAACACAAAAATTTCAAAGTATCACTACACTTAAGAGTATCTCATTTCAAACTCATTCCAAAAAAATTTACTCAAAAAATATTGAAATTTAGTTTGTAATTGAATTTAGAAGGAATTTTTAATTTTAACTTTCAAATTTTATAATTAAATATTGGTGATTGTATTAGTGAATCGAACCGTACGGATGGAATCTAAAATTCAAGATCTAGAACTTTCATATGTATATCAATTCCAGAATATTCTTCTAAATGGTAGTTTATAATGTTTTTTCTCAAATTGTCAATTCTAGGGACACCCTGGTACGTTAAGGGGTTAAAGGTATGGTTTTCATATTACGGTAAAAATGTTATGTATGAATGATTGTTGATTTCTCATTATAAAATGGATGATTTTCGTGATGTTTGTTGTTGTGAATTGTTTTTTGTAGTTGTGGTTAGTTCTTGAAGTCAATTTTGGAGACATTCAAGTTGTTTTGAAATTTGATACAAGGTCTCAAATGAAAAAAATGTACATATATTGTTTGTTTTGTTAAGATCTCTCCAACTATGTGCCCCCTGGTCGCATTTTTGGTACTGCCGGAAAACTCTCGACGAGGAGGGATGTATAGAGTTCTTTTCGTTGCATTTGGACCTATGGTGTGAAAATTATGGATTTTTAATTGAATTTTGCTACAATAAATTGAAATAAGTTATGAGAAATGGAATATGGAAGTTTTTGATGTCATTCTTGGTATTGTTGGAAAGCTCTCAACGAGCATGGGTGCACTAAAGTCATTTCGTAACTTTTGGACCTACAATGTGAAAGTTAATGATTTTCAATTGAAATTTGTTACCATAAATTGAATTAAATTATGAACAAAGTAAACCGCAAAAGCAAAAATACACAGAAAATGGAGAACACACGGGAACACGGGGAACAAAAGAAGGTTAAAAAAAGAACATGACAAAAAATTCAAAAAAAGATAAAAAGACAAAGGGGTGTTTTTCACGGTAGGGTGTCCAAAATGTGTAGTGTGACATCACATAACAAACGAAATTTGGCGGTAAACATTTTCTATTGGTCATTGAAATTGGTTTTTGGCAAAAGTTAACTAGAGTGAAGGAATTCTAGAATTGTATGTATATTAAAGATTTCAAAAATAATATAAAATAACATTTGGACCAAAATATAATACATCGTGTTGAATGACGCTGTAGAATAAATACGTTATTGCCTTAATTGATACATTTCATTGAAAATATAGTTATGACAATATTTTTCCTCAATTCCTATTACATCAAGGTATCATATTCAAGAAAAATTCCAAAACGATTTTGTGAGCAAGGTCGACCATAGAGGTTTATTGCAACAATTCTTGTTCCTTTACATTAAAAGCTCTTTTAATTGCAAGTTCGAAGAAATTTTCTTGTAAGTTTAGTTGACTAGTTAAAACGTAGCTTGTGGTGTGGTTGGAGTATGCATTTGACATGGTTTGCAAGTGAATAAAATGAAATCAATAGGAATATTCCAAAATATTTCAAAGTAATATGAAATATTTTGAAAAGTTCAAAAATATTCAAAAATATTCCCTTTTACTATATTAAAATATTTTTGGTATTTTCCCTGCTTATTATATTACATCATAAAATCGACTGCTTTACAACATTACACACTTTTTTCTGTTAAAAAATATGACACTTGTAGTGCAAAAACACCCAATGAAAATGGGTGTAAAATTTCTTATTTGTCTCCTATACATAATGAAATAAAACTCTACATTTCTCTTTAATAGAGTTACCACTTGAAATAAAAGTCTACAATATTAAATAAAAATTATGGCATATTGAATAATTTTCTACAAGAATGGGATTTTGAAGGATGAACAATGTTATGTATAGGGAAAAGCTTTCAAGGGGGAGGGGGTTCCTAGATTTGAGGGCAAAAAGCCAAGGGTAGTAGTCCAAGGCTGTGCCCGAAAATCCAAAAACTCCCCATCGAAGAGGCCTTTCCTTGCATACAACACATGAAAGATTTCTTTCCGGTTTTCGACCAGGATTCATTTTTGTAAGTTTACTTGAACTTTCACTGAACATGCTATGTAACAAGATAGCGTAGGTAGTTTACTTTCATTGCAACTGCTTAGAGCAGCTCCACTACAGCCCTCTCAAAGTCTCTCACACTCTAAAACTAAATGAAAAGTGCTAAGGGCCTTTCAAAAATGCCTCTTGACTCTTGATATTAGCGTGTTAAGAAAATGCCCTTCAAATCACTATTTAGTGAACTATATCCCCACATTCTACTTGTGACTGGTTCATTGACTATTTGATGTGTACTTTTGATGTGTGAGGGGTATGCAAGGGTGGGGGAGTGTAAGTGCTAGCTCCCAAGTATGGGTGGTCGGTCTACAGATAGTGGAAGCTCCACCGAAATGGGTGAACAGAGCAGAATTCGAGAGTATGTTTTTATTTATTTATTTCTACCGAAATGGGTGGAATTCGGGTGGTTCTTGAGACCTCATTTCTTGTCTTGTAGTGCCTTTCACCCAACCAATCCTCACATAGAAGCCTGCCCTAAGTGCAAAGGCTCTTCAAATGTAATAGGATAATTTCAGCGAGTCATCTCTAGCGTGTAGGAGTGGAGATCTTCTTAGCAATAATTGAATAGATTGTTCAATCTGGCCGTTTCCAACTTTTGCAATGAGGCTTTTAGTTTAGTTGAGTTATCCGCAAAGTAAACTCCATGTACTATGTCTATTGAGCTTATGGCCAGGTCCCGCACATCGACCGGTCAAAGGTCCAGTAAGATGCTTAGAAGAATACCTCAAAAAAAAAATGACTATACAAAAAACTTAGACATCATGGCCCAACGCTTCCCCAACATTAGCAAATGGGTTTTCCATCCTGACATAGATAGTACTCTCTCCAATACATTTTGGTCCAACCCTAATCTCAGAGACTTCCAAAAAACCAGCCTACTCAAACTCCGCACCGGTCAATATATGGGTAATGCTCGAAAACAATTATTCTTCGACATTCAAAGGTTCCCCTCAAGAACATGCTCCATTTCCAACTCTATAGATGCAGATACTTGGCTACACATCCTTCTCAAGTGCAAACACCATCATCTCCACGCTCTCTGCATCAAAAGGCACAACAAAGTCGTATACAAACTATGACAACTCATTATGTACTCCCAAAAAACCTGATGTTACATTCTCATGAACGTCGGAACTTTCCAAAATAACCCTCAAGAAAATACAGTTCCTTCCTAGTTACTTCCTTGTACTTGTGATACACAAAGATGCCACTGTAATGCTCGACTCAGACGAGACCTACTATGCATCAAAGGCCTCCTATAACAAGGTACTCCCCACACCAATAAGACAACAACTTCACTATCCAATTCATAGAATTCACTTTTTGCAATAACAGATTTTCTCCTGAAGCCATAGACAACAAAACCCCAAAATACCAACCACTAATTACTGAAATATCCAACCTTGGATGGAAAGTTGATCCCCTCATTGTCATTACAGCCGGTGCTAAAGGAACCACACACATCCCCTCCATTAAAACTCTTGAAAACAAACTCAAAATCCTTGAATCTTCTATAAAAACCACTCTCACCAAAATAAACACCATTTCCATACAACACGCAACATTCATAATGTTACACAAAAGAAAAATTGAAAATAATCAACCCATCCCACCACCTGATTAACATCAATAAAACAAAAGGTGGGGGGTAGTGGTTAAATCACTGTTGTTAGCAACATTTAAGCACTTGTCTCAGTTTAGTAGGGACGGGCCGGTTGGTTGGTAATATCCTTATTTCCTACCTAGCACATCACACTAGCAGTGCCAAGTCATGAGAACAATATATCACTGCTACAACAAGTCCACCAGGTTTCGAACCCGGACCAGCTAGATGTTGTACACACGCCTATCCAAGCAACCATGGCATTCACAACTTGGCGTTAACATAATTACCCCGACCTCCCTTATACCAATCTATTCAACAGTGACAAATACATCTTCCGAGCAGATACCTTGCTACTAGTTACTATAGTGTCTATCTTTAAAAAAGGAGAGTAGTATTGTACCAACGGCCTCTTGACCTGGAGGGCAACTGGCCATTGTCATTACGAATAAACACTTTAATCACGCTGGCCTTTTTACAGGTCCGGAGTTTATATCTATCTATCTATTTATCTATTGAGCTTTGTTTTTGTTCTTCAATTAGATTTTTCTGTCACCTTTCACCACAAGCTACCAAGCTCCTTGCTTTAGGAGAGCATGATGTTGATGTGGGGGCACTTGGAGATTCCATCATAAGAACTCGAGTGTAGCTTGGGGGAGCTTCTTTAGCATTGGGAAGGTGCAGGGTTCAAATCTCCCTAACACCACAATGTGTTGTGGCTGATCAGAAAAAAATGAGGTCAATTTTAACTTGTTTTTGCTACCTTTCAAGCTAAAAAACCAATTTTGCCTTTGTCTTTCCTCTTGTGGAGTTTTTTTCTTGGCTTTACGGATAACTCTAGGCAGTGTGTTGTTTTTCTTCAGGCTCCCGGTCTAGTGAGGAGTATTTGCTCTGGAGTTTCCTCGGTAGCTTCTGGGATCCTTCGAGGGCTCACTTGTAGGATCAGCTTATTTGGTAAGGTAGCTGCGATCTGGTTGCTGTTTTTGATGAGCAGCTATTGAAAGGAGCAAGATCCTAGAGCAAGTTAAATCGGCATTGCATGGTCCGGCGTTATTGCTCTGGCACAGTGGCACTCACTCACTCACATCATTACCTTAACAATATTAAGTTACTTCCTCGTGCTCAATGAAACAGAGCTGATTGCAGTGATTAGCAAGCAGGGTTCTATTTTTACACGATGTAACCGGAGACCAAACGACAAATCTGTGGAATCAAATGAACATGCACAAATCAATATATTTCTCCCATTAGGAGACTGTATGCACTTTCAGTACTGGCCCCATGCATGAATATAGAGTCTAAGAGCATGCCCAGCAGTGAGAGGGAAAACCCTAACAACGATTTTCCATATTTCTACCTTACTCATGCTCAAACGAACAAAGCTGATTAGCTTGTGTCAAAAAAAAACAAAGCTGATTAGAGCATCCGCACCGCTGAGAGCATTTGGAGGCTCGGTGAAGGTCCTTTCACAGGCGGGTTTTGAGCGGCCAGACTCTGCAAATTTTGGGAGCCGCACCGGGGCTCGCAGAAAGGGCGTTTAAACGCGGGGCAGCCTGCGGGATTCGAGGCGGACTTCGGCAAAAACTTACCTCGTGGACAGCTTACCTCCTAAAAACAACTCAATCCAGAAATCTGCACCGACGACTCCTCTGACTCACGGGCGCCATCGTGGCAACTTACCTCCTAAAAACAACTCGATCCAGAAATCCGCAACTACAAATAGTGACAATCGATGTCGGGAGCTCTGTGTTGTGGGCGTGCGCAAAGACACTGCAGGATGGCGAGTCGGAGCTGAAATTTAAGGAGGCCGGGACGGAAATCGGCGTTGCGCGGGCCGCGGTGAGCCACCAATTGAAGCCCGGGGCCGCAATACCCTGTTGCGGCCGGGTATAGCGAGCCCCGGTGCGGATGCTCTTAGCAAGCACGGCTATATTTTGAGACACTAGAGAAATTCGCAAACTCCGTGGATCCGTGATCCACAGTTGCATCCTCTATCCCATATAATTGAGATATCCGAAAACTCCCTCACACAAGCTCAAGAGAGGTGTGCCGGGCTAGGATTAGGAGCCTTAAGGATCTTGGGGGTCACGAGATCCACGGTTCAATCCTTGGCGGCCACTATTTTCTAACCACGTGGTATATTAATGGTTGACTTCCGGCGGCATTCCTGGTGGCGCGCCTTGACACAGGAGCAAACTCACTCACCCTACTTTACTTACCGGAAATATAACTCATCTGGTTTTTATTTTTGGAACCCGACATTCCTATTTTAAATGTCCTGTGAGCTAGAATCTTTAGTGACGCAGTACCGGAAGCCTGAGATTTCAAGACTTCACGAATTTCTCTGCTGTAACTGAAAACCAAAAGTCAAATCTGTGGAATCAAATGAACAAGAACAAATCAATATATTCCTCCCAATAGGGACTATATACACTTACAATACTGGCCCCAAGACCATCATGAATAACTAGTCATGGCTAAAAGCTAAGGGCCTACCCACATGTGAGCCTTGTCCCAAGTCATACTAGGCTGATTTAGGTATTAAATGAAAATGTGGGCAAAGACGGGTCTCACATGGAATCAGGCTCTCAATGTATATACATTAAAGTTAAAACACCTGCCAACTATCTACAAAACAATAACTTTTCTAGCTTGATAATTTACAGGGTAACAATAGTAAATGTCTAATGGGTGCAACATGTACTTCTCACAGTACATAAGGAGAAAAAATAACTACCCCCAACACATGAGGAGTGTATTGGGGGTAGTTCTACTAACTATGTCACATGGACAAAGATAATTTGAATGCAAAGTTTTTTGGGATACAAGTTCTACTATGTCACATGGACAAAGAGAGGCTAATCTATTATATAATAGAGACGCAACACACACACCGCTAATAGAAAAGGTGGCACTGAAGAGGAAGATGCCCAAGCAAGTGGTGCCCAATTCCACACATGCACAGTGATTTTTCCTGGGCATCACGCCACCTTTTCTACTAGTGCACGCACGCAAGGATGGTTTGGTTCTGCCACTGGAACTGTCATGTCGGACTCCAGCACGAGCCAGGCTCAAGGTGCTGCAAGTGTAGAGAAGGGTTGAGAAATTACACTGCTGGCGGGGGTGACGTCGTACCCGTCGAACGTGGCCGTGGCCGTGACCACAGGTGCAGAGGAAGAGAAATGAGGCAGATCTATCATCACTTGGGTGACGATCACCGCCATTGCGCATGCGCCCACTGTTGCCAGTGTGATCCTGTCACCCAATATAGACATGCTTCTTTCAGCATTTTTTTCCCTCTCTGCAGTCGGCTTCGCTTCGAGGCTGTGCTTTTGTAAGCCCCAAGCCATGATGGGTGGGATGACCCCGTACAAACTTGTCATTCCGTAAGCCCCCTGAAATTCACAAGTTCACCAATCATGAGTTTCAAAATTGGCAATTATTTGACGTTGGCGTATTATCCAGTGGTGGGCGTGTATGGCATCTTTTGCATGAAATGAACCCAGCCTGAACTATACTGAACATTCGTTTATTATTACTTATTTATATTAGATACATGTCCAACTCTGGAATCAACCCCTACAAGACCAAGAAGTCCAAACTGGAACTCATGTTTTCTTTTTTAGCACTTTTGAGTAGGTACTATGTGCACTTCCTTCTATTCAAATTTATTGATCAACACATGCAAATGAATGTTATTCAGTGATTCTGGTGGTAAAAAATTTGGTTGCATCTGAATTATGTTTTCCACAAGATGATTGATTGTATAATTTGCCCTTTTCTGAACCATGAATCCTTGGTCCTTTAGGGGTTGAGTGACGAATGAGTTGTTTTTTCGATACCACCGTTCTTTTCAAAGAAAAAAGAAAGAAAGAAAAAGTGATGAATGTTCAGAACAATTGAAGGAAGGCTCAACATAAGGTTCTTGAGTAGCACCTTTTAAGATTCGTGCCAACCACAAATCACTTAGAGCAAGGTAATGTCAAAATTAAAGCTCTAACATACTCTCACATATGTAGAGCTCGCTTGTTCAAATTGAACTCAACATTGGAAACCAAGGTGACAGATTCCTTTTCTCCTCTGTTGGAGATTCTTTTGCATGCCAATTCAGAGGGTACTCAACAAGGATTCTCTAGCTCCTGAAGGGCCAAGGATTCATGGTTTTAAAATGACAGATTCAATCGATCATATTGTGAAGAATGTAATTCAAATAGGACCAAGTTTTGTGTCACTGGAATTAGTGAAGAACATTGCATGTGGTGCTCAAAATAGAAAGAAATTTGAACAAAAGAAAGACTTACTCAAAACATGAGGCCCAAACAAAGGTGATTACGTTTAACCTACGTCAACATAAGATGTACATTTATCATATGTTGAACGTACTGTTAATGTATGTTTATTGAATGTTTAACATATTTTTATTGTATGTGTACCTGCGTATCGCAACCTATCGTTTTTCATTCCTCATTTCGTGGGAACAGTGAACAGTGGCTGAATATTATGCTTATATTTCTATCTTCTTGTGACCAAAACCACTCTCCAGAACTGACACAACCCAAGTGCCTGGCGCGGTTTCATTCCTTTTTCATTTATAATAAGTGAAGAACACATTTCCTACTAGTGCAAAAACATGACTTCGCCAAGATTGGTATGTGCAGGAGGGGTTTGGAAGAATTACCGCCAGGTCTGATGCGGAAAAGAAAGCGTCGGAGACGAGTGATGAAGCCACAAGAGGAGGTGCAAGTACAAGCACCGACGTGATTGCGCGAGGACCATTCCTGTTCCACCATCCAAACAGTGGTGGTGCTTGGCGGTGGATTGACAGCTTACCTGGCCAATTTTCAATTACAGATTGCATGAGTTCTCTACTTTAGATCACAAAATTGAAATCATAACAACCCATCAAGAATTTAGGACCCCACGAATTTTCAATGATTTCCGCGTGACATCAGATATTTCATGGGTTTGTGCATTCTTTGCACAGATTCCGCACTGATTTTGCACTAACTCCGCACGGATTTTGCACTTTGTTAGACAACGAAAAGAGTGGATGTAGAATCCGTGCGGATTCAGTGCATAATTAGTATGAAATCTGTGTGAAAAATGTATGAACCTATGAAATATCGGATGTTGCACGAAAATCCGTGGGGTCCTAAATTCCTGATGACGCTAAGGAAAAAATACAGTTTGGCAAGGTCAGCCCAAAAACTACAATGAATTGGTAGTGCAACCTTGTGCCTCGCCCCATTGCTCCAGGAATAACTCTTGCAACCCGAGTACTGTTCCGATGAAGGAGGTCGCCACGGCTAAGATAGCAAATGATTCCACAACAAATGCAGGCCCTGGACCACCTACTCTGGATCACATCATCAAGAAACGGTCACTGCAGGTGTTAAAAAAAATGTTCTGGAAGAAAACAAAACAGAGTCTTTAGTAATATTAGTCTGTTTCAGGAGCTTCTAGACAACATAAGAAAAATATCTTCTCCATGATTTGTAAGGAAGTCCAAAACTAGAGCTATTTTTGTGTCAAAAAAAAAAAAAAAAAAAAACAAACAAACAAAAACTAGAGCTAAAAATGCATTTCTTTTCTTTTTTCTTTTCATTTCCAATTTTTCCATTTTTGAATTTATGGGAGACTTGTCTAAATATCCATTCACAACATCAGGAATTTAGGACCTTACTGATTTTTAACGATTTCCGTGCAAAGTCCGATATTTCATGGGTTCGCGCATTTTTTGCACGGATTTTGGGCTATTTATGCACTAAATCCACACGGCTTCTACATTCATTCTTTTTGTTATTTAAAAAAGAGCAGAATTCGTGCAGAATTAATGCAAAATCCGTGCCAAAAATGTACGAACGCACGAAATATTGGATGTCGCACGAAAATTGTTTAAATTCCGTGGGGTTCTAAATTCCTCATGAAGAGAAAAAAACTACCTGTCCCATAGTGGTAAATGTCACAAGTACCAACTAATTCAATTTCTTTTTGCAAGTACCTGCGGTCAACATTAACCACAACAGGACACTTGCACCATGTCCTAGGTCCATGTCCCTCCTGTGATTGTGACCATAAGGAGACCTCTTTATGAATCATGGAGATGCTTTTTTTGACGTCTAGAAACAGTCTAATTTTACTGAAAACCTTGTGATAATATGAATCTAAAGAAAGAACACCATGACGGCTTGTTGCTAGGTACACATTCATGAAAGATGTTAGGGTTTTGGTTCCTATGGGAAATTTATGAAAAGTCCATGAGAAGTCTCAAGTTACAATAATAAAATTAAGCAAAGAATGGAAAGGTGATAGCAATTAGACATGACGAACCTCATGAACACATCGATGGGGTCTTTGCCTCCAAGAAGAGGAGTTATGCACAGGGCTACAGCATCCCAGCTTAAAAACATTACCAGAGGCACCAAACTGCCCAAGATTATGCTTATCCGGATTCGGCCGATGTCGCCGCCCAACTGCGCGCAGACAACTGTAATAGCAGGTCAATGGAACAGATGGCATTATTTAACAGATACTTCCTCAGTCTGGAAATAATTATCCTGGTTTTTGGCATTTTTTTCCCGACATAATTGAGTTAACCAAAAACAAGACATGAGTTTCAAGGCCCAATATTCATGGGAGTGGTTGTCTACGCTCTTATTGAGTGTAACCAAAATCAAAACTGGATCTACAAAACACAGCTTTTCCTTGGCCTTCGGGGTTGCTCCCATTCCTAAACGGGGAAGATCTACAAGAGGGAGTCAAAGTGGGCCATGGATCGGGAAAAAGAGCCAGAGTGAGGATGACGTTGAAAGCAACTTGTGAGCGGACCCTAGGCTCATGAGGTGCTTTCATGCGGGGCTCTAACAACAAACTCACTATAGTCTTTGTTTTGCTGTCTTTATGACGGCAAAATTAGTTCAAGTTGTTTTTTATTTTTGGATTTAATGGAATGCTGCTAGTCCACTCGGTTGTTCTTCACTTGGGTCAGACTCACCTCACCTAAGGTGACTTCAATCTTCTTTTTGGTTAACTAAAATTGTCCTATGTTTTATACTTCAAACGTGAGCCCTATCCACTTCAAATGGGGCGGACAAGTGACACAAAAACAATATACTACTATTAAAGATAAAGATAGACCATTTTTCACTTGGACTATGCCATATGTTCCATTCACCTTAGCGTTAAGTTGAATTTTAAAAAAACAAACTAGGACACTTATTTCCGGATATAGGGAGTATTCACTTGGACTATTGTGGGAAGACCAATACTCCATTTCAGTTTCTCCTTTTGCATTTTCTTAATAGTCAGAATTTCCTTCACAACATAACATTCTTGAGGAGCTGCCTCAACACTGAGCCCATCTCAGGTGAGAGGTTACTAAAAACTACAGAAAAAGAAGACACGCACTGACTACTACTGTAGCTTAATAGCAGGTCTGACACAAGTAATTCAAAAAATGAAAGTTGAAAAGTTTTGGAAATCATTTAAGAAAAAGTGTTGGTTTAGTATGGTGAAGTAAGGAACCTTGCGGAATATTTGAAGTCAAAAAACTGAAATTAATGCTTATTCGGCACATCAGTGTTAAACCGACTATTAACCATAAAAGGACAAAGAAACCCAAAGTGGACCTCATGTTTTTTTTTAATAGTTTTGAGTAGGTCTTGTGTGAACTTACTTTGGTTCAACTTTATTTGTTTTTTGAACAACACGTACAATGTTCTTCATTGATTCTGGTGACATAAAATTTGGTCCCATTTGAATTCATATTTTACACAACTTGATCAAATGAATTTGTCATTTGAAAACCATAAACCCTTGCTGAATGGAATCTTTACCTGGAGTGAGATCATGGTAAACAAGCGCAAGGAAGATGATAGGCAACGTTTGTGGAGCCTGAGTCCAATCCACATGCTCAAGGCCAGTCCAATCCGCCATTGTTGCTCCACCAAACACAATGAGCAGAAACAATCCTGCAAGGCAAACAAACATGGATTTTCTAAGCAACAAAGAACCCTAAACCCTAAGCCTAAACCCTAAAAACCCTAAAACCTGAGCAATTGAAATTGCTGTTGGCTTCGAAAACAGTAAACCTGATAAACTGGTGACTACCCATCTTTACCCCATATGTGTTGCTAGAAAGAACCCCAATTCAACTATATAACAATCTCTTCATTCAGGTTTTTTCACTAACACGCCGGGTGCCCAGCTCAGAGCGAACTATTCTTTCGCCTTTTACTAAAGAATACCGTGCGCTGGGTACAGTTACCGGCATACCCCAATTTTTTGGACTGCCCCTTATGGGGCCCATCAAAGAAAAATAAAAATTGGATGCTGAACATAAACTAGCCTCTCCACAATCAGTGAGGAAGAGGACTTGGTTAGCAATGCAAATAAAGAAAACAGTATCTATCGAGTGGCGAGGAATGTACTGACTTGCAAATGATTCTTAATATTTAATTTTTTTTTGACAGCTATGGCCTCCGTAATTCTCAATGCAAATGTTATTTTTAGCTTACAATTTCATCTTGGTACCTGAATTGTAAAGTAGAATCTTGGAGATTGTACAGTTTATGTCGTACCTTCAAATTTTCATCAGTTGGTTCTAGGTATACAAGAGGATCATAATAGTCATAGTTTTGAGCTTCAAAATTCAGCATTGCAGTTTAAATCTCAAGGACATTCAAGTTTGTGCAATTGAATCTCAAAATTCAGCACTGTACTTAAATCTCAAGGATAAATTTGTGCATTTGAGTCTCAGAAGAGGATCATAATAGTCATAGTTTTAGGCTTCAAAATCACTTGAATCTCAAGGGCATTCAAGTTTGTGCATTTGAGTCTCATAAGAGGATCATAATAATCATACTTTTTGGCTTCAAAATCACTTAAATCTCAAGGGCATTCAAGTCTGTGCATTTGAACTCAAAATTCAGCACCGCAGTTAAATCTCAAGGACATTCAAGTTTGCGCATTTGAGTCTCACAAGAGGATCATAATAGTCATAGTTTTAGGCTTCAAAATCACTTAAATCTCAAGGACATTCAAGTTTGTGCATTTGAGTCTCATAAGAGGATCATAAGTCATAGTTTTAGGCTTCAAAATCACTTAAATCTCAAGAACATTCAAGTTTGTTCATTTTTTAAAATTTGTTTTTGCACAAATTGAAAAAATCAATTGCAAAGAAGTTTGTGCATTTGAATCTCATAAGAGGATCATAATAATCGTAGTTTTAGGCTTCAAATATCACTTAAATCTCAAGGATATTCAAGTTTGTGCATTTGAATCTCAAAATTCAGCACTGCAGTTAAATTGCAAGGACATTTGAGTTTGTGCATTTGAATCTCATTGGTTACATATTGAGTTTTTAGTAGGGCCTCTTCCTCTAATACTCCGTCTCTCAACCTTTGCCATATTAGGGACACATGTAGTATTGGGAACGTAGTATTGGGAACCTCACCTCGGCAAATGTACCCCTGGCTACATTCTACAGGTGATAGTACACGGGAGGTTTCCGATACTACATTCTAACCGCCATATTATTATCTTCAAAATCCTACATTGGCATTATGTCAATCTAAGTTCTCAGGCAAGCGCCAAGAAGTCTTGATACAACCAAAAAAACCACCAAGTTAAAAGATTATCAATCGAAGCTCACGAGTGTGAAGAATGTCAGTGACCACAAAAAGAATTTACGTGTTGAGAGGAAATCAGAGGAAAGTAGCGGAGTTGCTGACCCAGAAGCATGACGGTGAGCACTTGGTTGACAGAGTCCGCCATCTTGGCTCCGCCAGCACACAGCAGCCCGCCGAAGCCGAAAGTGAAGACGAAATCCGCAACGCCACGGTCCACGTGCAGCAGCAGCGACAGAACCTCCCCGGACTTGGAGACGTACGCCACCATGAGCGTGTAGGACAGCATGAGGTAGATGGCGGTGGTGAGCCACGCGCCCTCGGCGCCCAGCGTCTCCTCCGCCATCGTTCGCAGCGACAGCACTTGCGAGTGCTGCTGCTGCAGCTCCTCCTTGGCCTTGGGGTCGCGCCTCCGCATCAGCTCCACGTTCACTTCTGCTAGTAACAGCGCTTCTAAGAGCAGAAACGCCCAGCTCATCCATAGAAGTGTTGCGGACGGGATGAATCCCTGCATGTCATCATCATCATTCTGGTTGTCACACACCTTCTTCTCTGGTTACAGTGAAATATATAACTTAATATCTCACTGAAGGAAATGTGTCGTTTTTCACTTACTGTAAATGAAAAAGAAATGAAACGGCGCCAGGCACATGGGCTGTGTTAGTGATGATGAGTAGTTTTGGTCGTAAGTATAATATTTCGTCACTATTCACTGTTCCCACGGAATGAGGAATGAGAAACGACAGGTTTGCTACTAGTGCTCGTTTCAAAAACTGTATTCAACAACTACACAGGGAGAAATAATGACATTCCCACATGGGATTTCATGTGGGAAGTGGGACAAAATTCCCACAATTGTAACTTTCTTGGGGTGATTGTAGTGTATTTTTAGATCTGGGAAAGTTGCAATCGTGGAAAATTTGTCTGCGTTTCCCATATGGGAATCTTGTATTTATCTCCCTGTGCTAGAGTTATCTTGCAAAGTTATTGAAAAGTGGGTGACTGGATCAGATTTTGAGTGATTAGTAGATTTGTTCCCCAAAAAAGAGCTTGTGTTGGGAATTGAAAACAAATTATGTTGGGTGCAAAGTTTGAAAGCACCTAAAACAGTCTAGTTTGACGCCGTAGACCATCTAGGTTTAGTAAGCTTTCTCCTATGCGACAGGCTCTGACTCACACTAAATCAAGGCACGCACCCAACCTTTCTCTCCCGGGAATGACTCTGGTTGAATTTACGTTTCCAGCAATTTTATCATGATTCAAGCCCAGTTAACCCTCAATTTTACGGATAACTAATCTGGAAGGTTTGACACCCCATTTCTTGTGTTTACCGGAAACCAGAATCTTTTCGTTTTCCAGTTTCTTATTGAGTAATAATTTTAACCTTTATTCCATTCTTTTTAATCTTTGTATGTGTACTTATAGCATGTTTTTATAGTGTATGTATGTATATGTATTTTATTGTATTTGTATATTTGTATATGCATTTATAGCATGTATTTATAGTATATTTTTCAACCTGTGTATGTTTTTCAGTGTTTGTATATGTATTTACAGATAAGAACAGAGTATTTTTTTTCAAATTGAAGAAAAAATAAACACTACAGACTGGAATGGGTGTGCGAGAGATTGTGGAAAGGGATCGGAGAAGCGTCCAAGTGATCACAATAATTGCAATCAATTAGATCATGCTCCTCTAATCTCTCTTGGACACCCATTCCAATAGTGAAGGCAACCAGAATTGCAATTGAAAAATTGCGAGAATAAGAGTTTTTTTTTTTTTTTCCGGTAACACTGATTCCACGATTGTAAAGCGGGGTTGAAGATTGGTCGAACACCATAACTTACTGTTCAGTTGTAAGGTTTTAAAGAGAAGCAAGATTATTGTGATAAAAAGCAGGATTTAGGGTTTCGAGATTGTACACAAAATGATGAAGGTGAGATTAGGGTTCAGTGCGAAGGGTCATACAACGGGAGCTGTGATTGCTGGAAGAGCCAAAATGCCTGCACCAACGCTGGAGCCGGTGATCAAAGCGACGGCCCCGAAGACTGACCCCGTCGCCACCGCAGCAGGAGCTTCAAACTCTGTGGAACTAATTGTTCCATCCTGTGGATCACAAGGCTCTTCTTGCTCCTCCGCCATGGCTCTCCACTTCGACCACCGGCCACCGGAGAGCTGGAATGTCTGTTTCCATGTCTGTTTCAAGCCATTTTCCACACCACTTTGAGCACACAACTAGTACCAAAATGCTCATAATTTTAAAGCATTAGAGTTAACCGCAAAGTCAGCTCAAAGAGGAAAGTTTTAGCAAACTCCTCTTGAATTCATATTGAAATATAAATAGACTGAAAACTAGTTCATGATGAGTTGGGAGACAATCTAAAGCAAGCCACTGTCATTATTCTCCACACCTCGCAATGACTCCCACATCTTCTATCAAACCTCCAAGCCCATGGCCCACAAGGGGACAAGCTATGACAGGACAGTATTCAACCCAAGTATAGCTCAAAAGAGAGCTTAGAAGTAGAGCAAAAAGGGAGGTTAGATGGGCTTCTTTTCCGTTAACTCTAATCAAAGAGAATTCCAACACATTATTTGGACACCAAGATGACCTAAAACCGACACAAGCTCTGACGTTGAGGTGGTGAGCATTCACGGAATCCATATGCAAGATTTTGGGGTCTCAGATAGATGTCACAATTAGGTCTCTCTGCCTCACCAAAATGGTGATGTATTAAAATTCTCCTTTAACGCAAAAAGCTTTGAGCCCCAATACGATTTCGGGATCACAATTTATCAACAAGATTTCATACACAAGTTTCAAAGCTTTTTGAGGTAAAGGAAAACTCTATAGTGCAAGGGCAACCAACATGACGACTCTGAATCACCAATTCCTGAATTGGAAGGAAAAGAAAGGGGTGTTACCTGAGCAGATTGAACCCCAGAATGTTGCAGCAGCAAGGCGACTCTCCTTTTCTGAAGCACGCTGGTTCTGCAGCTTGTTATTGCATTGTCACTGACCATTGCAGCGCTGGGTGGACAACAAACGGACCTGGAAACACAGCCTGTTCCGCCATGCATTGCACCGAACCATAATGGCATTCCTACTAACAGTGCTAGTTGTGAAGGAGTGTCTACTCTCGAAAGGGGAGTAGTCTTACGCCAATGCCTCTTTCTCCGGTGGGCACTGATTCATTGGTGGGATGAACAAACACTTTATTACACCGAAGTTTCTATCTATCAATCTGAAGGAGTAAGTAGAGAGTGGAGTGGAGGATTCTCTAGAGCTCGATCAAGAGGAAAGATCTACAACAACATTGTGGTCGGGAGTTCAAAGAGGAAACAGTTTGCGTAGAAAATGTGGGAACTTGCAATTCAACAAGAAAGATTCAATGAGAATAATGAGAGATTTCATGGATGGCTCCGATCGAAGCTAGCTGCCTGTAAAGGAGAGTAGGAGGGGAGCCGTGTGTTGCGTGCCATGGCTGCGGGAAAAGGAACGGTGATGAAGAGAAGGTGGCCAACTGATTTTTGGCTTTTGTTCTGAGCTCGATTCCACGGTTATAGGCCCATCCACATATGGCAGCGAATGGCGCTGTACTCTTTTTCCCAGATTCCATCATCTGCTTCACGGAACTTTCTTGACCCTGGAGAATCCCATCCTTCATTCACACTTCCTGCTGGCAGGCGCAGTGCCGAGACTAGGGGGGCAATGGTCGGTTTGGGTATTCTTCTTTGGACACACTAATTAGGTTATTTTGTTCCTTAGCATTGTCCGGGAAGAATCGTCAGTTAGTTACAATTGGGCCGGCTGATTTTCTAAAATAATCGATTAAACCTTAAGAATAGAGGCAAAAGACCAGAAGAAATGACTTAAAACTAGTTATATTTAGTATTTTTAAAAGAAATATACGAGATATATTCTAAAAAAACTGGTTGGTTTGGGAGAATGAAGGAAACTCACTGGTTGGCTCAAAAATTATCCCGAACAGTGTTCCTTAGGCCCTCTTTACACAACAGGCGAGAAGCCGAGTAGAAAACCTCACCGGGGCCATGGCTTATTCTTGAGAAGCCAACCTTTGAACTTGACGGCCTTTGGATATAGTGTAAAGTGAGAAGGGGCCACAAAATAAAGTGCTGATTTTTTTTAGATAAAGTTCGTACATATTTCTTAAAAAATAAAAAATGATTGGTTGTGAGAATTTTGGCCAAATGGCCCCCGGATTTTGCGTTAGATCCACCTCTTGAGGTGGGCTTGACGCAAAATCCGGAGGGCTTGGACGAAAGTGTTGTCCATGTCATTTTCTCTTCCTTTTGTCCCTTGGACTTTAAATTTTGGATGTAAAGTGATATTCTTTGGTCTTCTCGGTTTCTAGGCCTCCCATTGACTAAAATTTCTCTCCATACGGCTTTTTGTCTCTAGTGTGAAGAGGCCTTTATTATATTGTAGGGTTGTGCGTTGGAGATCTTGCAAGGATAAATGGAGATTAAATTTGTGTGCCTACAATTTGTAATGCATGTTGTTGTATGTGGGAACAAAGAGCTACGTCTGCAACAGACACTTTCGTGTTGGTTCCACCTGCCAGCAAGATGTGTAAACCACCCCATTGTAGAAAATTGGTCAATGCATCATGAAGATGTCTCTTTGCCCCACCAGGAGAGAAACTACAAAAACGCTTTTTCTTTCAAGGAGTTACATGGCTGAACAATATTAAAAATTTATAAAAGTAAATCTAGGGTAAATACTAAGGCAGACACTACTTGACCAGCTGGTTGTTTTTGCAATTTTTGAATCTTGATTTTTATCTCATCTTGTACAATTTCATCTCAAGTGGTAATTGTGTTCAAGGTAGAAGTACCCATAAAATAGGATTTTAGCATAAAGAATGTTAATGTTTCAACTAAAGAGATATTTTCTTTCATAGAGAACCAAAGATATTGTAGTATAGTAAAAAAAAATCTCCAAATTAAATTTATAAAAGGTAAATTAAAAGTAAAAAGTTCTTTGAAACCTATGACGTTCATCTACAACTGACAACAATGAGATCAATTCCCAAACATGAAGTTATGCCATGTAGCTCTTGATTAGCCAACATTGTGTTGGGCTTTTGATTCCATGTGAAACATAGCTTCCAAAAAGTCTGCAGATTAGTTATGGGTACCTCTACCTCCACCGGTGAATGGAATCCTCAAATTTCTTGCTAAAATTGAGGTCATGATTTGAGGTTGGTATGCATGCAAAAGTCCGTTTAGTCACTACAAAAGGTGAAGAGAACTGGAACTTGTGACTGTTTACAAGTGCCCCATGAAGATTGTTGCTTCACTTTCACGACAACTTCTCGAAGAAGAAATCCTCTCGAACCCTCCCTAATTATAACTCAAATCTTGGGGGGGGGACAACGACACTCAGTACGTTGAACTAAGGAGAAAAATACTCGATTGTGGTTCCCCACAAGGGAAAGAATTTCTCTATTGTGGTCCCGCACACCCTATTTGAAAATTACACTGCTTCACTCAACGGTGCCTCCCCACACCATTGAGTGAAGTGTCCTATGATCTTTTGTCTTACGAATAGAAAGGGGGGACTACATAGGGAGGCCATTTTCAATTGAATTGAACATAGCCAATTGAGATTTTCAACTCTCAGTTGGAAGTTTTCAACTGAACTATAGGCCATACATGCAGTTCAATTTAATCAATTCAGTTGAAAGTTTTCAACCCCAGTTTGAATGTTTTTCAATTGTAGGCCGCACATGAAAATCAATCAAAAACAAAGAGATAGATGAGAATTTGTAATCCATCAATACACCTTTAAATCTTTAATTCATAAAAATTATTCAATTGCAATTATTAATTAGTGTATGAACCTATACCATCTAACTTTTTAATTTTTACTTAATTGAATAAACTATTTGAAAATCATATTCAAATAAATAAGAATGTATTGTTATAATTTGGCATATAATATATTATTTTGGAATATGATTATATACTTTTAAATACATTAGATTCATTCAAAATAAAAACAATATAATTTAATACAAAATAAAAAATAATTTAATTTGTATCAAAATTAAAATTAAAATATTTAGATATAAATTGGGTTATTTTAAAGAGTTGGATTTTTTTTGATAAATTAGATTATCAAGAAAGTAATCAGATCATTTTTACACAAATTGGATTATTGAGACATACATTATAATATTATTATAAATTGGACAATTTTGACAAAAATTATTTCGTTTTGATATATTTTAGATTATTAACATAAATTAGAATATTTTGACACAACTCAGATAATTATGACATAAATTAGATTGTTTCAACACAAATTAGATTATTGAAATATAGATTGAATTATGAAACATGAATTGGGCTATTGAGACATATACTAGTATATATTAGATCAAATTGGAGTATTTGGAATTAATTGGGAAAAACTAATATGTTTTTATAATTCTTTATTCAAAATCAAAGATAAATACAATCTTGAACATTCAAAAATCATTTCAAATGACAGCTCGCACAATCCTAGAAATGCATGCACATTAAGCTAAAAAATTCTTAACCATTTTCAGGTTTCTTTTTCATTGAATTTGCAATTATAGCCGATGAATCTTGCAACGATTGTGCTAACTTATTAACTACAGCTAGGACACTATCTAGTTGCACTCCATGTCGGTTATTTCTTTCTTGATCAAGCTGTAGACGTTGTTGTTCCAACTGCAACATGCTTTGACAAGCATGTGCCTCCTCTTGATATCTCTTTTCTTGAGTCTCCATCATAGTTTGCCGAAATGTTGTTTGTGTTGCAAGATTGTCATTTAAAAGTTGGTCTTTTGGCTTCAATTGATACAAAGTCTTTTTCACTTCCCAATCAACGTTTTTCAAACACCCACTTGAACCCTCAATGTGTGCTTCCTTTTTCTTTATATTCTTTTCCTTACCTTCTAATGGCGTTTAGGGGTTAACCCTTATCTACCTAATCATCCATTTTTTGAACAAAGAACAAATTTCATCACAATTCCTTACAAAATTTGGGTGTATAAATCAATGATTGTAGCAACGTAGAAATATTCAATAGAGCCAAATAATATTTTGCACCTTTATAAATCTTTGATAGAGCCAGATTAATGGAATTATTTGGTTCAATGTTGTGTAATTTTTGTATTAGAGCTCCAACTATTAACCCCTAAACGTCTTAGAATCCAAAAACTAAATTACGAACAGATTCAAAGCCTTGTAAGTTTCTCGTACAATCTCATATGACTTTCATCCAAGTCATGTTTGCAAGCCCATTAGGTTCTCTACCAATTAAAGTAAATCTCTTGTGATGGGGAGATGTTGATAATATTGGGGAGGCCTCCAAATGCTAGTATGTCAAATTTGTTGACTAGATTTTATGCTTGCAATGAACCTCTCATGTACACCTCATGTACATTTGAGCCATGCTAATATCTATTTTTGAGGCTCGCATCTACTTTTGTTCAAAGGGCAATTGTTGCCTGAGTGGTAAGGTACCGGTCTTAATTACTTCCTACTAATACAATTGTCTTTGGAAATTTTAAATCACCATAGTAGGACACAACTTAGACCAATTTAGTCAGCTAATTTTACCCAAAATCACATGTTTAAAGATACAAGATTGTTTAAAGATATTGGCCCCAAGTACTTCTTCAATACTCCCTCTGTCTCATAATGACTTGCACGTAGGTTCTTTGAAATCTACCTCAAGAGGTAGATTTCAGAGAACCTACGTGCAAGTCATTATGGGACAAAGGGAGTATCACTTTACGTGTTACAACCTTACGGAACTCCATATTATCACATGCACGTCCTTCAAAGTGGACTGGCGGCTCCATATTATCACATGCACTTCCTTCAAAGTGGACTAGCGGGCTGTATCCACTGGAAAGATCAACGGCTAGACCGACGGTGGGTAATGACTAGTACCCAGTCATTCCATTATATAACATTCACTTGACCTAATTTACTTGGTCTCAACTTCCATAGGAAACTGTATTGAAATTTCTGCACAAAGGGAAACTGTAATGAAATTTCTGATGTCTCATTCATCGAGTAATCTGCGAAATGACAATTTGTAGGTGGACAGATAATCCTGCACTGCAGTAAGCTACCTCGTATCACAAACTATGATGAGCTTCACCCATAAACCCATGTGCACATATAATCATATTTCGAAAGCATTACAAATGAGTTACAAATAAGAGCCAGAATAGTTCCTGATAAGCCGTCTCAATACCTGTGCTTGATAAGCCAACTTTGTCAAAACTACTGTTTCGTAACATGCATCCGACTAAGTCTCTGCAGACACAAAGTGTGTCGGACAGTCGGACTAGACGACTAGAAGGCAACAGTACTGTACAATAATGTCAAGAATCCAGACTTCAGTTGAATCGGATATACAATCGGATATCGTGCATACTGCAGTATCCGATTGTACTAAATGTCCCCACTACGATAAACTAGGAGAGAAGTCAACCTTGCAAGTTCAGTACACCAGCATCGAGACCACAATGTCACAGCAACAAATCATACAAGCCCTAAATAATGAAGAAAGTGTCGAGCAGTTACAGAAAGACCATTAAATACAAAAACCGGATTCGGCATAGTCGTTACTGTGTCTATTGATTAAAAAACGAGGATGAGGTACAAATCAGATGAGGTAAAGTCTCAAGCACTTATCAAACTCACCTATTTGCTATCCTACTAAACAGGGTAAAAACATTCTCCCCGCTCCAACTCCTAACATCATCCCCAAAATTGTCTTCCATTCTCGAAACTGCTCACAATTGAATTGCAAAAAAAGTGGGTGAACTGAGAATTTAGTCAACTTCCTCCATCTTGCTGCCTTCCTCCTCGGCGTCAGCCTCCAATGCGGGCATGTCAGCATCGGCATCAGCAGTTGAGTCGTCGTCAATGCTCAACCCTAGCTTCAACATGCGGTGGATCCTGTTGCCGAAGGTGTTGGGCTCCTCCAAACTGAATCCAGAGGTCAACAATGCAGTCTCAAACAACAGCAACACCAAGTCCTTTACACTCTTGTCATTCTTGTCCACCTCGGCTCTCTTCCTGAGCTCCTCCATGATCTGGTTGTCGGGGTTAATCTCCATGGTCTTCTTCGAAGACATATAGCTTCCCATGCTGCTGTCACGCAATGCCTGGGCCTTCATGATTCTCTCCATGTTGGCAGTCCATCCGTACTCGCCAGTCACCAGCACACATGGTGAGTCGACAATTCTTTCGGAGACGACAACCTTCTCAACCCTGTCGCCCAAGATGTCCTTCACGGTCTTGCACAAGGGCTCGAACAGAGCCTTCTTCTCTTCCTTCTTCTTCTTCTCATCCTCAGTCTCCTCCAGCACCAAGCCTTCCTTGGTTGCAGACACCAACTTCTTGCCATCGTACTCCTTCAATTGACCAACGGCGTATTCATCGATGGCGTCAACCATGAAGATGACTTCATAACCCCTCCTCTTCAGCTTCTCGAGGAATGGCGAGTTCTCCACAGCCTTCTTGCTCTCTCCGGTGATGTAGTAGATATCCTTCTGGTTATCCTTCATCCTGGTCACGTAGTCCTTCAGGCTGGTCATCTCGTCGCCGCTCTTGGTCGAGTGGTACCTCAACAAGTCAGCAAGCTTGGTCCTGTTCTGGGTGTCCTCGTGGATACCCAACTTCAAGTTCTTCGAGAACGCCTCGTAGAACTTAAGGTAGTCCTCCTTGTTCTCAGATATCTCCTGGAACATGTCCATGCACTTCTTCACCAAATTCTTCCTGATGACCTTGAGGATCTTGCTCTGCTGCAAGGTCTCACGGGAAATGTTCAGGGGCAGATCCTCAGAATCGACAACACCCTTCACGAAGCCCAAGTACTCGGGAATCAAGTCCTCGCAGTTGTCCATGATAAACACCCTCCTGACGTACAGCTTGATGTTGTTGGCCTTCTTCCTCGAGTCGAAAAGATCGAAAGGAGCTCTCTTAGGTACGAATAGAACAGACTTGAACTCAAGCTGTCCTTCCACGGAGAAGTGCTTCACAGCCATATGCTCCTCCCAGTCGTTGGTAAGACTCTTGTAAAAGGCAGCGTATTCCTCCTTGGTCACATCCTCAGGCTTGCGCAACCAGATGGGCTTCTGCTTGTTCATCAAAGCCCACTCGTGGGAGACTTCCTTGACCTTCTTCTTAGTCTTCGGTTCCTTCTTCTCTTCCTCATCGACTTCCTCGATCTTTCCTTCCTCCTCGTCCTTCTTCTCCTCCTTAACATCTTCGTCCTCATCATCAGACACCTCCTTCTCCGTAGTCTTCTCAGACCACAAAGAAATCGGATAGCTGATGAACTCGGAGTGCTTCTTCACGAGGTCCTTCAACCTCCTCTCCTCGAGATACTCAAGCTGATCCTCCTTCAAGAACAACTTGATGTGTGTTCCACGGCCAAGCTGCTCACCTGAGGTATCCCTGGTGATGGTGAACGATCCTCCTGCCTGAGACTCCCAGATGTACTGCTCATCATCGTTGTGCTTAGATGTCACAATCACCTTCTCAGCAACCAGATACGCAGAGTAGAAACCGACACCGAATTGCCCAATCATACTAACATCGGCTCCAGCGGTGAGCGCTTCCATAAACTCCTTCGTACCGGATCTGGCGATGGTTCCGAGGTTGTTCACCATGTCCGCCTTGGTCATACCAATACCGCTATCAATGATGCTCAACGTGTTGTTGGCCTTGTCCGGAATAATGTGAATGAAAAGCTCGGGCTGTCCCTCGAGCTTGCTCTTATCGGTCAAAGACTCGAACCGGATTTTATCCAAGGCCTGAAACAAATCCAAAAACACCATGAGAAACATATCATAAAAAAATATAAACAACATGCCACCTCTTTTACAAATCGTAAGAACCCCAGGCCCTACCAAACTGAGCATCGACACCAAACCTAGGGGCGGTCCACTTACGCGTACACAAACAGACATCCAAACAGAACATAACTTCTAAAAAACGATAAAAGAACCCGAGGCTTAACATCGGTAAGCCACTGTTACATCCAAAACAATCGGCGGTCCACTTACGCGTACACAAACAGACATCCAAACAGAACATAACTTCTAAAAAACGATAAAAGAACCCGAGGCTTAACATCGGTAAGCCACTGTTACATCCAAAACAATCGGCGGTCCATTCAGGACCTCTTAAGCAATGTGCGCAAGCATATGTACAAAGACTCTAATAAATTCCAGGGTTAACAGCTCTAAGCGAAACACAATGTAACATTAAAAAACTTGCGGCGGGCCACTTAGGTACAAATATCTATGAAAGACGCTTTGACCTTCAAAAAAATTCCAGGGCTCACGAAGTACATTGTAACATCAGAAGACTTGCGGTGGACTATCGGGACACACAAAGACTATACATGGACACGAAGACATGGTGGAAAAAACAGAAACTTACATCGGAGGCGTTACTGATCAACTCTCGCAAGAAAATCTCCTTGTTGCTGTAGAAAGTGTTGATAATCAAACTCAACAACTGGTTGATCTCCGCCTGGAAGGCGAAGGTCTCCACAGCGGCCGCAGGCGCCTCGGTCTCAGCCATGATGAAAGCAGAAACCTAACCGCAAATGATCAAAATCGAACCAAAACTAATGCAACGGAAACAGAGACAGAATGAAATCGATCGGCCGAACCCTAGAGCAAATGATCGCACGAAGACAAACTGAGATCCGAGTGCTTGAGAGAGCAAAAGACGAAGGGAGGCCTAAAGGGTTGGCGGTTTTGATACCAGAACGAAGGCCCCTCAAGGCTCTAGACGCTTCCACAGGGGGAACCACAGCCGTTGGATGGAATCGACGAACGGCCACGATCGAAAGATTGTGGAAGCCGATGGCCTTCCAGAGACTTCCATGAATGCGGTAGACGGTGTGAACGGGGCAGTCTGCAGCGGGCGATCTCAGCCGTTGGTAGAAGTGGATCGACGGATGCGAACTGCCCGATGAGTTCCGTTGGGGTGTTTTTAGTATTAGGGCGAACTACAGTGACGGAGGCTGCTAGTACTCCGCATCATTCTAGATCTTTCCTCCTTTTGAGTTTTCTCTTTTGATTTTTTCTTTTCTTTTTTGCTTTGGGATTTGCGGTTCAGTCGGAGTGTAACTGAAGTTTACAACATGGCCGGTGTCTGTACAGACTTTTATTTTAATATAAAAGTCTGAATTTTCAAACTGACTATGAGTTGTGTTTGATTTTTTCTTTCCAATGCAATTTGTAAATTTATTTGTAAACTGAAACTTTATAAGGTGAGTGAAACATGATAGATAGAAACTCCGTTGTGAATTGTGAATAAAGTGTCTGAATATTGTAGACAATGACCTAGTGCCCACCTAACAAAGGGTTATTGGTGCAAAACTACTCACCCCTTGCAAGAATAAACACTTAGTGACCACTAACCACTAAAAAGTAATCAAAAAACTAATGATTGGGTAGATGGCGGGTATAATTTGAATTTTGAGTAAGGTGTACGATCGCCAAGTCACGAGTGATGTGGTTGGTAAGTGAAAGGTTGTGTATCACAATCTGGATCATAGCATAATAGAGCAATGGGAGCCGACATCCTTTTGCAATCTTACAATGAAAAAACTAATTTTTACATAACAATGACACGGTAGTCCTAAAATTCACGGAATACAAATGGCATTCCTTCAATACTTAAAAAAAATGATACTAAGTGATGATTTAGGTTTCAAAAGGGTGCTCCATTGTACTCTACTATGTTGTGAATTTGGAATTTAGGTTTTGAAATAATAATTGTAAGGCTTAGCCCAAAGACTACTAGAGTGCGAGTCTGTGAGATGTAGTTTCTACGTGGTGATGCGGTCATACCAAGGCTACTACACCAGATCCCATAGAACTCTGAAGTTAAAGAGGTGAGTAGTCTTGTACGAATGGACCTTTGTCCGGTGGGCACTAGCTCATTGTCAAGATGAACAGACACTTTATTCACGCCGGCCTCGAAAGAGGACCGGAGTTCATATCTATCTATCTACGTAGTTTCTACGTGGTGCATTTTGTGATTCACATTCACAATAATGGAAAAAATTCCTTTTATTTGCAAATTGAATTTTTGGGTTTTGTAATTGCCCTTCAACAAGACAAGAGCCAAATTCTTGTTTAGAAGCTCGTTGTAGAAGTGCATTTAAAAAATAAATAAACGCAAGACATACAATATTATTGTAATTGTTCTATTAAAAAATAGTATTGATATTTTATAATCAAATCTTTAACCTTTTTCTCGCATTTATGGCTACATTGAATCACAATTGTAAAAGAATTATATGCTAAAAATATAAGTTGTTTTCTTGATGAATTGTCAAATTGAAATGCTTTGAAATTGATTTGCCAAATTATTTGTAAATATTTTCCAAACATGATTGTGTAAATCATTTTTATTTTTGATGCTTATTATAATCTTTTTTGATGAATACTTCAAAAATGTTATAAAACACACGTTTTAAAGTACATCTAAGATTTATTTGCATCTTGTTTCTATCATTCAAAAATTGTAGAAAAGAATTTGAGGCAAATCAACGTAGTTTTAGCAATGGTTTGTACAATAACCAACAAAACCAAATACATTTGATGATTTAACTTCAAAGTTGTTTTTTTTGGTAGCCATTTTGAAGATTACTCAAAAAAAATTATAATGTTTGTTATTCAAGCCACTACTACATGTTGATATATACACCACCATCATCAAAATTGTAAAAAATTGACATAAATATGATAAAGAATGTTGATTTGAATAATACTTGAGAATTTTGATGGAATTGAGGATATATAACTTCATCAATGACCACATGTAATCTCTAGGTTGCAATCTCAGTTGTTGCATTCATTTTGTACGATTTTAGAGATGTATATGATAGTAAATAAACATAAAATATTTGGAAAATATATATATGCTTTTTGAAAGATCTTCAACTTTCAATACTAGTATAGTATAATATAGTATGTTGAACATTTATGTAATAAAATATTGAATAATTCCTAAATTACAGTAATGAATTAAAGTGTTTTAAAACAAATGCAATAGTCTTTAGAGGAGCCTTTAGCCTCAAAAATTTTACTTTATTTTATTTTATTTGGTGTTATCAACTTGCCATTTAAAATATGCTTGGGAAGAAGAAGAGAGTATAAATTGCTTCTTGTTTGAAAGAACAAATGGATCAGTAACAAGGTATTATACGAAACAAACATAATTTTATTATTGTTTAAAGGTAAAAATTAAAAAAAAAAGAAAAAAGAAAGAGGATGAAAGTATGATAAACTAAACCAATAAAGTCATTATTAATTTTGAAATTATAATTGTCTTGGTCAAAGCCATAAATTACCACTAAAAAGTCGCATAACTAAGTTCTAATTTAGTTACGGCCTCCATTGTTTTGTTAGGTATTTGAATCCAAAGTTTCAAATTAAAATATTACAAGAATGTTAATAAAAGTAAAACTTGAAAATGAATGTCTAAATCAAATTTTGGGAACAAATTTAATGAATTGAATTATTATATATTCTTTAAGTTCATTGTGCATTTGGGGGTTCCAAAGAAACAAAATATTGGAAAAAAATATTTAATGCAATTTCAACTTGTTTTATATCTACTTTTCAATTTGGTCGGAACTACTTTTCCAATTTTAATCACTTTAGCTCTAGTATAACATACATAACTACTTATTGAAGATGAATTTTTGCAATTTTTTTGTTACACTTCATTAAACATTGTATCTTTTTTTTTATCAGCAAAAGAATTCACAAAAAATAAGCTTTAATGAAGTTTTGGACCTTCCATTGTTGCTTCCTCAAAGTGAGTGGTTTAGTTTACCATGCTTTCACCCTAAAAATAAAAATAAGAAAATCAATACAAAAGATGGGTAAGATGCAAATATTCAAATATAATAAAATTTCAAAATTATAAATTTTAGAAATAAAAAAGTGTTATTTTTAAAAATCTATAAATGACAATTACAAAAGAAAAGTAGGAAATTTAAATGATATTAAGAAATATTAAAAGTACCAAAACCATAAATCTCACTCTAACCTCGACAAGCTAAAAACGCTGAGATACTTCTAGAAAAACTGAAAATGCTAAATGAAAAATTCAAATACTTAAAAAAATTGAGATGATAAATTATCACATTAACCTTTAAATGTGAAAGCAAGCCCCACGGGCTTGTTCATGAGAGAATAATTGAGAAAAAATGGATTTCCTCAACCAAAATTGAATTGGATTGATGCTTTGGAAGGGTGATGAAAAAGCGAGGCTAGATTCCCAACTCGCACCCTAATTAAACAACTATGGAACAATCCACAATCAAATGAAGGAATTGAAGAAGAGAAGAGCTACGATCGGGTAGCAGCTATGGAGAGAGACAAAGCATTTTTTTTAATAAAAAAAGCAGCAAAGACATAGGCCAAGAGAGCCTACTAACTACAACCAATGATATGTTGGCCGTTTTATTTTTATTATTTTATTTAGCAATAGCTGTTGTAGACTTTTAGAGATGCTTTTTAAGCTGCCCTCCTAGGAACCTCTTGACGTTTAATGGTTAAAAAAATGATAAATTTGTCTCGGCAAAGTCACTTAACATATTATTTCGGATACATGATTGTACAACACATATTTCTTGGAGGGCTACTTATTTCATTTTTTGCATTTTAGTAGACCCTATATTTGTTATTAATTCTACTTTCTTCAATGTCTTACCATCCTATGAGTAATTATAAATTGAAATCTCCATAATATTTCAGATCCTACATTATTAATAATTTTTTTGAATTTTCCTCACACGCAACACACTACTCCCTTGTAAGCCACACGCAACGGTGGAAATTAGCTAAATTTGGTATTATTCAATGCACAATGACACAATTTTTGCTTTGCGTTGGAAGAAAAATCATGGAATTACACAAAAGTTTCCAGGATGTTCCTCATAAATACATTTAAAAACCCTCATCTAACAACTTCATCCATTGTGTAGATGGATTTGTGACCATTTTCATTTAGTTCTTAAATTTTGCTCACACCTCATTCACTCTATAAATGATTTTTTTCCCCTATCAATTACTATATTGCTACTTTAGAAATACTATAAACATAATTTGGAGCACTACAAGGGACCCAACATTATATGTAATGCGCTACCTCACATTTCTTCAAGGCTATGATATATCAAAACTTTTTTTGAATCAACCATAAATAAATATCACCCTATATTTGTTCTCTCATGGTTATCTAATTGATTTCTAGTAGTGACTTCCTTGGGAATTTTGTAGCATTTTTGTCTTAAGAAAACATAAAGCATAGAAAAAATAGCCAAAATTTAAGATAATAAGCCAAAATTGTAATAACAAACATTCTTTCTTATCATCAAATACCATTGTCAAAACCATATTAACCCTAAAGAACTGCACCCCTTTCTAAATTTGGAAATTTTCAAATATGCATTATAAAATGTAATAGGAAGGATTGCAAAAAGTGACTTGATGAATGAAATCTTACTGATATTTATTGTTTATCATTTTGGAAGATGGACGCTTGTCCTTTTGGCGTTAAACCCCATCCCAACTGTAACACTCTGACTGCCTAAGCGTCCATTCTTTAGATGATTTACAAAATCACTTGTCATTTTTTCATCCGTGGCGGTGTTTTTTCATGTAATTCTTTTTTTACATGATTTTTCCAGGTAGTTACCTTTATGTAAGTGAATTCAAATTAGGAAAAAAATGAAATTGAATTTTCTAGGTCCTTTCATTCCATGCGAGCTTCCATTTCGATAAAAAGAAAAAGAATTCAAAGTTTTGAGTTGTATTGTTTTGAGTGGATTAACTCATTTTGAAAACATTTAGGCATTATTTTTATTTCAAATTCAATTGTATGGATGTATTTTGGTAAGCATGTCTTACTCTTTTAACCGTTTAACGCGCCAACGTCTACTACCGGTATGTGGACGACGCACATATTGAAATTGTTAGATTCTCATCCAAATTGGACAGTTTTCATCCACCAAAATTCTATTGGTTCTTGAGCAAGTTGACTATCCTTTGTACGGTTTGGATCTTCAAAATAGATTATTATGATTTTTTTTAAAACAACAAAATTGGGTTATGTCGAGTTTCATTCTTAGGTCAAAAAGTAGGACCTTAATTATGATTTTCCAAAATAAGTAGAATCAAATAATGTAAATCATACCATCTCGTAGTGCATTTTATTCTAATTTCATTACCATATTTTATAAACTTTTGGTGCTACTTTGGGATTTTAAATTGAATTTCAAGAGAAAACCTTGCAAAATTAATTTAAAATTATTAAATAAAAATAGAATAAATCCAACTGTACAGATGTGATCGTCACATTGACATTTATAACTTTGCTTTAACCCTTTAGTGCCCAAGGTATTGTAGCTCATAGCCCTGGATTTCAGTAGATTTTTTCACTGTGGTTGAGACTACCAAAAATAGAATGGATTAAATTAGAAAGTAACCATACAATTCTATTCTCAACTCGAGAGCACACATTTTATTAAAATTTGAGAATCATCCGATGGTGGGATCGGAAGATTATAGTATGTATTTGAACTGTATAATGCACACTCAAAAACGAGATTTTGGGGGGTGTGTGACTTCAAAGTTAAATATAATTTGAGGTAAATTTTCAAAAATAAAAGCAAAGAAGTTCAGCTATATCCTATATCAACACCTCTCCGTTGCAATCTTTCATATCAAAAATAGACTCACACATAATTATTGTGAGATTTATAAGTGAAAGTGACTTGTCCATGTACGGTTTAGGACAAAATTTTATATGTAGAAAATTGACAGGAGTGGGTACATTAGTCAAGATCGGATTACACACACTAATGGAAGATGAAGAAGAGAACACAATCCAAAAATATAAACAAGATAACAAACTTCCAAACACAAGAAATACTACACAATACATATGTTGTATTTGTAAGTATTCACTATATTTTCAAGTATTTGCAGTATTTTCGCGTTCTGTTGATAGGTATTTTGATAGTTGTACAATTCCAAATTGAAAATTTCTTTTTTTGGAAGGTGCGTAATGTATGTGGGAAAATTTGAACTTCAAAACTGAAGTTCGAATTCTTCACGGATTCTCTGCTATTTGCATTTCGGACGTTGTAGTGACCATAATGTGGTATGCTGGGCACTGAAGGGTTAACCATCAACCCAATTTTTAGTTTTCATCAAACATTCTATAACACTTCTTTGAAAATAACGTTGAATTGAGACATTAAAGGGTTAATTGCGTTTGACACATCAGAGACCACAAAGTGGTTACTTGAGCACTAAAGGGTGAAGAATGTTATGAAGCTCCTAATTAGTCCCTAAAAGAGGTTGCCCTTGTCCATACGGTGCGCATACATGGAAGCCAATTGCATACATGTGGCATTTATTGTAGCATAACATGTCCTATGGAGCCAATTTTTTTTGTCAGCCTTATGAAAACTATAAGACATGTTGCTCTAAAATTTTCAGAATTTTTCCTTGTGTGGAAGATGGTCAAAGAATTTCCTATACAAATGTGGTAGTGAAAAACAATAGAGCACATTGAGGTTGCTGCATGCATTAGGGGTTAGGGGTTAAAGCTAATTGTATCAAGATCGTGATGCGGTCATACCAAGGCTACTACACTAGATCCCATCAGAACTCTGAAGTTAAGCGCCTTTGGGCCGGAATAGTACTGGGATGGGTGACCTCCCGGGAAGTCCCGGTGTTGCATCCATTTTAGAAAGAGGTGAGTAAGGTAGTCTTGTACTAATGGCCCTTTGTCCGGTGGGCACTGGCTCATTATCAAGACGAACAGACACCTTATTCACGCCGGCCTCGAAAGAGGACCGGAGTTCATATCTATCTCAAGATTCATAAAAAAAATACCATAGTTCCAAACAGACAAACAGACAAACAGAGATGAGGGGAGATTTTGCAATGCTATTGGCATCAACATCATGTAATCCATGTCCACAATCGCGAGACTCTCACCAAAACAATTACCTGAACTTACACACAAATTCAAACCACACGAGAGATTTTGCAATTGCCCTTCAAGGAGATAAGGACCACATCCTCACGCAATCTCGACACCCCGTAATGTTGGATTTGCAGACAAAACTTGAGCCCTTCAACACACTGTTTGACAAAGGATGTTTGCCTTGATATCTATAATTGTACAGTCAAGACCCTGGAGGTCAATCACACTGCGCGAGGTGCAGGAATGATTTCACACTCCTACAACACCACCAGAGCATGGATCATAATAAAAATGGATTCTATGTACAAGGGCGCTTGGAGGAAGATCACATTTCTACTACCCAACGTTCTGTACAAGTTGCGCAGACCGAAACGAAACAGGTTAAGAACCAACTGCTGAATGGTTGAAACCCTAAACCGCCATGCTAGATCAGTCATAAGTCTAATGTACACGAGAATCAAAGCCTGCAATTTTCTCCACACTTGTTTGGATTTTCCTTCTTTCTCAAGGCAGGCCCTGCAAGAGCTACTGAATGGTATTAGGGTTTTCCGCTACGCTCTCAGACGCTTTGCAGCTTGCATGAAGCCCATTATCACTTGTCCCTCGTCCAGCTCCTTCCAAACCCACAAAAATGATCTCAGCAAACCCACCACCTCGTTTGTAGAAAATATAGAATATCCAAGCGTGTGATAATAAAAAACATGGTTAAGTGCCGTAGCTTTGAAAAGAATTAGAAGGTCCACTTGGGAAGCTAATTAACCCTTAAAGGATTTAGGGCATAGTAGATACGTTGCCGTACATTTAACATTTGTTGTAAGTAGCAAGTTCAAAATTGAGATCCCAATAGCTTTAAAGACGATGTAGACATGAATTTTAACTTCACTTTTGATATGAAGCTCATAGGAGGTGTAGAACCATTCCAAACACAATGAAATACGGCCGTATAATACTGGCCGGAATGGCCAATCTCGACCATTAAGGGTTAAGTATGTGCATCCATAATTGTCACTAATAGCAACTGAGCATAGTTACTAGTATTAAACATACACTAATCTTATTGGATCTTATTGGCAAGTGAAAGATCCCAACACACTTTAGCATGCATTATTTCAACACCAGGTATGAATTTTCAAAATATTGCCTTAAATGTACCCAAATTTGACCCTAAACTCTCATGTTATGATTGTGTACATCTTGTGTAATCAATATCTAAGATTTAGTGTTGCAATTTGAAATAGGGTGTATATTTCTGTGGTTCAAGAATCTAGGGTATGGTTTCTTCTTTCTATTCACTTCTTTCAAGGATAGGAGTATTTTGTTACTAAATGGTTTATTTGAACTCCTGCAGATATGGAAGTGTGTTAAGCGCTATTAATACCAGTTTTCACATTCAGTACTGTAAGATAGCTCAATTGAAGAATGAATTTGAACAGAGTTCTGAAACTGGTACCTGTGACATGAAATGCCTAACCACTGCATCCACAAGCTGCTCTTTTGATGAGTTTGGACCAACTTCCACCTTCAAAAAGAGAAGGAGAATCTTTAATCAGTTCCAAGTTGTGCAATGTACTAATTTTTTTCTTCATGCAACAAAGAAAAGAACGCATAATACCCTCCTATTACTCAATCTTCTAAACATCCACCATTTGAGCAAGCCTTGTGTTTTTTTGGTCCCATTAAAAAAACCATTAAATTCCAGATATAAAATACTATCCCACTTATACACGTACGACTGTGACAGACTCACAACCAAAGCGTGAAAGCTCAACACCAATTGCATGACCATTCTCTTGTTGTTGGTTTAGAACAATACCAGCTGAAAATGACTTCGGTATCTCTTCAGAATTGCCGTCTCCAGCTTGCTAAGATTCACAGACTGCAAGAACACAAAAAGGAGCTTTTCAATATTTTTGTTCAAACAGAAATATGCCATTGAATTAAACACACACTACTAGAAAATCCAACTAATTTGTTGATTTGGTCGCGTTGATCAAGGACACTTTTATGTTGACTTGGTCAATTTTTTTTGTTCAAATCAACAGATTATTGTTCAAATCAACAAAAAAGTGTCCCTGATCAACGCAACTGAATCAACACATTAGTTGGATTTTCTAGTAGTGACAAGACCTAATTCGTGCAATCTTACCGGTAAGCATTTGCTTGACAAGTGTCTCCCTTCTTCTTTTTTGTGAAAGGAGCTCACTACCCCTCTGGGATAGCCAACTACGCCAGGATTCGACGAGGTTGGTAATGCAGGTTTGCGAGAATGTACTCTAA
Source organism: Pohlia nutans (assembly GCA_022496805.1). Lineage (NCBI taxonomy): Eukaryota > Viridiplantae > Streptophyta > Bryopsida > Bryales > Mniaceae > Pohlia > Pohlia nutans. Next base: position 11,462,580 of record CM040091.1, on the reverse strand, counting down.
ATGAGTTTCTTGGGTAGTTTTTGTCTGCAACCAAAACGTTTCATCAATCTATTATAAAGGGCTCAACAAACTGGGATAAACAAAACAGTTTCAAGAGCCTAAACTAATCAGAAAGTTGCCTGCAGTAGTAGTAGTAATAATAAAAAAAAGGAATTTGTACCAAGACTGGTTTCGCTAGAAAATGGATTGTCTTCATTCTCATGATCATCATCTGCAACAGTTTCCTCATGACCAGTGGGCGCTTCAATCACGCTCAATGCATTGCGCTGGAGCTTCACTTCATCTCCGTTTGTGAGCATCTGCACCCCCAACACACACCAATCGATAAATTTAAAAAAAAATAAAAAAATTGATAATCTCTCATTCAGTCAATTGATCCAAACCCTCAATACACTCACACTATGGCAAAAGGTTGAGAGGCTGTCGATTTCTACCAATCGGATTGCAAAAAACCAAGAATTCGGCTTTTCGACCCTTCACACTAGAGGCCAAAGTCCAAAGGTTGTTGCCCTCCAAAATGTTTACTTTTTGACCACGGCGATGGACTCTCGAAGGAAATTTGGGTTGGACGGGAATGGAAACCCAAACTATGGTCGAGAGGCCATCGAATTTTTTTCATAAAAATCAAAACTATATTTTATTATCTATTTTCAGCCCATTTCTTGGGACTCTCGACAAAGTTCGGCCACTCAATCCCATGGCCTCTTGACTTGGACGGCCATAGTGTGAAGTGGCCCTTAGTTGGCCTTCAATTAGCAAGTTGAGTGTTACTTGGCTACATCTCTCTAGCCACTCATTTTTAAATAAAAATAGGGTTGCCTACTGTCCCTTCAATAATGCTGCCTCCTTATTTCAACAGAAACTTAACTATTTTTCTCAAAATTTTGCTACACGTAGTTCCCACATTCGTTGAGATCCTACCTTAAAGAAACACATTCTGCCTTCTGACAGAAAAGATATGATCCGTTTCACTCAAAAAGTTTTGAAATATCACATTCCAACAGATTTAACATGAATCAATAAGTGCCTAACGTTCAAGTTAAAGGAGAACTCTATTAGCTCTTGTTGTGCATAGTGATCTCCTAATGAAAGCACATGTTGGTTAGAAAGAAAGAGAATCCATTTTCCAGACTGTAAAGTATTCAACTAGTTACAAGAAAGGTTTCAAAATGACAATTGTATTGTGATTCAAAATATAAAGCAGGTGGGTCAAATTTCATATCACCGGAATCAGTGAAGAACGTACAATGAGCCGGTCAAAACAGAAATAGATTTGAACTAAAAGGAAAGTTAATGAATGAATGTAAAGTATTCAACTAGTTACAAGAAAGGGGAAATGACCAAGGATTCGTGGTTTCAAAATGACAAATTCAATCCATTGTATTGTGGAAAATACAAAGCAGGTGGGTCAGATTTTATATCACCGGAATCAGTGAAGAACGTTCTATGAGCTGGTCAAAACAGAAATAGATTTGAACTAAAAGGAAAGTTAATGAATGAATGTAAAGTATTAAACTAGTTACAAGAAAAGGAAAATGACCAAGGATTCATGGTTTTGAAATGACAAATTCAATCCATTGTATTGTGAAAAATATAAAGCAGATGGGTCAAATTTTATATCACCGGAATCAGCGAAGAACGTTCAATGAGTTGGTCAAAACAGAAATAGATTTGAACTGAAGGAAAGTTAATGAATGAGTGAATGAAGTACCAGCCAGTGCCATCCACCGAGGCCCACAGCCTTGGTGACCACGCCTTGAAGGCCAACGAGAACAGACTTGGTGCGATTGTTTCCCGTGACCAACACTTTGGTATGCCGGGGCAGTACAGACAGCCCTTCGCCGTCCTCGCTGGAGTGACTGTGGTGATGAACACCCTCCATAGCCAAATTTGCAACAATGAATTACAGGTAGACCTTCCAATGCTAGCTAGCTGCAGCAGCCAAATGATTAATAAGTTAGTACATGAATTCTATTCAACTTCGTGCATTGTGTGCAGGCACCGATGATTGCGCTCCTATTCTCAAGTGACCGAATCGGCACTGCAAGTTCCCCAGAGCTTAATTTAGTAACGCGCTAAAAAGAGCAGATGCTGTGCAGATCATGGCATTTACTCCCACACCGAGCTTTTCTCGGCCACTTGAGGCACTGCGACCTTGACACTGCTTTCGGCGCTATCCACGTGTTGCCATTTTTAGTAACCGCAGCCTCAAGGTCCACTAAATATTAGAATGACCAAACTCTCGTCACTGAAACAATGATCGGGGAGATCCGACAGTCAATTGTAAATCAGCCGAATGAAGTTGTCAAATTACCGATTCAATTTGAAAGAGTTAGGATTTTTTCCGACTCGTAATCTAAATATTACCTAAGTATCACATGGGTATCACCCAAGTATCATGTAGGTATCATACATAATTACCGAATGCTTTTATGAGAAAGGGGATAATAGCTGGATTGTGTCAGAAACTTCCCGAACAATGCACTGAAAGCAACATTACGGAAATCGCTACACTAATTTATAGAATGAGGAGTGAAGGACATTACGGAAACCGCTACACTAATTTTTGTGTAGGACTTGGTTTCCTGAATGTGGCAAGCATCTAACTGTTTGCTTGCAAACCCCCATGGAAAGGATCTGTGTCGCAAATTGAGATATTTCCTACCCACAAGAAACTAGAATTGCAATACAGTGCAAAAGATAATGGATGCCGTAGCTACGTTGATTATAGATAGAATGAAATGTTACCAAACTTTCGTAACGATACTGAAATCGCTACACTAAATTATAGAATGAACAAGTTTGCTTGCAAACCCCCAGGGAAAAGGATCTGTGAGATTTCCTACCACAAGAAACTGGAATTGCAATACAGTGCAAAAGAGAATGGATGGCGTGGCTACCTGATTATAGATAGAATGAAATGTTACCAAACTTTCGTAACAATACTGAAATCGCTACACTAAATTATAGAATGAACAAGTTTGCTTGCAAACCCCCATGGAAAAGGATCTCTCAGTCGCAAATTGAGATATTTCCTACCACTAAAAATTAACGAGAGAATGGATTACCTGATTGATTACGACCCAAACCCCGTTCACAGAAATTATTCAGCTAGCTATCTACGCCGGGGCTTCTTCCTTGAATTCCCATGACTTCGTCGAACCCCATGATTCTGATCTTCACTCTTTTCGACTCTGATCTACAATGAATTACAGTTTGGCAATGGCGCACCAACACGGCTCCGAAACCTGCAACACAAGATGGAAAAGAGCTTGTGACTCCACCGATTGGCATGCAACACAATATAATGCTGGTGTGCTAGAAACAGAGGCAATTTCAGCGATCTGTAATTAACATAGCAATTGAGTCTGAGCTGCAACTAACTTGGAATTGATCTAGAGAGGAAGAAGATGCAAATGGGCTCACGTGATGGAAGAGCTAGACAGCTAAGTTAGATGAGTGAGGAAGATGACGGGGTTTGCATTTGCATTGACGAGGGTTAAGAGATGTCCCATATCTTTTGCGGGCCAGCGCCGCAAGAGGGCGAGAGAGAGAGGGAGAGAGACGACTAGAAGAGCGCACTGGGCTTGTCAGCACTTGCACTGGTCCCCATGCTTTTCTCTTTTGCTTAATTTGGTCCTCCACGTTCCTCCCTAGTGCAGTTTCTGTTTCACCCCTTCCCTGAAAATCCACCCTATATTATGGCCTCACTCACAGCTTTTCATTCCGTTTTCATCCATTTCAGTAGTTTTTCGTCCATTCTGCATCCCTGTTTTTGAAAAATGACTATTGGTGTGGCCCACGGTATTCGGTGATTTCTGTGCAGAGTTCAGTAGTTTCATCCATCTGCATCCATTCTGCATCCCTGTTTTTGAAAAATGACTATTGGTTTGGCCCACAGTATATGGTGATTTCTGTGCAAAGTTCAGTAGTTTTTCATCTATTCCAGTATTTTTCATCCATATACATCCATTATGCATCCCTGTTTTTTAAAAACGACTATTGGTGTGGCCCACAGTATACGGTGATTTCTGTGCAGCAGTGGAGGAGTTCAGTAGTTTTTTTCATCCATTCCAGTATTTTTCTTCCCTCTGCATCCATTCTGCATCCCTGTTTTTGAAAAATGACTATTGGTGTGGCCCACAGTATTCGGTGATCTCTGTGCAGCTGTTGAGGAGTTTTTTCATCCATTATAGTGGATTTTCATCCATTTTGCATCCTTGTTTTAAAAAAATGACTACTAGTGTGACCCACAGAATAGGGTGATTTCTGTGCAGCTGTGGTCCTGCAAATTCCTCACTACAGGAGTGTTTTTGTTTAATCCATCCTATATTGTGGCTACACTAACAGTGAGCTTTTTATTCCACTTGCAGTAGTGTTTAGCATCCGTTTTCAGTGGATTTCCCATCCATTTGCAGTGGGTTTTCATCCATTTGCATCCGATTTGCATCCCTATTTTTGAAAAATGACTGAGTACCGGTATTGGTGTGGCCCACAGTATACGGTGATTTCTGTGCAGCTGAGTGAGTGTGGAGGAGTTCGCAGCATTATTCCCTTTTTTTCTCTTTTGTTTGTAGCTTTGGCTGTCTTTGCTCCAGTACTGTGGCTACAGTGAAAGTCATTCCTGCCTGCCCTTTTATTGCCCCTCTGGCCAGTCTCCCATGATTTGGGGATCAGTCCGTTTTTGTGTACAGTGTTGCTACTCTTTAATATCACCTTCTTTCATATCACATCCTCACCAAACCTTTGAAATCATGTTACAAGAAGTTGTATGTAATTGTGAGCGGTGTTTTGCCTGTGTTTTTTTCTCTTGAAAAGCTTAACCCTTAAACGACATATGCTTTCTTGATACCACACCCAAAATCTTTTTTAAATTCCATTTTAAGCATGATTCTAATTTTAATTTGCTTTGGCTCTATTCTAAAGAAGTATAGATCTCTCTAAGGTGCTCGGTTTGGCATTTTAAAAACCCCATTTGATGCAATGGAGAAGAAGTTATGAGCAAGATTCTCCCAAAATATAACCAAGCCTATGGGGCTTGCATTGTCGTTTAAGGGTTAACTGGCGATGTAAAAAAAATTGGAGAAGAATATTTGGCAAAATCTTAACCCCTAAAGGCCCTTAAAAGCCAAAATGGCTTTTTGCTGTTTCGGGCAGCCTAGATGACGAGTTTAACTTTAGTATTTTGGGTTAAAATTTGGTGTGGGTGTGGTAATACATACATACTATATGTGGTAAAATTTGGGCAGCCAAATTCAAGTTTTAGAATTTTATTATGCAAAATTTTGTTTTCAAGCCAAACTGGGGCAGCAAAAAAAAAAAAAAATTAGTGTTTTTTTTTATTTTTATTTTGGAAATATGTTTATAATAATACTACTACACACATTTAAAAAAAATCCAAGTTGAAAGTTTTAACAATTTTACATAGGCAGCCTTCAAAATTTACAAGAGCAAGCTTCAAAGTTTTTTGTAATTTTACATTTGTTTCTTTCAAAAATTGTCAAAATTTGAGATTTAGGAATTTTTCGATTTTTTTTTTTCTAAAATTCACAAACTCATAGATGTAACTTTTCACCGTTCACTTTTTTACTAAACCAAAAACCTTTAACGTTAATCAAGTTTTACCATATTGTGGTTTTTGAACCTTCTTCTGGAAAATAATTTGCATGAAGGCCAAAAAAGCATAATGAGTCTCTAAAATTTTGCATGGAGGTGCCTAACTTAGTTACCTACATGGAAAAAAATATGAGCAAAATGTTTGGGGTAATAATCATCAAGTCCCCCTTTGCACCATTTAGACTATGCCTTTTGGGTAAAGCCCAAAAAAACTTTTGAATCAACTTTGAATGTTATAAACTCATAAATAGTAAAGATCCAATGGTTGAAATTTAATATGGTGTTAGTGCAAGTAGTTGGGTTGAAGATCTTACGGTTGGAAGTACAAAAAAAGTTAAAACATATTGAAACATACATCAACTTCCACAAGGTGCTCAAAAATCGCAGTTTTTTGTTTTGGAGGTCCCAAAACATCTTGGGCCTTTAGGGGTTAAGCTTACAATCATACCTCGATAGAATTTCTTCATATTTTGATAGTTTTTTTCCCCCAAATCTAGCTATCTTCAAAAATATATGTATAGAGGGAACTTCACAACAAAATTCAATTTTATTTTTATTTTTTCCCACAACAAAAGAGAAATGTAATGTTTTGTAGAGAAATTTGGTGAAAAATAGCCAGGAAAAAAAAACGTCGATTGTGAGCGGTGTTTGTTTGCGGGTGATTTGTTGATAGATTGGACAACGAACTACCGTATCTGGCTATGTCAAATGCCGAATAATTTAAAAAATTGGAAATTCATGTTTAAATTATGTGAATGTTTTTCAAGATTCTCTTTTACATCATACAAAATAGATTTCATTTTTGAATATATAAATTTCCTGAAGATTTGGGCTTCTCTTCTTATTATTGTTTTTTGCTGATGTTGATGATCGACTACAATATTGAAATGCAACTAAAAAATTAACCCTTAAAGGACAATTTGGGTCCTGGGTGGGCAGCCCGGAAAGAATCTAAATTTTTTTGAATTTTTTTGATTTTTTGATTTTTTGATTTTTTTATTTTTTTATTTTTTTTCCAAAAACGGCTCTGCAGTGCACTGCTAGCTAGCACTGTAGCACTGTAGCACTGCGGCACTGCTCAACTTCAGCTGCCCCATCCTCAAAACTTGTTCAATGTGATAACTTTGATTGCTTACCAACGATTCTACAATCTCTCAAATGAGGCGAAAATTTGGAATCTAGATCGCTTTTTCAGTAGCTTTCCAACGCAACAAGTCTCGCTTGATTTGGTTGAGAAATGAAACTCTGTCTCCAATTATTCCTTTAAACCAAGCCCGTGGGGCTGGGGTTGTCCTTTAAGGATTAATGTCAAAATGGTGTAATGCGAGGATAATATTGCTACATTTTGGATGAATGTAAATCATTCGGGATGAATAAATGAGATTTCATTGGTATTTTGCATGTTTCATTGAGATCATGGATGTAGGTAGCTTTGAAGATCGTGAGTTACATAGTGTAAAAATAATGAAAAATAATAATTGAATCTAAGGTTATAGAAGTTTAGAGTTTCATGTTTTCCAGGTCAGCCACAAAACAAAATGATTACTTGATTTGATTTAAAGATTATGTTTTGTCAATGTTGATAGGAATTAATTTAACATTCAATATTTGTTAAAGATGTAGTTTGATTATACGGACCATGCTCAATATTGTAGGCTAGTGAACTAAGTGAGATTCTCTAGGTTCATAGGTTGATTTTCAGCTATTTTGAAGAATAATTATACAATCACAAATATGATGAGCCTCTATAATAAAAATAAAATCACAATTGTAAATTGAACATCACTAATGTTTTTTTTTAATCTTTAAATGCACTAGTTTATTCAAACAAAGTTGAAGTATGTGACAATGAGAATTTATGCATTATTGTAAATCGTGGAGCTTGAATTTAATGAATAAAATTTTAAAAACTAACAATGTTGCATGGTATAGTGGGGTCCAAGGTAGAATGGCGTTTTTGGTTTTGCAGTGGAAAAAAATTCAAGTCTGCCCACTTTGAAAGCCTCTAGAGAGATCAAAAATTGGTATTTTACCTTGACATTTTTACCATGAACTTGAAATCAAGTTGTTAGTATGTTTACTAAATTTCAAAGTCAAATAATTCACCAAAAAAAAGTTATTCAAAATCTACCAATATAGGTAGCTGTGGAAAAAGTTTCACTCCTACCAACTTTGACAGCCTCCCGAGAATTGAAAACAAAATTTCCTTACTTTGATTTTTTTTTGGTAGAAACCAAATTGTTAGTAATATATGGTAAAAACCTCAAGTCTAAAAGATTAGTGAAAAAAAAGATATTCCCAATCTACAAACATGTGTTGTTGTGGGAAACAATGGGGGAAACCATTTCATTGCTACCAACTTTGACTACTATGTTGGTAGATTATGAATAACGTTTTTTTGGTGAATCTTTTGGCCTTGAAATCTGGCATACATATAATTAACTTAAAGATAATTCTTTGGTACAACTTTCGTGGTAAAATACCAATTTTTGAGCTCTCGGGAGGCTTTCAAAGTTGGCAGTACTCAAAGTTGGTAGCAATGAAATGGTTTCCCCCATTGTTTCCCACAACTACACATGTTGGTAGATTGTTAATATCTTTTTTTGCATTAATCTTTTGGTCTTGAAATTATTCAATCTTTGGGAGGCTGTCAAAGTTGGCAGCAGTGAATAACTACTAATGTTGGTAGATTTTGAATAACGTTTTTTTGGTGAATTATTTGGCTTTGAAATTTGTTAAGCATATCAACAACTTGATTTCAGGTTCATGGTAAAAATTTCAAGGTAAAATACCAATTTTTGATCTCTCTAGAGGCTTTCAAAGTGGGCAGACTTGAATGTTTTTCCACTGCGAAACCAAAAACGCCATTCTACCTTGGACCCCACTGTACATTATTTACTAAATGTATGTAAATACATATACACACACAACTTGAAGCTATGTAAAAGAGTTTCTTACATTGAATATAATATATAGTAGAGGGTGCTAAGTTGTATGTTAAATTTATCATCAAAAAAGGTAAACAAATATTAATTATTGAATTTGAAATCTGACTTTTTATCTGTTAAACACAAATAAATAAAACTGTTCTTGAAATTGTTGAATTTTTTGGAAATCAACTTGAAGCAAAACATGATTTTTGTATAATTTTATAACCTATAGGAATATTTATACATTGAAATGGGGTATTTGAATTTTAAAATTTATCCAAAAAACATGTATAGAACTAAATTTATCAGTCTAAAGTACATACACACATAATCGTTTCTATCTCAAAAACAACCTTTACGTTTAGATCTTAAAGTGATCCTAAAAACTAAATATTGATTACACAAGATGTAAACAATCAAAACATAAAAGTCTACAACAACCTACACTATTGGAATGGTTGTGCAAGAGATCGAGAGGACAAATCGAAGGAACTTCCAAATGATTGAAATCACATAGATTATTTAAATCACTTCATAAGGTTGTTTGGCCCTTTGCTAAGGTTCACCCTTTTGTTCTCACTACATGAAAGATGAAAAATCAAAATACATGATTCTTGAGGTGGGGCTATTGTGGACTTCCAACTCTCCACCATCGCTCTTTAACTAAAGAATTACGTGGCATGTGCAATATTCTAAAATCCACTATAGTGATTCTCGTGCAACAATTTTTATTCCCAGATACAACTCACAAGGGCTGAAGACACTTTTGTTTTGTTATTGCAATCACTTGGATGGTCCTCCAATTCCTCCCCCCAATCTTTGGCACACCCATTCTAGTAGTACTTACTAAAGTTGATTTTAGATACACCTAATTATATACAATAAGTTCATACGTTATTTATACAATGTCCAAATATTGAATGTTAAATTGTGTTGGAATCCTGTTTCACTAGCCAATAAGATTCAAAAAATTAAAAAAACAAAATTATCTAAAAATACTAAATATGTTGAGTTGCTATTAGTGGTGAATTTGGGTGCACATACCTTATAGCATGCATTTCATTTCCCATAAATATTCTCTTTCGAACAAAGCCAATGTTGTCACTTGTAAGTGTTTATTGTCTGTGCCCCACCGAAGGAGAGACTACAGGAATGCTTCGTTTTCAAGGAATTACATGGTTGAACAGCTCAAACAAGGTGTAAAAGTAAATTTTGGGCAAATAACTTACTAAGGTACAGGCTACGCTTCTAGCCGCTTGTTTTCATCTTGTACAACCATGACAACCCCCTCAACCGACAATTTCTTATGCAAGATCATTTGTACTTCTGAGTGACATCACTCCTACATTTCACTTTGTAAAGGACAACTGAATTCCACTCCAAAGACTGTAGGTTAAAAGCAAATATTTCTTTTAAAAACAAAATCCAGATGGGCCACACTGAGATTCATTGTTGCTGCCATGGCCCTCCAAAAATCCTGTCCAAGGAGGTACAAAATATGAAATAGATATGTGGTGATTGGGCTTTGCAATTGCTAGGCATAATGTAGGAATATCCAAAACTGTCACTTTTTCTTTAATATAGTTCTTATTATTAAATTGGTCAAGTTTTTATTTGTTCTTGCTTACCAATGAAAGGGGATTTTTCACTTACGTACCAAAGAACATGCAAAAATTATCACTAGTAGAAAAGGTGGCACTCCGCAGGGGCATGTTGAGGCAAGATCACTGTGCATGCGTGGAATTGGGTATTACTTACATGAGCATCTTCCTTGACACTGTCACCTTTTCTACTAGTATATGGATTACATAATTATTCACATTTGGATTTGTATATCTATATATATATATATATATATATTATTTTATTTTATTTTTTGATAAAGGGTTTACAATGAGGAGACGGATTATGAATTTAAAGGATTTAGAAAGAGGAGAAACATTATGAATTATAATTCAACTCTCACTAACGAATGAGACAATGACAAGTTGCCTTGAAATGTAAACTGAATAGTATAAATGGTCCAAGATTTGTTGATTCAGCAATGAATCCATGCAGGGAATAATTTTTTTATTGAATACGTGAAAAACTATAAATATTTGAGAATTTGAAATCATTATTGAAGATTTGGGCACATTATAGTACACAATAAACATTATGCATAAAATCAAGTCTCAACTTAAAACAAACCATATTCAAACATATTTTTCATTGAAAGAGATCTCATGCAAAAACAAATTATAAACTAGTACGAGGTTTATAAATCTCTTTAGTAGGAACATACATTTTTTATAGAATTGTTGCATAAATATTGCAGTATAGTTTTCTCGCCATCGTTTAGAATTTAGCTGGCAGCTGTACCCTTCTTGAATTTTTTTTCTTCTTCTTCTTTTATTTTTTTATTTTTTATTTTTGATATGAGGAGAGGAGGAGGCACCCCACGGCTAAGAAAAGAAAAGAAAAGAAATAAATAAATAAAAAGTGTGTGTGTGTATATATATATATATATATATATATATATATATATATATATATATATATATATATATATATATATATATATATATATATATATATATATATATTATTCCAACGTTATTTAGGATACAATTGTTGGCTATACCCACCTTGGTCATTTTTTATTTTGTTATTTTGTTATTTTTTATTTTGTTTTTTTAGAAGGGTTCAACGCCACAAATGGAAAATTAAACCTTAACAAAATAAAAAAACAAAAAAGATCCTTGATGCCGGTATGGGATCTGCGTATGCACAAAAAGAACCAAAAATGGAGAGGAAAGATTGAAAAAAAAATAGAAGAAAAAAAAAGACAAGAGGAAAGACAAGAAGAAAGACAAGAAGGAAGACAAGAAGGAAGACAAGAAGGAAGACAAGAAGGAAGACAAGAAGGAAGACAAGAAGGAAAACAGGAGGAAGACAAGTAGGAAAACATGAAGAAGACAAGAATGAAAACAAGATAAAAGAAAAATAAAGATAAGGATAAACATAAATAAAAAAATCAAGGGAGGTCACTAGTATATATCTAGTGTAACCACGCACGTTAAGAGGGTATTTCAATGGGGGTTGTCACTTAAATGGAATGTTTGAGGTATATTCTATAATATTATAGGTATATTTCAAATAAGTCCTCGAATTATTTCTTACTTGAATTTAAAGTGTCCTATATTACATATAAAATTTTATAATTAGGTAGAAAAGTTTCCTCCGGTGAATAAAAATGACCCTAAACGTGGTTTTATACTTTTTGTATAGTGACCTCCTCGAGAAATAAATGATTGTTTGTTTACAATGTAAGGGATTGTATAAAGACAAAAATCGTTGATTTTAAACCCCCTAAGCTCCCAAGAGACCATTTTGTGATCACCGTTCACATTTCCCGGGTTGCTGAGACCCAAAATTATAATTTTATTCAAAAATAATAATACAATGTCATAGGTAAACAAGTCTTCTTTCCAATTCAATTGGAATTATGTTCATCCAATCAAAACTTCACTTAGGGAAAATTTCAAAGTGAAACACCTCAATGCTGAAAGGTAGTTTCAACACGTCTTCAGGTAGATTTGGCAAAAAATTTAAGCTAATGAGATCTTAAAGGCATCAGGAATTTAGGACCTCACTAATTTTTAACGATTTCCGTGCGATAGTCGATATTTTATGGGTGCGTGCGTTTTTCGCATAGATTATGTACAAATTTTGCATTGAATTTGCACCATTCTACATTCACTCTTTTCGTTACCTAGCAAAGTGCAAAATCCGTGTGGAATTAGTGGAAATTAGTGGAAATTAGTGGAATTAGTGGAATCTGTGCATAAGCCGTGCAAAAAATGTACGAACCAATGAAATATTGGATGTCGCATGAAAATCGTTTAAAACCCGTCAGGTCTTAAATCCCTGATGTGAGGAAGTTGACTCCAGCCCACATGAGTTGCATGCCATGAGTTGTGGGCTCATCCAATTGAAGGAGAATTGAAGGGACTAATATAGCCAAAATCTCTTGCTTTCCTTCATATCTCCACCCATTGCAAGGTTTCTGAAAAATTGCTAATGAATTAACATCTTGTCAAATTGTGTCGTGCATGATTTTAATTCTCTCATCTTGATGATGGCAAAAATAGCACATCGTTTCAATTTTCTACTTGTGTTTGAAAGCCCATGAAAGCATGGTTGCTCGGATTTTCCACAGCTTGAAATTTCAAAATTTTCAACTTCATTTGCTATTATCTTGACATCCGTATGGTCTACATTAGGGGAAATCTGTAGTCACAAAGGGGCCCTAGCCATTGTCACGTGCTGAAAAATTTAGGCCATACTGTGCACTTTACAAGAGGGCACCAATGGTGCTACCGTGGCTGCCAGCAATGCAGTTCCGTGGGTCGCACCAATCGACGCTGCCAACACTGCCAGCACTGCGGCTTCCGACGCTGTCAGCGGGCAGCGACTGCACCAATGGATTTACATAGAAAATGGTGCCTGGGCAGCCGGTTCACCTAACCCGGTCAAGCTTACAGGGCCCCTTTGGGACCCCATTTTTCCCCTAATGATGCTTTGAAAAATTTGAGGGATGGTTTATAAGGAATAGGAGTACAAGATCCTACGGTTGGAATCTAAAAAAAAATGAATTTACAAAGCATTGAGTGATCATAAAAAAAATGTCCAAATTGAGGCAGTTTTGGGTGAGGGTCCCTCCTCGGGCTCGAGTGATCATGGGTTGAAGACAATTTTAGAATTTTTTAAAATGCGCCCAAAGGCCAAGTGCATGATTATATGGTCAAGTGCGTAAATAGCAAAATATGTGTTGTTTGCCTTATGTGGGCTAGCTTTTCATTTATCTTTCAAAACTCATACCATCGTTCAAAAATGAAAGGAAAGAACTATTTTATAACAACCCATTTGAAAATATTTGTAAAAACAATATGCAAATATCCCTTTGAATGGACATACTTTAAACCCCTAAATGCCTACAATCTACTCCAAATTTGGAGAATTGCAAAGATGCATTATAAAATGCAACTAGAAGGGATATTTTGAACTTGATGTATGAATAAAAGGCGTACATTATGAATTTTAGATTCTATCCGTACGAATAAATCTATGATTGCAATCACCAATATTTTGTATAAAATTTGAAACTTAAAATTAAAAATTCTTTTGTGATTTGATTATAGATAAGGTATTGACAGTTTGTAGATGAAATTTGTAGTGATGGGTTGAAATGTACCAAAAAGTTAGTTTACTATACTAAAATCATTATTGTTTTGGTCAAAGGTCATAAATTTATCTCAAAATATATTGTATTTTGGTTTTAATTTCATGAAGCCCTCTACAGTTTTTATATGTACTTACACTCAAAATTTCAGAATAAAATCTTCAAAAAAGTTTACAAAAAGTAGTGTTTGAAAATGAATGCCTAAATCCAATCTTGGTTGCAAAATTGATGGCGTCAAATACACTCAACATAAAAATATGTTTTATGACCTTTGAGATAATGATAGAATTGAGGTATTTTCCAAAAATAAAGTAGAAAGAAATATGTTTTGATATAAATTTTGCTTGTTTTATACCAACTTTCAATTGTTAATTGGTACGTAACTAGTACCTTTTCAATTTTTGCCACTCTACGTCAATAAAGTTTTTATAATTACGTATTGAAGATCATTTTTTCAAATGTTTTTGGTAGAATTTATAAAAAAACATTTTTTTATTGTTTATTTTTTATTTTTATGAAATTCAAGTTTACGATGTATTTTTGAACCCTGCATTGTTGAATGGTCATAAGAGTTAGAGGTGGTAGACTTTTTCATGCTTTCAGCTGGGACACTAGTAAAATGTCACTATTATGACATCCTCCATTTGCAACTCTAATTGTTTAACCAAAACCCCATTCTTATAGCCTGTTTATACCAGTAAAAATATGACTTGACAAGCCTGAAAGATAAATAGAAATTCCGGCCCTCTTTTGAGGCCGGCGTGAATAAAGTGTCTGTTCGTCTTGACAATGTGCCCACATGACAAAAGACCATTGGTGCAAGACTACTCTTTCCTTTTGAGAATAGACACTTTAGTGATCGGTAACAAGTACTAGTAAGAAAGAATAACCTAAAACCGGCGGTTAAATCATGTTAAGGTATAGTTTGAAATTTGTTTTGTTGGTCATCGCCAAATCATGGTTCCTAGGTTGGTTGATGGAGGATGTTATATTGCATTTATATGGTCCGAGTTTGATTCTTGTTGAGTTCGTTTGAGTAGTATTGTGACATCAAGCCTGAAAGATAATATACGACGTTGTTTTTACATATTTTGGAAACGTATAGATGAATCATTTTGTGAATCATTCCAAACAAAGCATTCACCAAACTATGATTTGGGTAGGATTTGGAAAGAACCAACCATGGTTGCCCTTTATTTAATCATTCAATCATGGGCTCTCAATAAGTTGGTCAAAAAGTTGGTTTTAGAGATCTCAACTAATCAAGATGTGAGATGTGTCACTTTTCCTCATATATATTAATTAATTGTTTTTTTTAAAGCTCTCAAATTCGAACACTCCAGTGCCAAGTTCAATCAATCAATTTGTAATTAAGGTAGACATATGTATTACCATCTATTTAACAATTCTACTCTCATGTAAAATAGGTATGCATTTATGTTTATGGGACAAAACTCACTGTTGGATGGTAATGGATATGTTTACTTTATAGATTGTTTCGTCATGATCATTGCAGGAAACCAAGGATAGTGCTCTGATGAAAGAAAGAGGTACAATAGATAGGACATCATTTGTGACTAGGTTGACCTGTGCTGGAGTTTGACATGACAGTCCCAACAACATGGCCTTCCTGTTGTGCCTGTGTGCACGGCCTATATTATATAACAAACTACTGTGCTGGAGTTTGACATGACAATCCCAACAACATGACCTTCATGTTGTGCGTGTTTGCACGGCCTATATTATATAACAAACTAGATTAGCCCGTGCCGGAGTCCATCCGACACGACATTTGCAATGGAATCATCCTCGCGTGCATACGTGCATGGTATGTATTATATATAATAGATGCCATACTGCTTCTGCAAGTAATGAAACGGGCCTGATCGGATCTGATGACAAGATTACTGTAACACAAATCCCGGCAAGATTTTCAGCTGGTTTAAATCTAGTATGTCAGCCCAATGGGCATTCTATAGACCGCAAAGTTCAGACATAACTACATATTGTGCAATACATCAGACTCCCTAATATCACACTGTAACTACACCAGAATATGCAAATACTGTGAATTGCAAACTCTTCAAGTCATGTAAGATTCATGCAGATTTTGTGGATTTATTTTACATACGTAGATTCCTTATTATTCAAAGAAGCTTCATAATTAGTGGTACCCAAGTTTTGGTGTAATTGGAAACTAAATTGTTTTTAACTACGAGAGTTATCCGTAAAGTCTGTAAAAGAGGGATGACTTGACCAAAGTTTGTGAAAACTATGGTTGAGAACCCAATAAAAGTAGACATTTTAGTTGCTTTTTAAAAACTGGAGGTGGGAAGTTTCAACGCTCCAAAACGGTGCCCAAAAATTTTAAACCCTCAGTTTTCTTGATTCAACCAATATTAGTTAATTCAGGGAGCCCTAAACTTTGACTCTGCCTATGATGTCTTTGGATTAACTTTATATTTCTGCCAAATCAATGCTATTGTCTCCACTACCAACTCATCTGGCGTATGCTCAATTTTTTTAATTAATGAGCCTCACTCAATTTACGTTTCCAGAAATTTCAATAAAACTAAGGTTGTAAGTGGCATCGAGTTTGCGGAAAACTCTATCAACACAAAAAGTCCTGCAAAATTTTAGACTATATCTTCATTCACAAAGTGGGATCAGAACAAGTGTCAGCTTAGATTTTGGATACCTCATCAGGATACATTTGAAACTTGAAAGAGGCAGTGCAAATAGAGAGGGTTGAGTGTTAACTTAGTAGTAGTTGCAAAGTATGCTCAATATCTTTCATACCATCATCCTTGACCCACAATCAATGGCATTGATACATCACAACAATCCATGTCACAGATCACATCAGAGTTCAGACTGTGGAGCTGTTAGTAGCATTAACTTACCAGGCCTGAAAGAGAAAACTGATTGCTACACTGGTTATTGCCGTTACTGTGAGTCACAGTAATTCAATATTCTCACAATAATTGTGGCTCTAGAATAAAAGTGTGAGCCACAGTTACTGAGATTATTTGAGAATTCTTACAGTAGTGTGCATTTGAGTTGGATCTACTGAAATTAGTGTGAGAATTGGTGTAAAATCTCACACTAATTTTGTGACTCACAATAATGTCAATAATTAGTGTAATTTGTTAGCATATACGTTGTTAAATGAAACCATGAAAGAGCCCAAGGCAAACATAACACTCAGTAGTATGCACTGTCCCTATCTTAACTCTACAGTTGATGGTGTGGAATATTCCACACCCAACAATACTACATCAATAGTTAAGTAAACAAGTGGAGTCTTAACCCTTAAATGCCTGACCCTATTACTGTGGTGGAAAAACTTGAGACTGTATGCCATTTTTCACCATTATTATTGAATAAAAAATGAAATTCACATTTTTCCTACATGAAACCGAATGTCAACTACAATATATGATTTTTTCAAAATTATTTATGCAAAATTTAAATTATCATGATTTTTTGAAGTGATAAAAGCAAAGAAAATTCACATCATTTATAAATTATATTTTAAAAATACAAAAAACTTGCCAAATGTGTAAATTACAAAGAAAAACAGTAGTTTGTTTACCGTGCTCAAAAAATATTTCTAAATTTAAAAATACAGTGGAAAAAATTAAAACCGTGGAACATTGTGGAGGTGCCACGGTAATACACCCTTAACTTGTAATTGCTATAAATCATTCAATTTTTAAAAAAATTCAGAATTACAAAATGGAGTGGAAACTAGACTTTGTAAGCTACATTTTGTTAGTTAAACTCAAATTCAAAAAGTATCATCTCGATGGTCAAAATCGCATTTCAGCTGCAGAAAAAATGCTCAACCAAAATTGGTCATTCAGGCATTTAAGGGTTAAGGTGGTGAGCAAAGTGCATGCATGAAGGAAAGGCAGTGGGCATATTCTGTATATACTGAATGTTATGAATGATAAATTGATATAAGTATGTAGGAAGATTATGCAGGAAAGGGACTCAAACTGATGGAACCTGTTGCAGAAAGATTATTGGAAAAAAGGCCTGTACAAAGTCACGTTCCTCTTGCTTGTGTCTAAATCAATCCCATTGGCATCTCATACTGTCAGTAGGATCATGCTGTCAATAATCTGGCTACCGTGGTCGATTGTTAGGATTGTCAAAAACTAATTAAAAGAAGAGAAGTCCAATTCTTTAGAAATTTAAAAAATCAAAATGAAAAATATTATTTTTATGGTGAAAAAGAGAATCTTGAAAAATATTCACAAAATTTGAAATTTTGTAGAAAAAGATTTCTTCAAGAAAATTAATTATTTTGCATGAGATGCCGAGATTGACGGCCGTGTACCATAACTCCCACATACCAAAGTGAGAATGATTGCAAAGTGTAATTGTGGTTGCAAAGTACAATGTAACACTCATTACAAGTTTTAAACTAAAAGTCTATTGGGTTCAATTTAGTTTTGAAATCTAGACAATGGCTGGATTGTGATACAGGAAAATTAGGTGTCATATCCATTTATGATGGGCTGCAATCTTGATTCATGTGACTTGGGCAGTTGAGATTCTTTATGGATGGTGTGTTGAACATATGTTTTGGGAATAGAGTGCATTCCCCGTTAGTCACATCAAGCATCTCCCCAGATAGCCAGCAGTCTTGATTCAGGTAATTTGGTCAGTTGAGATTCTTTATGGGTAGTGTGCTGTGTGCTAAGAAATGTTTCCGGAAAAGACTGCATTCCCTACTACTCACATCAAGCATCTCCACAGATAGATAGCAGTCTTGATCCAGGTCACTTGTACAATTGATATTATTTATGGGTCCTGTAGTAAGACATATGTTTCGGAAATGCAGTGCATTCCCCATTAGTCACATCAAGTCATCTCCCAAGATGAGCATATTCTTCATGGGTCGTCTCATAAGACATATGTTTCGGAAATAGAGAGCATTCTCCATTAATCACATCAACCATCTCCCCACATAGCCAACAGTCTTGATCATGTAACTTATTCAATTGAGATTCTTTATGGGTCATGTGGGCAGACATGTCTTTCGGGAAAGGAGTGCACTGTCCATTAGTTACATCAAGCATCTCCCCAGATGGGTATTAGTCTCGATCTAGGTAACTTCTTCAGTTGAGATTCTTTATAGGCTATTTGGTAAAACATTGTTTTGGGAATGGAGTGTATTCTCCATTAGTCACATCAAGCATCTTTCTTGATACACATATTCTTTATAAGTCGTGTGGTAAGACATATGTTTCGGGAATGGAGTGCAATTCCCATTAGTCACATCAAGCATCTTCGCAAATGTGCATAATCTTTATGGGTGGTGTGGTACGACATATGTTTCGGGAATAGAGTGCATTCTCTAATAGTCACATCAAGCATCTCCCCAAATCAGCATATTCAATATGGATCGTGTGCTAAGACATATGTTTTGGGAATAGAGTGCATTCTCCATTAGTTACATTAATCATCTCCTCTAATGGACAAATTCTTTATAGGTCGTGAGGTAAGACATATATTTTTCAAATGGAGTGCATTCCCCATTAGTCACAACAAACATCTTCCTAGATGGGTAGTAGTCTTGATCTAGGTAACTTGGTGAGCTGAGATTCTTTATGGGTCATTTGACATATGCTTCGGGAATCATGGAGTGTATTCGTCATTAGTATTTTTTATAGGTCGTGTGGTAAGACATATGTTTTGGAAATGGAGTGCATTCCCCATTGGTTACATCAAGCATTTCTCCAAATGGGAGATTCTTTATGGGTGGTGTGGTAAGACACATGTTTTGGGAATGGAGTGCATTCCCCATTAGTCATATCGAGCGTCTCACCAAATGGCCATATTCTTTATGGGTCTTCTCGTAAGACATATGTTTCGGTGATGGAGTGTATTCCCCATTAGTCACATCAAATATCTTCACTAATGGGCAGATTATTTATAAGTAGTGTTGTGAGACATATGTTTTGAGAATAGAGTGCATTCCCCATTAGTCGCATCAAACATCTCTACAGATGGGCACATTATTTATAAGTCCTGTTGTAAGACATATGTTTCGAGAATTGAGTGCATTCTCCATAAGTCACATCAAGCATCTGCCCACGTGGGCATAATCTTTACGGATCGTGTGGTAAGACATATGTTTTGGGAATACAATGCATTCCCCATTAGTCACATCAAGCATCTCCCCAAATGGGCAGATTCTTTATAAGTCGTGTTGTAAGCCATATCTTTCGGGAATGGAGTGCATTCTCCATTAGTCACTTCAAGTTTGTCCCTAGATGGACGGGCTATTTATGGGTCGTGTGGAAAGACATATGTTCAGGGTATGGAATGCATTCCCTATTAGTCACATCAAGCATCTGCCCTGATGGGTAGTAGTCTTGATCTAGGTAACTTGGTCAGTTGAGATTCTTTATAGTTCATCTGGTAAGACATATGTTTGGGGAATGGAGTGTATTTCCCATTAGTCACATCAAGCATTGCTCTTGATGGGTATATTCTTTATAAGTCGTGTGGTAAGACATATGTTTCGGGTATGGAGTGTTTTCCCCATTAGTTACATCAAGCATCTCTCCAAATGGGAGATTCTTTTTGGGTGGTTTGGTAAGACATATGTTTTTGGGAGTTGAGTGCATTCCTCATTAGTCACATCAAGCGTCTCCCGTGATAGGCAGAGTCTTTATGGGTCGTGTGATAAGACATGTGTTTCGGGAATGGACTGCATTCTCTATAAGTCACATCATTCATCCCACCAAATGGGCAAATTCTTTATGAGTAATTTGGTAAGACATATGTTTCGGTAATGGAATGCATTTCCCATTGGTCACATAAAAAATCTCCCAAAATGGGCAGATTCTTCATAAATCATATTGTAAGGCATATGTTTGGAGAATGGAGTGCATTCCTCATTTGTCACATCAAACATCTCCCCAAATGGGCAGATTCTTCATGGCTCGTGTCGTAAGACATATGTTTTGGGAATGGAGTGCATTCTCTACAAGTCACATCAAGCGTCTCCCGTGATGGGCAGAGTCTTTATAGGCCGTGTGGCAAGACATATGTTTTGGTTATGGAGTGCATTTCCCATTAGTCACATCAAAAAATCTCTACAGATGGGCAGATTCTTCATAAGTCGTGTTGTCAGATATGTTTTGGGAATGGAGAGCATTCCTCATTAGTCACATCAAACATCTTCCTAGATAGGCATATTCTTTATGGATCATGTACTAAGATATATGTTTTGGGAATGGAGTGCATTCCCTACAAGTCACATCAAACGTCTCCCGTGATGGGCTGAGTCTTTATAGGTCGTGTGGTAAGACATATGTTTTGGTTAAGGAGTGCATTTCCCATTAGTCACATCAAAAATCTCCACAGATGGGCAGATTCTTCATAAGTTGTGTTGTCAGATATGTTTTGGGAATGGAGAGCATTCCTCATTAGTCACATCAAGCATCTTCCCAGATGGGCATATTGTTTATGGATCGTGTGGTAAGACATATGTTTTGGGAATTGAGTGCATTCTTCTTAGTCACATCAAGCATCTTCCTAGATAGGCAGTGGTCTTGATCTAGGTAACTTGGTCAGTTAAGATTCTTTATGGGTCATGTGGTCTTAAGACAAAGGAAAGAAAAATTAAAGGTGGTGTTTTCCTAAGTTATAGCCCTTTATTTAATTAATTGTGTTTCTTGACTTGGGAACACAAAAACAAAATAATTTTTTAATAAACTCAAGAGACTTGAAGATGATAACTTATTAGCATTTCCACCAACATTTTGAATACCTCTGTGGTTTGAAAAAATATGTGCACGAGTGGGTCAACAAGTTATTGGAGTGTGACATTGAATAATGTGATTCTATATATGGCCCTCAAAACAACTCAGGTTGGTGTATCTTCTTTTCTTAATTGCACATCATGATTGCATAATCCTTGAGTGGTGACCTGTGAGTGGCTTAACTAAAATTTTCAGAGTCTAATTTAGTAACATTGGTCGGGAACTACATGGTCTACTTGTAATTTTTGGATGACCTTCACAATGAAATGTAGAGTGCAATTCAAAGTGTAATTCAGAGTAGGTGGTGGAAATGTTCTAAGAGAACATGTCCTTTTATACCTTCGCCAGTCTAGAAATGTTATGTAGCTTTCTAGATTTATAGCGTTGCTCATTGCATAGATTTAACCCTTTAACATCTAGATCCACCACCAATATCAGAGATGTGTTGTAAAATGTTTGATGAATCACAAAAAAATGGAGTTGATATATATAGGGAAGTTGTAAATCTTAATGTGAAGATCACATTTGTACGGTTGGACTTATCATATTTTCTAATTAATTTTGCAAGGTTATCTTTTGAAATTCACTTCAACATCCTAAATTAATAAAAAATTTATTAAAAAACTATGGAATAATATGCACTGTAAGATGGTATAATTTCCATTATTTGATACTACTTATTTTGAAAAATCATTGTTAAAGTCTCACTTTTAAACTAAGAATGAAACTTGACATAAACCAATTTTGTCATTTAAAAAATAGATCACAATATCTTATTTTGAAGATTCATATTATACAAATTGTATTCAACTAACACAAGAACAAAGGAAATTTGGACGGATGAAAACTATATGGGATGTAGTGAAGAAAAGGTTACCATCTATTCCTCGTCCATTATATGACGCAGGCACGTCAAAGGGTTAATAACATTGAAAATCACTGAAAGATATCTTCTTGTATGTATCTTGAATGGTACTTTCTATTCTTCTTCAGTTTTTGTGTGACATCAATGCACATGCAAAGTTGAAAATATTGAAATTAATTAGTACTCACTGTAGCTTGGGTGATTCACCATGCGGCACGTACACATTCCAAAAAAGGATAGTTTTGGACACTGTAAAACAATAGAGTTATTTGTAAAGTCCCTCAAAACCCTTCTTTTTTATCTGTAATTTGGAAAGGACAGGATCGACATGCTCTCACTGTAGACCCAGAATAGAACACTGGATAGATTGAAATTTTTATTCATAAAAATTTGGAAGGAGGGAGAAGAATTGGGTAGAGGGGTGGGACCGTGAGGAGGAGGAGGAATGGTACCAGCTCTGGTCCATGAAAAAAGGAGGACAAAAGACCGGATACCTTTACAAATAACTCTATTGTAGTAGAGAAATTCGTAAAGTCCTGAAATCTCAGGCTTCCCGTACTGCGTCAGTAAATATTCTGGCTCATGGGACATTTAAAGTAGGAGTGTCGGGCTCCAAAAATAAAGACCGGATGAGTTATATTTCCGGTAAGTAAGGTAGGGTGAGTGAGTTTGCTCCCGTATCGAGGCGCGCCACCGAATGTACTGCCAGGGCCCGCCCATCAATATACCTCAGTAGTAGCCGCCAAGGTTTGAACCATGGACCTTGTGGCCCCCAAGAGCCTACTGGTTCCTAATCCGAGGCCGGCACACAACTCTTGGTCTTGTGTGAGGGACTATCCGGATACCTCAATTATACAGGATAGAGGATGCTTCTCTGGATCACTTATCCAGAGAGTTTGCGAATTTCTCTAGTGTAAAACAAACTGTGGAAAAACAATGTGAACACTGTACAGAGTGTTGGAAACAACACTGGCCCTTCCTTTTTGGGTACACCAAATAGGTAGATTAGTGTTAGATAATTATAAGATTTGAAAATATTATAGATTTTTACTCTCGACAAAAAAAATTACCAAAGACATTGATTCCAATACTATTGAAGGATCCCCATTTTGACCAATATAGAGGGTAAATTTTTTGGTCAAGAGTAAAAACTTACAACATGTTTATGTAAATTAGTGTATCTAACACTAATCTACCTATTTAGTGTAGTGGTACTTACAAATTAATTAATAACATGAGTTACTGTATGTGTTGATTGCTGCCCGAACAAGTCACTTCTACATCTTTCAAAGCTTTCAGTTCTTACCATGGATACGGCTGCATGCTGAAGCTAGGCCTATAGGAAAAGTCCGGTTGACCTCTAAATGGACTTGTGCTCCACTGCATACAATCAAAGGCAAACTTCTGTCTCTGAAACAACACCATTTCCGAGCTCCAAGAGTGTGACTGGACTCTCTCTATGAGCACCTGGCCAAGTCGACGCAAACCCACACCCTCTAAGGTTGGATAACCTATTACCACCAACTTAAGCAACCTGGCCTATTTTTGGCAGTGCTAAATTCCCAAAAAAAAAATGACTGCATTCGAAATAGGTTTTGATGAGGATTGCAAAAATTTACAACATCTAATTCACATTTGTCAATTTTATACAAAATTCCAAAGTGGAAAGTAACCTTTTACCCATACATCACATACCAATTTCCTAAGTTCACACTTTGTTGTTCCTAGATCCGCTCATGAGCTAACCCAAAACCACCAGCTATTTCTTCGCAATTCTTGGCATGCCATTGGTCTACTTGAATAGTGAAATTGGTGGTTTTGGGTCTCAATTGTGGTGGCTCCAAGAAAGTTGTACCTGTCATAATTGGGGGAGGTGGTGGTAATAGGTTATCCAACCCTAGTTGCAAAACGTAGATTTGAATACGCAATTTGTCATCAAAACTTTGATCATCTATTATATCATTTGCATGCTTGATCTCATCGTTCATAGTCGTTGCTTGGGGGACACTTCCAAATATTACATAACAACGTGCAAAAAAATGATAGGGTCCAAATAAATCTTTGAAGGCAATTTTTATAAAAGAATTACATTAATATAGGATGCTCAAAATTTATTACAAGAATAAAAATGGATGAATGTACTCACAAAAATTATCCACCCATAGTATTAATTAGATTTCAGAGTACTAATTAGAGTGAGAATTAATTTTTTTAAGGATACTTTTAAGATATCCTTTTTTTGCACGTGATACTCAAAAGATACATAGAGTGTCCCTCGAGAGTCATTGTCGTATCAAGAGTTCACTATAAGAAAACTTGGTAAAAAAAAAACCGCAACAAAATATACCATATTTTCAATACCTTTTCAATGATATATTACACGCCCAAAAATTTCAAAAATTGAGGCTGAAAATTGCAAAAACAGTCAGTGCAATCGTTTAGGGACTGCAGCAGAATGAGGTCAAAGAAACCGCAGCTGAATTCAGATGCGGTTTTTTTTTCCCAAGTTTTTTACACTGGTTCTAGGAATGATAGCGTACATGATACCCATGCATTCACCGATTCTCATTCCATAGCTCTTGCATAGCTACCGATTCCAAAACCATGGGGAACATTCTGGTCCGAGTAATCAGCTTTGCATCTCCATCAACTTCTGGCAATGCATGTAGAGGACCTTCCCATGTACGTACAATTGTACTTCTGCTCTACATCAGGAAAGTAAAAGTGAGCAGTTTCAGTACTGAATCAGCACAAAATCATTTACTACGGCAACATTGATTAAACCTCTATACCGTAATTGTACAGGTGTCACACAAAGAATGTACGTATGGATTACAAGAAAATGAATCAATATAATGACATTACAACTAGAAGTACTGAATTCGGTATAGATGTACTATATTTGTACAAAATTCCATATAGATATTGTATTGACAAAGTGATATGGGTATTGTACAAGTTTAATACGATCTCTAATTTCTACACTAAATCTATATGGGAATGACAAAGATTACCATAGTAAAAAGTGTGGTAAGGTTACCATGTAGTTTCTATTATGTACTCCACCACAAAACGCCATATTTGTTTAATTAAGAATTTTTGCCGTATTGGGACTCTTTGAATCTACATAAATGTATAGATTTCCCTACTGGATCTATGCCAGTTGTAGATTTCAAGAGTCCCAATACAACAAAAATTCTTAATTAAACAAATATAGCTATACAAGAACTTTTCTAATGTAGTTTGACAGATTTTGAAGCAAGGAAGGGACAAGAGGCGGTGGATTTGTTCTCAAGAGTGATGTTGGCCAAACCAAGTCCATTTGTACGAGCGTAATCCGAAGCTCGCACGTGCCCAATGATTTATTGTTGCTAATTTTAGTCAAATTGCAAGTCAAATTGCTGCATAAAATTTGGGCTAGCTAACTGATACAAAGGATGTTTGATAAAAGAAGGAATAATAGTCAAATTTCCTATATAGAGTCAAAGTTTTACTCTTTAAACCTAAGTATCACCCATATATTACCTAAGTATCACATATATATTACCTTAGGGTAGTTGCACAATACGGTGTTCTTCTTTTTCGGTCACATTTGTAGTTTTTGGCCTTTTTCTAATCTTTCAAGCTCAATAGAAGATTATTGAATGGAAATAAACTTATATAACTATGAAAAGTAATTAATATTCATACTTCAAAATACAAATGTAATGTTCAATTCAAAAAAAATAAGTTGCTCGATTAGAGAACTTTGTGCATTTGTAATATTTTTGATGCAGTCACAATGCATTGTTTTTGACAAATGCACTCCGTTTGTAATGAATTTTTTGAAATTTAACCTTCAAACTCTTTGTGCACATACAATTTTACTTATTGTACTCCTTTCCGCAATTTTTTATTTAAAAATAATTTCTATATTGCAATTCTACTTAATATATACATCTTTTAGAATTGAGGCATTTTAAGCATGTAAAAGAAGATTTGAAGAAATTATAAATCAATGTAGTAATCTATATAAGACATTACACATGGGCTTTGAATTGAATGTGCAAAAAAATTAGAAATCATGCACAATATTCATTGTTGAACTTTCATCATGTTCATCAATTTTTTTGTTCAAATGGGTACTTTCAGATGTTCATATTTCTTAACGTAAAACCTTCACACAAATAAATAATGTATCTCTAGATTTCATATACATCAATCTCACCTTTTGTTAAGAAAAATTAGTTCAAAATATCACCAATGAGTTTTAATATGTTTTGGAAATGAGTGATTTTGGCAAAAATGCTAAATGTGCATTGCATGCACGTTCTTTTGGTCATCTAATAGGCACACCGTACCATGCAACTACCCCTAAGTAGCACCTAGGTAGCACATGTGTATCACCCATATATTACCTATATACTAATGTGAAATGGAGCCTAGATTGCTCTTCAATCCATGGAAATGTAGCGAAAATGCTACGGAGTAAATTGTCTCCTAACAAAAAACAAAAAATCATTGCAATAGCTATATTTGTTTAATTGGGAATTTCCGTCATATTGGGACTCTTTGAAATCTACAATTGGCATAGGTCCAATGGGAAGATCTATACATTATGTAGATTTCAAAGAGTCCCATTACAGCAAAAATTCTTAATATGACAAATATGGCATTTGCTCCTGTTGAGTTTTTTGTGTCTTGGAGCAGAATCCCGTCGAAGCGCATGCAGGGGGAAATCCCAATGTTGAGAATGTTGTGGGATCAACGAGCCATGGTGTTCCAATTTGTGCAGAGTACTGGTCTCAATTTCACCAGCTCAGGTGACTGGTAAAGGTGCACTTCATGTAAATACTAGAGCAGTCGATTCTCTGCCCATGCTCGTTCCCGGCGACTTGTATGCATCCGTATTTTGTCCCAAACATCTAACTGTTATGGTAAACCATCCTAAGAGCCCACCCATCGGTGAGGCTGTCATCTCTAGTTTTAAACCTCGTATACTAGCCCAGACCCTTAGTGCTCTAAAAGTGAAAATCAGCTCTTGCCCTTGCAAATGCAATATCTTGCAAATTACGCACTCATAACATTCAATAGCCTTCAAAAAGTCTGTCTGTTAGTTTCATCCACCTTTACAGAGTTATCTGTAAAGTCAAGGAGGGGTAGCCCCTTTGTAACACTGAGTTTTCAAGCTCTAATTAGAAATCACAAACGCTTGCTTTAGGCAAGCATGTGGGTTGGTGTGGGAGTATGTGTAGATTCCGGGGCAATGGCAAGCTTCGGGTATCACTTTTTGGACACACTAATTAGGTTATTTTTGTTTAAAACCTCCAAAGTTTGTCTAATTTGTTCATTTTGATCAAGTAAAAAGACCCTAAAATGGAAAATAAAAAATCATGCACCTCAATGGAATCAAAATATATATGCCTAAAGAGTTTTTTTTAAGAAATTTAATTTTTTTGGATCCATTCGTAGATGAGGAAAAAAATGCTGAATTTTGGGATTTGCAAGCATTATAGTGCACACAATTAATCAATTTTTTCAACGATAAATAAATTCTTTTGTAATCTACACAATTAGATGTAGGTCATGTTCAAAAATAATATTAAAATAAAATTGTTTGATATTCCATTTGCTTGATTTTATGGATTCTAGGTAAGTGGAACATAACTTACTTTTTCAACTAAAAAATCAAATAAAATTACTTCAAAATCTTTGATTAAATTTTAATTTTTTTTCTTGATACGTTATAAGTATAGAAAACTAAAACCACATCTAATCAAGTGTTACTTTATTATGATTAAACAATGGATTTGTTTGACACATCAGCATAGAGTGCAATTGTTCATGAGACAACTTTTTTGGGTACCCAAACCATGCCATCACCCTCCGTGGTGGGAATTGAGTGTGCATTGGAGGAGCTTTTTAGTTTTTTAGCTTTGGGAAGGTGTCATGTTTGAATCTCCATGATAACGTAGTGTATTTTGAATCATGGTAAAAAAAAAGGAGCCATAACTTGTTTTTGCTGCCTTTCAAACTAAAAAACTAGATTTGCATTGTTTTTCCTCTTGTGGAATTTTTTTGCTTGACTTTACGAATAACTCTAATATGTATTTTTGGAAAAGAAAAAGAAAAAACAGATGGAAATATTAGAGAATCTCTCACAGTAGAACATATTGGATTCAAACACAATATTCCCAGGGGTAGGGTATCATCATTCCACATGATATCCTTATAGGTCCATATACTCTCTTAGCTCCATAATTTCAATCTGATTTAACAGGTACAATTGTGAAGATATTTCTCCATACATGGAAATTCGAATACATGGAGATTCGAATACAAGAGGTGAAAACATTCATGTACATTTTGCTGGCATAGTCCAGTAATCGACAAAAATCACTACAATGCAATCAACTGAAAAGAGAATTCTCAATATAAGATAAGAAAAAAGATGCTATTCTATTCCAGCACCCAATTATGCCATGTAGGCTTGCTCTAAAACCATTCCGTTAAGTACTTCAACATAGATTGTCATTGATCGATTTTGGATTTTACACAAACTGATTTTACAAGAAGTCTATGGAACCAACAATATAAGTGGTTTACGCAATTTCCACTTTGAAAATCATAATATTTACATGAATCACTCACAAACTTTTTTCTTTTATTTTCTCCTAAAATCATTATATTCTACTGCAAACGCTATAAAAATATATTCTTGTGCCAGGTCCAAGTTTGCTAAATTGCTCAATTTGACAGTTTAGGTGTCTACCTAACTATCCACGTGTAAAAACCTCAATTCAATTTGAAGATGCTACCATGATCACATCTAATTACGCTCATGCTTGCGTCCATGATGTTTCCCTTGCTTATGTACTACGCTTGCTTCATGATGCTCATACAAACCATATCCTCCAAGTCCTACAGCTGCAGCCTCCCCCACTTGCATTTCAACATGGTGTTTATGTGCATTCTCAGGATCCGCTTTCACTTCATGCTTCTCATACTGCAATAAGAATGCAACAACAAATGGTCAGATGCTAGCTTCTACTCATGCATGTAGAAACAGTCTAGGAAGTTCAATGAAACTTGTTTGATGATTTCCAAAGCAAAAAGATCAGACTTACAGAAGCAAACGCAACGGCGCCAAGAGCGCCCATCTCAGCGAGGTGCTCGCTTTGCTTCAGCCGGTGCTCCTCCGCTTGCAGGTTGATTTGCTGACCAGGATACGGCATCACTTGTTGTTGTCCATAGCTCATAGGAGCGCCGTAGTAGCCTGGTTGCTGAAACCCTTGCATGCCATACGGCCCTGGAACCATCTGTCGTTGCTGCATCGGATCGAAGTTGTAAGTTGGAGCGCCATACCCACCGTTGTCCCCGTGGCGACAGTGACGGTGACAGCGATGGTCCCCGCGATGGTCCGACATGATCAAACTTGAATCGAACTGAGAAGCTAGTGCGTAGTAAGTGATTCTCTCGATATATCCTGCAGCAACTCGATCTGATCGAGAATGCTCAAACTGTACCCAATTCAGAAATCCTGATCTAAGCCCGCTCCTGATGCTCGATGTCAATTGCGAACACTGGACTTGAGTCTCCACACACCACTCTACACAGGATGAGCTAGTAAGAGGTTCTTTCGATCCTGCAGTAAGTCGATGTGATAGTGAATGCTGAAACTGTTTACAATTGAGAAACCCTGGTGTACGAGAGATATATATGAGGACTTCGTGTGGACGGCGTGAAGCATCGTTGGATGTGAAACAAAAAGTGGCTTGTGAGTGCAGTAGAGATTGATCGAACACATCGACGAAGGCAGCGGGCAAGAGCGGCAGGTAACTCGATTGTTGGGGAGTCTCTGACGGTGGAGAGGTTCGTCTGAGAAAGCGTTGGTTGAATGACTGTTGTGTGAGGAATTGAAGGACTGGGAAGGGTGGAAGCGCAGTATAGTCAGCGTCGGTGTACGGGGATAAGTTACCAAGGGGATAGTTGCTTGGCTGCCGCTGGCTGCCGCGCTGACGCGTTTGAGCTGCGACTCCGCGCCGAATAGGAGATACGTGAAGACTGTTCACGTCATCGAGTTAGAACCCTTGGTCAACTCTAAAGCATTACAGTACAATTTTGACTTTACAGAATCTCATCCTTGCAGGAAGATATCTTGTTGGAGACGATCTTTTCTACATGCATTAGTGTAAATAGCTACGTTATTGGAAGAAGCTACTTTGAAGTGTTGCTTTGAAAAACAAGGCTCAAGTCTTCGGAGATGCACTATTCATTAATCCTTAAGCGTCCACACTACAATTATCTGGTCAAACAAGTGAAAATATTTTGAAAACATCTTGATATGGTTTTGGTCTAATTATTTTTAAAATTTTCTGATATTCCAAGATAAGAATCAAGATTCCTAATTTCACAGCTTCATATCATCATGTCATACTTGCTTTGCAAAATGTTCCAAACTACGTTGAAGATGAAGATATTCCTTTTAAATGTGGGATTTTTTTGATGCAAGAATGGAAGAAACCTTTTATAATTGTTTTTGCAGTGAGAGTGTAATTGTCCACCTTGGATTGTTCAGACTCAATTCTATACAAGTCCTGACTGGGTTAACCCTTTAGTATCTTGGGTACTATAATTTGCTGCATTGGGTTTCAATGGATTTTTCCACCATAATTGATACAATTAGAAATAGAATAAATTAAATTAGAAATTAATCGTACAATTGTATCCTCAACTAGATTATAGACATTTTGCCGAAATTAAAAAATCATTCAGTAGTGGAGTTGCAAGATTATAGCATGTTTTTGAACTATATATTGCACATTCAAAAATGAGATTTTGGAGGGTGTGTGACTTCAAAGTCAAATAGAATTTGGGTTAAATTTTCTAAAATGTTATGGAAATGATTCACCTATGACCTATGTCAACACCTCTTGGTTACAATGTTTCATATCAAGAATGGACTCACGCATTATTATTGTGAATTTTACACGTAAGAGTGACTTATTCATATACGGTTTAGGACAATGATTTATACATTAAAATATGAAAGGAGTAGGTACATTGATCAAGATCAAAATACATACACTAAATAGTGGAACATGAACAATAAAACATAATCCACAAAAAACAATATATC
Organism: Pohlia nutans; assembly: GCA_022496805.1. Lineage (NCBI taxonomy): Eukaryota > Viridiplantae > Streptophyta > Bryopsida > Bryales > Mniaceae > Pohlia > Pohlia nutans. The sequence goes on along the minus strand of CM040091.1, from coordinate 11,431,043 downwards.
AAACTTCCAAATACAAGAAATACCACATAGTGCATGTCTTTTATTTGTAGGTATTCACTATATTTTCAAATATTTGCAATATTTTTCGTTTTGTTCATACGTATTTTGATAGTTGCACAACTCTAACTTGACATTTTATATTTCTAGAAGATGTGTAGTATAATTTTTTCATTTATCTATTATTTTCATTTTCAACGCAGTAGTGAGAAGAATGTGGTGAGCTAGGCAGTGAAGGGTTAATAAACAAAGAGAATTAATACAACTTTGGTGACTTGGCAATTTGGAGAATGGAAATGAATATATTTTTGTGATATTGGAGAAAGAAAATCCTTGACATAATGCAGCAAACATCCAAACGTCTACAAAATTTGGATGAAAATTTGCAATAAATTCTAATCATAAGGTTCTTTGGTAGTTAGTGAAGTTTGCCCTTTTCAACAATAGAATTGCAGAAGCTTTAACATTAAATTCAATGTCTCACCACCCAATTTTTAGCTAAAGATGATGTGAACTTGCTTATGATTCCAAATTTGTTACAATGATTCGAGAACAATGGCCAAGATTTTGAAGTTAACCCCTAAGCTCCCGAGCGACCATTTTCTAGTCGCTGCCCGGAAAAAACGGGCTGCCCGGAACAAAAAAATAATTTTTTGAAAAAATAAAAAATATTTTAAAATACTACATCAAGTCTACTTTCCAACCCAATTTGAATTATGGCAATCCGAGTTAAACTCCACCCGGGAGAATTTTTCAAAGTAGATCACCTCAACATTGTCTTAGTGTTACAAAATTTGCTATTTGGAGAAAGTAATGATGATTCCTCCATCATTTCTCTTGCTTTTTTGAAGTTTACGATAGATAGCCCAACTTTAACCAATCGTACTAAATTTTGAACTCTAAAATTGAAAATTATAATTTATACAAATTTTCGAAGGTTAATGCTTTTAAATTCATTAAAAAATGATCTAAAGATTATTTTGGAAGTTTGACCGTATGGATAATTGTAAAGATGATACTCTACATTTTGTCTATTGAACCAACCTTCATCAAACATATGGAAGGCACATATTATAACACATCTATGTTTTGTCCAATACCCCTCGGGCTTTTAGGGGTTAACAGTAGAAGGCTAAAAACCCTTCTGGTCCTATATACCTCCAAATTCTTGTTAGCTTCTTAAATACGTGAATTTTGGTGAGGTCAATATTTCCTCCAATTCTTTTTAATTTTTTTAATTTTTTGATTACAATTAACATATTATATCTTACATGTAAAAAAAGATATCTTACTTTTTGTACAACCATTGGGAGACTTGATTTTGATTGGAAGAATGTTTAGTTAAATGCACATGTAGGGAGAACAAGACACTAGCCTATGCTCAAAATCCAACACCACATTACAAACAATTTAACATTATTATATTTAAATTATATTATTTTTGCATGAGAACTCACAGCCTGTAGGAGGCCTCAGATTGTTTAAAATGCATGTAAGGCTGTGAAAACAAAGGTCTGGCCGGTAATGAAGAAACATGCACACAAGTATTTCTTCTCTAGAGCTTGGATATATGGTAGATGAATTCTCATTGTACATACCATTAGTTAACTAAAGGTCATTTGAATATTTGTGTGTCAAAATAGTTTAATTTTAGAATTCAGATTATATATACATAATGCCATTTCTTAATTTTCAACATTTTGGGAAATTTACTAATTATAGCATTTTACATACCCTAAGTTGTGGTCAGTTTTGTAAATAATGAGACAAAATTTGGAGGGTGTATTCAATATGAAAAATTTGTGCAACGGTAAATAATTGATCATTGTAAATATCTGCCTTGTTACATGATCATTCAGTCCCAGATCATTGACATCATCAGCCGCATGAGGACTTTAGAGTAGTCTGCAATTTCTCAGTAACATACCTCTCACGGATCATGCCAGGTCATTGGTAAAAACCTACCCTCAAGAATCTTGTGCACAGGCCGAGTGAAGCACTTCCAGACAGCATCCACAAGTACTTACTTGATTACTTCTCTATATAGTATCCCAGTCTCTCAGCGTTTGCTACCTCCATGCATTCCCGACAGTATAGACATCATAAGCCGCACAGGGAATTCCGAGTAATCTTCAATACCATGACTAATTCACACATGTCCGTATGTGTTATCGATTGTGTTACCGTATGTTTTACCGAATCTTTTACACTTAGGAGGACGCTAATTATCCCTAAAGGACGGGGGTGTTGAACTTAGCTCTTGTTTTCTTGATTAGCTCTTGTAGCAAGTTCAATTCCTCATCATTAGCGTGTGGGTAAATTTGATGATTGGCACCGTTGAAACTAAAGAAGACTTACGGAGCTTTTTTATCAAAAAAAGATTAACAAAATCGCACAATTTTTGAGAAAATGCCATCGTTGAGAAGATTGATGGAACTTGTTAGGGGTATTTTGTACAATTGCTGAAATCGGATTGTTCAGAAGTGCTCCAAAAATTTTGAAATTTTTACTGTGAGTAGAAATCATCATTTTAATCATGTGAAAAAAATTTCAAGTAATTTGGAGGTGTGAGGAGGAAGATATGAGGGTCTGAAGTGACCCAAAATACCCACTGTGCAACTCAAAAAAATCACCAAAAACTGCTCACTTGATGAATTTCCGATAAAAAATAACCTACAGATTTGACTCTGAAAAAGAGCCAGGGTCTCTTTGTTGCTCATCCTACAATTCAAAACCCAGGAACCCAAATTTCCCACTTTCTATTTCCAGAAGGGGGTTAACACATGTACGTTTCGAGACAACATTCACACTATAATTTCCAGCTCTCAATCCCAGTGAGTGTCTGCGCCTTCCATTACCGACGTTCCATTTCAGTTCACTTCCGAAAAACTCATGCAGTCAGTGCCCTGTCGTATTCAATCCACGAGAGGGTCATCCTGAGCAAGCTCGCCGACTGGTTTAGCATGGTGGAGAAGACGGTCTCGCACACCTGCAAATGGGGGCACCTCGACAGAGCTGGATGGTGAGCAGACGCTGACCATGGGCGGAATGGGGACCTCCGGCATGCATGCTGCGCTTCATGAACCCGCATGGCAAATTCTTCCCGGTGGCACTTCGCATCCACAAGTACAAGCGGTGGTGCGACATTGTGGTACACACGAAGCCGTTCAACACTCAAATGCAGATCCACCCCTCGTACGACGGTTGCCAACCAACCGTATAAGTGGGCTACGCAACTTCCACATTCACAATTCATAACTCAGTCACATGAATCATTCATAAATTTATATAATCTTGTAGAACAATCATAAACATTCAATTTCAAAGGCTATACAAAAAAATTCTTGTGTCCCGTCCCCGAGTTTGCTAAATTGTTCAATTTGACGGATTAGCTGTCTACCTAACTATCCATCTATAAAAACCTAAGTCCTATCTGAAGATGCTATTACTTGTGATCACATCTAATTACGCCCATGATGCTTGCGTCCATGATGTTTTTCTTGCTTATGTACTACACTTGCTTCATGATGCTCATACAAAGCATACCCTCCAAGTCCTACAGCTGCAGCCTCCCCCACTTGCATTTCAACATGGTGTCTATGTGCATTAGCAGGATCCACTTTCTCTTGATGCTTCTCATACTGCAATAAGAATGCAACAACATATGGTCAGATGCTTAGCTTCTACTCATGCATCTAGAAACAGCCTAGAAAGTTTGCAACATCAGATGAAACTTGTTTGATGATTTCCAAAGCAAAAGATCACTCAGACTTACAGAAGCAAACGCAACGGCGCCAAGAGCGCCCATCTCAGCGAGGTGCTCGTTTTGCTTCAGCCGGTGCTCCTCCGCTTGCAGGTTGATTTGCTGACCAGGATACGGCATCACTTGTTGTTGTCCATAGCTCGTAGGAGCGCCGTAGTAGCCTGGTTGCTGGAACCCTTGCATGCCATACGGCTCTGGAACCATCTGTCGTTGCTGCATCGGATCGAAGTTGTAAGTCGGAGCGCCATAGCCACCGTTGGACGATGTGTCCCCGTGGCGACAGTGACGGTGACAGCGATGGCCCGACATGATCGAAGTTGAATCGAACTGAGAAGCTAGTACGTAGTAAGAGATTCTCTCGATATACCCTGCAGCGACTCGATCTGATCGAGAATGCTCAAACTGTACCCAATTCAGTAACCCTGATCTAAGCCCGCTTCTAATCTCGATGTCAATTGCGAACACTGGACTTGACTCCCCACGTACCACTCTAGACAGGAATAGCTAGTGACAGGTTCTCTCGATCCTGCAGTAAGTCGATGTGATAGTGAATGCTGAAACTGTGTATAATTGAGAAACCCTGGTGTGTGAGCGATATATATATGAGGCCTTCGTGTGGACGCCGTGAAGAAGCGTTGGATGTGAAACAGAAAGTGGCTTGTGAGTGCAGTAGAGATTGATCGAACACATCGACGAAGGCAGGGGCAAGAGAGGCAGGTAATGACATTGTTGGGGAGATTCTGATGGTGGAGAGGTTCGTCTGAGAAAGCGTTGGCTGAATGACTGTGGCGTGTGAGGAATTAAAGGACTGGTAAGGGTGGACGCTGCCAGGTCCAGCCGCGGCAGCTTCTGTTCACGATGGACGCGAAGCATAGTCAGCGTCGGTGTTGGGGGATGTGATAAGTTAGCAGGGGTTGTGTTAGTTGCTTGGCTGCCGCTGGGTGACGCGTTCGAGCGGCGGTTCCGCGCCTGTGCCGAATTGGAGATATGTGAGGACTATTCACAGAGAGTTAGGATTCTTGGTCAACCCTGTAGCATGACATTTTCGAGCGTACAGAATCTCAGCCTACAATATCTTGTAGGAAGATATTTCATTGGATATTTTGTTGGAGATGATCTTTCATACGTGTTAGTGTGCTAGTGTGTTAGAGCAAGCCCAGCAGTTGGTCATTGTGCACCAAGTCCGCATCCAAGATGGTGTGAGAGAATAGAGAACTTCCTCAGCAACAACCACCAAGCGTGCCTAGAATAGAGTGCATCAATCAATTTTAAACTATTGCTTTTGTCACTACTTGGGACAATCATAATGGCGGAGAATAAATTTACTAAACTTAACTTCATAAAGTGAGAGCATTGTCTTGTCAGAGAGTGGGACAAATTGCTTGATGTGAGAATCACCACTCGCCATATGGGCAACATTTGGTGGGCAAATATCAAACTCCACACCATAAGAGGTACTTTATCATCCATAAATAGCGTTGGTGAGTGGAAAATGGGTGCTGCCGGGCCTGCTCTTACATTATAGTATTGGAAGAAGCTACTTTGAAGTGTTGTTTTGAAATGCAAGTGATTATTCAACCTGAATTATCACTACTAGGAGAGCATACGAAATATGACTACGGCCATATGACTAGATATGACTATCGAGAGGATATGACTCACCAGTAACTACTTTGGTGACTAGAACAGTCCATAGTCATCACATGACTATGATTTTAGTCATATTTACACGGGACCTCAATGGGAACGTAGTTGGGGAACGTATTCTTCCGTGTGCAGCCATATGACTTTTTGCATGGGCAGCGATATGACTAGATTTAGTAGTTATGTGACTACAGTTTTGGGCAGCCATTTGTAAGTGGGTTTTTGAATGTGGCCTTCATGGTTTTAATTCAAATTTATATCCTTTGTTTAATGATCTATATATTATTTCAATTTGACTTTCCTTCCTTTTGATTAGGGTTTTCTTTCGAATTTCTTTTGTTCCTTCGAGGTTTTAACATTTTATATATTGTATTTTTTAACTTTTTATTCAAAAACAAGCTGGCATGTTTTGCTTTTGTTTTTTTATATTTTTTCATTTCATAATTTTTTTCAAAGTCATACATTTTTATATCATTTTCGCAATTCATCTATCATGGATATTTATTCCAGATACCCTTCTTACTGTCTACAGTCTTATGAGTTCTCTTTGCACCTTGTTCAAATACTTGTCATTAATCGATTTTGCATTGATGTATTGTTTTTCTCTTTTTGACTAGGATAGTTTTATTTTGACTACAGTGCTTCTTCCCCTCATGTATTTTTTCCACTTTTGTTTACTCTACCTCTCCCTCTTTTTTATCAGCTTTTTCTTTCAATTTGTGCCCGTTTCACGTCCATGCTGACTTTTTTCTCAATCATTGGTTTAGTGTTGCTTTGCTTTTCATCGTGAATTATAATTTGAGGTAGTGCCTTGGAAAGTGCACTCTACATTATGTTTGAGAATTACGTGCGTTCATGACCCCTTCTAAAAAACCCCTCATATACGAGAGGTTATATGTCTAAATACCTTTATATACAGATGTATTTTGTTCTAAATATATGTTTAGTGTAAGTATACGTGAATATTTTCAGTTCTGAATGTGTTTATTATTTGTGTACGTTATACGGCAATGTTCAAATTAATACCCCTTTTGTGCACTCACGTATACTCATACATGTTTAGTACAGTGCACCCCACGAGGGTAGTGCGCATGCATGTTCTAGCGTCCATCAGTGATGTTGAAGATATTTATATGGCAGATCCCTTTGTATACCATGGCAATGTAGAATTAGGAAAGAGCCCCTCTTGTTTGCTTGGGCCCATGTGCAATACAACACCACCACTTCAAATTTGCCGTAATCTACGTTGATAATTTCGTCCACCCACCCCACATACTCCAGATTTGTTGTCCTCATGTTCCTGACACTAGAACTAGCGCGACGAGATTGCAGAAACGTAGCCGCTACTCCACTGTCGCATGTCGACATATCTACTTCTAAGGAGCATACTCGTATATGATTGCCGTATGCATACATCGCATTGTATCCCTTCGCTTCTCGTCTAGATGGCAGTAACAGTGCGAGTATATCCCCAAAGACATCATTGCCCATTGCAACGTCTTCAGATGCAGCATTTTTGAACCACGTATTGGAGGGTTCTTGTCGTATATCCATGGGATAATCTGGAAGTTTTCTCCTGCTTCGTTTTCGGAATTCTTTTCTGGCCTCTTCTCGTCGACTCATTTCACTCGCGTACTGCCTGCAATATACACATCACCTCCAGTCCGTTATTTTTCCTAAATTTTTAGAAGACAACCTCATGTGCACAGAAGTTAGTAAGTGCTTCCAGAATGGTGACTACACGTAGTCGTTTTTCCCACTTTTCTGATGGGATAATCTGGAAGTTTTCTCCTGCTTCGTAGAGTGGGATATTTGATTCTTCAAAGAATTTTGCACGGCCTACATCATGGAAGTCGTCGTCGTTGAAACCAATGTCATCTTCATCCTCATCAGAGACGTCATCAGTAGCAAGAGGGATATTTTCGTATCTGCCGAGGCAGTCTGTGATCATTCGGGCAACATCAAATTCTTCTGATCCGGTTCGCATTGTTGGGTTTTCCTCGTGCGCTTCGTTGGATTTAGGAAGGATTGGACAATCTTGCTCACTTTCGTACACAAAACCAGACTACATAGATGATATTCACAACCCCCCAATTATATGTTAGTATGTCACGTTTCTTGCATAGCTTACGAGTATGTAAACAAACTTTCATGATTGTAGCTCATCCATAATTATGTACAATAGTCATGTATCTGATAACTATGACTACAAATAGTCATCTCAAGACAAATAGTGAGTACGATGTAGTCATCTCTGCACGCACAGTGACTATGGTTTAGTTACATCTGCAAAAGTAGTCACTACAGCTAGTCCTCTCTACAAAAACAATGACTACATTTAGTCATGGTTCTTCCTTAACAGACAAGCAATCACTAAAGTATTACAGCAGTTTCTTGTATTGTTACCCATTTCCTAGATGCAAATGAATCTAAGCGACCTGTCAATTAAGAGGGTAATATGTGAAAAGTTCCTCTCCCACTTCAACGTCACGTGTTGCTACAGTCATAATATACCTCCAAGTTTTCGGGTTCCATGGGGCAGGCAATGACACGTATTCCCAAATAGCATTCCCTATATGCTCTCTTCCAATGGAACTGTTAATAAACCCTGCAACATTTCCATTCAACACATCTCCATCTTGGTACACATTTTTCTTCACACATATTGCATACTTCAAAAAACGCTTGTCTGCCTCATACTGACGGTGGAACTCAGCCTTTGAGAATCTCTTCCCAACAAATGGCAATAACTCATCACCAGATTTAGCTGCTTCCATGGCATATAGGCCCCATCCCATGTGCGGATGTGTTGACACCCTAACCTCCCACTTTCTTTCCCAAAATGTGAAAATTTTGAGCTTGGGGATGGTGCCTATGCGCCATTGCCCATAATCGATATCTGTCTGAACAGTATCCACAGATGCTTGATGGTTGGGATACAAACTACTTTGTGTGCTCCTTTGAAGCGGTAGAGGAGCTGAAATTACTGAATTTAATGCAGCAGCTGCTGCGGCCAGAATAATATATCTCTGTGTTTCCTACATGTATCATCGCAACAAAGTAAGGCAAGCGCATTGGCACCCATATATTTCATAACCAAGATATCAGACTAAATTGGTGGATAACATACGAGGATGGATGTCTTGAATTGAGGATCTCGTTTGTACTTCCGTAGATGTTTGCGGATGGTTGTCCTTGATACTATTTTTGCACACATGCATTTCTTACATGGGCAAGGGTAAATTTTTAGACCTTGTCTGTCTGCTTCTTTCTCTTCGATTTCCCACAGTTGCAAATGCAGAAGATCCTCTCGGGATGTAGGATTAAGAGTCTCGAAGATCCTCTCGGGATAGTGCTTAGTTTATCTTATATTACTATGTAAGAATTATATTGCTTGGGTGCATACTCTTTGTAATCTTGAAGGATTTCATGCAATGTTCCTCTCTTGTTTTGGTGATGCCCTCATCTAAATTAGGTTCTGTACAATACGATCGATACAATTGGACATGAACTCTTTGCGAGTTGTGGATGGCAAATTCACGAAGAATGAGAAATACTGCACTCGTTCTTAATTTGCAGGCGAGGGTCTGAGCCATGAGACCTTACAACTTTTAGTAAAGATGTCACCGACAGAGGAAGAAGTGTCCAAGTTTCAAGTTAGAGTATAAGGGCGACTCAGCTTTGTTCGGTCCAGCAGATCTCTTCATTCTAGAAATACTTCAGATTCCTAATGTGTTTGAGCGTCTTGACGCGTTGCTTTATAGGGCATTGTTTGAGGAAGAGCTAAGTATACTCACTCTAGCACTATTTCAAAATCGTCAATGACGTGCGTACATCTAGTCATGGATGTAGAACTCCTGACTACGAATAGTCAACGAAGTAGACTGGTGGCTAAACCTAGTCATCGATGGATAACGGTGAACTATTAATAGCACTGCACTGGCTACAAACACGTGGCGGCGGCGGCGATAATTCCGCACCCTAAACGCAGCCGCCACCCATTGATTACGAAACCCTAAGTGGTTTGAATTTCACTTTCACTCCATAGCTTCACTTCCCCACTCCCTCAGCCAACCTCTTCAATCATCATTGCATAGGATTGTTGTACTTAGATTGACCTTATCCTTGCTGGAATTTGAAAAATAGAGACCACTGCTCAAAATTCACTTGCATCTCGTCGTCGCACTTGGAAGCTCTGTCGCCATGGCAAAATCAAAGAAGCCCACAGTGCTGGAAAGCGAGCCGTTGAAAGAGGAAGAATCGAATGAAGAAGAGTCTCAGGAGGAAGAGTCGAAGGAGGAAGAGTCGAAGGAGGAAGAGTCTGATGAGGAGCAGGAAAGCAGCAGCAGCGAGGAATCCGAAGCGGAGGCAGAGGCGGCGAAGTCCTCACCGAAGTTAGATCTCAATAGCGCGTTGTCGTCTACGGCGGAGGAGCCTGATGCAGAGGAAGACAACAAGGAGGAAGCAGTCAGTGACAACGGAGAAAGCGACGTGGAGGCGGAGGTCGCGGAGAAATTGATAGCTGCGAAGACAGCGGCCCTGTCGACAGCAGCTGCGAGGGCGGTTTTAGAGCTTAGGGTTTAGGGTCGAAATGCCTTGTGCTAGTCATGCTTATGGAATTTATGACTAAAGTTAGTCACGTTCTTTACATTGCTGACTAGAATTAGTGAAGAAGTCCCCTTTAACTCTACATGTTTTCATGACTGACTGTGGTTGTTTATACTGGAATAAACATGAGTCTAAAGGAAGAGACGATGTGTAGATGGAAGAAGTCAACGAAGGGAAAGAAGTCGAGGCGGACACTACTTTGCTATCGTCGCCGAAGCATTGTCCAGCTGGTGAGAAGAGGAAGATGATTACTGAGGTACAGAAGCTTGAAATCAACGGGGGTGAGCAGAAGATACCCCGGACAGAGAAGGGTATCGCCAGCGTTTACAAGAGGAGAGAGAAGGGGTCCCTTAATGAGCGGGAGCAGATGAGGACAGAGAAGGGATCCCCCATTACTCAGGAGAGGAAGACACGGGGAAAGGATGGGAAACAAAAGAAATCAAGGAATCCTGTTGTCGTGGCAAAAGATAGTAAGGAAGACAAAGTGAGGGCTCTTCAGGACAAGAGCACATCAAAGGTAAGGAAGCCAAAGAACTATCCACTTGGTTCTTTCTTAAACTACATGCTTAGTTTTTGTGGCAGTCCTCATTCCATTATTTACGAGTGTTTGTGGAATTGCAGACAAGTGGACAAAAGGACGAAGCCTCATCGCCTTCGGAATTTAGCAAAGGCGATGTTGTGGAAATCATGAGTGTTGCAGACGGGGAAGAAGAACAGGTGGTTGGAATTGGGAAGGTGATTGACTTGGAAGGAGCCAGATTGCATGGAGTCAGAATTCCAGAAGGGTGTGTCTTCGTGGAGGTGCAGAAGAGCAACAACGACGACTACCTTTTCTATTCTAGTGTAGAATTAGACGACCCTTCTATCTCGAAGATGAGACAAGTAGTAGATAGCTTTATATTGTGGCCCACCCAATTCTTAAGGCATCCATGAGCAATTGCGTTGGCTAAAATAGGGCACTGTTCAATGCGGTTAGAACAGTATGGATATTAGACATTGACGCTGATTGTAGTCATTGATTTCTATCAGCGGACTATATTTAGTCACTTAGTCTCCTTAACTTTTTAGATCTCATGACTATGATATGTGAACCAAAATGACTATATGTAGTCATTAGCTGTAGTCACGTGTTTGAAAGCAATGACTACAATAGTCAGTTTCTGAGCAATTTTGTTCAAAAATAAAGCTTTTATTCAGTCATATGGTTGAGCGTAAACTTGAATGTATCTAAAGTTCTGACTACAACTAGTCATACAGATGTGAATGACTGATGAGCCTTCACGAATATCTAAACCGAAATGATGACTAAATCTAGTCATCACTACCATATTTCGCAAACAATGATAGTCATATAATGACGTCATAAAATTATGCATTTTAGTCATTAGGTTGACGTCTATGACTAAATCTAGTCAGATTTTTCTGACTATTCCTGGTCACATAAATGACTAAAAATAGTCACATTTTTCGGGCTGCCCATAATCGAGGTCCCAAATAAAAATTTGGGAACGCGCCACAGCGAACGTATGACCGCAGATATGACTAGAGTATTTTTAGTAATTTTCGTTGTCCGCTACGACTGGATTGATGATTGAAAATGGTATTAGTCATCAGATCACTTTATGCCCGTTTTTAGTCATAAACCCCAGTCATATTTCGTATGCTCTCCTAGTAGTGTATTAAACCTGAATATTAAACATGAATAGCACGTGGGTTCATTATCGTCTTAAAAATATCCTTTGCATACATTAAAATGTTTTTATATTTGTTCATGAATATATGTTTAATGTAAATATACAACCCTATTTTCAGTATTAAATATGCTTTTTGTATGTACATATAACACGCAATTCGCTATTTATGCACTTGGTCAAGTGCGCTCATTTCATAAACATATCTGACTTTAAAAAAACCAGTGAAAAAGTTTTCTAAAAAACATCAATGTTGTCTTTTTACAATCACTTAAATTGTAAATAAATAATTATTTTAATTATTTTTTATTCCTCTCTTTATCTTTTCTTTTATATTTTCTTTCATCTTTTCTTTTTCAACTTGATTTCTTTCTTGTCTTCTTTCTTGTCTCCCTCTTGTCTTTCTATTGTCTTTCTTCTTGTCTTCCTTTTTGTCTTCCTTGTCTTTTTTTCCTTCTACTTTTTCTTCAGTTGTGGCCGCTGAACCCAAAACAATGGGAGCAAACCTAAAAAAAAAAAAAAAAAGTCTTTGAAGAGTCTTTGAAGAGTCTTGGAGATTGAAGAGTCTTTGGGTGCGCGACCGCGCACCCAGAGGCTAAAAATAGTAAATTTTGAAAAAAGTCAAAAAAGTAAAAAAAAGTTGTTTTTTTTTTTTTTTTTTTTGGGGGGGCGGCTGCCATTTAGGGCTTAGCAGCACCACACGGCCAACCAAAAGAAGAAAAAAAAGGTTTTTTTTTTTTTGGCGGCTGCCATTTTGGGTTCAGTAGCACCTCATCCCCAACCCGAAGAAAAAAAAAAAAAAAAAAAAAAAAAAAAAAACTTTTTTTTTTTTTTGTTTTTTTTGTTTTTTTTGTTTTTTGGGTTTGCTCCAATTGTTTCGGGTTCAGCGGCCACAACTGAAGAAAAAGTAGAAGAAAAAAAAGACAAGGAAGACAAAAAGGAAGACGAGAAGAAAGACAAAAGAAAGACAAGAGGGAGACAAGAAAGAAGACAAGAAAGAAATCAAGTTGAAAAAGAAAAGATGAAAGAAAAGATAAAGAGAGGAATAAAAAATAATTAAAATAATTATTTGTTTACAATGTAAGGGATTGAAGAAAGACAATAATGGTCGTTTTAAAAAAAAAAAGTTAGACCAAAAAAATTATGCGCCCGAGAACCAAGTGCATGATTATATGGCCAAGTGCGTAAATAGCGAATTGTGTGTTATACTAGTATGGATGTATGGTACTTAGTATTTAAATTAATCCCCTTCTTATGCACTCATGTGATTCCTCACACACAAATAAGTGCACCACTCGCTGTTCTAATCTTAAAGTAACACCACCAACGTATGAAAGGCCTCAAAATAGGTGAAATGCTGCAAACTATCAGTATTATATATTTGTATTGATATATAATTATATAATTATATATATATATATTATAAAACAATTGTAAATATTATGATACACCGTGATATGATTTTGGTCTAATTATTTTTAAATTTTATTATTATTCCGAGATAAGAACCAGGATTTCCAAAATATTGGTAAAGTCAAGACATTGGCAAGATAATAAGAGTATTGATTATTTCACACTTTCATGCCGTCATGTCATACTTGCTTCGCAAAATGTGCCAAACTACATGGAAGATGCAAGTATTCTTTTTAAATTTGGAATAATTTTGATGCAAGAATGGAAGATACCTCATGTAACAAATGTTGCAATGAGGGTGTAATTGTCTAGCTTGAATTTATCACATTCAGTTCTATACAAATCCTAAGAATTTTAACCCTTTAGTGTATAGCATTAGAGGATATTTGAGCTCTAAAAAGGGCCCTTAAGGATTGACAAAGAACCCCATTTTATTAATGCAGGCTTAGCCTAAGTGAGTACCTATGGATCCGTCTCTATCTTGTATGAAAGATTAAACTAGAGGACAATGAGTGCTACCGCTAAAGAATGACTCACCTATCAACTCCCTTCACCATGCTTTGAATCATAGTACCATACCACGAAGTACATGAGCACAAATACATTAGGGGAAATGTTCTTGTCTTTCACCTTTGAAGTACTAGTTTAAATAAAAATCAAGGTGCTCCACACAAGCTTCTTAAGGGCCCTATTTAGAGTTCAAATATCCTCTATCGGATATTGTAGTTAGGTGCACTTGATTTCACTAGATTCTTCCACCATGATTGATACTATCAAAAATAAAATGAATTAAATTAGAAATTTTCCGCATGATTGTTTCTTCAACTAGAGTATGGAAATTTTGCCAAAACTAGAGAATCATTCAATTGTGAAATTGCAAGATTATAGTATGTCTTTGAACTATATAATGTACACTCAAAAATGAGATTTTGGAGGGTGTGTGGCTTCAAAGTTAAATAGAATTTGGGTTAAATTTTCTAAAATGATATTCACCAGCGACCTATGTCAACACCTGTTGTAATGTTTCATCTCAAGAATGGAGTCACGCATAATTATTGTGGATTTTACATGTGAGAGTAGCTTATCCATATATGGTTTAGGACAAAGATTTATACGTTAAAATACAAAAGGAGTTGGTATCAAGATTGAAATACATACACTAAATAATACAACATGAACTATAGAACATGGTGAGTGTTATAGTTCTCAACAAAAAAAAGTTTCTAATGTTGTAAAGCATTTGCATTAATGATGTAATATAGTAAATAGGAAAAATACCCCAAAAAATTTATGTAGTAAAATAAAATCTTTTCAAAATATTTTATGTTATTTGAGAGGTTTTTGGAATATATTTAGAATATTTAAGAATATTCCTTCTGATGTAATTTAATGCGCTTGCAAAGTACACTAAATGTATATTCGAGCCACATCACACGCTCTGAGTGTTTTAATTAGCCAACTAATTGCTTTCAAGATTTTTTTGAAATCCGCCATTTTAAGGGACGTTTAAAAGAAAGGAACAAAAGTTGTTGCCATAAACCTTTAATTTCCATCTTGCTCATAGAAATTTTTGGAATATTTTTGAAAACGATACCTTTATGTTATGGGAATTGAGGAAAATTATTGTCATTATCATATCTTCAATGAAATGTATAAATTGAGGCAATAAAGTGTTTATGATACAAGGTCACCAAATGCAATGTATTGCATTTTTGGTCCAAATTCTATTCTATATTATCTTTTAAATTATAACATTTTCTTTTAACATTATTATTATCTTTTAATTATAATTTTTTTGCATGAGAACTAGCAGCCTTTACAAGGCTTCAAATTTTTGTAATGCATGTAAAACACGCAATTCGCTATTTACGCACTTGGCCAAGTGCGGTCATTTCGGGGCCCCATTGTGCCAAAAATTTCAGAAATCAAATTTTTTTTTTAAAAAAGGGTGTGATTTTTTTCTATGGTGAAAAGTGCAATGCATTGCAATTAATCAAATATATTACAGATTTTCAATAATAAATATGTGAATTTCATACAATTTTTTAATTTTGCAAAGTGTCTTTCATAAAACCCCTTCAAAAGTGCAATAAATATCCAACATTTTACTATCTTTCAACCGCATTTTCCCCATTCCCCTCGTATTACAATCACATACAATCCGCAATACATTTTCGTACAACGACATCATTACTCCACATATCCACGTATCCACATAAAGTATGGATCCACATATAAATATATATATATATATATAAATAAAAAATACATATGATAAAGAAATACAAGTCGGCCATCTGAAGTGCAACCAATAGCACTAATCCACACTGTCTAAAAAAGCTACTACTCGAAGGGGAACTGGGTCTCCGGAATCCTCTCAGATGACTGTGTTCTGTCGTCCTGACCCTCCTCACTAGCTACACGCTGCTCCTCCAACTTCGCACGAACATCTGAAGGGGTCTCGGGATCTGTATACTCCAAAGCTTGAGCCACCATGGCATTGACCATCGGAGATGACACCTGCTGCACAGGCGACGCTTCCTCCATGATAGACGCCGCCTGCTCAAACGTATACTGCCCTCCAATCCCGTGACGCCTGTATCTGACTCCATCAACGTCATAGTAGAATCCGTCCGCTGCAAGTGTCATATCTCGGTCTGGTAGGGCCCAATGAAACGGACGTGGGGTGGAATCAATATCCACAACTACTCCTGGTGTTGGCAACACCTCAGATCCACCCGCATCCAGCCCTGATCGTGGCAACACCTCCATGTCACGCGAGACTAATGAATCCGGTACTGGAATCGCTCCTGATGGACGGAGAGGAGATGTAGATACACCTGCTGATCTTGAGAATGTCACCTCGTGCCCCAAAGACTTTGCAAGTATCTCTGCAACTTCTTCAGGACGGATGCTCAAGTCCCCCGTCTCCATAGTCCCTCCCTCGTCCATGGTCCCATCAACCTCCAGAAACTGTAGTGCATCTCCTAGTGCACCTGAAGCTCCAGTGGCGTCCTGCCGCTCTGAAGAGTATACGATATGTGTAGAACTCTCTACACCAACAACTGGCTGGGGACTCAGTCCTGCAACAACCTCATACCTCGGACTCAACCCCGTGATACTGTCGTCCTGTCTCACGCTCCGGGCTGTGTCCTCGTGAGTCCTCTCTCTGTCTGGTGTGTCCCTAGAGCCTAACGACACCTCCACATGTTGTACAGTATCTGCACTGCGCTGTATAGCAGAAGGCTCCCCCTCTGAACCCTCACATGCCCCACTGTCTACACCGTCCATCAATCCTGTGCTCCCACGTGTAGGCCTCACTGTAGAAGGGCCCGCAGTAGCCCACGGCTGAGTAGCAGCACCAGATGGCCAATCCATGTCACACCCGTACATCCCTGCGCATACATTCCTCAAAAATGTAGTACGTGTGCTCGAGCTATCAAGGACAATGATCTGGCTACCCACAAAATCGCCCTGTAGTATGTCTGGTATGGCCGTGGTGATGCCAACAACCACGAGACCCCACTTCTCCGGCAAATACATCTACACAAGCCTCTGCAACTCTATCGGAGACCTCTCCAATGGATCCGCTGTACACGGTGCTCTGGCCTCAGTCCAGGAGTCCATGAACACAGTAGGAAGCTCCCCCGTCCCCTTTCGAACATTCTGAGATGCCCTGGACCCGCTAGCATACACCAACACGACTGCCACACCTCCAATAGCCTGTACTGCTCGCTCCACTCTCCCCTCGTGCCTCAGATCATGCTCATATCCGCTGATCGCACCTGACTCAAACACCCACACTCCTCCAAAACACCGGCTCTCCTCTGGTACGTGCAAGGTGTTGCGCAACCGCTCCTCAAAGTGCACTCCGGGTGGCAATAAAAAAATGACGTTCCACTTGTAAATACCCGTCATCCACCTCTGCAACCTCTCCATCACATGTGCATAATCGTCATCTCCCCAAGCCTTGTCCTCCCCCTGTGATGATCCCCGTCTGCAATCAATAATCCATAAGCATGGTTCCCCAAGCTCCAGGTGCTCCTCCGTGAAAAAACCCCCTCGACCTCGCACCGGAAGCATTCTCAAAGCATGGCCTCCCCTCCTGATGGGTAAACGAAACTGCCAGTCCCATCGCGCTGCTCCGAGATCTCCAACATCTCGGGCATGCCCTCGGTATCCACGACCACCGGTCGCTATGTCCGTGTAGTGCTGTCTGATCAATGGAGGTATGAGGGGATCCAATTTCTCCAACGCTCCCACCGCACGGACCAATGGACTAGCCCAAGCTTTCTTCATATCTGTCTCGATATTCTCCCCAAGCTCCTGCAAGACCTCCCCACGTTACCCTCCATATCGTCCCACTGGAATGACAAAGAACTCCTCCATCGTCGGTACCGGGCGCTCTTGGTCCTTCACTATCAACCACCTCAACGCATTCCGTACCGCCTCCCTCCGCTGCATCCGATCAGCCACCCACGCCAAAGTCTCCTTCGGTGGATTGGGGCTGTTGTTGCCGTTGAAGTAGTACTTCTGCGTAGCCCGGCTCCCTCCCTGCACTGGCTGTGCTGCCAAGTCCTTCGCCACCCGGAGATACTGCCCAGCTGGAATCCTCGACAATGGTCTGAGTCAGTTCTTCTCCATCCTCTTCCGCCCCGCTCGCACGTCCACGGTGACATCCAAACTGTGTTTGGACGCATAATCCCTCCATTTCTTCTCGTCCTCCTTGCTGAACCACTAGAACCCGCTCTCGTAATCCAAACACACCTGCAATACTGCCTCATAGCACTCTTCGTCCCTGTGCCATGCATGACGGGTATGGTCTACCATCTGCTTCGACAATGTCGCCAAGCCCACCTTGTTGTCCTTCATGCTTGTAGTCAAATGCAGTGCACTCGCGGCCATCATCAACGCCCGACCCCGCCGCTCATCGTCGTCTCGCTCATACTGATCTGGTCTTCCACACGCAATCCATATAGCCCGGAGCTTCATGAGGTCCTCCACCATCGTGGTGTAGAACTGTCTCTCGAACTCCTTGGCATTGATCCTCACTGAAGCATCGATGTACAAATGCGGATCCTTGTACACCACAAACTTGGCCTTCCGTACTGCAAACACCTCACGGTACTCCTCCTCTGATAGTAACCCCGCATCACACTCGATCTTGGCCTCCATGCAAGCCTGAACAATGTGCTGCCCATCCACTGGCTCCCAAATGATGTTGTTCTCCAACCAATTTGCCCTAGAACCAAGAACTCCATGTCCAGACACCGCCTCCGCATAGTGCAAATACGCAGCCTCAAACTCCCGAACTGCATTATCCTCCGAGAATGGCACTTCCCTCCTCCGGCTCTCACTGTGCGACCCCGTACCCTCCACAATGTATCTGATGGGCCTCAAAGTCAACGGACTGATCAACTCTTTGTCTTTCCCCCTCAACCGTCGATACATGTCCATCACCCTCGTTCCAGTCAACACGCGGTGGTTCGTCTCAGGATTCTCCACTGCACGGATGTTCTGCACTGGGACATTAAATATCGCATCCGCTCCCCAAATGTAACCCGCCCAAAGCTCATCCTCCTTCGGAAACACCAACCTCCTCCTCCGTGTCATGCCTCGACGTGCACCCTCCACAATCTCCTCCTCTGACGAAGCATCATCAATATCATCAGCCTCGTCCTCTGCACCTGCGTGCAATGGTGGTGTCACAGCCCTTGACACTCGTTGTAGCCTCCTCCTCTTCCTCTGTGGTGCAGACGCCTGCGGTACAGGATAAGGCTCCGGAACCAAATCATCCACCGGTGCTCCCACTGTAGGCCGTCCTGTCCTGCGCTCTGCCACTGGCACCCAATCCACATTGACAGGAGCCGCAAGCACCCTATACAAGGGGTCGGTACTCTCCGGAACAGGTGGAGGCTGCTCCACTGCAGCCTCCAAGGGGGCACGCTCCCTCAACAAGTCATACGCCTGATGCTCTAGAAACCGGCGCCTCGCACGGAGCATCTCCTCGGGGCCCAATGGCATACACTTCATAATAGAAGCCTCACGTGCCATCCTCAACTCCTCTGGAATGGCCTCCCACTCCCTCTGCAACGAACGCACCATCTTCATCGCGGGAACACGATCAAGCAGGTTGTGCGGGACCGGTGCCATTATCAACTCCCTCAGCAACCTGTACTTCATCGGAGTCGGGTCCTCGCTCTCCACCTGAATGAAAAAAAGTCCATTCGGCGACGAGGTAATACACAGCACCACACCAATCACCTTCCCGAGTGCTGTCCAGAACCTACCCGGCACCACCGGAAAATCAGTCATTCACAGCATGGGCATCAAAGGGTCCTCGCTCGTAACCCACCAACCATGCTCCCTATACTCGGATACCAAACTAGGCGCCATGGTAATAAGTCTAAAAGCCTGCATAAAAGAGTAGCGTATCAGCAATCCAGACATCGATATTCAAAATAAACTTGCGATTACATATTACGATTCAATCCCAACAGTAGCAATGTCCCCACGGAGACCCCATCATTGCGAAAATAAATATTCAGTCCACTTGAGGGCCCCAAAAGGGGCCCTCAAGTGTTCTAGGAATCCCTGTGGGGCCCCCGGGGTCGACCCCTAGGCCCATGTGGTCCTAACCGTGCCCCGTGGGCACCAAATGCAAAATCAGCCCACTTGGGGGCCCCAAACGGGGCCCCCAAGTGTTCTAGGAGTCCCCGTGGGGCCCCCGGGGTCGACCCCTAGGCCCATGTGGTCCTAACCGTGCCCCGTGGGCACCAAATGCAAAATCAGCCCACTTGGGGGCCCCAAACGGCGCCCCCAAGTCTTCTAGGAGCTCCCGTGGGGCCCCCGGGGTTGACCCCTAGCACCATGCCATCCTAGCGGTGCCCCTCGGGCCTAGATGCCCATTCAACGCATGAACTGGTCGATAAAATAATGGTTTAGTGAGAAACGTTTACCTCAAAGTCTTGAATTCGTGGTTGAAGCTCTTAGACTTTGCAGATGGAACTCCCCCACGAACGAATTAATGCTCCCTTCCAAATTCCTGTCACGAATCGAAACGAACATGAAAAGAAAATTAGTTGAGAAAGAGTGAATTTTTTAAATGAAGTGCTTTCGTGAGTTGTTCTTCATATATATCACAAGAACCCTTCATTCTTCTCATTACAACGATGGAGAGCTGACCATGGTATGTGTTAGAGAGCTTAAGTGAAATAGTGGGTTTTTTTGAAGTTTTTTGCAAAAAATTGAACGCAATCTGATGTTATAGAGAAAAGAGAAGGTGGAAGAGGGCCGGAGGGCTGGAGAGAGAAACTTGCCTAAGCCAAAAAATGGGCAAAGAGGGTGCGCAGCCGCGCACCCTCTTCTATTTGTGTATGTCTCCAAGAAAGGCCAGCCCAATGGGCTAGCCTCTTTTGTTTGTGCCAAAAAACAAAAAAAAAACAATAGGCTGGCCGCCCTTGGAGCGGGCTAGCTGGCCAGATGGCTGGGCAAAGCCGGCAGCCAGCCAGTTGGTTGGTCAGCCAGCCGGCGGGGGCCAGCCAGCTGACGGGGCCGGCCAAGGATTTTTTTTTTTTTTTTTTTTTTTTTTTTTGTCCTTCTTCTTCTTCTTTTTTTTCTCCTTTTTTTTTTTCCTTTTTGTCCTTCTTCTTCTTCTTTTTTTTCTCCTTTTTTTTTTTCCTTTTTTCCTTCTTCTTCTTCTTTTTTTTCTCCTTTTTTTTTTCTTCTTTTTTTTCTTCTTTTTTTTCTTTCTTTTTTTTCTTTCTTTTTCTTTCTTCCTTTTTCTTCTTTTTGTTCTTCCTTTTTCTTTCTTTCTTTTTCGTTTTTACCTTCCTTTTTCCCTTTTTCCTTTTTCCTTTTTTTGGTTTGTTTTTTTTTTTTTTTTTTTCCTTTTTC
The DNA here is from genome assembly GCA_022496805.1 of Pohlia nutans. NCBI lineage: Eukaryota > Viridiplantae > Streptophyta > Bryopsida > Bryales > Mniaceae > Pohlia > Pohlia nutans. The sequence continues at coordinate 11,410,031 of CM040091.1, read as the reverse complement.
CTGTTTTGGGTTTTTTTTTTTTTTTTTTTCATTTTTTGTTTTTTATTACAGTTTTTTTTTTGTTTGGGTTTTGGTTTTCTTCCTTTTCTTTTTTTTTGTTTTGTTTTGTTTTTGTGGTTTTTTTTTTTTTGGTTTTTATTTGTTTTTGATGTTTTTTGGTTTTTAGGTTTTTATGTTTTTTGGTTTTTTTGGTTTTATTTTTTCTGAATTTTTGTGTTTTTGTTCTCTGTGTTTTTCTTTTTTATTCTTTGTTTCTTTCTTTCTTTTAGTTCTTTTGTTTTTTTGTTTTTTTGTTTTTTGTTTTTGTGGTTTTTTTGTTTTTTTTGGTCTTTTGATTTTTGGCTTTTTTTTGTTTTTGGTGTTTTTTTGTTTTTGTGTTTTTGTTTTCCCGTTTTTGGTTTAATTGTTTTGTTTTTTTCTTTGCATTCTTTGTTTCTTTCTTTCTGTTTGTTCTTTTGTTCATTTTTGTTTTTTTTTAATGATAATCTTTAAAATAAATTTCAAGCATTTATTTAGTTACATTACAAATAGGATATTGATGAAATATGTTGTGATAGGTTGAAATGTATATCTCTAAGTGTAGTAATTTGTGGAGATCTGTTGATTGCATAATTGTATGAGGTGCCTTCTTTAAGTGCAGTTTTGATTCATTTTCAACTAAGATCTTAGAAGTTTCTGATGAATAACTACAACATGAAATGAGGCATAATAATTTCAGAAATCATCCTATTTCTCATCGGTTCAAACTTGCGTGAAGCTATTATCTCATAAAATCGACAGATTAAATCATCGTTGTTATTGAATTAACAGTCTATTCGATTTCCTTTTGATTTGTGAAAGGTATATATATGGGAGGATTTATTCAGCACTAGTGGAGTACTGATCAGCGGGGTGTAGGAGCTTTCTACAACGAATCCAAGACTTCTCGGTAAGACTTTATACCTAAACCATTGCATTAACCCCTAAAGGCCCTTAAAAGCCAAAATGGCTTTTTGCTGTTTCGGGCAGCTTAGATGGAAGGTCTTAATTAAGAATTTTAGACTATAATTTGGCGTGGGCGTGGTCATACATACAAGGTGTGTGGGGTAAAAATTACAAAGTCAAATTCGGGTTTCATATTTTTTTGATTGAAATTTATGGTTTCAAGCCCAACTGGGGCAGAAAAAAACTTTTTATTATAATCATTTTTAATTTTTTTTTTTTGAGACATGCTCTTCACCACATTTAGGCTCAGAATTTGAAGTGACCCATGTCGAATATTTTCTTGGCTTGACAAGGGCAGCCTCCAAAATAAAGAACAGCAACCTCCAAGGTTTTTTGTAATTTCACATCCATTTCTTTCGAAATTTGTCAGAAATTGAGATTTTGAAATTTAAAAAAAACAATTTCGCCTAAAATTTATAAAATCATAGAGGTACCTAATCACCGTTCATTTTTTCCAAAAATCAAATACAATTAATGTGATGCATGTTTCACCAAATTGCCATTCTTATACCTACTTCCGGAAATTAATTTGGATGAAGGTTTGAAACGCGTAATGAGTCTCTAAAATTTTGCATGAGCGTACCCAACTTAGTTATGTACATGGAAAAAAATTTGAGCAAAATGTTTGGAGTAACAATCTTCAAGTCCCCCTTTGCACTATGGAGACAATGCCTCCCAAACAATGCCCCCAAAAACTTTTGCCCAAACTTTGGATGTTATGATCTTGCAAATGATAAACATCCAACGGTCAATTTTTTAAACAGTAGCTATGAATAGGCTTTGGTACAAGATCTTACGGTTGGAATTCTAAAAGAAGTAAATAAACTTGGTTCACATCCCCGGGAGTACATAGAGGTAGAAAATCGCAGTTTTGAGGTTTCAAGCTCCCAAAAACACAAGGAAATTTAGGGGTTAACATTTAATTAATGTTGTCATCAATAGCGGCTTGTACTATGGCAAATTACAAGTGTACTTCGACGGGGGCCCCATACGAGCCCTAGGAACAGTTGGGTTTCTATTTGGGGCTCCCTAGTGGGCTCATTTTAAACTCCTAAACGTACAAAGGTGTCTCCAGATTTGACAATTTGAGGAAAGTCATCATAAAGTACTATATGGAATAATATTTTACGATTGATGTATGAATGATAGTTTTAGATTTTGAATTGAATATTCCATCCGTATGGTGAGGTTAACCAATGCTATCTCAAATATTTTATTCTAAACTTTAAAAGTGAGAATTATAAATTCCTTATAAAATTGATTGTAAGCAACATATTAACAAATTTTTAAGTAGAAATTGTTGGAATGGATGAATTCATTTTAACAAATTTAACAAATTTTTAAGTAGAAGTTGTGGGCTGATTTTGCATTTGGGCCCCGAGGGGCACCGCTAGGATCGCATGGCGCTAGGTGTCAACCCCGGGGGCCCCAGAGGGTCTCCTAGAACACTTCAGGGCCCCGTTTGGGGCCCCCAAGTGGGCTGAATTTGCATTTCGGCCCCGAGGGGCACCACGAGGTCCGCATAGCGCTAGGTGACAACCCCGGGGGCCCCATGGGAGCTCCTAGAATACTTGGGGGCCCCGTTTGGGGCCCCCTAGTGGGCTGAATTGCCATTTGGGCCCCGAGGGGCACCGCTAGGAGCGCATGTCGCTATGGGTCAACCCCGGGGGCCCCACGGGGGCTCCTAGAACACTTGGGGGCCCTGTTTGGGGCCTTCAAGTGGACTGAATTAGCATTTGGGCCCCGAGGGACATCGCTAAGACCGCATGGGGCCTGGGGTCAAGCCCGGGGACACTCGGATTAAGAGTTCTCACCGTTTCAAACAAACACTACATAACAAAACATAACAAAACAATTGTACTTTATGTATAGATCGTAGTTAATAGCAGTGTTATCGATAAGCTATTATAAATGTTTGTTATACTGAGTACGGATTGTAAATGTGGTAAACAGAGATACGGATGACGATGGATTCGAGTGCCTTTGGAAGCCCTGTTGCTTTACAAAACGTTGTAGGAGGTGTGGACAGAGCGGGACCTAGTGTAGGAGAGCGACCCACTGGGCGTCCCGTTCGCATGAGTTTGTTCCAAGAGGTACGAACACACTGTACTCAGATGGAGACACAACAGAGGAATGAGACGGTACAACTACTATGGACTGGAGGAAGCGTTGTGGGATTCGGAGTGGTTGATAGTTCTTTCAAACGTGGGATGGAGCTGAATCAGGTGAAATTGTTTCCATGTGAAGTTGCTGTACGTGTCTCACGTGTTGTAGACGAAATGTTCTGGACTGGAGAGGTAGTCGGGGAACATCTTGGACAATGTTTGGACGTAGTCATACGTTGGTAGAGGTCACTGTTGCGGGTTGTCCAAAGCAATGAACAGCCTCCACCTTCATCTGGTAGGGGACAAAATTTCTCGTTCTCTACAGCGGCAATGGCCCAATATGATTTCCATGACGATGATGGAGATTCCAATCGTATGGATATGTATTCTGCCACGCCAGTTTAGTCGGACATTCGAGAGGGGTCATCTTCAATGACGCAAGGATCACAATCTAGCGTAGGGAATCTTCCACATGTAGAAAGTTTAGCTCCAGAGGGACCGAGCAGGATGTACTCTATGGTGAATCGAAAGAGCAGAGTTCCTAAACCACGTGAGAAGGGCGAGCCACGAATGGAGAAAGTGACATTGGCAAGCGTTAGATCTGCAAAGCAAAGAGGGGGGTGCAAACGTAATTGTTTGAGGGATGTGAATGAGAAGTACATTTTGGAACAATGGTACATGGCGTGGGCGCAGAAGTATGAAGTGAGAGCGACTTGGATTTTGCAGATGCTAAACGCTTTTTACACAATTACTGAGGGACAGAGGCGAAACAAATATGATACGAAGTTAGATAGCTTGGCGGTTTGTAATGGCTGTTACGCTGCAGCATTGGGTTACTCGCAGAGACGTTTCAAGGAATTGAAACAATCTCAACAAGTGTATGGGAGGATCGCAGCTGTCCATGGAAACGTTTGCAAAATTAGAGAAGGGGCAAAATTATCTGCGGCCCGTTAATGTTTTTCTACATTTGTAGATGAAGCGGGGTGCACACAACCGCATCGTCAAGTACGACGGAAGAGTGATAACTCGGTATTGGCACTAGTGCTGCTGCCAATGAACACGACGAAAGTGGACGTGTTCAATTATGTGAACGAGGAGGTGAAGCGGATACATGATGGGGAACCGTTGTCGATAAGTTCGTTCCGAAAGCTATGGAGGGTGGAGTTCCCGCACGTGCAAATTCCACCGTTTTCAAGGTTTTCGAAGTGCTTTCATTGTTGGGAGTATAAGTGTAGGATGGAAGCAACGAACAACACGGTGGCGAAGGTGCAGATTAAGAATTTGTTTCTCATCCACATCCGCCACCAAATGGAGGAACGACGTGATTACTGGTTATTGAAAAGGTCAGCTATAATAAACCCTGACCTCTATATGTGCCTAATAGTCGACGGCATGGACCAGAACACCACCATGATTCCAAAGATGAGGCAAACGGTGAAGAACATTGAGTCGCGGTTTGTGAAAACTCACTTGTGTGGAGTCCTCGTACATGGAATTGGATTGTACGCAGACGTGTGGATAGACTCGCACCACAAGCATGATAGCAACCAAGTCATTACGACAGTGATGCATGTCATAGATGACGTGAGACGAAGGAAGGGTGCGCTGCCTCCTACGTTGCGAATCCAAGCAGACAACACAACCCGAGAGAACAAGAACATCTACATGTTTGCCCTATGTGCTGTCCTCGTTGGAATGGGCTACTTCCAAGAAGTACAGCTATGTTTTCTTATAGTAGGACACACTCACGAGGACATTGATCAGCGGTTCAGCATTATATCTCATACGTTGAAGAGATCAAACATCGATTCTCTGAAGCAACTGTTGCAGTTGGTGGAGAAAGGAACGTCGTATACAGAGTCATTCGTGAGCGCTCGGCATTTGGAGAACGTGAGGGATTGGAAGGCATTCATTACGCCGCATTTGCTAACGGGAGGTGATACACTGACGGGCATAACATTTCCGCATCAAATGAGATTTTACACGGAGAATGGTGCGCCCCGAGTGCAGTTCAAGCATTACAGCAAGGATGTATGGAGTCCTACGGAGGGACACTTGTGTCTGTGGTCTCTACCTACAAGAGAGGAGAAGCCAAATCTTGTAGAGTTGTTTGGTGCGGACGACAGGGAGTTGAAAGCCTTGGGGGAATTCATTGCATACAAGGAGAAGTGTGTGGAAAGAATACAACACGTGGAGGAGAACTTACAGGCAATAGAGGAAGCGCGGTGGTTGATCAAGTATTTGAAGAATTTTCCTCTGCAAGATAGAAGTGAGAATGCAAAGCTACCGTTCTGGCCTGACGAAGCACATGTGAACGCAACAGGAGACGATGCCACGGTGGAAACAACAACAGATGACGTTGACTCCAATACGACAAGTAATACGAATGCGGTTGTGGACTCGATCATGAAAACAATGCCGAATCCAGAGCCTCGAGGGTACTTCGGACCTCGAAAGGGCAGACCATCTACTGCAGCGGTAACGAGAACGCCTAGAAGAACAGGGACGGAAGTCGTGGGCCTAGCATCATCTACAGCTACCCTGGAGGCAACAGATGATCCGTTTCCAGTTTTCAATCCAGCGAGGGACTCGGAGATTGGACAGTTCGTGGCTTTAACAGTAGAGCGGAAAGTAGTAAGGGCTGGAGTACCATTCTATGTGGGGAAGGTGATGGAATTTGGACAAGACAAATGGACAATGAAAGTGAAGGTGATATGGTATTGGCCTATTATGAGGCGAGGTGTGACGGATGAAGCAGGTTCTGAGCCACAACGATACAGGAACTGCATGGAAGCATCTTGGGAGCCATCTGGTGAGAGACATGGTTGGGTGGACAAAGAAGCTGCTATATTTTCATGGAGAGATGTACCAGCAAGAACGAGAAGTGGACATTTGAAGGTGAAGTTCATTTCTATACAAGGAGTTCGAACTGAGAACCAAGTAACTATTCCCAATGAAGCAAAGCCACACATACTTGAATATATTGCATTACAGGTGGAAGGCATGGATGACGAGAGGATGCAGAACGAGCTAGATGCTTACTAGAATAGAATTGTATATGTTATACAGTATATGGTTTTCTGTATTAGATGTCGAGGTATTGAAGGGAAAAGTGTGTACTATTATTATAAAACGTGAACGAGTACACGATTTTTATATAATACAAAGAATAATTAAATCTTATGTGTATGTTTGTAGCCCATATCTAAATGCATACGATGTGCTTGTATAATTATGTAAGATGCGTGCACAAATAAGGGATTCAAAATTCCTACTTTCGTACCTATCGCATAGTATGTGCAGAATGAATATCACAGGATAATTTTGTTGCATATAGGACAAAAATTTGACATATAGAAAATGCAAATACAAATTCTTTAAAGGAAATCCTCCGTCGAAAATCTCCATGAATTTGCAATTTATCCTTATTAGAAGGGAACTGCTGGGAAAAACAATTTTCCTAATTTTTTTTGCAATTTTTTGGGATTTGAATTTTTAGTGCGCCCGAGGGCCAAGTGCATGATTATATGGCCAAGTGCGTAAATAGCGAATTGCGTGTTGTAAGAGCATGGCCACCTATGGCCTAAGAGTGTCTCTAACACTCCATAAGTAGATGAAAAGTGTCAAGGGCCCTTTCAAAATTCCTCTTGGCTCTGGATTCTAGCGTGTTAGCAATTGGGCCTTCAGAACACTATTTAGTTGACTATTCGATGATTATTCCTCCCATTCTACTTGTGATTGGTCCATTGACTATTTGATGCGCACTTTTGATACGTTGAAGGGCGTGCAAGGGTGGGGGAGTGTGAGTGCAAGGGCCCTTCAAATATAGATGAATAATTTGAGAGGGTTCGTCCTAGCGTGCATGGGTAGGAATGCTCTAAGGTTGTGAAAACAAATGCTTGAGCTGTAAAAAGGATACTTGCACACAAGCATTAGTGCATTACTTCTCTATAGCTTGGATAAAAGGTAAATGAATTCTCATTGTATATACCATATGTTAAGGTCAGTTTCAACACTTGTGTGTCGAATTAGTTTAATTTTTGAATTCAAACTGTACAAAACGCCATTCCTAAATTTCCAATATTTTGAAAATTTTACTAAATTTTATAGCACTTTAGATTTCAAAACGAACTAAAGACATCCAAATAAAAATTTAAAAGAGTTTCTGAATTAGTTGCACAAACTTTTCATACTGACTACATCCTCCAATTTTTGTCTAATTATTTACAAAACTGACCATAACGTAGGGTATGGTAGATAACTGATCATTGTACATATCTGCCTTATTACATTATTCAGTGCAAGCAAATTGACATCATCAGCCACATGAGGAATTTGGAGTAGTCTGTAATTTCACAGTATCATATGACTCACGGATCATGCCAGGTCATTAATACAAATGGTAAACACATACCCTCAAGAATCTTGTGCACGGGCCGAGTTATGCCCTTCAGCCAGACAGCATCCACACTTCTCTATATAGTATCCCAGTCACTCAGTGTTTGTTACCTCCATGCATTCCCGACAGTATATTGACATCATAAGCCACACAGGGAATTCAGAGTAATCTTCAATACTATGACTAATTCACACATGTCCGAATGTGTTACCGATTGTGGCGCGCAGATCATTACTGAAAACGCGTGCACCACCCTCAATCTGAACCTTCACAGGGAGAGATAATGACATTCTTACATGAGATTTCATATGGGGAGTGGGACAAAATTTCCACGACTGTAACTTTCATGGAATGATTGTAGTGTATTTTTAAAGTTCCAATTCTGGGAAATTTGTCCGCATGTCACATATATATGAGAATCTTGCTTTTATATCCCTGTGCATTTACCCAGGCCGAATGCTTCCTCATTGCAGCTTCGGAGGAGGCTAATGAACACACATTTCGAGACAACATCCAAAATCACATGAATCATTCATAAGATTTTATCTTTATTTTCTTGTAGAATAGTCATCAGTATTCAATTTCAAATGCCATACAAATAAATTCTAGTAACCCCAAGTTTGCTAAATTGCTCAATTTGACGGTTTACGTATCTGCCTAACTATCCATATGTCTACAGTAAAAACCTAAATTCCATCTGAAGATGCTAGTACTTGTGATCACATCTAATTACCCCCATGCTTGTGTCCATGATGTTTTCCTTGCTTATGTGCTTTGCTTGCTTCATGATGCTCATACAAACCATACCCTCCAAGTCCTAGAGCTGCAGCCTCCGCCACTTGCATTTCAACATGGTGTCTATGTGCATTAGCTGGATCCACTTTCTCTTGATGCTTCTCATACTGTAACAACAATGCAACAACAAATGGTCAGATGCTTACCTTGAACTACTCATGCATCTAGAAACAGTCTAGAAGGTTTGCAACATCAGATGAAGCTTGATTGATGATTTCCAAAGCAAAAAGATCAGACTTACTGCGGCAAACGCAAGGGCGCCAACAGCGCCCATCTCAGCGCGGTGCTCGGTTTTCTTCAGCCGGTGCTCCTCCGCTCGCAGGTTGTTGTACTGACCAGGATAGCCACCAGATTGAGACGTCATCAGTCGTTGTTGGCCGTATGCAGCTTGCTGCATCGGATCGTAGTTGTAAGTCAGAGCGCCATAGCCAGCGTTGGACGATGCGCCCCCGTGGTGACCGTGACGACCGTGACGGCGATGGTCCGACATGATCAAAGTTGAATCGAGCTGAGAAGCTAGTAGTAAGAGATTCTCTCGACTTATCTTGCAGTAACAAGATCTGATCGTGAATGCTCAATCTGTACGCAATTCAGAAATCCTGAATTAAACCCGCTCCTGAAGCTCGATGTCAATTGCGAACACTGGACTTGAGTCCCCACGTAGCACTCTAGACAGTATTAGCAAGTGAGAGGTTCTCTCGATCCTGCAGTAAGTCGATCTGATAGTGAATGCTGAAACTGTGTATAATTGAGAAACCCTGGTGTGTGAGCGATATATATATGAGGGCTTCGTGTGGACGGCGTGAAGAAGCGTTGGATGTGAAACAAAAAGTGGCTTGTGAGTGCAGTAGAGATTGATCGAACACAGCGATGATGGCGGGGGGCAAGAGAGGCAGGTAATGAGATTGTTGGGGAGACTCTGATGGTGTAGAGGCTCGTCTAGCTGAGAAGCGTTGGTGGAATGACTGGCGTGTGAGGAATTGAAGGACTGGGAAGGGTGGATGCTGCCAGGTCCAGCCGCGGTAGCTTCTGTTCACGATGGACGCGAAGCATAGTCAGCGTCGGTGTTGGGGGATGTGATAGCAGGGGTTATGTTAGTTGCTTGGCTGCCGCTGGGTGACGCGTTCGAGCGGCGGTTCCGCGCTTGTGCCGAATTGGAGGTATGTGAGGACTATTCACAGAGAGTTAGGATTCTTGGTCAACCCTGTAGCATGACATTTTTGAGCGTACAGAATCTCATCCTACAATATCTTGTAGGAAGATATTTCGTTGGATATTTTGTTCATAACATTCAGTAGCCTTCCAAGAGGGTGTCTTTTAGTTTCATCCACCTTTATACCGGTATATGGAGTGACCAGTGATTTGTAATTGAATGAACTATTGAATCAAATAAACAATTACAAAACACTATTGAATTGAGATAGAAAAAAAATAAACAATTAGAAAACACTGTTGAATTGTGACTGAATGAATATAAACAATTGCAAAACAATGTTGAATTGTGAATGAATCAAATAAACAATTACAAACATTGTTGAATTGTGATTGAATGAGTGCTTTCTGTGACTGTTCATCATGGTTGATTGCTCTTACTTAATGCCAGGTGCCCCCATAGCTACTTATTTGATGTGGAATATCCCACATCATTTCATTGGGAGGATGAAATGATGTGGGATATTCGACATCATTCTGTTAGAGGGAGGCAGTAGTTACAAAGGCTACTGAATGTTATGGTTGAAGATGATCTTTTTTATGTGTTAGTGTAAATGGTTACATTATTGGAAGAAGCTAATTTGAAGTGTTGCTTTGAAATGCAAGTTCAAGGATGCACTGATTATTAAACCTTGGTAGTTAGTGGGTTCATTATCGCTTTAAAAACATCCCTTGTATACATTAGAATATTTTTATATTTGTTCATGAATACATGTTTAATGTAAATATACAACCCTATTTTCAGACTTGAATATGCTTTTTGTATGTACATATAACATATACTAGCACATGGAGCTCATTTTGGTTCCCCTGTGTTAATTCCCCTGTAAGTGCCACTTTCCCGTCTGAGCTTCAGAACTCGGCACATTTTAAAACTTTCCTTCTACAAGTAGGTGACTAAGCTTAAGTAGGTGATTTTGTACTCCTATCAAAACCCCAAATCACAGGGAAAAGTTGCACTCACGGGGGAATAACACAGGGGAACCAAAATCAGCTCCCCGTGTGGTATGGTACTTAGTATTCAAATTAGTCCCCTTCTTGTGCACTCACGTGAATCCTCACACACATAAATAAGTGCACCCCGCTATCCTAGTCTTAAAGTAACACCACCAATGTATGAAAGGCCTCAAAATAGGTGAAGTGCTGCAAACTATCAGTATTATATATGTATATAGATATATAGATATATAATTATATAATTATATAATTATTATATAAAAAATATAAAACAATTGTAAATATTTTGATACATTTTGATATGATTTTGGTCTAATTATTTTTTTAAATTTAGTATTATTCCAAGATAAGAACCAAGATTTCCAAAATATTGGTAAAGTCAAGACACTGGCAAGATAACTATAGTATTGATTATTTCACGCCTTCATGCCGTCATGCCATACTTGCTTTGCAAAATGTGCCAAACTACATTGAAGATGGAGTTATTCTTTTTAAATTTGGAATGTTTTTGATGCAAGAATGGAAGATACCTTCTGTATCAAATGTTGCAATGAGGGTGTAATTGTCCAGCTTGGATTGTTCAGATTCAATTCTATACAAATCCTAACAAGTTTAACTCTTTAGTCACTTTAGTGTCTAAGATATATTGTAGTTAGGTGCACTTGATTTCACTAGACTTTTCTACCATGATTGATACCATCAAAAATAAAATGGATTAAATTAGAAATTTACCTTATGATTGTATCTTCAACTAGAGTATGGACATTTCCAAAACTATAGATTCATTTAATTGTGAAATTGCAAGATTATAGTATGTCTTTGAACTATATAATGTACACTCAAAAATGAGATTTTGGAGGGTGTGTGACTTCAAAATAAAATAAAATTTGGGTTAAATTTTCTAAAATGATATCGGAAATGTTCACTAGTGACCTATGTCAGCACCTCTTGCAATGTTTCATATCGAGAATGGACTCACGCATAATTATTGTGAATTTTACATGTGAGAGTAGCTTATCCATATACGGTTTAGAAGAAAGATTTATACGTTAAAATATGAAAGGAGTTGGTATCAAGACTGAAATACATACACTAAATATTACGACATGAACTATAGAACATGGTAGGTGTCATAGTTCTCAACAAAAAAAAGTTTCTAATGATGTAAAGCATTTGCATTAATGACGTAATATAGTAAATAGGGAAAAGATCTCAAAAAAATAATATAGTAAAATGGAATCTTTTCAAAATATTTTATGTTATTTGAGAAGTTTTTGGACTATATTTAGAATATTTAGGAATAATCCTTTTGAATTTTGATGTCATTTAATGAGCTTGCAAACTACACTGAATGCATATTTGAGCTACATCAGAGGCTTTGTTTTGATTAGCCAACTAATTGCTTGCAAGAATTTTTTGAAATCCGCCATTTTAAGGGACGTTTAAAAGAAAGAAACAAAAAATTGTCACCATAATCTTCTAATTTCCACCTTGCTCATAGAATCTTTTGGAATCTTTTTAAAAACGATACCTTTATGTTATGGAAATTGAGGAAAATTATTGTCATTACCATATCTTCAATGAGATTATGTATAAAATAACACAATAAAGTGTTTATAAAGTCCCAGATCATTGACATCATCAGCCGCATGAGGAATTTGGAGTAGTCTGTAATTTCACAGTCTGTAACATATGACTCACGGATCATGCCAGGTCATTAATACAAATCTACCCTTAAGAATCTTGTGCACCGGCTGAGTGAAGCCCTTCCAGACAGCATCCACACTTCTCTATATAGTAAATATCCCAGTCTCTCAGTGTTTGCTCCTTCCATGCATTACCGACAGTACATTACCATCATAAGCCGCACAAGTAATTCAGAGTAGTTATCTAAACCATGACTAATTAACACATGTCTGTATGCATTACCGATTGTGGCACGCAGATCATTGATGAAAACGCGTGCACCACCCTCAATCTAAACCTTCACAGGGAGAGATAATGACCTTCTTACATGAGATTTCATATGGGAAGTGGGACAAAATTTCCACGACTGTAACTTTCCTAGAATGATTGTAGTGTATTTTTAAAGTTACAATTGTGGGAAATTTGTCCACATTTCTCATATGAGAATCTTGTTTCTATATCCCTGTGCATTTACACAGGCCGAATGCTTCCTTATTGCAGCTTCGGAGGAGGCTAATTAAGACACATTGCGAGACAACATCCACAATCACATGAATCATTCCTAAGATTTTATCTTTATTTTCTTGTAGAATAGTCATAATATTCAATTTCAAATGCTATACAAATAAATTCTTGTGTCCCCAAGTTTGCTAAATTGCTCAATTTGACGGTTTAGGCGTCTACCTAACTATCTGGGGTTCCAAAAAGGAATGTCTCACTATAACTATCTTGGGGTTCCAAAAAGGAACGTCTCACTAAAACACTGTCATTTTGTGACTCATTCAACTTGTGCTAGAAATTACACATTCTCTATTTACATGAATTTGATGACAAATTCATGTGAAAGTTGTAATACTCCATCCAAAATACTATTGAACCGGAAAATTTGAACAATTTCGATATTCCTTTTCATTGTTTTGTTGTCAAATCCGGAACTGTCTCACTTTCCTTTTCAGAGGCAAAAGGAACAATCCGGAATACCAATTTATAGAGAAATTGTTCATAAACTTGAAAATTAGTTGAAACAATGTTTGAGCCATATTCTTGTTTAATTTTAACTCTTAATTTGATGTATTACTATATTTCCTTATTTATGAGAGTTCTTGGAAATCACATATTTTTACACCATTTAAAAGGACTATGATTTCATAACATCTTCCTTCTAAAACCATATGATATACTTAAATACAAACTTAATAAGGTGCATGCCTAGTTGTTTGAATTAAAAACATCATACACATAGTCCTTTCACAACTATAATGTGGTCAGCTGTTGAATATGTTAAATTAAGAAAAACTCAATTTTCGAATTTGACCTATATAGCACATGATTGTGGTGTACCAACATGCCTTCTATAACACCATGTAATTTTTAAAATTTTCCAACATTGTTTTCATTTCCGGAAGGGCATTTTTCTTAAGTCCGGAGAGTCCGGGAAGTGATACCCTGATTGTGCCATTGCCCTCCATATATCTGTAAAAACCTCAATTCTATTTGACGATGCTACTACTGGTGATCACATCTAATTACGCCCATGCTTGTGGCCGTGATGCTTTCCTTGCTTATGTACTTTGCTTGCTTCATGATGCTCATACAAACCATACCCTCCAAGTCCTAGAGCTGCAGCCTCCCCCACTTGCATTTCAACATGGTGTCTATGTGTATTAGCAGGATCCACTTTCTCTTGATGCTTCTCATACTGTAACAACAATGCAACAACAAATGGTCAGATGCTTAGGTTCTACTCATGTATCTAGAAACAGTCTAGAAGGTTTAGATGAAACTTGTCTGATGATTTCCAAAGCAAAAGATCAGACTTACAGCGGCAAACGCAAGGGCGCCAACAGCGCCCATCTCAGCGCGATGCTCGTTTTGCTTCAGCCGGTGCTCCTCCGCTTGCAGGTTGTTGTACGGACCCGGATAGCCACCAGACTGAGACGGCATCACTTGTTGTTGGCCGTATGCAGCTTGCTGCATCGGATCGAAGTTGTAAGTTGGAGCGCCATAGCCAGCGATGGACGATACGCCCCCGTGGTGACCGTGGTGACCGTGACGGCGATGGTCCGACATGATCAAACTTGAGTCGATCTGTGAAGCTAGTAGTAAGAGATTCTCTCGTTATATCCTGTAGTAAACCGATCTGATCGCGATTGCTCAAATTGTATTCACTTGGGAAACCCTGAGCAGTCTAGACAGGAATAGCTAGTAAGAGGTTCTCTCAATCCTGCAGTAAGTCGATGTGATAGTAAATGCTGAAACTGAGTACAATTGAGAAACCCTGGTGTGTGTGTGATATACAGTGGTCAGCAGAAGTGTTCGGACAGGACGCTTCCACTTCCAATATGAGCTAGTTTTCCTACATAACTCACATTCAAGTTGTAAAAATTTAAACATACAATCACATAGTTACAACAAACATGTAACATGACATTCATAATCAAAAATGTCAATCAAAAAATCAATCAAAAATAAAACACATGATGTGGGTGTCCAATTCTTTATGCAAAAAGTGAAGTGGTTATCTATTTACATGGGAAACAAAGCCATGAGCTACAAAATCAAGCTAAAAACTTGAATGTAGAATCATGATGACTACCTAAAAACTTGAATGTACAATCATAATGACTGCCATCGTGTATTGCCACCTTTTGCTTGATAAACATCTGCAGCTCTCTCAGGCATAGACATGATCAATTTCCTCACAGTATCAATCTCAATGCTATACCAAATTTCTTGCAATTTCTCCCACAAATCCTTCTTGTTAGTGGGTTTCTTCTCCGACATTCTCATATGACAATCTACTTCATTCCAAAGGTGTTCTATAGGATTCAAGTCAGGAGATTGAGCCGGATGCCAAATTAGTTGAAACTCCTGTGCTAACAACCAATCTGTAACATACTTAGAAGTATGTTTGGGATCGTTGTCGTGCTGAAAAATAACATTCTCCTCTCCTAAATCATGCATGTGTATAGTATTCATGAGCTCCATCTCCAAAATTTCCCGATACACAAACTTATCCATGTTCCCTTCTATAAGACGAAGGTTGCCAACTCCCTCCCAAGTCATACATCCCCAAACCATAATGTTTCCACCCCCAAATTTGATAGTAGGTTGCACATGCTGATCTAAAAGATGCTCTCCTCTCTTCCTCCAACAGTATTGCCTCCCATCTGAGCCAAACAAATTGAATTTTGAGTCATCTGAAAAAATCACATAACTCCAATCCATCCAACTTGCATGCCTACACTTCTTTGCCCATGTATATCGACGTGCTTTGTGCTTTTTTGACAAGAATGGTTTCTTAGTTTTCACTCGTGCTCTCAATCCCTGCCTGCGAAGACATCTTCTAATTGTATCATCACTCAAATCCAATCCTTGAGATCGCATTTCTCTACCCACTGCTGCAGTTGTACCATTAGATGGTGCATTCAACAACCTTACAACCTCACGATCACCACGTTCATCAAGAATTCGAGGTCTCCCTTGTGAAGGAGCATCACTCAAATGACCTCTCATTGTAAACCTCCGCACAATAGCATGGCAAGTGCTTCGAGAGATGCCTAAAACCGCTGAAATTTCAGAGTACGAATTCCCTCTCTCATGCATCTGAAGAACTAACTCACGTTCAGCAAGAGACCTTCTAGGAGCCATAGCTAATCAAGAGCAATCTTACTCAATCACAATGAATCATGAAATGCAAGAGGTCTCCATAAATACATGTTCATTCTCAAGATTTTTTAGATGCACAACTTGTGTGCATAATGAATTGGACACCCATGATTGACACATCATGAACTGCTGCCTTTGCAAGTGGCTCAATGTCAATGATGGTACTCTTTCTAGTTTACAAATGGTTCTTTAGTTATAATTAGCTGAAAAAATCAGCACCTACCTACCAAACTTGACAAGTGTTACTACTAAACTGAGATTGTCATTACTGTCCAAACACTTTTGCTAACCACTGTATATAGGGCTTCGTGTATGTGGACGGCGTGAAGAAGCGTCGGGTGTGAAACAAAAAGTGGCTTGTGAGTGGAGTAGAAATTGATCGAACACTCTCAGCGATGAAGGCAGGGGGCATATGCGCGCAAGAGAGGCAGGTAATGAGATTGTGGGGAGACTCTGATGGTGCAGAGGTTCGTCTGAGAAAGCGCTGGTAGAATGACTGTGGCGTGTGAGGAATTGAAGGACTGGGAGAGGTGGATGCTGCCAGGTCCAGCCGCGGTAGCTTCTGTTCACGATGGATGCGCAGTAAAGTCAGCGTCGGTGTATGGGAAAAGGATATCAGGGGTTAATTGCTTGGGTGCAGTTAGGTGCCGCACTGACGCGTCCGAGCGGCGAGTCCACGGCTGTCGGAAATACGTTATCTCTTAGACTCTTTAACCCTTAAACGTCAAGAGGGCCTGGGCGGGGCAGTCTGAAAGGCATCTAAAATTTTGGAGGAGGAATTTTTTTTTTTATTTGTATTTTTATTTTTATTTTTTTTGGTTTTTTTGGAAAAGCTGTGCAGGCCAGCATTGTTGCGGCACTGTAGCACTGCGACACTTTTCAAAAAACGACCTCAACTACCCCAACCTCAACTCTTGCTCATTTTGATATTTTCGATTGCTTGCCAATGTTTCCACAATCTCCCAAATGAGGCGCAAATATGGAATTTAGATTGCTTTTTCAGTAGCTTTCCAATGCACCAATCCTCGCTTGATTTGGTTGAGAAAATTCACTTTTTTCTTCATTATTCTCTCATAACTATAAGCCCATGGGGTTTACTTTGACGTTTAAGGGTTAAAGTCCAGATCCACCACCGATTTCAAAACTTTGTTAATAAAGGTTTGTTGAATCAAAAAGATGGAGTTGATATATAAAGAATAGTAAGTTGTAAGTGTCAATGTGTAGATGGCAATAGCCCAATATGGATATCACTTCCCAGACTCTCCAGACTTTAGAAAAATGTCCTTTCGGAAATGAAAAAAATGTTGAAAAATTATAAAAATTGCATGGTGCTTTAGAAGGCATGTTGGTACACCACAATCATGTGCTATATAGGTCAAATTTTAAAAATGATTTTTTTTTTAAATTTAACATATTCTGCACTGACCGCATCATAGTAGTGAAAGGACTACACGGTATATGAGATTTTCTATTTAAACAACTAGGCATGCACCTTATTGAGTTTGTATTTAAGTATATCATATGGTTTTAAAAGGAATATGTTATGAAATCATAGCACCTTTGAAGGATCTAGATATATTTTTTCATACTAGATCCAAAGTAAATCAGAAAGAAAAATCATGCTTAGAATGGAGTTATAAGCGATTTTGGGTGTGGAATCCATAAAGCATATGTACTTAGTTTGAGGGTTATGCATGTTCCCATAATCCTTGATCCTACAACATATCATTCTTGATCCTACATAATCTTATCATGCATGAAAATGATGAAATTATGCAATGTGTCCTTAAAATAATTTGTTGGAGATGATTTTTCTACTTTCATTAGCGTTAATGGCTACCTCATTGGAAGAAGATACTTTGTAGTGTTGCTTTGAAAAATAAGGTTAAAGACTCAACACTATTAGGAAGTTGGTAATTTTAAATTAGACTCGATTATTTTCCCTCGTGACCATCTAAGTCACATAGAACCAATTTGAACAGACAACATTTCTACTAGTGAAAACAAAAGAACAACAAAAATAACTTGTTAAGTATTGGAAAGAAATGTAGAATCATATAGTAAAACTATAAATATGAGGAGGACTTCAAACTATGAGTGAAACGGTGCAAACTACTACTATTATATATGTATATGCGTGTATATGTGTGTATATATGTATACACAAAAATTTCTCTTTTACATGCACCTATTATTAAAAAACTCGAAATATTTTGTTACATCTTGAAATGATTTTGGTCTAATTAGTTTTAAATTTACTATTATTCCAAGATAAGAACCAAGATTTCCAAAACATTGTTTTAAGATGGTCACAAAATAACAATGCATGTTTCACACCTTCATGCGGTGAGACCATACTTGCTTTGCAAAATGTGTCATAGAAGATGGAGATAGTTCTTTTAAATAAGGAAAACTTTGGATGCAAGAATTGGTGATACCTTATCTAACCCCTAACTCCATCCATTTTTTGGACGATGTGCAGATTTCATCTGCGTTTTCTCATTCGTCATGCACTTTTTGCAAGGGGAAAAAATACTACAAAATTTTATGGCAACATAGCTTCATGCATGTGTGATCCGATTAGAAAGGGAATGATTTGTGAAGATTCTATGCCTCATGTCATGTTGCAATGATTCATCAAAAAATTCTAAGATTTTGGTTTAAATGCGCTCTTGAAATAATAAACTCATAAAATTTAGCAACCAAAATATCTCCAAAACTCATTTCACTTAGAGTATTACATTTCAACCCATCTGATTCACATTAAATTTCATTCACAAATTTTCAATATCTTATTCGTAATTGAATTACAAAATGATTTTGAATTTCAAGTTTCAAATTTATACAAAATATTGGTGATAGCAATTATAGATCTAACCGTATTCATAACAGAATCTAAAATCTCTGCAAATCTGCCAAATTTGGAGAGGGATGAAGACGTTTAGGAGTTAACAAATGTTCAAAAAGCGTGTAAATGTCCAGCTTGGATTGTTCAAACTCAATTCTTAGCAAGTTGTGACAAGGTTAATAATCAGAGAATCAATATAGCTTTGGTGACTTGGCAATCTGGAGAATGGAGAAGAATAAATTTGGAGGACAAAACGTCTACAAATTTTGGGTGAAAATTTTGCAATAAATGCTAGGATCATAACATAATAGAGCAATTCATGATGTCCCCCTTTTTCATAATTGGTAGGTTACCTATATGCATTGTCATTGTCTTCATGAGCATGGCTATATCCTTCTATATGAAGAGTATGAGCATGGCCAGTGTCAAGTTGATCACTATGGGAATCTACAGAAATGGGAGGAATTGAAGTTCTAGGCATGGGTCTTGAAGGAAGAACCACCAGCTACAAGTAGTATGACCTGGTGTAGAAGGTGAAAACTACATCCCATTAAAAGATGCTCATTTGATTCAATTTCAAAAGGGGAACTTCCTAAACCACTCTAGATTATGATATGGTGTACCTCCAAATTCTTGATGTCTTCTCAAATAAGCAAAATTTTCTTGACCTCATATTTCCTCCAATTTTTTATCTTTTATTTTTGTTTATTTTTGTTTGTGGTTACAATTAACAAGTTATTCTGATAAATGATATCTTAGTAATCATGATACTTGGTTTAATTGGAAATATTCATTCCACATTCAGCTAAGCAAACTTGGAAAATCTGCATTGGTCATGTTGGGGTTAACTCAATCCTATTCTCATAAATCTTGGCAGGACGTTCATAAAAACGCGTGAGCTACCCTCAATCTGAATTCTGAACCATTTGCACAGGCCGAATGCTTCCTCATTGCAGCTTCGGAGGAGGCTAATCAACACAGGTTTCGAGACAACATCCACACTATCTTTCCCAGCTCTCAATCTCAGTGTCTGCGCCTTCCATTCCCGAAGTTTCATTTCAGTTCAATTCCGAAAAACTCATTCAGTCACCATGACTTATTCAATCCACAAGAGGGTCATCCAGAGCAACCCCGCCGACTGGTTTACCATCGTGGAGAAGACGGTGTCGCACGCTGCAAATGGGGGCACCTCGACAGACGGGGATTTTGAACAGAGGCTCACCATGGGCGGCAAGGGGAAATTTCATAAATCAGTCACATGGACATTCACAAATTTTCTTTTCTATTTTCTTGTAGAATCGTGATTAGTCAATTTCAAATTCTATACAAATAAATTCTTGTGTCCCCAAGTTTGCTAGATTGCTCAATTTGACGGTATAGGTGTCTGCCAAACTATCCATGTGTCTGTAAAACCAAAATTCTATCTGAAGATGCTAGTATTTGTGATCACATCTAATTACGGCCGTGATGGTGTCCATGATGTTTCTCTTCCTTGTGTAGTTGGCTTGCTTCATGATGCTCGTACAAAGCATACCCTCCAAGTCCTAGAGCTGCAGCCTCCCCCACTTGCATTTCGACATGGTGTCTATGTGCATTAGCAGGATCCACTTTCTCTTCATGCTTCTCATACTGTAACAAGAATGCAACAACAAATGGTCAGATGCTAGCTTGAACTACTCATGCATCTAAAAAAAACAGTCAAGATAGTTTGCAAAATCAGATGAAACTTGTTTGATGATTTCCAAAGCAAAAAATCAGACTTACAGCAGCAAACGCAAGGGCGCCAACAGCGCCCATCTCAGCGAGGTGCTCGTTTTGCTTGAGCCGGTGCTCCTCCGCTTGCAGGTTGTTGTACTGACCAGGATAAGGCATCACTTGTTGTTGTCCATAGCTCGTAGGAGCGCCGTAGTAGCCTGGTTGCTGAAACCCTTGCATGCCATACGGCTCTGGAACCATTTGCTGTTGGCCGTATGCAGCTTGCTGCATGGGATCGAAGTTGTAAGTCGGAGCGCCATAGCCACCGTTGGACGATGCGTCCCCATGGCGACAGTGACGGTGACAGCGATGGTCCGACATGATCAAACTTGAATTGAACTGAGAAGCTAGTAGTAAGAGATTCTCTCAATATATCCTGCAGTAATTAAGTCGATCTGATAGTGAATGCTGAAACTGTGAAAAATTGAGAGACCCTGGTGTATGAGAGATATATATGAGGGCTTCGTGTGGACGGCGTGAAGCAGCGTTGCGTGTGGAAGGAAAAGTGGCTTGTGAGTGCAGTAGGAATTGATCGAACACACAGCGATGATGGCAGGGGGCAAGAGAGGCAGGTAATGAGGTTGTGGGAGACTTGAGGTTCGTCTGCGAAAGCATTGGTGGAATGACTGTGGCGTGTGGGGAAGGGTGGACGCTGCCAGGTCCAGCCGCGGCAGCTTCTGTTCACGACGGACGCGCAGTAAAGTCGGAGTCGGTGTACGGGGATAGGATAACAGGGGTTGGTTGCTTGGCTGCCGCTGGGTGCCGCACTGACGCGTTTGAGCGGGGACTCCGCGCCTGTGCCGAAAAGTCCCCGCTCACATCGAATTCGGACCCTCGGTTAGCTCCTTTCGACCCTACATAATCTCTTCTTGTAGGAAGATTCCTTATAGGAAGATATTTTGTTGGAGATGATGTTTTCTATATTTTGTTAGTGTAAGAGCATGGCACTCATGCCCTATGGGAGTCTCTCACACTCAAGAAGTAGATGAAAAGTAGGTTCAAGGGCCCTTCAAAAATGCCTCCGTTGACTCTCAATCCTAGCGTGTTAAGAAATGGCCTTTCAAGTCACAATTTAGTTCATTATATCCCCACTCTTTGCTTGTGATTGGTCTATTGATTATTTGAAGTACACTTTTGATGTGTGATACACATGCAAGGGTGGGAGAAGGTAAGTGCAAAGGCTCTTCAAATACAGATGAATGATTTCAGCCAACCAAGCTCTAGCGTGCAATCTGTTCATGGGTGTGAATGCTCTAAATGGTTACATTATTCGAAGATGCTACTTTGAAGTGTTGCTTCAAAAAACAAGATTCAAGTCCGGGATGTGTGCTATTCATTAACCCTTAAGCATTTACCCGGTCAAACCTCATCAACACTCTACATTTCAAAATATGTATTATGATTTTTTGATATTTTTCCCACATAGAGTATTGTTGAAGCTATTTATCCTTATTTACTTGTAATTATTTAAATATAAAAATATTTATAAGATTTTTCTATGATTTTTTTTCTTGTAAAAATCATAATAATTACAAATATGCTCAGAATAACTAGTATGAAATTTTTAGAGAAAATGTAAATGATAGTGATGAACAACAAAGTGTAGGTGGTATGCTTCTTAAGCCGACATATAAAGAAATTTGGTAGATAAACTTTTTCTACATTGCATATTGGAATTTTAGCTTTTTGAGCTTAAAAGTGCTACAAGCAATGCAATTTCAAAAAATTTAAAGAACGGTAAATTGGACTAAAACTTAGATGATAACCCCCACATTTTTTTTCATATTTTTTACTAATGGTTTTCAATTAATCAGGATTGCGAGGTAATCTTTTGAAATTCAGGTATAAATCCCAAATGAACAAAAATTAATTTAAAAGAATTGTTATTATTTTGGAATAATATTCATTATGAGATGGTATAATTTCCATTATTTGATTTGGAAACTCATTCTTAAGGTGTGACCTTTTGAACTAAATATAAAACTTGACATAAACTAAGTTTTTCATGTGAAAATAGATCACAATATCTTATTTGAATGATTCATAATGAACAAATGGTAATCAAATAGCACAAGAACCCCAAAATAATCTTTTATGACTGTAGTATTGTACGAGATGTAATGAAGAGAAGGCTTACAATTTGTTAAGCGTCCATTAAATGGACGTAGGCGCGTCAGAGAGTTAAATGACTTTCCCAGTCCTATAGGCGTGATTGTATTTAGAGAGAATTGTGCTTGAAACTTCTATTCCGTTTCATGAAATTAGGTTTTATGAATGTCAAACAAAGCACCTTTGAAGGATCTATATTTCTTTGGAATAGAACCAAAGTATATTAGAAATATAATCATCCTTAAAATGAAGTTAAAAATGATTTTGGGTGAGGTATTGGGCAATGGCATGATATGGGTTACAAAAAGGAACGTCTCCCTAAAACACTGTCATTTTGTGACTATACAACTTGGGCTAGAAATTACACATTCTTTATTTACATGAATTTTATGACAAATTCATGAGAAAGTTGTAATGCTCCATCCAAAATACTATTGAGTAGGAAAAATTGAATAGTTTTGATATTCCTTTTCATTCTTTTGTTGTCAAATCTGGAACTATCTCAGTTCCGGATTTGAGGCAAAAGGAACAATCCGGAATACCAACTTATAAAGAAATTGTTTGTAAACATGAAAATTAGTTGAAACAATGTTTGAGCCATATCCTTGTTTAATTTTAACTCTTAATTTGATGTATTACTATATTTCCTTATTTATGAGAACTTTTAGAAATCACATATTTTTACACAATTTAAAAGGACTGTGATTTCATAACATCTTCCTCCTAAAACCATATGGTATACTTAAATACAAACTTAATAAGGCGCATGCCTAATTGTTTTAATAAAAAACCTCATATATGTAGTCTTTTCACTACTATAATGCGGATAGTTGCTGAATATGTTAAATTAAGAAAAAAATCAATTTTTGAATTTGACCTATCTAGCATATAATTGTGAGGTACCAACATGCATTCTATAACACCATGTAATTTTTATAATTTTCCAACATTTTTTTCATTTCCGGAAGGACATTTTTCTAAAGTCCGGAGAGTCCGGGAAGTGATACCCATATTGTGCTTGTACCCTATTGAGAAAGTATATGTACTTCCAAGTTTAAACCTATTCCCATAATCGTTGATCCTATAGCATAACATTCTTGACCCTACATAATCTTCCCTTGCAGGATATTTTGCAATGTGTTATTAAGATACTTCATTGGAGATGATTTTTCTACTTAAGTTAGCATAAATGGCTATGTCATTGGAAAAAGCTACTTTGCATTCCTGCTTAAAAAAACAAAGTTAAAGTCTAGACATTGTGAGGAAGTTACTTGGTAATTTTAAACTGGACTCAATTTTTGTTTTAAGTGACCATTTAAGTCACAAGGGACCAGTTTAAATGAACAAAATTTCTACTAGTGAAAACAAAAGAACAACATAAACAACTTGTTAAATATTGGAAAAAAATGTGGAACCATAAAGTAAAACTGCAAATATAAGGAGGGCTTCAAACTATGGGTGAAATGGTGCAAACTACTACTATTATATATGTATATACATTTATATGTGTATGTATGTATATTCACACAAAATCTCTCCTTTACATGCACCTATTACTAAAAAACTGAAAATATTTTGTTACATCTTGAAATGATTTTGGTCTATTTGTACTTTAAAATTATTATAATTTCAAGATAAGAACCAAGTCTTTCAACACATTGGTAAGATGGTGGCCAAATTATAATTGTATTGATTATTTTACACCTTCATGCTGTCATCTCCTACTTGATTTTCAAAATGTGCCAATCTATATCGAAGATGGAGATATTCCTTTTCAATACTTGTACAAACTTTTCATACTGAAGACATCCTCCAATTATTGTCTAATTATTTACGAAACACAAACTGACCTTAGCGTAGGTTATAGAAAATAACTTATCATCCACACGTGCATAGCGATACAGTATCTCAGTCTCACGTGTTTGCTCCCTCCATGCATTCGCCGCAGTATATATTGACATCACAAGCAGCACAGGGAATTCAGGGTAATTTTCAATACCATGACTAATTCACACATGTCCGTATGTGTTACCGATTGTGATACCGTATGTGTTACCCAACCTTTTACACAGGCTGAATGCTTCCTCGTGCATTGCACTTCCGGAGGCGGCTAATTAACACAGGTTTGAAGACAACATCCACACTATCTTTTCCAGCTCTCAATCTCAGTGTCTCCGCCTTCACAGGGAACCTTGACCGATTCACTGTCAAGTAAATGGCACAAGAATGATGGTGAATTCGTGGTGAAAACTTGCTAACTTGAGCAACCATTTCAATTCAGCAAGTGTTCACCACGGATTCACCATTATTCTTGTACCATTTACTACCTAGTGAATGTGTCAAGGTGCCCTGTGCTTCCATTACCGAAGTTCCATTTCAGTTCAATCCCGAAAAACTCATTCAGTCACCATGACTTGTTCACTCTACGAGAGGGTAATCCAGAGCAACCCCGACTGGTTTAGCATCCTGGAGACAACGGTGTCGCATGCTGCTAGTGGGGGCACCTGCACAAGGGTGGATGGTGAGCAGAGGCTGACCATGGGCCGAAAGGGGACCTCCAGCATGCTGCGCTCAGGGATGCGCTTCAAGAACCCGCATGGCGAATTCTTCCTGGTGGCGCTTGGCATCTACAAGTACATCCAAGCGGTGGTGCGACATTGTGGTAATACACACGAAGCCGTTCAACGCTAACATGCAGATCCACCCCTTAAGCACACATTTAATTGAGGACCTATCTCTATTGAGATACAACGGTTGCAAACCAACCATTTTGAAAATTCATAATTCAGTTACATGAATCATTCACCAAAAAAATTCCATTTTCTTGTAGAATCAATATAAATATTCAATTTCAAATGCTATACAAATAAATTCTTGTGTCCCAAGTTTGCTAAATTGCTCAATTTCACGGTTTAGGTGCCTACCTAACTATCCATCTGTAAAAACCTAAATTCTATCGATCTCAAGATGCTACTACTTCTTGTAATCACATCTAATTACGCCCATGCTTGTGTCCATGATGTTTTCCTTGCTTGTGTACTTTGCTTGCTTCATGATGCTCATACAAACCATACCCTCCAAGTCCCAGAGCTGCAGCCTCCCCCACTTGCATTTCAACATGGTGTCGATGTGCATTAGCAGGATCCACTTTCTCTTGATGCTTCTCGTACTGTAACAACAATGCAACAACAAATGGTCAGATGCTAGCTTGAACTATGTACTCATGCATCTAGAAACAGTCTGGGAAGTTTGCAACATCAGATGAAACTTGTTTGATGATTTCCAAAGCAAAAAGATCAGACTTACAGCGGCAAACGCAAGGGCGCCAACAGCGCCCATCTCAGCGCGGTGCTCGTTTTGCTTCAGCCGGTGCTCCTCCGCTTGCAGGTTGTTGTACTGACCAGGATAGCCACCAGACTGAGACGGCATCACTTGTTGTTGGCCGTATGCAGCTTGTTGCATCGGATTGAAGTTGTAAGTTGGAGCGCCATAGCCACCGTTGGACGATGCCTCCCCGTGGTGACCGTGACGACCGTGACGGCGATGGTCCGACATTATCAAAGTCGAATCGAACTGAGAAGCTAGTAGTAAGAGATTCTCCTGCAGTCACTCGATCTGATCGTGAATGCTCAAACTGTACGCACTTGGGAAACCCTGATCTAAGCCCGTTCCTGAAGCTCGATAGCAATTGCGAACACTGGACTTGAGTCCCCACGTAGCACTCTAGACAATATTAGCTAGTAAGAGGTTCTGTCGATCCTGCAATAAGTCGATCTGATAGTGAATGCTGAAACTGTGTACAATTGAGAAACCCTGGTGGATGATCGAGAGATATTTATATATATGAGGGCTTCCTGTGGACGGCGTGAAGAGGCGTTGGATATGAGACCGAAAGTGGCTTGTGAGTGCAGTAGAGATTGATCGAACACAGCGACGAAAGTAGGGGCAAGAGAGGCAGGTAATGAGATTGTGGGAGACTCTGATGGTGGAGAGGCTCGTCTTAGAAAGTGCTGGTTGAGTGACTGTCGCGTGTGAGGAATTGAAGGACTGGGAAGGGTGGACGCTGCCAGTGAGGTCCAGCCGCGGCAGCTTCTGTTCACGATGGACGCGGAGTAAAGTCGGAGTCGGTGTACGGGGACAGGGTAAGCAGGGTTAGTGCTTGGCTGCCGCTGGGTGCCGCACTGACGCGTTCGACCGGCGACTCCACGGCTGTCGGAAATGCGTCAGCCCTTGATCGCTTAAACTTCGAGAGGCACCACCGAATTGAAAGACGTGTTATAGAATGTTTGATAAATTATCATAGAAATGGAGTTGATACATTAGCAAAAATTGTTAATGTGTCTACAGATGAATGTGTAGATATGTATGGATTTTTCATATTTTTTACAAATAGCTTTTTAACCCTTAACCCCTAACTGCCTAAGCGACCATATATGGTCGCTCAAAAATTTCAGAGTTTAAAAAAAGTTCAGCCCACTTTAAATGCCCGTAACCTTTGCAAAAATAACAATTTTTGAGCGTAATTTTTTTTCACTTGTAGATATTGAAACTGAGCATCTTTTCCAAAAAGAAATTTTGAAAAGACTTTTACCAATTTTCCTCTAAAGCCCTCAAAGTGACACCATCTCAAATTGTCACAATTTTGAAAATCTGCCCGGAATAGAATCTTTAAGTTTTCTACCAAATAAGATTAGTTCTAACATGAACAAGGTAACCACCATATAAAACCAATGTTTTTGACCTATCATACTTGATTCCAAGTCAAAATGATTAAACTTGTAGTTTTTATGAATTTTCAAAGAAAATTCTTATAAATTGATTATTAAATAATTCATAGCATTTTTCCAAAATTTAATCGTATGGATGTTGTCTTACTGTTGTGTTCTACACATGTTAAAAAATTGAAGCTCATAAAAGTTGAGTAAGATGGACATTATGACACATCTAGCATTTCAAGAAAACCCTTGGGCACTTAGGGGTTAAACGTACCACTCCTTTGTAGGAAAGTCAAACTACACAATTTAGCCTTCAAGATTTATCAAAATACATTTTGTAATATTTTTCATGCATGGAATTGAATGTTTCCTATCAGTCTTGAAATTTTCAGATTTTTTTATATTTAATACGGCCTTTTTAACAAATTTTTAAGCCGAATACTTCAAAAAATAAATTTTATTACAAAAAATCTTTAAAAAATTAATATTTTTTGGAGAGCAGGTACAAATTACAATGGAGAATCACATGATATGTTTTCCATAGAAATTTTTTATTTAAATTTTGATATTCGAAAGGTGAACATCCTATGTCAGTAGTGTAATTCAAACCTTGAGCTACAAAGCTTGCACAAGCAATGAAATACTCAATAATTGGAATTTTTACGATTTGAAAAGTGGAGTACAAACTAGACTTAATAAACTTCATTTTCTTAGTTGGGTGTGTTAGCAAAAAAAGTCATCTTCAAGATTATAATTGGGTTTGACCAACAAACATCCAGTAACTGGATGTGTGTACGTTTAGGAGTTAATATATCTTGCAAGGTGACCATTTGAAATTCAGTTAAAAATCCTTAATGAAAAAAAATTAATTTAAAAAGATTCTAATGATTTTGGAATGATATGCACTACGAGATGGTATATGTTTTAGTATTTGATTTTAGTTATTTGGTAAGTCATTGTTATGGTCTCACTTTTTGAACTATGAATGAAACTTGACATTAACCAAGTTTTTAATGTGAGAAAAAAAACACAATGTCTTATTTTGAAGATTCCTTTTGTATAAACGGTAATCAACTAGCACAAGAACTCCAAAGAATTTTTTTATGAATGTAATAGTGTACAAGATATAGTGAGAGAAGGCTTACAATATGTTTAGCGTTCACTACATGAATGTAGGGTTGTCAAAGGGTTAAACGACTTTCCCAGTTTATATAGGCGTAATTGTATTTAGGGAGAATCTTGCTTGTAACTTCTATATATACTGTTCTCGGGGAGGTCACTTCCAAATATTACGTAACAACCTACGAACAAAGATAGTGTCCAAAAAAATCATTGAAGATAATTATTATAATTGATTTACATTAATATAGGATGCTCGCAATTCATTACAAGAATAAAATGAGAATATTCTTAAAACATTACTAAATATGATAAGAATTATTTTTAATTATTAGAGTACTTTTAAATACCCTTTGTTCACACGTGGTATTGAAAAGATACAAAGAGTGACCTCCCCGAGATATTGTTGCATTAAATGGGGTTTTATAAATGTCAACCAAAGCACCTTTGAGGGATCTATATTTCT
This sequence comes from Pohlia nutans, assembly GCA_022496805.1. Classification (NCBI taxonomy): domain Eukaryota; kingdom Viridiplantae; phylum Streptophyta; class Bryopsida; order Bryales; family Mniaceae; genus Pohlia; species Pohlia nutans. The sequence goes on along the minus strand of CM040091.1, from coordinate 11,381,212 downwards.
TTAGAATAGAACCAAAGTATATTAAAAATAGAATCATCCTTAAAATGAAGTTAAAAATGATTTTGGGCGAGGTTTTGAGAAAACATATGTACTTTCAAGGTTAAGCCTATTTCCATAATCCTTGATACTATAGCATAACATTCTTGACCCTACATATTAATCTTACCTTGCAGGATATTTTGCAATGTATTATTAAGATACTTCATTGGAGATGATTTTTCTACTTCAGTTAGCATAAATGGCTACATCATTCGAATAAGCTACTTTGCATTCTTGGGCATAGTTCCAATAAGGGTATCCCTCTTTTTAAATGACAAGTAGGTGAATTTTGCTTATGAATTTCCAGATTTTATTGAATTTGTCCATTTCAATTGACTAAAACAATTTTATTTTAAATTAAAAAATAATCCACACCTTGATGACATTAAATACTTCAATTCAAGTTCAACCTTTTAATTGAATACATAATTACTTTTCATACTTTTATGCTTGTTGGAGTATGTTTCTATAAATGAGCATTTGCAGGCATTGTAGTATTATATATAAATATATTTTACTCCTCAAAGTAATCAATTCAAGTAAGTAGACGCATTTCTAAATGTACTATGTATTTTGAAATTTGTACCAAAATGACATCATTTGATATTTAAAATAAATTTTTTGGATGTTTATTGGTAGTTAAGACAAACATTGATCTTTAAACATAAAATCTCTTTTAAATTTTTTAAAACTTTGCAGTTTTGACATGAATTTTTCTTAAGTACTTCATGAGTGTAGGAAATCAAAACCACATTTGGTTGATGCATTTGCTAATTTTTTATTAACGAGGACATAATCAAAGTTGCTATAGGGGCTCATTTAAGAGTTAAGATGGTTTTTTGGAGTACCCCAAGTGAAACTATGCCCTCTTGCTTAAAAAAACAAAGTTAAAGTTTAGACATTGTGAGGAAGTTACTTGGTAATTTTAAACTCGACTTAATTTTTGTTTTAAGTAACCATTTTAGTCACAAGGGACTAGTTTAAATGAACAGCATTTCTACTAGTGAAAACAAAAGAACAACATAAATAACTTGTTAAATATTGGAAAAAATGTAGAACCATATAGTAAAACTGCAAATGTAAGGATTTCAAACTATGGGTGAAATGGTACAAACTACTACTATTATATATATAGGTAGGTATATGTATGTATGTATGAGTATGTGTATATGTGTGTATGTATGTATATACACAAAATCTCTCCTTTACATGCGCCTATTATTAAAAATATGAAAATATTTTGTTACGCCTTGAAATGATTTTGGTCTAATTGTATTTTAAATTTACTGTTATTCCAAGATAAGAAACAAATCTTTCAACACATTAGTAAGATGGTGGCCAAATAATAATAGTATTGATTATTTCACACCTTCATGTTGTCATCCCCTACTTGCTTTTCGAAAAGTGCCAATCTATATCGATCGAAGATGGAGATATGCCTTTTAAATACTTGTACAAACTTTTCATACTAAAGACATCCTCCAATTTTTGTCTAATTATTTCTCGGGGGGTTTACTTCCAAAAAATTACAAATGGCGTGCAAAAAAATATAGGGTTCAAATAAATCTTGGAAGGTAATTTTTATAAATGAATTACATTAATATAGGATGCTAAAAATTGATTACAAGAATAATTATGAGAATATTCTTGAAATATTACTTATTATAGTAAGAATTACTTTTATTTTTAAGGGTACTTTTAAATACCCTTTTTTCACACATGATACGCAAAATATACGCAAAATATACCAAGAGTCACCTCCCCGAAAATTATTTATGAAGCTGACCTTAATGTAGGGTATGGAAAATAACTTATCACAGTACATATCTGCCTTGATATATCAATCAGTGTGAGTAAATTGACATCATCGGCCGCATGAGGAATTTGGAGTAGTCTGTAATTTCTCCGTAGCACCCACATCTCACGGATCATGCCAGGTCATTAATACAAATCTACCCTCAAGAATCTTGTGCACAGGCCAAGTGAAGCCCTTCAGCAACACAGCATCCACACTTGCTTCTCTATACAGTATCCCAGCATGCATGCCCGATAGTAGGGAATTTGCTACCTCCATGCATTCCCGACAGTATATTGACATCATAAGCCGCACAGAGAAATCAGAGTAATCTTCAATATCATGACTAATTCACACATGTCCGTTTGTGTTACCGATTGTGATACCGTATGTGTTACCGAACCTTTTACACAGGCCGAATGCTTCCTCGTGCACTGCACTTCCGGAGGAGGCTAATTAACACATATTTCAAGACAACATCCACACTATCTTCTCCAGCTCTCAGTCTCAGAGTCTGCGCCTTCCATTACCGAAGTTCCATTTCAGTTCACTTCCGAAAATCTCATGCAGTCACCGTGACTTATTCAATCCACGAGAGCGTCACCCAGAGCAAGCCCGCCGGCTCACTGGTTTAGGATCGTGGAGAAGACGGTGTTGCACGCTGCAAATGGGGGCACCTCCACAGAGGTGGATGGTGAGCAGAGGCTGACCATGGCCCGCAAGGCGACCTCCGGCATGCATGCATGCTACGCTTCAAGAACCCGCATGGCAAATTCTTCCTAGTGGCGCTTGGCATCCACAAGTACAAACGGTGGTGCGACATTGAGGTAGACACGAAGCCGTTCAACACTGGCATGCAGATCCACCCCTTAAGCAAACATTTAATTCAGGACCTATCTCCACTGAGATACAACGGTTGCAAACCAACAGAATAAGCTAGTGGTATGCTCAACTTTCACAATTCACAATTCAGTCCCATGAATCATTCACAAATTTTTCATTTTTATTTTCATGTAGAATCATTATAAATATTCAATTTCAAATCCTATACAAATAAATTCTTGTGTCCCAAGTTTGCTACATTGCTCAATTTCACGGTTTAGGTGTCAACTTAACTGTCCGTATGTCTGTAAAAACCTATAACGCCATATTCGTTATATTGGCCGTTCCCAATTACTTTGTCCGCTCAAATAGTGTGACTTAAGTTCATTTTCTCTCCTTATCAGATTAGTGTGGGTAAAATATAAACAGGATTGGCCAACTTACTGAATATGGCATTCTATATTCTATCTGAAGATGCTACTACTTGTCATCACATCTAATTACGCCCATGCTTGTGTCCATGATGTTTCTCTTGCTTATGTACTTTGCTTGCTTCATGATGCTCATACAAACCATACCCTCCAAGTCCCAGAGCTGCAGCCTCCCCCACTTGCATTTCAACATGGTGTCGATGTGCATTAGCAGGATCCACTTTCTCTTGATGCTTCTCGTACTGTAACAACAATGCAACAACAAATGGTCAGATGCTAGCTTGAACTACTCATGCATCTAGAAACAGTCTGGGAAGTTTGCAACATCAGATGAAACAAGTTTGATGATTTCTAAAGCAAAAGATAACACTTACAGCGGCAAACGCAAGGGCGCCAACAGCGCCCATCTCAGCGCGGTGCTCGTTTTGCTTCAGCCGGTGCTCCTCCGCTTGCAGGTTGTTGTACTGACCAGGATAGCCACCAGACTGAGACGGCATCACTTGTTGTTGGCCGTATGCAGCTTGCTGCATCGGATCGAAGCTGTAAGTTGGAGCGCCATAGCCAGCGTTGGACGATGCGCCCCCGTGGTGACCGTGACGGCGATGGTCCGACATGATCAAATTAAGTTGAATCGAGCTGAGAAGCTAGTAGTAAGTGATTCTCTCGATATATCTTGCAGTAACTCGATCTGATCGTGATAGCTGAAAATATACCCAATTCGGAAATCCTGATCTAAGCCCACTCCTGAAGCTCGATGTCAATTGCGAACACTGGACTCGAGTCTCCACGCACCACTCTACACAGGATTAGCTAGTAAGGGGTTCTCTCGATCCTGCAAGTAAGCCGATCTGATAGTGAATGCTGAAACTGTGTACAATTGAGAAACCCTGGTGTATGAGAGATATATATGAGGGCTCCGTGTGGAAGGCGTGAAGAAGCGTTGGATGTGAAACCGAAAGTGGCTTGTAAGTGCAGTAGAGATTGATCGAACACAGCGACGAATTCGAAGGCAGCGGGCAAGAGATGCAGGTAATTCGATTGTTGGGGAGATTCTGATGGTGGAGAGGTTCGTCTGATCGAGAAAGTGCTGGGTGAATGACTGTGGCGTGTGAGGAATTGAAGGACTGGGAAGGGTGGACGCTGCCAGGTCCAGGCGCGGCAGCTTCTGTTCACGATGGACGCGCAGTAAAGTCAGCGTCGGTGTTCGGGGATCGGATATCAGAGGTTAGTTGCTTGGCTGCCGCTGGGTGCCGCACTGACGCGTTTGAGCGGGGACTCCGCGCTTGTACCCAGGGCTGATTTTTCACAAAGTTCTAGCCCGTCCACGTCCAAAAACCTTGAATTGAAAGGCAAAAAAAATTGCAACCCGTCCCAAAACCGGTGATTTTAAAATCAACCCGTCTATGGAAAGGTTGAAAAAAAAATAACCCGTCCCAAAACCGGTTGCAAATTGAAAATACCCGTCTCATAATGTTTAGAAAAAATTAATTAATTTTTTTTTGAAAGTTTAGATGCTTTGATGCGCATTTCATGTGCAAATATTCCAGTTGAAAACATCAATTGGAATGTAGTGATGCTTGTTTGGAGAAACATGAAGGATAGGAGAATTCATCCACTTGTTTGAAGGGTAAGCTCTTTTTTTTTTATAAAATTTTGAACATGCTTATATAAAATATTAATTACCGGTATTCAATTTCTAAGTGTACCTTCAATTATAATCTTTGACATTGTGTTACAAAGGTTCTAAATATTGTAGTTGATGAATCATTGTGTGCAGGTGAATCGAGCTCTTGAAGATTGGTATTTTGATTAGGTATTAGTGGTTTGACTCCATTATGCTTACATTCACATGTCATATATGACATAATGTAATTGATATTTGCACCATTTATTTTTTTGGGAAATTTTACATAAAATAAAACAAAATTTTAGAACCCGTCCAAAGGGAATTTAACCCGTCCAAAAACCGGTTCATTTTTTTAGAACCCGTCCACTGAAAATGTTTTTTTTTTCTGAGCATGTCCTTGGACATGTTAGGGACCTTGTGAAAAATCACCACTGCTTGTACCGATTAGGAGGTACGTGAATACTGTTCACATCGACTTCAGAATATCCTTTTGGACCCTACAGAATCTCTTCCTTGTAGGAAGTTATTTTGTTGTGGATGATCTTTTCTATATTTTGTTAGTGTAAATGGTTATATCATTGGATGATGTTACTTTGAAGTGTTGCTTTGAAAAGCAAGATTCAAGTAGTGGAAGGTGTGCTATTTATTGACCCTCACATTTCAAAATATATATTATAATTTTCGAGGTATTTTTCTCTCATAAGGTATTGTTGAAATGGTTTACCCTTTTTTTAGTAATTTATAAACTATAAAAAAATTATAAGCTTTTTCAATGATTTTCTCTTGTAAAAATCAAATCAACCAAAGACATGGTGACTCGGGGAAGTCATTTAGTGTAAATTTTGGGTATACATGAGCAAACAAAGGGTATTTAATGGGGGGCTATGAAATAATTGGAATATTCCACTATTTATAGTATATTTAGGGTATATTCAAGATATATTCTAAAAATATTCATAAAATATTCTTATGTTGGTTTTAAAATACACTATATTATTTGTAAAATTTATAATTTTTTATCTTAAATGAATAAAAGACACCTTTTATTTTTTCTCTCATTGTTATCTAAATTATTGACAATGACTTCCCCGGGTTTGGTGATTGCTGTGCTGAAGAAGATGAAGCCAACTAAAATTGAGACATTATAACAACATTTAATACCCCATCAATTGTTTACCTCAAGATTATTTATAGAGGATTTACTACAAGCAAATTGGGATCCATGATACTTTTGATATTTTCTTTATTAAATAGCCTTAATTACTCCACTGAACATTTCATCATTCTCAATAGAGGATTCGAAGTTACTTCCATTTCATCGTTTTCAATGAACTTTGAGGTTTGGGATTCAATAGCTTGATGCCAAATGAATTATTCAACCATAAAAGATCATGATTCAAGTCATGAAATAAAACTTATATAGGAATATGAAATAGTTGGAAGAGCATTGGTGATTATACGTAATGAATTTAATGCAACAGAAGTGAAATGATGGTAGGCGCTTCTTCAAGTACCTAGCTCCTCGTTAGTGGCATATATAGTTACGTAGCAACTCTATGATCATCATTTAGGTAATAACATGTAGATGGTCCTATGATTATGAAAATAACCTCATGGAAAAATCTATTGAGTTGATAGGCAAAGTAGGTTACTTCATGGAGTTGAATTTATCACCTAAGAATCATTTGTCATACCATCACATACTATTAATTTTGAATGTGTTCACCATATTTTAATTTTGAAGTTATGATAGTCTTCATTCTAATCAGTGTTATTTTTTAAACTAATTTAAACTATAAATTTTTAAGGTTGAAAGATTGCTCCACAAAACTTTTGGAAGGACTCAAAAGCAACAGCTATCTCCCACCACAATGCATAATTTCAAACAATGTAACAATATTTATTTAGTGTTGACTACATGCAATGGAATGAAGAGTTGTAGTGATGAAACACTAGCAATTCAATCACTTCAAATTTGACCTCGTCATCTTCTTAATCTCTAAATGTTGCTTAGACAAATATTTGGCTTATGAATGTAATTCACTATTCAATTCCAACTCTACATGGACAATTTTCATCCAATTCTTTTTGTGAAGGATTTTTGTTGGTCATGCCACCTCTTCAAGCTAAATTCAAATTCTTCAAGCTATTTTTGGATTTTATACGGGTTCCCAACTACAAAAAGAGTCAAAAAAATAGTTCACCGTGTAGTGTATTTTGGATTTTGTATTTCTACATAAACAAAATTTAGGCTATGAAGATGAGTTTTATTGCATTTGAGTCTAACTTAAAAGTTGAAATTTACCAAGTCTAGTTTTTACTCCACTTTGAATTTATGGAAAAATTTGAAAAGTGAGTGTTTTATTGGAGTTACAAGTTTGACATGTATTTCCATGGTGTAGGGAAAATTTTCTAAATCTAGATATACAGATAATTTTCATTTTCTATAATGTTCTTCATTGTTATTTACACCTTTGATAAAAGATTGGAATTTTGAGTACATTTTGTAATTGGTATGAATTTTCTTTCAAATCACTTCAAAAAACATCGTACTTTCGAATTTTCACCAATTCTTTTGAAAATTTCATGATTTGTAGTAGACACATGGCTTCATCTATTAGAAATATAGAATGTAATTCTTGTAATATTTATAGCAGCAGAATTGAGTGTGACGGGTAAAGCATGATTCTATGGTCATAGTCCCTAAGCAATTTGGGATTAAAGCATCCCCGACACTGTAGCAAAACTTCATCAACAATATAAAATTTGGACATTGGATTTAGAGAGTAGGTCACTTGTTCACCTCACACCTGCAATAACTAAACATACTTCCAATTAAAACCAAATATCATGACTAGTGACTATACAAAAGCAAAAAAGTAAGATATCATTTATTATAAGAACTTCCTAATTGTAACAAAATGAATAAATTTAAGAAAAAAGGATTAAAAAATTGGAGGAAATATTGACCTCACCAAAATTTGTTTATTTGAAAAGACAACAAGAATTCAAAAATACATAATAATATAATAGAGCAATTCATGAAGTCTCCCTTTTGGAATTGGATCAAATGAACATTTTTTTAATGAGATCTAGATCTTACCTTCTACAACAAGTCGTACCATTAATAGATGGCGGTTCTCTCATTAAGAGCCATGCCTAAAATTTTAATTCTTCCCATTTTTGTAAGTCCCCATGGTAATTAACTTGTTGGAAGTTGACACTACCCATGTTCGCAACCATGCTGATGAACACCAGGGTCTCATATGCAATTCCTTTCCCTGTGAGTGTCACTTTTCCACCGAGCCTCAAGAGTTGACACGTGTTAAACTTTCCTTTTACAAGCAGGTGAGTCAACATTAAACTGGTGAATAAGCAGCTTTAAGACTCACTGGCAAAAGTGAGACTCACAGGGAAATCACACAGGGAATCGCATATGAGACCCTGGTAGAAGACAGTGACTATGGATCACGTAACGTAGTAACCTACTAATTATGGAAAAGGGGGACTTCATGAACTACTCTATTATGATAAGATGCAATATAAAATGCAACTAAGAGGGATATTTTGAACTTGATGTATGAATAAAAGTTGTACATTATAAATTTTAGATTCAATCCGTATGCAATTGGTATCACGAATATTTTTTTATAAAATTTGAGACTTGAAATTCAAAATTTGTAATTCAATTACGAATAAGATATTTACAATCTATGAATTAATTTTTTTGTAATGGGTTGAAATGTAATATTCCAAGTATAGTGAGTTTTGGAGATTTTTTGGTTGCTTGATTTTATGAGTTAATTTTTTCAAGAGCGAATTTAACCTAAAATCTTAGAATTTTTTGATGAATCACTGCAACTTGACATGAGGCATAAAATTTTCACAAATCATCCCCTTTCTAATTGGATCACACATGAATGAAGCTATGTTGCCATAAAATTTCTTAGTATTTTTTCCCCTTGCAAAAAATGCATGACGGACTATAAAATGTAGATGAAATCTATACATCCTCCAAAAAATGGACAGTTGAACAGTTAAGGGTTGAATTAGGTATCTCCCATTCTTGCTTTAAAATTTTTCCACATTTAAAAGGAATATCTTCATCTTCAGTCTAGATTGGCACATTTTGCAAAGCAAGTGTGGTTTGACAGCATGAATGTGTAAAATAATCGTTTTGCACCCATAACCCTTTGTCTAGTGGACACCGGCTCATTGTCAAAACGAGCAAACATTTTATTCACACCGGCCTCGTAATAGGTCTGAAGTTTCTATCTATCTGTGAAATAATCAATACTATTGTTATTTTGCCACCATCCTACCAATATGTTGAAAAAATTGGTTCTTATATAAATATAATAGTAAATTTTAAAAATAATTAGATCAAATCATTTCAAAATGTAAAAAAATATTTTCATTTTTTTTTAATAATAGTTGTATGTAAAGGAGGGATTTTGTGTATATACATACATACAAACATATACACACATATACATGTATAATATTAATAGTTTGCACCATAATTTCTTCCATAGTTTGAGGTTTTCCTTACATTGGCAGTTTTACTTTATAGTTCTATATTTCTTTCCAATACTTAACAAGAAGTTATTATTATTATTATTATTATTATTATTATTATTATTATTGTTATTATTATTTTGACTAGTGGAAGTGTCGTCCGTTTAAATTGGTTCCTTGCAACGTAAATGGTTACTTAGGATAAAAATTGATTTTAGTTTAAAATTATCAACTTCATAACAATGTTTAGACTTTAACCTTATTTTTCAAAGCAACAATGAAAACTAGCTTCTTCCAATGACACAGCCATGTATGCTAACTCAAGCAGAAAAATCATCTCCAATGAATTATCTTAACAATATAGTGTGTAGTTTCCTGCAAGGTAAGATTATGTAGGGTCAAGAATGTTATGCTGTAGAATCAAGGTTGGATTATGGAAATAGGTTTAATCTTAAAAGTACATATGTTTTCCCAATACCACACTCAAAATAATTTTTAACTCCATTGTAAGCATGATTCTCTTTCTAATATATTTTGTATCTATTTTGAAAAAATATAGATCCATCAAAGGTGCTTTGTTTGACATTATAAAACCCCATTTCATGTACCGGTATAGAAGTTACAAACAAGATTCTCTTTAAATACTATCATGCCTTCGGGCAAGCAAAGTCCTTTAACCCTTTAACGCACCTACATGTAATCAACGTTGAACAAATTGTAAGCCTTCTCTTTACTACATCTTATAGAATATTACATCCATCCAAATTTTTCTTGGTTCTTGTGCTACTGACTACCATTTGTACACTATGGATCTTCAAACTAAGACATTGTGATTTTTTTTCACATGAAAAAATTGGTTTTTGTCAAATTTCATTCTTACTTCAAAAAGTGAAACCTTAACAATGAATTTCTAAAATAAGTAGAATCAAATAATGGAAATTATACCATCTTATAGTGCATATTATTCCAAATTCATTAGAATTTATTTTAATTCTTTTGTTCATTTGGAATTTTTAAGAAAATTCCAACAAAATACCTTGCAAAAAAAATTCGAGTGACGACGAAAGTCGGAGCTGGTTTAGCATACATTGGATGGTAGGTTCGTCGTTATGACAATTCCATTTCGTCACCATGACCATTCCATTTCGTTTCGTCTCCATGACTGTTCCGGCTACGGGCTACCTCTAGGACAGTTCCATCGGTTCACAGCCTGTTCACATTCCAACCCGGGGCACGCGTGCTCGTTTCGACGTTTTCTTTGTCTCGTAGGGTCTTCTCGTCGTGCAGATCTCTCAGTGGCGTGGCAGCGATGGCGAGGGGACTGTGCTCTTGCTACTGTTGGCGTCCTCTCCATCATCAACGGGACCCGAATCTTCTGGGTTGCAAAACCCCAGCAATGGACACAACGGTGCAGCAACTCCGTCGAAGTCAAGTGTCGATGACTGGGAGATTGACATTAATCAGCTCAAATGCAACAAGAAAGTGGCAAGTGGCTCTTTTGGCGATTTCTAAGCGAGCGTCTCTTCCATTCTTTAACCCTCATCTCTTAGCATTTTTGAGTCAAATCATATGAGTATTTTCTTTTCTCCAACAATTCAATGTTTTTTTTGCATCAACACATCCAATGCTCTTCATTGATATAAAATCTGTCCCCACGGAAATTCCCTTTTTTACAATATGATCGTGAATTATCTTGGTCCTTTAGGGTTTAACGATTGACAAACAGTGTAACAAGCCGATGGCCGCTCCACCAGCCGTCGGAACGTAACACTCGCAGTTTCTGGAAACCCTAAGTCGGTTCAGCCATCTCAATCAAAGAGTGTGGCTGGTGGCTACCCCTCTGGTTCTGCTCGATGCATCTGGAGATCTGGCAAAGAAGAAAACTTTTCCAGCCATTTTCAGTCTTTACAAGCAGGTACATTCTTGCTCATAAATCTCTCTTATGTGCCATATCTGAGAAAGAGGTTCTTCCACTGATGCATGTACTTTTGACCTAATTAATTACTATACTTGATCATGGCTGATCAAGACTTAAGACCCGTGATCATGAAATTTTCATTTGAACACAGGGCTAGTTTATACTGTAGGTTTCTTCTTCCCTAGGGTTTGTGATTTATGAGCGTCTTTGAAGAGCAGGTATTAAGGTTATTCTGTTTATGTTCCAATGGAAAGAGCTTGATCTCATCGACCTATGGTTTTTATAAATACACCCGAGTTCTCTATACTGAGATTTCATATGCATGTGGTTTGATCTTATTCCATTCTTGATCGTCTTCTCTCATCTCATATTCAAATAGATTTGCGATTGTTGAATTTTCATTCAATGGGCTAGTTTAGACTAAAGAGGACCCTATCAACATATTGTAGGTTTCTTCTTCCGTAGGGTTTGTGATTTTTGAGCGTCTTTGAAGAGCACGTATTAAGGTCATTCTGCATATGGTCTAATGAAAAGGGCTTGATCTCATTGATTTTCATAAATGCACCAGAGTTCTCTGCACTAAGATTTCATATGCATGTAGGTTTGACCTAATTCCTTCCCGTGATCTGTGAGGTTTTGTGACCATTATTGAAGTGATGTATTCTTAGAGTTTTACATTTTACACATTCAATTAGACCCGCAAATTCGCTATTTACGTAATGAAACACGCAATTCGCTATTTACGCACTTGGCCATATAATCATGCACTTGGCCCCCGGGCGCACTAAAATTTCAAATCCCAAAAAATTGCAAAAAAAATTAGGCAATTTTTTTTCCCAGCAGTTCCCTTCTAATAAGGATAAATTGCAAATTCATGGAGATTTTCGACGGGGGATTTCCTTTAAAGAATTTGTATTTGCATTTTCTATATGTCAAATTTTTGTTCTATACGCAACAAAATTATCCTGTGATATTCATTCTGCACATACTATGCGATAGGTACGAAAGTAGGAATTCTGAATCCCTTATTTGTGCACGCATCTTACATAATCATACAAGCACATTGTATGCATTTAGATATGGGCTACAAACATACACATAAGATTTAATTATTCTTTGTATTATATAAAAATCGTGTACTCGTTCACGTTTTATAATAATAGTACACACTTTTCCCTTCAATACCTCGACATCTAATACAGAAAACCATATACTGTATAACATATACAATTCTATTCTAGTAAACATCTAGCTCGTTCTGCATCCTCTCGTCATCCATGCCTTCCACCTGTAATGCAATATATTCAAGTATGTGTGGCTTTGCTTCATTGGGAATAGTTACTTGGTTCTCAGTTCGAACTCCTTGTATAGAAATGAACTTCACCTTTAAATGTCCACTTCTCGTTCTTGCTGGTACATCTCTCCATGAAAATATAGCAGCTTCTTTGTCCACCCAACCATGTCTCTCACCAGATGGCTCCCAAGATGCTTCCATGCAGTTCCTGTATCGTTGTGGCTCAGAACCTGCTTCATCCGTCACACCTCGCCTCATAATAGGCCAATACCATATCACCTTCCCCAAATCACCTTGTCCATTTGCCTTGTCCAAATTCCACCACCTTCCCCACATAGAATGGTACTCCAGCCCTTACTACTTTCCGCTCTATTAATAAAGCCACGAACTGTCCAATCTCTAAGTCCCTCGCTGGATTGAAAACTGGAAACGGATCATCTATTGCCTCCAGGGTAGCTGTAGATGATGCTTGGCCCACGACTTCCGTCCCTGTTCCTCTAGGCATTCTCGTTACCGCTGCAGTAGATAGTCTGCCCTTTCGAGGTCCGAAGTACCCTTGAGGCTCTGGGTTCGGTATTGTTGCCATGATCGAGTCCACAACCGCATTCGTATTACTTGTTGTATTGGAGTCAACGTCATCTGTTGTTGTTTCTACCGTGGCATCGTCTCCTGTTGCGTTCACATGTGCTTCGTCAGGCCAGAACGGTAGCTTTGCATTCTCACTTCTATCTTGCAGAGGAAAATTCTTCAAATACTTGATCAACCACCGCGCTTCCTCTATTGCCTGTAAGTTCTCCTCCACGTGTTGTATTCTTTCCACACACTTCTCCTTGTATGCAATGAATTCCCCCAAGGCTTTCAACTCCCTGTCGTCCGCACCAAACAACTCTGCAAGATTTGGCTTCTCCTCTCTTGTAGGTAGAGACCACAGACACAAGTGTCCCTCCGTAGGACCCCATACATCCTTGCTGTAATGCTTGAACTGCACTCGGGGCGCACCATTCTCCGTGTAAAATCTCATTTGATGCGGAAATGTTATGCCCGTCAGTGTATCACCTCCCGTTAGCAAATGCGGCGTAATGAATGCCTTCCAATCCCTCACGTTCTCCAAATGCCGAGCGCTCACGAATGACTCTGTATACGACGTTCCTTTTTCCACCAACTGCAATAGTTGCTTCAGAGAATCGATGTTTGATCTCTTCAACGTATGAGATATAATGCTAAACCGCTGATCGATGTCCTCGTGAGTGTGTCCTACTATAAGAAAACATAGCTGTACTTCTTGGAAGTAGCCCATTCCAACCAGGACAGCACAGAGGGCAAACATGTAGATGTTATTGTTCTCTCGGGTTGTGTTGTCTGCTTGGATTCGCAACGTAGGAGGCAGCGCACCCTTCCTTCGTCTCACGTCATCTATGACATGCATCACTGTTGTAATGACTTGGTTGCTATCATGCTTGTGGTGCGAGTCTATCCACACGTCTGCGTACAATCCAATTCCATGTACGAGGACTCCACACAAGTGAGTTTTCACAAACCGCGACTCAATGTTCTTCACCGTTTGCCTCATCTTTGGAATCATGGTGGTGTTCTGGTCCATGCCGTCGACTATTAGGCACATATAGAGGTCAGGGTTTATTATAGCTGACCTTTTCAATAACCAGTAATCACGTCGTTCCTCCATTTGGTGGCGGATGTGGATGAGAAACAAATTCTTAATCTGCACCTTCGCCACCGTGTTGTTCGTTGCTTCCATCCTACACTTATACTCCCAACAATGGAAGCACTTCGAAAACCTTGAAAACGGTGGAATTTGCACGTGCGGGAACTCCACCCTCCATAGCTTTCGGAACGAACTTATCGACAACGGTTCCCCATCATGTATCCGCTTCACCTCCTCGTTCACATAATTGAACATGTCCACTTTCGTCGTGTTCATTGGCAGCAGCACTAGTGCCAATACCGAGTTATCACTCTTCCGTCGTACTTGACGATGCGGTTGTGTGCACCCCGTTTCATCTACAAATGTAGAAAAACATTCACGGGCCACAGACACTTTCGCCCCTTCTCTAATTTTGCAAACGTTTTCATGGACAGCTGCGATCCTCCCATACACTTGTTGAGATTGTTTCAATTCCTTGAAACGTCTCTGCGAGTAACCCAATGCTGCAGCGTAACACCCATTACATACCGGCAAGCCATCCAACTTCGTATCATATTTGTTTCGCCTTTGTCCCTCAGTAATTGTGTAAAAAGCGTTTAGCGTCTGCAAAATCCAAGTCGCTCTCACTTCATACTTCTGCGCCCACGCCATGTACCGTTGTTCCAAAATGTACTTCTCATTCACATCCCTCAAACAATTACGTTTGCACCCCCCGTCTTTGTTTTGCAGATCTAACGCTTGCCAATGTCACTTTCTCCATTCGTGGCTCGCCCTTCTCACGTGGTTTAGGAACTCTGCTCTTTCGATTCACCATAGAGTACGTCCTGCTCGGTCCCTCTGGAGCTAAACCTTCTACATGTGGAAGATTCCCTACGCTAGATTGTGATCCTTGCGTCATTGGAGATGACCCCTCTCGAATGCCCGACTGAACTGGCGTGGCAAATTACATATCCGTACGATTGGAATCTCCATCATCCTCATGGAAATCATACTGGGCCAGTGCCGCTGTAGAGAACGAGAAATTTTGTCCCCTACCAAATGAAGGTGGAGGCTGTTCATTGCTTTGGACAACCCGCAACAGTGACCTCTGCCAACGTATGACTACGTCCAAACATTGTCCAAGATGTTCCCCGACTACCTCTCCAGTCCAGAACATTTCGTCTACGACAAGTGAGACACGTACAGCAACTTCACATGGAAACAATTTCACCTGATTCAGCTCCATCCCACGTTTGAAAGAACTATCAACCACTCCGAATCCCACAACGCTTCCTCCAGTCCATAGTAGTTGTACCGTCTCATTCCTCTGTTGTGTCTCCATCTGAGTACAGTGTGTTCGTACCTCTTGGAACAAACTCATGCGAACGGGACGCCCAGTGGGTTGCTCTCCTACACTAGGTCCCGGTCTGTCCACACCTCCTACAACGTTTTGTAAAGTAACAGGGCTTCCAAAGGCACTCGAATCCATCGTCATCCGTATCTCTGTTCACCACATTTACAATCTGTACTCAATATAACAAACATTTATAATAGCTTATCGATAACGCTGCTCTTAACTACGATCTATACATAAAGTACAATTGTTTTGTTATGTTTTCTTTGTTTGAAACGGTGAGAACTCTTAATCCGAGTGTCCCCGGGTTTGACCCCAGGCCCCATGCGGTCTTAGTGATGTCCCTCGGGGCCCAAATGCTAATTCAGTCCACTTGAGGGCCCCAAACAGGGCCCCCAAGTGTTCTAGGAGCCCCCGTGGGGCCCCCGGGGTTGACCCATAGCGACATGCGCTCCTAGCGGTACCCCTCAGGGCCCAAATGGCAATTCAGCCCACTAGGGGGCCCCAAACAGGGCCCCCAAGTGTTCTAGGAGCCCCCGTGGGGCCCCCGGGGTTGACCCATAGCGACATGCGCTCCTAGCGGTACCCCTTAGGGCCCAAATGGCAATTCAGCCCACTAGGGGGCCCCAAACGGCGTCCCCAAGTGTTCTGGGAGCCCCCGTGGGGCCCCCGTGGTTGACCCCTAGCCCCATGCGGTCCTAGCGGTGCCCATCGGGGCCCAAATGCAAATTCAGCCCACTTGGGGGCCCCAAACGGGGCCCCCAAGTGTTATAGGAGACCCTGTGGGGCCCCCGGGGTTGACACCTAGCGCCATGCGATCCTAGCGGTGCCCCTCGGGGCCCAAATGCAAAATCAGCCCACAACTTCTACTTAAAAATTTGTTAATATGTTGCTTACAATCAATTTTATAAGGAATTTAGAATTCTCACTTTTAAAGTTTAGAATGAAATATTTGAGATAGCATTGGTTAACCTCACCATACGGATGGAATATTCAATTCAAAATCTAAAACTATCATTCATACATCAATCGTAAAATATTATTCCATATAGTACTTTATGATGACTTTCCTCAAATTGTCAAATCTGGAGACACCTTTGTACGTTTAGGAGTTTAAAATGAGCCAACTAGGGAGCCCCAAATAGAAACCCAACTGTTCCTAGGGCTCGTATGGGGCCCCCGTCGAAGTACACTTGCAATTTGCTAGAGTACAAGCCGCTATTGATGACAACATGAATTAAATGTTAACCCCTAAAGTTTCCTTGTGTTTTTGGGAGCTTGAAACCTCAAAACTGCGATTTTCTACCTCTATGTACTCCCGGGGATGTGAACCAAGTTTATTTACTTCTTTTAGAATTCCAACCGTAAGATCTTGTACCAAAGCCTATTCATAGCTACTGTTTAAAAAATTGACCGTTGGATGTTTATCATTTGCAAGATCATAACATCCGAAGTTTGTGCAAAAGTTTTTGGGGGCATTGTTTGGGAGGCATTGTCTCCATAGTGCAAAGGGGGACTTGAAGATTGTTACCCCAAACATTTTTCTCATATTTTTTTCCATGTACATAACTAAGTTGGGTACGCTCATGCAAAATTTTAGAGACTCATTACGCGTTTCAAACCTTCATCCAAATTAATTTCCGGAAGTAGGTATAAGAATGGCAATTTGGTGAAACATGCATCACATTAATTGTATTTGATTTTTGGAAAAAATGAACGGTGATTAGGTACCTCTATGATTTTATAAATTTTAGGCGAAATTATTTTTTTTAAATTTCAAAATCTCAAATTCTGACAAATTTCGAAAGAAATGGATGTGAAATTACAAAAAACTTTGGAGGTTGCTGTTCTTTATTTTGGAGGCTGCCCTTGTCAAGCCAAGAAAATAATCAACATGGGTCACTTAAAATTCTAAGCCTAAATGTGGTGAAGAGCATGTCTCCAAAAAAAAATTGAATAAATGATTATAATAAAAAGTTTTTTTCTGCCCCAGTTGGGCTTGAAACCAAAAATTTCAATAAATTTTTTATAAAACCCGAATTTGACTTTGTAATTTTTACCCCACACACCTTGTATGTATGACCACGCCCACGCCAAATTATAGTCTAAAATTCTTAATTTAGACCTTCCATCTAAGCTGCCCAAAACAGCAAAAAGCCATTTTGGCTTTTAAGGGCCTTTAGGGGTTAATGCAATGGTTTAGGTATAAAGTCTTACCGGGAAGTCCTGGATTCGTTGTAGAAAGCTCCTACACCCCGCTGATCAGTACTCCACTAGTGTTGAATAAATCCTCCCATATATATACCTTTCACAAATCAAAAGGAAATGGAATAGACTGTTAATTCAATAACAACGATGATTTAATCTGTCGATTTTATGAGATAATAGCTTCACGCAAGTTTGAACCGATGAGAAATAGGATGATTTCTGAAATTATTATGCCTCATTTCATGTTCTAGTTATTCATCAAAAACTTCTAAGATTTTAGTTGAAAATGAATCAAAACTGCACTCGAAGAAGGCACCTCATACAATTATGCAACCAAAAGATCTCCACAAATTACTACACTTAGAGATATACATTTCAACCTATCACAATATATTTCATCAATATCCTATTTGTAATGTAACTAAATAGATGCTTGAAATTTATTTTAAAGATTATCTTAAAAAAAAAACGAAAAAACAAAAAAACACCAAAAACAGAAAAAAGCCAAAAAACAAAACACCAAAAAAAACAAAAAAAACCACAAAAACAAAAAAACAAAAGAACTAATAGAAAGAAAGAAACAAAGAATGAAAAGAAATACATAAAAAAACAAAAACACAAAAATTCAGAAAAAATAAAACCAAAAAAACCAGAAAACATAAAAACCTAAAAAAACCACAAAAACAAACAAAAAAAAATAAAAAAAATAAGGAAGAAAACCAAAACCCAAAAAACAAAAAACTGTAATAAAAACACAAAAAACCAAAAAAAAAAAAAAAAAAAACCAAAAAAAGGAAAAAGGAAAAAAGGAAAAAGGAAAGAAGGAAAGAAGGAAAGAAGGAAAAAGGAACAAAGGAAAAAGGAAGGAAAAAAGGAAAATGGAAGAAAAACAAAAAAACAAAAAAAAAACAAAAAAAGGGCCGCTGCGGCCCCGCCAGCTGGCTGGCCGCCGGCTTTGGCTAGCCTGCTGGCCAGCCAAAGCTCGCCAGCTGGCCCGCTCTAAGGGCGGCCAGCCCATTGGGCTGGCCTCCCTTGGAGACACACTCAAATAGAAGAGGGTGCGCGGCCGCGCACCCTCTTTGCCCATTTTTTGGCTTAGGCAAGTTTCCTCCTCCAGCCCTCCATCCCTCTTCCACATTCTGCTTTTTCTATAACATCAAATTGCCTTCAATTTTTCGCAAAAAACTTCAAAAATAC
Source organism: Pohlia nutans (assembly GCA_022496805.1). Lineage (NCBI taxonomy): Eukaryota > Viridiplantae > Streptophyta > Bryopsida > Bryales > Mniaceae > Pohlia > Pohlia nutans. The sequence goes on along the minus strand of CM040091.1, from coordinate 11,362,367 downwards.
CCACTATTTCACTTAAGCTCTCTAACACATACCATGGTCAGCTCTCCATCGTTGTAATGAGAAGAATGAAGGGTTCTTGTGATATATATGAAGAACAACTCACGAAAGCACTTCATTTAAAAAATTCACTCTTTCTCAACTAATTTTCTTTTCATGTTCGTTTCGATTCGTGACAAGAATTTGGAAGGGAGCATTAATTCGTTAGTGGGGGAGTTCCATCTGCACAGTCTATGAGCTTCAACCACGAATTCAAGACTTTGAGGTAAACGTTTCTCCCTAAACCATTATTTTATCGATCAGTTCATGCGCTGAATAGGCATCTAGGCCCGAGGGGCACCGCTAGGATGGCATGGTGCTAGGGGTCAACCCCGGGGGCCCCACGGGAGCTCCTAGAACACTTGGGGGCGCCGTTTGGGGCCCCCAAGTGGGCTGAATTTGCATTTGGTGCCCACGGGGCACGGCTCGGACCACATGGGCCTAGGGGTCAACCCCGGGGGCCCCACGGGGACTCCTAGAACACTTGGGGGCGCCGTTTGGGGCCCCCACGTGGGCTGATTTTGCATTTGGTGCCCACGGGGCACGGTTAGGACCACATGGGCCTAGGGGTCGACCCCGGGGGCCCCACGGGGATTCCTAGAACACTTGGGGGCCCCGTTTGGGGCCCCCAAGTGGGCTGAATTTGCATTTGGTGCCCACGGGGCACGGCTAGGACCACATGGGCCTAGGGGTCGACCCCGGGGGCCCCACGGGGACTCCTAGAACACTTGGGGGCGCCGTTTGGGGCCCCCAAGTGGGCTGAATTTGCATTTGGTGCCCACGGGGCACGGTTAGGACCACATGGACCTAGGGGTCGACCCCGGGGGTCCCACGGGGACTCTTAGAACACTTGCGGGCGCCGTTTGGGGCCCCCAAGTGGGTTGATTTTGCATTTGGTGCCCACGGGGCACGGCTAGGACCACATGGGCCTAGGGGTCGACTCCGGGGGCCCCACGGGGATTCCTAGAACACTTGGGCGCCCCTTTTGGGGCCCTCAAGTGGACTGAATATTTATTTTCGCAACGACGGGGTCTCCGTGGGGACATTGCCATTGTTGGGATTGAATCGTAATATATAATCGCAAGTTTATTTTGAATATCGATGTCTGGATTGCTGATACGCTACTCTTTTTTGCAGGCTTTTAGACTTATTACCATGGCGCCTAATGTGGTATCCGAGTATGGGAAGCATGGTTGGTGGGTTACGAGCGAGGACCCTTTGATGCCCATGCTGTGGATGACTGATTTTCCGGTGATGCCGGGTAGGTTGTGGACAGCACTCGGGAGGGTGATTGGTGTGGTGCTGTGTATTACCTCGTCGCCGAATGGATTTTTTTTCATTCAGGTGGAGAGCGAGGACCCGACTCCGATGAAGTACAGGTTGCTGAGGGAGTTGATAATGGCACCGGTCCCGCACAACCTGCTTGATCGTGTTCCCGCGATGAAGATGGTGCGTTCGTTGCAGAGGGAGTGGGAGGCCATTCCAGAGGAGTTGAGGATGGCACGTGAGGCTTCTGTTATGAAGTGTATGCCATTGGGCCCCGAGCAGATGCTCCGTGCGAGGCGCCGGTTTCTAGAGCATCACGCGTATGGCTTGTTGAGGGAGCGTGCCCCCTTGGAGGCTGCAGTGGAGCAGCCTCCACCTGTTCCGGAGAGTACCGACCCCTTGTATAGGGTGCTTGCGGCTCCTGTCAATGTGGATTGGGTGCCAGTGGCAGAGCGCAGGACAGGACGGCCTACAGTGGGAGCACCGGTGGATGATTTGGTTCCGGAGCCCTATCCTGTACCGCAGGCGTTTGCACCACAGAGGAAGAGGAGGAGGCTACAACGAGTGTCAAGGGCTGTGACACCACCATTGCACGCAGGTGCAGAGGACGAGGCTGATGATATTGATGATGCTTCGTCAGAGGAGGAGATTGTGGAGGGTGCACGTCGAGGCATGACACGGAGGAGGAGGTTGGTGTTTCCGAAGGAGGATGAGCTTTGGGCGGGTTACATTTGGGGAGCGGATGCGATATTTAATGTCCCAGTGCAGAACATCCGTGCAGTGGAGAATCCTGAGACGAACCACCGCGTGTTGACTGGAACGAGGGTGATGGACATGTATCGACGGTTGAGGGGGAAAGACAAAGAGTTGATCAGTCCGTTGACTTTGAGGCCCATCAGATACATTGTGGAGGGTACGGGGTCGCACAGTGAGAGCCGGAGGAGGGAAGTGCCATTCTCGGAGGATAATGCAGTTCGGGAGTTTGAGGCTGCGTATTTGCACTATGCGGAGGCGGTGTCTGGACATGGAGTTCTTGGTTCTAGGGCAAATTGGTTGGAGAACAACATCATTTGGGAGCCAGTGGATGGGCAGCACATTGTTCAGGCTTGCATGGAGGCCAAGATCGAGTGTGATGCGGGGTTACTATCAGAGGAGGAGTACCGTGAGGTGTTTGCAGTACGGAAGGCCAAGTTTGTGGTGTACAAGGATCCGCATTTGTACATCGATGCTTCAGTGAGGATCAATGCCAAGGAGTTCGAGAGACAGTTCTACACCACGATGGTGGAGGACCTCATGAAGCTCCGGGCTATATGGATTGCGTGTGGAAGACCGGATCAGTCAGGGTTGCACGCGTCACGTCACGTCGTGACTGACGCGTCAGCGTCATAACGTCAGGATCCATGCCCCGCGTCCGTCAGGATCGAATATTCCGGACCAGTATTCGTGTCAGGGGGTAAAAAACTTACTGTGCTGGATGGAGTGGATGAACAGCCGTCAACTGGATGAACAGCCCCGTTGGACGGTCCAGCTGGCCGTCTAGCTTGGACGGTCCCGCGGACAGTTTAGGGTTTTGCCGGCGAACGGCTTCTAGGGTTTAGGGTTTAGGGGTTTGCTGCCCGTCGACGACCCATGGTTTAGGGTTTAGGGTTCAGGGTTTAGAGCTTGACGGATCCCTGGACGGCCCGTGGACAATCCAGCCGTCTAGGCGCGCGTGGACAGTCCAGGTGGACGGACCTGCTGGACGGACCTGCTAGACGAGCCACCCTGGACAGACCACCCTGGACGGCCCACTCTGGACGGTCCAGCTAGACGGACCACCCTGGACGGTTTAGAGTTAACGTACTGCGTGCGTGGTTCAGGGGTTAGGGAAACTCGCATAATACACGCACATATATTGGGATATGTATATATGTACACATAGTGAGATTTTAGGGTTTTAGGGTTTAGGGTGACAATACATAGATTTCATTATTCACAATTTTACATCTCACGGGAATATACATTTCAGGTAAACATTATAATATTATTTACATCCAGCCATCCAGGACAGAATCACACGTGAGAAAAAAGTGGTTCAGGTGTACGTGGAAAATTAGGCAATTTACATTAGAAAATGAGAAATTTACAATCTTGGAAAATTTGAACTTCATGGGAAATTTACACTTTTGATTCAGTTGCCCGTGTCCTAGTACCGATCGCGATCTATAAGTTTAGAACTATTAATGGAGCAAACTCAGCAAAGCCCCTAATCTCCTATACAGCTATACATCATTCTCACTAGTTTTACGGTTGTAGCTCTAGTTAGGGCCGGGTTGTGGCCCCAGTTGTCTTGGTGCTGCTCCAGGTTGTGCTCCTGATGTTGACGCTGATGCTGAATTCTCTACAGACTCCGGTTCGATAATGCCTCTAGCAATACTTGCTTGCAAAAAAGTAGTCAGCCCGGCTTTATTTTCTAGAGTCTTCAATACGGCCAATGCTTCTTGGTCATACTGACTATGATAGTGACTGAAAATCGCCTTTAAAACTCTCGCCTGATGGAATGTTTGATGTTGGAGATACTGAGTTTGCGCTTCAGGTTGCAGTAGGGCAAGAAGGCCAACAGGTTCTCCGTTGGAGTTATATACTAGGCCGTCCGGGTGTGGAGCACGCCGAAATTTGTCCTCCTCGACATCCCAATGTCCACCAGCAAGTTCGGCAAAAAAATGGCGCTTTTCTGCTTCAAAATCCTTATAGATCGTTTTAGCCATCTCTGTGACCATGGCATCGCTCTCCCATGGAAAATCATCCACTGTTTGTACCGGCAAATGGTGTTCGTCGTAGGACCACTTCCACATCCACACCATGTCTTTCCCCCATTCAGTTCTTTCGAGCGGTAAATTATCCTCGTCGTATTCGTAATGTGGTGGCATGTGGTTTTCAAGCCCAAACATTTTGTACAAACGAGGGTGAAACGGGGCTTTGCACTCCGCACATCTTTTCCTGGTCACCATGTACAGAATTAGACATTGTGGGTGGTACACATGAGGACACGTACCGAGACTATATGCACCTTCCGGGCCGAACGGGCAATTGCACATTATGCAGACGGATCCATCTGTCACATATTTCGGGACTTTAGGCCATAGTAAGGTCTCGGACCGACCGGGTTTCCTTGTGCGTCATTGTCTCCGTAGCGATACCGCGCGGTTTCGAATTGGAACCCGTACTCTGGAGCGTTGTTCCAATTAATGCTCGAGTCGCTGATATTCTCTGGCATATCCTCGGGGAACAACTCTTCAACGAGCGGCCATGATGTCATGCCAAAGTACCGCTGTGCACCGTCCTTGAATTGCGCCGCAACCTTCTTCACCTCGCGTTGCATTTGTTCCGACTCATTTAGTGCTACGGTGAGACCCAGTTTCATGTGGCACATGTCGAGCATCATCTCCTCTCGTCGGTGCTTCAGTAGTCGGTTGTGGGTCCTCAACGTTTGCACTTCACCCTCTGCTTTGATCGCACATGCCTTGTACATCTCAAGTTCACTGGTTTGCGAGACCAGCTGGAGCCTAATCTCTTTTTCCGTACGCTGACCCACTGCATCTTTCGTGGTTGCGTCTCGCAAATCGCTCTTCAACTTCTCTTCCTCGCTTCGATATTCCTGGAGCTTCCTCTCAGCCAGCTCCGCTCGTGATTGCATGGCAGCGTACGTAGCCCGGTCAACGTCTCCCTCATTTGATGTTTCTGTTGCACTAGTGCTCGCACTTGCGACGTGAGGGCCTCCAAACGGTAATTGCCGTGGTCTTGTCGTGAATGCTGAATCCATTGGTGTGGCCACCCTTTCTTCCACCAAACCACATGATGCTCTCTCAATTACGTCGTCCAGCGGGAGGACTGATGGTGAGACTTCAATACTTAAGCGACGTTGTTGCGACGTGGCGGCAGCAATTTGGAACCTAAGTTCTGCATTCTCGTTCTCCAAAGCTTGTCTCCGCTCGTTTGCCCCAGCAAGATCATTTGCGTGTTTTATGGTCAGCTCCTGCTTCTCGTATATTACATCATTCACACGCTTTTGTAATCTGAGGACGTAATCTGAGTATAATTCGCCTTGGTTTTGCTGACCGGTGAAGTTGGGCACCGGTACACGTGCGCTTCGGGCAGTTCGGGGAGTACGATCTGCGTGGACAGCCATTTGTTGGGGCCCCTCCTCTTGAGCTTGGTTGACCAACAACGGATCTAGTTGTGCCGGCTCACCTTCCATACGATCCACCATCCTTACGTCGTCGTGTGCCATGTCTGTTGCATTTGACCCATGGTAGTTTTGCTCCATTGCTGTTGCTCCTATGACCTCCACCTCCATCATCTGCATGTCCGGATTGTCTGCTGCTGCTCCCATCGCGTCCTCTGGCAGTACCTCCAACGGCACATTCGGATTACGAGGAATGTGCCGAAGTTTGGCAGGATATTGACCGTTCCTCGGCCGGGCAGGGTATGTACTCCAGTCCACGTCCTTCCCCAAAAATGTCTCTGCATACGCCATTTGACACAACGCGAGTGTCCCATCCTTCTTTCCACATTGTCCCCACAAAGCCATCGCCACTTCAGTCAATCGTTTCTTCAACGCTCCATGCCGACATTCCGAAATGCTCGCGTATCCGCCTCTTAGAATGGTACGAGCCCGGCCCTCGTCCCAATGACAGCATATATGAGACCAACTCACGTACATTTTCGCGGTTCTCATATTCCATGGTTCTTGCTCGTCTTCCCAGCCCTCAAACGCCAAAATGTCACGGGCGTGAAAGACATCCCAGTCTATATCCGTTTGGTTCCCCCGCTTCTTTTTTCGTGGGTTCAGATCCTCACGTCCCGATCCAGGAGTCCCCATGTCCCCAGTGTGTACCATGTCTTCGACGTTGGCCATGTCCCCAGCCTCTGCCATGTCCTACTGCTGTGGTTTCAATTGCCCAATCTGCAGTATTCTGTATGGGGTCGTATATGAGATCAGCTCATATGACAATACCACATCCACCCATGTCTGCTTCCTCCCAAGTTATGAAGCAAGGCTTTGTGCAAACCAGGACTTCACAACTCAAAGGAGGACAACGTGACTGAGTATCAAAATGCGCGTTTAGGTGACAAAAATAACAAGACCTGCAGTTTGCCTCCTCCCAAGTTATGAAGCAAGGCTTTGTGCAAACCAGGACCTCACAGCTCAAGGGAGAAAGCATGGATCTAAATGAGGCCAGCATCATCTTATACTCTCATGCCCACCAAACCAATTAGGCATAGCCATTTATGTCAATTCATCATAGTCTAGATCAATGGCGTGCTCACCGGAGCCGTCGACCTGGCCGTCCAGATGTTTGATCGACGGTTGATGGCGTCCCGCTGGACGGCGGCGTAGGGTCGGGCAGGCCGTCAACAGGTAGTAGGGTTTAGGGTGTCACGGGACACGGTGTCTAAAGCCAGATTAGAATGTAGTACTATGATACAATCATAGTGCATGAGGGAGGACTAGGCACCACTAAGACTTGGATGAACTCTATGAGGAAGGTATTCAACTGTCAATCTTGCGGCATGGCTCTTGGAGTTTGGTTGTCACCTCATCTTAATGCCGCATGCTACAAAAGCCTTAGAAACCCTAGAATGCTTATATTTTTCTAGTAGAGCCTTTCGAAGGTGAGTGTGTGCGAGACTAGCTTACCTCTTCGCAAACTACGTGTGTTTATCTTGCTTATGAGTGACTTAATAAATTGCATGCTCATCTGTTTCTAGAAAAAGCAAAGCATGCATTCACAAAGCTGGGGGCGAATAGGCAATATCATCTCAAGTGTTTCAATCGGGAGTGAAGTTTAGGGTTTAGACTGGCTGGATCTCAAGTTGCGAGAGTATGCACTTCAAAGGTGTTCGTTACAATCTTCACGATTGCGTTTCTGTGAGATCTGATGTTGCCGAATTGCACTTGAAGCACAGAAGCTCATGAGGTTGTTCGATGATGAAGACGGTTCAAAGAAAGTACTCGGCCAAAAGTAAATACGGGAAGCCACTTAATTCAAGTGGAAAGTGTGTAGCAAGGACCTAACATAAAGAGGGGTTCAATAAAGTGCACTTTTGGTGGTTCGTTCGCCGCCATGGACTTCTCAAGATAGTGAGACAAGATGTTTTTCATGAATAACTTCATTCGTGAAGGAGGTTTTCCTTGCACAAGGTAATTATAAAAGGAGTAGGAAATGAGAATGTGATGGGAGTCCTTCTTGGAAAGTCAACTGTGCTGTGCACAACCAAGTTCTAAGATAAGCTTCTAGCCCCTCCATTGCATTTGAACTAAACTCATATTGTTTTCAATCAGGTATGTAACGTTTGCAATAAAAGTCAAGGCGACACCAAACTAATTTATATATCTTTTTGTAAGTCATGAACTCGATCTCTTGTTAATGGAAATAACGGTGCGTTATGTACTCATGACCAGTTCACTCTTCGCGATTAGATTATATATTTATATATATATATATATAAATATTTATGCCAATAATGTTCACACAATGAGCCATACATACTTTATAAGCCTAGAGCATTAGCGCTAGCAGCCTACAATATATCCAAAGTTTGTGGCATCCAAACAAAATTCAAACTAAGGACATGTCTTGGTCTATACAAAGCAAAATTGAAGACATTGGATTCTACGGTCTAGGCTAGGTTTCAACTTCCACTTGAGCATGGATAGTCCTGTTAAATCCGCCTAATATCGCGGATGTCCCCGAAATGTTCCACGTTCCGCGTCCCATTGTTGCTCATAAAAGCGTTGCTCTATCAGCCGCCTTTCATTCTCTTCTTCTTCGCTCCGTCTTATTGTTTCTTGAAGATCTCTTTCATACTCATCATCTCGATGGTACTGACTGGATGGCCCAGAAGCATATCCATTAGGAGGGCCGTCTGCAGCACTATACATATCCCTACCAAAACTTACGGGTGCACCGCTTCCTGAGCTTTCGCCGGGGCCAAAATAAATAGGAGTATGGCTTTGAAACCCATGATGTCCAAAATCGTTGTGGGTCCTCTCAGGAGAATATGCTCGTGGAGTACTGTATCTGTCCAGATATGGAACCCGTTCATCATGGTGTACCGCGTATGCATTATCATCGTAGCCATGGCTAGCTCCCCTCTGATATCCCCTGCCTACTGGATCTGAAGTTCCATGATAATTTTCATAGCCATGTTGAGGAGCAGTTCCAAACGTCACGGGATAGTTCTCAACGTCGCGTTCCCGATATGTATTGCGTGGACGTACTTCCCATTGCGAGGTGTCGTCATCAGGAACATCAACGTTTGTTGCATGCGCTGTACAATTAGACCATTGCGGCACACAATCACTCAGTCCAGTCCAATTGGTGGCAATAAAGTTTTGTGAACGATTCAAACGTTCAACGTTTTTTCCATTCACCGTACTCCAATCCACATCTTTGTGCAGTACAATCTCAGCCCAAACCATTGACATTAGGCCATATTTCATGATGGTTGGTTTGGAGTTAGGCAACCCCACGAAATCGTGCACCTCCCAATACCGTTGTCGAAAATGGTTGCTCTGGCACGTCGTAGTTGGGCCTTCCCAACGAGGGCCAGACACTATCATTTGAGCTCGTGGCCAAATCTTGGCTAAATGCGTCATCTTCACGTACTCTTTGCATATTTTTAAAGTCCACGTTCTCGTCGGCTCCGTGTCCCATCCCGGCTCCGCAACACAATTGGAGTCATCGACTTGATCCCAGTTTATAACTTGAGGAGTCCCTTGTGAAGATCTCCTACTACCGCTGCTTCGCTGGGACATCGTGGGAAGTCAAAGCAACGCCAAGAAACCGCGTGGAAGGTAGAAGCGCAACGTGGTGCAGACGTCCTCAAATAAAGTCAAACGTGCGTACAGTGTGACGCAGTGACTCAAAAAACACGTGACAGAGTCAATGCAGGTGCACGCGGACGTTCACCATGCCCACCGCCTCTCTGAGCAGACGAAGAAAGCCGTCCGCCATTTATACTGTCCACCTAGGGCGGACGAAGCGTACAGCGGACGCCTGCCCGATCGGACGGCCTCGATCGGACCGTACCAGATCCATCGGACGGCGTGCGTGCGGACATTCTCATCCGACGGCCGCTGTCCGCGCGTACGTTTCGACCCTTGAATCGGACGGGCAGGGGCGCACGATCGCGTGGCCAAATCGGACGGCCCGCGCCGGGTCCCCATATCGGACGGACCACGCCGGCCGGACGGATTGATCGGACGGACAGGCGCGCTCGATCCATCGGACGGCGGAGCGGACGCTGGATCGGACGGCAGTGCGGACGGCAGGATCGGACGGCGTGCGCGAGCAGCCCAGGGGGTTTCTCCAAAGTATTGAGTTTTGGTGTTTCTCTCCCTTCCTCCTCCTCCAGCCCAATTCCTTGGGTCTACACGCACTTCAAGAATCCTCGCGGACTTCGAGGACTATTTTGAGTACGGTCAAAGAATGTTCCAACATTTATTGTGCTTCGCATTGAATTCTTGTAGCCCTTCACTTCTAGGAGAGCGGTCCGTCCCACCTCTTTCATGATGGCTCTTACCTCTCCATTGTTAGCTAACTCCCCCCCCCCCCCCCCCCCACCTTGCCCTTCTCCCTTTCCTCCTTTGTTCATTCTCCCTCCCACTTTTGGTCAATTTCATGACTTGACTTGTAATTACTTACCAATTGAATAAAGAAGCGAAATATTCAAAATATGAATTCCACTTCGAATTCCATAAGTTATCGTGTATGTGTGTGCGTATGTGCATGCAAGTATACATGATGGTAGAACGTCGTGCAAGGCATATTATCATCTCTAGTAAGCTTGGAATAATAATATATGCCAATTGGTAATATAAAACACATGTGGCATGCCATTTTCATGATGGTGCAATATCGTGGAAGACATGTTTGTAGTGCATGTATATTCGTAAGTGCTTCCATGTATATGTACATACAAATATCCACCCACATATTTACATATACATATATACATATATCCATACATACATATGTGTATATGTATATATTTATGCTCGTGTATTTCTATGTTTATATAGATTTACATATCCACGATATAAATATATTGTGTACACATGTGCGATTGGATGAATAATATTCTATGGAAAAAATCACAAAATAGGATCTTATTTGTTATCAAGGAAATTGTAAACGTTAGGCATTGGCGGAGAAATCCTGTGATCGATCAAACTACTTCTATCTATCTTAACCCCTAAAGGTCCTCACCTCTTTTCTAAAAGTCGAAGCACTATAATTTGCATACTTCAAATATCACATTGTATGATTTATATTTTTTCACAAACAGTCATTAACAATATGAAGGTATGGCAAAATTTTCAACATGATTCGAAAATATTTTGAATATTTACAAATTTTATTATGTAAAGAAGGGAAAAATTCAAAATAAATATAGTTTTGTCAAATTTAATATCAAAAATTATATTTAAGGTACATAAAAGTTACATTTACAAGGAGTAAAAGAGTGAAAGTGAAGAAATTAATAGAGACATATGATAGAAGCATCTTTAGTAATCCCTTTGCATTTTGAACATTCAAAATTCAAATTTCACGACGGTGAAATATCTTCAAATGAAGTCTATTCTCCAATCCCAACGGTCAAAAGATGTATCATAACTTAACTTAAACATCTAATGATAAGACCAACTACAATAAAGTTAAAACACTTGATTTTTGGGGCGTTTGATCAAAAAACAAGAATAATATGGTTGATTCGGAATTTTGGGGTTAATGTTTGTTTAATGTTGCCTTTCACAACGATCAATATACACTTTTATATAAATTTTACCTTTCGGATTGGTTTATTTTTTTAATTAAAGTTTACACACGCACGACTTTGTATGTATCTAATTAGTCCTAAAGTGTTATGTATTTTCTAATAGAAAATGAACTTTTTAAAATTATGCAGGTTAAATAGTTGAAGGAATTCATATTTTAATGGACCATGGACAATCACAAATTTTAATTATTGTACGAAGTCGCCGTATGTGATGGATGTACGCATGAGCAACCATCCAATATTTAGAATATGAAGGCGAGCGTCAAAGGGTTAACCGCTAAAGGTCCTCACCTCTTTTGATAAAGTCAAAGCACTATAATTTGCATACTTGAAATATCAAATTGTATGATTTATGATTTTTCATAGAGAGTCATTAAAATTATGAAGGTATGGCAAAATTTTCAAAATGATTCGAAAATATTTTGAATATTTACAATTTTTATTATGTAAACAAGGGAAAAATTCAAAATACATATAGTTTTGTCAAATTTAATATCAAAAATTATATTTAAGGTACATAAAAGTCATATTTACAAGGAGTAAAATACTGAAAATGAAGAAATTAAAAGAGACCTATGATATAAGCATGTTTAGAAATCCCTTTGTATTTTGGACATTCAAAATTTTAATTTCTCGACGGTGGAAAATCTACAAATGAAGTCTATTCTCCAATCCCAACGGTGAAAAGATGTATCATAACTTAACTTAAACATCTAATGAAATCACCAACTACAATAAAGTTAAAACACTTGATTCTTGGGGCGTTTGACCAAAAAACAAGCATAATAAGGTTGATTGGTCCTTTAGGGGTTAAGGGTCATCTGCAGAAGCACCTCGGACGGCGGTTTTAGAGGACGAGATCGGACGAACTGAATGAAATGGAGCCCGCCGATCGGACGGACAGGATCCATCGGACGAAACCATCGGATCGGACGGCAGAGAGGACGCCGGATCGGACGGCAGTGCGGACGGCAGGAATCGGACGGCAGGCATCGGACGGCGTGCGTGAGCAGCCCAGGGGGTTCTCCAAAGTATTGAGTTTTGGTGTTTCATTGCTCTCCCTTCCTCCTCCTCCAGCCCAACTCCTTGGGTCTACACGCACTTCAAGAATCCTCGCGGACTTCGAGGACTATTTTGAGTACGGTCAAAGAATGTTCCAACATTTATTGTGCTTCGCATTGAATTCTTGTAGTGCTTCACTTCTAGGAGAGCGGTCCGGACCACCTCTTTCATGATGTCTCTTACCTCTCCATTGTTAACTAACTCCGCCCCCCCCCCCCCCCCCCACCTTACCCTTCTCCCTTTCTTCCTTTGTTCATTCTCCCTCTCACTTTTGGTCAATTTCATGACTTGACTTGTAATTACTTTCCAATTGAATAAATAGGCAAAATATTCAAATGTAAAGGCAATAGAATGAAGCATTGCGTTCCAATTTGAATTCCATAAGAGTTAGCAATTTTTATGCATACATTACTTCGAACCTACTAGAGTGACTTCATTCAATGAATTCACAAACATAATTTAAGAGGGAAAGACCACGTCAATTTTCATAAACAAATTATCACACAATATATGTAACAATTTATATTTTACAAACCTAGTTAGAGGGGAAAACTTGAAATTAAATTAGATTTGAACCTATTGTATGCATGTTCATATGAATAGTATATATGAAATTAAATTATAGTTGAACATATTGAATACACATGTATGTATCTTTATATTTACATACATATAAATAAATCTTATTGTATGCGTATGTGCATGCATGTTTAGGGTTTATATTAATATGTACATCTATAAATGGTCGACACATCCATCTACGTATATATATATATATATATATATATATATATATATATATATATATATATATATATATATATATATATACGTATATATGCACATGTATTTTTATGTATACATAAATTTATATGAACAGAATATAAATATATTGTGTACGCATGTGCAAATGTATGAATCATCTTCTTTGAATAATGGAGCCCGTAATATCCTCTGAAATTTGTTATCAGCAAAAATGAAATAGTTCCAAAATGGAACGATCTTGGTGCGATGTTATTGTTTATTGTGTAAAAGGTTGGTGGATTTACATTTTGGGACTTCTAACAAGAAGTGATGCATGTTATATTGTTGTGTGGCAACATTTGTTAAAATGACTTCACTTAGTGACTATTCATATATGATCTCAACCATTGAAATTCACTTCTTTTTGAATCCCAAGTCATTTTATATTCATACAACTAAATTGGTATTCGTAACCGTTGATCTTAAAGTATGGATTGAATCTAAAATTCATATGTGTAACCTAAGTGCCCAACCATATTATGCTTGATTTTTGGTCCAACGTCCTTAAAATCTAGCGTTTTAGCTTTTATGTAGTTGGAGTTTTCGTTAGATGTTTAAGTTAAGTTATGATACATCTTTTGACCGTTGGGATTGGAAAGTAGAAAATGTATTGAAGTTATTCCAACGTTGAGAAATTTGAAATTGGAGTGTCCTAAATACAAAGGGCTTTCTAATAATGCTCGAATCATAGGACTCTTTTATATCTTTTGCTTTCATACCTTTACTATATGTAAATATAACTTTTATCTACCTTAAATAAAAAACTTGATATTAAATTTGACAAAAGTATATTTATTTTGAAATTTTGTCGTGTTTACATAATAAAATTTGTAAATATTCAAAATATCTTCCAATCATGTTGAAACTTTTATTATACCTTCATATTGCTAATGACTAGGAATGCAAAATTATAAATCACCCAATGTGATATTTCAAATATGCAAATCCTGTGATTGATTTCACCATACCAACATGTTGCGTTGTCCTCAAAGGGTTAACCCCTAACGGCCCAATCATGCATAATTTGCATGATGTACGGATTTGAACTCCGATTTTTCATCCATCATGCACTTTTTGCAGTGTGGATCTTTTACTTAAACTTTTATGGGAAGTTAGCTTTGTGCATGTGTGATCCGATTAGAGAGGGGATGATTTGTGAAATTTTTATGCCTCATGTCATGTTGTAGTGTTGCACCCAAAATTTCGAAGATTTTAGTCTAAAAGTGCTCTTGAGAAAGTGAAGTACTAAAATTAAGTAACCCAAAAATCTCCAAAAATCACTACACTTAAAGCATTACATTTCAACCCATCACAAAAATTTCATTATTAGATTGCCAATATCTTATTCGTAATCATATTCCAAAAGAGCTCTAAGTTTGAAGTTTGAAAATTAATATACAAAAATTGGTGATAGCCATTGCAAATCCAACCGTATGGATAAAATCTAACATTCATGCTGTACAACTTTTATTCATTCATCCAGTTGAAAATATCCCTGTTAGTTGCATTTTATAATGCATTTCTGAAAAACGGCCAAATCTGAAAAGGGTTCGAACGTTTAGGGGTTAATAGGAGTCTTTGGCTCACTTAATCACGATCATTGGATTCGTCATGGCATTTAATCCGTTCTGGGAAGTAGTTGAGTTGAACAACGTCATGAAATCTGACTATCGGCGGTCCGAACGGACGAATCGGACGGCTGTATCGGACGGCGGATCGGACACCGTCAAGCGGACGGCATTTTGGACCCCGGAGCGGACGGCGAGTAGCGGACGGCCAGAAGCGGACGGCAGGCATCGGACGGCGGCAGCGGAAAAAAAAATTGGCTTGGAGGAAGAGTCCTTCCTTCATTACGTCTTCTGATCAGCTACTTTGACTAGGTAAACCTCTAAATGCCTACACTGCTGTCCCAGTTTCTTTTTTCAAATTATAACACGATAAAAAATAAATTGCATTTGTGGGAGTCCTTGAAATGAAAAAATTGTCATGCGAATTCTCTATTATTATGAGTTTTGTAAAAAGTATAAATAGAGAAGTGAAAGAAAACCGAGTGTGGAAAAAGTATTCTACATGGAAGTGAACAAGAATGGAAACGTGAATAGAGTTATATATATTCATATAGTAGCCAAATGGCTAAAAAACAGTCATGCAATATCAATATTCATCGAACGAGTACGTCTACGCTGACTGTCATGAGTGATTGTACCGCCTGCCTCAACCTCTGAATCTATCGCAAGCTTCTTTTCAATGTTGTCTTGAGATGGTTCCCAATTGTCATCCTCGTCGGCCTTTCGTTTCCCCTTGCGAGAACGATCCATATCCACCTCTCTTGCCTTAAAAACCTCCATGTACTTCTCCACACGACCGACAACAAGAGTTACAGTTTGTTCAGTTTCCCCAAATGTCGTTGACCAGTTCGATGTCAACATATGACGTCGCCACATTTCGATGACGTCATTGATCCTCCTATCAAATGCACCTGCAACATCCGCATAGGAATTCTCCTCATCAATGAACATGTCCTCGGTCGTTGTGGCACGAAGCCTAGCCGCCTCCTCCAACTTTGAAAGGACCAGAGCTCTGCCAATCAACGTACGGTCATACGTTCCGTGTTGTTCTCCTAAGACGGGACCGGACGCCTCGTACCACGTGTTATCATCTCTCTTTTTTACTTCATTCTTTGGGAATCGAAAGAACTTTTTGTGATGTACGCTCCAATGTCCCCCAAAGTTGCGGCAAAACACCTCCCGGTCCGCCTCGTTCACAATTGCACGTGCTCGCACTTCGATCTCGTAATCTCGGGTCATCCAGAAAAGTTCGTCCTTGTCCATAAAATCTTCTACCTCAGACCCTTCTGCGTGCAAATGGTACAAGTCATGGCAGTCGAAGTTAACATCCCATACCAATGGTTCACCCCAGTTTTTGTAATTTAGAAACTTCTTCGGTTTTTGGTCCAGAGGAAGGTTCCACTGGTTGTATTCATGACCAGATGGCATAAAGGCGCGAAGGCCCATCATTTCGTAGAATCTGACATGTATAGGAGCATTGCACAGGGGACACCAAGAGCGTCGTAAGCAATGTTCCGCAACGCACTTAATATGATAGGTATGCTGACATTGTTCTAGTTGGATCGCTCCTTCTGGACCAAACCCATATTGACACAAGCAACATGTCTCTTTCAGAAAGTCGGGAGCTGGATTACATGTATGAACCACCGTCTTCTCCTTCTCCAACAAATGCGAGGAAAACACGTTATATGGCATCCACCCTTCTTCGATCGCCGAAGCCCAATCCATGTTGTTTGTTTCCAGAGAACCACAAATCTCATGTGCCCGTGTCATCATCACGTCAACATCACTCCACATGGTAAACGTAGTCATTGTACGTGCTCCAGGCAGCGCGGCTTGTCGATCAAATAATTCTTGCACCCTCCTCAAACTTCCTAGCATACAAGAGAGATTCCCACTTTTTTTGTCCTCGTACTGGAACATCAAATACAACTCACGCGCGACCAATTCATCCACATCCTTTAATTGGTGGACATAACTCAACCAAGGCAGGCTTTGCTCACGAGGTGGTATGGGCATCTCCTTGTCACTTTTCCAGAAAAGTAATTCACACCTCGCTATATCCCTGTCAATCTCTGCTTGATGCAATCGTTGTCTCAACGTCTCGATCTCACGGTTATTGGCTTCACCGGCTTCGGTTGGTGGCCTTTTCCGAGGTTCTTACTGCATCCTATCAACCGCCACGAATACCTCTGCTACACCTGGCCGCTCTAGCAAATTCGAAGGATTCTGTTCATTGTGGAGGTCACCGTCGGAGGTTTGGGCATCCAAAGGAAGGGGCAACTGCTCCGATGGCGGTACAATATCTTTAACCACTGTTTCGTCTGAAGTTTGGACATCCAAAGGAAAGGGCAACTGGTGCGATGGAGCGAGAGTATCTTCAACCACTGTCTCGTCCGAAGTATGGGCATCAAATGGAAGAGACAATTGGTCTGATGGGGAAAGAGTTTCTTCAAGTACTACTCCGTCCAAAACCTGCGCATCCAATGGAAGAGACAACTGGTCCGATGGGGCAAGAGTTTTTTCAAGTACTGCTGCGTTCGAAGTGTTGGCATTCAACGGAATAGCGAGCTGCTCCGAAGGGACGTGAGATTCTTGAGGTAATGCTTCTTTCTTTGTAGTTTCTTCTCGCAGCTTCTCTACTTCTTCTATCAACTGCCAATTCATCATCTGGAGATGCAGGGTCTTCAAATGGTTCTTTATGATGGTCGACTGCAGTTGCTTTATGGTTTCTCTCGCCAAGCGCTCAAATCCCCTTGCACATTCCGTTGTTTCTTTTAGTCTCTTCGTGAGCTCATCAACACGCTTCGCCTTTTCGATGACTGGCCCCCAACGGCCCAATTTCTTCTCAATTGATTGGACATCTCTAGCGAGCTGTGATGCGATTGTACGAAGGAAAGTTGTTACGTCCATGGCTTTTACCAAGTTCACGTACACGTTCTTCGAAAGAAGTTTCAATGAACCTAGATCACTTTTCAAGTCGGGGAACTCGTCGGACAGTTCCCACTGCTCTGCTTCTGCAATTTCACCCACCTTGGGAACTTTCTCCGCCAACTGCCCGTACGAAATCATTAGATCCTCAATAGGCATTCTCTTTGCCTCACAAGTCCCGCAATTTCCCCAACGTCCATTTGGATCCCGAATTAGTGTATCCGTGTCATCTGGACATGCGCGTTTCTCGCTCGGAGTTGAGGAACTTGGATTGCTTGGACCGCCTTTTTCCACCCGAACCGCCCAGTCCGTTCCAAAGTTATACTTTTCTTGGCAGTCCTCCGTGGTAATTGTATCGGACCTCAACTTCTGTTTCCCCTTTGATTCCGTAGTTCCCTGAATTAGCGTGGATGGGTTATGCGGCAACAGTTCCTCGCCCTCCTTGCACGGTACCGATCGAGACGGAGAAGTTGCAATATCTTCGACTTTGTCTTCTAAGTCCCATTCAACTTTGACTTCTATTTCCTCCCGTTCAGCATTGACTTCGGTTTCCACACTTGCATCCAAATTGTCCAAAGCGGCCATAGGCAGTACTGGTAATTTAGAGGTCTTTGGTTTGACTTCCACTCAAGTGTCTCGACCTGAGCTGCTTGTAGTCGACGTGCCCGGTTTCTTTAAAGAGACCAACATCTCTTTTGTGCTTGTAGATGCTGGATCATACAAATCAGGAATATCTCGCTGCCCGTCTGCCAACTGAATTGGCATCGACTTAATTGCAAGGTATGTACTCCAATCCACCTTGCGCTCCAACCTTAATTCCACATAGACCATTGCCAGTGTGTTGTAGTTGAATGTTCCCTTTGACTTCGAACGACCTCCAAACAATGCCCTCCATACCTCTTCCGCTCGGTGAAGGAAATGATCATCTTTGCACAAGTTTGGTTTGGCAGTAAAGGTTCTTGCCATCATTGGTAATTGATCCCTCGGCCACAGTTTACCAATGTGGGACAGTTTGACATAATTTCTGCAATCCGTGGCAGACCAATATTCGTCCTTAACTTCTTCCCATCGTGGTGCGGCTAGAATAGTTGGGTCGTCCAATACGGCGTAATCGATCGCATGCAGGGCCCCTTTAGGCTTGTTCCTCCTAGGCCCAGCATTAGCATTCGGAACGTGACCCTCACGTTGGTCATCGACCATTGCTTAGCGATGTGTGAATGCACCGTGTGCAATTACCGAGACAGAATGCCGCGACGAGGTGAATCGATCGTGTACCCTAAACCGTGAGGTAATCCCGCGATAATGTGAATCAACCGTTTGCGTAAAAACCCCGCGAAAATGTGTAAGAACCGTCTGTGTAAGAAAACCGCGATAATCTGAGTGACCCGTCCGTGTGAAAATACCGCGAAGATATGAATAAAGTGTGTAAGATGCTTATTGTGACCAACCGGTGATTGGTCACAATAAGCATATGACCTCTCACCCCTGTAGTAAATAAGGCCAGGAAGTTCACAAAGGGAATTGCCAGCAACCTGATTTAGGAGTGAGAAGTGAGAGGAAATGGGGCCGGACGGGCCTTCTATACTGCCGTCCGCCCGAACCAGCCCGTCCGCCCGTCCGAACCGGGCCTGCCGTCCGATCTGTCGTTCGGAGCGTGCTGCCCGTCCGATCATCGTCGTCCGATGGGGTGGCGGCGGCGGACCGTAAACCCTAAAGCAAAACCCTAAGACGTCCGCTGTCTTGGTGCGTCCGATGCATCGCGTCCGATCCTGCCGTCCGATTCTGCCGTCTGATCCAGGCTGTCCGATCCAGCGCGTCCGGTGCAGCCCGTCCGATCCACCCCGGCCGATCCGGACCGTCCCTCCAGTGCGTCCGATCCAGCCCAAATCGATCGGACGGTGTCGCGATGCAAATGCGCATATAGTGTAAAAACTTATAGTATTGTTATTTTGATGAGTTTTAAGATATCTCATTTAAAGAAGAAATGAATAGGGAATATTTGAGAAAGATTATGAATTGATTCATAATCTCTACAAGGTTTTAATTGCCTTGTGTTTTGACTAATAAGAGTCAAACATTACATTTATCTTCTTAGAATGAGTTTTGATATTTAATTTGAGTTTTGATAGTTGTTGAAAAGAAAGGTGAAGATTGTTTTACCTTTCTTTTAGTTTTTTGTGAGTTTATCATTAAAATAAGCGAATGGATAGAGGTATGGGAGACTTTTGGGTCACCCAATTAGTTTTAGGGTGCCCATGTGGCTAGGTATGGGCTGATGTGTTCCCCCTTGTGGCTTGATAAGGGGGGCCTTCTTCTCCCGAACCTCATTCTTCTTGTGTTCATGTTTTAGTTTTTTAGTTTTGTGCCGTGTGTTTGAGGACAAGTGACTTACTGTGTATAGCTCGGATTTCAATGAAATTTTGAGAGCACGTTCCTCTTCTTGTTGTGATTCCAATGGTGTGTGGCGCTTGTCATTTGGAGTTAGTATGAGAAAGTTATGCCTTGAGAAGTGAAAGAGGGTTTAGTGCCGTCGAAATTCAAAGGCAGTCGCTTTAAACTCTTGTAGAAATTTGTATAATGATCGATTAGTTTTGAAATTTTGTGAGCACATGTGTTATGTTGATAGCTTTCTAAAAAACTATTAAACTCTTGTTTTGGAGTTAGGACGTGAAAGTTATGCTTGTAGAAGTTTGAGGGTGTGAAACTGCCGCTCAATATAGAAGTTCCATTTTTGACGAAGTATAGAAAACGGACAGTATGATATTTTAAGCTAAGATTTACAGGCAACGTAGATGGTGATGTTAGCTTTCTAAAAAATTATGGCATCATGTATTTGGAGCTTTTATGAAGATGATATGCGTCCCGAAGTGGAGAGATGTACAGCTGCCGTGAATATTTGGAGTCTCAACTTCAGCACGCTATAAATATTGAATGGTAAATCATTTTCTCTTGAAATTTTTACAGATTGTGTAGCTTTGTGTTAGCTTTCCAGAAAGTTATAGCACACTTGATTTGGAGCAAGTATGTGTCTGTGGCATTCATTTGAATGCTGACAGTGTTTTTAAAGGTTTAAGCCTTTACACGGTTTGCTATTTTGCAAAATAAAACATAGATTTGGGTTTTTAATGGTATAAACAATAAATTACACTATCATATTTCCCCATACCTTGAATTCAAACTAGTTGCAGCTAGAAACCCCGCGTTTTCCCAGAGCAAAACCCTCTCTACCCGACATTTGGTGCTTCCACTGAGAGACGCTTTGGGGCAATTAGTTTTAGTTAAAGAATGACGGGGGATCATGATGGGGCTTCCGGAGGGGGCCAAATGAATATGGAGAATATTTTGGGGGCATTGGCCCTGTATATGGAGCATCATAGAGCAAACTCTGGTGGGCATGAGGCTACCAAAGCATTGAAGGGTGTTGTGGACAAAATTGGGAGATTTGATGGGAAGAATATCACAAACTTTTTGAGGGTATATGTTTGTGAAATGGAAGTGCATCAAGTATCTGAGGATCGTATGATGTTGACTTTTGACTTGGCTGTGGTTCCCGAAATTCGTGAGAGGGTGCAAGAAATTCGGGAAGATGTGTATGTGACTTCATGGGCCACATTTGATGAGAGATTGAGGGATGAGTATTTTGATGAAGATACGGAGAGGATGACTAAGAGGTCTTTCCTTGATTGGGTGGAGCAACAACCCGGGAATGATATGGGCCCAAATGAGCTGCTCAGAGAATTTGAGAAGAAATATAATCAGTTGCCTTTAGCAGAAAGGCGCCTTCTTGATACAAGAAAGGCAGAGATGTTTTTGCAGGCAGCCGATGATGCATTAGAGGATAGACTCCTCTTGCTTCTTGGGGATAGGACCACTGAAGGTGGTTTTACTAATGATTGGAGGAGGGTGGAAGAAACGGTGACTCTTGTGGCCAAACAACGACGGGTGAGGTCTAGAGGTATTATTTCACGGACTGATGCAAACCCCATGATGGTTCCAAGGGCTCCAAAATTATCATTGGCTCCTACAACTCTTGGTGAGACATCAAAAACAAGCAAGAGAGTTGAAGAAGACAGTATTGAAGAGCTTATCAAAGGTATCAGAGATTTGAGGGTGGAGATGAGTGAATTGAAGAAGGCACGAGGAGCAAGTTCTTCTCAATCATCAGATGGTGCAAAGTCATTTGTGAAGAGATGCATCTGGTGTGATGTCATAGACCACACTCTTCGTGGTTGCACTGATTATGATGGTGCACTTAAAGAAGGTATAGTTTCTTTCAAGGATGGGAGGATTCGTGATGCATCCACTGACCTGCCTATGGACACTAATTTTGGCAAAGGTGGAATGAAGAAAATAATGGATGAGAAGAGGGGGAAGTCGAGTGCTTTGCGTGCTAAGGGAGTTGAGTCATATCATATTGAGGTGGACCATCATACTATTGAGGCCTCTTCTACTCCAGCAAGAGAGATTATGATCAGAGGAGCACAAGCTATCAGAAAGGCAACCGGTTGGGAGGATCCTGTTGATGCAGTTAGCATCAAAGCATTTTTGGGTGAGGTGCAAAATGACATTGAAAATCATGATGCATCTGTTGAAGTAAAACGGGGTAGACCTGCAGAAGAAGATGATGCTGATGAGCCAACATTAAAGAAGAAAAATCAAGGGCTTAAAGACGCTGCAAAGGGTGATGGACCTGGTTTTCACACACGCCAAAGGCCTGAGAAATCACCTTCTATTAATCATCCTGGAGATGCACCACTTCCAGAGAAGATATGGGAAGATTCAAGCACCAGCAAGAAGGGCAAAGAGAAGGAAGATTCTGGCAAAGGTAAAACTAAAGGGCCAGCTTACAAGCTTCAATCTGATATCGAGACTTCTATTGACATGAAGGGGATATTGGAGGAGAGGATTTTGGATGCCAAGATTGAGTTTACATTGAGAGAGGCTCTTGGTATTGCCAAGAAAGATTTTCACGACCTTATCATTGATGTTATCAAGAGAAAAAGGCAAATGACAGCTGAGACAGTTATGATGCATGCATTGGATACTCATATGACAGAGGATGAGGAGATTGAAATCGGGCAAGTATTTAATATGATGTGTGATGCAAAGGGTGATGAAGAGAAGATTATGAACATGAATATCGAGGCATTGGAAGAGCAGAAAGATCAAACTGAAGAGATGAAGGATTATCTTACTGATGAAGAAGAAGATGATATTTTGAAGATGTTTGCTGCAGAATGTATGATTGACATCAAAAGAGATGTTACCAAAACTGAGCATTCTATTGAAGGTTTGAGCATGAAGGGATATGAGTTGATGGAAGTGAAGAGCTCAAAGAAAGAAGCCCATTCCATACTAACTCAAGATGAGGGAAAAGAAATGGTGGATGGAATGACTACTGAGGTGGCATATGAAGAAAAATTTGAGGTGGAGGCAAATGTCTTTGATTGTGGAATTGTTGATGAAATTGATCGTGAAAGAGGAGGAAAGTTGAATTATTATCAACCATTTTGGGCAAGGGCCACTACGGAGACACGAGTGAGACTTGGTGAGTTGGATGATTCTATCTTGGCACTTGTGGACCATGGCTCTGAAATAAATATCATGTCAAGGAGAATTTATGAGAAAGGCAAGTGGCCGATTGATACTCATCACGGTTGGGTCATGAGGGCTGCAAACAATGGAAGAGGAGAATTATATGGGGCTTGTCCGGCTGTATGTGCAAAAATTGGCGATGTTGAAGTTGAGCAAAACTTTTTTGTTCAAAACTATAGGACATATCCTATAATACTTGGACAACCATATATCACAGCAGCTAGAATGGAGACCAAGGTCTTGGATGATGGGTCTCATTATGCACGTATTCGGAGTCGTGATGGCAAGAGGTCTCTGCAATTTTTAACGGTGAGACCTGATCATGAAAGAAACAGAATCCAGCTTAGAGATGCACCTCTAAGATCTGGTGAAGACTTTCAGGATTTCTAAAATGCACACGTGGAGTTCGGGGATCCACGGGTGCAGATGCATCTGAAATTACTATGTCCCCAAATGTACAAAATATTGATTGTGGTTTTGTAAGTGTGACGGAGTGTGGATTTTTGAGTTTTAAGAGTATTAAAGATTTGGACCCTATTTGCAGAAGGGTCGTTAAAAAAGCAGAAAAGAAATTAAAAAAAGTGAAGGCATTATTGGATGATGAATATATCAATGGTGTCTTTGAAGAAGAAGGCTTTGGAGATGATGTACTCCATGTTTTGAAGAAGTTGCAAGAAAGTGAGATCAATGGTGATATTTATGATGCTATAATTGAAGTTCATTCACGGGCATTATATGATGAAGTATTGAAGGCGGTTACAAGATTTGATGTTTGTAACAGTTATGGATTGAAGCATGAAGTGATGGTACATACAAAGTATAAGACGGTGGCAAAGAAGGTTAAACCAGTAGCAACTCAGTTACCATCTGATACTGATGAACATATCAAAGAAGCAGAGAAAGAACCTGGTTTGAGAGAAGCAAGAAATATTGGACACAAATTTACAAAAGAGACACTCGCAAATATGAAGATTGGAGGGGGTGAATTCTTGACTGAACCAGAGAAGAAGAAGTTTCAAGACATGCTTCTCAAACATGGTAAAGCCTTTGCTTCTTCATCAGATGAGATTGGGTGTGTGCATCCTTGTGTGGTTGCACCTATGGTGATTTTCACGGTACCACATGTGCCATGGGATTTGAAGCCTATACCAGTACCTCGGGCATTGCTTCCGAAATTGGTAGGGTTATTGAAAGAAAAGATGCAAATGGGTATACTTGAACCTTCTATGGCTCCGTATTCGAATCGTTGGTTTACTGTACCAAAGAAATCAGGAGCTTTGAGATTTATTCAAGATATGCAACCGGCTAATAAAGTGACAATCAGAAACAAAGGATCTGGACCTATTGTTGATGAAGTAGCTGAGGCATTTGCTGGGCATGCAATTTATTCTATAGGGGACTTGTACTCTGGTTATGATCAGTTTCAGCTAGCCAATGAAAGTAGAGATTTGACAACCATGAAGACTCCTCTTGGACTTGTACGAATGTGTACCTTGCCTCAAGGTGCTACTAATTCGGTAGCACACATGCAAAATGCTATGAATCAAATTTTACGAGAGTTCGTGCCTGAAAAGACTATACCTTTTGTTGATGATATTCCTATCAAAGGTTGCAAGGAGGATGATAAAAATTTGAGTGTTCAAGATGATGGTTGCAGAATATTTGTGAATGAACATATTGATGATGTTTCCAATATTTTGAAGAGACTTGAAGAAGTAAACTTGACTCTTTCGATTGACAAGTCAAAATTTGGAGTTGATGAAATTTTGGTAGTTGGACATTTATGTGGGTGGTATGGAAGAAAACCTAATCCTGAGAAGGTTGATGCTATCGGGAGAATGAAAGCTTGTAGCAACATTACTGAAGTAAGGAGGTTTTTGGGAGCATGTGTCTTTTATCAAATTTGGATACCACATTTTGCACATATGTCTGAACCTTTATACAAATTATTGAGAAAGAGGAACAAGTTTTCTTGGGAACATGATCAAGATTTAGCTATGGACGGGTTGAAAAATATTTTGAAGTCACCACCAATTCTAAAGCAAGTTGATTATGAATGTAGAAGACCGGTGATTGTGACAGTTGACACTAGTCCAATAGCTATTGGTTGGGCTGTGGGACAAGATGATGCAGAAGGGAGACGATTTGCTATAAGATTTGGGGCAAGAATTCTCACAGAGCGTCAAAGAGCATATCCACAAGTGAAGAGAGAACTATGGGGTGCACTTACTGCTCTTAAAGCAGATAGAAATTATTTGATAGGAGCAAATGTGGTGTTGGAGACCGATTGTTTGCCTTTACTTGGTATGATAGCAAATTGTTCTTCACCTGATATTGCGATGCTACGTTGGATAGCCTACATCAAATCACTTAATCCGGTATTGATAAATATTGCTGGTAACAAGAATCCAGTGGCAGATATGTTATCAAGAGCCCGGTATTTTCACGAAGAAGAAATGATGGCGTTTGAAGGAAGTGAAGAATTTTCTGATGAAGTATATATATCAATTACAAATGGAGAAAATTCAAGCGATGAAGTCTTGCCATTTAAAGCAGAATTATATGAAGGAAGATTGAAAGATATTGGCTTTTATTTGAGCACTTTAAAGAGACATAAAGATTGGTCAGAGAAGACTTTCAAGGATATTAGACATCGTGCTTATGATTATCTTTTGCGAGATGGTTTTCTCTGGAAGAGGGCAAAAAGGGGTGATGGTATGCCATTGAGAGTAGTGGACGATTCTGAGACTAAAACCCAAGTTCTTAAAGAATTTCATGATACACTTTGGGCCGGTCATAGAGGAATTTGGGCCACTTATACTAAAATCAAAGAGCGTTATTGGTGGAAAGGATTATATAAAGATGTTGAAGAATTTGTGGCTTCATGTGTTGTTTGTCAATTGCAATCTAAAGTGAGGTTTAGGGATGAACTACATCCCACTTATCCTCTTGCCATCCATTTTCAATGGATGATTGACTTAGTTGCAATGCCACTTGGACTTTGGGGTATGAAATATCTTGTTTTGGCAAGAGAAGAGCTCTCAAACTTTGTTGAAGGTAGAGCTCTTCGAACCAAAGCAACGGAGGGGATTTGCAAATTTATACTTGAAGATATTTTCAGTCGATATGGGAGCATTGGCAAGATGAGGGCTGATAGAGGAGAATTGGATGCAGCTGAAGCAAGAGAATTTTTCAACCGATACGGTGTGCAGTTAAGGCTAACAACTGCATATAATCCTGAGGCTAATGGAAAGATTGAGAGAGGTCATCCACCCATTGTTCAAGCATTGGTTAAGGCTTGCAAAGGGAAACTAAAGTTCTGGCCTAAGTTACTTCCATTTGCTTTATGGGCTGACAGAACTACCCATAGCACTGTTACTGGTTACATGCCTGTGGAGCTTATGTATGGACAAAAACCTTTAATGCCTGTTGAGGAGTCTATTCCTACATGGGTATTTTTGTCATGGGAAGATGGTATTACACGAGAAAAACTCTTAGAGCTCCGTATTAGACAGCTTGGAAAATTACCCGAGGATCAACAAATGGCATTAGAAAAACTTAAAGCTGCGAGACTGAGCAATAAGGAGAGATTTGATAGAACTCATCGGTTGAGGACCAAAAATATTGAAGAAGGGGATTGGGTTTTAGTGTTTGATAGCACTTTGGAACATCAACACAGTACACTGAGGAAGTTTGCTAAACGGTGGTTTGGACCTTATGTGGTAATAAAAGTGCATGATAACGCCACTTATTCACTTCGAGAATTAGATGGTACTCCTTGTAGGATACCAGTGGCGGGCAAACGGATCAAAG
The DNA here is from genome assembly GCA_022496805.1 of Pohlia nutans. Classification (NCBI taxonomy): domain Eukaryota; kingdom Viridiplantae; phylum Streptophyta; class Bryopsida; order Bryales; family Mniaceae; genus Pohlia; species Pohlia nutans. Next base: position 11,335,467 of record CM040091.1, on the reverse strand, counting down.
CTTTTCGACGGAGAGATGGAAGATTTAATGAAGAAGACTTAAATGTAATATTGCCTGCATTGCAAGATCACGAAGTTGATGAAGATGAAGAAATTAATGAAGATCAACTCGGGAGTGAAGATGATCAAGAAGATGACTGAGTTTGGCACATACCGGAGGATGTGCAGGTTTAGAGGGGGTGAATGTCGCGATGCAAATGCGCATATAGTGTAAAAACTTATAGTATTGTTATTTTGATGAGTTTTAAGATATCTCATTTAAAGAAGAAATGAATAGGGAATATTTGAGAAAGATTATGAATTGATTCATAATCTCTACAAGGTTTTAATTGCCTTGTGTTTTGACTAATAAGAGTCAAACATTACATTTATCTTCTTAGAATGAGTTTTGATATTTAATTTGAGTTTTGATAGTTGTTGAAAAGAAAGGTGAAGATTGTTTTACCTTTCTTTTAGTTTTTTGTGAGTTTATCATTAAAATAAGCGAATGGATAGAGGTATGGGAGACTTTTGGGTCACCCAATTAGTTTTAGGGTGCCCATGTGGCTAGGTATGGGCTGATGTGTTCCCCCTTGTGGCTTGATAAGGGGGGCCTTCTTCTCCCGAACCTCATTCTTCTTGTGTTCATGTTTTAGTTTTTTAGTTTTGTGCCGTGTGTTTGAGGACAAGTGACTTACTGTGTATAGCTCGGATTTCAATGAAATTTTGAGAGCACGTTCCTCTTCTTGTTGTGATTCCAATGGTGTGTGGCGCTTGTCATTTGGAGTTAGTATGAGAAAGTTATGCCTTGAGAAGTGAAAGAGGGTTTAGTGCCGTCGAAATTCAAAGGCAGTCGCTTTAAACTCTTGTAGAAATTTGTATAATGATCGATTAGTTTTGAAATTTTGTGAGCACATGTGTTATGTTGATAGCTTTCTAAAAAACTATTAAACTCTTGTTTTGGAGTTAGGACGTGAAAGTTATGCTTGTAGAAGTTTGAGGGTGTGAAACTGCCGCTCAATATAGAAGTTCCATTTTTGACGAAGTATAGAAAACGGACAGTATGATATTTTAAGCTAAGATTTACAGGCAACGTAGATGGTGATGTTAGCTTTCTAAAAAATTATGGCATCATGTATTTGGAGCTTTTATGAAGATGATATGCGTCCCGAAGTGGAGAGATGTACAGCTGCCGTGAATATTTGGAGTCTCAACTTCAGCACGCTATAAATATTGAATGGTAAATCATTTTCTCTTGAAATTTTTACAGATTGTGTAGCTTTGTGTTAGCTTTCCAGAAAGTTATAGCACACTTGATTTGGAGCAAGTATGTGTCTGTGGCATTCATTTGAATGCTGACAGTGTTTTTAAAGGTTTAAGCCTTTACACGGTTTGCTATTTTGCAAAATAAAACATAGATTTGGGTTTTTAATGGTATAAACAATAAATTACACTATCATATTTCCCCATACCTTGAATTCAAACTAGTTGCAGCTAGAAACCCCGCGTTTTCCCAGAGCAAAACCCTCTCTACCCGACAACGGCATATCGGACGGCACAGCGGACGGCAGAACGGACCAGCCAGGCTGTCCAACGGCTAGTGCGGCAGATGGTAGTATAAAGCATGAAACTTTTGTTTTGGTGAGTTCATTCGAACTCACCAGTTGTCAAGGGCTGTGGGCAACCTTTTGGTATCCCTTGCTTGACCATTTCCGAGTTTGAATGCGCAGTTGTCAAATTCCGTTCGGAATTTGACAACTACTGTATTTTACATACAGGATACATTTTTTCGTCGCGCGATCACGAGGTACTGCACGCCGTCACTTAAAACTATTGGGTAGCGGAACCTAAACCCGCTTGAACCTTTCAAGATGCCCAGCGATTGGGAAGATTGGTATGTGGATATAGCCCCCGGAAAAGTGAAGTGCTTACTATGTGCAGCACTTTTTGCAAGGAAGGCGGCGAGGATGTTGAGTCACCTTGGATACCGGAACGCATCAGGAAACCGTGACACTGGCGTCGGTATATGCAAGAGACTCACACCGCAGATTAAAGGGCTCTTTTTTAATTGCAGAGGAGATCCTCCTAAGCGTCCAAATCCAGATCTATCCGATGAATGTCGCACTCCGAGAGCGGGAAATATGGACATGATGGAGCTTTGCACACCGCAATCGCTAGATCGAGAGTCACGCGATGGACCACAAGAGATTCCAAATCAGAGGTCAGGTTCTAATACAAATGAAACTACCGCGAGCAGACCACCAACCACGGAACGTGACAGTGCAGCTGGCAGGGCCGCCCATCCATTGCGACAAGCAGGAATACCAGAGGGTTTTCAGGAAGACAAACGAAGGGAGTTAGACAAGATGTGGGCAAGGTTCTTTTACGAGGCGAATATCCCTTTTGCGATAGCACGGAATTCAACTTTCAAAGAGGCCATACGGAGGACTTCTGCTTTTCGGAGACCATACACACCACCCTCTTACAATGACTTACGGAAGAAACTCTTGATGCAGGCCAAGAATGAGCTAGGGGTGGTCTTGGAAGGTAAAATAGCAGATAGCATTCGCAAGTTTGGAGCCACGTTGACATTTGATGGATGGAGCTCGTGCACAAACCAACCATTATTCAATTGCATGATAGTGTCTGCGGTAGGAGAACACTTTCTTGGATCGGTAGACACTTCGGGACATTCGAAGACAGCAACGTACCAAGCGACCATCATAGAGAAGTTCATTGAAGGCGTTGGATCGCAGAACGTGGTGCAAATTGCAACAGACAACGCATCTGTCATGAAGGCAGCAGCGGATCTCGTGACGAACAAATATGACCACATATACTTCCAAGGATGTGCTGTTCACGCAATGAACCTGTTATTGGGGGACATCACGAAGGCAAACTGGATAGCTCACGTGTTGAAGAAGGCCCGGACGATCGTGACGTTTATAAAGAAGAGACACATGCCTCTTGCAGTATTTCGAAAGCACGAGAAGAAGTTCAGCCTAGTATTGGCAGGGAAAACTAGATTTGGATCAAATTTCATGATGGTGGATCGATTACTCGAGGTCAGTCAGGCCTTAGAGCAGTCAGTTGTGGACGAACAGTGGACATCCTATGTCGTCACACTCCGAGACAAGCGGGGGGGGATCAAAGCGCGCACTATCTCTCGAGATGTGAGAAGGTATATACTGGATGATCACTTTTGGCAAAGATGCACTAACTTTCAGGAGGTGGTTGCACCGTTGATGTATGCACTGCGGGATTTTGACAGTGGGGAACCTGGTATGGGCAAAATTCGACACATCTTTCACAATGTGGAGAAACACATTGAAAGGGTGAAGGATGAGTTCTTTCCATTGGACGGTGGAGAAAGCATTGATGTGGAGAAGCACTTCCGCGACTGATGGGCATTGGTCAGAATGGATTTACACGATGCGGGTGCACTTTTGAATCCGTATTTGCTACACGATAAGGAAATCGCAGACGATTTAGATGCCATCACAGCATGCAAGCGTGTGCTTGGGAAATTATGTTCTCCAGAAACATATCCGGATGTGGTGCTAGAGTTTTTGGCATTCCGTCACAAGGAACCGCCATTCCACAATATGTTGGATCCGAAACAACAGAAGTGTTCGCCTCATGCATGGTGGGATTTTGAAGGGGCATGCGGAAAGCTCATCGCACCAATAGCGGAGAATCCTAGCCCAAACCGTGTCATCGTCATCATGCGAACGCAATTGGAGTAGTTATTCTTTCGTGCACAACAGGTCTCGGAATCGCCTCCAACAAAAGAGGGCTGAAGATTTAGTGTACGTGTACACAAATTCAAAGCTCCTCGCAAAGGCTAAGAGAAAAGATGAGAAGAAGTGGTACGACGAAAATGTATCATCAGAGGATTCGGATTCCGCTTCAGAAGAATCGGATGGAGATGATGAAGGCGATTGGGTGGGTAATCATGCATCAGACGATGATCGCTGGGCTGATGTGCCCCTTGACGATTGGAGTGATCAACTCTCTCCACGAAGGCCGGCTTCGTCTCCAGCAAGATCTGGTCGATCAAGCCACGATGTATACGAGTTTGCTGAGGATGGAGAGGAGGGCAATCACGTGCAAGCATCAAATGCCGACGATACCGGTGTGAATGTCAGAGAAGAGGACAATTCAATTCCGGCGTTGGGTGAAGAAGAGGGGGACAAACGTGGTGAAGATGGTGGCACAAGGATTGACACCGTGCAGGAGGGTGTTTTGAAGGACCCTAAAGATTCTGAGTTGGAGCTTTCTCCTGGACGAAAGGCCACAACGGTGAACAATGGCCACTCCAAATGGAAAGGCATAGAGGAAGATTTTGGTCCAATCAGTAAGAGTCCGTTGAAGTTTGGAGAGAGAGATTCTCCTCGTGGACCCCGTCTTGAGGACCAAATGCAGAGGACCGCCCTTGCATCTAGAGCCTTATTTGATAATTCTAAAACACCAACACCCCGAGTTCCACTTGCATCTTCAACGGGATTGGTATCCCTTTCCAAAGCGGTGAATAAACGTGTGAGAGAATCGGATGGAGATTCGGAAAGCGACGGAAATTTGCCTTTATCAGTAGCTATAATAAAGAAGCCATCAGGTGTGCCCCCAAGGCACAATCAACCGCCAATGCAGAAGATGACGGTGAAGGAGACACTTGTGGGCCCGAAACATATATCATCGAGTGGAGAGAAATTTGGCGCAACAGGAAACGGCAGCGCTAAACGAAAAAGGCTCATGCAACCATTTGCTGCTTCTCCGCCAAAGCCAGGACGAGTTAAAACACCCCTTGACGCAAGTGGATCCACATGGAAAATGAAGAGTATCCAACCAGTAAAGAAGGAGAGAAAGGAAAATGAGTATTACTCTCACAGTGACGACGAGTCATATGATGCAGAGGACAGTAGCGGAGCAGAGGTGAAAGGAGATTCTGATTACAAGGCAGATTGAAAACTCAATAGCATTTATGTATTTTCGTAGAGTTTTTTTTATAAGATATTCTAGTATTCAGTAATTGTAGTTGTTTGGACAGGAGATAGATTTTATAAGTATATATTTCTGTAGTGATATGTATGACGTACATGAATAGATGGCAATATTTTGTTGACGTTCCCTTTATTGAATGTTTGTTTACCTGCGAAATATAATATATGACACTATTTTTATGTTTTATGTTGTTGGAACGAGAGTGGCTATAACCCTAAACAAGGTCGCTATATTTTTATTACAATGAGGCTCCAGTGACTTAATGAGATTTTAATTTATATTTTCCACCATTACAATCACCCTAGAACGGCGTGAAGTGTTCAGGGTTTAGTCCTTGAGAACCCCTAAACCGGCCTGGCCGTCCTCTAGTTGTCCGCGTGCCGTCCGCCCGCCCGGTCGTCCGTCCCGCCGTCCGCCAGGCCGTCCGCTCTGCCGTCCGCCATCAAACTCCGTCCGTCGAGCCGTCCGGACGGACGGGCTCCAGGCCGTCCGCCACGCTGTCCGCTAAGCCGTCCGCTAAGCCGTCCGCTAAGCTGTCCGCAGGGTAAAAACGGCAGTGGATAAAGTAAATCACAGTTTACCCAGCGGACGCTGACGTCCGGCCGCTCGGACGCGACGTCCGGACGTCCCGACGTCAAACCGGACGCGATTTCCTCCAAAGACGTCCGAAGTGACAACCCTGAGAATGTCACAGCACATGTCAACATGAGGTTCGTGGTTTTCAGTCACAGTCTATCATTCAAAATGCAAAGAATACAACATGACAATATGTAATACGAAATGACAGTATTGTCATACATTATGACAATATAACGATGTGGCAATATGGCAATATGACAATATGGCAATGTGGCAATATAACAATATGAGAATATGAGAATGTGTCAAGTAGTCAATATGACAATATGGCAATATGACATTATGACAACATGACAATATCGTAAAGTCACTATGAGTCTATGACAATAGGACAATAGAACAATAAGACAATGGGACAATATGACAATATGACAATATGACAATATGAAAATATGACAGTACGATAATATGACATTATGACAATATTGTCATATTAAAAACATGACTATGTGACAATAGAACAATAGGACAGTAGTACATTAGGACATTCGGACTAGAACCATAGGACAATAGGACAATGGCATAATATCACAGTAGGACAATATGATGATATGACGATGTGGCGATGTGACAATATGCCAATACTAACAATTTGACTATTGGGCATGACGACAATATGGCGGTATGATAATACCGTAAAGCTTTGCATGTCTATTGGCGGTAAAAGGGAAATGATGGGAGAAAAAGGGGGAAATAATCAAATAAAGGGCAGCTAGGAGACCACCAAGAACTGCTCTAATTAGTACAACGGACTACCATAAATAGTAGTCCACCCCTGACACATACTACGCAGAAATCGGCAGTACAGTAATATGATTCTCCGAACAAGGGAAGGAACGCTTGCACATCCTGTTGTTCGGCTTTCCCAGAATGAAGAAGCAATAACCATGGCGCATGGATCATTCCTCCAATGTGATCGACGGGCGGGCCGTCCACGCCGATGAACGTCTTCGTCCAACCGACGGGTGGGCCGTCCCGCCGATGGACGTGTCCGTCCAGCCGACGGACAGGCCGTCCCGCCCATGGACGGCTCCGTCGAGTCGTTGGGCGGGCCGTCCAGTTCGACGACTGGCTTGTGCAGCCTATTGTCATCTCCGTCCAGTGGAGGGGGGCCGTCCAGACGACGGGCATGTCGTCCAAGCTATGGACGCCTCCGTCCAGGCGACGGGCGGTCCGTCAAGGCGTCTTGCGGTATTATAAGACACCGGGCGGGCCGTCCAGGCGTCGGGAGGGCCGTCTGGGCGTCGGGCGGGCCGTCCAGGCGACGGGCGGGCCGTCCAGTTGTAAACCCTATATATGTGCGTCACCTCGTTATTTTGCAGCACATTTGGGTCTCTCTTGCGCTGACGGTGCTCTTCTGTCTTGGATTGGTAACAGTCCATGCTCAAGAGCGCGGGTGCTTGCAGAGGACTCCGAATTGCTTCGAGGAGGGGGGCTTTTTTTGAAATTTCATCCTTGAAACCCTAATCGCAGTGCATCACAAGTTGCTCCCATGGCCGGGGATGGACATTCGAAACGCAAAGTGCATGACTGGTTCACGGGGAATGCGGAATCCGTTCCTGAAATATCCCCTGACACACATGAATGCATATCTGAAGCCGCTGACGCAGGTGTGACCAATCCGTCAAGCGCTGGAGAGTCTTCGAAACCTAAGAAGAAGGGGCAGCGAAGGAATAGGCACAAGCCTGCAAACTCCCCTGGGTGGCCCACCAAGGCTGCCACAACAAAGGTGCATGAAGTGGCGTTGGACTTTTTCCAGCAATATTCGACCACACAGCTGAATGTTGCTTACATAAAGCAGGGTATGGTTGGAATTGACAAGTTAAGAAGCCATTTGGATGGACTGTTTTGGGCCGCTATGCGAGAGGACGAGTGGGACGAAGAACGCAAGAAGGAAGATTTCGAGAGATGGTTAGATGAGCAAGTGCAAACTTGCATCTTCAACCTCGGCCACGTCGCGGAAAAATTGATGGGGATAAGACGGGAGATCGAGCCCAACCCTAAACTGCGCGACGTGCACCAAAAAGTGTTTTGGTGGCACGATGCTGTAAAGGGTTTTGCTAAGCAAGGCCGGCACGGGGCTCCTTGGTGGCAAAAAAGTCGGGAGTTTGCCTTTGGACAAGGGGCAACCGGTGGCGTAGTGTTCTTGGAGAAAGGGGTCGTGGTGGTTCCGTTGTCTGGCTCTTCAGTACGAGGGGGGAATGGGAGAGTGCGTAGAGTGACGCTTCAGAACTCCCGGCACATTCCGTCGCACATGGAATTAGCAGGGAAATTGCCGCTGGACATTGGAAATTTGAAGAGAGCGAGGGAGAAGTTGTCGATCGAGGCACTGGTCTGTCCATGCACTCACTCTGGGGTCATTAAGTTTTTTGCCCTCAATGACACCACGATGGAATGCTATGCTCAATGGTGGAATGGGGGGACGTTGAAAGATATGTTTGAAGTGGATCAACATTATCGCGAGCCGGATGAGATAGGGGACATTATATATGATCCAAATCCGCAAACATTGCAGAAAAGAAAACGTCTTATGGCGTACAGACGGAATCGTACGGAGTTGGCGTGGGCATTGGTGTGCATAGTGGACGCAGTACAACAAGATCGAGTTCTGCACAACGACATCACCCCATCAAATATATTGCTCCATTTCCCGGATGAAAGTGGATTGATCGTGTGGATCGGGATATGCGATTGGGGAATGGGCAGCCGCATCAAAGAGGAAACACCATCCTTGTACCCCCACCGAAGCATTTCCGAATTAGAGAACTCGAAGGCAAGCCGGTGGTATGTGGCTCCAGAGATGCACTACCTCGTTGGAGAGCATGGAAGCGATCTATCTCCAAGCCGTGTGCGAAAGCCATGTTATAACATACACACAGACGGCTACTCGGTTGGGAAAATAGCGCAGCGTATATGGAAAGAGGACCGAAAGAATGTTCGAATGATTCCAGACAACAATGCAGCAATGTATTTTGACAGGATATTGAAAGAGTTATGTGCTCCAAAATCCAAGGATCGACGTTCAGTTACGCATGCGGTGAGGAGCCTTGAAGGGAACCCAACTTTCTGGGCTCCACCGCAGTGCTGCTACCGCGAGACTCGCAAGGAACAAGATATCTTGGCAAAGCAGAAGGAGATCGAAGAGTAGACAAAGGTAAATAGTATTCAGTCAGAAGAGTGCGAATTAGGAGATGAGGTTAGTGTTTAGTATAGCATCGGTGTGTTCCACCGTGCGGGGTACGCTTCTGACCCTTTTTGTATGAACTTTACATCGATATATAAGTAAATGCCCATGTTCACAACTCTCATTGCACGCGTATTACGTTTGGAAAATGGTTTGGGTCCGTCGTGGAGCCTCTCTGTTACTGCAGGACCGTCCAACGAGATGGACGGATTGTACTAGGGCAAGAGCGTCCAGTCCGGTCCGTCCACATTTTGACCGTCCAACCTGGCCCATCCAACCCAGTCCGTCAACCCGAGACCGTCTAGGAGGGACCGTCCAACTTGTCCGATTGACCGTCCAACCAGGCCCGTCCCACCTGGCCATCCAACTAGGCCCATCGGACGTGCCCGTCCAACTAGGCCCGTCCCACGTGGGCGTCAAACTTGGCCCGTCCGATCTGGCCGTCCAACTAGGCCCCTCCGATCTGGCCGTCCAACAAGGCCGTCAGATCTAGCCGTCCAACTAGGCCCGTCGCAACCGGACGTCTAACTAGGCCCGTTCCACCCTAAACCGTCCAACTACGCCCGTCGGATCTGGCCGTCCAACTAGGCCCGTCTGACCTGGCTGTCCAACTAGGTCCGTCCGACATGGCCGTCCAACTAGGCCCGTCAGATCTGGCCGTCTAAGTAGGCCCGTCCCACCTGGCCGTCAAACCCGGCGCATCCGATCTGGCCGTCCAAATAGACCCTAACCGTCAAAGCCGGCCCGTCCGAGCTGGCCGTCTAACCAGGCCCAACCCACGTGTCCGTCCTACTAGGCCCGTCAGATGTGGCCGTCCAAGTAGGCCCGTCCCACCTAGCCGTCAAACCCGGCGCTTCCGATCTGGCCGTCCAAATAGACCCTAACCGTCAAAGCCGGCCCGTCCGAGCTGGCCGTCTAACCAGGCCCAACCCACGTGTCCGTCCTACCCGGCCCGTCCCACCGGGCCGTCCAACCCGGTGTCGACGAAATCCGTTGGGCGCACGTGCAGTAACCCTGCCCCCGGCCACCCTCCCACTATAGGAGGCTCTCGAGGCTTTTGCCAGCACCTTTCTTTGGTGTGCTCTGGTCTTCCGACCTGGTTGGTGTACAGCCATTGCGTTAGAACGGAGCCCAGGAAGAGTGGGTTGGAGGAGCACAGGCTGTTACACCAGCAAGTGTTTTGCCCCAACCGCACTACATTCAGAATACTAATTGTGTGTTCCCTTGTGTTTCCTTGTGGGCAGTGTGGGGCTGTGGGCCATAGTTAAATAGAGGCAATGGGAGGGGGAAGGACCTTATGGGAGCCATGGTATATTATAAAACCCGATGGTAAAATAGAGTGCAAACTATGTTCAACAGCAATCAGCTACCGGAAGGACCGCCTACTGTGGCATTTGGGTTGGAGGCGGGATAAAAACATATCAGGGGTCGGACGTTGTACTAAAGCGAGTGCAGCTGTGAAAGCTTTGTTTCATAATTGCGGGGGTAACGTGCCCCCAACTCTTGAGGTTGAGAACGACCGCGAGATGGAGGACACGTCACCGGCAGCAAATCCCGTGCACGGGCCGCGCGGAGATAAGAACATGGAGGCATCGGTGTCAGCGTCAGTAGGAAGAGGGGGAAACACCACTATCACGGGTTCACACATTCGTTCATTGGAGCCGCTAGAGTCAAATGTAACACCCATCCGGACCATGAGGCAAGTATTATTACCGGAAGGTATGAATACATCGAATAAACAACTGTTGGACAAGAAGTGGGCTAATTTCTTTTATGAGGCTAACATACCGTTCAACGTGACAAAGCACCCCGCCTTTGTGGACGCAGTTGAGGCAACGTCCAAATCCAAAGTCGTGTATAAGCGTCCCCCGTACAATGCGATTCGGACGAAGCTTATGAAAGCCGCAAAGGACGAGGTCGCAACAATGGCGAACGAGAAAACAAAGGGCTTGATCCACAAGTATGGCGTGACGATTTGCTCAGATGGATGGGACAATGTGACAAACCGACCGTTGATCAATGTTATGTTGGCATGTACAAGCGGAGAGGTTTTTCTGGGTTCGGTTGACACTACGGGAGAACGTAAAGACGCAAATTACGTGGCAAATTGCATGATCAATTACATTGAGGCGGTTGGCGCAGAGAACGTGGTACAAGTTTGCACTGACAACGCTGCAAACATGATTGCAGCAGGCGAACTGTTGGTACGTCGATTCCCACACGTTTATTTTCAAGGGTGTGCTGCACACGCTTTAGATCTCTTATTGGAAGACTGGGGGAAGGAAAGATGGGTGAAGAACATGATGAAACGTGCGCGGGCCATAGTGTCTTTCATTCGCACGCACCACATGCCGCTTGCCATATTCCGTCGACATTCTCCGAATTTGATACTGAAGAATCCGGCTGAAACACGGTTTGCAACTACATTTCTAATGGTGGATCGGTTGGTGAAAGTCCGACAAGCCGTGGAACAGACGGTCGTGGACCCGGATTGGAATGACTACGTGGACAGGCTAACGAAACCGGCGACAAGGACGAAAGCAAACACGGCTAGACGATACGTGCGATCAGATGGGTTCTGGGGGACCTGTGTAAATTTCGTGCACATGGTGGAGCCCGTGTTAGTAGCGTTGCGCGAGTTCGACGGGAAGCACCCATGCATGGGCAAAGCATGGTTAGTAAGGAAGAATGTGGAGAAGCACGTCTTTTCGTTACGGGACCCACCATTTTCACTGAACGAGGAACTTGCCGAGAGCGCAGAAGACCAATTTCAGTCTCGCTGGCACATGTTGAGGACAGATTTGCACTACGCAGGCGCTCTCCTGAATCCCTATCTACTAGACGAGGTCACCCTGATAGATGACCGGGAGGCTACAGAGGCCGTAGTCAGAGTGTTGCGCAAATTAACGACGAACGACGTTGCATTCGCATCAGCGTTGTCAGAATATCAGTCATTCAGGGACCACCGAGGAATATTTGCTGGACTTCCAGTCGCGGCTGCGTTGAATTTGGAACCACATGAATGGTGGGACCTACTTGGCGCTGGAGCTCACACGCTTGCACCGATTGCAAAACGAATTCTTACACAAGTGTGTTTTGCTTCATCTTGCGAACGAAACTGGAGCATGTACTCATTTGTACACAACAAGGTCCGCAACCGACTAACATCCGAACGAGCAGAGGAGTTGGTTTACATTTACACCAACGCAAGGACCCTCCGAGATAGGGGCGGCGCAAACTCCGCAGCATGGTATGCGAACAACATGTTGTCCGAAGACTCTATGACAAAGGAATCTGATGGTCTGGACCGGGGGTCTATATTTTCTGATTCAGATAATTACGACTCGGACGACGACGATGATGCACCATTCGGCGGGAACCGTGTTTGGGGACCAAGACGCCCGGTAATTGACCCAGCCGTGTTTGATTTTAATGACGTTGACAATAACTACGGCGACAACGACGGAGACAACGGTGGAGGGCCGGAGCTAGCCAATCCAATGGACAATGGTGAAAACGAGGATGTCCCTGCAGTACCGCCAGTACCAAAAAACAACAATAACACTATAGTGGTTGAAGAACCAGCAATTATGGCAAGCCTCGAGGAGCAACAAGATGGACAAGGAGAGGAGGCTAATGAAGTAGTTGGTACCCAAGAATCGTCTCCAAATTCTCCACACCAAGAAGGTAATTCAGGTGATCGACAGGAAATGGCACCAGTACAGTTGCAAGCAGCCTTTCGTAGGCTTCGTCGCCCCCCGTCGGACAGTGTGGATGTTCATACTCCATCCACCCAAGACTCATCAGTACCGTCCTCTTCAGCAATGCCCCCGACACGCCCCCGTGAAATTGGTCCATCAATAGGTGCGCGGTTGACCGGTTTAGGCCCAACTTTGAATATGACACTGCGCACGAGAGAAATCCGACCGATAGAAAGAAGTGGACCTCAAAGGACCAATCCCCATAAGCGTCCACGAGAACAACTCCCTCGCCTTTCTCACAACGACCGTGCAACTCCAACTACCTGGACCACCCGCAGAAATAAGCGTATGCGGCAATCTACCCAACCGTTTGCTGGCGAACTCAATTTAGGAGGGCCAAATACAGATGGTGTTTTGGATGCAAGCAGTCGACGACCTCTAAAAACACTTTCCTCTCTTGAACCACGCATCGGAAACCGACGTCGCAACAGCCCTGCCGGGAGTAGCAGTACAAGATTTGACGATAATGAAACCACAGACGACACCGCAAGTAATAGCGGTGAGGTTCCGGGAGATAGTGATTTTGTAGTGAACCGACCGGGCCCACCCCCAAGCCCGGACAACGATAGAGCGGACCCAGGAGCACCTAACGCTGGCACCTCTGTCCGAGTAACTAGGAATGCAGTACATTGAGGGTTATAACTTATGCCTCTAAGACATACAGGGCTTAGGGTAGCTTCTCGTGCAATGCTTAGGCATTGGGCATACGGTATACATTATTATACTCCGATATGTAATCGCAATGTTTTCCTTCACTGTTATTTCAAATAAATAATCAAAATGGGGATTCATTTTCCTACGCATATGTGTACACTGTACAGTACAGGTGATGCACAAACCATGTCCGAAGTCGTGACCATGGCAATAATCATATGCAGTGTGGCCTTGTGGATGGTTGGTTCGTAGTGTGCCCTTCTAAAGTGCAATTTCGTTTCATTTGTTCCAAAAATTAAAATTTGAACACTCTGCCAGGTAATTAAGTTGACGGGTTGGCCGTCCAGCAGTCCAGTCGACAGGCGAGCGGGCCAAACCGTCCAGTCGCCGGGCTGGCCGTCTAGTCGACGGCCGGGCACCTTAAACCGTCCAGACGCCGGGCGGGCCGTGTAGTGGACGGGCAGGCCGTCCGGTCGACGGGCGGGCCGTGCAGTGGACGGGCGGGCCCTCCAGTGGACGGCCACCTGGACAGCCTTGGATGAAATTCATCCAGAGAATTTACTTTGGGTAAACCGCAAGGGTAAAAAATTCCACATTTTTTACCTTCGCGTCGGGATGCAGACGCGATCCTGACGCGTCACGACGCGTCGCGACTGACGCGTCACGACATCCTGACGGAAATCAGTGGCGTCACGTCGGGATAGACAACCCTGGGATCAGTATGAGCGAGACGACGATGAGCGACGGGATCGGGCGTTGATGATGGCCGCGAGTGCACTGCATCTGACTACAAGCATGAAGGACAACAAGGTGGGCTTGGCGACATTGTCGAAGCAGATGGTAGACCATACCCGTCATGCATGGCACAGGGACGAAGAGTGCTATGAGGCAGTATTGCAGGTGTGTTCGGATTACGAGAGCGGGTTCTTGTGGTTCAGCAAGGAGGACGAGAAGAAATGGAGGGATTATGCGTCCAAACACAGTTTGGATGTCACCGTGGACGTGCGAGCAGGGCGGAAGAGGATGGAGAAGAACTGGCTCAGACCATTGTCGAGGATTCCAGTTGGGCAGTATCTCCGGGTGACGAAGGACTTGGCAGCACAGCCAGTGCAGGGAGGGAGCCGGGCTACGCAGAAGTACTACTTCAACGGCAACAACAGCCCCAATCCACCGAAGGAGACTTTGGCGTGGGTGGCTGATCGGATGCAGCGGAGGGAGGCGGTACGAAATGCGTTGAAGTGGTTGATAGTGAAGGACCGAGAGCGCCCAGTACCGACGATGGAGGAGTTCTTTGTCATTCCAGTGGGACGATATGGAGGGGAACGTGGGGAGGTCTTGCAGGAGCTTGGGGAGAATATCGAGACGGATATGAAGAAAGCTTGGGCTAGTCCATTGGTCCGTGCGGTGGGAGCGTTGGAGAAATTGGATCCCCTCATACCTCCATTGATCAGACAGCACTACACGGACATAGCGACCGGTGGTCGTGGATACCGAGGGCATGCCCGAGATGTTGGAGATCTCGGAGCAGCGCGATGGGACTGGCAGTTTCGTTTACCCATCAGGAGGGGAGGCCATGCTTTGAGAATGCTTCCGGTGCGAGGTCGAGGGGGTTTTTTCACGGAGGAGCACCTGGAGCTTGGGGAACCATGCTTATGGATTATTGATTGCAGACGGGGATCATCACAGGGGGAGGACAAGGCTTGGGGAGATGACGATTATGCACATGTGATGGAGAGGTTGCAGAGGTGGATGACGGGTATTTACAAGTGGAACGTCATTTTTTTATTGCCACCCGGAGTGCACTTTGAGGAGCGGTTGCGCAACACCTTGCACGTACCAGAGGAGAGCCGGTGTTTTGGAGGAGTGTGGGTGTTCGAGTCAGGTGCGATCAGCGGATATGAGCATGATCTGAGGCACGAGGGGAGAGTGGAGCGAGCAGTACAGGCTATTGGAGGTGTGGCAGTCGTGTTGGTGCATGCTAGCGGGTCCATGGCATCTCAGAATGTTCGAAAGGGGACGGGGGAGCTTCCTACTGTGTTCATGGACTCCTGGACTGAGGCCAGAGCACCGTGTACAGCGGATCCATTGGAGAGGTCTCCGATAGAGTTGCAGAGGCTTGTGTAGATGTATTTGCCGGAGAAGTGGGGTCTCGTGGTTGTTGGCATCACCACGGCCATACCAGACATACTGCAGGGCGATTTTGTGGGTAGCCAGATCATTGTCCTTGACAGCTCGAGCACACGTACTACATTTTTGAGGAATGCATGCGCAGAGATGTACGGGTGTGACATAGATTGGCCATCTGGTGCTGCTACTCAGCCGTGGGCTACTGCGGGCCCTTCTACAATGAGGCCTACACGTGGGAGCACAGGATTGATGGACGGTGTAGACAGTGAGGCATGTGAGGGTTCTGAGGGGGAGCCTTCTGCTATACAGCGCAGTGCAGATACTGTACGACATGTGGAGGTGTCGTTAGGCTCTAGGGACACACCAGACAGAGAGAGGACTCACGAGGACACAGCCCGGAGCGTGAGACAGGACGACAGTATCACAGGGTTGAGTCCGAGGTATGAGGTTGTTGCAGGACTGAGTCCCCAGCCAGTTGTTGATGTAGAGAGTTCTGCACATATCGTATACTCTTCAGAGGGGCAGGACGCCACTGGAGCTTCAGGTGCACGAGGAGATGCACTACAATTCCTGGAGGTTGATGGGACCATGGAGGAGGGAAGGACTATGGAGACGGGGGACTTGAGCATCCGTCCTGAAGAAGTTGCAGAGATACTTGCAAAGTCTTTGGGGCACGAGGTGACATTCTCAAGATCAGCAGGTGTATCTACATCTCCTCTCCGTCCATCAGGAGCGATTCCAGTACCGGATTCATTAGTCTCGCGTGACATGGAGGTGTTGCCACGATCAGGGCTGGATGCGGGTGGATCTGAGGTGTTGCCAACACCAAGAGTAGTTGTGGATATTGATTCCACCCCACGTCTATTTCATTGGGCCCTACCAGACCGAGATATGACACTTGCAGCGGACGGATTCTACTATGACGTTGATGGAGTCAGATACAGGCGTCACGGGATTGGAGGGCAGTATACGTTTGAGCAGGCGGCGTCTATCATGGAGGAAGCGTCGCCTGTGCAGCAGGTGTCATCTCCGATGGTCAATGCCATGGTGGCTCAAGCTTTGGAGTATACAGATCCCGAGACCCCTTCAGATGTTCGTGCGAGGTTGGAGGAGCAGCGTGTAGCTAGTGAGGAGGGTCAGGACGACAGAACACAGTCATCTGAGAGGATTCCGGAGACCCAGTTCCCCTTCGAGTAGTAGCTTTTTTAGACAGTGTGGATTAGTGCTATTGGTTGCACTTCAGATGGCCAACTTGTACTTCTTTATCATATGTATTTTTTATTTATATTTATATATATATATATTTATATATATTTATATATATATATATATATATATATATATATATATATATATATATATATATATATATATATATATATATATATATATATATATATATATATATATATATATATATATATATATATATATATATATATATATATATATATATATATATATATATATATATTTATATGTGGATCCATACTTTATGTGGATACATGGATATGTGGAGTAATGATGTCGTTGTACGAAAATGTATTGCGGATTGTATGTGATTGTAATACGAGGGGAATGGGGAAAATGCGGTTGAAAGATAGTAAAATGTTGGATATTTATTGCACTTTTGAAGGGGTTTTATGAAAGACACTTTGCAAAATTAAAAAATTGTATGAAATTCACATATTTATTATTGAAAATCCGTAATATATTTGATTAATTGCAATGCACTGCACTTTTCACCATAGACAAAAATCACACCCTTTTTAAAAAAGAAAATTTGATTTCTGAATTTTTTGGCACAATGGAGCCCCGAAATGACCGCACTTGGCCAGGTGCGTAAATAGCGAATTGCGTGTTTTATACGGAAGAAAAGTCATTTTGCCTATCTTCTAACCGTCTAATGAAAATGGCTTGATTTCATTGACCTTCGGTTTTCATAAACACACCAAAGTTCTCTACACTGAGATTTCATGTGCATGTAGGTTTGACCTAATTTCTTTCCTAGTGATCTGTGAGATTCTGTGACCATTATTAAATCGATGTAGTACTCTTAAAGTTTCACATTAAATTACACATCCAATTATTATCCATCCAATTAGAAGGTCCGTGATTGTCGACTAATTTGCATTGGCAGTGCCGATTTAGGGTTTGAGATGAGTCGGTTATTGGGGTGGTGGTTGTGAATTAGCTGCTGTGGCATGGAAACTGAAAGGTGAGTTCATAGTATAGGATGTGCAAGTGGATCCTCCGCAAGCCATGGAGGTCCGCATTCAAGTGACACATTCATGTATAGTGCAATTTGGATGTTTACTGGTGGAGATGATATCACTTGTAGGTCAGAGATTATGAGATATTGGGTTTAATCTATCTGCAAACATAAGAAGAAAGGTCGAGTTTTTGAAGACCACCATTGGTAAGCTATGCATTAAATTCCAGCAGAACCTGAATGCAGAGAATCGATGCCTCTACTTCACTAAAAGTGACTTAGCAGGATTACCTGTAGACTTCATTAACGTCGCACTTCTGTAGGAATCTAATCTTTGTTTGGTACTTCTATGAGACTTGAAAATTGCAAGCTCTGGTCCGAGATGACCCTGAACTACCAAGGTGATTGTGGTAAAGTACCCAAACCAAATGGAGAGGTTGGCGGTTCGACTCCCGGCTGTGAAATCGTCTTGCTACTTGATTGAAAAACTTGTTGCTGGTTGCAAAAAAACTGCAACTCATGTGTTTCAAAAAAAATAAAAATAAAATTGTTTTCAAAGAAGTGTTATAAAATGTTTGATGAAAATCAATAATGGGGTTAATGGTCAAAGCAAAGTTGTAAATGTTAATGTGAAGATCACAATTGTACCATTGGATTTATTCTATTTTAATTAATATTTTAAATAAATTTTGCAAGTTTTTCTCTTGAAATTCAATTTAAGATCCCATATTAGCACAAAAATATTTTAAAATATAGTAATGAAATTGAAATAATATGCACTATGAGATGGTATGGTTTTTATTATTTGATTCTATTTATTTTGGAAAATCACATTTAAAGTTCCACTTTTTGAAATGATAATGAAACTTGACATAAACCAAGTATGTTATTTTCTAAAAATAATATTAATAATCTATTTTGAAGATCCAAATCGTACCAAGGATAATCAACGTGCTTAAGAACCAAGAGAAATTTTTATGGATGAAAAATGTTTAATTTGGGTGAGGATCTGGCAGTTTCAATCTATATGTCGTACACATAGTGGATGCTAGCGCGTGAAAGGTTTAACCCCTAAACGTCCAACCGTCCAGAATGTGGACGATGGACAGAAGCAAACACAGATTTCTCATCCATCATTGATTTTTTGCAGTGTGGAATTTTTATTCTATATTTTATGAGAAGTTAGCTTCATGCATGTGTGATCCGATTAGAAAGGGGATGATTTGTGAAATTTCTATGTCTCATTTCATGTTGTAGTGATTCACCCAAAATTTGGAAGATTTCAGTGTAAAAGTGATCTTAAAAAAGTCAACTCATAAAATTAAGCAAACAAAAAATCTCCAAAAATCACTACACTTAGAGTATTACATTTCAACCAATCACAACAAATTTCATGTACAAATTGTCAATATCTTATTTGTAATCAAATTACAAAAGAATTTTCAATTTCAAGTTTCAAAATTCATACAAAAATATTGGTGATAGCAATCGCAGATCCAACCGTATGGATAGAATCTAAAATTTATAATGTACAACTTTTATTCATACATCAAGTTCAAAATATCCCTCTGCGTTGCATTTTATGATGCATCTTTGCAAAACTGCCAAATTTGGAGAGGGGTGAGGACGTTTAGGGGTTAAATGGTTCCATCAGTCTTGTGTCAAAATATGATGCTTTAATATATTTTATTATTACATGCACAATATATACTAACCATCTTTGAATAAATAGTGTTTTTCTCTATGCATATTTTATTTTCATTTTGAAACTATAATTAATACTACTATTGTATGTATTATACAATATCATATACAGTGATTTCCTTTTTTTTTTATATATATATATGTATATATATATATATATGTATATATATATATATATATGTATATATATATATATATATGTATATATATATATATATGTATATATATATATATATATATATATATATATATATGTGTGTGTGTGTGTGTGTGTGTGTATCAATCGTCACTAGTAGTGCGGAGAGCAGCGAAGCCCTAGTTTAAAACTATTAGTAAAAAAATTCCAGTGACGACGAAAGTCGGAGCTGGTTTAGCATGCATTGGATGGTAGATTCGTCGTCATGACAATTCCGTTTCGTCACCAAGACGGTTCCATTTCGTCTCGTCACCAAGACTGTTTCAGACTGTTTGGAGGACTGTTCTACTGTAAGGTGCCCTGGCTCGTTCATCGCAGTTCAGGTGACCGTTCCGGGTTCATCGCAGTCGGGCGTTTCGGCGTTTGAGCGTCGGGCGATAAAGAAGGCCTTGTCAATACAACAATAAATAGGTCAGAGACGTTGCTTTACATTCTTGAGCTCTCCAGTGTTCCCGCTCGCATCGCATTTGCAAATCGCTACACGTAGAATCCGAGTGTTTGAATTTCCGTATTGACAGATTGGAGGAAAATTTCAATGGCGTCGGAAGTTGCGACGACGAGCAATCCAGCGATGAGCCTGGTGGAGTTGACGATGGCGGTGAAGTGGGCCGGGAAAGAGTACGCGGTGCGCGTGTGCCCCGAAGACACGGTCCTGGAGTTGAAGCGCCGGATCTGCGAGATCACGAACGTATTGCCCAAGCGCCAGAAATTGCTCAACGTCTAGGCCAGCGTCAAGCCCGTCGTTGATGATTCCATGCTCCTCTCGCAGGTTCAATTCGTGATTTTTGATTTTTTCCGATTTAAGTGATTATTCAATTGCGTGTGCCAACTTTGCATTGATCTGATGTAATTCATTTCTGAATGTGGATACGTAGAGGTGAGCAGTGATTTATTTTTTTATCAGGAGACAATTTTGCATTTTTGCATGGCTTGAAGAGCAATCTAGGCTCCTTGGATACTCTTTTCATATTAATATATATAGTTAACATCAGGGGAATACACAAATTAGGGTTTCAATTCATGAATTTTTATTTTTTCCGATTTAAGTGATTATTCAATTGTGTGTGGCAACTTTGCATTGATTTGATGTAATTAATTTCTGAACGAAGATACGTAGAGGTGAGCAGAGATTTATTTTTTTATCAGGAGACAATTTCGCATTTTTGCATGGCTTGAAGAGCAATTTAGATTCCTTGGATGCTCTTTTCATATTAGGTAACATCAGGGTAATACACATGTGCTACTTTGGTAATACCTGGGTGATACCTGGTATTAACCCCTAAAAGACCATAAGGCCACCAATTTCAGACTTTGAGACTACGATCGGTTATCGTGTTTCGATCTCTCTGATTTTCGTTGTTTCCATCTCTGCGATTTTCGTGTTTCCGTCTCTGTGATTTTTCGTGTATCTTGTAAGAATCGTGATTCGTGAAGTTGGAAGTGGAAGTATGTTTGCGAAAAGATAGCGGTCAGAACTTCCTTTTAGGTTAGGGTTTCAGAGGATATGAGGCATTGGAGAGAAAACTGTTGCTGATTTTAGCCAAGAAAATGTTTTAACCATTCAATTATTTGGAATTAGACTCGCTATTGTAGACCTTCGCAGGAGTCGTACTTTTGGAGCGTAGGAGACTGTAATCTATGTGATTTACAAGCTTCTCATTAATTGTCGCGAGTGATATGATCAGCAATTTGTGTTTGAACTGTTGCAATTTTCCATCACATTAGAACCGTCAGATTTTTTTATATTGGAATTGATGAAATCTCTGTTATTTCAAGGTTTGTGAATGTTGAGATTGGATATATTGTTTATGAAGTGCTGCTGAGAAATGTTGAATTCGGGTGGATATGTTGAGCTGCAGTTATCAAGCTTCTTTGCTAGAGGAAGCAAAGAAGGAGAATATTGAAACCCTGATTCTTGTATGGAAGGTTCACTTGTTCTTGCATTGCACTTTAGCGGAATGGCTTGTGTGTAGTTCTGAGAGATTCTTGTGGATTGGTGGTGGGACAACAAGCAAAAGTTGTTAGAAAGAATACTGACTTAAGAGTCGGGACCTATTATGGAGAGATGAATATCGATTCCTGGAAATTGGCGACATGGGAGGCAGAGCTCGAGAAGAATGAGGTATTACACTCTCAGTAAAACATGCTCTACGTGCTCTACGTGCTCTTTGAATTAAAGGAATTTGACTTTATTGGCTTTGATTAATCAACTGGCCACCTTGTCGTCTTGGTCGGTTTTGAATTTGAAAGGCCCAATGGGCGATGCTGTTGTTGCTGATTTTATACAAGCAAATTTTTTAACTTTTCAATTATTTGGAATTAGACTCACTATTTTTGACCGTCATAGGAGTTGTACTTTTGCAATGTAAGTGACCGTAAGCCATGTGATTTTGTAGGTAAGAACCAAATTCTGGCGCACTATCAAGGGAATATCAGATGCTTAGTATGATTTTTGGTTTCTACAGGCTTTGATTACTTGTGATGTAACACCTAAGTTTGGTTTACATCCTAGCCGTATTGAGCTCTATCAAAATCTGTCCTATGCTAACTTTGCGTTGGAGTTTAGAACTGATATAAAGGACATTCCAATTTCTCGCAAAACATTGTGTTGCAGTTTGACTGATTGATGGCCTTTTTGAGGCCATGTCATTTCTATTTGCGAACCAATGTCGTGCTTCTGTGTTAGGACGAATAGGATCTTCACTTCGGATGACCATATTTCTCGTTTCAAGCACTGCTGTAGAATTTTGATGTTCATTACACGTATGAAGTTGTTTGGTCACCCAAACAGACTATCTGTAGAATTGCTAGTCTAATCTCTCCAGTTGGTATGTATTCTAACTTAACCCTTGAACGGCCTGAAAGCCCTTTGCGACCGTTTTGTGGCCAAATAGTACATTCTGTATTTTGTGGTGTTTCATCAAAATAACAATTGCCAAATAGTACTTTCTGTATTTTGTGGTGTTTCATCAAAATAACAATGACCAAGCACTTTTCAGTACAAAGTAAAATTAATAATCATGATTATTCCATTAGGTTTCTTCTTCCCAAAGGTTTGTGATTTATGAGCATCTTTAAAGAGCAGGTATCAAGGTCATTCTATTTATTGTTTAATGAAAAGGCCTTTAAAGAGCAGGTATCAAGGTCATTCTATTTATTGTTTAATGAAAAGGGCTCAATCTCATTGATTTTCATAAATGCACTGGAGTTCTTTATACTGAGTTTTCATTTGCATGTAGGTTTGACCAAATTCCTTATTGTAATTTGTGAGATTCTATGACCATTATTAGAGTTATGTATGCTTAGATTTTCACATTCAATTAGATCGGTGATTGTTGGATTTTTATTCACAAGGTTAGTTTATACGAAAGAAAAGTCAAGTTTATACAGGGTTAGTTTATGTGCAAGTGGACCCTAAAACCGCAAGCGATGGAGGTCTGTATTCAAGTGACACATTTATGTATAGTGCAATTTGGATGTTTAATATCACTTGTTGCAAGTCAGAGATTATGAGAGATTGGGTATGAATCTATCTATAGACATGAGAAGGAAGGTCGAATTTTTGAAGACCACCGTTGGCGAGCTATCTATATTGGGTTTAAAACTAGTCTTGCTCAGTACATCTATGAGCTTGAAAATTGCAAGCATGGGGCTAGTGTCGACGTGTCGTAACTTTGTATTAAATGGCTCCATCATTCTTGTGTCAAAATTTGATGTTTTAATGTATAGATTATTATTACATGAATAAATAGTACCGTAGTACCATAGCAGGTTCGTCCTAAAATAATTCTAAAAATAAAAAACGTAAAAATTAGAAAATTCTGAAGACAGAAAAACGAAAATAGAATAAATTAGTTTTTGAAATATTTTGTTATTTTTTAGCTATTTAAGGTCATTTTTACTGATTTTTTTGCTAAAAAACAAAAATTGAGAAATTCAGTTTTCGAGAGGCGAACCTTATTTTTTCAAAAAAAAAATATTCGTTCGCCAGGTGGCGAATCTACTATGGTGTTACGGTATATTTCTCTATATATAAATATACATATTTTCATTGTGAAACCTAAATTAATACCACTATTATATGTATTATACAATTTTATATATATATATATATATATATATATAAATTCCAATGTATCATTCATAAGATATTAATCGTCACTGGTAATGTGATAAATCCAACCGTACAAATGTGATCTACACATTGAGATTTTGAACTTTTACTTATGTATCAACTCCATTTTTGTGATAACTTATCAAACATTTTATAACACGTCTTTTAATTCGGTGGTGGATCCGGTGGTGGATCTGGACGTTAAAGGGTGTAAGAGTCACCGCTCAAACGCGTCAGCGCGGCACCCTGCGGCAACCAAGCAACTAAGCAACTAAGCAACCAAGCAACTGTTATCTTACCCCGCACACCGACTCCGACTTTACTGCGCGTCCATCGTGAACAGAAGCTGCCGCGGCTGGCCCTGGCAGCGTCCACCCTTCCCAGTCCTTCCCGACGCTTTCTCAGGCAAACCTCTACACCATCAGAGTCTCCCACAATCTCGTTACCTGCCTCTCTTGCCCCCTGCCTTCATCGCTGAGAGTGTTCGATCAATCTCTACTGCACTCACAAGCCGCTTTTTGTTTCACATCCAACGCTGCTTTACGCCGTCCACACGAAGGCCTCATATATCTCTCTCATCCACCAGGGTTTCTCAATTGTACACAGTTTCAACATCCACTATCAGATCGACTTACTGCAGGATCGAGAGAACCTCTTACTAGCTAATCCTGTATAGAGTGCTACGTGGGGACTCAAGTCCAGTGTTCGCAATTGGTATCGAACTTCAGCAGCGGGATTAGATTGGGGTTTCTCAAGTGGGTACAGATTGAGCATTCACGATCAGATCGAGTGACTGCAGAATAAATCGAGAGAATCTCTTGCTACTAGCTTCTCAGTTGGATTCGACTTTGATCATGTCGGACCATCGCCGTCACGGTCGTCACGGTCACCACGGGGAGGCATCGTCCAACGGTGGCTATGGCGCTCCAACTTACAACTTCGATCCCATGCAGCAAGCTGCGTACGGCCAACAACAGATGATTCCAGAGCCGTATGGCATGCAAGGGTTTCAGCAACCAGGCTACTACGGCGCTCCTACGAGCTATGGACAACAGCAAGTGATGCCGTATCCTGGTCAGTACAACAATCTCCAAGCGGAGGAGCACCGGCTGAAGCAAAACGAGCACCGCGCTGAGATGGGCACTGTTGGCGCCCTTGCGTTTGCCGCTGTAAGTCTGATCATTTGCTTTGGAAATCATCAAACAATTTTCATCTGATGTTGCAAACCCTTCTTGACAATTTCTAGATGCATGAGTTGTTCAAGCTAGCATCTGACCATTTGTTGTTGCATTGTTATTACAGTATGAGAAGCATCAAGAGAAAGTGGATCCTGCTAATGCGCATAGACACCACGTTGAAATGCAAGTGGCGGAGGCTGCAGCTCTAGGGCTCGGAGGGTATGCTGTGTATGAGCATCATGAAGCAAGCAAAGTACATAAGCAAGAGAAACATCACGGACACAAGCATGGTCGTAATTAGATGTGATCACAAGTAGTAGCATCTTCAGATAGAATTTAGGTTTCTATAGATGGATAGTTAGGTAGACACCTAATCCATCAAATTGAGCAATTTAGCAGACTTGGGGACACAAGAATTTATTTGTATAGCATTTGAAATTGAATATTTATGATGATTCTACTAGAAAATGAAAATAAAAGTTTATGAATGAATTATGTGACTGAATTATGAATTTTCAAAGTGGAAGTTGCGTAAACCACTTACACTGTTGGTTTGCAACCGTTGTACGAGGGGTGGATCTGCATGTTAGTGTTGAACGTACGGCTTCGTGTCTACCACAATGTCGTACGGCCATCGCTTGTACTTGTGGATGCCAAGCGCCACCAGGAAGAAGTCGCCATGCGGGTTCTTGAAGCGCAGCATGCATGCCGGAGGTCGCCTTGCCGCCCATGGTCAGCCTCTGCTCACCATCCACCTCTGTCAAGGTGCCCCCATTTGCAGCGTGCGGCACCGTCGTCTCCACGATGCTAAACCAGTCGGGGGACTTGCTTTGGATGACCCTGGGGTGGATTGAGTAAGACATGGTGACTGCATGAGTTTTTCGGAATTGAACTGAAACGGAACTTCGGTAATGGAAGGCGCAGACTCTGAGATTGAGAGCTGGGAAAGATAGTGTGGATGTTGTCTTGAAATATGTGTCAATTAGCCTCCTCCGGAAGTGGAATGCGCGAGGAAGCATTCGGCCTGTGTAAAAGGGTTCAGTAACACATAGGGTATCACAATCGGTAACACATACGGACATGTGTGAAATAGTCATGGTATTGAAGATTACTCTGAATTCCCTGTGCTGCTGATGATGTCAATATACTGTGGCGAATGCATGGAGGGAGCAAATTAAACACTTAGAGACTGGGATACTGTATCGCTAAGTGCGGATGATAAGTTATTCTCTATACCCTACGTTAAGGTCAGTTTCGTAAATAATTAGACAGAAATTGGAGGATGTCTTCAGTATGAAAAGTTTGCACAAGTATTTAAACGGATTAGGATGTGTTCCGACAAAATGCTATAGATTTTAAAAATACTATCAAAAAAATCAGAGATATTTGAAGGCTTCAGCTCTCTGAAGCCATTAAGAAGCTCAAAAAAAATTTATCTCCATCTTCGATATATAGATTGGCACATTTTGAAGATCAAGTAGGGGATGACAACATGAAGGTGTGAAATAATCAATACTATTATCATTTGGCCACCATCTTACCAATGTGTTGAAAGACTTGGTTCATATCTTGGAATGATGATAAATTTAAAATACAATTGGACCAAAATCATTTCAAGATGTAACAAGATATTTTCAATCTTTTTAATAATAAGTGCAAGTAAAGGACAGATTTTTGTGTATACATACATACACACATATACACGTATATACATATATAATAGTAGTAGTTTGCACCATTTCACCCATAGTTTGAAATCCTCCTTATATTTGTAGTTTTACTTTATGATTCTACATTTCTTTCCAATACTTAACAAGTTATTTAGAACTATTGTTCTTTTGTTTTCATTAGTAGAAATGTTGTCCATTTAAACTGGTCCCTTGTGACTTAAATAGTTACTTAAAACAAAAATTGAGTCCAATTTAAAATTACCAACTTCGTAACAATGTCTAGATTTTAACTTTATTTTTCAAAAGCAACAGTGCAAAGTAACTTTTTCCAATGACGTAGCCATTTATGCTAACTTAAGTAGAAAAATCATCTCCAATAAAGTATCTTAATAACACATTTCACATTAACCCCTAAATGTACCGATCCCTGGAACATTAGTAGATGCTAGCCTCAAAAATAGATATTAGCATGGCTCAGATGTACATGAGGTGTACATGAGAGGACCATTGCAAGCATAAAATCTACCCAACAAATTTGACATACTTGCAGTTGGAGGCCTGTCTGGTATTATCAATAACTCATCATTACACAAGAACTATTGTTATTGGTAGAGAATTTAATAGTCTTATAAAGGTGACTTTAATGAAAGTCATCCAAAATTGTATGAGAAAGTTACAAGACTTTGAATCTGTTCCTAATCTAGTTTCTGAACATTGGGACATTTAGAAGTTAAAAACTTAATTTATGTCAAATCTCATTCATAGTTCAAAAAGTAAGACCTTAACAATGACTCACCAAAATAAATAAAATTAAATAATGAAACTTATACCATCTCATAGTGCATATTATTCCAAAATCATTAGAATTTTTTTAAATTAACTTTTGTTCATTTGGGATATGTAACTGAATTTCAAAGGCTTACCTTGCAAGTTAAATTTAAAAACTATTAGTAAAACATATGAAAAATCCAACCGTATCTACACAATTAAAATTTTTACAAATGTGTCAACTCCATTTCTATGATAATTTAACTTATGAAACATTTTATAACACGTCTTTGAAATCGGTGGTGCGTCTCGAAGTTAAAGCGATTAAGGGCTGACGCATTTCCGACAGCCGTGGAGTCACCGGTCGAACGCGTCAATGCGGCACCCAGCGGCAGCCAAGCAACTAACCCTTGTTATCTTACCCCGTACACCGACTCCGACTTTACTGCGCGTCCATCGTAAACAGAAGCTGCCGCGGCTGGACCTGGCAGCGTCGTCCACCCTTCCCAGTCCTTCAATTCCTCACACGCCAGTCATTCAACCAGCACTTTCTCAGACGAACCTCTCCACCATCAGAGTCTCCCACAATCTCGTTACCTGCCTCTCTTGCCCCCTGCCTTCATCGCTGAGAGTGTTCGATCAATCTCTACTGCACTCACAAGCCGCTTTTCGATTCACATCCAACGTTGCTTCACGCCGTCCACACGAAGGCCTCATATATATATCTCTCTCATCCACCAGGGTTTCTCAATTGTACACAGTTTCAACATCCACTATCAGATCGACTTACTGCAGGATCGAGAGAACCTCTTACTAGCTAATCCTGTATAGAGTGCTACGTGGGGACTCAAGTCCAGTGTTCGCAATTGGTATCGAACTTCAGGAGCGGGATTAGATCGGGGTTTTCCAAGTGGGTCCAGATTGAGCATTCACGATCAGATCGAGTGACTGCAGAATAAATCGAGAGAATCTCTTGCTACTAGCTTCTCAGTTGGATTCGACTTTGATCATGTCGGACCATCGCCGTCACGGTCGTCACGGTCACCACGGGGAGGCATCGTCCAACGGTGGCTATGGCGCTCCAACTTACAACTTCGATCCCGTGCAGCAAGCTGCGTACGGCCAACAACAGATGATTCCAGAGCCGTATGGCATGCAAGGGTTTCAGCAACCAGGCTACTACGGAGCTCCTACGAGCTATGGACAACAACAAGTGATGCCGTATCCTGGTCAGCACAACAACCTGCAAGCTGAGGAGCACCGGCTGAAGCAAAACGAGCACCGCGCTGAGATGGGCGCTGTTGGCGCCCTTGCGTTTGCCGCTGTAAGTCTGATCATTTGCTTTGGAAATCATCAAACAAATTTTCATCTGGTGTTGCAAACTTCCTAGACTGTTTCTAGATGCATGAGTTGTTCAAGCTAGCATCTGACCATTTGTTGTTGCATTGTTATTACAGTATGAGAAGCATCAAGAGAAAGTGGATCCTGCTAATGCGCATAGACACCATGTTGAAATGCAAGTGGCGGAGGCTGCAGCTCTAGGGCTCGGAGGGTATGCTTTGTATGAGCATCATGAAGCAAGCAAAGTACATAAGCAAGACAAGCATCATGGACACAAGCATGAGCGTAAGCAAGAAAAGCATGAGCGTAAGGAAGAAAAGCATCATGCACACAAGCATGAGCGTAATTAGATGTGATCACAAGGAGTAGCATCTTGAGATCTAGAATTTAGGTTTTTATAGATGGATAGGTAGGTAGACAATTATTCCGTCAAATTGAACAATTTAGCAGACTTGGGGACACAAGAATTTATTTGTATAGCATTTGAAGTTGAATATTTATGATGATTCTCCAAGAAAATAAAGAAATTAAAAGTTTATGAATGATTCATGTGACTGATTTATGAATTTTGAATGTGGAAGTTGCTTAGACCACTTATACTGTTGGTTTGCAACCGTCGTACGAGGGGTGGATCTGCATGGTACTGTTGAACGGCTTCGTGAGTAGTACCACAATGTTGCACTTGTACTTGTGGATGCCAAGCGCCACCAGGAAGAAGTCGCCATGCGGGTTCTTGAAACGCAGCATGCATGCCGGAGGTCCCCATTCCGCCCATGGTGAGCCTATGGTGACTGCATGAGTTTTTCGGAATGGAACTGAAATGGAACTTCGGTAATGGAAGGCGCAGACTCTGAGATTGAGAGCTGGGAAAGATAGTGTGGATGTTGTCTAGGAACTTGTGTTAATTAGCCTCCTCCGAAGCTGCAATGAGGAAGCATTCGGCCTGTGTAAAAGGTTCAGAATGAGGGTAGCTCACGCGTTTTTAGGAATGTCCTGCCAAGATTCTTGAGGGTAGATCTGAGTTAACCCCTACCGGACCAATGCAGATATTCCAAGTTCGGTTAGCTCAGTATGGAATGAGTATCCATTCTCAATTTTTGAGATTTTTTTTGGTGATTTTACTCTTTGTAATGAAGATGGGATGGTAATTTGCGTAAGTATGTGACATATAGATCAAAAGAGACAATCATGCAAAGGTGAAAAACTTGATAGTGGTAAGCTCTTGAGAATTTGCATACAATGAGCCATGGATTTAAAATTTTGTAAATAATGAGCTAACACCCCCATAGACACAATTGCTAAATTCATTTTACCAAATTGAGACTAAACTAAGTTGCATTTTGGGCATTTTCAAAAAAATTCAAACTTGGGCAGGGGACGAAAAAAGAAGTGTAGCCAAATTTTTAGCTTATAATCTTACTATTGAGAAACCCTGAACGATTGAAAATTTGTAGGTGCTAATAAATACAAGTTGGTTGAAATATCCTTCACTTGAATCAGTCAAAATGGTTTTAGATCAAAATCTATTTGCCTTTTTTTGAGAAGGGGTACTTTTAGACAGCTTTGGAGTGTGTAGAGGGAAATGTAGTTGTAATATATTAGGGGTTAGCTCCTAATTGACAAAAGGGGTAAGATCATAACCAATATGTGTTATAAAATGTTACTTTTGCAACTTTGATGAAGTTTGGTCCAAAAGAAAAATGAGAAGTATGATGTATAGTAATTACCTGTACGGTGAAAGTTTGAAAAATAGTTTTAGATACTCATTTAATGAATTTAAGAGCATTTAACATTTTAAATTCACCAAAATTACAAATTTTATTTTTAGAATTTCTAGTTTGGTATGATTGGTTAAAACTAGACATTCTATTTTAAAATTTCAAAAGATAAACTTTTCAAATGAATGAACTAATCACTTTTCCAAAATAGTAAGTTTTATAACATCAAAAAGCACTAGAAATGATCTCAACCCCCCAATTAAAACAAAAAATCAAAACTTAAAAATGACATTTCATACCCATATATGAACAAACAAGGGTATTTAATGGAGGGTTATGAAATTATTGGAATATTATACTATTTATAGTATATCCAGGGCATGTTTCACATATATTTATGAATATTCCTTAAATATTTTCAAATTGGGTTTAAAGCGCCTTTTATTACTTCTAGAAATTTATAATTTTTATCTCAAATGAATAAAAGACACCCTATATTTGTTCTCTCATAGTTATCTAAATTCTTGAGAGTCGCTTCCCCGGGTTAAAATGTGGTGTTGGATTTAGAGCATAGGCCGCTATCTTGTTCACCCTACATGTGCATTTACCTTAACATTCTTCAAATTAAAACCAAGTTCCCAAGCGGTTGTCCAAAAGCAAAAAGCCGAGTAAGATTTCTTTCATTATAATAACTTGTTAATTGTAACCAAAAAATTAAAGAATTAAAAAAAATTAGCTGAAATATTAACCTCACCAACGAGAATTTGAATGTATATAGGACCACAAGGTTTTTACCCTTCTACTGTTGACCAAAAAATCTTGGCCAGTGTTCTCAAATTATTGTTGCGAATTCAAAATCATAAACAAGTCCACATTATCTTTAGCTAAAGATTAGGTCGTGAAACATTGTATTCATTGTTAAAGCTTCTACAATGCTATTGTTGAAAAGGGAAGACTCCACTTACTGCTAAAAAGACCTTGTGACTATTATTTATTGCAAAATATTCATCCAAAATTTGTAGATGTTTGAGTATTTGCTACACTATTTCAAGGATTTTCTCCTTCCAATACTACAAAAATACATTGGTCTCAATCCTCCAAATTGCCAAGTGACCAAAGTTGTATTGATTCTCTGTGTTTATTAACCCTTCAGTGCCTAGCTCACCACATTCTCGTCAATGTTGTATCAAATATGAAAATAACAAAAAATCCGTGAGTAATTGGATTTTGAATTGTGAAATTAAAAGTTGAAGATTTATAAAAACGCATCTTTTACAAAAAGAAAAATTCATTTGGAGTTCTACAAAGTATGGGAAACAATTATGTATTAGATGAACGTTTTAGTTGGGCCGTTTATCACTTGTGAACTACCCACATTTTGCGGGCAAAGCTGACCGGCTGAACACAAGAAAAATGCAAGTCAACTGTTCAAAAGTGATAACCGGCCCAACCAAAATGTTTACCGTACATAATTGGTTCCCGCAATGTCGAGCCGGGGCAATTACAATGGTTAGCATAAGTGTTTGAAAAATGTAGTGAATTTTGAAACGGCTAAGGCGGTGATTGAACAGTGTAGTTGTCAAATGATTTTTTCACCGAATTTATTAAGAATAACACATGGCATGAAATAAATGAAAATTTCCTCAAAATTAGCCACTTTGAGGACATACATATTGAAAGATCTGGAAGTGGTGTGTACAACTAAATATGCACAGAAGTTGTGCACACCACAATCTTTTCAATGCAAGTGTTGTTTTGAAGCTTTCTTGTGCTACAAATATTTTTAGTTTTTTGGAAAGGCTACAAGTGATTTGCTATGGTTCCTAGGGGATTTGAAAACAAAAAAGGGCAATTCTTGATATGCATGAGCAAGGCAACTCATATGACAAAATTTCAACATTTTTGGGCATTCCCAAAAACACTTGTAGTGACATAGTGCAAAGGTTTGGTGAGAGAAGTCTGCGAAATAAAGCTTCACCTAGTAAACCTCAAATTCTTGGTAATAAATTCTTATTTTTTTTAAACAATCAGTCTAATATTAGTACATGTATTCAACTTAAATTGGATGTGTAAATTTACATTAAGAAGCAGTGATCTCAGAACCACTTTATGACATTTAGAACATTATGCGACCTCCCACATAAATGATATCTACTTTTGCTACCCAATGCATACGATACTCACGATACCTCTATAATATCCGGCAATACCCTTGATATATTAAGGTGATACCAGGATATTATTCGGGGATATCACCTCATGAAGTTGCTACATAATTATATCATGAGGAGCATTCTTACTACATTTAAATTTTTTATTCATTTTCCTTCTGTGTATGTTTAGCAGCCCCATTTTTTGGGTAGAAATCCAGCTAATTTTAGCCAGTTTTGAGATCACTGCCTGGTAAGAAGACTGCATGCCGCATAAAGAATGGAGTGTCATCAGATTCGACTGCAAATAGAATTTTCCACATCAGATGTTGTGAGGTCACAAGATGCTATGTGGCACTACACAAAATAATCAATTTATGGATTTCTAGACAGAGAAAAAAGCTCCCCTCAAACTTGGACAACTACTAAGCTTAGGAGTTGTCACACCTTTTCCAAGAATCAAACTTCTTTGTAGATTGAGAAGGTTTGGATAGAAAAGAGGAGCCAATAGGGACCCTTCTCCATGAAGAAGGTATAACTCTTCTTTTCTATCATGTGGAGAATGAAAATGGAATTTACCTGCAATTCAAGATTTGGTAATAAAACACACTCTGATTCACATAATCATCCAGTCTATCGTAGGTCAAGGTGAAAACATTAGAGTAAGGCCATCCATGCCCTTCTAGAGTTTCTCACACTCAAGAAGTAAATGAAAAGTACCAAGGGCCCTTTCAAAATGCCTCTTGACTCTGGATCCTAGCGTGTTAGAAATTGGGCCTTCAAATCACTATTTAGTTTATTATATCCTCACACTCTACTTGTGATTAGTCCATTGACTATTTGATAGGCACTTTTGATATGTGAGGGGCGTGCACGGATGAGGGAGTGTGACTGCAAGGGCCCTTCAAATATAGATGAATAATTTCATGGAGTTAGTCCTAGCGTGCATGGGTGGGAATGCTCTTAGGCGGGGTGAAACATAAAAACCCCATCGTGAAAACTTCACACGAAACCATTCTTCAAACACATTCTCTGGAGGAGACGAAAGAAACTTCTCCCCATCCCCAGTCTTCAAGGGATGAGGACGTGGCACACTCTCCTTGAATTGTAGTGTGACAACCTCTACTGTAGAAATTGCGGCGTTTCATTCTCCCATGACCAAATCAAACATGCTTCCCTTGGTTTAAGCATCATCGATCCCTGTGCAAAACTTGGCAAAAAAACAAAAAAAGAATAACACGGAGTAACTTAGAAAACAATGAACGTCTTACACTGATTGTGTACAACTTGAATGGCCCGGGGGGGCTTACAACAAGTAAGAAACGAAACCCTAGCACCATGCTTGTCACTTCGTGCAAGCACATACACTTTGATTAATTCCATGATCGGTCCTTCATTAAGTTAATTAATTAGCTACTTTTACTAGATTAGTGGTCAGTAAAAATCATCCACATTATACAACAGGACTCACAATTTTAAGTAGCAAAATGAATTTTTTTTCTATTATCTGTTGCGGATCAGTTGCTGTTGGCGCTCAAGGTTGGACTCGAACATCTTGGACCGCATCACCACGTCTTGGATGTTGCTCTTGGGCCATTCCATGTGCCCTTTCATGCCGCGGATGATGTGTGTGTTGTTGCCTTTGTTGTCCGGGGAGGATCTTTGCTGTTGTTGTTGCGGGGACGACGACACGGAATGCCCGTTCGATGATGTTAACGGCCGTGGTTGTTGATCCTCCTCTTCTCTCCACACTCCTTTCTCCACGTGGTGTCCGTTTGGCCTGCTCAATGCCACTATGTCCTGTCGCAAACCACAACAGCTTTAGAATTCTCAAACCCTAACGAGAGATCATGTTATTCGTAAAAGCCTAGGAAACTTTTTATAGAATGTTTAGTGATTTGTAAATCTTGGCCAGAATCACAACAGCTTTGGAAACCCTAAGGCTTTTTGAAGAGTGGATTTATATATGCTACCTCGTGAATGTGGTGTTCGTTTGGCCTGCTCAATGCCACTATGTCCTGTCGAGAATCACAACAGCTTTAGGATGGAGTGGTTTGTAAACTTAAAGAGAGAATTTTATGCTACCTCGTGAACGTCCTAATACGCGCTCGTTATGAATAGGCTTAGTCTTCTACTAAGATTAATGTAGCCTTCAAGTAAGAGTTCCAGTGTATTCACATTCCGCTTCTGGAACTCAACATCCCAGTATAAGACACCAAGGAGTGTGTGGACGCATTGATGTTGTTGTGGCTACATTTCCTATGGACTTTCGAAATATGATTTGTTGCGCACTTCTTGATCATCTTGGTTTAAGTATACTTGAACTGATATGATTGGAAAGTATGTTTGTTTATCTTGCTACAAAGAAAAGCGGTATTGCTGTTATGAAAGTAATGTAACTTGTTCGCTTGGCCTGAGAATCGCGGAATCGAGTGGTTTGGAAACCCTGAGGATTATTAGTGTAGGGTTTAGGATATATGCTACCTCATCAGTGTGCGCATATTCGTCGACGCTGTCTTCAGGATCTTGAGCATGGACAGTGTGGCCATTGTCCTCCCAGTGAGAGTCGTCATGGAGGTCATCGTCTTCCTCGGATTCGTGCGACTCGCTCACGAAGTCGGAGCCGCTCTCGAGTGATTCCTTGGCAGCGTGCATTCTTGCTAAATGTGCTTCGCGATGATCTTCAACGATGTCGCCGTCACTGTCCCCTTCCCATCTGTCTTGCGAGTCGAGGGGGTTTCCCCAGTACTGACCAGTATCCCCTGTTTCGTCGTTGCTCATGTCCATGGTGTAGAGGTCGTTGTCGGGAGAGGCGGCTTGGTTGAGCGCGATAGGCGGGAAGGAAGCTACGAGACCTCGCGGGTGCATTGCCGTGATGACGTTCCGTAAGACCTCTGCTTCCTGCAGATTGGCATTGTCTCCTCGCAAGAAGGCTTCGAGCTCGGCGCGCATCACATCGAGCGCGGCGCTCTTCTCCTCAAGTGCCACCTTGGCTTCACTGAGCTTCATCTGTACACGCTCCTCCCGCCAGACCTCTGCCAATTGCAGCATGCGCCGCTCCTCTTCCAGCTCATCTCGAACTCGTTCCGACTCGCGTTTCAGGTCTTCTCGTTCTTGTTTGTCATCTCCGATCTCACGCGCGAGCTCGTCGCACACATCTTCCATCAGCTGGCGGTTCTTGCGTTCCGCTTCGAGATCATGGAGCGCTTTCGCCGTCGCCATGTTCGCCTCCACGAGGTCCTTCGTCATTTTGCGGTTCACGATTTCGAGCCTCCTCCTTGCCTTTCGCTCCTCCTCCAATTCATCTCTCACTGCTTGCATGTTTGCCACCATGAGCTCCTGCTCCTTGGCTATCCAGCTTGCTTTCTCCTCTGACATCTTCTTCATCATGCTCTCCATCTCTCGCCGCGAAGCTTTCTGCGTCTGCTCCAGTTCCTGTACACGCGCACGCGCTTGCTCTAATTCTGCCTGCAACGCCGCCGTCAAGCTGATGCCCGCGTTATGCTGCTCTTCCAGAATGCGTATGCGGCCCAACACTTTCAGAAGCTCACTGGACGTGGTCATGCTTTCCACCTTCCCGGGGTCACACTTCTTATTATGGCTGGAGCGGGTCGAGTAAGCCGGCGAGTGTTGATGATGCTGATGTCTTTGGCCGTCAAGCTGAAGGGTGACAGCACAAAGGAAAAAATTCGTTCACTGCAAAAACAAAAAATCGACAATAATACCGGTACGTCACAAGACGAATTCCATTCACATTAAGGCCGTAGAATTAGAGTGATTCACACCTGAATGGATGCCGAAGCCAAATTGTCATGCCCATCGCCCTTCTCCCCGTGGTGCACATGAGAATGCGCAGCTGCTAAATGCTTCCCGAAACTCCCACTGCGTTTCCCATTCTCCGCTCCTGTCTGTTCCCATCCCAGCCCAATCATTCCATCAACCTCTGGTAGAGTACTCCGGTGCCCGCAGTGTTGTTCGACCTCATGCATAATTCAGACGGGTCTATATTTTATATCACCAGAATCAATGAAGAATATTACATTTATTCGTCAAAACGTAAATAAAATTGGACGAAAGAGAGTCCCCATTGACCTAGTCAAAACAACCACGGAGGGAGCGTAAAAAATGAACATCAGGCAGATCAATGGAGTGTCCAGAAAGCAAGTGTCCGCAGCGTCATTTGAAAAGTTTTGGCACCAATTCCATTGATCATATTATGTAAAGTATAATTCAAGTTTTATACTCCCTCCGTCCCAAAGTTATTGTCCAACTTGTTTGCCTGGTATTTCTTTGAGCCAATTTCATTGATCATATTGTAAGAAACATGATTAAAAAAGGTTCCAAATTATGTCACTAGAATGATTGAAGAACATTGCATGTGTTCATTGCAACCTAAATAAAATTAGCCACAAGGAAGTGTTTTTTGGACCTACTTAAAAAAGCACTTTCAAACATGACTTTCAAACATGACAATAACTTTGGGACGGAGGGAGTATCAATGAAGAACAGTGCAAGTGTTCGTCAAAACATAAACAAAAGAGAAGTCCTCATATGACCTAGTCAAAACTACTGAATGAGGTCAGATTTGAACACTTGTTTCTGGACAATGGGAGAAGGAATGAAAGCAGTGAAACTAACCTTCACGTATTGCTGGTAGGCAAACTTGCAGCTGCGAGGGGAGAAGTAGGAATCGGCTTGGGAGCGAGGGCTGGACATGTCGGAGATGCCTTTGAGCCAATGCTGGCTGCAGAGGCAAGCAGGGAGAGGGTGGTCTTGGAGCTCCCACAACGAGGCCGCGAGCTTGCGAGCCGACACAGGGGTGGGCCGCCCGGCCGCGGCGTGCGCAGCGGCCGCGGCCGCAATGCCGTCGTAGAGCTGGTTGTGGAACACCTTCCAACTGGGCACGGGCGTGCTGGGGCCTCCTCGGCGCCCTGCAATGATGCTGGCGCGCTTCACTCGCAGGCCCTGCGAGGTCCAGCCCGGCTCCAGCCCTCTCTTGTTCACTCCGTGCATCCTCCCTCGCCTTCTCTCCACCCGCAGCTCCAGCATGAGTGGCTCAATTCTCACTCCTCAACCACATCTTGCGCTGCTCAGGAATCCCCAGCTCCCAGCAGTCTGTGGCTCCCGGCACCATCCACAGATGAAAATCCTTCTTTCCTTCCTTCGATTATTGCATTACAAGATAGTGCCTTGACATCTGCTGGATGCTGACATTCCCAGAAATATCAACAACAAGGAGAACCGGTTGTCTTCTTTACCCAGAGATGTAAATCCGCTTCAACAACAAGGAGAACCGGTTGCCTTCTTACATACCCTACAAGTAATAACTTAATATCTGCAGATATTGCCCTTGGCTATGGCCATGGCCATGGCTAGGACGAAGCGCCAAGCATTTCGATCAGAGCTTCATCCCTATCGAGGTACTGGAAATAAAAAAACGAGATCAGAACGCTTGTGATCTATTTCATCTTCGACAAAAAACAGAGACGAAAGAATTCGATCAAGGTACGACTCTTCCTCGTTCTCCGCTTCAATGATTGCACGATCAGCAAGGTCCTATGAGTTGCAAAAATCAGTCTTTCGGTGCCGGAAAGTCTGAGATTAATCAACAGAATGAAATGGCAGGCACCCTTCAATCTGCTCCCGACACCATAGCCCGGAAGTACAACTCGTGGATTGCAGGAATAGTACTACTAACTACAACTAACTTACGATACCATTGCAGCAAGTGAAGGAAGAAAGAAAAAGCATCCAGTTGCAATCGAAGTCCTTGTCTAAGTAATCAGCAAACTGGGTCTTGCCCGTTCCGGAGAAACAATCCAAGGCTAAGTTACGTGGAAAGCTTCCCGTTGTTGATGATGCGGCATCTGGTGGGATTGAATGAAGGCCATGGCGCTGGACCCGAGGGCAGGGAGCAGCATTCAAGGTCGGGAATCATAAAAATAATCCATAATAATAATAATGGTGGGGAAGAGCCAGTCCTTGCCTTGCGGCAGGCGGACTGGTCTGGTGATCACTCTGGTCTGGTCTGCACTGGTACTCTGGTCCCACGGCCACTCAACTCTACCGGGCAGGCTTTCATCACGGCCTTGCTCAGTTTTTTTGCTGCAAAGCCACTCCCGGATTCCCAGTCCCACCCTCTGCAATGGGAAAAGCTCTCTGCCACCTCTTGTCTTCGCTTTCTCTGCAACACCCGTTGTTGTTATGGATGAGGAATGGATGACCCTCTCTGTCACTCTTTAAACCCTATTTTTGTTTGGGAAACCTTAGGGGCGGTTTACGCTACGGACCAAGAGCCGTGGCCAAGGAAAATGGATCAATTCCATGGTCACACTTAATGGTCACACTTCATAAAAATGTAATTTTTGAAGCCCTTCGGCCTCTCGCTAAGTGTAAACCCGGGACTTGAAAAATAATAAAACGGCATTTCAGGCCCATGGTCTCCTCGTTCAGCAATGACAGAACCCTTCCTGCCTCTCTCACCACAAAATCCGGGGATTCTTCAACATTGTCCACTAGGCCTATTTCTAGGCCTTTTGAGGACCTCAACAACTTTGATCACTTTTCTTTTTTCCTTGTAGTGTTAACCCAAGTCATCCTGGGACGAGTTGATGAAGCCAATCACAGATTTTAGAACTGCCTGGGACGAGTTCTTGGTCCGTAGAGTGAACCGCCCCTTAGAGCATGGCCACCGTTGCGCTTGATCGCTAGCCTTTTGCAATTTTGGGGAGTTTTATCCTAATCAACGAGGGGCATCTCTGTCAAGGCCTCTGTAGAAGTTTTCTTTGGCTTGCCAAGTTGTAGAGTCTTCGTTTCGCTGCAGGCTACTCATAGAAGGCAATTTGCATTAATTGCATTAGGGAGATTTTCAGAGTAGAGGGTCAGCATTGGCCGCGTGGAGGGTCGTCAGAATTCAAGATTATGTATAACTTGTGGTTGGAGGCCGCCACCTTAAGGCGAGTAGATCAAAAAATAGAATGAGGCCCCATATGCTATTTTTAGGCCATTTTTGGAGCATCCGTTGCTATTGTTGTCACATCTCTTCAAATGAATGTCCAGGCCTTGCCAGAGACTCGGTGAAAGTCTATAGTAAGCAAGAGGGACTCAAACAAGAGACGCCGTGAAAGTCCATGGTGAGCAAAAATGGGCCTTGTAAGAGACACAATGGAAATTCAAGGTGAGCATAAAGGACCCAACGAGAGAAATGGTGAAAGTCCTTGGTGAGAAAAAACTAGCCCAATAAGACACACAGTGGAAGTTTGTGGTGAACAAGAGGGATTTAGCAAGAAATACGGTGAAAGTTCACGGTGAGCAAAAAGGGACCTTGCAAAAGACACTGTGGAAATCCGTGGTGAGCAAAACACGGGGGTGTCAATCTATGTATTTCTTAGGTACTTTGTGAAATAATAGGGTATTTAAAAGAACCCAAAAAATAAAAATAACTCTTACTATAACTATTAATATTCTCATTTTTGTTCTTGTAGTAAATTTTAAGCACCATTTATTAATTTTAATTATTAAAAAATTACCTTCAAAGATTTATTTGGACACTATTATTTGTTCACACATCATTATGGAATATTTGGAAGTGACGCCTCTAAGGAGCAAAAAGAACCTTACAGGAGACCATGAAAGTCCATAGTGAGCAAAAACAGCTCTTGCAAAAAACATGGTGGAGGTTTGTGGTGAGTAAAAAGGGTACAACAAAAAACACAGTGAAAGTCCATGGTGAGCAAGATGGAACACCATGGGTGACAATGTGATTACGTTTTAGGTGTCCCTACCTCATTTTTGTAGTGCAATTTTCCATCATAATGAACATCTCACCTCTGACAGGAAAATAATGAAGTTTACACCCAGGGTATATTCTTCATTACAATTAATGAGGGCAAAACTAAAATTTATATCATCTTTCATATCATGGTGTAATTTTTCATTAGTAACATAAATTTCAATGTTTCAAGGTCAAAATCACACATGATTGTATATGAACCCAATTTTTGTTTTGAATAACTTACAATGATCATAACATTCAGTAGCGTTCATTGGCTTTGGCTTTGCCTTGCTCTTAAGGAGAATGTGCAACATATTTTGCATTATCATTTAAGAATCAGTAGCTACCTATGTTTTCTTACAGATGGAGGTTTTGGAAAACTAAAACTGAAGGTAACCATACATGATTTTTGCTGACACATTCCCACGTGTCCCTAACTTTTAAAGAGAGCAACATTATAAGCAATAATACTATAACTCCAGAATGTTATGGTGCATGGTTAACCACAAAGAAATGCGCAACCTGAACAAAAAATTCTTTGAACATTGGGCCACTTCTTTTGTCCCCCATTGACAATGGTTAATGACCTTCACGTTTCCTTCACCACCCTCCCTACTCTCTAAAAAATGAAAAATAAAGGGTTGGACTTAACTTAATGCACTACATGGTTGGAATTTCCATGATGCACTATAGATCATTAGATGGACGAAAAGGCAAAGTGGCTTAATGCTAATGAGTGTTACGATATTTTTATTCTAACTTAGGGCCTCTTTATGCTGAAGGTGAGAAGCCGTGAGAAGAAAAATTTCAGCCAATGAAAAATTGGTTTTCTCGGTTTTTAGGCCTCCCATTGAAATTTCTCGGCTTCTCGCTTCTAATATAAGAAGCCTCTAAAGGTTGTAGTAAAAATGTTTATCAATTTTACTTTGGTCCACAGAAAGTGCACAAAAAGGAGAAACAGGTGTGCAGGGGTAAATTGATCTGTGCAAAGATGAGATGCAGCGAGTGACTGACTCGGTCAGAATGAGTGATGTGGAATTTGGACCGCCATTGGGGAATTTTTCTTTTCCAGACGGATGTTTGCACATCAGACATCTGTCACTTTTTTGAGATGCTGGCAGAATGAATGCTTGTTGACCGAGTTGCTTCCGTCTGCGTCCTGATTCCACCATCACTCCATCAGGATTCAGCTTCCTTAATTCCCTCAATTCCCTCAATTCAAAGTCAGAACTCCATAGGGACTTGATTCCTTCATTTCATGGCACACAACGTAACACACAATCTATCATGCATCCACATAAGTTAATTGTTAACCCTTAAAGGTCCAGATTGGCCATTCCGGCCAATGTACACGACCGTATTTCATTGTATTTGGAATGGTTCTACACCTCCTATGAGTATTGTATCAAAAGTAAAATTAAAATTCATGTCTACATGGTCTTAAAAGCTATTGGGATCTCAATTTGGAACTTTCTACTCATAACAAATGTTAAATATACGGCAACGTATCTACTATTCCCTAAATCCTTCAAGGGTTAACTTTAAGCACTTATCCCTTTCAGATCCAGATCCACCACCCATTTCAAAGATGTGTTATAAAATGTTGGATGTGTTACATGGAGTTGATATATAAAGAAAAGTTGTGAATCTTAATGTGTAAATCACATATGTGTGGTTGGATTTATCTTTCTTTTTCTTGTTGATATTTTTAACTAATTTTTCAAAATTTCCTTTTGAAATTCAGTTTTAAATCCCAAATTAACTTCTTCTCTTTTAAATTAAATTTTTTTGTGATGAATTTGGAATAATATGCACTATGAGATGGTATAATTTCCATTATTTGATCCCCACTTATTCTAGAAAATCATTTTTCAAGTCTCATTTTTTAAACTCAAAATGAAACTTGACATAAACCAATTTTGTTACTTAAAAAATAATATAAATGACAGTATCTTATTTTAAACATCCATATTGTACAAATGGTACTCAACTAGCACAAGAACCAAGAGATCTTGAATGAATGAAAAATATCATTGTATGTGGTGAAGAGACGCGTAAAAAATCATCGAGCGTTAAGAATATAGACGTTGGGTTAAGGTTGAATGACCCTTAACCCCTAAATGTTCTCGCCCTTTTGAGTTTTGGCAATTTTTCAAAGATGCATTATAAAATGCAACTAAAAGGGATATTTTCAACTTGGTGAATAAATAAAAGTTGTACATTATGCATTTTAGATTCTATCCATACGGTTAGATTTGCGGTTGCTATCACCGATATTTGCGTATGAATTTTCAAGCTTAAAATTCACACCTCTTTTGAATTATGATTATGAATAAGGTATTGACAATCTAATAATGAATTTTTTTTGGGATAGGTTGAAATGTAATACTCTAAATGGAATGATTTTAGGAGATTTTTTGATTGCTTCATTTTAGTACTTGACTTTTTCAAGAGCACTTTTAGACTAAAATCTTTGTAATTTTGGGTGGAACACTACAACATGAAATGAGGCATAAAAATTTCACAAATCATCCCCTTTCTAATTGGATCACACATGCACGAAGCTAACTTCCCACAAAAGTTTCAATAAAAAATCCACACTGCAAAAAGTGCATGATGAATGAGAAATCGGACTTCAAATCCGTACATCATGCAAAATATGCATGGTTGGGCGGTTAGGGGTTAAGTGCTCATCAGTGATTTCTTTTTATAATTTTCTCAGGTAGCCAAATTTTTTCATGATACATTGGAATTTTTGAATTAATTTATTCTTGACAATCTAGTAAGCTACATTAGCTTTGTGGAGATATAGTATTTTTTATCGGTGCCGAGATCGGTGCTCAAGAACAAATGTCATGCTACCAAACTACTTTGGAAGCTTTAAAATTAGAAAATTCAAGGTTTAATTTATTTATCAAAATATATATTTTGGAGCATTCTTATATGAAAAACTTTAATTCATTCCATTTTGATCATTGATGTAAAAATTACGAAGAGTCTTCTTTTATGTGCAATCAAAGAGTTTAAAAAATAATTATAATGTTCAAAGTCTGTTTCTAAAGTCAATTTTCCAAAAAAATTATATTAAAGAGATTAACAATTTGATTTCTTCGTTTCATTCTGGCTGGTCCTATTTTGTAGTAAATGAATTTTTAAAAGAATGGAAATCAATTTTCTTTCATAGACTCTGAACCCAATTTTTCAATCTCATAAATCTCTTTGTTGAAAATATATTGCTTTGATTGGAAATAATCTCTATATACAATATATAGATTACTCCATCCCTTTGATTCGCTAGCATGAATCAAGAGTTTGATTTTTCAAAACCCCACACCAAAACCCATTGGAAATATTATCTCATGGTCTCGTTATACTAAAAGTGTGATTTATTGTCAAGGACACTATTTCTTAAGAGGGACGTTATTTAACCCCTAACTGCCTAAGCGTCCATTTTTTGGACGATGTACAGATTTCATCCAAAATTTCTCATCCGTCATGCACATATAGCAGTGTGGAATTTTTACTGTAGATTCTATGGGAAGTTAGCTTCATGCATATGTGATCCGATTAGAAAGGGGATGATTTGTGAAATTTTTATGCCTCATTTCATGTTGTAGTGATTCACCCAAAATATTGAAGATTTCAGTGTAAAAGTGCTCTAAAAAAAGTCAACTCATAAAATTAAGCAACCAAAAAATCTCCAAAAACCACTACACTTAGAGTATTACATTTCAACCAATCACAATGAATTTCATCCGTAGATTGTCAATATCTTATTCGTAATTGAATTACAAAATAATTTTGAATTTCACGTTTCAAATTTCATACAAAATTATTGGTAATAGCAATCATAGATCTAACTGTATGGATAGAATCTAAAATTCATAATGTACAACTTTTATTCATA
Source organism: Pohlia nutans (assembly GCA_022496805.1). NCBI lineage: Eukaryota > Viridiplantae > Streptophyta > Bryopsida > Bryales > Mniaceae > Pohlia > Pohlia nutans. Next base: position 11,291,391 of record CM040091.1, on the reverse strand, counting down.
TATCAAGTTCAAAATATCCCTCTAGGTTGCATTTTATAATGCATCTTTGTAAAACTGCCGAATTTGGAGAGGGCTCTAGGCATTTAGGGGTTAACTTTTAGGAGATATAGTTGAGTTATCCGTAAAGTCTTGTGAAGAGAGGGTTTAGGGCCTAGATTTGACAAAAGAGAGGATCAATCCCTAAAGGTGGGAGAGGTGGCGGAACCTTAAGAAAACACACGTCGGAAAGTTTTGAACGATCAAAAATGGTCAAGTTGGCATGTAAGACGCCGCCACTAATAGACGGACTCCTAGCCTCCTCTTTCAAAAAAAAAACAGACCAGCTTTGCAGCTACTCCGTGGCCTTGTGTATTATGCCCTAGAAATCAAGAGTCTTACTTTGCGTTTCCATGGGTTTGTGTGAATAGTGCACTCAAAATCTGTCAAAATACAAGATTACTTTACGGATAACTCCAGTGTCTTTCTAAAACAAATTGCTCTAAAATGTCAACAGAGTTCCAATGACAAATGACAATTTCATAATAAAAATAATATATGAACTCATGTCACTCTCATCACTTGAAAGGAACATGACAATCAATGAAAGTGAGAATGACAAGTGACCAACTCCTATGTATTGTAGGAACGCTACTTCTCTTCATCTTTGAACAAATTGTGGTAAATAACATCAATTCTCACAGAACATTGAACCACAATTTTAGTGTAGATTTTTTTCTTTATAAAATTCCCATTTGGTTGATTAAAAAAGTATTAAAACTTAAAATATAAAAGCCCATTCTACAAAGGATCTGAGAATACATTTCCTTGTTGAGAAGAGTGAACTCTATGTTATATTAACCCCCAAACATCCTCTCCCAAGAACAAGGATGCTCCGAAATTGCTCTTTGGCCTCCTTTGCATTTGTTCCAACAAATCATTCTCTAGAAAGGTCCTTGGCTTGTTTTTATTTTTTATTGTTTCCCCCTTCCAATGATCCATGCAAGAATGAAGATAATTCTCCTCTAGAAAGTTCCTTCCATATTTTTATTTTTTATTTTCCCCTTCTAACGGCACAAAATAGCTCAAGCACATATGAAGATCTTAGAAAGTACATCCTAAGTCAAGAAAGTGCAAAATGTTTCAATCTTATATTTTGATCCAGTGGCCCATTTGAGACTATTTGGCACCGACTCTCACAAAGGGTCCAGATGTATATTTTGCATTGATTGAATGATTACATATATTTTATTTCAAAATGAAAAAATAGTCTTAATTTGAAAATTATTATCAAAACAGTCGAGAAATGAGAGGAGTAAAATGAAGAATCTGCCTTATATACCCCCATATAACACTGGGTGTTGGACACACGCACACTCTTCACAGCGGTTTCATGTCGAAACGGTTGTGTTAGGTTTGGTCAGTGGCCAACCTAGTTTATTATATAACGCAAGGTGTGCATGAACACTTGCATGCTCTCCAAGATGAATCCTTTGCAAAAACAACCATGTTCGGTTTGGGCACTTGACAACCTAGTTTATTGTCTTTGCCCACCAAGGGAGAGACTACGGAAACATTTCGGTTTTGAAGAGTCACCAGGAGTTATGAGTTTGAACAGTAAAATGAAGCCGTAAAAGTAAATATGGGATAAATATTAAGGCAAAGACTCCGCAACTAGCCACTTGATATATAATGCAAGGTGTGCATGAACACTTTCATGCTCTCTAGGATGCTAAAATGGTCACATGCTTATCCCATTTAAGGGGTAGTTTACACTTCGGACCAAGAGCCGTGACCAAGGAAAATTGATTAATTCCATGGTCACACTTCCATGCTCACACTTCAAAAAAATGTAATTTTTAAAGCACTTGGGCCTCTCACTAAGTGTAAACCGAACTTGGACTGGGACTTAAAAATAAAATAAAACGGCATTTCATGCCCATGGTCTCCTCGTTTGGCAATGAGAGAACCCTTTTTGCCTCTCTTACCACAAAAATCGGGGACCCTTTAACATTATCCACTAGGCCTATTTAAGGCCTTTTTAGGACCTAAACTCCTTTGGTCACTTTTCTTTTGTCCTTGTAGTGTAAACCCAAGTCATTCCAGGACGAGCTGATGGAGTCAATCACAGATTTTTAGAACTACATAGGATGAGTTCTTGGTCTGTAGTGTAAACCACCCCTAAGGTAATAGTACCTAAGTCCAACAGTGTACCCGATGTTGATAATGTTTAAACACGGTTTTCATTTTAGAACGCACATCATATAGTTTTTATTGTTTGTTAACCAAACTGATAGCTTATCTATGTTCTACCTAGATTTGTGTTATGAAATGAATGCCGTGCCTAGAAATTATTGATATTGGATACATCGTCGAAATTGAGTATTCCTACCTTATTATATAATACAAACCGTGCACGTTTGTTCACATAATTAGTTCAGCCACTGGAGTATTGGCACGGGTCAACCTAATAGTGACATAATATTTTGTTGAAATTTTCCTTTCCTTTTTAATTAAAAGAAGAGGTGGCTGTTACTTCAGTTACAATTCATCAACAAGTGAATTTTATTCAATTTTTCTCAAAACGAAAAATGAAAAGAAATGGAAATTTCCAGAATCCAGACTGGATGACAGAAATACTATGGTCCATTCCTATGCGGGCCATGAAACAGCGTGCATCTTGAAGCACGGTCCGCATTTCGTGCATCTAAAATGATCCCAATATTTGTTTGTCCTGTCTAATTTTCAAGTGTGCTCTCTGTCAAAAAGTCGCTCTGGCCATAGAAGAAGGAGATATGTTCCCCATGCATCAGTCACAGCGCAAACTTTGAGAGAAGTAGTGATTTATGTCAGCTAAGCAGCAATAGTAGAAACACTGCCCGCTTAGGCTAGCGAAATGTCCCAAGAGATGACCCCATATGACGAACTAGACGACTACCCTTACTTGTTCAGTTTCGACATAAAATAATGTAAAATATCAAATATAGGACAGTAGTTGTGGGTCTTTTGGTTATGCTTCTCTAATTTAAGTGGACAGTGTTTCTGCTATAATTGTACAGGTACCATAAAATGTTTAATTTCTATTTTTTAAATATTTTTATTTCTTGAACACAAATGTAGAGATTACATTGCAAGATAGACCACCCAATTCCTATGACTTTCATCATCACATTATTATTATTATTATTAAAAAAAATCTTGGTCATGATATGCTAACTTTGAGCAACTTGCGACAAATTTCTTCAGATAGATAAATAGATTGAAACTCTGGTCCTCTTTCGAGGCCAGAGTGAATAATGTGCCTATTCCTTAAGTCAATGGCCCAATGTCCACTAAACAAAGGGCCATTGGGACAAACCTACTCTCCCTGCTTGGAATAAACACTTTAGTGGCTAATAATAAATACTAGTAACAAACAATAACCTTGAATGGGTGGTTAAATCTAGTTAGTGTATAAATTGGAGTTGGTTTTGGTAGTGGTCGCCAAGTCATGGATCCTTAGTTAGTTGGTAAAGGGTGTTGTATTACAATTATATGGTCCGGTTTTGATTCTGTTGTGCATGTTTGAGCAATAATGTGGTATACATGATTTGGTGTTGCTAGTGAGTTTATCATAGGTAAGAAAGTTGTAACAACCAACCGGCCCCATCCCGCCTTGCTGAGACAAGTGTTTGTGTTGAGCTAATCAAAAAAAGGCAAAAAAATAAAATAAACAATGGTTTAACAACTACCCCCAATTTTGTTTATTTTTATGAATTTGTTCTTGTTTAATCTATTGGTAATGGCTGGTTATTTGTTATTTGTTTTTTATGTAGTTTAATTGATCCGGCATGGTGTATCGCAATGGTATTTATTTCTTTGAATGTGTTTTTAATAGAAGTTTCTGGTAGTTCAAATTTTTTTACAAGGAGTTTCATTGAGGAAGCATGTGTTGTTCCTCTTGCACCTGCCGTAATGTCTATAAGTGGATCTACTTTCCAACCTTGATCCACAATGTTATTAATTAATGGTTGGTGTTTTTGGAGTCTTTTTGTTTATTGTTTCTTGTGAAAGTATGTCGTTACAGTATGTAAATTAAATTTATTTTATTGTGAGGTTGTTTTATGGATTTGATGGTATATCATTATTGAATGAAAGTACTTTGACGCATAAGATATTTGGTTTGATCTAGCATTGCAATGGCATTTTTGCAACAAATTTCTTCAAGCAGAGGTTGTTTCTATCAATTGAAAGCTAGAAATGTCTTCAAGTATTTTGTATTGATTATTAACAAATTTGTTATGTAACTTACCAAATAGAGTAGTTACTAAGCTTGATGGTTGGTTTGTACTATAGGTATTTGCTTCTTCAATTTTATTTTATTTCCTTTGACACTCTTTTGGTTTTAAATTAGTGTAGCACAAAGTTTGCATAACCCATTTACCCCTTACATGCACAACCTTCTTGTAAAAATAAATCAAACTACAATATCATGTACAATTTGGCTTTTAAGATTTATCATTAAAAATTAATTTAAATTTTTGTAATTTTTTTTTCATGTTTAAAATATATGATTTTTAAAATTTAAAATTTGATTTTTTTAAAATTCTACATGAAATATACGGTTTAAAATTTATATTGGAAATTTTGATATAAAAATATGCTATAAAGTGTAATTTGGCCCATGATCCATAGAGCTTGCAAAAGCAATCAAATGTCCAATATTTGAAGAATTTCTTTTGTGAAATTGACATTATTAACCTTTAAACGACAATTTGGGTCCTGGGTGGGCAGCCCGGAGAATCTGCATGAGGAATTTGGAAAACGGGTTGCAGTGTGGGCAGGACGAGCTGTCGGGGTGGGTCAGGCTCCTGGTTCAGGAATCGTGCTCCTGGTTCGAGCTACAGTGCTCCCGGTGGGTCCCTGTGCATTAATGACCATCTGCCAGCCTGGGATTTGAACCCAGTAAACCACCCATTGTGGACTGGCACCCCCCCTCCCCTCATCACATGCATACAGACCATACCCCCATACAAGCTCATTGCAAACTCAAATCAGACCATACTCAGATCAGACCATACCAAGCTCATTGCAGTAATTTAGCTTGCATTCACAAGCTCTGGTCACAAGCACCATTCACCAAAATCTGAACATTCTCCAAAATCTGAACAGACCATTCACAATCTCATTACAAAAAATGAATAGAAAATTCAGCTCCTTTGTGGGCGCTTTATTGGCCTTCCTCCACAAGACTTGGACAGGTCCGGTACTTCGATGTTTTGGTGCTCAGGGAAATTGCTATGATGCTTCACGTAGCACTTGCCAAGGCACATTGCTTCTTGGCATGTTGGACAGTAAAATTGTTGCACCTTTGTACACACTACGCAAGCCCGCCGCTTCCTATTTCCATGCCCAGACCATTGCGCACTATAATGCAAACCACTTGGATTGCGGACCTTAGCTTTTGGCATACATGTGCGCTTGACCATTCGCATTTTTGTTAGAGCATAGGCAACACTAAGATTGAAAGCAAGGTGCGATAGTGGTTTTAGACCTCGTTCTTTCATTGCGGTAACATAGAGAGTGAAAGAATTGAGAAACGTTTGATCAACCACGTGCCAAAGGATTTTGTGCCACCACTTGTGGTCTCTCCTTTGCACTGAGTAATAGCTGCGGAGTTGATCTTGCACATCAACTCCGCGCATATGTTTTTGGTAATGTACTAGAACAGGTGACGAAGGAATTTGAATTGTACTAGTAACATGCCAACGGTCAACAAATAACGACTTAGAGCAATCAATAGGGCTACATGCAGTAGAGAGCAAAGAGACATGTTTGTTGTCATACCAGGTCACCGCACACATCCGATTTGAAGCGTGCATGCGGTACCACAATTGGCCTCTTTCACCACCGGCCGCCGCCATCGTCAAAGCATCGGGCCAGCCCTTACGATTTGTGCGTACCGTTCCCGTAGCTAAGATGTTATTCTTCATCAACTTCCAGAATAATGAGGGGCTGGTAAAGAAGTTGTCGCAAGTCACAATGTGACCCTTACCTTCGTAACCTTCCAAGAGCGACAATACCGTTCTCGTGCCCACTGTTCCTGATTTTTCCTGGGTGTCACTTGCACCACAATAAATCTGAATTTTCTGCACATACTTGGAGATGCTGTTAGCAAGACAAAAAATTTTAATTCCATATTGAGTGGGTTTCGCTTTCATGTACTGACGAATGGGTGAGTATTTTCCGGTATACTTGATCATCATCTCATCTACGCACATGTTCTGTTCAGCGTTCCAAAATTGTGCACATAAATCATTCAATGCATTCACAAGCCATTCCGTTTTTGCTATCTTACTATATTCCGGATTATCTTTATCGATTACCACATCTTTGTTATCAACGAGATGTATACAACGAATTATACTTTCAAATCGTATTCGTGACATTGCATCTGAGATTGCAGGGGTTCGAAATAAGTCTAAACCCTTTGACCAATGCAATCTCTGATGTGGTACTTGTTTTAGAGACATTAGCATCAAGACCCCAAAGAAAGTCAACAACTCTGAAATGACAAGAGGCCTCCATTTCTGTCCACCTTTAGTTCCCCCTTTTGCATTAGAGGATGCAGCATACAAGTTCGTCATCCTGACAATCTGAACCAATACACTGGAGGGCCAAAAGAGCATGAAGAAATGGACCGGGTTTGTACATTGAATCAGGGGATCCTTCAGACCTGATTGCTCACCTGTCCATTGTACTTGAGGTAGTTGACTCGATGGAGAATTCCACATCTCGGCCGCAAATCTTCTGTCGGGAGGAAGCTCGCTAAATTCCTGGAAAGACATCTCACAATCCAAGCCGAGTTCACGAGTTGCCATTTCAGGAGCTACAAACCATTTCTTGCTTTTGGGAGTCAGCTCCAAGCTCTCCAGCTTGTCACCGCTGTATGCTGGTGAACCGGACAGCCCTGGTAAATAGTCGGGGTCATCTGCACTAGCTGTGCGGTCACTCAATGCAGGTGATGGCAATTCCTGGCCCCACAGTTGAGCTCGCTCACTGTCCTCGTATCTCCATCGTTAACAAATTCTACAACCGCCTCTGGCACATCAAAGCAACCCCACAGCCCATACAACAATATGGACAACATGTCTATGGCTTCGTGGGGGTCATAAAATTCCGCAACAACAGTGCCCCAGAATGACTCTAAAGAATGCGCTGCACTTGACGCATCAATTATCAAACTTTGCAATTCAACACGCGGTACAATGCAAACTCTCCCACGCATTCCCAAATCATACAAAGGTACGTGCAATCTTTTCCTTTCATCAGATCTCAAGGTTACATTTCTGGGGTTGAGATTTCCAGAATTCCAGATTCTCTCAAACTGGGCTTCTCCATCATCTGACAATTCGCAAACATTTGAGCAGTTGAGTGCACATAACAATTCATCTAGCTCGGTACGTGACGGCATTTCAGGTGCCTGTGCATGTTCACCGACATGTTCGTGAGCTTGGTCTGGAATTGAGATCTCTTGCACAACTAAACGATTACAATGGTTTTGAGATGAGGTAGTCTTACATGAGCCTTCCGCAGTGGTCGATGACTTGCGCTTTCGCCCTCGGCCCTGTACCTCCTGATTCTCACGCACCGCATTCTTGGGAGGCCGGCCCTTCTTCCGCGCCCGGACTGCACTGGATTCATGTTCACGTAGCACGCTCTGAGTGATAGTGTTGGCCAAGCCTTGCCCAAATTCCACCATCTGTGTGATTTCCTGCACCTGGTGGGATTCCACACCCTTGCATTCAGTATACCGTCTGTAGCGAAATTGCAGTAGCTTCATACATGCATTCAGACATTTACTAGTTACTGCCGAGTAGCAAAGGCTGCTCTCCGGAAGGTCGAGAGGAAGTTTGGGTCCTACATTTTGCAAGACCCAAACTATGGTCAAGAGGCCGTCAATTTCTTTTCATAAAAATGAAAACTACATTTTATTGCCTATTTTCAGTAGATTTCTTTAGACTCTCAACAAAATTTGGACTCTCAATCAGACGACCTTTCAACTTGAACATCCATAGTGTGAAGCGGCCCTAATACAGATAAATACTACTAGCAAAGAAAACACGATAAAAGACATGCTTGAGAAAAACAAGAATTCTACAGCATGAAAAAACAAAGCATACACCATAAAGAGAATGAGCTTCCCAAGGTATCCGATACAACAAGAGAAGCAGAACTATGGAAACCACACACGTTTGCTAAAACCCTAAACCCTGGACCCAGTCAAAAGTCATCTGATCTGAATAGCAAATTTTCAGCCTGACATAGAATTTCCAAATTGACAAGGCAGCCCTTGACAAACCGGGAGATTTTCGTTCTTAAACAGAAACCAATGGTGAAGGCTAGTGCAATCTACCTACAAGAACCTGACGTCGAGAATCCATTGAAAAAAGCGAGGCAATGATTGTACAATGCACAACTTGAGATTGTCATTTCTGTCATCGCTCTGAAGCTCCAAAACCTTAACTCTACCTTCACCATACAACGATACAACAAGAGAAGCAAATAGGGATGATTTGCGCACCTGCTGGGATTCGGTCATTCTCACGATCTGCTGCACCGAAAGGGGTTGTGCTTGCCGTTGAAGAGGAGGGCTCCGACTGCGGTGTTCAATCATTGGCTCCTCATCTGGCCACCAACAAACACGCAAGCCACGATTTACAGCTTCAGAAAAGGAATTGGCCTCACCTTCTACACGCCTCTCCGTCCAACCCAGTAGCCGAGCAACTTGACAGCGGAAGAGAAATCTGAAATTGCGAGGGCCAGGATTCGTAGGCCACTGCACTCCTTTGGGAAACGGCAATGACAACAAGTAAGCTTCCTCAAGGCATCGAAGCACTTCCGCCACCATCAACTCTCCTTGACCCTGATCCTGCTGCAACCATTCACACAATTCACGCTTGAATTGAGGACCATGAACCTCTCTCACTCTCTGCAAATGCTGGTCAGCCATCTCGCGAAGGTCCAATATTTCAATTGCACCACAGCCTGCTTGCAACGTTCCTCTCTCAACGTCGGTTTCGTGCTGCCTAACCACCTTGCTTAAGCTCATGCGGACAGGAAGTCCCCGGCTCCTCAACGGTCTGCAGACGTTCCAAAAAAAAACAATGCAGCCGCTGATTTAGCTACACAATTTGACAGCAAAATGGAGTTGTGAACTCCGCGCTAAACCACACAGAATCGGGGCTTCGCAACGGGCTATGCAACGGGCAAAACAAAAAACGACGACACCGCCTCTCCGAAACACTTGCGATCGCTCAAACATGCACATCTCGACGAGCCATGAGCTGATTTTCGGCACATTGGAAACTGCACCGCATCCTGCGCCGAATGACACGCTCCCGGTCAAAAGTGGTTGACCCTTCGCACTGTACGATGGAAATAAAGAGCAAAATCCAGCCCCTCGGGCTGGGGTTGACGTTTAAGGGTTAAAATGAGTGTATAAGAAATTGTAAGGCGGGATTCTAAGCGTGTCCAACTGAAAGTCCAATTCGTTGCAATTATTGTACACTCTTCTAATCCTTCCCTACAGTCTCCAGCAAATAATCTAGATACACTTCATTTTCCTTAGTGAATCTACACTGTAAACTTCTTGTTATCACACTATTTACTGTCACATTCTAGGATCTGCATTGAATATTTACTATTGTGTGTACGTGTGATAGAACATTTTCCACATACGAAGTTCTAAAATAAAATATTCCATACTTTGTTCATAAAAAAAAACATACACTATCCACATAGTACTGGTCACTAGAGTGTCTATTAGCAAAAGGAGAGAGTAGTCTTGCACAAATGGGTCTTTGTCTAGTGGGCACTAGCTCATTGTCAACACGAACATACACTTTATTCACGCCGGAGTTTCTATCTATCTACCCACATGGCCTGTCCAACATATGTTCACTGAATAATTCAAAATTTGAAAAAAAACCGATTTAGAAAGTCCTATATCTTATGAATATTTTCAAGATTATGAATATATATATATATATATATATATATATATGTTTTTGGCCTTGCTATTGAGATTTGAGTGGTATAAAAGTGTCGCCACCCATCTTTCAAAATAGATGAGGACAACATTTTTTGAATGAAAAGAAAATATTTAATACTTAAACCCACCAAAATATTCTCTTTGCCCCTCACAAATAGTCAATTTTTTTGTCGTTGTGCAACCCAAACAAATAAAATACTAAAATTAGTAGGTTGGATGAAAAATGATGAAAAATACTTTTTGCTTTTGTACACTAGTAAATAAGTGCTTGGTTGGAAGAGAATATAGTGAGTTGCCTTTGTGGGATAATCAAGTGACCTACTATCTAAAAAAATGCCACTAGTGATGAAGTTTGAATGTAATAAAAAAAATTCCATACGACCTCTAGAGATGCTCTAAAAGTTCTAAAGACACTCCAGAGAGACATTTCAGCTTAATCCTTAAAAGGCCCTTGGGATCCCTTTTTACAACTCGTATTTAGCCTTCCAATTGTTCAATCGTGGTTTAATACGTGAATTGTGATATATTGTTATATACATATTATCATGATTCTTGATTTTACTTTGTACTAAATATTATTTGGTCATTTTTATTTTGATGAAATACCACCGCATACATAGTATATTGTACGATTGCAAAAGGTTTTCGTGCCGTTCAAGGGTTAAGCTCTAAAAACCCTAGAGGTATGGAGTAAAACTAAGATGTGTTTTAAAATGTGACTACCATGACTTTGACGAGGACTTTGATGAAGTTCATTCCAACAAAAAAAATGAAAAGCACAATGTTTCAAAATTATGCGTTTGGTCAAATTTCCAAAATTAATTTTAGGTCTAAATTTAATGAATATAGAAGAAATGAACTTGATATTTCACCAAATTTATATTTGATATTTTCAAAATTTAAAACTTGGTCATATTGGTGGAATTGTGTTTTTAATTTAAGAAGCAAAAAAAGAAAAAGAATCAATGAGAAGAACAATATCACTTTCTCCAAATAGTGAATTTTGTAATACTAGACAATGTAGAGGTGTTTGTCTTTAAAACATTCCCCAAAGACAAGTTTAACTTGGACTGGCATAATCAGTTGAATTGGGTTTGAAAGTAGACTTGATAACCTATTAGAAAATAATTTATGTTTATTCCAAAATAATAATTTGACCTCGGGCAAGCCCTAAAAAAGGCAGCAATAACAAAATGATTCCTTAGGCTCTTAGAGGTTAATCAATTAACCCCTAAATTTCCTTGTGTTTTTGGGAGCTTGAAACCTCAAAACTGCGATTTTCTACCTCTATGTACTCCCGGGGATGTGAACCAAGTTTTTTTACTTCTTTTAGAATTCCAACCGTAAGATCTTGTACCTAAGCCTATTCATAGCTACTGTTTCAAAAAATGACCGTTGGATGTTTATCATTTGCAAGATCATAACATCCAAAGTTTGTGCAAAAGTTTTTCGGGGCATTGCTTGGGAGGCATTGTCTCCATAGTGCAAAGGGGGACTTGAAGATTGTTACTCCAAACATTTTCCTCATATTTTTTTCCATGTAGATAACTAAGTTGGGTACGCTCATGCAAAATTTTAGAGACTCATTACGCTTTTCAAACCTTCATCCAAAATAATTTCCGGAAGTAGGTATAAAAATGGCAATTTGGTGAAACATGCATCACATTAATTGTATTTGATTTTTGGAAAAAAATGAACGGTGATTAGGTACCTCTATGATTTTATAAATTTTAGGCGAAATTATTTTTTTTAAATTTCAAAATCTCAAATTTTGACAAATTTCGAAAGAAATGGATGTGAAATTACAAAAAACCTTGGAGGTTGCTGTTCTTTATTTTGGAGGCTGCCCTTGTCAAGCCAAGAATATAATCAACATGGGTCACTTCAAATTCTAAGCCTAAATGTGGTGAAGAGCATGTCTCAAAAAAAAAAATTGAAAAAATGATTATAATAAAAAGTTTTTTTCTGCCCCAGTTGGGCTTGAAACCAAAAATTTCAATAAAAAAATTATAAAATCCGAATTTGACTTTGTAATTTTTACCCCAGACACCTTGTATGTATGACCACGCCCACGCCAAATTATAGTCTAAAATTCTTAATTTAGACCTTCCATCTAAGCCGCCCGAAACAGCAAAAAGCCATTTTGGCTTTTAAGGGCCTTTAGGGGTTAAGATCCTACATTTTTTTGGACCAACTGGTTTTTGGGAGCATTTCCTCATCTAGGCCTCAAGAAAAGAGGGAATGCTCTATGATTTCTACCTCAAATGATATGTTTTTACCCTGAGATTTTGAACTTGACTATGCAATTCTAAATTTCGATCATGGTGGCCAAGTTAGTAGCACTTCCTTCAACAAACTCTTCATTCACGATGGCCCTTTGGACCTGAGTTACTATCTCTTTTCTCTCTAAATTTTAGCCAGCTAATTTGCAACTTATATAATATTCAATAGCCTTCATGCTCTCTGCCTTTTTTTCTTCATGCATCATCTTGGGACTCCACTTGTCCTCTTAGCTACTGATTTGGTCTTGTTGGTTGTGGAATATGCTGCACCATCTACTATGAACAAGACAGAGCCACTGCAAGCTACTAAATGTGAAGGTAGAAGCACCAGAACTTGTTAAGGACCAATTCTAGTCACCTATGCAAGCACTTGTTCCAACTTCGTGAGTTCCCAATCAAATTATCACAACTATCAGTTGTGCAATTCAGTGATCAAGTAGGAACGCCAAATTAGTAAATTGATTTGATTAGAAACGAAAAACGAGTATTGGTTCCCTCACTACCATCAATAGTGGTCTATGCAGGTTAAATTTGAAAATTCAGAACAAAGTCATACATTGTGACAAAAATAATTAAAAAGTGGGCTTGCTAGAACAAAATCATATATTGTGACAAAATTTACTAAAAAATGGGCTTGCTTATTAAACTCAAAGTTTTATGTGCTGCAATTTTTTTTATCATTGAATATCATTGCTCTAAATAGGTTGAAATCTTAAAACTGACAGGTATTGGTGCTTCCACCTTATGAAAGGTCGGTTCTCCTCGACATTGGTTCTAAATGTAAAAGCTGCTTCACAGTATAGCCGAACTTTGTGAGGCTGTCAATTTCCACCAATCAGAATGCAAGAAACCAAGAGTTCAGCCTCTCAATCCTTCACACGAGAGACCAAAATTCAAAGACCGTCGCCCTCCAAAATGCATACATGGCAACACTTTTTGACCAAGGTGACGGCCTCTCAAAAGGAAGTTTGGGTCGGACAGGAATGGAAACCCAAACTATGGTCAAGAGGCCGTCGATTTCTTTTCATAAAAAATGAAAACTATATTTTATTGCTTAGATTTCTTTGGACTCTCAACAAAGTTTGGCCACTCAATCCCACGGCCTCTTGACTTGGGACTTGGACGGCCATAGTGTGAAGCGGCCCTAATAACAAAAGAAAAATGTGATCTTCAAAGTCAAAATTATGTTTGACCTTCAAGTGGATTCTTGAGCACTTCAAGTTTAAATTGTATGACACTAGACCTGGCATCTGAGGACGCAGTAAGACTTACCCATAACAATGATTTCTTCATAGAGATCCCACCGGGGTCGCAATCCCGTGGCCAGCTAGCCAGCTGAGATCATGTACCGTCCGTCGGTCGATGAGCCATTCTCGTGTGACAAAGTGCACCCACGCATTTCAATCAAAGTGCCATGGATCACTCCATCACTTAGGGCTGACGGATGGGACTTCTTCCACACAAAACGCGGGCCTCGGACCATGGATGCATTTGGCCTATCAACTTTCCCCAAAAAAGCTGTCATTGGTTTGGAATTTCCACACTAAATCCTGAAAATTCTTCCATACATTGATGTCGCCCAAATCCAAGTTTGAGTCAACTTTTTCTAAGGAGGAAAAAACTCCCTTGTGTTAGCACCTAAGCTTCAGGAGCACTCTCTGACTTGTTCTAACAACAGGATAGAATCTGACTTTGTCAAATACAACAGCAACCATTATGGTTTTATAATATTGCAGTCTGGAAGGTCACTCAAGGCCTCTTTACATTAGAGGCGAGAAGCTGTGAAGAGAGAAATTTCAACCAATGGGAGGCTTAAAAATCGAGAAGACCAAAGAATGTCACTTTACACCCGAAATTTTGAGTCCAAGGGATGAAAGGAGGAGAAAATGACATGGACAACACTTTTGTCCTTCGTGGCAAGAAAAATAGACATTTTTCAAGGCCCCCGGATTTTGCGTCAAGCCCACCTCAAGAGGTGGGTCAAACGCAAAATCCGGGGGGCCGATCGGCCAAAATTCTCACAACCAATCATTTTTTATTTATTAAGAAATATGTAAGAACTTTACTTAAAAAAAATGGCACTTTATTTTGTGGCCCCTTCTCACTTTACACTATATCCAAAGGCCGTCAAGTTCAAAGGTTGGCTTCTCAAGGATGAGCCATGGCCCTTGTGAGGTTTTCTCTACGGCTTCTCACTTGTAGTGTAAAGAGGGCCTCAACCTCTTGCCTTGGGAGAGAATTTGCCCTCTAAATGTATTCACTATAATAGGGTTAACCGAAAAGAGTGTCTCAAAGTGGAAAAAAACCTTAAACTCCTCTTGAAATGGTTTTGAGTTCAAAAAGACAACAAATCAAAGAATGTCATAATTAGAGAGGAATTTTGGTGCCAAATAGCCATTTTTTGGGATTCCTTGTCAACTTTTTAAAGGTTGTGTTATGCTAGTATGTAGTCATGGAGGTTAACCCTGAGACGCCCCTTGGACACCGACCACCATATACTTACTCACATGATCCAACTCTTGTATTAAAAATATGATTATGTACTTAGATATGCTGTATACTCAAATATAAAGGTGTAATCAAATACATTGTACATTCATTTGGTGTAGTAAAATACATTCCTAAATTTTTTGTATGCAAAATACATGGTCATAGTGGAATTTCACGTTGTTTACAACAACCAATTTGTTTTGAGTGAGTTGCCACCATAATCTTACACGATTTGGGAGCAACTACTTTTACATTTAAAGAACAAACAAAAAAATGGATGAAATTGTCAAAGTCTTCTAAAAAATTACTAGAATTGCCACTATTTGAATGAAAGTGCTTTATAATAGATAATTTCATATGTAAATGATTCTATTCATTCTTCCTTACCTGGCTACCTTCCAAGGTATGTGTCAAAAATAAAACAAAAATTAAGGGTTAATTGTGGGATATCGGTACCTTGAATAGATATAAAAAAACTAGAGGACGTAGCCATTTAGCCTGAGTCCCCTTATTGATCATCTCCATAACATTCAGTAGCATGCAGTGATCTTGCCTTGGCTTTACATTAGATAGTGTGGAATATTCCACACCCAACAATTCTTCATTAGTAGCTAAGAGGACACGTGGAGGCTCAAGGTGATGAGCAGAGTGCATGAAGGCTACTGAATGTTATGTGTCAAATCTGTTCGTACCAATTATACAGCATTATATTGGTTTCAGAGTAGAATGATTGAATGATGCCAGTGAGCATGGGTGTTGTTTGGTTTGAATCAGGACCATAGTTTTATTTAATTATTGGTGTTCACTTTCAGTTTCCAACACACATCATGGTCACCTGAACTAGTTGTGAAAATTCTGACAGATCAGCCAAAATTTCTCTGGTGAATTTTTGTCAGCATCTTACCTCATTTTGGAAGTGGTTATTCTTACACTAAGTAGAAAAAACGGGCAAATAAACGGATGAAATTGCAGAAGTCTTTTTTTTAAACTCAAGGTTACGTGGTAACCAGAAATTGTGATGTCACACAAAGTAAGCTCCTAATTAACTTAACCCCTAACAGCCTGCGAGACCCAAAAATGGTCTTTGGATGATCTGTATTAGTTGCTGGATGAAGAAAGAATGTTGAATTCCATTCATTTTTTTGTGTGAAGGGTTTTCATTGGTCATGCCATCTCTTCAAATTAAATTCAAGTGATTCAAGTCATTTTGGGATTTTACATGGGGTCCCAACTACAAAAAGAGTAATAAAATGGTTCACCGCGTAGTGTATTTTGAATTTTTTGCTTGTTTTACTTAAACTAAATTTAGGCCATGAAAATGAGTTCCATTGCATTTGAGCTTTACTAACAAAATGAAGCTTGCCAAGTCTAATTTCAACTCCACTTTGAATTTTTGGAAATTTTTGAAAATTGCGTGTTTTATTGTAGTTACAAGTTCGGTAGGTATCACCATAGTGTATCAAATTTTCTAAATTTAGAAAACGGATGATTTTCATCTACTGTAATGTTCTTCATTGTAAATTACCTCTTTGCTTAAAAATAAAAAAATTTGAGCATATTTTGTAATTGATAGGAATTTTCTTTACAATCACTTCAAAGAATCATAGTAATTCCAAATTTTCAACAAATTTTATGAAAATTTCATCATTTGTAGTAGACACGTGGTTTCATCAACTAAAAATATAAAGTTGAAATTTTGTCTTATTTATAGTGGCAAATTGAGTGTGACAGATAAAGCATGACTGCATGGTCATAGGCCCAGGCATTTAGGGGTTAAGAAGAAGAAGAAGAAGAAGAAGAAGAAGAGGAACTTTGGCCCAAAGGGGCAACGTGAATAAAGGGCCTGTTGGGGGTAGGGCTGCCAGCGCTCCTAATTAACTCTTGAGAGAGAAGAGAGATCCAAATAAACTTGTGCCAAAGAGGAACGAATGATGTCATGTTAGGGTTTCGTTGTTTGTACAAGGACCCTGGGTTTAAATCACTAGTATTTGGATGAAAGTGCCTTGTAATAAATACTTTTATGGATGAACACATATATGGATGATTCTATCCATTTTTTTTTCTACGGTGCGTGTCGCTCTACAACGGAAATACAATTTTTTGGGGGGTTGATTTTGAGGGCCTTTTTACACTAGAGGCGAGAAGTCGTGAAGAGAGAAATTTCAACCAATGAGAGGCTTAAAAACCGAGAAGACTAAAGAATGTCACTTTACACCTAAACTTTTCAGTCCAAGGTTCGAAAGGAGGAGAAAATGACATGGACAACACTTTTGTCCTTTGTGGCAAGAAAAGTGCACATTTTTCAAGGCCCCCGGATTTTACGTCAAGCCCACCTCAAGAGGTGGGTCTAACGCAAAATCTGGGGGCTGTTTGGTCAAAATTCTCACAACCAATCATTTTTTATATTTTAAGAAATATGTAAGAACTTTATTTTAAAAAATGGCACTTTATTTTGTGGCCCCTTTTCACTATAAACTATATCCAAAGGCCGTCAAGTTCAAAGATTAGCTTCTCAAGAATGAGCCATGACCCTTGTAAGGTTGTCTGCACGGCTTCTCGCCTCTAGTGTATAGAGGGCCTGATTGTGAAAGGTGAAACTCAGGGCTGGTTTAGACTACGGTGGAGAAGTCCACCGGTCATGAAAAAAAGGGCGATTCTAAACTGTGATTGGCCGAAATTGCAACTCTTCACCGGAAGGTGTTTACACTAGGTGAAGACAAGAATGGTGGTGAAGATTTCTCATCGATGATAAAATGACATGGCCGCCTACATGGCAGCACTTTTTGGACTTGGGCTTCTCCGGAGGAAGAGTTTCTTGTCCGGCCTCTTGATGCCGGAGAAGAAACTCCTCCTCTGGAGAAGCCCAAGTGATTAAAAATATTTTATTGCCTTTCATTCTTCTCCGGCACATCCACCATTTGCCTCATATAACCATGTCTTGGCCAAGCATTCTTGACCGACCGGAGGCCTTCTCCACCGTAGTGTAAACCGGCCCTCACTTGAAATTGACCGATTACATTTTCATTTTTCTGATTAACCATTTTTACATGACCTGTTTATGGGACGTCAGTCCCCTCAGGTTCCCCCCAAGGGCTGTGTACAAAAAGAAAGGACGTCCCTGACACCCATGCCACTCAATTGTACCTCCAGTGCTCCTAAATTACGTTCATCAAGAGTAAGCAGTGTTTTTCCTGTGGTTCATTTTCCTTTGAAACCTAACTGGCGACGTAACAAAAATTGAGAAAGAATATTTGGCAAAGTTTTAAGCTTACAATCATATTTTGATAGAATTTTTTCATATTTAGTAAGTTTTCTTCACAAATCTGACTATCTTCATAGAAAATATAGAAAAAATTTGGCAATCTTTTTTAACAAAATAGAAATGCACTTTTTTCCTAGCAAAACAAAGCCAGAAAAAAAACACTGAGAGTAAGGGTCAGTGCTACCGACGGTAGTCTCCTTTTTAGTGGTTAAAGTTTGTATAAAAAAATATAATTAGTTTTTTTAAATCAAATAAATGTTAGAAGTAAGAAACACTCACTCAATGGCAAAGCCAGGGGGCACCAGTGACAAAGTTCACTATGAGTAATTTGATGGAAGAAGGAGAAGAAGAAGGAGAAGAAGAAGAAAAACACCAGTTCCTTGAATGAGGCCGGCGTGAATAGAGTGTCTGTTTGTCCTACTTTTAAGCTAATGTTCACGAGACAAATTATTATTGAAAAAATGCTAATGAATTGAACATTTTGTCGAATTGAGTCATGCATCTTATTAACTACCTCATCTTGACGATGGTCAAAAATGGCTCATCATTTCAACTTTTTTTTGGTTTTGAAAAGCATTCAAAGATCATCAACGGAAATAACCAAATTGAGGCAGTTTTGATTAGGGCAATTAGGAGAAAATTAGCGTAGGGGTAGATTTGCATTTTCATGGTTATTTACTTCAAAAATTTATAGAAATTACAAGTTTTATTGAATAAATATGACTCTACTTGGTTCAACTTTATTAACATGTATCATTTTTTATTTTTTATTTTTTGACATGTAATATTCTCTCCAAAATATTCAAATTGCTTAAATGGATGGTAATAGGTACTTCTACCTTATCTTTAATTTCTGCAGAGTAGTTCTAGTATCAAAATTTGTAGCAAACATAAAATTTCCATCCTAGGCTTAAGAGTGAGCCGGGGAGCGAGCAATGTCGTGATGCGGTCATACCAAGGCTACTATACCATATCCCATCAGAACTATGAAGTTAAGTGCCTTTGGGCCGGAATAGTATTGGGATGGATGACCTCCTGGGAAGTCCCGGTGTTGCATCCATTGAAAAGTGATGCGGTCATACCAAGGCTACTACACCAGATTCCATCGTAACTTTGAAGTAAACCCCTAAAGGTTGGGCCTATGACCATGGAATCATGTTTTATCTGTCAAGTTCAATTTTGCTACTCAAAATAATACAAGAATTCAACTTTATGTTTTTAGTAGATGAAATCACATGTCTACTACAAATCATGAATTTTCATAAATTTTGGTGATAATTTGAAATTACTGTGGTTTTACGAAGTGATTGTAAAGAAAATCTACATCAATTACAAAATGTACTAAAAAATTCCGATTTTTTTACCAAAGGTGTAAATTACAATGAAGAAAAGTTTAATTGATGAAAATCATCCGTGTATCTAACTTAGACATTTTTGCTACACCTTGGTGATACCTATCAAACTTGCAACTACAATGAAACACTCAATTTTCAAAATTTCCCAAAAATTCAAAGTGAAGTAAAAATTAGACTTGACAAGCTTCATTTTGTTAGTTAAGCTCAGATGCAATGGAACTCATTTTCATGGCCTAAATTTAATTTAAGTAGAACAAGCAAAAAAAATTCAAAATACACTACAAGGTGAACTGTTTTTGCAACTCTTTTTGTAGTTGGGACCCCATGTAAAATCTAAAATTGCTTGAATGATTTGAGTTTAACTTGAAGGGGTGGCATCACCAAGCAAAACCCTTCACATAAAGAATTGGATGGAAATCATCCACGCAACAGTTGGAATTGAACAATTGACTTCATTCATAAGCCATTTTTTGATCTTGCCGGTAGTTAGGGATTAACCCCTAAACGTCCAACCGTCCAGAATGTGGACGATGGACAGAAGCAAACACAAATTTCTCATCCATCATTGATTTTTTGCAGTGTGGAATTTTTATTCTATATTTTATGAGAAGTTAGCTCCATGCATGTGTGATCCGATTAGAAAGGGGATGATTTGTGAAATTTCTATGTCTCATTTCATGTTGTAGTGATTCACCCAAAATTTGGAAGATTTCAGTGTAAAAGTGATCTTAAAAAAGTCAACTCATAAAATTAAGCAAACAAAAAATCTCCAAAAATCACTACACTTAGAGTATTACATTTCAACCAATCACAACAAATTTCATGTACAAATTGTCAATATCTTATTTGTAATCAAATTACAAAAGAATTTTCAATTTCAAGTTTCAAAATTCATACAAAAATATTGGTGATAGCAATCGCAGATCCAACCGTATGGATAGAATCTAAAATTTATAATGTACAACTTTTATTCTTTCATCAAGTTCAAAATATCCCTCTGCGTTGCATTTTATGATGCATCTTTGCAAAACTGCCGAATTTGGAGAGGGGTGAGGACGTTTAGGGGTTAAGCGCCTTTGAACCGGAATAGTATTAGGATAGGTGAAGTCCCAATATTACATCTATTTAATTTTTTTTGTCCCAATCACTCTTTGTTCGGTGGGCATTGGGTCATTGACATTACGAACGGACACTTTATTCACGCCTGCCTCGAAGAAGGACCAGAGTTTCTATCTATATGCTCAATGTCTATGCATTTCCTTGAAATTGTTGTGGTCCAAGGTAACTCTAATAATGTCTTTAACCTTTTGCTATAAATTTGAATTAAAAGTACATATTTGTACTTATTTAAAATAAAATAAAATCATGTACACTTTAGTCCTTGGTATATTAACTGTTCTTATTACTAACAAAAAGTTACGACAAGGTGTAAAAAGTGATGTAAATTCCAGTGCAGCAATGAATGTGTACCAATAACTTACCACAGGCTGGTGGACAGTGGATGAGTGGAATGTTTTAGGTTCAATTGTCACAGTCCAGCAGATCACCCAATCAGATCATATCATCTGTACTTCATGTCGAAACCCTAAACCCTAAGCCCTAACACCTAACCCTAAATCTAAATATCTTGTCAGTTTTATTGGAAATGCTCAAAATTGAGGTGGACATGTTAACCCCTAAGCGCTCAAACGACTATTTTTTGGTCACTACCTGAATTCAACCTGTTGTCTAGAACAAGAATTTTTTTTTTGAAAAGTAAAAAATATTTTAAAATACTGCATCAAGTCTATTTTCCAACACAATTTGAATTATAGCAATCCAAGTTAAACTCCACCCGGGAGAATTTTTCAAAGTAGATCACCTCAACATTGTCTTAGTGTTATAAAATTTTCTATTTGGGGAAAGTAATGGTGATCCCTCCATCATTTCTTTTGCTATTTTGAAGTTTGCAATAGATAGCCCAACTTTAACCAATCATACTAAATTTTGAACTCTAAAATTGAAAATTATAATTTATACGAATTTTCAAAGGTTAATGCTTTTGAATTCATTAAAAAATGATCTAAAGTTATTTTTGGAAGTTTGATCATACAAATAATTTGTAGAGATGATATTCTACATTTTGTCTATTGAATCAAACCTCATTAAATATATAGAAGGCACATATTATAACACATCTATGTTTTGTCTGATACCCCTCGGGCTTCTAGGGGTTAACTCTTAACCCGTAATTTATTCTTTGAGAACCATTGAACTTTACTATCAAATTTATTCTTATAGTTATATGAACACCTACTAAAATCGGGACATTGTTGAACTCATCTATACATTGCAAATAGATCAATGATATAATGTATTTTCATCTCGATTTTCATAAATATGATAGATGTGAATTGCATTGATTGCTTTAGATTGGGCACATTTAGATTCCTATTAACCTTACTTTGACAAATGGAAGTGATTATATATAATTACTACTAAGTATTTCCATATGTTGCAAATTGTTGTCCACTCTACCTTGCTTCTACCCAAACTTGCAATCCATTAGGAGTTAACACCAATCTCTAAATACGGCCCATTTTACATGAGAGCCCAACCCAATTGTTGAGTTGAACCAAATTGACAAGTGATTGGGTAGATGATTGTACAAATGGTACTAGAGATGTTTGACATCTAATCGTGAGGGTGCATATAAGGTGATTGGGTCCAAGTTGTGAACTTGAGCTCAAAAAAAACCTTGGCTCAATTTCCTTGACTTGACCCAAAATTTTGGCACTAAATTTGTGCGGCACAAACCGCCATATAAGATAACATTTGAGAAGTTTAACCTTTTAAGGACCGCGCATTTAAATAGTGGATGTTTGTTGGTCAAAGCTGATTTTGACCTTGAAGATGAAGTTTTTTGCTATTACTTTCAATTGAGAAAATGAAGTTTATCTATTCTAGTTTTCACTTCACTTTTCAAGTCTTATAAATTTCAAGTATTGAATATTTTATTCATGTTGCAAGCTGTGTAGCTCAAGGTCTAAATCACATTGCATAGGATGTTCACCTTTTGAGTTTTAAAATTAAAATAAAAAAATTCTACAAAAAATATATCATGTGATTCTCCATTTTCATTTGCACATGTTCTAAAATAATAATATTTTTTGAAGAATTTTTTGTAATTAATATGAATTTCTTGAAATATTTGACCTAAAATTTGTAAAATGCTCGTTTTGTATCAAAATAATCAGAAAATTTTAGGACTAATAGAAACTTACAATTTCATGCATGAAAAAAAAATGTTTTAAAAAATCTTGAAAGCTGAATTGTGTATGAAAGTGCGGTTGGATTCTACAAAGGAATGGGGCGTTTAAGGGTTAAATTGGACCCTAATCTAAAATCCTTTGGACCAGTTTACAACATTCGAAGAACACTTTTCATTAAAAAAATTCAAACCCTAATGCAAAGTGGACGTAACTCTACATGATTACCTTAATCTAGGTGTTACCACCTCTCCCTCCTTTTACACTACCAGTCTAAATCATGCATGTTGACACTGGATAGAATGCATGATATGTAGCGGAGGAGAGTAAAAGACAGACTCCACTCTAGCAAGTTGCTAATCACAAGCTCCAGTTCTCTTCCCCTTTTGCAGTGACACAGCTTCTGGATGTACAATCTGATCTTCTTCCTAAGAAACTCTTGAAAACATCAGCAACAGCTCCACGAGACATTTGTAGGCAGTACAAAGTTAGCTTAATGACAGCTTACCATTTAATTTCATCTCAACTTTGGTCTCGCTGTTTGTGGTGAATTATGTTCATTTGTTTTCTTCTTGTTCTATTGCAACTTGGAGAGAGCGAGTGCTGCCACGAGTATATGAGGTATGTTAGCGCATATTATTTTTGCACAAAATGACATTCGTTGTGATGTTGATTTGGTTGTGTTGTGAGTTTCATTGCATGCTGCAGTTTTCTTTTTTGAGTGCACACGACTTCATTCCAAACCCTCAAACTGGTTTCATTGAGAAAGAATGACATGATCGTTTTGTGTGTGAAAGACGGACATAATGGTGAGTAGGTAGTTTGATTTTCCCTAATCTTTGAATTTGATGTGATTTGAAGGTGAGTGATGACCTAAAGCCAAGTGAAATAGAAGAAGAGAAAGCCCCACAATGTTAAGCAAATCGAGGAAGTCGTTGCGGAAGGATTTACCTCCGGAAGTGCTTGAGATTGTATTCGCATTTCTTCCCGAGCATGTGGTTTGTCGCCTCCGAGTGGTTTGCAAGGCATGGAATCATCTCATCTCGCAACCTGGATTTGCTTCTCTTCGTGCTCTTACCCCTCGGCAAGCATCCTCCATCCTCATCTCACCTATATTGATGGAGCAGGTGCCAAATGCAGCAAATGCAGCTTGGCATGTACTAGACGCAGGGGAGAATCGGTCTTACAAGCTGCCGGATGACAACTATGCTTTGATGTTGGGACAACACAAATACACGTTAGCTTCTAATGGAGGGCTCATCTACACAATGTATACGGATGCATTATGCTCGAGATTTTCAAGGCCAACAAGGCGAGTTCACACTGTTTGCAACCCTGTGAGCAAGAGCTTCTTTGAAATTCCAGCACCTGAATTGTATTGCTCATACAACCACGACATTGTTGTCATGTCAGTGGACAATGTGACCAAAGCCTACTAGATTATAACCATAACCATGGAGTCTCGTCATCATCCTATCAATTTATTAGAGCGATCGCATGTTCATCTCTTTGATTCCACAACTTCTACATGGAGGAAGCTTTGTGAAGCACCTAAAATTGGATATTTTGCGTACTTGAGCATCATTGCGAATGGCATTTTCTACACTTTGTTTGGATGTTATCATTTCTTAGTTCTCCACATTATGATTACCCCAAGTTATACTCGTGTGATTTAGCGACTGGTAGATGGAGCAAAATCAATGTGAACTTGCCTGGACCGCCTTCTCCATATGTTAAAGCACAGTTGGTGGTGAGCTTAAATCGGTTGTTCATAGTAGAGTATACTAGACTTGACACAAGATCTGGAGGGAGATGGGAGAGACAACTGTGGGTTACGTTGTGTATTTGGGAGATCGTCCTAACGAAGAAGGAGGTGGTAAAGGTGGCTGATATGATGCGGAAGTTCCAGAAGTACTCCAAAAGCTTGCTTGAGGAACTAGGAGAGGTGATGGGCGAGACGGTGGTTGCAGGTGGATGTGTAAACGCGATCGTCTTTTCTTTTGTTGATGGTTGCCGTATGAAGTTCAATTTGTTGGAGCGACGTTGGTATGAGTTGCTACCCTTTAGTCCGTTGCGTTGAGTATGGTAGTCTCTGCAAAGGGATAAGTTGTGGCCTTGTAGATGTTTGAAAGTCTAGCTATCAATGTGGCTAGACAGTTGTTTTGAATCAAAATTTGTATGCCTAACTAAATAAGAATAAAGTTTTTGAATAGTGACTAGAAGGCTTGGTTGCTTGCAAACTCATCGAATGCATCTTATACTAAATCTTGCACATGGTAAAACTAGAAACACGTTGCTAATATGATAGCACCTAAATAAATTTCACAAAGTCAACAACACATTCAAAACAATAGAGCTATGCAAATGGATAAGTTGGTTACAATAAAGTTACGTAGCTTTCTTTGGAGCAGAAATATCGCTGGATGTTAAATTATATTTGGAGCCTCACCTGGAGTTTGTAGTGAGAGTGGGAACTTGTGCGGAGAGTTGCATCAGGAGCATTTAAGTTTACTTTTGTGCTTTGCACCTCGCTTTGCACAGTTTGCATATTTCAACATGGATTCTTGACATTCACATTGAGTGAGGTTGTGCATATATTCTGATGGCGTTCAAAAGCCTTTGAAATGCCTGGATTTTGTGCCATGAGACATGGCCAGTATTGATCTTGCATTGGCCTGAAAGTTCACAGTTGCTACTGCATTGAATTGCTTGGTAGTGTGAATGCCTGCTTGTTCTGCATACTCAACTGAAATTGGTGTAAGTCAAGCCTTGAACATCAAATGATGCAATTTTCAGGTTTGGACTTACTGATATTAGCAAGGCTTGATTAGAGCTGTCATTCTCATTTATGGGCAGGCCATTTGTTGGTGTGAATTCTCCATGAACAGGCCCTGAAACAATTTCCACAGTTTCCGAAGTAATATATTGATCAAAGACGAAGGTGAGGAATTGTTGCTGGCCGTTGTTGTTGAAATGTTTGCTTTTCTAGTTCAGGGTTGTTATTGTTGGGTGCAGTTCAGATGTGGTTTTCTGGATTCAAAGCATCAAGTTCATTATTGTGTGATACTTGTCATGTCAGCAAAATAATACTATAATTGTGAAGCTTGCTGCATGAGTAGTTTTTAAACGCAGCCCAGTTCAGTGGTAACCACCAAAGATGACATCACACGAGAGCTCCTCATGAATTTGTGCCAGAGAGGAAAGAAGACAACGCACTAGCTGTGAAAAGAAAATGATGTCATCTTACGATTCCACCTTTTATATGGAGACACTTGGTTTAAGATCACGTCTTCTAAAACTCGTGGTGAACTTCTGTTTATATCTGCTTTTTGTGGAGGGTTCAGAAGCATATGGGATGTACATACGGACTAGGCAAATGAAAATCGCTTCCAAGTTCAGCCTGATTGTTGTTTGCAGGAAAATTCAGATAAATTGTCATTAGAGAAACATCGACACTACCAGGATCATACAGTGGGCTACATTTGTTAGTAACATAGGGGAATAATTCAAATGACATAGCCAGCATTTTTTGGGGAACAATAACCCATTCTCTGTCTTCGTTACACTAGAGAATACGTAGGTTCAAATCTATCATTGAGTGCAATATATTGCCCAAATGAAAAACTTTGTATGTAGGGGAGTACCTTGAGCAACGTTTGGACAACCTGTTAGGCAACATTTAGCAACCATAATGTTGTTATAGCTACTTCCCTAACATCGCTAAAGACCCTCGCCAAGCCGGATTGTGTTAAGGATTATTTGGGGGCGTTTTGTAACAAGTGGCCTCACTGTCGGTGTTATGTGGCAGTTAACATCTGGTGTTAGGAGATAACAGATCTTTTCAAGGAGTTTAAATAAATGTTTGCAAACACAGGGGAACCTTCCAAAAGAGGTAATAACATGCAAAAAATTGGTGGGTTCATGGAACATCTCCAGAATTGCATGCATTTGGTAACACTGCTGGTGTTATGTGTGCATTCTCGGCTGCTCCTGCTCTTTTGGCAGACGCCATGCTCGACAGCGTCCACTAATTCTGGCTACGAAATGCTTTCTCGAGCATTTCAATCTTAAAATGCTTTCTCAAGCATTTTAATCTTGTATTTTCATTTCTTCCAGAGCATGTGGTTTGCCGCCTCCGTGTGGTTTGCAAGGCATGAAATCATCTCATCTTGCAACCTGGATTTGCTTTTCTTCCTGCTTTAACCACTTGACGAGCATCCTCCATCCGCATCTCATCTAAATTGATGAAGAGGGGGGCAAATATATACAATATATAATTTTAATGCTTGCAATTACCCCATATTCAGCTAAGACGTTGGTAACTCGGTAATACCTGAATAAATTTTACAAAGTCAACAACTCTTTCAAAACAATAGAGCTATGCAATGGATCAGTTGGTTGCAATAAGGTACTTAGCTTTCTTTGGAGCAGAAACAAACACAAGATCGAATGTTTGAATTGCGAGTAGTATGATAAGGGTGAGAGCTATATTGTGATATATATTACCACTAGAGCTGCTGGATCTAAATGGTATGTAGATTGGCTATAATACAATCATGTTTATTGTCCTGGCCAACATGGGCATGGTTACAAAATTCTCCTCGACCGGTTTCACTGTTTTCAGTCTTTTATTTTGAAGGAAAAAAAAAACAATTTCTGGCTGAGGTTCGGAACCATGAAGAATACAGGAGATCTATGATTGCCAGAGTTTACATTAGAATGATAGCATCATTTCTATGTTAATATGACACAGATCATCAAAATAATTAGTGCTTTGCTCCTTTGTGTCAACTAAAATAAAAAAATTATTTGTGCTTGCTAATACAACATAAACCTCATGTAACAAAGTGCATGAGCTTTGCATGAGATCCATGTGAAAATGATGCTGCATGATTTTCACATGAAAACCACACTACATTTATGCTTTGAACTGTCTGGATTTTCTGCTATGTGACATGCATTGGCTAGTATTACATTCCTCTGCCATCTCATCATTTAAGAGTTTGCATTTATTATGAGCTGATCTGGCACAATGTTATATGGCTTTGAATTGAATCATTAAATGTCCTGGAAGCCCTTTGTGGTCATGTATTTTGGCTTGCAATATTTGATCTTTTTGTAAATATTCTGAAAATATAGTCATGAATCGGTTTGAGTACATCATAGTTTATGATGTATTTGAATGCAATATCAAATGTTAGACTTATACAAATGTGGACTATTCTATGGTGATGGTACGTACAAAGCTCATGGGACAATCAGGGGTTATTACAAATGCAGTGGAGCAGTTGTGCGAGCAGATCCAATTCTTCTGAAAAAGAACTTCAAAACATAGGTGTGATGAAATTTGTTTCATTCAATGAAAATACCTGTTTCATTGGGTCTTTTTGTGTCCAACTTTTTGATTGTTTGTATCAAATTGTCAATCCGGACATGTACTCTTACTTGTACACAACTCTGATCCAAACAGTGCTTTACATTTTCTCTTTTGAACCAAACTTTTTCAGAGTTGCAAAAGTAACATTTTATAACACATCTATATTTTTCCCTTACTCCCTCTGTCATTTAAGAGTCATTACAAGGAGAAGGCGTCTCTTTTCACTTGGTAAGTGAGTTAAATAGCGCCACTTTGCACTCACTGCCCAGGCGCTCAAGACTTGATGAGTGCAATTTGTCAAGTACGACAAGTGTGTACAGTGAACTCTAACACTATTCTGAGTTAACAAACATTGCTAAAAAGCATTGCTAACAATCATTGTTAACAAATATAGCAACCAGTCTATGATCTTGGTAACGTAGTGCAAGTGGTGGTCAGACAACAGGTCACTCAGTAGGCAAGCTCAGAAGCACCCAATTGTAACAGACGATCTGATAGATACGGACTTTTACTGGAATTCCCAAAGTATATGGACTTGACCACATGCAGACCTTGGAAAAGAGAGAAAAAAAACTATTGCCAAATAAGAAAGTGGTTCACCATCAGAATTGCATTTGCCCAAATCATCTTCTAGACAACCTCAACCATAAACTTGACCCACAAAAAATGAGAACTCTTGGTAAGTTTCGGGTATTTGCCAGACAATTACAGTTCTCCCCAAAACTTAAGTGTTTCAGGAGGATTCTACTGTAGGTTTTGCGATTAGCACAATCATGTTTTAATCCTTAAACGTCCAACCGTCCAGAAAGTGGACGATGAGAAAGTGGACGATGTACAGAATCAAACACAGTTTTTTCATTTGTCATTGACTTTTTTGCAACGTGAATTTTTTACTATATATTTTATAGGAAGTTGACTTCATGCATGTGTGATTCAATTAGAAAGAGAATGATTTGTGAAATTTTTATGCCTCATTTCATGTTGTAGTGGTTCACCCAAAATTTTGATGA
Organism: Pohlia nutans; assembly: GCA_022496805.1. Lineage (NCBI taxonomy): Eukaryota > Viridiplantae > Streptophyta > Bryopsida > Bryales > Mniaceae > Pohlia > Pohlia nutans. The sequence goes on along the minus strand of CM040091.1, from coordinate 11,262,358 downwards.
TTTTAGTGTAAAATTGTTCTTAAACAAGTCAACTCATGAAATCCAAAAAAATTCTCCAAAACTCTCCAAAAATCACTACACATAGAGTATTACATTTTAACCAATCACAACAAATTTCATGTACAAATTGTCAATATCTTATTTGTAATGAAATTACAAACGAATTTTCAATTTTGAGTTTCAAATTTTATACAAAATATTAGTGATAGCAATTGCAGATCTAACCATAATACCGTATGGATAGAATCAAAAATTCATATTGTACAACTTTTATTCATGTATCAAGTTCAAATATCCCTCTTAGTTACATTTTATAAGACATCTTTGAAATTCTCCTAATCTTGAAGCGGGGTGAGGACGTTTGGAGGTTAAAAGACTACATTTGTGTAGAATATTTACATATTCCAACTCATACACAATTTGATGATTGTAAAGTTTTGGCCGGTATGCTTTCATGTATTAACCTTAAAAGGACATTGTAAACCTGAGAAGGCTTAGTTTTGAAGGAACAAAGAAAAAAAACTTTAGAATTAGTTTACCAAAAAATGTAAAAATTGTTCCATTCAAAAAGTAGTGGAATTGAGTAACATGATTATTTAAAAACGTTGATCAAAGTGGGCTGTGGTTGCTATTGGAGCTATTGGAAAAGTGGAATCTTCAGGAGAGTAAGGTCGAGGCACCTAAAACCGACCAGGTACCTAAAACCGATCAGGCCTAATTTCTAGATTTTGAAAGGGAAGATGTACCTCATTTGTACATTAGAGCATGTGATCGGTTTTGGGTCCTGAAGTACTTTTCACTTTGAAAAATTGTACAAATTTCAATATTGGGAAATAATTCATGGAAAAATTTGCATTCTCCGCGAAAACTAACTTCCAACCCGGGAAAAAATATCACCCTATTAATGGCTGGTCCAAAAATAGTGTAGATAGCTTAAGTTATCGGTTTTAGGTGCCTCGACCTTATTTCGGGTTGGTTTTCTAATCTTCGTGAGTCGAGAGTTGCAAAATTCCACAAAGCTCGAAAGCGAAGGTTCCTGAATGCTCTACATAGACTTCAATGGAAGTGGGGGAGGCTGCAAATAAGGGAGGCAATCTCAAGCTGCCATCAGGGTTTTTTTCGGGCACAGTGGTGCCAGACTCCAATGTTGTGGCACAATCACAGGAGGGACTACTCTCCATTGCGTGCAGTTGACATAACGTGAAAATATTGTAAATACTTACAAACACAACACATGTACAGTACTACTGTATGCGGTACTTTTTGTGTTTGGAAGTTTGTTATCTTATTTTATTTTTTTGGATTGTGTTCTCTTGTTCATGTTCCATTAGTGTATGTATTCCAATCTTGATCCATGTACTAACTCCTTTGATATTTTAATGTATAAATTTTTGTCCTAAACCGGCATCAAGAAGTCACCTTCACTTATAAAATTCACAACAATTATGTGTGAGTCCGTTCTTAACATGAAAGATTGCAACAGAGAGGTGTTGACATAGGTCATTGCTGAGCATCTTTACTTTCATTTTAGAAAATTTAATCCAAATTCTATTTAACTTTGCAGTCACGCAACCTCCAAAATCTCATTTTTGAGTGTGCATTATACGGTTCAAAGACATACTATGATCTTCCAATCCCACCATTGTATGATTCTCTAGTTTTGGCAAAATATTTGCGCTCTAGTTGGCAATAAAATTGTACAGTTATTTTCTAATTTAATCAATTCTATTTCTCGCAGTATTGATCATAATGCAAAAACCCACTGAAAACTAGTGAATCTAGCTACAATGTCCAAAGTGTTAAAAGTTGAGGAATTTGAAATATTTCATTTTTTAAATTATTCTTAACCCCTAAACGTCACAGCCTCCAGAAACTGAATCATGAACGGATTCAAAGCTTTGTGACTTTTTCATACAATCTTGGATGACTTTCATCCAAATGACCTTTGCAAGCCTAATATTAAATTCTCTACTAATTAAAGTAAACCCCCGGGTATGCAACTCCCATATTACATGACCCTGATTATAATCACTTATGATGCATTTTAGTTCAATTTCAAGTGATATAATTTGTTTTAATGTAGAAAGCTCTTGTAGCTCTTCTAATAAGGAATTCAAAAATGTTATTATGTACAAGAAATGAATATTCCTTGAAGCATATATTTGCATTAAAAACCTAATTATATGAGTTTTTTTAATACATGTAGCATAGGCCGAACTACCCAACTTTTTGGGCTTTTTAATAAAAATTTAAGATCTTTTTAATTATAAATAATACATTGCCAATGAATTTTAATTTTAATTGGAGGCAATTACTCGTGTGAATCTTTTTAAATTATGCATAGTTAACTTATTGGTCTAACTATCGGAATAGAAGACTACCGATTTGTGTTAGGATACGGTTGAGTTATGTGTTTTTTAAAAAATAGGTGTTAAAAATAGGTGTTTCAATTCATTATTTATACATGTTGTGGAGTTTTGTTTTTTTAGTAAACATGCAACCCAACTTTTTCTACATCTCATTTTTTTACTTTGATCTTCACCCAACTTTTTGGTCCTTTTATTTTTGTATAATTTGTTATAATTTTTACAAAAGCCGTCCTCTAAGCCGTTTTAATGCCGATGCCCCCTGCGTATAATATGGGAGTTGCGTACCCGGGAGTAAACCTCTTGTGATGAGAAGATGTTGATAATATTAGAGACGCCTTCAAATGCAAGTATGCCAAATTTGTTGGGTAGACGAGTGGGTAGATTTCATCCTTGCAATGGTCCTCTCATGTACACTTTATGTACATTTGAATCATGCTAATATCTACTTTTGAGGCTAGCATCTACTTGTGTTCAAAGGACGTTTAGCGGTTAATGAAGATAATGCAATGGAAGTGAAATGATGGTTGACGCTTCTTCAAGTACCTAGCTCCCCGTTTGTAGCATAATTATATAGTAGTTGCTCGCTTTTACCAACACTCACTTGCAATGTTCTTCAATAATTTCAATGATATAAAATTTAGTTTGTATTGATTAGATCTAAATGATTTCTTTCACGATATGATCAATTGAATTTGTTATTTTAGAACCACAAATCTTTGATTCTTTAGGGGTTATGGTAGGACCAAATTTTATATTACTTTAGTGATCAATAAAATAAAAATAAAAATAAACATGACAAGTCATAACATTTTATAACATTTGGGTTTCAAACCCCCTACTGCTTGAAAGGTCATATTCATTATATTGAGACTTTTTGCAGTCTCATTTTTATCTTTGACTCATAGATAAACCATTTTATCTCTTTACTAGTATTTTTTTATAAATAAAAACAAGACCAACTTTTGGAATTTCATTATATAATCACTATTTGAGCATTATTATTTTTGGATAGCTAGCATTTCGTCTCAAAATTTGTGAAAAGTCTCAATATAACGAATATGACCTTTTGAATCGAATTTTACAAATATAGTAATTTTTTGGAACTGTAGTAAGAGAGGGCATTTGGCATTGCATGAGGGAATTTAGCAAGAATCAACCAAGGAAAACTTACTTAAGATGTGAAGAAAAGAGCATCCAAAGTATAAAAAGCATTGAAGAGAATCTTGAAAATTTTAGTAAGAATACTAAGTTAAGGATTTAATTATGTAATATGTTGGTAAAAAAAAAAATTTAATTTTTTTAAAAGTAGTCCACATTGAACCTATCCAAAATTGTTGAGAACAAATTATGGCTCCAAATTCAAGCTTTTTAAAGGTTAAAGTAATTAGCACAAACATAGGTGTTAAATTATTTTCCTATGAGTATCATAGTGTGGGTCACACTAAAGAAGCTCAAGAACTAGAAAGGCATCCAAAGTGGAAAGGCATCCAAAGTGGAAAGGCATCTGAACTGGAGAGTCACAAGGAAAGAACACATTCATCTATATACGTGAAAGACTACAAAATGCCAACAGGACCATACTTTCTCATAACACATACCACTAGAAAGATTTTGCATAGCACTAAAAAGATTTTGCACAAAACTAAAACAATTCTGCATACCACTGAATTTTTTTAAAACTCCCTCTTTACTAGTGTGGTCTTACCTGACCAAATTTTATTGTACGAATACCGTATATAAATAAGATATATATACATTTAGTATTCGTTTCAATTTTTTTTTAAATGCCCATGTCATGGCGCAAACAATCACACGGGCAGCCTAAACTTGCAGGCATCCGATCCAGGGCCATTGTAACTGTCGATGGCAATTAACGCCTGCGATTAAGGTTGAAGCACCTAAAATCGATCAGCTAAGACACGCACTATACATGGGATAGATGAATCGATATTTTGAGTATTTTCCTTTTTTAGCAATAAGAAATTAAGAAGTTTTCATTTTTAATTTTTAATTTTTTTTGATAATTATATGAATAAGTACAAATTTTCAAAGTAAAAGTTATAGACTGATCACATGCTCTAATGTACAAATGAGGTACACCTTCCCATTGAAAATCTAGAAATTAGGCAAGAATCTAGGGTGGTTGGTTTTGTTACATGGTCGGTTTTAGGTGCCTCGACCTTAGTCGAGCCTGCGTCGTCGCTAGGCTAACTCCGCGTACATCGTCACTGGGAACCTTCGGCGGCTTGCCCTGGCAGCATCCACCCTTCCCAGTCCTTCCCTAGCGGCACTCACACGCCACAGTCGATCTTTCTCAGAAGAACCTCGCCGCCATCAGAGTCTCCTAACAATGCAATTAAGTTACCTGCCTCTCTTGCCCCTACCTTCGTTGCCGTGTTCGATCAAACTCATCTCGCAACCGGCCTATATATATACTGCACTCACAAGCCACTTTTTGTTACGTTTCACCTCCAACGCTGCTTCACGCCGCCCACACGAACTCCTCATATATATCCCTCATACACCAGGGTTTGCTTTATACCAAGGTTCCTCAATTGCGTACAGTTTGAGCATTCACGATCAGATCGACTTCCTGCAGAGTCGAGAGTACGTACTGTCTAGCTCTGGACCGGGCTCAGTTCGATTTACAAGCCACATCCAACGCTGCTTCACGCCGTCCACACGAAGTCCTCTTGATTTCATCAGGGTTTCTCAATTGGGTACAGTTTGAGCATTCTCGATTAGATCGACTTGATTACTGCAGCATATATCCAGAGAACCGGGATCAGTTCGATTCAAGTTTGATCATGTCGCAACATCATCACCGTCACGGTCACCACGGGGGCTCATCGTCCAACGGTGGCTATGGCTATGGCGCTCCGACTTACAACTACGATCCATTGCAGCAAGGTGCATACGGCCAAGCACCATACGGTCAACAGATGGTTCCAGCGCCGTATGGCGGATACGGACAGCAGCAACCAGGCTACTACGGCGCTCCTACGAGCTATGGACGACAACAAGTGATGCCGTACCAGTCTGGTGGCTATCCTGGTCAGTACAATCTGCAAGCGGAGGAGCACCGACACAAGCAAAACGAGCACCGCGCTGAGATGGGCGCTCTTGGCGCCCTTGCGTTTGCCGCTGTAAGTCATCAACTCTGATCTCATTTTTTGGCTTTGGAAATCATCAAACAACACAAGGAACCCTGACTATATTATCAGGTAGTAATCACAGGGCACCTTGACACATTCACCAGGTAGTAAATGGTACATGAATGATGGTGAATTCTTGGTGAATACTTGCTAAATTGAAGTGGTTGTTAAATTTAGCAAGTGTTCACCAAGAATTCACCATCATTCTTGTGCCATTTACTTGGCAGTGAATCGGTCAAGGTTCCCATTATAATGGGTACAAGAATAGTTATAAATTCTTGGTAATCATTTGCTAAATTGAACAGTTACCTGCAAAACTTGCTGTAAACAGCAGTTTGGCAGGAATATATGTTTACTTCCTAGTGAATTGGACAAAGTTCCCTGTGCAAGTTTCATCTGGTGTTGCGAACTTTCTAGATTGTTTCTAGATGCATGAGTAGAAGCCAAGCATCTGACTGTTTGTTGTTGCATTCTTATTGCAGTATGAGAAGCATGAAGAGAAAGTGGATCCTGCTCATGCACATAGACACCATGTTGAAATGCAAATGGCGGAGGCTGCAGCTCTAGGACTTGGAGGGTATGCTTTGTATGAGCATCATGAAGCAAACAAACTACACAAGCAAGGAAAACACAAGCATGGCCATCATCGTCGTTAAATAGATGCGAACGTACTAGCATCTTCAGGAGGAATTTAGGTTTGTACAGATAGTAAGGTAGAGACACCCAAATGTATGCAATTTAGCATACTTGGGCACTAGAATTTTTTTTTTAGCCAGCGTTTGAAATTGAATATATGATTTCATGAAGAAAAAAAAAAGATTTTTGGATGAGTCATGTAACTGCTATGAAGTTTTCAAGTGGAATTAAGTTTTTTAGACCACTTAAACCATTCCATAGACTTGTTATAAAATCAATTTCTTGTAAAATTCAAACTCAATCAATGATAACCTATTTTGGAGACAATTTAAAAGTATTGTATGGGATAGTTTTAGAGCAAGTGTACAAAGCAAGAATGGGTGCAAGAACATAATAGGGTTTGTATTCTTATCTCATCATGTTCAAGAGAAATTGTTTTTTCAGTCAAATGCATTGTAGTCATTTTTGTCCATTATGGGGCCATGCTAACAAAACATACGTGGATGTTTGAAATCCCCCTTCCATAACATTTAGTAGCCTTCATGTCCTTTGCCTTTCTTTTTTGTATTGTGCTCATTACATAACATTCAGTAGCCTTTGTGAGTGCTGCCATCTCCCAACAGAATGATGTAGAATATCCCACATCATTTCATCCCTCTAGTGAAATGATGTGGGATATTCCACATCACATCAATATCTATGCTCGTATCTATGGGGGTACATGGCATTAAGCAAGAGCAATCAACCATGATGAGCAATATTCAAAAGCACTCACTCAATCACAATTCAACAACATTTTATAATTGTTTATTTGATTCAATAGTCCATTCAATTACAAAACATTGATCACTCCATATATAAAGGTGGATGAAACTAAAAGGCAGCCTTTTGGAAGGCTATTGAATGTTACGTACTATGAGACTCCACCTGCCCAATTTGCTAATAATGAAGTCCTTCGGGTGTGGGATATGCTACACAATCTACGCTGAGGGCAGGCAGAACCATTGTTTGCTACTGAACGTTATGTCATATTCTCCATGTATGCAAAAGTATCTTCACAATTGTACCTGTTAAACCAGATTGATATGGGCCTATAAGGATATCATATGGAATGATGATACCCTACCAATGTGTTTTACAACATGTTCTACTGTGAGGTTCTCTGATATTTCCACCTGTTTTTTTTTTCGAAAATATATTAATATTGTTTTTGAGAGTCTAAACTCGGATTTTGTGAACTCTCCAGCTGCATTTGTATAGCTGCTCTTGACAGAATGTAATTGCATATTGTATAGAAAGTACTCAATTTTGGGGTCGTAGTGGTCATAGTGTTGAAACTGGCTAAAAGATGAGGTATTAATCAACTACAGTAGTTACTTCATTCATGGGTACAGTGCCAACGGGCTCTACGTGTTCTTTGATAACTCTGCAGCCATCTTTCACGTATAATAAGGAGGCTGCGTTCAGCTGTGAGAGAATACAAAGTTTTCAGGTTTTTAAAAGGGAATGCCCACACTAATAGGAAATGTGTCGTTTTTCACTTACTGTAAGTGAAAAAGAATGAAACCGGGATAAGCAGCTGGGTTCTGTCAATGCTGGTGAGTGGTTTTGGTCACAAGATGACAAAAATATCCATATATTCAGGGAGTGTTTCCCTTTCATGGAACACTAGTAGCAGAACTGTCGTTTTTCATTCCGCACCTTGTGGAAACAATGAACAGTGACGGAATATTGTGCTTAGATTTTTATCTACTTGTGACCAAAACCACTCACCAACATCAACGCAATCCATGTGCCTGGCGCAGTTTAAGTAAAAAACGACACATTTCCTACTAGTGGAATGAAAAACAACAGGTATGCTACAAGTTCCACTACTGCTTTTTCCATTCCCATGCTTAGAATAGCATCGTTTATGCCAGCTTCATTCATACCCTTAACCCTTAAACAACAATGCCAGCCCCGTGGGCTTGGTTTTAGTTTGGAAGAATCTTGCTCATAACTTCTACACCATTGCACCAAATGGGGTTTTTAAAATTCCAAACCGAGCACCTTAGAGAGATCTATACTTCTTTAGAATAAAGCTAAAGTAAATTAAACACAGAATCATGCTTTAAATGGAATTTAAAAGAGATTTTGGGTGGTATCAGGCAAGGAATTGCCGTTTAAGGGTTAATGTTCCTCTCCCACACTCAGAATAAAATTCACCACGAAAATCATCCATATGGCCAATGAAATGAAATTTGCAGCAAATCTCTTGCCAGAAATACAACAAGTGCACTCAGCCTGTGTGATCAGAAATCCGATGGCTGCAAATGCAAGTCAGTCTTGATTACACACCAAAAGAATTTTGAGCATGCGTTTGTGACAAGGGTAGCCTACAATTTTTGAGTGCATCACATGTCCAGGATTACACAATATTTCCAAACCTAGAAGTGTGCTCACCAATTTTCCAAGATAGGAGGTCCACATTAGGGTTACCAATGCATTGAGGGCCATTTCATGCTCTGGCCGTCCAAGTCGAGAGACCGTGGGATTGAGTATCCAAACTTTGTTGAGAGTCCAAAGAAATGGGATGCAAATAAGTAATAAAATATGGTTTTAGATTTTTAATATTAAAAAATCGACGTCTTCTTGACCATAGTTTGGGTTTTCTTGTCCGACCCAAACTTCCTTCAAGAGTCCGTGGCCTTAGTCAAAAAGTGTTGCCATTGTTGGCATTTTGGAGGTCGATGGCCTTTGAACTTTGGTCTCTAGTGTGAAGGATCAAGAGACCAAATTCTTAGTTTCTTACAATTGATTGGTGGAAATCGACAGCCTTCAGCCAGAGTGTGAAGTGGCTCTCATACATTCTGTCTCTCTACAGCAATGTCCAAGAAAACGTCATTAAGTTTTGACCAATTTGCAAAAAAAGGGGACCCAAATTGTGTACAGTTCTTATTTAGGAATGCAACTTTTTACTTTTTTTTTTTTTTTTTTTTTTTTTTTTTTTGTTTTTTGTTGGCACAAATTGAGAAATCAATTGCGAGGAAATAAAGTACAGAGCCACCACAGCAAACCGCCACGGGGCAATAGGAATGCAACTTTAGAGGAGGGTCAGGATGCCACCAAAACATGATCCATTCATAATTGCTAAAAAAAAATCCTCACCCTTCCGAACCATTGTTCGGGAAGTTTCTGACACAATCCAGCTATTATCCCCTTTCTCATAAAAGCATTCGGTAATTATGTATGATACCTACATGATACTTGGGTGATACCCATGTGATACTTAGGTAATATTTAGATTACGAGTCGGAAAAAATCCTAACTCTTTCAAATTGAATCGGTAATTTGACAACTTCATTCGGCTGATTTACAATTGACTGTCGGATCTCCCCGATCATTGTTCCGAACACTGAATGTGTTTAACACTGACAACAAATTCCAATCATCTGAACAAGCCAAGCTATTAAAAGCATGAACATTTTGACCATGCTTCTGAGGGATTTCTCTAAATCCCCTGGTGGACTTCAATGAATGGGGACAAAAGTGCCCCCTATTTTTGTCCTTGTACGGGCCCACCTTAAAAAACAACCCCCTCCTCCAATGGGTTTTTATTCCCAAGTAGGTCCCCTAGGATAATTTGGGGCCGTAGGTCCCAAATTTGCAAAAAAATTTGCCAAAAAAAGCACCGAAGGTGCCCAAAATGGAAATTTCAGAAAAGGGGGGGATCATGAACAGTGGCCCTGTATTCAAGACCACCGAGGGATTTAGAGGTAGGGGCTTCTAAGCTCTACATAGCATATTAGAGCAGTACAATGTAGCACCCTTTTGAAAACTGGATCAAAAGAGAATCTTCACTTAAATTCATTTTTTAAAGTAATGAAGGGATGCCATTTAGTTCCATGAATTTTCATTGTTAGGAAGCAACGTAATACAAAAAATGAACAAGTCTATAGTTGCAACACTAAAAGAAGCTCCCATAGAGGAAACTCAACTCAAATCCATGTTAGACTCGTTTTGAGTTAAAGAAAGCTCCAAAACTGAGACTAAGTCGAGTTTCTAAATTCTCTAAAACAAGCACCTGACAGTATTTTAGATGCAGGACCTTCACTTGTGAATACGTTCCCCAAACCCTCAGTTGCTATTCATTTCGAGGCCAAGTTACTATTCATTGAGAATATGTGTCAGTGTATCAAATGACAAGACTCTTGTTGCAACCTCTTTTGTTTTTGATTAACTCAACTCTAACGCACGCAGTTGCATGGTCGTTAAACAGTAGTTAAACCAGGAAAGGACAAAGTTGTGAATATTATTTTGTTTCTTCATTTTACCTCCCATCACTAGTAGGAAATGTGTTGTTTTTTACTTCCTATAAATGAAAAACGAATGAAACCGCGCCAAGCACATGGGTTGCGTCGATGCTGGTGAGTGGTTTTGGTCACAAGAAGACAGAAATCTAGACACAATAGAGTTAACCAAAAACATAACACGTATTCCGACCCCCAAAAATCCAGGAAGTGAGAGTGTATGCTGTCTTGTAGTGTAGCCGAAATCAAAGCAAAAGGGGAAGAAGATACCCTCTATCCTTAATTTTGACACGAGCTCCGTGTTGTGAGAGCCAACTAATCACCTAATTATATCTCAAGTGGATGTGGGCCATGGCGTCCAAGCCTTGGCTCTCTTTGAACTCACCTTCATCTCAGTTTTGCCTCCTTTGTGACGGCAAAACTAGTTCACACTCCTTTCTATTTTGAATTCTTCGGAAACCATGCCAGTTTGCTTGGCTGCCTTAGATACGGGTCAAACTCACCTCACCTAACATGTATTTTCTCTTCTTTTCGGTTAACTCTAATATTCCGTCACTATTCACTGTTTCCAGGAAGTGGGAAATGAAAAACGACTACACTAAATAGGTAGATTAGTGTTAGATACACTAATTTACATAAACATGTTGTAAGTTTTTACTGTTGACCAATTTTTTTACCCTCTATATTGGTCAAGATGGGGATCTTTCAATAGTATTGGAATCAATGTCTTTGGTAAATTTTTTGTCAAGAGTAAAAATCTATAATATTTTCAAATCTTATAATTATCTAACACTAATCTACCTATTTAGTGTAGTGATCCTTTCAAGAATGCAAGCGCAATAGTGGCAGGGGGCTGGTGTGAACGGGCCCTGAGTAACGGCGAACTGTTTACCTTCCGTGTGCTCCTAGAAATGATCTCGTGATTGTCGGCAGCCAAGCAACTGATTCCAGTTATCTTATCAGATGCCAAGTAAGGGCGCGTCCATCGTAAACGGAAATTTCGGCGGCAGAATCCACCCTTCCCGTATTGGAACTCACACGCCACAGGCGATCAAGCTAGCAACGCTTTCTCAGAAGCACCTCTCCATCAAAGTCTCCCAATCCAGCCTTCGTTGCTCATCGCACTCGCAAGCCCCTTTTTGATTCACCTCCGTCGCTGCTTCTCGCCACCCACACGAACCCCCCGATCATATATATCTCGTGCACCAAGATTTCCCAATTGCATTCAGTTTCAGCATTCACGATCAGATCGACTTACTGCAGGATCGACAGAGCCTCTTAGTGATCGATTACTACTGTCTAGCTTCTGGACGGGGGTCAGTTCGATTCAAGTTCGATCATGTCGCACCATCACGAAGGTCGCGGTCGCGGCCGCGGTCGTGGTCGCGGTCACCACGGGGACGATTCGTTCAACGGTGGCTACGGCGCTCCGCCTTACTACGATCCGATGCAGCAACCTGCATACGGCCAACAGCAGATGATGGTTCCAGGGCCGTATGGCATGCAAGGGGCTCAGCAACCAGGCTACTACGGCGCTCCACCGAGCTATGGACAACAACAAGTGATGCCGTATCCTGGTCAGTACAACAATCTGGAAGCGGAGCGGGAAGCGGAGGAGCACCGGTTCAAGCAAAACGAGCACCGCGCTGAGATGGGCGCTCTTGGCGCCCTTGCGTTTGCTGCTGTAAGTCTGATTTTTTTTTGCTTTGGGAATCATCAAACAAGTGTTTCAGACTAGAATGTTGTATCGGGAACCTCTATTATCCCTGTAGAATGTAGCCCACAGGAAGAACGGGAGGCCATTACCCCAGGTAGCCTGGAGGCCAATGTAGATTTACCTCCCCAAACTTTCTAAACAAGTAGGTTGAGGGGAGGGTATTTCTACATCACCGTGCAAAATACCTCGGGACTCGGGTAATGGCCTCCTGGTCTCCCTATGGCCAGGGGTACATTTGCGGAGGTGAGGTTCCCGATACTACATGTGACCCCAAGCCCCATCTGATGTTGCAAACTTTCTAGATTGTTTCTAGATGCATGAGTAGATGCTAAGCATTTGACCATTTGTTGATTGTTGCATTCTTATTGCAGTATGAGAAGCATGAAGAGAAAGTGGATCCTGAGAATGCACATAAACACCATGTTGAAATGCAAGTGGCGGAGGCTGCGGCTGTAGGACTCGGAGGGTATGCTTTGTATGAGCATCATGAAGCAAGCCAACTACACAAGGAAGAGAAACATCATGGACGCCATCACGGCCGTGAATAGATGTGAACGTACTTCAGGAAGAATTTGGGTTTGTACAGATAGTAAGGTAGAGACACCTAAGTGAGCGATTTAGCATACTTGGGGGCACTAGATTATTTTTATAGCACTTGAAGTTGAATGTCTTTTAAATTTCTAAACTCAGGTTCATCCCATCATCCAAATTGAGGAAAAACCAAAAAATGGTATCAAGAGCACTTTTTGATGACCTATTTTATAGCAATGAAAAATTAACTAATCTCACCAATTGAGATAATAAATTATATGTACCCCTTTGATTTGGTGTACATTATAATGCACAAAAAGAAATTTTTGAAAAGAACATAGCGGAAGTTGTGAAAACGACCCTCAAAACATGAGAAAAAACTGCATATCCAAAGGTTACTTAACCCATAAAGGACCAAGAAGTCCAATTGGGTCTCATGTTTTTTTAGCATTTTTGAATAGGTCCTATGTGGAGTTCCTTTGTTTCAAAAATATTTATTTTTTACCAACACATCAATATTCTTCACTAATTCTAGTGATATAATCGTGAATCCTTGTTCCATGTCCGCACCCTTCATGTCAGCACGTGTGTAACCACTCCCCTACCTTGTCACATCAGGAATTTTCACGGAATTTGAATCCTGCGCCCCCGCAGATAATTTGTAGTCTGCCCGCCTGCACACGCATATGCCCACCTTTCACCCCTGCCAGCTAGGATTTCCACAGCCGTTGGATGCAAGATTGAGATCGAAGGGACCTGATTCAGTATGCCGGCGTCAGCCTAAAGGCCCATTCACATCCACCAACTCTCCCGCACGTACACATGCGTTGAGTTGAAGAAAGCTCCAAAACTGATACAAAGACGAGTTTCTAAAAATTTTAACCCCTACAGGACCGGAGTGTTTTCCTCCAAAAACACTCCAATGCTGCCATTTTTACTCCCCCATGCAAAAAATCCAAAAGAATGTTATTTTTTACCTTCTAACCGTAAGATCTTTTCCTAAACTATTTGAAAAACATACACAACAAATTTCGTTGATTTTGACCGCACGGATTGCAAGATAATTGCGTTTGATGGAAAAAAACACCCCAAAAAAACACGTGCCCGAAAATTTCAGATGCGTTTGACCACAGCTACATCAAAAAAACCTCACTACCGAAACTTGTCGCACTTCACTTTCACATTCCATATGATGTTACTTAGTTGTGTATCAATTTTCGTTGCGTTTGGACATGTTTAGGATGTTGAATAACACCTTGCACTTGTTGGGGGTTTAAAAGTTCAGAAAAGACTATATGTTTTTGGAATTGCAATATTTTTGACTTTCTTTATTTAAAATACAAATCCGAGCGGTGAAACACAAGTACATTCTACCCTCTACAAAATGGCGAAAAAAAATTTGAAAAAAAAGTATATCTCCAAGTTTTAGAAGACATGTAGCACATTTTCTAAGAATTTTGGGGGTTAGGGGGGAAATAAAGGGTGGAGGAAGGGAATTGAAGTGCCAACCCATTCCAATGTTCATGACCCCACTAACTCTCAATGTACACTGCCACGTGGCAGTCCCTCATTGGACGAGTTTTATTTTTTATTTTTTATTTTTAAAAATGATTTTAATTTTTAATTTTTTAATAATATTTTTAATTATGAAATTGAACTTTTAGTTAAAAATATTATTTTTAATTAAAAATAATACTTTTCAGTTTAAAATAATAATTTTAATTTTTAAAATTTTATTTTTAAAATTTTATTTTTATTTTTAAATTTTTAAATTTTAAATTTTAAAAAAATATTATTTTAAATTTTTTTTATGAGTTTGGGAAACGGGGTGGTCTTCTGCCCCCCACAGTCCACCCCATTTTCCACACACCGCCCATCTTGTTGCCCCCCCCTAAAATTCAACTATTTCTCTACTGCCCCGCTGCCCTTTCTCCCGAAAAAAACACATTTCCCCTCATAACTTTCACATACGGTGTCGGAATTCAAAAAAAAAAGAATCCCCATTTTCGTGGCACATTGGGGAATCTACTATTAAATTTCCTTCAAAATTTGATTAAAAATGTGTTCACCGGAACCTACCCGATTCTCTAAATGTCCTAATTAGGACACTTGGTCCTTTAGGGGTTAAAACAAGCACCTGACAATATCTTAGGTGCAGGACCCAACACATTCCCCCAACCCTCACTTGCTATTCAATTCGAGACCAAGATACTATTCACTAAGAATATGTGACAATGGATCTTATTTTTGGTGACAAGACTTTTCTTTGACTCTTGTTGCAACCTCTTTTGTTTTTGGTTAATTCAACTGGATTGCACGCAATTGCATAGTGGTTCAATAGTAGTTGAAGCACGAAAGGACAAAGTTGTGTACATTATTTTGTTTCTTCATTTTACCTCCCATCACTACACCGTCAAATAGGTAGATTAGTGTTAGATAATTATAAGATTTGAAAATATTATAGATTTTTACTCTCGACAAAAAAATTACCAAAGACATTGATTCGAATACTATTGAAAGATCCCCATCTTGACCAATATAGAGGGTAAAAAAATTGGTCAACATTAAAAACTTACAACATGTTTATGTAAATTAGTGTATCTTACACTAATCTACATATTTAGTGTAGTAGGAAATGTGTTATTTTTCACTTACTATAAATGAAAAAGGAATGAAATCGCGCCAAGCAAATGGGTTGCATCCATCCTAGTAAGTGGTTTTGGTCACAAATCTAGGCACAATATTCCGTTACTGTTCACTGCTTCCACAAAATGGGGAATAAAAAACAACAGTTCTGCTACTAGTCCATCCTTTTCAAGAACACAAGCGCAACAGTGGCAGGGGGCTGGTGTGAACAGGCCATGAGTAACGGCGGACTGTTTACCTTCCGTGTGCTCCTAACTCGTGATTGTCGGCAGCCAAGCACTGATTCCAGTTATCTTATCAGATGCTCAGTAACGGCGCGTCCATCGTGAACGCGGAAATTTCGGCGGCAGAATCCACCCTTCCCGTAATGGAATTGAACTCACACGCTAGCTACAGGCGATCAAGCAACGCTATCCCAGAAGCACCTCTCCATCAAAGTCTCCCAATCTACTCAATTCCTGCCTCCCCTGCACCTGCCTTCGTTGCTCACAAGCCCCTTTTTGTTTCACCTCCAACGCTGCTTCTGGCCGCTCACACGAACCCCCCGATCATATATATCTCGTGCACCGGGGCTTCCCAATTGCATTCAGTTTCAGCATTCACGATCAGATCGACTTACTGCAGGATCGACAGAGCCTCTTAGTGATCGATTACTACTGTCTAGCTTCTGGACGGGGGTCAGTTCGATTCAAGTTCGATCATGTCGCACCTTCACGGTCGGGGCCGCGGTCGCGGTCGCGGTCACCACGGGGACGATTCGTTCAACGGTGGCTACGGCGCTCCGCCTTACTACGAGCCGATGCAGCAACCTGCATACGGCCAACAGCAGATGGTTCCAGGGCCGTATGGCATGCAAGGGGCTCAGCAACCAGGCTACTACGGCGCTCCTGCGAGCTATGGACAACAACCAGTGATGCCGTATCCTGGTCAGTACAACAATCTGCAAGCGGAGCGGGAAGCGGAGGGGCACCGGTTCAAGCAAAACGAGCACCGCGCTGAGATGGGCACTCTTGGCGCCCTTGCGTTTGCTGCTGTAAGTCTGATTTTTTTGGCTTTGGATCGAAATCATCAAACAAGTTTCAGGCTAGAATGTTGTATCGATCGGGAACCTCCCGTGTATTATCCCTGTAGAATGTAGCCAGGGGTACATTCCCGATACTACATGTGACCCCAAGTTTCATCTGGTGTTGCAAACTTTCTAGATTGTTTCTAGATGCATGGATTGAGTAGATACTAAGCATCTGACCATTTGTTAATTGTTGCATTCTTATTGCAGTTTGAGAAGCATGAAGAGAAAGTGGATGCTGAGAATGCACATAAACACCATGTTGAAGTGCAAGTGGCGGAGGCTGCGGCTCTTGGACTCGGAGGGTATACTGTGTATGAGCATCATGAAGCAAGCCAAGTACACAAGGAAGAGAAACATCATGAACACCATCATGGCCGTGAATAGATGTGAACGTACTTCAGGAAGGATTTGGGTTTGTACAAATAGTGACACCTGAATGAGCGATTTCGCATACTTGGGGGCACTAGATTATTTTTATAGCGTTTGAAGTTGAATGTGATGGTTTTACAAGAAAAATAAATAAAAATTTATGGATGAGTCAGTCGCTGCTATGGATTTTTAAACTGGAAGTTGTTTAGACCCTCATGGAAGTTGTTTAGACCCTCGGGGAGTGGACTATTCAATAAAGCCAGGAATCACATGCGTGCATTTCCTTTATTAAAACACCCTTGTATATATATTTTTTGGTTAAATTTAAGCAATATATGTACAAATCTCATAGCCTCAAAATACATTTCCTTATGTACACGGGTTAAAATTGAGGAATTTAACTCCAAGCCCCATGTATTTCAATCTACTTTCCGCTCAATTGAAATATGTCTCCCATACATACATTTTGTACATGCCTGTTTTAAATAATACCCTTGTTGTGCACACACGTGTATAATTACAGTACTTGAAGAATGCACTCCCTGGGTTTAAACCACATGACCCTTTAGTGCCTAGGGTATTGTAGGTGGGTGCACTAGATTTTAGTAGTTTTTTCCACCGAGATTGATACTATTAGAAATAGAATAGATTAAATTGAAAATTAATTGTATTACTGTATTCTCAATTGGAGTGGAGATAATTTTCCAATATTAGAGAACCGTTCAATGGTGGAATTGCAAGATTATAGTATGTTTATGAACTGTATAATGCACACTCAAAAATGAGATTTTGGAGGGTGTGTGACTTCAAAGTTATATAGAATTTGGGTTTAATTTTCTAAACAAATGTGACGCAGTTTAGCAATATCTTGTGTCAACACCTCTCTATTGCAATCTTTCATATCAAGATTGGACTCACATAGCGATTGTGTAATTTATAAGTGAGAGTGACTTATACGTGTACTGTACGGCTAAGGAAATATAATTTTTACGTTAAAGATTAAAGTAAGTTGGAACATTGATCAAGATTTGAATACATGCACTACTAGAATATGAACAAAAGAACACAATCCTAAAAATAAATAAATGACATAATAAACTTCCAAACACTAGACATACAACATAGTACATGTGCTCTATTTGTACGCGTTCGTTGTATTTTGAGGTATTTGTAGTACTTTGGTGTTTTTAACATAGGTGTTTTGATAGTTATACAATTCCTTTCTTTTTCTAGAAGATGTGTATTATAAATCTCCAAATTTGGACTTCACAATTCAATTTCTAATTCTTCACGACTTTTCTGTTATTTTCATTTTTGACACTTTAGTGACCAGAATGTGGCCACCTAGGCACTGAAGAGTTAAATTGTGCCATAGAAGTGCTATGCAACCAATCTTTGTAAAATCCAAACTTTGATATCAATGACAATCTAGTTTGGAGCCTAGGGAGTGCACTCTTCAAGTACTGTAGTTATACACGTGCGTGCACAAGGGTATTATTTAGAACAAGCGTGTACAAAATGTATGTATGGGAGACATACTCGGGGAGACATATTTCAATCAAGCGGAAATAAATATACATGGGGCTTGGAGTTAAATTCTTCATTTTTAGCCCGTGTGTATACAAGGAAGTGTATTTTGAGGCTATGAGATTTGTACATATATTGCTTATTTTTAGCCCAAAAAAATGTATATAGGGATATTTTAAAAAGGGAAATGCACGCACATGATTCCTGGCTTTATTGAATAGTGCACTCCCTCAGGTTTGGAGATGATTTAAAAGTACTTTATGAGATAAGGTAGTGGGACCAATTCCCGACTGGGTTGTATTTCCGACCCCTACTGGTTGGGGGATGGGTGTCAGAAACCAACCAGCATGGTTTCAGATAGTGTCCAATAGTGTTCTAATTTCGTCCATGCTTGGAAAAATCAAAAGCTTCTGATTGGTGTAGAAGCACTCTATTTTCAGAATCCAACCTCTCATGAAAACCGTGACTCTATGAACGGTTAATGGTCACTCTATGCTTTCAGACTTAAAAAATCATAGAAAATTGTAGAAATGCTCAAAAAATGTTTTTTTTTGGGATGCCTTTGCAATAGCTTTGCAGAGCATCCAAAAATTATAAAAAAATTCTTTCACAAGTCTAAGTATGCAAACCTGAAATTCAGTCGGGAATTGGTCCCACTACCTTAGTTTTAGAGCATGTGTACTGGGTATAAGAACAGAATAGGATCCAAGAACAGAATAGGGTCCATATACTTATCTTATGTTGGAAATTCTTTTTCAGCCAGGTGCATTGTAGTCATTTTCTTTGTCTATTACGGGGCCATCCCATCAAAACATACATGAATGTTTTCACCCTTTGTATTCTCCATGTATGAAAAAAAAAATGGTTTTAAAATGAAAAGTTCAATTCATCATAGTGTAAAAAATACAATTCAAATGAGACCAACTTTTATATCACTTGAATGAGTCAAGAACATTGCATGTATTGGTCAAACAACAAATAAATTTGAACAAAAAGAAGTCCACATAGGACCTATTCAAAACTCTTGAAAAAAACATGAGGCCCAATTTGGGCTTCTTGATCATTTAGGGGTTAAAAATATAGAATATTTTTATTTGTATGGTAGTGTCATTGGACTTCAAAGCATAAGTTCTTATATTGTATGAAACTTGGACAAACAATTTTATGACTTTCTCATTATATCTTCACAAAAACCTTGCTAACAACAAAGTGGACATATGATCTTACTCATCATTCGACAGTAGCCGGTAAACAACTCCCATAGTTGCTACAGTTGGGATTCAGGACCAGTAACGGATTCACGACAGCGGAGCGAGCATACTAGGGATTATTTAGAACATTTTAGGCAATCTAATTAATTTCCAGAAACTGCAAATTCATAATGCAAGCAGGAGTGCAACACTGTAGCATGGACGGCATACAATTTTGGAGGGACCAGTTTTCTTGTGGAATGACTTTAACCCCAATAAATGTCCTCACCCCTCGATCTCCAAATTTGACGGTTTTGCAAATATGCATCATACAATGCAACCAAGAGATATTTTGAACTTGATGTATGAAGTTGTACATTATGAATTTTAGATTCTATTCGTATGGTTAAATTTGCATTTGCTATCACCAATATTTTTGTATAATTTTTGGAATGTAAAATCCAAAAATATTATTTAACTCAATTAAAAATAAGATATTGGCAATCTATGGATGAAATTTGTTTTGATGGGTTGAAATGTATTGCTCTCAGTGTAGTGAGTTTTGGAGACTTTTTTTCTTGCTTAATTTTATGAGATTATTTTTTTCAAGAGCACATGTGGACTAAAATTCTCAATTTTTTTTTGATGAATCATTGCAACATGAAATGAGGCATAAAATTGTAACGCAAAATCCCCTTTCTAATTGGATCACACATGCGTGAAGCTATCTTCCCATAGAATTTTATTATATTTCTTTTTCTTGCAAAAAGTGCATGACAAATGAAAAAATGTGGATGAAATTTGTACATTGTTCAAAAATGAATAGCCTTTTAAAGGCTAAGGGTTTAGACCTTAACCCCTACACATCCAATTGTTCAAAAAGTGAACGATGTATAGAATTAAACACAGTTTTCTCATCCGTCATTCACTTTTTGCAATGTGGATTTTTTACTGTATATTCTAAGGGAAGTTAGCTTCATGCATATGTGATCCGATTAGAAAGGGGATGATTTCTGAAATTTTTATGCCCCATTTCATGTTGTAGTGATTCACCAAAAAATTTGAAGATTTCAGGGTAAAAGTGCCTTCAAAATGTCAACACATAAAATTAAGCCATCAAAAAATCTTCAAAAATCACTACACTAAGAGTATTACATTTCAACCAATCACAATAAAGTTCATGTACAAATTGTCAATATCTTATTTGTAATCAAATTGCAAAAAATAATTCAATTTTAAATTTCAATTTTTATACAAAAATATTGGTGACAACATAACTATATAGATAGAATCAAAATTCACAATGATTGTACAACTTATATTCATATATCAAGTTCAATATATCCCTCTTGGTTACGTTTTATAAGACATCTTTGAAATTCTCCAAATCTAGAGAGGGGTGAGGACGTTTAGGAGTTGAAGAAATTTTGTTTTGAGTACTTTGTTACTTTGAAACCAAAGTCTCAGAGGAAGACATAAGGTAGGAAAACCAAAAACAGTTAATGCCCTCAAGGCGTGCACTAGAGTTTTTTAAAAGCAGGGAGATGGTAGACCGAAAATGGAGAAATTTGCATGACCCGGATTACTAAAAACTTACTAAAAATTACTAATTTTTTTGGAATCTTGTGTGCGGTTTTCTGTGATATTAGTTAACCGTTTTAGGTGCTTTCATGTGTAGAAAAGGAAGAGTCTAGTATACAAGAAGGGGGTTTGACAAACTTCCCACTTTGAGAAATTGTAGATAATTATTTACGGGGAATAAAAATATGAAACAACTTGCATTCTTCATCATTTCTTCTTCTTCATCTCAAAAAAATTTCACATAATTTCTAACTCCATTCCTTCTGGTCAAATCACCTTATTTTCACCGTTTTTGGTTTTCCTACCTTATGTGTTTTCAAAGTGGGTGCTACAATAAGTTTACACCTCACAGGAGATGGAGATGAAGTACAGTAGTACACACGTGGACTTTGTGACATTCCAAAGATGCCAATGTCAGCTGAAAGAAAAGCCAACCTCCTTGATATGATAAACAATATCAGAAAACTATTGACCTCGTGGGTTTCAGACGTTGACAATGGCTAATTTCCTCATCCAACTTTTCAGCGGGACAAAAACCGATGCCGACCATAAAACGACTTCTATAATTACTTCATGAATGGCATTCCACTGTGCCAAAAATCAACAATCACTAAAATAATTTAATGATTGTTGACTTTGAAGCATTATTTGGAGGCACCTCATTAGTAAGAACTATGTTTATTCAAAGTTACTTCATGATTCTTCAAAGCATATTCATCAACTCAAGTCTATTGTCATAAATAAACAACCTAAACCTTGTACTTTGAAAATTCATAACTTATTCAATATAACTTCAAAAATTATGATTTAAGAAGGGGTGGATATAGAATCAATTTGCTAATCCATTCATATTATCACATTGCACCTCAAACCACTGTACATAGGCACAATGCTTAAAGTGTTGGTTTATAGTCCACTCACCTTATGCACGTGTATCCCAAATTACACAAGTGGTGACCCCTCTTTCCAGCCTGCATCATCCTTCATGCCCAGTGCCTTTCCTTCATGCATTTACTCATCACTTTGAGCCTCCACTTGTCTACTTAGCTATTGTTGAAGTAATGTTTGGTGTAGAATATTCTACACCAGCTACTGTAGAGCCAATGCAGAGACGGTACATACTATTAAATGTTGTGTGTGTTTTAATGTACATACATTAATATTTAATCTTTGAATCCAATGGGAGTTTTGGATTGGAATTGTTCTCGTTTGACAGATGAAGATTGATGATTTTGTTTCGAAAAGTCATGTTGAATATCCTACAATTCCACAAATTGATGTTAAGATAGTCAATAGCCGCCTTAGAAAGATTATGAGGTCTCTAAAAGGGCAGTGAGTGCAACCAACACCCTCATGCACAAAAATGAATATTAAATCACAAAAGAATTCAAATTTATATTTTTAGTAGATGAAGCCCTGTGTCTACTACAAATCATGAAGTTTTCATAAATTTTGGTGAAAATTAAAAATTACTATGATTTTTTGAAGTGATTGTAAAGAAAATTAATATCAATTACAAAATGTACTCAAAACTTCCGGTTTTTTTACAGAAGGTAAAAATTACAATGAAGAATAGTACAGTAAATGAAAATAATATGTGTCTAAATTTAGAAATTTATTTCCTACTCCATGAAAATACACACTGAACTTGAAACTCCAATAAAACATTCAAATTTTGAGTTTTTAGAAAATTCAAAATGGAGTAGAAACTAGTTCAACTCAAATGCAATAGATCTCATTTTGATGGCCTAAATTTAGTTTAAACAAAAAAACGGAAAAATCCAAAATGCACTACATAGTTAATCGTTTTTACTACTTATCTTGTAGTTGGGACCCCATGAAAAATTCAAAAATAGCTTAAAAGACCTTAATATAACTTAAGGTGTCATGATAAGCGGAGAGCCTTCACGAAAAGAATTGGATGAAAAATCCTTCATTTACTTTGTGATACTTTAGTTCGATCACTTTGAATAAGTTACAATCACGTTCAAAGATTAACCCTTGAACAGCCCAAAAGCCCTTTGCGTCTATATAGTATATTATGTATTCGGTGGTATTTGATCAAAATAACGACCAAACACTTTTCAATACAAAGTAAATTAATAATCATGACAACATGTATATAAAAATATATAACCATTCATATATAAAATCACAATTGAACAATTACAAGGTTAAATACGGGTTTGGATATATTGGTTCCAACTCTTATTAATTTGCACTGAGCTCAATTAAATACCATATCATTGTTAAAAGTAATGTGGTTTTTTTATCTCACTCTTTGATGGCACTTTTATAAATTGCCTTAATTCTTTGTTCTTGTAATTAGAAAGTAGAGTTTTAGAAATGAATTTGAAATCTAGCACTTAAAGAATTTGTTGGAGTTTTAAGAGAATTCTCACAAACATGCTTTTATACCAATTGTAGACCTCATTGTGCGGTGAGAGTTGACTTGGATGAAATACACCTTTTGTGTATGATTTCACATACAAAAACTAATCTCTTCAACCTTTGAAGAACCACAACTATGTTCCTCTCCAAATATTCCACAGTTGCTTAAAAGTACCCCTTCTCATAAAAAGGAAAATAGTTTTTAATCTAAAATCTTTTTGACCAATTCAACAGTAGGATATTTCAACCAGCTTGAATTTATTATCAATTTGATATCACTTACAAATGTTCAACCATTCATGGTTCCTCAAAAGTAAGATTAACGTTGGATAACCTATTACCACCACCAACCTCAGAACCGGTTGTCTTATGTGTCCTAAAACCGCCAGTCGCCCTCTCCATTTCTGTAATTTTTGGGAAGTCAATTTATAATTGGAGAAGGAAAGGAGGGGATTTTTGTGAGTCAACCCGCCAATATGGGTCAACGTCGTAAACATATCTCTAGTAGGTAAAGTTATGTAAATGGTAGTAGCTGATATGTAAACGTTGTGAACAAATCTCTAGCTGGCCATAGTGGTTTTAGGTTGTAGCCAAACTTGACTTTTGGTTATCAGTAATTACTTTTTAATTTTCACAGCTCTCGGTTTTTTGTCTCTTGTGCTCACACTGGTAGGTACTTTCACAAGTGGTCATTAACACAACTTAGTGTAGAAGTAGGAAGTTTTATATGTCGAGAAATGGGTCACAGCTTACATTCCACTTTGAAAATAGAGATATTTGTAAAGTCCCTCAAAAGTGGGTGAGTGGACCATGACTTGAGTGAATAGTGACAGTAATCCTCAAAAAAGAACGTGTGTCAAGCACTAAAAAAAAACTGTAGATGCAAACTTTGAAAGCACCAAAATCGGTGCTAAAAAACTTCTCACCCAAATTTCTATTATTCACCTTTACACATGAAGAAGGTGATTGCTAGCCCCTTTTCTGATAATAGATTCTCACTATATATACCAAGACCGTCCCCATTCACCCATTCTTTTGAATTCCTAGAATTCCTCTCAATAGTTTTTGTTTCTCCAAATTTTAGTCAAACTAAGGTTCACTCTACCCTTAGTTTACGGATAACTCTAATATGTAGCAATTTCAATATGAAGAAGTAAATCGTCGCGACAATTGCAATATTCACAAAATCCTATTTTGAATCCGCAAAAAAATTCGTCGCACGTGTAAAAACGCTATAAATAGGTCAACAAGCTTAGGTTGGTGGTTATAGGTTAGCCAACCTCATAGGCTACAAAGTTGGCTGCACTTTTTTTTGGTCCACTGCCCCAGTTTAACTTTTTGAAAATGTCCAAAAGGCAAAGTTTAGTCTCACATTTGGTCAAATGAATTTAGTGTTCATGTATATGGGGGTGTTAGCTCATTGTGTGAAAATTTTCAAGAACTGCCTACAGATAGAAATTTTCTCTTTGCATGATTGTGTCTTTTGATCTATACATCACATTGGTACGCCAATTACCGTCCCATCTTTGTTACAAAGAATAGAATCAGCACAAAATATTTCAAAAATTGAAGATCATATATTCATTCCACACTAAGCTGACCGAACAAAAAATCAACCTTGATCCTTTAGAGGTTGAACAAAATTATTTGAAAGCCTTCCATTTTCATATTTAACAAGCGGCTAGTCGCATAATCATTGTCTTCATATTACCCTAGATTTCCTCTTACAGCTCATTTATATTGTTCAGCCATGTAACTCCTTGAAAACAAAACATTTTCATAGTCTCTCATGTGGTGGGCAGAGACAACAAACACAGTAAATTTAATACAAAGAGGGGTTAAAGACACAGTTAGCATCACATAGCAAAAAGTTCAGCCCCCTAAATCCCAAATTATTGAAATTAGTGTGTCCTCTCAATTAGAGTCACACAATATTAGCCCTAATCAGTGTAGTCAGACACTCAGATACTGTATGCCGGCTCCTTTGAACTTCGAAAGAGGCGGTCAAGTTGAAAATGTCGAAAAGACAACGAGGTGGGTGCAAAACCCAAGTTCGTTACTGTGAGACGTGCAGGAGACGAGAAACTTTACTAAAGAGACTTACATCTCAAAAGCCAACCTTCAGCAAAACCATAATTGGCTTTAGACGATCACAAACGGACTACGAGATGCATTCAAAAGTAGCAAATTCCATGAACATAGAATTATAAGAAGCTGGTGATTAAAGAGTCCTAGGAAGAAAGCACTTTAGCAAAAAACACTTCCACTGATTTCTGAGAGGACTGAATTAGACAGCCTTCAGTCATCAACAGGATGGTGCAGTCACAGGTATCTGGATCCATCCGCATAACCCTAATTGGCTCCCGCATAGCTAGCACTGGGTTAACTTATTCTACATGAGCTCCGATAGAAAACGAGCTCTACATTCCTCTTCCAAAAATAATTGGACTCAGCTGATATTTCATTATATTATCTCTAAAAAAGATCAGATTATGGTACGGACACTACTTATTAATTGGCTCTGGCTGCAACTACATCTTTGACAAAGAAATCCTGCAGAGCCATCATCTCCACAGGGCTTTCTTTCAAACCAGAGACGGCCTGGAGAGTAGCTTGAGCTCCTGCAATGGTGGTGATAATGGGTACCTTGTAAGCCAAGGCCAATCGCCGTAATTCTCTGCCGTCGATTTGATCAAGAGCATCTCCTGAGCTGGTGATGATCATAAGTTGAATGCCTCCGTTTGTTACCGAGTCAGCTGCATGTGGACGTCCCTCGTGAAGCTTCAACACTCTCTCAACCTGCACACCAGCTTTCTCTAGACAATTCGCGGTGCCATCAGTACACAGAATGTTGAAACCAAGGTCCTGGAAACCCTTGGCAATCGGGATCACCTTGTCCTTCATCATATCATTCATGCTAATGAAAACAGTCCCCGTGAGTGGCAGTCTCTGGTAGGCAGCAATCTGAGCCTTGGCAAAAGCCTTGTCGAAGTGGAAGTCAATGCCCATCACCTCTCCTGTGCTTCTCATTTCAGGACCCAACAGCACATCGCATCCTTGAAACTTGTCAAACGGCAAAACAGCTTCCTTCACTGAAACATGACGAGGAATGACTTCCTCCGTGAAATGCAGGTCGGCTAGTGTCATGCCAGACATCACCAGAGCGGCATACTTGGCCAAAGGATGACCGATTGCCTTCGAAACAAATGGGACAGTTCGAGAAGCCCGAGGGTTCGCCTCAATGATGTAAACATCACCAGAGGGCATGATTGCATACTGGCAATTCATCAAACCAATGACTCCAAGTCGGCGGGCAAGCTTGGTTGTGCAATCGCGAATTTTGTTTAGTGCCTCCGAGCCAATGTTTTGAGAAGGTAAGGTACATGCTGAGTCACCAGAATGCACACCAGCCTGTTCAATATGCTCCATGATGCCTCCAATTACCACGTTTCCTTCGGCATCCGTCAATGAGTCCACGTCGATCTCGGTAGCATCTATAAGGTACTTGTCCACAAGAACAGGCCGCTCGGGGTCCACCTCTACAGCTGTTTCTAGATATGTCTTCAATTTCTCATCGTTGTAGACAATCTCCATTGCCCTTCCTCCAAGGACATACGAAGGCCTGACCACTACAGGGTAGCCCACTCGCTTTGCAATTGCAAGAGCGTCGTCCTCGCTCTTAGCAATTCCACCTGAGGGCGACATTATCCCAAGCTCATTGAGAATAGCATCAAACCTCTTCCTATCTTCAGCAGCATCTATAGAGTCTGGTGTCGTCCCCCAAATCTTAACCTTGCCCTCCCCACTTGCAGCATCAGGCTGGAACTTCTCCAGGTATTCTTGGATGGGAACAGCCAGCTTCAGTGGCGTCTGACCACCAAACTGAACGATGATGCCATCAGGTCTTTCCAGGTCGATCACATTGCACACATCTTCAGCTGTTAAAGGCTCAAAGTAAAGCCGGTCACTGGTATCGTAATCAGTAGAGACAGTCTCTGGGTTGGAGTTCATCATAATTGTCTCAAATCCAGCCGCCTGCACAAAGTCAACGTTTCCCATATGAACTGCCTATTGTAGCATTGTACAGATTCGCAACCAATGTAGTAGATTGTATCAGTTAGGAGGCGCAGGTTCATTTAGCTACTTTACTAAGAGGCTGTTCAATTGATTTGACCCTGAAGCGAATTCATCTATTATGGCAAAGAAGCCTTATTTTAATGTGCTCTATTTATTTTTATTTTGTTGTATTCTGTCCTCTATACTTTTAAAAAGATTCTGATTATTCAGTGAATTCCTATTTTCTATTACTAGGTTTTGAGATACACATACCGCCAGAGAGAACGCTGCATGGCAGCAACAGTAGTCGAACTCGATTCCCTGTCCAATCCTATTGGGTCCACCTCCAAGAATTAGCACCTTCTTCCGATTTGTAGGAGCTGACTCGCACTCCGCATCATATGAAGAATATAAGTAGGGGGTGTTAGCCTCAAACTCCGCAGCACAAGTGTCCACACGCTTATAAGCAGGTTTCACACCTTGTGCAAGCCGGTGTGCACGAACTTCTAGTTCTGTTGACTTTGTTGCATATGCAATCTGCTTGTCACTAAAAC
This sequence comes from Pohlia nutans, assembly GCA_022496805.1. Taxonomy (NCBI): domain Eukaryota; kingdom Viridiplantae; phylum Streptophyta; class Bryopsida; order Bryales; family Mniaceae; genus Pohlia; species Pohlia nutans. The sequence goes on along the minus strand of CM040091.1, from coordinate 11,234,278 downwards.
CTCGCCTCTTGACTTCATAGAGATCTTCCTTACCTAGATCACCTAATTTAACACTTTCCAAAAAGTTCTCAGTTTCCAACAGTTCGCCCAGCTGAGAGAGGAACCATGGATCAATAAACGTCAAGTCATGGATCTCAGCCTGTGTCATCCCACGCTTCATGGCAGCATACAGAGAATACATGCGCTCAGGGTTAGGTACACGCAGGTTGTACTTAATTTTATCCCAATCCCATTCAAGCTCTTTAATCTTCTCACAGCCCCAGCCGCTGTGTCCTGTCTCTAAAGACCTCATCGCTTTCTGAAAAGACTCCTGAAACGTCCGTCCCATCGCCATGGCTTCCCCCACTGACTTCATTTGCGTTGTCAGAGTTGGCTCTGAACCAGGAAACTTCTCAAATGCGAATCGTGGAATCTGCTCAGAGTCACAGCACCGGGTAAGTTCACCTGTCAATCTTAACATGAATTCATGCATGATGCTGGTAAGAGATGTGAACAAGTTCAGTCTTTGAAATGAATGGGCAATTGCATGAGATTTCTTTTTTTAAATCACACAGATTATGGAACAAGTTGTAAGGCTAACTACTGTACCTTGGTAACAACGTAGTCAATGGAAGGCTCAAAACTGGCCGGGGTTTTCCTGGTGATATCATTTGGAATTTGGTCAAGTGTGTATCCCACTGACAGCTTTGCTGCCATTTTAGCAATTGGGAAACCAGTAGCTTTTGATGCAAGTGCTGACGAACGAGAAACTCGAGGATTCATCTCAATAATCATAACCTCTCCATCCTTTGGGTTCACAGCAAATTGTACATTTGAACCTCCACATTCTACACCAATCTCCCGAATGATTGCAACCGATTGATCCTGCATTCCAATGGAGACTGCACAAAGTCAGATATCACAAGCACCTTCAACTTCCAAATCAAATACGACTACATGATAAAGTACAGCTGCATAAGGCAAACGAACAACAGAATCATCAGGAAAAATATCTTGCATATTAGAAGCTCTTACTCGTAAGCGTTGGTACTCTTTGTCCGTCAATGTTTGCGCAGGAGCCACGGTTATAGAATCTCCAGTGTGAACTCCCATAGCGTCAATGTTTTCAATGGAACAGATGATCACCACATTGTCAGCCAAATCTCGCATCACTTCTAGCTCGTACTCCTTCCAGCCAAGGAGAGACTTCTCAACTAATACCTGTGCATAACATCGTTTCAGCATTTCAATTGGTAGATACGAATCGTTCACATCATCCGCTGGGTTGTGAAGAAGGATATCAATTACTTAAGATTTTCACAACCATAGACTGCGTCTATTCAAAATGATCTCGTCCCCAAAAGCATCTGCAAGGTGCTACGAATCATGCCAAAAATAGAATGATATATATAACATGAAGATACTTGACTCAAGCATCTCACCATGCTTTGAAGAAAATACCTGATAAGCAACGGAAAGCAAAGGTTGGAAGTGAGATACACGCAAAATCTAATTCTCTACGATGCTTTTTATCAAAGAAAAGCACAAGATTAGCAGCATCAACTCACCTGCGAGTTTAAACTTGCGCTCAATCCAGATTTGCAGATAGTCTCAAACTCTTCTTTGTTGTAGGCAATGCCACCACCAGTGCCACCGAGGGTAAAAGCCGGCCGGATAATTAGCGGAAACGCACCAATCCTTGCAGCAATTTCGAAGCACTGGTCTAACGTGTGTGCAATTCCTGAGGGTGGAGTCTTCACTCCAATCTTAGCCATAGCTTGCTTAAACAGGTCTCTGTCTTCAGCCTTCTGAATAGCATCTAATTTAGCACCTATCAATTCTACGTTGTACTTCTCCAGCACTCCACTTTCTGCCAAAGCACAAGCGAGATTAAGAGCGGTTTGTCCTCCCATAGTGGGCAGAATTGCATCCGGTCTCTCCTTTTCTAGCACTTTTTCCACAAGCTCCGGAGTCATGGGTGTGATGTAAGTGCGATCAGCAGTCTCTGGATCAGTCATGATCGTCGCCGGGTTAGAGTTTATAAGGATCACTTCGTACCCTTCTTCCTTCAATGCCTTGCATGCTTGTGTTCCAGAGTAATCAAACTCACAGGCTTGGCCAATAACAATCGGGCCTGTCATATTACACAGCATGAACCACAGGACGAAAAAGTTAAAACACAGCAAAGAAACTTCAGAAACGAATTCAAAAAACCTTTAGTCTTGGAAACAAACCGAAATTACAAGAACAAAAGTTCAGAAGATTGCCATGCAATAGCCATACATCACAAAAGACCCCCAATCAGATTGAATTTTTTTTTAAATGAAATACATTTATAAAGTCCTCATGTTAAGTTAATATTAAATTAACGATAATGTAACACAAATGATGTTACCTTTAACCCCTCCAGGCCCAAGAGGACATATTGTGTCCTATGACTTGTTCATTAGGTCATTTTTAAACTCATTTTGTTCAAAAACTACATAAAATATATATTAAAAAAAATACATTGCAATGTTAATATTGATGTGGGAAATTTTGAAGTACAAATCATATTCTCACTTAAGTTTGTTGTAGAAGAGATAATTGCAGTCAAAGTTTAGTTTCTTCAAATAGTACAAAATATCATGGGGCCTTGAGAGGTTAATTGTTAGTGTACTTGGCCCTTGCAAGTACACTAACAATAATACTGATATTATACTGGCAACAATTAAGATAACAATAAATCAACATAACTACACATTTACTTAACATTAGATTAATACTGATTTCATACATTAACATTAACTAACCACTAATATCTTTCCAAATCTAATCGGGAATCTTTGAAGATATAAGAGGCAGTCATTGGAACACATCCACGTATAAAATTTACAACCCACTGTAATCGTATACGAGGACCCTAATATAAAATTAGTTTCGCCAAAACCCTTCGCCATTCATACCATTCTTAACTCTCAACACCCTTGCAAAGATTCCTTTTGCAAAGCATCTTGAGCTCAAGATGAAAAGCTTTGCCAATCTCTACACTTTTTAACCATGAACTCTACAACACTTGTCAGGCTTTTATTTACTGTGAACAGTGGAAGTGGGAAGGCCGGCAGCACATAATTTGGAGAATTCTACATGGGAGCCGAATTCACTGAAAGACACTATAGACATCACTGATAGAGTTCAAAAAGGGATATTATTTGCTTTTAATACATGCAAAGTTCTTCACTCAGGCTAGTGATATAAAAAAATCCCCGTATAAATTATCCTTTCAACTACCGTAAGCATGGTCAGATTCGGCAACCAAAAGACGAACTGAAATAATTTTTAGAGTCCTGGAGCTTTAGTCGCCTAATCTCCAAATTTTTCGGAATTCAACATTTTTCAAATTTTGAGTGAATTGTATTTTGAAACTAGCCAGAATTTAAGGCGATATTTTGTATTCCATGTCTTGTGAATTTCCTTAACCCCTAAAGGACCAAGGATTCATGGTTTTAAAATGACAAGTTTAATCGATCATATTGTGAAAATTATAATTTGAATGGCACCAAATTTTATATCACTCGAATTAGTGAAGAATATTACATATGTTGAATTTTTTTTAAGAAAAATTAACAAAAAACAATCTACATAAAATCGCCTCAAAATTACAAAAAAAAACAGGAGCCACCTGGTGGCCTTATGGTCCTTTAGGGGTTAACATTCAACATTTAGCTTTCAAAATTTCAGAAGATTTTCAACATCTATTAATTTACGCCGAATCTGACAGTAGCGTAAGATATCCTTTCCTCAATCAAAATTGTCATTTTGAAACCATGAATCCTTGGTCTTTAATGAACACGGTCGATATTTGACGAATAGAAATGCAAAAAAAGAAAGAAGTCGAGGCCAGAAAAAGAGACCTGCTCCTAAAATGAGGATTTTCTTGAGGTCATGTCGCTTGCCGCCATTAAACCCTAAATGGCTCCACGTTGCAACCGGCGCATCTGCTGAGGCGGCTGCTTCCTTCTCAGCTCCAGCCACACTTCCAATCTCCCACTTCACTCGTTTCCCGCCCGCCGCATTCTGCCCTAGCGCACTGCTGCCGTAGAAGTAGACCTCCGGCTCGGGGATTCCGGAGCCACTGCTGCCGCCCGCGGCTGCTGCTGAAGCAGACACCGAAACAACAGGCACTGAACACGCTGAGGAGCTCTTGGAATGGTAATGCTTCAGCGGCAAAACCGAGTTGCCTAAGAACGGCGACGCCATTCTCATCTGACGGGAAACACCTTTCGCTACTCCAGCTGAGACCTCCAACGCCGGCATTTGAGCCGCCAGAACACCATGTCTGCAAACTCCTACCATCCTTAAACCCTGAAAATCACTCCCGAGCTTCTACCTTCAACAAAAACCTCGTAAAACCTTCGCAAACCTTTACGAAAATCTCAAAAAATCTTAAAGCCCTCAGGACGAGCTCTAAAATGATGCGAGCAAGAGCGGAGCTACCAAAATCGTCGTAACTGCTTCGACATTCTACGAAAAATGTTAAGAAAGGTGTTTAAAAAAAAGCGGCGAAAAATCTGTGATGGAGAGATGAGGCGATCTTCGTCGTTGCGGGAAACGCAAGATTTCCTCAAGCGACGCAAAATGGCATCTCGGCCGCTGTGAATCCCTCAAAAACCCCGACGGCTTGCCCTCCTAAACCCCTGAAAGGGACCCGGCGAAAGGGCGGGTTCGACGCGACCCGGGGAGTTGCGGGCCGGTCTTTCGTCGGGCCACGTGGCGATGGGGGAGGGTCACCCGGTATTTCGTCGGCTCTTCGGCGGTTTTAAAACTATTTCGGGGCGCGGCTACCCGGAGATTCGTCGGCTATTGGTCGTCGCACAGGGGCCGCGGCTACCCGGGGAACCTTGGGGCGCCTTTGTCCATACCGGCATGTCTCATTCGAACGGAATCTTGACGTGGCGGTGTGGGACGAATGAGGATTGGCTGAGGACTGGGGGCTGTGCCACGTCAGTAAATCTGAATCGTTTAATTCTTTTTCAGTTAGTATTTAAGGTAGAGACACCCATAACCGACAGGTGACCAATAACCGATATATCCTAATTCCTAGATTGTGAAGGAACAGATGTACCTCATTTGTATATGTCGGTTATGGGTTCTGAAGTACTTTTCACTTTGAAAAATTATACAAATTTCAATATTGGGAGATAATTCATGGAAAAATGCTCATTCTTCATGAACCTTATTTTTCTACGAACAAAAAATTTCTCCGTCCCGATAACCCAAGCTCTACTATGCTGAAATGCTTAAGTTATCGGTTATAGGTATCTGTACCTTAGGTATCTAACTTATGGGTCAGGATTTGGATGGTCTCATGCTTACTGTACTGTGGATAGTTCTTGTACAGTACAGTAAGTGTGATCTTGAGGATAAGTTCAATTGGGGATTGCATCCAGACCACTTTAACCCTTAAAGGATTTAGGGCATAGTAGATATGTTGTCGTATATTTAACATTTGTTGTAAGTAGAAAGTTTCAAATTGAGATCTCAATAGCTTGTAAGACGATGTAGACATGGATTTTAACATAATTTTTGATATGAAACTCACAGGAGGTGTAGAACCATCCCAAATATAATGAAATACGACCGTATAATACTGGCTGGAATGGCCAATCTGAACTATTAACGGTTAATCCCTAAGAGCAAGCCCAGTAGTTTTGATGAATTTATGGGTACAGCGCCATTTTAAATTGGGGGAACATTAGCATAGGGGGAGGAGTCTGCATGCTTGTCCCAGGAGCACCTAATATTTTGTTGTAGTTAGCACATTATTCCTGCTATCAGAGCATTGTTCCATTATGTTGTCAGTCAAGTGTTGGCTACAAGATCCCCCATAACTCTTAATTAAGTTTAGTATAAGGAAAAAAAAAACACCTGCCAAGACAATAGTATTTGGCGTGGAGAAATCAAATTTAATGGCGTTGAACATCATCTTTGAGTTGGCGTCATTGCTTCTGGGGGGAACAAAAGAGCAGCTACCCATTATCTTAACGTTGGGTCAACGAATTAACATCTGTTGGACATGCTATAAGAGCAAGCCCAGTAGTTTTGATGAATTCATGGGCACAACGCCATTTTAAATTGGAGGAACATGAGCATAGGGGGAGGGGTTTGCATGCCTGTCTTAGGAGCACCCAATATGTTGTTGTAGCAAGCACCTTATTCCATGTTGTCAGTGCATGGTAAACTGCGCCCCATCATGTTGTTAGTCAATTGGTGGCCGTTGCATCCCTTAAATAAGTTTAGTGCAAGAAAAAAAACACCCAGTGAGATAGATAGATATGAACTCCGGTCCTCTTTCGAGGCCGGTGTGAATAAAGTGTCTGTTCGTCTTAACAATGAGCCAGTGCCCACCGGACAAAGGGCTACCCGGTAAGACAATAGTATATGGCGTGGAGAAATCAAACAATAGTTGCTCTAACAACAAGCCCAACACTTCGTCATTGTGCACCAAGTCCACATCCAAGATGGTGTGTGAGAATTGAGAACTTCTCTAGCAATAACCACCAAGTGTGCGTAGAATAGAGCACATCAATCTATTTTAAATTCCTATTTTTGTCACTACTTCGGATAGTCATAATAGCGAAGGATAAATTTACTAAACTACCCCTCTTGATGTTCAAAGCTGCATTATAAAATGCAATTGGAAGGGATATTTTATAAGTAGAAGTTGTACATTATGAATTTTAGATTCTATCCATACATTGTACCATCCTCACGTGCATGCATGCTCTGCAGTATATATTAGACTAGGTTAGTCTATGCTAATACCCGACACAACGGCTTTAGCAGCAGAACCATCACAGAAAGTGTGATTGCATGCAAGCAACCATTGTGCGTTATATAACATACTAGATGGGCACTTGTCGGCATGTGGCACAACAAGACGATTCCGATGATGCAAAGGTAGATCCAACCGCACATGCAATCTACATCTTTTGTTCAAATATCATCATTTAATTAGCGCTTCAAATGGTATTTATAACATGTCTTCATAGAATGTAAAATTTAAAGCTACGCCTGAGTTTTTAGGGATTAACCCCTAAACATACCATAGTGTCCATAGAATTGACAATTTGAGAAAAAGTATCATAAACTACTATTTAGAAGAATATTTTGGAATTGATATACAAATGAAAGTTCTAGATTTTGAATTTTAGATTCCACCCGTACGGTTTGGTTCACTAAAACTATCACCAATTTTATTAAAAAAATTGAAAGTTAAAATTAAAAATTCTTTTTAAATTCAATTACAAAAAAAAAAGTACAATGCAAAATTTGTTGGAATGAATTTGACATGAGATACTCTGAAATGTGATAATTCTTTGAAATTTTTGTGCTTTTTAATTTATGACCTCATTTTTGCAGGCCACTTTTGCACTATAGTCGATGCAATTTTGGCTTGGTCAACGACTTGACATACTACTACATTTGTAATTTTAGAAAAATATGTAATCAAGTATGACTAAATCCAACCATTGGTGAAGTATCACAACAACTTGGTGAAGTATCTCTAAAAAAATTGGATGACTTTCATCCAAGCACCAATGAGAATGTAGGGTGGATTTGAATCTATTAGTCATCCAGAAATTGGATGTTGTGACCTTTAGGGGTTAAAGAGCTCTCAATATGATATTGAAAATTACAACTTTTTAGGTTTTTAACCCTTTAAGTTCCAAATTTCTCTTGATTCTTGTCCTAGTTGACTATCATTTGTATGGTATGGATTTTCAAAATAAGCTAATGTGATTTTTTGTTCAAAAAGTTAGACCTTATACATGATTTTCCAAAAACAAGTAGAATCAAATAATGAAAACCATACCATCTCGTAGTGCATGTTATTCCAATTTCATTACGATTTTTTTTAAAATAATTCCATTAATTCATGATTTTTAATTGAATTTCAAGAGAAAACCTTGCAAAATTAATTTAAAAATATTAACAAAAAAACATGATGAATCCAACCGTACAGATGTGACCTTCATATTGACATTTTTGTTATTCATCAAACATTTTATAACATTTGAAAACAGTGTTGAATACAGTGTTGAATACAGTGTTGAATCGGGACGTTAAAGGGTTAAAATGCATCATATAGGTGCATGTATGTTCAAGACCTCCTTTATTGTACGAAATAACCCAAAAAATAAAAAAATAAAAAATAGATACTTACAAAATTGTGGCAGCCACTAGTGCAAAGAACACCAAGCAACTGCACTATAAGAGACTTTGTCCATGGAAGAGAGCAAGATAGCACTGGATTGCTTTTCGGGTTAAATAAGTCACAGCAACTCTTGCTTTTTCGGCGCAAATGGAAAGGAGATTTCATTGCGAAAGAATGAGTACAAACCAAACCCATGCCAGGAGTAGACACCCCATGGGAGAGGTTGACAACTCTTTCATTTCAAGCTTGCAACATCAAACACAGGCCACTATACCAGAGACTTCAGCTTCTGAAGGGACCTACAATTGCAGAAAGATTTACTGTTGAACAGCAGGTCTATTTACAAGTTAAAATGGGAAGGCACATGAATTAACCACCTGGAGAATCTTGGTCTACTAATAATCTTCTGGAGGCTTCACGGATAACCTGACCAGGAGTAATAACAACTAATAGGACGCTAGACAGTAAGAGAGGTGAGACTCTTTAGGTTGCAGAAGCTAGCTGCTGTAGTCAAAGTATTTTGGATTTGCAGGTGAATCATACTCAACTTGTAGCTGCAAACACACCCCTCGCTCAGTACAGGAACCATCAAAGTTGCAACTTACATCAATATGGGAAAGAATAAATAGAAACATTAGTAGGAGAAGACAAATTACCTGACCCTCATCCGCATCTGCGTGCCGCTGTGGGAAGACAACACGTAGGTCCCCATATATGTAGAACCGCCTCTCTTCTTCAACCTCCGCAGAACCTAAGCACTTTGGAGATGTTGATCTGGACTGTATGCTGGATATCTTGTCCTTTCCATGGTTCCTAAGAGGTGGACACATGAACCTCAAATGAAGGGCGTATTTCAACACCCCAGGAGTGACTTCACCACCTTTAGAACCTCCCTTGGTATGACCATGCCGACCAAGATTTGGCTGCATATTGCTCCTCAACCCAGCTGCTGTTTGGCCACCCTGCTGAGGAAGATCCTGATCAAAGATTGTACCACCGGCTTTGGATTCTAAACTTTTGAAAGTAAGAAGACCACTGTTTGCAAGAGGCACACCCCGAGCTTGGCATTCGGCTTTTGCAGAGGGTCCGCACTTTCCAACTGTATCAGCTCGCATCCGGTTGTTGCCACCCACACCAGTATTACTCCTGGTTTTTAGCGGCTCCGCTTCGTTTACAACCAGGTCATCAGCTCCAGAACATACTTGCGAACCACTATCACTACCTTTGCACCTGTACAAATCTACAGAAGCCCCTTCGGAGCTCATTGAACTACTGAAGTTGGAAAAGCTACAACGGCCACCCCGCGATGAAGAATCAGAGAACCGCCTATTTGAGCGAGAATCCGTTCTGCCAAATTCTTTTCCCGGAGTTGAATTGTGCGCATCAGATGCTAATGAGACCTTATGCCGAAGAAACGTCTACACAATGAAAAAAAACAACCATCTCAGAAAACTCATCTTAAAGGCATCCTGTCAACCCTGCTCGGCTAATCATCATTCCTGAAGCATCAGTGATGGAGAGAAAGTATGTGCAATCAGGGAGTTATCACTGCACCTTACAAATATACAGTAAGGTTACCATTACAGAGACCATTTCCAAAAAAATAGGCCATCACCTTGCACTATTTAACACCTTAATTCCAGTATCACTCTATAGCAATCGCGAAGAGCCTCCAGAATATCATAAAATTCATACCTTTGTACCAGGTGGCATATCTGTCAGGTCGTAGCTACATATGAAGGTATGCACAGGGGTCCTTTCTGGATTGCTTAAGACCTACACGCAGACAAACTTGGATGCAATTAATTTACTGCCAAACACTAACTAGAAGTTTTAACATTTACAATGCTGAGTGTACAGCTACACAGAAAGAATCAAATTAGCTAACAGAGAATTTGAACACAAATGACATTCCTAGACCAAGCAACTAATGTCCTAAGAGGTGTGCTACTGTACCAATTGAACCCGGCCTTTAACAGGCACTTTGAAGCGCGCTTTGCTGGGACTCCTGCTTGGTTTACCACCAAAAGAACTCCCAGCCAGATCTATGGAGGCGAAATAAGGAAGCGAACTATCTCCGTTCACGCACGAGACTGAGAAGGGCAGCTTCTTCATAGGTGGAGACCAATTACCTCCCGTGACACTCAGCAGGGCCAAAAACCCGTCGAGCTTCTGCAGCATTTAAAAAACCAATTGTAGTCAAACATCCGGAAAACTCATAAATTTAAACAGAAACAAGATGCATTTTCCTGCATATAGAAACCACTTCACATAGAGGGTGACATGAGAAAGTGAAAACTTACCTGGCTGGCTTTACCAGTCAAGAATCGCCCAGAAAGAAGAGACTCTTCGAATGAACCAACCAAGGATCGCCTGTTTAGCACACCAATCGACCCCACTGGACTCTTTGGTCCAATAGGAGGTCCAGAAAAAGGCTCAAATCCCCAACTGCCTGGTGACCTTGGTAAACCTTGGTGTCTCTGAAATAAATTGACGTGACTAGAATCATCAAATGTGCCGTCTACTCGAGTTTCAGCAGCTTCCTCCTCGGTTGCAGGCTCACCCCACTTTAGATGGCGCTGAGTAGGAGTCTGCAGTTCATTGACAGCAGCAGGGTCCCAATAACGATTGTTCCTTGCAGAGCCCAAATCCGGGGTGGCTGCTATTGCCGAGGAGGCCCAGCGGGGCCCTAGGGGTGATAAAGACAGAGTAGGTGGAACACCTGAACGAACAGTTCGAAGACCCTTGGAAAGATGCTCTGGGTTTAGAGACAACCCATGGCCTCTCTGGACATTCACATTAGGTGTTCTTCCTGTTAGCTCTTCAGAGATTGTCTGCTTCGGTGTCAAGCCAAGGTCAGCCCCTTCATTGCGTAAGACAGGCCCGTCAGTTTGCACTGCTGGCTGTCGCCCCCTTTCTCGAGGCCGAGGTATAGGAACCGGCTCGCTGGCGACACTAACGATGTTTCCGACTTTGTAAGAATACACATCGGATGGCAGTTCATAATTCTCCACATCCTTGGAGCCTTGCTCATCTGAGCTGCCATAATCTGCCACTCCAGTACTCTGACCAGCAGCCAGCATACTAGTAAGAGGAGAGAACGCCTTCTTCCGAATGGTGTTAAGCCCAGCATCGTTCGCACCTGCCTCTCGACTGCTGCTGGAGAGCGAGAATTCACCGAAATCATACTGCAAACACACTCATGAATCAGAATCCGTTAACAAAAATGAAACAAAACTCAATCGTTGAGCAGTTTGGCCACGACCCATTGGAGCTAACATCACAAGAGAGAACCACAGGTTTACTGCAGAAATTTGTAAGTACGATGCGTTGTGTCCCTAGACATCGACAATTTAACCCCTAAAGAACCAAGAAGCCCAAACTGGACTCCATGTTTTCTTTTAAAGATCCTCCTTGGACACTCTTCGGACTCAAGTTTATTTGTTTTTTGACGAACACATGCAACGATCTTCACTAGTTCTGGTGATATAAAATTTGGTCTCATTTGAATTTTTCAAAATATAACCAATTGAATTTATCATTTTAAAACTGTGAATCCTTGGTCCTTAAAGGGTTAACACAACAACGACCATAACTCTCGAAGACTTCAAATCCAAAACCTGAAGAAGAGCTTTGTTATTGATCTTGTGAGCGAGTCAATTGGATTCTTGTTGGTGGTATGTATACATCAGCATAAACATATATACGTACTGACCTGTAAAGCATCCGCATTGTCACTTGAATGTTTTGAGGTTGCGATGTGGGACGAGGTCGACGTCTGTGATTCAAAACCGACGATAATTGACGTAGGAACTCGTGGACGATACAAGTTACTCTCCAAGAGATCAGACCGAGCAGTTGCTTTACTACTTGAGTTTGACAGAGGAAACTCCCAGACAGTGCCATCTTCACCAGCAATATTACCACCAGCAAAGTGCGAATTCGAGCCCCCTTCAGCACAATCCCAGTAATCTGTTGACACTCCACTTTTGGTTGTCTTCCCATGTGCTGCTACAGGTGAATCGAGACTACCGGCTCCTGGAATCTCCCGGTCAGCATAAGATGATTCCTCGCTCCTGCAGTGGGAAGTCACAGTAGTACCACTACTTCGAGCAAAGGCATCTCCCGGCCGAATGTCAGCTGTTGATTCACTAAATGGCCCAGGCAGCCCCATGGTTCTCAGAATTCAGCTCCTATTTTTTATTTATTTAAAACGCAATATATTTTCTTCAGCTCAATCTCTACAGCTGATTGTTGCTCGACAACTCGACTTACCTAAAGCTTCAGATATTTATGATGAAAAAGGTACAGAATGCCCGAAAATCAAAGATTGATTGACTTGCATGCAGTCCTCCACCAGCTAGCATCTGATGATAATCCATCCCTTAGGACGTCATACCACACGTTTGATATCACACTGAGACTTCCTGTGGCATTGCAGGTAGCCAGTTAGAACGATCCACATTGTAGGCTTTCCCATAGACTGAACATCACCAAGCTTATGCTGCTTCTGTCCAAACATCAAAGAGCAGATAATGGCCTAATTGCCTGCCGCTGTAAAGTGATCCATAGGCAAGTTCCTCTAAATTGAGGTGTAACAATACCCAGACGGCACAGAGCTCTCTCCCCTAACGCATAGCTCTCTCTCTCTTACAAATGATCAATACATTCGCTCTGCAAATTAATGCGGTAAAGACGGCACAACTAGACGCAAGTCTCTCAACTCGTTTACTCACACCGGATTGCGAGGCTTTCTTCGAGTGCGGCAGAATCCGGAAAAACTCTCTTCTACCGTAGCTCCGCACAAAGAGCCAGGGAAGAAACCCTAGGGAGCTTCTGAGCTTCAACAGTGGAGATCAGCACAAGGGGATCGAACGGCTCAGATATGCACATGCGCAACAATAGCTCAATGCGCGACAACGGGTGTTCTCGCAACAATAGGTACAATCGCTATATACAAGAATCCTAAGCCCTCCACCCTGCGTTTCCTAGAAGACCTGGAGCCCGTTTGTATTATAGCCAATCCAGAATGCTTCTGAAAGCGATCAAACCACTGTCCAAGGAAGCCTCCACGAAGAATTGGTCTCCCAGACCTTGGGCCGTCGTAAGCTCTCCTGATGATCCATCGCCCTTCCAGCTAATCACTCAGTCTGTCCCTTTTCGTGATAAAGCCCTAAACAGAACGAAAAAAACGATGCAAAAGGTCAGAAAATCGACACTGAACCCCACCAATCTCAACATAAAGTAATTCATACCCGAAACAAAACAAAAAAGCAAAATTAAAAAAACAACACACATGTCCAAGAAACTATGTAACCACTTTTCCTTCGGTGGTTAATCCTTAATTGCCCTGCATCCGAAAGCTTACTAGACAAAAACTCAATTACATGTCCGCCCTGAATAACCTAATTCAGTCTGGCCCTATCACACAATCCAGCTGAAGGAATTACAGAAACGTCAACAAAGCAAGAAGTGAATGGTCGACAATATACCGAGGGGAATGGCGGGGCGAAAGAGCGCGAGCTCCAAACAAGCTGCTCCTGCATCGCCCGAGCTCGCCACGCCATTAATCAGTCCTCAACTCCCGAACCCTAACCATGAATGAGAACGTTCACGCAAGGTTGCGTAAAGATGGTTTTGCGTGAAGAGAAAAAATCAATACACAATTTCCCAGGCACATGCACAAACAATATTAATCCGGCCCTTCAACCGATGCACGGCACTCAACGTCGTCCTCCCGGCCCTCTTGCTCCAACCAAATTCTACCAGAACTTCCTCAGGAATTCACTCAATTGCAGCGGATTGAGGAAATGGCGAGGTCTCCAATTGAGGAATCTGCTGAAACGGGATGCGGCGTGGATCGAGGAACGTCGCGTGTGGGACGGACGGACTGATCGCTGGCTGGCTGGCTGGCTGGCTGGCTGGCTTGCGTTTGGCAAGACAGCTGCCGTCGTGGGCAGGCTTTGTAGGGACGAGAGTCTCGGGATAGCATTGCCACCGGCCGACCGGTGGACGGAGCGCCTTTCCGTATGGACGACCATTGGTATGTTGCGTCGTTCTCGAGGCTTCCCCGCCGGTCATGAGGTCGAGATCGATTACCGTGGGTTCGGAACCTCCCCTGTTACTGTGCTTTGTAATGTTTCCTAAGGTGGTTACCCCATTCCCAATAAGAAATACGGATATGAGGCATTGAAATTATTTAGTGTTAAATTTCTTTTAGAGATATACAAGAAGTATTAGATTCCAGCACATGTTGAAACATAATTTTTGGATGAAGAATGAATTAGTTACAAATTTTCAAAGTTAAAGTATGACGCATGCCATTCACGTCATACAGGTACACCTCTTTCTGTCTAAAGAAGATTTGTACTGCACACACTAAAGATGCTTGAACCAACAACAACGAATCCATAACCACACTTACACATACTAAAACCAACAAGAGAGAACCCATTACCAACTCTAACTCATGCTACAAACAACACCGTCGGAGCATTGATTGTGGATAATGCCCCTACCTGTTGGTAAAAGGAGCCAGTTGGGAATGGGGTAACCACCTTAACTAAATGGATTTCGCCTTTGATGTCTTTGCCCCACTAGGGGAGAGACTATGAAAACGCTTCGTCTTCGTAGAGTTATATGGCTGAACAGTATAAACATGTTGTAAAAAATATATATGGTAAATATAAAAATAGAGACTACGCAACTAGTTGTTTCTTTGCACATTTATTTCCTCTTTTTAGTCTTTCTATCCCAATGAGTCGAATCCTAGTGTTGTCCGTTGGGTATCACCATAGTCCATTCAATTGTGTTGGGTCTCATGACCTCATTGCCTATAGGTATCCTAAAAATGTCATAGAGGGAAGAGCCTGTCGGCTCTTCTTAATGGTATTTAGTCATAGGTTAAGTAGTTATAATGTTCACATTCGAAAAAAAGGCATCAAGGGCAGCATGCACTATAGAGGTGACAGTAGTAGTTTTGTAACAAGGGCCCTCTGCCCGGCGGGCACTGGAACATTGTCATTATGAACATACACTCTATTCACGTCGGCCCCTACATAGGGCCGGTGTTTCTATTCGTATTTAGTATCACTATTTCCCAACGGATGCTTAATTCATCCTGCCCTAGGCCTGCTTTTTTTTTATCTCTTTCATCAATTTACGTTACAAATTAAGATTTTATAGTTTCAATATTGACACGTTATAACAATTATCACTACTAACAATTAAATTCTTTGTGATAAATTTTTATTCATAAACTTAAAATAATTATTCAACAAAACCATTGTTCTGATATAATCCAATCATATGGTCAAACATATTATGTACATCCTATCCGTACATTATAATTTTTAATTATTATTAATTAATCAAAAAAACATCAACACATACCACTTATGAATTATGATAATTATACTGAGTGCTAATTGTATGTTTTGCTATAACAAAAAATATATTAACCCCTAAACTCTCAACAAACCATTTTTGGTTGTTGCCCATTTTTTATACGTTGCCTTGAACAAAAAATAAGTTTTTGAAAAAAAAAAAAAAAAAAAAAAAAAAACCTTAAAATACAACATCAAGTCAATTTTCTGATACAATTTTAATTATGTTAATCTGATTAAAACTCCATCAAGGAGAATTTATAAAGTAGATCACCTCAATATTGTCAGTGTTATAAAAATCGCTATTTGGAAAAAATAATGATGTTTCCTCCATCATTTCTTTTCTTTTTTTAATTTCAAATAGATATACCAAATTTAATCAAGCATGTTAAGTTTTAAACTCTAAAAGTAAAAATTGTAATTTATACAAATTTTCAAAGGTTAATGCTTTGAAAATCATTGAAAAAATATCTAAAGTATTTTTTGGAAGTTTAACCATATGAATAATTTGTACATATAATGCCTCACATGAATTTAAAAGCATTAACCTTTGAAAATTTCTACAAATCATAATTTTCACTTTTAGAGTTTGAAATTTAGCATAATTAGTTAAAATTAGTTCATCTATTGTAAAATTCAAAAAAACACAAAAGAAATAATAGTGGGAATGTCATTACTTTTTCCAAATAGAAAGTTTTATATTATTGAGAATGTTGAGGTGATTCACTTTGAAAACTCTTTCCAATGGAGTTAACTCCAATTGCCTCAACTCATGTAACGTAGAAAATAGATTGATGTAGTATTTTTAAATATGTCTTATTTTTCAAAAACATTTATTTATTTGTTTTGAGCAGCCCAGTAAAAACATGCAATCATAAAAATGATTAGTCTCTTGAGAGCTTAGGGGGTAGATTGATATGAAACAAATGTATGTTATTCGAGTGAAAGCCTGGTATTATGTACCAAAAAATAAATCTATCTTGTTGCAATTATAATGGTTTTGATCAATGGCTATAATAGAATATCAAATTGTCTCTTCTATTGGTTCCAATTTCATGGAACCCATTGTTGTTATGATAACTACTCAAATCCAAAGTTTTAAAATAAGAGTCATAAAATATTACTAAAAGCATAGTTTGTAAATAAATGCATGTTATACCCCTGAATGTCGTAGCGTCCAGAAATTGGATTACGAACGGATTCAAAACCTTCTCACGTTCTTATCAATGCTTGGATGAAACTCATCCAATTTTTGGAGATTCTTCACCAAGTTGTTGTCCTATCTAATGGCTATATTTAGTCATACTAGAGTACATATTTTTCTAAAATTACAAATGTAGAAGTATGTCAAGTCGTTGACCAAGCCAAAATTGCATTGACTCTAGTTCAAAAGTGGAACTGTGAAAAATGAGGTCATAAATTTTAAAAACACAAAAATTTCAAACAATCACCACATTTAACAGTGTCTCACTTCAAACTCATTCCAACAAATTTTACTCAAAAAATATTGAAATTTAGTTTGTAATGGAATTTAGAAGGAATTTTTAATTTTAACTTTCAAATTTTATAATTAAATATTGGTGATTGTATAAGTGAATCGAACCGTACGGATGGAATCTAAAATTCAAAATCTAGAACTTTTATTTGTATATCAATTCCAAAATATTCTTCTAAATAGTAGTTTATAATGTTTTTTCTCAAATTGTCAATTCCAGGGACACCCTCGTACGTTTAGGGGTTAAATTCAATGTTTCGAGCTAGTTTGATGAACTGCATTTTATTTAGGTTAGAATATGGTTTTTTATTATTTATCTCCATTGTACATTTGAAGGTTTTAAAGAAAAAATATTGAAAAAAAACATATCTAATGCATTTTCATTTTGTTTTATATCAACTTTTCAATTAAGTTCAAAACTACTTTTTAAATTTTTACTAATTCAACATTTATAAAACATATGTATATATTTATTGAAGATGGATTTTTCAATTTTTTTGGTGAGACTTTGATAAACACCATGTCTTTTAGGGGACTATTTACCTCATTTTCTACATTTTAGTGGGCTTTATATTTTTTTATAATTCTACTTTCTTCAACTTTTAACCCCTAACTGCCCAACCACCCCGTTTTGGCCTGATGTACAGATTTGGACTTAGTTTTCTCATCCATACTTCATTATTTGCAGCACCATTTTTTTACCAATGAAATCTGAAGAAGATAGCTTTGATTTGGACGTGGTTGTTCATCAAAATTCTTGATTGTGTTACTTGGGAAATTTTTTAAGTGCGTGTTGGTATCACTTTGCTCAAAATAATGGACAGCCCGGACCTCTGTTTGGGCAACTTTTAGTTGAAAATCAACGTGAACCGTGTAATGAGAACATTTTATGAAGGAGCTAGTATTCGTTGGGAAGGGCCATTTTTCATCCTGCCCCTCATTCTTTCAGTTACCCAACAACCACATTAAAAGCCCTTCATTAAAGCCCTTCGTCAGGTTTCAGCTGACACTACCCTCATAAATTATAACGCTACTTTCAACAAACAACATCCAGATGGCATGATCTCAACAGCACATTACAAATAAAATATTTCATATCATGAATTTGGAGGTAACGGCCAAGTTCTAAGATCAAACGGTTGTGAGGACCGATGAGTGGAAAATTTCAAATTTCATAATTTTAATCGTGGAAGCGATAATTCACACAGAATATAACTACTGATGAATTGTCATCGTTGTGCATAGTTTGTCGTAGTCAAGCGGAGTTACATGGGGGAGATCTGCAACAAGTTGTACATACGGAAGTTGAACCATTGGGATAGAAGTTCATTGTAGTTGCTAGTTTTTTTGCACTACTTCAGAGACTGCAATTTCAACGTTGTTTAGGCACTGTGACTGAGATGATCAAGTCTGAGGACAATGGAACCACCTATTAGTGAGAGTTTGCGTTCTATTGGAGAAAAGTTGATCACGGAGTGGGCATTGGCTGAAGGGTACTCATCGTTGCAAACGTCTCAACTTCTCCATTTGCTTGATCACAAATTTCTCCTTTTGCAGCCACTTAGAAAAGGGCTTGTGAAGCAGAATTCACCATCCGGTCTACGTTTGCTGTGGCGTTACCATGCCGCCCATGCACTCGGGTGGAAGAAGTGTCGATCAGAGGGTGATACTAGAGGATTCTCCGCTGCAATCAACTCCTTCCTTAGAGACTCATGGTGGCCTGAATCCGGGTCCGAATCTGCAAAAGCAAATAAGAGTCCAAGAAAAAGTGAGCGAGAAGATTCAAGCAGCAGCGATCCCAACACCAAGCGGCAACGC
Source organism: Pohlia nutans (assembly GCA_022496805.1). Taxonomy (NCBI): domain Eukaryota; kingdom Viridiplantae; phylum Streptophyta; class Bryopsida; order Bryales; family Mniaceae; genus Pohlia; species Pohlia nutans. Next base: position 11,215,404 of record CM040091.1, on the reverse strand, counting down.
AAGAGCGACCATCCTTGACAAAAATCAAGAAACAACTGATGCAGATGAAGACATAGAGGAGTGGGAACTTGGACAAGAAGATTCGTTTGATGAAGAATCCAGTGACAACAATGATGACATTGACGACCTCATGCGATTGGAAGGAGAGATAGAAGAGGGTTGTGAAGAATCAGAAGACTCCAGTAGTAGTTCAACGGAGTTGACAGGAGACGATGACGAATCTAGTGGAGAACTGGAAGAAGGTGAGGCAAGAGAGCAAGGAGACAGTTCAAGAATGGGAACCTGCAAAATGAAGCAGTCCGATCGCCTTCCAAGGCAATGTCGAGCTGGTCGAGAAGGCGTAGGTGGTCGAGAAGCTGGTCGAGAAGGCGTGGGTGGCCCTACGACAAAATTGGCGACCCATGAAGAAAGCCTATTATTTGATGCTTCCGTGTTGGAGAGTCCAGCAGGTCGAGGAACTCGTGGTCGTGGGCGGCATGCAGGTAAGATTATTTTGGGCTTCATTATTTGTCAATTTAGGCAATATGTTTTAGCCTCCCCAATATGGTTGGGCTCGGCTGGTTTTATTTGAGGCATGGGCCATAGTGGCTCCCAATGAAAGTTTATGGGCCAAAGTGGCTCTCGAAGAAAGTTCATGGGCCAAAGTGGCTGTCAGGGAAATTTCAAAGTGGCTTTTTGGTTGTTAGATGAAATGCATGTTTGGGAGTACTTCGGGTTATTTATTGAAATTGCTTTTGATAGATCAACGTGCACTTTGGACTGTAGCAAGGTAGGGAAAACAAGGCTAGAAGATTCCATGTATCTTTATTAATCTATGGATTCTTCTATTGTAAGACATTTTCATCAATTTAATCAGTTTATGATTTGGTGGGAGATATCCTTGCCAAGGTCAATTTTGGTTGAATTTCAATGATTCTTTAGCTAGGATCAATGTTCTTTTCACTAGGATCAATGTTTCTTTCACAAGGGTCAATGATAATTGGTAAAGGTCAATGCTAATTAGCAAAGGTCAATGTTCTACAACTACTAGGGTCAAATGTTTTGATTGCCATTGGAGGTATCATTTTAAAAATGGGCAAATTTGTAATAGTATAATGTTACGAGATACTGCAAGTTGCAAGGCTCACAACAATATTCTTGGCAATGGGGTCATTTTAGTGATGGGGTAATATTCTTGGCAGTAAAGAGCATTGTAAGGGGGTAATTCTTTGACAATAATGAACTTTATGATGGAAATATTCTTGACAATGGGGTCTTAGTAATGGGGTAATATTTTGACAAGGGGTAGTAAATTATGTCATCGGGTGATATTCTAGGTAATGTTCTTGGTAATGAACTAGTTATTTCATGGGGTAATATTGTGATGGCAAAGAACAATTTTGCAATGGATAGTACTTTGGCAATAAACAACTTTGGGATGGAGAATATTTGTGTCAATGGGGTCATTTGTGAAGGGGTGATATTTTGGCAACGATTACATTACTTTTTGCTAATAGTGAGGGTAGGTTTATAGTAAGGGAGGGTAATTAGTGAAGGTGATACTAAAATATAAATTCAATGCAAAATGAAGAATTCAACCACTTAGTAAAAATTGCAGCACTCGTAAATTTCATGATTTTTCAAAATAGAGTGTGTCTTTGGAATTAACTCTACACGCACGATTAGCAAAAAGTAGTGTAGTAATTAGAAATGTGGTAGGGTAATATTTTGGCAATGACTAGTACTCTTGGATTGTAGTAATACTATGGAAATGGGGACATTTATGTAATGGGGTAATGTTTATGAACTTCAATAAATTAGTAACGGGGGAATTTTTTTGGAATATCCGAGTATGTTACGGTGTCAATTTTGTGTCAAGTTTCTTGCAGTGACTAGTGATCTGGTGGTAAGTTATGCCATGTGGTTTAATTTTGGGTAATGGTGAATATTTTGTCGCAGGGTAATATTCTGGCAATGAACTAGTTTGTGGTGGGAATTTCTCTGAAACTACCTTGTAATGGAGTAGATGTTTTGGCTACTGGGTAATATTTTTTTTGGGAATGTACAATTTATGGAGATATTATGGCAATGTCCAATTTTCCAGGGACTCAAAATTTAAGCAATGAACTAGTAATTTGGCAAGGGGTAGTAAATTTTGGCCATGGGGACTAGTAATTTGGCAGCAGGGTTTATTACTGGTTGGGGTAGTAACTGTGAGCAATGACTACACTAAATAGGTAGATTAGTGTTGGATACACTAATTTACATAAACATGTTGTAAGTTTTTACTGTTGACCAATTTTTTTACCCTCCATATTGGTCAAGATGGGGATCTTTCAATAGTATTGGAATCAATGTCTTTGGTAATTTTTTTTGTCGAGAGTAAAAATCTATAATATTTTCAAATCTTACAATTATCTAACACTAATCTACCTATTTAGTGTAGTAGTTGGCAATGGACAAGTAACTTGCGCCTTGATAGTGGGGCAATATTTTGAAATGGACTACACTAAATAGGTAGATTAGTGTTAGATAATTATAAGATTTGAAAATATTATAGATTTTTACTCTCGACAAAAAAATTTACCAAAGACATTAATTCCAATTCTATTGAAAGATCCCCATCTTGACCAATATAGAGGGTAAAAAAATTGGTCAACAGTAAAAACCTACAACATGTTTATGTAAATTAGTGTATCTAACACTAATCTACCTATTTAGTGTAGTAGTCACATGGACTACTGTTTTGCCAATGGGGTCGATTTTGGCTATGGTCAGTACTCGACAGTGGGGTCGATTTTGACTACAATGAATACTTGGCAATGGGGTCAATTTAGGGACAGGGTAGTAGTTTGTCAATGGAGTCAATTTTTTGTAACGGATGAATGATTGTGATAGGGAAATATTCTTCGGCAATGACTAATACTTTGGCAATGGCGAATATTTGGCAATGACAAGTAATTTGAAGATGATATTTGGCAATGGCAAGGGTGAATATTTTGTGATAGGTCAATTTATTTGGCAATGACTAATAATTTGGTAAGGGTGCCTATTATGTGATAGGTGGATTTAGAGTAGTAATTAGAAATTTGACAATGGCTAGCAATCTGGCAATGACTAATAATTCATGCAAGGCTGTTTAATTTGTTATGTGTCAATTTATTTGGCATTCATGATGAATTTGGTGATAACTAGTAATTTGGCAATGAGTAGTAATTTGGCAAGGGGTCTCTTTAGTGATGCGTCGATTTAGCAATGGATTAGTATTTTGGCAGGTGAATGTTTTGTGATGGGTGGATTTAGTGATGAACTAGTAATTTAATAATGACTAATAATTTGGCAAGGGCGAATGTTTTGTGATGGGTTTTGTGATTTGGCATTCACAGTGAATTTGAGAATGACTAGTAATTTGGTGGAAAGTAATAATTTGGCAAAGGTATCTCTTTTGTGATGGGTCAATTTCTTTGACATTCAGGGTGAATTTAGAAATGGTTAGTAATTCGGCAATGAGCAAAGTTGGTCAATTTTGTGATGGACTCATATTTTGGCAATGGATTTTTTGGAATGTGGTCATGAAGGGAGGGCTACGACTGGACGTGGAAGGGGCCGATTGGGATGTGGACGTGGCTCAATTCAAAAGCGGGCTCGAAAAAATGTTGTACCATCACTATATAGAGATTCTACGAGGACTCAAGATGATTCAACTTACAACCATCCAAATATGGAATTTGGAGGTGAATTGCCCGGGCACGCTGATATTTTCAGGGATCCTCCTTCTCCCTTGTCCATTTTTGAAAAGTTTTTTACATACCGAACTCTTTATAAGATATGCATTGAAACTAATCGGTATGCGGCAACTCTAAATGAGAAGGGTAATTCAAGAGGGGGTATTGGATGGTGGAAACTAGAGGTTGAGGAATTGCAAGCATTTATTGGCATATGCATTTTGATGGGTGTGAAGGTTCTTCCCAATCATAGAGCGTATTGGAAAAGCTCCGTTCCTTTTTTGCATTGCACCGTGATTTCCTCTTGTATGTCGCGACAGAGATATGAGAGGATCATGGCTTGCTTGCACATTGTAGATGATCGACAATTACCTACTAACCGAGACCATCCTAACTATGACAAATTGCACAAGCTAAGGTGGTTGTTGACAGAATTGCGAGGTAGATGTCAAGAGAATTGGCATTTGGGACAAAACATAGCCATCGACGAGATGATGGTACGTTATAAAGGTAAATATTGTGCAATTCGGCAATATTTACCTTCAAAGCCTTGTAAGTGGGGGATAAAGGTTTGGTGTGTCGCAGACGCCTCCAAAAAGTATATGTACGACTTTGAAGTGTACACCGGTGCTTCACTACGGAGTTCTTTGAAGAGTGCCAAAGTGGGAGAAGCCAAGACTGGCTATCAGGTGGTAATGAACCTCATGGCGAGGTTGCATGGACGCCATCATATGGTATTTATTGATAACTTTTTTACCTCAGTGAAGTTGTTGGTAGATATGGTGAATTTGGGAACTTTCGGCACTGGCACAGTGCGATCAAATCGGATTGGTTTACCCTCTTCTCTCATTGACAAGAAAGCATGGGCCAAAAAACCTCAAGGAACCCTTGGTTGGAAGATGCATAGCTCGAGAAAGATTGCATGCGTTACATGGGTCGATAAGAAGCCGGTGCTTCTTCTATCGACACATGCAAATCCACTCTCGAGCGATCCCAACAACCTCGTGACGGTACCTAGGACTTCATCAGGTCAAAAACGAGACATCCCTACTTCACCCATTCACAAAGAGTACACCACTTGGATGCGCGGAGTGGACGTTGCAGACCAACTTAGAGGTGAATATTCTTGTCAGGTGCGATCCCACAAATGGTGGCATCGTTTGTTTTTTTTTCTCATTAACACATCGAGGGTCAATAGTTGGATTATTCACAAATCGTACAACAAACGGATTGGAATTCCTTCCCTAGAACATGTGGACTTCATCATGGAGTTGGCAGAGGGTCTAATGGCTAATTGGGGCAAGAGAAGAGGTGACCTATCAATCTTCAACCGCCGGCCCGGTGTTCATTCGCTTGTGAAGATCAAACTCCGCCGAGTTTGTCGATATTGCCACTCAAAGATACTCACAAAATTTGTTTGCGAACAATGTGGTGGGGTATCCTTACACATGGGTGTATGCTTTTCACGCTGTCATTTCCCGATTACACGCTAAGTTTTACAACAAACGAAGGCTTTGATTTTCAATAGGATGTCAAAGTAAGTGAATTTTACTATGATGATATTGAACCATTCATTTCTTTGCTTGAACTTTGTACAGACTCACTATTACATTAATTTAGTAACATTGATTGTGGTTGGCAATGATCATGGGAATCACTTTTAGAGGGCTAATTTTGGCCTCTGGCAAATAGACTGATGGACGGTCAATTTTTGGCTTTGGTGGGTAGACATGTGGAAATCAGGAGGGGAGGGCTGAAGCTGACCATCGGCCAGGGGCCAATTTTTCTCCTTCTTTATTCAGCAGCAAGGTGCTTCTCTTTTTATTCTCGGCAACAACTTTTCTACATGTTCTCTTCTCTCCTCATTTGTAAGCGGAGATAATTTTGTGGTGAGCAACAGTCATTGGTGTTGGATTCAAGCCGGCGGTCGACGATGCTCTTTCTGGTGGATTCTTGTGGTGGCAAATTTGATTGACGGCGGGGCAGGACGAGATTGATGGGGCTCTGCGATTTCCAGGGCGCTTGAGGTTTGTGAGCGGTGAAGCATGGGGTTTTTCAACTTCGGCATGTTTGGGTTGTGGGCGTCTACAGCTTCAATTCGACAGCATGGTGAGCACTTAACTTAGGTGGGTCAGCTTGGTTCTACACTTTGGCCTGAAATTGATGTGTCTGTTTTGTATTGTGCTTGGTCGGCACTCAAAGATTGATGTTGGACTGTTTTTGCATCATCTTTTTTGGAGAACTCTGCATAGGTCAAATCAAAAGGATTGTTTTAATAATAACGGTACAGATTCTTACTCGGCTCTGATTGCATTCCACAGGCCTTTTAGGGAAGGTTATTGACCTTTGTGATAAGTATTTACAAAAAGTTAGCAACTGTTTTGTTAACCACTTCCATTTTCACAAGGTAAACAACCTTTTTACCGCTTTTGACCTTGATTAGATGTTTTGATACAAAAGGAATAGAATTTGAAGATTTTCTTTTTTTATGATGGAAGAATTTCTTACTCTTAGATTTGATGCTCTTGGCTTCTAGAAAAATGGGTTAATGTAGTGTTTGATGTTGCTTGCAGGCATTGAAGGAAGCCTTTGAATTTATTTTTGCAATGAGTTGACCGTGTAACAACAGGGAGCACGTATTGGTTGGGGTTGGTCAGATTTTGTTTGCTCTTTATGTTTGTGGCATTTGTAATATTATAGCACCTAAGTCGCAAGTCAAGGCGTGGTTCGTGTTTATAAACATGGTAGCCTGCCGCGAGACCTGCTGGCATGGTTGTAGACGGTTTCATGTGAAATCGGTCCTTTTTTGTTCAACTACTTTTTTCATATTCTCCTACCCGTCTACCTGCCCGAATCTTAAATTGTCTATGTATGTAACAGCTTTTGGTGGTTGAACGATTTCTTCATTCTGAACACTATTTTCGTTTGGTACATTTGAACGTGGGGCAGACTCCACATAGACAGTGGCATTTTTCACCTCTCCAAGGCACTTGTGTTGCAAGGTGCTAACGTGAGGGGTTGAGATTGGCAATTTTTAGATTTTGGTCAATAAATTTGAGTCATAAACCAAGGAAGATGCTACAAAAATTTCAGAATTTTTTGACCCCATATACTACCCAAAATTTTAAGTGAACTTAAAAAAACAACCACTGCCCGAGAATTTGAAAGGCCAGATCTGGTCATTCAAACCTTATAATATCACAAATGGGCTACTCAAATTGCAATTTTCTTTCACCACTAGCATTTCACACTACCCAACCTCCAGATCTTACGGTTGGAATCTAATTTGCAATTACCACATATTCTGTAATCAAGCTTGAAAAAAAGAACCAAAATGGCACATATTGCAGTTTTGGGAGGGGTGAGGACGTTTAGGGGTTAACTAGCCTATGTGTAATTATAAATCACAATCTCTGTAAAATCTTAGATCCTACGTTATTTATTAATTTTTGAAATTTTCTTAAGTTGCCTTAACCCCTAATTGCCCAAGCAGGCGTTTTTGGCCTGATGTACAGATTTCATCTGTATTTTCTCATCCGTCATGCACTGTTTATGGTGTGATTTTTTCACTGAAATTTTTATGGGAAGCTAGCTTCATGTATGTGTGATTCGATCGAAAAGGAAATAAATTTTTGAAAAAATTATGCCTCTGTAGTGTTTCACCGAAAATCTTGAAGATTCTGGTCTAAAAGTGTTCTTGAAAAAAAAAACTATCAAAATCAAGCATCCAAAAAATCTCCAAAAATCACTACACCTAAAGTGCTACAATATAACCCATCACAACAAATTTCATCCACATATTGTCAATATCTTATTCGTAATTGAATTACAAAATAATTTTTTATTTTATGTTTCAAAATTTATAAAAAAAGATTAGTGATAGCAGTCATAGATCTAACCGTATAGATAGAATCTAAAATTAAAAATGTATAACTTTTATTCATACATCAAGTTCTAAATATTCATATTAATTGCATTTTATAATGCATCTTTGCAAAATTGCCTAAACTGGACATAGGTGAGGACGTTTAGGGGTTAACATCGCACTACAATATAAAAAACCAAACACATTACGCGAGAAGACTAAAATGATAAATATAAAAGAAGCATGTTGTTTACATTATTTGTTACGTGTCTGAGCTCGTTAGTATTAACTCACTTAATTTTTTCACGAAAACATTGAAATAAATCCGCGATTCTAAAACAACCCACGCCAACACCAATCATAATGTATACATTAATATAGTTTTCATTTAGTTCTTACCGGACGACGTAAATTTGGGTCGTAACTCCATCAAAGTAAAAAACAAAAGTTTTATCATTTTGATCAAGGTTGAGTATCTAGGCTAATTTGGGCCTTTTGAAGCCATTAACCCTTTAACGTCCCAATTCAACACTGTTTTCAAAGATTCGTTGTAAAACGTTTGATAAAAATTTAAAATGGAGTTGATGTACAAAGCAAAGTTATAAATGTCAATGTGAAGATAACATCTATACGGTTGGATTCATCATATTTTATATTAATATTTTTAAATTAATTTTGCAAGGTTTTCTCTTGAAATTCAATTAAAAATCCAAAATTAACATTAAAAAAATTTAAAATATTGTAATGAAATTGGAATAGCATGCACTACAAGATGGTATGGTTTTCATTATTTGATTTTACTTATTTTGAAAAATCATGTTTAAGGTCTCACTTTTTGAACTAAGAATGAAACTTGACATAAACCACTATTGCTCTTTTTCAAAAAATCTCAATATCTTATTCAGAAGATCCGTACTGTACAAATAGTAGTCAACTAACACAAGAATTAAGAAAATTTTGGATGGATGAAAAACGTCATCGCATGTGGTGAAGGGACGCGTTGGAAATCATCCAACGTCCAGAATATGGACGTTGGTGCGTCAAAGGGTTAATGAAGTTAAATTTTCAATTATAACTATATTTACTAAATTAATAATAAATAAGAGTAAAAAAACAATAAGATTCAACAATAAATAAGAGTAAAAAAAACTTATCGTTGACTCTCTTTTGACATTTGACCACCAACTAGTCAGATTATTGAAGGGATTGATGGAAGAAGTTAAATAAAATTGACCTTATTATCTAGATACATTCATAAATAAATAAATAAATAAATGATATTATTAATCTTTATAACTAGTAAAACAAAAATTAGTCAAATTAGTTTTAGAACAAAACAATTTTTATTGATATAGGATAAAAGATTAAAAAAATTAATTAATTAAAGAAGAGTAAGATGTCACATAGTAGATAATATTAAATCTCTCTATAAGTAAGAAAAACAAAAAACAAATATAAAATGTCACAAATAGCTGTAAAATAAAACAAATTTTACTAGCAATTAAAAAAATAGTTGTAAGGTAAAATAAAGAGGCCTATTAGAGTTGACAGAATGAAACAGTATCTCCAAATATCGGATTAGTATACAAGGAGAGGCCTTGTGTCTTTCAAAACATACATTTTTTCATTGCTAGTTTATTGTTCGAGGAGTTTAAGTTGAACTTTAACCCTCATTTTTTTTGCCTCCATCTTTTGGTTCATTTGTTTTCTTTGTACGAGGAATTTAAGTTCACATTAAACCCTCACTTCCCTCAGTATCATCTTTTTCTTCATTTCTTTCTCTTCGTTATAGAAAAATAGTGTTAGTTCTATGAATTAGGGAGGAATTAACAAAGTGTGAAAGAAAAGGAGGTTCAAATTAAATTGTAGTTTTTCTTATTCTTAAAAAAAAGCACAGTCTCATCCATAGGCGAACACCGCAAAATAAAATTCATTCGACAACTCACTGTTTTCATCCGTCCATAATTTGGACTGTAGTATAGTTCATGTTTTTAAAAAACTTGACCTAAATAAAATGATTTGAAAGTGCAAGGATAAATTAGAATGTTGGTATTGTGTTAAAAAATCGAGTAAACTAAAAATAAAAAATAAAAAATAAAAATGTTATCTGTTTATTTGGATATTTAAGCATTATGAAAACTTTAGAGTGTATAGTTTAACATAGTGTTTTTTTTTAATTATTATTTTTTAAAATTTAACTCTTATTTTTCGGTCTAAATTCCTTTATCTCACTACGTCGCCGATTCGGTGATGTCACCAACCTATCGACTCTTTGTCCACATCCATTGGTCAAAATCATAAAATTTTGTTCACTCTTTGATTTTTTTAAGGATTCAATGCATTTTCTTTTTAAAGAAATAAATAAACCATCATTCATGAATGTGATGGACTTCTCTATCTTTTTATAAAAAAAATAAACTTTGTGTTATCTTTTGTATCTTCATAATAATATGTTGCGAACGTATTATTAAGAGTAATAGGAATTTAATTTAAAAAAAACAAAAAAAACGTTAGTGCTCGGAAGATAAATGAAATAATATCTCTTTGGTTTTGTTTTCTTTTAAACTATTGTTCCTTATAAATAATTCTTATTCTTCTTCTAAAATCATCTCTACAATGGTTAACTACAATTTTTTGAACTAGTTGTGAGAAAATAAAAAACATAAATTACTTAGATTTTAAAAGCGCTTGGTTTTGGCTGACACAGATGGAGCGTGTGCTAGGAGATTGGGGGTTCTAAGTTTTTGCGAATTCAAATTTTTTGCATGGTATGCGGAGAATTTTTTTGTCTTTTATTACTTTTCGTAACTGTGAACTTTGAAATTTATAACATGACTTTTATGTTTAGGTTCTAGTGTGTGGATATATCCCCTAGCTTTGACATTTATAAATTGAAAATAAATATTTGAATAGGCTCCATCATTGTAGAACCTGGGCTAAGTGATCCTGTGACTTGTTCTTACAAGTCTTCAAGATGCTTTGAGACCCTCCGTTGATGTTTAGTTATATGTTCTAAATAGGAGGAAAAGTGGACATTTTGGTTGAGTGATGATATGACTATACTTATATCACAACAAAATGTTTCGAAAGGTTATCTTCTTTAACTATTTTTCAAGTTCATTGTTTGTATTATATATTGCTCAAATATCATTTAGAAGGGAATTTAATACATGCACAGAATGCATTGAATGTTAGGACGAAAAATGTAATGTAAAAAATGATCTATGTTGTTTACAACAATTTTATAATTATGTAATTGATTTGTCATTTTTGCATTGTAGGGGATGGAAGAAACGTCTTTCTAAGTCGCACAAAAGAAATAGGGTACAAAAGGCAGAGTTTGGAATGAAGGATCTGAAAAAGCCTTTGTGTGTGTTTTGTAATTATTTTATTCATAACATTGATACATCTTTGAACAATCATTATTTAAGGAAGTCTCATCTCTGTTTGGAGACGTTATATTTGTACAATGTTTTTTCTTAAGATCATAGTTTGTATCTTGATACTTCAGATAAATGTTGCAATTGCAAAGAATGTGAACAATGGGTACCAGTTGATGTTAAAAAATTAAAACAACATTTATTGAATGTGCATTTTGTAAGTTCGAAAAAAATCTATCTAGATACTTTAAACTGCTTGACAACATGGTATTCTGGAAGTGAGAAGCTTAAAGTAATATACATGATTCATAAAGTTAAATCTAAAATGTATAGAGCTATAAAGTTCAAGTTAGAAGAGAAGGGTGTAAATTTTGAAGACACTACAGCTCCTACATTCTGCGTTGAATGTGGTGGTGGAGGGTAGATTGCATTTTCCTCTTGTGTATAGAGATTCAGTTACCACACCCTTACGGTTATGACCTAGGTGCCTACATTTTTGGAAGCTAAAGGAAATGCTACAAAACGCGACGAATTGAAGAGATCTGATCATGATTTCATAATTATGACTTTTAGCTTAAGATATGCCTGCGGTGAAATTGAGAGGTAAGATGATTAAATTTCATGTTTTGTATGGTTTTATATGTATTATTTTAATTAAAATTTTACTCGTGGTTTTTTTTATATTTGTTAAATTTATACATAATATAATGGGTTGTTATTACGGAGCTGATAAACAAACAATCATGCTATGTGACCATTTGAAAGTTTAGTTTCCCAATGTTTTAAAACATTTGGAGAATGTCTTATAAGAAGATATCGGACACGAAGATAATGTATGACTTGAGAATACTCTTTTCACTACTATGTGCATCAAGAGGAACTATCATTGTAATATTCACACACGTACAAATGATATATCTTATGGATTCTTCATCTGTTTAGCAATCATGATATGTAATAATTCCATATTTTATCTTTTAATCTTTTTTATAATACATCGAATGTACTATATTTATATAAGTGTTTTTCATATTTAATGTATTGTGTTGCTTTTTCAAATACAAAATATTGAAAGAGAACGAAATTAAGTTCTATTTACTTGCAGTGAGATTGTTTACTATACCATTAGTGGATGATGTTATGTTGTGCAAATTTAAAGAGTTGTGGTTTTCCACGAAGACTATTAGTAATTGAGAGCAGTTTGACGTAACATTATATCATAAGTCATCGTTTTGTAGATGGTATGTTGTTTTGAAAAGTAAAATGCTTGTGAATATACAAGGCGAACTTGTGAAATCTTAGTGTGATAGTTGTGATATGAAGTATTAGTGTGATAGACTATTGTTCTATTTTACGTTGAATAATTTTTATTGAAATTTTATACATTGCACCAAGTGATTTGAATGTTCTATTGTTTTTCAAATGATGGTTTTGCGTTCATTTTTACAACTTCAATTTGTATAAAAGTAATGTTTTTATTAATCATTAAATTTTTGTGAATAACAAATCGTTCTTTTTGTCACAACAAGTTCATTACTGCAAATGGTAGACATGTAGGGTTACTTTACAAATTTTTATAGTCTTACATAATGATAATTCTATGATATGTTTTTTCTTAGCCTTCCAAGCAATAGATATCTTAGTTGTTTTCGATAATTCTAATTTTTTTCATGTAATGTAAAAGTATGTTTCCTAATGTTTCCAAGAAATAAAAACACGATGAAATTGAATTTATTATGCAAAAGTTATGAATAAACAAAGTTTTGAATGATTTTTAAGTACAATTAAACATTCTTATTTTTATCCCTGAATTATTATATGTTTTATTTTGTTATGTTAATTAATCTATAAAATAAACTTCATCACACTCTTCTACTTTTCATGCGAAATCCAAAAATATAAAATTTATTCAATTTGAATGTACGGGTGAAAAGTTATGGGCGGATGAACTTACCATAGTGGTTGATGAAACTACGGTGGATAAAATTAAGGCGGATGAAACTGCGACGGATGAAATTACGGTGAATGAAACTGCAGTGAATGAAACTGCGAGCATTTTTTAGGGTTTTAAAAGTTTATTTTCACATTAATTTGTCTAATTAAGCCTTTTAATCAATTAACATGACAATTTTAAAGGGAAGAAGATTTATAGACTAGTAAGATACTAAATTGTTTATGCTAATTCGGAAATCAAAAGGAAACTAAACATTAATTTCTTCATATAGGATGTAAAACTCGAAAACAATAATTCAAACTAAAATTTAAACTATACGGTTAGTGCATTGAACGTTGGCACTACCGTTATGCCTAGTCCCCACTTCTTTATGAAACCATATTAAGGCTACGTTCTTGCTATCCATATTCTTAAGAATTGCCTGGGTAGTATTCACAATGGACATCAAAATAGGCAAATGAGAGAGGGTATGATAGATAACATCTTTCTTAGCTTTAATTTCAGGAAAAATGCGAGGTGTAGAGTATATCTTCCTTTCATGTGTGATGATCTCTTGATTGGCCGCCATGTGGTGAAGCCGGATCATCTCCGCTTGCTTGGGTGTTGGTGCCACTAAAAAGACATGACTCTCATGCTTCTTTTTTGCACATCAACAATTTCAAGGTCATGGCGCTTAAGAAAACTATTATGCAAAATGTTATTAAAAAGAGAACTAGCGGAGGTGTCAATTAAGTTCTCACTTTTGATCTTAACGGAGACATTGATATTCCTAGAAACACTATGATAGCTCTTGGCAAATTTTGCTCTATAAATTTTTCAAACAAAAAAAGTTAGTGTGCTCATCAATAGTGACATAAGTTAGAATGAAGAGGCGTAGCCCCTTCAACATTTTAATTCCATCAACTTCGGGGTTTTGGAGGTGTAGTTTCATTACACCGTTCCAAACTCCCCTTTGCCCCCCTCTTTTGTTGCTAAAGTATAGCACCGCAATCGGGTTTATGATCCCAGTACCAAAAGGAATTTCCATGTCAATTAGCCTTTGTGTGACTAAGGCTTTGACATCGTCATGTAACATGGGTGCTTCCAAGTGGACCTCAAAGTAAGCTTCCACGTGGAAGTCTAAAGCTAACCCGGTGTTCGGGTTAACGGGGATGTCCAAAGAGATTTGAGTCAAAAGAATTGTAGTGTTGTTCTACAATCTCATCTTCCCTTTCCTTAGAATATAATAATTGCGGTGTGCGTGGGAATGCGACGGTTGCCTCTACAGCCCTCGAAGATGCCATGCGTTTTTACTTCGACGGTTCCAGACATTCAAAACTTGACGCGATTGTTATGTTTGTAAACTTCTCACAACTATATCTATTTGTAGATATGGAATATCCATTTTTTTGTGGGTCTTTTGGACTTGAATTTTTTTCAAATGTGTAAACAATATAACGATGTTCCTACTCCAAAAATTCCATGTGAAAAAAAAAAATCTTCAATCCTTGGGAGGGTGTCAAAGTTGGCAAATGTGAAACATTTATTACAGCTACCCCTTGTTAGTAAATCTTGAATATCTTTTTTTTTATCAATCTTCTAGCTTTGAAATTTGGTACACATGTTGTCAACATAACAATGATTTTGTGACTAAAATTTTATGTATAAATAACAATTTTCAAGGGCTCGGGGCGGTGTCAAAGTTGGCAACAGTGTGGGCACTTTCTCTGGAATTGCACAAGGGGCCAATTTCGGTGTCACCCCACTGAACAACTTTTATTCATAAATTAAGTTCGAAATATCCCTTTGAATTGCATTTTATAATGCATCTTTGCATAACTGCCAAATTTAGAGAGGGCTCTAGCCATTTAGGGGTTAACCCCTAAGTGACCCATCAACCATTTTATGGTCGCTGCCCTTTTTTACGGGCTGCCCGAGATGAAAAAAAACTTTTTCAGAAAATAAAAAATATTTTCAAATAGGAAATCAAGTCTACTTTCCAACCCAATTTGAATCATGTCAATCGGAGTTAAACTCCATCAAGGAGAAATTTTCAAAGACAAACACCTCAACATTGTCCTAGTGTTACAAAACTTACTATTTCGGGAAAGTAATGATGTTCCCTCTTTCTAAAATTTTGCTTTTTTGAACTTTAGGATAGAATGTCTATTTTCAACCAATCATACCAAATTTCAAATTCTAAAAACAAAATTTGTAATTTAGGTGGATATTCAACGATAAATGCTTCTAAATTCGTTTAATGAGTATCTAAAACATTTTTTGAAAGTTTGACCGTATGGATAATTACTAAACATCGTGCTTCTCGGTTTCTCTTTTGGACCAAACTTCATTGAAGTTGTAGAAGCAACATTTTATAATACATTTAGGTTTTGCCCTTACCCCCTCTGTCATTTAGGGGTTAATAAGCTTACAAAGGTGACTTGGGTGAAAGTCATCTAAGGTTGTATGAGAAAGTTGCAAAGCTTTGAATTTGCAGTTTCCAGATGCTTGGACGTTTAGGAGTTACCCTTTAACGCTTTTAGTACTGTAGCAGGGTCCACTGGTTTTTATTGGGTTTTTCCACTATGATTGATACTGCCAGAAATAGCATGGATTAAATTTGAAAGTAACCGTACAATTGTATTCTCAACTGGAGTGCAAACACTTTGCTAAAATTAGAGAATCATTCGGTGGTGGGATTGGAGGATTATGGTATGCCTTTGAACCGTATAATGCACACTCAAAAATGAGATTTTAGAGGGTGTGTGACTTCAAAGTTAAATAAAATTTGGGTAAAAGTTTCTAAAAAGAATGTAAAGGTGTTTAGCAATGACCTATGTCAACACCTCTCTGTTGCAATCTTTCATGTTAAGAATGGACTTACACATAATTATTTTGAATTTTACAAGTGAGAGTGACGTAGCCATGTACAATTTAGGACAAAAATTTATACTTTAAAATATGAAAGAAGTTAGTACATGAATCAAGATCGGAATACATACACTAATAAAACATGAACAAGAGAACACAATCCAATAAAAAAGAAAAAGATAACAAACTTCCAAACACAAGATATACCGCATAGTACATGTGTTGTGTTTGTAAGTATTTACTGTATTTTTAATTATTTACAGTATTTTCGCATTATGTTCATAGGTATTTTGATAGTTGCAGAACTCCAAATTGAAATTTTCTTTTTCTAGAAGATGTATATTATACCGCTCATCATCTAAACTTCACAATTCAAAATTCAAATTTTCACGGATTTTTCGTTAATCGCGTTTTCGACACATCAGAAACCACAATGTGATTGCTTGAGCACTAAAGGGTTAACCCTTAAACGCGCCATCGTCCGAATATTAGACGACAAACAGACTTGAACCTTTTAGATCTCATCTAAATTGTACAATCTTCATCCACCAAAATTACTCTTGGTTCTTGTGCAAGTTGACTATTCTTTGAACGGTTTGGATCTTCAAAATAAGTTATTATTATTTTTGGAAAAATAGCACAATCGGTTTATGTCAAGTTTCATTCTTAGTTAAAAAAGTGAGGCCTCAAACATGATTTTCTAAAATAGTTAGAATCAAATAATGGAAACCATACCATCTCGTAGGGCATGTAATTCCGATTTCATCACAATTTTTTGAAATTTTTTTGTGTTGATTTGGGATTTTTAATTGAATTTCAACAGAAAACCTTTCAAAATTAAATAAAAAATATCAATAAAAATATGATGAATCCAACCGTACAGATGTGGTCTTCACATTGACATTTACAAGTTATCTTTATACATCTACTCCATTTTAGGGTTTCATCAAACATTTTATAGTGCAACTTTGAAAACAGAGTTGAATTGGGACCTTAAAGGGTTAAAGAATAAACCCTCATTCACAAAGTGAGAGATCAGATTTCCGGCAGTGAAATCGTGTTACTACTGGATTAAAAAATTTGCCGCTGGTTGCAAAAATACAATTCACGGGCAAGTGTGTCATAAAAAATTTGAAAAGAAAAAAAGAAGAGAAAATGAGGGATCAGAGATTCAGACTGCAAGGTTGTCAGCACCTCTGATGACAAAAAAACCCATCTTTCGTCGTCGCCTTTGACCCTTCAAAAGTCAAACTTTCAATGCATTTTTCTCGTTTTTCCTGCTGTTCGGAGTGGCACTCACAAGCTTTGGACAAAGTTTAAAAATGTTCCTATGCACCACAGCACCCAAGCTACTCACCCTACTGGAAAGTCAGATTCATAAAATTTTGAGGAATCTGTTCAACATTAGAGTTATCCGTCAAAGGTTGTCCAAAGAGTTTTTGTTTCCAACTTAAAAAAAACAAAACAGACAATAAAGAAAGAAAGAAAGAATGGAGGTTGCTCAAAGAGGGAAAAAAAGATCGGAGGAAGGCGATACTAAAAAAATCATCATAAAAGGAGCACATTGGAGTTTCACCATGAGTTTGGATATATTTCAGCCAACGAGAAGCCTGGGTGCAAGCTGGCCTCGCTAAGCCTTTCTACAAATAAACGCGCCATGTTGTATATGGCGTGGAGATTCAAAGCAACATGGCGGGGCATTATTTTTCGTAAACAAATCACTTGCAACACACATAGCATAATAGAGTAGTGCAATGAAGCACCCTTTTGAAAACTAAATCAAAAGAGAGTCTTCACTTAAATTCAATTTTCTGAATAATGAAAGAATGTCATTTGTATCCCATGAATTTTGGTACAATAGTGTCATCACCACATAAACTTAGTTTTCAATTGTAACTAGATTCTGGTCCCATTGTAAAAGGGTGTTGACTCCCATTGTTCTATTGAGCTATGGACTCTCCATGCACAATACTTAGTCTTTGAATTAATAATAACAATAATAATAATATTCTTATTATTATTCTCTTCTATTCAATGGAATAATAAAAATGTCGAGTTGAAGTGTTGAATTAGCCTTCTCCGTGGACTTACCAACCATAACATTCAATAGTATGCATTGTTTTTTCCTTAGTTCTATAGTAGATAGTGTGGAATATTCCACACCCTTCATCAATAGTTAGGTAGAGGCTCAAAGTGATGAGCACAATGCATGAAGGAAAGGCAGTGGGCATGAAGGCTATTGAATGTTATGACATGCAAGCTCCTGCTTGTACCATGAAACTTATTATTACTGACCACATAGTTACAATTGAAGGTTGTTTAATTTCAAGTCTTTCAGTTCACAAGGTTATTTAGCCGGTTGGGGATCACACCCTTCCCCTCATTTGCTAATGTGTATACCCGGCCTTATAATATTGTAAAAATGGAATAACTATGCTTATCCAAACCTTGCTCACCCAATGTTAACCCCTAAATGACGGAGGGGGTAAGGCCAAAACATAAATGTGTTATAAAAAATTACTTCTTCAACTTTGATGAAGTTTGGTCCAAAAGAGAAAATGAGGAGCTTGATGTTCAGTAATTTTCCATACGGTCAAATATCAAAAAATAGCTTTTTATCATCTCAAAATGAATTTAGAAGCATTTAACTTCAAATATTTATATGAATCACAAATTTTATTTTTAGAATTTGAAATTTTGTATGATTTGTTAAAACTAGACATTCTATTCTAAAATCTAAAATTGCAAATTTTTCAACGGAGAGAACATCATTACTTTCCCCAAATAGTAAGTTTTCTAACACTAGACAATGTAGAAGTGTTTTTCTTTGAAAATTTCTCCCGGGTGGAGTTTAACTCGGATTGACATGATTCAAATTGAGTTGGAAAGTAGACTTGATTACCTATTTAAAAATATTTTTTATTTTCTATAAAAATGTTTTTTCTATTTCGGGCAGTCCATAAAAAAAGGGCAGAGACCATAAAAAATGGTTGATCCGTCACTTAGGGTTAAGGTCAAGTTCTATAACAAATACTTTATTCTCGAATATTGAATGCTACCTATTATACAATACAACATGGTTTGTCTTACTCGACCGTTCCGCATTGGAATCCGTCGAGGAGACAACTCAAGCTCGATGTGCTCAACGGCACGGGTCCCACTAGTTCGCTCACAAAATATGACCCAATTCAGAGATGAGCAATGCATGGGCTACAGAACCTTATGCTGCTAAGGAAACTAGTTTTATCACTTTTATTATACACAATAAATAATTTTAGTTTATGAGGTAACATATATTTTCAAGCATTCAGAGTCTCAGACAGTTCAATTCTCCTACAGAGCAGCCTCACTGTGCAGTGCAGTGCAGAGCCAGGCAAAAGGACAGCCAGGTACCTTCAGTTCCTGTGTGTAACTTAGATCACGGAATCATCAATACAATGGTAGTTATTTAAGTGTTAAATTAACCCCTAAATGACAGAGGGGGTAAGGGCAAAACCTAAATGTGCTATAAAATGTTGCTTCTACAACTTCGATGAAGTTTGGTTCAAAAGAGAAAATGAGAAGCACGATGTTTAGTAATTATCCATACGGTCAAACTTTCAAAAAATGTTTTCGATACTCATTAAACAAATTTAGAAGCATTTATCGTTGAATATTCACTAAAATTACAAATTTTATTTTTAGAATTTGAAATTTGGTATGATTGGTTGAAAATAGACATTCTATCCTAAAGTTCAAAAAAGAAATTTTTTAGAAAGAGGGAACATCATTACTTTCCCGAAATAGTAAGTTTTGTAACACTAGGACAATGTTGAGGTGTTTGTCTTTGAAAATTTCTCCTTGATGGAGTTTAACTCGGATTGACATAATTCAAATTGGCTTGGAAAGTAGACTTGATTTCCTATTTGAAAATATTTTTTATTTTTCAAAAAAGTTTTTTTTTCATCTCGGGCAGCCCGTAAAAAAAGGGCAGCGACCATAAAATGGTCGTTCGGTCACTTAGGGGTTAAGCTTGCTTGACGAAGCAGGTTGTTATAACTCAGGCCCTCTTCACACTAGAGGCGAGGGGCCGTGAGAAAAGAAATTTTAGCCAATGGGATGCATAGAAATCGAAAAGACCAACGAAGGTCACTTTACACCCGAAATTTTCAGCCCAAGGGACAAAACGAGGAGAAAATGTCATGGACAACACTTTTGTTCTTGGTGGCAGCAAAAAGGCGCATTTTTCAAGACCCCCGGATTTTTCGTGAAGCCCACCTCGAGAGGTGGGCCTGACGCAAAATTCGGGGGGCCGTTTGGCCAAATTTCTCCCAGCCAATCATTTTCATTTTTTTAAATAATTTTTCAGAACGGCCACTTTTACCAACGGCCACTTTTTGACCCGTTTTCTACCCAACAGCTATTCCTATTCATTCCCGATTTTCGTCCTTTTACATTACAAGTCATTGGTGCATTCATATACAAGCATATGATAGTGAAAACATCCTCAAAACTTCAAAAAAAACAACCGTAAGGGCCTCATTTGAGGCCTTAAAGAATGAGGACAGCATAGTAAGTGGCCGGTAAACCCATAATGTTTGGCAAGACACGTGTCTGCTGGGTATAAGCCCCCCCCCACAAAAAAATAATGTGCGTAGAGTCTAGAGTAGGTTCTCGGTCTTGGGGTAGAAATGAGAGGTAGTGAGGCCCTCTTTACACTACAAACGAGAAGTCGTGGAGAAAACCTCACAAGGACCATGGCTCATCTTTGAGAAGCCAACCTATGAACTTGACGGCCTTTGGATATAGTGTAAAGTGAGAAGGGGCTAGAAAAGAAAGTACCGGTTTTAAAAAGTAAAGTTCTTACATATTTCTTAAAAAATAAGAAATGATTGGTTGCGAGAATTTTGGCTTGACGGCCCCCTGGATTTTGCGTTAGGCCCACCTCTTGAGGTGGGCTTGACGGAAAATCCGGGGGCCTTCAAAAATTTCTATTTTTCTTGCCACGAAGGACAAAAGTGTTGTCCATGTCATTTTCTCCTCCTTTTGTCCCTTGGACTGAAAATTTAGTGTGTAAAGTGACATTTTTTGGTCTTCTCAATTCTTAGGCCTCTCATTGGTTGAAATTTCTCTCTTCACGACTTCTCGCCTCTAGTGTAAAGAGGCCTTGAGGGTAGAAATGAGAGGGATATTAAAAAATCAACACATTATTTTGTGGCCCCTTCTCACTTTACACTATATCCAAAGGCCGTCAAATTCAAAGTTTGGCTTCTCAAGAATGAGCCATGGCCGCCTTGGCCGGTTTTCTCCACGACTTCTCGTTTCTAGTGTAAAGAGGGCCTCACTCAGTCTTTCTGGGGGAGGGCGAACCAACCCCCACACTAGGACCAGTCATTTTTTTGGGTTTCTCATTTTGGGGTTTTGTGTTTTTTTTTGGAAATTTTAATTCTATATTTGGGATCTTCGACTTCAAATTAGTTTAGAACAACCCACCATGTTCGAAAATAGGGGCATGCTTTTGTTTTTGTTTTTTAATCTTTGCCCCTAGTGTGGAGGTTGGTTTGCCCAATTTGTCTTTCTCAGTCATAAGGTTCTTTATCCCATGTATTGCTCACCTCCAAATTAGGCCATATTTTTTGAGGGAATAACTTGCAGTATTCGGGAATAAGGGATTTCGTCAAAGAACTTCATCTTGATTGAGGAAGGTTTGGTTAAAGAATCTTATGTAAACAAAAGGGATAAAAAGAAAAGAAAAAAGCAAAGAAAATAAGGTAGGGGTATCTTATACCACCACAACACCTAAAACCACCAACTTCTATACCTATATTTCATTTCACAGAGGAAATGTAGACTTTCATTATTGAAATCACCAGATATCGCAGCCTACGATATTTATGAGATGATATACTAATGATAAAATTTTCAAAATATTGTTGTAATCTTCATCCAAATTGGATGAAAGATTGTTAAATGGATGAATGTATCCACACCATTCACCAACCCACAATATATGATAATTTTAGTGTAACAAAAGTAAACATCTACTTCATCTTCATCACTTGTTATGGTCATAACTTGTCATAGTCATAAAATCTACCTCTAAAAGGAGCCATGGTGGTTTAGGTCTATATGGTTTATAGTATTTAGTAAAATCGTTCTTAATGGATTCCTCATTCATGCCAACTTTAGAACCAAAGTCCTTTTTTTGGAATACTCTCAATGCTTTCATATGTAGACACTCCGGTTCTCTTTTGAGGTCACCGTGAGTAAAGTGTTTATTGTCTTGTCAATGAATCAATGCCCACCAAACAAAGAGCCCTCAATTCTCTCACAATGTATTGTTGCATGAGACAAATGAATTTTTGTCCTATGTGATTACAATTTGACATGTAGAATAAGGTAATTTCTTCCAAGTGTGTTTTCTATTATTTACTAGTAATCCAATAAGTTTGTAGATTATTGTTCCCATTATGAACAAGATTCCAACCTACTAAAACATGTAATATTTGGATATTGAATGAATGAAATATCAATTTTTGAAGTTTTACTTATAATTTTTTTTTTAAGTTGTTGACTTTGTAACTCTTGAAGTACTTTTTTCATTTACTTAATTTCAACCTACCTTTGTCATAGAGCTACCCAATGTATCCAATCAAATGTACATCCATTATAGAAGATTCTTAATATACATCAATAATGAGCAATTACAAAGAATTGAGTGTAAAATGTGTAAACAACTTTTATGAATTACTCTACATATACAAAAGTTAAATTCAAATATAAATCAAGAAGTCCCCTTTTTAAACTAGATCTAATGATCATCTTTAAATTAGATCTAGTTTCCACTATCTATATATTCCTCAAGTTGTGCTACTCATAACTAGTGGTTTACTAAGGTTAGCTATACCTCCAAATTCAATTCTTCCCATTTTTCTAGGCCCTCAACTCCCTATGGTAACTAGAAAAATGGGAGGACATAAAGTCAAGGCATGGTTGACTTTAGATGCTAGTAACATGCCAATTACCGTAGTATTGTAGGTAGCTCACCAAAAAAAAAAAGTAACGTAAAAAATACAAAATTATGAGGACCAGTAAACAAAAATAGAATAAATTGAAATTTTCTATTTCCAAGCTATTTTTGGCCATTTTTAACCCCTAAACATTGCATGCGGATATTAGATACCTTTTCGTGTAATTGGCATTTGCTATCAACAAGAAGTTTTAAATTGGGATCTCAATAGCTCACTAAAACCACATTGATCTACATTTCAACTTCTTTGTTGAACTCAAATCCATTAAAGAAGTCGATCCATTCCAAATACAAGGAATATACGTTATACCCTACTTTCCGCAAAAACATTTCAGACGTTTAGGGATTAAAATCATCTTTACTCGAAAACAAAAACCAAAAAAATTCATTTTTCGAGGAATGAACCTTATTTTTCAAAAAAATATCAAATATTCGTTCTTGGGGCGGTGACCGAATTATGGTACTACGTGAAGGGTAACGACCGAGTGGCAGGGCGTTCTGCGAATGAAGGACTCACCGAGCCCGGCAGGTCGAGGGTGGGCCCTCATTTGCGGAACGCCCTGCCACGAGGCCGTTGCCCGGCGTAAAGACCCACCATCGGGGTAAAGACCCACCACCGGCGCTGTGGGATGTTCTGCCCCGTAAGGCGCCATCTGCTCCTTCATGAAATCCGGTGCCGGGTCTTTACGGTATGGAAAAGGGGAGTTCATGAACTGCTCTATTATGTTATGTAGTGTACGGCAAGAAAAATTATTACTTTAGAAAGGGGGAAAAATATACCCAGAACCCATGACCGGGTCATTCATGGAGGCCGCAATCGACCGCGTTTGCTTTGAGCGACCGTGTGCACAGAAACTCTCTTGAGCAGAACAGTACTACAGTAATCTAGCGCCAAACCCACTGAAGATCCATTACCATTGTCTAGCTAATGCACGCAAGCAAGGAAGAATTCTAGACACCCAGCCAGCCCGCTCTAGATCTCAAGCTTTGCATCCCAATCATAGCCCACAAGCCAGGACAGACAGAACAAGAGAAGAACCAGACTCAGAGAGAGTGACAGATCAAGCGCTTTGTTGCAGAACCTGGCGCAGGTGGCTGTGAATGATGGGCTCTATTTGGTGCAGCAGAGCATTGTCACAGGCTTTTTGAGTTTGAGTTCTAGATGGAGAGTCCGTCCTCGGCGATGGTGGATTTAGGGTAGCAAGAGGACGGCGATGAGAAGGCTTACTGTTTCCACTCGGTCTCTCTTCTTCTTACAGGTTGGTGTAATAAGCTCCCTTTGGTTTTAGTTTCCTTGTTGAAGAGTTGGGGCGTTTAGGGTTTGACTATGCGTGCTGGAGCTTTGTTTTAGGGTAACCTTGTTATGAGATTGGTGTGAGATCCGGACACATTGGTGCTTTTTAGTGTGTTAACCCCTAAACGTCTGAAAATGCCTTTGCGACAGGGTATATTTCTTGGATTTGGAATGGATACACACTTTTAATGGGTTTGAGTTCAACAAAGAAGTTGAAGTTTAGATCAATAATGTGGTTCTAGTGAGCTATTAAGATCTCAATTTAGAACTTCTTGTTGATATCAAATGTCAATTATACAAAAACGTATCTACTATCCCCAAGGGTTAACTAGTTCAGTAGAAAGATTAATTGCTACTTGGTTTTGGTTCTTCAGTGTGGCATTGTTGGATGCTTATTTTTAACCCCTAATCGTCAGATCATGCCTTTATGGTAAGTAGAATATGGTGTATTTTGGTTGTATGTGGGATGTATCCACACCTTTAATGTGTTTTTTAAGGTAAAAAGAGAAGTTTGAATTTAGATCAATGCGGTTGTAGTGAGCTATTGAGATCCTAATTTAGAACTTCTTGTTAGTAGGAAATGCCAATTATAAGGCAGCATATCTACTACCCCATGGGACGTTTAGGGGTTGAACCAGAAGGGGGGTATAAAACGTATGAAATCAACGTCTAAAAGTTTCAAACCGAGGTTTTAATTTTTGTTTTGAGTGAAATGAGCTTTCGAAAATGCAGTGCTAATGAGTTACTATAAACAACTAGACAAAGAACCAACAAACAGTTTGTTCATTTCTAGGTCAATGAACAATGCGCTTCTAACAAGCCATTGTTCATGTTCTGATTTGCTTAATTTTGTTGGCTAGGGTTTCATGGCTTTGATACGCACTGTCTTGGTTTAATGAGTTTTAGAGCCTTTTTGTTCCTTCAGGGTTTATCACACGGTTCTATTATCCTGGGTTGACAATTGCAGGTGAATTTAACTTATTAGATCAGTGACATAGTACTCTTTTTTAATTGTTGACTAAGAGGGTCTCTCTCGGGATACACAAGTCTCTTCTTCTTTAGAATTAAGGCAGAGGATACTATTTTGCGTCACTTTAAGCATCCTGAGTGTGATTTTTTGGGAGAGGATCACTTTAGGTACAAGAACCAAACTCTCTTGAGATCCAATTTTTTTCAAAGTTTCTTATGCAATTTCAAAGTAGGAGGTTGTAGACCACTATAAGTGATAGTAGACTATCCCATTTCCATTCAAAGATTAGTGGCCATAAACATTTGTCCAAGTCATGCTTACACCACTTCCTAATCAAAGGCCAACTGAATAGATGAGTAATAGATCCTCCCACATCAGTCAGGAGACAATGAACTCAAAGGTTGCAAAATCTCATCAGTGTATCATAAAGTCTCTCGAAAAGATTGTAAGTAGAGGCATGTTGATTTCATTTCTGAACCCTTTAGTGGATGCTGGTATCTAATCAACTTACATGGATTCAACAAAGCCCTAGTGTCGATCGATAGGGAAGAAAGAAAGAAAAGTAATATCTTCGTTTTTGAAAGTATTCAAGCTTGGGGATCCTCTTTGAATGTGGAGACACGACGTTGTGCTTGCTTCTAATTCTCATCCTAAAGCTTGAACATTCTCAGCCTGTAGTTGTTACTGTATTGACTGAAGGGCAGGAATCCTTGCTTTGACAAAAGAGTTATATCTACAGTGAATGGGAGGAAGTTTGAGTTCGTTGCTACTCAAAATGCGAGCCATTGTTACAATGTGCGAGAGCCTCTTGTTACAAGTGTAGCTGTTTTTTCATTCATTGGAAATGTGATCACTTTGTATGCTTGGGGATTCTTGTTGAATATGGAGCCATGTTGTGCTCACTTTCCTAAAGTTTGAATTCCTGTAGTTGTTACTGTATTGACTCTGGACTGAAGGGCAGGAATCCTTGCTTTGACAAAAGTTAGATATCTACAGTGAATGGAAGGAAGTTTGAGTTCTTCGCTACTCAAAATGCGAGCTAGTGTTACAATGTGCTAGAGCCTCTTGTTACAAGTGTAGCTGCTTTTTCATTCATTGGAAATGCGCTCACTTTCTATGCTTGGGGATCCTCTTTGAATGTGGAGCCACATTTGCTTGCTTCTAATTCTCATGAACTCAACCTGTAGTGACCCAATTGAAGGAGGCCTTTCTTTGACAGAAGTTACATCTAATGTGAGGAAGTTTCTACTCAAAATGCGAACGATTGTTACAATGTGCTAGAGCCTCTTGTAATGTAACTGCTTTTTCATTCATTGGAAACGTGATCACTTTGGGATTCTCTTCGAATATGGAGCCACGTTGTGCTCTCATCCTAAAGTTTGAATTCCTGTATTGTCTCCGAACCAAAGGGGAAGAGGCCTTGCATTGACAAAAGCTATATCTACAGTTAGCCATTAGAGTTAACCGAAAAGAAGCCCATGATCTAACCTCCCTTTTTGCTCTACTTCTAACCTCTCTTTTGAGCTATACTTGGGTAGAATACTGTCGTGTCATAGATTGTCCCCCTTGTGCTTAGAGGTTTGGTAGAAGGTGTGGGAGTCATTGCGAGGTGTGGAGAATAATGACAGTGGCTTGCTTTAGATTGTCTCCCAACTCATCATGAACTAGTTTTCGGTCTATTTATATTTCAATATGAGTTCAAGAGGAGTTTGCTAAAACTTTCCTCTTTGAGCTGACATTTCGGTTAACTCTATTGTTCTTTTATCATTGAAATGTGCTGATGGACTGAATGGTCTCCCAACTCATCATGAACTAGTTTTTGGTCTATTTATATTTCAATATGAGTTCAAGAGGAGTTTGCTAAAACTTTCCTCTTTGAGCTGACTTTTTGGTTAACTCTATTGTTCAAAACGTGCTGATGGACTGAATGGTTTTCATTGCAGGTGGTGCCAGTGCCTACATGGAGACATGTAGTCTGAGCTGGAATAATAACAATCACACATATAATAACCATGAGGCCAGGAGGGGCTCAACGCGTGAGGAGCAAGACAATCACTCTATCAGAGCCTGCAAGCGAGTCCACAGTGCAGAGCCCCAAGGTACGTGTTCCAGTGTGCAGGAATGTGATGCAATGGACGTTCTGCCTGGCAGCTGTGATCCTGGGCTTCCGAGTCGCCCATGAGGTGGACCTGGTGAGGGACCATTTCAGCCGCATGGAGGAAGCGTCCAAGCTGTTCATTCAGTTCTCCAATCGCACCCTGACCGGGGGGGGCAAAAGCTCCCGGGTGTATGTGGGCCGGCATCCCATTTTGGTCAGGCCCTGGCCGCACCCCAACCCCGTGGAGATGGCGCAAGCGTACAACATGATTGCCCGGGTGCAGGTGGAGCAGCAGAAGTTGTATGGGCTTCAGTCTTGGAAGCCTGTCATTGCCATCACCCCCATGTATGCTCGCACGTTTCAGAGTGTGCACTTAACAGGTACTGATCCATTTTTTAAATTTTTTATCCCATCCTTTTTTTCTCTCGGTTTCTTTCAGTGTTGTACTGGTCTTAGGGCCGCTTCACACTATGGCCGTCCAAGTCGAGAGGCCGTGGGATTGAGAGTCCAAACTTTGTTGAGAGTCCAAAGAAATCTACTGAATATTGGCATAAAATACAGTTTTCATTTTTTATGAAAAGAAATCGATGGCCTCTCGACCATAGTGACGGGTCTTGCAAAATGTAGGACCCAAACTTCCTCTCGAGAGGCCGTCACCTTGGTCAAAAAGTGTTGCCATGTAAGCATTTTGAAGGTCCACGGCCTTTGGACTTTGGCCTCTAGTGTGAAGGGTCGAGAGGCTGAAACCATGGTTTCTTGCAATTTGATTGGTGGAAATCGACGGCCTCTCGACCTTTGGCCATAGTGTGAAGCGGGCCCTGACACGATTCTATGTGAAATGAATGAATCAGAGTTATTCTGAGAAGTAAGGTAACTATATCTAAAAGCGACCATTTCCTTAAAGTGTCCATAGCTCAATCTTCCATAATAAGTAGATTTGACACCCTACTACTGTTGATGAGAATGTGCACAATCTGAACATCAGAGTTAGGGTCGCTTTAAGGTCAACGTATAGTCAGCACTTTGGAAATTCATACGGTATCCAAATAATGCATGCTAAAGTGCGTTGGAATCCTCAGTCTTGAACTTGCTAATGAGACCCACTGAAAATATTTTCCGTTTTATGTTTGTAAATAGGCTTAGTTGGTAAGGTGAACGCTTTAAGGTATAGTTACCTTATGAGAAGTAGTGGACCTCAAACATGTTATTTAGAATAACACAAGTGACACACGAGCTTCAAATATAGAAAACCACCTAGAAGTTGACACCGGTGTTGTGCTGGTATTACACGATTCTGTGTGAAATGAATGAACCAGAGTTAGGGTGGGCTTTCATGTGAGTAGCGGTCCGGTGGATAGAGCTAAAGGAAAAAAAATGAGGTCCCAACTTCCACCCATGCTCTGTGAGCATTGAAAGCGGCTTGCAGAGTCACCCACTTCGGTGGGCTATGTGATTGGTTACTTTATGGAGAATCTCTAATTTTATCTATTGGATTGCTCTACCGAGAGTGCATGGATGTGGTTTGTACTATTTTAATCGGTGGAGAGTTGAATTTTAGGAGTGGCCTGACTCTGCATGGAAGGAGGCCCTTATTTTGAGAAGTAATGGACCTCAAACGTGTCATTTAGAATGAACCATTGTTCAAGGTCTCACTGTATGAGATGCCAGTCCAGTCCAGCACTAGTTTATTTTATCCTACTGATCACCAAGGTAATTCCCCTAAAATTGAAAATTACACACAAGAGCTTCAAATATAGAAAACCACCCAGAAGTTGACACCGGTGTTGTACTGGTATTACATGGTTCTTGGTGAAATGAATGAATCAGAGTTATTAAGAGAAGTAGTGGACCTCAAATGGGAATGAACCATCGTACAAGCTAGAGATGCCATTTCAGTCCAACACTGGTTTATATCATCCCACTGATCACCAATGTAATTCCTAAAATTGAAAATGACACACAAGAGCTTCAAATATAGAAAACCACCCAGAAGTTGACACAAATTTGAACTACATTATCTGTACATTCACACCATTAAAGGTGAAGAGGGTACTCTCACGAAATCATCAACATTTTAGGCTCCAGGAATGACAAATTAACTCTTCAGTGCCCAAGTGGTTGCTTCCATAACTATTGGAGTTCAGTTGAAAAGATTACTTCAAGAAAGTTACTAAAATGTATCAGTAAAAAGAAGAAATCATATCTTGCATTTTTGAACAATATATATATGATATGGACAACTATTAGCTTCCAAAGTGGACTTTCTATATTTTTAGCTTTTGGAAGGGCACTTAGGGGTGAAGAGGTAGGTTTTGAAGTGAGAAAGGGTCGTAAGTTGGGTTCCATATCTATTGGAGTTGAAAATAATTACTAAGGATACTTCAACAAAAATGTATCAATCATATCTGCATTATTGAACAGTTTGAAAGTTATTGTGAACAACTATTAGCTTCCAAACTGGACTTTCTGTCTTTTCAGCTTTTGAGCGTGCACTTAAGGTGAAGAGGTTTTGAAGTGAGTAAGGTTTGTGAGTTATATTTATTCGGTTGATTCTGGTTTGGGAGTCGTGAATCATGGACAATTCGATTTGTGCACAACTCATTATCCGTGTGTGTGAAATTCTTTTCTAGGAGGTTGTCAAATGACAGACATGTTGATTTAAGTTCCTCATGTGGTAATTAAGTTACTTATGAGGGAACTGATAGACCAAGAGTCTATGACTCCAAATTAGTTAGAACACCAAAGTAATAGTCTAGTTAGTCTGTACATATTGTAAGTATGTAGACAAACGGTACTAGGACTATAAGTGTGACTTGATGGGTGAAGGAGATACAATGTTTAGACCCTTTTTGAGCATTATCTTTCTTAATTTAATTTAGCTAGGTTGATTGAAGGAGATACCATTATCTATTGGACAAGATCTCACTTCTATGGTTGGGTGGCAAGTCACATAATAAATATTGTTTACCTTTTGTGCACATTATCTTTCTTAATTTAACAAGACCGTGATTGACTTTATGATGGACATACAGGCTTGCTTCATACATTGTCACTTGTGCGGGGACCTGTAACGTGGATAGTCATCGAGGCAGAGGGTGTTTCTGCGGAGACAGCAGCGTTATTAAGGAAGGCAAGGGTGCACCAATTGGTGCACCTGGGAGCTTCTAAGCATTTTCCTCGAAGTTTACATGACCGAGCAATCCTGGAGTCTCACCTTCGAATCGAGGGTTTAAGGTAAGGTGCCTGGTTTAAAGTGAACTTACCAAATTTGTATCAGTAGACTGAGTGAAGCACATTACAACTGTTGGTTAAAATAATAATTAAAATCCCTCTATGAGCTTCTTAAAAGCACATGAGGTCAAATATGGCTGAAAGGGTTAAGGTCATCAGGTTTAACTCCTGAAGGACCAAGGATTCATGGTTTTGAAATGACAAATTCAATCGATCATCTTGTGAAAAATATGTTTCAGATGGAACTATATTCTGTATCAACAAAATTAGTGCAGAACATTACATGTGTTGGTCTGCTTGGTCCTTTAGGGGTTAAAGTTTTTTCTGTGAGCTCCGTGTCTATTGTAAGGTTCAAGGCAGGGCCACACAAGGCTGGAAAACTAATTGGTAATTGGAAAAAGTCTAGATTTTCACTGAAAATAGCTTGAATTTTAAAATGTATCTTGAATTTTTCAAGCTGGCAGTCAGTTTCTCAAACGCGTGTTTAGAAAGCCCATGAGTCAAACAGTTAGTTTCCTAACTGGAGAATCATGCCAAAGACAAACTAGCACCTTATTATTATTGTCTCTCCAATTAGCAAAGCCAGATTAAATTATCTTAGCATTGACAGTCTGTCTCCCAAGCCTGTGTGGTCCTCCCATATCCTATGTTATTAAAAAGAAGTCTACCTTCACAGAATAAAAAGGTTCAGCAAATTCGAGTTTAGATAATGTTATATGTACCTTCTTGCAACGTATTTTAGATATTTGGGCACACTGCAGTTTTTTTACTATTCTAGACTCAAAAATACTTATTTCTAATGGCAATCTCAGACGCTTTTTTATCAGATAATAGAGTTATCCGTAAAGTCATCTTGAATTTGAAGAATCTACAGAGAATTTTGCTTTATTATACTCTTAATTGTTCACTCCAAATAACTAAAAAGTGTGGAAGATCTTGGTGGTCCATCATTATTAGGTGTGTAAGAGCTTGATGGTCTTCAAAAGCTTTTTGAGCTCCTTTCTTGATATTAGCTTCTTGCAACGCCATCTTTTAGATATTTTGCCACACATCAGGTTTAGACTTAAAAATACATATTTCTAATTACAATCTCAGATTCCTTTTATTTATCTTCTTGCAACGTCGTCTTTTAAATATTTTGACACACAACAGTTCATTACTATCCTAGACTTAAAAATTACATATTCTTAACGACAATCTCTTCTTCTTTTTATGATATCAACTTGTTTTTAGATACACAGCAGCTTTTTACGATCTTAGACTCAAAAAAAAGTTCATATTTCTAATGCAGGTACGTGCGGGAGCAGAAACTGGAGGGCGTGGTGGTGTTTGCTGATGACAGCAACGTGTACAGTATGCAATTTTTTGATGCAGTTCAGAAGGTGAAATGGGTGGGCGCTCTGCCAGTTGGTATTCTTGGGCACGCTGGATTTGAACAAGAATCAACTGGAGTGTCAAGGACGTCGTCCGAGTTGCAAGTGCAGGCACCGGTCTGTGATAATTCTGGGAGCATCAAAGGTTGGCATGCATTTGGATCATTGCCTTTAGAGGAGGAGGAAGTGGTGATAAAAGGGAGGGAGGAGGAGACCAAGTTGGAGTGGGCTGGCTTTGTGTTGAATGCGCGAGCAGTCTGGGATGCTGAGCGGCCTGTGTGGATCAAAGACTGGATGGAGTGGGCTCAAAGTCCTCAGGAAGGTCAGTACATTGAAGTGAGATCATTTGTGAGGGATGAGTCGAAGGTGGAGGCTCTTGGAGCTTGTGGACGTGAAGAAGCTGTGCTTGTTTGGTGGGCGAGAATGGAAGCTCGCTCTGATAGCAAATTCCCCTCTCGGTGAGAGCACACCTTCCCCCTCTTTTCTTCTGCTCTTTCACAAAGTCTAACCTACTAAAACGCCTACAGTATCCAACCTACTTGTAGATTTTTTAAATCTTTTTGTCGAGTTTAGGGTTCGTCAGTTGGACAGGCATTTTAGTTCTTTCCTAGTCTCGTGCAGAGTTGCTCGTTCACAAGGTCTAACCTACTAAAACGACTATCCAACCTACTTCTAGAGTTTTCAAATCTTCACTTTGAGTACATGCTCGTCAGCTGGACAAGCATTTTAGTTCTTTCCTAGTCTCGTGCAGAGTTGATCTTTCACGTAGTCTAACCTACTAAAACTCCTATAGTATCCAACCTACTTGTAGATTTTTCAAATCTTTACGTTGAGTACATGCTCGTCAGTTGGAGAGGCAGTTTTGGTCTTTCCTAGCCTCATGTAAAGTTGCTCTTTCACAAAGTCTAACCTACTAAAACGCCTATCCAACCTACTTCTAGATTTTTCAAATCTTCACATGCTCGTCAGTTGGACGTGCATTTTTGTCGAGAATATAACTTTGATTCCTTTGAAAAATGTCATAATGATTTGTCAATTTTGTTGTGTTCAGCTGGACGTTGGATTCGCCTCTGGAGATGATTGTGCCAGCAAAGAATACACCATGGCCGGACCGGGTTTTCCCTCCACCATCGCCACCACCGCCACCGGCTGTGCAAACCACCAAGCCCAAAGGAGGAAACAGATCTGGTGTTCGTCCCCGACGAGGCAAGCGAAGACCAGAAACTGCTGTGAAAACTAGCCTACTTGATAAACAAAGAGGGTCTACCATTGTAAGCAAAGGTATGCAATAATCCTGATTATTCAATCTCCCTTCCAGCCAATTGCACGGAAGCGGCTTTCTACCTCTATTGCCTTTCATTTCTCTGCACATAACATTCAGTAGTAAACTCGGGGACTGCCCTCCCCCGAGGAATATACCTCATCATCTCGTCAGCCCCATCATTAGCTAAGGGAGCACATGGCAGGGAGAACTCCAAGGATGAAGTTGGATGAAACCCCAAGGCAACCCCTGCAAGAGCTTCTGGATGTTGGCATGATTTAGGGTTTTGGGGGACATTCTGGAAATGTCACCACCCTATCCATTTGGCAGGGTGGTGCCTTTTCCAAGCATGTATGATAACATGGTTTGTAGGTGTCTTCGTGAAAGAGAATACCGGTAGTGCAGAAAAAAAAAGACTTACAACTGGCTTTAGAAGCTACACAGGTATAGCATTTAAGGTATTTGTGCTTATCCTCATGCTTGTTATTATTATTTGCAATAGAGAGCCTTCTAGTGCTTACAAAATTTTCGATGTGGTTAAAATGCTCGATCTCGAATAAATTTAAGAGTGAGTCACACTTCTAACATGAGATGAAGTACAATTGTCCCACTCTATTATGACATGTTTGGGAAGCCCTGATGGGTTAGTCACAGAAATGACTTGTCAGCTGTTTATTGCTTGAAACAATGATATCGTCATATTATGGAGTGTCATATTTCATACAGTTAACCTTGCTGTGATTGCTTTGTGAACAATTTACTGTGAGTGTAGAAACACTCTGGCTTTGTCAACAAGTTACTGTGGATGCAGCACTTCTGTTTTTCTTGATGTCGTTTATCTGCAATGATTGTTTGGATGACTCTATGAACCTTGTTTTTCTTTGTTTTTTCCTTGTATTTCATGAGGGCAGCTAAGAAAGAATTGTCCAAATATGTTCAACCCTTTTAACGTCTTTTTAAGCCCCATGGGTTTGATTTCCAAGGAATCTTGCTTCTACTGGAGCAATTTTCAACTCCTTACCAAACGTACATCAAGGTGAGGCATTTGATGTGCTTAAGGTAGTAACACCTTAAACTGACAGAATAAGGGAATTGGTAACCGGGGAGTGCAAAAAGCATGAAGTGAAACCATGAATGTGTTAGCAAATTGGAGACGAAGTGTCGGGTCTTGGAATCAAAAATTTTGGACACGAGCAATTTTACACGAATTTTTGAAGTGAAGGTGTTGTAGAAACCTAATCAAAATTGTAGACTTATCCAAAAGAAACAGAAGGAACACATGGACAAAACTTGTCAATGCTTCCATCTCATTGGTTTCATCTCATTGGTTCCATCTCATTGGTTCTAGTGAAGTTTTAGTGAAGTTGTGGTTCATTTTAGGTACACTCCCAATCACTTTGAGGTGAAATTATAGGAGGCATGAATGGGTACTTGGCAGTTTAAGGTGTTACTACCTTAGTTGCAACTACAAATTCTTTCATGCTTGTTCGCAATGTCGAGATCAAAAGTATTGGAGGATCATTTGATTCTTGCCGAAGTTCTCAATTGATTCTTTGTGTACTTGTTTCTTTATAGTGATAGGTCATGCATTCATGTCTAGCTTAAATATATAATCCATATTCTTTCAGAGATCCTTGGGCGAACCTAAAATGTTGTTTAAAGAAAACCCCTAAGCGTGCAAGGAGCCTTGTAGGAGCTGCATTTGATTGTTTTTTCAGTCAAACGTTGCTTTTATTTCAAATGAACATGGTTCCAACTAAAAAAGTGAGGGGGCTGTCTTTGACTTTCTAATCCAATTTATCATTCTTCAAAATTGTTAAAATTGCGTTTCTTATAGGACTTTTATAGCTCAGAACCCTAAAATTCTAGTATACACTATAGAAATCGATTTTCTATCAAATTTCTTTTTATGTAAGCTCAAAAAGCATGCGATCTTCATGTTGTAATTCATCACTAGTATTTACATTCTCCCTAGAAAATTTTCACTATTTGAAGCATTTTTGTAGTTATTATGATTCTTACAAGAAAAAAACTGTGAAAATATTATAAGATTCATTCAATTAATTATGAGAAAATCAAGGTGAATTTTTTTAAACAATAAATTATATAAGAAAAATATTAGAAAAACATAATATATTCTAAAATATGAAGAACTAATGAGGTTTGATCAAGTAACTGTAAAGTGAAAGTTTAAAGATTAACCCCTTAACCCCTAACCGCCCAACCATGCATATTTTGCATGATGTACGGATTTGAACTCTAATTTTTCATCCATCATGCACTTTTTGTAGTGTGGAATTTTTACTGAAATTTTTATGGGAAGTTAGCTTCGTGCGTGTGTGATCCGATTTGAAAAGGAGAGATTTGTGAAATTTTTATGCTTCATTTCATATTGTAGTGTTCCACCCCAAATTTGGAAGATATTAGTCTAAAAGTGCTCTTGAAAAGTCAACTACTTAAAATAAACAACCAAAAAATCTCAAAAAATCACTACACTTAAAGTATTACATTTCAACCCATCCTTACAAGTCTCATTCTTAGATTGTCAATGTCTTATTCGTAATCACATTACAAAAAAGCTCTAAATTTTAAGTTTGAAAGTTTATACACAAATATTGGTGATAGCAATCGCAAATCTAACCGTATGGATAGAATCTAAAACTCATAATGTACAACTTTTATTCATTCACCAAGTTGAAAATATCCCTCTTAGTTGCATTTTATAATGCATCTTTGAAAAACTGCCAAATCTGAAAAGGATGAGAACATTTAGGGGTTAACCCCTAAAGGACCAGGTACACACATTGTGTCCTTGAAAAATTTCATTACTTTGATAACTTGTCTAGATTTTATAATTTTGACTCAATGTTAACTACAAAATTGAAAATGTTCGTTTCAAGAACACAAAAATCCTTCAAGATTTGCAATTACATTGATTGGTTCATTGGGAAAAAACTAAAACGTCAACGGAGGTGAACTTGGGACATAGTAGTTAGGGCGGTTCATGACTTGAAGGGCGTTTTCACACTTGGACGTCACATTCGTAAAAAGAAAGAAGTGTACAATATGTAAAATATTTGCCATTACTGCATCATTAACACTATAAAATATATATGGAAAATATTTAAAAATATTTAAAATGGAATCTTTTCAAAATAATTGGAATCTTTTTGACATATTTTATATTATTTTGGAATATTCCAATTATATATTTGAATTCTTTAAAACATTTTTTGCAATGTAAAAATTAATAACGATCACAAACACCGGCTCAACGAGTAACCAACAAGTCACTTCACCCAAACATAAATCTTTGAGAATCAATCATTGTTGTTGTATTTAGTTTTAGAACACCATTTTTTGTGGGCACCTAGATATAGTACATCTTTGTATGCTCTTAAACTTTCAAATGCTAATTATGGTTTTTAAATTTATGAGAAAGTTTGCAATGAATGACCTGTTGGTTTTGTACAAAATTTTCAAAAATCAACTTATGATCAAACCTTATAATCATGTAATATATACGGTAGATTGTTTTGAAAATTGATGTACAATCTCATGACAAAGTCCTTTTTGAACTTC
This sequence comes from Pohlia nutans, assembly GCA_022496805.1. Classification (NCBI taxonomy): domain Eukaryota; kingdom Viridiplantae; phylum Streptophyta; class Bryopsida; order Bryales; family Mniaceae; genus Pohlia; species Pohlia nutans. The sequence goes on along the minus strand of CM040091.1, from coordinate 11,178,833 downwards.
AACGGTGAAGTTTTCTACATGAATACCAATCAAGAGATACAATTGCCTTTTGGAAAGCATCACGAGAAAGTGATAAATTTTTAGAAATGAGCATGGTTCTTTAGGGGTTAACCCCTAAATGTTCTCATCCTTTTCAGATTTGGCAGTTTTTCAAAGATGCATTATAAAATGCAACTAAGAGGAATATTTTCAACTTGATGAATGAATAAAAGTTGTACATTATGAGTTTTAGATTCTATCCATACGGTTAGATTTGCGATTGCTATCACCAATATTTGTGTATAAACTTTCAAACTTAAAATTTAGAGCTTTTTTGTAATGTGATTACGAATAAGACATTGACAATCTAAGAATGAGACTTGTAAGGATGGGTTGAAATGTAATACTTTAAGTGTAGTGATTTTTTGAGATTTTTTGGTTGTTTATTTTAAGTAGTTGACTTTTTCAAGAGCACTTTTAGACTAATATCTTCCAAATTTGGGGTGGAACACTACAATATGAAATGAAGCATAAAAATTTCACAAATCTCTCCTTTTCAAATCGGATCACACACGCACGAAGCTAACTTCCCATAAAAATTTCAATGAAATGAATATTTTCAACTTTTGAAATTGCTCATTAAAATTTTGTTATAACAACAGTTCTCTCCTATGGGCCCTTGCTTTTTCTATTAGACCACCTCTTTTGCCTCTCTCAACGGAAAAGCCGTTGGACCATGTTAGGGGCGGTTACACTATGGACCAAGAACTTGTCCTATACAATTCTAAAATTTGTGATTGGCTCCATCAACTCGTCTCAGGATGACTTGGATTTACATACAAGGAAAAAAGAAAAGTGACCAAAGGAGTTAAGGTCCTCAAAAGGCCTAAAAATAGGCCTAGTGGATAATGTTGAAGGGTCCCTCAATTTTGTGTTGAGAGAGGAAAAAAGGGTTCTCTTATTGCCGAACAAGAGACCATCAGCTTGAAATGCCGTTTTATTATTTTTCCAAGTCCTAGTCCAAGTTCGGTTTACACTGAGTATGAGGGCCAAGGGCTTTAAAAATTACATTTTTTTGGAAGTATGACCATGAAAGTGTGACCATGAAGTGTAACCATGGAATTGATTCATTTTCCTTGGTCACAGCTCTTGGTCCGTAGTGTAAACCGCCCCTTAGTGGATAATGTAGGCCTTAAATATTGTTTTTTGGGGACCTCAACTCCTTTGGTCACTTTTCTTTTTTCCTCTTAGTGTAAACCCAAGTCATCTTGGGACAAGTTTATGGAGCCAATTACAAAGCTACATGGGACGAGTTCTTGGTCCGTAGTGTAAACCACCCCTTAGTTTCTCATTGTAACTCGTTGTGATCCCATTGCAAAAGGGTGTTAGCTCCCATTGCTATGTTATGTTGTGTTGATCGTCGAGATCGGCACAAAATAATTATAAAATTGGAGTGATTTAATATAATGGATCAATTGTTTCAAAAATATATATTAAAAAATAGATTTTACATATCCATATATATAGAGACAAACAAAAACACAAAGACAAAGACAACCCAAAATCTTTAGGAAATTATTGAGGACCAAAGTTCCTTTACTCTAAAAAAGTAAGCTCATGTATCCACCATATCCTACATCATGGTCAATGTTGAATAAATTAATTATTTTCTACCACAAAGTTCCACGTGTCTTCTTGTGATTGGTTTAGGGGTGATGTGGACATCTTTATAATTGACGGGGGATTCAATTTCAACTGGATGTCTGAATCTGACCCTCACATATGCTACTCCCTCTGTTAAAAAAAGTAAAAAAGTAAAAACATTTCCGTCTGCACTAACTTCCTGCAGTGACCGTAGGGTTGGTTAATTTATTGGAGGGTTTTGCGAATTATTGTTCAACAAATGAAAGAGAAAGTATTCATAACATTCTTTAGCTAGTACTGCAGCACACCGTTCTGCTTGAGCATGGAATCAACATCTAAAGAGGGAATTGATGATGTGGAACATGTAGAAACTATTTTAAAAAGCAGAAGTTTGTTGACAGAGCTGCCAAGCCATCTTTAGCTAAAGATGGCTTTAATTCTCAAGAAGATTACGATTCTAACATGCGATGCTCATTCCCAAGGGTGAACAATGGGGCTACTAAAGAATGTTATGTTTACAAAGAATCAATACAACACAACCCGCTCAAACCAGAAGCCGATATCTCATAGTTGGACAAATTTTGTGGTTTTATGTCAGCATCCTTTGTCCTAGTCTTCTAGAATTTTATGAGTTTTCGATAGACCAAAAAAAAACCCTTGATTGTAATTTGTTGATGTCAAATATGTTGGAGGTGTCACAAAATTAGTAAAAAGAAATTTCAGAGGTGGAACTTAGGGGAAAAAAAACCAAAAAATGCATGTCTAACTTTTCAAGATTTTTTTCTTCTTTTTTTCAATTTTTCTTTTGGCACATTAGAAATAGATTATAGATTAAGATTTTCAAATATTCTTTATGTCAAAACCTTATTTAAATAAATATTTGGCACTTCCCTTCATCTAAGGTATCACATGGAGGCTTTTTGCCATGCTGATTTAAGGCTTGGTCAAACTGCAGAGAAAGGCTTTCTGAGCACATTGCTTTTGCACACATTGGGGGATATGTATCATGAGAGCAGCCACGTGATGGATCCACAATATATACACCTTTTCAGCTATTCTGGTTTTTGAATCCAATTGTCATGCAAATTTTGGCATTCCACAATTGTGTGCAACACAAGTATCTGCTCGTACCACCAAGGGCCCCGTCTCTATATCCCCCGGTGGTCTTGAATGCGAGACCCCTGCGAGACACTGTTCATGGCCCCCCCCCCCCTTTTCTGAAATTTCTATTTTGGGCCCCGAGACCCCTTTTTTGGCAATTTTTTTTTGCAAAATTGGGGCCTACGGCCGCAAATTACCCTAGGGGCACCTATTTGGGAATAAAAAACCATTGGAGGAGGGGGTTGTTTTTTAAGGTGGGCCCTGACAAGGACAAAAATAGGGGGCACTTTTGTCCCCATTCATTCAAGACCACCGGGGGATTTAGTGACTTCGCACCAAGGGCCCCGCTCTATTATGTGGCCAATTTTGCACTCTAGCAACCGGGTCATCTTTTTTACAACCCATTTAATATATTTGTAATTCTTTCCAGACACTATTCATGTCAGTATGGTTAGATTTAACCGCATTTTCATTACACCGATTATTACCCATTATTGGTAGACACATTAACCCCTAAATGTACCGATCCTTTGAACACTTGTAGATCCTAGCCTCAAAGATAGATATTAGCATGGCTCAGATGTACATGAGGTGTACATGAGAGGACCATTGCAAGCATAAAATTTACCCAACAAATTTGACATACGTGTAGTTGGAGGTCTCTCCAAAATTATCAACAACTCCTCATTACAAGAGAACTATTGTAATTGGTAGAGAGTTTAATATTCTTACGAAGGTGACTTGGATGAAAGTCATCCGTAATTGTATGAGAAAGTTGCAAGGCTTTGAATCTGTTCGTGATCCAGTTTCTGAATGCTGGAACGTTTAGGGGTTAACTATATGCTCAAGGCTTCAACTTTTTATAGAAGGCAATGTTTTTACAAGTGTCTAGCACTAACCTTCAAGTACCTAAAGGTGAATGCACATTAGGATCTACCACATTTTTTTTCTCGGTGCTCCAATACTTGATTTTTTGAAATAAATTAAGAAAATTGTAACAAAAAGATTTAAGAAAATAATTTTTAAAGATTCTTGGGTGTTGTAGAAAAACAAGAGGTGTTTATGAAGATAGGAGTTTTACTAATGCAAATGAAATTGGAGCTCTCCACCCAACCGTAGAGGTATGATCAAGATATGATCAAGAGCCTCACCCCCGAGCTCTTATACAATGGTCTAAGTGACTTAGACCATTTACACCAAGTGTGAACACACGTAGTCAATTACCTACAAGACTACGGCTATTACCGCCAAAACGGCTATGACGATTATGACGGCTACTACGGCAACTACGGCTACGCCACTTACAAGTTGTTAACTAACAACTTTGTCAAAGTACATAACTAACACATGTTCTAATAGGAATTATTAACACGGTAAATGTACTTCTAACAGGTGTGCATAGAGTTTTGGAAATTTAAATATTTTTCAAAATATATGTTACATTTGTCTTAATTAATTTCACAAGATTAGGCACTAGTACACCGCAACAAAGAAGTTGGTTGATCCTAATGTGCATTCTTCCCTAATCAACCTAAATTTGATCATTTTCATCCTTTCACAATCTCTTATTATTATCCAATTAGTAGGTTTTCATCTCTTTACTTTATTTCATGTTTAATGTAGTTGTAATGAAGAAAATGGAACATCAGTCAGTACAAACATTAATGTATTAACCCTTGAACGCTCCTGCGTCCAATATCTGGACAATGGACAGATTCAAGTTATTGGATTCTCATCCGAATTGGACAGTTTTCATCCAAATAAATTTCTCTTGGTTCTTGTGCAAGTTTACTATCTATTGTACGGTTTGGATATTTAAAATGGGTTATTATGATTTTTGGAAAAATCACACAATTGGTTTATGTCAAGTTTCATTCTTAGTTCAAAAAGTGAGACCTAAAACATGATTTTCCAAAATAAGTAGAATCAAATCATGGAAACCATACCGTCTCATAGAGCATGTTATTCCAATTTCATTACAATATTTAAAAAAAAATTGGTGTTGATGTGGGATTTTTAATCGAATTTCAAGAGAAAACCTTGCAAAAATAATTAAAAATACTTAATAAAAAAACATGATAAATCCAACCGTAGAGATGTGATCTTCACGTTGACATTTACAACTTTGCTTTGTACATCAACTCAATTTTTGGTATTCATCTAACATTTTATAACGTTTCTTTGAAAACATCGTTGAATTGGGACCTTGAAGGGTTAATTATGGAAGGTTTGAAAAGAGGTGGAATTACCCATTATGTAAATTTATAGTTTTGAAAGTTGCGGTGGTAATTTTTTTTTTGATAGATAAGTTATATAAGTTATTTTTAATCTCAAACACCATATAGCAAATCATGTTAACCCCTAATTGACTGAACAACCATTTTGTGGTTATTGTCCTTTTACACAGGGTGCCCAAGATGATTTCCTATTTTAAAATAGAAAATCAAGTCTACTTTCCAATCAATTTGAATCATGTCAATCCGAGTTAAACTCCACCAAGGAGAATTTTCAAAAACAAACACCTCTGTCAATATTATCCTAGAGTTATAAAATTTATTATTTTGGGAAATTGATGACATTCTCTCCTTTGAAAATTTTATTTTTAGAATTTTAGAATTTAATGTCTAGTTTAAACCAATAATACAAAATTCTAAATTCTAAAAATAAAATTTGTAACTTTGGTGAATATTAAATGGTAAATGCTTCTAAATTCATTACACGAGTGTCTAAAACATTTTTTGAAAGTTTGACCATACATGTAATTACTAAACATCATGCTTCTCATTTTCTCTTATGGACTTAACTTCATCAAAGTTGCAAAAATAACATTTACAACACATCTAGGTTTTGCCCTTACCCCCTTTGTCATTTAGAGGTTAATTTTTTGAATTCATTAAAGTAGAGACACCTAGATTCACCTACCACTACTTTAGCAATTATCACGACCTAAGGAACTTAAATCTTACTACCTATGATCCCCAAAGAATCCAAAACCAACCACTTGTCATCCAATCGAAAGTCTCTATAGGTGGGTGGTGGGTGGAACCAATGTGTCTTGGTGTGAGAAATTTGCTTGCGCCAAAGCTTCTCTGGATGGCGGGAAACCTCAAACTTTGGGTCCCAAAACTATATTTTAGCGTTGCTGGGTAGTTGCTGGGCCAAACTTCGAAGCAAGTGGAGATGACTAAGATTACGCCAAATCTTGGTGTTGGTCCCTCCGAATCACCTGCTGCTGGGCATGCTCTTATGGCAGTTTTTTTTCAAAAACCATGCAATCCTACGAACTAAGGCTCGATTTTCAAGCACCAACAAACGCTCTACGTAAGAACCTTCTCAATCTAAATCTGTACTGACCATGCAGCGCAGCCTAGGCAGCTTTGATCTGAGCCAATAAATTATGGTATTGTCTGTATCTTCAAATCCATTCAGTTGTCCTGAACTAGTCAAACCCTGATCAAATTCCACATGGGATCATGCACTCGCTCCATTGCCCAACTGACAAAAAAGAAACATGAATGTTAGATGGACTCATTGATCAATGAATCCGGCCACTAACTTAACCCCTAAAGGTTGGACCTATGACCATGGAATCATACTTTATCTGTCCCACTTGATTTTGCCACTACGAATAATACAAGAATTCAACTTTATATTTAATAATACAAGAATTCAACTTTATATTTTTAGTAGATGAAGCCACATGTCTACTACAAATCACGATTTTTTTAATAAATTTTGGTGACAATTTGAAATTACTATGATTTTTTGAAGTGATTGTAAAGAAAATTCATATCAATAAATGTATTGAAAGATTATGATTTTTTATCAAAGGTGTAAAATTATAATGAAGAAAATTTTAGTTAATGAAAATTATTCATGTATCTGAATCTAGATTTTTTGCTATACTATGGGAATACCTACCAAACTTGTAATTACAATAAAACACTCAATTTTAAAGAAATAAAATAAATTCAAAGTGGAGCAAAAACTAGACTTGGCAAGCTTCTTTTTGTTAGTGAAGCTCGAATGCAATAAAAACTCATTTTCATGTGTTTAGGGTTTAGTTTTAGCAAAGCAAGCAGGAAAATTCAAAATACACTACATGGTGACCCGTTTTTACAATTCTTTTTGTAGTTGGGACCCCAAGAAAATTTTAGAAACAACTTGATTGATTTGAATTTAACTTGAGGAGGTGGCATGACCAAGCAAAATCCTTTGCAAAATGAATTGAATGAAAATTATCCATATAGCAATTGAAATTGAATAGTGAGTTACATTCATAAGTAAAATTTTGATCTCCCAGGCGTTTAGGAGCCAATACTTGAACAGTCCAAAAGCCATTTGCAACCATATAGTACATTTTATATTGGGTGGTATTTCATCAAAATAACAATGACCGAGCACGTTTCATCACAAAGTAAAATTAATAATCACGATAATATGTATATGACAATATATCACAATCATATATTAAACCACAAGTATTAACCCCTAAATTTCCTTGTGTTTTAGGGAGCTTGAAACCTCAAAACTGCGATTTTCTACCTCTATGTACTCCCGGGGATGTGAACCAAGTTATTTTACTTCTTTTAGAATTCCAACCGTAAGATCTTGTACCTAAGCCTATTCATAGCTACTGTTTCAAAAATTGACCGTTGGATGTTTATCATTTGCAAAATCATAACATCCAAAGTTTGTGCAAAAGTTTTTCGGGGCATTGCTTGGGAGGCATTGTCTCCATAGTGCAAAGGGGGACTTGAAGATTGTTACTCCAAACATTTTCCTCATATTTTTTTCCATGTAGATAACTAAGTTGGGTACGCTCATGCAAAATTTTAGAGACTCATTACGCGTTTCAAACCTTCATCCAAATTAATTTCCGGAAGTAGGTGTAAAAATGGCAATTTGGTGAAACATGCATCACATTAATTGTATTTGATTTTTGGAAAAAATGAACGGTGATTAGGTACCTCTATGATTTTATAAATTTTAGGCGAAATTATTTTTAAAAAATTTCAAAATCTCAAATTTTGACAAATTTCGAAAGAAATGGATGTGAAATTACAAAAAACCTTGGAGGTTGCTGTTCTTTATTTTGGAGGCTGCCCTTGTCAAGCCAAGAATATAATCAACATGGGTCACTTCAAATTCTGAGCCTAAATGTGGTGAAGAGCATGTCTCAAAAAAAAAATTGAAAAAATGATTATAATAAAAAGTTTTTTCTGCCCCAGTTGGGCTTGAAACCAAAAATTTCAATAAATTTTTTATAAAATCCGAATTTGACTTTGTAATTTTTACCCCACACACCTTGTATGTATGACCACGCTCACGCCAAATTATAGTCTAAAATTCTTAATTTAGACCTTCCATCTAAGCCGCCTGAAGCAGCAAAAAGCCGTTTTGGCTTTTAAGGGCCTTTAGGGGTTAAACTAAATACAGGTTGTAGACATGGGCCCCAAGGGACTTTTAAGGGTTAATCGCCCCTAGTGTATCAGACCTATGCCGACACCCAACACGACCATTCCGGAGGCGGAACTGTCCATGAGAGTGTGCTTGCATACATGCATCACTTTGCGCTACCAGTATACCATGCAATAAATACCAATATTGATCGGAGTGTCATTCAGTTCTGTGGGCCAAATTGAATTGAGTTTCAAAATAAATTAAAATATTGAAGCATTACTTCGTATCAGGCTCCACATGGGATCATGCACTCACGATCAGTCATCACTCAATTGCCAAATAGTATGGGTACATACTTGTCATGAATGTGGTTTTTCAATTAATCAATCCCCGTCTCTATATCCCCCGGTGGTCTTGAATGTGAGACCCCTCCGAGACACTGTTCATGCCCCCCCCCCCCTTTTTTGAAATTTCTATTTTGGGCACCGAGACCCCTTTTTTTGGCAAATTTTTTTGCAAAATTGGGGCCTACGGCCCCAAATTACCCTAGGGGCGCCTATTTGGGAATAAAAAACCATTGGAGGAGGGGGTTGTTTTTTAAGGTGGGCCCTGACAAGGACAAAAATAGGGGGCACTTTTGTCCCCATTCATTCAAGACCACCGGGGGATTTAGTGACTTCGTTAATCAATTAGTTCATGGTGGGTGCAAAGGGCTCCATGTGGCAAATTGTGGACACATTCACATGCAAAATATTCAAATTTTCAAAAAAATTATCAAAATGCACAATAATTCACAAAATTCACAAAATGCAGCTGAACATTCTCAAGATTAAAAATAAATACACACTCAAAGTACTCAGACATTTCAACACCCAAAAACAAACATCGCAAGTTTGGGTACATGGTGTGAGATGTGTGCATTCGGTAAAGGCTTCGTGAATGCAGTGCATCATGTGCAAGGGAAAAAACTGCTCCCTGGATTATCAATGCCTTGAGTTTCACGACAAAAAGGTTTGAAACTTGAGCTACCACAGTAAAGATCCACACTATTTGAATGATGCCTGATGCAATTGAGGTATTGAGAACCCAAAATATGAATCCCTGAGCTTACACTTTGCCAAGCAATTAAAGAAATCTGCACACAATACAACTGGCACTTACAAGTTAGAAAATTTTGGATTTTATAAAATGCTGAAAGCCAGTTCACAATTCAGTGAATTCACTGTAACTGTAAGGAACCTCAACGGGACACATGTAGTATCGGGTACCTCACCTCGGCAAATGTACCCGCTAGCTACATTCTACACGAGATAATACACGGGAGGTTCCGATACAACATCCTAGCCAACCCCAACACTGATAGAGTATGAAAATTATCCTGTCCAATCCCTAGATCGATCCAAACCCTAAATTATTCAGCCGTACACTTTCCATTCACATACCACATGAATGCAATTGCAGCTTTGACCTACAATACTCATCGTCAAACTTAACACTTGTGAAAATCCTCCCGTTCTGCGCAAACATTGATTCAATACATAAGAGATGAGGAGAAGGGTATGAATATGGGACGAAACAGGTTACACGACGTAACCCATGAGCTGATGGACGAAATATATTTGTAACATGTGACCAAATGGATGAGAAGTAGTTGTAAGAGTGTACTTGATGGATGAATAGTGTACTTAATGGAGAAGTTGCATGGATGATGAATGGAGTCTGAGGGCATCCATCATGAATGGATTACAGAGTGAATGACGTCACGTAACAATGATTTGTGTTGCAATTTATGCTCTCCCTCTACAATGGCCAATGCAGTCCCATGCTCTCAATTACAAAAAAATATTTAAACATCGAGAGATTCAATATCATCTGCATGTTTGCCAAATTGTGAATATTTTTAGTTTTATAAATGTCAACTTCCTTCAATTTTTGTGTGCAACAATTCAAAATGATGTATACCAACATGCCAAGGCACAAAAGTTTTTTTTGGAGCTCCAAGAAACAATTGACAAAATTTAAAGTAATCTTGAGCTATGGCACACAAATCCGACTTTTAGACATGGCTAACTTTGAAATTCATTCTCTTTCAAATCACAAATGAGTTTTTCTTCAAACTTCCACAGTAAAGTGTGTTATGTCGCATACTACAACTTTCACAATAACGTGTTATATATCGCATACTACGACTTTCGCATATCTAAGTTACTTTAGGACTTTACCGATTGATACTCATAGTATAGTTGTTTAAATGGAAAAGTTTCAAATCAATTCTCAGTTCTATTCAGTGAGTGACGTCATTCACTCTATTAATTTGTTTATTTTTAAACCACAAGGTCGGTGGGTTCCAATTTTTAATTCTTATAAAAAAATTGACATAAATTGTTGAAGTGGAGTGGGGGTGAAGTAAAGAAGTAAATGGCGTCATTCACTCATGCAAGCAGTAATAAAGGAAGGGAGGGTACAAAGCGGTCCCTTTTCCAAATTGTTCAGGTGGGAGCCATGGGAGCCATGTGGGCGTGTCAGAGAAAGAGCCAATGAAGGGGCTGAGATTGATATCCTGCACGTGACCGGATACCCCACCCTGTCATGAGCCCACGCCCCTCGTTATTATTATCAATAGCCTTTTTGGCTTTGCCTGATTCCCCTACACTCTATCATATAGCGTAGCCAGTGTAATTAGTCTAGCCTGCAGTCTTTTAATCTTTTGGAAGTCAGTCATGGCCTAAAATGTAAATCTATTCTTTTTCTTTTTATCAGTTGGGCACAAGTTGGAAAAGGTGTATCTGGCTACTAAGTTCTTACTATCAGATTTGATTCTTCGTTTATTGTTATAATGATGATTGTGCCCATTATTCTTCTTGGACCCCGGCCAGCGTGTTTATTTATTTTTTTCTGCAATTGATCTCTACCTTTTTTGCTATTCTGGGAATGGGCTCTCAGTGACTGGGATTTGTGGTACAGTTCACCACTTCACCCTGAATAAATTTTATGCCTCCAGACTCCAGAGTATATTGGTTAGAATTTCCCAAGAGATTTTACTTTTTATTTTTTTATATTTAAAATTCATTCTTTTTGATTGATTGACAGGAATACAGTTAACCCTTAACCCCTAAGTGACCGAACGACCATTTTATGGTCGCTGCCCTTTTTTACGGGCTGCCCGAGATGAAAAAAAACTTTTTTGAAAAATAAAAAATATTTTCAAATAGGAAATCAAGTCTACTTTCCAACCCAATTTGAATTATGTCAATCCGAGTTAAACTCCATCAAGGAGAAATTTTCAAAGACGAACACCTCAACATTGTCCTAGTGTTACAAAACTTACTATTTCGGGAAAGTAATGATGTTCCCTCTTTGAATTTTTTTTCTTTTTTGAACTTTAGAATAGAATGTCTAGTTTCAACCAATCATACCAAATTTCAAATTCTAAAAATAAAATTTGTAATTTTGGTGAATATTCAACGATAAATGCTTCTAAATTTGTTTAATGAGTATCGAAAACATTTTTTGAAAGTTTGACCGTATGGATAATTACTAAACATCGTGCTTCTCATTTTCTCTTTTGAACCAAACTTCATCGAAGTTGTACAAGCAACATTTTATAGCACATTTAGGTTTGGCCCTTACCCCCTCTGTCATTTAGGGGTTAAAGGGCTGATGGGGATAGTAAGGTAGAGGGCTCTAAACTTGCCATAGTTCTAAACCCGCCCTCTACCAAGGATCAAGGATGAAAATTTCGAAATTTTGGATGTACCCAAGGTGAAGAGCACCACTTTAGAACCCATGTCATTTCAACTTCAGAAATTCATAACTAATTTAAGAAACATCCAAATTTTTTAATTCAAAGTATGTTGGTTTTTGCTTGAATTTGTCTTCCAGTGAAAAATCATGCTCAATTCTTCCCATGTTCTCATAAAGGGTTAATGAATTTGAGAACATGGGATGAACCATTTTCAGCGCGTTTTGGACCCTGATTTTTTTGGTTAGGGATACATGTTGCTCAAACTTATGTTGTTCACTTTTTTACAAAATCAACCGTAATATCTTGTAGATATGCAAGCCACCTTCATCTTTACAAATTTAGGGTCAATATGAGTTATAGGTTGCTTGGATGGGACATAAAAGTGAAGGGTACTCCAAAAAATTCACTGTTTTCTCACTGGTGAAAATGAGCTTTGACCGACTCTCTTGGGCACATACTATTTTAGAAAGTTGGTGCCGTCTGGAATTCTGAAGATAATCAAGTTCCCTACACATGACAACAAGTTTTGTATTCTTAGGATAAATAATGAGTGAGAAAGAGGCCTTGACATGACATCCACTTTTTACTAGTTCACTTGTGACTTTGAAAGAAATCTTACAAATTCCTACAAATTTGATCTTCCATTGCAAAATCGGACACGGTAAGTTGAAAGTACACAAAAGAACGCATACAGTAGGAAAAAGAATTTTGGAAAAAGGTGAAATCCAAGTGCAAGTTTTGCATTTTAGTAGCTGCACCCACCCACAAACCGCCATGTCCAATTGGAATACGTGGCAGCTCGTCATTCGCCCGTCACTCTCTTTTGTTGACTTTTCTTCCTCAGTTTTGTGACCACCCAACACTTGTGGATTTTTGTAAAATTGACAATGTGCATTTCTTCAAATCAGACTACACCATTGGATAGCTAACTTGTTTCTACACAAAATTGGCCCAAATTTTGAATCATTCGAACACTCCTTCCTCAAGATATTTTCAGTTCTTAAAAAAGAGCGACCCATTTTGGGTCGCCGAGGAAATTAAAGGTTAAAATCATGTCGACGTGAATTCTAACTTCACTTTTGATCTTAACCCTTAAACGTCAAGAAGGCCTGAACGGGGCAAACCGGAAGGCATCTAAATTTTTTTGGGAAAAAATTATAAAAAATAAAAAAAAATAAAAAAATAGGCAAAAACGGCTCAGCAGTGCACTGCTGACTAGCACTGTAGCACTGCTGAACTTCAGCTACCCCAACCTCAAACCTTGTTCAATTTGATAACTTTGATTGCTTACCAATGATTCCACAATCTCTCAAATGAGGCGAAAATTTGGAATCTGGATCGCTTTTTCAGTAGCTTTCCAACGCAACAAGTCTCGCTTGATTTGGTTGAGAAAATCAACTTTTTTCTTCATTATTCTCTTTTTACTAAGCCCATGGGGCTTACCTTGACGTTTAAGGGTTAAACTTGTAGGAGATATGGAACCATGTCAAATACAATGGAATATTGTTGTATAATACTAGTCAGAAAGGGCTCTATGAATTTTAACCTTTAAGGGTCTAGAGATCCTTTTCCGACTAGTATTGTACACCAATGCTCTATTGTATTTAGCATGATTCCACACCTTCTATGGATTTAAATTTTTTAAAAACGGAGTTAAAGTTCATGTCAATATGATTTTAATGAACTATTGGGGGTCTCAATTTCAAACTTTCTATTTACAACAAATGTCAAATATACACCAACGTATCTACTATCCCCATCAACCCTTTAAGGGTTAAGGGTTAATCCCTAAACGTTCCATCGGGATAATATATACGTTGTCGTATAATTGGAATTTTCTACTAACAAGAAATTATGAATTGGGATCTCAGTAGCTCACTTGAATTGCATTTATCAAAATTCCAATTTCTCTTTTGAACTCAAACCCAGTAATGGTGTGGATTCATTCCACATACAACCAAAATACAACATATTCTACTAGTCGCAAAGGCACATTCAAACGTTTAGGGGTTAACCAAAAAAAAGTGTCTCGAAAACATTAACCCTTTGACGCATCTGGGTCCATATTCTAAACGATGGATCGAGCGCTAGATGATTTTGACGCATCCTTTTACCACATACGGTAATTTTTTTATCCATTCAAAATTCTCTTGATTCTTGCGCTAATTGACTGCCATTTGTACTGTATGGATCTTCAAAATAAGATAATGTGAATTTTTGAAAAATAACAAAAGCGGTTTATGTCAAGTTTCATTCTAAGTTCAAAAAGTGAGACCTTAAACATGATTTTCTAGAATAAGAAGAATCAAACAATGGAACTATACCATCTTGTAGTACATGTTATCCCAATTTCATTACCATATTTTTAAATTCTTTTGTGATAATTTTGGATTTTTAATTGAATTTCAAGAGAAGACCTTGCAAAATCAATTAAAAAATTAATAATAAATATGATGAATCCAATTGTACAGATGTCATCTTCACATTGATATTTACAACTTTGCTTTGTACATCAACTCCATTTCTGTTGTCATCAAAAAAATTATAACGAATCTTAAAAAAAAGTGTTGAATTGGGACATTAAAGGGTTAAAATCACCGGAGAATCGTTTTGAGTTCTAAAGGACTACAAAATCAATCTATGGTAATTTGGACAATAATCTAAAGTAAGGTCCTGCACCGTTATGGGATGTGGAACCCCTATGCTAAAAAAGAGTTCCCACATGTTCTCCCGAACCAAGTGCCTTGACCATAGAAACTATTCAGAAACAATGATTGTTAAAAATTATAATTATAGGAAGAGAACTCTACTTGAACTCCACTTGAAATTGAGTTTTGTTTTTGGATAACTATGATATAGGAGAGTCTTTTACTGCAAGAAGAGATGAAATACAAACCAGCCCCTCCAATTCTAGCGAGGCTAGTGATACCTATGATTCACCAATAGAACTAAATCTAGGACCAATAAGTTTCCAAAGCGGGTACTCATTAATTCATCTGGCGCAAACATCCTATCTACACCACAACAACCTAAATTGTAACAAGAATTGAGCGGCTTAATTTCCCAACAAAATTACAATTATAGAACAATCTAGCCTTTGTAATATGACGATATCAGAATTAACCCCTTAATGCCCACAACCCTCTCCAAATTGAGCAATTTTGCAAAGATGGATTATAAAATGCAATTAAGAGAGATATTTTGAACTTGATGTATGAATAAAAGTTGTAAATTATGAATTTTAGATTCTATCCATATGGTTTAATTTCTGATAGCAATCACCAATATTCTGTATAAAATTTGAAATTTAAATTCAAAATTCTTTTGTAATTCAATACTAAAATGATATTGACAATCTATAGATGAAATTTGTTTTGATGGGTTCAAATATAATACTCTAAATGTAGTGGTTCTTGGAGATTTTTTGGTTGCCTAATTTTAGGAATTGACTTTTTGAAGAGCAAATTTGAACTTTTTTGGACTAAGGTCTTAGAGTTTTTGGTGAATCACTGCAACATGAAATAAGATATAAAAATTTCACAAATCATTCCCTTCTAATTGGTTCACACATGCATGAGGCTAATTTCCCATTAAATCTACCGTAAATTTTCACACTGCAAAAAGTGCATGATGGATGAGAAAACATAGATGAAATTTGCGCATCATCCAAAAAGTGGATGCTAAAGCAGTTAAAGGTTAATGTGAATGGACCATAAACCGACACTTTGAACATTGTGCCTATTTATAGTAATACAAGGTGTAATATGACAACTTGAATAGATTAGCAAATTGATTCCAAATCTACCTTAAGTTGAATCATAATTTTTGGAGTCATATTGAATAAATTATAAAATTTGAAAGTCTAAAGTGTAGGTTGCCTATTTGTGACTGTATAATGTAAATTGACAATAAATATGTTTGGAAGAATCATAATGAAACTTAGAATATACATAGTTTCCACAAATGAGATCAGTCCAAATAGTGCGTCAAAATGAACAATTACCAGACTATATTAATGACGAGTTTGGCATGTAAGAAAGTTGAGAGAATGCCCGAATGAAACTCCTAAGAGTTTGTTTACGCTATCATTCTTTGCCCACGCGATGCCCTGTTAATCTATCCTTATTGACCTTCCTTTTGAGTTGTTACACTTTTAATATTCAGTGGATTTGTCGGTCAACATCAATACATGACCTATAGCAAGGCTTAACGTTTCTAGCATCTAGAACAATGTAAAGGATGTATTATATGCGTAGTGTGCAATTATTTGTTGTCTATGCCTTGGACCTTACTGTACTTCATCTTATTTGAAACCATAGCATTTGACACTTCAACCACACTGTGAAAGAGGTATGGGGCGAGAGGGCAACTTTGACGCATCACTCTCTCAATATCAGAAAGTAGTGATGAGGCCCCATTAACTTTCACTGTTGCGTATGCATCTTGGAACAATAATTGGACCATAGAGTTGAATTCATTTTGGAACCCATAGCTATCATCACTTTGAACAAACAACCCAATCTATCATATCATTGGCTTTTGAAAAGTCAAACTTCAAAAAAACCAGAATGCTCAGTCCAAGCTAACTTTTTCATGAGTCAAGAGTAGATTTTTTAAAACATTGCATGGGCATGATGAATGATTGGTCAAAGCTCATTGTCTCTATAAGGAGTTAGGACCGGTTGAAACTTGTATGAGTTGAACTGGTTGGAGTACAATAGCTACAACATTTCAACACTTACGACATTTCAAACCTCATATTACAAGTAGTTCAAGCATGTTCATTTAAACTTAGAACGTCAATCTTATTTGAAATAACATAGTTCTATATTTTCTTAACGACTATTAAAAATCATGGAAGTATTGATGCTGGGATTTTTTGCAACTAAATTACAAATCAATTTTTTTTTCTAGCATTCTGCTTCTCTTTGCACTGTCACTAACAAAATATAAATTTTATATATTGTGTTAATGAATATTAAATTAAAGAAATCAAAATTATAATTATAAACATAATTACCACTTTATAAGTTAACTCTTCGCTTCTCTCGGTAGATGAAAGGCCATGAAATTGAAAAGACGTGAAAGGTTAGGTTACTACACATAATAGGTCTTCAAGAATGAAATGGAACAATTATGGAAAGACCATTTAAGGATGTAATTTTAAGTTAAGTTACATCATAGAAAGGTTACACCCTACCTTAGAATTATGCACTGACAACTCGATGGATTCCTTACACGACCCTATAATCATTGCAATTCTACAAGTAAAACCTACAGTCATCACCACCATTTCTTTAAACTAGCTCCAACCTATAGTCATCACAATAATTATTGTATTCATGTAGCAAGTTTAACAAATGTTTCTCAAATCATTTAATAAAGTTTTGAAATAAAATTTGAAAGATGCTATATTATACAAATATTCTTTTATATTGTATTGTGTTAAAACAATTTAACAATGAGTTTTCGCATTATTAATTTTGTATGTTTTGTCTTATTTTTTCAATAGCCATACTCTTGGGGTATGATACATCTTTCAAATAATAGGAAGGTTCAACATCTTTTCTAACACTATAGGAAGGTTCAAGTATACTCCTTTGTCCCATCAAGAACTCATGATTTCTTTTGTAAATAACATAAGAAAACACAGGTTTTTAGAGGGACGGAGGGAATAGTATTTTAAATAATTCTTACCATTAGAGTTTCATTCTGATTGATATGATTTAACCCCTAAAGGACCGGAGTGTTTTTCCTCCAAAAACACTCCAATGCTGCCATTTTTACTCCCCCATGCAAAAAATCCAAAAGAATGTTATTTTTTACCTTCTAACCATAAGATCTTGTCCTAAACTATTTGAAAAACATACACAACAAATTTTGTTGATTTTGACCGCACAGATTGCTAGATAATTGCGTTTGATGGAAAAAAACACCCCAAAAAAACACATGCCCGAAAATTTCAGATGCGTTTGACCACAGCTACATCAAAAAAACCTCACTACCGAAACTTGTCGCACTTCACTTTCACATTCTATATGATGTTACTTAGTTGTGTACCAATTATTGTTGCGTTTGGAGATGTTTAGGATGTTGAATAACACCTTGCACTTGTTGGGGGTTTAAAAGTTCAAAAAAGACTATATGTTTTTGGAATTGCAATATTTTCGACTTCCTTTATTTAAAATACAAATCCGAGCGGTGAAACACAAGTACATTCCACCCTCTACAAAATGGCGAAAAAAAATTTGAAAAAAAATAAATCTCCAAGTTTTAGAAGACATGTGGCACATTTTCTAAGAATTTTGGGGGTTAGGGGGGAAATAAAGGGTGGAGGAAGGGAATTGAAGTGCCAACCCATTCCAATGTTCATGACCCCACTAACTCTCAAGGTACACTGCCACGTGGCAGTCCCTCATTGGACGATTTTTATTTTTTATTTTTTATTTTTAAAAATGATTTTAATTTTAATTTTTAAATAAATTTTTTAATTATGAAATTGAACTTTTAGTTTAAAATAATATTTTTAATTAAAATAATACTTTTCAGTTTAAAATAATAATTTTTATTTATAAGATAATCATTTTTATTTATAAAAAAATAATTTTTAATTTTAAAAAAATATTAATTTTTAATTTTTTTATGAGTTTGGAAAACGGGGTGGTCTTCTGCCCCCCACAGTCCACCCCATTTTCCACACACCGCCCATCTTGTTGCCCCCCTAAAATTCAACTATTTCTCTACTGCCCCGCTGCCCTTTCTCCCGAAAAAAACACATTTCCCCTCATAACTTTCACATACGGTGTCGGAATTCAAAAAAAAAAAGAATCCCCATTTTCGTGGCACATTGGGGAATCTACTATTAAGTTTCCTTCAAAATTCAATTAAAAATGTGTTCACCGGAACCTACCCGATTCTCTAAATGTCCTAGTTAGGACACTTGGTCCTTTAGAGGTTAAATTGGGTCAAAAAATAAACTTGATTTCATCATGGAAAAAATGGTGTTTATTTAAATATTAAAATTCTAAATCATAGGTAGCTCGTCTAAATAGGGAAGGGTCCATAAAATGATTGATTGGATTCTTAAGGTTAACCCTTAAACGTCAAGGTAAGCCCCATGGGCTTATTTAAAAGAGAATAATGAAGAAAAAGTGGATTTTCTCAACCAAATCAAGCGAGAATTGGTGAGTTGGAAAGCTACTGAAAAAGCGAACTAGATTCCAAATTTGCGCCTCATTTGAGAGATTGTGGAATTGTTGGTAAACAATCAAAGTTATCAAATTGAACAAGTTTTGAGGTTTGGGCAGTTGAGGTTGTTTTCTGAAAAGTGCCGCAGTGTTACAGTGCTGCATTAATGCTGGCCAGCAGAACCATTTTTTTCCAAATAAACCGTTTTAATTTTAATTTTAATTTTAATTTAATTAAATTTTTTTGCCTCCAAATATTTAGATGCCTTTCGGGTTGCCCCACCCATGCCCTCTTGACGTTTAAGGGTTAAAAGTTTAAGATCATGATAAAAGTCCATCATTGGTTTGGAACGATTTTAAACTACCTAGGGGATAGTCAGGAATTGGGTTTTCCTTAGAAGTGCGTATTAACGTAGAAGCACTTAATTGTGACACTCACCTAAATGTGACAAATTTAGTAATGGTGTTCATTTCAGAACATTTTTCTACATGTGTCATGGATAACGGATTTCAAGATAAAGTGTCATGATTGGGTACCAAAAGGGTAGTGGTTTGATTCTAATCAAATGCACGTCGCGAGGGTTAATACTTCCTTGCTTGATGGGAACCCTGAGCATAGGAGAAATTGCTCCTAGGCTTCATGTTACTGTGTGGGAATCGCTCTTAGTTGAAAGTAATTAGGAGCTTTGGATCTAGTCTAAATTTGTAGGAAGAAAAATCCAAAAAAATCACCTACGCGGGGCACCAGAAATGTGTTTTTATTTTTATTTTAAAATAATTTTAAAAAATAATCTTTTGTTAACACAAACAACGGGAGACTTATTATAATTCTTTCACAATACGATGTTTGTAATCTATAGTTGTGCAATGGAAATAGAGCATCCATGTTTCAACAACAACAACAAAAAAAAAAAAAAAAAAAAAAAAAAAAAAAAAAAAAAAAAAAACTCAGCATAGTCTCTTTTCGAAGGAAAGGATTCTATTGGTGCAATGATCCCCTAATACCATCATCATTCGACCTAACAAAATCATCACCTGAAAAGGACCACAGTAACACCATTTGTGTCACAAAATTAAAAAACTAACAAATTATATATATATGTAATGAAAAAGGACTACAGTAGCATGCTAGGTTGGAGGTGTCAGTTGTTTTCCCCTTTTAGATATAACTAAATATCTACCTGCATTGAAATCTGATCCATGTATCTTACAATGCTGTGGTGAAAGTAATTCTGCACCTGCACTATTTGCGTGCCCTTGATTTCACTAAGTTTCACTGTGTTACATTTTTATTTATTTTAAAATATGTACACTATTGGTACATAGTGCCATACATGAGTGACTTTCAAATTGTGGCATAGATAGAGTTGCTCAGAGCAGGTCCAACAAAATGCATTTTTCACTCATCAAACTTATATTTGGATGATAAAGTGTACTTACTCTATTCCGGACACATTTGGTGGTGGTTCTAAGGAAGTTTTCACTTCTCACACACCATCTTGAATGTGGATTTGGTGCACAGTGAGCAACTGTTAAGCATGCTCTTACTTTAACCTTTAAAGGACAACCCCAGCCCCACGGGCTTAGTTTAAAGGAATAATTGGAGACAGAGTTTCATTTCTCAACCAAATCAAGCGAGACTTGTTGCGTTGGAAAGCTACTGAAAAAGCGATCTAGATTCCAAATTTTCGCCTCATTTGAGAGATTGTGGAATCGTTGGTAAGCAATCAAAGTTATCAAATTGAACAAGTTTTGAGGATGGGGCAGCTAAAGTTCAGCAGTGCCGCAGTGCTACAGTGCTATAGTGCTAGCTAGCAGTGCACTGCAGAGCCGTTTTTGAAAAAAAAAAAATCAAAAAAATTTAGATTCTTTCCGGGCTGCCCACCCAGGACCCAAATTGTCCTTTAAGGGTTAAGTCAATTTGAACACAATCCAACTAAAGTGCAAGAAGAAGAAGAATAATTTAACGTTGGCCTCAGGACCACTGTGAATAAAGAGTTTGTTGATGTATTTATAATAAATATAGTGGCTCACAACTTCACATAAAGAATTCTACACTCATATTTAATTTCACTTAGAACCAAATAAATTTAGACCTATTGTTCTCTTAATGAACATTCTATGTAAGAATATATTTTTTGAAAAGTCAAAATGTACATTCTTATTATTAAAATAAAATGAGACATTTTGACTTTTCACCGAAAAAAAAATATAAGAGATTCATTGATATAATAATAGGTCTAAATATATTTTTTTCTAAGTGAAATTGAACATGAGTGAAAAATCTCTATTATACAACATGTCCAAATTTTACTTCATGATTCCAATTTCTCAATTTATAAGAGCAATTCATTGAGCAATTCATATAGTGTCCAACTACTTAAGCAAGTCATTGTAAATAGGCACATGTAGTAGTGTTGTCTTTGTTGCTCTTATTGGAAGTAATAAGTGAAGAGTGCCTTGTGTATTGTTAGTACAACTTAGTGTAATGGCCTTTTGTTTGTGGACACTAAGTCATTACCATTACGAACGACACTCTATTCACGCCGGCCTCGAATAAGACCGGAGTTTCTATCTATCTATCTACAACTTAGTGTTATTAGAACAATTTAACTTTATTCAACCTTGCTTCTCAAAACAAGTGAGAAAACTTTATCTGCTAATTTCAGTATGTATAATTTAGATATTGTATGAATAAACTATTGAAATAAAATAAACTAAACTTAACTATGAATCTTGAATGTTGGATTGAAGTAATTTTTAGAGCATTATCATCCATTGTGTGTATTTGTATCTGAAAATGAAGTCACTCGTAAAACCCAAACAATATCAGACCAAGTTTTGGTAAGATTGGTGTTAAGGGCCGCTTCACACTATGGCCGTTCAAGTCGAGAGGCCGTGGGATTGAGAGTCCAAACTTTGTTGAGAGTCCAAAGAAATCTACTGAAAATAGGCAATAAAATATAGTTTCATTTTTTATGAAAAGAAATCAACGGCCTCTCGACCATAGTGACGGGTCTTGCAAAATGTAGGACCCAAACTTCCTCTTGAGAGGCCGTCACCTTGGTCAAAAAGTGTTGTCATGTAAGCATTTTGAAGGTCCACGGCCTTTGGACTTTGGCCTCTAGTGTGAAGGGTCGAGAGGCCAAAACCATGGTTTCTTGCAATTTGATTGGTGAAAATCGACGGCCTCTCGACCTTGGGCCATAGTGTGAAGCGGCCCTAAGTGTACAATACACAATAAATGAAGTCACTGGTAAAACCCAAACAATATCGGACCAAGTTTTGGTAAAATTGGTGTTAAGTGTACAGTACACAATAAAGTTTTAGGCATAAAAAATAGTTGTAAAGTCGTGATATATTTTGATTTCTAAACCTCTTCGTAACTCTCTTTGTGATCCTTATTTAACTCAAAATAAACACATCCCAATTCTTTTTCTATGGTGCATTTGAATTCTTATTCAACTTTGTGTTATTTTGGGACTAACAACTTTGTGTTTTTTTGGTAAATTACATGTTTAATCTATTAATCATTAGATTTTGAATCTTTGCAATTTTGAGGTGAATCAAGGGATTTATTATTATTATTTTTACTTCAAAAATTGAAGTTTGACAATAGAGTTAACCGAAAAGAAGGTCATGGAACCTCCCTTTTCAACCTCCTTCTAACTTCTCTTTTGAACTCTCTTGAGCTACGTTTGGGTTGAATAGTGTCGTGTCATAACTTGTCCCGTTGTGGGCCATGGGCTTGGAGCTTTGGTAGGAGGTGTAGAAGTCATTGCGAGGTGTGGAGAATAATGACAGTGGCTTGCTTTAGATTGTCTTCCAACTCATCTTGAACTAGTTTTCGGTCTATTTATATTTCAATATGAGTTCAAGAGGAGTTCAAGAGGAATTTGCTAAAACTTTCCTCTTTGAGATGACTTTTCGGTTAACGCTAATTCCTACTAGATAACGTAAGTAACCATAGTTGCTTCAAAATATATATAGAGACACACACATATACATACATACATATAATGAGCTTTATAATGATGAACTCTACTCCAAACAATGAGCTTGTGTAATTAGTGGGTTATGATTGCAACCCCACTTATGGTCCATTCACACCAAGCCCCCACTGCATTTGTACCCACGTTTCCAAAATGGAGGAATGTAAAACCGAGAAACAAAAAAATATTCAAAGTCTTGTTCTTTCTTGCTATAACTATTGTTCAAGCATTCTGCAACTGCATTACAGTGGCGTCTCGGGTGGGTCATTTACTGCATTTTACAAACAACGTACAACAGAAAATAGCATGGGTTTTATTCATCATAGATAAAATTTATAAGAATTTATAAAAAAATTACAAATAAGATAGAATGCAATGAAAGAGTACATGCCATTATAAATAATTTAGGTACACCACAATTCTGGTCCATTATGATTTTAGTACATGTAATTTAGGGAATTGCTAATGGGATATTGGGATCCAAGGTATTAAACTGAGTACAGTCTGTTTTGGGGGGAGAAACAGCTGGAGCACAGTTGGTAGGAAAAGGCTGTCAGCTGCGCGATGGACGAAAAGTAGATGTAGAAGTGGATGAAAGCTCAATTCTTGCACGGGTATGAGGTTATTTGCTTGGTGGTTGACTCATGTAGTTCTATTGTTTGCCTATTGTTTTTCTACTCAACTGTAAGGTAATGCTTCAAAAGAAAATCAAAGTGAACATCGATAGCACTGATTCTGAAATTGGAACAACTTTGAAGTATTTTGTGCACATTTTCTAGAATGTATGAAAGAAGGTTAAGTTCTAGTCATTTTTTTGAGGCCATTTTTCTCAAATTTTTAAAGTCATGTTACTTTTAGATTATATTTAAGCCTTTACAAAGAAGATAGCATATAAAAAATTGCATTGGTCGCCGTTTTATAAAAAATGATAGAGTCCATAATATAGGCCATTTTTTCCCATTAAGTAATCATAGGGGTCCTTTTAATTTCAGCTAGGAGGTAAATAGCCCCCTAAAAAACACCCCCTCGCTGCACGTGGTACCCAAAATATATGAAGTGACCCACCCGAGAGTGGCGTAAGTAGAACAATGTTCCTTTTGACATAACATTGCATTCCTTTCAATCATGCGTTAGAGTAATTTCTAATTGCGTATTTTATATTTCTTGGTTGACAATAAATCATAACATTCAGTAGCATGCTCTATCCCTGCGTTGGCTCTACATTAGATAGGGTGGAATCTCGGGGGGAGCACTGGCGAAAATCGTAGAAACAACGTGCGATAAAAAATAGGGTTCCATATATTCCTTGTAGATAAATTTTGTAAAAAAAGTACATGTAAAATACATTGCTCTAAATTGTAAAACTACATTATAAGTAATATAGCATTGAATATATCATGGAAGTTTTATTTTACCAGTACATATAAAATACCATGCCAAATATTTTTTATAGGGGGTAGGTGTAAACTATAAAGGGCAACTGGCTGTCAGAAATTAATTTTGGATGAAAACAAAGTCTTTTACATCCGACTTCTAGGGTGACAACCTGGCGCGGCAAGTTCAGCGTCCCAATGACGGTATCTAATGACGGTATAACTTAGATAGGTTGCACAAGCCCTTTAGCATGAGTCTGCACTTTCAAAACTGAACTAAAGTGGTAAGGAAAAAAAATGGAGAGTAAGAAAAGAATGGGGTATAAGTAAAATACCCCTATTTAAATAGCCACCTAGAAAATTTATAAGTAATAATAGGATACAATTAATTACCAAGTTTTACATTTATTTTAAAATATACCATCTCATATAATCAATTATTCAAGGTAAATAGCCCGCATTTTAATAGGTCATTATCGCAGGTGTATGCAAAATGTACAAGGCAGTGCTCCCCCCAAGGGTGGAATATTCTACACCCAACAATTCTTCATTACGGTAGTACTATAGCTAGGTTGCCAACCCACAGATGAATGTTTAACATATTTTTAGAATAAGGTTCCTTCCTCAAAAAAAAAAATTCTTGATTTTCATTTATGAACAAGAATTTTGTTAAAAATGCCCCCAAATGATCCAAAATGGCCCAAAATAGCTTTGACATATAGAAATATAGCAAAAAATAATTTATTCCATTTTCATTTTATGGTCCTCATAATTTCCAAATTTTTCCGTTTCTTTTTTAGAATTATTTTTTGGCGACCAAACAATGGTATTACCACGGGTTTTTTTCCTTGCTTTTTATAGCTAGTTTGCTACAGAAATCCATTGGAAGATTCACGTAGTGGATTAAAAGGCCAAGATGTTGGATATAAAAGACAAGATGTATCAAGGGTTTTGTGGAAAGCCAATATATTGGTTGGAAAAAAGAGATCCATCACCAAATAAAAATATAAAAAATAAAGGATCAAAAAGCCACTAGATTCACTTGCATGGGAGCTTTATAGCTTGAAGTTAGATGACCCAAAAACCAATCAATAAACCCTAGGTACTACGGTAGTAGCTAAGAGGAGATGTGGAGGCTCAAGGTGATGAACACAATGCATGAAAGAAAGGCAGTAGACATGAAGGCTACTGAATGTTAAGTTCCCTCAAAGTTACTTGACGCATGCATGCATGTGGCAACATTGGTTTTATGTGAATGGGCCATCACTACATGCAAGTCATTTTTCCTTTTTCTTTCCCAAAAATGATTCAAATTGTTTACATTGAAGAAGCCACTATTTGTCAAATTTACTCCATCAGACTTTCACAAAGTCCAACCTACTAAAATATTTGTCCAACTTACTTTTAGAGTTTTCAAATCTTCAGTTTGAATGCATGCTCGTCAATTGGCCAGGCATTTTAGTGGCATGGACTATGTGAAAGATCTTCACTGTGCAGTTTTATTGTTCTTTCCGGAAATTTAGGCTCTCTTTCTACTTTCCACTTGTAGTAAGTTGCAATGTGGGTACCAAAAGTGGTAATAGTACTGTAACCTTTTCAGTCCTTTGTATGGTTTCAAGGCCCTTTACACTTATTCAGCAACTTCTCATGGCCCATTCACACCAAGCCTCTGCCGCACTTGCGTTCGCGTTCCCGAAATGGAGGAAGGTAAAACCCAAAAACAAAAAAATATTGAAAGCCTTGTCTTTTCTTGCTGCAACTACTGTGCAACTACAATTCACTACCGCAAGTTGGGCCATGCTCCTTTTTTGCGTTGCGTTCCTCCATGCGTTGCGTTGTCATGCGTTCGAGTAATTTCTCATTTCATATTTTATATTTCTTGTTTCCCAGCAGATTCCCTCAAAGTTACCTAACGCACGCATGGATGCTGAAGCTTTGCTATATGTGAATGGGCCTTCAGCCACTTGGTGAGAGCATGGCCACCCATGGCCTCAGAGGTCTCTGACCTCAAGAAGTGGATGAAAAGTTGGGAAATTGGGGCCTCAGAGGCTCTTAGAAATTGGGCCTTGAAATCACTATTGATTTGACTCTTCGATGATTATTTCTCTCATTCTACTTGTGGTTGGTCCATTCACTATTTGATGGGCACTTTTGATACGTGAAGGGCGTGCAAGGGTGGGGGAGTGTGAGTGCAAGGGCCCTTCCCATGTAGATGAATAATTTGAGAGGGTTAGAGCATTCCCACCCATGCCCTCATCAAGTGGCCTTCAACAGTGGTTTGAGAGGGCACTGTAGGAGTTCAAGTGGCCTTTCAAATTCTGGACCCCCACTGTTGAGTCTCCTTGAATTTGAGAATCTGAAAAATGAAGAGCCCATGGCCAATGGGAAGCACCACATGCATGCTGGGCCATGGGTGGGAATGATTCATTAATTACATTCAAATCAAGAGGATGGAAAGCACCACGCCATCACATGCATGTTGGGCCATGGGTGATTATTGCAATTAATGCAATGATTATCTCCCTCAAATAGCCCGGATTTCAAGCTCCAGAGGCAAATGCAAGACTCCACAACCTAGCGTGGCAAAGCTCATTTCTATAGAGGCCTTGCAAGAGAGGCCACTGGCAAACCCAAGGGTGGGAGAGAAAAAAGTGTGAGGGCCCTCTACAGTGCCAAAAGGCCACTTGTTGAGGGCAAGGGTGGCCATGCTCTTAGTCCTAGCGTGCATGGGTGGGAATGCTCTGAGAGACTGGAGCTCTTTGGGTTTTGGGTTGAGTTGAATGATTGAGTCCCAAGACGTAACTGTAGCTTCACCAAATCCCCACGTAGTAGAAATCTTGACGGCATGGAGTAGAGAAAAAACCCACGAGAGTACTCCACATAACAAACTAAACTATCAGGATGGGTCAATATTTGTCCTTTTTAACACGTTCAACTCTTTAACCCCTAAACGTACCAACCCTTCGAACAAAAGTAGATTTTAGTGTCAAAAGTAGATATTAGCATGGCTTAAATGTACATGAGGTGTACATGAGAAGACCATTGCAAGCATAAAATCTACCCAACAAATTTGACATACTTGTAGTTGGAGGCCTCTCCAATATTATCAATAGTTTCCCATCACAAGAGATTTTTATTGTAATTGGTAGAGAATTTAATAGGCTTTCAAAGGTGACTTGGATGAAAATCATCCAAGGTTGTATGAGAAAGTTACAAGGCTTGGAATCTGTTCATGATCCACTTTCTGAACGCTGTGACGTTTAGGGGTTAACAAGATGAAGAATAAAGACGGTATAACCGTGAGGTTTTCTGTCAATCTTCTTATCTTACTACTAAGAGTATAAGACAATATATGTTTTTTGAGGATAGGACATCATTACACTAAAATTGTGGTTGAGTGTTTGGAACATTGTTTCTTAATACAAACACTATTTGACTTTTTGGGAGATATAGGATCCATAATAAAAAAAATTGTAATATTTTAAATGATAAAAACTTCAACTACAAATTTTGAATGTGGTTATCCAATGACAAATGAAAAATTTATAAAAATCATGGCATGCAAGCTCATGTCGTTGTCATGACATGGAAGGAACATGGCACTCTCAGTGGAAGTGGGAATGGCAAGTTGCAAACTCCTATGTATTGTAGGGAGACTATCCGTCCTCACCTTTGAACAAACTATGATAAAAGACATCAATTCTCTTTAGAGACTAAGTCAAAATTTTAGTGTAGTAGAAAAGAAATACTTAGGTGCTAAGGAATAGTTTGCGAACAAGGTTCCTACATTGGCACCAAGATAGTGCCAATGTGGGCCTTATGCACCATGCTCTAGCATTATTCTTTGGGCAAAGACTGCCCTTTCTACTAGTGCATTCATTTGGTTGCATAAACATTTTCCTAACTTAGTTAATGTTATATGAAAATAGATAACTTGCATCATTTATAACTCCTAAACAACAATTTTCATTCCTAAAGTTTTATAACTTCTCCCAACGGTTTCATGAATGCAATTGTATCTCTCAATCAGTGTTTATGTAGAAAACTTTAGTGTTAAAGTCCAAAGAGGACTTAGACGTGAGATTGTATGTCAATTTTGAGGACAATCTACCGTATAGATTACATGATTTTAAGGTTTGATTATAAATTGTTAACCAAATTTTCTTACCAAAATCAACAAACCATTCACTACATACATTCTTATGAATTTTAAAACCATGATTAGCAATTGAAATTTCAGGGTCATACAAAGATATACTCTATCTAAGTGGTCAAAAAAATGATGTTCTACAACTAAATACAACAACAGTGATTGATTATCAAAGATTGATGTTTGGATAAAGTGATTTGTTGATAACTGGGTGAGCTAGTGTTTGTGATTGTTATGTTGTATAAAAAGTGCAAGGATTTCAAAAACATTTTGGGAATATTTCAAATATTCAAAAATAATATAAAATATGTAAAACATGATCTAAATATTATAAAATATTCCATTTTAAATTTATTTTGAAAATTCCTATAAATATTATATATTGTTAATGACATAATAATGACAAATATTTTACATGTGTGTATTTTTTTTTTTTGAAAAATATGATGCCATAAAGTGACAACGCCCTCCAAGTCATCAACCTCCCTAACTACCATGTCTCAAATTCACCTGCGTTGATGTTTTGGTTTTTTTCGTACAGATTGATCAACGTAATTGCACATCTTGAAAGATTTTTGTGTCTTGTAATGGATATTTACAATTCTCTAAATACCATTGAGTCAAAATTATGGAATCTAAATAAGCTACTCAAACAATGTAATTATTCTTGAACATAATGCTTCCTTGTGGGCCTCTAGGATTTAAGTTAGTAGTGCGGAAGAGTGCAATAGGAAGTGGACTCTAAAAAAGTTGGATTTGTTAGTTAGTCTATATCACTCAGAGAGAGCCGATAAATATATGAGCCAACTTCCGTGTAAACTTGTGACAAGGTCTACTAAATCATTTGTTTTTATTGGATATTAAACCCAAAAGTATTCTATCTACTTTCCAATTTGAAGATTTACATATTATCACTATAAAGTATGATTTAAAATAATCATTTAAAGTTAATATGCAAATAATTTTTTTAGATTTAAGATCATATCGATATAGTAAGATTCATAGTTTCTATTACCAAATCTTCTATAATTTTAAAAATTAAAAATCTAAATTTCTTCTGAATTTAATCACCAACAAAGTATTGATGATTATTGAATGAAATGTACAAAATGAATTTGAAATGTGACATTCATATTGTGGTTTTTTTTTTGAAAATTTACGTTGTTTAAAATTATGAATTTAATGTTGCAAAATCTCCTTTGAATTAGAAT
Source organism: Pohlia nutans (assembly GCA_022496805.1). Lineage (NCBI taxonomy): Eukaryota > Viridiplantae > Streptophyta > Bryopsida > Bryales > Mniaceae > Pohlia > Pohlia nutans. The sequence goes on along the minus strand of CM040091.1, from coordinate 11,149,048 downwards.
TTTGGAGAAATATGCTTTCTAAATATTGATTATATGAAACTCATACTAAATCATTTGAAAAATTAAACTATCCAAATAATAAATAACCAAGTAATGTTTTATGTTTTGAAAATTTTGAACTATTGGACTTAGGTTTTACTTTCACTACGTACTCCACCATTCTAGATGATTACCAGGCCGATGATGTGCATGGATGAATGAAATTCATGATTCCTCTCATTCAAACTCTTTACTGTGTACTTAAACCGCCACATACATGCTTTGTACGCCTTTCTTGTTTTTCTCTTCAATAACAGGCGCGTAGTCGCGATCTTTTCAACTATAGCGTATTATGTTCATGCGCTCAGTGTGTTAAGCTAAGTCTGGTATTCCAATAGGTTATAGGCCTGTATCAACGCAACTAGTACGTTGTCCTTCGATTTTGGTCTAAAATTGTTTTACTCATGTGTTTGGAGTGATTCTTTAAGTCCTACACACAGTTAGGTATGAGATTCTTGAACTCTATTTTTTTATAGTCTAGTATATAGTGAGTCACGATGGCTACTTACGTTGAGACCAAAGAAACGGCCGTAGTAGATAAATACGATGGTTCTAATTATCCAATGTGGAAAATGCATATAAACTTTATTTTTCAGTTCAAAGACTTGATCTCCATTGTTGATGGCAGTGTAACGAAACATGAGTCCGTTGATCCTAATGTTTGAGAACGCAAGGATAAGACTGCCACAGTTGCAATTCTCAGTGCTCTTAGTACTAAGTACAAGGCAGAGGTTGCTCATCGCAGAACTTCCGCAGAAATGTGGAGTTAGTTACTTACATTTCATGATCACAACTCTGCAGAGTGTATCGTCGGCTTACAAGAGAAGGTTTGTAAGTGCAGACTTGAAGAATCTGACTTCGTCATCTCATATATCAACACATTGCAAAATCTCGCTTGACAGCTTACTAAGCTTGGAGAGGTTATTTGTGAGCGTTATGTTATTTCAAAAATCAGAAGCGATTTACCGCCTAGTTACGATTCTTTGCTTCTTGCTTGGGATTGTGTCCCGTTAGCCAAATATACTCTTTGCGGTTTCCAGTCTCGTGTCGTAAAGAGAGAGGATACTCTTAAGGATTGTGATGGTAGAAATGATGTTGAACTTTAACATGCATTTTATTCTAAGACCGCTACTGGCTCATCCTCTCGTCCAAACCTTACTATAGAACAGAAGAAAGCTAAGGCTTTTCATCCAATGTATGCTTACATACCGCAAGTTGGATCATCGCTTTTGGGGAGAGGCAGCTAACACCGCCATTTACCATCTGAATCACGTTTCATCTCGGGTCATTCATGACCTCACGCCATATGAAAAATATCACGGCACTCAACCTACGGTTAAACATCTTCGTACTTTCGGTAGCCTTGCCTATGTTCACGTTCCCAAGGAACTCTGGCAGAAGCTTGATGCAAAATTTAGGGAGTGTTTGTTTCTAGGATACTATGAGACGTCTAAGGAATATTGACTATCGTACCCTGAGAAGAACGGCGTCATGATCAGCTGCGATGTTATTTTCGATGAAGACTCTCTTGATGTTCCTTGTCAGCCTCGCATAAAGACGTATTCTGTCGATCTTTTATTCCCAAGCTACCCCATCTCAGACTTTTTTGTTGACTCTCCATTACACTCGTTGTCAAGTAGCTCTGTACCAATAGTACCTATATCCACTCTAGATGCTTTGTCATCCTCATCTACTCATCTTCTTTTAGCTAATACTTTTGTCCCTCATTCTGGTCTCAATCCTTCAGTATGTACCCTATTCACTCTAAGTCTACTGAAGTAGTTGGCATGAGTCATGCAGTTTTAGATAAATATTCCTTTCCGTTCTGATTTGCAATGGGAGCTTCAATCACCCCCTATGTTATCACCAACCAGTGGAAGTTTCTGTGGAACATTTCACAACTCCTCTTTGTCATAGTAATATTTCCATGTTAGCTTTTGACTCTCCTAATAGTCTGAATCCTATCCCATGTACATGTAAACTCAGTGATACCTACACTGAACTTGATAGTTGAGATGCTCATGTTACTTCTTCGACAGCCTTTGTCGATACGGCTTACTTCACTGAAGAACCAACTACCTACAAAGAAGCCTTGCAGAGTTCTAACAACTCTAACTAGCAACAAGTGATGGCTGAAAAATACTCAACTCTCATTCAAAATGAGACACGAGATGAGACATGGAGCCTTGAATCTCTTCTTCCAGGAAGAAAGATAGTGAAGAATAAATGGGTTCTTAAAGTTAAACCTAAGGCAGACAGTTCCATTGAACATTTTAAAACCCGCTTAGTGGCTAAACTTTATAGTCAGGGCTATGGAATTGATTATGAAGAAACCTATGCTCCTGTGGCTTAAAGTGATAGTATCAATATTCTTCTCTCGATGGCTGCTGTTGAGGATGCTGAAATCATCCCATACGACGTCAAAACAACGTTTCTTCACAGGACACTCTATGAGAAGATCTACATGGATTAGCCTCTAGGGTTTGAACAACATGGTGGGAAAGTATGCTACTTACGCAAGAGTCTGTACGGCTTGAAACAAGCTAGTCGATGATGTAACCAAAAGTTTCATGAATTCATGACTCGCTATCAACTCTAGCCAATAGCAGTCGATCCATGCGTCTACGTTTCAAGCAATAAGCCTTGTATCTTAACAACCATTTTTGTTGATGATGGCTTAGCCATATATAAGAGCAGTGCTTGTCTACAGGACATAATTTCCTATCTCCAAGGCCACTTTGAAGTCACCAGTGGACCTGCTGAAGTTTACGTTGGCATTTGAATTATCCAGAATCGTTGCACACGTCAAATTTGGTTAGATTAATCTTACTACACTCTGAATGTTCTTCAAAAGTATGGCATGACTGATGTTCATCCTGTTTCTACTCCTGCGGATTCAAATGTTCATCTCTAGAACACCCTCAAAGATGATGATAGCCCCTACCAGATTTTCCCTATCAAAGTGCAGTGGACAGTTTGCTCTAATTGGCGTGTATCACTCGACCAAATATTGTTCATGCAATCAATATTGTATCACAATATTCAAGCAATTCCATAGGTATTCACATCATTGCTCTGAAACGTATCTTCAAATATTTACGTGGAACCTTCAACTTCTCTCTTTGCTGTTGTGGTTTGTCTGTGCCTAATCTTTTGACACCATACTCTGATGTTGATTACGCATGAGACCTCAACGATCGCAAATCTCAAACTGGATGTTGCTCCATGTTCAATAATGGGCCTACTACTTAGTTTAGCTGCAAACAACAGTATAGTGCTAGGTCTACCACAGAGAGTGAGTACATTGTTGCATCTATTACTTGCCGTGAAGCACAGTGGGCTTGTCGCCTTCTAATCAATTTTGGATACGATTAGCCTCCTACACAGCCATTTTCAGACAACTAGGCTATTATTCAACTCATATTCAACCCATAATACCATAAGCGGACCAAGCACATCGACGTGGCCTACCACAAGATTTGTGAACTTCAACAACGTGTTGAAATTAGTGTGACTTATGTCAGCACTCATCTTCAATTGCCCGATATTCTTACTAAAGCTTTACCTCCTGAGAAGTTTATCAAGCTACGCTATGCTCTCAACGTTACCAAGCACACTCAAGTCTAAGTGGGAGTTTTTAGTTTCTAATTCTGACCTGTGTAATCATTAGTCCTTTGTTTGTTTTCTTTTTGTTGTAGACTTGTTGTACTTTGTGATTCCATACTCATGAGTGCGAGTATTAGACTTAGGTTTTACTTTCACTACATACGCCATCACTCTAGATGATTACCAGGTCCATGATCTGGATGGATGAATGAAATTCATGATCCCTCTCACTCAAACTCATTACTGTGTACTTAACCCCTAAACATCCTCACCTATGTCCAATTTGGGCAGTTTTGCAAAGATGCATTATAAAATGCACCTAACATGAATATTTGAAACTTGATGTATGAATAAAAGTTATACATCTTGAATTTTAGATTCAATCTATACGGTTAGATCTGTGATTGTCATCACTAATATTTTCTATAAATTTTGAAACATAAAATAAAAAATTATTTTGTAATTCGATTACGAATAAGATATTTACAATATGGGGATGAAATTTGTTGTGATGGCTTATAATGTAGTACTCTAGGTGTAGTGATTTTTGGAGATTTTTTGGATGCTTGATTTTATGAGTTTATTTTTTCAAGAACACTTTTAGACTAAAATCTTCAAAATTTTAGGTGAAACACTGCAACACAAAATGAGGCATAAATTTTTCAAAAATTGTTTGCTTTTCGATCGGATCACACATGCATGAAGTTACCTTCCCATAAAAAATTCAATAAAAAAGTCACACTGCAAAAAGTGCATGATGGATGAGAAACTGCGGATGAAATATGTACATCATGCAAAATATGCATGGTTGGGCAGTTAGGGGTTAAATTGTCACATACACGCTTTGTATGCCTTTTCTGTGTTTCTCTTCAATAACAGGTGTGTAGTTGCGATCCTTTTAGCTATGGCGTATTGTGTTCATGCGCTTAGTGTGTTAAGCTAAGTTTGGTATTCCAATATGAACAAATGAAAAACTCAATCCTTCTTATTTAACCCTTTCAGGCGCTGGCGTCGATATAGTAGACGCTAAACAGATTTAAACTGTTCGAATTCCATCCAAATTGAACAGTTTTCATCCACCAAAATTTCTCGTGGTTCTTGTGCAAGTTTACTATCTTTTATACGGTTTGGATCTTCAAAATAGGTTATTATGATTTTTGAAAAAACAACAAAAGTGGTTTATGTCAAGTTTCATTCTTAGTTCAAAAAGTGAGACCATAAAGATGATTTTCCAAAATAAGTAGAATCAAATAATGGAAACCATACCATCTGGTAGTGCATGTTATTCTAATTTCATTACAATTTTTTTTTTTTAAATTCACTAATTCATGATTTTAAAATGATTTTAAAGAAAAAACCTTGCAAAATTACTTTAAAAATATTAAAGAAATATATGGTAAATCCAACCGTAGAGATTTGATCTTCACATTGCCATTTATAAATTTGCTTTGTACATCAACTCCATTTTTGGTTTTCATCAAACATTTTTTAACGAATCTTTGAAAATAGTGTTGAATTGGGACGTTAAAGGGTTAAAAAAAATTAATTCCAGTGACGACGAAAGTCGGAGCTGGTTTAGCCTTCATTGAATGGTACGTTCGTCGTCAGGACAATTCCATGGAATTGGTCATGGTGACGAAATTTCGTTTCGTCTGCATGACCGTTCCAAGGCATCTCCAGGACTGTTCCAACGGTTCAGACCCCTGTTCACATTCTGAGCCCGTCCGCATTCGAGCTAAACCAAGTGTGCTCGTTTCGGCGTTTCTGCGTTTCTGCGTTTCGGCCGGCGTTTCTGCTTCTCGGCGTGCGACGATGGTTCGGATTGAGGTGGGCATCGAGTAAGAGAGAGACAAAGATTGTGGTTTAGGGTTTGATTTGCAGCTATGGGGTCTGAAGAATTCATCAGCTCCCGAGTAAGTTTAGTCTCGGGAGGTTTTTCACGGGGCGGAAATTGGTGGTGAAATGGCCCGACACGGGCTTAAGGCAGGGGAGGTGCACCAGAGTTCCCTGGATCAGAGCTTAAATTTTCAGGAATCGAGTTCCGACTGGTTTGCGCCGGTTTCCGATTGGTGTCGGTGCGTGTAGGCCCAAATGACCCACGATGGGGTCCAGTGGGAGTTCCTCGACCAGGCCATCTTGGCATCGGTGGTGGTGTTCCGTACGTGACATTCCTTCCCTTCTTGACATCTTGAAAATAGGGCTACTTTCTGTTTTATCTGTAGATGACTTCAATGAAAATGGACAAGCTTGGTGGCCTCTGTTGAGAATTGAAGATCCGTCAATTGCTTGAGACCAAAATTGAGCAGGCACGATTGAATATTGTTGACATTTTTGTGGGGATAAATTTTTTAATTGTTCTGCAGACGTGTGCCACCAGGTGCTCGGTACGATCCTTATGGACCACCAGGAGTCCCAGGCTTTGAGCCCAACCGCTTCACCAGGTAGTGTATCATTTCGTACCTTATCAAGAAGCATGAACCTCTTGTAGTTCCTTATCTGGTGTTATGTTTTTATTGGTTGAGCATATTAGCTGGCAACCAGGTTGATGTTTTCATACTTGAACAAGCTCTAGATGTGCAGTTGCGGAGCTTGTCCTCGTTTTCAATCGTAATTTTCGGAGTAGATCAATTTCGAAAGCGTTCGCTTTTTTCTGGTGTCAAATAACCTAATTCTGTGGTTAGTTTTGTTTGGAGTTCGAGCATTCTGATATGGATATTCTGCCTCGATTGAAGTGTTATGGCAGTTGTGTTCTGGTTGCCGTGTTGGATTAGGAAAAATTGAGGATTACGTTTTGTGGAGGACGAGTTTGTGTATTTTGGCACCGGTTTCTGGACTCAATTGTTGCAGAGCAGATTCAACTAGCACCTGATAAATGTATACTCGAATTGCAATTCATTGTTTTAGGGTTCCATTGTGGGAGGACAGAATGATAAGAATGCTGCGCACAAATGTGTTATTGGAATCTATTGATTTGCTTTTGTTATAATAACAAGAGTATCATCTGATTGTGATGTTGTAGTCAACAGTATTTGCCGGAGGGTGAAGGAACAAGCTATGCATTGGCATGAGCCCATGCACACTATTCTTCCTGTGCAGTCTGCTATCCGCAAACTTCAGCCTTCCAATGAATACTTGACTGCCATACATGCCGATTTTCTGCAGATTTGCTTGCTGTCCAAATGTTACAAAGCCAGTCTTAGTATCTTGGAGGATGACATATTTGAAATTGATCAAAAAAGAACCGCACTTGTACCACGAGACTTCCTTCTGTATTGCTACTATGGGTACATTGCGAAATTTCCGTATTATTCATTTTTTTTCCCTTCCTGTGTTGTGACGGGCTCGGAACTTACACTTTTGTGGTCTGTGGTACTGACGAAGGTTTCTCTGATTGCAGGTTCGATTTCATCAACTTCTAATGCATGCAATGGAACTTCCACAGTATTAATCCCTATACGTCCTCACTTCCTCAAATTTGGCAGTTTTGCAAAGATGCATTATACAATATAGATAAGAGGGATATTTGGAACTTGATGTACTATTTGGAACTTGATGTACGAATAGAAGTTGTACATTATGAATTTTAGATTGTACGATTACTATCACCAATACAGGTTTTGAATGGACCAACGTAGAGGAAAGTTTAGTTGGACGTTCAATACCAAGAATCCAGAAATCTTCAATCCCTAATGAAAAAACGCACAACTTGTGTATGTGTTGTCCAATCATTGTGGACAAATATCTACAACGACATCACGAGCTCACACTACTCAATTCTTCACAATGGTTAATTCATGAACACATGAGAGCAGGATGCAAATATTGTATGAAAATCTAATAAAGCATTAAAATTATGAAGAACATTCTTATGCCACATTACATAGAAGATCAAAATATACAACAAAATGTTTTCAACATTTGTTCATAAATGGAAACCATTGGATCTGATACAACCAAATAGTATACATTACCAAGCCATAATATATGATTCCAAAAAACCTCAAAATTGTTTGTTACTACATGACATAAATCAAAACCCCCAACAACTCATGCCTTCTATAACATTCCACTATAAATATGCAAACGTTTTGCAACAACCAGACGATTCATCATGTGAAGTGTTTGCATTAGTGTTTGACATTGCATATAAAATAAATCCTGAAACATCAATATGCAATATTTTTGATATGAGACAACATCTAAGAGACTGCACTACACAATCAAAAATAATACTATTTTCAAAAAAAAATATAATGGATTAATATATATATATTAATATTACTTGCACAATATATATAAACCATTTTTGAATTAAAAGTATACTTATCTTTATCTATATATGTACCAATGTATCATAAGATATCAATCGTCACTGGTAATGCGAAGAGCAGCGTAGCCCTAATTCTAGATATCATCTAAGTTTTCAATGGAGGGAACATAAGGGGTTAATATAAGGAATTCAATATGTGAACAAAATGGTTTAACCTAGATGTTTCAAAGAGGTTTAGAAGACAAAAATTGGAACATTTGAAATGTATTTTAGAAAAACTAGCATATTCTATAAACTCCAATTGCAAAAATATGTTTATTCTTGAACTTCGACAGACAACGTTACATGTAATTCCTCTTTTGTATAAAACAATGACGATTGTTTAGAAATTAAAAAACGCCGTCAATGAAGTACAAGAGTTTGAATAGTACGAGGCTCTCTTGAATTAATATGAATGAATTGTAAATGATTGTTGTTTAATTTGTATGAATCCATGGATTAAGAATTCATGAAATGATATGATTTGGATGGAATTTGGATGACAATCTTACTATTTGAAAAGACCCAAAAAATTTAGCCTTTTGAAGCCTAGGCCCCAAAGAACTTGGACTTTGACAATAACAATCTCCATTTGTTGCTATGTGCATAACGTGCATGAAAAATACTCTTTTTGTTTGGAAATAATTGTTCTAGTTATGGATGACATATATGCATATAATGTATAAAACAATACGTGCACATGGTGCATGAGTCACTATTGTGAGTCCGTAAGATGCGCACATAGAGAGAATTTCATTGTAATTTTTTTATAAAATGATATGAAATATTTCACATCATTTCATTAGGGCTCCACTTCAATGCTATAGAGAAAGTATGTGCACATGGTGTACAAAGTAATATATGCATATGGTGCAAATTGTGAGTCCACAAGGTGCACACATGGTGCACACACGGGGAGAATGGCTTTTGTTTTTAAAAAAAAGTTATAAAATATATTAAAAAAAACTTTTAGACAAGACGAAACCTCGCAAGGGAGTGAGGCCTTTACATGCTTTAGAAAGTTATGGTGTCAGAGGAGAATGTACAGTAGAAACAATAGAGGCACATGCCTTCTGAGCGGAGATTGGTTCATGTCAATTTGTGCGCTTGTGCCAATGAATTGTGTCTCCACACATGTTCTCCCTTTGACGGAATGGGCCACAGAAATTTCAACCATATCCCATTTGCTGGAAAAGGTTTCCATGGAGTGTCTTCTCCTTAATTTTGTGAAAAGGCTCTCTCTGCCCTACATCATGTCTTGCACGGATCTACATTTCTTTTCTTTTTCAGTACTTTGTAAAAAACAGGACGTCAATGATATCAAATCTCAACAATTCTGTAACCTGCAAAACATTTATATCACCTTAGACTTTGGAGGATAACACATGGAGGAAATTGATTGGTGGTTTATGGGCACTGAGGAATAGTGTTAGTGTATGGTGGCTAAAGTCAATATTAATATTAGAGCTTTCACGTTAGAGCTTATTCGCTGAAATTATTCATTTACGTTTGAAGAGCTTTTACACTTACACTCTCCCACCCATGCACGTCCTTCGGACATCAAAAGTGCACATTGAGGTAGCTTTGCATATTTTCGTCTAGTCCCAATTTCCGACCCCTGGGATTTGGGGGCTGATCCCAGAAACCACAAAGTTTGGACCTAAAAAGTTCCTAGGGGTGTTCTAATCACGTCTATGCCTTGGAAAGCTGAGTGCTTCTAATTGGTGTAGTGAGTGCACTATTTTCAAAATCGAACCTCTCATGAAAGCTACGACCCTATAGGCAGTTAATGACCACTCTATGCTTTCATGCTTGAAAATTCATAGAAAATTGTAGAAATGCTCAAAAAATGTGTTTATTTTGGGATGCCTTTGCACTAGCTTTGCGGAGCATTCAAAAATTATAAACTTCTTCTTTTACATGCCTAAATATGCAAACCTGAAATTCAAACAAAAATATGCACTTCTACCTTAAATAGTCAATGGACCAATCACAATTAGAATGTGGGATACAGTCAACAAAACACTGCTTTGAAGGGCCATTTTTAACACGCTAGGATTGAGAGTTAAGAGGCATTTTTGAAGGGCCCTTGGCACTTTTCATTTAATTCTTGGCTGCGAGAGACTTTGGAAGGGCACCCATAGGTGGCTATGCTCTTAGCGTTGATACTTGACACTTTTTCTTGGTGCCCAAATATGACTTTTCTACTATAGTACGGATTGTTTCCATTACTGTGTGAGTCACAATAATTTAGTATTCTTACAATAATTGCGATATTGGAACAAAGTGTGACTCACAATAATTGAAAATTCTCATTTGTGCGTACTGAGGATTGTGTGTAAAGTCTCATACTAATTTGAGAAGTAGTGGGAAATCTCACACGAATTTGTGACTCACAATAATGGCAATAATCGGTGTAGTGATTGAATAAAGTAAATGATCTATAATTGCCTAAAGATGCATATGAATATGGTCTCTGTTATTAATTATTTTAGTGTTTGTTTAATCTTATTAGCAATCAAAGAAGAATTCTAGATATTCTTGGTTTGTATATTTTAAAGAGTGTTGGTCATAAGTGAACCCAAAATCAATCCTAAATTCTCATGTTCATATTATCCAAGGTGTATTCCATTATGAACAAAAAAATCACTACGATAAGGCATGTCCACTTCCATAAGGTCTTTTTTAGCAGTTAACTTAAAAGAATCCACCCTTTTCAATAGTAGCACTATAGACGCTTCAACAGTGTCTCACCACCCAACTTCTATAGCTAAAGATGATGTGGACTTGCCAAAATTTGGAGATCTATTACAATAATTTGAGAATAGTGGCCAAATTCAAAGAAGCTTATGTTAAATGGGGCTAACAATCGAAGTCACACAGAAACCAAGTACTATTATTAAAAATAAATCATATTTTGAGTCTTGAGGCAGTTATTTTTAGCAAAAAAGACACATTATGTTAACCCTTAAACGTGGATCTTTTTAACTCTAAACATGGATCTTCATAGCTCACTAGAACCACGTTGATCTAAACTTCAACTTCTCTTCTTAACTCAAATCCATTAAAGGTGTGGATCCATTCCAAATACAACCAAAATATGTTGTATTCTACTGGTTGCCACGACACATACAGACGTTTAGGAGTTAAAACATGCCAAAAACTAGGACAGTAATTTTCGGACGGAAGAAGCATCACATTGGCCACTGGGGCAAGTTAGAAACGGGCTCGTCCCTCAAAAGAAGACGGACCAGAGTTCTTGCACAGTAAATTAAATTTGATTGCTGTTCACATACGATATCTATGAACGTATAGTCGTAACTTAACCGCTGCATGAGGATGAAACCCAAGCAAGCTCATATTTGAGCGGCTACAGTAGGCTACTGTACTGTACAGTACCGTACTATCACATGGACTGAATGGGGGACTCTGAATCCAAGTTTTACATCATGCTTTCCAAATTGGGACACCCAGCCAGAGCCTCCTTTTGCTCAAGGAACATTGCTGCCACCAACAGCACCAAGTACACAATAATTTATATTTTTTTTCATCATACAGTAACGTACTCTTTCAAGGTCAGGGTCAGCGAATAAATTTTGGGTTTTTCCGTTGGTAGAGCCATGGATTGTAGCCAGGTAAGGAAAACAATGGATAGAATCGTCTACATACATAGACATCTATTATACAATACAACATGGTTTGTCTCACTCAACCGTTCCGCGCTGGAATCCGTCGAGAGACGACCCAAGCTCAAAAACAAGTGGAGATTATTTTGGAATGTGCTCAACGGCACGGGTCCCACTAGTGGACATACATTCATACACATACCTATATATTATAAAATTATTTATTGTAAGGTGTTTTTATCCATATATTGGCGGTTTAACCCCTAAAGGTTTGAATGTGCCTTAGCGGCTAGTAGAATACATTGTATTTTGGTTGTATTTGGAATGAATCCACACCTTCAATAAGTTTGAGTTGAAAAAAGAAGATGAAATTTAAATTGATGCAGTTCTAACGACCTACTGAGATCTTCATTTAGAGTTTCTTGTCGATAGCAAATCCCAATTATACGACAGTGAATATACTATTCCCATGGGACGTTTAGGGGTTAACCCTAAAAGGATTTAGGGCATAGTAGATACGTTGCCGTGTATTTAACATTTGTTGTAAGTAGAGAGTTCCAAATTGAGATCCCAATAGCTTTTAAGACCGTGTAGACGTGAATTTAACTTCATGTCTGATACGAAAGTCAGAGGAGGTGTAGAACCATTCTAAATACAATGAAATACGGCCGTATAATACTGGCCGGAATAGCCAATTTGGACCTTTAAGGGTTATGTATTTGAAAAATGTATATAAAGTGGTGATTTCTTTCACTATTTTGCCCATTTTTTTCTAGTGTAAAAGAAACCACTCCCAAAATCAAAAAAGATTATGGCGGAAATTCGTCAAAATTCTAATGATTGGTCAGAGTTATATTAAAAAAAATTCTATCATTTGGTAAGATGTTTGGAAATTGGTTTCTAACCACTAAAGGTGCAATCGACCTATTTTGAATTGGTGGCATTTTTAACACTTCCAATCTTCCTTGTTATAAACACTAGTGGGACCCGTGCCGTTGAGCACATTGAGCTTAGATATCTTCTCGACGGATTCCAACGCGTAACGATCGAGTGAGACAAACCGAGCTGTATTGTATGATAGATTTTCATCTCGAAACATTTTTTGGAGGTACTTCATCAAGTTGTTGTCCTATCCATTATTTGGATTTGGTATTACACGAGTACATGTATACTTTATTAAAATTACAAATGTAAAAGTATGTGAAATTTTGACCAAGCCAAAATTGCATTGACTTTAGTTCAACTATGGCCTTGCAAAAAGGAGGTCATACGTTTGAGAAAGACAAAAAATTCAAAAAATCACCCTTTCTAGAGTATCTTATTTCAAATCCATGTCAACAAGTTTTACTGAAAAACAAGTTAATATTTTGTTTGTAATCAAATTCAGAAGGAAGTTTTAATTGTGACTCTCAAATTTCATACTAAAATATTGGTGATAACATTGATAAATCTAACTCTCTCTCTATCTATCTATCTATATATATATATATATATATATATATATATATATATATATATATATATATATATATAATATAAAATATAAAATCTACAACTTTCATTTGTACAAAAATTAAAAAATATTCCTCCAAATCGTACTTTGTAATTGTTTTTCTGAAATGGTCAATTGAGTATACAACCACTCTGACATGATATAATAAGACCACTCCATATGAATTACATATTTTCATTTATCCAAGGTAGGGTAGGTTACACTCTTTACTAGGAGTGATGAAACATTGTTTATCCATTTATATGTATTTTTCACTCATCCAATATTTCGTGGTGTCAAGTCTGTTTTAAAATGATTTCTTGTGGTTTTAAAGGCTAAAAATTGGAGAATATTTCACTAACTGTTTCTAGATTTATCACATTGCAATATATGGCCACAAATAAAATCATTCCAAATTACTAAGCCTCCAATTTAACATTGAGCCTTGTGAGAGAAAAAAAACATGGGTTCTAAAGGGCCCGCATCAATCAAGCGGTTTATCTCAAGTGCATGCTACCTTTGATGTCTTTTCTCAAAGGTGGACCCTGTATCTACCTAGCTCATCGCTAGGTACCATTAAGAAAAATTAACACACTCTCCCCACATGACATTTTTAGGATATCCGCATGTTTTCATGGTAGGATATCATGCAGTGTTTTCATGGTATAACAAGTGAAATGTTGCAGTGAAATTTTTTTATTGGTCATTGAAAATTAGTTTTTTTGGCAAAATGTTAACCATAGTGAAAAGGAGTTCCAGGATTGTATCTATATCAATAATTTATAAAATAATATCCAACAATATTTGGACCAAAATGGAATACATTGCGTTTGGTGACGTTGTAGAATAAATACGTTATTGACTTAATTGATATGTTTCATTGAAAATATAGTGATGGCAATATTTTCCTCAATTCCTATAGCACAAAGGTATTATATCCATAGAAGATTCCAATAGATTTCCGTAAGCAAGGTGGAAATTATATGTTATGGCGGAATTTTTGCTCCTTTACATTAAACGCCCCTTAAAATGGCGAGATCCCAAAAAATTCCTTGCAAGCTTGGTTGGCTAATTAAAATGAAGCATGTAGTGTAGTTAGAATATGCATTTGGCGTAATTTGCAAGCAAATGAAATGACACCAGTAGGAATATTTCAAAATATTCCAAAATTCCAAAATATTATAAAATATTTTGAAAATATTCCAAAATGTTCCGTTTTACTTTATTAAAAATTTGATATTTTTCATATTTATTATATTACATCATTAATTCAAGTGCTTCACAACATTAAAATTATTATTTTTGTTGAAATCTATGACATCCGTAGTGCAAAAACATCCATTCATACAACAAAATGATGAGACCTCCCACCATGGTTGGGTGGACCGCGGTGATAACCACCGGGTGGCATTACAGCTTGAACTTTAGTCACCCCGTTAAAATGCCACGGCTCAAGCCACTAAGGCAAGCCCCTAGTGGTTGAGTCTTCTCATAAGGTGAAAGCATGGTAAATTGGACCAAGTTTACTCTTACCCTAATTTCTTCTACATAGAAATTATTTTAATTTGTAAAATATATCGAAATGTTCACAAACAAATTAGCACATGCATACATGGAAAAATGAACCAGTAGAAAATTCATTTGAAGCTCATTTGTGATGTTGTTCTAAAACAAATATTTAGGTTTTTGGCAACACTATTTTGCATGCATAAAATGCATAAATTTAAAAGCAAATCCAAAAGATTAGTTGATGCACTCTATTCCAGGCACGCTCGATGGTTGTTGCTAGGGAAGTTTTCACTTCTCACCATGGTATTTTTTAGCTTTTCAGAGCCACTTTGCTACAAGAATTCATTGGGAGAATGACCATATAGGAACATAATGAGGAAAATGCCACCTCTGATAGCCACCAAAGCAGTGGCACGTGCCGGTTGCACACTAAATTGGGACTTTATGAGCCACACGTAGTGTATGAAAAGCCCAAGATGTTGGATGAAAATGACACGAAAGGCCATTATATTGAATGAAAAAGATAAGATGTAAGAAAAAACACAGATATGTTGCCAGATTTCTCAAATAAATATAAAATAAATAAAGGATATTAAAAAAAAACCCACCTCATTCACTTGCATGCCAACTTTGTAGCCTAAAATAAAATGACCCGAAAACCTACAACCATCTTGAATGTGAACTTGGAGCACCTATTGGGCAAGCTCTTAGTAAAGCGCCATTGCTTCTCAAGTAATCCTATCTACCTCTGAAAGCCTCGGCTTGTACATCACTAAGGTAGACGGCTATAAATCCGCCACAATTCTAAACCCGCACTGTACCAAAGACGAACATTTTAAAATTTTGAATGTACCCATGGTAAAAAGCACCACTTTAGAACCCATGTCATTTCAACTTCAAAAATTCATAACTAATTTTAGGAACATTCAATTTTTTGATTCAAAGTATGTTGGTCTTTGCTTGGATTTGTCTTTGAGTGAAAAATCATGCTTAGTTCTCCCTGTGTCCCCATAAATTCACAACCTTTAAAGTGGCGGGTTTAAAGCCTCCTACATTAGTAAAAAATTTGGTGCTCCCCAAGGACATGCACCAGGCAAAATTACTTTGAACGCGTGGAATTGGGCACTACTTGCTTGGGCATCTCCCTCGCCTGTGCCACATTTTCTACTAGTGCATTGCTGAGAAGCTTTCAACCTGCACACTCAGCTTTTGCCACTCGCTCATGACCGGCCATGTTTTAACACCCAATCCGTTTGCGTTACGTGCCACCATCGGTGCTCCCCTAAGCAACAACCAAATATGTTCCACCCCTCCAAAATCTACCAACAATGGTTTAAAGTGAGTCGCCTTTTTGAGACCCATCCGAGAAGAGGGCCAGGTGGTCTGCTTGACAGAATTATGGCTGGCTGCGACGCTCAGCCAGTCAAACGATGGTCAGCCTGGCTGGTTGCATGATGGTATATGATACAATCAAAATATCTCTTGGCATTTAATTTGCACAAATCCGATAAAATATACACATAAAAAACAAAATATCTCTTTGCATTCGGGGGAGATTTCACAATCGGGCAGGCTTGTCTCATGTTCTACAGCCTCGTTCACACTACTGTAGTATCATTGCTGGGTTGCCAAAAAAAACTTTTTAAAAACGGAAATTATGAGGACCAAAATACAAAAATAGAATAAATTTCTTTTTAGCTATATTTTGATTTTGATTTTTTTTTTGTGCCATTTTAATACATTTTTTGGATTCATAAACAAAAATGAAGAAATTAATTTTTTGAAGAACAAGCTTTGTTTTTCAAAAGATATTAAATATTTTTTTGTGGAATGGTGACCCAGCTATGGTACTACGGTACCGGAAATCCATGGATATAACGTAGGTGGAAGACAAGGTTAGAAGAAAATGTTTGTAAAAAGAAAGGCCAATTGTTTTGGGATTTCAAAATTACGATGGTGGAAAAGAAAATCTTGAAGAATATTTGTGGATATTTAATCTACCGATTTATTTTTTGAAATTAAAAATTAAAAAATTTGGCGTAGATGTGTCGGCCATACTTGCCCTCCACATACTAGGGTTAACTTCAAAGGCAACAAATACAAATTTATATGTTAGAGAGATTTGATCCTACCACCTCATTGATGCAAGAGAAGCTCCTCCAAACCTATGTTAAGTTCCCGAGTGGAGGAAGCTTGTTGTTCTTCCAACTGGGTCTTGAGTTTGCTCAAAGCAAGGAGCTTGATGGCTTGTGTTAGCATTGATCATCAAAGTCTATATGTGGTGCAAAAACTAAGGCTAGAAGACATAGTATGATGTGTTCACTTTTCGGATAACTCAACTCTAACTCAATCTTATTGTTTGTTTCCTAAAATTTAATTTTCAAATGAATGGAAGTTGCTTGTAAAAAGAGGGATGATGAGGTTTAATATTGCTTTGGTATAATAATAATAATACTCCCAGCAACTAGTTCTTGAATCATAGCAAATAAAGATTTTTTGGGAGTAGTTCGTTTACTTATACCGTAGTACCATAGTTGGGTTGCCACTCCACAAACAAATATAGTGTCTAGCAAAACTGAGTCAAACTTTTGAAATTTTTGATTCAATCAACAATGTAAAGAATTTGGTAATAGGTCATCACAAGCTATAAACTGTGTAAGATAATAATTTAAGTAGGCTACATTTTCATGGGAAAAAAAGTATCTTTCACATTAATATGTACAAAAAAATTACATTTAACGGAAACTATGTTCTGTGACTCACTTTTGCATCCTCTATCACAAAACAATTTAGTACTTTGTCCACTTGCCTTTGCTAGCTAAAACAGCTTGGATTCGCTTTGGCATGCTCTCATATAACCTTCTACACTCCTCTGGTGTAATAGAAGCCCAACATTCTTCAATACGCTCCCACAATTCTAAAATTCCCATTGGAGCACTTTCATATTGATTGAGACGGTGTTTTAGCCTTGCCCAAAGGTGCTCAATAGGATTTAAATCGGGGGATTGCGCAAGCCATTGAAGAACATTAAGCCCATGTGATTTCAACCATTGGCGGACACTTTTTGCTGTATGTTTGGGATCATTATCATGCTGAAAAATTAGATGGGCAGGATCAAGATCATAAGCTATCATACTGTACAATAAATCTTTCTGCAAGATTTCCTTGTATTGATGTTGATTCATTCTTCCTTCAACTCTACAACAAATACCAGGACCTTGGAACGTCATGCAACCCCACACCATCACCGAACCACCACCAAACTTTACTATTTGTTGAAATTGTCTTGAATTAGAAGATTGTCCATCACGAATCCAACACCAACTGCGACCATCTGAGCAAAATCGGTTTACCTTTGTCTTATCAGAGAAGATCACACGCTTCCAATCACAAATGGTCCAATGTTCATGGCGCCTAGCAAATTCAAGTCGCTCTTTGATGTGTTTCTGGTTCAATTTTGGCTTCTTTTGATTCACTTTTGATCTGAGCCCTGCAGCACGTAACACCCTTCTCACTGTATCAACACTTACAGTAACATGACATTCTCCACGCACATGTTGAGCAACCTGTGTTGCAGCATCTATGCCTCCTAATGTAGCAGCTTTGATGCATACTCTCTTCTGTGCATCTGTGAGCACTTGTGGTCTACCTCCACAACTAGCTTCAAGATCAGGCAATCTCTTCTTTCTAATCCGTGCAATATAACTTTGAGACACCTGCAACTCATTTGCTACATCTCTCGTAGAACTACCAGCTTCCAACTTGACAACAATAGAGTTGTTGAGGTCTCTTCTAGCAGTAGCAGAAAGCTCCTTTAAATGTACCATGATGATAAAACAAGATCAACAAAAAAGAGGTAAAGAGCTTCCATTGAAGGACTATGCATTGAGTATGACCATCTAAATCTTGAACCTCCTACTTTGTATTGATATTTATGATCATAAAGTTCATTGTGTTTAATATGGAAGAGGCATGCAAAACTGAGTCATGCCACATGTTTGAGTTGCATCATCACTTTTTCATCTAAACTTTGACATTTGGTTTTGTGAATTGATTGCCATGTACCACACTTGAAGCAATATCTTTTGACAATAAAGATTAAAAAAATCATGCTTTGTGTTATGTGCAATTCAAGTTCAAAGTTTCATTTATGACAAGTTGACTCAGTTTTGCTACTCACTGTATATGATACTTTTCGAAAAATAAGATTCGTTCTTCCAAAAAATAAACTTCTTCATTTTTGTTTTTAGCAGAAAAAGTGATTTTAAATGGCCCAAAATAGCATGTATCTCATGAATTTTATCATGCTCATATTTAGTATAAAATGGACTCAACCAAGCTTGGTCCAAACTCCCCTACATTGTTTTTGAGCAATTAGTCAAATTTGTACCTGAATTTCTGTATTACTTGCCCAGTGATGCTCTTAGAAGCTAAAGGAGTCACAAATTTCTAGCAAACTTTTTAAGTGTGAAGTCATGATCAATGACACCAACTTTTTTCATGTTTTGTGAAACTTTTTAAAACTTTTATCCCTAAATGCTTAAACGACCATTTCTTGATAGCTGCCCGAATCTAAGGGCTGCCTAGAAAAAGAATGTTTCTAATTTTTATTTTTATTTTTAAAAAAAATACGATCAAGTCTACTTTTCAACACAATTTGAATCATGTCAATCCCAAGTTAAACTCCATCTAGGATAAATTTTCAAAGTGAATCACCTCAACATTGTCTTATTGTTATAAAATTTGCTATTTGGAGAAACGAATGATGTTCCCTTCATCATTTCTTTAATTTTTTTAGTTTTACAATAAATAAACCAACTTTAACCGTTAAACATTCTAGATATTGTGCTTTGAATCAAAATGTTCTTGCTTTACTGTTATGTCTTGGACATTAGAACATATTAATTTATGACAAAAGAAGAAGTTCATAACATATTTTCAAAGGCAAATGTACGTGTTTGAGGGAGAATGCTCTATACAAGATGAAAATTAGAAGATTGATTGCAAATACTTGGAATCATTTTTTAAAAATCTTATACATAAATCTACAAAAAGGTTTGTAAAATAATCAAATTTGATTTGAAAAGAAACATATGTTAAAAATGGGAATCAACTCCAGTGACCTTGTTACTACCCTTGAAAAGAAATAGGATTACTACTATGTCCAAACTAATTCAATCAGATGACCATTATCGAAGGAAAATTAATAAGTAAATAAATAGAGTTTAAATTAAAACTAAAATCAAATACATAGGAGTATGTGATGGATTTGCAAGAACTTATACTTCCTTACCACTACCATTTCGCAGATAATCTTCCTTGGAACTTCTCATCCACGGCTTGAAAACTTCTAGCGCATCGAGCGGTCGCTAAGAGCATCTCATGTGGCCACAACAAAGCGTCTATTGTTTACGTTGTCAAGTCCCAAAGTTGGAAAAGGTCATTTTCAATGTTCAACAATCCAACAGGGACTTTAAAAAAAAAGCAAAGGTCGTACAGATTTTGAGCGCCGTTTTAAAATTTCCAGTTCATTGTATGTGGATGAAGCATGAAGTAGTGCAAATAGAAGGGGAGGGGGATAAATACAAAGGTCCATAGATTCAGCTTCCTATTTGCTAATTTCTTTACATGTTGAGTGGTTGTGCACCTCTACAACTTGCTTATCACCAGTAAAAACACCGCCCGCGAAGATTAGCAAAAAGATCCCACATGATAAATTAGACTTGTTGTGGATCTTATGGGGCATGCTTCTCTCGTCTACGAAAGGCAGTGTTTCTACTACACCGAAATCACCATATGTTGCGGCCCACGTTATTTACGAGAGGACTTACTAATACTTTTTTTTTTTCAAAATATTGTGGTGAATTTGATCCGAATTGGATGAAATTTGTTCCAAGTTGGATGGTTTTTAAAATAAAATAAAATGAATGTACCCACTCCAATCACGCACCCATAGTATATGATGAGTTTGGTGTCTTGTGTGCAAGGGCCATACTTTAGCCAAACCAAACGAGGCGCTCTAACTCACGTACGAGGCACGTATGGCTTCTACAATATCCATGCCACATTGCATTGTGCAAACATGCGCGTGGAGTAGCCATAGCATAATAGAGCAACCTATTGTAAATTGGATCAAAAGAGAATCTTCATTCAAATCCACTTTTCTAAAGGCGCGGTTTACACTACGGACCAAGAACTTGTCCCATGGAGCTCAAAAATCTGTGGTTTTTTTGAAGTGTGACCATGGAATTAATTCATTTTCCTTGGTCACGGCTCTTGGTCTGTAGTGTAAACAACCCCTAAGTAGCGAAAGAATACCATTTGTATTTCATGAATTTTGAGACTATTATGTCATTGCCACTTCCATAACATTTAGTAGCATGCATTGTCTTTACCTGGGCTCTAATGTAAATGGTGTGAAATATTCCACACCCCAAGAGTACTCCTTCATCAGTAGCTGAGTAGACATGTGGAGGCTCAAGGTGACGAGCAGAGTGCACGAAGGAAAGACAGTAGACATGAAGGCATGTCTACTGAATGTTATGTAGTTTCTACTTACTTGTGGTCCCATTGTTGGCTCGCAATGGCCAGTGACAGATGCAGGCCATGCGATTTTAGAGGCTGTAATATCACAGGAGATGGAGTCAAGGGAAAAAACAGATAATAGGACAGGCATGGTATGGGTAATGGGTTTACTACCACAAAGGGCCTTTGAAAAGGTGTTGTTGGATTTGATGCTTGGACTTATTACCGGACGTATTAATGGATTGGTGGGCTGCACCAGCCATGCCTGCCTGCCCGTGCCTGACAATTCTCCCTGCCCCCCGAAAAGCTGCCCCAACTGAACACTCCATCATGGCTACCATTCTAGCCTATCACTCCAGTTTCCTCCTCATTATTCGGTCATATTACCTACTTGCTAGATTTGTAACAAACCTGACATGTGTCATGCTTTCACAGGCCTAGTTGTGCAAGTGACACCTCAGCTGTACACAGCCTTTCTAAAAGCTCACAAAACATTAGCCACTAAACGTACCAACCCTTTGAACAGAAGTAGATTCTAGCATAAAAAGTAGATATTAGCATGGCTCAGATGTACATGAGGTGTACATGAGAAGATCATTTGCAAGCATAAAATCTACCCAATAAATTTGACATACTTGTAGTTGGAGGCCTCTCCAATATTATCAACAACTCCCCATCGCAAGAGATTTATTGTAATTGGTAAAGAAATTAATAAGCTTTCAAAGGTGATTTGGATGAAAATCATCCAATATTGTATGAGAAAGTTACAAGGCTTCGTGATTCAATTTTTGGACGCTGGGACGTTTAAGGGGTTAGAGGAAATGTGGGCTTGCAAGAGGCCCTCAAAATGCTATTCTTTGCCCATAGTGCTCTTGGGCATAGCCAACCGTGAGCTGCTATGTTTGAATTTTCACATACAATGTTACAGTGAAATTGATACATGAGGGAAACAAATAATAAACAAGAAAAAGACCCTCAATTGCACCCGCCAGAGCGTTTGCACCGCAACGGTGGGACCTGATACAAATTTGAAAAAAAAGAAAAAACTCAAAACAACAACGTTGGTTGGTGCAACAACAAGCATGAGGGTGTATTTTTATATTCCTTTTTTTGCCGCCCCTCCTTTTGCAACTTTCCAAAGGACTGCCTTCTTTTGCTCCATATTTCTTGTAATGTGTAGCTAGAAAGCAAAATTGTTGAGAAGAGCTCAATTTGGACCGAAAACTCATTTTGTTTTCTCTCCAATATATTCCATAACATTCTTAAGTAGTAGGGTTCCACATTGTCTACTACCGGTACTTGGTTGGATTTTTATTCATACAATAACTTTCCTTGGAACATGGAGTGAAAGATAACACTTGATATTATATGAAGGAATGTAGTAGGAGTCAAGCAAGTAAGACAAACTTAAGATGTGAAAAGCAATAGCGTTGAACCAAATGTGGTTTTTCAAATGTCAAATAGAGCACCTTTGAGAGATCTATACTTCATTAGAATAAAACCAAAGTAAATTAAAAAAGAGAATCATACTTAAAATGGAGTTTAAAAAAATTAGGTGTGAAAATCACGAAAGCCATGTTCTTCGATTGGGCACTCATTTCACCACCCCAATTGCAAGATATGTTGTATTCCATCATGGCCAAAAAGACCACTTGGCCTCTCATTCATTGGACGAGCAGGAGAAAAAAATCTTCTTTGGTTTTATTTTTGGGGGTGACCCAGGGGAGGGGGGACATAACATGGCCTTGGTTGCAATCCGTCCAAATTTCTGGTGGAGGTGATAAGGACATGGCTCAACTTTTTCCCGGGTAGTTCTAGAATGTACATCGTCAGTACATGAGGGCGGAATTGAGTGCCGGGATTGTCGTAATGGGTACGTCAACCTTAAAAACACAAGGTGAACTCAATCCACATCATGTAGCAAGTCCCTCCCAATGACCCTCTGTTCGGTGGGCACCGGGTCATTGACATTACGAACGAATACTTCATTCACGCCCGCCTTGGCTGAAGACCGGAGTTTCTATCTATCTAGCAAGTCCCATATCATTGTCAGTGCACATTACTTTGAGCATTGGGTGGGTGGAGGAAGACCAACTCTTATTAATTCCTAAAGGATTGAACTACGGGTATCATTAAAGACCTTTCCAGGGCACATCACCCCATGTCTGTTTTTTTTTATATAATTTTGTTTTTCTTCTCCTGTCCCTTGGACATCCACTAGTCTGAACCCACACTATTTGCACTTCTTTTATGTAGGCAGAAACACAAGTTGCCAGTCCGAACTCTGAACTCTGCCTTTCCACATTTATTATTCTTATTGATTAATTTGTGTCATTGCACACTTGGTAGTTGGTACCCTCTCAACCCCGCCTTTGCAGAGCTGACCAGTGCAAAAATGAAACATGGAAAATTAGCTCAACAACACTGTCCAGAATACTGTAGCCGGTCATCAGGATTCTAAAAAAAGAAAAAATTAAAAAGAGAAGTTCAAATCTTTCGGGAATTGTTTCTTTGAAAAAGAATTTATATATTCTTTTTTTAAAAATAAATGACATACATTTCATTGCAAAGAATAAAATACACATCACCAAAACGAGACAGAATCACTGTTGACTAGAGAAAGAAACCAGTTAGTTAATTGGGCTTGTAAGAGCTCCAATTAACTTTCATATCGGTCTTAGTGGCAAACATGGCATTCTTACACCAGTAGTAGTACCAAGTCAGGCCGTGCGGTCGTGATCAACCTCAACAAAAGAATCTATTTCGTATGGTGAAAAAGAAAATCATGAAGAAGATTTGCATGATTTGACATTTGTTGAAAAAATAAAATTTTAAAAAGCCCAAAAATAATAGATTCAACGTGACTTGTCAACCCTCACGTTGAGGTGTGGTAACAATAACTAACCACGTCAATTACCCTACTAATTTCTGGTTCCATTACAGTAACGTACCGTACCTTAGGGCCAGCTTCGGCAAAAAATAATTCCAAATAAAAATCTCGAAAAAATAATAATATTATGTTGCCTATTTGCCGGAAAACCATGAAATTAAATTAGATGAATGATGAACTATCTTGAAATTGAATACATTAACTAAAAATAAATTAAATTAAAAATGTTAAGAGTGATCACATGAAGTCCACTAAAATAACAAACATTCAATGAAACTTCATCAATTGTGGATGAAAGTCGAACTTAAAGTTATTTATTTCCTGAAAAGTTGAATTTTAAAAAACTACTTTCTTTATTGCCGGACATCAAAATTTGAAATTAATTAATTATTCGACGGAGGAGTGATGAAGCTGCCCCTAAGGTACGGTAGTCTATTGTCAAAATCGGTAAAAAAATAATAATAATTACAAACAAACATGCCTGAATCTTGAGGAAATTATTTTTTAAAACACAAAATCTATTATGTATGGTGGAAAAAAAGAATTTTGAAAAATACTTACAAAATTTGACATTTGTTGTTTAGAAAATTTCCACAAACATTAATCATTTGGTATGAGATGTAGACCGTGAGAGTTAAGTATAGTATACACTTTAAGTATGGATCACTTTGGTTTGGAATGCAAAAAATGATGCGTGTCAATTTTTAATTTACTCCACAAAAGTATTGTTTATAGGAAGGAAGTTATTGTTTGACAATACACACAAGCAAATTATTGTATATACATTATTTGTATGAATGAAATTGTTGTAGATTACATTAGTTATTGACATATTATTATTATTAACAATAAATACATGTTTTATGGAAGAAAATCTATACAAAAAGACATTTAAGATGTTTTGGTAAAACTTTAGGTTTTAGAAACCGTGAGTTATAAAATCTATTATATAACGCATAGTAATGTACACACGCACATATGCTATCCACAACCATTTTGTTTAAGGAACAGTCATGTCAAAATGATTCATGTACGGGTCTAGTTAGTTTATTACATAATATAAAATGGTGATAACACACGCATATACATTCTCTATGGTGCCAAGCTTTGAATTGAAACAATCTAGTATGCTATAACACATACTAATAACACTTTTGAAAAAAATGCAAATGTCAACTTCATGTGTTATATTTTATATTACATTACTGGTGATAAAATTGTAAAATCAATATTAAATTCAATAAAATAATGAATTTATTTTATTACCAACAATGTATAATACAATCAAAGACTATTGTATCAATCTCAATAAGAATCAAATTTGCAATCTATTTGAAGAATTACATTTTATGAGAAGTCTTTTTTGTTTAAAAAGTGTTTATAACCCAAATTGGGTTGGTTGCTACGTTCTTTGTATTCCAGTGCTCAAAGATAACGCGGTTTACATTATGTTTAAGTTTTCTTTATGCCCTAAAAATGCAATTTTAATGAAAAACAATGTTTTTATAATTGAAGTTTATAATGGTTCTTTCTTTGAGTAACATCATACTATATCAATGTTTGACACTATATGCAATGAACACAATAATCAAAGAATTTTACAGACACTGTTTATATGAATTATGCCAAATAGAAAAAAAAATGGAAAGGCTCAAATGTAGCGGATTTAGCAATTAGTACAATTAGCACTACAATTGTATCTTATTAGAATATACAAAACAATGGTATCTCTCGAATTGACGATTTAAGGAAAACCATTGTAAAGTACTACTTGGTGGAATATTTTCGAATTGATGTACAAATGAAGGTTGTAGATTTTGAGCTTTAGATTCCATTTGTATAGTTGGATTCATCAATGCTCTCACCAATAACTTCATCAATTTATTATTAAAATTTTAAATTTAAAGTAAAATTTCCTTCTAAATTTGATTACAAACA
The DNA here is from genome assembly GCA_022496805.1 of Pohlia nutans. NCBI lineage: Eukaryota > Viridiplantae > Streptophyta > Bryopsida > Bryales > Mniaceae > Pohlia > Pohlia nutans. Next base: position 11,123,114 of record CM040091.1, on the reverse strand, counting down.
AAATATTAACATTTTTGAGTAAATTTGTTTGGAATGAATTTAAAATGAGATACTCTTGACGTGGTGGTGTTTTTGAAATTTTTGTGTTCTCTTAAATATGTGACTTCATTTTTGCAAGATCTCTTATAAATTAAAGTCAAAGCATTTTCGGCATGGTCAAAATTTCACATACTTCTACGTTTGTAATATTAGAGAAGTATGCACTCTAGTAACACCAAATTCAAATGTGGATAGTACAACAACTTGAAAAAATATCTTCAAGAAATGTTTTGTGACGAAAAAGTGTATAAGGTGGGAAATATGGAAGAACTAAAAATGCTACCACCCAAAAACGGGTTGATTAAACCTTCAAGGGTTAATAATCTCATGTTGTAATTCATTGAGATTCGTTGAAATCATTATCATTATCATTATCATTATAGTTGTATTCAACTTCAATAGTGGTGAAGTTGTTCGTATAAATTTTATTATGGTTTGATAAAGGTGTGTAGAGATCTCTTTTTAAACAATTAAAAAATAAATTTATAGGTTGAAATATTGCACATTATGTAAAAGATGATTCAATGGTGTACATTATGCACTTTTGGCCATCGTTCCAAAATTCGCAAAATAACGAGTATTTTTGTGTTTTTCATGTAATTAAAAAAATCCCTTTTAAAACTACAATTGAACATTTTCTTGATACTATTGTTGAATCCAATCATATGGATGTCATGGAAAAATCATCACCTACAACTTTCATCTAATTTTCAACTTCAAATATTGAAGTTAGTAAGCAATTTATAGGTCAAAACCTTAATTTACTTTCTTGCCCAAATAAAAGCTCGCACAAAATGGAAGGATCTAATAAATTCGATTTCAATATTTTTTCCTAATCGGACTTCACTTACTTGAGGGTTAATATCTAAAATAAATAAATAAATTTAAAAAAACTACAAAAACATCATCACAAATGAAAGGTTGTACGGTAATTTTGTGCATCATCCTAAAAATGGACGCTCAAGCAGTCAGGGCTTAAAGTAGATCTTCTAATTTTAAATTAAAAATTTATCAAATAAATCATTTTGTTAACATTATTTATATCAAAGGCGTCATGCTTCAATTGACTTTTATGTTGCAACATTGTATTGTAGACAATTGCAATGTTCAAATATAAAATTTGAATAAGAGCATTCCAATAGTCAAAAGAGTGAATTTGGATTACTATGCCCATTTTTACAATATAATTGTACATGGTTATGACATTACTTAGTAGTTGTGAGAGTTTGCCATTCATTATCATAGATGGAAACCAAAAACATGGAGTTTAGAATTTTATGTTTACTGTAAAGAACATATATGGTCCTCAAAAGTTAGTATATAAAAAGGTTCAAAGTCAGGTTGGTACATGAAAAGGATATGAATGCTTTTTCAATGACGTTGAAGTATTTGCTTCAATATGTCATGGTACAAGAGATGTAGTACTATTGTTTATGTCATCTCATCTTATCCTCTAGAGTCGATTTGACATGTATTGGAATATGTGTTATTGGTTTGTGAAATTTAGTTTATCATAACAAAGAATCTTGAGGCAAATGAAGCAATGAGTTCAATATTATAAACAAGGACATTACGCTATTCATTAGTTGTAAAAACTTACTATTTTCCATTGTAGATGGAAGCTAAATACAAACGATATTAGAGTTTGACATTTATTGCTAGTAATGTATATACGGTGTTGTAAAGGTAATAGATCTTTTTAATGTAACTCGTAGTACATCTTATCTAACATGAAGTTATTTTCTAAAAATGTTGAAATAACTCTTTAAAGATGTTATGTCATAAGAGACATAGTACTAGTTTTTGTTATCTTCGTTTTAATGTATCCTCGAAGTTCAATTTGACATAGATAAAAATAAACATTTTTTGGTTCTAAAATTCAATGTATTTTATAAGAAATTTGGAGCTAAAAGAAGGTCATGAGTTCAATACTATACATTGTCATGACGTTATTTAGTAGTTATGGGAATTAATCATTTTTCAATTTTAAATGAAAACAAAAAACTTTTAAAATTGTCATTTATTGTAAAGAGTAAGTATGACATTCAAAAGGTAGCATACGTCTCTTTACTCCATTTTTTGGTACATCTTACCCTACAAAAGTCCAAAATTGTACATAGAAAAAAAATATAATTAAAGATTTATTTTTAAAGAATATTGAAGCAATTCTTCCAAAACCCTCCATTTCATGGCTTTTCTTTGATTTACTCAAAGAAAGCATTTTCTTTAATTACTCCTATGATATAAAGTTGTATGTATCAAAACACTTTTGATAGGGGGTGTTAGAATTCAAGATTGCGATGTTAAAAAGTCATTTCTACTTTTTAAATGAGGTTCAACGCCATTCTCAAATTAACAAAAGTAGAGATTTGAGTCTTCTTTTCAAGTCACTTCCCCTTGCACGACATGACTCATGAATCTTGACACCTCTAATGACTTCTAAGTTGGTGTTCAACCTCGTACACATAATTCAATGGTTACAAACATGAAACAAGGATATAACTACACCAAAAAGATGTTTTAAAGTGACCAAAACAATGTGCTCTTCAAATTGAGGACAATTTAGGTAAAATAGTTTGAAGTTTTAGAATAGTAGGCTCCACATGCAAATATCATGTCCAAAAGCCATATTAATTACTCATACAATATATGGTTGTATGTATAGAAACACTTTCAATTGGGTGTTCAAGATTGTGACGTGAAGATCCTGTATTTTTTAAACCACATCCATGGCAATTCTGAAACCAACAATCTCGTACAAAAATAGCATTCTTGACCCTGACATTCCAGTCCCCATTCTACATTGCCTTCTTTTGCAAGACCATGACACCTCCAATGACTTTTGGGATGTGTCCAATCTCGTACACCTACTTCACTTATCATAAAATATAAGACAAGGACATAACTAAAATAAAAAATATGATTAATTGTGCCTTCAAAATAGTGTGCTCTCAGACCCAACGCAATTCTGAAATCAACAATCTCGTACAAAAGTAGCAATCTTGATCCTGACACTCCAGTCCCCTTTCCAAATCGCCTTCTTTTGCACGACCTTGACACATCTAATAACTTTTAGGATGGTGTCCAACCTCGTACACCTATTTCAACAATCACAACAAATACGGGACAAAGACATAACTAAAATAAACAAATATGATTTATTGTGATCTTCAAAATAGTGTGCTCTTGGACCGCATGATGACTTTAATAACACATCTTTTAAAGTTTCGAAATAGTAAGTAGGCTCCACATATATAAATAAATATCCTACCCAAAACGAGAAACCACTTTCCAAAATACACGGCAAACAGTGGTCAATAAAAGGAACAAATGCATGAAACACAAAATGAACCCCTTTTCTAGATTGTCGGTATTGCTACCACTTTCCCCAAATTCGTTTTCCTGCGGGCAGGGAGAGGGCGGGCACGGGGGTAAATAAGTCTGCAAAGGGAGCCGTGGGAAGTGATAGAGTAGGTGACGCACCATGAAATCACGGCAAAGTTATATTTTAATGAAGGGGGAGGGAGGAGACGAACCTGCGTGGAAGGTGCGGCCCGCCCAGGCCGGAGCCTGGTGAGTTCGGCTAGCTAGTACTCCGCCTTCTCCGGACTCCTTGCTTGTCGCCTCTCTCGCTTGCTCTCTAGCTTTCTACTGCATTCCCAATCTCCCAGAGCTTCTTTCAGAGTTTTCCAACGCTACCAACATCGACAAAAACTGCTCAGAATTCGCTTCAGACGTTCCAGAGTGATCGTTGCCAGTCGTGTTTGGTTTTTGTGGTCGATCCAGGTACGCCATTTGACTACTCGTGTTTGGAAATGGCGGAGGTGGAATTTTCTGTTCACAAACCAAAATCCTTGACTAGGTTTTGAAATCAGCTGATGAATCACTTGAATGTCTCTCGCCAAGTACATTGACAATCTGACGTTTTCGTTCTTAGCATTCAACTTCGGAATCCTCGAATCGTGTTTATGCTGGATCCAAACCGGGTTGCCATTGTGAGGACTAGTCAGTTTTGTAGGTCTCTTGTGGTGTAGAGATTTTAGCTTGATCCAAACTGGGTTGCCATTGTGAGGACTAGCCAGTTTTGTAGGTCTCTTGTGGAGTTTTACGGTGTAGAAATTTTAGCTTGTTGCCATTGTGAGGACTAGGTCTGTCGTGGAGTTTGACGGTGCAGAAATTTAGCTTGTTGTTGAATCTCTCGCACGGAATTCGGTATATGTGCAACGGGATACGTTTCAATCGACTGTTGGTTTTCTATTGCAGGAATCTCGGTAGTAATGGCGTGGTCTTCATCGGTGGAAATCGTAGAGGCATCGTCAACGTGTGGGTTTGATGTTGTGCACATGGTTCACATGGGACAACAGACAGCAGGAGTTTTGCACAGGCTCTAGAGGCGGGATCAAAGGGGCAGAAGTGAGTGAGGAGGATCATGAGTCGCAAGTGAATTGGGGTAGGAATTTCTGTGGGCATGCGTAGCGGGGCGAACTCAGTGCAGCACTTGCTCACCCCGCAGGCACTCGGCGTCCTGAAGCATGCGGTCACGGAGGCGCGACGGCGCGGCCACCCGCAGGTGCAGCCGCTGCACGTCGTGTCCATGCTGCTCACGCACGCCGGCAGCCGCCTGCGCCAGGCGTGTATGTTGTCGCACCCGCAGAACGCCCAGAGCGCCGAGTGCCGCGCGCTGGAGGTTTGTTTCAACGTCGCGCTCGACCACTTGCCGCAGTCCGCCATGGCAATGGCCGCGGGGGCCAGTCCCGTCCCGCAGCAGCCACAGCAGCAGCAGTGCCAGCAGCCTATTTTGTCGAACGCGCTGATGGCCGCGCTGAAACGCGCCCACGCGCACCAGCGGCGCGGCTGCCCTGAGCACCAGCAGTCGCCGCTGCTCGCCGTCAAAGTGGAGATCGACCAGCTCATCATCTCCATCCTGGACGACCCCAGCGTCAGCCGCGTCATGAAGGAGGCCGGATTCTCAAGTACCAATGTCAAGTTCAACCTCGAAGACGGCTCTTCCACCGTCACCGTCGCAACTGGCGCCCCTCAGTCCCTTCTGGAGCCTCATAACATCGATGTCGTCTCTCAAGGTAATTTTTTCTTCTTCTGTAAAATTCTCTCCACATGTACACCTTGCTTTCTCTTCTCTGAAAGAGCCCAGTTTAAGAAGTTGCCCATGGAAGTAGGAATAGTAGAACTTGAGTTTGCGGTCATGAAGTTGTGCACATTCCGGGGAAACGTGAACAAATTTGATTGGTTAGGGAGAAGTGGCTTGAGAACCTTCATACTTCATGACAACTTCTCCGCCCCATTTTTCCCCTCAAAAAACACACTTGAAATGTGGAACTTTGTCCCTAAGAACTTGTATGTTTTAGCGAGATACTTCACCCGTGGAACTTGGCTCTAAGTCTATGCAAATGTTGAGGTTCAAAAACTTGTTGGGAGGAATTGCAGTTGCACTCATTTCGTGTTGTCGTTTTTTGAGTGAGTTGTGTTTCGGGGCTTGAGTTCCTGAACGGATGCCAAAGAGGAAACGGGGATTCCAGTTCAGTGGGTTTGAGAAGTTGACCATGGAAGTAGGCAAGAGGAGAGGAAAAGTAGAAATTGGGTTTGCAGTCATGAAGTTGTGCACATTCTATGGACTTACTTGCAGTGAAACATGAACAAATTTGATTGATCAGTTGAGGAGAAGTTTCAGCCATGAAGTCTTGGGCTTCAGAATTGCTTTACTTCATGACAACTTCTCCACCACTTGAAATTATGTGGAACTTGGTCTCCCGAAGTCACTAAAAACTTGTATTTTAGTGGGATACTACACCCATGGAACATGGCTCGAACTTCAGGTTGTGGTGTCATGTTTTTGAGTTTGTTTCTGGGTTTGTTTGCAGTTGGTTCGTTCTACGACGCGAGTTGTGTGATTTCCGAGGAGAACGAGACGAAAAGCTCTGTGAAATTTGCACCGAAAGTGGCGACTTCAATGAGTTCCTGGCCACAGTCAGAAGTAACCTCGCAGGAGGTGATGTTCCGGGCAAAGCGAGGCGGAGGGCACAGGGAAGACGTGCAAAGCGTGTTGGACATCTTCATGAGGCCCATTAGGAACAGGAACGCCATTTTGATCGACGACACGACCGCGAATGCGAATGCGATGGTGGAAGACTTGGCGGTGCGGATCAAGAACGGCAACAACGTGCCGGCGCAGCTGCAGGGCCTGCAGTTCCTGGACCCCAAGCTGTCGTCGTCGTCGTTCGGCTACTGCAGCAGCTTGGAGATGGAGCAGAAGCTGGCGGAGCTCAGCAAGATCGTGGAGGAGTGCATGCCGGCCGGGGCCATTCTGCACATCGGGGACCTGCAGTGGCTCGCCGAGCCCATGCAACTGAAGAAGGGCCCTTCCAATTTCTGCCCCGCGCAACGCACGGCCACGGAGCTCCGCCAGTTGCTCGTCCGGCACGCGAATCAGCGGCTCTGGTTTGTGGGAGTGGCCACTCCCAGTATCTTTTCCAAACTGCAAGCTCAGTATCCGTCCTTGACTAGCGACTGGGGCCTCGAGCCTGTGCATATCACATCCATGTTTCCATCTTCACCGCCTCCCTTCCTACAAAGGTTAGTGTCTCATCTCTGTCTTTCTATATTTTGGTAAAAGTATGAAATAGCGTAACTCGTCACCCAGATACTGGCAGTGTTTTTAGCTTACACCAGGGTCTCATATGCGATTCCCTTTGTGATTTCCCTCCGAGTCTCACTTTTCCCACTGAGTCTTAAAGCTGCATATTCACCTGTTTAATGTTGGCTCACCTGTTTGTAAAAGGTAAGTCTAACAAGTGTCAACTCTTGAGGCTTGGTGGGAAAAGTGAGACTGAGAGGGAAACGCACATAGGGAATACATTATGAGCTCCTTGTGTTAAGTGTATCTACTACTTCCTCTGTCTGGAAATAACTGTCCTGGTTTTTGGCAAATTTTTTGCAATCTGTTGTCTCTGCCCACCAGGAGAGACTACAGAAACGCTTCGTTTTTAAGGAGTTACATGGCTGAACAGTACAAACAAGGTGTAAAGTAAATCTAGTGTAAATACGAAGGTAGAGATTACGCGATTAGCCGCTTGTTTTATACTTCAAACGTGAGCCCTGTCCATTCAATCGGGGCGGACAATGAGAGTGACACAAAAACTACATACTACTATTAATGATAGACCATTTTTTAAGTACTGAGATGACCAAAAAGCATTGTTAAAACAGTTATTTCTGGACAGAGGGAGTAATATAGCACCTATGTGTCTTTCTATGTACTTTAGAATATGTAGGGCGTATTGTTCACCTTCTAGTGGTTTTTAGTGGTTTAGCGACATAGGCTCTTGATAAATTAAGTTGCCATGGAGTAGCTGAATTGGGGGAAAATCTGATGGAGTTGTATTGGAGCAGTGATGCTTGCACACAACTGATGAGGCAGTGTTTTTTTGTTGTGTTTTTCAGGTTTGCAAGCAACGTTCAGAATGGGAGTGATCAGCAGGCCATGAGTGCGATTATGCCTTTGAGGACTGTGTCGCCCATTTCTGCAGCAGTGCAGGAAGAGGGCAACGAGAGGTTTCAGTGTTGTGCTGATTGTCTTGCCAAGTTCGAAGAGGAGCGCCGCGTCATTCATGAAAATGAAAGCCTTTCTCTGCAATTAGCCCCAGTCAAGTGGTTCTCCCTGTCGAGTGACGAAGCTACTTCTGGGCCCGGCAATGGACCCGTGAACCAGGTATGCTAATTCTCTTAACCCCCTTTTGTTCCCTTCCTCTTTGCTTCATTAGAGTGCGAGGTTACGCTCCTGCTTTGCGTGTAAAAGACAACTATTTTGGTGAGAGTCTTGCTGCTGTGGGTGTGGATTACGGATGCCAACCCCGTTGCAGAGTCTCTCCTCACAAACTCACACTGAGATACCCCGTATTTTGTTTTTTGAAGCCATAATTCATAAGTGTAGAAAATTCTGTTTATCTATACTAATACTCCCTCTGTCCGGAAATAACTGTCCTAGTTTTTGGCATCTTTCAACTCAACGTTTTTTGCCAAATAAAGCCGTCTCAATACTCGAATAATGATCTATCTTTAATAGTAATACGTAGTTTTTGTGTCGCTCTCATTGTCCGCCCTGTTTAAAGAGGACAAGGCTCATTTTTGAAGTATGACAAAACCACGAAAAAACAAATGTTAAAAACTAGGGCCCATCATTCCAAAGAATGAATTTGTGACATGTGGTTAAAGGAATAGCGACATTCAAAGATTGTCGGATTGTATGGAAAGAAACTATTTGGGGTAGACACTTATAATTAGCTGCTTGTAAGGTTCAATAAGATGAGCACCGTGCGTTTTCTCTTCTTTTTAAAATTGTAACCTGGTTCAATTTTCTTTTCAGGCGAAGAGCCGGTCAGTGGTTCAGCAGCTGGCACAGCTCCAACAGATATGGCAAAAGACGTGCAAGATGCTGCACGGAGAGCCTATGCCTGTGCTCGCCTCACAGCGACTGCAGTCGCCTTTGAGTCGACTGTCAGCTTCATCCCACAGCAAGCCCTGTGGTGAGAAAAACTTCAAACCTCATGAGTTTATGTAAGTGTATATCATGGTGATACTTACTCTCAATTTTGATAGAGACTCTGTATTAAAAGCATGCTAACTCATGAAGTTTTTTTTTGGTTTTCCTGCAGGCCTGGGTTTGGACATGTCCTCTCGGTGGTCAGGGCCACAACTGGGGTCCTCTGTGGTTGACCAGCCGATCCCTGTTTACAGTGGCGCGAGAGACCGAGTGGCCAGCCCGGCGCAGGTGCCGGAGGCGAACTCGGTGGCGAAGCCTTTGGAGGCTCCGGACTCGGGATCACCGAAAGATGGCAGCAGTGTGGCCTCAGCGGATCACGAAGACCCCTACGGCTCCACGGGTACTTCAGTGCAAGACGCATCAATTCACACGAACCTGGCGCTCGGATTGACTGCGAAGCTGAAGCCCCCTCCCAAGTCACTGAATCCCAGTCCCCTCCCGTCGGTGGGCGCAAGTCCTTTGAGCCTGAAGAACAGTGGAAAACCCATATGGCTTCTACAATCTTTGCCTCTGCAGGCTTCGCCTCTGCAGCAACGGCTTGCGAAGAAGACCCCGTTGTCGTGGCAGGCGTCGCCGTTGGCGAAGCGCAGTAGTCAAACCCCGCGCGTATCCAAGTCTCCCAGTCCTCCCCCTCCGAGTGCTCCGTTCAAAGAGTTCACCGTGGACGACAATCTCAAGGGCCTGTACAAGGGCCTCATGCAGCGCGTGCCGTGGCAGGGTGCGGCGGTGGTGGGCATTTCCGCCACCGTGATGAAGTGCAGGTCGGAAATGGGGAACTTCCGCGGCGCGACTGCGAAAACCGACACCTGGCTGCTTCTCCTGGGACCCGACCCCGTTGCCAAGCATGTGATCGCGAAAGCCCTCGCCGAGCTCGTGTTTGGTGGCGAGAGGAGCCTCCTCCACTTAGGCTTTGGAGAAGGCTCGCGCGCTCGCCTGGAAGCTGCCGACAATGGGATGCGCTACCGCGGTCGGACGCCCATCGACAGGCTGGTGGAAGCCGTGAGAATGAAGAAATCCGCCGTGATACTTCTGGAGGATATCGACAAAGCAAACAGTATGATACGGTCGAGTATCGTGCGAGCAATGGAGATCGGCAAGCTTGCGGATTCGAACAGCCGCGAGGTCAGCTTCAGCAACACCATAGTGGTGATGACCACCAGCATTGGCAGCGAGATTTGCGAGCCGAAACCCCAGCCTGGAGCCTTGTCATTCTCAGAGAAGAAACTCCTCGCGTGTGGCGGAAGGGCGAAGGTTTACGGGAAAATCAAAGACTGCAGAAGCGAGAAAGTGATTTTCCAAACTGGAAAGAGCAAGGTGGTTGTGGTGGACAATGGCGAGAAGCTGCAGCGAGAAGAGGCAGCTCATCGTTCCTTGTTATCAGTTCCGTCGTGGGTGCCGAAGAGGAAACCCGAGAACGGCGAGCTTCGTCCAAAGCTCGACGTAAAGCGAACGAAATCCGGCCTGAACCTGGACCTGAACTTGGCAACGGGCGGAGACGCGGAAGAGTGCGACTCGGAGGAGGCCAAGCTGCAGAAAGTGTTGGCCGAGGCGCGCTATGCTTTGTCGGACAAGTTCTGCGCCTTGCCGGATTACGCGGTCGGATTTGAAGCGTATGATTTCAACGTGCTTGCCCTGGAGGTTCTGAACAAGCTCGGCAATTCGTTCGCGTCGTATTACGCTCCGCACGAGGTGAGCTTGGAGATCGACCTTCGCCTCCTGGAGAATCTGATCTCCAGTGTGTGGAAGATGCCGGGCGGCCGCCCCGCGTTCCACGCGTGGCTGGAGGACGTGTTTGCCAAGAGCATTGCTGAGGCTCGCAGCAGCATCACTGGCGGCTCCGTCGTGGAGCTCGTCCTGGCCGAAGACAAAGAACCCGAGAGAGAAGATTTCGCGGCGCTGCCCCACGAGATTGTCTTCAGCTCATCAGCAATTGCGTAGCACCACGTGAAGGATGCCTTTGAGGGAGTAGCCCTGCCTGCACAGCGTCTCTGGCTCCATTTTGGCTGTGTAGCACTAGGTGCTTTTGTTTATCTACACTTTACTTTTTTTTAACGGTGGTAATTTGGGTCTAAGGGAAGTCACAGGCTCTAGGTCCCTCACTAGCGGTGTCGAGCTGCTGGAGCTAAGTGTTGGGATCGGCTGTGACACAATCAATGGTTCAGAAATTCTCCTGGGGCCTCACTTTTTTTCACTCACTAAGCTTTTTCTTAAGGAGAATTTCTGGCTGAGGTTTGGCTCCTTGAAGAATCCTCGGCTGTATATTTGATAACACTGGTTCATGGCTGTCATTCACTTGTACTTGAAGGACATGCTTTAGCTGTCTGCCTTAATGGAGAAAAATTAAGGTGCAATCTCCATGTCGGTTTGCTGATAGCTTGATGATTTATTTGGAGCCTTGTAGTGAGAGTGCGAACTCGTGGAGTGAGTTTTGCACAGCAGTTTAATTTTGTGCTTTGCACATGGCTGCATATTTTCAACATGGATCCCTCACATTCACATTGAGTGAGGTTGTGCATATCTTCTTATGGTGTTTGAAAGCCTTGGATTTTGTGCTTTTTTTTTTATCTTGCATTGATCTGAAAGTCCACTTGTGGTGTCAATGCCTGCCTGTTCAGTGTAGAGAAAAAAGTATAGTCCTTTTGCGAGGCTATTGTGAAATTGATGAATCAGAGTTTTGTTGAATAACTTTTTGAATCTGAATCAGAGTTTTGTTCTAAGATGAAAATGCCATTTGCAATGGCATTATGTTTGATGATGACAATCAAGGCCTAGTTGCTCAAAATTTATTCACTGGTTAGTGAATTATTTTTTCGAATTACATGATTTTAGTGAATTACATTGCTACTCAGTGACTATAAATTCTAACATGCAAATTCTATTTGATAACCATGACGGGAACCATGATCGAGAGTGCCATTACCTACTCCATAATTTGAGTGTCTCTTGAGATTAGCAATCTATGGTTGGTGGAGAGTCAAGGTACACTGCAGTTGCTAAAACTTGCATGATCGTTGTGTCAAAGATGTAAAGAATGGTGAGTACTGAATTTGATTGCACTAATCTCATCTGTTGTGAAGGTGAGAGATGACCTAAAGAGAATAACACAGGGAACCCTCACAGTTGGACCCCGGGGGCCAAACTTGGGGTGGGGTGTAAAAATGAGGAAGTTTACCCCAGGGCAATTTTTTTGTCCCCATGCCGGTCAAAAACACCATGGTTTTATCTTGGTAAATGATGTTTTACGCCAATAAAGGTTCCAGAAAGGGAGTCAAAGTTTGACCCCCAACTCCTAATCTACACTTTTGGACACAATGCTAAATGGAGTAAAAAATGAGGCCAAACCATTCACTTTTTACCCCGGCAAAAATGTTTGGGACCCTGTGAGCCCATGCCCCCCATCTCGATCATTGTTAGCAAACTCCTAAGTACTGTTAAGGTCTGAAATGGAGAAGGTTTAAGTACCTCCCAAATCAAAGTTCTTGCACTAGTAGGAAACGTGTTGTTTTTCACTAACTATAAATGAAAAAGGAATGAAACCGCACTAGGCACATAGGTTGTGTTAGTATTGATGACTAGTTTTGGTCACAAGAAGATAAAAACATAGGCATTATATTCCGCCACTGTTCACTGTACCCAGAGTAGGGAATGAAAAACGACAGGTCTACTACTAGTGTTGAGATTGTATAATTAGCATTTCTTCTGGTGCATGTTATTTGCTTCTTGGGGTTTGCAAAGCATCGAATCATCTCATCTCTGAGGCAAGATTTGCATCTCATAACGCCCCTGCTCCACGCTAAGCATTCTCCATCCTCATCTCACCTAAATGATTGTTAGGATTATGCAATACTTAAGGAACATAATTGTCTCCAACACAAACTAATTGAGAAATACTAGATGTAGTGGAGAACTGATTGTTAAGCTCTCCAAGAAATCCGGCTCGTTCAAATCGATGGCGGTAAAATCGCGTCACAGCATCAGGGAGGGTGTAATTATGTTGTGCATCGTTACAAACATGTAACAATGCAGTGCACCATTACATCACGGGTTTAATGCCAGGTTAAGCGTTGTAGTCTTGGGCGTAACCCGATATTACCTGCCCTCGCCCTCGGGCTAACACCCTGCAGGTAATATCGGGTTACACCCTTGACCAAATTGCTATCCGATCATTTCATGAACCTCCACAACCATCATTCACACGTTAATATATGCTAAAAACATAATTTATGATCTCGAGATTTACAAAAATAGAGTGCATGCAGTTACAAAATATCGTAAACAGGCTACTAACCGTGCACATTTGATTTTGGTTTTGTTTTTACGAGGTGAATACCACATTTTTCTAATTTTGATATTTGAATTCAACTAATGGCTCATTAATATTAATGTTGAAAAGTCATGACCTTTTCATACTTGTTTATATAGTTGTATTGGGCACTAGGAATTAACTACCTCAACCACTTATCGTGCATAACCAATGTTCATTTAACTTTTACTAGAAGCGTTACAAAAGAAGCTCATTTTTGGCAGGCACGACTATTGGCTTTTAAGCCTCATTTCTGTTTTTTCTCAACCTTATTCTCTGTTGAGCATTCTTTCTTTTTCTTTCTTCTTTAGTTCTGCTACCTTCTGTTTTTCAAACTGCTTCCGGATTTTTCCGACTTTTATTTGAGGCGTCACAGACCAATAAAGTGCACAGTCAGTAACTGTGAGCGATAAGTGGCCTATATACGATAGTCTACATGTTAAAACTTCATTATTAAAATAGCGCCCAACCAATTCCACGGGTTTTTCGGACAGTTTTCAAAATCAAACATATGCTTAGGGCATGGCCACCCATGCCCTTAGAGAGTCTCTCACACTTCATAAGTAGATGAAATGTGCCAAGGGCCCTTTCAAAATGCCTCTTGACCCTCAATCCTAGCATGTTAGAAATTGGGCCTTCAAATCATTATTTAGTTGACTATACCCTCACCTTCCACTTGTCCATTGACTATTTGATGCGCACTTTTGATATGTGAGAGGCGTGCAAAGGTGGAGGAGTGTGAGTGCAAGGGACCTTCAAATAAGATGAATAATTTCAGAGAGTTAGTCCTAGCGTGCATGGGTGGGAATGCTCTTAGACTCACAAACCGAGAGTGGAGACTGTGCAAATATAAGAAAGAAACAAGTTTGAATCTCACTACAACACCAATCCAATGCCTGCCGGCCTCAAGGCTTGTGTTCAGAAATAGAAAATATCCAATGGAGGCCCACACATTAGACACAATCGAATGCAACTCTCCTGAACTGCCACGAAATGATTCTCGATCGGAACCAAACGATGAATACATCCAAATCTGCAGACGAAAATGACTCTGAGCTGCTCCGACAATGTGATCGCTCCTTCTCCACTGTAGTCACTTGCACAGAGTCAAAATTATTGCACCAAAAGTCTACGAAAACAGAGACATATTCCGTTACTGCTCACCGTGTGGACTGAGTCAGTTGGAGGCTCCCAAACCCCAGCAAGCAAGCACTAACTTAGCGCCCCACTCCTTCACGAGGGTTTGCACATCCAACCACGCATTTACACTCTTACGTTCTCTTGCTTGCTTGTTTCTCCGGCCAGTTGCCATTGATTCTCTGAAGCTGCTCATGATATTGATCACTTGTTAGCGGATTCCTTACAGGTAAGCTTGTTCGCTTCTTCATCCTGTTATCGTTAAACGTCGAGCATATTGCTCCTCTCTAGATCTGTCCTTAAATGTTCAATGGTTTACAAACTTTGGTATGTTGTAAGTAGTGCAAGATAAAATAGTTGTTTCAGATTGTGCATGCGGCTTTTTTTTTTTTTTTCTCTTCTTGTGATAGTGATGGTTTTGTGCTTTCTGTTCCTAATCATGTTTTCGGTGAGCAAATCCGTGCCTTACCGTTCTAGCACCTCTACTTTGTTTTACAGAGTGACTGGCAAAGTGGCCAAGTTGAAACGGTGAAGCTCTCCTCCAATAGCGATGGCAAGCACAAGTGGATGCTCGCACCAACTCAAAGATTTCTCGCTGTTTGATACTTGTTGTATAATGGGTCATTCAAGTAAGAAGTCAGATTTTGCCTCTGCGACACGTGCAAGTGAAGCTGACCAATCGACAATTTATTTCTCAATAGTGGAGGAGCAGATCGAGCGGTCCAAGGCTCACTGGAGCACGTTGACTGATCACTCGGGTGACACGGATGAAGAGGAAGTGGACTTTGAAGTAAGCAATGAGCAAGAGTTCCAGACTTTGCAGAGGCATCCCACTTGGGGTACTTTCTTTTGGAACTTCACTGGTGATGGGAAATCTACAGGCTTTGGTGGTGTTAAATTTGACTTGGTGGTGGGGAAGAAATTTGCAGAGGGTGGTCAAGCTGAGCTTTATGAAGCTGAGATCAACTTGATTGATCCAAACGTTGCAGAGCATGATCGGAGTTATGGACTTGAGTTTGTGCTAAAGGTCTTTAAGAAAGGTACTCTCTTAAAAGATGTAAAGTCCCAGTTGCCCTTAAAGGATTATCCAAAGTTAATTGGAAATGCAAGGTCTCCCACACCTAAGATGTACTTGCCAGTTGTTTCTCGGATAAGTTGCGGACTCTTGTTGAAAAGTGGGAGGTTTGCATTTCTTATGTTAAAGCAAGATCTTGATTTGCGTACTCTCATTGAGCGCAACATGAAATTGGGAAGTAGTAAAGACTGTGGACCTTTTTCAAAAGAGGATGCTGAATACATAATGTATAGTGTTGCTTTGGGTGTGGACTGGCTGCACAATTGTGACATTGTTCACAGAGACATGAAGGCATCAAATGTCCTTGTATATGAGTATATGCGTGAGTATCCAAAATGGCATACTTATGTGGCAGACTTTGAATGCTCTATTGGAGTTGTAGGCACCAATTTCTTTAGGGCGCCGGAGATATTACAAGCGTGCAAAGAGAAGAAAGTAAATGAAAAGCCCGAGGTGTTTTCAAGAACAGCAGATGTTTATAGCTTCGGAATGACTTGTTATGAAATCTTAACAGGGAAGCTTCCGTTTGAAGATCATTCATTAAGTTCTTCTTTATTGATTGATCTTGTGATCAATCAACACCTTCGCCCTGAGGTACCTACATATGTTGAAGATTGGAGACGTGAACTCTTGAATAAATGTTGGCAATTTGATCCTACAGCAAGACCTACAATTAGAGAAGTATTGAATGTATTTTCAACTAATTCACAAATAGTTAGAAAAAGAGAAGTTGAGTTAAAGAAGAAATATGGTGAAAATTTTACAAGTCCGTACGACATTGAAGTTTTGAAGTATTGAAAATGTTTTATATATTGAGATGTTTGAATGATTATAGATTTGCGTATCTTGTATTTTGAATATATATTAAAGTTTTTTTCTTCTTGCAATCAAAGCAACATATATAATTCATTTTTAATGTAAAAATGATCTTTTTGATGGTTGGTGTTACCAAATTCAAATATATCAAATTTTGTATCTTTGCGTTAATTTTATTGGATTTTTTTTTTTCTTATGTTAGATATTTTTGAACAGATCTTATTGTAAAAAGTATAAGGGAGTTAATTGTATTGATTAGATGTAAAGGTTCTATTAGACATTTAGAATAAGTGCAAAAACAAATTTATTTTGTTTTATTTTAAATTTGCATTAGTGAAATGAGATCTGAAAGATGAGGACTTCTATGATTTGGCTTCTTGCATTGTATTGTACAGTACAGTCTGAGGCAATATGTCTTGCAACCCCACTTTCAAACCTCACACTAAAACATTTATCACACTCACTACAACGGTTTGTTGACCATGAAATTTTGCATGTACCACCGCTTGAACATAAAGCATTTTTGGGCCAAATTTGGTACATTACAAATGAACGGTTTATGAAATACTGCTAATTTGCTAACTTTTAGGCCTCTGTTAAAAAAAATCATATATGTACTCAATAGCTGCGATGGATCCAAATTTTTGGTAGAAGATAGAAGTCGCAATGAGGAACAATATGGTGTTATAAAAAATAATAGTATTCTTAGGTATTTTTGTGTCTAGTTGCAATTCAATTTTTTTTAAAAGAAGGCTAAATTTTAGTTTAATTATACAATAAAGTAATTTTCTACTTTTCTCACTTTTTTGTAACACCATGTTGTCATAGTAAGGAATAACTTGGTGTCACAAAAAGATGAGAAAAAAGGTCATTTTCTTTATTTTGTAATCAAACTAAAATTTGGAATCATTATTAAAATTTTGAATTGCATGTGGACAAAAAAAAAACTAGGAATACCATTATTTTTTATCGCACTATATTGTTCCTCAGTGTGAGTTCTACTTTCTACCAAAAATTTGAATCCATGGCAGCTATTGGGTACTATATATGATTTCTTTTTAACAGAGGCCTCAAAAGTTAACAAATTAGCATTATTTCATAAACCGATCATTTTTAATGTACCAAATTTGGCCCAAAAATGCTTTATGTTCAAGCGATGGTACATGCAAAATTTCATGGTCAACAAACCGTTGTAGTGAGTGTGATAAATGTTTTAGTGTGAGGTTTGAAAGTGGGGTTGCAAGACATATTGCTTGGGACTGTACATTCATTTAACCCCTAAAGGTCCCTAGCTTTTTTGGGCTTAAAATCATCTTTGCTTTTGATGTGTTATAAGTCTAATTTTTAGTGAAGTATAAAAATCTCAACCGTACAATCTTGTAACATACATGTTGTAGATCATGTGGATCAATTTTGGGGTCATTTGGCCATATAGATTGCAAGATCATTGTGTTTTAGTGCTAAAAAAGGATGCTGAAATTTTTCTAGCAACACAGTTAGAAGTGAAATTCGTTTTCAAAATTACTCAAATGAAAAAACTTTCAACTACAAAGTAGTTCAAAATCAACATATAAACACATTCTTACCAAAAAATCCTCATGAAATTTTTTTATGTGCCCTAAATTGGCCTTGCAATGTCAAAAAGTAGCCCGAAAAGTGACCCATTTGAACCAAAAAGCAAAAAGTGTCCAAACTAGACCCATGCTCTAAAATGACTCCCAAACATTCATAACAAACATGGATTGACCTGAAAATTTTACCACGATAACTAGACTTCAAGGGAAATTCAACCCAACAAGTTTTATTGAAAACGGACATGGGATGAAGGAGATACAAGCCCCCAAAGTTGCTGCCATCAAAATTCACAGAACTGTCCAAAAAATAAGATACCAACTTTCAAATGATCACCAAGAATTCAATTCATCTCAAATTGCTTTGAAATTTTTACCACACATTTCATACATCATGCGGGGAGTTTTTGCAATTTTTTTGCAAAATCAAACACGTTGTGAAAAAGTTACAGCTCTTCAAAGTTGAATGTCCCTAAAATACTCCAAAGTACCCCTTCTCATAAAAAGACAAATAGTTTTTAATCTAAAACCTTTTTGATCGATTCAACCATAGGATATTTCAACCAACTTAAATTTATAACAACCTACAAATTTTCAACATTTTAGGGTTCTTCAATAGTAATATTATAAACTTCAAAGTTGATTGCATTTTTTTTTGGTTTGCTGTTCAAGTTTCAAACTATGTGAAAATGCCCAACATGCAAAATTTAGTCTCAAATTTGGTAAAGTAAATTTGGCAATTGTGTATATGGGGGTGTTAGCTCATTGTGTGCAGAAATTCAGATGTATAACTTATTGTGTGAAATTTTTCAGGAGCTACCCGCAGTTAGGTTTTTCACCTTTGCATGATTGTATCTTTTGATTTATACATCACCTACGTATACGCAAATTAACCTCCCATCTTCGTTAGAAAGAGTAGAATCACTACAAAAAATCTCGAAAATTGAGGATCAATACTCATTCCACACTGAGCTGACCGAACTTGGGAAATCAACGTTGGTCTTTTAGAGGTTAAATGACTTTGAAGTCTCATTAAAATTTAAAAAGATATGAAGTATTAAATTTAGTTGAAATGTTGACACATCACTCTTTGGTGCAACAAAAATTTATAATGCCAAAGACAATTCAGCTTAGAAACAATTCGTTATACAAGCTTGCTATATCAGTTAAAATGGCAATTGTGAACATTATACAATCGAGTGACCTACACAATCAAGAGACTATTAGAGGATATAATATCTCATTCGTTATAGCCTTACATCTAAAGGTTAAAATAAAATTCTATGATCAATAAATAAACTCAAAAGAAAACATTGGAGTGAAAATTGGAACTTCTAATTCATTGGAGTCGTTACTTATTAAGGTATCCAAATCAAATTCCGACACTTTAACCCCTAAACGTACCAAGGTGTCCCTAGAATTGACAATTTGAGAAAAATCATGATAAACTACTATTTAGAAGAATATTTTGGAATTGATATACAAATGAAAGTTCTAGATTTTGAATTTTAGATTCCATCTGTACGATTCGATTCACTAATAATATCACCAATATTTAATTATAATATTTGAAAGTTAAAATTAAAAAATTCCTTCTAAATTTGATTACAAAAAAAATATTAATATTTTTGAGTGAAATTTGTTGGAATGAATTTGAAATGAGATACTCTTAAACGTGGTGATTCTTTGAAATTTTTGTGTTTCTTAAATCTATGACCTCATTTTTGCAAGGCCACTTTTGAACTACAGTAAATGCAATTTTGGCTTGGTCAACGACTTGACATACTTCTACATTTGTAATTTTAGAAAAATGTGTAATCAAGAATGACTAAATCCAACCGTTAGATAGGTCAACAACTGGATGAAGAATCTCCAAAAAATTGAATGACTTTCATTCAAGCATTGATGAGAACGTGAGAAGGGTTTGAATCTGGTAGTCGTTCACTTTCTAAACGCTCTAACATTTGGGACTTAAACATTGCTCATAGATCCTATTATGAAATAGATCAAGTTCTTAAAATTTTAAAAACCAATTGAGCTTGTAAAAAGTAAAATTTGGAGGTCTTTGTATTCAAATTCCTTATGTCTAATTTAAACGGGATCCTTTTAACCCTTTAGTGTCCACGGTAATTTTGAAAAAACCACAGATTTTTGGGTGATGTTTTTTTAAAACTTTCTTTGTTGAAATTAGGGATACCATTAATAGTATTCAATCATATAAATGTAAGCATGGCTTAATGAAACAAGTTTCAGTTAAATCTTGGTAAGATCGGACCATTGGATTAGAAGATTATAGTATGTCTTTGAACCGTATAATGTACAGTGAGAAACATTTCAAGACTGCCAACTTTGAAAGCCTCCCGAGAGCTCAAAACTTGGTATTTTCCCACAAATGTTTTAACAAAGCATTATCTTTAAGTTAATTATATGCATATCAAATTTCAAGGCCGAAAGATGCACCGACAAAACGTTATTCAAAATCTACCAACATTGGTAGCTGTGGAAATGTTTTCACTGCTGCCAACTTTGACAGCCTCCCAAAGTTTGAATTAATTTTTTTTTGCCATGAAATTTTTGAAACAAAAACCTCTTTATGGTAATAACATATGGTAAAAATTTCAAGGCCAAAACATTAATACAAAAAATGATATTAACAATCTACCAACATGTGTAGTTGTGGGAAACAATGAGGAAAACCATTTCATTGCTACCAACTTTGACACCCTCCCAACGGTTGAGAAATTGTCTATTCACCATGAAATTTTGGCATCATCTTGGCATCATCCTGCCATCATCCTGCTTCACAAAAAAATCTCACATACGATCATTCTGCCTCACAAAAAAAAGTCACATACCATCATCATGCCTCACAAAAAAAATCTCACATACCATTATCCTGCCTCACAAAAAGAAACTCACAAACCATCATCCTGCCATCATCCTGCCTCACAGCCTCATTTACTGAGGAAAAAGCCTCACTCACAGCCTCACTCAGAGCCTCACTCACTCATATACTGAGTAAACAAAAGCTTCTTCATGCATGTATGGTCTCCAATTTTTAAACAAGTGGAGTCTTTGAGATGTGACAAGTGCACACAACTAAATTTGGCTATCCTTGATTTTTTTGAGAAGCGTTTATGATAAGAGGTTGCATCATCTAGAGAATTTCAATTTAGAAGCATGATTATCTGACATACTTCAACAACTTCAATGTGTTTAATAAAAAGTATCTCACAACTACACACGTTGGTAGATTGTAAATAATTTTTTTTGTATAAATATTTTGACCTTGAAATTTGGCATGAATGTTTTTATCATAAAGAGCATGTTGTGCCAAAAATTTCATGGTAAATAGACAATTTCTCAACCGTTGGGAGGGTGTCAAAGTTGGTAGCAATGAAATGATTTTCCCCCATTGTTTCCCACAACTACACATGTTGGTAGATTGTTGATATCATTTTTTGTATTAATGTTTTGGCCTTGAAAGTTTTACCATATGTTATTAACATAAAGAGGTTTTTGTTCCAAGAATTTCATGGCAAAAAAAAAAAATTCAATCTTTGAGAGGCTGTCAAAGTTGGCAGCAGTGAAAAACTTTCCACAACAGCTACCAATGTTGGTAGATTTTGAATAACGTTTTTTTGGTGAATCTTTTGGCCTTGAAATTTGGCATGAATGTTGTTATCATAAAGATCATGCTGTGCCAAAACTTTCATGGTGAACAGACAATTTCTCAACCGTTGGGAGGGTGTCAAAGTTGGTAGCAATGAAATGGTTTTCCCCCATTTTTTCCCACAACTACACATGTTGGTAGATTGTTAATATCTTTTTTTGTATTAATTTTTTGACCTTGAAATTTTTACCATATGTTATTACCATAAAGAGGTTTTTGTTTCAAAAATTTCATGGCAAAAAAAAATTAATTCAAACTTTGGGAGGCTGTCAAAGTTGGCAGCAGTGAAAACATTTCCACAGCTACCAATGTTGGTAGATTTTGAATAACGTTTTGTCGGTGCATCTTTTGGCCTTGAAATTTGATATGCATATAATTAACTTAAAGATAATGCTTTGTTAAAACTTTCGTGGGAGAATACTAATTTTTGAGCTCTCGGGAGGCTTTCAAAGTTGGCAGTCTTGAAATGTTTCTCACTGCGATTTCGAAAACGACATTTTGATTGGTAGCCCACTGTACATTCAAAAATGAGATTTTGGGGGTGTATGACTTCAAAGTTAAAAAGAATTTGTATTAAATTTTCAAAAATGAAAGTGAAGATGTTCAACAATGACCTGTGCCAACACCTCTCCATTGCAATCTTTCATGCCAAGAACAGACTCATACATAATTATTGTGAATTTTATAAGTGAGAGTGACTTATCTGTGTATGGATTAGGAAAAAGTTTATACGTTAAAATAAGAAAGGAGCTGGTACATTGATCAAGATCGGACTACATACACTAATAGAACATGATCGTAAGAACACAATCTCAAAAAAGAATACAAGATAAAAAAATTTCAAACACAAAAAATACCACAAAGTACATGTGTTGTATTTGTAAGTATTTGCTGTCTTTTGAGGTATTTGCAATATTTTGATGTTTTGTACATAGGTATTTGATAGTTGAGAAAGCCAGATTCCAAACTTTCTTTTTGCATCATTTGCATAATCAAAAGTTACACTTTTGAACTTCAGACATTGGACTGAGATAGTTCACGGATGTTACAACATTTCATTTTCTAATGATCTAGTGACCTGATTACCTAGGCACTAAAGGGTTAAGACTCTCCAAGAATGTTACATTGGACAAATTATTCCAAGAAACGTTGAAAGACAAATTAAATATATATTCCAAGTGTTGTTCTCACATCCATTTGGAATAGAATGCTCCAAACGCCATGGTGAGCAAGGTGGACACCAAAGGCACTTTTTTCCTTTGTGAAGGTGCTTGAGCTCAATGCTTTTGAAACGGAGAAAAAGAAGTGAAGTCTGCTCTATCGCAAATCAATGGTGCATATCTCAAGTGTGAAGTTTCAATGCAAAAATCTTGTCAAATTTGGATTTGGAAGCTGTTCTCTAGTAGAGGCTACGAAGATTTCCATGGTTTTCAAGCTTAAACCCTAAACCTTGGTGATGCTAGACTAGAACATATTCAACGTTTGCAACATTCATGCCATTACAAGCAGAGGCGTCGTTTCTCACTCTGGAGGATCATGGTCATTGTCGCTTTTCACTGTATGCGCTTGTCCTACGTGACAAATCGCACTCACCAAATCCAACCAAAAAATTGATGAGTGCTAAGTGGTGCCATTTGACTCACAAGAGAGTGGAAAGCCATGCCTTCTCTTTGTAGTGTGCGGGACAATTGTGCGTGTGCTTGAATTAGTTACAAGTAGGGATTGAGATCACAAGGTGGGTGTGATGGGTTGGTCTTCTTCGCACACAAGTAGCAAACCTGTCGTTTTTCATTCCTCATTTCATGGGAACACTGAATAGCACCGGAATATTATACTTACGTTTCTGTCTTCTTGTGACCAAAACTACTCATCAACACTAACATTGCCCATGTGCCTGGCGCTGTTTCATTCTTTTTCATTTATAGTAAGTGAAAAACGACACATTTCCTTCTAGTGGCAGCCGCACATTTCATTCACAACAAGAGCATCAATCTTTGCTAGAATAATGGTGTTATTAGCAGGACAAGGTGTTATTGTCCTCAAGCACTATGCGAGCGCCATTGCCACGTTTTTTAATGCTATGAATGGCTATTAATAGCAAGCGCATGCTGTGGATTTCTTCCAAGTGAGCACTCACCATCCGCTCTTCTCTTTCGAAACTAGGTTTTAAAGTAAATGGTCGTCAATTCTTGTCACATTCGTGAATCTTAGTTTTTTTTGTTGATTTGTGAGAGAACATCTTTTCATAAGGTGAGGAAGATGGCTGTCGTGAGAACCTGAGCAACGTCATTAGACATTCATTATTAGACATTTTACTCTCTTTATGAAAGTCTAAAGCTAATGTATGATAGATGCAACACTAATAGGAAATGTGTTGTTTTTCACTTACTATAAATGAAAAAGGCATGAAACCGCGTTAGGCACATGGGCTGTGTCAATGCTAGTGAGTGGTTTTCGTCACAAGAAAACAAAAATGTAAGCATAATATTCAGCCACTATTCACTCTTTCCTTGAAATGGTGAATGAGAAACAACAAATCTTTCACTAGTGCAGTTTCATGCCATATTTGGCATATACATGTATATGTATATGTATACACCAAATTGAACCTTGAGTTTCCACACACAAGTTCTCAATTGTGGAGGATAAAGGCATTACTTGTCTAACGAGCATTTCTTCCTGCACATGTTATTTGCGGCTTCCATGTGTTTTGCAAGGCATGGAATCATTTCATCTCTAAGCCAAAATTTGCGTCACTTTATACCCTTGTTCCTCGCCAAGCATCCTTCGTCTTCATCTCACATAAATGATTGCGTGGATTATGCAATAAGGAACATCATTGTCTTCAACAAAAAATAATTGGGAAGTACTAGATGTAGTGGGGAACCGATCCCACTTGCTATCTGATCATTTTATGAGAGATTATTATCAATGCATTGCAGAGTTAGACATTTCGCTTTAGGCAAGGTCCATATACACATTGGCTATCAATGGACGGCTCGTGTACGCCATGTATAATTTGCTAGGATCTTCAAGGACTTCAGTGCACATCGTTTGCAATCATGTGGGCAAGAGCTTCCATGAAATCCCAACACTAGTAGGAAATGTGTTGTTTTTCACTTACTAAAAATGAAAAAGGAATGAAATTGCGCCAAGCACATGGGTTGCATTGATGCTGGTGAGTGGTTTTGGTCACAAGAAGACAAAAATCTAGGCGCAATATTTTGTGATTGTTCACTGTTTCTACAAAGTGGGGAATGAAAAACGACAGTTCTGCTACTAGTGCAGTACCCCAATTTCCTTGCACATACAGAAATGACATGGTGGTCATGTTAGTGGACAATGTGACCCAAATCTACCAAATTGCAACCATGAAATAGGATCACAACGATGCCCAATCACAAAGAGAGCAAGAGAAATGCATCTCTGCATAATTTTTAGTTTTGGAAAATTTTGTTTTGGCAGATTTTGTATTATGAGAATATTTTTCAAGAGTCTTTTCTCATCGTACCGAAAACCCCTATTTCCCTATTTCTAGAATTATTTTCCCTGCTCTTGGGGTATGGTAACTTCACTTTTATTGAGAATCATGAGTTGTGCACCAAGTTGTGTGCCTGACTAAGTTATTGGGTGTTGAGTTGAGTGCAAGGCCGGGGGTGCACTCTACATTATGTTTGAGAATCATTTGAGTTCAAGGCCCCCTCTAAAACCCCATGTATACAAGGGTTTATATGTCTAAAAATCTTTGTACACAGATCTATTATGTCCTAAATATATGTTTAATATAAGTATATGTCAATATTTTCAGCTCTAAATATGTCCATTGTATGTATACTTTGTACGGCAATGTTCAAATTGATACCCCTTATGTGCACTCATGTATACTTTCACAAATTAAACAAGTCCATTCCCTGAACAATAGTCTTTTACAAGTCTTACGACCTAATCAGCTCCAACATCAACAATATCTCTAGCTCCAGAATCTGCAACCATAGAAGAACCAACAGAGGGTGTCCACTGTTAT
Source organism: Pohlia nutans (assembly GCA_022496805.1). Taxonomy (NCBI): domain Eukaryota; kingdom Viridiplantae; phylum Streptophyta; class Bryopsida; order Bryales; family Mniaceae; genus Pohlia; species Pohlia nutans. Next base: position 11,097,919 of record CM040091.1, on the reverse strand, counting down.
GCTTATTGATGTGCCGACTCGGTAGAATGGCATGCTTTTAACGCTTGACAACGTGCATACCGTAGTACCATAGCAGGTTCGTCCTAAAATAATTCTAAAAATAAAAAACGTAAAAATTAGAAAATTCTGAAGACAGAAAAACGAAAATAGAATAAATTAGTTTTTGAAATATTTTGTTATTTCTAAGCTATTTAAGGTCATTGTTACTGATTTTTTGCTAAAAAACGAAAATAGAGAAATTCAGTTTTCCAGAGACGAACCTTATTTTTTCAAAAGAAATAAATATTCGTTCGCCAGGTGGCGAACCTACTATGGTGTTACGGTATTCCGGCGAATTTTGCCACATGCGCGGCTACAGGTCTCGCCCTGCTGGGCTCAACCTACAGCCGCTTGCATGCCGGTTTATGCTCGCTCTCTGGTACGGAAGATGGACCACATTACTAAATAGATTGTAGTAGCTGGAAACCTAGAAACCTTGATTCCTAAATGGTATCCATAGATTCAAAAATCATCAAACCACTACTTGCTTCGTACCTCCGGACTCCGGTGAAGCTTCTTGGCGTTCATGAATACCCTGACCGAGCACACTGCTGATGGGAGCCTCTGAATGATAGGACTACAGTACATGGACAATCCATACAATCGCTCCATCACTTGTTCTAAAGCCAACAATGCTAATCTGCTTAATTCATGTATAGAATGCCATATTTGTTTAACCCCTAAACGTACCAATCCTTTGTACAGAAGTAGATTCTAACAGGTCTCAAAAGTAGATATTAGCATGGCTCAGATGTAGATGAGGTGCACATGAGGAGACCATTGCAAGCATAAAATCTACCCAACAAATTAGACATACTTGTAGTTGGAGGCCTCTCCAATATTATCAACAACTCCCCAGCACAAGAGATTTATTGTAATTGGTAAAGAATTTAATAGGCTTTCAAAGGTGAATTGGATGAAAATCATCCGAGGTTGTAAGAGAAAGTTACAAGGTTTTGAATCTGTTTGTGATCCAGTTTTTGGACGCTGGGACATTTAGGGGTTAATTGGGAATTTCCGTCATATTGGGACTCTTTGAAATCTACAGAATGTATAGATTTCTCCATTAAATCTATGTCAGTTGGAGATTTCAAAGAGTCCCAATATGGCGGAAATTCCCAATTAAACGAATATAGCGATATAGGTGAATGAACATGTTGGGCACCGGAGTACCATATGTGATATACTATCCACCTGTTCTCGAGAAAGAGATAACTCAAACGCTGTTCACAGAGAACCTTGTCTAATCCACTGGGTAGTAAACATTACTGCCAAACTGTTGTTTAGAGCAAGTTTTACTAGTGGGGGAATGGTCCGATGTGGGTACCACTTTTACGCGTTTCACATAGTGTGACTTATGTCTAACTCATTTTATGTGTGTTAGAAACTCCATCTTTAATTAACACCATTTATATAGTTGCAGCCGTGGTGTCTATAACACGCTCTAATTTTTTGTAATTTTGCAATGGTTTTTCTTTACCAAAAATACATTTCTCGAAAATCGCACTATTTTTGGAAGGGGTACCTATATCACGCCATCACCTAGTGGTTGTTCACTTTAGCAAGCGATTACCAAGAATTTACCATTATTCATGTACCCATTACTACCTAGTAATATGGTCAGGGTTCTTTGTGGTTTGTACAAACTCTTTCAAGGAATCCGGCCATTCCACAAGATACAACACTCGTGAGAAGGAAGGAAACATCTGTCTATGCACTAATAGCAAACCTGTCGTTTTTCATTCCTCATTTCGTGGGAAAAGTGTATAGTACCAGAATATTATACTTACGTTTCTGGGTGATGGCCTGATATGGATACCCCCTCCAAAAATAGTGTGGTTTTTGAGAAATATCTTTTTGCTAAAAAAAACATTGAAAATTTACAAAAATTAAAAGGTGTTATAGGCACCATGGATGCAACTATGTACATGGTGTTAAAAATGAAATTTTTAGCAATCATAAAATGAGTTAGACATAAGTCGCACTATGTGAGACATGTAAAAGTGTTACCCATATTAGGCCATTCCCCTTCTGTCTTCTTGCGACCAAAACTACTCATCAGCACTAATACAGCCCATGTGCTTGGCGCCGTTTCATTTCTTTTTCATTTATAGTAAGTGAAAAAGGACACATTTCCTTCTAGTGATGTGAATGTAAAAGAGCAGGTTGTAAGATTTTTAGACTTGTACAACACTTGCAAATTCAAGCGCGCACACACCTGTCTCGCATGAATATTGCAAAGCTTCATACAATCCTAATTAATCTGGCATCACCAGGGTTTAAGCTTGAAAACCATGGAAATCTTTGTAGCCTTAACTAGAGAAAAGCTTCCAAATCCAAATTTGACAAGATTTCTGCATTCAAACTTCATAATGCAGATTTGCAGCATTGATTTGCAATAGAGCAGACATCACCTTCTTTCCCTGCGCTCGATGTAGATTCCATGGAGGAGTTTCAAAGGCATTGAGCTCAAGGTCGTAGACAAAGGTGTTGGAGCATTCTATTCGAAAGGGATGTGACAATAGCACTTTGTATATACATTCAATTTGTCTTTGAATGTTTTTTTGGAATAATTTGTCCATTGTAACATTCTTAGAGTCTTGAGAAGTTGAGAGAGTCCCGTTTGAATGAGATATCAAAAATTAGAAAGCAGAGACCTCTCATTTTTACTTTTTACAAACTCAAATGGTTCCAAGAATTTTAATAACTTGACCACTTTTAGAATAGGACCCTATATGCAATGTTCAAAGTGTATGATTTAGATTTCAATACCTTAATGGATTGACTCTAATGAATCGGAAGTTCCAATTTTCATTCCAATGTTTTTTTAAAAGTTTTTTTTCGCAATTATAGAATTTAAATTTTTATCAACCTTTGTATGTAAAGCTATGACCGTTGAGGTATTATATCTTCTAACTGTCTCTTCATTGTGTAAGTCACTCAATCATATAGTATTCACAATTGGCATTTTAACGAATATAGCAAGTTTGTATAGCAAATTATTTCTTTGGATTGTTTTTGCCACTATAAAGTTTTGTTGCATCTAAGAGCGACATATCAACATTTCAACTAAATCTAAAACTGTGTACCTTGTTCAATACCGGTGAAATTTTCAAAGTCAGCTAAGCATTTTACAATTGATTTGATACTACCATTGCAATCCTATACCTTGCACTTTTAAAATAGGCTTGTTTACCACAAGTTCCAAAAGTCAACAAATACATACAAATTGTTATTCCAATCTTAGATGTGCTCTTTAAATGAATGTATTGTACATTGTATAGGTCCACTTTTCTGAAATATCATTTCACTAATGAAAAATCTTAAAATAGAAAAATATTTGCACTTTTGCACTTATTCTAAGTTTATAATAGAACCTTTACAACTAATCATTACAATCAAATTCATCATAATTTTTATAACAAGCTATGTTCAAGATAGCAAAATATAAAACACTTTTCCCACGAGTCTCACTTTTCTCAATTTGCTACTAACCCGGTGAAGCAGATGTTTGATTTTGGAAATTGTTCAGGTCCGAAATCTTGGAAAACCCGTGGAACTGGCTGGGCGCAATATATTTTTATGAAGTAAGTTTCAACATGTAGATCATTCTGTTGCTGCCCTGTCGTAATTCTTGAGATCCTATGTTGCGTTTATAGCAAATTACAGTGTGTGAATGGCGGTTGTGGAGGTTAATGAACCACAAGAAAACATGTGAAGTACACAGAAAATAGAGCCTGAACCTGTAGGATGATGTCATAGAGAGCATGTTTGCCCAAAATTCAAAGTCTTTCATTATTACTTCTACCATGTGATATTACATGTTTTGTGCAGTAGGCCCTTCTGGGTAGAGTTTCAGCTATTATCGGTCTTGTAAACACTATAAGAAAACTTGGTAAAAGAAAACTTAGTTGCGGTTTGTTTGACCTCATTCTGCTGCAGTCCCAAAACGGCTGCAAAACTTTGGTTTTTAATTTGTGGTCGGGATTTTAAGTATTTAGGGGCGTGTAACCCTAAACCGTTGGAAAGATATTTTCAATGTTGTTTTGGGACTGCAGCAGAATGAGGTCAAACAAACCGCAGCTGAATTCAGCTGCGGTTTTTTTTTTACCAAGTTTTCTTATAGTGAAACTAGAAATGCAAGACTAGAACACATGTATGTCAACCTGAATGACTATTAATGAATCAACCTTCCTCTTGATATGACGTCATACATCAGGTTCTACATGGAAGCTGTCTTTAGTGTCTACATCCATGGAGTAGAAAAGTGTGGCCAAGTTTTTTAAGTGTTCAGTAAACCAAGTGGTGAGTATACGAAGTTGTGATTCTTGAGATCATATGTTACGTTTTTAGCAAAAATATTAACGTGTGAATGGTGCTTGTGTAGGTTAATGAGCCACAAGATATTGGCAAGGCAAAGGGGCTAATTTTTCCAGGTGTTGGCCCCTTTAAATCGGCCATGGGCGTGTCAGATGCAAAAGGGTGAGTGTCAGGCTGTTCATGACTTTAGTTAGCTGTGAGTGTTTGTTGTCTCTGCCCCATGAGGGGAGAGACTACGGAAACACTTCGTTTTCAAGGAGTTACATGGCTGAGCAGTACAAACAAGGTGTAAAAATAAATCTAGGGTAAATATTAAGGCAGAGACTACGCGACTAGCTGCTTGTTTACTTCCCGAGGTGAAGCATGTTTACGGTAGCTTATGTAAAATTATGTGGATAGTGCTCAGCCACTTGTCTGAGGGCTAGAAAAGGAGTGATCAAGATGCTAGTAATAGATACTTAGAACTCTGCAATTTGATTATTCCACAATATTGCGTACATGATGGCGGAGCGGCTCGTATCTGACTTCAAATAAGACTGGCCATTTCTTGGTATTTGGCTGGAATTGCAGCTCTTATTTGAGCGCAGTGAGGAGGGCAACTGTGGTACTGTTTCTCTTTAGCTCCCATTCCCATTCCCATTCTTGAGTTTTAAAATTTCGTTGGAATGTGATTGATCCGTATGTAGCAAATATAGCTGCACGTTCATACATTATGTAATTGAATTTTTCATGCCACAGGCCCTTGAAAGTATCAAATGTCAATACTACTAGGATCATATATTGTGTGCTAGCTATATTAGCAACTAAGGAGAGTAACGCAAGCAACATTACAGCTTAGCTACATTTAGGAACCATAATGTTGCTAAGCTACTTCCCTAACATTGTTAACAAACGTAGTAATCAATGTATGATCCTACAAATGGGGTTGTCATACTGAGCAAATTTGGATCATTAGACGTGACGTTTGAGCGTCGGATAGAAAGACAAGATGGTCCTTTTGGCCCAGTTAAGATTAAACAAATTATGAATATGACACAAATATTTTGTGAACATGCTCAAATGTTCTAAGAACATATGCTTACTCAAATACTTGACAATCTGGTGGACGCAGGTGGAAGAACAAACAGACGTACTGTAGGACTCTGTGACAACCATGATTAATAGAAGCTCAATGCAGGTCGGATTTTGCATGCACCCCAAGCCCTCAAATCGACATTCAAAAAATTCCATTCCATTATTGTCAGGGACACAACTTGGTGCTTAATTTACAATAAAAGTGAAGATTCAGGCCAATTCTATTTCATGGTCGTGTTACTATTTCATGGACTGTGCGATTTTGTAGGTATGGGTCACATTGTCAACAGATATGACCACAATGTCATTGCTGTATGCGCAAGGAAATTGGCTTTCGGTCATCTGTCACCTGCACACACTAGTAGCAAACCTGACGTTTTTCATTCATTTCGTGGGAACAGTGAATAGTACCGGAATATTATACTTACGTTTTTGTCTTCTTGTGACCAAAACTACTCATTAGCACAAACACAACCCATGTGCCTGGCGCCGTTTCATTTCTTTTTCATTTATACTAAGTGAAAAACGACACATTTCCTTCTTGTGGCAACAGATGAGATTAGTGTAATCAAACTCAGTACTTGCCATTCTTTGCATATTTGACTGGACGATCATGCAAGTCTGTCACAGTAGAAGAGAAATGGCCACATCCATCTCATACATCATGAACACTTCAAGGTACAGATTGTAAAAGCTTGTCTTATGGCAACTGCGGTAATGCCTTTATCCTCCGCAATCGAGAACTTGTGTGTGGAAACTCGAGGTTCAATTTGGTGTAGAATGCATTTGGGTTTGTTGAAAGGTGGAATTGAATGGCAAATGGAGGAAGTTAAAGACCTTTGCAACTATCTCAATTGTTAGAGCACTGTGGTTCTTGTATTTGTATCTGGAAAGGGATGAAATTGTCCCTGATTTCCAAATACAGTAGTCGGGGCTGCACCATTCAATTCTGGAAAAGTGAAACTGGAGATCACAGGCAGACAGATGGCATCATGTGCAAGAAGTGAAAAATCCTAGTAAGAAGAGCGATGCGAATAGAAATTTTGAATTTTGAAAAACCAACCAATTTTGCTGGATTCGGAGGCCACTCCTAGAATTTTTTTGCTGTTACAGCACTCCGGTGCGAAGGTTTTTCCTGAAAAACGGATGAACTTCATCCTTTTTAGATATGGGAACCACGCGGTGGAGATGCTCTTAGTACTATGATTCAACATTTCGTCATATCAACGTTTAAAGGAACTCACAACCTAGACTCACACTAAAAATCGGTGATTCCTTTGTTGTGGCAGACACATGTAAAGTGGGCCTAACGTTCACCTTTTGCAAGGATGGAACGATTGCATGCAATTCTGCTTGGTCAGAGGTTCTGAGAACAATTTCTAAAGAAAGCTGACAGGAAATCCATAGCAACAGATTGAGAGGAAGCATTTTGTACAAAGCTAGTATTCTAGTGATTGCAAGCTTTGGTCACGCTGTTTATGTTTTTTTCTTTTCTTTCTTTTCTGGTGCCGCCATTAGCACATGAGGTATGCTTGTGCACAACTGGTGTTTGTCTGGAGCAAGATTGCACGAGTCTCATCACCAAATAATCATAGTGAGGCTGGTATTTATATGAAATTTTCCTAGCAACGGCATTTATTTAGAGGTGAAATTTGTTTTCAAAACTACTCACTCGAAAAACAATTAAACTATAAAGAGGTTCAAAATCATCATATGAACACATTGGTACCAAATTAAATAAACTTATGAAAAAAATTATGTTCTAAATTGGCCTTGCAATGTCAAAAAGTAGCTTGAGAAGTGACTCATTTAATCCAAAAAGCAAAAAGTGTCCAAAATAGACATGTGCACTAAAATGACTCCCAAACATTCAAAACAACACGGGTTGACATGAAAATTTTACCATGATAACTTGACTTCAAGGGGAATCTAACTTAACAATGAATATTGAAAGCGGACATTGAATGAAGGAGATACAAGCCCCCAAAGTTGTAGCTATCAAAATGCACAAAAGTTGTCCAAAAAAGGATCTACATCAAATAATTCCCAAAAATTCAATACATCTCAAATTCATTTGGAATGTTTACCACTCGAACTAGACATCATGTAGGGGGGTTTCCAAAATTTCATTGAAATTGAACGCTATATAAAAAAGTTACAGCTCTTTGAAGTAAAAGTAATTCAAAAAACGGTTAGGATATCGGGACGATTAGGAGTTAAACTTGACTACATATATTGTTTTTTTTGTTTTTTTTTCCCACCATAAATGCTACCAAACTACAACATTGGCTATCGGGTGGATTAGGAGATGATCCTTTGGACATTCATAGGTCTTACATGCACGAACTAGAACTACAATAGGAGAAAATCTTACTAGAAATAACATGAAAATGTCACATTGATGCGTTATGGATAAACATGAAAACACAATTTTCCTGTTGTCATGTTTATTCATAACACATTAATGTGACATTTCTATGTTATCTCTAACAATGTTTTTTTTTTAGTGAATTTTCAACTCAAAAACCTAGGTACGCAATGTTGGAAAATAGAATAGGACAAGAATTCAGGAGGCATTCAAAGATTATTTATATATCATGGATGTAGAAGAGAATGAAATATATTCTTACTTGGTAGCACCTCTGCCACAAATCAATGCAATTTTATTTTTTATAAAGTATCATGTGTTGCTTTGCCGTTGGATGTGATCCATGAAAAAAAAAAAACGTAGATGCCAAGAAAGCTGATGTAGAACTCCCAGGGTGCCATAGCTACACCAAAATCACCATATATTGTGGGTGGGTGAATGGTGTGGTTACATTCATCCAGTTGCATAAATTTTCATTCAATATGGATGAATTTTACCACAATATTTTGAAATTCTTATTATTAGTAAAGTCTCTCATAATTACCGTGGACCATAGTATATGGTGATTTCAATGTACTAGCAGGTTACGGTAACAAGCAATATTCAAAAGGGATGAAAAATGTATAACAAAGGACAGCTGAGGATCATCCGGGGGCATTTAGACAATGCCATGATATAGGTACCAATGAGACACGTTTCACTATGTATGACTTAAGTCTAACTCATTTTATGTGTGCTAGAAATTTCACTTTTAACATCGTGTATATAGTTGCAGCCATGGCACCTATAACACCATCTAGTTTTTGTAATTCTCCAATAACACCGAATTAGGAATTTTTGCACTTGGCCAAGTGCATTGTCCGATAGCCATGGCGGTGCTAAATTTGCACCTTTTTGAAATTTTACTCCCCTGAGGTTTCATATATATTCATTTTCAAAATAACAACAACACATTTATTCATATCAAATTTTCCATGTATTAAAAGAAAATCAAACATAATGTACAATATTTTTTTTTTACTATCCGATAGAAAATCAAAACAAAATGCTTCATTCCACATATAAATGAAGGCACGCACTACAAAGTAAATAATATTTACACTATCCTACTACATCAAAGGGTTCTACCTACATTCCTTTCCCAATCTGTACTACTGCTCCATCTCTTGGGTCTCAGGAATCACGTGAGAGGACTGAGTTTCTACCTCCTCTCCTGTTTCGCTCTCCAACTGTTGCTCCCTGATCAGTGCTCTAATCTCAGAAGGGGTTCCGGGATCAGCATAATCCAATGCTCTCGTCACCATGGCTTCCGCCACCGAAGAAGGAATGCTACCCACGTTCAAGTCACCCTCTAAAATGGAGGCGATCTGCTCATATGTGTAGTTACCCTCTTCTCCCACACGACGATACTTCACTCCCTCGAGGTCATGGTAGAATCCGTCATCTCCAAGTGTCATATGATGATCTGTCAAAGCCCATGCAAATGAAAGCGTCGTAGACTCCGTACCAGTAGTCACTCCATGTGAAGGTAACACGCCTGAGCTCGGTGCAACAATTACATCTGAGAACGAAGTTGCTGCCTCCATAGGTTCTTCGCGTACCTCTAGAACATCACAAATACCAGACGGAGTACTTTGGAATGTAGCACCTACCCTGACAACTCCAACTGCTGGTTCTTGTGCTACAATGCGCTCCTCATTCCTGTCAAAACGCTCCTCGGTCTCCTCAGCCGAACTGTTCATGTCCTTCAAGGCTGATGGCTCCTCTTCTACGTCAGATGAATTCCCTGAATCATAATCCTCATCCTCTAAACCATCGTCTCCTTCACCAAAAGCCATGTACTCCCATGATCTCTCATGTGTATCTTCGGAGTGCAAACTTTCGCCATCCTACTCTTCATCGTCGTCGCTATCTGTAAACTCAGATATCGTATCCTCAGAATAATCCTCAGAATCATCCTCTGCCTCATCTTCATAATCACCCTCTGACTCCTCTCTCAGCTCTTCTTCATCTGCCTGCTCTTCTTCATCGGCCTCCTCGTCTCTAGGTTGAACAACAGACATAGAAGCACGTTCAACACCGATAGTAGGAACTGTGGTCGATGGCCCTGCAGTATCTCTAATATCATCGTGGCGTATCATCTGCAACTCTGAACCAAATACCTCCTGTAAAGTGTTGTACACAAAACGTGTACGAGTGGATGAACTATCAAAGATAATCACCTGATCACCGACAAAACCATCCTGCACAATGTCTGCTATGGCAGTCGTACTACCCAATACCACTAGCCCCCACTCCTCTGGTAAATACGCCTTCACGAGCCTACACAACTCCGATGGCGATCTCTCAAATATGTCTGCAATCCGCGGCATCCTCTCTTCGTTCCACGTGTCGACGAAGGCCAAAGGCAAGTTCTCTGTACTATGCCGTAGATTTGGTGTAGCACTAGAATCCTTTGGAAACTACATCAGGATCCCCACGTCTCCAATAGGCTGCATACGACGTTCCAGTTCCCTATCATGCACCAGATCACGCACATTCGTCGGCACCGTCTCTGATTGAAATATCCATACGCCTCGTCGTATAGTGCTCTGTGGAGGCATCACCATCAAGTCCCGCATCCTCTTGTCAAAGTCTATTCCGACAGGGAACAAGAACACCGCATTCCATCGATGAACTCCTGCCATCGACTTTTGTAGCTGCTCCAAAGACCTCCTGTAGTCCACATCTGTCCATGATACATCATCTCCTCCCATGCCTCCCCGCCTGCAATCAAATATCCATAGACAAGGTTGTCCTATCTCCACGACCTCCTCCTCAAAAAAGCCTCCCCTACATCGAATAGGAAGTTGACCCATGTTGTTTCCTCCTATAGCACGCGGCACTTGTACTTGCCAATCCTACCGAGCACTTGCAATGTTTGCAACTCCTCTCCGATATCCTTGATATCATGTACCTCCGGCAACAATGTTGGAATAATGTTGTCTGATCGTTGGAGGTATGAGATGTTCAAACTTCTTCAAGGCCTTCACAGTCTTCACCGCTGGAGCGGCCCACGCAATCTTCATGGGCTTGTCGATGTCGGAACCCAACACTTGGAACTGACGATGCCCTCCGCCTCCAAACTTATCTACCGAAATGGCGAAGAACTCCGACATTGACTTTGGCTGCTGCTCTCCAGACTCCACCAACATCCACCGCACTGCATTTCGGACTGCTTCTCGCCTCTGAATCCGATCCACCACCCACGCTAAAGTCTGCTTCGGGGGCTTTGCACTTGAAGCTCTGTTGAAGTAACATTTTTGTTTTGGTCTGGTTCCATCTACAACTGCTAGTGCTGCCATGCTCCGAGCAAGACGCAGGTACTGTTGCTGGGGAACCCTAGACAAAGGTCTCAACCAAAACCGCTCCATCCTTCTTCGATCTTGACGCACGTCCACGTTGCGATCCAACGAATGCTTCTTTGCATATTTCTCCCACTTCCTATAATCCTCCTTGCTGTACCAAAGCAATCCCTCCTCATAATCCTTGCATACTTGGAGGACAGCCTGGTAGCACTCATCATCCTCATGCCAAGCATGTCGAGTAATCTCCAGCATCCGCTTTGCCATCTTGCCCAACGGTTCAGACTTTCCCACAAGCGATACAGTCCAATGTAATGCACTCGCTGACATTGCAACCGCCCTCGCCCTCTGAGCATTATCTGATCGAATCTTAGGATTCGGTCTACCGCATGCATTCCAAATGGCCCGCAATTTCACCATATCCTCGTACAATGTCGTATAGAAGCGTCGCTCAAATTCCTTCGCGTTTATTCTCACCGATGCCTCAATATACAGCTGTGGATTGTTGAATACAATGAACTGTGCCTTCCGCTGCGCATATGTTTTCTTGAAAGCCTCAGTGGACAAAAGTCCATTCCGCTCCTCCGTCTGTGCATGCTTACAAGCTGCTACAATGTGTTGACCGTCCACCGGCTCCCAAATGATGTGGTTCCGCAACCAATCTATCCTACGCATGTTGCCGGCAATTGGATCCTCCATCATATAGCGCAAATAAGCAGCCTCGAATTCCTGCACAGCACGGTCCGCTCGAAATTTCACTTCCCTCTACTGCCTCTGACCATCCAAACCAATCGGCTCCTCTACTATGTAGGCAATGGGTCGAAGTGTGAGGCACGTAACAAGAGGCTCATCCGGCCCGGCTAGTCGATGATACATAAGCCTCACTCGTTCCTCCAACAAACAACGATGGTTGGTCTCCACATTCTGTACTGAACGGATGTGGTCAATCGGAGCATCAAAAACTGCATCCATTCCCCAAATATACCCAGCCCGATACTCTTCGTCTGAGGGAAATGATAGCACTCTTCCTCTTGCTGTCCCAGTTCTTCGAATATGAACACCTTCATCATCATGAGGGACCACATCAATGTCCTCGGCTTCCTCTTCGTTCCTGCCCCGACTCCTTCCAACATGTTGTCTTCGTGGAACGCTCCTTTGAGTACCGGCTACCGGAGCTGTCCTAGCCCTTGGAACACGAGGCTGAGATAGTGTCTCCATCCGAGCTGACGTCCTCCTCTCAAGTCTCTCAGAACCCATTGTTTCTGATAAATTTTCTCCACGCTCAGCTGCCGAAGACTCCCCTTGGACTACGGTTGATAGGACCCCGCTTCCTTGCTCTGGGCCCGTAGAAGAAGATGACAACCGTGGTCCTCTCGCTGAAGAAATTATCCTCCGTGCAGATACATCCCGTGTTTGTACTGGTGTTGATGCAGTACGATCAGTTGATGCTCTCGGTGGTGCTTCATTAGTCCTACTCCGAACCCTGCGGGATGCACTAGTCGTGGCTGGTGTAGGTTCCACAGTATCTTGAACGGGTGCCGGTGTCGGGCGCCTTCGAGACTCTTCTACTTGCGGCGGTACCCAATTCACGTTCACAGCTGATGCAAGAATCCTATAGATTGGATCGATTTCTTCTGGTTCCTGCAACGGAGAACGATCTTCTGGATTGTAAGGCAACTCCCTTGCCAGCTCTTCGTATGCTGTGTGCTCCCGAACAGCCTTCCGAACTTTTGTAACATCTTGTGGGGTAAATTCTTTGAACTTCACCACGGACGTCTCACGTGCTATACGAAGGTTCTCAGGCATAGTGGACCAGAGCACCTTTAGAGGCTTCAATCCCCTCAATGGTGGATTAACCTCAAGCAACACCTCCGGAACAGGGGCCATCAGGAACTTCCTTTGCAACCTGATCTTTGTCATGGGTTCATTCTCTGCTGTCACAGAGAATACCAAAACATTGTTCGGTGCGGTACCAATAGATAGTATTTGCCCAAACAACGTACCTAACGTTGCCCAACGTCTTCCCTCTAGTATAGCCTGCTCTGTTATCCACAACATGGGTTTGAGTGAATTTTCGGCCTCAATCCACCATCCATGCTCTTTCCATTCGTTTAGAGTCTTAAGCGCCATAACTGTACAAAGAAAACAAATCAAAACACAATTACTACTTCAAGCCTTTAGATTGTGTTGAACATTGCTCGATATTGATATGCATTCAAGATTAAAGAATAGGTGGGAAAAACATAAACACAACAAATAATGATTCAAAAAGCAAATAATTACCTTAGTAGATTTATAGAATCGAAAAAATCTTAGATTAATAAATTAAATTTTTTTCAATAAATAAAAATTACTAAAACTTCTTAATATAATCACAATATACAAAACATAAGAGTGAGATTTCAAACAATATAACTTAATAGCCTTCTAGTTTAATTATATACAATTCCTACATGCATTTTTTAATCCCATTATTTTACATTCAAGTAAAAAACAATAGTTCTCCAAAAAAAAAGATATCAATTATAAAAAACTAAAAGAACTTTAACAATTTAAAATAAAAGTCTTTTATTTTTCTCTAAAGTAATTTCTTTTACATTTTTATAAAACCTCCTAAACTACAATTCAATCTAACAACAATTATCACATTCTATAATTTACTTTATACACTAACAAAATAAGAGGCCGATACATTCAATTGACACAGAAGTTATGCTCAATAGGCAAAATCTGCTACAGTGACAAGCATTTGACAACAAATCCCCAAACTCAACTTTACAAACGAAATGCCCCTCATCTCTAAAATCGCTGACAAATTTTTTGTCTTCTAAATTATGAAAAAATACGTCACATTTCAGCATTTTTGCTAGAAGCTGCTAAATTTAGAAAATTCAAATCTAAAATTTGGGAACCCAACATGAAAATTGGATGCTCCTAACCTCTACAAGCCTTTACGAATTGTTTGTTTATCGAATTGTGGAAAATTACGTCAAATTTGAGCATTTATGCAAAAATTTGCTAAATTTAAGAGCTCTTGTCTTAAATTTTGGGAACCCAACATCCAATTTGGGTGCCCCTAACCCTCACAAGTCCTAGCAAATTATCTGTCTTTCAAATTGTAGAAACTTTCATCAAATTTTATCATTTATGCAAAAGTTGCAAAATTTAGAAGCTTCTGTCTTAAAATTTGAAAAACCAACATAAAATTTGGATGCCCCCAATCCCTACAAGCCCTAGCAAATCATTTGTTTTTCAAATTGTAGAAACATTCATCAAACTTGAGCATTTATGAAAAAGTTGCTAATTTTAGTAGCTTTTCTCTTAAATTTTGGAAAACCGAACATAAAATTTGGGTGCCCCTAACCCCTACAAGCCCTACCAAATTTTTTGTGCTTCAAATTGTCGAAACTTTCATCAAATTTGAGCATTTATGCAAAAATTGCTAAACTTAGCACATGTTGTCTTCACTTTAGGAAACCCAAAATGAAATCTGCGTGCCCCTAATCCCTACAAGCCCTAGGAAATTTTTTGTCTTTCAAATTGTGGAAAATTACGTCAAATTTGAGCATTTATGCAGAAAATTGCTAAATTTGGTAACTTCAGACTTTAATTCTGAAAACCCAACATCAAATTTGGGTGCCTCAAACCTCTGCAAGCCCTAGCGAAATTTTTGTTCTTCAAATTGTGGAAAAATACATTCAATTTTAGCATTTATGCAAAAAATTGCTAAATATAGCAGCTTGTGACTTTAATTTAAAAAACCCAACATCCAATTTGGGTGCCCCAAACCTCTACAACCCCTAGCGAACTTTTTGTTTTTCAAATCGTGTCAAAATACATCAAATTTGAGCATTTATGCAAAAAGTTGCTAATTATAGCAGCTTGTGACTTTAATTTTGAAAACCCACCATCAAATTTGGGTGCCCCAATCCTCTACAAGCCCTAGCGAACTTTTTGTTTTTCAAATCATGTCAAAATACATCAAATTTGAGCATTTATGCAAAAAGATGCTAATTATAGCAGCTTGTGTCTTTAATTTTGAAAACCCAACATCAAATTTGGGTGCCCCAGTCCTCTACAAGCCCTAGCGAACTTTTTGTTTCTCAAATCGTGGAAAAATACATCAAATTTAAGCATTTATGCAAAAAGCATTTGAGCATTTATGCAACATTTATGCAGATAATTGCTAAATTTGGTAACTTCCAACTGTAATTTTGAAAACCCAACATCAAATTTGAGTGCGCCAAAGCTCTACAAGCCCTAGCGAACTTTTTGTTCTTCAAATCGTGAAAAATACATCATATTTGAACATTTATGCAAAAAGTTGCTAAAAACAGCAGCTTCAGACTTTAATTTTGAAAACCCACCATCAAATTTGGATGCCCCAATCCTCTGCAAATCGTAGTGAATCTCTTTCTGCTTCAAATCGGTGAAAAATACATCAAATTTGAACATTTATGCAAAAATTGGCTGAATATAGCAGCTTGTGGTTTTAATTTTGAAAACCCAACATCAAATTTGGGTGCCCCAATCCTCTGCGAGTCCTAGCGTACTTTTTGTACTTCAAATCGTGGAAAAATACATCAAATTTGAACATTTATTCAAAAAGTTGCTAAATATAGCAGCTTCTGACTTAAATTTTGAAAACCCAACATCAAATTTGGATGCCCCAATCCTCTGCAAGTCCTAGTGAATTTTTTTTGCTTCAAATCGGTGAAAAATACATCAAATTTGAACATTTATGCAGAAATTGGCTGAATATAGCAGCTTGTTGTTTTAATTCTGAAAACCCACCATCAAATTTGGATGCCCCAGTTCTCTACAAGCCCTAGCGAACTTTTTGTTTTTCAAATCGTGGAAAAATACCTCATATTTGAACATTTATGCAAAAAGTTGCTAAATACAGCAGCTTGTGACTTTAATTTTGAAAACCCAACATCAAATTTGGATGCCCCAATCCTCTGCAAGTCCTAGTGAATTTTTTTCTTGCTTCAAATCGCGGAAAAATACATCAAATTTGAACATTTGTGCTGAAATTTGCTAAATATAGCAGCTTATGGTTTTAATTTTGAAAACCCACTATCAAATTTGGGTGCCTCAGTTCTCTACAAGCCCTAGCGAACTTTTTGTTTTTCAAATCGTGGAAAAATACATCAAATTTGAGAATTTATGCAAAAAGTTGCTAATTATAGCAGCTTGTGACTTTAATTTTGAAAACCTATTATCAAATTTGGATGCCCCAATCCTCTGCAAGTCCTAGCGAATTTGTTTTGCTTCAAATCGTAGAAATTTACATCAAATTTAAAATTTATGCAAAAATTTGCTAAATATAGCAGCTTGTGGTTTTAATTTTGAAAACCCACCATCAAATTTTTGAACCCCAAATCTCTCCAAGCCCTAGCGAACTTTTTATTTTTCAGATCGTGTGAAAATACATCAAATTTGAGCATTTATCCAGAAAGTTGCTAATTATAGCAGCTTGTGACTTTAATGTTGTAAACACAACATCAAATGTGGATGCCCCAATCCTCTGCAAGTCCTAGCGAATTTTTTTTGCTTCAAATCGTGGAAAAATAAATCAAATTTGTGAATTTATGCAAAAAGTTGCTAATTATAGCAGCTTGTGTCTTTATTTCTGAAAACACAACATCAAATTTGGATGCCCCAATCCTCTGCAAGTCCTAGTGAATTTTTTTTGCTTCAAATCGTGGAAAATACATCAAATTTGAACATTTCTGCTGAAATTTGCTAAATATAGCAGCTTGTGGTTTTAATTTTGAAAACCCACCATCAAATTTGGGTGCCCCAGTTCTCTACAAGCCCTAGCGAACTTTTTGTTTTTCAAATCGTGGAAAAATACATCTAATTTGAGCATTTATGCTCAAAGTTGCTAATTATAGAAGCTTGTGACTTTAATTTTGATAACCCAACATCAAATTTGGATGCCCCAATCCTCTGCAAGTCCTAGCGAATTTCTTTTGCTTCAAATCGTGGAAAAATACATCATATTTGTGAATTTATGCAAAAAGTTGCTAATTATAGCAGCTTGTGTCTTTATATTTGAAAACCCAACATCAAATTTGGATGCCCCAATCCTTTGCAAGTCCTAGTGAATTTTTTTTGATCAAATCGTGGAAAAATACATCAAATTTGAACATTTTTGCAGAAATTTGCTAAATATAGCAGCTTGTGGTTTTAATTTTGAAAACCCACCATCAAATTTGGGTGCCCCAGTTCTCTACAAGCCCTAGCGAACTTTTTGTTTTTCAAATCGTGGAAAAATACATCTAATTTGAGCATTTATGCAAAAAGTTGCTAATTATAGAAGCTTGTGACTTTAATTTTGATAACCCAACATCAAATTTGGATGCCCCAATCCTCCGCAAGTCCTAGCGAATTTCTTTTGCTTCAAATCGTGGAAAAATACATCATATTTGTGAATTTATGCAAAAAGTTGCTAATTATAGCAGCTTGTGTCTTTATTTTTGAAAACCCAACATCAAATTTGGATGCCCCAATCCTCTGCAAGTCCTAGTGAATTTTTTTTGCTTCAAATCGTGGAAAAATACATCAAATTTGAACATTTTTGCAGAAATTTGCTAAATATAGCAGCTTGTGGTTTTAATTTTGAAAACCCACCATCAAATTTGGGTGCCCCAGTTCTCTACAAGCCCTAGCGAACTTTTTGTTTTTCAAATCGTGGAAAAATACATTTAATTTGAGCATTTATGCAAAAATTAGCTAATTATAGCAGCTTCTGGTTTTAATTTTGAAAAACCAACATCAAATTTGGATGCCCCAATCTTCTGCAAGTCCTAGCGAATTTTTTTTGCTTCAAATCGTGGAAACATCAAATTTGAACATTTATACAGAAATTTGCTAAATATAGCAGCTTGTGGTTTTAATTTTGAAAACCCACCATGAAATTTGGGTACCCCAAAGCTCTCCTGGCACTAGCAAACTTTTTATTTTTCAGATTGTGTTAAAATACATCAAATTTGAGCATTTATGCAAAAAGTTGCTAATTATAGTTGCTTGTGACTTTAATTTTGAAAACCCAACATCAAATTTGGGTGCCCCAAACCTCTACAAGCCGTAGCGAACTTTTTGTTCTTCAAATCGTGAAAAATACATCATGTTTGAACATTTATTCAAAAAGTTGCTAAATTCAGCAGCTTCTGACTTTAATTTTGAAAACCCAACATCAAATTTGGATGCCCCAATTATCTGCAAATCCTACTGAATTTTCTTTTGCTTCAAAACGGTGAAGAATACATGAAATTTGAACATTTATGCAGAAATTTGCTAAATATAGCAGCTTGTGGTTTTAATTTTGAAAACCCACCAACAAATTCGGGTGCCCCAGTTCTCTAAAAGCCCTAGCGAACTTTTTGTTTTTCAAATCGTGGAAAAATACATCAAATTTGAGCATTTATGCAAAAAGTTGCTAATTATAGCAGCTTGTGACTTTAATTTTGAAAACACAACATCAAATGTGGATGCCCCAATCCTCTGCGAGTCCTAGCGAATTTTTTTTGCTTCAAATCGTGGAAAAATACATCAAATTTGAACATTTTTGCAGAAATTTGCTAAATATAGCAGCTTGTGATTTTAATTTTGAAAACCCACCATCAAATTTGGGTGCCCCAGTTCTCTACAAGCCCTAGCGAACTTCATGTTTTTCAAATCGTGGAAAAATACATCTAATTTGAGCATTTATGCAAAAAGATGCTAATTATAGCAGCTTGTGACTTTAATTTTGAAACCCAACATCAAATTTGGATGCCCCAATCCTCTGCAAATCCTAGCGAATTTCTTTTGCTTCAAATCGGTGAAAAATACATCAAATTTGAACATTTATGCAAAAATTGGCTGAATATAGCAGCTTGTGGTTTTAATTTTGAAAACCCAACATCAAATTTGGGTGCCCCAATCCTCTGCGAGTCCTAGCGTACTTTTTGTACTTCAAATCGTGGAAAAATACATCAAATTTGAACATTTATTCAAAAAGTTGCTAAATATAGCAGCTTCTGACTTAAATTTTGAAAACCCAACATCAAATTTGGATGCCCCAATCCTCTGCAAGTCCTAGTGAATTTTTTTTGCTTCAAATCGGTGAAAAATACATCAAATTTGAACAATTATGCAGAAATTGGCTGAATATAGCAGCTTGTTGTTTTAATTTTGAAAACCCACCATCAAATTTGGATGCCCCAGTTCTCTACAAGCCCTAGCGAACTTTTTGTTTTTCAAATCGTGGAAAAATACCTCATATTTGAACATTTATGCAAAAAGTTGCTAAATACAGCAGCTTGTGACTTTAATTTTGAAAACCCAACATCAAATTTGGATGCCCCAATCCTCTGCAAGTCCTAGTGAATTTTTTTCTTGCTTCAAATCGCGGAAAAATACATCAAATTTGAACATTTGTGCTGAAATTTGCTAAATATAGCAGCTTATGGTTTTAATTTTGAAAACCCACTATCAAATTTGGGTGCCCCAGTTCTCTACAAGCCCTAGCGAACTTTTTGTTTTTCAAATCGTGGAAAAATACATCAAATTTGAGAATTTATGCAAAAAGTTGCTAATTATAGCAGCTTGTGACTTTAATTTTGAAAACCCATTATCAAATTTGGATGCCCCAATCCTCTGCAAGTCCTAGCGAATTTGTTTTGCTTCAAATCGTAGAAATTTACATCAAATTTAAAATTTATGCAAAAATTTGCTAAATATAGCAGCTTGTGGTTTTAATTTTGAAAACCCACCATCAAATTTTTGAACCCCAAATCTCTCCAAGCCCTAGCGAACTTTTTATTTTTCAGATCGTGTGAAAATACATCAAATTTGAGCATTTATCCAGAAAGTTGCTAATTATAGCAGCTTGTGACTTTAATGTTGTAAACACAACATCAAATGTGGATGCCCCAATCCTCTGCAAGTCCTAGCGAATTTTTTTTGCTTCAAATCGTGGAAAAATAAATCAAATTTGTGAATTTATGCAAAAAGTTGCTAATTATAGCAGCTTGTGTCTTTATTTCTGAAAACACAACATCAAATTTGGATGCCCCAATCCTCTGCAAGTCCTAGTGAATTTTTTTTGCTTCAAATCGTGGAAAATACATCAAATTTGAACATTTCTGCTGAAATTTGCTAAATATAGCAGCTTGTGGTTTTAATTTTGAAAACCCACCATCAAATTTGGGTGCCCCAGTTCTCTACAAGCCCTAGCGAACTTTTTGTTTTTCAAATCGTGGAAAAATACATCTAATTTGAGCATTTATGCTCAAAGTTGCTAATTATAGAAGCTTGTGACTTTAATTTTGATAACCCAACATCAAATTTGGATGCCCCAATCCTCTGCAAGTCCTAGCGAATTTCTTTTGCTTCAAATCGTGGAAAAATACATCATATTTGTGAATTTATGCAAAAAGTTGCTAATTATAGCAGCTTGTGTCTTTATATTTGAAAACCCAACATCAAATTTGGATGCCCCAATCCTTTGCAAGTCCTAGTGAATTTTTTTTGATCAAATCGTGGAAAAATACATCAAATTTGAACATTTTTGCAGAAATTTGCTAAATATAGCAGCTTGTGGTTTTAATTTTGAAAACCCACCATCAAATTTGGGTGCCCCAGTTCTCTACAAGCCCTAGCGAACTTTTTGTTTTTCAAATCGTGGAAAAATACATCTAATTTGAGCATTTATGCAAAAAGTTGCTAATTATAGCAGCTTGTGACTTTAATTTTGAAAACCCACCATCAAATTTGGGTGCCCCAATCCTCTACAAGCCCTAGCGAACTTTTTGTTTTTCAAATCATGTCAAAATACATCAAATTTGAGCATTTATGCAAAAAGATGCTAATTATAGCAGCTTGTGTCTTTAATTTTGAAAACCCAACATCAAATTTGGGTGCCCCAGTCCTCTACAAGCCCTAGCGAACTTTTTGTTTCTCAAATCGTGGAAAAATACATCAAATTTAAGCATTTATGCAAAAAGCATTTGAGCATTTATGCAACATTTATGCAGATAATTGCTAAATTTGGTAACTTCCAACTGTAATTTTGAAAACCCAACATCAAATTTGAGTGCGCCAAAGCTCTACAAGCCCTAGCGAACTTTTTGTTCTTCAAATCGTGAAAAATACATCATATTTGAACATTTATGCAAAAAGTTGCTAAAAACAGCAGCTTCAGACTTTAATTTTGAAAACCCACCATCAAATTTGGATGCCCCAATCCTCTGCAAATCGTAGTGAATCTCTTTCTGCTTCAAATCGGTGAAAAATACATCAAATTTGAACATTTATGCAAAAATTGGCTGAATATAGCAGCTTGTGGTTTTAATTTTGAAAACCCAACATCAAATTTGGGTGCCCCAATCCTCTGCGAGTCCTAGCGTACTTTTTGTACTTCAAATCGTGGAAAAATACATCAAATTTGAACATTTATTCAAAAAGTTGCTAAATATAGCAGCTTCTGACTTAAATTTTGAAAACCCAACATCAAATTTGGATGCCCCAATCCTCTGCAAGTCCTAGTGAATTTTTTTTGCTTCAAATCGGTGAAAAATACATCAAATTTGAACAATTATGCAGAAATTGGCTGAATATAGCAGCTTGTTGTTTTAATTTTGAAAACCCACCATCAAATTTGGATGCCCCAGTTCTCTACAAGCCCTAGCGAACTTTTTGTTTTTCAAATCGTGGAAAAATACCTCATATTTGAACATTTATGCAAAAAGTTGCTAAATACAGCAGCTTGTGACTTTAATTTTGAAAACCCAACATCAAATTTGGATGCCCCAATCCTCTGCAAGTCCTAGTGAATTTTTTTCTTGCTTCAAATCGCGGAAAAATACATCAAATTTGAACATTTGTGCTGAAATTTGCTAAATATAGCAGCTTATGGTTTTAATTTTGAAAACCCACTATCAAATTTGGGTGCCCCAGTTCTCTACAAGCCCTAGCGAACTTTTTGTTTTTCAAATCGTGGAAAAATACATCAAATTTGAGAATTTATGCAAAAAGTTGCTAATTATAGCAGCTTGTGACTTTAATTTTGAAAACCCATTATCAAATTTGGATGCCCCAATCCTCTGCAAGTCCTAGCGAATTTGTTTTGCTTCAAATCGTAGAAATTTACATCAAATTTAAAATTTATGCAAAAATTTGCTAAATATAGCAGCTTGTGGTTTTAATTTTGAAAACCCACCATCAAATTTTTGAACCCCAAATCTCTCCAAGCCCTAGCGAACTTTTTATTTTTCAGATCGTGTGAAAATACATCAAATTTGAGCATTTATCCAGAAAGTTGCTAATTATAGCAGCTTGTGACTTTAATGTTGTAAACACAACATCAAATGTGGATGCCCCAATCCTCTGCAAGTCCTAGCGAATTTTTTTTGCTTCAAATCGTGGAAAAATAAATCAAATTTGTGAATTTATGCAAAAAGTTGCTAATTATAGCAGCTTGTGTCTTTATTTCTGAAAACACAACATCAAATTTGGATGCCCCAATCCTCTGCAAGTCCTAGTGAATTTTTTTTGCTTCAAATCGTGGAAAATACATCAAATTTGAACATTTCTGCTGAAATTTGCTAAATATAGCAGCTTGTGGTTTTAATTTTGAAAACCCACCATCAAATTTGGGTGCCCCAGTTCTCTACAAGCCCTAGCGAACTTTTTGTTTTTCAAATCGTGGAAAAATACATCTAATTTGAGCATTTATGCTCAAAGTTGCTAATTATAGAAGCTTGTGACTTTAATTTTGATAACCCAACATCAAATTTGGATGCCCCAATCCTCTGCAAGTCCTAGCGAATTTCTTTTGCTTCAAATCGTGGAAAAATACATCATATTTGTGAATTTATGCAAAAAGTTGCTAATTATAGCAGCTTGTGTCTTTATATTTGAAAACCCAACATCAAATTTGGATGCCCCAATCCTTTGCAAGTCCTAGTGAATTTTTTTTGATCAAATCGTGGAAAAATACATCAAATTTGAACATTTTTGCAGAAATTTGCTAAATATAGCAGCTTGTGGTTTTAATTTTGAAAACCCACCATCAAATTTGGGTGCCCCAGTTCTCTACAAGCCCTAGCGAACTTTTTGTTTTTCAAATCGTGGAAAAATACATCTAATTTGAGCATTTATGCAAAAAGTTGCTAATTATAGAAGCTTGTGACTTTAATTTTGATAACCCAACATCAAATTTGGATGCCCCAATCCTCCGCAAGTCCTAGCGAATTTCTTTTGCTTCAAATCGTGGAAAAATACATCATATTTGTGAATTTATGCAAAAAGTTGCTAATTATAGCAGCTTGTGTCTTTATTTTTGAAAACCCAACATCAAATTTGGATGCCCCAATCCTCTGCAAGTCCTAGTGAATTTTTTTTGCTTCAAATCGTGGAAAAATACATCAAATTTGAACATTTTTGCAGAAATTTGCTAAATATAGCAGCTTGTGGTTTTAATTTTGAAAACCCACCATCAAATTTGGGTGCCCCAGTTCTCTACAAGCCCTAGCGAACTTTTTGTTTTTCAAATCGTGGAAAAATACATTTAATTTGAGCATTTATGCAAAAATTAGCTAATTATAGCAGCTTCTGGTTTTAATTTTGAAAAACCAACATCAAATTTGGATGCCCCAATCTTCTGCAAGTCCTAGCGAATTTTTTTTGCTTCAAATCGTGGAAACATCAAATTTGAACATTTATACAGAAATTTGCTAAATATAGCAGCTTGTGGTTTTAATTTTGAAAACCCACCATGAAATTTGGGTACCCCAAAGCTCTCCTGGCACTAGCAAACTTTTTATTTTTCAGATTGTGTTAAAATACATCAAATTTGAGCATTTATGCAAAAAGTTGCTAATTATAGTTGCTTGTGACTTTAATTTTGAAAACCCAACATCAAATTTGGGTGCCCCAAACCTCTACAAGCCGTAGCGAACTTTTTGTTCTTCAAATCGTGAAAAATACATCATGTTTGAACATTTATTCAAAAAGTTGCTAAATTCAGCAGCTTCTGACTTTAATTTTGAAAACCCAACATCAAATTTGGATGCCCCAATTATCTGCAAATCCTACTGAATTTTCTTTTGCTTCAAAACGGTGAAGAATACATGAAATTTGAACATTTATGCAGAAATTTGCTAAATATAGCAGCTTGTGGTTTTAATTTTGAAAACCCACCAACAAATTCGGGTGCCCCAGTTCTCTAAAAGCCCTAGCGAACTTTTTGTTTTTCAAATCGTGGAAAAATACATCAAATTTGAGCATTTATGCAAAAAGTTGCTAATTATAGCAGCTTGTGACTTTAATTTTGAAAACACAACATCAAATGTGGATGCCCCAATCCTCTGCGAGTCCTAGCGAATTTTTTTTGCTTCAAATCGTGGAAAAATACATCAAATTTGAACATTTTTGCAGAAATTTGCTAAATATAGCAGCTTGTGATTTTAATTTTGAAAACCCACCATCAAATTTGGGTGCCCCAGTTCTCTACAAGCCCTAGCGAACTTCATGTTTTTCAAATCGTGGAAAAATACATCTAATTTGAGCATTTATGCAAAAAGATGCTAATTATAGCAGCTTGTGACTTTAATTTTGAAACCCAACATCAAATTTGGATGCCCCAATCCTCTGCAAATCCTAGCGAATTTCTTTTGCTTCAAATCGGTGAAAAATACATCAAATTTGAACATTTATGCAAAAATTGGCTGAATATAGCAGCTTGTGGTTTTAATTTTGAAAACCCAACATCAAATTTGGGTGCCCCAATCCTCTGCGAGTCCTAGCGTACTTTTTGTACTTCAAATCGTGGAAAAATACATCAAATTTGAACATTTATTCAAAAAGTTGCTAAATATAGCAGCTTCTGACTTAAATTTTGAAAACCCAACATCAAATTTGGATGCCCCAATCCTCTGCAAGTCCTAGTGAATTTTTTTTGCTTCAAATCGGTGAAAAATACATCAAATTTGAACAATTATGCAGAAATTGGCTGAATATAGCAGCTTGTTGTTTTAATTTTGAAAACCCACCATCAAATTTGGATGCCCCAGTTCTCTACAAGCCCTAGCGAACTTTTTGTTTTTCAAATCGTGGAAAAATACCTCATATTTGAACATTTATGCAAAAAGTTGCTAAATACAGCAGCTTGTGACTTTAATTTTGAAAACCCAACATCAAATTTGGATGCCCCAATCCTCTGCAAGTCCTAGTGAATTTTTTTCTTGCTTCAAATCGCGGAAAAATACATCAAATTTGAACATTTGTGCTGAAATTTGCTAAATATAGCAGCTTATGGTTTTAATTTTGAAAACCCACTATCAAATTTGGGTGCCCCAGTTCTCTACAAGCCCTAGCGAACTTTTTGTTTTTCAAATCGTGGAAAAATACATCAAATTTGAGAATTTATGCAAAAAGTTGCTAATTATAGCAGCTTGTGACTTTAATTTTGAAAACCCATTATCAAATTTGGATGCCCCAATCCTCTGCAAGTCCTAGCGAATTTGTTTTGCTTCAAATCGTAGAAATTTACATCAAATTTAAAATTTATGCAAAAATTTGCTAAATATAGCAGCTTGTGGTTTTAATTTTGAAAACCCACCATCAAATTTTTGAACCCCAAATCTCTCCAAGCCCTAGCGAACTTTTTATTTTTCAGATCGTGTGAAAATACATCAAATTTGAGCATTTATCCAGAAAGTTGCTAATTATAGCAGCTTGTGACTTTAATGTTGTAAACACAACATCAAATGTGGATGCCCCAATCCTCTGCAAGTCCTAGCGAATTTTTTTTGCTTCAAATCGTGGAAAAATAAATCAAATTTGTGAATTTATGCAAAAAGTTGCTAATTATAGCAGCTTGTGTCTTTATTTCTGAAAACACAACATCAAATTTGGATGCCCCAATCCTCTGCAAGTCCTAGTGAATTTTTTTTGCTTCAAATCGTGGAAAATACATCAAATTTGAACATTTCTGCTGAAATTTGCTAAATATAGCAGCTTGTGGTTTTAATTTTGAAAACCCACCATCAAATTTGGGTGCCCCAGTTCTCTACAAGCCCTAGCGAACTTTTTGTTTTTCAAATCGTGGAAAAATACATCTAATTTGAGCATTTATGCTCAAAGTTGCTAATTATAGAAGCTTGTGACTTTAATTTTGATAACCCAACATCAAATTTGGATGCCCCAATCCTCTGCAAGTCCTAGCGAATTTCTTTTGCTTCAAATCGTGGAAAAATACATCATATTTGTGAATTTATGCAAAAAGTTGCTAATTATAGCAGCTTGTGTCTTTATATTTGAAAACCCAACATCAAATTTGGATGCCCCAATCCTTTGCAAGTCCTAGTGAATTTTTTTTGATCAAATCGTGGAAAAATACATCAAATTTAAACATTTTTGCAGAAATTTGCTAAATATAGCAGCTTGTGGTTTTAATTTTGAAAACCCACCATCAAATTTGGGTGCCCCAGTTCTCTACAAGCCCTAGCGAACTTTTTGTTTTTCAAATCGTGGAAAAATACATCTAATTTGAGCATTTATGCAAAAAGTTGCTAATTATAGAAGCTTGTGACTTTAATTTTGATAACCCAACATCAAATTTGGATGCCCCAATCCTCCGCAAGTCCTAGCGAATTTCTTTTGCTTCAAATCGTGGAAAAATACATCATATTTGTGAATTTATGCAAAAAGTTGCTAATTATAGCAGCTTGTGTCTTTATTTTTGAAAACCCAACATCAAATTTGGATGCCCCAATCCTCTGCAAGTCCTAGTGAATTTTTTTTGCTTCAAATCGTGGAAAAATACATCAAATTTGAACATTTTTGCAGAAATTTGCTAAATATAGCAGCTTGTGGTTTTAATTTTGAAAACCCACCATCAAATTTGGGTGCCCCAGTTCTCTACAAGCCCTAGCGAACTTTTTGTTTTTCAAATCGTGGAAAAATACATTTAATTTGAGCATTTATGCAAAAATTAGCTAATTATAGCAGCTTCTGGTTTTAATTTTGAAAAACCAACATCAAATTTGGATGCCCCAATCTTCTGCAAGTCCTAGCGAATTTTTTTTGCTTCAAATCGTGGAAACATCAAATTTGAACATTTATACAGAAATTTGCTAAATATAGCAGCTTGTGGTTTTAATTTTGAAAACCCACCATGAAATTTGGGTACCCCAAAGCTCTCCTGGCACTAGCAAACTTTTTATTTTTCAGATTGTGTTAAAATACATCAAATTTGAGCATTTATGCAAAAAGTTGCTAATTATAGTTGCTTGTGACTTTAATTTTGAAAACCCAACATCAAATTTGGGTGCCCCAAACCTCTACAAGCCGTAGCGAACTTTTTGTTCTTCAAATCGTGAAAAATACATCATGTTTGAACATTTATTCAAAAAGTTGCTAAATTCAGCAGCTTCTGACTTTAATTTTGAAAACCCAACATCAAATTTGGATGCCCCAATTATCTGCAAATCCTACTGAATTTTCTTTTGCTTCAAAACGGTGAAGAATACATGAAATTTGAACATTTATGCAGAAATTTGCTAAATATAGCAGCTTGTGGTTTTAATTTTGAAAACCCACCAACAAATTCGGGTGCCCCAGTTCTCTAAAAGCCCTAGCGAACTTTTTGTTTTTCAAATCGTGGAAAAATACATCAAATTTGAGCATTTATGCAAAAAGTTGCTAATTATAGCAGCTTGTGACTTTAATTTTGAAAACACAACATCAAATGTGGATGCCCCAATCCTCTGCGAGTCCTAGCGAATTTTTTTTGCTTCAAATCGTGGAAAAATACATCAAATTTGAACATTTTTGCAGAAATTTGCTAAATATAGCAGCTTGTGATTTTAATTTTGAAAACCCACCATCAAATTTGGGTGCCCCAGTTCTCTACAAGCCCTAGCGAACTTCATGTTTTTCAAATCGTGGAAAAATACATCTAATTTGAGCATTTATGCAAAAATTTGCTAATTATAGCAGCTTCTGGTTTTATTTTTGAAAAACCAACATCAAATTTGGATGCCCCAATCCTCTGCAAGTCCTAGCGAATTTTTTTTGCTTCAAATCGTGGAAAAAACATCAAATTTGAACATTTATACAGAAATTTGCTAAATATAGCAGCTTGTGGTTTTAATTTTGAAAACCCACCATCAAATTTGGGTACCCCAAACCTCTCCTAGCACTAGCAAACTTTTTATTTTTCAGATCGTGTCAAAATACATCAAATTTGAGCATTTATGCAAAAAGTTGCTAATTATAGTTGCTTGTGACTTTAATTTTGAAAACCCAACATCAAATTTGGGTGCCCCAAACCTCTACAAGCCCTAGCGAACTTTTTGTTCTTCAAATCGTGAAAAATACATCATGTTTGAACATTTATGCAAAAAGTTGCTAAATTCAGCAGCTTCTGACTTTAATTATGAAAACCCAACATCAAATTTGGATGCCCCAATTATCTGCAAATCCTAGTGAATTTTCTTTTGCTTCAAAACGGTGAAGAATACATGAAATTTGAACATTTATGCAGAAATTTGCTAAATATAGCAGCTTGTGGTTTTAATTTTGAAAACCCACCATCAAATTCGGGTGCCCCAGTTCTCTAAAAGCCCTAGCGAACTTTTTGTTTTTCAAATCGAGGAAAAATACATCAAATTTGAGCATTTATGCAAAAAGTTGCTAATTATAGCAGCTTGTGACTTTAATTTTGAAAACACAACATCAAATGTGGATGCCCCAATCCTCTGCGAGTCCTAGCGAATTTTTTTTGCTTCAAATCGTGGAACAATACATCAATTTTGAACATTTATGCAGAAATTTGCTAAATATAGGAGCTTGTGGTTTTAATTTTGACAACCCACCATCAAATTTGAATGCCCTTAACCTCTACAAGCCCTAGCGAACTTTTTGTTTTTCAAATCGTGGAAAAATACATCTAATTTGAGCATTTATGCAAAAAGTTGCTAATTATAGCAGCTTGTGACTTTAATTTTGAAAACACAACATCAAATTTGGGTGCCCCAATCCTCTACAAGCCCTAGCTAACTTTTTGTTCTTCAAATCGTGAAAAATACATCATATTTGAACATTTATGCAAAAAGTTGCTAAATACAGCAGCTTGTGACTTTAATTTTGAAAACCCAACATCGAATTTGGATGCCCCAATCCTCTGCAAATCCTAGTGAATTTTTTTTTGCTTGAAAACGGTGAAGAATACATCAAATTTGAACATTTATGCAGAAATTTGCTAAATATAGCAGCTTGTGGTTTTAATTTTGAAAACCCACCATCAAATTCGGGTGCCCCAGTTCTCTACAAGCCCTAGCGAACTTTTTGTTTTTCAAATGGTGGAAAAATACATCAAATTTGAATATTTATGCTGAAATTTGCTAAATATAGACGCTTGTGGTTTTAATTTTGAAAACTTAGCATCAAATTTGGGTGCCTCAAACCTCTACAAGCCCTAGGGAACTTTTTTTGCTTCAAATCGTGGAAAAATACATCAAATTTGCGCATTTATGCAAAAAGTTGCTAATTATAGCAGCTTGTGACTTTAATTTTGAAAACCCATTATCAAATTTGGATGCCCCAATCCTCTGCAGGTCCTAGCGAATTTTTTGTGCTTCAAATGGTGGAAAAATACATCAAATTTCAACATTTGTGCAGAAATTTGCTAAATATAGACGCTTGTGGTTTTAATTTTGAAAACCCAACATCAAATTTGGTTGCCCCAATCCTCTGCAAGTCCTAGTGAATTTTTTTTGCTTCAAATCGTGGAAAAATACATCAAGTTTGAACATTTCTGCAGAAATTTGCTAAATATAGCAGCTTGTGGTTTTAATTTTGAAAACCTACCAGCAAATTTGGATGCCCCAGTTCTCTACATGCCCTAGCGAACTTTTTGTTTTTCAATTCGTGGAAAAATACATCTAATTTGAGCATTTATGCAAAAATTTGCTAATTATAGCAGCTTCTGGTTTTAATTTTGAAAAACCAACATCAAATTTGGATGCCCCAATCCTCTGCAAGTCCTAGCGAATTTTTTTTGCTTCAAATCGTGGAAAAAACATCAAATTTGAACATTTATACAGAAATTTGCTAAATATAGCAGCTTGTGGTTTTAATTTTGAAAACCCACCATCAAATTTGGGTACCCCAAACCTCTCCTAGCACTAGCAAACTTTTTATTTTTCAGATCGTGTCAAAATACATCAAATTTGAGCATTTATGCAAAAAGTTGCTAATTATAGTTGCTTGTGACTTTAATTTTGAAAACCCAACATCAAATTTGGGTGCCCCAAACCTCTACAAGCCCTAGCGAACTTTTTGTTCTTCAAATCGTGAAAAATACATCATGTTTGAACATTTATGCAAAAAGTTGCTAAATTCAGCAGCTTCTGACTTTAATTATGAAAACCCAACATCAAATTTGGATGCCCCAATTATCTGCAAATCCTAGTGAATTTTCTTTTGCTTCAAAACGGTGAAGGATACATGAAATTTGAACATTTATGCAGAAATTTGCTAAATATAGCAGCTTGTGGTTTTAATTTTAAAAACCCACCATCAAATTCGGGTGCCCCAGTTCTCTACAAGCCCTAGCGAACTTTTTGTTTTTCAAATCGTGGAAAAATACATCAATTTTGAGCATTTATGCAAAAAGTTTCTAATTATAGCAGCTTGTGGTTTTAATTTTGAAAACCCACCATCAAATTCGGGTGCCCCAGTTCTCTACAAGCCCTAGCGAACTTTTTGTTTTTCAAATCGTGGAAAAATACATCAAATTTGAGCATTTATGCAAAAAGTTGCTAATTATAGTAGCTTGTGACTTTAATTTTGAAAACCCAACATCAAATTTGGATGCCCCAATCCTCTGCAGGTCCTAGCGAATTTTTTGTGCTTCAAATGGTGGAAAAATACATCAAATTTCAACATTTGTGCAGAAATTTGCTAAATATAGACGCTTGTGGTTTTAATTTTGAAAACCCAACATCAAATTTGGATGCCCCAATCCTCTGCAGGTCCTAGCGAATTTTTTTTGCTTCAAATCGTGGAAAAATACATCAAGTTTGAACATTTCTGCAGAAATTTGCTAAATATAGCAGCTTGTGGTTTTAATTTTGAAAACCTACCAGCAAATTTGGATGCCCCAGTTCTCTACATGCCCTAGCAAACTTTTTGTTTTTCAATTCGTGGAAAAATACATCTAATTTGAGCATTTATGCAAAAATTTGCTAATTATAGCAGCTTCTGGTTTTAATTTTGAAAAACCAACATCAAATTTGGATGCCCCAATCCTCTGCAAGTCCTAGCGAATTTTTTTTGCTTCAAATCGTGGAAAAAACATCAAATTTGAACATTTATACAGAAATTTGCTAAATATAGCAGCTTGTGGTTTTAATTTTGAAAACCCACCATCAAATTCGGGTGCCCCAGTTCTCTAAAAGCCCTAGCGAACTTTTTGTTTTTCAAATCGTGGAAAAATACATCAAATTTGAGCATTTATGCAAAAAGTTGCTAATTATAGCAGCTTGTGACTTTAATTTTGAAAACACAACATCAAATGTGGATGCCCCAATCCTCTGCGAGTCCTAGCGAATTTTTTTTGCTTCAAATCGTGGAAAAATACATCAAATTTGAACATTTTTGCATAAATTTGCTAAATATAGCAGCTTGTGGTTTTAATTTTGAAAACCCACCATCAAATTTGGGTGCCCCAGTTCTCTACAAGCCGAGCAAACTTTTTGTTTTTCAAATCGTGGAAAAATACATCTAATTTGAGCATTTATGCAAAAAGTTGCTAATTATAGCAGCTTGTCACTTTAATTTTGAAAACCCAACATCAAATTTAGATTCCCAAATCCTCTGCAAGTCCTAGCGAATTTTTTTTGCTTCAAATCGTCGAAAAATACATCAAATTTGCATATTTATGCAGAAATTTGCTAAATATAGACGCTTGTGGTTTTAATTTTGAAAACCCAACATCAAATTTGGTTGCCCCAATCGTCTGCAAGTACTAGTGAATTTTTTTTGCTTCAAATCGTGGAAAAATACATCAAATTTGAACATTTCTGCAGAAATTTGCTAAATATAGCACCTTGTGGTTTAAATATTGAAAACCTACAATCAAATTTGGATGCCCCAGTTCTCTACATGCCCTAGCGAACTTTTTGTTTTTCAAATCGTGGAAAAATACATCTAATTTGAGCATTTATGCAAAAATTTGCTAATTATAGCAGCTTCTGGTTTTAATTTTGAAAAACCACCATCAAATCTGGGTGCCCCAAACCTCTACAAGCCCTAGCAAACTTTTTGTTTTTCAAATCGTGTCAAAATACATCAACTTTGAGCATTTATGCAAAAAGTTACTAATTATAGTTGCTTGTGACTTTAATTTTGAAAACCCAACATCAAATTTGAGTGCCCCAATCCTCTGCAAGCCCTAGCGAACTTTTTGTTCTTCAAATCGTGAAAAATACATCATCTTTGAACATTTATGCAAAAAGTTGCTAAATTCAGCAGCTTCTGACTTTAATTTTGAAAACCCAACATCAAATTTGGATGCCCCAATCCTCTGCAAGTCCTAACAAATTTTTTTAGCTTCAAATCGTGGAAAATTACATCAAATTTGAACATTTATGCCGAAATTTGCTAAATATAGCAGCTTGTGGTTTTAATTTTGAAAACCCACCTTCAAATTCGGGTGCCCCAGTTCTCTACAAGCCCTAGCGAACTTTTTGTTTTACAAATCATGTCAAATTACATAAAATTTGAGCATTTATGCAAAAAGTTGCTAATTATAGCTGCTTGTGACATTAAATAGGAAAACCCAACATCAAATTTGAGTGCGCCAAAGCTCTACAAGCCCTCGCGAACTTTTTGTTCTTCAAATCGTGAAAAATACTCCATATTTGAGCATTTATGCAAAAAGTTGCTAAATACAGCAGCTTGCGAATTTAATTTTGAAAACCCAACATCAAATTTGTGTGCCCCAATCCTCTACAAGCCCTAGCGAACTTTTTGTTCTTCAAATCGTGAAAAATACCTCATATTTGAACATTTATGCAAAAAGTTGCTAAATACAGCAGCTTGTGACTTTAATTTTGAAAACCCAACATCGAATTTGGATGCCCCAATCTTCTGCAAATCCTAGTGAATTTTCTTTTACTTCAAAACGGTGAAGAATACATCAAATTTGAACATTTATGCAGAAATTTGCTAAATATAGCAGCTTGTGGTTTTAATTTTGAAAACCCACCATCAAATTTGGATGCCCCAGTTCTCTACAAGCCCTAGCGAACTTTTTGTTTTTCAAATCGTTGAAAAATACATCAAATTTGAGCATTTATGCAAAAAGTTGCTAATTATAGCAGCTTGTGACTTTAATTTTGAAAACCCATTATCAAATTTGGATGCTCCAATCCTCTCCAAGTCCTAACGAACTTTTTTAGCTTCAAATCGTGGAAAATTACATCAAATTTGAACATTTATGCCGAAATTTGCTAAATATAGCAGCTTGTGGTTTTAATTTTGAAAACCCACCATCAGATTTGGGTGCCCCAAACCTCTACAAGCCCTAGCGAACTTTCTGTTTTTCAAATCATGTCAAATTACATCAAATTTGAGCATTTATGCAAAAAGTTGCTAATTATAGCAGCTTGTGACTTTAATTTTGAAAACCCACCATCAATTTTGGGTGCCCCAATACTCTACAAGCCCTAGCGAACTTTTTGTTTTTCAAATCGTGGAAAAATACATCAATTTTAAGCATTTATGCAAATAGTTGCTAATTATAGCAGCTTGTGACTTTAAATTTGAAAACACAACATCAAATTTGGATGCCCCAATCCTCTGCAAGTCCTAGCGAATTTTTTGTGCTTCAAATCGTGGAAAAATACATCAAATTTGAACATTTATGCAGAAATTTGCTAAATATAGACGCTTGTGGTTTTAATTTTGAAAACTTAGCATCAAATTTGGGTGCCCCAAACCTCTACAAGCCCTAGCGAACTTTTTGTGCTTCAAATCGTGGAAAATACATCAAATTTGAGCATTTATGCAAAAAGTTGCTAATTATAGCAGCTTGTGACTTTAATTTTGAAAACCCAACATCAAATTTGGATGCCCCAATCCTCTGCAGGTCCTAGCGAATTTTTTGTGCTTTAAATGGTGGAAAAATACATCAAATTTGAACATTTATCCAGAAATTTGCTAAATATAGACGCTTGTGGTTTTAATTTTGAAAACCCAACATCAAATTTGGCAGCCCCAAACCTCTACAAGCCCTAGCAAACTTTTTGTTTTCAAATCGTATCAAAATACATCAAATTTGAGCATGTATGCAAAAAAATGCTAATTATAGCAGCTTGTGACTTTAATTTTGAAAACCCAACATCAAATTTAGATTCCCCAATCCTCCGCAAGTCCTAGCGAATTTTTTTTGCTTCAAATCGTGGAAAAATACATCAAATTTGAACATTTCTGATGAAATTTGCTAAATATAGCAGCTTGTGGTTTTAATTTTAAAAACCCACCATCAAATTTGGGTGCCCCAGTTCTCTTAAGCCCTAGCGAACTTTTTGTTTTTCAAATCGTGGAAGAATACATCAAATTTGAGCATTTATGCAAAAAGTTGCTAATTATAGCAGCTTGTGACTTTAATTTTGAAAACCCAATATCAAATTTAGATTCCCCAATCCTCCGCAAGTCCTAGCGAATTTTTTTTGCTTCAAATCGTGGAAAAATACATCAAATTTGAACATTTCTGATGAAATTTGCTAAATATAGCAGCTTGTGGTTTTAATTTTGAAAACCTAACATCAAATTTGGGTGCCCCAGTTCCTCTACAAGCCCTAGCGAACTTTTTGTTCTTCGAATCGTGAAACATACATCATATTTGAACATTTATGCAAAAAATTGCTAAATACAGCAGCTTGTGACTTTAATTTTGAAAACCCAACATCGAATTTGGATGCCCCAATCCTCTGGAAATCCTAGTAAATTTTTTTTTGCTTCAAAACGGTGAAGAATACATCAAATTTGAACATTTATGCAGAAATTTGCTAAATATAGTAGATTGTGGTTTTAATTTTGAAAACCCACCATCAAATCTGGGTGCCCCAAACCTCTACAAGCCCTAGCGAACTTTTTGTTTTTCAAATCGTGTCAAAATACATCAAGTTTGAGCATTTATGCAAAAAGTTGCTAATTATAGCAGCTTGTGACTTTAATTTTGAAAACCCAACATCAAATTTGGGTGCCCCAATCTTCTACAAGCCCTAGCGAACTTTTTGTTCTTCAAATCGTAAAAAAACACATTATATTTGAACATTTATGCAAAAAGTTGCTAAATACAGCAGCTTGTGACTTTAATTTTGAAAACCCAACATCGAATTTGGATGCCCCAATCCTCTGCAAATCCTAGTGAATTTTTTTTTGCTTCAAAACGGTGAAGAATACATCAAATTTGAACATTTATGCAGAAATTTGCTAAATATAGCAGCTTGTGGTTTTAATTTTGAAAACCCACCATCAAATTTGGGTACACCAAACCTCTCCTAGCACTAGCAAACTTTTTATTTTTCAGATCGTTTCAAAATACATCAAATTTGAGCATTTTTGCAAAAAGTTGCTAATTATAGTTGCTTGTAACTTTAGTTTTGAAAACCCAACATCAAATTTGGGTGCCCCAAACCTCTACAAGCCCTAGCGAACTTTTTGTTCTTCAAATCGTGAAAAATACATCATGTTTGAACATTTATGCAAAAAGTTCCTAATTTGAGCAGCTTCTGACTTTAATTTTGAAAACCCAACATCAAATTTGGGTGCCCCAAACCTCTACAAGCCCTAGCGAACTTTTTGTTCTTCAAATCGTGAAAAATACATCATATTTGAACATTTATGCAAATAATTGCTAAATACAGCAGCTTGTGACTTTAATTTTGAATACCCAGCATCAAATTTGGATGCCCCAATTATCAGCAAATCCTAGTGAATTTTTTTTTGCTTCAAAACGGTGAAGAATACATCAAATTTGAGCATTTTTGCAGAAATTTGCTAAATATAGCAGCTTGTGGTTTTAATTTTGAAAACCCACCATCAAATTCGGGTGCCCCAGTTCTCTACAAGCCCTAGCGAACTTTTTGTTTTACAAATCATGTCAAATTACATAAAATTTGAGCATTTATGCAAAAAGTTGCTAATTATAGCAGCTTGTGACTTTAAATATGAAAACCCAACATCAAATTTGGATGCCCAAATCCTCTGCAAGTCCTAGCGAACTTTTTGTGCTTCAAGTCATGGAAAAATACATAAATTTTGAGCATTTATGCAAAAAGTTGCTAATTATAGCAGCTTGTGACTTTAAATTTGAAAACCCAACATCAAATTTGGATGCCCCGATCCTCTGCAAGTCCTAGCGAATTTTTTGTGCTTCAAATCGTGGAAAATTACAACAAATTTGAACATTTATGCAGATAATTGCTAAATTTGGTAACTTCCGACTATTATTTTGAAAACCCAACATCAAATTTGAGTGCGCCAAAGCTCTACAAGCCCTAGCGAACTTTTTGTTCTTCAAATCGTGAAAAATACATCATATTTGAGCATTTATGCAAACAGTTGCTAAATACAGCAGCTTGTGACTTTAATTTTGAAAACCCAACATCAAATTTGGATGCCCCAATCCTCTGCAAATCCTAGTGAATCTGTTTTTGCTTCAAATCGGTGAAAAATACATCAAATTTGAACATTTATGCAGAAATTGGCTAAATATAGCAGCTCGTGGTTTTAGTTTGAAAACCCACCATCAAATTTGGGTGCCATAAACCTCTGGAATCCCTAGCGAACTTTTTATTTTTGAGATCACGTCAAAATACATCAAATTTGAGCATTTATGCAGAAAGTTGCTAATTATAGCAGCTTGTGACTTTAATTTTGAAAACCCACCATCAAATTTGGGTGCCCCAGTTCTCTACAAGCCCTAGTGAACTTTTCGTTTTTCAAATCGTGGAAGAATACATCAAATTTGAGCATTTATGCAAAAAGTTGCTAATTATAGCAGCTTGGGACTTTAATTTTGAAAACCCAACATCAAGTTTGGGTGCCCCAATCCTCTGCAAGTCCTAGCGAATTTGTTTTGCTTCAAATCGTGGAAATTTACATCAAATTTGAACATTTATGCAGAAATTTGCTAAATATAGCAGCTTGTGGTTTTAATTTTGAAAACCCACCATCAAATTTGGGTGCCCCAGTTCTCTACAAGCCCTAGTTAACTTTTCGTTTTTCAAATCGTGGAAGACTACATCAAATTTGAGCATTTATGCAAAAAGTTGCTAATTATAGCAGCTTGTGACTTTAATTTTGAAAACCCAACATCAAATTTGGGTGCCCCTGTCCTCTACAAGCCCTAGCAAACTTTTTGTTTTTCAAATCATGGAAAAATACATCAAATTTGAGCATTTAAGCAAAAAGTTGCTAATTATAGCAGCTTATGACTTTAATTTTGAAAACCCAACATCAAATTTGGATGCCCCAATCCTCTGCAAATCCTAGTGAATCTCTTTTCGCTTCAAATCGGTGAAAAATACATCAAATTTGAACATTTATGCAGAAATTGGCTAAATATAGCAGCTCGTGGTTTTAGTTTGAAAACCCACCATCAAATTTCGGTGCCATAAACCTCTGGAATCCCTAGCGAACTTTTTATTTTTGAGATCACGTCAAAATACATCAAATTTGAGCATTTATGCAGAAAGTTGCTAATTATAGCAGCTTGTGACTTTAATTTTGAAAACCCAACATCAAAATTGGATGCTCCAATCCTCTGCAAATCCTAGTGAATCTCTTTTTGCTTCAAATCGGTGAAAAATACATCAAATTTGAACATTTATGAGAAATTTGCTAAATATAGCAGCTTGTGGTTTTAATTTTGAAAACCCACCATCAAATTTGGGTGCCCCAAACCTCTGGAATCCCTAGCGAACTTTTTATTTTTGAGATCACCTCAAAATACATCAAATTTGAGCATTTATGCAGAAAGTTGCTAATTATAGCAGCTTGTGACTTTAATTTTGAAAACCCAACATCAAATTTGGATGCCCCAATCCTCTGCAAGTCCTAGTGAATCTCTTTTTGCTTCAAATCGGTGAAAAATACATCAAATTTGAACATTTATGCAGAAATTTGCTAATTATAGCAGCTTGTGGTTTTAATTTTGAAAACCACCATCAAATTTGGGTGCCTCAGTTTTGTACAAGCCCTAGCGAACTTTTCGTTTTTCAAATCGTGGAAGAATACATCAAATTTGAGCATTTATGCAAAAAGTTGCTAATTATAGCAGCTTGTGACTTTAATTTTGAAAACCCAACATCAAATTTGGATGCCCCAATCCTCTGCAAGTCCTAGCGAATTTGTTTTGCTTCAAATCGTGGAAATTTACATCAAATTTGAACATTTATGCAGAAATTTGCTAAATATAGCAGCTTGTGGTTTTAATTTTGAAAACCCACCATCAAATCTGGGTGCCTCAAACCTGTACAAGCCCTAGCGAACTTTTTGTTTTCAAATCGTGTCAAAATACATCAACTTTGAACATTTATTCAAAAAGTTGCTAATTATAGCAGCTTGTGACTTTAATTTTGAAAACCCAACATCAAATTTGGGTGCCCCTGTCCTCTACAAGCCCTAGCAAACTTTTTGTTTTTCAAATTATGGAAAAATACATCAAATTTGAGCATTTATGCAAAAAGTTGCTAATTATAGCAGCTTGTGACTTTAATTTTGAAAACCCAACATCAAATTTGGGTGCCCCAATCCTCTACAAGCCCTAGCGAACTGTTTGTTCTTCAAATCGTGAAAAATACATCATATTTGAACATTTATGCAAAAAGTTGCTTAATACAGCAGCTTGTGACTTTAATTTTGAAAACCCAACATCGAATTTGGATGCCCCAATCCTCTGCAAATCCTAGTGAATTTTTTTTTGCTTCAAAACGGTGAAGAATACATCAAATTTGAACATTTATGCAGAAATTTGCTAAATATAGCAGCTTGTGGTTTTAATTTTGAAAACCCACCATCAAATTTGGGTACACCAAACCTCTCCTAGCACTAGCAAACTTTTTATTTTTCAGATCGTCTCAAAATACATCAAATTTGAGCATTTTTGCAAAAAGTTGCTAATTATAGTTGCTTGTAACTTTAATTTTGAAAACCCAACATCAAATTTGGGTGCCCCAAACCTCTACAAGCCCTAGCATACTTTTTGTTCTTCAAATCGTGAAAAATACATCATATTTGAACATTTATGCAAAAAGTTGTAAATTATAGCAGCTTGTGACTTTAATTTTGAAAACCCAACATCAAATTTGGATGCCCCAATCCTCTGCAAGTCCTAGCGAATTTGTTTTGCTTCAAATCGTGGAAATGTACATCAAATTTGAACATTTATGCAGAAATTTGCTAAATATAGCAGCTTGTGGATTTAATTTTGAAAACCCTCCATCAAATCTGGGTGCCCCAAACCTCTACAAGCCCTAGCGAACTTTTTGTTCTTCAAATCGTGAAAAATACATCATGTTTGAACTTTTATGCAAAAAGTTGCTAAATTCAGCAGCTTCTGACTTTACTTTTGAAAACCCAACATCAAATTTGGATGCCCCAATTATCAGCAAATCCTAGTAAATTTTTTTTTGCTTCAAAACTGTGAAGAATACATCAAATTTGAGCATTTATGCAGAAATTTGCTAAATATAGCAGCTTGTGTTTTTAATTTTGAAAACCCACCATCAAATTCGGGTGCCCCAGTTCTCTACAAGCCCTAGCGAACTTTTTGTTTTTCAAATCGTGGAAAAATACGTCAAATTTGAGCATTTATGCAAAAAGTTGCTAATTATAGCAGCTTGTGACTTTAATTTTGAAAACACAACATCAAATTTGGATGCCCCAATCCTCTGCAAGTCCTAACAAATTTTTTTAGCTTCAAATCGTGGAAAATTACATCAAATTTGAACATTTATGCCGAAATTTGCTAAATATAGCAGCTTGTGGTTTTAATTTTGAAAACCCATCATCAAATTTGAGTGCCCCAAACCTCTACAAGCCCTAGCGAACTATTTGTTTTACAAATCATGTCAAATTACATTAAATTTGAGCATTTGTGCATAAAGTTGCTAATTATAGCAGCTTGTGACTTTAATTTTGAAAACTCAACATCAAATTTGGATGCCCCAATCCTCTGCAAGTCCTAGCGAATTTTTTGTGCTTCAAATCGTGGAAAAATACATCAAATTTGAACATTTATGTAGATAATTGCTAAATTTGGTAGCTTCCGACTATAATTTTGAAAACCCAACATCAAATTTGAGTGCGCCAAAGCTCTACAAGCCCTAGCGAATTTTTTGTTCTTGAAATCGTGAAAAATACATCATATTTGAGCATTTATGCAAAAAGTTGCTAAATACAGCAGCTTGTGACTTTAATTTTGAAAACCCAACATCAAATTTGGATGCCCCAATCCTCTGCAAATCCTACTGAATCTCTTTTTGCTTCAAATCGGTGAAAAATACATCAAATTTGAACATTTATGCAGAAATTGGCTAAATATAGCAGCTCGTGGTTTTAATTTGAAAACCCACCATCAAATTTGGGTGCCCCAAACCCCTGGAATCCCTAGCGAACTTTTGATTTTTGAGATCACGTCAAAATACATCAAATTTGAGCATTTATGCAGAAAGTACTAATTATAGCTGCTTGTGACTTTAATTTTGAAAACCCAACATCAAATTTGGATGCCCAAATCCTCTGCAAATCCTAGTGAATCTCTTTTTGCTTCAAATCGGAGAAAAATACATCAAATTTGAACAGTTATGCAGAAATTTGCTAAATATAGCAGCTTGTGGTTTTAATTTTGAAAACCCACCATCAAATCTGGGTGCCCCAAACCTCTACAAGCCCTAGCGAACTTTTTGTTTTTCAAATCGTGTCAAAATACATCAACTTTGAGCATTTATGCAAAAAGTTGCTAATTATAGCAGCTTGTGACTTTAATTTTGAAAACCCAACATCAAATTTGGATGCTCCAATCCTCTGCAAGTCCTAACGAATTTTTTTAGCTTCAAATCGTGGAAAATTACATCAAATTTGAACATTTATGCAGAAATTTGCTAAATATAGGAGCTTGTGGTTTTAATTTTGACAACCCACCATCAAATTTGGGTGCCCTTAACCTCTACAAGCCCTAGCGAACTTTTTGTTTTCAAATCGTGGAAAAATACATCAATTTTGAGCATTTATGCAAAAAGTTGCTAATTATAGCAGCTTTTGACTTTAATTTTGAAAACCCAACATCAAATTTGGATGCCCCAATCCTCTGCAAGTCCTAGCGAATTTTTTGAGCTTCAAATCGTGGAAAAATACATCAAATTTGAACATTTATGCTGATAATTGCTAAATTTGGTAGCTTCCGACTATAATTTTGAAAACCCAACATCAAATTTGAGTGCGCCAAAGCTCTACAAGCCCTAGCGAACTTTTTGTTCTTCAAATCGTGAAAAATACATCAAATTTGAACATTTATGCAGAAAATTGGCTAAATATAGCAGCTCGTGGTTTTAATTTGAAAACCCACCATCAAATTTGGGTGCCCCAGTTCTCTACAAGCCCTAGCGAACTTTTCGTTTTTCAAATCGTGGAAGAATATATCAAATTTGAGCATTTATGCAAAAAGTTGTTAATTATAGCAGCTTGTGACTTTAATTTTGAAAACCCAACATCAAATTTGGATGCCCCAATCCTCTGCAAGTCCTAGCGAATTTGTTTTGCTTCAAATCGTGGAAATGTACATCAAATTTGAACATTTATGCAGAAATTTGCTAAATATAGCAGCTTGTGGTTTTAATTTTGAAAACCCTCCATCAAATCTGGGTGCCCCAAACCTCTACAAGCCCTAGCGAACTTTTTGTTTTTCAAATCGTTTCAAAATACATCAACTTTGAGCATTTATGCAAAAGTTGCTAATTATAGCAGCTTGTGACTTTAAATATGAGAACCCAACATCAAATTTGGATGCCCCAATCCTCTGCAAGTCCTAGGGAATTTTTTGTGCTTCAAATCGTGGAAAAATACATCAAATTTGAACATTTATGTAGATAATTGCTAAATTTGGTAACTTCCGACTATAATTTTGAAAACCCAACATCAAATTTAAGTGCGCCAAAGCTCTACAAGCCCTAGCGAACTTTTTGTTCTTCAAATCGTGAAAAATACATCATGTTTGAACATTTATGCAAAAAGTTGCTAATTATAGCAGCTTGTGACTTTAATTTTGAAAACACAACATCAAATTTGGATGCCTTAATCCTCTGCAAGTCCTAACAAAATTTTTTAGCTTCAAATCGTGGAAAATTACATCAAATTTGAACATTTATGCCGAAATTTGCTAAATATAGCAGCTTGTGGTTTTAATTTTGAAAACCCACCATCAAATTCGGGTGCCCCAGTTCTCTACAAGCCCTAGCGAACTTTTTGTTTTTCAAATCGTGGAAAAATACATTAAATTTGAGCTTTTATGCAAAAAGTTGCTAATTATAGCAGCTTGTGACTTTAATTTTGAAAACCCAACATCAAATTTGGATGCCCCAATCCTCTGCAAGTCCTAGCGAATTTGTTTTGCTACAAATCGTGGAAATTTACATCAAATTTGAACATTTATGCATAAATTTGCTAAATATAGCAGCTTGTGGTTTTAAATTTGAAAACCCACCATCAAATCTGGGTGCCCCAAACCTCTACAAGCCCTAGCGAACTTTTTGTTTTTCAAATCGTGTCAAAATACATCAACTTTGAGCATTTATGCAAAAAGTTGCTAATTATAGCAGCTTGTGACTTTAATTTTGAAAACCCACCATCAATTTTGGGTGCCCCAATCCTCTACAAGCCCTAGCGAACTTTTTGTTTTCAAATCGTGGAAAAATACATCAATTTTGAGCATTTATGCAAAAAGTTGCTAATTATAGCAGCTAGTGACTTTCAATTTGAAAACCCAACATCAAATTTGGGTGCCCTTGTCCTCTACAAGCCCTAGCAAACTTTTTGTTTTTCAAATCATGGAAAAATACATCAAATTTGAGCATTTATGCAATAAGTTGCTAAATACATCAGCTTGTGACTTT
This sequence comes from Pohlia nutans, assembly GCA_022496805.1. Classification (NCBI taxonomy): domain Eukaryota; kingdom Viridiplantae; phylum Streptophyta; class Bryopsida; order Bryales; family Mniaceae; genus Pohlia; species Pohlia nutans. The sequence goes on along the minus strand of CM040091.1, from coordinate 11,054,591 downwards.
AATTTTGAAAACCCAACATCAAATTTGGATGCCCCAATCCTCTGCAAGCCCTAGCGAACTTTTTGTTTTTCAAATGGTGGAAAAATACATCAAATTTGAACATTAATGCAGAAATTTGCTAAATATAGACGCTTGTGGTTTTAATTTTGAAAACTTAGCATCAAATTTGGGTGCCCCAAACCTCTACAAGCCCTATCGAACTTTTTGTGCTTCAAATCGTGGAAAACTACATCAAATTTGAGCATTTATGCAATAAGTTGCTAAATACATCAGCTTGTGACTTTAATTTTGAAAACCCAACATCAAATTTGGATGCCCCAATCCACTGCAGGTCCTAGCGAATTTTCTGTGCTTCAAATGGTGGAAAAATACATCAAATTTGAACATTAATGCAGAAATTTGCTAAATATAGACGCTTGTGGTTTTAATTTTGAAAACCCAACATCAAATTTGGGTGCCCCAAACCTCTACAAGCCCTAGCGAACTTTTTGTTTTCAAATCGTATCAAAATACATCAAATTTGAGCATTTGTGCAAAAAGATGCTAATTATAGCAGCTTGTGACTTTAATTTTGAAAACCCAACATCAAATTTAGATTCCCCAATCCTCCGCAAGTCCTAGCGAATTTTTTTTGCTTCAAATCGTCGAAAAATACATCAAAATTGAATATTTATGCAGAAATTTGCTAAATATAGACGCTTGTGGTTTTAATTTTGAAAACCCAACATCAAATTTGGTTGCCCCAATCCTCTGTAACTCCTAGTGAATTTTTTTTGCTTCAAATCGTGGAAAAATACATCAAATTTGAACATTTCTGCAGAAAATTGCTAAATATAGCAGCTTGTGGTTTTAATTTTGAAAACCTACCATCAAATTTGAATGCCCCAGTTCTCTACATGCCCTAGCGAACTTTTTGTTTTTCAAATCGTGGAAAAATACATCTAATTTGAGCATTTATGCAAAAATTTGCTAATTATAGCAGCTTCTGGTTTTAATTTTGAAAAACCAACATCAAATTTGGATGGCCCAATCCTCTGCAAGTCCTAGCGAATTTTTCTTGCTTCAAATCGTGGAAAAAACATCAAATTTGAACATTTATACTGAAATTTGTTAAATATAGCAGCTTGTGGTTTTAATTTTGAAAACCCACCATCAAATTTGGGTACCCCAAACCTCTCCTACCACTAGCAAACTTTTTATTTTTCAGATCGTGTCAAAATACATCAAATTTGAGCATTTATGCAAAAAGTTGCTAATTATAGTTGCTTGTGACTTTAATTTTGAAAACACAACATCAAATTTGGATGCCTTAATCCTCTGCAAGTCCTAACAAAATTTTTTAGCTTCAAATCGTGGAAAATTACATCAAATTTGAACATTTATGCCGAAATTTGCTAAATATAGCAGCTTGTGGTTTTTATTTTGAAAACCCAACATCAAATTTGGGTGCCCCAATCCTCTACAAGCCCTAGCGAACTTTTTGTTCTTCAAATCGTGAAAAATACATCATATTTGAACATTTATGCAAAAAGTTGCTAAATACAGCAGCTTGTGACTTTAATTTTGAAAACCCAACATCGAATTTGGATGCCCCAATCCTCTGCAAATCCTAGTGATTTTTTTTTTGCTTCAAAACGGTGAAGAATACATCAAATTTGAACATTTATGGAGAAATTTGCTAAATATAGCAGCTTGTGGTTTTAATTTTGAAAACCCACCATCAAATTAAGGTGCCCCAGTTCTCTACAAGCCCTAGCGAACTTTTTGTTTTTCAAATCGTGGAAAAATACATCTAATTTGAGCATTTATGCAAAAATTTGCTAATTATAGCAGCTTCTGGTTTTAATTTTGAAAAACCAACATCAAATTTGGATGGCCCAATCCTCTGCAAGTCCTAGCGAATTTTTCTTGCTTCAAATCGTGGAAAAAACATCAAATTTGAACATTTATACTGAAATTTGTTAAATATAGCAGCTTGTGGTTTTAATTTTGAAAACCCACCATCAAATTTGGGTGCCCCAAACCTCTACAAGCCCTAGCGAACTTTCTGTTTTTCAAATCATGTCAAATTACATCAAATTTGAGCATTTATGCAAAAAGTTGCTAATTATAGCAGCTTGTGACTTTAATTTTGAAAACCCAACATCAAATTTGGATGCCCCAATCCTCTGCAAGTCCTAGCGAATTTTTTGTGCTTCAAATCGTGGAAAAATACATCAAATTTGAACATTTATGCTGATAATTGCTAAATTTGGTAACTTCCGACTATAATTTTGAAAACCCAACATCAAATTTAAGTGCGCCAAAGCTCTACAAGCCCTAGCGAACTTTTTGTTCTTCAAATCGTGAAAAATACATCATGTTTGAACATTTATGCAAAAAGTTGCTAATTATAGCAGCTTGTGACTTTAATTTTGAAAACACAACATCAAATTTGGATGCCTTAATCCTCTGCAAGTCCTAACAAAATTTTTTAGCTTCAAATCGTGGAAAATTACATCAAATTTGAACATTTATGCCGAAATTTGCTAAATATAGCAGCTTGTGGTTTTTATTTTGAAAACCCAACATCAAATTTGGGTGCCCCAATCCTCTACAAGCCCTAGCGAACTTTTTATTCTTCAAATCGTGAAAAATACATCATATTTGAACATTTATGCAAAAAGTTGCTAAATACAGCAGCTTGTGACTTTAATTTTGAAAACCCAACATCGAATTTGGATGCCCCAATCCTCTGCAAATCCTAGTGATTTTTTTTTTGCTTCAAAACGGTGAAAAATACATCAAATTTGAACATTTATGCAAAAAGTTGCTAAATATAGCAGCTTGTGGTTTTAATTTTGAAAACCCACCATCAAATTCGGGTGCCCCAGTTCTCTACAAGCCCTAGCGAACTTTTTGTTTTTCAAATCATGGAAAAATACATTAAATTTGAGCATTTATGCAAAAAGTTACTAATTATAGTTGCTTGTGACTTTAATTTTGAAAACCCAACATCAAATTTGGGTGCCCCAAACCTCTACAAGCCCTAGCGAACTTTTTGTTCTTCAAATCGTGAAAAATACATCAAATTTGAACATTTATGCAGAAAATTGGCTAAATATAGCAGCTCGTGGTTTTAATTTGAAAACCCACCATCAAATTTGGGTGCCCCAGTTCTCTACAAGCCCTATCGAACTTTTCGTTTTTCAAATCGTGGAAGAATACATCAAATTTGAGCATTTATGCAAAAAGTTGTTAATTATAGCAGCTTGTGACTTTAATTTTGAAAACCCAACATCAAATTTGGATGCCCCAATCCTCTGCAAGTCCTAGCGAATTTGTTTTGCTTCAAATCGTGGAAATGTACATCAAATTTGAACATTTATGCAGAAATTTGCTAAATATAGCAGCTTGTGGTTTTAATTTTGAAAACCCTCCATCAAATCTGGGTGCCGCAAACCTCTACAAGCCCTAGCGAACTTTTTGTTTTTCAAATCGTTTCAAAATACATCAACTTTGAGCATTTATGCAAAAAGTTGCTTATTATAGCAGCTTGTGACTTTAATTTTGAAAACACAACATCAAATTTGGGTGCCCCAATCCTCTACAAGCCCTAGCTAACTTTTTGTTCTTCAAATCGTGAAAAATACATCATATTTGAACATTTATGCAAAAAGTTGCTAAATACAGCAGCTTGTGACTTTAATTTTGAAAACCCAACATGGAATTTGGATGCCCCAATCCTCTGCAAATCCTAGTGAATTTTTTTTTGCTTGAAAACGGTGAAAAATACATCAAATTTGAACATTTATGCAAAAAGTTGCTAAATATAGCAGCTTGTGGTTTTAATTTTGAAAACCCACCATCAAATTCGGGTGCCCCAGTTCTCTACAAGCCCTAGCGAACTTTTTGTTTTTCAAATCGTGGAAAAATACATTAAATTTGAGCATTTATGCAAAAAGTTACTAATTATAGTTGCTTGTGACTTTAATTTTGAAAACCCAACATCAAATTTGGGTGCCCCAAACCTCTACAAGTCCTAGCGAACTTTTTGTTCTTCAAATCGTGAAAAATACATCATGTTTGAACATTTATGCAAAAAATTGGCTAAATATAGCAGCTCGTGGTTTTAATTTGAAAACCCACCATCAAATTTGGGTGCCCCAGTTCTCTACAAGCCCTATCGAACTTTTCGTTTTTCAAATCGTGGAAGAATACATCAAATTTGAGCATTTATGCAAAAAGTTGCTAATTATAGCAGCTTGTGACTTTAATTTTGAAAACACAACATCAAATTTGGATGCCCCAATCCTCTGCAAGTCCTAACAAATTTTTTTAGCTTCAAATCGTGGAAAATTACATCAAATTTAAACATTTATGCCGAAATTTGCTAAATATAGCAGCTTGTGGTTTTAATTTTGAAAACCCACCATCAAATTTGGGTGCCCCAAACCTCTACAAGCCCTAGCGAACTATTTGTTTTACAAATCATGTCAAATTACATCAAATTTGAGCATTTATGCAAAAGTTGCTAATTATAGCAGCTTGTGACTTTAAATATGAGAACCCAACATCAAATTTGGATGCCCCAATCCTCTGCAAGTCCTAGTGAATTTTTTGTGCTTCAAATCGTGGAAAAATACATCAAATTTGAACATTTATGTAGATAATTGCTAAATTTGGTAACTTCCGACTATAATTTTGAAAACCCAACATCAAATTTGAGTGCGCCAAAGCTCTACAAGCCCTAGCGAACTTTTTGTTCTTCAAATCGTGGAAAAATACATCATATTTGAGCATTTATGCAAAAAGTTGCTAAATACAGCAGCTTGTGACTTTAATTTTGAAAACCCAACATCAAATTTGGATGCCCCAATCCTCTGCAAATCCTAGTGAATCTGTTTTTGCTTCAAATCGGTGAAAAATACATCAAATTTGAACATTTATGCAGAAATTGGCTAAATATAGCAGCTCGTGGTTTTAATTTGAAAACCCACCATCAAATTTGGGTGCCCCAAACCTCTGGAATCCCTAGCGAACTTTTTATTTTTGATATCACGTCAAAATACATCAAATTTGAGCATTTATGCAGAAAGTTGCTAATTATAGCAGCTTGTGACTTTAATTTTGAAAACCCAACATCAAATTTGGATGCCCCAATCCTCTGCAAATCCTAGTGAATCTCTTTTTGCTTCAAATCGGTGAAAATTACATCAAATTTGAACATTTATGCAGAAATTTGCTAAATATAGCAGCTTGTGGTTTTAATTTTGAAAACCCACCATCAAATTTGGGTGCCCCAGTTCTCTACAAGCCCTAGCGAACTTTTCGTTTTTCAAATCGTGGAAGAATACATCAAATTTGAGCATTTATGCAACAAGTTGCTAATTATAGCAGCTTGTGACTTTAATTTTGAAAACCCAAGATCAAAATTGGGTGCCCCAATCCTCTGCAAGTCCTAGCGAATTTGTTTTGCTTCAAATCGTGGAAATTTACATCAAATTTGAACATTTATGCAGAAATTTGCTAAATATAGGAGCTTGTGGTTTTAATTTTGACAACCCACCATCAAATTTGAATGCCCTTAACCTCTACAAGCCCTAGCGAACTTTTTGTTTTTCAAATCGTGTCAAAATACATCAACTTTGAGCATTTATGCAAAAAGTTGCTAATTATAGCAGCTTGTGACTTTAATTTTGAAAATACAACATCAAATTTGGGTGCCCCAATCATCTACAAGCCCTAGCGAACTTTTTGTTCTTCAAATCGTGAAAAATACATCAAATTTGAGCATTTATGGAGTAAGTTGCTAATTATAGCAGCTTGTGACTTTAATTTTGAAAACCCAACATCAAATTTGGATGCCCCAATCCTCTGCAAGTCCTAGCGAATTTTTTGTGCTTCAAATCGTGGAAAAATACATCAAATTTGAACATTTATGCTGATAATTGCTAAATTTGGTAACTTCCGACTATAATTTTGAAAACCCAACATCAAATTTGAGTGCGCCAAAGCTCTACAAGCCCTAGCGAACTTTTTGTTCTTCAAATCGTGGAGAAATACATCATATTTGAGCATTTATGCAAAAAGTTGCTAAATACAGCAGCTTGTGACTTTAATTTTGAAAATCCAACATCAAATTTGGATGCCCCAATCCTCTGCAAATCCTAGTGAATCTGTTTTTGCTTCAAATCGGTGAAAAATACATCAAATTTGAACATTTATGCAGAAATTGGCTAAATATAGCAGCTCGTGGTTTTAATTTGAAAACCCACCATCAAATTTGGGTGCCCCAAACCTCTGGAATCCCTAGCGAACTTTTTATTTTTGATATCACGTCAAAATACATCAAATTTGAGCATTTATGCAGAAAGTTGCTAATTATAGCAGCTTGTGACTTTAATTTTGAAAACCCAACATCAAATTTGGATGCCCCAATCCTCTGCAAATCCTAGTGAATCTCTTTTTGCTTCAAATCGGTGAAAATTACATCAAATTTGAACATTTATGCAGAAATTTGCTAAATATAGCAGCTTGTGGTTTTAATTTTGAAAACCCACCATCAAATTTGGGTGCCCCAGTTCTCTACAAGCCCTAGCGAACTTTTCGTTTTTCAAATCGTGGAAGAATACATCAAATTTGAGCATTTATGCAACAAGTTGCTAATTATAGCAGCTTGTGAGTTTAATTTTGAAAACCCAAGATCAAAATTGGGTGCCCCAATCCTCTGCAAGTCCTAGCGAATTTGTTTTGCTTCAAATCGTGGAAATTTACATCAAATTTGAACATTTATGCAGAAATTTGCTAAATATAGGAGCTTGTGGTTTTAATTTTGACAACCCACCATCAAATTTGAATGCCCTTAACCTCTACAAGCCCTAGCGAACTTTTTGTTTTTCAAATCGTGTCAAAATACATCAACTTTGAGCATTTATGCAAAAAGTTGTTAATTATAGCAGCTTGTGACTTTAATTTTGAAAACACAACATCAAATTTGGGTGCCCCAATCATCTACAAGCCCTAGCGAACTTTTTGTTCTTCAAATCGTGAAAAATACATCATATTTGAACATTTATGCAAAAAGTTGTTAATTATAGCAGCTTGTGACTTTAATTTTGAAAACCCAACATCAAATTTGGATGCCCCAATCCTCTGCAAGTCCTAGCGAATTTGTTTTGCTTCAAATCGTGGAAATGTACATCAAATTTGAACATTTATTCAGAAATTTGCTAAATATAGCAGCTTGTGGTTTTAATTTTGAAAACCCACCATCAAATTCGGGTGCCCCAGTTCTCTACAAGCCCTAGCGAACTTTTTGTTTTTCAAATCATGGAAAAATACATTAAATTTGAGCATTTATGCAAAAAGTTACTAATTATAGTTGCTTGTGACTTTCATTTTGAAAACCCAACATCAAATTCGGGTGCCCCAAACCGCTACAAGCCCTAGCGAACTTTTTGTTCTTCAAATCGTGAAAAATACATCATGTTTGAACATTTATTCAAAAAGTTGCTAATTATAGCAGCTTGTGACTTTAAATATGGGAACCCAACATCAAATTTGGATGCCCCAATCCTCTGCAAGTCCTAGTGAATTTTTTGTGCTTCAAATCGTGGAAAAATACATCAAATTTGAACATTTATGTAGATAATTGCTAAATTTGGTAGCTTCCGACTATAATTTTGAAAACCCAACATCAAATTTGAGTGCGCCAAAGCTCTACAAGCCCTAGCGAACTTTTTGTTCTTCAAATCGTGGAAAAATACATCATATTTGAGCATTTATGCAAAAAGTTGCTAAATACAGCAGCTTGTGACTTTAATTTTGAAAACCCAACATCAAATTTGGATGCCCCAATCCTCTGCAAATCCTACTGAATCTCTTTTTGCTTCAAATCGGTGAAAAATACATCAAATTTGAACATTTATGCAGAAATTGGCTAAATATAGCAGCTCGTGGTTTTAATTTGAAAACCCACCATCAAATTTGGGTGCCCCAAACCTCTGGAATCCCTAGCGAACTTTTTATTTTTGATATCACGTCAAAATACATCAAATTTGAGCATTTATGCAGAAAGTTGCTAATTATAGCAGCTTGTGACTTTAATTTTGAAAACCCAACATCAAATTTGGATGCCCCAATCCTCTGCAAATCCTAGTGAATCTCTTTTTGCTTCAAATCGGTGAAAATTACATCAAATTTGAACATTTATGCAGAAATTTGCTAAATATAGCAGCTTGTGGTTTTAATTTTGAAAACCCACCATCAAATTTGGGTGCCCCAGTTCTCTACAAGCCCTAGCGAACTTTTCGTTTTTCAAATCGTGGAAGAATACATCAAATTTGAGCATTTATGCAAAAAGTTGCTAATTATAGCAGCTTGTGACTTTAATTTTGAAAACCCAAGATCAAAATTGGGTGCCCCAATCCTCTGCAAGTCCTAGCGAATTTGTTTTGCTTCAAATCGTGGAAATTTACATCAAATTGGAACATTTATGCAGAAATTTGCTAAATATAGGAGCTTGTGGTTTTAATTTTGACAACCCACCGTCAAATTTGGGTGCCCTTAACCTCTACAAGCCCTAGCGAACTTTTTGTTTTTCAAATCGTGTCAAAATACATCAACTTTGAGCATTTATGCAAAAAGTTGCTAATTATAGCAGCTTGTGACTTTAATTTTGAAAACACAACATCAAATTTGGGTGCCCTAATCCTCTACAAGCCCTTGCGAACTTTTTGTTCTTCAAATCGTGAAAAATACATCATATTTGAACATTTATGCAAAAAGTTGCTAAATACAGCAGCTTGTGACTTTAATTTTGAAAACCCAACATCGAATTTGGATGCCCCAATCCTCTGCAAATCCTAGTGAATTTTTTTTTGCTTCAAAACGGTGAAGAATACATCAAATTTGAACATTTATGCAGAAAATTGCTAAATATAGCAGCTTGTGGTTTTAATTTTGAAAACCCACCATCAAATTCGGGTGCCCCAGTTCTCTACAAGCCCTAGCGAACTTTTTGTTTTTCAAATCGTGGAAAAATACATTAAATTTGAGCATTTATGCAAAAAGTTACTAATTATAGTTGCTTGTGACTTTAATTTTGAAAACCCAACATCAAATTTGGGTGCCCCAAACCTCTACAAGCCCTAGCGAACTTTTTGTTCTTCAAATCGTGAAAAATACATCATGTTTGAACATTTATGCAAAAATTTGCTAATTATAGCAGCTTGTGACTTTAATTTTGAAAACACAACATCAAATTCGGATGCCCCAATCCTCTGCAAGTCCTAACAAATTTTTTTAGCTTCAAATCGTGGAAAATTACATCAAATTTGAACATTTATGCCGAAATTTGCTAAATATAGCAGCTTGTGGTTTTAATTTTGAAAACCCACCATCAAATTTGGGTGCCCCAAACCTCTACAAGCCCTAGCGAACTATTTGTTTTACAAATCATGTCAAATTACATCAAAATTTGAGCATTTATGCAAAAGTTGCTAATTATAGCAGCTTGTAACTTTAAATATGAGAACCCAACATCAAATTTGGATGCCCCAATCCTCTGCAAGTCCTAGTGAATTTTTTGTGCTTCAAATCGTGGAAAAATACATCAAATTTGAACATTTATGTAGATAATTGCTAAATTTGGTAACTTCCGACTATAATTTTGAAAACCCAACATCAAATTTGAGTGCGCCAAAGCTCTACAAGCCCTAGCGAACTTTTTGTTCCTCAAATCGTGGAAAAATACATCATATTTGAGCATTTATGCAAAAAGTTGCTTAATACAGCAGCTTGTGACTTTAATTTTGAAAACCCAACATCAAATTTGGATGCCCCAATCCTCTGCAAATCCTAGTGAATCTGTTTTTGCTTCAAATCGGTGAAAAATACATCAAATTTGAACATTTATGCAGAAATTGGCTAAATATAGCAGCTCGTGGTTTTAATTTGAAAACCCACCATCAAATTTGGGTGCCCCAAACCTCTGGAATCCCTAGCGAACTTTTTATTTTTGATATCACGTCAAAATGCATCAAATTTGAGCATTTATGCATAAAGTTGCTAATTATAGCAGCTTGTGACTTTAATTTTGAAAACCCAACATCAAATTTGGATGCCCCAATCCTCTGCAAGTCGTAGCGAATTTTTTGTGCTTCAAATCGTGGAAAAATACATCAAATTTGAACATTTATACAGAAATTGGCTAAATATAGCAGCTCGTGGTTTTAATTTGAAAACCCACCATCAAATTTGGGTGCCCCAAACCTCTGGAATCCCTAGCGAACTTTTTATTTTTGAGATCACGTCAAAATACATCAAATTTGAGCATTTATGCAGAAAAGTTGCTAATTATAGCAGCTTGTGACTTTAATTTTGAAAACCCAACATCAAATTTGGATGCCCAAATCCTCTGCAAATCCTAGTGAATCTCTTTTTGCTTCAAATCGGTGAAAAATACATCAAATTTGAACATTTATGCAGAAATTTGCTAAATATAGCAGCTTGTGGTTTTAATTTTGAAAACCCACCATCAAATTTGGGTGCCCCAGTTCTCTACAAGCCCTAGCGAACTTTTCGTTTTTCAAATCGTGGAAGAATACATCAAATTTGAGCATTTATGCAAAAAGTTGCTAATTATAGCAGCTTGTGACTTTAATTTTGAAAACCCAACATCAAATTTGGATGCCCCAATCCTCTGCAAGTCCTAGCGAATTTGTTTTGCTACAAATCATGGAAATTTACATCAAATTTGAACATTTATGCATAAATTTGCTAAATATAGCAGCTTGTGGTTTTAAATTTGAAAACCCACCATCAAATCTGGGTGCCCCAAACCTCTACAAGCCCTAGCGAACTTTTTGTTTTTCAAATCGTGTCAAAATACATCAACTTTGAGCATTTTTGCAAAAAGTTGCTAATTATAGCAGCTTGTGACTTTAATTTTGAAAACCCACCATCAATTTTGGGTGCCCCAATCCTCTACAAGTCCTAGGGAACTTTTTGTTTTTTAAATCGTGGAAAAATACATCAATTTTGAGCATTTATGCAAAAAGTTGCTAATTATAGCAGCTTGTGACTTTAAATTTGAAAACCCAACATCAAATTTGGGTGCCCCTGTCCTCTACAAGCCCTAGCAAACTTTTTGTTTTTCAAATCATGGAAAAATACATCAAATTTGAGCATTTATGCAATAAGTTGCTAAATACAACAGCTTGTGACTTTAATTTTGAAAACCCATCATCAAATTTGGATGCCCCAATCCTCCGCAAGTCCTAGCGAATTTTTTGTTTTTCAAATGGTGGAAAAATACATCAAATTTGAACATTTATGCAGAAATTTGCTAAATATAGACGCTTCTGGTTTTAATTTTGAAAACTTAGCATCAAATTTGGGTGCCCCAAACCTCTACAAGCCCTATCGAACTTTTTGTGCTTCAAATCGTGGAAAACTACATCAAATTTGAGCATTTATGCAAAAAGTTGCTAATTATACCAGCTTGTGACTTTAATTTTGAAAACCCAACATCAAATTTGGATGCCCCAATCCACTGCAGGTCCTAGCGAATTTTTTGTGCTTCAAATGGTGGAAAAATACATCAAATTTGAACATTTATGCAGAAATTTGCTAAATATAGACGCTTGTGGTTTTAATTTTGAAAACCCAACATCAAATTTGGGTGCCCCAAACCTCTACAAGCCCTAGCGAACTTTTTGTTTTCAAATCGTATCAAAATACATCAAATTTGAGCATTTGTGCAAAAATATGCTAATTATAGCAGCTTGTGACTTTAATTTTGAAAACCCAACATCAAATTTAGATTCCCCAATCCTCCGCAAGTCCTAGCGAATTTTTTTTGCTTCAAATCGTCGAAAAATACATCAAATTTGAATATTTATGCAGAAATTTGCTAAATATAGACGCTTGTGGTTTTAATTTTGAAAACACAACATCAAATTTGGTTGCCCCAATCCTCTGCAAGTCCAAGTGAATTTTTTTTGCTTCAAATCGTGGAAAAATACATCAAATTTGAACATTTCTGCAGAAATTTGCTAAATATAGCAGCTTGTGGTTTTAATTTTGAAAACCTACCATCAAATTTGAATGCCCCAGTTCTCTACATGCCCTAGCGAACTTTTTGTTTTTCAAATCGTGGAAAAATACATCTAATTTAAGCATCTATGCAAAAATTTGCTAATTATAGCAGCTTCTGGTTTTAATTTTGAAAAACCAACATCAAATTTGGATGCCCCAATCCTCTGCAAGTCCTAGCGAACTTTTTGTTCTTCAAATCGTGAAAAATACATCATGTTTGAACATTTATGCAAAAAGTTGCTAATTATAGTAGCTTGTGACTTTAAATATGAAAACCCAACATCAAATTTGGATGCCCTAATCCTCTGCAAGTCCTAGTGAATTTTTTGTGCTTCAAATCGTGGAAAAATAAATTAAATTTGAACATTTATGTAGATAATTGCTAAATTTGGTAACTTCCGACTATAATTTTGAAAACCCAACATCAAATTTGAGTGCGCCAAAGCTCTACAAGCCCTAGCGAACTTTTTGTTCTTCAAATCGTGAAAAATACATCATATTTGAGCATTTATGCAAAAAGTTGCTAAATACAGCAGCTTGTGACTTTAATTTTGAAAACCCAACATCAAATTTGGATGCCCCAATCCTCTGCAAATCCTAGTGAATCTCTTTTTGCTTCAAATCCGTGAAAAATACATCAAATTTGAACATTTATGCAGAAATTTGCTAAATATAGCAGCTTGTGGTTTTAATTTTGAAAACCCACCAACAAATCTGGGTGCCCCAAACCTCTACAAGCCCTAGCGAACTTTTTGTTTTTCAAATCGTGAAAAATACATCATATTTGAACATTTATGCAAAAAGTTGCTAAATACAGCAGCTTGTGACTTTAATTTTGAAAACCCAACATCGAATTTGGATGCCCCAATCCTCTGCAAATCCTAGTGAATTTTTTTTTGCTTCAAAACGGTGAAGAATACATCAAATTTGAACATTTATGCAGAAATTTGCTAAATATAGCAGCTCGTGGTTTTAATTTTGAAAACCGACCATCAAATTCGAGTGCCCCAGTTCTCTACAAGCCCTAGCGAACTTTTTGTTTTTCAAATCGTGGAAAAATACATTAAATTTGAGCATTTATGCAAAAAGTTACTAATTATAGTTGCTTGTGACTTTAATTTTGAAAACCCAACGTCAAATTTGGGTGCCCCAAACCTCTACAAACCCTAGCGAACTTTTTGTTCTTCAAATCGTGAAATTTACATCATATTTGAGCATTTATGCAAAAAGTTGCTAAATACAGCAGGTTGTGACTTTAATTTTGAAAACCCAACATCAAATTTGGATGCCCCAATCCTCTGCAAATCCTAGTGAATCTCTTTTTGCTTCAAATCGGTGAAAAATACATCAAATTTGAACATTTATGCAGAAATTGGCTAAATATAGCAGCTCGTGGTTTTAATTTGAAAACCCACCATCAAATTTGGGTGCCCCAAACCTCTGGAATCCCTAGCGAACTTTTTATTTTTGATATCACGTCAAAATACATCAAATTTGAGCATTTATGCAGAAAGTTGCTAATTATAGCAGCTTGTGACTTTAATTTTGAAAACCCAACATCAAATTTGGATGCCCCAATCCTCTGCAAATCCTAGTGAATCTCTTTTTGCTTCAAATCGGTGAAAATTACATTAAATTTGAACATTTATGCAGAGATTGGCTAAATATAGCAGCTTGTGGTTTTTATTTTGAAAACCCACCGTCAAATTTGGGTGCCCCAAACCTCTTCAAGCCCTAGCGAACTTTTTGTTTTACAAATCATGTCAAATTACATCAAATTTGAGCATTTATGCAAAAAGTTGCTAATTGTAGCAGCTTGTGACTTTAAATATGAAAACCCAACATCAAATTTGGATGCCCCAATCCTCTGCAAGTCCTAGTCAATTTTTTGTACTTCAAATCGTGGAAAAATACATCAAATTTGAACATTTATGTAGATAATTGCTAAATTTGTTAACTTCCGACTATAATTTTGAAAACCCAACATCAAATTTGAGTGCGCCAAAGCTCTACAAGCCCTAGCGAACTTTTGGTTCTTCAAATCGTGGAAAATACATCATATTTGAGCATTTATGCAAAAAGTTGCTAAATACAGCAGCTTGTGACTTTAATTTTGAAAACCCAACATCAAATTTGGATGCCCCAATCCTCTGCAAATCCTAGTGAATCTCTTTTTGCTTCAAATCGGTGAAAAATACATCAAATTTGAACATTTATGCAGAAATTGGCTAAATATAGCAGCTCGTGGTTTTAATTTGAAAACCCACAATCAAATTTGGGTGCCCCAAACCTCTGGAATCCCTAGCGAACTTTTTATTTTTGAGATCACGTCAAAATACATCAAATTTGAGCATTTATGCATAAAGTTGCTAATTATAGCAGCTTGTGACTTTAATTTTGAAAACCCAACATCAAATTTGGATGCCCCAATCCTCTGCAAATCCTAGTGAATCTCTTTTTGCTTCAAATCGGTGAAAAATACATCAAATTTGAACATTTATGCAGAAATTTGCTAAATATAGCAGCTTGCGGTTTTAATTTTGAAAACCCACCATCAAATTCGGGTGCCTCAGTTCTCTACAAGCCCTAGCGAACTTTTCGTTTTTCAAACCGTGGAAGAATACATCAAATTTGAGCATTTATGCAAAAAGTTGCTAATTATAGCAGCTTGTGACTTTAATTTTGAAAACCAACATCAAATTTGGATGCCCCAATCCTCTGCAAGTCCTAGTGAATCTCTTTTTGCTTCAAATCGGTGAAAAATACATCAAATTTGAACATTTATGCAGAAATTTGCTAATTATAGCAGCTTGTGGTTTTAATTTTGAAAACCCACCATCAAATCTGGGTGCCCCAAACCTCTACAAGCCCTAGGGAACTTTTTGTTTTTCAAATCGTGTCAAAATACATCAACTTTGAGCATTTATGCAAAAAGTTGCTAATTATAGCAGCTTGTGACTATAATTTTGAAAACCCAACATCAAATTTGAGTGCGCCAAAGCTCTACAAGCCCTAGCGAACTTTTTGTTCTTCAAATCGTGGAAAATACATCATATTTGAGCATTTATGCAAAAAGTTGCTAAATACAGCAGCTTGTGACTTTAATTTTGAAAACCCAACATCAAATTTGGATGCCCCAATCCTCTGCAAATCCTAGTGAATCTGTTTTTGCTTCAAATCGGTGAAAAATACATCAAATTTGAACATTTATGCAGAAATTGGCTAAATATAGCAGCTCGTGGTTTTAATTTGAAAACCCACCATCAAATTTGGGTGCCCCAAACCTCTGGAATCCCTAGCGAACTTTTTATTTGTGAGATCACGTCAAAATACATCAAATTTGAGCATTTATGCAGAAAGTTGCTAATTATAGCAGCTTGTGACTTTAGTTTTGAAATCCCAACATCAAATTTAGATGCCCCAATCCTCTGCAAATCCTAGTGAATCTCTTTTTGCTTCAAATCGGTGAAAAATACATCAAATTTGAACATTTATGCAGAAATTGGCTAAATATAGCAGCTCGTGGTTTTAATTTGAAAACCCACCATCAAATTTGGGTGCCCCAATCCTCTGGAATCCCTAGCGAACTTTTTATTTTTGAGATCACGTCAGAATACATCAAATTTGAGCATTTATGCAGAAAGTTGCTAATTATAGCAGCTTGTGACTTTAATTTTGAAAACCCAACATCAAATTTGGATGCCCCAATCCTCTGCAAATCCTAGTGAATCTCTTTTTGCTTCAAATCGGTGAAAAATACATCAAATTTGAACATTTATGCAGAAATTGGCTAAATATAGCAGCTTGTGGTTTTAATTTTGAAAACCCACCATCAAATTTGGGTGCCCCAAACCTCTGGAATCCCTAGCGAACTTTTTATTTTTGAGATCACGTCAGAATACATCAAATTTGAGCATTTATGCAGAAAGTTGCTAATTATAGCAGCTTGTGACTTTAATTTTGAAAACCCAACATCAGATTTGGATGCCCCAATCCTCTGCAAATCCTAGTGAATCTCTTTTTGCTTCAAATCGGTGAAAAATACATCAAATTTGAACATTTATGCAGAAATTTGCTAAATATAGCAGCTTGTGGTTTTAATTTTGAAAACCCACCATCAAATTTGGGTGCCCCAGTTCTCTACAAGCCCTAGCGAACTTTTCGTTTTTCAAATCGTGGAAGAATACATCAAATTTGAGCATTTATGCAAAAAGTTGCTAATTATAGCAGCTTGTGACTTTAATTTTGAAAACCCACCATCAATTTTGGGTGCCCCAATCCTCTACAAGCCCTAGCGAACTTTTTGTTTTCAAATCGTGGAAAAATACATCAATTTTGAGCATTTATGCAAAAAGTTGCTAATTATAGCAGCTTGTGACTTTCAATTTGAAAACCCAACATCAAATTTGGATGCCCCAATCCTCTGCAAGTCCTAGCGAATTTTTTGTGCTTCAAATCGTGGAAAAATACATCAAATTTGAACATTTATGCAGATAATTGCTAAATTTGGTAACTTGCGACTATAATTTCGAAAACCCAACATCAAATTTGAGTGCCCTAAAGCTCTACAAGCCCTGGCGAACTTTTTGTTCTTCAAATCGTGAAAAATACATCATATTTGAGCATTTATGCAAAAAGTTGCTAAATACAGCAGCTTGTGACTTTAATTTTGAAAACCCAACATCAAATTTGGATGCCCCAATCCTCTGCAAATCCTAGTGAATCTCTTTTTGCTTCAAATCGGTGAAAATTACATCAAATTTGAACATTTATGCAGAGATTGGCTAAATATAGCAGCTTGTGGTTTTTATTTTGAAAACCCACCGTCAAATTTGGGTGCCCCAAACCTCTTCAAGCCCTAGCGAACTTTTTGTTTTACAAATCATGTCAAATTACATCAAATTTGAGCATTTATGCAAAAAGTTGCTAATTATAGCAGCTTGTGACTTTAAATATGAAAACCCAACATCAAATTTGGATGCCCCAATCCTCTGCAAGTCCTAGTCAATTTTTTGTGCTTCAAATCGTGGAAAAATACATCAAATTTGAACATTTATGTAGATAATTGCTAAATTTGTTAACTTCCGACTATAATTTTGAAAACCCAACATCAAATTTGAGTGCGCCAAAGCTCTACAAGCCCTAGCGAACTTTTTGTTCTTCAAATCGTGAAAAATACATCATATTTGAGCATTTATGCAAAAAGTTGCTAAATACAGCAGCTTGTGACTTTAATTTTGAAAACCCAACATCAAATTTGGATGCCCCAATCCTCTGCAAATCCTAGTGAATCTGTTTTTGCTTCAAATCGGTGAAAAATACATCAAATTTGAACATTTATGCAGAAATTGGCTAAATATAGCAGCTCGTGGTTTTAATTTGAAAACCCACCATCAAATTTGGGTGCCCCAAACCTCTGGAATCCCTAGCGAACTTTTTATTTGTGAGATCACGTCAAAATACATCAAATTTGAGCATTTATGCAGAAAGTTGCTAATTATAGCAGCTTGTGACTTTAGTTTTGAAATCCCAACATCAAATTTAGATGCCCCAATCCTCTGCAAATCCTAGTGAATCTCTTTTTGCTTCAAATCGGTGAAAAATACATCAAATTTGAACATTTATGCAGAAATTGGCTAAATATAGCAGCTCGTGGTTTTAATTTGAAAACCCACCATCAAATTTGGGTGCCCCAATCCTCTGGAATCCCTAGCGAACTTTTTATTTTTGAGATCACGTCAAAATACATCAAATTTGAGCATTTATGCAAAAAGTTGCTAATTATAGCAGCTTGTGACTTTAATTTTGAAAACCCAACATCAAATTTGGGTGCCCCAATCCTCTACAAGCCCTAGCGAACTTTTTGTTCTTCAAATCGTGAAAAATACATCATATTTGAACATTTATGCAAAAAGTTGCTAAATACAGCAACTTGTGACTTTAATTTTGAAAACCCAACATCGAATTTGGATGCCCCAATCCTCTGCAAATCCTACTGAATTTTTTTTTGCTTCAAAACGGTGATGAATACATCAAATTTGAACATTTATGCAGAAATTTGCTAAATATCGCATCTTGTGGTTTTAATTTTGAAAACCCACCATCAAATTCGGGTGCCCCAAACCTCTACAAGCCCTAGCGAACTTTTTGTTCTTCAAATCGTGAAAAATACATCATGTTTGAACATTTATGCAAAAAGTTGCTAATTATAGCAGCTTGTGACTTTAATTTTGAAAACACAACATCAAATTTGGATGCCCCAATCCTCTGCAAGTCCTAACAAATTTTTTTAGCTTCAAATCGTGGAAAATTACATCAGATTTGAACATTTATGCAGAAATTGGCTAAATATAGCAGCTCGTGGTTTTAATCTGAAAACCCACCATCAAATTTGGGTGCCCCAAACCTCTGGAATCCCTAGCGAACTTTTTATTTTTGAGATCACGTCAGAATACATCAAATTTGAGCATTTATGCAGAAAGTTGCTAATTATAGCAGCTTGTGACTTTAATTTTGAAAACCCAACATCAAATTTGGATGCCCCAATCCTCTGCAAATCCTAGTGAATCTCTGTTTGCTTCAAAACGGTGAAGAATACATCAAATTTGAACATTTATGCAGAAATTTGCTAAATATAGCAGCTCGTGGTTTTAATTTTGAAAACCGACCATCAAATTCGAGTGCCCCAGTTCTCTACAAGCCCTAGCGAACTTTTTGTTTTTCAAATCGTGGAAAAATACATTAAATTTGAGCATTTATGCAAAAAGTTACTAATTATAGTTGCTTGTGACTTTAATTTTGAAAACCCAACGTCAAATTTGGGTGCCCCAAACCTCTACAAACCCTAGCGAACTTTTTGTTCTTCAAATCGTGAAATTTACATCATATTTGAGCATTTATGCAAAAAGTTGCTAAATACAGCAGGTTGTGACTTTAATTTTGAAAACCCAACATCAAATTTGGATGCCCCAATCCTCTGCAAATCCTAGTGAATCTCTTTTTGCTTCAAATCGGTGAAAAATACATCAAATTTGAACATTTATGCAGAAATTGGCTAAATATAGCAGCTCGTGGTTTTAATTTGAAAACCCACCATCAAATTTGGGTGCCCCAAACCTCTGGAATCCCTAGCGAACTTTTTATTTTTGATATCACGTCAAAATACATCAAATTTGAGCATTTATGCAGAAAGTTGCTAATTATAGCAGCTTGTGACTTTAATTTTGAAAACCCAACATCAAATTTGGATGCCCCAATCCTCTGCAAATCCTAGTGAATCTCTTTTTGCTTCAAATCAGTGAAAAATACATCAAATTTGAACATTTATGCAGAAAGTTGCTAAATATAGCAGCTTGTGACTTTAATTTTGAAAACCCAACATCAAATTTGGATGCCCCAATCCTCTGCAAGTCCTAGCGAATTTGTTTCGCTTCAAATCGTCGAAATTTACATCAAATTTAAACATTTATGCAGAAATTTGCTAAATATAGACGCTTGTGGTTTTAATTTTGAAAACACAACATCAAATTTGGTTGCCCCAATCCTTTGCAAGTCCTAGTGAATTTTTTTTGCTTCAAATCGTGGAAAAATACATCAAATTTGAACATTTCTGCAGAAATTTGCTAAATATAGCAGCTTGTGGTTTTAATTTTGAAAACCTACCGTCAAATTTGAATGCCCCAGTTCTCTACATGCGCTAGCGAACTTTTTGTTTTTCAAATCGTGGAAAAATACATCTAATTTGAGCATTTATGCAAAAATTTGCTAATTATAGCAGCTTCTGGTTTTAATTTTGAAAAACCAACATCAAATTTGGATGCCCCAATCCTCTGCAAGTCCTAGCGAATTTTTCTTGCTTCAAATCGTGGAAAAAACATCAAATTTGAACATTTATACTGAAATTTGCTAAATATAGCAGCTTGTGGTTTTAATTTTGAAAACCCACCATCAAATTTGGTTACCCCAAACCTCTCCTAGCACTAGCAAACTTTTTATTTTTCAGATCGTGTCAAAATACATCAACTTTGAGCATTTATGCAAAAAGTTGCTAATTATAGTTGCTTGTGACTTTAATTTTGAAAACCCAACATCAAATTTGGGTGCCCCAAACCTCTACAAGCCCTAGCGAACTTTTTGTTCTTCAAATCGTGAAAAATACATCACGTTTGAACATTTATGCAAAAAGTTGCTAATTATAGCAGCTTGTGACTTTAATTTTGAAAACCCAACATCAAATTTGGATGCCCCAATCCTCTGCATATCCTAGTGAATCTCTTTTTGCTTCAAATTGGTGAAAAATACATCAAATTTGAACATTTATGCAGAAATTTGCTAAATATAGCAGCTTGTGGTTTTAATTTTGAAAACCCACCATCAAATCTGGGTGCCCCAAACCTCTACAAGCCCTAGCGAAAATTTTGTTTTTCAAATCGTGTCAAAATACATCAACTTTGAGCATTTATGCAAAAAGTTGCTAATTATAGCAGCTTGTGACTTTAATTTTGAAAACCCAACATCAAATAGGGTGCCCCAATCCTCTACAAGCCCTAGCGAACTTTTTGTTCTTCAAATCGTGAAAAATACATCATATTTGAACATTTATGCAAAAAGTTGCTAAATACAGCAGCTTGTGACTTTAATTTTGAAAACCCAACATCAAATTTGGATGCCCCAATCCTCTGCAAATCCTAGTGAATCTCTTTTTGCTTCAAATCGGTGAAAATTACATTAAATTTGAACATTTATGCAGAGATTGGCTAAATATAGCAGCTTGTGGTTTTTATTTTGAAAACCCACCGTCAAATTTGGGTGCCCCAAACCTCTTCAAGCCCTAGCGAACTTTTTGTTTTACAAATCATGTCAAATTACATCAAATTTGAGCATTTATGCAAAAAGTTGCTAATTGTAGCAGCTTGTGACTTTAAATATGAAAACCCAACATCAAATTTGGATGCCCCAATCCTCTGCAAGTCCTAGTCAACTTTTTGTACTTCAAATCGTGGAAAAATACATCAAATTTGAACATTTATGTAGATAATTGCTAAATTTGTTAACTTCCGACTATAATTTTGAAAACCCAACATCAAATTTGAGTGCGCCAAAGCTCTACAAGCCCTAGCGAACTTTTGGTTCTTCAAATCGTGGAAAATACATCATATTTGAGCATTTATGCAAAAAGTTGCTAAATACAGCAGCTTGTGACTTTAATTTTGAAAACCCAACATCAAATTTGGATGCCCCAATCCTCTGCAAATCCTAGTGAATCTGTTTTTGCTTCAAATCGGTGAAAAATACATCAAATTTGAACATTTATGCAGAAATTGGCTAAATATAGCAGCTCGTGGTTTTAATTTGAAAACCCACAATCAAATTTGGGTGCCCCAAACCTCTGGAATCCCTATCGAACTTTTTATTTTTGAGATCACGTCAAAATACATCAAATTTGAGCATTTATGCATAAAGTTGCTAATTATAGCAGCTTGTGACTTTAATTTTGAAAACCCAACATCAAATTTGGATGCCCCAATCCTCTGCAAATCCTAGTGAATCTCTTTTTGCTTCAAATCGGTGAAAAATACATCAAATTTGAACATTTATGCAGAAATTTGCTAAATATAGCAGCTTGTGGTTTTAATTTTGAAAACCCACCATCAAATTCGGGTGCCTCAGTTCTCTACAAGCCCTAGGGAACTTTTTGTTTTTCAAATCGTGTCAAAATACATCAACTTTGAGCATTTATGCAAAAAGTTGCTAATTATAGCAGCTTGTGACTATAATTTTGAAAACCCAACATCAAATTTGAGTGCGCCAAAGCTCTACAAGCCCTAGCGAACTTTTTGTTCTTCAAAGCGTGGAAAATACATCATATTTGAACATTTATGCAAAAAGTTGCTAAATACAGCAGCTTGTGACTTTAATTTTGAAAACCCAACATCAAATTTGGATGCCCCAATCCTCTGCAAATCCTAGTGAATCTCTTTTTGCTTCAAATCGGTGAAAAATACATCAAATTTGAACATTTATGCACAAATTTGCTAAATATAGCAGCTTGTGGTTTTAATTTTGAAAACCCACCATCAAATTTGGGTGCCCCAGTTCTGTACAAGCCCTAGCGAACTTTTCGTTTTTCAAATCGTGGAAGAATACATCAAATTTGAGCATTTATGCAAAAAGTTCCTAATTATAGCAGCTTGTGACTTTAATTTTGAAAACCCAACATCAAATTTGGATGCCCCAATCCTCTGCAAGTCCTAGCGAATTTGTTTTGCTTCAAATCGTGGAAATTTACATCAAATTTGAACATTTATGCAGAAATTTGCTAAATATAGTAGCTTGTGGTTTTAATTTTGAAAACCCACCATCAAATCTGGGTGCCCCAAACCTCTACAAGCCCTAGCGAACTTTTTGTTTTTCAAATCGTGTCAAAATACATCAACTTTGAGCAGTTATGCAAAAAGTTGCTAATTATAGCAGCTTGTGACTTTAATTTTGAAAACACAACATCAAATTTCGGTGCCCCAATCCTCTACAAGCCCTAGCGAAATTTTTGTTCTTCAAATCGTGAAAAATACATCATATTTGAACATTTATGCAAAAAGTTGCTAAATACAGCAGCTTGTGACTTTAATTTTGAAAACCCAACATCAAATTTGGGTGCCCCTGTCCTCTACAAGCCCTAGCAAACTTTTTGTTTTTCAAATCATGGAAAAATACATCAAATTTGAGCATTTATGCAAAAAGTTGCTAATTATAGCAGCTTGTGACTTTAATTTTGAAAACCCAACATCAAATTTGGGTGCCCCAATCCTCTACAAGCCCTAGCGAACTTTTTGTTCTTCAAATCGTGAAAAATACATCATATTTGAACATTTATGCAAAAAGTTGCTAAATACAGCAGCTTGTGACTTTAATTTTGAAAACCCAACATCGAATTTGGATGCCCCAATCCTCTGCAAATCCTAGTGAATTTTTTTTTGCTTCAAAACGGTGAAGAATACATCAAATTTGAACATTTATGCAGAAAATTGCTAAATATAGCAGCTTGTGGTTTTAATTTTGAAAACCCACAATCAAATTTGGGTGCCCCAGTTCTCTACAAGCCCTAGCAAACTTTTTGTTTTTCAAATCGTGGAAAAATACATCAAATTTGAGCATTTATGCAAAAAGTTGCTAATTATAACAGCTTGTGACTTTAATTTTGAAAACCCAACATCAAATTTGAATGCTCCAATCGTCTGCAAGTCCTAGTGAATCTCTTTTTGCTTCAAATCGTGGAAATTTACATCAAATTTGAACATTTATGCAGAAATTTGCTAAATATAGCAGCTTGTGGTTTTAATTTTGAAAACCCACCATCAAATCTGGGTGCCCCAAACCTCTAAAAGCCCTAGCGAACTTTTTGTTTTTCAAATCGTGGAAGAATACATCAACTTTGAGCATTTATGCAAAAAGTTGCTAATTATAGCAGCTTGTGACTTTAATTTTGAAAACCCAACATCAAATTTGGGTGCCCCTGGTCTCTACAAGCCCTAGCATACTTTTTGTTTTTCAAATCATTGAAAAATACATCAAATTTGAGCATTTACGCAAAAAGTTGCTAATTATAGCAGCTTGTGACTTTAATTTTGAAAACCCAACATCAAATTTGGGTGCCCCAATCCTCTACAAGCCCTAGCGAACTTTTAGTTCTTCAAATCGTGAAAAATACATCATATTTGAACATTTATGCAAAAAGTTGCTAAATACAGCAGCTTGTGACTTTAATTTTGAAAACCCAAGATCGAATTTGGATGCCCCAATCCTCTGCAAATCCTAGTGAATTTTTTTTTGCTTCAAAACGGTGAAGAATACATCAAATTTGAACATTTATGCAGAAATTTGCTAAATATAGCAGCTTGTGGTTTTAATTTTGAAAACCCACCATCAAATTCGGGTGCCCCAAACCTCTACAAGCCCTAGCGAACTTTTTGTTCTTCAAATCGTGAAAAATACATCATGTTTGAACATTTATGCAAAAAGTTGCTAATTATAGCAGCTTGTGACTTTAATTTTGAAAACACAACATCAAATTTGGATGCCCCAATCCTCTGCAAGTCCTAACAAATTTTTTTAGCTTCAAATCGTGGAAAATTACATCAAATTTGAACATTTATGCAGAAATTGGCTAAATATAGCAGCTCGTGGTTTTAATTTGAAAACCCACCATCAAATTTGGGTGCCCCAAACCTCTGGAATCCCTAGCGAACTTTTTATTTTTGAGATCACGTCAGAATACATCAAATTTGAGCATTTATGCAGAAAGTTGCTCATTATAGCAGCTTGTGACTTTAATTTTGAAAACCCAACATCAAATTTGGATGCCCCAATCCTCTGCAAATCCTAGTGAATCTCTTTTTGCTTCAAATCGGTGAAAAATACATCAAATTTGAACATTTATGCAGAAATTTGCTAAATATAGCAGCTTGTGGTTTTAATTTTGAAAACCCACCATCAAATTTGGGTGCCCCAAACCTCTGGAATCCCTAGCGAACTTTTTATTTTTGAGATCACCTCAAAATACATCAAATTTGAGCATTTATGCAGAAAGTTGCTAATTATAGCAGCTTGTGACTTTAATTTTGAAAACCCAACATCAAATTTGGATGCCCCAATCCTCTGCAAGTCCTAGTGAATCTCTTTTTGCTTCAAATCGGTGAAAAATACATCAAATTTGAACATTTATGCAGAAATTTGCTAATTATAGCAGCTTGTGGTTTTAATTTTGAAAACCCACCATCAAATTTGGGTGCCTCAGTTTTGTACAAGCCCTAGCGAACTTTTCGTTTTTCAAATCGTGGAAGAATACATCAAATTTGAGCATTTATGCAAAAAGTTGCTAATTATAGCAGCTTGTGACTTTAATTTTGAAAACCCAACATCAAATTTGGATGCCCCAATCCTCTGCAAGTCCTAGCGAACTTTTTGTTCTTCAAATCGTGAAAAATACATCATATTTGAACATTTATGCAAAAAGTTGCTAAATACAGCAGCTTGTGACTTTAATTTTGAAAACCCAACATCAAATTTGGATGCCCCAATCCTCTGCAAATCCTAGTGAATTTTTTTTTGCTTCAAAACGGTGAAGAATACATCAAATTTGAACATTTATGCAGAAAATTGCTAAATATAGCAGCTTGTGGTTTTAATTTTGAAAACCCACAATCAAATTTGGGTGCCCCAGTTCTCTACAAGCCCTAGCAAACTTTTTGTTTTTCAAATCGTGGAAAAATACATCAAATTTGAGCATTTATGCAAAAAGTTGCTAATTATAGCAGCTTGTGACTTTAATTTTGAAAACCCAACATCAAATTTGAATGCTCCAATCGTCTGCAAGTCCTAGTGAATCTCTTTTTGCTTCAAATCGTGGAAATTTACATCAAATTTGAACATTTATGCAGAAATTTGCTAAATATAGCAGCTTGTGGTTTTAATTTTGAAAACCCACCATCAAATCTGGGTGCCCCAAACCTCTAAAAGCCCTAGCGAACTTTTTGTTTTTCAAATCGTGGAAGAATACATCAACTTTGAGCATTTATGCAAAAAGTTGCTAATTATAGCAGCTTGTGACTTTAATTTTGAAAACCCAACATCAAATTTGGGTGCCCCTGGTCTCTACAAGCCCTAGCATACTTTTTGTTTTTCAAATCATTGAAAAATACATCAAATTTGAGCATTTACGCAAAAAGTTGCTAAATACAGCAGCTTGTGACTTTAATTTTGAAAACCCAACATCAAATTTGGGTGCCCCAATCCTCTACAAGCCCTAGCGAACTTTTAGTTCTTCAAATCGTGAAAAATACATCATATTTGAACATTTATGCAAAAAGTTGCTAAATACAGCAGCTTGTGACTTTAATTTTGAAAACCCAAGATCGAATTTGGATGCCCCAATCCTCTGCAAATCCTAGTGAATTTTTTTTTGCTTCAAAACGGTGAAGAATACATCAAATTTGAACATTTATGCAGAAATTTGCTAAATATAGCAGCTTGTGGTTTTAATTTTGAAAACCCACCATCAAATTCGGGTGCCCCAAACCTCTACAAGCCCTAGCGAACTTTTTGTTCTTCAAATCGTGAAAAATACATCATGTTTGAACATTTATGCAAAAAGTTGCTAATTATAGCAGCTTGTGACTTTAATTTTGAAAACACAACATCAAATTTGGATGCCCCAATCCTCTGCAAGTCCTAACAAATTTTTTTAGCTTCAAATCGTGGAAAATTACATCAAATTTGAACATTTATGCAGAAATTGGCTAAATATAGCAGCTCGTGGTTTTAATTTGAAAACCCACCATCAAATTTGGGTGCCCCAAACCTCTGGAATCCCTAGCGAACTTTTTATTTTTGAGATCACGTCAGAATACATCAAATTTGAGCATTTATGCAGAAAGTTGCTAATTATAGCAGCTTGTGACTTTAATTTTGAAAACCCAACATCAAATTTGGATGCCCCAATCCTCTGCAAATCCTAGTGAATCTCTTTTTGCTTCAAATCGGTGAAAAATA
Source organism: Pohlia nutans (assembly GCA_022496805.1). NCBI lineage: Eukaryota > Viridiplantae > Streptophyta > Bryopsida > Bryales > Mniaceae > Pohlia > Pohlia nutans. The sequence continues at coordinate 11,027,963 of CM040091.1, read as the reverse complement.
CATCAAATTTGAACATTTATGCAGAAATTTGCTAAATATAGCAGCTTGTGGTTTTAATTTTGAAAACCCACCATCAAATTTGGGTGCCCCAAACCTCTGGAATCCCTAGCGAACTTTTTATTTTTGAGATCACCTCAAAATACATCAAATTTGAGCATTTATGCAGAAAGTTGCTAATTATAGCAGCTTGTGACTTTAATTTTGAAAACCCAACATCAAATTTGGATGCCCCAATCCTCTGCAAGTCCTAGTGAATCTCTTTTTGCTTCAAATCGGTGAAAAATACATCAAATTTGAACATTTATGCAGAAATTTGCTAATTATAGCAGCTTGTGGTTTTAATTTTGAAAACCACCATCAAATTTGGGTGCCTCAGTTTTGTACAAGCCCTAGCGAACTTTTCGTTTTTCAAATCGTGGAAGAATACATCAAATTTGAGCATTTATGCAAAAAGTTGCTAATTATAGCAGCTTGTGACTTTAATTTTGAAAACCCAACATCAAATTTGGATGCCCCAATCCTCTGCAAGTCCTAGCGAACTTTTTGTTCTTCAAATCGTGAAAAATACATCATATTTGAACATTTATGCAAAAAGTTGCTAAATACAGCAGCTTGTGACTTTAATTTTGAAAACCCAACATCGAATTTGGATGCCCCAATCCTCTGCAAATCCTAGTGATTTTATTTTTGCTTCAAAACGGTGAAGAATACATCAAATTTGAACATTTATGCAGAAAATTGCTAAATATAGCAGCTTGTGGTTTTAATTTTGAAAACCCACAATCAAATTTGGGTGCCCCAGTTCTCTACAAGCCCTAGCAAACTTTTTGTTTTTCAAATCGTGGAAAAATACATCAAATTTGAGCATTTATGCAAAAAGTTGCTAATTATAGCAGCTTGTGACTTTAATTTTGAAAACCCAACATCAAATTTGAATGCTCCAATCGTCTGCAAGTCCTAGTGAATCTCTTTTTGCTTCAAATCGTGGAAATTTACATCAAATTTGAACATTTATGCAGAAATTTGCTAAATATAGCAGCTTGTGGTTTTAATTTTGAAAACCCACCATCAAATCTGGGTGCCCCAAACCTCTAAAAGCCCTAGCGAACTTTTTGTTTTTCAAATCGTGGAAGAATACATCAACTTTGAGCATTTATGCAAAAAGTTGCTAATTATAGCAGCTTGTGACTTTAATTTTGAAAACCCAACATCAAATTTGGGTGCCCCTGGTCTCTACAAGCCCTAGCATACTTTTTGTTTTTCAAATCATTGAAAAATACATCAAATTTGAGCATTTACGCAAAAAGTTGCTAAATACAGCAGCTTGTGACTTTAATTTTGAAAACCCAACATCAAATTTGGGTGCCCCAATCCTCTACAAGCCCTAGCGAACTTTTAGTTCTTCAAATCGTGAAAAATACATCATATTTGAACATTTATGCAAAAAGTTGCTAAATACAGCAGCTTGTGACTTTAATTTTGAAAACCCAAGATCGAATTTGGATGCCCCAATCCTCTGCAAATCCTAGTGAATTTTTTTTTGCTTCAAAACGGTGAAGAATACATCAAATTTGAACATTTATGCAGAAATTTGCTAAATATAGCAGCTTGTGGTTTTAATTTTGAAAACCCACCATCAAATTCGGGTGCCCCAAACCTCTACAAGCCCTAGCGAACTTTTTGTTCTTCAAATCGTGAAAAATACATCATGTTTGAACATTTATGCAAAAAGTTGCTAATTATAGCAGCTTGTGACTTTAATTTTGAAAACACAACATCAAATTTGGATGCCCCAATCCTCTGCAAGTCCTAACAAATTTTTTTAGCTTCAAATTGTGGAAAATTACATCAAATTTGAACATTTATGCAGAAATTGGCTAAATATAGCAGCTCGTGGTTTTAATTTGAAAACCCACCATCAAATTTGGGTGCCCCAAACCTCTGGAATCCCTAGCGAACTTTTTATTTTTGAGATCACGTCAGAATACATCAAATTTGAGCATTTATGCAGAAAGTTGCTAATTATAGCAGCTTGTGACTTTAATTTTGAAAACCCAACATCAAATTTGGATGCCCCAATCCTCTGCAAATCCTAGTGAATCTCTTTTTGCTTCAAATCGGTGAAAAATACATCAAATTTGAACATTTATGCAGAAATTTGCTAAATATAGCAGCTTGTGGTTTTAATTTTGAAAACCCACCATCAAATTTGGGTGCCCCAAACCTCTTGAATCCCTAGCGAACTTTTTATTTTTGAGATCACGTCAGAATACATCAAATTTGAGCATTTATGCAGAAAGTTGCTAATTATAGCAGCTTGTGACTTTAATTTTGAAAACCCACCATCAAATTTGGATGCCCCAATCCTCTGCAAATCCTAGTGAATCTCTTTTTGCTTCAAATCGGTGAAAAATACATCAAATTTGAACATTTATGCAGAAATTTGCTAAATATAGCAGCTTGTGGTTTTAATTTTGAAAACCCACCATCAAATTTGGGTGCCCCAAACCTCTGGAATCCCTAGCGAACTTTTTATTTTTGAGATCACCTCAAAATACATCAAATTTGAGCATTTATGCAGAAAGTTGCTAATTATAGCAGCTTGTGACTTTAATTTTGAAAACCCAACATCAAATTTGGATGCCCCAATCCTCTGCAAGTCCTAGTGAATCTCTTTTTGCTTCAAATCGGTGAAAAATACATCAAATTTGAACATTTATGCAGAAATTTGCTAATTATAGCAGCTTGTGGTTTTAATTTTGAAAACCCACCATCAAATTTGGGTGCCCCAGTTCTCTACAAGCCCTAGCGAACTTTTCGTTTTTCAAATCGTGGAAGAATACATCAAATTTGAGCATTTATGCAAAAAGTTGCTAATTATAGCAGCTTGTGACTTTAATTTTGAAAACCCAACATCAATTTTGGGTGCCCCAATCCTCTACAAGCCCTAGCGAACTTTTTGTTTTCAAATCGTGGAAAAATACATCAATTTTGAGCATTTATGCAAAAAGTTGCTAATTATAGCAGCTTGTGACTTTCAATTTGAAAACCCAACATCAAATTTGGATGCCCCAATCCTCTGCAAGTCCTAGCGAATTTTTTGTGCTTCAAATCGTGGAAAAATACATCAAATTTGAACATTTATGTAGATAATTGCTAAATTTGTTAACTTCCGACTATAATTTTGAAAACCCAACATCAAAATTTGAGTGCGCCAAAGCTCTACAAGCCCTAGCGAACTTTTTGTTCTTCAAATCGTGAAAAATACATCATATTTGAGCATTTATGCAAAAAGTTGCTAAATACAGCAGCTTGTGACTTTAATTTTGAAAACCCAACATCAAATTTGGATGCCCCAATCCTCTGCAAATCCTAGTGAATCTGTTTTCGCTTCAAATCGGTGAAAAATACATCAAATTTGAACATTTATGCAGAAATTGGCTAAATATAGCAGCTCGTGGTTTTAATTTCAAAACCCACCATCAAATTTGGGTGCCCCAAACCTCTGGAATCCCTAGCGAACTTTTTATTTGTGAGATCACGTCAAAATACATCAAATTTGAGCATTTATGCAGAAAGTTGCTAATTATAGTAGCTTGTGACTTTAATTTTGAAAACCCAACATCAAATTTGGATGCCCCAATCCTCTGCAAATCCTAGTGAATCTCTTTTTGCTTCAAATCGGTGAAAAATACATCAAATTTGAACATTTATGCAGAAATTGGCTAAATATAGCAGCTCGTGGTTTTAATTTGAAAACCCACCATCAAATTTGGGTGCCCCAATCCTCTGGAATCCCTAGCGAACTTTTTATTTTTGAGATCACGTCAAAATACATCAAATTTTAGAATTTATGCAGAAAGTTGCTAATTATAGCAGCTTGTGACTTTAATTTTGAAAACCCAACATCAAATTTGGATGCCCCAATCCTCTGCAAGTCCTAGCGAATTTGTTTTGCTTCAAATCGTGGAAATTTACATCAAATTTGAACATTTATGCAGAAATTTGCTAAATATAGTAGCTTGTGGTTTTAATTTTGAAAACCCACCATCAAATCTGGGTGCCCCAAACCTCTACAAGCCCTAGCGAACTTTTTGTTTTTCAAATCGTGTCAAAATACATCAAGTTTGAGCATTTATGCAAAAGTTGCTAATTATAGCAGCTTGTGACTTTAATTTTGAAAACACAACATCAAATTTCGGTGCCCCAATCCTCTACAAGCCCTAGCGAACTTTTTGTTCTTCAAATCGTGAAAAATACATCATATTTGAACATTTATGCAAAAAGTTGCTAAATACAGCAGCTTGTGACTTTAATTTTGAAAACCCAACATCAAATTTGGGTGCCCCTGTCCTCTACAAGCCCTAGCAAACTTTTTGTTTTTCAAATCATGGAAAAATACATTAAATTTGAGCATTTCTGAAAAAGTTGCTAATTATAGCAGCTTGTGACTTTAATTTTGAAAACCCAACATCAAATTTGAGTGCCCCAATCCTCTACAAGCCCTAGCGAACTTTTTGTTCTTCAAATCGTGAAAAATACATCATATTTGAACATTTATGCAAAAAGTTGCTAAATCCAGCAGCTTGTGACTTTAATTTTGAAAACCCAACATCAAATTTGGATGCCCCAATCCTCTGCAAATCCTAGTGAATCTCTTTTTGCTTCAAATCGGTGAAAAATACATCAAATTTTAACATTTATGCACAAATTTGCTAAATATAGCAGCTTGTGGTTTTAATTTTGAAAACCCACCATCAAATTTGGGTGCCTCAGTTCTCTACAAGCCCTAGCGAACTTTTCGTTTTTCAAATCGTGGAAGAATACATCAAATTTGAGCATTTATGCAAAAAGTTGCTAATTATAGCAGCTTGTGACTTTAATTTTGAAAACCCAACATCAAATTTGGATGCCCCAATCCTCTGCAAGTCCTAGCGAATTTGTTTTGCTTCAAATCGTGGAAATTTACATCAAATTTGAACATTTATGCAGAAATTTGCTAAATATAGTAGCTTGTGGTTTTAATTTTGAAAACCCACCATCAAATCTGGGTGCCCCAAACCTCTACAAGCCCTAGCGAACTTTTTGTTTTTCAAATCGTGGAAAAATACATCAACTTTGAGCAGTTATGCAAAAAGTTGCTAATTATAGCAGCTTGTGACTTTAATTTTGAAAACACAACATCAAATTTCGGAGCCCCAATCCTCTACAAGCCCTAGCGAACTTTTTGTTCTTCAAATCGTGAAAAATACATCATATTTGAACATTTATGCAAAAAGTTGCTAAATACAGCAGCTTGTGACTTTAATTTTGAAAACCCAACATCAAATTTGGGTGCCCCTTTCCTCTACAAGCCCTAGCAAACTTTTTGTTTTTCAAATCATGGAAAAATACATCAAATTTGAGCATTTAAGCAAAAAGTTGCTAATTATAGCAGCTTGTGACTTTAATTTTGAAAACCCAACATCAAATTTGGGTGCCCCAATCCTCTACAAGCCCTAGCGAACTTTTTGTTCTTCAAATCGTGAAAAATACATCATATTTGAACATTTATGCAAAAAGTTGCTAAATACAGCAGCTTGTGACTTTAATTTTGAAAACCCAACATCGAATTTGGATGCCCCAATCCTCTGCAAATCCTAGTGAATTTTTTTTTGCTTCAAAACGGTGAAGAATACATCAAATTTGAACATTTATGCAGAAAATTGCTAAATATAGCAGCTTGTGGTTTTAATTTTGAAAACCCACAATCAAATTTGGGTGCCCCAGTTCTCTACAAGCCCTAGCGAACTTTTTGTTTTTCAAATCGTGGAAGAATACATCAACTTTGAGCATTTATGCAAAAAGTTGCTAATTATAGCAGCTTGTGACTTTAATTTTGAAAACCCAACATCAAATTTGGATGCCCCAATCCTGTGCAAGTCCTAGTGAATCTCTTTTTGCTTCAAATCGGTGAAAAATACATCAAATTTGAACATTTATGCAGAAATTTGCTAATTATAGCAGCTTGTGGTTTAAATTTTGAAAATCCACCATCAAATCTGGGTGCCCCAAACCTCTACAAGCCCTAGCGAACTTTTTGTTTTTCAAATCGTGTCAAAATACATCAACTTTGAGCATTTATGCAAAAAGTTGCTAATTATAGCAGCTTGTGACTTTAATTTTGAAAACCCAACTTCAAATTTGGGTGCCCCAATCCTCTACAAGCCCTAGCGAACTTTTTGTTCTTCAAATCGTGAAAAATACATCATATTTGAACATTTATGCAAAAAGTTGCTAAATCCAGCAGCTTGTGACTTTAATTTTGAAAACCCAACATCAAATTTGGATGCCCCAATCCTCTGCAAATCCTAGTGAATCTCTTTTTGCTTCAAATCGGTGAAAAATACATAAAATTTGAACATTTATGCAGAAATTTGCTAAATATAGCAGCTTGTGGTTTTAATTTTGAAAACCCACCTTCAAATTTGGGTGCCCCAGTTCTCTACAAGCCCTAGCGAACTTTTCGTTTTTCAAATCGTGGAAGAATACATCAAATTTGAGCATTTATGCAAAAAGTTGCTAATTGTAGCAGCTTGTGACTTTAATTTTGAAAACCCAACATCAAATTTGGGTGCCCCTGTCCTCTACAAGCCCTAGCAAACTTTTTGTTTTTCAAATCATGGAAAAATACATCAAATTTGAGCATTTATGCAAAAAGTTGCTAATTATAGCAGCTTGTGACTTTAATTTTGAAAACCCAACATCAAATTTGGGTGCCCCAATCCTCTACAAGCCCTAGCGAACTTTTTGTTCTTCAAATCGTGAAAAATACATCATATTTGAACATTTATGCAAAAAGTTGCTAAATCCAGCAGCTTGTGACTTTAATTTTGAAAACCCAACATCAAATTTGGATGCCCCAATCCTCTGCAAATCCTAGTGAATCTCTTTTTGCTTCAAATCGGTGAAAAATACATAAAATTTGAACATTTATGCAGAAATTTGCTAAATATAGCAGCTTGTGGTTTTAATTTTGAAAACCCACCTTCAAATTTGGGTGCCCCAGTTCTCTACAAGCCCTAGCGAACTTTTCGTTTTTCAAATCGTGGAAGAATACATCAAATTTGAGCATTTATGCAAAAAGTTGCTAATTGTAGCAGCTTGTGACTTTAATTTTGAAAACCCAACATCAAATTTGGGTGCCCCTGTCCTCTACAAGCCCTAGCAAACTTTTTGTTTTTCAAATCATGGAAAAATACATCAAATTTGAGCATTTATGCAAAAAGTTGCTAATTATAGCAGCTTGTGACTTTAATTTTGAAAACCCAACATCAAATTTGGGTGCCCCAATCCTCTACAAGCCCTAGCGAACTTTTTGTTCTTCAAATCGTGAAAAATACATCATATTTGAACATTTATGCAAAAAGTTGCTAAATACAGCAGCTTGTGACTTTAAATTTGAAAACCCAACATCGAATTTGGATGCCCCAATCCTCTGCAAATCCTAGTGAATTTTTTTTTGCTTCAAAACGGTGAAGAATACATCAAATTTGAACATTTATGCAGAAAATTGCTAAATATAGCAGCTTGTGGTTTTAATTTTGAAAACCCACCATCAAATTTGGGTGCCCCAAACCTCTACAAGCCCTAGCGAACTTTCTGTTTTTCAAATCATGTCAAATTACATCAAATTTGAGCATTTATGCAAAAAGTTGCTAAATACAGGAGCTTGTGACTTTAATTTTGAAAACCCAACATCAAATTTGGATGCCCCAATCCTCTACAAGTCCTAGCGAATTTTTTGTGCTTCAAATCGTGGAAAAATACATCAAATTTGAACATTTATGTAGATAATTGCTAAATTTGGTAACTTTCGACTATAATTTTGAAAACCCAACATCAAATTTGAGTGCGCCAAACCTCTACAAGCCTTAGCGAACTTTTTGTTCTTCAAATCGTGAAAAATACATCATATTTGAGCATTTATGCAATAAGTTGCTAAATACAGCAGCTTGTGACTTTAATTTTGAAAACCCAACATCAAATTTGGATGCCCCAATCCTCTGCAAATCCTAGTGAATCTCTTTTTGCTTCAAATCGGTGAAAAATACATCAAATTTGAACATTTATGCAGAAATTGGCTAAATATAGCAGCTTGTGGTTTTAATTTTGAAAACCCACCATCAAATTTGGGTGCCCCAGTTCTCTACAAGCCCTAGCGAACTTTTCGTTTTTCAAATCGTGGAAGAATACATCAAATTTGAGCATTTATGCAAAAAGTTGCTAATTATAGCAGCTTGTGACTTTAATTTTGAAAACCCAACATCAAATTTGGATGCCCCAATCCTCTGCAAGTCCTAGCGAATTTGTTTTGCTTCAAATCGTGGAAATTTACATCAAATTTGAACATTTATGCAGAAATTTGCTAAATATAGTAGCTTGTGGTTTTAATTTTGAAAACCCACCATCAAATCTGGGTGCCCCAAACCTCTACAAGCCCTAGCAAACTTTCTGTTTTTCAAATCGTGTCAAAATACATCAACTTTGAGCATTTATGCAAAAAGTTGCTAATTATAGCAGCTTGTGACTTTAATTTTGAAAACACAACATCAAATTTCGGTGCCCCAATCCTCTACAAGCCCTAGCGAACTTTTTGTTCTTCAAATCGTGAAAAATACATCATATTTGAACATTTATGCAAAAAGTTGCTAAATACAGCAGCTTGTGACTTTAATTTTGAAAACCCAATATCAAATTTGGGTGCCCCAGTTCTCTACAAGCCCTAGCGAACTTTTTGTTTTTCAAATCGTGGAAAAATACATCAAATTTGAGCATTTATGCAAAAAGTTGCTAATTATAGCAGCTTGTGACTTTAATTTTGAAAACACAACATCAAATTTGGATGCCCCAATCCTCTGCAAATCCTAGTGAATTTTTTTTTGCTTCAAAACGAGGAAGATTACATCAATTTTGAACATTTATGCCAAAATTTGCTAAATATAGCAGCTTGTGGTTTTAATTTTGAAAACCCACCATCAAATTTGGGTGCCCCTGTCCTCTACAAGCCCTAGCGAACTTTCTGTTTTTCAAATCATGTCAAATTACATCAAATTTGAGCATTTATGCAAAAAGTTGCTAATTATAGCAGCTTGTGACTCAATTTTGAAAACCCAACATCAAATTTGGATGCCCCAATCCTCTACAAGTCCTAGCGAATTTTTTGTGCTTCAAATCGTGGAAAAATACAGCAAATTTGAACATTTATGTAGATAATTGCTAAATTTGGTAACTTCCGACTATAATTTTGAAAACCCAACATCAAATTTGAGTGCGCCAAACCTCTTCAAGCCTTAGCGAACTATTTGTTCTTCAAATCGTGAAAATACATCATATTTGAGCATTTATGCAAAAAGTTGCTAAATACAGGAGCTTGTGACTTTAATTTTGAAAACCCAACATCAAATTTGAAAGCCCCAATCCTCTGCAAATCCTAGTGAATCTCTTTTTGCTTCAAATCGGTGAAAAATACATCAAATTTGAACATTTATGCAGAAATTTGCAACATATAGCAGCTTGTGGTTTTAATTTTGAAAACCCACCATCAAATTTGGGTGCCCCAGTTCTCTACAAGCCCTAGCGAACTTTTCGTTTTTCAAATCGTGGAAGAATACATCAAATTTGAGCATTTATGCAAAAAGTTGCTAATTATAGGAGCTTGTGACTTTAATTTTGAAAACCCAACATCAAATTTGGGTGCCCCAATCCTCTGTAAGTCCTAGCGAATTTGTTTTGCTTCAAATCGGTGAAAAATACATCAAATTTGAACATTTATGCAGAAATTTGCTAAATATAGCAGCTTGTGGTTTTAATTTTGAAAACCCACCATCAAATCTGGGTGCCCCAAACCTCTACAAGCCCTAGCGAACTTTTTGTTTTTCAAATCGTGGAAGAATACATCAACTTTGAGCATTTATGCAAAAAGTTGCTAATTATAGGAGCTTGTGACTTTAATTTTGAAAACCCAACATCAAATTTGGGTGCCCCAATCCTCTGTAAGTCCTAGCGAATTTGTTTTGCTTCAAATCGTGGTAATTTACATCAAATTTGAACATTTATGCTGAAATTTGCTAAATATAGCAGCTTGTGGTTTTAATTTTGAAAACCCACCATCAAATCTGGGTGCCCCAAACCTCTACAAGCCCTAGCGAACTTTTTGTTTTTCAAATCGTGTCAAAATACATCAACTTTGAGCATTTATGCAAAAAGTTGCTAATTATAGCAGCTTGTGACTTTAAATATGAAAACCCAACATCAAATTTGGATGCCCCAATCCTCTGCCAGTCTTTGCGAATTTTTTGTGCTTCAAATCGTGGAAAAATACATCAAATTTGAGCATTTATACAAAAAGTTGCTAATTATAGCAGCTTCTGACTTTAATTTTGAAAACCCAACATCAAATTTGGGTGCCCCAATCCTCTACAAGCCTAGCGAACTTTGTGTGTTTCAAATCGTGGAAAAATACATCAAATTAGAGCATTTATGCAAAAAATTGCTAATTATAACAGCTTGTGAATTTAATTTTGAAAACCCAACATCAAATTTGGATGCCCTAATCCTTTGCAAGCCCTAGCGAACTTTCTGTGTTTCAAATCGTGGAAAAATACATCAAATTTGAGCATTTATGCAAAAAGTTGCTAATTATAGCAGCTTGTGACTTTAATTTTGAAAACCCAACATCAAATTTAGATGCCCTAATTATTTGCAAGCCCTAGTGAACTTTTTGTTTTTAAATCGTGGAAAAATACATCAAATTTGAACATTTATGCAAAAAGTTGCTAATTATAGCAGTTCGTGTCTTTATTTTTGAAAACCCAACATCAAATTTGGATGCCCCAATCCTGTGCAAATCCTAGCGAATTTTTTGAGCGTCAAATCGTGGAAAAATACATCAAACTTGAGCGTTTATGCAAAAAGTTGCTAATTATAGCAGCTTGTGTCTTTATTTTTTAAAACCCAACATGAAATTTGGATGCCCCAATCCTCTGCAAGTCCTAGCAAATTTTTCCTGCTTCAAATCGTGGAAAAATACATCAAATTTGACCATTTTTGTAAGAATTTGCTAAATATAGCAGCTTGTGACTTTAATTTTGAAAACCCAACATCAAATTTGGGTGCCACAATCCTCTACAAGCCCTAGCGAACTTTTTGTTTTTCAAATCGTAGAAAAATACATCAAATTTGAGCATTTATGCTAAAAGTTGCTAATCATAGCATCTTGTGTCTTTAATTTTGAAAACCCATTATCAAATTTGAATGCCCCAATCCTCTGCAAGTCCTAGCAAACTTTTTGTTTTTCAAATCGTGTCAAAATACATCAAATTTGACCATTTATTCAAAAAGTTGCTAATTATAGCAGCTTGTGACTTTAATTTTGAAAACCCAACCTCAAATTTGGGTGCCCCAGTCCTCTACAAGCCCTAGCAAACTTTTTGTTTTTCAAATCGTGGAAAAATACATCAAATTTGAGCATTTATGCAAAAAGATGCTAATTATAGCAGCTTGTGTCTTTAATTTTGAAAACCCACTATCAAATTTGGATGCCCCATTCCTCTGCAAGTCCTAGCGAACTTTTTGTTTTTCATATCGTGGAAAAATACATCAAATATGAGCATTTGTGCAAAAAGATGCTAATCATAGCAGCTTGTGTCTTTAATTTTGAAAACCCAACATCAAATTTGGATGCCCCATTCCTCTCCAAGTCCTAGCGAACTTTTTGTTTTTCATATCGTGGAAAAATACATCAAATTTGAGCATTTGTGCAAAAAGTTGTTAATTATAGCAGCTTGTATCTTTAATTTTGAAAACCCAACATCAAATTTGGATACCCCAATCCTCTACAAGTCCTAGCGAATTTCTTGTGTTTGAGATCGTGGCAAAATACATCAAATTTTTACATTTATGCAAAATATTGCTAAATTTAGCAGCTTTTGACTGTAATTTTGAAAACCCTACATCAAATTTGAGTGCCCCAAAGCTCTACAAGCCCTAGCGAACTTGTTGTTCTTCAAATCGTGAAAAATACATCAAATTTTAGCATTTATGCAGAAAATTGCTAAATTTAGCAGGTTTTGACTGTAATTTTGAATACCCAACATCAAATTTGAGTGCCCCAAAGCTCTACAAGTTCTAGCGAATTTTTTGTGCTTCAAATCGTGAAAAATACATCATATTTGAGCATTTATGCAAAAACTTGCTAAATATAGCAGCTTCTGACTTTAATTTTTAAAACCCAACATCAAATGTGGATGCTTCAATCCTCTGCAAGTCCTAGCGAACTTTTTGTTTTTCAAATCGTGGAAAAATACATCAAATTTGATTGTTTATGCAAAAAGTTGCTAATTATAGCAGCTTGTGACTTTAATTTTGAAAACCCAACATCAAATGTACATGCCCCAATCCTCTGCAAGTCCTAGCGAATTTTTTGTGCTTCAAATCGTGGAAAAATACATCAAATTTGAACATTTATGCAGAAAATTGCAATGTTTAGCAGCTTGTGACTTTAGTTTTGAAAACCCAACATCAAATGTGGATGCCCCAATCCTCTGCAAGTCCTAGCGAATTTTTTGTGCTTCAAATTTTGTTAAATTTTAACATTTATGCAAAAAGTTTTCGAAAACATACGATTACAAAAAAAATTAGCTTACCTACAGTTGTAATGAGTCACAATGTTCTCTCCAATGAATCACACCTACGAAAATTTGAAGAAATCCATGTTAAAATCGTGCATTTTAAGAAAATTGATGAAAAGAACTAGGGTTATATGTCATACAATGACTATATATCAATCATTACAACCAAGTCTAGAGTCATTTGCAAAAAAATGAGTGGTGAGAGCAATACCTTTGAGAGGAAATATTTGAACTATGGTGTTTTAGGTGGGAGGGTGGCCTTATGTAGTTAGAACTACTAGTTAGATTTTATAACATTTAGTAAATGGCTTTTAAAAAAGCCATTTATTGCTTGGGCGCGTCCCTCCATAGGACGCGCCTGCCAACCCCGCGGAGCTCCACGGGGTTGGCAAGGCCAGCCAACCTTTGGGCTAGGCAGGGCCTGGCCCGGCCAACCGACCAGGCCCGACCCGGCCCAGCCCGGCCAACCGGCCAGGGTGGGGGTTGGCCGGTTGCTGACCCGCCCCGTCCCGCCTGAGCAGCGGGCGGGCCAGAGCAGCAGCAGGCTGCTGTGAAAATCAGCAGGCTCTGCTGCTGATTTTTTTTATTTTTTTATTTTTTTATTTTTTTATTTTTTTAAATTTATAAATTTTTATAAATTTTTATTTTTTTAAAATTTTAAAATTTTAATAAATTTTAAAAAAAAATTAATTTTCAATTTTTTTTTAATTTTCAAATTTTCAAATTTTATTTTATTTCAAATTTTTTAATTATATTAATTTTCAAATTTTCAAAAAAATTAAAAGGAATTTTTTTAAAAATTAAAATTGTTTTGAGTTTTTCTGTTTTGCTTTTTTTCTTTTTCACTTGTTTTTTTCTTTTAGTTTAGTTTTCCTTGTCTTCTAATTTCTATTCTTTTCTATAAATTTTGTTACTTCTTGTTTTTCTAGTACACAAATGATCTTGAATTTTTTAAATTGTTTGATTTTAAATATATTTTGAATTTTATTTTTTTTCTCTTCTTTTCTCTTCAAAGTTGTTTTGCATTTATTTTCTTATCTTCTCTTGTATTCTTTTATAAATGTTTTTTTTTTCTCGTATCTTCTCTCGTCTTCTCTTTTCTTCTACTTATCTTGTGTTCTATTTTATTTTCTTCTCTTATATGTAGTACGCAATTTTTTTTGAATTTATAAGATTGTTTGTTTTAAGTTAAGTTTTGAAATTTCCGCTTATTTCTCTTCTCTTCACTTCTAAATTTGTTATCTTCTTTTGTCTTCTGATTCTCTGATCTTTCATCTAGTACACACTTAAAGAGAAGAGTTTTATTGAACCATGTACTTTGGAATTTGTTCAGGTCACATGGGATGGATGAAATATGAAGTGGCGAAAAAGACACATCTCATTATGTGAGGTACAGTAAAACAATTTCACCTCTGTTGTATATAAAGTAGAATAGTAACATTCTTTGAGTGTATTTTGTTGGAATGAATTGTTAACTCCTAAACATTCTCACCCTTTTCAGATTTGACAGTTTTTCAAAGATGCATTATAAAATGCAATTGAGAGGGATAATTTCAACTTGATGAATGAATGAAAATTGTGCAATATGAATTTTGGATTCTATCCTTACGGTTAGATTTGCTATTGCTATCACCAATATTTGTGTATAAATTTTCAAGCTTAAAATTTAGAGCTCTTTTGTAATATGATTACGAATAAGATATTGACAATCTAATAATAAATGAGAATTTTTGGGATGGGTTGAAATGTAATACTTTAAGTGTAGTGATTTTTGGAGATTTTTTGGTTGCTCAATTTTAATAGTTCACTTTTTTAAGAGCACTTTTACACTAAAATCTTCCAAAGTTGGGATGGAACACTACTACATGAAATGAGGCATTTTTTTTTTGCACATCATCCCCTTTGTAATCGGATCACACATGCACGAAGCGAACTTCCCATAAAAGTTTCGATAAAAATTTCACACTGCAAAAAGTGCATGATTGATGAGAAATCAAAGTTCAAATCCGAACATCATGCAAAATATGCATGATTGGGCGGTTAGGGGTTTAAAAGGTTCTTTTGACATGACAAAATTTATATTTTTTTCAGTAATTGTATGAATTCATTATCACAATGCGATTTTGAACTAGAGTCAATGAATTTTTTGAATTGTAGTCAATGAATTTAATAGTCTCAAAATTAGATATTGGGATATATAACGGTAAATGCTAGCAGCTTCTTATGATTAACCTCTAAATGTCCAACAGAGAAGAATGTGGATGATGTACAAAATCAAACTAAGATTTATCATCCATAGTGAAGTTGGATTTTTAGTATGTATTCGATGGGAATTTGGCTGTATGAACGGGATCTGATTAAAAAGGGAATGATTTGTGAAAATTGTAGGCCTCATTGCATGTTGTAGAGATTTAAATTAAATATTAAAGATTTCAGTGTGGAAGTGCTCTTAAGTTTTTCACTTCACAATTTAAGCAACCCTAAAATTCCAAAATGTCACTACACTTAAATTATTATATTTCAACCAATTACCAAAAAAGTTCATGTACAAATTGTAAATATCTTATTTGTAATCAAAGTAGAATAGAATTTTCAATTTTGAGTTTCATTTTTTATACAAAAATATTGTTGACAACTATCATATATCTCAATGTATCGATAGAATTAACAATTCACAATGTACAAATGTTATTCATATATCAAGTTCAAAAAATCTCTCTTAGTTACAGTTTATCTGAATTGTGAATCAAAAAAGTACATGCGTTTTGAGGTATGCTTGAGGTGTACCTCAAACATACCTCAACCCGCTTTTACTTTTTTATGTGAATTTTATTCTAAAATTAAGCGTGTTGAGGTAGGTTTGAGGTGTACCTCAAACATACCTCAACACGCTTTTACTTTTTTATGTGAATTTTATTTTAAAATAAATCGTGTTGAAGTAGGCTTGAGGTGTACCTCAAACCTACTTGAACATGCTATTATTTTTTAATTTGATCTACAATCAACCCCTAAACATCCCAAGGTCTAAAAATTGAATGTCTCGGGTGTCCGTTGTGCCTTTTGCAGTGGCAAAACGGGTGTGCCATCTTTCAACCTCGCTGGTAAAAATACCCGATTTTCCTAAGTTGTTGGACGTTGAGACGTGAATGTCCACGCAACAGCCTCCAAACAACTTGCAATTAGATTATTACATTGTAACCAATCACCAAAAGAATTTATGTACAAATTGAAAATATCTTATTCGTTATCAAATTACAAAATATTTTTCAAGTTTAAGTTTCAATTTTTATACAAAAATATTTTTGACAACTATCATGGATCGATCCGTACGGATGGAATGAAAAATTCATAATGTACAACTTTTATTCATATCTTAAATTCAGAATATCCTTCTCACCTACAATTTTTTTAAAGTCTTTGCAATTCTCAAATTTTGAAGTGTCCGAGTGAGGACATTTAATAGTTAACCTCTAAAAAACCCATTGGGTATTGGACGAAACATAGATATATTATAGTATGTGCCTTCCATATGTTTGATGAAGTTTGGTTCAATGAACAACATGTATGACATCATCTCTACAGATTGTTCATATCATGGCCAAACTTCAAAAGGAAATTGTAGATATTTTTCTAGTGAATTTAAAAGCACTATCCTTTAAGGAATTGTGTAAATTATAATTTTCACAAATAGAGTTCAAAATATATCATGATTGGTTTAAATTGGTTTTTCAATTGTAAACTTCGAAAAAGAAAAAAGAAATGATTGAGGGAGTGAGGGAGGGAGGGAACATCGTTACTTTCTCGAAATTGCAAATTTTATAACATTAAGACATTGTTGAGGTGATTCACTTTAAAAAAAAATTCCCGGTGGAGTTGAACTGGGATAGATGTAATTCAAATTAGGTTGAATAGTAGATTTGAGGAAGCAATTTAAAATATTATTTATTTCTTCAAATACTTTTCAAGATTTTGTTTTATGTACCTTGTAAAAATCAGGCAGCGACAAAAATATGGTCTCTTGGAAGCTTAGGGGTGAAAGAATACATTTTCAAATACCCGTACACATAATTAGTTTCTAATTGTAAGTTCATTTTAGTCTCATTGCATGAGGGTATTGCGGCCCATTACTATAGTATGTTATTTCTATTTTTTAAATGTGAAATTATTGAATGTTTTTGTAGTAAAATGAATGAATGGATTTGCAGTTTGAGTAGCCATTTTATTTGGAGTGGAAGAAAAAATGGACGGGAGAGCATTTGGAAGTCCTGTGGCAGCGGTGAATGCAACCACATGTGCACCAAGAAGTGTGGGAGAGAGAATTATCCGAGCTACTCGCATCCGACTATTTCAAGAACCTTGTCCATCGACACAACAACGCACGGAGGTCCGAGAAAGAGGCATTGTGCAGCTTCTAAATGCAAACAACATTGTTGTTGGGACAGGAATGATAGACAACAGCGTCAAATGTGGAATGGAGTTAAATGCGGTGAAATTATGTCCTTTTGAAGTTGCTATCCGTATTGTGCATGTTTATGATGGCTCTATATGGACAGGGGAACTTGTTGGAGAACGCTTAAGCGAATGTGTGGGTCTTACCATACGATGGGAGAAGGCACGTGTACGTACTGTAGAGGAGACGTCAACTAGTATTGGCCAATCAAGCGAAGGACAAAATTTCTCATTTCCTGCAGTTGTAGCATTGCAATTTGAGTTTGAAGATGAAGTTATGCCTTCCAACCACTCTAATAGTGTATCAAACACCCTAGAGGACTCTGAAACTATATGGAACATGTCTCCTTTGACAGAGGGTTCACGTTGTAGCACTGAAGAGATCCCACGTGTTGACGGTTTACCAATGGAGACCCAAACAAGGCGTTATCATATGCAGAACCGCAGGAGGCGAGTACAGACGCCACGTGAGAGGGGAGAACCATTGGGCCAAAAAGTTACATTGGATAGTGTTTTGGCAGCAAAGAGGCAAGGGGGGTGCAAGCAAAACTGTTTGAGGAATGTGGATGAGAAGTACATACTAGACCAACGGTATATGGCATGGGGTCAAAAGTATGAGCAACGGGCGACATGGATTTTGTAGATGTTGAATGCGTTCTACTCGCGAACGGATGGGATAAGGAGGGACAAGTTTAAGACAAAGTTGGACGGCTTGGACGTATGCAATGCATGTTATGCAAAAGCACTTGGATACTCTCAAAGGCGGTTCAAGCAATTGAAGTTGTCTCACCAAGTATACGGAAGAGTTGCAGCTGTGCATGGAAACACGTGCAAGCTAAAAGAAGGTGCAAAGATGTCTGCAGCACGTGAGTGTTTCAGGGAGTTTGTGAGAGAAGCCGGTTGTACACAACCGCATCGACAGATACGGCGGAAGCTGGACAATACCATCGTGCCTCTGATTTTGCTGCCCATGAACACAACAAAGGCGGATGTGTTCTACTATGTGAACGAGGAGGTGAAGAAGCTGGTTGATGGGGAACCGCTTTCAATCACTTCATTTCATAGATTGTGGCGTACCGAATTTCCACACGTTCAAATACCGCCATTCTCTAGATTCTCAAAGTGCTATCATTGTTGGGAATATAAGTGTGGAATGGAAGCAAGTACTAATGCAGCTGCAAGAGTGGAGATCAAGAAGCTGTACATCGTGCACATCAATCATCAAATGGAAGAGAGACGTGACTACTGGTTGTTCAAGAGGTCGGCAATGATAACTCCTGATTTCTACATGTGTTTGATTGTGGATGGCATGGACCAGAACACGACTATGGTTCCGAAGATGAGGCAGACGGTGAAGAACATAGAGTCAAAATTTGTGAAGACTCATTTGTGTGGGGTACTTGTGCACGGGATTGGTTTGTATGCTGATGTTTGGATAGATGCACACCACAAACACGACAGCAACCAAGTGATTACGACAGTGATGCATGTGATTGCTGACGTGAAGAAGAGGAAGTGAAAATTGGCGCCGACATTGCGAATTCAAGCGGATAACACAACCCGTGAGAACAAGAACATTTACATGTTTGCTATGTGTGCATCACTCGTGGGATTGGGGTTTTTTAAGGAGGTGCAACTTTGTTTTCTTGTAGTGGGCCACACACACGAAGATATTGATCAGCGCTTCAGTATCATATCAAACACGTTGAAGAGAACAAACATTGACTCATTGAAACAACTTCTGCAACTGGTGGAGAAAGGATCATCATATACAGAGGCCTTTGTGAGCGCAAGAAATTTGGAGAATGTGAGGGACTGGAAATCGTTTATTACACCTCATCTTTTAACACGGGGCGATGCACTCACCGGCATAACCTTCCCACACCACATGAGATTTTATATGGAGAATGGTGTGCCTCGCGTACAATACAAGCATTTCAGCAAGGACGCATGGGAGCCAACAGAGGGGCATTTGTGTTTACGTTCCGTGCCTAGCGTGTCGGAGAAGCCTGATCTAGCGAAGGTGTTTGGTGCGGATGAAAGGGAGTTGAAAGCTCTGGATGAGTTTATTGGATACAAAGAAAGATGTGTGGAGAGATTACAGAATGTAGAGAGGAATCTGGAAGCCATTGAGGAAGTGAAATGGTTGGCCTCATATCTACAAGAGTTTCCGAATATTAACAGGGATGATGAGAGGGCAAAACCATTCTGGGTGGATGAGCCGAGAAGAGATTCAAATGTGATCACTCAACCCGATGGAATGGTTCAAGGGGACGATAACACAAATGCAATGAATACGGAGGTTGGTTTGATCATGGCAACTATGCCAAATCCAGAAGCTCGACGGTACTTTGGTCCTCGCAGGGGGAGACCATCGGCAGTAGCCGTGACAACGGTACCGAGGAGAAGAGTTCTGGTTGCTATGGATGGAGCAACAACCACAACATCTACTGTAGGAGCTGAAGATCCTTTTCCACCGTTCAATCCGGAAAGTGACATCAGAGTTGGGCACTTTGTGGCTCTCACCGTGGAGCCAGTAAAGTGCGAGCTGGTGTACCGTTCTATGTGGGGAAGGTGCTGGAGTTTGGACAAGGCAAATGGGCTGCAAAGATGAAGGTTGTGCGGTATTGGCCCATGAGAGGACGGGGAATGCAAGACAAGCGGGATTCTAGTAGAGCGAGGTATACGAATTGCATGGAAGCATTTTGGGAGCCATCTGGTGAGGGACACGGATGGGTTGTCAAAGATGCGGCAATATTTTCATGGGAAAATGCACCGATAAGAACAAGGAGTGGACTTGTACATGAGAACAATGTGCCAGTGCATGGCGAGCTGACGGAGGCAAAGATTAAAATTCCAACAGAAACAAAACCTCATTTGGTGGAATATATTGCACTGCAATTGGAACAAATGGATAATGAACGTTTGCAGAATGACATTGATGCATATTAATAGGTTTAGTATGTCGTATGAGACACATGATACTATGAGTTGTATTATGTGGCAGCAATAGCTGTATAGTATAGCGCAACGTGTATTATTCGGTTGAACGTGCATGAGTGATTTGAATGACTTGATGTTTTGGTAGAAAAATGTCCATAACTTTGTATCCATTTTGACTACCTCCCTTAATACATTGGTTTGGAATAAACGGAGTACCAATTGCAACATTTTAAAATGCATGTGTGACCAAATATGCTTGATTGAAGTAAGTTGAAACCCCCAAAATTCCCACTTTAACACTTCCTAAATTCTCGGCGTGTAAAACCCAAGAGTACCAAAATTATACCCCCCAGCAATTTGAAAAAGGTCAATTTTCATCCGACGGGCGACAAGTGCATTGTCATATGGCCAAGTGCAAAAATTCCTAATTCGGTGTTCAATGATTTTTTCTTGCCAAAAGGATGTTTATCAAAAATAACACTATTTATGAATGGAATAACCATATCACGCCATCACCCATTTGAACTTATGAAGCTTTTTGTCGCACAATGTTTCCAATCAAAGAACCCGTCGTCAAAAATCCTTACATGGGGGTAACCGGAGTACACTAGTAGAAAAGAAGGCATTGCTGAGGGAGAAGCCCAAGTAAGTAGTGCCCAATTCCACGCATGCACAAGGTAGGAGGCTCTAAACCCACCACTTTAATGGCTGTGAATTTACGAGGACACGGGGAGAATTGAGCATGATTACTCCCTGGAAGACAAATCCAAGCAAAGACCAACATACTTTGAATCAAAACTTTTGGATGTTCCTAAAATTAGTCATGAATTTCTAAAGTTGAAATGACATCGGTTCTAAAGTGATGCTCTTCACCATAGATACATTCAAAATTTCAAAATGTTAGTCCTTGGTAGAGTGCAGGTTTAAAACTGTGGTGGGTTTAGAGCCCTCTACCTTAGTGATTTTGCATGGGCATGTTCTTGGGAAGCACCACTTTTTCTACTAAGGTAACTATACCTAAAAGGGAGCATTTACCTTAAAGCGTGCGTATCTACTACGGTGTGACATTTCACAACCGAAATGTCACATTGTAATAGATACGCACGCTTTAAGGTAAATGCTCCCTTTTAGGTATAGTTACCTTAGTGGTAGTTGAAAAATGGGTCAAGTACACATGACTGGCTGGGTGCATGTAACTTATATAAATCCTCTCCTAAGGCACACAAATAGGCCTCGTGCCTACCAGTAGTACTGGGCACACAATTTGGTGTTCAATGATGAAAGACGTTGAAAACCGGGAGCGGCCATGGGTCATGGTTTCCCTGTTTCCACGAGTCTGGCCGGAAGGTACAACCCTGATGAGTAATGAGAGTCCGTCTCCCTTGCAGGATCCCAACTTCCCAAGTGCAGATACATCACTATAATTCCGGAACATGCATGGCTGGAGTTTGACTCCACCGTTTGTTCAATCGCCTACAATCCCATGCATGATTTGTAATTTAAAATATCACATGCATGATTAGCATCGTTTAGCATGCAATTTTTCAAATTTTTTTCCAGGTGGCTGGCACCAATGAAAGAAACAGTGTTTTACATGAGGGTGGAGGCCACCAGAATTTGAAAGCTAACTTGAATCAAATATAGTAAGGAGTGAAAAAGGAGGAAAGCTTTTACACGGCCCGAGGAAGGAGAATTGGCGGTTTCTGCTTTAATCCAACCCAATTTTTGAAGCGGGAGTTGTGTCAAGCTTTGTCTTCAACTTAGTGCATTAAGATATAATTTTTTAGAGAATGGCCTTGACTCCATCGTGAAAAGGTCTTGGGGTTGATTTTGTGGATTCAATCAATGAGCTACAAGGGTTCAAGCTTGTCAAACCGCAAAAGTGGCCCTCATGTAAAACGGGCCTTAGTAGCACTTTCATTTAGATTTTAAGAGACTGGTTCACAGTGTAGCCGAGCGTCGAGAGTTCAATGAATTCCACCAATCATATTGCAAGAAAGTAAAAAATTAGCCTCTCAGGCTTCACACTAGAGGCCAAATTCCAAAGGCCGTAAAGTGCCTACACAGTAATACTTATTGTGAGTTTTGGCACCATGCGACGGACTCTCAAAGGAGAATTAGGTCAGCCGAGAATGGAAACTCAATTCTCCTTTGAGAGAATGTCGGGTTTTTACTATTTTTTTATTTTACTATATATTTTCAACCCAAGACTTTGGAGTCTCAGCATGAATTAGGTTTAGCCATAGTATGAACGAACCCTTAGATGAAGTTGTCATCATTGAATGAAAAAAATCTCAAATAGATGCACATATGTCAACATGGATGAATTATTTTGTCGTAAGGAATGAGTTTTGGATCCAAATTTAGCTCTTTCTAAAACAATCCCGCTTTCTACCTGTATTTTGCTAACTACAAAAGGTTGGGTTTAGTCTTGTGGCCTACCAGTAATGAGACCCACTTTGGGCTTCTTCAACCAGTAGGATAGGATTAGGATAAGTCAAAGAAGTCCAAATTAAGTCTCAATTTATTTACTTGTTTATTTTTAAATTAATCAACTAGATTTTTGAGTATGTGTTTCTTTTGTTCAAACTTATTTGTTTTTTGACCAACATGTGTGTTGTTTTTCAACGCTTATTATGATTTAAAAATGGTCCTACTTTGAATTACATTTTCATCATATGATCGATTGAATCTATCATCTTAAAATTATGAATGAGGGATTAGTATTAGTTGATTCAACACTAATGTGCTAAATCTTAATTGTTGTTGGATTTTCTTTTCATTTTGGCACTATGAGTATTCTTCAAGATTCTTTGTTTAACCATACCAAATCAATAGAGTTTTTCGCAAACTCATGGGGGGATTGAGCTTTAGTTTGCCAAACTTCTTGGGATACAAAAATTGGCCTCAAAAATTTATAGGACCATAAAGTATAGATGAGTTCGCGGTTGGTGGGGGGTTGTCAGTTACTGCTTTTGCTATTTCAATGAATGAGCTTTCAAAAGCTTTGGTTTTTTAAAAATAGACCGAAAGAAGACCCACTCCATGTAGGTGCGTGTCAAGCCAAGGAAGTCCATGTGACAGAGCATCCTTGAGAATAGAAAGTAAGGTTGGGGAATTTTTGGGCACTGTTTTTGGTGCCTTGAAACTTCAAATCTCTAGTTCATTTGAAGCATCTGACATGTCTACTTTTATTGGGTTCTCAACCTATCTTTTCACAAACTATGGCCTAGTCACCCCACTCTGGACCACTTTGCGGATAACTCTAATGCTTTTTCAAAAACTGATTTCTTGAAAAAAAATTCAACTTTCTTTTAGTTTAAACTAACGTGTGCCAGACTAGCTATCAAGCGACAATAGTATGTACTCAGTAAATATTAAACTCCTAACTTAAGAGGGATCATTGATTAGATTGTTGATAATTTTTGAACCCCTAAAAGACCAAGGGCTTATAGTTTTAAAATGAAAAAAAAACTAAAAATCATATTGTGACAAATATAATTTAAACAGGGCCAAATTCAATGTAAGTGGAATTAGTGGAGAATATTATATAATACATATTGAATAAAAGTTTGAAAAATTGAATAAAAGAAAATCTACATAAGACCTTCTCAAAACTACTAAAAAAAACATGAAGCCTCATGGGTGACTTATGGTCCATTCAGGGTTAGCTCTAAAGTGCCTAAAAGCGCTACTCTATCAAATATTTGTGTTCATATTCCTCATCATATATATATAAATTTGGTTGAAATGAAATTTTAGAACATGTGCCCCAAATAACTGGATTCTTCATAATTTTTGCATATGATTTTCAATAAATTTACATCAAAATTACAAATTATATAGTGAGTTCAAATTCTCGTTTAGTTATCAAAAAAAATATTAAAATTTGACTTGTTTGATAATATTAAATATATTTGGTAGCAAAACTAACAATTTTAACTGTCTTTAACCTACGATGACCAAAAACTTAATTAATTTTGTCACAATTAGTTACAACTCATATTATTTCTTGAAATCTGGATATAACTAAAATGGCCAATTTCACAAGGAATCACAAAGAATTCAACCCAAAAAGACCTGGAGTTCTCTCTTTTTCTTTGTATAGAAGTTGAAGCTAGCCTCAAAGCCTCTGCACTAAGATTCAAGGCCATTATTTGAAAATAAATTTTAAAAGCTTGATAAAAGATTTTAATGCACTAAAAACAAGATTTGACACAACCCATGAAGGGAAATTGAGCCTTTAAAGAATAGAAGGCTAATTATTTCCTTTAGGGCTATCTTCATTTTTTTCTTCTTGACCTTGAGATTCAATTTTGTCCAAAATGACCTCAAGTTTTGATAACTTTGATTCCTTGTGCAAAGTGATTGTTAGAGTTATGGCCTTAAAACTACAATTATAAATTTATTTTAAACTTAGTTCCATAGGCTTCTAAAGTTACAATTTTGTCTCCGAAAAGTCACTTATTGTAAATTTTGGGTACATATCAGCGTACAAAAGGTATTTAATGGAGGGCTATGAAGTAATTGGAATATTCTACTATTTATAATATATTTAGGGTATATTCCATGTATATTCTAAGAATATTCCTAAAATATTCCCAATTTGGTTGTTAAACACCCTATATTACTTCTATAAAATTATAATTTTTATCTCAAATGAATAAAAGACACCCCCGAAGACACCCTACATTTGTTCTCTCATAGTTATTTAAATTCTTGACAGTAACTTCCCCGGAAATTTTTTTGGCATAATTTTGGTTTCTTTTAAATTATAAATTAAAACAATAAATCAAGATATATTTATTCACCTACTTATATACAACTAACATTGAAATTACTTGTAGTTTGAAAAAAAAAAAAAAAAAAGAGGCAGTATTTGAATTTTGAGGCATTTTTGAATCATCAATCCATTAAAATTTACTACTCCTACATTAGTTCTTATTTTCCGTGGTACCAAAATGATTGGTACATTACAAACATACATTATGATAGTTAAATTTTATACATTAATCAATACCAAAAACTTTTTTTTTGACATATTTTGGACTTGGCATGAATATGTCAATTCACCACATAGTATTATTTTATGGTTTTACTTGCGTGCCAAAATAGTCTTATTGAACATTTGTGTTATTCCTTAGTGTGGTTTAGATGGCATGTGATCAAATTACTGAATGATCAAGATCAAATCTATGAATCAGACTTAAGAGCCACCTTAGACTCGTTTTGAGTTCAAAAAGACTGCAAAATTGGACTATGGCGAGTTGGAAAACAATCTAAAGCAAGGCCTTGCGCCACCGTGGGACATGGAACTCGTGACTTCTCCAATGCTAAAGGACATTTCCCACGAGTTCCTCCAAACATGAGGGTCTATTCATGAAGGGACCAATGAACTATTTATGAACAATGGTTGTGAGAAATTGATTATATTGGCACGCGAACACATCATAGAAGTTTGAAAACTCATCTTCTATTTTCAAATAACTCTATTGTTTGCGTCTTCATTTGTCATAGATGCTTTAGTGCCCTTTTACGGTTTAACATTTGGAATGAATGTCGGTCATTCAAACATTTCCATTGGATAAAGGCCTTTGTCATGATTTTTGAATAGAGCGTTGTTTGGACACCCTTGTACTTTTGAATAAAGGTCTTAATTTATATTTTGAATCCAAAATTGACCATATACTATTACGTTATTGGATAATGCTTAAAAATTTTGAATTAGATTTCAAGAAAGGGATGGAGGGAAATTGGTTCCTTTACTTATAGAATGACATTTGATACAACAATAGAAGAGGTATAATTCCTACAAAAAGCAC
Organism: Pohlia nutans; assembly: GCA_022496805.1. Classification (NCBI taxonomy): domain Eukaryota; kingdom Viridiplantae; phylum Streptophyta; class Bryopsida; order Bryales; family Mniaceae; genus Pohlia; species Pohlia nutans. The sequence continues at coordinate 11,002,078 of CM040091.1, read as the reverse complement.
AATATAGATTTTTTTTGCTTACCAAATAAAAACCTACTCAAATTTCTTTCCATTCACTGTAGAAATAAGATTTTCTTCGTTTTCTTCTTAGTATTGTATTTCCTTTAGGTTATATACTCCCCACTTTTAGCTACTATGTATATGGATGGCTCGTTTATCTCCAAAAGAAAATCCATCCAACTCAAATCAATGAAAAACATAAACAATTGATTTTGGTTTCTATAACCTAGAAGAAAAACATAAATATTAGTTAGATTTTTTTATTTTCAAAATATGCTTTTTTTATTTTAATAAAACAATTGATAGATTAATGGGATTTTTAACAAACCAACTACTTTAATCAACACTTTAAGTTCTTCTAAACTTACCAGGGTGTCTCTAGAATTGACAATTTGAGAAAAATCATCCTAAAGTACTATTTAGAAGAATATTTTGGAATTGATATATAAATGAAAGTTCTAGATTTTGAATTTTAGATTCCATCTGTACGGTTTGATTCACCGATACTATTCACCAATATTTCATTATATAATTTGAAAGTTAAAATTAAAAATTCCTCCTAAATTTGATTATAAACAAAAAATTAAAAATTTTGAGTAAAATTTGTTTGAGTGCATTTGAAATGAGATACTCATAACTTGGTGATTTAAAAAAATAACTTGTGCTAATTAATCTATGACCTCATTTTTGCAATGCCACTTTTGAACTATAGTCACTGCAATTTGGCTTGGTCAACAACTTGACATGCTTTTACATTTGTAATTTTAGAAAAATATGTATACAAGTATGACTAAATCCAACCATTTGATAAGACAAAAACTTGGGGAAGTGTCTCTAAAAACTCAGATGAATTTCATCCAAACATTGATGAGAACATAGGGTGGGTTTGAATTTTTTAATCATTCAAAAACTGGACTTTGTGACGTTTAGAGGTTAATAAACTTGTTTATTATATTCATTGATAATTTTAATTTCCTTTACTTTATATATACACAAAACATAACACTCCAAGAAACATCCCATTGCTACTACAAACATCTAGATAAATCATTCTCTACTTCTACAATAAACATGCTTAAAAGAATATGTATCGTATTATTGTACATGAAGTTTGTGTTCATGTCAATGTATTTGGTTATGAATTTGCAAATAGATTAGCTCAATCTACTAATATAAAATGCATTGTCTCATGAAGGTCCAATACGTTTCTTAGAAGCCAATTTCCAAAAAAAGATCAAGATGATCATAAAGAACTAGCATATAACTTTTACAATTTTAATAACAAGAGAAATCGTAACTACATCTATTATCACCTTTCAAGTAATTTTTGACAAAATCCATCTATAATAATAAACACCTAAACATTTGATATACTTACAAGACCATACATGAGCAATAATTTTTGGGGAAAAATAAAAATTGACCAACCAACTATGCCATTAATGTTTGCACATTATGAAGTCTTGTTTAATAAAAAATATAGGTATATGTGGTAATTTATTGTAAAAATAAACACATGAGTGTCATAAGAACCAAAAGATATGACAAAAAGTCTACAAATGAAATTCAAAATTTGTTAGCAATGAATATAAGCACTTTTGATTCCGAACCTCTCAAAAACATACTTAGATCCGTCTTGGGTACTTTTTTTAATTCTTGATATTTACCTAAATGCAAACCGTTTATGTTAATGGCAATTAAAGGCTTAGGATTTGGATAGCCTTGGTGCTTAAAAATGTCGTTTGTTTTAGTAAATGATAAGTAAAAGACTTGGGGGTTAAATAACATTGCTAGTTAAGAATGCCAACCATTTTAGTTAATGACATATTGTGTGACATATGGAATGCACTATGTAGGTCATGGTGGTATCACTATCCCAACGGACGCTTAATTCATATGGGCCTTCGGCCAGCATTACTCTCTCTCTCACATATGGAAATTTAAAAGGTGGATAGCCTTGAATACCTTATTGTTAATGACTACACTAAAATGGGCTATTTAGTGTCCGAGACACTATTTCTCACCACGGATACTATTTGATTTTAGAGAGATATAGTGTCTAAGTTGTAAGAAAAAATGAAAGTAATATTCTAATGGCATGTAGCAACTTTATAATAAACATGGCATGTTACTTCATGTCACTCTCGTCATATGAAAGGAACATCGCGCTCTCAACAAAAAAGGGAATGAAACTAAATAGCCCATTTAGTGTAGTGAAATCCATGCCGGATAGCTTTACCGTATTGTAAAACATTTACACAAATATTTTGGAAAATATAAGCTTCTATGGTTTAGTGGCAGCTATCCAAATAACACGAATGTCTCTTTGTTTTTACTCACAACTGATCCACGAATCGATTCATGTGCCTCACAAGTAATAAAACTATCTTAAAAGTGACTAAAAGCCGCTTCACACTATGGCCGTCCAAGTCGAGAGGCCGTGGGATTGAGAGTCCAAACTTTGTTGAAAGTCCAAAAAAATCTACTGAAAATAGGTAATAAAATGTAATTTTCATTTTTATGAAAAGAAATCTACGGCCTCTCGACCATAGTTTGGGTTTCCATTCCCATCCGACCCAAACTTCCTTTTGAGAGGCCATCGCTTTGGTCAAAAAGTATTGCCACGTAGGCATTTTAGAGAGCGACGGCCGTTGGACTTTGGCCTCTAGTGTGAAGGGTCGAGAGGCCGAATCCATGATTTCTTGCAATTTGATTGGTGGAAATCAACGGCCTCTTGACTTTTGGCCATAGTGTGAAGCGGCCCTCAAGGTGTCATGACATAGGACTACATTGATTCATGAGTGCGGTGTGACGGTTAGTTCTTTCCATAGTAATTTTGGATTTAAAAAGCACATTTGCACCTTTTCACTTGGAGAATCTAATAAGTAACTAAACTAAATGAAAAATGTTTACGAACCATACAAATAATCTTGAAGACTTTAATCCTACCATGTCAAGAAATGGCACTTCAATTAAAATTAAAATGAATGAATTCTACATTCTACTTGTGATTGGTCCATTGACTACTAAAAAACACATTTGGTGTGTGAAAGTGGAGAACTTCAAGTTGGAGGACTGTTCAACTATATTTTTTTTGTAAATTTTAGCATACAAGGGTAGAGACAAGGATAGAGAAGCTTTAGAATACCAGTAGGTGACATTATTGTCATTTTTATCTAAAACCGACCTCCTACATTTTTTACCTATAACTTATCGCTTGTGAACATATGAATGTAGGGTCAATTTTGGGTACATCCATCATCAACACTTTGAAAATTTAGAGTTTATTCATAAAATGTCCAAAAACTACTACTCACAAATTATATATTCATATTTCAATTGCCAACAAGATTCAAAAAACACTGAGATGATTCAATAATGAAAACCATAATAATTTTTTAATTAAGTCCTCTTTATACTAGGTGTAGAGAACACATTTTCATTCAATGAGAGCTTCAAAAATTGAGAAGACCATGGAATGTCCCTTTATATCTGACATTTTCAATTCAAAGGATAGAGTAAGAAGAGAGAACGATGTGGAGAATACTTTTGTTCCTTGAATCTCATTCACAAATTTTGAATCTCCAAAAGTTTTGTGCGACTCAACAATAAAGTGAATCTAGCTTAAGATATGGGGATCTTTTAAAAAAATTGAATAAAAACTTACCATCTTCTTCATTTAAAAGATGTATAAAAAATGTAATTAATCAATATCATGACCCTTTTCGCTTTACACCACATTCAAAGAACTTGACCTTCAACAATCAACTTTTGGAGCACAAGCTATGGCCCTTAAGAGATTTTATTTATAACCAAGTGTAAAAAAGGCCTTAAATGATTATAAACAAGTTACTTTCATGTAAAAGTACCTACAGCCAATACATATTCCACAAGTAAACCTCCTAGAAGTTGTGTTTTATGAACTCAAAAGGCAACACAATGCTACCCTAAAGCCAACGTAGCGCTGGCCAACCAAAAGTCACCACCTCAACAACCACATGGTGCAAGTGAACTTCATCTCACTGTTGTTCATTATTAGTGAACCTATATATTAGTCATGGGTTTTTAAAAAAAATTCATTCAAAAAAAATAAAAAAAATAAAAAAAATAAGAATCCAAAAAAATTTCTATTCTACAATACCTCTACTTTTCTAAAATAAAATAAAAAATCTCGTTATTGAAACTTCAACATTTTCCATCCTAAGTATTTCTACAAATGGTTTCTTCCGGGTAATAGAGTTAACCGAAAAGTCAGCTCAAAGAGGAAAGTTTTAGCAAATTCCTCTTGAACTCCTCTTGAACTCATATTGAAATATAAATAGACCGAAAACTAGTTCAAGGTGAGTTGGGAGACAATCTAAAGCAAGTCACTGTCATTATTCTCCACACCTCGCAATGACTTCCACACCTCCTACCAAAGCTCCAAGCATGGCCCACAAGGGGACAAGTTATGACACGACACTATTCAACCCAAACATAGCTCAAAGGAGCTCAAAAAGAAGGTTGATTCCAAGGCCTTCTTTTCGATTAACTCTAATGCCTCACTCAAGATGGTTCTGACTTGAGGTGAACAGGACTCAACCCCTATCTAACTTAGTGGGCACTGCCATCCATCTACCACCATGATAACTTCAGTAAACTTCAGTTCATCGCAAGCCATTCATTCATCCATCCATCCAGTCATACATTCATCCATCCATTCTTCATTCATCCACCCGTCTCTTCCACAGTGTACCGTCGGCCAGGGCTGAAACACGGTTGCAGCAGAGCCCCGCAGCAGCAGTAGAGGTGCAGGCAGCGCTCCAGCTGTAGCATTTTGCCATTACGACGCGTCGGGACTCCCCCCCCTCTTCCTTTCTTCCCCTCACCGTGTCCCTCACACAACCACTCTACCTCTTTCAGACCACCCACTTCCTTTCCACATTCATTTTTTCCGGGTTTCATTTCATTTCGTCTCGTCATTTTGAGCTCCGGCTATGGCGCAACAACAACAACAACAAGGGCTCCGCTTCTTCGCAAACACCACTGAAAACAAAAAACGATCATCGTGAACACCCACCATGGTGTAGGTACGTGCCCAAAGTGGGGGTTTTCGTTTCTGTTCTTACAATGCTGTTTAGAGCGTCGAATTGTAAGCAGAGAAAATGGTTCGTGTTGCAGACAATTGAAGAGTAGATCGATGAAGGATGGTGTTTCCGGGGGCGAGGGTGGATCCCGGGTCGGAGTGGGGGTGGGGAGGGGAGCGAACCAGGCAAGAGGGTGGGAATGTGAAGAGTAGTGTGAAGGGGTTTTACTTGGAGGAGCGGTTTTTGATCAATCCGAAGCTGCTGTTCGTGGGGCCGAAAATCGGCGAAGGTGCGCACGGGAAGGTGTACGAGGGCAAGTACTTAGATCAAAAGGTCGCAGTGAAGATACTGCAACCGACGGAGAATCCCGATGACCACGCGAAGTTGGAAGCGGGGTTCGCACGCGAGGTTTCGATGCTGGCGCGCGTGCAGCACCGCAACCTCGTGAAGTTCGTCGGCGCGTGCATGGAGCCGGTAATGGTGATAGTTACCGAGCTTATGGAGGGGCGATCTCTGAAGAAATATATGTTAGCTCACCGGCCGAACGTGTTGGATTTGCGGTTGTCCGTGAAGTTTGCGCTCGATATCGCGCAAGCCATGGACTGCTTGCACGGGAACGGCATCATTCACCGCGACTTGAAACCGGACAATTTGTTGTTGACCGCGGATCAGAAAACGTTGAAGTTAGTGGACTTCGGTCTCGCACGGGAAGAGGCCCTCGCGGAGATGATGACCGCGGAGACCGGGACTTACAGGTGGATGGCGCCCGAGCTTTACAGCACCGTCACTCTCCGGCACGGCGAGAAGAAGCACTACAACCACAAAGTGGACGTGTACAGTTTTGCAATTGTGCTGTGGGAGCTCCTGACAAACCGCATGCCGTTCGAGGGTATGTCCAATTTGCAGGCAGCGTACGCGGCCGCCTTCAAGAACACCCGGCCTGCGATTTCCAAGAGCCTCCCTGAGGATCTCGTCTTCATCTTGCAGTCGTGCTGGGCCGAGGATCCGGACGTGAGGCCCAACTTCGCGCAGGTGGTGAGAATGCTCACTGCTTTTCTCAGTACTCTCCACGACCCGGAGGCGAAACCCGCGCAGCAGCAGAAGAAAGCTCTCAATGCAGACAGAAAAAGCTCCAAGGGAGGAGGAAAAGGCTCGCCGAAAACCGGGAAGGACTCTCCCAAGGCCACAGCAAAGGATTCACCCAAGGATTCGCCGAAGAAAGGCTCAAGTTTAAAGGCAGGAAAGGTGTCACCCAAGGAACCATCTCCCGAGTCCCCGGTGAAGAAAACACCTCCAGAGCCTGTGGTTGCTACCAAGGACGCTGATCCTTCTTCGTTCTCGGAGCCTGCAGTGGAGAATTCCAAGAGCATTTTTCACTGTTTTAGTTCATGTTCATTCTTCGGGTTATGCTAAGGTGGTGTTTGTTCATTTGTCCAACCTGCAAATCTCTGTTGGTTGTGGCTTTGTGATTGATTCATCAGGTGTGGTTGTATAATATTTCAAAGCCAGGATGCACAACACGGGTGGTGTTTTTGTGCTTCCCTTGAGCTTCATTGGTTTCCCCCATGCTTAACAATCCGGCAGCAAGTATAAATGAGGAGACGAGGTAAACTTGCCGCAAAGTGATGGCCATGTCTTCATGGCACTTTTAGCATGTATCAGGCTTTAGAACTTTAAACTAGCACTACTGTTAGTAGCTCCATGTATCAGACTTCTCTGTAGTGACTGAGCGCCATATGATATATATACATATATACCTTTTTCCCGTGGCTCCTTTTGATATCAATTTTTTGAGTTTATCCTTGTGTAGTTCCTCTTCTTTACCAATCACAATACGATGATTGATTCACTCTTTTCCATTTGATTGTCTATTCTGAATCTTGTTTTGTCAATGAAACGGCCCTCTCTCTAATATGGCAGTGCTCTTATTTGCTTGAGCTTGTGGTTCTCGTGAGCCTTGGATTTGTTTAGTTTGTTGCTTGTAAACTTCTGCGTTGTAATTGTGACTAAATGGGACTTCTCACAAGTCCTCAAATTGTGGCAGCAGTTTTTGATTTGCTACTCTTAGGTATGTTCTCACTTGGGTGTCAAGAGTGGTGTTGGTTCTTGTGGTATTTGCACTGAATGTTAACCTTCGAAAAGTTGGTAAAGTACTATTACAAGGTTCAACATCCAAAACGTTTCCACTTACGTAGCTGTTGGCACCAAATGCTCCTTAAAATTGGCCTTTTTTCCTGTTTTTATTTTTCCCTTTCTCCTGGGCTCTGTATGCCAACATGAACAGCGCACTTGATCAAGTTTAGAATTTTTTACAAAGAAAAGGTTTTCAACCTTTGGTAAATTTTATTCTGGAGTTACAGTGCTGCATGTTATGTGTTTAAAACGTGGGCCCTTCCAGAACCTTTAACGCATCTGAAGTTACAGCTTGCAAGGTAGTGTACCCCACTACCCCGTTCAAAATCCTGATCACCTAACTTGCACATAAAAGTCATGGGCAGATTGTTTTTTTGATACAAATACAGAGATCAGATTGAAATAAAACCTGGGTCGAAGCACCTGCAAGCACGGAGACCGACACAACCAAATCAACCAATGCTTGGGACAAACCGAAACTCGCAAAGGAATGTGACAAATTCGGTTATAGGATTCTCACTTATTGCACGCATTCCCACATTTATGGGGCCCCATTGTTTTTTATATAGAAACAAGAACCATTCCCCTCGCTGTGTCTCGTCATGAAGTTTGCAACGTAACTTTGGTGCATCAGCTATATTTGTGATTTGCCCATTCACATACACCAATGCTGCATGCGTCAGGGAACTTTGAGGGAATTTGTTGTCAACCAAGAAATATAAAATACGCAATTAGAAATTATTCTTACGCATGACAAAAAGGAACGCAACACACTAGAAAATGAGCATGGTTCTACTTGTAGCATTGTGATGTAGTTGCACAGTCTTGAACAATAGTTGCAGCAAGAAAAGACTAGGCTTTGAATATTTTTTTGTTTTTCGGTTTTACCTTCCTCCATTTCAGGAACGGAGATGCAATTGCGGCATCTTGGTGTGAATGGACCATGAGCCTTGTTGGTGTTCTTTTTGGTTTGTTTTGCATGTCTATGGTGCTCTGCAACAATTCACCAAAAATTTCAAAGATTTTAGTCTAAATGTGCTCTTGGAAAAATAAACTCATAAAATTAAGCAACCAAAAAATCTCCAAAACTTACTACACTTAGAGTGTTACATTTCAACCCATCACAACAAATTTAATCCACATATTGTCAATATCTTATTCGTAATTGACTTTCAAAATATTTTTTTAGCTTCAAGTTTCAAATTTTATACAAAAATATTGGCGATAGCAATCGTAGATCAAACTTTATGGGTAGAATCCAAAATTTATAATGTACAACCTTCATTCATACATCAAGTCCAAAATATCTCTTTGAGTTGCATTTTATAATGCAAAACTGCCGAATTTAAAGAGGGGTGAGGACTTTTGGGGGTAAACCCGTAAAAAGCCCGAGGGGTATTGAACAAAACATAGATGAGTCATAATATGTGCCTTCCATATGTTTGGTGAAGTTTGGTTCAATAGAAAAAATGTAGGGCATCATGTATACAAATTATCTATACGGTCAAACTTCCAAAAACAACTTTAGATCTTTCTCTAATGAATTTTAAAGCACTAACCTTTGAGAAATCATATATATATATATATATATATATATATATATATATATATATATATATATATATATTACAATTTTTACTTTTAGAATTTAGAATTTAGCTTGATTAGTTAAAATTGGTTTATCTATTGTAAAATCCAAAAAAACTAAAGAAATGATGGAGGGAACATCATTGCTTTTCCCAAATAGCAAATTTTAGAACACTAAAACAATGTTGAGGTGATTCACTTTGAAAAATTCTCCTTGGTGGAGTTTAATTTAGATTGATATAATTCAAATTGCGTTGAAAAGTAGACTTGATCTAATATTTTCAAGTAATTTTTATTTTTTCAAAAACTTAATTTTTTTTTTGAACAATTCATTAAAAACGGGCAACAACCAAAAAAATGGTCTCTTTGGAGTTTTGGGGTTAAAGTCAAAGCACAACACAAAGTAAAAAAGTTGAACATGAAAAATGGTGGTAGGGCTGCACGATATTCTAATTGCATTAAAGCTCAAAAATTCCATATGTGTCTATTTACTAACCCTTGTTTTGCCATTTTAAACCTTTGTTCTTTACTACAACTTCATCCTTTACCAAAAATTTGGATTTTTGGAAGCTTTTCTGTACTGGATATGTGTTTTTTTCACATTCAACATCAAAGTTGGTAAATTGACATTTCAACTTCCAATCATCTCCTCTGCAACAACATTGGTACAAAATTGTGTCATACACAAGCTATATTGTAGAATGTTTTTGGTAATTGACAACTAGTTGTAGTGAATGGGAGAAGCGTTTCAACACTATACTCTACTTTTGGATGATAAAAATACACTATTAGAAAATCCAACTATTCTGTTGATTCGATCGCGTTGATCAGGTACACTTTTTTTTGTTGATTTGGACAAAAATCTGTTGATTAGAACAAAAACACGACCAAATCAACATAAAAGTGTACCTGATCAACGCGCTTGAATCAACAGAACAGTTGGATTTTCTAGTAGTGATATGTTTAGAGTGTGGAGCTTGCTTCTAGCTCGTCAAACATTTGCACTTTGGAGACCTTAATTCTAGCACATCAAATGTTTTGTCCTATTCCCTTAGAAGACCATGCTATCACTAAGAGTTAAGAGATTTCTTCTTCTACATTGATGGCTAGAATTTGGTGCCCGAGTGGTGGTATGCAATTTGTCCATGAAATTTATTTGAGTCATATTTGGTGCTTGTTGTTGAGGAAGTGAGATCTTCTCACTTTCCATTTTGGACGTGAGTTTGTTGTGACGGGAGTTGCAACTCGCCATGCTCTTAGTGCATTGTGGATTGCGGGTTACCCTATTTTCTTCTGGTGACTATACATTCATTGAGAGTATATGACACAATTTCAATTGGCCTTTGTCTAGTGAGCATCCCATTCACATCAAGCCCTGCCGCACTTGCATTTGCGTTCCCAAAATGGAGGAAGGCAAAACCCAGAAACAAAAAAATATTGAAAGCCTTGTCTTTTCTTGCTGCAATTATTGTGCAACTGCATCCACTGCCTCAAGTAGAGCCATGCTCCTTTTTTGCGTTGTGTTCCTTCCTGTCATGCGTTCAAGTATTATACTTCTTGGTTGCCAATAGATTCCCTCAAAGTTACCAAACGCATTGCTATATGTGGATGGGCCATCATTGTCATTACTAACAGACACTTTAATCACGCCGGCCTTCAAAGAGACCTGATTTTCTATCTATCTACTTGACACAATGAGCACTTTTGGGTGCACATACATCAATCACTGTTCATTACACTCAAGCGGTGTGAGTCTTTCCATGAACAGTGAACACCCATGACATCCTCCAGGTATACTCGAAAATACGAATCAACGTATACCACAAAATTTAAAAAACAAAATGCAGTTGAGAAAGCCACTTGCAAACAGAAAAAATCAAATATCTAAATTACGCCAGGTTAAATTATGAATGGATCGATTCCCGGGTCAAGAGGGGGGGGTTCTTGTTCCTGTAGAGTTAAACTGATACTTTAAGGGAAAGCGCCGCTGAATTAAGAAAGATGCACTTTGTGATCGTTCTATTTGTGTCAACAATAAAGTAAAATGCACTCCGAGCTTGAATGGGTTCCCTACTCCGGCTTATTTTTGCCTGCTCAGTCAACTCCCCGGAATCAGTTTTAATGGAGTTTCATCACTTTCATGAAGGAAATGGGCCACGTCCAGGGCTCATGTAAGCCATGGAGGTTTTCCTGTTTTAGCCCGTGCACCCGCCGACGCACTATATTTGTCCCACGCGCGTTACCACGCGGCCAACCACGCGGTGACTTCCACTCCAGGCTTGCCAAATCCGTAAGGTAATCCTTCAATGATTTTTAGAATAATCAGGTCGTGATACTCACTTTTGGCTTGTGTCTTGCTCGTGCTTTTGTAACACAATTATTTGTATGTATTCGTTGTGCCAAGTGGCGTGACTGTTTGTTTTAGATTACATGTTGCAGTTGTTTTTAATTTTTACATTACACATGTGTTGAGTTTTCACTGGTTCACCATCTTTATCACTGGGAACTTTGACTGGTTTAGCCGGGGCTAAACTGGGGTGGTTTAGCCCCCTCTTTAGCCCCCCTTAGCACTATGTGAAAAATGAGGGGGGCTAAATTTTTGTACCATTAGCCCCCTTTTTAGCCCCCTTTTTGTACCATTAGCCGGGGCTAAAACACAAATTAGCCGGGGCTAAAATGGAAGATTCGGGTTTAGCCGGGGCTAAACTGGGGTGGTTTAGCCCCCCCAAGCCAGTTTAGCCCCGGGGGCTAAACTCTCCAAAGCTTCCAGTGTATACTAAACATGTGTGACTTGTGTGGCCAGTGCAGAAATGGAAAGTTTGAAGCCTCCAGTTTTTGCAACTTGGCTGGAATGATCGAGATTGAGGGCCTCTTTACGCTAGAGGCAAGAACCTGTGAGGAGAGAAATTGGTCTTCTCAGTTTTTAGGGCCGCTTCACACTATGGTCGAAGGTCAAGAAACACACATTTCGTTAATTTTGTACTATATTTCGTTAAAACCGGACTACTAGATTGAAAAAGCGATGGGGAGTGCTACCCTTCGCAATAGAGATAGGTCCCCAATTTTTCTACAGTGCTCTTATTTGCGGAATAAGAGTGATGTAGAAAAATTGGAGACTTATCTCTCTTGCGAAGGGTAGCACTCCCCATCGCTTTTTCAATCTAGTAGTCCGGTTTTAACGAAATATAGTACAAAATTAACGAAATGTGTGTTAAGAGGCCGTCTATTTCCACCAATCAAATTGCAAGAAACCATTGGTTTGGCCTCTTGACCCTTCACACTAAAGGTCAAATTTCAACTATCGTCGCTCTCCAAAATGCCTACGTGGCAGTACTTTTTGATCAAGATGTCGGCCTCTCGAAAGGAAGTTTGGGTCAAACGGGAATGGAAACCCAAACTATGATCGAGAGGCCGTCGATTTCTTTTCATAAAAAATGAAAACTATATTTTATTGCCTATTTTCAGTAGATTTCTTTGGACTCTCAACAAAAGTTTGGACTCTCAATCCCACGGCCTCTCAACTTGGACGGTCATAGTGTGAAGCGGCCCTTAGGCCTTCCATTGGCTGAAATCTACATAGTAAACACAACTAGCAAATAAAATTTGTTTTTCCATTGGTGGAATGATATGCACCCTGAAATGTAACCAGGGAAGGACAAAATGGATAGAATCATCCACCGAAATTTATTCATTCATTAAATCATCTGTTACCAGGCACTTTCATTCAAACAGTGGCGATTTTAGTATGTTTTTTTAGAAGATCATCCACTTTGTACCCATTTTACGAGGCAAATAAAAGGCTGGCCATATTACGGGGCTGTAACGGGTACAAGAATGACGATTGAACAACCACTTGCAAAACTTGCTATAAACAGCAGTAATGTTTACTTCCCAGTGAATTGGACAACATTCCCTGTTAATAACACTAATCAACACAATCTTGTTGAATACATATATGGCCGAACTAAGAGCCCCGTCGTCCTCATTTCCCGGCCGGGAGTGACCGACGCGCCTGAAGGCACAACCCCTGTTGCAGGAACCGAACCAAGCACATAACTTACATTGGTTTCCTACAACTGAACTGTTGATTGTTCTCTTGTGTCAGCACAGTCATGCAATTCGGCGCACTTCTTAAATGCATGCTGTGCATCGGTAGTCACGTAGCTAGCTAGGTGCGGAGATCGATGAATCCGTCGTTGAATCGTTCCATCCGCCGCAGTTTCAGGAGGTCGACGGTGGTTCCGCAGAACTTTCTCCCCTCCATCTCTCTCCCTCCCTGCAGTAACTTACACGCTAGCTAGCTATAGATCTTATACTCCCTCCGTCCCAAAGTTATTGTCCAACTTGTTTGCTTGGTATTTCTTTGAGCCAATTTCATTGATCATATTGTAAGAAACATGATTAAAAAAGGTTCCAAATTATGTCACTAGAATGATTGAAGAACATTGCATGTGTTCATTGCAACCTAAATAAAATCAGCCACAAGGAAGTATTTTTTCGACCTAAAGCAAAGCACTTTCAAACATGACTTTCAAACATGACAATAATTTTGGGACGGAGGGAGTATCTTATAGTAGCTAGCTAGCTAGCATGCTGCGCTTCTCACGCTCCGTATGATTGAGTGGCAGGTTGATCGATCGATATTCTCCAGTTGATATATCGATGCCTGCGTCTGATCGATGGATCGATCGATCTCTGCAAGCTCTGATCGACTGACTTCGCCCGTGTTGTTTAATTCCACGCACATGCTTGTACGTGGGAGATTTGATTGGGAGTAGTTATATAACTTAGCTGGATGATATATATGATTGATCTCAGTCCTGCCTGGGGCTCAATCCGTGCACGCATGAATGAATGATCGATCAAGAGATCGGTGACGTAGAATATGCGTTGCAGGAAAAAAAAAAAAAAGCATAATGTGATTTCACTTGATGCTCCGCAAATGTAACGCTCAGCTTGTGCTTGCAGACATGGCCAAGTTTCACACTAGTAGGAAATGTGTTGTTTTTCACTCACTATAAATTATAATTGAAAAAGGAATGAAACTGTGGCAGGCACATGGGTTGTGTTAGGGCCGCTTCACACTATGGCCTAAGGTCAAGAGGCCGTGGGATTGAGAGTCCAAACTTTGTTGAGAGTCCAAAGAAATCTAATGCAATAAAATATAGTTTTCATTTTTTATGAAAAGAAATCGACGGCCTCTCGACCATAGTGATGGGTCTTGCAAAATGTAGGACCCAAACTTCCTCTCGAGAGGCCGTCACCTTGGTCAAAAAGTGTTGCCATGTAAGCATTTTGAAGGTCCACGGCCTTTGGACTTTAGCCTCTAGTGTGGGGCAGAAATCTGCTTGGGGTATCACTTTTTGGACACACTAATTAGGTTATTTTTGTTTAAAACCTCCAAAGTTTGCCTAATTTGTTCATTTTGATCAAGTAAAAAGACCCTAAAATCACTAGTAGAAATCTTGTCTTATGTGACAAGTCTTTAATGACTCAATGTCGGGAATGACAAGTCCGTAATGACACAAAGTCCCACTTTGTGTCATTACGGACATGTCATTCCCGACATTGAGTCATTAAAGACTTGTCACATAAGACAAGATTTCTACCAGTGAATGAAAAAAATAAAATCCTGCACCTCAATGGAATCAAAATGTATATGTTCAAAGAGTTTATATTAAAAGAATTAATTTTTTTGAATCCATTCATAGATGTGTGAAAAAATGCTGAATTTTGGGATTTGCAAGCTGCATGTGCACAATTAAAATGAATGTTCACTCCCAAAATTAAAATGACTAAGGAGTTGTTTTCAACACCTAAATGACCAAGGGTTTTTTGGTTTTAACCAGTGTTTGGGAAGAACCGGCGGTTAGTTACAAGTTAGTTGGTTGATTTTTTCAAAATAATTGATAGAATCTCAATAATAGAGGCAAAAAATTGGACTAAATGACTAAAAATCATTTATATTTAGTATTTACATAAGGGATATATTCTTAAAAAAGTGGTTAGTTTAGTAAAACAAAGGAAATTGATTGGTTGGCTCAAAAAGTATTCCAAATAGTGATTTTTAGTTTTTACCTCTAAAGGACCAATGATTTATGGTTTTGAAGTGATACATTCAATCGATCATATTATAGAAAATATAACCTAGAAGGGACTAAGTTTTATATCACGAGAATTAGTGAAAAACGCTACATGTGTTAGTCAAAAAAAATTAAACAAAAGAAAGTTCAAATAGGACCTGGTCAAAGCTGCTAAAAAAACATAAGGCCCTATTTGGGTTTCTTGGTCTTTCAGGGGTCAAAGTTACAAATTCAATTAATCATATTGTAATGAGCCAAATTTTATATCACTAGAATGAGGGAAGAACATTGCATGTGTTAATAAAAATCAAAATCAAAATCAAACAAGAAGAAGTATATAGAGGATTTGAGCAAAACTACTTAAAAAACATGAGTTTCAATACAAGCTTCTTTGTTCTTTAATCCCTAAAGGACCATCCTCATTCCTAAAATTTTATCACTTTCTTGTGATGCTTTCAGAAAGGCAATTGTATCTCTTGATTGGTATTCATGTAGAAAACTTCACCGTTGAAGTTCAAAAAGGACTTAGTCATGAGACTGTACATCAATTTTCAGAACAATCTACCGTATATATTACATGATTATAAGGTTTGATCATAAGTTGATTTCTGAAAATTTTGAATAAAACCAACATGTCATTCATTGCAAACTTTCTTATAAATTTAAAAACCATGATCAGCATTTGAAAGTTTAGGAGCATACAAAGATGTACTATATCTAGGTGCCCACAAAAAATGGTGTTCTAAAACTAAATACAACAACGATGATTGATTCTCAAAGATTTATGTTTGGATGAAGTGACTTGCTGGTAACTCGTTGAGCGGGTGTTTGTGATCGTTATTAATTTTTACATTGCAAAAATGTTTTAAAGAATTCAAATATATATTTGGAATATTCCAAAATATTCTAAAATACTATAAAATATGTAGAAAAGATTCCATTTAAAATATATTTAAACATTTTCCGTATTTATTTTATAGTGTTAATGATGCAGTAATGGCAAATATTTTACATATTGGATACTTCTTTTTTTATACGAATGTGACGTCCAAGTGTGAAAAAGCCCTTCAAGTCATCAACCGCCCTAACTACCATGTCCCAAGTTCACCTACGTTGACGTTTTAGTTTTTTCCTGATGAATCAATCAACGTAATTGCAAATCTTGAAGGATTTTTGTGTTCTTGAAACGAACATTTTCAATTCTCTAGTTAACATTGAGTCAAAATTATGAAATCCAAACAAGTTATTAAAGTAATGAAATTATTCTTGGACACAATGTGTCCACCTGGTCCTTTAGGGGTTAACCCCTAAATGTTCTCACCCTTTTCAAATTTGGCAGTTTTTCAAAGATGCATTATAAAATGCAACCAAGAGGGATATTTTCAACTTGATGAATGAATAAAAGTTGTACATTATGAGTTTTAGATTCTATCCATACGGTTAGATTTGCGATTGCTATCATCAGTATTTGTGTATAAACTTTCAAACTTAAAATTTGGAGCTTTTTTGTAATGTGATTACAAATAAGATATTGACAATCTAATAATGAGACTTGTTAGGATGGGTTGAAATGTAATACTTTAGGTGTAGTGATTTTTTGAGATTTTTTGGTTGTTTATTTTAAGTAGTTGACTTTTTCAAGAGCACTTTTAGACTAAAATCTTCCAAATTTGGGGTAGAACACTACAATATGAAATGAAGTATAAAAATTTCACAAATCACTCCTTTTCAAATCGGATCACACACGGACGAAGCTAACTTCCTATAAAAGTTTCAGTAAAAATTTCACACTACAAAAAGTGCATGATGGAATAAGATGGATGAAGAATCAGAGTTCAAATCCGTACATCATGCAAAATATGCATGGTTGGGCAGTTAGGGGTTAACCCCTAAACGTTCTCACCCTTTTCAGATTTGGCAGTTTTTCGAAGAGGCATTATAAAATGCAACCAAGAGGGATATTTTCAACTTGATGAATGAATAAAAGTTGCACATTATGCATTTTAGATTCAATTTATAAGGTTAGATTTGCGATTGCTATCACCAATATTTGTGTATAAATTTTCAAACTTAAAATTTAGAGCTCTTTTGTAATAATTGTTGGAATGGGTTGAAATGCAATACTCTAAATGTAGTGATTTTTGGAGATTTTTTGGTTGCTTATTTCTAGTATTTGACTTTGTCAAGAGCACTTTTAGACTAAAATCTTCCAAATTTGAGGTGGAACACTACAACATGAAATGAGGCATAAAAATTTCACAAATCATCCCCTTTCTAATTGGATCACACATGCACGAAGCTAACTTCCCATAAAAGTTTCAGTAAAAATTTCACACTGCAAAAAGTGCATGATGGATGAGAAATCAGAGTTCAAATCCGTACATCATGCAAAATATGCATGGTTGGGCGGTTAGGGGTTAAGGGTTGATGTGGAAAACATGAGAGAATTGATTCCAATGCTTATTTAGAAGGACCTTATTCCATTCCCCCATCTCATGTTCATTTCTTTCAAATTGTCCCTTTCAGATTCCTTTCCAACTATATATTTTCAAATCGTCCCTTTCCAACTCCAAATACATATACATTGTTCAATCATATTCTTGTTTTTGAGTCATATTTAGGCATCCCGATGACCATATTCGTTATCTTAAGACAATTTCAAACTTTTGAGACTTTTTGCCTACAATTCCAGCACCTATTCTGAGACAATTAATGCATTTTAAGACGGTCTAATTATAGACTATCCTTAGGTCGTCCATCTATAATAAAAAAAGTCAATTAAAAATATAAGATCAATCAAGAAATCAATGAAGAATTTAAAATTAAGGATTAGATTGAGACTGTGAAAAGTCTCAATTTAATGAATATGGCCATAGTTCACCCCACAAGGTTGGTTGAGAAGGTCAATTATATGTATCAACTCAAGTTTGTTGTTTTTATGTTTTTTTTTAATATATTGATACAAAGATTTTTTTGTATTTTTTTTTGTGAAAGTCAATTATTCCTTAATTTCTAAAATCTTACATTGTCTAAAATTTTTAGATTTAAACATCAAATTAGCAATTTTTGCACTTAGCTAAGTGCATTGTCCGATGGCCACGATGGTGCAAAATCTGCACTTTTTTGGACTTATACCTACCTAAAATTTTCATATATTTTAATTTGTTTTTTTAATAGCAACATTAAATTCATTCATATCGAATTTGCTATGTATTGAAAGAAAATCAAACATAATGTGCAATATTTTTTATTACTATCTCATAGAAAATCAAAACAAAATACTTCATTTCATTGAAAAATGAAGACATACACAAGTTCCCGTTATAAATTATATAATATTTGCACTATCTTACTACATCAAAGGGTTCTTTCTTGAGTACTTTTTCGACATGTACTACTGCTCTGCCTCTTGAGTCTCAAGAATCACCTTAAGTTTCTACTTCCTCTCCTGTCTTGCTTTCCAATTGTTGTTCCTCAAGCAGTGCTCTAAACTTTGAAGGGATTCCAAGATCAACATATTCCAACGCTCTCGTCACTGTAGCTTATGCCACCGGAGACAGAATGCTATCCGCGTTTAATTCACTTTCTAAAATGGAAGCAACCTGCTCATACGTGTAATTACCTTCTTCTTCCAAACGACGATACATCATCCTCGATGTCATGGTATAATCTGTTAACTCTAAGCATCATACGATGATCTACCAAAGCCTGCAAATGATAGCGTCGTAGACTCTGTACCAGTAGTCACTTCATGTACATATCACACCATTGAGACTGAAACTTAAATATTGAAACATGTACAACATTGTCCCATAATCTATGTTTGAGATTGAACCATAAATAATCCACATTGAATAGAAGTTTTTAGAAAATAAAATAAAATTTAGCAACTCATGCTTTAAATTCATAGCACCAAACTTTAAATATAGGAGGCTTCGAAGCTACAAAGGCTCAAATTTGGGCTTGAAGTTTGCATTGAACAAATCTAAATCAAATTTGGACTTTATTAACTAAACATCTAGATTTACCAAATCACTTTTATAATTTAAAAGAAAAAAAACCCCAAGATGGAATTTCAAAGCCAACAATTCCTAGAGATCGTAATGTTCTGTATTGTTTTTAAATTACAGAAATCTGCACCAAATTTGTGTGTGCATTGCAAAATATGTTAAATTTAGCTGCTTCTAAATATCAAAACTTGAAACCCAATATGAAGTTTGAGTGCCCCTAACTTCTAAAGACCGTAGGCAAGCGTGTTGTTTGTCTATCAAGTTGTGGAAAATCTACATCAAATTTGAGCATGTATGGCAAATTTTGCTAAATTTAGC
Organism: Pohlia nutans; assembly: GCA_022496805.1. NCBI lineage: Eukaryota > Viridiplantae > Streptophyta > Bryopsida > Bryales > Mniaceae > Pohlia > Pohlia nutans. The sequence goes on along the minus strand of CM040091.1, from coordinate 10,982,881 downwards.
AGCCTTTGACTATAAATTTTGGAACCCAACATGAATTTTGGTGCCCCTAACGTTTAGGGGCCCTAGCGTGTTGCTTGTTTTTTAATTTTGGAAATCTACATCAAATTTGAGCATGCATGGCAAATTTTGCTAAATTTGGCATCTTTTGATTATAAATCTTTTGCACACCAAAAAATGAGATTTTTTGAAGTATGTGACTTCAATGTTAAAATCAAATTTGGATTAAATTTTCAAAAATGAAAGTGAAGATGTTCAACAATGATTTGTACCAATTCTACTTAACTGCAATCTTTCATATCAGGTGTCACGGATGTGTCATACCGGACTTCATCTACACTCTACGGGTTCCTCGTGAGACCTAGATACCAGTATAGTTTAGTCGTTAATAGTTCAGAGTAATTTCTAGAAGGTTCTAGAACCTTCTATTAGTTTTTAGAACCTTCCACTAGTTTCCGGAACTTTCCACAAGCTTCCGCAAGGTTTCATACGGATCTAGATGTTTCCGGGAGCTTCCATAAGCTTCTGGAAGGTTCCGCTTGACCTTCTTAGATTCCGGAAGCTTCCATAAGCTTCCGGAAGGCCCCATGGGTGCTTCTCAAGGTCTCTAGGACTTTGCTCCAAAAGTTTCCCGTAGCCTAGTATAAGTAGAGAGTCGAGGGCCATTGCTCCTCATTCTCTTCAACACCAGTTGTACCCTAGTCTTGTATTGACTTCATGTTATCAATACATCTTCTAGTTCTCTCACTTTGAGTTGCAATTTGAGTCACTTGTGAGGAATCCCCTCACTTCTAGTCCAATCTCGTTCTTGTTTGAGGTTTCCCTTCAATTCTGATATTAGTTCCATTCAAGAGTTGCCGTCCGTAACGTCAAGAACGAACTCATATATAATTATTGTGAATTTTATAAGCGAGATTGACTTATCCATCTACAGTTTAGGACAAAATTTGTACGTTAAAATAAGAAAGGAGTTGGTACATTAATCATGATCGGACTACATATACTAATGGAACATGAACAAGAGAAGACAATCCAAAATAAAATTACAAGATAACACACTTCCAAATACAAGAAATACAACATAGTACATGTGTTGTATTTGTAAATATTTGTTGTATTTTGCGGGATTTGCAGTATTTTGGTGTTTTGTATATAAATATTTGGATAGCTAAGAAAGTTAGATTCTAATTTTTTTGCATCATATGCAGAATCAAAAGTTACACATAAGAACTTCACGCATTGGACTCAGATATGGTTCACATATTTTACAACAGTTCATATCCCAGGGAGTGCACTCTTCAAGTACTGTAATTATACACGTGCGTGCACAACAAGGGTATTATTTAGAACAAACATGTACAAAATGTATGTATCGGAGACATATTTCAATCGAGCGGAAAGTAGATATACATGGGGCTTGAAGTTTAATTCCTCATTTTTAGCCCATGTGTACATAAGGAAATGTATTTTGAGGCTATGAGATTTGTACATATATTGCTTAATTTTAGCCAAAAGAAAAATGTATACATGGGGTTTTTTAATTAGGGGGATGCACGCACGTGATTCCTGGTTTTATTGAATAGTGCACTCCCTGAGATTCATTTGTCTAGTTATCTAGTCACCACTCAGCAATTACCTGGGCACTAAAGGGTTAACCTCTAGGGGTCCTAACGTGGATTTTTTCTTTTGAATTAGAGAAATTTATGAGAAAATTCATTTCCTAAGAATAAATATGCTAAATTTGACTAAATATGCTATATCCTAGGACTAAATATACTATATCCTAAGACTAAATATGCTATATTCTAGGACTAAATATGCTAAATATGTTAAATATGCTATATGCTAATGTTTATATGTTGGATCCAAATTTAATGTTCAAAATGCGATTGTACATAACTACGTGTAATTATAGGTAATATCAAATGATTCAAAGTGAAAACAACTCGGAAAACAACATATGAATGAGGTGTTTTCCAAAATAAACAAATTTAGCAAAAATAATGCTCACCTCGACTTGTTATGCATCACAACGTTGGCTCCAATAAAGCACTCTTACAAAGAATTCAAGAAAACAAGGTTAAAATCATCGTACATATGCATTTTTTAAGTTTTTTGGCAAATAGAATATCACTAGTACGTCCTAGAATGCCTATATATTGGGCTTAAAAACCCTAATTAGTGTCATTTGCAAAAAAGAATGAGTAGAGAGATTGTTACCTTTGAGAGGGAAAATGTGAAATGTAGACTATGAAGTGGGGTGGGCCTTAAATAATTAAAACACATAATGGGCTTTATACTTGGACGCGCCTCCCAAAGGATGCGCTTGTCATCTCCACAAAGCTCTGTGGGGTTGGTAAAGGTCTGTTGAGGCAGTGATAGAGCGAGCAGCTACAATTACAACTGCAATATTTTTAATATTTTTAATTTTGTTTCTTTTTTCTTAAAAAATTTATTTATTTATTTATTTATAATTTATAAAACATGTTTTTTATTTTTTAGTTTTTAGTTTTTATAGTATTTTTTGTTTTGGAGCTTTATCGGGCTTTTTTTCCTTGGTGTTTTTTTTGTTATAAAGCCAAATAATTTGTTTTGCCTAAGTTTTTGAAATTTCAATTTTTACCAAATAAATACTTTAATTTAAAAAAAATCTCTTCTCTTCTCTTCTAAATTTTTTTCTTCTTTTTCTTGGAACATTTGTCTATTTTTAATGTGTTTTGCATCCTGTGTTTTTGGTTTTTAGATTTATCAGCAAGGAAATAATATAGTATTAGAATGTACATGGCATAAGACTACAGTGTAGTAAAGCACGCTTTTGAAAATTGGACCCAAAGATTATGTTCATTTGGATCATTTTTTCCAAGTAATGAGGGAACACCATTTGTATTCCATGAATTTTGGGACTATCGTGTTAGTGCCACATATAATGAGTTTATTATTTTAACATTTTGTGGTTCCATTGCAAAGATGTGTTCACTCCATTGCTCTATTATGCTATGTATGTGTAAAAGAATTCAAATTCGAGTTATGAAAAAGAAAAATGCGTTACATTTAACATTGGAAATTTTTTTGTATGGTTTTTCTCTGTCAAAAGGGTTATGCCCTTTAGTCGCTATTTTCATTTATTTGAAAGAAAGACATAAAAAATGTAATAGAAAGGAGTTTGATCATTTTGAAGTTGAATTCTTTTATATTTCCAATATTATGTGTCACTGATATCACTAACCTCTATTTTTGGGGTTAGCGACGTTAGTAACACATGATACTTACTTTGAAGTAAAATGCCTAAATACTTTTACTTTAAAATGCCTAGACATTCTTTTAAGGAATGCCTGGATTTTTTTAAATGAACTTTCTAGATACTTTTATTTTAAAATGCCTAGATTTTTTTACTTTAAAATGCTTAAATATTTTTATTTTAGAATACCTATATATTTATAAAATAAAATGCCTAGTTTTTTTAATAATAGAATGCCTAAATATTTCAACATCTAAAGGACTGTACATTTTTCTTGTTTTTTAGTATCATTTTCTACTCTTTCTATTCTTTTTCATCGTGGCATCTTTACAACTAGTTGGTATAAAAAGATAAAGACATCTTTATAACGTATATACCGTACGTGGTATATAGACAGTCCGTTTTTCGGGCTGTCTTAATTTAGTGGGAGACTTTTGATTGACAATGTAGGAAGAGACTACAAAACTAGGCAAAATTTACAAAATAGCTGATAGCAAATGCTAAATTATTAGTTTTTAGGAACAAGTCTTTTTGTTTCAAGCATATCTAATTAGATTGAAGACATGCAACCATGCAAGGAAGGGATGCCAATGGAAGATAGATGAGCAGAAGTACATGGTTGGTTCAACACACATTTTTTTTTAATGAAAGTTGATTATTTTAAAGGACTTGATTTTTGGCATAGTAAATTAGGATTTTTAAAGTTCCGATTTTTTATTCCTTTGAATTTTTTTTTTGTTTGATTTTATTTTGATTATTAATATTATTTTTTTACTCATTTGGATAATTAGATCATTTTTGCGCTTTCAAACAACCATAATTTATAATTTCTCAAAACATTTAGCTCCAATATTTTCAATTGAAATACGAATATGTCAAAATCAACTACTATAAAAAGGGTAGTATTTAAATTTAATTTTTTTCTTTAAAATAAAAGATATTGTGTTTTAAAGATATTTTTAAATTACTTTAAAGTAAAATATGTTGTTACACTATCCTGTAGGAATGTATTTAAGGACAAGGTATTGTGACAAGATTTAAATCAAATTATGGTGACAAGATTGTTATATACTTTAAAGACAAGATAATGTGATTAGGGATTATCCTACTTTCAAGACTTACTCTAAAGTAAAAGTATTATCCCATATAAATAGTCCTAACTGATTGTGGGGATAAAAGATTGACTTTGGAAGTTGACAAAGATCATTTCTGAATGTGTTATTTTTAGAAATTAAAAGGTTGAATTCAACTTTTTCCAAATTGATGTTGGTTGGCTTTTCGGATTAGAAATTATATTGCAAACTTCGAAGGTTTGTAACAATTTCTTTAAAAAAGTTATGAAAAAGAGATTGTTACACAATATTATCGACGAATAATATGTCCATTGCTGTGATATATCAAATGAGTGAACTTTTAAATCATGTAAATTCAATAAAGAACAAGTGTTCTTCTCCTCTTTTAGATAGTAATATAGCTTTACCTGGTTGGAATGATGCTCGACAACCTTGGAGCGAGAGAACTTGCAAAAAATGGATACCATGGTCCTATATACTTGAACATTGGCCAAAAACACGACGAGAAAAGTTGTTGAAAGGATACTATGCACCACTACAATTTTGCAAACATCATACATATAAAGCAAAATTGACTCAGATGTGGAAAACATTGTGTAAAAATGAAATAGCCGCAAAACGCAGAAGACGCATGATACCATATTGGTTGGCTGCAATGGTTTATGCTGAAGTGTTTTTAAATCGTATAGTGGATTGGGATCTTGTAGATACAAAACACAAAAATAGATGTTTTGAACGATATTAGTAAATATGTATATATTGTAATTGTAGAATGACTTTATTATAATTGTAACAACAAAATGACCTTTTTATAAACCATAATTAAAAATACTTTCATCACAATGTTTCTGAAGAGCTTCATTTTCCTAGAAACCTTATCTTTTTCAATGGACAATTCCAAAAATGATTTAATTGACTATTTTCATGAGTATACAAATTTTTCAATTTTTTTTATCAACATTCATTGCAATAGGGTCTATGTTTCTTTTGATCATGTTTTTTTAGTTTTGTACTACACTGCAACAAAAGTTTTTGCTAGAAGAAACTATATTCAATTATTAAAATATCCAAATTAGGTTAGTATCGGTAGTATGGTTACTTCATCCATGAATCCGGGTTTTAAGATGACATCAGCAAGCAATTGCCACAACAAGAACTAGACTGACACACTACAGATAGGGGGGTTGCAATGGGAGGCTCCGGAGCGCACTCCCCTTTGACAGATCACTTTGATTGAGCTAGATCTTCCAATCACATCCAACCCCTCCTCCCTCAAGCCCAATTCTTTGCTGTGTTGATGCAATCTAGACATCTTATGTCTTGGAATTACTAAGGTTCCTTGATCCGATATTGAGTGGGGTTGTTTCTTTGAAACTTTTTGTTTTATTTCACCTCTTCTAATTCATGTTTACAGATCTCACAAGATCCAGGATTCTATAGATTGTTGAGAGCACCACTGCCCAGGCAGGCTAGATTCGCTCTCTTGAGTAGGAGGATAGAGTATGACCGGGCTCGTCTTTGCGTTCAAGCATGGCTAGTTTTGCAGACAAAGTCCGATAGGGGCCACGAGCTAGAGAGGCCCACACCTTATTCCCCTTTGGAACAACGGGCAAATCCTAATCAAATGACAATACAAATACGGCCCTGGTCGACGTGATCAATGTCCAATGGCAACTCGCCACCATCCACCCTACCAAAGCAACGGAGGATGAGGTCCTCCCAAATGCTTGTGTGCACAACTATGTTGAATTCCTCCTCCGCAACACATGCATGGAGATCAAGGTCGACCAAACTACGGTCCAAAAAGAGATGGATTATCTATAACGCCACGTGGTCCTTGCCTACTTTGTGGAAGGAAGACCATCCATGGCTATCATGAATCAATGGCTTTTGCAGCTCAAATGCCAGATTGGAGGATGGGTCTCAATTGAAAAGAATTCCGGCCGAGGTTTCTTCCAGCTTCGCCTTCGTGACCCAGGTATGGTTTAGAAACTCCTTATGCTCACTGCTTTCAAGTCCCGGTGGGGCACCTACGTCATGCAAAATTGGGTGCCCAATTCTAATCTTAGCAACCTAAAGGGCATGCTGGTACCTACTTGGATGACTTTAATAAAGGTCCCTAATGAATTCCAAAGAATCACCAAGCAAATCGCTCAACGACTAGAAGAAGTTTTAGGTGGAGACCGTAAAAATTCCACCTTCGAGGACTGTGAGCACTTTGACCAACCGGCGGTCAAAGTATCACAAGTTAGGTCGAGAGGGTGTGTAGGGACCTCTAACGCCTTCCAAGCATGGACTCCTAAACCTAGAATTCGACTTACACCTTCACATGCACAATACATTCATAAGCATATGCACATGCACTTACATACACATTTTACTCACATTCACCGCATGCACAAGGAACATAGGCATAGATAAATGCAAAATAGTGTTGAAAACAACATTTACAAGTTGGGATTCAATACCTAAAAAAAGGCAGCACACCCCATGACATTAAAACAAACGCCATTCCCTACTATAGACTTCAAATTCCACAAAGTAAATTTCTAATGAAAGCTAACTTGAATCTCTCTCCTCCCGCGCAAAAATCAATGAAAAATATTTTACCAATTGAGAGTTATGGTCCTCCAAAGTCGGTGCTCTTCAATCCTTGTTGCCGCCAACCCTCTCGCACTTGATCGGCTATCACTCCTACATTGTAGCTCCAATCACCACGAAACTGAACCAGCACAAATTAGACTTCAACCCAATCCAACGCGCGCAACCCACACTCAAAAATCCCTTACCAATCAAAAGTTATAGGGCCCCAAAGTTGCTGACCTCCCATTCTTGCGGCCGCCACCCCTCTCCCACGTGATCGGCGATTTCTCCCTCGTTGTAGCTTCAATCACCACGAAATTGAACCCGCTCAAAGTGGACTTCACCCCACTCTAGCACGCGTAAACCACATTCAAAAATCCCTTACCAATAAAAAGTTATGGGGCTCCAAAGCTGCTGACCTCCCATTCTTGCGGCCGCCACTCCTCTCTCACGTGATCGGCAATTTCTCCCTCGTTGTAACTCCAAATCTCGCGTGTGAGGTGTCCCTAGAAAGCTAACATCATCATCTATCTAGTGCTAAAATCTTAGCTCATTCCTTGGTAGTATTAGGAAGATATTGCCGATTTCCTCTACTGCCTTTTTCCCTAAGTTCTTACCTCTACCTTTTCCTCCCATGACCCTACACACACAAGACTCCTTTCTTCCAAAAAACATGGACGACCCCTAGGGTCTCCCCATGGCCTTCATCTTCTTCTTCATCTTCTTCTTCATCTTCATCTTCATCTTCATCTTCATCTTCATCTTCATCTTCATCCACGTCGTCCATTCATCCAATGGTCACACTAGATCTACACTAATTGGCATTGCCTACACTAATTCAACAACTAACACTCTAATCATCCTAATTTCTATAATTCCACATCAATTAACAATCTAATTGATGAGAATTTCTCCTATTTTGTACTAACTAAATAATACTCAATTTAATACTAAAGCAATCATAAAATATACGAAAACATCCAAATACATCAACCGATGCATTTTAGACTCAATGCAAATACTAAAAAGATCAATTTAATAATAAAAATGAGTAACTTAGGGTGTGAGCCATCTCGGTGGCTCACAAGGACCAACGATTTTCCCTTGCCCTCATTGCTGGTGATGGGTGCGAACCATCTATCAAGGTTACTAATGAAACCAGTGGAGCTACCTCTACCATCATAGTAGACTATATGAACTTGTCCATTCAATGCCAGTTCTGTATAGAAACTGATCACAGAGTCAAGGACTGTCCTATCTTGGCACTCCCAAAATTCAAAGAATTTCCAGCCACGACCGGAGAGCCTAGTAAAGCTTTTGTCCTGCCCCTTTACTTGAACAAAATCTCCCTCCTCCTCCTCCTGGCCCGCCACCGGTAGGTGCAACAAGATTTGTTGAGAATTCTCAGCCGCCGGCACTTCCATCTAAAACCTATTTCGTACCTGCATCCAATCAGCAAACCTCCCCAACCACCCAACCTCCTTCTGAAGTTGCAGAAGTCCGAAATCCCACAATTCCATCTAGTCCTTCTTCTGCGAGAACCAAGCCTGTTGTGTCAACACCAGCCCTTACGACTGCCACTGTGACTCCAACCTCTGCAGTTGCCACTTCGGCATTGTCATCGTCATCATCCTCTGGTCTCAAGGAGACGGAACTAGCTAGTACCATCACTAGAAGAATCCTGCATTTTTGGTGATGTCCAAAAAAACATGGGAAGATGTCTAAAGTAACAGGGTCAGTAATGTCTATACAGACGTCACCTACACTCGGCAAAAAAAAAAACATCTTAGACATCCGAAAAAACGCAAAAAAACGTCAACGATGTCCGAAGGAGACATCTGATTTCGTAAGTCCTTTGTGGTGACGTGAAGCGTGCCATGTGGATGCCACGTCATCGCCACATCAGCGGTAATTTCACGGGCAGTGCCACGTGGGAATGGATTTCATCCGATGGCTTGGTGATGTGGAAGATGACGTGGACCCGCCAAAATATGACATGGAGTGCCACATCAGCAGAGTTTGGGACGGGTTTTCACTGTTCATTTGGACGTGAGCGACATCATCGGGACATCCCACGTGACATCCGTTATGTTTCTGCAGACATCTCTGATGATACTGTGGTGTTTGCCGAGACATTTGGACTAACGCGTGTGATGTCCATTTAGACGTTTTGGCGGACGGACCTAATGTCACAGATGTCAGCATGTTTGATTGGGGGATGTCAACTTAGATGTCAAGGTGGACATCGAGTATGTTAGCATGTGAATGTCCGTGGCGTCGTTGTTGGCGTTGCAAAAGACTTGGGAGATGTCAGTAACACATATCAGTGGCGTTCATAGTGACATCTCTTGAGACATGGTTGATGTTACATGTTAACATTATCCGCGTTGGAGAAGATGTTCTACACGTAATAGTAGACATCATCTTTGACATCCACTAATGTTAGCGTGGACATCTTTGGCGTTCTCGAGAAATTCTGAGCAAATATTTGCCGAGACATTAGTTTCGATGTCATTGGGGACGTCAGAGACATTGTTCCCGTTGTCGGCGCGGATGTTCTTGTAGATGTCAACTTAGACATCAGTGGCACTCACGTGAACATCCAAGCAAACATTTGCAGAGACATCAACTTGGATGTCACGGTGGACGTCATAGAGAACGTTCCCATTGTCGGCGCGGATGTTCTGGTAGATGTTAGTTTGGACAAGAGTGGCATTCACGTGGACATCCACAGAGACATTTGCGGAGACATCACTATAGACGTCTATGTGGACGTCGAGGGTAACATCTACAGTGACTTCAAGAAATGAGTCAATGCCCCTATCAAAGAGCATTGATGGGGGCTAGCTGGGAAACATTAAGGCAGATGAAGCCGAGCAAAAAAATCTATTGTGACTCATGAACTCTTAACACATGCCACATGGCGCTTTGCCTAAATAATATCTACATTGTGAGTTAAGATCACAAATGTGCATGTACCCTTATAAACTCATTTTTTGAGGTGGCTTGTGGAGCAACTTCACATGGCAACATTTGAGTGTAGAACATAGAGAAATTTGTGTTTTTTGATGAAATTTTTTGTGCTTTCTCTTCTCTTCCCTCTTGTGGAACATACTGTGGAGAATAGGAATTAGAATTGGCATGATGAAGCCAATTTCAGGAGACAAAGTGAGAGATATTGTTGCTCTTTTGATGAAAGGCAAGAGTACAAGAGTGGTTGCGAAGTCATTGGGTTTCTCACAGAGTACGGTGAATAGAGTGAGGAAGAAACATTGTAGTGACTTAGAATTGCCAAAACGAAGTGTTCCAAAGATTCTTAGCGCTTCAGAGATACGACGTGCAGTGCGTTTGGTCACGGTTGGAGGGCTAGAAACGGCAGTACATGCAGCAAAAGTGTTGAGAGAGGGTAGAGAAGTGGGTTTCTGTGATAACACTTTGCGGTCTGCTTTGAGAGATGCTGGATTGAGTGCCTGTGAAAAGATTCCTAAGCCTTGTTTGTCAAAGAAAAATATACGAGAGAGGCTACGATTTGCAAGAATTCATGAAGAGTGGACAGTAGAGGATTGGAAGAGAGTTGTATTTAGTGATGAAACGAAGATAAATCGTTTCAATGCGGATGGGAGGACTTGGTGCTGGGTCAATGACCAAAAAATCTTCCCTGATCGTGTGGTGAAGCAAACAGTGAAGCATGGTGGAGGGTCTTTGATGCTATGGAGTTGTATGACAGCAAGAGGTGTAGGTGATTTACAAAGGGTGGACGGGCGTATAAATGCGAAGGACTATATTACAATCTTGCATGGAGATGTGTACTTGAGTTTAGAGAGATTAGGATACTTGAACCTCGGTAACGTCATTTTCCAGCATGATAATGCTCCTATACATAAGGCAAAGATTGTTCAGAAATGGTTCTTAGAGCAGCCATTCACTGTTTTAGAGTGGCCAGCTCAATCCCCAGACCTAAATCCCATAGAACATGTTTGGGCAATTCTCAAACATCGTTTGAATTCCTATTCAACTCCTTCTGTAGGTCTTTTGCAATTATGGGAGCGTGTGGAGGAGACTTATAAGACGATCACTACAGAGCAGTGTGAGAGATTGTATGCTAGCATGCCAGATCGAATTGCAGCTGTTTTGGCTGCTCGTGGAAAGTGGACAAGATTTTGACCACTCTTTCTATAACGCCTCAAAAAATGAGTCTATGTACATAGTCAACTTTGGCACTATGTATTTTTTTAATCTAGTGGCAATTTATTTTCAATTTTCTTCAGGTTGTCAGTTACTTCATGCTCTCAAACTTTCATGTTCAAAATTTATTGCTTTGATTCTTCATACTCTCTACGTTGTTACTTTTCTAAATCAAACACCCTCAAAGACTCATTTCTTGAAGTCACTGTACAAAGTCATTGGGGACGTCGGAGACAACATTCCCGTTGTCGGCGCGGATGTTCAGGTAGATGTCATTGTTGACATCAACGGCATTCACATGGACATCCAAGCAGATATTTGCGGAGATGTCCCTTTCGATGTCACGGTGGACGTTGACGGCTACATGTACAATGTCTTTGGGGACGTCAGTTGGAACGTTTGGATATCATAACTGTTGTGCAGACATCCTCTCAGTGGTCATCTATGCTGACGTGGAATTTATCGTGCCACGTGGATGGTACGTCATAAATTATAAAATGTATACTATATCCACGTATTTTTGGTTCCAAGAAATTCAGAAAACTATCCTACATTTTGAATCTTCGGTTTTGAGTACAATACAAATATAATATTATAATATTATTTTAATAATAACAATAAAATAATAAAATAATTGAAAATAATAGTTTTTAATTTAAAAATATTATAATATTTATTATTATAATATTATAATATTATAATAATCTTATATATATTATTATTATAATATTAAAATACTATGATGTATACAATTTTATAAAATGTCGGTGAATGGAAATATTTCAGATATCAAAAGTAATAATTTTTCTAATATTATCACAATATTTTAATATGTACAAAATGGAAGTATTATGCCTAGAGTAAAATGATTATAAAATAGGTTGGAATGTTTTTTCTTTTGCACTTGCATGCTCTGCCCTTTTTGCTGATTTTTTTACTGTCGGGCTGCAATTTACCTAAAATCCCAGTAACGTTTACATAGTTACTCACATTCAAACCAAATTCCCTTGTTGACGTGGCAGTAGGACGTCTTCTTGGATGTCTTGTGTGACATCCCACTCATGGTGTACGACGTCTCAGTTATCTCCACGTTAAACCGTTGACTGTATCCCCATTTCAAATGGCAGACATCTCCATGATTTTTTCTAATAACGGGGATGTCTGTTGCAAAGTGCAGACATTTTCGGACATCTCATCGACATCAATTGTGACAGGGGAGACATTCCAAAAACATCTGCGTGATGCCAGCAGACATCACAAAAAACGCAGGTTTCTTATAGTGGATGCATGCACTCGTTTCACAGACTACATCCGGTCATCAAAGAGCAAAAAAAAAGAAAAAAAGACTTTTTTTGACATGGCAACCAGTAGCTGAAATGTTCAACTCGTCGACTAAACGTGAAGATCACGGCGGATAACCACCTCCAGCAGCGGACATTCCTGCCACATCCCCTCTACTTTCTAGTGCCCCGATGACATTTGAAAGCTCTCCTCCCGGAGATCCCCTTGCGCATTCCACCTCCACAGTTGATCCAGTCAACAACGATCAAGTCACAACTCATACGACCAATTTATCCAACCCTGCACCATGCGACATGGTGGAAGATCCTCTAGGACCATCCTCCATTAGGTTTGGAATTCAGGACCATATTGCCACTTCATCCTTAATGCAAGCTTAACTCTCTCACTCATAGACTTGTGGTAACCAACCAAACATTGACCTCAATGAGTCAAAGCCCGGTTGCTACCCTGCACTCCCATCCGTTTCATATCCCTTTTTTTTTATCCGAGAGTTGCCCTGGGCGATCCTAACGGAATCAACTACACCAGTGATAATCTGACATCCGGGTTCTCTACTCTCAGGACGCCCCGCCATAATCCCTTCACTAGGACACTCTCACAGCATTTCACACCTTTATTCTATGACTGGTTGCGGAATTTAGAACTAGTGTTCTAGAGCAAAAGCTTCATGAGGCCCCCCCCCTTCCCCCCCACGACAACGATTCACTAGTCCTCTCTCGACTGGAATTGCCCGTAGGGAATCAGCCTTAGAAACATCTATGAGACGAAGACTTGGCACCCTCCAATCTTGTCGACCTTCGACTGCGTGGGATTGTCATGTAGATCATTTAGTTAGTTTGGAACGATGCAGTGTTCAACGACATTTTTTGGACTGATGAGAAGCTCCTTCAGAAGATCTGGATTCGCCTCATCGACTACGGACGCATTGCTTGGCACAAGCTTTGCCTTTGCACCGCCAACAACAACACACGCTCTGCGTCGATTCTTGCTCGTTTCATTAAAAAGTGGTGTGGCAACGGAGTCATGGGCGTCTACGTCCTCGATGTTCACAAAGTCCACTAGTCCCTTACGGGCCCCTTTACTGATTTTGGCCTTTTCGACGGTCAGTCCTAGGAGTTATCGGCCTTGCCGGTCTCGGTGCGGTGGGTTTGTCCCATCTCTAAATCCCCCGGTGGTCTTGAATGCGGAGCAGTATTCATCCACCCCTCCTTTTTCTAAAATTTCCATTTTGGGCACCCTCGGTGATTGCAATTTTAGGGCCTACGGCCCCAAATTACCCTAGAGAGACCTATTTGGGAATAAAAAACCATTGAAGGAGGGGGTTGTTTTTTAAGGTGTCCCTAAACGGGACAAAAATAGGGGACACTTTTGTCCCCATTCATTCAAGCATTCAAGACCACCCAGGATTTAAAGAAATCCATGGGTTTGTATTTTGCTCTTCTCGCGATGAAGGGTTCCCCTTTGTTTGTGAAGAAAAAAAAAAAAAAAAAAAAAAAAAAACACCAGCCTGACACTGACCTGGCATTCCGTCACGCCCGTCAGGTTTTTCGAGCCCTACAATTCGGCTATTGCGGAGGACCTCACGGCTATGGCGATGCCACAGAGCTCATCTTCCTCACCGTCCTGCTGCATTCTGCCTTCCTCGTCTCCTGTACCTCATCGTTGAGCTTTCTGAGTGAGAGCGCCATGGCTTTTTCTTCCAATTCTACTCGCAAGGAGCTTGGATTGCAGGGCCTTCTCGGCTATGACCAAGAGCCGCGTCGCAACCAGGCATTGGTTATCAATTCTCAGGTGCGTTCTCAGCTTATTTATTTTCGTTGAATTTTTTAACTCAGTAGCGACGAACTCGCCCTAATGGTTGAAGTAAACGTGGAATTGACGGTGAAGTTCGAGGGACGGGCGTTTTAAATTTGGTAAAAATCGTGTGTTAGTTAGAGTGAGCCAATTCTTTTTCGAGTTTTTTTTTTTTTTTCCGTTGAGTTTGTTTAGCTCAGTAGCGATGAACTCGCTCTTGTTTGAATGGTTGAAATGAACGTGGAGATCATTCTGAATGGGAAATTCTAGCTGTGAACTTTCGCAATTTAGTCGCAGAATCAAGATGTTTTTTTCGTAATTCTTGTGGTGATGAATGGAATAGTGTTTTATTAGAAACTGTATTTTAGTTCGAGTGCGAGATACTAATCAGTTCTTTTAAGAATTCGAAGTCCGGGATGACACTTTCTGCATTTGATGTGGAAGTCGCCTGAACAATTGGTCAGTTTTCAGTTAGAGTTTCTGGTTCGTCATCTTCCAATTTGCCTTTTGTGCGGCGAGGAGTTATTAGGTCTGATTCTGCCGTTCATAGCTTTGTTGTACTCCGTCCGTCCCAAAGTTATTGTCATGTTTCAAAGTCATGTTTCAAAGTGATTTTTTAAGTAGGTCAAAAAAATACTTCCTTGTGGCTAATTTTATTTAGGTTGCAATAAACACATGCAATGTTCTTCAATCATTCTAGTGACATAATTTGGAACCTTTTTTAATCATGTTTCTTACAATATGACCTACTTCAAAAAGCACTTTCAAACATGACAATAACTTTGGGACGGAGGGAGTATACGGTAGGTTGTCTGAGTACGGCAGTTTGTTAGAAGAAACTTTGCGCGGTGAGTGTGCCTTTGCCTGTAGTTGCTTCCGTTTTTGGTACGTTGCTTTGCTGATCAAGTTCTTGATAGGATAAGAAAACTAAAATTAAAATCTTATAACTTCTAAGATTGAACCCTAGGAATTTTATGACTGTTGAGACCGGGAGAATTTTAAGCATTATGTGTTGTTTCACTTCACGAGTAGACACGTACTGGTAACTTAGAATCAGGTTGAAGACTATAGAATTGATATTTGCAGCTCTTTGCTTGAGATTTTAATTATGCCACCACTAGTTTTATTCATTTGGGACTGTGTGTGTGTGTTCAGGAACCTTTCAATGCCGAGCCTCCTGTGTCTCTACTCAGTATCTCCTACTTGACAGACGAGGACAATTTCTATAAGCGAAATCATGGACCTATTCCCATCCTCCCCGATCCTTCGACGTACCATTTCCCCTCTCCCACTCTTGCAATCTGAATATTGTTCTGCATTACACAACTATACGTGCCTTCTATATCAGATGATCCTTATCTATTGTATCATGGCCTATGCATGTTTATGAAGCTGACTGTAAATACACTAAAAGCCTCTTGCTGTTTGTCATTGTAGTTTGATTTGTTATGGACATGAGTAGTATCTTTCTTTTGGAACTCTTTAGAAAAAGGAACTGGCATGTGCTGGAAGTCTAATTAAGGGCAATTGAATTATTTTTCCTTGCAGATACAAGTTGATGATAACGGGATCTGTGCCAAATCCCCTCTCACTCTCGCTTGAATTTTTGAAGTAAGTATAGATCGCCGTCACACCTTCACTTTCAATCACATAATTATAATACATGAAACAATGATTTGCAAGCCTAGTTTCTCTATCAGTGCTTCTTTGCTATCTGTTCTGCCTTGCTTAAGTTGTTTGCAACTACACAGTCAGAGTGATTCGTTCGAATTTCTACAGGTCGCTCCCAAAGTATACGATAATGGCAACACTGCAAGTAAGGTTTGAAGTCCTGTGTGCATATTTGTTTCATTGGGTTTCTTTTCAAATCGAATTTCTACAAATGCATTCCATAGACAGCTTAATCGAAGAACTTATGTCCATGTTCTATGGACGATAATTAGAGTCTCTTTTGAGAACATTTAGTTTAGGTATACTTTGCTGAAACCATGCGATGTATATACAGTGTGCAGGGAATCGGAGGACAGAAATGAGTAAGAGGCGGAAGGTGAAGGGTGTTGGTTGGGGAGCTGCCGCTATTGGCACGGGTATCTGTCAGCTGCACTTGTTTACCTTGATTGTCTTTCTAGCGAAAGTTTCATCTCTGATTTGTTAGTGTTCAAGGTGCTTAACCCCTAAAGGACCATAAGGCCCCCAGGTGGCTCCTGTTTTTTTCAGTAATTTTGAGTAGGTTTTATGTAGATTTTTTTTGTTGATTTAAAAAAATTAAATTATTCAGCATATGTAACATTCTTCACTAATTCCAGTGATATAAAATTTGGTCCCATTCAAATTATAATTTTCACAATATGATCGTTTAAACTTGTCATTTTAAAACCATGAATCCTTGGTCCTTTAGGGGTTAGGTTAGGGTTAAAAGCATACCATACGCTGGTTGTATCTTCATTGTCCTTATTACAATTGCTTGAGATTTGAAGCAATTCTGTTATATCGACTTGCTTGGAAGCATGCTTCTGTAGACTCTCATGAAAGTTGTTCTTCAAACTATCTTTATGTTTAATTAAAGATAAGATTTTTGCTGTGGGCAGTAAATGGCTATTTGGGAATATTCCCAGGGCAATTTAATCCTTTATTGCAGTCTTCATGATAAATTCTCTGAACTATGTTGTGACCAGCTTCATGGGGAGGAGCGAAGCTTTCAGATGTGCTCAAACTTGCAGGAGTAGATCACTACTCAGACGTCACAGCTCAGAAAGGAAGGCACGTTGAGTTTGTTAGCGTGGACTTCTGCAAGGTATTCATTTCGACGGTCTTATTACTATTTTGAAAGATTTTTCAATCCTTATTTCTTTTCTGTGGCAAGTACGCAGCTACAGACTGGATGCATGCTTGAAGAAATGTGGTTCTGAAATCTATATTTCAAGATGCATATGTAACTTGCGAGGCTAGCGTTCTTTGTAGACCTATCCACAGTTGCTCTTTTACTCAAAATAGTCCCAACAATGCTATGTGAGGACCTCATACTGTGTGTGGTTGCAACCTCCAGATTCTAAGAGTATTTGTAGACAATAGAGGGTGTGTAGATACTGGTTTTCTGTGCCTAAGAGTCACCAAATGTTTTTTAAGCTGCGCAGGAGGAAAATGGAGGACCGTACAAGGCTTCAATACCCTTGCTACATGCAACGAATCCAGAAGCGGAAGTTTTATTGGCATATGAGATGAATGGAAATGTGAGAATACCTGTAGGAGAAGATGCTTTCTACTTTTCATAATCCTTTATCCAGCTGGTTCTGTCGTAGTCCTCAGTATAAATAGCTGTGATTTTATGCATGTTGGAGTATATTTATTATTAATATGGTGTGTTGTTGCATGCCTGCAGGTGCTCAGTCGAGACCATGGATATCCACTGCGGGCTATTGTCCCAGGGGTTATTGGAGCACGCTCTGTAAAATGGATTGAGAGGATTATTGTCTCTGAATTTGAGTGTCAGGTGAGGAAGAATAGAAGAATTTATTGTTGACCGTAGGACATTGCATGGTCATAAAAGGGTAGCCTGAAACTATTCATCGGGCAGTTAACTACTGATAATATGACTGCTGATTTATCTGTTTATTTTGTAATAGGGATTCTTCCAGCAGAATGACTACAAGATGTTCCCACCGCGAGTTGATTGGGACAATATTGACTGGAAATCAAGACGTCCTTTGATGGACTTTCCTGTTCAAGTACACATTCTAATCTCACTACTCAAGAAACTCAGGGTCATGTAGCATTTTCAGATTTGGTTGTCTTCAATACATAATGCATATTTTAAAGTGACAAACTGTCTCAACTTAGTACGTTTTTCCTTTTGACTCAATACAGAGCGTCATTTGTGAGCCACAAGATGGTGTTATAGTGAAGCGTGGAGATACGGTGAGTGACTTTTCTTCGTCAAAATGTTTTGATGTTACGGAAGTGATTCAATAGTCTGCTTACGCTCAAGACCAATACTGTTGTGAGGGGAATGTAAGAATATTAATAAAATTAACTCAAGATGAATGAAGGAAAACCTAGGAGTTGAACAAATTCGATCTAGATCATTGCATATTTGTTCGATAGCTGTTTGGGAAGCTCAAAAGAGTAAACGGGATACTGTTTTGTGCCTCTTTCTGCTCCATCGACGTGGCCATGCTACTTGTTGGATTGTATTTAACTTAATTTGAAGCCCTTGAGAACAAGCCCTCAATTGAAATGAGTTTCTTGGTCTCGTTAGCTTGCAACCTCTTTGAACGGGTTTCAGAACACAGTTTTTTAAACGGAGAGCTACCGAGATTCAAGTCTGATTAATTTATTTTTCAGAAACACTTTCATATCACCAAGTACAGGATAAGGTGAGTTGGAAATATTGTTCACAGGTGGATCTCTGTGGCTATGCCGTGGCGGGAGGTGGGCGTGGAATTGAGCGGGTGGATATTTCTGTCGATAATGGGAAGTCCTGGATGGAGGCACGTCGGCTGCCCAAGCTACAAGTCGATGCTAATGACGGTTATCAACGTCCCGACTGGGCGTGGACATTGTGGGAACTTATGAATGTCAAAGTTGAGACTCCATGCACTGTGATTGTGAAAGCGGTATGTCACTCCTCACATCTAGAGACATAATTGCAATGCATCATTTAAGTGGTAAAGCAATTTACTACTGCTAATTTCATGTTGGTACTTTTCTCATCGTTTAACCCCTAAACGTACCAACCCTTTGAACAGAAGTAGATTCTAGCCTCAAAAGTAGATATTTGCATGGCTCAGATGTACATGAGGTGCACATGAGAAGACCGTGCAAGTATAAAATCTACCCAACAAATTTGACGTACTTGTAGTTGGAGGCCTCTTCAATATTATCAACAACTCCCCATCACAAGAGATTTATTGTAATTGGTAAAGAATTTAATAGGCTTTCAAAGGTGACTTGGATGAAAATCATCCGAGGTTGTATGAGAAAGTTGCAAGGCTTGGAATCTGTTCGTAATCCAGTTTTTGGACGTTGGGACATTTAGGGGTTAAGGACTTGGGGAGAGAATTCAGGAGCCAATCGTGGCCATTCTCCACAAACCATGTTGTGACACCCTTTTAATAAGTGTGAAGAATGAGAACAGTAGCAAACTAGGGGAATTTATCTGCAGAGGAGAAGAAATGAAGCCCATTCTGCACGCCCATCCTTCACCTCATGAGGAGAAGAATGAAACTTTTCAATCTTCAGAGAATATGTCCTCCACAATTCAAGGAGAAAGTGCCATGTACCCATTCTCTGAAGATTGAGAATGGGAAGATAGCACCATGACACCCCTATTGTATATTATATCACTAAAGAATTTTCGACTAGCCTTATCAAATATGTTAATTTGAGTTTTGGTTAACTGATGAAGTATTCACCATCGGAGACTTCCTCGATTCTATTGTGTATTTGAAGGAACATCCATCGGAGACTTCCTTGATTCTATTGTGTATTTGAAGGAACATGAAGTTTGAGGTTTGTAATTGTACGTGTTGTGCCACTTTCTTGATACACTTCGTGGGTTTTGCAGGTGGACACTGCTGCAAATGTCCAGCCTGCAGATGTTGATGACATTTGGAATTTGAGAGGCGTCCTTAATAATTCCTGGCATAAGATTAGGATTGAAGCACCTGCAAGGTCCAAGTTGTGAGGAGCTGAAGGTCATATATCTTCTCCAGTTATGACACTCCCAAAACCGATGGAGGACAGTCTCCCTAGTTCCATTTATGAATTTGGTGGTTGTGTACATGGGGTGTCAGCTCATTGTGTACAAAAATTCAGATGCATAGCTCATTGTATGAAATTTTGCACAAGTTGCCCGCAGTTATGTTTTTCACTTTTGCACGATTGTATCTTTTGATCTATACGCAAATTACCATCCCATCTTTGTTACAAAGAGTAGAATCACCACAAAAAATCTCTGAAATTGAGGATCAATACTCATTCCACACTGAGGTGACAGAAGTTGGAAAATCAATCTTAGTCCTTTAGGGTTAAACCTAGGTGTCACCCAAAAATTACGTATATATTAATTTGAAAAGAACATCCAAAGAGTTTGGATTGCTCTTCGAGCCATAGAAAAGTAGCAAAAATACTAAACTGTCTCCTCACCAAAAAATTCATGCTATTTTAGAGCATAATGTTTGTGTCCTTTGAATGCGTAGTGGTGATTGGAATGGATTCCTGGAAGCAGTGGCAACCATCTGGTGCCAAGATATACTGTATCATTAGGGCTAGTTGATTTGCACGGCTTTGTGGATTCGCGGTGTAACAAGTCTGATTCATTTGCATTTTCTAAGAATCATTTTCTAAGAGTCCTAACATGATGAGTTACCTAGAATTGATTTATTATTGAGTATATGGCACAGATGCCGGTTCCCTAAGTTAACCCTTGACGCGCCAGTGTCCATAATCTGCACGCCGGATGATTTTTGACATGTCCCTTCACCTCATACGATGATGTTTTTCATCCATCCAAAAATTTCTTAATTCTTCTGCTAGTTGACTACCATTGGTACAGTATGGATCTTCAAAATAAGATAATGTGAATTTTTGAAAAATAACAAAAGCAGTTTATGTCAAGTTTCATTCTTAGTTCAAAAAGTGAGACCTTAAACATGATTTTTCATAATAAGTAAAATCAAATAATAGAAACCATACCATCTTGTAGTGCATGTTATTCCAATTTCTTTACAATATATTTTGATTTTTTTGTGTTAATTTTGGATTTTTAATTGAATTTCAAGAGAAAACCTTGAAAAATTAATTAATTAATATTAAAGAAATATATGACAAATCCAACTGTAGAGATGTAATCTTCACATTGACATTTACAACTTTGCTTTGTACATCAACTCCATTTCCGTTTTTCATCAACCATTTTATAACAAATCTTTGAAAACAATGTTGAATCGGGACCTTAAAGGGTTAAAGAATGTTATGAATGTGTGGTTTGAGTCTAATTTTGGTTAACATTATAGACTCTAGAAAAAAAACATTGTAATTTTGAAGAGTAACCAGGTCTCCAAACTCATAACTACAGTAGTAGTGAATCTTGTATGTCAAATTTGATGGCAATGTAACCCTGGTCTATACGAAACTGCAGGCTCATCGTAATTTGAAGCATCCTCAAATACAAACTGCTCTTCCAGGGCCATGACCTGCATGTATTTACAGTGTATATGCACTACTGGGGTACTTAAATATTCTAATACTTTTTAAAATTCTCTAATACTATTTTCATTACCTAGAACACTATGCACCAAAAGTACACCGTGTTCTCAGAAGTACTCACTCCATTTCACTAGATGCAGTAAAGGCAACCCAA
Source organism: Pohlia nutans (assembly GCA_022496805.1). Taxonomy (NCBI): domain Eukaryota; kingdom Viridiplantae; phylum Streptophyta; class Bryopsida; order Bryales; family Mniaceae; genus Pohlia; species Pohlia nutans. The sequence goes on along the minus strand of CM040091.1, from coordinate 10,961,349 downwards.
TTGCTCAAGAGCTTGATATTTTCACTTGTTGCAGACTTTGTAGTACACATATGAACTATAACCTAGAAGTGAATCAGCCAGTTGTGGAAACAATCTGACTTCCTAATTACACAAAAGGGAGAAGTAGTGTTGTGTATTATGCACTTCCATTAAAACCCAAACAACACTCAACTTTGATTTCCCAGAAAACTGTCAAATGAAGACCTCAATTTGGTCACAACTCATTTTTCTTTTAGTAGACTCAGAGCATGATAATACACTGTCATTCCCTGTTGCTCCTCATCCCAATGTCAATTTGCATTTCCATTGCAAATGACCTAAACCCTTCATTCACTGTACAATTCTGTGTCCAATCGTAACTCCTAATTCGTTAAAGTCAATCACATGTTACCAGAGCCATGCAATTTATAAACATCCTAATGACAGCCATATTACACATAAATGATAGTCATTCCCTCACTGTTGCTCCTAATCCCAATGTCAATTTAAATTTACATATCCATTGCAAAAGTCCTAAACCCTTCATTCACTGTACAGTACTGCACTTCATAACTCCTAATTCGTTAAAGTCAATCACATGTTACCAGAGCCATGTAATTGTAGCAAGACATCTTAATGACAGCCATATTACACAAAATCCTGGCAGTACATCAAAAAAGTTGGGCCAAACTATTTTGGTGTCATTTTGACACCGAAGGCTGCATACAAGTCATTTTAGTGTCATTTTATCCATACTAGGTTGGTATGGAGGTTGGCACCAAATTATCTTAATTGCATTTCAATGCATCATCATGGCACCATGTTTACATGCCTTGAAGTTCCTAATGGAATGCAATCCTAATCCTACTCAGCAACTAATCAAATCAACACATAGCGCACTTGGTCATCCATGAACATTTCTTAATGCCTCTGGTGAATACGTGGTATCCCTATTTCCGAACCTCATATAGCAGCCCAGACCAAAATTTTGCCAGAGAAGAGGAGACTGGTTGATATCCACCAGACTCGAACGCTCTGGTTAACAAAAAGCCTTTCCCAAACCAAATCGGGACCTCTATTTTTAGCAAGAAATTTGAGGATACCAGTCACTGGTGGGAATGCAAGGGAATTCTACGGCCGAAGCGCAGCTTGCAGCTGATCAACAACAGTCTCATCAACCTTGAATGCAGATTGCAAAACAACATCTGCAATGCCAGAAGCAAAGATGTTACCAGGCAAGGCAATAGTGCCAGGATTGGAGCTGCTGAACGCGGCGTACGCAATCACAGTCTCGTTGCTCAGATTGATCTGGTAATGCACCAAGCCTTTGGGAAACACGAACACATCGCCTTGCCACAGCACGGCCGTGTACAGCTTGTTGCCCGAGTCCACGAGGCCGACGTGGAGCTCCCCCTTGAGCACTGTGAGCACCTCCGTGCCGCGTGGGTGCGTGTGCAGTGTGTTGATGCCCCCTGGGAGATACTCCAGCAGCGCGGTTGAGACTCCCAGCCCCGTGAGCGCCGGAAACACCTGGGTGAATGCACACTAGGGTCAACCAACTTTTTTGTCGCAGTGCACTAGTGCCTAATCAATTCAGACAAATGTAACAAATATTTACTCCCTCCATACCATAATAGATGATGCTTTTGAGAATAAAAATTGTCCCAAATTAATTGATGCAAATCATTTAATGGTGATGTAGTATCTCCTACATCACAAGCCATGTGTTTCCAAGCTCGCCGATATGGCTGAAGTTGAAGTTGATTTCAAGTTGATACAATTTTTTTTTTAAATCTCTAAGAAAGAAAAATCACAAGACAAGTGCATAGGAAGTGTTTTTTCTTGTTTTTGTGAAGCTTGTCTTTGCTCATGTGTGAATCACCTCGGGGGGTGCACTCTACACTATGTTTGAGAATCACGTGCGTTCACGACCCCTTCTAAAAACCCCCTTGTATACGAGGGATTGTATATCTAAAACTTTTGTATACAGATCTATTCCATCCTAAATATATGTTTAATGTATGTATACGTCAATATTTTCTTCTCTAAATATGTCTATTGTATGTATACGTAATACGGCAATATTCAAATTAACACCCCTCCTGTGCACTCACGTATACTCGTACATGTTTAGTACAGTGCATCACTGAGTGAATCACAAACAATGAATGATCGAGCTAGCTAAAATCAATGCCAACATATGTTCGTTGCTTTAGAGAACACACTACAATGAACATCACCATGCTAGCACATGCCACATATACCATGTGCTAATGATATTGCTGAGACAAATAGCTACTCCGAAATGGAAACCTATTTAGAGGTTTGATGAAATCATTCTAGTTTGCATATTTTTTTGATTTTTTTCAAAAGCATCATCTATTATGAGACGGAGGGAGTACTACATATGCTACCGTCCGTTTCCATTCAATAAGTTCTTGATGTTTTGGACCATCCACTGGAATCGTGAGACAAACTCAAAACTGGACAGTGATTACCCTATTTAATTTTCTAGAACTCTATGCACACAAAGGAATCCTAAAAAAATTGAAAAAATCTTAAAAATCTTCACGCACCTCGCTGTTCACTCGCTTGATGGCGTACTTGGCCGGAGCCGCGAGGCCCGTGCCGTTGCACAGAATTCCGGAAGAGAAATAGTCGCCCGTGAGACTGCTCTTGTTCGTGCCCTCCGGCACGAAGAAATCCGTCGTGAGCTCCGGGTCGGCCGCGTGCACGGTCGTAAGGGCGAGCGCCACAATCATCACGAGGACCACCGCCATCGCCATCTTCCTGAGCACTCCGAAAATTAGGGTTTAGGGTTTAGGGTTCCGATCAGTGCGCTGTATGTTTCCTCCATCACAACAAAGCAGAGAACATATCTGTAATGAAGAGCTACAAACACTTCATAGCTTTCTATAGAAACTTTTGGCTATACATACAAATGATAAGGAAAGATTACGGCGATTTACTCTATCTTTTCACCTCACTAGTAGCATACCTGTCGTTTTTCATTCCCCACTTTGTGGAAACAGTGAATACTGCCTACTTATATTTCTGTTTTCTTGTGACCAAAACCACTCACCAGCACTAACACAACCCATGTGCTTGCTTGGCACGGTTTCATTCCTTTTTCATTTCTAGTAAGTGAAAAACGACACATTTCCTACTAGTGCCTGCAGCAACATTGCAAGCCCATTGTTGGCGATCGATATAGCCACAACAAATTGATAAAAGAGCAAGGGATGAGTGATATGATCGGATTTTTGCAGCAAGTTTTAGTTACCTGAGTGGAATGAAGCGAGGATTAGAGCCGGCTGATCGAGTTAATGTTGATTTTCAGCTGTTTCGATTGATAAATGGATTGATAGGAAGCTGATCGAGAGGTTGTTTTCGTTGCGATTGCAGAGAAGGAAATCTAAGTTAGAAGTGACGAGTGCTTGATTGTACTCTACTTACAGTGACAGATTGTTCAGCGCCGCCGGAGACGTACCTTGCATTGACGGCGATGAATACAGTAGCCGGCCCGCGTCACTGAGGCGCACATTCAGACATCAGCTCTCTCGCCGGCTTGGGAGATCTCGGCCCTTCGTTTTCCCAGCTGCATCCAAGGGCTCTCGTGGTCCGGGGTGGCGCTTGGGGCACGGCTGACAAGCTTACGCGGGTTGCCGGTTTAGCACGGGCGGGGCGGAATCATCCCCTTTCTAATTGGATCACACATGCATGAAGAGGTTTTAGCCTTTTAGGGTAAAATATATAGTAAAAAATCCTCACTGCAAAAAGTCAATGATGGATGAGAAATTTGTGTTTGATTCTGTCTTTTGTCTACATTCTGAACGGTTGGACATTTAGGGGATTAAAAAGTGCTCTTGAGACTATTTTTTTGGTTTGTTCTCAATTAGAATGATTGGAAAAACCTAAATTTAGAAATTTAAGAGACCAAAAAATAATATTCAATTGACAAACATTGAAAAAAAATAACAATATTGAACAAATTTTCATGGAATTAGGCATGATTAAAGTTTAGTTCAATCCACAATATCGAAATTGTTTAATGTGTATATCACACTTAATATTGATTATATTAAAGTAAGCTTCATGCCTATGTCAACTAATTAGAAAGGGGAAAAACTGTGAAAATTTTATGCCTCATTTCATGTTGCAGTGATTCATTCGAAAATTTAAAGACTTTAGTGTATAAGTGTTTTTAGAAAAACCAACTTATCAAATCAAGCAACCAAAATATCTCCAAAAACCACTACGCATATAGTATTACATTTCAACACATCACAACAAATTTCATCAACAAACTGCCAATGTCTTGTTTGTGATCAAATAACAAAAGAATTTTAAATTTCAAGTTTCAAATTTTATACAAAAATATTGGTGATAGCAATTGCAGATTTAACTATATGGATAGAATCTAAAATTGATAATGTACAACTTTTATTCATACATGAAGCTCAAAATATCCATCTGCGTTGGATTTTATGATGAATCTATGCAAAACTGCCAAATTTGCAGAGGGATGCGGACGTTTGGGGGTTATTAAGCTACTTTGTAGCAATGAAATAAAAATGTCAATTTGATCTATTAAAAAAATTAATTACACTTCTTTCTTCATTTTGGTATACACTATATTTTATAATAAAAAATTCCTCAAAAAATTGAAAAGAAAGCATTGAAATCAACTCTCAAAAATGAGGGGAACTACATGCAATGTCCCCTTAGGTCAGCTCGTTCATTGCAAAGCGCCTGTGCCTTGCCTTCCAAAAGCGCGTTCCCATGGCTGCGTTCCCATGCCCCGCTCCCCAAGCACGAGCAATTAATTGTGGAAGGAAAAGTTGCAGCCGCCCCGCCCGGCAACCCGCGTAAGCTTGTCAGCCGTGCCCCAAGCGCCACCCCGGACCACGAGAGCCCTTGGATGCAGCTGGGAAAACGAAGGGCCGAGATCTCCCAAGCCGGCGAGAGAGCCAGTGACGCGGGTAGCCCGCCCGCCCGCCCGACGTACCTTGCATTGACGGCGATGAATACAGTAGCCCGCCCGCCCGCCCGCTTTTGTACCCCTCCGTAAATGCAAAAGGAAGCCAAGTGTTTTAAGTAAAAATAGAAAGGAAGTTTACTAGGTGACTAAGATAGGTGGCTCAGAAATCGCTCAAATTTCATGATTGGCAGGTTCATTGTGGAGTTATTAAGGGAATCAATCTTGGAAGACGTGCAAAGTATTTAGGAAATTGGACCAATTGGAATAATTAATTTTGGATTAATATTGAATTAGTTATGAATTTTGGGAGGGGAACTCATAGGGTGTACCCAAAACCACTCACCTTAAAATGTACACCATCATTACATAGAAATTCGAGGTTGGAAGCTATAATGTACCTCCTGCTTGGATAGGTCTAGTGAGCGGTTTAAAGTGTTGTGCGGGTTTTGAGCCACCTACCTTATTGCGTTTAACCCCCAAACGTCCCATAGGGATAGTAGATACGTTGTTGCATAATTGGGATTTGCTACCAACAAGAAACTCTAAATGAAGATCTTAGTAGCTCATTAGAACCGCATCGATTTAAATTTCAACTTTTTTTTTTAAACTCAATCTCATTGAAGGTGTGGATTCATTCTATGGCAAATACAACCAAAATACAACGTATTCTACTGTTCGCAAAGGCACATTTAGACATTTAGGGGTTAACCCTTTGAGGACCGCGCATCCAAATAGTGGATGTTCGTTGGTCAAAGCCAATTTTCACCTTGAAGATGAAGTTTTTTGCTATTTCTTTCAATTGAGAAAATGAAGATTATCGAGTTTAGTTTTCACTTCACTTTTCAGATCTTGTAAATTTCAAGTATCGAATATTTTATTTCTGTTGCAAGCTAGGTAGCTCAAGATTTTGAATTACACTGCATATAATGTTCACTTTTTGAATTTTATAATTAAAATTAAAAATTTCTACAAAAAATATATCATGTGATTTTCCATTGTCATTTGCGCATGTTCTAAAGATTTTATATTTTTTGAAGAGTTTTTGTAATTAATATAAAATTTCTTGAAGTATTTGACCTAAAAGTTTGTAAAAAGTTCATTTTGTATTAAAAAATTTGAAAATTTTTAGGACTAGTAGGAAGAATACAATTTCAAGCATGAAAAATATTAAAATATATATATTCTTTTTAATAGATTTGAAAGCTGAAATGTGTACAAAAGTGTAGTTTGACTATTCTCTAAAGGAATGGGACGTTAAAGGGTTACATGAGTCAAATCTCTTAATTAGGGGTGTGATGGTGCTTTCCAAGAAGCACTAGTAGGATTTGGTCCTTTATAACTGGTCCGTTATGACTTAAATGGTCGTTTGTGACTCAATTCTTTTTAAAAAGAGTCGTTTTGAACCATTCAAGTAACAAAGGACCGGTTATAAAGAACCAAAATCCTACTAGTGAAGATTGAGAACATGGTGGAGAGAATATAGGAGCCTACTATAGACATTTGCAGGAACCCAACTGTGACACCCTTTGAATGCGTGTGGAGAATGAGAATGGTTATAGCATAGAAAATCAAAATCACTTCTATTGTTTACTTGACGAGGAAAAAAAGAAGCTTCTGATTCTTCAAAGAAATGGGTCCCGACTCCATGACTCAAGGAGAAAAGCCAGCCACGTATCCATTCTTTGAAGAGTGACTGTGGGGAGAAAGTGTCGTGATACGCCCTCCTACTCTGACATTTTCTAAGGGCGTCATCTACACCATTGCGCTAAAAGATAAAGCTTAGTCGCTTTCCACTGCTAGATTGAACCATTTTGAAGTTGTTGTGTGATTTTGAACACATAGAGAATAGTTGGTGAGTAGTTTTGATCATACGAAAAATAGTTGGTGGGTTCTTTTGGTCACATCTAACAAGGATTTCCTCGACTTTAGTGAATAAAAAGCGACATGTTTGTTTGAAGTAATGAGGCAAATGTCTATATTTCTGACCTTGATATACTAGTCAAGATCTAAACTTTAATAAACAAAAGGAATATGGTTGGTATCTTCATGTAACATAAGTCTAGCATTGAAAAGTCCATCCAGGCCAAATCAAGACCTTTGCTTTTAGCAAGATATTTGAGGATCCTAGTCACTAGTAGGAAAGTTCTAACATGACATTATGCATACTCGTTATGTTTATGCATACTCATTATGGAAAATGGAAAACCACTTAAAAAAATTGTTGTGGATATTGTGGATACTGACATAGTGTGGGGGTTGTGGTTCATACTGTGGATACTGACATAAGTTACTGTCAAAAAGGAGCCAGCTTGCACAACATTCAGTAGCCTTTGAAGAGACTGCGTTTTAGTTTCATCAACCTTTATATGCAGAGTGACTAGTGATTTTTAATTGAATGAACTATCGAATCAAATAAACAATCACAAAACACTATCAGATTGTGAATGAATCAAATAAACAATGACAAGACATTGTTGAGTTGTGAATGAATCAAATAAACAATCACAAAACACTGTTGAATTGTGAATGAATCAAATAAACAAGTACAAAATACGGATGAATTGTAAATGAATCAAATAAACAATGACAAGACACTGTTATGAATCAAATAAACAATCAGCGTCCATATATTGGAAAAAAACAAATTGAAGTTGTTGAGACCTCATCCAGATTGGACAGTTTTCATCCTCCAAAATTACTCTTAGTTGATGTGCAAATTGACTATTCTTTGAACGGTTTGGATCTTCAAACTAGGTTATTATGATATTAAAAAAAATAACACAATCGGTTTATGTCAAGTTTCATTCTTAATTCAAAAAGTGAGGCCTCAAACATGATTTTCCAAAATAGGTAGAATCAAATAATAAAACCATACTTGCAATGGGTTTACATGTAGGAATACCAATGCTTGGATTCCAAATCCTAACACTACCAGGCTATTACATCACCAAATTCAGAAGCTTTATACAAATTACTAGCTACTACCGCTTCATTATTACCATGAACCGGCTAGAACTTATACATTCACTTATGACCAATCACAAAGACCAAAGTAATTAAGCAAGCCATATTCATTATACACTCCTACATTAGAAATCCCTTCAAAAGAGTCCACAATGGCATATACTACTTGGCAACGTCGTTGTTGGCAAAGTTTGCATCCATCCGACATCCAACATATTGTGTTATGGCCGTGTGGCCGCTCACAGTTACGCAAAGTTTACAACGTACAGTACAAGCGGGTGAGATGTCACATCGCCGCTCTGTTCATCAAGCTATCCTCTCCATAAAGCTCTTGCTTTGCGTTCGAAACAGATGAGTAGTGTACGCATCATTATTGCACCATTTAATTTGTTTGTGAATGAGTTTGTTAGTCGGGAGTGGTTGCCTCAGAAATCACAAAACACTATTGAATTGTGAATAAATCAAATAAAAAATCATAAAACACTGTTGAATTGTGAATGAACCAAATAAACAATGACAAGACACTGTTGAATTGTGAATGAATCAAATAAACAATCACAAAACATTGTTGAACTGTGATTGGATCAAATAAAACAAGTACAAAATGCTGTTAGATTGTAATTGAATGTATGCTTTTGATTTCTATTCACCATGGTTGATTGCTCTTGGTTAATGCCACGTGACTCTATAGTTATTGTTGTGATGTGGAATATCTCACATCATTTCATTGGGGGATGAAATGATCTAGGATATTCCACATTATTTTGTTGGAGGGAGGCAATAGTCACAAAGGCTACTCAATGTTATGTGAAAGGAGCAAAAGGAGCTTGAAAATGACAAAGATGGAGTCTGGAAGGAGCAAGAAGATGCATAGAAGATGCAACGAAAACAGAGCTTGTGGATGACGGAGATGACATCTATTGCCTCTTCGGGTCCCTCCTACCCCGACCCCCATTTCGCCGGGTCGCCATGATTGGGTTCCTTTTCCAGCATGTGTCCTTGGCGATCGATATAGGCACAACAAAATTCGATTTGATTTGATAAAAGAACAAGCGATGAGTGATATGATCAATGAGTGAACAAGTTTTAATTAACTATTACAGCATATTGCGTTTAAGTGAGTCAAATCTCTTAATAAGGGGTGTCATGGTGCTTTTGAGAGGAGTGAGAACATCGCAGAGAGAATATAACATATTCTCTCTAAAAAAGTAAAATCTTTAATTAGGGGTATAATGGTGCTTTCCAAGAAGATTGAGAACATAGGGGAGAGAATATAGGAGCCTATTATAGACATTTTGTAGGAACCCAACTGTGACACCCCTTGGATGCGTTTGGAGAATGAGAATGGTAATAGCGAATTAGGGGAATTTTCCTACAGTAGGTCACCTCAACGCAAAACCCGCGATTTGTGACCACGGTGAAAACGTCCCCATAGAAAATCAAAATTACTAGTATTGTTTACTTCGAGAGGAGAAAAAAGAAGCTTCTGATTCTTCAAAGAAATGGGTCCCGACTCCGTGAGTCAAGGAGAAAAGCCAGCCATGTATCCATTCTCTGAAAAGTGAACCTGGGAAGAAAGCGTCGTGACACGCCCTCCAACTGTGACATTTTCTAAAGGCATCATCTACACTATTGCGCTAAAAGATAAAGTTTGGTTGCTTTTCACTGCTAGATTGAACCATTCTGAAGTTCATGTGTAATTTTGAACACATAGAGAATAGTTGGTGAGTAGTTTTGATCATATGGAAAATAGTTGGTGGCTACTTTTAGTCACATCGGACAAGGATTTCCTCAACTTTAGAGAATGAAAAGCGACATGTTTGTTTGCAGTGATGAGGCAAATTTCTTTATTTCCGACCTTGATACACCAGTCGAGATCTAAACTTTAAGAGACAAAAGGAATCTGGCTTGTATCTTCATGTAATATACCATCGTTCAAAAGTCCTTCTAGGTCAAATCAAGACCTCTGCTTCTAGCAAGATATTTGAGGATCCTAGTCACCATCAAGAATGCTCTAACGTGACATTTTGCATAGTTTTCATACTCAATACCATTGATTGCAATACACTTTTCACTCAAAAAAGTCACTTAGTGTGAATTTTGGAATACATGACCATATATAAGATATTTAATGGGGGCTATGGAATAATTGGAATATTCTAGAATTTATCGTATATTTAGGATATATTCAAAAATATTCTCGGAATATTCAAAAATATTCTCAAATTGGTTTTAAAACACCCTATATTAATTTTAAAATTTTAAAATTTTAATCTCAAATGAAGATAAGACACCCTATATTTGTTCTCTTATAATTATCTAAATTTTTGAGAGTGACTTCTCAGAAAATTTTCACACATTCAAACTATTGTAGGTTGAAGACAAAGTTGACACATATGTATTGTATGTTTAATTTTTTTCAAAATTAAAGTTTGACAGATGAAATGTTCTTCAATAATTTTCAAGATTATTCTTCTACCATCCCCTTTTCATTATTTTTTGAAAAGATAAATTTCCAAAAATACTATTTTTTATTTTTTATTTTTTATGACCATGCCTTCTGTCTATGGTATATCATAGTGCAAAAAGGGGGGCCTTAGAGCAAGCCCAATGCATTCACGGTAAAGCTCAAAGCCTAAAATTGACTGACCTGAAATTAGAGAGTAAAATTACCATCTTTAGAAGTGCATCTAAATAAACATGAGATATTTCTCAAGAAAAAAAAATTGTAAAAATTTGACGTAGGTGAAATCCCTTATTGAAAACACCACATTTTCAAAATTTAGAGGGAGTGAAGTTAATTTGCTTCAAAATGGAAAGATCTTCTTTAACTCCCTCTATATTTATGAAATTTTAGAGGGAGTGTGGGAGGATCTTTCCATTTTTAAGCAAGATTTGGTGCACTCCCTCTAAATTTTGAAAATGTGGTGTTATCAATGGGACATTTCACCTACGTCCCAATTTCACAATTTTTTTTCTTGAAATGTAATTTCTATAATATTAATTGCGCTTCTAATGATGGTAATTTCAGTTTCTAATTTTAAGTCAGTCAAAAGATAGATTTTGGTTTGCAGTGAGCTTTACTGCATTGCATTGGGGATGCTCTTACATTGTGAGATTAACCCTTAAAAGGTTGAGCTCCCGGTTGAGCTTGATTTTCACAAAATAACTATTGAAAACTGTCATTTTCAATGCATTGAGTAAAAACAATAATAATATATTTTTTAAATATTTTTTCATTTGTATATTTATATATGTATATATTTATATATTTATATTTATATATTCATATATTTATATATTCATATATTTATATATTCATATATTTATATATTCATATATTTATATATTCATATATTTATATATTCATATTATAGATCCAACCAGAATAAATTTTTATTAGACCAATGAAAAAATTTGAATTTTAGTTTAGCCCATTTTACCTTTATAAATCGTGAGATTATATTAGTCAAATGAAAGAAAAACTTCTTTTTAGAGCTTGCCTAATGGATCATTGGACTTTGATTCATTTTTTGTGAAAATTTTGGAACTATGATACTTTGAGGTTCTTACCATTGCATAAATAGTAATGTTAGTCTAGGTGTCTAATATATCCAAAATATCTTGTACTAAGAAGATGTTCAATAACTGGTGACTACATTTGCAAGATTTCAAAAAAAAACCTCAAATTTTTGAAAATAAAACAAAAGCCCAATGGTAAATACAAAGTTTTCTCCTTCTAAATCAATTACTAGAAAAACCACCCGAATTTTTATTTTTTTCAATAGAACTAATCCAAAGGAGTATCACAACCTTTAACCCTTAAGCCTAAGCGTACATTTTTTGGACGATGTACAAATTTCATCCGTGTTTTCACATCCATCATTGATTTTTTGCAGTGTGGGGTTTTTACTATATATTTTATGGGAAGTTAGCTTCATGCATGTGTGATCCAATTAGAAAGGGGATTATTTGTGAAATTTTTATGTCTCATTTTATGTAGTAGTTATTCACCCAAAATTTTGAAGATTTCAGTGTAAAAGTGCCTTTTAAAAATTCAACTCATTAAATTAAGCAACTAAAAAATCTCCAAAAATCACTACAATTAGAGCATTACATTTCCACCAATCACAAAAAAATTCATGTACAAATTGCCAACATCTTATTCGTAATCAAATTACAAAAGAATTTCAAATTTTATACAAAAATATTGGTGACAGTAGGCATAGATCTAACTATATGGATAGAATAAAAAATCATAATGTACAACTTATATTCATATATCGGGTTCAAAATATCCCTCTTGGTTAAGTTTTATAAGACATCTTTGAAATCCTCCAAATTTGGAGAGGGGTGAGGACATTTAGGAGTTAATACCTATACTAAAACACATGAGACAATTTACTCCTCCTTTTACTTTCTTCATTGTCAAATGGCACACGAGGAATTTAGGACGCGACAGATTTTAAATGATTTTGTGTGACATTCAATATTTCATGGGTTCGTACATTTTTCGAACAGATTCTACTCGAATTTTGCTCTAATTTTGCACGGATTTTGTACTTCGTTAGATAATTTGTACTTGTTAATAAAAAGAGTGAATGTAGAATTGTGGGATTTAGTGCAGAATTAACTCAAAATCCGTGCGAAAAATACACACACCCATGAAATATCGAATATCGCACAGAAATCGTTAAAAAATAAAAAATCAGTGAGGTCCTAAATTCTTGATGGCCATGCTTGCATTGCTCTAACCCATTCTCTCATGGTATTTTTTGCATGTCATTAGGTCTAAATAAAAAAGTAATGAAGGACTCACTTGCATAGTGTAGGATTTCATATCTTTGAAATTTTTATTTTAACAATGGCGACCATGCAATTGGATGTCGAGGACATCAAGAATCCAGAGATTCAAGCCAAAGAGGCGGCCATGCAAAAAGTGGCCAAATTGTTGCCTTTGCCGGACTCACTCGCTTCCCTCAAAAAAATTCGAGACGATTACACCTCGCGCCTCCAGGTAGTCCGTCCATTTGATTGTGATTATTATTATCATTTTTAATTATAACATGGAAGTCTATTAATGTTTATTGATTGATTGTAACAAGCAATGGATTGTTTGAATCAGCGAAACGATGCCTTGCTTACCGCGAGCGTTATGAATCAGGTACACTTACTGCAAATTTGGTGTTATTAAAACCTAAACCCTTTGTAGTTGGAAGCATTGATGAGGAAAACAAAATATTCTTGTTCTTTGATTTCTAGTTTAGTAACAATTTGAACATTTTCCAATCTTTGTATGTGAATTTACTACTTAAAAACAAAGTCATTTGAAATAGAAAAAAAAGGAAATTATTTTTTAACAAGAATATTTTGTTATCCGGTAACAACAGATTGATGTGAGCTAATTTAGGGTTTGAGATGCGGTAGGGGTTATCCATGGCATTGTTTCTTGCAGATTGATATATATAACAATGTTTATGCTACAATGAATTGAATTTGTATGATTATTGATGGAGTGCTAGGCAGAACATATGAAAGTAGGATTAAAGGCCATTAGTGAAGCTAAAATCATTGTCCATCAATTGCACGAGAATTTTCTTCTCATTGACAAGTAAGTCATGCAATGTGCATTTTTTTTTGTATGCAAGGATTAAGTACTTGTAGATCCTTTCAAATTAATGGATGTTTATCATTGTATATTCTACAGGTTTGATATGTAAGGGGCAATTAAGTAAGTTATAGGATGTGTTAAAGTTGAACCTCCCACTTAAATACTATATCCTCTAAATTTCTACATCTAAATTTCTACAGATTGTGCGATGAATGTAGAACATTGATCGAGCATCATGATCAAATCAATCTCCTTAGCCATGCTCGTAACAACTTCAATAAAACATTTACCGTATGTTGTGCTTCCGATATGAAATTGGTGTAAATATTTGTTTGTGCTTTTTAGTATCCTTCATTAATGTTTCTTATTATATAGAGAGTCTATACCTCCTAAGAATGCAATTAGTCTCTTTTTTGTTGTTTCTTCATAACAGGATGTTCAAGGCATGATGTCTATTTCTACCCTTGCTGCTGATGCTAGAGAATCATTAAAGGATGAAAAACAATTAGTGCAAACATTTGAGGTGCTCATAATCATTTCCTGAAAAGAAACTCCAAGATCCCACTCTTTACCTACTATATTTTCTTTTGGTTTGCGTAAACCAAATTGGTTTGAAATACACAAGTTGAGGTTTGAATATCAAATTATGCACCAACGGCTTGTCGTTCATATTTGAGTTTGGATGTCATAGGTGATGAATGATTTCGTGTTTCTACAATAACATTATTCTCTGGTTGTAAGGTAGAAGTACCAGAAAGTGGTAGGTACCAATTGTGGTCACCTATAAAAGCATCTGTTTTAACTTCAGGAGTTCCCAATCTAGTTATCACAAGCATTAATTATGAGTACCAAGTTAGCAATCCGATTGGATTAGAAACGAAAAATAGTTATTGATACATCTACTAACATCAATAGTGGTCTATGCATATTAAGTTTGAAAATTTATAACAAAATCATACATTGTGAAAAAATTAATTGAAAATTAAGTTTAGTTATTAAACCCAAAGTTTTGTGTGCTGTAATTTTATATCATTGAAAATGAACACTCCATATAGGTTGAAATACTTAAACTGATGCCAATTGTACCCCTTACCTTAATAGGCATTGACTGCATTGGAACAAAAGAGGCGATTTGCTATGGCTACTGTCTCAACACGTGTGGAGGAAGCTAGCAGATTAACGTACGTGGTTTTCCTCTTAAATTATTTTCAATTTCTATGGTGATGTATGTTTCTTTATTCACATGTAAACTCGTGCTAACTTTAAATCTTGAAAATGGCCATGATGTCATGTCAGTGCCTTCTTTGAAGATGTTAGGGAAACAAGAACAATCTTTGAGCAAACCTTATGGAATCACATTGGCAACTTTTTTGAACTTGCCAAGACAAGGTCACTTACTCAACCTCAAGATGAAAGTAAGTAAACACAGTATTTTTTATATCTATTATACATGACAGTGATCACTTAGTATATAATGTCCAGAACTAAAGTCTTTTTGAAGTAAACAATGTATGCAACTCCATATTATAAACCTAACAATGTCAACCGGTTATGAAATTGTATATGTGCAGCCCTCAAACTCTTGTTCGAGCCATATGGTAAAAAACACTCAATGTATTTCTACACTTGAATGCATAAAAGTAAAATATCACACAAATTCTTTGACTAGAGTCGACTTACTTCACGAGAAAGTTTATATCAAATGCTCAACTCGAACATGAATTTTAAAGTTGTTTGATCATGCACACATCGAAAGTCATTAAGGTAGAGGGCTCCAAAACCAACAAGCTAAGGTTCTAATTCCAACACAATTTAAACCATGCATTTATTTTAGAATACAAATCTAAGCACATCATAGAGCTCTTATTGGATGTTGACCAAAATGATAAGCTATCTATGGTCTACTTAAATTTAGTTTCTAAGATGATTATTGTGCCTAGATTTGTTGGAATTAGAACCCTGTTGGTTTTGGAGCCCTCTACCTTAAGGGCCCGTTTACACTGCGGTGGAGAAGGCCTCCGGTCGGTCAAGAATGCTTGGCCAAGACATGGTTATATGAGGCAAATGGTGGATTTGCCGGAGAAGAATGAAAGGCAATAAAATATTTTTAATCACTTGGGCTTCTCCGGCCTCAAGAGGCCGGACAAGAAACTCTTCCTCCGGAGAAGCCCAAGTCCAAAAAGTGTTGCCATGTAGGCGGCCATGTCATTTTATCATCCATGAGAAATCTTCACCACCATTCTTGTCTTCACCTAGTGTAAACACCTTCCGGTGAAGAGTTGCAATTTCGGCCAATCACAGTTTAGAATCGCCCTTTTTTTCATGACCGGTGGACTTCTCCACCGTAGTCTAAACCGGCCCTAATAAGTTGTTCATGTGCTATCAATCAAAGTCACTTACATTGACTAAAATATTTTTTCTCTTTGACTTAAGTGCGTGTGGGTATGGATGTGAAAGTGTGGTGGAAATGCAAGAGATTGCTGACCAACTACAAGCAGAAGAAGAAGAGCTAGCTGAAAAGAACACTATCGATGATGTTAGCACATCTCCAATTGTTGCAGAAGGAGAGTTGCGAGTTCCAAGGTATTTCAACTTAGTTCCCAGTTACCCTTTTCATAACAAAATACATGGTTTGGATCAGTCTCTAAAATACCAATTTTTAAAATAAAAAAGACACCTAAATTAAATGCATGTGCAACCAATAATACCTGATTCTTTACAAAATCGTTTTTTAATGGGTGCATTCATGGTAATAGGAGTCAATATTGCATTAATAATTCAAATGATAAAGTTATTGCTTAACCCCTAAAGGTCCTCACCTCTTTTGTAAAAGTCAAACCACTATAATTTGCATACTTTAAATATCACATTGAATGATTTATAATTTTTCATAGATAATCATCGACATTATGAAGGTATGACAAAATTTTCAACATGATTGGAAGATATTTTGAATATTTACAAATTTTATGATGTAAACAAGGTAAAAATTCAAAATAAATATGTTTTTGTCAAATTTAATATCAAAAATTATATTTAAGGTAGATAAAAGTCATATTTACATGGAGTAAAAAATTGAAGGTGAAGAAATTAAAAGAGACTTATGATTGAAGCATCTTTAGAAAGCCCTTTGTATTTTGGACACTCAAAATTCAAAGTTCTCAACGATGGAAAAGCTTCAAATGAAGTTTATTCTCCAATCCCAACGGTCAAAAGATGTATCATAACTTAACTTAAACATCTAATGAAAACACCAACTACAATAAAGCTAAGACACTTGATTTTTGGGGCCTTTGACCAAAAATCAAGCATAATTGGGTTGATTGGTCCTTTAGGGGTTAATAGTTCATAAAATTAAGCATTGGTTACACTAATATTAATTATTTTCTACATATAGTATATGTCATTCTAACATACACTAAATTTTAATGATGTTTGAGTAATTACTCGTACTTCAAAAGGACTTAACCCCTAAACGTCCCATGGGAATAGTATATACAATGTCGTATGATTGGAATTTGCTACCAACAAGAAACTCTAAATTGGGATCTCAATAACTCACTAGAACCGCATTGATCTAAATTCCAACTTTTCTTTTGAACTCTAACCCATTACAAGTGTGGATTCATTCCAAATACAACCAAAGTATTCTATTGGTCGCAAAGGCACATTCAGACCTTTAAGGGTTAAATATGGTTGTAACCATTCCTTAATAACAACTAAAATTTCCTTAATATTTTGCAAAATGTCCTTAATTTTTTCTAATATCTACATATATTGAAGATATCATACCCTACGCACTCATCAAGAATCCTTAGATTTAGGCACCGTTGGCTCATGTTACCATGAATGCACCCTAGTATTCAATAGTTGTGGACCTTTTTTTGGGTCAATAGATTCTTTATAATATGAAATTTAGAACAAGAATTTGATTTCAAAGCATTGTGCAAAAGAATGTCAGAATGCATATAATTCGCTCTCTCTAATGGTTTGAAAAGCTTGTGATTGGCTATGCTAGTATGCCAACAGAACGAAAAAGTGTAGAGGGAGAAATTTTGAAAAGAAGCATATCATTACCAGCTCGAGTCGTAGGAGATCAAGCACGTCGAGCAGGAATATTTAGTCCAGAGAGTCCCATTACTAGAAGGGGATACAAGGACCGCTGCTATGAAGAGATCCAAAAATCAATTAACAAGAAGTTTACAAACCTTCTTGAAGAAGTATGGAATTCTAATAATGTCGACCTCATGAGGAATTTAGGACCCCACAGATTTTAAGCGATTTTCGTGCAACATCCGATATCTCATGGGTTCGTACATTTTTTGCACGGATTTTGCACTAATCCCGCAGGAATTCTGCACTTTGTCACATAACGTAAAGAGCGAATGTAGAAGTTGTGTGGATTCAATGCAGAATTAGTGCGAAATCCATGCGGAATCCGTGCAAAAAATGTACAAACCGATGAAATATCGGATGTTGCACGAAAATCGTTAAAAATCAGTGAAGTCCTAAATTTAGATAGTTACAACAGAACCAAGCTTGGTCCATGTAAGGGTAAAAATAATCCTATATTATATAAACCTCTTGTAGTAAATGAATTTGAATTTTTGACTTGCCAATTTTAAATGACCATGAGCAGTTTCCTTGTAGTATATCACATTAGGAGTTGTCACACATCCTCTGAGAATGAAATTTCTTTGAAGAATGAGAAAAAAGAGGAACCAATAGGACACATTCTCCATGAAGAAAGTGTGACACCCCTTTTGTGGTATGTGAAGAATGAGAATGAAGAATAGAGGTTGTTAGTTGGTCGCACATCCTCCAAGCATGGGCCATTCTCCATTCTTCACCCGTGGAGGAGAAGAATGGAATCCCCCAATATTCAGAGAATTGGCCCATCGCCATTCAAGAAGAGTGTGCCATGTCTCCATTCTCTGAAGATTGAGAATGGCGTGGAGGATGTGTGACAACCCCTATTATGATTTGTGCAAGTGGATTGCCACATATTTACACGTGAAATTTGCTCCGAGGTGCAGCTAGTTGCAAGTGATTTGAAAACGGCTCTAGAACAAGCAACAGTGGTGAGTCTTCGAAGCGAACTTTAACTAAAATCCCACGGAAGTTATTTGTCAAAAATTTAAAAACCATAAGAGAACAAACATAGGGTGTCTTTTATTCATTTGAGACAAAATTTATACTTTTTTAGAAGTAATATAGGGCGTTTAAAAATTAAATTGGAAATTTTTATGAATATTCCCATAATACATCCTAAATACACCCTGAATATATTGTATATAGTATAATATTCCAATTATTTCACAGCCCCATTAAATATCCCTTATTTGCTCATGTATATCCAAAATTTACACTAAGAACTTCCCGAGATTAAAAGACGATTCAGAATCTTGAAAAAATGACTCTTCATAATCTCTTCAACAAAATTGATGAATTTTGAGAAAAACCTCTTTACTTGTATGTTTTTGAAGGATAGGTAGCTAATGAGTTGACCGACAACTTCAATTATGTAGCTCCATGCTTTCCGCCCAGGTTCTATTTCATATACACATAAATTGTAACTTGATATTTCATATACGCATAAATTGTGACTTGGTATTTCATATCATGTAATATTTGTAAGAGGACAAACAAAAATAAAAACATTTGCCACTTTTTATTGTAGATATGAAATCTTCCAGGTGATTGTGCAATCGTATACAGAACGTTTTGTGCAGATGTTGCGTAAATTAAGTGACAGAGCAAGTGACTTGTCCAATAAAGAGATCTTAAATGTAGAGATATTGGCCCAATTCTCAAAATTTGATTGCCTATTTGTATGCCTAAGTAATTTACAAAATATGACTATAGTTGGTAAAACTTTCCTGCCTATGAATAACTCACTGGCAGCACTAAGTCATGTATATCACACTACTGTTCAAATGGACAAAATCCAGACCACATAGTATGATACATAGCCCTTCACCAATCAACCACATAACTCATAATTTGGCGATCTTGTCGCATACCAAAAACCAACTCATGCTTAAACAACTACCCAACCACTAGTAGGAAATGTGTCGCTTTTGACTGCCGTTAGAGGTGCTCATCAGTCCGGTTCGTCGCAACAGACAAATAAAAGTGGTGCTTGTCAGTCGGGTTCGTCACAACAGACAAATAAAAGTGACACTTTTGCTGATTTTCAGTCAGTCACAAGCGTCACTTCTGCTTCCAGTGAACCAACAACTCAAAATTACTTTTTACTCGTTACCGGTCACTAAAGTGTCTATTCTCGGCAAAGGAGAGTAATTTTGTTCCAATGGCCCTTTGTCCAATGGGCACTAGGTCATTAACATTACGACCATACACTTTATTCACATCAGCCTTAAAAGAGGCTGGAGTTTCTATCTGTCTATCACTACAACATTCATTTGAGAGATTGTTGTTGAGGGTGCAGATTACAGAATGGGTTGTTCACTACGAACAACAATTGTTAAATTTGGGAGTAGATGAGATGCTTGCCTCAGTGTGTGCTGAAAGTGGAGCTATGGATCCTCTTTTCCAAACTTACATTACTCGCATGAAGATTACTATGCAGGTTTGCACTTTTAAATATAAGTTCCTCAAATACATGATCAGTTTCGACACTAATTATATTATTTTAGTAAGGGCTGAAATTTTAGGAATTTATTTTTCAAATTTTTTTCAAATTTAAAAAAGATTTCTTTAAAGTAAAAGGGCTGAATTTATTTTTAGAAAATTAATTAATTATTTGGCATCCTACTATTGAATCCAATCTTGTATTACGGTAATGATTGATGTTCATAGTGTATTTCTATTTTCCAAGGGATCTATGGTATTTTAGAGAGCCAACCGAGTGTAGTTCATTAGTATTTTTTATATTCACATGCTTAAGGTAGAGGACCCAATTTCCGACCAGGTCCAATTCCCAACCACTGACAGGGCGTACATTTTAGGTCAGACCTCGAAATTCTCATGTGGCCAGTATGAACATTTTAGGGGTGGACAGTTTTTGGTACCTCTACATCTCTAACTTTAAAAATTCATAAGTAATTCAATAATAGTCTGAAAAATATGGTTCAAGTTGGATTGGGCTTGTACAAACTTTGTACATATTTCTGAATCATTTTGATAGCCACTCCAGAAACAAAACTTGCTGAATTTGAAATTCGGATGGGAATTGGGTCCGCTACCTTAGTAGGAGATTTTCATGCTATGATATATGCCTAAATATACCTTTCAAATGAGTTTATTACGAATTGAATGTTAGCGCAGAGAATGTTTTCAAATATTTTAGATGTTGACAAAAAGAACCCCCCAAAGAGAAATGAGAATGGACGAGTATGGACACCGGCAGGAGTAGACCTCTTCCGCCTTCTCAATGAGCAAGTCAAAGTTGTTCAAGCTACAAGCAGTGACATTATGCTCTTTCATGTTGTGATTGCCATTAATCAAGTTTGTTCTTCACTTCTTTCCGTGTCTTGTGCACACCAACCATTACTTATGCATCTTTTTTCAGGTTTGTATTACACGATTTATTAAGGTTCTAGGGGCATGTGATTAAATTACTTAAAACGTTGAGAATTTACCTTCAAAGTGAGTGTTGTTGACCATTTGCAGCTAATGCAAGACTTTCAAAAAGGGGAGAAGGAGCGGTTGGAAGAACCTCCTCTAATGATTGGTTTAGAGATGTTATGTGCCATGGTAACCTTATCAATCATTCCCCATGCTTTAAGAGATTGAATTCTTCTAAAGATTTAACATCTTATTGTCAAGAATCAATAATGATTGACTATGATTTTCTGAGTTTTGAAGTCAATGGATTGTAGGTGAACAACAACATCAAGTGTCATGAAATGACCAACGACATGAGCACATCTATCCTTGAAGACCTTCCTCTCTCTTACGTAGAACAGGTACATAGCTTCAAATGTAGTTGTTTGTGTGTCCTAATAATGCCATTTAATATTCAGTGAACATTAACAAGTCAGCTTTCTTTTTGCTTCGTGTTCAAAATGAAATGAATGTAGAGTCTATTTGGACTCATTAAATTTCTAGCAAATTTAGAAGGGTTTGATTGGCGCCTTTTATCATAGTAAAGGGTTATAAAAGCTTTCACATTTTCCAGTATTATTTAATCAAGGCGATCATTTGCATATTCTACCCCTAGTTTGATAACCAATTAACTACTAAAACTCTTTGTGGTGATGATTTTAGGTCAATTTTGACGACGCTTCCCAAGGATTCCTTGCAATTTCTAAGGTAGATAACAAGTTTTCCATTTGTTAAATCAAGATGTGAGCGTTTCTAAATAGCAAGTGAAGGGCGGATTGAGATTGTGGTTGATGGCAGTGTGGAGTCCAAAACAGTGTAAAAGCTATCTTTGAAGACCCAGGTGTCAAAGAACTACTTGCTAAATTGTACCAAAAAGGTGGGCATTCGTACTATTTTGTCTTTATGATGGAAACCCATATTATCGGACTTCATTTCACTTGTTTAAAAAAAAACTTCTACATAATTATTACCTTACTTCAATTGTCCTTGTGCATTACAATGAAATGGATACTCTAATTTACAATTGAATATGTATGCGGGATGGCTTTTGTCGTGTGTCAAACTAGATTGGTTTGATTGCATGGTGACAGAGTATCTGATACCTACATTTGAGGATTATTTTGAGGATATTGAATCGTAAGTTTTATTCAATTTAGAATGAAATCATGATGAAAACATATACTTGTAGGTGCAAATTCTTTGAGAAGAAAGATCATTCATACTTGTGTTTATATGATGCCGCTTAGCGAGTTGATATTGATTGTAAATGTAGATACTTGGAAGAGACGTACTTCTACAAATTTGTTGAGTTTTGTATTGAAGAAACGGTTGTGATATACATAGACCGACTTCTCCTACAGGTTACACTGAATACTAAAGTGTAATTGGGATTTTAAAAATACTTAAATTCCATATGTTTCCTTTAATTCCCATAACAAAAATGGAAGTTTTTGTTGTGACATTGTTTATTAAAGATCCTTGGTGTGAAGTATAAAATTTAATTTTTTTGCTTAATTTTGATAATGCAATGCCTTTAGAGAAACTATATGAAGGAAGAGACTCTAGAAAGGATGAAACGAGACAAAGAGATGTTGAGTATATTTTTTAGAGAAATTATCAGTTCTTCTGTGAGATTCATATATATATTAGACCTTGATGATTTCAAATATATGTGTTTAAATTCTTTAATTATTATTTTTCATTCAAGCATTGTTAATTAGTTAAATTTGTATCATTCTAAAAATTGTAAAAATTGCTGAAAGAAATGGGAAATATTTTTTCTAGCATATCATCATTATTATTGCTATATTAATTCATTTAATGTGATTGGATGATAGTTACACTTATGTGTGTAATTGATGGTGGAAATTTAAAAAACAGAAAGTTGAAAAAAGGTTGCAACCACTAAGTGATATATGGGAGTTAGCTTCTTCAGAGAGTGTTGATGCCTACACTTTGGCTTATACTAATCTATTACAAAACCATCCTGATTGCCCAGTGAGTTTAAATTTCATTTAGTGAACATTCAACATTGCAACTAATCAAAATAACTAAATATGAAATGGGAATATCATTTGGTTCTACCTAATTTCTATAGTTTTCATATTATCATTATAAAACATATATTTAAAATATTTTATAGTTGAAATTGACATTGTAATGGAATTACAGCCTGAAGTTGTTGAAAAATTAGTTGCTATGCGGGTAGGCATTCCATGGAAAGATGCAAGGGAGGTATATCTTACCATACTTGAATTAAATCCTAATACTAAAAAAAAAAAATTAACGCAAATTTACTTATTTCCTTGTATATCATTTTATGTTATTTTTGTTATGTTTTCCTCTCATCAATTTAAATTCCAACACAACTCACATGATACTATTGCATGATACTACTATTGCATGAGTTGTTGCTATAGTCACAATTATTCAGTCGGTATTAAATTTATCATTTTTAGTTATTTATCCAATATTGTCACAAATCCAAAAAGTCCAAATCTTATGACACCATTTCTATGTATTTCATTTCCTTAAAAACTTTTAAAAACACCACCTTTAGTTCCAAAGTCTTAGAAATCATCATGTGAATATAAAGTACAAAAATATAAAAATGCTTGAGAAATATTACAACGAATACCTTTTACATGTATTTAATCTAAATTTAAAGTGCAGATTGTAGCTCAATGCAAAGAATTGTATGCTACTTCACTTCATGATGGAAATCCACCAAAACCTGGCCGAGTGTTTAGTAAATTGACACTTCCTTTAAAAAACAAGCAAACAAAAAAGTGAAAATTTTCATTTTTCCACAAATTGTTTATTTATGTAATTATTACTATCAACAAAATTAAATGATTGGGTTTTTTTATGACTTTGATATTTAAATATATTATTGTATAATATTTTATATGAATAAAGTAGATTATTACAAATGAGCTATCACATCATTGTTCAATATTTACATAATTATCTAAGGAGTTGTATTACACAATCATGCAAGAGCGTCAATATTTACCATGCATTTAAATTATATATGATCCACAATATATCACGTTATAAATCCTACATATATTGAAAACTCTTTTACATCACACCTTTAGTAACCAAAATACATGTGGAAGTGTCCTATCACGTGTATACTTAACCCTTAAAGGTCCAAAGAGCCCTTTCCGATCAGTGTTATATACCAATGTTTCATTGTATTTGGCATGGTTCCATACCTCCTATGGGTTTAAGATCAAAAGTGAAGTTAAAATTCATGTCGACATGATTTTAATGAGCTATTGGAGTCTGAATTTGGAACTTTATATTTACAACAAATGTCAAATATAAGCCAACGTATATACTATCCCCATCAACCCTTTAAGGGTTAAGAGAAAAACTAGAATAGTAGCGAGAATAGTAGAATGTGATATCAAAGTGATAGTAATGTATTTAAAGTGTAACATGTTGGCTTCAATAATATAGTGGAAAGCATGTTTTATGCCTTCAAGAATGCAAAATGATTAGTATAATTCTCTCGCCGAGGCTTTTGGCCCTCGGTTCACTATAATGTTTCTTTTCTTTCAACGGAATAAAACATCCCGTTGTATCAAAAAAAAATTAAAAATAGTATAATACCAAAAATAATCGAGGCACATTTGAAGGTGCATTTTTCCTGTAATCATTGTAGGTTCAAATTGAAAAGAATATTTCAATCACATGAAACTTGGAACTATTTGGGAAATTTTTTAAACAAACACAAATGTGACTTTACAAGGAATGTCATTAGTTGAAGAGTATGTCCAAATGAAATTTGAATTCTTCTCATAAATTATTCTTATAGGTATTGACCTCAAAAATCCTAGGGATCTTGAACAAAACCAAAATATGTTGTATAATATGAGTTCTACAAAACATTTGAATTTTTGATGAAAAATTCAATATATTATTTTAGCATATGAATTTCTTTATGATTTGCTGCAATTCTTCCTTAGGGGTGGTTTACACTATGGACGAAGAGCCATGACCATGGAATTCTAAAATCTGTGATTGGCCCAAAAAGAGCTCTTGGTCCCATTTGGCTTTACACTACCTTGAAAAAAGGAGAATGACCACTAACTTTGAGGTCCCCAAAAATGCTAAAATTTCTCAAATGGATAATGTTTTCATGGTCTCCTTGATTATAGTTGAGTCGAAGCAAATGCCTCGACTCAACTATAATCTAGGAGACCATGGGGCTCAAAAATCATTGATTGGCTAGTGTTCAATTATTTAAAGAGAAAGGAGGAAAAAGGGGAGGATAAAAGAGAGAATGATGAGCTTAAACTTGTCCCGGTCTAAATCCACTTTACACTACAAAGAGTGACCTAGTCATTTAAAATTTCATTTTTGATTTTTCATGGTCATGGCTCTTGGTCCATAGTGTAAACCGCCCCTTATATTGATTTGGGAAAAAAAAGTCAAAATTTTGATCATGAAAACATCAGTAATATTTTCTAATAGTAAAACTTGAACTATAACGTTACTCACTAAGTGTTTTTAATAATACACATAATCAAAATTTTATTAATTACAATTAAAAAATTGTCACAAGAAAAAGTTGCCTAAAGATGAAAATAAACAACAAAAAGGTTTTATAGATAATTAAAGATTAAAAAGTCATTTCAAAAATATTATATTTAATCCATAGCCATTAAAAGTGCTTAGAGGTGGTTGGAGGGTAGTTCAAAGAATAATATAAATCTTCAAGTCTTGGGCAGCCTTTGCCCCATGAACAAAATTGAGATAGGCTCTCAAAATAATTAGATAAAAACTTCGGCCTCTTTCAAGGCCGGCATGAATAAAGTGTTATTAATGTTAATGACCCGGTGCCCACCAGACAAAGGGCCATTGGAACTAGGCTCTCTACATCTCATTATCCCTTCTTTTCCTTGCACAAACATGTCAATCTCCTTCTTTACAAGTTAAGCAACTCAATTCATGTTTGAGCGAGACCCAATGGAATCTGTATTTACCGTAGGCTCCTCTATGCTACGTATTTTCCATTTTAAAAATAGTCAACATAAGTTTTTGCTTTATTCCCTTGAAACTAAGCCGATGGTCTTGCTTTGACGTTTAAGGGTTTCAAGACATATTAAGCTCCATGGACTTACTTTATTTTTTAGGAAATCTTAGCCATAACTTATATTCATTTGAACTAAATGGAGTTTCTCAAATGCCAAAACAAACATATTTAAAGCATTTATACTTCTTTAGAATTGAACCAAAATGAAATTTAAAAAACAAGTCATACTTAACATGGAATTTAACCCTAAAAGCCCGAGGGGTACTGAACTTCAGGAATTTCAGACCCCACTGATTCTGCAAGATTTCAAAGCGTTTATCGTTAAACACTAATTCCGCACGTCATACGTGCATTTAGAAGTGTTGTTATCGTACGGAAGTGACATGCATTACTAAGATGTCGATGCAGTGTCTTTTCAATGATTATGACAAAAGTGTTGTTTCCGCACGAAAGTCGTGCTTGACAGAATCCGTGCGTTAATCGTGTATCTACATTACATGGCTAATAAGACACGGATAATATGCGGTTTTAGTTAATGCGGATTCAGTATCGTATACGTATCATATTAATGCCTTTTACTATATTCATGCAATTTCAGTATCTATTATAATGCAAATTATTTTCGTACGACATTCGTGTACAATATTTTAATATATATTTTGGAATCTTTTGGAATCTTTCAAAATATTTTATATTATTTTGGAATATATTGGAATATTTCAAGAATCTTCTTTAAATTATACTTACGGTTTAATTTCCCAAAACATTTTTAGATCTACATTTATAGAGTTTAGAAGCAATACACATTAAAATTTCAAAGAAATAACATTTTATATTTTTAGAATTCAAATTTGGTATTATTAGTTATCATTGTACTTTTCATCATAGGAGCAAAAAAGAAATAGCTCACAACCACCACGATTTTGGCAAAAAATTAAAAATTAAAAATATTATGAAAAAAATCCTAGATATAGAAAAGTCCTCCATAATCTAGTGCAAAAAAAAATTTGGAAAAAAAGTTTTTTTCACATAGTTAAAAACATTCAAAGTCCGCTGAAAAAAAGAAAACAGCTCACAGCCATGATCTGCCATCACGATTTTGGCAAAAAATTCAAAAATTCAAAAAATTATGAAAAAATTCCTATATATAGAAAAAGTCCTGCATAATCTAGTGCAAAAAAAATTTGGAAAAAAAGTTTTTTTCACATAGTTAAAAACATTCAAAGTCCGCTGGAAAAAAGAAAAACAACTCAGCCATGATCTGCCATCACGATTTTGGCAAAAAATTCAAAAATTCAAAAAACTATGAAAAAATTCCTATATATAGAAAAAGTCCTGCATAATCTAGTGCAAAAAAAATTTGGAAAAAAAGTTTTTTTCACATAGTTAAAAACATTCAAAGTCCGCTGGAAAAAAGAAAAACAACTCACAGCCATGATCTGCCATCACGATTTTGGCAAAAAATTCAAAAATTCAAAAAATTATGAAAAAAATCCTATATATAAAAAAAGTCCTGCATAATCTAGTGCAAAAAAAAATTGAAAAAAAAATTATATACACATGGCAAAAAATTGCCAATGGTTTCAATCTTTTATAATTACCAAAAAAGTTCCATTCTATGCATCAAGGGTTTGTGGTGCTTTGGTGGTTTGGAGCTTGGTTGATAATTGGGAGGTTGTGAGTTCGAATCCCACCGCCGGCAGTAGAGCTTGGGAAGCCATGGTGGTCCCCACTGTGGGTTCGGGCGATTTCCGTATAGTTAAAGAAGGTAGTAAGAAAAATATTTTATTAATATTTTATTTAATATTTTTTAATAATATTATTTTGATCAAATTTAGATATAGAAAGAAAATAAAATCTAGATATAGAAAAGATGATGTCGCACGAAAAACGCACTGAATCAGTGTAGTTTTAAAGACGATTAAAACACGACATTTGACGACTATAAAGAGTGCTGAATTCATACGTTTTCAATAGATGTATCAATCGTGTCGAATCAGTACTATATCCGCTTGTACGAACATCGTGTCATATCAGTGTAGTTGCGATGAATGACGCAACGATGCGGAATCAGTGCGAAAACTATACGAACCCTTGAAATATCGGAAATCGCACTGAAATCGTGCGGAATCAATGAAGTCCAAAACTCCTGATGAACAAAACATAGATGTGTTATAATATGTGCTTTCCATGTGCTTGATGAAGTTTGGTTCAATAAACAAAATGTAGGGCATCATCTCTAAAAATGATTCGTACTGTCAAACTTCCAAAAAAACTTTAGATATTCTTTTAATGAATTTAATAGCATTAACCTTTGAAAATTTGTATAAATTATAATTTTTGCTTTTACAGTTTAAAATTGAGTATGATTGGTTAAATTGGTTTATCTATGTAAAATTCAAAAAAACAAAAGAAATAATGGAAGGAACATCATTACCTTCTCCAAATAGCAAATTTTGTAACACTAAGACAATGTTGAGGTGATTCACTTTGAAAAATTCTCCCGGATGGAGTTTAACTCGGATTGTTATAATTCAAATTGCATTAGAAAGTAAACTTGATGTAGTATTTTAAAATGTTTTTTATTTTTCAAAAAAATAATTTATTAAATTCAGGACAACCCATTAGATTTGGGCAGCAACTCGGGGGGTCATTGTGTTAAAAAGTTAAGAATATAGGTGCAAACAACGACTATTTTATAAGGGGGTATTACTTTTTTCTTTAATTACTTTTTTCACATGCTATCATTATGTAATTTTCTACTTTGGATTAATAGAAAAGGGGCTTGCATTACTTATAATTCCAAACTACCTATTATTCCATACCCTATACTACTTTAAAGATGTCCGTGCCATTTTTGATACCCTATATTACTCTAAGTCCGTTTATAATTTTTTGTTCCCATGTTTTTAAAATACCCTATCATTTGTTCGCACGTATATTGCTACTCCAACTTATCACTAACCCCCCCCCCCCCCCCCCCGAGGGCAGCGACCAAAAAATGGTCGTTTGAGCGTTTAGGGGTTAACCCTTAAACGTCAAAGCAAGCCCCATCAGCTCGGAATAAAGGAATAATTGGAGAAAAAAGTAGATTTTCTCAACCAAATCAAGCGAGACTTGTTGCGTTGGAAAGCTACTGAAAAAGCGATCTAGATTCCAAATTTTGGCCTCATTTGAGAAATTGTGGAATCGTTGGTAAACAATCAAAGTTATCAAATTGAACAAGTTTTGAGGTTGGGGCAACTGAAGTTCAGCAGTGCCGCAGTGCTACGGTGCTACAGTGCTAGCTAGCAGTGCACTGCAGAGCCGTTTTTGCAACAAAATAAATAAATAAATAAAAATAGATTCTTTCCAGGCTGCCTTGTCTAGGCTTTTTTGACGTTTAACCCCTAACCGCCCAACCATGCATATTTGGCTTGATGTACAGATTTCATCCGTAGTTGCTCATCTGTCATGCACTTTTTGTAGTGTGATTTTTTTACTGATTTTTTTATGGGAAGTTAGCTTCATGTATGTGTGATCTGATCGAAAAGGAAACAATTTCTGAAAAAATTATGCCTCATTTTGTGTTGCAGTGTTTCACCCAAAATTTTGAAGATTTTGGTCTAAAAGTGCTCTTGAAAAAATAAAGTCATAAAATAAAGCATCCAAAAAATCTCCAAAAATCACTACACCTAGAGTACTACATTATAACCCATCACAACAAATTCCATCCACATATTGTCAATACCTTATTCGTAATTGAATTACAAAATGTTTTTTTATTTTATGTTTCAAAATTTATAAAAAAAAATTAGTGATAGCAATCATAAATCTAACCGTATAGATAGAATCTAAAAATAAAAATGTATAACTTTTATTCATACATCAAGTTCTAAATATTCATATTAATTGCATTTTATAATGCATCTTTGCAAAACTGCCTAAACTGGACATAGTTGAGGATGCTTAGGGGTTAAGGGTTAAGGTAAATAAAGGTTATGCTTCAATGGTATAAAATCTTCAAATAAAATCTACTCTCAAATTCCAACTGTCAAAAGATGTATCATAACTTAATCTACTAATTTAATATCAAAATTTATATTTAAAGTATAAAAATTATATTTGAGGTATATTTATGTTATGTTTCGACGGTGTAAAATCTTCTTGACGATGTAAAATCTTCAAATGAAATTTTATTCTCCAATTTCAAACTATCAAAAAATGTATTATAATTTAGATTTAACATTTAATAAAAACACCAACTCCAACAAAGCTAAAAAATAACTTTATTTTTTGAGCCTTAAAAAAACCACCCAAAAATGGATGGTTAGACATTTACAATAAGGGTTAAGTTTATTCAAGAGCAATGCTATTCTACCAAGAACACCCAATTCCCTAATTTTGCACTTGGCCAAGTGCACTCATTTCATGAGCAAACTTGGCTTTAAAAAAAATTGTTTGAAAAAATCTGTAAAAACATGGATTTTTGTCTTTCTACAATCTCTTCATTGTAAAGAAATAATTATTTACTTTAATTTTTATCCTTATCTTTATCTTTAATCTTTATCTTTATCTTTTCTTTTCTTTTATCTTGTTTTTTTTCCTTGTCTTCTTCCTTGTCTTCATTCTTGTCTTCATCTTGTCTTCTTTCTTGTCTTCCTCTTGTCTTCCTTCTACTTTTTCTTCTAGTCTTCCACTTGTCTTCCTTTTTTTCCTTCACCTTGCCATTTTTGGAGTTTAAACGATATTTTTTTTTAAATAAAAACAAAAATCAGGGAGTAGGCTGAATCCAATACAAGCCCGGAAGAAGAAAAAAAAAAAAAAAAAAAAAAAAACTTTTTTTTTTTTTTCGATTTTTTTTTCTTCCGGGCATGTATTGGATTCAGCCTGCTCACTGATTTTTTTTATATTTTTTAAATTATCGTTTAAACTCCAAAAATGGCAAGGTGAAGGAAAAAAAAGACAAGTGAAAGACTAGAAGAAAAACAAGAAGGAAGACAAGAGAAAGACAAGAAAGAACACAAGAAAAAAAACCAAGATAAAAGAAAAGGTAAGATAAGATAAAGATAAAGATAAAAGATAAGATAAAGATAAGGATGGGAAATAAATTAAATAATTGTTTCTTTACATCGTAAGAGATTGTAGAAAGACAAAAATCCCTGTTTTTAAGAGATTTTTTCAAACAATTTTTTTAATGCGCTTGGGGGCCAAGTGCATGATTATATGGCCAAGTGCAAAATTAGCGAATTTGGTGTTCAAGTGCATCCCCAAAATGGTACCTTACACTAAATGACCACAATTAAAATGTGGGCTACCTTACACGTCTTCATTTGCATGAAGTTATTTAACTCCTAAAGGACCAATCAACCCAATTATGCTTGATTTTTGGTCAAAGGCCCCAAAAATCAAGTGTCTTAGCTTTATTGTAGTTGGTGTTTTCATTAGATGTTTAAGTTAAGTTATGATACATCTTTTGACCGTTGGGATTGGAGAATAAACTTCATTTGATGCTTTTCCATCGTTGAGAACTTTGAATTTTGAGTGTCCAAAATACAAAGGGCTTTCTAAAGATGCTTCAATCATAAGTCTCTTTTAATTTCTTCACCTACAATTTTTTACTCCATGTAAACATAACTTTTATCTACCTTAAATATATTTTTCGATATTAAATTTGACAAAAACATATTTATTTTGGATTTTTACCTTGTTTACATCATAAATTTTGTAAATATTCAAAATATCTTCCAATCATGTTGAAAATTTTGTCATACCTTCATAATGTCGATGATTATCTATGAAAAATTATAAATCATTCAATGTGATATTTAGAGTATGCAAATTATAGTACTTTGACTTTTGCAAAAGAGGTGAGGACCTGTAAGGGTTAAAGGAATGTTTTATTATTATTCAATAATAATGAGGGCTAATTGAGCATAGAAAATGGAGTTTGACCAAGGAGTATGGTTTTTATACACCCCTGTCACTTGATGAGCAAGTTATCCTTGTCATTCCATGCATTTGTGGTGTGACTGACCCACCTCCAACTGAAGGAAAGGAAGAAAATAAAAAATAAAAAATAAAAACATTAAAAATCCCATTATTTTTCAATCAGATTGCATTGGAGACTGAGTCCAATATCTAAGCAATCTAATCTGACAACATACCGGTAGTATGCACCGACTTTACATCCCCCTCGACGTTAAGTTACTGCAAGTACTATTCATCATGACTCCATTTTCTGAAATTTTCATTTTGTGCACCCTAGGGTTTTTTTTGGGTAATTGTTTTTGTAAAATAGTCTAGGATGATATTGACAGGAACATGCACCGAATTGGTGGTAGAATTTTACCTCTTGCATTAACGTCAAGGGGGAAATTTGGAGTCAGGGGTAGTATGGTCCATTTTGTCACTTATTCAGTACAATCCTCCAATTCTAAAACACAATTTTGTCATCTTGGACCCCATTTTTTGAAACTTTTATTTTGAATATCCCATGGGGTTTTTTTTCAATTTGTTATTGCAAATTTAGGGCACATTGTCTGTAATTTGGGGCAAATATTTGGAAAGGTCTCTTTCCAAATTAGGGACACTCCCAAGAATTTTAAACCATTGGGAGTGGGGGGCTGGTAAGGTTTTGTCCTCTTCTATTAATGTTTGTGGGTGGATTTAGAGTCGGGGAGTACTTGCAAAAAAAAGACTTTTGTCAATTACACAAACACAACCACCATTTTTTACTATCAAGCATAGTTAATATTATTATACCATAGTCCGTCGTTAAAATTACCAAAAAATAATTATAAGAAGAAAAACCCAAATCTTTATGAAATTATTTCTTGAAGAAAATCTATTTCGTACGGTGAAAAAGAGAATTTTGAGGATTAGTCAATGAATTTGGTATTTGTTGAAAAGGAATTCTTCAAAAAAAGACTAATTGGCATGAGATGCCAATCTTAACATCCGGGTACAATACTTGTCAAAAAATATCATATTTTCTTGTTGGGAATTGAAAGAAGATTTGCACATGTGCACCAAAAAGAGTCATTTGGATACTAGATTCAAAAGATACAAAGGTTCAAAGTGTTTTTCACTGAATATTTTAAAACTAAGGCTTTGTTGCTCTTCACACTACCAATGACAAATGATATATCATGATACATTGGAAAGTCAAAAACCGTGAAATTGTTATAATAATTACCTTGATAATAAACAAAGTTGTATAATATTGGCACTAACAAGTACACTTAGGTCCAATTTACTTACAAATTCCCCTTTGTATGAAAAAATTCAAAAACTTTGAACAATGCATGTGTAACTCAAAAAATGATCCGATTTGGAAACTATAAAGTGCATTGCAATCACATCGGAGTGTACGACAATATCATTACAATTTACGCATGTAGTAGTGAAAATTATAAAACAAATTACGAACATTATGTACACTATGTCCCATTGAGTGCTCTCACCCTATGCTTCATTTTAAGTGTTCATTCTTGAATATTTGAAATGAGCTTTTGAAATTGTTCTTGAGATACTTGAGCCCATACTTGTTGAATGATTTGTATTATTTCCTCATCATTGGTCACTTTTCCCTTGAGGGCAAAAGACTATTTGGATTATTATTTTTTAAATTGTGTACTTACGATTTAATGACAACACTTCAAAACAAAACTACCAAAAACATTGAGCAACATGATTGAAATTTGGCAAGAACAAGAATATTCCAGTTTCCATTGACCCTTATCTAAAATCAAGTGAGAAAACCAGCACTGGTCCATAAAAGTAAAACCACTTTCCTTTTTCTTCTTTTTTTTAACTAGAGGATGAAAGCCCATTGAATTAAAAACAACCACTTTTGGATTTTTGGGCATTAAATGGGATAAAATCAATGCAAAATGTCATTTCAATGAGTACGATACACTCAAAACTCTTTTATATCACCCCTTCAGTACCTAATACACATGAGTTCACAACTTGACATGTGGAAACTGTCCAATCACACGCATACGTAATAACAATTTACTGTAATAATGTGACATGGGAGTGAGATATGTAATAATGTGACATGGGAAACACTAAATTAAGAATTTTTGCACTTGGCCAAGTGCATTGTCCGATGGCCACGATGGAGCAAAATTTGCACTATTTTGAAATTTTACCCCTCTAAAATTTCATATATTCTTGTTTTTTAAATAGCAACAACACATCCATTCATATCAAATTTTTCATGAATTAAAAGAAAACTAAACATCACGTGCAATATTTTTTTATTACTATTTGATGTAAAACCAAAACAAATCGCTTCTTTTCATATAAAAATGAAGGCACACACTATAAAGTAAATAATATTTGCACTATTTTACTACATCTAAAGGTTCTCCCTTGAATACATTCTCAATCTATACTATTGCTCCATTACAACGTACTCATATGTATAATTATCTTCTTCTCCCAAATGACGATGCTTCACTCCTTCAAGGTCATGATACAATCCATCAACTCGAAGCATCACAGAATGATCTGTCAATGTCAATTGAACAAATATAAGTCAAGTTTGGACTTTTTAACTAAACAACTACATTTAGCAAATTACATTTATAATTTAAAAAACCCCAAGATGAAATTTCAAAGCTAGTAATCCTTAGAAACCGTAACATTATGAATTGCTTTCAAATCCCAAAAATTGGCAGCAAATTCGTGTATGCATTGCAAAATATACTAAATTTAGTATCTTTTGATTATAAATCTCGAAACCCAACATAAAATTTGGGTGCCCTAACCTCTAAGGGCCCTATCGTGGTCTTTGTCTTTTGAATTGCAGAAATGTAAATCAAATTTGAACATGTATGACAAAATTTGCTAAATTTAGCACTTTTGATTATAAATCTTGGAACCCAACATGATATTTAGGTGTCTCTAACCTTTAGGGATCCTTACCTGGTATTTGTTTTATGAATTAGAGAAATTTATGTGAAATTTAAGTTTCTAGGACTAAATATGCTAAATTTAACAGATAATGCCCATATGTTTTACTCAGTTTTGATGTTCAAAATGCGATTGTATATAACTACGTGTAATTAAAAGTAGGATCAAATGATTTGAGGTGAAAAAAACATATGAATGAGACGTTTTTGAAAATAAATGAATTTCTGAATACTTATCTCCATTTGTTATTCGTCAAGATGTTCGCTTCAATTCATCATGCCTACAAAGAATTATTAAAAAACAAGGTTAGAATCATCGTAGATATCTATTTTGAATTTTTTTGGCAAAAAAAGAATCACCTATACATCCTAAAATGCCTATATATTGAGTTTTACAACCCTAACTAGTGTCATTTGCAAAATAAAAGTAGTAGTGAGAGCATTACCTTTGAGAGATAAAATGTGAAATGTAGACTATGAGGTTGGACCTTAAATACTTGGAGCACTTGAAATAGACTTTTAAAAAAGCCGTTTCATACTTGGGCGCACCCTTTCAAAGGGCGCGCTTGCCAACCCCGCGGAGTTCCGCGGGGTCGACAAGGGCCTGGCCGGCCATGCAGCCTGCCCTGTCCCGCCGTAGCGGCGAGCAGGCCGCTGCTGCAGCTACAGACTCCCCAGGGCAATTAAGGCTGTTGTAGCTGCAAGCACTTCGTCGGCAATTAGGGTTGCGAGTGATCTGGGACAAAAAAGTGCACAGGGTGCTGTTTGTGGTGGATTCCGGCAGCAAGACGCGGTTCGAGGATACGTAGCCAGCAGTGGACAAGGTGATGAGGCACCCGGATCTGCAAGGGGCGCCGGTGCTGGTGTTATCCACAAGCAGGAACTGCCGAAGTCTGTGAATACGGAGGAGCTGTTGCGATACCTAGCGCTGAAGGAACAGAAGAGCATCCTGTCAAAGGTGCAGGGCATATATATCGGCGCACGAGGGGTCGGGGATCCAGGAGAAAGTGTTGTGGCCCGTGGAGCCCATGCGGTTTTAGGGTCGCACGGAGCAGCTCATGTGCCATGCCGAAGCGGCTGTGTCATTGTGATAAATTGCCATGTTCATGGCATGAATTGCTTCCACTTGAGCTTATGTATGGCATGGAAATATTCCGCCTTATTGAGGTATTAGAATGTTGACGTTTGTGCAGCTCAGTCTTTGAGCGTGAAGATCAACTGCCACGAACCGCCACACATCGCAGTCCAGTTTGCTGGCCGAGACGAGCCTGATGTTTAGTTGTGGGGATGCCAATTGGTAATTCCATCTTCACAGTAAAAATTGCATTGTGGGCACTTCTAGTATTCCCATACGAATTGAATGTCACGCACCTGCAGCATGTGGCGTACACATTAGTTAATATCGGTGCGGCTTGTAGTGATCGTGGAAGTTGGGCAGGTGCAGGATTGAGATGATCTCTCCTATTCTTTATGGTTAGGACCAGCTGAATCTCTTGTATGCATCCTATGACCAGAGTCTGGCATCAACTGAAGATTTGTGAACTGCATCTCGGAATGTGTATGTTTCTCGACCAGTAGAATCTGCTTGATACTTTTCCATGCAGCTTGAAATTGTTCAGAAAGTCAGTGCGCCTATGTATTTGGCTAACAACATATGTAGGGTATATGGAAGAAATCTTATTTCTAGGCTGAGATAAACAGTAGTATGAGTCTGCTTACTTGTTGTATCTGCTCTTTCAAGATTTGTGAAATCTTTCCTACCCATGGAAAGTTGAGCTCTGAAAAAACCAGTTGTAGCCTTTTGGAGAAGTTTAATTTGCTTTCCAATGTGGTTATTTGTTGCTCAGAATATGCTTCTTTAAGCTAGCGAGGCTGGTGTCTCACGTTTCTACTTGTTGCTGTACTATACTGTACAGTAGCCCCTCAAATGATACATAAATTTGTACTTTCACAGAATAACCTGAAACTTTGAAAAGCTGCCAGTGCTTGCAGAATGCATGAACGATCATTTTTCCTTCCAAATGGAAAAAACTCCAATTAGATTTCAATTGACAAATTTTGGGACATTTTAGGATGAAACGCTAAAGAAATTTTAAAAATTCACTTGCTAATTGAGTACCATATTACCATAGCACGTTCGCCAAAAATTAATTCAAAAAACTAAAAACGTAAAAAACCAAAAATTATAAAGACAAAGGACGAAAATAGAACAAATTATTTTAAGATATATTTCGTTGTTTCTAATGCCATTTTGGACCATTTTTGAATCATTTTTCTTTCTCAGGAACAAAATCAAGAAATTCATTTTTTGAGGACCTAATCTTATTTTTCAAAAAATATTAACTATTTGTTTGCAACGTGGCGACTTTGCTATGTTACAGTATCCTGGTGGAAGGATCAGAGAGCACTCCTATGCCAACCCCACTCAGCTGCTCCTTTTTATTTTAATTTTTTTAATTTAATATAATTTTCTTTGGTAGAAAATTGAGATAACTTTGTATCCATTTTTTACTACCCCATAATACATTGTTTTGTAGTAAATTAAGTACCAATGTAACATTTCATGCACGTGTGACCAAATTTGCATGATTGAAGTAAGTTTAAACCTTCAAAATTCCCACTTTCACAGTTTGTCAATTCTTAATCCTAAAACCCATGAGTACCCAAATTATACCCCCTTGCAATTTAAAAAGGTCCAATTTTTGTTTGACGGGCTACAAGTGCATTGTCATACCCCCAAGTGCAAAAATTCCTAATTTGGTGTTGGGAGTGAGATAATAGGGAAGTAGTCGTTGATTTTTCTTTTCAAAGTATTCATGTAACAAAAAAAATGGGAGTGATAAAAAAAGACTACTCAGAATGCTGTCCAGCTCAGCTCAGCATCAAATTGTGGCCACATCAATGAAAAAATCTTCACAGGTTGCCCACTTCCGAAAGGAGAGTTTTGTATCCTATTGTACAAATGACTGTATACTGTACAATGTCCCAATACAGAGAGACTTGGAGCTCACTTCACCTGACTTTCTAACCCTGAGGTCTAGCCAGTTGCTATCGCATTTGAGTCGATTTTTTTCTTCACGTAATTCAAAATCCTGCCAGAGTCGACAGCATTGATAGAATACACGTAGATTGTGTTGTTCCGATTGTCAATGTTGCACGCCTCATAACCTGGAGTAACAACAGAGCATTCTCAATTTCTTTTCATAAAAGCAGAGCATAAAACATCACTACCAGAAAAGAGATGACAAAGATTGAGCACCAACTCTGTATTTAGACACTGTACAGTACAGTATTCGTATACTTTCATTTTGGATCCCTCAGGGGGAGACACTACAGTGACAGAAATCCAAAGAAGGAAAAAGCTGTTTGAGAAGAAGCGTTTGTTGACGTCAATGCATTGTTGACAGATTAGACAATGACGCCTGCTTGAAAATTGATCTGGTCAAGTTGACAAGTCTTGGTGAAAGAAATTAAAGGCAGTGTAGAAAACGTACCCAGTTTTTTGGTCATGTAGGAAACCAAATCCTTCTTGTCTTTTGAATTCAGGTTCTCAACCTTAGCACTGTACACTGTCAACTCAAGCTGCAGAGCGAAAAACAAAAACACATTCAATCTTCCACCACCGACCTCGAAGTCCAGTTTATTCAAAACACATTCAATCGAAGTATAAACAGTACTCAAAAAGATTGAATTAATACCTTATATGACAAATCCACCCTGCCTCCTTCCTGCGGACTGTAAGTCAACATCCCTGGATTCGAACATCCTTTCAAATCAAACCCGAATGTCTGCAATGATCCAAGAGAATCTGATCAGCACATTGTGTGACGAAGAAAGCTGCCATAAACCACAGTGACTAAGCGAAAAATAAAAAACTCATTCATTCTCCCTGTCAATGAAAGATCTCTGCAAGGGAGGGAAAAAACAAAGATGCAAACCATTGATCAGATCCTGTACCTGGTTTAGTGAACACATGGCGACGATCTCCGATCTGCTTCAATCGAAAAAAACTCTTCTCCGGACAGTAGAATTCCCCGAATGCCAGTCAAAAGAACAGAGGATTTCAGCAAAAACTCCGCTCAAACTGTGCTATGGCCTTGGATTCTTCGCTCACTCCTAAATTCAAAAACCTGTCGGCGACAGTAAAATAAAATTCTCCGAATGTAGTAAACCGAAACCAAAGAAGGTGTGGATTCCTCCTCTACGCCTCCAAATTCAAAAACCTCTCGGCGACAGTAATATAACATTCTACGAATGTAGTGAACCGAAACCAAAGAAGGTGATATGGCCTTGGATTCCTCCTCTACGCCTTCAAACTCAAAAACCTCTCGGCGACAGTAAAATCCTCCGAATGTAATGAATCGAAACCAAAGACGATCTGAAAGAAAGGTGCTGTGGACTTGGATTTCTCTGGCTACCGGAGATTCAAATGTTACGTTTCCTCTCTCCACAACCAATTCGGCGAACACAAAAGAGACGTAAAAGCTTCAGAGATCTGAGAGCACAAGAGAGGGAAGACCGAGTGTTGAGAGCAATGTAAGAGCAAAGGGGTCTTTATATATTTGAAAATGTCTGCCAGGGAAACGGCGCGGCTTCGGACAGAAGGCAGACAACAATAACAACAACAATGAAGACAGCATCGAAAACTGTGCGTTGATGACACGCGGAAAGGCAGGCTCAGCTGTTGCCGAGTTTGCCGACGACCGAAAGCAATGCAACCGACTTCAGTCTTTCCCTTAAAAAAAAAAACCCCCTTAAACATTTTCCTTTGGTCGTCGCCGTTACGCGGGAACGGGACGATGACTGCGCCGGTGTGAACGCGGCTGTACAGACAAGGCTATTTCGGACCCCCTTCCCAAGCAGCTTCCTTTTACTTATTACTGTGGTCTGTACCCTTGTCTTTTTATTACTGTGGTCTGTAGATATTTTTATATTGGTAACGTGATTGTCTTTTAGAATGTCTGTACCGATTTCTTGGACTAGTAAGTTACTACGTAAGGAGTATCTTACTACTACTACACTTTGCACATCAATGTTTTTTTTTTTTTTTTTTTGTTTTCGGGTCATTTAACCCCTAATTTCCTCTTAGAATGTCTGTACCGTTTTTTTGGACTAGTAAGTTACTATGTAAGGAGTATCTTACTACTACTACTACACTCTGCACACCACGTTTTGTTTTGTTTTTTTGGTTTTCGCGTCATTTAACTTTAGGTTAGGAAGCTCCCATACAGTGAATGAGGTGGTTTTTATTTATTTGTAAGCTTTGGTGATGGATCCATGTTTTTTCATACATTCTATCTTTTTCTTTCAATATATTGGCCTATCGCGAAGCACTATCTTTTCCATCCAACATCTTGGATTTTTCATCCATTGCATATTGCAAGCAAAGTCTTAGTCTAGCTTGCAGCTGGCACAATGGAGTGCTTTGGTGGCTACATGAGGTGGCATTTTACTTCTATGGTGATACTCCCAATGGATTTTTGTAGGAAATTGGCAAGAAAAAAACCTTGCTTTACACTTTCCACGTGGTGAGATATGGCGAGGGCTGAGTTGTCATTATCTAGTGTCAAAAACATAAGATGGAACAACTGAACGGAGAGATTTTTTTATTTTTGTCTAATTTGACATTTGATTCAATGTTTATTTCGTCGGTGAAACGACCTATATCTTTCTTTTTTCTTTTTTGGTTCTAATTTGACATTTGATTCAATGTTTCTTTCTTTTGTGACTATGGGGCATTCCCTTGTATGCAAGAGCTTCTCGACCTGTAGTCATAATGAAGAGATTTGCAATTGAAACAATATTGTAGCTCCAATGTAGCTTACAAAAACGGTCCACCAAGTATGAACCAATGTCATATTACTAGGTCTTCTTGCTATCTATTGCCTTTGAGCCTTAGTTTGAAGGGACCATTGCAAACTTTGGACAAACGGCCTACATAAAGGTGCTAGGAAGGCAAAGTGACGTAGAACAACCCTATAGCGGTGGGGGAAGGGAATAGTGATGTCAATTTCCATTTTTGTGTTATTGTTT
Source organism: Pohlia nutans (assembly GCA_022496805.1). Taxonomy (NCBI): domain Eukaryota; kingdom Viridiplantae; phylum Streptophyta; class Bryopsida; order Bryales; family Mniaceae; genus Pohlia; species Pohlia nutans. The sequence continues at coordinate 10,920,262 of CM040091.1, read as the reverse complement.
TGTCTCTTGCAACGTGGTCATCATGCTCCCATAGGTGGAGAAGCTCTATACTATTTTTTATAGTATACACTAGTTTTTACTATGCCCTTTACTCCTTTGTATGTCTATACCATTTTCTTGGATTAAAAAGTTACTATGTTAGGAATACCTCACTGCTACATTGTTCACCTTATATAATGTGGATTTAAAACAAATGTGGATCAATTCATTTTAATTTACGTCGAGTCGATGTGTCAACTTTGAAGTGGTTGCCCATTTTCAAGCATTTGTGTTTGAGATAGATTGGATGTAATTTTTCAATGAGTGTAGATCTTCAAAATTCTTTAGTCCACACTACATAAAGTGATCGATGTACTACATTCTTCAAGTTTCTACATGATAAGATTGAAGAAGGTTGAGTTTTCATCGTCCAGTGTAAAAAAAAAAAGGGTTGAAGCATGTGTTGATCCATTTATGTTTATAGTCTACCCTCTATACAATGACACTCTATAATATGATGATATTATTGTTGAAACAATACACATGTAAATAGTCATTTTTGTAACTAATTCATACATGCCACTTTGAAGTTAGGGCTTTCCAAACATTTCATATTGGAAAGGAATGACTTTAACTTCACTTCTTACTCAACCTTTTTTTTATTGGCAAAACATCCTACATGAGAACCATTATAGGACATTCTTTCTAATTTAAAGAAATATAAGTGGTCCTTGTTTTGTCGGTTGTGTTCCAATGGACCTTTGTCCGATGGGCACTAGATTATTGATATTACAAATGGACACTTTATTCACATTGGCCTCGAAAGAGGACTAGAGTTTCTATCTATCTATCTCAAATTCGCCAATAAAATAATTTTTGATTTGATTGGGGTTGTATTCTTATGTTCATTTAATGAAAAGGTGTGCATTTTACTTGTCATTTGAACATAGGAGTTCAACATTGAGAGGGATCTATTTATTATAGTATATGTCATTGTATGACACTTTAGTTTTCAATGTATATGGAAGTCTGTAATTCTTTTCTTGAACTAACTAGTCAATAGGATTTGACAAAAGATTTGGCATAGGATTTGACAAAAGACAGTCAATAGATTCCTTTTTTAGTCTTGACATTTGATTAGAAACCTTGTCATTTGTCTATTTAGTGTACAATAGTGAAATGCTCTAATTTTTTCTACACACTCTTCAAGTAGTCTTATACAAGATCGTATTCATTCAAATATATTATATGAATATATACATATATATACATATATGTATATTGATATATTTATATATTTAGTGAATACACTAGAATTGTCAATTTAAAGGATTTTGTAGAAACATAGTAATTGTGATTCTTTATGACACATGAGACTGAAAAATATTAATGGAACTAGTGAGTTGCCACACATGAAACTGAAAAATATTAAAAAATCTTATTCATTTCTTTAGAATATATTTGTACATTTACATTTATGATTTCTATATCCTATATTGTATATAGAATTCAAAATTTCCTTCTAAATTTAATTACAAATAATCTATTGTCATGTTTTTTAGTACAATTTGTTGAAATGGAATTGGAATGTAACATTTTTAAAATGATGATTTTTTGTACATTTTTCAATGCTTAAATCTATAAATTCATCTTTACAAGGTAATTTTGAACTAAATTCTCAAAAAAAATTGGTAAGATATGACTGCAATTAGTCACTTATAATAAATTCTTAAGTGTGTTGTACATTTCTTTTATCAATATTTATCTTTGTTATTTTTACCTATTGTACTTTCACCTAGTGTATTGTACATCTCTTGTCCATAACATTGAGCAGCCATCTATCTATAAATATCTATCTATGTATGTCATTTTCTCTTAGTATATTGTACACCTCCTTTATGTATATCCATCTCTGTCATTTTCTTTAATGCATTGTACATCCACTTTATCAATATCTATCTCTATCATTTTCACCTATTGTCGTGTACATCTCCTCTGCCCATATTTAGCTGTCATTTTCACCTAGTGTATTGTACACCCCCTTTATCAATATCTATCTTTGTTGCAGTTTTTTTTAAAATATATTTACTAAAAACACCTTGAACCTTCGTATCCCTTGAATATAATATCTAAATGACTCATTTTTTTGGTGTATCCAAATTTTCTTTCAATTCTCAACAAGAAGATACAAAATATTGTTTTCCCACAGGTGAACGTACTGGATTAAAGTAATCTCTAAAATTTACATCTTGATACAACAATTTTCCAAAACAATAACTCGGGGGGGGGGGGGGGGGGGGTGCACTTTTCATTAAAACCTAGAATCACGTGCGTTCGCTGCATACTCTAAAAACCCCCTATATACAAGTTTTTTTTTGTGAAATGAAGTAATACACATACAATTGCAACAACAAATATACAAGTGACAATATGTATACACAAAAAAAAAATCATTCATATATAGTCATTAACATAAGTATACAAATATACTTTTGAACAAAAATTAACTCCTACAATGTGTATAACAAAATATTCTAACTTCCATCAGCAAAGTCGTTGAAAACTTTTTCATCTCCTGGATGTAACTCATAAACATTTGATAACTCACAAGCATTTTATAGCTCATAAGCTCCAACTCTGTCAGAGTTGGGTGAGCCTAAAACCCTAAACACGAAAAAACTGAGAAAATGTTCGACCAAAAGAGAAAACAAAAACCTGCGGCGCCCAACCAAAAGAGCCAGAAAACGAAAGGGAGGCAGAAAGGGTCCTCGTTACTCTGAGCTCGACGAATCCACCCAAAATCCTAATACTGCCTCTTTCCCCGATATTAGCTAGACACCTATAAGGTTGCTAACGAAAATCGTTAATCCTAGTTTCATCCAATATGAAAACTTATGATATGTAGTATAGAAACACTACCATATAAGCACGATTGTTGTATACCTTTTTGAGGCCCTCCATATATGTACGTAACTACAAATTATAACATGTATACCATATGTATACGTGATACGGCAAGGTCCAAATCAAAACCCCTCTTGTGCACTCACGTATACTCGTACATATTTAGTAGAGTGCACCCCCCGAGAACAATAATCACTAAACCAACTTGAATTTGAACTACGATTCAAATTCAAACTAACTAAAATCGGATTTATTTTTGCGCCATAGTTCACTATTATACCTTTTTTTTGTTTTTTTTTGTTATAAAGGAGGGAACTCTTTTCCTAGAGGAAGAAGGTACCATACCCAACTATGAGGGTCCACATCTCATGCCTAATAATTAAATTTTAGAAAATTCCTTGTCAACAAATGTTAAATTCAATGAATATTCTTTCTAATTAAATTTTACCTTAAAAATAGAATTTTCTTTAAAAAACTTTCCTAAAGGTTCAGCCTTTCTCTTTTTATAGTTATTTTTTGCCAAAATCATGATCATTGACTAATGTATGATAATATTAATTGTGCTCAAAAGAAAAAAGTGGTGGTTTTGAATGTGCTCACTTTGCAAAAAAAAGTTATTGAAATTTGTTTGAATTTTTCTTTCACTTGACTAATTGGACCGTTGTGAGTAATTAATAGTATATAAAATCAGAGCTCTGTTTCAAAAGATGTAGTACCAAAAATTCAAAACTATTGTTGCCTTTAACATCCATATATGTCAAAATACAATTCCCATTGGAGATTTCTTTGCAAATTCGAGCTCGCAATGGTCCAAATTATTAAAAGTTAATTATTAACAACTTAACTATTAGCCTTGCATTATTTTAGGGAGTACAAGATGTTAAGTTATAGGGAGAAATAACTTAAAGTAAGGTATTCTTTATCAAGTTTTGATAGTAAGGTCGATGTCCTACTTGTCATAGAAGCATAGGAATTTGACATTAAGAGGATCTAATTCTTTACAGTATATTATGTCATTGATGTACAATTCATTTAAAAGTGTGCAAGTATTTTTTTCTTAGACTAAGAAGTTACTAAGAGTAATTTAATTATTTCTTGAATTAATAAGTTATTAGTGGTATTGAGAAGCTTCATTCTTCTCTTTTTGATGTAAAAATAGATGTGATTTTGATTTTCCCTAAAGAAGTTTTGAGCCTGGTTGCTAGTCCCAATTTAATGGTGTAAAAATGTGTTGTAAATGTTGTAAAAAAGTGAGCTACCTAAGTTTGGGTATGATATCTCTCTAACTGAAAAACTCAAAATCCAAAACACTCTGAAAATGGCTTAGGAACATAAAGGCTAAAATCAACAACTACCAATTCTACATCAAAATGAAATTTACAAATACTTAGGCATGCAAGTGATGCCCTCATTAAAATGGAACACACAACAACATATAACAATAGAAAACTCAAATTACAAAGCAAAAAAACTTTATCACGAGCCACAATGAGACAATAAATAAATAAATTCTAAGCATTGTATTAAAAAACTGGAGAAAAATATAGCTTCCATGCGATCCCATACTCAATATACCAACAATAAAAAAATTAGACAAAATTATCACAGCAAGTTAGCCACAACAAAACAAATATTTAAATTACCTAAAAGCATACCAAACCTGAATACTCAATTACTATACAAAATATTAGGAATCTAGGACTTCTCATTAAAAAATGCAAATCTAAAATGTCTCGGACAACAATTTAGCCAAACACTCAACGATAAAGAAAGATTAGAATAAATATACAAAGGCCTAATGAAATATAATAATGACACTATGATATGATGATATAATTATTGTTTCAAGCAATACACATGTGACAAGTCATTTCTATCACTAATTCATGTTTACCAGCTTGAACGTAGGGCTTCCCAAACATGTCATAATGAAAGAGACAAATGTAATGGGTATAGATGTGTAGGCCTCGTTTGTCCCCTCCTTGTCTATTTCAATAGATAATGCAAAAAGTATGGAGAGATGATAATGTAGAGATTGCATATTTATGGGAATTAACAAACTAATTGATTTGGAATAAACAAATCAAGAAGGTGGCATCGGAACAAGTGTTTAGATATGCCCAAAGTAGGATATTACATACAAAAGGAAAAATGAACATATGTGACTTGTATGAAATAAACGTTAGGTGTATGTAGGATATTATTGTCGAGATTATTGTCACATCTCTTCATTGTTTAGGTCATGCTCTTGGTTTCTATGGTAGGGAATTGACAATTTGTTATTCACAACAAAATACCTTACCCCCAACTAAACAAGTCTTCAAATATGCACATAGTAAGGTATTACATACAACATGAAAATGAGTAAATGTGATTATGAAAAATAAACATTAGGTGTAGGTAGGATATTTATTGTCACATATGTACATAATATTTCAACTTTAGGGTCATACTCCAAGGTTTCTAGGGTACAACTTGTTATCGACAACAAAATTCCCTACTCCAATGTCACCCAATCGTAATAGTAATACTTGCACATGATAAAAGGACAATGATAAATTGAATACTTTGAGCGTCTAACTACAAGATGTTGATATATCCACAATTTCAGTCACACAATTGAACGATTGACAACACAAACAAATTGATATGGCTACTACTATTAATTATTAAAACATTAGATTTGAACCAAACTTTTTTAACATTGTTGCACAACGTGTGAAGCTCTAAAGGGTGTGGAGGAAGTAACGGGAGGGAGGAGGAACAAGGGGATGAGGGAAAGCCTAAATTGAGACAAGTAGTCTGAGGAAAGGAGGGAAGATGAGCAAACAACAATTTAGGGTTGGAATGAAGGCACATGCATGAGTTGGAAGAAGGTGGACAAAGAGAAGTTGTTTGGGCATAGTAAGGTATTTTGGAGGAGGGGTATGCAATTAAAGAGGGTATTTTGGAAGGCATTAAACCAAGCCACCTATGTTCCAACATCTCTTGTCCAAGCCTGTATATAGAGGACCTACATGGCTACCATAAACCCTTGACCCTCCTTAATGCCTACAACCCTCTCTAAATTGGGTAGTTTTTGCAAAGATGCATTATCAAATGTAATTATGAGGGATAACCTAAATTTGATGTATGAATATAAGCTGTAAATTATGAATTTTAGATTCCATCTATATGGTTAAATCTATGATTTTAGTCACCAATATTTTTGTATAAAATTTAAAACTTAAAATTCAAAATTCTTTTGTAATTCAATTACAAATAAAATATTGACAATCTATAGATGCAATTTGTTGGGATGGATAGAAATGTATTACTCTAATTGTAGTGATTTTTGGAGAATTTTTGGTTGCTTAATTTTATGAGTTGACTTTTTCAAGAGCATTTTTGAAACACTTTTGAACTAAGATCTTAGAAAGTTTTGGTGAATTACTACAATATGAAATGAGGCATAAAAATTTCACAAATCATTCCTTTTCTAATTGGTTCTCACATGCATGAAATTAACTTCCCATAAAATCTCCAGTGAAAAATTCAATAGTATATGACGGATGAGAAAACGTGGATGTAATCTATACATCGTTAAAAAAATGGACGCTTAGGCAATTAAAGGTTAAGACAATGTTCCCAAGCATATCATAAATTCAGTTTACTACAATCATGGCCGGGTTTCCCATTTCCCACCGTCTATTAATTAAGCATTTCCAATTATTAACTGTCAAGTATGTTCAACACTAAAGGCCGCTTCACACTATAACCGTCCAAGTCGAGAGGCCGTGGGATTAAGAGTCCAAACTTTGTTGAGAGTCCAAACTTTGTTGAGAGTCCAAATAAATCTACTAAAAATAGGCATAAAATATAGTTTTCATTTTTTATGAAAAGAAAACGACAGCCTCTCGACCACAGTGACGGGTCTTGCAAAATGTAGGACCCAAACTTCCTCTCGAGAGGCCGTCACCTTGGTCAAAAAGTGTTGCCATGTAAGCATTTTGGAGGTCCACGGCCTTTGGACTTTGGCCTCTAGTGTGAAGGGTCAAGAGGCCGAAACCATGGTTTCTTGAAATTTGATTGGTGGAAACCAACGGCCTCTCGACCTTCGGCCATAGTGTGAAGCGGCCCTAAAGCATGTTCAATAAATATACATATTTCAACGTCCAAGTCAAAGCACTCAGTGGTGCAGCGTTTTCAATATTTTTATTGCTTTCTTGACCAGAATTGATCTTCACTTCATCCAACCAGATTTTAAATTTTAAATTTTAATTTTTGAAACAGACAATGCAAATTCAATTGAAAAAAACATACATCAACGTACCATCCAATCAGATTTGAAACCCACTCCAGCGTACCTTTGAGTTGCACAGCTTTTGAGACAGACATCCACTGTTCCCATTGACTCTCAACATACCATTTCGAAGCTCTCATGATTCACCGTATCTCAGTGGAACGAAGGCAAAGGAACATTCTGTTGTGTAACTACTCGTCTAGTATCAACTTCGAAAACATACACTAAACAAAAGGCCAGAAAACTCCATGACGATAAACTACTCACAAGTCTCACAATATTCACAAAAGTCCATCAAGAAAAAAAAACAGTGCTGCAACCTCAACTTACCGTTTTGAACCTTCTCGAACGAATGAAGGTCAAAGAACATTCTGCTTGTATAGCATCAACCTTGAAATCATACATTAAAGTTAGAAACGCCACACCTGGCATAGTTATATAAACTAACTTAACATTCAGCAGCCTTCATGCACTTTGCACATCACCTTGGGACTCCACCTGTCCAATCAGCTACTGATGAAGTCCTGTTGGGTGTGGAATATGCTGCACCATCTACTGTAGAGCCAAGGGAGAGCCACTGCATTACATGATACAATATACACAAATGTTGAGAAAAGTCCATCAAGAGAAAAGAGAGTAAAATACTTGAACACTGCTGCGATCTCGAACCTTCTCGAACTAAGCAGGATTCACCATGTGAAGGTCAAGGAACATTCTTCTTGTCTAGTATCAACCTTGAAATCATACGCTAAAGTCAGAGACTCCACACCTAGCATAGTTATATAAACTAATCACATGATACAATATACACCAACATTGACAAAAGTCCATCATGAGAAAAGGGAGTGAAAATTTTGGAAATCTCGACATTATTTTGAACCTTCTCGAACTAGGATTCACGATATGAAGGTCAAAAGAACATTCTGCTTAACTAGTTTCAAACTTGAAATCATACACAAGTCAGAAACGCCACAGCTGGCATAGTTATATAAACTACTCACATGATACAATATCCACCAACGTTGACAAAAGTCCAAGAGAAAAGATAGTATAAAATTTGAACACTGCTGCGATCTCGACATACCATTTTGAACCTTCTCGAACTAAGTTTCACCGCATGAAGGCGTAGGAACGTTCTGCTTGTATAGCATCAACCTTGAAATCGTACACTAAAGTCAGAAACGCCAAACCTGGCATAGTTATATAAACTAATCACATGATACAACACACACCAAAGTTGACAAAAGTCCATCAAGAGAAAAGGGAGTAAAAAAATTGAACACTGCTGCAACCTCGACATACAATTTTGAACCTTCTCGAACGAGGATTTGCCGTATGAAGGTCAAAAGAACATTCTGCTTTTCTAGTATCAACCTTGAAATCATGATACAACATCCACCAACTGTATAAACTACTCGCATTATATATCAACTATATCAACTATAACAACTATATCAACTACTCGCATGATACAATATCCGCCAGCATTGACAAAAGTTCATCAAGAGAAAAGGGAGTACAGAATTTGAATACTGCTGCAACCTCTGGTTGGTTGTATGAAATTGATAAAAAAATGGAACCGCCAAGCCTCCTTCAATTCACTGTTTGAAGCAAGACCCCGGATCACGAGGTGAGCCTCGACCATACGCATAGGAGCTACCATAAAATACAGGTGCAGCTGCAATTCCACGCATATTCAACAAACACCGGAAGTATTGGAATCTTTTCAACGCCGGAGAGGCTCCTTGGCTAGTGAAATCAAGCGGGCTCCAGAGACGTTCTGTTCAAGAGATCCACAAGAGTGAATAATGCCCTTTCCTGCTTTACATTTTCCGTTTAATAGGTCTCCTCATGTCCTAAACGAAAAGGTCTAAAAAACTGCTATCAAGACGAGATGATCTAGAGCCAGAAACTGGTAAATCTCTGGGTTTTTTTTGAGAAGAAAACTTTGCAGATTTAATCCCTGAGAGCTCCATTCAGTTCCCAAGTAGTTGACCACCCATGTGTCAAAAAGTCATATACTTATTAGATTCTATTCCAACAAGAGAATTTTTAGCTACATCTTGCAAAATCAAAATCTCAGGGACTGTGCAATTGATAATACATGGAACTAAGAGTCTTGAAGGCCAAAGCAATAGGTTATAATCACAACTCGTAAGGTATGTACACCTAAAAGCATCCAAATGAGCATCGAAACATGGTTCTATTTATTGAGCTATCTTAATTTTGGTTGGATCTAGTTGGCTCCAACAAACATTAGGCTCTTTGGACACCTGTGAATAAACTAAAAGGTTTCAAAGTGTGGATTATATGTGTACCCAAATCAACTCTAGAATATCTGTTTAGAATACGTACATTCTGAGCAAGGTTGCATTTAGGTAAGGGTGACAATTAGGTGTAAATACCTGAAGTTGTGGAAGGGGTTTGAAGGCAAAGATCAGAAAGTACCTGCAGCAGCTGCAGCACGGGGCCATATAGTTTGCATGATGTTGGATCCATCCACTGTTTCACCCCACATGCATACTTCCCCTCCAAGCAAAAGGCTTTGCTCATATGGATCTGTTATGTTGGTGAGAGGCTCAGTGTTGTAGAACTTGTCCCAAGGTGCATCCAAGTGGTCCAGGTACCAGGTCGCTTGATCACTCAGGATGCACCTGAAGCCCTTCTTCACAGCTTCTACACAAACCCCACCATTTAACCTGGAATCCAGGTTTGCACTGGACAGCTTAGCATTTGGACATAAAAGCCAACAGAAGCTATCCAACAGATAACAAGGTTTCCAATCAAATTAAGCTTCTTCAGGAACTTTTACCCCTACAGGACCAAGGATTCACAGTTTTAAAATGACAAATTTAATTGATCATATTGTGAAAATATAATTCAGATGGGGCCAAATTTTATATCACCAGAACTAGTGAAGATCATTGCATGTGTTGGTGTTTAAAAATAAATTAAAAAATTGAACAAGAGGAAGTCCAAATAGCACCTACTCAAAACTGTTTAAAAAAACATGGAGCCTAATTTGGGCTTCTTGGTCCATTAGGGGTTAAACATCAGAAAACAAATCTTGATGGAGAACTCTCCTTATAGTCAGAGTGTTCAAACCAGGGCCTCTTTATGTATCATGGAGAGGCCTCCATATGAATTCTATGACCATATGAATTATGGAGAAGATTCTATTTATGATGTTGTCTAAAACTCCTGCAATTATCTAATTTTACTGAAACCCGTGGTTAGAACCTACAAAACATCAAAAGAGAGTCATTTCACGATCAAGATCTAAAGATCTTACCAATTGTGAACAACCGTCTCATTCTTGAGCTTGGAGGGGAAAGTACGGAACGTTTCCTCCCTGTTACCACCCTCATCAACTTAAGTTTAAGAAAGACTCTCCAGCACTTCAACTTCCAAGCATGGGATTATGTTCACATGTAACGACCCGTTTAGATTAAGCAACAAGCTTAAAATTTGAACCAACGTCGTGTGCAACTAGGAGTGAGAAAACAAGCTTAAGATAATAATCCATTGCATTTACGACTGCTAATACCTTTGAGGCAACAAGTATCTAAAGAGGTAGCTTGAAACCTTGTTGCCTCAACTATTTCTAGCACGCCATATAAATGCCACCTCTTTTCATGTTACTTGAACTAGTGTAAAGTCAACATTGAACAAAATGAGGCAGAACAAGTTAAAGGTGATTTTTGCACCAATCAAGGTATAGGATTTCTTGTTATCTTTGCTTCAACCTGTGTAATCTAAAGTGTCCCTAGGTGCCACAACTTTTAAACAAAGGAAACGAGCTGGTTCATGTTTCCTAATATTTTGCAGCTGCAAAGAAGGACACAAAAGAAGAATTACCAGTTCACAGGCACATAGCCATGCTTGACTGCAATTTCCTGGGCACGGACTACAAAGGCAGCATACGCATCTTTGGTGGTGATATTTCTGACATCCAACCTGCACAGAAAGAGAATGTCAACAAGGTTCAGTTTCTGATTGAGTGGAAGGCTTACCAACATGAAAGCATGTACCCAGATAACATGTTCCTTTTGAAATGATTATGAAAACTGCTAGGATTTCAAAGGATTGGATCCAAATCCCACTGCTAAAATGTGAGGCCTTTACATTGGACAATTGATGACATTAAAGTCAATAAATAATTAAAAATAAGTTTTAAATACATACACAGTAGAATAAAGCATAATTCTAAGTTACTCTCTTCAAAATGTCTATTCAAAATGTAGGTATATGTGTAAAAGAGTACACACCATGTCTGAATGTGCGAAGTCTGCTCCCAGCAACCTAGTAGAATCATTCGTCCAAAAATGTTGAGTCAGGTGGTGATTGATTTGAGCCTTATCTACAAACTCTGATACAATGTGAGTGCAAAACATTCCGCTGGCCAACATCCACGCAACAGATTGACAATAATTTATGACTTGCTGAGGTGTGGCGATAGCAACGTCTATGTTCAGATGTAGAACTAAAGAATTTACCGCATCATAAAATATGCACTCTTCTGAAACTTCTAGGTCTCAAGGCTTGGATCCAGCCCCAGAGGTATTCTAGCTGCATTAACCCTTAAATGACCAAGGATTCAAGGTTTTAAAATGTCAAATTCAATTGATCATATTGTGAAAAATGTAATTTAGATGAAACCAAATTTTACATCGCCAGAATCAGTGAAGAACGTTGTATGTGTTGGTCAAAAGATAAATAAATTTGAAAAAAAAGAAGCCCACATGTGGTCTACTCAAAACTGCTAAAAAAACGAGGCCCAATTTGGGTTTCTTGGTCCTTTAGGGTTTAGTAGATGATTCCAGAAATAGCAACAAATCCAAGAAGGGTACTTCGATTCCTCACAGAAAGAACGCATGTGGAACCATGACTTACTTGCGTTAACTTCGTCACCACCCAAGTGGGCGAACTTGAAAGGAAAGACTGATCTGAAATCTGCAGATATAGAGAAAGGTTTGTAAGACAAAAGAAATAAATATTTTGTATTATGGGAAAGCAAGAAGACATGAGGGCAGGGAAGCCCAAGACAATTATCATGCATAATTCTGAACTTCAGATTAAATCAGGACTGTCAGATCTTGGAGATCTACGGCTCTCTGAGAACATGGGGGACGGAGGGTTATGTTCATAGATGTTTAAATGCTCATGAGGAGGTCAAGCAAATCAAAGAGGAAGAACTTGAATTATCAAAACCAGCGTAAAGCAAGACTCCGTCATCCTAAGCCCAAAACAAAATTCAATATCTTAAAAACAATATAATCCATGTCAAAGCCAGAGACATTGCACGTCTTGGTCGCAACATAAATAAAATTGGACAAAAGAAAATCTCCACTAAAAAACCAAGTGGCTTTCTTGATCCTTCAGTGGTGGACATATGCACTATACAGTGACGATACAAAACAAGCAGAATTTGGGCAAAGGGCATGGGAGCAGTTTAGACCTCCAATTATGCCGTCGATCACATCAAATGTGAAATCCTTGCTTACGTCCAACGGCTCAATGCACTCTGATGCGGGCCAGAGATCTGGGTAACCCACACCCCTACCAAACATGTAACAAGAGTCAAATGACAAAACATGCACAAAAACTCCCCCACAAACAACCGAGAACTCGAATGAAAATAAAGATGAAACTGTACATGTCACAGGCACTATATCCTCTACAAACCTTTTCATGAAAAGTTTGCAAGAACAACAGAAAAAAATAGATGATTAACGCCTAAGGACCAAGGATTCATATTTTTAGAATGACAAACTCAATCGATCATATTGTGAAAAATATAATTCAGATGGGACCAAATTTTACATCACCAGAATCAGTGAAGAACATTGCACACATTGGTCAAAAAACAAATCATTTTGAACAAAAGGAAGTCCTACTCAAAACTGCTAAAAAAATGTAGACTGAATTCGGGGTTAGACTACGGTCATGGACTTGATGAAAAGTTTGCAAGAACATTGTCCAACACTGATAAAAATAGATAATTAACTGACAATCAACAACAATAAGTTGCTGCTATTTAATGGAACGATTGCACGTCGACACTCGAAGACAAGAGCTTACCAAGATGCTGCGTGACCAGGCACATCCAACTCCGGCATAACATTAATGCCTCTCAAACGCGCATATCTGAGCAAAACTCACTGTCAGTGACACAGCCACAGTCCAAATGCTTCACCTTCAAGTTTGAGATTCAACCAAGTTTTGTGAAACAAATAAGAAACGGGCTATTTTATCTTCAAAAGGTTCATACATCAAAAGTGACAGATAATTCAATCATCAAGGTGTTAGATACATACTCCACGAGTTCACGAGCATCTTCCATAGTGTACCGTTCAGCATTTGAGTAAGCACCTTTCCAAAGCAGCGGATATGAAGGAATTTCCATAGGGAATGATTCCTCGTCTACAATATGCCAATGTAGGACATTCTGCATATCATAATACCATTGACATCAGGCTCACTAATTACTAGTTCAAGATTCTCAAATAAGCCAACATGAACTCTTCTTTCTAAGTAACAAAGACAGCAACGAAACTCAACTTACAAGCTTGGAGTGTGCCATGGAGTCGAGAACTCGTTTAATGGACGAAACAGGTTGGTAATGGCGAGAAGTGTCTGTTCCAAAATCACTGTATTGAGTACACAAGCCAAACAAAAAAAATGACGAGATTGATTTGATTTTATACATATGAAAGCATGAGTAACAGTGAATACCAATCATTAGCCCACGATATGCGAACCGAGGAAAGTCTTTGATGGTATAAGGCGCTTTCGTGATTTGCACCGACTTTTCCTTGAAATTGAACGTTGTCAGCTGACTAAACGTCTACACATAGATCAACCCCTGCAGTTGCATAGTTAGACCGTTCCCTGATGTGACACAATTCACAAGCACGTAGTGATCACTCTTACATTAAGTCAACGATGAATAGAGACCAGTATCCAGCATCCAGGCTGCAGGAACTACTACTTTTCTAAACCTCCACGATTGTTGCAACAAGTAAAAGCGTCATATAATCGTTAGTGAAGGACAAACCTCAAGACCACGAAGTGCTCCATAAACAGTCGGTGCCTGCCAAGTTGTCAGCTAATCATTCAGAAAACAAAGTAGGACAGACATGAACCCTAACGTGACACACAGATCAAACGATTGGAGCACAGACATTGGAGAATTCCTCGAATGAAAGAAGAAGCTCTAAGGTTAAATGAACTGAACATAGCTCAGCATTTGCACACATAGGAGGTATAGTTTCATAGCTACAATCCAGAAGATTAAGTCCCAAAGGACCAAGGGTCATGGTTTTAAAACGACAAAATCAATCGATCACACTGTGAAAAGTATAATTAAGATGGGACAAAATTTCATATCACTAGAATCGATGAAGAACATTGCATGTGTTGGTCAGAAGACAAATAGATTTGAACTAAAAGAAGTCCACATAGAACCTACTCAAACATAAAAAAAATATGAGGTCAAAATTTGGACTTCTTGGTCCTTTAGGGGTTAAATGCATCGTGCATTTGAGCATCAGCGCAGGTGAGGGTCACGTACTTCAAGGTAAGCAGTATTGCTCTGTGAGCCATCAGGAACGTCCAGCGTGTAGGACTCGTCCACTCCATATTGAAGCTGCACACAATGCAAGCAAGTGCAGAGCTAAGTAAGTATCTGCATTGATCTGGAGCAGATTCCAATGCCACATCCCTAATTGTTCTTCATATAAAGTGAAGTGCAAAATAAATGGCAAAGTGCATACTCAGAATCCAATCTAGAGTTGTTAGTAACCTTCCACTCTTGGCACAGATGCCAAAATTATCATATGCTTCCAAACCCGAAATATCAATGGCCATTTTGATACACCCCTGTTTTCTTTCACTGAAGCGCATATCGTAACATTCCACACTGAATTCATCATATTCATCACTGAATTATCATAAGCTGTCAGTTAATCATTCAGAAAAAAGCAGTGTATACAAGCTCTCCGGACAGACATGAACCCTAACATGACACATAGATCAAACGATCGGAGCATTGACACACATTGGAGACTTCGAAGCTCTAAGATTAAATGAACTGAACGTAGCTCAGCATTTGCACACATAGAAGGTACAGTGTCTCATAGCTACAATCCAGAAGATTATGAGCATCAGTGCAGGTGAGGGTCACGAACTTCAAGGTAAGAAATATTGCTCTATTATTTTCACCCCTATTTTCATTCACTGGAGCGCATATTGTAACCCTCCACACTGAATTAATTCCATGCTTCGATCACAATTTGTCATTATGCAATCAAAACGATCATCTGCTTCTAAAATCAGACAAACTCACCCCTATTTCAATGCAACTTATGCATATGTATCCATTTAGATACACCCCGATTTTCAGTCACTGAAGCACATATCATAATGAATTCCACATTTCAATCACCCCTAGGTCACGGTCAGTTTCGACATAAATCAAATTTTGTGTTCGAAAGTGCCACGTGTCATCTTGTGATTGGTACATGGCGGCGCGGACCTCTCAAAATCTGACGTGGAAACTCAAGTTCGACAACAAGCTGTCGAATCTGACCCGCACTTACGTTTTGCAATCAAAAGTATAAAAGCAGAAAAACTCACCCCGATTTGATTCACCAAAATGCAACTGAGTGGAAATTTAACAACAACTCTCCAGTGAACAGGTTCTGTGACAAAATTAAAACTCAAAAATAGCGGAAAATATTAATTCTGAAGGAGTGATGGTGCGCATTGAACGAACCTCTTCGTTGCGTGATCCAAGCGTAACGACGAGCTTGGAGAGCAGGCGCGACGGGGTTTCGTGATCGAAGCGCACGACAGATTGATGCGCGTGCTGCGAGAAGATGACGTCGTGGTAGCGCTCGAACGCGCGGGCCAGCGTCTCCGACAACCCCTGAGGGGAGCCCTGGAAGGCGAACGTTCTTGGCAGGAGGAGCGTGCTGGCGCCGCGCGCCACGGACACCGGCATTGGCCAAATCTTCACATCCTCCTCAGTACTGGACTCTTCTTCTTCTTGTTGTTTCCCGTACTCCGGCGCTCCGGCGTGCACGTGCCATTCTCCGTCCGCGTCCAAGATGGACGACAGCCTCGCCCGCGATGGCGATCCGTTCCCTTGCACCAAAACCGAAATGGAAACGACGAGCGCAAAAAGAAGAAGAAGAATTCCCCGCTCCATTGTAGCTCACGAAACAACGCTCATGGTATGAATTTCAGAAAACAACCCTCGCGGTATGAATTCTTGAGAAGGGGAAGCTTGGAAAGCACAGCGTCAGAGAGAACGGTGCAGAATGTGCATGAGTGAATCCCAGGCAAGCGGCAGAGTAGTAAGTGGTAAGTACGTAAGGACACTGAACTCACTATATGCCGTGGCCCAAAGTATTTGCGAGGCTTTACTAATATTAATTTTTCAAAATACCGTGGTAAAATTCATTCAACTTCGATGAAAAAGAGTTCGAACGGATGAAATTATGTCCAATTGGATGAATGTATCCATGCCATTCAGAATGTATGGAGACTTCAGCGCAGCAAGCAGCAAGTAGGCGTGTCATGCGAGAAGAATGTTGCGGTTACCAGAACCGGACCTTGGTCTCATACAGTTGGCCCTCTTTATGGCCCCATTTACTCCTCGCATGCCCGGAACAAAATATTCATAAACTCCGAATTAAACGCCACAACAACGTTGTTTGGATCCTCCACAAAATGCTAATGAGCAACAAATCTACCTGTTGTTTTAACCTCATTAATGCAGGAACACACCAAAACAGACCAACCGATAATACAGTCCCACCATGGTTATTACCATGCACTTGTACCACGCCACAATGCCACTGCAATGCCCGACTCCGTCCTGACATTGTGCTAGTTTTAAACCATCCACACGACTCCCCGCCCCCTACAGCGCCTCATCCATCATTAATCATTCAAATCATCGAATTTACTTACTGTCATGATCGCTTCCCCCGAGACCATTCTAAATAAAACCACTAAATATGCACCACTCCTCCAAGATATTTCCAACCAAGGCTGGATTGTTGCCCCCATACTTGTAATCACCGCTCGTGCTCGGGGCGCCATTCATGCCAATATCAAATATCTACTCACAAACCAACTCCACTTCAAAGTGGACGAACAACACATAAATCTTGCCTTCAAAGACCTCCACACCAACGCTATACAATGCTTACAACACATTATCCTCACCAAATGACGTATTGAAAACAAACAACATATACTTGTCCTCCCGTAAACAAAAAGACTTCACCCCCACATACAAACACATGCATGCTTACACACTTATATCCATACCTACCTACATATCTATATACACACACACACACACACACACACACACACACACATATATATATATATATATATATATCCACACATACATACCCACATATATACTTCTATACACACATAAACACCCACACATATACCTCTCTAACTCCACTACTCCATTTCTTTATCCGGCCCCTCTATACTTGTGACCATAGGATCTACCTTTGAAAGAAGGTATCAAGGGTAGCACGTACCTCCCTGGTCCTGGTGACCTAGGAGGCAACACTTCTCCCAACAGATCCTTTATTCACGCTAGCCCTCCGGGCAAGAGTTATTGAGGTAATAGATGCAACGTAGTATTGCTAGAAGCCAAAGACGTACGGGTGCTAAATAATGGTGTGTGGGAAGAGGGGTTAGGCATGGGCTGATCTCTCTAGAGTGTCCTTGTGATGAGTTATCCCATATGGTTTGTCCATGGTGACCTCCTAGTGTACACTACTTAAGGTGGAAGGCCTTTGAGTAAAGATCATCTCTTTCTACGCATTCCTTGTGTTTGTGTGTGTGTGCCTTGTGCAATCTTCTCTACCTTCAATAGGTTATGGGCCCACTCATGTGTGTTTCATGAGTATTAGATTGCATTTGTGCAAGTATTTTGAGGTCGGTGCGCAACGGGCGGTTTTGGAGCATTGTTGGAGGTTTTGGAGCTTGTTGAAGCGTTGGTGTTTCTTGGAGGTGTGCATGGGCTGAAGTTACATGTTGGAGCACTCTCTTTGGTCAATTTCTTCCCTTGATCTCCTTCTTTTCTTTCTTCTATCTCTTCGTTGCGAGTGGAACTTCGTTTGGTTCAATTGTGAGCATTTGAGTAAATGCAAGTGATTTGTGAGGTGTGAAGACTCTCGTGGAGGGTCTACCATCTGATCCTAGTGATTAGGCACTTGCTTTGAGGTGTTGCATGTGTTTCATGCTCTTGGGGTGCTCAAATTTTCATTTGGAGCTAGTTTGTGCACAAAGGTGCGGTTTTGAGCAATTTCAATGCGATTGGGGTTTTGAGGGACTTGTGTGAGTTCATGTGCATTGAGTGAGTGCTCTTGAAGGACACAAAGGTGTCATTGACGTGCATTGAGTGTTTGGGGACACTAAGGCGTCGTATTGAAGCATTTGGAGTTGTTTTGAGCTCCATTGAGTGATTTGAGGGGTTTTGGTGAGCCTCTTTGCATTTTTGGGTGAGGGTTCTCACATTTGAGTGTTGGGAGGCGTGTGTGGAGCACAAAAGTGCTGATCTAGTGTTTGGGGTTGTTTTAAACCCATTGGGTGCACAAAGGTGCAATATCAAAGCAAAAAAAAAAAAATCACAAAAACAAAGTTGTGTGTTTGAGTTTGAGGTTTCATTTGTGTGGGGAGGCATACGTAAGTGAGGATCATGGCATCTTTTGAGGGTGAGGGTCCCAAGGTCGTGGACAAGTTCGATGGGGTGAATTTCCACTTGTGGAAGTTCAAAATGGAGATGGTGATGGCCGAGAAGGAGTTGTGGGAGATTGTCGAGGGTAGTGAGGAACCTCCTTTCTCTTCTACGGATTCTAGGATCATGCGAGAGTACACGAGGAGGGAGAAGAAGGCATTTGCCATTTTGGCACTCAACCTCGCGGATTCGCAACTTGCGCACATTCGTTCGTGCAAGACACCCGTGGAAGCATGGTCCAAGCTTTGCAACATTCACGAAGCGAAAACATTGGCCAACATTTTGTTTTTGAGGCGCAAGTTCTTCACCATCAAGATGGGCGAAGAAGATGACATGTTGGCGCACATCAACAAGGTCAAAGCTCTCGCGGATCAACTCAACGGTTGCGACGTGTCGGTTACGGATGGTGACATCGTGATGACACTTTTGGAGAGCCTTCCATCATCATACGAGTACCTCATCGTGGCGATGGAGTCAAGACCCATTACGGAGCTCACATTGGACTATGTGACCTCACGGTTGTTGCACGAGCTTTCGCGGCGAAAAGAGAACGAGTCTCGAGAAGATGGAGCGGCACTCGTGGCGAAGCAATCCAAGAATGGAGGCGGTGGGAGCTCAAGCGACAAGGTGTGCTTCTATTGTGGTAAGAAGGGCCACATTGCCAAATTTTGCTTCAAACGCAAGAGGGATGAGAAAGGGGAGAGTGCAAACAACACTAAAACTCGTGACGATGATGAGTACGCATTTACGGCTAGATATGAGGCAAGCATGAGCCATGGCATCGAGGGTGATGCAAGCATGAGTGATGGTATCGAGGGTGATGCAAGCATGAGTGATTGGATTGAGGTTGGTGATGAGTATGCAAACATGGCAAGCAATGTATCGTGCAATGGTAGTACGAGTGATTGGATTGTTGATTCGGGGGCTACAAGCCACATGTCACCACATAAAACTTGTTTTCATTCGTATACTCTCATTAATCCAAGGAGAGTGATTTTGGGAGATGATACGGTGCTTGAGGCCGTTGGCAAGGGCCAAATTGTTGTAGACACCGAGGTGAGGGGTCGTGTGAAGACAATCACTATCAAAGATGTCCTCCACGTTCCCAAACTAACGGCAAATTTACTATCGGTGAGGCAACTAGTGGCAAAGCACTTGAGAGTAGAGTTTAGTGATAAGGGGTGTTATGTGTTGTCACCGAGTCGAGATGAGGTGGCCATCATTGAAGAACACGAGGGCTTGTACCACATCAAGTTCTCCAAGGTGCATTCGAAGGAATCGGCGGCGTTGGCGCATTCAAACTTGAAGAACGACAAGTTGGCGTTGTGGCATCGTCGACTTGGCCATTTGAACATCAAGAGTGTAAAGACACTACGCGGCATGGTAAGCGGTATGGATCTTCATCAATTGAAAGTGGATGCTTCTACATTCACGTGTGAAGGTTGCATTGAAGGCAAGCAACAACGGTTGCCATTTGCGGGTGAAGGGGCGACACGGGCCACAAAAGTTTTGGAGATCGTGCATTCGGATGTGTGTGGCCCCATGAAGACCACATCGATGGGAGGTTGCAAGTACTTTGTGACCTTCATCGATGATTTTTCAAGGAAGATATGGGTCTACCCTATCAAAGCCAAGAGTGAGTGCTTTGAGAAGTTCAAGGAGTTCAAGACATTGGTGGAGAACCAATCCGAGTTGAAGATCAAGGTGTTTCGGTCGGACAATGGCGGCGAGTACATGTCCAAGAAATTTGACGAGCTTTTGAAGAATGAAGGCATCGCACGCCAAACTTCGGCCCCGTACACGCCTCAACAAAATGGAGTTGCGGAGCGCGCAAATCGCACCATTGTAGAGATGGCGAGGAGCATGTTGCACGCTCAAAACTTGAAGTTGGACCTTTGGGCGGAAGCGGTGGTGAATGCGGTATACACACGCAATCGGTGTCCAACAAGCGCGGTTGAAGGCATGACGCCGGAGCAAGCGTGGAGTGGGAGGCAACCATGTGTTGCACACATGCGCATCTTCGGATGCATTGCATATGCGAAGGTTCGCGACGAACGGAGGACGAAACTCGAGGCTAAGGCCTTGAAATGTGTGTTTCTTGGGTATTGTGAAGGTACCAAGGCGTATAGACTCATGTCGGTGGACACGAGGAAGATCATTCGGTCACGTGATGTGACATTTTGTGAGGAGTCTACGATGGAGGCTCCTTTCGAGGTTGGTCCAAGTGGGAGTAGTGGAGACGTTTTGGTGGACACACCCTCCAAGTCTCCTAGTGTTGTTGATGTAGGTGATGATGACGGTGATGACGAAGCTGGCGACACGGAGGTTGTTGAAGCGCCATCGAGCTCAAAGACCAAGAATGGCGCAAAGGGCACGCAAGAGGAGCAAGTTTCTTCAAGCGAGCGGCGGTACCCCGAGAGATCGCGCAAGCCACCTGGAGAATGGTGGAAGAACCACATCTTCCCTCAAGTGGAGGAGGAGCATGCGAATGTGGCATTATCGGATGGTCCATTGACCATTCGAGAAGCCATGCAAGGTGAGGATGCGGTCAAGTGGGAGCGCGCCATGCAAGAGGAGTACGACTCTCTAATTGCTAACGGTACGTGGCAATTAACTCCCATTCCAAAGGATCGCAACCCCATTGGTTGCAAATGGGTGTTTCGGACAAAGAGGGATGTTTCGGGTATTGTTGTGCGTCACAAGGCAAGATTAGTAGCCAAGGGGTTCGCGCAAGTGCATGGGGTGGACTTTCACGAGACATTTGCTCCCGTGGCCAAGTTCACCACCATTCGATGCATTCTTGCCATTGGAGCGGCCTTGGACTTGGAGATGCATCAAATGGATGTGAAGACCGCATTTTTGAATGGCGATTTGGAGGAGGACATCTACATGGTGCAACCTGAGGGGTTTGTGCAACAAGGTAATGAGCACCTTGTTTGTAAGTTGCAAAAATCATTATATGGGTTGAAACAATCTCCAAGAGCGTGGTACCAAAAGATTGACACGTTCTTGGTTGCACACGGGTTTACTAGGAGCATTGCGGATCATAGTCTCTACTTCATGCAAGAGGGGCAACATGTGGTGATTGTGATCATATATGTTGATGATTTGATCATTCTTGCAAGCCTCATGAGTTTAATGAATGCATTAAAAGGCATGCTTGAGAGAGAGTACGAGATGAGTGATCTTGGAGAATTGCACTTTTGTCTTGGTGTTGAGTTTGTGCGTGATAGGGCTACACGCACTATCACCATGAGTCAAGGCAAGTATGTGATGGACGTGCTCAAGAGATTCGGGATGGAGGATTGTAAGCCCGTGGCAACACCATTGGATGCAAACTCCAAGCTCGTCAAGCTTTCGGAGGAGGAGTATGCGATGGAGGCTAAATCGATGGCGGAGGTGCCATACAAGCAAGCGGTGGGGTCATTGATGTATGCGATGATTGCGACACGGCCCGACCTTGCGTATCCAATTAGCGTGGTGAGTCAACACATGGCGAGACCGGGCTCGATGCATTGGATGACGGTCAAGAGGATCATGCGTTATTTGAGGGGCACAAGCGATGTGAAGTTGTGTCTTGGAGGCAAAGACATTGTGTTGAGCGGCTATTGCGACGCGGACTACGCGGGAGACACGAGCGATCGAAGATCGACAACGGGCTACATGTTCAAGGTCGGATCGGGAGCGGTGTCGTGGAATAGCAAGCGGCAACAAACCACGGCGACATCAACGGTGGAGGCCGAGTACATGGCTACGAGCCATGCCACGAAGGAGGCCATTTGGTTGAGGCAACTAATGGTGGATGTGGGTTGCACACAAGGTGAGGCTACAACGATTATGTGTGACAACCAAGGGTGCATTTCACTTGTAAAGAACCCTACACATCATTCACGCACGAAGCACATTGATGTGCAATACCACTTCATTCGGGAGAAGTTGGAATTGGGAGTTATACATTTGGAGTATTGCCCAACGGAGCACATGGTGGCGGATGTGCTCACAAAGGGTCTTTGTAGAGACCGACACCAACGATTAGTAATAGCATTTGGACTTAGAGGCTTTGGCTCTACGCAAAGTGGGAGTATTGAGGTAATAGATGCAACGTAGTATTGCTAGAAGCCAAAGACGTACGGGTGCTAAATAATGGTGTGTGGGAAGAGGGGTTAGGCATGGGCTGATCTCTCTAGAGTGTCCTTGTGATGAGTTATCCCATATGGTTTGTCCATGGTGACCTCCTAGTGTACACTACTTAAGGTGGAAGGCCTTTGAGTAAAGATCATCTCTTTCTACGCATTCCTTGTGTTTGTGTGTGTGTGCCTTGTGCAATCTTCTCTACCTTCAATAAGAGTTCCTCTTCTTCTTCTTTGCCCCTCTTTTCTAAGAGCATTTCACTAGGATTTTTTTATTCATTTTTCTTTAGGTTGCGTATGAAGGAATCTTCACCACACCTATCATTACCATTACAACCATTAACCCTTAAACGACAAGGTAAGCCCCATGGGCTTATTTAAAAGAGAATATTGAAGAAAAAAGTTGATTTTCTCAACCAAATCAAGCGAGACTTTGTTGCGTTGGAAAGCTATTGAAAAAGCGATCTAGATTCCAAATTTTCGCCTCATTTGAGAGATTGTGGAATCGTTGGTAAGCAATCAAAGTTATGAAATTGAACAAGTTTTGAGATTGGGGCAGCTGAAGTTCAAAAGTGCCGCAGTGCTGCAATGCTACAGTGCTAGCCAGCAGTGCACTATAGAGCCGTTTTTGCAAAAAAATTAAAATAAAATAAAAAATTGTTTCCCCAAAAAAAATTAGATGCCTTCCGGGCTGCCCCGTTCAGGCCCTCTTGACGTTTAAGGGTTAAGGTAGAAGGCTCATAAACCGATCAGATTTCAGGTTAAACAAATTCCTCATGGAGTGTTCAAAAGAGTTTTTTTGTGAGAACGTGCAAACTTTGTTGGAGAGCATTGATGATGGAATCAATTTTTCTTTATTTAGTTATGAATTTTGGAAGGTGATGTCATAGGTGATCAAGCTGTGGTGTACATTTAAGGGTGGGTTTGAAGGATAGAATCTTCTTTCTGAGAAGATTGGCCTAGTGCACGGTTTCTAATCCTGCACGGATTATGAGCTCTCTACCTTACTGTAAAACGCATTAATTGTTTTAAAATGGCTATATCTTTTTACGCAAGGTGAACATTTTGTCAAAATATGTTTATGGACATTCTATTACATTGGTAGGACCAATATCTTTGACATTGGTAAAAATATTTTCCTTTTGTAAAAATTTATAGCCTTGAGTAAATACGTAGTATATCTTATGGTAATGCCAATAATTGGTGTATTAAAAAGATGAAGCAATATGGATGGATGGATGAATAGATAGGAACTCTAGTCCTCTTTTAAGGTCAACGTGAACAAAGAGTATGGTCCTCTTCTACCTACTCACGGTACAATGCCCACCACATAAAACCTTGTTCAATAAAGCAATTTACATCTATGGATATAGATGAAACATGTAAAACACTCCTATCCAGAAATAATTGGCAATTTTTTTCCCAATATAATTGTTCTATGTTTTATGCTTCAAATGTGAGCATGTTCGCTTTAAATGGGACAAACAATGAGAGTGACACAAAAACTACATTACTATTATTAAAAATAAACCATTTTTCAAGTACTTTGGGTCAAAGCTAGTGTTCAATACGATAGTCATAACTTTGTTTCATTCTTTTTAATCAAAGCTGACACAGTTCAATCACATCAAAGTGTTATTCCTTCCTATCAAAGGATTCAAGGCATAAACATTGTATACGCTGCACCAAGATACAAGTTTAATAATTCATAATTACGTTTCATCCCCTATAACCAAGGGCAGTAGTAAGGTTTATGCTTAACCCTTAAACGTCAAAGCAAGCCCCACGGGCTTGGTATAAAGGAATAATTGGAGATAGAAGTTTCATTTCTCAACCAAATCAAGCGAGACTTGTTGCGTTGGAAAGCTACTGAAAAAGCGATCTAGATTCCAAATTTTCGCCTCATTTGAGAGATTGTAGAATCGTTGGTAAGCAATCAAAGTTATCAAATTGAACAAGTTTTGAGGTAGGGGCAGCTGAAGTTCAGCAGTGCCGCAGTGCTACATTGCTACAGTGCTAGCCAGTAGTGCACTGCAGAGCCGTTTTTGCAATTTTATTTTTATTTTTATTTTTATTTTATTTTGTGCAAAAAAAATTAGATTCTTTCCGGGCTGCCCACCCAGGACCCAAATTGTCGTTTAAGGGTTAAACCCCACAAGGTTATCAATTCAATTATATTATTTGTAATAGAGATCATCTTCCAACTTATATTTGATGGCAGCTTTGCAGTTGGTGAGTTATGCAATCCGAATGAGTTTTGGCACTAAAATTTACGTTGGTGTTGTTTTAAAATACAAGCTGATACACAGTGGCTAATTGGCCCAAGTATTCTCCTTGATTTAGCTATGCTTTTACTTTATGTTTTTTTGGAATAATTTATCCATGATTTTTGTGACAATATTTTATTAAAAATATATAACTTTCACATTGTAGGTCCAAAAGTCACACTATAATTTTGATCCTCAACTTTCTTTTCCATCCAACGGTTGGATATTTGAATATGTTGCCTTTTGCAAATCAATGGTGCTCGCAATCACGATAAACAGTATGTTCAATTTCTTTTAACATGGATATGATTGGAGATTTTTGAAAATTCAATTGGGACTATTCTTGACTTATAGAAAGATAAGATTGATCAATGAAAATGAAAAATGAATATTTATATTTATATGCATTGTGCTGGGTGTTCGTGTTGGTAGTAAC
The DNA here is from genome assembly GCA_022496805.1 of Pohlia nutans. Taxonomy (NCBI): domain Eukaryota; kingdom Viridiplantae; phylum Streptophyta; class Bryopsida; order Bryales; family Mniaceae; genus Pohlia; species Pohlia nutans. The sequence continues at coordinate 10,894,488 of CM040091.1, read as the reverse complement.
ATGTTGGTACTGTAGGTCTATTGCTAATTGATTGTTGTATGTGGATTTCCTTAGCTATGTCTTCTGGACTGGTTAGTATGTTGTTGTTTCTGTCTATAATGCAGTCTAATGGTGGTGTTTCTTGATTTTTGAAAACTTTTTTGTTTATTTTCTTTGGGCTTTTGTCGTATAATTGTCTGTATTTTGATATTGCCTTTTTTTATACAACTTTGGGTGTATTTTGTGGTGATTTTACGGGCTTGTATTTTTGCTGTTTTGGCTATTTCTACTAGTGATTGGATCCATTCTTGTTGATTATGTTCTTGGGTTGGGAGTGGTGGAATGGTGACATTTGTGTGAGTTTTTAGTTCTTCGATTATTGGATGTGTTTGCCAATTTTGATTATTTTTTGTTATGTAGATTGTTTTTCTGATTAAATGGTAGGTGGATAGGTGTTTTTTCCATGTTTTTTGAAGTTTTCTTGGTAGGAAGCCTCCTTGTTGGGAAGTACGGTTTGTTAATGTTGGAAGCAGTGGTGCACTACAAGTTTCTTGTATTTTATCTGATATGTTTTGTATCATGTGGTCTAGTTTTGTACAGGATGTTTGCCATTGAACGTCTGTTAGTTGGTCGTTTGATAGTGTTGTGATAAGTTCATTTATTTGTAGAGCATTTTCTTCAAAATATTCTATTTCGAATTTTTCCATGTTTTCTTGTGGTATGGGGTTTAGAATTCTCGTTATTTTATTTGTTATTGGTGTCGGTCTTGCTAATAGTGTGTTTGGTGGTATGTGTAGCGTTACTGGCGAGTGGTCTGAATTAAGGTTATGGTCATTATTTGTGGTTGATGTGTATAAAGTGTTATCCGCTGTTTTGATGTAGCATCCATCGATTAGACTGGTTTGATTATAGTTTAGTCCCCCTTGTCTGGTGAATGGGCAATTTGTTGAGATGTATTCTAGTTGGAGATTATTTGTAAATGTTCTCCATTCTATGTCTTCTATTTGTGGTAGGGTTGTGTCGGTTGCATTTTGTCTGCCAATAAGTGCTATGTCTCTATTAAAGTCACCGCATAATATATGTGTGGCATTTGGGTGTGCATTTATTTGTTGTGTTATGTTATGTTGAATCATTGGTATAAATTGTATGTCGTCTGCATGTGACGGCATGTACATATGGACGATTAGCCAAGTTTGTAGTGGTTTATTATCAGTTTTTATTATTTGTAGATATGGAGATATTTCTTTAGGAGTTGGGATTTTAGTGATATTGCCGGGGTATGCGTATTTTTGATTTATTAGTGTGAGGAGACCACCTCTTGCGGGAGAGTATGGCATTCTTTGTTGCATGCATCTTGTTAAAGCATGTGTGTTGTTAAAAAGTAATTTGTATTTTGGGAAAAGGTTTTGTATATATTTGGTGGATTTTGTAGCGGTTAATTTAGTTTCTTGTATTGTGATGATAGCGGGTTCATCGGGAGTGTTGGTAATTAATTCATGTAAATTGGGAAGGGCCGTATTTAATGATGATGCATTCCATGTAATAAATCTCGTATTATGATTTGTTGTATGTATTTCCTGTGGTTGTATTGTGGGTATGTTTGGAAGTGTTGGGGGTGAGTATATCCATATAATGGTTCTTGTATTTTTAAGGTTTCTTCTAATAGGTTTATAGGGAGGAATGGAAATTTGTCAATCATATTTTGAAGGGTTATTGAGCCATTATGTTGATGAATAAAAGTATAGATTTCTTTGTGGATGGTATTTGGCGGGTTTATTAAATTCTGATTATTATTTATGAATTTTGTGTATAGATGTATAGTTGAGATATGTCTTTCAGGTGGGTTTTGTAGTATGGTCATTTTTTCTAGTAGTAATGTTGTCCAATCAGGATTTGGAGTTTGTATTAGGATTTGGTTACATGTTTCTTTTGATGGACTGATTGTAATGATAAGAGCGTATAGTATTCTAGGTGATGGATGGTGTTGATTTTGGTAAATATATTTTGATATGTGTAGGTAATCATTTTTGGCTTCCGCGTGATTTGGGTGTGTTATATTTAGAATGGGTGAAAATTGCTTTGCTAAATGTTTGTATTCTGGCTGTAATTTAATTGTGCTTGGTATAAAGTATGCCTTTGATCTTCTTTTATGTGAAGGTGGGTGTGTTTTTAGTAAGTCGGGCATGGGCCCGGGGTTGGTTTCGATGTCCCCGCATAATAGCAATATTTGGTATAAAAAGTTTCTTTTTAGAGGAGATTTTTGTGTTATTTTTTCTTTTTTTGTTTGTTTATTTTGGACGAGGCCGGTAGGCCGAGTCCATTGTTGTTGTTTATTTTTACCTTTATTCTTTTTGGGAGATTTTTTATTTTTTGTTGTTGATGTGTGTCTATAAATATTTTTTGTTATTTTTATTTTTGTTATTGTTTGTTTTTGTTTTTTGAATTTTTGAATTTTTGTTTTTTGGTGTATAGATACTCTTTGCTTGTTGGTATAATTATATGTGGTATTGTTTTTTTTTTTTTTTTTTTTTTTTTGTAGAAGGGTGTATGTGAGATGTTATAATTGGTTGTTTTAATTTTTGAAATGTTTTTGGTTTTATGAAGTTTTCGTATGTTTTGTTTTGTATTTTGTGATTGATAGGTAGTGTTTTTTAGTAGGTTTTTTGATGTGTTTGTTTGTTTGTTTGGAGTGTTTATTTGTTTTTGTTTTTGTATTTTTGGTATTTCTAAATACCTTATTGAGATTTGTTTTATCATGTTTTTCTCTTCTTTTTGTTTTTGTTTTTGTGTTTTTGTTTTTGGTATTTCTGCCTCTTCCATGTTGGTGTTGGTAGGGCTCCCCATAATGGCGTTGTGTACCGCTTTGCCTTTGCTTGCCATCTGTTGAACACAATGATTGCAATTAATTTGGTGTGTTTTTAAGATAATGCCTTCATCTCCTCCTCCTTTTTGCGCGTGCAATTGGGCTTTGTAGAGGAGATTAGGGCTCTTAATTGTTTGGTTATAGAAATGCTGATTTGAAGGGTAGTTATGAGAGTTATGCACCAAATTGCTTGTAACTATGTTTATATGATGCAATAAGATAAAGTTACGAACATTTCTATGCCTTAAATTGATGAATGCAGAGTTTTGGTTAGAGAACTTACCTTTGACGCTGAATTTGTAGTAGTGTGTCGTCGTCGCAAACTTTCCTTTGTGCAGCTTGGTTGATGCTCTGCTTGTTGTAGTGGTGGGGAGGATGAGCTTTAGGCCTCTATAATTCAAGATGGTTTGAGTTAAGTGTACTCAGGACAAGCCTTGATTAGTATGGGGTCCCAATGTTTGGGAATCCGTTTTATTCTGCCAAACACTCAGACCTCAATCCATCCAGCATGCTCAGAATCATGGACTGTTCGGATTCTCGCAACATAGGGTTTGACATACCTCACACAGCTAGTTCTAATGCACTACACTATTAGGGCGGGGTGAACAAAACTTGGCAAATCTAGCTTGAAAGGTGACTATGTAGTTCCAACGCACAGAGCTATCATTGTGTTCCAACACCACAAAGTAGGTCCCCAGTATGCTCAGTTTGGACGTAGGGTCTGTAACGCTTGAGACTACACTTCCGCCCTTGCAAGGACAGATCTGGATCAGTTTGTACACCCACATACACAAAACAATCCACTCGTAATGGAATCACCCTTGACGTTTGGATTTGTGTTGAGCAGCCACAAAAGTTACTCAATCGGAGTGTGCGCAAGAGCGATGTTGGAGACTTCGGCAAATTAAGTTATCCAGAGTTGGATCGTAGGTCCTGTCAATACGGTAATGATGCAATCCAACAGAGCGATGCAGGGTTTTGATTGATCTGCAACTGCAGCTTGAGACATGTCGTCCTTCAATCCTGCAAAACAAACTGAACTTGTAGATGCTTCAATCGGTGAAGGTCGGTGCAGGTTGGCTGAGGTTTTGATGAAGGATGGTGCAGGTCGGCGCCTGACAGGGCTACCGGCAATGATAGGCTCCCAGCGATGACAGGCTCCCGGCGATATATCGTAACCACTGAATCGAACACTCCAGATCCGCTACAGAAATCACGCTTACACGGACTACCCTTTGATCACTCGATCAGTCACCGAGCATGCACATCGATTACCTTCACAAGCAATCACCGAACACAATCAACGAACATTCACCGATCGCTCAAAGAAACCACACCGAGCACAGTCATCGAACATTCATCGATCGCTCAAAGAGAGCACACCGAACTCACTCACACCTGCAAAGCCTGATCGATCAAAGATCGCACAAAGACTGTACAGACTCCGTAGCGCGACTGAAGCATAAATGTGTTGCGTGCAACACCGATCACACACGCTTGCAAATTTGATAGATCTGCTCAGATGAACCCGAAGCAAACGAGTCGCCTCTGCACACACTTGCTGCGACCTCTCTGCGATCGATCTACAGACAGATGCGAACTTCTGCATACACAAGCACGATCACTGAGCCCGAACTCGATCTCTGCAAGAACAGACACCGGCAATGCAGAAAACACCGGCGATGCAGATCGATCACTGCAAACACGAACTCTGCCAACTTCCGCCCACCGAGCCTCTGCAGACAACCTCTGAACACAAACTTCGAATGAGATCTAGTACTAGCCTCTACGGAGATGGAGTCACCCTCGTTCGTTGAGATCTGGTACTTCACGATCCTTCCACCTGGGTACAAACGGCTATAGCTCTCCTCACCTCCACACAGCTCTCAGAGCGCCATCCCCGTCATTGCCTGCCGTAGGGGTAAGCACATTATTCATCACCTCACACTAAATACACTATTTAGTGTAGTGAGGCTTTGACACACATGCAAAGGGATGAAACACGTGTATTTTTGTCCTTCTTTGGAATGTGCTTGAAGAAAATACCAACAAAACATAGAGAGCCCTCTCAATACTCCTTCTTAATTACATATAGAAGAATCTTTGTTTAAACAATGATGTCATTCCATCTTTTAACTCCTAAACGTCCTCACCCCTCACCAAATTCAGTAGTTTTGCAAAGATGCATCATAAAATGTAATCCAAAGGTATAATTTGAACTTGATGTATGAATGAAAGTTGTGCATTATCAATTTTAGATTCTATCCATATGGTTAGATTTGCGATTGCTATCACTAATATTTTGTATAAGATTTAAAACTCAAAATTCAAAATTCTTTTGTAGTTCAATTACGAAAAAGATATTGATAATTTGTGGACGAAATTTGTTGTGAATAGTTGAAATGTAATACTCTAGTGTAATGATTTTTGGAGATTTTTTCGTTAATTAATTTTGTGAGTTGATTTTCTGAAGAGCACTTTTACACTAAAATCTTTGAAATGTTTGGTGAATCACTACAACATGATGTGAGGCATAAAAATCTCACAAATCATCCCCTTTCTAATCAGATCACACATGCATAAAGCTAACTTCCCATAAAATATATATAGTTAAAAATCCATACTGCAAAAAGTCAATGACGGATGAGAAAATTATGTTTGATTTTGTTCATCGTTCACTTTTTTGAACGATTGGACGTACAGGGGTCGATCTATAACCCCTAAGCGTTTAAACGACCATTTTTTTGGCCGTTGCCCAAATCTAACGGGCTACTCGGAACAAAAAAAGAGTTGAAAAAATTAAAAATATTTAAAAAATACTAAATCAAGTTTACTTTCCAACCCAATTTGAATTATGGCAATTACGAATTAAACTCCACCCAAGAGAATTTTTCAAAGTAGGTCACCTCAACATTGTCTTAGTGTTATAAAATTTTCTATTTGGGGAAAGTAATGATTATACCTCCATCATTTCTTTTGTTTACAATAGATAGCCCAACTTTAACCAATCATACTAAATTTTGAACTCTAAAATTGAAAATTAGAATTTATACAAATTTTCAAAGCTCAATGCTTTTAACTTCATTAAAAAAGGATGTAAAGTTATTTTTAGAAGTTTGACCGCACGGGTAATTTTAGAGATGATAATCTACATTTTGTCTATCAAATTAAACCAAACTTCATGAAACATACGGAAAGGCACATATTATAACACGTCTATGTTTTGTCCAATACCCTTTGGACTTTTAGGGGTTAAAGGTCCAAAGAGCCCCTTCCGACTAGTAGTATACACCAATATTCCATTGTTTTTGGCATGTTTCCATACCTCCTATGGGTTTAAGATCAAAAGTGAAGTTAAAATTCATGTCGAAATTATTTAATTGAGCTATCAATGGGGTCTCAATTTGCAACTTTCTATTTACAACAAATGTCAAATATATGCCAATGTATCTACTATCCCCATCAACCCTTCAAGGGTTAACTTTCACTCCACTTGTGAGTGGTCCCTCATCTTATAAGGGTTATATGTCGGTAGATTGAGGAGTGCAACTTTGAGGGCTTTTTTTTTTAATGTTACCATGATCAATTGTACGTGTCTTATGTGTCATACAAACAAATAATCAAAACCAAACAAAAACCCAATAAATAAACAAGCAGCTACGCTACGAGGAGCTCTGACCAGAATAGAACAAGTGAATAACAAGAATGTATTTTAGTGAAATCATGAACGAAATATATTTTCTACAGTGGTATTTAACCCAAAAAAATGAGTGTCCCTCCAATGCCTCTTCTTTACGATTAGAGTCAATAAAATAAAATAAAACAAATCCACCACTCCTAAGGGCCTCTCTACACTACAAGCAAGAAGCCGTGAGAAAAGAAATTTCAACCAATGAGAAACTCGTCTTCTCGGTTTCTAAACCTCTCATTGGCTGAGATTTCTCTCCTCACGGCTTTTCGCCTCTAAGGCAGAGGGCTCTAAACTTGCCACGGTTCTAAACCTGCACTCTAACAAGAACGAACATTTTGAAAATTTTGGATGTACCCATGGTGAAAAGCACCACTTTAGAACCCATGTCATTTCAACTTCATAAATTCATAACTAATTTTAGGAACGTCCAATTTTTTTGATTCAAAGTATGTTGGTCTTTGCTTGGATTCGTCTTCCAATGAAAAATCATGCTCAATTCTTCCCGTGTCCTCATAAATTCACAGCCCTTAAAGTGGCGAGTTTAACCCCTAAAGGATGTTTGATACAACTCATAAGGCCCAGTTGTAGGTGCTCTTGCCCAAGTATCTGTGTACACAACAATATTTGAGTACCTTCACGAGGTATTCATACAATGAGATTTTTTTAGTAGGACGTGTCAGCAGTTTTGTAGTAGCACAATTTTTTGAGTGATTCTTTGTTCTTCAAAAATTCTTGGTATACTGTGCAGTCTAAAAAAGTGTTGTATTTGTCTGTATTTTAGCCTTCAGCAGGGCCTAGAAGTCGCATTTATTTTAATTAATTTTTTTCTCCTTACTGTCTCTGGAAGGGCTTCACATAATTCACTTTGACATAAAATAATTGAGCCTTGGCTAGGCCAAAATTCTTGAACTATCACATACGTGGCCCCCTCAAACAGATACGGTTACAGAATACAAGCTCGGTCCCTTCCCAAAATATGCAAAATACGCACTTCTCGTAGGCACAATTTCTGTATCTTTGCTCAATTGATTTTTTTCTTTCCTCAGAAATTTAGTTCTCATCTTTGCAAACATTGTTGAAGAATTCAGTTTTTGCAAATACATGATCCAACTACCCTAAAGCCGGCCTGTATTGCAAACCGTAGGCCATTTTGGCTTGAGCAATCCTAAGAGCATGGCCACCCATGCCCTCAAAGACTCTCTGACCTCGAGAAGTAGATGAAAAGTTTCAAGGGCCCTTTCAAAATAGCTCTTGACTCTGGATTCTTGCGTGTTAGAAATTGGGCCTTGAAAACACTATTGAGTTGACTATTCGATGATTATTCCTCCCATTCTACTTGTCATTGGTTCATTGACTATTTGATGCGCACTTTCGATACGTGAAGGGCGTGCAAGGGTGGGGGAGTGTGAGTGCAAGGGCCCTTCAGATATAGATGAATAATTTGAGAGGGTTCGTCCTAGAGTGCATGGGTGGGAATGCTCTAAAGGGGTTAACTTAGGGGCGGTTTACACTAAGGACCAAGAGCCATGACCATGGAATTCTAAAATCTGTGATTGGCCCAAAAGGAGCTCTTGGTCCCATTTGGCTTTACACTACCTTGAAAAAAGGAGAATGACCACTAACTTTGAGGTCCCCTAAAACTACTAAAATCTGCCATTTGGATAATGTGCCATGGTCCAACGGGTTTTCCGTTGAGTCGAGGCAAAATGCTCGACTCAACGGAAATCAAGGGAGCCGTAAGGTTGAAAATCAGCCATTGGCCGAATTTTTTTTTTAATATTTTTTTCCCAATTTTTTGACGTTACTGTAGATCGTTGGAATTTATATTAAAAAAATCAGCCCAAAGTTGTCCCGGTCCAAATCCACTTTACACTACAAGAGTGACCAAGCCACTCAAAAATCCATTTTTGATTTTTCATGGTCATGGCTCTTGGCCAAGAGCCATGACCATGAAAATGATTTAATTTTCTTGGTCATGGCTCTTGGTCCTTAGTGTAAACCGCCCCTTAGAGCCTCCTACCTTAGTGTAAAGAGGCCCTAAGAGCAAGTGTGAACATAGATTGAGCCTAAAGATAGGCCTCGCAATGACCTAGAACCAGAGTGTACAACTGTAGTCTGCAGCCAGGACGGGGACCCCCTTCGAAGGTCCGTTAGTCGCAGAGCGCGTCGCTGTTGCTTTCCACTCCCGCTGTTGCTTTCCTCTGCCGCTCCCTCCCGCTGCCCCTCTTTTCCTCCTTTGCTCGCCCCCGCTCCTCTCCTCCCCTCTCCGTGCCCTTCCTCTTCATCTCCTCCTTAACTTATATATTATTTTTCCCGCTGCGGATTTTCCCGTGTTTTTCCTCGCCGACAACATTGCCTCGACCCTGGCGCAAAAGGTCAGTCAGATCCCGCGTTCCCTCACCAGCAGCATTTGCTCGCCTTTCCTCCACCTCCTTTTCCAGTCCTCACAGAAGTGCTGTAGGTCGTCAGTAGCTCGCACGAGCAAGTGGAAAGAAATCAATGCGGAGAGTGATTTAGATCTGGACATTGTAATCTGCACCGCGTTCGGCATTGACAGGATCTGCGTTTTATGTAGGGATCTTCAACCAGGGGATGGTTTTCAAGTAGCTCACCATGGACGATACTTGGATTTGGTGTTTTGCGCGTGTTGAAGAAGAATAGAAGCTTTCAAGCTCTCTTTTGCTCTGATCTGAACCAGCCTCTTTTTCCAACGTTATTTTTTTCAAGGCACAGATTTCGACAGATTTCTCACTTTGTGTGAAAAATTCTCCTGCAAGCATTGGAACACTAATTTTAAAGCGTAAGGTAATGCAGAGGAAATTGCTTTTTGAGTATTTTTTTTGGAGATATGGCGCCTTTGATCTGAATGAGTTATTTGTGTTTTTTCCAGCTATTGCTTTTTGATAGATTTTTCTTTTTGATGGATTTCGGTAGATTTTTGCTTATTTACTTTTGTGTCTTTTATGGAAAATTTTCCAGGAATCACTTCGAGGGGTCGGTGTTGGAAGAGCTTTTTTTATTTATTTGCTGTAATATTTTTTGAGCTATGGCGCCTTCAGCTCAGTCGGATGGTTCAAGGCAGAGAATGACCTCCAGTCCTGAGATCGGAAATCCAATACCACGCGTGAAGGTTGACCTAACAGGTACAGTAGCTCAAAAGACTTTGCACTAATCTTGTTATATGTATCAATATGTTGTCCATCTTATTTTCATGTTTCTCACCTTGGCACTATAATTTAATTTGATACTGATTGTGTCGGTATGAATTCTGAGATTACCGTCACCCTTCCTTTTTGCCGACAGGCTCACTTTCAGGATAACCCTATTGAGATCACTATGTATGATGATTTTTTATGCAATCATTCAAAGTGGGAGGTTGTAGACCACTTACACTTAAAACTCTTTTATATCACCCCTTTGGTACCCATCGTACGGCATGTGGATAGTGTCCAATCGGATGTGTATATTAGATATTGAAATGTGATATTCGAGAGTGTGATAATAATGAGTTCAGAGTCTATTGAAGAAGGGAAATTAGACAACTCCTTTTCCATTCAAAGATCAATGACCATAGTTATTTAGCCAAATTACCCTTAGCTAAATTGCTCTCAGCTAAAAACTCGAATCAAGTGCAATGAGCCAACATAACTAACTCCACCTCCACGCTCAAGAAGTATTATTAGTTCATCAAATGCTTAAAAAATATCAATATTAGGTTGATGGACTGTACGAACAACAGTTCGCCCAAATTTTTATTGTTTTCTCATTGTTCCCATTACAATAGCTGCAGCTCGAGCATCAAGCCTTGAAGTTGGCTTATCCATAAAAATGATGTATGGATTTGCTACTAACTCTACAACTATAGGAAGAGATGAGTTGGTGTCAGTGAGAGAATGAGGTCTCGAATGGATTTAATATTCTCTACCTCGGACTTGCTTATTCATTTGATTGATTGATGCAGAGGATGACTACCGAGAATCAGCGTACGAGATTCTGCTGGCTGCAATTGGGACGACGGCATTGAGTGCAAGGAGTGTGGGATCAGCACGGTCGAAACCTGAGAAATCCTTGACATCCGTGGCTGCCAGCCGAATGAAGAAAGCGCTGGGTCTAAAAGCCAAGGGTGGCGCATCTCGTCGCGGCAAAGCTCGCACCACGGCTGAGCTCATGCGTGACCAGATGTTGATTCCTGAGGCTGTGGACATGCGGACACGGCGAGCTCTTTCTCGTGCTGCAGCTGGTCAGGTAGGTACCCGAACGCCACTTTGCTACCTTCTTTCTCTCCATAAAGACCGCGTTGAAATTGTTGAAATTTTTGTATTCTCCAACAGATCGCGGAAATATAGCTAGTGAGTGAGGAGGTAACCTTACATTTTGTAACTTTCCGACGATGTTCTTTATGCTGGGTGAGGCCCTCGGAGGGGGCCGTCCCCTGTGTTAGGACCCAGCAGATGTAATCATGTCTTCAAGGTGGTCTTTGTAAAAACGAAACCAAAAAAAAGCCTTTTTAACGTTGTGTTGATAAGAGCTTTTATATCGATGGCTCATACCTCCCAAACCTACGTTGCAACCAATAACTTTGTCTTTACTTTGCCAGGGTCTATCAAGTGCCTGCACTTGCCAGGACAAGTATGTGAAAATGTAATTAGGATGATTGATCCAGCATACGTAATCATGACTTCAATGATAGAAAAATGTAGTCTTTGTAACGACAAAACAAAAAATAAGGCCTTTTCAAAGTTGTGTTGAGAAGATCTTGAATATTGATGGTTCATACCTCCCAAACCCAATAACTTCGTCTTTACTTGTCAGGGTCCCTTTCCGCATAGCACTTGCTAGGACAATACGTGCAAATGTAATTATGAAGGGATGTAAATAATTCTTTTTGTGATTACAGAAACTCATGAAGATTTTTTGAAGTTGTGTGCTGAAAGGAGCTTTCTGTATTCTTCGCAGGCGAGCAAGCGTACTGAGCTAATGCTGGTTCCTCTGGAGCTTCTACAAAACATTCCAGCATCCACGTTCACGGACTCAGGGGAGCACATACGGTGGTTGAAGAGGCAGCTGCGGGTGTTGGAAGCGGGGCTGTTGGCGCACCCGCTGGTCCGGGGCGATTCCAACGGCGTGGACGCGCTTCGTCTGCGGCAGTGCTTGAAGGAGATGTACAGCCGGGGCTCAGACACAGGCAAGAACACAGAGAGCATCCAAGCGTTACGAAGTGCAGCCATGACGCGTGCCACGAGGCCCTACAATGGGGAAACGGACGAGGACATTCTGCACTGGGTGGACGGGTATCCGTTGAATGCCAATCTCTACGCTGCGCTACTGGGATGCTGTTTCGATACTGTGGAAGAAGGCACGGTGCTGGAGGAGCTCGACGACTTGATGGAGATGATCAAGAAGACGTGGGGTGTGCTTGGAATCGACCAGCTGACTCATAACATGCTCTTCATGTGGGTTCTGTTTCGCCAGTACATTCTCACCGGGCAAACTGAGGTGGATTTGCTGGGAGCTGCTGAGAGCCAGATGGGCGAGGTCGTGAAAGACTACAAGAGCTGCCGGCCTGAGCAATGGAACCTCTTGCATGCCATTCTCACCACCATCCAGTCTTGGTCTGAGAAGCGTCTCTTGGCGTATCAAGATTCCTTTCCTGAGGGTGCTGGAGGTCCTTTTGGGAAGGTTCTGTCGTTAGCTGTGCAAAGCGCGGAGATTATAGGGGAGGATATTTTTACTGACAAGAGGAAAAAAATGAAGAGCCCGCCCAACATTGTACTTAACACGGTTGACGTCTACATCCGGTCATCCATTCGAGCTTCATTTGCCCAGGTACGCACACAGAAGTGGTGTTTCTTAAGCCCCAAAGAACCAAGAAGCCTGAATTGAGCCTCATGTTTTTTTAGCAGTTTTGAGTAGGTTCTATGTGGACTTCCTTTTATTCTAAATAATTTGTTTTTTGACCAGCTTACGCACTGTTCTTCACTGATTTCAGTGATATAAAATTCAGTCTCATCTGAATTATGTTTTTCACAATATGATCAATTGAATTTTTCATTTTAAAACCATCAATCCTTGGGTCCCTAAAGGACAGAGATTCCATGGTTTTGAAACGAATCTTTTTGTGCAAAATATAATTCAGATGGGTTAAATTTTATATCATCAGAATCAGTGAAGAACATTGCATGTGTTGGTCACAAAATACATTATAAACGAACTAAAGAAAGTGTCCTTATGGCGCACTCCAAAGTGCTAAAAATCATGAGGTGGTTATGAAATGATTACTCATATTGTGAAAATTTTAATTCAGATGGGGCTGAATTTTATATCATCGGAATCAATGAAGAACATTGCATGTGCTGGTGACAAAATACATAAAAAACAAACAAAAGTCCTCATATGATGCACGCAAAAGTGCCAATAAATCATGAGGTGGTTAAACTTGACCTTATGGTTTTTTAAGTACAAACATGGGAAATTTTGTGTGCAGATGATGGAGAGTGTGGATGTGAGAAGAAAGGCAGCGGATGAGCCCATACCAGCTTTAGCACAGCTTGCAAAAGACACCTCAGAACTTGCAAATAAGGAAATTGAGACATACAGCCCTACACTGAAGGAATGGCATCCGTATGCAGGAGGGGTGGCTGCTGCCACTCTACATGCGTGTTACAGTAGAGAAATCAAGCAGTATATGTCCGCAGTGACAGTGTTGACCCCGGATACAATGCAAGTCTTGGAGGCTGCTGATCTATTAGAGAAGTCTTTAGTCCAAATCGCAGTAGAAGAGGGAGTGGATGCAGAGGATGGAGGGAAGGGCTTGATCAGGGAAATGCCACCGTTTGAAGCTGACAAAATAGTGGGTGAGTTAGCCCGGAAATGGGTCGACGGAAGGCTGGAATTGCTGGGAGATATGGTCATTCGCAACGTTGAACAGGAGGTACCATTTCCTTCCTTAACCCTTCATTGCCTAAATGACCAAAATTGGCCGCTACCATATCTTCAGAAGTTGGAAATAAATCATGTAGGAGGTGGTCATCAAGCATACATCGGAGAAATGAAAGTGTGGCCTATGATAGGGATATAATTACAGAGTTACCACAATGTAATCCTTCATGAGCTTTTGAAGCACCAAGGATTCATGGTTTTAAAATGACATTTAATCGATCATGTTGTGAAAAATGATAATTTAGATGAGACCAAGTTTTATATCATCGGAATCAGTGAAGAATATTACATGTGTTGGTAAAAAAAGAAAGAAATTTGAACAAATGAAACTCCATGTAGGACCTACTAAAAAAATGCTGAAATAACATGAGGCCCGAATCAGGCTTCTTGGTCCTTTAAGGGTTAAGAAACTATCTGTATATGTAATAGTATTCTCTCCACCTGGTTGTCTGAGTTCTATAGTTTTACATCTCATTTCTATGCTTTTGGCTTTGTGTCAGACGTGGGAGCCTGATTCTTTGAAAGAGCGTTATGCTCCGTCGGCGGTGGAGCTTCTTCGTATTGTGGATGAAACACTGGATGGATATTTTGCACTCCCTGTATCTCAGTTCCCGGACTTGCTCCAGGACTTAGTAAATGGCATCGACATTGCGTTCAAAGATTATGCCACTCAAGCGATTGGCGATTGTGGTAAGTCCAGTGTGAATGCCTTCCTTGTTCTGACCATATTCTTAACCCCTAAAGGACCAAGGATTCACAGTTTTAAAATGACAATCCAATTGATCATAGTGTGAAAAATATAATTCAGATGGGAACAATTTTATATCATCAGAACTAGAGAAGATCATTGCATGTGTTGGCTAAAAAACAAATAAATTTGAAAAAGAGGAAGTCCAAACAGGACCTACTCAAAACTGTTAAAAAAAACATGGAGCCCAATTTGGGCTTCTTGGTCCTTTAGGGGTTAAAGTAAAACCCAACTGTGTTAAAACTCTGCAAATTTTAATGTGTAAAACCTAGAGTATCTCTTGAGGTTGGGTCCTCTTTGAACCTGTTACTACACTAAAAAACTGTCATTCTCCTGCTGAAAAAACCATCTTTGCTGGATTGAATCTATTTCTTTGCTAAATCCATGTGTGGCAGATGAACCTTTTGTACAGAGTTCTCTAAGGTATAATACTTCTGGTAGGTAAAGTTGGTTTTTTTTTTCCTTATAACTAATCCATTGTATACTTTTGGATTTCCAGGTTCAAAAGATGCGCTGATTCCACTAATTCCTCCTCTTACGCGATGCAAGACGAAGAAATCGTGGTTTGGTGGAAAGGGGAAGAGTGAGAAAACGAGCAACAGAGCGAAAGGCGTGCAACGGAAGGGACCAAACTCAAACGATGTCTACAACCTGCCACACATTTGTGTGCGCATGAACACACTGCACCATCTCAATACAGAGATAGACGGCGTTGAGAAGAAGATACGGTTCGGGTGGCAAAAGGATCCTTATCTGTCCAATCACCTTCCGTCCATGCAACCAAGTGAAGAACCGGTGGACAGCAATTTATACCAAACTAGGGGTATGTTGAAGGAAGGTATTGACAAGCTCATGGAGATTGCAGCGTACCGAGTGGTTTTCGTCGATTTGAAGCCTGTCCTGTGGGATGGGCTTTACATGGGAGGAGTGGCAAACGCCAGGATTGATGATGTGATTGAGGAGCTTGATGTTCAACTTGGTGTGATTTCGGAGAGTTCCGCAGAGCGTCTCCGGAACCGAGTCATTTTCGCACTCATGCGAGCCTGTTTCGAAGGACTTATGCTGGTTCTCATGGCAGCTGGTCCCAATCGGTCTTTCACTGTCAATGATGCAAGTTTGCTGAAGGCTGATCTCAAGAGGGTTAAGGATCTTTTCATTGCTGATGGAGATGGACTGCCTGCGGACAAGGTGGACCGCGAATCCGCTTTGGCAAACGAAATCGTTTCCTTGTTTTCTTGTCCCACCAACGAGCTCATTCAGAGATTTTCCTCTGCTAATGGAAGAGGAGGGAAAGCTGGAACTAAACCCTCTCTTCCGCCTACCATGGGCAATTGGAGTGCTTCTGACCCTGACACGTTGTTGCGAGTACTCTGTTATCGAGGTGATGACACAGCTTCTAAGTTTTTGAAGAGGACCTTCCGATTACCGAAAAATGAATAGGTATGCAGAATTAACCAAAGAAGCCTCATGTTTATTTCTAGCAAATTTGAGTAGGTCTTATGTAGACTTCCTTTTGTTCAATTTAAAATAAAAATAAAATACTAACACTTGCAATGTTTTTCACTAATTCTGGTAATTTTGATTGATCATATTGTGGATTACCTATAATGTCCTAAGTGTGTTTTTGTTTGTGGAAACAGGTTTTACAGGTACTCCTGAGTGATGATAATTGGTTTTATTAATTTATATTTGGTAAGTACCACCTTTTGGTTTTGGCCTAATAAATCATCTCATCAATATATGTGAGCATCAAACTAACATCAGCATTTTATGAACCCGTGTGAATTTTCAGTTATTCTAATCAGCCTCTCCAAAGGAAGCATATGCCGTTAAATTCACTAATATCATCAATAGCTTCCAAGCGTGCTCTTCTTCTTTTTAAAGTTCCATCAGTTTCAACAGCTTGTTTTCGACCATCTGCTGAAGACAGTTTATTTGAGTGCTGATTCCTAACGTGACCTTGTGTAAATACAGATTTTTTACATTCATTCACAGGCATCAGCAAATTTCAGCTGATTGTACAACTATTTAGAGTCGATGTATTTTTGTGCGAGCGTGGCAGTGGTCCTACGAAGACACTGCATGATTTGTTGGAAAAAAGAGGCTGGCTGGGCCCGTTCTTTGTAAGTATAATTCATTTCTGTCTATATTCATTTGGGAAACACACAAACAAGAGGCTCCTCCTTTGGAGACTTGTCTATTTGGCTTCATTAGTTGTGCACAGATACCTGCTTTTGTCTTTGGGTTCAATCCTGATTTGATCTGTGCAGAAATCGCCACTGAATGCTGTGGGCTCTGCGAAGGAACTCGTCTTTGGAATCATGCATTTCCTTGGGATGTCTTTAAAAAAAGCTTTTTAATCTCTGGTGCAGATTGTTCCCAAAATGTATGTAGCATAAGGATTCCCACAAATTCTTTCTTCCCATGGAGCTCAAATATGGAAACGGACATTCCAACTTTTCCTGCTGCGGCCATGTCCCAACCTTGTCGCACTGCTTTAGCTGCTCACAGTAGCGGTAGCTTTCCCGGGAACTTTCCTTTAGAACCAGATTAGGGTTTTTGACTCTTAGTGGTGCTCTTTGGCTTGATTGTGGACTCTCTCTCCCTTTTCAGTTGGACCTTGAATTGTCGTTCATATCTTGGTCGTTTTTTGTCTCTGCCCACCAGGGGAGAGACTACGGAAACGCTTCGTTTTTGAGGAGTTACCAGGAGTTACACTTCTAAACAGTAAAATGAAGCTGTAAAATTAAATATGGGGTAAATACTGAGGCAGAGACTCCGCGACTAGCCGCTTGTTGCTTTGGCTTTCAGTGATACTTTGTGCGTCTGGGCCTTTCTTGTGACGCTTGCATTGCTGTGTTTGTTCCTTTGCCCTCTTTTTAACTCCCTGGATTCTGGGTTTTCATCTCAAGTTGTAATTCTCGTGTAGACGTCAACCATTACATTATTAAGTCCTAGACTTTCTACCCCTACTAAAGTTTCCAAGATTCTCTCTGATACTCTTGGGTGCTCTTTTATCTTGATTTGGTGGGTAGTATTTTCTTTGCAAACCTTTGAGACTAATTGAAGGTGATTCTGTAGAGCTTTCCAATAAGATCTCTTATATAGATAACAAACTGGAGTTTCCTCCTCTGGGATCAAATGTTTTTTCCCAACCGTGTCCTCCACCTCTGGTAACCCAATTGTGCCTTCTCTCTTGGGGAACACAACTTTTGAAATGAAAAAGGATTTCATTGTACAAAACCAATCAAAGTATTGTATTAATAGCACAAGATATGAGATTGCTTGGGAACCAATTGCCTTGATTGAGTGCAGTAATAACTCAATTTGTGCAATTGTCCTACATGGCCCTTTCAGAATGAAATCATTTAACCCCTAACCGCCCAACTATGCATATTTTGCTTGATGTACAGATTTCATCCCCAATTTCTCATCCGTCATGCACTTTTTGTGGTGAGTTTTTTACTGAATTTTTTGTGGGAAGTTAGCTTCATGTATGTGTGATCCAATCGAAAAGGAAACAATTTCTGAAAAAATTATGCCTCATTTTGTGTTGTAGTGTTTCACCCAAAATCTTGAAGATTTTAGTCTAAAAGTGTTTTTGAAAAAGTGAACTCATAAAATCAAGCATCCAAAAAATCTCCAAAAATCACTACACCTAGAGTACTATATTATAAGTCATCACAACAAATTTCATCCCCATACTATCCATATCTTATTCGTAATCAAATTTCAAAATAATTTTTATTTAATGTTTCAAAATTTATAGAAAAATATCAGTGATAGCAATCAAAGATCTAACCGTATAGATTGAATCTAAATTTCAAAATGTATAACTTTTATTCATACATTAAGTTTCAAATATTCATGCTAGTTGCATTTTATAATGCATCTTTGCAAAACTGCCCAAATTGGACATAGGTGAGGACGTTTAGGGGTTAAGTACAATATAGTGGCAATGGGAATAATGTTGACAATAGGTGTCTCTACCTCAGTGCTATTGAAGAGACATCATTCTTCAACAATAAAAATCATGCCTCCACAGTAAAACTATAAACCTTTCATTCAAGATTTTTTTAGATTCCAAAATTTGTAAAAAGGGACAAGCCAAAATAACTTCTTATGTTATGTCACTTTTGAGAGTGTAGTTCTTGTTTCTCTTACAATTATGCCATGGATCTCCAACAAATAAAGTGAGATACTATTTCAATTTTTTAGCTACAAAGACATCATTTTAGAGTCATTGTTCACCTTTTGGTAACATTTTTAGGTATATTTAAAAAATATATTTCACACTTTTTTACAATGACATAGATTTTGAATTGTGACTTTTCCTCATACACCAAAATTATATTATAAAAGTAACAACCTAATTAGAAAAGGAAACCTAAACAGCCTATGGAGTGTAGCATTCAATGTTCTTTAACACCCATATTTCATTACTATCACACTCCATAATATCACATTTTCAATGTATAGTGCCCTAAGAAAAGATTGTCACCCCTTTGTACCACCACTCACAAAATTGCATGTACAGTGATACGAAATCAACTTCTTTAAAAATACTCAATCAATATCTCAAGTAAACAACATTTTGATCAATCAAATGAAGTTTTAATTTTTAAAGTTAGAATGTTGAATTTTGGTGAATTTTTTGAAGAGTTTATAGAGTTCTAATTTAGAAATTTGTTTTCAAATCATGATTGATTGATTTTAAACCTATAATCGAGTAAATTTGTAGATAATTTGAAAATAAATTTGGCCACGAAACTTGGCACAAATGTAATCAACTCATAAAAGAACACGTGTTTCAAATTTGGAAGTTTAGAAACAATTTGTGTGCCTTTGGGACACTTTCAAAGATCAAAGACTTTTTATTTCTACTCAAATGTATAAACGCCAAATTTTTTGTCCCCTATTGTACATCCCAAGTGCGTCGAACAATTTCCACACCCATGTTCTAAAGACTATGGGGTTTCTTTTGTGTCTTGAACATGTAGTATAAACAATTCTACAGTAATGTTTTTTTTACTATACCTAGCTATTAGGATCTTGGCAAATAATTCTTATTTGGAAAATTACATTTCAACAAATGCCAAGTTATATGAATATCTTCCAAGATTTTCTTTTTCACCATACAAAACATACATTTTTTGAAAAAATAATTTGCTAAAGATTTGGGCTTCTCTAAACACTTTACAATCATATTTTGTCAACCCTGATAACCGTGTATGGCAATTACTGCATTTCAATACAATCAATATGCATCCATAATTGAGTACCCTACGTCGTGGTCGGTTTTGACATTGATTAATTACTTTATGTCCAAAAAAGCCACATGTCGTCTTGTGATTGATATATGGTGACGTGGACCTCTCAAACTATGTTGTGGAAATTAGATTTTGACACAATATTGTCCGAATTTGACCGTCACATACGGTAAGGTAGAGGGCTTTAAACCCGCCACGGTTCTAAACCCGCACTCTAACAAGGATGAACATTTTGAAATTTTGGATGTACCCATGGTGAAGAGCACCACTTTAGAACCCATGTCATTTCAATTTCAGAAATTCATAACTAATTTTAGGAACATCCAAATTTTTGATTCAAATATGATGGTCTTTGCTTCGATTTCTCTTTCAGAGAAAAATCACGCTCAATTCTCCCTGTGTCCTCATAATGCCACAGCCCTTAAAGGGACGGGTTTAGAGCCTCCTACCTTAGTACAAGAAAGAAACTTGTCAATAATTATGTAACGTATAAAGGTAGAGTGGAAGACCCACAACGGCTTCATCATCATCATCATCATGGGCTCTTGTAGCAATCCAAGCTCTTTCTATCTGTTTTTAATTTCTTTAAAAAATATAGCATGTGACCGATGATCATATCCATTCAGTTGCAATAAAACCGCTGAACTTCTGGAACAAAACAAAACAGAAGGCAAGCTTTTTTCAATGGGAACCTTCAACCAAGTTACGGAGATCCATCATGGAATATCCCTCGTATTCAACAGGAAGTCTTCAACTCTCAGGACAGTCAGTGCGGCTTGTCCTTGGAAAGGTACAAAGATGGAATTTTAAATATTTTAGGGTTTTGAGCTTTAACGTGCTGTAAAGGACGCAAGTTTAACAATTTTGTAGAAAGTCAGTAGAAGACAGTTGGGACCATTTTCATTTGAAATTAAAATCTAAATGAAAATCACCGTTGGACTGAAAAACGATCCCACGGGGCTCCTTGCACTCTTAAGGGTTAAATAGTACATACAACAGCTAGTGATTACAATAACTTTTGTTGGAACCAAAGATTTTGTTTTATTTTAAATTCAGAGGTTGTCCTGGAGCTACATAGTAGAATAGAGCAATGCAACAGAGCACCCTTTTGAAAATTGGATCGAAAGAGAATCTGCACTTAGGTCCACTTTTTTAAATAATGAGGGAATGCTATTTGTATTCCATGAATTTTGGGACCATCATGTCATTGCCACGTGTACTTAATTTCTAATTGTAACTAACTGTGATCTCATTGCAAAAGGGTGATGGCTCCCATTGCTCTATTATGCTATGTACAGTTACAACACAACGTAATAGAACAACGGAAGCCAACATTCCACCTGTTGCAATGGGACCACATTCAAGGTACAAATAGAAACTAAGTTTACATGGCAATGACACAGTAGTCCTAAAATTCGTAGAATACAAATGGCATTTTTCAATTACTAAAAAAAGTGAATGTAAGTGAATATTCTTTCAATCCGTTTTTAAAAGGGTGCTATATTGCACTACTCTATTATGCTATGAAAAGGTGAATGCGTGTTTAAATATGCATCATAGATAACTAGTGTGACCTTATGCCGTTGGCCTAAATATTCCCTGTGTTCTCAGTACTTTTTCTTTTTAGAATAGTTTAACTATAATTTAATTCAATTTATAGTGACAAAATTCGATCAAACATCCAGAACTTTTACACCGTAGGTTCAAAAGCTACGAAACAACTTCTGTGCACTCCTACTTGGTGAGAGCTTTATGATGATGCCAAGAATGACATCAAAAACTCCCATGTTCAATTTTCCATAATTTAATTCAATTATTGGTGACAAAATTCGTTTAAAATTTTGTAACTCACACTATACATTCAAATGCAATGAAACTATTTCCATGCATCCCTCCTCGTCAAGTGTTTTTCGACCATACTAAGAACATGGCCAATGGACACACAATCACAGGGTTCTCAACGTAACAAAACAAAACAAAAAAAACAAATAAACAACCTTCTTTAACCCCTAAACGTCCTCATTCCTCTCCGAATTTGGCAGTTTTGCAAAGATGCGTCATAAAATGCAACCTAGTGGAATATTTTGAACTTGATGTATGATAAAAGTTGTACATTATAAATTTTAGATTCTATCCTTACAATTAAATCTACAGTTGCTATCACCAATATTTTGTATAAAATTTGAAACATGAAATTCAGGAATATTTTGTAATTCAATTACAAATAAGATATTGACAATTTATGGATGAAATTTGTTGTAACGGTTGAAATGTAATACTTTAAGTGTAGTGATTTCTGAAGATTTTTTGGTTGCTTAATATTCTCAAGGAGTTTACTTATAAAAAAATTACAAACGGCGTGCAAAACAATATAGGTCCAAATAAATCTTGAAAGGTAATTTTTATAAATGAATTATATTAAATGATATAGGATGCTCAAATTTTATTACAAAAATAAACATGAGAATATTCTTGAAATATTAATAATTATTGTAAGATTTACTTTTATTTTTAGAGGTACTTTTAAAAACCTTTTTTCACACGTGATATGCAAAAAATACAAAGAGTGACCTCCCCAAGTTAGTTTTATGAGTTAATTTTTTTCTAAGCACATGTAGACTAAAATCTTTAAATGTTTTGGTGAATCTTTCCAACATGAAATGAGACATAAAATTTTCACAAATCATCCTCTTTCTAACTGGAGCACACATGTATGAAGCTATCTTGCCATAGATTTTTTTGTGTATAATTTCCTTGCAAAATGAACATTACGGATGAGAAATGTCGATGAAATCTATACATTGTCCAAAAAATGGACGGTGGATCCTTTAGGGGTTAATGTATAAACTATTGTCGACATGTGCCGTTGCCCGAGATTTTGCATGTGTTCCACATGCCTCCATGTTCCACATCTTCCTACACGTTCTCGTGTTCCGTGTACTTTTGTTTTTGCTTTTAGGATAATTTATCGATAATTTAATTCAATCTATAGTCATTCAATTAGATTGAAAATCTAGAATTTTCACACCGTAGGTACAAAAGCCACGAAACAACTTAAATGCACCCCTACTCATTGAAAGCTTTTTAAGATGCTAAGAATGACATTAAAATCTCCAATGTTCCATTTTTTATAATTTAATTCAATTCACATTGACAACGTTTTGATTTAAAATCCATAATTTTCACACCATAAGTTCAAATGCGACAAAACAAACTCTGTGCACCCCTCCTCATGAAGAGCTTTTTGATGGTACCAAGAATGGGGCATGTGGGTCCAAAGTTCGAGAGTTCTCAATGTAACAAAACAAACAAATAACCTATCTTTAACCCCTAAAATTCTGAGCGACCATATTCTGGTCGTTCCACTTTTTGGATAGCCTCCACGGACCTCATACTTTTAAAATTTTCAATGAAACTTTCAGTGTAGCTTCCAAAAACTACACTCTACATGTCGCACTTCGTTTCATGTCATTCCAATAAGTATTGCAAAAGTTATAAGCATTTGAAGTTTTTGAAGCGAGATCGGGCAACAAGAATTTTTTTATGTTTTACTCTTTTTCAAAATTTCTTTTTTGATTCGTGATTGGTTGATCTTTATCTACAAATGAAGCTTTAAATCCAGCCATTTTGACCAATGGGATAAATGTTATGAGGAGATTTGTTTTTTGGGCAGTTTGGACAAAAAAAACTTTGAAGTTCATTTCTAAACTCAATTTTCAATATTTTTTAATGAAATAAAAGGCACGAGGTGAAGATCTCCAAGTACAACATTCTCACCATTAAGATTGACATTTTACAATTCCATGTCAAACTTATTAATGATTTTCTTTTCCCTTTCACTTTGTACCCACTTCTAGTAATTGTTTTATGAAAAAAATTGTATGAGTTTTTTTCTTACAAGATTTTATATTTGAAGACTTAACTCAATTGTTAACATGGCCTTGCCATTCAATGAATTTCTAACCCATTCAAAAAAAAGATATTAATTTCTAAAGTTCAAATTTGTCACCGGATTGAACCCCAAAAAATCTTCTTTTGCAACTTTGATCCCTATAATCTAAGAATCTAATGGTCAATTTGCTCTCAAATTTTGCGTTCACATGAAAATTCAAGCTGGGTATTAGATCTTACGGCTAAATGATGAAAAAACTAAAAAAAACATATGATTTCTTCCGCAACTTCCAAATGCTGCGTTTTTCATGGTTTTTTTTGTGAGAATACGGTCAAGGAATTTTAGGGGTTAATATACGGTGTATGATGTATGGGTCACGTGTGCATGTGGATAGGTTATGTGTGCTTTGAACTAATTAATTAAATGAAAAACCATTTTGTGATACTATGCCTATGCACCAAATTACAATTAGGGTTTTTCAAAAGAAAATTAAGCAATGGACAATCAACCTACATATTTCTTTAACCTTTAAGTGCCCATGGTGGTTATGGAAAAACAAGAGTTTTTGGTGATTTTTTTCTTAAAACTGTCTCTGTTCAAATTATAGTTACTAATAATAGTATTTAATTGTAAAAATGTAAACTTAGTTTAATCAAACAATTGCTGGTTAATCCTTGATTAGATCAAATCGTTGGATTGGAAGATTATTGTATGTCTTTGAACCATATAATGCACATTCAAAAATGAGATTTTGGAGGGTGTGTGACTTCAAAGTTAACCCCTGAAGGCCCTTAAAAGCCAAAATGGCTTTTTGTTGTTTCGGGAAGCTTAGATGGAAGGTCTAAATTAAGAATTTTAGACTATAATTTGGTGTGGGCGTGGTCATACATACAAGGTGTGTGTGGTAAAAATTACAAAGTCAAATTCGGATTTTATAAAAAAATTATCGAAATTCTTGGTTTCAAGCCCAACTGGGGCAGAAAAAAACTTTTTATTATAATCATTTTTTCAATTTTTTTTTTCGGAGACATGCTCTTCACTACATTTAGGCTAAGAATTTGAAGTGACCCATGTTGATTATATTCTTGGCTTGACAAGGGCAGCCTCCAAAATAAAGAACAGCAACCTCCTAGGTTTTTTGTAATTTCACATTCTTTTCTTTCGAAATTTGTCAAAATTTGAGATTTTGAGATTTTTTAAAAATAATTTCGCCTAAAATTTATAAAATCATAGAGGTACCTAATCACTGTTCATTTTTCCCAAAAATCAAATACAATTAATGTGATGCATGTTTCACCAAATTGCCATTTTTATACCTTCTTCCAGAAATTAATTTGCATGAAGGTTTGAAACGCATAATGAGTCTCTAAAATTTTGCATGAGCGTACCCAACTTAGTTATCTACATGGAAAAAAATATGAGCAAAATGTTTGGAGTAACAATCTTCAAGTCCCCCTTTGCACTATGGAGACAATGCCTCCCAAGCAATGCCCCGAAAAACTTTTGCACAAACTTTGGATGTTACGATCTTGCAAATGATAAACATCCAACGATCAATTTTTGAAACAGTAGCTATAAATAGGCTTAGGTACAAGATCTTACGGTTGGAATTCTAAAAGAAGTAAAAAAACTTGGTTCACATCCCCGGGAGTACATAGAGGTAGAAAATCGCAGTTTTGAGGTTTCAAGCTCCCAAAAACACAAGGAAATTTAGGGGTTAAATACAATTTGGGTTAATTTTTTTAAAATAAAATTGATGAGGATCAACAATGATCTATGTCAACACCTCTTTGTTGCAATCCTTCATGTCAAAATTCAGATTGACACATAATTATTGTGAATTTTATAAGTGATAGGGACTCATCCATATACTATTTAGGACAAAAAAATTATACGTTAAAATACGAAAGGAGTTGGTACATTGATCAAGATCGGAACACATACACTAAATAATGGAGCATGAACAAGAGAACACAATCCAAAAAAATAAACAAGATAACAAACTTCCAAACACAAGAAATACCCCCGGAATACCGCATAGTACATGTGCTATATTTATAAGTCTTTACTGTATTTTCAAATATCCGGAGTATGTTCATGTTTTCTTCATAGGTATTTCGATAGTTGCACAACTCCAAATTGAAATTTTATTTTTCTAGAAGATGTCTATTACAAATCTCCAACTCCGAACCTGGCAATTCAAAATCTATTTGTTAATGGATTTTTCATTATTTGCGTTTTCGACACATCAGTAACAACAATGTGGTCTCTTGGGCACTAAAGGGTTAAGAGAAAGACACCAAGTACTGTACATTCTGGTGACAATAGGAACAATGTTGGTAATGGGCCCACTTACCATATAAAAAAAGGACCCAACTACGGAAGCTATAAATGGGTGTTCCCAGATGTTCCCAACTGTTCCTCGATGTTCCCGGATGTTCCGGGACGGGTATGAGCATGGACTCAGCAATAGGACTGAACTTTTAGAGGAACGAGCCTAGGAACTTAAAGGTTGGTCGAGAGAAGGAATTGAACGCTGATCGAGAAAATTTGGAGTTAGTTGCAAGAGCGTGTATTTCAACGAAGGTGTCAACCGATTCAATTAGACCAGGTCAAACCGCACCGCAACCCAATTGAATTAAAGATCAGCTTATAACTTATGTCCCACATGACACATGCTCAACCTACAACAACTCAACAGAAGTCTGCCTTGAAAGAGGCACAGACACTATAGCCACATGCTTTTCCATCATTGGCTTGAAATCATCATATGGCACGTCCATGATGGCCACACTAAAATTATGTTACCGTTGTACCATAGTTGGGTCGCCAAAAAAATAATTCAAAGAATTTAAAGAACGTAAAACAATTGAGAATAGAATAAATTATTTTTAGCTATATTTTGCTATTTCTAAGTTGTTTTGGCCACTTTGGACCATTTTTAATCATTTTTTGCTCAAGCCGGAAAATTCATTTTTTGAGGACAAAACTTGTTTTTCAAAAAATATTAAATATTTGTTCGTGGGTGGCGATCCAGCTATGGTACTACAATATTCAAAGTTAGGTTGGGGTATTGCACAATTCCAACTCTAAATCTCCATGGACGTAAATGCAAGCACTATTCACTCATGGTGCTCATTTTCAAAAATTTCCATTTTGGGCACGTTAGCGTCTATTTTTGGAAATTAACAAAATAAAATTGGAACTCATTGTTCTAAAGTATTCTAGGTAACCCTCTCATGAATTTTAAACCCTTGGAAGAGGGGGTTATTTTAAGGTGGCCCCCAACGTGCGCAAAGTAGGAGGCATGTTTTGTCCTCTTGTATTAACGTCCAAGGGGGATTTAGAGTTTAGGGTTGCTGACAGGGCGTATTATTGGTGGGTGAAGGCTAGGCCACACAAACACAAGGTGAAAAGACGTTCAACAACAAAAGCTTGTAAAAAAAACATGTGGCGGATATAACTTGTTTCGTTTGAGAATTAGGTGTGTGCACCACTAATAGCAATTGAGTTTACTTACTATTATTGAACCATGCATTAAATCTTTTTGGCAAGTGAAGAAGCTTCCAACACACTTTAGTATGCATTATTTCACTATAAGAAAATTTGTTAAAAAAACATTGCACAAATTTGTCATGTGAAGTTTTTTTAAATGTAATTGGATTGCAAATGTAAAACATGTGAAGAATCTTCATTTTCTCTTTGCAAGTGCAATTTTGGAATTAAGATGCATGTAATATACCGTTGTAAAAGAATTTTTGAGATCTTTCCAACACTATGTTATATGCCTTCTAATTCCAAAAATTGCACTCATAGTGAGGAAACAAATATTTTGCATATGTTTTACATTTGTAGTTCATGGTGGTTAAAAAAACTGCACATGCCAATTTGTGCACTTTTTTTTGGCCGAGTTTTCTAATAGTGTTTGAACACCGTATGAAAATGTTATGAATTCTCAAAGTGTTTTCCATAGGTGTATCCAAAATCAACTCTAGGCTCTTACATGGTCTTATGCTCTAATTATATACCTCTTTGTATACGTATTGTAAATGAAACAATGCATATGGTTTGTTTGTATACTTAACTTAAAAAAATATATAATTAATTAATTAATTAATAATGAAAATACAAATAAAGACAAGTTGAATAGGGCTTGGATTTCTTTATTGAGAATTCCAACCGTTGTAATTGACACCATTCAATTCTATGTCAAATTTATAATTGATTTAAAACTTTCTTCCAAAATATGCCTCTTTCTAATTAAGACTCCCCTTGTTCCATACATAAATGATGCTTTTGAGAAAAATATTTGTCCCAAATTACTTAATGCATATCATTTATTCAATTTGAAGTTGTTTTATAGATTCTAACAAGGCAAAATCACAAGACAAGTGCATAGAAAGTGATTTTTATTTGTGAAGCTTGTCTTTGCAATCACAAACAACATATGGCTAGCTAAAATCAATGCTAGTAAAAAGATGAAACATTTCTAGTGCTATGGTTGTTGATAAAAAGAAAATTACCCCTCCAAATCATTGTTGCCCTAGTTTTTTGGGGGGAGAAAAAAAATTCAGCTAACTTTGAACGTAATTATTTTAGAGCTGACAAGGACCTAGACCTTGAAACTTGATGAGGTAGTAGTCATACAATGCGTTCCAAAAGTAATAAAATGTTTTTGAATATGCAATTTGAACACCTAGACGTGTAAATTGACAAGTGTGAGGTCACTAATTAAAAACACATGAGTTTATATTTGGAGCTTATATTTGAAGTTACCCACAAGTTTTAGTAGGTCATTCACATGGCAATCAACACATGTGTACATTTGGAAGTCCAATAGTCATTTCTTTTTATTTGATCAATTTTGTAACTGCATGGGTGGAGAGTGAGTTTGCATATGATGGGAGCTAATTTGCATAGAACTTCAACTTCTATTTTAAAAGCTTTACACAATCAATTGTTTTGCATATGTACGCACAAGTATCTTCCTTGCATAGGCCTTCTTTACTAGTAGAGAAGATGGTGAAAGCACTTACTAGAAAAGAAAAAGAAAAAGAAAAACAAGAGAATGTAGTTTTTATGCTTCAAAGAGGAGTTTGCATAGAGAAATTGCAAAAAAATTGCATGTTATTATAAGGAGTGTGCATAATCATTGACAGACACATCATCCTAATTTAGATCGTGCACACGGAGGTAGGTTACGATTAATGACGATAACAATGAAACAATTACGTGTGCTAGAAATGAGTAGAGGAAGATTAGATATTGTTTTAGATACAACAAGACGAGTTCACAAAGACTTTGGGGTAGAAGTGAGTGCTCAAACTACAAGGCGTGCACTTTGTAAAGGTGGAATAGATATACAAGTGATGAAGAAGAACTTGCATCTTTCTAGCAAAAATGTCAAGGCATGTCTAGAGTTTGCAAGACTTAATCAAACTTGGCAGGCTATGTAGAGGGCCCTATAAACCAACATGAATCATTACCGAGAAATTTTACAGCAAAATGTAGATAGGACAATTTAGAAGTAGACCCTTCTCTTGTAATTTTCCAACAAGACACTACTTGCATTCATACCACTAAGATGCTTCAGGAGTGGTTTTTCAACAATGTCTTACTCTTCTACCTTGCCTTGCTCAATCCCCCAATATGAATCCCCTAGAAAATTTATGGGAAATTTTCAAACGATGATGAAATCAAAATGAGCATCCACCACTTGGAATGATTGAGTTGTACGTAGGATTGAATGGTAGAAGTTTTCTATTATATTACTTTAAATGATTGCAAAAAGCTAGTAGAAAGCATGCCAAGCCGAATTGCAATTGTACTAGGAGCAAAAGGAAAGTGAACAAATTATTGAGTGATTTTCTTCTCGGAGTTAGAAAACTGATCAAATGCATAGGCAAAATTTGAAAAAACAATCTCTCTTATCTAGGTATTGTTTTGGAAGGGATCTTTTCTAAACATGTATGTTTTCATATGTAATATGTTAAATAAAATTACTATGTACATGTTCACGTATTCATTTTCCTCCTATGGTTGATTGAATGATTTTTTTGCAAACATCTCATCAATTTTTGAAAGCACTATATAAGGTAAGTACAATATCTTATAGTTAAATATAAGAAGTAACATCTCAATTGTTTTAAATCCTACAATTGCAATACATACCTTGTTTTGTGATAGTTTTGGAAAAGACACATCAAAGAACTGTATGAACTAGAGGTCATTTTGGAATACTAGATGGATAAATTTGAGATTCTAAAAGGATCTAATTTTTTGGAACTTGTTCTCACCATTTAGCAAGGTTTTATAATAGTGATTAGAAATTCTTCCAAGACTCTGTAATGTGTATGTTCGTGACACTAAGATATTCTAAAAGTCACAATGATACTTAAAGTGCATAAGTTGTTTATAAAAGGCACTTGCATGTTTTAAATAACCACGTATCTTATTCTTAAAGTCATTGAAGACACTATGCAAACATTTTTATGATTCTAAGAATGTTTTATTTTTTGACTTTGCTCATACACTTAAATATTTAGACTCATCTTAATGTTTAACGATTTTGAGGACTATAAAGAATGCATCGTTTTAAACACATTCTTGTTTTGTATTCCTATGCATTAATAAAAATACCATGAATTAGTGTAGTCCTTGATGAATACCATTTGTTAAGTTTTGAATCTTGTGTTAATGTCTTATTAAATAACTCTTGTTGCTTGAATGACAATTTATTAATAATATTTCATAATAGTCAGAATTCCAATACCACAATTTATTAATACAAAAAAATCATGTACTATATATTATACTACTTTGATATCACATTTAATAACTAGTGTGGCCATGTGCCATTGGCCCAAGTGTTCTTTGTAATTTAGCGTGGTCTACGATTTATATTTTATGTTTTATTTGTAGAATTCACAAAAACCTCAAAACATGAATTCATTATGAAAATGACTAAAATATCCATAACTTTCACATTGTAAATCCAAAAACTACAAAACAACTTTAGTACACCCTTTCTAATTGAGAGTTTCCGAAAATGAAAAAAGTGACATGAAAACTTCCATCTTCCATGTATCATAATTTAATGCAATTTATAATGGCAAAATTTTATTAGAAATCACACTATAGGTCCAAAAGTTACAAAACAACTTTAGTAGATCCTTTCTTATCGAGAGCTATTTGACGTTACAATGAACACGGTCAACAGGCGCATGATTACAAAGATCTCAGCGTATCATAAAAAACAAATAAACTACATTCTTTAACCCCTAAACTTCACAGCGTCCATAAACTAAACGACTAATAGATTCAAACCCTTCTCATATTCTCATCAATGCTTGGATGAAAATCACCCAATTTTTTGGAGATTCTTCAACAAATTGTTGTCCTATCTAATGGTTGGATTTAGTCATACTTGATTACATATTTTTCTAAAATTACAAATGTAGAAGAATGTCAAATCGTTGAGTAAGCCAAAATTGCATTGATTGTAGTTCAAAAGAGGTCTTGCAAAAATTAGGTCATAAATTTAAGAAACAGAAAAATTCCAAAGAATCACCACGTTGAAGAGTATCTCATTTCAAATTCTTTCCAACTAATTTTACTCAAAAAAAATTAAAATTTTGTTTGTAATCGAATTTAGAAGGAATTTTTTATTTTAACTTTTAAATTTTATAATTAAATATTGGTGGTAGTATTAGTGAAAATTCAAAATCTATAACTTTCATTTGTATATCAATTCCAAAATATTCTTCAGAATAGTAGTTTATGATGGATTTTCTGAAATTGTCAATTCCAAGGGACACCCTAGTACGTTTAGGGATTAATTGAGATAACCAAAAACAAAAGAGGTTGCAATAGGAATCAAACAAGAGTACGTCTTGTCACTAAAAATAAGATTCACTGTCACATATTCTCAGTGAATAGTAACTTGGTCTCAAATTGAATAGCAACTAAAGGTTGGGGGAACGTGTTTGCAACTGAGGGTCCTGCAACTAAGATAATGTTAAATGCTTGTTTTATAGAATTTAGAAACTCAACTTCGAGCATCCTCATCGTTTCTCCAAATCAAGGGCTCGCCAAAGGAGGTTTGGAGGGCCCAATTCTTGAACAGTGACTCGCCAAACGTCCTTGGCCTCACCGGGCCACGCGAGAACGGAATGCGGGGACCTACTTTCGAGGAAGCTCCGCCCAATCCTCGCCCTGCGCTGTTGTTTTTGGGTGCTGGGCCGGGTTACTCGCGACCTCCTAGCTAGGCGAAGCTGTTGTTTTTAGGTGCTACTGCTGTTCCCGATTGCCGCCGCTGCTTCCGATCGCCGCCGCTGCTCCCGACTGATCCAAATACAAAAATAGGAGGAAGTCTGCCTCACAATTCCCGCACTTTGGGCTCCAACAAACATCGACGCACACAACAAAATGGCGAGACGAGGGCCAATTTTCGCGAGGCCGCAACGTCCAGGGCCAACGTACGAGTCCCAGTGGGGCAGAGGAACATGCCCGGGCTCGTGATATTCAATCGCGGCCCTCGATTTGGAGAAACGGTGAGGATGCTCCTAGTTTCAGTTTTGGAACTTTCTTCAACTCAAAACGATTTTGAGTTGAGTTTCCTCTTTGGGAGCTTCTTTTCAGTTTACTCTAATGTATAAGAAGAAAAACAAAAACAAAAATCAAATGAAGAGTGTAGGAAGAGCCACTAGATCCTTCCTTTTGTCATCACACAGTGTAAGGAATTCAGCTATAAATGGAAACAAGTTTAAACAACTCCCGAAATTGCCTAAAAGAAACTCCGAAATTGCCTGAAAGGAACCCCGAAACTTCGTGAACCAGCGCATCGAAACCAATAACGATCAAGGACGACAAAACCGCGCCACGTGTATCCTTCCCACTCGAGCCAAACTCCTACACGTCACCCCCCTCGCCGCACGCCTGCCGCTGACGCCCGCAGCCGGCCGCAACTGGCCGCGGCTGGCCGATTAGCCCCAATTCCCTTCCCCTGGGCCCTCCATTAGTCCATTCCTATCAACTTTGCGCTTCGTCGTCGTCGTCCGCCATCGCCAAATTTGGTACGCTAATCGTGGTATTGTATTTCTGGAGCAAAAAGAGAATCTCATCGCTGTTGTCAACTGTTTCATCGTTCTCAGAATATGCGGTGATTCGTTTTTTTCGCTTTTAATTTTTAATTTTTTTTTCCTTTTCACTTTGGTGATCGTAAGGAAAGTACTACTCAACCTATTGTTGCAGCGTATGTGCGGTCGGGAACAATGGTGATCGTTTTAGGGTTCTGTGGTTGTATTTGAGAAACGTTTTGCGTACATGTGCTTTAAGAAGTTATGCTTTAGTTGTTGTCTTTTGATACTGGAGAACAAGAATATGCTGCGGTTGGCGAGACGACGGATTTTGTTCTGGTGTTGATGTGCCGCTCTTTCGTTTGGGTGTAGATTGAGATTTTTGATTTAGGTTTTATTGTTATGATTTGGTTAGGAGGCGGGAGCTGCGGATTCAGTTGATGTCTGCAGTGTCTGTCGTGTACTTTCTGAGGACTTTCCAGAAAGACAGCTGGTCAGTTGATTTTTTTGTTGAGATTTGGTGCCTTCGGAGAGTTGCAGTCGCATTAGGGCTTTTGGAGGAGAGAGGATAAATCGTTTGGGGTTTGGAGTGTTCCAGATTGCTTTGGTTTTGTTGCGACAGCCGGCCAAAAAGCGACGAGGCCGGGATTCATGTGAGAGTGTTAGCTTTGTCGTGTAGTATATGTTCTTTTAGAGTTTCTGTTGGCGAGAGGACTGGATTTGTGTTAGCAGTCTTTCTTGCTTTTTCGAGAGGATTCTTGTGTTTGTTGAAATCTTTTGAGCTTTTTGTTGGAAGAGGACTGTTTTGATTGTTGAGTTTGAAATCGTTAGTCGCGCGTGATCGTGACGGTGTAGAAGCCTTGGCAGTGACAGGAGACTTGGAGTCAAAGAAACTGGAGATTGTGTGTGTTAGAAGCATGATATTTTGATTTGCTAGGAGAACTACGCTTGATAACGGTAGTGTGTTGTATTGTCGTGATAACGTAGTAAGCAATTTATTAACTCAGTAATCGTCACTTTGATGTTCAGTTAACGTTTCGGATGGATTCTAGGGTATAGGGTGTAGATCAGTTGTATCGTGTCTAGGAAGTGACCAGACTTCCTATTATCGCCGTGTTCAAAAGGTCTCGTTCTTTTGGTTGAGGAGTCTCGCGTTTATTCCTCGGTCTGGAGACCTTTCTCTCTACTCATGTGCCAATTTAGGTCAGTAATCATATGGTAAATTTGAATGACGATCATGCTTTTTAAGAGCAGGAAAAGTAATGAAGTTTTGTTAATGTATAATTTCTTTACATAATGGCTGGGATGATAGGTTTGTCAGTAGAATTTGATCGACACTATGAGCTATAAATAGCCCACACTTGAGCAGCCTGCGAATTGGTTGTCGTAACCGTTTTGAGGATATTTTCGAAAGTAAATTCTAATATGAGCGGGATGGTTGGTGTGGAAATTTGTATGTTGTAGTACACCTGCTTCTTCGCGTGTGGTTCTTTGTTTAGGAATGTGACTGCAGCCTTCTTTGTTTTGTCTAATCAGTTGAAGACTACCAGCGTTGTCATATTTATTGAAAAATGCGTGTATCAAATTGCATACTGACGGAAGGTCTTTTTTCATGCAGGCGCTTTGAAAATTTGAAACTCGACGCTAAATTAAAAATTATACAGTGAACAGTGTAGACCATACGGGATCTTGAGATTTAGGGGTTAAATCACTTATTCAAATATGGCAGGGGATTGTTTCCCTGCATGGTCAAGATCTGAGGAGCAGACTCTAGCGCATTTCGAAGTTGATCTTAGAAGGGGTCTCAGCCAGAGCAGCGTTAATAAAAGGCGTAAGCAATATGGGTGGAACGAGCTGGACAAGGAGCCCGGGAAGCCAATGTGGAAATTGGTGTTGGAGCAGTTCGACGACATGTTGGTCAAGATTTTGTTGGTAGCAGCACTTATAAGTTTCGTTCTTGCCTACGTTGATGGTCACTCTACTGACGTGAGCGGAATTGGCGCCTATGTAGAGCCACTGGTCATTCTCTTCATACTTATATTGAACGCCATTGTTGGAGTATGGCAAGAAAGCAATGCCGAGAGGGCGCTGGAGGCACTTGAGGAGATGCAATCAGAGCATGCTAAAGTTTTCAGAGATGGGGTGTACATATCCGAGTTGCCGGCCAGAGAGCTCGTTCCAGGGGACATTGTAGAGCTCCGCGTAGGTGATAAGGTTCCCGCAGACATGCGTGTAGTGAAAATGAAGACCTCGACAGTGAGGGTTGAGCAGAGTTCGCTCACAGGTGAAAGTATGTCAGTGGTGAAAACTAATCATCAAGTGAAGGAGGATATTGAATTACAAGGCAAGGAGTGCATGGTATTTGCGGGCACCACTGTTGTGAACGGCTCTTTCCTCTCCGTGGTAACAAACATCGGCATGAACACGGAGATTGGCAAGATCCAATCTCAAATTCAGGAGGCTTCACTTGAGGAGGCAGATACACCTTTGAAAAAGAAACTGGATGAATTTGGAGAGCTCTTAACGAAAGTGATCGGTGTGATATGTCTTCTCGTCTGGGTCATCAACTACAAATATTTTTTGTCTTGGGAGATGAAGAACGGGTGGCCTTGCAATTTTCAATTCTCATTTGAGAAGTGCACTTACTACTTCAAGATTGCGGTGGCTTTAGCTGTTGCTGCTATCCCCGAAGGTCTTCCTGCAGTTATTACCACTTGTTTGGCTTTAGGGACAAGGAAAATGGCGGCCAAAAACGCTATTGTGCGGAAACTACCCAGCGTTGAGACTCTGGGTTGTACTACTGTGATCTGCTCTGACAAGACGGGTACACTGACGACAAATCAGATGTCTGTCACTGAGCTTGTGCTCAATGGTCCAGCGGCCGGGGTGACTCGTGATTTCCATGTCGATGGCACGACATACAATTTCTTGGATGGTAAAATCGACGGCGTGCAAGTTGGCCAGTTGGACAAGAACATGCAATCCTTCGCCGAGATTGCTTCGCTTTGTAATGATGCGGGGATCGCATATAATGGCAATGGTTTCAAAGCTACTGGGATGCCAACTGAAGCAGCCTTGAAGGTAGGCTCTTGAAAGCCTGCATGTCTTTTAGTTAGTCAATAAGGTCGGTTTCTGTCAGGAAACCGAGTTGCTTGGATAATCATGTAACTTAGTTTGAGACATTTTGGAGACTCGTAGCTAACTGCATTCGCCTGTGCCCATGATGTGGACTTCGTTAGGTTGTGGTGGAGAAGATGGGAGTTCCAGATGCAGCTGCCCAAGCAGTCATCAACAAACAGCGTGCTAGAGAAGTGTCCATTCAAGGGGGAGATGTGCCTCTGGGTAAGTACTTTCTCGTCATACTGAAGTCATGAGTTGCTTGCACTGGTTTTATTTTGGATTCTACGAGCCTGGTGGTACTCTTGGTCTATGGTGTTTTCTTGAAATATCTTAAATCTTTCATCCAATGGAGTTTCTCTGTTAGTCTGCAGCTGCCGTAACTTTGCATTAGAGGCGATTTTTTTATAGGTTCGATGTCCAAAGAAACTACATGCTGCCTTGAAGAGTTTGCATTCCGGCTTACTGTATTATTGGAGGGTTTGCAAAAATGTAGTATGCACAAGTTGATGTTGGGGTCAAATGTTTTACTTCTTATTTTTCTGTCAATAGGATGCAATAACTGGTGGAATGAAAAGGAGCCTCGAATGGCTATACTCGAATTTGATCGCAGTCGGAAGTCAATGAGCTGTCTTGTCAAAGTGGGGGATGGTGTCAACAGATTGCTCGTGAAGGTATGTGAAAGAAAGTCTATGGTCACAATTATTCATATTCCAAATTTATGGCTCGATGTCCATTAATAGCTTCCAATATCCGTCGATTCTGTTAGAATTGCATTGAGTGTGATTGTCGGGAGAAGTGTCCTGCTTGTGTTTACTCTGTTTGCTCTACATTTTCCCGTGTTGACTTTCCAGTTTTATGCTCCCCTGTGTAACAATCTGCACTGGTGAAGGTAGGCTGTGTTTTCCTCTTCAATGTGCAGTCTTCTAGGAATTTGTGTGACAGGTGACTGAGCTCTGGCAGATATGCTAGTCCTTCACTGCTATTTTATCTCGAGGTCTGAAGTATTTAGTTATATTTGGACTCTTGATTCTCAGTATGACTTTTTGACGATTTGGAGATTCTCGTGTCTCCATTTTCATAGGACATCATGCAGACTCAATGAGTCTGCCATTTAATCTGAAAGTAGAAATTCATTCACCTGATGTTGTATATTAACTAGAGATGGTTGAATTCAGGGAGCTGTGGAGAATATTTTAGAACGCTGCACACACGTGCAACTCTTGGATGGATCAGTGGTGGATATGACAGAAGGAGCTCGTGATGCTCTACTTGCAAAACTG
This sequence comes from Pohlia nutans, assembly GCA_022496805.1. Lineage (NCBI taxonomy): Eukaryota > Viridiplantae > Streptophyta > Bryopsida > Bryales > Mniaceae > Pohlia > Pohlia nutans. Next base: position 10,857,629 of record CM040091.1, on the reverse strand, counting down.
AATCGGTTGAGTGCCGAAGCACTTCGCTGCTTAGGCTTGGCTTATAAGGATGATTTGCAAGATCTTGGTGATTACGATGGAGATACCCATCCCGGCCATAAGAGACTTCTGGACACCTCTAACTATGATACAATTGAAAGCAACCTAATTTTTGTGGGCATAGCTGGGATAAGGGTAATTACTACACTTTGGTCATTCAACTTTTTGGTATATCTGGATGTCTCAAAGCAAAAGCTGGTTTGCTGTAGAAACTTGTTGACCTCTGTTTACTCTGAACAGGGGACTTTGGAAGGTTACCTTTTGATTTGGTTCGAATATTCCTCAGTCCTTTCTTTTGGCGTGGTAATATTTTTCTTGCTCCAATTCTTAAAATTGACTGGTCATTCAACTTTTTGGTATAAATGTTCCCTACATGCAGGATCCTCCTCGTCAAGAGGTGCATAGGGCAATTGAAGACTGCGCCGAGGCTGGTATACGAGTGATGGTGATAACCGGAGACAACAAGAACACTGCAGAAGCCATCTGCCGTGAGATTGGGATCTTCAGGGATGGGGAAGATATTCGCGATAAGAGTTTCATGGGCCGTGAGTTCATGGAGCTTCCTGTAGAACGGCGCAAGAGAATCCTCAGGGGCCCTGGGGGTCTTGTTTTTTCACGTACAGAGCCAAAACACAAGCAAGACATCGTACGTTTACTGAAGGAGAATGGGGAGGTTGTTGCCATGACGGGTGATGGTGTTAATGACGCTCCTGCGTTGAAGCTTGCTGATATTGGTGTGGCAATGGGCATTGCCGGAACTGAGGTACCGCACGAATGGAAGTGCTTGAACATCTGTGCACTTTAGAGCCTTGCAGTTCTGTGTCTGGTTTGTATCTTCAGTGATTTCATTATTCAACTTGCTTGACGAGTGGTGAACTGTGGTTGGGTAGGTGGCTAAGGAGGCTGCAGATATGGTGCTTGCGGATGATAATTTTAGCACCATCGTGACAGCTGTTGCGGAAGGCCGTTCTATATACAACAACATGAAGGCCTTCATCAGGTACATTAATCTTCATAGGTGTACGTTGTCATGGTCTGTTCTCACAGACCTTTGCAGTTGTGGTTTCAGGAGCATTCTGAAGGGCTTCCTAGAAACAAAAGTCTTAACAGGCCTAAGTTGTGAATGCACAGATACATGATATCGTCAAACATTGGAGAGGTGGCGTCAATCTTCATTACAGCAGCATTGGGAATGCCGGAAGGCTTAGTCCCAGTGCAGTTGCTGTGGGTAAATCTCGTCACAGATGGTCCTCCAGCCACGGCTCTTGGTTTCAACCCTCCCGATTTGGATATCATGCAAAAGCCGCCACGAAAAAGTGATGATGTCTTAATCAACGCCTGGGTTTTCTTCCGATACATGGTACTTGTATTCCTGCACTTAAAGCCTTAATTTGTGCTGACTCACCACTTATAGGAAGGTGCCTGCATGACGTGTGAAGCCATTCTCTTCCTGTCACAGATATTGATGTTTTGGCTGTTCCCTTCCACTTTTTGGTCCCTTTCAAAGCTGAATAGTGCACAGCACATCTAGGTGTGCGTACCTGTTGAATGGAGATGCACCTATTTCATCTGATTTAGCATATATTTACAAGAGGCTTACTCGATTTTGCAGGTTATTGGCTTGTATGTGGGAATCGCCACCGTTGGTTCATTTGCATTGTGGTTCACGCATTCATCTTTCCTTGGGATCAACCTAGCGGGCGACAACCACACGCTAGTGAGCTTTCACCAGCTGAGACATTGGGGTGAATGCCCTACATGGAAGGACTTCAAGGTGGCACCATTTACGGCCGGCAACCAGACGCTGTCGTTCGATAACAACCCGTGCGATTACTTTACAACCGGGAAAGTGAAGGCCACCACTCTGTCTTTATCCGTCCTGGTGGCAATTGAGATGTTCAATTCTCTGAACGCTCTGTCAGAAGACGGGAGCTTAGTGTCTATGCCACCATGGGTCAACCCCTGGCTGCTCCTCGCCATGGCCGTCTCCTTCTCCCTCCACTTTTTGATTCTTTACATTCCCTTCCTGGCGAAAATCTTCGGCATTGTGCCTCTAAGCGTGAACGAGTGGCTCCTGGTGCTCGTGGTATCCCTTCCGGTCATTTTGGTCGACGAGGGGCTCAAGTTCATCGGCAGAAGAATGAATCAGCGTGAGCGACAGGCCAGGAAACTCAAATCAGCTTGATTCCGCATTATGTGTCTTTACAAGGGGGTTCCAGTTTTTGGGAAATTCTCTTCATCAACAGTACCTGCAAGGGTATTTTATTCTCGAAAGGTAGTTAATTGATCAATTCAAAGTGGACATGATAATGATGTTCCCGGACTTGGGGGGAGGTCAACCTCTTAGTCTAGACTTGGTGAGGTTGGGTGCTAATTTGGGGTGCTTGACCAACAACCAGGTTTGGTCCTCCCGCTGTTTGCTAATTATTCATTCCATTTTTAAATTAGCAGCAGCAGAAACTGTAGGTGTATAGAGAGAGGACCAGGAGTGTAGTTGCATCGACCAAGGCTTGTTCTGCTTAGAAGACTGCAGATTTGAACATGTCCACATTGGCCTCTATTCATGGATATTTTCAAGATAAATTAAGCTAGCTTATTTTTTTTATTGTCAGATTTTGTTGCAGCAGCACAGCTGTGGGTAGGGGGATTCATTCATATCTTCCTCAATGGACTCGCTCATTGTTTTCTTATTCCTGAACATGCAATTTGAGATCTCGGCTTAGGCTTTTACCGAATTGCATTGCGAGTTGCCTGGGACTGCCAAATTAATGGACGTTTTTGTGTTCGTATTATTATTCAGTTGTGCTTGTTCGTCCATGTCTACTTTTGTCATGAGTGTTGTAAGAGCATGGACTTGGGCTTTCATGTGCTCCTTTTGCAGATATCAAAATGAACTAAGGTAGAGGGCTCTAAACCTGCCACGGTTCTAAACCCACACTCTAACAAGGACGAACATTTTGAAATTTTGTATGTACCCATGGTGAAGAGCACCACTTTAGAACCCGTGTCATTTCAACTTCAGAAATTCATAACTAATTTTAGGAACATCCAAATTTTTTGATTCAAAATACGTTGTTCTTTCTTTGGATTTCTCTTCTAGTGAAAAATCATGCTCGGTTCTCCCTGTGTCCTCATAATGCCAGAGCCCTTAAAGGATGGGTTTATGGCCGACATCCATGTGGGGTGGGTGATCGGTGATCGGGCCGCAGAAGAGGGGAGCTCCACCGAATTGGTGAAAATCAGTGAAACTTAGGAGTATAATTTTTACTTCCACCGAAATGGGTGGAGTATCGGTGACTATTGAGACCTCGTTTCTTGTCTTCTACTGCCTTCCACCGGACCGATCCTCACATGGAAGCTCGCCTTTAGAGCCTCCTACCTCAAGGGCCGCTTCACACTATGCCCGTCCAAGTCGAGAGGCCGTGGGATTGAGAGTCCAAAGAAATCTACTGAAAATAGCCAATAAAATATAGTTTTCATTTTTTATGAAAAGAAATCAACCGCCTCTTGACCATAGTTTGGGTTTCCATTCCCGTCCGACCCAAACTTCTTTTCGAGAGGCCGTCGCTTTGGTCAAAAATTATTGCCACGTAGGCATTTTGGAGAGCGACGGCCGTTGGACTTTGGCCTCTAGTGTGAAGGGTCGAGAGGCCGAATCGATGGTTTCTTGCAATTTGATTGGTGGAAATCGACGATCTCTCGACTTTCGGCCATAGTGTAAAGCGGCCCTAAGCAAGGCATTTTTGGTACATTGAATGATTGTAGTGCATTTTTGGGATGCTCATGGCCCTCACCTAGGGATAGTTTTGTATTTTTTAGGTTGACTGCTTTGAAAATTCATAGAAAAAATTGCAAATTTTATTGGGAAAAATATAATTTCACTTGCATTCAACTCCACTATGATTTATGGTTCCCTCAAAAAATCTACGACATACTCGATATGTCCTCCAAGATGTCCTAAACGTCCTGACCATTCGAAGATGTTTGATAAAATGTAACTAAGAAGGATATTTTGAACTTGATACATGAATATAAGTTGTACATTATGAATTTTTGATCCTATGTGTATGATTAGATTTATGCTTGCTATCATCAATATTTTCGTATAAAATTTGAAACTTAAAATTGAAAATTCTTTTGTAATTTAATTACAAATAAGATATTGACAATTTGTACATGAAATTTGTTGTGATTGGTTGAAATGTAACTCTAAATAGAGTGTTTTTTGGAGATTTTTTGGTTGCTTGATTTTATGGCTTGACTTTTTAAACAACACTTATACACTAAAATCTTTGAAATTTTGGGTGAATCACAACATGAAAGATTTTTAAAAAATTCTCAAATTATCCCCTTTCTAATTAAATCACACATGCATGTAGCTAACTAATGATGTTCTTTTAGAATAGAATGTTTAGTTTTAACCAATCATACCTAATTTCAAATTCTAAAAAATATATATAATTTTGGTGATTATTTAATGGTAAATTCTTTTAGATTCATTAAATGAGTATATCAAACGTTTTTTTTAAGTTTGAATGTACAGATAATTACTGAACATTATGTTTCTCATTTTCTCTTTTGGACCAAACTTCATCAAACTTGGAGAAGTAAAATTTTATAATATATTGAGGTTTTTCCCTTACCCCCTCTGTCATTTAGGGGTTAATCCGTGAAAGCCTGAGGGATATTAGACAAAACATTAATGTGTTACAATATGTGCCTTCCATATGTTTGATGAAGTTTGGTTCAATAGACAAAATATAGGCCATCATCTCTACAAATTATCCGTACAGTCAAACTTCCAAAAATAACTCTGGATCTTTTTTTAATGAATTTAAAATCATTAACCTTTGAAATATTGTATAAATTATAATTTTCACTTTTAGAGTTTAGAATTAGCATGATTGGTTAAAGTTGGTTTATCTATTGTAAACTTCAAAAAAGCAAAAGAAATGATGGAGGAAACATCATCATGTTCTCCAAATAGCAAATTTTATAACACCAAGACAATGTTGAGGTGTTCCACTTTGAAAAATTCTCCTAGGTGAAGTTTAACTTAGATTAACATAATTCAAATTGTATTGGAAAGTAGACTTGATGGAGTATTTTAAAATATGTTTTATTTTTTCAAAAACATATATTTTTTTGTTCCGGGCAACCCCGTTAGATTCAGGTAGCAACCGGAAAATGGTCATTTGGGCATGTAGGGGTTAACCCTTTGATGCGCATGTGTTGATATAATGAAAAACAAACAAATTGCAACCTTTCTCTTGACTACATCCTATACAAGTTTTCATCCATCCAAATTTCTCTCGGTTCTGGTGCTAGTTAAATATCATTTGTATCATATGGGTCTTAGTTCAAAAAGTCATGGACTTTAAACATAATTTTCCAAAACAAGTAGAATCAAATAATGGAGATCATACCATCTCGTAGTGCATGTTATTCCGAATTCATTACAACAATTTTTATTTTGTTAATTTGGGATTTTTAATTGAATTTCAAAAGAAAAGCTTGAAATTTTAGTTATAATTTATGATTGAAAAGAATGATAAACCCAACTATACGGATGTGATCTTCAAATTGACACTCACAACTTAGCTTTGTACATCAACTCCATTTTTATTATTCATCAAACATTTATAACGCATTTTTGAAATGAGTGTTAAATCGGGACGTTAAAGGGTTAAATGAATGGTAATAGGTACTTCCACCTTAAGTTGAAAACTGAAACGTAAAAAGACTCGTAGAGAGTGGTTACACTCTTTATTATATTTATTCTATTTAGTGTGAGAGCCTAAAGTGTTTTTTTTGTTTACACATGATTAGTGAAGCTCGTTACAATTGAAAACAACTACCGTAACCATCCTGGCAATGGATTGTTACTATGTTGCCATGGAGGACTGTGAAACAAGGTAATTAAACCTCAAAGTGACATCATCCTTAACTCTTAAAGGACCAAGGAGCATCTTGGGTTCACATTGTTTGCAACCCTACAAGGAGTCTTTTTTAACCCCTAAAGGACCAAGTGTCCTAACTAGGACATTTAGAGAATCGGGTAGGTTCCGGTGAACACATTTTTAATCGAATTTTGAAGGAAATTTAATAGTAGATTCCCCAATGTGCCACGAAAATGGGGATTATTATTTTTTTGAATTCCGACACCGTATGTGAAAGTTATAAGGGGAAATGTGTTTTTTTCGGGAGAAAGGGCAGCGGGGCAGTAGAGAAATAGTTGAATTTCAGGGGAGGGCAACAAGATGGGCGGTGTGTGGAAAATGGAGTGGATTGTGGGGGGCAGAAGACCACCCCGTTTTCCAAACTCATAAAAAAATTTAAAATAATAATTTAACAAATTTAAAAAATAATTTTTAAAAAATAAAAATTATTATTTTAAACTGAAAAGTATTATTTTTAATTTAAAATATTATTTTAAACTAAAAGTTCAATTTCATAATTAAAAATATTATTTAAAATTTTGAAAAATAAAATCATTTAAAAAAATAAAAAATAAAAATCGTCCAATGAGGGACTGCCAGGTGGCAGTGTACCTTGAGAGTTAGTGGGGTCATGAACATTGGAATGGGTTGGCACTTCAATTCCCTTCCTCCACCCTTTATTTCCCCCCTAACCCCCAAAATTCTTAGAAAATGTGCTACATGTCTTCTAAAACTTGGAGATTTATTTTTTTTTCAAACTTTTTTTCGCCATTTTGTAGAGGGTGGAATGTACTTGTGTTTCACCGCTCGGATTTGTATTTTAAATAAAGAAAGTCGAAAATATTGCAATTCCAAAAACATAGTCTTTTTTGAACTTTTAAACCCCCAACAACTGCAAGGTGTTATTCAACATCCAAAACATCTCCAAACGCAACGAAAATTGGTACACAACTAAGTAACATCATATAGAATGTGAAAGTGAAGTGCGACAAGTTTCGGTAGTGAGGTTTTTTTGATGTAACTGTGGTCAAACGCATCTGAAATTTTCGGGCATGTGTTTTTTTGGGGTGTTTTTTTCCATCAAACGCAAATATCTTGCAATCCGTGCGGTCAAAATCAACGAAATTGTTGTGTATGTTTTTCAAATAGTTTAGGACAAGATCTTACGGTTAGAAGGTAAAAAATAACATTCTTTTGGATTTTTTTGCATGGGGGAGTAAAAATGGCAGCATTGGAGTGTTTTTGGTGGAAAAACACTCCGGTCCTTTAGGGGTTAAGGCAATTTTGTGTTAAATTTCTATACACAATATACTAGTCTAAAATAGGCTGTTGAAATGTAACCAAAAAATAATGTCAAATTCATTGAAAAAGGGTGTAATGCAAGAGTAATATCACTACATTTGGATGAATGTGCATGTTTTGGATAAATGAATCATAGTTCATCTATTATTTACATGTTTCATCTAGATCATAGATATAAGTAGCTTTGTCATTTTGCTTAAGATTGCAACTTGCACTACCTAAAAATATTGGAAAAAAACCCCACTGCTTATGAGCAAGAGCTTCCATGAAATTCTACAACTCAAAACTTTGTTGCTCATACAGCCACAACTTATGTTTGTTATAATAGGACCAAAACCCTAAACGATGTGAAGCACCAGGAAGAGCACAAGTCTATCTCTACGATACCACCCCCTCTCAGTGGAGGAAGCTTTGTGATGCACCTACAGATGCATATTGCCTCTTCATTTGAATGTGTATACACTAGTAGCATACCTATCGTTTTTCATTTCCCACTTCGTGGGAACAGTGAACAATGGCTTAATATTATGCTTATATTTCTATTTTTTTGTGACCTAAACCACTCACCAACACTAACACAACCCATGGGTCTCGTGCGGTTCCATTCCTTTTTCATTTATAGTAAGTGAAAACCAACACATTTTCTACTAGTGACAGTTTTGCATTGGGGTGTCACAACGCTTTCTTCCTATCTCTCAATCTTCAAAGAATGGGTACATGGCAGTTTCTCGTGGAATTGTAGAGGACCCATTCTCTGAAGATTGAGAAATGAGAAGCTTCATTTTCTACTCCTATTGCAGTGAAGAATGGGCATGGTTTTGATTCTCCATGGAGAAATTTTCATCCCGGTTGTTGGTCGCAAGTTCAACCACGATTAATTGCCGCGGGTCAATTTACAATTGTTCTCATTCGTCACACTAGTGTCATGGCTTGGTTCGTGAAGAATGGCCACGATTGGCTCTTGGATTCTCTACCCAAGTTCTCAATCTTCAGAGAATCAACTTCTCAAAAGCGCCGTGACACCCCCATACTATCGATCCAATTTCTTTGTGCCCCACATTATACATGTAATCTAGCAACTGCTGCATGGAGCATATGGTTTTACACATTGGCTTTTACCTCAACCATCTCACGGACAAAATGAATCACAGCTAGTAGCCAGAGCTTGAATGGCTTGTTCATGGTGATATATACTGGACTCGGTGAGCGAAATTCGACTTGTTGAAAATCAACGTTGGCAAGAGCTACCAACATATCCTCTGTACTGTACACTGATCATGATACTTTCCAAGGACTCGTAACATTTAGTAGCATTCAGGTACTATGCCTTTTCATCCATCTATTGATTTGTAATGCATCATCTGATTTCTATCCATGTAGTGCATTAAGTGTAGCCCTTTATTTTTCATTTTTGAGAGAATGGGGAGGGTGGGGAAGGAAGCAGGAAGGTCATAAACCATTGAGTTAACCGAAAAGAAGAGAGTTGAAGAGGAGTTTCCTCTCTATGATTAAATTTTCTGACAACCATTGTTCATAAATAGTCCCCATGGTCAGGGCTCTTGGCTTAGGGGAGCGGGTGGGAACTCTCCTATAGCACTTGGGAGGTCACTAGTTCCACACCCCATGGTGGCGCACGGTCTTGCTTTAGATTATCCTCCAACCCACCACAGACTAGTTTTGTTGTCTTTTTGAACTAAAAATGGGTTGAAGGTGAGTGTGAGGTGCGTTTCCACTTTGAGACACTCTTTTCGGTTGTCAATGGAGGCACAGAAGAAGTGGCGCGATGTTCAAGGAGTTTTTATTTATTGTGATTACCCATTTTCTACCGGTTAGCCATGCACCATAACATTCTTGGGCCGGTTAAAGTATTATTACTTACAATGTTGCTCTCTTTAAAAGTGAATGACATTTGGGGATGTGTCAACAAAGACCTTGCATGGTTACCTTCCTCCCTTCTAGTTTTCCAAAACCTCCGTCTGTAAGAAAACATTGGTAGCTAATGTAGAATATGCTGCACATTCTCCTCAACAGCAAGAGCCAACAATGGCTACTGAATGTTATGACTGGCAATCATTATTTTTGTCAATCAAAATTCATCAGTCCCTGACTGCAACAGAAATGAATATTTTAACTGTTGAGAGTTGACTTGAGGGCCTTGGCAGCTCACGTACTCCTGCATTGAAAGCAATCATACCACTTGCTTTTGTCTCCAACAGCAGCACATGCACATACTGACAAACACAGAAACTCACAAACACAAAATGATTTCAACCTTCAATAAAAAAAATGCTGCCATTGACACAAACCACCACACCGGTTGCTTGCAATGCACACAAGATCATTCCCATTGCAGCTCCATAACTTTACACACTACTAAAACAAACCCTGGATCAAAGCATAACAGAAACATACCCTAAACCCTTAACCTAAAATCAATTTCCTCGGTATGAATCCCTACACACAACTAACAATTGATTGTGGCTACAGTCCAGCATCATTTTGACTTGTGACTTGAGCCCCAACTTCAAGTCCTGTCAATCCACAGAACCTCTCCAAGACCCTAACCCTAAACAGAAAGAATTGCAGAAGCGCAAACCCTAATAAATAAGAAGTTTTTCGAATAGTCCTACGCACATGAAGCTGCAAGCTGCAGCCGGCTGCTCCAGCCTTCGTTGATGAAGTTACACATGGAAGGTTAAGAGTGGTCGCTATTTTCGGCAAGAGATTGAATATTGTCTTAGAAGCTCAACTAGGGATGTAACAGCCGTGAACAATGACTGCAAACGGCTGCAAGATTTTTGACCATCTGGGAGCGCAGCAGCATCTTGCAGGATCTCGCCAATCTTGCAATGAGAACACTGTGCCACTTATACCGGTGCCGCGGCTGCAGCCGGCGGTTGAGGTCGATGTGCGTTGGAGTAAGAATCCGAAGATTACTATCTTTCACGAGAGGATTCTTCCGCAACACGAACGAGGGAGTTCCGGCCGACGCCCGGAGACGGCGAGATGTACTTGATGCTGCGAGTACTTGCCGCAGGAGTGACAGGAGCCACCATGGGATTGCCCGGATACAAATCACTGAGCTGCATGTCCACCTCTTCGGCAGACTGCATGATCCGCTTGTACGAGTCCAGGATCCCGTTGAAGAAGCTCTTCATGCCCGATGACTTCTTCGTCGTCGTCTTCTTCGGCGGTTCGGGTGTTGGAGTTCCTTTCGAGTTGTCCCCGAGTTCATCGAAGTGCTTCTTTGAGGGTCTCCTGCTCCAGGAAAAGCTCGACCTGCAAGAAATCGATGGCTTCTTGTTGTCATTGTTGTTGTTGGTGCCGACTCGCTCGTATGCGAACGTGGAAGATGGAACCTTGGATGCGTGAAGCTCGTTGATGCTGTACAAATCTTTGCTCGGGTTGATCCTGTTGTAGCTCCCGTCCATTGAACATGACCGCATTCCCGCAAACCCTCGTCCTTTCGCCATGTTGTAAAAATCACAGAGGAATTAGGGTTTTGCTTTCACAGAGCCATTTCTTACATACCCTACTCGGCGTTCTTGTTGTTCTTGTTCTTCTCCTTCTTCTCCTTCTTCTCCTTCTTCGTCTTCTTCTTTTTCTTCTTCTTCTTGTTAGCACTCAAAGACAGCATTCATCTTTCTTCCTAGCATCCTGCAACACCACACAGTCAGCCATTGCAGAGACATCGACATAAAAGATCAAAACTAGATCAAAACTACTACTCCCTCCGTCCCAAAGTTATTGTCCAACTTGTTTGCTTGGTATTTCTTTGAGCCAATTTCATTGATCATATTGTAAGAAACATGATTAAAAAGGGTTCCAAATTATGTCACTAGAATGATTGAAGAACATTGCATGTGTTCATTGCAACCTAAATAAAACTAGCGACAAGGAAGTATTTTTTTGACCTACTTCAAAAAGCACTTTCAAACATGACTTTCAAACATGACAATAACTTTGGGACGGAGGGAGTGCTAGATCAAAACCCCAGACTGCAAACCTTACATTCCTAAACAGAGCAAGAAAAACGGCAATGCTCACAATAGTGGTTTTCAGGCTTTGTTGAATGCTATGTGAGGCAGTTCAACAATGAAAAGGAATGTACAGATATGGTAGATGAAGTCTTCGACGTTACCCATTTCGTGATGATATTGCATTCATGTAATGGCACCCTTTAAGAAACAAATGAAACAGGGTTCCATTGCAAAGAGAACCAAAAATACAACCACCCCAGCCACAAGTGGCCTGAGGGGCAATGGCACTCTTTTTCAATAACATTGACTACAACATAAAAAGCTCAACAATGTCATGCACCGAATCTCCAAAGAACAGAAACGAACTACAACCGCATACCAAACCTTTTCACCTCAACCACTTGGTTGGGCTTTTCTTTCAAACACTGATGAAAACGCTTGTTCATCACTGTTTCTAAGAAAAGCGCAACCAAAGGTTGTGGCTGAATGATTTGATTCGCTACTCCACAGTTGATCAAAGTGCTTTCAACACCCATTACAATACCGAATCTTCAAAGAACAAAAACCAACTACAACCATCAACCCAAAAAATAATAATCTTTTCTTCAGTCACACAAACTACATCATGTTTAAGAGAACAACCCAAACAAGTATTGTGGTTGAATGATTTGATTCGCTACTCCACAGTTGATCAAAGTGCTATCAATACCAACTACTGGTTCCATTACAATACCGAATCTTCAAAGAACAAAAACGAACTACAACCATAAACCAATTTTTTCCACCTCACACAAACTACAACCATTGTTCATCATGTTCAAAAGAAAAACCCAAACAAGTATTGTGGTTGAACATTTTGATTAGCTACTCCACACTTGATCAAAGTGCATTCAAGAAGGTTTAAAACTCGCTACTGGATACCGAATCTTCAGAGAACAAAAACCAACTAAAACCATAAACCAAACTTTTCCACTGGTTCCATTAAAATATTGAATCTTCAAAGAGCAAAAAGGAGACCAAAACCTTAAACCAAACCATTTAACTTCTTTAATCCCACGAACTACAACCATTGTTCATCATTGTTTAAAAGAAAAGCCGAAACAAGTGTAGTACACGAATGTTTTCATTACCTACAAAGTGCTTTCAATACATATTACCATTACCGAATCTTCAAAGAGACCAAAACCTAATCAAAACCATAAATTCATTGCATCCACATTTTTGCATTCTTGCACAAGAGAGAGAACACCCAAAAAGCTCCAAGCACATTGTGCGCACCTGAGAAGGCAGTCTGGAGGTGAAAAGGTGGCAGCTTTGCAAGGGAAGGAGCTATGGAGTCAGTGAATGAGGAGCGGGCTTGAAAAGAGGGAGCAAATGCAAATGCAAGGCAGAAAACAGGCTTGGAGGAAAGAGACGATGGAATTGAATGGGGGAACGGGGATTGAGGCTTCATTTCGTGCTTTGGCATTGGCGTTCTCTCTCTCTCCAGGCACGGCTTTTCTAATAATGCAACTCAACCTCCCACTGACCATTCCTATTATTATTATTTTGAATTTTACTGGGAATGTTCAAATTTGCACTCAGTGAAATCTGTGTCAATCTGGAAATCGTCCATTTGTTTCAAAAATAAAATAAATAAATGTATTCGAGGTCACTTTTCAGAGATTAGAGGGGGATGACAAAAGGATTCCTGTACCTTGATTGGTGCAAAAATATTTTTTTAAATTTGTTTTGGACAATGTTGATTTTACGCTACAATTCTTTTGTGCAATTACTTTGGGACAAAGTACAAACGTTTACACCTATCAAGAAGTTTGTGAGCTAGCTCAGGCCATGGCTCATTCTTGAGAAGCCAAACTTTGAATTTGACGTCCTTTGGATATAGTGTAATGTGAGAAGGGGCCACAAAATAATGTGCTAATTTTTTTAATACCCCTCTCATTTCTACCCCACTACCTCTCATTTCTACCCCAAGACCGAGTACCTACTCTAAACTCTACGCTACAGTAGGCTACACGAGGGGCGGGGGGGGCTTATACCCAGCAGACACATGGCTTGACAAACATTATGGGTTTATCGGCCACTTACTATGGTGTCCTCATTCTTTAGGGCCTCAAATGAAGCCCTTCCGGTTGATTTTTTGACATTTTGAGGATGTTTTCACTATCATATGCTTGTATATGAATGCACTATTGACTTGTACTGTAAAAGGACAAAAATCAGGAATGAATAGGAACAGCTGTTGGATAGAAAACGGGTCAAAAAACTGGCCGTCAGTAAAAAAGGCCGTTCTGAAAAATTAATAAAAAAATGAAAATGATTGGCTGTGAGAATTTTGGCCAAACGGCCTCCCGGATTTTGCGTCAAGCCCACCTCTCGAGGTGGGCCTGATGAAAAATCCGGGGGTCTTGAAAAATGTGCCTTTTTGCTGCCACCAAGGACAAAAGTGCTGTCCATGTCATTTTCTCCTCGTTTTGTCCCTTGGACTGAAAATTTCGGGTGTAAAGTGACCTTCCTTGGTCTTCTCTCGATTTCTATGCATCCCATTGGCTGAAATTTCTTTTCTCACGGCCCCTCGCCTCTAGTGTAAAGAAGGCCTCAGAAAGGCACATGGTCCTTATCTATGCACTAGTAGAAAAGGTGGCACTACCAAGAGATGTCCAGGCAAGTGGTGCCCAATCCCACGCATGCACAGTGATTTTTCATTTTCATTTTCATAGGGAGCACCATCTTTTCTATTAGTGATGGTATTGTTTTGTAAACCCTCCTATCAGAAATAAAATATAACTCCAAAACCAAAATATACTAAAATAAAACAACAAGAGCTACGAAGGATGGCTTTCAGCGTATAAGTATTCCAAAAAGTACCACACAACTCTAACTAAAGTCTTGATGCATATACGTTAGTCAATACTAACATATTTCAAATTTTACGACTCGTTTAGATAGAGTAACTATGGCCTTCAAGAATAGAGAGCCTATTGGGGAAGTGTTGCCAACCACTTGGACCAAGTTTATGCAAGCAAGTTTATACCGTGGCTTATTGGGACAACTTCATTCAAAACTGGCCGAGAGAAAAATGTAGAAGTCTATTTAGATATGGTATAAATATGACCTTTGAATATTCACAAAGGACAAATCCAATGGCTGTGACAATATAACTAGGTAAAGGCCATATTTCTTTTGTCAAATTCTAATATTTTAGTGAAAGAAATAATGTTCAACTACCAAACCATTCTTGTGTAACTCTATTTTTTGTTAAGCGAACAACGTCTTGGCGCCAATAATACTACAAAACGCTATAGTGTGGGTACTTTTGAACGAAACAACCTTTGGCAAATGGACTCTTGTACGAAAGTGAGAAGTTTAATTTATGCTCTCCGCCGATCAAATTGATGAAATCTTGTGTCCTCTTAGTAATTGAGCATAGTGCAAAGTGGAATTAAGTTTAGTTATATCCCATACTCTATTTGTAACGAGTCCATTGAATATATGGTGTGTAAAAGTGGGAAATTTTAAGTTGAAGGGATGTTCAAATATACTGATATATATTTGTAATTTTTGCGAATGAGTTTCATCGTGCAAGGGTGTAGATGTTTTAATTATAAACTTATTTTTAAAAAAAGGAGGGTTAGTAGAAAGTTATGAATTTTTTTCTTAAATACATCAAAAAAATATATCATAAATGAAAAGTTACAACAAGATGTAAAACATTATGTATTCAATGTAGCCCACATTATGTATGAGTAGAAGAGCAAGGTTTAAATAATTCATTGCATTTCCAACACTTTATGACACATTTGGAGTAACACTTATAAACATCACTTATTCATGCTCATTATTATTACTTAAACTACACCTCATTGTTTAGTGCAATTTATGTGGACTACATTGGATAACGATGAATATATATTGTTTAGCATGACTAAACATTATGCCTATTCTATGTTTACTTTATTTTTTATATTGGTGAAGGAATTGTTGATACCCTTAACCCCTACATGCCTTCAACACTTAGAGCAACATCAAATAATTATAATGAACATACCTAATTTTAAATTAGAGCTTCATAAAATTTAAAAGTAATTATAGGGTCGTTTAAAAAACAATAAATTAGCAAATTATATAATAATACGGTACAAAAATTCAAGAATGGATAATTAAATACCCCCTGAATAAATACCTTTGTCACGCACGTGTATACATATATACATGTCTAGTGAACTCTCCGAGTTTTGACCGGCATGGGGGCCAAAAAAAAAAAAAACTGCCCAGGGTAAAAATCCCTCACTTTTACCCCCACCCCAAGTTTAGCACTGGGATCAAATTGTGAGGGTTCCTTGTGAACTAAGATCTCACAAATTTTGAGTGGAAACCAGTGACATGAAAATGAAGCAATTTTTTTTTACAAATCATCTCTTTTCTAATTTGATCATACATGCATGAAGTTATCTTGCCATAGAATTTTTTTATTTTATTTTTTACTTGCAAAAAGTTCATGACACATGAAGAAACAAAATTCAATTATGTACATGAGTTTAAGAACGGTTGGTTAGGCAATCAGGGGTTTAAGGCTTTTACACCAAGAGCTAAGGTCATTTTCTCCAAAACATATATGTTAATGAGTTGATAACATGTTTTAATTTACTAGAGACAAGGTTGAAGAGCATCTAGCACTCTAGATTGCAATATAAAGGTCATTCAAAAAGTTAGACCCTATTATGTAATTCCCCACTAACATCATTTGATTAGACTTTACAAATAGTAAGTACTAAGTCATTTACATTGACTGTGCAATTAACCCCTAAATGCCTAAAGCCCTCTCCAAATTCAGCAGTTTTGCAAAGATGCATTATAAAATGCAACTTAGAGGGATCTTTCGAACTATATATTTGAATAAAAGTTGTACATTATGAATTTTAGATTCTATCTATACGGTTAGATCTATGATTGCTATTACCAATGATTTTGTATAAAATTTGAAACACAAAATTCAAAATTATTTTGTAATTCAATTGCAAATAAGATATTGACAATCTAAAAATGAATTTTTTTTGTGATTGGTTGAAATGGAATACTCTAAGTGTGGTGATTTTTGGAGATTTTTGGTTGCTTAATTTTATGAGTTGACTTTTTTTAGAGCACTTTTACAGTGAAATCGTCAAAATTTTGGATGAATCACTACAACATGAAATGAGGTATAAAAATTTCACAAATCATCCCCTTTCTAATAGGATCACATATGCATGAAGCTAACTTCCCATAGAATCTAGAGTAAAAATTCCACACTGCTAAAAGTGCATGACGGATGAGAAATTATGGATGATATTTGTACATCATTCAAAAAATGAACGGTTAGGCAATTAGGGATTAAAAAGAGAAGATACACTGGCTTGTGTGATTTTGAGGGCCTTGGTTTTTAGTAGATAATTTAGTGTCACAGACCAAATAATTCATTCACCAACTCACTCTCATTCATTTTTCCATAGCCAGAGCAGTATCCAAAGTGTTACTGGCCATGCTCTAATAACATGGTTTCAAGGAGTAAAATCAAGTCTCATGAGAATGAAAAAGAAATCAAAAATTAATTTCCCAATAATTTTGACAATTATATATAAAATTATGATAATCATGCTGACCTACGGCATGGCGAGGTTTAATTAAAATGTGTCAAGAAAAAGCTCAAATACCAATAATGTGGCAGGAACTACTGTAACAATAATTGATGAACCGAGTTCAAGCAATTGCCAGGTTGATAATTTCAGAAATTACAGTTCAACGGCTTCACCAACTCCACTGCAATCACAGCCACTCCACCCATGAAGTACCCGGCCCTGCTCTTGCATAAAATAGACAACCGGTTCACTGTTCAATCTCCTCTCATGTTCTGATTCTATTCTAATAAAAGTGAGAGCAGGTCTGTGAACGACAATGGCCTATGTTGTCTCTGCTCAATGTACGGGGAGATCCAGCAGCTAGTGTAAAATCAACCAAACGGAATTGCAAAATTTACCGGTTGAAATCCATAGTTTCAGGTTAAAATTTGTGATACTTGGATGCTACCTATGTGACACATAAGTAAATACCGGATGCGATCTTGTTTAACCCTTTAGTGCCCAACAAACCACATTATGGTCACTACAACGTCCGAAATGCAAATAGCAGAGAATCCGTGAAGAATTGGAACTTCAGTTTTTAAGTTCAGATTTGCGCACATACATTACGCACCTTCCAGAAAAAAGAAATTTTCAATTTGGAATTGTACAACTATCAAAATACCTATCAACAGAACGCGAAAATACTGCAAATACTTGAAAATACAGTAAATACTTACAAATACAACATATGTATTGTGTAGTATTTATTGTGTTTGGAAGTTTGTTATCTTGTTTTATTTTTTTGGATTGTGTTCTCTTCTTCATCTTCCATTAGTGTGTGTAATCCGATCTTGACTAATGTACCCACTCCTGTCAATTTTCAACGTATAAAATTTTGTCCTAAACCATACATGGAGAAGTCACTTTCACTTATAAATCTCACAATAATTATGTGTGAGTCTATTTTTGATATGAAAGATTGCAACGGAGAGGTGTTGACATAGGGCATAGTTGAACTTCTTTGCTTTTATTTTTGAAAATTTACCTCAAATTATATTTAACTTTGAAGTCACACACCCCCCAAAATCTCGTTTTTGAGCGTGCATTATACAATTCAAATACATACTATAATCTTCCGATCCCACCATCGGATGATTATCAAATTTTAATAAAATGTGTGCTCTCGAGTTGAGAATAGAATTGTACGGTTACTTTCTAATTTAACCCATTCTATTTTTGGTAGTCTCAACCACAGTGAAAAAATCTACTGAAATCCAGGGCTCTGAGCTACAGTACCTTGGGCACTAAAGGGTTAAAACTAGTTGCTTTTGGAAAATATTGGATTTTTGTTGGTTCCCTTGAAAAACTCCCCGTCAAATGTCACTACTCCACTATGAAACGCTTCGATTTCAAGAAGTTACATGATTGAATAGTATAAACAAGCATAAAAGTAAATTTATGATAAATACTAAGGCATAGACTACGCGACTAGCCGATTGTTTGAGGAAGTGCCAAGCTTGTTCCACCACACTAGCACCCGTATTCTAATCCAATGCATGGTGTAAAATTAGTTTATTCTCTCCATGCAAAACGGGCTTGGGTCTCTTGTGGGGATCTTCCCTTAATATTGGGCCTCGACTCTAAATCTCACCCCCTTGACGTAAATGCGAGCACTATTTACCCATGGGCCCCATTTTTTGAAAATTCCATTTTGGGCACCTTAGGGTTTTTTTTGGCAAATATTTTTGCAAACTTAGGACCTACAGACTCACATTAGTCTAATAGGATCCTCTCGGGAATTAAAAACCCTTGATTAATTTTTGAAGGTGAGCGCCAATATGCACAAAATAGGAGGTAGGTTTTGTTCTCTTGCATTAACCTTTAAAGGACAATGCAAGCCCCATGGGCTTGGTTATATTTTGAGAGAATCTTGCTCATAACTTCTACTCCATTGCACCAAATGGGGTTTTTAGAATGCCAAACCGAGAACCTTAGAGAGATCTATACTTCTTTAGAATAGAGCCAAAGTATATTAAAAACAAAATCATGCTTAAAATGGAATTTAAAAGAGATTTTGGGTGTGATATCAGGAAAGTATATGTCGTTTAAGGGTTAACGTTGAGGAGGGGATTTAGACTCGGGGAGTTATTGCAATCCATATATGGCCATTAATAATAACAATAAGAGCCTGAAAATTGATAATGGCTTCTGCCTTCAGCCCACGGCACGTAATTCCTTGGTGGAATAATTGATGAAGTTAGATCACCAATAAAACATTTCCATGACCATAAAACATTTTAATTCTGAGCACAGAAATAAACCTCACTGGTTGTCAGTTACTCGTGAGTCAGGTGATACCCCCGTGAGTTATGGGTGATGGACATTGGCTCAGATTGTCAGTGAGGGGTCCTTTGCCAGTGCATCTCCTCTAGAATAGAATTTAGATACGATATGGATCATAATGCCAAAGGTCAACTTCCCGAGGCCCATTAGGGCGGGCTTCCATGTAAGTTCGGTTCTGGTGGAATGAGGAAATTGACAAGGATTGAGGTCTCAAACTTCACCGGAAGACGGTGAGAGGAGAAGTAGGACATTGAGTTTCACTCCTTATCGGTGGCACCTTTCATTGACTCCTTTCTTTGTTACGTTGAAGTTTAAGTGCATGACATGTATATTTGAGTGTACAGATTGGTGGGGGCCCTCTCTACCGGTGCACACTAAAGTGCTTTGCAGATTTTAGTGGTGGTGAAGTCACTATTTATTGCCGGACCGATCCAAGCATGGAAGGAGGCCCTTAGCCCCACTCTAAGGGGCGGTTTACACTACGGATCAAGAGCTATGACCAAAGAGAATGGATTAATTCCATGGTCACACTTCATGGTCACACTTCCATGGTCAAACCTTAGAAAAATGTATTTTTTAAAGCCCTTTGGACCACTCACTAAATGTAAACCAAACTTGGACCGGGACTTTAAAAAAAATTTAAAAAATGGCATTTTAAGCCCATGGTTTTCTTGTTTGGCAATGAGAGAACCCTTTTTGCCTCTCTCACCACAAAATCCGGGAATCCTTCAACATTATCCAGTACGCCTATTTCTAGGCCTTTTGAGGACCTCAACTCCTTTGGTCACTTTTCTTTTTTCTTTGTAGTGTAAACCCAAGTCATCCCGGGATGAGTTGATGGAGCCAATCACAAATTTTAGAGATGCACTGGACGAGTTCTTGATCCGTAGTGTAAATCGCCCCTAAAGGCCCCTAAAACCGCTTTGAGAGGCCGTCGATTTCTACCAATCAAATTAACAAGAAACCAAAATTTGAGCCTCTTGGCCCTTCGCACTAGAGACCAAAGTCCAAAAGTTGTGACCTTCCAAAATGTCTTTATGGCAACACTTTATTGATTAAGGCGACGGACTCTTGAAGGAAGTTTGGGTCAAACAGAAATGGAAACTCAAACTATGGTCGAGAGGCCGTCAATTCTTTTGCATAAAAAATTAGAATTATCTTTTATTGCCTATTTTCAGTCCATTTATTTACATTCTCAAGAAAGTTTGGCCACTCAATCTCACGGCCTCTCAACTTAAACAACGATAGTGTGAAGCAGCCCTAAGAGCCGCTTTATACTATGGTGGAGAAGTGCATTGGTTGATCAAAAATTTCATTTTAGCCCAAGACATGGTTATTTGAGGTGAGGGATGGTATGCCGGAGAAGATGATTTTTTTTATAAAAAAAATGCCTTAATCCTTAAATGTCCCGTACGTACGTTGTCGTATAATTGAGATTTGCTACCAACAAGAAACTCTAAATTGAGATCTTAAGAGCCCATTAGAACTGCATTGATCTAAATTTCAACTTCTCTTCTGAACTCAAATCCATAAAAGGTGTGAATCCATTCCAAACACAAACAAAATACACCGAATTCTCTTGATCGCCGCGGCACGTTCAAACGTTTAGGGGTTAACCCCTAAAGGACCGGGGGGAGGGGGGGGGGTTTAGCTTAGCTCTTGTTTTCTTGACTAGTTCTTATAACAAGCTCAATTCCTCATTGGTGTGGGTTAATTTTGACGATCGGCACCGTTGAAATCAAAAAAGACTTACATAGCTTTTGTATGAAAAAATGATCAACAGAATCGCACAATTTTGAGAAAATGCCACCGTTGAGAAGATTGATGGAACTTGTTCAGGGTATTTTGTACACATGCTGAAATTGGATTGATTAAAGTTCTCCAAAAAACCTAAAATTTCTACCATGCATAATGATCATCATTTTGAACATGTTCAAAAAATTTCAATTAATTTGGAGGTGTAAGGAAAAAGATATGAGGGTCTCAAGTGACGCCCAAATAACCTTCTTGCAGCTCAAAAAAATCACCAAAAATTGCACACTTCATGAAATTTCGATCAAGAAGTACTCACGGATTCAACTCTCAAAAAAGAACTAGGGTCTCTTTGTTGCTTACTTTACAATTCACGGTCCAACAACTCAAAATTCCTCACTTTCTAATTCCAGAAGCCACGTGGTGGCCTCGTGGTCCTTTAGGGGTTAAGAAGTTTTGACTAGCCATAGTGTAACCACCTAGAGAAGTAATAACTAATACCTGGTGGAACTCTCCCACCTGCACACCTGCATTTCTATAACATCTGATACTAACAGTCCTCGATTCCGCCAATGCAGAGGAGACGGACTCAAAGGCCATGGACTAAGATTCAAGTTTCTGGTTGAGTTTCTGGAGCCAAAAAGAAAGCGCATGGAATCCAGAACATGAATGCAAAGCTATATTTTTCTTCAAGGCTTGGAGAATTTTAAGGGTGAAGCTGGATTTTCTAAAGAATTTCTATTGGGGCAACAATTGAGGAACCTCCCACTGGTGTGGCTTGTTGTCAACTCAGGGATTGGAGCCTTCAGTTTCATGGTTTAGGGTAGGTTTGCCTCTTTGTCACATAATCATGAATTTTATTCAATATCTAAGTAACTATTATGCCTTCACTGTCTGTCTCGGTGGCTGGGAATCATATTTGCAACTCGTCTGGGTATGGCAAATGATTTTTCCACCTTCCTTGTAGATACCGAAGGTTTGGTATAATAAGCATGAATGGTGACATTACAGTTTGAACCCTCCAGTAGGCCGGGTTTACGGTTTATGGTAAAAGGGGTTTCACAGATTTAATTTTGTCAGAAATATTTTCTTTTTCCACCTTCCTTGTAGATACCAAAGGTTTGGTATAAGGTAGACGACCTGTTTTCGATCACCTTAAGCAATTCAACATACTTCCGGTGGAGTAACGAATAGGCAAATAATTTTGCAGTGTAGGGAAATAGATTTGAAGAAGGTCACATATTTTTGAACAAAATTTGGGGCAATATCGAATTTACTACAAGTTTTCAAAGTGAAGATTCTCTCCAACCTGTTCTCGCAATATAGGTTGACCTATTTCCAAGAATTGGAAAATTAGATTTCGAGAACACATGATATCATACTAACTCGGTAACAAGTTTCCATTCTAGGCGCCAACCATTCCATATTAAGAAGAAACATGTTTCCGCCACCGTTTACGAATGAATTCGAAAATAATGCAGGCCTATTCACAGAAATAGGTTGCCCTATACCGCGTGATTGGGGGCCTCATCGGAAACAGGTCGTCTACCTTAATAAGCATGAATGGTGACATTACAGTTTGAACCCTCCAGTAGGCCTCTAGAGGAGGGTTTACGGTTTACGGTAAAAGCGGTTTCACAGATTTAATTTTGTCAGAAATATTTTTTCATCTATCACGTCCATAGAGGTTGGATGTACTTGGATGTGGGCTCCGCCTTTAATTAGTCAGCTTTTGAAATCCACACAAGTTGGCACCGCGATCAGTTAACCTTTAAATGTCAAGAGGGCCTAAACGGGGCAGCTCGGAAGGCATCTAAATGTTTTCGGGGAAGAATTTTTTAATTTTTTTTTTAAAATTAATTAATTAATTTTTTTTTTGCAAAAACGGCTCTGCAGTGCATTGCTGAACTTCAGCTGCCCCAACCTCAAAACTTGTTCAATTTGATAACTTTGATTGCTTACCAATGATTCCACAATCTCTGAAATGAGGCGAAAATTTGGAATGTAGATCGCTTTTTCAGTAGCTTTCCAACGCACCAATCCTTGCTTGATTTGGTTGGAAAAATCAACTTTTTTCTTCATTATTCTCTTTTTACTAATTCCATGGGGCTTACTCGAGGGCTTACTTTGACGTTTAAGGGTCAAAAAACTGCCATAAAGTTGCCTCTAGTATTTAGATTCGCTAATTTTGCTAGTGACATAGTAGGGGCCTACTTGAGGGTTTAAACTTTCTATAATGAATGTATCCCCTTCATGGTCTATTGTATTCGATTGAATTAGGTTGTATTCAGCTCTGCATGATAGGTACAACTTTCCATGTAGAGCCTGAACTCGCAGGCTGATGTCATACCTTGGGTGGGTCACTTAATGCATTTTACAAACAACGTGCGGCAGAAAATAGCATGGGTTTTATTCATCATAGGTAAACTTTATAAAAATTTATATAAAAATTACAAATAAGATAGAATGCAATGAAAGAGTACAGGCCATTATAAATAATTTAGGTGCACCACAAAACTGGTCCATTATGATTTTAGTACATGTAATTTAGGGAATTGCGAATGGGATCCAAGGTATTAAACTTAGTACAGTCTGTTTTGGGGGGGGGGGGAACAGCTGGAGCACAGTTGGTAAGAAAGGGCGGTTAGCTGTGCGGTGGACGAAAAGTAGGTCTAGAAGTGGATGAAAGCTCAATTATGTCCACCTGGATTTAAGCTTGCCGTTGACATTGTGGTAGGGTTAGGGTGCCCCTGCTGCAGTTCCAAGCGAAATCAGTGGACAAGCGAGTATTAGGGTTTGTCAATGCGGTTTTGGATTACAAGATTAGTGTTTTGTTTTACGATTCTAAGGTGGTGATTGCGAATGTATTTTGGACTGCCGAGAGGGTTTGGATGCCTCGCATGGTTGGGGCGATCTCTGCAAGTTGTTGCTGAAGCATTGTTTGTCTATTGTTTTTCTGCTCAATTGTAAGGTAGTGCTTCAAAAGAAAATCAAAGTGAACACCGATAGCACTAATTCTGAAATTGGAACAACTTTGAAGTATTTTGTGCACATTTTACAGAATGTATGAAAGAAGGTTAGGTTCTGGTCATTTTCTTGAGGCCATTTTTCTCAAATTTTTAAAAACATGTTACTTTTAGATTATATTTAATCCTTTACAAGGAAGATAACATATAAAAAATTGCATTGGTCACCGTTCTATAAAAAATGATAGAGTCCATAATATAGGCCATTTTTTCCCATTAAGTAATCATAGGGGTATTTTTAATTTCAGCTAGAAGGTAAAAAGCCCCCCAAAAAACACCCCCTCGCCGCACGTGGTACCCAAAATATATGAAGAGTGACCCACCCGAGTGTCATACAAAGCATTTTTGCCCAAAACTCAAGGTCTTTCATTAATACTTCTACCATGTGGCATTACGTATTTGGTGTAGCAGGTTCTTCTAAATAGAGTTTCAACTATTACCGCTCTTGCAAACCAAAATTGCAAGACCAAAACACCTACTAATATCAGTGCATCAACCTTCCTGTCGATATGACCTCACACATGCAGGTTCACGCTTTACATGGAAAGTCGTCGTAAGTGGGTCGTGTGACCATGAAAGGCTTCATTGGAGCACATTTCTATGTAAAAAAGTATACATTGGCTTAGCTTTACCTATTGAATGACCTTCAACTAAAATACAATCATAATTTTTTTAGGCAATCACATTGAAGATGGTTTTATGGAATGATCAAAGGTACATGACTAGCGTTTCCCACTGCATTTTACTTGTTACGTGTATTTGCAATAAAATATACATAATTTGTCCATTCTAACACTAGTAGAAAAGGTGGTGCTCCCCAGGGACATGCCAAGGAAAAATCACTGTGCATGCATGGAATTAGGCACTACTTGCATAGGCATCTCCCTCGGAAGTGCTACCTTTTCTAATAGTGTAATGAATTAAGAATGGGAGTAATGAATGTCCTAGTATCCTGCTTAAGCTTTTGTTACTTGAGTCTCTTGGTTACTATGTCTACCATTCTTATTTAGTATTGATTTTTGTATTAGTAGCTTAATACCTTGTATGTCTTTGGAGGTCACAAGCTTGCAAAAGCCTAAAGGCTGTCTTTCATATCTACACTTAACACATAATTCGCTGTTTACGCACTTGGCCATATAATCATACATTTGGTCCCCGAGCACATAATTGTTTCTGTCTAATTTTTTTTAAAATAAACCGCGGATTATTATCTTTTTCAATCCCTCACATTGTAAACAAATAATTATTTTAATTATTTTTTATTCTCATCTTTATCTTTTCTTTTTTATCTTGATTTTTTTTTTGTCTTCTTTCTTGTCTCCCTCTTGTCTTTTTTCTTGTCTTCTTTTTGTCTTTCTTTTTGTCTTCCTTTTTGTCTTCGTTGTCTTTATTTTCTTCTACTTTTTCTACAGTTGTGGCTGCTAAACCCTAAATAATGGGAGCAAATCCAAAAAACAAAAAATAAATAAAAACAATTTTTATTTATATTTTTATTTATTTATATTTATATTTAGTTGGCCGCGGGGTGCTCCTGAACCCTAAATGGCAGCCGCCACAATTTTTTTTATTATATATATATTTTTTGATTTTTATTAAAATCTATTTTTAGACTGGGGTCTCACTTCACTCCCTCTCTCTCCCCTCATCTCTCCCCTATATACCGTACTAGGAAGGCAGGGTCGGCAGAAAAAAATTCCGAAAAAAAATTCCAAAAAATAAAATAAATTTTTTAAGTATCTTGTCGAAATCAACAAAAATGAAGTTAACAAAAATAGTAGACAAAAAACAAAAAAAAAAAAACGTTTAGCTGCTTGATAAATTCAGTGTTAGGTATTAATAGTCTAATTTTTGATAATTATTTTTGAGAGTGTCGACCTCCACTTTTTGAACATTTATTTTTTATTTATTCGACATTTACGTGTCGACTCTGCCTTCCTAGTACGGTATATGAGTAGAGGGGAGGGATGAAGAGGGAGTTGAAGATAGAAATGAGGGAGATGAGAGGGTTTTAGGGTGCACGGCCACGCACCACAGTCTAAAAAAAGAAAATTTCAAAAAGTCAATAATACTAATAATAATAATAATAAATAATAATAATTGGCGATTCCCATTTACAGTTCAGTAGCACCCTTCTGCCAAGAAAAAGGAATTTTTATTTATTTATTTATTTTTGGCGACTGCCATTTAGGGTTCAGGAGCACCACATGGTCAACCCAAAATATATATATATATATATATATATATATATATATATATATATATATATATATATATATATATATATATATATATATATAATTTATATTTTACTTTTGTTTTTTGTTTTTTTTTTGTTTTTTTGGATTTGTTCCCATTGTTTAGGGTTCAGCAGGCACAACTGAAGAAAAAGTAGAAGAATACAAAGACAACGAAGACAAAAAGGAAGACAAGAAGAAAGACAAGAGGGAGAGAAGAAGAAGACAAGAAAGAAATCAAGATAAAAAAGAAAAGATAAAGATGAGAATAAAAAATTATTAAAATAAGTATTTGTTTACAATGTGATGAATTGAAGAAAGACAACATTGATGTTTTTTAGAGAACTGTTTAACCAACTTCTTTTAAAGTCAAATATGCTTATGAAATGAACGCACTTGGCCAAGTGCATAAATAGCGAATTGCGTGTTACTTATGTCGACTAAACCTCTTCTCTACTCAGGGGGGTCACTCTTCATGAAAAATAAGGGGATAGGTGCGAACACGGGGTATTTTATGGTGGACTATTACGTTGTCTTCAATGTTTTTTCAAGGGGCTATTATTACATAATTTTCTAATATGCATTATTAAAGTAGGAGCTTAGGGTAAGTTTAAGTTTTGAGTCAACGTGTTATAGGGTACCTTTTATTACTTATAATAGGTAGTTGGAAATTTTTTTCCTGCATTCTTCGCAGTGTACACAAACGACAACGACAATATCACATGATTACTAAAACACAACAATTATGAATGTTGTGGCGTGAAACTAAGATTCATACAAAAACCGGTATTACACAAGCATCACTTACAAGTTACGACCCCTACAATTCCAGGGTTTTAGCATCCAAAAAGACGACAATGTACAATTAAGACTAAACATCTCTACTGGTCGTCATTGTTTACAAGACAACACACAAATACATTACTTCATTGATTACAAGGACTATGGTTTAGATTATTAAACTAATGCCTTGTGTTTATCATTACTTCAACCTACTGAAGTAAGAAAGCGAACAACACATGTCAAAAAGAAAAACTAGTGTGTGTTCACAAACACACCCCTCAACTAAGATCTATATACTGTCCTCGAGATTATACTCCTCGTTGTTGCGTCCTGGATGGCTCTAAACTTGTAAAGACGATCATAAATAAGAGATCCTTCTGAACTCCATAGAAAACTGAAGTGGAAAACTTTTAAAATCCGCAACCACCTCGAAAAAATCAGAGATTGCGAGCAGAGGTTTTAGAGTTACCGTTTGGAATATGCGCGTTGAGCTGGAGTAACAGTTATAAGCAGCACCATGTCATTTTCTAATAAAATGACTATTTCTGCATTCCAACCGCTCCTCAATAAGACCTCTAAACATCCAAGCATATAGTCAAAAAGTTCGTGTAAAGGCGTATTGCGCAAACTATCCGGCAATCAGTCCCATAAATTCTATGATTTTGTAAAGAAATCAACAACTACATCAAACACATCCAGCCAGCTCCAGCCGTGCGAAGTGATCCAAGAATTTGGAGTTGCTATCACATGAACATACGATGTAACACGAAGAGCTGCATACTCCATGCGATTCTTGATCGCCCAATTCCATAGCTTTCAGATGCACGCCAGCTGCAGTAGTGCAAATCGATTAACATGGCGCCGCTCATAGATAGTCCATGGATTTGTTGATAACACTACAAATTCAAAGACATGATCAATTAGAGCATGCGATGCCACTATATCAAACTGCCCTTCGCACAACGCACAATCCAACGCCCACATTAGATCTGATATTACAACAATAGCACTAAGCACAGTTTAGGCACTAATCAAACCAAGAGCAGCATTAAGCACGCAGCGACACTAAGCACACAGTGAGACTAAGTTCACAGCAGCATAAACACACTACCAACCGGACTAAGCACCGTAAACTCTAAACTAAGGCGAATACCAGCAGCACTAAGCGTTGTAAGCCCTTAACTGAGCCGACTACTAGAAGTTCTAATCTAGCTAACCGCATTAAGCACACCACTAAGCACCAGTAGCTGAACTAAGCAATTAGAAGTAGACTAAGCAAGACAACCTAAACCTGCTTTAAGTAGGATTAGTGTCGTGCTCAAAGAGGCCACTCGAAGCTTAATCAATTTAGGCCGGGTAAAACAATGATAAAAGAGTAATTATATTAGTGTACATTTTTTAGTCATTGCAAACTATAGATTTGAATCCATTTCATGAATCCATATACATCATAGCACATAATTCTCTAAGTGGGAAAAAGTATAGAATTTATCATTAGTGTTAACTTAAAAAAATTAATGGTAAGGATTAGCTCTAAGATCAGATGAGGATTTTGTGACTGCATTAAAGAGGGAATAAAGGCGGTACAAAGCATGTTGAATAGCTTCAACATGTCCCCATCTACTTATGCGCGAAACTATTGAAGGTAGAGAAGATTGCACAAGGCACACACACACAAACACAAGGAATGCGTAGAAAGAGATAATCTTTACTCAAAGGCCTTCCACCTTAAGTAGTGTACACTAGGAGGTCACCATGGACAAACCATATGGGATAACTCATCACAAGGACACTCTAGAGATCAGCCCATGCCTAACCCCTCCTCCCACACACCATTATTTAGCACCCGTACGTCTTTGGCTTCTAGCAATACTACGTTGCATCAATTACCTCAATACTCCCACTTTGCGTAGAGCCAAAGCCTCTAAGTCCAAATGCTATTACTAATCGTTGGTGTCGGTCTCTACAAAGACCCTTTGTGAGCACATCCGCCACCATGTGCTCCGTTGGGCAATACTCCAAATGTATAACTCCCAATTCCAACTTCTCCCGAATGAAGTGGTATTGCACATCAATGTGCTTCGTGCGTGAATGATGTGTAGGGTTCTTTGCAAGTGAAATGCACCCTTGGTTGTCACACATAATCGTTGTAGCCTCACCTTGTGTGCAACCCACATCCACCATTAGTTGCCTCAACCAAATGGCCTCCTTCGTGGCATGGCTCGTAGCCATGTACTCGGCCTCCACCGTTGATGTCGCCGTGGTTTGTTGCCGCTTGCTATTCCACGACACCGCTCCCGATCCGACCTTGAACATGTAGCCCGTTGTCGATCTTCGATCGCTCGTGTCTCCCGCGTAGTCCGCGTCACAATAGCCGCTCAACACAATGTCTTTGCCTCCAAGACACAACTTCACATCGCTTGTGCCCCTCAAATAACGCATGATCCTCTTGACCGTCATCCAATGCATCGAGCCCGGTCTCGCCATGTGTTGACTCACCACGCTAATTGGATACGCAAGGTCGGGCCGTGTCGCAATCATCGCATACATCAACGACCCCACCGCTTGCTTGTATGGCACCTCCGCCATCGATTTAGCCTCCATCGCATACTCCTCCTCCGAAAGCTTGACGAGCTTGGAGTTTGCATCCAATGGTGTTGCCACGGGCTTACAATCCTCCATCCCGAATCTCTTGAGCACGTCCATCACATACTTGCCTTGACTCATGGTGATAGTGCGTGTAGCCCTATCACGCACAAACTCAACACCAAGACAAAAGTGCAATTCTCCAAGATCACTCATCTCGTACTCTCTCTCAAGCATGCCTTTTAATGCATTCATTAAACTCATGAGGCTTGCAAGAATGATCAAATCATCAACATATATGATCACAATCACCACATGTTGCCCCTCTTGCATGAAGTAGAGACTATGATCCGCAATGCTCCTAGTAAACCCGTGTGCAAGCAAGAACGTGTCAATCTTTTGGTACCACGCTCTTGGAGATTGTTTCAACCCATACAATGATTTTTGCAACTTACACACAAGGTGCTCATTACCTTGTTGCACAAACCCCTCAGGTTGCACCATGTAGATGTCCTCCTCCAAATCGCCATTCAAAAATGCGGTCTTCACATCCATTTGATGCATCTCCAAGTCCAAGGCCGCTCCAATGGCAAGAATGCATCGAATGGTGGTGAACTTGGCCACGGGAGCAAATGTCTCGTGAAAGTCCACCCCATGCACTTGCGCGAACCCCTTGGCTACTAATCTTGCCTTGTGACGCACAACAATACCCGAAACATCCCTCTTTGTCCGAAACACCCATTTGCAACCAATGGGGTTGCGATCCTTTGGAATGGGAGTTAATTGCCACGTACCGTTAGCAATTAGAGAGTCGTACTCCTCTTGCATGGCGCGCTCCCACTTGACCGCATCCTCACCTTGCATGGCTTCTCGAATGGTCAATGGACCATCCGATAATGCCACATTCGCATGCTCGTCCTCCACTTGAGGGAAGATGTGGTTCTTCCACCATTCTCCAGGTGGCTTGCGCGATCTCTCGGGGTACCGCCGCTCGCTTGAAGAAACTTGCTCCTCTTGCGTGCCCTTTGCGCCATTCTTGGCCTTTGAGCTCGATGGCGCTTCAACAACCTCCGTGTCGCCAGCTTCGTCATCACCGTCCTCATCACCTACATCAACAACACTAGGAGACTTGGAGGGTGTGTCCACCAAAACGTCTCCACTACTCCCACTTGGACCAACCTCCAAAGGAGCCTCCATCGTAGACTCCTCACAAAATGTCACATCACGTGACCGAATGATCTTCCTCGTGTCCACCGACATGAGTCTATACGCCTTGGTACCTTCACAATACCCAAGAAACACACATTTCAAGGCCTTAGCCTCGAGTTTCGTCCTCCGTTCGTCGGGAACCTTCGCATATGCAATGCATCCGAAGATGCGCATGTGTGCAACACATGGTTGCCTCCCACTCCACGCTTGCTCCGGCGTCATGCCTTCAACCGCGCTTGTTGGACACCGATTGCGTGTGTATACCGCATTCACCACCGCTTCCGCCCAAAGGTCCAACTTCAAGTTTTGAGCGTGCAACATGCTCCTCGCCATCTCTACAATGGTGCGATTTGCGCGCTCCGCAACTCCATTTTGTTGAGGCGTGTACGGGGCCGAAGTTTGGCGTGCGATGCCTTCATTCTTCAAAAGCTCGTCAAATTTCTTGGACATGTACTCGCCGCCATTGTCCGACCGAAACACCTTGATCTTCAACTCGGATTGGTTCTCCACCAATGTCTTGAACTCTTTGAACTTCTCAAAGCACTCACTCTTGGCTTTGATAGGGTAGAGCCATATCTTCCTTGAAAAATCATCGATGAAGGTCACAAAGTACTTGCAACCTCCCATCGATGTGGTCTTCATGGGGCCACACACATCCGAATGCACGATCTCCAAAACTTTTGTGGCCCGTGTCGCCCCTTCACCCGCAAATGGCAACCGTTGTTGCTTGCCTTCAATGCAACCTTCACACGTGAATGTAGAAGCATCCACTTTCAATTGATGAAGATCCATACCGCTTACCATGCCGCGTAGTGTCTTCACACTCTTGATGTTCAAATGGCCAAGTCGACGATGCCACAACGCCAACTTGTCGTCCTTCAAGTTTGAATGCGCCAACGCCGCCGATTCCTTCGAATGCACCTTGGAGAACTTGATGTGGTACAAGCCCTCGTGTTCTTCAATGATGGCCACCTCATCTCGACTCGGTGACAACACATAACACCCCTTATCACTAAACTCTACTCTCAAGTGCTTTGCCACTAGTTGCCTCACCGATAGTAAATTTGCCGTTAGTTTGGGAACGTGGAGGACATCTTGGATAGTGATTGTCTTCACACGACCCCTCACCTCGGTGTCTACAACAATTTGGCCCTTGCCAACGGCCTCAAGCACCGTATCATCTCCCAAAATCACTCTCCTTGGATTAATGAGAGCATACGAATGAAAACAAGTTTTATGTGGTGACATGTGGCTTGTAGCCCCCGAATCAACAATCCAATCACTCGTACTACCATTGCACGATACATTGCTTGCCATGTTTGCATACTCATCACCAACCTCAATCCAATCACTCATGCTTGCATCACCCTCGATACCATCACTCATGCTTGCATCACCCTCGATGCCATCGCTCATGCTTGCCTCATATCTAGCCGTAAATGCGTACTCATCATCGTCACGAGTTTTAGTGTTGTTTGCACTCTCCCCTTTCTCATCCCTCTTGCGTTTGAAGCAAAATTTGGCAATGTGGCCCTTCTTACCACAATAGAAGCACACCTTGTCGCTTGAGCTCCCACCGCCTCCATTCTTGGATTGCTTCGCCACGAGTGCCGCTCCATCTTCTCGAGACTCGTTCTTCTTTCGCCGCGAAAGCTCGTGCAACAACCGTGAGGTCACATAGTCCAATGTGAGCTCCGTAATGGGTCTTGACTCCATCGCCACGATGAGGTACTCGTATGATGATGGAAGGCTCTCCAAAAGTGTCATCACGATGTCACCATCCGTAACCGACACGTCGCAACCGTTGAGTTGATCCGCGAGAGCTTTGACCTTGTTGATGTGCGCCAACATGTCATCTTCTTCGCCCATCTTGATGGTGAAGAACTTACGCCTCAAAAACAAAATGTTGGCCAATGTTTTCGCTTCGTGAATGTTGCAAAGCTTGGACCATGCTTCCGCGGGTGTCTTGCACGAACGAATGTGCGCAAGTTGCGAATCCGCGAGGTTGAGTGCCAAAATGGCAAATGCCTTCTTCTCCCTCCTCGTGTACGCTTGCATGATCCTAGGATCCGTAGAAGAGAAAGGAGGTTCCTCACTACCCTCGACAATCTCCCACAACTCCTTCTCGGCCATCACCATCTCCATTTTGAACTTCCACAAGTGGAAATTCACCCCATCGAACTTGTCCACGACCTTGGGACCCTCACCCTCAAAAGATGCCATGATCCTCACTTACGTATGCCTCCCCACACAAATGAAACCTCAAACTCAAACACACAACTTTGTTTTTGTGATTTTTTTTTTTTTTTGCTTTGATATTGCACCTTTGTGCACCCAATGGGTTTAAAACAACCCCAAACACTAGATCAGCACTTTTGTGCTCCACACACGCCTCCCAACACTCAAATGTGAGAACCCTCACCCAAAAATGCAAAGAGGCTCACCAAAACCCCTCAAATCACTCAATGGAGCTCAAAACAACTCCAAATGCTTCAATATGACGCCTTAGTGTCCCCAAACACTCAATGCACGTCAATGACACCTTTGTGTCCTTCAAGAGCACTCACTCAATGCACATGAACTCACACAAGTCCCTCAAAACCCCAATCGCATTGAAATTGCTCAAAACCGCACCTTTGTGCACAAACTAGCTCCAAATGAAAATTTGAGCACCCCAAGAGCATGAAACACATGCAACACCTCAAAGCAAGTGCCTAATCACTAGGATCAGATGGTAGACCCTCCACGAGAGCCTTCACACCTCACAAATCACTTGCATTTACTCAAATGCTCACAATTGAACCAAACGAAGTTCCACTCGCAACGAAGAGATAGAAGAAAGAAAAGAAGGAGATCAAGGGAAGAAATTGACCAAAGAGAGTGCTCCAACATGTAACTTCAGCCCATGCACACCTCCAAGAAACACCAACGCTTCAACAAGCTCCAAAACCTCCAACAATGCTCCAAAACCGCCCGTTGCGCACCGACCTCAAAATACTTGCACAAATGCAATCTAATACTCATGAAACACACATGAGTGGGCCCATAACCTATTGAAGGTAGAGAAGATTGCACAAGGCACACACACACAAACACAAGGAATGCGTAGAAAGAGATAATCTTTACTCAAAGGCCTTCCACCTTAAGTAGTGTACACTAGGAGGTCACCATGGACAAACCATATGGGATAACTCATCACAAGGACACTCTAGAGATCAGCCCATGCCTAACCCCTCCTCCCACACACCATTATTTAGCACCCGTACGTCTTTGGCTTCTAGCAATACTACGTTGCATCAATTACCTCAATAGAAACATATTAGTCTTAAAGATCCGCTTCTTCTTTCCCGGTCTAAAGCGGGTGAAGTTCACTCCATACATTGCGTTGTTTGTTGTATGCTCTATCAAACTGCAATTCGTTCTTACCACACTCAATGGCTGGAACCGGTTCACGATATTAGCGCACCCAACCAGTTCGCAAAAATCATACGCTCTTTCTATTCCCTACATCCCCCAACCTTGCTAAAAAAATATTTAACAAAAATAAAAACCGATTAAAATAGAAAGAAACGAACAGATGGAAATAGGAATGTTTGAAGTATTTGATTAATAACACCACAAAGTGATAAGAGAGTTGCACGTCTAAAAAACATTGGTTAGATATAAAACATTTCTAAATTGTCAGGATCTGGATGTTCCCATCTACATAATGGTCTTTGTGTTTAAAACAAAGTTTCCATAAGCAGGAGAAAAAAGAAACTTTCCCGGCAAGCACAACCCGATGTCTCAGTGTCAATGAGAGAGATAAAAAGATGTCAACGTGGTCTGCACAGATTTGTAAATACATTTCCATGCAAAGAGCTCATTCTTGATGCGGGTCTCGATTAGTGCTCAACTACTGTAGATAATTTCTAACCTTGACAACACATATTCGTGGAGTATGAACCCAGTTTTCAGTTATAATCGTCGAAAGAATAATAATATCATTATTTTAAATTTATAAGCAAATCATAAAAAAAATTATAAAAATACACTGTAATGTTTAATAATTCTTCTATATACGTGAATATATTTTTAAATATCATTAATATACTCATGAGATGCAAAATTTATTTAAACAATAGTTTATTTTAAAAAATCTTTCTCCAATATATCATAATGAAAGATTGTACATATGTATATATATTTATTATATAAAATATATTTAAAATTTTATTTTAATGTATTTTTTAAAATTAATCTATATTTCAATAAATTAAACAAATCTGATGCATAAGACTCTGTCTTGTGATATCACAAGATTTATATTTAAAATAAGAAATTGTGGCATTAAAAATTTAAACATTTACAAATATACAAAACTATAATATAATATGTATTCTAAATTTAGTTGATTTTCAATTGCTTTTCAATAATTATGAATTTATTTCAAAATTTGAAATGAAGTAAACACAATGTTTAATAAAAAAAAATTAAAACTCTCTAACATGTGTATCAACATACAATAATAAATATGCATATTGGAAATCGTCATCAAACTCGAAACCGCCCTACCCTATCTTAAGCGTGTTTTTTCAATCATACGATGCAGTAATTGTAAGCTTCTCGTGTTTAGAACGTGATGTACAAACTTCATTAAAACCAATTCTGAAATCATAATTTTTTTTTTTCTGACGCTTGATCGCATTTTGTGATTACTGATTTATAATAACTAAATCCCTTCTTTTCTTTTTCATATTTTCAAAATAGAAGATGAAAATTTTCTTTTGCTCTTATTGTTTTCTAATGATTGAATTGAATACATTTCAATTCAATTTAATGAATGTCTTTAATGATTTGTTGTAATTAATTTTGGTGAGTAATAAAAATGTTATTTTTATTCTAAATGTAGCTATAAAAATGAACACAAAGTTAACCTCTGAACAACAATAAAACTTTAAAATCACCGGATGTTATGTATTAAATTCCAATAAGAATTATTGAACATAAAATAAAACAAAAATTAACACATTAATACTCTATGTCTCAACTATCAGATCAAGATTTCACAAGTTTGTCCTAAACATTCTCTGACATTTTTACTTTTCAAAATAGTATGTCATCTGAAAAATTAAGCCTTCTGATATAATGCTAGATCAAATTGTCCTCGATCATGAATAATCTTTATATAATTTCACAACTCATTAAAATTGCACAACATAACCTACTCAATTTCTCTTACTTCACTTATTATCTTTGGTTGTCTTACTTTGTCCATGGAGTCATGAATATACAACAAGATCTTGCTGAATTTTTGTCCTATAAAGCCACTAACTTAGGTAATTTAGGCATGTTTGAGTCAGAAATCTTAGACTACCATTCATATCGTCAGTCTTTCCCACATGTGCTTTAGCAACTGTATCTTACCGGAAAGCCGGATGAAATTTCTAAGCAATTCTATTACTTTACACAAATTTCATTTAGCGTAAATATTGACTCCCATAGAGGAAGTACATACTCATCTGATTGTCATTCGTTTTGATTTAGGTTATAACGAAATGAAGAAAAAATTTGATGTATAAACGACCATTTCAGCACGATTCGCATATTTGTGTCCATCACTAGCTAATCGCTTTAGAGAATCAGTCTCAGCTCTAATTTCTCCACAAACAAAAAACTGGCTAGAATTTATTAAAGTTAATTTGCTTAACCCAGTTCTAATAGTATAGCTTTGCTCAAAGAGGAACGAATTTTCACTTTACAACTTCAAGACTTCAACTATGCTATTGAAAAAGTCGAGAAAGAGTTCGATTTTCCATCAACCGCGGCTTACCAAAGCATGGAGATTGAAAGTCTGATACCCGCCGGCTACACATCCCGACAACTTCTTAGAAACTCACTTCACTCTGCTCCATTGCCAGAGTCAATTTCGACTTTATAGGCGTGTCAAGACGCAGTAAATAATTTGAGACGTCAGAGATAACGATCGCCATCGAATCCATTAAACGGTACCTTTTATCCATCCTATTCTATATTCTGGACATAGATTGATCATTATATCGTCCTTTAGCGACAAACCCTCAAATTTTAACACAGCAGAGGCCCATACTATATTTATTCTAGTTAGAGGATTAACAATAGAATATTCTCTATTAGAAATTAGAACTGCTTTACACAAAATGCTTTCTCTCAAGAAAGTCTTTGTAGTGACCTACAACCGCGCAGAAGTCGATTTTTTAGGGAGATGCGACAGTCTGTTTAAAATCCGATGTTTGAACGCGGCGGTCTACACACATTAAAGCAACCGCAAGAGAGTTTCATGTCTTGGTAAGTAAATCAACTTGATCCCACACATTTAGAGTTTGGTTAGCGCACAACTTATGACCATAGCTAAATCCCAAGATAATCATCCGACCGGTGAAGTTATAGTTGAGGCCATCACCGCATTAAAAAACGAGACTCCTTCCACACCATATCTACAACAATTCAAAGTCACCATACAATCCGTGGAAGAACGTCTTCGATCATACATTTCCTCCGTCGACCTCAAATGTACAAACTATACCGCCCACAAACTGAAGGCTTTCGTGAC
Organism: Pohlia nutans; assembly: GCA_022496805.1. Taxonomy (NCBI): domain Eukaryota; kingdom Viridiplantae; phylum Streptophyta; class Bryopsida; order Bryales; family Mniaceae; genus Pohlia; species Pohlia nutans. Next base: position 10,820,268 of record CM040091.1, on the reverse strand, counting down.
ACAAGCCGCCATCGATCATAACCATGTGATATATCAATTCTAATTATTAACCTCTGCATCGCGCTCGTATAGAGATAAAATGAGTGACATTTTTTTTACTCTCAACAACGGACCCGTCGATGGTCTCCCTACAATCTTCGGACAATCGAGCAACACCAACCCACATGGTTAGTTACCACTATTTTTTATTATTAATTCCTTTGGGTTTTCTCCACCATATTTCCTTTTCCTTCACCTTAGCTTTCACCCACTATATTCATATTTTATTCTTTTTAGATTTTTCCTACAGTCACATCCGTATCAACCACTTACAAGTTATTACTACATATAGAGTATACTCAACAAAACACGTCATCTCAGTGTTTCCCATTTCTCACTCCCACAATGATACAATAATTTAAATTTTTTGCCTCTACCATGATGTACACTCCGACAATCACACTAATCTCCCAACTTGATCTAGTCCCCATTTCAGTATATCATTTACTCACTAGTCTCTACATTCTATAGGCCTTCCTCACACTTCTCACCCATCTACTCTCCATTCTTCATGATCTGTCTCAATCTTAAATTACTAATCTCAGACTCACTACAGTGCACCCATCGCTTACTAGCACTCTCTGTCACATCCAACATACATCATATCACAACAACCAACAACTTAATCATACAATCTAACTACCCTATTCACCCTCACTAACCTCATTACCTATTATCGCCACTATATATTTTCCATTATCACCATTAAACCATCACTAACATTTACCATGACACTTACACATTTAAACTCACTTTTAATTACTACTCATTGACTCTTAATCGTTGGAGTGTATGGTCGTGCTTCGAAACTCCTGTGGAACTCATTACCGTAATAAAATCATGTGCAGCTAATATCTCGGTGTACATTAAAACTTTTTAAGCAAAAATTGATTCCGTTCGTGCTTTGATTAGAAAGGTATTGATTGCAAGCAAAATTATGATAGGTGAAATTCAATAGGAGGTTCAGATTCAACATTGACCAACGTCATTCAAAGTTGACCTTGGGAGCATGTTATCGAAAAGGGGAATTTCAGTAGCAATAGACAGAAATTCCTTACCATACATGTACTAATATTGCACATAAGCTTGATGCCTATCATTAGCGGATGATATCACCAAGAATCCACTCTTGATGAGACAAAACCGAAGCTTGAAATTTAGAACAGTACAAAACAGTAGAACTTATTGTTATGATATACGTCTTGTTATGGAATAGAAATGGACCTATTAGAGCTAAGAATGATTTGTACGCTTTTGGCATCGATTGAACTTATTTAAGAGAAAAAGTCAAAACTCAAAATGCTCGGTTTATCAAATGCTAATGGAGAATTTATAGCAGTGTCTTTGTACAAAGAGGAAACGATGCCCGACAATTGTGAAATCTTCCAAAAGTGCCCATGAAAAAACTTTTTAGTTCTTTCTATAAAATGTTTGTGTGTCAGTAGTTGACTCCTTTGTCAACCGTGCAGCTACTATGCACTGACTGCAACGTATACATAAGTAAGACAGTAAGTCTCAAATTCTTGAATTATGGCAAGCCTCAAAGGTTCAATAGGTTCTTCCATAGCACTTGCGCACTTGAATTTTTTTATCTTAAGGGTTAAAATTTATTTATTTTTAATTCTATAAATTCCATAATTGTACTTGGTAACTGTATATGTGTTAGTGTGTCTATAGGGGTTAGAATTTATTAACTTTTAATTCTAAAAATTCAATAATTTTATATAGTAACTTTACATGTGTTAATATGTCTCTAGAAAAAGAAATCAATAAAAGGAAATAGAGGGAATTGATGTTTTCGAAAAAAAAAAGAAAAAAAAAAAGAAGACAACAAATAGAAGAAAAAAACCACTTCAACGGAGAATGATCAAGTTTCCTTCTTTGAAATGACGACTTTCTTAGATCCTCCTCATCTTTGGATGTGTGTCTCTGTAACATCTGCCCATGCATATAAACAAGCCTCCACAATCTGGGCAATAAGTAGACGATCTGTGCGTAGAGACGAGACATTGATTGCGGACCCGGACGCGGACCAGCCAATGATCACCGACAATGTTTGAATCAAAGATAGAATAACTGCAGCTAGCAGCACCTCAAGTAGCGTATAGTTCTTGTGCAAGTTGCATTTGTAATTGCAAATGCGTGATAGCCTTTTTTCCCAACCAATAAGAGATTTCGGAATGCACAATCCAGGCATTGACGACCACGGTGTCCAAGAGAAAGTAGAAAACCCGACGCCACTATTTATGGCTCCGGGTTAATGTTGTGTACATGTCATTCTGTTGATCCGCAACATCAACACCACGCATGAAATTGTGGTATTCTTTGTGCATTGGTGAAATTGGAACTTTCATGCGCACACCACCTCGACGCCACCTGACATATATTGGTGTGCCCGATGATGCCAAAAGACGAGCGTGAGTAGAAAGAAGTATCACAGGCTTTCTATCAAACCACACAACAGAACAAATTTTTCTACAGTACTGCATGCGCCAATTGCTATTACCTCTTTGATTCTTTGATTTCCCCTTATCACATAAAATCTTTGGAAGTCCTTTGCGATCACGTCTAATGATACCAGTGGCAAATATGCCTAATCTCAAAAGATCCAGAAATAGTGGTATGGATGTAAAGTAGTTATTCATACATACTACATGGCCTTAATGGTGTAAATTAAATATAAGTGACTTGACAACATGTTTGGCTTGAACAAGGTCGTTATAGAAGAAAAATGGGGTCCTAAAGGCACTAGTACCAACCATGACATTTTGCAAAAAACACCAAACTCATATGTTGGTGCTATGTAGCACCAATGTTGGTGACAAAAATACATTCTCACCTCCATTTATGTTTGTATGTGAAATTTACATGGATTTGATAGTTTTAACAATTCGATGTCTATTATTTGTATATTGTTGAATTTTAAAGCCAATTGAAGCACATAACCAATTCATTTTTATTTTATTTTTCACGTCATATTAGTACTCCGATTTTTCATAATTTAATAATTCGTCATTGTTGAAATAATAAACTTTTATCATGTATTCAAGACCACGTTATTCAAGTATGTATTAAATTTATGTTTAGGATATGTTGCATATTTTTATCACAACATTCTTATTTACAAGAACATACATAATAAAGATTCAACAAAGTATGATAATTTATATTCATGTCATCTTTCAGTTAGTGAAAAGTATCACATAACATAAAAAATAGATGTATTATGTCCTATATCAATTTTAAGAAATTCATGAATTATGGCTTAAGTAAATTTGAGAAATACGTAAATTCTGTTCTACGTGAATTTGAGAAATACATGAATTATGTTTTACGTGAATTTCAAGAAAATATCCTCTTATTATTAAAATACAAGAGTTCCTCATCAAACACTTCACAACATCTATATATGAAAAAATGTTCAAAAATGTTTTGTATTGCAAAAGTTATGAAGGTTTAAAATTACTAGTTGTTTTTCTAACTATGCTCTCACTTTAAATTGAATATAGGAAATCTCTTAAATTTTTTGCCAAATTTTTTTATTGGAGTAAATTCCTCATTACAATACCTACCCATGAGAAAAAAAACGTTCAAAAATGTATTGTATTGCAAAAGTTATAAAGGTTTAAAAATTACTATATGTTTTTCTAACCCTGCTGTCACTTTAAATTGAATATAGGAAATCTCTTAAATTTTTTTCCAAATTTTTTTATTGCAGTACATTCCTCATTACAATACCTACCCATGAAAAAAAAAAACGATAAAAAATGTATTGTATTGCAAAAGTTATGACCGTTTAAAAATTACTACATGTTTTTCTAACTCTGCTGTCACTTTAAATTGAATAGAGAAAAATTCCTAAATGTTTTGCTAATTTTTTTTATTGGAGTACATTCCTCATTACAACACCTACCCATGAAAAAAAAAAACGTTAAAAAATGTATTGTATTGCAAAAGTTATGACCATTTGAAAATTTTACCAAACAATGTAAATTGCTGAATTTTTTTGGTAATTGCATATTACCTATTTTTCAAGCATTTTGAACATGAGAAGTGGGTTGGGAAAGTGGTGATAGTCTCTCCGCCCATACCCATGAGGTCTTGAGTTCGATTCCCATCGCTACATGTGATGACGTGGAGTTGAGAGTCGACCGTGGTGACGATGAGTGGACTTGGTAGCTGTCGGCAGCCAGAATTTTTTTCGGGGAGCCAAATTTTCCGGGCAGCGCAGATTTTTTTCACAGCATTCAAATTTCACAAAAAAACGATATTTCAGAATTTGTAAATTGAAGAGGATTACGTGATTTGCAATATCAACGTAATGAAGTAGATTATTTTTCTGTTTTACGACAGAGTGTTCAAAAGCACCAATTTATTACAATTCAAAAGTTGGTGCATCATTTAAAATGCACTAATTTATTGGTGCAAAACTTGGTGGCAAAACACTATGATTTGTACTAGTGAGGGGCCCTGTAAGACATCCCGTGTTAGGTGAGCCGGCTGTCCCAACACCCCTCTGCTGGTGCCAGCAATAGTGAAAAACGCTGCCCACAAAGTTAAGAGCCTTCTGTGTCGATGTCGGAAAGGAGTCGCGTGGCGTGGAGGTCTGCTTGTTGGCGTCGATGTGTCTAAGGTGATTGACGAACGACCGGCTCTAAGCATTTTCTACTCTGCACAATTTAGAATCCAAAGTGATCGATGCGAACGGTTTAGGAAGCCGGCCGATAGAAGTTTGTTGGCACCACGGTAAAAACGTAGGAGCCCGGCCGGCGCCTACGCCGTTCCCCACCTAAGAAACGCAGCCATGAATTTTGGTGCGTACAATTCGATGAATCGACGACAACGCTAACGCCATCGCCATCGTCCCACAAATCGACATGACGACCACCACAAGCCAGTGCTTCAGGGTTTTCACTTCTCCACACACAAAATCCCTGTCTAAATCAAACAATCTCCACTGACAAGACATCACCCTGTTTACATTAAACTCCACTACCATCACTTTACTATATTAACATACCATCCCAACCAAAGCAAGCCTATAGCCCACCTTGTCCCCATTCAAAATACACATCCCCTTACCACAAATTACAACTGATTTTACTAACACTAATCCCCACTAACCTTAGCCCTCCCATCCCAATTCACATCCACCTGGCTCTACACACCGCCCTAAAAACAAACCTCCCACAACTATCTATACCCTGCCTTCTTCAACACCTGCTCCACCTTGCCCCAATCCTCTGTCCCTATACCCGCCCGTACCCTTATACCCGCTCATATTCATATACATGTCCATATGCCTATACTCGCCCAAGCCACTACCTAGGCCAACACACATATATCCTCTCACAAAACCATGCCATCTACCCCTGGCACGCTTCCCCTTAACACAACCCCAAACTCGTATGCTATCATTACTATACAAAAAACCAAATTAACCGCAACAAAATCCACAAAATACATACAAAACTTATTTGCCAAATATAAACTAATATTCAATAACAAACACTCACCAGATGCATACAACAACGAATGCCATATAAACCTGCAAGAAGTGGGTTACTCACTCTCATTAATCAAAACTATGCATACCCGGGTAACATTACAAAAATCCCCTCCCCGTTTAACATATCACTATACTTACAAATAATCAAAATTTAAAACCTCTTTTTTCAACCCTAGCTTCTCATACATATGTACATACCCTTGCACACTGAAGATACCCCATACATACCTCTCATCAAACAAACGATCACACTACAAATAGACAACCACACCTACATCATTTGTGGTGACTTTAACAAAGATATTGCACTAATAGGCGGACACAATGACTCTCATCCTCGGGGAGGTCACTTAGTGTAAATTTTGAGTACATATGAGCGTACAAAGGGTATTTAATAGAGGGCTATAAAGTAATTGGAATATTCTACTATTTATGGTATATTTAGGGTGTATTCTAAGAATATTCTCCAAATAGTTTTAAAACACCCTATATTACTTCTATAAATTTATAATTTTTATCTCAAATGAATAAAAGACACCCTATATTTGTTCTCTCATAGTTATCTAAATTCTTGACAGTGACTCCCCCGAGCTCTCATCTCTCACCACCCCAAGCAGAAGACCTAGAATGGCAAGAATTCACAAACAGTCTACAACTCACATACATCCTCACCAATAGCAATTAATCCAATTATTCCCGACAAGAAGGACAAAATTTTAGCCAAACTAGCTTAATAGATGGCTACTACATCAGAACACCCAACAACAACCTATTTGCATCCTCTATAAATAATAACCATACCTTGAACTCAGACCACTCCCCTGTCACACTTCATATTTCCCCCCAATACATTACTATCTAGACCTAACCCAACAAAACTTCCCACAACGCCTAGAATCTTAAACTCTATACTACAAACTAACATAGAAATGTTCAAACAAGCCTTCTATGAAGTAAATGCCCTTAACCCTTAACTTCCTGGGCGACCTAAAATGGGTCGTTCTATTTTTAGAACTGAAAATATCTTGAGCAAGGAGTGCCCGAATGATTCAAAATTTGGGCCAATTTTGTGTAGAAACGAGTTAGCTATCCAATGGTGTAGTCTGATTTGGAGAAATGCACATTGTCAATTTTACAAAAATCCAAAAGTGCTGGGTGGTCACAAAACTGAGGAAGAAAAGTCAACAAAAAAGAGTGACAGGCGAATGACGAGTTGCCACGTATTCCAGTTGGGCAAGGCGGCTTGTGGGTGGCTGTAGCTAATGAAATGCAAATCTTGCACTTGGATTTCACCTTTTTTCCAAAATTCTTTTTCCTACTATATGTGTTCTTTTGTGTACTTTCAACCTACCGTGTCTGATTTTGCAATGGAAGATCACATTTGTAGGAATTTGTAAGATTTCTCTCAAAGCCACAAGTGAATTCGTAAAAATGGATGTCATGTCTAGGCCTCTTTTTCACTCATTTTTAATCCTAAAAATACAAAACTTGTTGTCATGCGTAGGGAACTTGATTATCTTCATTATTCTAGTCAGCACTAGCTTTCTAAAATAGTATGTGTCCAAGAGAGTTGGTCAAAGTTCATTTTTTGCAGTGAGAAAACAATGAATTTCTTGGAGTACCCTTCACTTTTGTGTCCCATCCAAGCAACCTATAACTCGAATTGACACCAAACTTTGTAAAGATGAAGGTGACTTGCATATCCACAAGATCTTATGGTTGATTTTGTAAAAAAGTGAACTACATAAGTTTGAGCAACATGTATCCCTAATCGAAAAAATCAGGGTCTAAAACGCGCTGAAAATGGTTCAGGAAGTTAAGGCTTAACATAAATGAATTAACTACCCTCCTCACAAATGACCAACTAACCGCACCACAATGGCCAGCGGCATGCACAGCACTGGACCACATTATACAACAAATCTGTGATAAAATTCAACAAACTTGTAGTGCCCTACCACCCCCAACCCTGAACCCTCACAAACCGAACAACCCAACAAGGAGGATTTCTACCTAGAAAACTACAAAAAAAAATGTAAAACACATCTCCGCATATGACCTCTTCCGTAAAACAATATATATAACCAAACACAACTCCAATTGGAAAACCCATCCAATAATCAATAAACTACAGCAATACCCCCACCTCAACATCCCCCCACCACCTCCCCAAGAAACTGACATACAAGACTGGATCCAAAAATTAGCAGAACTCGCCAAAACCGCTAACAAACAAGCTAGAAAAATTACCACACAATATACGCAATCATGTGTTAGAGAAGCCATAGCAAAATATAGACAGCTATATGACAAGAGCCCTAAAAAATCGACAAAGGCGTTTTTAAAAATCAAGAAACCCTTCTTCTTGACTACATTTTTGACAAATATAACAATATATTAACAAACCCCGAAGATATTGCCTTGGAAATACACAATCAACAATCAATCTCAAACCGCCCCACCGTCCCAACATGCTACTATCAACCGGACCACGAAATCCACTGCACATGCGGAGTCAGGCAATACCCTTGGCATGAACTCGCCACGGATTTGTTATAGACAAAAGAGGAAACGCCTCCAAACCCCTTCACGAATATCTCGACCAAAAAACATTTGATATTTGCCTCAAAAACCTCACAAAAAATAAAAACACGCAATTCGCTATCTATGCATTTGGTCAAGTGCGGTCATTTCGGGGCCCCATTGTGCCAAAAAATTCAGAAATCAAATTTTTTTTTTTAAAAAGGGTGTGATTTTTGTCTATGGTGAAAAGTGCAGTGCATTGCAATTAATCAAATATATTACGGATTTTCAATAATAAATATGTGAATTTCATACAATTTTTTAAGTTTGCAAAGTGTCTTTCATAAAACCCCTTCAAAAGTGCAATAAATATCCAACATTTTACTATCTTTCAACCGCATTTTCCCCATTCCCCTCGTATTACAATCACATACAATCCGCAATACATTTTCGTACAACGACATCATTACTCCACATATCCACGTATCCACATAAAGTATGGATCCACATATAAATAAATAAATAAATAAATAAATAAATAAATAAATAAATAAATAAATAAATAAATAAATAAATAAATAAATAAATAAATAAATAAATAAATAAATAAATAAATAAATAAATAAATAAATAAATAAATAAATAAATAAATAAATAAATAAATAAATAAATAAATAAATATAAAATACATATGATAAAGAAGTACAAGTCGGCCATCTGAAGTGCAACCAATAGCACTAATCCACACTGTCTAAAAAAGCTACTACTGAAGGGGAACTGGGTCTCCGGAATCCTCTCAGATGACTGTGTTCCGTCATCCCGACCCTCCTTACTAGCTACACGCTGCTCCTCCAACCTCGCACAAACATCTGAAGGGGTCTCGGGATCTGTATACTCCAAAGCTTGAGCCACCATGGCATTGACCATCGGAGATGACACCTGGTGCACAGGCGACGCTTCCTCCATGATAGACGCCGCCTGCTCAAACGTATACTGCCCTCCAATCCCGTGACGCCTGTATCTGACTCCATCAACGTCATAGTAGAATCCGTCCGCTGCAAGTGTCATATCTCGGTCTGGTAGGGCCCAATGAAACGCACGTGGGGTGGAATCAATATCCACAACTACTCCTGGTGTTGGCAACACCTCAGATCCACCCGCATCCAGCCCTGATCGTGGCAACACCTCCATGTCACGCGAGACTAATGAATCCGGTACTGGAATCGCTCCTGATGGACGGAGAGGAGATGTAGATACACCTGCTGATCTTGAGAATGTCACCTCGTGCCCCAAAGACTTTGCAAGTATCTCTGCAACTTCTTCAGGACGGATGCTCAAGTCCCCCGTCTCCATAGTCCCTCCCTCCTCCATGGTCCCATCAACCTCCAGGAACTGTAGTGCATCTCCTCGTGCATCTGAAGTTCCAGTGGCGTCCTGCCCCTCTGAAGAGTATACGATATGTGCAGAACTCTCTACACCAACAACTGGCTGGGGACTCAGTGCTGCAACAACCTCATACCTTGGACTCAACCCCGTGATACTGTCGTCCTGTCTCACGCTCCGGGCTGTGTCCTCGTGAGTCCTGTCTCTGTCTGGTGTGTCCCTAGAGCCTAACGACACCTCCACATGTCGTACAGTATCTGCACTGCGCTGTATAGCAGAAGGCTCCCCCTCAGAACCCTCACATGCCCCACTGTCTACACCGTCCATCAATCCTGTGCTCCCACGTGTAGGCCTCACTGTAGAAAGGCCCGCAGTAGCCCACGGCTGAGTAGCAGCACCAGATGGCCAATCCATGTCACACCCGTACATCTCTGCGCATGCATTCCTCAAAAATGTAGTACGTGTGCTCGAGCTGTCAAGGACAATGATCTGGCTACCCACAAAATCGCCCTACAGTATGTCTGGTATGGCCGTGGTGATGCCAACAACCACGAGACCCCACTTCTCCGGCAAATACATCTGCACAAGCCTCTGCAACTCTGTCGGAGACCTCTCCAATGGATCCGCTGTACACGGTGCTCAGGCCTCAGTCCAGGAGTCCATGAACACAGTAGGAAGCTCCCCCGTCCCCTTTCGAACATTCTGAGATGCCCTGGACCCGCTAGCATGCACCAACACGACTGCCACACCTCCAATAGCCTGTACTGCTCGCACCACTCTCCCCTCGTGCCTCAGATCATGCTCATATCCGCTGATCGCACCTGACTCAAACACCCACACTCCTCCAAAACACCGGCTCTCCTCTGGTACGTGCAAGGTGTTGCGCAACCGCTCCTCAAAGTGCACTCCGGGTGGCAATAAAAAAATGACGTTCCACTTGTAAATACCCGTCATCCACCTCTGCAACCTCTCCATCACATGTGCATAATCGTCATCTCCCCAAGCCTTATCCTCCCCCTGTGATGATCCCCGTCTGCAATCAATAATCCATAAGCATGGTTCCCCAAGCTCCAGGTGCTCCTCCGTGAAAAAACCCCCTCGACCTCGCACCGGAAGCATTCTCAAAGCATGGCCTCCCCTCCTGATGGGTAAACGAAACTGCCAGTCCCATCGCGCTGCTCCGAGATCTCCAACATCTCGGGCATGCCCTCGGTATCCACGACCACCGGTCGCTATGTCCGTGTAGTGCTGTCTGATCAATGGAGGTATGAGGGGATCCAATTTCTCCAACGCTCCCACCGCACGGACCAATGGACTAGCCCAAGCTTTCTTCATATCCGTCTCGATATTCTCCCCAAGCTCCTGCAGGACCTCCCCACGTTCCCCTCCATATCGTCCCACTGGAATGACAAAGAACTCCTCCATCGTCGGTACCGGGCGCTCTCGGTCCTTCACTATCAACCACCTCAACGCATTCCGTACCGCCTCCCTCCGCTGCATCCGATCAGCCACCCACGCCAAAGTCTCCTTCGGTGGATTGGGGTTGTTGTTGCCGTTGAAGTAGTACTTCTGCGTAGCCCGGCTCCCTCCCTGCACTGGCTGTGTTGCCAAGTCCTTCGCCACCCGGAGATACTGCCCAACTGGAATCCTCGACAATGGTCTGAGCCAGTTCTTCTCCATCCTCTTCCGCCCCGCTCGCACGTCCACGGTGACATCCAAACTGTGTTTGGACGCATAATCTCTCCATTTCTTCTCGTCCTCCTTGCTGAACCACAAGAACCCGCTCTCGGAATCCGAACACACCTGCAATACTGCCTCATAGCACTCTTCGTCCCTGTGCCATGCATGACGGGTATGGTCTACCATCTGCTTCGACAATGTCGCCAAGCCCACCTTGTTGTCCTTCATGCTTGTAGTCAGATGCAGTGCACTCGCGGCCATCATCAACGCCCGACCCCGCCGCTCATCGTCGTCTTGCTCATACTGATCCGGTCTTCCACACGCAATCCATATAGCCCGGAGCTTCATGAGGTCCTCCACCATCAAGGTGTAGAACTGTCTCTCGAACTCCTTGGCATTGATCCTCACTGAAGCATCGATGTACAAATGCGGATCCTTGTACACCACAAACTTGGCCTTCCGTACTGCAAACACCTCACGGTACTCCTCCTCTGATAGTAACCCCGCATCACACTCGATCTTGGCCTCCATGCAAGCCTGAACAATGTGCTGCCCATCCACTGGCTCCCAAATGATGTTGTTCTCCAACCAATTTGCCCTAGAACCAAGAACTCCATGTCCAGACACCGCCTCCGCATAGTGCAAATACGCAGCCTCAAACTCCCGAACTGCATTATCCTCCGAGAATGGCACTTCCCTCCTCCGGCTCTCACCGTGCGACCCCGTACCCTCCACAATGTATCTGATGGGCCTCAAAGTCAACGGACTGATCAACTCTTTGTCTTTCCCCCTCAACCGTCGATACATGTCCATCACCCTCGTTCCAGTCAACACGCGGTGGTTCGTCTTAGGATTCTCCACTGCACGGATGTTCTGCACTTGGACATTAAATATCGCATCCGCTCCCCAAATGTAACCCGCCCAAAGCTCATCCTCCTTCAGAAACACCAACCTCCTCCTCCGTGTCATGCCTCGACGTGCACCCTCCACAATCTCCTCCTCTGACGAAGCATCATCAATATCATCAGCCTCGTCCTCTGCACCTGCCTGCAATGGTGGTGTCACAGCCCTTGACACTCGTTGTAGCCTCCTCCTCTTCCTCTGTGGTGCAGACGCCTGCGGTACAAGATAGGGCTCCGGAACCAAATCATCCACCGGTGCTCCCACCGTAGGCCGTCCTGTTCTGCGCTCTGCCATTGGCACCCAATCCACATTGACAGGAGCCGCAAGCACCCTATACAAGGGGTCGGTACTCTCCGGAACAGGTGGAGGTTGCTCCACTGCAGCCTCCAAGGAGGCACGCTCCCTCAACAAGTCATACGCCTGATGCTCTAGAAACCGGCGCCTCGCACGAAGCATCTCCTCGGGGCCCAATGGCATACACTTCATGACAGAAGCCTCACGTGCCATCCTCAACTCCTTTGGAATGGCCTCCCACTCCCTCTGCAACGAACGCACCATCTTCATCGCGAGAACACGATCAAGCAGGTTGTGCGGGACCGGTGCCATTATCAACTCCCTCTGCAACCTGTACTTCATCGGAGTCGGGTCCTCGCTCTCCACCTCAATGAAAAAAAATCCATTCGGCGACGAGGTAATACATAGCACCACACCAATCACCCTCCCGAGTGCTGTCCAGAACCTACCCGGCATCACCGGAAAATCAGTCATCCACAGCATTGGGCATCAAAGGGTCCTCGCTCGTAACCCACCAACCATGCTCCCTATACTCAGATACCACATTAGGCGCCATGGTAATAAGTCTAAAAGCTTGCATAAAAGAGTAGCGTATCAGCAATCCAGACATCGATATTCAAAATAAACTTGAGATTATATATTACGATTCAATCCCAACAATGGCAATGTCCCCACGGAAACCCCGTCATTGCGAAAATAAATATTCAGTCCACTTGAAGGCCCCAACAGGGGCCCCCAAGTGTTTAGGAATCCCCGTGGGACCCCCAGGGTCGACCCCTAGGCCCATGTGGTCCTAACCGTGCCCCGTGGGCACCAAATGCAAAATCAGCCCACTTGGGGGCCCCAAACGGCGCCCCAAGTGTTCTAAGAGTCCCCGTGGGACCCCCGGGGTCGACCCCTAGGCCCATGTGGTCTTAACCGTGCCCCGTGGGCACCAAATACAAAATCAGCCCACGCGGGGGCCCCAAACGGCGCCCCCAAGTGTTCTAGGAGTCCCCGTGGGACCCCCGGGGTCGACCCCTAGGCCCATGTGGTCCTAACCGTGCCCCGTGGGCACCAAATGCAAAATCAGCCCACTTGGGGGCCCCAAACGGCGCCCCCAAGTGTTCTAGGAGTCCCCGTGGGGCCCCCGGGGTCAACCCCTAGGCCCATGTGGTCCTAACCGTGCCCCGTGGGCACCAAATGCAAAATCAGCCCACTTGGGGGCCCCAAACGGCGCCCCCAAGTGTTCTAAGAGTCCCCGTGGGGCCCCCGGGGTCGACCCCTAGGCCCATGTGGTCCTAACCGTGCCCCGTGGGCACCAAATGCAAAATCAGCCCACTTGGGGGCCCCAAACGGCGCCCCCAAGTGTTCTAGGAGTCCCCGTGGGGCCCCCGGGGTCAACCCCTAGGCCCATGTGGTCCTAACCGTGCCCCGTGGGCACCAAATGCAAAATCAGCCCACTTGGGGGCCCCAAACGGCGCCCCCAAGTGTTCTAAGAGTCCCCGTGGGACCCCCGGGGTCAACCCCTAGGCCCATGTGGTCCTAACCGTGCCCCGTGGGCACCAAATGCAAATTCAGCCCACTTGGGGGCCCCAAACGGCGCCCCCAAGTGTTCTAGGAGCTCCCGTGGGGCCCCCGGGGTTGACCCCTAGCACCATGCCATCCTAGCGGTGCCAATCGGGCCTAGATGCCTATTCAGCGCATGAACTGATCGATAAAATAATGGTTTAGGGAGAAACGTTTACCTCAAAGTCTTGAATTCGTGGTTGAAGCTCATAGACTTTGCAGATGGAACTCCCCCACTAATGAATTAATGCTCCCTTCCAAATTCCTGTCACGAATCGAAACAAACATGAAAAGAAAATTAGTTGAGAAAGAGTGAATTTTTTAAATGAAGTGCTTTCGTGAGTTGTTCTTCATATATATCACAAGAACCCTTCATTCTTCTCATTACAACGATGGAGAGCTGACCATGGTATGTGTTAGAGAGCTTAAGTGAAATAGTGGGTTTTTTTGAAGTTTTTTGCGAAAAATTGAAGGCAATCTGATGTTATAAAAAAAGTAGAATGTGGAAGAGGGAGGGAGGGCTGGAGAGAGAAACTTGCCTATGCCAAAAAATGGGCAAAGAGGGTGCGCGGCCGCGCACCTTCTTCTGCTAGCCGACGGCCAGCTGGTCGGCCCCAGCTGGTCGGCCCAGCTGGCGGGGCCGGGCAGCGGGCCAGTTGTTTTTTTTTTTTCTTTTTTCCTTTTTTTTTTTCTTTTTTTTTTTTTGCTTTTTTTCTTTTCTCCGTTTTCCTTCTTTCCTTCTTTCCCCCTTTCCTTTTTTTGGTTTTGTATTTTTGTTTATTTCGTTTTTCCTTTTTTCCTTCCTTTTTCCTTTTTTCCTTCCTTTTTTCTTTTTTCCTTCCTTTTTGCTCTTCTCCTTCCTTTTTTCTTTTTTCCTTCCTTTTTCCTTTTTTCCTTCCTTTTTCCTTTGTTCCTTTTTCCTTCTTTCCTTCTTTCTTTCTTTCCTTTTTTCCTTCTTTGATCTTGTGGAGATCTTTTGGTTGCATAATTGTATGAGGTGCCTTCTTCGAGTGCAGTTTTGAGTCATTTTCAACTAAGATCTTAGAAGTTTTTGATGAATAACTGGAACATGAAATGAGGCATAATAATTTCAGAAATCATCCTATTTCTCATCGGTTCAAACTTCCGTGAAGCTATTATCCCATAAAATCGACAGAATAAATCATCGTTGTTATTGAATTAACAGTCTATTCCATTTCCTTTTGATTTGTGAAAGGTATATATATGGGAGGATTTATTCAGCACTAGTGGAGTACTGATCAGCGGGGTGTAGGAGCTTTCTACAACGAATCCAGGACTTCCCGGTAAGACTTTATACCTAAACCATTGCATTAACCCCTAAAGGCCCTTAAAAGTCAAAATGGCTTTTTGCTGTTTCGGGCAGCTTAGATGGAAGGTCTAAATTAAGAATTTTAGACTATAATTTGGCGTGGGCGTGGTCATACATACAAGGTGTGTGGGGTAAAAGTTACAAAGTCAAATTCGGGTTTTATAAAAAATTTATTGAAATTTTTGGTTTCAAGCTCAACTGGGGCAGAAAAAAACTTTTTATTATAATGATTTTTTCAATTTTTTTTTTGGAGACATGCTCTTCACCACATTTAGGCTCAGAATTTGAAGTGACCCATGTTGATTATTTTCTTGGCTTGACAAGGGCAGCCTCCAAAATAAAGAACAACAACCTCCAAGGGTTTTTGTAATTTCACATCCATTTCTTTCGAAATTTGTCAGAATTTGAGATTTTGAAATTTTTTAAAAATAATTTCGCCTAAAATTTATAAAATCATAGAGGTACCTAATCACCGTTCATTTTTTCCAAAAATCAAATACAATTAATGTGATGCATGTTTCACCGAATTGCCATTCTTATACCTACTTCCGGAAATTAATTTGGATGAAGGTTTGAAACGCGTAATGAGTCTCTAAAATTTTGCATGAGCGTACCCAACTTAGTTATGTACATGGAAAAAAATTTGAGCAAAATGTTTGGAGTAACAATCTTCAAGTCCCCCTTTGCACTATGGAGAGAATGCCTCCTAAACAATGCCCCGAAAAACTTTTGCACAAACTTTGGATGTTATGATCTTGCAAATGATAAACATCCAACGGTCAATTTTTTAAACAGTAGCTATGAATAGGCTTTGGTACAAGATCTTACGGTTGGAATTCTAAAAGAAGTAAATAAACTTGGTTCACATCCCCGGGAGTACATAGAGGTAGAAAATCGCAGTTTTGAGGTTTCAAGCTCCCAAAAACACAAGGAAATTTAGGGGTTAACATTTAATTAATGTTGTCATCAATAGCGGCCTGTACTCTGGCAAATTGCAAGTGTACTTTGACGGGGGCCCCATACGAGCCCTAGGAACAGTTGGGTTTCTATTTGGGGCCCCCTAGTGGGCTCATTTTAAACTCCTAAACGTACAAAGGTGTCTCCAGATTTGACAATTTTAGGAAAGTCATCATAAAGTACTATATGGAATAATATTTTACGATTGATGTATGAATGATAGTTTTAGATTTTGAATTGAATATTTGATCCGTATGGTGAGGTTAACCAATGCTATCTCAAATATTTTATTCTAAACTTTAAAAGTGAGAATTCTAAATTCCTTATAAAATTGATTGTAAGCAACATATTAACAAATTTTTAAGTAGAAGTTGTTGGAATGGATGAATTCATTTTAACAAATTTAACAAATTTTTAAGTAGAAGTTGTGGGCTGATTTTGCATTTGGGCCCCGAGGGGCACCGCTAGGATCGCATGGCGCTATGTGTCTACCCCAGGGGCCCCAGAGGGTCTCCTAGAACACTTGGGGGCCCCGTTTGGGGCCCCCAAGTGGGCTGAATTTGCATTTCGGCCCCGAGGGGCACCACGAGGTCCGCATGGCGCTAGGTGACAACCTCGGGGGTCCCATGGGAGCTCCTAGAACACTTGGGGGCCTCGTTTGGGGCCCCCAAGTGGGCTGATTTTGCATTTGGGCCCCGAGGGGCACCGCTAGGACCGCATGGGGCTAGGGGTCAACCACGGGGGCCCCACGGGGGCTCCTAGAACACTTGGGGACCCCCTTTGGAACCCCCTAGTGGGCTGAATTGCCATTTGGGCCCCGAGGGGCACCGCTAGGAGCGCATGTCGGTATGGGTCAACCCCGGAGGCCCCACGGGGGCTCCTAGAACACTTGGGGGCCCTGTTTGGGGCCCTCAAGTGCACTGAATTAGCATTTGGGCCCCGAGGGACATCGCTAAGACCGCATGGGGCCTGGGGTCAAGCCCGGGGACACTCGAATTAAGAGTTCTCACCGTTTCAAACAAACAAAACATAACAAAACATAACAAAACAATTGTACTTTATGTATAGATCGTAGTTAATAGCAGCGTTATCGATAAGCTATTATAAATGTTTGTTATACTGAGTACGGATTGTAAATGTGGTGAACAGAGATACGGATGACGATGGATTCAAGTGCCTTTGGAAGCCCTCTTGCTTTACAAAACGTTGTAGGAGGTGTGGACAGACCGGGACCTAGTGTAGGTGAGCGACCCACTGGGCGTCCCGTTCGCATGAGTTTGTTCCAAGAGGTACGAACACATTGTACTCAGATGGAGACACAACAGAGGAATGAGACGGTACAACTACTATCGACTGGAGGAAGCGTTGTGGGATTCGGAGTGGTTGATAGTTCTTTCAAACGTGGGATGGAACTGAATCAGGTGAAATTGTTTCCATGTGAAGTTGTTGTACGTGTCTCACGTGTTGTAGACGAAATGTTCTGGACTGGAGAGGTAGTCGGGGAACATCTTGGACAATGTTTGGACGTAGTCATACGTTGGCAGAGGTCACTGTTGCGGGTTGTCCAAAGCAATGAACAGCCTCCACCTTCATCTGGTAGGGGACAAAATTTCTCATTCTCTACAGCGGCAATGGCCCAATATGATTTCCATGAGGATGATGGAGAATCCAATCGTACGGATATGTATTCTGCCACGCCAGTTCAGTCGGACATTCGAGAGGGGTCATCTCCAATGACGCAAGGATCACAATCTAGCGTAGGGAATCTTCCACATGTAGAAGGTTTAGCTCCAGACAGGGTTGTCACTTTGGACGTCTTTGGAGGAAATCGCGTCCGGTTTGACGTCCGGACGTCCGGACGTCGCGTCCGAGCGGCCGGACGCCAGCGTCCGCTGGGTAAATTGTGATTTACTTTATCCGCTGCCGTTTTTACCCTGCGGACGGCTTAGCGGACAGCGTGGCGGACGGCCTGGCGCCCGTCCGTCCGGACGGCTCGACGGACGGAGTTTGATGGCGGACGGCAGAGCGGACGGCCTGGCGGACGGCGGGACGGACGACCGGGCGGGCAGACGGCACGCGGACAACTAGAGGACGGCCAGGCCGGTTTAGGGGTTCTCAAGGACTAAACCCTGAACACTTCAGGCCGTTCTAGGGTGATTGTAATGGTGGAAAATATAAATTAAAATCTCATTAAGTCACTGGAGCCTCATTGTAATAAAAATACAGCGACCTTGTTTAGGGTTATATCCACTCTCGTTCCAACAACATAAAACATAAAAATAGTGTCATATATTATATTTCGCAGGTAAACAAACATTCAATAAAGGGAACGTCAACAAAATATTGCCATCTATTCATGTACGTCATACATATCACTACAGAAATATATACTTATAAAATCTATCTCCTGTCCAAACAACTACAATTACTGAATACTAGAATATTTTATAAAAAAAACTCTACGAAAATACATAAATGCTATTGAGTTTTCAATCTGCCTTGTAATCAGAATCTCCTTTCACCTCTGCTCCGCTACTGTCCTCTGCATCATATGACTCGTCGTCACTGTGAGAGTAATACTCGTTTTCCTTTCTCTCCTTCTTTACTGGTTGGATACTCTTCATTTTCCATGTGGATCCACTTGCATCAAGGGGTGTTTTAACTCGTCCTGGCTTTGGCGGAGAAGCAACAAATGGTTGCATGAGCCTTTTTCCTTTAGCGCTGCCGTTTCCTGTTGCGCCAAATTTCTCTCCACTCGATGATATATGTTTCGGGCCCACAAGTGTCTCCTTCACCGTCATCTTCTGCATTGGCCGTTGATTGTGCCTTGGGGGCACACCTGATGGCTTCTTTATTATAGCTACTGATAAAGGCAAATTTCCGTCGCTTTCCGAATCTCCATCCGATTCTCTCACACGTTTATTCACCGCTTTGGAAAGGGATACCAATCCCGTTGAAGATGCAAGTGGAACTCGGGGTGTTAGTGTTTTAGAATTATCAAATAAAGCTCTAGATGCAAGGGCGGTCCTCTGCATTTGGTCCTCAAGACGGGGTCCACGAGGAGAATCTCTCTCTCCAAACTTCAACGGACTCTTACTGATTGGACCAAAATCTTCCTCTATGCCTTTCCATTTGGAGTGGCCATTGTTCACCGTTGTGGCCTTTCGTCCAGGAGAAAGCTCCAACTCAGAATCTTTGGGGTCCTTCAAAACACCCTCCTGCACGGTGTCAATCCTTGTGCCACCATCTTCACCACGTTTGTCCCCCTCTTCTTCATCCAACGCCGGAATTGAATTGTCCTCTTCTCTGACATTCACACCGGTATCGTCGGCATTTGATGCTTGCACGTGATTGCCCTCCTCTCCATCCTCAGCAAACTCGTATACATCGTGGCTTGATCGACCAGATCTTGCTGGAGACGAATCCGGCCTTCGTGGAGAGAGTTGATCACTCCAATCGTCAAGAGGCACATCAGCCCAGCGATCATCGTCTGATGCATGATTACCCACCCAATCGCCTTCATCATCTCCATCCGATTCTTCTGAAGCAGAATCCGAATCCTCTGATGAAACATTTTCGTCGTACCACTTCTTCTCATCCTTTCTCTTAGCCTTTGCGAGGAGCTTTGAATTTGTGTACACGTACACTAAATCTTCAGCCCTCTTTTGTTGGAGGCGATTCCGAGACCTGTTGTGCACGAAAGAATAACTACTCCAATTGCGTTCGCATGATGACGATGACTCGGTTTGGGCTAGGATTCTCCGTGCTATTGGTGCGATGAGCTTTCCGCATGCCCCTTCAAAATCCCACCATGCATGAGGCGAATACTTCTGTTGTTTCGGATCCAACATATTGTGGAATGGCGGTTCCTTGTGACGGAATGCCAAAAACTCTAGCACCACATCCAGATATGTTTCTGGAGAACATAATTTCCCAAGCACACGCTTGCATGCTGTGATGGCATCTAAATCGTCTGCGAGTTCCTTATCGTGTAGCAAATACGGATTCAAAAGTGCACCCGCATCGTGTAAATCCGTTCTGACCAATGCCCATCGGTCGCGGAAGTGCTTCTCCACATCAATGCTTTCTCCACCGTCCAATGGAAAGAACTCATCCTTCACCCTTTCAATGTGTTTCTCCACATTGTGAAAGATGTGTCGAATTTTGCCCATACCAGGTTCCCCACTGTCAAAATCCCGTAGTGCATACATCAACGGTGCAACCACCTCCTGAAAGTTAGTGCATCTTTGCCAAAAGTGATCATCCAGTATATACCTTCTCACATCTCGAGAGATAGTGCGCGCTTTGATCCCCCCCCCGCTTGTCTCGGAGTGTGACGACATAGGACGTCCACTGTTCGTCCACAACTGACTGCTCTAAGGCCTGTCTGACCTCGAGTAATCGATCCACCATCATGAAATTTGATCCAAATCTAGTTTTCCCTGCCAATACTAGGCTGAACTTCTTCTCGTGCTTTCGAAATACTGCAAGAGGCATGTGTCTCTTCTTTATAAACGTCACGATCGTCCGGGCCTTCTTCAACATGTGAGCTATCCAGTTTGCCTTCGCGATGTCCCCCAATAACAGGTTCATTGCGTGAACAGCACATCCTTGGAAGTATATGTGGTCATATTTTTTCGTCACGAGATCCGCTGCTGCCTTCATGACAGATGCGTTGTCCGTTGCAATTTGCACCACGTTCTGCGATCCAACGCCTTCAATGAACTTCTCTATGATGGTCGCTTGGTACGTTGCTGTCTTTGAATGTCCCGAAGTGTCTACCCATCCAAGAAAGTGTTCTCCTACCGCAGACACTATCATGCAATTGAATAATGGTTGGTTTGTGCACGAGCTCCATCCATCAAATGTCAACGTGGCTCCAAACTTGCAAATGCTATCTGCCATTTTACCTTCCAAGACCACCCCTAGCTCATTCTTGGCCTGCATCAAGAGTTTCTTCCGTAAGTCATTGTAAGAGGGTGGTGTGTATGGTCCCCGAAAAGCAGAAGTCCTCCGTACGGCCTCTTTGAAAGTTGAATTCCGTGCTATCGCAAAAGGGATATTCGCCTCGTAAAAGAACCTTGCCCACATCTTGTCTAACTCCCTTCGTTTGTCTTCCTGAAAACCCTCTGGTATTCCTGCTTGTCGCAATGGACGGGCGGCCCTGCCAGCTGCACTGTCACGTTCCGTGGATGGTGGTCTGCTCGCGGTAGTTTCATTTGTATTAGAACCTGACCTCTGATTTGGAATCTCTTGTGGTCCATTGCGTGACTCTCGATCTAGCGATTGCGGTGTGCAAAGCTCCATCATGTCCATATTTCCCGCTCTCGGAGTGCGACATTCATCGGATAGATCTGGATTTGGACGCTTAGGAGGATCTCCTCTGCAATTAAGAAAGAGCCCTTTAATTTGCGGTGTGAGTCTCTTGCATATACCGACGCCAGTGTCACGGTTTCCTGATGCGTTCCGGTATCCAAGGTGACTCAACATCCTCGCCGCCTTCCTTGCAAAAAGTGCTGCACATTGTAAGCACTTCACTTTTCCGGGGGCTATATCCACATACCAATCTTCCCAATCGCTGGGCATCTTGAAAGGTTCAAGCGGGTTTAGGTTCCGCTACCCAATAGTTTTAAGTGACGGCGTGCAGTACCTCGTGATCGCGCGACGAAAAAATGTATCTTGTATGTAAAATACAGTAGTTGTCAAATTCCGAACGGAATTTGACAACCACGCTTTCAAACTCGGTAATGGTCAAGCAAGGGATACCAAAAGGTTGCCCACAGCCCTTGACAACTGGTGAGTTCGAATGAACTCACCAAAACAAAAGCTTCATGCTTTATACTACCATCTGCCGAACTAGCCGTTGGACAGCCTGGCTGGTCCGTTCTGCCGTCCGCTGTGCCGTCCGATATGCCGTCCGATCGATTCGGGCTGGATCGGACGCACTGGAGGGACGGTCCGGATCGGCCGAGGTGGATCGGACGGGCTGGACCGGACGCGCTGGATCGGACGTTCTGGATCGGACGGCAGAATCGGACGGCAGGATCGAACGCGATGCATCGGACGCACCAAGACAACGGACGCCTTAGGGTTTTGCTTTAGGGTTTACGGTCCGCCGCCGCCACCCCATCGGACGACGATGATCGGACGGGCAGCACGCTCCGGACGACAGATCGGACGGCAGGCCCGGTTCGGACGGGCGGACGGCAGTATAGAAGGCCCGTCCGGCCCCATTTCCTCTCACTTCTCACTCCTAAATCAGGTTGCTGGCAATTCCCTTTGTGGACTTCCTGGCCTTATTTACTACAGGGATGAGAGGTCATATGCTTATTGTGACCAATCACCGGTTGGTCACAATAAGCATCTTACACACTTTATTCATATCTTCGCGGTATTTTCACACGGACGGGTCACTCACATTATCGCGGTTTTCTTACACAGACGGTTCTTACACATTTTCGCAGGGTTTTTACGCAAACGGTTGATTCACATTATCGCGGGATTACCTCACCGTTTAGGGTACACGATCGATTCACCTCGTCGCGGCATTCTGTCTCGGTAATTGCACACGGTGCATTCACACATCGCTAAGCAATGGCCAATGACCAACGTGAGGGTCACGTTCCGAATGCTAATGCTGGGCCTAGGAGGAACAAGCCTAAAGGGGCCCCGCATGCGATCGATTACGCCGTATTGGACGACCCAACTATTCTAGCCGCACCACGATGGAAAGAAGTTAAGGACGAATATTGGTCTGCCACGGATTGCAGAAATTATGTCAAACTGTCCCATTTTGGTAAACTGTGGCCGAGGGATCAATTACCAATGATGGCAAGAACCTTTACTGCAAACCAAACTTGTGCAAAGATGATCATTTCCTTCACCGAGCGAAAGAGGTATGGAGGGCATTGTTTTGGAGGTCGTTCGAAGTCAAAGGGAACATTCAACTACAACACACTGGCAATGGTCTATGTGGAATTAAGGTTGGAGCGCAAGGTGGATTGGAGTACATACCCTGCAATTAAATCGATGCCAATTCAGTTGGCAGACGGGCAGCGAGATATTCCTGATTTGTATGATCCAGCATCTACAAGCACAAAAGAGATGTTGGTCTCTTTAAAGAAACCGGGCACGTCGACTACAAGCAGCTCAGGTCGAGACACTCGAGTGGAAGTCAAACCAAAGACCGCTAAATTACCAGTACTGCCTATGGCCGCTTTGGACAATTTGGATGCAAGTGTGGAAACCGAAGTCAATGCTGAACGGGAGGAAATAGAAGTCAAAGTTGAATGGGACTTAGAAGACAAAGTCGAAGATATTGCAACTTCTCCGTCTCGATCGGTACTGTGCAAGGAGGGCGAGGAACTGTTGCCGCATAACCCATCCACGCTAATTCAGGGAACTACGGAATCAAAAGGGAAACAGAAGTTGAGGTCCGATACAATTACCACGGAGGACCGCCAAGAAAAGTATAACTTTGGAACGGACTGGGCGGTTCGGGTGGGAAAAGGGCGGTCCAAGCAATCCAAGTTCCTCAACTCCGAGCGAGAAACGCGCATGTCCGGATGACACGGATACACTAATTTGGGATCCAAATGGACGTTGGGGAAATTGCGGGACTTGTGAGGCAAAGAGAATGCCTATTGAGGATCTAATGATTTCGTACGGGCAGTTGGCGGAGAAAATTCCTCAAGGTGGGTGAAATTGCAGAAGCAGAGCAGTGGGAACTGTCCGACGAGTTCCCCGACTTGAAAAGTGATCTAGGTTCATTGAAACTTCTTTCGAAGAACGTGTACGTGAACTTGGTAAAAGCCATGGACGTAACAACTTTCCTTCGTACAATCGCACCACAGCTCGCTAGAGATGTCCAATCAATTGAGAAAAAAATTGGGCCGTTGGGGGCCAGTCATCGAAAAGGCGAAGCGTGTTGATGAGCTCACGAAGAGACTACAATGAAACAACGGAATGTGCAAGGGGATTTGAGCGCTTGGCGAGAGAAACCATAAAGCAACTGCAGTCGACCATCATAAAGAACCATTTGAAGACTCTGCATCTCCAGATGATGAATTGGCAGTTGATAGAAGAAGTAGAGAAGCTGCGAGAAGAAACTACAAAGAAAGAAGCATTACCTCAAGAATCTCACGTCCCTTCGGAGCAGCTCGCTATTCCGTTGAATGCCAACACTTCGAACGCAGCAGTACTTGAAGAAACTCTTGCCCCATCGGACCAGTTGTCTCTTCCATTGGATGCGCAGGTTTTGGACGGAGTAGTACTTGAAGAAACTCTTTCCCCATCAGACCAATTGTCTCTTCCATTTGATGCCCATACTTCGGACGAGACAGTGGTTGAAGATACTCTCGCTCCATTGCACCAGTTGCCCTTTCCTTTGGATGTCCAAATTCAGACGAAACAGTGGTTAAAGATATTGTACCGTCATCGGAGCAGTTGCTCCTTCCTTTGGATGCCCAAACCTCTGACGGTGACCTTGACAATGAACAGAATCCTTCGAATTCGCTAGAGCGGCCAGGTGTAGCGGAGGTATTCGTGGCGGTTGATAGGATGCAGGAAGAACCTTGGAAAATGCCACCAACCGAAGCCGGTGAAGCCAGTAACCGTGAGATCGAGACGTTGAGACAACGATTGCATCAAACAGAGATTGACAGGGATATAGCGAGGTGTGAATTACTTTTCTGGAAAAGTGACAAGGAGATGCCCATACCACCTCGTGAGCAAAGCCTGCCTTGGTTGAGTTATGTCCACCAATTAAAGGATGTGGATGAATTGGTCGCGCGTGAGTTGTATTTGATGTTCCAGTACGAGGAGAAAAAAAGTGGGAATCTCTCTTGTATGCTAGGAAGTTTGAGGAGGGTGCAAGAATTATTTGATCGACAAGCCGCGCTGCCTGGAGCACGTACAATGACTACGTTTACCATGTGGGGTGATGTTGACGTGATGATGACACGGGCACATGGAATTTGTGGTTCTCTGGAAACAAACAACATGGATTGGGCTTCGGCGATCGAAGAAGGGTGGATGCCATATAACGTGATTTCCTCGCATTTGTTGGAGAAGGAGAAGACGGTGGTTCATACATGTAATCCAGCTCCCGACTTTCTGAAAGAGACATGTTGCTTGTGTCAATATGGGTTTGGTCCAGAAGGAGCGATCCAACTAGGACAATGTCAGCATACCTTTCATATTAAGTGCGTTGCGGAACATTGCTTACGACACTCTTGGTGTCCCCTGTGCAATGCTCCTATACATATCAAATTCTACGAAATGATGGGCCTTCGCGCCTTTATGCCATCTGGTCATGAATACAACCAGTGGAACCTTCCTCTGGACCAAAAACCGAAGAAGTTTCTAAATTACAAAAACTGGGGTCAACCATTGGTATGGGATGTACTGGGATAACTTCGACTGCCATGACTTGTACCATTTGCACGCAGAAGGGTCTGAGGTAGAAGATTTTATGGACAAGGACGAACTTTTTTGGATGACCTGAGATTACGAGATCGAAGTGCAAGCACGTGCAATTGTGAACGAGGCGGACCGGGAGGTGTTTTGCCGCAACTTTGGGGGACATTGGAGCGTACATCACAAAAAGTTCTTCCGATTCCCAAAGAATGAAGTAAAAAAGAGAGATGATAACACGTGGTACGAGGCGTCCGGTCCCGTCTTAGGAGAACAACACGGAACGTATGACCGTACGTTGATTGGCAGAGCTCTGGTCCTTTCAAAGTTGGAGGAGGCGGCTAGGCTTCGTGCCACAACGACCGAGGACATGTTCATTGATGAGGAGAATTCTTATGCGGATGTTGCAGATGCATTTGATAGGAGGATCAATGACGTCATCGAAATGTGGCGACGTCATATGTTGACATCGAACTGGTCAACGACATTTGGGGAAACTGAGCAAACTGTAACTCTTGTTGTCGGTCGTGTGGAGAAGTACATGGAGGTTTTTAAGGCAAGAGAGGTGGATATGGATCGTTCTCGCAAGGGGTTACGAAAGGCCGACGAGGATGACAATTGGGAACCATCTCAAGACAACGATGAAAAGAAGCTTGCGATAGATTCAGAGGTTGAGGCAGGCGGTACAATCACTCATGACAGTCAGCGTAGACGTATTCGTTCGATGAATATTGATATTGCATGACTGTTTTTTAGCCATTTGGCTACTATATGAATATATATAACTCTATTCACGTTTCCATTCTTGTTGACTTCCATGTAGAATACTTTTTCCACACTCGGTTTTCTTTCACTTCTCTATTTATACTTTTTACAAAACTCATAATAATAGAGAATTCGCAGGACAATTTTTTCATTTCAAGGACTCCCACAAATGCAATTTATTTTTTATCGTGTTATAATTTGAAAAAAGAAACTGGGACAGCAGTGTAGGCATTTAGAGGTTTACCTAGTCAAAGTAGCTGATCAGAAGACGTAATGAAGGAAGGACTCTTCCTCCAAGCCAATTTTTTTTTTCACTGCCGCCGTCCGATGCCTGCCGTCCGCTTCTGGCCGTCCGCTGCTCGCCGTCCGCTCCGGGGCCCAAAATGCCGTCCGCTTGACGGTGTCCGATCCGCCGTCCAATACAGCCGTCCGATTCGTCCATTCGGACCGCCGATAGTCAGATTTCATGACGTTGTTCAACTCAACTACTTCCCAGAACGGATTAAATGCAATGACGAATCCAATGATCGTGATTAAGTGAGCCAAAGACTCCTATTAACCCCTAAACGTTCGAACCCTTTTCAGATGTGGCCGTTTTTCATAAATGCATTATAAAAAGCAACTAAGAGGGATATTTTCAACTGGATGAATGAATAAAAGTTGTACATCATGAATGTTAGATTCTATCCATACGGTTGGATTTGCAATGGCTATCACCAATTTTTGTGTATTAATTTTCAAACTTCAAATTTAGAGCTCTTTTGGAATATGATTACGAATAAGATATTGGCAATCTAATAATGAAATTTTTGTGATGGGTTGAAATGTAATGCTTTAAGTGTAGTGATTTTTGGAGATTTTTTGGTTACTTAATTTTAGTACTTCACTTTCTTAAGAGCACTTTTAGACTAAAATCTTCGAAATTTTGGGTGCAACACTACAACATGACATGAGGCATAAAAATTTCACAAATCATCCCCTCTCTAATCGGATCACACATGCACAAAGCTAACTTCCCATAAAAGTTTAAGTAAAAGATCCACACTGCAAAAAGTGCATGATGGATGAAAAATCGGAGTTCAAATCCCTACATCATGCAAATTATGCATGATTGGGCCGTTAGGGGTTAACCCTTTGAGGACAACGCAACATGTTGGTATGGTGAAATTGATCACAGGATTTGCATATTTGAAATATCACATTGGGTGATTTATAATTTTGCATTCCTAGTCATTAGCAATATGAAGGTATAATAAAAGTTTCAACATGATTGGAAGATATTTTGAATATTTACAAATTTTATTATGTAAACACGACAAAATTTCAAAATAAATATACTTTTGTCAAATTTAATATCAAGTTTTTTATTTAGGGTAGATAAAAGTTACATTTACATATAGTAAAGGTATGAAAGCAAAAGATATAAAAGAGTCCTATGATTCGAGCATTATTAGAAAGCCCTTTGTGTTTAGGACACTCCAATTTCAAATTTCTCAACGTTGGAATAACTTCAATACATTTTCTACTTTCCAATCCCAACGGTCAAAAGATGTATCATAACTTAACTTAAACATCTAACGAAAACTCCAACTACATAAAAGCTAAAACGCTAGATTTTAAGGACGTTGGACCAAAAATCAAGCATAATATGGTTGATTGGGCACTTAGGTTACACATATGAATTTTAGATTCAATCCATACTTTAAGATCAACGGTTACGAATACCAATTTAGTTGTATGAATATAAAATGACTTGGGATTCAAAAAGAAGTGAATTTCAATGGTTGAGATCATATATGAATAGTCACTAAGTGAAGTCATTTTAACAAATGTTGCCACACAACAATATAACATGCATCACTTCTTGTTAGAAGTCCCAAAATGTAAATCCACCAACCTTTTACACAATAAACAATAACATGGCACCAAGATCGTTCCATTTTGGAACTATTTCATTTTTGCTGATAACAAATTTCAGAGGATATTACGGGCTCCATTATTCAAAGAAGATGATTCATACATTCGCACATGCGTACACAATATATTTATATTCTGTTCATATAAATTTATGTATACATAAAAATACATGTGCATATATACGTATATATATATATATATATATATATATATATATATATATATATATATATATATATATATATATATATATATATATATATATATATATATAGATATATAGATATATAGATATATAGATATATAGATATATAGATATATAGATATATAGATATATAGATATATAGATATATAGATATATAGATATATATATAGATATATAGATGGATGTGTCGACCATTTATAGATGTACATATTAATATAAACCCTAAACATGCATGCACATACGCATACAATAAGATTTATTTATATGTATGTAAATATAAAGGTACATACATGTGTATTCAATATGTTCAACTATAATTTAATTTCATATATACTATTCATATGAACATGCATACAATAGGTTCAAATCTAATTTAATTTCAAGTTTTCCCCTATAACTAGGTTTGTAAAATATAAATTGTTACATATATTGTGTGATAATTTGTTTATGAAAATTGACGTGGTCTTTCCCTCTTAAATTATGTTTGTGAATTCATTGAATGAAGTCACTCTAGTAGGTTCGAAGTAATGTATGCATAAAAAATTGCTAACTCTTATGGAATTCAAATTGGAACGCAATGCTTCATTCTATTGCCTTTACATTTGAATATTTTGCCTATTTATTCAATTGGAAAGTAATTACAAGTCAAGTCATGAAATTGACCAAAAGTGAGAGGGAGAATGAACAAAGGAAGAAAGGGAGAAGGGTAAGGTGGGGGGGGGGGGGGGCGGAGTTAGTTAACAATGGAGAGGTAAGAGACATCATGAAAGAGGTGGTCCGGACCGCTCTCCTAGAAGTGAAGCACTACAAGAATTCAATGCGAAGCACAATAAATGTTGGAACATTCTTTGACCGTACTCAAAATAGTCCTCGAAGTCCGCGAGGATTCTTGAAGTGCGTGTAGACCCAAGGAGTTGGGCTGGAGGAGGAGGAAGGAAGAGCAATGAAACACCAAAACTCAATACATTGGAGAACCCCCTGGGCTGCTCGCGCACGCCGTCCGATGCCTGCCGTCCGCACTGCCGTCCGATCCGGCGTCCTCTCTGCCATCCGATCCGAGGGTTTCGTCCGATGGATCCTATCCGTCCGATCAACGCGCTCCATTTCATTCAGTTCGTCCGATCTCGTCCTCTAAAACCGCCGTCTGAGGTGCTTCTGCAGATGACCCTTAACCCCTAAAGGACCAATCAACCATATTATGCTTGTTTTTTGGTCAAACGCCCCAAGAATCAAGTGTTTTAACTTTATTGTAGTTGGTGATTTTATTAGATGTTTAAGTTAAGTTATGATACATCTTTTCACCGTTGGGATTGGAGAATAGACTTCATTTGTAGATTTTCCACCGTCGAGAAATTAGAATTGTGAGTATCCAAAATACAAAGGGATTTCTAAACATGCTCATATCATAGGTCTCTTTTAATTTCTTCATTTTCAG
This sequence comes from Pohlia nutans, assembly GCA_022496805.1. Lineage (NCBI taxonomy): Eukaryota > Viridiplantae > Streptophyta > Bryopsida > Bryales > Mniaceae > Pohlia > Pohlia nutans. The sequence continues at coordinate 10,790,366 of CM040091.1, read as the reverse complement.
TATTTTACTCCTTGTAAATATGACTTTTATGTACCTTAAATATAATTTTTGATATTAAATTTGACAAAACTATATGTATTTTGAATTTTTCCCTTTTTTACATAATAAAAATTGTAAATATTCAAAATATTTTCGAATCATTTTGAAAATTTTGCCATACCTTCATAATTTTAATGACTCTCTATGAAAAATCATAAATCATACAATTTGATATTTCAAGTATGCAAATTATAGTGCTTTGACTTTATCAAAAGAGGTGAGGACCTTTAGCGGTTAGCCCTTTGACGCTCGCCTTCATATTCTAAATATTGGATGGTTGCTCATGCGTACATCCATCACATACGGCGACTTCGTACAATAATTAAAATTTGTGATTGTCCATGGTCCATTAAAATATGAATTCCTTCAACTATTTAACCTGCATAATTTTAAAAAGTTCATTTTCTATTAGAAAATACATAACACTTTAGGACTAATTAGATACATACAAATTCGTGCGTGTGTAAACTTTAATTAAAAAAAAAAACCAATCCGAAAGGTAAAATTTATATAAAAGTGTATATTGATCGTTGTGAAAGGCAACATTAAACGAACATTAACCCCAAAATGCCGAATCAACCATATTATGCTTGTTTTTTGATCAAACGCCCCAAAAATCAAGTGTTTTAACTTTATTGTAGTTGGTCTTATCATTAGATGTTTAAGTTAAGTTATGATACATCTTTTGACCGTTGGGATTGGAGAATAGACTTCATTTGAAGATATTTCACCGTCGTGAAATTTGAATTTCGAGTGTTCAAAATGCAAAGGGATTACTAAAGATGCTTCTATCATATGTCTCTATTAATTTCTTCACTTTCAGTCTTTTACTCCTTGTAAATGTAACTTTTATGTACCTTAAATATAATTTTTGATATTAAATTTGACAAAACTATATTTATTTTGAATTTTTCCCTTCTTTACATAATAAAATTTGTAAATATTCAAAATATTTTCGAATCATGTTGAAAATTTTGCCATACCTTCATATTGTTAATGACTGTTTATGAAAAAATATAAATCATACAATGTGATATTTGAAGTATGCAAATTATAGTGCTTCGACTTTTAGAAAAGAGGTGAGGACCTTTAGGGGTTAAGATAGATAGAAGTAGTTTGATCGATCATAGGATTTCTCCGCCAATGCCTAACGTTTACAATTTCCTTGATAACAAATAAGATCCTATTTTGTGATTTTTTCCATAGAATATTATTCATCTAATCGCACATGTGTACACAATATATTTATATCGTGGATATGTAAATCTATATAAACATAGAAATATACGAGCATAAATATATACATATACACATATGTATGTATGGATATATGTATGTATGTATATGTAAATATGTGGGTGGATATTTGTATGTACATATACATGGAAGCACTTACGAATATACATGCACTACAAACATGTCTTCCACGATATTGCACCATCATAAAAATGGCATGCCACATGTGTTTTATATTACCAATTGGCATATATTATTATTCCAAGCTTACTAGAGATGATAATATGCCTTGCACGACGTTCTACCATCATGTATACTTGCATGCACATACGCACACACATACACGGTAACTTATGGAATTCGAAGTGGAATTCATATTTTGAATATTTCGCTTCTTTATTCAATTGGTAAGTAATTACAAGTCAAATCATGAAATTGACCAAAAGTGGGAGGGAGAATGAACAAAGGAGGAAAGGGAGAAGGGCAAGGTGGGGGGGGGGGGGGGGGGGTTAGCTAACAATGCAGAGGTAAGAGCCATCATGAAAGAGGTGGGACGGACCGCTCTCCTAGAAGTGAAGCACTACAAGAATTCAATGCGAAGCACAATAAATGTTGGAACATTCTTTGACCGTACTCAAAATAGTCCTCGAAGTCCGCGAGGATTCTTGAAGTGCATGTAGACCCAAGGAGTTGGGCTGGAGGAGGAGGAAGGGAGAGAAACACCAAAACTCAATACTTTGGAGAAACCCCCTGGGCTGCTCGCGCACGCCGTCCGATCATGCCGTCCGATGCCTGCCGTCCGCACTGCCGTCCGATCCAGCGTCCGCTCCGCCGTCCGATGCGGCGTCCGCTCTGCCGTCCGATGCGGCGTCCGCTCTGCCGTCCGATGGATCGAGCGCGCCTGTCCCTCCGATCAATCCGTCCGGCCGGCGTGGTCCGTCCGATATGGGGACCCGGCGCGGGCCGTCCGATTTGGCCACGCGATCGTGCGCCCCTGCCCGTCCGATTCGAGGGTCGAAACGTACGCGCGGACAGCGGCCGTCGGATGAGAATGTCCGCACGCACGCCGTCCGATGGATCTGGTACGGTCCGATCGAGGCCGTCCGATCGGGCAGGCGTCCGCTGTACGCTTCGTCCGCCCTAGGCGGACAGTATAAATGGCGGACGGCTTTCTTCGTCCGCTCAGAGAGGCGGTGGGCATGGTGAACGTCCGCGTGCACCTGCATCGACTCTGTCACGTGTTTTTTGAGTCACTGCGTCACGCTGTACGCACGTTTGACTTTATTTGAGGACGTCTGCACCACGTTGCGCTTCTACCTTCCACGCGGTTTCTTGGCGTTGCTTTGACTTCCCATGATGTCCCAGCGAAGCAGTAGTAGTAGGAGATCTTCACAAGGGACTCCTCAAGTTATAAACTGGGATCAAGTCGATGACCCCAATTGTGTTGCGGAGCCGGGATGGGACACGGAGCCGGCGAGAACGTGGACTTTAAAAATATGCAAAGAGTACGTGAAGATGACGCATTTAGCGAAGATTTGGCCACGAGCTCAAATGATAGTGTCTGGCCCTCGTTGGGAAGGCCCAACTACGACGTGCCAGAGCAACCATTTTCGACAACGGTATTGGGAGGTGCACGATTTCGTGGGGTTGCCTAACTCCAAACCAACCATCATGAAATATGGCCTAATGTCAATGGTTTGGGCTGAGATTGTACTGCACAAGGATGTGGATTGGAGTACGGTGAATGGAAAAAACGTTGAACGTTTGAATCGTTCACAAAACTTTATTGCCACCAATTGGACTGGACTGAGTGATTGTGTGCCGCAATGGTCTAATCGTACAGCGCATGCGACAAACGTTGATGTTCCTGATGACGACACCTCGCAATGGGAAGTACGTCCACGCAATACATATCGGGAACGCGACGTTGAGAACTATCCCGTGACGTTCGGAACTGCTCCTCAACATGGCTATGAAAATTATCATGGAACTTCAGATCCAGTAGGCAGGGGATATCAGAGGGGAGCTAGCCATGGCTACGATGATAATGCATACGCGGTACACCATGATGAACGGGTTCCATATCCGGACAGATACAGTACTCCACGAGCATATTCTCCCGAGAGGACCCACAACGATTTTGGACATCATGGGTTTCAAAGCCATACTCCTATTTATTTTGGCCCCGGCGAAAGCTCAGGAAGCGGTGCACCCGTGAGTTTTGGTAGGGATATGTATAGTGCTGCAGACGGCCCCCCTGACGGATATGCTTCTGGGCCATTGAGTCAGTACCATCGAGATGATGAGTATGAAAGAGATCTTCAAGAAGCAATAAGACGGAGCGAAGAAGAAGAGAATGAAAGGCGGCTGATAGAGCAACGCTTTTATGAGCAACAGTGGGACGCGGAACGTGGAACATTTCGGGGACATCCGCGATATTAGGCGGATTTAACAGGACTATCCATGCTCAAGTGGAAGTTGAAACCTAGCCTAGACCGTAGAATCCAATGTCTTCAATTTTGCTTTGTATAGACCAAGACATGTCCTTAGTTTGAATTTTGTTTGGATGCTACAAACTTTGGATATATTGTAGGCTGCTAGCGCTAATGCTCTAGGCTTATAAAGTATGTATGGCTCATTGTGTGAACATTATTGGCATAAATATTTATATATATATAAATATATAATCTATTCGCGAAGAGTGAACTGGTCATGAGTACATAACGCACCGTTATATCCATTAACAAGAGATCGAGTTCATGACTTACAAAAAGATATATAAATTGGTTTGGTGTCGCCCTGACTTTTATTGCAGACGTTACATTCCTGATTGAAAACAATATGAGTTTAGTTCAAATGCAATGGAGGGGCTAGAAGCTTATCTTAGAACTTGGTTGTATTGAAGGTAGAGAAGATTGCACAAGGCACACACACAAACACAAGGAATGCGTAGAAAGAGATGATCTTTACTCAAAGGCCTTCCACCTTAAGTAGTGTACACTAGGAGGTCACCATGGACAAACCATATGGGATAACTCATCACAAGGACACTCTAGAGATCAGCCCATGCCTAACTCCTCCTCCCACACACCATTATTTAGCACCCGTACGTCTTTGGCTTCTAGCAATACTACGTTGCATCAATTACCTCAATACTCCCACTTTGCGTAGAGCCAAAGCCTCTAAGTCCAAATGCTATTACTAATCGTTGGTGTCGGTCTCTACAAAGACCCTTTGTGAGCACATCCGCCACCATGTGCTCCGTTGGGCAATACTCCAAATGTATAACTCCCAATTCCAACTTCTCCCGAATGAAGTGGTATTGCACATCAATGTGCTTCGTGCGTGAATGATGTGTAGGGTTCTTTGCAAGTGAAATGCACCCTTGGTTGTCACACATAATCGTTGTAGCCTCACCTTGTGTGCAACCCACATCCACCATTAGTTGCCTCAACCAAATGGCCTCCTTCGTGGCATGGCTCGTAGCCATGTACTCGGCCTCCACCGTTGATGTCGCCGTGGTTTGTTGCCGCTTGCTATTCCACGACACCGCTCCCGATCCGACCTTGAACATGTAGCCCGTTGTCGATCTTCGATCGCTCGTGTCTCCCGCGTAGTCCGCGTCACAATAGCCGCTCAACACAATGTCTTTGCCTCCAAGACACAACTTCACATCGCTTGTGCCCCTCAAATAACGCATGATCCTCTTGACCGTCATCCAATGCATCGAGCCCGGTCTCGCCATGTGTTGACTCACCACGCTAATTGGATACGCAAGGTCGGGCCGTGTCGCAATCATCGCATACATCAACGACCCCACCGCTTGCTTGTATGGCACCTCCGCCATCGATTTAGCCTCCATCGCATACTCCTCCTCCGAAAGCTTGACGAGCTTGGAGTTTGCATCCAATGGTGTTGCCACGGGCTTACAATCCTCCATCCCGAATCTCTTGAGCACGTCCATCACATACTTGCCTTGACTCATGGTGATAGTGCGTGTAGCCCTATCACGCACAAACTCAACACCAAGACAAAAGTGCAATTCTCCAAGATCACTCATCTCGTACTCTCTCTCAAGCATGCCTTTTAATGCATTCATTAAACTCATGAGGCTTGCAAGAATGATCAAATCATCAACATATATGATCACAATCACCACATGTTGCCCCTCTTGCATGAAGTAGAGACTATGATCCGCAATGCTCCTAGTAAACCCGTGTGCAAGCAAGAACGTGTCAATCTTTTGGTACCACGCTCTTGGAGATTGTTTCAACCCATACAATGATTTTTGCAACTTACACACAAGGTGCTCATTACCTTGTTGCACAAACCCCTCAGGTTGCACCATGTAGATGTCCTCCTCCAAATCGCCATTCAAAAATGCGGTCTTCACATCCATTTGATGCATCTCCAAGTCCAAGGCCGCTCCAATGGCAAGAATGCATCGAATGGTGGTGAACTTGGCCACGGGAGCAAATGTCTCGTGAAAGTCCACCCCATGCACTTGCGCGAACCCCTTGGCTACTAATCTTGCCTTGTGACGCACAACAATACCCGAAACATCCCTCTTTGTCCGAAACACCCATTTGCAACCAATGGGGTTGCGATCCTTTGGAATGGGAGTTAATTGCCACGTACCGTTAGCAATTAGAGAGTCGTACTCCTCTTGCATGGCGCGCTCCCACTTGACCGCATCCTCACCTTGCATGGCTTCTCGAATGGTCAATGGACCATCCGATAATGCCACATTCGCATGCTCGTCCTCCACTTGAGGGAAGATGTGGTTCTTCCACCATTCTCCAGGTGGCTTGCGCGATCTCTCGGGGTACCGCCGCTCGCTTGAAGAAACTTGCTCCTCTTGCGTGCCCTTTGCGCCATTCTTGGCCTTTGAGCTCGATGGCGCTTCAACAACCTCCGTGTCGCCAGCTTCGTCATCACCGTCCTCATCACCTACATCAACAACACTAGGAGACTTGGAGGGTGTGTCCACCAAAACGTCTCCACTACTCCCACTTGGACCAACCTCCAAAGGAGCCTCCATCGTAGACTCCTCACAAAATGTCACATCACGTGACCGAATGATCTTCCTCGTGTCCACCGACATGAGTCTATACGCCTTGGTACCTTCACAATACCCAAGAAACACACATTTCAAGGCCTTAGCCTCGAGTTTCGTCCTCCGTTCGTCGGGAACCTTCGCATATGCAATGCATCCGAAGATGCGCATGTGTGCAACACATGGTTGCCTCCCACTCCACGCTTGCTCCGGCGTCATGCCTTCAACCGCGCTTGTTGGACACCGATTGCGTGTGTATACCGCATTCACCACCGCTTCCGCCCAAAGGTCCAACTTCAAGTTTTGAGCGTGCAACATGCTCCTCGCCATCTCTACAATGGTGCGATTTGCGCGCTCCGCAACTCCATTTTGTTGAGGCGTGTACGGGGCCGAAGTTTGGCGTGCGATGCCTTCATTCTTCAAAAGCTCGTCAAATTTCTTGGACATGTACTCGCCGCCATTGTCCGACCGAAACACCTTGATCTTCAACTCGGATTGGTTCTCCACCAATGTCTTGAACTCTTTGAACTTCTCAAAGCACTCACTCTTGGCTTTGATAGGGTAGAGCCATATCTTCCTTGAAAAATCATCGATGAAGGTCACAAAGTACTTGCAACCTCCCATCGATGTGGTCTTCATGGGGCCACACACATCCGAATGCACGATCTCCAAAACTTTTGTGGCCCGTGTCGCCCCTTCACCCGCAAATGGCAACCGTTGTTGCTTGCCTTCAATGCAACCTTCACACGTGAATGTAGAAGCATCCACTTTCAATTGATGAAGATCCATACCGCTTACCATGCCGCGTAGTGTCTTCACACTCTTGATGTTCAAATGGCCAAGTCGACGATGCCACAACGCCAACTTGTCGTCCTTCAAGTTTGAATGCGCCAACGCCGCCGATTCCTTCGAATGCACCTTGGAGAACTTGATGTGGTACAAGCCCTCGTGTTCTTCAATGATGGCCACCTCATCTCGACTCGGTGACAACACATAACACCCCTTATCACTAAACTCTACTCTCAAGTGCTTTGCCACTAGTTGCCTCACCGATAGTAAATTTGCCGTTAGTTTGGGAACGTGGAGGACATCTTGGATAGTGATTGTCTTCACACGACCCCTCACCTCGGTGTCTACAACAATTTGGCCCTTGCCAACGGCCTCAAGCACCGTATCATCTCCCAAAATCACTCTCCTTGGATTAATGAGAGCATACGAATGAAAACAAGTTTTATGTGGTGACATGTGGCTTGTAGCCCCCGAATCAACAATCCAATCACTCGTACTACCATTGCACGATACATTGCTTGCCATGTTTGCATACTCATCACCAACCTCAATCCAATCACTCATGCTTGCATCACCCTCGATACCATCACTCATGCTTGCATCACCCTCGATGCCATCGCTCATGCTTGCCTCATATCTAGCCGTAAATGCGTACTCATCATCGTCACGAGTTTTAGTGTTGTTTGCACTCTCCCCTTTCTCATCCCTCTTGCGTTTGAAGCAAAATTTGGCAATGTGGCCCTTCTTACCACAATAGAAGCACACCTTGTCGCTTGAGCTCCCACCGCCTCCATTCTTGGATTGCTTCGCCACGAGTGCCGCTCCATCTTCTCGAGACTCGTTCTCCTTTCGCCGCGAAAGCTCGTGCAACAACCGTGAGGTCACATAGTCCAATGTGAGCTCCGTAATGGGTCTTGACTCCATCGCCACGATGAGGTACTCGTATGATGATGGAAGGCTCTCCAAAAGTGTCATCACGATGTCACCATCCGTAACCGACACGTCGCAACCGTTGAGTTGATCCGCGAGAGCTTTGACCTTGTTGATGTGCGCCAACATGTCATCTTCTTCGCCCATCTTGATGGTGAAGAACTTACGCCTCAAAAACAAAATGTTGGCCAATGTTTTCGCTTCGTGAATGTTGCAAAGCTTGGACCATGCTTCCGCGGGTGTCTTGCACGAACGAATGTGCGCAAGTTGCGAATCCGCGAGGTTGAGTGCCAAAATGGCAAATGCCTTCTTCTCCCTCCTCGTGTACGCTTGCATGATCCTAGGATCCGTAGAAGAGAAAGGAGGTTCCTCACTACCCTCGACAATCTCCCACAACTCCTTCTCGGCCATCACCATCTCCATTTTGAACTTCCACAAGTGGAAATTCACCCCATCGAACTTGTCCACGACCTTGGGACCCTCACCCTCAAAAGATGCCATGATCCTCACTTACGTATGCCTCCCCACACAAATGAAACCTCAAACTCAAACACACAACTTTGTTTTTGTGATTTTTTTTTTTTTTTGCTTTGATATTGCACCTTTGTGCACCCAATGGGTTTAAAACAACCCCAAACACTAGATCAGCACTTTTGTGCTCCACACACGCCTCCCAACACTCAAATGTGAGAACCCTCACCCAAAAATGCAAAGAGGCTCACCAAAACCCCTCAAATCACTCAATGGAGCTCAAAACAACTCCAAATGCTTCAATATGACGCCTTAGTGTCCCCAAACACTCAATGCACGTCAATGACACCTTTGTGTCCTTCAAGAGCACTCACTCAATGCACATGAACTCACACAAGTCCCTCAAAACCCCAATCGCATTGAAATTGCTCAAAACCGCACCTTTGTGCACAAACTAGCTCCAAATGAAAATTTGAGCACCCCAAGAGCATGAAACACATGCAACACCTCAAAGCAAGTGCCTAATCACTAGGATCAGATGGTAGACCCTCCACGAGAGCCTTCACACCTCACAAATCACTTGCATTTACTCAAATGCTCACAATTGAACCAAACGAAGTTCCACTCGCAACGAAGAGATAGAAGAAAGAAAAGAAGGAGATCAAGGGAAGAAATTGACCAAAGAGAGTGCTCCAACATGTAACTTCAGCCCATGCACACCTCCAAGAAACACCAACGCTTCAACAAGCTCCAAAACCTCCAACAATGCTCCAAAACCGCCCGTTGCGCACCGACCTCAAAATACTTGCACAAATGCAATCTAATACTCATGAAACACACATGAGTGGGCCCATAACCTATTGAAGGTAGAGAAGATTGCACAAGGCACACACACACAAACACAAGGAATGCGTAGAAAGAGATAATCTTTACTCAAAGGCCTTCCACCTTAAGTAGTGTACACTAGGAGGTCACCATGGACAAACCATATGGGATAACTCATCACAAGGACACTCTAGAGATCAGCCCATGCCTAACCCCTCCTCCCACACACCATTATTTAGCACCCGTACGTCTTTGGCTTCTAGCAATACTACGTTGCATCAATTACCTCAATAGAAACATATTAGTCTTAAAGATCCGCTTCTTCTTTCCCGGTCTAAAGCGGGTGAAGTTCACTCCATACATTGCGTTGTTTGTTGTATGCTCTATCAAACTGCAATTCGTTCTTACCACACTCAATGGCTGGAACCGGTTCACGATATTAGCGCACCCAACCAGTTCGCAAAAATCATACGCTCTTTCTATTCCCTACATCCCCCAACCTTGCTAAAAAAATATTTAACAAAAATAAAAACCGATTAAAATAGAAAGAAACGAACAGATGGAAATAGGAATGTTTGAAGTATTTGATTAATAACACCACAAAGTGATAAGAGAGTTGCACGTCTAAAAAACATTGGTTAGATATAAAACATTTCTAAATTGTCAGGATCTGGATGTTCCCATCTACATAATGGTCTTTGTGTTTAAAACAAAGTTTCCATAAGCAGGAGAAAAAAGAAACTTTCCCGGCAAGCACAACCCGATGTCTCAGTGTCAATGAGAGAGATAAAAAGATGTCAACGTGGTCTGCACAGATTTGTAAATACATTTCCATGCAAAGAGCTCATTCTTGATGCGGGTCTCGATTAGTGCTCAACTACTGTAGATAATTTCTAACCTTGACAACACATATTCGTGGAGTATGAACCCAGTTTTCAGTTATAATCGTCGAAAGAATAATAATATCATTATTTTAAATTAATAAGCAAATCATAAAAAAAATTATAAAAATACACTGTAATGTTTAATAATTCTTCTATATACGTGAATATATTTTTAAATATCATTAATATACTCATGAGATGCAAAATTTATTTAAACAATAGTTTATTTTAAAAAATCTTTCTCCAATATATCATAATGAAAGATTGTACATATGTATATATATTTATTATATAAAATATATTTAAAATTTTATTTTAATGTATTTTTTAAAATTAATCTATATTTCAATAAATTAAACAAATCTGATGCATAAGACTCTGTCTTGTGATATCACAAGATTTATATTTAAAATAAGAAATTGTGGCATTAAAAATTTAAACATTTACAAATATACAAAGCTATAATATAATATGTATTCTAAATTTAGTTGATTTTCAATTGCTTTTCAATAATTATGAATTTATTTCAAAATTTGAAATGAAGTAAACACAATGTTTAATAAAAAAAATTAAAACTCTCTAACATGTGTATCAACATACAATAATAAATATGCATATTGGAAATCGTCATCAAACTCGAAACCGCCCTACCCTATCTTAAGCGTGTTTTTTCAATCATACGATGCAGTAATTGTAAGCTTCTCGTGTTTAGAACGTGATGTACAAACTTCATTAAAACCAATTCTGAAATCATAATTTTTTTTTTTCTGACGCTTGATCGCATTTTGTGATTACTGATTTATAATAACTAAATCCCTTCTTTTCTTTTTCATATTTTCAAAATAGAAGATGAAAATTTTCTTTTGCTCTTATTGTTTTCTAATGATTGAATTGAATACATTTCAATTCAATTTAATGAATGTCTTTAATGATTTGTTGTAATTAATTTTGGTGAGTAATAAAAATGTTATTTTTATTCTAAATGTAGCTATAAAAATGAACACAAAGTTAACCTCTGAACAACAATAAAACTTTAAAATCACCGGATGTTATGTATTAAATTCCAATAAGAATTATTGAACATAAAATAAAACAAAAATTAACACATTAATACTCTATGTCTCAACTATCAGATCAAGATTTCACAAGTTTGTCCTAAACATTCTCTGACATTTTTACTTTTCAAAATAGTATGTCATCTGAAAAATTAAGCCTTCTGATATAATGCTAGATCAAATTGTCCTCGATCATGAATAATCTTTATATAATTTCACAACTCATTAAAATTGCACAACATAACCTACTCAATTTCTCTTACTTCACTTATTATCTTTGGTTGTCTTACTTTGTCCATGGAGTCATGAATATACAACAAGATCTTGCTGAATTTTTGTCCTATAAAGCCACTAACTTAGGTAATTTAGGCATGTTTGAGTCAGAAATCTTAGACTACCATTCATATCGTCAGTCTTTCCCACATGTGCTTTAGCAACTGTATCTTACCGGAAAGCCGGATGAAATTTCTAAGCAATTCTATTACTTTACACAAATTTCATTTAGCGTAAATATTGACTCCCATAGAGGAAGTACATACTCATCTGATTGTCATTCGTTTTGATTTAGGTTATAACGAAATGAAGAAAAAATTTGATGTATAAACGACCATTTCAGCACGATTCGCATATTTGTGTCCATCACTAGCTAATCGCTTTAGAGAATCAGTCTCAGCTCTAATTTCTCCACAAACAAAAAACTGGCTAGAATTTATTAAAGTTAATTTGCTTAACCCAGTTCTAATAGTATAGCTTTGCTCAAAGAGGAACGAATTTTCACTTTACAACTTCAAGACTTCAACTATGCTATTGAAAAAGTCGAGAAAGAGTTCGATTTTCCATCAACCGCGGCTTACCAAAGCATGGAGATTGAAAGTCTGATACCCGCCGGCTACACATCCCGACAACTTCTTAGAAACTCACTTCACTCTGCTCCATTGCCAGAGTCAATTTCGACTTTATAGGCGTGTCAAGACGCAGTAAATAATTTGAGACGTCAGAGATAACGATCGCCATCGAATCCATTAAACGGTACCTTTTATCCATCCTATTCTATATTCTGGACATAGATTGATCATTATATCGTCCTTTAGCGACAAACCCTCAAATTTTAACACAGCAGAGGCCCATACTATATTTATTCTAGTTAGAGGATTAACAATAGAATATTCTCTATTAGAAATTAGAACTGCTTTACACAAAATGCTTTCTCTCAAGAAAGTCTTTGTAGTGACCTACAACCGCGCAGAAGTCGATTTTTTAGGGAGATGCGACAGTCTGTTTAAAATCCGATGTTTGAACGCGGCGGTCTACACACATTAAAGCAACCGCAAGAGAGTTTCATGTCTTGGTAAGTAAATCAACTTGATCCCACACATTTAGAGTTTGGTTAGCGCACAACTTATGACCATAGCTAAATCCCAAGATAATCATCCGACCGGTGAAGTTATAGTTGAGGCCATCACCGCATTAAAAAACGAGACTCCTTCCACACCATATCTACAACAATTCAAAGTCACCATACAATCCGTGGAAGAACGTCTTCGATCATACATTTCCTCCGTCGACCTCAAATGTACAAACTATACCGCCCACAAACTGAAGGCTTTCGTGACACAAGCCGCCATCGATCATAACCATGTGATATATCAATTCTAATTATTAACCTCTGCATCGCGCTCGTATAGAGATAAAATGAGTGACATTTTTTTTACTCTCAACAACGGACCCGTCGATGGTCTCCCTACAATCTTCGGACAATCGAGCAACACCAACCCACATGGTTAGTTACCACTATTTTTTATTATTAATTCCTTTGGGTTTTCTCCACCATATTTCCTTTTCCTTCACCTTAGCTTTCACCCACTATATTCATATTTTATTCTTTTTAGATTTTTCCTACAGTCACATCCGTATCAACCACTTACAAGTTATTACTACATATAGAGTATACTCAACAAAACACGTCATCTCAGTGTTTCCCATTTCTCACTCCCACAATGATACAATAATTTAAATTTTTTGCCTCTACCATGATGTACACTCCGACAATCACACTAATCTCCCAACTTGATCTAGTCCCCATTTCAGTATATCATTTACTCACTAGTCTCTACATTCTATAGGCCTTCCTCACACTTCTCACCCATCTACTCTCCATTCTTCATGATCTGTCTCAATCTTAAATTACTAATCTCAGACTCACTACAGTGCACCCATCGCTTACTAGCACTCTCTGTCACATCCAACATACATCATATCACAACAACCAACAACTTAATCATACAATCTAACTACCCTATTCACCCTCACTAACCTCATTACCTATTATCGCCACTATATATTTTCCATTATCACCATTAAACCATCACTAACATTTATCATGACACTTACACATTTAAACTCACTTTTAATTACTACTCATTGACTCTTAATCGTTGGAGTGTATGGTCGTGCTTCGAAACTCCTGTGGAACTCATTACCGTAATAAAATCATGTGCAGCTAATATCTCGGTGTACATTAAAACTTTTTAAGCAAAAATTGATTCCGTTCGTGCTTTGATTAGAAAGGTATTGATTGCAAGCAAAATTATGATAGGTGAAATTCAATAGGAGGTTCAGATTCAACATTGACCAACGTCATTCAAAGTTGACCTTGGGAGCATGTTATCGAAAAGGGGAATTTCAGTAGCAATAGACAGAAATTCCTTACCATACATGTACTAATATTGCACATAAGCTTGATGCCTATCATTAGCGGATGATATCACCAAGAATCCACTCTTGATGAGACAAAACCGAAGCTTGAAATTTAGAACAGTACAAAACAGTAGAACTTATTGTTATGATATACGTCTTGTTATGGAATAGAAATGGACCTATTAGAGCTAAGAATGATTTGTACGCTTTTGGCATCGATTGAACTTATTTAAGAGAAAAAGTCAAAACTCAAAATGCTCGGTTTATCAAATGCTAATGGAGAATTTATAGCAGTGTCTTTGTACAAAGAGGAAACGATGCCCGACAATTGTGAAATCTTCCAAAAGTGCCCATGAAAAAACTTTTTAGTTCTTTCTATAAAATGTTTGTGTGTCAGTAGTTGACTCCTTTGTCAACCGTGCAGCTACTATGCACTGACTGCAACGTATACATAAGTAAGACAGTAAGTCTCAAATTCTTGAATTATGGCAAGCCTCAAAGGTTCAATAGGTTCTTCCATAGCACTTGCGCACTTGAATTTTTTTATCTTAAGGGTTAAAATTTATTTATTTTTAATTCTATAAATTCCATAATTGTACTTGGTAACTGTATATGTGTTAGTGTGTCTATAGGGGTTAGAATTTATTAACTTTTAATTCTAAAAATTCAATAATTTTATATAGTAACTTTACATGTGTTAATATGTCTCTAGAAAAAGAAATCAATAAAAGGAAATAGAGGGAATTGATGTTTTCGAAAAAAAAAAGAAAAAAAAAAAGAAGACAACAAATAGAAGAAAAAAACCACTTCAACGGAGAATGATCAAGTTTCCTTCTTTGAAATGACGACTTTCTTAGATCCTCCTCATCTTTGGATGTGTGTCTCTGTAACATCTGCCCATGCATATAAACAAGCCTCCACAATCTGGGCAATAAGTAGACGATCTGTGCGTAGAGACGAGACATTGATTGCGGACCCGGACGCGGACCAGCCAATGATCACCGACAATGTTTGAATCAAAGATAGAATAACTGCAGCTAGCAGCACCTCAAGTAGCGTATAGTTCTTGTGCAAGTTGCATTTGTAATTGCAAATGCGTGATAGCCTTTTTTCCCAACCAATAAGAGATTTCGGAATGCACAATCCAGGCATTGACGACCACGGTGTCCAAGAGAAAGTAGAAAACCCGACGCCACTATTTATGGCTCCGGGTTAATGTTGTGTACATGTCATTCTGTTGATCCGCAACATCAACACCACGCATGAAATTGTGGTATTCTTTGTGCATTGGTGAAATTGGAACTTTCATGCGCACACCACCTCGACGCCACCTGACATATATTGGTGTGCCCGATGATGCCAAAAGACGAGCGTGAGTAGAAAGAAGTATCACAGGCTTTCTATCAAACCACACAACAGAACAAATTTTTCTACAGTACTGCATGCGCCAATTGCTATTACCTCTTTGATTCTTTGATTTCCCCTTATCACATAAAATCTTTGGAAGTCCTTTGCGATCACGTCTAATGATACCAGTGGCAAATATGCCTAATCTCAAAAGATCCAGAAATAGTGGTATGGATGTAAAGTAGTTATTCATACATACTACATGGCCTTAATGGTGTAAATTAAATATAAGTGACTTGACAACATGTTTGGCTTGAACAAGGTCGTTATAGAAGAAAAATGGGGTCCTAAAGGCACTAGTACCAACCATGACATTTTGCAAAAAACACCAAACTCATATGTTGGTGCTATGTAGCACCAATGTTGGTGACAAAAATACATTCTCACCTCCATTTATGTTTGTATGTGAAATTTACATGGATTTGATAGTTTTAACAATTCGATGTCTATTATTTGTATATTGTTGAATTTTAAAGCCAATTGAAGCACATAACCAATTCATTTTTATTTTATTTTTCACGTCATATTAGTACTCCGATTTTTCATAATTTAATAATTCGTCATTGTTGAAATAATAAACTTTTATCATGTATTCAAGACCACGTTATTCAAGTATGTATTAAATTTATGTTTAGGATATGTTGCATATTTTTATCACAACATTCTTATTTACAAGAACATACATAATAAAGATTCAACAAAGTATGATAATTTATATTCATGTCATCTTTCAGTTAGTGAAAAGTATCACATAACATAAAAAATAGATGTATTATGTCCTATATCAATTTTAAGAAATTCATGAATTATGGCTTAAGTAAATTTGAGAAATACGTAAATTCTGTTCTACGTGAATTTGAGAAATACATGAATTATGTTTTACGTGAATTTCAAGAAAATATCCTCTTATTATTAAAATACAAGAGTTCCTCATCAAACACTTCACAACATCTATATATGAAAAAATGTTCAAAAATGTTTTGTATTGCAAAAGTTATGAAGGTTTAAAATTACTAGTTGTTTTTCTAACTATGCTCTCACTTTAAATTGAATATAGGAAATCTCTTAAATTTTTTGCCAAATTTTTTTATTGGAGTAAATTCCTCATTACAATACCTACCCATGAGAAAAAAAACGTTCAAAAATGTATTGTATTGCAAAAGTTATAAAGGTTTAAAAATTACTATATGTTTTTCTAACCCTGCTGTCACTTTAAATTGAATATAGGAAATCTCTTAAATTTTTTTCCAAATTTTTTTATTGCAGTACATTCCTCATTACAATACCTACCCATGAAAAAAAAAAACGATAAAAAATGTATTGTATTGCAAAAGTTATGACCGTTTAAAAATTACTACATGTTTTTCTAACTCTGCTGTCACTTTAAATTGAATAGAGAAAAATTCCTAAATGTTTTGCTAATTTTTTTTATTGGAGTACATTCCTCATTACAACACCTACCCATGAAAAAAAAAAACGTTAAAAAATGTATTGTATTGCAAAAGTTATGACCATTTGAAAATTTTACCAAACAATGTAAATTGCTGAATTTTTTTGGTAATTGCATATTACCTATTTTTCAAGCATTTTGAACATGAGAAGTGGGTTGGGAAAGTGGTGATAGTCTCTCCGCCCATACCCATGAGGTCTTGAGTTCGATTCCCATCGCTACATGTGATGACGTGGAGTTGAGAGTCGACCGTGGTGACGATGAGTGGACTTGGTAGCTGTCGGCAGCCAGAATTTTTTTCGGGGAGCCAAATTTTCCGGGCAGCGCAGATTTTTTTCACAGCATTCAAATTTCACAAAAAAACGATATTTCAGAATTTGTAAATTGAAGAGGATTACGTGATTTGCAATATCAACGTAATGAAGTAGATTATTTTTCTGTTTTACGACAGAGTGTTCAAAAGCACCAATTTATTACAATTCAAAAGTTGGTGCATCATTTAAAATGCACTAATTTATTGGTGCAAAACTTGGTGGCAAAACACTATGATTTGTACTAGTGAGGGGCCCTGTAAGACATCCCGTGTTAGGTGAGCCGGCTGTCCCAACACCCCTCTGCTGGTGCCAGCAATAGTGAAAAACGCTGCCCACAAAGTTAAGAGCCTTCTGTGTCGATGTCGGAAAGGAGTCGCGTGGCGTGGAGGTCTGCTTGTTGGCGTCGATGTGTCTAAGGTGATTGACGAACGACCGGCTCTAAGCATTTTCTACTCTGCACAATTTAGAATCCAAAGTGATCGATGCGAACGGTTTAGGAAGCCGGCCGATAGAAGTTTGTTGGCACCACGGTAAAAACGTAGGAGCCCGGCCGGCGCCTACGCCGTTCCCCACCTAAGAAACGCAGCCATGAATTTTGGTGCGTACAATTCGATGAATCGACGACAACGCTAACGCCATCGCCATCGTCCCACAAATCGACATGACGACCACCACAAGCCAGTGCTTCAGGGTTTTCACTTCTCCACACACAAAATCCCTGTCTAAATCAAACAATCTCCACTGACAAGACATCACCCTGTTTACATTAAACTCCACTACCATCACTTTACTATATTAACATACCATCCCAACCAAAGCAAGCCTATAGCCCACCTTGTCCCCATTCAAAATACACATCCCCTTACCACAAATTACAACTGATTTTACTAACACTAATCCCCACTAACCTTAGCCCTCCCATCCCAATTCACATCCACCTGGCTCTACACACCGCCCTAAAAACAAACCTCCCACAACTATCTATACCCTGCCTTCTTCAACACCTGCTCCACCTTGCCCCAATCCTCTGTCCCTATACCCGCCCGTACCCTTATACCCGCTCATATTCATATACATGTCCATATGCCTATACTCGCCCAAGCCACTACCTAGGCCAACACACATATATCCTCTCACAAAACCATGCCATCTACCCCTGGCACGCTTCCCCTTAACACAACCCCAAACTCGTATGCTATCATTACTATACAAAAAACCAAATTAACCGCAACAAAATCCACAAAATACATACAAAACTTATTTGCCAAATATAAACTAATATTCAATAACAAACACTCACCAGATGCATACAACAACGAATGCCATATAAACCTGCAAGAAGTGGGTTACTCACTCTCATTAATCAAAACTATGCATACCCGGGTAACATTACAAAAATCCCCTCCCCGTTTAACATATCACTATACTTACAAATAATCAAAATTTAAAACCTCTTTTTTCAACCCTAGCTTCTCATACATATGTACATACCCTTGCACACTGAAGATACCCCATACATACCTCTCATCAAACAAACGATCACACTACAAATAGACAACCACACCTACATCATTTGTGGTGACTTTAACAAAGATATTGCACTAATAGGCGGACACAATGACTCTCATCCTCGGGGAGGTCACTTAGTGTAAATTTTGAGTACATATGAGCGTACAAAGGGTATTTAATAGAGGGCTATAAAGTAATTGGAATATTCTACTATTTATGGTATATTTAGGGTGTATTCTAAGAATATTCTCCAAATAGTTTTAAAACACCCTATATTACTTCTATAAATTTATAATTTTTATCTCAAATGAATAAAAGACACCCTATATTTGTTCTCTCATAGTTATCTAAATTCTTGACAGTGACTCCCCCGAGCTCTCATCTCTCACCACCCCAAGCAGAAGACCTAGAATGGCAAGAATTCACAAACAGTCTACAACTCACATACATCCTCACCAATAGCAATTAATCCAATTATTCCCGACAAGAAGGACAAAATTTTAGCCAAACTAGCTTAATAGATGGCTACTACATCAGAACACCCAACAACAACCTATTTGCATCCTCTATAAATAATAACCATACCTTGAACTCAGACCACTCCCCTGTCACACTTCATATTTCCCCCCAATACATTACTATCTAGACCTAACCCAACAAAACTTCCCACAACGCCTAGAATCTTAAACTCTATACTACAAACTAACATAGAAATGTTCAAACAAGCCTTCTATGAAGTAAATGCCCTTAACCCTTAACTTCCTGGGCGACCTAAAATGGGTCGTTCTATTTTTAGAACTGAAAATATCTTGAGCAAGGAGTGCCCGAATGATTCAAAATTTGGGCCAATTTTGTGTAGAAACGAGTTAGCTATCCAATGGTGTAGTCTGATTTGGAGAAATGCACATTGTCAATTTTACAAAAATCCAAAAGTGCTGGGTGGTCACAAAACTGAGGAAGAAAAGTCAACAAAAAAGAGTGACAGGCGAATGACGAGTTGCCACGTATTCCAGTTGGGCAAGGCGGCTTGTGGGTGGCTGTAGCTAATGAAATGCAAATCTTGCACTTGGATTTCACCTTTTTTCCAAAATTCTTTTTCCTACTATATGTGTTCTTTTGTGTACTTTCAACCTACCGTGTCTGATTTTGCAATGGAAGATCACATTTGTAGGAATTTGTAAGATTTCTCTCAAAGCCACAAGTGAATTCGTAAAAATGGATGTCATGTCTAGGCCTCTTTTTCACTCATTTTTAATCCTAAAAATACAAAACTTGTTGTCATGCGTAGGGAACTTGATTATCTTCATTATTCTAGTCAGCACTAGCTTTCTAAAATAGTATGTGTCCAAGAGAGTTGGTCAAAGTTCATTTTTTGCAGTGAGAAAACAATGAATTTCTTGGAGTACCCTTCACTTTTGTGTCCCATCCAAGCAACCTATAACTCGAATTGACACCAAACTTTGTAAAGATGAAGGTGACTTGCATATCCACAAGATCTTATGGTTGATTTTGTAAAAAAGTGAACTACATAAGTTTGAGCAACATGTATCCCTAATCGAAAAAATCAGGGTCTAAAACGCGCTGAAAATGGTTCAGGAAGTTAAGGCTTAACATAAATGAATTAACTACCCTCCTCACAAATGACCAACTAACCGCACCACAATGGCCAGCGGCATGCACAGCACTGGACCACATTATACAACAAATCTGTGATAAAATTCAACAAACTTGTAGTGCCCTACCACCCCCAACCCTGAACCCTCACAAACCGAACAACCCAACAAGGAGGATTTCTACCTAGAAAACTACAAAAAAAAATGTAAAACACATCTCCGCATATGACCTCTTCCGTAAAACAATATATATAACCAAACACAACTCCAATTGGAAAACCCATCCAATAATCAATAAACTACAGCAATACCCCCACCTCAACATCCCCCCACCACCTCCCCAAGAAACTGACATACAAGACTGGATCCAAAAATTAGCAGAACTCGCCAAAACCGCTAACAAACAAGCTAGAAAAATTACCACACAATATACGCAATCATGTGTTAGAGAAGCCATAGCAAAATATAGACAGCTATATGACAAGAGCCCTAAAAAATCGACAAAGGCGTTTTTAAAAATCAAGAAACCCTTCTTCTTGACTACATTTTTGACAAATATAACAATATATTAACAAACCCCGAAGATATTGCCTTGGAAATACACAATCAACAATCAATCTCAAACCGCCCCACCGTCCCAACATGCTACTATCAACCGGACCACGAAATCCACTGCACATGCGGAGTCAGGCAATACCCTTGGCATGAACTCGCCACGGATTTGTTATAGACAAAAGAGGAAACGCCTCCAAACCCCTTCACGAATATCTCGACCAAAAAACATTTGATATTTGCCTCAAAAACCTCACAAAAAATAAAAACACGCAATTCGCTATCTATGCATTTGGTCAAGTGCGGTCATTTCGGGGCCCCATTGTGCCAAAAAATTCAGAAATCAAATTTTTTTTTTTAAAAAGGGTGTGATTTTTGTCTATGGTGAAAAGTGCAGTGCATTGCAATTAATCAAATATATTACGGATTTTCAATAATAAATATGTGAATTTCATACAATTTTTTAAGTTTGCAAAGTGTCTTTCATAAAACCCCTTCAAAAGTGCAATAAATATCCAACATTTTACTATCTTTCAACCGCATTTTCCCCATTCCCCTCGTATTACAATCACATACAATCCGCAATACATTTTCGTACAACGACATCATTACTCCACATATCCACGTATCCACATAAAGTATGGATCCACATATAAATAAATAAATAAATAAATAAATAAATAAATAAATAAATAAATAAATAAATAAATAAATAAATAAATAAATAAATAAATAAATAAATAAATAAATAAATAAATAAATAAATAAATAAATAAATAAATAAATAAATAAATAAATAAATAAATAAATAAATAAATAAATAAATATAAAATACATATGATAAAGAAGTACAAGTCGGCCATCTGAAGTGCAACCAATAGCACTAATCCACACTGTCTAAAAAAGCTACTACTGAAGGGGAACTGGGTCTCCGGAATCCTCTCAGATGACTGTGTTCCGTCATCCCGACCCTCCTTACTAGCTACACGCTGCTCCTCCAACCTCGCACAAACATCTGAAGGGGTCTCGGGATCTGTATACTCCAAAGCTTGAGCCACCATGGCATTGACCATCGGAGATGACACCTGGTGCACAGGCGACGCTTCCTCCATGATAGACGCCGCCTGCTCAAACGTATACTGCCCTCCAATCCCGTGACGCCTGTATCTGACTCCATCAACGTCATAGTAGAATCCGTCCGCTGCAAGTGTCATATCTCGGTCTGGTAGGGCCCAATGAAACGCACGTGGGGTGGAATCAATATCCACAACTACTCCTGGTGTTGGCAACACCTCAGATCCACCCGCATCCAGCCCTGATCGTGGCAACACCTCCATGTCACGCGAGACTAATGAATCCGGTACTGGAATCGCTCCTGATGGACGGAGAGGAGATGTAGATACACCTGCTGATCTTGAGAATGTCACCTCGTGCCCCAAAGACTTTGCAAGTATCTCTGCAACTTCTTCAGGACGGATGCTCAAGTCCCCCGTCTCCATAGTCCCTCCCTCCTCCATGGTCCCATCAACCTCCAGGAACTGTAGTGCATCTCCTCGTGCATCTGAAGTTCCAGTGGCGTCCTGCCCCTCTGAAGAGTATACGATATGTGCAGAACTCTCTACACCAACAACTGGCTGGGGACTCAGTGCTGCAACAACCTCATACCTTGGACTCAACCCCGTGATACTGTCGTCCTGTCTCACGCTCCGGGCTGTGTCCTCGTGAGTCCTGTCTCTGTCTGGTGTGTCCCTAGAGCCTAACGACACCTCCACATGTCGTACAGTATCTGCACTGCGCTGTATAGCAGAAGGCTCCCCCTCAGAACCCTCACATGCCCCACTGTCTACACCGTCCATCAATCCTGTGCTCCCACGTGTAGGCCTCACTGTAGAAAGGCCCGCAGTAGCCCACGGCTGAGTAGCAGCACCAGATGGCCAATCCATGTCACACCCGTACATCTCTGCGCATGCATTCCTCAAAAATGTAGTACGTGTGCTCGAGCTGTCAAGGACAATGATCTGGCTACCCACAAAATCGCCCTACAGTATGTCTGGTATGGCCGTGGTGATGCCAACAACCACGAGACCCCACTTCTCCGGCAAATACATCTGCACAAGCCTCTGCAACTCTGTCGGAGACCTCTCCAATGGATCCGCTGTACACGGTGCTCAGGCCTCAGTCCAGGAGTCCATGAACACAGTAGGAAGCTCCCCCGTCCCCTTTCGAACATTCTGAGATGCCCTGGACCCGCTAGCATGCACCAACACGACTGCCACACCTCCAATAGCCTGTACTGCTCGCACCACTCTCCCCTCGTGCCTCAGATCATGCTCATATCCGCTGATCGCACCTGACTCAAACACCCACACTCCTCCAAAACACCGGCTCTCCTCTGGTACGTGCAAGGTGTTGCGCAACCGCTCCTCAAAGTGCACTCCGGGTGGCAATAAAAAAATGACGTTCCACTTGTAAATACCCGTCATCCACCTCTGCAACCTCTCCATCACATGTGCATAATCGTCATCTCCCCAAGCCTTATCCTCCCCCTGTGATGATCCCCGTCTGCAATCAATAATCCATAAGCATGGTTCCCCAAGCTCCAGGTGCTCCTCCGTGAAAAAACCCCCTCGACCTCGCACCGGAAGCATTCTCAAAGCATGGCCTCCCCTCCTGATGGGTAAACGAAACTGCCAGTCCCATCGCGCTGCTCCGAGATCTCCAACATCTCGGGCATGCCCTCGGTATCCACGACCACCGGTCGCTATGTCCGTGTAGTGCTGTCTGATCAATGGAGGTATGAGGGGATCCAATTTCTCCAACGCTCCCACCGCACGGACCAATGGACTAGCCCAAGCTTTCTTCATATCCGTCTCGATATTCTCCCCAAGCTCCTGCAGGACCTCCCCACGTTCCCCTCCATATCGTCCCACTGGAATGACAAAGAACTCCTCCATCGTCGGTACCGGGCGCTCTCGGTCCTTCACTATCAACCACCTCAACGCATTCCGTACCGCCTCCCTCCGCTGCATCCGATCAGCCACCCACGCCAAAGTCTCCTTCGGTGGATTGGGGTTGTTGTTGCCGTTGAAGTAGTACTTCTGCGTAGCCCGGCTCCCTCCCTGCACTGGCTGTGTTGCCAAGTCCTTCGCCACCCGGAGATACTGCCCAACTGGAATCCTCGACAATGGTCTGAGCCAGTTCTTCTCCATCCTCTTCCGCCCCGCTCGCACGTCCACGGTGACATCCAAACTGTGTTTGGACGCATAATCTCTCCATTTCTTCTCGTCCTCCTTGCTGAACCACAAGAACCCGCTCTCGGAATCCGAACACACCTGCAATACTGCCTCATAGCACTCTTCGTCCCTGTGCCATGCATGACGGGTATGGTCTACCATCTGCTTCGACAATGTCGCCAAGCCCACCTTGTTGTCCTTCATGCTTGTAGTCAGATGCAGTGCACTCGCGGCCATCATCAACGCCCGACCCCGCCGCTCATCGTCGTCTTGCTCATACTGATCCGGTCTTCCACACGCAATCCATATAGCCCGGAGCTTCATGAGGTCCTCCACCATCAAGGTGTAGAACTGTCTCTCGAACTCCTTGGCATTGATCCTCACTGAAGCATCGATGTACAAATGCGGATCCTTGTACACCACAAACTTGGCCTTCCGTACTGCAAACACCTCACGGTACTCCTCCTCTGATAGTAACCCCGCATCACACTCGATCTTGGCCTCCATGCAAGCCTGAACAATGTGCTGCCCATCCACTGGCTCCCAAATGATGTTGTTCTCCAACCAATTTGCCCTAGAACCAAGAACTCCATGTCCAGACACCGCCTCCGCATAGTGCAAATACGCAGCCTCAAACTCCCGAACTGCATTATCCTCCGAGAATGGCACTTCCCTCCTCCGGCTCTCACCGTGCGACCCCGTACCCTCCACAATGTATCTGATGGGCCTCAAAGTCAACGGACTGATCAACTCTTTGTCTTTCCCCCTCAACCGTCGATACATGTCCATCACCCTCGTTCCAGTCAACACGCGGTGGTTCGTCTTAGGATTCTCCACTGCACGGATGTTCTGCACTTGGACATTAAATATCGCATCCGCTCCCCAAATGTAACCCGCCCAAAGCTCATCCTCCTTCAGAAACACCAACCTCCTCCTCCGTGTCATGCCTCGACGTGCACCCTCCACAATCTCCTCCTCTGACGAAGCATCATCAATATCATCAGCCTCGTCCTCTGCACCTGCCTGCAATGGTGGTGTCACAGCCCTTGACACTCGTTGTAGCCTCCTCCTCTTCCTCTGTGGTGCAGACGCCTGCGGTACAAGATAGGGCTCCGGAACCAAATCATCCACCGGTGCTCCCACCGTAGGCCGTCCTGTTCTGCGCTCTGCCATTGGCACCCAATCCACATTGACAGGAGCCGCAAGCACCCTATACAAGGGGTCGGTACTCTCCGGAACAGGTGGAGGTTGCTCCACTGCAGCCTCCAAGGAGGCACGCTCCCTCAACAAGTCATACGCCTGATGCTCTAGAAACCGGCGCCTCGCACGAAGCATCTCCTCGGGGCCCAATGGCATACACTTCATGACAGAAGCCTCACGTGCCATCCTCAACTCCTTTGGAATGGCCTCCCACTCCCTCTGCAACGAACGCACCATCTTCATCGCGAGAACACGATCAAGCAGGTTGTGCGGGACCGGTGCCATTATCAACTCCCTCTGCAACCTGTACTTCATCGGAGTCGGGTCCTCGCTCTCCACCTCAATGAAAAAAAATCCATTCGGCGACGAGGTAATACATAGCACCACACCAATCACCCTCCCGAGTGCTGTCCAGAACCTACCCGGCATCACCGGAAAATCAGTCATCCACAGCATTGGGCATCAAAGGGTCCTCGCTCGTAACCCACCAACCATGCTCCCTATACTCAGATACCACATTAGGCGCCATGGTAATAAGTCTAAAAGCTTGCATAAAAGAGTAGCGTATCAGCAATCCAGACATCGATATTCAAAATAAACTTGAGATTATATATTACGATTCAATCCCAACAATGGCAATGTCCCCACGGAAACCCCGTCATTGCGAAAATAAATATTCAGTCCACTTGAAGGCCCCAACAGGGGCCCCCAAGTGTTTAGGAATCCCCGTGGGACCCCCAGGGTCGACCCCTAGGCCCATGTGGTCCTAACCGTGCCCCGTGGGCACCAAATGCAAAATCAGCCCACTTGGGGGCCCCAAACGGCGCCCCAAGTGTTCTAAGAGTCCCCGTGGGACCCCCGGGGTCGACCCCTAGGCCCATGTGGTCTTAACCGTGCCCCGTGGGCACCAAATACAAAATCAGCCCACGCGGGGGCCCCAAACGGCGCCCCCAAGTGTTCTAGGAGTCCCCGTGGGACCCCCGGGGTCGACCCCTAGGCCCATGTGGTCCTAACCGTGCCCCGTGGGCACCAAATGCAAAATCAGCCCACTTGGGGGCCCCAAACGGCGCCCCCAAGTGTTCTAGGAGTCCCCGTGGGGCCCCCGGGGTCAACCCCTAGGCCCATGTGGTCCTAACCGTGCCCCGTGGGCACCAAATGCAAAATCAGCCCACTTGGGGGCCCCAAACGGCGCCCCCAAGTGTTCTAAGAGTCCCCGTGGGGCCCCCGGGGTCGACCCCTAGGCCCATGTGGTCCTAACCGTGCCCCGTGGGCACCAAATGCAAAATCAGCCCACTTGGGGGCCCCAAACGGCGCCCCCAAGTGTTCTAGGAGTCCCCGTGGGGCCCCCGGGGTCAACCCCTAGGCCCATGTGGTCCTAACCGTGCCCCGTGGGCACCAAATGCAAAATCAGCCCACTTGGGGGCCCCAAACGGCGCCCCCAAGTGTTCTAAGAGTCCCCGTGGGACCCCCGGGGTCAACCCCTAGGCCCATGTGGTCCTAACCGTGCCCCGTGGGCACCAAATGCAAATTCAGCCCACTTGGGGGCCCCAAACGGCGCCCCCAAGTGTTCTAGGAGCTCCCGTGGGGCCCCCGGGGTTGACCCCTAGCACCATGCCATCCTAGCGGTGCCAATCGGGCCTAGATGCCTATTCAGCGCATGAACTGATCGATAAAATAATGGTTTAGGGAGAAACGTTTACCTCAAAGTCTTGAATTCGTGGTTGAAGCTCATAGACTTTGCAGATGGAACTCCCCCACTAATGAATTAATGCTCCCTTCCAAATTCCTGTCACGAATCGAAACAAACATGAAAAGAAAATTAGTTGAGAAAGAGTGAATTTTTTAAATGAAGTGCTTTCGTGAGTTGTTCTTCATATATATCACAAGAACCCTTCATTCTTCTCATTACAACGATGGAGAGCTGACCATGGTATGTGTTAGAGAGCTTAAGTGAAATAGTGGGTTTTTTTGAAGTTTTTTGCGAAAAATTGAAGGCAATCTGATGTTATAAAAAAAGTAGAATGTGGAAGAGGGAGGGAGGGCTGGAGAGAGAAACTTGCCTATGCCAAAAAATGGGCAAAGAGGGTGCGCGGCCGCGCACCTTCTTCTGCTAGCCGACGGCCAGCTGGTCGGCCCCAGCTGGTCGGCCCAGCTGGCGGGGCCGGGCAGCGGGCCAGTTGTTTTTTTTTTTTCTTTTTTCCTTTTTTTTTTTCTTTTTTTTTTTTTGCTTTTTTTCTTTTCTCCGTTTTCCTTCTTTCCTTCTTTCCCCCTTTCCTTTTTTTGGTTTTGTATTTTTGTTTATTTCGTTTTTCCTTTTTTCCTTCCTTTTTCCTTTTTTCCTTCCTTTTTTCTTTTTTCCTTCCTTTTTGCTCTTCTCCTTCCTTTTTTCTTTTTTCCTTCCTTTTTCCTTTTTTCCTTCCTTTTTCCTTTGTTCCTTTTTCCTTCTTTCCTTCTTTCTTTCTTTCCTTTTTTCCTTCTTTGATCTTGTGGAGATCTTTTGGTTGCATAATTGTATGAGGTGCCTTCTTCGAGTGCAGTTTTGAGTCATTTTCAACTAAGATCTTAGAAGTTTTTGATGAATAACTGGAACATGAAATGAGGCATAATAATTTCAGAAATCATCCTATTTCTCATCGGTTCAAACTTCCGTGAAGCTATTATCCCATAAAATCGACAGAATAAATCATCGTTGTTATTGAATTAACAGTCTATTCCATTTCCTTTTGATTTGTGAAAGGTATATATATGGGAGGATTTATTCAGCACTAGTGGAGTACTGATCAGCGGGGTGTAGGAGCTTTCTACAACGAATCCAGGACTTCCCGGTAAGACTTTATACCTAAACCATTGCATTAACCCCTAAAGGCCCTTAAAAGTCAAAATGGCTTTTTGCTGTTTCGGGCAGCTTAGATGGAAGGTCTAAATTAAGAATTTTAGACTATAATTTGGCGTGGGCGTGGTCATACATACAAGGTGTGTGGGGTAAAAGTTACAAAGTCAAATTCGGGTTTTATAAAAAATTTATTGAAATTTTTGGTTTCAAGCTCAACTGGGGCAGAAAAAAACTTTTTATTATAATGATTTTTTCAATTTTTTTTTTGGAGACATGCTCTTCACCACATTTAGGCTCAGAATTTGAAGTGACCCATGTTGATTATTTTCTTGGCTTGACAAGGGCAGCCTCCAAAATAAAGAACAACAACCTCCAAGGGTTTTTGTAATTTCACATCCATTTCTTTCGAAATTTGTCAGAATTTGAGATTTTGAAATTTTTTAAAAATAATTTCGCCTAAAATTTATAAAATCATAGAGGTACCTAATCACCGTTCATTTTTTCCAAAAATCAAATACAATTAATGTGATGCATGTTTCACCGAATTGCCATTCTTATACCTACTTCCGGAAATTAATTTGGATGAAGGTTTGAAACGCGTAATGAGTCTCTAAAATTTTGCATGAGCGTACCCAACTTAGTTATGTACATGGAAAAAAATTTGAGCAAAATGTTTGGAGTAACAATCTTCAAGTCCCCCTTTGCACTATGGAGAGAATGCCTCCTAAACAATGCCCCGAAAAACTTTTGCACAAACTTTGGATGTTATGATCTTGCAAATGATAAACATCCAACGGTCAATTTTTTAAACAGTAGCTATGAATAGGCTTTGGTACAAGATCTTACGGTTGGAATTCTAAAAGAAGTAAATAAACTTGGTTCACATCCCCGGGAGTACATAGAGGTAGAAAATCGCAGTTTTGAGGTTTCAAGCTCCCAAAAACACAAGGAAATTTAGGGGTTAACATTTAATTAATGTTGTCATCAATAGCGGCCTGTACTCTGGCAAATTGCAAGTGTACTTTGACGGGGGCCCCATACGAGCCCTAGGAACAGTTGGGTTTCTATTTGGGGCCCCCTAGTGGGCTCATTTTAAACTCCTAAACGTACAAAGGTGTCTCCAGATTTGACAATTTTAGGAAAGTCATCATAAAGTACTATATGGAATAATATTTTACGATTGATGTATGAATGATAGTTTTAGATTTTGAATTGAATATTTGATCCGTATGGTGAGGTTAACCAATGCTATCTCAAATATTTTATTCTAAACTTTAAAAGTGAGAATTCTAAATTCCTTATAAAATTGATTGTAAGCAACATATTAACAAATTTTTAAGTAGAAGTTGTTGGAATGGATGAATTCATTTTAACAAATTTAACAAATTTTTAAGTAGAAGTTGTGGGCTGATTTTGCATTTGGGCCCCGAGGGGCACCGCTAGGATCGCATGGCGCTATGTGTCTACCCCAGGGGCCCCAGAGGGTCTCCTAGAACACTTGGGGGCCCCGTTTGGGGCCCCCAAGTGGGCTGAATTTGCATTTCGGCCCCGAGGGGCACCACGAGGTCCGCATGGCGCTAGGTGACAACCTCGGGGGTCCCATGGGAGCTCCTAGAACACTTGGGGGCCTCGTTTGGGGCCCCCAAGTGGGCTGATTTTGCATTTGGGCCCCGAGGGGCACCGCTAGGACCGCATGGGGCTAGGGGTCAACCACGGGGGCCCCACGGGGGCTCCTAGAACACTTGGGGACCCCCTTTGGAACCCCCTAGTGGGCTGAATTGCCATTTGGGCCCCGAGGGGCACCGCTAGGAGCGCATGTCGGTATGGGTCAACCCCGGAGGCCCCACGGGGGCTCCTAGAACACTTGGGGGCCCTGTTTGGGGCCCTCAAGTGCACTGAATTAGCATTTGGGCCCCGAGGGACATCGCTAAGACCGCATGGGGCCTGGGGTCAAGCCCGGGGACACTCGAATTAAGAGTTCTCACCGTTTCAAACAAACAAAACATAACAAAACATAACAAAACAATTGTACTTTATGTATAGATCGTAGTTAATAGCAGCGTTATCGATAAGCTATTATAAATGTTTGTTATACTGAGTACGGATTGTAAATGTGGTGAACAGAGATACGGATGACGATGGATTCAAGTGCCTTTGGAAGCCCTCTTGCTTTACAAAACGTTGTAGGAGGTGTGGACAGACCGGGACCTAGTGTAGGTGAGCGACCCACTGGGCGTCCCGTTCGCATGAGTTTGTTCCAAGAGGTACGAACACATTGTACTCAGATGGAGACACAACAGAGGAATGAGACGGTACAACTACTATCGACTGGAGGAAGCGTTGTGGGATTCGGAGTGGTTGATAGTTCTTTCAAACGTGGGATGGAACTGAATCAGGTGAAATTGTTTCCATGTGAAGTTGTTGTACGTGTCTCACGTGTTGTAGACGAAATGTTCTGGACTGGAGAGGTAGTCGGGGAACATCTTGGACAATGTTTGGACGTAGTCATACGTTGGCAGAGGTCACTGTTGCGGGTTGTCCAAAGCAATGAACAGCCTCCACCTTCATCTGGTAGGGGACAAAATTTCTCATTCTCTACAGCGGCAATGGCCCAATATGATTTCCATGAGGATGATGGAGAATCCAATCGTACGGATATGTATTCTGCCACGCCAGTTCAGTCGGACATTCGAGAGGGGTCATCTCCAATGACGCAAGGATCACAATCTAGCGTAGGGAATCTTCCACATGTAGAAGGTTTAGCTCCAGACAGGGTTGTCACTTTGGACGTCTTTGGAGGAAATCGCGTCCGGTTTGACGTCCGGACGTCCGGACGTCGCGTCCGAGCGGCCGGACGCCAGCGTCCGCTGGGTAAATTGTGATTTACTTTATCCGCTGCCGTTTTTACCCTGCGGACGGCTTAGCGGACAGCGTGGCGGACGGCCTGGCGCCCGTCCGTCCGGACGGCTCGACGGACGGAGTTTGATGGCGGACGGCAGAGCGGACGGCCTGGCGGACGGCGGGACGGACGACCGGGCGGGCAGACGGCACGCGGACAACTAGAGGACGGCCAGGCCGGTTTAGGGGTTCTCAAGGACTAAACCCTGAACACTTCAGGCCGTTCTAGGGTGATTGTAATGGTGGAAAATATAAATTAAAATCTCATTAAGTCACTGGAGCCTCATTGTAATAAAAATACAGCGACCTTGTTTAGGGTTATATCCACTCTCGTTCCAACAACATAAAACATAAAAATAGTGTCATATATTATATTTCGCAGGTAAACAAACATTCAATAAAGGGAACGTCAACAAAATATTGCCATCTATTCATGTACGTCATACATATCACTACAGAAATATATACTTATAAAATCTATCTCCTGTCCAAACAACTACAATTACTGAATACTAGAATATTTTATAAAAAAAACTCTACGAAAATACATAAATGCTATTGAGTTTTCAATCTGCCTTGTAATCAGAATCTCCTTTCACCTCTGCTCCGCTACTGTCCTCTGCATCATATGACTCGTCGTCACTGTGAGAGTAATACTCGTTTTCCTTTCTCTCCTTCTTTACTGGTTGGATACTCTTCATTTTCCATGTGGATCCACTTGCATCAAGGGGTGTTTTAACTCGTCCTGGCTTTGGCGGAGAAGCAACAAATGGTTGCATGAGCCTTTTTCCTTTAGCGCTGCCGTTTCCTGTTGCGCCAAATTTCTCTCCACTCGATGATATATGTTTCGGGCCCACAAGTGTCTCCTTCACCGTCATCTTCTGCATTGGCCGTTGATTGTGCCTTGGGGGCACACCTGATGGCTTCTTTATTATAGCTACTGATAAAGGCAAATTTCCGTCGCTTTCCGAATCTCCATCCGATTCTCTCACACGTTTATTCACCGCTTTGGAAAGGGATACCAATCCCGTTGAAGATGCAAGTGGAACTCGGGGTGTTAGTGTTTTAGAATTATCAAATAAAGCTCTAGATGCAAGGGCGGTCCTCTGCATTTGGTCCTCAAGACGGGGTCCACGAGGAGAATCTCTCTCTCCAAACTTCAACGGACTCTTACTGATTGGACCAAAATCTTCCTCTATGCCTTTCCATTTGGAGTGGCCATTGTTCACCGTTGTGGCCTTTCGTCCAGGAGAAAGCTCCAACTCAGAATCTTTGGGGTCCTTCAAAACACCCTCCTGCACGGTGTCAATCCTTGTGCCACCATCTTCACCACGTTTGTCCCCCTCTTCTTCATCCAACGCCGGAATTGAATTGTCCTCTTCTCTGACATTCACACCGGTATCGTCGGCATTTGATGCTTGCACGTGATTGCCCTCCTCTCCATCCTCAGCAAACTCGTATACATCGTGGCTTGATCGACCAGATCTTGCTGGAGACGAATCCGGCCTTCGTGGAGAGAGTTGATCACTCCAATCGTCAAGAGGCACATCAGCCCAGCGATCATCGTCTGATGCATGATTACCCACCCAATCGCCTTCATCATCTCCATCCGATTCTTCTGAAGCAGAATCCGAATCCTCTGATGAAACATTTTCGTCGTACCACTTCTTCTCATCCTTTCTCTTAGCCTTTGCGAGGAGCTTTGAATTTGTGTACACGTACACTAAATCTTCAGCCCTCTTTTGTTGGAGGCGATTCCGAGACCTGTTGTGCACGAAAGAATAACTACTCCAATTGCGTTCGCATGATGACGATGACTCGGTTTGGGCTAGGATTCTCCGTGCTATTGGTGCGATGAGCTTTCCGCATGCCCCTTCAAAATCCCACCATGCATGAGGCGAATACTTCTGTTGTTTCGGATCCAACATATTGTGGAATGGCGGTTCCTTGTGACGGAATGCCAAAAACTCTAGCACCACATCCAGATATGTTTCTGGAGAACATAATTTCCCAAGCACACGCTTGCATGCTGTGATGGCATCTAAATCGTCTGCGAGTTCCTTATCGTGTAGCAAATACGGATTCAAAAGTGCACCCGCATCGTGTAAATCCGTTCTGACCAATGCCCATCGGTCGCGGAAGTGCTTCTCCACATCAATGCTTTCTCCACCGTCCAATGGAAAGAACTCATCCTTCACCCTTTCAATGTGTTTCTCCACATTGTGAAAGATGTGTCGAATTTTGCCCATACCAGGTTCCCCACTGTCAAAATCCCGTAGTGCATACATCAACGGTGCAACCACCTCCTGAAAGTTAGTGCATCTTTGCCAAAAGTGATCATCCAGTATATACCTTCTCACATCTCGAGAGATAGTGCGCGCTTTGATCCCCCCCCCGCTTGTCTCGGAGTGTGACGACATAGGACGTCCACTGTTCGTCCACAACTGACTGCTCTAAGGCCTGTCTGACCTCGAGTAATCGATCCACCATCATGAAATTTGATCCAAATCTAGTTTTCCCTGCCAATACTAGGCTGAACTTCTTCTCGTGCTTTCGAAATACTGCAAGAGGCATGTGTCTCTTCTTTATAAACGTCACGATCGTCCGGGCCTTCTTCAACATGTGAGCTATCCAGTTTGCCTTCGCGATGTCCCCCAATAACAGGTTCATTGCGTGAACAGCACATCCTTGGAAGTATATGTGGTCATATTTTTTCGTCACGAGATCCGCTGCTGCCTTCATGACAGATGCGTTGTCCGTTGCAATTTGCACCACGTTCTGCGATCCAACGCCTTCAATGAACTTCTCTATGATGGTCGCTTGGTACGTTGCTGTCTTTGAATGTCCCGAAGTGTCTACCCATCCAAGAAAGTGTTCTCCTACCGCAGACACTATCATGCAATTGAATAATGGTTGGTTTGTGCACGAGCTCCATCCATCAAATGTCAACGTGGCTCCAAACTTGCAAATGCTATCTGCCATTTTACCTTCCAAGACCACCCCTAGCTCATTCTTGGCCTGCATCAAGAGTTTCTTCCGTAAGTCATTGTAAGAGGGTGGTGTGTATGGTCCCCGAAAAGCAGAAGTCCTCCGTACGGCCTCTTTGAAAGTTGAATTCCGTGCTATCGCAAAAGGGATATTCGCCTCGTAAAAGAACCTTGCCCACATCTTGTCTAACTCCCTTCGTTTGTCTTCCTGAAAACCCTCTGGTATTCCTGCTTGTCGCAATGGACGGGCGGCCCTGCCAGCTGCACTGTCACGTTCCGTGGATGGTGGTCTGCTCGCGGTAGTTTCATTTGTATTAGAACCTGACCTCTGATTTGGAATCTCTTGTGGTCCATTGCGTGACTCTCGATCTAGCGATTGCGGTGTGCAAAGCTCCATCATGTCCATATTTCCCGCTCTCGGAGTGCGACATTCATCGGATAGATCTGGATTTGGACGCTTAGGAGGATCTCCTCTGCAATTAAGAAAGAGCCCTTTAATTTGCGGTGTGAGTCTCTTGCATATACCGACGCCAGTGTCACGGTTTCCTGATGCGTTCCGGTATCCAAGGTGACTCAACATCCTCGCCGCCTTCCTTGCAAAAAGTGCTGCACATTGTAAGCACTTCACTTTTCCGGGGGCTATATCCACATACCAATCTTCCCAATCGCTGGGCATCTTGAAAGGTTCAAGCGGGTTTAGGTTCCGCTACCCAATAGTTTTAAGTGACGGCGTGCAGTACCTCGTGATCGCGCGACGAAAAAATGTATCTTGTATGTAAAATACAGTAGTTGTCAAATTCCGAACGGAATTTGACAACCACGCTTTCAAACTCGGTAATGGTCAAGCAAGGGATACCAAAAGGTTGCCCACAGCCCTTGACAACTGGTGAGTTCGAATGAACTCACCAAAACAAAAGCTTCATGCTTTATACTACCATCTGCCGAACTAGCCGTTGGACAGCCTGGCTGGTCCGTTCTGCCGTCCGCTGTGCCGTCCGATATGCCGTCCGATCGATTCGGGCTGGATCGGACGCACTGGAGGGACGGTCCGGATCGGCCGAGGTGGATCGGACGGGCTGGACCGGACGCGCTGGATCGGACGTTCTGGATCGGACGGCAGAATCGGACGGCAGGATCGAACGCGATGCATCGGACGCACCAAGACAACGGACGCCTTAGGGTTTTGCTTTAGGGTTTACGGTCCGCCGCCGCCACCCCATCGGACGACGATGATCGGACGGGCAGCACGCTCCGGACGACAGATCGGACGGCAGGCCCGGTTCGGACGGGCGGACGGCAGTATAGAAGGCCCGTCCGGCCCCATTTCCTCTCACTTCTCACTCCTAAATCAGGTTGCTGGCAATTCCCTTTGTGGACTTCCTGGCCTTATTTACTACAGGGATGAGAGGTCATATGCTTATTGTGACCAATCACCGGTTGGTCACAATAAGCATCTTACACACTTTATTCATATCTTCGCGGTATTTTCACACGGACGGGTCACTCACATTATCGCGGTTTTCTTACACAGACGGTTCTTACACATTTTCGCAGGGTTTTTACGCAAACGGTTGATTCACATTATCGCGGGATTACCTCACCGTTTAGGGTACACGATCGATTCACCTCGTCGCGGCATTCTGTCTCGGTAATTGCACACGGTGCATTCACACATCGCTAAGCAATGGCCAATGACCAACGTGAGGGTCACGTTCCGAATGCTAATGCTGGGCCTAGGAGGAACAAGCCTAAAGGGGCCCCGCATGCGATCGATTACGCCGTATTGGACGACCCAACTATTCTAGCCGCACCACGATGGAAAGAAGTTAAGGACGAATATTGGTCTGCCACGGATTGCAGAAATTATGTCAAACTGTCCCATTTTGGTAAACTGTGGCCGAGGGATCAATTACCAATGATGGCAAGAACCTTTACTGCCAAACCAAACTTGTGCAAAGATGATCATTTCCTTCACCGAGCGAAAGAGGTATGGAGGGCATTGTTTGGAGGTCGTTCGAAGTCAAAGGGAACATTCAACTACAACACACTGGCAATGGTCTATGTGGAATTAAGGTTGGAGCGCAAGGTGGATTGGAGTACATACCCTGCAATTAAATCGATGCCAATTCAGTTGGCAGACGGGCAGCGAGATATTCCTGATTTGTATGATCCAGCATCTACAAGCACAAAAGAGATGTTGGTCTCTTTAAAGAAACCGGGCACGTCGACTACAAGCAGCTCAGGTCGAGACACTCGAGTGGAAGTCAAACCAAAGACCGCTAAATTACCAGTACTGCCTATGGCCGCTTTGGACAATTTGGATGCAAGTGTGGAAACCGAAGTCAATGCTGAACGGGAGGAAATAGAAGTCAAAGTTGAATGGGACTTAGAAGACAAAGTCGAAGATATTGCAACTTCTCCGTCTCGATCGGTACTGTGCAAGGAGGGCGAGGAACTGTTGCCGCATAACCCATCCACGCTAATTCAGGGAACTACGGAATCAAAAGGGAAACAGAAGTTGAGGTCCGATACAATTACCACGGAGGACCGCCAAGAAAAGTATAACTTTGGAACGGACTGGGCGGTTCGGGTGGAAAAGGGCGGTCCAAGCAATCCAAGTTCCTCAACTCCGAGCGAGAAACGCGCATGTCCGGATGACACGGATACACTAATTTGGGATCCAAATGGACGTTGGGGAAATTGCGGGACTTGTGAGGCAAAGAGAATGCCTATTGAGGATCTAATGATTTCGTACGGGCAGTTGGCGGAGAAAATTTCCAAGGTGGGTGAAATTGCAGAAGCAGAGCAGTGGGAACTGTCCGACGAGTTCCCCGACTTGAAAAGTGATCTAGGTTCATTGAAACTTCTTTCGAAGAACGTGTACGTGAACTTGGTAAAAGCCATGGACGTAACAACTTTCCTTCGTACAATCGCACCACAGCTCGCTAGAGATGTCCAATCAATTGAGAAAAAATTGGGCCGTTGGGGGCCAGTCATCGAAAAGGCGAAGCGTGTTGATGAGCTCACGAAGAGACTAAATGAAACAACGGAATGTGCAAGGGGATTTGAGCGCTTGGCGAGAGAAACCATAAAGCAACTGCAGTCGACCATCATAAAGAACCATTTGAAGACTCTGCATCTCCAGATGATGAATTGGCAGTTGATAGAAGAAGTAGAGAAGCTGCGAGAAGAAACTACAAAGAAAGAAGCATTACCTCAAGAATCTCACGTCCCTTCGGAGCAGCTCGCTATTCCGTTGAATGCCAACACTTCGAACGCAGCAGTACTTGAAGAAACTCTTGCCCCATCGGACCAGTTGTCTCTTCCATTGGATGCGCAGGTTTTGGACGGAGTAGTACTTGAAGAAACTCTTTCCCCATCAGACCAATTGTCTCTTCCATTTGATGCCCATACTTCGGACGAGACAGTGGTTGAAGATACTCTCGCTCCATTGCACCAGTTGCCCTTTCCTTTGGATGTCCAAATTCAGACGAAACAGTGGTTAAAGATATTGTACCGTCATCGGAGCAGTTGCTCCTTCCTTTGGATGCCCAAACCTCTGACGGTGACCTTGACAATGAACAGAATCCTTCGAATTCGCTAGAGCGGCCAGGTGTAGCGGAGGTATTCGTGGCGGTTGATAGGATGCAGGAAGAACCTTGGAAAATGCCACCAACCGAAGCCGGTGAAGCCAGTAACCGTGAGATCGAGACGTTGAGACAACGATTGCATCAAACAGAGATTGACAGGGATATAGCGAGGTGTGAATTACTTTTCTGGAAAAGTGACAAGGAGATGCCCATACCACCTCGTGAGCAAAGCCTGCCTTGGTTGAGTTATGTCCACCAATTAAAGGATGTGGATGAATTGGTCGCGCGTGAGTTGTATTTGATGTTCCAGTACGAGGAGAAAAAAAGTGGGAATCTCTCTTGTATGCTAGGAAGTTTGAGGAGGGTGCAAGAATTATTTGATCGACAAGCCGCGCTGCCTGGAGCACGTACAATGACTACGTTTACCATGTGGGGTGATGTTGACGTGATGATGACACGGGCACATGGAATTTGTGGTTCTCTGGAAACAAACAACATGGATTGGGCTTCGGCGATCGAAGAAGGGTGGATGCCATATAACGTGATTTCCTCGCATTTGTTGGAGAAGGAGAAGACGGTGGTTCATACATGTAATCCAGCTCCCGACTTTCTGAAAGAGACATGTTGCTTGTGTCAATATGGGTTTGGTCCAGAAGGAGCGATCCAACTAGGACAATGTCAGCATACCTTTCATATTAAGTGCGTTGCGGAACATTGCTTACGACACTCTTGGTGTCCCCTGTGCAATGCTCCTATACATATCAAATTCTACGAAATGATGGGCCTTCGCGCCTTTATGCCATCTGGTCATGAATACAACCAGTGGAACCTTCCTCTGGACCAAAAACCGAAGAAGTTTCTAAATTACAAAAACTGGGGTCAACCATTGGTATGGGATGTACTGGGATAACTTCGACTGCCATGACTTGTACCATTTGCACGCAGAAGGGTCTGAGGTAGAAGATTTTATGGACAAGGACGAACTTTTTTGGATGACCTGAGATTACGAGATCGAAGTGCAAGCACGTGCAATTGTGAACGAGGCGGACCGGGAGGTGTTTTGCCGCAACTTTGGGGGACATTGGAGCGTACATCACAAAAAGTTCTTCCGATTCCCAAAGAATGAAGTAAAAAAGAGAGATGATAACACGTGGTACGAGGCGTCCGGTCCCGTCTTAGGAGAACAACACGGAACGTATGACCGTACGTTGATTGGCAGAGCTCTGGTCCTTTCAAAGTTGGAGGAGGCGGCTAGGCTTCGTGCCACAACGACCGAGGACATGTTCATTGATGAGGAGAATTCTTATGCGGATGTTGCAGATGCATTTGATAGGAGGATCAATGACGTCATCGAAATGTGGCGACGTCATATGTTGACATCGAACTGGTCAACGACATTTGGGGAAACTGAGCAAACTGTAACTCTTGTTGTCGGTCGTGTGGAGAAGTACATGGAGGTTTTTAAGGCAAGAGAGGTGGATATGGATCGTTCTCGCAAGGGGTTACGAAAGGCCGACGAGGATGACAATTGGGAACCATCTCAAGACAACGATGAAAAGAAGCTTGCGATAGATTCAGAGGTTGAGGCAGGCGGTACAATCACTCATGACAGTCAGCGTAGACGTATTCGTTCGATGAATATTGATATTGCATGACTGTTTTTTAGCCATTTGGCTACTATATGAATATATATAACTCTATTCACGTTTCCATTCTTGTTGACTTCCATGTAGAATACTTTTTCCACACTCGGTTTTCTTTCACTTCTCTATTTATACTTTTTACAAAACTCATAATAATAGAGAATTCGCAGGACAATTTTTTCATTTCAAGGACTCCCACAAATGCAATTTATTTTTTATCGTGTTATAATTTGAAAAAAGAAACTGGGACAGCAGTGTAGGCATTTAGAGGTTTACCTAGTCAAAGTAGCTGATCAGAAGACGTAATGAAGGAAGGACTCTTCCTCCAAGCCAATTTTTTTTTTCACTGCCGCCGTCCGATGCCTGCCGTCCGCTTCTGGCCGTCCGCT
This sequence comes from Pohlia nutans, assembly GCA_022496805.1. Lineage (NCBI taxonomy): Eukaryota > Viridiplantae > Streptophyta > Bryopsida > Bryales > Mniaceae > Pohlia > Pohlia nutans. The sequence goes on along the minus strand of CM040091.1, from coordinate 10,750,766 downwards.
GCTCGCCGTCCGCTCCGGGGCCCAAAATGCCGTCCGCTTGACGGTGTCCGATCCGCCGTCCAATACAGCCGTCCGATTCGTCCATTCGGACCGCCGATAGTCAGATTTCATGACGTTGTTCAACTCAACTACTTCCCAGAACGGATTAAATGCAATGACGAATCCAATGATCGTGATTAAGTGAGCCAAAGACTCCTATTAACCCCTAAACGTTCGAACCCTTTTCAGATGTGGCCGTTTTTCATAAATGCATTATAAAAAGCAACTAAGAGGGATATTTTCAACTGGATGAATGAATAAAAGTTGTACATCATGAATGTTAGATTCTATCCATACGGTTGGATTTGCAATGGCTATCACCAATTTTTGTGTATTAATTTTCAAACTTCAAATTTAGAGCTCTTTTGGAATATGATTACGAATAAGATATTGGCAATCTAATAATGAAATTTTTGTGATGGGTTGAAATGTAATGCTTTAAGTGTAGTGATTTTTGGAGATTTTTTGGTTACTTAATTTTAGTACTTCACTTTCTTAAGAGCACTTTTAGACTAAAATCTTCGAAATTTTGGGTGCAACACTACAACATGACATGAGGCATAAAAATTTCACAAATCATCCCCTCTCTAATCGGATCACACATGCACAAAGCTAACTTCCCATAAAAGTTTAAGTAAAAGATCCACACTGCAAAAAGTGCATGATGGATGAAAAATCGGAGTTCAAATCCCTACATCATGCAAATTATGCATGATTGGGCCGTTAGGGGTTAACCCTTTGAGGACAACGCAACATGTTGGTATGGTGAAATTGATCACAGGATTTGCATATTTGAAATATCACATTGGGTGATTTATAATTTTGCATTCCTAGTCATTAGCAATATGAAGGTATAATAAAAGTTTCAACATGATTGGAAGATATTTTGAATATTTACAAATTTTATTATGTAAACACGACAAAATTTCAAAATAAATATACTTTTGTCAAATTTAATATCAAGTTTTTTATTTAGGGTAGATAAAAGTTACATTTACATATAGTAAAGGTATGAAAGCAAAAGATATAAAAGAGTCCTATGATTCGAGCATTATTAGAAAGCCCTTTGTGTTTAGGACACTCCAATTTCAAATTTCTCAACGTTGGAATAACTTCAATACATTTTCTACTTTCCAATCCCAACGGTCAAAAGATGTATCATAACTTAACTTAAACATCTAACGAAAACTCCAACTACATAAAAGCTAAAACGCTAGATTTTAAGGACGTTGGACCAAAAATCAAGCATAATATGGTTGATTGGGCACTTAGGTTACACATATGAATTTTAGATTCAATCCATACTTTAAGATCAACGGTTACGAATACCAATTTAGTTGTATGAATATAAAATGACTTGGGATTCAAAAAGAAGTGAATTTCAATGGTTGAGATCATATATGAATAGTCACTAAGTGAAGTCATTTTAACAAATGTTGCCACACAACAATATAACATGCATCACTTCTTGTTAGAAGTCCCAAAATGTAAATCCACCAACCTTTTACACAATAAACAATAACATGGCACCAAGATCGTTCCATTTTGGAACTATTTCATTTTTGCTGATAACAAATTTCAGAGGATATTACGGGCTCCATTATTCAAAGAAGATGATTCATACATTCGCACATGCGTACACAATATATTTATATTCTGTTCATATAAATTTATGTATACATAAAAATACATGTGCATATATACGTATATATATATATATATATATATATATATATATATATATATATATATATATATATATATATATATATATATATATATATATATATATATAGATATATAGATATATAGATATATAGATATATAGATATATAGATATATAGATATATAGATATATAGATATATAGATATATAGATATATAGATATATATATAGATATATAGATGGATGTGTCGACCATTTATAGATGTACATATTAATATAAACCCTAAACATGCATGCACATACGCATACAATAAGATTTATTTATATGTATGTAAATATAAAGGTACATACATGTGTATTCAATATGTTCAACTATAATTTAATTTCATATATACTATTCATATGAACATGCATACAATAGGTTCAAATCTAATTTAATTTCAAGTTTTCCCCTATAACTAGGTTTGTAAAATATAAATTGTTACATATATTGTGTGATAATTTGTTTATGAAAATTGACGTGGTCTTTCCCTCTTAAATTATGTTTGTGAATTCATTGAATGAAGTCACTCTAGTAGGTTCGAAGTAATGTATGCATAAAAAATTGCTAACTCTTATGGAATTCAAATTGGAACGCAATGCTTCATTCTATTGCCTTTACATTTGAATATTTTGCCTATTTATTCAATTGGAAAGTAATTACAAGTCAAGTCATGAAATTGACCAAAAGTGAGAGGGAGAATGAACAAAGGAAGAAAGGGAGAAGGGTAAGGTGGGGGGGGGGGGGGGCGGAGTTAGTTAACAATGGAGAGGTAAGAGACATCATGAAAGAGGTGGTCCGGACCGCTCTCCTAGAAGTGAAGCACTACAAGAATTCAATGCGAAGCACAATAAATGTTGGAACATTCTTTGACCGTACTCAAAATAGTCCTCGAAGTCCGCGAGGATTCTTGAAGTGCGTGTAGACCCAAGGAGTTGGGCTGGAGGAGGAGGAAGGAAGAGCAATGAAACACCAAAACTCAATACATTGGAGAACCCCCTGGGCTGCTCGCGCACGCCGTCCGATGCCTGCCGTCCGCACTGCCGTCCGATCCGGCGTCCTCTCTGCCATCCGATCCGAGGGTTTCGTCCGATGGATCCTATCCGTCCGATCAACGCGCTCCATTTCATTCAGTTCGTCCGATCTCGTCCTCTAAAACCGCCGTCTGAGGTGCTTCTGCAGATGACCCTTAACCCCTAAAGGACCAATCAACCATATTATGCTTGTTTTTTGGTCAAACGCCCCAAGAATCAAGTGTTTTAACTTTATTGTAGTTGGTGATTTTATTAGATGTTTAAGTTAAGTTATGATACATCTTTTCACCGTTGGGATTGGAGAATAGACTTCATTTGTAGATTTTCCACCGTCGAGAAATTAGAATTGTGAGTATCCAAAATACAAAGGGATTTCTAAACATGCTCATATCATAGGTCTCTTTTAATTTCTTCATTTTCAGTATTTTACTCCTTGTAAATATGACTTTTATGTACCTTAAATATAATTTTTGATATTAAATTTGACAAAACTATATGTATTTTGAATTTTTCCCTTTTTTACATAATAAAAATTGTAAATATTCAAAATATTTTCGAATCATTTTGAAAATTTTGCCATACCTTCATAATTTTAATGACTCTCTATGAAAAATCATAAATCATACAATTTGATATTTCAAGTATGCAAATTATAGTGCTTTGACTTTATCAAAAGAGGTGAGGACCTTTAGCGGTTAGCCCTTTGACGCTCGCCTTCATATTCTAAATATTGGATGGTTGCTCATGCGTACATCCATCACATACGGCGACTTCGTACAATAATTAAAATTTGTGATTGTCCATGGTCCATTAAAATATGAATTCCTTCAACTATTTAACCTGCATAATTTTAAAAAGTTCATTTTCTATTAGAAAATACATAACACTTTAGGACTAATTAGATACATACAAATTCGTGCGTGTGTAAACTTTAATTAAAAAAAAAAACCAATCCGAAAGGTAAAATTTATATAAAAGTGTATATTGATCGTTGTGAAAGGCAACATTAAACGAACATTAACCCCAAAATGCCGAATCAACCATATTATGCTTGTTTTTTGATCAAACGCCCCAAAAATCAAGTGTTTTAACTTTATTGTAGTTGGTCTTATCATTAGATGTTTAAGTTAAGTTATGATACATCTTTTGACCGTTGGGATTGGAGAATAGACTTCATTTGAAGATATTTCACCGTCGTGAAATTTGAATTTCGAGTGTTCAAAATGCAAAGGGATTACTAAAGATGCTTCTATCATATGTCTCTATTAATTTCTTCACTTTCAGTCTTTTACTCCTTGTAAATGTAACTTTTATGTACCTTAAATATAATTTTTGATATTAAATTTGACAAAACTATATTTATTTTGAATTTTTCCCTTCTTTACATAATAAAATTTGTAAATATTCAAAATATTTTCGAATCATGTTGAAAATTTTGCCATACCTTCATATTGTTAATGACTGTTTATGAAAAAATATAAATCATACAATGTGATATTTGAAGTATGCAAATTATAGTGCTTCGACTTTTAGAAAAGAGGTTAGAAGTAGTTTGATCGATCATAGGATTTCTCCGCCAATGCCTAACGTTTACAATTTCCTTGATAACAAATAAGATCCTATTTTGTGATTTTTTCCATAGAATATTATTCATCTAATCGCACATGTGTACACAATATATTTATATCGTGGATATGTAAATCTATATAAACATAGAAATATACGAGCATAAATATATACATATACACATATGTATGTATGGATATATGTATGTATGTATATGTAAATATGTGGGTGGATATTTGTATGTACATATACATGGAAGCACTTACGAATATACATGCACTACAAACATGTCTTCCACGATATTGCACCATCATAAAAATGGCATGCCACATGTGTTTTATATTACCAATTGGCATATATTATTATTCCAAGCTTACTAGAGATGATAATATGCCTTGCACGACGTTCTACCATCATGTATACTTGCATGCACATACGCACACACATACACGGTAACTTATGGAATTCGAAGTGGAATTCATATTTTGAATATTTCGCTTCTTTATTCAATTGGTAAGTAATTACAAGTCAAATCATGAAATTGACCAAAAGTGGGAGGGAGAATGAACAAAGGAGGAAAGGGAGAAGGGCAAGGTGGGGGGGGGGGGGGGGGGTTAGCTAACAATGCAGAGGTAAGAGCCATCATGAAAGAGGTGGGACGGACCGCTCTCCTAGAAGTGAAGCACTACAAGAATTCAATGCGAAGCACAATAAATGTTGGAACATTCTTTGACCGTACTCAAAATAGTCCTCGAAGTCCGCGAGGATTCTTGAAGTGCATGTAGACCCAAGGAGTTGGGCTGGAGGAGGAGGAAGGGAGAGAAACACCAAAACTCAATACTTTGGAGAAACCCCCTGGGCTGCTCGCGCACGCCGTCCGATCATGCCGTCCGATGCCTGCCGTCCGCACTGCCGTCCGATCCAGCGTCCGCTCCGCCGTCCGATGCGGCGTCCGCTCTGCCGTCCGATGCGGCGTCCGCTCTGCCGTCCGATGGATCGAGCGCGCCTGTCCCTCCGATCAATCCGTCCGGCCGGCGTGGTCCGTCCGATATGGGGACCCGGCGCGGGCCGTCCGATTTGGCCACGCGATCGTGCGCCCCTGCCCGTCCGATTCGAGGGTCGAAACGTACGCGCGGACAGCGGCCGTCGGATGAGAATGTCCGCACGCACGCCGTCCGATGGATCTGGTACGGTCCGATCGAGGCCGTCCGATCGGGCAGGCGTCCGCTGTACGCTTCGTCCGCCCTAGGCGGACAGTATAAATGGCGGACGGCTTTCTTCGTCCGCTCAGAGAGGCGGTGGGCATGGTGAACGTCCGCGTGCACCTGCATCGACTCTGTCACGTGTTTTTTGAGTCACTGCGTCACGCTGTACGCACGTTTGACTTTATTTGAGGACGTCTGCACCACGTTGCGCTTCTACCTTCCACGCGGTTTCTTGGCGTTGCTTTGACTTCCCATGATGTCCCAGCGAAGCAGTAGTAGTAGGAGATCTTCACAAGGGACTCCTCAAGTTATAAACTGGGATCAAGTCGATGACCCCAATTGTGTTGCGGAGCCGGGATGGGACACGGAGCCGGCGAGAACGTGGACTTTAAAAATATGCAAAGAGTACGTGAAGATGACGCATTTAGCGAAGATTTGGCCACGAGCTCAAATGATAGTGTCTGGCCCTCGTTGGGAAGGCCCAACTACGACGTGCCAGAGCAACCATTTTCGACAACGGTATTGGGAGGTGCACGATTTCGTGGGGTTGCCTAACTCCAAACCAACCATCATGAAATATGGCCTAATGTCAATGGTTTGGGCTGAGATTGTACTGCACAAGGATGTGGATTGGAGTACGGTGAATGGAAAAAACGTTGAACGTTTGAATCGTTCACAAAACTTTATTGCCACCAATTGGACTGGACTGAGTGATTGTGTGCCGCAATGGTCTAATCGTACAGCGCATGCGACAAACGTTGATGTTCCTGATGACGACACCTCGCAATGGAAAGTACGTCCACGCAATACATATCGGGAACGCGACGTTGAGAACTATCCCGTGACGTTCGGAACTGCTCCTCAACATGGCTATGAAAATTATCATGGAACTTCAGATCCAGTAGGCAGGGGATATCAGAGGGGAGCTAGCCATGGCTACGATGATAATGCATACGCGGTACACCATGATGAACGGGTTCCATATCCGGACAGATACAGTACTCCACGAGCATATTCTCCCGAGAGGACCCACAACGATTTTGGACATCATGGGTTTCAAAGCCATACTCCTATTTATTTTGGCCCCGGCGAAAGCTCAGGAAGCGGTGCACCCGTGAGTTTTGGTAGGGATATGTATAGTGCTGCAGACGGCCCCCCTGACGGATATGCTTCTGGGCCATTGAGTCAGTACCATCGAGATGATGAGTATGAAAGAGATCTTCAAGAAGCAATAAGACGGAGCGAAGAAGAAGAGAATGAAAGGCGGCTGATAGAGCAACGCTTTTATGAGCAACAGTGGGACGCGGAACGTGGAACATTTCGGGGACATCCGCGATATTAGGCGGATTTAACAGGACTATCCATGCTCAAGTGGAAGTTGAAACCTAGCCTAGACCGTAGAATCCAATGTCTTCAATTTTGCTTTGTATAGACCAAGACATGTCCTTAGTTTGAATTTTGTTTGGATGCTACAAACTTTGGATATATTGTAGGCTGCTAGCGCTAATGCTCTAGGCTTATAAAGTATGTATGGCTCATTGTGTGAACATTATTGGCATAAATATTTATATATATATAAATATATAATCTATTCGCGAAGAGTGAACTGGTCATGAGTACATAACGCACCGTTATATCCATTAACAAGAGATCGAGTTCATGACTTACAAAAAGATATATAAATTGGTTTGGTGTCGCCCTGACTTTTATTGCAGACGTTACATTCCTGATTGAAAACAATATGAGTTTAGTTCAAATGCAATGGAGGGGCTAGAAGCTTATCTTAGAACTTGGTTGTATTGAAGGTAGAGAAGATTGCACAAGGCACACACACAAACACAAGGAATGCGTAGAAAGAGATGATCTTTACTCAAAGGCCTTCCACCTTAAGTAGTGTACACTAGGAGGTCACCATGGACAAACCATATGGGATAACTCATCACAAGGACACTCTAGAGATCAGCCCATGCCTAACTCCTCCTCCCACACACCATTATTTAGCACCCGTACGTCTTTGGCTTCTAGCAATACTACGTTGCATCAATTACCTCAATACTCCCACTTTGCGTAGAGCCAAAGCCTCTAAGTCCAAATGCTATTACTAATCGTTGGTGTCGGTCTCTACAAAGACCCTTTGTGAGCACATCCGCCACCATGTGCTCCGTTGGGCAATACTCCAAATGTATAACTCCCAATTCCAACTTCTCCCGAATGAAGTGGTATTGCACATCAATGTGCTTCGTGCGTGAATGATGTGTAGGGTTCTTTGCAAGTGAAATGCACCCTTGGTTGTCACACATAATCGTTGTAGCCTCACCTTGTGTGCAACCCACATCCACCATTAGTTGCCTCAACCAAATGGCCTCCTTCGTGGCATGGCTCGTAGCCATGTACTCGGCCTCCACCGTTGATGTCGCCGTGGTTTGTTGCCGCTTGCTATTCCACGACACCGCTCCCGATCCGACCTTGAACATGTAGCCCGTTGTCGATCTTCGATCGCTCGTGTCTCCCGCGTAGTCCGCGTCACAATAGCCGCTCAACACAATGTCTTTGCCTCCAAGACACAACTTCACATCGCTTGTGCCCCTCAAATAACGCATGATCCTCTTGACCGTCATCCAATGCATCGAGCCCGGTCTCGCCATGTGTTGACTCACCACGCTAATTGGATACGCAAGGTCGGGCCGTGTCGCAATCATCGCATACATCAACGACCCCACCGCTTGCTTGTATGGCACCTCCGCCATCGATTTAGCCTCCATCGCATACTCCTCCTCCGAAAGCTTGACGAGCTTGGAGTTTGCATCCAATGGTGTTGCCACGGGCTTACAATCCTCCATCCCGAATCTCTTGAGCACGTCCATCACATACTTGCCTTGACTCATGGTGATAGTGCGTGTAGCCCTATCACGCACAAACTCAACACCAAGACAAAAGTGCAATTCTCCAAGATCACTCATCTCGTACTCTCTCTCAAGCATGCCTTTTAATGCATTCATTAAACTCATGAGGCTTGCAAGAATGATCAAATCATCAACATATATGATCACAATCACCACATGTTGCCCCTCTTGCATGAAGTAGAGACTATGATCCGCAATGCTCCTAGTAAACCCGTGTGCAAGCAAGAACGTGTCAATCTTTTGGTACCACGCTCTTGGAGATTGTTTCAACCCATACAATGATTTTTGCAACTTACACACAAGGTGCTCATTACCTTGTTGCACAAACCCCTCAGGTTGCACCATGTAGATGTCCTCCTCCAAATCGCCATTCAAAAATGCGGTCTTCACATCCATTTGATGCATCTCCAAGTCCAAGGCCGCTCCAATGGCAAGAATGCATCGAATGGTGGTGAACTTGGCCACGGGAGCAAATGTCTCGTGAAAGTCCACCCCATGCACTTGCGCGAACCCCTTGGCTACTAATCTTGCCTTGTGACGCACAACAATACCCGAAACATCCCTCTTTGTCCGAAACACCCATTTGCAACCAATGGGGTTGCGATCCTTTGGAATGGGAGTTAATTGCCACGTACCGTTAGCAATTAGAGAGTCGTACTCCTCTTGCATGGCGCGCTCCCACTTGACCGCATCCTCACCTTGCATGGCTTCTCGAATGGTCAATGGACCATCCGATAATGCCACATTCGCATGCTCGTCCTCCACTTGAGGGAAGATGTGGTTCTTCCACCATTCTCCAGGTGGCTTGCGCGATCTCTCGGGGTACCGCCGCTCGCTTGAAGAAACTTGCTCCTCTTGCGTGCCCTTTGCGCCATTCTTGGCCTTTGAGCTCGATGGCGCTTCAACAACCTCCGTGTCGCCAGCTTCGTCATCACCGTCCTCATCACCTACATCAACAACACTAGGAGACTTGGAGGGTGTGTCCACCAAAACGTCTCCACTACTCCCACTTGGACCAACCTCCAAAGGAGCCTCCATCGTAGACTCCTCACAAAATGTCACATCACGTGACCGAATGATCTTCCTCGTGTCCACCGACATGAGTCTATACGCCTTGGTACCTTCACAATACCCAAGAAACACACATTTCAAGGCCTTAGCCTCGAGTTTCGTCCTCCGTTCGTCGGGAACCTTCGCATATGCAATGCATCCGAAGATGCGCATGTGTGCAACACATGGTTGCCTCCCACTCCACGCTTGCTCCGGCGTCATGCCTTCAACCGCGCTTGTTGGACACCGATTGCGTGTGTATACCGCATTCACCACCGCTTCCGCCCAAAGGTCCAACTTCAAGTTTTGAGCGTGCAACATGCTCCTCGCCATCTCTACAATGGTGCGATTTGCGCGCTCCGCAACTCCATTTTGTTGAGGCGTGTACGGGGCCGAAGTTTGGCGTGCGATGCCTTCATTCTTCAAAAGCTCGTCAAATTTCTTGGACATGTACTCGCCGCCATTGTCCGACCGAAACACCTTGATCTTCAACTCGGATTGGTTCTCCACCAATGTCTTGAACTCTTTGAACTTCTCAAAGCACTCACTCTTGGCTTTGATAGGGTAGAGCCATATCTTCCTTGAAAAATCATCGATGAAGGTCACAAAGTACTTGCAACCTCCCATCGATGTGGTCTTCATGGGGCCACACACATCCGAATGCACGATCTCCAAAACTTTTGTGGCCCGTGTCGCCCCTTCACCCGCAAATGGCAACCGTTGTTGCTTGCCTTCAATGCAACCTTCACACGTGAATGTAGAAGCATCCACTTTCAATTGATGAAGATCCATACCGCTTACCATGCCGCGTAGTGTCTTCACACTCTTGATGTTCAAATGGCCAAGTCGACGATGCCACAACGCCAACTTGTCGTCCTTCAAGTTTGAATGCGCCAACGCCGCCGATTCCTTCGAATGCACCTTGGAGAACTTGATGTGGTACAAGCCCTCGTGTTCTTCAATGATGGCCACCTCATCTCGACTCGGTGACAACACATAACACCCCTTATCACTAAACTCTACTCTCAAGTGCTTTGCCACTAGTTGCCTCACCGATAGTAAATTTGCCGTTAGTTTGGGAACGTGGAGGACATCTTGGATAGTGATTGTCTTCACACGACCCCTCACCTCGGTGTCTACAACAATTTGGCCCTTGCCAACGGCCTCAAGCACCGTATCATCTCCCAAAATCACTCTCCTTGGATTAATGAGAGCATACGAATGAAAACAAGTTTTATGTGGTGACATGTGGCTTGTAGCCCCCGAATCAACAATCCAATCACTCGTACTACCATTGCACGATACATTGCTTGCCATGTTTGCATACTCATCACCAACCTCAATCCAATCACTCATGCTTGCATCACCCTCGATACCATCACTCATGCTTGCATCACCCTCGATGCCATCGCTCATGCTTGCCTCATATCTAGCCGTAAATGCGTACTCATCATCGTCACGAGTTTTAGTGTTGTTTGCACTCTCCCCTTTCTCATCCCTCTTGCGTTTGAAGCAAAATTTGGCAATGTGGCCCTTCTTACCACAATAGAAGCACACCTTGTCGCTTGAGCTCCCACCGCCTCCATTCTTGGATTGCTTCGCCACGAGTGCCACTCCATCTTCTCGAGACTCGTTCTCCTTTCGCCGCGAAAGCTCGTGCAACAACCGTGAGGTCACATAGTCCAATGTGAGCTCCGTAATGGGTCTTGACTCCATCGCCACGATGAGGTACTCGTATGATGATGGAAGGCTCTCCAAAAGTGTCATCACGATGTCACCATCCGTAACCGACACGTCGCAACCGTTGAGTTGATCCGCGAGAGCTTTGACCTTGTTGATGTGCGCCAACATGTCATCTTCTTCGCCCATCTTGATGGTGAAGAACTTACGCCTCAAAAACAAAATGTTGGCCAATGTTTTCGCTTCGTGAATGTTGCAAAGCTTGGACCATGCTTCCGCGGGTGTCTTGCACGAACGAATGTGCGCAAGTTGCGAATCCGCGAGGTTGAGTGCCAAAATGGCAAATGCCTTCTTCTCCCTCCTCGTGTACGCTTGCATGATCCTAGGATCCGTAGAAGAGAAAGGAGGTTCCTCACTACCCTCGACAATCTCCCACAACTCCTTCTCGGCCATCACCATCTCCATTTTGAACTTCCACAAGTGGAAATTCACCCCATCGAACTTGTCCACGACCTTGGGACCCTCACCCTCAAAAGATGCCATGATCCTCACTTACGTATGCCTCCCCACACAAATGAAACCTCAAACTCAAACACACAACTTTGTTTTTGTGATTTTTTTTTTTTTTTGCTTTGATATTGCACCTTTGTGCACCCAATGGGTTTAAAACAACCCCAAACACTAGATCAGCACTTTTGTGCTCCACACACGCCTCCCAACACTCAAATGTGAGAACCCTCACCCAAAAATGCAAAGAGGCTCACCAAAACCCCTCAAATCACTCAATGGAGCTCAAAACAACTCCAAATGCTTCAATATGACGCCTTAGTGTCCCCAAACACTCAATGCACGTCAATGACACCTTTGTGTCCTTCAAGAGCACTCACTCAATGCACATGAACTCACACAAGTCCCTCAAAACCCCAATCGCATTGAAATTGCTCAAAACCGCACCTTTGTGCACAAACTAGCTCCAAATGAAAATTTGAGCACCCCAAGAGCATGAAACACATGCAACACCTCAAAGCAAGTGCCTAATCACTAGGATCAGATGGTAGACCCTCCACGAGAGCCTTCACACCTCACAAATCACTTGCATTTACTCAAATGCTCACAATTGAACCAAACGAAGTTCCACTCGCAACGAAGAGATAGAAGAAAGAAAAGAAGGAGATCAAGGGAAGAAATTGACCAAAGAGAGTGCTCCAACATGTAACTTCAGCCCATGCACACCTCCAAGAAACACCAACGCTTCAACAAGCTCCAAAACCTCCAACAATGCTCCAAAACCGCCCGTTGCGCACCGACCTCAAAATACTTGCACAAATGCAATCTAATACTCATGAAACACACATGAGTGGGCCCATAACCTATTGAAGGTAGAGAAGATTGCACAAGGCACACACACAAACACAAGGAATGCGTAGAAAGAGATGATCTTTACTCAAAGGCCTTCCACCTTAAGTAGTGTACACTAGGAGGTCACCATGGACAAACCATATGGGATAACTCATCACAAGGACACTCTAGAGATCAGCCCATGCCTAACTCCTCCTCCCACACACCATTATTTAGCACCCGTACGTCTTTGGCTTCTAGCAATACTACGTTGCATCAATTACCTCAATAGGTTGTGCAGAGCACAGTTGACTTTCCAAGAAGGACTCCCATCACATTCTCATTTCCTACTCCTTTTATAATTACCTTGTGCAAGGAAAACCTCCTTCACGAATGAAGTTATTCATGAAAAACATCTTGTCTCACTATCTTGAGAAGTCCATGGCGGCGAACGAACCACCAAAAGTGCACTTTATTGAACCCCTCTTTATGTTAGGTCCTTGCTACAAACTTTCCACTTGAATTAAGTGGCTTCCCGTATTTACTTTTGGCCGAGTACTTTCTTTGAACCGTCTTCATCATCGAACAACCTCATGAGCTTCTATGCTTCAAGTGCAGTTCGGCAACATCAGATCTCACAAAAACGCAATCGTGAAGATCGTAACGAACACCTTTGAAGTGCATACTCTCGCAACTTGAGATCCAACCAGTCTAAACCCTAAACTTCACTCCCGATTGAAACACTTGAGATGATATTGCCTATTCGCCCCTAGCTTTGTGGATGCATGCTTTGCTTTTTCTAGAAACAGATGAGCATGCAATTTATTAAGTCACTCATAAGCAAGATAAACACACGTAGTTTGCGAAGAGGTAAGCTAGTCTCGCACACACTCACCTTCGAAAGGCTCTACTAGAAAAATATAAGCATTCTAGGGTTTCTAAGGCTTTTGTAGCATGCGGCGTTAAGATGAGGTGACAACCAAACTCCAAGAGCCATGCCGCAAGATTGACAGTTGAATACCTTCCTCATAGAGTTCATCCAAGTCTTAGTGGTGCCTAGTCCTCCCTTATGCGCTATGATTGTATCATAGTACTACATTCTAATCTGACTTTAGACACCGTGTCCCGTGACACCGTAAACCCTACTAGTATTAGTATCATATTGAGAATTTGGAACGATACAGAGAACATTGCCCTATGCAGTCAAAGGCTGTAGTCCTATGGTAGGGTGTCGTACTGTAGGACTATCATGGTGCATGAGGGAGGACTAGGCACCACTAAGGCTTGGATGAAGTCTACGAGGAAGGTATTCAAGTGTCGATCTTGCGGTATGGCACTTGGAATGAGGTTGTCACAAGGGCAACAAGGCAATACCCTCTCCTGCGTTTCAATCGAGATTAGAGTTGACGTTAGGCAAAGTGGATCTCAAGCTACGATAGCATGCACTTCAAAGGTGTGCGTTCCGATCTTCACGATTGTGGTTTTGTGAGATCTGGTATTGCTGAACAGCACTTAAGCAGAGAAGCTCGTGAGGTTGTTTGATGATGAAGAGGGTTTGAAGAAAGTGCTGGGCCAAAGGTATGTATGGGAAGCCACATGATTCAAGTGGGGAGTATGTAACGTGGAACTAAAATGAAGAGGGGTTGAAGAATGTGCACTTTCGGTAGTTCGATTGTCCTATTGAACTTCTTACTATAGCGAAGCAAGATTCTTTTTCAGAAATAACCCTATTCGTGATGGACGTTTTCATTGTACAAGGTAGTTATGGAAGGGGAGGAAATGAGAATGCAGTGGGAGTCCTTCTTGGAAAGGCCTTTGTGCTATGCACCACCAAGTCATAGGATCAGCTCAGACCCTCCAAATTGCATTAAAGGTAAAGTGAATTCATTTTGTAGTCAACCATGTATAGAAGGTCCGATAAAAAAATGGAGAGAACACCAACGAAATTGATATATCTTGTAATGAGATACGAACTTAATCAATGACCAATGGAAATAACGCTTGATTAGGTACTTAACGAGGTTTACAATTTGCGAGACGGATTTTTCAATATTACCTTGAGTTATTGCAGGGTGCGGATCTTTCAAAACAAAGGGCATGGTCGTTAAATATTTAGTACCTATGGTCACTTAGTGGCGGACCAGGCCGTGTATCACATCAGTGATCACACGTGCTCGAGTAATCTTGAACTTTGGTCTCAAAGTCCTGACATATAGTCATAATTTACCCCTAAGTGCCGAACCATGCATATTGTGCAAGATGTACAGATTTCATCCGTATTTTCTCATCCGTCATACACTTTTTGTGGTGAGAGTTTTGTACTGATTTATTTATGGGAAGTTAGCTTCATGTATGTGTGATTCGATTGAAAAGGAACTAATGTTTGAAAAAATTATGCCTCATTTTGTGTTGCAGTGTGTCACCGAAAATGTTCAAGATCTTGGTCCAAAAGTGATATTGGAAAAAAAAACTATGAAAATGAAGCATCCGAAAAAACTCCAAAAATCACTACACCTAAAGTACTACATTATAACCCATCACAAAAAATTTCATCCACATATTGTCTATATCGTATTCGTAATTGAATTACAAAATAATTTTGTATTTTATGTTTCAAATTTTATAGAAAAAGATTATTGATAGCAATCATAGATCTAACCGTATAGATAGAATCTACAAAAAAAAATGTATAACTTTTATTCATACATCAAGTTCCAAATATTCATGTTAGTTGCATTTTATAATGCATCTTTGCGAAACTGTGTAAACTGGACATAGGTGAGGATTCTAGGGGTTAACCAACAAGACCGTGAGATTTGATGATCATGCGCATTGAATATTTGATAGTATTCTAAAACAAAGATAATTTGGTTAATGTGTCCGGTCCGGTCTGCCGTCCGATCTGCGGTCCGTCTCGCCGTCCGATCTGCAGGCCGTCCGATCTGGCGGACTGCGCGACCCGTCCGATTGCCAACAGCCGGTCGATCGGACGACGAGTGTCCGATCAGGTGGCGGACGGTGCGGGCCGTCCGATCGGTTGGCGGACGGCGCGGGCCGTCCGATCGGGTGTCCGACCTAATCGGACAGCACGTCCGCCTATAAAGCCGTCCGACCAGAGCGGACGGCTCACTTTTTCCTCCCTACTCACATTATTGTGAGAGTAGTTACGGGTTGCTGTTGGCAGGGTTATCCCATCCTCTGGCTCGTCACTCGGGGAGGAAGAAGTCAGCGTTGCAGGGGGGTATATTTTGCCAATTTTTTAAACGATTCCGGAGCTCCGTCACCATGCCGAAGGGAAAAAAACATAAGATAGGTAAGACGACGGAACAAAAATCTCTTGAAGACAGCCCTTACATGCCGTCGAATGCGTGTAAGAAGTTTCTCCAGCAGTTCACGGTGGATTTTTACCGAAACAACACGCTTATGGCGTTGGAGAGTAAGTTTGTTCGGTACAAAGAGCAGAGTGTGCAAAAATTTCAAGACGACATGGCGAATAATATGTTGCAGGCTCTTCGGGATGGAATTTGGTACCGGGAGATGGAAAAGCGTGATTTCTCAACGTGGTTGGGGTGGAGGGTGAAAGATTCTTTGTGGAATATCGAGGGAGTATTAACCAAGTATGGGAAGGACCACAAGCTGCTTGAGGACAATACGTATATTGAGGAAGTGATGAAGAAAGTAGACACCTTTGCGAAGTTGATGAAACCATGGAGATTTGGACGCCAGCGCAATCAAAATATCGGTTGGTGGAGACACGTTGCTGGTGGATCCGAGGAGTTAATGAAGAATAAGTTGGTCCACGCATTGCCTGCTACGGCCAATGTCATTGAAGTGGAGCACACATCACTCAAGGGTGCATATGCTACGGTGAAGAGGGTTCGAATTGAAGGAGCCCCAGGGTTTGAACCTTATTGGGAGTTTGCGGCGAAGCTTTCCAAACAGTGGAAGACAAGACCGGATCTTGCAAAATTGGAACACCAAAATGAAACGATGGCCGTTCGAATTGACCATCCAGGTATTATACGGTATGTGGCTATTAATCCTTCGAAATACGAGGGTTATGCATATTGGTGGAATGGTGGGACATTGCGACAGATGCTGAATTTAGACAACACGTACGGAGACGATATCTACGCGCGTACGTTGCATACAACTATGTCAGCAGACGATGTCGTCAAAGCAAGTTATCTGAGGCGGTTCCGTAAAAAAAGAACGGAGTTGGCGTGGGCATTGGTGATTATCATGATGGAGGTACACATGACCGACAACCTGCACAATGATTTATGTCCTGATAATATCCTTTTTCATTTCCCTGCGGACGAGACGTGTGTATACATCGGGGTATGTGACTGGGGCATGTTATCCTTTGCGAGTGAGCCGATGAAGTCACTATATGGGTTCAACAGTACAGAGGAAATGGAGAAGGATCTTGCAGATCGGTACTGGGTGGATCCTACGATTGCTTATGTACGTAAGCCAGATGCAGATGTGGAGATATGCCCGCTAGTGACGAAGGCAACTGAGGCATATGGAGTTGCAAAACTTGCGTTGCGCATCAACAAGGGCAACATGTCGGAGGATTACTGGAAGTTGCAGACGCCTGGGGAAACTTCAGTTGTTTATAGACAACAGGAGTTGGCAGATGTGTTCGAGAGCTATTTGAATCGATTGTGCAGCCCGGATTGAGGAAATATTGGAGGTTTAACTCATTTAGTGACACGTTTTAGGATGACGTACCGTTGGCCAGTACCGTTCGAGCATTTTAGACATGTGTATTAGGCAAAACATAGTAATATAGTTCTTCTTGTTTTAGAGTAGTAGTAACGGTATTGAATTGTTCTATGGCTATTGTTGTGTGCTTATGTATAGAACACGTGGACTTCTGTCTGACTATCAGTAAAACATTTTCCTTGTTGACATTTACGGAAAAAATAATTCCATATGTTTTATTGTTTTTGGGATTTTGCTATCTCTATATTCATTGATATTTGTGGGTTTTGCAGCCATCAGTCCCAAAACTCCAATTTGGAATTTGTTTGCACACATGGGTACCTAACGTTATTAAAATTTAGAAACACCCTCGATTTTCTTTAATATTCTGGAAAATAGTTCTTCCATGTGTTATTGGAATTTTGCTAACTCTATGGTTTTTGACTATGATTTGCAATCGGTGGATTTGTGTTCACCGTTGGGATTGGAGAATAGACTTAATTTGAAGATTTTCCACCGTCGACAAATTTGAATGTTGGGTGTCCATTGTCCAAAATACAGAAGTATTTCTAAAGATGCTCGTATCATAGGTCTCTTTTAATTTCTTCACTTTCAGGTTTTTACTCCTTGTAAATATAACGTTGCCGTAAACCTTAAATATAAGTTTTGATAAACTCATTGACAAAAATATATTTAACCCTTTAGCGCGCCGGCGTCCAGATTCTGGACGCCGGATGAATTTCAGCAGCTCAATTTCTGTGGTACCGGATGTTTTTTCATCCATTTTTTATTTTTTTTCATTCTTCTGCTAGTTGAATACCATTTGTACGGTATGGATCTTCCAAATAGGATAATGTGAATTTTTGAATATTTACAAAAGTAATTAATGTCAAGTTTCAAACTTTCAATCTTAGTTCAAAAAAAAAAAGTGACCTTAAATATGATTTTCCATAGTAAGTAGAATCAAATAATGGAAACCATACCATCTTGTAGTGCATGTCATTCTAATTTCATTACAATATTTTTAAATTTTTTTGTGTTAATTTTGGATTTTTAATTGAATTTCAAGAGAAAACCTTGCAAAATTACTTTAAAAATATTAATAATAAATATGATGAATCCAACCGTACGGATGTTATCTACACATTGACATTTACAACTTTGTTTTGTACATCAACTCCATTTTCATTTTTCATCAACCATTTTATAACAAATGTTTGAAAACAATGTTGAATCGGGACGTTAAAGGGTTAATTTGAATATTTCCCTTATTTGAATAATAAAATCTGTAAATATTCAAAATATCTTCAAATCATTTTGAAAACTGTGATCGGACGTCCACTGCACCGTCCGATCGAGCACGTTCTCAGTCGTCCGATCTTGGAGCCGTCCGATCGCGCCGTCCTGCCATCCGACCGAATCATCCGTCCGATCCCGCCGTCCGCCATTCTAATCCCACTCGCCCGTCCGATTGGGCACATTCTCAATCGTCCGATCGGGCAGCCGCTCGCCCGTCCGATCGAGCACCCAAACCCTCGTCCGACCCGTAGATGGAGACACCAAATTCATAGATTTCTTCGATTTCAGTGAATTATAATCTGCCCAGCACGAGGATGGGACTAAAGATCTCGTAGATTGCGTCGTAAACCTTAAACAACCGTCCGCCGTCCAGATAAACATTGCAAGGGGATTATACCTCGCCGTCGGACATGGGCATCCGACCTGTCCGCCGTCCGACCTGCCCGCCGTCCGACCTAGCAAAAACCGCCGTCCGACCTGTCCAGTCGTCTGATCGCGCCGTCCGCCGTTCGAACGCCGTCCGCTGAGGTAAAACCGCCGTCCGCTGTAGTAAAACCGCCGTCCGCTGTGGATTTTTCAAAGTCACCGGACGCTGGGATGGGAACGTCTACGTCCAGCGGACGTCCGGACGCGAACGTCCGCGTCCCAGCGTCCGAACAACCCTGGCTCCAGAGGGACCGAGCAGGACGTACTCTATGGTGAATCGAAAGAGCAGAGTTCCTAAACCACGTGAGAAGGGCGAGCCACGAATGGAGAAAGTGACATTGGCAAGCGTTAGATCTGCAAAGCAAAGAGGGGGGTGCAAACGTAATTGTTTGAGGGATGTGAATGAGAAGTACATTTTGGAACAACGGTACATGGCGTGGGCGCAGAAGTATGAAGTGAGAGCGACTTGGATTTTGCAGATGCTAAACGCTTTTTACACAATTACTGAGGGACAGAGGCGAAACAAATATGATACGAAGTTGGATGGTTTGCCGGTTTGTAATGGGTGTTACGCTGCAGCATTGGGTTACTCGCAGAGACGTTTCAAGGAATTGAAACAATCTCAACAAGTGTATGGGAGGATCGCAGCTGTCCATGGAAACGTTTGCAAAATTAGAGAAGGGGCAAAATTGTCTGCGGCCTGTGAATGTTTTTCTACATTTGTAGATGAAGCGGGGTGCACACAACCGCATCATCAAGTACGACGGAAGAGTGATAACTCGGTATTGGCACTAGTGCTGCTGCCAATGAACACGACGAAAGTGGACGTGTTCAATTATGTGAACGACGAGGTGAAGTGGATACATGATGGGGAACCGTTGTCGATAAGTTCGTTCCGAAAGCTATGGAGGGTGGAGTTCCCGTACGTGCAAATTCCACCGTTTTCAAGGTTTTCAAAGTGCTTCCATTGTTGGGAGTATAAGTGTGGGATGGAAGCAACGAACAACACGGTGGCGAAGGTGCAGATTAAGAATTTTTTTCTCATCCACATTCGCCACCAAATGGAGGAACGACGTGATTACTGGTTATTCAAAAGGTTAGCTATAATAAACCCTGACCTCAATATGTGCCTAATAGTCGACGGCATGGACTAGAACACCACCATGATTCCAAAGATGAGGCAAACGGTGAAGAACATTGAATCGCGGTTTGTGAAGACTCACTTGTGTGGAGTCCTCGTACATGGAATTGGATTGTACGCAGACGTGTGGATAGACTCGCACCACAAACATGATAGCAACCAAGTCATTACAACAGTGATGCATGTGATAGATGACGTGAGACGAAGGAAGGGTGCGCTGCCTCCTACGTTGCGAATCCAAGCAGACAACACAACCCGAGAAAACAAGAACATCTACATGTTTGCACTCTGTGCTGCCCTTGTTGGAATGGGCTACTTCCAAGAAGTACAGCTATGTTTTCTTATAGTAGGACACACTCACGAGGACATCGATCAGCGGTTCAGCATTATATCTCATACGTTGAAGAGATCAAACATCGATTCTCTGAAGCAACTGTTGCAGTTGGTGGAGAAAGGAACGTCGTATACAGAGTCATTCGTGAGCGCTCGGCATTTGGAGAACGTGAGGGATTGGAAGGCATTCATTACGCCGCATTTGCTGACGGGAGGTGATACACTGACGGGCATAACATTTCCGCATCAAATGAGATTTTATACGGAGAATGGTGCGCCCCGAGTGCAGTTCAAGCATTACAGCAAGGATGTATGGGGTCCTACGGAGGGACACTTGTGTCTGCGGTCCCTACCTACAAGAGAGGAGAAGCCAAATCTTGCAGAGTTGTTTGGTGCGGACGACAGGGAGTTGAAAGCCTTGGGGGAATTCATTGCATACAAGGAGAAGTGTGTGGAAAGAATACAACACGTGGAGGAGAACTTACAGGCAATAGAGGAAGCGCGGTGGCTGATCAAGTATTTGAAGAATTTTCCTCTGCAAGATAGAAGTGAGAATGCAAAGCTACCGTTCTGGCCTGACGAAGCACATGTGAACGCAACAGGAGACGATGCCACGGTGGAAACAACAACAGATGACGTTGACTCCAATACGACAAGTAATACGAATGCGGTTGTGGACTCGATCATGGCAACAATGCCGAACCCAGAGCCTCGAGGGTACTTCGGACCTCGAAAGGGCAGACCATCTACTGCAGCGGTAACGAGAACGCCTAGAAGAACAGGGATGGAAGTCGTGGGCCAAGCATCATCTACAGCTACCCTGGAGGCAACAGATGATCCGTTTCCAGTTTTCAATCCAGTGAGGGACTTGGAGATTGGACAGTTCGTGGCTTTAACAGTAGAGTGGAAAGTAGTAAGGGCTGGAGTACCATTCTATGTGGGGAAGGTGGTGGAATTTGGACAAGGCAAATGGGCAATGAAAGTGAAGGTGATATAGTATTGGCCTATTATGAGGCGAGGTATGACGGATGAAGCAGGTTCTGAGCCACAACGATACAGGAACTGCATGGAAGCATCTTGGGAGCCATCTGGTGAGAGACATGGTTGGGTGGACAAAGAAGCTGCTATATTTTCATGGAGAGATGTACCAGCAAGAACGAGAAGTGGACATTTGAAGGTGAAGTTCATTTCTATACAAGGAGTTCGAACTGAGAACCAAGTAACTATTCCCAATGAAGCAAAGCCACACATACTTGAATATATTGCATTACAGGTTGAAGGCATGGATGACGAGAGGATGCAGAACGAGCTAGATGCTTACTAGAATAGAATTGTATATGTTATACAGTATATGGTTTTCTGTATTAGATGTCGAGGTCTTGAAGGGAAAAGTGTGTACTATTATTATAAAACGTGAACGAATACACGATTTTTATATAATACAAAGAATAATTAAATCTTATGTGTATGTTTGTAGCCCATATCTAAATGCATACAATGTGCTTGTATGATTATGTAAGATGCGTGCACAAATAAGGGATTCAGAATTCCTACTTTCGTACCTATCGCTTAGTATGTGCAAAATGAATATCACAGGATAATTTTGTTGCATATAGGACAAAAATTTGACATATAGAAAATGCAAATACAAATTCTTTAAAGGAAATCCCCCGTCGAAAATCTCCATGAATTTGCAATTTATCCTTATTAGAAGGGAACTGCTGGGAAAAACAATTTTCCTAATTTTTTTTGCAATTTTTTGGGATTTGAATTTTTAGTGCGCCCGAGGGCCAAGTGCATGATTATATGGCCAAGTGCGTAAATAGCGAATTGCGTGTTTAAAGCGCTAGGCCTAGATAAAATCCCCAACACTATCCTTAAAAATATGCCCGAGAGCTTCCACAAATTACTACTTCTCTTTTTCTTGCACTGCTACAAGCAAAAACAAATATCATCCACATGGAAAATTAGTCATACCATACTTCTCTACAAAAAAGGAGACCCCTCCCACCTCCCAAACCTTAGACCCATTGCACTTGCCAACACTATATACAAACTATTCACCTGAACATCAATCCTCTCTGCATATGGAGAACAACACCAAATACTCGATGATAGTCAAGAAGGATTCCGAGCCGAATGAAGCACCTTCCGCCAATTACAACTCCTTATTGCGGCACTAGAAAATGTAAGATTTACAAACCAAGACATCTATTTATTATACATTGACTTCAAAAACGCAGTAGGTTCATTGGACCATCCTAGACTTTTGTCCATCAGTAATGACCTCGGTTATCCTGAAGACGCCGTCACCCTCAATGGAAATATATACTTCCAATCACATACAATAACCATAGGTGATAACTTTGGAAAAACAAAACCCATCCCAATACAAAGAGGTACAATCCAATTGCAAGGTGATACTCTTAGCCCCTACCTCTTCCTCATATTCCTAAAACCCCTACTCAGATGGCTACACCGCGGTCCACATGGATACACATTTGGAACTTCCAAAATTACCATTAGCTCTGCGGCATACGCCGATGACCTTGCAGCCATAGCAAACAACCTCCAATCACTTCAAACAGAACTCAAGCAACTAGATAAATTCTGTGAATGGGCAGGAATGGACTTAGGAGTACCTAAATGTGCCCTTACGAGCTGCCCCAACAAGAACCCTGCTAACTTTAAACAACACAATTATAACCACAACATTCACTACAGAACTCAACAAATACTAGTTCTTCACCAACATGAACCTTATGTATATCTAGGCATCCAGTTAGTACCATCGTTAACATTGACAATGACCTTTCAAATGATTTCTGGACCAACCCTCACATCACTGACTCGCAACGAACCACCATACTCAAATTTAGAACTGGCCAATACATGGAAAATGCTAGGAAACAATTATTCTTTCGAATAGAAAGATTCCCCCTCTAAAACATGCTCTATCCGCAACACCATGGACATCAACACATGGCTCCATGTACTCCTTAAATGCAAACACCACCATATACATGCAATTTGCCAATTTGCACTAAAAGAAATAACAAAGCAGTGTGGACCATCCGTAAACTAATCCTCTCCTCACAAAAACCTAGATGTTACACCCTCATGAATATTGGAAGATTTGACAATAACTCCCTAGAAAAAACACGGTACCCCCATGGTTACTCCCTTGCATATGTGGCACCCATAGATGCCAGTGCCCTGCCAGATTTAAACCAGTTATACTATGTGTTAAAGGACTCCGATACAAAGGACCCCCACCGTTACATCCAGATGATAATCTTTCCATACAATTTATTGAATTCACATACACAAACGATAGATTCTCACAAGAAACAATCACCAACAAAATCACAAAATACCAACCATTACTCACTCACCTCACAAACCATGGTTGGAAAGTAGAACCACTCATAGTTTTCACAGCTGGAGCCCGCGGCACAACACATACGCCATCCATGAAAATCCTCGAAGACAAGCTCAAAATCCCTAAAACCTCCATTTACCAAACATTATTTTAGAGAAATCAACACTATCGCAATACACTACGCAGGATCCATTATATTACACAAAAGAAAAATCGAACACAATCAGCCCCTTCCAAAAGAATACTAAATATCCACACATAATAATACATTTATACACACTTTCATACATACATATATATACACATATATACATTTATATATATACACATAAA
Organism: Pohlia nutans; assembly: GCA_022496805.1. Lineage (NCBI taxonomy): Eukaryota > Viridiplantae > Streptophyta > Bryopsida > Bryales > Mniaceae > Pohlia > Pohlia nutans. The sequence continues at coordinate 10,726,622 of CM040091.1, read as the reverse complement.
TATATAGATATATATACAAACACATACACACACAATTATATTACAAAAAGCGGTTAGAACCACTTTTAAATTAATTCTTGTCACAATTCATTTGGGATAGGGCCGGTTGGTTGCTACAACTTTTTCCTGTCTACTGCTTACTAGGTAGCAGTACCAAGCCATCATTCCATATTACTGCTCCCACCAGCCCAACAAGAATCGAACCCGGACCATGTACATATGGCACTACAACCCCTCAAACACAACCAACCACTGGGCTTGATGACTTGGTGCACACCACTCAAACAACACCAACCTATATACAAACCGCACACCACTCGCAACGGAAACTAGGAAACGGCTTCAGCCAAAGTGTCGAGCAGTTGTAAGTTACTAGAGTGTCTATTCTCAAAAGGGGAGAGTAGTTTTGTATCAGTGGCCCTTTACTTGGTGGGTACTGGATCATTAACAAAACGAACAGACACTTTATTGACGCCGGCCCCTAAAAGGACCGGTGTTTCTATCGATCCATCCATCCAGCCAAGTGGCATTGCTGAGGGAGATGCCTAGGCAAGTAGTATCCAATTCCACAAGCACAGTGATTTTGCTTGGGCATGTCCCTGGGGAGCGCCACCTTTTCTACTAGTGTAACATAGTCTTATCAAAATTTGAAGAAGTGGTTCATATTAGCACTTTGTGATCTTTACATGGATTTATAGATGTACACATTCCATCCATGTTTTCTCATCCTTCATGCACTTTTTGCAGTGTGGATTTTTTACTATAGATTTTATGGGAAGTTAGCTTCAAGCATGTATGAACTGATTAGAAAGGGAAAGATTTGTGAAATTTTTATGCCTCATTTCATGTTGCACTGATTCACCAAAAAAAAATCTAAAATTTTAGTTCAACTAAATTTTAATTACAAGAGAATTTTGATGGTAAAGATGCGTGAGAACAAAGAGCGGGTGTGTGTTTCAATTGTTTGAACCCGAGAAATTGAATTAGGTTCAAGGAAAACCTCAACCCAATTTCTTTGAACTGACTTAATGTTTTGGCACTGAATTTGAGACATGTAGAATGCCATATAGAGGAGTTAGCGTTCAGACTCGATTGGTAGCGGAGAAGAAGGGGTCGCACTTACGATTCTTATACTTAATCAGAGATTGTGAATAGAATGACAAGCAGACAATTGACATATGACTTCAGGGTGTAGAAAAATTTCTCAGTTTGAGCAGACGGCTGTCTTATCTGCTGAAGGACCAAGGATTCATGGTTATTAAATGACGATTCAATGTCAAATACTGTGGAAGATATAATTCAAATAAGACTGATTTCTGAAGGACATTGGTTATCTTAGAAAGTAAATTCAAAAGAAAGGAAAGCTACATACAATCTACTCAAAACTTTGTTAAAAAATCAATCAATTGAAGATTAAGTTTGACTAAGGTAGAGGGCTTCAAACCCAATAGGGTTCTAATTTCAACAAAATTTAGGCACAATAATCATCTTAGAACCTAAATCTAGGTAGACGGATAGCTTATCAGTCTCGTCCACATCCAATAAAAGGTCTTTGCCATGCCTAGATTTGTATTTTAGAATAAATGCATGGTCTAGATTCTGTTGGAATTAGAACCCTGTCGGTTTTGGAGCCCTCTACCTTAGTTGATTGGGGGCTCAATTGTTGATGTCTATGAGTGAATTTACTTCATGCAAATAACAACATCAAAAAAGTTGGGCCGGACTATTTTGGAGTTATTTTAACAGCAAATGATGCATACATGTCATTTTATTGATATACTATCATTAAAATGACATCAAATTATCTTAATTCCATGTCAATGCACCATCATAACATCATGTTCACATGCCTTAAATCCCCATCATAACATCATGTTCACATGCCTTAAATCCCGATGCATGACTAAGTTGGTGCTCATTTCATGCTCATTCCAAGACAAAATCAGTACATTCATACTTCTGCTTTTCTTTCTGCGTCTGGTGATGACATTTGTCATTTCTTTCCTCTGCACAGGAAACCCTGTCACATACTATTCATGATCAAAGAACCGAGAACTGCAGGAAGGCCTGCCATCATCCATGAACTCTCTTCTACATTTCTGTATACCATCCATCCACACAGAGCCTTCTTTATAGGGCATCAAGATTTCTTTGTGCACGTTCTATACGTATTGAGCGTATATGCGAGTTTGTACATGCATATATGTGTAATTCCAGACCTTAGAATCAAAATTTTATTTTCACATAAGCTGTATACAAGAATCTTACACATCTGAACTTTAGGGATTGACATCAAATTCTCCTCAGATCTTACTCCACAGCATTTCTGAAGGCCCCAGTGACCACCTTCTGGTTAGCTGGGCGGTAAAGGGTTAAAGGGCGGTAAAGGGTTTAAGACAGAATTTCTAGCATACATAAAATGAGTTAGTCACAAATCACACTATGTGAGATGCATAAAAGTGGTACCCATATCAGGCCATTCTTCAGGCCATTCTTCAGGGATAGAAAGTCTAGGGCTTAATAATGTAATGAATAATCAAGTCACAAAAGGCCATGCATACCAAGTCGAAGCTTTAAAATCTATTTACACTCACCAATGAGTCGAGCCGTGACATATTTAGCTTTAGATTTACTATATCTATTTGTAAATATGAATGGCCCTTCAATCTCGCTTGACGTCGCCTCCCAAAGGGGGGGCGGACCTAGGAGGTCTAGCTTCAGCCCATCTACCAGTGCTAGGACCTTTGTACTCTTCTCTATCCTCTTGAAAGGCACTATAGTCTAGACTCCTTAATAACATGAATAAAATTCCTACAACCAAGATTGCATACGTGGCTGTAAGGCCTAAATTTGCAGTGGCTCGTTCATACAATGAAGGAGCTCGCATTTTGTGTCGCTTGAGAGTGTTGTCTTTGTATCCTTGCAACAGTTTGGCCAGCTCTGATTCCACTGAGTTGCCAACAAATGAATCTGTGTTGTTGCTCTGTTTCATGTGCACACACAATCATCAATTTCATACCAAAAAGGCTTTGTCTACTACCAACACATGCAATGTTCTTCACTGATTCCGATGATACAAATTTTGGTCCCATTTGAATTATAAGTTTCACAATAGAGTTATCCTTAAAGTCACCTTGTGTTTCAATAAGATATTGTGAATTTTGCTTTAATATACTCTTATTTGATCACCCCAAATAGTTAAAAGGTATGGAAGAGCTTCGTGATCTCTCAATATTAGGTGTGTAAGAGCTTGGTGGTCTTCAAACTCAAGGAAAACTAGTTTAGTTGTTTTTCTTGACGCCTAAACTAGTTTCTCATGACTTCGAAGGCCACCAAGCTCTTACACACCTAATAATGAGAGACCGCCAAGCTCTTCCATACCTTTTAACAATTTGGGGTGATCAAATAAGAGTATATTAAAGCAGAATTCACGGTATCTTATTCAAACTCAAGGTGACTTTAAGGATAACTCTAATATGATTAATTGAATTTATCATTTTAAAACCATGAATCCTTGGTCCTTTAAGGGTTCATTGGACTCTTGTGCAAATGCTCATTAGAGACCAATTCCAATCCTGATTGGAATAGGGCAATTTTCACTAGAGTTACTGTGCAAAGCAAAGTTGGGTAATGTGCAAACTCACCATCACAAATGTGTCGTTATCCCACACACACTGTGGGAAGCTTGGTATCTTTCCTGATATAGAAAGGACGCAAAAACTCTGGCCACTCAGGAGCAACCACATATGTGAACACAAACTTGCGGTACGCAGGGGCAGCCATTTTCAGTTTCTTGATGAAGTGCTTGGCTTCAGGTGTGCTGTCAGACTCCAGAAAAGCTACCACCACTGGGCGCCCGTCCTCCTTCACTGGCCTCAGCGTCTCCCGAGTCATCGGAGTAACAAGAGGAAGCAGATTTTGTTCAACAAATTCTGTCACATACTCCGCTGCCACATTGCACACCCATTTTATGCATCAGAGAGAGATTCAGGACCCCAAGTAGTTCCCTCATTACAGCAAGTTCATGTGAAAGAAAAGTAATGTCAAGCTGTACATAAGGAAAAACCTCCACAATTTGTAACAATAGTAGCCTTGTTTTAAGTAAAAAGGTATTACTATTGAAAACAATAATAAAGTAACAAGTGGAAGCAGATTAAGGACCCCAAATAGTTCCCTCGTTACAGCAGGTTTATGTGGAAAAAAGTAATGTCAAGCTGTACATAAGACAATTTGTAACAATAGTAGCATTATTTTTAATGAAAAGGTATCACTATTGAAAATCATAATGACACTATTGAGGAAGTAACAAATGGAAGAAGATTTTGTTCAGAAAATTCTGTGACATACTCCGCTGCCACAAAGCACACCCATTTTATGCATGAGAGAGATTAAGGACCCCAAGTAGTTCCCTCATTACAGCAGGTCCATGTGGAAAAAAGTAATGTCAAGCTGTACATAAGGAAAAACCTCCACAATTTGTAATAATAGTAGCACTATTTTAAGGGAAAAGGTATCACTATTGAAGATAATAATGACACTATTGAGGATATAGTGACACTGTTGAGAAGAAGAAGAATAGTGACAATATTGAAGGGAGTAAAGTGATGGCCAATAACCAACCTTCAAAAGGGCCATAAAACGTTGACCTCTCGCCGTATTCGCCGCGCATCACGACAATCGCAGGGCCCTTGTCAAAATCAAAGAACTCCATGACATTGTCAGAGAACATTTCCATCACAGCAAACCATGCCTTGGTTCGGTACTTCTTGGCAAGCTCCTCCAAGTCAGTGACTTTGAGCCCAAACCCCACGAAAAGGGGAATCTCAGGTCCAATAGATTTCACAAACGTTCGTAGGTCGGCTTCTGTGCTCAATTGTTCAATTGAAGGAGCCGATAACCGCCTCAAGTAAGATATCATGCCATCTGCTTTCCGAGGCCCCGCGTAATCTGTAGGGAACCCATTGATGAAAAACTTCAGGGTCGGAAACGCACTGGCAAACACAAGAACGAGTCAAAACAACGCCACCTGGCTCCCATGCAATACCCTTAACCCCTAAAGGACCAAGAAGCCCGAATTGGGCGTCGCGTTCTTTTATAGCGGTTTTGAGTAGGTCCTATGTGGATTTTATTCTATTCATTCATTTATTTATTTTTACCAACACATGCATTGTTCTTCATTGATTTTGGTGGTATAAAATTTGGTCCCATCTGAATTTTTTTGTCACAATATAGTCAATTGAATTGGTCATTTTGAAACCATGAATCCTTCATTAACTATTGCCCTCCATAGCTAATCCACTCTTGCAGGGTAAAAATGAACTCCCTCAAGCCATTGCTATTGTTATTTACTACCTATAATTAACCCCTAAAGGACCAAGATGCCCAAATTGGGCCTCATGTTTTTTTTAGCAGTTTTGAGTAGGTCATATGTGGTGGTTCAAATTTATTTGTTGTTTGACCAACACATGCAATGTTCTTTACCGATTTCAGAGATGTAAAGTTTAGCCTCATCTGAATTATATTTTTCATAGTATGATCAATTGAATTTGTCATTTTAAAACCATGAATCCTTGGTCCTTTAGGGTTGAAGTGGCATATTGCTGACTTGCTGCAAGTTCAAAGAGGGCCTGAAAATAAGCATACCTTATTTTGTACTGCGAGGCAACTCTTGAGTGTTTTTCAGCATCAATTTTAGCCAAAACGATGGGCCTTGAATCCTTTGCAAGTACAGGAGCTGCGATGTCTAGCTGCAAAGGAGTAATGAAAGAGAACTGATTAGAAACCAAATTTTCATGGGGCGGAAAACAATTTTCATCCGGCTCACAGTTGATTTGAGCAAATTCATTGAATTCCAAACTTCATCCCTATTCCCTTGGCACAAGAAATAGAGTGCTAGGTGCAAATTTTCATGGTCTCCCATTCTTTGCCTTAACAAATCGATAAATTGGATTCCAACATATCCATTGGAAGCATTAGAGAAAGCCACAACCAAACTCATCAATTCAACAAATTTGCTGTGACTCCCCCAATTGAACCATTCAATATTCCTAAACCTAACGAAAACAGAATCACGCATTCCACAGATGCCAAAGCAATTTGGTGGCTCTAAAAATCAATCAAAAAGAGAAGGATACCGTTCTAGACTACCGCCCAGAATCATGGAGAATATTCTCTTTTTGAGTTCATGGAGAGGATTCTCCTGTTGTCTAAAAGTTCTTGAGAGAGTTTAGTTCTAAGAAAACCCTAATGAAAATAGAATCACGCATACCACAGCGATCTAGTACCTCTCTAGCAACCAGAATTCAACCTTCTAGACTACAAATAAAATAGTTTAGCAAGTGATTCTTCTTCTACGCAAATCCGCAAAGCTAAAAAGTAAAATAAACACAGATGTATGTATGATCACTGAGAAATTTTAAGAGTCTGATTTTACTGAAAACCCTGTCTCCAGAAACTGAAATATACCTGCGAGCTGGAGACAGATATTTTCATCTCCGAGATCCAATTTTCACCAAAAAAAGAAACAGCAAATTATAATAAAATTCAGTGCCGGACAATTTTTACAGACGAAGGCGGTTTAGGGTTCAGGGTTTAGGGTACCTGAGGCGAGAGGCGCTTACAGTGGCCACACCAGGGCGCGTAGAAGTCCACCAAGATGTGATCGTGCTTGGCAATTGCAGCATCGAAGCTGTCATCCGTGAGCTCCACCACGCGCCCATAGAAACCGCTCGCGGTTACTGACTCCCCAATCACAGCAGTAGTAGTCTCCTCTTCTTGCGCAATAAGGCCAGTGAAAAGATTCGCAAAAGCCAAACACACACAGAAACACAAAACCCTCGCCATGGCGAACTCGAAAACAACAACAAGCAGGAAACCGAGAGCACAAAACCGTAGACGACGACAGTTCCACCTAGAATCCACACCATAGCTACAGAATTAGGGCACGACCGTTCCAGCTGAAACTTGCCTCCCGCTCGCCCCCCCAAAATAGAACATTCAAACTTTCAAACCGCCCATTCAACGTCTCTATTTCTGTTTCTTCAATTTGGTAGCTCAATCGCCACATGATTCTCGCGCCAATATACTGTCAAAGTGTTAACGAATTCTAGTGACGTATTGTTCATGCGGATTTTGAATTTTTTTGAAGATTGGCAAGTTTGCGATCTTCTGAGATGTTTTCGTTTTGCGTAATGCGGGTGTATGTATCCATTTTAAACGCTTTGAGGTGGTGCTCGGGGTCCAAGATTTGACCGCCATGGAGAGCGGCATCGGAGAATGTGAGCCGGTGCCTCAAGAAGTCGTGAGTGCGCAGGTACTTTCAGTTTTTTTTTAGGATTTTTTTGTTGTGTAGTTGTAACTTGGAGCTTGAACAAGCCGGGAAGCAGGCGCTCGTCGAAGCCATAGAATTCTAGTGGTTTTCTTTAGGTCATTTTCGTGTTTGTAAGCGAGCTTCAGACGCTGTTTTATCGATTTCCCCTGTTTAACTTAAGGTTATTGACTTGCAATTATGTTGAGCGATCTGAGATGTCACGCACGGAGTCATACCTGCCATTCCCGTCAGTAATAATTTGTACGTTTTTTACCGTTTTCTATCTTTGATTTTGTACTTACAGCTTAAGCGTCGAGTCTTTAAAAAAAATTCGCAGTCTAAGGCAACAAAAAACGCGATTGAAAATTGTCATAACGAGGATGTTTCACTTTCTGGTAACACCGGTATAGAATGAGATCGTGCCTATGACATCAAATGTCTAGCTGTAGGAGCCCTTGATTTGCGTCCACGTCTTGAATCGGAGCTGAATTTCTTGCTTCGCAGAAAGGCATGGGGAATTCTTCAAGAGACGTAGCAGCAGGGGATGAGAAATTTGGTCTACTCTTAGAGCAGCAGAAGCCACTTGAGAGATGGCAGCTTGAGAAGGAGCTCTACGAAGTGAGTGGTCATTCTTTTGCATTTTTTTCATTTGGTGTTTTTTCACGGTACCCTCGTGGCATTATTATCTGGCTAAACCCCTAAAGGACCAAGAAGCCCAAATCGGGCTGTATGTTTTTTCTTACAGTTTTTGAGTGGTCTTATTTGGACTTCCACTTTTTCAAATTTATTTGTTCTTTGACCAACACATTCAATGATCTTCACTAATTCTGATGATATGAAATCCGGTCCCATCTGAATTATACTTTTCATAGTATGGTCAATTGAATTTTTCATTTTAAAACTGTGAATCCTTGGTCCTTTAGTGGTTAAGGTGGAGGATGCTATTAGCGTCAGTTTAAGCATTATTAACCAATATGTAGTATTATGATATTTGGGAGACCAGTATAGAATCTCTGGAGGGATCACTTTGGTTCTAGAAGTTTTGAAATCAAGTTTTATCACTATGTACAAATCTCGTGTGCAATTTTAAAGTGGGAGGTTGTAGATCACTATAAGGTGGTTACCCCATTCCCAACTGAAATAAGAAATACGGATATGAGACATTGATATTATTTAGTATTATTATTTTTTAGAGTTAGGCAAGAAGAAATAGATTCCAACACAAGTTGAAACATAATTTTCGGATGAAGAATGAATTAGTTATAAATTTTCAAAGATGAAGCATGACACATCCCATTCACGTCACATAGGTAGAGTTGGTTCTGTCCAAAGAAGATTTGTATTGTACACACTAAAAATGCTTAAACCAACAACAACAAATCTATAACCACACTTACATATACTAAAATCAACAAGAGAGAACCCATTACCAACTGTAACTCATGCTACAACCAACATCATTGCAGCATTGATTGTGGAAAATGCCCCTAGCTGTTGGTTTAAGGCGCCAGTTGATAATGGGGTGACCACCTTAGACAACCTCAATTCCATTCAACCTAGATGAGTGACCGTAGACATATTGCCAAGTCATGCTTACACCACTTGCTAATAAACCCAACCAAGTGTATGAATAGATGTATGAATAGGAGATGAGATCAGGTTCCTGACAATTCTGTTCTCATGCTAGGCTGGTAAATCCCTAAATTTTGAGTGGCAAGGTCGTCAGTGCTTTCCTACTAAACACTAACGAAGGGAAGAAAAGAAACGCTGTTCACAGTCTGGAAACTCAGAAAGTAACTACACTTGAACTACGATAAACATTGTTCACTCATCCGCTGTGTCAGTGTGGCAAGGGATCGTTACATGTTTCTTTGTTTGACACATTCCTGGCGTTTCGCAGTGTACGAGAGCTCACAAAATGAGTTTGATCCAAGGCGCGTATGAAATGTCAAAGCTGCAGGTGTCCTTCGGTCTGATGAAGCGGCAGGAGTCTGTTGCAAAAGAACAACTAGGTGAGTAGAGGTTCTCTCTATTGGTCATTCACTATCATTTATCTGAAAGTTCATGAATTCGGTAAACGCATTTTTTTCTGTCGCATTATCCCATTCCACCTATACAACGTTCAATATTGTGCTTCTATCATTGTAATTGAAGTTTAATGGATAGACAGCTGTCCTCCTCTTTTGATTATCATTTTTGTGCAAATTTACACTAAACGCACACTTTTCGAAAGTCACGAGCTCTATTATAATTATTTGCTTTTCTTTTAACGCTGATAGAATACTGTAGCAGAATGTGAGGAACCACTGAATCATGGCCCATCGAATTTGAGATTTCTACTAGTTGTACTGGAATTCTGGAATTCTCATTCTCAACCCCAGTTTTGACAATCGTGCAGAGGATGCACTCGTCGTTATAAAGAAACTTCAAAAGGAGGTGGAAAGGCTGAACGGCCAGCTTCGGCACACTGAATCTGAGAACAGAAAACTCAGTACTGTGTTATCTTCCTTACGCTCCGAACTTGACAGAGAAGCTGCGAAGGGCGAAAGTCTTCCTGAAGTAGCCAAGAAAACTACCACCAACAAATGTGTCAAGTCTGTGGATGCGGTGCAGATACTGACCGAGGAGACGGCTCCATTACTTGCCCAACATGAGTTGCAAACGAAACAACTCCAAAAGATAGAGATCAACATGGAAACTGGTGAAGGACTGGTAACAGATCAAAATGTTCTTGAGAAATGGACTGTAGAGAACGAAGCCCTGCACTCGGCGACCATGCAGATAGAGGAATTGAAGCAAAGGTTGGCAGTCAGAGAAGCAGACTTGACCACAAGCAGTGAAGGTTTAGAGAAAGTTACTAAAGAGAAGGAGGAGCTGTTGATGCGGCTCGAGGCAGCCACCAAGGAGCTCCAAGAATGCAAGAAGAGAATAGCAGAGACCGAAATGCATGATGTAGAGCAGGTTAGATACTCAGAGGTGATAGATGGACTGAATTTGGAGAAGATCACATTGGTTGGCCAGCTTGAGCTATTACGAGGGGAGCTCGAGAAGCAAAAGGAGGTCGCTAGAAAAGCTCAAATTGAAGCGAGTAAGGTGAGTGCATCATTTCTGAGCCTAAAACTGTTCCACTTTGGAAGAAGCTTTTTAAGATGAAACTTGGAGCTGGTGCAGGATTGATCAGCCTCAATGTAGTGTCCCAAGCTGTGATACTCTAACCGTCTGCGTTTGTCACCCGTTAAAATCTCATAGTGGACGTTTTGCAGACAATTGAAGCTGAACGAGAATGTGTGAAGGCTTTCAAGCTTGTGGAGGAGAAAGAGGAAGAGATGGAGTATTACATAAAACAGCTTGAGAATTTGCGGGAGAAAAATAGCATGTTGCGTACTCAACTTGACATGGAACAACAGTGCAAAGAGGTAGAGGTGGGTAACAGCATTCCTTCACCTTTGGTTAAGAGATCCTAGAAATCTTCATTCAGAGCAGAAACTCCATCAATGTGCAGTATCTAATAAGCTCGTCTGCAAGAATTCCATTTTCGGTTAACATGACATGTATTCTATCCCTTTTCAGATGGCTGGGATGCCTAAAATGTACGAACAGGCTCTGAACCAACTCAGTCGTAATCTGAATACCTCCATGGAGCTGGTGGCTAGCAACAGTGTCCAGAATCCTCAGAAGATACCTCTTGAACCGACTTCATTACACGTAAGCAGTAACATGAAATAATCTATTCCACTTTGTTCACAACCTAGCATGAGCTCTAGACATCGTAACCATGTCCTCTCTTCAAATATTTGAGTGATGGATTGTTGGTCTGTATATCCTCCTACGTCGAGTGATTCCAGAGCATTTTGTTGCAGGCGCAAGGAGCAATTTCAACAGCACCAAAAACACACAAATTGTCTAATGAAGACTCCAGGCACAAGGTACCTACCGGTATTCCGAAACCTCTACATGGATGGACATATTACCTTGATTTGTATGATTCTGGGGGGTTTTTAATCGACCATCCTTTAAAGAGCATGTTTCCTTATGTTTTGAATCTGAAGTTCTACAATCTATTAATAAGTGACGCTTCTTGTGGGACATAAGACGTAAACATCTGTATACTACGATTTAACTTCCGTTAATTTTCTGAAAATTTTCTGCTGCATTCTGATGCTCGTGAAGTCTAACTCGGGTTTATTCTGGTTAGACCGTGCAAGATGCATCCCGTGAAGGAAAAGGAAGGCCGCTAACTGAGGGTCCAGATAATATACCAAACCCAGAGCCAGATGCAATCGAGGAACCTGCAAAGCCGACAGTGAAAAAGAGCTTACGGTTGAGAAATCGAGCAAACGTGCAACAATCGATGGTGAGCCCCAAGATCACATTGAACTTGAATCACAAAACTTGGCAGTTGGTCAAGTTACACCCATCAGCAATGCTTACTGAGTCTCTTCTATCTGTTGTTTTTAACCCCTGAAGGACCAAGGATTCTGGGTTTTAAAATGACAAGTTTAAACGATCATAGTGTGAAAATTATTATTTGAATGGGACCAAATTTTATATCACTGGAATTAGTGAAGAATATTACATATGTTGAATAAATAAAAAATAAAAAATAAACAAAAACGAATCTATATAAAAGTTACTCAAAATTACTGAAAAAAATAGGAGCCACCTGGTGGCCTTATGGTCCTTTAGGGGTTAACTCATTAGTGATGCTGTAAATGTCGTATTCAAAATTCTACATCGTTACTTCAACATTCTTCAACAGTTAATGTATGTTTCACGATTTCCTTAAGCTCAATCTTCTGTGGAATCAAACAGGACTCTGGCTCCGCTACGACAGGTGCGATCAAAAGAATTGACTTGACGGAGGAAGAGAACGATGAGGATGACGGAGTCATTGAGGACGTTACACAATCAAAGAAAAGAAGCTCGAGACCGGTAAACTCAACCGCTCTACCGATGAATCCATTTGCTCTGTCCTACAATGCCCGAACCTTTGCTGCTTTCTTTTTTCAAGGTCCATTGGGTTAAGATTTAAATCTTTTGCCAGACGCCTGCCACTCCTGCATGTTCACTTGCATGAGTTGCTCGACGGTTCACCCGGCTCCACTAAAGCACTCCAGGAACTCTACAATGGAAATCAAGGACGTGGTTATCGAAATTGTTTACCGAACCACTGGTACTAACATGCATGCGTGTACCAATTAGCAAAACTAACTGTATGATCATGAAGATCACATTCTGTTCGTCTTACCCTCAAACATTCAGCCATTGATTCTAAGTATGCTAAGAGATCATGACAGTCAAAATTTTAGCACTGCACTTTGACTTAAATTGTAAGTTTGTGCACTTGAATCTCATTGGTTACATATCTTCTAAATCAGATTTAGTAGTGGGTTGTTAATGCAATCAAGAAGGGCTAGCTGTGTACCGAACTACTGGTACCAATTAGCCTGGTACTAACGGCATTCAAGATCATACAGTTAGTATTACTAATCTCTTTTTGGTAAGTAATTAGCAAAACTAACTGTATGATCTTGAAGATCACACTGTGTTTGTCTTACCCTCAAACATTCAGCCATGGACGCTAAAAGATCATAACACTCAAAATTTTAGGGTTCAAATTTCAGCATTGCACTTTGACACATCAACTTCAAAACCCTGCATTAGCAGATGAAAGGCATAAGCTTGTTGGTTGACTTGGATTTGGGGCACTTGCTGCAGAAGAGACCTCCAGTACCGATGCCCAGTGAAGCCGAGACAAGCAAGAAGAAAAAACCAAAGAAGTATTTGAACGCCAGAAGGGGCAACGACACAGAAGCCGAGCTTGGTGTAGCTCATCTTCTTGTGAAGAAAAGTGATCGTCTGCCTTTGCGGTCAAACGTTACACCTAGAAGTGGTTCCAGGCTACCAAGATGACATTGTGCTGTTATTGAGCACACTTAGAATGCACCTGATGTGCCAATGTCAGTGACTCAGTGACATTCCTTCACCGGCTAGTGAGAATTCCACTCTAGCAGTTCCTTGTCATGTGCTCGAAATTGTACCATAGGGTTACGTTACTGTAGCTCCCGCTTGTGACGGAGGATTTGAATTGAATCAATTTCCAGGAACGCATCTTGTTCCATCATGTCCATTGCGTACTTTCTTCTATCACTCAATCTGCTTTCTGGCTTGGCACTGTAGTGAGACCTGTCTAACACGATTCTTCTTACTATTCATAGCATGGAGTGACACATCTTGTTACCACAGTGTCAAGTGCATTGTGAACAGGATTTGGGGCTCCTCATAGCACTGCTGCAAGCACTTATTGAAGCACTCTTGTTGGAGTTCTGTGGACCAAATTTGGAAATTAAGTTTAAATGATGTTTCCCAGATTAGAATCAGGAAGTGCTGCAACGGAAATGCTCTGATATATTACTGTAGCATGTGCAGGCATGACGAGGTAGTAAATTAATGTAGGCGAAATGGCGGGTGGCTGTGGTACTGCACTCGTGTTGTATTTCTGGGAACGTTCGATTGGACCGCCAAATCGGACAATGCCAGGTGGAGGTGTGAACAGATTCCGGGTTTTTTAAGTCATTTTATATTAGATATTTTGATTTTCATGCACACCTGGCGTCACTTAACTACTGACGAATTCTTGTTCAGCTTTGCTTTTCACAACGTTTGAAACTAAGCTTACAAATTGTTGCAGTGTGACAAACAGAAGCATCGATCGATTGTAAGCTTAGTGGGATTCATACCGAGTCTTGTTGTAGAGGTTTTAGGAGAGAATTGGATCGACTAAAACTTGCTTATGGCTGAGAGAGGGCACTCCAGCAATGAAAATCTTGTGGCCAAGCAGATGCTTGCAGGCGCCATCGCTGGTGGGATAGCAGATGGCTCCATGTATCCCATGATGACTGTGAAATCCAGACTTATGGTGTGTTCGATAGACCATTCTCTTGCTAATTTCTGGACCATTTCTTGAACATTTCTTGACCAGGAATGAGTAACTGAGTAGCATTGTGGGTGTGGCTTTCAGGTACAAGGAGGTGGGAGCAAGACTGCGGCCTTGTACATTTACAGTGGACCTATGCAAGCCATTCAGAGCATCGTCGCCAAGGAAGGATGGAGGACCTTGTACAAGGGCTACGCTACCGCTACGCTAATATTACCTGCACAGGCCTTGTATATGGGTACATACCAAGCAATCAAAAGGTACCTTCCGGGTATGAAACTTTGGAATGCCCTGCCTATCAAAATGCCCTCCCTGTTGATCTTTCTATGCACATGACCTGGAGCAGGGTTTTTTTTTTACACCATTAATGCAATGGAGGGTGGTCCCTCCAGATTTAGACCGCTGTGATTATGCCATGACACTGCCAGGGGAGAAGAAAAAAAAAACTGGAGAAATTAGGGTTGCAATTGACTGATTGTGAAGGTCGGTTAGTATTCTTACAGTATTTGTACTGCAAGAATATCTGTCAAGGACTTGTGGGTGGCCCTGCAGGTGGACATGACAGTCCCGTGGTCCAGTTTGGAGGTGGAGTGCTGGCCTCCTTGGTGCAGTCAACAGTGACAGTGCCCGTGGAAGTCATGAGACAAAGACAGATGGTTCAAACCGCTGGTGAAGGCTCTTACAAGGTAGGCTCTTGGGTTCCAAGTCCCTGATTAGGGTTGGAAGCTCTGAGAGAGAACTGAAATAAGGAAATTCACTAATTTCATGTGTCTCTGTTCCCTTTGTTCCAGTAGGGGTTGCCAACTTCAGCCGCACAATTCTGTTGTTTGTTCCAAATCCACCCCGTATGATTCTAAGCCCCAGAATCGCAATAGCCATTTCGTAGAGATTTCCCCAAATTACATCCATTCTCTCAGAGCATGAGTCTTGAACTGACACGTCCTAATATTTGTGTCTTACTAGGAATTGTATGCAAATTTAACCCGTAAACGTCGTATGGGGATAGTAGGTACGTGCATGGGGATAGTAGGTACGTGGCCATATAAACGGCATTTGCTACAATGAACGGGGAGAACCGGCAGCTAGTGTAAGATGAGCCGGTTGATTTTCTAAAAAACCGATTGGAATTTAGAAGGAGCAGCTAAAAACCGGGTGAAAAAGCTAAAAAAAAATCTATTTTATATATTAAATAGAGAAAATAACCGGACTCCACCCTTGAAAAACTGGTTCAATCTTGGAATGAAAGGAAAGTAACCGGTAAAGCTCAAAAAACTTCCCGGACTGTGATTTGCTATCAACAAGAAGCTCTAAATTGGAATTACAATAACTCACTAGATCCGCATTGATGTAAATTTCAGCTTTTGTGTTGAACTCAAACCTATAAAAGGTTGGATCCATTCCAAGGCATTTTCAGACGTTTAGGGGTTAAGCACAGGATTTTGTTGTTTGCTTTGAATTCTGAGCTGAAAGTACTCGCCTGAAAGTCTTTGGATTCTGACACCCCTAATGATAGTTAGGCGTCTGCTGGAATCATTGACATGATTGCTATTCTCTGTCATCTGACTAGAGAAGGAATTCAGAATCGTATACTGTACATTGCAAGATTGAGCCGTTAACCAACATCTGTGAGATGTCCTTTCACTCCTTTGATAAATGTCAGGAACGGTAATTTTATTTGCTTTTTTACTTTGTGCAGGGTTCGTTACACACAGCCAAAAGCATCTATCTCCAGGAAGGGATCGGTGCATTTTACAGAGGGTTTTTGTTGAACCAAATGGTTTGGATCCCGTTCAATGCCGTTTATCTGCCACTGTGGGAATTCAGTAAGCGCGGGTGTGCACGGGTCTCAAGAGTTGATTCGGTTGAGAAGCTAGACGTTCGATATGAACTCGGGAGTGCGTTCTTCTGTTCTGCTTTTGCTGCTTGTCTGACAAATCCCATGGTAAGTGCCTTCATGAACCTATTCCCTAAACCCTAAAAAACCGTCAGGACTAGTTTGTACTCCCTCTGTCTGGAAATAATTGTCCTAGTTTTTGGCACTTTTTTATTTTTATTTTGCAATATTTGGCCTATGTTTTATACTTCAAATGTAACCCCCGTCCACTTCAAACGTAACCCATGTCCACTTCAAACAGGGCAGGCATTGACAGTGACACGAAAACTACATACTACTATTAATGATGACCATTTTTCAAGTACTGAAAAGACTTTTCCCAGAAAAAATGTGTTACGTTAAAACATGACAAAGACTAGGACAGTTATTTCTGGACTAAGGAACTTGAGGAGGAACCCAACCCTATTATAATTTTTTTGGACCTTATGTTTATTTTAGTAGATTTGAGTAGGTTTGACTTCCTTTTCTTCAAATTTATTTGTTTTATGACCAACGCATTATTCTTCATTGATTCTAGAGATATAAAAATTAGTCCCATCTCAATTATATTTTTCACAATATGATCAATTGAATTTGTCTTTTTAAAACCATAAATCCTTGGTCCTTTAGGTTTTGAAGCCCTATTTGGATAAAACTTTGAATCTTAGTTTTAGGGTACTATTTGAAGATCCTTATAAATCACAGACTTTATGAAACTAAGTAAGTAGAATTTGTGATAAGGTTGGCATGGCTATTAGGTAATGTTAGCCATCTTGTTTGGGGTTTAATAAAATAAAAAAATAAAAATTGAAGTCTACAGAGGACTTCAAAAATGCTAAAAAAACACACGAGACCCAATTTCGTATTTTAGGGTTTAAGTATTCATCTTCTACTTGCAGCGACGGTACCGTAACTTTCTTATTACATGCAGAAATCATCATCTGAAAGAAATGGCCTAATTTGTGCGCAGGATGTAATTAAGACAAGAATACAAGTGCAGGGAAAAAGTAACGTGAACAGCAGAACGCAGTATTCTGGAGGCTGGGATGCAGCCAAGAGTATATACAAGCTTGAAGGATTGCGCGGCTTCACACAAGGTATGACACCACGCATGCTGTGGGTTGCACCTTCCGCAATGGTCATGTTTACAACGTATGACCAGCTCATGAAACGACTAGCTCACGATGTTTGATGTCAATCTCTGTGGTCATCACATACTATCACAGGTATATAGAAACTTCAATCTTCTTTCGAGGCTGGCGTGAATAAAGTGTCTCTTTGTAATGTCAATGGCCCAGTGCCCACTGGACAAATGGCAATTGGAACACATATTATCACATACTACACTGTTGGGGCCTCGCTAGATACCAAGTGTACTTCAGTGGGAATTTGGACCCTTGAAAATAGGCAAAATTGAAAGTTGATGTTATAGGGAAGTGCACCCACTTGAGAAAAGCTATAGAAGCTTGTGATTTTAAAGGGCTCAAGTAGAATTGTTCAGATAGAAGATAGATAGAAACTCCGGTTCTCTTTTGAGGTTGGCGTGAATAAAGTGTTTGTAATGTCAATGATTTAATGTCCACCGGACAAAGGGCCATTGGAACAAAATTGCTCTCCTCTATCGAGAATACATACTTTAGTAACTAGTAACAAATAGTAACTTTGGATGGGTGATTAGATCTAGGTAGAGTAAACATTAGGATTATTTTAGATGGTGATTGCCAAGTCATTGTGTTTGATATGTACTAGGTGGGATTGGTACTTTACCCAAGAACTTAGTTGTCTCAAAATCATGGGTGTAGAAAATATATCTTTAGATGGATAAAATAAAATCTCTATTTGTTGTTCACAGAATCATGAAACTACAATTGAATGTTGTGACCTTTAAAGTAATTTTGTGCCTTTGAACATGATGTTGCAATTAGTTTTTCAAAATGTGATCACAATTTTTAAAAGTCATTTTACAAAGTTTGGATAGTTGCCACCATTGCTTGCAGTGTAAAATTTGTAATTATTAGAACTATTTGAGTTAACTGAAAAGTCTTCCCAAAGAGGAAAGTTTTAGTAAACTTGTGTTGAATTCCTCTTGAATTCATGTTAAATTATAAATTGACCAAAAACTAGTCTATGATGAGTTGGGAGACAATCTAAAACAAGGTACTGTCATTCTCCATACTTTGCTATGGCTTCCACACCTTTTACCAAAGCTTCAAGCCCATGGTTTACAAGGGCACAATCTATGACACAACACTATTCAACACAAGTATACTTCAATAGAGAGGTTAGAAGTAAGGCCAATTGAGGTAACCAAAAAGAAGTGCATCTAACCTCCTTTTTTGCTCATCACGTTTCCAAAGAAAGATACGAATGTTATTATTTCCTACAGATAGATAGAAACTCTGGTCTCTTTAGGGGCCGGCGTGAATGAAGTGTCCATTCGTAATGCCAATGATCCGATGCCCATCGGACAAGGGGAAATTGGGACAATACTACTCTCCCCTTTCGAGGATGGACACTATAGTGACACACTATGCTACTACCTAGCTAGCCACTAGTGCCTTAAAGATACCGGACATGGTATCTCCCCAAAAGGCTTTGAGGTACCCATACAACAAGGTCCAAGGACCCCACCATAGTTGGGTGGACTTATTTCCTACATATTCATGCAGTTCAATCTAAAATAATCATCACCAATTTTTGTTAATTAAGTATTACATAAAGAAATGAAAAATAAAGAAAAAATCCATTGTAATTGGAGTTTTTTATTTTTGTAAGTGACATTTTACTTATTGATTGACATTGCGAAGAAATGTAAACAAATATTACTTTGAATGGACATATAGAAAATTTGTAAGTTTATTAAATAATTTTTAGGCACTATAAATAATTACGATTTTTTGACTTACTATTTACAAATGTACTTGAATTGAACTTTAGGTTTTGAAATTCAAATGATGTACATTTTAGCCAAGAATCTATAAAAGTTGCTCTTGGGCAAGGGTCACAATTATGTGCACTCATTTTGTTATATGAACTTTGTTTTTGGGTCTCAAGAAGGAAAACCCAGATAGATAGAATCTGATTCTCTTTTGAAGTTGGCGTAAATAAAGTGTTTGTTTGTAGTGACAAAGAGCTAGTGCCCACCAAACAAACGGCCATTGTCGCAAAACTAGTGACAATTCTCCTTTTGGGAATAGACATACTAATGATTAACCACCAAGAATCAACTTCTAACCCCAAAATGCCCACAATTCTCTTCAAATTTGGAGAGTTGCAAAGTTGCATTGTAAAATGTAACCAAGAGGGATATCTAGAATTCGATATAAGAATAAAAGTTTTACATTATGAATTTCAGATTCTATTCAAACGGTTAACCCCTAAACTTAGCTCTTGTTTTCTTGACTATCTCTTGTAGCAAGCTCAAGCTCAATTCCTCATTGGTGTGGGGTGATTTCGACAATCGGCACCGTTGAAATTAAAGAAGACTTAACCCTTAACTCCTAAAGGACCAGGTGGACACATTGTGTTCTCGAAAAATTTCATTACTTTGATAACTTGTTTGGATTTTATAATTTTGACCAATGTTAACTACAGAATTGAAAATGTTTGTTTCAAGAACACAAAAATCCTTCAAGATTTGCAATTACATTGATTGGTTCATCAGGAAAAAACTAAAACGTCAACGTAGGTGAACTTGGGACATAGTAGTTAGGGCGGTTGATGACTTGAAGGGCGTTTTCACACTTGGACGTCACATTCGTAAAAAAAAAGAAGTGTACAATATGTAAAATATTTGCCATTACTGCATCATTAACACTATATAATAATTATGGAAAATATTTAAATATATTTTAAAATGGAATCTTTTCAAAATAATTGGAATCATTTTGACATATTTTATATTATTTTGGAATATTTTGGAATATTCCAAATATATATTTGAATTCTTTAAAACATTTTTGCAATGTAAAAATTAATAACGATCACAAACACCAGCTCAACGAGTCACCAACAAGTCACTTCACCCAAACATAAATCTTTGAGAATCAATCATTGTTGTTGTATTTAGTTTTAGAACACCATTTTTTGTGGGCACCTAGATATGGTACATCTTTGTATGCTCTTAAACTTTTAAATGCTAATTATCGTTTTTAAATTTATGAGAAAGTTTGCAATGAATGACCTGTTGGTTTTGTACAAAATTTTCAAAAATCAACTTATGATCAAACCTTATAATCATGTAATATATACGGTAGATTGTTTTGAAAATTGATAAACAATCTCATGACAAAGTCCTTTTTGAACTTCAACGGTGAAGTTTTCTACATGAATACCAATCAAGAGATACAATTGCCTTTTGGAAAGCATCACGAGAAAGTGGTAAATTTTAGAAATGAGCATGGTCCTTTAGGGGTTAAACGTCAAAGCAAGCCCCATGTGCTTGGTATAAAGGAATAATTGGAGAAAAAAGTTTCATTTCTCAACCAAATCAAGCGAGACTTGTTGTGTTGAAAAGCTACTGAAAAAGCAATCTAGATTCCAAATTTTCGCCTCATTTGATAGATTGTGGAATCATTGGTAAGCAATCAAAGTTATCAAATTGAACAAGTTTTGAGGTTGGGGCAGCTGAAGTTCAGCAGTGCCGCAGTGCTACAGTGCTAGCCAGCAGTGCACTGCAGAGCCGCTTTTGCAAAAAAAAAAAGAAAAAAAAAAAAAAAATTGCAAAAAAATTTAGATACTTTCCGGGCTGCCCCGTCCAGGCCCTCTTGACGTTTAAGGGTTAAGGTAGGAGCACCCAATTCCGACATAGTACCTAATGCCAATAATTTCTACACATGGCTTTCATTTTAGAACGCAAATATAAATATGTCATAGAGCCTTTATTGTTTGTTGACCAAAACGATAAGCCATCTATGGTCTACTTAGATGTGCGTTCTAAAATGAAAGCCATGTGTAGAAATTATCGGCATTGGGTACTATGTCGAAATTGGGTGCTCCTACCTTACATAGCTTTTTTATGAAATTAAGAACAACAAAATCGCACAATTTTTGAGAAAATGCCACCGTTGAGAAGATTGATGGAACTTGTTTGGAGTATTTTGTACACGTGCTGAAATCGGATTGCTCTAAAAGTGCTACAAAAAAATTGAAATTTTTACTGTGAGTAGAAATCATCATTTCAAACATGTGCAAAAAAATTCAAGTAATTTGGAGGTGTGAGGAGGGAGATATGAGGGTCTGAAGTGACGCCCACATACCCTCCGTGCAACTCAAAGAAATCATCAAAAATCGCTCACTTAACCCTTAAACGTCAAGAGGGCCTGAAAGGGGCAGCCCGGAAGGCATCCAAATTTTTTTGGGAATTTTTATTTTTTACTTTTTTGCAAAAACGGCTCTACAGTGCACTACTGGCTAGCACTGTAGTACTACGGCACTGCTGAACTTCAGCTGCCCCAACCTCAAAACTTGTTCAATTTGATAACTTTGAGTGCTTACCAACGATTCCACAATCTCTCAAATGAGGCGAAAATTTGGAATCTAGATTGCTTTTTCAGTAGCTTTCCGACACAACAAGTCTTGCTTGATTTGGTTGAGAAATGAAACTTTTTTTTCTTCATTATTCTCTTTTAAATAAGCCCATGGGGCTTATCTTGACATTTAAGGGTTAATGAATTTCCGATTGAGAAGTATCTATAGATTCAGCTCCCAAAAAGAGCCAGGGTCTCTTTGTTGCTCATCTTACAATTCAAAGTTCAAGAACCCAGATTTCTTCACTTTCTAGTTCCATGGCCGTGTGGAAACCTTACGGTCTTTTAGGGGTTAAATCTATGATTGCGACTACCAATACTTTTGTATGAAATTTGAAACTTAAAATTCAAAATTATTGTGTAATTTTATTACGAATAAGATATTGACAATCTATGGATGAAATTTGTTGTGATGGGTTCAAATGTGATACTTTAAGTGTACACTAAATGGCATATTTACTACAATTCGTTCAAAGGTGAGGAGAAATATTGTCCCTCCAAGTACATAAAAGTTTGCCACTTGCCATTCCCACTTTCATTGAAAGTACCATATTCCTTCCAAGTGATGAGAGTGACATGAGGTGGTATGCCATGTTTATTATAAGGTTGTCATATATAATTGGAACACTACATCCATTTTTTTTAATAAGTACACTATATTACTCCCTAAAATTAAATAGTGCCCAGGCTGAGAAATAGTGTTCAGGGACACTAAATATGCCATTTAGTGTAGCGATTTTTGGAAATTTCTTGGTTGCTTAAATTTATGAGTTAACTGTTAAACGTCAAAGCAAGCCCCACGCGCTTGGTATAAAGGAATAATTGGAGAAAAAAGTTTCATTTCTCAACCAAATCAAGCGAGACTTGTTGTGTTGGAAAGCTACTAAAAAAGCAATCTAGATTCCAAATTTTCGCCTCATTTGAGGGATTGTGGAATCGTTGGTAAGCAATCAAAGTTATCAAATTGAACAAGTTTTGAGGTTGGGGCAGTTGAAGTTCAGCAGTGCCGCAGTGCTACAGTGCTAGCCAGCAGTGCACTGCAAAACCGTTTTTGCCACAAAAAAAAAAAAATCCCCAAAAAAATTTAGATTCCTTTCGGACTGCCCCATTCAGGCCCTCTTGACGTTTAAGGGTTAATTCTTTCAAAAGTACTTTAGAACTAAAATCTTAGAATTTTTTGATGAATCACTGCAACATGAAATGAGGCATAAAATTTTCAGAAATTGTCCTTTCTAATCGGTTTACACATGCATGAGACTAACCTTCTATAAAATCTATAGTAAAAAATCCACAGTGCAAAAAGTACATGACAAATGAGAAAATGGATTTTACTTTCATACATCAATCTAAAATTGGATGTTTGGGCAGTTAGGAGTTAATTTATATTTAGAGCACCCAACACCCGTACACGACCCATAGAATTCAACAAACCATAACAAGCGGGTGCAACACAACCATCCCCACCATTTAACCCTTAATCGTCCACATTGCAACCTGATCAAACCTCACCAACTCCTTACATTTCAAAACACATTATATTTTTTAATATTTTCCTCATATAATTTAATGTTAAACCAATTTACCTTGATTTTTCATAAATTATATCAATAAAAATGAATTTTACAAGAGATTTGCAAGTTTTTTTTGGTAAAAATAAAAGTAATTATAAACATGCTTAAAATAGTATGAAATTTTTAGTCAAAATGTAAATAACAATAATGAACAGTAAAGTATACGTGGCATGCTTCTTGATGTTATATTAAAAAAAATCAATAGAAAAACTTTTTTTTTGCAATGTATGTTGGAATTTTAAGGTTTTGAACTTTGAAGTGCTATAAAAAACGAAATTTTAACAACTTTGAAGAATGATAAATTGAACTAGAAAGTAGAAAATAGCCCCCACACTTTCTTAGTTGGGATTATTTTCATTTGAAAGTAGGAAGTAGGTGAAAATTAGCATTTGACTAAAAAAACCAACCAAACATGGCCCCACGGGGTTCCTTGCACATCGTAGGGTTAATAGGCCCCATCTTCATAGTGCATTTCTAGAGACTTACCTTGAATTTTTTTTATTATTATTAGTATTATAAAAGGAGGTTATTATAGCCCTTCCAACTACGTACTCCGTATCAATGCATGTCAAAACATTCTCAATCAAACTACAACTTCTTCCACATTGCTTCATACATTTGCCTCTACATGTTCTATGAAAATTGAGGACACGGGGAGGACCCCGAAATCAAATGGCAAGAATCCATTTCTACATGGAGAAGTACCAAGGCCGGGACATGAGTAGCATGTTAAAGGTAAGGTGGACTTTGAGGTGTGGGCTTGGCACGCGTAGCCTGCAGATACACTTAAAATATCATCACATGTCCTTCAAAATAGATGATAACAACAATTTTGGATGAAAAGCAAGGAATTAGAACTTGAACTCACCAAAACATTCTCTTTGCCCCCAACAAATAGCCATTTTTACCATGGTTATGCATCCCCAGCAAACACTACTTTTTCTCTTACTATTAGTAGGATAGACAATGAAGATTCCTTTTACTTTTGCACAGTAGGAGATTGCAAGTGATTGGTTGGAAGAGAATAATTATAGTGAGTTGCACAAGTGGGATAATCAAGTGATCCACCTTCTAAATATGTGACCCCACTACACATATTATCTTATTTAGTCAAACTCATACTAACAACAAATATTTGAGAAATAGAAGAAAGTTGGAGTAAATGAGATAATTCATAATAATTGTGGTAATGTAGGTATAGTGTGAGCTTTACTAAAAAAATTATATCCAAATTACTATGAATTTACCATGTCAAATATGAATAAAATACCCTCACATTACTGTTTTATTTTTTGAAAAATAAAATAAAATAATCTACATATTATAATAATAATAATATTTTATTATTATATTCTCATACTAATTTGGATAGTAGATACAAGAATTAGTTCAAGGATTTGTAAAAAAAACTTCGACTAATTGTAGCTCTTATAGTAAATACTCCCTCTGCCCCACAAAAAAGCCTTGTCGTCACTGAAATTCATGGGGAAGCGTTGTTTTCATTGAAATCCATAGTGAAAGCTTAATCTCGTAATTACACAGGGAGTATGTTCATTATGATGCAAATCCATAAATTAAGTGAGTATAGAGGGAATCTTTTGACTACCAAAAAGTGTATCCATGATAAAATCCATGACAATAATCCATTATCACCATGATCAAAATCCATGGATTAAGTTGCCAGCATTGTATGCACTTGTGAAGCACTCACGAAATTTAATTACCATGCGATGAATGCGTACAATTGAAAATCATGGTTTTATTTTGGGACAAAATTTGACGGTCTTTTTGTAGGACCGAGGGAGTAAGATAAACGGGTGAAGCGATGAAGTTTTAATATGATTGGAAATTTCATTCCCGACCGAGCGGAGATGCTCTTGGTCGCTTTCAAAACTTTGTGGTGAGGGTACAAAACGCCAGGAGGAGCGGATTGTTCCTAGATTTGAACAAGCCAGGATGGCATGATTGATGATGAGCAGGTACATTTGCAACACAAGCATGATCCACCATTCCACCTACCTCAGAACGGGACCGTTTGTATGAGGGCCGGCTCACAGGTACATTAGCAAACCTTGGAGGACAATTGATGCCTGTCCTGTCCATAAGGCGAAACTGAACGACAGGTGTCAGTTTCACGCAGCTAGGATTTGGGATATACTGTTGACATCCCATAAGCTCAGGCATTACCATACCGCCCTAGAAAGTAGTACCATAACTAATAAAATAATTTTGTTAGCATGGAAAAGTGATGAGGTTTCACTCATGAGCAGTGATCTCAAAACTGGCTAATATTAGTTGGATTTCTACCCAAAAAAATGAGGCTGCTAAACATACAAAGAAAGAAAATGAAAAAAAAATTGAAATGTAGCGAGAATGCTCATCATGTTATAAATCTGTAGCAAGGGTATCACCATGGTATCACCAAGGTATTACCATGGTATCACCTTAATATATAAAGGGTATTGCCGGATATTATAGAGGTATCGTGAGTAGTACATTCACAAGGTAGCAAAAGTATCTACCATTTATGTGGGAGGTAGCACCCTGTGCTAAATGTCATAAAGTGGTTCTGAGAGCACTGCTCATGAGATATCTTTGTTGTCTCTGTCCTTCCATGGGAGAGACTACGGAAACGCTTCGTTTTTTAGGAGTTACGAGGAATTACGTGCCTGAGAAGCCGTAAAAATAAGTTTGGGGTAAATACTAAGGCAAAGACTTCGCGACTAGCCGCTTGTTGTCTCTGCCTACCAAAGGAGAGACTACAGAAACGCTTCGTTTTCAAGGAGTTACATGGATGAACAGTACAAACAAGGCGTAAAAGTAAATCCAGGGTAAATACCAAGGCAGAGACTACGCGACTAGCCACTTGTTGTCTCTCCTTTTCTTGACTAAGAAAACACTTTATTTTTCAGGAGTTATATGGTTGGATGGTAAAAACAAGCTGTAAAAGTAAATTGGGGGTAAATACTAAGGTAAATTGAACTAATTGATCCCCTTTGAAATATGTTTATCAAGCTCAAATTTAGATCCGAAATGACCTTAAACTGTTTAGGTGATAATTGGAGTTAGGCTCCCCTGAAATGTGCACATAAGCACCAACAAGGGCGACGATTTGATTTTGATTAGATGCACATCGTGAGGTTTAATACTTCCTTGCTTGATAGGAACCCTGTGCATGACAGAGATTGCTCCGAGGCCTCATGTTTACGGTCGGAACGTCGCTCTTAGTTCGAAATGATTAGGAACTTTGGGTCTAGTCCAAATGTTACAAGAAGAAATTTTCAAAATGATCACCCAGAGGAGGAGCACTGAAAATGTGCTCTCTTCGTTCATAGTGTGATTTTTGGAATCTGTTGTTATGCAATGGAAATAAAGAATCTGTTTGTTTCAAAAAAAATTGAAAAAACAATAAAATTAGTAGCACTAAACAAATCACCTTGCTTGTTTGACCTTGAAAATCCACTCACCAAATCTCTTGAAGATCGTATCAACATTGTGAATTTTAGTCCATACATATGTGTCACTACCTTTCTCATGTCAAGTTTCATTTTATTTTGGATAGTTATTTTCAACAAATGTCAAATTCTGTGAATATTCTTCAAGATTTCATAGTATAATAGAGCAATGGGAGCTAACACCCTTTTACAGTGAAATCACAATTTAGAAACTAATTATACATGGCAATTACACGATAGTCTCAAAATTCATGGAATACAAATAGCATTCCTTCATTACTTTAAAAAATGCATTTAAGTGAAGATTCTCTTTTCATTTAGGTTTTGAAAAGGGTGCTCCATTGCATTGCTCTATTATGCTATGTCTCTTTTCAACCATACTAAATAGATTATTATTTTAAAAAATAATTTCCTAAAGAGTTGAACTTCTCTTTTTCAATTTAGTTTTATTTTTTCAATCTTAACAATTGACTACAGTCCTAGCTTCACTATTATCTCCAAACATGCATATATCTCCCTATTGTTTTCCTTCAATGGATTATTTTAAGGGTTAATTCCTAAACATCTCAAGGGCTCTATATTTATACCACCAAATATTTGCTTATATAATTCATCTCGTGTCATGATACATAACGTTCTTCATACCATGCTGGATCACACATAGCATTGTAGAGAACATACTAATAAAATAACTTTCCAACCCTCTTTTCTTGACTCAACTGAAGTTTAAGAAAACTCTTTGCGATTCTTCCAAACCCCTAACAGATGGTTAAGATTTGGACGTGAATAGTGGAGGGCTGAATACCCCTAACAGATGGTTAAGATTTGGACGTGAACAGTGGAGGGCTGAATAATGTTATGTATACAAAAATGCTTCGTAAACTCATATACAACTATAGTGCTTGTACACAAGTACGCTCTCATGATCCAAAATCTAGAAGATGTACAAATCCATTTTTTTCATTTCAATAGGAAAATCAAGTTTTGGTTCATCTAAAATATTTAGATTGAATCTATAGTTAGTTGTTGATTTCTAAAACAATTCAATTTCCAGGATGACTTAGCAAGAATTTTCTATATCTTCAACCTATGTTTGACCAAAAAATTCAAAGAATTTAGTTCAAAAGTGATCATGCAAACTTGAGTTCACAAATTTAAGCAATATCAAATTCTCAAAAAAGTACCATATTAAATGTGTCACATGTAAAATACATTTTGTAATAATTTACTCCAAAATTTTGGAAATCATACAATGATAAAATGTCAATAAATAAAGGTGATCTTTGGGCACTAACGAAGAGTGTTAGAGCGAGGTGCCCAAGGCCCATATTATATTTGACCTTTGACATCATTCATTTGTGCCCAAAGACCACCATTCCTATCGGTGTTTTTAAAATTCAATTAAATGAATATAATCCAAAAATTCAAAATCTACAAATAAAAAATACACATTGACTTCACATTATTTTTTGAAGTCGTGTTTTCTAATGGATTTTTACACATTGAGTGGTGGATAACGTTTTGTAGGAAATAAACACACTGATGTAGTGACAACAACTGCATGTAAGTACACAAAAATACATGACTAGAGAGGGCCTTTAGGACGTTTAACCCTCAAACGCCTTAGAAGCCGTCCTAGGAGCGATTGGGTTTCTAAAATGGTATTTGGAGCTCCATGATGATGTTTTTAGCAAAAATTAAAAAATTATCTCATTTTAAAATTTATGGATCCATCTATTGGAATTGTTTGTTTCTTCAAAAATTCAATATTAAGTGAGATATACACATCCTTTAATCCCTAGATGCCCCTAGTCCTCTCGAAATTTGGAGAATTGCAAAGATGCATTATGAAATGCACGTAGGATGGATATTTTGAACTTGATGTATGAATAAAAGTGGTACATTGTAAATTTTAGATTCTACTCATACAATTAGATCTATGATTGCTATCACCAATATTTTGTATAAATTTTGGAACTCAAAATTCAAAATTCTTTTGTAATTCGATTACGAATAAGACATTCACAATCTATGTATGAAATTTGTTGTGATTGGTTGAAATGTAATACTCTAAGTGTAGTGAATTGTGGAGATTTTTTGGTTGCTTAGTTTCATGAGTCAAAATTTTCAAAAGCACTTTGAACTATGATCTTAGAATTTTTTGTGGATCTTTACAACATGGAATGACGTATGAAAATTTCACAAATCATCCCCTTTCTAGTAGGACGAGACATGCATGAAGCTAACTTCTTATAAAATATATAGCAAACAATTTACACTGCAAAATGCGCAATGGATGAGAAAATGTGGATGAATTCTATACATCGTCCAAAAATGAACTTTTGGGCAATTAAAAGTAGACTTCGCATATCCTAGGTCAACTCAACTTTGACCATGCATAATTTTATGAGGTTGTGTCCAAAAGTGCGTCAAATAAGTATTTATTTTGTTTTTGGTCTTTTAAATTAAAAAATTTAGGTTCATCCCGTCATGCAAATTGAGATAAACCCAAAAAATGGTCTTTGAAGAAATTTTTGATGACGTGCTTTAGAGCAATGAAAAAATTGCTAATATTATTAGTTAAGGTATTAAATTACAAAATTTTCTTCATTTTTGTGTACACTATTGATAATGTGAAAATCAACTCTAAAAAATGAAATGGAAGTTGTGAAAATGATCCTTCAAATGAGAGAAAAAAATCGCTTATTGTTTAAGAGTTAACCCTTCACCCTTGTGACACACCTTCTCTTCTCTATGTCTTGTACAATTTTTCATTCATCCAAATTTCCTTGGTTCTTGTGCTATTTGACTATTTTTTGTATAATATGGATTTACAAAATAAGATATTTTGATTTTATTTTAAATGAAAGTTTTAGTTTTATGTCAAATTTCATTCTTAGTTCAAAAAGTGAGACCTTAACAATTAAACTCCAAAATAAG
Source organism: Pohlia nutans (assembly GCA_022496805.1). Classification (NCBI taxonomy): domain Eukaryota; kingdom Viridiplantae; phylum Streptophyta; class Bryopsida; order Bryales; family Mniaceae; genus Pohlia; species Pohlia nutans. The sequence continues at coordinate 10,697,009 of CM040091.1, read as the reverse complement.
TCAAAGCAAATAATGAAAATTATACCATCTCACTGCATATTATTCCATATTATTTATAATTTTTTAAATAGAAAGTGTTAAATTGGAATTTTAAGTGAATGGCAACATAAAAATTTGCAAAATTAATTTAAAACTATTAATAAAAATGATGAATCCAACTGTACAGATGCGATCTACACATTGATATTTATAACTTTTATTTATATCTCAATTCCATTTTGTGATTCATCAAACATTTTATAACACATTTTTGAAATCAGTGGTGGAATTGGACGTTAAAGGGTTCAACAAATTTCATAGTCCTAGGGGGTTGGGTTTTTTTCAATTTCAAAACACTTCGACCACAAATATTTAACAATGGAGAAGGGTGTTTACGGATGTACTTTTTCAAGCATCATACACAACAATGACACTATGTGTTCTTATTTTTAAAACGTTCTCTATTTGCAGGTGAAAAGTAAAAAATTCTCCAAAATTTATAATTTATAATTTGTTGATAACCCCTAAAGGACCAACCACATTTTTTTTTTTTTTGACAAAGGTTCAAAAAATCTAACATAGTTTGGGTTTTGTTGAAGTTGATGTTTTCATTAGGTGTTGAAGTTGAGTTATGATACATCTTTTTACCGTTGGGATTGGTGAATAGACTTCATTTAAAGATTTTACACCATCATTAAATTTGAAATTTGAGTGTCCAAATTACAATGGGCTTTCCAAGGATGCTCCAATCATGCGTCTCAATAAAAAAAAAGTTTCACTACTTGTAAACATAACTTTTATCTGCGTTAAATATTAATTTTGATCTTAGATTTTTCAAAAGTATTTTTATAAAAAAAAAAAAAAAACTTCTTTACATGATTTTTTTTGTAAATATTTCAAATATCATCCAATCATGTTGAAATTTTTGTCATACCTCCATAATGTTAATGACTATAGAGAAATTCGCAAACTCTCTGGATCAGTGATCCAGAGATGCATCCTATATCCTGTATAATTGAGGCATCCGGATAGTCCATCACACAAGACCAAGTGTTGAGTGCCGGCCTAGGAATAGGAGCCATAAGGCTCTTGGGGTCGACGAGGTCCATGGTTCAAACCTTGACGGCCACTATTGAGGTGTATTAATGGGCGGGCCCCGGCGGTTCACTTGGTGGCACGCCTTGACACGGGAGCAAACTCACTCACCCTACTTTACTTACCGGAAATATAACTCATCCGGTTTTTATTTTTGGAGCCCGACACTCCTACTTTTAATGTCCCATGAGCCAGAATATTTACTGACGCAGTACGGGAAGCTTGAGATTTCAGGACTTTACGAATTTCTCTTATCTATAAAAATTTATAAATCATATAATGTGATAATTCAAGTATGCAAATTGTTGGACTTTGACATTTAGGAGTTGACCCTAAATGAAAGTCAATGACGGACGAGAACACTGTGTCTACACCGTCCACTTTCGGAACAGTTGGACGTTTACGGGTTAAAGGGTTATCTTGACTTCCGGTATTGAAATGGCATTGGTGAGTGACATGGACAGCTGAGTTGGCAACCGGTCCCACCATTGCACATGCTGACCTTGGCAGCCACGCTGTCTACACACGCCCGTCCCCATTTATGACGTGCCATGTGGCACCCAGATTGAATCGGAAAACATGGTGGCACCATGTTCAGTTCCTGTTGGAGTCGGTCCAATTGATCCCGGTATACCCCCACAGAACTCTTTTATATCACCCATTTGATTACCAATGTATTGGAGTTTGGAACTTGGCATGTTTAACCCCTAAACATACCGATCCTTTGAACCCTAGTAGATGCTAGCCTCAAAGATAGTTTTAGCATGGTTGAGATGTACATGAGGTATACATGAGAGGATCATTGCAAGCATAAAATCTACCCAACAAATTTGACATACTTGCAGTTGGAGGCCTCTTTAACATTATCAACAACTCCTCATTACAAGAGAACTGTTATAATTAGTAAAGAATTTAATAGTCTTATAAAGGTGACTTGGATGAAAGTCATCCGAAATTGTATGAGAAAGTTGCAAGGCTTTGAATTTGTTTGTGATCCAGTTTGTGAACGCTAAGACATTTAGGGGTTAAAGTGTCAAATCACACGTGCGCACAATAGTAGATATTAGGGGTCCCAACTCTAAATTTCCCTTCGACGTTAATGCAAACACTACATAAGATTCATTAGCCTTCAAGAAGGATGCCTTTTTGTTTCATTCACCTTTATTTATGGAGTGACCAATGGTTTGTAATTGAATGGGTTATTGAATCAAATAAATAATTATGGAACATTGTTGGATTGTGATTGAGGAGTACTTTTGATTACTATTCACCATGGTTGATTGCTCTTGCTTAATGCCACGTGCCCCTATGGCTACTGATGTGATGTGGGATATTCCACATAATTATGTTGGGAGAAGGCAACACTTACAAAGACTATTGAATGTCATGTAGTCACTCACGGAGTTCTATTTTCTTGAATTTCCATTTTGGACACCCTCGTCGCTTTTTTATAGCAATTTCTTTTGCAAATTTGGAATCTTGAAGGATCCTCCCAGGAATTTTAAACCAATGGAAGAGGGGGACTATTTTTTCAAGGGATGCCCGAACATGAACACAATAAGGGGTAGGTTTTTTTGTCTTACATTAATGTCAAGGGAGGGATTTAGAATCTTTCATATTAGGGGTGTTAGAGTGCAAGTGTTTACTTTAGCTTTTGAATAGTTTTTTCAATTTTTTTTTTTAAATTGAATTTTTTTATTACATTTTTTAGAGAGTGCTAAACTTGCAATACAAAATAATTGGGTAGAACCACGTATTTATATCTTCATTCACATTTTGAATATAAGATGCTTTTCATCCAAATTTGGTGATTTCATCCAATACTTATTAAATGAATGAAGATATTTTGACGATCTACTATTTGGTTTTTTAATCATTTTATAGCCAAATTATTTTTATTGGTGCAATCTAATACCCAATTAAAACAAAAGAGTTGCTTTTGAATTAGTTTCTACATAGTAGATGTTTCTTGATCAAATTCAATTTTGACATTGGAAAAGTTTTCTTATTTAACAAATGGATATAAATATTACCACTTTTAGTTTTACTTTGCTTTTCAAATCTAGAAAGGAAAAAGATAATTATTAAGCAACTATTTCATCACACTAGGTTTCAAAAAGGAAATCATAATCAATTCATATTGTGTTTATTGTTGAATGTTGACAATACGTGTGAGTAGGCATCAAAGGATGGAGCTATATATGCACAAAGTACTGATAAAAAAAAATTGGGTCTCTGCAACTCAATCTTTGAAGACATGAGATTGGATTGGTCTTTTGCAACTAGTTTTTGCAATGAGTTTCGGATGGAAGATGTGGCTCTTGTATTTGTGAAAGACGATTGCAAAATCCCGCATTTTCAATTCACATGTAGAATTGTAGGAGGCAATTTTTTTGGTTAGATTCTTGCAAGTGTGAATGTGATGCCAACATGTAGAAATCAAACCGCAAAGTGTATTTTACAAACTTGCCCTCTACCCACTCCAATTTTATGCAGATACTTATGTGAAGCTTACATTCTACAACTTGATATTGAAGTTGAATTCCATGTTATATTTTGATAGCTTCATATCACCCAAAATCAATCACAAGATGACATGTGGTACTTTTGAACAAAATTAATTCATTTGTGTCAAAACTGCCCGTGACGTAAGGTTTGATTTCAGAATTACAGGTAATAAGATCGTGAGTTCAGAGTGTATTACAGCCTGTAATTCTAATTTTTTTCATTTTTTAATTATTTTAAAACATGTAATTAGAGTCGATTCATACTGGCATGCCTAGGATGTCAGTTGTTCTTATAATACTTTTAAATAAAAAAATCTTTTATTTCATTTTATTTAAAGCAGAATGCTCTTAAATTGACCATTTACGTTGTTGAAAAAGAAAACTGACATTCATGAACGAGATTCATTAATAAAATGTTATTAGAAACTTCTTTTAAACTAGTAATTTATATGGATTTTGAAAGTGGAAAAAAAGGTAATATCTTATTTTAAGTATAAGAAATATCATGAATTGCATTCTAGAATTTCAATTGCATTCATTGATAGAAGTCCTTGATTAACCCCTAACTGCCCAACCATGCATATGTTGCATGATGTACAGATTTCATCCGTAGTTTCTCATCCGTCGTGCACTTTTTGTAGTGTGATTTTTTTACTGAATTTTTTATGGAAAGTTAGCTTCATGTTTGTGTGATCCGATTGAAAAGGAAACAATTCTAAAAAAGTTATGCCTCATTTTGTGTTGCAGTGTTTCACCCAAAATATTGAAGATTTTAGTCTAAAAATGTTCTTGAAAAAATAAACTCATACAATCAAGCATCCAAAAAATCTCCAAAAATCACTACACATAGAGTACTACATTATAACCCATCACAACAAATTTCATCGATAGACTGTCAATATCTTATTCGTAATCAAATTTCAAAATAGTTTTTTATTTAATGTTTCAAAATTTGTAGAAAAAAATTAATGATAGCAATCATAGATCTAACCGTATGGATAGAATCTAAAATTCAAATTGTATAACTTTTATTCATACATCAAGTTCCAAATATTCATGTTAGTTGCATTTTATAATGCATCTTTGCAAAACTGCCCAAACTGGACATAGGTGAGGACGTTTAGGGGTTAACCCTTTAGTACTCAAGTGATCACATTGTGATCTCTGCTATGTCGAAAACGCAAAGAATGAAAAATCTGTGAAGAATTAGATTTTGGATTGTGAAGTTGAGATGATGAGCGGTATAATATATGTCTTCTAAATATTTGAAAATATAGTAAATACTTACAAATACAACACATGTACTATGCGGTATTTCTTGTATTTGGAAGTTTGTGATTTATTTATTTCTGGATTGTGTTCTCTTGTTCATGTTCCATTAGTGTATGTATTTCGATCTTGATCCATGTACCAAGTGAACTTCTTTGATATTTTAACGTATAAATTTTGTACATGGATAAGTAACTCTCATTTATAAATTTCACAATAATTATGTGTGAGTCTGTTCTCAGCTTGAAATATTGCAACAGAGAGGTGTTAACAGAGGTCATTGCTGAGCATCTTTACTTTCATTTTAGAAAATTTTACCCAAATTCTATTTAATTTTGAAGTCACAGCCTCCAAAATCTCATTTTTGAATGTGCATTATATGGTTCAAAGAGATACTCTTGGGCAATATCAATTATAGTGAAAAAACTCAGTGAAAACCAATAAACCATGCTACAATACCCAAAGCGTTAAAAGGTTAACTCATAAGTGTGTGGTTTTAGGTTTCTTGGGTGGCAGTCATTCAGGGCATCTACACGATGTTCATGGGGTGGGATGGTTACGGAGCATCCCACCTTACAAGCACTTGCATACAGTCATTTGTCACAATTCTATCAGAACATGATGTTCTGATGTTCCATAGTGTAGGTTGTCAAATAATGCTAGGCTTAGTTAGAAGATCCATCCATGATTACACTTAAATTTTAAAATAATGTTGGATTTTTAATCACCACAATTTTATTTTTCATTTTATGTTAGTAAATTTGTAAATGTGTACTTGAACATAATATGCAAGATAGTGTGGGTGTCTGGAACAATTTAAATCGTTCCAATTCTCAGGGCGTTTTTACACTAGAGGCGAGAAGCTATGAAGAGAGAAATTTCAGTCAATGGAAGGCCTAAAAACTGAGAAACCAAAGAATGTCTCTTTACACCCGAAATTTTTCAGTCCAAGGGATGAAAGGAGGAGAAAATGACATGGACAACACTCTAGGCTTCTTTTGGCAGCGGTCTCATCAAATTCACCCCCAACCCACCATTTTCTAGAGTGGTGTGAGTTTCCTAACGCACCAAGAATCTGAACATTTTTGAGCTTGTTTTTATCTATTCATTAGGTGAGTTGGCATATTCTTGTAATTAAGCTCAATTGTATGCTTTCAAATTTAGTAAGTGTTGTCTTCACATTTTTACCAACTGATTATACTCCTTGGTGCATGAAAGTACGCAACCCTAAAATTGTTTCTTCTTTCCCCACTCGACCGATCTTCACATTCAACTGATCTTCACACTTGACTGATCTTCATATGGAAGCAAAATTTTGTACAGCCGATCAAAAATAATCTTTTCCATGTGGACGAATATTCATGATTGACCTTTGTTACTTGCCACACCTACCTTTAGAGCAATTTGACAAGGAGCTAGCGAGGGCAATGGTGAGGGTCAAAGGATTTCCAGAGCATTGCCCAGTAAAAAGAGTCCTCTACAACTCCTTTGGCGAGTCTCATATATGGAGCAAGGGCATATATGCTCTAAAAAATTGTATTCCATACCATTCCACATGTGATTACTTGTGAGTGGTTCATCATCTCGTGATGGCCCATTTACTCCCACCAACGCTAGGGTTGGATAACCTATTACCACCACCTCCCCCATTTATGACAGGTACAACTTTCTTGGAGCCACCACAATTGAGACTCAAAACCACCAATTTCACTATTCAAGTAGACCAATGGCATGCCAAGAATTGCGAAGAAATAGCTGGTGGTTTTAGGTTAGCTCATGAGCGGATCTAGGAACAACAAAGTGTGAACTTAGGAAATTGGTATGTGATGTATGGGTAAAAGGTTACTTTCCACTTTGGAATTTTGTATAAAATTGACAAATGCAAATTAGATGTTGCAAATTTTTGCAATCCTCATCAAAACCTATCTCGAATGCAGTCATATTTTTTTGGGAATCTAGCACTGCCAAAAATAGGCCAGATTGCTTAAGTTGGTGGTAATAGGTTATCCAACCTTACTGGAGGTATGCATGCACGAGATAACTTTTAAGGAATATGTGGAGAACAAAAAAATATGAAAAAGACACTGAAAAATTACTTTGTTGCATGAAAAAAAGCAACACAAACATATACAAAGAGCATGGCTCCCGCACCATGATGCAGTTGCACAATGTTTGAATATTAGTTGCAACAGGAAAGAACAAGGCTTTGAAATTTTTGTGTTTCTTGGTTTTAGCTTCCTCCATTTCTAAAACTCAAATGCAGGTGTAGCAAGGTGCCCGTGTGAATGAGCCTTTTGAAGGATGTGAGGATGATGGTCCATTTACAGTAGCTAGGTTGCCGCACTTGTGATGCAACCAATAACTTCCCACGAGCTTGGGAGTGAAGAAAACTAGTTTTTTTTTAATTTTTAATTTTTTTAATTTAAAAAAAAAAAATACAACCTATAGTGATAGAAATGCATGTAAGTTCTTGCAGCAAATGCAATTTAGAGCAGCACTACTATTTGCATCAAATGAAAGCACTTGCGTTTGCCAAATATGAGAGAAGACAAACTTTAACAAGCGTTGCGAATTCTTTATTGTTTGTGGAAGTTACCTCTTGCAATTGTGGAATGCAAATGCAAGTGCAGTGGGATTCTAGTGTGATGGCCCATTCACGGCCATTCACTTCAAACACCTGCTACACTTGCATCTGTGTTTTTGAAATGAAGGAAGGTAAAACCGAGAAACAAAAAAACAAATTCAAAGCCTTGTCTTTTCTTGCTACAACTATTGTTCAAGCACTGTGCAAATGCATTACAATTCCGCAAGTAGAGTCATGCTCCTTTTTGTGTTGCATTCCTTTCTATCATGCGTTAGAGTAATTTCTAATTGTGTATTTTATATTTCTTGATTGTTAACAAATTCCCTCAAAGTTACATGACGCATGCATGGGAATTTGTTGACAACTAAGATATATAAAATACGCAATTAGAAATTACTCTAGCGCATGACAGAAAAGAACGCAATGCAAAAAAAGGAGCATGGCTCTACTTGCGGCATTGTAATGCAGTTGCACAATGCTTGAACTATAAGACAAGACTTTGAATTTTATTGTCTCTGCCCCACCAGGGAAGAGACTACGGAAACACATCATTTTCATGGAGTTACATAGTTGAACGGTATAAACAAGCCATAAAAGAAAATCTAGGGTAAACATTAAGGCAAAGACTAAGCGACTAGCCGCTTGTTTTTTTTCTCGGTATTATCTTCCTCGAGATGCCCCGTCTCTAAATCCCCGGTGGTTTTGAATGCGGGGCACTATTCATCCACCCCCCCTTTTATGAAATTTCCATTTTGGGCACCTTCAGTGTTTTTTTTGGAATTTTATTTTTGCAAAATTGGGGGCCTACGGTCCCAAATTACCCTGGAGAGACCTATTTGGGAATAAAAAACCATTGGAGGAGGGGGTTGTTTTTTAACCCTTTATCGCGCCGGCGTCCAGAATCTGGACGTCGAATGAATTTGAGCAGCTCGATTTCTGTAGATACCGGATGTTTTTCATCCATTTTTTTTTCCATTCTCGTGCTAGTTGAATACCATTTGTACGGTATGGATCTTCCAAATAAGATAATGTGAATTTTTGAAAAATTACAAAAGTGATTAATGTCAAGTTTCAATCTTAGTTCAAAAAGAAAGACCTTTAATATGATTTTCCATAGTAAGTAGAATCAAATAATGGAAACCATACCATCTCGTAGTGCATGTCATTCTAATTTCATTACAATATTTTAAAATATTTTTGTGTTAATTTTGGATTTTTAATTGAATTTCAAGAGAAAACCTTGCAAAATTACTTTAAAAATATTAATAATAAATATGATGAATCCAACCGTACGGATGTTATTTACACATTGACATTTGCAACTTTGTTTTGTACATCAACTCCATTTCCGTTTTTCATCAACCATTTTATAACAAATCTTTGAAAACAATGTTGAATCAAGACGTTAAAGGGTTAAGGTGTGTCTTGAATCAGACAAAAATAGGGGGCACTTTTGTCCCCATTCATTCAAGACCACCAGGGATTTAAAGAAATCCCCTTAACCCCTAACTGCCCAACCATGCATATTTTGCATGATGTACAGATTTCATCCGTAATTTCTCATCCGTCATGCACTTTTTGTGGTGTGATTTTTTTACTGAATTTTTTATGGGAAGTTAGCTTCATGTATGTGTGATCTGATCGAAAAGGAAACAATTTTTGAAAAAATTATGCCTCATTTTGTGTTGCAGTGTTTCACCCAAAATTTTGAAGATTTTGGTCTAAAAGTGTTCTTCCAAAAATAAACTCATAAAATCAAGCATCCAAAAAATCCCCAAAAATCACTACACCTAGAGTACTACATTATAACCCATCACAACAAATTTCATCCACATATTGTCAATATATTATTCGTAATTGAATTTCAAAATAATTTTTTATTTTATGTTTCAAAATTTATAGAAAAAGATTAGTGATAGCAATCATAGATCTAACCGTATAGATAGAATCTAAAATTCAAAATGTATAACTTTTATTCATACATCAAGTTCTAAATATTCATATTAAATGCATTTTACAATGCATCTTTGCAAAACTGCATAAACTGGACATAGGTGAGGACGTTTAGGGGTTAAGATGCAAGTGCAGCTGAAAGGGGCTTGGTGTGAAAGGCCCATGAGGGAGTGCAGCTTCCAAGGTCTCTCTTTTGCAGGGCCAATTGCCCAAGCCTCGGTGGAGATGCTCTGACGAAACAGCAATTGCAGAGAAGGCTACTTACTAATAATAAAGGAATGGATCGTCCTACGTTACAGTAGATCTGGATGCTAGCGGGCGTCACTGAGGGCGAGCTAGGCAGCGCGAGTGAGGCAACGCCTTCCATTCGCTCCGCGACCAGCGCGACCATCGCGTCCGTCGTCCCGTCCTGCGTTGGACCGTCTTTCCCGTCTTTCCCGTCTTGTCTCGCAAGCAAGCAAGCAAGCATTCCTCCCTTCGTCGCCACCCTCACCACGTCCATCAATGTCGACGATCACCCCGGGCGCCCGCCATACCCGCCCGCATGCCTCCCAGGCCCAACCCAACCGAACAAAAGCTTCTCACGAGCCGCTTGCCACCCCGTTTTTCCAGTTAATTAATCGCCAACCGATTCCGGTGCCACTCACAAAATAGCTCCGTTAACGTTGAATCTCTTCCCACAACCGACTGACTGACGGACTAACGATTCAACCGGTCAGTCAGTTCAGTTGGTCCCTCCCAACATTCGACATGGATCAGTTGACATGAAAATGAACAAGCCCGTGAATGATGATAGATGATGATGATTAAACTCATCACGAGGTACTTCTACGCCCGGTACTACTGGCCCCCTGGTGAAGACCTGAAGCAGCTGCTACTGCCCCTCACAGAATCTAGCTCCATGCGAGGGAGGTTGCATCTGAATCAGACCCTCCTCCTCTTCCATCGATACCCACTATGACCACCAATCCTCCAGAAGCCTTCTCGCGCTCTCTCGTGATGCGTTGCGGGAGCGTGTCGTCGTCGTCGTTGTTGTTGTTGTTGAGTTTCCAAGCCGAGCTCGTACAGTCCCGACTTTGGGGTAGGGCGCATCTGGAGCAGGCACCAGGTCCCCATTCGTGTCTGGCCAGCTCTACCCCATACGCATCTTCCACGACTACTTACATCGAACACAGCATTGCTGCTGCAACAACACGATGTTGCTGAGAGCTGGATTGTTGTGAGTAAGCAAGCAAGCGGCGAGAGAGAAAGAGAGAATCGCTGGCGTGGGAGTACTACTTGTTTCCGTCGTTGTTGAAGAGTTTGAAAGGTTTTGGCGACCGGGGTTATGAAACGGGCCGCTCCGTCGCAGCACGCCGCCGCAGCTGGGTTTCGAGGTGGCGCGCATGGCACGGCTGCCTTAGTCGTGATCCTCGTTCTGCTCTCTCTACTCCGCTGCGGTACAACACACAAAACACTTTCCTCTCTTCAGGGTTTGCCATTCCACAGTTTGAATTCGCCGATATATCGATCGCTACTCGTGGGTAGGGTTTAGGCGAATTCAATTCTCGAGCGCTTCATCGGATGTCGGTTTTGAGTTGAGTGTTGCATTGATGTGGGTTTTTTTAGGGGTAGAGTTGAATTGTGATGGGATCATTCATGTGTCTGTCTGTGTGTGTGCAGGTTGCGATGCGCAGTTGCGGTCCTTGCAAAGCGACGACGAGGGCACGGATGACGTAACTTTGACCGCGTCCAATATTTGTTTGAGGAGCATTGTCAACGAGGAGCAAATCGTGTACTACCCGCTGGACGTTTCCAAGTGCTTCGAGGATCCCTCGCTGGGTTTAAGTTACCTCGGAGTCGAAGCTCGCATCTTCCAGCAGTGCGCCGACAATCATACGTGGTCTGTGTCTGTCAATACGCAAGGGCAGAAGGTTAATGACAACGGAGACGCCAACACTTACGTAGATTTCTTAGGTATGAATTCATCTGCAATGTGCCCAGACCTCAAAACTTTCCGATTCCGACTCTTTTTTTGCATCTGTCAAAATCAAACATTCCGAGTCTTTTTGTGCATTTGTCAGAAAAATCAAACTTCTGCTGCAATAGTGAATGTTCTCATTCAAAAAATCAAACTTCTGCTGCAAATAGTGTGAGACCTTGCAGGTTTGTTACCAAACGTGATTAGAGCCTTGGAATGTGTTATATCTAAAATGGGGCTAGCTCTGACACCCCAGCACGGACATGTACTCTTTTGCATTGCAGGTGGGGAAAATTACGGGTTATTGGGGCATTTGGACATTCCTCTAGGTCAAAATGGTTCTCAGCCTTGGATGGTTGGATTTTACAGCAGCTGTGGTCCTGTGCAATATACTATAAAGACTTGGTGCTCAGGTACAACCACAACGAGTTCTGCTGAATGAATTCTGCTACGATGGAGCAATTGGGGTTATTATTATTATTATTATTATTATTATTATTATTATTATTATTATTTCTTACTTTGTGGAACTGGAACTTGGTGCAGTGAGTAAAGGTTGCAATTTGAGCTGCAGTGACCCTGATAGTGGACCTTGTGTAAGCCTTGATAAGTGTCGGTGCACTTTGGAGGCCGACGAAGGTTGTGATATAGGTCAGTCACGGCATCTCCTATTACACTGAAGATTTACACATTAGAGTTAACTGAAAAGAAGCCCATCTAGCCTCCCTTTTGCTCTACTTCTAACCTCTCTTTTGAGCTATACTTGGGATGAATAGTGTCGTGTCATAGATTGTCCCCTTGTGGGCCATGGGCTTGGAGCTTTGGTAGAAGGTATGGGAGTCATTGCGAGGTGTGGAGAATAATGGCAGTGACTTGCTTTAGATTGTCTCCCAACTCATCATTTAGTTTTTGGTCTATTTATATCTCAATATGAGTTCAAGAGGAGTTTGCTAAAACTTTCCTCTTTGAGCTGTCTTTTCGGTTAACTCTATTATCACTTGTTTTTGAAAGCCACTCGATCAACTGTTTTTATTTAAATGAGTAAATTCTGTTGCTGTGTCTCCAGACGTAGAAATTTTGCCAGATGAAGAGGACGTCGTAACAAGATATGCATTTTCTCACATTGGCGACACTGTATCATACGGAACATGGAAGTACTATCGGTTCCAGGTGCGTTAGCGTTTTGTGCGTTATATAGTAGATTGCTTACAAGAGCAAACAAACTTTGATGTTGCGGAATTCTTAACTAATGGCGGCCGCGGTGGTTTCAGGCATTCAACAACGAGAGTCGCACGCTGGTCGAGCTCGACAGAGCGTACGGGGACTTAGCGTTGTTCGTGAAACCCGACAACTACGAAAACGTGAGTAGCCAGGACGATGACAACACGGACGGGCTGCCAATCGAGCAGGACGCAACCAAGTACGCGGATCTGACGAGTTTTCAGAACCGGCTAAGCCATCACTCGCTGTTCGTCAACGGCTCCGGCTGGTTCTACATCGGGGTGTACAACGCGGACACCTGCTTGCAAGAAGACTCTACATTCAACCTCACCATCACCACCGTCATTCCAAGCGACTCGATCAACTTGTGTCCCTTGAATTGCTCGTATCCTCAAGGGCAGTGCACGCAAGACAATGTGTGCAGCTGTGTGCCGGGGTACGGAGGCCAGTACTGCGCAGGATGTAAGTAAAATTCCACACCGGAACAGTCTACAGTAGATTGCAGGAATGTCTCATTTCGGCATTAAATGAGACCGTGACTGGGCCAATTGCATCGACACAAGCCGTGAGAAAGTTCGAGTAGGTTCTTATTTGAGGTAGTGGTTTGGGGTTTTTAGGGTTTGGCTGATTTTGTGTGGATTTGCAGCGCTTTCGCCGGCGGCGCCGCGGCAAACGTACAGTGGTCAATTGCCACCGGGAGGATGGGCTTACATCAACATGACCGCGCAGAAGGCGGCGGCGACGGATGATATCGACGTGAGCGTCTCCTTCAGATCCTCCACTGGCCATCCCATTCTTCTGGCGCAGCAAAACGGCTATTTCCCCACCCTCACAAACTTCCATTTGAAATTCTCCAACTCCACCTTGGGCCCTACGCCCAACGACACGTACCGCATTAGCGGCGCCTCTGTCATCCTCGGCGTCTTCAATGTGGATTACATGCACCGAGGCATCTCGGAGTTTGAGCTTGTCATCATCGGTGAGCACTTTCTGCCTTCACTTTCTCACTCCATGGCTTGTGTCGATGCAATTGGCCTCCCCCTTTCCAAGGTTACAGTTCAAATGAAGGAATGCCGATTTTTTGCTTTAAGAAAACAAGAAAATGGCCATTCTACGCTTTCTTGTGTTTGGGTAACTTACCAGCTGCGAAGTCTCATAATTCATTGTTTGTTCATGTGGCTTCGTTTGTAGAACTATCCCTAACAGACTCTTTGTTCAGGTAGTTTTTTTCTATGTGGCTTAGCTAGTAGAATTCTCTTCAGTCATTGTTCACATCAATCTTAGATCTAAAGTTATTCATTTGTTTGTGCATGTTATGAACCAGAGTTATCATATCTGTTCTTCCATTTTTCTAAATGTGTGTGTGTTTTTGTGTGTTGCATTAGGGACGCCGAAAGAGCTAGCCATATGGGTGATCATCCTGGTGGCAATTGGAAGTTCTGTAATTTTACTCTCAATGCTATTAACCGTCCGGCACATGATACAGAAGAGGGGACAACATCCTACCGGAGAGAGAATGAATATGGATTTTGAGGCCACACCCCAAGACTTGGTATGCCCATACTATTTCTAGTTTTAAATGAATCATTTAGGGAAAGGTTGTTTAATAAACTAACAATTGTTTTGAATGTAGACCGTGAATGTCCAACCTAGTTTAATTTTGTGATGTGTTTTTTTTGTAACAGGAAATGGTGCAAAATCGTCATCAAGATACACTTATGATCAGCACATTGCCATTGTTGGCATTCCAAAAAGGATTGCTTCCCAAGGAGGATGCTGGGTAAGCCCTGTTCCTGACTACCTAAGAAGTATATTTTAATCATGAGATGTTGAACACCCACAGTATCCGGAACATGAAAATGCTTAATTTATTCATATAATATTCAAATATTAAATGCGTTGGAATATCCTTTCAATTGCTTACAAGATTAAGTCAACCTTTATAAAAAGGAACCATCCTCTCAGTTGCTTTTACCTCATAAAAAGAGCTTTGAACAGCCCTTGTATAAATGGCTCATTGGTAGGTTCTAACTTGATTAGTCCCTTTTCTAGAAAGCAAATCTGATGTACAGGCATCATTCCTCACTATTTTTATAGCAGCACTTTCAAAAAGGGAAGCTTAAGTTTATGTTACAAGCTCAAGAACCCAAAACTCTTAATATCACATGTGGAAGCTGTCCAATCTACATTTCGGCACATGTACCAGGATGTGATATTAGAGTGATCAAAACTCTTTTCACATGTGGAAGATGTCCAATTCCACGTACATCTGGGGACATGTACCAGAATGTGATATTAGAGAGGAAAAACTGTTCTCACATGTGGGAGATGTCCAGTTCCATGTGTTCATTCAAGGACATATACCTAAATGTGATATTAGAGAGGCAAAACTGGTATCACATGTGGAAGATGTTAAATCACATGTGTACAACTGGGGGACATGTATCAAGATGTGATATTAGAGAGGCAAAACTGTTGTCACATGTGGGAGATGTCCAGTTCCATGTGTTCATTCAAGGACATATACCAGAATGTGATATTAGAGAGGCAAAACTGGTATCACATGTGGAAGATGTTAACCGTTCAAGGACAATTATATTTTGGGAGAATCTTGCTCATAACTTCTACTCCATTGTAACAAATGGGGTTTTTAAGATGCCAAATGGAGCACCTTTGAAAGATACTTTAGAATAGAGACAATGTAAATTAAAAATAGAATCATGCTTAAAATGGAATTTAAAAGAGATTTTGGGTGTGGTATCAGGAAAGCATATGTCGTTTATGTGTAGGACATGTATCAAGATGTGATATTAGAGAGGTGGATATTGATGTTGGGTTTTTTTTGGTACAGGTGCTCGATTTGCTTAAACAGCTACAACATCGGCGAGATAGTGTGCAGGTTGCCGGGCTGTAAGCATGTGTTCCATGTACGGTGTCTGGAGGAATGGTTTCGGAAAGATGGCAGCTGTCCGTTGTGCCGGGTGCCATTGCAAGACCAGGGTATAGAAACCTCGCCTGATCCTCCTGTGCATCCATCTAGCAGCTTATTACCAGCTCCCTCCAGTAGTAGTAGCTAGTATAAACCCCCCTTTTTTTTCTTTTTTTCTTTTTTTCCTCATCCTTAGTTTAGGTAGGTTTTAGCAGCTCCTCCACATTTGGAGGAATTCTGATTCTCCTCTTTTAGGAGAGTCACTGCCACCAAGGCAGCTTGTAATTGTATTACCAAAATTCAGTCAAAATCCCCGTTTTTTTTTTTTCCTCCCTGTTACATAGTTAGATTGTGAGTCCTTGTATGCTTGTAATCTCCAACTGAAGTAGTGGTTGAGTATGGCGTTGAAAAGTCAACAACTGGTCATGTATGATATCCTACTCGATACTACTGCGGCTCGTTGTTTATCTAATATATATATCCGTGAGATATGTGCATGATCAACATGTGTAGGGAAAAGGACATACAACCCTTTTTGAAACGTTTTCCAAGAAATTAGTCAACCTCTGTTTTTTTTTAAAAAAAAATTCACAACACAATTGGAAGAAAATTCCATTGCATAAAATCATTCTACATCATTCTCATTGGTGCCTATCCTATTTGTGCCACATTTTTTAAGTCCCTTATTTTTGCCACTATTCACTAGTAGTGTACATATGTGACACTAATACGTAGTGACCACAATGTGGTACAAATAATCACTGATGTCACAGATAGGGTAGTTTAATTTAACCTTTTAAATCCCACGCAACCCCATTGTGGTCATTGAGGTATGTTTTTGCAAACCACTGCAAGATTTACTCCAAACCAAGCATCAATGTTTGAAATTTAAATGTGGGGATTCATCTCACGCACACTTCAAAAATAAAATTTTGAATTGGAGTTGTGAAGCTATCAAAACATGTGTCTACAAAACACCAAAATATTGCGAATTCCTCAAAATACACGTACATAGAAATACAACACTTGGACTATGTGGCATTTCTTTTGTTTGGAAGTTCTTTATTTTTTGAATTGTGTTCTCTTTTAATGTTCCATTACTGTATGTATTCTGATCTTGATCAATGTACCAGCTCCTTTCAAATTTATACGTATAAATTTTGTCCCTAAACCGTATATGGATAGATCATTCTCACTTATAAAATTCACAATAATTATGTGTGAGTTTGTTCTTGGCATGAAAGATTGCAATGGAGAGGTGTTGACATTGGTCATTGTTGAACCTTTTCACTTTCGTTTTTGAAACTTTAATCCAAATTATGTTCAACTTTGAAGTCACACACCTTCCAAAATCTCATTTTGGAGTATACTGGTATATATTTAGAATTTAATGATATACTAGACTAGGAACTTAGGCACAAAAACAAAAAAGGATTCCAACTCACCAATGAATGTGTCACCATATGTAAAGAATCAAAGTTACATTTGATAGATGTTTTAAAATTGCCACTTAACCCCTAAGCTCCCAAGAGGCCATGTTTTGGTCGTTGCCCGTTTTAACGGACTACCCAGAACAAAATTTATTTTTTGAAAAAATAAAAAATAAATTTAAAATACTACATCAAGCCTACTTTTCAACACAATTTGAATTATGTCAATCCAAGTTAAATTTTACCAAGAATTTTTTTTCAAAGTGTATCACCTGAACATTGTCATAGTGTTATAAGATTTTCTATTTGGAGAAAGTAATGATGTTCCCTCCATTTCTTTGGCTTTTTGAAGTTAACAATATATAAACCAATTTTAACTAATCATGCTAAATTTTAAACTCTAAAAGTGAAGTTATAATTTATACAAATTTTCAAAGGCAATTGCTTTTAAATTCATTCAAAAAATATCTGAAGTTTTTTAGGAAGCTTTTAGGATAATTTGTATTGATTTGTATATTATTGAACCAAAATTCATCAAACATATGGAAGGCTCATGTTATAAGACATCTATGTTTTATTCAATATGTTTTGTCCCATACCCTGGGGCTTTTATGGGTTAATCAATATGTAATTATTGTGCAAGATTTTGTGACAATGGTTTCAGATCACTTGTAACTTTGGGCGTCCCTATCTATCTTTCAAGGGGAGAGCAATTCTATGTGTGCGTAGGCTCCACACTTGTCCCCTAATTTGCGATTGTGTAGGCCCCTACTACCAATGGAAAAGTCATGTACAACAAAGTACACACAAAGTACATACGCCAAAGTAATGTAATATATACACCAAAGTGATGTAATATATACACCAAAGTACACAAAGAAAAGTTCATCTCTTTGTGGAATCTGTGGCCCAGTAATCACAGTAAACAACATAGACCTTGGAAATGCAGAAAATTGAACACAGTTGTAAGGGGGCACAGGGTGAATCAGTTTACTACAAATGCAAATTAATGGGCAGTGAATTGACAAGCCAGTGGGTGACCTCTAGTGTTTGTAATGTGGTTCAACTACATACCTCAAGAGCAGAATAATGTTGGGAGATTACAGTCAATGACCGAGTCTTCAATATGGAAATGTTGGTGGGTGAAGACTGTCAGGGCTTTCCACAACAAAAGCTCTAAATTTTCTACAAAGAAACCGGTACATAGCCCAGGAGAATCACGCATTAAATGCATTCGGTACCATTTTTTGCCGTTACGGCTAAAAATGTCAGCTTTACGTCTCCCGTGTGGCCCAAAAAAATTCAGTACCTGCTACACGCACACCAAGGTTGTCACATTTTAAGGCCAATGATCTCTCCTCAACAGCAGACAGCAATTGTCTCTAATATGGAGATGTTGGCGGGTGAGGGCAAAAGCTCTCAAATTTCTACAAAGGAAATCGGTACATGGTCCAAATAAATGCATTCGGCACCATGCATGCGTTATGGCAAAGATGTGAGCTTTACGTCTACTTGTGGCCCCCGAGTTTCTCGATTCTCTTCAGTACCTGCAACACGCACTCCAAGGTTGTCACATTTACAGCAAACCATTTCTCTTCAGCAGCATGATCAGTTTGCAGGGCCAGGAACAAGTCTTCAATACTTGCAACTTTCTCCTTTGAGTACACTCAGAACTCTTTTATATCACCAGCGTTCAGAACTTGGCATGTAGAAATCGCATGTGTACAGAATGGCAATACTGGAACGCGGTACTGGAGTGTGATAATAACAAGTTCATAACAAATGTAAGGGTCCTTTCTGAAGCAAGAATTTAGGGCCCTCCATTGCAAGCCTCTTGACCGACAATGGGTCGGGTCGGGTACAACAAAGGATATCTGAAATTGAAACGTCTCCAAGATTTACAACAAGGATATCAGAAATCTTGGAGAGGTTTAGATTTCAGATATGCTTTGCGGTACCTTACCCGTCCCTGCTCTCAACCAATAAATCATTGCTAAATCTTGAATCACATGTGTACAGAATGGCAATACTGGAAAGTGATATTGGAGTGTGATAATAACAAGCTCAGAGTGTATCATAACATTGTTAAACAAATATAAGGGTCCCTTGTGAAGCAAGAATATAGGGCAAGCCTCTTGACCAACGATGGGTCGGGTACAATTAAGGATATCTGGAATTTAAACGTCTCCAAGGTTTAGAATATCAGAGAGGTCTAGATTTCAGAGATGCTCTGCTCTCAACCAATAAATCATTGCTAAATCTTGAATCACATGTGCACAGAATGGCAATACTGGAAAGTATGGAGTGTGATAATAACAAGCTCAGAGTGTATCATAACATTCTTGAACAAAATATGAGGGTCCCTTGTGAAGCAAGAATATAGGGCAAGCCTCTTGACCAACGATGGGTCGGGTACAATAATGGATATCTGAAATTAAAGGTCTCCAAGGTTTACAACAAGGATATCAGAAATCTTGGAGAGGTCTAGATTTCAGATATGCTTTGTTGTACATGACCCATCCCTGCTCTCAACCAATCAATCATTGCTAAATCTAGAATTCAAGTATATAGGGAAAACATATCCCTCTGTACGAACCAGTGATGGGTCAGGTATTGCCAAAGGTCGATGAAAACTATGAGTGGTTTGAATTCAAGATACCCTTGCTATTACCCAGCCCATCCCTGGTACGAACTCTTTCTCAAAATCAATTGGGTTACACACAACGTTTTTTTTCTGGCTATTTTTCGCCAGATTTCTCTACAAAATATGGCATTTCTCTTTTGTTAAGGAAAAAAATGAGATAATTTTGAATTTTTTTTGGCCAGATTTACTCTACATTTTCCAGATTTTGTGAAGAAAACTGCCAAAATGTGAAGAAATTCTATCAAAATATGATTGTAAGCTTAAGATTTCGCTGAATATTCTTTCCCAATTTTTTTTACGGCACCAATTAGGCTTCAAGAAAAAAACAACAAAAACACTGGTTACACGTGGAGTGGAGACATCTAGACAAGTATGTGACAATGAGGATTTAATATAATTAGGCTTTACACGGCATTATCTATGCAAATCACATGATTGAGTGTAAATACCTCAAAGGCAACCAACGCTGGGGGAATGACTGAAGCATCTGATAGTCCTAACTTTGCCGACATATCTGAAAACAACAAGGCAGAGAACAAACCATTAGTCTTGCCATGTGGACATGGCCAATTCTCAGATTGTTGAAGAGATATTGGGCACCATGCTTACCTCGAATTGGAACTCTTATTCTTGCCATCCGATAGGCATCTTCCCTTTCGTTGTACAACACGTCCAGCAACTTTTGTGCCTGCCATCAAAGCTCGTTTACGCCATCAATAGTTGCAAGATAATGGGTCAGACATCCATGACCGTCATTTGCAATTCCTTCATTGTCATTTTTCGTTGAAAGGGAAGGCCAGTGTTGTCAAGCAAGTAAACCACCCTATTTGTGCCACAATTTGGAAGTCATGCCACTATGTACTAGTAGTGTACATGTCAAAGTTTTAAATGTAAGACGCTGATCACAAAGTGGCACAAATAGTCACATGACGCAAACGTTGATGCATGCTTCACAATGTTGTCAAGCAGGAGCAATAAGGTTAACCACCCTATTTTGTGCCACAATTCGAAAGTCACCCAAAGTGGCACAAGTAGTCACATTGCACAAATAGAGTGGTTTACCTTATACACAAAGTTGTTGAATAAAAAGCATCAGATGGAAATTTTTTAGAATGCTTCAGAATACACGCACCTTGATTTCAGTACATCTGGGTGGGAAGAGTGGCCGTGACTGAGTGCCTGCAGCTACAATCCGCTTCGCTAAAATATCTGATGGTACGTCAATATACACAACAATTCCATGCTTGGCGATAATCCTGCATTGAGCCCTCCCAAAACCATTCTGTCAAAAAACAGGCGGCTAATCACAAAGCCTCTACCCCAAATAGTAATGTATAATCTTAATAATCCTAACCGCATAATCCTCTGTTCAATCCTCATTAATCCCTAAAGGACCAAGGATTCATGGTTTTAAAATGACAAATTCAATTGATCATATTGTGAAAAATATAATCCAGACGTGACCAAATTTTATATCACCGGAATCAGTGAAGAACATTGCATATGTTGGGTAAAAAATAAAATAAAAATTTGAACAAAAAGGAGTACCTTCCAAAAGATTGCTAAAACAAGCATGAGGCCCAATTTGGGGCTTCTCAGTCCTTTAGGGGTAATGGAAAAACTCAAAAACTCTATTTGACATTCTAATAATACCACTATTCCAATAACCGTTGAACATAAGAAGTTCATTCTTTAGAATGACGGGCCCCACTATATTGGGTACTATAATTTTCTATATTTTCAAACCATTGCTTAGTCTCTCCCCTTGGAGTAGAGACAACAAATTCCAGCAACCATAGCACATGTTCAGATAAGGAGGGAAATAACTGAAGTCAACGTCTCATTTTACCAATTTTCTGGCTTCACCAGAGCACCACCCCCCAAGGCAACAACTACTGGGCGCCTCAGCTTGGCAATTCCATTACAAAGCCAATGGAGTGCCTGGCTCTGCATACACGTCGACGCTGTCTCAGATTTCCATATGCGCAATTTGATTGTATACAGCAGGTCTAATACGACGAGCATTGGTGACATTGAAAGAGTATCCCTGGCCACTTTATAGATTGCACATATCGAAGCAAAACAAGCTTCAGATAACAAGAAATCCTACATCTTGATCGGTGCAAAAATCGTTTTTTAATTGATTTTGTGTGTTATCAACTTTACATTAGTGCAAGTAATACAAATGAGTATGAAGAGTGATGTTTATACATGGCTAAGATATTTGAGATAACAAGGTTTCAAGCTACATTAGACACTTGAATCATAAGAATCATAAATGTAATGGATATTTTATCTTGCACATGATAATGCTTCAAATTGAAGCTTATTATTTCAACCTTTTTGCTTCAACCTAAAGTGGTTGTGATGTTACATGGAATCCAGTGTTTTCAAAAGTTGAGAATTAGGAAGAATTGGACGAGGTTGAAAGTTTAGGATGAAAAATCAGCACACCTCAGCGTCTCTGAAACCCTCCTCTCCCATTTCTGCGAAGATGTCTGCCACTGAATCATAACCTGTTACCTTCTCCACCAGCTTGTCGCTGCTCTTCAGTGACAACAAATGCCAGAGGTTCTCAGCAAAGAAATTCAGTTCCACTTTAAAACAAACTGTCAGCATTCTAGTTCTAGAATTGTACACAAACACGACCAGGAAATCACACTAATTGAGTTCTCCAGCATCTTAAATTGTGTCATACTCCCTCTGTCCGGAAATATTTGTCCTAGTTTTTTGCATTTTTTTCCTATGTTTTATACTTCAAACGTGAGCACTGCTCACTTCAAACGGGGCAGACAATGAGAGTGACACAAAAACTACAAACTACTATTAAAGATGGACCGTTTTTCGAGTACTGAGACAGCTTTTTTCGGAAAAAACAAAGCGTTAAGTTGTAAAATGCCAAAAACTAAGGCAATTATTTCTGAACAGAGGGAGTAAAGCCTCTGCAACACTCATACTAACAGGGTTATTGATAAAATCAACCTATGAATCATGAGGAAGATTCTCTTGATATTAGAGTTATACTTTTTAACTCCAAAATTCTCAACAAAATTATGATCACTCTGTTGCTCTGTAGAAATTCTTGAAACAATCTAATTTTATGCAAAGCTCTGTTCTATGATGTCAAACAATAGACAAGAGGACACATTCATACCTATCAACGAACCCGTAGTGAAGGTTTTGGGCCAAGATTTCTCCAATGGTGCTTTTCCCGGAGCCCATCATCCCTGTAGCAGAACCGGGTCAGAAGTAGGGTTTAAGAGTTAGGGTTTATGCCAATCAACAGCAACGAAATGATAGACGTTCAGGTTTACCAGTCAGGAATATGCACTGTCCATCAAGATTCTTCAGAGCTCCTTGAACTACCTTCCGCAAATGTCGCTTATATTGCACATAATACTCATCATCATCATCATCATCGGTAGGGAAGTAGGTTGATGTCAAAGATGAAGCAGCTACTCTCCAAACCTGAAAACGAGTAAGCCAGTTCAGAGTTTAACCCCTAAAGGACCAAGGATTCATGGTTTTAAAGTAGCAAATTCACTCGGTAAAATGATTCAGATACAACCAAATTTTATACCACCAGAATCAGTGAAGAATGTTGTATGTGCTGGTCAAAAAAGAAACAAAATTGAACAAAAGAAACTCTACATAAAACCTTCTCAAAAATATTTAAAAAAACATGAGTCCCAATTCAAAATTCTTGGTCCTTTAGTATAAAACGCCCAATATGGTCATCTGCATCATTGAACTTTGCAACAGTGGCACTTTCTCATTTTATCTTGGTATTACATCATTTTAAACCTATTGTTCTACACTACAAGATCAACAATATCAATTGTGTCAAATTGAAGTCATTTTCACACAAACATATGCTTTCCAGCAGGGGGTCCAATTTTTCTACACTACAAAAAATACACTCAGGGGTTAAGTGGAAAAAAAACGAAAAACAAAAAAACAAATCACTCACTCAATAGAGTTATTCTTTAAGTAAGTAGGTCTAACCTCTGGATTCATACTTACTATGAATTAAAGAATAACTCTATCTTCACTTCAATGAAATACTATGGAAGCAAGGGGTGTTATTATGTATCAACCCTTAAGCATCCAAAACGCCCAATATGGCCATCTGCATCATTGAACTTTGCAACGGTGGCATTTTCTCATTTTACCTCGGTTTTCTGATTGCAATACATCATTTAAAAGCTCTTGTTCTGTACTACGAGATCAACAGTGTCGATCGTGTCAAATTGAAGTTATTTTCACACAAACAGGGGGTCCAATTTTCGTACACTACAGAAAATACGCTTAGGGGGGTTAATGGAGTTTGAATTCTGTGGAAAAACCCTAAGCAAGTTACCAACCTGGTTGATTGTTGTGGCGAGGTGATGATGCGACAATGTGGGCGTTGAAATGATCAGGGGAGGCTGGCACGTCAGTCTGCGGCAGTCTGCGGCCCGAGGTGGGTGATATCCCAGCGGCAGGGTAAGAGAATGGGGGCGAGCTATGGTGAAGGACGCCATGGTGCGTGCAAGGCATTCCTGGAGCAGATTCAAGAGGCTTCGAGGAGAGGGAGAAGGCGGGGACGGAGGTTTGCATGTACAGATTTCATCCATGTTTTTCATCCGTCATGCACTTTTTGCAAGGAATGAAATACAACGAAATTTTATGGCAAGATAGCCATAACATTCAGTAGCCTTCAAAGAGACTGCCTTTTAAGTTTCATCCACCTTTATATATAGAGTGACCAGTGATTTCTAATTGAAAGTACTATTGAATCAAATAAACAATGACGAAACACTATTGAGTGAGAATCAATCAAATAAACAATGAAAAAACATTGTTGAATTGTGCTTTCGATTACTGTGCACCATGGTTGCTTGCTCTTGCTTAATGCCACGTGCCCCCATAGCTACTAATGGCATGTGGAATATCCCACATCATTTCGTTGGAAGGATGAAATGATGTGGGATATTCCACATCATTCCATGCAAGGGAGGGCAGCAGGCTCAAAGACTATTGAATGTTATGATAGCTTTATGCATGTGTGATCCGATTAGAAAAGGGATGATTTGTGAATTCATTTCATGTTGTAGTGATCTCAAGGGAGTACACTATTCAAGAATCACGTGCATGCATCTCCCTTATTAACCCCTAAAAGAGGTTGCCCTATTCGTACAATCAGAATAGAGAGAGGACAAAAATATATATTGCGCAACTATTGTCCACCAGTATATATCGTATGATGCCAAAAAAAAATTTAAACATACAAGACTTACAGGGGAGTGTGTTGTGAAATTCCCATAAATTTCCAGAGGCGACAATGCTTGAAAGAATTTCTTGTGTAAATGAAGGAAGACAGTAGTTGTAGACCACATTGTGGTTCCTGCCTGCATTAGGGGTAAAAACACCCATGTATACATATTTTTTGGCTAAAATCAAGCAATATATGTACATATTTCACAACCTCAAAATGCATTTCCATATGTACACATGAGTTAAAAATGAGGCAATTAATTCCAAGCCCTATGTATATATACTTTCCACTCGATTGCAATATGTCTCCCATATGTACATTTTTTACGTACTTGTTCTAAATAATACCCTTTGTTATGCACACATGTGTATATTTACAATACATGAAGAGTGCACTACATAGGGGAGTGGTTCACCAAAAAGTTCAAAGATTTTAGTCTAAATGTGCTCTTGAAAAAATAAACTCATAAAATTAAGCACTCAAAAAATCTCCAATCTAAAATAGGTCCTATCTAAACTTCCTTTTATTCAAATTCCTTCCTCTTTTCATCAACAAATGCAATGGTCTTTATCGATTCCAGTGATATAAAATCTCGTACTATCTGAATTATTGATTTTTTGCAATACAATCAATTGAATTTGTCATTTTAAAATCATGAATCCTTGGTTCTTTAAGCACTAATCCCTGAATACCTACATATTTTTCTTAGAGCCAAAGCCCAAAAAAGTTAAAAATTCCCTCATTTTATTGGTATTTCCCAAAACTAGACATTCTTATTAAAAGACATCTATACAACTAAATTTGAAATTAAAATGCCTAGATATTTTTCAAATGAATTTACAAGATTTTTTTTTAATATTCACTAAAATTACAATTTTAATACTTTCATCTTGTAATTCATTACAATTGGTTCAATTCATTATGCTTCAATAGTAGTGAAGTTGTTCACATCAATTTTATTATATTTTGATAGAGGTGTCGTGAGATCTCTTTCTAAAGCAATCAAAAAAAAAATTATAGGGTGAAATACTACACATTAGAACAAAGAAGAGTATTTTTGTATTTTCACACAATTAAAAAAATCTCTTTTTCAGGATCAAATTTAAATATGTTTTGACACTATTACTTATTCCAATTGTATGGATGTCATGAAAAAATATTCATCTACGACTTTCATTTGCATGTCAGCATTAAAGAATGGATTTAGTGGGTAATGGAAAATTCAAAACTTTGGAATGTTTTTTTCAAGATGGAAGCTCCCACAGAATACAAGGACCTAGTAAATTCAATTTTGATTTTTTTCCTAATCTAATTTCACTTCCATGAAGGTAACTACTTGAAAACTTTATGTATGAGAAAACACATTGTAAAAATGTCACCACGGTTGAGAAAATGACGAGTGATTTTGTACATTGTTCAAAAAATGAACGCTTGGGCAGTTAGTGGTTAACCCCTAAACGTCCTCACCCTTCTCAGATTTGGCAGTTTTTCAAAAATGCATTATAAAATGCAACTAAGAGGGGTATTTTCAATTTGATGAATGAATAAAAGTTGTACATTATGCATTTTAGATTCTATCCATACGGTTAGATTTGCGATTGCTATCACCAATATTTGTGTATAAACTTTAAAACTTAAAATTTAGAGCTCTTTTGTAATATGATTACAAATAAGATATTGACAATTTAACGTTGAGTTTTTTTGAGATGGTTGAAAAGTGATACTTTAAGTGTAGTGATCTTTGGAGATTTTTTGGTAGCTTATTTCTAGTACTTGACTTTTTCAAGAGCACTTTTAGACTAAAATCTTTCAAATTTGGGGTGGAACACTACAACATGAAATGAGGCATACAAACTTCACAAATAATCCCCTTTCTAATCGGATCACACATGCACGAAGCTAACTTCCCATAAAAGTTTTATTAAAAAATTCACACTGCAAAAAGTGCATGATCGATGAGAAATCCAAGTTCAAATTCGTACATCATCCAAAATATGGATGGTTGGGCGGTTAGGGGTTATAGGACAACGAGTTTTTCTCATTTATGATGGTCATTTTCACAACTTTTCTTTCACTTATTTGAGAAATGTATTTTTGTACATTATAGTGTACACCATAAGAAAGCAAAATATGTAATTTATTACCTTGATAAACAAAAAATTCATTGCTCCAAGGTAGGTCATCAAAAAGTGCTCGTGAGACCATTTTTTTATTATTTTTCTTCAATTTGGATGACGGGATGAACCTAAACTAAGAATTTTAAACCACCAAAACAAAAAAAAATCAATTGAAAAACTTTGGAAAAATAACGTGATTGAGCAAGACCTCATGGAATTATGCATGGACAAAGTTTAATTGACTTTTGCATATGCAATTTTTTGATGTGTAAGGTAAACATACCTCAAATCACCACGACACCTAAAACCACCAACCTCTACACCCCTCTTTCATTTGAGGAAGGAAATGTAGGCTTTCATTACATGACTTATGCATCAATTGCTCAAAAGTCAAGTCATGTACCGACAACTTACATTTCCTCCCTAAAATGAAAAAAGGGTGTAGAAATTGGTGGTTTTAGGTGTTGTGATGGTTTAAGGTACGTCTACCTTATATCTCACATAAGCCTTAATCCCTAAAGGACCACGAGGCCACCACGTGGCTTCTGGAACTAGAAAGTAAGGAATTTCGAGTTGCTAGACCGTGAATTGTAAAGTGAGCAACAAAGAGACCCTAGTTCTTTTCAAGAGCTGAATCCGTGAGTACTTCTCGGTCGAAATTTCATGAAGTGTGCAATTTTTGGTGATTTTTTTGAGTTGCACGGTGGGTATTTAGGCGTCACTTCAGACCCTCATATCTTCTTCCTCGCACCTCCAAATCACTTGAATTTTTTTCCACGTTTTTAAAATGATGATTTCTACTCACAGTAAAAAATTCAGATTTTTTGGAGCACTTTTGATCAATCCGATTTCAGCATTTGTACAAATACCCTGAACAAGTTCTATCAATCTTCTCAACGGTAGCATTTTCTCAAAAATTGTGCGATTTTGTTGATCTTTTTTTCATACAAAAGCTATGTAAGTCTTCTTTGATTTCAACGGTGCCGGTCGTCAAAATTATCCCACACCAATGAGGAATTGAGCTTGTTATAAGAGCTAGTCAAGAAAACAAGAGCTAGGCTAAAAACACCCCCGGTCCTTTAGGGGTTAAACATCACATGGTGTCCCGAGAATTGACGATTTGAATAAAGCCATTATAAAGTGTTATTTGGAGGAATAATTTGGAATTGGTATACAAATGAAAGTTGTAGATTTTGAATTTTGAATTCTATCTATATGGTAAAATTCACCAATGCTATCACCGATATCTTATCATAAATTTTGAAAGTTAAAATTAATAATTCCTTCTAAATTTAATT
Organism: Pohlia nutans; assembly: GCA_022496805.1. NCBI lineage: Eukaryota > Viridiplantae > Streptophyta > Bryopsida > Bryales > Mniaceae > Pohlia > Pohlia nutans. The sequence goes on along the minus strand of CM040091.1, from coordinate 10,668,766 downwards.
ACTAATAGAATATTAACATATTTTGAGTAAAATTAGTTGGAATGGATTTGAACTGAAATACTCTTGACGCAGTGATCTATGACCTCATTTTTGCAACACAGCATTCGACTAAGGTCAATACAATTTTGGTTTGGTCAAAATTTCACATACTTCTACATTTGTAATTTTAGAAAAGTATGTACTCTAATAACACCAAATCCAACCGTTGAATAGAACAACAACTTGATGAAGTATCTCCAAAAAATGTTTTGTGAATAAGAGGTTCATGAGGAGGGAAATATGGAACAACAAAAAATGCCACAAATCCAAAACGGATCGGTAACAACTTTAGGAGTTAATATTAACTCCTAAACGTAAAAACGTCTGGAAACTAGAAGATTGACAGATTCAAACACACTCCACGTTCTCATCAATGTTTGGATGGTAGTCATCCAATGTTAGGAGATACTTCACCAAGTTGTTGCCCTATCTAACGGTTAAATTTAGTCATACTTGATTACATATTTTTTCGAAAATTAAAAATATAGAAGTATGTCAAGTTGTTGACCAAGCCAAAATTGCATTGACTGTAGTTCAAAAGTGGCCTTGCAAAAATGAGGTCATAAATTTAAGGCACACAAAAATTTCAAAGAATCACTACATTTAAGAGTATCTCATTTCAAACTCACTCCAACAAACTTTACCCAAAAAATATTAAAATATTGTTTGTAATTGAATTTAGAAGGAATTTTTAATTTTAACTGTCAAAATTGATAATTAAATATTGGTGATAGTATTGGTAAATTTAACCGTATAGATGGAATCTGAAATTCAAAACAAAGAACTTTCATTTGTATATCAATTCCAAAATATTCTTCTAAATGGGAGTTTTTGATGTTTTTTCTCAAATTGCCAATTCTAGGGACATCTTGGTATGTTTAGGGGTTAACACTTTTAAGAAATAAGCAACTCCAATAGTTGGATTGGGAAAAAAATGATTTTTATTTTTTAGTTTTTGAAAACATCATTTTGGAGCACAAAGACCTATTTTAAACCCAAAAGCTCTATGAGGGTCTCTTCGTCCTTTAAGAGTTAAGGCAAACAACTAAAGCATGTCCTTCAAGTACAACTAAATGCCAACGTGAACCACTTTGTCAAGTATACACCCAAGGACTCTTCAATAAGCCAAACTTAACCCCTAAAAGCCCGAGGGGTATTGGACAAAACATAGATGTGTTATAATATGTGCCTTCCATATGTTTAACCCTTAACTTCATGGGCGACCCAAAATGGGTTGCTCTATTTTTAGAACTAAAAATGTATTGAAGAAGGAGTGCCCGAATGATTCAAAATTTGGGCCAATTTTGTGTAGAAACGAGTTAGCTATCCAATGGTGTAGTCTGATTTGGAGAAATGCACATTGTCAATTTTACAAAAATCCACAAGTGTTGGGTGGTCACAAAACCGAATAAAAAAAAGTCAGCTAAAAAGAGTGATGGGCGAATGACGAGCTGCCACGTGTTCTAGTTGGGCACAGTGGCTTGTGGATGGGTGTAGCTACTCAAATGCAAATCTTGCACTTGGATTTCACCTTTTTTCCAAAATTCTTTTTTCTACTATAGGTTTCTTTTGTGTACTTTCAACCTACCGTGTTTGATTTTGCAATGGAAGATCAGATTTGTAGGAAGTTGTAAGATTTCTCTCAAAGTCACAAGTGAACTAGTAAAAAGTGGATGTCATGTCAAGGCTTCTTTCTCATTTATTTTTTATCCTAAAAATACAAAACTTGTTGTCATGCGTAGGAAACTTGATTATCTTCAGAATTCCAGACGGCACCAACTTTCTAAAATAGTATGTGCCCAAGAGAGTCGGTCAAAGCTCATTTTCAGCAGTGAGAAAACAATGAATTTCTTGGAGTACCCTTCACTTTTATGTCCCATCCAAGCAACCTATAACTCGGATTGACACCAAACTTTGTAAAGATGAAGGTCACTTGCATATCTACAAGATCTTACTGTTGATTTTGTAAAAAATTGAACTACATAAGTTTGAGCAACATGTATCCTTAACCAAAAAAATTAGGGTCCAAAACGCGTTGAAAATGGTTCAGGAAGTTAAGGGTTAATGAAGTATGGTTCAATAGACAAAAATGTGAACTTTCTTTGCAACATTAACTATTTGAATTGCATGATTAACTATTTGAAAACTATTACAAGTTTTGAATAGATTAAGACACTACAATTCCGCTGCCAGAGTGTATGGGAGAAGACATGACTTTATTTTCTTTTTATCTTCCTTTTTCTTCTTTGTTTTTTGTGTGCCAGAAAGTACATAAGGGTACATGGCTCCTTCCTCTATCCTTCAAAACAACATTCAAATGTCGCGTACCCTCAGTTCCTTGGCCTCGTACAAAATTTAAAAAATAATATAAATAATATATATATATATATATATATATATATATATATATATATATATATATTCCATGTTGTCCGGAACTGAGGATTCACGAGCGCGGACTTTTTTTTTTCATCTTCTCAAGTCAACATTAATATGTTCTTCCATACTCCCATGGTCGCTTTATATACTCAAGAGGCAGCTATGAGAGGGTATAGAAGAACATACGCATGTTCTTTTGAGGGCTTGATGATAGACGGTGCACTGCCGCGTATCCTCATCCCCTCCGCCATGTTCAAAAATAATAATAATAAGAATAATAAAATAAAAGGCGAGTTTTTCGGGGCTGAGGGTCTACAACGCGGATCCTTTTTCTTCCTCACTTAAAAAGAACATCAATATGTTGTCCCATGCTCCTATGGCCGCGGAATAAAACAAAGGGGTCGTGCATCATTAGCAACCCACAAAAAGTAGATAGATAAATAGATAGATAGATGTTTTATATTTTTTGTTTTTTTTGTGTGCATGTGGTTGAGGGTGCATGGTCGCACATTCTTTTTCCTCCTTTTCTTAGTGCATTTGGAAGCCCCATTGGAGTTGACAACAATGTTGTTCATATGGAATCCCATGGACTTTGTATAGGAGAGTGAATTGCTCGGCTCGTTCTCACGAGTTTGTTCCAAGAGGTTGGACAATCTATTTTGATAACATAGTAAATAAATGTCATAATTTAGTTGCTATTTGGAGGGAAGAAAAAACAACTACAACAATGCCGCTATATGATTAGTATATGTGTGAATGAAGCAAACCGCTATTCCAAATGAAGCAAAGTTGCACATACTTGAATATGTTGCAATGTAGATTGAGGGCATGGGTAACTAGAGGTTGCAGAATAAATTAGATGTTTACTAGAGCGGATGAGTACAATACTATATAGTATGTGAATTTTGAGTTTAGTTGTCAAAATACTGATTTAAAAGTTTGTACTATTATTATAAATTGTAAACCTGTAAAGAGTTAAAAAGCATGTTTAAACCATATTCATCTATTTGTGGCCTACTTTCAATTGCTTACAATATGTTTATATGATTTTGTAAGATGTGTACTTAACTCGTTTAAAAATTCCAACCTCCTGTATTTTCTACTATGTGTCAAGATCAATTTTAAAGGAGAATTTTGTTGCGTATAGAATCCAATTCAAAAATATTCAAAGCACAAATAATGGTTTTAAAAAAAAAAAAAAAAAAAAAAGACTCGACAATTTCCAAGAATCTGGAATTTATCCCTTTTGTAACCAAATCTGTGGAAGAAAAAAATTGGCCAAATAATTCATGCACTTTCTACTGGTCTGAATTTTTAATGCGCCTGGACTTTAAGTGCATGATTATATGGAGAAGTACAAAAATAGGAAATTAGATGTTAAGTATGGATATCTGATATGATCTCTGAATTAATGTGATATTTCCTATCCAATTTGTGAATGAATGTTGAAATATGAAGCACCACTATAACATTTTATATCACCACTTTTGACACTTCATGAAAAATGGGAAAATAATAATGCCTTGGTCCAAATGAGAGCTAGTTTCTATTACGCAACTAAACCTCTCCAATCCTCAAGGCCCGTGAAACTCCAGCTCCAAATCTGGAGCTTCTGGACATGAACTGAACCCAAAAATCACGAAAATGTTCACAGCGCCTAAACGTGGTTTTTCTTTTTTTTTTCTTCCTGCCTAAATTCACGAAAATGTTCACATCGCTTAAATGTGGTTTTTCTTTTTTCTTCCTGCCCAAGTTCACAAAAATGTTCACAACGCTTAAATGTGGTTTTTTTTTTCCTGCCCGGGTTCAAGGAAATGTTCACATTGCCTAAATGTGGGGGGGTTTTTTTTTTCTTCCTGCCCGAGTTCACGGAAATGTTCACAACGCCTAAATGCGGTTTTTCTTTTTTCTTCCTGCCTAGGTTCACAGAAATGTTCACAACGCTTAAACGTGGTTTTTATTTTTTCTACTTGCCCAGGTCCACGAAAATGCTCACATCGCCTAAATGTGGTTTTTCTCTTTCCTTCCTGCCCAAGTTCACATAAATGTTCACAATGCTTAACCCCTAAGTGACGGATCAACCATTTTATAGTCTCTGCCCTTTTTTTACGGGCTGCCCAAAATATAAAAACTATTTTTATAGAAAATAAAAAATATTTTTAAATAGGGAATCAAGTCTACTTTCCAACCCACTTTGAATCATGTCAATCAGAGTTAAAATCCACCTGGGAGAAATTTTCAAAGAAAAACACTTCTACATTGGCTAGTGTTACAAAACTTACTATTTGGGGAAAGTAATGATGTTCTCTCCTTTGAAAAATTTTCAATTTTTGATTTTAGAATAGAATGTCTAGTTTTAACAAATCATACAAAATTTCAAATTCTAAAAATAAAATTTGTAATTATGATAAATATTTGAAGTTAAATGCTTCTAAATTCATTATGAGATGATAAAAAAACTATTTTTTGAAATTTGACCGCATGGATAATTACTAAACATCAAGCTCCTCATTTTCTCTTTTGGACCAAACTTCATCAAAGTTGAAGAAGTAATTTTTTATAACACATTTATGTTTTGCCCTTACCCCCTCCGTCATTTAGGGGTTAAATGTGGTTTTTCTTTTTTCCTCCTGCCCGGGTTCAACACCGCCAGTTCCAGTTTCCAATAGAAATGAGCTCTAGAGAGCAAGTGTTATAAATCTGCAACGGATGATGCATTTTCTGCATTAGATGCAGCCAGTCCAGCTGCTGCTCACCTTATCCACACCCAACTTGCGAAAACCAATCACACAGCGTCGTCACCATCGTCTCCGAGAGCTTGCCACCTTTCCTCTCCCCCACCTCCTCCCTTACTTGTATTGTGCTCTCCACACTCCACACCTCACCCATCGGCGCCACCCCCACCATCATCTGAACTTGCCGCATCTCCCCTCAATGTAAGTTCTTACACCTCCTCCCCCCTTCCTATCAAGTTAGCGTCACTGGCTATGGCAAATTCGTGCTCATAACACTCTGTGTTCGCTGCCTGCAGTTGTCGACATGGCCGCATCCATGGTGTCTATGGCAACAACAACCCCCGTCGTGGCCGGCCTCGGCGGCTCCGCTCTCACCTCCCGCAAGGCCCGCGCCTCGAGCCGACTCACCTCCGGTACAGTACATTGCCCCTCACTCACTCACTCACTCACTCACTCGCAATGCCGTGAGTTTTCAATGTAATATTGATGGTGGTAATCTTCTTTTGCAGCTTTCGTTGGTCAGGCTGTGCAGACGCAGCGCGCCTCCGTCATGTCCCGCACTACCTGGTACGCTCTTGTAAGATTTTTGCCTGCGCTTTAGATTTTGATGAGGTTCTTTAGGGCTATTTTTTTGAGGGTTTTTTTCTGTCAATGTGTCTGTGCAGCTTCCAGCGCAACTGGTTGAGGAAGGACTTGTCTGTCATCGGGTTCGGTCTCATTGGCTGGATTGCGCCTTCGAGCTTGCCTCTCATCAACGGCAACAGCTTGACGGGATTGTTCGTCGGCAGCATTGGCCCTGAGCTTGCTCACTTCCCCACTGGCCCCGCCCTCACCTCCCCATTCTGGTACGTGAATTGCCACGTGGAACGTTCGATGGGTTCGGCTAGTAACAACGTGACACGTGGCTGAGCTGATTTGTATTGTGTTGTGGACTGTAGGTTGTGGATGATCACCTGGCACGTGGGCTTGTTCATTGTGTTGACTTTGGGCCAGATCGGCTTCAAGGGCCGCAGTGATGGATACTGGTAAGAATTTTCATATGGTGGTTTTATACATGAATTTGATGTGATTATGTTTTGTTGTAGGGAATGGTGGTGATGTGGATTTGCTGTTGAGTTGTGCAGGGGTGAGGGGCAGTAAGTGTACCAGAGGTGGAGGAGCTGGGATGGTGCATAGTGTAATGGATCTTTCATTGACAAGATGTACTCTGTTGTATAAATTATCAATTTTCTTGTGCGAGTCACTTTTTTGTTCGAAATACCACTTCTGTTTTCTTGTTATTCAGTATAGAGCTTTATGAATGCCTGTCATTGCACTCCCTATCACATGAATCACAGCAGAAGTTTGAATGTACTACCAAGTCTGTCTTTTGTCTTGGTAAATCAGCACTTCTTTAACCCCTAAACGTTCTCACCCTTTTGAGATTTGGTAGTTTTCAAAGATGTATTATAAAATGTAATTAAGAGGAATATTTTCAAGTTGATGAATGAATAAAAGTTGTACATTATGCATTTTAGATTCTATCTATATGGTTAGATTTGTGATTGCTATCACCTATGTATGTGTATTCAATTTCAAACGTAAAATTTAACACTCTTTTGTAATATGATTACATATAAGATATTGACAATTTAATAATGAAATTTGTTGTCATGGGTTGAAATGTAATACTCTAAATGTAGTGATTTTTGGACATTTTTTAGTTGCTTAATTTTAGTAGTTGACTTTTTCAAGAGCACTTTTACACTAAAAATTTCAAAATTTTGGGTGGAACACTACAACATGAAATGAGGCATAAATATTTCACAATTCATCCCCTTTCTAATTGGATCACACATGCACGGAGCTAATTTCCCATAAAACTTTCAATAAAAAATACACACTGCAAAAAAAGCATGATGGATGAAAAAATGAAGTTCAAATCCGTACATCATGCAAAATATGCATGGTTGGGCGGTTAGGGGTTAAAGCATGAAATGAGCACCAACGTAGTCATGCATCAGGTACTTAAACACATGTGAACATGATGTTATGGTGGTGCATTGAAATGTAATTAAGAGAATTTGATGCCAATCTCCGTACCTACCAACCTAGTATGGATAGCATGACGCTAAAATGACCTGTATGCGGCTTGTGATGTTAAAATGAAACTAAAATAATGTGGCCCAATTTTTTTGATGTGCCATTTGCATGAAGTGAATTCCCTCATAGATGTCAACAATGTAACCCCCAATGAACCAAGTAAGGTAACTTAGAGGGCTCCAAAACCAACAGGGTTCTAAATCCAACAATATCTACACCATGCATTTATTGTAGAACACAAACCTAGTCACGTTATAGAACCCTTATTGGATGTTGACCAAAATGATGACCTATTTATGATCTACCTAGATTTAAATGCTATGATGATTATTGTGCTTAAATTCTGTTGGAATTAGAACCCCTGTTGGTTTTTAAAGCCCTCTACCTTAGTCAAATTTAATCTTCAATTAATCGATGTTTTAAAGAAGTTTTGAGTAGATTGAGTTTTAAGGTAGCGGACCCAATTCCCGACTGAATTTCAGTTGTGGCTAGTTGGGAATGTGAACCAACTTTTTTATAAATTTTGAGTGCTCCGCAAAGCTGGTGCCAGAGCAACCCCAAAAAGAACGAATTTTTTTAGCATGTCTGTGATTTCCTACAATTTTTTAAAGCAAACTTTGTAGAATGACCAGTCCTCGACCAAAGAGTACGTGTTATGTCTACAGGTTGGATTTCTAAATCTGCATCAGTGGGTAGTCTAAAACCGAGCACCTTTATCCTCTGTCAGCAAATGAGGTTTCCCAAAAAAAACACGTACAGTAAACAATAAAGCCCCTTCCTGGGCGCTTTTATAAATTCTATTGGCCACATATCTGGACCCAGCCCCTGACCCTAGGGGTCGCCATTCAGACCCCGACGGGAATTGGGTCCGCTACCTTAGCTTTCCTTTCTATCGAATTTACTTTCTAACAGAACCAATGTCCTTCAGAAATCAGTCTTATTTGAATTATATCTTCCACAATATGTGACATTGAATTCGTCATTTAATAACTATGAATCCTTGGTCGTTCAGCAGATAGGACAGCCGTCTACTCAAACCGAGAAATTTTTCTACACCCTAAAGTCATATGTCAATTGTCTGCTTGTCATTCAATTCACAATCTCTGATTAACCCCTAAAGGACCAAGAAGTCCAAATTGGGTTTCATGTATTTTTAACAGTTTTGAGTACGTTGTACTTGGACTTCCAGTTGTTCAATTTTCCATTATTTCTTTACCAACAAATGCAATGATCTTCACTAGTCCTAGTGATATAAAATTTAGTCTCTTCTGTATTATATTGTTCACAATACGATCAGTTGAATTTGCCATTTTAAAACTACGAATCCTTGGTCCTTTAGGGGTTAAGTAAAACAATTGTAAGTGCAACCCCTTCTTCTCCACTACCCATTGAGTCTGAACCCTAACCCCTCTATATGGCATTATGCGGGTCTCAAATTCAGTGCCAAAACGTTTAGTCAGCTCAAAGAAACTGGGTTGAGGTTTTCCTTGAACCTAATTCAATTTCTTCGGTTCAAATAATTGAAATACATACTCGTTCTTCGTTCTCACGCATCTTTACCATCAAAATTCTCTTGTAATTCAATTACGGATTAGATATTGACAATCTGGGAATGGTTGAAGTATAATAATTTAGGTGTAGTGGGTTTTGGAGATTTTTTGGTTGCTTAGTTTTATGAGTTGACTTTTTCAAGAGCACTTTTGATTTGTTTTGAACTAAAATCTTAGGTTTTTTTTTTTGTGAATTAGTGCAACATGAAATGAAGCATAAAAATTTCACAAATCATCCCCTTTCTAATTGGTTCATACATGCATGAAGCTAGCTTTCCATAAAATCTATAGTAAAAAATCCACACTGCAAAAGGTGCATGATGGATGAGAAAACATGGATGAAATCTGTACATTTGTAAATCCTTGTAAAGATCACGAAGCGCCAATACAAACCACTTCCTCAAATCTTAATAAAACCTTGTTACACTAGTAGAAAAGGTGGCGCTCCCCAGGAACATGCCCAAGCAAAATCACTATGCATGCGTGGAATTGGACACTACTTGCATGGGTATCTCCCTTAGCAATGCCATTACTTCCATATGTGAAATACTCATTTTGCATATGACTGCACTTAGTTTAGTTAGCAACATAGAAGATTGAATAGCTTTAGTAAACATAATACAAAACTACAAAATGCACCCGGCAATTGTTATGAATGCTAGACACTGATAGCTACAACTTTTTTTACGTGACATTTAATACAAGAGATGGCAATCATCCTTCTTTAGATTTTAGAATCCTAAGCTGGACATAATTTTAGTGATTTCATCACTTTCTGTCACTTCACTCCATGCCCAATTGTTGAGAAGACAAAAGGACGAGCAAAATGATTCTAGCAATTTGATTAGTGAAGAGAATAAATTTGACATTAAAGGTCAATGATCAAAGGTTCTTTTGCTTAGAAGTGTCAATATAGTATTACTTTTTGGCACTTTTGGCACAAATATAAAGATTTCCAAAGGTACTTTGAAAATTACTTATTAATGATTAGTTTGATTTTTTTTTATCAATGGTTTCAACATGTCACATCCTTTATAAAAGGATGCTCAAATACATTGGTGAGAAGGGGACCTTGGATGACGGTCCTGGATCTAGATGGAGAAAGCAAGAAGTGTCGTGCGAAGAATACACGTCAACTTTTGTTCATGATGCCTAGGTTGACACATAGTTTATGACTATTGAACTGAGGCTTGATCAAAAGAATATGGTGACACATTGAACCATGTTTCATGATAGAAATGGATGAAAGACGTACTAAACTCTTGGAACTATAAAAAGTTATGATTTTGTTAAAAGACGGTGAATAAGAAAGAGTGCAAGAATATTATAGAGAAGAAGTTTAATCAACATTAGTGCTCGCATAAGTGTAGATAAGAAATAGAACCTTTAGGCTTTTGCAAACTTGTGACCCCCAAAAATATACAAGGTATTAACTTGTTATCAGAACAATCAATACTACATAACAATGATAGGCATAGTAACAAAAGCTTAAGTAGGATACCATGACATTCATTATTTCCATTCTTAATTCATTAGAATGGACAAATTATGTAACTTTTATTGAAAATACATGTAACAAGTAAAATGGCATGGGAAACACTAGTCATGTGCCGTTATCATTCTATGAAAACTATCTTCAGTGTGATTGCCTAAAAAATCATAATTGTATTCCAGTTGAAGGACATTCAGTAGGTAAGGCTAAGCCGATGTATACCGGCTTTTTTTCACATAGAAATGTGCTCTAATGAAGCCTCTCACGGTTGCACGACCCAGTAAGGATGACTTTCCATGTAGACCCTGAGCCTGCATGTGTGACGTCATATCAACCTCGAAGGTTGATGCATTAATAGTCATTCAGGTTGACATGTAGATGTTTTGGGCTTACAATTATGGTTTGCAAAACTGGTGATAGTTGAAACTATATTCATAAGAACCTGCTACACCAAATACGTAATGCCATATGGTAGAAGTATTAATGAAAGACCTTGAACTTTGAGCAAAGATGCTTTGTATGACATCAACGTGCGGGTTCAGGCTCTACATGGAAAATTGTCCTTATCCTCTAGAGCTGAATATAATCTAATTCAATCACATGCAATAGACCAGTGCTCTCAGAACCACTTTATGACATTTAGCACAGGGTGCTACCTCCCACATAAATGGTAGATACTTTTGCTACCTTGTGAATGTACTACTCACGATACCTCTATAATATCCGGCAATACCCTTGATATATTAAGGTGATACCATGGTGATACCATAATGATACCCTTGCTACATATTTATAACATGATGAGCATTCTCGCTACATTTCAATTTTTTTTCATTTTCTTTCTCTGTATGTTTAGCAGCCTCATTTTTTTGGGTAGAAATCCAGCTAATATTAGCCAGTTTTGAGATCACTGCAATAGACCATGAAGAGAAAACATTCATTGTAGAAAGTTTAAACCCTACCATGTTACCAGCAAAATCAACGAAGCTAAATACTAGAGGCAACTTCTTGGCAGTTTTCTGACTGACTAGGGTGTCAACTTGTGTGAATTTCATAAGCTGGCTAATTGAAGGAGCCCACATCCAAGTACATCCAACCTCTATGGGCAAGATATATAAAAGAAAAAATATTTCTGATAAAAATTAAATCTGTGAAATCCCTTTTACCGTAAACCGTAAACCCTTCTCTAGAGGCCTACTTGAGGGTTCAAACTGTAATGTTGCTGTTCATTTGCACTTCTAAACCAAATTCATGCTTATTATCGCAAACCTTCCGTATCTACAAGGAAGGAGGAAAAATCATTTGCCATACCCATATGAGTTGCAAATACAATTCCCAGCCAGCGAGACAGTGAAGGTATAATAGTTACATAGACATTGAACAAAACTCATAATTTTGCGACAAAGAGGCAAACCCCCAAACCATGGAACTGAAGCTGAAATCAAGTACTACTAGCAAAGGCGTCGTTTCTCACTCAGAATAGTGTCAGAGTTCATTTTACACACTTGTCCTACGTGACATATCGCACTCACCAAATCTTGAGCACCTGGGCAGTGAGTGCGAAGTGACGCAGTTTGACTCACCTAGCTAGTGAAAAGCGACGCCTTCTCCTTGTAATGAATGGAATAGGCAATTTACAAAACGAAGGAAAGGCTCCAATCCCTGAGTTGAGAACCTCCCGTGTAAGGTAGGGGTACCAATTTCCGTCAGGGACCAAAAACCCTGCAGTAGCTTCATTTCAGCAGGAGGTACATTATCGCCCTTATCTCCAATTTTGAATGTACTCAACGTGCACATTTTAGACTGAACGGTTTTTGGTACCCCTACTACTTCTACTTCCAAAATTCATAACTAATTCAAGATGTATCTAAAATTAATGATTCCAACTGGTTTAAATTCGAGCATACTTTGCTCATGTACCAAAATTGATTCCCTGAGCTGCCCTTCAATAAGTTAGCCAAATCTGAAATTTGAACGGTTATTGGGCACACTACCTTATCATCCCTCTGGAATGTAGCCAGGGGTACATTTTCCGAGGTGAGGTTCCCAACACTACAACCCTTGAAATCCTGAAAGCCTTGAAGAGAAATGTGGCTTTGCATTCATGTTCTGAATTCCATGCACTTTCTTTTTAGAAACTGAAGTATGAATCCAAAGGCATGGATGATGGATCATACCCTTCATTATAAAAAAGCATTACATATGCAAGATGGACTAGCAAACCAGAGTACCGGACTGTGAGACTGATAGAGTCAACCGAAAAGAGTTGCCTGAAAAGGAAACTCCGCTTGCAAACATTCTAAAAACCTTAAAAACTAACGTGAGAAAATAAACTAACGTGAGAAAATAGTTAAATAGTCAAATAGCATTTTAAATAGTTAAGTATTTTCAAAAATTCAAAAAATATAAAATATAATTAGAAGGTCAACATCCACCTTTGACATAAAATATCAACTACATTGGCTCAGATATAAGATTTGTCATCTTAAAGTTCTTTAGCAGTTAGTGGAGTCCTTTTTCAACAATAGCATTGTAGACGCTTCAACAATGTCTCACCACCAAACCTTTACCTAAAAATGAGGTGGGCTTGCCTATGATTTTGGATTTGCAACAATGATTTCGGAATAGTGGCCCTTTGAGGTCTTGCAGAGAAGTGCTAAAGAACCTTATGGTATGTGCAATGTGTGAGGCAAAAACAATACAAGTGTTGCATGCAATCACCCTTCATTTGGTTTTAGCAATGTGATCAACATTTTTTTAGTTGGCAACATAAACCTAGAAGTGGTTTTTAGAAAGATGTAAATTCGGACTAAAAACACAATCCTTTAATGCCAAAAATATTCATCCATTTGAACAAATTTTCATTCAAATAAGATGACTTCATTTGAAATCTAAGGGCCACTTTACACTAGGAGTCAGGCCCAAACTAATGTGCATATGGCTGAAATCTTCGCTTCTCATTAGTTGAAAACCATTCTTTGGGCCAATCCCTTTACAGTAGGAGTCAAGCCCAATACAACTAAAACATTTTTTACATTAAAAGCGACAAACTCTTACATGGACCTAACTCAATTCATTGGGTTCACTAAATATGGAATCCCAAACTTTGGCTTAGGGCCCGAGTGCACATTTCATTAAAAACTCTAATCTTATCATATTAAATGCTTGAGGTCGGGCCTAAAGCTTATATATAGGTTGATTGTTTTGTTGCATTGAGCCCAAGAATGACATGTCTAACTCTTAAGTGTAAAGCGACCCAAAATGATACGACCTACTCAAAACCACTAAAGAAATATGAGGTCCAATTTGTGTTTCTTGGTCCTTTAGGGGTTAACATGCTAAAACGAATGGTATTGCGTAGTGTTCTAGTGTCATGTTTAATTTTCAACAGGAGTTGATACATGGGTTTGACTTCAAGCACGGAAGAAGTTTGAGATTATTTTCAAGTCGTGCAAAGAAGACAAACTTGCCAATTTGGTTTCAGGGAATGATAGGCATGAATGTAAATTATACCATTCTTTAGATCAATGGTGGCACCAAGCCAGCTTCATACTGAAGCATGTGAGTGCAACTACGATGGACAATACAAATGGTGGTGCACAAGATAATTGTGAGGATAGAAGTCAAGATATATTTCAGGATGTACAACTAGAACGCACCTCTCAATCCGAACAGCGCTAGTAGAAAAGGTGACGCTCCCGAGGGAGATTCCTAGGCAAGTAGTGCCCAATTCCACGCATGCACAGTGATTTTGCATGGGCATGTCCATGAGGAACGCCACCTTTTCTACTAGTGACAGCCATCAGCTTCAAATAAGAACAAATTTTAGGACCAAGCTTTACTTTAATTTGGGAGGATGGTATTAGTCATAAAAACATGTTTGGGTTGAAGTCAAGTTTAAAGTTATGCAAAATAAATATTTTAATTTAAAATATAATTACACACATACACACACATATATATACAATAAGCAATTAGCCTATGTTATTGTAAGCAATACTAAATAAGAAATTAAGACACAGACCCAAAAGAAGGAAAAGCTTTAGGTCTACACAGTTTCAATGGAATAAATGCAAATTCAAATTCAAATTAAAACCTATACAAGTTCAAGTTGAAAAATAAAATAAGTTAATAATATGATAAAAACTTTTAAACCTAATTATCTAGGTTTTCTCAAATGACAATAAATTGAAATAATAAATATCATACAAGCTTTGCGTTCTAATACCATACAAGAGGTTGTAATCTCTATGATATTCATATGTTGAAATAAAAAGGTTTCATTTTCTTAATTCATATGTATATGTATATATATATATATATATATATATATATATATATATATATATATATATATATATATATATATATATATATATATATATATTGAATATCTTCTTTCATGGAATTTTGTATATGTATGCACATATATATACATATTAATTTGAATTAACACTAACTAGATAGAAAAGGACTTGTAGCTAAATATAACAATTTTTCAATAAATAACTTGTATCCTAGTTAATATTAAATTCCATTTTATTATGTTGTATAGTAAGTAGATAATAATTCAAATAATTGGATATTTGAGATTCATGTAATTATGTTTGGTGCATGCAAGTTTTATAGTAACAAGTAATTTGATTATTACATAATGAAAAAATACAACTCTCTTTTTTGCTGACGTACAACTTTTTTTAATGGTAGTTTCTAGTTTGACCTGTTGCTCCAAACAATTTGATATTTTAATGTGTGTTTCAAATATTATGTATACATATTTCATTTTCATAATTTATTCCAGATTCAAAAGATTTTTGTTCTTTATTTTGAATTTCAAATTACATATATATGTAATGAATTTCAAAGGCATATGAAAACAAATATGAAAAACCTATTTTTGATAACATTTTTTAAATATAGGATTTAATTTTTAAATGAATATTTTTATTATGAATATAGCTAATGGTGAATTGAATAAATTATTTCCATTGGATTTGTGGCGTATAATATTTTATTATGTACCAATAGTTAGTCTTTGTAGGTTTCAACTAGTTTGTCATGAATGGAAAAACGTGATTAAAAGCATTGATTTTTGTAAAGCACAGGTTAAAAAATATTTAAGGAAAATAGAAATGCTTGTTTTTGGATACAATTCCCTTCATACCATTTCATTTCTTGATTTTTCAAGTGGTCAACGTTATCGTATTAAATGCTCATTCTTCAAAATCAATGTATTAGTCAGTACAAAATATAGATTTTTAGCTACACAATATGGATTGATTCTAATTCTATGTAGGCCACGTTATATAATTTTTGCCGACTCCATACTTGTATGTAATCCTATTACAAAAACTTATAAATATCTTTCTTTACCTAAAACCCAAATTGATTGGAAAACTGAAGGTGGTATAATTGTAAATCCATATTTAAACACATATCAAATAATAACCTTTGAAAATCATCCTTTTGATTATCTACATATTTACGATTCTAACGTTGATAAATGGCAAACATACATTAGCATGTTCAATGAAGTTCATGTGACGTCTTGGTCACTTCATGACAATGTTGTATATATTTTATGCAAAGGTGCCCTAAATCCAATGCTCATGACTTTTGACATAAGAAAAGAAACTTGGTTCAAATATGACCTCGAAAAGTATTTTGAAAGGGGATGGAAATTGTTTGTCATTCAATATAGATTATTTTTTATTCAAATCCTTCAAAATGCATTACTTATACTTGAGTTGATAACTAATCAAGATAGCCAAGATCCAAGAATCAAATTGATGTATCGTACTGATTTAAATAATGGCTTTCACAACATACAAGATGCAATGATTTTTGGCGATAAAATTATTATTCCAACTTGGAATGGAGGCTCAATTATTAATGTTTTACAACAAACTATACAAAACCTCAATCACAATTATTCTGATATAATAGGTTTTGATTTCAAAAGTTCATTTGAATTTAGTTTATTTAGATTAGATTCAAAAGAATAGAAATTTTATATGCTCAAAGCCACTAGTGTACGTTGATGTATTTTCAAATTGATAGACGATTGCCATTCTTCACAATATCAAATATTGCATTTGTGTACTTAGTATTTCAAGAACCTAAAAGATTCCTACTCTTAATATCTATGTAGTATTAAAAAAAGCCAATGTTAAGAATATCCACATTGTAAGTTGAAATTTTCAAATATTTGCATCTATATACTAGTTAATTTTGCAATTACTATTTCCGACATAGTAGAAGTTTTGGCTCAATATAACAAAAAAATTGAGAAAACTTCAATAGTCTTATACACAAAATGGTACTCATAGCAAGTTACTGGTACTTCGTTTAACATGCAATGATAGGCCCATAAATTGACCAACTTACCAAGGGCCAAGTTTCTTCTAAACCTCTAAAGTACAACTTTGAATTTAACCATTTGGTCAATTAAGGATACAATTTGGAACTCAATAAGTTTGCTGAAGTAGTGAGTTTCAAATTTTGTAGAATGAGATGCATTCTACAAGAAGGCTTCCAATGTTGAACGTGGGTGTTTTCATCACAAATTGAATGTGGACATTTAAGTATTCAACACTAAACTTAATTTCTATCTCTCCCACTTGAATAATGACACTATTAATATTGATTTGATTGTTGTTGGTTTCACCTTGTTCAAGTAAACAAGCATTGGATAATTCACTTACTAATCATTACTCCCTTTCTCCAAAAATAAGTGTCGTATTTAAAAAATAAACCGACTTCACGTCATTTTTGCCAAAAATAAGCCCTTTCAATACACGAAAAGTTGCCTTTATGTTGATATCGTTACCTCTCAAAGGAGTCGCTCTTTGTGGAAAAAAATTCATGATAAAACCCATTTGAAAGTTTCAACCTTGCCGTCTACAACATGGAACATGTAGTACTTAGAGTAACTAATATTTGATCATCGAGTTTTCCAAAGTATGTAGTACGTTGCTATTTGCCACAGAGAACATGTTGAAAAATGGTCCGCCCCGTTTAAAGTGGACAAGGCTCACATTTGAGGTATAAAGCATAAGAGTTATGAGTGAATAAGTGGGTTGGTGAATGTTATGAGTGACAAACAAAGACCCACATGTCAAATAGAATGTACATCTTAACCCTTTAGTGCCCATGGTGGTTTTGGAGAAACCACAGTGTTTTTGGTAATATTTTTAAAAACTTTCTTTGTTGAAATTAGGGATACTATTAATATAATTCAACCGTATAATGGAAGCATAGCTTAATAAAACAAGTGTCTATTAAATCTTAGTAAGATTGGCCCATTAGATTGGAAGATTATGGTATGTCTTTGAACCGTAAATTGCACACTCAAAAATGGATTTAATTTGCTATATTTTAAGGTATTTGTAATATTTTGGTGTTTTGTACATAGATATTTGGATATCTAAGAAAGTCAAATTCCAAATTTTCTTTTTGCATCATTTACAGAATCAAAAGATATGCTAGGTTGAGATGGTTCACAAATTTTACAGCATTTCATTTTCTGGTGATCTAGTGACCACTGATTGGTCACCTGGGCACTAAAGGGTTAAGCTTGATAGTGAGAACACACAAGGGCTTCTCCTATAAAATTAGGCTATTTCATAAGCTTTCATAGAAACATTACAAAGAAAATCTTCCCCACTTTTCATGAGCGCTCCCTTTGATCACACAAAGGGCTCTGTGTGATACTGAAAGTCTGAAACAGACAAAGGCTTCTTCAATTCATACATCCAAATCAACAATTTCTTAACCCCTAAAGTACCAAGGATTCATGATTTTAAAATGACAAGTTTAAACGATCGTATTGTGAAAATTATAATTTGAATGGGACCAAATTTTATATCACTGGAATTTTACATATGTTGAATAATTTATTTATTTTATATTAATAAATAAAAATCTACATAAAACCTACTTATTTTTTAGGCTAAGTTTTTCATTCTCTACATATGTTAGGTTTTTGCTTTTTAAATTTACCTTCAACATGCATACATACATTATGCTCGTCTTTTGTTATATATATGTACATATATCGCTTTTATTGATGAAAGAAAATACCAAATATATATCTTGGAAGTGACACACGCTCGTTATTCTTGGCTTTTATCACTAAGTGCACCCTGGGACACTACTCATACAAACAAACTAGTGTAGACGACACGAATCATGGGAATCCTTTAAATAAGAACATCATATTTCCCTGGGCATTGCTTGAAGAGACGTAGCTGCTCTCCTCTCTTCATGACATCTTCTAATGCTTGCTTCTTCTCCAACTTTGATTTTGGCTTTATAATTATATTTATACACAGTGGAATATGTCCCAACACGATTCTGAATCTTAGGGATTATTGCCTTCAACCCTAATGATTCCAATTCTAGGAGAGGCCCTTTCTAAACGCGGCGCAAAACACTAGTCATCGAGGAAATCATCCGTTTCGAATAAAAAATTCCAGAATCTCTTGAAAAATGAAATCCTACACGCAGAGAAATCCTTAACAACATTCGTGCCGGCTCTGAAATCATGCACTACACCAAAACTAGATTAGTGTCCTCCGCAAACTTACAAATTCTACCTCACGCTCTCTCAATTCCCAGCTATAAACCAAACCAGAAGCTTCTTACCATAATTAAATTTGAGTGAGCGCCTCCAGGAGCGCCTTTTCAGAAATGCTAGTATGATCATAGTGTTAGAATTGGAATGTGGAATGTCCTCATGAGGTGGGATGCCGTGAGAGGGTGAAGGGGTTTAATCTACCAATATTTCACATTCCTTGAAATATTAATTTTAATGAGTTATAATTATATTTTAATGTACTGTTAAAGACAAACCTTCACAGAGCCCCAACTCCAAAAATTGGGTTGGATCAAAACAGAAAGCCAACTCTCCTTCTTTAGGCCGTTTGAAAGTTGTCTTCCTTCTTCACTCCTTACTATTTATATTTGATCAAAGTTGGCTTTCAAATTCTTGGGTGGCCTTTAGAACCCTCATATAATGCGCGCATAAGGTTGAAATTTTATTTGATTGTATACCTTCCGGGATTCAATCACAAGACATTTTAGCTCACTAATTAAAGTACACTGACTCATCATGTGATAAACTCCACAGATTGTAAGATCATAATGCTTCAAGAGAATTTATTTTTTTCAAGTCTTTCCACTTTTTAGTGGAATATATGTGTATATTCTTCCACAAAGCCTAGGTTATGAGTAAAAGATATTGGAAGTTTGTGCATTAATAGATTTAACCAACGGAGTGTTACAAAGTGGAAAGAACCTTAAAGTCACTTTAACGTCTAAAAGACCACAATCATGTTTCTATCCAATCACTCGAAAGCTGCCTAAACGTATCACTTCTCTTAAAATGGCAAATTGTTTTTAATCTAAAACCTTATTGACTTATCCAACCATAGGATATTTCAACTAACTGGAATTTATTTGCACCTACCAATTTCTAATTGTTCAAGGTTCCTCAATAGTAAGATTATAAGTTATAAAGTTTGTTGTACGATTTTTTTGGCCTACTGTCAAGTTGGAAACTTTTTGAACACGCTCAAATTGCAAAGTTTAGTCTCAAATTTAGTAAAATGAATTTGGTACTTGTATATATAGGGTTATTAGTTATTTGTGTACAAAAATTCCAATGCATATCTTATTGTATGAAAAATTTCAAGCACTACCTGCAATAAAGATTTTCACCTTTTCCCAATTGTACTTTTGATCTATAAATCACCTACGTATTCAAATTATCATTCCATCTATGTTACAATGACTTGAATCAACACAAAATATCTCAAAAATTGATGATCAACACTTATTCCACATTGAGCTAACGAAACTTGGAAAATCAACTATAGTCCTTTAATAGGATGTAAGACTTAATTTGAGTTCAAAAAGACTACAAAACTACTTTATGACGAGTTTGAGAACAATCCAAAATGCCCGACGATCCCATAGCGTGTGAAAGTAACATGTGACCTCTCCAATGCTAAATGAGAGTCCCCGCAACTTCCTACAAACATAAAGACCTATTCGTGAACAATAGTTGTAGATTACATATTATTAACATGCAAACACACCAAGAACGTTCGAAACTCCATTGTTTTAGTATAATTCCAACATCCCGAATATAATGTGCACATTCAAATTTGTGTACATGTACATTTTAGCAAGTGGCTAACATACGATCCCTCACTTGGAGTGAAATCTACTAAAAAATTGTAGTGTACAAGAATCCTATTCTAAAGTTGTATTTTTGACAAGGCTTCTCGAAGAGTAGGTGAATTAGCTAAAATTATGTTTATTATTTCTCCAATAGAAGGTCTAGATGATGGATCAAACTCCCAACACCTATTCAATAGTTCACAAATCCAACCATCTACATAATTTGGTAACTCCGGGCGTTGGCCTTTGAGAACAAGATCATAATCATTTACCGCATGTCCTTCAAATGGAAGTTTCCCTGTCAATATTTCGTAAAACGTCATTCCATAACTATACACGTCCACTGCCTTTGAAAACAACTATGGCTTCTTGTTTACAGTCCTCTCTTTGCAAGCTTGCAATATCTCCGGAGCCCTAAAGAATCATGTTCCCACAACTCCAATTGAGCATTCATAGTCCGCTACATAACATTGCCCTTCACCACTTGGATTCATCCCAATTAGCACATGTATTGGATGCTTTTAGGTCTCTATGCACAATGTTGTGCCTATGCAACCAATCAACCCCTAGCGCAACTTGATACATGATGAATTCAACATTCTCTTTTAACAATGGCCCTTGTTCATGGGCACTTGTCAACATTCTATGATCAATCAGACCACGCAGATCTCCCATTTCCCTTATCATTATAAATCCGAACCTGCCATCCTCCATCAATGTCCCCCAAAGAATATCACAGGCATACTTTATCAACGGTCCATGGTTGGGTGACTTGAAGTGTTCTCGTCTGTCAACTTCGAACTGCAATAGTCCTTGTGGCCATTGGCATTGCAAATGTCGCAACATTGTCCCCTTTTTGAATGCCTTCAACACAAATTCACGTCCTGTTTTCGAAAAATGTTTATTCCTCACTGGATCTTGCCACTTGATATGTACTTCATAGAGCTCTGCCTGCCCACCCTCTGCAAACTTCTTCCCAACTATCAATTCACCCTCAAAATCTTCACCGTGACCAAATGTTTTGAACAAAGTACCCCATGTGGGATGCATTTCGAGAGACTTAAAAACTGCAAGGTTGTCCCGTTTCTCGTCCTCATCCTCGATACTGGAATCCGTCGTAGACAACTTGCTCCAGTGACTCTTTGATTGCTCAATTAGTTCCTCAATACTGAAGCCTTTGGCATTGATCTTTGTCCCGTCAATCCAGGTATGCACGATGTTAAATTTGAATTCAAAACTATATGAGAGTGTCCTAAAGGATATTAATTTGAACATTTTCATACAAAGCATACATATGATTGGCATATTTAGATGTGAAAATATTCACTTATACTTACATTAAACATATATTTAGCATGGAATAGATCTGTATACAAAGAGTTTTAGACATATAAATCCTTGTATAGAGAGAGCTTTTAGAGGGGTTCATGAACATAGATGATTATCAAACATCATATACAATGCACCTCTACAGCCCGTGAAACATACTTTCATTGCTTGAAGAGAAGAATGGAGGTGACGAGATGGATGTGGCATGCTCTGATTCAAGTGCAAGCGCAGTGTGATACTCAGTGTCTGAGTTCAATGCTCCCATAGCCATGGAATCTGACATTCCTAATACCCTCAACTGTACAAGCGTTGATGTGGCTTATCGTCCAAGTAGGAGTTCTCACTCACTTTTCTGATCAATCTACTGACAAAGTTGAAACTATGTTAGCACCGTTTGAACAGACGTTTTCTAAAGCGTACATCACAAGACCCAAACGCTCAGATTCTACAACTTACTTGCTTCTGCTTTTAGAGGTAAATGAGGGGAGACTGTATAATGTTTGATGCATTAATTAATCAATGTGGTACGAGCCTTAATTTTTTTTTTTTTAAAAAGTAGATTTAACCCCTAAAATTCTTTGACCGTATTCTCACAAGAAACCATGAAAAATGCAGCATTTGGAAGTTGCAGAAGAAATCATATGTTTTTTTTATTTTTTCCATCATTTAACCGTAAGATCTAATACCCAACTTGAATTTTCATGTGAGCACAAAATTTGAGAGCAAAATGACCATTAGATTCTTAGATTATAAGGATCAAAGTTGCAAAAGAAGATTTTTTGGGGTTCAATCCGGTGACAAATTTGAACTTTAGAAATTAATATCTTTTTTTTGAATGGGTTAGAAAGTCATTGAATGGCAAGGCCATGTTAACAATTGAGTTAAGTCTTCAAATATAAAATCTTGTAAGAAAAAAGCTCATATTAATTTTTTCATAAAACAATTACTAGAAGTGGGTACAAAGTGAAAGGAAAAAGAAAATCATTAATAAGTTTAACATGGAATTGTAAAATGTCAATCTTAGCGGTGAGAATGTTGTACTTGGAAATCTTCACCTAGTGCCTTTTATTTCATTAAAAAATATTGAAAATTGAGTTTAGGAATGAGCTTCAAAGTTTTTTTTGTCCAAACTACCCAAAAAACAAATCTCTTTATAACTTTTATCCCATTGCTCAAAATGGGAAGATTTAAAGCTTCTTTTGTAGATAAAGATCAACGAATCATGAATCAAAAAAGAAAGTTTGAAAAAGAGTAAAAAATAAAAAAATTCTTGCTGCCTGATCTCGCTTCAAAAACTTCAAATGCTTATAACTTTCGCAATACTTATCGGAATGACATGAAACGAAGTGCGACATGTAGAGTGTAGTTTTTGGAAGCTACACTGAAATTTTCATTGAAAATATTAAAAATATGAGGTCCTTGGAGGCTGCCCAAAAAGTGGAACGACCAGAATATGGTCGCTCAAAATTTTAGGGGTTAAACATGCCTCGCAACCTCAAGCACGTGAAATAAAAAAATGAACTTCTTCCATACTTCTTATATCCTCTAGGTGAGAGGAAATTCCAATGCTTCAAAGGTCTAAAGAGGAAAAAGACTATCAATGAAATAATTCCACTTTATTTTTTGTATCTACAATATATGTGTTCAAAGAGATGCATGTAGTAGAAATCTCTTTAATAAAGTAGTGTTGAATGCATATGAAGATAATGTATGCACCACATAGCTAGT
This sequence comes from Pohlia nutans, assembly GCA_022496805.1. Taxonomy (NCBI): domain Eukaryota; kingdom Viridiplantae; phylum Streptophyta; class Bryopsida; order Bryales; family Mniaceae; genus Pohlia; species Pohlia nutans. The sequence goes on along the minus strand of CM040091.1, from coordinate 10,645,247 downwards.
AATAAGAGGCAATGAGAACCAATCCTGTTCTTTTAATTTTTGGTGAAACTCTTGTCAAACTTTCCTTCCAACTAGTTAATAGAAAATGAAGTTGGGGGGAGAGTGAACAAAATATGGAGTTCCACATAATTGACAGGAGTATTGATTACGGATGATTGTTATGCACCTCCTCTAAGTTGATAATTTTACATCGAATCAACTGATTCTACATAACATCGATCAAACCAGATCTAAGTAGGTTTTGAATCATGCCTGTGTGGTCATTGGCATATCTACATTACCTGCGCCCGTGAGCAAATGTAGGTCTGGTGCCGTAAGGAGGAGAATATTAAGCAGGCGCTGCGAGAACACCACATGACAAGTAAATAAACGCGCATATGAAATTGGGGCTCTACGTAAGGTGGTTACCCCATTCCCAACTGAATAAGAAATACGGATATGAGGCATTGATATTATTTAGTACTGTTAATTTTTAGAGGTAGGCAAGAAGAAATAGATTCCAACACAAGTTGAAACATAATTTTTGGATGAAGAATGAATTAGTTATAAATTTTCAAAGATGAAGTATGACACATCCCATTCACCTCATATACAGTAGGTAGAGTTGTTTCTGTCTAAAGAAGATTTGTGATTGCACACACTAAAGATGCTTAAACCAACAACAACAAATCCATAACCACACTTACATATACTAAAACCAACAAGAGAGAACCCATTGCCAACAGTAACTCATACTATATCCAACATCATTGCAGCATTGATTGCGGATAATGCGCCTAGGTGTTGGTGAAAGGAGCCAGTTGGGAATGGGGTAACCACCTTAGAAAGAGGCTGCACGATGACGAAGGAGATCGAGCCGTCAGTACCTGCGCTCGTGAGTGGATGAAGGGCTGGTGCAGTAAGGCGGAGAATACTAAGCAAGCAAGCAAGCATGCGCTGCGAGAACACCTCCTATCAAATAAGTAATGCACAAGACGTTTGGGATGAAAAATAGTGCAGCAACGAGAACCCAGCGCGTGGGATGGCCGGCTACACTACTTGCCAGGCTCAAAGCGGCTCTCCACAGTAACTTACCGGTAGCTCTACGTTGCCTAAAGCACGCTGTGAAAAATTCCCTTATGTTTTCCGGGCGCCTCACCAGCGGGAAATACCGTTCGGGACTCACGATTTCCTCACGGGCAGCTCAAAATTGCACAGGCAGGTTTTCATAGCGTGCTTTAGGCCGGTAGAGGCCCCCGCCCTCCGGACCTGCACGCGTTTTAAGAGACCTACGTCGCCCGTCCAGGCTGGCGCCCCCCCGGGGCTCCTCCGGTCTCTCAAAACGTGTGAGGCCCTCCGGCGGGGGCCTCTACCTTTACTTCCAATATTGTAAGAGCATGCCCAGCAGTTCCAGAGAAAAAATGTCTGCCAAGCATCAATTTGAAGGCCATTTATAATATGGAGGAATGTAATACATGAAGTACCCCAGCAGCATTCCTGGAGCGAACACAAGGCAACTTATAAAACGAAGATTTTATATAAAGTTACTTGATGACCTTGAAGCACGGGCCGGTGAATAGTCTTCAAGCTGGTTATTTAATTGTTGATTGAGCATCTTTGCTTGCTTGGTGTGAGAAATTTGCTTGCGCCAAAGCTTCTCTGGATGGCGGGGAAACCTCAAACTTTGGCTCCAAAAACTATTATTTAACGTTGGTGGGTAGTTGCTGGGCCAAACTTCGAAGCAATTGGAGATATCTACACCAAATCTTGGCATTGGTCCCTCCAAAACATATGCTGCTGGGCATGCTCTAAGGACTTGGAGAAAAGATAAGTTACTTGTGTCAGGCATGTAGGCCGCTTGTGGGAATCGCTACTTTACAGTACTGTACTGATGTTGTCTGCACAGCCTTTGAAGCAGTCAAGCGACTAATTCCTGAGACCTGGCTGGACTTCTCCACGCTGTCCAGATTCAAGTACGGAGCGGTATCGGTATTTTAACACTTAAATGACATATGCTTTCCTGATAGCACACCCAAAATCTCTTTTAAATTCCATTTTAAGCATGATACTGTTTTTAATTTACTTTGGCTCTATTCTAAAGAAGTATAGATCTCTCTACTAAGGTGCTCGGTTTGGCATTTTAAAAACCCCATTTAGTTCAATGGAGTGGAAGTTATGAGCAAGATTCTCCCAAAATATAACCAAGCCCGTGGGGCTTGCATTGTCATTTAAGGGTTAATGTCTACCGGTAGTAAACCATGAGTAGAAGAAATACAATGTCTTTTGTGCTAATTCACACATACTACAAGATTTCCCAGCCTTTGGACAAACCTGCACCACATGAATCATCTACTCAGGGATAACCTATGCACACTCATTTCCGAGAACCGCAAGCTCATTTCCGAGAACCGCAAGCTCATTTCCGAGAATCACCATGGACTTATGATTTGACATATCATATCATGAAAGACTTAGAAACCATTATTGTACTAGCTACAATAAATTTTGTAGTAAAAAAAAGGTTCAATGAGTTGCGTCTTACAGATGAAAAATTATTTAATGATCTTATCATTGGTAAATAAGTACTTCTATAGTGAAGGATATCCAAATTACTGAAAAAAACAGGTGGCGAAAGAAACATGATGTTCAATAACATGAAACTACTTCAGGAGCATTCAAATAACATTAGAAAGAGAACCTTCCCCATGATTCTTGAGGTCTCAATGTGGACACACAGATACTGCTTGATCATAGCCATCCTTTGTTGGATAGATGAATGCTTGCCAGCCAGAACAAAAAGCCTTTCTTCAAGCAGACATTTCATAAAACATTAAACAATATTTGTCATGAAAGAGCTCCTACATTACAGATTCTGATAGTCAAGCCGTTCCTCGGACTTGAGAAATCTAGAATGGATGCTTCAACGAATTTTCAACTTCCAAACAGACGACTAAAATGAATACTGATCCGAAATATGAAAGAAATTGGACTTCTTACTATCTCATGCGAGGAAGGATCCGTCTACATCATCATGGTCATGGACGACTCCGGGAATGTGCGGGTCAGAAAAGAGTACAATCCTCCTCCTAGCAACAACGCTCCGCTGCATCCACCAAGCCATTCATTGTTTATGTGAATCCATTACTTGCCCGGTGGGCATTGGCTCATTGTCAAGACGAACAAACACTTTATTCACGCCGGCCTTGAAAGAGGACCAGAGTTTCTATCTATCTGAATCCATTAGAAAATATTTGACAGTTCAGTACGAGCAATATACCTGGCTACCAAATGCAGAACAGAACAGGGAGTGGAACAGTAGGGCCACATTTAGAAAGAATATAGGACAGCTGACAAAGAAATTAGAATATAGATGAGCACCTGGTTGGATTAATCCATGCAGAATATTTGCGCATGGACATGAGTTGCTGCATTCCCACCAAGCACCAGTAATGAGCAAAAGTCTTGGAGCACAATGACATGAGGGGTGTGTTTGATGCGCACAACTAAAATCTGACACAATTTAAACCTCTAACTTTACTTTGACGACCTGTATTTGTGTTTTTGTGATCACTACGAATTCATTATCGAAATGTGAGTGCAAGTTCATATTCAGATGGGGCCAAATTTTACTTCACTAGAATCATTGAAGAACATTGCATGTGTTGGTCAAACAACAAATAAAAAATTGGACAAAATAAAGTTGCCATATGACGTACTCAAAACTGCTAAAAAAGATATATATATGAGGCCCAATTTGTCTCTCCATAGAAAGTTTAGAAACATTGGTTCAACTTTTGTACATACCTGGAGGGCGCCAGCAAATGATGCTGCCACCAGCAGAGGCGCTACGTAGCCAGTTGTGTAAGCCAAGAGAAGGCTACCTCCGACCAAGGGATCCTGTTACATAAATGAACTAGTAAGTTCCCGCACTCACCATTCATTGCAAAGCGGGGCAAGTTGCATAACACTCTAAGCAATGGAGTTATCCTAAAAAGAGAAGTTATGTTTGAACAAGATATCATGTGTTTTGCTTTAATATACTCTTATTTGTTCACTCTAAATAGTTATAAGATGTAGAAGAGGTTAGTGGCCTCTCATTATTAGGTGTGTAAGAGCTTGGTGGTCTTCAAACTCATGCACAACTAGTTTAGCTGTCAAAAAACCCCTAAAGGACCAAGAAGCCTGAATTGGGCCCTCATGTCTTTTTTAGCAGTTTTGAGTAGATCCTATGTGGACTTCCTTTTATTCAAACTAATTTGTCTTTTAACCAACACATGCAATGTTCTTTACTGATTCTGGTGATATAAAATTTGGTCCCATCTGAAATATGTATTTTCATAATACAATCAATTGAATTTTTCATTTTAAAACCATGAATCCTTGGTCCTAAACAATATTGGCCGTTTCTTTCATCATGCACGCAGTACTGTAAAGCGGCCTATCTATGGAACTCATCCAAATGAAACACAGGCCGAGGACTTTCAGACCTGAGACGAGGCCACGTAGGCTAGCAGGGAGGCAAGGACAGGTGTGCTGCAAGGAGAGGCTGCCAACGCAAAAGTAAGACCTGCCAAGTATGCTTGAGCACCTGAACCCACACGTTCCATTAGAATTTATAATAGAAATCTTCTCCAGCTTCCTACCCCAAGAATGGCACTTCTACAAAGAGTGCATCAGGAACTTCGAGGCATGAACTTCAAGGCATGTGAACATGGTGTCATTGTCATGATGGTGCATTGAAATGCAATTAAGATAATTTGGTGCCAGCCTCCATACCAACCTAGTATGGATAAATTGACACTAAAATGACTTGTATGCAGCCTCTGGTGTCAAAATGGCACCAAAATAGTCTGGCCCAACTTTTCTCATGTGTTGCCTGGCCTTTGCCTAAACTCTCTTCCAACAAACCATCGCTATAAACCCAGTTAACCCCTAAACGTCCAACCATCCAGAAAGTGGATGATGTACAGAATCAAACACAGTTTTCTCATTTGTCATTGACTTTTTGTTGCATGGGTTTTTTACTATGTGTTTCATGAGAAGTTAACTTCATGCATGTGTAATCCAATTAGAAAGGGGATGATTTGTGAAATTTTTATGCCTCATTTCATGTTGTAGTGATTCACCCCAAATTTTGAAGATTTCAGTGTAAAAGTGCTCTTAAAAAAGTCAACTCATAAATTAAGAACCAAAAAATCCCAAAAAATCACTACACTTAAAGTATTACATTTCAACCAATCACAACAAATTTCATGTACAAATTGTCAATATCTTATTCGTAATCCAATTACAAAAGAATTTTCAATTTTAATTTTCACATTTTATACAAAAATATTGGTGACAGCAATCATAGATCTAACCGTACGGATAGAATCAAAAACTCATAATGTAGAACTTTTATTCATATATCAAGTTCAAAATATCCCCTTAGTTACATTTTATAAGACATGTTTGAGGACGTTCGGGGGTGAGGACGTTTAGTGGTTAAGTTCCAGTTATCAATATCTCAGTGCTGCATTAGGAGAAGATAGCACCGTACTTGGAGGAAGGGTGGCTGCAGCTTTCCGTGCGTCAAAGTTTCCGAAAAAGGACGGAAATTGAAGTTCAATAATCTGCCAAAACAAACATCTGTTTCCATTTAGCTCAGGGGTAAACAAAAAAAGAGAAATCATTCATAAAATACTTTGACGTGGCTTCCAAGATATCCATCCTCAAACAGCAACCTAAGCAAACAAGAAGACATAAGAGAACTGAACTACGGTAAAAGAGGCAAGTTCGCTTTTCTCACCTCCAGAAGATTCATGCCCATAACCATTGCTACAACCGAAACAGCAATTGGGATCCCCTGTCCAATTTGACCATACGCCTTTCCTGCTAAGGATGCTCCGATACCCAGCACTGCTAGTGTGGTTGCCAGCCCCAAGGAGAATGCCAATGAATCCACAAACAACTGCATCCACATGTGAGATTTTAAATTGAGCACAAAGCAACTCACGATGTTCAATATAACATGCTGTTGTTTATTTGAACCAGAATTCATGAAATTAATCTAAACGATTGAATATCAATTCCTTTCCTCGGGGAGGTCACTTTCAAATATTATCTATTATACAATACAGCTCGGTTTATCTCACTCGACCGTTCCGCGTTGGAATCCATCGAGGAGACAACCCAAGCTCAATGTGCTCAACGGCACGGGTCCCACTAGTCTAACAACGTGCGAACAAAGATAGGGTCCAAATAAATGTTTAAAAGTAAATTTTATAAATGATTTACATTAACATAGGATGCTCAAAATTGATTAAAGTATTAAAGACGAGAATATTGTTAGAATATTGTTAATCATAGTAAGAATTATTTTAAATTTTAGGGTGCTTTTAAATACCCTTTGTTCACACATGATACTCAGAAGATACAAAGAGTGACCTCCCCAAGTTCCTTTCTAAACACACTATCATCCAATGCAGGGTAAAGTTTGATGCTCACCTGCGTGCGATTTTTCCCTCCTCCAGAAGCCCCTGCATTTACAATCAAAAAGTAATGTAAGATGCTGCTTCTCCATCACAAGACAATGGTCAGATCTAAAGCTCTTTTTTCACAATGCCGTCAGTGGCTTGCTGGTCATCAGCACATGTCAGCTCTAAAGCTAATATATTATGTGGAGTATGACAAACGACTGGATATCAGGCCTCTTAACCCCTAAAGGACCATAAGGCCACCAAGTGGCTCCTGTTTTTTTTCGGTAATTTTGAGTAGATTTTATGTAGATTCTTTTTTGTTAATTTTTCTTAAAAAAATTCAACATATGTAATATTCTTCACTAATTCGAGTGATGTAAAATTTGGTGCCATTCAAATTATGATTTTCACAATATGATCGATTAAAATTGTCATTTTAAAACTATGAATCCTTGGTCCTTTAGGGGTTAACAGTTCAAGGTAATGCAAACAAAAGGCTTGCACCGATTTGGAACAGTTCATCATGGATTTCAATCTAGTCAGGTGGCCATTGAGTCAGGTAATGTTGGAAAAGTCATACCAATGTATCCAAGCGTGAGAGGCAGAACACTCAGCGTGCATGGTGAGAGGCTGGTTACAAGTCCTGCACCAAATATAATTGCCACACTGCCAAGCACCCCCACAGAACTTCAACGGTAAACCAAAGCATTACGTGAATACCACATGGAATTCATCTTCAGTTGCAAAGGTTTCACTCATGTACCGTAACAAACAATTTCAAAACAACAATCCATTTTTTATCAATTAGATGCTCGTTTCAGGTGTTGGAATATAAAGTTCTTGTGATTATGATTACGATAATAGAATTAACCAAAAAGTCAGCTCAAAGAGGAAAGTTTTAGCAAACTCCTCTTGAACTCCTCTTTGAACTCATATGGAAATATAAATAGACCAAAAACTAGTTCACGATGAGTTGGGAGACAATCTAAAACAAGCCACTGCCATTATTCTCCACACCAGTCCTCGCAATGACTCCCACACCTCCTACCAAAGCTCCAAGCCCATGGCCCACAAGGGGACAAGTTATGACACGACACTATTCAACCCAAGAATAACTCAAAAGAGAGGTTAGAAGTAGAGCAAAAAGGGAGGTTAGATGGACTTCTTTTCAGTTAATTCAAATACCATTAAAATTTTGAGATTTAGTATGACATTTAAAATTTAAAATCAATCTGGAAAAAATCTTACAAATATGTAGATTCTACCTCATACATCGATTATTGTATTCCAAATTGTCATATATAAGATGTTATTTTAGTATTCTTAGCTCAACGTTGGTCTTTTCGAAGGTTGTGAAACAAACCTGGCAGGTGTCAAGGAGCCTTGCAGTTGGCCTTGAACCAGAGAGTTTGCATTCTGGCCTGCTGAATAGAGAGTGTTACCTAGCCAATCTGCTGAACCACCATCAGCTACCAAGGCTAACAATTGCGGCCATTCCTTCCCAGAGTCCATTGCAGCCTGCGCGTCACCATCATCATAACTAGTCAATTAGGAATAACTACTACACCGAAATGGTTATTGAGTATGGGTGATTAATTGGCAAGCATGAAAATTAATATTGTCCAATCTACCACTGCATATCACAAATGCTATAACGCCACCGTCACAAGTGATTGCAGCCTGCGCTTCACCATCATCATAACTAGTCAAGTAGAATAACTACTACACCGAAATGGATATTTAGTATGGGTGATTAATTGGAAAGTTCATTAGTATGTCCAATCTAGCAACGCCACCACTACATAAGGTAGAGGCCTCCAAAACCAACAGGGTTCTAATTCCAACAAAATCTAGACCATGCATTTATTTTAGAACACAAATCTAGGCAAGTCATAGAGCTCTTATTGGATGTTGTCCAAAATGATAAGCTATCTATGGTCTACCTAGATATAGTTTCTAGGATGATTATTGTGCCTAGATTCTCTTGGAATTAGAACCCTGTTGGGTTTGGAGCCCTCTACCTTATCACAAATGCTATAACGCCTTGAAAAGTATGTCCTTGTGATAAATACTTTAGACCATACTAAATAGCCATTTTAGTGTAGTATCTCACATGATTAGCGAAACAACTGGACATACTAAGCTATTTCTAAGGGCTTTGTTATAATGAAAATTCATGATGCTGTAAGGTAGGAAACCCACTCATCTAAAATGCAAGTGCATCCAAATACATGACTTGTAAGAAATGAGATACTTCTAGGCATGAAATGCATTGTAGATGCAATACTCATGGTTCAAGGGTATTAATTGGGACCCTGCTACTTGAAACTTCAACAATTCATAACCTATTCATACAGCAGCCAAATCATACATATTAGTACGCGTTGGAATCGTCTAAAAAATGAGAACAAGATCTAGAAAAAATAAATTCCATTCTACTAATGGAAACAGCTGAAAGGCACAAGAATGGGTTCCCTACCTTATGACTCGTACTAACTGTTGTTAAAAAGTTTAAAACCCTACTCTCAATGCAGTACTCCCTTTAGATATCCTCCTCTAGCTTCATCATCATCATGAATATATATAATCGATCCAGCAAACATTAGGGCTAGCAATTCAGTGATTTTTCCTTCATAGAATCGATGCACAAGGCTATGAAGAATCATTGAATAGCTAACCCTAATTACCAAATTTGAACCCTGCCAATGTACTTACACACTGTTTATCCAAGCTAGAAAATTCAAGCAATAATAAAACGATAAAAGACGTCTAAAAATTGACATGCCCCAAACAATTGCGTAAAAAAGTTTTTAACAAAAACCCGCACTAATCCAATTTAAAATCCTCCTCTAGCTTCAGAATCATCAGCTGCATCTGATGAAAAGATATAATCGACGCATAAAAGATGTCAACGGCTATGAATTGCTAACCCTAATTACCAAATGTGAACCCTGCCAAAGCTCGATAGAAAAAAGAAAAACAATAACCGAAAATTGACGTGGCGGACGCACCCCATCGACAAGAGGAAGCAAGCTCTCAAGCGCAGCAACGGAAGCTTTCAGAGACACCGTTCTCGGGACTCTTCGCTGCAGCTTAAACTTGAATGAGCTCTCAAGGAACGCGGTTCTGGACGACGTGGTGGCTCCAAAGTGCGTTCGTAAACTGCAGCTCCCCAAACACTGCGCCATGGATCCCGGCTCTCAACTGTTTCAGCTGCACAATCCGTTTCAAAATGTTTCTGTGCGCTCAAATGTTTCTGTGCGTGATCTGTTTGAAATGTTTCTGTGCGGGATCTGTTTGAAGTGTTCCGGTGCGTGATCTGTTTGAAATGTTTCGGTGCGTGGAGTGTGTGGCGGATTTCGGGGTGGCGTGATGCGAGGGTTGGGAAAGGAAAAAGGTGAAAGGGGAATGGGGAAAGGGGGAAGTGGGGTTTGTCCCATAAGGTTTGTGGCTGTGGAGGCGGGGGGTTTGTATAAGACGGGGAGTGAGCGAGGAGTAGAGTATGTCTTTGAATAAACCCAAAGACTGCAGCAAAGTAAAGTTATACTTTTCCACGGGGGATGACACTTGGACCCAACCGGCTTTACCCATATGCCGGATTCACAACCCTACAGTCTGACGTGGAAATACTCAACTATAGAGAAATAACTAATCACTTTGTAAAAAATTGAGGTACTGTAATGGAATTGGAGAGAGAATAGAAAAATAACTATACACTTCGAATTTTAGATGGAATTGGAGAGAGAGAATAGAAAAATAACTATACACTTTGAATTTTAGATGGAATTGGAGAGAGAATAGAAAAATAACTATACACTTTGAATTTTAGAAAAAAATTGAGATATAAGATGCAAATGGAGTCGATGTCGAAAGGGATGAAATGTATAAGGCAACTTTTGGACCGTATGTCTCGATAGAAAGGGATGAGAAATGTAAGAGGACAACATAATGAATGTGAGATATTAATAGTGCTGAATTTTTTATTTTTATATCAATTTTTTTTCTTTTATCGGTACAATCCATCCTTAGACTTTTAAATTTCACAAAAATAAATTTCTATTTTTGAAATGAATTTTCCAAATCCTTAAAATCCTCAAAAGAGTGCACATGGACAAGAATTCTAGTAGACCGTACCATACAAACACCTTGGGGCATTTTTTTTGCATTGATTTCTTTGGATAATGAAAACAAGTGCAAAGTTACACTTTTCATTTTATTTAGTGTTGTTCACGTACACTAAATAGATATTGTTGGACTATTTAAGATGTTGCATTGTGAGAGCGGGTTAGAAATTGTTGCAGTTTTACAAAAAAATCCTACCAAATCTTGTGGTTCACAAACTAGTAAAAAAGAGATACTTGGACACCGATGAATAATGCTATAGCATGGTGTCTAAGGCCCATGTTGGCACCAAGCTAATACCAATATAGACCTTGTACACCATGCTATTACACTATTCTTTAGTATACAATGACCACCCTTCTATTAGTGTATTGTACATTAGTTTCATAAATTTAGAAACAACATTATTTAAAAAACCACAATATGTAGAAAGAAAGGTTTATCTTAAAATTTTATCAACTAATTTTCTTGTGTGAATGAGGTTCTAAATTTAGTAGGAAATGAGGTGTACATTCCACTAATATCCACATGATCTCACTTACACCCATACGGCCATATTCTGTTCTACATGAGAAAAGAAACAAGGTTGTAGGTGCAAATTTATCAAAGGTAAATTCCTCAATATATTAGGTATTCCTCAACACCCGCACTTGTGAATATATTTTTGACTTGTCAATATTTGTCCATCATTTTTATGCAAACATTTTATTCTATACCTAAATTTTCCCCAAAAAAAATGTGATCCTTTAAGTAGAACCATATATAGAAGTGGTACTTAATAATTCCATGCCGAATCGCCCTTGCAATCACAACCAATCCTACTATCAAGGTTACTATAGAAAAGACTTCACAATTCGAAGTAGAATCGTCCCGAGGATAAAAAAAAACAATCAAACTTAAAATACCAATGTTAGTATATAGTTAATCATAAGTTGACTTCATTCATATTGGATATCAAATTAGAAATAGTAAAAAGTGTATCCTAGGCATAAACATCTATGTACAAATGATTAAGAATGGATTAAAAGTGATCATTTGCTTTGATTTTGGAAAATAACTTGAACTACACCATATATTGTTGTCAAAAGTTTGTCTTGGGTACAGAAACATACACTATATTTTTTTAAATTAACACAAAAATAAATTGTTCCTTGTAGGATTTTTTATTTCCTAAACTTTGAAATCTATAAACTTTAGAATGGTCTTAAAATCTATTACTACAAAGCAAGAATATTAATTATGGTCAACAAAATATGTTGAAATAAGTTTAAAATAGATTATACTAAAATTCTAAAGACAATACAATCTACATCTAATCAATAAATTTAATTTTTAAGTTAAAAAATATTACATAACATATCAAATTGGAAGAAATTGTTTTAAATATGAAATTATCAAAAATGCCAATCCATGCAAAAATAATAACATATACATCAAACCAACAAATTACTCTCATTTTAAAGTTGATTGGTAGAGATCTTGAAACTTCTGAAACTTGTACAAAATCATTTTCCAATTCATCACCAGAAAAATATGTTTTGGTAGTTATTAAAAACTCTTGTTTATTAAATTGTAAGTCATTTGCCGATGAATCTATAAAAATATCACATATATTTAATGGTTAGTTTTCAAGAAATAATGTAATTTTATAAGTTTATTATGAATTTTATTCTAGACATTTCTTTGAGTACATACTTTGGCATTAGAAAGAGCACAATTTTGACACAAAGGGTGTAAATATTATATCGTGACAAAATAGAAGCACAAATGTAACAAAAGGGTAACTATAGACCCTAAACCCTATAAAATATAAAATATTATTGTTTAACATTTTATTAAATAAAATTACAATCGTTATTATGACTTTTTGGAAGACTAAAACCAATCATCTATAAGAATCATATAATGTCTTTTTAAACTGAAATTCAATTAAAATAATTAATGAGTCGATTTGAATTAATTGACCAAAAGTAAAAAGGTATCAAATAAATTGAATTGGATTGGTAAAAAAACAGTCCGTGTAGGCACCATGCCAACATGTAATAATAGGTCTACTCACTAATAGAGTAATTATAAATAAACTAATCACTTTTAGTTTACAAAAACTAAATCAAAACATATGACAAGAATGATCAAGTATTAAAAAATGAACAAAAATGACTAGTACAATAATATATCTAAATTTGAAATAAAAGGAAAAATGAGATAATCCATTGATTTATTTTTCTCTAATTAAGCCACTTCAAAGAATTTAATCTGTTGATTTTATTTTCTTAACCCAATCTAAGAACTATTTCAATTAATACTTTAATATTTCAATCCATCTCCATATAATCCATTTTTAAAAATGGGATATCCATTTAGCATACGATTACTTGGAAATTATTAAACGTATTATCAAATTTCTCTATTAATGGTATGGTTTGAATTTTTTTGCTACACAAACAAATGAGAATTTTAACACAACAACAACAACCAATTTGCTCTATGTATGTAATATTTTCATCTATATTTGTAACATTTTACATTTTATTAAATATAAATATTATATTATATTAAATTTTTATAAAACATAAAAAAATTAATTTAAAATTTAAAATAAATAGTTTACATATTGTAGATCATTTGAATAAATTAGTGTGTTTAAAAGTGGAAACTTGAAATCATACATTTTGATAGTTAACTTTTAGAAATTTACTTCTTTCGATTTTGCATTTATAAGAATGCTGATAATATATATGAACTATTGATTTAAAAATCATGCTATGCAAAATTTTATTTAAAATTACATAAGTGGAAATCACTACAAAAATATATTCTTTACATGGCACATTATACACCAACTATTATAACTTTTATCACAAATAGAAATAATATTGTTAATAATAAATATTTTTAAAGTGATTTAAAATTCCAAACCTGGCAAAACATAAAATGTTGTAGGCATATTTTTAAGTTGGTTCCCTTGGACATCAGCAATAGTGATTATAAATGATCCAAGTTGAGTGGAATATATACTCACAATACAAATTCCAAAAGCATAAAGAGAGGACAATTTAGCAAATACTGGAGCTTGCTCAAGAGTGAGGGTTTCTTGAGAATCCACGTTTTGAAAAGTAATATTGAAATCGGTTGATTTAATTTCTCGCCCTCCCGTCAAACCCCAAATCTTGTTTCCATATGCATCATGTAGTGTTATTTTTAATGTGCCATATTCTTTTAACAAAAAAGAGTTACTTCGTTCCCATTGCCATAAGCAATCTTTCACTGATACATCTCCTGCCAAAGCCAAAACGGTGTAAATTTTTCACTATATTGCTATATATTGTTATGATGAATTCAACATACATATGAACTTTTGTGTTTCTAGAACCACTATGTTTTATTCAAGCAATGATAATAATATTAAAATTAATCATAGCATTAGCCCAAATGAATAAAGAGCTTTTTAGAGGTAGCTTGTCTAAACATGTCTCAATGGCTTAGGTAGCAAGGTTTTCTTTCAACAATAATTATAGTTGGTTGTCGGGGCCAACAAAAAACTATTATATAAAAAAAAGCCCAAATCTTTAGATTTTTATTTTTATTTTCAAAAAATATCTATTTTGTATAGTGAAAAAAGAGAATTTTGAAAAATATTTACAAAATTGGGCATGTGTTGAAAAACAATTTTCCAAAAAAATAATGTTTGGCATGACTTACTGACCCTGTCTACGAGGTACAATATTTAAAAGAAAATAGAAGTATTGACTACATATTTAAAACTTTCAATGCTCAACTCAGTGAAAATGTTAAAAAACCTAAATTGTTTCAACACAAGATTTTTATCAGTTGAATATTATGATGTTCAAGAAATTTTATTGACTTTGCAAGAATGTTGAAAACCTGAAAGAAAGCAACTCAGTTTTTTAACCATGGTTTTGCATTTGTAAATTAGTTGAAAATAGTATCAACAAGGAAGTTGTGATAAATCACCTGCTACATATCGTATGTCGAGAGTTATGGGAGAGAGACTTTTTGAAAGTTTGGTCCATGCAAGGGATGCGAGTTGCAATTGAAGTGGTTTGAATGCCGAGGCCAAGCCCCAACCCGTAAAGATACATGAAAAATTATAGGTTCCATTTGGATTAGGAACCCATGATGGAAAAGTGCAATTTAAGTATTGCGAATACTTTGAACTTTCATCATTGGGTGCCCAAATGTCAACCTTGAATCCAGGATCTTCACCAATGTACATTCGACAACATCCACATGTTAAATTACAAGTTTGCCATATTCTTGCGCATAATAATCCACTACACTCACGTTGATATGCAAAAATTATGAAGTTTATAGATTGGCCAACTGGATAATAAACTTCTTTTTTATATGGTTGATTTACGCTGAAAGCCGTGCAATCATGGCTAAGTCCGGTTGGATTGTTTCTTGAGTCGCAAACATTACAACAACGATAAGTGTAATTGGACGTTTTACAACATTCAGCCTTGGCATCAGCTTGCCCTACATATGAGCAACATGAGTTATCTTGAATTTCAAATGCATTTGCATATAGAATGATGCCCACAACAATGATAACATGGAGACAAATGTTTTTGTGGTAATATACCATGTTTTTATTTATATGTGTTAGTATTATCAACGGATATAATTATTTGTAATTCTAAACTACATCTACTTACCACACTTAATGTAAAAGTTAATCCCTAACCGTTGTAACATAACTACTGTGCATAATAAATTCATTTAAACAAGCTCATTGAGCATCAAGACTTGCTATTTTCATCCCTTTATTTTGTAAGGTTTTTTTAATTGATTATTTATATTTAATGGAATATATATTTTAAACTCTCTTACATCGTATGTATATAATATATTTTTATAGTTTAAAAAGTGCCACTATATTCTACTTCAAATTTTGACTTTCCTAATGCAAAAATGGGTTTTCAAAAATGGCTTCAATAATAATAATAAAAATAAATAAATAAAGAAAAAGAAAAGATAGATTTTTTTTTATACTTTTTGCATTATTTTGGACAATTAAATTTATTTTTGGGAGTTTTTAAGACAATGAATGAACTATTTTGAACTAAGATTTTAGGAATTTTTGGTGAGTCAATGCAACATGAAATTGGAGGCACAAGAATTTCCAAATCATCCCCTTTCTAACTCGATAACACATGCATGAAGCTAACTTCCCATAAAATCTGCAGTAAAGCATCTACACTACAAAAAATGCATGACGGATGAGAATAATTGAATGTAATCTGTACATCGTTCAAAAAATGAATGCCTAGGTAGTTAGGGGTTAAATTAGGGCGTGAATTGAACTTCTACTCATCCTCTCTAGCGGTCCATGTGGCACAAATTTGGCATGACCTAAATCTATATTATTAACCCCTAAGTGCCCATGCGTCCATTTTTTGGACGATGTACAAATTTCATTGACTATTTCTCACCCGCCATGCTCTTTTTGTGGTGTGGATTTTTTACTAAATATTTAATGGGAAGTTAGCTTCATGCATATGTTATCTGATTAGAAAAGGATGATTTGTGAAATTTTAATGCCTCATTTCATGTTGCATCGATTCACCAAAAGTTTCTTAAATCTTAGTTCAGAAGTGTACAAATGTGTTCTTGAAAAAGTGAACTCATAGAATTAAGCAATCAAAAAATCTCCAAAAATCACTACACTTAGAGTATTATATTTCAACTCATCATAACAAATTTCATGTACATATTGTCAATATGTTGTTTTAATCGAATTACAAAATAATTTTGAACTTTAAGTTTCAAAATTTAAACAAAAATATTGGTGATAGCAATCATAGATCTAACCGCACGGATATAATCTAAAATTCATAATGTACAACTTTTGTTCATACATCAAGTTCAAAAATATCCCTTTTAGTTCCATTTTATAATGCATCTTTGCAAAACTGTCAAATCTGGAGAGGACTGTGGGCATTTAGGGATTAAATGAGTAAGGTGGAGGGCTTTAAACCCTCCACGGTTCTAAATCCGCACTCTACCAAAGACGAACATATTGAAATTTTGGATGTACCCATAATGAAGAGCACCGCTTTAGAACCCATGTCATTTCAACTTCAGGAATTCATAATTAATTTTAGGAACATCCAATTTTTTCGATTCAAAGTATGTTGGTCTTTGCTTGGATTTGTCTTTCAGTGAAAAATCATGCTCAGTTCTCCTTGTGTTCTCAGAAATTCATAGCCCTTAACCCCTAAACGTCCCAGCGTCCAATTTCTGGACGTTTGTTGGTCAAACCCAATTTTGATCTTGAAGATGACTTTTGTTGCTAATACACCCAACTAAGAAAATGAAGTTTATTAAGTCTAGTTTGTACTCCACTTTTCAAATCTTAAAAATTCCAATTATTGAGTATTTTATTGCTTGTGCAAGCTTTGTAGCTCAAGGTTTGAATTACACTACATAGGATGTTCACCTTTCGAATTTCAAAATTTAAATAAAAAATTTCTATGGAAAACATATCATGTGATTCTCCATTGTAATTTGTACCCGCTCCCAAAAAAATATTAAATTTTTAAAGCTTTTTTGTAATAAAAAATATTTTTTGAAGCATTTGACTTAAAAATTTGTTAAAAAGGCTGTATTAAATCAAAAAAATCTGAAAATTTCAAGACTAATAGGAAACATTCAATTCCATGCATGAAAAATATTACAATATATATTTTGATAAATCTTGAAGGCTAAATTGTGTAGTTTGACTTTCCTACAAAGGAGTGGTACGTTTAAGGGTTAAAGTGGCGGGTTTAGAGCCTCCTATCTTAGTGTCACAAATTCATCCCAGTTGATGGTCACATTATCATCGATATGTTTTTTCATCCAACAAGATGTGCTTCACAATTTTTCATGCCTTGCGGTATTTTTCTCACCGACGCAGAGAGCACTCTTTCCTTGTCGTTTTGGAGATTAGGGTTTGTTTTTCGAGGCCATGGTTTAAGTCGAGGGTTGCAGAGACGGACACCGCCATAGCCATAGCCATGGATCGAGACAGCAGCAGGTATGGCCATCATCGCGGCCATTTGCGTTCCGTGGCCGTGCGCCCGGACTACCACCAGGAGCAGCAGCAGCAGGCGTCCGACAGCGACGAGGAGCTCCGTCGCACGCACGAGCCCGCGGAGTATCGCCGCCTCAAACGGGAGAAGCTGCGGCGCCAACAAAAGCACTGCATCTGGAACGTCACTCCCAGTCCCCCCCGGCACTCCCGTGGCCACACCACCCGCAACCCGGAACCCGAGTCGTCGGAGTCGGAGGAGGATCGTGTTGGCAACGGGGGTTTGAATCAGAATGGGGCAAGGCAGACGGAGAGCGAGCGGGACGGTGAGAGGCGATCTCACAGGAAGGAGAGTGGCAGGCATCGTGAGAGAAAGAGTAGGGACACTGAGAGTGATGAGTCCGAAGAGGAGCTGGAGAGGAAGCACAAGAAGAGGTCGAAACGTAGGGTTGTTGACGAGAGTGACGAAGAGCGGGACTCTAGAAAGAGGAGGAGCGGAAAGAAGTCACGAGCTGGGGACAGCGAAGATGATTTGGACAAGAGAAAGAAATCCCGCCGGAAGGTTAGGGTTGAGGACAGTGAAGACGACTCGAGACACAAGAAGAGGAAGCGTGACAGGAGAGTTGTTCAAGAAAGCGAAGCTGAGGACTCTGACGAGGATCGGAAGAGATCGAGGAAGCGGAGCAAGTCTCGTAAACGGAGGGATTCATCGGATGATAGTGAGTCGGACCATCAAAAAGGAAGGTCGAAATCCTCTAAAAGGACGGATCAAAGCAGCGAGGAAGACTCTGAAGTGGAGCGTAAGCGTAGGTCAAAGCGGAGCAGTAGCAGAAAAGCAAAGGAATCCGGAAAGAAGAAGAGTTCAGAGGAGTCTGAGGAGGAGGAAGAAGAAGAAGAGGAGTTGAAGCCAAAAATTCTTGAAGCGCCGGGATCGTCACCAGCAGCAGAGGAGAGTTCTTCAGGGGCTTCGGATTCGGACGATGCGGATTTATTACAAGAGAAGATGAATTTAGGGCTTGCAAATGCCAATGAGCTTGATGAAGAGGCGTACAAATTCAAGGAGATCCTGGAGGCGCAACGAAAGGGTATCGATCTGGAGGGTGAACCCCTGATTGGACCAGCACCAGCACCAAGAGCTGAGGGGCACATTAGGTAAGTTGCTACAAAGTGAATTTTGAATGAATATTTTCATAACATTCAGGAGCCTTCATGCCCTCTGCCTTTCCTTCATGCACTTTGCTCATCACCTTGCGACTCCACCTGTCCAATTAGCTACTGATGAAGTCCTGTTGGGTGTGGAATATACTGCACCATCTCCTGTAGTCCCACTGCATGCTACTGAATGTTATGTTACCAAAAATGCAGGCTTGTATAAACTTTGTAATACTCCCTCCGTCCCAAAGTTATTGTCCAACTTGTTTGCTTGGTGTTTCTTTGAGCCAATTTCATTGATCATATTGTAAGAAACATGATTAAAAAAGGTTCCAAATTATGTCACTAGAATGATTGAAGAACATTGCATGTGTTCATTGCAACCTAAATAAAATTAGCCACAAGGAAGTATTTTTTTGACCTGCTTAATAAAGCACTTTCAAACATGACTTTCAAACATGACAATAACTTTGGGACGGAGGGAGTAATATATAGTAAGGGCAACAAGCTCAAAAGTAATGAGGCTCAAAACTCTAATGGCAACTTGGGCATGTGTTAATATTTTAAAATTGGCACACAAGTAACTAACGTATTTATGTGATGATCAAAAACCTCAGCTATGGTGGTGCATTGCGACCCGGAGAAGGAGATGCTATAGCGCAGTACGTGCAGCAAGGGAAACGTATTCCACGGCGTGGAGAGGTCGGGCTGTCGGCAGATGAGATTTCGAATTTCGAGGACTTGGGGTATGTTATGAGTGGAAGTCGGCATCAAAGAATGAATGCCATTCGTATTCGTAAGGAGAATCAGGTGTACAGTGCCGAGGATAAGCGGGCTCTTGCCATGTTCAATTACGAGGAGAAAGCCAAGCGGGAGCATAAGGTTATGTCAGATTTGCAGCGTCTTGTGCAACGTCATATTGGAGAAGAGGTTTTGCCTAATCATGACCCTTTTGGAACGACAAAAGCTGACGAAGTTCCTACTTAGGTGAGCTATTCCTCTTGGATAGAAGACCTTTCTGGCGTGGTATTGGTTTTGAGTTTAACATGAACAAGTTTGAACTACAGTTGTCCCTCTTTATTATGACATTTTTGGGAAGCCCTAACTTCAAGGTGCCAGGGATGGATTAGTCACAGAAATGACTTGTCACATGTGTATTGCTTGAAACAATAGTATTCTCATCTTATGCAGGGTAAACTGTAGCTTGAAATTATTTTAGAAATTGGAAGTTCAGAAAATCTTCATTTCACCACAGCATATTCATAGAAGGTTTTGCATTTGACGAGAATGGGATATAATCCACTCGTCTATGCTTGTATCATCAGATGCTTGAGAGGAGAAGCTTATGAGTGTATACCTGGTTTTTTATGCAATACACGCCAGACATGATGCAAGTTTTCAGAGACATACGCATTCATATGTATTAATGGTATCTTGAAAGAATAGTACATAAGCGGAGTGCCACTCCATTTCTTTGTCTCTAATTCATTCAGACTTGAGGTAAACTCAGTGTGCTATGCAGTTGTAGGTTTGGAGATAAGTTTCTGCATCTTGTTGCACTCTCAGAGTGAAAAGCAGAACTCGACCAACAAACGTGGTTATCGCCTGAGCTGGTACATCCAATCATGCTCCGACTTCCAATTTCGCTTACCACACTTGGGATTCTGTATTTTAACCCCTAAACGTCTGAAAGTGCCTTTGCAGCCAGTAAAATACGGTGTGTTTTTCTAGTATTTGGAATGCATCCAAACCTTTTATAAGTTTGAGTTCAACACAGAAGCTGAAATTTACATCAATGCAGTTCTAGTGAGTTATTGAGATCCCAATTTAGAGCTTCTTGTTGATAGCAAATGCCATTTATACAGCCACGTATCTACTATCCCGATGGGACGTTTAGGGGTTAACCAATATTGAGGTGTCATACTGTCTTGGTTGCTAACGTGTGGAGGTTATTTGTATATCACGTACATCTCCATACCAAATTCCTTGACCCAATATTGGCCAAGCAACTTGGAGCAATGAGTTTTATGTTCATATTTAGGAATGCTGTCTCTTTCCTTAAATTTCATGGATAAGCAGGCAGTTGTCCATCTTTCCAATAGTAGATTTCACACATGGTTGGTCAGGTGAGAATAACCGCTTGTCTTCTGGACTCATTGAAGTTGTGTGGACCAACTACTCACTTTCCACAATTTCACAAAGACCAAAGTACCATTTAAATTTTCAACATTAAATATAAGCACTTTTCAACCAATTTTCAGAGAATCTTTTGTTTTCAGGGGTAGCATGTAGATGGCAAAATGGGGAAAATTTAGTTGCTGGAATCCAATTTATGGATTCCAGAAACCCACCCTCTTGAGCATACCGGTAGTTTTGTAATCAACGATTGAAATGAAAAATGGTTTATCAACTTTTGAACTTTTAACCTGTGGGGAAAACATCAACAAGACCTTAGATTACTATTAGTGAGTTTCACAAGTTACTTATGAGGTTGTTTATTTCACACAATTGAAAGCACAAATGTAGAAGGTGGGTAGTTACCATGGTTAAATTTTAGGTGGTTGTAAAGTGCTAACTACCTTCATTTGCATTCGAAGAAAGAGGATATGGGCTTGAAGGAGGCAGTAGTGCTTATGCTCTATGTACTTGCATTATCTTGTCTTCTATCCATTATTATCACTTTGTACATCTCTCAATTCTACGAATATGAATTGCTTGTTGTTGTTGCTTTGTTCATTGGTGTCTTTTGCATTGTAGCCTCTCTTTTCAGTATGTTTTTTTTCCCATTTTTTCGGGCACTTCTTCTTTCAGAGTCCTAGTTCTTTTAATTAAGCATATGCTAATCTTGTTGCAGCGCTTCTTGCAACATACATAACATTCTTGAATGGACTAATCTTCTCTTTTTAAGTCAGTTCAAGAATATACAATTGATTTGCGAATCACTATCCTATGTGGTAGAACGACATTCATCAAAAGCTAATAATTAGAAAGAACTCCCAATAAGGTACATCTTTTATAATACTACTATTCATATGAGAGGAAATGAAAACCCTATAGAATGCAATGTATAAGGTGGAGAATGCAAAAACTGTGTCCATAGAAGAGTGGTTTCAACTTTTGTTGCGTGTGAAAGAATCAAGAATTGAAAGCGTGTAAATGAATCTTTTATCAAGAGAATATAAAATTACTAATTATTGACAATATTGGGTGTCCAAATTTAGAGTCTAAATTTGGAGTCTGTCTTTTTTCCAATCGTTCATGAATTTATCATAATTTTTTTAATTAATATTTCTAATTAATTTTTTTATGATAAAGCAATATGTAGTGAGAAATAAAAAAATGATAGGCACATAGAAAGAAAATTTAATATTTGATGATGTAAAAAGTTGTGTAAGAAATTTTAATTGACGTGACTCTAGTTTGAACTGAAAATAGTTAAAAATAATAATTAGACAAGTTTACAAAAAAAAATCATATACTTAATTAAAAAGAAAATGAAAAGAAAACTATTGATATTATTTCACACATTAATTATTATTTTTTGGTTGCATTGTGTTCATTAAATTGTATAAATGTGGTGGTTGCTTAAATTGTGTCATCTTTTACAACGAGAAAATTTTGTGAAAGATATTACAAAGAATATGATTTTTAATGTTGCACTTTTGAAAAAATAATAGGAGAAAAATTGAAGAACTTAAAAATGTTAAAGTGGTGATTAAAAACAACGTCAATAATTGGAGAAATTCAATGAACAAGGGAAAAGGAAGAGGAAGTGAATTATAAATATTAAAAGAAAGAAACTTTATTGAATGGACAGTGTTGCTCATTGAACCTTTAGAGCATTTTCTTATTAATTCAATTAGAAAGCAATTTGTTGGATGTTCACATTGATTTTAGTACTGTTACAACTTAAGAATTTGAAATCATTTTCCAAAGAGTAGAAGAATTTAGAAGACACTTGAATGAATACATATGAGACATGACTTAGACAATGAGATCTTTTTCTATATTATGTTCAAATGAAAAAAATAAAAATAAAAAATCTAGATAAGTTATGATTTTGATTTAAGAGTATCCATATATTATATAATACATTTAACTTTGTTAGAAAAGAATTTATATTTTATTACATAATTGAACGCTATAACTTCCAACAATTAAAAAAACCTATGGATGTACACAAGCTTATGGAGTGAGCAAACATTCAACATAAAAATTAGACTTTCAGAAAATATTTAGACATAATAGGCATATTGATATGGAGAGGTAAGATAAACATGATGCAATTCAAAGGTAGACCCTATAATTACTTACTCTTATCTATTCTTTCAAGGCTTATATCACTATCTAAAATCTTTAAATAAAAAATGTTCAACAATTTCAAAAAATGAATGGTTTCTCCATAATTTACTTACTTAATTGCCATTTATTCATTGCACATGTTCCTCTGATGGATGTTCTAAAATCACTCAAAAGTCTAATTTTACCAAAACTTAGTTTTATATTCTAATTGTTTTTTATTCCATGCTAGCTTGGCCCATATCAGATGGAGTTATTAAATGTACCACCTTATATAAGAGCATACATGGGGTGAAAAGAAAAGAAAATCATTTGTATATTGAATTTTTGGACATAATCATTGAGGTCCTAATATAGGATTTTATTTTCACTATGCACACAAGCTGAGTTATACCAACTAGAAATGTAAAATGTAGGATTCAACGTTTGTGAAACAACTACATAACCACTGTGGAACATGCCTTCCAATATAAAGGGATATATGTAGTCCCTTTGTTGGTGGTTTTGCCAATAAAAGAAACGTTGGTAGGGTTTGTCAATCATGAAAACAAACAAACAATAAATTGTAATGTAATTAGAAAGAACATACATCAAAGCAAACTAAAAGGGAATGCATCCTATTTGTGCCATACCCTCTTGAAATTGTAATGAAAGTTCCAAAGAAATGTTGAATGTGGACACAAACTCATAACAAGTAGAACCATATTTTTCCAACATCATATGTAATTTGCATAGTTTATTGCACGTGTTATCAAAAAAATCCAAAAGTTCCACTAGGGCCTTCCAAATTGAACAAAAGCCAACCCATAGGGTGAAAGCATGGTAAACTGAACCACATGTGATCCCTATGAAGAAACAACAATTCAAGGTCCAAAAATCTATTAATTTTTTTGCTTGTGAATTTTATTTTGTGGATAAAATAAAGGATACAAAGTTTAACAAGAAAAATTGAAAAAATCATGTTCAACAAGTATTTATGTGTTATAGTAAAGCTAAAGCAGTTAAAATTGGAAAAGTAGTTCTGACTGAATTGAAAAGAAGATATGAAACATGTTAAAATTGCATTAAATATTTATTTTTTCAAGAATTCTTTCTTTGGAGCCCTAGAATGCACAATGAACTTATAGAATATATGATTTATATACATATTGAACATGCTTCAATTCAATAAATTTGCTCATGAAATTTGTTTTAGACGTCTATTTTCAAGCTTTACTTTTAGTAACCTTTTTTGATATTTTAATTTGAAACTTTGGATTGAAGTACCTGATAGAACTATGGAGGGCTCTACCAAATTAGAACTTAAATATATGAATTTTTAGTCATAATTTATGGCCTTTGACCACGAAAATTGAAATTTTAGCACTAAAGATGACTAATGGCTCAGTCTACCATGCTTTCACCCCATAGTGCTCCTTGTCCTCATCCCTAACTGCCACAAATCTTAATTTAAAATGGCCATGTGTTTACCTTAAAATGGCTACATATTTTGTGAAGAAAATATACTTAGCAATTCACTTAAAACCTCTCAACTTCAAATCCACCACTTTGGTGTCATTTTCACTGCCCAAAGCCAGTGCCACACAATTTCTGACATCAATGAAAAATGTATATGCAAGGGCAAATAAGTCACAAAAATGGGTGCCTTGATAGGTGTCACAAATAGGGTGCACTACCTTACCTTGTGTAAAAATTGACTTTGACCACAGATGTAATCTGCTTTGTATTTCAATAAATGGCTTGAACAGTACGAACACATCGAGTATTCTTTCAAGGTTTCAGTCGATATCAATACAGATATTTCCAGCGCAGCGAGTACACACAATGCATTTGACATAAGCATTATTGACTTCATGGATTAGATTATGGGCTATCCTATCTGTCCAAAATGCCAAAAGACAAACTTCGAGGCTTAAGAGACGTATATTCTGCACATTAGTATATTATGAACCTCCCTATTTCTGTCTGGCATGAGACTATACCATGTACAATTGAGAGAATCTGACAAACCTGGTAGGATGTCTTAGGCTCCTTACCGGCCAACAACGCCGGCCTTGCTATCCTTCCGAACTGCAAGAGCCAAATTCAGGTCCCATAGCTCGCATCTGATGGGCATTTCCACTTCGTAGAACGGGTTTTTCAAAACATAATCTGTGTAAAGCTCATAAATGGATTTCAGCAAGCTATCGATACCCGGTGTCCTTGGTTCCGTGGCCACGAAAATCTTTGTGCCTGCGCCAGTAAACAAATGAACCAGTCGTTAAAGCGGAAGACAGAAACCTAGATATAAGGAAAACCAAAGTAGGATCTCAAAAAGAGAATTTCTCGCAACAAAAATGGTTACACCTGATACACAGATACACAAGCTCTGAGCTCGATCTAAGAGGTTACCAGAGTTGAGGGGTCAATGTTGTCCCTATCAGCGGTGTGTAAAATTCTCACATTCACCTTAAGTAGCTGAGATAAAAATAGAAAGTCCGCTTTAGGAGTTTAAGGTAGGATGTCCTAAAACCACCACCTCCCCCAATTATGACATGAAGACCTTTCTTGGGCCACCACAGTTGAGACCCAAAACCACCAATTTCACTTTTCAAGTAGACCAATGGCACGCCAAGCATTGCGAAGAAATAGTTGGTGGTTTTGGGTATCATTATGAGTGAAAGTTAGTACCACATGTTGTGGACATGGGAAAACCTAGAGATTTGATTTGGATCACAAGTTACTTTCCACTTTGGAATTTTGTATAAAATTGACAAATGCAAATTAGATGTTGCAAATTTTTGCAATCCTCGTCAAAACCTATTTCAAATACGGTCAATTTTTTTTTGAATTTAGCACAGCCAAAAATAGGCCAGATTGCTTAAGTTGGTGGTTTTAGAACAATCAACCTTAGTGATCAATCATTATAACATTTCAATCATATTTCCATTGTTCAAAAATGTACAGTATGATTTCTTCTTTCTATTGGTACATTTTGTTATATTGACGCTTCATAAATGATTTAAATATGGAAGTGGCCACTTTTGGCCATCTGGACACTTAGGTGTAAAACGCCCAGTATGGCCATCTGCATCACTGTAATTTGCAATGGTGGCATTTTCTCATTTCACCTTGGTTTTCTGATTTCAATACATCATTTTCAAGCTCTTGTTCTATGCTACAAGATCAACAATGTCGATCATGACAAACTGAAGTCATTTTCACACAGACAGATGATTTGCAGCAGGGGTTCTAATTTTCCTACACTACAGAAAATACACAGTGGACGCTTAGAAGTTAAGAATTCCCATTAAAGTGATTGCTGATGCCTGCTACGTTTCAGAAAAAAATTGTACTTGTCATACCTGTAAGGGCCTGGAAGCAATGCAGATCAAAAGTATCGGCCTCTAGGAGCTCGATCCCAGTGCAGCCACCAACAGGAGACAGCTCCTTCGAAATCGCATGCATAGAGTGCCAGAGACTCGCCAGTCTCAAGCTGTCATTCGTGTCCAGGCGGCCTTGAGTTCCATAATCCTGCATAATTTCAAAGCGTACACTCTCAGCATGCATTTCCTGTCTATAAAAAAAATTCGTTCCAAGAAGACAATCAACCAAGGACTGTAAAAACATACAATCAAGTAAACCCCCTTCGACACGCATCACCTCAATATCAGGAATCAACAAAGTCATAAATTACAAGCACAAGCACTCAACCGCATTAGCTTCCAAAATTGGCACATCATTGTTACATCGATCGAAGTCCAGCTACACTAAATGGTGTGTGTTACAGAAAATCTTTCTAACAAGAAAAATTCAACTTCTACTCAACCAAAACCCTAGAAAACACAACCAAAACTTATAAGCAGCAGCACTCAACCTTCTTAGCTTCCAAAATTGGCACAAACGTTATTAGGTCTAGCTACATTATACGGTGTGTTACAACTTCAGATTCTCTTACTCAACCAAAACCCTAGAAAAGACACGACCAAAATTTACGATTCCATATTCTAACTCCCACCGCCTGCAACGGATCCCGAAACTGTAGAAAAGCCGAACGCTCAGCACAAAAGTTGAGATCGAAAGCTGAACACTAACCTTGTAGAAAATGAGGCCGCCGGACTTGTTGATAACGAAGATGTTGAAGATGATGGCTCCGGCCATGGCGGGGGTTGAGCAGAAGCTAATCAATGCAATAAAAACGTAAACAAAAACTAAATCAGAGCGCTGCAATCGAAGCTTCAAATGTCTTGTAGAA
Organism: Pohlia nutans; assembly: GCA_022496805.1. Taxonomy (NCBI): domain Eukaryota; kingdom Viridiplantae; phylum Streptophyta; class Bryopsida; order Bryales; family Mniaceae; genus Pohlia; species Pohlia nutans. Next base: position 10,617,967 of record CM040091.1, on the reverse strand, counting down.
CTCCATCTCCGAGAAACAGAGCATGCTCGGAAAGATCACCTCAAGTGTGAACGAGGATATTTTAAAGCTAGGTTTGAAGCAATGTGAACGGGTCTACAAATAGTGTGACCGTGTGAATGCGCCTTAGAATCAGTAATCCATCCAAGAAATTATCATCCAAACTATTTCTCATCCAAAGCCCTTCAAGAAAGTATCATCCAAACTATTTATCATCCAAAGGCCTTCGTTCTCATCCAAACTCCAAACCCCCGCCGCTACTCTTCTTCCTTGATGGTGTGAATGCGCCTTAGAATCAGTAATCCGTCCAAGTAATCATCATCCAAACCATTTCGCATCCAAATCCCTGCAAGAAAGTATCATCCAGACCATTTATCATCCAAAGCCCTTCGTTCTCATCCAAACTCCAAACCCCCGCCGCTACTCTTCTTCCTTGTTGGTTGATAAATGCAATCAACTTGAAGGCCTCCGTCACTCTATGGCCAGGCCTGCAGGAAAATACATAAAGGTGAGTCACAGCAAATGTAAACCGCTTCCCCTCACTGGCTCCTCTACAACACCGCCCTCGTCTCTACAATTCCGTCAAAGGAAAGAAGGCCTCACAACTTGCTGCCGCTACTATAACTTAGATTTTTGATCCCTACTGTAACTTAGATTTTTTTGACCGCTATGGTGGAGTATATATCGTCTGATCCTACCTCGACGTTTTTATATACGCAGCCATATTCGTTTTGCCAAAAAGCGCGGCCAATTGCAACACCACCGACACTCGGTTTCTTTTCCTCTGTGAGTCACGATATTTTTTTTAATTAGCTAGGAAATGATGCAACCGCGAGGAGACACTAACTAAATTAGAATTGAATGCTAAATTTGGACTGCGACACTATGGTCATGAGATGGCCTGACTGCATGAAGAGATAGATAATATTGTGTAATAAGCTTTGCAGCCGCAACAATTGAAAGATCAGCCAAATTGCAAATGTGCAGGACGTAAGCGGTGATGAGATGACCTGATAGAGTTTCCCGCTCGATTCCGTTTCTTTTGAGAAAAAGTGCATTATACATTAGAGACGTCTCTCTGTTGTTCGTTTTACCAAAAGGAGCGGGAAATTGCAATAGCGCTCTGGATTTCTACTTCGTTGTGAGTTTCGAATTTTGCTCGTAGTTTGTTGGAATAATGCGATTGCTAGTTTTAGGAAGAAGACACTATCTTAAATCGGATTCTAGGATCGTTGCGCGCTTTTTTTTGGTTCAAATTTGGCTGTAATTTTTGAGTTTGTAAGTTATAGCATTGTGTAGTAAGCTTTTTAGGTGGATTACTTGAGAGATCAGCGAGATCGCACTCTGCAGCAAATTGATGACTAGGTGCGCTGTGTGTCTTGTGTACGATTTATTCGGTGATCAGATGAAGTGATTTGGTACAGCAGTAATTCCTCGCTGGATTCAATTTCTTTAGAGATTACTGCATGCCTTGATTTTCTGATTTTTTTACGACTCTTGGCATAGCCGGTCGCTGATTTTTTTCTTCCTGAGTCGATAGCTGCATAAAATTGCAGGAGTTGGCCTCCAGTTTGCAAACCTATCACAAATATTATGCTTGTAACTTTCAGAAATGTGACTGCGAGTTATAGATAGAATACACTAACTTGGCGGATCGTTGCGAGCATTTTAAGATTGTTGCGCCCGTTTTGTGCGTTCTGTGCGCATTTTAGGATCGTTGCAAGCGTTTTGTTTAAATTTGGCTCTTAGTTTGGAGTTACCTATTGGTTATAAAGTAGACTAATAAAAGAGATAACTTTGTGTAGTAAGCTTTTAGGTGCAATACTTGACAGATTAACAAGATTGCACTCTGCAGCATGAAATTATTTGGTACAGTAGTATTTCCCATTTCTTTTGAGAAAAAGTGCATTATCCATCAGAGACCATTGCCTTAAGTTTCTGATTTCTACACGATAGACAGTCGCTGATCTTTTTATCCCTTAGCTGGTCATTGCATGATAATCGCATGAGTTGGCCTCCTCAGTTGTTGTTCAGTTTGGATCATATATTGGAACAGACTTACAAAAATTATTTCCGCAAGATTATTTTTCTGTAATGACAGAGTTCTGTGCATACACATCATGCATGAACTTTAGATATTGTGTCCATCAATTGTAGTTCTCCAGGAATTTGTATGCTTCAACAGCATACATATATGGAGAATGTATGAACACGACTATTAGTGAGTGTTTTCCTTCAAGTAGTCCCTTCTTTACTGCCATGGAAACATTTGGACACGGGATCATGTCGTCGTCATTTCTTGGAGTGATCAGTTTGTGATCAATCTGACTTGCTTCAGATCTGGTTGGTGGTCTCAACCACAAAACAAAGACGCAGAAACTGGAGGTAGCTGTTTTATGATCGTATTTGTGAAAATGGCGTGTTTCAGAGTGCCAGAACTAGCGTGCAAAATTTTAGAAACTAGGACTGGTCATAGATCTTAGGTCATCTAATGTCACTGAAATTTGCCATTTTAACAAATATGAGGTATTTTTGTTATTTTTTTCTGCGCTTACATACTCGTAATGATAGTTCAATTAGTTGAATACTAATCTCTGATTAACCTCAATATGTTATGCCCTCCAAAATCAGCTGAGGTATTCACCATGTCTGGGGTGTGGGTGTTTGATTCCGACGGAGTCTACCGTTTGGAAGAGGTTCAGCTGGCGGAAAACTCTGGGCCAACGACGGGATGCAAAGTGCTCGTGCATAAATCGACGGGCATGATCATGACATGCTATGAGCAACTCCATCGGAACCTGCTGGAGCTTGGCTGGTGTCCATACTTCCAAAACGAGAGCATCCGACAATACCACCGCGGTAACGACTCGCCCGATCTCATTACCTTGCCTTCCTTTTTTTGCAACCTCCGCACGACTCACATGTATGATATTGTGGTGAAGACAAGGTCGGCCTTTGAGGTGCGCGACGCCGGTTAGGATGTACAGTTTTGAGGACCAAATTCGGATTCAGAACACGTGGATCGATCGATCATTGAGTTTTCCAACTTTTGTTTTGAGAAGATCGATCAATTCTAGGTAGGATCAAGGTTAGTTCATTTACTCCCAATTGAAAACCACGAGTGCCTGTCTGTAAAACCTCTCTGAGTCTTCTCCAATCTAACTTAGATGGAAAGAAAAGAAAAAAGGAAAAAAAGATCAGAAGTTTGACGCTAGCTGTAGAGGCAGTAAGTGGTTTGTCTTCTTCTGGAAGTCGGTCCTTCTTAAAAGGCAATTACGCAAGAGGTACTGTAGGGGCCTAGGGCCTATGGTTTTCACATACAAAATATCAAATTAGGAGAATTCTTGGAGAATGTGATAAAAAGGAGTTCAGAGTGTAGATTTAGGATAATATTTAGTATCACATTCTAATATCTATATGACGTATTTGATGCTGTGAACACACGTAATTGGAGAATCTCCACATGTAACATTTTGAACTTTGGTAAGTTGGTTGTCAAGGCAAATGTGTGCTGAATATATTGTTTTATTTTTCAAAAATAAGGTTCAGAAAATGAAATATTTATAAATATTCTTCAAGATTCTCTTTTTCACCATACTAAAATTAATTTGAAAAATAATTTCCAGAAAATTTGACATTCGTTTTCAGAAAATATTTTATGCCAACCTCATTCTCTACCTATTTTGATCCCTTAAGGATTTTGATGTAATATAATTGAGATTTTAGGCAACTACCCTCTACCTATTTTTGATGTAATAAACTTGAAATTTTTTGGGAACGTTTGAAGAGGTTGGGAACAAAATAAGGTCCCTCTACTTTAGTGAAGGCTGCAACATGTGAGAGATTACATTACCTAAAGTAAAGGTACCTAAAACCACCAACTTCTACACCCCCTTTCATTTCAGTAAGGAAATGTACCAACTTCTACACCCCCTTTCATTTCAGTAAGGAAATGTACCAACTTCTACACCCCCCTTTCATTTCAATAAAGAAATGTAGGCTTTCATTCCATGACTTATGCATCAATTGCTCAAAAGTTAAGTCATGTATCGACAACTGACATTACCTACCTAAAATGAAGGAATGGTGTAGAAATTGGTGGTTTTAGGTGTCCTGGTGGTTTTAGGTACCTCTACCTAAAAAAACTTACTTCCGATGGTATTCAAAAAAAATGGTCAATACTTCCAATTGTCTTACTTCCAATGGTATAAAAAAAAACACTCAGGATTCCAAAGCTGACGTAACAGTAAAATAACCCCACAGTCAACCAGGATCAAAACTAAAATAGAAATGACGAGGTCAGAACATCACAGAATGAGTTAAAGCCAAAGAGGAAGTAGAGCATTTCAAAGAGTGACAAACAAAATGTACACTCACCTAAGTAAGAAAGAGAGTCCAATTGCCTCTACTACTTGAAAACTGTCCACGCTAACAATTGGATGGCTAGTATGTATGTACACTTTGATTCCCTTGATTCTGGCAAAGAATGGTGTAACGAAACTTGGATCATCTGACAGGGAATGGAAAGCAAGGTGGAATTATACACTAATTGAGATGAGACAAGCCGCCATCAAATACTATGATCAGCAGCAGGCTTGTTTGAATGTACCCACTGCACAAATAGTTTCAAGTGAAACAACTACTGTGGCAGGACGACTTCAACTTTTTGCGGCTCGGATACACAACCTCCCTGCAAAACCGTTGGAACTTCCATTAGCATCTTTATACTCGGCTTGTAAGTCCAAGCAGCCCAAATATGAGCCTCATTGTTTATTAGCAATTCTGAGTAGGTCATATGGAGACATTCTATTTTTCAATATATTTATGTATTGACCACCGCATACAATGTTAAAATTTGGACCCATCTGAATTATATATTCTTAATCAAATTGGTCGTTTTAGAACCATGAATCTTTGGTCTTTTAGGGGTTAATCATATTAACCCTTAAAAGGACATATGCTTTCCTAATACCACACCCAAAATCTCTTTTAAACTCCATTTTAAGCATGATTCATGATTCAGCTTTTAATTTACTTTGGCTCTATTCCAAAGAAGTATAGATCTCTCTAAGGTGCTCAGTTTGGCATTCTAAAAACCCCATTTGGTGCAATGGAGTAGAAGTTATGAGCAAGATTCTCCCAAAATACTATCAAGCCCGTGGGGCTTGCATTGTCCTTTAAAAGTTAACAAGAAGACCAAAAATGCTAATTTTCCTATGTAACGAGATACGCGTGAGGTTAATCTTGGAATACCATAGGCAACGTGCCACCGACATTACTACACCAAGAATCCCAAATCCCTACACTGATGTCAGAAGAATTTTTCTCTTGAAACACAAATTCGTACCTCAGAGCTTCATCCAGCTCTCGATCATCTGCACAATTGTATCCCAGCAGGTATGCGCGTCCTGTACAAGAAATCACGTTAGAAAGATTTTGAATGCCTGCGATCTTGATGAACGCCAGATTTACAAATCAACAAGAAGCACAGACAGCTCAGTTACACAAATAGGCAAACATTGCTTTATTGTGTCAAATACATGCCGAACATCTTGACGAGTTTAACATGAAGGCCTGGAAAGGTTGGTTGAATTACCAAGGCGACCTGATCCCAGGAAAGGCTCCCCCTCTTCAGCTGCTGCATTCGCGTCTGCCTGTTGCTGCCCCTGTGAGATATCCACGTGAGTACATACTTTCTTCCACAAATCCATGTTTTTTCATCCCCAAAATTCTAGCTCAATGTACATACTCTCTTCCATCAGTTGTGGAATTTTTCAGAAATTCTTACAAATTCGGCTCCATTTTCCTCAGCAGGCGAGAGCCACCGATCGAAACAGCGACCAGATACAGTGCACACAAGAAGCTCATTTGAAGAATCCAGCACGGTTTCTTTACACGTGTCGTCACAAACTGCAAGAGGAGGGCAACAAATTAGATGAACACAAATAATAATAACTTCAGATACGCACTTTTCTTATTTACAAACTTACTTGATGAATCATCTCTATGATAATTCAAATAGAAATATTAAGCCCATGGATGTCTGAAGGAATTTACTCAAGTACTTCAAGTGAGCAGGAGACATGAAATACCATGTGCCCGGCCAGTCCTCTCGCACAAAAAGACATCGCCAATTTGATAGTAGGAGCAAGTCCTGCCTGAGCACGAGTGATCACCAGTATATACATCCGACAGACTTTGACTTCGTCTCCAGGCCGTAATCTGGTCCGCAATAGATGTGTCTACAACTACCAGGTCGTCGTACACCTGCAGAATCATAAAAGTATCAGTAGCGTAAAGCTTTCAAATAGTCCTGACTACAACAATTAAATCATCTTCCAAGAAATGTATTGCATGTCAATCTGAATACTAATTAAAACGCTGGTTTAGAGTATACTTAACACAAGAATCAGCACAACTGAAGTACTACGTATCACAAGTAGAGTCACTCAAACTAAAATTCAGATAAAAGGTTCGAGCATGGAAATGGACATGTTCCAAACTTACTGACTTTGTCAGAAACCCAGTCATCTGATACATTGTTAATCTGATTAAATCCAATGTCAAACACAAAACAGACATGAAATGTCACTCACTAAACTTCACCAACATCAAATGAGCATAGAGATGATTGAACGCTGCAAAGTTTCTAATACATAGAAAGTTACCTGAGATTTCAACGGAGCCTGACTTCGTTTGGCAGCCTGCATCTGAATGAATAACTCACGGAACTCTCCAGGAGTATTTCGTACAAACTCCGCCATATCAGCATGATCGCGCTGCTCACATCCAAACAACGGTTGAAGGTGTTTGTACATCATACGGATTTGAGTTTGAAGATACTTTAGAGAGCAACATCTACTACTGCCTAAACGCAGAACTCCTCGGAGCTTACAATTTAGAGACCTCATACATTATAGCGATTATGATGTAGGCTTCTGGGAGAAAGACATGACAACAACGGAATAACATTAGCGGCCCTAATGCAGGAAATATACCAGTCAACCCTATTCGCTAGGACAATTGACATACATTAAGTTATCCATGCAGAAGAGCGGGTTAAGGGAATTTCTCACTCACCTCAAAGTATAATTTCTTCCACGCACTTCCTCGAGGTTCCTTACGACCATTTGGTCTAGCAGGAGGTCCCCATCTCAGACAGTACCTGCAAGTGGACGACTTTAAATTATTAAGCATCACCTCAGTTTAGTAGCTTTAGAGGTTCACATAAGTAAGCATCACTTTTCAGTAATAGCACCTCTGTAAGCCTCATGGACGTAGTCAACCTCATGCTCACATCAGTTTCTGTACGCAAGTCTCACTCATAAACATACCGTCTCCAATACAGTACTTATTTCTAGTAATTCTCCACTTATAATGATGAAATCCCTAAGTCATCACAGACAAGAAAAGAAATAGGGATCGTACGCATAAGAATTTCTCCTCTTACAACACTGCTACTCGGAAAAGACAATTTGATACACTGGTTAAAGATGAACAACAAATTAAGATAATAGTGGATAATGAACGGACAGTTTACGCCAGAGACTCTCGTCTGAAGCAGCTCTCCGAAGAAACCGGCAAACACTTGTACAAGTTGACAAATCCTGTAGTGAAATTGGCGTTCAATAGTAAAAAAATTAGACATACAAGTTAGGAGGATCTCAAAACCCCCTGAACTCCTCCGCACTGGAACACGAAACTGTGAAGGAGGTATACTGTCATGATACAGTAATACAAAACCAAGGCACACATCCTACTCACATAATCAAAACAGTCAAAGCTAGTCGTGCAAATGTGAGGTACCTCTGATGAAAGAAATCGCAGTATATTTTGAAAAAGTTCTGGTGGAACCCTTCCGAAGCTCCCGGTCTGAATGCTAGACCCTCCACCGTCAGGAATCACCTACCCAGAGGAAAACCAAAAACACTCGAAACCATGAAGATGGTATAACAAGCCCAACTGTGTAGACAAGATGTCTTGTGGTGAACCAGACAAATCTGGCTAGTTTAAAACCTGCAGAATACCACCCACTTAGGGGCAACTGCTCAAATCAGAAACACCACCCACCACTCTACTAGGGGTACAGAAGAGCAGTACCATATCAACCTGGTTGACGGACTGCTCAGGCTCCAGCTTGAGGGGCAGGCAGGGAAGTCAGCTGATGGAACGATGTGTGGAAGCCAGGTCTAGCATCCAGCACCATATCAATGGTGGTCAAGGTTCGCACTTCTCTGAATACGAATCAATAACTAGTGGACTCCTCACAGAACATGAACGATTCATCAAATTCTATCTTCAGAACAGCTTATGTGGAGCCGTCCACATTAACGTCTTTAAGGGTAAATCAAAAGTATTGATTAAATAAAATTAAACGAAAGTCTGCCTATAATCTTCCATTGTAATGAATGTTATGCAGTGCAACATCTCCAACTTGGAAGGCCACAAAAAGTAATCGATTCCCACACATTTTACATGGATAGAAGGGTTCATGATTTTTCTACATTAAAAACACATTAGAACCATGTAAATCTGGCACGTAAATAATCATTAGACATAACTTACACTTAAGGATTACAATAACGCTAAACTTCTCAATGCTTAACGATTATCACACGTGTTACGTGCCTAATTTACATTGTTCCAATGCATTTTTCATGTAGAAAAAAATATGAACCCTTTTATCCATGTAAAACAAGTGAAAAACAATTACTTGTGGCCTTCCAAGTTCGAGATGAACTCTGAGTAACATGATTGCAAATGATAGCCTAAGAAAGGATTCTCTCTCGATAATTGTAGAGAATATCTCATAAAGAGACATCGTATCTTTGCATTGGAACAACCTATAACAAAACTATACGGTTGAAGAAAACGAAACAATTGATATTGAATCATCCAGATAACATCTATAGGAAATAACAAAAACAACGACTTCATCATCAACATGACAAGATGACCTGCAGGAAGAATATACGATACTGCCACAAAAAGATGTATAATTAATTCTTTCACGATATTAATACTACCGGTACTCAAAGATTAAATGAAGCAATCAAAGATATTCTTTAACTATGGCTAAAATAAAAACTACACCATGATCATCGATCGAAAATACACGGAATGCTAAGATACACTAGATATTCTTAGTTACGAATCAAAAATATAATGTCGAGTATACACATATCAATCACAAGATGCCATTACAAGCTTCTTGTAACTAAATTGTCAATTAATTCCTACAAGATACTACGCTGATCAAAATACAATCTAAAGCTACAAAAGAATTATCAAAAAAGCAGGTAATCCAAAGAAAACTAAAAATAAACTCAATACACACCAAAATTTATCAAAAAAACTGACGCGTCACATGCCAAGATCCGTGCATATTACAAGTGACGTCACAGCAGCCAATCGAAAACATCACAATAGTTTTTCAAATCGAGAATTGACTAAAAATGTGGATAAATAATACCAGTGTAGACGCAAATGAATTACAGATGCTAAATTGATGCTAAGCATACCAAGATCCATGCATATTACAGTAATAACTAATTTCAATTCCATATTCGGCCAATCGTCAAACATCACAACAGTTTTGAAATCGATAATTGACTAAAATGTTGATGAAAATAACCAGTGTAGACGCAAATAAATTACAAATGCTAAATTGATGCTAAGCATACCAAGATCCACATCAATTCTAAAATCGGCCTAATGTTGATGGAAAATACCAAAAGCATCACTGAATTTGATGCGACATGGCCAAACATAGCAATAGTAGAATAACTAAAATACTGATAATACTATCAGTGTTGACACGAGAAGATTACAGAATTCGATAAGTACCTGCGTCGCCGCAATAGCGTCTTCGCCATCCGTCTCTGAGGCAGCTTGAGTGTCGACGTCATCAGCCTGCTCGTCTCCCAAGACCTCGGACTCGAGAAAATCGCAGAGAGAGGCGTCGTCTTCGTATTCCCCGTCACTGTCGTCGCCGTCGCTATCCACGAACGGAGCCATGGGGGCCGCCGTGCACGCAGCACACCGAAAACACGAGCCGAAGAACGTAAAGCTGGGGTTTCTTCAACAGGTTTCCGCCATAGCCAGAGGCAAGAGCCAAACGCTTCGCAGAGCTCCAAACCCCAGATCCCTGGTGAGACCCTCCGGGTGTCAATAGCTCCTGCGAGAACCGGATTAGTTGTGGTGTTGGGGCGGTTACCGCGGTGAACGTGGCGTGCGGTAATGGGCCCAGCTGGATGGATTCTGATGGAGGAAGTACCTATTACCATCCATTTAACCCTTTAACCCCTTAACGTACCGATCCTTTGAATGCAAGTAGATGTTAGCCTGAAAAATAGATTTTAGCATGACTCAAATGTACAATTAGTGTACATGAAAGGACCATTGCATGCATGAAATCTACCCAACAAATTTGACATATTTGCATTTGGAGGCCTCTCCAATATTATGGACCTCTCCCCATCACAAGAGACTTACTCTCATTGGTAGAGAACTTAATAGGCTTGGAAAGGTGACTTGGATGAAAGTCATCCCACATTGCATGAAAAAGTTACAGGACTTTGAATCCGTTCATGATTCAGTTTCTGGACGCTGTGACGTTTAGGGGTTAAGGTCCCAATTCAATACTGTTTTCAAAGATTCATTATAAAATAATTGATGAAAAACGAAAATGGAGTTGATGTGCAAAAAAAAGTTGTCAATGTCAATGTGAAGATAACATTTGAACGGTTCGATTCATCGTATTTATTTTTAATATTTTTTAATTTATTTTGCAAGGTTTTCTCTTGAAATTCAATTAAAAATCCAAAATCAACACAAAAAAATCCAAAAATATTGTAATGAAATTGGAATAACATGCACTACAAGATGGTATGATTTCCATTATTTAATTCTACATATTATGGAAAATCATGTTTACAGTCTCACTTTTGAACTAAGATTGAAACTCGACATAAATCACTTTTGTAATTTTTCAAAAATTCACATTATCTTATTTTGAGGATCCATACCGTACAAATGGTAGTCAACTAGCACGAGAATTAAGAAATTTTTGGATGGATGAAAAATATCACAATATGTGGTGAAAGGACAAGTCGCAGATCATCCATCGTCAAGGATCTGGACGCCAGCGCGTCTAAGGGTTAAACAATCTGAACATTTTGGAGGAAATATAAAGTTTGTCATAAATTTTTGAGGGAAAAATAAATCTTACTAAAGTCAAACCTAAAATAAATTATAATAATACAAATTTATTTTATTATTTTCATGAATTTTTTAAGTGGTTTGTCATGAAAATAAAAAATCGCTTTTAAGTGAGGTCATGAGTCATCCCAAATATGCTCAATAATTATTCAAATTCAACCTATACAATAAGTGGAGGGAAAAGGTTGCAACTTCTATGTCGAATAATTTATTTTCTTAGAAATATAAAGTATTGAGAATTAAATATTTGATAACATTCTTCAATGTGTTTTATTTTCACTATTCAAAAAAACTTTGAAAAAAAGTTCTCAAATTTTTCAACATTTACTTTTAGATTTTTTTTAATGTCAATCCTATTTTCTACCTACAAAGCCCCTTGTCTCTCCTCTTACTTATACTAGTAATGTTGCCTTCCTCAAACGTGGAGAGCGTAGGAGGGTGAGTCTCTTGCAGGGCGTCCCTCCGTCCATCGTGATTCAGCTGCACTAATAGTCCGATGTGGCATTGTGCGGTCACATCAACAAACAGAGTTAATCACTGTGTCGTTGTACATTGTGAGAGTTTGGTAACGCTCTCTTATTGTTTTTGTCCTTTTTCGTCGCCTTTGTGGGTGGTTTGGAAATTATGAACGCAATTTAGGGTTAAATTGAACGGATTTAAGACTATTTAGATTGTGGATGCAACTATGGATGTTGAATGTGATTGTTGTGGGACCATTGGTAAAGTATGTTGTATCAATTTTAAGGTTTTAGATTAGATTTAGTGTGGAAGGACTAGTCAAGGAAAGAAGCCCCCTAGTGAATCCATAAAACGATGAGGAAGGACTAGAGGAGGAAGAAATCCCTCTAGTAAATCTAAAATAGGAGTAGGAATCTTAGTCACTTGGATTGAAATGGGGTAATTTGTCATTGGTTCCTACGCAATTGTCATTTGATGTTCATAATTGTGTTTTCACTTTGGTTTTTCTTGGTTTTGTTCTTTTAACCTTACGGTGGTGTTTGGAGTTACATTCTTCCATAGAGGTAGCGGCGTTTGGCTAGTGTTCGTGTGTGGTGGGCGTCATGGAGCGTGTTCATCCGTGGAGCTTCAAGTAGTTAGGGCTTTTGAGCCTTAGGGTTAGGGTGAGCCGCCTCTTTGGCAGCTTTTTCTATTGTACTTAAGAGCTTGTGTTCAAGCTAATTACAATCCATTCCACTCAATCTATGTTGATTCATCAATCTTCGTTGTAATGGTTAGTTGTTAGGAGAAGGAAGGCCGTGGGCCTCCTTCTCACTCTTGATCTCCTCTTCCATGCTATTAGTCATTGCTTTGAGATCCCATGTGTATGTGGTATCCTTTTCTTGTGTCTCTTGGTGTTTTCTTCATTAGTCGTTCCATTATTGTCCAAGTTATTTGAAATTTCTAGGGTGAGTAGCTTGTAAGTAGAATTTTTCATCGATATATGGCACGTCCAATTCGGAGTTGTAGGGAGGGAGATATGAGTCCCCAAAGTTAGAGGTGTTCAAGGGTTCCCCCCGCCGGCAGTTAGAAGAAAGGTCTCAGTTTTTTAGCAATTAGTCCTAGATTTTTCATCCTATGCTTTTGAGATTTTGAGGGTGAGTGCACAATCAAATTAGCTTTCCAAAAAGCTAAGGCACGCCCAATTCCGAGCTAGGATGAAGAAATGGCAACTCAAAAACCGGAAGGATCTCAAAAGGAGGCCAGCGGGGGAATTTCTTCTCATTTTCTCCTTGTTCCTCATCTTCTTCTTGTCGGCTCTTCCCCCTTGTTCCTCTCTTTATGTGATTTCGTTTAAATAACTCCTTGTGATCAATTGCCACCTCCATGGTGGTTTTTGCACCCAGTTTTGCACTCACATATATCTATAGAACGTGGATGGTTTACTGTTGTTACAAAACACATGTAGGTTGATCCGACCGGATAAGGGGCATAATAACCTTAGGATGACAAGGAATTACAATTTGCAGGGTTGTAAGGCTTTGCGGCATAACAAACAAGTGTTGGGAACTAGCTAAGACCTAAGTTTTATTGTTTTAAAATCACAAATGCAATTGATCATATTGTGAAAAGTACATTTTAGATGAAACCAAATTTCATAGCACCAAAATAAGTGAAGAGCATTGTATGCGTTGGTCAAAGAAAAAATAAATTTGAACCAAAAAAAATTGTAAATAAAACCTACTTAAAACTACTAAAAGAAATATGAGGCTAATTTGGGCTTTTTGGTCCTAAAGGTGTTAATTTATCATCAAAAACACAATTACTTATGATAAAATTCATATATATCATCAAAATATATTTGTTGTTGTTTAGGGTTCTGCCGCTTTATCCACTTTGAATGTGTTTTCTTTCCTTCTTCTTTTGTTTCTTCTTCTTTATATGAGGAGAGGAGAGAAGGGGGAGAGGAAGAGTGACATAGAGTGCGGTTGCGCATTCCACGGCCAAATATATATGTACATATATATACATATATATATATATATAATATTTTTCCATCATTGTTCAAGGTTCAAGCAATAGTTGTATCCACCATGATTTTTTTTTTAATTAATTTTTTTAAATTTTGTAGGATTTAGTGCCCCAAATAGCAAGCTAATATTTAAGAGAGAAGGAAAAAAAATTCTTTTCCTAATTTTTTTAAAAGGTTTAGCGCTACAAATGACAAGTTAAAGTTTTATTAAGAAGAAAAGAGTAGAACAAAGAAAGAAAAATTATTAAAAATTAATCTTGGTGTGAATGTGGGATCCGTGACTGCACAAGAAGAGCCAAAAATGGGAAGAAAATAATGAAGAAAAAATAGAAGAAAAAGAGAAGACAAGAAGGAAGACAAGAAGAAAAACAAGGGGAAGACAAAAAAGAAGACAAGAAGAAAAACAAGGGGAAGACAAAAAAGAAGACAAGAAAGAAAACAAGATAAAAGAAAAAATAAAAATAAGGATAATAAATAAATAAAATAAATTTATTTTTTGGTTACAATGTAAAAGGTTGTAGAAAGACAAAAATTGTTGTTTATAGAGAATTTTTGAGACAATTTTTCTAATGTGCTTGGGGGCCAAGTGCATGATTATATGGCCAAGTACGTAAACATCAAATTATGTGTTACAAACATTCTATCTTTATTGTAAACCTCAGTAAATACTAAGGTAAATACTAAGGTAACTATACTAAATGCGACCATTTCCTTCAAGCGTCCATAGCTCAATCTTCCATAATAAGTGGATTCTGACATTCTACTATTGATGAGAATGTCCACAATCTAAACATTAGAGTTTAGGGTTGCTTTAAGGTCAACCTATGGTCAATACTTTGGAAATTCATAACTTATTCATACGGTGTCTGAATAATGCATGCTAAAGTACATCGAAATCCTCTTGAACTTGGTATTAAGTTCCATTGAAAACCTTTTATAGTTTTATGTGTGTAAATAGCCTTAATTGGTAAGGTGAACGCTTACACCCTTTGACGCGCCAACGTTCATATTCTGAACATTGGATGATTTCTGATGCGTCCCTTTACCACATACGGTGATGTTTTTCATCCATCCAAAATTCTCTTGATTTTTGTAAAAGTTGACTACCATTTGTACAGTATGGATCTTCAAAATAAGATATTGTGAATTTTTGAAAAATAACAAAAGTGGTTTATGTCAAGTTTCATTCTTAGTTCAAAAAGTGAAACCTTAAACATGATTTTCCAAAACAAGTAGAATCAAATAATGGAAACTATACCATCTTGTAGTGCATGTTATTCCGATTTCACTACAATAAATTTTTATTTATTTTTATTAATCTTGGACTTTTAATTGAATTTCAAGAGAAAACCTTGCAAAATTAATTAAAAAATATTAATAATAAATATGATGAATCCAGCGATACAGATGCTATCTTCACATTGACATTTATAACTTTGCTTTGTCCACCTTACATAAAAAAATCTGAATTTTCTAGTACATTTTGTAATTGATATAGATTTTCATTACATCACTTTATAAAACAATAGTAATTTCAAATTTTCATCAAATTTTATGAAAAATTCATGATTTGTAGTAGACATGTGACCTCATCTACTAAAAATGTAAATTTGAATTCTTGTGTTATTTTTAGTAGCAGAATTGAGTGTGACAGATAAAACATGATTCTATGGTCAAAGGCCCAACCTTTAAGGATTTTCATGGCCTAAATTTAATTTAAGTAGAACAAACAAAATAATTCTAAATACACTACACGGTGATCCATTTTTACGACTCTTTTTGTAGCTTGGACCCCATGTAAAATCTAAAAATAGCTTGAATGATTTGAATTTAACTTGAAAGGATGGCATCACCAAGCAAAGTCCTTCACATAAAGAATTGAATGGAAATCATTCACTATCAATCGACTTCATTCATAAGCCATTTTTTGGTCTCTTCGACATTTAGGGGTTAAAGGGTTAACCCTAAAAACGTGAAGGTAATCCCCATGGGCTTATTTAAAAGAGAATAATGAAGAAAAAAGTGGATTTTCTCAACCAATCAAGTAAGGATTGGAACGTTAGAAAACTATTGAAAAAGCGATCTAAATTCCAAATTTGCGCCTCATTTGAGAGATTGTGGAATCGTCAATAAGCAATTAAAGTTATCAAATTTAACAGGTTTTGAGGTTGGGGCAGTTGAGGTTCAGTAGTGCTATAGTGCTGGCCAGTAGTGCCCAATAGAGCCGTTGATGCATTTTTTATTTGTTTTTGTTTTTTTTTTCCTCCAAAAATTTAAATGCCTTCCGGGCTACCCCGCCCAGGGGCTGCCCAGGCCCTCTTGACATTAAAGGGTTAACCCCTAAGAGCTCAAACGACCATTTTCTGGTCGCTGCCCGAATTTAACGGGCTGCCCGGAACAATTTTTTTTTTGAAAAAATAAAAATATTTTAAAATACTAAATCAAGTCTACTTTCCAACCCAATTTGAATTATGGAAATCCGAGTTAAACTCCACCCGGGAGAAATTTTCAAAGTAGATCACCACATTGTCTTAGTGTTATAAAATTTGCTATTTGGGAAAAGTAATGATGATCCCTCCATCATTTCTTTTGCTTTTTTGAAGTTTACAATAGATAGCCCAACTTTAACCAATCATTCTAAGAATTGAACTCTAAAATTGAAAATTATAATTTATAGAAATTTTCATAGGTTAATTCTTTTAAATTCATTATAAAATGATCTAAAGTTATTTTTGGAAGTTTGACCGTACGGATAATTTGTAGAGATGATATTCTACATTTTGTGTATTGAACCAAACTTCATCAAACATATGGAAGGCACATATTATAACACATCTATGTTTTGTCCAATACCCCTCGGGCTTTTAGGGGTTAAGACATTCACTATACATGTGATAGATGGATCGATATTTTGAGTATTTTCCCCTTTTAGCAATAATAAATAAAGAAGTTTTCATTTATATATATATATATATATATATATATATATATATATATATATATATATATATATATATATATATATATATTTGATAATTATTTGGATAAGTACAAATTTTCAAAGTGAAAGTCATAGGTTTATCTATAACCGATCACATGCTCTAATGTACAAATGAGGTACATCTTCCCTTTGAAAATCTAGAAATTAGGCAAGAATCTAGGATGGTTGGTTTTGGGTACCTCGTCGGTTTTAGGTGCCTCGACCTTATGCTACTAATGAGAAGTTCTAAATTGGGATCTCACTACACTAAATAGGTAGATTAGTGTTAGATGAAGATTAGTGTTAGAGCCAATAGTTACCCAAAACACTAAATGTCACTTGAAATTACAATTAGTGTTAAGATAGGGTTTTCTATCGAGCGCCGCATGTGTTTTCTATCAAGCGCCACTGCTGGAAGAAGTCGGAAGCTGGTGTCAGATCTCTGCCGGTGCTCGTTTCTCTGTTAGTTGGACAAGCTCTGGCGGCCAACCTCCCCCGCTTGTCTGTGACGGAGAAGGTGTCTGTTGTTGGGCCTGGTTTTATCAACATTTCGCTCTCAGACCGATGGATTGAGAAGGTGTGTGGAGATAATTTATGTTGACTAGAATAATGTGGAGGGAGAGAAAACTCAAGACCAAATTGATGTAGGCTTATTGAATTTTCTCATTTGTGAAATTTGTCGGTGGTTTTAGGTTTTCATGGATGATTTCTTAGAAAGATTTGACTGCCATAGATTTAGAAGCATCAATTTTGTCAGGATGCTTGTGTTTGGGATTCTTGAGTTTTGGAGCAAAAACTGAACTCGTCTAGACACAGAAATGGTGCAGAGAAATGAGTGTATGCATGAGAACTCATTTTGAGTGCTGTTTGTTGAAATGGTTCAGAAACTTGCATCAACTGTTGTTGCAAGGAGTTGGCGCGTGGGCTCTCATATTCTACCTCCAATTCTTCATTTGAAGATCTACAAAAATGTCATCTAACACTAAATGCGCTTTTGTAGATATTCAAAGTCACTAATTGGTACAAATAGTGTTAGAGTTGACATTTAGTGTTCTAACACTATGAAAACAATTGACATTTAGCGTTTTCGTCGACTATTAGTATTTCCAACACTAATCTACCTATTTAGTGTAGCTCACTAGAACGACATTGATTTAAATTTCAACTTTTTTGTTGAACTCAAACCCATTAAAGGTGTCGATCTATTCCAAATACAAGAAATATACGTTGTATTTTACTTGCCGCAAAGGCACTTTCAGACAATCAGGGATTAAGGGGCGGTTTACACTATGGACCAAGAGCCACGACCATGGAATTCTAAAATCTGTGATTGGCCCAAAAGGAGCTCGTAGTCCCATTTGGCTTTAAACTACCTTGAAAAAAGGAGAATGACCACTAACTTTGAGGTCCCCAAAAATGCTAAAATTTCCCCAAATGGATAATGTTTTCATGGTCTCCTTGATTATAGTTGAGTCGAAGCAAATGCCTCGACTCAACTATAATCTAGGAGACCATGGGGCTCAAAAATCATTGATTGGCTAGTGTTCAATTATTTAAAGAGAAAGGAGGAAAAAGGGGAGGATAAAAGAGAGAATGATGAGCTTAAACTTGTCCCGTTCTAAATCCACTTTACACTACCAAGTCATTTAAAATTGCATTTTTGTTTTTTCATCGTCACGGCTCTTGACGAAGAGCCATGACCATGAAAATGATTTAATTTTCTTGGTCATGGCTCTTGGTCCATAGTGTAAACCGCCCCTAAGGTATAACCTTAGTAATTCTTCAAAAACGAAGAGTTTCCGTAGGCTCACGATTCTCTCCAAAACACTGTATGAAGCATGAGTTGCCGACCTTGACTGGAGGGAATGCTGTCAAGTGAAGTGAGCTTAGAGCATCCTCAGTCCTGAGCCCCTGGCTCCCTCCAACGGTGATTGGCGGGCGCAGGATCTCGTGGAGCGGGCCAACGCCCTCGTTATCCCTCCCGTTACTGCGCGGCTCTCTGCATATGACCTCCCGCTCTCGTTATATTTTCCTTGTTTGTCGTGAGAAACTATCCTCCTGCTAGCAACCCTGACAAAGTCCCTGACACTCTTGAAACCAACGAGATTTTGCCACCATGAATTCCTGCGCCACCTGGCTGTCCGCGTGGCAGCATATCTTCTTTGCCGGGGCAGTTGACGGGAGAAGGGTTGGACCCTTCTCCCTGCTCATGCATCCGCTCCTTTGCAGGGCTCTCTGCAAATGCTCCCTGCCGAGAACTGTAGAGGGAGACGACTGAGGATGCTCTCAACTTAATCGTAAGCTTCTTTGACTTTCCATCACTCCAGGCACAAAATTCGCAACTCCAGCTTCAGCGCGATTGTTTAATGGTAAAAAAGACACAATTTTCTTAAACGAAAACAAGTAAAATTCGCTACAGTTTTCTTTCCACATTCTTCTGTTGCAGAACGCCGTTTTCAGGGCTTTTCCCGGCCCGCCTTCAGTCTTCTCCGACTGCTCTAAAGCTCTTCACACAGATCCTTCAATGCACTTCGCAATTCGCTTCTAATCACCGCGTAAGTAGGTTTTTCCGCATCAATCCTCCGTGTTCACGGAAACGTGAGTCCCTTCCCTTCTTTTTCTTTAGTCACTACTTTTCCGACATCATTGTTCTCAGATCTGACTCATTTTGCGTTCGTTGCGAATGTGATTTGTTGCTTTTCTTGTTTAGGTCAACTGGATCTGGCATTTGCAAACTTTCAGAGTGATTTTGCGTAACGGAAGGAGCTATGGGACATGCGCTTGGAACAGTGGATTCTTCTGCCATGCCCGTGAGTGTTTTGCTTCAGTTTTGTGTCCATTGTTTCGTTCTTTGGAAACTCTGGTGCTTTTTTGTTTTTCCATCAGAGCTCTATTCCTTATTGAGGAATCATACGTATTGCGGTTAATTCTTCGTAAGGGTTTGTTAGAGTTCATGCTTTCTGTAGTTTTCTTTAACGTAGTCTCGTCTTGTCGAAGTTTTACTACTAAGTCTAGGGTTTTCAAAAATCTTGTTAAGCTGGTGGACATGTGAAAGCCTTTATGTAATTTTGTTTAACCCTTAAAGGATTTAGGGCATAGTAGATACGTTGCCATATATTTAAGATTTTTTGTGAGTAGAAAGTTCCAAATTGAGATCCCAATAGCTTTTAAGACCATGTAGACATGAATTTTAACTTCACTTTTGATATGAAACTTATAGGAGGTGTAGAACCATTCCAAATACAGTGAAATATGGCCGTATAACACTGGCCAGAATGGCCAATCTGGACCTTTAAGGGTTAATCTCAACATGCTTATACTTCTTTAATGTCACTCAAATTGCACGTGGTAGTTTTGTAACATTGTAAGAAGTAGGGAGGTTTTGAGCTTCTAATTATCGCTGTTTCTTGTGATATAACAGAGTGAGTATAAACTGGGGTATATCTGTTTCCTAGGGTTTGAAGGATCTGATATAATATGATATTAAAGAGGTCTACGTGTAAAGTTCATGGCAAATTCATTATCATTTTTTATTTATTTTTATTTTTTTGTATCTCCAGTTTTTTGTCTTATCTTACCAATGGCTTGTGTTGGCATATTCCATTCAGGCGCTGAAAGTTGCGGATCATCAAGTAGCCGGGCATAGATTTGAGGGTAAGTGTTTCTAGAACGTTTTCTATTGGCTCTGGAGGTCACATGTTCTTATGTAGTATTCTCAAAAACTGAGCCCTAGTCTTTAACATGAAATAAGCTACATCTACAGTGCAACTACAGTATGAAATACGTTACAGAAATTCTTGTAGTTTTGTAGCTGTGCATTAGTGGTGTGAGGGCGCTTTCAAGAATTTGATTCTTTGATGATTGAGAATTTGGGGAGAGAATTTGGGGAGAGAATTTGGGGAGAGAATTCAGGAGCCAATCTTGGCTATTCTCCACGAACTAGGCCGTGACACCCTTTGAATGTGTGTGAAGAATGAGAACAATAGCAAATTGAGCGAATTTACTTGCAACAATCACCTCAATGCGAACCTGCGATTGAGGTGAAAACTTCTTCATGGAGAATCAAAATCATGCCCATTCTTCACCTCAATTCAAGAGGAGAAGAATGAAGCTTCTCAACCTCCAGAGAATGAATCCTCCACAATTCAAGGACAAAGTGTCATGAACCCATTCTTTGAAGATTGAGAATGGGAAGAAAGCCCCCCATGACACCCCTATTGTTTAACCCCTAAAGGACCATAAGGGCCCCTCATGTTTCTTTTCAAGTACGTTTTATGTAGATTTTCTTTTGTTCAAACTCATTTATTTTTTATTCAACACATGTAGTATTCTTCACTAATTCCAGTGATACAAAATTTGGTCCCATTTAAATTATGTTTTTCACAATACTATCGTTTAAATTTGTCATTTAAAAACCATGAATCCTTGGTTAAGAAACAAAAAGCCTCTCATAGCATAGGTGCTTGTTGGAGTAGTACATGATTCTATTCATTTATGATGATTTTTAATGTTTGGTTTACAGATGGGCGAGTTGGTTCCCTAGTTGATGACTCAGGTCGGTTTTACAAGCCCTTGCAAGATGGTGCTAGAGGTGACAAGGAGGTTCTTTTCTATAACAGATTCTGGGCCGACACCACTGTACCTCCCGCCATCCAAAAATTCTTCCCCAAGTTCTATGGCACTGCTGAGATTGATTCTACCAACACCGGTGTTACAGTCAATATCCTTTTTCAGTAGAAAATTCTTGCTATATCTTTGTTTTTTAAATTTGGGGAATTGGAGTTGAGTTGGTCTCTACTAACAGGGTCTTACTAAAATTTAAGGAAGAGGTTCATTTTGGCACTTCGTGGTTCTCAACTGAGTATTTAAGGTCAACACTTCACTATTTGTTGTCTCTGCCCTACCAGGGGAGAGACTACAGAAACGCTTTGTTTTCAAGGAGTTACATGGCTGAAGAGTACAAACTAGGTGTAAAAGTAAATCTATGGTAAATACTAAGGCAGAGACTACGCAACTAGCTGCTTGTTTTCTTACTACCAGCACAACATTGGTCTCTACCACAGTTGGGTGTGTATCTCATATAATTAAGTAATAATAAACAAATGTTCATCTGGAAGTACAGTACAGTGTACTGTTTAGGCTGGGTTCATTTCATGCTTAAGATGCCATACACGCCCAACATTGGTCTCTACCCATAAGGAGGGGCTAAGCATTGGTGTGCAATGGTTTGAAAGTTCAAAAGTTGTGAAGTGAGGCATGCGTTAAAAATCAATAGTGGCACGTTGGGATTGAAAGAATGCATTCTTTATGTTTAATGCAATTATGATGTGTTTATAGAAATAGGTGAAAAAAAATTATAAACCCAAATGAAATGAGTCATGATAAAAGCAATAGTAGCATGCTGGGTCCCTAGAATTAATTTCTTATATCTAATAGATTTATGACACGTGGATATATGTAATATAGCAATTTAAGATTATTGGATAGGAATTATACTATGAATTCTAGAAAATGACCATATAATTTTTTTTACTTTAATTCATTTTTTTAAGAGGGATTTGTGATTAGTTTTTTTTTTTGGTGCAAATGGTATGTGCTTTGGATGTCTTAACCTATGAACCTACAGCATGCGATCATGGAGAATTTGTCAGATGGATTTCAAAAGCCAGGAATTATGGATGTGAAAGTAAGTTTCTCAAAACATTTCATTGCGTAAGGTTACGTTAGAAGTTATGACTTTGCAAGTTATGTAGAATCCTCTTTATTTTAGATTGTTACATGTATTTTAATCTAAACAATATTAGATAATATAGCGTTTACCTTTAATAGGGATATATAGTTTTTACGTCACTTGTATTGTTCATGGGACATCAATCAATCAAACTCTTTATGAACACCAATTTTAGATAGAATTGGAGTTAATTCTCTCTTTATGAGTCTTGTTTTGCACTCAAGAATCCAAATCCATCACTCTGATTCTTATAAATACTTAGTTAAAGTTTTGTATATTTATTTGCTATCTTGTCATTAATCCCTAACTGCTTGAGGGTTTTGAACAAAACTTATAATAAATCAGTTCTAACTTTTTGGAAGAAGATTTTACCATGAGGATTTGAAATTATTTGTACAACTGAATTTAAAAAAACCCATCATAGATTTTTGTCAAATAAATTTGTGAATTTCATATGCTAAACTGATTTGCATTTCAAAATTCTCAGGTTGGAGCGCGCACATGGTATATTGAGGCAGGTCCCAAATATGTGGAGAAGTGCAAGTAAATTTCTTTGCCTCACTTTCTTAGTTCATGTGCACATATGATGTTAATTAGTCTTCATTTTGTATTGATTAGTTATTATTGTCTTTGCAGGAGTTTCCTAAGTTTTGTGCAGACCATTTAAATTGGTTAAATTTGATGATAGTGAAATTTAGATTTCATTTTCTTGACTAACTTTTCCTTGTGATTTGTGGGGACTTACATTAGGGCGAAGGACAAGGAAACCACTACAGAAGCTCTGGGCTACCGTGTCTCCGGAATGCAGGTAAAAAAAAACTCTATTCTCAACATTCCTGATTTCAATTTTTACGTATTTGAGAGTTTGGTTCCAAGTAGTTCATCATCCATGTGTCAAAATGCCATTCATTTATCACAACTCAAAGTCTGTCATAACGTTCTTGAACAAAATACAATTCATAAAGCACTGGTTTCTTTTAAGTCTGTTATAAAGTGTGCATGTAACAGTGCGTTATTGGACTTACTCGAGTTCAAGTGTGCAATGTAGCGTTAACAAGATAATGCTCTTGTGCACACTTTCGATTGGGAGGCAGCCAATGCTTTACGTCGGGTTACACTCACCACAACTTGGGCACTCTGCTTTGTTACCCGCTCTCGAACTAATAACAAAGCATAGCGCCCTCATAAGTGAGCGTAACCCCTTACATCATCTAGAAAATTCTTTATTGCACATGATATCGTTTTGGTCCTTATAAGTTTTTCATCCATTTAATTCTTTCACCATCTTTGCCAGTACCATCATTCAAATAGCTGCCCATGAATTTTTCTTCAAGAGGATGATTTTTCAACTAGTTCAAGAATGTTATGGTGCCAAAAAGGTATTGTTTGTCGTGTAGTACATTTGTTACGATGTAAAGTCAAAATTCTCCAAAGACTGTGCAATAGTGAATATAGAAAATGTACGAGTTTTGGGGGTCAAATGACTATGGAATTTATGAGGACTTGCTTTTCGAAGGTTTATGAAGCCAAAAATGCTGAAGTATGGAAAGCCCCACGAAAATGGTGTAAAGATCTGAAGCCGGAGGACGTCCCAGATGCACTCAAACGTTTCGTTTCCTCAAATCCTTCGGCTGAGAATGGCTGGGATGGTGCATTTGCCAAAAATGTCTATGGAGCTACCCTCACAGAGCTTCAAGAGCTCAAGGCCTGGTACTCTCTTGTTCCAACACGATACTAAAATTGTGATTTCGTGTCCAACAAGAATTGATGTCTTTTACCATAGTTTGTTCAAAGGTGCATAACATTCAGTAGCCTCTGTGACTGATGTCTTCCCCCAACAGAATAATGTGTAATATCCCACATCATTTCATCCTCCAATGAAATGATGTGAAATATTCCACATCACATCAGTAGCTATGGGGGCAGGCGGCATTAAGCAAGAGCAGTCAACCATGGTGAATATTAATCAAAAACACTCACTCAATCACAATTCGATAGTGTTTTGTAATTGTTTATTTGATTCAATAGTCCATTCAATTACAAATCACTAGTCACTCCATATATAAAGGCGGATGAAGCTAAAAGGCACCCTCTTGGAAGGCTACTGAATGTTATGTGAGGAGAAATAGTGTCCCTACAATACTTTGGAGTTTGCCACTTATCATTCCCAGTTTCGACTTACAAAAGCTGTGAGTGATTCCCAGTTTGCCACATGTCATTCCCACTGTCGAAGCTGTAGTAGGATTGTTGACATTTACTCTTAGTGTTGCTAATACTAAATCTCGTAAGTGTAGCTTTTCACTATGTGCATGATTAATTTCTTACTATAAATCAGTCTTTGCATTTCTAAAAGTTTGTTTGTGATGTAGCCGAAAAATTTGTCTAAAGTGGTTGGCTTCAGTTGAAATAAATTACTCCCTTTGTTTTGTTCTGATATAAGCAGCACCTCTGAGAATTCAGCACATCACACCACAAAATTCTCGGACTTGCTGCTTATATCAAAACAGGGCTATTATTTATTTATAAGGCTCTAAAAAAAATTGTAAAAAATATCATAAAGCATATGGAATGTTAAGAAAGTTTAGGTAATTTAGTGTATATTCACATTGTCTTGTAGACCTTAAACAAACTCTTAATGTACGTCAATCTCAAAAAGAGTTATTTCTTAAAAGCGAACTTCCTATTTTGAGTTCAGGTTTAAAGTTGGCATCTACGTTTGTGTTTAAATTTTTTATTTTTTTTGCAGGCTTGAGGTACAAACCAGTTATCACTTTTATTCGGCATCCGTACTGTTGTTGTACGAGGGCGAGCCGACGTGTCCACAAACTGTGTCAGTCAGACTTGTGGATTTCGCGCATGTCCTGTACGACAGGGACGCAATAGACGAGAATACCTTGAGTGGGTTGAATGCATTTATGCAAAGACTCACAGATATCATTGAATCTGTTCAACCCAAAGATATCATTGAAAGCGTTCAACCCACCGATATCGTTGATTCTGTAACAAAAGATTGAGTCCTTGATGGAGTGCAAGGAGCTCATTTTCTGCAGGACATCAGAAAAGTTGGGCTAGACTATTTTGGTGCCATTTTGACACAAAAGGTTGCATACAAGTTATTTTAGTGTCATTTTATCCATACTAGGTTGGTATGGAGGTTGGCACCAAATTTTCTTAATTGCATTTCAATGCACCATTATGGCACCATGTTTATATGCCTTGAAGTTCGTGATGGAAGGTGTGATAGGGTTTGAAAGGATTTGGTATTTCTAGCAGTTTGTGTATCATCGCCGAATATTGAGGTAGATGACTACGTTTCTTTTTGTATTTACTTTTGTGGCTTCAGGAGTTGATTGATTGTCATCTCTTATGTTAACCCTTGAACGGCCCAAAAACCTTTTGTGGTTGTATAGTATATTCTATATTTGGTGGTATAACAATGACCAAACACCTTTCAATACAAAGTAAAATTGATCATAGTGATAATATATATCTAATAATTTATCACAATTCATATAATAAACAACAAATGAACAATTATGAAGCCTAATATTGGTTGTAGAAAGGGACCCCAAGGGCCTTTTAATGGTCAAGTACAGAGTGTCACGATACCATGTCAAATCGTTCTCCATAGTTCCCATGATGTTCCCCAAAGCTTGGCATCACACTCCCTAGCGTCCCTTTCATGTTCCTTAATGTTCCCTAGCATTCCCTAATGTTTCCATCATGCTTCTTAACCCCTACACGTCTGAATGTGCCTTTGCGGTCAATAGAATACGTTGTATATTGATTGTATTTGGAATGAATCCACAACTCTAATGGGTTTGAAGTCAAAAAAGAAGTTAAAATTTAAATCAATGCGGTTCTAACGAGTTACTAAGATCTCAATTTAGAGTTTATTGTTGGTAGAAAATCCCAATTATACAACAGCGTATATACTATACCCATGGGACATTTAGGGGTTAACCCCTAAACGTCCACGCATCCAATTACTGGATGTTTGTTGGTCAAACCCAATTTTGATCATGAAGATGACTTTTGTTGCTAATACACCCAACTAAGAAAATGAATTTTATTAAGTCTAGTTTGTACTCCACTTTTCAAATTTTAAAAATTCCAATTATTGAGTATTTTATTGCTTGTGCAAGCTTTGTAGGTCAAGGTTTGAATTACACTACATAGGAACGATAGGATTTTCAGCTTTCAAATTTCAAAATTGAAATAAAAAGTTTCTATGGAAAACATATCATGTGATTCTCCATTGTAATTTGTACTTGCTCCCAAAAAAATATTAAATTTTTAAAGCTTTTTTGTAATAAATTTTATTTTTTGAAGTATTTGACATAAAAATTTGTTAAAAATGCCGTATTAAATCAAAAAAATCTGAAAATTTCAAGACTAATAGGAAACATTCAATTCCATGCATGAAAAATATTACAAAATATATTTTGATAAATCTTGAAGGCCAAATTTCAGTAAATTGTGTAGTTTGACTTTCCTACAAAGGAGTGGTACGCTTAAGGGTTAATGTTCTTGGGTTCTCTTCATGTTCCCTAAATTCCCATGTTCTTTTTGTGTTCTCAATTGATTCTCACGTTCCCAATGCAATGTTGGTGCATTGGAACAGGGTGTTTGCTAGTTGCGATGTAATTGTTTCTGGTTCTGTCTCCAAACTTTGTTTCTTAGCAATCTCCAGGAATTGGTTTTGGATTTCACAAGTCTCTTTGTGACCATTACGATTCCCATTCGTGTCAATATCCAATTGCTGAATGAGGGTTGTGTAGTTTTATTGTTTACCTGCCACAGTTCAAACAAGAATGAGGTAAGTGGACCTAAATGTGAAAATGTGTGCAAAAGTTCTTGGGTAGGGATTGCATGAGCGTTAAGGCGATCGCAATTATTAATTGGGATCCCTCCCCCGTGATTTCTCGCATACTCATTAAGGTAGGAGGCTCTAAACCCGCCACTTAAACCCGCCACTTTAAGGGTTGTGAATTTATGAGGACACAAGGAGGACTGAGCATGATTTTTCACTGAAAGAAAAATCCAAGCAAAGATCAACATACCTTGAATCAAAAAATTTGAATGTTCCTAAAATTAGTTATGAATTTTTGAAGATGAAATGACATGGGTTCTAAAATGGTGCTCTTCACCATAGGTACATCCAGAAGTTCAAAATGTTCGTCCTTGGTAGAGTGCAGGTTTAGAACTGTGGCAGGTTTAAAGCCCTCTACCTTAGTGGGTGTCAGAATGGGAAGGTGGATTGGTGAAAGATAACTAGAGTGGTGATTCTCCATGTGGCACAAACACATGAGATACCTGATGAAAGTGTACTTTGAAACCCATTTTGTGTGTCCAATTTAGTGTTTTGGTTATCTTTTGGATTAGCATGACACTTGTCACACCAAGATGATAAAGCAAGTTGTAAATGTGAAATTGTGAAAACGGTACCTACTCATTTGCTGGTGATTCTCAACTTCCACCCATAAAAGCAAGATACTAGCAAAAATTTAGGTTTTGCTATGTTTCCCTTCAACCTTCAAAACAAGTGGAGACTACAAAACTTGGCTTTTGTTCACTTAACCTACCATTTAATTTTGGCACCCACTATTCTAGTAGTGTCTTTTTATTTCTTTGTTTTTTACATGGCATTAATTTCATTAGACAGATACAACTATCTTAAATTGAATTTTTGAAATGTAGAAGAGATATACACAACATTCTTGAAATAGTTTGAAGATCACATCTTTATGAAGGAATTCACATGTAGACGAGGAACTATTAGAATGATTGGAGAAGATAGTGAAAGAATCAAATGACCCAAGACAAAATGGAGAATTAATAAAAACCCGATAAGATATCTTTGTGGGAAAAATCAGATATATCTGTATGTCCAATAAAGATATTCTTCTTAAGGATGAATCACTCTATGTTGACATTGTGGTTGGGGAGAGTAGTTTTGCACCAATGGTCCTTCGTCTGATGGACACTATGTGATTGTTAATACTTTATTCATGCTACCCTCGAAAGAAAACCAGAGCTTCTATCTATTCTGACATTGTGGCTCACAAGTCATCATGTTTGACACTTTTTTTCCCTACTTGACGTACTATTGGATGTTCAACGTGATGAAATATCTCCAAATATCCAAAAATGTTTTAGAATAAAAAAAAATAAAATAAAAAATAAAAAATAAAAAAAATAAAAAAAAATAAAAAAATAAAAATAAAAAAATAAAACTTAAGAATATGCTTGTTTGACATATAGGAAAGTTTGCTAGATGTCTTTGATGTTGTGTTTGACACCTTGTCTAGTGGTCGAGTAAGACAACCACCATAGTGGCACATTTTTGGGTGCAAATGGACACCACGATAAAGAGAGGACTCACCTGAGTACTTCATACAGTTGGTTGCCTTCAGTTGAAGGTTGCTCCAACTGCTTCATGGAAAGCAGTTTCTAGAACGGTTGCCTCTTAAAATTAGATGGCATCAACATTTTCTGGTATTCTATTCTTCAACAAGGACACATGATCATGCAATTATCGAATTGATCTTGTGACCGAATCCTCCTCACCAAACTCCATACATAGCCATCAATACAGTCTCCAATCTTTGCAGGGTACTTGGTCCATCCTTGAGCCCAATAAAACCACAGAATGTCAGCCCATTAGTATAAACCCTAATTTACGCATGTTCACGGTATTAGGGTAACACTAAATACTAGGGTAGTAATGAACTTGAAGACAACAGAAAGGATTTCCATCACCTTTTTATGAAGATCACAAAAGTGGGTGATGCCTTGATATGGGTACCCCTCTCCCGAAATAGTGTGATTTTTGAGAAATATCCTTTTGGTAAGAAAAAAACATTGGAAATTTACAGAAATTAGATGGTGTTATAGGCACCATGGCTACAACTATATACAAAGTGTTAAAGACATAGTGTTAAAGACAAAATTTCTAGCACACATAAAATGAGTTAGACATAAGTCATACATAATGAGACGCGTCTTACCGGTACCCATATCCCGTCATCACTCAAGTACACAACATGATAGAGTGAATTATGGGACAGGAGGTTCCGGGTACGCTGATCCATGCTGCACCAGAAACATACAAATTTTGTTTCCAACTCTTAGCCATCACAGAAACAAGCAAAGTACGAGGAAGTGAATGAGAGCTTCAATTGCAAACACCAAATTTCACGGTTCACCCCTAAAAGGACTAAATTGGGCCTCATGTTTTTCTTTTAAGCAGTTTTGAAAAGTCCTATGCGGATTTCCTTTTGTTTAAACTTATTTGTTTAATTACCAACACATGCAATGTTCTTCATTGATTCTGATGATATTAACTTTGGTCCTATCTGAATTATATTTTATGAAATACAATTTGTTCCCAGGGGTGCACTCTACATTAATTTTGAGAATCACGTGCGTTCATGACCCCTTCTAAAAACCCCTTTGTAGATGAGAGGTTATATGTCTAAATACCTTTGTATACAGATATATTTGGTTTTAAATATATGTTTAATGTAAGTATACTTGAATATTTTCAGTTCTAAATGTGATTATTGTATGTATACGCAATACGGCAGTGTCCAAATTAATACTCCTTCTATGCACTCACGTATACTCATACATGTTTAGTATAGTGTAGCCCCCGGGAATTTGTTACATTTACTAAATCATAATGCCAATACCATAATGGCTTGTGCAAATACCACATTGTCATAGTTGAAGTCCATGTTGCCCTAACCAAACACAAGAATGCCTTGACCAAAGCACCATACTCCCGAAGCCAAAGACCAAATTGCCAAAGCCGAGAACCACTTTGCTGAAGGTTATGGTCATTGGTTATGGCATTGCGATCTTTAGTTATAGCATTGAGATCTTTGAGCATGGCAATGGGATCTTTTGTTATGACTGTGATCTATGGACATGACATTCTGATTTTATGATCTAGTAAGTGCAACAAATTGTGTTCCAAAATATTTTTCACAATTGATTTTGTCAGTTTAAAACCACAAATCCTTTGTCCTCTAGGGGTTAAGATGTCCAGTACCATGAGATTGGCCCGGTTTATGTCCAAACATAATTCAGGCTGCCGCACGATGTAGAT
The DNA here is from genome assembly GCA_022496805.1 of Pohlia nutans. Lineage (NCBI taxonomy): Eukaryota > Viridiplantae > Streptophyta > Bryopsida > Bryales > Mniaceae > Pohlia > Pohlia nutans. The sequence goes on along the minus strand of CM040091.1, from coordinate 10,587,456 downwards.
CTGATCACCAACCGCGTCACCATAAACATCTTGATTCCGATGCCATGTCCAGAGTGCATAAGTAGAATTCTTTACCTGTGTATACATCATAACATTCTTTAGCCATTGAAGCACTGCACCCTTTTTACATCCTTCAACGTTACAGAATTTAGAGGGTGTTATAGACACCATGACTGCGACTATGTAAATAGTGTTAAAGACAAAATTTCTAACACACATAAAATGAGTTAGACATAAATCACACTATGTGAGATGCGTAAAAGTGGTACCTATATCAGGCCATTCCCCAGGTGTCTCCGTAAAGAATGCTATGACATTTTGCACACAAAAAGATAAAAAGGTCTTACAATAGGCTTACCTCCAAAATGCCATGGCCAAAGCTGCTATCACGAAACGCACTCCACTCAGGCTGGCGATCCCAGCAATACTTCCCAGCTGCAGGCCCAGATGTGAAATTGAAAGGGCAAATTGTTCCATAATCAGGTAAATTGTCTGTGGGTCTGGGGCATTGACCCTTGTCGTCAGCATGTGCAAGATCGATTTGCTCAATGTTGCCACCGTCCCCAATTGTCACATACACTGGTCCACAATGATCTAACTTGTAGTTGAAAACTCGGTTCATTCGTTCGTATGCATGAACCTGCCAAGCAGGACAGAAAAATACTAAAACCGTTAGGGACCTAAATAATCCTGTGTCCTTTACTGACTCCTATGACCAACAACAACTCATGTATTCATATACTTGGTTGGCTTTCAATTTGCAAGTTGATGTGAGAATCCCACCTCTCATACTGACCCGTATTACTAATTGCAACTCATCTATTCATGCACTTGGTTGGCCTTCAATTAGCAAGTTGATGTACACACGACTTGGATAATGTGTATAGAGACCTGATCTTGTCTCGTATACTGATACCTATTGACCCTTAAAGGTTTTAGGGCATAGTAGATACGTTGCCGTATATTTAACACTTGTTGTATGTAGAAAGTTCCAAAATTGAAATCCCAATAGCTTTTAAGACCATGTAGACATGAATTTTAACTTTACTTTTGATATGAAACTCATAGGAGGTGTAGAATCATTCCAAATACAATGAAACACAGCCATATAATATTGGCCGGAATGGCCAATCTGGACCTTTAAGGGTTCACAATTCATCTAGGCATACACTTGGTTGGCCTTCATGTTGAATGATTTAAGGATATCTTGTCTCCTATATTGACCCCTATTTCCAACAACAACCCATCTATTCATACACTTGGTTGGCCTTCAATTAGCAACCATGACTAGGATGAATGTCTATACTCAGTATAGCTACAATTTTTTCAATGGAAATGGGGTTTTCTACTGTCACTTATAGTGATCTACAACATCGCACTCTTTCTTTTTTAAAGTACAACATTGCACTCTGAAAAATTGATCTCAACAGATTAGGCTCTGGTACTCTAAAGTGATCTCTACACAACTCTCAAAAATTAGTCATCTAGAAACATTAAAATGCTACATATAGAAGAGAGAATACATGTCAGGTGAGGTGAGTCTAACCCGTATCTAAGACAGCCAAGCAAATTGGCATGGTTTCCAAAGAATCCAAAATAGAAAGAAGGGTGAACTAGTTTTGCGGTCACAAAAGTGACAAAAATAAGACTAATGTAAGTTCATAGAAAGTCAAGGTTTGAAGGCGATGGTCCACATCCAATTTGAGATTAAGTGACTCTGACAACTTGGACTGACTTTTCAAAGCTCATATCTAAAATTGAAGTTAGAGGGTGTTAGATTCACTATTTGCTTTGATTTTGGTGACATTCAAAGAGGACATAGTTTCTGGTTTCCTGATATTTTAGGGGTCAGATTACCTGTTCTGATTTTGGTTAACTCAAGTACCCTCAACCTTTACATGTTGAGAAAAGGAAGGGCTATAAATAATGGAGTGTGGAAGCTTACATGTCCAGAGAAGACGACGTCGACGCCATACATGTAGAGAAGCTCCTCCATTTCCATCCTCATGCATTCCACTTCGCGGTAGTGGGAGCGATACGAGTTGTACCAGGGAGGATGAAAAACAGCCACCAGTCAGGGCGTCACCAGACGGTCCACGCTTGCCAGGTCTTTGAGCAGCCAGTTGTATTGCGGCCCTGCTCTGATCCAATTCCCAATTAATTTTCATGAAACTAAATTGCCTGCCAAAGAAACAGTACGGTGCCTACCTTACAAACACTATAAGAAAGGTCTCAAAAATATGCTTCCAACAGTACAACATATGCCTCCTAATTCCAAAAATTGCACTCACAGTGAGCAAATAAAGATTCTGCACATCTTTTACATTTGTTGATCTAAAAAATTGCACATGACAAACTTATGCAATTTTTCTTTTACCAAGTTTTTCGTATAGTAAAAGCATTGCAAAAAATACAAAGAAACCAAGTTCCAATCCTCCAAAGTTTATGGTTAAGGGTTTAGGAATTTGATCCTCCCTCGGGGGGTGCACTCTACATTATGTTTGAGAATCACGTGCGTTCATGACCCCTTCTAAAAACCCCCTTGTATACGAGAAGTTATATATCTAAATACCTTTGTATACAGATGTATTCTGTTTTAAACATATGTTTAGTGTAAGTATACGTGATCATTTTCAGTTCTAAATATGTTTATTGTATGTATACGTAATACGGTAGTGTTCAAATTAATACCCCTTCTGTGCATTCACGTATACTCGTACATGTTTAGTACAGTGCACCCCCCGAGGATCCTCCAAAGTTTAGGGTTAAGGGTTTAGGGTTTCGATCCTCCAAGGAAACCAAGTTTTTAGGGTTTAGGGTTGAGTCCTTGGAAGATTGGAACTTAAGGTTTTAGGGTTTAGGGTTTAGGGTCTCCTTTGAAGAATGAATGGAGCTTCAAATGTATGGTACGTGGTGGAGCTCTGCTACCTGGACAGAGGGAGTACTACTTTCACCCTTCACATGCCACTTCACAACTTTCAACGAATTCATTGAAAACAACCCTTGTCGGGACTTCCCAACTAGAATGTAGTATCGGGAACCTCCCGTGTATTATTAACTAGAATGTAGCCAGGTGGTACATTTGCTGAGGTGAGGTTCCCGATACATGTGTCCTGGACTCCCTTCATTGAATCATTCAAGAGACTGAGGGTTGTTGCACCTGTTCTTGCGTAATCAACGTATCCTCCCAGCATGACGAAGTGGATGCCACCAGCGACAAAAGAGTAGTAAAAGCTGCTGTACGATTTGCTTTCTGCCGAAGGCACTGCAAACCGGGATTCATATGCGCTGAATCGCAGCTCACCTGCTTGGGCTTCCACCTCATGGTTGCCTTCAATCACCATCATCGGTATTCTTGATATCAATGGCTGCATTAACCTGCAATAACACAAAAGAACAAGGGTGAGTGAGGGGTCAGAAACTCAAACATTGAGGGAATGTGACAGTTAACCCCTAAAGGACCATGAAGCCTGAATTCAGCCTCATGTTTTATTTAGCAGTTTTGCGTAGGTCTTATGTAGACTTCCTTCTGTTCAAATTTATTTGTTATTTGACCAACACATGCAATTTTCTTAACTGATTCCAGTGATATAAAATTTGATCCCATTTGAATTATGTTTTTCACAACAAAATTAATTGCATTTGTCATTTCAAAACCATGAATCCTTGGTCCTTTTGGGGTTAAAATGTCACAATAAGTGAATTTTTCAATTTTAAATATATACTTCAAATCTGAAGTATTTAGAGAAAGAAGAATCGCATTGTGCCCAATTTGGTACTACTTAGTTTAGGGTGAAGAGTGAAATATTCAATATATTCCATTTTCTTGCCATCCGTTCTCTTGTTGACAAATATACGTTCTTATGGAAAGCTAGATCTAAGCATACAGATGAAACATGAAAAACCTTTGGAAAACGTTGAGATCAAAACTGAGAATGTGCTTAAGGGGAACTGTATAGAGAGTTGGGTTGAGTTTTTCAACTGAACTGCGTGTTTTCAACCAAACTCAACGCAACCTAGGGTTGCAGAGAAGGTTGGTTGGGTTGAAATTGAGCTGAATAGTTAAGAGAGGCCCTGTTGAATGCAATAGTGTAAATTTTCAACAAAGGAAGGGGAGAACAATTAAGAATTTTTCTCAATAAGGGACCTCAATTGAAATTACACTTCTTGTGCAACACTCACCCCCTTAGTAACTATGATTTGGCAACAAATTTGCAAATCAAAGAGCAAGAAATCTGACAAATTTGACACCCACACGCACACGCACATCCACATCCACATCCACATGCACATGCACATGCGCATATACATGTATGTATTTATTTATGTATATATGAATGAATAAAAACACTAAAGTATGCAAGATGTATGTATGTATGCAAACGCGAAACTATGCAAGAAAGCATGTTCAATTTCACAATGAAGAAAGAAGATACTTGTGGATGGGTCACTGACCTGCTCCAGCAATCCCACGTGGGTTGATGCGTCTGGCGGACAGGCGAGGTGGGAAACGAGCAGCGATAGCAAGCAGCGCTTTCGCCGGTGGTCAAGTACTGATTGGCGTAGCTCAAGTCTCCAGCCAGGATGAGCAACTGAGGGTCATTGTGGATGGTATGATCCAGCGTGGTGCTGGAGTTGTATGTCAATCCCAAGTCTCCCACAATGGCCACACGCGCAGGGTACGATTCAGGTCCTGGCAATGGCAGTGTTGTGAAGCTCCTTTCTTCGCTGAACGTCTCCGTTGCTGGGTCTCCGCATTTGTAATAATACACCGTATTTGGAAGCAAACCTGTGCCATACACATGATATCCCTGCTTAACCCCTAAAGGACCAAGGATTCATGGTTTTAACGTTTTAACCCTTAAATGTCCCATGGGGATAGTATATACGTTGTCGTGTAATTGAGATTTGCTACCAACAAGAAACTTTAAATTGGGATCTTAATAGCTCAATAGAACCGTATAGACCTAAATTTCAATTTCTCTTTTGAACTCAAACTCATTGAAGGTGTGGATTCATTCCAAATACAACCAAAATACACTGTATTCTACTGCCGCAACGGCACCTTAAGACGTTTAGGGGTTAAAATGACCAATTCAATTATTCATATAGAGAAATATAATTAAGATGGGACCAGATTTTATATCACCAGAATCAGTGAAGCACATTGCATGTGTTGGTAAGGAAACAAATAGATAGATAGAAATACCGGGCTCAATTTGATCGAGGCCGACGTGAATAAAGTGTCCGTTTGTAATGTCAATAACCTATTGCTCACCGAACAAAGGGTTATTGAAAAACAAACAAATTTGAACAAAAGAAAGCCTACATAGAATCTACTCAAAACTGTTAAAAAGAACATGTGGCCCAATTTGGTCCTTTCGGGGTTAACCTCTAAACGTCACAGCGTCCAGAAACTGGACGACGAATGATTTCAAAGCCTTCTCACGTTCTCATCAACGCTTGGATGAAACTCATCCAATTTTTTGGAGATTCTTCACCAAGTTGTTGTCCTATCTAATGGCTAGATTTAGTCATACTAGAGTACATATTTTTCTAAAATTGCAAATGTAGAAGTATGTCAAGTCGTTGACCAAGCCAAAATTGCATTGACTCTAGTTCAAAGTGGAATCGTGAAAAATGAGGTCATAAATTTAAGAAACACAAAAATTTCAAAGTATCACCACACTTAAGAGTATCTCATTTCAAACTCATTCCAAAAAAATTTACTCAAAAAATATTGAAATTTAATTTGTAATCGAATTTAGAAGGAATTTTTAATTTTAACTTTCAAATTTTATAATTAAATATTGGTGATTGTATTAGTGAATCGAACCGTACGGATGGAATCTAAAATTCAAGATCTAGAACTTTCATATGTATATCAATTCCAGAATATTCTTCTAAATGGTAGTTTATAATGTTTTTTCTCAAATTGTCAATTCCAGGGACACCCTGGTACGTTAAGGGGTTAAGCAGTTGTAGGACTCCACCCTTTCCTACAGTGCATGTCAGCGGATGTCATCAATGACCCCGTGCATGAAAATTGTTTGTCGTTTGTTTCAAAGCACAACAACAAAAGAGAAAAATAAATTATTTTTTATTTTTTATAAGATTTTGTTTAAAATAAGAGTGATGTACAAAAAGCAAGAATAAATGATGTTCCAAAACAACAACAAAAAAGAAAAAAAAGAAAAAGAAAAATTTCTGTTACAGAGTTTGTTTAATCCTTAAACGACCCGAATGTCCTTTGTGGTTTGTATTCAGTGGTATTTGATCAAAATAACAATGACCAAACACTTTGAGTACAAAGTAAAATTAATAATCATGATAATATGTATAGAACAATATATCATAATTCATATATTAAACCACCATTGAATACGGGTTGTAGAGAGGAACCCCAAGGGCTTTTTAAGGGTTAAGATGAAGTGAGAGTGATGAAAGAAGCAAGAACAAATGGGGCTCTTGACATAATAAACAAGACTCTTTTGTTGTTGAGTGTGATGTGTCAAGAGGGGTTAGAATGTAATGCAAGAGGAAGGGAAGTTATGATAAGCAGCTAATCACAAGTAGTAGGAGCCTAAGATTTTCATATTTGTTTTCCTTAGTTTTATCTTTACATATTGAAAAACCACATTTAAGAATTCTTACCATAGCACTATTCCACAATATTCTTAAGCATGTTAGAGAGGGGTCATCCAAAAAGAATTGGCCCTGATCTTAGCATCGTGACCACCATAGCCTACGTGGCTTAAGCTTAACATGTTTTCATTCCAGGATCAAGGTCGATTCTTTTGGACAACTGGAAAAGGATGGGAGTCAAAGCTGCTTAAGAATGTTATGTCCTATAACCACAGGTCACAATTATATTAAACATAAGAAACTAATTATTGGGAATGATGAACTCCAATATGCTAATATTTCTTTTTAACACGTCTCGTTTTCATTATACATAGTAATTTCTTACATTTTTAAACCATTACTTAACCCCTAACTGCCCAACCATGCATATTTTGCATGATGTACAAATTTCATCCGCATTTTCTCATCCGTCGTGCACTTTTTGTAGTGTGATTTTTTTACTGAATTTTTTATGGGAAGTTAGCTTCATGTATGTGTGATCCGATCGAAAAGCAAACAATTTTTGAAAAATTTATGCCTCGTTTTGTGTTGCAGTGTTTCACACAAAATTTTGAAGATTTTAGTCTAAAAGTGTTCTTGAAAAAATAAACTCATAAAATCAAGCATTCAAAAAATCTCCAAAAATCACTACACCTAGAGTACTACATTATAAGACATTACAACAAATTTCATCCCCATATTGTAAATATCTTATTCGTAATCAAATTACAAAATAATTTTTTATTTTATGTTTCAAAATTTATAGAAAAATATTAGTGATAGCAATCAAAGATCTAACCATATAGATTGAATCTAAAATTTAGTTGTGTAAGTTTTATTCATACACCAAGTTTCAAATATTCATGTTAATTGCATTTTATAATGGATCTTTGCAAAACTGCCCAAATTGGACATAAGTGAGGACGTTTAGGGGTTAATCTCACAGTACAAAGATGCAACAAGAACGGTGGACAACCAAATGCTGCACTATTATGGGTTTAGGAGAAATTAGGGTTGAGGATGTTTGGCACAAACCTGTGACATGGACATGGTGGATGATGCCGGAGGTGTAATTCAGGAGGCCAGGAAAGTTATAGAGCTGCGAGTACACAAGTGATTTCCCAATGGAAGACTCGGAATTAAGCGAGCCAGATTTTGTGCCATAGCGCACAACTCTGCCAACAGATTTCGCATCAAGCGGCGTCACCGTCTTTGCAAGTTGAGCTTTGCCTGCAATTGGCCACAATGCAATCACAATCTTAATTTAACAATAAATAAATTGCAGCCCCCATGAAGGCATAGCATTCAATAATCTTCGTTGGCTCTGCTTTTTGGTCACATCCACTATGAAAAAATTTCATCCAGCTGCTCATGAGTGAGAAACCAGATTCGCACTCTATTCATGGACCCAATACATTTATTTCAATTGCATATGATGTGAGGCAACTACGAGAACATGTTGGGACAATTTTTTTACCAAGGCAAGACACTATTCATGCATGAGAGTTGCATTGCTAACCTGCAACTCTCCATTGTTTCTGACTTGTGATTTCTTGTTTTGTGATTTCTTGTCAACTTGAATAGCTACTAAGTTTTTTGTTCAATTCATGCAGCATATGCTGCAAATTCTCTTGGAATGCAAGGCAAAACTAGTGAAAGCTACTGAATGTTATGGGCATTATCAACCATTTCAGTATCTGTATCTACAAATGAGGTCTAGTCTGTGTATAGATTTCTTTTCCTTTCAGAAACAGAAAAAAGATACAAAAACTACCTTGTTTCTTAGAAAAACAATCAAGGGCCATATTCATTTCTCAAAAACTGAAATCTCATTGGATGTGCAGACACCAAAATGGCTGGTAATGGGCTTTGAGCATCACACCCTTCTCCCTCAATTCACCCTTTGATCACTATCATCACATCCAAAATAGTTTGATGACACAAGCTATTGTCTCCGCACCCTCATAACATTCTTTAGCCCTTGCTAGTCCATACCCTTTCTCTATAGTGCTACTAGTGTAACTATTAATAAAATAGTTCAACTCTCTAATCCTCGTTGCATGAACCAGGTGAAGTTAGAGAAAATTCTTTACCATTCCTGTGATCCCTTGATAGATGCTTGGGATTTGAAGGTGCAACAGTGGGGGTTTAAAGAACGTTATGCTTGAACCGCTATGTGTCCCTCTATAAAAGTACATGAATGAATCACAATCACTATACATTAGTAATCATTATTGTTCATCAATCTAGGATAAAGTATCTAACACTATAGAGGGACGTATTGAGATGTCACTATATCATGCTCATATTCGCTGGCTCTCTCACAACTCCCTGAAGTGAATATACAAGCTAAATTTCATTTACTTTTCAAAAAATCTCAAGAATTCAAGGGTAGGGTGGACGTGCTCTTATATAAGATTCTAGAATTCAGCTCCCCACACCCAAGGCCCATTTGCTATGAAAGGGAGAACCATGGCTAATATCCAAGATTCAATGATTCTCAACATTAATGCACTTCCACAAAAAGTTGATGAGTAATCATGGTTCTAAAGAATATTTGAGGAGAAATTGAGCTAAATCAGTCAGTATCCAAAATTTTCCATTGTTAATTGGTTCTTGCTTCAATTATTCCTTGTTCTTTTTCTTTAAATAGTATTAAAAAAAATATTGAATGGCTATTTGTCCAAAGTTTTCATTATGAATCGGCTATTTGAGAAATGAATATGCTCTCTTGTAACTATACATTGGTCCTAAAATCTTAATCACAAGCCAAATTTGCGTTTTAGTGCTTTATGACCTTCCGTGGTACATTACGTGTGCAAGCTCAAGAATGTAGCAGCTAATCCTTGAATTGATTTTGCATCCTTAAATTTGATTTTTTGCAACCAATGCCCTTGGCAAGTCCTTGCATTGCTTTTTTAACCCTTAAAGGTCCAGATTAGCCATTCCGGCCAATGTACACGACCGTATTTCATTGTATTTGGAATGGTTCTACACCTCCTATGAGTATTGTATCAAAAGTAAAATTAAAATTCATGTCTACATGGTCTTAAAAGCTATTGGGATCTCAATTTGGAACTTTCTACTCATAACAAATGTTAAATATACGGCAACGTATCTACTATTCCCTAAATCCTTCAAGGGTTAACTATAATTTGAAACCCTAAGGCATTGTGTCATCCAGGTAACGTAACAAACGCTTATGAATGTAATAGAAGCAACTACTCCTTGAATGTATTTTGTAATCTTAATTTGTTTGCAACCCTTAACAAATCCTTGCATTGATGTTTGCAATCCTTGACGATTCTTTGCGTCAATTTCTGTAACCCTAATTTGTTTGCAATCCTTGCCAAATCCTTGCATTGATTTTTTAACCCAATTGTTTGCAACCCTTGACAAATCTTTGCATTGATTTCTGTAACCCTAATTTGTTTGCAATCTTTGACATGGACTTGTGTAACCCTAATTTGTTTGCAGCACTTGACATTGATTTGATTTGTTTGCAAACCTTGACAAATCCTTGCATCAATTTTTGTAGCCCTAAATTGTTTGCAATCCTTTTGACAAATCCTTGAATTTGTTTTGTAACCGTAATTTGTTTGCAACCCTCTTGCATTAGGGGTGTCACACCTATTTCTTCCCATTCTCAATCTTCAGAGAATGGGACCTGGCATGCTCTCCTTGAATGGCGGAGGGTCCATTCTTTGAAGATTGGAGAATTCCATTCTTCATGGGTGAAGAATGGTTCTCGGAGAATGGCCCATGCTTGGAGGATGAGTAACCAACTAACAACCTGTATTCTCCATTCTCAATCTCCACAAACCACAAAAGAAATGTCACACCTTCTCCATGGAGAAGCTATCCTATTAGAGTTATCCTTAAAGTCCATCAAATTTTGAAGAAGATACCGTGAGTTTTGCTTTACTATACTCTTATTTGTTCACTCTAAATAGTTAAAAGGTGTTTAAGATTTTGGTGGTCTATCATTATTAGGTGTGTAAGAGGTGTGTAAGAGCTTGGTGGTCTTCAAAAGTTTTCAAAAGTTTTTTGGCACCAAGAATAGAGCTAAAAAACTTTTGAAAACTTTTGAAGCCCACCACGCTCTTACACACCTCTTACACACCTATTAATGATAAACCACCAAGATCTTCTACACCTTTTAACTATTTGAAGTAAAGAAATAAGAGTATAATATAGAAAAACTCACGGTATCTTCTTCAAAATTTGATGGACTTTAAGGATAACTCTATTGGTTCCTCTTTTTCCTCATTCTCCATTCTCCATTCTCCGAGGTGTAACAACCCCTACTGATTTTTCCAACCCTAAGGCGATGTGTGCATACATACCAGTGGTCCAGGTGACCCACATGGCGTCGGGAGTGGAGAGCGCAAGAGAAATCTGGTCCGGCTCATTGCCTTTGACAATGCGGGCAATGCGGGGATGCTTTGGCTCCAAGTCCTTGCTACCGGTGCGCAAGGAGACGTCGAACTGGACCGTTTTGGGAGCGAAAGGCCCGTCCAGTGTGGTCAAAGGAGCCCCGGCTCCTGCAATCAACTCCACAACAACCACCAAAAGGGTACCGACAATCGACATGGTTGCAGACCTTGTGAATCTTTCCATTTGTTGCTGCAAATTTCTTCTCCCAGGTCGACTCAAGGTTTGCTCCGAATCACTTAACTTACATCCTATGATGATAAGATTACGAAGATGATGATGTTGCAAACTGTGCCCTGAACTTGTTTTGCAACGTTTTTTTGAATTTTTCAGAAATTTGAGCGACTGAAGTAAAGAGTACATCTTACCAATTGAGCCTATTTACACACATAAAACAGAAAATGTTTTCAATGGGTCTTAAGAGCAAGTTCAAGAGGATTCCAACGCACTTTAGCACGCACTTTAGCACGCATTATTTGAACATCATATGAATAAGTTATGAATTTCCAAAGTGTTGATTATAGGTTGACCTAAAAGCGACCCTAAACTATTATGTTCAGATTGTGCACATTTTCATCAATAGTAGGGTGCTAAAATCTACTTATTATGGAAGATTGAGCTAAGGAAAGGGTCGGTTTTAGATATAGTTACGTTAGTGAGTGTGCAAGCTGAAGTATGTGAAACTGCTGAGGTTACTACATCACTAATAACTTGACATTCTGGAGCAGCGTTGACTATCCACCTTCTTCTCCCAGGAGAACTCAAGTATTGCTTCAATGAACGAAGTCAAATGCACGTTCTATGATGATAAGATTATGAACATGATTGACCATCTCAGAAATAATGTTGCCGTAAACGTGTTTTACAACGTGAAAATTTGAGCCAATAGTGAGTGTTTGAACTGAAATATGTGTAACTTATGTGCTGACAGCGAAGTCACTAAATCCCCCGGTGGTCTTGAATGAATGGGGACAAAAGTGCCCCCTATTTTTGTCCTTGTCAAGGCCCACCTTAAAAAACAACCCCCTCCTCCAATGGTTTTTTATTCCCAAATAGGTGCCCCTAGGGTAATTTGGGGCCGTAGGCCCCAATTTTGCAAAAAAATTTGCCAAAAAAAGGGGTCTCGGTGCCCAAAATAGAAATTTCAGAAAAGGGGGGGGCCATGAACAGTGTCTCGCAGGGGTCTCGCATTCAAGACCACCGGGGATATAGGAACGGGGGTGCTGACAGAGGTTACGGCACCACGAACTTGACAGTCTAGAGCAGCCTGCGTTGACTATCCATCCTTTTCACTTTAGTAGCAACTGTGGTTACATGCCAATTGAAACTTACTGAACTGTACATAACATTCAGTAGCCTTCACTGGGTCTGCCTTTTGGTCACATCCACTATGAAAAAAAATTATTCAACACATGAATGAGAAATTGGATTCTACCTTTCCAACCCTAAACTAGACTTTCATAACATTCAGTAGCTTTTCAAGAGACTGTCTTTTAGTTTCATCCACCTTGATACAAGGCAGAGCCAGTGAAGGTATGCAGGTAATTGTTTCTACAATAGCAAGTTAACGGCAGGACCTCCTCTAGTAATACGGTGATTTTAATAAGGAAAGCTTTTCATGATCTGCTACCTAGTGTTCCTGAAGGTGGCAACTGGCAACTTGGGTCACTGTGGACTTGGGGAGAATATTCGGACCTCAACCAAGTCAACGCCTGATTCTCCTGGCTGCCATGTGCTACAGGTTCATTTTCGCGCAAGCACATGCATCAATCAGCTTCTGAAATTGATATGTGAATTCTTTTTGGCCATCTTCTGTTGCACTATTTCTTGCCGAGAACGTGGACAAACTTTTTGTATATTTTTGGGCACAAATTAACTTACCCATAACATTCAGTAGCCTTCACTGGCTCTGCCTTGCCCTTAGGAGAATGTGCAACATATCCGACATTATCATATGCGGTAGGAGGCTCTAAACCTGCCACTTTAAGGGTTGTGAACTTATGAGGACAGGGAGAACTGAGCATGATTTTTCACTGGAAGACAAATTCAAGCAAAGACCAATATACTTTGAATCAAAAAAAATGAATGTTCCTAAAATTAGTTATGAATTTCTAAAGTTGAAATGACATGGGTTCTAAAGTGGTGCTTTTCACCATGGGTTCATCCAAAATCTCAAAATGTTTGTACTTGGTAGAGTGCGGGTTTAGAACCGTGGCAGGTTTAGAGCCCTCTACCTTATGCAAAATCGGTAGCTAGTTTGTTTACATGAAGGCGAAGGTAACTTAATGACAACTGGGAAGGGAAGCTCAATAAGATCTCAAGGCTCCAAACATATAATTAAAAAGAAGAAAATATTGTAGTGATTTAATGTCCGCACTGGAGCAAGCCCCTCCAAATATCAATGAAAGTTGGTATGATCTCATAGTATAATATTCATTAGTAACACTGAAAATAGACATGCCGATATCTAGAAGAAATGCATGACCGTATTGTATTTTCACTGTAAGTTCCAAACCATGTAATTCTTCAACTCAAATCAAAAGCCTTCTAAAAGCTAGGCATTTTGACAAATTGTCCGACTTGACTGATTTCACTTTTACTAGTCAGTCCTCTCCTTTCACTCACAGACACGATACCGTACCCTAGGTTAGATTCATTAGGTCCAATACAAAGTGAATTATTTTTAGGTATAGTTTTCATTCATTAAATGAAATTAATATATATTTTCTTCAAATTTCATTTCTTGTGGTATGCTATTTTGTTAAAAGTGAACTACTAGATTAAAATAGTGATGGCGAGTGCTACCTTTCTCAATAAATATAAATCCCAATTTTTCTATAGTACTTATATACATGACATAAGAGCACTGTAAAAAAAATTGAAGACCTGTTTCTATTGAGAAAAAGGCAACACTCCCAATCACTTTTCCAATCTGGTGGTTCAGTTTTAATCAAATGTGGTTTAGGGCCTCTTTACACAAGAGGCGAGAAGCCGTGAGGAGAGAAATTTCAGCCAATGGGAAGCCTAGAAACCGAGAAGATCAATTTCTCATTAGCTGAAATTTCTCTTCTAATGGCTTCTCCCCTCTGATGTAAAAAGGCCCTTAGTTTTAATCAAACTTGTGTTTTTTTTTCATTAACATTTTCTACACTATTCAATAATACCAATTTCTGGGAATTCCAATAATTTACAGTCAAATTAACGAATCTGACTTTAGCGGAGGCGGTACCTGCAATTCAAAAAGACCCTGCACAGATCCATGCGAACAAACCGCCCTGAGAATCGCCACTTGCCCATTTCAGTCGGACACGCTGAGTCCTCAAGATTCGATCATTTCAGAGCAAATTATAGGACTTCCCATCTTTAATTGCTAGCTTCGAGTCTTCGACACAACCGTGAAGATTGCCGAAGTTGCAGTTCCTGTATAACCAAACTAAGGTGAGCCACCGACGCCGAAGGGACTCGATCATTCCTTGCTACCAGTTTGCACAACATTATTACATTAACATTATAAAGCTGAGACTGATCCATTAATTTTTGGTTCAAAGTTGAGAGATCGAGTTGGCGATCGATTTCGATCTCTACTGTACGATCAGCTTCTGATCGAGGTTCATGCACTAGTAGGAAATGTGTAGTTTTTCACTTCCTGTAAATGAAAAAGGAATGAAACTGCACCTAGCACATGGATTGTGTTAATCATGGTGAGTAGTTTTGGTCACAAGAAGACAGAAATATAGGTTTAATATTTCGCCACTGTTCATTGTTTTCACAAAGTGGGGAATGAAATTCGACTGATCTGCTACGAAACAATGGTGATTGTGAGTCTAGCTATTGAGAGAGTTGTGCATGATCATGTACAGAGATCATGGCGACATCAAAAGGAACGCGAGTGGTGGCCGATGCGATCGGTGCGTTGGAGGTGGAGAAGGTGGTTCCAGGCTCTCCGTCGGACGTTCCAGTTAATGTCCCGTTGAGCTCCTTCTGGTCTGAGCAGGTACTAAATTATAATCTAATTACCATCGTCAGGCTTATTAATTATGATACTAGCTGCTTGAATCTTCTCGTATATGTGATCGAAGTGCTCGACGTCGTTGTAAGCACTGTAATTATGTATGATGTTTATACACACAAGGAACCCTGACCATATTACCAGGCTGTAATGGGTACAAGAATGATGGTAAATTCTTGGTAATTTGAACAACCGCTTGCAAAACTTGCTATACACAGCAATTTGACATTAATGTTTACTTCTCAGTGAATTGGACAAGGTTCCCTGTATATATACACAATATATACACACAAGGAACCCTGAGTATATTATCAGTTAGTAATGGGTACTATAAGAATGATGGTGAATTCTTGGAAATCATTTGCTAAATTGAACAACCACTTGCAAAATTTGCTATACCTAGCAATTTGGCAATAGTGTTTACTTCCCAGTGAATTGGACAAGGTTCCTTGTGTGTATACACAAGGAACCCTGCGTATATCATGAGGCTGGTAGTAATGGGTACTGTAAGAATCACAGGGAGACCGGGAGGCAATTACCCCCGGGGTATTTTGCATGGTGATGTACGAATACCCTCCCCCTCGACCTACTTGTTTAGAAAGTTTGGGGGGGGAGGTAAATCTACATTGGCCTCCAGGCTACCCTTGGGGGTAATGGCCTCCCGGTCTTCTTGTGAATGATGGTACTTTCTTGGTAATCATTTGCTAAATTGAACAACCACTTGCAAAACTTGCAATAAACATCAGTTTGGCAATAATATATGTTAACTTTACTTCCTAGTGAATTGGACAACGTTCCTAGTGATGATTGATTTCTGAGCTTCAATTGATTCAGGATGATGGCTTGATATGTGTACTCCCTCCAAATATAGTGTGATTTTCGAGAAATATCTTTTTGATAAGAAAAAAGCTTTGAAAAATTACAAAAATTAGAGGGTGTTATAGACACCATGGTTGCAACAATATACTTGGTGTTAAAAATGAAATTTCTAGCATATAGAAAATGAGTTAAACATAAGTCACACTCAGTGAGACGTGTAAAAGCGGTACCCATATCATGCCATTCCCCTTCAGCAGTGCCGGCTTTTATTTGATTTGAATTGAACAGTGTCAGTGATATAATTTGTGTTGTTGATATATCGATGATTGTGTGCAGCCTGTTGTTGTTCATGTGTTGCGAAGATTTGGATGCCAGTTGTGTCGAGGGGGAGCGGTGGAAATGAGCAAAATCATTCCGCAGCTGCAAGCTCACGGAGTGCGCGTTGTAGGAATTGGTAACTTACTATGCATACTTGCCTGAGTGTCACTGACTGTCTTCCTTTGAAACCACTACCTCAAACTTTTTAGGGGCTGGATAAATAATTCTTAAAAAGGCATTAATTAACCCCTAAATGCCTAGAGTTTTCAAATTCGGTAGTTTTGCAAACATGCATTATAACTAAGAGTGATGTTTTGAATTTGATGTATGAATAAAGTTGTACATTATGAATTTTCGACTTTATCCATGCGGTTAGATCTGCGATTGCTATAACTAATATTTTTGTACAAAATTTGAAACTCAAGATTCATATTTTTTTGTATTTGATTAGGAATAAGATACTGGCAATCTGTGGTTCATCATATCCAATAACCTTTTGCACATTCCCGATTGTCAAATGAGGTTATCTAGTTCTTAGCATTATGAATTCGACACCTCATTAGTAGAAAACCATGTTAAAGATAGCATAGATATGTCACGTTCAATGTGTTGTGGATAAACAAGAAAAGCACAATGTTCACATTTTTTTTAGTTTATCCCTAACATAACATATTCAACGTGACATTTCTATGTTAGATCTCACAAAGGTTTCTCCTACTGTTGAGAGAGTTGCCTCAAACTGTGTGATGGGCATGCATACAAATCCAGGGATAGAGAAATTAGGGTTGGAGGATTTTGAGAAAGGCGGCTTCTGGAAAGGCGAGCTGTACATCGACAACGGGAAGAAGATCCACAAAGCGCTGCGCATCGAGAAGGTGGGGATCCTGGGCTCGGTGAAGATGATGGTCACCAACAAGGAAGTGAAGGAGGCCATCAAGGGCACCAAGGACACGCCCGGCGACTTCAAGGGCGACGGCCGCCAACTGGGCGCCACCTTCGTGTTGGCCAAAGGCGGCGACACTTTGCTCGATTTCCGCCAAGCCCACTTCGGCGACCATCCTACCAATGTTGCACTCCTGCACGCGCTTGGAATCGACCATGCCGCCGCTAGTACTTCTTCATAACTCTGTTTTTTTTCTCAATTCAGTTGCACATTTTGAGAACAAATTCTTCTCGGCAAATCATTTTCTCCGGACGACATGTTTCTTTCAACTGTAACTTTAGATTGTAATTTCTTTCAGTCTGAAATGTAGTTTTAGATTGTGATTTTCTCCGAACGATTAGTTTCTTTCAATTGTAATTTTAGATTGTAATTTCTTTCAATCTAAAATGTAATTTTAGATTGTGATTTTCTCCGAACGATTAGTTTCTTTCAATTGTAATTCTATCAGTCTTTTGTTTCAAGTCATTCCTCAAGGAGTGCACTATTCAATAAAGCCTGGAAACACGTGCGTGCATCCCCTTTATTTAAACACCCCTGTATACACAACTTCAAAATACATTTTCATATGTACATATGGGCTAAAAACGTGGAATTCAACTCCAAGCCCCATGTATATCTACTTTCCGTTCCATTGAAATATGTCTCCCATACATACATTTTGTACATGCTTGTTCTAAATAATATCCTTGTTGTGCAAATACAGTACTTGAAGAGTGCACTCCCTGGGAGTCATTCGTAATGAATATTGCTTTTGTTAATAGTGTACACCAGAAGATGAAATTGCAGAAGTGCAAGTGGAATTCAAAGATCAAATTCGTAATCATGTCTACCAATGTTGCGATTCTGCAGGCGGTTGGCTAGTTCGTAAGTTTTCTCAATCAGTTGCGCAATTTGAGAACAATGTTCTCGGCAAATGATTCTCTCGTTTTCTCCGACATGTTCAGGTTATTTTTCTTTCCGTGGTAATTTTATAATAAAATTCTTGGTACATCTATCATTCCATCTTTCCTTCCAAGTCATTCGTAACAAACGTGATCACTTTTGTTAAAAGTATATCTATTTTGCACTTACAAATGAAAATTGATGGTTGTGGAATTCAAAGATCAAATTCATAATCATACAATTTACACTCCATAATATGACACTCCGTAATATGATGATATTATTTTTTAAGCAATACACATATGACAAGTTATATGTGTGACTAATTTATGCATGCCATCAAATTTTATCGTTTTAAAAGGACCGGAGTTTCTATCTATCTGCATGCCATCTTGAAGTTAGGGATTTCCAAACAATGTCATAATAGAGAGGGACAACTGTAATTTCGTGTTAGGTGCACTTTTCACTTTGCATTTTTAATGAAGTCGGTGTTAATGTTTTACAGCAATTTGGGGACATTATTCTTTGCATTTAAGCAACTCTTAAAATCTTAGCATCTAAATCTGGAGTACAGCCTACATACCTTCTTTTCTGCATATACGAATGACTCTTAGAGTTTTAGGAAGTGTGATACCCAGTTTGATGGCAAGATCATTGAAATCACGAGATTGGTTTGAGCAGGACAAGGAATTCAACTCAAAGAAAATTGCAACCAACATTGAGTAAATTAAAACGTACACAATCATTCACACCTGTTACTGCTCATATCATATACATGAGCAAGAAGTCTCAAAATATTGATTGCTAAGTTAACTGCTCAAAATTCCATGTACAAACTAGACAACTCCAACTGTAACTGTCACAATTCAATTCACAGGCATTCACACTGTCAACTATAAACAAGGCTGATAGAATCATTCAAGCCACCAGAGGACCAGGAAGGCCGAACTTCTTCTGCCATCCCTGACAAATCATCTCGTCTGGTGAGTTCGTCTTCTGGAAACTTGGACGCTCCTCCAGCAGCTGCACATTCATTTCCCAAGTTCAGTCAAATTTGTATTTACACTCCAAAAGCTCAAATTTGTAAATAACCCTTAAAGGACCAAGAAGCCCAAATTGAACCTCATGTTGTGTTTAGCGGTTTTGATCCTATGTAAGCTTTATTTTTTTCAAATTTATTTGGTTTTTTTTACCAACACATGCAATATTTTCACTGATAAAATTTGGTCCCATTTATCACAATGTGATCGATTGAATTTGTCATTTTAAAACCTCGGGGGTGCACTGTACTAAACATGTACGAGTATGTACTAAACATGTACGAGTATACATGAGTGCACATAAGGGGTATTAATTTGAACATTGCCGTATTACATATACATACAATAAACACATTTAGAACTGAAAATATTCACGTATACTTACACTAAACATATATTTAAAACGGAATACATATGTATACAAAGGCATTTAGACATAAAACCTCTCGTACACAAGGGGGTTTTTAGAAGGGGTCATGAACGCACGTGATTCTCAAACATAATGTAGAGTGCACCCCCCGAGTTTAAAACCATGATTCCTTGGTCCTTTCGGGATTAACCTCTAATGCACGAAGGATTCATGGTTTTAAAATGACAAATCAAATCGATCATATTGTGAAAAATGGGACAAAATTTTATATCAGTGAAGAACATTGCGTGTGTTAATAGAAAAAAAAGAAATTGAAAAAAGAAGGAAGTCCACATAAGACTTACTGAAAAATGCTGAAAAAGACATTAAGAAAGCACAGTAAAAAATCAGTCAACATACCTCAATGTAATTATTCAGAGCGGTGAATTTGGCTGGGATTTTGAACTTCATGAAATGGGCAAGTGCCACTCGCATGTGATGAAGCTTCGGAATCAAAGCATAGTCAGAGTCAGTTGGATTCGCTCCACCAATATATGGTCCCTGCACAAAGTTTAGAATTATTAAAGCTCTACTACCTAAGCATGATTCTTCTCTTAAAGAAGACGACGAGTGTAAACATTTACAATAAATTCATAAGTAAGAAAAATATTTCAATTCTGTGCACCTTGGTTCTCAGATGCTCATCCAGGGCTTCCAACTCCTTCAGTAGCTCTCCCTTGGTTGGATCATCTACTTTCTGGCTCTTGAGGTAACTTGTAAACGCTTGGAAAATGTTCACTCCTCTGTCAATCCGAATGTGTAAACATCCATATGATTACATTCAACCTTTTCTAATTGCACTCTCTAATTGCACAACTTCCGCATGAGCCTTTTTGTTTTCCCAAATGAGGTGCAATTAGAGAGAGTTGAGTATAACCATGGGAGAGACCTCCAAATAAATACTCCCTCCCAAAGTTATTGTCATGTTTGAAAGTGCTTTTTTAAGTAGGTCAAAAAAATACTTCCTTGTGGCTAATTTTATTTAGGTTGCAATGAACACATGCAATGTTCTTCAGTTATTCTAGTGACATAATTTGGAACCTTTTTTAATCATGTTTCTTACAATATGATCAATGAAATTGGCTCAAAGAAATACCAAGCAAACAAGTTGGACAATAACTTTGAGACGGAGGGAGTAAAAGAGAAGATTTTCTTTAATATATCTAATTTTATCAAAAACGTTGATACTAAGAAATGTGACGCAGATGAAAGATAAAATCCATTTGTTATAACAGGCTTACACATATTTGTATTGCTGAGGGGTAGCCAACGAAATGGGATACTTCTTCTCCAAGTGCTCAGCAATCTTGTCAGAGTCTTGAATCCATTCGTCTCCATCACGAAGCACAGGCATCAAGCCTTTAGGGTTTTTCTCCATAAACCTTCAGTTCATCCATACTCACACAAGTGAGAACATGCACCACCCAAAACAAAAGAAATGCATTGTCAGATCCCCAAAATTAGGGTTTAAATGAATACCAGCCAGGCTTGTTGTCACCCTCTTCGATGTAAGTCGCTGTGTAAGGCAGCTTCTTCTCTGCACACCATTAATTTTTTTTGCCAAAACTCAGTTAAAACACAATGTGGGAATTCCTAACCCGTGTGACAGTAAAAAGAAAAAGAAAAAAAACAGCGGTTAAGTCTCTCTGGATTCATACTAATCAAACATCATTATCAGGAACAAATGCTAAAAATGTACCTTCTAACTCAATGTAAATCCGCTGTGAGAAAGGACCTGCAATCAAACAATGGTGTTAAATCCAAAACCTCTTTACTTTCCCAACTTTTTTCACTATGACGTAGTCTGTAGAATGATATTTTTAAGCAGGTCATTTGAGGGTAATCAGATGAACAAATATTCACAAAATGTTCGAAAACAAGCCTCCAAGAAATTTCAGCTCCCTCTTGGTTCAATACAATTTGGAAAAAAAACAGAGGAAAACATAAGTGCAGAAATAATAAAGATAAACAGAACAGAACGTACAATCGCCTCGCTCCTTGCTGGGGCTGCCGGAACCGGACTTGGCCTTGCCGAAAGCTTCCAAATCGATAGCAGCCATGATTTTGATCAGGTGACGAAATCCCAAGTGCGGTAAAGAATGCTATTATCAGAACCTGTACATGCAACAAAATTGAATTCAAACCCTACATTCAACTAAACCGTAAACTTGCAAAATGCACTGAAACTTAAAGCTTTCAGATGAAGAAAAAAAACTGGGGAGAATAGGATTTTCAAGAGTGGTTCGGTGCTCTCTTGTCACTTACAAATTGTTGTTGTTGTTGTTGTGGTGGTGGTGATGGTGGTGGTGATGGTGGAGGGAAGGGGTGGGGTGGGTTTTTATGAAGGGAAGGCCCAGTGAATTCAAGGGCGGATGCAGGGACGAGGAGAAGCGAGCTGCCAAGTGGACGGATGCTGAGGTGACGCCTCGTGCTGACAAGTGGCGGCCATGCAGGGTCTGGTTGTGACACGAGGGATGGGGTTGCCTTTGTAGCAACCACTCGGATCTGTGCAACTGTTGTGACATCTCAAGGGTACACGGCACCCTAACTACACCCACTGAGCGGTGTGAGTGAGCGTATGAATTTTTACCTTTAAAATGGAAAGAACTTGGTCGTCTTCAAACCAAATATTGGTATTATTGCAAACAATCCGTGGGTATAGTTCCCTTATAGTTTCTCTAATCAATGGGCAAGTAGAGTTAACCGAAAAGAGTGTCTAAAGTAGAAAGAAACCTTAAACTCACCTTAGATTCGTTTTGAGATCAAAAAGATTCAAAACTATAAAAATTAGTTTATAGTGAGTTATAGAATAATCTAAAGCAAGGCCCTACACCGCCTTGGGCGTGGAACTCATAACCTCCCCAAAGCTTAAGGAGAGTTCCCACAAGTTCCTCCATACCAAGAGACTCAACCACGGGAACTATTCATGAACAATGAATGTCAAAAATTATAATTATAGGAAGAGAACTCCACTTGAACTCCGAGCAGTTTTGTTTTCAAATAATTTTAGTGTTTGCAAGTAGAGGTTTTCACAGTGGGTTATGACATCAATGGAAGAGCCACTTATCCTTTGCTAGTTTTAGATAGCACAACCACCGGAAACCTTGGATTTTCAATGTTGAGATCTCATTGAAAAGACCTTCTTGATGAGATTTCAGTGACTTTTTTTTTTTGGAATGGCTTTGGAATCTTGTCTTGTAACAAGGCCTTTTCGAAATTTCGGGGAAGAGCACCTTCGACCAAAGTGAACTAGCGATGCTTTCAGTGGGGCATAGGAAAGGGAGTTCACAGTGCGTAGGCCACAAAATTTCTCCTATTGGAAAGGACAGATAATCCACATAAACGTCCCAATGCAGGTCATCTAACAAGTGCGAATACCCCTAGTGCCGAGGATACACTTGCAAAAGAGAGGCTTAACCAACCAACACATAGGGGAAAAGAAACAAATTACAAAATAAGTCAAAGTTAAAGGGAGCTGTGACTTTTGCATTGCCATATGAAGTCATTCACAAACCTGCAATTACTGTATTGGCTAGGTTGCCAAGGCCCCAACAATAACAACCTTGAGCTAGTCCCTTTTCTACAAGAAAAATCTTAAATTGAGTGACATTGTAAAGCCATCATTCCTCGCTATTGCTTTTACAAAAACATTGTACAAAAGGGATTAAGTCACAAATGTTGTGAACTGCAACACACATTCATTCCCCACACATCTTTACTTTTATTTTAAACACATGGTCACATTTCGTTCCATAACTTAAATTGAGTGGCACCTAAGGTAACTATATCTAAAAGCGACCATTTCCTTAAAGCGTCCATAGCTCAATCTCCCATAATAAGTAGATTTTAACACCCCACTATTGATGAGAATGTGCAAAATCTGAACATCAGAGTTTAGGGTCGCTTTAAGGTCAACCTATAGTCAGCACTTTGGAAATTCATAACTTATTCATACGGTGTCCAAATAATGCATGCTAAAGTGCGTTGGAATCCTCTTGAACTTGCTATTAAGACCCACTGGAAATATTTTCTGTTTTATGTGTGTAAATAGGCTCAGTTGGTAAGGTAAACGCTTTAAGGTATAGTTACCTTAATGCAATCAACTTGTTCCTTCAGTATACAATGTACACTAAATATAAAAGTTAAAAAAGATTTCCGGAGTTTTCCGCAGTCTCTCCTCAGTCTCAAGTTCCACATAGACCAATACAACGTCCAAACTAAAAAGAATACTCCTCAAGTGAGCAAGTTCAGATGAGTTCATTCTACTCATGTTCACAACAACTAGCAAGCCAGATGAAGAATGATTTCCATGAAGGACCTAAGTACGGCTTTTTTTTTTTCTGAAAAATTGGGGTCATTTAAACTCTTGAATTAATTCATATGCCAATCTGGTTTAAATTGAGTGCATTGAACTGATATGGAAAAGAAGCAACCAACAGATGAATGGAGCTCTTACTAGGAGGAATGAAGAGCTACACTGGGAGGGTAGAAATGGCGCTCAATGGTGGCCTTAAATGTGACAGGCTTCACTAATATCCTCATAACAGTGCCACTTGGATGCACCTCCTGCCTTGTGGGCAACGCCACCAGTTGCTCTAATGTACGCCAACTTGGCTCCCCAATCACCTGCACTCAACCATCCAAGGATTCATGGTTTTAAAATGTCAAATTCAACGGATCATACTGTGAAAAATATAATTTACATGAGGCCAAATTTTATATCATCAGAATCAGTGCACAATATTGCATGTGTTGGTCACAAAATAAATAAGTCCTTACTCAAAATTGTTAAAAAGAACATGTGGTCAAATTTGGGCTTCTTGGTCTTTTAGGGGTTAAGATCCCTGACAGAAATATCTAGAAATACAGACCTTAGTTTATGAGCATGATAACCATGATCAAATACATAGAGGATAGTAAAGTTGTTAGAGCATTTGAACGCTAAAATTACTTTGAACAGCTCTTCAATTTTAAGTTCCCCACTCTCACACACTGAATGTGTTCACCAAATAGTCAATGGACCAATCACAAGTAGAATGTAAGATACATTAGATTTGAAGAGTAATTGCTTAACAAAAATAGGATTGAGGCCTAAAAACCCATCCAGTGTTAACCCCTAAAGGACAACTTATAGTGGTCTACAATCTCTCACTTTGAAATTGCATAAGAAAATCATTAAAATTTCATCTAGAGAGAGAGAGATTGGCTTTTTCAACCAAAACTCTGCTCAAAAATCTCCACATCTCTACTCAAAAATCAGACTCCTACATATTGGTTAATAACAGTATCCTCTTCTTTATGTGGCAATCAGAGGCAAGACAGAATAATGCAGTAATGAGTCAAGCTTACCGTCCCAAACACAGAAAAGCTCCCATTCCACTCATTATGGTCTTCTAGGCTGAAAAAGAACTCACTTGTTCCCTGCAATCGCAAGTCATTCACTCTTGGCTTATCAGTAACCGTACATGGAGAGCAATGGATTTGCAAACCCGGGGGTGCACTCTACATTATGTTTGAGAATCACGTGCGTTTATGACCCCCTCTACAAACCCCCTTGTATTCGAGGGGTTATATATCTAAAACTTTTGTACATAGATCTAATCCATCCTAAATATATGTTTAATGTATATATACGTCAATATTTTCAGCTCTAAATATGTTTATTGTATGTATACGTAATACAGCAACGTTCGAATTAATATCCCTCTTGTGCACTCACGTATACTCGTACATGTTTAGTGCAGTGCACCCCCCGGGTTTGCAAATCTTTGTTCCTATGGTCAGTCTTTTACTTGCATCATCCAGTCACTCCTACAATTCTTCAAATAACAAGCTTCATAAGCATAACAAAAGAAATTAAATAATCAAATAAATAAATAAGAAAGAGTTCAATTACAGTGATGAGCGCCACAGTTCCTTTGCTGTTGTCCAGCTTGGTCTCTAAAGGCAGCTCCTTATTTTCTTGACGACCACATGAATACAATCCACCCTGAACCAATGCATACCTGCCAGCAAAGAATATTAAATGTGGTCATTTTGACAAAAATTTCCATCCTTTTTTTTTGGGTTCATGTATGACACTTTCGATCAACATCCCCTCCACGTTTCCCTTAAGGTAGGAGCACCTAAAACCAGCACTGTACCTAATTGCGACATAATCTAGATAAGATAGTCATTTTAGAACATAAATCTAGGTAGACCATAGATAGCTTATCATTTTGGTCAACATACAATAAAGGCTCTATGATGTGCCTAGATTTGTGCTTTAAAATGATCGCATGGTCTAGATATTGTTGCAATTAGGTACAGTGTTGGTTTTAGGTGCTCCTACCTTACGTGGTGAAAGGAGAGAAATCAATAGCTTTGTTCAATCTCATTGTTGTTGCAACCAAGAAAAAAAGGAAACACTAATAGAAGTTATAAAACACGTACCCCTTGCGAGATTCCGATTTTCCAGTGTCAATTGTTGGGCCTGGAGGCTCCGCACGGTAGAAACCACATCCATCAAATAGACCTCGACTGACCAAGCTCTGTATCCATCAACACAAACGGCATTAAGGTGGTTGCCCCATCCCCAACTCAATAAGAAATACGGATATGAGACATTGATATTATTTAGTATTATTATTTTTTAGAGTTAGGCAAGAAGAAATAGATTCCAACACAAGTTAAAACATAATTTTTGGATGAAGAATGAATTAATTAGAAATTTTCAAAGTTGAAGTATGACACATCCCATTCACGTCACATAGGTAGAGCTCTTTCTGTCTAAAGAAGATTTGTATTGCACACAATAAACATGCTTAAACCAACAACAGCGAACCCATAACCACACTTACATGTACTAAAACCAACAAGAGAAAACCCATTACCAACTATAACTCATGCTACAACCAACATCATTGCAGCATTGATTGTGGAAAATGCCCCTAGCTATTGGTTTAAGGCGCCAGTTGGTAATGAGGGTAACCACCTTAGTAATCCTAGAAATGACAAGCTTGACCCCTAAAGGACCAAGAAACCCAAATTGGGCTGCATGTTTTTTTAACAGTTTTGAGTAGCACTTATTTGGACTTCCTCTTGTTCAAATTGATCTGTTTTTTTTACCAACATATGCAATAACCTTCACTTATTCTAGTGATATAAAATTTGATCCCACCTAAATTATATTTTTCACAATATGATCAATTGATTTTTTCAATTTAAAACTGTGAATCCTACGGGTTAAAACTAGACCATACAAAAAGCAAACCAAATCCCACTCTCAATGATGGAATAGGGTTCTCAGTAAAATTGAACTTTTAGACAACATCTTTCCCATGATTCATGAATCATGGGGAAGATTATGTTGTCTAAACGCTATTGAAACAATATAAATTTACTGAAAACCGAGGGTAGCCATCACAACTATTATAGTGCCCCTCTATGATATTCAAAACAGCTTATTCAAAAAAATTCACCAAACTCTGTTATCTCAAAAATAAATTTAACTTTTAATTTTCTTCAATAAAGTGTTACTTTTGCAAATTCAAATAATCTGAAATGGCCTCCTTTTGCACCTGGTCAAAAAGGGTGTTTAACCCTTAAAGGACCAAGGATTCATGGTTTTAAAATGACGATCATATTGTGAAAAATCACATGGGACCAAAATTTTACACCACCGGAATCAGTGATGAACATTACACATGGTGATAAAGAAACAAATAAATTTGAACAAAACAATGTTCACATAGGACCTACTCAAAACTGCTAAAATAAATAAATAAGAGTCCCAATTCAAGCTTCTTGGTCCCTGAGAGGTTAATTTCATTGTTCCTATTATTGTTTGTAATTGAAACATGGAGTTTCATTGCCAGATCCTGTTGCTGCTCTTAATTGATTTTGGTGCACAGGCATGGGGACAAGAAGAAAAGGAATGGAGACAAAACCTTCACGTATCGAACAGTCTTAAACGCCATTTCTCTTCGAAGCTCCACTGTGATGTCCTGCAAATGAAAATTAACAAAATTAACAAATTTTCACTAAAATCTAAACACAATTTTAACACAAATGAAAATTCGTGGATTTGTGGAAGAAGAAGAAATTAGGTCATGATTTGGGAGTGATAAGAAAAGGGTCAAAAACGAAAATCTATTTGTGCTTCGAGACTATAATCAACCCAAAGCATTCATACCTATGTAAAATGGCCAATTTGATTGATCCTATTAACCCAAGCATTCATAGCTATAAAATGGCCAATTTGATTGATCCTACTGTGAAAAATATGATTCAAATATTCTATCAGTGAAATTTGCATGTGTTGGTCAATACATGAGTAAACTTGGACCAAAAGAAAGTACCCATTTGAGCTACTCAAAAAACATGAGGCCTTTTTTGGTCCTTTAGGGTTAAGGCTATGTAAAAACTCTTCACTACTTCACTCGAGAATGTTGTAACATACCCCATACTCAGTTGAAAACACAAGATGCTCCTTTGGTCTTTGAGGATAACCTAAGCATAAGCCGCACGTTTCAGAAACAAAAAATTCCACCAAGACATGATTTATTCAATTTCATTTAGCGCATAAAGAATAATGATTTTTACAAATGTTTGTTACAAATGTTTCTTATTTCCACTTCTAAAGTAACCACACCAAAATGTGACACTCCAAAAAATGAGTGTATAATGATTTTGAGAACGCACACCACCTCAACACCAAAACCCATGTTGGTTTTAGATCATCCACCTAGAATAATTTTGAACCCTAAATAATAACTTTTGTATATGATATTCAAATAATGTATTCTTTGGTACATTCTTAGGGTATTCTAATGCATTCTATCAAGCATATTTCAAAATCTGACCATTGTCATAATAGCAACTATGCTAAAAGGTGCAAAAAATATTAAATTTCCCACGTCAACATCAGAACTCATGTCAACTTTAGATCATTGACTTTAAACCCTAACAACTTTTCCATAAGATACAAAAAGAATGCATTCTTGGCATCCTCTTTGAGTTGTGATCAAAAACATATAAAATCTGACCATTCTATTATTAAAAACTATGCTCAAATTGTCACGGAAACCTTTGTACACCACCTCAACATCAGAACTCAAAACTCATGTCAAGTTTAGATCATCAACCCATCAGGAATTAGGACCTCACGGATTTTAAACGATTTCCGTGCGGTATCCGATATTTCATGGGTTTGTACATTTTTTTCACGTATTCTGCACGAATTTCGTGTTAATTCTACACAAATTCTGCACTTTGTTAAATAACAAAAAAAAATGAATGTAGAAGTCGTGCGGATTCAGTGTAGAATTAGTGCAAAATCCATGCAGAATCCATGCGAAAAATGTACGAACCCATGAAATATCGGATGAAAGCGTTAAAAATCAGTAAGGTCCTAAATTCCTGATGCCAACAAAAAATTTGAACCCTAATAACTTTTGCATACGGTATCAATAGAATGCATTCTTAGGTGCATAGAAATCCTCTTTGAATTGTTCAAAATCTGACAGCAACTTTGAATCCTAATAACTTTTGCACCCGGTATCCAAATAATGCATTCTTGGGTGCATTGGAATACTCTTTGAATTGTTAAAAATCTGACCATCCTCATAACAGCAACTTTGAACCCTAATAACTTTTGCATCCGGTATCGAAATAATGCATTCTAGGGTGCATTGGGATCCTCTTGAAGTTGCTAAAAATCTGACCATCCTCACAACAGCAACTATGGGTAAATTAGGGTTAGAAAACGAACCATGGTACTGGGGAGTGACGAGCGGCCGCTCGCTGTAGCCCAAAAATGCGTGATCCCTGGACAACCCCATCACACAGCTTGCCATCACCGCCACAAATATTAAGAGAAAAATTATACCACTAATGTTGTTGTATCTTCTTCTTCTTCTTCTTCTGCTCCCGGACTCCATCTTTGTTTGTGCATTAACCTACTTAGCCTGACTGAGTCATTGTGAAGAGTTCTGAGCCTGAATTGGCCGGAATGAATGCCGCAGATGGTGTCATTCACATGAGCAAGAGAACATCGACATCAGAGCTGCAGGATTGTGCGCACAGGTTTTTGAAGCTACCGACTGTGTTGGTGGGGAGTTCGTTGAGATTCGGAGATTCTGTTTTGTTGGGTTTATTCGTTTATTCCTTCCTTGTGGGAATACAAGTCAACATGCTCAAATGTTGAACAAACTTTCTTTCTTTTTTCTTTTTTCTTTTTTTTTTTTTTTTTTTTTTTTTTTTTTTTTCTTCTTTTTTTTTTTTTTTTTCTCCCACTTTACAGTAACCCTTAACCCCTAAAGGACCAAGGATTCATGGTTTTAAAATGACAAGTTTAAACGATAGTATTGTGAAAATTATAATTTGAATGGGACCAAATTTTATATCACTGGAACTAGTGAAGAATATTGCATATGTTGAATTTCTTTTTATAAAAAGTCAACAAAAAAATAATCTACATAAAACCTACTCAAAATTACTGAAAAAAACAGGAGTCACCTGATGGCCTTGTGGTCCTTTAAGGATTAATCCCTAAAGAACTGCGGTTTTTCATGTTTTGAGCATCATTTTCACCTCTTTCTATTCAATTTTTTGTGAATTTTTTTACTTCTTGATAGAAAGTACCAAATCAAACATTTATTAAATAAAATTTATGAATTTTTTTGAAAATTTTCCCCATGTCTTCAAAGACGGTCTAAAAATATCCAAAAAGACTGCAATTTCATTTTTTGACTTTAAATGCTATAATCTTGGAATTTGTACGGTCGAATTCTATGAAAAAATTTCCATGCAATCTTTTGGTAATCTGTAACAAGATCCTAAGGTTAAAGTTGAAAAATAGTAATTTCTGAGGTTTATTTTGAGCCCTGCATGCATTGCCCATTCTCTCCAAAAAAAACCCCTTTTGCTCTATAACTTCCACTTAAAAAGTTGGAACCGAAAAAAACTAGATCTCCATTTTTTTTATTGATATACCAAATTCACATAATTTATTTCAAAAAATAAAAATAAAAATTGACACTGTGGAATCCTACCCAAACGTTGAAATGTCATGGTTAGGACACTTGGTTCCTTAGGGGTTAATCCCTAAAAGCTCGAGGGTATTGGACAAAACATATATGTGATATAATATGTGCCTTCCATATGTTCGATGAAGTTTGGTTCACTAAACAGAATGTAGGGCATCGTCTCTACAAATTATCAATTTTCTAAAGGACCACGAGGCCACTACGTGGCTTCTGGAACTAGAAAGTAAGGAATTTCGAGTTGTTGGACTGTGAATTGTAAAGTGAGCGACAAAGAGACCCTAGTTCCTTTTAAGAGCTGAATCCGTGAGTACTTCTCGATCAAAATTTCATGAAGTGTGCAATTTTTGGTGAATTTTTTGAGTTGCACGGTGGGTATTTAGGCGTCACTTCAGACCCTCATATCTTCATCTTCGCACCTCCAAATTACTTGAAATTTTTTCCACATTTTTAAAATGATAATTTCTACTCACAGTAAAAATTTCAGATTTTTTGAAGCACTTTTGACCAGCTTTGAAATTTGTATAAATTATAATTTTTACTTTTAGAGCTTGAAATTTAGTGTGATTGGTTTATCTATTGTAAAATTCAAGAAAGGAAAAGAAATGATGGAGGGAACATTGTTACTTTCTCCAAATAGTAAATTTTATAACACTTAGACAATGTTGAGGTGATACTTAGACAATGTTGAGCAAATTTTATAATTCACCAAAAACTACCGTTGGATTGTCTATTGTGTTTTTTTTTTTTTTTTTTTGTTAATTTTTAAAAATGTTTTAGGAATAGTTTCTCAAATCCCTTGCGGAGCATAAATTTCCAAATTCTTCAAATCACTTGCAAACAAAAAATACAAAAAATCACTTGCAACGCATAAATTCATCATACATATGGAATGAGAAAAAGTGTATTGTAATAAAATGAAATTAATCACATCTACAAACATGAAAAACGTGTTCAACGAATATAAGTTTGTAATTCACATAAATCTACTAGGATGCTTGCGTCGCCTTCCGCGTGTCGATGAAGGAAGATCACGTATAATCTCAAGCTCCCTTTTCTCCAGTGTAGAACTATGATACCGAACAAAGCAATCTCCAATGCAAAGTGCAGCTTCACATGTGGGGCAAAAATGTTGTTGGATGTCCCCACACACGACACAAGTTCGTCGTTTTCAAGACTCGTAGCCGATCCATGCCATAGTATAGTGAAGCCCCCCCATGCCATAGTATAGTTAAGTACCTGCGCAGTGGGCATACATGTTTGCTTCTCCCTAGTTTCCACTTTCGTTAGAGCGAAGGCAATTGACGCATTGAATTTCAAATGGCTTAGGGGTTTTTTTCCTCTAACTTCGATTGCCTCTTTATACAAGATTTATGTAGTGACGAAGGACTGATCAATGACGTACCACAAGATTTTGTGCCACCACTTGTGGTCCCGTCATTGGACGGAGTAATAACTGCGGAGTTGATCTTGTACATCAACCCGGCGCATGAGCCTCTGATAGTGTATTAGAACTGGCGATGTCGGAATCTGAATGAAGCCATCAATGTGCCATCTATTTACAATGATTGACCTTGACGCATCAACGGGGGCACCAATGGGACTGCATGCCGTTGGTAATAAATTCACAAGTTTATTATCATACTATGTCACTACAGTCATGCGGTTGTTTGCATGCATTCTATACCACAATTGTCTTCGTTCGCCACTGCTCTGGTTTATAGTCAACGCATTCGGCCAACCCTTGCGGTTTGTCCGGATGGTACCCGTGGCATAAATATCATCCTTTAAAAATTCCCAAAACAAAGCTGGAGAAGTAAAAAAATTGTCGCACATTAATATGTGGCCCTTGCCACCGAAACCCTTCATCAAATCAAGTACCGTCTTTTTTGCCAATGGTGCCCGTCTTCTCTACAGCATTACTAGCACCTAAATATATTTCAAGCTTCTGTACATACTTTGACAGTGAGTTAGCCAAACACCAAATTTTAATTCTATATTGAGTTGGTTTTGCTTTCATATATTGCTAAATTGGAGAATATTTCTCAATGTATTTAATCATCATTTCATCTACACATAAGTTCTGCTCAAGGTTCCAATATTTTCACATAATGAATTTAGAGCATCAACAAGCCATGCAGTTTTTTGAATTTTTCTATATTCAGGAGAATTTTTGTCCACAACTACATTAGCATTATCCACAAGATGTATGCATCTAATGATGGCTTCAAAATGATCACGCGACATAACATTAGCAATTGATGTGGTGCGAAATAAATCACCAGACCGAGCCCAATGTAATCGAGTGTGCGGGACCCTTTTCAAAGTCATTAGCATTAGAACCCCATAAAAACATAGTAACTCAGATTCAGTGAGACTGTACCATAAAGCACCCCCCTTGGTCCCACCATTCTCTTGAGGACTCGTGGCGTAAAGATTTTTCATCCTCATTAAGTGTTGCAAAATTTCAGTCGGCCAATTTAGCATAAAAAAGTCGATTGGCTCGTGGCAATGATCAAGGCTAACGAAATAAAAAGCGGAAATTTGTTGCACGTGGCATCTGAGGCCAAACCACACCTCTAAGAAGTAGAGAAGAGACTAGGTAAGGTTCCCCCAATAATCTCAAAACTTCATGAACTTTTGAGGCACTGGCACGCTCATTTCTCTCTAACCACTCACAGAGCTCCAACCGAAAAGTCTCTCCCGCCTCTCCACGCTCTAAATTTGGTCTAGCAGTCATTGCTTCAACGTCCACTAATACGATGCAATGACACTTCAACAATCATGAGAGTGAACTGTGAGACGTTACGTACGTTGCAATGACGCTTCAACGATCATGAGTTTGAACTGTGAGACGTTGGAAATAAAAATGCCGATGTTTATCTCCTTCTAGCCAATTCTGGACCATTGCTTTGAACCCAACGGCTCATCCATGTGACAGAGGACTATGCAGAGGTGGAATAGTCAAACCCGGTCTGCAAAACCAGAAGCCCAGCATGTCACACTGACGACGGGACTGACGACAAAATCGGACACACGCAACTACCCGGATGGTCCATCAGTCGAGGATTCTACATAAAGCTATCCGAACTCACCTCTCCCCTGATTCCGTGGCTTGCATTTTGCTCCTCTCATGTTGTTGATTCACATCTTCCATGCAAGCGAGGAGTCCACATCAACAATGGTGTCAAGTTGTTCCATTTTTTTATATTCGATTTGGTTCACCACAGCTCTCTCACGGGCAAAGATTCTTGATTAAATAAGCCCAGTGGGCTTACCTTGACATTTAAGGGTTAAGAGTATCTCATTTCAAATCCATTCCAACAAATTTCACTCAAAAAATGTTAATTTTTTGTTTGTAATCAAAAAATGTTAATGTCTATTTCTGAGGATTAATTTCCAAAAGTCAGCTTTCTAATGTATGCAATGCATTTTGCACTCAAGTTGTATGTTTGGAAATATGGTTTGTAAGTTTGTCTAAATTTATTTTAGTTGCCTAACCTTGTGCATACTTGCTTTGCAGATATGGAAGAATCTGGTCCAAAATTTTCAATGGCTAAAATAACTTCAAAACAATAACCAAACGGCTAAATTAGCCACATTAGACTTATATCAATTGATGAATTTTGGGACTCTCGAGAGAATGAAAACTTTGTCAAAGATTTTAGACAACTACAAGACTCTTTAAATAATATGACCTCAGTCAGAGAACTTGACGGATTAATCATATTTCAAATGTATTATTAGAGCAAATTTGGACTCGGGAGGTGCGTCTTAGGAGCCAAGCTTGTGTACCCCCATAGCATTCGTTTATCTTTTTAGAAGAAAAAAAGGACATTAGAATTCTCCAATTCCCACTCGATATAAGGGTGTCAATGGAGTTTAGGGTAATGTGAGAGAGTAGTGCAATGTCGTTCTGTAAATGGCCGGTTTAGAAGAGGGACAGGGAGTCACCGCAAGTACAACTGGAAGGAGAGGGAGTACAGAAAAATATTTTAGTGTCATGTACTTTGTTGAAAATGTAATTGAAATAATATAAAAACAAACTTGACACATGCACTGCCAAGGCCCTTCAACAAAGTATACAAGAGAGGGTAAAAAAAATTTCATCAGCTTGACCCAGTGTAGCTTGAGGTCCTTTATTCTCAAATGACAGACCATGTCACACATAATGCAAAGTTATTGAACCACATTCTCATCATCATCGGT
Source organism: Pohlia nutans (assembly GCA_022496805.1). Lineage (NCBI taxonomy): Eukaryota > Viridiplantae > Streptophyta > Bryopsida > Bryales > Mniaceae > Pohlia > Pohlia nutans. The sequence continues at coordinate 10,552,745 of CM040091.1, read as the reverse complement.
TTCTAAAGCAATTGTCTCAGGTTGTATCCAAATTCTACCATATCTAAGTCTAGTTTCCCTCCATGCAGCATGTTTTGTTTGATCTGAGGAACTGAAGAAGCTCTGAAGTCATCTTGCTCTCAACTTGTGGTGAACAGTAGGGGCATTTTGAAGTCGCTCAACACGTTTTATGATCTCATACTCTCTTTGCTGGATGACACGGAATCACCACTCATAGATTTGGATAATTGCACTTCTGGGTGCTACGGTACCTGAATGTTGAGTGTATTTGTGATAAGCAGTGTAAAGTGATTTCTCCATACCTTGTGTCGACCAAACAACCAAACTTCTATAGGTACTCACAAACCTAGTCGAGTGTTTTACTAAAACATGCTATGATACCACATGAGAACAAGTTGTTAAAAAAAAAGCCTCTATGCCATTACTGAGCAGCATTGGAAACAAATAAGTACATTGAAACAAGTATATATTGTACGGAAAATAGGGTGAAGACCGTGGTTTAGAAGGTTTACCACATAATATATGACACTACCTTTTCTGAAAGCAATCAAGAACAATTTGTCCCACCTTTCTACTTTAACTTTATAGTCAGCTATTTCTTAAGAATTCAATTTCATTTTAGTGAAGTACACTAGAAGATCAACAAATGCACTCTTCATGTTTTGTCTATCTCGCTTGGCTAGGCCCTTTTCTGTGTTGTTTCTTCAGCCTCGCATATGTCCTTCCAGGCCTTGTCAAATTTTGATCCAGTAATTACTTCAAAAAAAATTCTACAACGGGCATCGTTGAAGGATAACTTATTGGGCAAGTCAGAGTTTTTCCCTGATAGTCTGTCATCTTTGGTGAGCACTACAGCGTCACCACCAACACCTACTTGAGAAAGCACAAGCTCCATACAAGTGATGGCTTGTGCTCTCTTTGGGATCTTTAAGCATCCAAGCATAGCAAATATGTTGATGGATGATCTTCTCAATAATACGACATTGGGCATGCAGCATGCTGATGTACACACGACTCAAAAGGATGTCAATGATAGCCTGATAGGGTCCCATTGACCGACACCACTAGGTGCCCTTATTGGTTTGTCCAAAATATTGGATGAGAACAATCTCCCGCTCCAGAGTTGCTTGCTCTTTTTAACTCGAGCTGCTTGAGAAGTCGTCGACACTGTTCTTTTTACTTTTTCTTACCAGCAATATATACATGGATGCTTGGCAATAGGGTCATTGTTGAAACCCTATAGACAATTACTCGTCTTTATATCACATGCTGAATGCCGTTCTACGTCAAATTCACCAACGCCTTCCACCAACAGCTTTCTACCATTAGACTGAGCTTTGATTACACTTAGAATATTTTTTTGGTTCAAGTTAAGACCCACTTCAGACACTTGTGAGATTCTTTTATGACCCTAAATGTGGTAATAGGCCAAAAGTCATTATTCGATTGCACACTGAAATACTTAGGGTCGTCCTTTGCAATATTAGAATTCAATGCACCATTCATTAGTGTAATACTAACCCGTTCTAGCTTTTATTCCTTGACAATCTCTGCCTCATATATCTTCAAGAAAAATATTAGAGGGCCTCCATTTAGCTCTGCAAATCAATTGGTGGGGATTAGCACATTCATTCCATGTAGGTGAAAGTCCTTCTAGCAAGCATATCTGATTCAAATTATCCTTCAGCATGAGTCTGAATGCTTTATTTCCGCTCTAGAAGAATTTTTGCAATCTAGTCAATGCATCTTTAGAATCAATGCAATCAACAATGATAGGGAAAACATCGTCTCTCAGTGACAAACCTATCGCTGCTAGGGCTTTGATTCTACCCTGTTCTATTTCTTTTGTGTCATGCTAAAAAAAAAACCGAAAAAAGAAACTTGCCTCATACAGTCTAAGTAGAAATAATGTCTTTATTGTGGACTTTATAATAAATGATGCTCACAAACACACCTCGTTCTCATCGAAATTCTATTGCAAAGTTGATCAAACGAACTCTTCTTGACTGGTGGTCCTCTCTCATCATCTCCCTAAGGATCAGTGAACCTCCACATGTTTTCTCTCATGAGAACTATATTCATTTTGAACTTCCACATTTGATAGTTCACGTAGCCTCCTAATTTGCTTGACTCTGGGACATTGTCAAAACTAGCTATGACTCTCAAACTTGACTTGTAGAAGCAATTGCAGCTCTAAAAGTATAATTATATAATAGTAATTTAGACTGTAGCTGCACTTTAACTATAGAAGAAAGTGACAGTTTTTTTTTTTAGGTTAGACCCTCATGATGCGCAAAGCTCAAGACTATGGATGAAAAGATGTATGTACTAAAGTAGGAACAATGCTCACTACAGTGGATATACAATGAGTAATTGTAAATACTTAGAAACTTGCATGAGCAATGCTCACTACGTTTTACTAACCTCGGTGCTCTGATATCATATTGAAATAAGTTTGTTCACCACATAGGTGATTAACACTTTCATTAAGAGAGGTACTTATTACCTACATTAACACGCATAATCTCTTGTACCTAAATTACTGTTACTAAGTACTACGTATTCTCTACACTGAAGGAGTGTACTATTCTAATTGTCTAGCTAGCTGTTACTTAGCTATAACTTCCCAACTAGTGTGAGACGTGTGTGTTTGCATGTACATGTCTGTTCCAATAGGCTAAACAATGGGCCGCAGTCAAACAAGCCCCCCCCCCCCCCCCCCTCTCATGCACATCATTGCGCTTCCAATACTTCAAGTCTTCTTACCCATTCTTTGATGTAGCCTCGTAACATCATTCACAAGATTTTGACTCACCATATCATTGTCCACATATTAATGAACAACCCCAAGTTGATACACATATTGCTTGTGTGAAAAGAACCCCTAAATCATTCACTAATACCAAAATCCTTCATAGAGGATACATTCTTTTGAGTTGATTCAAAAAAAATTGAGCTGATACATCTTCTTTAAACATGTACTCATTGGTTCCGCTAGTGATTGTGATCAACTTTCTAGTAACATTCTATACAGTTTTATGTCCAGCTCAATTCTCCTCAAGCTAAAAGAATAACCAAAAAGTAGATAACCCAGAAACACTTAAATTTAGATACAAGTCCTCAAACAAAATCATCAACACTAATGAAGAGAGAACCAACTTAGAAATGTTAAATATATACACGTTAACAAAAACCCCTTAAATAACAACCAACTTAAGGTACTATACATTTGATTTGTCAATGAAGCATCCACATCCTTAGCCAACACCTTAACTTAACTATCGTAAAAAAAAAGGCCTAAACAAACTTCAATTTTTTATATATTTTTTAGCATTTTAATTTTTAATATACAATTTATTATGACTTTCACTTTTTGTAATTATTTACTTTCACTAACATATTTTAAAATGTTTGGATTACATTTGTTTTATCTATTTATTAAATCAATCAATTTTAGATTAAATTTATCAGGTATAAAGGTATATTAATTTGACTTCCAATTTTATTTTGATTTTTTGAATTTTGTTTTGATTTTTTGAATTTAGAAAAAAGATATGATAGGGCCTATTTTACACATAATTTCAAGTATCGGCAAAAATATTGCATTACATTTAATTTTGACATGGTATTACAAATGTCACATTTGAAGTCTTTAAATAGAATAAATTCTAATCTATAATTGAATATCAAGGCTATTACATGAAACCTAAAAGTTCCAGTGACAACAAATGTTAGATGTAGTTTAGCATGCATGGAATGGTAGGTTCGTCAACACGACAGTTCCATTTCGTCATCATGGCTGATTCTATTTTCTTTCGTCTCCAAGACTGTTTCAATTTATCTCTATGACCGTTCAGGGTCGTCACGACAATCTCTCAAGGCAATCTCCTCAAGGATTCGTTTGTTTTCTTCTGCCGGCTATAATGACGTTTTTTTTGCTTTGGATGTCAACTTCATCCCCTTCTATTGCACGAAATTGCCTTCCCGCAACTCCATACGGGTTTTTAATCCCACTTGAAAAGAAAAAGAAATAACGGAAGTCGCCAGTTTAAACAAGCTCAAGTTCTATGAAGTTTAGATGGTTCTTTGATTTAGTAGTTGGTATGACACTATTTTTCACTAAAAAACCGGTGCTCATTAAATAGTTTCAAATTGTACAAATGTTGGAGCAAATGGTTGTTTAGTTTGAGACTAGTAACATGGACTTGGAGCGCAAGTTGGAAGAGGTTAGTGATCACATTGATGCACTTTCTCAATGTGCTTTGGAATCAAAAGTAAGCTAGGGGTTGCTTTATCATCATATTTATTAGCAAGTCATGAGAATTTTTGTTCTTGGTTTCTTTTTCCTTGATTTCTAATTGTCAAGATGTTTCTTTAATGACCACTATTGCAACAAATCTCTTGAAATTTGTTGATGCACAAGTTGAGTGTGACAAGCTTAGAATCAAGCTCCAAAAACTTTGATCTGGAAAATCTCTCAAAGTCTTATTGTGCACTCACTGAATTTGCCACAGCTCCTTCTCATTCAATTGCTTGCATTTTTTTGTTTTTATACCCTAGTCCATTTTCCTCTCTCACAATTTTTCAAATAGGAGGGCACAACTTCATATCAAAACTAGCCTTGGCCAAAGCTTTGGCGCTTCTTCGATTGAGACAACCTCGGCATTAAAATATTGATTTTGAAGACCGCCTCCAAAAAATACTCTAAGAGTCCTTGTTTTTTTCTTTCTATTTTGAAAACACTTTTTGCATGTTTGAGTATAACCTTGTATGAGACGCAATTGAAGTAGGAACCAATTATAGGTTTGATTAGAAGCAGTTGGAGTACTCTAAGCAATTTTTATTTAGGAAAAAAATTTAATAATATACCCAAGAGCCCTGTGACGGTGAAGAACCTTCAATACATGTTTGTATTCTGATGTGCAGGTTCTTATTTAGGTAGTAGATAGTGGGGTCTATCCAACTCATAACAATAAGGTGGATTTGTTTAGAACTGTTCTTATTATATAAGCATGTTTTGTAACAGAAGTTGGAGCCACCTATGGTTCAAAATCCTTCGTATGGATAGATTAGTTTAAAAGACAATGAGTTTAGATTCCTCAAACTTAAATATCTTGACACCTCGTTAATAACAATTGGTAATAGATAGCCGTATTCATCTCGTAGGGCAAGAAATTTAGTTGGTATTTGATAAGATGACGTTCTATCGCTTTTTTTCTAAGCTCTTTTTTCTACATTTGTAAGAGTCATAATAGATTAAAATATTCCATTACCGGGACTGCTAATCCATTCTAAGACCTCCTACAATAGAGTAAGAATGCAATAATTTGTATCATTGAAGGAATATCCGAAACTACCACCTTATAATCTTAGAGTCATTCCACACAACTAGCTCTTCTACCAAATTGGCCTATTCTTTAACCCCTAAACGTCTTCACCCCTTTCAGATTTGGAGAATTTTAAAGATGTCTTATAAAATGTAACTAAGAGGAATATTTTTAACTTGATGTATAAATAAAAGTTGTACATTATGAATTCTTGATTTTATCTATGAAATTAGATCTATGATTATTGTCATGAATATTTTGTATAAAATTTGAATCCTAAAATTGAAAATTCTTTTGTAATTTGATTACAAATAAGATTATTGAAAATTTGTACATGAAATTTGATGTGATAGGTTGAAATGAAATACTCTAAGTATAATGATTTTTGGAGATTTTTTGGTTGCTTAATTTTATGAGTTGAATTTTTTAAGAGCACTTTTACACTAAAATCTTCAAAATTTTGGGCAAATCACTATAACATGAAATGAGGCATAAAATTTCACAAATCATCTCTTTCCTAAATGGATCACACATGCATGAAGCTAACTTCTCATAAAATATATAGTAAAAAAATATTGTTGCAAAAAAGTCAATGACGAATGAAAAAACTGTGTTTGATTCACTACATTGTCCACTTTCTAAACGGGTGGACGTTTAGGGGTTAAAACACCTTTCCTACTCATTTGAAGACTTTTATGGAATATTGTGCATAGAAGTGTTTTACAATTTTATCTCGACATATCACCCAAAAAATACCACTACACTAAATAGTGTATTTAGTGTGAGGCACTGTAATTGCGAACATCACTCTAAATATCAAAAAACCTACTTTTGTAAAAACACTAAATGTGAATTCTCACACTATTTATGAAGAACAGTAACGTTTTGACATTGTGATCTTTTGAGATATGGATATTTAGTGTGAGTAAGGAATGAAACTTGAGATGAAAGTTTAGATGGAAAAACTGAAATTTTAGAAATGGAATGAATCGAATTGGATGATAACTGAAATCATCCAACACGAATTACCCACAAATTGACAATTAGTGTTAGACAAGTAGTAGGGGTAAGCACATTATTCATCACCTCACACTAAATACACTATTTAGTGTAATGTGATTCTCAAATTAAAGCTCAACCAAGCTCAACCAAAACTAGAAAGATGGTATAAGTCATCGGTGAAGTGATATGCTTTCTTTCTTCTCATGGAGTAATAAAGACCAACAGACATACCCTTTATTTCACTTCTTGGTCACTTATGTGAGAGTTTAAAAGAACATAGACCAACTCAAAATTTATGTTATTAGTTATCTATCAATAAATTTTTTGAATCTTTATCATGTTATTGCAAATTATATCCAAATAGCGCATTTCTTAGAACTTCGGGATCCTCTTTCATTTGGACATATAAAAATTTGGCCAACTTAACCCTTTAACGCGCCGGCGTCCAGAATCTGGACGTCGGATGAATTTCAGCAGCTCGATTTCTGTAGGTACCGGATGTTTTTCATCCATTTTTATTTTTTTTCATTCTTGTGCTAGTTGAATACCATTTGTACGGTATGGATCTTCCAAATAAAATCATGTGAATTTTTGAAAAATTACAAAAGTGATTAATGTCAAGTTTCAATCTTAGTTCAAAAAGAAAGACCTTAAATATGATTTCCATAGTAAGTAGAATCAAATAATGGAAACCATACCATCTCGTAGTGCATGTCATTCTAATTTCATTACAATTTTTTTTTTTTAAATTGTGTTAATTTTGGATTTTTAATTGAATTTCAAGAGAAAACCTTGCAAAATTACTTTAAAAATATTAATAATAAATATGATGAATCCAACCGTACAGATGTTATCTACACATTGACATTTACAACTTTGTTTTGTACATCAACTCCATTTTCGTTTTTCATCAACCATTTTATAACAAATCTTTGAAAACAATGTTGAATCGGGACGTTAAAGGGTTAACCCTTTAACGTCCCATTCCTTTTGAAAACAATCAAACTACACTTTTATACACATTTTAGCTATCAAGATTTGTTAAAATATATATTTTAATATTTTTCATGCATGAAATTGTATGTTTTCTATTAGTCCTAAAATTTTCCAATTTTTCTTATACAAAATGAAATTTTTACAAATTTTTAATTCAAACACTTCAAAAATTCATATTAATTACAAAAAATCTTCAAAAAATATAATTGTTTTTGGAACATGTGCAAATGACAATGGAGAATCACGTGATATGTTTTTGTAGAATTCTTTAATTATAGTTTTAAAATTCAAATGGTGAACATCATATGCAGTGTAATTCAAACCTTGAGCTACCTAACTTGCAACATTAATAAAATATTCAATACTCCAAATTTATAAGATCCGAAAAGTGAAGTGAAAACTAGACTCGATAAGCTTCATCTTCTTAATTGAAAGCAATAGCAAAAAACTTCATCTTCAAGGTCAAAATTGGCTTTGACCAACGCGCATCCACTATATGGATGCGCGGTCCTTAAAGGGTTAATACTCCCTCTATCCCTGAGAAATAACTATCCTATTTTTATTTCTTGAATCAACTTAATGTTATTTTTACCAATTAAAATAAAACATCTTAGTCCTCAAAAAATGGATAGGATGTTGATATAGTTACCACTCAATGGAGTGACTCTTTGTAGGAAAAATATATATATCATGATGAAACCCAATTGAATTCTGAAACGCCATAATTGCTGAAGTGCAAATGATAAGATTTGAATCCATTTGAATTCTAAAAACTTCACAAGTTGCAATTCAAAACTCTAAAACTTCATAATAAAACCCCAATTGATAATCTTATGAGTAGCAGAATGGTCCACCTTGTTTGAAGTGGACAACTTGGCTCCGGTTTGAAGTATATAGCATAGGACAATTATTTCGAGACAAAAAAATGCCAAAAAATAGGATAGTTATTTCCACAGTAATAGGAACTATGCTCAGCGCTAAAAGCGACAACTTTGGATGTCCCTACTTTTATTATGAGTTCCATCCTTGTTTTTTCTAACCAATCGTTCAATTCATGGTCACACTTGAGAAGGAGAGGCTCAATCAATCAACAGGCCACCGAGCGAGGTGAGGTGGCATGCTGATGGGGCGAGCCGCGGGTCCGGGAAATCTATGAATCATCTAGAGAGAGAACTGCTTCAGTCTCTTTCGAGGCCGGCGTGAATAAAGTGTCAGTTTGACCCACCCTTGATTCGATGCCCACAGGTCTATACGAGTCATCTAAATTGAATCTACCAAAATTGATCAAACTGGGTACGGCGCGCGCCACCCGGTCCTCAAATTCCTGCTTGCTCTGCTGCGGAAACGCCTTCGTCTTGGTGGCCGCATGCGAATCCAGCCACGAGATCACATCCCTCATGACATCGTGGATCATCTCGTCCGGCTCCCCTTGCAGCAGACAATGCCATGCCTCGTCGTAGAGCCGTAACGTCTTGTCCTCGGATTTCGCCTTCTTGCGCAGCAGTTTGCTGATTGCCGGGTCCGTCACGCGGTCGCCCGCACCATGAAGCACCAGCAATGGCAAAGAAACCTGCACAATTCATCCATCCATCCATCATTCATTGTAAGCCAAGAGGCTTGAGAGCATTATCAGACATAATGTCAAGTCTAACTATTCAGTTACAAATGCTTGTATCTTTACTTTTGGCTAATCTAAGGATTTCAAAAGAGGGAAAAAGAAATAACGAGTTCTTGATATTAACCTTCTTTTGATTACACTGAATGGCGTATTTAGTGTTTGAGGAGAATTGATGTCTTTCACCGCAATTTGTTCAAAGGTGAAGAGAATTAGTGTCACTTGACACTACATAGGAGTTTTCCACTTGTCATTCTCACTTTCATTGAGAGTGGCATGTTCTTTCCAAGTAATGAGAGTGACATGATTGATATGCCATGTTTATTATGAAGTTGCCATATGTCATTGGAACACTACATTCATTTTTTTCTAACGAGGACACTATATCTCCCTAAACTAAAATAGTATCCGGATTTAGAAATAGTGTCCCGGAACACTAAATACGCCATTTAGTGTAGCTAATGAGATTATAATGCCATTGATAGTTGTCTCTGAAACCAAACTAGACAATTTAATGCAACGATAGTGGGTTTCAAACCTAGAAGAATGAATGTGGAAAGAGAATGGCTCATTGAAATGAAAACATTTCAAGAAATTGGCACTTTTCTACGCACGTCTAAAACCTCAGATTTATACTTGTCTTAGTTTCTAGAACTTAATTTGTGCAACTTGAATGTCGCAATTTTGGCGGTTCCCAAACAAGCTATTTTAATGAATATGACCATTACTAGAATTTTTATTGAGGACCCCAAATGGTGATTATCATGTTACAATAAGGTAACTAACAAAAAAAACTAGCCAATGCAAGGTGAAACCAACAACAATCAATTCTATTTATTATCATTTTCCAAAAGTGGGGGAGATGGAAAATGAGTAACCCCTAAAAGACCAAGATGTCCAAATTGGACCTCGTATTGTTTTAGCAGTTTTGAGTAGGTTTTATGTGAACTTCCTTTTGTTCAAATTTGTTTCTTTCTTGACCATCATATGGCATTATTCTTCACTAATTCCAGTGACACAAAATTTAGTCTCGTCCGAATTAAATATTTCACGATATGATTAATTGAATTTGTCATTTTAAAACCATGAATCCATGGTCCTTTAGGGGTTAACATTGAACACTTTAATGTCCACATACCTAGATTTTACATTGAAAGCTTTAATCGCAGAACGCATCTTATTCCACAAAGTCTGAAACCCACTAATTAATAATTGAGGCCAAATGAAGTGGATTATGTTAATTTACCTCGTGTAATTTGCTCCCAAGACATTCAGTGATCCGGAGCATTTGTACCGCAGTTCGGATACGAGGGTTTCCCACATACGCAACCGGGTTTGAATCAGCCTGCCAGAATAATTCAAGTAGAAGGAACAAGTCAGAAAAATAGAGCCAAAAAACGATCAGTAATAGCTAATTACACTCTTCATTCTATTTAGTGTCGCTTCTTAAATAATGTTGCCCTCAAATTAATGAAGCCATAAAATTTGGGGGACCACAACTTCGGAAGGACTGCAACAATTGCTAACCTACGACCACATAATCTGAAGTATTATAACGGTATCTATTTAGTGTAGCATTGTTACAAAGAACAATCAAACATTCCATATTCAAATTTTTTAAACTGCATATTTGCTACCTAGTTTTGCACTTTTTTCAAAATCATGTGTTCTTGTGCTACAACCTCTTCGAAAACGTTTGGAAAAAATTTCAAATCAAAGTTGGACTAAAAGGCAAGGATATTTTCAAACATAATTTTTCGCAACTATGAAAATTGCCAAAAATACACTAAGTTTATATGTTAGTTTTTTCTTCCTAAACTTTGTGACATGGTGATGTCAATCCAAAAGAATTACACCTTAATCATTACGTACTAGCTACACCCATTATAGTATTTAGTCCAAGCCACACTAACTAATTACTAAAGGCTATAACTTTTTGCGCAAGGCAAATTCTTATAACAAGATTAAAGATTTTGGTACTACTCATGTAGGAGAACATTCATAAACATACTTGGTAAAAATATTCATTCTACGTAAAAAAAAATATAGTCATTATAAAACAATTAGTGCATCTCGGACTACATACTATAGATGGATGGTAGGGTTGCAAGCTAGAAACTTACAAGTTTTCGCTTGACCGGGTCGCGAAAGCCAATCTCCGCAATGCTTTGACTAGGAACAAGCTTCGCCTTGGGAATGACGTGCGAAAGGACTATGAGGATTTGGACTAAAATCCATGGCGGGTACATTTCATCGGCAATTTTGCACATGGGCGCTACAAGAACAGCGCCATCCCACATGGTGGGCTCCTTGAGGTGCGCTCTTAGGGCAACTGCCCCTCCCAAGGATTCACCAAATAGAAAGCACGGTAAACCCTTCAACTCTGCCCGATCTGCCCCCCCCCCAAAAAAAACCCAATTTTTTCCAATTTTCAATGGTCCTTATTCAACCCAAAAATTGCTTCAATGGTTTGAAAAACCGTCCTCTTTCACCATGTTTAGGCTTTTGTAGAGGTATCATAAGGTTCTTTAGTCCCTCTCTACAACACCTTAGAATCTGTGCCACTATTCCCAAATCACTGCAGTAAATACTCAAATCATGGCAAGTGCACATCATCTTTAGCTAAAGATTGGGTGGTGAGACATTGCATGTGGTGTCAGACCATCTACAATGCTACTGTTGGAAAGGGAGAACTCCACCAACTAGTTGTGAACCTTATGATAAAAATAGACAATAGTATTAGTGGGAACAATGACCTAGGACATGTTTAGAAAAAGTCTTGTTACAACTCCCTAGATCGATCAAACCCATTACTAGGATAGATTAAAGTTGTCCTTTGAAATCAACATTATTTCAAATTCATTCCCAAATAATTCACTTGAAACTAACACTAAATATTCAAACTCGTCTCTCAAAAATGGCTCGTCAACCACCTATTCACAACATTATTTATAAATTCCACCCCTATTGTTCAACTAGAACAAGATCAATGCCCCCACGTTGAAAGACTTTGAATACAACAAGATTTTTATGAAAAAGAAAATATCTTGGTACTCAAGAGAACAATACGCTTAAAGATCTTGTTTTATCACATTAGAGAAAAGAGAAGAACACGGTAGAGAAAAAAAAGACCCCCCCAAAAAAAGTCCTTGGTTGCAAGGAAGATATGAAGGTAAGGACTATTTGGCAAGGGTCTCATTTTACAACCTAGAGTAACGAATTAGTTTGGTTTTGAGTGTCTTGTATCTATCGTTGCTCCCATTTGTTTTGACTTATGATTCCGAAATTGTAGAATTCCCACCAGTTCTTGTTAAGTATGGAACTTGCCCCTCTTGTTTCAAAAAGAAATCTAAAAAGATGATTTTCGACTGTTTTGTAGGAACCCAAAAAAATCAAATCATTGTGAAATGAGTAGGTTCAAATACCTTTGATGATGCGGTACTGCTCAATGACATCATCCACAAGCTTGTCGAAATTAGGTATGAAGCCATGCAGGCCTTCTGACATGCCGAATCCAGGGTAATCCATGCCATATACGGCATATCCAGCTAATGCGAGTGTCCTTGCTACTCCTGCAAATTCTCCAAAATAAGAAGTGTGAAGAGTGTTGTCATCAAGCCATTAAATTCCAAAAAAAGAAAAAATTCATTCGAAATAAAGTAGCCCACTTTAAGAGTGTATAACAATCACAACAACAGTACTACTACTATTTTACCTTCAGCAAAAAAAAGGTGACAGAATCACCGTAATCATGGTAGATTTTAACATATTGATGTGAAAAGTAAAAAAATTGCGACCCGCACTAGTGTATGACAATCACAAAAATTGTGCTACTACTCCCTTTGTCCGGAAATAACTGTCCTAGTTTTTGGTGTGTTTTATCTTAACGCGTATTCGGAAAATGGTCTATCTTTAATAGTAATATGTAGTTTTTGTCACTCTCATTATCTGTCCCGTTTGAAGTGGACAGGGTTCACATTTGAAATATAAACCATAGGACAAATATGTCGGGGAAAAAATGACAATTCTTTCCGGACAGAGGGAGTACTTTAAAGGTGACTGAGTCACCATAACCATGGTAGATTCTAAACAAGTGAATATGCAAGACAACGGGTAAAAAAATTCACTCAAAATTAAAGTGACCCACACTATACGGAATTAACTAAAAAAGTATGAATGGCACTACACTACTACTTTACCTTCAGCGTAAAAGGTGACAGAATCACCGTAACCATGGCAGAGAAAAACCACGCCATGAAGCTGCGACTCTGTAGGCACCCAGCTCTTCACGAAAATCTCCACTCCCTTGGAATTTAACACAAACGACTGCAAAAGGCCAAACCAAAATTTAAATTTAAAAACCAACCCCATTCAACCAACCTTCTGAAACTAATGCGTGCTTTAGTCGGTTTCAAACCTTGAAGAGTGGACACTAAAAGAGACCAAAATAGTAATTTATCATGTAACGAATACTAAGAAAATTTGCCCTATCACATCAACTCATAAAATTTCAAAACTCCAATAAGACATCCGTGAGGTTAAAAATCCTGTGTTAAGAGGGGAGCTTTCCAGTAAAAGAACTACACTAAAATTGTGATTTATTTACTGTTTCTCAACACAGACACTAATTGAGATATAATATGCCTGTAAAAACTTTTTACAATAAAATCTAAAATGATAGAAACTTCAAGTAAACCTTCTTGATGTAGAAAGAAGAATTGCATTGTGCCGAAGTTGCAAATTGCAAACCAAGACAAACCCTAAACACTTCCCAAACTGTCACATCGACATCCTTCATCTCATTCCACAAAAATTGGTGCTCTGTATTCTACTGAAATGAATGCACTCGGTACATTTCGCCGTAGTAATTCAAAAGAAAATAATTCGTAGTGCGGTACCTCAGTGACGGAAAGTCCCTTGTCTGCATCGCTTTCCTGCTTGTCCATCATTCACCACAACAACAACAACAAAATTCAGTCTAAAAGGAAGCTTGGAAATCAATGGAGAGCAAGAACAAGAACAGGAACAAGAAGTTCGATCGATGAAGCACATACGGCGGAATTGTGGTCGAAATGCTTGTTAGTGCGGTAAAACTCCTCCCGAGCCAAGCGGCGCGCAGAAACGGAGTCCAAGCCATGGCGAGAATCGAGCTTCTTCGTCATCATCTTCTTCTTCGCGTCGTCGGCTCTGCACCACAGCCAACGACCATAGAGTAGCGCCCCGACTGTGCCTGCTACAATCAGCAGCACCATGACCACCAACGAAAGCAACAAAAAAAAATTCCGCTACTCGAAAAATATATCCCCCGCAACTAGTCGCTTGTTGTTGCATCAATCATTCTTGCCCTAAAGCGCGAGAGAGACTGAGTGCACCGGAAAAAGAAAAATAATAATAAAAAAGGAAACCGGTGTCAGATACCTAAACGGGAGAGCTCAAACCTAAACTGACAGGCTAGAAACTTGTGTGTAGATTCATTGTTGGAGAATTTCAAGTGGCGAAATCGAAGGAGATGATTCAGGGATGATTTCGAAAATCTAAAACTGCGGGAGCGGATTCCAAGGACCGGATCCGGGGATTTACCGGCGTTTCTGATTCGGCATCGCCGGCGCAGGTTTAGTACCATTGTTGTTGCAGTAGCGCCGCTCTTTTGCAATTCTCTACAGGAACAAAACACTTGAATCATGGAAGATGTTGCGTGTTGCATTCTTTTTTGTTGAGGAATTGCTAGGCATTGCACTGTACAAAGGGATGATGCATAACAATAGTAGTTGTAGTGTAGAAAAGGGACCAAGCTATGGCAGTTCAAAGTACTAGAAAAAAGAGACTAAGTTATGGTACACTAGAAGGAAATGTGTTCTTTTTCATTTACTATAAATGAAAAAGAAATGAAACGGTGCCAGGCACATGGGGCTGATGAGTAGTTTTGGTCACAAGAAGACAGAAATGTAAATATAATATTCTGGTACTATTCATTGTTCCTGTGAAATGAGGAATGAAAAACGACAGGTGTGGTAGTTCAAGAATGTTATGAACCCAATTGATCATAGGGATCTATATTTAACCAATGTCATAGGTGGAATGAATGCGTTATAAAGGAAGTGACGGAGGGCTCATAGTGACGGAGAGCTCAAAGTGATTGTAGGAAAATCTCTAATTATTGTGGAGGGTAGAGTTGGCACTTTAAGGTTCGGCATATTCTCTTTTTCACCAGACAAAAAAAGGCTTTTTTGAATTGCCATTTAGTTTGGACCGACCTATTGTAGAGGCTTCTTTTCTCAAGAGAGAATGATGGTGCATTTCACTTGATTTTCCTTTAGAGAAGAGACTGTAGAAAAGGGACCAAGCTATGGCAGTTCAAAGTACTAGAAAAGGAACTAAGCTATGGTAGTTCAAGAATGTTGTGAACTCAATTGATCGTCGGGATCTTACAGTCTAATACACCAATGTTATAGGTGGAATGAATGCGTTATAAAGGAAGTGACGGAGGGCTCAGAAAATTTCTATTTATTGTAGAGGGTAGAGTCGGCACTTTTTGTGTCAAATAATAAGGTTCGGTATATTATCTTTTTCACCATACAAAAAAATGGATTGTCATTCTGTTTGGACCCGCCTATTGTAGAGATTTCTTTTCTCAAGAGAGAATGATGATGCATCTCAGTTGATTTTCCTTTAGAGAAGGGACCAAACTATGGTAGTTCGAAGTACTAGAAAAGGGACTAAGCTATGGTAGTTCAAGAATGTTGTGAACCCAATTGATCGTAGGGATCTTACAGTCTAATAAACCAATGTTATAGGTGGAATGAATGCGTTATAAAGGAGGTGACGAAGGGCTCAGAGTGACTGTAGGAAAATCTCTATTTATTGTGGGGGGTAGAGTCGGCACTTTTTGTATGGAATAATAAGGTTCGGCATATTCTCTTTTTCACCATACAAAAAAAGTTTTTTTGAATTGCCATTTAGTTTGGACCCACGTATTGTAGAGGCATCTTTTCATAAGAGAGAATGATGATGCATCTATAATAGGTATAGTTGGTTTTCTTTAGAGCAGGGACTGTAGAAAAGCAACTAAACTAAGGTAGATGAAGAATGTTGTGAAGAGGTTGGATTTATATTGGGTATCAATTAACTTAAGGTGGAGACATCCAAAAGTGTTGTGAAGAGGTTGGATTTATATTGGGGTAACAATCAACTTAAGGTGGAGACATCCAAAAGTGTTGTTTTTTGCTATTGAGAACAATTGTTATTATTGGACTTGTGAGAAGAAGAAGAACAAAAAAAAGAATTTTTTGTTGCCAAATGGAAAAGAATTTTCGTGCGCCAAAGAATGGGTCTTGTAAACACTAGAATTAATGTTAAAACTCAAAATCATATAACTTGCCCCCATTGTGTTTCCTAAATATATTAGGTGTCTTTACTTTAACCCCTAAAGGACCCGAGAAAGGACCATAAACCTCCCATATTTTTTCAACAGTTTTGAGTAGATTTTATGTAGATTTTCTTTCGTTCACTTGTTTGTTCAATTTTTTAATTTTGTATTTCAACATATTTAATATTCTTCACTAATTCCAATAATATGAAATTCGATTCCATTTAAATTATATTTTTACAACATGGTTAAAATTTATCATTCTAAAACTATGAATCCTTGATTATTTAGGGGTTAAGTAAGTCGTAGAAAACCTACGTGTGATGGAATATAACTTTGTGTGTAAAATAGAAGAAAGGAAACGTGAAGAATGAATGTATGTTGTGGTTAGAACCTCGGCTAAGTTGGTGAAAATTTTCACTTTTAAGGGACTGTTGATGAGAGCATTTTCCTCTTGGCCTTGTGGTCATATTTCCTTCAAAATGGACCAAAGTTGAAATGACCTTGACTCCTAGTATATAGCAACCCTAACTATAAAAGAAATTAAAAGAAATTATGTTTTTGATTGTTGGTAGTTCTTATTTATCCAAATTTATTTAAACTAGATGGGTTTATGTAAAGACATTCTATCAATAGAGTTAACCCCTAACAGTCTTCACGTCTATATTTTGAACAATTTTTTAATTACTTTCACTTCAAAGAGCTATAACATTTTCATATAGTGTTTGATTTCAATAAATTTTGGTTCCAATATTAACAAATTTTGACAAGCATTGTTCATGAATAGTCCCTTGGCCAGCTCTCTTAGGCTTGGGGGAACTTTTAGGAACTCTCTTTTTTAGCATTGATGAGGTCACAAATTTGATCCCCCTCAACTGTGCAAGGCCTTGCTTTAAATTATTCTCCAACTAAAAATAGACTAATTTTGCAATCTTTGTGCACTAAGAATGAATTTCCATTTTGAGATGTCCACTCTTTTCAGTTATCTCTAATATCATAGTATCCAAAATGTTGCTCAAGAGACACCCAATGTATGTACTATAGCAAGAATCATTATAAAAAAAAAGGGCATACCGTAGTACCATAGCAGGTTTGTCCTAAAATAATTCTAAAAATAAAAAACATAAAAATTAGAAAATTCTGAAGACAGAAAAACGAAAATAGAATAAATTAGTTTTTGAAATATTTTGTTATTTCTAAGCTATTTAAGGTCATTTTTACTGATTTTTTTGCTAAAAAACGAAAATTGAGAAATTCAGTTTTCGAGAGGCGAACCTGCTATGGTGTTACAGTAATGGTTTTCAACATTTTTTTGACATTGGTTTTAACACTGTAGTGTAAAAAAAATAAAACATAAACACCTTTTTCTGGTAAAGAATTTATTACATGATGTATACATCATTGATAAAAAAAAAAATACTTACACATCAAGAAATAGTACCCAAAGACTATCCTTTCAGCAAATTGCCATGGCAAGCCCCATCAAACTCAAACGGAGCCTCAGACTCTATTATTTCATAACAATTGCAAGTACACAACCGAAATGAACATAGTTTCATTTTCACATCATTTTGAATCTCGGAACATTCCAGAATCAGCCCCTTTGCGTATCCTTCATTGTTTTGTCACCTGCACAAGTCAAGTACTGGAGATATTCCGAACTGAAAAAGCAAGAAACTTTTTTTCAACACATGTACACATTGTGAATTGATCGAGGAGAATGAACAAGAAGAGTCACGTACATGTAGACATGGAATAGTGGTCTCTGGTGATCCACGCCATTCAAGTCATAACATTCAGTAGCCTTCATGCCCTCTACCTTTCTTTCATAGACTCTGCTAATCACCTTGGGGTTTCACCTGTCCAATTAGCTACTGATGAAGTCATACTGGACGTGGAATATGTTGCACCATCTAAGGTAGGATGTCCTAAAACCACCAACTTATGAAACATGGCTTCATTTTTAACAAAGTAATTTTATGAGAAATGTTTTTCGGTCATTTGAAAGAAGATTTCTCACGGAATGCACACATTTTCGCAATTAAATTCCCAATATTCAAATTTTTGAAGTGCAAAGAACTTCGTCACCCAAATCAAACCTCTAGGTTTCCCCATGTCCACTCCGTGTGGTACTAATTTTCACTCATAATGATACCCAAAACGACCAACTATTTACATGCCATGAAGCAACCAAATTAAAAATGATGAAGTATATATATTTCGATTTGTGAACTAGGGGATTTTAACGGATGAAGTGCAATGTAATTATTTTTTGCAAAATCGAGAACAAGAAAATGTGGTCAAGGTTATATGTGGTGTTCAGCTAAACATAACCTCTGTATCAATCAAGGAATAAAGGTCCTCTATTTGCTTATAAATATCCTTTCTAAACTTGTTAAATAGTTGCTTCCATTGTCCATTTTCTTGGGGCAACTTTGAAGTGATGTTTACATAAACAGAAATAAAGTTTTCTAGCAGTTCTTGGAGTTCATCTTTTTCAACAATAACACAATAGAAACTTTAACATTAAATATAATGTCTCACCATCCAATTTTTAGCTTGGGGGGTGCATTGTACTAAACATGTACGAGTATACGTGAGTGCACAGAAGGGGTATTAATTTGAACACTGCCGTATTACGTACACATACAATAAACACATTTAGAACTGAAAATATTCACGTATACTTACATTAAACATACATTTAAAACGGAATACATCTGTATACAAAGGTATTTAAACATATAATCTCTCGTATACAAGGGGGTTTTTAGAGGGGGTCATAAACGCACGTGATTCTCAAACATAATGTGGAGTGCACCCCCAGAGATTTTTAGCTACAGATGACGTGGAGTTGCTATGATTCAGGTATCTGCTATAGTCATTCCTGGATAATGGCTATGATTTGGGTATATGCTACAATGATTTGGGAATAGTAGTATGGTGTTCCAAACATTCGGGTCTGTAATGAACCTAATAGAGGTTCAAGTCAACAATTCCATAAAGTAGAGGGTCATATTTCTGACCGGGTTGTATTTCCGACCCCTACTGGTTGGGGGATGGGTGTTAGAAACCAGCCAGCATGGTTTCAGATAGTGTCCAAGAGTGTTCTAATTTCGTCCATGCTTGGAAAAATCAAGAGCTTCTGATTGGTGTAGAAGCACTGGGCAATAATTAGCTTGGGATATCACTTTTTGGACACACTAATTAGGTTATTTTTGTTTAAAACCTCCAAAGTTTGCCTAATTTGCTCATTTTGATCAAGTAAAAAGACCCTAAAATGAAAAAAATAAAATCCTGCACCTCAATGGAATCAAAATGTATATGTTCAAAGAGTTTATATTAAAAATATTAACTTTTTTAAATCCATTCATAGATGTGTAAAAAAATGCTGAATTTTGGGATTTGCAAGCTACAAAGTGCACAATTCATTAATTTTTTAATGATAAAATAAATTATTTTGTACTCTACACAATTAGATGTAGGTCATATTCAAAAATAATATTAATTTTTTCTTTTTTGATATTCCATTTGCTTGATTTCAGGGAATCTAGGTGATTGGGACATAACTTACTTTTTCAACTAAAAAATCAAATAAAATTACTTTAAAATCTTTGATTGTAATCAATTTTTTTTCCTTGATGCGTTATAAGTGTAGAAAAATAAAATCACATTTAATAAAGTCTTACTTTATTAAAATTTAAAAAATATGTTTGTTTGATACACCAGCACATAGTGCAATTGTCCCGAAGACAACTTTTTTGGGTACCCCAACCATACCATCACCCCACTCTATTTTCAGAATCCAAGCTCTCATGAAAACCATGACTCTATGAGCGGTTAATGGTCACTCTAAGCTTTCAGACTTAAAAAATCACAGAAAATTGTAGAAATGCTCAAAAAATGTTTTTTTTTGGGGGATGCCTTTGCAATAGCTTTGCAGAGCATCCAAAAATTATAAAAAATTTCTTTCACAAGTCCAAGTATGCAAACCTGAAATTCAGTCGGGAATTGGTCCCACTACCTTAGTTGGAGGCCTTTCCAATATTAGCAACATCTCCTCATCACAAGAGATTTATTGTAATTGGTAGAGAATTTAATAGGCTTGCAAAGGTAACTTGGATGAAAGTCATCCGAGACTATATGAGAAAGTTACATGGCTTTGACTCTGACCGTGATCCAATTGCTGAATGTTGGAACATTTACGGGTTAATCATTTTTATTACGAGCTTCAGTGGTCT
The DNA here is from genome assembly GCA_022496805.1 of Pohlia nutans. Lineage (NCBI taxonomy): Eukaryota > Viridiplantae > Streptophyta > Bryopsida > Bryales > Mniaceae > Pohlia > Pohlia nutans. The sequence continues at coordinate 10,532,198 of CM040091.1, read as the reverse complement.
GGCTGGTGTGGTGTTGTATTTTATTCTATCTGCAATGGAATTTTTTGTATTTATGTCAAAAATAGTAATAATAAAATAATAACAAAATAATAAATAATCAGTGGTTGAGTGTGGTTTCTTCCGTGTGTGGACAGAAACAAGGAGCAGTGGTCATTGAATTGGCTGAAGTTATTCAACATGCGGTGTTGGACAGGCTAGAAATCATGGAGCCCAATTCCAATTATGCAGCTTCTGCAACCAGGCAGTGCTACTGAATCTTTATGATGCAGAATTTTTATTGACACAAATAACAGAACATTCAGGAGCATGCGCTGTCTCTACCTTGGCTCTACACTAGATGGTGTGGAATATTTCACACCTAACCGTCCATGGGTAGTTAAGTGGACATGTGGAGGCTCAAGGTGACGACACAGTGCATGAAGGAGAGACAATGGGCATGAAGGCTATTGAATGTTATGTCCTTTATTGCACGGAGAAAATAATAATACAAGCCAATCCAACCAAGTCTGGCAAGGCGAGACACCTAAACCTTACTAATCGAGCTTAAACTAGGACCATAGAGGATCTAAATACAAAACATTCAGTATTTTCCTTGACTGTACAATAGATGGTGTGGAATATTCTACATCCAACAATATTTCATCAGTAGCTAATTCGATAGGTGGAGGTTTGAGGTGATGAGCAGAGTGTATGAAGGAAAGGCAGTGGGCATGAAGGCTATTGAATGTTATGTAGGTTGGATGCCATCTTGTTATAATGAAGAATTTAGATTATCGACAACATGCGTGGCTTGCTCTCAGAGTTAACATCTATATAACATTTAGTAGCCCTTTGATAGCACTGCCTTGCTCTTAAGGAGAATGTGTAGCATATTCTACATTATCATCTAAGAACAATTAGTAACTACCCATGTTTTCTCACAGATGGAGGCTTTGGAAAATTAGAGGCAAAGGTAACCATGCATGGTCTTTGTTGATACACCCCTACGTGTTCCTCATTTTTAAGGAGTTGGTAATTAGATAGATAGATAGAAACTCCAAACCTCTTTCAAGGCCGGCATGAATAAAGTGTTTGTTCGTAATGTCAATGACCCATGCACTTCCGGAAAAAAAACCATTGGAACAAAACTACTCTCCCACGTCGAGAATAGACACTCTAGTGGCAAGAGTGTTGGTAATTATATGATAAGGGAGTTGGTGATCTCCAACCTTTGTAGTCTAAATTTGGGACAAGTGCACTTTTTGTATTGTACCATAGTACCATAGTTGGATTGCCACGCCACAAACAAATATTTAATATTTTTTGAGAAAATAAGGTTCGTTTCTCAAAAAATGAATTTCTTGATTTTTGCTAATTAATCATTTTTTGGCACAATTAGGTTGGCTTACCTTCTTTCTAAGAGATTATAACTAAGAGATTATAAGCGTGATCAAAATAGTTTTTAAACTATAATATTAATAAAACGTTTTATGTAAAACAAATTTAAAAAAAAAAAAAAAAAAAAAAAAAACCCACGAGTTTTCAACATCTCTAGAATATTCTATTAAGTTATAATTCCAAGCCATCTACTTATGTCATCATCAATCAGATCTACAAGTGATGAACATTTTTGTAACATAATATGTACCAAATCTGAAAGATGTAGTAGAAAATAGGAATAAATCTCTACTAATTTTACTATCCTCTACATTAGAGCTCCTAGAACTTTTGTTATTTCTATATGTTTCTTTAAATTCGAATTAATTATAGCATGCACGATGATTCAGATTTTTGGGTTCATCAATGTAAGTTATGTTTGTTATCCTTTAACCCCTAAAGGACCAAGAAGTCCAAATTGGGCTCCATGGCTTTTTTAAACAGTTTTGAGTAGGTTCTATTTAAATACTTCCTTTTCTTTAATTTAATTTAATTTATTTCTTTATCAACACATGCAATGATCGTCACTAGTTTTGGTGATATAAGATTTTGTCCCACCTCAATTATATTTTCACAATACAATCAATTAAATTTGTCATTTTAAACTGTGAATTCTTGGTCCTTTAGAGATTAAACCTCTTACTAAGTGTTATGACAGTTTGGAAGCTTGAAGGGAAAATGACATGGTTCAATAAGGCAATTTATTAGAGAGAGAATGCAGTGATTTTTTTTGGCCAATCAATCGCTAGAAAGCAAATGATACCCATTTTTTTGGAAAGCAAGAGATTCTCCAATTTTGAGTGGATGAAATCGCTCGAACACTTCCAAATCTTGAAATGGCATCACTAGTTTGTGGATGAAAATACAAGCTTAGGGATATAAATAAATAAAATGTGCTTTCTTTTATGTTTTTCATGTTTCATATATACTCATAGATGTAAATCGCTTCATCATTCTAGAGACTACATAGCATGATAGAGCTCTGCAATGGAACGCCCTTTTGAAAACTCAATCAAAAGAGAATCTTTATTTAGATTCACTTTTTTAAGTAATGAAGGAATGCCATTTGTATTCCATAAATTTTGGACTATGGTGTCATTGATACGTATACTTAGTTTCTAATTGTGATTGTTTCTAAAGGTCCCATTGCAAAAGGGTATTGGCTCCCATTGCTCTATTAAGTTATGTAGATTGCTTTTGGCACTGCCCAAAAATAAATTTTAAAATAAAATAAAAATAAAAAACCTGAAGAAAGAGAGAGATTTCTGCTGCTAGAACTAATTTTTTGGAGAGAAGTGTACATATCTGCAACTTGTACTCCAAGTGGGTTGAATTGTCCAGAGCTCCTTGGAGTACTAGACGTTTGTTGCACCATCACTCAACAAATTTAATTGGATTGGAATACGGGAGGCTAAGCTAAAGTCCCATGTGGATTTGAAACTCATAACCTCCATGGAGCCCATGTGAAGAAGAGGTGGCAACCTTGCATTGGATGAATGAGAGCAAGATAGAACATTATTGAAGAAGATCCAGTGGTTCAGGTTGTAATTGTAACAAGAAAGTACATGATTGACCAAGGTCCATCCACAGAGGTTATGTCCAGCAACCTTCTGGAGCTTGTCGGCTCTCGAAGGTTACCTGGGCCATAAAATGCATGACGAGGCTGAATCGTGGGAAGGGTCCAAAACTAGGAAAATGCATTCATGAGGCTTTGGAATGGTTTTGGGAGTGTTCTACATGAGCAGTACTAGCTTAGCCTCCATCCCATGACGTCGATGTGCTAACTTATTGCGCTTTCAGTTTCAAGTTGTTGGAGGACACAAAACTGTGCGCTTTGGTTGCTGGTCAAGGCAAACTACTAACAGGTGTAGAAGTTGGAAGAAGTATTCCTCCTCGATTGGGACTTCAAAATCAATTTCTCTTTTGAGTTAGGTAACTATACCTAAAAGCGACCTTTGCCTTAAATTGTTCCTAGCGCAATCTTCCATAATAAGTAAATTATGATACCTTACTATTGATGAGAATGTGCATAATCTGAACATCAGAGTTTAGGATCACTTTATGGTCAAATCTATAGTCAACACTTTGGAAATTCATACAATGTTCAAATAATGCATGTTGAAGTGTGTTGAAATCCTTTTGAACTTGCTATTAAGACCCACCAAAAATATTTTCTGATTTATAAGTGTAAATAGGTTCAGTTGGTAAGGGGGATGCTTTAAGGTATAGTCACCTTTGTTGATCTTGTAAAGAGTGGTAAACTACCTTAGGCTGATAATAGTTCCGGCACTCTTGAAAATGACGTCAACTTTTTGTCTTACCACATTGACTCTTTCAAATGTCACAAACAATCAAAAAGCAACACGTGGGAGATTTTTGAAATTTTGAATTAATTTGTGTTGGAACTGCTATGATCCGCCTACGGTATACAACACTGAGGTATTTTACATGACACTTCTGGGAGTTAGTATTGTTTATGACGATTCAGGGATCATATTGTATGCAACCAAAAATTTCATTCTTTTTCTTGCTTACATTTCCCTGTTGTTTAAAAGCTCCTGAAACAGTCTAGCTTTACTGAAAATGAGAGTAACCGACCCTTTTGTTTCTCGCATCTATTAGATCATACCGGGCCATGAAGTGGTGCGCAGGTTTCCACGGACTTGAACATGAACAATTTTTGATTTGTTAGATTGAAGTGAGGTGAAATATGAAAAAAAATGATTGGTTAGGGAGAAGTTGCCATGCAATCAAAGACTTGAGAACCTCTATACTTCATCACATCTTTTCCTCCACTTTTTTCCTTCTCAAAAGATCACTTACGATGTGAAAATTGGTTCTCCCAAGTCCCTAAAACTAGTCATTACTAGCATTTTGAAGCCTCCAAAAGCTACTGAAATTTTCAAGCAAATCAATTAATAAAATATTTAAATATCCTTTATAAAAATTTAAAAAAATCTGACGTGCTCGAGTTTTGGCTACGATAGATTGGATTTTTAAAATAATAATATTTTAATTTGTATTTGTATTATTATTAGTTTTTCTACATGGCAGTTTAGCTGAACTCACAGCCTTTGGGAAGCCTGAAATTTCTATTAATGCTTTTAGTGAGAAACAACACTCATGGAAGTTGAACTAAGAGTAGGAGAATAGAGGTACTTCACCTTTTGGGAGTAGACCAATGGTCGGGCATAACTGACCTTTAGTTATATATAGATCAACTAGTTGAAATTTAGAATTGTGAAATCGAGTTCAAAATCTCAGAAAAGAAAAACTAATTGTTTAAAGACAAAAGAAGTTAGATAATAGAGAAATTCGCAAACTCACTGGATCAGTGGTCTAGACTTGCCTTCCATACCCCGTATATTTTAGATATCCAAATAGTCCCTCATACAAGCTCAAGAGAAGTTAAGATATTCCAGACGAAGACTCGAAGGTTAAGATTACCATCAAAAAACCATGGGATATTTTGAGGGTGTCGATTATTTGGTGCATCTGGTGCTCCAAGTGTGCCCATGACCTCAGGGACCAAGAGTTCCATTTGGGAGTGGCCCTGTTCAGAGCATGGCAGCTCACGGTCCAATCGGAGATGGGGGCGTATAAGGCGATGATTAGGCATATGAAACCCCCTCTCTCAGATCGCGCATAAGCGAAAATTGCTAACTTTACTAAGGTGTGGACGTACGGACAAATCTTTTGCAAAAACGAAGGGGGGCTCAAATGGCAGATGGCGCCTCCGCGTACCTTCCTCTCGAGAGATCTGGCAAACTCATTGAGGCGCTGCCCCACCGTCCCGCCGGATGACGACTCTCAGTCACATCTCTCTTCCTCCCCCTCCCGTGAGTGGTCTTCTTCGCAGAAACAGGATGCTGCGAGGCGAGCGGAGGCTATCGGCGACGAGCTTATGCAAGAAAATATGGAGAACATCCGCGCGGACATCGAGGTCGAGCTGGACGCGGAAGACGACACTGCTGCAACGGCGGTTTCGAACCCGGGGTTTATCCCAACGGTGATCGAAGACGAGGAGGAAGAGATCACTTTTTCCGCAGATCTGCCGTCACCGGAAGATCTTGAGGAGCTCACCCACTGCTGGTTAAACAACTTTCCTACTTGAAAGTTGAGCCTTGGAACCACTCACGTGTTCGGCAAACTTGAACTTGGCCGTGCACGCCCCGGCCAAGAAATGTTGGCTCGAAGTTGACGAAGACGAAGAAGCTCGCTCACGGAGTATCTGTACGAGCTCAAGTTTTGCTGCCGTCTCTTAGGTCGACAGCTGGTTAGGGTTCATCAGTTTATTTTTCATCCATGGTATTTCATCCGTCGTAAAAGACATGTGTCTAGTTAGGGTTAGCTCAGCGCGGCCGTTCTTGTCTGGCTCCAGCTGGACATTTAGAGGGAGTCTCCCCTCTCGGGTGGGCCTTATGCTCACCTTCCCGGGTGAGCTCTTTGCTCGCCCTCCTGGGACGCGCTTTGTGTCCTTGTTCGCCCTGCCCTCAGGGCGCTGGTGGGTCTCGCCCCCGGCCTGTATGTTCCTTTCTTTTAACCCGAAGCGGGATTTTCAGCTCAAGAGAGGTGTGTCGGGCTAGGATTAGGAGCCATAAGGTTCTTGGGGGCCACAAGGTCCTCGGTTCAATTTTTGGTGGCGGCTATTTTCCAACCATGTGGTACATTAATAGTTGACCTCCGGCAGCATGCCCGGTGGCGCGCCTTGACACGGGAGCAAACTCACTCACCCTACTTTACTTACCGGAAATATAACTCATCCGGTTTTTATTTTTGGAGCGCGACACTCCTACTTTTAATGTCCTGTGAGCCATAATATTTACTAACGCAGTACCAGAAGCCTGAGATTTCAGGACCTTACGAATTTCTCTAATATTCTCCATTTAATTAAGGCCTAGCCGAGATAATGCTCCAAAAAATCGATTCGTTCAAGAAAATGTAGGATCTTAGCTAGTTTAGCTATGATTTCTTCATAGACTATAGAATACTCTAGACCCTAAAATTCCTAAGCATCGATATCCACTGTGTATTTTATGTAGTGTAGGAAAATTAGACTCTATGTTGCAAATCATTTGTTTGTGTGAAAATACCACTTCAGTTTAATACGATCAAGACTATTGATATTGTAGAATAGAACATGAGCTTTAATTCCTAATTGCCTAAGTGTCCGAATTCTGGATGATGTAAAAATTCAAACTACGTTTTCTCATCCGTCATGCACTTTTTGCACTATGAATTTTCTACTGTATATTTTATGAGAAGTTAGCTTCATGTATGTTTGAACCGATTAGAAAGGGGATGATTTGTGAAAATTTTATGCCTCATTTCATGTTGGAGTGATTGACCAAAAATTTCCAAGATCTTAGTTCAAAAGTTTTGTTGAGAAAATCACCACATAAAATTAAGTAACAAAAAATTCTCCAAAAAATCACTACACAGAGTATTAAATTTCAACCTGTCACAACAAATTTCATCCACAAATCTAGTATCAAATTTGTAATTGAATTACAAGAGAATTTTGATTTTTCAGTTTCAAATTTTATACAAAAATATTGGTGATAACAATTATAGATCTAACCATATGGATAGAATCTAAAATTCATGATGCACAACTTTTTTTCATACATCAAGTTCAAAATATCCCTCTTAGTTGTATATTATGATGCATCTTTACAATTCTCCAAATTTGGAGAGGACTATGGTCATTTAGGAGTTAAAATGATGTATTACAATCAAAAAACCAAGCTAAAATGAAAACATGTGTGAACATAGACCACAAATACATTTCCTTGCAACAAACTGACATGAACAACCAAGCAATTTTGTATCGGTGAGCAAGGGGCGGAATGGGTGCACTTCTAGATTCTACCATGGAAACTTGAGTGCATCTGGGGGAAGTTTCTCTTGCATTGGAAGGTTGAAGGTTCCAATCGCTGTGATAGTGCAAAGCGTTGTGATAGACCGAAAAAAATAAAGGGCAATTTTATTTTATTTTCCCTTGTTTTTCTTTTTCTAGTAAATTTTTTCTCGACTTTATAGATAACTCTAATGCCACCATTGCAAAGTTCAATAATGCGGATGGCCATATTGGGCGTTTCCACCGCTTACATAACAGTTCATGTTCTTTGCCTTTCCTTCATGCATCATCTTAGGTGAACCACTTAGCTATTGATTTGGTCATGTTGTGTGTGAAACATGCTCCACTATTTACTGTGGGGCAAGGCAAAGCCACCATATGCTATTTAATGTTATGTAGGAGTTAAGGTGAATGACTCAGTAACTAACGTGTACTATAAACCAACAATATCTGCAACGGGTGTTCATTGAAAGCTTTTAGTTCTATACCGATACTAGATTTGCATGCATGAAAAACTTAAAGCTTTGGTTTATGGGCCATCCCCTATAAACAAAGAAAAACTTTGCTCATTTCTTAACCCCTAAAGACCCAAGCGACCATTTTATGGTCGCTGCCCCATTCATAGGGCTGCCCAGAGCACAAAAAAAATACTTTTTTGGAAAAGTAAATTTTTTTCCGTGTAGGGAATCAAATGTACTTCGTTTTTCATTTTGAAATTCTGAATTCCAACAAGAATTGAGTGCGCTACAAAAATCCAAAGTATCAATCTTCAAGTGAGGCAGCCACTGGCCGGGCAGAGTGGGAAGAATGAGCGAATCACAATGCAGCCCATAAATAAATCTTTTTGAAGAAGTTGCCGGTCGTGCAATGTTACGAAATTTCAAGGGGCATGGGCAGACTGGGATTTGGGACCTCCCAGTGGGTATACACAAAAAATGAGGCAGCCATTATTGCATCAGCAGAGCCAGTTGGACAAGGCTAGAACGAGCTTCAAAAACTAGGGCAATTGCCAGCTGAACGGGACTTGGAGAGACAGTCAAAGTTGAGGAAAAGCAAACTCACCATAAACAGAAAACCGCCCAATATTCTCTACAATGTGTGCACAATTAATTTAGCCGGCTCAATATCTACATGAGTATCCATGCGATTTGCAAAATCTGCAAACCATCCTAGCATTGGGATTGCAAAGCCGCCGTGTACTGCAAATTTCAGCCCATGCTCTAAGTGTAATGAGCATGACCAAACCTATTTCAACACCCTTCTTCCAAACCATCTACAAAGTCTCTCAAAGTGTTCAAGTTCTACAATGGCGCTTCCTTTACACCCCAATTTTCCGCCACCACCTCCTCACCATCTTCTATCACCTAGAGTTATAGCTAGTTGGACACGAAATGAGAGAGGGGCTAGTCTTTACAAGATTGCCAAACTTCTAGCATGCTTGAATGATGACTACCTCGCTGCTAGACCACGTCTTCCAAAGAGCCGTCCGCATCCGCGACATGCTTCAGGGCGAGAATGGAGGAGCTTGTTCTATCGTAATGCTTCGCACATAAAGTCCTGGAAAGGGTTGCGGCGTGTAGAAGGGAGTGGTGCTGGATTCAGCGACGAAGTGTACAGCGAGGTGAGGGGACGTCTTTGGCCGGATCAGGTGGCCGGAGAAGGTAGCGGCTCAACAGAACGGGGTTCCGGCCACATACCACGTACTCCGCCCGCCACTACACCGAATTCCTAGCGGCCACGCCATGACGGGGAAGGACCAGCGGGCAGCCCCTGCGCCATTGCAAAAACTGCCGCACCTCAAACCAAAGCCATCGGACATCACGACAATGGCATCATCGATTCAGGTAAAACACTAAACTTTGTTTCAATGTTTATACTTTGTAAAATAAATTTCAAAGATTGGTTTCCTAATTTGAAAGGAGGCGGTGTTTTACTTGGATCAGACGCCGTGGTCGTGGGCGCTGTTACAGAACGCCCGAGCTGCGTTGCAGCCGCCACTCCGTCCTGCTCCACAGCGATTCATCCTGCCCCGGCCTCTGCTCCTCCCCGGTGCTGGACCTGCCCTGCCGTCACCCTCTTCGGAGCATCACCCCCTGTACGCGCTGCCCAGCCACCTCCGACCCCTGATGCCGGCCAGCCAAGTGCGACCTCCGATGCCGCCCAGACAACTGCGACCCCCGATGCCGCTCCTGCGCCAGACTCCTAAACCGCAATTGCAAGGGATCGGCCGGGCTGAGGTACCCTGCGTACTTCACAGCTGCAACTTGTCTTCATCTGACTCAGAGAACGACGACTGTGCAGATACAGCGGATTAGAAACGCTTGCGCAACAATTTCCTATGCCCATAAAATTCTGAGCAGCAAGCTAGAATTTTGCGATCAAGACAAAGACGAAACAAATGAGGTGCAAGAGTTTACTCTAGGGCTGGCCACGTACTCTTTCTATGACGTCCATGAGAAATGAAAAATGTATTACATTGTCTTGACAAATAAAAAAAATTGACAGTACGTGCTTCTCATTGTCTATCTATACTGAGATCTGAGCCTGAGCGTCATCCTACTCACTTTGATGAATTTGACAACACAAGAGATTCCTATGACAAGGATGCACGAGATTCATCATGTTCCGAGGGCTACATTTCTGATTCCAGCAGTGACGACGGTTTTAGGGACCAAGACGACGGGGATAGCGACCGAGACAAAGAAGGAGACAAAAATACAGAAGAGAACGACAACGGGGTGGAAGAACGTACGATATGCGCAAAGGGTTTTCAGCAACTGAAGCCTTCGATGAAACGCCACGGCTCACCCCCACCTCGAGGTTACGAGGCCGCGCTATAGAAACGCATGTTGCTCACTGAGTCTCCACCGGCCACTCCCTCCGCTCGGGTCTGATGGTGCTACTACAGTAAAGGATCGACGGGGGCGTCCACGGAAATTTGTGCCTCCAAAAACGAGCGCGCTTGCGCCACAACGTCTATCGCCATCTACCTCCACAGCGGAAGCAAATGCAAGCCACGCGCGACGTCTTGCAACGAGGTCGATGAGCACTGTCGGGGAGGGAGGAGCGCAACGGAACGAGTCGGGAGCAGGGGACGAGAGTGTGCCGCAGAAGCCGCCAACGGAGTGCCGACGGGGGCCGCAGAGGCCAGCAACGGATTGCCGACGGGGGCCGCAGTGGGATTGTCAGCGTCCTCTTCAGACCGGGCGTCCACTAGAACGGGCCGAGGCGGATTGGGGATGGGTGAGAAGGGCCAGCAGGGTGGGCAGAAGAAAAAGTCGGGCACCAACGAGCAGCTGACTAAGCAGAAGAAGGGGCCTAGTGTGGCAAAAATTGCCAAAGAAGCTAAGGATGTTGTGAAGAAACAGTATCATGACCAAAAGTGGTCATAGAAGTACACTCATTTTGACCCTCCACCAACTCCATTCTCAGGTCCGTCGCCAGGCCTAAAAAATCAGTTTGAAAGAAAACCTACTTTCTCCCAATTTTTTAATATTTTTTGGCCTAAAGACATTTTGAGAAGAATTTGCACAGAAACTAGTCGCTATGCTACGGAAGATGTAGTGGAAGAGAAAGAAGATGGTTCGGTTGTGACTTATAAACGGGGGGGGGGGGCTAGAATGGGTAGAAGTGACGTCTAAAGAGTTGAAAGCGTTCCTAGCGGTCACCATGTACATGGGCTTGAAAAAACTTCCGAACATGAAGAATTATTGGACAAAGTCAGAGCCCTTTCTCTATTGTGGGATAATTTCTAACCTATTTTCTCGGGAGCGGTACTTGTCATTGAGTAGGTGTTTACATCTAACAAATCCGGCGACCATTTGCACAGATAGGAGTTCACCTAATTATGATAAAATGAACAAGGTTAGGTGGTTGTTGACATCTATTAGAGATAAATGCAAGGCACAATGGAATGTTGGAGAGAAGATTACCATAGACGAGATGATGGTTAGATACAAAGGTTCATATTGTCCCACCGCCAATATATGCCAAATAAACCTCAAAAGTGGGGCCTCAAAATTTGGTGCTTAGCAGACTCAGTGACTAGTTATGTGTCAAATTTTGATGTATATTGTGGTTCTAGCTTGGACACATTAGAGAATCCTAATGGAGGGGCCGTGGAAGTAAACCAAGGCCAAAAGGTTGTAGAGTCTTTGGTTGCAGGATTAGAAAATCGAGGTCATGTGGTAGTTATGGATAATTTTTTTACTGGCATAGAATTATTCCAATCATTGCATAAGAAAGGAATATATGCTACTGGGACCATTAGATCTATCCGCATAGGCCTACCATGCATGATGAAAGAGAAGGAGTTTGCTAAATCTACGCAAGGAACTTTGGACTAGCGAATGCATGATGACCGCAAAATTTGTGCGGTGATGTGGAAAGACAAAAAACCGGTTTGCCTCCTCTCAACTCACGCAAGACCAATAGCTCTACCAAATGAGACAGTGGAGGCTCCACGATGTGATGGTGCGGTACGCAAGATGGTCAAAACATCCCCCGTCCACTTACAATACACGACGTATATCCGAGGCGTTGACCGGGCCGACCACTTGCGAGGCAACTATAGTTGCCAAACCCGATCGCATAAATGGTGGCATAGAATTTTTTGATTTCTTGTGGACCAAACAATCACAAACATGTGGATTCTCTACAAAGAGGAGATGAAGGTGAAGAATAGGACAAAAGAGACATTGTCACATTTCAATTTCATTCTAGGAATGTGTCAATCTTTGACTCATAAGTGGGCCAAAAAACATATGTCCATTTCCAAGTTAGAGGATGAGGTAGGCCGTATTCATTGTCCTCAAAAGAGTATCCTACGAAGACGGTGTGTTCATTGCAAAAAAAGGACAAATAACTTTTGTGCTCTTTGTTCATTTCAATGGCAATGTTACATGAGAGGATGTTATGAAATGCTTCATAAAAAGTAAAGGTAAAGTTTTTTTGTAAACGTATGTCAAACCGCTATTTTCTAAAATGTTCTTTATTTGATTTGATGTTTTAGTACATTGGAATTGTGACTAAACAATAGTATGTTATTATTTTACCGGGCCTAATTTTCTAAATGAATAATCTAGGGGTTTTTCAGGGAATCACAATGCAACACGGCCACAATTGATTTTTTCTCCTTTTCCGTGCTGGAGCAAGGGGCCCAGTCCCGTTGCCTTGGCCGTATCAGGTAGCAGGGGCTCCAACAGAACGGGGCAACTGCGACCCCGTGAAGCCGCCTCAGATTGCCGCACCACGGCAATCGGCTGCCGTTGGGCGGCCGCGAGTCGCCGCTGGGAAGCCGGGCAGAGCCGGGAATAGCCGCGGAGAGGCTGCGAGCTGGCAGCTGGGTCACGCCACAAAAAGTGGCGGAAAATTCAAGATTTTGGCTGCAACGGCTTCCCCCGCCAACGCACCTTCTTTTTGGGGGAAATCCACACCTCGTCAGGCCAGGTGGCAACCTCTTGCTTGGTTCAGAATGTTGGGACCATGTTTACCATGGACTCCCTTTTTTTCAAAGGAGAGCCCGTCGTTCGCATTTTTTTGGAAGTTTGGTGATACACATTAGACCCATATGCATTGCAAGGCCTCTCTAAAATCATAGAAGTGTCGGTTTTTTTTTTTTTTTTTTTGAGCACATGACCATCAAGAAGCTACTTCTACAAAAACAAAGAGGCCACCATTCCGATATTCCATGAGGGAGTTATAGCCTCTCAAAGTACTGCTGCCCTATTTTTGGACAACATGAAATACTTCAGTTTCACAATTGAAATTGTATTTTCGTGTAAATGCAACGGTGGATGCAGTTCAAAATTGTACAGGAGCAGGTAATGATTATGTTCTTCCAGATCTTACGGTTACAATATGAATGTTCTCTTCTAAATTTTTGTGAAAAACTGTCACCCTAAACGTTGCATTGGAGGCATTTTCCAACCCCACCACCCCTTGGGTCTTTAGGGGTTAAGGAGTGTGCTTTGCCGGCAGGTGTGTGTTCCTTTTGCTAGGTGTGTGTTCCCTTTCAAAGGAGGTCGTTTATTTCAGGGAGTGGTTGATTGTTTTCAAGTTTTCTTTTGTGTAAAATAACAGAAGCAAAATGAATTGCAGGGAAAGGTGTAGAGTACCGGTAGTGCTAGGGAAACCTTTGATGGTCGAAAAATTTAACCAAATGGCTGTAAAGGAGAAAACGATGAAGACTCCATTGAAAAAACTACCTTTCAACAAAGGTGTCATTTGTTGATTCCAACATGGGCTTTTCTACTTTGGCTTTTGATCATAAGGTTCTTTAGTCCTTGTGGTACTCAACTCCCAATCTAATCATATTCTGTCAGGGAATTGTATACAAGATTCTAGAATATGAGATTCCGTCACATTAGTTAAGCTCAACTAAGGATGAGTTGGTTGCTTCTTACCAATGATAGTCCATTGAGTTCATGCTCCTGACACTATATGGATTTTTTTATAAAAGAATACTATAAAGCCTTTATGATTTTGGGATCCTTTATAAAAAAAAAACTAATGATAGATCCACAAATTAAGAAGAGTGTGATCTCCCAACTGCTAAAGAACCTTATGCTCATCACATTCAAAGAGAAGTACAATACATACACAATGTTAGTACTGTCCAACTTTCACAGACAAACAAGCCATGATAAAATTCTGTTCTGATGACTTGATAATTTGTCTTCCTTCTGTGCAAAGACTTCGACTTCGTTTTCATTTATATTTGGCGGGGTGGCTATAAATTTTTTGGTTCAAGCTCCTAGTTTCTGTGAATATCATAGTTGGTACACCGATTTTTGTCATTACTCTGAGACACACTAATTGTTTTAAAATAATTTACGCAAGGTGAAGATTTTTACAAAATATGTTTATGGACATTCTACATTAGCACATAGTACCAATATCTTTTACATTGGTAAAAATATTTGCCTTCTTTAAAAAGCTGTAGCGTAAAGCAAATAGTTAGTGTGTCTCACGGTGATGCAATAATTGGTGTAGTCATGTTTGACAAAAATTAATTATAAAAAGAGAACCTCAGAAATCTATAAGAAATTAGTTTTTCAAAAATAATCTACATTGTATGGTGAAAAAATAAATTCTTTGAGGATATTCAAACAATTTTTGAGAAAAAGATCCAATTTTCAAATTTCATTTGGCATGACTTGTCGACCTAGACAGCCACATATGGTACTGAATAAATTTCTTGTAGTCTAGTAGCTACAACATAAAATCTAGCTAAAAGATTATGTTTTTGCAAGGACATTGTTCATTGATGTGGCATTATGGCTATTTTGGGTTGAATAGTTGCCTTATTGCCAAATGTAAATTAAACACAAGGGATAGTTAGTGTAATTTCTTCACTAAGTATGTATTCACTCAGGCTAAACACAAAGTTATTTAAACTAAGATTTGGAACAATTACGAATAAGGACAAGGAGTATTATGTATTGTCTTAAGTTTTAGTTCAATATAGGGACTCTAATGGCACTTTTAGATTTTTTTTTTTATAACAAAACCTTCAATAAATTAGAGTTATCCTTAAAGTCACCTTGTGTTTGAATAAGATACCATGAATTTTGCATTAATGTACTCTTATTTGTTCACCCCAAATAGTTATAAGGTAGCGAAGAGCTTAGTGGTCTCTCATTATTAGGTGTGTAAGAGCTTGGTGGTCTTCAAACTCATGGAAAGTTAGTTTAGTCGTTTTTCTTGACGGCTAAACTAGTTTCCCTTAAGTTTAGAGACCACCAAGCTCTTACGCACCTAACAATGTCAAACCACCAAGCTTTTCTATACTTTTTAACTATTTGGGGTGAACGAATAAGAGTAAATTAAAGCAAAATTCACGGTATCTTATTCAAACACAAGGTGACTTTAAAGATAACTCTATTATATAAACAACATATGATTCGACGTGCAATGAGTTCATGTTATAATTTTCCACATTTTTTAAACCTCGGTTACATTTTCAAGAGGGAGCAGCTGGAATTGTGCCACAAATAGGGTGCGCTACATAAGGTTGGAAAAAATTAAATCTTACATGGATTGCGTGCACTTATACCAAATTAAGAGACTTTGACATAAGGTCAGCATCATGTCCCTGAAAGATGGGCTTCCCTTTACCCACCAACAAAGCACTGGTACTGTACAGTATTCACATTTGACTGAAAAGTGCACAGATTCTGGTCCACATGAGTGAGCCATGTAATTAATGGTGGTGTACATTTTAAAACACAAATGTACACGGTTGGTACATGAGAGCAGGATTGAGTGTTAGGTAGTAATTGATAAGGTAGTGGGACCAATTCCCGACTGAATTTCAGGTTTGTATACTTAGACTTGTGAAAGAATTTTTTTATAATTTTTGGATGCTCTGCAAAGCTATTGCAAAGGCATCCCCCCAAAAAAAACATTTTTTGAGCATTTCTACAATTTTCTATGATTTTTTAAGTCTGAAAGCTTAGAGTGACCATTAACCGCTCATAGAGTCATGGTTTTCATGAGAGGTTGGATTCTGAAAATAGAGTGCTTCTACACCAATCAGAAGCTCTTGATTTTTCCAAGCATGGACGAAATTAGAACACTCTTGGACACTATCTGAAACCATGCTGATTGGTTTCTGATACCCATCCCCCAATCAGTAGGGGTCGGAATTACAACCCCGTCGGAAATATGACCCTCTACCTTATGTCTACCTTATTCCAAAAAGTAAATTTGTTTTTTGAGTTTCCACCATGCATGAAACTCACTTCACGTCAACTAAGGTACAATTCACCCTCCATACAATGACACTCCATAATATGACGATATTATTGTTTCAAGCAATACACATGTGGCAAATCCATGCTTTCCACTTTGAAGGTAGAAGTGTAGGACTTCTCAAACATGTCATAATACAGGGACAATAGTACACCAACCTATTACCATCATGTTTCAAATTCTGCCCTCATGTTTTGCTGATGTATAAGAATGGGTCTCAGACTAAGGCAAGAATGATCTGTACAAGCGAAATGAGTTCTGGATTGGATGAATTCAAATTTTTACAATGAGTACTATCCTAGAGCATGACACAGTTAGATTCAGGTACCAACCTTCCCATACCGGCCCACATACTGTACAGTACATGTTCATCAATAGGAGTCACAGTCTCAAACGGAGATAATTGCTCTGCACAGATAGGAAAGAGACCACTGGGGGCAGCGCATTTAGTGCAGACCCTGTCAATGAATAAACCGAGTTAAATGCAAAATCTGCCTGTCTGAACTTCAGCTGATTCTTCACTGCTTTTGACTAAGCTTCCACCATTTGTAAAGAAAGTTGTACAAAAAATAGCCCTACACAATAAGTTGCAGAAGAATGAGTGATATGCTGCCATGCTAAGCATGCAGCTACATAGCCCTAGTTGAGTATTTGTTCAAGAAACAAACTTACAATAACACAAAGTACAACAGAAGAATACACAGGCAATTGTCATCATTTGTCAAAGAAAAACAGAGACAGGAGTTTCAATTACATGTGACCATAGCCATGTGTACCTTCTACGCAAGTTTAAAAACATGATACTCTTGCAACATTGGTCCATTACGCATTCGCCTGAGTCCTGTAACAACCTCCTTTCACCTCAAAATTCCTGATTCCCGTGAGAGACAGGAAACCTATGACTTCAGTGAGGTTTTTGGCCCTACCAAGTGCTCGCGGCATCTAAAAAAGAATAGATTATCCCCTAAGCGTCTAAAACGCCCAATATGGCCATCTGCATCACAGAACTTTACAACGGTGGCATTTTCTCTTTTTTCTTGGTTTTCTGATTGCAATACATCATTTTAAAGCTCTTGTTCTACACTACAAGGTCAACAGTGTCAATCATGTCAAACTAAAGTCATTTTCACACAAACAGATGATTCGCAGCATGGCGTCCAATTTTCTTACACTACAGAAAATACACAGTGGACGCTTACCAAGAACATCAGCAGACAACTCAAGAAGCGCACATTAACGTAAGGCACACTCTCTTTGAAGTTTGCAGCAAATCTTATGGACACGAATAAAATCTACGTAAAAAGTGATATTGTCCTTCAAAGAGACACACTGGACGTTCTAAAACTCTAGAATATTGATATGTAAATTGTTCAAAGCACGGCCTACCACAAGGCAGAGGCTACGAACAATGTCGTAATTGAAAACTACTTTAACGCTGAGTATCTCAAGTTCTTCTACGAGTAAGCTTAACATCCAAGCCTCTCGCGCACGCCAACCTTCTCTTATCTGTACAAGGTGAGGTTGAAGTTGGAAAGGTAATTGTATGGACTGTCCTAAACTAACGCTCATTCTACCTGTTCCCGAAGAATGCCACCAAACGCAATCACAGAAATCGCTTCAGGAAGCGAAAGCGGATCAAGCGGCAAAGAAAATGTACTTCCTAAACATCAAAGTCTTCATCACCAAGAAGAGCCTCCACGACGTCGTCAGGGCCAGGGCCGGTTCTGCCATTCACAGCAACGAGCTCCGTGTCAAAAATCAAGGAGGATCCAGCGGGTATACTGGGAGGGATGCTTTGATCGCCGTAGGCAAGCTTCGCAGGGATCTTGAGCTTCCGCTTCTCCCCGACGCACATGCCAAGAATCCCCTGGTCCCAGCCCTTGATGACACTGCCCTGGCCGAGCTTGAAATCCAGGGGTTGGCCTCGGGAATAGCTGTTCTCGAACTCCGTTCCGTCGGGGAGTAAGCCGATGTAGTGCACGGAAACGAGGTCGCCCTTGTGTGCCTTGAACGCACAGGTTTCTGGCTTGAATTTCACCCCGATCTGGAGCTCTGTCACCTCCTTCTCCGCCTGCACAGGAAGATCAAAATGAGTAACCACGAGAATCAAAATCAACAACCGCGACGGAGCGCTCAAAATCGCCATTGCGCAAAGATGAACTCTGCCAAATTCAGAGCTGCCGCCTCCAGAAGACTTTCTAACTTGAGGCTGGTCCAACTGAGAGAGACGACGAGAGCTCGCAACGATCGCCTTCGTTCGTCCACTATTCGGACGACACTCACCGACCCCGCGTTTTCTGCAGGTATCCAGTGACTTGACTTTGAAGGCTACAGTGAAGGTGGACGGACGAGGACGACGACGAGTTTCACGAAGACTTTTGTGACCTTGGGCTGGTCCAACTGAGAGAGACGACGATACTTCCTGACGATTCACTTCGTTCGTCCTCAGCTTGGACGCCACTCACGGCTTCTAGCCCGGACGTTAATGTGGCCATTGTTCACCCATGGGCCCCATTTTTTTTAAATTTTCATTTTGGGCACCCTTGGGTCATTTTTTGGCAATTCTTTTTTTCAAATTTGGAGCCTACGTCCCAAAATATGGTTTAGGGAGACCCTCTTGGGAATTTTAAGCCCTTGGAAGAGGGGGTTATTTTTAAAGGTGGCCCCTACATGTTCAAAATAGGGGATAGTTTTTGTCCTCTTGCATTAACCCCTAACTGCCCAACCATGCATATTTTGCTTGATGTACAGATTTCATCCGCAGTTTCTCATCCGTCATGCACTTTTTGTAGTATGGTTTTTTTACTGAATTTTTTATGGGAAGTTAGCTTCTTGTATGTGTGATCCGATCGAAAAGGAAACAATTTTTGAAAAAATTATGCCTCATTTTGTGTTGCAGTGTTTCACCCAAAATTTTGAAGATTTTAGTCTAAAAGTGTTCTTGAAAAAATAAACTCATAAAATCAAGCATCCAAAAAATCTCTAAAAATCACTACACCTAGAGTATTATATTATAAGCCATCACAACAAATTTCATCCCCATACTATCAATATCTTATTTGTAATCGAATGACAAAATAATTTTTTATTTTATGTTTCAAAATTTATAGAAAAATATTAGTGATAGCAATCAAAGATCTAATCGTATAGATTGAATCTAAATTTCAAAATGTATAACTTTTATTCATACATCAAGTTTCAAATATTCATGTTAGTTGCATTTTATAATGCATCTTTGCAAAACTGCCCAAATTGGATATAGGTGAGGACGTTTAGGGATTAAGGTCAAGGGGGCTTTAGAGAATTCCGCTTTGTTGCGTGCAAATGAACAAAGATTCACAGACGAGGATGATATTTTGTTCCTCCATAAACGATAGTTGATTTGAAATATCCTACGTACGAGTCAACCTTGTAAATAATTAAGTTTTTTTTAATAAACTTGTAGGCGAATATCCAAAAAAAGAAGGAAATTTTATTGGAAACATATTGAAATCCGAACGCCATAATTAGTAAATTTTTCAAAATTTTGAAAATTAAGAAATGACATTTTGTACAATCTTAAGCCTAAAATTAAACTATTTTGACACGCAAGTGTTGAAATCAAATTAAGGGTATAGTAACTCTCCAAATTAAGATCATGTGTTGCGTGCTAACCTTCAAATTGTTGGTGCCACAATTTGACCTCATTTTGAAAGTAGCAACTTTTACAATAGGAAAAATAGGCAAAAAAGTAATTGAAATCGCTAAAGTATTTTTTTAAAAATATTAAAATCAGCAATATTTGAATGAAAATGCCTTGTAATAAATGATGCAAATAAATACATGGATGATTCTATCCATTTTCTCCTTACATGGCTACATTCCGCTCTACCAAAAACTTACTTAAACTTAAACTTAATTTATTTGCTGGTGCACGCCTGAACGATACTTCCCAACGATTATCGTCGCTCGTCGTCCTCCAAGGCCCCACGCGTTTCTCGACGTACGACGAACGGACGAGGATCGTGTTTCGTTCGTCGAGAAGACGACGGGGACTGTGATTCGTTGGTGCCTGGCAGCATCTTTCGGCGCTCATAAACGCCGGTCTGGATGCGCACGTTCTCGTTGAGGATGTTTTTAGTACCGAAGTCCCGTATAATGACGCTGTTGACTTGCAGGCTGAAAATAGGGTTTGCTGTTTGCAGGTGGATAGAGTTTTCTATTTATGAAAATCAGACACAGGAATCAGACAAAGGAGTAGAGCGTCATAAATCTTCGCCCAGATACTCTTGTTCGTCAGAGAGCTCTAAATCAAGTCATACAGGATCCTCAATTAGGTCACCTGCATCACATTCTTTAGCTCAACTGCTAAACCCTAAACCCCAATTTAGAGCAACTCCACCAGAAACTCTGAATTGCATTCTGAGGGCACATAACATGCAGTAGCATGCACTGTGCCTACCGTAGCTCTACACTAGTGATGGTGTGGAATATTCCACACCCAATAGTACTTCATTAGAGCATCCACATCTTTCCGCGCTATTCATCACTCCCCAAACGAGGTTTTCATGGCTCTTCAAGGCTCTTTAGACTCGCCACATTTTGAGCCCCTCACCGTTAGCCTGTAAACCGCCTCTGGGATTCACAGACCAGCCGGGATTTGTAGATCAGCCGGGATTCGAGGGCCTGACACAGCATCCCCGGTTTCCGCGACGTTGACTCCGCGGACTTCGAAGCCAAAAGCCCTGCCAAGAAGCCAAAAACAGAAAAATCTAATCCTAATTCACGAATAGACCACAATCTGCCTCAATCTTTCCGGCAATTGGGCGCACTCTAAACATCCACAGACTCTGGTCAATAGCGAGCCGTTCAGCAAATTTCACGAGGCCGCTCTGGAAAGGGCCGTTGGGCGCGTTCCGGTGAGGGACCCTCAGATGCCCGGGCTCGCCAAGGAAGTGAGCGGCCACGTTTAGCGCGAAGGGGTGCGGATGCTCTTAGTAGGTAAGTAGAGAGGTGGAGGCTCAAGTGATGAGCACAGTGCACGAAGGAAAGGGAGTGGGCATGGAGGCTACTGAATGTTATGCAAGCTTTCATGTGAGGATCAGGGGTGAAAGGTGCTAGAAGACAAGAATCCAAGTCTCAAGAACCATTGATGGTCCATTTGATGTTTACAAGAATTGAAACCAAACTCTTGGGATTACCCATTTTAGTATGGCATTGGTAGTTCTTTAGGTTTCCAAGACCTTTTACCGATAAATGAAAGGAGGCCTTGAAGATCATCCAAAAATTACAGGGCATACCATGTAGTTCCCCTCTGAGATCAACCAATTAGACTTTGAAAATGATAAGTAAGCCACTCACGAGTCACCATGTATGAATTGTGCAATCATGAACATGTGCAATTAAGAAGAGAAGATACACTAGTTTGTGTCCTTTTGAAGGCCATCACTTGGGTTACACTACTCAGTGTCACATCCCAAATAAATTGTTGATCAACCTATGCACATCCATTTTTCCAAAGTTAAGAGAGCTATCCAAAGTGTTGATAAAAATGCTCTTAAGGCAATATGTACCAGAGGTTATCCTAAAGAATCATAATAGGAACAAACATAAAATTAAAAACTTAACTTGAATATTACCCTATGCATCATGAAAATACCTTTTCTGCAATTTGATTCCAAGTTTTTTTAAATCTCACTTTGTACAATTTTGTTATAGAGAAATGTAGGAATTTTTGAATGAAGGAGCCAATCAAGGAGACAAGGAAGGAATGCTACACTACCCTTTTTGTATCCTTGTTTAAATCCTTCTTTGTCACTTTCTTTGTGTTTAAACTTTGGTAAATACACCTTTTACATGAAATGCTACTAGGTATTCCGTAGACTTTATAAAAAAGGGTTCTTACACTATGATGAGAATGTTATGAAACTTTTAAGGATTTATTACAAATAGTTTATAGAATGATATTTACTCTATGAGAAATTGAAGAAGAAAATGTAGTATTGGAACCTTAATAAATTGTATAGTAAATTTGAATGAATCAATCTCAGGGTGCCCATCTCCGAGTTTGCTAGTCCGTTAGGCCCTAGACCTCTCTGCGGACGTTGACAATTCATTTCATTTCATTTCAATGCATTTAGAATAAAATATAATGAAAAACTACTCTACTATTTTATAACAACCAATAGGAAGATTTTTCTATCTACTAAGAGTTAATAGGAACCATCTATTATTTTGAATTGTCAAAAGAGTTGATATGAAAATTTCTCTTATTCTGTCAAAAAAATTACATGAATTACACAATGAAGATGATCCAAACTTTAGTACCGATCATCGTAGTCTTGCATCACTAATTTTTGTCATGTGGACATCGAATCAAGGATGGGTCGAACGGACACTTCATTCACGCCGGCCTTGAAAGCGGACCGGAGTTCTTAATGATGACCAAGTTCAATGGAAAAAGAACCTAATTCTTCTACAACTCATAAATCATGTGGATATACGCATACTTAGTTCGAGAGGGCATTACACAAGCATAGATAGTGCCACCGCATAATATCCAAGAATTAACAAGCATGAATAGAATCAACACAGACAGAGAGTAGGTCGCAAATGATTGGATTTGACACCTGCTCATTGTGAAATTTTTGTGTTTGGACATTGGAGCTCAAAGTTTCTATTGTGAGAAGCATCGTTGCAGCTCCAATACCAGTCAACGGTGATCGTCTCCATTGCTGCAGAATGCAGATACCTGACCCGGTTGACCCAGAGCCTTCATGGTAAACAGAGCTAAAACCCTAATTTGTCAGACTGACAGCTGAAGTACTTACGTTACAATCAATTCACTCTGAGGCAATCTGCATTGACTGTCTCTCTGCTTAAGTTAGTTCAAGCCAGGGGTAAGTTAAGTTAAGCTAGCAGCCTAGCACATAGAGCTCGTAACATGACACCCCTGACAGCAAAGTACTAACAGGTACAGTACCTGCAGAAGCTGAGTTCCGACCCTCAAGGGTCTCCATCTTTCACTGTCTTTCATGAGGATCATCAATGCATCATTAGGAATATCTCTGAAATAGCCCAAAGTAAAAAGTTTTTTACTTAGCCTGTTGACAATTACTGAGGTCATCTCTTGGCAAGCTTCTAGACTGAGCTAAGGGGTACAGTTGCCGTCAGTTTAAGCATTTCAACCTACATGGAGCGCTGATTTACAATGATAAAAAATTGCAGCACATAAAACTTTGGGTTCAATAACTAAGCTCAAATTTTAATTAATTTTTTCACAATGTATGATTTGTTATAATCAGATTGCTAACTTGGTATTCATAATTAATGCTTGAGATAACTAGATCGGGAAATCCTGAAGTTGAAACAAGTGCTTTTATAGGTGACCACAATTGGTACCTAACAGTTTCTGGTGCTTCTACCTTGATGGCTCTTCTCAACTGCCACTTGTTCAAAAAATGAAAAATTACAGAAAAATCCCTGCTTCTCATGCAGGGTATGGCTTCCCGTCTAGTGTCAAGTGGTTTAGGGTTTAGGGTCTAGGTTTAGGGTCTGGTTTTGGGGTTTAGGGTCTGGATGAGGTTTGAGATTGTATTCTATCGTCTGCTATGAAGCATGAAGTATTGCAGACCTGTTTCGTATGTGCCCACCAACGCAGCAGCGGCCAAGCCATGTTGAAATACCCGGATCTTTAAACCCCTCCAAAGCAGAGGCTGGTCGAAAGGAAGTATTCCTACTGTTCTTTGAAGCCAGCTGCCAGGCTTCACCCATTTGAGCAGTTTCCTTTCCATAGCAATATGCTGAAATTCAACAACCAAGGGTTACGATGCTGCTTGTTTACATGGTCTCAAGGTCTCGACACTAAATGGAAATGAACGATCTCATATCTCTCTATCAATGCAAAACTTAGAACTCTAATGTAAACCTTCGTAGATCAAACCAACCCTGCCATTCAAGGCAGTTTCTAACGTAAACCCTGACACTTGTAACGCGGATTTAGGGTTTAGGTTGCACTTTAACTTGGCCTTGGAAAAAAGAATCTGAAAACCAAACTGAGTTTACCTTGGGGATGACAGTAGCTTGACTCCTAGTCTTCGCTGTGTCCAATGCATGGGAGACTACTGCTGCACCAGCAGCAGCAATGCCAGCGCTCACACTCAGCTGCCATGGCTTCAGTGGAGGAATATCCTCCAAGGAACTGTTAATCCACAATATAATGAAGCGGTAAGTGCCCAGTCTCTTCTTTGAGTAAAAATTGAAAAAATGAAATTGAATCCTGCCGTGATTTGAAACATCTACACTATGACAACATTCAATTCACCCCTCGACCACTATAATCACATCCAAGATTTGGTGTCACAAGCTATCGTCTCCACACCCTTAAACCGCTATAATCACCCCTCTATATAAGGTAGAGGGCTCCAAAACCCCCCGTCTCTATATCCCCGGTGGTCTTGAATGCAAGACCACTGTTCATGCCCCCCCCCCCCCCCCTTTTCTGAAATTCCATTTTGGGCACCTTCGGTGCTTTTTTTGGCAAATTTTTTTGCAAATTTGGAGCCTACGGCCCCAAATTACCCTAGGGGGACCTACTTGGGAATAAAAACCATTGGAGGAGGGGGTTGTTTTTTGAGGTGGGCCCGTGAACCGACAAAAATAGGGGGCACTTTTGTCCCCATTCATTGAAGACCACCGAGGGATTTAGAGAAATCCTCCAAAACCAACAGGGTTCTAATTCCAAGAGAATCGAGACCATGCATTTATTTTAGAACACAAATCTAGGCACATCATAGAGCTCTTATTGGATGTTGACCAAAATGATAAGCTATCTATGGTCTACCTAGATTTATGATTATTGTACCTAGATTCTCTTGGAATTAGAACCCTGTTGGTTTTGGAGCCCTCTACCTTGGTGCATGAACTAGTCACAATCACGTAATCATTATTGTTCATCAATCTAGGATATCCAGCCCTCCTTGAATTAGCTATAGAGGCATCACTATATGTGGCTCATATTCCGCGGCTCTCTCACTTGCCCTGCAAAAACAACATAAAATACAAGCATATTTCATCGAGTTTCCAGAGGCAAGGGCTCATGCAGCGCATGCTCAAAGTTGCACTCAAAGAGTAACAAAGGAGCTTACCTAGGTTTAATCTCCATACTAATGACTTTCCATTCCAGCATCATCTCATAAAGATACTGCCAACTCCCAAAGAAAACTCCAGCATATGAAGCATCCCGAAAAATACCAGGTCGCAGGCCTCGCCAAAGCACACTCCGTCCCTCCACATCAGTCAAACGTTTCAGACCTGCTACGTCTTTAATAAGAGGAGGCTGTCCCGTTCCGTTTTCCAACCAAGCGTATGTTTTAATGGAAGGCACCATCCGTGGATGTGTATGTGGCAAACCAATAAGGCTCTGCTCAATTTCATTCCAAAGGGGCTTACTGGATACTACTCCTGTTGCAGGAACTTGAACTGCAGCAACCTGGCCACGCAGCTTGAGAATGTCGAAAGGGGTAGCCACAAAAGCCTCCACTGCGCCAGCACAAATTCCAGCCCTAAATGCCTCCGAGACCGTGACTTCTCTCGAAGCTCGCCCATCTGCAGCACAAATGTCATATTGTCACATTATGAATCCATGGGTTGTCAAAGCATCTTTACACTGGATTTTCAGACTGGAGTTTTCCACTACACTTAAAAAATTTACCAAACTCTGTAACACTTAAAGGACCAAGGATTCATAATTTTAAAATGACAAATTCAATCAATCATATTGTGAAAATCAATAATTTAGATAGGACCAGATTTTATATCAGTCTCGGGGGGTGCACTCTACACTGTGTTTGAGAATCAGGCGCGTTCGTAACCTCCTCTGAAAACCCCCTTGTATACGAGGGATTATACATCTAAAAATTCTGTATACAGATCTATTCTATTCTAAATATATGTTTAATGTATGTATACGTCAACATTTTCTTCTCTAAATATGTCTACGAAATACGGCAATGTTCAAATTAATACCCCTCCTGTGCACTCACGTACACTCGTACATGTTTAGTACAGTGCACCCCCCAAGATATCAGTGAAGAACGATGCATGTGTTGATCAAAAGAGAAAGAAATTTGAATAAAAGGAAGTCTACATAGGACCTATCCAAAACTGCTATAAAAAAACATGAGACCCAATTTGGGCTTCTTGGTTCTTTAGGGGTTAAGAAATAACTCTTAACCTACTCTGCGCCAGCACATTAAGGAAGCCTCCAATTACAGAACATATGCAATTTGAACAGTATGCAAATTTTCCTAAAACAGTATGGATGTTTGGAAGAAAGTAGAACATCTCAAAGTCATGCTAGAGTAAGACTGCAACAATGCATTAGAAACTTGAACGAATTTTCACGCATGTTTACACTGGATTTGTTTTCCATTACACATCAAAATTATACAAACTCTTTGAATTGATCACGGGTGCCCGTAGAACTTCCAATTATCAAACATATCAGTGTGCAAGGTTTTCTCAATATGTGGCTGTTTGAAGAAAAGTAAACAGCTCTAAAGTCATGCCAGATCGAGACAGAAACAATGCATTGGAAACTTGAACAATTCCCATAGCCAAAATGAAATCGAAATGAAAATGGGAACATAAAATTGCAACTCCCACAGCCGGATCGCCGACGTGGTACAAATTACAGTACCTGTAGTGAAGGCACAGCAAAGCTCGTACACACCGAAGCGCGTGCCAAGCACTGGTAATCTTCCCAACACTTGCCACCCTAATCCGCCATAAAACCCTGCACAGAAAAAGGACAACAAAAATAAATACCTACTATTTCCACCTGAACTTTACACCACTGCAAATCGAGCGTAATTCTTCATCAGTGATTTTTTGGTCAGGCATTTTTGCTACTTTTCCATGGCTTGAAGAGAAATAGAGGCTCCTTGGATGCTCGTCATATTAATATACAGGTAATACCAGGGTAATACACATGTGCTACTTAAGACAATACCTGGTTGATACCTAGGTTTAAAGAGGCTACCCATGTAGGAAATCTGGCTATTATTCCTTCTTTTTTTTCAAAAATCCTTTGTATCAATTTAGCCAGCCCAAATTTTATGTAGCAATTTCGCTAAAATTAGCAACGACAAAAATCACTGCTAACCTGATACTCCAACCGTTGACCTGATTCCAAATGCCAATATCACTGCGTCCAGACCCCGCTTTGCATCGACGACCACATGCTGCCCTCCGATTTTCCCTGCATTTGCAGAAACCTGCTTCCCCATGCTTATTTCATTGACCAATAAACATCACAAAAGTCGATCGTACTTCTCAATCATCTACATTGTAAGAAACTCGTGATGTGAAACTATAAAGATTCATAAGCAGAGGGGTTTAGGGTTTAGGGTTTAGGCTCTGCAATTTGCAGAAACCTGCCTCCCCATGCTTATTTCATTGACCAAAAACTCACAAAAGTCGATCGTACTTCTCAATCACCTACATTGTAAGAAAATCGTGATTTGAGACTATAAAGATTCATAAGCAGAAGGGTTTAGGGTTTAGGCTCTGCAATTTGCAGAAACCTGCCTCCCCATGCTTATTTCATTGACCAAAAACTCACAAAAGTCGATCGTACTTCTCAATCACCTACATTGTAAGAAAATCGTGATTTGAGACTATAAAGATTCATAAGCAGAAGGGTTTAGGGTTTAGGCTCTGCAGTTTTCCATGCGAAACCGGCCTCCCCGTGCTTATTGCATTGGCCAAAAAAATCACAAAAATCAATTTTCCTTCTCAATCATGTACATTTAAGAAATCGTAAAAGATTCATCACTGAAGAAATTTTAAAGCTGAATGGTTTAGGTTTTCATGCAGAAACCTGCTTGTTGCATAGACCGTAAAATTGATCTTCATCGTAATGTGAAACTAAAACTATCAATCGCAGAAGAAAATTCATGAGCAGAAGGGTTTAGGGTTTAGGCGAAGACCTGTTTGAGCGCCTTGAGAGTATCCAGAGGGTACGAGACGGCAGCTTCAACGGCAACTGCAGCAGTAGCTGCGAGTCCGTGCCTTGCCACCAACGCGCTTCGGTGATCCTCCTGCTTGAAATTCCTTCTCATCGCCATCTCCACAAATTGATTGCTTGCTTACTTGCGACGCTTGAGAATTTCATGCGTAATTCTTCTTCAGAAAGAATTCTCTAACTTAACAGGCTACGAATACTAGGGCTACCTTGGGAAATACGTGCGGTCAAAATACGACACACATTCTCGGACTAACCCCTGATCAATTTGACCTAAGTAAGGTCAATCACTGCTTACGAATAAGCGGCATTTCAAACTTACGAACGCTCACAAGAAATCCGCATATTTCAGCGTGCCGTGCAATTCGATCACGGCCCTCGCTCATCTGGACTAAGAAATTCTCCACGGGCCGCTCTCGGAAATGCCATTGGAAATTCAATTCGCAGACCTCGTGGAGGGGTTCGGGAGACGAAGGGAATTCCGTCTGGAACAGTTGACCTCGATTCAACAGATTCCGGGAAGAATTGGCCGACTCTCACCTCTGTTTCGTTGGCCGGACCACATGAGGTGGAGGGGCAGGCTCGGCAGAAAATATTTATTAAAATAAAAAATTTAATTATTGAAAGAGTTTCTTGCAATGAAAATGAGATTCTTGAAGAATTCTTGTGAATATTTATCTTATTTTTCAAAAAAAATAAAATTGGTATCTAGGTATTAATTGTATGATTAATCCTTTTTAAAACTTTGAAGCACATTTTTCTCTTTTTGGGATTTTGGAAATGCTCTTGTGACTTCATGTTCTTCAAAAAAAATTAGTAATTATAGGGCAACTTCCATTTAAAAATATTAAAAAAATATTTTCTTGTAAACTTTGGTTCATTCTATTTTAATTAGTGGGATGAGAAATATGAGGAGTTTTGTTTTGCAAGACTTATTTAAAGTATCTTGTAAAAGAATGATTAAAGAAGTATGTTTTTGAACTCATGTGAGCACTTTGACCAGTTGCCCGGTCAACTAACCATATTGTTGGGTCGAGGGATGGGTAACAACGATACCATGCAATGAATTATTTTTAGCTAATAATAAAAGTAATAACAAAGAAACATCATATTAATAAAAGTAATACAAAAATGGGTAGATTTGATATGTGCAAGGAAGGTCAACATACAATGAAGCACAAAATCGGACCACAAAAGCACCACACACTATAAAACTCCACCAAAAGTCTCATGCAATCACAATAATCCTACTTGGGGTCTAATCTAGCACTAATTGGATTGAATGGAATGATTTTGCAATCCAAAATTGCAAAGGCAGCACAAGAATCTAACTAAACCTTAGCCTAAAAAGTACGACAAATATTTCAAATACACACCTAATTCCCATAGGCACTATGTACTTCAGAATGGGTTCAATTTTGATGACAAATATGAGTAGGTAGAGAAAAATTGCACTTCCACCTAAAATGATAGTAAGTACAAACTGTACTAGAAAATTCCAATTTTTTCACCTAAGGTGTAAATTGCAATGAAGAAAAGTTAGGTGATGAAAATCATCCGTGTATCTAAATTTAGAAAATTTGCTACATCTTGGTGATACCTACCAAACTTGTAACTACAATAAAAGACTCAATTTTCAAATATTTCCAAAAATTCAAAGTGTAATAGAAACTAGACTTCGCACGCTTCATTTTGCTAGTTAAGCTCAAAAGCAATGGAACTCATTTTCATAGCCTAAGTTTAGTTTAAGTAGAACAGGCAAAGAACTTCAAAACATACTACACAAAGAACCCTTTTTACGACTCTTTTTGTAGTTGGAACCTTATGTAAAAACTAAAAATAGCTTGTATGATTTGAATTTAACTTGAAGAGGAGGCATCACCAAGCAAAGCCCTTTTCATAAATAGTTGGATGGAAATCATCCACGCAGCAGTAAGAATTTAACAATCAACTTCATTCATAAGCCATTTTTTGGTCTCAACTCTCTATAGGAGTTAAAGTATTATTACTTACAATGTTGCTCTCTTTAACCCCTAACCGCCCAACCATTCATATTTTGCATAATGTACGGATTTGAAGTTCATTTTTTCTTCCATCATGCACTTTTTGCATTGTGGTTTTTTTATTGAAACTTTTATGGCAAGTTAGCTATGTGCATGTGTAATCCAATTAGAAAGGGGATGATTTGTGAAAATTTTATGCCTTATTTCATGTTGTAGTGTTCCACCTGAAATTTTAAAGATTTTAGTCTAAAAGTGGTATTGAAAAAGTCAACTACTAAAATTAACCCCTACACGTCCCAATTTCTAGAAACTGGATCACAAATAGATTCAAAGTCTTGCAAATTTCTCATAGAAATTTGGATGAATTTCATCCAATTCACCTTTATAAGACTATTAAATTTTTTACCAATTACAATAGTTCTCTTGTGATGAGGAATTGTTGATAATATTGGAGAGGCATCCAACTGCAAGTATCTCAAATTTGTTGAGTAGATTTTATGCTTGCAATCAGGTCCTCTCATGTACACCTCATGTACATATGAGCCATGCTAATATCTATCTTTGACGCTAGCATCTACTAGTGTTCAAAGGATCGGTACATTTGGCGGTTAAGCAACCAAAAAATCTCCAAAAATCACTACACTTAGAGCATTACATTTCAACCCATCACAACAAATTTCATTACTAGATTGTCAATATCTTATTCGTAATCATATTACAAAAGAGTGTTAAATTTGAAATTTGAAATTGAATACACAAATATTGGTGACAGCAATTGCAAACTTAACCATATCGATAGAATTTAAATTGCATAATGTACAACTTTTATTCGTTCATCAATTTGAAAATATCCCTTTTAGTTGCATTTTATAATGCATCTTTGGAAAACTGCCAAATCTGAAAAGGGTGAGAATGATTAGAGCAAGGCCACCCATGCCTTCAGAGAATCTCTCACACTCCAAAAGTCTATGAAAAGTGCCAAGGACCCTTTCAAAACACCTCTTGATTCTGGATTCTAGCGTGTTAGAGCATTCCCACCCATGCACGCTAGGACTAACCCTCTCAAATTATTCATCTACATGTAAAGGGCCCTTGCACTCACACTCCCCCACCCTTGCACGCCCTTCACCTATCAAAAGTGCGCATCAAATAGTCAATGGACCAATCACAAGTAGAATGAGAGGAATAATCATCGAATAGTCAACTCAATAGTGATTTCAAGGCCCAATTTCTAACACGCTAGAATCCAGAGTCAATAAGCATTTTGAAAGGCCCCTTGAAACTTTTCATCCACTTCTTGAGGTCAGAGACCTTCTGAGGCCATGGGTGGCCATGCCCTTAGAAAATGGGCCTTCAAATCACTATTATAGTTGACTATATCCTCCCATTCTACTAGTGATTGGTCCATTGACTATTTGATGCGCACTTTTAATACGTGAAGAGCGTGCAAGGGTGGGGGAGTGTGAGTGCAAGGGCCTTTCAAATTTAGATGAATAATTTCAGTGAGTTAGTCCTAGAAAGACATGTGTCAACAAAGATCATGCATGGTTACCTTCCAAAACCTCCATCTGTAAGAAAACACTGGTAGCTACTGATTGTACTTTGAATGATAATGTAAAATATACTACACATTCTCCTCAAGAGCAAGGCAGAGCCAGTGAAGGCTAATGTAGAAATTTGAACCGGCATGGAGAGCCCTCCAAGTCGCACCAAAAACGACGGAGACGAAGATGCCGGAGCTTTTTCCAAACTTGGAAAAGGACTCCGCAAAGGACGTCAGAGCCTCAGTCTGCACAAAAGCAACAAATAAGTTAAGCTTATTGTCCAGCTAGCTAGCAAGTGCACCGGCTCAAGCTCCGACGAAGCAAATGCCGACGGAAGGGCTCGCAATAAGTAAAGCTTCTAGTCTCCTGTCTGTCTGTCTGTCTGTCTGTGAGTCTGTGTGTGTGTGAGTGAGTGAGAGGATACCGGGCGCTGTGAATGCATAGTTCTGTTACAGTGGAGATTTTTCCTGAAGGTGCTGGTCATGGCGGCTCAGCGATACAGTGTCGTCGGTGTGCTTGTCAATAGTGCGCTCCTGCTCGGCATAGCAGGTACTAAGTTCTGTGTCTTTCTCTTTCCAAAAAGCAGAAGAAATGATGAAGGGAACATTATTACTTTCCTCAAGTATGGTGGAGGTACCAGTCAACCTATTGAGGGTTACAGTTTCAGCACATAAGACTTTGGGTTTGATAACCAAGCCCAATTTTTAATTAATTTTGTCACAATGTATGATTTTGTTCTGAATTTTTAAACTTCATATGCATAAACCACTATTGATGTTAGTAGGGGAACCAATACTTCATAACATTCAGTAGCCTTTGAAGAGATTGCCTTTTAGTTTGATCCACCTTTATATATGGAGTGATCAATGATTTGTAATTGAATGAACTATAGAATCAAATAAACAAGTACAAAACACTGTTGAATTGTGAATGAATCAAATAAACAATTACAAAACACTGTTGAATTGTGATTGAATCAAATAAACAATTACAAAACATCGCCGAATTGTGATTGAATGAGTGCTTTTGATTACTGTTCACCATGGTTGATTGCTCTTGCTTAATGCCACGTGCCCCCATAGCTACTAATTTGATGTGGAATATCCCACATCATTTCATTGGGAGGATGAAATGATGTGGGATATTCCACATCATTTTGTTGGACGGAGGCAGGAGTCAGTAAAGCTACTGATTGTTATGTTGTCTTTCGTTTCTTGTCCAATCAATTTGCTAATTATAATTGGTCACCAAACTGCTATAACTAATGGTTGTGATAATTTGATTGAGAACTCACAAATTTAAAACAAGTGCTTGCATAGGTGACGGGAATTGGTTCCTCGATTGGTTCTTTAGAGGGTGTGATGCTTTCTACCTTAGCAAATTTTATAACACTAAGATAATGTCAAAGTGATTCACCCATTTCTTTTGTTTTTTTGAAGTTTGCAATAGATGAACCAACTTTAACCAATTATGCTAAATATTTAACTCGAAAAGTTAAAATTATAATTTATACAAAATTTCAAAGGCTAATGCTTTTATATTCACTAAAAAAAGATCTAAAGTTATTTTTATAAGTTTGATTGCACGGATACTTTGTAGAGATGATGCTCTACATTTCGTCTGTTGAACCAAACTTCATCAAACATATGAAAGGCACATATTATTATACATTTATGTTTTGTCCAATGCCGGTCGAGCTTTTAGGGGTTAAGATCCTAGATTTCCTTAGATCAACCGGTTTTTTAGAGCATTCTCTTAGCTAGGTTCTAAAAAAATAGGAAATATTCTTTGATTCTTTCTAAAATGATAAGCCGTTTTTTTCTAAGATTCTGAACTCAATTTCAATCGACTTATCTGTAACTAAAAGTCAGTTTTCACCGGACATTGGTGGGCAGCCCTTTTGCCAGTTTTGACCAAGTTACTAGTTCGAGTCATAAAGTCTAACTCTGAAAGGAGGCACCAAGGATAACCTCGTTACTCACGTTCTTGAGATACGGATAGACGGAACAATTTTTTTTTCGGTTAGCGGCGGTCTTCATGCCATTGTTATGATTAATATTATTATGGCCAGGATTTTAGTTTGTGTTGTGCACTTTGTGAGTATTTATGGTCTTGAAGCTTAGGTGTTAAATGAGTAATCAGTCAAGATGGTTATCGTATATAAATCTCTACACTACAATCAATAAGAACCTTTTGATGTACGTAATTGATGATGAGCTAAATTATTGACATAACCGTCATTTGGGAGTGTCTTGTTGACGTGCTTCATTTTGATAGGTCACTTGTAAAACATCTTCTTGCCTCGGTTTTGTCAAGGTTCTTCAACAAATAGTTTGTGTTGATACTAGAAGCTCTATCCATTTACCCCCATGGATATAAAAATCTACAAGAGGGATATGGAAACCTCATCCATTCATGAGAAAATATGAATTAGCATATCCAAAGGATGGTAATGACTGTTTTTGGTAACTGGTGTTTGGAGCAAGATTACTCAAAAATAGTCTCACCTCTATGTGCTTTGACTACCGTATCTGCGATAACCCTGTTTTAGACACTGGTTACCTATCACTAAGGTGGCACTCCCCAGGCATAATCATTGCGCATGCGTGGAATTGGGCACCACTTGCCTAGGCATCTTGCCTCAGTAGTGCCACCTTTTCTAGTAGTGTAGTCTCACAACTTAGTTGAAAAGTAGTCACATTGTAAATAGAATATTTCATTTGCAGTAGATCATTGAATTCAATTTTGTTACTCCTCTCTTGTTTGCATCTTGAAACCTACCTACCATGGGCATACAATTCTATCTTGCCCACAAAGCTAAATATTTGTCCCTATTTTGTAGTTGGAGAGTCTCTAAAGATATTTAAGAAGCGACTAGTCACGTAGTCTCTGCCTTAGTATTTACCCTATATTTACTTTTACACCTTGTTTGTATTGTTCAACCATGTAATTCCTTAAAAATGACTAACCCAAATTCTCACTAACCCAAATTTTCACTAACCCAAATTTTCACTAACCCAAATTTGCTTTCAAAAATTCAAAATTTTTAGAAAACAGAAAATTGATGATCATAATTGTGTTGGTATGTGAAACAGAGTCAGCTGTTGTGAAAAAGATTGCCGAACTGAAGCAGTTCAATGGGATTCCCGGGTTGACTCACATCACAATTGCTGGATCAGTTCAAGATGGTCACAAGGAGGTACTAATTACAATTGAATGACTGTTTCTTGCTGCACTTGTTCAGTTGTTCCACACGTGAGAAGGCTACACAAGGTTATTAGACATAATGTCCAAGTTCTTTTATTGAATTACAAACCTATACTAAATGCATTTTTGTACTAAATGCATTTTTGGATCTAAAGACTTCCATTTAACGCTTTATTTTTATTTTTATTTTTTATCTGGCTACAATTCGCCAGATTTCTCTACAAAATATGGCACTTCTTTTTTATTAGAAAATTTTGAATTTTTTCGCCAAATTTTCTCTTTGTTTATTTTTGGTGAAGATAGCCAGATTTTGTGAAGAAAAACTACCAAAATATGAAGAAATCTTATGATGGTAAGCTTAAGATTTTTATCAAATATTCTTTCCCAATTTTTTACGTCGCCAGTTAGGCCTCAAGAAGAAAAAACACAGGAAAAGCAATTGAAGAGCAGCGCTATGACAAATAAATCCCTTGACAGTTCTAGAGGATTTGTCAAGAAAATTCTAAAACCCTTTTCACACTTGTTGAACTCCTTATTGTCACGTTTCTGGTGACATAACAGAGTTCAAAGTGAATTCTGAAGTGGGTGGGTATGTTGTGTAAGGTTTATCAGAGAAATTCTAGAACCCTTTTCACACTTGCCAAACTCCTTATTGAAACATTTCTTGTGACATAAGTGAGTTTTGGAGTGGGTGAGTACATTCCGTAGGTTTGTGGACAAAACTTTAGAACCCTTTTCACACTCGTCGAACTCCTTGTCACATTTCTTGTGACATAAGAGAGTTCTGAAATGGGTGAGTTTGGGGATATGATATTAGAGAAGGTGATATTAAATAAAGAGGACTGGTTGTATGACCTCCTGGGAGTTTCTCATACAATTTATAGTTCTGACACTACAAGCAGAGGCGTCATTTCTTACTCTGGAGGATCCTATTCATTGTCGCTTATTACTTTACATGCTTGTCTTACGTGACGAATCGCACTCACCAAAATTGGTGAGTGCGAAGTGGCGCAATTTGACTCACAAAAGGAGTGAAAAGTGACGCTTTCTCTTTGTAAAGTGAGAGCACAAATCTCTCATATTATTATTATTATTATTATTATTATTATTATTTTTGGGTTTGATGAAATTTTGGGTGGTAAAAATGTGGGGGCAGGTGGAAGCGTGGGTGGAGACAGTAGGACCAGGGAGTGGCACACCCATCCATCGCCATGAGTGCGAAGAAATCTTCATTTTTGTCAAAGGAGGAGGAACAGTGTACATTGCTCCTCCATCAGACAACAAATTCCCCGGAGAGCCCGTGGCTACCCCAGTCACTGCCAACACTACCGTCTCCATTCCACCCAATGCCGTTCATCAGGTACTTTTGTTTCCAATACACTAGTAAGTAGGAAATGTGTCGTTTTTCACTTACTATAAATGAAAAAGCCGAATGAAATCGCGCCTGGCACATGGGTTGTGAGTGCTTTTGGTCACAAGAAGACAAAAATATAATCACAATATTCTGCCACCGTTCACTGTTTCCACGAAGTGGGGAATGAAAAACGATAGATTTGCTATTAGTGAGACTCCCAAATTGTCATACTTCTCTCTTCCCACTACAAGGAGAAGGCTTTGCTTTTCACTCGGTAAGTGAGTCAAACGGCGCCACTTCGCAGTCACTACCTAGGCGCTCAAGACTTGGTGAGTGTGATTTGTCACGTGGGACAAATGTGTACAATGAACTCTGACATTGTTGTTCTGAGTGAGAAGCAACACCCTTGGTAGTAGTGTTCTTTTCATTAGGTATGTGCATGAATTGGAGGAGATAATTGGTGATCATAACTTCCTTATTGTGCAATTTTACAAATTTTGTTGTTTAAACTGAATAATTCCTCTGCACGTGCATTTGTCATGGACTTGGTGTTTTTTAACTGGTGAATTTACTTAAAACTGAATCAAGGTTGTCTTACTCAAGCATTAGACAAAGTGTCGAACACGATGTTAAAAACGTCTAGTAGACCTCGTTTGTTAGTCAAGCAGATTTCTAAAATATACCTTAAATATTCTTTCATATAGTTTTTGTGAATATTTCACCCAAGTTGTTTAACATATTTGACACTCGGTTTAATTAGACAATCGAAATCAGAGGTCTAATACAAGTGTCCCTCTTTTCTGATTTTGATGAATTTGTTTGGTGCATAAAAAGTATAAAAGCAATCATGGGAGTGAGAAGGGGTGATATAGATTAGCAAAACTTGTTAACAATTGCTTGAATGTGGAAATGACGACAGTTTGTCAACACAAATGAGGCTGAGGATTGCCACTTCTACGTTATCATTTCCAAGCCTCCACTTAAATCGTAAGTGAACTGAATCTTACTACTCCCTCTGTTCAGAAATAATTATCCTAGTTTTTGGCATTTAAAAAAACTTAACTCTATTTTATTTGCCATAAAAAAGTTGTCTCATCACTTGAAAACTGGTCCATCTTTAATAGTAGTATGTAGTTTTCGCGTCACTCTCATTTTCTGCCCTGTTTGAAGTGGACGAGGCTCACATTTGAAGTATAAAACATATGACAAATATTATATGTCAAGATAAAAAAAGCCAAAAACTAGGACAATTATAATCCTATTGAATGTGTCAGATTCATTTCTTAAAATTTGGTAAATATTGTTACAAACTATTTTTCAAATGAATTTTTAACCCTTAAGGTCCAAAGAGCCCTTTCTGACCAGTAGTATACACCAATATTTCATTTTTTTTGGCATCGTTCCATACCTCCTATGGGTTTAAGATCAAAAGTGAAGTTAAAATTCACGTCAACATGATTTTAATGAGGTATTGGGGTCTCAATTTGCAACTTTCTATTTACAACAAATGTCAAATATATGCCAATGTATCTACTATCCCCATCAGCCCTTCAAGGGATAAGGATGTTATTTAATTTTAAAATGTGTGGTTGCTTTGGGGTTGGGAGAACAGATATATTTATAAGAACTGGAACGTAAACCATGAGGATGCTATGCATTTGTCTGCAGTACCTTGGGACACAGCAGAAGAAGAAGCCACTTCTGCAAAAGATGAGCTCTAGATTGCAAACTTGCCGGATCGTATTGTCTATATGTATTAAGAAAAGTATAGTATTTCCACTCTTGTGATGAATATATTCAATGAAAAATGATAGCTGAATTATTGTATAGAAGCGTGTAGCTTTGTTGCACTAGTAAGATAATTTTGTGTCAACCTCCATACCAGTCTAGTATGAATAAAATGACACTAAAATGACCTATATGCGGCCTTTGGTGTCAAAATGGCACTAAAATAGTTTGGCCGAACTTTTCTGATGTAGTGAGGGTGTAATTGCTCGACGGAAGCACAGGTTTTAACCCCTAACCGTCCAATTGTGCGGAACGTGGACGATGTATAGAATCAAACATAGTTTTCTCATCCGTCATTGACTTTTTGGAGTGTGGGTTTTTTACTAAATATTTTATGGGAAGTTAGCTTCATGCATGTGTGATCCGATTAGAAAGGGGATAATTTGTGAAATTTTTTATGCCCCATTTTATGTAGTGATTCATTCAAAATTTTAAAGATTTCAATGTAAAAGTGCTCTTGCAAAAGCTAACTCAAAAAATTAAGCAATCAAAAAATCTCCAAAAATCTCTACACTTTAGAGTATTACATTTCAACCAATCACAACAAATTTCATGTATGAATTGTTAGTATCTTATTTGTACTCCAATTACAAAAGAATTTTGAATTTTGAGTTTCAAGTTTTATCTAAAAATATTAGTGACAACAATCATAGATTTAAAGGTATGGATAGAATCAAAAATATAAATTAAATTCTACTAGAAATATTCATCTATTAAAAATATAAAATTGAATTTTTATCTTAGGGCACTTCACACTATGGCAGAAGGTCGAGAGGCTGTCAATTTCCACCAATCAAATTGCAAGAAACCATGGATTCGGCCTCTTGACCCTTCACACTAGAGGCAAACGTCCAAAGGATGTCGCCCTCCAAAATGCCTACATGGCAACACTTTTTTGACTAAGGTGACGGACTCTCGAAGGAAGTTTGGGTCGAATGGGAATGGAAACCCAAACTATGATCGAGAGCTGTCTAATCTTTGGCCACTCAACCTCACGACTTGAACGGCTATAGTGTGAAGCGGCCCTTATTTATAGTGGCAAAATTGAGTGTGACAAGTAAAGCATGATTCCATGGTTATAGGCCAAACGTTTAAAGGTTAACCCTTAAGTGTTCACACTACATTTACTCGGTCAAACCTCATCATTTTCTCACATCTTAAAATACATTATATATATTTTGATATTTTTCTCATATAATTGATTGTTCAACTGGATGCACTAATTTTTTTCATAATTATTTAAATCATAATAAATTTTATAAGATTTTGCAAAGCTTTTTTTGTAATAGTCATAGTAATTGCAAAAATGTCTAAAATAGTATGAGATTTTTAGAGAACATGTAAATAATAGCGATGAACAGCAAGGTGTAGGTAGCATGGTTCTTGAGCCTACATAAAAAGAAATTTGATTGAAAAACTTTTTCTGCAGTGTATATTGAAATTTCAGGGTTTTGAGCTTCAAAGTGCTGTAAAAACGTAATTTTAACAATTTTGAAGAATGGTAAATTGGACTAGAAAGTAGAAGGTAGCCCCCACACTTTCTTAGTTGAGACCATTTTCATTTGAAATTAGGAACTAGGTGAAAAACAACGTTTGACTGAAAAACTATGAAGCATGGCCCCACGAGGCTCCTTGCGCGCTTAACCCTTGAAGGACCGCGCATCCAAATAGTGGATGTTTGTTGGTCAAAGCCAATTTAGACCTTGAAGATGAAGTTTTTTGCTATTGCTTTCAATTGAACCAAGAATTTTATCTAGTCTAGTTTTCACTTCATTTTTCGGATCTTATAAATTTCAAGTATTGAAGATTTACTTTTGATGCAAGCTATGTAGCTCAAGTTCTAAATTACACTGCATAGGATGTGATTCTCCATTGTCATTTGCACATGTTCTAGAATTTATATATTTTTGGAAGATTTTTTGTAATTAATATGAATTTCTTGAAGTATTTGACCTAAAAATATGTAAAAAGATCATTTTGTATTAAAAAAATCAGAAAATTTTGAGACTAGTAGGAAACATACAGTTTCATGCATGAAGAATATTAAAAAATATATTTTAACAAATCTTGAAAGTTGAACTGTGTATAAAAGTGTTGTTTGACTGTTCTACAAAAGAATGGGACGTTAAAGGGTTAAAGGATAAGTAAGCTACACTGGGGTCTTGTTTTACCTGCAGAATGAGTAGAGCTCAATAGCAAAAGTTAGACTGACGTAACTACATTCAATTTTGCCTTAACCCCAAAAGGACCAAGGATTCATGGTTTTATAATGACAAATTCAATCAATCATATTGTGAGAAATATAATTCACATGGGACCGAATTTTATATCGCCAAAAGCAGTGAAGAACATTGCATGTGTTGGTCATAGCATAAATAAATTTAAACAAAAGGAAGTCCACATAAGACCTACTCAAAATTGCTATATATATATATATATATATATATATATATATATATATATATATATATATATATATATATATATATAAAAAGAGCTTGAAACTGTTTAGCTCTCGTGATTGTTGTAGGGGACATACAAGACTTCGTCCTGCAGCCACAAGCCAAACTTTTGGTGCACCTGCTCTTTGACAAACGCAATGAGAGCCTGCATGTCATGTGATTTGGAGCCTCCTCCGTTGATGAGAAAATTCGCGTGCTTTTCACTTATTCTGGCTCCCCCAATGGCCACTCCTTTGAGTCCAGCCTGCTCTATCAAAGCCCCGGCGGACTCGCACCCCGACCCCAGGTTCCGGAATACACAACCTGCACTCCTCTCAGACACTGGTTGTGTCCTCTTCCGCCTGCGTCAACAACATCACTATTAACCCCTAAACGTCCCAGCGTCCAAAAACTGGATCACGAACAGATTCGAAGCCTTGTAACTTTCTCATACAACCTCGGATGATTTTCATCCAAGTCACCTTTGAAAGCCTATAAAATTCTCTACCAATTACAATAAATCTCTTGTGATGGGGAGTTGTTGATAATATTGAAGAGGCCTCTAATTGCAAGTATGTCAAATTTGTTAGGTAGATTTTATGATTGCAATGATCCTCTCATGTACACCAGAGCCATGCTAATATCTATTTTTGAGGCTAGCACCTACTTGTGTTCAAAGGGTCGGTACGTTTAGGGGTTAAACAATTGACCTCTAAAGAACCAAGGGTTCATAGTTTTAAAACGACAAATTCAATTGATCATATTATGAAAAATATAATTCAGATGGTACCAAATTCTATATCACCAAAATTAATGAAGAGCATTGCAAGTACATTTGCCTCTTCTGATAGAGCAGCAAAACATCAGGAATTTAGGAACTCATGGATTTTAAACGAATTCTGTGTGATATCCAATATCCAATAATTCATGGGTTCGTACATTTTTCTCACGGATTCTGCACTTTATTAAATAACGAAAAGAGTGAATGTAGAAGTCGTGCGGATTCAGTGCAGAATTTGTGCGGAATCCATGCGAAAAATGTACGAACCCATGAAATATCGGATGTTGCACGGAAATCATTTAAAATCCGTGGAGTCCTAAATTCCAGATGAAAAGCTATTCTAAAAAAGGAACTATAGAATGATAGAGTTAACCCCTAAAGGACCAAGGATTCATGGTTTTAAAATGACAAGTTTAAACAATCATAGTGTGAAAATTATAATTTGAATTGGACCAAATTTTATATCACTGGAATTAGTGAAGAATATCACATATGTTGAATATATATATTCTTCAAAATTAACAAAAAAAGAATCTACATAAAACCTACTCAAAATTACATAAAACCTACT
Organism: Pohlia nutans; assembly: GCA_022496805.1. Classification (NCBI taxonomy): domain Eukaryota; kingdom Viridiplantae; phylum Streptophyta; class Bryopsida; order Bryales; family Mniaceae; genus Pohlia; species Pohlia nutans. The sequence continues at coordinate 10,490,475 of CM040091.1, read as the reverse complement.
CAAAATTACTGATAAAAACAGGAGCCACCTGGTGGCCTTATGGTCCTTTAGGGGTTAATCAAATGGCAGATCAGGTACACACCTTTCCAAATACATACGCTGCCGTTGCTTTGCATCAGAATTGGGCTGCAACTCAAAAGTGGCAGCAACAATAACAGCGGAGTCACGCATCTTCTGAAAGGGCGAAGTGCGGTACTCGAACTTCAATTCACCTGCACCTCGACAAAGCGAACGAGAAACGCCACTTGTTGTCACAATCTCCACACTTTCCACAACGTCTCCGGTTTCCTATATTTTGAAAGAGGTCCACCGACACAACGACCGAAAGCAATTAATAGCTTCAGTGAGGAGAGAATCACAACCACCATAACTTTGAATTCTCAAGTTGTTCACCCATACTAATCACTTTGTTGTAAACCCAGATATCAAGTCAAAGCTCGAGAAAAAAGACAAGTGAAGCCTTTGAATATATATTATATTGAATATGATTTGGAGCCAATTCGTAAGAATGATGTGCAACAACATGCTACTTCTGCTTACCCACAATCCAAGAACTACAGACTGCTCACTAGTAGAAAAGGTGGCACTGCCGAGGGAGATGCCCAAGCAAGTAGTGCCCAATTCCACGCATGCATAGTGATTTTGCTTGGGCATCTCCCTGGGGAGCGCCTTTTTTTCCACTAGTGGCTGTCAGGGAGCTACATCTCAAATTTGGAAACATTCCTGAAACAATAGGCTTTGCTATATAACATTGTTTTAACCCCTAAGTGACGGATCAACCATTTTATGGTCTCTGCCCTTTTTTTATGGGCTGCCCGAAATAGAAAAAAACATTTTTATAGAAAATAAAAAATATTTTTAAATAGGTAATCGAGTCTACTTTCCAACCCAATTTGAATCATGTCAATTCGACTTAAACTCCACCCGGGAGAAATTTTTAAAGAAAAACACTTCTACATTGTCTAGTGTTAGAAAACTTACTATTTGGGGAAAGTAATGATGTTCTCTCCGTTGAAAATTTTGCAATTTTTTATTTTAGAATAGAATGTCTAGTTTTAACAAATCATACAAAATTTCAAATTCTAAAAATAGAATATGTGATTCTTATAAATATTTGAAGTTAAATACTTCTAAATTCATTATGAGATGATGAAAAGCTATTTTTTGATATTTGACCGTATGGAAAATTACTAAACATCAAGCTCCTCAATTTCTCTTTTGGACCAAACTTCATCAAAGTTGAAGAAGTAATTTTTTATAACACATTTATGTTTTGCCCTTACCCCCTCCATCATTTAGGGGTTAATGCAAAGAACAGTTTTGAAACTATGATAAAACAAAATATGATGTCAATTTTCCTACACTAGAGAAAATACACAGTGGATAAATAGATCATGACAAGGAGCAGAAAAAAATAAAAAATAAAAAAATTGATGGAATGAGTCACACCTGTCCATCAGCGCCAGCGTTCATGTAAACGGCTCCTCCGACGGTGCCCGGAATGCCACCAGCAAATTCCAGGCCGGAAAAGCCTTCCCGAGAGCATTGAACGCCCAGCATGTTGAATGCGTAGCCGCTTCCCACTCGGTACAACCCGCCTCCTTGCCTTTCCAGAAACTCAATCCGGTTGAGGAGGACACACCCGTCGAATCCCCGGTCATCAAACAAGCAGTTGGAGCCTTTGCCTACCACAAACCACCGCACATTGTGGCTTGTACAATACCTGCAAACAAAGAGCAATTTAACCCCTTAAGGACCAAGAAGGCCAAATTTGGCTTCATGTTTTTTTTAGCAGTTTTGAGTGGGTTCTTTGTGAAATTTCTATTGTTCAAATTTATTTATGTTTTTGATCAACACATCCAATATTCTTTACTGATTCTGGTGATATAAAATTTGGTCCTATCTGAATCATACTTTTCATTATATGAATGATTGAATTTGTCATTTTTAAACCATGAATTCTTGGTCCTTAAAGGGTTAAGCAAATTAATCAATGCAACAATAGGAGCTGTTAACCCTAAAAGACCATGGTTTTCAAATGACCACTCGGATTGCTCATTGATTGTTGATAATGAAAATCAATGTGTTTTGAGCCCTATCGACAGTCCCGGAATTTCTCAGGCTATCTCAAGTTGTCAGATGCGCCAAATTTTACTGATTACCGGAATCACTTAGTAAAGAACAATGAAATCATTCAAATGAAAGAAACGAAATTGGACAAAAGAAAGAGCTACTCAAAACTGCTCAAAAAAAACAGGGAATGTATTGCAAATCAGGGAATGCAACACAAACCCTAAGAGACCAAGGATTCATGGTTTTCTAAATTTTGTTAATCGCCAGAATCCTCTAGCGAAGAAAAAAGACTGCATACAGTGTTGATGCAAATGATAGAAATGAAATCGGACGAAAAAAGTCGATTTATATGGCCACCTACTCAAAACAAATGCGAGCCGAAACCCTAAGAGAAAAAAACCTGAGCACGGACGCCATTTCGGTGGCCGTGGTGACCTCGACGAACATCTTGGCCGGCCCGCCGATGCCCCAGCTACTGACCTCGCTCAGCATCTTGCCATAGCTGAACTCCGGAACAGCAAAATCACCTGCAGAATCCACAACTTTGCAATGTATATTTGCAAAGTTCTGAGCCCTACCCTTGTAGAAATCTACTCCCTCAATAAGTGGCCTCCGTAAATCCAACTCAAATCGCCGTCCCCGTAAATCAGAATGAGTTCTGCAATGGTTGGTGTTCTGCAACAATCCCCTGCCGAAGCTCACCGACGAGACAGCCATCGCCATAGCTAACGCATGATTCAACCCATTGCCATCTCTGTAATAATAACCCTAAAGGACCAAGAAGCCCAAACTGGGCCTTATACTCCCCTCCGTCCCAAAGTTATTGTCCAACTTGTTTGCTTGGTATTTCTTTGAGCCAATTTCATTGATCATATTGTAAGAAACATGATTAAAAAGGTTCCAAATTATGTCACTAGAATGATTGAAGAACATTGCATGTGTTCATTGCAACCTAAATAAAATTAGCCACAAATTAGCCACAAGGATGTATTTTTTTGAACTACTTCAAAAAGCACTTTCAAACATGACAATAACTTTGGGACGGAGGGAGTAGCAGTTTTGAATCGGTCCTATGTAGACTTCCTTTTATTCAAATTTCTTTCTTTTTTGATCAATATTCTTCGCTGATTCAGTGATATAAAATCTGGTCCTATCTGAATCATATTTACACAATACGATCGATTAAATCTGTCGTTTCAAAACTACGAATCCTCTCGTCATCAACTACTCCAAATCCTCGTCTACGCAATCACTCCCCACTCGCTTGATTGCTTCGTTGCAAGTCTAAAACCCTAAACCTCACAGGATCCGAATACCGGTATCTAAAGTTACTGCAAATAGCTTTTACATTTCACGTGATGCAAGAGATCTGGATGTCGAAGATCCTTTGAAGGAACTGAACATTTCATGGTGGTGCTGGTAACCGGGTAATACCCGTGACAAGATACCACGTCGGGTCCTGTAAGTTACGCCTGTGGTGGTAGATTCTTTTGTTTTCACTGGAGTTCGGTTTGGAGCTATGGCGGAGCGCAACGATGCTCAACCTCTTTACAAGCAGGGCGCCGAAGCTGTAAGAGTGTTGTTTTTCTGTAAGTAAGTTAGGGTTTTTGATTCTGTTTGGTTGTGATGATGCAATGGCGGAGTTTGAGTTTTTTTGTTGTGATGGACATGCAGCGCGTGTACGAGAGCACGTTTCTGGGGAAAAAAGCGATTGTGAAGGAGCGATTCTCCAAGAAGTATCGACACCCCGTTCTGGATGTCAAACTCACACAGAAGCGCCTCGCAGGGGTTTGTTTTTCGATGCTCACTTACTTTGCAGGAACTTACATTAGGGTTTGAGTAAAAGTCTCAGTGAACCAGGATTCTTTTTTCTTCATGTTTTTCTTTTTCGATCTCCTTGTGAAACACCCGTATGAGAGAATTTAGTGTCCCGGACGGCTCCAGGGGTTAGGGTTTAGGGTTTACGCACATCCTTGATAAGATGCGAGGTTTGTGCTACTTCCGTTTGTAAATGCCTGCGGTTACCAAAGATTCATGGTTTTAAAATGACAAATTCAATCAATCATATTCTGAAAAATATAATGTAAGATGAGACAAAATTTTATAGCACCCGAATCAGTGAATTAGTCAAAATAAAACCCTAAAATAAAAAACAGAAAGTTTACATAAGGACATACTCGAAACTTCTAAAAATTTATAAGAGCTCCTTGTCTTTTAGGGGTTTCCATAACATTATTGAGTAGTAGTGGCATGGCACCTTTTGAAAACAATCCAACCTAAGAGTTCTTATGAGCAAAGTCATGTCGAAATTCAAGCTCTGAAATGCTCGTACATATGAAGACAATAGAGTTATCCTTCAAACGAGTTTTTTTGCAAAGTCCATCAGCCTGGTTGAAATGGATAGCTTGAATGGCTGGTTGGCTTGAGGAGTTCTCAAAACTTTTGCAAAACTTAAACCCTAAACCCTAAAGTCAGGGATTCGTTTTTTTCATATCAATTTGTGAGTGCAGGAGGCTCGCACTCTAACGAAGGCTCGGAAACTGGGAGTGGTGACCCCGGCTTTGTATGCGGTGGACTTGGTGACCAATTCTCTCACCTTCGAATTTGTAGAAGGGCCTTTGGTGAAAGATGTCTTGCTGCAGTCCGGATCTCTTCCTACTCCTGGTAACCTACTCCTTATTATCACACAGAATATTTGCTATTGTGTACACATGTGATTATCAACTCATGTACCAAAGGTGCATCAGGAATTTAGGACCCCACGGTTTTTAAGCGATTTCCGTGAGACATCTGATATTTCAAGGGTTTGTACATATTTTGCAGAGATTCTGTATGGATTTCCGTGAGATTCCGCATAGATATTGTACTTTGTTAGATAACGAAAAGAGTGAATGTAGAAGCCATGCAAATTCAGCACGAAATCCGTGCGGAATCCTTGCAAAAATGTACGAACCTATGAAGTATTGGATGTCGCACGGAAATCGTTAAAAATCAATGAGGTCCTAAATTCTTGATGGTGTGATATAGAAGAGTTCTGAGTGTAGCAACTTTCAAGTGTGCCTGATGTTTCCTTTCACTAAAGGTGTGATATAAAGGAGTTCTGAGTGTAGTGACTTTTTAAGTGTGCCTGCTGAAGGTTTCCTTTCTTTCTCCAAAGGTGTGATATAAAGGAGTTCTGAGTGTAGTGACTTTTTAAGTGTGCCTGCTGAAGGTTTCCTTTCATTCTGAAGGTTTTCTTAGTGAACTTGTTGAGTTGTGTTTGCAGATGGCAAGCTAGAGGAATTAGCAGGACAGATTGGCAGGGCCATTGCAAAACTGCATGATGGAGGCCTCATACATGGCGACCTGACCACCTCCAATATGATTGTTTGTGCCAAAACTGGCCGACTGGTACTTCCCTTTTCCATATTATTCGAAAATAAGGAGATATCCAAATAAGGCATGCTTAGAACCTCCTTGTAAGTGTAGATTACCATATTCGTTTAATCGGGAATTTCCACCATATTGGGACTCTTTGAAATCTACGATCGGTACAGAAGTTCCTACTGAATCTATGCCAGTTGTAGATTTCAAAGAGTCCCAATATGGCAGAAATTCCCAATTAAAGGAATATGGCAATTTATTTACTTATTTTTAAATTGACCAGCCTAATAATAGGACATTAGATGTGGGTCAAGAAGGTGATCTAGAACCCTTTTCATATTAGTATGCAAATTCTTTAGACATAACGAACTGTGATAGTGAGGTTTGATCTAGGTACGTAGGGTATGGAAACAAAGGATGTGATATTAGAGAAGATGGTATTAAAGAGGTCTGGGTGTACTTGTATTGATTTTGGTTTATATGTTTATATGTTTATTGTGAACTTTTTTTCAGTTTAGTTTAGCAGGAAGTTTGACAAAGCGAAGCAGGTGTTATTTTATTTTATATTTGACAATCTTACTTTGATCATGATGGCAGGTTCTCATAGATTTCGGTTTGGGTTATAATTCAACATTGCCAGAAGATAAAGCTGTGGATCTCTATGTGCTTGAGCGTGCATGCATTGCCATGCACTCATCTGTAGGCGATTTTGTGAGTATTCCATTTCATTGATCTCAATATTTAACATATAAACGTCACACATTTCCAAAATGCACTAATAAGGGTTTAAAAGCTTCTTGAGTTTTAGTAATGGTACTTGCATGTTTTTTTCCATTCACAAAACGTGCATACTCTTTTTGGGAGGATGCAAGCTTTGAAGTGCCATTCCAAGTTTCTAGCATATTGCGACAATTTCATATTTATGATTCACACAATCCAAACATTTTATGAACCCATGCAGTTGAATGTCTTTGCTCAATTGTAGCTGAGTAATGTGTAGCTTAATGTAGATCAGAGTAGAACGTTCTAAGTTTTGATGCTTCTGTGAGATTCTGCAGAACGGACTGATATTAGCAGCCTACAATAAAGCTTCAAAGTACTGGAGTTCTACTTACAACAAACTTGCTGCTGGTAATGTGCTCCCCTCCTGCTTAACCCCTAAATGCCTGACCTTGTCACCTTGGTGAAAAACTTTAGATTAGAGTTATCCTCAAACAAAAGTTGTGTTTGAATAAGATACCATGTGTTTTGCTTTAATATACTCTTATTTCTTCACTCGGTATTTAAGGGCCACTTCACACTATGGCCGTCCAAGTCGAGAGGCCGTGGGATTGAGAGTCCAAACTTTGTTGAGAGTCCAAAGAAATCTACTGAAAATAGCAATAAAATATAGTTTTCATTTTTTATGAAAACGAATCGACGGCCTCTCGACCATAGTGACGGGTCTTGCAAAATGTAGGACCCAAACTTCCTCTCGAGAGGCCGTCACCTTGGTCAAAAAGTGTTGCCATGTAAGCATTTTGAAGGTCCACGGCCTTTGGACTTTGTCCTCTAGTGTGAAGAATAGATAGGTTTTGCAGGTCTACTCTATAATACAGTAATCAACACTATTGGGTGACACATTCTTAACAACACCGTCTATGTAGTAATTTTGAGCTTGACAAAACTTCAGTTCAGCAAAGTAACGATGAAGCTGTTGTGTTTGGTATTGCAGTGCGTTTACGAGGGAGGAAGAGAGTCATGGTTGGCTAGGCCATAATTCAGAATGGTGCACAATCAACTTATTTTGTTAGTTCTTTGTTATTCTCAACCCTGGGTGGGGCTGTACATTCAATATATATTTATATCAAATGGGACTATGAGGCACCACTTGCAAGACCATTTTCTTTGGCGTACTTTTTCTAACTCACACAAAACAATGTAAAAAAAAAACTGCACATTGTTCAAATTTGTATGGGTGGCTTACCTCCTGCAGGAATCCACCACGGTTCACATGCTTCTGGCCTTCATTCAAAATGGCCCAAGTTTGTTCAAGCTTTATGCACAAGTCAGATTTCTAATCTCTAGCCTCTGGATCTCTAGTCTCTAATAAAGGATGTGTGAGTCGCCATCGTGGGCATGACTGTTGTCGAACATTTTGATAGAGCACCTGCATTATTACGAAGGGACACAATTTAGTGAAGTATATAATCGGATTCAGTGATATTGGATACTGCGAAATGTGATGATAGCTGCAAAAGAATAAACACCATTTCAATCAAGTCATTAATTCAATAAACGTTTGAATCTGTGTGATAGTGTTTTTTGTTAGTCGACAGAGTATCGGAGCTTACTACTTTCTGATCATCGCCTCCTGTGCATATGAATTGGTCTTTCGGTGAGATGGCCACCTGAAGTCAACCAAGCGGTTCAAATAAGAGTTGCTTACTAGTGACGTCTCTCTCTTTACTTTTGATCAACGGGATTAACTACTCAATTCTTCACCAAATGTAGCTGCTTCAATATCTCTAGTGCTGTCTCTATGTACTTTTAATCTACAAGATTCATTACCAATATTTAGTTCTATAACAAAATTTATTCAAAGCACCTTCACTATTTGAACAGCATCATATGACCAAATCAAAGATCTATACCGTATTTATACAACGAGAATGACTCGAAATCTGTCGTACACATGGCTGTCCTAATGATGGATCCCAGATCGCAACACTGCACACATGGAATAAGCTAATCCAGTTAGAATAAGCAAAACTGGGACAAAATTGATCGACAACTGCAATTCACATTTTATTATAAATTTAGTGACTTTTATAAACAATAGTGGATGTCACGAGTTTATGGAACAAAAGTTAAAGATTCCAGTTTTTGGATATTGCTTAAAATTTGAAAATTCCTAGTTTGTAAGCTAAGTTTGTGGCAATTGTGTAGGCAAGACTAGCAATCTCCAAACTTTTGTGAGCCCTCCAGACTCCTGAGACCAATTGATGAGACTGCCTACACAATTGCCACAAACTTAGCCTAAAAACTAGGAATTTTTTAAAAGCAATATCCAAGAACTCGAATCTTGAATCTCTGCTTGACACCCACTAATATATGTAACGTGACAACGTATTTTGATAAAAGCTTGAGGTTAGATCCAAATTAATTGTCCACCTGCCATTGCCACTTGCAGTCACAAGAACGGCTTCATTCTGAAACCATCGTGCATCATTCACCCTGATCTCCAACATCGACATACCTGCACATTCAAGATGTTTTCGTGAAAACTCACTCCAATTGAAAGGTTGAAATCAATACACGAATATATGCCTGAGGTATAGAAACTGCATGTATGTATGTACCCAGGCACTTGGAATGCATTTTCTGCCGTGGGCATGGGGTCGCCGTGACTTAAATGGTGCAGAGCTCGAAATGACTTTTCCGTCGCTAGCAGTGGGGGCTGCGTGACGTTGCTCCTGGGACTAATAGTCTTCAAGGGCATCATACGTGTATCCCATACGAAGGTGCAATTTCCGGTGCATGAAGCTTGGAAAAAGGTTTCACATGAACTGAATGAGACGGATGTAACCTCCCAAGTTGAACTTAGTGGCAATCTGACAATATTCCCACCAGACCTCACATCAAAGAGGTTGATACTTCCATCTCCAGAACCTACTCCACAACCCATCAACAGTGACGTCTCTCCCCATATCAGTACCACCTTTTACGATCAAAGACTACCAATATGCACAAGTAAGAAAAACGACATCACTAAAACTATTCGACAACCAATGTGAACCAGGCTCCAAGAGCTCGCTACTTTCTGATCGTCATTATGAATCTGAGATGACGAGTTACGAATTAACAACGAATTGACGTGTTGATGATATTACTGACCTGAAGCTGATGCAGAACTAAGTTACGTGATCTTACACATGAAATTTACTACAGTAGTTAACCATGCACTCTTGAGCGGCTAGCAAGTGCACATCACCAAAATTATAACCTCCAACCGCTGAACTTACACCTCAAACTACTCATCAGAACTTGGCATTAAAAGACGGCGGTCAAATAAGAGATACCTGTAATGACACTGGATCCAGCGGCATTGGTATCCAGACATGTTATGAACTGCAACCACATGCTTTGAATCAGGGTATATATAAGAGATGATTTTGACCTATCTCGGTATCAGGATGAACATTTAAAATGACACGTGTAAGCTATCATTAAACCAATCGACTCGTGAGGATCCAATAATTAACCCCAGCCTGTGATATACTTCGTTCACACAGTAAGTACACCCAAAACAGCTGCAACTTAAAGAGGATCATTGACGTACGGAATCATGTGCAGGGAACGTAGCAAGATTGGCCAGGGCCTCAATGTCCCAAATCTGCACAATTGCTGGCTTGCCACCTGGTGAGTCGCTTCCACAAACGAGATACTTCTCATTGCAGAACTTCAAGGCGTCCATGGATAAAAGATCTGCCTGTTCCTGCCTGTCACCTCATGACAATCATATATACAATTTAGCATCATCTGGATATTGCAGCCTGAACTAAAATTCAAGCTTCCATTTGAATGCAGTAAGTTTTACTGATCAGGCAGTTCTTAAACCAAGATTAGTCAATAGAGACAGCACTGATTACACACAAGAACCTGCCCAAGGATAATATTTTCCACAACAATGAACATTCAAGCAGCGAATATGGAAGGTATGGCCGGCCAATATTTTAAATTCTGACCAGGTCACCAACCTGTAAATGGCGCTTAGATCAGAAGCCAGTTCTCCCGACGATACATTCCAAAGCAATAGCTGATTGTCTCCTTCACCCCCACTTGTTGCCGCAAGACCTAAAATTAATTATAAAAATAATTCTTATGAGACGAAAATTAAAACGAGCACACTACTTTACTATTGGCACACGACCTGGAGAGCTAATTCTGAATATAAACCACAGTAAAGAAAAATAAAATCCTAACCACATTAGATTGCAATAAAATAACAAGTGATATGCTTACAAGGCTGGAGTTCATTGACGGTCATTGCACTGATTTTCTTCGTATGCCCTGGTGCACCATCTTCTGATCCAGGCCCTAAAGTGTGTAGACAATTCCCTGATCTCGATTCCCACACCTGCCACACAAAGGAAAACGAATGTCGTATGACTGTTACATATATTCATAAAATAATGTTGCTGAATGTAGAAGCAATGTGTTAATGTAGAATTATTAATCCCTGGACAATCGCTGAATAGGCATAGCTCCATCTAATAACACCTAAGAATTGATGGCATAAGGAATGTAACAAACCTTAACAATATTGCTTGCACAAGAGATAACTCTCTCTCCTCCAAGTGCAAATTCAACTGCCTGAATCTGGGGAAAGGTAGATCACAATAGTTGCCACATGTTACTTCCTTGTGATGATTTCATCACAAAATTTGAAACAGCATTCAGTTCACCAGAGCAAAGAAAACTCAGGGCATCAGAAAGATACCTGAGTATTGTGCCCAATCAACTCTTTTCCCCGGCCATTTTCAAGATTATACAGCAATAACTCATGTGGGGGCTGCGATCATAAACAGACAGATGTGTTACTGTTTCAAAACTGGCCAAAAATAAACTGGCAAGACATGGGAGCAGACTCCGGTTAGTATCAGGACCTTCATATATAACTTCTTCTAGGCGCTAAACGTTTTATTTTATTTTTTGTCTATGATTTTTGTTGAGTGTCATGTTTTTATTTTTATTTTTTTGGAAAGATCTACAAATGCAATTCCAGCCATATCTGCAAGACACTTATTGCGCACCTCATTGCAGCTCACAGCCAACAGTGGTTCTCCACCTGGATGGAACCTCACATCTAGTACTTTCTGGATACCTTGCTGAAAACAACATCCAGGTCCATATTGTTAAAATTATTGGATGTAATACAAACTTTGAGCAAGCATTTTTTGCTTGAAACCCTACTATGATTCACAAACATACACAAAAGCGTCAACAACAGGAATGAGAACTGTCTACAATGTATTAAAAGAGCAGTGACGCCAAGACAGATTGCGTTTGTCCAAAGAGTAGTGTAGGCTGTAACTATAATACACAAAAGAAACCGAATTAATTGTAAAAGAGTTGACTGTGGTAATAAAAAAACAGAAAAACTAAAAAAGAAAAACTGCATCGGAACTAGGCAAAATCACACCAGTCCTCATGGGAGTGCATGTACGGCACCACTTCAACAAAATTGCAGAAATATTATCAAGAGCGCACATCTCATTTCACAGGAGATTGTGGAAAAGATCTAAATGTTACTTACATCCATTCGTGCGCTACCTAATGGTTGAGCTATAGCTCTGCTAGAAGTGTAGGCACACCAACTTGGCATCCAAGAGGAATATTCTCGCATGTGCAACCAATTTGAGGGTCCCAGTCGTTGCTTGTCAAGTGAGTCCCAGCCTGCAGAAGAACGCTTCCACGGTTAAACTTAAGAAAACAAACTTGATGCGTAGTTTTTGTCCTAAGTACCGGTAGATGTTGTGACAAACAAATGATGACAATAGAATAAGTTGATGAAAAGGCATCAAGGCAACGTCTTTGTTGTACTATATGGGACAGAAAGGACAGACGCATTCTGAGAAAAATGTTTGCTATTTGCTTCAAGTCAAAATACGCTTCTAAATGCCAAGACCATATGGCCGAAAATAGTGAAGGCTATGAGTTCAAAATTCTAATTTAATAAAACCCACATACCGTTTAAGACATTGGTCCAAATTTTGCCACGAGTACCAACTTCTTTGGGTCGATATGCAACTGTCCCTGAATTTGCACCCTGCTCACGTTCTTTCAAAGAGTCAACAATGTTTGGTACTCCATTTTTAGTGTCGGCAGTCGCACCTGTAATTGTAGAATATCAGATAGGGGGCACACTAAGCTGAAACGAATTAGACAACACTGTCGAAATGCTGAAATACTAAAATTTATAGATGAAGGTAGTTTGTCCAACACCCAGGGCTTGCCAGGCCACCAAATTCTCAGAAAAAGACATTGTATCACCTCATACTGAAGATCGTCTGAAAATTGCAATTATTGTAAGCTCTGACAACCATCGCGTCAAACTAACTCGACATTGACAAGTTACCCCAACTTTCCAACAGATTCCAACCTTGAGGGCAGACATAATTCAGGAAAGGAGACATAAAATATTAATTTCGGTGTATTTTTTACCTAAAGATGTGTCAGAGAAAGCCCAAGCATGTATATGTTTGTCTGAACCTCCTCGACTCTTTGCACCACCAACTTGCTTGAGCTTTTCTCCTATACTTGTTTCATGGACATCATAATTTGATCCTTTGCATCTTGATAATGTCTCTCTCAACCGCATCTCTAGTTTTAAGATCCTGCTCTACGTCATCATACACGTTGCTTGTCAAAATCATTTCTTCTTCTCTCAAATCTAACTCCTTCCAAAATCTCACATGACCATTGCTAACAAAGACGAATATATTTAAATACAAATATATTGATAGGATATAAATTTCAGAACACCTTAAATCAGGACTTTGAACAAACATGAGGGTCATCTAGAACGTGCTAGAAGCACATGATTATTGAACAAGCAATGAGAGAACTTACAACTCAAATTTAGTTAATGCATCCATTTTATCCAGCGTCACCGGTCTTGCCGTTTTCTCCTTACTTGGGGGCATTGGCCTATCAATACGCTCTGAGAATTCACACTTCTACCACCAATCATTTAAATATCTAATTTCAATATTTAATATGCAGATAATATCGTCATTCAAAAAGTCTACAAGGCTACAAATCATTTCTGGCCAACTTCATCCAGATTCTGGATGTGTCAGATTCCTTTAATTATGTACTCAATCTGAGAATACAATCTTCACAATCATGATCAAAGGACAGATCTGATCGATAGTAACTTCCTCAAATGTCTATCAAATGTCTACTCTAGGTTGACAAAGACTAAAGTATAAAGAAGGTTCTTGCCTGGGCTGTAGACAGACCTTGGCCGTTTAATCCTCTTCGAATATGGACTGGTTCCATTGGGCTTCTCAACTTTCAACTCTGCACTTGAATCTACCTGAGAGGCAGCCATGTATCCACAACGCAATTTTCAAATCAACCATTGTGGTCTGTTCTGATCAAACAAATGCGAGTCTATTGTTACGCAGAACATTCTTGGAGAAAGGCAATTCGATGAGAGAGCCCCGACTAATCTCAGTGCTTGTATACTTAATTACGCAACTGTAAAGGAATTCCTCATTCCACATCTTGAACGGAATTCACAGCACCTCGGCATTGCTTTTCTCGCTGTCCAGAAGCAGTCGCCACTGTTCTCTCCATGTTTCTGCATCAAGAATACTAGCTTCTTCTGTCTTATCTGTATCAAGGAAAGCAGATAGAGTTGACAACTCTTAAAAAGTGGAGGAACAGGAAAAGAGGGTGACACCAAAGTTAGAAGGCGGTTATGGCAAGCATCATCAGTGAAATCATCATCACCTAAATCATACTTGGCCGCCTTTGCCGGTGGTAACAGATTCTGTACCAATTGCGGACTCCACTGAAGCTGGTAAGCATCTTCTTGTTTTTCTTCTGAACTTTCTCTATTCACTTTAGAGCCAAATCGTCCATTTGGAAGCCGAATCTCGTTGGTTAAACGCCGCTCAGGGGGTTTCTTGATAGCAGGTGGCTAAGGACCAAAGACACGCACCATAAGCACCAAGAAAAAAAAATCCAATAGAGGTATAATAGCAACGCTTTCCACGAAGACGGACCATGATGATCAGAAAATACAATAAAACTAAAATTAAAGACAGTGCATGTTTGAGGATTCGAACCTTCTTGCCCTCCCCTTTGTAATTCCGACCATGAACCAATCTTTGATGACACTTCTGAACATAGTGAACCAAAACTCCGTGACTATGGTACTGCTTCATCTCTGTGGCGTAAGCAGGGTTGCTCTCTAGCCAAGCAGAAACCTCTGCCGAGTCAACAATTTTTGTCCGGCCCAAAGACTGCAACCAAATCCATACTGGTTTCCATTTCTCAGAAACTGGTTTCCCACGATTGACAAGTAAGTCACCATTGTTGCTTAAGTCTCTGAGACGCTTCTTTTTCTCAGAGCCAGGAGACTGCGCACCAGATGGTTCCCCTTCCATTACTGCATTATCATAAAAGAGGCAAACCAAGTTAAAAGAGCCATTCTCATGACAAGAATTAAAATTACAATGTTATCGGACTAAACATCTGCTGACTACCAGTGAGAATCACATAATACCTGAAAAGGTCTGCACTACACTACCTTTCCAAACCTGCTTGAATCATCTCAAATTGTAATAAGAGTCAACGCACGATTGCATGTGCGTACGAAATACATTGGATGTTACAAAAAGGTGCCAGTACTTATTTCACTTATTCTGCGTAATATGTATGACAGCTTCCATTTCTATAGGGTTTTCGGATATTCTTTATGCGAAAACCTCAACAAAGACAAGAAATAATATCTAGCCAGAATTGATAGACTAAGGTCCACTTCTATACTATCACCAAAGACATCATCCTCATCCACCTTAACCATTAACATGGAGCTACACATAAAGCTATAAGAAAATTAAATTCCACTTATGAAATAAATATCCTTGACATGACAAGAACGCACTAAACCTCAAGAACAGCGATAAAAGATCGAAGAAACCCTACATTGACCTTTTCCTACGAGCAACAAACGCTGCCAGCTAGTTCTTGAAAGTGAGGTTCTACAAGATTTCGAACTTCATACAATAATTTCCAATATCAAAAAAAATTAATTTTAAATCACCTTCTTCTTTCTCCGTCGTGTCCTTCTAAAGCGCTCCTGTAATGCACATTATAAATCCGCGATTGCCAACGCCTCATTCATCGCCTCTGATCAGAAACATAAAATGACACCGCAAATAAATAATAAAATTTCAATGTCCTCGCAGTGGATACAATTCTCCAACAACGCACCGAAAAGAAAATCACACGAAAATGCGGAACAGCGATCGAGAAAAGCAGCAAGCGAACTGTTAAGGGGAAACCCTGATCCTTGCTCAGACCTCTTTAATATCACCTTCTCTAATAACACATCCCTGGCACCAAACCCTACAGTGCGTACTCGAAGTGTGAAAAGGGTTCTAGACCAACTTCCTGCTTCCCACCACGTCAACCAGTTTGACTTATTTCTTAACCTTTTACCGTTCCATTTGTTTCAAAAATAATAATAGAGTTATTTGTAAAGTCCCTCAAAACCTGAGTTTTTTACCTATAATTTGGAAAGGAGAGGATCGGCATGATCTCACTGTAGACCCAGAATAGAGCACTAAATAGATTGAAATTTTTATTCCTAAAAATTTGGAGGAAGGGAGAAGAATTGGGTAGTGGGGTGGGACCGTGAGGAGGAGTGGTGTCACATTGATGATGACCAGCTCTCGTACCAGCTCTAGTCCATGAAAAAAGGAGGACAAAAGACCGGATGCCTTTACAAATAACTCTAATAACAATTATTATTATTATTAATAATAACCTTTTACCGACCAGTTCTGTTATGGAGAAACCACATATTTTCGGTGATTTTTTAAAAACTTTTTGTTGAAAGTATTCAACTATATAAATATGAGGATACTTAATCAAACAAGTGTCGGTTAAATCTTGGGAAGAGCAGGGCTTCTTTACACTAGAGACAAGAAGTCGGGACGAGAGAAATTTCAGCCTATAAGAGGCCGAAAAACCAAGAAGATCAAAAAATGTAACTTTACACCAGAAATTATCAATTCAAGGGACGGAAGGAGGAGAAAATAACATGAACAACACTTTTGCCCTTTGTGGCAATAAAAGTGCGCATTTTCTAAGCCCTTGAGATTTTGCGTCAAGCCCACTCCAAGAGGTGGGTCTAACGCCAAATCCGGGGGGCCGTTTGGCCAAAACTCTTACAACCAATCACTTTTTATTTTTTAAGAAATGTGTAAGAACTTTATTTTTTTAAATCACCACTTTATTTTGTGGCCCCTTTTCACTTTACACTATATCCAAAGGCCGTCAAGTTCAAAGGTTCGCTTTTCAAGTATGAGTCATGGCCCTTGTGAGGTTTTCTCCATAGCTTCTTGCCTCTGGTGTGAAGAGGGCCTTAGATCGTCGGATAGGGAGATCATAGTGTGTCTTTGACTCGTATAATCCACACTTCAAATTGATATTTTGAAAGATGTGTGACTTCAAAGTTAGAAAAAATCTGGGATAAATTGTCAAAAACGAAAGTGAAGAGGTTCAACAATGGCCTATGTCAACACCTCTTTATTGCAATCTTTCATGTCAAGAACGAACTCACACATAATTATTGTGAATTTTATAAGTGAAAGTGACTTATCCAAATATAGTTTAGGACAAAATTTATACTTATAAATATGAAAGGAGTTGGTACATTGATCAAGCTAGATCGGAATACATACACTAATCGAACATGAACAAGAGAACACAATTCAAAGAATAAAAGAAGATAACAAACTTTCAAACATAATAAATAACGCATAGTACAAATGTTGTAATTGTAAGTACTTCC
Source organism: Pohlia nutans (assembly GCA_022496805.1). Lineage (NCBI taxonomy): Eukaryota > Viridiplantae > Streptophyta > Bryopsida > Bryales > Mniaceae > Pohlia > Pohlia nutans. Next base: position 10,473,464 of record CM040091.1, on the reverse strand, counting down.
TATATTTTGTAGTATTTTGGTGTCTTGTAGATAGGGGTGTTTTCATGGTAGGGCGTTCAAAATGTGAAATGCCATGGCATAACAGGTGAAATGTGGCGGTAAATTTTTTTTCATTGGTCATTGAAATTAGTTTTTTGGCAAAAGGTTAACCACAATGAAAACGTATTCTAAAATTGTATGTATATGATTAATTTTAAAAATAATAAAAAATAGTATTTGGACCAAAATGTAATTTGTTGCATTTGGTGACCTTGTAGAATAAATACATTATTGCCTTAATTGATATGTTTCATTGAAGATATAGTGGTGGCAATATTTTTTCTCAATTCCTTCAACGTAAAGATATCAAATTCAAAAAAGATTCCAAAATCAAATTGTGAGCAAGGTGGAAGTTAGAGGTTTATGGCAGTAATTTTTGTTTCTTTACATTAAATGCCCCTTAAAATTACGAGTTTTCAACAAAAAAATTGCGAGCTTGGTTGGCTAATTAAAACAGAGCTTGTGGTGTGACTAGAATATGCATTCAATGTGGTGTACAAGCAGATTAAATGACATTAATTAGCAAGAATGTTCCAAAAAAATTCGTGAATATTCTAAAGTAATATAAATAGTTTGAAAATATTCCCAAATTTTCTCTTTTATATTAAAATGTTTATGTTATTTTACCTATTTATTATATTATGTCATTAATGCAACTGCTGTACAACATTGAAATTTATTTTTTTGAGAAGTATGATACCTTAGTGCAAAAACACCCATAGGTGTATTGATAGTTTTACAACTCCAAATCAAAGTTTTATATTTGAAGTGTGTGTGTGAGATGAATCTTCATATTGAGCCTCAAACGTTGATGGTTGGTTTGAAATATATCTTACCATAGGTTGTAAAAACATGCCTCATTGACCACACCCGGGGAGTGCACTCTTTAAGTACTGTAAATATACACGTGCGTGCACAACAAGGGTATTATTTAGAACAAGCATGTACAAAATGTATATATCAAAGACATATTTCAATCAAGCGGAAAATAGATATACATGGGGCTTGGAGTTTAATTCCTCATTTTTAACCCATGTGTACATAAGGAAATGTATTTTGAGGCTATGAGATCTGTACATGTATTGCTTAATTTTAGCCAAAAGAAAAATGTATACAGGGGGTTTTTAATTAGGGAGATGCACGCACGTGATTCTTGGCTTTGTTGAATAGTGCACTCCCTGAGTGATTTTAATGTGGTTGCGTGGGCTCTAAAGGGATAAATCAATGTCAATATGACCAAACCTCTTTTTCACGTGTGAAGATGGTTAAACATAAATAAATAAAGAAACACTTGAAAATAGAAATGCAATTGATAATTGCAAATAAAAAGAAACATTCTTTGTCATTTAAAACTTTAACCCCTAAACGTCACGGCTCTCAAAAAACTAACACATTCAAACCCATTCTATGTACTCACCAATGCTTGAATGAAAGTCATCCAATTTTTTGGAGATACTTCACCAAGTTGTTGTCCTATCTAATGGTTGGATTTAGTGATATTTGAGTACATATTTTTTCTAAAATTACAAATGTAGAAGTTTGTCAAGTTGTTGACTACTTGGCCAAAATTGCATTGATTGTAGTTCAAAAGTGACTTTGCAAAAATTGGGTCACAGACTTAAGAAATACAAAAATTTCTAAAGAATCATCACACTTTCAATTTTAATCATCAATGAAATTTCAAGTTCATTCCAACAAATTTTACTCAAAAATTATTAATTTTTGTTTGTAATCAAATTTAGAAGGAATTTTAATTTTAATTTTCAAATTTTATGATTGAATAGTGATGATTGTATTGGTGAATTGAACCGTACGGATGGAATTTAAAATTCAAAATGTAGAACTTTCATTTGTAATTTTTGGAATTCAATTGTAATTTGGAATTTCCAAAATATTCTTTTAAATAGTAATTTTAATTTTAACTTATAGATTATTTATAATCGTTGATGTTGTCTTGAGGATCATAGTTTGAAGGTTGCTTCACACTATGGCCGAAGGTCAAGAAATGAAGAATTCGGCCTCTTGACCCTTCACACTAGAGGCCATAGTTCAAAGGGCGTTGTCCTTCAAAATGCGTACATGGCAATACTTTTTGAATAAGGTTAGCGGACTTTCAAAGGAAGTTTGGGTCGAACGGGAATAGAAACCCAAACTATGGTCAAGAGGTTGTTGATTTTTTTTCATAGAAACCAAAACTATATTTATTGCCTATTTTTTAGCCTATTTAAACTCTCAACAAAGTTTGGCCACTCAATTCTATGGCCTCTCGGCTTAAACGGTCATTATCAAAAGCAACCCTTAGTTCCATAAAAAATAAGTTCAAATGTAATTTAAAAAAAAATAAAAAATCACAAATTGTTCTATTTGATTTACTTTTTATCATATATTCATTCCTATTTCTAACTTTCAATCAACCATGTTTATAATTTCTTAAAACATTCAACATCCTCAGAATCAATCAAATTACTCAAATTAATTAGTTCTTGTCCCAAAATTTCCACGTGTCGTTTTGTGATTGGTTTAGGGTGACGTTTGCCTCTCAAGTTCTCACGTGGAAATCCAATTTCTGTCTGAATCCGTAGAGTAGCTGAAGAGGGACCACCGGCAATTCAAATTTTACCGCCGAATAGACCAGCCCGCCCATTCCGTCTCCGGCCTGCCATTGCTCTGCGACTGACTTACCTCATTCATTTCGGCCTTTACTTCCAGCGCTCTAATTAGCTTACACCATGATGGAATTGCTGCATCAAGTCATGAAAGGCAATTTAATCAAACCAGACACACTCGCCGGAGGGAGCAGGAGAGCTTTGAAGCGCCCTCCAAGTCTATCAAGTAAGTCTTAGCTGAATCTTGCATTTCCCTTATTAATATATTGTTATTCTTTTTCCTATTGTTTGATATCTTTTATTCTCTGAATCGAGCATTCTCGATAATTCTGCGGCTTAGATTCTTGAAAACAGCATTTTCGCTTTCGTGATTGTCTCACAATTATGTTTCTAAATACTCTGTTTTTAATTGTAAATATTCGTACAGGGATTGAACAACTTACGTTAAAAAAACTGTTCAAATTGATTAATAGCGGAGCATATTTTTAGTTTTCTGATTTCTTTGAATTTAACATTCTCGCTTATGCTTCGGGTTAAGGAATTTTTATTTTTTCTCCAGACTCTAATTCAGCAACAATTTGAACGTTTTTATAAGTTTTTAAGTCTGTATGTTTGATAAACAGTGTTTGATAGTGATGCACGTAACTTAGTGCTGCTGGAATCTCCTTCACAGATTCTGCGGGCGGCCGAAATGTGCAATCGATCGTTCAGTTATACGAGCGCTGTTCCTCGGTACAGGGAGATGGCAAGCACGATACTGAATCAGCATTGGAGGTGAGGCGGTCTCCATCCCCGGCTAAAAATCAGAAGGCTGTGGAGGCATCGCCGAAGCGGGTTGTTCCTTTGGTGGAACCTCCGGCGGAATCTCCTGTGGACGGTGTTCTTGATGATGCGGTTGTGAAGAGTCCTGCTCATCCACCAGAATCTAAGACTGACTCGTCAACCGAAGACGTGCGGAGAGTGAAGAGAAAATCGTTGAGTGTTCACACGGAGATTGTGCAGGCAATTGATGCCGCGAGCCATACAATTGCTGATGCTGTAGATCGCATCCACTCTGCGAACCAACTGAGTGCAGATGACATAAAAAAGGCGCAAGAAGAATTGTTTTACGCAGAATTCAACTACCTAAAGAAGCGTGATCGGCGTGTATTCCTCAGTCAAAAGAACCTGATAAATTCAATAAATGCTTTGACCGAAATCATCACGACGGGGCTCAAGAAGAGCGCAAGTGCAGCTGATGCGAGCAAGGAGATTGTTGGCGAAGGAGTCGAGGACTAAGAAGATAGCGTGAGGCAACCGACCATCCGGTCTGCTGTTCATGAATTCTACTTTCGATTACCGCCGATTGTATGCTGCAATTGTTTGACTAGATATCGCGTAATCGAGAGTAAAATTCACGAAAACGAGGAGCGCGACTGGATATCATTGATTTCTGCTCAGACAATCGTTAGAATAAATTGGAAGGCTAAGTTTCAATCTGAAATTTCTTTCGGACTCTGTACATCGCTAGGGATAGTTCTAGGTGGTCCAAAGATCGTTGGTGATGGCTGGAAGCGCGCGCATTTCCTTGACCGAACTCTCAGTTTTGTAATGCAGGAAGTGCCGTGCATGAACGATGTGTTTGCCATGGACTTCTGGAATCGGTAAACATGATATTCCAAACGTATATATGGAGAAGCTTTCAGTCTTCGCTACAGATGCATCATTCATTCACGCCTTGATAAGCATGCCAAATTTCATATACTATCAATCTGCATTACGATGGTCTAAGTATATTTCGGTTGAAATTCATCACAATCGTGCCAACAATCAATTTTTCTAACTCTGTACGAAGAATGTCATGTAGTTCATTCAGACATGTACATCTTTTTTTTGGCAGGTCTTTTCTTTGTCCTAATCGATTAGCACAACGGTTAGACTGAAGCTTCCCAGATTGCTAATAGTTAGTCTTGAAGGAGTTGAAGACTTGAAGAATAGAATTCTTGAACTAGCGTGCATGATTTCAATGTTATGAATCATTCAAATTTTACAGAAAACCGCATTATTCATTTATAATGATTTAGTAGAGTTCTGAAAAATTTAATACGTAAGCTGAGAAGAAGTAGGTCGGATGTGACAAAACTAAGGCCCTCTTTACACTACATGCGAGAAGTCGTGGAGAAAACCTCACAAGGGCCATGGTTTGTTCTTGAGAGGCCAACCTTTGAACTTGACGGCCTTTGTATATAGTGTAAAGTGAGAAGGGGCTACAAAATAAAGTGTTAATTTTTTTTAAAGTAAAGTTCTTACATATTTCTTAAAAAACAAAAAATAATTGGTCGTGAGAATTTTGGCCAAACGGCCCTCGGATTTTTGCGTTAGACCCTCCTCTTGAGGTGTGCTTGATGCAAAATCCGGGGGTCTTGAAAAATGTTAACTTTTATCGCCACAAAAGACAAAGGTGTTGTCCATGTCATTTTCTCCTCCTTCCGTCCCTTGGACTAAAAATTTCCGGTGTAAGTGACATTCTTTGGTCTTCTCGATTTTTAGGCCTCCCATTGGTTGAAATTTCTCTCTTCACAGCTTCTCACCTCTAGTGCTAAGAGGCCCTAAGATTGTTAAAGGACCTTGATTTTCTTTTGCATAATTAGGAAATAGGATTTAGAGTTTTTATTGTTTTAAGAAGGTTTTGACACAAATTTAGTGTTTGTTCCAATGCAATGATACAAAACTATGTTTAAGAGCTACAAGGCTAGAGACTTCACAATATGCACAATTGCCAAAAAGACAAAGAATTTAGACAACTATTTAGCAAGTGAAGATGAATCTTGGTATTAGACTAGAAGCCAAGTGACAAAAGTCATTTCGCTCAAAAGCACCTCTATGGCAGTGTTTTTGGCACTTTTGGTGCCAAGGAGTTGTTTGAATGACAAAAAAATGGGCAAGACAAAATAGAAGTTCAATTCTTGGTCAAGATGACATTTATATTTTTCACAATATTAATATTTAAAAATTACAATCCAATGTTTGAAGAGGTGTGAAATGGGGTGGACCCTTGCATAATTATAATATGGGTCACAAACAAGTAATTTGCTAGTTATGCATTTGGCAAGGTGTGCTCATTTCATGAGCTAATTTAGCTTCAAAATTCTTAAATGTTCTCTAAAAAGTGACTTTTGTCTTTTTATAATCACTTACATTGTAAACAAAAATAAAAATAAAAATTAGTTTTATCATTTATTTACCTTTATCCTTTCTTTTATCTTGTTTTCTTTCTTCTCATCTTTCTTGTCTTCCACTTGTCTTTCTTCTCGTCTTTTTTTTCTTCATTCATTTTTTCTTCATCCTTTTCTTTTCATTTTTGGCTCTTCTTTTGGAGCAATGGATTCCACACTCGCACTAAAGTTTATGGTTCTTTTTAATTCTTTTTCCCTTCTTCTTCTTCTTCTTCTTCTTTGTTAGGATTCAGCTTACCATTTGTGATGTTGAACCTTACAAATAATAATAATAATAGTAATAATAATAATAAATTCAATTCAATTCAAGGTGGGTACAGCCGTAAATTGAACCCTAAACAACAGCGCAAATGAAATTAAATAAATAAACAAAAACAAATATTTTTTTTCTCGTCCATAGGATACACGGCTATGCATCCTATATCACTCTTCCTCTTTTTCCCCTTCATATATAAAGGAGAGAGGGGAGGGAGAATCTCTTTATATGTTGGAGACAATGGCGGGAGAGTTTCCTCATAAATAGGGGAGAGGGAGAGGGACAATGACATAGGGCAGAAACAACAATTTTTCCATATGCACCATTGTTTAGGGTTTTGTCGGCAGTTGTACCACCTTGAATTATTGATGATAATGATAATGATGATAATAATAATAATAACAATAATAATGATGAATTAACTTTGATGCGAGTGTCGGAACCGCGGCTGCACGAAAAGCGTCAAAAATGGAAAGAAAGGAATGAAGAAAGACGAAAAAAAGTAGAAGACAAGAAGAAGGCAAGAAAAAAGACAAGACAAAGACAAGGAAGAAATCAAGATAAGAGAAAAAATAAAGATAAGGACAAAAATTAAATAAAGAACTATTTGTTAACATTTTAAGGGTTTGTGGAAAGACAAAATTGTTGTTTTTTATATAATATTTTTAACAGATTCTTTTTAATGCGCCCAAGTCCCAAGTGCATGATTATATGGCCAAATACGTAAATAGCAAGTTGCGTGTTCACATCCGCTAGACTTGTCCTTTGGGCCTTTACACTAGGACTATCAAAATGCCATATAATTTTTAATATTTTTATGTATAGTCAGGTCTAATATGCTTACGAATTCCCCTCTATAGGAAAAAGATTCAGAAACTTTGAACAATGTGTGTGTACTCAAAAATGATCCGATTTGGAAACCGTAATGTGCGTTGCAATCACATTGGAGTGCACTACTATATCAATACAAATTTACGCATGTATTAGTGAAAATCATACAACAATTTAAAAATATTATATACCTATCTAGAAAGATATAGACTCCGGTCCTCGTTCGAGGCCGGCGTGAATAAAGTGTCTGTTCGTCTTGACAATGAACCAGTGCCCACCGGACAAAGGTCTATTGGTACAAGACTACTCACCTCTTTCGAGAATAGACACTTTAGTGACCAGAGATAAATACTAGTAACACTAGTACGATACATTAGATTAGTACTATCGCGGGTATAAATTGTTGTATGTTTTGTTGGTGGTCGCCAAGTCATGGTTCCAAGGTTGGTTGAAGAAGGGCGTTTGTGTTACAATTGTACGGTCCGGGTTCGATTCCCGTGGAGTCCGTCTGAGCGTTTATTGTAATATACATGACTTGGTGGTGCTAGTGAATTAATCATAGGCAGGAAAGTTTGTACCAACCAACCGGCCCCGTCGCATCTACGTGAGACAAGTGTGTATTGTGAGCTAAACAAACAAAAAATACAAAAGAAATAAGTAGTGGTCTACACCATTACCCTCCTTTTGTTTGGTTGTTTTGTTTTATTCAGTAATCCGTTGGTAGTGGTTGGTTATTTTCTATTTTCTTTTTATGTAGAATAATTGATCTGGCATGATGTATAGCAATGGTGTTTATTTCTTTGAATTTGTTTTAAAGGTGGTTTCTGGTAATTTAAATTTTGTTTTGAGGAGTTTCATTGAGGAGATATGTGTTGTGCCTCTGGCTCCCACTACAAGAAAACCGGCCCAATGTGACTAGGTTTTATGACTACAATAGGGCATAAACCAAAATGTGACTAGCACTGTTTGTAGTCATTTCGACTTAGTTGCTTCGGACAATCTGACTGGGGGTCATATCGGACACTTCTTGTTCCCAATGCTGCGTTCCCACAGTGTTTTGGGACCTCAAAACGGGACCTGCAGTGGAACTTGGGACTATATGACTCTATATAGTCATACATTTATGACTACACGTAGTCATCTATATGCAAATAGCGACTAATTGGCATGACTATCTTTAGTGAGGTATGAGTCAATACATGACAGGTTTTATCACTACGCATAGTAGTGAGATGGTGACTGAATTGAGTCATACATTGAGTTGGGAGAATACGACTCTTTGGAGTCACATCTATTTGACACCCCATAGTCACAAATACTGAAATAGCTTCTGAATGATATGACGAATTGTAGTGAGATATTAGTGACTGCATCAACGGTTTTATCACTACGCATAGTACTGTGGTGGTGACTACATTAAGTCACACATAGACTTGGGATAATACGACTCTGTAGAGCCACATCGAAGTGACTATACATAGTCTCCAATGCTGAAATCATGAGATGGACATGACTAATTATAGTGAGGTATTAGAGAATATAGCAATGGTTTGATCACTACGTATAGTGATGTGGTTGTGACTGTATTGCATCATACACACACGATCGATAATACGACGCTGTAAAGTCAAATGTGCTTCACTACACATAGTCACCCATATCATCTGATGACTGCATGGAGTCCTTATATAGTCGTTTCTTTCACTACTATGAGTCAAATTTCAATATTAAATCGGTAGCATCTGATTAGGACTTGACTGTCCGTAGTCTAATGCAAACGTATGCCATGCAGTCAAATTTGCCATTCTTACGGTGCGTAGTCATAGATTTCAATTTCAAATTAGGGTGATAATGAGATCTGTTCACTATTACAAGTCAACCGTGCGGTTATGAGCACTGCGTCAGGTCATGCAAATGATTTTCACACATTTCATTGAAATAGAAAATTAGGTGCTGAAACAGGATGCACTGCAACAGGAACTCGATCAGTCTAAATTGCTTGGGAGAAGGACAGATCAATGTCCATGAACTCTGTGGGCCACAGTACAAAGTGCCCTACTACTTGTCCTACCAAGGTCACGGGTGGATCATCTATATCTACGGGTGCAAACAAACTGTAGTCGTCATCTAGGCTTTTCTGCACTTCTACAGACACGGTTCTTGAGTCTCACAGGGTCACCCTTCTTGAACTCCGGGTCCTCACCTTCTTGTACAACCTATAATAATAATAAAAAACACAAAACAGGGATCAATAGAGACTAAATTGCTGCTTTGATACAAAGATGTACTTCTTCAAGACTCATGGCACTTCTTCAAATTCTATGACTGTGAGAAGTCACATATTCTAACTTCGTGACTGAATCTAGTCAAGCCTGGTCACTCATTCCATATGAATGACTACAAACAATCACGAACTTGGCATAATGAATTTCTAAAGAACTAAGGCACAACATTCCAGGAAGTGGCTCATGGCAAAACAGTCCCTAGAAACACAAATATATCACTATAATCTTTGCCATTACAATTTTGTAACCTGATGCGCCTAATACATAGATCAAACAAATCCATAGAATTATGCAGCCCAAAATCCACGCATGATGTGATTTCACCCTTAGTAGGGGCTGAAAACCTTTACTAACACACACAAATGTATACAATCCTACACTAAGACTCCGTCCACAGCACCTCTGCCCCTCTCTAACTTTCCTAACCAAGTTGCAAGTGGACAAAATGAGAGAGAAGGTTCAGAAGCCCCTTAAGAAGGAGCCGCCACCCTAATCTCCTCTGAAACCCTAGCCGCCACCCTAATCTCCTTTGAAACCCTAGCCGCCACCCTATTCCATAGCCCTAATTAGCTGCAATCCTAATCTACAGTCAATGAAACAGTCATGATGACTAACTAGAGTAAATGAAATAGTCATGATGACTAGAATCTCTTCACTTGATAAAAAATAAAGTGAGTTTATTTTAGATTTGGTAAATTCAGTTTCAACATAAAAGAAGGTTTTTTTGAGCTAAGGAGGGGGGACGGGGGGATCAGCCTTCAAATAATGTGTTGTATAATGCAGTCATGTTTTTTAAAATGTAGTAAAAAAATGATGTGAAGTTTCATGTGGACTACAATGACGAGTCCGCACAGTGAGGAAAGACCAGTGTTGCACTGCCTAAGCTTGCGTAACAATGGTGAACATCAGAGGTTGATGGCACAGATCATCACAGATGATAATGCAGCAGTGGCGCCTTTGTTATCGGATTCCAAGGAACTTTCTAGCAACGAAATGTAATTTTGCAATCATTACCAATATAAGTAAAGAAAACTATGCACATGACTACAGTATTTTGCAATCACTTTGACATCTCAAAAAAGTACGGAAAGGTGATCAGTAATAGCTCATTTGTCAACATGGGAAACCAATTTTTGGACTCTCTTGCAATTAGTTAGTAATTGTTTGAAGTTGTATTTATAGGTGTTGCTAAAACGCAATTCATTACTAATTTAAGTAAAGAAAATTGTCCACATGACTACGTTATTTTGCAATCACTTTGACGTCTCCAAAAAATATGGGAAGGTGATCAATTATAGCCCAATGTGTCAGCCTGGGAAATCTAAAGCAAAGTTAAGCATACAAGGCATTTTCGTGCATCTGGAAAGTAAGTGGACAGATAGAGCAAGTGCTAATCATGATTTTTGGACTCTCTTGCAATTAGTTACTAATTTTTGAAGTTGTATATATAGGTGTTACTAAAATGCAATTCATTACCAATATAAGTAAAGGAAACTGTGTCGATGACTATGTTATATCGCAGCCAATTCTAATTCCAGTAAAGAAAATTGTCCACCTGACTACGTTATTTTGCAATCACTTTGACATCTCAAAAAAGTATGGGAAGGTGATCAATAACGGCTTCGTTGTGAGCATGGGAAATCTGTAGCAAAGTTAAGCATACAAGGCAATTTCGTGCATCTGGAAAGCAAGTGGAAAGATAGAGCAAGTGGAATCATGATTTTTGGACGCCCAACCCAATTACTTACTGATTTCTGAAGGTGTGTTTAGTAGTGTTTCTAGAATGGTGCCCTAAAATGACATCCTATAATGTTTGCGCGCAGACATGGTAGTGTTGAATAGACACTTGGGGGGTTCACTGGCGAAAATTTTAGAAACAACGTGCGATAAAAAATAGGGTCCAATATATTCATTGTAGATAAATTTTGTAAAAAATGTACATGTAAAATAGGGGATTTTCAAAAAGTGAAACATGTTTACATGTAAAATACCATCACATATAATATTCTCAGGTTTTTTACATGTAAAATACCATCACCTAATAATATTTTTTGCTAAATTTTTTTGCTAAAATAACCCCCCAAATAAATAGGTCATTATCGCACGTGTATACAAAATATACAAGGGAAACACAAAATTTGCTATTTACGCACTTGGCCATATAATCATGCACTTGGTCCCCGAGCGCATAATTTTTTTTGTGTAACTTTTTAAAAAAAAACCGACAATTATTGTCTTTCTTCAATCCCTTACATTGTAAACAAATAATTACTTTAATTAATTTTTATTCTTATCTTTATCTTTTCTTTTATCTTTTCTTTTTTATCTTGATTTCTTTCTTGTCTTCTCTCTTGTCTTCTCTCTTGTCTCCCTCTTGTCTTTCTTCTTGTCTTCTTTTTGTTTTTCTTCTTGTCTTCCTTTCTGTCTTCGTTGTCTTTTTCTTCTTCTACTTTTTCTTCAGTTGGAGGTGCTAAACCCTAAACAACGGAAGCAAGGCAACCTCTCCATCCCTTCTCCTCTCCTCTCCCCTATATATATGAGGAGAGGGGAGAGATGGAGAGGGAGATGAAGATTGAAATGAGGGAGATGAGAGGGCTTTAGGGTGCGCGGCTGCGCACCCCAGCGCCTAAAAATATAATTTTTTGAAAAAGTCAAAAAAAGTCCAAAAAAAAGTTTTTTTATTTTTTATTTTTAGGCAGCTACCATTTTGGAGTTCAGCAGCACTCCACGGCCCAAAAAAATTTAAAAAATTTAAAAAATTTAAAATTATAATAAAAAATTGGCTTGCTGCCAAGAAGAATGACAAAAAGGAAGTCAAGAAGAATGACAAAAAGAACACAAGAAGAAAGATAAGAGGGAGACAAGAAAGAAGACAAGAAAGAAATCAATATAAAAAAGAAAAGATAAAAGATAAGATAAAGATAAGAATAAAGAATAATTAAAATAATTATTTGTTTACATTGTAAGGGATTGAAAGACAACATTGATGTTTTTTAGAGAACTATTTAACCATCTTTTTTTAAAGTCAAATATGCTTATGAAATGAGCGCACTTGTCTAAGTGCATAAATAGCGAATTGCGTGTTAGGAGTGACCTCCCCGAGAATAGACAAGCTATTATGTAAGTGAAGATTATGGACCTACTCCTATTTTACAGCACTCACCCATTGAGCCAACTAGTAGAGGACTTCAAAATCATCTGGTTGAAATATATGACTACTATTAGTCAGGTTATTTACTACATGACTGCATGTAGTCACCCAAACCAACTCTATTACTACAATAAGACATACATAAACCATATACCCATACAATCCGACTACACATAGTAAGCACTCAGAGCATGACTCTAGGAACCGGGCAGGAGAACATATGTCCCGTTCCCGTAGACGTTCCCACCCAGGTCCTCAAAAATATGACTACTTATATGACTAGTCCATGACTGGACCCTCTTAGGACTGATTTTAGACTAAACCAATGACTGAGGTGACTACATAGTCATATGCGCTTAGTCACATCCGGTCACATTGGGCTGGTTTTCTTGTAGTGTCCTGCCGTGATGACTATGAGTGGGTCAACTTTCCATTCTAAATTAATGATGTTGTTAATAAGTGGTTGGTACTTCTGATTTTTGATATCTATTATACCTATCTACCATTGAGTGCTCTCACCCTGTGCTTCAATTACAATGTCCATTCTAGCAAGCCTAAATGAGCATTTGAATTCACTTTTGAGATACTTGAGTCCATACTTGTTAAATGATTTATATCATTTCATCTGTCTCCTTTGCAATTTCTTATTTTGTAATGGAATAAGGACTTTCACGGGTTTTGACAAAAGTTCACTTGTCATCATTCCTTCAACTAAACAATCACTAGTTGATTTTATGGAACTCATTTATGAAAATACATTGATCAGCTTCTAGTTTATGCATGATAGCCCTATTCAACTCACATTGATGGAAGATGATGCTCTAATACACTAGTAGGTACCTTGATGATTGGAGACAAGCCTCATTTTTTGTAGCTATGTTTTGCTATTTCTAAATTATTATGGGTTATTTTGGGCCATTTTTAATAGTCTTTTGCTCAAAGACAAAAACCAAAAAATTCATTTTTTTGAGGAGCAAATCTTATTTTTCAAAAAGTATTAAATATTCGTTCGTGGGGTGGCAACCCAGCTACGGTACTACAGTATTGGATGCAAATACATTTTGGTAGGACCTCCTAGTGAACAATTGTGTAGAATTTAGACTCAGACCGATTATGAATACAATGAACTAATAAGGTCGAGACACCTAAAACCGATAACTTAAGCTACCTACACTATTTCTAGACCAGCTATTAATAGGGTGATATTTTTCCCGGGTTGGAAGTTAGTTTTTGCGGAGAATGCAAAATTTTCCATGAATTATTTCCCAATATTGAAATTTGTACAATTTTTCAAAGTAAAAAGTACTTCAGAACCCATAACCGATATGTACAAATGAGGTACATCTGTTCTTTCACAATCTAGAAATTAGAATATATCGGTTTTTGGTCACCTGTCGGTTATGGGTGTCGCTACCTTATAACTTACATGCAAAAAATATTTAAGCTCAGCGTCATGTATGATGTTGTACACATCAGCACTACATCCAACCTTAGTTCGACAAGTATCTGTATGTACAACAGGATTTTTTGTGCTTTGGCCATGCACGATGGTACATTAGAGAAGATTCCCAACTCTAAATTCCCTCTTCACGTTGATGCACGAGGAAAAAACCTGCCCCCTATTTTGTGCATGTAGGGACCCACTTTAAAAAACAATCCCCTCTTTTAAAGGATTAATTTTTTTGAGGGGATCCTCCCACACTAATTTGAAAATTTGTAAAAAAAATTGCCAAAAGGATCTTAGGATGCCCAAAATGAAAATGCATGAAGATAAGATAGTGGGCATGATGGCTACAGAATGTTATGTTTGACCAAATCAAAATAGTCCTTGGTAAGACTAACTCAAAATAATTTATGTGCTACAGAAATTTGAAATTAGTGGATGCAAATACCTAAGTACCCGGGTAGTGTACAGATGTGTCAGTAGAATGAAGACAATGACTATGAATACAATCAACTGATATATAGGGGCGGTTTACACTATGGACCGAGAGCCATGACCATGGAATTCTAAAATCTGTGATTGGCCCAAAAAGAGCTCTTGGTCCCATTTGGCTTTACACTACCTTGCAAAAAGGAGAATGACCACTAACTTTGAGGTCCCCAAGAACTACTAAAATCTGCCATTTGGATAATGTGCCATGGTCCAACGGGTTTTCCGTTGAGTCGAGGCAAAATGCTCGACTCTATGGAAATCAAAGGAGCCGTAAGGCTGAAAATCAGCCATTGGCCGAAAATATTTTTTAAAATATTTTTGGCCAAAAAAATCAGCCCAAAGTTGTCCCGGTCCAAATCCACTTTACACTACAAGAGTGACCAAGCCACTCAAAAATCCATTTTTGATTTTTCATGGTCACGGCTCTTGGCCAAGAGCCATGACCATGAAAATGATTTAATTTTCTTGGTCATGGCTCTTGGTCCATAGTGTAAACCGACCCATACATGCAAAATTTATCCTGTATGTATACCAGGATTTTTTGGTTATTGGCCATGCATGATGGTAGAGAATATTATATGACAGGTTTTTTGTTTGCATTTTTTTTGAGGCAAGAGGCACTATCAAGGGAATGGAAGCAACCAAAACAACTATTTCAGCACTTTTCTGCTCTAGAATAGGTATGTAGGTCACTTGGCAATATCCAACAACTTCGAAGAGGTATGATTGATTGGTACTTGAGGGTGTCACAGGTTGGGTTTTACAGGTAAAAATCCCAAAAATGACTTTGCCAACCGGCCTTCTTCGAGCTGGTTTGGTTGTGGAATTGTGCTTTGTAACTTACTGCTTTGAATATGGTTCATTTGACTATAATTTTTTTTTTTAAAATAAAAAATCAGCACTTTTTATTGCTACCTGCATTGATTGTAAGACTATTTATTGCTACATCAGCCATGCACAACATCCAGTAGCATTCAAAGATACTCCCTTTAGTTTCATCCACTTTTAACCCTTAAAGGTCAACCCCAGCCCCACGGACTTGGTTTAAAGGAATAATTGGAGACAAAGTTTCATTTCTCAACCAAATCAAGCGAGACTTGTTGCGTTGGAAAGCTACTAAAAAAGCGATCTAGATTCCAAATTTTCGCCTCATTTGAGAGATTGTGGAATCGTTGGTAAGCAATCAAAGTTATGGAATTGAACAAATTTTGAGGATGGGGCAGCTGAAGTTCAGCAGTGCCGCAGTGCTACAGTGCTAGCTAGCAGTGCACTGCAGAGCCGTTTTTGAAAAAAAAAAATATATTATTATTATTATTATTATTATTATCTTATTTTTTATTTTTTATTTTTTATTTTTTTCAAAAAAAAAAAGATTCTTTCCGGGCTGCCCACCCAGGACCCAAATTGTCCTTTAAGGGTTAAGTTATATAAAAAGCGATCAGTGATTTCTAATTGAATGAACTATTGAATCAAATAAACAATGACGAAACACTGTTGAGTTAAGAATGAATCAAATAAACAATAGCAAAACATTGTTGAGTTGGCAATCAATCAAATTAACACGGACATAGAACCTTGAGATGGGTATTGCAAAGACTAGGCCTTGAAGCCAGAGATATGTTATTGTTCAAGACTAGTTCGTGATGGGTATTGCCGTAGTTGTCCAGAGATAAGTTATTGTCCAAACTAGTTCGTGATGGGTATTGCCGTATTGTCCAGTGATAAGTTATTGTCCAAACTAGTTCGTGATGGGTATTGCCACCGACATAGAACCTTCTAGAATACTTCTAGAAGTTCTATAGGTCCTTTGACTTTTAGGATCTTTCTAGATACTTCCTAGGGATTCTCATAGTCTCTAGGAAGCCCCTTCAAAAGCTTCCTTAGTACTAGTATATCTAGGGGACGAGATGAGGGACTCCTCACTCTCGTCAACACAAGTTTAGGAGCACCCTTGAGTGTGCCTTGTCTTGTATCTTGTTCAACTATCGATTAGTTCAATATACTTTCTTGAGAACCACTCTTGTGTACTATTGCACTTCTTGTTTTTGGGTCTTTGTTCATGTTCTTGCTCTTGTTCTCTTGTTATCTTGTTCTTGAGTTCTTGTGTCCCTGACAGTTTGACGAGAGTGACATTGAGAATACTAGAGCTTGGTCTTTCTTGATAAGAGTGGATTACCCCTTTCTTGAAAGTACTAGAGCATTTTTGAGGTTGCGGATTACCCTTCTCTAGGCTAGTATTGTCGTATGTTATAAAATTCTTTCTTGATCAAGAGCGGATTACCCCTTTTTCAAGATTGGGTTTTAACATTGTTTGAAGGTTGCGGATTACCCACCTTTAAATTGTGTTAACTCATCATAGAACTCTTTAGTTTCTTTCTCTAGAGTGATTTCAAGATGTCGGGAGTTGTAGATACGAGTATAGCAGACTTAGCTGAATCAAAGCTAAACGCCGTTCTCAAAGCCATCGAAGCCTTGTCTATCAGGACCAATGAGATCGAGAGCTTTGTTTCTAGACTTCACAACGACCTCGGAGCTGGACCTTCACAAACGAGTCCTGCGCCTCAAGTTTTTCCATCTGGATAACCATCAATTCTTCCAATTCAAGAGGAGAATCCATCTACTCAACATGTCGAGACTTTGAGGATCAAGGAGCCTCGGATCAGCCTTCCAGACAAGTTCGATGGCACACGCTCAAAGTTTCGAGGGTTTGTCAATCAAATCTAATTTATTACATTTCTTCAACCCCAACGCTATCCGACAGACGAATCGCGAGTAGGTCTAGTTGGAACCTTACTTACGGGGCAAGCTCTATCTTGGTTTGCTCCTCTGTTTGAAAAAAGATCACCGATCTTGAATAACTTCGAGATGTTCTTAGCTGCATTTGGAGAGGTTTTTGAAGAACACGACAAGATCCGTTGGGCAACAACCAAGATTCGTTCTTTGCGACAAGGATCGCGATCTGCATCTGTGTATGCATCAGATTTTCGACAATTAGCATGCGACATCAATTGGGACGAAGAAGCACTCATGAGTCAATTTCATTGGGGACTACGAGATGACGTCAAGGACCTGTTATTATCTTTGTCTG
Source organism: Pohlia nutans (assembly GCA_022496805.1). NCBI lineage: Eukaryota > Viridiplantae > Streptophyta > Bryopsida > Bryales > Mniaceae > Pohlia > Pohlia nutans. The sequence goes on along the minus strand of CM040091.1, from coordinate 10,456,057 downwards.
ATCCTCAAACACTCAGTGAGGCAATAAGTCAAGCCGTGAAGTGTGACAATCGATTATTTCAGCGACGTCAAGATCAACGTTCTTAGACTTCATCAAAACCATATAGAAGTCCTTCTCACTCGGCTGCTTGAACAAGTATTTCGGGGAGTCATTCAGAAGTAGAAGACATGCAAATTGATGCGGTACGATTCAAGCCAGTTACGCCACAAGAGAAGAAACGACGATTTGAAGAAGGTTTATGTTTGTATTGTGGTGAACCAGGCCATAAAGCTGACAGTTGCTCTAAAAAGCAGCACCGCCATACTTTCAAGACACGGAGCACGTTTTAAAACCATTTTACGGAGACTTCTCAAAACCATTTTACATGGAGACTGATGCATCAGACTTTGTATTAGGTGCAGTATTATCGCAAAAGGGAGATGACGCAAAACTTCATCCAGTTGCGTTCTATTCTAGAAAATTCTCTGCTGCAGAAATCAACTACGAGATCCATGACAAAAAACTACTTGCTATAGTGGACTCGTTTAAAGAATGGCGTCATTTTCTTGAAGGCGCTCCGCACCACGTGACTATATACACAGATCACAAAAATCTTGAATATTTTATGTCACCTCGTGTATAAAATCTTCGGCAAGCTCGTTGGAACATGTCATTATCTCGTTTTGACTTTGTCATCACATATTGACCTGGAAGATAACAAGGATTATCAGATGCTTTGTCTCGAAGATCCTATCTTGCGCCTAAAGAAAGAGAAGCTGCGTATGACCAACAACGAACAATTCTTTTGAAAACCGAGCAATTTCGAGTTCATGGAGCGACTATGGCAATGCCAGTTGACTCATCATTTCTTGACCAAGTTCGTGCAATATCAGCAATGGACCCTCTTGTTCTTGACATTCAGCGTCGCCCTGCTACTGATCGCGAAAATTTCAAGTTTGTGGATGACCTCTTGTATTTTGAGGAGCGCTTGTATATTCCAGAAGGTTCTACACGCTTTCGAATTCTTCAAGCCCGTCATGATTTTCCTGCAGCCGGACATTTTGGGTTCAACAAGACGTTAGAACTCATTTCTCGAGATTTTTGGTGGCCTCAGATGTGGAAGACTGTCAAAGACTATGTCCTTTCTTGTGACACTTGTTCTAGATCGAAGAATCCACAACATCGTCCCTATGAACTCTTGCAGCCGCTGCCTATTCCAAAGCAGCCATGGTCTTCTGTTTCTATGGATTTCATTACCGATTTACCTCCATCGAAGTCATTTGACACCATATTCGTGGTTATTGACCGATTGACAAAAATGACACATTTCATTCCTTGCAAAAAGACAATCACTGGAGAAGAGACAGCAAGATTATTTTTGGACAACATTTATCGATATCATGGATTACCAGATGACATCGTTTCAGATCGTGGACCGCAATTTGTCTCTAAATTTTGGAGATCTCTTTTTGAAATCTTGAAGGTACAAATCAAACTCTCTTCTGCTTTTCATCCTCAAACTGATGGCCAAACGGAGCGTGTAAACCAAGTATTGGAGCAGTATTTGCGTTGCAACATCAACTATCAACAAGACGATTGGACTTTGCACTTGCCATAGGCTGAGTTTGCATATAATAATACCGTTCATGCATCGACTCAACAAACGCCATTCTATGCCAACTATGGATATCATCCAAAGTTTGACATGTTAAAACCGATAGAGAATGAGAATCCGGCAGCAGTCGACTTAGCAACAAGATTATCAGAACTCCATGCGTTGATGAAGATTCATTTAGGAGAAGCCCAAGATCGCTACAAAGGCGCCGCAGATAAACTTAGAAAGGAATCACCGTCATTCCTAATTGGCGACAAAGTATGTTTTATTCGGCGCAATATCAAGACTACAAGACCATGTGATAAGTTGGTCTATCGTCGATTAGGACCATTCCTTATTCAGCAACAAGTCAATCCGGTGGCTTTTCGGTTGGACCTACCAGCATCTATGAAGGTACATCCTGTTTTTCATGTGTCACTGTTAGAACCATACAAAGAGTCAAATATACCAGGAAGAAAGCAACCACCACCGCCCAGCATTGAAGTTGACACCCACGAGGAATATGAAGTTGAAAAAGTACTTGATTCGCGGCGAAGACGAGGCAAATTAGAATATCTTATACACTGGCGTGGTTACGACATCAATGAACGGACGTGGGAACCAGCAATAAATGTCGTTGGCACGTCTCAAAAGGTACAGGAATTTCATCAACGTTATCCTGATAAGCCACGACCTATTCGATGATAACTTCAACAAGAAGCTCTTCCGTTGAGAGCTGTATATAAAGAGGGGAGAGCAATCAAAGAGCAACACAGCTCTCAACCTCAGAAACATCTTCTCTTGTACTTCTTTTCTTCTCAATATGTCTAATCGGAAGGTATTCCAAGACTCTTTAGATTCTGAATCGCAACCGGAGTCTGAGCGTGAGCTGTCTTTATCACAATTGCCGAACCAGCCTGCAGATCCTTTGCCACCACAAGAACCTCGAAACGAAGTTGGACCTTCTCAACAACGAAGACGGCCTCGAAATGAAGAACCTCTTGAACCACGGCAACGTCGAAAAATACCCAGTAGCAGATCGTTGGTGATTGTCATCGAAGTAGAACCTGCTTTTGAAGGTCGCCCGGAAGCAGTATATGAAGGACTTTTTTGCAACGAAGACACAGAAGTCCAAGCATGCTCTCAAGTAGCGGGCGTCGGTCACTATCGCTGGTTGCAAGGGCCCTTAAACAACTTAACTCGCGCTAGACAACTTGAGTATGTCGGAGAAACAATGAGACATATTTTTGATTTTCTTCGCCTTTGATCGAGAGTCCACAACAACACTCCTCGTGAAGACTCGTCGCTAGAGAGGGAGGTGATGTCACGGACATAGAACCTTGAGATGGGTATTGCAAAGACTAGGCCTTGAAGCCAGAGATATGTTATTGTTCAAGACTAGTTCGTGATGGGTATTGCCGTAGTTGTCCAGAGATAAGTTATTGTCCAAACTAGTTCGTGATGGGTATTGCCGTATTGTCCAGTGATAAGTTATTGTCCAAACTAGTTCGTGATGGGTATTGCCACCGACATAGAACCTTCTAGAATACTTCTAGAAGTTCTATAGGTCCTTTGACTTTTAGGATCTTTCTAGATACTTCCTAGGGATTCTCATAGTCTCTAGGAAGCCCCTTCAAAAGCTTCCTTAGTACTAGTATATCTAGGGGACGAGATGAGGGACTCCTCACTCTCGTCAACACAAGTTTAGGAGCACCCTTGAGTGTGCCTTGTCTTGTATCTTGTTCAACTATCGATTAGTTCAATATACTTTCTTGAGAACCACTCTTGTGTACTATTGCACTTCTTGTTTTTGGGTCTTTGTTCATGTTCTTGCTCTTGTTCTCTTGTTATCTTGTTCTTGAGTTCTTGTGTCCCTGACACAAATAATCAATGACAAAATACTGTTGAATTGTGATTGAATGAGTGCTTTCGATTATTGTGCACCATGGTTGCTTGTTCTTGCTTAACCCTTGAACGCGCCTGCGTTCAGTATATGGAGGATGAACAAATTGCAACCTTTCCTAACACTACTTCCTGTACAGTTTTTCATCCATCCAAATTTTTCTTGGTTCTTGTGCTAGTTGACTATTATTTGTACGGTATGAATCTTCAAAATAATATATTGTGATTTTTTGAAAAACAACAAAATTGGTTTATGTCTAGTTTCATTCTTAGTTCAAAAAGTGAGACGTTAAACATGATTTTTCAAAATATGTAGAATCAAATAATGGAAACCATACCATCTTGTAATGCACGTTATTCCAATTTCCTTACTATTTTTTTTTACAAAAATGTGTTAATTTTGGATTTTTAAATGAATTTCAAGAGAAAACCTTGCAAAATTCATGAATAAATATTAATAAATAATTTGATGAATCCAACCGTACAGATGCAATCTTCACTTTGACATTTACAACTTTGCTTTGTATATCAACTACATTTTTGTTTTTCATCAAACATTTTATAATGAATCTTTGAAAACAGTGTTGAATCGGGACGTTAAAGGGTTAATGCCACGTGCCTCCATAGCTACTAAAGATCTTTCAAATTTGGGGTGGAACACTACAACATGAAATGAGGCATAAAAATTTCACAAATCATCCCCTTTCTAATCGGATCACACATGCACGAAGCTAACTTCCCATAAAAGTTTTTGTAAAAATTTCACACTGCAAAAAGTACATGATAAATGAGAAATCCGAGTTCAAATCCGTACATCATCCAAAATATGGATGGTTGGGCGGTTAGGGGTTAACATGCTAGGATTCAGAGTCAAGAGGCATTTTGGAAGGATTCTTGGTATTTTTCATCTAGTTCTGGCCAGTATGAGGGACTCCAAATATGATCGGTTCCGGTGGAATCAAGAAAACGACAAAGACTGAGGTCTCAAACTTCACCGGAAAAGGATGAGTGGTGAAGCAGGCCATTGAGTTTCATTGCTCATGGGTGGCATCTTTCATTGGCTCCTTTCTTTATTACGTCTAAGTTTAGGTGCATGGTAGGTATATTTGAGTGTACAAATTGGTGGGGACCCTCTCTATTAGGGCACATGGAAGTGCTTTGCAAATTTCGGTCGTAGTGAAGTCACTGTTTACTGCCGGACGGATCCAAGCATGGAAGGAGGTCCTAAGTGAGACTATAGATTTCATTTCTTTTGTTAGTCAACTGAGAGGCCGTTACGTTCTTTAGAGGCTTAGTGTTGCACCTCCAAATCTCAGAGCATGGCCACCTATGCCCTTTCAGAGTTTCTCACACTAAAGAAGTTGTTAAAAAATGCTAAGGGCCTTTCGAGGGGCCCTTCAAAAATATCTCTTGACTTCCATTCCTAGTGTATTTTAAAATGGGCCTTCAAATCACTATTTAGTTGACTATATCCTCACATTCTACTTGTCATTGGTCCATTGACTATTTGATGCACACTTTTGATATGCATGGGCCATGTATGGGTGGGGGAGTGTAGGTGCAAGGGCTCTTCAAATGAAGATAATAATTTCAGCGAGTTAGTCCTAGTGTGCATAGGTGGTAATGCTTTCAAGCATTTGTCAAGGTGATTTGAGGAATTGCAAAGAATTTTCTCTAACTTCTGTTGGGCCAAGCCATAACATTTAGTACCATTCAACCACTGTGCCTTTTCATCCATCGTGTCATTTCCATTCATGTAGTGCATTATATCCCTTCATTTTTCATTTTTCAGAGAGTATACTGCCAGACGTGCTTTCTTTGGGAGTTTGAGTGTTTTATTGCAGCCTCCCAGGTGTTTTTGGGCGTGTTGCAAACTTGTAGGGTGAGATCTCAAGCAATCAGGAGGTCAACGATGGAGGCGGTTTTTCCTGGAGGGTTTTAGTGCATTGCATTCCATAAATTGGCCGCATGAGGGATCCCTCCTCACCTTTCTCTTTGCATTCGTTTTCAAGTGTTGAAGTTTTCCAATGTACTTTGCTTGTTCTCTATGCATTGTATCATTGTATGCAAGTCCTTTGTGTGTAGTTTGTCTGAATTTAGCTCGGGGTTTATTGTTTAGGGGCGGAAGCACTGTTAAATTTTTTTCAGTTCTGTTTCTTGTTTGAATTATGCTCGGGGTTTAGTGCTTACGGGCGGAAGCGCTGGCAAAACTTTGACAGGTCTCAGCCTTTGTTTTCAGTTTTGTTCAAGGTTTAGCGTTTAGGCGCGGAAGCGCTGGAAAAATTTTGGCAGGTTTCTGTGTCATTTTAGTTGTGTTCGGGGTGAAGGGTTTAGGATCGGAAGCGCTGGCGAATTTTTTTTAGCGCTGCTTATTTTTTGTCACTGAGGTTTTGGGCCTTGCGTTTATTGGTTTTGGACTAACTTGGCAGCGGTCAGGGTCCATGGGGCCTCCAGCGTCTTCAAAGATCCAGGCGTCCTTGTGTAGATTTCTCTACGAGGGTCGCCTCAGATCAGCCACTGCCTTGACAGACCAAAACCAGCCAGAAGATCATTTGGCGTTGGCATTGCCTAATCGTGTGAAGCTAGAGCTTGTGGACTGGGAGACGGAGCTCGGCTCTTTGTCAATGGTGCCAGATTATGAAGTTGTGGAAGCGCGCTCCACTCCAGCAAAGGTAAGAGTCCCTGACTGCATCGTTGTTGGGGAAGTTACTGCTCCAGAGGTGGCAAAATCAAGAAAACGAAGAAAAAATTATGATAGTGACCGGCATTTCCAAAACTCGTGGGTAGCCAAGCTTCCGTGGGCAGAGGCTGTAGTGGGAGTCGACGGGTCAGTCACGCAAGTGAGATGTAGAGTGCTCTGAAGTGGAGGGCCGTGAGAATCTTTTGGTGCCTAAAATCGATTCATTGTACAAACATGTTGGGAGAAGGAAAGCGCTTGCAAATATGGGGAAAGTCCGGCATGGTGAGTATTACTACTTGGGCACTAACCAACAAGTGAAAAATGAGCGGGTGTCTTTTGCTAAGGGTAGGCAGACTGTTATCACGAAGGGGCTGGCTGGTGTGTCCAAGGAACGGAGGAGGAAAGTGGTTCAAATGCGCTGCTGCTTTCATGTGTTACAGCAGGGTCGTCCTATAGCAGATTACTCCCGAGGCCATGCAGTATTTGCTCATGCATCTCATGGTGCCTGAACTGCCAAAGAAGCATTGGGGGCAGCCAGCGGGTTCGGAGTTCGCTCAAGCCATGGCCAAGGTGTGCACTGATAGGCTGAAGCGTGGGGTGGCCGAGGCTAACTTCATCTCTGCAAGTGCAGATGAAGTGACCTCAGTTCACAACCAACAATAGCTCTCTGTCTACGTGTACTACTCCGTCAATTTTGTCCATGAGTCGCACATGATATGCATCCGTTGTGTTGATGTAGATGCGAATGCACATAACTTGTGTGAAATCATCACCAATGAATTGAAGAGCCATGGAGGAATCAGTGATGAGGAGCTGGCCGAGAAGCTTATTTGCTTTTGGGGAGATGGGGCAGCTGTGTTTCAGGGTTCTCGAAGTGGCGTGATCCAGCGCTTGACTGCTGATCATGCCCCCTTTGTCATTGGTGTGCTTGACTTTGCCCATCGCACCAATTTGGCAGTTGAGGCACTATTTGGCCTTCCATTTGTGCAGAAGTGTGAAAGTTTGTGCAAGAGTTTGCATGGGTATTTCGCAGCCTCCCCAAAGCGCCATCTAGAGTTCACTAAATTTGCTGAAGTTGTGGAGACAGAGGGTCTCAAGATTTTGAGACAAGTGCAGACTAGATGGATCTCCTTCCTTGAGCCCTTGAAGCGCATAAATTGTGGTGACTACAAGACATTGATTGTCAAATTCGCCGAGGACGCGTCCAAGGAATGTGCAGCTAAGAAAAATCTTGCCCTTCTTCTTGATGTCACAACCTTGTTTTCCTTGCCTTGCATCATGCCTTTGTTGGAGTCCATAAACTCTTTGATAAAGTTTGCACAATCAGGCAATGTGTTCATCTCTAATTTTATAGCCGCCATTAAAATTTGCCAAGGCAAATTGTACGAGATGTATTGTGATTCTACATCCTCATTTCAGCCTAGGCACTTTCAGTTGTTCCATGATGTAGTTAATGACCACTCCCACACCATCTCACATGAGTGGGTGACGGATTTGAATCATGGAGCTGAATCCCTTGGATTTAGGATCAATGGGCATACGTATCCAGCCCATATGGTGGACAGCCTTTCAAGGCAGCAGCTGTTTGTGTCTCGTGAGGATCTGGTCACTGTGGTCTCCTATATAAAGGGGCAGTGCGCAGTGGCAGCAGTGATGCTGATCTCGCAGCTAGACAAGCGGTTTCCGCATTGTGATATCATGGAGGCCTTGGGAGTCGTTTTCCCGCAATATTGGTTGCAGGACAATTGTGACGACTTGTTTGTCATACATCTGCAGGTGGTCAAAGAGTGGTTTTTCCAAACTAAAATCATGAGTGGCACTGACAAGGACCAGGAAGGAAAGCAGGTCAAAGCACCTTTGGATTGGCACTTGCTAAGTATGCAGCAATGTCTATTCAAATTGACCATGCGATCACATGCAAAGAAGGCCATGGAGTTGCCTCATGATGTGAACCCTGTCACAAAGTTGTGGCAGAAATTGGGATGCAACGCATTGTTATTGAACAAGCTAAGTGAGTTCATGAAGCTTGCCCAAATCGCGGTGACAGTCATTCTGGGGTCTTGTGAGGATGAGAGAACATTTTGTACAATGTCATTCGTGAAAAACAAGGTTAGAAACCTGCTCCAGGAGAATTTGGACACGTGCATTAGGATGTTCTTGGAAAGCTGGTACACTCTTGAATCCTTCCCTTACAATGTTGCCTTTGATCATTGGAAGGAAGCGAAGGAGAGGCATGGTGTTCAATTGTGAACTCTTTTGTCTCCATAACGTCCGCAAGTTTGTGCTTGTGGTTTTCATGAATCTTTCTCGTGTTTGAATGATACTAACTTGATAGGGGTGGGTGGGATTAGACGCTGCAATGGGCAGTTTTGGGGTTCAATTCCCCCGTCTAATGCAATTCTAATGTTTTGTTTATGTTTGTTGTGTAAACTCATGTGTTATTGTCTATCTCACGGGTTTTGTGTATGTTTAGCATAAGTATGAATGTGTTTGATACGTAGTGTTTGAAAGTTTAGCAAAAATAGAGTTAACCAAAAAGAAGGCCTTGGAACCTCCCTTTTCAACCTTCTTTCAAGCGTTCTTTTGAGCTCCCTTGAGCTATGTTTGGGTTGAATAGTGTCGTGTCATAACTTGTTCCCTTGTGGGCCATGGGCTTGGAGCTTTGGTAGGAGGTGTGGAAGTCATTGCGAAGTGTGGAAAATAATGACAGTGGCTTGCTTTAGATTGTCTCCCAACTCACCTTGAACTAGTTTTCGGTCTATTTATATTTCAATATGAGTTCAAGAGGAGTTCAATAGGAATTTGCTAAAACTTTCCTCTTTGAGCTGACTTTTCGGTTAACTCTAATATACATGTATGATACGTAGTGCTCAAAGTACCCTGAAGCCAGAATTGCCTCAAGGAATGCAAACTCTTAGCCAGAATTGATGAGGGAAGAGAATAGAAGTCGCCATCAGAATTGCACCCAAAAAAATATCACTCGCCATTTGAAATTTGAACCCTGAAAAATTGGAGGCCACTCCTTACTGCTGTACTGGACCTAAGAGCCAAAAACAAAGTTACTGCAGTGAAAACAGTGCCACAGTGGCTGGGTACAGGGCAAAATGGGCGCGTTTCGCTCTCCTCCATACATTTAATAACATAAAGGATTCGACCTCACGTCAGCAAACCCGTCGCGGAGCGCCTGTCCGCTAGCGTATAAATAACCTCCGTTCCCCTGCCGTTTTCCTCTGTCTTTCCTCTGCGGCGCCTTCGCCGCAGCTTCTCCGCCTCCTATAGAGCTCCTCGTCAGTGGCGCGAGCCAGCCGCGCGCGCCGGAGACGCCGCTAGAGCCATTGTGGACTGCGCTGCCGCCACTTCCTTGTTCGCCATGATTCCGTCGACCCTGGCTCTTTCAGGTGCCTGCATCTTGACTTGGGCTTCCCCCGTTTCAGGCGCCGGCGTTGGTTGGTTGACTCCGGATCCTGATTCTTCGATACATCTCGCTTCAAATGCCGCCCCGCTTCACCCTTCAGAGCTTCAGAATCTTGCGTTGCATCCCGTGATGAGGCGGCCATATGGAGAGCTGAACAGGCTGTGAGGGTACTGTTGACTCTCAGTACTGGAGCTCTGACTCCCTCACAGTCTGCACAGCTCTCTGTATTGCTACCTCTGGTTCAGTGATTCCATAAGCATGTCTGCATGCGTGATATTCGATATTCGGAGGTTTGGGTGCCAGTGAATGTAACTTACTTATTGACTGCTGGTTACACCTTAGGATTTTTCAAAGACTGTTTGTAGGGTGGTTTTGGCCCTCGGATCTCAAGGTGTCTGTATTGCCTGCCGGCGATGAGTTGTGCTTAGGATGCGCTCGCCTTCCTTGTTGTGAGGATTGGTGTACTGAACTTGTTGCCACGGAGCTCTGGCTCCCTCACAGCCTGCACAGCTCTCTGTATTGCTACCTCTGGTTGAGTGTTTCCATGAGCATGTCCTCTGCGTGATATTCGATATTCTGTAGAATCCGGAGTTTTGGTGCCAGTGAATGTACGTATTGCCTCCAGGAGTCCTGCAGGTTAGCCTTTGGGGTTTTCGAATCTGACTGTCTAGTGGTTTTCGTGTTCGATTCATAGTTGTTTGAGGATGAGAAGAAGGCCCTTGAATCTCAACAACAACTAGTCAAATGTTGTCTGCAGTATCTGCTGGTGAATAGTCGTGCTTTGTACACGCCAGCCTTCCTTGTTGTATATATATCGACTCCTTGACGTTGGGGGGGGGGGGGGGGGGGGTTATTGCCTATCAACATAATGCTCGCTCTTGCAAGTATTCTTCCAGAACCCTAAAAGTCACTCATCGTTGTTTTACCAACTTTGCAGAAGTGTGAATCCTTATTATCAGGATCTAGACCAGGCTGTTTCTGACCTGCAGTAAGTCCTGTATACGAAACTCGTCTTTCACTTAATTAATCACAGTATGTCGAGAAGTCATGCCGTCCTTTAAGGGGCTTCTCCAGATTCCAGTGGTACTATTATGCCAGAAGATGGTCTGCCGAAGTATCCGTTGATTGGAAACGATTTATCAGGATCCAGGCTGTCGGTCCTTGACGTTTGAGAGTCTTGTAGAAGGTCTGTACCAGAAAACCCGTGCCGAAAGCACAAGTTCGATATGAAGACATCTAGGAAAGTAATGAACAATTATCCAACAATCTGAAATCACAGTGGTCTCACTTACGTCAGATGGTTCACGTGTATTTGTACATCAAATGACCAGTGACATTTCTTGATTCTACACTTGAGTTGGACGAGTTCCTACTTGTGTACGCTCAGTATGCAGCTAGATTGACCGTAGACGTCTAGATCACCACTAGTGTACGGTAGTACGCGGCTTTGAGCATGAATAATGCGTACTAGTGCAAATTGAAAACTCAATTGCAATAAGAAAACTGCATCGTCATGTTTTATTTTGGAAAATAATGGTGTCATTGTTTGCAATATTTTCGTAACTATACTTTTGATTTGATTCTCTAGTTTGATTCTCTAGTATTTGGATGGGTAACTAGCTAACTTGTGTTTGTATAGGTTAACTAATTAGTGAACATTTGTATATGTGGAGTAACCTACTGCAGTCACTGGCGTTTGTACTGTATCTGTTAACTAACTGGTGTTTGTGTAGGTTAACTAATTGGTCACGAACATTGATATAGGTTAACAAGTAGGTGATATGTGTTTGTTTAAGTCAACTAACAGGTGTTTGAAAAGGTTAACTAACCAGTGTTTGAATCTTGAGAGGACTGCGTCTTTAAAGATCATGATTTACGTTGAAAACACATGTTGAAAATCTATGTTTAAGTACAAGAATTTGAACCCACTCTTGGATCAACTGGACTGCTAGTTCGTTTCCTGACTTGCGTGGTTGGGCCTTCTGATATAAATCCCCTTCATCTGGGTGCAAGAATTCAAAAGCTTTGCAAAATAAAGTTCCAAGTATCTTTGTCGAAAGAACAATTATATATTGGACCTTGAATGAATAAACTCTTAATGCATGTAAGTGTCATTTAATTCTCTCTCAAGTGCTTAAATGATTGAATTTTAATTTTAAGTACTACTCCCTCAGTTGTCCGGAAATAATTGTACTTATTGCTTTTCTTTCCCTAGAAAGAAAAGGCCGTCTGTCTCAGTACTCAAAAAGTAGAGACGATGTTATGACATTACTTCTCAAAGGACTATCTCTTTATGGAATTTTTTCCCATTTGAAAGTTGAAAAGCCGTGATTTCTGAATTTAACCTCATAATCATAGCTTTTTCAGAATTCATAATCCTAGCCATTCTCCATGAAGAGGATGTGACTTCCCTTGAGGCTGCGTGAAAAATGAGAATGGCCACAACTTCTCGATCTTCTCCACAGTTTCACAATCTTCATGTCCATTCTTCACCAAACCTTGTGAGAAGAAGAATGAAACTTCTCAATCTTAATTAGAGAATGAATCCTCTGCAATTCAAGGAGAAAGTGCGACGTACGCATTCTCTAAAGATTACACTAGTAGCAAACCTGTCGTTTTTCATTCCCCACTTTGTGGAAATAGTGAACAGTGGTGGAATATTGTGCCTATCTTTCTGTCTTCTTGTGACCAAAAGCACTCACCAGCAGTGACACAACCCATGTGCTTGGCGTGATTTTATTCCTTTTTCATTCATAGTAAGTGAAAAATTTCCTACTAGTGTTGAGAATGGGAAGAAAGAGGTACAATACTCTGTCGTCATAATTTGAGGTGCAATGAATCATGGCATGCATGGATATCATTTTGTGGCGCTAGAACTGAGATAGCGGGGAAGGTACAAAGCAGGATCGGAGAAGACCAAGAAGATCTAGAAAAGCAGAGGCTGGCACCTCGGGGGTGCACTGTACTAAACATGTACGAGTATACGTGAGTGCAGAAAAGGGGTATTAATTTGAACACTAACGTATTACGTATACATACAATAAACACATTTAGAGCTAGAAATATTCACGTATACTTACACTAAATGTATATTTAAAACGGAATACATCTGTATACAAAGGTATTTTAGACATACAACCTCTTGTATACAGGGGGTTTTTAGAAGGGTCATGAACGCACGTGATTCTCAAACATAATGTAGAGTGCACCCCCCGAGGCTGGCACAAGTCATGGCGGTGCACATGTCGAGGCTGTCGCACCGCTTTTGCTTTCGAACCCCAAATTCGAATGGTCCGTAGCAGTCGAAGGTCATACATTACTTGCACTACCGTAGCCGAAGGGCATGCTGGGCAGAAAAAAACATCCACAATAGGGAAGCCCATCCACAAGCCACGAAACTATAATACAAGGCAGCCGAAAAGACGGAAAATTTATTGCATCGGAGTGAACTTTCTCTTGAACATTTAAAAAAAAAGAAACGGAAAATTAAACCCTAAAAATGGGGAACAATTCAAGAAACAGTGCCAAAGAAATTTAACCCCGAAAGGACCAAGGATTCATGGTTTCAAAATGACAAATTTAATTGATTGTATTATGAAAAATGGAGTCAACGGGGTTAAACATGTAGAATATATATAGACCACACAATCTGAGTCTTATACAAAGCCTTGACAAAGCACAAGCATATACACACCACAGGAACCTTGTCCAATTCACTAGGAAGTAAACATTGATGCCATTTAACTGTTGTTTTATAGCAAGTTCTACAAGTGGTTGTTCAATTCAGCAAGCGATTATCAAGAATTCACCATCATTCTTGTACCCATTACTGCCTAGCTGGTAATATGGTCAGCAGTGTTTTTTTTCCTGGCGATTAATCGCCAGATTGCTATTAATAAAAATCTCTGGCGATTGGCCTTAAAGAGAATTTTATTGCCAGATGGGCTCTGAATAAAGGGTACGTGACCTTTAGCATCGCCAAATCCATTCAAATAATAATAAAATAAGCTAGACCCATTCAATGAAAAGGGGAAAAGGGTACGTGACCATTGATATCGCCAGACCCATTCAGAGGAAAAACAATAATTTAAATAGCCATATCAAACATTGAAATCTCAATGAAATAGCCATATATATAAGCGTTTGACTCAAAACCAAAAAAAAATCACTGATGGTCAGGGTTCCTTGTGCACAAGCTGAAGTAGTACTATTACGCAAGTAGGCAACGTCGGTCATCAGTCACTGCACATCAACATCAACAGCTGTTGCTGTAAGTTAAGTTACAGTAATAATAAACGGTCTGGCTAAACGTACTCACTGGTACGTACCATTCATGCATCGATATTTTCACTCCGATTCTCTATCCTTCCGGCTGGCTAGCGCAGCATGTGTGACCAATCTCCTCAGCTTAAGTACTTAATTACCACGGCAGCAAAATGGCTGGCTAAGCTTGCTGCAGTACAATTAACGGCTGCACATATACGGCACTGACTGTTTTCCGTTCTGAACCTCGGTCATTGCCAATACCTTCCAGACAGTCCTCGCTTGCTTTGGTCCGATCCGGTCCGAATCAAGTTGCACTAGTAGGAAATGTGTCGTTTTTCACTTAGTATAAATGAAAAAGGAAAGAAATCGCGCCCAGCACATGGGTTTTGTCAGTGCTGGTGAGTGCTTTTGGTCACAAGAAGACAGAAATAGAATCACCACTATTCCGCCACTATTCACTATTTCCATTAAGTGGGGAATGAAAAACGACAGATCTGCGCGCTACTAGTGTTGGTTCAATTCCCTGTCAATCTGTATATATGCATACAACCATTTTTCTAGAAGCTGAGAAGTACGCGACTGTTCTGTTCCATGCTGTCTGCATGTATTCTCGATCTCCTGGGAATGAAAGAGTGTCTTGTTTTGTGCGGCAATTATGATCGAGATTTTTTTGCTGCAAAAACTGGGAGTGTCATGAGGTTTAGCTTGGGGTTGAAAATCATGTGCTAATACGACTAACGTGAAAGAATATTAGACGCTCTTAACTTCTAGTCTGTGTTAATTGCTATGATTATGTGTCCAAAATTAGAGACTCTTAATTTCTAGTTGTATTAACTGTTATGGTTATGTGTTCAGAGTGATATGTACTGAAAGTTTTCAACTGTGTAACAGGAAAGGGGTTAACTTGGTTGGAGTTTCTTATTGAAAGTGAGTATGTATGAAGATTGAAATTTTTTGAGACTTTTTAATGTTGAAATTTAATGTGATAAGGTGGTAGTGAAGTTTATGAATGTACAACAAGCAATCTGGTTGGTGAGTTTTGCATGAAGATTGACAATTGAGACTTTTCAGTGTTAGATTTTAATGTGATAAAGTAACAATGAAGTTTTTGAGTGAAGTTTTAAATGCATAATAAAAAAGTTTAGGGACAAGTGACAAAAGTGAATATGCATGAAGATTGACAATTGAGACGTTTTAACCCCTAAGCACCCGTAGCATTTTTGGTCTTAAAATCATCCTTGTTTTTGATGTGTTATAGGTCTAAATGTAAGTGAGGTATAGGAACACTACTAGAAAATTCAATTTTATACTTTAACCCAAAAATATTATGGTGCATGGGTAACCAATAGAAAATGGGCAACATGAATAATGAAAAAATCCTTGAACATTGTGCCACTTCTTTTGTCCCTCCATTGACAATGGCTTATACTACCTTCCTACTTCCTTCTCTACCCTCCCTACTAGATAAAGCACACTCTGGCTTCTAAAATCGCTCGAAAATCATGAGCTTTCGACAACTGGCGGCACACAGCCCCGCAAAAGATCCACAATGCACAGGCGCAAGCCGCTGCACTGGCCACAACCCAAACACAACGATCGCTACACACTCGACGAATGCTGGCTATGCGAGGAATAAATGCAGGCAGCTGGCTCCCCACACGCAATGACAATACTAAATCTGGCGAATGCACGGAGCTCATCTTCCTCACTGAACCCTATTTGCAGGCATCCATCTGCAGATCGTGGGAGACTAGACTGACTGAAATTGCGGGCGCCTGACAAGAAAGATGAGGAGTTGGGCGACTGACGTGAACGATGAGGGAGGAGGTGGCTGACAGCCCAATTCAAATGACAGCCACTAAGGCACGATTCCCCATTATGGGGGAGTTCAGGTGGCAGCCCGTATACCCTGCGCCGGCCGGTTATGGCGAATATACCCGCCAAACGCCCGGGTATTTCCCTTATACCCTTCGCTAGCATCATACGCAGGTAAGATTTAGGCGAATTTTCGCCAGCAAATTAAAGGCTGAGTCGAACCTGCATTCCGGCAACGATTATTCTAATCTACTATTAAACCTGCCAGTTCTAGTTCCCCCTAGACCCTTCACCTACTAAGGTCGAGCCACCCATTACCAACCAGGGACACAAAATCGATCAGGCCTAATTTCTAGATTGTGAAAGAACAGATGTACCTCATTTGTACATTTGAGCATATGATCGGTTTTGGGTCCCGAAGTACTTTTCACTTCAAATAATTATAACTATTTGAATAGTGGGAATAAAATCACGGAACTTTTTGCATTCAACAAGAACCTTATGTTTGCACACATGAAAAATCCTAAACAAATTATATACCTTAATATCATATGCTAAAATCCTTAAGTGGTCGGTTATGGGTGGCTCGACCTTACACCGAAAATCACCATGTCCTGTGACCCACGGTATTTATGAGAGGGTTTATTAATGTACCCAAATTAGATGAAAATTGTGGTAAAATACTGCCAAATTGATGATATCTTGTCCAAGTGGATGAATGTGGTGATTTCAGTGTGGTGATATGGATACTGTAGTGACTAGGCTATTATTATTATTATTAGGGTAGGTCAGTTCGCCCCACTTGACATTCTTGTGCTACAGTAGAGTTAGAGGTATTTATACCCTTGTACTTTGGGGGTATTTTCTACAATTTGTACTGTGCAGTACTGTATTTGACTTGAGATTTTCTGGATTGGCTATTAATATTAATCACGCCAGTGGAGTGAATATTCTGTGCGCCGCGTACTGAATCTTGTCGCCAGCATGTGGGGTGAAATTGCTGGTATTGATGCCGAATAATAAATCATGGATGAGATCTTGCGGATGAAGACTTGGGCTGGCATTTGCTAGTTGATTTTCTTTTTTTACGGGCAGGGCTTCGGCTGAGTGATTGACCAGAGTGACATGTAGGGTGATCGGCAGTGAAGGTGGGGAATGTGTGGCTCATTAGAAAAGAGGCTTATGGGAAAAAATTCAGTCTTAAAAGGCTGAAGCCACTTTTTTAAATGCCGAAGGCTGCCTGGTAGTAATGAAATGGTTTCCCCCATTGTTTCCCACAACTACACATGTTGGTAGATTGTTAATATCTTTTTTTGCATTAATCTTTTGGCCTTGAAATTTTTATCATACAGTATGTTATTAACATAAAGAGGTTTTTGTTCCAAGAATTTCGTGGTAGAAAAAAAAAATTCAATCTTTGGGAGGTTGTCAAAGTTGGCAGCAGTGAAAAAAATTCCACAACTACCAATGTTGGTAGATTGGGAATAACTTTGTTTCGGTGAATCTTTTGGCCTTGAAATTTGGCATACATATAATTAACTTAAAGATAATTCTTTGATAATAATTCTGTGGTAAAATACTAATTTTTGAGCTCTCGGGAGGCTTTCAAAGTTGGCAGTACTGAAATTTTTCTCACTACGAATTCGAAAATGACATTTTGATTGGTACCCCACTGTACAACGTATGACCCGCGTGGGCTCAGTAGGAGGCGATTCAGGGTTTAAGAGACGGACGTTAAGGCCAAGAAAGGTGGTTGGTAGTAGGGCACCATGACGTCACTAGGATTAAGGCAGATTGATGTGATTAGTTACATCAATACAAATAGAGCCATTTGGCAAAAATTTGCTCACTTTAACTTCATTGGTGATAACCGGATGCAAAGGTCAAATTCAATTGGGGTCTCAAACTCCTTCATTAAATAGTCTATTGTTTGATGATAAGATAATTGAGTCATAGAAACAACTACACTACTTTTGCTAATAGTGCGTGTGGATTTATAGTGAAGGTGACAGTAAAATGTAAAATTATTGTAAAATTAAGATTTTAAATACTCTAGTAAAAAATTCGGCCATTGCCAATTTTATGATTTTGTAAAATAGAGCGTGTATTTGGAATTAGTACCACAAGCCTCGCCACAAGCACTAGTAGCAAAAAGTAGTATAATCAAGGAAGAGAATATCGAATTGAGGTTTGAGACCCTCCTTCTCTTTGATACCGCAAACCCGTCTGATCCCTCTTCCTCGATGTTGCACCTACGGTAAACTATTGGCATTTTGCTCTTTTGCGGCTTCATCACATGAAAGCCTTTGCACATAATTGTTACTAGCACCAATCGGAACTTTCCGATGGATGAAGGCAAGAATCCAAGAGGAGATAATCACTCCAGGGATTAATGAGTGAATGTGGTTTGACACCCCTAATCATAAATGAAGTGTTTTTGGATTTTTAGAATTTCAAGCATTTTTTCAAAAATAAATTGTGGAAATACTAACAAATTTATTAGAAAGTGCTTTTGTATAAAATGGTATGAGGCATTTCATTAGTACAAGAATCCTAACTTGTTGTGGCATAATGTTTTGGATTTCTCAATTAAACCTTCAAGTATGGTACCTTCACAATGATCGGTAGTGGATTTGTTCACAAACTTTTTCAAGCCGTATCTATGGTAAGCAAAAATACAAGAACTATCATAGAGAGTAAGTTTTTAAATATTGAAACTTTTAATTCCAAATATGATTTCAAAATTATCAAGATACTTTACAATGGCTAAATTTCCTTATCAACAAGCACATAAAGAAAGTAAGATTTCAATTTTTGTATTGCCTTGACAATATTTGTATTGCCTTTACTTTTATAGGTGACATTTTGCAATAGATATGTTATAAATAGGACATAAACAAGTAAATGTTACTAGCAAGTATATATATGTACGATACAATAAGCGAAGTGATTTTAAGAGTGGATTTTTCAAAAACACTTTTAAACTAGGATCTTAGGAATTTTTGGTGAATCACTACAACATAAAATGAGGCATAAGAAATTCACAAATCATCCCCTTTCTAATCAAATCACACATGTATAAAGCGAACTTCCCATAAAATCTATAGTAAAAATCCACAATGCAAAAAAAGTGCATGACAGATGAGAAAATGGAGCTTCATTCAGAAATTGGGCACTTTGACAATTAGGGGTTAAAAAAGATATTAAAGCAAAAGGATGAATTAATAATAGAGTTAAGTATAGTAATGGTTGGTAGTTTGAGAAAATCAATTAAAAGTGAAGTGAACTACGGTATAGTGATGGTTGGCTTTAATTCTTCAAAAAGATTGCAAAGTCTTTCAAATGTACCAATGGCTCTTTGTCCGGTGAGTCTGTTTATTCCCGGAAGGGGAGAGTAGTCTTGTACCAATGTTCCTTTGTCCGGTGGGGATTGGCTCATTGTCAAGACAAACATACACTATATTCATGCCGGCCTCGCAAGAGAACCGGAGTTTCTATCTATCCATCTATCTATCTATCTATCTATCTATCTATCTATCCATCCATCCATCTATCTATCTATCTATCTATCTATCTATCTATCCGGTGAGTCATTGACATTACGAACGGACGCTTTATTCACGCCGGCCTCAACAGAGGACCGGGGTTTCTATCTAAGGTCGAGGCACCTAAAACCGATAACTTAAGCTATCTACACTATTTTTGGACCAGCCATTAATAGGGTGATATATTTCCCGGGTTGGAAGTTAGTTTTCGCGGAGAATGCAAATTTTTCCATGAATTATTTCCCAATATTGAAATTTGTACAATTTTTCAAAGTGAAAAGTACTTTAGGACCCAAAACCGATCACATGCTCTAATGTACAAATGAGGTACATCTTCCCTTTCAAAATCTAGAAATTAGGCCAGATCGGTTTTGGGTACCTGGTCGGTTTTAGGTGCCTCGACCTTATCTCTTTCAATGTAAATTAGTGTGGAGTCCGTAATAGTGTGGCCCACACTAAATCACATCTTCGTTGAAGCTTCCAAGTCGCTCGCACGCTCTAGGAAGGAACAGTAGGAGCATTTTTCTTCCAGAAAACCATTCCCGATGCACGAAACGCATGACGATTCTCACACGGTTTCCCTGTTCTCATCTACAATCTCTGCAACCAGACACGCTTTCACAATTATACCGCTTATTTTGCAATTTTTAGGTAGCTAACCCCGCCTGTTTTCGCGCAAACTCGTTTGACCTCCTATCGAAGAAGATCTATGGGGATCGCAAACTTAGGGTTCAGGCGGAGCAGATACAGTCGCTCAACCTGAGTGTTTTCGAATTCCGACGTGTTCTTTGATACGAGCCACTTCGAAACCCTAATTCGAAACCCTGACCGACTTGGGATCAGTATTTGGAATTGGAGAAAAAGAATCCGTGTGTTGTAATTGAGGAACGATGGAGAAGAAGGACGATGTAGCGCCAAGTGCTGGATCATCGGATGCAGCAACGGTGGTGGATATCGAGCGTCGGCCTCTCATCATGGACCGCGATGAGGTCGACCTTGAAGCTGGCCCTGGCGAAGAGCAACCTCAATGTCGGATTTGCCTCGAGTCCGATGGTATGTTTACATCCTCACCTTGTCTTTTCTTTTCTTTTGTCTTTACTAATTTCATTGAGATCATTGTTGTTTCTGTACTCCCTCCGTCCCAAAGTTATTGTCCAACTTGTTTGCTTGGTTTTTCATTGAGCCAATTTCATTGATCATATTGTAAGAAACATGATTATAAAAGGTTCCAAATTATGTCACTAGAATGATTGAAGAACATTGCATGTGTTCATTGCAACCTAAATAAAAAAGCACTTTCAAACATGACTTTCAAACATGACAATAACTTTGGGACGGAGGGAGTATTTTGTAGAAAATCATTGTCATTTTCAATTACACATAAAAAGCCTTTGGTGTATGTTGATGTGCAAGTTCTTTATATCTATTAAGAATTTCTTTCATAGCTGCTGAATTTATTAGGAAGAGGGGAAGAGCTTTAGGTTTTTTTTGTTGCTTTTCTATGTTGTAGAAAATCAGTCACAGGAAAACCCTCTGTCCTCGACTACTAACGTTTTGTAAGTTGATGACAATGATATGCAATGTTCTTTATATGTATTAAGAATTTCTTTTGATGAATTACATAGCTGCTGGATTTAATTGGGTGGAGCTATTAGAATTTCTATTTGTAGAAAACCATGGTCATGGGACAGGAGTAGTGTAGAGGTTAGACCTGGCATTCTATAGGGTATGGAAAACGACAAACCCTAAACCGAAGTATGGAAAAGTTCGATGTAATTAAATGTCAATGAGATTGAGCCCTAGAGGACCCCTGTTTTGCAAATAAACTACTCCCTCCGTCCCAAAGTTATTGTCATGTTTGAAAGTCATGTTTGAAAGTGCTTTTTTAAGTAGGTCAAAAAAATACTTCCTTGTGGCTAATTTTATTTAGGTTGCAATGAACACATGCAATGTTCTTCAATCATTCTAGTGACATAATTTGGAACCTTTTTTAATCATGTTTCTTACAATATGATCAATGAAATTGGCTCAATGAAAAACCAAGCAAACAAGTTGGACGATAACTTTGGGACGGAGGGAGTATTAGAGTTGTTCTGGCCGGGTCCTCTATAGTATATACTACTCCATAGTCATTCTCAATCACGCATAAAAACGCTCTGTTATCAAGTGCTAACTTATTAGCAGGTGTTGTAGGTTGATGACAATGATATGCAAGTCCTTTGTATCTAGTAAGAAGCCTTGAATCCTGACGAGATTGTAGTTCCAGGGAGAGACTTCATTGCACCATGTAAGTGTAAAGGATCTCAGAAGTACGTTCACCGTGAATGCCTGGACAATTGGCGGTCAATCAAGGTGCCTTTTCCACTCTAGACTATCTGTTTTTCTCCTAAAAGAATTTGTCAATTTTTTTTCAATGCAATTTTGTCCAATGCAGAGAGTCGAAGAACAGCTCAAAACGAACTGATCACTGTTTAATATGCATTTAAACTGAATTGACCTTGTGTGTTTAACCACTAAGTGCTCAACATTAAAGTAGGAAGTTCAATTTGGAAGTTTATAGTTGATTTTAGTGACTTTCGAAACATGTTTCTATTGTTAAAAATTGTAGGGTATGATTTCTGCTTTCTATTGGAACCTTTCTTGAAGCTTTCTGAATGATTTATTAGAACTTCTATAGAATAGACGTGACTACTTCTGACCATTTGGGCACTTAGAGGTTGAAGGACTCGAGCTTTGGAATGATAGCTGAAGTTTTTTGCTGAAGTTTTTCATGGTAATCAGTGTTTCTTTTTGATGGTTGATGTTTGACGCTGCGATTCTATATTTGAAATTTCAGGAAGGGTTTGCGTTTTGCCATTGCACAACTTGCAAGACTCCATATCACATCAGAGTTCACACCCCAGCTGACAGAAAGTGGAGGACACTGAAGTTCCGCTTCTTCGTCACCCGGGATATATTGTCCATCTTTTTGGTGGTTCAGCTGGTACAGTTTCTTAGTTTGGCACTTTCTGTTTGTAGTTGATAATATCTGAAGTTTGGTTCGAGATCGTTTAGACTTGTAATTTGTCCATTGACATTCTGAAACGCTTGCCTTGTTTTTCTTTTCAATTCATTATTCTTTAGTGGTCATGTTTTTATTGTGCTTTATTTATTTTGGATCTACACATATACTTTGTTGTGCAGGTTATCTCTTTGTTTGGATACCTTGTGTATACAATAGATCACCGTATGGGAAACAAACTGGAACACATTTGGGGATTTGTGAACGACTACCCATTTTACTACCTCTGTGGTATGTTCCTTGCAGCGTTTTTGTTTTTCTTCTGGTGTCTAGTATATGGTATCATGCTGCAACCATTAAAATTCTGTTATTGATTGACTGTAACTTGGTTGTCTTCCAGAGATTTCTATAACATTCTATATTTTATCATAACGTTCTATAGCCCAGAGATTTTCTCCGTCAGGCCTTTAGGGACATCATAACCCCCAAGATTCATAGGGAGGGGTTTTAATTAAACTGGCCACTGACACTTCACTCAGTGCGTGCGCTTTGGGTCCCTATTTTTTTCTGCGGGGATGTTTGCTTGGATGGCAAAAGTAGGTTTGGCAAAAGTAGGTTTGGGACCCTATTAGAACTTGTTAACCCTTATAGGACATACGAAGCCATGGGCTTACTTTTTTTGGGGAGAATCTTGCTCATAACTTGAACTTCGTTGAAACGAATGGGGTTTTAAAAATGCAAAAACGAACATATTTAAGGCATCTATACTTCTTTTGAATAGAACCAAAATAAATTAAAAAGAGAATCGTGCTTAAAAATGGAGTTTTAAAGAAATTTTGGGTGTGGGAATCAGGAAATCCATGTCCTTCAAGGGTTAGGAATGTTATGATTTATTGACATCACAGACTGCTGAAATCACAGGATCTAACTGAGGTTGGCTGTGGTGGTTTTCAGGTGTTCTTGGTTTTCTTGTGTTTTTGGGCCTGTCTGGATGCTTCATGACTTGCTATGATCGACGTTTGCGGAACGAGTTGGCTCAACCCTGTCGAGAAGTTTGCCTTTGCTGCTGTGAAGGGTATCAACCATGGCCCTCTCTCCCGTGCTTTCATTCTTTTGTGGTGGCATGAATGTGCTAGGATTGTAGGAACTCTACATATGTGTAGGAACTCAAGTCTCTAATCAAATAGGCCAATTTTAAGTTTCATCTATTTGATTCAATCTTACTGTTTTGAGATCACAAAATAGATTGGGGAAGCCTCTAGTAACTCCAAAATTGAATAAGGTAGAGGGCTTCAAAACCAACAGGGTCCTAATTCCAACAAAATATAGACCATGCATTTATTTTAGAACACAAATCTAGGCACGTCATAGAGCTCTTGACCAAAATGATAAGCTATCTATGGTCCATCTAGATTTAGTTTCTAGGATGATTATTTTGCCTAGATTTTATTGGAATTAGAACCCTGTTGGTTTTGGAGCCCTCTACCTTATACATATGAATTCGCAAGGTTGCGATTAGTTTAGTGGGATGTATTTTACTTTCTAAACAACTTTAAATGCCTGATGATCTTATTGTCAACTTCTAACCTTTGTACATCTTATTGTATGCCTCTAGTGTTTAAATTGATTACAAAATCAAGTTCATATGGGTTCATTTAGTCTAGGAGGGTAGGGTGTACTCCATTGAATTATCAAATACACTTAATTTCTAGGTAAAAACACAAGATGAAAACTAGGGATGGACTTTAAGGATTTCTCTAATATCCCTCCATAATGTTATTTATATGCTAATTCTTTGTACAACTTGCGCAGAGTGTGTGGAGATTGTCGTGTGCCGGGGGTCCTGTGCATGTGGACGGACTGTGCTGTGTGTTGTGAAGGATGTGCTGGCTCGCTTGGAGAATGCACCACCTGCATTGCGGGTGCTGGAGAAGCAGCTCCTGTGCTCATGATCGTTGCGCTTGTGGCGTTGGCAGTATTTGCAGTGGTTGGGCTTTTTTACAGTGTACTTGTGGCAACTATGGTAGTTCAAAGGATATGGCAACGACATTACCACATTCTGGCAAAACGGATGTTAACAAAAGTAAGTGATAACTCTTCTGTGCTGCTGTTTGTTACTCTGTTAACCCCTAAATACCTTGCATAAAACTGAGATGTGCTATAATACACGACTTCCCCCAACTTTTTGGAAGTTGGTATCAAAAAAAGAAGAATGATATTAACCTTCACGGTAAGAAATTATCCAGATACAGTCCACCCTCGATAAATGTTACGCTTATAAACGTTCAATCATTATATTTGTTAACAAAATCGTACTCCCCTCATATTGCTAACTAGAATGTTAACTATGTTAAATGTTAACAATAATTTACTCCTCTCTTTGTTAATTTGCCACTTATAAATGTTAACCGACGAAATACATCCAATACTGCGTGATGACATCCATTATTGTGATCAAATTATTCATCTGGACTATATTGCGGAGGGTACCGTATGAGGGTTCAGAAGGTCTTTATATTTGTTAAGCATTCAAAAAGCTCCCTTTATAACTGTTACAACGTTAACTCACTAAATAAATGTCACTAAATAAATGTTAGGAAAATTTTACTCCAGAGCTTAACATTTATAGAGGGTGGACTGTAGTTGAACTTCATAGATCTTTGTCAAGTTAATTTAGAAGTTCACCAAAAGTACGATTTTATATTTTTAGTACATGAATTTTATGAGGAAAGAAAAAATATATGGTTTTTTAAATAATTAAAGAGAGCTGCTGGAAATAGCACCATTAGAAAGCCAACTCAATCTTGAGTCTGACAATAACCAATATGCCTTCCAAGAAGCTTCTTATTGGATGAAAGCAATGTTTGAATGGGACATATATTCTTCACAGGTTAAGAGCTCATAAAAGCTGGGGGTTTTATTTTATTTTAAATTATTTCTAATGTTTTTTTTTATCCTTATAACACATGACACCATAGGTCTTACACTGAACTGAGATCATGGATCTGAACTAGTGAAGTGTGGAATCGCAGGAATATGTAGTGGAAGACCTGGACGGTGAAATTCTGGGACCAGATTGGGTTCCACCATCTCTCCCTCAAGATCATGTCCAACAGTTGAAGTCACTCGGGCTACTCTAATAATCTTCCTATTACATGAGGGAAATGGACTTATGTTCTCTGCCAGAGGTAACTTACCATAACTCCGGTAGTTCCAACGGTTGGGCTATATGAAGAATTTGCAACCAAGTATTGGAAACAAATGCTTTGAAATTCTATTATTCCTGTGAGAAGCTTCTGCTAGGGAAATGGCCTGCATGATATATTCAATTCAAACAGAATTAACTGATGTTAATTCAGCAATCAGCATGTGTTCACGTCAGTTGTAAAAGGTGAACTCATCATAATATAGATGGATTTATCAATAATGTCCCAAGTGGATATGACCAAACTCATTCTAGCCGTATTATTTTACGGCATTTGACATGTTATTTTATCGTTTGTTAACACTATTCTCACCAATGTAATTTTGAGCATGTGGAAGGTTGCATGTATTGATTGATTCCAGCAATGCTGGTTTTGAGCGACAATATATTTCTGTGATCTTGTTGAATTTTAACCCTTTAACCCCTAAGTGACGGATCAACCATTTTATGGTCTCTGCCCTTTTTTATGGGCTGCCCGAAATAGAAAAAACATTTTTATAGAAAATAAAAAATATTTTTAAATAGGTAATCAAGTCTACTTTCCAACCCAATTTGAATCATGTCAATCCGAGTTAAACTCCACCTGGGAGAAATTTTCAAAGAAAAACACTTCTACATTGTCTAGTGTTGGAAAACTTACTATTTGGGCAAAGTAATGATGTTCTCTCCGTTGAAAAATTTGCAATTTTTTGATTTTAGAATAGAATGTCTAGTTCTAACAAATCATACAAAATATCAAATTCTAAAAATAAAATTTGTGATTCTTATAAATACTTGAAGTTAAATGCTTCTAAATTCATAATGAGATGATAAAAAGCTATTTTTTGATATTTGACTGCATGGAAAATTACTAAACATCAAGCTCCTCATTTTCTCTTTTGGACCAAACTTCATCAAAGTTGAAGAAGTAGTTTTTTATAACACATTTATGTTTTGCCCTTACCCCCTCCGTCATTTAGGGGTTAACCCCTAAAGGACCAAGTGTCCTAACTACGACATTTAGAGAATCGGGTAGGTTCTGATGAACACATTTTTAATCAAACTTTGAAAGAAATTTAATAGTAGATTCACAATGTGCCACGAAAATGAGGGTTCTTGAGGGTTCTTGTTTTTTTTAATTCCGACACTGGATGTGAAAGTTATGAGGGGAAATGTGTTTTTTTCGGGAGAAAGGGCAGCGGGGCAGTAGAGAAATAGTTGAATTTTAGGGGGGGCAACAAGATGGGCGGTGTGTGGAAAATGGGGTGGCCTGTGGGGGGAGAAGACCACCCCATTTTCCAAACTCATTCAAAAAATTTAAAAACATTATTTAAAAACATTATTAAAAATATTTTAAAAATATTTTCATAAATAAAAAATATTACTTTAAACTGAAATTTATTACTTTAAATTAAATATATATATTTTAAAGTAAAAGTTCAAGTTTATAATTATAATATATTATTTAAATTTTTGTAAATTAAAATCATTTAAAATTTAAAAAAATTAAAAATTAAAATCATCCAATGAGGAATTGCCACGTGGCAGTACACTCTAAGAGTTAGTGGGGTCATGAACATTGGAATGGGTTGGCACTTCAATTCCCTTCCTCCACCTTGTAAGGTAGACGACCTGTTTCCGATCAGGCTCCCAATCACGCAATATAGGGCGACCTATTTCCGTGAAGCAGCTTGCATTATTTTCAAATTCATTCATAAACGGTGACGGAAACATGTTTCTTCTTAATATAGAATGGTTGGCGCCGAGAATAGAAATTTGTTACCGAGTTAGTATGATATCATGTGTTCTTGAAATTTAGTTTTACAGTTCTTCGAAATAGGTCAGCCTATATTGCGAGAACGGGTTGGAGAGAATCTTCACTTTGAATATTTGTAGTAAATTCAATATTGCCCGAAAATTTGTTCAAAAATATGTGACCTTCAAATCTGTTTCCCTACACTGCAAAATTATTTGCCTATTCGTTACTCTACCGGAAGTATGCTAAATTGCTTAACCCCTAAATGCCTAGGCCTATGACCATGGAATCATGTTTTACCTGTTACACTCAATTTGCCACTATGAATAAGATAAAAATTCAACTTTATATTTTTAATAGATGGATCCACGTGTCTACTACAAATCGTGAATTTTTCATAAAATTTGTTGAAAATTTGGAATTACTATGATTTTTTGAAGTGATTGTAAAGAAAATTCCTATCAATTACAAAATATGCTCAAATTCTTTGATTTTCTAAACAAAGAGGTAATTTACAATGAAGAACATTACAGTAGATGAAAATCATCCGTGTTACTATATTTAGAAAATCACTACACTATTGTAATACCCACCAAACTTGTAACTCTAATAAAATACTCAATTATCCAATTTAAAAAAAAAATCAAAGTGGAATAGTTTTTAGACTATGTAAGCTTCATTTTGTTAGTTAAGCTCAAATGCAATAGAACTCATTTTCATGGCCTAAATTTAGTTTAAGCAAGAAAAGTATAAAAATCCAAAATACACTTCGTGGTGAACCATTTTTATTACTCTTTTGTAGTTGGGACCTCATGTAAAATCCCAAAATGACTTGAATTACTTGAAATTAATTTTTAGAGATTTCATGACCAATGAACACCCTTCACACAAAAAAAATGCATGGAATTCAACATTCTTTCTTCATCCAGGGACTAATACTAATCATCCAAAGACCACTTTTGGGTCTCGCAGGCTGTTAGGGGTTAAGGTGATCGGGAACAGGTCATCTACTTTATTTCCCCCCTAACCCCCATAATTCTTTAAAAATGTTCTACATGTCTTCTAAAACTTCAAAAAAAAAAAAAAAAATTCAATTTTTTTTTTCGCCATTCTATAGAAGGTGGAATGTACTTGTGTTTCACCGCTCGGATTTGTATTTTAAATAAAGAAAGTAAAAAATATTGCAGTTCCAAAAACATATAGTCTTTTGTAAACTTTTAAACCCCCACAAGATCAAGGTGTTCTTCAACATCCTAAACATCTCCAAATGCAACAAAAATTAGTATACAACTAAGTAACATCATATAGAATGTGAAAGTGAAGCGCGACAAGTTTCGGTAGTGAGGATTTTTTGATGTAGCCATGGTCAAACGCATCTGAAATTTCCGGGCATGTGTTTTTTTGGGGTGTTTTTTTCCATCAAACGCAATTATCTAGCAATCCGTGCGGTCAAAATGAATGAAATTTGTTGTGTATGTTTTTCAAACAATTCAAGACAAGATCTTACGGCTAGAAGGTAAAAAATAACATCTTTTTTGGATTTTTTGCATGGGGGAGTAAAAATGGCAGCATTGGAGTGATTTTGGAGGAAAAACACTCTGGTCCTTTTGGGGTTAAGGTCCCGATTCAACACTGTTTCAAAGACTTGATATAAAATGGTTGATGAAAACAAAAATGGAGTTGATGTATAAAAGCAAAGTTGTAAATGTCAATGTGAAGATAACATTTGTACAGTTGGATTCATCATATTTATTATTAATATTTTTTAATTAATTTTGCAAGGTTTTCTCTTGAAATTCAATTTAAAATCCAAAAACAACACAAAAATATTAAAAAATATTGTAATGAAATTGGAATAACATGCACTACAAGATGGTATGTTTCCATTATTTGATTCTACTTATTATGGAAAATCATTTTTAAGTCGCACTTTTTGAACAAAGATTGAAAATTGACATAAACCACTTTTGAAATTTTTCAAAAATTCACATTATCTTATTTTTAAGATCCATACCGTACAAATGGTAGTCAACTAGCACAAGAATCAAGAGAATTTTGAATGAATGAAAAACATCACCACATGTGGTAAAGAGACGCGGCAGAAATCATCGAGTGTCTAGAATATAGACGCTCGCGCGTCAAAGGTTTAAACTTCAGCCCTGTCCCTTGCGTTTCCTCCCTGAGGGTTAGGTGGCAAACTCTAGTACATTTTTCACAAGCTTTTTCGTCTCCTATTCTTTGTCTTTCATCTTGATGAAATAGATTTTAGTTAGTTCATTGAAAGTGCTAATTGGATGTTCATTTCTAAGATTTAAAAAAAAAAAAAAAGATTTGAATGATTTTATAGTAAACTATACAAAGAGGTTTTATATTTTTTATATTTTTTCTTTTTTTAGAAACTACTCCGGCCTTTCAATAAGCTTGGAGCTTCTAAATATGTTGATTCCATTATTCAAGCCACTAAGACTGAGACTAAAAGCTTATTTTCTTTCTCGTTTTTCGAGCCAGTAAGGTAACAGGGCAGGCTCTACATGAATCGTTTTTATTTTTATAAAAACCCTTATCTATTGCTCGGCATGCATACGTTACCTGATAGACTCTGTAACACCTGAGTCTCTCTTCTGATCGCTATTTGACAGCGCATTGGAGGCTGTGCCTTAATCGCAAATTAAGACCGACCCACCTCTTCAATTCTACTGAAAATTGAAATTTCTCCCCTGCAAGAATGGCTTACCTCGGGAGTGCGCTTTGCTCTTACTTAGAAAGTAGACTGAGTTTTGAGTCTTTCTCAGACGTGAAGCTGTCTGTGCTCTCTTTTTGTCGATCGGTGTTGTGCATGCAGAGCGGCGATTATAATGGCTCCTGGCTCTAAAATCAGCGGACAACAGGTTCAAACAACAGGACTCCAATTTGCTTGAGTGTTTTTATAACTTGCTACGCTCCTCCTTTCTGTGATTTGCTGCTTGCAGTTTTGATTTTTTTTCTTGTGAACAATGATAACAAGTTGTGGTATTCTGAAGACACCTCGTGCACGTCATGTGGCTAACTAATGTTCGCTGTGTGGCATGAGTACAGGTGAAGAATACCACCTCTTGAGGAATTCTCAAATTTCTTCTCACAGATGGAGGCTTGGAGGATTGTGCTATGTTCTTTTTCTTGTTCTTTCTTTGGCTTTTCTATGCTTTAGGAAAGCTCGGGGGGTGCACTGTACTAAATATGTACGAGTATACGTGAGTGCACACAAGGGGTATTAATTTCGACACTACCGTATTGCATATACATACAATAAACACATTTAGAGCTAAAAATATTCACATATACTTACACTAAACATATATTTAAAACGAAATACATCTGTATACAAAGGTATTTTAGACATACAACCTCTTGTATACATGGGGTTTTTAGAAGGGGTCACGAACGCACGTGATTCTCAAACATAATGTAGAGTGCACCCCCCTCCCCCCCGAGTAGGAAAGCTGTCTCTATGTGAGAATTAGGGTGCTATTGTGCTTTTGCAAGCGACAAATCTTTCCAGTGTTTGTTTTAGGGTTTGTTTTTATTACAATCCCTTAGTGTGGCACGGACTAATTACTACCTTTACCCTATTGTTTCATCTGAATTAGGATTTCAAACCTATTTCTTTCTAATATTGTCTTACTACTTTTTTTCGTTTCTTCCTATTAATCGATGTTGATAGTTGAGTTTGACTCAATGTTTTGGCTCAGTTGTGAATCGATCTTTCTTCTTGATTAATGCTAATAGTTGAGTTGTGACTCAATGTCTTGGGGAGTTCACTAGACATGTATATGTGTATACACGTGCGTGACAAAGGTATTTATTCAAGGGGTATTTAATTATCCATTCTTAATTTTTTGTACCGTATTATTATATAATTTGCTAATTTCTTGTCTTTTAAATGACCCTATAATTACTTTTAAATTTTATGAAGCTCTAATATAAAGCTAGGTATGTTCATTATAATTATTTGATTTTGCTCTAAAGGGTTTAAGAGCATTCAAAGTACTAACTCACCAAAATCCAACACACAACAAGGTCTTACATTAACCCCTAACTGCCCAACCATGCATATTTTGCATGATGTATGAATTTCATCCGCAGCTTCTCATCCGTCATGCACTTTTTGTAGTGTGATTTTTTTACTGAATTTTTTATGGGAAGTTAGCTTCATGTATGTGTGATCTGATCGAAAAAGAAACAATTTTTGAAAAAATTATGCCTCATTTCGTGTTGCAGTGTTTCACCCAAAATTTTGAACATTTTAGTCTAAAAGTGTTTTTGAAAAAATAAACTCATAAAATTAAGCATCCAAAAAATCTCCAAAAATCACTACACCTAGAGTACTACATTGTAAGCCATCACAAAAAAATTCATCCCCATACCGTCAATATATTATTTGTAATCGAATTACAAAATAATTTTTCATTTTATGTTTCAAAATTTATAGAAAAATATTAGTGATAGCAATCAAAGATCTAAACTTATAGATTAAATCTAAATTTCAAAATGTATAACTTTTATTCATACATCAAGTTCCAAATATTCATGTTAGTTGCATTTTATAATGCATCTTTGCAAAATTGCCCAAATTGGACATAGGTGAGGACGTTTAGGGGTTAAGAGTGTTCATAAACATTTACAAACAACAAAATCAGCACATGTTCCTTAATCAACTTACACACACAATTAAACACAACCGTATCGAGTGTCAGAAAAAAACAAACAGAAAAGACACCAACAACACAGTAAGCATAAAAAGGGTTCATGCAGCCACCTCTCAGAACGGTGACAAGAAAACTCTCGAAACCTAATCCTCCAGCAACATTTTCTCCCAAATTTTCCTATACCCTAATCCGTCATCCACCCTCATCAATCTTTCATCCCATTTTTCCAACTCAATTGACGTAGTTTATCATCCAAAATCTTCCCGCCTCTGAGCTCAAAGGACACCCTATTTCAAAATAAACCTAGGATCCTTAACTCCTACGGTATATTTTTACAAATATTTTAAAAATATGCGTTGTTTACATCAAGCCTATATTATTTATAATACACATTGTATCATACATACTCATCTATATTACTTCTAAAAAAATTCTAAGTTTTTCCTTTTGTGAATATAAATTACCCTATATTTTTCCACACGTTGTTTTCTAATATTATCGCAGTGAACTCCCCGAGCTCAATGTTTTGGCTCAGTTGTGAATCGATCTTTCTTCTTGATTAATGCTAATAGTTGAGTTTTGACTCAATGTTTTGGCTAGTTGTGAATCGATCTTTCTTCTTGATTAATGCTAGTAGTTGAGTTTTGACTCAATGTTTTGGCTCAGTTGTGAATCGTTCTTTCTTCTTGATTAATGCTAATAGTTGAGTTTTGACTCA
The DNA here is from genome assembly GCA_022496805.1 of Pohlia nutans. NCBI lineage: Eukaryota > Viridiplantae > Streptophyta > Bryopsida > Bryales > Mniaceae > Pohlia > Pohlia nutans. The sequence goes on along the minus strand of CM040091.1, from coordinate 10,423,517 downwards.
ATGTTTTGGCTCAGTTGTGATTCGTTCTTTCTTCTTGATTAATGCTAATAGTTAAGTTTTGACTCAATGTTTTGGCTCAGTTGTGAATCGATCTTTGTTCTTGTCGATTTCTCTGATCTACCTCTACCTAGAGCACTAGTCTCTGCAGTATTCAAAACTGATCTCTAGTATAATTTCCTCTTTGACTGCATTGACTCCTATTCAAAGAATGAGTTTGATAAAGAATTCGACAATGCCTTAATTTCGATTAAGGATGTTCCAAAAAAACGATTTTTTTCTTGTGGAATACGCATTTCTTTTTAAAGTTTGAAATACAGAAGTTCACCAACTTGGAGAGCTGTAAAAAAAATGCTAATTTAATGATGCTAATTTGGCTTTTACTGATTCGGTTTTGTTAATTTAACTTGGTTGATTTAATGATGCTAATTTGGCTTTGTTAATTTAACTTGACAATAAATTATTCGACATGAAAGAAGTTTGCGATTGATGACCGGCCGACTTGTGGCGTATACCAATCATACTATCACACTATCTTCATAACTTCGTGGAAGCTCAACAAAGTCGTCTTCCCTGATTTCATATTTGACTTTGTATAATATTAACCCCTAAACGTCCCAGCGTCCAGAAACAGGATCACAAACAGATTCAAAGCCTTGTAACTTTCTCATACAACCTTGGATGATTTTCATCCAAGTCACCTTTGAAAGTCTATCAAATTATCTACCAATTACAATAAATATTTTGTGATGGAGAGTAGTTGATAATATTGGAGAGACCTCCAACTATAAGTATGTCTAATTTGTTGGGTAGATTTTATGCTTGCAATGGTCTTCTCATGTACAAATCATGTACATGTAAGCCATGTTAATATCTACTTTTGAGGCTAGAATCTACTTTTGTTCAAAATGTTGGTACATTTAGGGGTTTAAAAGTCTCAAGTGTTCAGTGACCTACTAGAACAAGTAGTCAAATTGGTAATTTGGTTCTAAGTTAGGTATAGAATGCTGTAGAAATTATGTAGAACACTTAATTTCTTATAACAAATTGTGACATGACCAAGTCACGATTTGCAAACATGACTAAGGCACAAACATGTTTTGGTTATATGAACATGAAATGCTTTGGTCATATAGACATGTAAAGATAAACATGTCTATATGATGGCCAAGACATGACCAAAACATGTTTATATGACTTGAATAGGAAACAAACAAACATTAACTTTTTAACTCCTATATGCCACTACAAATAAAATAAGGATTCAATTCTATATTTTATGTAGATGAAGCCATGAGTCTACTACAAATCATGAATTTTTCAAAAAATTTGGTGAAAATTTGAAATTACTATAATTTTTAGAAGTGATTTAAAAGAAAAATCATCTTAAATACAAAATGTACTAAAAAATTCCAATTTTTTTTTCCAAATGTGAAAATTACAATGAAGAATATTATAGTAAATGAAAATCATCCGTATCTTTCAGATTTTTCCAAAAAATCAAGGTGGAGTAAAAACTAGACTCTGTAAGCTTCAATTTCTTAGTGAAGTTCGAATACTATAGAACTCATTTTCATGGCCTAATTTAGTTTAATTAGAGAAAACAAGAAAAATCCATAATACACTACACGGTGAATTGTAGTGTAGTGAAAAGGTGGCATGACCAAGAAAAGTACATCACGAAAAGAATTGGATGAAAATCATTCTTATAGCAGTTGGAATTGAATAGTAAATTACATCCATAAGCTAGATTTTGGTTTGGGCCACATTTAGGAGTTAAGGTTTAGATGATTGCAAAGATGTGTTATAAAATGTTTGATGGATAACAGACAATGGAGTTGATGTGCACAGAAAAATTGTATATGTCAATGTGTAGATCACATCTGTACGGTGGATCTGTCATTTTCTTATTGATATTTTTTAATTAAAAATTTTAAGATTTTCTTTTGAAACTCAATTAAAAATTCTTGTATGACAATCTTTTTATCAAAAAGATCTTTTTTTTGTGGAATGAAACTTGACAAACCAATTCTATTGTTTTAAGAAAAATCACACTATCTTATTTTGATGACGATATTGTACAAATGGTGATCAACTAGTTCAAGAACCAAGAGAAATTTGGATGGATGAAAAATGTGATTGTCCATCTTTCAAAAATGGCTCCCAATCTATTTAGCATCTACTGTGTAGATGCATGCGCGCTGAAGGGTTAAGAAAGAAATTGCACAAAAAAAAATCAATTTGTAATATGAGGTTAAAAATCCACAAGGTTTATGCAAATGCCTTGATAACAACAAACGTTAAACTTACATGAATATGCTTGAAAGTCATGCCAACACTTTTTTGACAAATTAAAAGCTACAACGTTCATTAAAGAAGAAATGATGATTAAGTTTACACATTCAACATCCACCACCTCGTTACACACATCATGCCATTAATCAATGTATTCCATTTCCAATATGGATGTCTGCATTATTAATTAGGTTTGAAGATTGGTATTGAAAAATAAAAAAATAAAGAATGAGATATATTTTCATTCTTCCCTTCTTATTTATTTTTATTCTTTATTTTGTATTCCCTTTGTTTGACAATAAGTATTGCCACTAGTGTATAATTTTTGTTTAAGAATAAATGTTCATTTAACAACTTAGTACATCTATTCAATAACATCCATCAATATAGTACAAACTTAGATCTTTTATAGTATTTGCATACAAGACATCTTTTCATATATTGAAATCCTCTTTTATATGCCCACAACAAAATTACATAATTTTTTAATGAACAATTTCTTATGTCTCAAACAATAGCTCAAAAATATATTCCTATCATTACAATTGGCGTGTACACTTCTAAAGAAAATTTCACTATTGATATACCAATTGATATTGACTAGGGAGTTTCTAAAAGTCACAAATGATATTTTAGTTGGTTTAACTTTGCACTTTTTATAGTTTTTTCATTTGTCATGCATTGTTTGTAGTGTGTATTTTTTATTGTATATTTTCATGGGAAGTTAGCTTCATGCATGTGTGAACCAATAAAAAAGGAGATGATTTGTGAAAGTTTTGTACCTCATTTTATGTTGTAGTGATTCACCAATTTTTTTGAAGATCTTAGTTCAAAATGAATCAAAAGTGCTCTTGAAAATTAAACCCACTAAACTAAACAACCAAAAAATCTCCAAAAATTACTACACTTAAAAATATTACATTTCAACCAATCACAACAAATTTCATCTTTAGATTATCAATATCTTATTGCCCGCTTATTTGTTATCAAATTACAAAAGAATTATGAATTTTGAGGGTTTAGGGTTTTTAATTTATTTTTTTACTTTCACATTAATAAACCTTTTTTTGTTATAATTATTTTACTTTACTATTTTTAATTTATTCTTTTACTTTCTTATATATATACCCTTCTTTTGCATATTTCTTTTGCACAATCCTAAAACTCTTCTTCATCCATAAAAACCTTTTCTCTTATCTAGACTCTAAACTCTCAAACCATATATTGTCAAAATGCCTAAAAAAAACAGAAAAAACCGTAGAGCCTAGGAATGTTCCTAGTCCAGTAAAAGCAGATGTATTCTAGGACAATCATGGACGTAGTTGGGAGTAGTAGGAGGCTGGATGATGAAGACCGGGAACCTAGGACGATGCAGACCTTGTTCCTGTGGATATTTGCTCCACCACAACCACCGGTGATTAATTTAAGCAGCTCCGATGAAGATGAGGATGTACCTAGTGTTAGTGCTGCTTTTGATGGTACCTAGTGTTAGTGCTGCTTTTGATGGTACCTAGTGTTAGTGCTGTTTTTGATGGCACCTTGTTAGTGTTAGTGTTACTTTTGATAGTCTTCATCATCCAGCCTCCTACTACTCCCAACTACGTCCATGATTGTCCTAGAATACATCTGCTTTTACTGGACTAGGAACATTCCTAGGCTCTACGGTTTTTTTTGTTTTTTTTAGGCATTTTGACAATATATGGTTTGAGAGTTTAGAGTCTAGATAAGAGAAAAGGTTTTTATGGATGAAGAAGAGTTTTAGGATTGTGCAAAAGAAATATACAAAAGAAGGGTATAAATATAAGAAAGTAAAAGAATAAATTAAAAATAGTAAAGTAAAATAATTATAACGAAAAAAGGTTTATTAATATAAAAGTAAAAGAATAAATTAAAAACCCTAAACCCTCAAAATTTTATGCATACATCAAGTTCAAAATATCCCTCTTAGTTGCAATTTATAGTACATCTTTGCAAAACTACTGAATTTGAAGAGGTCTCTAGACATTTAGGAAATAAGGCATAATTCAATATAAGTTAATCTAAGTTGTGATTTTAAAGTGGATACGAGAGTAGATATTTATTTCTAAACAAATGAACTATTTGTGTATATGAATTTTATTCATTATTTTTAAAAATATGCTTCAACAATTATTACAATGTCAAAACAAATATATCTATATTTAATATTTTTCTTCTTGTTTTCATATTTTATGAGAAACATAATATGTATGTATGTATTTAGACTGAATTGAATGCAAAGATTAAGAGAAAAAGACCATTTTTATGAATAAAAGACATTCGTTTTTTTAATAATAATTCCTTTTTCATTTTTGGTCGTGTATTCGAGATTGTATCCGAGATTGAACATTGTAACAATTTCTAGGTACAATTCTCATTTTGTTTTGTGCGGTTCACATTAAATAGATACACTCGGTTGTAGTGAAAGGCTTGTGAAAGGTTTGTAATTGTTGCAGTTCCACCAAAAGTCAAGGTCCTTTCACCCCTTTAAAAATTGACGTCCCTCGAAAAGTGGCCGTCCCTCCAAATGTTGTAATTGCTTCAAAAGTTGCGGTCCTTCCAAAAATTACGGTCTCCCCAAATTCTATCACTAGTTCTAGGCAACATTATTTTAAAAAGAACACTAAATAGAATAGTAACACTAAATAGAATAAAGAACGTAGAGTAGCATGTCAACACTACTTGTCAAATGATTTATTGGCTCTGACCATAAAGAAGAGGAGAAGAGGCATTGCGAAGACACTCATTTTAGGGCTAAATACAACTGTAGCAAATATATCCCGTCTATGATTCCACTGAAATGCAATCTCGTTCATCACATTTCGATCATAGCTCCTAGTAGCACAAAGTTTTGTTTCTTAACAAGCGGATAGTTGTAGAGTCTCTGCCTTAGTATTTATTCTAGATTTACTTTTACAACTTCATTTTACTCTTCAAGCGCGTAACTCTTGGTAACTTCTCAAAAACGAAGCGTTTCCGTAGTCTCTCCCCCGGTGGGTAGAGACAATAAATATTTATTTCAAAAATGTTTCTTTCAAGCAAATACTAACCCTCCAAAATTCTTTTTCTCTTTCTCTTCTTTCATCTATTATACAATACAGCTCGCTTTGTCTCACTCAACCGTTCCGCGCTGGAATCCGTCGAGGAGACAACCCAAGCTCAATGTGCTCAACAACACGGGTCCCACTAGTTTGTCTCACTCGACCGTTCCGCGCTGGAATCCGTCGAGGAGACGACCCACTCAATGCTCAACGGCACGGGTCCCACTAGTTTCTACAAAAATATGAAAATTATGTCCAAAGTTTTGTATTCTTGCGTTTTGGGTGTTTTGGACTTTTACAAGAAGAACTGCAAGAAGGACTAAGTTAGAGTTGTCTGGATTCCTTCCCACGCCTCCACTCTCACTCATCACGCTGTCCCTTTCCTACAAAGCCTCCGGACCAATCCATCCATCACTTGACGTTCAATTCGCTTCTTGTTTCTCTTTCTGTTTTCGGAAGTACAGTACTACTGATAGTGGCGGATTTGCGCACTTTCGTCGATGAATCATCGGTGTAGATGTCCCTTGGAAAGTGTGAAACATTTGGCGACTCACTCAAGGCGCTTTGGCGGAGCACGGGGAGCCATTTTAGTACCAAATTGGACAAGTAGGGTTTCGGCGGTGATATTGCTACTACGCTCAGTTGTTCAACCTGAATTGGAGATGGCTACGTGATTTTATTTCTATTTTTTGTGAAAGAGTGAAGGTTTAGTACTCTCTTTTGCCTTAGAACTGGTAGTAACTATGCTTTTCTTTCACTTCTTGATAAATATATGGCGAGTTAGAAATTCGCGAGAGATGGCGGGCGACAGAGGAAGCACTGTTGTGAAATAATTGAGATGGTGACGATGCCTTCCCGAGTCGCTTGTTGTCCGTATCGATCAATGGATAACGCTGTGAATCCCGACACTTACATTCTGGAGAAATTTTATGTCTACGAAACAAGAGCGGTAAGTGTTGTTTCGTTAATTTGATGCACGCGTTTGGTCATGTGAGAGTTGGAATTGTTTTTGTATTCAACTAATTTATGTATCTGAATTGAATTTTCTGTTTTTGTAGAGGTATTACCTTGTTGGAAGGGACAAAAGCAAACAGCACTGGCGAGTGCTGAAGATCGACAGGTCCGAACCGAATGAGCTTTGCCTCTGCGAGGATCCTGTGGTGTACACAAAACGTGAGCACTTCGCTTTGTTGACAACGATTGATGAAGGCAACAAAGCCACGGGAGGATTGACTCAGATCACGAAAGCATACGGCATTGTCGGTAAATAATATACTGCCTTGATATGATTTTGATCTTGCTATCGGTTTCTAGATCTCGGAGTACCTTAACTCGCTGGTTTCTTTAGTAAGAGTTCTTTCAACTTATTCTAGGGTTTCCCGTGAGGTTAATATGCAATCTTTACGTGTTTTTGCAGGTTTTATAAAATTCCTAGAATGCTACTACATGCTCTTGGTGACAAAACGGCGACAAGTCGGGACTCTCTGCGGACATACGATCTATACCGTTGGCGAAAGTCGATTGATCGCAGTTCCTCATCGTTCAGTGCAAACAGATGTTGCAAATTCAAACGATGAAGCAAGGTTTATGTCTTTCCTGTCTTTGAATTGGAGCTTCTGTGATGATTTATTAGGGTTTAGGCGGTACTGATGGTGTTTGTCAATCAAGGTGGATCAACAGCAATACACTTAAGTCACATATAATACAATCACTTGATTTTTATCATACTTAGTTACTTTTCTTTTAATGTAGTTTAAATTTCATATGTTGAACAACTTATCCTATGTATTTTTTTTTAATTATATGTTTTTTGTTTTTAATTCCTCTAACTATTGGACATAATTTTTTAATAAAATGTATGCTGTAGGTATAAGCGGCTGCTTCAAGGGGTTGACCTTAACAAGGACTTTTTCTTCAGCTACACATATCGCATCATGCAGAGTGTGCAGCGGAACGAGATCTTGCGTGAGGATACAAGTATGCCTTATGAAAACATGTTCGTGTGGAATGCTTTTCTCTCGCGAGGAATTCGCCAGGAGGTTAACAACACACGTTGGACAATTGCATTGATGCATGGTTTCTTTGAGCAGGTACAACAAAGTTATCTGTTTCATCTCATTGTGTTATGGAACACCCGTTGTTTCTTTTAGGCATTAGATATAGCTGTGAAGTCGAACGCATATGACTTAGCCTCTCTTTTATTTACTGAAATTTGATCATATCACTTCATGTCAGTATAAAGGAGGGGTGATACGATCTAAATTTCAGTAAAAAAAGAGGAGACAAGTCATATGCGTTCGACTTTACAACTAACTCTATTCTTTTAATGTTTTAACCCCTGAAGGACCACTGTGTATTTTATGTAGTGTAGGATAACTGGACCTCATTTGCCGCATATCATCTGTTTCTGTTGAAATGACTTTGGTTTGACACAGTCGACACCGTTGATCTTGTAGTCTAGAACAAGAGCTTTAAAATGAGAAAATGCCACCGTTGCAAAGTTCAGTGGTGCAGATGGCCATATTGGGCGTTTTAGATGCTACGGGTATAATGTTTCAAAGCAGATTCTGAAGCTCTTGGAGCTTTTATAGGTAGACGCTTATTTCTTATTGGACGATCTGTGTTCTAACATTCAGCTTCAATGATTTCCGTGGGATTGTCATTAACTTTGTTATGAAATTAATGCAGTCCAACTTCATCACGTTTGGACGCCTGTTCAGCATCTTCCTTATTGCCAGGAGATCCAGACATTTTGCTGGTACAAGGTTAGAAAATTTACTTTCAGATAATTCTTCTTCTGTTGTCCCGTAAAGGACTAAGAGGTCCATGTTTATGAGCAGTTTTTTGAGTAGGAATTGTTCAGATTTGATTTAATTATTCAATTATTTTTATAATTTAAAATTTCTACCAAAACGTGCAATTCTCTTCGTTGATTCTTGTGATGTAAGATTTGGCCCCATCTGAATTATATTTTTCGCAACAAATTGGCCATTATAAAACCATGAATCCTTGGTCCTATAAACAATGGAACTGCATGATTTGCTGATAGGTATTTGAAACGTGGAGTAAATGACAAAGGACGAGTTGCCAATGATGTTGAGATCGAACAAATTGTGGTAGACGAAACAGGATCTGGACCTGGATACGAGCGAATAAGCTCGGTTGTGCAAGTTCGGGGATCAATACCACTTTTTTGGTCACAAGACACTTCTCGCCTGAATGCCAAGCCTGATATACACCGTAAGCCAATTCGAGCATCACCTCTTTGGCTCATTCTTTCCTGTTCATATCCCTTCATTTTTTCAGGGCGTGACCGTGTACTAATTTGTTTTTTCATTCTTTGTATTACAGTGCGAAGGTACGATCCAATGTATGTTTCTACCAAGCTTCATTTCGAGGATTTAGAGAACAGATATGGGAATCCCATCACCATCTTGAACCTCATAAAGGTCAAACTTAGTTTCCAACTCTTGCTGGATCCTATTTTCTAGATTTCTCGATATATCGTTCAGGGATGGTGTTTACTTCTGATCTTGTAAGTTACAGGATAATCGAGATACCATTTTCACGTTTCCTAACGTCTTACTGATATGAATCGCAGACTCAGGAAAAGAGGCCTCGTGAAATGATTCTGCGCCGAGAGTTTGCCCATGCAGTAGGATACCTAAATTCAATCCTGCCTGAAGAGAAGCGTCTTAATTTTATACATTGGGATTATCACAAATACTCGAAGAGGTAGGTACCTTTGACACATGCCAGATTCTTTGCTTTTCGAGTTCCTTTTAATCAAGGTCCTTTTTTCTTTTTGCGTTCAATCTTTCAAAGCAGAGTATTTACACCTCAACCATTCTTGGCTGGTTTTGCAGCAAGGTGACAAACGTGATGGCTGTCTTGGGACAAGTAGCCAAGGACACCCTGGATCTTACCGACATGTATTATAGTGGAGTTCCTGGACTCTCCAAGTCAGCTCAATACCAGCGTGCTGCAAATGCCTCCACGTAGGTTGCGCTGACCTCAAATTTAGATTGTTTATTACCTGCCATTTCTACTATATCATATTTAGATATTGACTCTTCGGTAACCATGTAATTATCGCTATGAATGCAGTGAATCGGTATCTTCAGCAACAGCAGCAACTGTATTAAGGGATCGTGACTGGAAAAGGGAGCAAAGGTTCCAAAGTGGGGTGCTTAGAACAAATTGCATCGACTGCATTGATCGCACTAATGTTGCCCAGTATGTATTCGGCCTAATTGCAGCAGGCCGTCAGCTTTATGCAGTGGGTTTGTCTGACACCCCTGAAATTGATATGAACGGAAAGGTTGCAGAAACCTTGATGTTTATGTACGAGCATATGGGGAACGTCCTAGCGCTTCAGTATGGTGGCTCTAACGCTCATAACAAAGTGAGATTATACTTCACTCCGCTTTAATGGTTATTGATATTTGCAGGGATGACAAATCTTCCCTCTCTAAAATGTTCTGGACTTGTTCAAGCGTAGATATTTCAGCGTGGTTCTCAGGACAACTTTTGTATCTAGATTTCTAACCAGTATACATTTTTTGGGCCTATTCTTGTTTAACCCATAGAGGACATTTCCTAATTCAGAAAGGAGTATTTTTGAATTTTAACTTCAAAACATAGAAATAATTTACATCCTAAAAATGTAGGTACATACCATTCTTGTCACGGATGATGCTTGAAAGACCAATTCACAAAAACATTTCTCCATTATTAGCAATTCATGGTCAAAGTGGTTTGAAAACTGAGGAAACTAAGCCCGAGGGGCTTGGTATGTCCTGTAAGGTTAAGAAGGCAGTAACGTGAGTAGTTTATTGAGACTGAATTGGTTGTGTCTCCCAGATCTTTCCAGAGAGGCAGGGCAAGTGGAAAGCTACAACTCAGTCCACGGAAATTCTGAATTCTATCAGACGCTTCTACAGTAACACCTTCACGGATCGGGAGAAGCAAGATGCAATGAACCTGTAAGTCAAGTCCTCGGTTGTGTTCTACAATCCACAAACCTCATTGCAATTTAAATCGTTTTTTCCCGGTGCGCAATCAGAACTTGGATTCCTGAGTACATATCAGTGTCTGTCTAGCCAGGACAAATTACTTTTATGCCAGTGTGGTAAGTGTTTGCTTTCAGTACGAATTTACTGAGGGGCTTTGAGTGCAGGTTCCTTGGCCACTTCCGACCACAATTGGGGAAACAGCCTTTATGGGAGTTGGACTCTGACTATTATCTGCACGTGGCTGGATACGAGGATGAGTTCTCGGAGGATGGCAAGTAAGTGAATTGCCTCCTATGTAGCACTTGGTTCTGCTATGATGCATGTATATTACTTAATTTCATGGCCAATCAACTAGCAGTGAAGAGGACTACATGTGTTGAAGTGGGGTGATTTGTTCATCTCGATTACTTCATTAATCTCGAAAGTGATCGTATCTCAACTCAGCACAATATGAGATATGAAACACTTCTAACAGTATGTATTTCTCAATAAGAACAGATCAAGCTAGATGCAGGCAACTAGTTGGATATAACACAATCCACGAGTAGGTGACTAATAATTGGTCAAGTGCTACTGTTTCCTCCTACATTTTATAATATGGAGCAGTCAACAGTAGCATTTGATCAATTGGTTACGGCTGCAGATTTAGTACAGTTGTCCATCGTGTCAGGACTCGATTTTGCTGTGATTTATCCAATTTTTTGCCGTCGAGTAAGTTCATTTGGGCCAAGGGAAATGAATAAGTGGAAGATTTGATGTCTTGGTTTGTTAAAGAATTGATTGTCTTACAAGTCTTTTGCTGTGTGGTATGATTCAGGACTCCTTTGGCGATAACTGGGGCGGTCACCGTGCAAGCACACCGGAAAATGAATCCAGGGGCTATTCAGCCTGTAACTTCGTATCGTCATCCAGATGATTACCATTGCAGGAAACTCACCTCCTTCGACAAGCTTCTTCAGGTGAACTTCTACAGTTTAGCATCGTTATTTGTGAAGAGGTTTGAACTTGCCGATATACAGCGCCGAGAATGTTGACATCATGAATATGCGCTTGATGAACAATATATCCTTTATAAATTGCAGGTCAACTGTGCCTCTCAACAAAGTATGCAGCCTCGTGGATCAGAGGGACAACGAGAGAATATGAAGCACCTTCCAGCACCTTGGTCCACTCCTGACGCTGCGTAAGTGCACTTGTACAGTTATAGAATATCATGTACATATTGGGCCTGCAGTACCCATTTTGCAAGAGTTGACTGAAACGGAATGTGAGTTTGAGGACGGGTTGTGGATGTAAAGCATGTGTTCATTGTCCTAGATGTATGACTGGTTTTGGAGAATGAACTGCCACATTGTAAAATGAAGAGAGGCTTAAGAAAGTCCCACATGTGGAGTGTAAGTTTTAGAAAAGGAGAGCTCAGGTTTTAGTTGAGTGGCCACTGTATAGTCTAAAAAGGTACATGAGGCTTAAACCGTGGGGTTTTCTGGACCTTCTGATTTCAGAGGTGCCAATCACAAAGTGAAATTGTCCCAAATACGCATTTGCAGGATGAACACAGTTGAACCTGTTTCCTATTTTTGCAAGCAATTATGAATTTTCTATGAATTTTCCATGAATTTTATAATAATTTGTGCTCTAAATTCATAATCAGCCCATTGAGAACACACCCTCAAGCATGGGAAAGAAGGAAGGTCGTGGAATAAGCCTCATGAATATACCTTCCTGTTTATCTAGTATGCAAGTAACTTGAGGATTTATTTGTCTCTGGACAGCATATTTATCTTCTAATTTTAATTTTAATTTTAATTTCTTTTGGGTTTATGGTTTATAATCAAGATAACCAAAGTGTCATTCAGACCTTGTAATAGTTCTAAAATCAACAGCGGATTAGGAGGGGGAATTAATCTAGTAATATTCAGCTAATTTGGCAGAGCTTTATATGAACGTGTTTGTTGGCTCAGTCACCTGTTTTGATCATGAGCGTGCTTGTTTTCTCAGTTATGTTTGTTCTTTAAAGTATCGTAATACGCAGTATGAATCGTCAATGGTATTATGTAGGGCTCATATTTTATTGTAGGGAGCCTCTAAATTTATTTTGTGACCTCGTGTTATCATAGTGTATTTATGTCTCCCTTTTTTTTCTTCCAAACGTCGTTACTCATAAACATCAGGTTTGTGGTACTCTAGAGTCTAGAAGCCCATTAATGAAACATGATTGACTATTGTTTGAAGACCAAGTTGACATCAAGTTAACATCATTTTGTTTCTATTCTCTTGCGAGCTGCAGAACACTGAGTTGATGGTTGTAGTTGGGTACTATACTTACAAGTTTTATTTTAAGAGTACCTCTACTGAACTTTGGGTGTGATTTTCAGGGAGGTTCTGTTAAAGAGTCCAAATTGGCTATATGGATCTAAGAACCAAGACCATCCTTCTTCAGTGGTACCAAGTCCTGTGCAAGGCTCGACACCATCTAGATCTGAAGATGAACTGGAACCAGAATTGGTTGGGATAGATTGGTTGTCCTTGTACGGCCCATTAGCGGAAGAGGAGCTATATTACAGGTACCAAATCGAAACTGATAGTACCTAGTCATTTATTTTGAAAAGAGAGAGATTTACAGAAATTATTCTCTCCATAAAACCAGTGAGCACCTTTGTGCATACGAATCTCAAGCTGAGTACTGTTTGATTAGGAGCAGTAACAATAATTCTTGGTTGGACAGGTACCTATCGCAAGCGTCCTCCGACTGTGACGACTCTTGGTATGGAACTGGGCTTCTTCCAGGAACAGTTGAGCACAGTCAAGCTAATCAACACTACCAACAATACTGCAAGGTTCAATCCTCTTCTTTCTTTTTGCTACCTAGGGATCTTTTGATGCCCAGTGAATGAAGCATCAAAAGAACTCATCTACATTTGGTGCACTTTATTTTTTCACTTTGTACATGGCGGTTGAGTAAGACGATGAGTATCAACCCTGGAACAACATGATACTCTTCGTTCAATTTATCTTTTGTTGTTTTTTGGCCTCATCCACTTTGGAGGGCGGCCTTACATTGACAAAAGCTACAAGTTTCTACTATGAATTCATGTGATCGAGGAAGTTTGAATAGCTTCTCATTCAAAAAGCGAGCCACTGCTACAAGGACAGAGCCTCTTGTAGAATAGCTGCTTGTTCGCACAATGAATCTCTTCTAAGTTTGGTTGTCATAAGGAAAATGTGAAAGAGTCCATACATCTAGTAAGGGCTTCTCAGTCCTTTAGAGGTGTAGCACATTCTGAATTGCGAGTGTGGTGATGCAGGGACCAACTCTGGAGTCTCTGATATTTGATAACAACGAAGAAGGGGCGTATTACTCCACCACAGTGGCTGCAGACTTGTCAGATGAGGAGACGGTATCACAATCCATGGAGGCCGCTCTGAGTCAGTTTCAGGATTTGGGCGTGGACGGCTGCACAGAAGCACCGGAAACTGTGGATTTCACCAACACTTTGAAACGCCGGATACCCGAAGCAGATGTCGTTTGTAGAATTGTGAAGCATTGACTGATATCCTCATTGATATTCCGTCGAGGGTTGGACATGCCATGTCACCCCGCTGAGTGGCCACTTCCGTTGGCAGCGGTCGCCTCTGTACACTACTGTACAGTATATTGAGACTATTGCAAGAATCACATCGAGTCTTCCCATGGAATGGCTTTTGATTAAACTCTAGATTCACCATTGAATCACCTGCATTTGTTTCCATTTCATGTGCACAAATCTCTAACTTGGCTAAGCTCTAAGGACGGCTCCAAAGGAAGCTTGCCGAAGCAATCATCAGGGCAAGCTCGTCTACAACAGGATCAATCAAGACGGACATCCTTCCATCTGACTTGGGACTTCATGCAAGTCAGGTTTGCCCGCCTAATCTTATTTACGAAATGCTTCAAAACTCTCAACCATGTGTACTTTTCTCTCAAGGTCTTCAGGAGAATCGGGGTAGTCACAGTAGATTTCAATTACCTCGGTGAATCTTAAACTTCATCTCTATTACCTTGACAGAAAAAGATACAGAGTCCAGTGGTAAACTAGAGTGCATTCTCTATGTAATTCTTCGTCTTTCTATCGTCAACCATGTTCAATGCACACGAGCATGATTCCACTTGGAAAATGTTATGTGCCGGTTGCGGCATGCACCAACCTAGTGAGAAATAATCCACAAGCAACAAGTTACAATTCTTGGCTTGTGGGCTAATTCTAGGCTGCTCACTCTATTAATAGTTTCTCAGTCAATTCTATTGCTCCAAGAGTGGACTTTCATGCCAACACTCTGGATAGCTCCTGGCTCTAGAAAATTAGATGTGCATGGGTGGAGCAATGCACACAATTATCAAGGAGTTTGAGGGGGCCTCCAGGGTTTTTGAAGTGCCCTCAGAAGTTGGCGAGCTTCCAGAGCATAGCATTCAGTAGGCTTCCAAGAGGGTGCCTTTTAGTTTCATCCACCTTTATTTATGGAGAGACCAGTGATATTACAAAACACTGTTGAATTGTGATTGAATCAAACAAACAATTACAAAACACTGTTAAATTGTGAATGAATCAAATATACAATCTCAAAACACATGAATTGTGATTGAATCAAATAAACAATTACAAAACACCGTTGAATTGTGAATGAATCAAATATTCAATTACAAAGCATTGTTGAATTGTGATTGAATGAGTGTTTTCGATGACTGTTCACCATAGTTAATTGCTCTTGCTTAATGCCACGTGCCCCATAGCTACTGATTTGATGTGGAATATCCCACATCATTGGGAGAATGAAATGATGGGAGATATTCCACATCATTATGTTGGAGGGAGGCAGCAATCAGAAAGGCTACTAAATGTTATGAAGGGAATGCCATGCAAGCAGTGCGTGCTAGAGACCGTTTGAGGGCCACTTTGGCGTCTCCCGGTGGAGATGCGCTACTCCAATTCTGGGCTCTCAAAATGACTCAAGCTAGTGCATCTTCTCTTTTTAACCCTAAATGCCTAGGCCTATAACCATGGAATCATGTTTTACATGTCACACTGAATTTTGCCACTATAAATAAGATAAGTATTCAAATTTATATTTTTGACAGATGAAGCTATATGTCTGCTGCAATTCATGAATTTTGGTGAAAATTGGAAATTAATATGATTTTTTGAAGTGGTTGTAAAGAAAATTCATATCAATTACAAAATGTACTAAAAGAATTCCGGTTTTTTTACCAAAGGTGTAAATTACAACGAAGAACATTATAGTTAATGAAGATCATCCATGTATCTAAACTTCAATTTTCTTTTGTTACACCATGGTTATACCCCACCAAACTTGTAATTCCAACAAAACAATCAATTTTTAAAATTTTCCAAAAATTCAAAGTAAAATGGAAACTATACTTCGTAAACTTAATTTTTTCAGTTAAGCTCAAACGCAATAGAACTCAATTTCATGGCCTAAATATAGTTAACAACTCTTATTGAAGTTGGGATCTCGTGTAAAATTCAAAAATAGATTAAATGATTTGAATTTAATTTGAAGAGGTGGTATGACCACCGAAAATCCTTCATAAAAAGGAGTTTGATGGAAATCATTCATACAACAATTGAAATTGAATAGTGAGTTACATTGAAAAGCAAGATTTTGGCCTTGCAAGCATTTAGAGGTTAAATGCACATCATTATTGCACAATGTGTGCGTGGTGACTTGTGAGTGGCTTCGATAGATGATAAATAAAAACTCCGGTCCTCTTTCAAAGCCGACATGAATAAAGTGTTTGTTTATACAGTCAGACCTCGATAAGTCAGTGTTACCTCGATAAGTGTTAAAACTCTATATGTGTTATGGAGATTTTTGCTCCTTTAAAATTAAGACTAGCAAGTGGTAGGGAGTGTTATGTGTTAAGTGTTATGCAATGTCGCGCTCCCGACTTTGTTAATTTTACCTCGGTAAGTGATAAGTTTCTAAAAAAAGGCATTTTGTAAGAGCCATCGCTTGGGGGGAGATAATTTTGAGGTAAAGTAATAGTTTCTAGTTGCAAAGTGACCCCGGGGAAGTCACTATCAAGAATTTAGATAACTATGAGAGAACCAATGTAGGATGTCTTTTATTCATTCAAGATTAAAATTATAAATATATAGAAATAGTATAAGGTGTTTTAAAACCAATTTTGGAATATTTTAAGAATATTCCCAGAATACTCCTCTCCCATGTTCACACCTAAGCTCCTTTGAAAATACCTTTCCAATGGTATATTACACGTCAAAGTAGAACCTCGTCAAAATACTATTGATTCATTATTTCAACGGACTTAGATGAATAATGAATCAATATTCTGTAATTTCATCCATTTTTTCTATAAATGTTATGTATTTACCTTTTTAATTCTTCTAAGTGTTATTTTTATAAGTGTTACAAATCATCAGCATGACCCTCTATAAGTGTTATGTGTTACTAGTGTCTACGTGTTAACTAAAGTATGCTCCCAACCCCTAACACTTATCGATGTCTGACTGTAATGACAATGAGCCATTGTCCACCGGACAAAGCGCAATTGTTGCAAAACTACTCTATTATTTGCAGAATAGGCACTCTAGTAACTAGTAAGCAATATCAAGGACCAAAAGTAACTGCAATCTAGTGGGTGAGGAATTTGTTGGGTAAAGTTTAGAATTTGTTAAGTTTCAGGAAAACCGCAAGGATGAAATGCAACTGCGATAGCTGTGGCGGTGCTCAAGTGTGCCGGGAGATTTCCGCCACTACCGCATCGGCTCCCAGATGAAATCTATTGGCGACCGCCACAAAAACTAAGCATGCGCGTGGTCTCAAAGGAAATCAACACTGCGGCAAGCATTACGAAAAGATTATTGCTATTGCCACTGCAGTTGGATTTTAGCTGGTTTCCTTGGAAAACACCCCATTCATTGGGCCTACCTACTACCAAATGATCTTAGAACCACTTTATGACATTTAGAAGAGTATGCGACCTCCAACATAAATGGTATCTACTTTTGGTACCCAGTGCATACAATACTCACGGTACCTCTATAATTTCCGACAACACCCTCGATATATTAAGGTGATATCATGCTGATATCCACGGATATCACCTCATGAAGTTGCTACATATCTATACCATGATGATATCCGCAGATATCACCTCATGAAGTTGCTACAAATCTATATCACGATGAGCATTCTCGCTACATTTCAGTCTTTTCTTTTTCAATTTTCTTTCTTTGTATGTTTAACAGCCCCATTTTCTTAACACCTAAAGGACTAATCAACCATATTATGCTTGTTTTTTGGTCAAACGCCCCAAAAATCAAGTGTTTTAACTTTATTGTAGTCGGTGTTTTTATTAGATGTTTAAGTTAAGTTATGATACATCTTTTGACTGTTGAGATTGGAGAATAGACTTCATTTGAATATTTTCCACCGTCGAGAAATTTGAATTTTGAGTGTCCAAAATACAAAGGGATTTCTAAAGATGCTCCTATCATAGGTCTCTTTTAATTTCTTCACTTTCAGTTTTTTACTCCTTGTAAATATAACTTTTATCTACCTTAAATATAATTTTTGATATTAAATTTGACCTAAATATATTTATTTTGAATTTTTCCCTTGTTTACATAATAAAATTTGTAAATATTCAAAATATCTTCGAATCATGTTGAAAATTTTGCCATACCTTCATAATGTTAATGACTAAGGTTGGATGTCCTAAAACCACCAACTTAAGAAATATGGCCTCGTTTTAACAAGGTTATTTACGAGAAATATTTTTCGGTCATTTGGAAGAAGATTTTTCACGGAATGCACAAATTTTCGTAATTTAATTCCCAACATTCAAATTGATACAAATTTTTGAAGTGAAAAGAACTTCGTGACCCAAAACAGACCTCTAGGTTTCCTCATGTTCACACCATGTGATACTAATTTTCACTCATAATGATACCCAAAACCACCAACTATTTCTTTGCGATGCTTGGCGTGCCATTGGTCTACTTCAATAGTGAAATTGGTGGTTTTGGGTCTAAATTGTGGTGGCCCCAAGAAAGGTCTATATGTCATAATTGGGGGAGGTGGTGGTTTTAGGACATCCTACCTTATCTATGAAAAATCATAAATCATACAATGTGATATTTCAAGTATGCAAATTATAGTGCTTTGACTTTTACAAAGTAGGTGAGGACCTTTAGGGGTTAAGTAGAAATCTAGCTAATTTTAGCCAGTTTTGAGATCACCCAGTCCGTCTGCCTGCCAGGTCAGCGCATGACCTGGCAGAGAGCAGATGATCATGTGCGTACGCAAGCAGCCACGCAAGCAGCCAAGCAGGCACCCAGTCTGCCAAATTCCCCTTCGCTACTTGTGTCCCTTTCCTCCGTCCCTTGTTATTTTTCTTTCTGTTTCTTCAAGTACTAAGCTAGTAGCGGCGGATTTGACGCAGTTGTAGCGCACGCCACAGCTTGAATCATCGCTGTGGATCCGTTTCTTTGACGACTCTAGGCGCTTTCCGAGAGCCATTTTCGTACCAAATTGGAGGAGTAGGGTTTCGGTGCTGATTGCTACTACACTCAGTTGTCGAGAGATGGCTAGGCGAATTTTGTGACGTGATTCTTTTCGTTTATTCAAGTATCTCGGAGTTTTGTCAAGGAGTAGTACTAGAACCTGCAACACAATTGAGCGCCATGGCGATGCGCACCTCTGTTTCTCGCCTGTCCCTTCTTGCAGGGAGAGCAAGAGCAGCAGCAGCATTGCGGAGCCCGTTCAGCACCACCTCAGACCCGCAGCAACCCGGCAGCAAGGACACTGACTACTTACTGGGAACGCTGCCGGAGACCATGAAAGCCGCAGTGCTGTGGGAGCCTCGCAAGCCCATGACCATCGAGGACCTCCGCTTGCCGCGTCCGCAAATCGGCGAAGTTCTCATCCGAACCCAAGGTACATTCCTTCCTTCCTTCTTTCCCGCAGCTATTCCTTTCCCTTCAAGTACCGGTACACGCTAGACACAATGAACCAAGCTATGTCATCTTGTTGGCAGGGCTGATGCACATGATTCAGACAGATCGATGACAATGAAAATCAAATGAAATTAATCGTTAACGTCCACTGAGAGTCCCCTGGCCCGAGGGACTAAGGTCGCGGCACCTAAAACCGAAGTCCTATGTTCATAAAACCAACCACCCTAGATTCTTGCCTAATTTCTAGATTTTCAAAAGGAAGATGTACCTCATTTGTACATTAGAGCATGTGATCGGTTTTTGGTAAACTTACAACTTTCACTTTGAAAATTTGTACTTATTCAAATAATCATAAAAAAATTAAATAAAATATGAAAACTTCTTAATTTCTTATTGCTAAAAGAGGAAAATACTGAAACTATCCCATGTATAGTGCATGTCTTAACTGATCGGTTTTAGGTGCCTCGACCTTAACAGACGGGAGATGCTCAGTGGCATGCTTTAAAATTTTACTGATTAGCTTGTGATGTGAAAAAATTCTTAAGGTTCTCTATTGTGTTAAGGTGTGAAAAGATCAAGATGTTTTGTTCTAATGCTATCGTAGTTCTAGGGGCAATGAAAGGTGAAAGGGAATGCTCACCGGATGTGCACATTTGACACAGTCTTGATTCTCTTGATTCTCTTGATTCTCTTGGTATGTTATGCCACAGTCCAACTTCTACCTCCAATGGCTATCTACAATGCAACTTCTATCTACAATGTACTTCCTACTGGCAGGGTTAGTTGATTAATCATGTTTCCAGAATCGATGCTCCAGAAAGATCAAATCCGGAGTACTCATTCTTTCTTTCTTCTTCTACCACTACTTCTATTTCTACTACTACTTCTAGAATGAATGAATGAATGAATGAATGAATAGTGGGAGGGGCGAACTTGTGGAAATACTTCTGGACTGCTGTGTACGCTGGAATGGTCATGCTCATCACGGGGTCCTGACGTTGACGAGTTTCCGGTTGAATGTGTTGTTGTTGCATTGATATTCAGCATGCGGGGTTTGTCACTCGGATTTGCATGTCATAAACAAGGATCAGCCATATCCAATTCCATGCGTGCTTGGCCATGAGGTCACAGGCGAGGTTGTCGAACATGGCAAGCATACCGACGCAGCGACCATCAAGAGGTTCGGAGCCTTGATCTAATTGAAATCCTTAGAATCACTTCTTCAGTAACATGTTTCCTTTTGTTGACACTCTCTACGTTGAGAACATTTTTATCACCACTTTTGATATCAGGGTCCGTATTCTAATGCTGCTACCCTCTCCGATCACATGGAATTTTGGAATGGTTGGATGGTGCAGATTGCCTGTGGGGTCACGAGTTGTGGGTTCATTCATCATGCCCTGTGGTGGTTGTTTCTTTTGTGTGAAGGTATCATTCGGACCCACCTTCATGAACATTCCTTATTTCGATGATGATATTTGGTGTCCTTGCTTACGTGGAGTGCACAAAAGTATTGGCAAAACATACCCTTGAATGCAAATGTTTTGTGGGACTTGGATAGATAGAAACTCTGGTCTTTTTTCAAGGCCGGCGTGAATAAAGTGTCTGTCCGTAATGTTCATGACCCAGTGCCCACCGGACAAAGGGCCTTTTAAACAAAACTACTCTCCTCTGTCGAGAATACACTCTTGTGCCGAGAATAGACACTTTAGTGACCAGTAATCAATAAAGGTAACCATAAACTGTTGTTATGGGACTTACGATATAGATCTTACACTTTTTTTCCCTCATGCTAGCGAATGTGCTTTTGTTAACAGGGTCAGGAGGATTTATGTGAGACCTTCTTTAAGTATAATCGAGGAATGGGAGGTCTTTACGACGGGACTACACGACTATACATGTCTACTAGCGGTGCTCACTCACCACTAGTAACGATTGCCTGCATTCGTTACAGCTAACATATTGTAACCCCTAAAGGACCAGGAAGCCCAAATTGGGCCTCTTGATTTTTTTAGTAGATCTTATGTGAACTTCCTTTTTGTTCAAATTTCTTTCTTTCTTGACCAGCATATGCAATGTTCTTCGCTGATTCTGGTGATTTAAAATCTGGTCCCATTTTTCACTATATGATTGATTGAATGTTTCATTTTAAAACCGTGAATCCTTTGTCCTTTAGAGGTTAAGCAGTATGTTTTTTCTTTTTCAACAGTTGTGGTCATTCTCTGAGCTTTCTTAGAGCTGGAAGTGAATGTTCTCCAGCGACTAACCCTTAAACGACAATGCAAGCCCCTCGGGCTTGGTTATATTTTGGGAGAATCTTGCTCATAACTTCTACTCCATTGCACCAAACGGGGTTTTTAAAATTCCAAACTGAGCACCTTAGAGAGATCTACACTTCTTTAGAATAGAGCCAAAGTAAATTAAAAATAAAATCATGCTTAAAATGGAATTTAAAAGAGATTTTGGGTGTGGTATCAAGAAAGCATATGTCGTTTAAGGGTTAATATGCAATACTTTTCTGCGCAGGGGATCCTGTATACATGTACAGCATGGGTGGCCTGGCCGAGTATTGTGTGGTCCCAGCCAACGGATTGGCCGTCATTCCAGAGTCCTTGCCTTACTCCGAGTCTGCCATCCTTGGGTGCGCTGTATTCACAGCCTATGGAGCCATGAAAAACGCAGCTGATATGCGTGCAGGGGAGACAGTAGCTATTATTGGGACCGGCGGAGTGGGATCCAGGTATAGACAATCTCTAAGCTGAGGAAAGATTACTCAGTATAGAATATCGGTCGTGTACTGCTGCACTGAAATTCAGCTTGGGAGTAGAACGCTCTAAAATGTAGGAAAACCGATTGTTAGAAATGACAAGAGTTTGTGTTCTCAGCTGCGTGCAGGTTGCACGTGCCTTTGGAGGGCGAATAGTCATTGGTATTGACATAAGTGATAAGAAACTGAAGATGGCGAAGGAAATGGGTGCAACTCACACCATCAATGCTTCGACAGAGGACGTTCCAGAAAGAGTTCGGGTAAGTTCAATCTCTCTTCACATTAACCCCTAAAGGACCAAGAAGCCCAAATTGGGCCTCATGTTTTTTTTAGCATTTTTGAGTAGATTCTAAGTGAAGTTCCTTTTGTTCAATTTTATTCATGTTTTGATCAATGCATGCAATGCTCTTCACTGTTTTCAATGATATGAAATTTGATCCCATTTCTATTATAATTTTCAGAATTTGATTAATTGAATTTATCATTCCAAAACCATGAATCCTTGGTTAACTGATTCGGGAAAAGTCTACCTTCCGTGGGTAGAGAATTAGTGATCCGTGTCGTATTTAATGATCTCCTAGACAGTATGACTTTTAGGTAATTGCCGTTCTTTGAGACGATCGGAAACCTTGTAAAAACATCTCATCTTCTTTTTCACGCCTAGTTGGTGGAAAGGGCTTTCTGTAACCACACAGTTAACCCTTGAAAGGACCAAAACCCGCATGTTTTTTTCAGCAAGCTCATACAACGTTCTCCACTGATTCTGGTGATATAAAATTTGACCCCACCTGAATTAGTTTCGATTGAATTTGTCATTTTGAGACCATGAATCCTTAGTCCTTTAGGAACAATGCCCTTCCCTTATAATGTAAAATTTTAGGATATGGTGTGACTGCAGGCTGCCTCCGCTAGTTCGAGCACCTAAGTAGGAAGTCTAATTATGTGAAGTTTTATTCGGTTGTATTGATACTCGATAGCAACCTAATTGGCTTGAGACCTTTCAGGAAATTACGGGTGGGCGAGGAGTGGATATAGCTGTGGAGGCTTTAGGAAAGCCAGCTACCTTTAACCAGGCCATTATGTCGGTCAGAGATGGGGGCCGAGCTGTGATGATTGGTCTTGCTCCCTTCGGGGTCACCTCTGAAGTTGAAATCAGTCGACTTGTTCGCAGACAGGTAAGTACTCATCCTTTTTCATTCTCATTCTTATCATGTGATTATTTTTTATTATTATATGTGTTGGCTGCATCAGATGAAGTGTGTCAGCTAGGCTTCAATTGGCAATCGAGTTAACCGAAAGCAGACCAGGTGATCTGACCCCCAAAATATAAGGAAACCAGAGTCTATGTAGTCTTTCAGTGTAATCGAAATCAAATCAAATCAAATAGTGAATCCAACACCCTCTACCTTCAATTTTAGACATAAGCTTTGCAAGCCAATTTAAGTTGTCAGAGCCCACCTAATCAAACCAGTCACCCAATCATATCTCAAGCTTGCCACAAGCCTTACCATTATCTCAAATTGGATGTGGGCTAGCGCCTCCAAGCCTTGGCTCTTTGTGAACTCACCTTAGACTGAGTTTGGCAACCTAAAACTAGTTTACCCTCCTTTCTATTGTGGATTCTTTGAAAACCATTCTAGTTTGTTTGGCTGCCTTAGATACCAGTTAGACTCACCTTAACTAACATGTATTCTCTCTTCTTTTTGGTTAACGCTAATGAATACAATTTTTGTGGCTGATGCTTGCCGTTTGTTGATGCACCAGATTCGTATTGTTGGTTCGTATGGGGCAAGAGCCAGACAGGACCTCCCAAATATAGTGGGTCTTGCAGAGCTGGGCTTCTTGAAGATCGAGTCAGCTGTGACTCAGAAAAATAAATTGGAGGAGGCTGACAAAGTGTATGCCGAACTAAACAGAGGAGAGATTACCGGGCGTGCCATCATCGAACTCCGTTGAGCATTCCACTTGTTGCTGAGTTGGTAGAAATAAAATTTACATTGCAAGAAGAAAGAATGAATAGATCTCTGACTTTTATTTAGTGCAGCTTGAATCAAAAGACGGAGGTAGGTTCTAATTTCTAACTCACTGGACTGACTCATTAACCGTTAGTATGGATTAAAGAAAAAATGGCTTGGTGAGGTGACCATGTTTTGCCAATTAAAGATGGTTGGATGTGGATAACCCCGAGTCTTAGAGTACTCTTTTTGGACAAGCTCAAACTCCAATGTCCTGAATAATTTAAACGTGGGTGCACAACACCTTAGGATGGCTTTCCATGGAGAGCTTGAACCTTCATGGTGATGTCATCCACAATTACTTGCTTGCCTTGGGAGGTGTAGTTTAAACTAATTGAGTGCTTTTGAGGTTGTAATATATTGAGTTGTCGAGTGTTTATTGCATCTGTCAAAACTTCTGGATAAAGTTTCCAAGTTTCTGGTCTTGTTTTCTCAACTTTGCAAGATTCAAAGCCAATTCTCAACCTGCACTTCGTTTATCTTCCTACCTTCTAAGCATATTAGGTGGTATCCACATGACATCACCATGAAGGTTCACATTCTCCATGGAAAGTTGTCCTTAGTTTTTGGGGAGCAATCTTGAAACTCTATGGAAAGCAGTCTTGTAATTTTAATGCTCATGTTGTAGGGTAAAAGGTACGTACCATTTACCGCACTGTAGGTTAATTTTGAGATCCTCTCCATGAAGATTTTTAAACTTATTCAACCTCTTTTAACCCCTAAATGTCCAATTGTCTAGAAAGTGGACGATGTATAAAATCAAACACAGTTTTTCCATCCGTCATTGACTTTTTGTTGTGTGAATTTTTTACTATGAATTTTATGGGAAGTTATCTTTACGCATGTGTGATCCAATTAGAAAGGAGATGATTTGTGAAAATTTTATGCCTCATTTCATGTTGTAGTGATTCACCCAAAATTTCAAAGATTTCAGTGTAAAAGTGCTCTTAATAAAAGTCAACTTATAAAATTAAGCAACCAAAAATCTCCAAAAATCACTACACTTAGAGTATTACATTTCAACCCATCACAACAAATTTCATCCACAAATTGTCAAAATCATATTCGTAATCAAATTACAGAAGAATTTTCAATTTCAATCTTCAAATTTTATACAAAATATTGGTGGTAGCAATCGCAGATATAACCGCATAGATAGAATTTAAAATTAACAATGTGAAACTTTTATTCATAGATCAAGTTCAAAATACCCCTGTACGTTGCATTTTATGATGCATCTTTGCAAAACTGCTAAATTTGGAGAGTGGTGAGGACGTTTAGAGTATCTTCACTAGCACTCTGGATTGCACTCTCAAGGTCAGACCTCACCATGTAATCCTCCCACCAACATCACTCAATTAGACTCTTGAAAAAAAGTAAGTGAGCCACTCACAAATCACCACTCACAAATCACCACTCACAAATCACCACTCACAGCCTCCTACCTTGGTTGGCGGGGTCTGGCATGTGAAGAAGAACCCGGTGCTCCCTTCGCTGCACAGAAGTGTGAAGCTGTGAAGATCTTCCAAAGAATTTCTGATATTTCTTTCAAGCACTAATAGAAAGAACTCGATCCAAAATAATTAATCTATACAGTTATTGCAGATTGCAAGCATCCTGAGGAGCATACCATAATGCATAATGTCATACCCTGAATGCATATCATAATGTGCGATTCCTGCATCTCATGTTGGTGTTGTACAGTACAGTACCTTGAAAAAATGATGAATGGCAACTTTCTAATAAACATGGCATACCAACTCACATGTCACTCTCATCACCAGGAAAGACTGAACATGGCACTCTTAATGGAAGTGGGCATGACAACTGACAAACTCCTATGTAATGTAGGGACACTATTTCTCCTCACCTTTGAACAAACTTTGATGAAAAACATCAATTCTCTCTTGACACTAAATGATAATTTTAATGAACCTAATTCATAGCTCTTGGTTGTTTTTTATAAAACATTAAATAATTTTTCTTACATGAGTTTGGTGTGCTTCTAAAGGCCGGGCTCTCTTGCTGAAGCTTAACCCTTTAGTGCCCAGCAAGCCAGATTATGGTCACTGCAACGTCGGAAATGCAAATAACAGAGAATCTGTGAAGAATTGGAACTTCAGTTCTGAAGTTCAGATTTGCGCATACACATTACACACCTTCCAGAAAAAGAAATTTTCAATTTGGAATTGTACAACTATCAAAATACCTATCAACAAAACGCGAAAATACTGCAAATACTTGAAAATACAGGAAATACTTACAAATACAACACATGTATTATGGAGTATTTCTTGTGTTTGGAAGTCTGTTATCTTGTTTTATTTTTTTGGATTGTGTTCTTTTCTTCATCTTCTATTAGTGTGTGTAATCCGATCTTGACTAATGTACCTACTCCTCTCAATTTTCAACGTATAAAATTTTGTCCTAAACCGTATATGGATAAGTCACTTTCACTTATAAAATTCACAGTAATTATGTGTAAATTTATTTTTGATATGAAAGATTGCAACAGAGAGGTGTTGACATAGGGCATAGCTGAACTTCTCTCTTTTCATTTTTGAAAATTTAACCCAAATCCTATTTAACTTTGAAGTCACACACCCCCCAAAATCTGATTTTCGAGCGTGCATTATACCGTTCAAATACATACTATAATCTTCCAATCCCACCATTGGATGATTCTCAAATTTTAATAAAATGTGTGCTCTCCAGTTGAGAATAGAATTGTACGGCTACTTCCTAATTTAATCCATTCTATTTTTAGTAGTCTCAATCACAGTGAAAAAACCACTAAAATCCGGTGCTGTTTGCTACAGTACCCTGGGCA
Organism: Pohlia nutans; assembly: GCA_022496805.1. NCBI lineage: Eukaryota > Viridiplantae > Streptophyta > Bryopsida > Bryales > Mniaceae > Pohlia > Pohlia nutans. The sequence goes on along the minus strand of CM040091.1, from coordinate 10,396,561 downwards.
CTAAAGGGTTAAAGTTGTCCTCGATTGGGGGCATGAAAATAAGCCCTATTCTTCACTGATTACAGTTATATAAAATTTGGTCCCATCTGAATTATATTTTTCAAAACATAACATTCAGTAGCCTTCACGCGCATTGCCTTTACATTCATCCAACAATATAGAATTTCATTCACGAAAGGATGGACAGAGCTGGTCGCTGGAGGTCGCTAGAGTGGAGTGAAAAAATGAAAAAAGAAAAGGAGAAAAAAAACTACAAAAAATAAATAAAACAATTGATACCAGCGCCTGTCCGCACGTACCCTAGCATCTATAGTGCCAACAAACTTTTCAATGCCCGTGGGATTGAGTGGCCAAACTTTGTTGAGAGTCTAAAGAAATCTATTGAAAATAGGCAATAAAATATAGTTTTCATTTTCTTATGAAAAGAAATCGACGGCCTCTCGACCATAGTTTGGGTTTTCATTTCCATCCGACCCAAACTTCCTTTCGAGAGTCCGTGGCCTTGGTCAAAAAGTGTTGCAATGTAAGCATTTTGGAGGGCTACAACCTTTGGACGATTGGTGGAAATTGACGGCCTCTCGACCTTCGGCCATAGTGTGAAGCGGCCTTAAGTCATTACAATATCTTCTTCTCTTTTATTATGTGCATGGGGCTTTGAGATCTCAATGACCTTCCCCTCCTGGTTGCCATTACATCCGCCATCTTGTAAAACAAACTAGCTTCTGGTTTTGCATTGATGGTGATGTCGGATATTCTGCACATTCTCTACAAAGACAAGGCAGATACAGTGAAGGCTACTGAATGTTATGAATATGATCGATTGAATTTGTCGCTTTAAAATCATGAATCCTTGCTCCTTTTACTCGAGCTTTGCACCGCAACAGTGAACAGGGCCAGGTGAACTGCATGTGCCGCGGTGGTCTGAAACTTGTGATGACTTCATCGTGACCTCGTAAATGTCTCACTTTTCCGCTTTCCCAGTACATACAGTCTGTATTCTCATGGCGGCCATAAATTTTATTTTATTTTGTAATTTTTTTTACGTTTGAAAAAACACTGTACATATGCAGATCCCATTGCAAAATACAATAAAGCTTGTCTGAGGACTCTGTAGTCTCAGGATACCCTTCAGTGTATCGGTGGAGGGTCCTGGAAAGCCAGAAGCAACTTCCATGTGTGTTGCCATCTGCAATGGAATCAAACTAGTCAATCATTGGAGCTACCGAAATAGGTGAACCCAAGAGTTTGGTTTCAATTCTACCCAAGAGTTTAGTTGCAGACACGGATTGAACCAATGGTGATTCCTGAGACTTAAATTCTTGTCATCTAGCGACTTTCACTGGCCCAATCTTCACATAGAAGCCTGCCCTTAACCCTTGGATTAATGTCACAAGGAGCCTAGTGGGCTGACTTTTGCCTATGACGTTGAAGGGATTAAGATTTGACACAGTACAATATACCGTAACACCATAGCAGGTTCGCCACCTGGCGAACGAATATTTATTTTTTTTGAAAAAATAAGGTTCGCCTCTCAAAAACTGAATTTCTCAATTTTCGTTTTTTAGCAAAAAAAACAATAAAAATGACCTCAAATAGCTTAGAAAGAACAAAATATTTCAAAAACTAATTTATTCTATTTTCGTTTTTCTGTCTTCATAATTTTCTAATTTTTATGTTTTTTATTTTTAGAATTATTTTAGGACGAACCTGCTATGGTACTACGGTAATACGGACAAGTCTATGGACATAGATTTGGGCTGAAAATATACAATAAAATATAGAAATCGCCAAGGGTGCACTCTTTATTAAACCTTGGCATCACATGCATTCATGACCCCCTTTAAAATACCCCTTGTATATGTTAAAATATTCTTATATTTGTTCATATATAAATAAACATACATATATATATATATATATTACTTTATTTATTTATTCATTTGTTTGCATGTATACATAATACCGTAGTGTTCAAATTGATCCTCCTCTTCTGAACTCACATGATTCTCCACACACATAAAAAAAAAGTGCTATCCCCTGAGAGAAATTGAAACCTTCAGCCAGACATAGTATGAAGTCCAAAAGTCAAATTCAAAGTCCAATTCTTTAACAACCAACCCTTTCATAAAATATACAAAATCCCATCAATTTACCCAAAAAAATCAACAATCTCTCTAGGGAGAATTGGGTTTTTATTCTCATTCGACCCAGTTCTCCTTTGAGAGCCTTTCGAACGCCTTGGCACCAAAGTGGTCAAAAAGTGCTACCATATAAGCATTTTGAACGACAGCCTTTTACCTCTAATGGTAGCAAGGACAATTTCTACCTTTTGATTTGAGAGCCTCCGGACGTTCAGCCATAGGCCCTCAGAATGCTCCTGTTGATGAAATCCTGTGCATGACAACTTTTCTATATTATCCCCACAAACACGAGAATTCGCAGGCTGATGCAACAGCAACGTCACAGGCGTGGAATAACTTAAATCCTTCTCTCGGAGACAGACACACTTGCAGCATCGCATGTACTTTCCTTTCCTCTTGATAGACCTGCCCATTCCTACTACAAAACTACAAGTACTTGGACTGCCATGCTCACAATCCATCTAGTCAACTCATTTGAATCCTCCAGTACATATTTGAATTACACTCCGTACCTTGAAAATGGCGATGGCGATGGCGGTAGCGCTGATGATGATGGCGGTAGTACCGGCGATGGCGAGCAGCGAGGTCGTATTCTACCGCACGGCAAACGTGTCTGCGGGGACGATGTTCTACCGGGAGGCAGGCGACTCCTCCAAGCCCACGATTCTGCTGCTCCACGGCTTCCCGACGTCGTCGCACATGTTCCGCAACCTCATCCCGTTGCTCGCGGGCTCCCTGCACGTCGTGGCGCCGGATTTCCCCGGGTTCGGGTACACGACCTCGCCGCCCGTGGAGAAGTTTAACTACACGTTCGACAACTTGGCTTACAATGTGGAAGAGCTCATCCAGCACCTGAGCATCACGCATTTCTACGTTTACATCATGGATTACGGTGCGCCTGTTGGGTTGCGGTTGATGGAGGCCCATCCTGAAAGGATTCTCGGCTTGGTCGTGCAGAATGGCAACGCGTATGCAGTTGGGCTCACTTCCTTCTGGGATCCTATTCGCAAGTAAGCCGACCATTTCTGTATACAATTTTCAATTCTTTTTCTTGAGCTGGAGTTTTCAAAATCACCACAACAGTCATTTTTTAACACTAGTAGGAAATGTGTCGTTTTTCACTTACTATAAATGAAAAAGGAATGAAATTACGCCAGGCACATGGATTCAGCCAATTCATTATTGGCGAATTTTTGCCACCATCTTACCTGTTTTTATGGGCTGGCTACTCTTACACTAGAAAAAATGGACAAAAATGCGGATGAATTCGCCAAATTCTTCTAGTAAAAAACTAGGAATCGCCAGTATTTGGATGAAAGTGTCTTATAATAGATTTTTTGGGATGAGCATTATACACATGGATGATTCTATCCATTTTTTCCTTACCTAGCTACATTCCAGGGTGCGCGTCGTGCTACCAACAAAAAAGCTTAAAATATACCCTGCATGGATTGCGTCGATGCTGGTGAGTGGTTTTGGTCATAAGAAGACAGAAATCTAGGCACGATATTCTGTTCATTGATTCCACAAAGTGGGGAATGAAAAAGGACAGTTCTGCTACTAGTGGAATAACAGGGATAGCACACTGTCAGGATTCAGTGGCTTCGAACCAAAATTTCAACCTGCATTAGTGGCCGGATCAGTACTCGGGAAATGATTAAGAATTTTTGAATCGTATTTCCTTTGATCGACGGACAACTTAGTGATCAATATCTTCTTGTTGTTTCATCTATTTTTGTTGTTTCTAGTTTCAATTTTTGCTACTAAGGTGCTTCAACTATTTAGACTTACACTAACTGCAGTTCTTCCTTGAGGCCTTGCAATTGTAGTTTTAACTAGTTTTGGACTTTTTCTTAGTGCTGTCACGGTAGGAGAGGTTCAATTGAAATATGTTGGCGATTATGGTCATTTTTGAAAAATAATGAGGGATAGCTAGCACACTGTCAGGGTTGAGTGGCTTCGAACTCTCCATGGCCAAAATTGCAACCTGCATTAGTGGCCGGATGAGTACTCGGGAAATAATTAAGAATTTTTGAATCGTATTTCCTTTGATCGACCGACAACCCAGTGATCAATATCTTCTTGTTGTTTCATCTATTTTTGTTGCTTCTAATTTCAATTGGCTACTAATTAAGGTACTTCAACCATTTAGACTTACACTAACTGCAGTTCTTCCTTGAGGCCTTGCGATTGTAGTTTTAACTAGTTTTGGACTTTTTCTTAGTGCTGTCATGGTAGGAGAGGCTGGCGATTGTGGTCATTTTTGAATTGTTATGAGGGATAGCTAGCACACTGTCAGGGTTGAGTGGCTTCGAACTCTCCATGGCCAAAATTTCAACCTGCAGGATCAGTACCGGTACTAAAGAAAAAGTCTGTTGGATTATCTTCTAGTATTTTTTGTCATGGTAAATAGAATCAGTTTTTGTTGCTTGCAATTTCTGATTTCAGTTGACTACTAAGGTACTTCAACCAGTTCGACTTACTACACTAAAACCTTTTCTTCTTAAGTATTGGGCTGGAAAGGAAGGCCTTGCAATGTAAATTAAGGGTAATACTAGCCTCTACAATTTGTTACCGACAGAAATACTTCTCCTAAATACTAGCCTCCCGGTAGAGTTTTGGAACGCAATTCTCCGAGTTTGTGTCTTTAAAGTGACCTTCTAGTGACCTCCTACAGTGACCCTTTCCATAGCCAAAATCGTGCATTAGTGAACTTGGCAATGCACAGTAAGTTTTAGATTTAGCAACTTGCAAATCTGTTACCAAATGAGTTAACTTTTTTCCCTAGTACTAAGCCCCTGATAGACAGGGCGGCCTTCGCAATGCACAATTAAGAGATGTTAGACCTCTTGATTCATTCTATTTAATTCGCACCTTTGTTACCAAATTGACTACTATCAAATTTTTCCTGAAGTACTGGCCTCCTGAGGTTATTACCAGCCAATTCTATATCTGCAAACGAGGTCCCGAACTGCAAATAGATTTAATGTTTTGTATTTTTGTTTTGTATTAATCCCTAAACGTCTGAACGTGCCTTTGCGGCCAGTAGAATACGTTGTATTTTAGTTGTATTTCGAATGAATCCACACCTTTAATTGAGAACAAAAGAGAAATTGGAATTTAGACCAATGCAATTCTAATGAGCTACTAAGATCCCAATTTAAAGTTTCTTGTTGGTAGCAAATCCCAATTATATGTTAACGTATATACTATCCCCATGGACGATTAGGGATTAAGCTTACAGACTCCTCGTTTTGAGAGTTTTGGAATGCCAGTTATTCTGGTGGACAGTTCTGATTGTTTACCCCTAAAGAACCAAGAAGCCCAAATTTTATTTTATAGCAGCTTTGAATAGGACCTATGTTCTAGGTTCAAATTTATTTGTCTTTTGATCAATGTTCTTCACTGATTCTAATGATACAAAATCTGGTGCTCGTCTGAATTATAATTTTCACGATATGATCAAATGAATTTGTCATTTTAAAACTATGAATCGGCTGTGTACGTGGAGCGCAGGTACTGGGCAAACAAGACCACGGAGAACGCGACGCCGCTGCTGAGCCTGTTCACGTTCGATACCACGCGCTACCAGTACGTGACAGGAGTAAAGGACGTAGCCAAGATCTCCCCGGACAACTGGTACCTCGACTACTACTTCCTTGCCTTACCCGGGCACACAGAAATCCAGCTCGCCCTGTTCTACGACTACCGGACGAATCTGGACCGCTACGCGGGCTTCCACGCCGTGTTCCGCAAGTACCAGTACCCGACTCTCATCACGTGGGGCAAGAACGACTTCATCTTCGGCGTCCCCGGCGCCAAGGCTTTCCTCCAGGACCTCCCCCACGCTGAGCTTCACCTCCTGGACGGCGGCCATTTCCTCCTGGAAGATCACTACTACCAAGTCGCCGACTACATCTTGAAGTTCGCCAAACGGGTCACGCCCGCGAAGTGAGCGTAGAGGGAGCGGAGAAAACAATGCCGGATAATTCAAAGATTTGAATTGATTAGGTTACTACGGGAGAGAAGCGAGCGAGCGAGCGAGCGGAGAAACCAATGCCGAATAAGTGAAATTCGAATTCGAATTTCGGGCATTGCCGGGTGGAGCTTCCCGCCAATATTGGTGAATGGATGATGTATTATAATATTATAATGAAAAATAATACTCCCTCTATCTATCCGGAAGTAATTGTCCTAATTTTTGGCATCTCCTTCCCAACGTAATTGTCCTATGTTTTATACTTCAAACGTGAGCCTTGTCCACTTCAAATGGGGCGGTCCATGAATGTTATGGTGCATGGCTAACTAATAGAAAACGGGTAACCAAAATTTCAAAAAATTCCTTGAACACTGCGCTACTTCTTTTTTCCCTCCGTTGACAATGGTTTATGACCTTCGTGCTTCCTTCTCCACCCTCCCCACTCTTTGAAAAATGAGAAATAAAGGGCTACACTTAAAGCACTACATGGATGGAAATCACATGATTCATACAAATCACTAGATGGATGAAAAGGCAGACTATATATTATGTAATGAGAGTGACACAAAATAACATACTACTATTAAAGATGAATAAATTTTGAGTATTGGAACAGCTTGTTTTGGGGAGAAAATAATGCCGTACGTTAGTTTTTAAATGAAGACTAGGACAGTTATTTCCGGACAGAAGAAGTAAAATTTATTAGAGTGACTTGGTTTGATGATAAAATGGCGTATTCTAATAGAAACTCGGATGGGTTCTCCCTAGAAGAAAAGAGGGACTTGTTCACTGAGCTTGGAGTGGGATTCTGAGTGAATTTGGCCATATTTGAGTGAATTTGGTCACATCTGAGTGAACATGCTCAGTGTACGAGTCCCTCTTTTCTTCTAGTGTCTGCTTCCGGTTCATAGCAAGTTAGTACAACCTCTAGTTGTTTTTTTGGGTAGAGAGTTCGTTTCGTTGCATGTTTTTGGACATCTCAAATGTCTTCGACGGCATTTCATATCAGAAATCTCTTTCTGCAGACCCTGCCCTCCACCTACGCTACAGTTGTTTCCACGTTTCTCAATGAGTTTTGATCCTATTATAGCGCTCAAATTCTTTGTACGGAGCCTTGGAACCACATATCTATTTGCATTGATAATGGAGCTGTCAGAGTTCACGCAAGCATGCAAAATCCCAATCTGTACTGTGGATGGATCTGAAAATTTTCAATTACATATGAAACCAAGCGCGGTTTCGTTCTTCAGTCACAAAAACCATGTCTGGTCGAAAGATCCCTTGAAAATTATTTACTCATTACCAAAAGGATCTACTCAAAATCTCACGCAACATAACCTCTCAAATCAAGGCCATATCTGTTATATTGATACTTTTCGCAAATTTTGAGACAAAATACTAGTTATTCAAAAATTCATAACCTCTCAATTCAAGGCCATATCTGTTATATTGATACCTTTTGCAAATTTTGAGACAGAATGCTAGTTATTCAAAAATTCATTTTAAAATTAGTAATTGAAACCCAAAAAATAATAATGTTCAAGTAGTGATTGCATACTAAAATTATAAAAGATGGTGTTCTTACCTATTTATAAAAAATACTAGTAAAAAGATAAAACGATTTATCTTCAAATCAAGATACTGCAAAAAGTCTCAATATAACGAATGTAGCCTTATTCCTGTTTTCTCAAAACATAAAAAACGCAAGAATTTCACGCTACAATTTTTTGACCTCTAAGCTCCAAGCAAGAATTTCAACTATGATCTGTAAGCTCCTGTTTATGCAACAAGCAAAATCCATGAATGGATCTGGAAAATTTCAAATTACACATGAAACCAAGCGTGGTTTCGTTCCTTACAGTCACGTTTTGAGTTCCAATCACAAAAAACCGTGTCTAATCGAAAGTTACTCATTTCTAAAAACATCTACTCAAAATCACCTCACAAATGCTAGAGTATCACCTAGAAATGTTTGACCTCTAAGCTCTAAGAAAGAATTTCAACTGCATGTTCTTACAGCTCGCTCTTCTTCGCTTCGGATTGTTCACGAGCGGCTTTCTTCCGAAGGTTGGCCTCCCCGACGACGTCCTTGACGGCACTCCCCACGACCGGCACGTCCTTGGCCACCTGGTACGCAGCTTGCCACGGCTTCCCCGTGAAGAAGTTGAAACCGATGCGACTGGCCTCGGACGCCACCGACCTCAGCCCCTGAAAGGAGGCTCTCTCGAACACAATCGAGAACACTTCCCGCCCTGCTTGCGCCCCCTTTTGTACCCACGGCGACACCATCTTCCACACCTGGCTTGCAATCGCTTGCACCTGCTGCACCGTCGCGTCTTGAGGTTGTTGGTCTACAGCCGCCGAAGCTCTTCCTGCAACGAGCAGCAGTATTGCGAGGAACGCGAATGCGGCGTGTGTGCTCTTCATCTCGCAAAAACTGAAACTGCAATAAATCCCAAAGAGAATGCAGAGAGTGGATGATCGGTGAAGGGAATCGATTGTGTTAAGGTGGTGGTACGTGTTTATGAGAACTGGAAGGGAAAAGGTTGCGGTGCATGGGTGCATGGACTGACACGAGAGGTCGCGCGGTTGCGGCAGGTGGCGGGCATTGCCGCTGGACACGTGGGTGGGGTACGGACTGTGGATACCCTGCCCGGCCGTCAGGGTGGGCAACGATAAAATAATTATAAAAAGAGATGCCAAAAGCATTTAGGCTCACTTTATACTTCAAATTTCGACCAATGGATTGCTTGATTCTTACAAATCCGGTCCAAGGGCTTTGTACTAGGGCCGGGTTGGAACAAGCAATTTTTCCTACGTGGCGTTATATGTGGCATGATTTTGGCGCTAAATCTTTGGGCCGGTTTGATGAAATTGGGACAAGGTTTTCCTTAACCCCAACTCTATATTTGGGCAGGATTGAATCAGGCTGGCAATAGCATATGTATAAAGTGAGCCTTAGAAATTTTATTTTATTTTAATTTATATTCTAATGGTAATAAAGAGGATCCCAAATAATAAAGTTAACCGAGAAGAGTGTCTCAAAGTGGAAACTCACCTCATACTCACTTTCTACTCATTTTCAATTCAAAAAAATTGCAAAACTAGTCTATGTTGAGTTGAAAATAATTTAAAGGAAGATCATGTACCGTTTATGAGAGTGAAACTCGTGACCTCTCTAATGCTAAAGGAGAGTTCCCACAAGTTCCCCCAAACTTATGGCTCTATTTATAAAGGGACCAAAAGACTATCCACGTGTAAAGCATGTCAAAAATCTCTTATACAAGATTGTTGACTCCGCATAGGTTCTGTACAAAGCCCTCTTTGTTTTCAGTTAACTTAAACATCCACAAAATAGCAAAGAATATTTGTATCATTTGGGAAAATAATTTGATACCATAGATTCCTAGAAGTTTGGATAACTTTTTGCCTAACGATTAATAAAAGTGAAAAATACAATCAAGCAACACTAAAATAATATATTAAAATTGGAAGGTAACGTAATAAATAAATAAAAACAAATAAACAAATAAATTAGATTTTTTTAGATTTTTTTCCTATTTTTAACCGTTATGTGCGCGGCCGTGCACCCAAAGACCATCTCCCACTCACATTTTTCTTCTCCCTCTTCATCTCTTTCTCCTCTCGTTATATATATAGGGCATTTTTATTTTATTTTTAAATTTCTAATTTTTAATTTTATTGTTTTTTTGCTTTGATCCCGCCGTTTAAGATTCAGCAGCCATAGCCGAAGAAAAAGTAGAAAAACAAATGACAAGAAGAAAGACAAGAAAGAAGACAAGAAAAAAATCAATATAAAAGAGATAAACTAAGATAAAAGATTAAAAAAAAGATAAAGATAACAAATATAAATAAATAAAATAAATGTTTGTTTACATTGTAAGGGATTGTAGAAAGACAAGAATCGTCATTTAAAAAAAAATTAAACAAAAAAATTATTTGTATGGGAACCAAGTGCATGATTATATGGCCAAGTGCGTAAATAGCAAATTGCCGTGAAAATTGCATGTTTATTATCTTTATCTCTCTTTCTTACTACGTTATTGTCTTTTTCTTTATCATTATGTTGTTATCTTTTCTTGGCTTTTTGTCTTTCTTTCTATAAGATTGTTATTGTCTTTGTTAAATCCTTGGACCATGTTTGTTCCACCCTTTTGTTTAGTTCTCTATCATTATGTTGTTGTCTTTTATGTCTTTATTCTGTATGATTGTCATTACTAACAAATCTTTGTCTCAAACCTTGGCCCGTGTTTATTCCACCCTTTGGTCGTTTTCTCTATCATTTGAGTTATCCATAAAATGAGCTGAAGAGAGGGTTTTGGGCCTGGATTTGAGAAAATCTTGTGATAGGCCCTAAAAGTGGAGCATGTGTCTGTAGCAATAAAAAAAATAAAAAAAATAAAAAAATAGACACAAATCTTTTGAAGGACCGGAAATGGTGAAAAAAAAATTCCTCCTATGGTGCGAGCCCGCCCTGGGAATTGAGGGGATTTGCTGCAACAAGTGGATCTGCTGCAACGACCAAGCCCGAGGAAACCGCATCGAGGGCATGTGGTCAAACAAGGCATCAAAAGCAAGGGCATCTGGTCGACGACAATCCCTCCAAGCAAGTTCACCGGCGAAGATCCAGTATCCAAATAACAGCTGGAACGTGTATATAGATACCAACCATGTCTGCAGCGTCCAGTTGGGGGTGTGTTCAATTCATGGCCTCTACTTTGCGTTTCTCCAATTTTTGATGAATAGTGCACTGATTTCCAACCCAAACACAGGCTTACTTTACAGATAACTTCATTATATTGTTGTCTTTTCTTGTCTTTTTTGCCTTTCTTTCTTTTTGTATAGTTGTCATTAGGAGAGATATGGGGTCTCAAGAAGGCCCAAATTTGAATCAACTAAATTCAGCTGGGCGGGATTTTTTATTTTTTTAATTTTATTTTACAAAAAATAAATGAAAAAATGATTTTCTTTTTTTAAAATCGCAGTTCGACATGGGCAACCATCTGCCACATCAGACTGCAATTTTTTTATTAATTATTTTAATAATTGTTTTATTGATTGTTTTTTTTTACTACTGATTTGAAGTTTGACAAAGGGAAGGGGCCTTCTTGAGGTCCCATATCCTTGAACTGTGTGTGGTCCACCTTTTTGTATTATTGCTCCATTTTTGACCAAATACTACATGTTAAGACAAATTTTGAAATTTGATTTTAGTTACCTATATTTGCATCACTTCTCTTTTTCAAAAATCCTTTTATTTGTATTTATGTTCAAGCTAAAGAGGTACTTAATTTGATAAAGGATGTCTTTTTCAATTTTTATAACAAAAGATATCATCAATTCTAGGATAATAATGTTTGATTTTCTTTTTTTTCCCAACGCTTGACAAAATTGAAGTTTCATCTTTAAAATATTTTTTAAAAAAGTACTTATGTTCTAAAATTTATGTCCAAAAATCTCATGTTAAGGAAATAAGTTGAGTATGCATAGAAAAATATCTATAGAAAAGTATTCAACAGTAAATACTTCATATTCATACTTGAAGAAATTATTGATTGCAATTGATTGTAAAGAGGTGAAGGTTGAAACAAAACACTAAATTGTTCTAGTAGGCAATATACACCCTACATATTATTCTAAAAATATAAGAAATCTCATACTAGAAAGAAGCTCAAAGTCAATTAAGAATTATTTTGTGAAGAAATGCCATACTTGCCAATAAAATAGAACTCTTCATAACCTTCAAATCATATTGAAATGATTAAGAGCTTTCCATGTATTGTACATTATGTATAGATTTGCTCAACTAAATCCATTTTTTTCAATTTTTTTGTTAATCTTTTTTTTTGTACTTGCCCGCAATGTCCGCATCTTGACAAAAAAGAAAAAGAAATCTTTTTAACTTTTGTAATATTTATTGGAATCAAACAAAAAAAAATTCTAACATGAAGATTATAATGATTAGAAGTTACACTATTTTTTGTTTTATTTTTAAAAGGTGAAAAGTCTTTAGAGTATGCTCCAAATTGCAAGAAAAATGTGTTTTAAAAATTAGATGAAATCTAAAATGATATCTGAATCTTTGAGTATATTATGAAAATAAAAAAATGTCAACTATAAAATTGACAAGATCATTTGCATTCAAAATTTATATAATTTATATAGTAGTTTTTCATAAAAAATGTATTAAAATCAATTCTTTCTAAAAAAACCATAATCTAATAATTCATCCTCATTAATAGAATTACCAATATAAGAAAAAGAGACCGATGGTAAATAAAAAAAAAGTATTATAGCTAATGCTATGACAATGGAATATCAAAATTGAAGTAAAAGATAATTGGATGAAAGAAAAATGACACTGTAAACCAAAAAAACATGCATCAAGAGAGAAATTTTAGGCTATATTGTTCCAAAATGTTATCCAAAAGTAACGGTTTTAACATTTTGGAATACTTAGAGTATTGTTGGCACATAATGATTGTTTTCACATGTGGTTATAGTGGGTCTAAAAGGCAAATATTCTAAATATTGTCAATTCTATTTTGTGCCAATGCAAGGTGATAGACTTGTATGTAGAATTTTCATCAATGATATGTATTCCTAATCCAATGAAGTTAGTAATGTACTAAAAGTTACAAATTTTGAGTGAAAATACATGTAGGTCCCTTTATATACTAATTTAAATTCACAAAACTAAGTGATTGAAAACAATATTCTTGTCATCTACGGGTGATTGCAACCTACGGTCTACCAAGTGGGGAGTGTAGCTTGTGCAGCTAAAGGCCGTGCAACTCATGCACTAGCATTGTAATGTGCACCTCTCAACTTTCAATCAGATTAAAAATTTCATCATCCCAAATAGGGTTTATGCTAATACTTTCACTTTAGCAATTGTTAGGTTAATTTCAAGAATTTTGGCTTTACTCAACAACCTTTTTTGAATTTTACCCAGCAGGTGTAATTAGAGCCTTTTTTACATAACATCCTTAACTAGGTTTTATGAAAAATGCATTTCATATCCCACCTCTGAAATTAAACCATTGTTTCATTTCCAAAAAAAAAATCCAATAAAAAAGTTTTAACTGCACGAAAATCTTAAAAAACAAAACATCACAAAAAATTAATTAAAGAAATAAGTAAGCGTAATACCAAAAATCATAAAATATGGTAGCTTTGTACACACTTGTGGTATGTTGCTATAAACTTTTGAAGTTCAAATTTGACCCCCTTCTCGCATTTCCCATAAAATAGGTGCACTTTTGACAAGCGACACACTACCAAATCCTGAGACCAAATCCAAGTTGAATTGCTTAATTTGGATAGAAAGATTGAAATTTTGCAAACTTTATTGTGGTAGACATCTTAACTTTGAAATTTTAGAAACAATGCAATTTGTTTCGTCATAAAATTCCATCCCAATATTTATTGATGATTTTCCAAAGATTGGAAAAGTGCATCAATTTGTAAACCACGACAAAATGCTTGGGTGACCGTAGCTTGCAACCACCCCTACCTTGCTTGCAGGGTGTTTTAGCTTTGATGAAAAAAATAAAAAATAGATACATCACTATTTGAATGTATGTTTTAATAAATTAAATTACATTCAAGTGATGACCATAGGTTGGATTTAGTTTAGAAAAATGGTATTGAAAGTTATAGGTTCCACTAGTGGCTTTCTGACAGTTGTAGGGCTTGTAAATGAGCCTCAAGCCGACAGTTCTAGGCCAAAGTTTTCTATAATGTAACCTAACCTTTTACATTCTTGGTTGGTCTTTCTATGACTGTTTATTCCGCCCTCAAAGACCATTGTGTAAAGTAATTTAGCCATTTACGTCTTATTCAATTTCATGGCCTTTCACTTTGTCATTGTGGTGCAGAAAGAACTGGAGCCCTAGTTAGTTATTTTTTAAAATACTTATTTCATATTATTTGTTGATATACGATTATTTGTAAAATGAAAAATATTTCATTTTGTTAATAATATTCATTCTATCCGGAAATAATTGTCCTAGATTTTGACACTTTTTTTTGCAATATTTGTCCTATGTTTATACTTCAAACGTGAACTTTGTTCATTTCAAACAGAGTGTCACAAAAATTACATAGGCTACTTCCATATTAAAGATAGACTATTTTTCTAGTACTAATAAGATGACTTTTTTCGACCAAAGAAATAGTTAAGTTAAAACACCGCCAAAAAATAGGACAATTATTTCAGCGTAGAGGGAGTATAAAACAAGCGGCTAGTTGCGTAGTCTCTACCTTAGTGTTCACCCTATATTTAATTTTACGGTTTCTTTTTATTGTTCAATTATGTGACTCCTAAAAAATTATGCGTTTTTGTAGTCTCTCCCATTGTGGGGTAGAGACAATAAAATATGCTCCCTCCATTTTAAAATAAGAATCCTAATATTTAGCAATTTTTTTTTTCTAGGTTTTGTCCTATGTTTTATACTTCAAGAATGAGCCTATCCACTACAAATGAGGTGGACAATGAGAGTAATACAAACACAATATATAACTATTAAAAATAGACCATTTTTCGAGTACTAAGACGACTTATTTCGGCAAGAAAAACATGAAGAAAAATACATATGTTTGAAGTGGACTTTTACTTTGAAACGAAGGGAGTAGCAGATAACTACTATATACGATCCTTGAGCAATAATGTCTAATCCTGAAGGATTTCTCTAAATCCCTCGGTGGTCTTCAATGAATGGAGACAAAGTGCCCCCTATTTTTGTCCTTGTCAGGGCCCACCTTAAAAAACAACCCCCTCCTCCAATGGTTTTTAATTCCCATATAGGTACCCGTGGGATCAACTAAGAACCTTAGGCCTCAAATATGCACAAAAAATTGCCAAAAAAAGCACCGACGGTGCCCAAAATGGAAATTTCAGAAAAGAAGAGGGGCCATGAACAGTGGCCCGCATTCAAGACCACCGGGAATATAGAGACGGGGAATCCTGTAAGGGAAGAGTAGTCCTAACCAATGATTCTTTGTCTTGTGTACATTGCATCAAGGGTGGGTCAAACAAACACTCTATTCACACCGGCCTTAGGAATAGGTGCGGAGTTATTCTTCTTTATTCTTCTATACGACAGATGTGGGACTTGGGACTTCGAGTCCGGGATTTGGGACGTGGGACTTGGGAAGGGGACATGGAATGTGGATTAGGGTTTGGCGCTCTGAGTAGGGTACTAAATTGGAGGACCTCGCCGTCCGTCGCTCTTTTGCAGCGAAGCGCCGTCGTCTTACTGTCTCCGTCCGTCTCCTTCGCAGCCATGGTGTTCCGCAGGTTCGTCGAGATCGGGCGCGTAGCTCTGGTCAACTATGGGCCTTCATACGGCAAGCTGGTCGTCATAGTGGACGTGGTCGACCAAAACAGGGCACTCATCGACAGCCCCGACATGGTCAGGACGCAGATCAACTTCAAGCGTTTGTCGCTCACGGACATTGTCATCGACGTTCCCAGGACGCCGAGCAAGAAGACGCTCAAGGCGGCTATTGAGAAGGGTGAAGTTTATAGCAAGTGGGAGAACAGCGCCTGGGGTCGCAAGCTTGCGGTGCGTACCAAGCGGGCCAGTCTGAACGACTTCGACCGGTTCAAGGTCATGGTGGCCCGTATCAAGAGGAGCTCCATTGTTCGTAGAGAACTCGGAAAGCTCAGGAAGGAGAACAAAGCTTAGAATGCCTGCAGGTACCAAACTCCCACACCATTTTAGGGTTAGGGTTTGGCTTTTTCCCAAATTGTGCTCTGGGAAATTATCCCTTAAGCGTCCACGCTGACTAGAATCGTCACCGTGTTTTCTTTTCTTTTTCAACAGTTTTGGACTTGTTTAATTTTTTAATTTTATTTTACCAGCACGTGCAATGATCTTCACTAGTTCCAGTGATATAAAATTTGGTCCTATTTGAATTATATTTTTCACAATATGATCAATTGAATCTGTCAATTTAAATCTGTGAATCCTGGGTCCTTTTAGGGTTATGGTTGGTCGATGTAGGCTTGTTACATTTTGTTCGTGCAATTATGAAGAGAAAATGATAATGCTGTTCAGAATTCTCATCACTTGATACCGTAACGCCTTTCACTGCTAGGGATTTTCTTAGCAACTATTGTAGAGCTATTAAGTGCTAATCTTGAATCATTTGACCTAGGTTTTCACCCTAAATCTGGTTATTGGATGATTAAGCGGCACCTTAACCCCTAACTGCCCAACCGTCCAGTTGTTACAGATTTCATCCACGTTTTCTCATCCATAATGCACTTTTTGCAATGAAAAAAATACTATAAAATTCTATGGCAAGATAGCTTCATGCATGTGCAATCCGATTAGAAAGGGAATGATTTGTGAAAATTTTATGCCTCATTTCATGTTGCAGTAATTCATCAATAAAATTGACGATTGTAGTCTAAATGCTTTTGAAAAAATGAATTCTTTAAATTATGCAACCAAAGAATCTCCGAAAATCACTACTTAGAGTATTATATTTCAACTCATCACAACAAATTTAATCCACAGATTGTCAATATCTTATTTGTAATTAAAGGTGATCAATTGATATCAATTACAATTGCATATTGGTGATTACAATCACAGATTTAACTGTAAGGATAGAATTGAAAATTTATAATGTAGAAATTTTATTCAAAACTTGTATCAAGTTCAAGATATCTCTCTTAGTTACATTTTATAAGACATCTCTTAAATTCTTCTCCAAATTTGGAGAGGAGTGAGGACATTTAGGGGTTAATGCGATCAAACAAGTCTTTGTGTGGCTTATTGTTTCGTTTAGAGTGTTGACTTTGTTTCTGGATGGCAATTTGCAGGGTCCTGTGAAGGAAATTGCAAACATTGGAGTTGTTCTTGGCGGTGCACGTCTGAATTTGTAGCAGAGTAGTTGTGTTACATTTTTCCCATTTATAAATCCTTTTTTGACTGAAAACGTGTCCAACTTCTCAATTTGAGTCTATATTTTCACTGCTCATAATTTGCTAATTTTCAATGCAATGTGTGAAGTCCGTAATGTACCTTACTGAACTGCAGTCTGTAGCTCCCTTCAAGGATGACATGACCGGATTTATTTATGATCCATAGCATCAGTGAAGGTGGGGAACATATGGCTCATTAGCAAAATGGCTTATGGGATTTTTTTATTTTTTTCAGCCTTGCCACTTTGCTTTGGTTGGATACCGAAGGCTGCTTACTGTGTGGAAGTATGACAAATGGGCTGTATTGGTGGACTTTATTAAGAGCAAAACGTGCGAAGGTCATTCTTTGTACGCTGAAACTTACTTTGAATCTTCAGCTGTGTACAATATATGACTTGCCTGGGCTCATGAGGAGGCGATTTAGGGTTTTGGGGGCGGACATCAGGGCCAACAAAGGTAGTTGGCAGCAGATCACGATGATGTCACTAGGGCTAAGGCAGGTCCAACCAATTTAGCAATTAGGCCACGCATCATGCGATGGAGGAAAGCATCAAGCGATTATTCCATTAATTTTTATTTTTTTCCTTTGTTGTGATTAGCCACATGAATACAATTGTAGCCTTTTGGTGAAATTTTGCTCACTTTAACTTCACCATGCATATTTTGCTTGATGTACAGATTTCATCCGCAGTTTCTCATCCGTCATGCACTTTTTGTAGTGTGATTTTTTTATTGAAATTTTTATGGGAAGTTAGCTTCATGTATGTGTGGTTCGATCGAAAAGGAGACAATTTATGAAAAACTTATGCCTCATTTGGTGTTGCAGTGTTTCACCCAAAATTTTGAAGATTTTAGTCTAAAAGTGTTCTTGAAAAAACAAACTCATAAAATCAAGCATCCAAAAAATCTTCAAAAATCACTATACCTAGAGTACTACGTTATAAGCCATCACAACAAATTTCATCCCCATAATGTCAATATCTTATTCGTAATTGAATTACAAAATAATTTTTTATTTTATGTTTCAAAATTTATAGAAAAATATTGGTGATAGCAATCAGAGATCTAACCTTATAGATTGAATCTAAATTTCAAAATGTATAACTTTTATTTATACATCAAGTTTCAAATATTCATTTTAGTTGCATTTTATAATGCATCATTGCAAAACTGCCCAAATTGGACATAGGTGAGGACGTTTAGGGGTTAATATTACTTCGAAGTATGCATCTATGCATCTTTGAGAATACTTGCTTTCTACATATGGCTTTGTTATGTAACGTGACTCTGAATGCTTGTATATGATAGTGGTTACATTGTAAGGTAGGATGTCCTGAAACCACGACCTCCTCCAATTATGACATGTAGAGCTTTCTTGGGGCCACCAGAGTTGAGACCCAAAACCACCAATTTCACTATTCAAGTAGACCAATGGCATCCTAAGCATTGCGAAGAAATAGTTGGTGGTTTTGGGTATCATTATGAGTGAAAGTTAGTACCACATGGTGTGGACATGGGAAAACCTAAAGGTTTGATTTGGGTCAGAGGTACTTTCCACTTTGGAATTTTGCATAAAATTGACAAATGTGAATTAGATGTTGCAAATATTTGGAATCCTCATCAAAACCTATTTTGAATGTGGTCATATATTTTTTTGAATTTAGCACTACCAAAAATAGGCTAGATTGCTTAAGTTGGTGGTTTTAGGATAATCAACCTTAGTTATATGATAGTGCTTCTATGGAATTATAGATTGGGCAAATAGTTGAGGGTATCTTTCTCTGCCAAGAAAAATTGCTTTCTAGCATTATTCATGTATTGGATGGTGCGGAATTTTAATAAGCTTGTTGGGCATTCTAATGATACGGTGAGTGAAAGGCCTCAAAAATCAAGTATTATTTTTTGAAATAGTGAATGTAGTGAATGTAGTGGTTAAAATGTTTTTGATTAGAAAAATGTTTTCAGTTTGAACTTACTTCTTATCTAAATATGATGTTCATCAAATTTATTTTTCAAAATTATCCATCTTTGATATGTTAAATTTGATTTGTAATAACAATGTAAAAAACTTGTTTGCCACAAAAAATGATATTTTAATGGGCTTTACCCTTCATATGCTATTTTTGGTACATTAATTTCATATTTTATTCAATCACCATATGCACATGTTTTAAAAACAAACCCTTCATATGAGTTTCATGATCTCGCACATCTTAGGTTTTTGAAGCTTATTCAATATCACGATTCTATTTTTAGAATATAATTTCATTATTTTCACTACTGTTTTGAGCCAATTAGGAGTTGTTGAGTGCAATTGGTCACATAAGACAAAGTTTGTGAGTGCAAGTGGTCACTTAAGACACGGGTTTCTTCAATTTCAGTCAATGAAAAATAACTAATTTTCTTGTAGTAGGAAAGAAAGCCTGGTGTGAAGATTAGAAAATTCTGTAGATTGAGAAGCCTTGGAGAAAATTAACAAGTTGTGTCCATTCTCATTCACTTTACACAGCCTTGAAGGAAGTCACATCTTCATGAATGGAGAATGGCCACAATTGGCTTCAAATTTCAATCTCCGTAGAATAAATCTTCTCGGAAGAGTTGTGACAACCTTTAATGAATCCATCCTAGCTTTGTGGTATTTACTCATTCTTCCAGCTTACTCCAAGATCCCCCTCTAATCAGTCTTCACGGATGATCTACAAGTGAAGAATGATCTATTCAATATTGACTCTGGCCTTGTACCGGCAGTACGAATTTGGGCTGCACCTGGTAAGACTTCTGGTAGACTGCACTTTAAGCAGTGTTTTGGCAGGGGTCCATTTACAATATAACAAGCCAACCTCGTACAAATCTAACGACTCTTGATGAGTGTTTAGAAAATTATATCTTCAATTTATGCAGATATTAGAAAATTTTAAGAACATTTTAGCACATTTTAGTTGTTATTAATGACTGGTTATCACCATATTTTAATCATTTTGGAATACCAATTAACTTCTCGAACATCATCAAACTTTAATATATTGTAAAATGACATATAATGTATGTAGTTACTAATTTATAGTATGTATACGTTCTACCATAATGTTCAAATTAATAGCCCTTTTGTGCACTCGAGTATACTTGTTACATTTAGTACAATGCACCCCAGGTTCATAGTGCTCATGTTTCATTTATTTTTTTTGAAATTTTCCACCCCGGGCTCCATTTTCTAAAATCATGTATCTAATGTGACTTCATTTGTTATTTTCAATCATCATCTACATAAAAGAGGGTTAGAATATGGAAAAGTAAGTCTATACACACATGTAACCGTGAGTATAAAAAACAAAATGATGGTTATCTATAATAACCTTTACCGTCATATTGATTATATTGACCAATTTAAGTTATTTTCTAGTGTAGCAAGTTACAAGTTACACTAGAAAATAACTTAAATTGGCCAAAATAACCAACATGGCGTTCTTTATAAATGTTCATATTTCAGCAATGGCTAGTATATGAGGTCCACGGGGCGGCTTGAAGATTGGAGGAGGGTTTCTGTTCTTCACGGATATGATTCGTTTCAGAACTGGAACCTGCTACTCCTTTGCGTTTACAAGTCTGCATCCATGAATGAGCTCCATGCGGATTGCATCAACTTTTCACCATCTTTTAGCACAACTATGACTCATTAATTCCAACAGTCATCATCACTAAGTACGCTTCATTCATTTCTATTTCCACATAGTTCCAAAAATCACCACTGTGTTCCATCCCTTTGTATCTGAACACAGTTCCAGAACTTACCGGTCATTGTGTTTTGTCTATTGCGCATGAGCTTCAACATCACAACAACACTTGCAAATGAGCTAATTACAAACGAGATACTACAAGCCTGCCATCCCATGCGCTTTTGGTATGTTCTAATGGCTGCAAAAGCAATAACAATAATTTCTCTTACGTATTGCACACTCATGTAGCACTTTGGGATGATACAACCTTCACTGATTCGTTTTGTGGTGTATATAAGTTGGCTTTTGAGAAAAAGAATGAAGAAATCAATCGTGAGTGTATGAAGCAAATTGTTAAGTTATGGGGTGCTTTTTCGAACACTCTCTTTTACAGGAATATGTTCTGGAAGTACTCATCCATTTCCGTGGTGATCCGTAGAGAAGAGCATGGACAAGATGGAAACCCTAGCACTAGAGTGATGGCAAAGGGATTGAAATGGGCAAGAGCGGATTGTGCACATAAATACATGAAACAGTGGGAGAGCCGATTGTGAGGTATGCGTGCGAGAGTGGAATAGCCAACTAAGGTCCTATTCTTTATATTGAAAATTTTCGCTGTCTCATTTTTATCTTCGATTAAAAAATAAACTGTTTTATCTCTTTATTAGTATTTTTTTACAAATAGGTAACAACACCAACTTTGGAATTTCATTATGGGATCTCTATTTAAGCATTATTTTCCTTTGACATCAATTATTATTTTTAGAATGATTTTTTGAATAAGTAGCATTCATTCTCAAAATCCGCGAAAAGTCTCAATATAACGAATATGGCCTTCAACTATGAGGCGTGCACAAGTAAGAGAATTGTAAAGAAGAACCAATGTTGTTGGACTATTGGAATTCACTTGGTTTTGAGATTGTTTTGAATAAATTCTCATTTACATCTTTTTTATACTAAATTACTAATTTTACAAGCATCTACCACAAGTAGGAGTCAAGAGCTTTTTTATGTAGCAATCAAGTCTCACAATATTGAGTTGTTTTCATACGATATACTTGTAAAAATTGTCGCACTACATATATTATATGCAAGAAGAATTTATATGACAAATTCCTTCAAAGTATATTTCACAAAAGATATTGACATACATCAAATATAAAATAAAACAACTACAACTACCTATCCCTTGTCAAGTTTGACATGTCATCAATAGCAAACCTGAAAAGAGAGACCAATACTAGGGTTATTCCAAGCTTGTGATGCAAGATTCACATCAAGGTAAATATACATATATATATATATATATATATATATATATATAATGTAAGGAAGACGCAATGGTGAGAAGAATGGATGACATATTGTTGAATTTCCTTAGATTTTGCAATGCCTACATTTTCATTGAACATGTGAACTCGTTACCATGAGATAAAAGGAGACAATACTTATTCATTGATAATAACAATGCTCTGCTTCACATGAAGGAGATCAAAACCCAGAGTTTTAGAAGTCAACGATGCCTGCAAAGACCCCTCGACTTGCATTTCCATTCGGGAATGGGAGGTGAAGTGGCAGCCGAAGCTCAAACCAACGGTATTTCGACAAGTCAAATGCTACTCGGCGCCCCAGCAAACAAGAAATTATGACTATCGAGTCTGTGCAACCAACAGCCACTACCAACTCCTCCTTAAAGTCCAGCATCTCTCTCGGGTACTGCGCGATTTTCTTTCTGTATTCCAAACACACCGACTTCTTCGCGGCCAACTGAATCTCAAAAATGCTCACGTGCACTGAGTGCCTCAAGGTCGTCTCCCTGAAAAAGGCGAACCCCATCTCCCAACTGGAACATGCAAGGCCATATTCGTTATATTGAGACTTTTTGCGGATTTTGAGAATGAATGCTACTTGTTCAAAAAATCATTCTAAAAATAACAATTGATGTCAAAGGAAAATAATGCTTAAATAGAGATCCATAATGAAATTCCAAAAGTTGGTGTTGTTACCTATTTGTAAAAAAAAATACTAATAAAGAGCACTACTAGAATTTGGGGGGCCAACAACGTTTTTAGCAACGTTTTTTTGGCAAACAAATGAAGCAACGTTTTAACCTCAAATCTATGAAATTTTATTGAGAACGCTGATTTCAATATGGTAACGTTGCTTAATTTGCTAAAAACGATGCTTTTGCATGTTCCAAAACGTTGCTTCATTTGAGCAACGTTTGCCAAAAAAAAAAACGTTGCTGATCCCCCCAAATTTTAGTAGTGGAGATAAAATAGTTTATCTTTGAATCGAAGATAAAAATGAGACATCGAAAAGTTTCAATATAACGAACATGACCTGGAACGGCTGAACAAAGGCGTCAATGGAAGTCCTGTATACTCGACCAGGAACAAGCGACCCGAGCTCACCACCAGCTGTGCTTTGTCTTGCGGATGAAACGGTATAGGTAACGATCGGACGTCGATGGAGGTCCATGCACCGGTGGCCAAATCGCATGTGAACAGCATTCGGCGCCACGGCTCATGCTCTGTGCTAGTGTCCACAAACAAAGTGTACAGAACGCCGTTCATGAAGATGCTGGAGTACGCATAATAGTCCTTGTTGGGCAGTTTGCAGAGCGTCGTCCAGGCTGAGGTCGTGGAATCGTAGAGATAGACTAGCTCGGAACTCGGATTGACTCGCGCGTATGAACCCATGACAATGATTTTGTAGGCGCTCGCTGCACTCTGCACTGACATCATGACCACAATGTCGTGGTCGAATGAATATTTCAGCTCCGGGATTTCGTGCACGCTCTTGCGCACGGGATTGCACACGAGGTGGACTCGAGAACCAGTCGTGGGTTTCTCTAAGATCGTGTAGACGAGCTCTCTATCGGCAGCCAACGTGTATCTCAACAAAGACGAACTCTCTGAATTTGGGCCAAAGAATTCTACGGAGAATGCATCGCGCAAGATGTAGGAGTGACCCAGAGGCTGATTCTTGAGGTGATTCTTCGTCACGTGCAGGACTTCTCTCTCCGCCACGTCCAGGACAGTTTTCCTCTCCGCCACGTCGAGGATTTCCCATTCCATCGTCGGGTATCTGTACAGTGACCGCTTGGGCGCGATGAGAATGGAGTCCGATGCTTGCCGAGGTGCGAGGCTACGAGTAGCTGCCGATTCAGGCTGTGAGAGAACTTGATTCCATGTCTTGCAAACCGTCCGAGCTCGGCACACAACGTGCACGGGAAGGAGTGCCATCACCTTCTCCAGCAGTTGCGGAGGTAAATCCTCCCACGCTGTTGGTGGAGACATGATTCCTGAGCGAATGCTCGTTTCTTCTGTCTCGAAACCCTCGATCGCGCTCACACGGTGCTTCGTCTCGCCCGACATCTCCACTTTTTGCGACCGATAACTGCACTTCCTTCCATGAATTCGATCGTCGGTACGTGCTCGAGTCCAAATTATCAAAGCACAGAACTTCACGAATTAACTCGCTGCCTCCACCGGGTTCAGGACCTCCTCCAGTTATTCACCGAAACTCGAAAGAAAGCTTGATCGCAGCTAGCTCACTCAATCATCTGTCTCGACCTGCAAAATAGACGAAACGTCAGATTACAACAATCTGCAAATTCTCACACAAAAAAGTCCACAAGGAAAAGCTCCAAATCCTAACACGAGAAAGACGCACCGGGAGAGTTTGCAAATGCTAACACATTACAGACCCACAAGGAGTCTCCAAATCGGCTACTACAAAAAGATCAGAAAAAAGCAAAAAGACCAGGAAAAGAGCGCATACAAAACGATACACGGAGAATTTGGGAAAGTCTTCAAATGCCAACAGACAATCGCTGGGCTATCATTCTTATTTATGTTGTAAAACAAACGGCCCGACCAGCCTCGGTAGCGGGGCAGTGGCGAGACTACTCCTGGGACTGCCACCTGTCAGTTCTCCCGATTGACTCTTCATGGAGAGAGTTACTCTCTACTTTTTGTAAAGCGGATGAAAGTTAGATGGATGAAGTAAAAAACTGTAGATGATTCAACCCCTAAAATGTCCCGACTTTCAGAAACTACGGATTAAAAGCCAGGTAAGTTTTACTATGTACAATTTTGGATGACTTTCATCCAAGTCACTCTTGCAAGCCCATTAAATTCTTTGCCAATTGAATTAAATCTCTTGTGATGGGGAGATGTTGATAATATTGAAGAGGCCTCCAAATGCAAGTCAGTCAAATTTGTTGAGGAAATTTTACGCTTGCAATGGTCCTCTCATGTACACATTATGTAGACATGCTAATATTTATTTTTGAGGCTAGCATCTAATTGTGTTCAGACCGTTGGTACGTTTAGGGATTAACTCCTAAATATGCAATTGTCCAGGATTTGGACGATGAACAGATTTGAACTCTATTTTGTCGACTTTTTGCAGTGTGAATTTGTTACCGAAGTTTTTACGCGAAGTTAGGTTTATATGCATGTGTGATATGATTAGAAAGGGGATGATTTGTGAAAATTTTATACCTCATTTGGCTAAATTTGTCTATTTTAATCAAATAAAAAAAATTATTTTTAAGCACAAAATACCTACACCTGGATGACATGAAATATTTCAATTGTAGTCTAAAATTTTAATTTAATAAATTATTTTTCATGTTTTTTGTTGTGTGAGAAAAATAACCAAAAATTAGCATATTCAGGCATTGTTAGTAGTACAAAATAAATAATATGTTTTAGCATTCAAATCAATCACTTCAAATAAAACATATCTAAATGTACTTCATGTCAAAAATTAGTACCAAAATGATGTCATTGGATATTTTTAACAAATGTTTTGGTTTTATTTTGAGCAGCTTGGACAAATCTTGATTTTTGTACTAAAAACTCTTTTAAAATCTTTAAACTTCTTCAAATTTTACGTGAATTTTTTTGTGTAATGCATGAGTATAGGAAGTCAAAACCATATCTGCTCGATTCAATTTTTATTTTGTTTTAAAGAGGGACTCATTCAAAATTGCCATGGGGGTTGATTTTAGAGTTCAAAGGGCTTTTTGGGTACCCATGTCAGACTATTGCCCTAATTCAAGATTGACACTAGTAAATAAAATTAATAAATAGTATACTTGAAACTACAATCCATTTATTGTACAGTGTGCAATACTATACTTCATTGTGAGTTTCAAGACATACTTCGATAAAATCTACTCCCTTTGTCCCATGTTAAACTTCATGATTGCTCAAACAATTTGTCCCATAATAAGTTTCATGTTTGCTCAAACTATTACTCTAATTGTCTCAAGGTCCACACCCATTGTGCTCAGGGTCTACACCATTAAACTAGCTAATTCTTCTATTTTGAGGGTTGAGGAAGTTTGATATGGGGCGAAAGAGTATTGGTTTTAGAAGACTTTATTTTTGACACCTCAATTCAAAAATTTCATCCATTGAACGATTTTCATGCATTGAATGATTCGTTTTACAGTTCATAATTAATCCTTCTTTTCAATTAATTTTTGTCAAAACTGACCACTGGACGTAGAGTGTATTGATCTCCCCGCCGGTGCCCCCAAAAAGTGTATTCTCGAGAGAGGAGAGTAATCTTGCACCAATGGCCCTGTGCCCAATGGGCACTTGCTCATTGTCAAGACGAACATACACTTTATTCACGCCGGCCTTGGAAGGGGTCCGGAGTTTCTATCTATCTGTATTGATCTCCTACATGCTGATCTACTACTTAACGTGTACATATTGACCCACACAATGTAAACATATTGATCTACATTCTTTGTACATAATGAGATACTAATGATCTACGCGGTACGTACATATCGATCATTTCGTCATTCCGTTTCAGTGTGAATGGGAAGCTTTTGAAGAGACGTTGCCGCGACTGCATGAATGTTGCGGAGCTTTCATTTTGCTGGCGATGGTGGAATTGCTCTCACGAATTTCTCTTTTTTCCTCGCAACAGCAAACTCATGAAGAGTTTGTTGTTTTCTTCAAAGAAACAAAAAAATTTCCTTCCACGAAGAGTCTTGTAAGCAGACTTATGAATTACTCCGTACTGTATTGTTGTAGTCATTTTTATTTCTTTTTGTTCAATCTCACGGTTTTCATCTAGAATAGTCTACTTTTAATTAGAATCAACACTTATTCAGCTTCGTAGGATTTGATTCTCAATGGCGATTTTAGTTTTTTTCGGGTTTAGGGCTTCGAAACTCCTCCTTCGCGCTCTAATTGCAGTGCTATCGTTTTCCTCTTTTGATCAATCGCGACTCGATTCCTGATGAGTTCACTTTAACTTAATTTAATTTTTAGCTCCGTCGAGCTCCTCTGTAGCTCCGTGTAATCAGAGCGGGTTCTGATGATGGTGTATACTCTTTTCGAATTAGAAATGTCTTTTGGACTTGACTGTTTTCTTCCTTTTGAATTTTGCCAGTTTGTCCGGGTTTAGGGTTTTGAGAGTGTGATGAGTTCACTTTGGACAATGTAGCTCCGTGTAATTAGAGCAGGTTCTGATGATGGTGTATACACTTTTCGAATTAGAAATGTCTTTTATTCAGTTATTTTGGACTTGATTATTTTCTTCCTTTTTAATTCTGTCCGGGTTTAAGGTTTTGAGAGTGTGACGAGTTCGCTTTAATTTTGCAGGACAATGTAGCTCCGTTGAGCTCCTCTGTAGGCAATAAGAATGGGACCAGATAATGGAGGGATTTGGATGTTACGTTCAGATATTGGAGCGGGAATTCCTGTTTACGACTGCAAGAAGTGGACGTCTTTAAGGAAATTTGTCGACGTCTTAGGTGTTGTGGAACCGGTACGTATTCATGATGAACAAAAATCTTAGTGTACACCTTAACCCCTAAAGGACCGAGGATTCATGGTTTTCAATTAATTATATTGTGAAAAATATAGTTCAGATGGGACCAAACTTTATTCTACCGGACTTGTGAAGAACATTGCATGTTATGGTCAAAAAGAAAATAAATTTGAACAAATAGAAGTCCATATAGGAACTACTCAAAACTGCTCCAAAAAACATGTGGGCTTCTTGGTCCTTTAGGGTTTGATTGTAGAGAGACCGATTCTTGTTTTCCGAAGCTAAATAGTGTAATCGGAACATCGAAGGCTTTACGAAAAAGTTCCTATATGACGGAGAAAGGTCATGTTTATATAGCTTGGAGATAAAGCCAGGGTAGTTTAATTCTAAGATTGATAGCAATTGTGTTACTGGCTTAGAGGTTCGTGGTGAAGCTATATCTGTGCTTGATGTGTCACTTATTGGAGACACTCGGTTTCCCGATTGTGTCTGGCTTACCACAGGAGATCAAGGCCGATGTTCTCAGGCACCTCTGTTATTTCCTGTCTTCTTCTGCAGCAACATTCAAGTATCCATCGCCTACATCAGCTGAAAATGTTTCGTTGTATGCCGTTGTGGGAGATACAGAAGTCTATATCAAGTACGAGGAACTGGTGGCCTTACATGACTTACTCTTTTTGGAGCTTGCTCGTCGTCTTCCTTTTCTTTCTGCTGAGAATGAGAAATTTGGTGAAGGCCACAGCGCTTTCCCCTCGACTCTCCAAGAACTTAAAGTGACTGCTCTTACTGTACGTTGCTGCATTAGGTTGCTGCCTTTGATTGAGCTTTTTGACACTGGTTTACGAAATGCCATGGGAGTAGACCTGGATAAGCTTTTGCAGAAGCTTTGTTCACCTACGGAACCTTGCTTACTCCCCACTAAAGTTTATTCATCGGAAGTGATAACTTGTAACATCGAACCTTACAGAGCTCCTTTGCTTTGTGCTTTGCTAGAGGTACGATTATACTCCTGTGATTTCACTCCTCTGTTTTGCTCCTCATATTTTCAATGTTTTGGTAGTGATCATGGAATTCTGTCGTATTTAGTATTCAATCATTTATTGAGGGCATTAGAAATCTATTGTTGAAGGCTGGTGAGAACTCCTCTTGAGAGGATGCAGTATTTTAAGTCATACCAATTTAAAGAACATGTTTTGAGTATGGGTGATGTAGGCGTTGGTCACTCATGTCAGTTTTTAAATGTGCTTTTTGTTATATTTGATTGAGATGTTGGTTTCCACAGGTGTTCGTCGATGAGTTTTTGTGCCGTTCTAAGACTCAATTGCTTCTAGTTCGAGATGGCATCTCAGAGAAGGGAAGTCGGAGTACATCTCGCCTTATAATGGAGGCTATACTTGCACATGTGATGATATCTGCCCAAGCGCCTGAAGGACCGCATGAACCAAGAACACGAGCATGTGAACTGAGCTTACAATCAGCAGTGATGCTACTTGACAGAGTCATCACTGACAATGCGCCGCGGTATTTACTGTCGCATGTTGTCAGAGTAGTCTCTCAAGCTTTGGAAGATTCTACGGGCACTTCTGAGGACTTGCACTCTTCAGCGAAGGTGGAGCACCAAAAGAAGTGGTTCTCTCGATTCTTCAACAATGCAGAGAGTTGTAAGATCAATACAAACTGCGCGCCGGATTCTCTCAGCCGGCAAGTTTCTTTGTGGCTTGTTTCTTCAGTTCTTGAGAGGGGTGTCTCGTTGTATATGAAATTTGCATCTGCACCTCACCTTGCAAACTTTGTCAGTGTTTTGGACGATGGTCCGCAACCATCTGCTGCTGTATCAAATACTGTACTGGCCTCTTGCCTCTGGAGCTACGTGTGCCACCGAGGTCGGATGAACCAGGAGTGCGAGGCCGCTTTGGAGTCAATGTTGAACGATGCTACGCTACGGAAAGGGCTGGAAGAGTGTATGGACCAAATATATTGCTATGATCAAGGGCATGAACCTGGACAAGAGACTGATCGTGTCCTCAAGGCCAGATATTCAGATGGCAATATTAAACGCTCATCTGGGACTCATTTTTGTGGTAAAGAGCTGTATAATGTACCAGTATGGGAAGAAGATCACTCAACGTTGATTGCTGATGTCCTTCACTTGATGCACTCAGCATTGAATTTCATTACGGAGAAAGTTCGATCAATGGGGGACATGACGAAAGAGGATATTGATGACATCTGGCTGGGTCTCATCGGCTCTTTCCATCGATGTTTGCCTTGTGCTGGGGAGATCACAGCGGCTGACAGTGTGGGTCATGCGCTTGTGTTTTTCACAGACATGCTATATTATGAAGGTGAAACTACTGTTTCTGACAACAGGTTACGAGAGTATTTAGAATTATTAGAATCTTTGCTTATTTCTCTGCTAATGGAGCACTCCTGGAGGAAAAGCACGTCGAAACTTCAATTATTCGATCACATGTGTGGTCAAAATGGCACCGTGGATGTGGAAGAAGAAAATGAATTGGAAACATCACCTAGTTTTTATGCAAGAAGGGTTGTCAGTTTATTACAGGGATTTCTTGAAGAACCGGATCTTCTGGAGGTAACTTCTCTTATTGCAAGAATGTTCTTATGGCTCTATGGCGTTCAAGGGGATTGTTAGTTACAGCAGCTTAGTTTCCATTGTTTCTGTGCTCTGGGTGAGTAGTGTTTGTTGTGGCTCTTCGTTGTATGCTCTAGCTTGCTGTGGCCTGTTCATTCGGGTGAGATTATAAGGGCCGTAGTGTGCTCCAATTTCATATTACGGATTAGAAACGTTTTCATCAGTGAGTGATTTTAGGAAACCGTGAATCACACTTAGTACATCCAAAGACGTCGAATTTTTTTAAGCTTACATTCATTGTTTTACCTCTTGCAGATCTTGGGTGGCAATTCTGTTTCGATCATCTTGCAAATTAGTTGCTTTTTGAACGATTTCTGTGAGTTTATGGACAAAATATTGTCTACAAATGACTGGCGTGAATATATCCCTGCAAATGGGAGACGTATTGCCAGCAAAAAACTGAAGACTCTGCAAGAAGCTGACAGGTGTCTTTCATCATCATTTGTACAATAAATTTTGAAGGTTCTTGCATATCTTTGAATTTGAATTCTTTAGGATTTGTAACATTATTGGTGCATTACATTTCAATTCTATTCCTCTCATTTCACAGCAATAGTTGACTTATTTGTATTAATTGATGCTGCAGGAATTTAGGGGAGGAGGATTTTGATCATGACATCCAGTTCTTGGAAGGGCAGCCGAGTCCAGATGAGAGAATTTCAACCAGGTCCTGCAGACGTTGAACGGCAACAAAGTGAAAATGAAGATAGAGAACCCGCAGAGCATCAGCCATGCCCTGTAGACTTTACGTTGGAAAAACAGAAACTGCGCCCCTCAACATTACCTATCCTCCAAAGGTTGATGAAACATCGAAGCCGTCCAACACAGCCTCGTGATGTCTCTCCAGTGAGGTTGGTCTTTGCCTCCGCCCTTATCTGATGCATTTGCTCCACTTAACCCCGAAAGGACCAAGTATTCACAGGTTTAAAATGACAAATATAATTCAGATGGGACCAAAATTTTATATCACCAGAACTAGTGAAGATCGTTGCATGTGTTGGTCAAAATAAATTTGAACAAGAGGAAGTCCAAATAGGACCTACTCCAAACTGATAAAAAAAAACATGGAGACCAATTTGGACTTCTTGGTCCTTTAGGGGTTAATGAGTTGTTTAATCTTTGAAGTTTGTTGTTGATCTGTGCTTCTTGTAGGAAACCTGTATCAGAAGCCGAGGTTAGAACTCGTGAAGCTAGGCCCGTACGCAAATGTAGACAAAGGGCAGAAGATGAGGACACAACTGACATTCCTACTGAGGCCGAGGGAAATCCTTTCGTGGCAGAGGTGCTATTGCTGGAGAAGACATCTGAGAATTTCGATGACCTGACTGACTTCATTGTTTGCAAGCAAGGCCGAAGTTATACCAGATGGTTGAATCGACGGACCAAGTTCAGGAGGCGGAAGCGAACCCGGGAAATTTGGAAGCGGTCTGAAGAAAAACAAAAGCTGCTCTCCATGCTGAACATTGTATGATAGCATTGTAAAGTATTCTTTGTACATGATTCATTTTCAGGTGGAGGTTGGTGCGTCGCTTCTAAGGTAGGAGCACCCAATTCCGACAGTGTACCCAATGCTGATTATTTCTTGACGTGGTAGTCATCCTAGAACGTAAATGTAGGTAGACCATAGATAGCTTATCATCTTGGTCAACAAACAATAAGGGCTCTATGTTGTGCTTAGATTTGCGTTATGAGATGACTACCTTGTGTAGAAATTATCGGCATTAGGTACACAGTGGGAATTGGGTGCTCCTACCTTACACAGTGTAAATTATTAGTTGTAGCGGTGAATGTGCTCAACCATGCATTGAGTGAGGTAAATGTGAGGTTCTTTATTTGAGGCATTGTGACTTTCAGGTGGCACTGACCTTTTTGTAAAGTGGCATTTTTGTATATGCAAAGGACCCTTCAGAAAGGGGTCCTTGCTTCTGATTAGGTCTACGAGTTTATCTTATCAACCTCTACACATTATGAAGTGTGCATTTCAGAACTGATCAAGTGCCAGGGGATGTTGTTCAAGATAGCCAGGTGCGAACATTGAAAACCCTAAGTCTCGGCCAACCCTAAATCCACTCACGTAATTGCACATATACATGACTATTCATTCATACCATATACTAACAGAAGTACCATGTAGAAATGACACGAATGACATTTATCAAGAGTGAATTTACAAAGAGAGTATAGTCACTGTCCTATGTATCTTCAGTTTAAAAATGAAGGAAACACAGGCTCTTAACCCTTAAACGTCAAGAGGGTCCTTGGAGAGCAGCCCAAAGAACATCTCCAAAATTCTACAGGAGTTGCTGCCACCAAAAGAAAAATAAAAAAACAACAAAAATTGCCAGCTTGTCATCCATTATTTTTGATGTTATATTTTGACTATCTACAGTTGTTGCCTGATCATAGCTCCCTCCTTCCTCCGATTCCTTCATTTGATTGTGGATTGAACCATAAATGTCTAATCTAGGCGTATTTGTTAAATTTAGCCTCTCTTTTTCATCACCTTTCCAAATTACCAATCCATTTCAAATTTGGTTGAGAAAACCCACTTTTTTCTTCTTTATTCTCTTAACGAATAACAAAGCCCATGGGGTTTCTTTTGACGTTTAAGGGTTAAGATAGGCCAATTCCATAGAAGAATTAGAGTTAATTTTTCTCTTCTATCGAAAATTTTAAATTTAATTAAAATGTGGTAAGTTCACTAGAGCTTGAGTCCGAGTTTCAAGCCAAATCCAAAAGGAAATAAGGGGTTGTAATACTTGTCACCCACATTCATAGGCAACTGATTAACGTGGCGAAACCAAGTTCTAGACAGCTTCCCTTGGAACTCGTAATTCCCAAAGAGGACCTCGGCGACACCGCCGCTCTCGGAGCCTGGAAGCCAGGCCGCCACAAAAGCATCCATGTAGCCAAGGTACGGCTCCACCACGAGAGGGCGGCCCGAGATCATGACCACCACACACGGCACAAGGGAGCAGGTGTCTTTGATCAAAGCCGAGTACGGCGCGGGCATGTTGAGGTTGTTGGTGTTGTCCCCGTTGGATTCCGCGTAGGGTTGCTCCCCCACGACCACGATCGCGTAGTCGAAGCCCTTCCCTTTGGCATAACTATTGTATGGGTTGGCTTGGTAGTCCACCACTGTGCTCTTACTCACTACTTGCTTGATGCCGTCCAATATCGTTGTCCCTGAAACAATTCAATAAATCATTACATTTCTCTGTAACATAATCGAGATACAATTGACAATTCTATAAAAAACCCTCTTTTTGGTAACATATGCCAATTTTTTTCTAAATTTTACTTAGCTTCTTTAACCCCTAAACGTCTGAAAATGCCTTGGCGGCAATTATTTTTCTTGTGTTTGGAATGAATTCACACCTTTAATGGGTTTGAGTTCAACATAAAAGTTGAAATTTAGATCAATGTAGATTCTAATGAGCTATTGAAATCCCAATTTAGAGCTTCTTGTTGGTGGCAAATGCCAATTATACAGCAACGAATCTACTATCCCCATGGGATGTTTAGGGGTTAACTTTGTGTTTTTTTTGAGATGACAACTCATAATTGCGTGCAATTTATTAGAATTGAGTTAGTTTCTTTCCTAAATTAGAGTTTTGGTCTCAACCTTACAGCTCTAAGGAAGAAAATGGATTTTTTTGCACCTCAATGATGGTTGCACCAAAATGTGTTCGGCATCTTGTTATTTTCTCTTGGTTACATTTGTGCATCATGTGTCCATAATGAAAAGGGATAAATAAAAATAAAACACCAGTAACTTATCAATCATGAATGAGTGCTCATGAGATGGAGGGTGCACTACCGTAGTAGGAAGGCAGGGTCGGCACTTTGGTGTCGAATAATTAATAAAAGTTCAAAAAGTAGGGGTCGGCACTTTCAAAAATAATTATTAAAAAGTCGGCTATTAATAACTAACATTAAATTTTACTAGCAGCTAAACATTTTCCTTTGTTTTTTGTTTACAATTTTTGTTGACTTTATTTTTGTTGATTTCGACAAAACACTTGATAAATTTATTTATTTTTCTGGCATTTTTTTGGGGAATTATTTTCTGCCGACCCTGCCTTCCTACTACGGTAGTAGAAAACCTGTTGTTTTTCATTCCCCATTTCGTGGGAACAGTGAACAATGGATGAATATTATGTTTATATTTTGTCTTCTTGTGACCAAAACAACCCATGTGACCCATGTGCCTGACATGGTTTTATTCCTTTTTCATTTATAGTAAGTGAAAAAACGACGCATTTCCTATTGGTGGTGGTAGTTACCTTTGGTGGTGGCACCCTTGGAGCCTTGCCAACTGATAGTCCAGCCTCCACATTGC
Organism: Pohlia nutans; assembly: GCA_022496805.1. Taxonomy (NCBI): domain Eukaryota; kingdom Viridiplantae; phylum Streptophyta; class Bryopsida; order Bryales; family Mniaceae; genus Pohlia; species Pohlia nutans. The sequence goes on along the minus strand of CM040091.1, from coordinate 10,361,963 downwards.
AAACCAATGTCGTGAGCATGAGCTCCCACCACCAGCACCTTCTTGGCATCCTTGTTCAATGGCAAAATTTTCTTCTTTGCAATTCCACCGTTCTTCAACAACACCAGCGACTTTCGTACTGCTTCTCGCGCCAAGGCTCCATGTGCCTTAAACCAATTCCAAAAATTCAACAATCACTAAGGATTAATCTCGCCACCAAGAAAAAAAAATTCCTACATGCAAGGTAGAGTATACCAAAACCATTAGAGACCTGATCCTGTTTCCTACATTGACACAAGTAGGAAATGTGTTGTTTTTTACTTACTATAAATACAAAAATGACGGAACCGCACGAGGCAAATGGGCTATGTCAGTGCTGGTGAGTGGTTTTGCTCACAAGACAAAAATACAAGCATGATATTCAGCCACTGTTCATTGTTTCCTCAAAATGAAGAATGAATAACGACAGGTCTTCTACTAGTGTGAACCATGTTACCAAGAACTCCTCTATCAATACAATTAACAAGTTGCGTGTTAGTTGCGTCTATGACCACTAATTTCTTTGATGCAAATTATGGGGTTGTCTCCTATCCCTTCAATAGTGGTCTACAACCTCCCACATGAGCAATTCATTCATACATTAATAGCTACTCCAACACAACTTAACGAAAGCACACTCCTAAAATTAAAGTCTTCCAATGAGTGTGCTTTCATTGGTAGATTGCAATTCATAATTCTATAAATTCTTAATAAAACCCAATTGAAAATCTTAGTGTCGGCCCCATTTGAACAAACTGATCCCCACATTTGGATTTTTCAGATTCTCCCACTCATTCATTAGGGGTTGTCACACCTCCTCGGAGAATGGAGAATGGAGAATGAGGAAAAAGAGAAGCCAATAGGATAGCTTCTCCATGGAGAAAGTGTGACACCCCTTTTGTGATTTGTGGAGATTGAGAATGGAGAACAGAGGTTGTTAGTTGGTTACTCATCCTCCAAGCATGGACCATTCTCTATTATTCACCCATGGAGGAGAAGAACGGAATTCTCCAATCTTCAAAGAATGGGTCCTCCGCCATTCAAGGAGAGTGTGCCACGTCCCCATTCTTTGAAGATTGAGAATGGGAAGAAAGAGGTGTGACACCCTTATTGTAGAGGAATACTCTTTCTGTCACTCTTTAGAAGCATTTTTTGAACCGTGGTTTCATTCGGAGATTAGTAGAGTTGAACCAAAATTTGTTCAGATCAAATTTTTATCACTATTGTAGATTACTTAATATTCCAGCTTCACAAAATATGTAGATTTGTGACCGAGGAGGAAGCTTACCAGGGAACCAAGGTAGGTCACGAGGCTACTCTCAGCATACGGAAACTCAAACAACCCAGCCTGCATCTTCACTCTCAAAATCCTTCTCACAGCATCATCAATCCTGTCCATAGCAATAGCACCCGAGCGAACATGTTTCTTCACACTATCGATAAACTCCTTGTAGTTATACGGCACCATGACCATATCAATCCCAGCGTTCACAGCCAACCGGACGGAGTTCGCGTAATCAACGCCCCAGGGGGTGGAGATTCTGTCGACGCCCTCCCAGTCGGAGATGACGACGCCCTGGAAGCCCAGGCGCTGTTTGAGAACCGTCGTGAGCAGGAACTTGTGGGAATGGAGTTTCCGGTTGTTCCAGCTGGAGTAGGACACCATGATGGTGGCCACGCCCTTGGCGATGGCGGATGGGTACGCGCGCATGTGTGTGGAGATTAGAGTTTGCAGGGAGAGCTCCGTGTTGCCCTTGTCGATTCCCGCGGTCGTTCCGCCGTCGCCCACGAAATGCTTCGCACTGGCTAGTACCTTGCGCCTGCCACCACTCACAGTCCTCAATCAATGGAAACCTCCTTGAAGCCGTTATAAGTCCCATGGGGATAGTATATACGTTGTCGTATTATTGAGATTTGCTATCAACACGAAACCCTAAATTGGGATCTTAATGGAGTTAAATCATGAAAGTCCATCAAATTTTGAGAAGATATCAAGAATTTTTCTTTATTCTATTCTTATTTCTTCATTCCAAATAGTTAAAAGGTGTGGAAGATCTTGGTGGTTTATCATTATTAAGTATGTAAGAGGTGTGTAAGAGCTTGGTGGTCTTCAAAAAAAATTCAAAAGTGTTTTAGCTCCTTTCTTGATGCTGAAAAACTTTTGAAACCTTTTGAAGACTACCAAACTCTTACACACCTAATAATGACAGACCACCAAAATCTTCCACACCTTTTAACTATTTAAAGTGAACAAATAAGAGTATAATAAAGAAAAATTCTTTGTAGATTCATCAAACTGAAGGTGACTTTGTGGATAAAGTCTCTAATAGCTCATGAATCAAAAGTGCATTGATTTAAATTCAACTCTTTTGAACTCAAATCCATTAAAAGTGTGGATCCATTCCAAATACAACCAAAATACACCGTATTATAGTCGTTGCCACGGCACGTTCAGGCGTTTAGAGGTTAATCATGTATATATTAGTTATGATTTTGGTACTCTTTCAAAAAATACATCACCACAGGCCTCGGATTCCTGTCTGTTAATATACTGTGCTAAGTACTACTAGAATGAAACCTCCATAATGGAGACCAAGTTGTTAGTTTAATCATGTATGTTAGTTATGTTTTTGGTACTCTTTCGAAAACATACAAAGGAGATGATCTAGTTTTCTGTCAGGATTCCTGTTTTCTAAAGACCTCAATCAGGATTCCTGTCCTTTAAGGCCTCTGTTTTTCATACCTCAGGATTCCGTTTTTGGAGATTGGTAGGTGAGTACAGTCTATAGTGGATGGCCCATAAACCAACGCTTTACGCTTTTCATGCAAATTTAGTGCTGGCATAGAATTAGAAAAGTGGAAACCCCAGGTGGTAATCTGCTGAAAAGGTTTGAGTGCAGACAAATTAGGGTTTTAGGTACCATGATCGCTCTCATGAAGAAAAGTATAGGGTAATTGCAGTGGATTGGTACCTGTCCTGCAAGAAAGGGCCCTTCCATCCAGCGGGGCACTGGCCTTGCAAGCCATCGATAATAGTGGTCATACTCCTGACCACTTCCGGGTCCTCGCTGTAACTCTCGAAACATCTTCCCCATCGGGGATCCCTGCAAACGGCCAGGCACGGAGCGAACGCGAACGAAATTCCCGTAGCACGAACCTGAAATTTTTAAGAAAAGATAATGCGCAGAAAAATATTAGACGTTGTGATCTCCTACAGTCCTATTACTGTCTGTGTACATACTTAGAATTAGCCAGGGCAGTAATTAACTTGAAACTCAAATTTGGTCTATTAGAATTTGCACAGTTAAGAATTTAGCAGTTACCTCCAGGGCAGTAGCGCTCCCAATCCTTCGTACCAGCAAAGGATCCCGGGTGCAGCCAAGCCCAACGTTGTGCGGGAAGATGGTGGCACCGTAGACGTTGTTGTTGCCATGCACGGCGTCGATGCCGTAGAGCATCGGGATGGCCAGCCGCGTCTGCAGCGCCCCCCACTGGAAGCTGCACAATTGTGCATAATATACTAACTTATTTTGAGTATTGTTCAACTAAGAGGTGACAATAAGAATTTTTTGAATCAAGTAACTGTCACCTCCAATAAGGATTTTGTGACATGAAATATTTGTGCTTAACTTATGCACATTTTTGTAAAGTGATTAACAGAGAACATTGGAGTTGAAGGTTCATTAGGATACTTCATTATGATTGTGGGTTTTGGACAACTACATAAGAGTATATTGAGAAGTTAGGACGTTCACTGACTAGTGTGTATTTGCTGTAACTTAGTGTAGGACCCCTTGCTGCAAATCATCTGTTTACAGTGTGAAAATGACTTCAGATTGATACTGTTGATCTTGTAATATAGAGCAAGAGGTTTAAAATGAGGTATTACAATTAGAAAACTGCGGTAAAATGAGAAAATGCCACCAGGCATTGCAAAGTTCAATACTGATGCAGATGGCCATATTGGGCGATTTAGACGCTTAGTGGAGTTGATGGAGTGGTGGCAGCCAATGGAAACAAAGAATTTTGAGGCCTATAGAATTAACTTCCGAATTCTGACAGAGTAGAAATTTCTAGTTTATTCGTTTTTCTTTTCCGACCAATGGGAGGTGTCTTCTCCGACAGCAACGACTGATTTTCCAAATGTTACTCAGGGGCGGTTTACACTACGGACCAAGAACTCGTCCCATGCAACTCTAAAATCTGTGATTGGCTCCATCATGGATTTTAGCCAATCACAGATTTTAGAGTTGCATGGGACGAGTTCGTGGTCCATAGTGTAAACCGCCACTCATTTCAACTAAGTAAAGATTATCAACAAATTGATGAAAAAGTTAGTGATCGATATCAATATATTTTCAACTCGATAAAAACGGATATGTTGGATGACACATTAGAAAATTATAGAATTGAACACAAGTTGCCATCACCTGTTGACCATGGAGATCCACTGCGCGGGCGAGGCGCGGTACGTGGGCTCGCTGCCGCCCCCGGACAGCACGCTGCCAATGTGGAACTTCTGCACCACATCGGCGCTGGCCACTGTGCGCTCGATCTGCGTCATCTGCCCGATCTTCTCGTCCAGCGTCATGCGGCTCAGAAGGTCGTACACCCTGCGCTCAATCGGCTGCCTGGGATCCTTGTACAACGGACCCCGCGCTTGCACCATCCCCACTAGACTCAGCAACACAACCAGCTGGAAGCTGCACAGCCCCCATTCTGACGACGACCCCATCGATCGATCACGCCTCCGTCGTCGATCACCACCTGAACCAACAATCACAACCCAGTTTCAATCCTCCAACTAAAAGCCTCTGATCACTAGTAGGAAATGTATCGTTTTTCACTTACTATAAAATGAAAAAGGAATGAAACCGCGCCCTAGCACATGGGTTGTGTTAGTGCTGATGAGTGGTTTTGATCACAAGAAGGCAAAAATATAATCACAATATTCTGTCACTGTTCACTGTTTCCACGAAGTGGGGAATGAAAAACGACATATCTGCTAGCTACTAGGGGATCCACTACACCAGTCCTCGTTTCTTGAGCTTGAACGCCACATCACAGTTTCGAGGCTTTGAAACATGCCGTTTAATTTATCGAATCAGTTCCTATTCCCACTCCACTGGGGAAAGTCCGAAACGTCTGGACGATTCCACACTAGGGAAAGCCGAAATTGGAGAAATGTCTTTTAACCCTTAAAGGACCGTCCAAGGATTCATGGTTTCAAAATGACAAATTCAATCAATCATATTGTGAAAAATGTAATGCAGATGGGACCAAGTTTTATATCACCAGAATCAGTGAAGAACGTTACATGTGTTGGTCAAAAAGAAAGAAATTTGAACAAAATGAAGTCCACATAGGAGCTACTCAAAACTGCTCAAAAAAACATGAGACCCAATTTGGGCTTCTCGGTCCTTCAGGGGTTAATTGTCACAACTGAGTTTTGAACGTACAAAGAACTGAGCTTACTGCCTTTTTTTCCACAGTGCTTCGAGCTACAGTCGTCAAAGCTTAAGACGATTCACTTTCCTTCAAGACACTAGGACATATCAGGTCGAACGTACAAAATTAATTCAAAGAACTGAACTGACACCCTGTCAACCAGCTTGGCCATTTTCTAGACTACTTAATTATAAATTGTACTATGTTTGCGCTTGAGGAAACTGAATTCTAGTCCAAAGGTACATATCGAAATTCTGTCCTAGAATCCTGACTCTCCACATGCACCAAGCTAGTGAGAACATACACAGACTGACTGTTCCAGTGACATGAATGCTAGGAATCAATACAGAAGAGGAGGAGAAATTCAATAATGTGCTTACAAATTAGTTGTCGAAGAGGAGACCGGGAAGCTGAAGGCTGTGCACCTGCAGAGGATTTGCGCGGTGGCCTAAACGCCGGCAGGGCCGGAAGATGAGGGCGAAACGGCGACGGCGGCGAAAATACTGTAGCAATCTTGAGCCCCTGATGAGATTTCGGATGCATGAGGCATTCTTTCCAGATTCGGTGCATGGCCCAGATTTCATTCCAATTTTTTAGAATTTGTCGAGTTGAGTGTGGAGATTGCCGATACGGTCATACTGACGTGTACGGAATCACAATACGGCCCTACAGTCCGGAGAGCATTCTGCTGTACAACGCTTTGACGCCTTTTGTCATGCCACGTGTCATCTTGTTATTGGTTTAGGGTGACGTGGACCTGTCCGAAATCTGACGTGGAAAGCCATTTGAACATGTGGGCAGCACTATTTCACGGAGATACTGGCACCTCTTCATATTCTTTTGAGGAGAGTAGTGTGTTTGGAAGTCTTCTTTGTTGAAAGTTGTCAAGTACAATTCTCCAAATTACACCGAATCTAGAAAGTTGGTGTGAGGTATTGATGTAGAAATTTTATTTTTTTCTTATGTGTGGTGGCACTTCAAGGAGAAGGCGTTGCTTTTCACTCGGTAGGTGAGTCAAACGGTGCCACCTCGCACTCACTGCCCAGGTGCTCAAGACTTGGTGACTGCCCAGGTGCTCAAGACTTGGTGAGTGCGATTTGTCACATAGGACAAGTGTGTATAGTGAACTCTTAACACTATTCTAAGTGAAAAGCGATGCCTTTGCTAGTAGTATTGTGGTGCATTGCTTGTGAAGACTAAATCAACACATTTCATCTCATTTACAACTTGTGTTGAGAAGACCCTAGCTTTCATGCATAGTTAGTGGTAGTATATAGAGTACATAATTTGTTGTCTTCTTACAATGCTTTGTAGCAGTATATAGAGGTAGTGAGATACAGAGTAAGATGCTTTTTCGTTTATTTAAGGTGCTTCATAGTTTATTTCACTACAAGGAGAAGGCATCGCTTTTTACTTAGTAGGTGAGTCAAATGGCGTCACTTTGCACTCAGTGCCCAAGCGCTTAATCCCTAAACGCTCAAACGACCATTTTTTGGTCGCTACTCGAATCTTACGAGCTGCTTGAAACAAAAAAAAAAAAAAAAAAAAAAATTAAAAAATTAAAATACCACATCAAGTCTACTTTCCAATTCAAAACACTAAAACAATGTTGAGGTGATCCACTTTATTTTTCAAAGTGGATCACCTCAACACTGTTTTAGTGTTATAAAATTTGCTATTTGGGGAAAGTAATGATGTTCCCTCCATCATTTCTTTTGTTTTTTTGAAGTTTACAATAAATAAACCAAATTTAACCAATTATGCTAAATTTTAAACTCTAAAGATGAAAATTAGAATTTATAAAAAAATTCAAAGGTTAATGCTTTTAAATTCATTAAAACAATCTAAAGTTACTTTTGGAAGTTTGACCGTACGGATAATTTGTAGAGATGATGCCCTACATTTTGTCTATTGTACCAAACTTCATCAATTATATGGAAGGGACATATTATAACACATCTATGTTTTATCCAATACCCCTCGGGCTTTTAGGGGTTAACCGAAAGATAATTCTAACTTATAAAATTAACACTTTGACATAATTCAAAGTATTCTATGCCAAAACTCTATTAACAACATTACTTAACCACGCCTTCTCAATATTTAACAAGCAATACAAAACCACGATTAAAAAATCAAAAAACCCCTATTTATGAAATTTAATGAGAACTTCTAATACAAGGCAAGACTCTAAACACAAACACATAATAAATTGCCAAAATACGCCAATCATTCTGATTAGCTAAAAGATTATGAATAAAGGTTAAAATAGTAGGAAAGAATATCAAACACCATAGTAATGGCTTACCGTGGCTCGTGAACTAGTTGGGCGGTTGTCATACTTACTTAAATTTTGTTGAAAAATGAAAAAAATTAATACAGCAACACAACTGAAATTGGGAGGCCAATTGGGCGTTTATAATATGTAGTGTACATTTAAAGAGGATTTTGAGAACCAATGATGAAATCAAGTTAAGCAAATCTGACATTTAATTAGCAACCAATAGAAATTTGATTAACAATATTAAGCCAAATGTGGAGGATTTGACGAGATATTATTAGTAAAAATAACGTTTTAAAGTTAATTTTAGCCTTCTGAGATAAAATATAGTGACGTAATTTGTTTACCAAAACAAACTATATATAAAAAATTAGCAATGTTCAATAGCAAATTTGCGTATTTCTTAAGAATTTCATCAATTTCATTAAAAATGATGGAAATTGGTGAAAGTAAGAATCAAGTTGAATATCCTCTAAAATAAATCTTATCAAATTATGAATTTTTTTTATTTTTGTTTAGGAGTATTTGTATAAAATGTATCTTAGATTTTTTTTCAATAACTTTGCATGCACAAATTTAAGATAAGATTCATCAATTAGATTATTTTCAACAACAGAGATAAATCTTATCAAATGAAGGGGATAAAGATACCTTTTTAGAGGTAAAAGTACAAATATTTAAATAATTTGCATTAACTTTATAGGATGACAAGACTGCATGATATAAAATTAGAATAACTAGATCTAATTCATCCACTTTCATAACAAGATAGAAATAATTCAAAATTGTAATTAGTAGTTACAATCAACAAATAGATAAATCTTATAATTTTCAATATATGTTTAGATGTTCATTCTCTCTTTAAAAACATGACATTTAGATCATGATAAAATTTAGTGGGGTCATCCTACACCAGTAAGGTGCCATCATGACACTACAAGGAAATGGGTGTTAAAATGACCAGAAGTTGACACAGAAATGTCCAGATTGACAAGTGCTACTATTTTCATCTGCATTTTGTCATTTTGTATTTTCTGTGTGGTTTCTGTCAACTTTAGTATTACCTTTACAACGTGGACTCGGAAAATAGGTTGTAATTCAAGATTTTTTTTTTTTACTTTACATGTTTTCCTGTAGTCGTGCACCTTTATGTTTACATGTTAATTTTTTTTTGCCATAGTGAACATATCCAATTAGAATATGACACTAGTCAACATTGTACATCGTACATATCTGTACACAATGAAGCAGTTTCGACCTACATCAAGCGGTTTCTACATCAAGCGGTTTGAGATAAGTTTTGTAGAGTAGAGCGCTCTGCAGCGAAAGGACAGCGCCTTGAGGCCGCGGCAGCAACCAGAATTTAGTGAGAATTAAGCCAGTGATTGTCGGTTGTTTCCAATTGATTGTGTTTGTTTTTTTTTTTCAACTTTTGAGAGTTCAAAGTGGAGCGAGTGACATCTCCTTCAATCCGGACATGCACGATTCAATTCATTGATTCCTGCAAGTCAGCATCTCAGCATTGCACTGAGGGACTCGTACGTGGCCGGTAACTATAGTTTTCACAAGATTGTAATCAACTTGCCATTGAAATAAGTTCGAGGGATTTGTGAACTCTGCGTGGTTTTATTGATTCAGTACTTTTGTGGTAACTATGGTTTCCAATTAATCTGCGTGAGCGTTTGATGGACTCTAATGTCTGAGCGTTTCGAGTGACTGAGGGATTCATGCTTCAGTTTGTTGGTTTCAATTCTTCTGAAAACTGGTTGTTTAATCGATCGATGTGTGGCAGAACTTCCGGAGTCGTGAGCCCCAGACATGTCGAGATTTTCTCACACCGCAGGCAGGCGGAGCTCTTTCCTGTGACAAAACCCTAATGGCTTTGTTGAACCTGTCTGTCCGATTGTTGTTGTAAGTAACTTAGGATTGTTGTCGGTGAGGTTTTTGCAAGATTTCTCATAATATCAAGCTTTGAGGATGCCCAAACGCACCACCCACACGTATTCCAGTGAAGATGCTGCACCAAATGGGCCCGAAACACAAAATAGTATTTGAACACTACTTGTGTGAATGGTTGTGAGATTTCCACGTGCATACAGCAATAGAATTAATTGATTGGGCATGTTTATTAGGCGTACCATGTTCATTTGTCCACTTGTAACCGGCACAATGGTTGACATTGAAGCTTCAACGGAAGCCACGAAATGTAAACTCTGAGTTCACCCCGAAAATTACCAAACGTTCTATATGCGGTTTTCACCCATCTACGAAGATTCCCAGAAATTCACAATACAATTTACCCAGTTGAAAAGAGTGATTAACGCAAGTAACAATGCTGATATGGCATAGTATATCCAGCGTGGCAGTGAGGAACTTTGCCCGAGCATCCGACGTGTATTTTTGTCCTAAATGACAGAAAAACTGACAACAGTCTGTCAAATAAGTGACCGAGTCAATGTGCCCTAATTGACGAAGCAGTTGACAGTAGTCTGTCAAGATTTTGTCAATTAGGACACCCAGGCCCTTGTAGTGTGAGCATCAAAATAATAGTATTCCAAAGCAAAACACGAGCATATTATTATAAATAGGGGTTGACTCAATTTTACACCTCGCAAAAGTCACGGGGACAAAAATAGGTGAAAAATTCCTAGAACTGCAAAGCAAAACATTCCACAAGAGTGAGACTTAGAAAAGTTCAAATACAAAGGCATGAGACCACGTTCAAGTTATTAGTCATTGTTGTTGTCAAAACATACTCATCTTCCCAATGCACGTGACTCAACAAAGGTCTTTAATCTCATATCCAAAAATACAACTCCAAGTATTCAAAGTGACCCCTTTGTGATCACATGAAAAATGACATCTTGTCATTTTGTCATTGATGTCATTTTGTTGTAGTGCTCAAAATTAGTATTCATTAAAGAATATGTATCAAATTGACAAAATGACAGAACGATCCAAAATGATAAAATGATTAATACTTCAACAATGCATTTGAATTTTCTTTTAAATTTTTAATTCTTTTGGCTATTATATGTATGTATGTATTTAAAAGAGCACAATAATTTAATTTATGGCATATTAAATATTGCATATACGCATATTGGATGTATGTTTTTTTAACATAATTGATTTTGTAACCAGGGTCAAAGTACAAAATGTCTGTGGTGAAGTTTTTCTTTGAAATACATACTATTTGCATTGAGATGGCTAAACTACTTAAAGTAGTTCAGTTTAAGTGGTTCCAAGCACCGGTCAAGTACAACCTAATGATTATTGAAGACCTTCAATAATTTGAAAATTTCTTCATCATATGAAACAAATAAAGACTTTATTTTGTAGAATATTTCAAGAGAATTTTGAAAAATGAAAGTTGATTTTTTAATTTCTAGTAGTTTGTGCGTTGGGGCGATAGGCTATTTAGATGCTCAAGCTAAAACACTGATGAAAATAATTAATCTTTTGCCTATTACAGAATAGAGAACATCTATTAGATGTAAAAATTTGTACATATAGAACACATTTGAATATAGAAACTTTCTAAAATTGCATTCAAATGAGTTTTCACAGAAGACACACAATATTTTGCTCCAGATTCAAAAGTATCAATTAACATGGAGTGGATGGAGTATTAGATGTCAAACAAATCAAAACCCTATACTAAAAAGATTTAAATAAAAATATCTTATTGTTCAAAATTTAATTCCATCTAGGTCGCGCAGTCTCTCCTAAACTTGAATGTGGTCTACTTTTAATATGAGCTTTTATTTTTCCATGACTTGATTGAGGACGTTGTTGTGAATCCAAAATTACAGCTGAAGGAGACAGTGGAGGAATAAATGGTTTAGAAGCTTCCAATAAAGCATCACCTTCACTTTCTGATTTATTTTCTTTAAAGTAGTCTTGAAGTGATTTTAATACTTTGAGATGAAGAATTTGTTGTTCCATAACTGGTTTGTGTTTAACCTATACAAATTGAATATCTTCCATAAATGAAATGCTAGAAAAAGATAAATTGTGATGTAAAAAACTTTAAATGGTTTCTAAATTTAAAAAAATGAAGTTCTCGGTCAAATGTATCTAATAAATATTTTATTTTTTCTATTACATGATTCAAATATGAAATTCAATAATGATATTTTATTTTAGAATAATAAAATTGTTGAATATTTTTAATAAAAAATATGATAAGATCTTCTCATTCTATAATTGAATGAAAAATTCAGCCATTAATATAATTTCAAAACTCAGCATTGTTGATCATAGTATTTCCATATTTATCTTAATAAACATTCACAATTGTTGTAGAATTATTACTGTATATTTAAGAGAATTTCCATTAAATTTATTGATCTCCTATATAATCATTTGATTATAAACGATAGACTTTTGATATGATTTGAATTACTACTACAATAATTTTACAAATTTTACCTTGTTCCGAAATTCAAGTAGTTTCTTATACTCCTCTTTGTAATTAATACAACCATTAGTGCTTTGTGCAGGAGAAAGTGGTCTTGTAGATTGAGGTCTACTTTTTTGTTCGTCTTTAATAAATTTTAGTACTTCTTTTACGTCGGCTACATATAAAATTTCAATCATAATAATATAAAATTAATATAGTGAATGTTATATCTTATAAATTGGATTTTAAAAATAAACACTGATAAAATTGTTTTGCATTATTTTCTAAACTTATACATAAAGAAGGGGTCTTTTAGTAAAACTAGAATATTGAAAGAAATCTTAGACCTCATAACTAAAAAAATTGTTTTTAGTAGAGAGGTTTGTTTTTAGTCATCGTGATCACAAATAATTTTTCATGTGTTTTATACATTGATCTTTTTATGATATATAGGAATGCCTCTATTTGATCAAAAAGACCATATAGAGATTATTCTATGTATTACTTGACATATTTTATTTATACCCAAGTAGGGCACTCATTCATGTATTTAATAACCCATATGCGATAAAAAGATATTTATCATGGGGCTATTTATCTTAAAAATTGGAATTCTTTACACCCTATCAGTACAGATAAATCTAAATTTTGTCATTTTAGATGACCCTATTTGTATTTATAAAGTTGCTAGTACCCTATGTTCCTTATAATTTTTATATTTGACCACATGAATGACGAACTATAGGAATCTTGAAAGTCTGTAGTCAAAATTCAACAAACCATGTCTCAATTGAAAACATCAAACAATGTACAGACTATAAATGAATAGTTTTTCATGCATTGACCATCATAAAATGCACTGTATACCTCTGCCTCAATATTTTTTTCTCTACCTACTATTTCCAACCCTATTTAAGATTAAAATAATTAGATAAATTGATGCATTATATGGCACCCTTATTTTTTTATACACACAACTTTGTAATTGAAGAGATCTTTTGTTATATCAAAGAATTGTATGAATTTTCTCAGAAATGAATAAAACAATATCCCACATTCTTTCTCACACGGTTTAATAAATTTTTGCGAGTGCCCTACCCGGGTATATATAATGATGTTTAAAAGCTTGTGAATTAATTTGGTATTGTTAAAGTCATAATTCTTGTTTGTTTTATATATCATGTATTATTCTATCTTTATTGACTCATTTCTTAAATTATTTTGCAACTTTGAGTAGATTAGATTTATATTTTTTTCATCTAAATTTTGGAGTATTATATTTCAATCTATCACAAAAAATTTCATCCTCAGATTGACAAATTTTTATGCCTCATTTCATGTTGCAATGATTTTTTTATTGTATGTTTTGGAGATTTTTTGGTTGCTAAATTTTATGAGTTGACTTTCAAGAGCACTTTTGAACTATTTTGAACTAAAATTTAAGAAATTATTGGTGAATCACTGCAACATGAAATGAGGCATAAAAATTTGACAAATCATCCCTTTTTTAATCGGTTCACACATACATGAAGCTAACTTTCGATAAAATCTATAGTAAAAAAATCCACGTTGGAAAAAAGTGCATGACGGGTGAGAAAACATGAAGGAAATCTATACATTGTCCAAAAAATGAATGCTTAGGGGTTAATCCTTAGGGGTTAATGAAAAAATTGTAAGTTTACATTTAATGCTTTACCATGAATTTTAACATCTTCTTTTTGCTTTGTAGGAGAAGAATTTGATTTAGATGCTTCATTTACTTTTGATGGAGTCAATGCATCAGATTTTGATGCACGAGTTGCTTGCATTATAGAACGCCTTTGAAAAGCACGGTCATGAATGTCAGCTAAAACATTTTTGACATCATCATCCATATGCTCAACTACTTGGGGAGGTAATGGTGCATCTGAGATACAAAAATCATAATTTTAAATTATTTATTAATATTTATTTTTAAAAATATCTTATTGAATGAAATTTTACAATCATTAGTAGTACAATTAATTTCAATTTTATGAATTTAATTATATGTTATTCCATAAAGCGAAAATAATCTAGTCACTATTACCACTTTTTGATATTTTATTGTACTCGTTTTTCTTAAGTTTTGCCGCTTTTCTAATTCTCTGTAAGTCTAATCATATGAAAGGAAATAAGTTATGTTATTTTTTATATTAAACAAGGATTTATAAATATATGTCCTTTTACAATTTATACTAAACAAAGTTACTTTGTACAAATTACGATATATTCCGAGCACAATACACATTTACATAGTAGCAATTTTGATTAATTTCAATATATGGAATGATAAGAAATTAGGCTCAAGATTAGGCTTTATTAAAAATCAATTTAATATTAAATAATAAAGTGCAATTGGTGTCTAAATACTACATGAAAAACATTAATTATCTTTGATAAATTTAACAATTATTTTGAAATAACGAATGCATAATTTGAAGTTGTGGCTTGAAATATTATCAAATATATTGAACAAGAGTTATACAAACCCGACTAGCTATGTTGGTAAATGCTTTTTGTTGAATTTTTTGAATGGTCTGCAGATAATAAATAACTACGTTATTAAAAACAATGTTGTCAATCTAATTTAATTATAACAACATTCTTTGTATTTCATCACAATATAGGATAATATAATATAATTTAAACAATTTGTTGAAGGAAATCATGTCCAATTTCAATTTGTGAGATGGACTTCATTATTTAAACAAAAGATGATTTTTCTTAATATAACAAGTGATTTAAAGCGTGAGTCAATTCTTGTCATCTAAAACAATTTATAAATATTAAATTTACAATACATTCCAAGATTACAACACATTCTAAACTTACATCTTTTTGGTTGAGAGCTTCATCCCTCAAAGCTTTTCGTTCCGCTTCTGCAGCATCTGCTCGTGCTTGAAGCCTTTCTTGACTTGCTTTATCTCCTCCCATAACTGCTTCCATCAACTACATCCACCCTTGTTCTTTTGCACATGAAAGGTTAGATAATTTTTGATAATGCAATATATACACAATATTTTAAAAGATCACAACCAAAATAAATAATTGCGAAAAAAAAAAAAAAAAAAAAAACCTCTATGAAAGTAAAGTTTAATTCCTAAAAAATTGTGATCATTTATCAAACTTTCATAATAATAGTAATACATCATTGAATTTTTATTTTAAGTAAAAAATTAAATACCTAAATTTAGAAGTATCACCTTTTTTCTCCTATAAGCTCTTGCCAATAGAGGAAATGGAAGCGTTTGTTGCTTTGTAGACTTTGCTGGCATTCACATTTGTGTTTAATATCAATGAAAAACATTTTGCAATTTTAATTAATATTGAAGCCATAATAAAATAAATAATAAATTCAAAAATATCAAAATAAATTATCATTTTGTAATTTTAACTTTATTTAATGAAAATCAAACCTGGTGAAGTTGAATAAGCAGATTCATCTTGTCGTTGATCAAGTTTGGTTGTCATGATTTGGACAAACTCTGGATATTCTACCTATATTGCATAAATAAAAATAAAAATAAAAACCCAAAAATTATGAATATAGAACATATTTCCGTCTATATCAAGATCCTAAGTTTTCTTAGATAGAAAGATAAGAACTCTAGTCCTCTTTTGAAGTCGGTGTCGAAATAAAGTGTTTGTCTTAACAATGATACAATGCCCACCAAGCTTAGTTTTTTTACATAATGATTTGAAGAGTTATGAAATACTCATTTTAGTTTTTTAAATGCAGATTTACCTCACCGGAGCCATCAGCATCCACCTCAGCTAACATAGCTTCTACTTCTGCCTTCTTTGCGTGCATACCCAAAACATTGAATGCAGTCAACATCTCGGATGCATCAATTGCTCCTGCGATTTCCACAAACAAATTTTATAAATGATAAATAGAAACTCCGATCCTCTTTCGAGGCTGGCGTGAATGCAGTGTTTGTTCGTAATGCCAGTGAACCAATGCCCAATTATAAATGACTTATTACATTTCTTTAGTAAATATTAGTCATACAATAAATAGACTAATTGTAAAGATGAAACACGTTATACCAGATCCATCCGCGTCAATAAGCTCAAAACATTCTTTTAATTCTTGTTTTTGTCGCCTCGTCAACTCCGGACGAACAAATTTTCCATGTGCTCGCAACCAACTTGCTACTGTCAACTTTTGCAATGTTGCCTGTTTCATACAGATTATTTTCAAGAATGAAATAAAAATTTAGCAAACTTTGACAAAAGTAAATGAATGATTTTCTCACTAAGATTTTGTTTCAAAATTGTCAAGTATAGAAGGTTTTTGATAACGAACATGTGCATTTTGTGATTCCATTGCAATAAAATCTTTTTTGATTGTCAATAATAATCAAGGTTTAAAAAAATATATTTATTGGCTTTGTTGATCACATCATTTGAAGCATATTAACAACTGCAGATTTTCCAAGTGGACTAGTAATTGATTAATTACATTCATATTGCTGCATTGAAACAACAACAAGATTATAGAATGTCATTGTAACATAAATCTCATTTTCAAAATCTCATTTCAAATTAGGTTTAAAATAGGTACTTAATGAAAAAATTGAAAAAATTGTTTTATTTCATGGTACACATAAAGCAGCTATGCTTTTACTAGGAATTATAATTAATACAAATGGAAAAAACAACATTCAAAAAGCACCAATGAACATAAATCAATATGACCTTAAAATTTTACTAATGAGAAAATTTGGTCCATAATTTTTGTTTTAGCAATTTGTCACGAAAATTAAGGCATTCAATACTAAAATAATGTAATCGTCACAACCATGGCAAATTGAGTTGGTTCATTATTGTCCTTTACTTGTGTCAAAATGGAGGTGTTGACTTCGTGTTAGGAAAAAATTAAAAAATTAATCTAAAATTGTTCAACATATTAATGACCTTCATTGGATTCATGGGATGTACATACAACCATTATATAAATAACATTTATATATTAATTTATTTTAAACAAAACCCTTGTAGATTACTAACACTATATATCACACTCATAGCTCCCCCTATCTTGGACCTAAGACCACACATTGTTAATTGAACATCTCACAATTATGATAGAATGATTTAATCTTGATCTTCAATATTTCACTAAATTCTTTGTTTATTCAAGATGTTTATTTTAATCTTGTAGAAACTTGTCTCAATTTTCAAGCTTGATTTTTAAAATTTTCAACGCTTTGTAAGTCATCTCGGGGGTGCATTGTACTAAACATGTACGAGTATGCGTGAGTGCACAAAAGGGGTATTAATTTGAACACTGCCGTATTACATATATATATATATATATATATATATATATATATATATATATATATATATATATATATATATATATATATATATATATATATATATATATATATATATATATATATATATATATATACACAATAAACACATTTAGAATTGAAAATATTCACGTATACTTACACTAAACATATATTTAAAACGAAATACATCTGTATACAAAGGTATTTAGACATGTAACCTCTCGTATACAAGGGGGTTTTTAGAAGGGGTCATGAACGCACGTGATTCTCAAACATAATGTAGAGTGCACCCCCGAATAAGTCATATTAAGCATTTAAAAAAGTGTTGTTTTATATTCAAGGAATTTGTTTTTGAGCATTTTCTTGCACCTAAACATTGTTTTTTTTTTTTTTAATTGGGTATCAAATCAAAAAAATCTCCGAGATAAATGCACTAAGACCATATCTAATTTCTAACTCTCAAAATTGTGTATACTATGAATGATCAATGCCTTGCATTAAATATGGTAGTGATGGTGACACAAATATTCAAATAGGAAGCCCTCTTAGAGATAACATCGAAATAAGACTTTGATTATGATACGAATAAACAAGACAACACAATTTTCACATTATGTCTTTTATCCATAACACATTCTACGTGCCATTTTCATGTTATATCTAATTGAATTTTATACTAATATGATGAGAAAATTTGAAACTTAAAAGTTGCCACTTCAACCTAACTCCAAGTGATTATCCTAACTCTATATGATAACCACTTCACCCTTTGGTTTAACCCCTTTAAATGACCAAGGCTTTTGGACATAACTTAGATGTATTATATTAACCTCTAAAGGACCGGGGGGGGGGGGGGGGGGGGGGGGGGGTTTAGCTAAGCTCTTGTTTTCTTGACTAGCTCTTATAACAAGCTCAATTCCTCATTGGTGCAGGTAAATTTTGACAATCGGCACCGTTGAAATCAAAGAAGACTCACATAGTTTTTTTATGAAAAAAGGAACAACAGAATCACACAATTTTTGAGAAAATGCCATCGTTGAGAAGATTGATGGAACTTGTTCAAGGTATTTTGTACACATGCTGAAATCGGATGGATCAAAAGTGCTCCAAAAAATCTGAAATTTCTACCATGCATAGTGATCATCATTTTGAATATGTGCAAAAAAATTCAATTAATTTGGAGGTGTGAGGAAAAAGATATGAGGGTCTCAAGTGATGCCCAAATAACCTGTTTGCAGCTTAAAAAAATCAGCAAAAATTGCACACTTTGTGAAATTCAGCTTCAAAAAAGAACTAGGGTCTTTTTGTTTCTCACTTTACAATTCACGGTCTAACAACTCGAAATTCCTCACATTCTAGTTTCAGAAGCCACATGGTGGCCTTGTGGTCCTTCAGGGGTTAAGATGTGGCTCTTGAAACGTTTTAAAGTTTCAGCTTCAAAGAACAATTGTAAGGCATGTTGATTAGAAGACATTTGTATGGTCAAATTTGAAAAACAAAATTGGATATTTTTTTAATTGAATTTACAAGTTTTTTCATTGGAAATTCACCAAAATTACATTTTTGACACTTAAAACTTAACCCTTTAACGCCCCAATTCAACACTCACTTCAAAGATTTCTTATAAAATGTTTGATGAAAAATAAAATGGAATTGATGTACAAAGAAAAATTGTAAATGTCAATGTAAAGATCACATTTGTATAGTTGAATTCATTGTATTTTTTGGTAATTTTAAAATTATCTTTGCAAGCTTTTCTCTTGAAATTCATTTGAAAATCCCAAATTAACACAATGTTCAAAAAAAAATTGTAATGAAATTGAAATAACATGCACTACAAGATGGTATGGTTTTCATTATTTGATTCTAGTCATTTTGGAAAATCATGTTTAACCTTTAACCCCTAAAGGACCAAGGGGACACATTGTGTCTACGAATAATATCATTACTTTGATAACTTGTTTGGATTTCATAATTTTGACTCAATGTTAACTAGAGAATTGAAAATGTTTGTTTCAAGAACACAAAAATCTTTCAAGATTTGCAATTACATTGATTGGTTCATTAGGAAAAAACTAAAACGTCAACGTAGGTAAACTTGGGACATAGTGGTTAGGGCGGTTGATGACTTGAAAGGCGTTTTCACACTTGGACGGCACATTTGTAGAAAAATAAAGTGTACAATATGTAAAATATTTGCCATTACTGCATCATTAACACTATAAAATAATTACGGAAAATGTTTAAATATATTTAAAATGGAATATTTTCAAAATAATTGGAATATTTTCTATATATTTTGGAATATTTTGGAATATTCCAAATATATATTCAAATTCTTTAAAAAAAATCGCAATGTAAAAATTAATAACGATCACAAACATGGGCTCAACGAGTAACCAACAAGTCACTTCAACCAAACATAAATCTTTGAGAATCAATCATTGTTGTTGTATTTAGTTTTAGAACACCATTTTTTGTGGGCACCTAGATATAGTACATCTTTGTATGCTCCTAAACTTTCAAACCCTAATCATGGTTTTTAAATTTATGAGGAAGTTTGCAATGAATGACTTGCTGGTTTTGTTCAAAATTTTCAAAAATCGACCTATGATCAAACTTTATAATCATGTAATATATACGGTAGATTGTTTTGAAAATTGATGTACAATCTCATGACTAAGTCCTTTTTGAACTTCAACGGTGAAGTTTTCTACATGAATACCAATCAAGAGATACAATTGCCTTTTCGAAAGCATCACGAGAAAGTGATAAAATTTTAGGAATGAGCATGGTCCTTTAGGGGTTAAAGGACCAAATCGGACCTTATGTTTTTTTAGCGGTTTGGAGTAGGTTCTAGATAGTCTTTGTTATGTTCAACTTTATTTATTTTTTGACCAACACATGTAATGTTCTTCACTGATTTGTTCCAATGTCCCTTTGTCCCGTGGGCATCGGGTCATTGACATTACGAACGGACACTTTATTCACGCCGGCCCTTTCTATAGGGTTGGCGTTTCTATCTATCTATCTTCTTCATTGATTCTGGTGACATAAATGTGGTTTAATCTTAATTATATTTTTCACAATATGATCAGTTGAAATTAACATTTTAAAACCATGAATCTTTGGTCCTTTAGGGGTTAAAGTCTCACTTTTTGAACTAAGAATGAAACTTGACATAAACCGATTGTGTTGTTTTTCAAAAAACCATATTATCTTATTTTGAACTAGTATAAGAACCAATAGATATTTGGATGGATGAAAAAATTTACATGATGTAGAATTGAGAATAGTTACAATTTTTTCATCATCCATTATATGAACGCATGCACGTCAAAGGGTTAAAATTCATTGTGATTGACTAAAATCATAATGTTCCTCAAGTAGGAAAACTTCATTCTCCTCAAATAGACACTCTCACCTCAAATCAACACGGTTACAGGAAAAAATGTAGCTGATGCTTTTTGAACATTTCTGATGCAGAATGGCATGGTGAGAGTAATAAAACGTTGTACCCTACCTCTTGGTCTCCTGAGATATAATGTGCACTTCTCTCGGCAACATCAATTACCTCTGACCGTGTGGCCCAATGGATAAGGCGCTTGCCTACGGAGCAAGAGATTCTGGGTTCGATCCCCAGCATGGTCGATGGGAGATGTCAGTTTGGCCGAGTGGTTAAGGCGGTAGACTCGAAATCTACTGGGGTTTCCCCGCGCAGGTTCAAATCCTGCAGCTGACGATCAAACCCTTTTCGTTTTTACTCTCTCTACCTGGAATTAAATGTCCTCATTTTTGGCATTTTTTCCTGAAATTATTGTCCTATGTTTTACACTTCAAATGCGAAATGTGAGGCCTGTGTCCACTTCAAACCAGGCAGACAATGAGAGTGACACAAAAAATTATATGCTACTACAATAGAGACACCCATTCCTTGCTACTAAATGTCCTCATTTTTGGCATTTTTTTCCTGATATTATTGTCCTATGTTTTACACTTCAAATGTGAGACTTGTGTCCACTTCAAACGGGGCTGAGAGTGACATAGAAACTACATGCTTCTAAAGTAGAGACACCCGTTCCCGTCCGTGTACACAAGACCAACCAACTTAGATTCTTGCCTAGTTTTTAAATTTTGTAAGGGAAGATGTACGTCATGTATGCATTAGAGTCTATGATCACTTTTGGGTGAATCTACATCTTCCATTTTGGAAATTTGTACTTGTTCAAATAATTATCACATATGATTAAAATATAAGAAAACTTCGTGATTTCTTATTGCTAAAGAGGAAAAATCTCAAAATATTGATTCATCTCAGTATCCAAAATACATTCTACGTCTCTATCTTAAACCATTTTTTGAGTACAATTGAAAAAAAAGCGTTAAATTGAATTAAAATAAATAAATCATTTCCGAATAGATGGAGTACCCAACAGTTCCACTTTCACATCGTTTGTTCTTTCATGAGTGAGTGTTAAGACTAGAATTTGGTTTTGGTATTCAAGCTCTATTTTTGACACATATTGCTTTACAATGACTATTTTTGACATTTCATAAGACTCAATCAAGTTGCACAAAAAAAAAACCCGAGAAGGATTTTTTTCTCAAAACATATAGGCCCTCTTCAAAAGCAGTTAGAACTCTAAAAATTACACTTAACTTCATCTCTTGATGCCTTTAATTTGTGGGGTCTCAATATGAGTCTGGCACCATGGTGTCACAAAGAAAACACCCTGCTTGTCACTGGAACCCGGGTTGAGTCATTGAAACGCAGGTTAAGTCATTGGAACCCGGGTTGAGTCATTGGAACCCGGGTTGAGTCATTGGAACCCAGGTCGAGTCATCGGAACCCAGGTTGAGTCATTGGAACTCGGGTTGAGAAGCCCTTGTCACTGGATGAGAAAGGACCGAGTCCGATCCACACTTTGCCGTGTCTGTTCCACTTGTGCGAAGGAAGAACATTCTAAAGCGCAATAATTTTCAAACTTGCGTAGATCATGTGTGCTGCAGCAGCAATGCGTACGATTGCTGGAGATGCGCTGCGGATGCTTTACGTCTCGTCCAAGCCCACAGAACTAACCTCCTTGTGTAATTCCTCGCCCAGATTGCTCTTCACTACTCATTCAACCCGATCGCACAATTGGGCGTCGCAGCAGCAGCAGCAGCAGAAGAAGCGGTCAATCATTCTTGCAGCAGCGAGCATGGCCACCAAAGCATCGGTAACTAGTTCAATTGCTTTTCTTTTCTTACGATCTGCGACATTAGAACACGCAGTTAATTAGGTTGAGCTCCCTCTTACTTTCTGGACGAACATGCAGGAATGTGTTCTCCTGCATTGTGTGAAGTTTTTTCAGATTAGTAGCTTTTAGTACAGAAGTACTCAATTGGTGAAAATCTTGATTATTCTCGTAACCCTAACATTGAACGTAATACACCAAGAGGTTACTGTCTATGCGCCTAAAATGCATTGACATTCTGACAATAATATAGTGCTGTATCTAGGAAGGGAGTCGAAAATCCTTTTTATAATTGTCAAACCTATTTATTATCAAATTTGTGCCACTGTGATAGTGAGAGTTATGTCAGGTGGCAAGGGTTTAGTGAGAGATTCAAGGATGTAATATTGGAGAAGATGATATGAAAGATGTCTGGGTGTACACTTGTCGAATGCTTTGATGTTAATCGAGGTATTAGGGTTATCCTTTAACTGCAAGCTTGATGCCGTTGTAGTGTTCAAATCTTTGTGTCAGTATCATATTGAAGTTAAAATGTTGGAGGTAAAGGAGAGCTCTAATGAAGCTTGGTTGACCTTTCTTGAATTCACTCGTTGTATCTGAGGCATCATTTGACAATGCACAGGGGCGGAGTAGTACACTGAAAGAGAGGATATTAGAGTAGATGATATGAAAGATGTCTGGGTGTACACTTGTTGAAATATGCTTTGATGTTAATCAAGGTATTAGGGTTGTATCCTTTAACTGCAAACTTTTGAGCTTCAGGTGCCGTTGTAGTCTTCAAATCTTTGTGTCTGTATCACATTGAAGTGAAAATGCAGTAAAATGTAAAGGAGAACTCTAATGAAGCTTGTTTGACCTTTCTTGATTCACTCGTTGTATCTGAGGTGTCATTTGACAATGTACGGTACCAGTTAGAAAAGAGAAACAATGCAGAGACAGGGTCTTTTTGCAACTATTTTGAAATGCAATAGGAGGCACAAAAATGATCCAAATTGAAAACCGTAAATTTCGTTGAGGAGATAACGAAGTCTACTTTCAAGAAATAATAAGTTTATTATTTATTGTTTATTACTCCCTCCGTCCCAAAGTTATTGTCATGTTTGAAAGTCATGTTTGAAAGTGCTTTTTTAAGTAGGTCAAAAAAATACTTCCTTGTGGCTAATTTTATTTAGGTTGCAATGAACACATGCAATGTTCTTCAATCATTCTAGTGACATAATTTGGAACCTTTTTTAATCATGTTTCTTACAATATGATCAATGAAATTGGCTCAAAGAAATACCAAGCAAACAAGTTGGACAATAACTTTGGGACGGAGGGAGTATTATTTTTTATAGAGACGTTGGGTTTTTGAAGTTGCACTCATCTGAATGTGCCAACAATGTTGTTTCTACTTATCTTTTCTAACTGGTACTGTACAGGGGCGGAGTAGCACACTGAAAGAGAGGCTGCGCAATGGCGAGCAGCTCTACGGAGCCTTTTCGGTGAGTTTCTCGCCAGTGGTAGCGGAGATTCTTGGCTGGGCGGGCTACGACTTCGTGGTGGTGGATTTGGAGCATGGTCCTGGGGACACAATGGCAGCGGTGCCGATGCTGCAGGCTCTGGCTTCGACAGGAACGCCGGCCATCATACGTATCCCTGTGAACGACCCTGTCTGGGCGAAGAAAGCTCTGGACCTAGGGCCTGCAGGCATCATGGTTCCTATGATCAATGACGCAAGCGCTGCTAGAGAGGCCGTGAGGTCGTGTCGGTACCCTCCTGCAGGTATCCCCGGGGAAGTCACTGTCAAGAATTTAGAGAACAAATATAGGGTGTCTTTTATTCATTTGAGATAAAAATTATAGATTTATAGAAGTAATATAAGGTAGGAGCACCTAATTCCGACATAGTACCTAATGCCGATAATTTCTACACATGGCTTTCAGTTTAGAACGCAAATCTAAATATGTCATAGAGCCTTTATTGTTTGTTGACCAAAACTGTTTGTTGACCAAAACGATAAGCCATCTATGGTCTACCTAGATGTGCGTTCTAAAATGAAAGCCATGTGCAGAAATTATCGGCTTTGGGTACTATGTCAGAATTGGGTGCTCCTACCTTAGGGTGTTTTAAAACCAATTCAAGAATATTTTAGGAATATGCCTAGGATATATATGGAATATACCCTAAATATACTATAAATAGTAGAATATTTCAATTATTTCGTAGCCCCCCATTAAATACCCTTTGTATGCTCATATGTACCTAAGATTTACACTAAGTGACTTCCTTGAGCAGGTATCAGAGGCGCTGCTTTTCCTATTGTTCGAGCTGCGAGGTATGGCATGGATCCCACTTATCTGAGCCGCTGTGAAGATGACCTTCTCATCATGTGCCAGGTACATCAAAATGCTCCAATTTGCAATTTTCACTTGAACCCCTAAGTGTAGGAAAATTGGACCCCCTGCTGCAAATCATCTGTTTGTGTGAAAATCATCTGTTTCAGTTTGACGCGATCGACACTATTGATTTTGTAGTATAGAACAAGAGCTCTGGGGTAGGAGCACCCAATTCCGACATAGTACCCAATGCCGATAATTTCTACACATGGCTTTCATTTTAGAACGCGCATCTAGGTAGACCATAGATGGCTTATCGTTTTGATGAACAAACAATAAAGGCTCTATGACATACTTAGATTTGCGTTCTAAAATGAAAGCCATGTGTAGAAATTATCGGCATTAGGTACTATGTCGGAATTGGGTACTCCTACCTTAAATGATGTATTACAATCAAAAAACCGAGGTAAAATGAGAAAATGCCACTGTTTCAAAGTTCAGTGATGCAGATGGCCATATTTGGCGTTCTAGACGCTTAGGGTTATTAAGGTACTAAGGTGTCCTGCCTGCGTATCTTGCCTGTGATCAGAGTAATTTAATCTTTAGAATATTGAAGCTTACATTTAAGTAGATGTACCAGACTGTCATGAAAATCTAATATGCTGCAGGTCTAGTTAGTTTGCATGCTAAGAAATGGACAAGACTTCATGTTTTTCTAGCAGTTTGGAGTAGGTCCTGTTAGGGCTTTCTTTTGTGCAGTTTTAGTTAATTTTTTGAGCAACACATGCAATGTTCTTCACTGATTCTAGTGATGTAAAATTTGGTCCCATCTGAATTATATTTTTTCACTAAATTGGTCACTTTGAAACCATGAATCGACGTTCCTCAATTGCTCATGTGACACTTGTAAGCAATGGTTTGCAGTTAGAATCTCAGCAATCGGTCGAAAATATAGCTGAAATTGCTGCTGTGGACGGAGTGGATTGTATTCAAATGGGACCTATGGATCTGCGTTCGGACATGGGCTTGTTGCGAGTGCCTGATGATAAGAGACCATCAATGTTGCTCAGGTCAGTGGATCAAAAAGAAGTTGCAGTGGTTTCTGAAGGATAGGAATCGTGCAATTTTGTATTTGTATAAATAAGACGCTTTCTCTCTCTGTTTGAAAATAATTATCCTAGTTTTTGGCATTTTTTTTTATACTCAGACAAAAGCCCTGTCCACTTCAAACGGGGCGGACAATGAGAGTGACACAAAAAGTACATACTTCTATTAAAGATAGACCATTTTTTTAGTACTGAGACGGCTTTTTTAGAACGACATAACATTCAGTAGCCTTCCAAGAGGTTGCCTTTTAGTTTCAACCACCTTTATGTATGGAGTGACGAGTGAATTGTAGTTGAATGGACTATTGAATCAAATAAACAATTAGAGAACACTGTTGAATT
This sequence comes from Pohlia nutans, assembly GCA_022496805.1. Classification (NCBI taxonomy): domain Eukaryota; kingdom Viridiplantae; phylum Streptophyta; class Bryopsida; order Bryales; family Mniaceae; genus Pohlia; species Pohlia nutans. The sequence goes on along the minus strand of CM040091.1, from coordinate 10,335,481 downwards.
GTGATTGAGTGAGTGCTTTCAATTACTGTTCACCATGGTTGATTGCTCTTGTTTAATGCCACGTGCCCCCATAGCTACTAATATCCCACATCATTTCATTGAGGGGATAAAATGATGTGGGGTATTCTACATTCTATTGGGGGAAGGCAGCAGTCACAGAGGCTACTGAATGTTATGGAAAAAAGGCGTTAAGTTAAAACACGCCAAAAAAAAGGACAGTTATTTCCAGACATTGGGAGTATTATTCACAGAGGTTTTGGCATGGCTTTTGGCAGGGAAGTTGAGACTACTTTGAAGTCTTCAGGAGTGTTTCTCGGCGGATTTGCAACAAATGATGATCCACCCTCAAAGTTGCTGAAGCTCGGGTACCACATGGTCTCAGGTACGACTGATGTTGTTCTGCTTCGAGATGCTGCTCTTGCAGACATTCGGAAGGCCAGAGACGACACTAAATCTGCATAAGTTAGCTTGGCAGAGTTTAAACTACGGAAATCAAAAAATGAAAAATAGTATGTATAGCATATTTCAATTGGTATGGCGCCACACCACCTTGAATAGTTTATCACTGCCCATTTTGTATAGGGTTTGAATGCTTATTCCTTCTACTCTCAGTATTTGGAACTTCCTTTTATATATTGACCCACAATTGCGTATTTTGTGTTTGGGGAAAATTACCAACTATATGGCACAAATGAGGTGTGACTAACTTTTTGCTTCCAAAATTCATATAAATTACATTTTGATTGAGATTTTTTATTTGTATTTATATTTATATTTGTTTATTTTCACTTTTATTCATGAATCTTATTTGTTTATCAGCCAAAAATAATCTCAATTTGATTTTTAAAAAAACCATAATTATAGTTAAATGAGTTGTTTTAACCCTTAATCGCCTAAGTGTTCATTTTTTGGACGAATCAAACATAGTTTTTTCATCTGTCATTGACTTTTTGCAGTTTGGAGTTTTTACTAAAGATTTTATGGGAAGTTAGCTTCATGCGTATATGAACCAATTAGAAAGGGGATGATTTGTGAAATTTTTATGGCTCATTTCATGTTGCAGTGATTCATCCAAAAATTTTAAGATCTTCAAAATGAATCAAAAGTGCTCTTGAAAAAGTCAACTCATAAAATTGAGCAACCAAAAAACCTCCAAAAATCACTACACTTAGAGTATTACATTTCAACCAATCACAACAAATTTCATTTACAAATCATCAATATTTTATTCATAACTAAATTGCGAAAGAATTTTGAATTTTAGTTTTGTATTTTATACAAACTATTGGTGATTGCAATCATAGATCTAATCGTATAGGTAGAATCTAAAATTCATAATGTACAACATCTATTCAACATCAAGTTCAAAATATCCTTCTTAGTTGCATTTTATAATGCACTTTGCAATCCTCCAAATCTGTAGAAGACTGGAGGCATTTAGGGATTAAGCATCTCCACCTTAGTTGTGTGAACACATGTGAAAGTGCATTTGAAAGTTCATTTGTTTCTAAAGGCAATGTCATTAAAGTTGAAACAACTTTCAAAATGTTCCACATATGTTAAATCATATCTTACTTCAAATTGGGCCCCATTCCACCCCGCCTCTTTCCATGTCTAGCTTTGGATGAAAAATTTGCTTTGAGGATTTATTCACCCCACAAGTTGGCAAGTGTTCCCACAAATGCATCGAGTTTTCATATACTTAAAAAAATCACAAGACTATTTCTAAAAACATTGAACTCTTGACATTTACCCTTAAACGTCCCATGGGGATAGTATATACGTTGTCGTATAAGTGAGATTTGCTACTAACAAGAAACTCTAAATTGGGATCTTAATAGCTCACTAGAACCGCACTAATTTAAATTTCAACTTCTTTTTTAAACTCAGACCCATTGAAGGTGTGAATCCATTCTAAATACAACCAAAATACACCGTATTCTACTGGTCGCCGCGGCACGTTCAGACGTTTAGGGGTTAACCCCTAAACGTTCCAGCTTCGAGAAACTGGATCACGAACATATTTGAAGCTTTGTAACTTTCTCATACAATTTTGGATGATTTTCATCCAAGTCACCTTTGAAAGCCTATTAAATTATTTACCAATTACAATAAATCTCTTGTGATGGGGAGTTGTTGATAATATTGGAGAGGCCTCTAACTACAAGTATGTCAAATTTGTCGGGTAGATTTTATGCTTGCAATTGTCTTGTCATGTACACCTCATGTACGTCTGAGCTATGCTAATATCTACTTTTGAGGCTAAAATCTACTTTTGTTAAAAGGGTTGGTACGTTTAGGGGTTAAAAGTTACACAACCCTACCGCATTGCAACTGGATTCAAATTCGGGTTTGTAAATAGAGAGTTGTAGTCCATACTTCTCTCACAAGTGATAAGATCATGTTTCAAAGTATACCCACCAAATGATGACCTACATGAATCAATACTTGGACTCGGGGGCGGGCATGCACGTACATCCAACCCTATAATCCATATAGAATAGAAAGAACGGACACTTTATTCACGCCAGCCCTTTCTATAGGGTCGGTGTTTCTATCTATCTATCCATATAGAATTAGAATTCATTCCTAGCGGACAAATTTTCCATCGGACGGCCAGGTAGGGAAAGAGACAGGACCCAAAAGAATGAAGATGTGATCTACCACAACACTAGTGTGAACGCGGTACAATAGTGACAGATGATAGAAACAGATCTTCATTGTTTATGTCATGACCGTCTGAGCGGAAAAGTGATGAAAACTAGGCGAAAAGGTGACGAAAAGGCGACGAAAAAGTAGAATTTCCAGATGAAAAGCGAAAAGCATCTCCATGGCTTCCACGCAGTGGGGCAGGTGCCTCTCTAGTTTATCAATGGCGATGAAGGCTCGGCCATTGCCGAGCAGCTCCTCGTCCAGGCAAGTGCCGCTGCCTCTGTCACGCGATCTCTGCGCTAAGTTACTCCGTGCAAAAGAAGTAGCTGCTTTCTTCAATCGAGGTCTGTGCAGGCGCTGCCACATGGCGCCATTTCATAACCCTACCTGAGCTGCAGCGACTGTTGCTGTAAACCTCCTCTGCATCTTCTTCCTCTCTGTTCCACAATCTCTCATGGGAGTACAGGTACACGGGAGCCGGCTTTCAAAGGATTAGTCGATCTTCCTGGAGTCATCTCTTTACTTTTGATAAATTTTCTTGGACGAGTAATGTTTTAATTCGATGGAAATCCGATTAGGTGTTGAAATTCGGATTGTAGAGGTTGCGAAGCTATTGTTTACTGTTTCGGTGTTATTGCTTAGAATGGATCTGAACATTAGCTGAGAACAAGGTTTTTTAGGATTTCCGTACCGGTCAATTGTTCTTCTCAGTTTTCTTGCACGAGTAATTTTTTCTGTTAGAGAATGGCCTTATTCTAGAGGTTTACTGTTTTGAATTATAGCTGAGAAGAATGTTCTTAAGGATTCCCTCATTAGTCGATCATTCCTCTTGATAAGCTTTCTTGGACGAGTAATTTTGTTTTGTTACAGAACGGCTTTGAAATCTGATTAGGTGTTGAAAATTCGTATTCTAGAGGTTCCAAAGATATTGGCGAAGGTAGAAATGTTTAGAGTGGAACTGAGTTTTAGCTGCGAAGAAGGTTCTTAAGGATTCCCGTAACGATCAATCGTTCTTCGTAGAGTCATCTCTTTTCTCGTGAGAAGTTTTTCTTGTATTTTCTGTTTTGATATTGCTTGAAACTCCGATTAGTTGTTGAAAGGTGTATTGGAGAGATTACGAAGCGATTGTTACTGTTTCGGTATGAGTGTATTGAATTTTAGCTGAGGAGGTTTGATTATTGCCTATGAGAGCCATGTCTTCGATGACATCGGTGTTTGTTAGACCAGCGGGACCTTGTCAGAGACACGATTTCAGTAGCTGCATCGTGCCTGTATCTCTTTCAAGATGGAAGCAGAGGAGATCTTTCCCTGGCGACATAGGGATGATGGGAGATAGCAAAGGTTCTGGGAGAAGATTAGTAGCTCAGGCAGGGCTTGGCAGATACTCTGGTGCAATTCATGGGAGCAGGTCTAAGAAGTATTGGAGGCGGAATCCTTCTCAAACCTCTCAGGATGAGCAGAATGAAAAAGAATTGGTAAGTGACGTGCAATTGCTTGAAGGTTTCTCTAACTCATGAGATATGTACGAAGTGGCATCAGACGACGTAGTTTCTACAGATTTTCTGTGAAGGAGCAGCAGAATGTTCTGTATTGCTATGCTGATGTAATTTCTGGCGTATCGTTTGTGGATGAGCGGCGCAGTATTATGCTTCAACTTTCCGCGTTGACATCCGCAGTTTGCAAATTTCTGCCGTCATAGTAATTCAAAATAAATGACAATTTGCAGATTTCTGCCGTTATAGCAATTCAAAATAGATGACAATCATGTATGACATTTTGCAAATTTCTGCCGGATAGGTTATCTATCCCAATGAAACGGATATACTGTCTTCTTGCTAATTGTTCATTTACTTTGAAAACTACATAGGACAAATTGGACGACCACGGAGCGTCGTTGCGAGGAGCATACGGAGATCATATTATCAAGGACGATGCCTCAGTTAGGGATGGGTGTGAAGATAATGAGGAACCTGTGGTTGATCAATTCCATTCAGATGGAACATCAGAGAATACTTTGAATGAAACGCAGTATCAAGAGTCTTGTTACGCGGACTATACGACCAACCAAGGTGAAAAAAGTGATGATTTGAGTGGGGAAATTGATAATCCTTATTTGGATGGACACGACGACGCTGTGACTGACCCTAACATTGATGTGATGAACTCAAATTCTAGACTAGAGGGTTCAAGTTTGTCACCAGAAGACCATAAGGTTGTACCGATAGTTGTATTTGACGGCAGTGGGCATGAAACTCGTAGTTATGTTAGCTCTGACCTCGAGGACTCTCAGGGCCGAGATTGTGCTATCAAAGCAGAGAACGGGGGAGTGAAATTTATAAGAACTCGACAGGAAGAAGCTTTGAAAACCAGAAACTCGTTGGAGCAGAATATAGCGGACGCGGAAGCAGGTGCGTCGCAAAGTGTTGCACATGCCTTTGACAGTAAATCTGCAAACCAGGGTAGTGGAGAATTTGACCGAGTAAGAACTGGAAGTACAAAGCCAGCAATGCAACGACGAAGCAGCCGGGGTAGAAGGAAAAAAATGCCGAGTCTTAGCTCAGATTCACCACCTGTCACTTTTTATCCAGAGGAGGTTGCGCCTGTCGCAGCAACTATACTCACGAACCCTGAGATATTTGCGGATATGAATGAGAACTCAACTTCAAATTCAGACAATGTGAAGTCTGTACAAATGACCAGCAAACTGCAATCACCTGTGCCTAGGCTAAAAGCGTACTATGAAAAAGGAATTGTTCGTGGAAAGCAGAAGAATACGCAGATTAAAGGTGAGTCCCTTTTACTTTTCTGATTTTATCAGTCAGGAAATCAATGCAAGAGCTCAATAGCAGCTTCTGTTTATCATGTTCTTTTACAGTTTATATCACCTATTATTGTAACCATGATGTTGGTATGTTTACGTGTGTGATTCTTGCTACCGATGGCATTATGTTTTCTTGGTGTATTCTTAAGAGTGATATTCAGGGGATCACTGTTGCGTTCCCTAGTTTGGTTCATACATGGATGTGAATTCAACGGACTAAATAGTGTCTCGGTACTGATTCGGCATATATAGGCAATCTATCGACTATGGATACTACTTGGGTTAGAAGCCCGGTATCAAATGCGGAGCGACCTGCACGCACATCTGGTTCTGTGACAGCCGCTTCTTCAGATGTTAGTGCATTGGAACTTGCACGTGAAGATGTCCCTGCCAGTGGTCAACCATTGCGATTTGACATGAATGAAATGAACGGTCATATAAAGCAAAGGAGTAGCAAGAACAATATTCTTACTTCATTGCCTAGACTTCTACGACCGAAGCGATTAAATGACATAACATCTCAAGGATCTGCTCAAGCTGTGGACGTTACAGTCAGTTCCCCAGCTCTTGCAAGTTCTGCCACTGCAAAACTTGAATCGCCAACTTCAGTTACGTCCCCCTTGAAAATCGTCACTGAGCTACCGTCGAAAATTGCTGAGCTTCCTGTGAAAATTGTCAAGGATCTCCCGGAGGTGGTCAAAGAGATACCCGTAGTAGCTGAACTTTCAACTGTGGTTGCTGAGTTACCAGCAAAAGCTGTTATACAAACGGCACAAATTTTGAAAGAACAAGTTATGGATCCAGTTGTGGAGGTTCTTCCAGATGAAGTCGTGGAGCAGGTCAGTGCAGTAGTTGAAAAGGTAGCAGGGCTGCAAACCCAAGTCTCTGGGACGATGTCAAGGGCTGCAGGGCAGGCCATGGATTTAGGGCAAAATATTGTCGACCAATTTACTGATGGAATACATGATTCGATGATAGATCATAACAACTCCATACTCCGACTTCAACAGCAGGTGTGCACCATTGCGTGCACCATTGACTCACGAATATGGGTCGTTGCATCTAGTATGTTGTGCTAGGTGCACTTTATACTATCAATATCAGTGCACTAGTCTGTGGGGATCTACATGGTTAGGAGGGTCAGTTCATGCTGTAGTACTCCTCTCGTAACATTGCTCTAGCAACATAAGTATGTGGAGGTTGAACATTCATGAGTTGTTCAACGTACCTGTGGACGGATGGATCTATGTCATTTGATGCATAGTGCTTATTCACACTCAGCCTAATATGTCTTTCGTGCAATTCATCAGGTATCGTCTCAAGTGGACCAGGTTTCAACCAAGGTTTCTGAGCAGGTCTCTGAGGTGTCCAGCCAGGTTATGGAGTCGGTGACTAGCACAGCTGCTCAAGTATCTGAATCTGTATCGGCAACTGTTTCAGATGTGTCGGAGTCTGTGAGCTCCACCGCTGCTCAAGTGACAGAATCCGTTCAAGCCACTGCAACAATAGTATCATCGAAGGCAGCTGAAGTTATAGACTTTCTAATAAGCGATGAAGATGATACTGATAGTGATGACGAATTTGAGACTTTCAAAACATCTGACGCACCTGAGTTTCGAGGCACGCAGGGCTTAAATAATTTTCAGATATTGCAGGAGGATGTAGGAATATTTACTGTGATCTACGACTTCTATATCTACATGCTTAAGAAGCCCTTGCCCGAATTTTCTTGTGCAATGTTTGCAGCACCCGTGCTGTTAAGTGTTGTGTTCACGTTTCTATACCTGCCTGATGTGAAAGGGCTGGCCTTCGATGATACAGCTCGAAATTTCTTCGATGCAGCTTCTGGTGAGTTTCTTGCTTTCAGCATTATTAATTTTGCATCACTAGCTTTCTTAAAGTATGTACTGATTGTAGTACATGCATTTTGAGGTCTTTCTTGTGAAATCCTGTACTAATATTTTGTGTATTTTTTATTTATCAGGGGATGTTACTTCAGGGGGCCTTAGCTTATCGTGGACAACATTGTTTCAAATCTTCATGTTTAGCCTCTCTCTTTCTACTGGCTTGCAGCCCGAGATAGCTCCGCTCTCTCCTTACACGTTGGTGCTTGCTAATGTCAACGCCCTCTTTGCTCAGCTCATCTTTGTGTTTCTTAGTGGTGCAGGTATTTACTCTGTACTACTGGAATTGCTTCTTATGTTGTAGCTTATGAGTTGCTTTTATCTGCCTTACTGGCCGCATGTTTTGTATTGCAATCAGAGCATCAAAATCATTTGTTTTGTGTTGCAGTATTTGCAAGGTTGTCGCAGCCTTCACAACCAGTACGGTGCTCAACTGTTGCATTAATCTGTCCATCTCTTGCTCAGCGCCGACGAAGGGTGGATAGTTCTGCCACCAAGTAAGAGGCTAAACATTGTGAAGATTGCAACTCTTCTAAAGCTCTTTATTGTTTTAACATCATCTTGCACGGTCTACAAGTTTCTTTATTCTATTTTGACAGAGCGTACGTTCAGGACTCAATTTCTATGTTCTTGAGCTCAGGCCAAATGTTGATTTAATGCCTTGAATTGATGAATTGCAGGGTTTTGATGGCAAGATATGTTTTGGCTGGGCCTCAACCCTGTGAACTCGTGGATGTGAAAATTGACCTGACTTATAAGTACAATACGTTGACAAGGTCTGGGTCTTTCTTCCGTGCCACTCAGTCTTTGAAGCTGGTATGAATCCCTGAACTGTCACCACTACGCTGTTTCTCAACTTGTTTTAATTAATTTTTTTTGGTCCTGGTGCATCTTCGGATTATTCTGATGCAACATTTGGTTTTTATGTGTTGTCAAAGGTGTCATTGTATCCTAATAACTGAATTTGAATTGTTTTGAATGTGGTATTGGCTGGGACCAGGTAAGGTCTGAAAGTGCTTACTTAAATCAGGGGATGCTGGTTCGTCACATAATAGATGAAAGCAGCCCACTGTACAGAAGGACACCTGAAATGCTTCGTCGGGAAGATTCCATTTTCTCACTAAGTGTTGTAAGTTTTCAAGAACTAAGTTACCCTGCTTATATTCTGAGCTCCATGTTATGCTGCTTTCTCTCTTTCTGATTCCCTGATTTGCTTGGTGAGTAAAAGGCTAGAAAGCTCTTAGATTCTGGTTGTGAATTAACCCATACAGGACCACGGATTCAAAGTTTTAACACGACAAGTTGAATTGATCATATAGTGAAAAATATAATCCAGATGGGACCGAACTTTATATCACCAGAACTAGTAAAGATCGTTGCCTGTGTTGGTCAAAAATATAAAATTTTGAACAAGAGAAAGTCCAAATAGGACCTACTCAAAACTGTAAAAAAGAACATGGAGCCCAATTTGGACTTCTTGGTTATTTAGGGGTTAGGCGTACCGTATGTGGTCGAAGTTGTAATAATTTATGTGGCTATATATGTGCAGGTTGGACTTGAGAGGTCATCGATGCAATCCGTGTTCCATATCCAACACTACTGTGTTTGTGATAATCATGTCATTTGGGACGCAGAATTTGAGGACATGATGCTTATCAACAAAAAGAACAGGCGTATTGTAGACCACTCCAAGCTCAGCATGTGGCGTCCTGTGTGAGCGAGCTTATAATAAGTAGCAGTTCATGCTACCATTATTTCTCTTACAATTTTTTAGTTTCTTTCTAGAGCTGCTGGGCCTGTTTCCTTTGTACTCTCAATGACATATGCTCTTGTGATAGGCTTTTAATCAGGCTTGGCTATAGACGACGGAGGATTTTCATTGAATTATTAGCATTAACAGCTATTTGACATCATTAACTTGCAATTCAGGTCCTATGACTTACTGCGATGAATGCTAATGTATGCCAGTTTGTGCTTGTAAGCACATGTATCGACAGTAGCTGGGAGCATATTGCCGACTCCTACATACGGTCAGTAAGATCTTTTGACAATCATAATAAATTGCCGTATCTCTTGAGAAAAGATAACCCTGTAAGGATGCCGGAGCCAATGATTTCAGGCCTCCAGAATGGAGTGAAGGTCTGCGTTTTTTCATTCAATTTCTTTATTTATTTATGTTTTGGGCACATAAGGCCAATTGCCATAATGAAGCTGCAGCAATAAGTAAGTTAACCAGACTAACCCTTACTACCACCTTGATATTCCTTTTTATGCGAATGATCCCCTTGTTATGATAGTTGCTGAAGTTCTTGTTTCCTCCGTCAAGCTAAGTGATGGAGCTTGGGTTGTGTGTGTACTACCCGAAAGAAGGGAAAGGATTCCAAATCTTCTTCATTAGAATTATCCGTAAAGTCCATCGAAGTTTGAAGAAGACACCACAAATTTTGCTTGATTATACTCTTATTTGTTCACTCCAAATAGTTAAAAGGTATGGAAGATTTTGGTGGTTTATTATTATTAGATGTGTAAGAGCTTGGTGGTTGTCAAAAGTTTTTTAGCTCCTTTCTTGGTGCTAAAAAACTTTTGAAGACCACCAAACTCTTACACATCTATTACTCATTTAATAATGATAAACCACCAAGATCTTCCACACCTTTTAATTATTTGGAGTGAACAAATAAAAGTATAATAAAACATAATTCTTTAAAGATTCTTTAAATTCAAGGTGACTTTACGGATAATTATTACTAGGAAAATATTTTATCATATTTGCATACCGCATACTCCATCTTATGTTTACGATGGTTTTTTGAAAATTTGAAACTATTTTAAATTCAATGCAAATTAAAGAATTCATTTTGAATAATGTTTTGTAACTTGTTATTGTAGAATTTTAACACTCATGAAGAAATAAGAAGAAAAATTGTTTAAAGTTATTATAATCACCTAGGTAACTACTTAGTTTTAAATTAATTTTTTTTAAAAAATAATAATAATAAAATTCAAATTCAAACTTTTTCTTTTATCTTGTTGCTCCAATAGAGTTATTTGTAAAGTACCTCAAAACCCTTCTTTTTGACTTGTAATTTGGAAAGGAGAAGATCGGCATGATCTCACTATAGACCTATAATAGAACACTGGATAGATTGAAATTTTTATTCATAAAAATTTGGAGGGAGGGAGAAGAATTGGGTAGTGGGGTGGGACCGTGAGGAGTGGTGTCAAAATGCTCTGGTACCAGCTCTGGTCTATGAAAAATACAGGACAAAGGACTGGATGCCTTTACAAATAACTCTAATCCCTTTGAATTTTTTGACTTTGGTTTAAGCTTACATTCCTTCAGACATTAAATAATATACAATTTTTGTACACTATTGTGAAGAATTTTGGGTTTAGAAATTGCTAAATCTTCCATGCAAACAACTCATTTCATAATATAAAAAATTCGAGAATCATATTTTATTAGGATTTTGATGTAAGGCCTAGACTACAAAAGATTGAGTTTAATATTTTATAGCTACTCAAGAAGGTCAAGTGGATTACATATTTAACCATTTAAAAAATAATGTACACTGGGACTTCCTTTATGTTCAAGAGTACAAATTTTCTTTTACATATTTAGCCATTGAAAGTAAAAATATTCACTCAATATTCTTTTATATTAGTGTCATAAATTAGAGCCTGTCCGAAGAAGAGACTCAAAAGAACATTATAACATCCCTATGGAATATACCAACATACAAAATCTTTTTAGTATTAAATTGTTCTAAAATCTTCCAAGGATCTTGCTTTGTTGTTAACCCCTAAAGGTTGGGCCTATGACCATGGAATCATGTTTTATTTGTCACTCAATTTTGCTACTAAAAAAAATAAAAGAATTCAAATTTATATTTTTAGTAGATGAAGTCACATGTCTTTTACAAATCATGAATTTTTCATAAATTTTGGTGAAAACTTGAAATTACTATGGTTTCATGGAGTGATTGTAAAGAAAATCTATATCAATTACGAAACGTACTAGAAAATTTCAATTTTTTTTTCCTAAGGTGTAAATTACAATGAAGAAAAGTTCAATTGATGAAAATCATCCGTGTATCTAAATTTAGAAATTTTGATACACCTTGGTGATACCTATGGAACTTGTATCTACAATAAAATACGCAATTTTCAAAATTTTCCAAAAATTCAAAGTGAAGTAGAAACTAGACTTGGCAAGCTTCATTTGGTTAGTGAAGCTCACATGCAAAGGAACTCATTTTCATGGCCTAAATTTAGTTTAAGTAGAACTAGCAAAAAAATTCAAAATACACTACACGGTGAACCGTTTTTACAACTCTTTTTGTAGTTGGGACCCCATGTAAAATCTAAAAATAGCTTGAATGATTTGAATTTAACTTGAAGGGGTGGCATCACCAAGCAAAGCCCTTCACATAAATAATTGGATGGAAATCATCCACGCAACAGTTAGAATTGACCACTCGACTTCAGTCATAAGCCATTTTTTGGTCGCGGCGGCATTTAGGAGTTAACTGAATAATCATCTTGTCAGTAAACGTGAAATAACAGAATAGCATGAATAACCACAGGTTCAATGGAGAATCAAGAGTCCAGTTGTTCAAGAACCCACACCAAAGTTCGTGGAAGTTTTCACCAGGAAAGGCCTCCAAGGATTCTATGTTACAGAATACACTTTAAACCCATTTCAAAATTAAACAAATTAGAATAAGCATCCTGCAATTGGGTGAAATTGAACACGAAATCTTCAACTGAACACATCATACGTGAGCGTCACCCAAATCAGAGTAATTTTCAAAATCACCCCATTAGTAAGAAAATACTTGGAATGCTGTAACTCTGCATTGGAATTCCGCGTTTTCAGTAATTCTTTCTGACGTCTTCAAATTCCTCAGATTCTCTATGGCAGGGGGCAGGCCACCGACGGTTTAACTTCAACCTGAAGACACTACAAAGCTGATTACGTTCACTAGTTTCCTTCAAATTTGCAGCAGAACCAGCTCTTCCCTACCTTCGACTGAGTTTCAGGAAAATTCAAACAATCTCAATGAAATGAATGTGCTTATGCATTTGAACTATTTGATAGTGCGAGACTCACAGTCATTGTATCTGTTTCCCATTTGAATGACTTCACTCGTAAAATCCCACTAAAAAGGCGTGTCCGGCCGTGTGGTCAGTTCACTTGGAGATGGAAGTACCACTGACGTGAACCTCGCCTTCAATTCATGTCATGCCACTGCCAGACCAGATAATCAGTACGTCGACGTACTTGTGTAGAAATTTATCAAACTCCCCGTGACGCATGTCACGATTCGCATGTTGCCACATTTCAATGAATATTTGCAGATTAAATTAAACTTGGTGCTAAGAACTTGCCTGCGTGAGAAACACAGTTCTAGCATTACTGCTAGTCAGTGGAACATAATAAGGCTATTATGCAGTGACCCAACAGTGTGAATTATTAGATAGGATCCTGAAATCATAATTTCGATCCAGGTAGCAAAGATTAAAGTTATCAAGCACTGAGCAAGCACGTGTGACAGTTTGAAGGAAAAAAGGGCGAAAATAATCTTCGTTCCCAGCGAGGTTTAATCGGTTTCTTCTGGTCATGTTAATATTTTGCTAAAATGGTGTAAATAATCATCGTAACCGATATTAAAGGTTACCTGTAATTGAGCAGTTGCTTGTTTAAGGTCCTGAGATTGAAACGTGCGTCTGCTGGCTAATGACCTGCATGCATGGAGAAACATAGAGATGACTTGTTGCACGAAGACTTAATGAGTCTAGACCTGATCCGAAGATCTGCAAGCCGAACAAAATAAAAACAACGACGTGCTTTGTCAGTGACGACCATGATTTAGAAGGACGCAGGATTCAGAAGTACCGTTTCTGTCACATCGTAAGAAGACGACATCTTCCAGCACTGCCAATTTAATGATATCTTGGAAGCCCGTTTGAATCTTTGATAATCGATATTTCAAAATGCCACGTTTCTTGCTCCCGTACTTGTATTCTTGCTGCAACATTAACGCAAATTGCGCAGCGCTGAACAAATCACATCAAGAACGGGCAGAGAAAGCCGAAGCTAACATCGTTACATGAGATCCTGAGTCCCGTTCCCGAAGAAAAGGTCATCGCACTCATTGTGTTGATTCTTTTGAAAAACTGACTTCACTTTGAAGGGTTGGAAATAATTAAACAGCTACGAGCTCCTTCCTTTTCGCGTGTAACCACTTCGTGCATGGTGCCCACTGGGTTCATAGTGACCGTAGTGCTCGGAGCGAGCAGTACAGTCCTCCAGGTGGTTGTTCCTCACGGTATTTTTCCGTCGGTCAGGGAGCATATCCGGCTCATGCTGTCGTCTGTTGTTGGCTGTATCACTTTTCTTAAACTGACCAATGGTGTGATTGATTCTACACTCTTCCTGATATATGTCTTGCTCATGGGTTTGTCGTTGACGCCTGGCACAGTCTGGTCCATGGTACTTTTGGCCATGAACTTTCCGGTGCGGAATGTGGTGGTTCAGTCTATGATCATCGTTCAGGTCCGTCGATTTTCTACAGCGGTTCATCCGCTGCCTTGAATCCTTTACTCTTGGTTTGTGATCAGCGTTCCCTCTTACGCTTGATTCCGCCTGAAGATGATTACGTAACTGTCCATTTCGCAAATCCGATTCTGCCACTGCGGACCTTGCACCATCAGGCTGCAGCAAGAGTAACCATAGAAACCATTAGAAGAAAAGACAACGTAGAAATCGGTTCTTTTGGGAAATGCTAACTACAGTACAGTTTCTATGTATGTCATCTCAACGCTGTGCCTGAAGCTCAATTCCGTACTCGAACGTTGCGCTAAGGCAAGATTGTTCTCGTCTTTGAAATGAAGTGCTGACTGTACCTTAGCAGTCTTGACATCTCTGGCTAGCTCTAATAGTTTCATGCGTCGAGTCAATGCTGCTCGCATAAGCTCCTCGGTCTTCCTCCAGGACTGCTCCCGCTTCATAATCTCATCTGTCCACCCTTCGCCATGTATGATCTCAAGCAATATTCTCCAGTAAGTTTAAATAGAAGCCACTACCAATCTTTCTTGATTACCGTTATTTATTCGAGCGGCGTGTTTCACAATACGGTCTGTCTCACTCTCCTTTAGACTAGTGTTTAACTGTTCTATTTGCTTGCCTAGTTACAGTATATTGAGAACACGAGATTTTTTCGAAAAGACCAAGTATATGTTGTTGAAAGAATAAGTAGTCAATCCACATAAATGCAATCACATTCAAGTGATCAGCTTAAGTAACCGAAGGGCCAATTAATTATAAGAACACTTAAAAAACACGCACCTTGAATGGAACTATGCTTGGCTTCAAATTCTGATGACAGGCGGGTCTCACAATTCTTTTCGGAAGGGCCGACCGAAGGGGGAGGTGATGATCGTGGTGGTGCCCCAAGCGGAGGCCGCTGCGGAGATGTGGCAGCAGATTGCGGTAGAGGAGTCACCGGAGGAGGTGGAGGCGGAAAAGAAGAATGAAGAGGTTGAGAAGGAGTTGGTCCGTGCTTCTGCTGCTGTTGGTCTATGTCTGGCATCTCAACATCGATAATCTGCATAAGTCCCGGGTACAAGGAAGGAGTGCCACACTGCATCAATGAAAGTTCTCAGTTTGGAAACTAGAAACCTCAGAAAATGAAGAACATTTTGACTTGCCCAATATTAAGCATATTTTACGTTAGTCTACATACAATCATCACATACTATAGTCTTAAATAACTATAGTATCCAATTGATAGCTTGCATAGAGACTTCAATCCTGATGCAAATTCTCAGTACTTCTAAGACAATCGGTACTTGTACATATATGTTAACATTGGATTTCATTGCAATGTACTGTTTACGACTAACCTTAATCTTTTCAAAATTTGCATGGTAAACACTTGCATTCGACAACTGCTCTGATTCGAATTCCATGCTATCCAGCATGGTATCGTCAACTCCAAGATCTGCAATACCATTCTCGTTCCTCAATCCATTAATATATTTTTTAATCGAGTCCACAGTGATATAGAATAGCAAAAACTTAAAACACTCTGCACTCCTGATATGCAGATTTACTTGTTTCAAAAGCCTTCAGAGAATCCACAAGCAACAATCGAGAAGGTTCTAAACCTCTAAACGTCGTGTGATTACAGAGAGGAAATCGAACCATGACTTTGGAAAGATAATCAACGTTGGAAGGTTGAATTTGAGGCAGTACCTTCACCAGTCGATCCACCCAGAGAACAATCGTAGGGCAACACTTCGACCGGAGGTGTCCAAACTTCAGAAACTGAAGCATCCCTACCAACAAAGTTATCACCTTAAGTCAAAAATTCACGTCAAGAATGTTGCTTCCTTTACGTAATTATGTCATGAACCAACCTTACTGGGGAAGCCAAGAGCAAGGTCGAAAGTGAAAGGAATATCTCACATTTGTCCATCCGAATATTCCTGAAAGTGAGAAACCGTAGTTTCAAGTTCATAATTCCTCTTATTGACTTCTTCGTATTCTTGCTTCAGAGCCTCATAGTCCTCTGCCAGCCTGACAGACCAAACTCAACCCCATCAAGTAAAGCACCTTCTACTCTGTAGGATAAGAATCCTTTTCAGTTCAATTGAATAAACTTCAAATAACAGCTTCGGGCACAATTTTCCGGTGATAAGGTGAAGAACACGGCTAGGGAAGAAGGACCAGGTTATCACCCTAGAATCCTTATCTCAAGAAAACCACAAAGGTATGGCAGTTTTCACCTTTGAATATCCTGAAGAGCATTCTGATATTCATTGTTCTTTTCACTGAGCGCAATATCCTTGCTCTTTAAAGACCTCTGCAATTCACGGATACGTTTCTGCATCCTGTGCATTACACCTTCTTTGTCGTCTATGTCCTGCTAATTTATATACAACCAAAAGTTGCATCCAACCGGTGAGACACTCGGCCACTATGAGAATTGAAGAACTGCGACATTAAATAACTGGCGAAATTACAAAGTTTAAAAGATGATGATCAAAATTCAGGCAAATTATGCACAATGATCGTTGCAGTGATCACGATTATGTGGAGCTCCTTCTCAAGAGATGAGTCCATAGATTCAGGCACTGAAATCTTCTAAATTCTGAGCACCACCACATAATGTTCTACCCAGACTTCAAATTTTTTTTCCCGTCTTAAATTTGATGAAGTGTCAATGCAACTGATTATGGTAAACTAAGAGATTGGAATTACTTTCAGGACACCTTCTTGAACATTGCTGAAGTCGTCTTTAAGCTCCGTCAATTTCTGTAAGGATGGCACAAAAATGGCTCAAAATTACCCAGTTCACAATTTCTCCTTCGAAGTTCATAAAATACCAGCTGATAGCTCAGGAGCAAACATCTCGCATAAATTTCGCGATTCAACGGGTCAATCAGAAATTACCAGTTAACAACTTTGACTGCCAAAGACTAAACTCGTACAAAGACACTAACTGTTTTAAGTTCAGATATGCACTGGTACATCATTCTGATAAAAATCTACAATCTTATGTAATGTAATACCCTCGTTTCAGATTGATGATGCCCTTTTTCAAGATGAACGTTATGAGAAGCTTCATTCCCAACAGCTTTAAGCTGGTTCTGCATCTCAGTAAGTCTCTGAAGGCAATAGAGAGCTTCCGTATCAGAAGACCAAAATAAACGAAGCTTTGACCAGCATATACCTTGGTTATTTGAAACTGGGGGAGAAGTTTAGGGCACCTTTTCAACAAGATCCTTTTCCTCTTGCACCTTTTCTCGAGACATTGATAGTGCTTCGCGGTCTGCCTTTTCTCTGCAAAAGCACCAGAAATTTGTTTCAGGCTTACTACACCATTAATTGCGACTTGAGATTTTTAACTACACTCTTCCAGGATTGAGATAACGAAGAACCGTGCTCTGGACACGTGATCCAATGACTAAAGGCGGCGAATAGATGCACCTTCAGTGAGTTAATTCTGTGAGTTACGGACATCGTGAAAGTGAGAGAACACTTCCAGAGATACTCAACAAGCCTAAAGCGTCCCAAAGGTTGGTGATCATACCGTGCTAAAGCAGACTGGAGTTGTTGCTCAGTAAGTTGCAATTGGGCAATGATGGAATCTCGCTTCCATAGTAAGGTTTTCATCTCACTGACGTATTTGGACTGCGTATCAGCCACCTGTGAGCAGAAGGTGGTTATCAGATGGAAGAAGGTTAGTAGGCATATTTGCATAATGGAGAAGCATTTAATGCAAACAATCGGTCCAGAGAGGATAACTTATATTGAACAAAGACTTAGCAGCCTACTTAAAGAAATCCTTGAATATGTTGACATTAAAAATAAGTTTATATCCGACCGTAGCGCCCACAAGGTCACAATTTGTTACAGGAATAGGTAGGCCTACCTCATCCTTCTCCTGGAGAGCTGCTTTCAAATCTTGAACCTTTCTATTCACTCTTTCCAGCTGCAAGAGCGGAAAAATAGGGCGCGTAAATAGTCTTGACAGCTATGTTTTAATAGTCCAAGAAAATGGATGAGGGAAATTGGAGGAAATAGGTAAATTCTAGCTTGAGAAACTTCTAGCTTAAGGTTCTAACATTTGTTCGCACTAGTTCTCTCAATCCATGATGAGTTTAGTGATGAAATCGTTGATTTCGGTGGTACAGTGCAGAACACTAAGTTTTAATTGGACGTGGAATAAACACCGGCCAAATAGGAAATAACACCGCTTCGGTTAAAATGCACATGCAAAATACATATGGCACAAAATCATGCCTATGAATTTGGGCTGGGAGTTTCATGGGGTGAGCAATCGCCATCCCTCTTACCATGCAGTTATAGAAGTTTATGCATTGAATTGAAGGGCATTGGGGGATCACCAACCTAATTATCATGCACATTTGCAATTTTGTTTTTTAAATTGGAAAATCGGTGTGCACATTACGCGTCACTTTTAGCGGAAGCGGTGTCAAATATATACAGGTATAAATGTTCATTCTACATCAACCATATGCGCTCAATCACGAGTTCCGAACTGAATCCGATCGATTGGAACTGACCTTTCGACATTGATGGCCGCATAATTTCTCCTGTTCATCTATATGGCGCTTCATCCTGGTAATGAGCTTTTGCTGCTCCATCAATTCCTGCGCAAATTGTGCATTCTTGGTCTCCAAGAAAGCTACTTTAAGCTCTATCTTCTCCACTTCCGCATTCTGGTAGTAAACACGAAACAAAAATTAATAAAATTCTATCCAAGATACTCATAGTAGGATGTTGAATTTCACCAGGCAAGTTTACCCTGATAAAGTGCCTGCCGTATTATATTCGATGTCACAAATGCTAACATAGAATCAACTTCCGCACATAGTATAAGAGCTAAGACCTGGAGAACGAAAACCAAAAGATTACTTCTTCTAATTCACGACATGAAGACTTCGATTTCTTAGTTGGTTTACTAACTCTACTACTAACATGATCGTGTGAATAAGTCACTTTTGGGAGGATTCTGGTTCTAGTCAAGTAACATTCAGCACAAGCCCTAGGAATCCCAAAATCTGATTTTCCGGGGTTGAGAAAAGTGTCTATTGTCAATTGAAGATTAGGTTCAAACAGTTCTTATATTCCTTACCTCCTCCTGTTTTTTTCTGAGCGCATATAAATTCTCTTGGTTCTCCCTCTCTTGCCTGCAAATCACATGTTCAAACACCCTCGGCTCAAAATCAGATAACGTGGTCAAAGAAGAAAACAGAGAGGAAAAACAGAATGGCTCTTACGAGTACAAGAATCAATCAGAAGAATGAACTACATCGATCAGCAGGCTATGTGTTGGCATTAACAAGAAGCTGCAGGTTCTAAAGTGATACATCTTACTTAAAGAACATGCAAAGCTTCAGCATCATATGCTCTAGTATCAATACGCTAAGATGTTTAATTACACCGTATCCACATCGAATGAGAAAAGAGAAATAGAGAAGATGAAAGCAACAGCAGCGTTAACAGGTGCGCGCAGGGTCCAAGAAGAAAATAACGGTACCCTAAGTTGGAAGAGAAATAATCCCTAGCGTATTTGCAGAATCTATGATTCAGAATAAAAGTCACCACAAGACTCGGTTTCATTTAGGAGAATCACATATCCACATACTTCGCATGAATTTCTATCCACGCAACCTCAAACAGGTTCAAGAGCCTGGTACTCTGAGGGAGGGGAGTCGAGGGGCAAACAAGCAGGACATATGTACATTGTCATGCACGACAATTTGAAATTCAAGGTTGCAGAAATTGAACCTGTCCAGTTGAGATTCCTGGTGTTGCACTTTCCTATGAAGGTGCAATATAACTCGGTCTTTTGCCTGAAGAGCCTCCTCCCAATTCTGCCGCGCATCTGCTGTGCGATTGAGGACGTTGAGGTGCTGCTCCCGAAGCTCAACAAGCTGCAGCTCTTTCTCACTCAAAGCTGCCCTTAAGGTCAATAACTGATTCCCATATGATTGACTATGATTTCCATATGATTGACGTTCACCATGACTCTTGACGAACTCCGGTGACCTTCTGGCAACACCCGGTGGTGGCAGATACTGCGGTAGCGTCTTTAACTCCGGTGGCGTCTTCACATCTGGTGGCGTCTTCAAATCTGGTGGCGTTTTTAACTCTGGTGGCGTTTTTAACTCTGAATGTGTTCTAAGATAATCTGGAGGCATTTTGGTGAACCTTGACGGACTAGCATATCCACAGTCACTGCTGCCCGAGCTATCCTCGTCTAAAGCTACTCCATTCTTGATGCCGGAATTTAGGTCGCGCGCATCTTTACCATACATATTTCGGCCACCATTCCGAAAATGAACTTTCCGCGAGTCCTGATCCTGGTCCTTCTCAGCCTCTTTTAATTTAACGTTACCAGCACTTTGTGGAAGTAATCTTCGATCGAAACGATCGTCATTGTTCGGCTCAGCGCTTTGCGCCGGCGGGGCACGTGCCCTGCGTAAAAATAACTCATCATACCCTCGATTGGCACCAGAACATGAGCCAACCAGCTCAACGATACCGCTATCGGGGATGCTGCTGTAGAGCTTGCAATAAACCTCGCCATTGGAATTAAACATGAGCAGCAGGAAAAGAGCCTCGGATCAACTCACACGTCACGACTGAGGCATCATTTGCACCATGCAGGCCTTGGGCTTGCACATCCAGGCCCGTATCTCCGATCTCAAAATACCGAAATCCGAAGCCATATCATACATCAGATACGTTCAAAGCTCCAACGCCTCGGCCTGAAAGCTCCAAGACTTTCAAGCAAGCTCTATTTTCTTCAGCCACATACATAATCCACCACTCCAAACTCCATACATCAAACGCTTTCAAATGTTCAACCTCCAAAACCTCGGTCTGAAAGCTTAAACACTTTCAATCAAGCTCCATTTTCTTTATTCACATACATAATCCACCACTTCGAACTCCATACATCAAATGCGTTCAAAATTTCAAAACTCCAACACCGCCGCCTAAAAGCTCCAAGGACTTTCAATCAAGCTCCATTTTCTTCAGCCACATACATAATCCACCACTTCAAACTCCATACATCAGATGCATCTGAACATTCAAACCTCCAACACCACGGCCTGAAAGCTTAAACACTTTCAATCAAGCTCACATTCTCTTCACTCACTAGAAGAATTGTGACAATTATCCTCCCAAACAACAGAGTAAGAGGCGGCTAATTTTTTTTCCTCAGTAGTCCCGTCGTAGCACACGATTTTTAGCCCCGGGGCTAAACCTCTCGTTCCTCCCAGTGATATACAATCCACCACTTCAAATTGCATGAAAAATATCAAATCAGCTCACTCTTTCAGAATCTCTAATAACATCTAAACATAATACACGCCCTAAACCCTGCCTTCTCGTCCTCCAATGCACCAAAAAACTGGTATCAAAGAAAAGCGCAAAATGACACCAAATTGAAGCGCAGAAATTCCACAACGAAGCGCTGGATTTGCGGAGATCGAATTAAAGCGCAATACCTGCGATGGAATTCTGCGTTGCCGTGCAGTTGACGGGAAGAGCGCTGAATTGTAACCGCTTTCAGCCGTTGCGGAAATGCAATCCGTCAGCAGGCAATGGAACGTCCATTGGAACAGTTTCAGTCGGACGTGATGAACCTTCCGTCGCGCATTACCGTGCCCCGACCTATAGCCGTGCTTAGAGTAATTTATGAACCTACACTATTTGCACGTTTTTTCTCTTAGGGTTCATCGTCTTTCCGAGTCCTCTCGTCGTCGTCGTCTCTGTTCCATCAATTGAGAATCAAGTCCGATCGGTCCTGCAAATTCTTCCGATTCTGCACAGAGCTCTGTCTTGGCACCACTTGGATTACTCAATTAGGTCACAGAGCTCGCTACTATGAGCAGCGCGCCGTACTCTGCTGTATTGCGAGCTGCAATATTTCCGAAGGATTCCTTTCGCATTGGCAACACAGGAGCTGAAGGAGTTGTTTCCGAGACGACGTCTCTGCAGGGAACTGCTGCTCATCGTCTTTTTCCTCTGCGGAAATCATCGGCCAATTCGATTCCGAAGGCATGCATTCTTTTTTGGAATTTCTAGAACTCGCGTTTCGTTTGGTGTGACTGCGGAGAGCTCATCGTGCATTCGATCTCATCTCAAGCCTTTGGATTAAGGAGTATCCTCTGTCGCTGTAGGAAGGAGCGGTCTCCTGTTAGAATTCATTTCAGTAAATTTTGGAGCTAGAATTATTAAATGATTTATCCTACGCTATTGTCTGTGAGATTTTACGTAAATCAATTAAAAAATGATGTTGAAAATCTTCTGAAATTTTGAAAGCTAAACGTTGAATGTTAAGGAAATTCCCTAGACATGGAATACTAAATATTGCATTAAATTGTGGCTATTTTAAATACGAATCTGCTCAAAATTTGAAAAAAAATGTTTTATTTCCAAAAATTTAGAAACTAGGCGACTAAAGCTCCGGGGCTCTAAAATTAATTCAGTTCGTATTTTGCCGCCTGTGATTAAAGGATGTATACCATGTTGTGGCTCATCATTAGTGTTTTGCAAACCTTCTTGATCCACTCTTATCATGTTTGGAATTCTTTTGCTTAGAGAGTCTTGTAGCTTCACTCTGTGGAAAGAGCTGCTTTGTTCTAAAGTTCGATGTCTTTTGTGCAGCGATGTCTCATCCACTGAGACCGTCGTCAAAATGGACGATCTTTCTGAGAGTTTTGCAGCGCAATTCCTCCGCATATCACTCCTCACGCTGTGTCTCGCGACCTTCACAGATACGTGATTACAGAAGCTCACCTTCGTTGATTGGGGGAAAGGAGTGGCGATCGTCGATAAAGAGGACAGACACAGAGTGCAACAATTTTGTACGTGCATGCCCGGAGCTTTACTTTTGTGATTGTGTTTTGTTTTTCCCTCATGTTCAACAACCCCTTATGGTCATGGTGAATATATTATTAAAATGTCGATTATGTCTCTTGAAATGTCGATTATGTCGATTAGGAGCTTGAAATTTGACAGGTTTATTGTGTTTAGTGGGATGCGCACTTTGAGATTTAACCATGAACCTTAGAGATGCATTTTCATTGACCTTTTCAGGCGTTTGGTAGACTTCTATCAACAGAATGTTCATCACCACCTCGGGAACGAGTGGAGTGTGTGGTTGTGGGTGCTGGAGTCGTGGGGCTTGCAGTTGCAAGAGAGCTTGCCTTGGCAGGACGTGAGGTTTGGGTGATTGAAGGAGCTACAGACGTTGGAACTGGTACAAGCTCCCGCAACAGCGAGGTTGTGCATGCGGGCATCTACTATCCTCAAGGTTCTCTAAAGGTTTGGATGCAGCTGTATAAATGGTGTGCCCTCTATTTTTGTGTGCTTTCTGACAAAGGCCGCATTCTTCTAAGGAAACATACACTTAGGATCGTCTTGACATGATTCAACATATTGGTCTTACTTTCTTCCAATCAATCTGCTTGTGCTGCAGGCGAAACTATGTGTAGAGGGAAGGCATGCGCTATACTCCTACTGTGAAGAAAATGGGGTTCCATTCAAGAAAGTTGGAAAGCTGATTGTTGCCACTCAGGCCAACCAAGTCTCTATCCTGGAGAACTTGATGAGGGCTGGAGAGGCAAACGGTGTGACTGATTTACGACTACTGGAGGCTGCGGAAGCTAAAGAGTTGGAGCCGCATGTACAATGCGTAAAGGCATTATGGTCGCCTTCATCAGGGATTTTGGACACTCATTCGTTCATGCTCACATTGCAAGTATGTAATTACGTACGCTTTCACCAATAACGTGTTCCTCGTAATGTGTGATGCATGTCATTACATACCTCACATGCTTTCCATGGAACACTAATGTAAGCTTTCCAAGTGTACGTATTAATCAAGAGTAACTGGAAAATTCTGAATTTGCAAGACAGCAGGCAAACCAGATATTATTATTGATGTTTTCTTCCATGTCATTTGCAGGCTGATGCTGAAGAACATGGAGCGTCCTTTGCTTTCAATACATCAATGTTGAAGGGCGTGGTTACCAAAAGGAACATTGAGATTCATGTTGGTGGCACAGATGCGCTCCTGCCATCTTCTGGTATGCATACAGATCACAATTATTTATTTGGTCAGTCCAAGGGACAGAGACTACCCGAGGATTTCCACTCTTTGAGAGTCTACTTCCTATTGAACGCCCTTTTCACCCTGCCCACTTAAGAATGCTTCAAAATATACCTTTTCACCCCGAGGAAACTAAGTTCAGAAAAATCAATTTTGCAAACAATATAGGGTATTATCCTACTAGAATATATATTATCTACACATTTATATTACTTCAACAATAAAAAAATTGTTTAAAAATTTACAAAAAATATAAAGAAGATTGGGACAGAGGCTCACGGTTACGCTGTCCTTGTTAGATTTACCTTTATTATCGAGGTTGTCATCCGCAATGTAAGAACCTAGTTTATGACAGATGCACATTTCTCTTTCTACGTAGACACGTGTTCTATGTTATGATCGTTGGCAAGCTCATGTCATCATATGATCACTGAATGAAAAGATTGCCTTGTGTTGCAGGGAAAGGAGTCGATGCAGTCTTGTGTGCAAACTACGTAGTCAATGCTACGGGTCTTTACGCTCAATCTTTTGCAAGAAATTTGAACGGATTGCCTCCACACACTATCCCTGACAGTTATTTTGCAAGGGGATGTTATTTCAGTTTATCAGGAGTCAAATCTCCTTTCTCGCATTTGGTGTATCCCATTCCTGAAGACGGAGGGCTTGGATGTCACGCGACTCTGGACCTCAGAGGTCAAGTGAAGTTCGGTCCAGATGTTGAGTGGCTCCCAAGTCTGACGAATTGTGTATCACCCCACACGATGTGAGATTTGCAGCTTTAAATTTACTGATGTATTCTATATCAAATTTTGATTTTATATGCTATTGTCAATGCATTTCTTTTTTTGAATTCAATTATCAGAGGTCCATATGTTTTGCTGGTACCAATACATTTGTGGTATCTTCTTTCATGTGCGAGTCTCTTGGTGTTCTAACATTCGTCATGCACGATTTGATTTTCGATCACCCTTAGAAAACCCTTCGTTGCGTGCAGATTTGATTACACAGTCAATCCAAATAGAGCAGAGCAATTCCATACGAGTATTCGCAAATACTTTCCTTCATTGCCTGATGGAGCGCTGCAGCCAGATTACTCTGGCATTCGGCCCAAGTTATCAGGTCCCGGTCAGCCAACAACTGACTTTCTAATACAGGTACCTTCCTTGCTCTGATCAAACTCCAGAGACCTTGTTGTATTCACTTTAGTCCTCGAAAAGCTGAAACAAATATCCAACTATAATTCGGTGCCGTACAATTTAGATGCGCAAACTCAAATCAATGTCATTAGAATGTGATGTGTAATATAGGCACCTATTTTAAATGCTTGTGCTTGTTGCCCCTTGCTCACCCCCGCTCTTTTGCATGTACGTGGGAATGAAGGGTGAAGCAGAGCATGGGGTCGGAGGCCTTGTGAACTTGTATGGTATTGAGTCACCTGGTCTTACAGCGTCCTTGGCCATTGCAAAGGTCGTGTATGCAAAGTTGATGAATCAAGAGGTGAAAGAGGTCTAGGCTTAGTCCTGCGAATAATGTAAGATATCCTCAAGAAGTGCACTGCCATGATATCATAGATAGGCTTTTGGTTCAGTAATGGTTCAATGTTTCAATTTGGGACACATTAGGTCTTCTGCCCAATCTCTAAAGAGGGTCTAAAGAGACAATTTGTGTACCATGTGAATCAATACCAATATTCACTTACTGTGGTTATTATCTTTTATTTCCATTTGAGATAACAATGATACTAGGTATATTATAAAATTGGGAGTGTGTAAATTAACGTGTAAATTGGTAATGCATAAGTGAACATGAATTTATTCTATCATAATGGAAAAACATCATTAATGCAAGATTTCATCAATGATAAAGAAACAAAAACTCATTGGTTAACATCAAAATTCAATCTCGACTTCTCGCATGCTAAGCTCTAACACAACGGAATTCTCACCTCTTCCTAGCCACTATGAATACAGAATATTTATAGTTGCAACTTTTATTTTGAAATCTGAGTGTGCATTTTTGAGCTTTGGATTGATGGCAACACTCAGTATATACCAATACTATCATGGTTCTTAGTTATTAAGTAGATAGGTTCTTTTGTTAACCCTTAAAAGGTCCTTGGGGTCCTCTACAACCCATATTTTGCCTTATAATTGATCAATTTTGGTTTAATATATGAATTGTGATATATTTGTATATACATGTTATCATGATTATTAATTTCACAATTTGGTCATTGTCATTTTGATCAAATACCACCAAATACAACATATACTACACGGTCACAAAGGGCTTTTGGGTTGTTTAATCCCTAACTACCTGAGCGTCCATTTTTTGGATGATGTACAAACTTCATTCATAATTTCTCATGTGTCAGGCACTTTTTGTAGTGTGGAATTTACTGTAGATTCTATGGGAAGTTAGTTTCATGTGTATGTGATCCAATTAGAAAGAGGATGATTTGTGAAATTTTTATGCCTCATTTCATGTTGTAGTGATTCACCCAAAATTTTGAAGATTTTAGTGTGAAAGTGCTCTAAAAAAAGTGAACTCGTAATATAAAGCAACCAAAAAATCTCCAAAAATCACTACACTTAAAGTATAAAATTTCAACCAATCACATTATACAAAGATTCATCCGTAGATTGTCAATATCTTATTCATAATTGAATTACAAAATAATTTTGAAATTTGCGTTTCAAATTTTATACAAAATTATTGGTAATAGCAATCATAGATCTAACCGTATGGATAGAACCTAAAATTCATAATGTACAACTTTTATTCATATATTAAGTTCAAAATATCCCTCTAGGTTGCATTTTATAATGCATCTTTGCAAAACTGTTGATTTTGGAGAAGGCTTTAGGCATTTAGGGGTTTACCCCTAAGTGACCGAACAACCATTTTGTGATCGTTACTCCTTTTTTATAGGTTGTCTAGAATGAAAAAATGTTTTCTTAAAAAATTAAAAACATTTTCAAATAGGAAATCAAGTTTAATTTCCAATGCAATTAGAATCATGTCAATATGAGTTAAACTCTACAGAGGAGAATGTTTCAAAGACAAAGACCTCAATATTTTCCTTGTGTTATAAAATGTACTCCCTCCGTCCCAAAGTTATTGTCATGTTTGAAAGTCATGTTTGGAAGTGCTTTTTTAAGTAGGTCAAAAAAATACTTCCTTGTGGCTAATTTTATTTAGGTTGCAATGAACACATGCAATGTTCTTCAATCATTCTAGTGACATAATTTGGAACCTTTTTAATCATGTTTCTTACAATATGGCTTACTTAAAAAAGCACTTTCAAACATGACAATAACTTTGGGACGGAGGGAGTACTATTTTGGAAAACTGATGATGTTGTCTCTTTTGAACTAATCATACCAAATTTCAAATTTCAAAAATAAAATTTATAATTTTGGTGAACATTAAATGGTAAATGCATCTAAATTCATTAAATGAGTATCCAATACATTTGAAAGATTGATTGTTCAAATAATTACTAAACATCATCAACTTCTCATTTTCTCTTTTGGACCAAAGTTCATTGAAGTAACATCGTATAACACATCTAGATTTTGCCCTAATCTCCTTCGTCATTTAGGAATTGAGGTTTAAAAACTCATTGTGTATTGAATTACACAACGATGCTAACCAATATTACTATATCTCTACAGCCAAGGATATAGCTTTAGATTGTGGATTTAGAAGAGCTCACAACTAATTCAAAGTTGGATGCTTGTGTATTTTAAGGTTTGTCATGTAAGGTACTGTACTAGTATGCAATATTTGAAGGTGGATTGCTTCTATTATAGAAAATGTCAAGCTTCAGAATGGTATGGTAAGTTGTTGTAGAAACGATGCCACAAGGTTTTAAAAGACTGGATACAAGAGAAAACATATTGATGCACTCCATTTGAAGTCATAGCAAGAGTCTTTGTCACATGGATCTTTAGGGATGTGAAGGGATTATAATGGTACATGTCCACGATCATAGAAGAATCATGGTAGAATAAAGCTATTGGATTTATGTATAGGTGACTGGAATAAATTGAGAAAATTATAAGTAGAAAATGTCTTTTAATCATTGGCATTCCAGACCTTTTGAAATGTTATTCCATACAATGAATTATGTACGTGAAATGTTGAATAAATACTTGTAGAATTAGTTTTACTTCTCATTAGAAGAGAAATGAGCCCTCCAAGAGGCTTTTTCGATGTTCGGGCCAAAATCTAATTTTTTATTGGAATTATTTTTTAAATGAAAATACTTTTAAAAATAAAATGTTAATAAAATAAAATAAAAAATATTATTTAAAATTTTTCGAAAATGTTTAAAAAAATTTCAAAGATTATTTGAACAATTTTTAATATTAAAAATATATTAAAAAATATTTAAAAATTAAAAAATATTTTAAAAAAAACTTTTAATATTTAATATCCAATCTGAAATGTCGAACTCATGCCACATCAGATTTCATTTTTTTAATATTTTTATATTAATTAATTTTTTTTTTTTAAATTCAAAAAGTTAAAATAAAAATAAAAACTCGAGGCCTCTTAGAGGGCTCAAATTTCTTGTAATGATTTGAGAAAAAAGAAAAACTCAATAGGTTGATAGATTTCTTAATAGATTGCATGCATCTACGAATTTTTGTCATTTAAAAAAATTATAAAGTTGAATAAGAATTCAAATAAAGGGTATTTTCATGGTAGGGCGTCCAAAATGTTTAGTGTAACATTTGTATAACAACAAAAAATTTGCACTAAACATTTTCTATTGGTCATTGAAATTGGTTTTTCAACCAAAATGTTAGCAATAGTGAAAAGGTATTCTAGGGCTATATATATTAAAATTTTCAAAAATAATATAAAATAATATTTGGACCAAAATGTAATACATTGTGTCCTATGACATTGCACAATAAATATGTTTACACCTCAATTGATATGTTTCATTGAAGATATAGTAATGACAATATTTCTCCTCAATTCTAAATACATAAAGGTAAAGTATTCGAAAAGGATTTCAAAAAGATTTAGTGAGCAAGGTGGATATTAGAGGTTTACGGCAGAAGTTCTTGTTCCTTTATAAAAATGGCCTTGGCTAATAATGGCGAGTTCCCAAAAAACTTCTTATGAGCTTCATTCACTAATAAAAACAGTGCCTATGGTGTGGTTGAAATATACATTCAACGTGGTTTATAAGCAACTAAAAAGACATCAGCATGAATATCCCATAAGATTCTAAAATAGTATAAAATACATTTTAAAGATTCCTTAATATTTAATTTTATTATTTTAAAATAATATTGGTATGTTCCCGAATTATTATATTACCTGTTAAAAATGTTTTTTTTACGACCTAAACACCTGTAGTGCAAAAACACCCTAAAATCTAAATAATAATAATAATAATAAATTAAAAAATTAAAAAATGACACACATCCAAAGTAAGGACCAAAAGAGAAGCAATAAAACATTGCTTATAGGATAATTTCAATAATTAATCAATTGAGTTTGATTACTTTAAAATTTTAAACTTTAAAAAGTAAAATTTTACTTTTTGAGATTTTACTTTTGGAGATTTTACTTTTTTATAAATGAAGTAAGCAGTTATGTTTCAATATAAATAGAGCAACAATCTCTACACCTATTTTATATATCTCAGTGTTCTTTAAAAATATCAAAAGTAAAATATTATAATTTTCGGTACTAATAATGAAGCAAAATTGTTGAAACTCATAATATTACTGCTTCAAGGTCTTAAATCTAGAAGATTTCATTCATAAATCATTTCATTAACATATCAATTTTTATAACATGCACATCTTATGTGGACCTCCAAATTAGTATTGTCTAAAATCTCAATCAAAATTGATAGTTTGCTTTAAATTTTCTAAAAGTCTCTTGAAAATCAATATTATCTCTACTTCCTTTCCGTTTCCAGTTATGAAAAGGGAGTGGTTTTTACCAGCTTTCATTGCTAGCTTAATTACATTTTTTGTATTATTCAATACCAAGCCTTTTAGAGGTTCAAGCTTTAAACCTCTTTCAAGAGATGAAGCGTATTCTTCTTCAAATGGTTCGATAGAGCATATCAAAGATGTATCTTCTACTCCTCGACTGGCATATCTGATTTCTGGAACTTACGGAGATGCAACAAAAATACGAAGGACTTTACAAGCTTTATACCACCCAAGAAATTACTATGTATTACACATGGATCTTAAAGCTTCTCTACAAGAAAGAAATGAAGTAGCTGAATATATACGCAATGATCATCTTTTCCAAATGTTTCAGAATGTAATTTTTATTGAAAAAGCCAATTTAGTGACATATCGGGGTCCTACTATGGTTGCTACAACTCTACACGGTGCTGCAATATTGCTAAAAGAATTCAAGGATTGGGATTGGTTTATCAACTTGAGTGCTTCCGATTACCCTTTGGCTACCCAAGATGATATTTTGCACACATTTTCAAATTTGCCTCGAGATCTCAACTTCATTGAACACACGAGTAACCTTGGATGGAAACTAGCGGGAAGGGCAAAACCCATCATGATTGACCCAGCGTTGTATTTGAACATGGAATCGGGAAACATCATGGACACAAACTATATTCGACAAATCCCAACAGCATATAAATTATTTACAGGATCTGCATGGATGGTCCTTTCAAGATCATTTATGGAATACACAATTATGGGTTGGGACAATCTACCTCGCATTTTGCTCATGTATTATACCAATTTTGTATCATCTCCAGAGCACTACTTCCACACAGTCGTATGCAACACCCAAGAATTCAAAAATACCCTTGTGAACCATGATTTGCACTACATCGCATGGGATACTCCGCCAAAACAACATCCATTGTCCTTGACCCTGAAGGATTTTCACAACATGACCCAAAGTGGAGTTCCTTTTGCTCGAAAATTTCATAAAGATGATCATGTACTCACATTGATCGATAAAGAACTGTTAGGGCGATCTCCAGAAAAGGTCACTCCTGGAGGTTGGTGTATAGGTGATCAAATGGATCCATGTGCAGTAATAGGAAACATTTCTTACCTCAAACCAGGTCCTAGTGCACAAAGGTTACAGGGTTTGATTGAAGGTCTACTTGCAAAACCAAAATTTCATTCTCAGCAATGTGTCATAGAGTCATAAAATAGAGGTCTTGCGACATATTAGGCTATAAGATGTTGTACCAATTTAAACCTTTACAATGGTGATAAGTCAATTTTTAGTACTTGTCAGATATCTACCTCTTAAAAAGAACTATATTTATGTGGTTGTCATTTATTTTGTATAATATTTGTTATTTGAATGGTTTTTTTTTTTTAAAACTTGGGACTCTTGGATATAACTTACTTAGGTGTATTATAGGATGCTCCAGTGGCTTCTCAAACTTTTTTGCGTTTCTCCTTCAAAGAAGTATTCTAAAACATGTGCAAGGTGTAATTAGCCAATCATAACAAAATTCAAGTTGAAAATATCAAATGTCAAAACTTGTAAATTCAATTTTAAAATACTCTTATTTGACCTACACATTTTATTAGAATTAACCTTACACCTTATTTTTCAGAAATAATGAAGTGAAATTCCATACTCTAGTACATGTGTTTTGAGACCCTTCTAAGCGATTAAAACAAATGTTCATAGCTAATAATCTTATCATTTTAATTTGATGTTTTTCCAAGGGGTTGGTTTGCATAAGTTATATTGAGAAATTTGCAAATTTGCATTGATCCAAAATTGGCAACTCTACAACAATACACATTTCTTTTCAAGTACAATTATCAAGTCACTCTTTTACAATTTATTTTCCCCTTATACATAGACTTGGGTAACTTTTTGGTAAAACTAGGTAAGCATGTGCCAAAGTGACCCCAACCATTGTGGAAAGCATGCATGTACATAAGGATCTTCAGCCCTTGCAAGAGTTAAACCTTTTTTTCTCTCACTGCATGAAAGTCAAAACATGTGATTCTTGAGGGAAGGCTATTGTGGACTTCCAACTTTCCATCATTCTTTAGGTTAAAAATTACGTGGCATGTCTAATATTCCAAAATCCGCTACAACGATTCTCGTGCAACAATTTACAGCTTACAAGGGCTAAATAACCTTATGTATGACCCCGGCTACTAAGCATTAAATAATAGACTGGGTTAGATTTCTATTTGAAATACGATAATCGTAAATGAAATAAGACAGTCTAATGTATATCTTCTTATATTGATGAAGCTCCTCAAATTCTAATTGCACTTCCACCATGTCCTAATTTGATTTGCACAGACAAAGTAATTTATTTCATCACCGCCAATGATAATTTTCCCAATGCAAAACATGTCTCTTCCCTCACATGCTTGATATAGATATTTGCAAAAGAGCAAGTTGTAGATTGAAAACCTCAAATTTGAGTTCATATAGGGATTTTTATTTGTTCATAAAAAATGTTCCAAATGCAATATTCTTCACACAATCTACTAATACAAGAAGTTTCTCCACTAAAATTACAGTTTCCACAATATGATAAGTTGAACTGGTCATCTTACAACTCCAAAACGCCTACAAAGATGAATTCGCAACCAAGAAATGACCAGAATTAACAATTTATACATGCGTGTTCAACAAGCATTCACAAAGTCCTCAGCATCACTCAATCTACTGATATAAGAATTTTCTCCACTTAACCCCTAAAAGACAAAGAATTCCAAATTGGGCCTCGTATTTTTTTAGTAGTTTTGAGCAGGTTCCATGTGGACTTCGTTCTATTCAAATTTGTTCATTTCTTGACCATCATATGCATTTTTCTTCATTGATTCCAATGATACAAAATTTAGTCTCATCTAATTTATATATTTCACACTATGATTAAATGAATTTGTCAATTTGAAACCATGAATCCTTAGTCCTTTAGAAGTTAAGTTACAGTTTCCACAATATGATGAGTTAAAATCCCGGTGGTGCACTGTACTAAACTTGAACGAGTATACGTGAGTACACAAGAGGGGTATTAATTTGAACACTTCCGTACTATGTATACTTACAATAAGCATATCTAGAGTTGAAAATATTGACGTATACTTACATAAGACATATAATTAGATCAGTATACAAAAGTTTTAGACATATAAACCCTCGTATACATGGGGGTTTTTAGAAGGGGTCATGAACGCACGTGATAATGTAGAGTGCACCCCACCGAGGGTTAAAATGGTCATCTTAAAACCCCAAAACGCCCACAAAGATGAATTTGCAACCGAAAAAATGACCAGAATCAACAATTTATACATGCGTGTTGAACAAGCCAAAGAGAATTTACAAAATCCTCAACATCACTCAATCTACTGATAAGATTTTTCTCCACGTAACCCCTAAAAGACAATGAAGTTCAAATTGGGTCTCGTATTTCTTTTTAGTAGTTTTGAGTAGGTTCTATGTGGACTTCATTTTGTTCAAATTTGTCCGTTTCTTGACAATCACATGCAATATTCTTCACTAATTCCAGTGATACAAAATCTAGTCTCATCTGAATTACATATTTCACAACATAATTAAAATGAATTTATCATTTTGAAACCATGAATCCTTTACAGTTCCCACAATATGATGAGTTTAAATGGTCAGCTTACAACCCCAAAACGCCCACAAAGATGAATTGGCAACCGATAAAATGACCAGAACCAACAATTTACACATGCATGTTGAACAAGGGTATTTACAAAGTCCTCAGCATCACAAGCTAGCTACAGTTTGGACTTCCGAACCGGGATGCCCTGGGCCTGGCGGTCCTCCCTGCGGGCAATCTTGCGCTCCCGGGCGGCCTTGTTCTTGGCCCGCCGGGCCTCCAACTGGTCGGACAACGTCTTCTCACGCGCCTTCTCCGCCTTGGACTTGTGGATGCTCTCCATCAACACCCGCTTGTTCTTGAACACGTTCCCCTTCACCTTCACGTACATGTCGTGGTACATGTGCTTGTCAATCTTGTTCGCGTCCCGGTACTTGCGAAGCAGTCGCCGGAGTACTCGCATTCGCCGCAACCACAACACCTACATCACACACACACACTCCATTAAAGGAAATGTGTCGTTTTTCACTTACTATAAATGAAAAAGAAATGAAACAGCGCCAGGCACATGGGTTGTGTTAGTGCTGATGAGTAGTTTTGGTCACAAGAAAACAGAAATATAAGTATAATATATAGCCACTATTCATTGTTCTCACAAAGTGAGGAATGAAAAACGACAGGTCTGCTACTAGTGATTGAATTCACTAGAAGGAAATGTGTCGTTTTTCACTTACTATAAATGAAAAAGAAATGAAACGGCGCCAGGCACATGGGCTATGTTAGTGCTGATGAGTAGTTTTGGTCACAAGAAAACAGAAATATAAGTATAATATATAGCCACTATTCATTGTTCTCACAAAGTGAGGAATGAAAAACGACAGGTCTGCTACTAGTGATTGAATTCACTAGAAGGAAATGTGTCGTTTTTCACTTACTATAAATGAAAAAGAAATGAAACGGCACCAAGCACATGGGTTGTGTTAGTGCTGATGAGTATAAATGAAAAAGAAATGAAATGGCGCCAGGCACATGGGCTATGTTAGTGCTGATGAGTATAAATGAAAAAGAAATAAAACAGTGCCAAGCACATGTGCTGTGTTAGTGCTGATGAGTAGTTTTGGTCACAAGAAGACAAAAACGTAAGTATAATATTCCGGTACTATTCACTATTCCCACGAAATGAGGAATGAAAAACGACAGGTTTGCTACTAGTGATTCGATACTCTCTTGTATCTATCAATAAACACACTGCTTGCTACCTTTTGATTACTTGAGTGAGAATTCATGGTATTATAATGACCAATTTGATTCATCATATTGTGGAAACGAAAGTTCAGGTGGAGTCAAATTTTATGTCAATAGAATCAGTGGAGAACGTTGTCAAAAGAGAAACAAAAACTGAGTGTAAGAAAGCCCCCATATGACTCACTCAAAAGTGCTAAAAAAATATAAATAAATGAGGCTGAATTTAGGTCCTTAAACGAAGAAGATAGTCGCCACTGCTCGCCATCCGTATTAGCAAGAAGCAGAATCAAATCGAGAATTCAAATGACCCATTTGATCCATCATATTGTGGAAAAGAAAGTTCAGGTGAAGTCAAATTTTATATCACCAGAATCAGTGAAGAACATCGCACGTGTTGGTCAAAAGAGAAACAAAAACTGAGCAAAAGAAAGCCCCCATATGAAGTGCTTCAAATCCAGGCAGCAATCAAGCGCAATCACGAGACGCTACAATTGTCACATTGATCTTGAAATTCCGACAACTTCAAAACAAATCAAGAGCAATTAACCCCTACGCGTTTAACCCTTACGCCTTTACACCAAGAATTCATGGTTTAAAAATGACAAAATCAATCATTCATATAATGAAAAGTATGATTCAGATAGGACCAAATTTTATATCACCAGAATCAGTAAAGAACATTGCATGTGTTGACCAAATAAATAAATAAATTTGAACAATAGAAACTTCACATAGAACCCACTCAAAACTGCTAAAAAAAACATGAAGCCAAATTTGGCCATCTTGGTCCTTAACCCCTAAAGGACCAAGGATTCATGGTTTTAAACTGACAAATTCAATTGATCATATTGTGGAAAATATAATTCAAATGGGACCAAGTTTTATATCTCTAAAATCAATGAAGAAAAATGCATGTGTTGGTAAAAAAACAATCAAATTTGAAAAAAAGGAAGTCCACATAGAGCCTACTCAAAACTACAATAAAAAACATCAGACCAAATTTTGAGCTTCTTGGTCCTTTAGGGGTTAAAGGGTTAAAACGTCCAATATGGCCATGATCTGCATCACACGGTCAGCGGCATTTTCTCATTTTACCTCGGATTTCTGATTGCGATACATCATTTTAAAGCTCCTGTTCTACACTACAAGATCAAGAGCGTTTGATCGTGTCAAACTGAAGTCATTTTCACACAAACAGATGCTTTCCAGCAGGGGGTCCAATTTTCCTACACTGAGGGTTTAGGGTTTAAGGAAATGACCTTGGTGGGAAGCCTGGCCTCCCGGGTCCCGCGCCGCTTTCCGTAACCACAGTGACGGCCCTTGCGCGTGGCCTCCAACGCACGGCGAGCCCTTGCGCGCGAGTGAACTTTCTGGGGCTTCCGAATAACGAAGCCGTCCTTGACGAGCTTGCGGAGGTTCTGGCGGCTGTTGGCCATGGAGAGTTCGGTCCCCTCGTTGGGGTCCAGCCATACCTTGCGCTCGCCGCATTTGAGCACCGACGCGGCCAGCCGCTTCTGCAGCTTCAGGGACACCATGGCCCTCGATTGATCAATCAGCAGGGATGAAAGAGTGAGAGAATGTGATGGCGGTGAGTGAGCAGGAAAGTGGAAATGAGCCAAAAGAAAGGGGAAGTAAGGCAAGAGAGGTTGGTGAGCATGTGCAATCGGGTTGTTGTATGGGAGGGAGGGCGATGGGGCGTGGCGGCCACGGCGTTGATTGAATGGGATGCTCCTTGGTTGCCACGCCAGCTTCACCTCCGGAAAGCACTCTGCAGCAGTGGTTTTCATTTTTTGTTTCTAATTTTGTCAAATTTTATTTGTGTCTGTCTTCAGTAATTTATTCTTTCATAGATAGAGAGAAACTCTGAACCTCTTTCAAGGCTGGTGTGAATAAAGTGTCTGTTAAGGTTGAGGTACCTTGAAGCAACTAGGGACACAAAACCGATTAGGCCTAATTTCTAGATTTTGAAAGAAAAGATGTACCTCATTTGTACATTAGAGCATATGATCGGTTTTGGGTCCTGAAGTACTTTTCACTTTGAAAAATTGTACAAGTTTCAATATTGGGAAATAATTCATGGAAAAATTTGCATTCTCCGCGAAAACTAACTTCCAACCCGGGAAAAATATCACCCTATTAATGGCTGGTCCAAAAATAGTGTAGGTAGCTTAAGTTATCGGAATAAGGTACCTCAACTTTAGTGTTGACGATGAGGCAGTGGACACAGGGTCTTTGGTGAAAGACTATTTTCCTTTACGAGAATAAACACTTTAGTGACTAATAAGTAACCAGTACTAGTAACAAAGAGTAATCTTAACCCCTAAACATTTAAACGTGTCTTTGCGGCCAGTAGAATACGTTGTATTTTGATTGTATTTGGAATGAATTCACAAATGCAATGGGTTTGAGGTCAAAAGAGAAGTCAAAATTTAGATCAATGCGGTTCCAACGAGCTACTGAGATTCCAACTTAGAGTTTCTTGTTGGTAGAAAATCCCAATTATACGACAAAGTATATACTATTCCCATGGACGATTAGGGGTTAAATGAGTGGTTAAACATAGCTAGGGTATAATTTGGAATTTGTTTAGTTGGTAATTGCTAAGTCATGGTTCCTAGGTTGGTTGGTGAAAGGCGTCTTTATTTTTTGATTATTAGAACAATGGCAATTTTTCACTAAAATTCCTCCTAAATAGGGGCTTGAACGAAATTCATACATTCAAGCGCTTTGCTTCTCTCTGCACCACTAGTGACGAAGTGAATGGCCTTGAAATTGAAAAGATATGAAAGGTTAGGCACGGGGGGGGGGGGGGGGGGGGGGGGGGGGGGGGGGGGGGGGGGGTGACTTAGACAATTTTAGCCGGTAACGTGTGGCCAAAGATATGGTATTTTTTATTTAGTGAAGGTAAATTTTTGAAAATTATTTGAGGTAATGTATTGTTGTGAAAATAAGAGATTCAGGATTATAATAAATATATGGTCATAGATAAGATGGTAACTTTTTTCTTTTTTAGATATAATGTACAGTCTGGTATAAGCACCCTAGGTTGAGGATAGGGGTACACTCTGTACTCCAGCCTGTAGACGTGCCTGACATTGGATGAAAACGTGTGGTTCACGTTTCACGACGGATGAATTCGCATCGGCCTTCTCTCCCATTGGAAGAATTCCTGTACATTGTGGCTAGGGTTGTTCAGGTGGAAGGGTTTGTGCCGCTATGGGTTTCTTGGAAGTTCAAGCGCCAGAGTTTATTCTTCTTCATTCTCCTGTGGTTTAGGGTTCTCTAGCGAGATTTTGGTGGCATCGGTTGAGGCTATGGCTGATTGGTTAAAAATTTGGACCTTAGAAGATGAATATGCAGCGCCAGAAATATTCAATAAGGTGAAGGCGAGGTGTGAGCTTGTTGTCCCGTCCTTAGATTTGTTGGTTGATTTGGTATGTCTTTTAGTTCCCTAACCCTTCTTCTATATAACTAGCCCTCCATTCTTCTTGTTGCATTCCTCGTGTCCTCTCCTCCATCTTGCTTCTCTCTCCCTGTTTGAATTCCGTCCGTGGTGTGTAAATTCTCGTCCTGAATTCTGTCCGTGGTCCGCCATCTCACCGCTCTCTTGTTAGGGTTTTGAGGTTTTTCGACAAGCGCAGTATCAGATGGCACTGCTCTAGGATGTTGAGATGCCGCTGCTCGAGGCTATATCAGATGACGCTGCTCCAGTATCAGGTGGCGCTGCAGCAGATGCACTGCGCACCTGGCCAAAGTTGGAGCTGCAAACTTTAGACATGTTGCTGAAGGAGCTGAACGAGGCAGACGAGGGCGCCACATCAGAGGAGTTCAGGTTCCCCCCTTCCCAAACCGCAGTTTCTGGGTTTTTGAGGTGGCTGTTGTTGCGTTTCACAGTTGGCGCAGTTTGACTTGGTTTGGAAGTGGCGTGCACCATGGGTTTCTTGTGATCGTTATGTCATCAAGACGTTTGACTACGCATTGGAGGTGTTTACAATCACGTGGCCGCTGATGAAGCCAATTCCAAATTGTATGCGCCTTATGCCATTGTATGAGCTGTTAGCACCGGAGCTTTCTTGCTTGCGTGACAAACTTGCGCGAGGTTGGCAGTTGAAGGCGTCTCTCCCCGAGGGAAAAGATTGACGTGACTTTGAGCTAATTTGGGTTGCACTATTGCGCCGCAAGTGAGTGTTTGTTCGGTAGCATTGTAGATAATTTTTGTACAACCCTAAACCTGCTGCACTAGGCCTTGTCTTAGTTTCTGGTTCCTTGCTGTGAAACAAAGGCTTTTTTAAAACAAGTATATAGCCCTTGCATATATTTTGTATTCCCCAGGTTTCTGAACAGACCAAAACCGTAAACTATGGTTCATCATAGCTTGTTTTGTAGATATTGTGTTCTTAAACACATCCTAAATATATACTTTGTTTCATTTGGAATCTTGTCTCATAGCTATAAATGTGCTGGTCTATGCTTGTGGGGTGTGAATGTTATTCAATGTGGTCATTTTAGCATGTTCTTCTGTTGTGAAGCTCTTGCAATGGTGAGACTTTGAAATTATGGATGATGATGGTTTAAGATTGTTTTGTTGTTGTCATAAACATTATGCCTTGTACTTTTCTATATATGGTATACTAACTTCATGCTGCAGCCCTCTTTACATGTGTCCATGTAGTTCTGCGTCCTCACCTCCTCATAACCTACTGTGCTACAAATCCTTAGTCCAAAGACCACGCTAATTTTCTAATTTGCTTTGTTATAATGAAGTTATGGTACTATAAAATGCAATCTTCCTATAATTTGAACTAAATGTATGGTATAAAAAATATAACAATTTAGAAAATTAGGTAATGAAATGGTCAGTTTAATTAGGTCCCTCCACCAAAATACCCCCTAGAAAAATACCCCTTGGTCACACGTGATATACAAACCCCCTATAGAGTCACCCCCCCCCCCCCCCCCCCCCCTCGTGAGGTTAGGTTACTTCACATAATAGTCTTTGAAGACGGAATGGAAGTCATCATAAAACCATTCAAAAATGTGAAAGGCTATGTTACATTATAGAAAGTTCAATCCTACAATTGTTCATTCACGGCACGTGGCCCAATGGTTCACAAGTGTAAAATTTGAAGTTCAAAATTTAAAATTCATTTGTAATTTGATTAGGAATAAGATATTGACAATACCGGTATATGGATGAAATTCGTTGTAATGAGTTGAAATCTAATACTCTAAATGTAGTGATTTTTGAAGATTTTTTGTTGTTTCTTTTTATGAGTTGACTTTTTTAAATGCACTTATGAATTATATTGAAATAAGATCTTAGAATTTTTTTATGAAACATTGCAATATGAATTGAAGCATAAAATTTCACAAATCATCCCCTTTCTAATTGGTTCACAAATGCATGAGGCTAACTTTCCCATAAAATCTATAGTAAAAAAATTCACACTACAAAATGTGCATGACAAATGAAAAAATGTGGATGATATCTATACATCATTCAAAAAATGGACACATGAGGAACTTTGAACCTTATGATGCATGATTAGCAAAGTGATTTAACCATACTTTCAAATTCAAACATATTTAAACCCAAGTTTTCTCGTTATTAGAAAATGTAACATCATTGTGGTCGTCACAAAACTCTTATTGGCTTATTGGTGCCCACGAACTCTACCTTTCAAATCTCTTTGGACTAGGGTTTATGGAGAACTCAATCCATGGGTGCCAAAAAGTGCTAAACACTTGAGGTGCTTTTAGTAATTAGCAAGTAGTTATGGAGATAGTTACCTTGGAATACATTAGCTTCACAAGACCTGATTAATTAAGAACCCTAATTACATAAAATTTCATAACCACTTACAGGATTGCAAATTTGTAACAGCTTAACTTACAAGAACTTTTCAACCCACACGGATCCAAAAGTTCGAGAGCTCGCAGGGAGCTCAATGGGTACCCATTGGAAAAAAAATGATATCATCTTGAGATCCCACCTTTTATAGGAGAACCCTGCGTTAAATTACTAATGAGGCATGACAACAGCATACATAGTATCCGGACCTTATATCTAATTATAAACCATGAAATCACCCAATATCAGTAAGGAGGACCTGTGAAGACCTTGTCTTGTAGGTATTGATTAATCACGATCACAATTTGGAGTCATGGAAGTGTTAATTAAGATCTATTCCTAATTGTTGGAATTGGGAACCTGTTGGAAATAAATTCTCCTACTTCAGTTCAAAAGCCATTTTCTGGAAGGTTGTTCTAACGTCAAGCTTTTCTTATACCCAGCTGTCAGTATTTGGGTCCCGAATTACACTGCCGTTGCAAGTCTGCTTGTCTAATTACTCAACCTTGCCATTCTCTACTTCCTCAGCTGCATTATTAACTACCGCTTGGTCACTCTTGCTGGTCGCTATCAACTCATCGCCAGCGTCGGGACCTGTTACCTCATTAACTTCTGTACTCTTGAACTCTACTTCCATTGCAACGGCTGCTGGCTCAGGTTCATCCGCAAATGACAGGCGCTGGTGCATTT
Source organism: Pohlia nutans (assembly GCA_022496805.1). Taxonomy (NCBI): domain Eukaryota; kingdom Viridiplantae; phylum Streptophyta; class Bryopsida; order Bryales; family Mniaceae; genus Pohlia; species Pohlia nutans. The sequence continues at coordinate 10,294,077 of CM040091.1, read as the reverse complement.
GATCTGCTTCAGCTTTGGTTATAAGAACACTTATATTTGACCTCCCTCTCCAACACGCCACGGCTGTGCTCATAGCTCCTGTGTTAGTGGCAGCGTCAGGCCCCTCTGCAAACAAATAGCCAATATGTCAATGAGTAGATGCTTAGTCCGTGAAGGACCGAGGGCACGTAGTTTGAAAATGACCAATTGATCATATTGTGAAAATAATAACTCAGATGGGGCTAAATTTTTATATGACCAAAATCAGAGAAGAACACTGCCTGTGTGGACCTCTACGGGCTAAACTACACTAAACCTCTTTAATGTCACCACACAGGCGCATGTGATGATATGGAGTTTTGTAAATTTAAGTTGCCTGTAAGGTGACATTAACCCCTAAACGTCCACGCATCCAGTTACTGGATGTTTGTTGGTCAAACCCAATTTTGATCTTGAAGATGACTTTTCTTGCTAATACACCCAACTAAGAAAATGAAGTTTATTAAGTCTAGTTTGTACTCGACTTTTCAAATCTTAAAAATTCCAATTATTGAGGATTTTATTGCTTGTGTAAGCTTTGTAGGTCAAGGTTTGAATTACACTACATAGGAATGATGGGATTTTCAACTTTCGAATTTCAAAATTGAAATTAAAAGTTTCTATGGAAAACATATCATGTGATTCTCCATTGTAATTTGTACCTGCTTCCAAAAAATATTAATTTTTTATAGCTTTTTTGTAATAAAATTTATTTTTTGAAGTATTTGACTTAAAAATTTGTTAAAAATGCCGTATAAATCAAAAAAATCTGAAAATTTCAAGACTGATAGGAAACATTCAATTCCATGCATGAAAAATATTACAAAATATATTTTGATAAATCTTGAAGGCAAAAATTCAGTAAATTGTGTAGTTTGACTTTCCTACAAAGGAGTGGTACGTTTAAGGGTTAAATACTTAGTGCCGCAGGAGTCAGGAAGGTAATTAATAACTCCTTATTATCACATTTGTATGCACCTATTTGTGATATGATTGTGATAGTGAGAGCACGAGTGGATTTAGAACTGAGTACATCCCATTGCCTAGGATTTGCTAAGAGAATAGAGGATTTGGTATCAGAGAAGATGATATTAATGTACACTGTTCATTCTGTTTAGTGTAGTGTGAGCCGCACTATTCCGAACCCAAAAAGTTACGGGCCAATCAAATAGCCTGTTTCGGAAATGCTACTAAATAGACAGTCAGAAGTGAATCTCAAACTTACCAGCGGGTAGGGCAACAACGCAGCATCCATGCTTGAACTCCCGCAGGGAAGCAGCAAAGGCGGAGTCATCGAAGGCTGAAAAGGAAACAACTTTATCTGCAAGCAACCGCTTAAAGTCTTTCCGTGAGGCGTTTATAATCTGCTTTGTCATGTGAGGTAACAACACTGGGAGACCTTCTGATGATATCCTGAAGATACAAGTTGCAGCTGCTTCCTTTGACTGTTGTCGTTCCTGAAGAGCACAACCAAGAATAACTCGTATGAAAATCCGTATCTTAGAATGGTAACGTGCTTGGCAAGCCAACTGTTTTCACAATTGACATTGGATCAAAAGGGTGACTTGGTGACTCACAAAAATCTTCAAGCCGGCAGAGGTGATCTTCATTTGTTCACCAGCTCGATAATTCTGCTGAATAGCGTTACTTACAGAAGCGGATACGTAGTAAATACGTTTGCAGCGAGTGAGGTCTTCACTTCTGACCACAAGATGCTGGTGAACAGGGAACGTATCTTTAATTCCGTAAAAATCCACAAGGCTTTTAATAATCTTCTCGTCTTTGAGGAATAGCACAGGATCAACTCCTTTCCAACGTCCTTGACGCTGAATCCGACCAATTGCATTCGGATCCACCTTCTCCACCACCTTCTCATCTTCCAGTTTAATATCAATATCATCCCTCGATCCTTCTCCAGCTTCCTTGGTACTTTCTTCCTCTCGGACTACATCTTTCGTCTCCTCATTGTCTGTGGGAAGTCATGAAATTCAACTGGATGAGACACCCAGCAAGAAGCTGCTAACGTGTACTAAGTCAAACTATGTGTTAGTGCTAAGTTGAAATAAAATCTAGAGAAGGTAAGGGTCGCCTACTTAAGAAACAGCAACACAAAACTATGGTTCTCTCATTTTTCGAAAGTGCTAACCACGAACAAAGACAAAATATGATGTATATGCTAACCATACGACAGCAAAACGAATATTGTTTCATACCAGACACAATTTCTTCTGCTCCGGCTTTGTTCTCAATCCCAGTTGTGCCTTCAGGCAGAACATCTTCAATGTCATTGTTATTCAGAAGAGTGGAATCTGTCTTGACATCAGGCATATCTGTCTTGATATCAGGAGCAGTTATCAGTAAACCTTTCTCTCCATCTGCAATGACGGTCTCTTCATCTGCCGTGGCATTCTCCTTATCTGCGGTAAAACAAGAACATTCAGAACTAAAGATACTATACAAAACCATGTATGAGAAGACCAGGAGTACGTTACAACTAAATCAAATAGAATTGTCTTATGCTCTCTTATACTATTACAACATTACAAGATGTAACAGAAATTAGTGCGGCCAAGACATAAATAGCACACAGCCCAGTACAAATTCCGACCTGAGCGCTCACGTAAAATCCGAGTCTTGTGTGACTGTTTAATTTTGGGAATAGCTGCATGAATCAAGAAACATAATAAGATAATAAATTAAGAACATACAGTAAGCCTCAATTAGGAATCTGTTTTATCTGTTGTGATAATTGGATTAATCTATTTCATGTACAAGTAGTTTCAAAACACAAATGAAAGATGACAACCAATAATAGATATCAGTATAGAACTCTCTTGAAATCCAAATGCCTAAGAGAGAAAGGATACTACACAAGATGTGAACCTACAGATTTTCTCATATGGTGATGCAGATATATATATGATGAAGTGACACACAAATGGCAAAAACAATTGCCTCAACAGCTGATATAAGAATGTATGGACTGAAATAATAAAGACACCAATAAAGACACCAATAAAGACTTCCCAAAGTACTAACACGTGTGACAGAGTAGTAGAACATGGATCAATGCACAAATCACATACCTTTAAATGGTGCAATCTTGCGGAATACAGCGATGAAAAAACCACCTGTGTCTTGATCATGAGGAAGAAGTCTCATACACCGCTCTAACGGCAAGGTAGCCACTTCAGGTGGACCTTCATCGTCCTCTGCCTCCTCCGCCTCATCTGCGTCCTTCTTTTCGGCATCATCTCCAGCATCTGCTTTGCAATACTAGAGGATTAGTGGTTGTATAAGCTTTTAAAAACCATCATGAATATTTTTACTCTACACTACTGACCAGAGAAGTCTAGAACGTTTAAAACTTCATTTCTCAAAAAAGTAAAGATAAAGAAATCATTATATAAAATGAAAACAAAACATTTTTACTGCCATGCAATTACAAGGAAAGAGACTAGAGCTAATAGAGGATGCTATAGCAAAGAGATGATTTCAAAAGTACCAGATCTCAGATCTTGAGTCTTAAACAACATAAAAGACTCGAGAATTTACCGGTTGTTTCTAATTTGACAAGTTCAAAGTTGAGCGGTAATTTTGTGATAATTGCAATTATCTAAATCGAAGCAGGGCAGTACAAGAGATCCAACCAAGAAAGATCATGCAAACAAAGCACTTACCTGTGGGAGGGGGAGAACCTTCAGTTAGAAGTTCAAGATCTGATAGATCCCATCCATTTCCAGATGGAAACATACTTGGAACTACAGCACCAGCTCTGTGCCTGTCTATCTTTGAAGCAGAACAAAGCCACCTCTTCCTGTCTCGGATCTGGTTACAAATCACAACAGCCTTGAGCAAAAACAAAAAAACTTGTATAGAAGTGTCCGCCTATTCATACTAGAATTATATTTTGATCTCCAGTTTAAAGATTACTACAAGCATTAAAAAATTGGAATACAACTGTGCAGATATGCCAAAAGGAAACAAGAAACTCCATTAAGGTCCATTTCTACTACTCCAGTGATGGTAAAGAGCCTAGCGATTTGATTATGCTTTAAAAACTAAAGATATACGTGATTACATAGAAGAGATAACAAAGCTGAGTAATATGACCAACCAGCCAAGAAGTAAGGCCTGGTCGGCGTTTAAGCTCGGGAAGTTCTGATGAGACATCCAATAGCTCCATACTTCCACGGCTTTCTCTCAGAATCTGCAAAGCACACATTACTAGTTGAGCTTTTTAAGAGTGGAAACAAAGCATACTTAGACAAGTTAACCAAATGTATGAGCATGAGAATTATAATAATTGAATAAGTAGACTTAACATTTGGAATACCTCTCCCACAACTGCCTCGTCTTCCACAGGATTCAGAGAACATGTCGAGTACACCAACCTCCCACCAGTTTTCAAGAGTGCCACACCTGAAGCCCATAACCAAGATACTTCTTTACTACAACGTGTGTGGAACGTCATAAATAATCATATTCTTAATATTGAGGATGATCAACACATATAGAGCAAAGAATGTGAGTTTAAACACATCATAAATCTCCTCTAAAGACGATAATAAAATACAAATTCATTGTTTCAAATAATAATTTAATTTAATTTCATAATTAGTAAACGAAGAAATGTGGGATTACTTCTTTGGACACCAACAGGCTTCATAATCCCACAATCCCCAACCAATCCTCATGCAAGTAACTGGAGACACGTGATAGCAATACTGTACCACGCATTGCTATTTGGATTTGAAGACGATGTAAACCATTTGCAACACCGCAGTTCCTGAAAACTCACGAGTTTGCATGTTATGATAAAGCAATCAAATTCAATCAGAGCAATCAGAGCAATGGTGGCCGTCAGTTAATGCAGTGAATAATTCAGGTAATTACTCATTACAATCCTATCACTATAATAGTATTGTCAAATTAGGCATCTAAAGAACAAATCACAGCACAAGAATATCATACCATTTCCTCCAAATGTCTGGTGCTTTGCGAAGGGTACCATCTCCACTGCATGGAACATCACACAAAATACGGTCGAAATATAACCCATTTGTCTCCTCTTCGGATATTTCCGTATCAACGATAGAATTCTCTGTTGATGTGGTCTCCAAGTGACCACTTTTGTCTTTCAATCCTGGGAAAAGCTGTGCATCATGGTTGGTGACAACGATGTTTGGGCTACACATGCGCTTAGTTTGGTGGATCAACAGATGACACCTTTTCACGTCAGAGTCATTGGCAACGACCTGCACACGACAAGCAAAAGATTCGAATGTCACTGGACAGCTTACAAGCCAACTCCGTGTAAGCAGCAAGAGTATTAAAAAGAGCATTCTTCACAGTTCCAATGCAAAAAACAAAGGACCACAGGAAAAAAGAAAATTGTATGAAAGCACACCATGCCATCTGAGAGTTCCCCAGGTTTGACACCTCGATGGATCATCTCCAACAGTTGAAAAGTCTTAGATCCAGGTGCAGCGCACACTGCAGCCCAATGAACAACCTATAAATAAAGGTGCTGGCAAATTGCATGGCAACTTTAATGTCATATGCAATCATTTTCTCACCAACTTTGTTTACACATCCAGGACTATAAACAATGTATGCTAACACTCCCCACCTGGAAAATAATCTACTTCCAGAAGAGAGACTACACCAACATCCGTTTACATCAGTCTAAAGTTAAAAGCTGAAGTTGGACTGCCAGAACGTTTCAGAGCTGCATGTAAGAAGTTTCCACAATGACCTACATCATTAACGATGATAGCAAGTTGCCACTAGAACCTATTCCAAACCATTATCATCTTGTATGGCCTAAGATTCACAAGTCACGCTTCTTATTTAGAGTATGAGATTAAAACACTCTATTGTCCTTCAAAGTCCACGAATACTAAAGTGAATGAACAGTGTGGCTTACTATCCAGAACCTTGTGATGAGGCTGTACATCCAGAAACAACGGGGGAATCTGCAAAAGAAGAAAGAATCTATAAATGTAACAGAAACGCTTCGGTTTCCACACACTGCAGAAACTCCTAATTCACAGATAGATGCAACATGCCCATGCAATGAATTGTAAGGTGGACATGATGTAAAGGAGAAATTTTTTTGGGGTATAGAAGTATGTGTTACTTAGAAACACAACAGACGATAATTCCAAGAGAATACAGAACGATAATGCAATCATGCCCACTCAGGCAACACCATGTACAAGCGCTTACCATGCTTACTGCTTCTTGACGTGTGATACTTCCAATCTCATTCTCTAGCTTCAAAAATTCATGTATTCTGTCGACACATAAGAACGACGATGCAACATCATAAAAAGCGAAGGTCGAGACAGCATTGTTCAATATTCAATATTCTGATATGAAGCCTACCATTGACTAGAAAAGCCCTAGAAAATCCCATACACTCGTATGGTTATGTCAATCCCCAATAGAAAAAAATTCAGAAAATATACCGCTCAAGAATGGGCATCTTCCGGATCTGCATGCGAGAGTAGTTTAAGTGCCATGCCAAATTATCAGGGTACCAAGGCAATGCTCGAACAGGCTCAATGACTTCCCCATCCACCTGTTAGCAAGAACGGGACAGGCACGAGGAAACACAACGTGTAGTCTTTAGCAACACAAAGATTGTCATTAACAAAAATACCTAAATTGCATTCAAAAAATGTCTGATAAACAGCTCGCTCGACACTTGAAAAAGACCACAGATATGAGACCAGAAAATTAGGAAGAAATCGAAGTATACCCTGTGTCAAGTCAAACGCTCAACAGCTCACTCATACCTCATTATTTTTACTCATGCACAAACTAAGTGTTCAGTCTTGCAGTTCAATATACACCTGAAATGCTTGCGAATAATGTAACTAACACCCGACCAGCTAGATGCTCTCTATTCCAAGGTTTTTTCAATGCTGCAAACAATTTCATCGCTCGAGATTTTTCCAATCGAAAAATGCAGCCTCACCTCAGTCTCACTCTTCAATTGATCAAAGAAGTCGCGCTGCATTTGGTCTCTAATATCGAGTGCGAATTGTCCACTGAAAAACGTTTACAAAAACAGAGTTAAACCACGATAACGTTTTTCTGAACACATGAGCTCCGGACAGTATGCAATAGAGCAACTCGACACCTAATCATCAATACGATTGCAACGGCGGAGTTTCAAGACAATTGACATAACTAATTGGTGAGAATTCAACCAATTAGAACATAAAGAAAATTAACGCAACATACATCACGCCATTTACCTGCCATTGATACGAAACGTTGTTGCCAAGGGCTTCCGCAGAGAGGCAATAAACGCCTCCCACTCCTCCTCGGGTACGATTTTTTGCTTCTGTTCACATGGCATGCCACATTTAAACATCAAAACTGTGAATTGATCTTCGCGCGAATCCTAGTGAATTGTATAAAATAAATAAGACTGTAACAAAAGAAAATCCAACGATTGTTCTAAATTTCCCAAACCGAATCCTCTGCTCATACCTCAACCTCAATAATATGTCCATAGCATTTATACGAAGTCTACAGAATCGAGAGGTCGTTTTTCTCAAGCTCAAAAGGATATCATCTCATTTACTTAAACACCAATTTCATACGACATTTTGCCTCATAATCTGCGCAAAGCTGCCTAATCGATTACTCTAAACCGCTCTAAACCAAATCCTCTGAACTTCAAACTTTCACTCAAGCTCAAAAGGCACCGCTCTCATTTCAATTTCATACGACATTTTTCCTCATTGCCGGTATAATGCAAGCTTTCCTAACAAAACGAAACAAAATCCAAAAATTGTTGTAACAAACTCTAAACCGAATCCTAAACCTCACATGCCAAACCATAATGTTTATAGAAAGTCTACAGAATCCAGAGGTGGTTTCACTCAAGCTCAAAAGGTGCCGCTCTATAGCCGGTATAATGCAGCCTCATAATTCAAGAAGCTTGCCTAGTAAAATGAAAGAAAATACAATAATTGCTCTCAACCGCTCTAAACCGAATCCTCTGAACTCCAAACCTCTCTAACGTTTATAAGAAGTGTACAGAATCAATTTCACATGACATTTTTCCTCGTAAGCGGTGTAATGCTGCCGCGTAATTCAAGAATCTTGCCTTGTAAAATGAATTAAAGTATTATAGAAAGTATAGAGAATCGACAGGTGCTTTTCACTCTCGAGCTCAAATAAGTGAAGCTCTCGTTCAATTAAACAACACGACATTTTCCGAAATAACCGGTATAATGCTGCCTCATAATTCAAGAACCTTGCCTAGTAAAATGAAAGAAAATACAATAATTGCTCTGAACCGCTCTAAACCGAATCCTCTGAACTTCAAACCTCTCTAACGTTTATAAGAAGTGTACAGAATCAACTTCATATGACATTTTTCCTCGTAAGCGGTGTAATGCTGCCGCACAATTCAAGAATCTTGCCTTGTAAACAGAATTAAAATCCAAAGATTGCTGTAAATTATTATAGAAAGTATAAAGAATCGACAGGTGCTTTTCACTAATAAGTTCAATTAAACATTACGACATTTCCGAAATAACTGGTGTAATGGTGAATCGTAATTTAAGAAGCTTGCCTTGTAGAAGGCTTCGTAGGCGGGACTCTCCATGACGAAAGGATTCCAGCCAGCCTCGGAGTTGGCGTGCGACTCAGACGCCGGGCGCGAGCGCTTCCATTCGTTGGGGCGTCCATCCTTGAAGTCGCGTCGCTGCGTGCGGTTGCGCTTGCCGCCCCGTCCTCTCCCGCCCATGGCTCTCTCGCTCTGTCCCTAATACCGAAATTGTCACGGAAAACTCCGCGGCAACGACCTCGACGACGCACCTTGGTGTTGGTGCGAGTGAAAAAAAGCAAAGCCGGGGTTTAGGGTTTTAGCAAGGAGCATCAAATTGGCTCGTCGTTTCATGGCATTTGGCACCCTCAGAGCAAGTCCAGCGCTGAGACCGGTATCTCTATTGCCGAGCCTCGTGTACCAGCCTATTTCCGAACCTAGTATAACAGCCTATTTCCGAACCTAGTCCACCAACCTATTTCCGAACCTAGTGTACCAACCTATTTCCGAACCTAGTCCACCAACCTATTTCCGAACTTAGTGTACTAACCTATTTCCGAACTTAGTGTACTAACCTATTTCCGAACCTAGTGTACCAACCTATTTCTGAACCTAGTGTACCAGCCTATTTTCGAACCTAGTCTACCAGCCTATTTCCAAACCTAGTACACCAGCCTATTTCCGAATCTAGTTTACTAGCCTATTTCTGAACCTAGTGTACCAGCCTATTTTCGAACCTAATCCACCAGCTTATTTCTAAACCTAGTGTACCAATCTATTTCTGAACTTAGCGTACCAGCTTATTTCCGAACGTAGTCCACTAGCCTATTTCAGAAAGTAGTCCACCAACCTATTTCTGAACCTAGTATACCAGTCTATTTCCGAATCTAGTGTACCAATCTATTTCTGAACCTAGTCCACCAGCCTATTTCCGAGCCTAGTATATCAACTGATTTTTTAGCCTAATAAACCAACCTATTTCCAAACCTAAAATACCAATGTAGACCTAAATTTGTCAGCGCCATGGAGGATGAAGAAGCCAAATACCAATCAAGAGTGGTTTTCCAGGCAAAAATCTTCCCAAGTAAAATTGAAACCTCAATTTTTAGCAACCACATCATATACCAACCCAAACCTAAATTTTACCAAACAATAGAAGTGTCACTAGTGTTCACAAGCAAAATACCAATCTTGGAAACACTAACTGGAAAAAAGTCCTCTCAAGTCAAATCACGACATCAATTTTAGACGAACGATTTTGATGATGGCAATCACTTGTGGGAATGTTCCAAATTATTGAATGAACATTTTGATACATAGGACCATTATAGTACTCTTGACCTTACAAAATGTCGTTCTTCGAGAAATTATTCAATACTCCCTTCATTTCACAATAAGAGTCCACTTTGCAAAAATAATTGAGATTTTAAGATTAAAATAGAACCATGTTGAAAAGGATGAAACACAAAATTAAATATTAAATAAAAATCAATCAATCAATCACTAAATAAATAATTAAATAAAAATCAATCAATCAATCAATCAATAAATAATTAAATAATTAAAACCGTGTGTCGATGGAAAGAGATGAAAAACGTAGGAAGTCGATGCAGGAAGGCAACACAATGAATGTGGACTCTTAAATTGACACAAAGATTAACTTTAACATTTAAATTAAGTTAAATGGGTTTTTAAGTTAAGTTAAACAGTTAAATGGGTTTTTTTTTTCATCCATTAAAACTTTGGTACTCCTCTCTAATCTAATTAAGTTATAAAAGGAAAAAAAATCTCATTTCTTCCCCCCCTCCCAACCCTTTTTTTGCTTGAGGCTTAAAGGCTAGTAGAGTAAAGTAGAGAAGAGATGAGATGATACTTGGCCATCATTACTCGCTCCCCCCCTCCTCACTACTATGTGATTGAGTTAACCCCTAAAAGACATTAGGAGAAATATGAAGCCTTAAGAAGGCCTCTACTTTAGATCATCCAAATTCAGTTCCCTGGGATCTAAATAATAAAATATATTTTACAAAAAAAATAGTTAATAATTTTAAAAATAATAATAAATTGTAGTCTGACATGACAGATGGTTTGTCATGTCAGACTGCAATTTTATTTTTTTATTTTATGATTGGTTGTTGTTGGTTTACTGCTGATCAGTAGTTTGACAAAGGGAAGGGGGCTTCTAAAAGCCCAAAATCTCTCCTAATGCATTACAAAAGTTTTGAGGCCTTCAAAGGGGTGCAAATTTTGCCAAAGATGCCATGCAAAGAAATGTTTTAAAAATAAAGAAATATTAAAATTTTGAATAAAAAGTATTTAAAATTATTAAAATAACTGAATCCTACGTGGCTAAAATTTGGCCACGTCAAATTTGGATTTATTATTTTAAAAAATTCAATAGTATTTATAAAATAACAATTAATAAAGGTTTAATTGTAATTTTAAACTTTTCTTTTTGGGATTTTTTTCTTTTGATATTCATTTTTGTGCACGAGAGTGCTAGTTCAGCTCACAACCTTTTATAGACCTTTGAATCTTTCCAATGCTAATTGGATTGGAAATAGGACTCGTTTAATTTTGACGTCATATTTTTTGTTTGAAAAGAAAAAAATGGGCCTAAACAGCCCGAGAAAATGGATAGCGATCACACAATGATCTCTTGGGAACTTAGGGGTTAATATGCACCAATTCTAAAAAAAATTGATGTACACTCTTGGGTTTACTCAATGTAACTTTTCAAATAATGTTGTCTTTAAATTGATGAAACCAATGTCAGTCATAGATTTTTGCAATTGCAAAACCTCAACTTTTAAAGAAGACCACAACAATTGCTACACTCTTAATACTTTAAGTGTAAAATACACTACTTTGTAAGTTTAATACTAACTCATACAACTCATGGATTAGTGTACCTACTAATGAATAACATTTACTTACTTTGGATTTTGTAAATGCCACTTGTAAATCACGATTTAATATTAAAAAGCTACATGATGGTGAATTAATTTATCAAAGAAATCTCATTTACTTTATCATACATTGATTTGATATTACATTAAATAAAAAATGATTTTAAACAGAATAAAGAGTGTAATGTGCACCACAAGGCATCATCTTAAATAGTGTGGACCACACTAAAAGGAATGAAGAGCGTAATGGTAAACCAACCTATTTGTGCAATGTGATTATTATTTGGGCCACTTTGTAATTGCTACACCCTTTGTTCAAAGATAATTGTCCTAATTTTGGGTATTTTTTCCCTGACATAATTGTTCTATGCTTTATACTTCAAACGTGTGCCTTGTCTACATCAAATAGGGCGGACAATGAGAATGACACAAAACTCTCAGGGAGTGCACTATTCAATAAAGCCAGGAATCACGTGCGTGCATCCCCCTTGTTAAAACACCCCTGTGTACTTTTTGGCTAAAATCAAGCAATATATGTACAAACCTCGCAACCTCAAAATACATTTCCTTATGTACACAAGGGCCATAAATGAGGAATTTAACTCCGAACATCATGTATATCTACTTTTTACTTGATTGAAATATGTCTCCCATACATACATTTTGTACATGCTTGTTCTAAATAATACTCTTCTTGTACACGCACGTGTATAATTACAGTACTTAAAGAGTGCACTCCCTGGGACAAAACTACATATTACTATTGAAAATAGACCATTTCTCAGGTATCAAGACTACATCTTTTTGACAAAAAATGCGTTAATTAGTAAAAAAACAAAAAAAGAGACAATTATTTTTAGAGGGAGGTATCATACATTCAAAATTTTCATATGTACAATTATATTCATTTATAGCGATGACTTTCAAAATTGTGCATAAATAGGTGTCTTGCCTTACTTCTGTCCGCCAAAAGAGAAACCACACTCCATAACTTTCAGTAGCATATAATCACTATGCCTCGCCCTACAGTAGATGATGTGACATATTTATAACATTGAGCAACATACGTTGTCTTTGCCTTGGCTCTACAATAGATGGTGTGGAATTTTCCTCACCCAAGAGTACTTCATTAGTAGCTAAGTGGAGAAGTGGAGGCTCAAGGTAATGAGCAGAGTGCATGAAGGAAAAGCAATGGGTATGAAGGCTATTGAATGTTATGACACCCAACAAGACTTTATGAGTAGCAAATTGGGCCGGGAGTCCTAAGGTGATGTGCAAATGGCATAAACACAGGGCACCTTGACACGTTCACCAGGTAGTAAATGGTGTAAGAATGATGGTGAATTCTTAATGAACACTTGCTAAATCGAACAACCACTTGCAAAACTTGCTATAAACTGCAGTTTGACAGTAATATTTACTTGGCAGTGAATCGATCGAGGTTCCCTGTGGAAAGAGAGGCGTCCATCCTCGAAAGGGGAGAGTAGTATTGTCCCAATGTCCCCTTGTCTGGTGGGCATCGGATCATTGGCATTACGAACGGACACTTCATTCACGCCGGCCTAAAAGGGACTGGAGTTTCTATCTATCATCTATGTGGAAAGAAAGGCAAAGCGCATGAAGGTTGAGTTAACCCCTTTAGGATTGCTCTAGCCAAAATGGCCTACGGTTTGCAATACAGGCCGGTTTTAGGGTAGTTGGACTATGTATTTGCAAAAATTGAATTCTTCAACAATGTCAGCAAAGATGGGAACTAAATTACTGTGGAAAGAAAAAAAATTAATTGAGCAAAGATACAAAAATTGTGCCTACGAGAAGTGCGTATTTTGCATATTTTTGGAAGGGACCCAGTTTGTATTCTGTAACCGTATTTGTTTGAAGGGGCCACGTATGTGATAGTTCAAGAATTTTGCCCTGGCCAAGGCTCAATTATTTTATGTCAAAGTGAACTAGGTGAAGCCCTTCTAGAGACGGTAAAGAAAAAAAAATTAATTAAAATAAATGTGACTTCTAGGCCCTGCTGAAGGCTAAAATACAGTCAAATAGAACACTTTTTTAGACTGCACAGTATACCAAGAATTTTTGAAGAACTGAAATCACTCAAAAAATTGATCAAAAAGTTGTGCTGCTACAAAACTACTGACACGTCCTACTAAAAAAATCTCATTACGTGAAGATACTCAAATATTGTTGTGTACATAGATACTTGGGCAAGAGCACCTGCAACTGGGCCTCATGAGTTGTATCGAACATCCACCATACAATTTATAGAATTCACATACACAAACGATAGATTTCCACCAGAAACAATTGGCTGAAAATTACAAAATACCAACCTCTAATTAATAACATCATACAGTAAGGTTGGAAAGTAGATCCTATCATAGTCATCACAGTTGGAGCCAGAGGAACCACACACGTCCCCTCAATGAAACAACTAGAAACAAAATTCAACATTTGCGAAACCTCCATAAAACACACATTCAAAGCAATAAATACCATTGCCATACAATATGTTGGATCTATCCTTTTACATAAAAGACGTATAGAGAATAATCAAGAAATACCAACAGACGTAGTACATTAAAAGAGGGAGGGTAGTGGTGAAAACCACTACTAGCCACTCTTTTAAATCACCTAGCTCAACTTGTCTCAGGGATAGGTAGGGCCGGTTGGTTGGTACAACTTTCCTGCCATGATAACTCACTAGCAGCACCAAGCCATATGTATCACACCACTGCTCAAACGAGCCCAATAGGTTTTGAACTCGGACCACATAATCGTGATACAACGCCCTTCACCAACCAACCAAATAACTCATGACTTGGTGATAACACTTCGCTAAATACACACCTTTATACAAACTAGCACCCCACCACCATTACCTCGCTCTTGTCCTATTTACTTTAGCGTTACTTTGCCTAGGTTACTATAGTGTCCATCCTCGAAAGGGGAGAGTAGTATTGTTCCAATGTCCCTTTGTCCGGTGGGCATCCGGTCATTGACATTACGAACGGACACTTTATTCACGCCGGCCTTGCAATAGGACTGGTGTTTCTATCTATATATCTATCTATTGAACATCCTTTAGGGGTTAACCTACTGAACGTTATGATGTCTTATTCTCTGGGAGTCCATTCTGTTGAGGACATCGAGGGAAGATACCCGGTTAAGAACCGGATCAATGATACCCGGCCCAGGGGAAGAAAAGAAATAACGAAAAGGAGCAGGCAGAGAGAGGACGGAGAGACGGCAAAGGCAGCAATGAAGAGCGGGACCGAAAGCACTCGTCAGTCACCGGTGCAATCGCGGCTATGGTTGCCTGCCTGCCAGCCGATTGCAAAAGACGGAGAAAGCCTGGCAGCCCCGCCCGTCCTCCCGCCCGCCATAGCCCTGCACTGCACTGCACTCCCAACGAAACGGAAACTAAGGTAAGGGGAAACAAACTGAAGCTCGGGAATCAGGGCAAGCTTTTCAGGACGACGACGACGACCCTGGCTCGCTCCTTCCTCGCCATCCCTTTCCTTCCCTTGCCTCGCGGTTGCAGCAGCAGCAGAGACAAGTGGGAATGGGCCCTCACTTCCCCGTGCCCGCCATCCTCGTAGCGCACCAGCACCAGCAGCCGCAGCACTAGCACCAGCCTTCACTGCTCTTCGCCATCGCCACCATCCTTTTCATCAAGGTCCCCTCCCTTCCCGTCCCCTCCCTTTCTTTTCTTTTTCCCCCGTCCCTCACTAACCCTAACCGAACTCCCTCCATCTCCCTCTCTCTCCCTTTCTCTCTCCCTACAAGACTACTAACACCTCCTCTCTTGCGCCTCTTCTCTCCTCTTCTGTTTCTGTTTGCCTAGGGTTTTCTGGCTCCTACGCTTCACGCCGATGTTCTTTGTCGAGGTCGTTTGTTGTTGAGAGGAGGCGGTCTTTTTGTGTTGTGAGGGAGGAATTTTAGTGTTGGAGGGAATGGAGAGGCAGGAGGTCGAGAGAGAGGAGCACGGCAAGGGCGTGCGACGGCCGCGCTCGGATGCGGCTCGTAGGCCGCGGCCTACGCAGCCTGCGCCGGATGTTGTTGTTTCTCACGCTTCGTATAATGACTCTTCTTACAGGGAGCGGAGTGATCATCCTAACGCTGCGCATGAACGGAGACCGGGGGAGCGATTCGTCGACGTAAGGGAGCGATTCTTTATTTTGATTTTGATTTTATTTTTTCGAGTTTGCAATTTCGGTTTGCGTAGTGTAGAAAATGCTTTTTGTTTGGCGTTTTGTGTGATGGTGTTTCTGAGGTTTGAGATTGTGGAATTAAAACGTTTTTTGTGACAGGTGATGGATGTCGGAGGGAAAGAAGCGGCTGATAAGAAAGATTCCAGGAAGGTGGATAAGTATTACAGCCGGCATTCTAGTAAGGATCAACATGCCACTCCGGCGAGGCACCTTGGAAGGTTAGATAGAGGTGAGAAGTATGAAGGTGAAGGTAGAGGTAGCCGAGATGATTACAGAGCTGTTAAAGACGTCGGAAGGTCAAGGGACTATGATTCGCGGTCAGGAAGAGAAGAGCGGGGTCCCAGGTACGGAGGAAATGGATTTCAAGAGAATGGAAGAGAAAGTGGCCACCGTGGGAGTGAAAGGAGGGAAGAAGTGAGAAAAGATAGAGGAGATGAACGACGAGCTGTAGAGGAAGGTGGCAAACACAGTTCTAGGAGAGATGAGTATAGAGAGAATAAAATATTTTCAAGGAAGGAGAAGTTTAGTGACAGAAGGTTTCATGAAAAAAAAGAGGATGCAAAACAAGAGAGAGGAGATCGGAGGGAAAGCAATGGGACCAGAAGGCCTGAACACGGGGAAAGAGGGAAGAGGCTTGAAAAGAGTATGAAAGATATTGTTGACGCGGAAAGACCTGTGATGGATGATATCGATGAGTACCTTGGTGAAGGGCGGAGCAATGAAAGAAATAGAATTGGGAGATTTCGAGGGCGTGATGACTTTGACAATGGAAAAGAGAGGTTGCCGCGTGATGGAAGTCATACACATCGTGTAAGCGTTGCTGAGAAGCACGGATCAAGGGACACGAATTTAAAACCGTCTGAAAAGGATGTTTCTGAACAAAAAGCTGGAGGATTTACGAAGCTCAAACTAAAGGTCGGCGGAGTTACTCACACCATTGTTTCGGAATCCGCGAAGAAAGCAGATGGTGCCAACGCTTCTGTAGCCAACAAGGCTCGAGAGTCTGAGTCTGCAGGCGCAAATAAGCGAAGGAGACAACGTTTAATACTACAGGTATTTTCGAGTCCCCGTTGTCTTGGTGCGAGCTTTGTCACTTGCCGCTCACATGGATGTCTGTTTGATTGAGTTTATGTTGATTGAGTTTATGAGTTGATTGAGTTCTGGATTTATGCGCTTCTTCTGCAGGAACAGTCGGATGACGACGAGGGGTTTGATTTTCCACCCCCCAAAGCTGCCAAGAAAACCGATAGCTTTGGCCCAGGCTATGCAGCAAAGGGTGAGCAGAAGACTCAGAATGGCGTGAAAGTAAATTCTATGAGCAGATCCGAGCATCCAAAGACCATGACCCTTGGAGCAGGATCTTCTCTCCAAGCTGTTCGGAAAAGCTCTCGTGTTCCTAAAAAGCGAGTAATGGATGGGGATGGGGATCACTCAGAACCTCAGAGGCCATCAGCTTCTTCTAAAGGTTGATAAGCTATTCTTGAGCCTTGGCGTTCTGGTTTTCGTCTTTGTGTTCAGCTCTTCCTAGCTGTCGGTCTTAAATTGCTCGTGTACATGCCAGACAAGCAGGATCTCAGTTAGACTAAATCTTGCATGATGGAGAATCGATCCAAGTATTCATTTGTAGGGGACAAGTGCAGTATTGGGGACCTTGGCTGGAGAAAAGTCTCTCCTGGCGATATTTCTCCAGGAGTGCAACACGGAAGGTCCCCGATAATGCATTTTAACCATTTGTAGATACACTGCCATAGCCTTCGAGACATGTTCACTACTTGTTGGCATCTACTTCCTATTTCGCTGCTGAAAGATACGGGTTACTAATATTGGTCATCTGTGGTCGAAGGTGGACGGGTCGTAGATGATGAAGACAAGGACGAGGGAGATGCAGAGGCTGAATCTTCAGAGGATGCTGGTCAAACTGTTGGCGAAGAGAGCTTCGAGGGTTTGGGTGATGAAGATGATGAAGAAGGGCCAGAATCTGTAAAGCCAGGAAAAGCGCAACAGAGTCGGCTAATGAAGGAAATCGGTGGGCCTGTTGTAGCCCTAACTGCTAGGCAGCGTGCTATGCAGACATCCAAGGATGTAGACAGAGAATCCGCTCCTTCTCTTATCGAATATCCGGAGGGCCTGACCAATCCCCTCTCTCGAAGTATGTTTTACAAACCCATGATATGTAGTTATGCTAGTTTTGGTTGTGGTCTAGTCAACTTGTTTGGTGTCCATGTCATTAAATTGGTTTGTGGAAGATAAATTCTAGGTGCTTCTACTGACTGATATTATACATGTTACCGAACTTGATGAACAGAAGGAAAGAATAATCTTTCAGAAGCTGAGAGACAAGTGAAGAGGGTGGAAGCCGCTCATCGTCGGAAACAGCAGGTCGAAAAAACTGCAAGAGATATTCAGGTAAATGTCATCTGCGCAACGTTGCTCCGGGCTGTAGACGTGCGTTGTTAGTTTTTGCCACATAATATTATAATCAAACTTTTACTAATAAGTTGCAGAAGTATAGCAGTGGTCTTTGTAGGATGTTTTAACAGTGTGTTAAGACAATATATCAGTTACTTCATATTGCATATTTGCAATTGTCAACTTATTTTCTCAGGCTGACAACAAAGGATGCTATCTTGTATTGTAGGCAACTGCAATTCAGAGAATTTTGGGACAGGATTCAACACGAAAAAGGCGTGAAAATCGTCTTGAGAAACAGAGACAAGATATTGAGGAGGTTTGTTTTGTTTCGATTCAGTTGCACATACATTTTGCAAATGTGATTATTTTTTCTTGTATTCATTAGCACATTGAGTCCTGCAATTTTTTTGTGAACGAGAAATTGGTAGTGTAGTTGGCAGATCAAAGCGGTATGTTCATGTCACTTGAGTCTCAAGTCTTTCTTATCTTGCAGGAGAAGAAGGCAGCTGAGCTTGCTCCCTCTACCAACAGTATCCGCTGGAATCTTGGTCCATCTGGTTCTATTGTTTCATTTTCGGAGGATGTGGGACTTCCAAGTTTCTTCAGTACAGGTCCTTGCAGGTTGGTGCATACTTTTCTTTCTTGCTGTTTTGTATGTGGCATAGATTCTGTCTTGTCCAAATACAATTGTGTTTATTTATTTCATATCTGTGGGTTAAATATCTAACAATGAGATTTTGTTTCTAGATATCCACCACCACGAGAAAAGTGTGCTGCTCCGACATGCTCCAATTCGTACAAGTATCGTGATGGCAAATCCAATGTTCCTCTCTGCAGTCTTCAATGTTACAAAGCAATTCACACTGTGCTTCCTGTTACTTCCTCACACTAGGATTCCATCAAAAAGTAGCTCATTCACAGCTGAGGATAAGGGCAAGATCCCTATCTTGGAATCGATGCTGGAGTTGAAGAAATTCCAGTGCTTCATCATTCAAAACATTGTGGGTCCAGAAGGAGGATATTTCCCGCCCGTGTGCAACATTTTGCGCAGCTATCAGTGTGCAGTATCTATTCACGTAAAGAACTTTGCTTCCAAGTCAAATGGGGTGAGGTACACATACTTCCCGTGCTCTATTGTCTCTGTCCTGGTTGATCGTTTTAATTTTGGTAAAAATACTAATATTATTACATCATGACTAGTTTTTCTATTTATCGAATCATACACCAACACCATATGCTGTTTGTGACGGATACAGTGTTGCACATTATTTCTTTTTTAAGAAGTTTCCAGAGTGTCGATCTGATTTCAACTCTGAATGCTATAATACGTCAAGGGGAAATTTTCGTGGGTGTAAATTGCACGATACATTCCTTCATTTATTCTGCTCTTTGTGAATGTTGTGGTCTCAGACTTTTGTTCGTGGTTTTGACTGGCAGACACTGGAACAACCCGGGGTTCATACTATTGGGAGAATTATTTCCGCTATTGTACTAAGGAGAGGCTACCAGTGTCTTATCAAGTTGGAATGCTGCAAACAGGCGATCTCGTCAATAGTATCTAATCAACAATATCGTGGATCAACATGTAGCAGATGCAAGTGTAGGAATATTGTACAGGGGTAAATTTCCGCGTGAACACTGTGCTTGCAAATTGCTTTCACTGTTCATGCTCATACTTCTGGTTCAGTTACCGAGGTATCAGTAGAGTACTACTCTTTAACCTTTACTGGGAATTCCCAGTATTGTAATGCTCTTGTGGCTCTTGCAAGTTCGTGAGTATCTGCTGCTAATTCGAGCCGGATCCACTTCTTGTATTTTTTCAACTTCAGTAGCCAATTCCATCTGATGCAGTCCTCCATGTTTTTTTACATTCACGAAACTTCGGTTCAGCCTTTGAGCACATCGTCCACTTTGATTCAGTTCATCACATGCATCAAATATAATTTTTGGTGAATTTTTTCTTCGTCCTAGGCAAACGTATATGGTTCTTGCAGATTCTTTATACAGAAAAACATGGATCGTGGAATCCAAACCACTTTACATTTTCTGCTTAACCCCTAAACGCCGGCCAGACCAAAAATTGGCTTATGAACGGAACTGACTATTCAATTCTAACTGTTGCGTGGATGATTTCCATCCAATTGTATTCGTGAAGGATTTTGTTTGGTCATGCCACCTCTTCGGGCTAAACTCATATTATTCAAGCTATTTTTGGATTTTACATGGGGTCCCAACTTCAAAAAGAGTCATAAAAACGGTTCGCCATGTAGTGTATTTTGGATTTTCATGCTTTTTTCTACTTAAACTACATGAAAATGAGTTCAATTGCATTTGAGCTTAACCCTTTAGTGCCCAGGGTACTGTAGCTAGGAGCTCTGAATTTCAGTGGGTTTTTCCACTGTGATTGAGATTATCAGAAATAGAATGTATTAAATTAGAAAGTAGCCGTACAATTCTATTCTCAACTCGAGAGCACACTTTTTATTAAAACTTGAGAATCATCCAACGGTGGGATCGGAAGATTATAGTATGTATTTGAAATGTATAATGTACGCTCAAAAAAGAGATTTTGGAGGGTGTGTGACTATAAAGTTAAATAGAATTTGGGTTAAATTTTCAAAAATGAAAGTAAAAAAGTTGAGCAATGCCTTACGTCATCACCTCTCCGTTGCAATTTTTCATATCAAAAATAGATTCACACATAATTATGGTGAATTTTATAAGTGAAAGTGACTTATCCATATACGGTTAAGGCAAAATTTTATACGTTGAAAATTGACAGGAGTGGGTACATTAGTCAAGATCGGATTACACACACTAATGGAAGATGAAGAAGAGAACACAATACAAAAAAAAACAAAACAAGATAACAAACTTCCAAACACAAGAAATACTGCATAATACATGTGTTGTATTTGTAAGTATTTACTATATTTTCAAGTATTTGCAGTATTTTTGCGTTTTGTTGATAGGTATTTTGATAGTTGTACAATTCCAAATTGAAATTTTCTTTTTCTGGAAGATGTATAATGTATGTGGCATAATCTGAACTTCAAAACTGAAGTTCAAATTCTTCACGCATTCTCTGCTATTTGCATTTTGAACGTTGCAGTGACCATAATGTGGTCAGCTGGGTATTAAAGGGTTTACTAACAAATTGAAGCTTATCAAGTTTAGTTTCTATTCCACTTTGAATTTTTGGAAAAAATGAAAATTGAATGTTTTATTGGTGTTACAAGTTCAACATGTATTACTAGGGCGTAGCAAAAATGTCTAAATTTAGATACACGGATGATTTTCATTTATTGTAATGTTCTTCATTGTACTTTACACATTTGTAAAAAATCGGAATTTTTAGTACATTTTGTAATTGATATGAATTTTCTTTCAAATCACTTCAAATAATCATAGAAATTTCAAATTTTCACCAAAATTTACGAAAAAATCATGATTTGTAGTAGACACATGGCTTCATTTACTAAAAATATAAAGTTAAATTCTTATCTTCTGTATAATGGAAAATTTGAGTATTACAAGTAAAGTATGATTCCATGGTCATAGGCCTAGGCATTTAGGGGTTAACCCCTAAATTTCCTTGTGTTTTTGGGAGCTTGAAACCTCAAAACTGCGATTTTCTACCTCTATGTACTCCCGGGGATGTGAACCAAGTTTTTTTACTTCTTTTAGAATTCCAACCGTAAGATCTTGTACCTAAGCCTATTCATAGCTACTGTTTCAAAAATTGACCGTTGGATGTTTATCATTTGCAAGATCATAACATCCAAAGTTTGTGCAAAAGTTTTTCTGGGCATTGTTTGGGAGGCATTGTCTCCATAGTGCAAAGGGGGACTTGAAGATTGTTACTCCAAACATTTTGCTCATATTTTTTTCCATGTAGATAACTAAGTTGGGTATGCTCATGCAAAATTTTAGAGACTCATTACGCGTTTCAAACCTTCATGCAAATTAATTTCCGGAAGAAGGTATAAAAATGGCAATTTGGTGAAACATGCATCACATTGATTGTATTTGATTTTTGGAAAAAATGAACTGTGATTAGGTACCTCTATGATTTTATAAATTTTAGGCGAAATTATTTTTAAAAAATTTCAAAATCTCAAATTTTGACAAATTTCGAAAGAAATGGATGTGAAATTACAAAAAACCTTGGAGGTTGCTGTTCTTTATTTTGGAGGCTGCCCTTGTCAAGCCAAGAATATAATCAACACGGGTCATTTCAAATTCTGAGCCTAATGTGGTGAAGAGCATGTCTCCAAAAAAAAAATTGAAAAAATGATTATAATAAAAAGTTTTTTTCTGCCCCAGTTGGGCTTGAAACCAAAAATTTCAATAAAAAAATTATAAAATCCGAATTTGACTTTGTAATTTTTACCACACACACCTTGTATGTATGACCACGCCCACGCCAAATTATAGTCTAAAATTCTTAATTTAGACCTTCCATCTAAGCTGCCCGAAACAACAAAAAGCCATTTTGGCTTTTAAGGGCCTTTAGGGGTTAAGGTGCACTCAAGGTTTGCAAACTGTGATAATTTTAGCAAAACACCCAAAGAAACTGTTGAATTCCATCACGTCATAATGGTACATTTTCATACATAATACTCTTAACTTTCTTTATGTTCGTCTCTCTCTCCCTCGTGCTAACACTTGGCTTTTCTTTCTGTAGAACATCCAAACCAATGCACAGAATATCCAAAAGACACTCACACCTGGCTTTCTTTCTGCGGGTTTACACGTAAGTGTTGTATTTAAACTTTTATACATGTGTATTTGGGTAGTTGGAGAGTGCAAAATCCAAAAAATAAAATTCAAGAAGGTGGTGCTTAAAAAGTTAAACATCTGAACTTTGTACAGAGTGCTATTCATCACGGATTTTCTAGCATTAGGGTTTCGGATGATCCAACAATCACCTAGTGGTTAGCTGGACACTAAAGGATTTACAGTTAACCCCTAAAGGACCACGTGGCCACCACGTGGCTTTTGGAACTAGAAAGTGAGGAATTTCGAGTTGTTGGACCGTGAATTGTAAAGTGAACAACAAAGAGACCCTAGTTCTTTTTGAGAGCTGAATCCTTGAGTACTTCTTGATTGAAATTTCATGAAGTGTGCGATATTTGATGATTTTTTTGAGCTGCAAGGAGATTATTTGGGCGTCACTTGAGACCCTCATATCTTTCTCCTCACACTGCCAAATAAATTGAATTTTTTTGCACATGTTCAAAATGATGATCATTATGCATAGTAGAAATTTCAGAGTTTTTGGAGCACTTTTGATCAATCCGATTTCAGCATGTATACAAAATACCCTGAACAAGTTCCATCAATCTTCTCAACGGTGGCATTTTCTCAAAAATTGTGCGATTCTATTGATCCTTTTTTCATACAAAGGCTATGTAAGTCTTCTTTGATATCAACGGTGCCGATCATCAAAATTAATACACACCAATGAGGAATTGAGCTAGTTATAAGAGCTAGTCAAGAAAACATGAGCTAAGCTAAAAACCCCCCGGGTCCTTTAGGGGTTAAGCTAATGCCTCTATTTGGTGCAGCCGGACAAGTTTCATCCGTAGCTGCAGCTCGTTGGGCGTGACCTACTTCATTATTCATGGCTACCATTTTACTTTGAATCCCAACTCCTCAACAACAAAGTTTTCAATCCTTGTTTACTTGGCTTCATCCATACTCCACTATTACTCCCTCTTGTTTACGATTTTCAATTACTAAATACCCTTTCCACTAGTTTTTTTTTTTTCAAAAATGTTTGCCTTTGCACTTCTTCTCAACTTTAGGACTTTGAGTGCAATTTCCATTACCTTGGTTTCTTGCAATTGGTTACCTTGTAGTTCTTGTATTATTTGTATCAAATTTCAAAGTGCACAAATTCAATTGTATTATTTTGTTAAATATTATAAGATGATTGAGGTCACTTAACCCCTAAAGGACCAGGTGGACACAATGTGTCCTCGAATAATTTCATTACTTTAATAACTTGTTTGGATTTCATAATTTTGACTTGATGTTAACTAGAGAATTGAAAATGTATGTTACAAGAACACAAAAATCCTTTAACCCCTAAAAGCCCGAGGGGTATTGGACAAAACATAGATGTGTTATAATATGTGCCTTCCATATGTTTGATGAAGGTTGGTTCAATAGACAAAATGTAGAGTATCATCTTTACAAATTATCCGTACGGTCAAACTTCCTAAATAATCTTTAGATAAATTTTTAATGAATTTAAAAGCATTAACCTTCGAAAATTTGTATAAATTATAATTTTCAATTTTAGAGTTCAAAATTTAGTACGATTGGTTAAAGTTGGGCTATCTATCGTAAACTTCAAAAAAGCAAGAGAAACGATGGAGGAATCATCATTACTTTCCCCAAATAGCAAATTGTGTAACACTAAGACAATGTTGAGGTGATCTACTTTGAAAAATTCTCCCGGGTGGAGTTTAACTCGGATTGCCATAATTCAAATTGGGTTGGAAAGTAGACTTGATGTAGTATTTTAAAATATTTTTTATTTTTTCAAAAAAATATTTTTTTGTTCCGGGCAGCCCATTTTTTCCGGGTAGCGACCAGAAAATGGTCGCTGGGGAGCTTAGGGGTTAACCCTTTAGTGCCTAGCAAGCCAGATTATGGTCACTACAACGTCGGAAATGCAAATAACAGAGAATCCGTGAAGAATTGGAACTTCAGTTCTGAAGTTCAGATTTGCGCACATATATTACGCACCTTCCAGAAAAAGAAATTTTCAATTTGGAATTGTACAACTATCAAAATACCTATCAACAGAACGCGAAATACAGCAAATACTTGAAAATACAGTAAATACTTACAAATACAACATATGTATTGTATAGTATTTCTTGTGTTTGGAAGTTTGTTATCTTGTTTTATTTTTTTGGATTGTGTTCTCTTCTTCATCTTCCATTAGTGTGTGTAATCCGATCTTGACTAATGTACCCACTCTTGTCAATTTTCAACGTATAAAATTTTGTCCTAAACCGTACATGGACAAGTCACTTTCACTTATAAATCTCACAATAATTATGTGTGAGTCTATTTTTGATATGAAAGATTGCAACAGAGAGGTGTTGACATAGGGCATAGCTGAACGTCTTTGCTTTTATTTTTGAAAATTTACCTCAAATTCTATTTAACTTTGAAGTCACACACCCCCAAAAATCTCGTTTTTGAGCGTGCATTATACAGTTCAAATACATACTATAATCTTCGGATCCCACCATCGGATGATTCTCATATTTTAATAAAATGTGTGCTCTCGAGTTGAGAATAGAATTGTACGGTTACTTTCTAATTTAACCCATTCTATTTTTGGTAGTCTCAACCACAGTGGAAAAACCCACTGAAATCCAGAGCTGTCTGCTACAGTACCCTAGGCACTAAAGGGTTAAGATTTGCAATTACGCTGATTGATTCATTGGGAAAAACCTAAAATGTCAAGGTTGGTAAACTTGGGACATTTTAGTCAGGGCGGTTGATGACTTGAAGGGCGTTTTCACACTTGGATGTCACATTCGTAAAAAAAAAAGAAGTGTACAATATGTAAAATATTTTCCATTACTGCATCATTAACACTATATAATAATTACAGAAATTGTTTAAATATATTTAAAACGAAATCATTTCAAAATAATTGGAATCTTTTCAACATATTTTATATTATTTTGGAATATTTTGGAATATTCCATATATATATTTGAATTCTCTAAAACATTATTGTAATGTAAAAGTTAATAACAATCACAAACACCGGCTCAACGAGTCACCAACAAGTCACTTCATCCAAACATAAATCTTTGAGAATCAATCATTGTTGTTGTATTTAGTTTTAAAACACCATTTTTTGTGAGCACCTAGATATAGTACATCTTTGTATGCTCCTAAGCTTTCAAACGCTAATCATGGTTTTTTAATTTATAAGAAAGCTTGCAATGAATGACCTGTTGGTTTTGTTCAAAATTTTCAGAAATCAACTTATGATCAAACCTTATAATCATGTAATATATACGGTAGATTGTTCTGAAAATTGGTGTACAGTCTCATGACTAAGTCCTCTTTGAGTTTCAACGGTGAAGTTTTCTACATGAATACCAGTCAAGAGATACAATTGCCTTTTTGAAAGCATCACAAGAAAGTGATAAAATTTTAGGAATGAGCATGGTCCTTTAGGGGTTAAGAGAAGTCCAAAACACCCCAAGATAATTTCCTTTCTAGGATCAATATCTTCACTTAAACTCTAATTTGATTATATGTAGTGTGGCCTCTCATATACATCCCCACCAACTCCCCATACTCTAGACAAGGTGGACAACATTATAGCCAGCTCAGCTTGATTGATGGTTCTATATCCATACCCCCAACAACTCCCTCTTTTCTGCCACCACAAATCACACTCTTAACCTTAACTTCGACCACTTCCCGGTCACATTACACATCCCTCCACACACCATTCTTGCTCGACCCCCACCCCAGCCAAAACCATCCACACCACTGTCCGGGAAGAACCGTCAGTTAGTTACAAGTGAGCTGATTAGTTTTTGAAAATAGCTGGTTGAACTTCAAGAATAGAGGCAAAACACCGAAGTAAATGACTGAAAAATAATTATATTTAGTACTCATATACAAAATATACTGAATATAATCTTGAAAAAACTAATTTCTTTTGGAAAATAGAGGACATTGACTGGTTGGCTCTAAAATCTTCCCGAACAGTGATCCACACCCCGCATTCTAAACCCTACCCCCCCGAAAATATGCAAAATTTCCTAACACAATTCATGGAAGAAAACTCCCTACTACTTAATGATCTCGGGGGGTTCACTGGCGAAAATTTTAGAAACAACGTGCGATAAAAAATAGGGTCCAATATATTCATTGTAGATAAATTTTGTAAAAAATGTACATGTAAAATAGGGGATTTAACAAAAGTGAAACATGTTTACATGTAAAATACCATCACATATAATATCCTCAGGCTTTTTACATGTAAAATACCATCACCTTATAATATCTTTTGCAAGGTAAATAACCCCCCAAATAAATAGATCATTATCGCACGTGTATGCAAAATATACAAGGGAGCGCCTCCCCCGAGTTAATGATTTGACCTCCCTCCTTCACCATCCCCATTTAACAAATGATCAATGGTAACTAGCTTGTTCCTCACTAGATACCATTATAAGCCATATCTCCACCACAATACAAAACACTTGCTCAGCTCCCCCTCTCCCACACCTTAACCCTCGCACTGCCGCACAAGGTGGCTTTCTATCACGCAAACTTCTCAAACCATGGAAACAACATCTTCAAACATACCATCTCCTCCGGAAAATGATCTATATTACCAAAACTGACCACTCCTGGCGCACCCATCCCATCCTCAATGAACTCCTACACCATACCAGCATCCAAATTCCACCCCCTCCACCCCCACACCTACCACTCACAAACTGGATCTCCGAACTATCCAAACTTGCAAAAACCGCCAACTCTTCAGCTCGGAAAATAACTACTACATTCTCCAAAACTTGCATTACTAAAGCCATCTCCAAATACAGACAACTATATGACGAAAGCCCCCAAAAAATCAACAACAAGGTTTTTCGCAACCTAGATACCCCACCA
The DNA here is from genome assembly GCA_022496805.1 of Pohlia nutans. NCBI lineage: Eukaryota > Viridiplantae > Streptophyta > Bryopsida > Bryales > Mniaceae > Pohlia > Pohlia nutans. The sequence continues at coordinate 10,266,274 of CM040091.1, read as the reverse complement.
CTAGACTGTCTCACAGACCGCTTTAACACTATCCTCACCCACCCCGAAGACATTGCCACAGAAATCCACATTCAATAATCCATCAGTAACCGACCCACAGTCCCAACCTGCCACTTCACTCCCGACCACCCACCACATTGTAGATGTGGAGTACGACAATATCCATGGTATGATATCGAAGGCTTTACACTCGACTCTAGGGGAAGTCCACACATTCCCCTCCACACATATTTTGACCGTAAAACATATGATGTATGCCTCAAAAATCTAGCCAACAACAAAACTCTTGGCCCAGACAAAATACCCAATAGCATCTTTAAAAAATTACCCCCGCTCTTCCACCACCTCTTATTCTTATTTTTCACTCATTGTTATAAGCAAAAACAAATTCCAGCCTCATGGAAAATAAGTCTCACAATTCTCCTTTACAAAAAAGGCAACCACTCCTTCCTCCCCAACCACAGACCCATCGCCCTAGCCAATACCATTTATAAATTCTTTACAAGTACACTAACATCCATTCTCTCTACCTATGGTGAACAGAACCAAATCCTGCACGACAGCCAGGAAGGATTCCGAGCAGAAAGATGTACTTCACGACAACTTCAAATGCTCACTACGGCATTAGAAGACGCGCACATCTCTAACAAAGACATATATCTTCTCTACATGGATTTCAAGAACGCCTTTGGATCCATAGACCATGCCTGGTTGCTTGCCATCATCAAAGACCTTGGCTATCCAGCTGATTCTGTCACACTCATTGGAAACATTTACTCCTACTCTAATACTATATTTACAGGAGAATACTTTGGACACACAAAACAAATCCCCATCCAGCGCGGTACTATCCAAGGTGATACACTTAGCCCTTATATTTTCTCATCTTTTTTGAACCACTCCTCCGTTGGCTACAACAAGGCCAACACGGTTACTCCTTTACCACATCCAAAACTACTCTCAACACAAGTGCTTATGCAGATGACCTCGCCATACTCACCCACAACACACTATCTATCCAAATCCAACTCAACAAACTAGACAAATTTTGTAACTGGGCCGGTATGGACTTAGGCATACCTAAATGTGCCATTACTGGCTGTCCTAACAAATCCAAAACAAACCCCACAAATTTCAAACACTGGCTTCAACAACAAAATATCCACTACCGCAACCAACTCATTCCCGTACTCAACCAAAACGAACCATACACATATCTTGGCATACAATTAGTACCATCCTTAAAATGGAAACTCCAAATACATCACACTACCACCAAACTCTCCTCTCAATGTAAACAACTTACACAATGCCCAGCCACCATGAAACAAAAAATTCACATGCTAGATACAGTCATCCGAGCCGGCATCGCATATAGTTTTTATGCCGTACCATACTCACTCCCCGCCATCAAAAAACTTGATAAGAAAATTATATCTACACAAAAAACAATTTGTGGCCTACCCAAATGCACAGCTAACATAATTACCCAACATCCCATAATGACACTACTCCTCTTCCCATACCTGTCCCCCATAATCCTCCCATACCACCTCCCCTAGAACACCCACCCCCACCAGCACACATCAAACATAACCCCCACCAATTTCCTATCACCAAAATTCTTTTCCACAAAACCATCAAAACCCAAGATAAATACAGAATCACCAAGAAATACGATACATACCTATGCCAATGGTCACTCCCAAACAACCTAACATACACCACGTGGGCCACACAACGCCAACTTTTTCCTTTTAACCTTCCCTTAGTAATTTCTCACAACACCAACCTACTTCAACAATACTACACAACAACCCAACACTCTTACGACACAACCTTAGTACAAAAATTCTTGAACCAAAACCTTCCCAAAGACACTAGATATATTCCTGCCTCTACTATTCTACCCCTTATAAATATCTCCACTCTCACTTGTAACCCTTCTCGAGACATCCACACCACTAAAGCTACCATTCACACACAAAATACCCTCTCTCACCTATATGATGAAACATGCCTACACCTCCACACCATACCAACCAGCAGACTACGGTGGCTCTAGCATCAATATTCAACTACAAAAAACAATCACCACAATCTCTCACCACCACCACAATCTTTCGAAACTGAAATAATCTGGCTTTACCAACGCTATAACTATCGAATTCCAAAAAAGGATCCCCTCAAATCATCCCACCACAGCTTACCCATACCCCTTCTAGACACCCTTATTACCACATTTGGAATAACTCACTCTTACTTTTCCTCCCCAGTCACTTGCCCCCTCACAATCACTAAATTTTACTCCCCCTTCCCTAGAGACACACTCTTTGGCTCCCTTGGTACAGCCTTACAATACAAATGGCATGGCCTTGGATTTGCACATCTACATACTGCCTTGGCTGCTACCCAGACAATTCACTGGGCTCGATTAGCTGCTCATCAAGACCCCACCACTGTTACAATCCTTACCATTCCCGATATCAACTGGTATCAAAACTTCTCCTCCCTTACAGGACAATTTGCAGATACCCATGTTATTGCACATTTTCCACCTAACACAATCACCTATGACGAACCAACTATTCCCACAAATCTTTTTAAACCACGAATAAAACCCCTATCCATGCACATACTCTACATTCACCACCAAAATAACCCAATCGGCACACTAGACCACCTAGCCACCCTACAAAATGTCACTCACACCCTTAATATAGCTAATGCCCATTTCCAAATCGCCGCGCCTACACCACCTAACACAACCGTCAAACCTAATCAAAAATGGAATAACGTGCTATTTTCCCCGCCACCTTCCCCCCTACCCCTCACTATACCCGTTCCACTGGAGCGTTGATGAGAAATACGTGGAAGGAAAAGGGAAGGAAAAAGGTAAGAAAAGAAAGAGTGACCTGGAAGGAAAAGAGGAAGAAAAGAAAGAGGCGGAGGAGAGAGGCGATAGTCCTAAGAAGTTGAATCTGACACGATTCAAGAGAAAAGTTCTTCGCTTGGCCTCCGCATAGGTGGTAGATGTATTTCGCTTAACATTCGGATTTGAAAAACTGGTATCTATCGCGTCATATATTATGACCAAGAGCAAGGACGTGGAGTTAGCAGCATTGTGAGGTTACTAGTTCAAAACTTTGGGGCAGTGTCCTACTTCTTCAAGTCCGACAAAAGATGCCTCTATGTCATGTCGAGATGATTTCTCTACCTATTGCGTGCCAATGGGACGCAATCAGGCAGCCATTGATTCGCTCAGTAGTCCGTTCCTCTTCTACCAGATGGCATCTGGACCAGAGCATTCCATCAACAAAGATGGGATGGTTAGTATCATGAATGCAATGAACAAAGGTAAGCGCTTTACTTCGGAGGTGGAGAGCAAGGTGAGGGGGGCGTGTGATCCCCGTCGACCGACATGTAGTGTTCCGGTATTTGTTTTCTGCACTACACCAAGCAATTTTGATTCTCATTATAAGGCTCCCCAGATATATGTGCAAGGCAAGAGAAAGGCTTCAGAAATAGAGAACATTTAGCAAGCAGTGCTTGAATTGCCCATTAACTTGAGTGTTGCTAAGTATCGTATGTGAGCCCCCTCCCTACCTATGATCAACAGCCAACACCTAAATTTTCCCCACTCTATAGCTACTACACTGATGGATCATTCGAACCTCCAAGACAAAATAGTGCAGGAGAATGGATCCGTGAAACTGCCGGATATGGTATCTATAACTCATCCAAACCAGAAGTTCAATTATCCAACCGCTTATATGGCCACCTAAACATTCTCAGAGCCGAACTTATGGCCATCTATGACACGCTTCAACTACTCACTGCAGAATTTCCCCATGAACCAGCCCACATCTTTACAGATTGCCTCAATTGCTTATACCTCCTTCAAACCCAACTAAAACATCCCACATCCCATAAAAACCACTCCGACAAAACAATACTAACTCTCATGGTTGAACTTTTACAACAACGCACCCAACCCACCTCTCTACATAAAGTCCGAGCCCATGCAAACATCCAAGGAAATGAACAAGCTGATACTCTTGCTAAAGCAGGCCGAGCAAAAGAACACAGAAATGCTGAATTCCCCCATGAATTTGCACACTCCACACCATACTTTTTTCAAAAAGTAGACTGACCCTCCATGGAAGAAGTCCCCGACAAAGGTCCCATACGTTCCCTTGAAAAACATATACTCAGACATGATGTTGAAACAAATTTAAAAACAATTACAGAAACATTCCCTAACATAGATAAATGGGTCACCAACTCCACCATTGATAGTCGACCCTCCAACGCCTTTTGGACTAATCCTAGCATCTCAGATGCCCAAAAAACATGTATCCTAAAATTCCGCACTGGCCAGTATATGGGAAATGCACGCAAACAACTATTCTTTGGCATAGCCCAATTCCCGTCCTCCACATGCTCCATCTGCACTACATTTGATCCGGACACTTGGCTACATGTCCTCCTTAAGTGCACCCATCCCCATATTCATGCCCTCCGCACCAAAAGACATAATAAAGCCGTCTGGGCCATACGCAAACTCCTAGTCTCTTTCAATAAATCACGCTGCTACACCCTCATGAATGTAGGCACATTTCAAGATCGTCCACTTGATACATAGTCCCTTCATGGCTTCTACCATGCTCTTGTCTAACCCAAAAATGTCACTGTAATGCCCGCTTCAAATCATACATCTTATGCGTCATAGGACTCCCCTACCAACATACACCCCCTCCCCTCCCTGACCCAAACCTCACTATCCAATTCATCGAATTCACATACTGCAATGACCGCTTCTCCCCCACCGCGGTCAGTAACAAACTCCAAAAATACCAACCCCTACTAGATGACCTCACTTCCCTTGGATGGAAAGTTGCACCACTCCTGGTTATTACTGCTGGTGCTAGAGCCTCCACACACATTCCCTCCATAAAATCCCTCAAACAAACATTCAAAATTCCCAAATCCAAAATTAAACCTACACTCCATGATATTAATACCATCGCCATACATTATGCCATGTCTATTCTCCTCTACAAACGCAAAATAGAAAATAACCAACCACTTCCCCTTGACTACGATCCCCCATGATCACAACCAAATACCCAACATCCAACTATCATCAGTCGTTTTGTCGTAATAAGTCCTATAGTGTCTAACCTTGAAAAAGGCGAGTAATCCTAACCCCAGATTCCTTGTCCTGTGGACTTAAAATCTAAGGTAGGAGGAACAGACACTCTATTCACGCCGGTCAATTGGATCGGAGTTCTTTATATTATATAGCGTGGCCTTGTTCCGGTGGACCCAAACGTTTCCTTCAATCATCACTTTTACTATTTATGCTCCCTCTGTCCTATTAAATATGACCTGTAGGTTCTCTCAAATCTACCTCTTGAGATAGATTTGAGAGAACCTACGAGACAAATTTTATGGAACTGAGGGAGTATTATTTTAAGAAATGACAAAAACCCCAAAATCTGAATTTATTTTTCATTAATTTAATCCCTAAAGGTCACAGGTCACCCATGAAATTGATGATTTGAGAAAACCCATTATAAAGTACTACTTGAAAGAATATTTTGGAATTAATAATGTACATCAATACAATTGAATTCACCAATGCTATCACCAAAATTTTATTATAAAATCAAGGTTCCATCCTCTTGTTTCAAAAATAAATAAATAAATTATTATTATTGTTATAAACTTTGAAAGCTAAAATTAAAATTCCTTCTACATTTCATTACAAACAAATTATTGACATTTTTTGAGTAAAATTTGTTGAAATGTATTTGAAATGAGATACTCTGAACGTGCTAATTCTTTGAAATTTTGGTGTTCTTTAAATCTATGTCCTCATTCTTGCAAGGCCACCTTTTGATTTAAATTCAATGCAATTTTGGCTTGGTCAAAATTTTGCATACTTTTACATTTGTAATCTTAAATAAAAATGCATTCCAACCTCTAAGCTCCCAAGAGTTCATTTTGTGGTTGGTGCCCAATTTTCTAGGCTACGTAGGCCCAAAAAGTAATTTTTTTTCAAGACAAAAAAAAAAAATGTCACAAGTAAACAACTCTTCTTTTTAATACAATTGAAATTATGTTCATCTGATCAAAATTTCATTTAGGGGAATTTTTCAAAGTGAAACACCTCAATGTTGAAAGGCAACTTCAACACTTTGGGTAGGTTTGCCAAAAAATCTAAGCTAATGAGATTCATTGGGCACCTTGAAAGAACTTTTGTTTAGCTCGCATGGGTTGCATGCCATGAGTTGTGGGCTCTTCCAATTGGATGAGAGTTGAAGGGAAATTTAATTTAGCCAAAATTTCTTGCTTTCCTTTATACGTCAAAGCTCTACATAGGATCCCTACCGTAACTTCCTAGTAGATTGGTGAGAGAATAAATAATTAAAAGGGTGCATAAAGTTTAGGGAAATTATTAACCTAGTTTATCCAAAGAATGAAAAGTAATGAAAAGTCAACGGTTTTGATTTTTTTTATGTGTTAGTGCCCAATTTTAATATGTTAATTTTAATGTGTTGCTTCACTATTTTTCACACTTTAATTAATTATTAGGCAGAACGGTGCCCGAGCTCTGAGGAATCTACTATGTTTAGAATTGCTAAAAAACATGAGGCCTAATTTGGAATTTTTGGCCGATTACGTTCATCCAATCAAAACTCCACTCAAGAAAAAATTTCAAAGTGAAACACCTCAATGTTGCAAGGCAACTTCAATATGTGAAGTAAATTAGCCTTTAACATCTTTTCAATTTATAGCCTTTCACATTGTCAATGGTGAAAATTGTAATTAGTATAGTTTTTGAAGTGAATGCTAAGAAAATTCATATCAATTATAATATATATTCAATTACACCAAAATTTCTACCACAATGAAGATCATCATGATGGATTTTTTTTTTCCATGATTGTAAAATCAATAAAAATGACCATCCCATGATAATGGGTATTCAACTTGGGACCGTAATAAACAAAACTACTGACCTTTTTTAAGGCGCACGTGAATAAAGTGTCTGTTTGACCCACCATTGATTCAATACTCACAGGACAAAGGATTAGTGGTCCTCATACTCCCAGTATGATACTGTCACAGAACAACACTCAATTTTGTTTGTGCCATTATACGTTAAACTTACAATTCAATGTAGTTTTTAATGTGCAATAATTAAATTCACAACCTAGGAATACAATGAAGTTGACTCAGGATGTGCTCATGTACTGTAATAGCTTGTTAGACTTTAGTCCTAGACTGAGTGTATTGCAGTTTTCTTGGTCTCTGAAATCAATACAAGCTTATGTACAACCACCGTCAGCGTAAATCCTTAGAAGGACCAAGCAAGAATCTCACGATCTCCTCAACTACCCGGTCAACCTCTTTCGAAGGTTTGTTGAACTCCATTGTGGTAGTGCAATCAACGACGAAGACAGGGCGACCTCGAATTACGGTTGGTGTCTTTGAACTGGAGCTAAAATACCCCGCTTGCGACTTGCCACCCCAATCTCCTGCAATAACGCACCCATCGGTTACATACACATTTAAAATGTGTATTCTAATCAGTGCAATTGTTTTGGGTAACCTCAGCTAGAATCTCCCTAAAATCCTCCCTAAACAGTATCACGTTTGGAGAGCTGGGAGCTCAACTAACCTCAGAAAAATGCACTGATTTGAGTGCTTACACCGGCTATTCCTTATATGACCTGTGAGCATGAGTGGGTAACTCTAACACATTTTTTTAACTGTCAAAGATAAGTTTGAAGGAAATTACGACCATGCCCACACAGAGACTGCCTCTCCCCCACAGCAAAATTGGGAGAAAAACAACGACAGATCATCAGCAGCATTTACCGGCATTGTTAAAAGCACTCTCTATGAACCACTTTTCATGCTTGGAGTGAAGTGACTGGAGGTATTCCAAGCTGACCTCTGCTTCCTCCGATCGCGCTCTGCGCAGACCACCGAAACGGGTGTAAAGAACTTGTGACACAAATACGATCGTTCAAAGAAGACTACTCATTCATGGATTTTGCACATAGAAGGGGCAATAGTTAGATACGAATGAGCACATAGGACAGATGTAAGGAAAACGATTCAGAAGAATTGACCATTCAGTGTTTTGAAATATTCATCCTCATTGTGGGAAGCAGATTTAGGTCGAGGTAAAGATCATCCTACATCAAAGTGCTTACCGTGCTTTTAAACGTTCATAGCACACTTTTGGATCAGCTCTCAGATAGACAAAGGCATCGGGCACCTGTTCACAGGCACGTTAAGATTCTCACAAGCAAATCAATAAAACGAGCTCTGAATGGGCTGGTTGTGTATTATGCAAATGAAGCAAAAAATATCAGCAGCCATACTCATAAAGCAGAGGAATGAGGATTAGGACGCTAATAGGCAAAGAGACCATCATTGTAGCGAATACACACCACGTTTGGAAGTGTTGTAACAACGCCATCGTACCAAGCATCGTAAGCAGCGGCTTCAAGGGGATTGAAATATCCTTGCTCTGTAGCAGTCTCCACAAACACACAACGGTCAGTTAAAACCGATCGCTCCATCAGCAGCAGAGCTGCTTTTGATTGAGATGCCGCTGCATTTTGCTGCAGAAACCTGGTTGTAAACACAAAACTCTGAAACAAGTAGGCGTACCTGTTACAAAAATCTCGTTAGTCACATTTGCAAGTTCACAGACATCGAAGAGATTCAAAACATGTAGCAGGCGACCTTGCACACATAGAAACTGAGCGCCACTTGGAACTGAAGCGCTAAGTTGAAAGATGGACCAACCAATTTTGAATGACTACAAATCTATCAAGTTCATGTCATATTTTTTCAAGTTCGTGATACTTTAGCGATGATGGAGGTAGCACGGAAAACCTTTTAGGATTTTTGTAGAAAGCGTCCAGCATGTTGAGATCCGTCCCATTGACATTCTGCCACTCCCAAATAGGCTCCTGCAATATCTCTGTAATTCTGCAAGTGACAAGTGAACAAAAGAAAATACAAGTTGAGGAATTACGATCATCACAATGTGCTTGAGCCTGCCAATACACAGAGGATGAAAAGACTTACTGCTGCAGAAGCGGATGTGATTGCAGTAACTTCAGAATAGTAGATTTCCCTACTCCAATGTTGCCCTCGAAAGAAATGCGTGCGGGTTTTGAAGCCCCTGACAAAAAATTCCTACCCTCGCTGCCCTCCTTTACGTTGCTTCCAACTCCGAGCTTCGTCGTTGGAAAGTGACCTAAATATTGGTCGAATGTTCCGACTTTATCCTCAGGTCGAGTCTCTTGCTTCAATGTTTCATCCTGAACGTGAGTCTCTACATCAGCAAACGGTTCTGGACTCGGCAATTTGCTCTTCTTCGATACAATCTCCATGTATCCTTTCAAAGAAACTGCCACAAGAATAAGGGATAAGAACCAGTATTCGTGCCACAGCTTCCACTACACCTCATTCCAAAACCATGGAATCAACATAGCCTTACTTATTGAAACCGAAGCTAGTATCGACACAGAAATTAGGCTCTCTAAAAAAGAAATACAATTAAAAAAACGAGTGAGAAGCCGTACACGAACCGCGAGAAGAAGCTGCAGAACACAGAAATAAAAGCTTTATCTTCATCAATGCGTGAATGTACAAAACAAAAAATTCTACAGACCTTGCAAATGTTGCAGTAAAGACAGAGCGCCTTTTTTAAGCTCTTTCGCATTAAATGTCCTCAAATTTCACTTTCCGATCCGAATAAATCCTAGGTGATCGCAAACCTAAATGAAGCCGCAACAGAAACTACTGAGAGGAGATAGATGTGATCCAAGAAACGTCGCAAAACAATAGAAGCCGTGAATAGTTCCATCAATGCGTGAATGTACACCGAGTCAAGACAAAAAATTCTACAGACCTTGCAAATGTTGCAGTAAAGACAGAGCTCCTTCTTTGAGCTCTTTCGCATTAAATTTCGTCAAATCTCACTCTCGGATACGAATAAATCCCAGGCGATCGCAAATTACTCCAAACCTAAATGAAGCCGCAACAGAAACTACTGAGAGGAGATGTAATCCAAGAAAAGTCGCAAAACAATAGAAGCCGTGAATAGTTCCACCAATGCGTGAATGAACGACGCAAGCAAGGCATTAAAATCCCCAGACCTTCGTGATGTACGGAGCTCGTCTCGAATTTCGCTCTCCAATCCGAGTAAACCGTCGGCGATCGCAAGTCAGCAAATTACTCCAAATCAAAATGAAAGCCGCAGACACAGACTAACTTACTCAGCAAAGAGAAGAAGCCCGCTTCTGCAGAAGGCAAGGGCAGAGTGTTCCAAGTGGCCATTTGGCATTCGGACACTCCGCAGCTCGTTCGTCACTTTGGTTACTTAGTTCAGTAACTTTCTAAGGAACTGCTGTACCGTTCCTGCGACGGAGGACGTAAGAGCATCTCCACCAGCAACTCTGAAGGTCATCCAAAAATTAGAGAGCATATTGTGTAGTTTCCCACCAACACCACTTAACCCTTAACCCCTAAACGTCACAGCGTCCAGAAACTGGATCATGAACGGATTCAAAGTCCTGTAACTTTTTCATGCAATGTGGGATGACTTTCATCCAAGTCACCTTTGCAAGCCTATTAAGTTCTCTACCAATGAGAGTAAGTCTCTTGTGATGGGGAGAGGTTCATAATATTGGAGAGGCCTCCAAATGCAAATATGTCAAATTTTTTGGGTAGATTTCAAGCATGCAATGGTCCTTTCATGTACACTTATTGTACATTTGAGTCATGCTAAAATCTATTTTTCAGGCTAACATCTACTTGCGTTCAAAGGATCGGTACGTTAAGGGGTTAAACATCTCAGAGTCCAAAAACTGGATAACAAACAAATTTAAAGCCTTGTAACTTTCTCTTACAATCTTGTATGACTTTCATCCAAATCATATTTGCAAGCCTATAAGGTTCTTTAACAATTAAAGTAAATCTTCTGTGATGTTGAGATGTTGATAATATTGCAAAGGTCTCCTAATGCAAGTATGTCAAATTTGTTGGGTAGATTTCATGTTTGCAATGGGCCTCTCATGTACATCTGAACCATGATGCTAATATTTACTTTTAAGGCTAGCATTTACTTCTGTTCAAAGGGACGGTACATTTAGGGGTTAATTAGATTCTGAAAACAGTAATAAGCCACTAACATGTCACCACGCATGGATTGCGCAATCATGATGTGCAATTAAAAAAGGAAGATACAATAAGTTGAGTCGTTTTGAGTCATTTTGATAATAACCCTTAACCCTTTAGTGCCCAGGGTACTGTAGCTCAGGGCACTGGATTTCAGTGGTTTTTCCCATTGTGATTAAGACTACCAAAAATAGAATGGATTAAATTAGGAAGTAGCCGTACAATTCTATTCTCAACCTGAGAGTACACATTTTATTAAAATTTGAGAATCATTCAACGGTGGGATTGAAAGATTATAGTATGTATTTGAATGGTATAATGCACGCTCAAAAATGAGATTTTGGGGGGTGTGTGACTTCAAAGTTAAATAGAATTTGGGTTAAATTTTCAAAAATGAAAAGAGAGAAGTTCAACTATGCCCTATGTCAACACCTCTCCGTTGCAATCTTCCATATCAAAAATAGATTCACACATAATTATTGTGGATTTTACAAGTGAAAGTGACTTATCCATATACGGTTTAGAACAAAATTTTATATGTTGAAAATTGACAGGAGTGGGTACATTAGTCAAGATCGGATTACACACACTAATAGAAGATGAAGAAGAGAACACAATCCAAAAAAATAAAACAAGATAATAAACTTCCAAACATATGAAATACCGCATAGTATTTGTAAGTATTTGCAGTATTTTTGTGTTTTGTTGATAGGTATTTTGATAGTTGTACAATTCCAAATTGAATTTTTTTTTTGGAAGGTGCGTAATGTATAAGCGCAAATCTGAACTTCAAAACTGAAGTTCCAATTCTTCACGGATTCTCTGCTATTTACATTTCGGACGTTGTAGTGACCATAATGTGGTCAGCTGGGCACTAAAGGGTTAAAAGGCTCTTGGGATTCCTCTCTACAACCCGTATTTAGCCTTATAATTGTTCAGTTGTGGTTTAATGTATGAATTGTGATATATTGTTATATACATATTATTATGATTATTAATTTTATTTTGTACTAAAAAGTGTTTGGTCATTATTATTTTGATGAAATACCACCAAATATAGAATATACTATACGGCTGCAAAGGGCTTTCGGGCCGTTCAAGGATTAAATCCCACCCTACAAACTTTCAGGAGGATGAGTTAGTTGTAGGGTCCATACCACCCATCCCCGCATGGTGTTGCATTGCTCACTTTGTGCCTCAAGTCTTTGTAAGGGTAGAGGATGTTTTATTGGAAAAATAGGATCTCAGAACACATGAACAACCAATAGACTAGAGAGTGATGGCCAATTAAGTTAACTAAAATTAGAAGAAATGGTTCAATATATATGACCCCCGAAAACCAACGAAGGCCAACGAAGGATTTTGAAATTTTCGTTGATTTCTAGAGTTTGTGAATTCTGTAGTAGGGTCATTCCAGAAATAGATAAATCATGCATACCACGTTTGTGACAACAAAACTAGTTTACCCTCCTTTCTATTTTGGATTCTTTTGAAACCATGCCAGTTTATTTGGTTGTTTTATACACTAGTCAGATTCACCTTACTTAACATGTATTCTCTCTTCTTTTTGGTTAACCCCTAAACGTCCGAAAGTGCCTTTGCGACCAGTAGAATACAGTGTATTTTTCTAGTATTTGGAATGGATCCAGATCTTTTATAGGTTTGAGTTCAACACAAAAGTTGAAATGTACATCAATGCGGTTCTAGTGAGCTATTGAGATCCCAATTTAGAGCTTCTTTTTGGTAGCAAATACCAATTATACAGCCACGTATCCACTATCCCCATGGGACGTTTAGGGGTTAACTCTAATGAGGGAAAAAAAATTAATGTTGCAATGTTGCAATGTTTTGGGCATGTATTCTCTCTTCTTTTTGGTTATTGGACAGAACGTAGATGTCTAGTAATGTATGACCATTTTATCTTTGAGGAAGTTTGGTCCAAAAAAAAATATGGAAAGCATTATGTTTTAAATGATTCTGTACAGTTAAATTTCCAAAAATAGTTTTAGATCTTCACATATTGAATTTAGAAGCATTTAACTTCAATTTTATTGAAATTACAGTTTTATTTTTAGAATTTGGTATGATTGGTTAAAACTAGACATTTTGTTCTAAAATTCAAAAAAGCAAATTTCTTAAAGGAGAGAGCATCGTTCCTTACCCCAAATAGTAAATTTTATTTAGTAATCATACTAGGACAATATGAGGTCTTTGTCTTCAAAAACAATATTCTAGGTGGAGTTTAACTTGGGTTAGAAAGTTGATATGATTCATATCAATTGGGTTAGAAAGTAGATTCAAATTGGGTTAGAAAGTAGATTTGATTTCCTATTTGATTTTGATTTTTGATTTTGATTAAAAATAAATGAAGAATCATCTTGGACAACCCGTTAAAAAATCAGTCACTTAGGAGTAAATAACCAATATTTAATAACAATATTTAATTCAGATTGTAAACGTCCTGTTCCTTTCAATTTAAAATATATCAAAGACTTCCACTTGCAAGTTCATTTTGGAATCATTTATTTATCAACAGAAGTTTTGAAAACCGTCAAATCACAAATTTTCTTTAAAATTAATATATTATTGTATTTTTAATAAAATAAAATAAACACTGTAAATGGAAAAACACGTTAATAAACTATCAATATTAGACTTTTAGTTAATCCAAGCCATCATTCAGTTGGAAGGAAAAAATTAAACGATTATCGACTCAATTGAGATGAATATGGTACAAACTTTTCATAAACCCATGAAGTTGTGAACATTAACACTTGAATGACTCCCATAATGCATGATTGTTTATTAAGTGGAAGACTCATTATTTAATTTAATTTGTTTCTCAGATTGTTATTGGTGGTAGAGCTTCTCCGCATGGCAGCTTTGGTTCATCAAAACCACCTCCTCAATCTGTCTCACATGCAAGACAAACCCTCCAATTCCTTGATGGTTGTCCCTTAATTAGCTACTAGGATTATTCTCTTCCAGATTTCTTGCTCGGAGGAAGAAATCTGGGCTATCAGAGTTGATTCTAATTCGACTTACACAAAATCCAGGGCATCCGGTAATTATACGATTCTCAGAAAGAGTTAAAATTAAAAGTAGTAGATGATGATTTTTTTGGGAGGTTAGCCGATTAGACTGTATCTCGGCACAAAGCCATGAGAGCAGTGTCATTCTCGTTGAAGACTTTCTTCGATTCTCGGTTGAGATCGGAGTCAGCAGCGAGATCAAGTCGAGCTCCTACGCTCGGCTGCTTCGTAATCTTTTCAACGTCGACTGCATGGTGTCCAGAAAGAGCAGCTGCGTCGACCCTCTCGTGAGATTTCCGCACGCCTTTCTTGTAGTAGATACACCACAACACAAGTTGCGCGATAGTGAGGAGGGTACCCAAGCCATTTGGAATCTGTGAGATTTCAACAACTCTCTTGGTCAATAATGATACTGCATCATCATAAGCAAATCATCAAATTTGAAATGCACTAGCTAAACTTCGAGAGCAGGGAGGCTTAAGAAGGTTACTTACAGGACATAATCACAGGGAGACCGGGAGGCCATTACCCCGGGGGGTAAATCTACATTGGCCGCCAGGCTACCCCTGGGGGTAACGGCCTCCCGTTCTTCCTGTGAATGCTAAGATGTACTTTTAAGATGTACTTTTGAATCCAAGACTGTAATTTTGACTCCCTGAAGGGCTCACAGTGAACGAAATTTTTTAAATGATCACTTTCTCTTCTAGACCAAATAAAAATTAAAAAAACTGCGTAGACTAGACTGGTCAACATAGAAATATAGAACTGTACTTGTGTCTTTCACATACCCTCTTTTTTCAGAAATAGAATAACTCTTAGACTCATGGACCAGGTAATGTGCTCGGTAAAATGATAGTAGAGCCTTGTTGTAAGAAGTAACGTACCGGACATGGGAGTGATAAGAGATTTCCATAACATTCAGGCTGTACTATCTCATTACCGAACGTATAACATAACCTAAATGATTAAATTTGGCTCTCAAGATAAGGACACTATAACGCTTAAAAAGGACAAGATTATGAGATATCATCATGCTCTTCATATGCTTGTTTGGGCACCACCTCTTTTTACTGCAGAGATCGGTTCCACTGAAGGATTGATTTTGTTTGGCAGGATCGTGGCAAACTCAGAGGAGAGGCGAGCTATCAGAGTCAAATGCAAATGGCAAAGAGGAGGTTACTTACGTAGATGAACAAGTTTTCCTTGATGATACCATACGTTGTCCAGATGAAGCCGTTACAGAAACAAGCGAAGGATAACAGGAACGGCATACTTGCTACGGATTTCGACCTTACCACCTCCTTCTGTGAATTAGTCAAGATAAAGCATTTGGTGTGTGAGAGGACCGTGATCATTTCGCTTTCAGTAACTTAATGGAGCGAGGACATAGTACATGATTAATATGCCAGATATAAATTAATATTGTAGAAAATGAAGTTGAAACCTCACCATGACCGACAGAGGAGCTGCATACATAAGCACTCCGATGATGACGCAGACTGAACCGACCACCTCAGCTCGACTATCCTTAGACTTGACAACCACCAGAACAACGGATACCAAAGCTCCATACAATATGCTTATTACTGCGAGCAATATTGATATTGTCTTCTGCATTTTTCAGGAAGCACATTTATTAGAAATGTCTTCCGTCGCCGAAACACAACCTCAGCTTTATTTGTGAAGCAGATCATGTTACGATTTATAAATATATATTCTCAGCGAGAAATTTCACTTTGGAATTCAGCATACCCTGCTGTTGTGGGAGCCAAAAAGAAGGTGAATCGTAACATAGCATCCCTCCATGATCAAGCCCGCAACGTTGATAGACACCACAAAAATGAGTCCTGCTACAGCTCCGGATCCGTAGAACGTCCATAACATGCAATTCAGCAGTGTTGCAATATATGGCAAAGCTGAAAACTGTCCAGTACTTTTCGCCTTACAGATTTTGTAGAATGTGGACCTTTACAAGTACAATCATTGTTAATCACACTTCAGTATGCTGGTATTCAACTTCATACTTTTATCAAAGGCTGGAAATTCAGGCTTATCATTTGCTTACATTGTCAATTAAGTAACTTAAATGGACTTGAACTAGGTGAGTGGTCTGACAAGTAAAATGAAAATATCATGATTTAGGGTTGAGATTATGTTGACTATATGCTCACATGGGGGACAGAAACAGTGCCATCGAGGCGATATTTCCTGTGAAAGCACAAGCCAACAAAAGTCGGTCAGAAATTACGCTAATTAGATTATTTAGTTTACACATATCCCATAGAGCAGTCTGCAAAATCCCTAGACGACCTCACACACAGGTAGCTGGTAACACACTAGCAAAGGAATTTTCTAAAATCGTAATGCAAGTCTTCGTATTGTGCCATCGAATGACTCTAAAATGTTCTCGCCGAGTACATAGTTTCTGGTGGTCTTTTGAATTAAGTAGAATGAGAGGATCATTACATAATAAGGTTTTGACAGTACATTTATATGTACACTTTTTCATCATCCACCAGTATCATTTATCACTTTCTGAGGTAGCGCTGGCTCCCTAAATGTGTCTCAATGATCTCATCATTATCATGTGTTTCATATTGGATTATGATATTTTCTGAAATCATCGCAGTCACATTTTATATTGAATGATATCCTATGATTTCATTCTATGCTGATCAATTTGCAATTAGTCTTGCGCCCTGCGGCAAGACACGTACCTAGAATTCCAAGTGCAGTGAAAACATCGTCCGTCGAAGACTTCACCATCTTATGCCGCGCCGATTTAGTGAGAGTACGATTAAAAAATATTATGCAACACACAAGATCTTAGGAGATTATTATTCTTAAAGCAAACAAGGATCAACAAAATGGCGCTGCAAATTCTCCGTTGATTCACTTTAAGAAGTCATGTCCACCAGCAAGCTATCATATATGAACATGTAGGTAAAGCTTCCACAAAAAACACGATCTTAAATAATTCAGAAGCAGAAGAGTTTCCACGACGCAATGGACACGCACAATTAGAACAAATTCCTAACAAAATCACACGACACCGTGAAAACAACTCTGATGTTAGAACCTCGTGATCAACAAAATGTCTATTCAAATTCTCCAATGATTCATAATTCACTTGCACCAGCTAGTGAACACACATGAACGTGAAGTTAAAGCTTGCGAATGAAACTCGATCATATAAAATTTAGAAACAGAAGAGTTTCCACGACGCAATTGACAATAAGACCGAGTTTTTCTCGAAATCAAGTTAATGACAATTGATGCGCTTAAGACAACAGATGTTAGAACCTTATCGTCAACAAAAAGGCTATTAAAATTCTGCGATGATTTATCTACTGAAAGAAAAATTCATTTGCATCAGCAAGTCAACATACATGAACATGAAGTTAGAGATTGAACAAAAAAACACAATCATAAACAATTCAATTGGAATTTCCATCACTCATTTGACATGCTTAGCAGGGCACAATTCTCCATAAAACATGCCATTGTGAAAAATTGGAAAGAAAGGCTAAGGTTGATGGAGAAGACGAAGCGCGGGAACGGTTACAACACACGGTAATACGTATCACCACACCGTAACTCCCGTGCGGTTCGAACCCATGATCTGACGTCGTCGACGAAAAGAGTCGGTCGCCATACGATCAGCACCTTCCGACCAATGGATGCTACGTTCCGACCAGGAGATGCTTCATGAGTAGCATTCTCATGCAGTAATTTGGCATAAAGGATGGAGCCATTTTACCAAACTTCATTTTTCTATGCTCTATTTTTTCATTAAATATGAATGTAAAAGATTTTATTTTATTATTCAGAAACAGAATCCAAGTTTTCTATAAGTCATCATTGTCTTAGGTATTTTTTGAGAAAATTTGATATATCCATGATTTTTTTTAATGGAAAGAATATTAATATCAAATAAAGTATATTTTACCATGATGTTCTACACTAGAATATACAACCGTTGGTATACTAAATTTGGATTAAAATTTGAGATCCTTCATCCAAAAGTATTGTCTTATATGAGATCATTTATCAGCACATTCTGGCATTTCATGTTTTTTCAGGATTAATTAGATGTATGATAGATATACAAAGGATTTATAATTAGTGCGAGTTCTAATATAAAGAGACATGCAACACATAAAAAAATTATAATTGTTGTCGAAAAAGTTAGCCCATTCCTCTATTCTAGTCGAGTAGGTGCTATCAAAAATTATGAATCAAAACCTAAAATGAATCAATTATGCTTTTCAAAAACCCTAAACTGAGATAATTACTGAAAGCAAGTAACACTTACTTAGTAAGCATTACACAATATTAACCCTTTAACGTCCTGATTCAACACTGTTTTCAAAGATTTGTTATAAAATGGTCGATGAAAAACGGAAATGGAGTTGATGTACAAAACAAAGTTGTAAATGTCAATGTGTAGATAACATTCGTACAGTTGGATTCATCATATTTATTATTAATATTTTTAAATTAATTTTGCAAGGTTTTCTCTTGAAATTCAATTAAAAATCCAAAATTAACACAAAAAAATTTAAAAATATTGTAATGAAATCAAAATGACATGCACTACGAGATGGTATGGTTTCCATTATTTGATTCTACTTACGATGGAAAATCATATTTAAGGTCTTTCTTTTTGAACTAAGATTGAAACTTGACATTAATCACTTTTGTAAATTTTCAAAAATTCACATTATCTTATTTGGAAGATCCATACCGTACGAATGGTATTCAACTAGCACAAGAATGAAAAAAAATAAAAATGGATGAAAAACATCCGGTACCTACAGAAATCGAGCTGCTGAAATTCATCCGGCGTCCAAAATCTGGACGCCGGCGCGCTAAAGGGTTAAGTGACAAACAGGTGCCATTTTTTTTTTTAAGGCCATGTCAAAAAACACTAGTACAAGTGATGCCGATGCACAACAAAATAATGTTAAAAAAAATGTACTAAAAGTCAATTTGAAATGACAAACTACAAATTTCATTTTGACAATTGTCATTTAGAATGTCATTTTTGGCAGTGATGCAGAGCTTGTCTTCGGTCTCTCTGACCAATGGTCGCTTCGCGATCACCAACCGTTCAATGGTCAGTGATTGCGACTAATGGTCGGTCAATTCGGACAAAGTTCTTAGTGTCCGTCAGCGGTCGGCTGACCCGGTGCTCGACCAATGGTCGCTGAGCTGTCCAGTGGTCAGTAATGTCGACCAAGGGTCGGTCGCGAAGGCCAAAGTGTGTAGTTAGTGTCCGTCCAGCGGTCGGTCGATCTTAAGCTCGTCCTGAGTCCGTCGTTTGCCCTTTGTCAAACGTAGCCTGCCTCGCCGAATGCGCGACAGCGAGACACACGGGCGTCGCCGCATCGCATTTCGAGCAGATTCCTCCGTCACCCGGACGGAAGAGAATGACCTAGCAAGTGGAGAAGAGGGAGAAGAACGGCTGGAATTCCGTGAATTCTCGTGGAAATCGGTTTTAAGGTGCGTTGGAATTTGGCAGAGCAGATGGATCGGAGGGGATCGAGTGTGTGTTTTGGAATTTAGATTTTTTTGTTTTTCTTTTCGGAACGAGGCAGGTTTTGATCCGAGCCAGGTGGTTGTGATTGAAAGTTGTGAGTTAGGGTTTGGAGTTGACTGCTGCTGCCATGGCGGGCACATGGCGAGCTCGGGCGATGCAGGAGCGGATGGCCAGGGCGCTCACGAGTAGCAGCTTGTTCGGAGCTCGCACTGTGGCTCCCCGTCATTACCCTCGGTATTGACCATTTTGAAAATTCTGGTTTCTGTGATTCTTTTTGCTGCATGAGCTGGATCGTGCGATCGGTCTTGAACTAGGGCATTTTTCGCGGATATGTTTGTGATCGGGATTTCTCTGTAGTACTCTGTAGTTGCGATATCTGGTGCGGTTCTGCGATCCAGGGCTCGCAATGGAATGTCAGTAACCCCTAAGCGTCCACCGTGTGTTTTCTGTAGTGTAGGAAAATTGGACCCCCTGCTCTAAATCATCTGTTTGTGTGAAAATGACTTCGGTTTTGACACGATCGACGCTGTTGATCTTGTAGTATAGAACCAGAGCTATAAAATGATGTATTGCAATCAGAAAACCGAGGTAAAATGAGGAAATGCCACCGTTGCAATGCAGATGGCCATATTAGGCATTTTAGACGCTTAGGGGTTAAAGTAATTTCTCAAGAAGCTGATCGTCGTTTATTATGATCGTCGAATTGATACTCGGCTTTCAAGCTTGGTTGGTTAGAGCATGTGTATCCTTTTCGAGGTTCTAGATGGTTTAGGGCAGAGCACTAGGACTATTCGCGTTTACATGTATAAGGCTTTACAGATTGAAGAATCGTTGGCTGAAGATTATATCACATGAACTTGATAATCATTATTTTGAAGAATTCAGGGCACACTTCAATTTATTTGAAGGTCTAAGCTAGTTTTACGTATTAAGTGGTTCAATAGTGGCTAATTCTGTTTTCTGCCTTTAACCTTGGGTTTTAGGTCACCTTTTTACTTGCAACTACGGTGTTGAGTATACGGCTCTCATCGATACATTCCATTGCTGATTTTGCTTAGGATGCTGAAGTTTTTGTCATGTATGCAGTCCTCCTGGTGGCCGGACGAACCAGTTGGATTCTGAACTGTTAAAGAGGTGGGTGTATAATATATCCTTGTTGTGAAGACATTAGGAAAACAGATTCTAGACCAGTTTTGAGAATGCTGTTATCAGTAGCTTGTTATATTGTTCGTCGGCATATATCAACCTGAGTTTTGCTGGATAACAAATGCCTGAATATCTGGCCATTTTGATAATAATGGCATAATTGTTCTCACACTACCTTTTGTGATTTTGAGATGCATGTACTTTTGCATATATGGTCTCTGACCTTATACGTTGTTCTGATAATTAGGAATGACTTCACTTCATTGTCGTTCGTTGGGGAACGCCATGGATTTTTGACTCCAAAGGTACATTTGGGTTTGATATGTAGATGAGTTTAGTGTTCAAGTTTAGTGATACTGATATGGGTTTAGTGCAGCATACGAGACAGGCTCGCGACTGAATGGAGAAGTTTTGTAGCTTGGTCATCCCTTTAGTTTTATTTTTATTTTTAAAAATTTAAAATGATCTTTACTGGTTGTGACAAGCAGCCTTGCAATGCAAGAGGATAGAAGCCAGGAAGAGACCAAGATAGAGGCAAAATGAAATACCTACCTTTGCATATATTAATAGAGAACTCATGAAGAAAAGTGTAGATATGCTATCCATTAGTGTACTGGGAGCTCCTTCGATACAATCGGCTTGATCATTAGTACCTGAGAGTTGATTTTTCTGGTGTGGGGTGGGATGTGGGATATTGAGCAGTTTTCTGGTGGTGTTCGCGGGTATGCTTCGGGAGGTAAATTGTCCTCCTCTCCAGTTCTGCTTTTGTGTGAATTTTTCTGTGCAGGACGCTCTTCAATGAGCTGGTTTGAATTTTTGATGATTCGCAATATCATTGTTCATGAATGATCCTGTTCTAGGCTCTAGTACTAAATGCTGCAAGTACTGGCTATGTATGAATCATTTGTAGGCAAGTGTACTGCATTTTAACTGACTGGGTACTGTTCGGTTGATACCACAGATCTACCTCCTCATGAAATTATTACAATGCCTGCGTTGTCACCAACAATGGTAATTTTTTCCCTTATCTTTGGAGATCTAAACCTTAGGAAATCTATCATGGAATTGCATAAGAACTGAAAGTCATTCATGTTGATAGTCATCTTGTGTCTGATGATTATGGTACTTACATAGGTTTATTTTCTCACAGACCCAAGGGAACGTTGGAAAGTGGAAAAAGAAAGAAGGAGATACGGTGAGAGTCTTCTTGCCCAGTGTCTTTCTGCACTCGCCACAAGCTTACAAATTTTTGCCGACATACTGAATGTGGAATTTTTTTCAGGTAGCAGCTGGTGAAGTCTTGTGCGACATTGAGACTGACAAGGCTACTCTTGACCTAGAGTGCATGGAAGATGGGTTAGTTCTACTGAAGCTCTTTGTGATTGTTTTAGTTACTTCTACTTGCAGGAAAGTTAGTACTCTGAAGCACTTCTTGATTATTTTAATTTGGCGTTATAGTCAATGCTCATGTTGCTCAAGATCGATAATATCTCTTATGTGTTTGCAGAGTTCTGGCTAAAATATTGTGTCCAGCCGGAACAAAGGATGTGCCAGTTGGAAATCCTCTTTGTATTATTGTAAGCCCTGACTCACACTTGCATTTAGGAAGTTCCATGGAATGTACCCATAGAAAGAAGAAATCATAACCTACAATGTTTTGAAACTTACTAAAATCAACTAGCACCTTCCAAAGTCGAATTTCTATTTAGCTTGGACACTTTGGGCTTAATCTGTCCTTAAAGTTGCAATGTTTACTTAGTATAATTAATTGGTGCATCTTTCTACTAGAGAAGCTGGATTGGATTTCAGTTTAGATAGGTGAAAGGATCATGAATTTAGTACGATTGTGTTTTTTGAAAAGGCTTAGCAGTTAATGGCAGAATCTGACTGGTTGTTGATATCTTGCCATCACGTAGTACTGGGTAATTGCACATCTGTGACGTTTGGGCCTTGCCGAAAATGTTTCAGTGCTCCATAGTCAAAAGAGAATTTTCTCTCATGAATAATGATGCTATTGGTGCAGGCTGAGAGTAACGATGCCTTGGAAAAGTTTGCAAGTTACAAAGGTGATGGGGCAAGTGCAGGAGGTGGCCAGGCAGCTCCATCAGCGCCTCCGCCAAAGCAGCAAGCACCTCCACCTCCAAGCCCAGCTTCAAGCCCATCTCCACCTCCGTCTGACCTACCCCCTCACGAAGTTCTTGCCATGCCAGCTTTGTCTCCAACAATGGTATGTATATGATCAATGGCTTGATTGACCATTTACCGCCAAGCTCCTTTCAATTTTTCAACCTTCGCTTTCCATGATCAGTTCGATCTTATTTCAAAATAATTGTGCTGTTTCTAAATGATCAATAATCAAACTAAATATCCATAGATTTTCAAAGATCGCTAGTCTGAAACTTGGAATAATTACAAAATTTCTTGAGATGTTATAGCTGACCTACTTCGACAAAGTTCCCATTTTGGGGAGTTTCCCGCGTAACGAATAATTCATTTCAGGAGTTTCAGTTTTTTGAATTCATTCCTTCAAATGAGCTTAAATTTTACCAAGCCATTTTACGAAGTCATTTTATGACAAGATTTTAAATGTTTACCAATGTAACTGGTTTGCTATCTGTGAACCATGATATCTACTGCGAAGACTCAAGGAAATGTTGGCAATTGGAAGAAAAAAGAAGGAGATAAGGTATGATTTTCATCTTATCCGATTTTGTTTTATCTAATACATTTTTCTTTTCTTTTAATCGTCTATTATTTAGATCGTATTCAAATTTTCCAGAATTGCGAGGAGCTTTTTTTTAAGTGATGTTTGTTGCCATGTGATGAATATGCAGGTAGCTGCAGGGGATGTTTTATGTGACATTGAAACTGACAAAGCCACTCTCGACTTTGAATCACTAGAAGACGGGTATTAACATTTAACCTTTATGGGACGCTGTAATTTTGATGTGCTCCTTGTTGCAATTCATTGTACTCTCTCTGGCCTTGGCGTCTTCGCAGTTTCTTTGCATTTGCATAGTTCCAGCTAAATCATGCATTACCTTATTTCCTACTAGTTTGAAGGTTTTGGTTGCAGTTTTGCATTTAAAACTATTCATGTGAAGTCTTTCTGTGGTCGTTTTGCAGAGTTTTGGCTAAAATTCTGACGCCTGCCGGTTCAAAGGATGTACCTGTTGGCAAAGCTCTTTGTGTAATTGTAAGTTAGCATTGTCTGTAGAGAAAATTTACCAGATGTTGAGTCATGCAAGAACAGTGATTTCTGGTTCAGAATGAATGCTTTTGAAAGTCATATGAACCAGAAAATCCAAAGATCGGTGGCATCTATCAGTTTCATTCGACAGGTAGTATGTTTAATGATACGTTAAGATCACTAGGCTTACTCATGCACTGTTTCTTCTACGTATCCAGATTTTGCGTACGGGAGAGAGAAGTCGAGTATTTATATTTATTGAGAATGAGATAAAGCAGGTGATGGGAGGAGACTAACACTGATGAGCCCACGGTTCTGAATGCAGGCGGAGAGTGAGGAGAATATTGGCAAGTTTGCTAACTTTAGTGAGGGAGGAGGAAGTGGAGGTGGAGCTAAACCTGCTCCCCAATCATCTCCTCCAAAACAACAGCCTAGTGCTGCTCCAGCCCCACCTCCAAGGGCACCACCAGTTGATCTTCCAGCTCATCAAATCTTGGCGATGCCTGCACTTTCTCCAACCATGGTACGCTCATTTGGCTCACGGCTGTTTCTTTGTATCAAGACTAGCCTTGAATTAGTAAGTAGTTCATAAGGTGCTCTTGGGCTTTTACTATGCCATCTGTTCTGTGATGCTCAATCGTTCTGTGGATGGGATGCTATATGCAGACACAGGGCAATGTTGGAACCTGGAAGAAGAAGGAAGGTGAACAGGTGCGTGATTTCCTTCACAAGCTTTTTTACTCTATCCATATACACAAATATGTATGTCGACCTTCTCTACTTTGCACAAAGTGACTGACGAGAACGTGGGAGTACAACAGGTGGCAGCTGGTGATGTGCTCTGTGATATCGAAACTGACAAGGCTACGCTGGACTTCGAGTCTCTGGAAGATGGGTGAGCGCCAAACATAAACCTCAAAGTTGCAAACTATTCTACAAATTTCGTGGGAAATAGTCAAATTTAATTTGCCAGCGCTTGGTTCAAAAGTAATTGCTGTCTTTCGGACCAGATTCTTCTATAGAATGTGGTTCCTGCTCTTTGTATAGTGGAGTCTGATCATGAGTTATTAATTGTTTGTCTGCTGTAGGTACATGGCAAAAATCATGATTCCATCTGGCACGAAGGATGTGCAAGTTGGGATGGAGTTGTGCATCATTGTAAGTTCTGATGTGGGAATTTTGTTAACTGAGATGTCTAAGGTTGATGGAGTTTCATGGCTGTATTCTAGTTAACGCCTTGTTTAATTTACGATCCTAAAGGGAATATAACTATTTCTATCCACCTAATTTAAATAGCGTCCGCTTACGAAGGATCGTTTGTGCGGAAGTCTGTCCATTTCGGTCAAGTGTGTTGACATCTTATTAACCTGCATGTCAATTATATTTGTACATTTTTTCTTCGTTTAACAAATGAGGTGCTTCCTAATTTTTGAAGTTATTACTATCTACTAGTTTTTGTATTACCATGGATTTTCATAACATCCTAATTGTTTAAGGGTTCAGTACCCTTTACTGTCAAGTGTTTTGGGATACCCAATGATAGTCATGTGGTTCTACATCAACCCTGCATATTTTTCTCACCGAGCATTTTTCTTACAGGCTGAGACAGCAGAAGATCTTGGAAAATTTGCAAGTTATAGTGGTGCATCTGCTCCTGCAGCTGGAGCCTCAGAGTCTGCAAGCCAACCCTCTTCAACTGCAACACCACCAGCTCCAGCTCCCGTGACCGGTTCAGCTGGTCAGGGTAGGATAGGCCCTGCAGTTAAAAAGCTTCTTGCTGAAAGTGGTCTGAATGCTTCACAAATACAAGGGACAGGCCCTCGTGGAGCGGTTGTAAAAGGTGATGTGCTGGCTGCCGTGAAAGGTGGGATGAAACCGCAAGCTGGTGGTGTTGCACAGAGTACTGCTGCTAAAAAGAGTGCACCATCTAAAGCGAAACCGGATACACCGGATACACCATTAAGTTTTGAAGATATACCCAACTCGCCAATCCGAAAGGTACTATATTCGAGTGCTTCTCTCACGGTGCTTAGTCATGGCATATAGGTCCGTAGTATCTCTTGAAGATGACAATTAGTTGAAAGAGGAGTGCTTGCTAAAGCTAAAAGACGTGGCTTCCTCTACGGGACTGACAGTAATAGTGTGGTGTAATGCTTTCTTTTTGCTATTGCAGATTATTGCAAAGAGGCTGCTCGAGTCCAAGAATGGCATACCTCATGCCTACCTACAATCAGGTCAGAAATCAATGCTCAATTGCAATGTCTATTTGGAACAATCCCCTTGCTTTCTCTGTTTTTTAACTGGATACTAGTTTAACTCAAATGCACGAGCTTTCGGCAATATTGTTGATGCATTTATGGTTTTTGCTGATCCTGTTCTTTGTTGACAGACACAATTTTGGATCCAACCTTACGGTTCAGGAAAGAACTGAAAGGTATTTTACGCAAATCATCATGTATTTTATGTCTCAATATGTGTTTTCTGTTCTACTTTTAAGGCGGCTTCAGATATCTTACACCTTCTCTATGTACACTTCCATTGTCGAAAACTTATCATGGTGTCAGAAACAGATCTGTTAGTATGTTTGTTTTTATAAATTTGAATTTGACGTTTTGCAGAGAAGCATGGAATATCTATTTCAGTAAATGATTTCGTTATCAAGGCTGCTGCTCTGGCTTTGAAGGAGGTTCCTGAAGCAAATGGTAATGGTTCAATACGTAGTTAAGGATGAATGCCTTCAAGTGATTTGTGTCCTTCACATGTTCAGAATGTGTTTTTTCATTTCCCTGCTTGATGTTGAAACGAGATGGAGAGTAGAAGTTTGGTAGTTTTAATAGGAAAAATAGACCTATCATCATTGCCTTGTATATCAGTTACTGAATGAATCACAGTCGTATGTTATACTTGACAAGGGACGCTAACCTCGTTTCTACTTTTGGTGTATATGCAATGGTCACTGAGGTCGTGAGTGGCTCTTTGAGGAGTGAGTTTGGGCACTTCCGGTGAGAGAGATGTTGTGTGATTTTGATATTACTGAGTCCTATTGTTCATTAATGGAATGATGTTCTGTGCAGCTTTTTGGGACGACAAAGCAGGAGATAGAGTAAATAACAAGTCCATTGACATATCAATTGCTGTTGCAACTGACAAGGTCGAACTATTACCAGAATTTCTACTTCAGCATGGAAATTTGAAACTTAAAATTCTAAATTCTTTTGTAATTCAATTACCAATAAGATATTGACAATCTGTGGATGAATTTTTTTTTATCTCAAACTGCATTGTAAGCGCATCAATTAGCTTCGATAACAAAGTTTAAACTAACTGTGCCTTTGGAAATACAGGGTTTGATTACACCGATCTTGAGTAATGCCGATCAAAAGTCACTGTCAACAATTTCTGCTGAGGTACTAGCTCATTGCGTTGCATGTTCTATGCTTATTTATTATTTTGACCGAGCTTGTCAAATTTAAGAACCGTTAACTGAATATTCATTGTTTGAAATGCATATCAAGACTGATGTTCTAAATCTACTGTGATCTTGCTGCAGGTGAAATCTTTAGCTGAGAAGGCTCGGCAAGGGAAGTTGAAACCACATGAATTTCAAGGTGGCACATTCAGGTCAGTTCTGGCTTCCACAGCCACCATTTTCTTCATCTCAGTTTGTGCTACCCTTGTGTTGGCTATCATCTACTTTAGCCTCTAAAAGCCCTTACTCGTCTGGTTGATTGTGAAGATGTACTTCTAAACAACAAACTTTGAAAAATAATCTGGATTTCATATGTAAACAGAAATTGTAGATTTTGAATTTTGAATGACATCTGTACTTTTTGGCTTAGTATTTCTATCACCAATATTTATAAATTAAATTAGAACTCTAACCATCTCCTTTAACCGCCCTGAGGTAGTGCATGTGTTTAGAAGTATTTGTGGTTGGATTCTATCAATTGATGGCTGACTCCTGGTTTTGTGGCTGATGTATAGCATTTCAAACCTTGGTATGTTCCAAGTAGACCACTTTTGTGCCATCATCAATCCACCTCAGGTATTTCCACCTCTTTATTTTATAAATTTTTGGCACGTATGGCTGTCTGCTATAACCAATAAGTAATTAGACATTTCCACCACTTTATCATTATAATTGCTTATGACGGCTACTTTCTGTTTCGGTCCCTTTGTATCAAAACATATAATTTCTAATCTTTTTCTCTGATATGTAGGCATGCATTCTTGCCGTGGGTCGGGGTGTGGAGAAGGTGGTTTGGGATGAAGAGACTAATGGTATTGCATACTTTCTTGCATCCCACGCGTTTTTCCTACAATTTATCGAATGAATAGTTTCTTTGATATTTCACCATAGTTTCTATGATATTTCACCATAGTTTCACAGATATTTTACCATTTGACCTTGTCTTATATAAACCCAACTTCATTTCAGTTGTAACAATGACACCTCTGTATCCTAAATTTGCACCGTAGTAATGCTTGCAAATTCTAATGACAGGTCCAAAGACTGTGACCGAAATGTTGGTAACCATATCTGTGGATCATCGGGTTTATGACGGTGATACTGGAGGTGAGTATTTGCACTTTCATTTGCACTTGTATCCGCCTTTGTTTCTTCATGATTCTCCTTGGCTAAAAACAATGCTGCTGTAGCCCTGTTGCCCAATACAAGTTCTAAAAGATGTCTTATGAACTATGAGAATGATGCCTCGCCTTTGATAGTTTCTAAATTCGGTATGAGAGTAATTTATGAGCAGAACCAAGCTTAGTTTCTAATACTGATTTTCCTTCCTATGGTATCTTTCAGCACCTTGATATACTGAATATGAGAAAACTATGGAACATCGACTATGTTTTGTTATGTTTATGTTTTTGTTTATGGTATCTTTCAGGCCGGTTCTTGGCAGCATTTCGGAAGAATTTGGGTAACCCCCAGAGGATGTTGCTGTAATGCACTAAGCGGATGTATTCCTTCTTACGCATTTTATTAGGCAGGGGAATACCGTAGAATTCTCTTCAAGGTTCATTTCTCATCCTCAAGTAGGACAAGTTTGGAGTACGAGTAGAAGGTGAAGCTTTCTGTAGGCAGTCATTTCTTGTCTTCCCAAACTGGGTGGCCTAAGGAAGTGAAGGTATGGTATTATAGAGGGATGGTGAGCAATAGGCGTTTGCCGAGCTGGAAGTTTACTAATGACGCCTGGTAATAACTATTCTTTGTAGAGAAGACCATGGCCACTGTGCTGGTTGTAATAATACCATTGCTGTATTTTACAGAAATTGGGGCTTACTTAGTCATATCATACACTGTTGTACATGACTTTCATCTTGATACGGTATGGCTGCTCAACCACAAATGAATTTGTCAAGGAGGCACTAATCATTTGCGCTTCATCTAGGTCAGTAAAAATATAGGTTTTGGTTTGCAGTGAGCTTTACCGTGTTCCATTGATGATGCTCTGACTGCCTTTCTAGCGGTGGCTCTGAATGCAATCGCAACTTTGGGGTCCAGAGCTTCAATATTGCACAGCTACTTAACCCTTAAACGTCAAGGTAAGCCCCATGGGCTTATTTAAAAGAGAATAATGAAGAAAAAAGTTGATTTTCTCAACCAAATCAAGCGAGACTTGTGTTGGAAAGCTATTGAAAAAGCGATCTAGATTCCAAATTTTCGCCTCATTGGAGAGATTGTGGAATCATTGGTAAGCAATCAAAGTTATCAAATTGAACAAGTTTTGAGGTTGGGGCAGCTGAAGTTCAGCAGTGCCGGAGTGCTACAGTGCAAGTCAGCAGTGCACTGCAGAGCCGTTTTTGCAAAAATAAATAAAAAAACTTTTTTTTTTTTTTTTTTTTCCCCAAAAAATTTAGATTCCTTCCGGGCTGCCCCGTCCAGGCCCTCTTGACGTTTAAGGGTTAAGAAAAGTAAAGCCTTATGTACGTTGAAGTGACATGCATGTGTCAGTCCCGGGGAGTTTAATTACTAGTCAAATTCTTAATAGACAATGTGTGAAGCTAGCTAGACTGTCAAGAATCTGCCACCATCGATCGATCGTTGCCCGTCATTACATCCACACTCCATCACATCACATTGGCAATCGCCCGCATTAGTTTAACAAAGTTGAGTGCTCACCGAAATTTTATGTCCCTAGGTGCGCTTACTTTGGTCAGAAGAGCCCTAATTACGCATCGTGGCAACATGTTTCTCGATGCAAATTTCAACTGTGAGATCTACAGAATGTTCACCGTGAGCTCTTGTGACAGATGTACACCTCTTCCAGCCAGTCAGCATTCCATGCGCACGGCACAACTAATTCAAATTATGGCTTCAATCAACTATTCGTAATGTACAGGCCAAATGGTGTAACGCCTGCAACGCTGGAAACAACACACAAACACTCAAGTAGAAGTTACTAGACAGACAATCCAGCTGATTTGAACTCAATTTAAGCCAAAAGCCTGAGCACATTCAATCTCTGCATTGGTAGGTGTTTGAATGCAATTGTGACTATTTAGTGTTAACAGCAAAGCATGAATGCGACATTTGCAAAACATTTTTGAGCTCCCGAAGCCAGCCAGGCCTCTTGTGTACAAGGAAATCACTTCAAGAATTGAACACATGCCAACATGTAGTGGTTTATTTAATATGGCTATTTTGCAGCTTCTTATTTTTCTTCTTTGGGTAGTCTCAATGTAGCTTGCAAATTGTTTTTTAAGTCTGAGTGTAGTTTTTTGTTTGGTACAAATGCATTTTCATTCGAGCTCAACTTTGTCCATGCAACCAGCATTTTCCCTGATCTGCATTTTGGTGAGAGATTAAAGAGCTTATTCAACTTCCCGAAGAATGGATTCATTAAATCCTCCAGCCTGATGAAACATGGTTGCGACTTTTGAACCCGTGTTCCAAAGAATAGAATGAAAAAGCCGGATATCATCTTTGGGCTGCATTGTACTAAACATGTACAAGTGTACGTGAGCGCACAGAAGGGGTATTAAGAGGTATTAATTGAACACTGCCATATTACGTATACATACGGTAAACTCATTCAGAATTGCAAATATAAACGTATACTTACACTAAACATATATATATTTAAAACAACATATATCTATATACAATTGAAAGGTTTTTAGACATATGACCTCTCATATACAAGGGGGATTTTAGAAGGGGTTATGAACGCAAGTAATTCTCAAACATAATGTGGAGTGGAGCCTCGGGGATATCATGAATAAAGAACATATACATCCTTGAGAGTATATTAAAATCAAAATCTTTTGGCCTATGTGCATCCATTTGTATAGATTCTTTCTTTATGTGGGTTTGTATTTACATTCTTAATATGCCCAAGACATACTTTCAAAAACTTCTCAGCTCGTAAATTCCATGAAGAGTCATAATTGAAACAAGACTCCACTATCGAAGTATGCTTGATCATGAAGATAGTGAGCATCCTTCTACCAAGGTTGTCAAGTGTCGTTATACTTGATGATCAAGATAGTGAGCATCCTTCCACCGAGTTTGTCAAGTGTAAGTATGCTTGATGACCAAGATAGTGAGCATCCTTCTACCGAGGTTGTCAAGTGTCAGTATGCTTGATGATCAAGATCGTGAACATCCTTCCACCGAGATTGTCAAGTGTAAGTATGCCTGATGACCAAGATAGTGAGCATCCTTTTACCTAGGCTTCATTTCTCATGCAATAAATATGAAGATGCAAATGAGCTTCAAGCAGTCATTGTAAGTTGCATTACAAAAATAGTCCTGCATTACTAGTCGTATGTCCTGTGGATATTTAAACAAGGGTGGGTTGAACAGATACTATATTCACGTTGGCTTGAAGAGGACCGAAGTTCTCACTACTACTTCAAAGTCCCTAGATATGGAGGCAATCGGTTCGTCGTCCATGGGCGCCGGCGGCATTGTTCATTGCAAGCGAGATGAGTTCACGTGCATCATTTGCATAGAACCCCCCAAAGATTCAGTCGTGACCTCTTGCGGTCACCTCTTTTGTTGGTCGTGTTTATACAAATGGAAAAGAGAACACCAAGTGAAGCCATGCCCAATGTGCAAGATCATGTTAAGAGACAACAACATCATTCCCATTCATAGCATTCAGAGGCGAAGTCTCCAAAGGACTTATGATCGACACTTGGAGTTTCTAAGATCAAGAGCGCAAGCAGAGTTTCAAGCAATTCGTGAATTACAATTGCCTTCTTTTGGCACCTGGACAGACGAAGTTTTTGAATCTTTTGATCCACCCAGGTTAGAGTTTGGAACTGACGTAAAATAATGCGTTCCAAAATATGGATATTGTTTTCTTCCTAATCGATCTCCTAGAACTCGTTTATCAACCCGGTTTGATTGGCGATTTTCGAGACGCTTGGTTAGCATATTACGCAGTGCGGAATCCACAAATACCTGAGCCTCAACAATACAATGATTTTATTGAGGCTTGGTGTTACCATTTCCACCAACTCTGGGATCGTGCAGGTTGTCCACGCAATGAATCAATGTTGCGAGTTTCCGCGGACAATGAATCAATGTTTAGAGTTTCCGAATCTCATGTGCCTGCAACTCCAACTGGCATGGAATCTCATGTGCTTGCAACTCCAACTGGCCTGGAAGGAGGCAGTTCTACTCCGATTGTTTGTGACGAATTGGATGTGTTCATTTGCAGCATCTGCAAGGACCGCCCGAGTGATTCAGTGGTGGTCTCATGTGGTCACTTGTTTTGTTGGTCATGCTTGTACAATTCATCAATCCAGAACCAAGAGAAGGCGTGTCCATTGTGCAAGATCGAGTTTGGAAATGACAACATCATTCCCATTTATGGAAGCAATAGCTCAAGTGCTTACGCCGAGTCGATCCCGCCGCGACCCAATGCGCCATTGCGATACTAGATTTATTTTTTGGGAGGTGGGAAGGAGGGTTTGGTTATGCATTATCATAGGCATTGCAAGGTATTCTAAAATTGAGAAAATCACTGGTGTTAGTAGTTTGTTTACAATAAGAGAATTGCTTAGAGAGAGCAATGTTTTGGTCTGTTGGTACATGCAATATGCAATGTTTAGTAGGGTTTTGGAAACGTAAGATCATCTAGTATAATTTGGGAACTCTTTGTGCTCAATGGATTTCTACTTTTGGATTTTTGTTACATTAATGGAAAAGATATATTATTTTTTGATATAATGCAACTAATTATATTTGAATTCAGAAATTAAATGCTCCATTATGTATACCATTTTTTTCAATATAAAGGAACTTTGCAGAAGTATATTCTATACACCCATAGATTACACTAATGTACAGGGGTGTAGATACCACATCTTGACTGACATAGAGTTTCAATAATTAGCTTGTTGGGATTCTGCATCGCCCCCATAGTAGATAGTACAGTGAGTGTATTCTACTCCCAATTCAAGAAGTGCAAAGCAGTAGCTAAGTGCGCAGGAAGAGTCCCAAAAATGATACACGATGAAAAGGCAGAGAGTAGGAAGGCTACTGAATGTTGTGGAGGATGTAATCAACCTCTCGATTATATTGTAAACTTTTTATCGCTTTCAAATATACTTCTATGATAAATCAATTCTATCGGAACAACGTTAACGGAAACAACAAATTAACATTAGTGCACATAAACATGATTGTTGTGGGCTTGAAGATGGTGTACAAAACCACAGACGTTGCTATTTATTCAGGAGTAGCTAGTTCGTTTTGTAATTTGTATTAGTAGCAACTTATCTTAACCCCCTAAATGTCCATGGGAATAGTAGATACGTTTTCGTATAAATGGCATTTGCTACCAACAAGAAGTTCTAAATTGGGATCTTAATAGCTCACTAGAACCGCATTTATCTAAATTTCAACTTCTTTGTTGGACTCAAACCCATTAAAGGTGTGGATCCATTCGAAATACAAGAAATATATGTTGTATTCAACTTGCCGCAAAGGAATTTTTAGACGTTTAGTGGTTAAGTTGTCCATTTTGAATCATACGCGTCAAGATCCATATGAACGAAAGCTCATCTTAGACAATCAATCTCCCTGTCATAAACCCATATGTTAATTGCACCATTTAGTGGAGTATCAAACTTGTTTGACACGACAACAAACAAATGGATCATCACGAAACACGCACCCACAGGAAATTATTTACGTTAGGGTTGAGATAGACGTACTTCTTATGCAAGTGTTTGCCCAATGAATGTTCAACCTTACTAGCACTGGTCATTGAGATTCACTTCAGGCTATCACTCCACTAGCCATTCATGATAACATTCAAAAAAGTAAAGCTTTACTTTGGAGTCACATACATTGATGTGCTAGACCAGGGAGTTTAATTAGTGGCCAAATTTAATAGTGTGAGTCAAAAATTTGCCACCATTGATCGTTGCCCGTCATTACATCCAGGCTCCATCACATTGGTAATCGACCGCATTAGTTCAATAAAGTTGAGTGCTCACTAATAGTTACATTCATTTGGCTTCTTGAAATTTGATGTCCCTAGCTACGGATTTATCTAAATCCCCCGGTGGTCTTCAATGAATGGGGACAAAAGTGCCCCCTATTTTTGTCCGGTTCAGGGCCCACCTTAAAAAACAACCCCCTCCTCCAATGGTTTTTTATTCCCAAATAGGTCTCCCTAGGTAAATTGGAGCCGTAGGCCTCAAATTTCCAAAAAACGTTGCCAAAAAAAGCACTGAAGGTGCTGAAAATGAAAATTTCAGAAAAGGGGGGGGGGGGCATGAATAGTAGCCCGCATTGAAGACCACTGGGGATTTAGAGACGGGACCTAGCTACGCTTTGAGAAGTTAGACAGACACTCAAGCTGATTTGAACTCAGTCTAAGCCACAAGCCTGAGCACAATCTCTGCATTCGTGAATGCAATTGTGACTATTAATCATTAACAGCAAAGCATGAATGCTACATTTGCAAAACATTTTTGAGCTCCAGTAGCCAGCCAGGCCCCTTAAGTACAAGGAAAACACTTGAATTCACCACTTGTCAACATGCATGTAGTGGTTATTTAATAAGGCTATTTTGCAACCTCTTATTTTTCTTGTTTTTGTAGTCTCAGTGTAGTTTGCAAATTGCAGGTTTGCTGGTACAAATGCTTGATCATTTAAGCTTAGCTTTGCCCATGCAACCAGCATTTTCACTGATCTGCATTTCAAATGGTGAGAGATTAATGAGCATATTCGACATTCAAAGGTATGGATTCATTAAATCGTCCTGATTAAACATGGTTGCGACTCTTGAACCCGTGTTCCAAACTAAAGAATGAAAAAGTTGGATATCATGAATAAAGAACTTATACATCCTTGAGAGTTTATTAAGATGAAAATTTTTTGGTCTATGTGAATCCGTTTGTGCAAGTTCTTTCTTTATGTGAGTTTGTGTTTACATTCTTAATATGCCCAAGACAAACTTTCAAAAAACTTCCGAACCGGTAAATTCCATGCTCAGTCATAATTGAAACTGAATTTTACTACGGAGGCTATGAAGTGTCAATATGTTTGATGCTTGGCTTGATGACCAAGATAGTGAGCATCCTTCTAACGAGGCTTCATTTTTTAGGCAATAAATTTGAAGATGTGCATGAGCTTCAAGCAGTCATTGTAAGACGCATTGCAAAAGATTCTTGCATCACTGTTCTTATGTCCAGTGGACATTGAGACAAGGGTGGGTTGAACGGATACTTTATTCACGTTGCTTTAAAAAGGATCGAAGTTCTTACTACTACTTTCATTGCAAGTTAGCATCAACAAGGAGCCTGGTGTGTTCCTATGGTCAATTCATTCATTGTATAGCTTGCTGTAACTAATTTCCCTCCTAAAATTCTTTAGATCATGTGTAATCAATCATCCTTCTTATTTCTTCATGTATTTCTTATGAGCTTTTGTAAATCTAATAACTAAAAGGTCATTGGTTAGATATATGAAAGTTCAATGTTAAGAAGCTTGTTTTCTTTTGTTATCAACCCAATCTAGAAATTTACAAACAAGATGGTGTAAGGGTGTGAAGAAGGAAGTGGTAGAAATTGGATCTTGGAAATTTGTTTCAAAAATTATTTTAGAGCTTGATTCAATGGCTCATTTCAATGGCCAGAGGTTGATTTCTTTTCAACCCCTATCTAAACCTCTTCGATCAGTAGTAAAGTACTAAGCAATGAAAATTAGGACTATAGGTGCACAAGCAACTCCAACGTTCCTAACTATAGAGGCAATCACATCAGGAATTTCGGACCCCACTGATTCTGCACTGATTCAGTGCGAGTTCCGATATTTCAAGGGTTCGTACGATTTTCGCACTGATTCCGTATCGTTGCGTCATTCATCGCAACTACACTGATATGACACGATGTTCGTACAAGCGGATATAGTACTGATTCGACACGATTGATACATCCATTGAAAACGTATGAATTCAGCACTGTTTATAGTCGTCAAATGTCGTGTTTTAATCGTCTTTAAAACTACACTGATTCAGTGCGTTTTTCGTGCGACATCATCTTTTCCATATCTAGATTTTCTTTTCTTTTTATATCTAAATTTGATCAAAATAATATTATTAAAAAATATAAAATAAAATAAAATAATAGAAAATATAAAATAATTACTTTCCTCGCTACCCACTTCAATTACACGGAAATTGCCCGCACATGCGGTGGGGCCCACCATAGCTTGGGCTTCCCAAGCTCTATATCGCCAACGGTGGGATTTGAACTCTCAACCTTCCGGTTGCCAATCAAGTTCCCAACCACCAAACCACCTCAAGCTCTTCATTCATAGAATGGAACTCTTTTGGTAATTATCGAACTTCTTTTTCCAGCGGACTTTGAATGTTTTTAACTATGTGAAAAAAACTTTTTTTCCAATTTTTTTTTTGCACTAGATTATTCAGGACATTTTCTATATCTAGGATTTCTTTCATAATTTTTTGAATTTTTTAAATTTTTGCCAAAATCGTGATGGCAGATCAGGGATTCAGGGCTGTGAGCTGTTTTTTTTTTTTCAGCGGACTTTGAATGTTTTTAACTATGTGAAAAAAACTTTTTTTCCAATTTTTTTTTGCACTAGATTATGCAGGACGTTTTCTATATCTAGGATTTTTTTCATTATTTTTTGAATTTTTTTATTTTTTGCCAAAATCGTGGTGGTTGTGAGCTATTTTTTTTTGCTCCTATGATGAAAAGTACAATGACAACCAATAATACCAAATTTGAATTCTAAAAATATAAAATGTTATTTCTTTGAAATTTTAATGTGTATTGCTTCTAAACTCTATAAATGTAGATCTAAAAATGTTTTGGGAAATTAAACCGGAAGTATAATTTAAAGAATATTCTTGAAATATTCTTGGAATATTCCAAAATATTCCAAAATAATATAAAACATATTGAAATATTCCAAAAGATTCCAAAAGATTCCAAAAAATATATTAAAATATTGTACACGGATGTCGTACGACAATGATTTGCATTATAATAGATACTGAAATCGCACGAATATAACAAAAGGCATTAATATGATACGTATACGATACTGAATTCGCATTAACTAAAATTGCACGTTATCCGTGTCTTATCAGTCATGTGAAGTAGATACACGATTAACGCACGGATTCCGTCAAGCACGACTTCCGTGCAGAAACAATACTTTTTTGATAATCACGGAAAAGACACTGCATCGACATCTTAGTAATGCATGTCACTTCCGTACTGTAACGACACTTCTAAATGCACGTATGACGTGCGGAATCAGTGTTTTACGATAAACGCACTGAATCAGTGCAGAATCAGTGGGGTCGGAAATTCCTGATGCAGTTCGTCGCTAATGGGTTCCAAAATCATTGTTCATGGCGAGCCAGATGAATTCATGTCCATCGTCTGCATGGAACCCCCTGGGGATTCAATCGTGACCGGATGCGGTCACTTGTTATGTTGGTTGTGTTTGTACAAATGGAAATGAGAGTACCAAGTGAAGTCATGCCCGATGTGCAAGATCGTGTTAAGATATGACAGCATCATTCCCATTTATGAATACCAGAATGGAAGTAGTTCTGGAGCTCCCACCCAGTTTCCGCCACGCCCCAATGCGCCATCGCAGTCAGCAAGTGACTTTGAAGATCATGGCACGGAGAGTCCAATCTTCCAAGAGGCGCATCAGGAATTTCGGACCCCACTGATTCTGCACTTATTCAGTGCGATTTTCGATATTTCAAGGGTTCGTACGATTTTCGCACTGATTCCGCATCGTTGCGTCATTCATCGCAACTACACTGATATGACACGATGTTCGTACAAGCAGATATAGTACTGATTCGACACGATTGATACATCTATTGAAAACGTATGAATTCAGCACTCTTTATAGTCGTCAAATGTCGTGTTTTAATCGTCTTTAAAACTACACTGATTCAGTGCGTTTTTCATGCGACATCATCTTTTCCATATCTAGATTTTTTTTTCTTTTTATATCTAAATTTGATCAAAATAGTATTATTAAAAAATATAAAATATAATATAATATAATATAATATAAAATAATTACTTTCCTCGCTACCCACTTCAACTACACGGAAATTGCCCGCACATGCGGTGGGGCCCACCATAGCTTCCCAAGCTCTATCGCCATCGGTGGGATTTGAACTCTCAACCTCCCGATTGCTACTCAAGTTCCAAACCAAAAAGTCCCCACCGGGGTTAAAGAGAAAAGTTACAAGTGCGCAAGGCGCGGGAATAGCCAGGGACCTGGTAGGCCACGGGCCGGGAACCAAGGAACCGGGTATCAAGAAAAGCAAAACGTGCAACTAGCCCTAATCCCAAAAGGCTACCCAACGTCACTGGCAGTCCCGCCCTGAATTAGTCGCGATCTGTCCGAGAGGAGTTGTC
Organism: Pohlia nutans; assembly: GCA_022496805.1. Taxonomy (NCBI): domain Eukaryota; kingdom Viridiplantae; phylum Streptophyta; class Bryopsida; order Bryales; family Mniaceae; genus Pohlia; species Pohlia nutans. The sequence continues at coordinate 10,227,252 of CM040091.1, read as the reverse complement.
GTCGTTGACAGAAGCCAGGACTCCGGAGCAGAAGGTTAGAGTCTCTCACGGGTTAGTACTTGAAAGAGGGGTGTTCGGGGTGTCGAGGGCCGAGGTAGAAGAATTTCCTGCCGTCCGCCATCCACTGATTGAAGGAGTCGCCTTCAAGATGTTGCGCAGTTTGAGCATATAGCTCAAACGCTGTAAGGCCGACAAAGTTGGGGTCGGCACGTGCTACTCGGACAATACCTAGTAAGTCCTCTTTTTGATATGGAGTCCTCTGTGTCCGGTCGCGGACGATGATGGCTGCTCTGTCTTCTTGTTGCCGTTGTGCATCGGTCTTGAGTTCCTCCTCGTGAAGTCGGTGCCGTTCTGCCTCGTGCTCCATTAAGAGGTTGTCGATCTCCAGTTGTAGGTCGTCTTCGATTCGTCGGGCCGTTCCTGGACTGACCCTGGGAAAGGAGTACGCCATGTAGTTCGGGAAGCGTAAGGTATAACCTGCGGACGGGCCTTGATCTATCGAGGCGTCTGCTGTTTGTGCTGTGAGGGAGTTGGTGTCGGTACTCTCGTCTTCTACTTCTGTGTGAGCTCTCTCCTCTGCGTTTGGGAGTTCCTCTCCTGCTTGTTCTGTGAATTCTTCACAGCTCGGTGAGGTTGTTTCTACTTGAACTCCTGGCGTGTAATCTTCCGTATTCGGTGTTTCTTCTCTTGTTTGATCAGTTGATGTTGCCTCCCGATTCTGTTTGCGTGTGGCCATGTCGTTGATGATGTCCTCTAGGTATTCGTCGACTGCTTGATCTAATGCTCTGTCATCCTCTGAATCATGTGATACACTGTCTGAAGAAATTGATCTAGCCGAGATGAGTGTCGGGCTGCAGGGTGTCTCAGTAGCTAGTACCCGTGGTAGAAAGGTTTACGGCGGAGTAGTAATCCACTTCGGTTTGTTCCCTTGTTGAGCAAAGGTGCAGTCGGCGTACCACACCAACTCGAATGCCGCTGTAAGTATCTCTCTCCGTTTGTCTCCTCTTTTGATGCGATGTATACTTGCCCAAGCCTCCATGCCGATATGGATAGTGGTCTGCCATGAGTAGTATAGTACCCGTGCCATACTAAAAGGTTCGCTGTTAAGTTCTTCTGAGCATTTCTGCACCCAAATATTCCAAAGAATGTTAACCCTTAGTATGTCCCATGAAGTATTGGTAGTAACCTGGCATTTCTTCGCTGCATCCCACTCCGTGGCGTCTTGAATCGTGTCGAGTCCGGGGGAGTGGAGTGGACCTAGTATGATATTCTTCCAGTTGTCACAGTCGTTGGGTAGTTCCGCTGATGTGCGAAGTGCGCCGTACCTTCGCCATGCTTCTTCAACCTTGGGGCATGATCGTAATGCATGTTCTGCGGATTCAATGACTGGGGAGTGGCATAGACGGCAGAGGCCCTCCCATTTTGCTTTGTGCCGCCATTCCCCAATCGGGAGGCCATCTTCGATCGTTAGCCAATTCATCGCTGCTATCTTTCGTCGTAGCCAGGGGTGCCATATTCGCTGTAACAGCTGCCTTGTTTGTGTCGCCTTGAATCCATGTGTCCATAGTAGCTCTATAATCTTAAGGCGGGGTTTGTTCTCTATAATCCCTATCCTGTAACCTAATTTGGTAGTGTACTCAAAGAAAGAGCACGCTTTAAGGCTGCCTTGCTTCTTCCAGGACCAGTCAGCCGGATCCCATGCTAGGTCTACTACCGGCTTCCTACCAAATAACCAAGCCTTAAACGGATCACCTAACCAACTAGTTGGATTGTACTCTGAGAATTTGTTGTCCGAGCCGAAGGTTATGACCACTCTAACTATAGCTAGGCTGCCTGTGGGTAAACTAACTGGGGACCGAGATGTCTGAAGCAATTGCTCGGTGTCTAATCGTCTGAATAGAATTCCTCGTCGAGAGTCTGCTAACGAACCTGAAATATGATAGACGAGGTTAACTTGTCCGGTCACGTCTGGTGTGACCCATTCGTTGTCCGGGATGTGCTGATAGTCTAGTGGTTTCCAGGGTATACTACTAATTATTTCTTCTCTTTCAGCTGGTACCGTGCGAGATTTGGTAAGTCGCTTCAAGTCATTCACTGTGCGCCAATCGCCGGTAGTGATATCCCATATATCGAGTAGCTTCCAGACTTTATTCTTTTGCCAAGTATGGAAATTGGTTGCCGACTCGAGTCCATAGGGAATGCCTATTGGGCTACGAAGGAGTGAATTTCCAAAGAGAGGTTGTCGGAAGATAGATGCTTGGGTCGTAGGTGCATGTTGAGTCAGTCCCTGTCTTATAGTGGCCCAAGCTTTAAAGGTGGCTTTCCAGAGGGAAGAGCATTCTAAAGGTGCTGAGGGTGATGTCATTAGCCAATGTGAGTTCTTCAGCAATCTTCCTCCCGTCATCCTGGTTTTGTCTATGTTATGGCGTACGAAAGCTTTCCAGGGCTCGTATCCGGGCTGAAGTGCTCTGATAACAATTTTCATGAGGAGGGCTGCTGCTTGCTTCGCTGGGTCTATTATTTTTGCTCCCCCTTCCGTGATCGGTAGAAATCCCAGCGGATCTTCGTGCGTGTCTGTTTTCCTGTCTTCGCTCCCCAGACATAGTTACGTACTATTCCTTTAACCTTCTTGAACGTGTCGGCTGACACGCTCGCGCATGAACAGAGGTACCATATTGCAGCCAATATGACCTGATTTGCTACGAGTATTCGTCCTGCTAGCGATAAGTTTCTAGGGCCCCATTTCGTGAGCTGTTTCGTGATCATCATGGTGACCTTATTGTGTCGTTCCTCAGCTAGCATCTTGTATCCCAGTGGGAACCCTAGGTACGTCGTGCACTCGGATGGTCGAAGCCAGCGCATTCCCGGGTCCCGTTCCCATGTCCATGTTCGGGCATGATTTGATGCCCATATGCCGACCGTTTTTGTCCAGTTAACCTTGGCACTCGAGGCGTCACAGAAGGCAGTTAAAACTGCCATTGCATTATCCAGATTATGCTCGGTGCCGTGAAGTAGTAAGTTGGTGTCGTCCGCGAACATCATGTTCGAGACTTTGTTAGTGTCGGGTAGAGTAATGCCAATGAATCCTCGGCTATCATCGTCCATCATATGAGCTAAGACATTGGCTATGAATAGGTATAAGTAAGGGGCTAATGGACAGCCCTGTCTAACGGATCTTTCTAACTGAAAAATAGGGCTAAGTTCACCGTTAAAGCTAACCATGGCCGTAGCATCCTTGTACAAAGTCATTACCATAGAAATCCATGTGTCTCCAAAGCCCATTTGTCGCATGGTATTCTCTAGAAAGGGCCAGCTGACTCGGTCATACGCCTTTTCAAAGTCTAGTAGTAGCATGATCATTTCATGATGGCTTTCCTCTACCCAGTCCATGGCCTCAAAGGCCATAAGGACGTTGTCAAATATACACCGCCCTTTGACAAAGGCGGTTTGCGAATGCTTGATCCAATGAGGTAACATATCTATTATTCTATTAACATAGAGTTTCGCTATAATTTTGTAAGCTAATCCAAGCAAGGAAATAGGCCGATAGTTTTTAAGAAATGTTAAATCGCCTTGCTTAGGGAGCAACACTATTTTACTCACATTTAGAAGTCCAATGAGGGTGTGAGTGTCAATCACCTCGTTGGCGAACTGAAGCAGATCTTCGCTGATGTCCTCGTACATGGTTTGGAAGAATTCTATGGGAACCCCGTCCTTGCCCGGTGCTTTGCCGATTGCTAGATCTTTGATGGCAGTGTGTAACTCGAGGTCGCGAGCTGGGGCTGTGAGTCTGGCATTTTGCTCGGGGGTTACACATCGTGGAACGCTCCTCAGGCAGTCTTGTCTTGCTGTGTGGTTATCGTCTACTTGTCTGTCTCGTGTATAGAGCTTCCTGTAGTAGTGTGCTGCATACTCCTTCATATCTTCTTGATTAAAAAGTAGTCTTCCTTCGTCGTTGAGCTCACGGATTAGAACTGGTTTTCTTTGTCCGTTCATCTGCACAAAGAAATCTTTGTTACATCGGTCGCCTGTTGTTGTCCATTGTGACGCCTGTTTGTCGTATTGGCGACCTAGCCTTCCTTGTCGAATTCGGTGTAGCTCTGCCTGCGCTGCGTTGAGTTTGGTCCTCGCTTCTGTACTGTACCAGTTGTCTTGTAGTTTCGCTTCTGCTGAGTATACGTCCTCGAATTCTCCTTCGAATTCCCTCTGCCATTCTTTACGTTGTCGCTTGGTTTCCATGTCGCTTGCTATCTTGACCGCTTCTATTGCTTTAAAGATACGGTAATTCATCGTATGCTGACTATTAGCTTGCATTGCGTCCCTCCAGGCCGTGAGTAAGATTGCTTTGCCTGCATCGTTCTTCAAAAGTTGTCGATTAAAGGCTGGTGTGTGTAGAATCCTTACTGTAGTTTGTCGTATTTTGAGAAAAATTGGTGAGTGGTCGAAGATGTGTGCTAGTCCTTTCCAGATCCCTGCTAGTCCTCCAATGTCCGCTAGCGTTGATGTGACGTAGAATCTGTCCAGCCTTGAGCATATCATCCCCGCTCCATTCCTCCTGTTGTTCCAGGTGAATTTTTTCTGTCCCACTCTTCTGAATTCGTCGAGGTGGAATGAATCATGTAGTCCAAGGTGAATAAGTAGTTGTGTCCAAGCTCTGATTTCTGATTCCCCTCTTCCTGTTGTCTCTGCTCTGCCTTGTTTATCTTCGAGTGTTTCTATCATGTTGAAGTCGCCTCCCATAATCCATTCCGCCTCTGGGAGATTATAGTGTCTAATGGAATTCCAAAGATGAGCTCTTGATCCCGTATAATTGTGCGCGTATATGTTCAAGATTCCCACTTTGATATCTTTAGTGAATTGTAGCGTGATGAACTGTACCCTCCCTGGGACTATAGTCTCGTGGTCCACGAGCATCGTGGAGATTTTGGGTGAGATCAGTATGCCGGTGCCACCTTTGAAGCTGTCCTTAGCGGCCGAGTACTGAGCCTCATTCCAAAACGCTGAACCTCTGAGGAAATCTAACGATCTGGTTCGTTGCTTGCATTCCTGAAGGGAGAATTTGTGTTCCTGTAATAAAAGTATATCTGGCCTAGGTTTCGTGCGCCTGAAGAAGTCTCTGATGTCGCGGCGTTTTCTAGCCCCCGCTGCTCCCCGTCCAAAACTTTGAACGTTGAATGAGGCTATGTTAAGTTGGTCATTCTTCATGAGTAGTGGTCATGTGATCTTCTGTGTCCTCCGCTACAGATGGCGAGAGATGGTCTTCTAGGTTCCACTCGAAGTTCTGGTCTGTTGGCAGTGCCGTCGGTGTGATAGGCCTGATCAAATATCTAAGGTCCTCCGCCGAGAGGGTCCACTGGTGAAGGGTCTCCTGATTAGTTCGGATACAGGCACTGAGCGATGTTGAGAAGGGGATCCAGGTCCATGATTCCCTCGTCTTGAGTGTAAATATGTCTTCATCCTATGGAATTAGGGCTGTCCAGAAAGATATGCAGGAGTCGTCGTCGATCCTGCGATAGTCATATCTCCATGTTGCATCGGCCCATTTAGTGAGAGGGTTCTGCTTAGTGTACCGTAGGGCGACTACTTTCCTCATGGACAGCATGGTTTCGTTGGTAATGTGGTCCTGTGCCGAGTTAGTTGTCCATTCTTCTTTCGAGGAATTTACCGTGAGGTAGAAGGATAGGATCGGAGAGTCCCAGGAGTGTTTGTGATCAATTAGAATCTCACTCGCGCCCGTGTCGGAAATTCTATAGAAGACTGGAGTAATGAGGGCTAAGTGGTACGGGACTGTCGGAAGAAGGTTGGCTTTTAAAGCTAGCCAGAAAGAGGATGGAATTCTCGGTGATTTGTAGCCAATGTCTCCTTGGATGACAGGGCTCTGTTTGACAGGGGGTTTGGCCTGGGTTGGAACCCAAACAAAGTTTGGTCTTTTCCCAGGATTGTCGTTCTTCCCTCGAGTGTCTGATGACTGGCTAGGTTCACTATTAGATGCTAAGCGCGTGATGAAGGGAACCGGTTGGGAATTCTGGGGAATCGGTCGCCATTCTTGGCGCCAGTCGAGTGCTCTCTGGCTGCGAGATTTGGGTCGAATTGTCTGCCATTCTTCCGAGTCGTTGGGTCTAATTGGGTTAGATCTCTGACCTGTTTGCGAGAGAGGGATTGGGCCTCTGTTATCCCTACCGCTGTTGGGTCTGGGTCTGCCTACATGAGCCGTTGTTTGAGGTGGAAAAGCACCTTTGTTTCGTCGGACCCTATCGTTGGCGACCCTTTCTTTATGAGGGAGTCGAGGGTGTGGGCACTTACTCACTGTGTGATCGAAGGATCGACAGCGGCCACATTGTGTAGGCAGCCCGCTATATTCCATGAGGTGTTTTGTTTCTCCCTTGCCGTCAATTCTAGGAAGAATGATAACTTTGGGGAGGTCGTCTACGTTTTCGGTGAGGATTCTAACTCTAGGCTCTGAGAGCTTAGATCTAAAAGTGTCTGTTGTCTCAACCTCGAGCACTTGCGTGAAGGTTGAAACTATTTCTCTCAGGTATTTCTCTGTACGTAGCATCGGGAGCAATCCAACAACTTGTGCCCATAGGGCGACGCCTCGGGAGTTAGGGTTAAAGCCTTCTTGCTCAAAGTATGGAGACCATTCGGAAATGGTTATCTCTTGTCCTTCTAATTCGAAATACCTGGTCTGCAGGGCCTCTGTGCAGCCTATCAGGTCCTCAAATTCTACCTCGAAGCAGTTGTTGGCTCTAATGGTTATTTTCTTAAAGGATCTATGGAGCTTGGAGCGAGCCCAAATGAGGAGCTGTCTGAGACCAGGATTCTTCCCTACAAAATGACCTAGGGCCGTAACACTTCTGACGAGCTCTATCTCTGCTGCGAGCGAGGTAATGGAAGAGGAGGGCATCTTGATGCGACGGGATGTGGTGTGGTCCTCAGTGACCACTGGGTCTGTGGGATTCTGTGTAGGGGGCGTCTCGGGAGATGGAGTTGCTGCAGCCGTTTCTCTTGAAGGGAGGGAGCCATCGTCCTTCTCTGTCTGTATCTTGATGGGGTAGTCATAGTGCTTAGATAGAAATCGTTTCAATTCTGGTGCTACTCTATTTATAAGTTTTCCTACTTCCTCTACTTCCGTGAGGGAGTGGGAAAGTCCTAGGTTTTTGTGGGTGGCGAGAATGGCAGCTCTTGCCGCCCTATTTTCTAAGATTTGGTTGCGTAGTGTGTCGAAAATCTCTTCGTCCGTGACGTCATAGGAGTAGAAGTTAAGATTGGCCATTGAAAGTTCCTCGGACGTGGGCGAGGTCTGGTCGATTCGTTTTTGAGACGTCCGGTGTAAGTCAGCGCTCTCTGGCTGTTGTGTTCCGGCTGCATGTTGCCCTACGGTAATGGAACTTGGAAATGCAAGTGAATCGGAACTTACCTGATTGGCCGAAGCTTGGCCTGGAGTTGTTGGGAATCCCTCCCCGCTTCGTGACCCGAGCTGGGGCGCCTTGCTGAATTCGCCTTTTGTGATTGTTGAGTTTCTTGTGTGCCGTGGGGGTTGAGTCGATATTGAATCTACTGGCTCGCCTATCTCCCCAGCCTTGCTGTTAGCTCTGGTGTTGTACTTGTGGGCGCTGTGTGATGTCTGCCCTTCCTGTGCCCCTCGCTTGCTTGTCTCGGGTGGCCTTGCCACTAAGGCGAGGATAGAAGTTCTACCCGCGCCGCCAAAGGCTCTGGCCCCACCAGCTAATCTATCTCTCTCCATACTGCTCGAAACGGATTGAAAATAGATGCAAAATGCTCCTCTAAGAATGCGCTTTGCGTAACTGATGAAGACTCAAACAAAGATTTGGGGTTTGTGTGCTAAATCATCCGCCCTGAAATTTCGGATCTGGCGCCTCCTTGCGGCTCCGCCTATCGCGGAGCCTTCGGGAGGAAGGAAAAAGCCCTACTCAAGTTCCAAACCACCAAACCACCTGAAACTCTTCATGCATAGAATAGAACTCCAGTGGTAATTATCAAACTTTTATTTTCAGCGGACTTTGAATGTTTTTAACTATGTGAAAAAAACTTTTTTTCCAATTTTTTTTTTTGCACTAGATTATGCAGGACGTTTTCTATATCTAGGATTTTTTTCATAATATTTTGAATTTATTTATTTTTTGCCAAAATCGTGGTGGTTGTGAGCTATTTTTTTTTGCTCCTATGATGAAAAGTACAATGATAACCAATAATTCCAAATTTGAATTCTAAAAATATAAAATGTTATTTCTTTGAAATTTTAATGTGTATTGCTTCAAAACTCTATAAACGTAGATCTAAAAATGTTTTGGGAAATTAAATGGGAAGTATAATTTAAAGAAGATTCTTGGAATATTCCAAAATATTCCAAAATAATATAAAATATATTGAAAGATTCCAAAAGATTCCAAAAGATTCTAAAAATATATTAAAATATTGTACATGGATGTCGTACGAAAATAATTTGCATTATAATAGATACTGAAATCGCACGAATATAATAAATGTCATTAATATGATACGTATACGATATTGAATTCGCATTAACTAAAACCGCACGTTATCCGTGTCTTATCAGCCATGTGATGTAAATACACGATTAACGCACGGATTCCGTCAAGCACGACTTTCGTGCGGAAACAACACTTTTTTGATAATCATTGAAAAGACACTGCATCGACACTCTAGTAATGCATGTCAGTTCCGTACCGTAACGACACTTCTAAATGCACGTATGACGTGCGGAATCAGTGTTTAACGATAAACGCACTGAATCAGTGCAGAATCAGTGGGGTCGGAAATTCCTGATGCGCCCATGAATCCCTGATCGACATTTTGAGTTTCTAAGATCGAGAGCGCAAGAAATTTTTTGATCTATTCGTGAATTACATTCGCCATCATTTGCATGCCACCTGGACAGACGATGCTTTTGATTCTTTTGACCCACCCATGTTCGAGATTGGAATTGGTTTGATTGGCAATTTCCGAGAATCGTGGTTTGCATATTATGGAGCTCGGAATCCACAAATATCTGAGCTTGAACAATACAATAATTTTATTGAGGCTTCGTGCCGCCATTTCTACCAAGTTTCGAATCGCACACAGGTCGCCCGTGACGCGCTCAATCAACGTCGCAAGTTTTCAAATCTCATGTGCATACAACTACTACTGGCCCAGAAGTGGAGAGTTCTTCTTTTAGTGGTTGTAGCAAACCAGATGTGTTCATTTGCAGCATCTGCAAGGACCGCCCGAGAGATTCAGTGGTGGTCTCATGTGGTCACTTGTTTTGTTAGTCATGCTTGTAGAGTTCATCAATCTTGAACCAAAAGAAGGCGTGTCCATTAAGCAAGATCGAGTTTGGAAATAACAACATCATTCCCATTTATGTAAGTAGTAGCTCAAGCGCTCATGTCGGGTCGATCCCGCCGCACCCTAGTGCACCATTGCAATAGCATGTTTAATTTTTGCGGGGTATGAGAGTAGGTTAGTTTATGCATTACCTTGGGCGTTGCAAGGTATTTTGATATTGGAAAGAACAACAATGAATGTTTAGTGGAGTTGCTTGGAAAGAGCAACGTTTTGGACTTTTGGTACATGCATTATGCAAAGTTTAGTAGGGTTTGGAAACGTAAGATCATCATGTATATGGGAACTCTTTGTTCTTAATGGATTTCCAATTTTGGATTTTTGTTACATTCAAAAAGATATATTATTTTTTGATGTAATGCAGCTAATCATATTTGAGTTTTGAAATTACATGTTACGTGAAGTACGCATTTTGATTTTCAACATAAAGTATCTAAAGTGGTAGGATGGACTGTAGCGATAAAAAAAATGATAGTAAATTAAAAATTCGGCATTATATTTTAATGGAGGATGAAACAAAGAGTAAACTAGTGCATTGTCACTGTTCATAATATAATACTCAATTCCCTATTTTTTCACTTTGCCAAGTGCACTCATTTCATGAGCAAATTTGGCTTTAAAAAAATTTGTTTTAAAAATTCTTAAAAAAACAGTAATTTTTTAAATTCTACAATCCTTTACGTTGTTAAGAAACAATTTTTTAATTTAATTTTTATTCTTATATTTATCTTTTATTTTATCCTTATCTTTATCTTTTCTTTTCTTTTATTTTACCGTGTTTTTTTTTCTTGTCTTCTTTTTTGTCTTCCTCTTATCTTCTTTCTTCTTTTTCTTCTTGTTTATTTCTTTTTCTTCTAGTCTTCCTCTTGTCTTTTTTTTTCTCTTCACCTTGCTATTTTTGGATTTTAAGCTAAAAAAAGAATTAAAATAAATATAAATAAAAATTATGAAGCAGCCTATGTTTGAATCCAATACACGCATACAAAGGAAGAAGGAAAAAAATTATTAATAATTTTTTAATTTTTCTTTTGGTATTTCCGGCTAGAGAGGGTCCACGCGTGCAGACCCTGTTCTAATTTTGACCCACTGAGTCTCCCTCCCTCCTCTCCTTTCCTTCTTTTTTCCCTCTTTCCTATACATACACTCCCTCACTCTCCCTCCCTCCTCCCTCTTCGTCCTTTATATTGAGGTGAAGCGACAAGGGAGAGAGGAGAACGAGAAGAGAGGGAAATGGAAGGAAAGAGAGTGTGAGGGAAGAAGAGTGAGGCAGGGTTTATATAGGAGAGAAGGGAGTGAGGAAGGGAGGATTTGAATTAGACTACATCAGGAATTTCCGACCCCACTGATTCTGCACTGATTCAGTGCGTTTATCGTTAAACACTGATTTCGCACGTCATACGTGCATTTAGAAGTGTCGTTACGGTACGGAACTGACATGCATTACTAGAGTGTCGATGTAGTGTCTTTTCAATGATTATCAAAAAAGTGTTGTTTCCGCACGAAAGTCGTGCTTGACGGAATCCGTGCGTTAATCGTGTATTTACATCACATGACTGATAAGACACGGATAACGTGCGGTTTTAGTTAATGCGAATTCAGTATCGTATACGTATCATATTAATGCCATTTATTATATTCGTGCGATTTCAGTATCTATTATAATGCAAATTATTTTCCTACGACATCCGTGTACAATATTTTAATATATTTTTTGAAATCTTTTAATATATTTTATATTATTTTGGAATATTTTGGAATATTCCAAGAATCTTCTTTAAATTATACTTCCCGTTTAATTTCCCAAAACATTTTTAGATCTACATTTATAGAATATAGAAGCAATACACATTAAAATTTCAAAGAAATAACATTTTATATTTTTAGAATTCAAATTTGGTATTATTGGTTATCATTGTACTTTTCATCGTAGGAGCAAAAAAAAATAGCTCACAACCACCACGATTTTGGCAATAAATAAATAAATTCAAAATATTATGAAAAAAATCCTAGATATAGAAAACGTCCTGCATAATCTAGTGCAAAAAAAAAATTGGAATTTTTTTTTTTTCACATAGTTAAAAACATTCAAAGTCCGCTGGAAAAAAAAACAGCTCACAGCCATGATCTGCAATCACGATTTTGGCAAAAAATTATGAAAAAAATCCTAGATATAGAAAAAGTCCTGCATAATCTAGTGCAAAAAGAAATTTGGAAAAAAAAAAAATTTCACATAGTTAAAAACATTCAAAGTCCGCTGAAAATAAAAATTCGATAATTACCAAAAGAGTTCCATTCCATGCATGAAGAGTTTGAGGTGGTTTGGTGGTTTTGGAACTTGATTGGCAACTGGGAGGTTGAGAGTTCAAATCCGACCGTTGGCGATAGAGCTTGGGAAGCTATGGTGGGCCCCACCGCATGTGCGGGCAATTTCCGTGTAGTTGAAGTGGGTAGCGAGGAAAGTAATTATTTTATATTTTATTTTATTTTATTTTATTTTATATTTTTAATAATACTATTTTGATCAAATTTAGATATAAAAAGAAAATAAAATCTAGATACGGAAAAGATGATGTCGCACGAAAAACGCACTGAATCAGTGTAGTTTTAAAGACGATTAAAACACGACATTTGACGACTATAAAGAGTGCTGAATTCATACGTTTTCAATAGATGTATCAATCGTGTCGAATCAGTACTATATCCGCTTGTACGAACATCGTGTCATATCAGTGTAGTTGCGATGAATGACGCAACGATGCGGAATCAGTGCGAAAATCGTACGAACCCTTGAAATATCGGAAATCGCACTGAATCAGTGCAGAATCAGTGGGGTCCGAAATTCCTGACGTAGGATCTGCGCGCCCGGACCCTCTTTGATCGGAAAAAAACGGAAGCAAAAAAACAATTTTTTTTTCCTTCCTCATTTGTAGGCTTGTATTGGATTCAGCCAACAGCTGCTCCCTGATTTATTATTATTATTATTATTATTTATAAAATAAAAATAAGGTTTAAACTCCACAAATGGCAAGGTAATGGAAAAGAAAAGGAAGACAAGAGGAAGACTAGAAGAAGAAAAATAGACTAGAAGAAAACGAAGAAGGAAGACCAGAGGAAGACAATAAAGAAGACAAGAAAAAAAAACCAAAAGAAAAAAGAAAAATGAAAAATGAAAATAAAAAGATATAGATAATGATAAAATAAAAGATAAAGATAAAGATAAAAAATAAATTAAATAATTGTTTCTTTACGACTTAAGGGATTGTAGAAAGACAAAAATCCCTGGGGAGTGCACTTTTTAAGTCCTGTAATTATACACGTGAGTGCACAACAAGAGTATTATTTAGAACAAGCATGTACAAACTGTATGTGTCAAAGACATATTTCAATCGAGCGGAAAGTAGATATACATGGGGCTTGGAGTTTAAATCCTCATTTTTAGCCCATGTGTACATAAGGAAATGTATTTTGAGGCTATGAGATTTGTACATATATTGCTTAATTTTAGGCAAAAGAAAAATGTATACATGGGGGTTTTAATTAGGGGGATGCACCCACTCGATTCTTGACTTTATCAAATAGTACACTCCCTGAGCAAAAAATCGTTGTTTTTTAGAGAATTTTTCAAACAAATTTTTAATGCGTTTGGGGGCCAACTACATGATTATATGGCCAAGTGCAAAATTAGCAAATTGGGTGTTAGTAACTCAAGTACTCACAAGTCCATCCCGCAGCGCCCCAGTGCGCCATTGCCAGGGTTGTCCACGACACGTCAAGTCGTGACGTCAAGATGTCGGTTATGATGTCAGGATTCAAACCCCACGTCTGTCAGGATAGAATTTTCCCACATATATTCAAAAACAAGGGTAAAATAGTTACCACCATGAACGGGCTGGATGAAAAGAGTTTAAATATGGATGGACAGACTCAGATTTCGTTGAGAGAAAGAAATATCATAGTGAACCTTAGGCAATAACCTCGGCAAAAAAATTGTATTTTTGATTTTTCCAAACATAAAAACTAATATCTATTATACAAAGTACCCAGCACATGGGTGCATTTTATTTTTACACATTTGTATATTTATTCAAATGGAAGAAAGGAGAGTCTGATAAACGTTTGTTTTAAATTGAGAAAGAAAAAGACAACAATGTATTGATAAAAAAAAGACAATAACATATTAAACAAGAGAAACAAACAATAGTATAATGATAAACAAAAAGATAGTAATATAGTGATGTATAGAAAGACAATAGCGTAGCGACAAAAATAAAGACACACTAAAAGACCAAATTAAGAGTCAATGACCCTTTCAAACACATTAAACACTAAAGTAAATGAACTTGGTAACATGAAATGTTCATATCAAGCTTGAATAAAAATCTTTGACATTTTCAAAGGTCAACATCAACATTATTAAACAACTGATGATAACAGTTCAAAGATCAATTATGAGTTTGAATAGAAGAGTTCACTAGCATGAGAATGTAATTGTCCTCTACTCCCCTTTTTATTTATTTAATAAGAGTCCACATTTTTGGCATGTTTCAACTTAACATTTTCTTTGCCTAAAATAGCAATACTAAAAAATGGTCTATCTTTGATAGTAGTATATAGTTTTTGTGTCACTCTAATTGTGTGTCCCATTTTAAGTGAACAATGCTCACTTTTGAAGTATAAAACATGTTACAAAAATTAGAAAAAAAATGCCAAAAAAATGGACTTTTATTTTGAAACAAAGGGAGTATTTTGTAATTGTGTATATCTCATACTTTAATGATATAGCCATGCCACTTTACATAAAGTACACACTTTGAAAAGAAAACATATTAGTGAAATAATATATTACTAATTTATACTTGGTAATAAGAGCCTATTGTGTATTTTTCAAACTAAATAAGAACTAATGAAAAGTCTTTAGTAATTTTTTTTGCAAGCTTTTAAAACATTTTACCAACAATGCATTAAGAACTTGTCTTCCAATCAATCACAATTGATTGTATTCCCTTCCAATCATTTGGAATTGAAGATAATCTCCTTCCAATGAGTAACAATTAAAAAAATCGCTTCCTAATGAGTCACAATTGAAGATATTACCTAGCAACCAAGGTCCACAAGTTAAGGTTACATTTAACGTCTATAAAAAAGTGAGTTTTATAGGGTATGTTTTATTCATTTCACATAGAATTTTGAAAAATTTGAAAATAAAGTGGGTTCTTTGAAAATTTGTCAAATGTCAAAAGTTTTATTATAAATCATATAGGGTGCATTTTCAAATTTAAAAAAAAAATTCAAAAATATACAATGGATATTCTAGTAAATTACAAAATGTTATTTTATATTGATTTTATAGCTTCTCAATAATTGCATGGTTAATGCATGTGTATATAGAAAATAGCTATAAGCGCCCTCTCTATACTTAAATCATGTGTATTAAAACTATCTTTTACACATCCGCAAGCAAAATGTCCCCAAAAACACTCTACATCAACTTAAGATACGCCCTTTGCCCACCGGGCTCCAAAGTGGCTGGACTCCAAACATATTTCGAACAACACTTTACATCAAAATAAGATGCGTCACTTGATCTCCAAATTTCTACGCAAAGTATCAAGAGGTTTTCACCTATTAAGAGCATCATATCTTTTGTTGCTATCTACGCCAACAGCGCCTGGCCTCTAAATCTGTCCCATACAACACTCTACATCAAAATAATATAGTATTTTGCCTAGATCTCCAAATTTATACGCAAAGTATCGAGGTATCATTTTCACGTTGGTCTTTACGTCAATTGAATTTGCAACGATAGGCCTTCAAGCTTGTCTCCAACAACACTCTATAGTACATTAAAATAAGATGTGCTCGGGGAGATCACACCCCCTTACGTTTAATAACCACGTGCGATCAAAATTTGCTACCCTATATTATATGCCTTAGATAATTTTAATAATTATGATATTTTTTCTACATATAAATAATCATTGATAATATCTTATGTATATTTTTTGAATTTTTTTGTCATTTTCATTTTTTGTAGTAATGTTTTTAGTTCGATTCTGCGTCAATCTAGTTAAAAACGGTATGTTTTATGAAAAAAACAAATCATCAAATTTGATTACCATTTTTTACTATAAAATAGATAGTGATTTTATCTACTCATGAAAAAAAATTGATAAAATTTTGATTCATTTTGGTGGTCCTTTATGTAAAACGTAGATTTTGTTTTATCGCACGTGGTGTTCAACTTGACAATGGAATGCACCCCCCGAGAAGATGTGTCTCTCAATACCCATCACACTGTCGTTTGTCTAGAGATGCTTTGGATTTTGCAATTTGATCCTCAGTAGCCACACGTCCCCTCACTATCACTCGTCTGCTTTTACTTTTCAATGCATTGAAAAGTTCTATACCAAGAGAAGCAAAGTCTATAGACTCTCTACGTATCAACCTTATTGATAAGAAATAAACTCTCTACTAGGACCAGAGTTGTGCATTTAATGGGATTTTTTTGCTAGTCCATATGAATTTTCCAAGGCCTCCCCTTCATACTTCTCTTGTCGGGGTGTAAACAAAAGGGTGGTAGGAGATGCTCTGAGAGAGAAAATAATAATAATAATAATAATAATAATAAAAAATAGAAAAATAAAAAATCGTCACAAGATCAGCACATACATTCTTCCATGCACTTACTACAAACTAAAATGAAGATTCAGTTTAAAGATTTCATTGCCTAAGCACTTACTACGAGCCCTTAATTAGTCATTGATTTGAGCACTTACAGCTCATGTTAGCAAAACTACACTCTATGCGCAAGAGTTACTCTCTAAATATAAAGAACTAAAGGGCGTTTGTGTGGAACATTACAGTAGAATTCTTGTCCCTATGCACTTTTTTGAGGATTTTGAGGATTTGAAAAATTCATTTCAAAAAGAAAAAAATATTTTTGTGAAATCTAAAGTGATAGGATGGACCATAATGATAAAAGAGAAAAAATTGATAGAAAATTAAAATTCATCATTATATATTAATGAAAAATAAAACAAAGGGTAAATTAGTGCATTGTCACAATGCATAATAATTATGCACTCTAAATTCTAAATGAAAAGGAGAAAGGGTTGCGTATGGAATTTTGAGCTATGATCTTTTCTAGTATTCAAATATGTGAAGAAAGATATCTTCCAATTTTTTCTAATTATTTTGAATTATTAAAGTTTCAAATTTTAAATTGTGTTATTTTTAGGGAGTATTAATTGTTTCTTTATTTATAATTTTTTTTGATGGATTTCCTTTTCTAATGTACTTGAGAATGGAAGTTTGGAGGTTGAATTATTTTATATTTTTTAATATAGAATCAAATGTGATCTATATTTGCATTCAAAGTTTTATCATAAATTGATAAACTGTTATTAAAATGGGAGTTTTGATACTCAAAATTTTCAACATAAAATCATTATAACATTCTAAAATTTGACTTTGTGAATAATATGTACATAAATCTAAAAATCAGTTCAGTCATTTTTCACTAAATCATTGCTACATAATTTTCAAACTGGTTTGAAAATTAACTATTTAAACAGAATGCTCAAAGTTTACAATTGTGCACTAAAATATAGTTAATTCACCAAGAGGAGTTAGTGGACCGTACCATTCAAATGCGTTGAAAACCATGGCTACCGAGCTAGTTGTATTAACATTGTACCATTGTTGTATCTTATAGAAATTGGAGCTTAGTATATTATACAAGGTATTGTACATGACTTCATCTTGATACAATAAGGCTGCTCAACCTTAGGTGTGGCATCTGAGGAACCTAAATGCAACCATTTGTAATTTCCAAGGAATTTAAAATTGACCACTTGTCAATCATTTGATCAAAAGGCGTTTACAAGTGGTTTGAATTGGGCGTTTAGGATTCATAATACTTTTGGTGTTGGGAAATCTACCATCTATATGGTACAAAATGAATGTAGTTGATTGTAAAAATGGATACAAACTCAATTTTAATTGATATTTTCCTTTCTTTTCCACTTTTATTCATGAATCTTCTTGCCTATCAACCGAGAGGATTCCAACAACAATATATTAAATAGGAGGTTTTTAAGTGACTCCATCTTATATTGCACAAATTTTGTATGACTAACTTTCAGTTTCAAAATTCATTTAGATTCAGTTCTAATCGAGAAAATATTTTGCTTTCACTTGTATCCACTTTTAGCCAAAATAGTTCCAATTTGATTTTAAAATATTCTAAGCATAATAGCTTGAATATACGGTTTTAGTTGCTTTAAATTGTCCTCTAAATTTTTCTCTACAAAATTGTCATAATGTACTTTTAGATGAAAAATGACATAGAGAATATTCAAAACAATGAGTAGCAGAAGGATGACATCATTCTTCTACTACATCATCCTTCTACTACTAGGATGTTGGCAATCATTTTTGGTGATGAATGGGTTCATTTGTGGTTATATAGAAGTGGCCACTTTGTTATTAGACAAATTTAGGTAATGCTCCTTTGATTTACTTTCTTATAGAATGTTATGACATTTTTAATATTATTATTTTTAGTTTGCATCACATGGATTTTGTGTTCACCTTTAGGCACACTTATAGCCTGTTACTACCTATGCAATTGATAACTAATCCATCGTGTCTCACCTCCTCCTAAATTATGCAACCACTTATGTTTTGCAATCTACTAATGGGCACAAAATCACAAATCCTCTCTTCACACTACTAAAAATTTCAATATTTCAGTTGTTTCGGTTGTGTTGATATGGTTTACTTTTTTGTTGATTTGAACAACAATCTCTTGATTTCAACAAAAACGTGATCAAATCAACATAAAAGTGAACCAGATCAACGCAAATGAAACAACAAAAAATTTGGATTTTCCAATAGTGTCAACTTCAACAGAAAATCAAAGAGAAGAATTTTTGAAAAAGAAAAGCAATGCAAATTTGCAACTAAAATCGAATTTCAAAAATTGTCTTAACATGTAGTAACAACATGCCTTACTTTCATAATTTAAAGGTAGGAGCCTTTCCTGTCGTGCCACCTCACTTTGAAGCTTGAAAATGGAGGGCCAATTTGAGGAATAACAAACATATATTACTACAACATGTGTTCTTAGAAGGAAACCCAAGAGTCTCAACAAACTAATTACATACAAACCCAAGAACGTTCTTAATTGAAGGACTCCAATCCTAAGGCTAATATAGATAACAAGTTATTATCAACAAAAGTAGATGTCTTGGAGAGATTTTCTCAACACAAAGAAATAGTCTATTGTTAGTAGGGAGAAGTTCCACTCACTACTAACAATCAAATCCCTTTATTATGACCACTAAGACGTTCTAGAATATTTTCTACACATTCAAACTAGAGTGAGGAAGTAAGGGACCCAAGTAGTAAGATATAACTCAAAAAGTACCCACTCATTTAAACAAGAGTGAGGTCCAAGTGAAGAACCTAAGATATGAAATACTCTTTTGCATGTTTGGCCATATGTAATTTGAAGTTTAGGCAACCAACATTTGGTAGTCGAGGATTTGAAAAATATGGGCGTCCAACACGTTTTTGCATATCGCTGGATTTCTTGATCCAATCCTTAAGTAAACAAATTGCACACTTGTTTCAAGCCGTATGGCGCAGACGCACCGGACCAAAGCAAAACCGACACTACCGAACAAGTCGACATCAACCTAAACAATGTCGAATGGACACTACTCAAGAATGTCGACCGAATGGATTGACATTAACTCACACAAGACCAAGGACGAATAGGTAGAGGCATTAACTTAACACCGAGTTAACGCCAAACAGACGCTACCAAACGGGTCAACATCAACTAACACTCAATCAAGGCCAAACATGTCGACGTCAACAAAATCCAAGGCAACGCAAAGACACGTTGTCGAATGGGTTGACATTGATTTGATGTCGGGTCAAGGTCAAACAGACGCTATTAAACGGGTCGACGTCGACTTACAATGGGTCAACGTCAAAAAGACGCTACCAAACGGGTCGACATCAATTACACTCAATTAAGGCCGAACATGTCAACGTCAACTTAAACCAAAGCAACGCAAGCAAACGTTGTCAAACCAGTTGACATCGATTTGACACCACGCCAGGATCATACGGATGCTACCGAACGGGTCGACATCAACTTTCACTAGGGCAAGGCCGAACGGACGTTATTGAACGGGTCAACATCAAAACACCGGGCCAAAGCCAAACGTACGCTACCGATTGGTCCCGTTGAACCCGTTATTGAACAGGTTCAACATCGATAACATTCAACCAAGGTCAAAAGGGTTGACTTCGAATGAAACCAACGCAACACAAATAAACACTACCGACAGGTAGGCATCGACTTACATCGGGCTAAGACCAAACAGACGCTACCAAACGCATTGACATCCATTGACACTCGATTAAGACCATATAGGTCGACGTCAACTCAATCTAAGGCAACGCAAACAAATAGGTTGACATTAACTTGAAATCAGGCCAAACGAACTACCAAATGGGTTGACATTGACTTACATCAGGGCAAAGTCGAACGGACATTACTGAAACGGGTCTACATCTAAACATTAAGACAAAGCCAAACGAACGCTACCAAATGGTTTGACATAAGATGACACTTGACCAAGGCCGAACGGATCAATATCGACTGAAAACCAAGGCAATGCAAATGAACATTGCCAATCATGTCAAACATTGACTTGACATCGGACCAATGGCCGACTGGACGCTACAGAAACTTCGTACTGAACGGGCCAACATTGACATCGAGTGACATTGGGCCAAGGCCAAACAAAATTTTACTATAGACAACAAACTGCTTACAATCAATCTCGCAATCAATGAGAACCTTTACAACCTGTCATAGTTGTACTATTGTACCATTTTACCTTCCAAACACGACACATATTGATGGCACATTAACCCCTAAAGGACCGGGGGGTTTTTTAGCTTAGCTCTTGTTTTCTTGACTAGCTCTTATAACCTCGCTTATAACAAGTTCAATTCCTCATTGGTGTGGGTTAATTTTAACAATTGGCACTGTTGAAATCAAAGAAGACTTACATAGCTTTTGTATGAAAAAAGGATCAACAAAATCACACAATTTTTGAGAAAATGCCACCGTTGAGAAGATTGATGGAACTCGTTCAAGGTATTTTGTACATATGCTGAAATCGGATTGATAAAAAGTGCTTCAAAAAATCTGAAATTTCTACCATGCATAATGATCATCATTTTGAACATGTGCAAAAAAAATCAATTAATTTGGAGGTGTGAGGAGAAAGATATGAGGGTCTCAAGTGACGCCCAAATAACCTCCTTGCAGCTCAAAAAAATCACCAAAAATTGCACACTTCATGAAATCTCTATCAAGAAGTACTCACGGATTAAGCTCTCAAAAAGAACTAGGGTCTCTTTGTTGCTCACTTTACAATTCATTGTCCAACAACTCGAAATTCCTCACTTTTTAGTTCGAGAAGCCACGTGGTGGCCTCGTGGTCCTTTAGGAGTTAAAATATGTACAAATATTGTACTATTTCACCACCCAAACACGACACTTATTGATGGCATTTCCAAGTCCAAATTTGCACAACTTTTCACCACCCAGACACTACACTTAAATTGATGGCATGTCTAAATCTACACAAATGTTCACCACTTGAACACAACACTTAAATTGATGGCATGTCCAAATCTGCACAACCCTAAACCACCCGACACAACACTGAAATTGATAGCACATCCAAATATGCACAATTGTGCACCACCTCCAATACGACACTTAAAATTGATGGGATGTTCAAATCTACACAAATGTTCACCACCTTCAACACGACACTTAAATTGATGGCATGTCCAAATCTATATATCTAGCAAGATTGGACATATTAACCAATTGATATGATTTGTTTATTAAAAGGAAAAAAATCAATGTGAAGATTGAAAATGATGAAAAAACATATAAACATTACAGTAGTGATTGATTCTATAGACTATATTTCTATAATCTATCCAAATTTCCTAAAGAATAAGAGGATTTTTTTTATTTGACTACTTATATAGAAGAGGTCTACATATGAGAGTTTGGATGAAAGCCCTACAACTACAATTTCATTTCAAACCATTATGTTAAATGTTGAACAATCCATTTAAGGCTTTTAATACATAACAAATTATTAGTTGATGTAGTCTTTGCTCAACAATGTGTAGTTTGATGAATCTTGGGTAGCTTTACCCGTTTAGGATGTTGGAGCTTGAAATGGTCCGCTCTTTGTTGTATTCAATTGAGGCACTTTCTCAAGCATATTGGTCTACACGCAAACTTACAATCTAAACGACATCTCCATAGAGGACATTTATAAAATTCTAAATAATTATTTGGAGTTTCTAAGTGAAATATCTACTTAGGGCAATCTATATTCTACATATTCTATGTGAATATGTAGGTTAGCTAAAAACTCTTATTAGTTGTAGAATATTGTGCAAAAAAAATGGAGCATCACATCTTGTGAAGCAAATTTCCACAAAAAATTTAGCCCAAGAAAGGAATCTCTTTATCTCTTAAGTGATCCTTATACAAATTTTTGATACAAATATCTAAGCCGTATTTTAAGGCCAACATCCTAAAGAGGCTAAATTTTAACCTCTAAGTGCCCAAGGGTTTTCTTAACAAAGTTAATGCGTCATAATGTTCATCTTACTAAAATTTCATGAGTTATTATCCTTAAATATAAACAAAGCACAACAATAAGACAACATCCATACAGTTAAATTCGGGAAAAATACCATGAATGTTTTAATAATCATTTTATAAGAATTTTCTTTGAAAATTCATAAATAATACATGTTTAGTCATTTTGACTTGGAATCAAGTATGATAGGTTGACCAAAACATTGGTTTTATATGGTGATTACCTTGTTCATATTAGAGCTAATCTTATTTGATAAGAATTCTTAAGATTCCCTGTTGGACATATTTTCAAATTTGTGAAAGTTTGAGCAAATGCCACTTTAAAGGCTTTAGAGTAAAATCAATAAAAAAAAATCATATTTACTTTTTGAAAATTTTATTAGTTTCAATATCTACAAGGAAAACAATCACACTGAAAACTTGTTATTTTTGCAAAAGTTATGAATATTGAAAGTTCTATGAAATTTTGGTATCTCTAAAATTTTGGAATGAGCAAATATGGTCAGCGAGACTATTAGGGGATGAGACACTAGTACCTTTGAGGCCCTCTCTAAAATAGTTATTTTACCTTTTTTGGTTGGAACTAACAAATTAAGAAATTTAACCGTTCGTATTGTTTGTAAAAAAAGTTTTCAAAACGACCAATGGAATTAATCTGCCCCTACAAGAATGAGTTGAAAATTTTGATCAACCATATTTAGTGCAATGCAAGGTTGAAAAGCCCTTGGGTACCTCTCTTCAATCCATATTTAGCCTTATAATTGTTCAGTTATGAATTAATAAATGAATTGTGATATGTTGCTATAAACATATTGACATGGTTATTAAATTTTACTTTGTATTGAAAAATGTTTGATTATTGTTATTTTGATCAAATACCTTTGAATAAAGAATATACTATGAAGCCGCAAAAGGTTGTGGGGTTGTTTAAGGGTTAAGATTAATACTCTATGTAGTGAAAATGTTCTATCTCCAACCATTTATATTAAAGAAACCTTTTAACTTTGTTAATAATGTTATAGCTACATTCTTTGTTTGAAATTTTTTGTACTAGGAGAGACTTCTAATGAATTTGGCTCTTTTGATAAAGAAGTAAGCATGACTTTAAAATCGGACCATTTTTATTGATCGTATTAAGAATAATTTGACTGAGAATAATATGACAAGCCCTTAGGACAACCCCAAAAGGACAAGCCTTTCACAATTCAAAAGAAGATTCTGACTTTTGACGAGCCTTTAAGCGAGCCAAAGGACAAGCGTCAAGGTCCGTCACGATTCAGAACCCACTTTTGGTGACTCGTTTTAGATAGAGGGTACGAGGTTGTGACCGTGTAAAATGTGCATCATCTTTCGTTCCTATCTATTTAACCGTGTAGAATGAGGCATAATTAACTTCACTAGTGGGACCCGTGTCGTTGAGCACATTGACGTTAGTTTAATGTTAAGAACTTTTATGAACTTTTTGAAGGACATCCACATGTTTTTGAGCTTGGGTTGTCTCCTTGACGGATTTGAGAGCAAAACGGTCGAGTGAGACAAACCGAGCTGTATTGTATTATAGATGTGAGGAATTGTGCTTTTGATCACAATGCTCTTTAGCTTTAGGTGTTCAAGCAAGTCCTTCCACTTTCAAATTTTAAGCAGGCCTCCCCATACTTCCAAAGGTTCAAATAATGCGTTGGCTCAGGTTTAATAGGCGATGTTTAATACAACCCTATACAAATTCCTCGCACCTTCATTTTCACCTCCGCGCGTGCCTCCGCGTACCTTCCACGCATCTTTGGCGTCAGAGTACCTGTTGACCCCTCGTACCTTTCACGCATCTTTGGCGTCAGAGTACCTGTTGACCCCTCGTACCTTTCACGCATCTTTCACATCAAAGTACCTTTAATTTGACCCCACGCACCTTCAATCCTATCATCTTTTCTTTCACCTCACCGTAAATTTCATGCACCTTTCATCTCCGCATACTTTTTATGGATCTTTCTGTTCACCTCCAACCAACAAGATCGTCGCACAATGTGCATCATGTGAAGCAGTAGTAATTCTCTTGGGGCACTCTTTGTTCAAGCCTTCTTGTATTCTTATACTCTCAATAGTCTCATTTGAATTGGGATAGAGATACTCAGATATAGGAACATGCCGACATGCAATTAGGCACAGATTTTCTATATCGTGTATTTCTAGAGTTGATTTTTTTTATGTTTTATACAAAAGCATATCTTAGTGCGTTTTGATAATTTTGTGTTTTTGGATTTGAATACAAGGGTTCTATAATTATTATTTTGTACTATTTATATTTTGTAGTAATATAGTTGATTAGGCACAAATTTCTATTGTGTGATGCATTTCAAAAAATGATGTATTATTTTACTTTGATTTTTTAACGTTTTATAAAAGTATTTGTCTTTATTATGTTTTGATAATTTTGTATTTTGAAGGCTTTTTTAAATAATGAATATCACTTAATATCAAATATTAGAGTATTATATAATACTAGGGTGATAGAAAATCCAAGATTCAAAATGATAAATAACCCCCCAAGAAATATCCCTCGATCATACCTAGTGTGTGAGATTTTACATGTAGTGACCCTCTTGAGGAGTTTTAAATCAAAATATATTTTAAACTAAAAAAAATGAGCCAAGATTCCAAATAGGTAAAATTGAACTCACAAAAAGAAAAAAGAAATTAGGGGCAAACAATTGCCCTTTTGTGTTTCTTTTATTGTGCTTTTTCTTGTACAAGTGAAGTTATATTAGGAAAATTTTGAAATTGAAATTTACTAGGTCCTTCTATTTCCTATAAAATTCCTTTTGATTAATAAATTTCCAAAGTTTTGACCGAGCGATAGAATGTCATTACGTTGAATTTGAAATTATTTTATGATCTTGAGTCAAGGAAGACAACATCATTCCTAGAATCAAATATATTCATGACAGAGTCCCTCGCCTACTTGAAAGTTGCGTGAGGTTCGGCCTAGATTTGTTTAGAGATAAGACTAATAAAGATTTTGAATATCCTAAGAGATTGATCTTACTAATGCCACTATTCTTGATTGTTGCTTAAGCGTAGCATATAGTTTCAATTTGATTGTAGTGCTATTGAGGAGAACACCCTTTAATTAGAAGAATGTCCTTAACAACCTCCACAACACTATACACTCTCCCATACATACAAAGCTCATGGAAAGGAAGTTGAAATTAGGATTATCAACCCGTCATGTATAAAGACTATAAGTCCTTTAGAGGTCAAAGGGTTAATAGTGATAATTATGGTTAACAAAAAATTTATATATTTATTTTTAAATACACCATACATGAAGATTAGGTACATAGATATGTGCGAAATTTTCAACCCCTAAAAGCCTAAGGAGTATTGGGCAAGACATAGATGCTTTATATTAAATGCCTTCCAAAATAGATCAAATGCTTATGAATTTAAAATTTGAACACCTCTACGTGAAAATTGACAAGTGAGAGGTCATTAATTAAATTTACATGAGCTTCTATTTGACGTTAACTACTAATTGTAGTAGGCCATACACATGATAATGCATGCATGTGTACATGTGAAAGCCAAATAGTCATATGCCCTTATTTGATCAATTTTGTAGCTACATGGTCAAAGAGTGAGTTAGCACATGATGGGAGCTAATTTGCATACAACTTCAACTTGTACTTTTAAAACTTTACATTATTATTTGTCTTGCATATGTGTGCACAAGTATCTCTACTATGTAGGCCTTCTTTACTAAAAGAGAAGATGGTGAAAACATTAACTTCACAACAATAAGAGAATATAGTTTCTATGCTTCAAAGAATGTGTTTACATAGAGAAAATGCAAGAATTTTGTATATTAGTGTAGAAAGTGTGCATAACCTTTGACAGACACATCTTTCTAATGCATACCATGCACGTGGAGGTAGACCACCAATTATTGACCGGAGTGATGAAATGATCATGTATGTGAAAAATGACTAAGGGAAGATTAGATATTGCTCTAAAACTCCACAAAGATTTTAGGTTAGAAATGAGTGCTCAAATTGCAAGGCGTGCACTTCGTAAAGATGGTTTAGGTACACAAGTGAAGAAAAAGAAGCCGCAACTTTTTAGCAAAAATATCAAGGCGCGTTTAGAGATTGCAAGACTCAACTAAAACTAAACAATAGATGATTGGTGTTGGGTAACTTTTTCAAATGAATTTAAAAATCAACTGATTTTGTCTAAATTGGTAATGGCCTCATCTGGGTACCCCCTCCCAAATAGTGTGATTATCGAGGAATATCTTTTTGGTGAGAAAAAAACATTAAAAATTTACAAAAATTAGAGGGTATTATAGACACCTTGGCTGCAACAATATACATGGTGTTAAAGATGGAATTTCTAGCACACATAAAATGAGTAATAAAACATAAGTCACACTATGTGAGACGCATAGAAGTGGTACACATTTATAGAATGTCTTGGTATTGAACACATAATTTGAAGGAATGTTCGTAGCAAATTGTTACTTAAACAATAAAACATGCTGACGGGAGAATTACGATTTGGAGAAGTATGTGCATTCATGAACCTAGATTGGTATGCAAAGTAGAGGATTGCATAAACCAACATTGTTACCGGGAACTTTTAGAGCAAATTGTTGATAGAACAATTTAGAAATTTAACTTGGAGCCTTCTCTTGTATTTTTACAATAAGACAATGCTCACATTTATACCAGTAAGATGTTTCAGAAGTAGTTTTTGCAATAGCGTTTCACTCTTCTACCTTGGCTGCTCAATTGTCCGATTTGAATATGTTAAAACATTTATGGGAAATTCTCAAATGGCGATTAAATTGATATGAGCATCTACCAAGTGAAATGACTGAATTATGCAATCGTGTCGTAGAAATTTTCTATTCTATTACTACAAATGATTGCAGATGGTTTTTAGGAAGCATGCCACTTTGAATAGAAACTATGCTAGGGGTAAAAGGAAACTGGAAAAATATTGAGTGATTCTCTTATTGGAATAACAAAATTGATCAAATGTATAGGCGAATTTTGAAAAACAAAATCTCTCTTATTTAAGCATTATTTTGAAACATGTATGTTCTTACACATAGTATCTTAATAAAATTACCATATACAAATTCATGTGTTTATTTTTCCCCCATGATTGATTGAATGAAAATTTTGCAAACATTTGATTAGTTTTGGAAGGCACTATAATATGTACCTTCCATATGTTTAATGAAATTCAATTCCATAGAAAAATGTAGGACATTGTTTCTACAAATTATCCATATGGTTAGATTTTCAAAAAAAACTTAAATTTTTTTAATAATGAAAATTCTTTAAAAAAATTATATAAATTATAATTTTCACTTTTAGGGTTTAAAATTTAGCATGATTATTGATAGTTAAAATTGGTTTATGTGTTCAAAAAAGAAAAAGAAATGATGAAGGGAACACCGTTACTTTCTTCATATAGTAAATTTTACAACACTAAGACAAGTTGAGGTGATTCACTTGAATTTTTTTTTACCGAGTGGATTTTAACTCGAATTGACACTATTCAAATTTCTTTGAAAAGTAAACTTAATATAGTATTTTTTTTTCCCCCAAAAGGCTTACTTTTTGGTTTTTGGCAACCCGTTAAAAATGGGCAGCGACTATAAAATGGTCCATTTAGCGTTTAGGATTAAATGCTTCCCAAAAATGTTCAATAAATAAAATATCCACAAACATCCATTTTTTCACCATGCAAAAACTACTTTTCTTGAAAAAAAAAAAAAACACTACCTTTCTTCGAAAAAAACAATTTACTTAAATTTTTTTGGCACTTAGGTTTTAGGTTAATTTTTGTTTTGTTTTTTAATTTTTTTTAATCTTGTCAATCATAACTCATGTCGGCTTAATTCCACATAATGGTTACAGGAATGGGTCAAAAACCAACCCCCTGCCACTAAAAAAAAATGACTGCGATCATGTGATGATGATTTGATATGTTGAGTGGAGGCCGATTGGGACGCATTAGTTGAGAGGGATGAACGTTGTCAGGTGTCATCCACCTCCGAGATCCATTCATCCATCCATGCGTCCATCGTCCAGGGCAGACTGGAAAGACAAAAATACTGGGAAGACAAACTCAAGCCATTTTCATTCTCCTAGCCGGAGCTCTGCTGCGGCGTCGCATTGGTAATTTTGGCACAGATTCATGCGAATTGCATTCCATCGCCGTATTCACTGCCATTTTCTGTTTAAGAATCTGTTTTTTCCCACTATTTCTTGATCGGTATGCATCTCGGGATCGCCCGCGCTTTCATTTCTTGGTATTCGTTTTCTGGTTTCCTCTTGTGTGTGGAAGAGGAGAAGGCAGGTTTAAATTTCTGGAAAATCAAGGAGCTCAGGTGCTGCTGAAGCATCCGGTATACCGCAGTGTTAGAGTGTATATTTTTTGTTTGTTTGATGGATTTAAATAATGTAAGGGAGTTTCTGAGGTTTTTTTTGAAAGAGGAGAAGGAATATTTTTGTCTTCAGTGTGTCTGGAGACAATTAAGAAGCTCTGTAGAACCATCCGCTGCTCTTGAGTAGTTTTTCTTGTTCCCTCACTTTAGTATCTTAGGCTTAGAGTATATGATTTTTTAGTGTGTGCGTTTTTTTTGTTTTGAGGTGAATTTGCATAATGTGGCAATGTGAAGGTTTTTTGTTGTTGGAAGAGGAGAAGGAACGTGTTGGCGAGTGATTTCTATTAATTGTGTCCGGGACCATTACGAGCTTGAAGCGTTCAGTTTCTTGTTTGCTCATGTATTTTTTTTCATGCGTTTGTTTGTTTTTAGGTGGATTGCGAGTTTCTGCGAAGTCATCGGCGCAAATGGCAAGTAGCTGTCGATAATTTGCAAGCTATTTTCTCGGCTATACAAGTTTTGAAAATGCAAGTGATGGAGCCGGGGGCGCAGCTCCCACCGTTGCAGGTTCCTTGTGCAGAAATCGTTGGCCTCCAGTTTGGCCTTGCTACATCCAAAGAATTCGTAAGAGTTTTGAAGGCTATGAACCTGCCGACTCATTTTTGTCTTCAGTTTCAATTGGTTCGTGTTGTGAAGGATCTTTTGCAGACTGCTCCCGTAGGTTGAAGCTGACGGGGAGAGTTAGGAACTAAATGAGTCTTGAAGTTACTTAATCTAACAGTTCATAATTTACCATGCAGCTCGGATTTTCTGTTATCAAGAGCAGATGCCAGGACACGCTGAAGAATCTCGTTGACCCTCGGCTTGGTTTACCAGCTGAGAATGAAATATGTGCAACTTGTGGAGGGACCAACTACGACGAATGTACAGGTGAAACTCGTACACTCGGATTGGAATGGGGTTTTCTGGTAGTAGCATTTTCCATTATCGTTGTGCGCTTTGTTACCTGGTAGTTTTTTGGATTTTGTTCTAGTCTACACCACTGTGCATCGTTTAGGCTGCTCTTATCTTTTCTAATGTTGTGGTTGTGAAGTTAGTCAATGTGAACATTAGCGCTTTGAACAGTGCAGTTGGTCTCTTCGAGCATACTATTTATGCATTCATGTACGTCTGCAGGCCACTTCGCTCACGTGAAACTTACACAACCGATATTCCACCCCAACCATATGCGATTGGTGCAACGAATACTTCAGAAGATATGCCTTGCCTGTGGGGTTCCAAAAGAGAAGAAAAAGGTAGTGTGCACCCCTGACGAGATGCTATATGATGGCTTCTCTGCTTATATTCATATGTTTATAACATGGAACTCAGCTTCTAGGATCCTTTTCGGGGATTGATGCAGTCGATGGTACCTTAGTGGCACTTTGCACCTCATCTTAATGCTATAGAAAGGGCGGTCTTCTTATCATACTTGATTGCATGAGGAGCTAAGATAATTTCTTAGGTCAGTTGTTTACTTTCCACTCAAGAAGTTTTCATATGCAACGTGCAATGACCTTTTTGGTGTGGCATCAAATCTCTTAGTTGTATTAACCTTGTCTTTGCTCCACTGAAAGCGTTTTACCGTCTGGACTCACACGTGTCGAACTTATATAAAGACATGTTCTAATGCAGAAAATTAATTTCAGTGAAGAAGCAGGGCATACTTCGAAACGAAACGAAGCTCTGTACTTGGAGGGGGAAGACGTTAACGGGGACAGAGGAACCCCTGTTATTGTTGAAGCAGTGCCAATTGAGGTGCCCCTCTCACTATCACTAAATTGTGGTCAGATTTTCTTCTTAGGTTTATAATTCTCGCGCCCACTTGGTGAAAGTTACTCTGGCCGTCGACAAGAGTCTTGTTTAAATACAGTGTTTTCTGTGTTTGCTCTGTTTGTACAGACAGATGCAGCTGAACCTGTGATAGAGCTTTCGTCAGATGACGAAATTCCACCTGACATCCTCCAAGTTATACCGCACGGGCCCATGGATTTTACTTTAGCATCGACAAGTCAGTCAGCAATGATGCGCCTTCCGCATTTGGGAAGTAGTAAGTCTAAGGGCAAAGCTCACGCCAATGGATCGTCACATTTTGAAGTTACAGCAAATGGTCCAAAGAAGTCAGCAATCGGTTCAAAGAAGTCTGGCAGTATGAGGTCTCCATCCACACAGGTACTTGCCCTTGATTGCATATTCTACATCAGCAGTAATGTCTTCATTCTTGCTCCGAACGTCGGCTTAATAGGCTCGGCATTACACAGCTGTCTTGGTGACGTTATGCCCCACTAGTTAACTTCACTGTTCAGATGGTTTTTTTCCATGTCGAACACTCATAGGCTTCCCATATCCTATTGTTGCGTGGATTTATTTAGCTTACGAGTTTAATAGCTCCAGGGGAGGCAATGCCACCTTGGGGACACATGTTTTATCGGGAACCTCACCTCGGCAAATGTTTCCGCTGGCAACATTCTACACGAGATAATACACGGGAGGTTCCCGATACAACATCCTAGCCGCCACGTTGTTGACATAAACCTTGATGGCACAAACTTGATTGCTGGGTTTTGCTGGCACAAACTCCTCTGATTAGTGTGCTTTGTAGTTGCAGGGCCATGCGAAAAGCTCTAAGAAAATATATAAGGGGAGACCTGCAGGTTTGGATGTTCTCAATGCAGATAATCATCGGTCCAGGAGGACATCAGCATGCCTGCATTGTTCACCCGGTAATTCGGAATATCGACCAATCCTCGTGAAGATCCTCCCTGTTAAAGGAAGGAAGATAGGTGATAGTTCTGAAATACTTCAGTTGGAGGTTCAGGACAATGAAGATGACGTTTGGCTTCCAGGTGATTTTTGGGCTTTTCTTGGGGGGCCAGCTCGTCTTCAGGACGATGAAAATAAGGTTCCGACAAAACATGTCCTGTCACCTTCCGAGGTGAGCCTCTTCTTACTAATCATCTCTATGTCATTTTGCACGATAATCCACCTTGAATGTATGTGTTTTGAGAAAAAGTAAATATCCGGCATACTTGGAGTTGTATGCTTACGGGGAGTTGAATGTTCTCTCTATCACATCCTTTTCTCATGGCAATAGAAGTCGCTAGTTATCGTCATATCTTATTTCATTCATTTATCGTTCTTACCCAGTTCTATTTTTTAAGGATTTGTGACTTGTCATTCATATGGATTTTATGAATTCATTGATTTCACGAAGGTAATTTATAATTTCTTTGGTGTGTCTTTGATACTTTTTTCGTAACTATCTGAACACGCAGACCTTTGGTGATTAGTTCCCAGTGAAAAACACCAGTAGTTGACATCTGTATCTATAACAAGTTCAGCCAAGTAGTCTGCTCACACAACGCAATCTTCACAGGCATACACTATATTGAAGAAGATACCAGAACGAGCTATTAGCAAGCTTGGGATGAATAGAGATGTAGCACGTCCCGAAGCTCTTATAATGAAGTGTGTACCGATTCCACCCAACTGCACGCGCACAACGGATTACAAATACATAAGCAACACGACGACCGTGCAATTTGGCAGTGTATGTACCACAATCCTGCATTTTACTACCCGTCATTTAAAGAAATGTCTCTTTTCGGATTGATGTTTGCATCTACTTCGTGGAACCAATGAGACTCTGATTTATTCAGTGACTCTGGTGGTCTTGCGATTGCCTTGAAGAATGTGCGTTTTGACAATGATATCTTGGGGGTTACGAAGTGGTTACTTGAGACTCTTTAGAGGTGAGTGTTTGAAAGGAAAGGCCTACTGCTGTAATCAGCCGTTTGGCCTGTGGGGAATGTGAGATATTTTTGGAGCGGGAAACGTTGTTTTAACATTCACGTGTGTTTTGAGGTTGTTCAGGATAACGTCACAAGAACCTTGCAGAATCTGGTCACAGAGATTGGACGCATCCATAGAACTAGAACGGGGAAGGCTATGAGTAGGGCACAGAGAGAAGAATCAACAGCGCTTCAAATACTTACTTCTCAGTATTTGCGGGAGAAAGGTGCCCCTAAAGTAAGTGCTTGATTAATGTCTACCATGTAGAGCGGTAGAAAAGTGTTTGTTGTACCATACTAGGGGATGCCACCACTTGCGAAGAGTAGCATGAGATTACTAGGTTGTTTTTACTTCAAACTTATTTGGGGTTCTTTAATAAATTGATATACTCGGTTGCAGCTTATCTCTTTAAGGGATTATGTTTTTGGAGCGAGGATTATTTCTGCATTGGCATTGGATGTCTATTACTATAAGTTTTCAATCTATTCGAGAT
Source organism: Pohlia nutans (assembly GCA_022496805.1). Classification (NCBI taxonomy): domain Eukaryota; kingdom Viridiplantae; phylum Streptophyta; class Bryopsida; order Bryales; family Mniaceae; genus Pohlia; species Pohlia nutans. Next base: position 10,194,447 of record CM040091.1, on the reverse strand, counting down.
GATATCAGAATCCTGGTATAATTTATTAAAACGGGATTGTTTGTTTGGGTGCAGGCAGTCGCAGGTAAAGAACCACTAAAAAGGGATCGAAATGGTCGAGTCACGAAGGAAGACGACCATCGCTGGACCAAGGAATGGCTTTCAGATATCCTTTTGGGGAAGAGTGGGAATTTCACTGCGAAGGCTGTCATTGCTGGTGATCCTTCGTTAGGCATAGAGGAAATTGGAGTCCCATGGGCTGTTGCACAAAAGTTGACCACACCAGAGAGAGCCACGCAGTGGAATTGCACCAAGTTGCAAGAATATGTTGACGCCAAGTTGCAAGAATTTCGAGTACTACAAGAATTGAGTCCCCACAAAGGAAAACCTGGTGCTACGAGAATCGAACGAGGAGGACAGGCCTTCCAGGTCTTGCTAGATAGCGCACAGACGCACAAAGTGCAGATTGGGGATATTGTTCACCGCAATATTCGAGACGGAGACTACGTGTATGTCAATAGACCCCCCTCTGTTCATAAGCATTCCCTAATGGCGCTTAAGGTACATGTTCACTATGGGCTCGTCATCACCGTGAACCCGTTGGTTTGTTCGCCATTTAGTGCGGACTTTGATGGTGATATTTTTCACTTATATGTTCCTCAGTCACTGCAAGCCATTGCAGAGTTGGAGCAGTTGATGGCCGTGCCACAACAGATAGTATCCGATCATGGTGGACAGCCACTTCTTGGACTCACTCAGGTAATTGAGGTCACTTAGGTTCAACGAGTTTTGCATCTATATTTACCATGAATGTAGTAGGCGGGGAAAATGATAATTTTAAATCTCATTATTTACCCTTGATGGTTATTCTCAAGCATCGGTTCTTTTGTTTAGGATAGTACTATTAATGTTCCACAATTGTGGCTCTAGTTCGCATATGTCATTGAATGCTTTTATTATCTCTTAGCTTGATACGATTTAATTTCGTCAATCTTATTGCATCTGGCGGGGTGTCTTGTTTGTACGCAGGATACATTGTTGGCAGCGCATCTCCTGACTACCAGCAAACTGTTCGTAGACAAAGCCTCTATGCATCAGCTATGCTTATGGTCCTCTAAACAACCCCCAGAAGCAGCCATAGTGAAGTCCCCAAAGGGCGGTCCGTTTTGGACCGGGGAGCAGGTATTCGGTCTAACACTGCCAGCCAAGTTGAATATGGGTTCTTCCAATGGAAGCATATTAATCCAAGGAGGAGAAATTTTGAAGTGGATTGATGGGACAAAACTGCTGCGGAAGGAGAATGAGAGTATTGCATCAGCTCTTTGTTTTCAATTAGGACCAGAGGGGCTAGTCGATTATTTGAACAATGCAGCAGGACTATTGCATGCCTGGCTACAAGTACAAGGATTTAGTACAGGATTGACAGACTTCCAGGTCACCAATAATTCGGCAGCAAGGCAGAAAATGCTTCAGAGCATATTTGAAGAATATTATATGAAATCCATACAAGAATCATGTGATTCTGTCCGCATTCTGGACGCAAAAGTACAAGCCATGGGGCCGGACATAATTTTTAACCCTGAGAATCTGACAAAGAACGTCAGATTTTTGGAACAGGCCGCTCAACAAATATTTCGAGCACGGGAAAGTGATGCTGAGAGCATACTGGCTAAATATGCTGAGAAAAATAACTCTTTATTGGTGATGGTAAAGTCAGGAAGCAAAGGCTCGAGAGGCAAACTTCTTCAGCAGATTGTCGGCATGGGGCTACAGCTCTACAAAGGGAAACATCTTCTCCCATTTTCATCCTCGCGCCGTCCTTCAACGTCAAATTCTCCGGTACTTGATTGGTGGGAGGACAAAGGGCTTGTTCGAAGCTCCCTTGTTGATGGATTGAGTGCCACTGAACTCTTTAACCATGTAACTGCCGATCGCACGGGTATACTTAGGAAACACGTGGAGGTGGCACAACCAGGGACACTTTTTAAATCCTTGATGCTTTTCCTCCGTGATCTGCATGTTGTGTATGATGGGAGTGTTCGCAGTCAGTGTGGCAATAAGCTTGTCCAATTCTGTTATGGAGGAGCCATTGGTGTGCCTAGGCGAACCGTTCCTAAGAGAGGATCGTTTCAGAATCAACGTGGGATGGATGACCCAATCACACCAACGGAAGAAGCCGAAGGTGATCTTACATGGGAGGAGGATGATCGTAGACGATGGCCTTTGTCGGTCTTGGCCGGCGAGCCTGTTGGGGTATTGGCAGCAACTGCCATATCCCAACCTGCTTATGAGCTCATGTTGGATGCACCAAGTTTGGATGGTCCTTTCATGCCTCGGCCCTTAGAGCTTGTTCAGGTATTGATGTCCTGCCTGCACCATCAAAGTTGTTCCTTTCACTCTATATTGAGCTCACTGCTATCTTATTATAGCCCATGTAGGGTACATCTTTGAATTATTTCTGGAGCATTTGTTTGCCGGCTGATTGATTTTTGACATCCCTGGTGATTTAGCCCTGGATGTTAGTTTCCTTCTCATAGGCAACCTGAGTTAATTTCCTAAAACTTTTTTCTTTCTGCATATCTTTCATTGTGGCTCAAAGCTGGCCTTCAAAAATGTTTTTCTGATAAAAAAAGATCCACTATTTGTTCCAATTGATACAGGAAACACTTTACCCCAGGGAGAAATCTGATTTGAAGCCAAGTGATCGGTGTGTGATCATAAGACTTGTAAATTGTTTATGTACAAAACCATTTTGTCTTGAAAGGAGGGTTCTCGACGTGCAAGCTTTCTTGACAAGGATCACCTTAAAGACACTAGCTCTAAGTAGTGTCATTCAGTAAGAACACGTGCCCTCCCTATTGATTTTGTAGATGTAATTGCAAGCCTTGTGGAAGATAGATATCATTGTTGAAGTGGCATTTGATACAACATGTGATGGATCCTCTAGCTTCACCATTTTTATCTCTGAAGACTTCATTGTTGGGAGTATTCCAGTGTTTTCAGCTATTTTACTTTTTGGGGAATCATGAAAAGATTGATGTATTGAGATTCTTTTGCGTTGGGTTTGCTAGATTTTGGAATATGGAAGACTTCAGATTAGCTGGACCAAGTGGTGAAGCGCTTCGATTGGGCTCGCCCTGGCTGGGACATATAAAGCTCTCTGTGGTAAATCATCCAACAGTACTAGATACTGGCTTGTTACTTTGGTAACAAAGTAATGTTTTCCTTGATTTTACCAATTTTTTTGGTGTAAGTGCTACTCCATGTCATAGTTCGTGTCTGCCTTCTTGAGAATCAAGTTACGACTTTTATGCTGCATCTTGGAGACGATGTTAATATTTTCAATTGGCTATCACATGCTGTAACCAAACTTTGAATTGTTACACCTGACCCATATGAGTATTGTAGGACATGATGAAACAACATCAAGTGGACGTTCCAGTTATTTTAGAGCGACTTCGCGAGAAGTTCGGTGATGCTGTCACAAACGCAAAGAAACAACCAATGGGGCAAATATTTTTCTGTAGCAGGTAATCTGACCTTGGTTTATTATCGTATCTTCGGTTAGAGAGCCTTTGCTATGTATTTTTAAAGTATTCAGATTCTTAATTTATCCTGTCTTTTTGGTTGATCCATAGTTTACCCTATCTTGATTCTTTTCTGAGGATCTATAAAATTAAATCCTCTCTAGTTCATTAGATAGACCGAGTGTGTGGATGAAAACAGTGTTAGTCCCATTATTTTCTGGACACTCGTCCAAATAGCTATTTGCATGTGGGAAATTCATTTCTTGATATGCCCTGCATGCAGTTACAACTGCAACATTTCCAATGGATGTTGTCTTCATTTCTCGCCAAGATTGCCGAGAAAATTACAAAACCAGAAGGATAGTGACCTTTATAACGCAGCCTTATTGACTCTACTTATGAAAATTCGTAGAACTATAATTCCTGGTCTCCTCGGCTCCACCGTGAAAGGTATGTGTTATTCAATTTATACTATCTAATAGGATGTTTAGGAGAAGAGTCTCAGTTTGTGTCAATGTAGTGCTATTTTTTCTTGATCCTATTAGTTTCTGCGGCGAGCAATTTTGGCCACTGGGCAAGAGTTATTCAGTCAATGCAGTTAGTATTTATCATCTCTTCTTTTCCATCGATCTTTTAGAAAGATGGCTGATTCAACCAATGTAAAATTCTTGTAGGTGATGAACGACTAGAGTCGGTACGAATTGTTAGCGAGGGGCCAACACGGACGACCTGGCATAATAAACTTACTTGCAACCGGGACCTTGATGAGGAGTTGGTTCTAGAAATAGTTGTCGCTCCCACAAAATCAAAGTTGAAACGGAGCATGCCGTGGACATCAGTGAAAGAAGCATGTCTCCCTCTTATGGATATGGTGGACTGGAACAGAAGCATGCCTTACAGTATTCAGGAGATTAGGCATTCCCTGGGTATTGAAACAGCCTATCAGATGGTTACACGGGTAAGAGATTCATTGACTAGCGTATGAGATATGTTGAGGCAAATTTGTAAAAATGATCTCCTAATGTGAATTCAGTAAACGTTGCAATGTAGTAGCCAGTACTTTGACATTCAAGCAGGCTCACTTTGGACCTTGTTTTGAACAGAGACTTGGCCTAGTGTTAGAGAAGACAGCTCCGCATACAAATTCTGTGCATGTCAAGCTGATAGCAGACATGATGACCTTCTCGGGTGATGCAAACGGATTTAACATTACTGGCTTTCAAGACATGAACAAAGTTACTGCTGTTTCAGCTCCATTTACCGAGGCATCATTTAAGGTAATATTCAACTTCTGATAGCTAATCCATATTTTACATATTTGATGTGGTGGAAATTGATTAATTGTTGAAGCATCCCTGTAATTTTCTTGCATGATGCAAATCATAGTCGAAGTAAATGGCATTGTTTTTGATGTACTGATGTGCAACTTATCAACTCCGTATGTGTCTTCACCTGAGAAGAGGAGATTTTAGTTTCTTTCATAAGAAACTTGGCTATTAATGTATATATGACATGGTTAGCTAGCTTGTTGATGCTAAGTGATTTAGAGGAAAACGCATTGAATTCTCCTGTTATCTATGAAATCCTGGTCATTCATACAAGAAGCTCAATCTGTCTACAGTTAAGTCTGGGTGGTTTAGAGCAACAGTGAGAAGGGATTTGTGCACACAATACGTCACTTATCTGCATGCTTGTCTTTGTATGGTGATTCAGGTACTTACTCTTTCTTTTGGATGTTTGATATTTTAGAATCCAATCAGAACTCTGCTAGATGCTGCTGGTAGAGGAGCGACAGACTCATTAGAAGGCGTGATGACAAATTGTGTTTGGGGCAAAGAAGCTCCATTGGGAACAGGAAGTGGTTTTGATCTATTCTGGCAGCCATCAAAGGCAAGTATCTGTCCCATTTAATGTTACTATTCCCTATGAGAGCAATGGCAACTTCGATCTTCTCTAGATGCAGAATACAATTGACTGTACGTAGAAATTTCCTTTTACAACTTGTTTAAAGTATGGGAGAGAAAGTACTGATGTTAAGGTTTCTAATTCATTGTGTATCGGTAGTAAGCTCCATGTCTTGTTATTCATTAACTTTCTTCGAATTTCATTGACATGAACGGATTTTTGGTTACCATACTTTGACCATGAGTTCGTATCCTTTCATCCTCCAGGATATGCGGATAGCTGCAACGTCGAGAGGTGCTGAAAATGATGTGCATGCAATCTGGAAGGACTTGGATGAACAATGCATACCAGATAAAGTCATTCCATCCTCACCAACTCATTCGCTGCCAGGCCTAGACATCTTGCCAGAACGAGACCTAGATTTAGACGAAGGAGCAGGATTTTCACCACAGCACGCTACGGGCTTCGATGATGCAGATGACACATGGGGTTCGTCCCATCAGAATAACAATGGAGGTGATAGCTGGGGAAATTCTCCAGTAGCTAGAGAGGATGATGGAGGATGGGGTGATGTTGGCAAAACAAGTAATGGGAATGGGTGTGGGGACTGGGATCAGCTCGAATCAACTGATGGTAAGAGCGCAGGAGATACCCAAGGAGGATGGGGAGATGATGCAGCAAAGACAGGTACCGAAGGTGGATGGGGAGATGATGCAGCAAAGAAAAGTACCGAAGGTGGATGGGGAGATGATGCAGCAAAGAAAAGTACCGAAGGTGGATGGGGAGATGATGCAGCAAAGACAAGTAACGGAGGTGGATGGGGAGATGATGCAGCAAAGAAAAGTACCGAAGGTGGATGGGGAGATGATGCAGCAAAGACAAGTAACGAAGGTGGATGGGGAGATGATGCAGCAAAGACAAGTAACGAAAGTGGATGGGGAGATGATGCTGCAAAGAAAAGTACCGGAGGCGGATGGGGTGATGATGCTGCAAAGAAAAGTACCGGAGGCGGATGGGGTGATGATGCTGCAAAGAAAAGTACCGGAGGCGGATGGGGTGATGATGCTGCAAAGAAAAGTACCGGAGGTGGATGGGGAGATGATACTGCAAAGAAAAGTACCGAAGGTGGATGGGGAGATGATGCAGCAAAGACAAGTAACGAAGGTGGATGGGGAGATGATGCTGCGAACACAGGTACTGAAGGTGGATGGGGTGATGAAGGTGATGTGTCTAATGAGGGCCGGTCACGACCAAATGGAGATAGCAAGCAAATCAATGAAGAAAGTGGACAAAGAGGAAACAACAGTAATTGGGGTGCAAGCGAGGCTGTCCAGGAAGATGAGGGTGGTGGCTGGGATTCTGTCTCAACTGAGGTTCCTGAAGGTAATGGTCAGGATTCTTTTGCAAAACCTCAAACTGACAGTTCTAGACACTGGCCCAGAACACACTGGCCACAGGCATGGTTCCGGTGCCTAGGACAATCCTTCACAAGAGAGGCATTTTTAGGGCATGAAGAGAATAGAGAGAGTGATTTGTATAGTGGAAATACTTCAAAAACGACGTCGTCCAGTATAGTGATTTGTATAGTGGAAACACTTCAAAAAGTTTGGTCGTTGGCAGATATGAACTTTTATCTCGGGTTTGATAGGTCATGAGTAGACTGCTTTTACGATGTTTTAACATACGCACTTATGGACTGGAGTAGCTGCTAGCGTGAGAAAAGTTTGATTTTTGAGCATACAAGGGGCTATGAATGTCCTGCTTACACTATTGAGTTTCGGTGAAATAACTTCTGTACTGCTATTTTTGCAGATTCTGGTGTGAATTGGAGCGAACTGGTTTCAGGTACCACAAAAGTTGATGCCTGGGGATCATTTAAAATCTCAGAAGGAAATGGTGCAGGAAGTGGGGTGGGTGCTAGACACAGTGGTCGAGAACGTACTGACCGCTGGCATGGCTCCAGTGCGGAGGACAATCCTTCCCAAGAGAGGCATTTCAGAGCGCGTGGAGATAACAGAGACAGCGAAAGGCCTTGGACCTCTGGTGGCAATGGAAGAGGGCGGGGACGGGGAGGTCGTGGAAATGATTGGGAACGTGGAAGAGGCCGGGGGCCACGAGAAGCACAGCCAGATTTTGAGCCAGAGTGTAAAGAGATTGACGACCTTGTAAAATCCATGCGGGGAATTTTACGGTACTGATTTCCTACCCTTAATTAGCCGATTCGGTAATCTAAATTGTTCATCACTTCAAGAATTATTGTTACTGGAAGAACTTTCCACTACCAGTTTAAATGTCACTCACCAGGAGACTCATGTGCCAATTTTGCAGCAATAACGAAATTGGAGGCAGACTAGCTGACAAAGATGATGAGGCGGTTCAGGCTGTGCTTGCTTATCACCCCAACTTGACTGAGAAAACTGGATGTGGCGTTGCTTACATCAAGGTTGCGAATTGATCTTTTTTTATCATTTGTCAATGTATAAAGTTGGGGAATTCAACAAATCAAGCTGTAGGCAATAGACTTGGATATCTTTAAAATTGGGATCTAATAAGCTTGTTTGGAATGGTATGACAGGTGGACAACAGTCAAAATTATCCAGACGTCCATTGTTTCTGGCTGGTGAGGATAGATGGAAGTGAAGATGAATTCTCTTACCACAAGTGCCTAAAGGAGAAAGCTGCGCGAGAATTCCCATCTTTCGTTGATAGGTACGATGAGTTCTATACGGGTAGAAACAGGCGTCCCTCCGCTCCTGCGAATTTTGTGGAAGGACAAGCTGCCCAGCAGGAGGAAAAAGACGGACAAGCTGATCACAATCCAGCTTCTCCTGCAGAGTTTTCGGGGGGACATGATGCCCAGCAGGAAGAAACCGACACACAAGCTGATCACGATTCAGCTCCTGCTGCATCCTCTATGGAAGAAGAAACGGTTAATTAGGGTTAATTAGGGTGGACAGTGCATGGCTATTTTTGTCCACCCTATACATCACCTCGACCATATCTACTAAGATAAAGAAACGGTTTTAGAAAAGGGTTGGACGAATTAAGAGTATTGGTAAGAATATTATGTACATATGTTTGAATATTTTGAGAACTTTCAGTATTGGAAAGCAGGAGAGACGATCTGTTGGATGTTGTAGCAACATGGTGCATATCCAACATAACAAAGCAGTTTCTGATGTCTAATTTTGATTTAAGGTCTACATGTACATGTAAGGTCTACATGTGGTGGTTACATCAACTTTTTTGCTACATATGAAGAAATTTTGCAAAAGTATAATGATTCTTCATCAAGAAAGTAGAAAACAAAGAAATTTTTATAATTAAGATATCATTTTTGAGTTTGGTGATTAGAATCCTAGTAGAACACTAGTAGAAAAGTGGCACCAAATTATAGTGCAAGAGTGTTTTGCCAATGACCCATTTGGATACCAACTTGAACACTATAAGCAGATGATGATGAAGATAGAAACACCGACCCTAAGGAAAGAGCTGGCGTGAATAAAGTGTCCGTTCGTAATGTCAATGACCCGATGCCCACGGGACAAAGGGACATTGGAACAATACTACTCACCTCTTTCGAGGATGGACACTATAGTAACCAAAACAAAGTAACAGTACCAGTAACAAAGGAGAAAAGCGAAGTACTGTTGAGTGAGTGCTAGTTTGTATAAAGGTATGTTTAGTGTTAAGTTTTATCGCCAAGTCATGAGTTCTTTGGTTGGTTGGTGAAGGGCGTTGTACCACAATTATGTGGTCCGGGTTCGAATCCAGTTGGGCTCGTTGAGCAGTGATGTGGTACACATGGCTTGGTGCTGCTAGTGAGTTATCATGGCAGGAAAGTTGTACCAACCAACCGGCCTGTCCTATCCCCTGAGACAAGATGAGCTAGTTGTCTATCCCCCCTCTTTTAATGTACTACGTCTGATGGTATTGTTTGATTATTCTCTATACGTCTTTTATGTAAAAGGATAGATCCGGCATATTGTATGGCAATGGTATTTATTGTTTTGAATGTGTGTTTTATGGAGGTTTCACAAATGTGCACTATAAGCAATAACAATGTAGCTTACTGCCCAAAGTACTCCGACAGTGTAAAGAGATGATTGAGACAATCAACATTACTTAATGAATGTCATAAATAACAATTGTAACATTCAGTAGCTAAGGCTGACTCTGCCTTGGGCCCAAGCAAATATCAAGAATGTTCTTCATCATATGAACAAATCCATGAGTAACTACCCAAACTTATCAAAAGTTGTGTATTTAAGGAACTGACAGTTGTTAAATTGTTTGGATTGCTCCAAGAAAAGGGCTGCAAATAAGTGAGGATATCAATTAAACCTCCTCTGAAGTTGATGATATAATTTTGATTTAGCTGCACAACATCACTCCTTGAATTTTAAAATAGTCGCACATTTTCTAAATAAATAGATAAAAACCCCATACTCGCACACTTAGTACATCATATCCACATCAAGATTCAAGAAACACAATCATGGTTTCAGAGTGGTTGTCACAAACCTGCAAAAATGACGGAATTGTTGAACCCAGTTGGGTTTTTCAATCGTTTCAAGAATGATTGATTGGTAGTCATGGGAGTCTTGAAATAACCATGTTTTCCACTCACCAAGCTGCATTGACCATCCCATCACAACATGAAAATTAAATATAAGTTAATATCGTCACAAAGTACTTTGCTATTGACACTTTCAGTGAAATGTACCGGAGATGGAGGCCAATTTTGGTATTTTATTTTTATTTTGGTATTTTATTTTGGTATTTTATTTTATTTTGTCTCCGTAAAGGAGACCTTCCGGCGATACAATTTTTTTGGATTTTCAACAACTAAAGGCCTAACCAATATCACCAGTCATATGCCTACGCTAGTTTCAAGTTAGAGAATTGATCCTCCACCTTATCCCCATAAACTTGTTAACCAACCATTGCTTATCAAACTGAGTGTGATACAACCTGAGTGTGATACAACCTGTTTTTCTGGTGTTTATTTTTTGAGACTATAGGTGGGGAAGATCCCAATATTTTGGTACTTAAATTTTTGATAAAATTTGGCTATTTTTTTTTAATTTTTTTTTCATGGTGCAAATGATAGACTATTTGCAAGTAAACCAAATTATGTAGTTTTTAATATTATGTTATTATAATTTTTTGATTAAATGTCTTAGTATAGATGTACCAACCGTGCCTTTCACCGATGGTAGTTATATTGCAACCATATATGATAGTAGAATTGTTTCATGATCTTTTAATGTCAAAAACTTCGGATATCCTTAGTCCATATAGCTTACAAACCCATATAGATATCTATGGAATCATAAATCAAGATTACTATCATTGAAAGTATGTCCAAAATTGCATGGAATAAACATAAGAGATTCTAGATTTGGAAATTGGATTGCCAACGTACACCCCATTGAAAGCACCCTACTTAAAAGAAAATTGCATGCCTGGTGAATTATGCCTTAAAAAAAATCCAGCCAATAAACATAGCAATTTTGCCTTAAAAAAAACTAGTCAATAAACTCAACAAATTCTTCGTGTCTATTGGTTGATTTTTTTTAAAGCATAATTTGGTTGTGAATCCAAAAAAATTCAAAATATTGGATGCTTTCAACAATGGGTATATTAGTCATTTAATTTTCAAATGCATTGTTATGTGTTTATTTGACATAATTTTGGAATTTGGATGCACTTCTAATGATAATAATATCAAGTTCTAATTTGATGGGGATCAAAAATCATGGTTTTATCTACTAGGTTGGTTTGCCATGGAGACTGAGGATGCCCTATGCACAATAGAGTAATGTCAAGCCATCCTATTGAATCCAAATATATGTTCTTTAGTTGCTGTAAAGTAACAAAAAAATTCAGGCAAATTTTTTCTTGAATCTTACTTGAATTTTGGAGTGGTTATTGGGCAAAAAGTGAATGAATTTGCCAAAACTCTCTCAAAAATTTCTAAAATTACCAATATTTGGATGAAAATGCCTTATAATAGAAAATAGAAAATAACACATATATATGGATAATTCTATACTTTTTTCTCTCTCTAGCTTCATTCTAAAGCGTTGCTCTACCAATGGATTTTATTTTATTTTATTTTATATTTTGTTGCTCCTATGGAGTTTTGAAATGGGGATAATAGTTATAGATCACCAAGTGTAACATTTTATGATTAGCCAATAAGAGAGTGACACAATTATTTTGAAATTGGACTTGGATTTATTTATAGATTTATTTATGGATTTATTTATAGATTTATTTATAGATTTATTTATTTATTTTGAAGATGATAATAAGAGGGAGAAGCTCGAGTACTTGAGGTAGCTAGCATTTCTACAATCTCGTGAGTGTATTCCCACCGGTGTTCGAGTGTCTTCATTTTTAAGATTTCGATTGGCAATGGGTGAATATGGACACAATTTCTTTGTTAGTGAGTCCATCTCCTCTCCGGCTTTCCGCACCTTCTTCTCAAAGTAATTCTTGGTCCTGCACAAATTTCATCACACCAATTAAGCAATTAATAGTTCCTCAAAAACTTAAAAGTATCAATGCCCTAGGTCAATTTGCACACATTTTTCGGGTTATCCATATGATTGAAAGCATTCCAATAATTTGAGTAAAAATATTGGGCACTTTTTGCTAATATTTATCTTTGTGCCTCATTCCCAACTTTAAAGTGTAAAACAATATTAATGCTAGATCATTCCTTTCTTAAAAAAAATTGCATAACATTATTCGACGCCCTTAAGCACCCATCCTTTACTTTGATAATCAAAATGAAAGTTGCAATATGACATGACTCTAAAGTCCAAGATTGGTTGACTTTGTGAACTTTAGCTTTATTAAGCATTCTTTTACTCTCTCTCAATTGGCTTGTCTTGTATTATTAATGGGAAAGATAGCAAACTAATGTACAATTTTTTATATAAAACTTTGATAAATTTAGAGGGATGTATTTGTATTCTAGGATTATGGTTTAGTATGCATTGAATAAAGCTTTTAGTAGAATTTGATTCTTCATTGATTTTTGGAATGTGAAGTGGAGCTAAAACAATTAAGCAAGTCAATTGTAGGAGACTTGTCCATCCATTTTGTTAAAATTGTTGAAGATTATCAACTAATATAAGCACCTTAAAAATAGGTGCAATTATGTACAAGTAGGTGATTATAGGAAGACTCTCCATAGAAAAGTCTCTCCATCCTTTCATCTTTATCTTGAATCTCTATGATAAAATCCTATTTGATGTTTAAATATCTTGAAAAGAATCTAATTTTACTAGAAATCATATCATTGGATAGGATAATTTACGTGAGGTCATCAAACTTGAGAAAGGCTCCTGGGGCTTTATATCCACTTGGTGTTAGAGGGTGCGGTATCTACATCAATAACAACTGATTGTATATGAGCTAGTAAACAAGTCCTTTCTATCAATCAAACTTACAGTAGTTCTTGCACCAAAACATCACATTAGAAGGAAATTAGTTATTGTTTGGCTTTTGAGCTTGCTTTTGAGATTTTTGATTTTTTAAATGCATAATTGCACAATTCCTATAGAATCTTTGTATTACATGAGAGATGTACAATGAAACAAAGGATACCTTGCTAACAAAAACATCAAGCATTGATAAGTGTATGACCTTTTGATACATAATTGGTCATCAACTTTGATATTGAATGAAATCTAGGAATCAAATCCACAAAGTTTTCTTCTAATGACAATTGCATGGACCCAAAGGTTCCATTACTTGTTTCTCTCCTTTGTTGGTTGATTTAGGCACTTGTTAGAGAAGTATTACTTTTGCAATAAAACTTTTTCATTAAGTTTAAAAAAAAGAAGGGTAGAAGAAGCAAGTTCTAATATGCATTGACTGTCGACTAAAAAATTTGTATTGATAATACAAAGTGCAATTTTCAAAGCAATTGTATCACTTTTTCATTGTCTAATAAAAAAAAAGGCTATTATAATCTATAATCCCTCTACTCAATGTGACCTTTTCCATCAACAAAAAGTACAACTTTTAATGTTTCTAATATCCATTAAGAGCCTCCTATTTTAAAAAGGCAATCTAGTCATCAAAATGAATCAATATAATTGAGCCACTAAAATGAATCAAACAGGAGCAAGTGTAGAAGTACATTCAACGCTCTTTGATGATGATATTGCATGAGGAGGACATAGGGGCTTTTACATGCACTATCACTTGCACGTTCAAAATTTGATTTGTGAAAGTTGACCAATAAGATGTGCAGTATGCAATATGATAGATTCTAAAGATATATAGAACAAAATGTACTATTAAGGTAGAGACACCCATTCCTGACCATGTACACAAAACCAACCACCCTAAATTCTTGCCTAATTTCTAAATTTTGAAAGGGAAGATGTACCTCATTTGTACACTAGAGCCTATGATCGGTTTTGGTGAACCTACAACTTCCACTTTGAAAATTTGTACTTATTCAAATAATCATCAACAAAATTTAAATTAAACATGAAAACTTCTTAATTTCTTATTGCTAAAAGAGGAAAAAACTCAAAATACTGATTCATCTATCCCAAGTATAGTGCATGTCTTAAGTGGTCGGGAATGGGTGTCTCTACCTTAAAGAGTGTGTCATTAGAGAAAGTAAAGGTTGAGTGTACTCACAGCCCAAATCATGCCACTTGTGTACCGAATAGTTCTCGCAGAAGTGTGTGTTTTGTCATTATATTTAGAGTATTTGTCGCGCGGGAGGTATGCCGAGGCCGGTCGGTAAGTGGGAGCACATTGCCTGTGATTGGGGTCTCCATACTTCACCTCCTTAGAGATGGGGTCTATGGTATGGGGAAGTGGGGTCCGCGGGAGGGTTCTAGAAGTGCGGGGTGTCCGGGGTGTCCGAGGCGTGGTGGGATGAATTGTTCGGGGCGTCCGAGGCGTTTTAATGAAGGCAGCAGGGCATGTTTTTGGTCTGGTTCCATAGCTTTGGCTCTTTGAGCTTGCCTGCTCCGCTGCCGACCCAGGCATCTTCCCTCACATACTGCAGCAAGTGGTTCCAATCTGCACACATATTTTATTTTTTTAGCAATTGTGAGAACTCAAGCTAGTAGAAAAGGTGGCGCTCCTTAGGGAGACGCTCATGAAAAATCACCGTGCATGCATGGAATTGAGCACTACTTGCTTGGGCATCTCCCTCGGCAGTGCCATCCTTTCTACTAGTGAATTTATGATTATCCAAAACAAAGACTCAAAATTTTTGTTTTTTATTGTAGAAAACATGCTTGATGCTAAACAAGTACGTAATGCCTATCTAAGGTAAGGATATCTAAAAGTGTTCACCTTACCAACTGAGCCTACTTACACACATAAAACAAAAACATTTTCAGTGGGTCTTAAGAGCAAGTTCAAAAGGATTCCAACGCACTTTAGCATGCATTATTTGGACATCGTATGAATAAGTTATCAATTTCCAAAGTGTTGATTATAGGTTGACCTGAAAGCGACCCTAAACTCTAATGTCCAGATTGTGCACATTCTCATGAACAATAGGGTATCGGAATCTACTTATTATGGAAGATTGAGCTATGGACACTTTAAGAAAATGGTCACTTTTAGATATAGTTACCTTACTTCAAGGTACTTTTCGTACCTCCTGCTGAGGATGAGCTCAAAAATGTGCACAGAAAGAATTTGGATTCTTATGAGGCGCCTTCTCAAGAATGTTATGTACGTTTCCAAATAGATCCACCAACAAGATATTCTTCAGAGATGTATCTGCATAGGTTTAATTTTCTTCACATTTGAATGAAAAAAGAGGAACTCTAACTAGTCATAATTCCAAATGTTTTTTAGAGGAGTCAGGGACTTCTGTTGCTGTGAGCCAGAAAGCAATTTTGCATAACACTGTTAACACTGTTAGTTAACCCTTTAACCAATTAAGCCTTAAAAGACCAAAGATTCATAGTTTTGAAATGACAAATTTGATCAAACCTAATTTAGATTGGACTAAATTTAATGTCACCAGAATCAGTGAAGAGCATTGCATGTGTTGATCCAAAAGAGAATAAATTAGAACAAAAGGAACTTCACATAGGACCTACTTAAAGATGATTTTAAAAAAAAACATCCAATTTGGGCTAATCCAGATGATCAGAAAAGAAGGGAAAAGCTCCAGAGGATCAGGAAGAGAGATGACGAGCTTATTTGGTCATTGATCAGCTTGCTTAACATTAACCTTTTGGCAAGCCCTGGTACTCCCTCAATTCCACTTTTTTTTGGCAAGTTTCAATTTGACGTTTCTTTTGTCAAACAAAGCCATCTCAATATTCAAAAATTGAGCTATTTTTAATAGTAGTATGTAGTTTTTGTGTCATTGTTTGAAGTGAACAATGCTCAGATGATGAAGTATAAAACATAAGACAAAATTAGGAAAAAAAATGCCAAAAAATGTGGACTCTTATTATGAAACGGAGGGAGTAATATCCAATGTATGCAACTCTTGATGATTTCACATGAACGTCCCTCAACAATCATAACAATACATTCACTAACAAGACATGCAAAACTTCCTACAATGAATGGCTA
The DNA here is from genome assembly GCA_022496805.1 of Pohlia nutans. Lineage (NCBI taxonomy): Eukaryota > Viridiplantae > Streptophyta > Bryopsida > Bryales > Mniaceae > Pohlia > Pohlia nutans. The sequence continues at coordinate 10,178,449 of CM040091.1, read as the reverse complement.
AGGAGCGGTTATGATAGGCAGTTTTGAGGAACTATTAGTATGGGTTGGTTGTTCATCCTATTCGCATGACAATTCAACTGAAAGGGCAAGCAACCAAACTGCACAACTTTCTTACACTAAGGTAACTATACCTTAAAGCATTCACCTTACCCACTGAGCCTATTTACACATATAGAACATAAAATAGTCTTATTAGCAAGTTCAAGAGAATTCCAACGCACTTTAGCATGCATTATTTGGACACTGTATGAATAAGTTATGAATTTCCAAAGTGCTGACTATAGGTTGATCTAAAAGCAACCCTAAACTCTAGTGTTCAGATTGTGCACATTCTCATCGACAATATCAAAATCTACTTATTATGGAAGATTGAGCTATGGACGCTTTTAGATATAGTTACCTTAGTAGGAAATTAAATTGTGTTGTTATTTTTTCACTTACTAATAATTGAAAAAGGAATGAAACTATGCCATGCGCATGGGTTGTGTCAGTGCTCGTGAGTGGTTTTGGTCACAAGACGACATAAATATAAACATAATATTCAACAACTATTCATTCTTCCTACAAAAGAGGGAATGGAAAACGCCGGGTCTGCTACTAATGGTACCCTTTTAGTGCCTAGGTAACTGGAAAGTGGTCACTAGATCACCATAAAACAAAATGTTGTAAAATTTGTGAACCATCTCAATTTGGTGTCTGAAGTTGAAATGTGTAACTTTTGATTTTGCAAATGATGCAATTTCTTTTTTTGGAATCTGACTTCTTAAATATCCAAATACCTATGTACAAAACACCAAAATACTGCAAATACTTACAAATATAGCACATGTATTATGCAATATTTATTAGAGTTAACCGAAAAGTCAGCTCAAAGAGGAAAGTTTTAGCAAATTCCTCTTGAACTCCTCTTGAACTCATATTGAAATATAAATAGACCAAAAACTAGTTCAAGGTGAGTTGGGAGACAATCTAAAGCAAGCCACTGTCATTATTCTCCACACCTCGCAATGACTTCCACACCTCCTACCAAAGCTCCAAGCCCATGGCTCACAAGGGGACAAGTTATGACACGACACTATTCAACCCAAATATAGCTCAAGGGAGCTCAAAAGAACGCTTGAAAGAAGGTTGAAAAGGGAGGTTCCAAGGCCTTCTTTTCGGTTAACTCTATTGTGTTTGGAAGTTTGTTATCTTGTTGTTTTTTTGGATTGTGTTTTCTTGTTCATGTTCCATTAGTGTATGTATTTTGATCTTGATCAATGTACCAACTCTTTTCTTATTTAACAATTTTTTTGTCCTAAACCATATATAGATAAATCATTCTCACTTATAAAATCCACAATAATTATGTGTTAGTGTTCTTGACATGAAAGATTGCAATAGAGAGGTGTTGATACATGTCATTGTCAAGCATCTGCACTTTCATTTTTGAAAAGTTAGTCCAAATTCTATATAACCTTGAAGTCACACACCTTCCAAAATCTTGTTTTTGAATGTACAGTGGGGTGACACCGAAATTGGCCCCTTGTGCAATTCCAGGGAAAGTGCCCACACTGCTGCCAACTTTGACACCCTCCTGAGTGCTGGAAAATTGTTATTTATACATGAAATCTTAGGAACACAATCATTGTTATGTTGAAAATATGTGTACCAAATCTTAAAGCTAAAAGATTGATACAAAAAAAGATATTCAAGATTTACTAACAAAGGGTAGTTATAAGAAATGTTTCACAGCTGCCAACTTTGACACCCTCCCAAGGATTGAAGAATTTTTTTTTTCACATGAAATTTTTTGAGTAGGAACATCTTTATGTTTTTTACACATGAAAAAAAATTCAGGTCCGAAAGACCCACAAAAAAAATGATATCCCAAATCTACCAACAGGTGTAGTTGTGAGAAACAAAATCGCTTCACAACTACGTTGGTAGATATAGAATAACTATTTTTGTGTGTATCTTTTGGCCTTGAAAACTTTCATACATGTGATCAACATCATAAAGATCATGTGACAAAAATTTCATATTGAAATAATAGATTATCAGCCCTAGGAAGGCTGTCAAAGTTGAAAGTTGTGAAGCAACTTTGTTTCTCACAACTACACCTGTTGGTAGATTTGGGATATCATTTTTTTGGTGGGTCTTTTGGACTTGAAATTTTTCACATGTGTAAAAAACATAAAGATGTTCCTACTCCAAAAATTCCATGTGAAAAAAGAATTTCTTCAATCCTTAGGAGGGTGTCAAAGTTGGCAGCTGTGAAACATTTCTTACAACTACCCTTTGTTAGTAAATCTTGAATATCTTTTTTTGTATCAATCTTATAGCTTTGAAATTTGGTGCACATGTTTTCAACATAACAATGATTGTGTGTCTAAAATTTCATGTATAATAACAATTTTCCAGCGCTCGGGAGGGTGTCAAAGTTGGCAGCAGTGTGGGCACTTTCCCTGGGGTTGCACAAGGGGACAATTTCGGTGTCACCCCACTGTACATTATATGGTTCAAAGACATACTATAATCTTCCAATCCAACAATCTATTCTTACCAAGATTAAATAGTCACTTGTTTCATTAAGCTATGCTTACATTTATACAGTTGAATTTTATTAATAGTATTCCTAATTTTAACAAAGAAAGCTTTCAAAAATGTCACCGAAAAGACTGTGGTTTCTCCAAAACCACCCAAGGCACTAAATGATTTATATCTTGTTGAACTACATCCTTTACGATGTGGCAAACTATAGAGAAACTACTCATAAAATAATTCAACTCTACAACCCTCTTTGCTTGAACGAGCTAAAATTAGAGAATATTCCTCTGATCCCTGACAAATGCTCGAGGTTCAGAGGTGGGCATCATTGATGCTCATGAACCTTGTGTGTTGTTAGAAGAGAGACAAGGTGAAGAAAAATAGGGAAAAAGAAAGAAAAGAAGAGAAGAGTGCAACTACCAACCACACAAATAGTGGCACGTCATATTATAATTATTTTTTATTCTAATCTTTGTCTTTTCTTTTATCTTTTCTTTTTTATCTTGATTTCTTTCTTGTCTTCCTTTTTGTCTTCTTTGTCTTTTTTTTCTTCTACTTTTTCTTCAGTTGTGGCTGTTGAACCCTAAACAATGGCAGCAAACCAAAAAAAAAAAAAAAAACACTTTTTTTTTGTTGGGTTGGCTGTGGGGTGCTGCTGAACCCTAAATGGCAACCGTTAAAAAAATTGTTTTTTATTTTGTTTATTTTGAAAATTTTCTTTTTTTAGCCTCTAGGGTGCGCGGCTGCGCACCCAAAGACCTTCCCATCTCTCTTCTCCCTCTTCTTCTTCTTCTTCCCCTCTCCTCATATATATATATATAGGAGAGAGGTAAGGGGAGTGGAGAGTGAATGGAAGAGACCCTCTCCTCTCCCCTATATATATGAGAAGAGGGGAGGGAGATGGAGAGAAGATGAACATAGAGAGGGAGATGAAGATAGAAATGCTCAAGGGAGATGGAAGGGTTTTTGGGTGCGCGGCCGCGCAACCCAACGGCTAAAAATTAAAAAATGAATTGAAAAATAAACACCATTTTAAAATTAAAAAAATCTTTTTGCATAAGTGGCTGCCATTGAGGGTTCAGCAGCACCCCACGGCGAACCCAAAATCTTATTTTTATTTTTTTATATTTTATATTTTATTTTCTTTTATATTTTTTTGGGGGTTTGCTCCCATTGTTCAGGGTTCAGCAGCTATAACTGAAGAAAAAGGAGAAGAAGAAAAAGACAAGGAAGACAAGAAGAAAGACAAAAGGAAGTGAAGAAGAAAGAGAAGAAAAAAATCAAGATGTCCAATAAAGAAAAGATAAAAGAAAAGATAAAGATAAGAATAAAAAATATTTAGAATAATTATTTGTTTACAATGTAACGGATAAAAGAAAGACAATAATCGTCGTTTTAAAAAAAAAAAGTTAGATAAAAAAATTATGCACCCGGGGACCCAGTGCATGATTATATGGCCAAGTGCGTAAATGGCAAATTGTGTGTTGTACGTAAGATTTTACATACAATCCTCACTATTCACTGTGAGAATTTTCAATTACTATGAGCCACACTTTTTTCTAATACCACAATTACTGTGAAAATACTCAAGTACTGTGACTCACAATATTGGCAATAATCAGTGTAGTCATTATTCCAATTTGTATCTATAAGCAAGGTTTTAAGCTAGAAATAGTATTACTCTTGTAAAATGAGATACAAAAAAGGTAATTTTTTATTTTAAAGGTATGTCATCAGAGACATTTTAAACCCTCAACTAGGCCCCCAATGGATGGGCACAAGGGGGTCTCACAAATTTTATTTTTTTTACTACACGGGTTTTTCCCATTCTCCGCCCACCGGAGGTTGGATGTACTTGTCCTTCACAAAATTTTGACTAGAATTATATCGTTCTAACCACTTAGTGCCACTTGTGATTGTTCTTCACGAAATTCTGACTAGAATAGTATTGTTCTAACCACCTAGTGCCATTTGTAGTTGTCCTTTACGAAATGAATGCTATTGTCCTTCAAAATTTACACAAGTTGACTCTCAAAGTGTGGCAAGAAGACTACGCACAAGTTGGCTTCCTAGACTCAATATTTAGCTTTGCTGGTAACAAAGTAGGAGCCTTGTTGAGGGTTCAAATTTTCTCTAATGTGTTATTGAAAATTGAAAAAACTATTTGTAGATTTTCATGATAGTAATAACTTACCATGTTAGATTAAAAAATGGTTGGTAATGCCTTGAATATATTAATAAATAATATATTATTACCGCATCCAATGTTCAAGAAAAACTATATAGCACAATCAAATTGGCTAGTGATGGGAGGATCATAATCCATTATCCGTCTAATTCTAAGGTTAGCTTTTAACTTACATCGACCCAAAAGAACATATCTACACGATTTTGATTGAATAGAGCAACTTGACATTATGTACATGGCTCCCAGCTCTAAGTAAGCATATTAATCTAATCCTTAATCACGTCATGAAAAACATGAACGAAAGTCTGCAACATCAAACAAAAGAATAGATAAGAACTTCAAAACTAGAGTGACTAGGTATGTTCTTAAGTTTCCCCACTATTGTGGGAAACCTCTGGAGGTACAAGAGGGGTAACTTAGTCATATTTATGAAGGAGAGGCGTCTCCAAGATCTTTTCTCAACAGAGTACCTCAGCCATGTGTACCTGAAGGTGAAGCCTCTAATACAGGAAGAAAATTCTACCTCTAATCATAAACTGGAGACTCGGGGGGTGCACTCTACACTCTGTTTGAGAATCATGTGCATTCGTGACCCCCTCTGAAAACCCCCTTGTATACGAAGGATTATACGTCTAAAACTTTTGTATACATAGCTATTCCATTCTAAACATATGTTTAATGTATGTATACGTCAACATTTTCTTCTCTAAATATGTCTATTATATGTATATGTAATACGGCAATGTTCAAATTAATATCCCTACTGTGCACTCACGTATAGTCGTACATGTTTAGTACAGTGCACCCCGAGACTGGAGATCCTTTGACTTCTATAGCAATGCTATGAGGACCAATTCAATGACATGCCCACATTAGAGTACTAATTCCACATGAGCTTCAGTAAAACCAAGTCATTCATTCTCTAAGTCGAACCTGATGAAATTGGCGGCAGAAAATTGATGAAGACTAGCTCATGTCGTAAACGATGCTCACATTTCCGAACCGAACGGGTTGAATCGACGGCCCGAACTGCGCAAGAGTGATAATGACATCCGTGTAGTTCTCTTTCCCCAGAGCAACCAGCTTGGGTCCCAATGCCACGCGCCAGACGCGGCGGCGCTCGAAGATCGCCTGGCCGACGTGCGGGGCGTAGCCCAAAATGCCGATGAATTCCGGGCAGCCGGAGGACGTCGCGGCGACGGCGGTCGGGTGGAACAGGTACGCCCGCCAGTGCACTTCTTTGCTGTAGTCGTCAAACACGATCGCCGAAAGCTCCAGCGCCTCCGTGCCGTTCGTTGCGTTCGGGTGATTCGCCGCGGGTCGTGCCACGCGAAACGTGTAGGGCTCTTCGTACAGGACAGCACCCGGGGTATGAAACTCCGTCTTGCCGATCGCGGCGTTGAGCTGCGAAGCATCCAGGTTGTTGCATTTGGAAATGTTGTTCTCTGCCCCTGGTAACTCCCCGTTCGTAGTCCACTCCACCGGCATCTCCTCGTACTCGTACCTGCGTCATCAAGGGATGGAAAATTTAAAATCCAGCTCAAGAAACAAAACATAGGAGTATGATTCAAATTCAATACAAACGAATGAAGCCTCGACACGAAACTGGATTTTAAAAAGACAATGATGAAGTTCAAAGTGTTGTTTCATCATCTAAAAAGCAATTCACCATCGACTTGCAACGTAGCGCCTTTGAAATCTTCCATGGCAAAGCGAATGGAAACTCAAAAGATGACTAATCACGGGATAAAAATTTGAAATCGAGCTTAAGAAATAAAACAGAGGAATGTACTGTTCAATATCAATGATATGTGAACTGGAAAGAATCATCAGATGCAAATTAATAAGCGAGGTTAATTACCGAGTTCAAGAAACAAAACGGAAGAGTTGCAATTGCATGAAGATTTGAAATCACGGGGTGAAACTTTGAATTCGAGCTCGAGGAAAAATCTGAGGACTGTGCGTGCGGTATGGAAACGCAAAAAATTTGAAGGCCAGATCGGCAAAAATTAATCGAAAGAGACGGATGGAATTTACCCCAAGCGTGTGGTGTTCAATGTCTGGGAAGTGTTCACGATGACTAAGTCGCCGTTCTCGTCGTACAAAGTGTACTGCGAGTCAAGGAAATCGGGATGAGTCGGCTCCGTGCGTTGCTTCCCGCCGAGAGACTTCCAAACGGTCCAAAGCCTGTCAACATTCGCGTGATGCCCGTAAAAAACGGGATCTCGTGCCGCGGTCGCAAAGTTTCCCATGTCTTGGAAAGGTCCATGATTTCGCGTATCCGGATCTCCCATCCACATGTGCACGGGGCCGTGCGGCGCCTCCTCGAACGTCCCAGAGCCGCTGGCGCCGGCATCGCCATAGCTGAACGGCATGCCGAAGAAGAGATTCGGCGTCGGCGCGCCGGTGACGAGCTGCGTGTACATCAACCGATTGTTCTCCATTCGAATTAGCTCAGGCGATTTCGCAGTGCATCCTCCGGCGGTGTTCAAATCCACCGTGAACGGCGGCATCGTGCAATTGTTGCGGTTCTTGTTCCACAGCGAGCTCGACGTGTTGCGCGCGTAGAAATACGGCATTATATTAGCGAACGGCGCCTCAGGCGTCTGGTTGTCCCAGTTCCAGAACGGGATCGTGAAGGTGTCGTCTCCCAGCAGCTTCGCCAGGATGCGCTCGTTGTAGTACATGAACATCCGGTGCCAGGGAAGGAAATGCCAGCCGCCGTGAATCTCCAGCGGCCATGACACTACTTCAAACTGTGGTTCATTCAACTCAACCAGCCCACTCAGCGACTACTCAGAGTGAAGGCCAACAGTGTGGGTCCTGATGTACAGTGGTTCCAGCTTGTAAACTCTTGCCAAATTAACTGCATGGCTCATGCTTGACACATGCCCAACTGAATTGCTTGTTTCTCATCCATTCACTTCATCTAACATCCGTGTTTTCTGTTATTGTTTCTAAATTTGCTACGTGCTTTCCAATGCATGGGACTAATTTTCTTACTGTTACCTGTGAGGGTACATTACAAGTGCCTTATAATAGATAATTTTATGGATGAGCATTAAACCCTAAACATCCTCACCCTTGTCTAGTTTGGGCAATTTTGAAAAGATGAATCATAAAATGCAACTAAGATGAATATTTTGAAATTGATGTATGAATAAAAGTTGTACACTATGAATTTTAGATTCTATAATATGGTTAGATCTGCGATTGCTTTCACCAATATTTTTCTATAAATTTTGGAATATAAAATTCAAAATTATTTTGTAATTTGATTACAAATAAGATATTGACAATTTGTGAATGAAATTTGTTGTGATGGGTTAAAATGTAATACTCTAAGTGTAGTGATTTTTGGGGATTTTTTGGTTGTTTAATTTTATGAGTTTTTTTTTTCAAGAGCACTTTTAGACTAAAATCTTCAAATTTTTTGGTGAAACACAACAACATAAAATGAGGCATAAAGTTTCACAAATCATCCCCTTTCTAATCGGATCACACATGCACGAAGCTAACTTCCCATAAAAAAATTCACTACAAAAGATTTACTGCAAAAAGTGCATGATGGATGAGAAATCGGAGTTTGATTATGTACATCATGCAAAATATGCATGGTTGGGCAGTTAAGGGTTAAAAGTGCCTTGTAAAATGTGACTGAAATACCTATGAGTGCCAAATCCCAAAATTCCTAGCGAGTGGCATGGGTACGGGTAGTTAGCGGTTTAAAAATCATTTAAAATTAATGAGAAATTGAATGGTAGCAACGCTCATTAGACCAAATCAACATCAAACAAGAAACTTTAATGTTTTACACTGTGTTTAGGTCTTAATAAAAACATGTTAAACAATAGAGAAATTCCTAAAGTGCTCTCAAAGAGGAAATAAATTGTAAACTCCGGCCTAAACTCCAAGACCACCGAGAATAGATCAAAAGGAGTTGCAACTCACCTTTTTTTTGCACGAATGAAAAAGAGAAACGAGGATGGTGGGATTTGAACTTGGACCTATCCAATGGAAGGGCACGTTCTCCCAATTCAAGTCCATGCTCCCATTTGTTGACCACATGTTCCCCTACACCCATGGGAAGTTTATCCAAGCCAAACCATGTGTTCTTTGTGGTTTCAAATAGAATTGAACAACTAACATGAGGGAAAAAAGGTGGGTGACAAAAGGAAGTCACCCTTTTACTTTGCGAATTTTTTTAATATCAATGTCAATTTCCAATACATCAGTATAAAATAATCCATTGCACTATACATAACTATACATTGAATTTACTTTTCTTACTGGCCAAAATGGTTGACCATAAATGAACAACGACCACAACATTATTGGAGAAATTTTTGCCTAAATCTTACCTCGTTTTGGTAGTGGTCACTTATACTTTAGAAAAATGGGTAAAGAAGTGGACGAAATTGCCAAAATCTTCTAAAAATATTACTAAAATTGTTGTTGTTTGGATAAAGTGCCTTATAATAGATAAATTTATGGATGAGCATATGTATATGCATATATATATATATATATATATTTATATATGGAAGATTCTATCTGATTATTTCCTTACCTGGCTACATTACAAGGTGTGAAAAACAAAATTTATATGTTGGGCATGGGTAGTTAGGGGCAGTCCAACTCACAGTGGCAAGTCAGCATCAATTGTGAAATTTAGGATTCCACCGAGGCAACAAAGTCACTCGGTTTGGCAAACAGGCACGGGACCCTGAGGCGGAGGCTCGGTTAGGGCTTCTTGTTCGTTCACTCGGGGGAATACTCACAGCGGCGGTAAGCTCTCTCTCGCGAGCACTGTTGCTTGGCCGGAGAGATTGTTTTTTGCAAGCTATTCCTCTGCAGCAATCATGTCGGAGCATGTCGGAGCGCAGAGAAGAGCGTACAGGCTTCGGGCGCAGAGGCGAGCGCCGCGGGGACAGAGGGCGAGGTGACACAGGGCGTGGACGCCGCAGCGCCAAGTGCGACAAGGAGAAGTGGGTGCCCGTGACCAAGCTGGGCCGCCTTGTGAAGGACAGCAATATCATGTCTCTGGAGCACATCTACTTGTTCTCCTTGCCCATCAAGGAACACCAGATTGTGGAGTTCTTCCTCGGTTCCGCGTTGAAGGATGAGGTGATGAAGATTATGCCCGTGTAGAAGTAGACGCGTGCTGGACAACGCACTAGGTTTGTTTCCTGCTGCATTTTTGGTGGGTCAACATATCAGGGTAGATTTGCATTGACTTATATTAGGTTTGTTTTCTTTACATACATTAGGTTTGTTTTCTAGTGGCGAATGTTGCTTTTTTTTAGGTGAAGTTGTTATGCCTGCAAGTTTCAAGGTAACTATTGTTTTCTGACCATGATTTATTAGCTTCCATTATTTTGAAGCTGAATATTTGTTTGTCGAATTAGGAGAGCGATTTCTGCCTCAAACATATACATCCTCAGCAATGGTTTTTGTCCTGTAAGTTGCTTACTGATGAAGTTGTTCATGCATCGTAACCTGCAAGTTCTCCATGATCCTGTTCATAAAACAGATACGATGATTGCCGATCTTGGGGAGAGTGCCATTGGAAGAGTTGTCCTAGTACACTCTGGTTTTTGGTGGATCATTCTTCTTTGTGCTTACACAGTCCACTTGGGATCACACGCTAGCGAACATAGCAGACTGTCAAAGAGGAATGAGGCTAATTTTGACCTTGTGTCTCGCTGATGGATTCGATACTTTCCCAACTCTGCTATGCGCAGATGGCTGCTGTATGGTGGATCGTCGGATGGTAAGTGACTCTGAAGCTCTTGTGACGATATTTCTCTGTTTTGAAATACCTTTATTAGTTGTTCAATCACAACCCTGAATTACTGTTTATACCATCGGTTTTGTTTGTTTTTCCTTCCTAATTATAAAGGAGCCAACAACTACTCTGAATCAATAGTATGATGGGACATTGATCCTCTTTGAGTGTTGAACAAACCTAAATTTATAATCATGTAATTTTTGGAGTCAAATTGTAATCATGCTAGGCTTACCTTTAATTCTTTGTCATCTCTATAGCCTTTTATGCCATTAACATACCTTTTTGTTGGTGGTTCGATCTGAAATCTGAAATGTCGTTTATGCATACCCAACAGTTTTGTTTGTTTTTCTACCTGCTTACAATTGAGCCAATAACTTGTTATACTATCGGTTGTGAGTACAAGTTACTGATTTCCTTGCTAAGCCTCACAAGATTAGCGTTATGGAAAATGTAGAGAAGACCCCAATGTATTGAGAGCGCTGCCAGATATACAATTTGTGCTGGGTTCTGCCTTCTTCCGTGGTCATGGCACATTCGGGAAAGTAAGCCACAGTTTTGAAATAGTTTTTGTCTTTTACATTTAAATACATGCAACAACTGTATGTTTAAAGAGTGGAGAATGGCACTTCGAATCGGATTACTGATACATAATCTAGGGTTCTTGATGTGCAAGTTTATTTAAAAAGAATCGCCTTCAGTTGGAGACGTAAGCTCGATGCAATGTTAAATAGTGAACCATGGTGGTCATATTGGAGGCAATATAGGCACTAGTAGAAAACATGGTCGAAAAGAACCGCAACCAAAATCGGCTGCGGTTCTTTTGACCACCCTGATCAGCAGTCGCTTAGCGACTGCAGATTTTTCTTTCTTGATTTACGACTGCAATTTTAGGATTTTCTGGGCGTGTAATATATTTTTGGAAAGGTCTTGAAAATACCTTTCCAACGGTATATTACACGCCCCTAAATGATGAAAATTGCAGTCGAAAATCTAAAAAAACAAATCTGCAGTCGTTTAGCAACTGCAGATCAGGGTGGTCAAAAGAACTGCAGCCGATTTTGGTTGCAGTTCTTTTCGACCATGTTTTCTACTAGTGAGGGCATTCTTAGATTCTGCATTTGACAACCTTGCTCATCTTTTTTTTGTGTGGAATAGTTGTTTGGTATTAATTATTGATCGTCAAGATTTGCTTCGACACATGTATATTTATCATAGTGGATGATTATATGCCGTGTCTGTTTCGCAGATGTTTGTGGGGTATCTGCAGCGAGGGTGAGAGGCATGATCTGAAGGACACGGCAATTTGCACGTACCATTTATATTCATCATCAAGATTGATGCAATTGGTGCCAAGTGTGGTGAACCTCGTGTTGGAAGCGTGAGTTGTTATTGTAGAAATTTTCATGTCATAAGGAGTAATTAGCACGCTGCTCATGTGAATCAAAAAGACAAGTGTAAGTGACTTTTGACAATACTTTCAACAAAAAATAAGAAAAGGAAAAAATTGTGTATACTCCGTCAGTGTCAGAAACTGAATGCATGGCAATCTTTGGTACACGTTCAACTACAGTCACAGATGTGAACAATGCAGAATTGCTGCGAACGGCAATGGAACAGCTCATACAATATGCAATGAAACCGCTGAGTAATTCTGCAATCCAACGGCTCAAAGAGCTCACAATCAAATGTCTCATTTAGTGGTGCTCATAGTCAACCTACTGTTGCAAGAAAAACCGGACGAATGAAATGAACACAAATGGACCCACCAAATTTTGACAGTTGTGTAAAGGGACCCACTATATTTTGAACAAGTTGAGATCGTCGGGCAGTTTACTGTAGTTGATTTAAGTTCTACAGTGATTGCAATTGGATGAGTACCGTAGATAACGGAAAGTGCTGCTAAATTGCAGGAAGACTCTGTTGTCCTATTATGGCCCATTTCCACTCATCCCACTCAAGTGGGGTTCGTACAAAACAAGTCAGACATGGCCAAATTCACTAGTTGAAATCACCAGGATTTGAAGTAGTGTGAGTTGTTCGGGTAGTAAATCCCGTTGTCGCAGTAGAGGCAGTGTAACCTCATCTGGTTTGTCCACGAGCGCGGATCGGTGTCGGGAAGCGCTTTCTGTAGCATAACGCCGCGCTCGAGCCTGGCGATTTCGGTCTCGTTCAGCAAATGCGCGGGCCGGCGGATCCGAAACGGCAAGGAAGCGTTGAACTCGAATTGGCGAACGGGCTTGCCCGTGTACGGCCGCGGCATACAGCATCGCTCCTCGCTGTTGCAATAGTCCGGCAGCATCGGCGCAGGCAACGGCGTTCCATTCACAAATCTCACCAACACCGTTGACAAAAGAACCAAAACTGCAGCAACGAAATCACACCGACACTTCTTCATCGCCGCACCTCGAATTCCACGCAGTAAAATACAATTTTCTGTTGACAACACGAAAGAACTCCTCGAGCTGCTTGCAGTTTCATGACAGCAAACGATCGCGCATTTCTGCTGTATGTTACATTCCTCTGTGTCCAAAGGTTGCCTTGCGATTTGCTCTGTTTCTGTTTCTGTTTCTAGGGCTGTTGCGAAAGCGGCAGGAGATCAAAACAATGCGAGGAGCTTCAGATTCATGATCATCGAATTGAATGAGACGGGTGATGAATGCCTTGAGCCGTGCAAATGGAGCTTTTATTGCACATTGTTGTGATCCCTGTGAGTACAAATAATAGTATTAGAATCGGAAACAATTTAATACTATAATTCTGTCTGGAATTTTGTGCGGATTGTCAAAGTTACCCCACACCAATGAGGAACTGATCTTGTTAAAAGAGTTAACTCAAGAAAACAAGAGCTGTGATCCCTGTGAGTACAAATAATAGTATTAAAATTGAAAACAATTTAATACTATAATTTTATCTTGGATTTCGTGCGGATTGTCAAAGTTACCCCACGCCAATGAGGAATTGAGCTTGTTACAAAGAAAACAAGAGCTAAGTTCAACATTGTGGTTCTTTAGGGGTTAAGGTTGATGCTTACAAAAAAACTAATGCGTGGTATTTATATTTCCTTGTTGAGATGGCCTTAACCAGGGGAATTTTGGGTGAAATATCGCCATATTGCACCTCAGAAAAGAAACCTAGCTAAAAAAAATGGCCAAAATTCATGAGGTTTTTTGCCATAAAACTTCAAATGGCAAAAAAATTCTTAGATGAAATCGCCAGATTGTGAATGAAAATAATACAAAATTATAGGTATTTGATAATTTCTATTCAATATATGGATGAGTGTGAAATATGGAGCACCACAATAACATTTTATATCGCCACTTGATATGTATTCTAAGCAGAATTTTCCTCATGATCGGATTGAAACAAGCAGAGGACAAATATATGATATAAACTTGTATCACTAAAGTGTCCATTCCCGAAAGGGGAGAATAGTTTTGGCTTAACCCCTAAAGGCCCTTAAAAGCCAAAATGGCTTTTTGCTGTTTCGGGTAGCTTAGATGGAAGGTCTAAATTACGAATTTTAGACTATAATTTGGCGTGGGCGTGGTCATACATACAAGGTGTGTGGGGTAAAAATTACAAAGTCAAATTCGGATTTTATAATTTTTTTATTGAAATTTTTGGTTTCAAGCCCGACTGGGGCAGAAAAAAACTTTTTATTGTAATCATTTTTTCAAATTTTTTTTTTGGAGACATGCTCTTCACCACATTTAGGCTCAGAATTTGAAGTGACCCATGTTGATTATATTCTTGGCTTGACAAGGGCAGCCTCCAAAATAAAGAACAGCAACCTCCAAGGTTTTTTGTAATTTCACATCCATTTCTTTCAAAATTTGTCAAAATTTGAGATTTTGAAATTTAAAAAAAATAATTTCGCCTAAAATTTATAAAATCATAGAGGTACCTAATCACCGTTCATTTTTTCCAAAAATCAAATACAATTAATGTGATGCATGTTTCACCAAATTGCCATTTTTATACCTACTTCCGGAAATTAATTTGGATGAAGGTTTGAAACGCGTAATGAGTCTCTAAAATTTTGCATGAGCGTACCTAACTTAGTTATCTACATGGAAAAAAATATGAGCAAAATGTTTGGAGTAACAATCTTCAAGTCCCCCTTTGCACTATGGAGACAATGCCTCCCAAGCAATGCCCCGAAAAACTTTTGCACAAACTTTGGATGTTATGATCTTGCAAATGATAAACATTCAACAATCAATTTTTGAAACAGTAGCTATGAATAGGCTTAGGTACAAGATCTTACGGTTGGAATTCTAAAAGAAGTAAAAAAACTTGGTTCACATCCCCGGGAGTACATAGAGGTAGAAAATCGCAGTTTTGAGGTTTCAAGCTCCCAAAAACACAAGGAAATTTAGGGGTTAATGACTCTTTGTCCGGTGGGCACTCAGTCATTGACATAACGAACGGACACTTTATTCACGCTGGCCTCGAATAGTGGGCCGGAGTTTCTATCTATCTATTTATAAACTTGTATTAGACTTTGATTAAAAAACTATAACGTGTAGAGAACTAATATACAATATAAACTTGTATTAAACTTTGGTTGGGAAACCATAACGTGTAAAGAACTAATATACAATATAAAGTTGTATTAGACTTTGGCCCGGGGAGGTCACTCCATTGTCAAGTTGAACACCACGTGCGAACAAACTAAATCTAAGTTTTCTAAGTTGCATCACCAAAATGGGTCAAAATTTTATCAATTTTTTTTCATGAGTAGATATACTCAGTATCTATTACATAGTAAAAAAAAGATAACCAAATTTGATGATCTTTCTTTTTTTATAAAACATACCGTTTCTAACTAGAATGACGTAGAAATGAACTAAAACAATTACTAAAAAAAATGAAGATGACTAAAAATTTCAAAAAAATATACAAAAGATGTTATCAATGGTTACGTATATGTAGAAAAAATATCATAATTTTTAAAATTATTTATGGCATATAAGATAGGGGTAGCAAACTTTGTTCGCACGTGGTGTTCAACTTGACAATGGAGTGACCTCCCTGGGGACTTTGGTTAGGAAACTATAGCGTGTAGAGAACTAATATACAATACAAACTTGTATTAGACTTTGGTTGGGAAACTATAACGTATGTACAGTGCCCTACAAAAAGTAAGGTAACCCCAATTTTGACTTGTCATAAACTCTTTCAAAATTTGACCTTTTTAGATCTGTTTTTCAATACTAACCTATTAAAACAATAGTTCTATGCAACTTCAATGAACACACCAAATTTCAATTTTAAAAAACAAAATTTTTGTTTTTGATAAGTTATTTTGTGTATCATTCATTGTGGTACATAATGATTGATTGAAAAATATTGGAGGCAATTTTTTAAATTTTTATTATACAAATATTTAGGAAACATTGATGTGCACATCTTACTTTTAGGAAAAAATTGCATTACCTAAGAAAAAACTTAAACTACAAAGAATTGAATATCAAAGGGTCACTGATCAATAATTTGTACAACAAAATTCTCTAAATCTAATTAAGTTTTTGCAAACCAATTGCACCATAGTACTCAAAGGTATAAAAGTAGTCATAATATAAGGGTCAATTAGAAAAATATAATTCCAATTTAATAATATCTATTTAACAAAATTTGTGAAGGCAAGCCTATAACATTGAATTCTCTATAGTCCAAAATTTTCTGAGGTAATGCAATTTTTCCCTAAAAGTAAGATGCACACATCAATGTTTCCTATATATTTGCACAATAAAATTTTAAAAAAACATCACCAATATTTTTCAGTCAACTATTATGTACCACAATGAAAAATACACAAAATAATTTATTAAAAATAAAATTTTTATTTTTTGAAATTGAAATTTGATGTGTTGATCAATATTGCATAAAACTATCATTTTAATAGGTTAGTTTTGAAAAATGGATCTACAAAGGTCAAATTTTGAAAAAACTTCTTACAAGTTGAAATGGGCATTACCTTACTTTCTATAGGGCACTGTACAATAAAAACTTGTATTGAAAATTGGATAGGAAACTATGACGAAAGAATCGGAAGATACACCTTTCAAATAAATGTGAGAATGAATGTGAAAATGATTGAATGGTGTTGCATGTAAAAGTGAAACTACTTGGAGTTCTAACATAAGACAAAGAATGAAAGCGATATAGAATCTTTTTTATAGTTGTAGTAAGTTCTTTTTGTTACATTTGTATACAATTTCTTGTGACATAATAGAGTGATAGAGAGTGAATTTTGAACTGGGTGCGTTCATTTCTAGCATTTGGTGAGAGAACAGAGGATGAGATATACATACATACAATTATGGATTCTACCAGTGTCACCAACCGAATATTTTTCACCAGAATCTAGACTTCTCAAACCTTTTTTCAAGTGGAATAAAAAGATAAAATCCGACTCATATTTAATGTTTTGTTGTACGGAGCAAAGGTATGGCTCATTGTTTGTATCTGCACACTTTGTAGTGTGGGACGTAGCCTTTGTGAGCAAATGTCAATGCTTACATCCATCTTTCATAGCAAGTTCCGGTCAAAGGCTTCATGTGGGGAGACTTCAACGCTGACTAGTTATGATTCTGACTTGTTGACATTGCTGTTTTAACTGCAAGGAGGGCGACCGGTTGTGTGTCAACTTGTGCACGTCAAGTTTTCACAAAACCTGAGAGGTCTTGTACTTTCTTTATTTTTGCTTTTTGCAATGAAATTTGTATGAAAAAAAAATCAACAAGTGTTGTGCTCGTGTGAGAGTATCACTAGAAGAAACGGGGACTTTTGTGATTACATCTTTACGACTCAAATTGTTGAAATTTGAGTCGAATTGGACAATTTTAAGTCATTAACACTAGTACAAAAGGTGGCGCTCTTCAGGGGCATGCCTAGGAAAAATCATTGTGCACGCGTGGAATTGAGCATTACTTGTGTGGGCATCTCCCTCGGCAGTGTCACCTTTTCTACTACTGTTACGGATATTTTTTTAGTTGTAATCATGAAAGCCTAGATTTCTTCTAGTGTATGAATTCTCTACTCTTTGTTTAGTGGTCGAGTAAGACAACTTTGGTTTTGGGTAAGAGTCACGAAGTATTTAGATCACTTACATTGTGCAAGGCATAAATCTCCTGAGATTTTTTCAAGTAATTGCATAATTTTTTCGTAAAGGATTTCCTGCAAGGTACCTACTGAGAATATGAAAAAGTTGAGAGCAAATGGGCA
Source organism: Pohlia nutans (assembly GCA_022496805.1). Taxonomy (NCBI): domain Eukaryota; kingdom Viridiplantae; phylum Streptophyta; class Bryopsida; order Bryales; family Mniaceae; genus Pohlia; species Pohlia nutans. The sequence continues at coordinate 10,160,708 of CM040091.1, read as the reverse complement.
CCCAATGCGTATAGTGGAGCATTACTAGAAACCTCGTCGCATTTCACCCCTGAAATGGGGAAGATCTTTTGTCATGTAGTGACCAACACCACTCAACAAAGTCACCTCGAAAGTCACTGACAGTCCCATTTTAGCCAATTGTGATGCCCCTACAGTGCTTTATGTGGTGAAAAACGACACCATGTTTACTGATAGGTGGAGCATTCCACGAGGGATATGCATCGAGCTTTATGACTTGTTGAATATGTGACTGCAACACTGGCTGTCAACTGGCTGTTGTTGTGTCAAACCGTTCACGAAACAGCACAAATCTTTGCTTTTTGAGAATGTACAGTCCTGGGTGTGCATTTAAGAGGTCATTGCTTTACGTAGAAACCACTCCTGAATTTCACAGCCATTCATTTGCTCTTTAGGGTCTCATGACCGGTCAAGAATATAATATATTATGGTTACCTTGAGCATAAAAAAGGCCATGAAAGTCATCTTTCCCATTCTTTGTGATTCTTAATTGCTTTTTCTATTGCCAAAAGAAAAAAAAACGCACATGGAAGTCAAAATAAGTGCAATGTCAACATGAGCCCCGGCATGGTAGAATTGGGAGAATCAACCCCCACACTGGGACCAAAAATAAAAAACAAAAACAAAAGCTTGCCCTTATTTTTGAACATGGTGGGTAGCCCTAAACTAATTTGGGGTCACAGATCCCAAATATAGAATTAAAATTTCCAAAAACAATCACCCAAACCCCCAAAATGAGAAAACCAGAAAAATGGCAGGTACCAGTGTGGGGGTTGATTCTCCCTCCCCGGCATGGTATACCATGAATCAATTTTTATTATGCATGCTCAAAGGAGGCAAATTTACCATGATCAAATTCAACACAACTGAAGTGTATTAAATTTCCAAAGTCTTTGTGTCCGACAACTGTCATGTTTTTCAATCATGCACCAAACTCACTATCATACATAGACACATAGTAAATGACAAACTTACTCTGCTCTTGCCAATGTGACCCTATCCAAAATTTTGGGCGTTGGGAATCACTGACATAACCTTTAACTGTCCTTCTCTAGATGGAAAGGAGCATTTTTGAGTTTAACCGTCCTTCTCTAGAAGGAAAGGAGCATTTTTGAGTTAAATTAACGAAGTAATTAATATTCTAAAAATGTAGGTACATACTGTTCTTCTTGTCATGGATGATGCTTGAAAGAATTCATAAAAAAAATCTCTGGAATTTCATTATTAACAATTCATGGTCAAAGTGGTTTGGAAAATGAGATAAGCAAGCCCCAATTGATTTGTCGAAATGGTTTGGTCGGTCTTTTAACGGTTGAAAAGATCGTAATGTCAAAAGCAAAGCCAGTGGGCAGACCAAAGCACCTGAGAAGCTCCAAAATGCAAGCACAACATTCAATAGCCTTCATGTCCACTGCTTTTCCTTTGCTCATCACTTTGAGCCTCCACATGTCCACTTAGCTACTGATGAAGTATTGTTGCGTGTGGAATATTCCACACCATCGTTTGTAGAGCCAAGGAAGTGACAGTGCATGATACTGAATGTTATGGGTGGTTCAAAGGACCCCGGCCAGCACTCAAGTGCTGAACAAATAGGTTTCTAATAAGAAACATTTACTCACGTTCCTGGTAAATTAATGTGCATAAGAAATTTCAGAATAAGCAGGGCAACGAGCTAATAGTATCTTATTGTATTGATCACCTGGCATCAGGTGAGGTGATATTCCTGAGACTCCCAAAGTACCAAGGACAACTAAAAGGACAACTAAAAGTTCCCTGGAAAAAGCCCCGAGTTTGAAGTCAAAAGAAGCTCAAAAGGAATTGGAATACTCAAAACTCTCGAACTCTTGCTCAAGTCGGTGCAATTACTGTGGGTCCAAAACTACTGGACTACAAGTATACCGTGAGCTGTAAAATCTTCACATCATGTAAGATTTCTTCCACATACATGTAGACTATTTGCAATATACGTTTTGATGTAGCTACTAGAGTTTGCCTTCCTAGGACCATAATTTCAATGAAGTCCATGTGGAAACCATGCATTGTACTAAACACATATAAGTATATATGAGTGCACAGAAGAGGTATTAATTTAAACACTGCCGTATGTTGTATACATATAATAAATATATTTAGAACTGAAAATATTGACCTATAGTTACATTAAACATATATTTAGGCCAGAATTCCTCTCTTTTACCCAGTCCATCAAACTCTCAACTATAGGTTGCGAACAAAAATCCACCTGTACAAATCAATTGAACCCCATTGGCAGGAGCAATGACAATGGAGTTTCAACGGCTTGGAAGCGGACCCCTTGCATGAAAGTGAAAGAATACGAAGTCTCTGCAAAGCATGGGGCCACTCACGCAGATGCTTGAGCATGGAAAAAAAAACATGCTCATGGTATTGACAAGAGCCCATCATAAAGCTGTCCACTATTTGGACAATGACACTGGCACTAGAAGGAAATGTGTTGTTTCTCACTTACTATTTAAATGAAAAAGAAATGAAACAGCGCCAGGCACATGGGGTGTGTTAGTGTTGATGAGTAGTTTTGGTCACAAGAAGTCGAAAACTTAAGTATAATATTTCGGTACTATTCACTGTTCCCACAAAATGAGGAATGAAAAACGACAGGTTTGCTACTAGTGTGGGTAATATGCATTGTTATTTAGGATTGGTGGCGTATTTAGTAGCACTATTTCCAACATACATTTTAATCGTGCGGGTTTGTGTTACTCTAGTATGTGGCCATTTGTGACCACATTGAAAACGTTTAATATAACACCTTGTCTATCTGAAAAGCATATTTTTAAAATATACATAGAATATTCGAGAATAGTTTGTTCAAGTTGTTTAGTGTTTGACACTTGTCTAATTAGACAATCAATATTAGACATTTAATATGACGTCAAGTTGAAAAGAAGTGTCTAACATGACAAACTTGCAACGTGAATTATCACTATTCTAGAAATTTCTTGAACTGTCACTATTCTTGAATTGTTTTCTATAATAATGTTCAATTAAATTCACATGACAAAAATGTTGATTTTTTTTTTTTTGGGAGCACAAATGAAAGCAAGTGTCATTGCAACGAGGAAAATCACAAATGTGCACTAGGAGCATACTTGTCGTTTTTCATTCTCATGAAAGGAGGAACATTGGCTGAATATGTGGATAATTTTGTCATCTTGTGACCAAAACCACTCACGAGCACTAACACAACCCTTAATGGAAACTCGCCTAGCGCGGTTTCACTCCTTTTTACAAGTATAGTAAGTGAAAAACGACTCATTTCCTACTAATGTTGAGACTTTCTATGTTCACACAGAAAACAACTTGTCATACAACAAATTCTCCCCGAGGGTGCACTCTACATTATGTTTGCAAATCATGTGCATTCATGACCTCCTCTAAAACTCCCCCTTATATGAGGAATTTTTTTTCTTAACCCCTAAAGGACCGCGGTTTTTCTTGTTTTTGAGCATCATTTTCACCTCTTTCTATTCATTTTCTGGAGAATTTTTTTTTTCCTCTTGATAGAAAATACCAAATCAAACATTTAAATAAAATTTATGGATTTTTTTAACCAATTTATCAATTTTTCCCATGTCTTCAAAGACGGTCAAAAAATACCCAAAAGACTACAATTTCATCTTTTTCACTTCAAACGCTATAATCTTACAATCTGTACGGTCAAATTCTACGAAAATTTTACCATGCACTCTTTTGGTAATCTTTAACAAGATCCTACGGTTAAAGTTGAAAAATAATAATTTTTGAGGTTTTTTTTCAGCCCTGCCCGCACTGCCCATTCTCCCCAAAAAAACACCTTTTGTTCCATAACTTCTACTTAAAAAGTCGGAATCAAAAAAAATTAGATTCCCATTTTTGTACTGACGTACCAAATTCACATGATTTATTTCAAAAAATATATAAAAATTTGACACCATGGGAACCTACCCGAACATTGAAATGTCCTAGTTAGGACACTTGGTCCTTTAGGGGTTAAACCTTTGTATATATATCGATCATGTCCTAAATACATGTTTAATGTAAGTATACGACAATATTTTCAACTCTAAATATGTTTATTGTTTGTATACGTAATACGACAATGTTCAAATTAACCCCTAAGTGACAGATCAACCATTTTATGGTCCCTGCCCTTTTTTATGGGCTGCCCAAAATAGAAAAAAAAATTATAGAAAAAAAATATTTTTTTAAATAGGTAATCAAGTCTACTTTCCAACCCAATTTGAATCATGTCAATCCGAGTTAAACTCCGCCCGGGAGAAATTTTCAAAGAAAAACACTTCTACATTGTCTAGTGTTAGAAAACTTACTATTTGGGGAAAGTAATGATGTTCTCTCCGTTGAAAAATTTGCAATTTTTGATTTTACAATAGAATGTCTAGTTTTAACAAATCATAAAAAAATTCAAATTCTAAAAATAATATTTGTGATTCTTATAAATATTTGAAGTTAAATGCTTCTAAATTCATTATGAGATGATAAAAAGCTATTTTTTGATATTTGACCATATGGAAAATTACTAAACATCAAGCTCCTCATTTTCTCTTTTGGACCAAACTTCATCAAAGTTGAAGAAGTAATTTTTTATAACACATTTATGTTTTGCCCTTACCCCCTCCGTCGTTTAGGGGTTAATACCCTTTCCGTGTAAGCGCATATACTTGTACGTGTTTAGTACAGTGCACCTCCCGGAAGATTCTCCTTGAGAGCAATGTCAACAAGTCAAAACCATTTCTAGTCAGCGTTGAAGTCTCCCCACAGGAAGCCTTTGCCTATGAAAGATGGGTTTAATAGGCGTTTGACAAAATTGCTCACGAAGGCTATGTCCACACTACAGTACAAAGTATGTAGGTACAAACAATGAGTATAATTGTATACCTTTGTTCTGGCGATTTCACTATACACAAAAGATAAAACAAAAGTTGGATTTTGATCATTTTGTCCACAGCTCTCTACAGCAGCTGAATTCCAAAATGATTTCTCTTGCTAAGGTAGAGGAACCTGACACTACCGTAGTACCATATCCAGGTCGTCAAAAAATAACTTTAAAAAAAAACTTGAAAATTTGGAAATTATGAGGAGAAAAAAGAAAGAAAAGAAGAAAAAAATATTTTTAGCTACATTTTTCTACTTCTAAGCTATTTTGGGCCATTTTTAATCATTTTTCCTCAAAAAAAAAATCAAGAAATTAAGTTTTTGAGGAACGAAGTCAACAAGCCTTATTTTCCAAAATATATTAAATATTTGTTTGTGGGTTGGCGACCCAACTATAGTACAGCAGTGCACAACAAGCTTTTATCCCTTGAAAGTCCACACTACAATTATCCAGCCCAACTTCATCAGTTCCTCCCATTTTTAAATATATATTATATTTTTGTTATTTTTCTCATATAAGGTATTATTAAACCAATTTACATTGATTTTTTTGTAACTATTTGAATAAGAATCATTTTTATAAGAATTTTCAAAGTTAATTTCTTGTAACAACCATAGTAATTACAAAAATACTCAGAATAGTATAAATTTAATTTTAGAGAAACTTTAAATAATAGTGATGAACAACAGATTAAGCTTTTTAAGTTTATATAAAAAAAAATTTGATAGAAAAACTTTTTTTATAATGTATATTGGAATTTCAGAGTTTTGAGGTTTAAAGTGGTGTAAAAAAAATGCAATTTTAACAATTTTGAAGAATGGTAAATTGGACTAAAAAGTAAAAGATAATCTTCACACTTTCTTAATTAGAAAAAATTTCATTTAAAATTAAGAACTAGGGAAAAATTAGCGTTTGACTGAAAAATGACCAAACATGGCCCCACGGGGCTACTTGCACGTTTAGAGATTAACTAAAAGCATATTGAGTTTGGACGATAGGGATTGTGATAGAGGGCATTCATGTATCATATCCATGATGGGCTGCAATCTTGATCCTAACTTGGTCAATTTAGATGCTTAATGGCTTGTGTAGTAAGAAAGATGTTTTAGAAATGGAGAGCTCTCCCCATCACTCACATCAAGTATCTCTATAGATGGGGGTTTTCTCCATTTACCAAACATTGTTTTGAATACATCACCCTTTGAGATTTTCTTTACATGGTGTGCACTCTCCATCCAATGAAATTTGTTTTACCTTTATCTCCCTCTAAGTTCCTCTCATGGGGTGCACTATTGCATTTTCCATATAGTGAAATTTGTTTTACCTCTATCTATCTCCCTCCAAGCTCCTTTCAAACTTGACGGCACTTCCCAACATACATGTACTCCATCAATACCATGATCTTCCTTGATTTCATTCTCCTCAAGAATTTGACAATTTCTCCATCCACTCAATTCGGAAATGTCCAAATAAATTCACTTTTAGTTGAAATATGAATACACTAAAATTTTGATTTAGTGTCCAGGACACTATTTTTCAATATGGACACTATTTGACTTATTGGAGATATAGTGTTCCTTAAAAATATAATTAAATATAATTAAAAAAAACAAAAAAAACCTTTCATTGCAAAAGTTAAAATGATAAAAAAATAAAAAAATCAAGTAAGCCTTCAGGAATCTAGATTTAGGGTTCCAATGACAAATGGTAACTTTATGATAAACACGACATGCCAACTCATGTCACTCTCATAGCCTGAAAGGAACATGGCACTCTTAGTGGAAGTGAGAATGACAAGTAGCAAACTCCTATTTATTGTAAGGATACTATGTTTCTTCACCTTTGAACAAATTGTAGTAAAAGACATCAATTCTCGATAGAAACTAAATCACAATTTTAGTGTACCCGTAATAAAAACATTAATTGCATAAACTAAAAACGAGTGATTAAAAAGACCCACTACTAGCTTAGCTCAGCATGTGGATCTTCTCGTGAATCTTTTCGCTAGTCTATTGCAGTCAAGATTTCTACAAGTGTTATTCCAATCCTTTAAGGATTTTTGACCATCAAAATTGTCTAATGTAATAAATCTAAAAAAAATTAGCAGTGTAGGAAAATACTAATGATTTATATTCACAAAGGAATTCTTTTTTTCTTTTTCTTTTTTGAAATACAGAAATAACAAAATTGAATTCAAACTTATATATGATCCTCTTAGCTTTAAAGGCTTGACATACAACCGTGGATTCAAACCTTCACTTCCTAGAGGTTATTTGGCTACTATATTTGGTGTATAATACCAATTTCATATTTTATTAAATAAATTTTTATACTATCTATTTTTGGGCAAGCACAATAAAGTGTATTATGAAATTGAGGTGCTCAAATTAGAAAATGACCCATGCCTACAAAAATATCAATTTGAATAGGTTAAATTTGTAGGATTTGAATAGATTAAAATTCATTTTTTACAAGCTAAAATTTGATTTTTTTAAGTCAAAAGATACTATAAAGCTAAAAAAAATCAAATAAGAAGGGGAAAATGAACCCACTTGGAAAAAAAATTATTTTTAGAAAAAAAAGACTCTTCACAAGTTTCACATCAATTTACTAAATGAGATAAATCAAACCTTCCTATGTATTTAAAAAGGAAATCTATAGAAGTCATATAATTGCCTTTCTATATAATTGCCTTCATACATACTCAAAAAGGTTTGATCTATCTTATTTAAAAAATTGATGTGAGAATTGTGAAAATTCAAATTATTTTACAAAAATTATTCAAGAAGAGTTTATATGTTTTTTTATGGTTGCTCTCTTTTGACAAATTGTGTTGAGGACGGCATAACTTTTGCTTCCAAGTATTGATTGAAGAAAAAACTATAATAAGGTCAAAATACCTAAAAGCAATAACTTGAGCTACTTAGGCTATTTCTGGACCACCTATTAATAGGGAGATAATTTTCTTATGTTGGAAGTTAGTTTTCACAAGGAATGCAAAGAAAATCTCAATTTATTTCCTAATATTAATATTACTACAATTTTTGAAAGTGGAGTGTACTTTGAGACCCACTTTGATCAATAGACTCCCCCATGTCTACTCCAAGAGAATACCCTAAATCGATCATTAACATTCTCTCAAAATTCTCAATGTTTGAATACAAGTGGTAGGTTGCTTCCCTGTAAATAGTAAAATTTATCTATTTAAGATCAAGTGATGGGTGGTTGTATCAGAAGTCTATTGATTGTTTTTGTAGCACTTGCTGCTTTGAGGTTCTTTTGTCTTACCTCAAAACTCATTTTTTTTTCCATGTACGATAAAAATTTCTAAAAGAACTATCAAATTTTGGCATCCTAGGGATCTACTCAAATTCTTGATTGTCTCCTAAACAGACAATGGTGTTCAATCCTTAAATGTATAGAGCCCTCTCCAAATGAGGCAATTTTGCAAATATGCAATTTAAAATGCAACTAACATGGATATTTTGAACTTGATGTATGAATAAAAGTTTTACATTATGAATTCTGGATTCTATCTATATGGCTAAATCTATGATTGCTATCACCAATATTTTTGTATAAAATGTGAAACTCAAAATTCAAAATACTTTTGTAATTCTATTATGAATAGAATATTGAAATTTTGTGGATAGAATCTGTTGTAAGGAGTTGAAGTGTAGTGATTTTTGGAGACTTTTTGATTGCTTAAAAAAATTCTTGAACACTTTTGAATATGAATGGCACCCCTATACCCCATCTATAATTAGTGGCAACAAACACAACTTGTTAACACTACATATGCCACCATCTACTATACTAGAGCATATATATTTGTATTAAGCTTCAACTCTCTTTGACCCTTACACTTAACTTCCACAAGACAACTGGGTATGTCACTTAGGGCCTCTTTACACTAGAGGCGAGAAGCCATGAGAGAAATTTCAGCCTATGGAAGGCTTAAAAACCGAGAAGACCAATTTCTCATTGGCTAAAATTTATCTCCTCACGACTTTTTGCCTCTAGTGTAAAGAGGCCCTTAGTGACATGGATCAAAACTTCTACTATTTTTCTAAGTATCCGATGGCGACACTATTTTCTCACTGACACTAAATGTCCTTAGTTGATGCTTAATTCTCCACTAGGCCCTTACTAACTTCATTTTAAGACTCACTACTCAAGAGTCAAGACTCATATCTCGTGACTCACTATTCACGGCTAATACTTTGAGACACACTACTAAGATCTCGCTAGTGATGGCTTAGTATCAAGCGGGAAATCTTCTACCAATGTCATTAAGTGCAACCAATTACCTTATAATATCAAAAGTGCGGGAGTGAGGCCTCAACACTAGCGTCATCACTAGCTACTATCCTTGGGAGGCATCATGGTTCACGTTGATAGCATGCCAGAGTGAGATAGAAGACCACCCCTCTTCATAATACTTTATGCAGTTTTTAGCAAGCTCCTACAGATTAAAACAATACACTTTTAGAAGGTGCAAGTGAATTTATTGAAGTGCCATAGAAACCATTGAAATGATAATGAATTGATAAAAGAAAAGTGATGTTACACAACAATGAATATTTGAAATGCAAAATTGTTTTAAAACTTTTCATAAACAAGATTTAGAAGCTCAAAAATACGATATCAATTCTTTGAGACATTTTCAATATTTTATTGAAAAAAGATGAAACTCAAAAAATAAGTCAGATATGTAAATGAAAAAATAAATGATAAGATAGAAGGTTAAGAAACAAGTTAGGATTAATAGGGTTTCTAAAAGGGTCTTTGTAATTTTTATTTTTATTTTAAAGTTCAAAATCTCAATTCTTAAATGGACGCTTATTCAAGGATTTGGGGGGAGGTTATTGATTTGATTCTTTTGTTTTCTTTCCATTTTATTAATGTATGATTCAAAAAAAACACGCAATTCACTATTTATGCACGTGGCCTTATAATTTAATCATGTTTTTGGCCTCTAAAAAAATTGTCTAGTTTTTTTTTTTAAACAACTTCTCAAAAGGGACCTTGGTTAGCTTTTTAAAATGTAACATCAAAATTGTTAACATTCACAATATAACGTCAAAATTGTTAACGTTCTAAACTTACATGATAAGCAAATAAATAAAACAAAATCCAATAGTTTAAACCAATTGATAGAGGCATCTCTGTAAATAATGCAAATCCTAAGTGCAAGTTGCTACTTGGGACACACTCAATGAAAAATATATTTCCCCATCAAGTTGTAAAACAACTACTTAGATGCCAAATTGCTTGAAGAAGATCAACAATCCCAAAAAAACTATAATAGAAAACCAAAATGAATTGCAAGAGAAGAAAAACACATCAAACAAAGCTTCAGTTCCAAGTGCATGAATTGGAAATTTGAGAATTTCTCAAGAGGTGGTATCCCTTACATGTGTTCATAACAAAAAACAAGGTCACAAATGCAAATAGGAAAGCAATATCTAATGAGCGCTCTATGTTGAACCCGTTGTCCGCTACTTTGTGCCATCTCTTCAAAAGTACCGATCCATGTTCAACGTAATTGGAGCACCACCAACTTTGCACAAACACGCAATCAGAAAAAGAAACTATTTGTGGGCTTAGGATTAGCCTAAGTACCTCAGGCAATACGTGTACCGAGTTGTTGTGAATTATAGTATCACCGCTTGGAGGAAAAACCCTTTGAACATTGATTGTTATTGCGTCATGTAAGTATGGTACATTTAAAGCATATAGCCCAATGCACCACCATTTTAACACAATCTACAAGATTGTTATGAAAATGAATCTTATAACTAAGGTCTTTAAAGCAAATTCTGAAACGTGGATTGAAGGCAAGGTTTCAACAACCTAATCTCCTCTGTAGGAAGTTGGTACTCAATAATTAAGCACATAAAATGAACCCAATCATTTAGAACCAATCCACTTTAGCATAAATAAGTTCAAAAATTGACCTTAGTAAGTAAAGTCACATGCACAATTTAGTTTTAGCAGCAAGACATACTTCTCAAAAACCAAAGCAATATTCAAAAAAAAAAGAAAAAAGAATTTTTGATTTTTTTTTCTCCTTTCCTTTTTTTCCCGGACTACGGCGGTAGCACAAAGACCCGTAAAATCCTAGAGTCCTACTAGTGAAGGTTGACATGAGTCAAGCTAGTAGGTAGAACAAAAAAAATAAAGACATAAATGAGTAAAGCATGTATCTCAAAATCTCTTTTTATGATTGCACACTTGCATCTTTTCGTCTTCAAATATATTTTGAACACGTCACCCATCATGCACTACTAGTTTAAGAGCCTTTCATGAAGCTCACTCTCGCATTCTTTCCTTCAATCTCCGGAAGCTCGCAAGCTTTGCAGCAATCTCTAGAAACAGAAAACAGAGCAATTGAAACAAGCGCAAGTCCACTTTGAATGTACGCAGACGTCGTTGTTGGAAGAATAATCACCTTCAATTGCATGTAACGTACAGCAAATTCATGAATAGAGCACGTAGAAAAAAAAATTAGAATTCGGGAAATCGAGGTGCGGCGATGGAGATGTGTCGGTGTGATTTCGTTGCTGCAGTTTTGGTTTTTCTGTCAACGGTGTTGGTGAGATTTGTGAATGGAACGCCGTTGCCTGCGCCGATGCTGCCGGACTATTGCAACAGCGAGGAGCGATGCTGTATGCCGCGGCCGTACACGGGCAAGCCCGTTCGCCAATTCGAGTTCAACGCTTCCTTGCCGCTTCGGATTCGCCGGCCCGCGCATTTGTTGAACGCGACCGAAATTGCCAGGCTCGAGCGCGGCGTTATGCTTCAGAGAGCGCTTCCCGACACCGATCCGCGCTCGTGGACGAATCAGAGGAGGTTACACTGCCTCTACTGCGACAACGGGATTTACTACCCGAACAACTCATGGCCGCTGGAGATTCACGGCGGCTGGCATTTCCTTCCCTGGCACCGGATGTTCATGTACTACAACGAGCGCATCCTCGCGAAGCTGCTGGGAGACGACACGTTCGCGATGCCGTTCTGGAACTGGGACAACCAGACGCCCGAGGCGCCGTTCGCTAACATACTGCCGTATTTCTACGCGGAAAATACGTCGAGCTCGCTGTGGAACAAGAACCGCAACAATTGCACGATGCCGCCGTTCACGGTGGACTTGAACACCGCCGGAGGATGCACTGCGAAATCGCCCGAGCAAATTCGAATGGAGAACAATCGGTTGATGTACACGCAGCTCGTCACCGGCGCGCCGACGCCGAATCTCTTCTTCGGCATGCCGTTCAGCTATGGCGACGCCGGCCCGAGCGGCGCCGGGACGTTCGAGGACTCCCCGCACGGCGGCGTGCATTTATGGATGGGAGATCCGGGCCAACCATCTTATGGTGACATGGGAAACTTTGCGAACGCGGCAAACGATCCCGTTTTTTACGGCCTTCACGCGAATGTTGACAGGCTTTGGACCGTTTGGAAGTCCCTCGGCGGGAGCCAGCGCACGGAGCCGACTCATCCCGATTTCCTTGACTCGCAGTACACTATGTACGACGAGAACGGCGACTTAGTCATCGTGAACACTTCCCAGACATTGAACACCACACTCTTGGGGTAAAATTCTATCGGTTTTTCCCTTCAAAATATTTGCGTTTCCATACCGCACACACTGTTTTGTTCCTTGAGAGCTCGAATTCGAAGTTTCACCCCGTGATTTCAATTCTTCACGCACTTGCAACTCCCCTGTTCAATTTCTTGAATTCGATTTCAGATTTTCCATCCCGTAATTTTGAATTTTCACGCAACCGAAACTCCTCTGTTTTGTTTCTTGAGCTCGATTTCGCCATTTCCCGCCTCTTCTGTAATGAAACTCCTCTGTTTTGTTTCTTGAGCTCGATTTCACCATTTCCCGCATCTTCTGTAATTTGAGATAGGGTACTTAAATGGGAGCCATCACATAATGGAAATGTTTGAGATATATTTCAAAATACTCTACATACATTCCAAGTAGATTCTCAGTCGGGTTGTTTCTTCCATTTCTGAATGAAAGTGGACCTTATGTTTTGGTTTCTGATTTTTCGACAATGACGCGGGGGATTTTGAAATTTGGCGCAGGTACGAGTACGAGGCGATGCCGGTGGAGTGGACGACGAACGGGGAGCTACCAGGGGCAGAGAACAACGTGTCCAAATGCAGCAACCTGGACGCGTCGCAGATCAACGCCGTGATCGGCGTGACGCAGTATCATTCCCCGGGGGACGTGATTTTCACAGATCCCTACACGTTTCGCGTGGCGCGGCCTGCGGCGAACAACGCAACAACCAACGGCACGGAGGCGCTCGAGATCACGGGGATTAAATTGACCGACGATTCCCTGCAAGCGCACTGGCGGGCGTACCTCTTCCACCCGACCGCCGTCGCCGAGACGTCCGTCGGCTGCCCGGAGTTCATCGGCATCTTCAACTACGTCCCGCACGTCGGCATGGCGCTCTTCAATCGCCGCACCAACTGGCGCGTGGCCTTGGGACCCAAGCTGGCTGCGCTGGGGAAAGAGAGCTACACGGATGTCATAATCACTTTCGCGCAGTTCGGGCCGACGGTGCAGCCCATCCAGTTTGGGAATGTCAGCATTGTTTACGACATGAGCTAGCCATCATCAATTTTCCGCCGTCAATTTCATTGCCATTGTATCAATGACTTTGTTTTACTGGAGCTTGACGACCTCATGTCAAATTAGTACTGTAATATGGGCTCAAATTATTATGTCATTCAGTTGGTCGTCATAGCATTGCTAAAGAAGTCTAACGATCCCCGTTTATGATTAGAGGTAGAATTTTCTTCCTGTATTAGAGGCTTCACCTTCAGGTACACATGGCTGATAATGTGGGCTTGAATTATCAGTTGGTCATCATAGCATTATTAAAGAAGTCAAAGGCTCCCTGGCAATTGGCTAGAAGTGGAATTTCTTTTTGTGTTAGAGGCTTCACTTTCAGTTGGCTCAACTGTGGTAACTTAGAGGTACCTTATTGCATTCTCAGTTCCAATTCCTTTTCATAACTGCACTGACACCATGTGCAATTCACGTGCAATTTACATGCATTTACCAATGGAATTCTTTGTTCTATGTCATTGTATTAGATTGTACTCCGAATGCTCACGATTGTTACATGAATTCAGAGGGTTGGATATACTACATCGTACTCCGAATGCTTACGATTGTTACATGACTTCAAAGGGTTGGATATAGATGTCAACTCAAAGTTTCCTGTTTGTATATATTGTATTTATTGGGTATTAAATTAATAACAAATTTGGTAAAAAATCATTTCTAACTCCCAAGGTACACTTCCTAAACCTTCTAGATTTATTACACATTAGTTTTGATGGTTAAGAATTTTTGAAGGGTTGGAATAATGTCAATCTTCCTAAAATTGATGCGTAAAGATATCTTGGCTACATGGATGAATAATCATAATGTACTAGGCGTAAGAGTTTGTTCAAGGGGATAATTCATCTATACAAGATGTGGATAGCAACATGCACGAGTGAACAATATTATGGTGAGAATTTTAATGGAGTTGGAATATTTGATAAAATGGTGACGCAAAGCTCTTTGATCCTTTATTTTTGGAACTGAATTTGCTTTTGAAACTCACAACAAATATTGATAGCTTTCAAAACATACCTTTGTCATTACAAAATGTGGCATGATGTGTTTTCTTTCCTCTATTGCTATATTTAACTACTCCTTGAAGCTTCCTAAATAATCAATAATCTAAAACACAAAACCCAAAACTTTAGACCTTGAATTTGTGTCAAATATCATTGTCTTTAGACCATATTGTCACGTTCAACATTTCAACTTGTAATAAATCAAGATTACAATAAATAAGCATTTAATCATCTACTTTTTGTTTCAGGAATAATGTATGTTTATGAAATTACTCTCTTTGTGCGAAACTCGATTGGAACTATTTTTTAATCCACAAGAACTTAAAATTTGCAACCAGGTTTGCATCCCAAAAGCATCCAAAATTTTCAACCCAAAAACACCTAAAATATTCAACCTCAAAGCACCTCAATTTTTCAACTCAAAAGCACCTCAAATTTTCAACCCAAACCTCGGTGCGGTGTCAATACCCAGAGTTCTGTGGTTGGCACTAAGGACAGGACAATCCAGGGGGTGCAAATCCCACTTCAAGCATTTTTTTTTAATATAATTTTCACCAACCAAAACAAAAAGCTGAAGCTTTTTCTCTTTCCCTCCTCATTTCAACATTCAAACTAGGAGGGAAAGGGTGAATTTTTTTCTCCAAAGAGCCTCACTTGGAAGTCCATGTCTGGCAAAAGTGTGTGTGCATCGTTTCTGGTTCTCAAGAGCTACATATGGAGCATAATATTAAGGGCCTCTTTACACTAGACGCGAGATGCGGTGAGGAAAGAAATTTCAGCCAATGGGAGGCCTAAAAATCGAGAAGACCAATTTCTTATTGGCTGAAACTCTCGCCTCTAGTGTAAAGCAGCGTTCTTTTTTCTGGCGACAAGAAGTTGCTGGCAGATGCTTGGAAGCAGCTGCGAAGGAGCTGCGAGCAACTTCTTGTCGCCAGAAAAAAGAACCCTGGTTTAAAGAGGCCCTAAGTTCTAGAATGTGGTCAGGATCCTATGGCACTGTCTGCACTCATGTCCACAATATAGGCTGTGAGCGTATCATAATGTTGCCGCACATGCCATCCCATACCCAAAAGTGCATGCCGACCGCCACAATTGTCAGGAGTTGACAAAGGCGGTGGTTTTTATGTCTTTAGAGCAAAAATATATTTGTATTTTATTCAAGGATTTTCCAGAATATGGAAGTCAATCCTACAAGCTGACTTCCATAGCGTTCAGTACAGTAGCCTTCATGCATTCCGTTGGTTTTTTGTATTTTCAATGTAAGGTGTTAACGAGATGGTACGTTTTTTTGGCCTCATCTTTGACAGTGAGGTTCATTGACCCTCTTGGGCAAATAACCCTCCTTCTCTGCCCTGATGTAAAATTCATAGCGTAGCAACAACACATTACCGTACCAGGAAGGCAGGGTCGGCAGAAAATAATTCCCCAAAAAAATGCCGAAAAAATAAATAAATTTATCAAGTGTTTTGTCGAAATCAACAAAAATGAAGTCAACAAAAATTGTAGACAAAAAACCAAGGAAAACATGTAGCCGCTAGTAAAATTCAATGTTAGTTATTAATAGTCGAATTTTTAATAATTATTTTTGAAAGTGCCGACCCCTACTTTTCAAACTTTAATTAATTATTTGACATGAAAGTGCCGACCCTGCCTTCCTACTACGGTAGTAGTGTTCCTCCATTGGATCGGATCCGCTTTTTCTGTTTCACGAGCTTTGCGGAACATAAACCCCATGTGGCGCCATTCCCGTATATCCCATCCCCTCCAAACGAAACATTGGTCAAAACAAAACATTGAATGGTTAGAATGAAACACTAACTAGCCAGAGCAAAACATTGGCTAACCAAAACAAATCGTCGATTCTCCACACGAAACACTTGAAATATTGTTATGCATGTTAAGTGTCACACGACAAGAATAAGGTTGAGTGTAGTTATCCCATAAAGTTTGTGCCATTCACAGTCATTGTGAGGATATATAGTTTTGTAGGTTTGAATGAAAAAACATACCTTTCTCAACCTTTTGGCTAAGATCAAATGTAAATATAATTTGCAACCTTTGTCTTCAAAGTTCACTTAATTTTACAATGTAAATTATTTTTTTACGAAAATTGCCTTTAACTTCCATCAACTCCATAAAGTAGGAAGCAATGTAATTTTAATTCTATGTGGAACAATACAATTGCAATCAAATACATATGCCAACAGAGCAAGTAAAAGTTCATTTTTTATAGTTTTAGAATTCAATAATAAGTATAATATTATTATTCTTATCATTGGTATTAATAGAATTAATTTGTTATAATATTTTAGACTTCAACTTCAATTGGCTATAAAAAGAAGTAATTTGAACACTTAGAGTTACTTATCTTTGAATTTAAAAACAAATAAATTAAAAAAATAAAAAATAAAAAATGACAAAACTTATATATGCATCTTTAGTAGAGGGCAATAACCAAAAGTTGAAACGTTTTTTATTTCAAGAATAAATCTACTATGTTTTAGGATCCTATAATTAAATATGTAAAAATATCAATATAAACAAAGTGTATTGAATTTTTCACCCTCCCTGAAGGCCTATAAACACGGAATGTAAAAACCAAAACACAAAATTTTCATTTAAATATTCAAATATTTAAACAATAAAATTAATTAAAATGTTGAATTATTTAGTAAATAAATAGTTGACTTATTTCATATAATTCATGCTCAGAAGGAAAAAAATGAAAGATGAAGGATTTGAATATGTTTTAAGTGCAATTCTTTTTTAGATGAAAATATGAATTACTTGGAAAAATAAAAATAAAATATTTAACTATTTTGGAGCCATGTCATGTATCAAATTCATGAGAATATATACTACACTTGATCTTAACCAAAAGCCCAAAAAAGGTATGTTTCTCCCTTCACATTCACAATATCGTTTTCTCTCATTATGACTATGAATGGCACAAACTTTATGGGATAACTCCACCCAATCTTATTTTTGTCATGTGACATTGAAATGCACAACAATGTTTCAAGTGTTTTGTATAGAGGGTCCATATTTCATTCTCGTTAGTGTTTCATTCTAGCTAGTCAATGATTCATTCTAGCCAGTCAATGTTTTATTCTAGCCACTCACTCTTTTGTAGTGTCGAATGTTTTGTACATCACTAATGTGTTGTTGTTGCGCTAGGAATTTTATGCCAGGCAAAGGAGAGTTATTTTTCCCAAATGGTTAGCAGGTCCCCCCAATCAAAGATGAGGCCAACAAAGTACCATCTCATTAATACCTTACATAGAAAATACAAAAACTGGCCACTTTGCCTTTCTTTTATGCACACTGTTGATTAGCTTGGAACTCTATATGTTCAATCATTAACTACTAATGAAGAATTGTTGGATGTGGAATAAGTTTGACCATCTACTGTGGGCCCAAGCAAAACGATTGCATGTTATATCTATGCAATGTTAGGGGAGAATTGACCTTTAGTTATTGATTAACAGATTGAAACTTTGAATTGTCTTATCTAGCTCAAAATCTTAAAAAAAACAAATTGATCATTTGAGGAAGAAACAAGAAAATATTCCTATTTTCTTAAGGCCTAGCTACGAGAATGTTTCAGAAAATTGGTTGGTTCGAGATCTTAGTTGGTTGAGCTAAACTTTCTCTTGGGACCGTGTTTCCATGTGCTTGTTAAGCCTTAAACATCAAAGCAAGCCCCATGGGCTATTTATGAAAGAATAATCTAGAAGAAAGTAGTTTTCCTCAACTAAGGGGGTCTTTACACTAGTGACCAAGAGCCGGGATGGATAATTCTCTTGGTCACGGCCCTTGGTCAAGAGCCATGACCAAGAGCCAACTTTCCCATCCATTAGTCACCAACAATAGTGTAAAGTGAACTTGGACCAAAGGGAAGGTGGGCTGAATTTTTTAATGTATTTTTGAAAAGAGTAGATTTGATAACTTATTTTTCTTTTGCACTCCTCTTCTTAGTATTCTTCTCTCTCTTTTCATATACAAGCATATGATAGTGAAAACATCCTCAAAATGTCAAAAAAACAACCGGAAGGGCTTCAAATGAGGCTCTAAAGAATGAGGACAGCATAGTAAGTGGCCGGTAAACCCATAATGTTTGTCAAGACACGTGTATGCCGGGTATAACCCCCCCCCCCCCGCCCCCCCCCCCCCCCCCATTTTTAGTCTTGGTCACTTCCTCCTTTTTTGGCTAGTGTAAAGTGTAGTTGGACCGGCCGGCTCTTATCCTCCAATCATAGTGCAGAATTTCCCTTGGCCACGGCCCTTGGTCACTAGTGTAAAGACCCCCTAAAACAAGTGAGGATTGGTGCGTTGAAAAGCTACTAAAAAAGAGAGTTAAATTCTTGAATTGCGCCTCCTTTAGGAGATTGTGGAATCATTTACAAGCAATCAAAGTAATCGATTTGAATAGAAGTTGAGATCGTTTTAAAAACAATGCCGCAATGCAATAGTGCGGTAGCAGTGGCTGGTTAGCAGAGCCGTTTTTTATTTTATTATTTTTTTCAAAAATTTAAATTCCTTCTGGGCTACCCCGCCCAGGCCCTCTTAACGTTTAAAGGTAAACCTTTTGAAGCCCAAGCAAACAATTGTTAAGGGTATAAACAAGAAACCGTCCAGCTAAGTCTAATAGGGACAGGTCTATAACCACGAAACCAAGCTTTACATTCACATTCATATTTTTGTTTTAGTAAATGAAGAAATGTGTGACCTACAACTCATAAATTTTGGTGAAAATTTGAAATCATTGTGAATTTTTAAATCGCTTGTTAAAAAAATCAAACTCTATTGCAAAATATACTAAAAACTCCGAATTTTTTAACCATGGTTGTAAATAAATAAATAAACAAAAACAAAAAAATCATAATGATGAATGAAATTAATCTATATTAGAAAAATCACTACCCCATGATAATAGGAGTTCAACTTCTAGTTATAATAAAACATTTAAATTTAAGAATTTTGAAATATCTAAAATTCTAGCTAATACTAGATTTTGGGTGATATTATTTATTATTTTTTATTTTTTATTTTTTATTTTATTTTAGGCTTGAGTGCAATAGAGATAATTTTGAGGGCCTAAATTCACTTTTGATCCAAAAAAATAAAAAACAAAAAACCAAAATACACCATAAAGTGATGTGTTTTTGTTGCATTTGAGGCCTTGTATAAAATCCAAATAAAATCCTTGCATGACCCAAAATAAACTTTAAAAAATAGCAAGGACAATCGAAAACCATACACAATAAAATTCAAATGAAAATAATCTATTTCCTGGTAAGAAATGAATGACATTGTCATTCAAAGAAAAATTTGGGTCCTCAACCCCTAAAGGAAGTTGCCCTTGTCCATACCGTGCGCATACATGGAAGTTTAATTGCATACATGTGGTACCATAACATGCCTTATGGAGCCAATTTTTTTGTCAGCCTTATAAAAACTACAAGACATGTTGCTCGAAAATTTTCAGAATTTTTCCTTGTGCAGAAGATGGTCAAAGAATTTCTTGTACAAATGTGGTAGTGAAAAACAGTAGAGCACATTGAGGTTGATGCATGCATTAGGGGTTAATGACCTTATGAGGTTAAATCCATACTTTATCTGCATTCAACATTCCAAAAGAATACAATTCTTTGGGCAAACCTCAACCAAATTCTCCTTGAGATCCTCATTTAATAATTACCACATATGAAGAGTCGGGAATTCAACTACCTTTAGAAGTTTTGCATGCTTCAAAAGATCCAATGGTAGATTATCTACAGTAGTACTCACTTGGCTCGACATCCCCGTAACAGTTTCCAAATAACTTCCGTGTTGTCACCAGTTTTGAAGCATTCTCTTCATCAGGATCCTTTACCAGTGATGTAAGAATACACTGCATCACTGATCTTCACCAGCGGGCCAAACATATATTATTCTTATAGAACAGACAATTAGAGTTCAAAGAAGAATGGCACACTAATTCTACTAGTATAATATATTCCAATAATACATACCCGGATGCATTGAAATGTTGAAATCCCCTTTCAATTGTTAACCCCTAAATGCCTAGAGCCCTCTCTTAATTCAGCAGTTTTGCAAAGATGCACTATAAAATGCAATCTAGAAGGATATTTGGAACTTGATATATGAATAAAAGTTGTACATAATGAAATTTAGATTTTGTCCATACGGTTAGATCTATGACTGCTATTACCAATAATTTTGTATAAAATTCAAAACGTGAAATTCAAAATTATTTTGTAATTCAATTACAAATAAGATATTGACAATCTACGGATGAGTCTTTTGTGATTGGTTAAAATGTAATACTCTAAGTGTAGTGATTTTTGGAGATTTTTGGGTTGCTTAATTTTATGAGTTGACTTTTTTTAGAGCACTTTTACACTAAAATCTTCAAAATTTTGGATGAATCACTACAACATGAAATGAGGCATAGAAATTTCACAAATCATCCCCTTTCTAATGGGATCACATATGCATGAAGCTTACTTCCCATAGAATCTATTGTACACATTCAAAAAGTGCATGACGGATTTAAGTTCAAGTACTCGTTCTAGATATATTATTCCAATGACAAATGACAATTGTATAATAAACATGGCATGCCAACTCATGTCACTCTCATCACCCGGAATAAACATGGTACTCTCAGTGGAAGTGGGAATGACAAGTGGGAAACTCCTATGCATTGTAGGAACACTACATCTCCTCAACAAATTGTGGTAAAAGACATCAATTCTCACTGAACACTAAATCACAATTTTAGTGTACATCTCATAATGACTTTAATTCATTCCTTTGACCAAAAACTCTATGATATGAATACAACACTACGCTTAAATCATGCACACTCTTCTCTGCGTTCAATTCACGCCATTGCAGTATAATCGCATTCAAGATTCAATGTCAAAAGCTACGTACCCTCTCCACACCCTTGAACCACTACAATCACCACCCTATAGTGCATGAACCAATTACAATCACTATACATGGGTAATCATTATTGTTCATCAATTTAAAATACCAAGCCCTTCCTTGAATTAGCTATAGAGATTATAGAAACATCACTATATCTTGTTGAAGAATATTATGTTTCACTCTCACTTGCCCTAATTTTTCAGCATGTTTCATTCAGTTTTCAAAGTCAAGGGCTCATGCAGGCGTAGGGTGTGCATGCTCTTAATTCTAAAGTGTAAGTATTAAAAATAGGTGTAGTTACCTTACCAGATATTTTTCTCTTGGGCAAGTCCATAGAGGCTAAACCGCCACAGAAACAGCAACAAGCCCACGCCAACAAAACCCCATAAGTCCCCACCAGCAATAACCAGAGCCACAACAGAACCCGGGGCACTCTCATCGAAATGTCATCCACCTTGCGATGACATCCATCCCACAGCCCTGTGGCCGCCTCTTGCGCGCTCACCCTGATGGCTACCTGTGGAATTCAATTTGTTACGTTTAAGGTTGATTGTCCTAAAACCACCAACTTAAGCAATCTGGCCTATTTGCGGCAGTGCTTAATTTGAAAAAAATATATATGACCGCATTTGAAACAGGTTTTGATGAGGATTGCAAAAATTTGCAAAATCCAATTTGCATTTGTCAATTTTATACAAAATTCCAAAGTGGAAAGTAACCGGTGACCCAAATCAAACCTCTAGGTTTCCCCATGTCCACACCATGTGGTACTAACTTTCACTCATAATGATACCCAAAACCACCAACTATTTCTTCGCAATGCTTGGCGTGCCATTGGTCTACTTGAATAGTGAAATTGGTGGTTTTGGGTCTCAACTGTGGTGGCCCCAAGAAAGGTCTACATGTCATAATTGGGGGAGGTGGTGGTTTTAGGACATCCTACCTGTGAACTGATATTAAAACTGACTGGTTTTAGGACATTAAAACAATATTAGTTCATAATGTCAATATCAGAATTCCTTGTGCAAACATAGCCAAAGTCCATGTTGTCTTAGCCAAATACCAGAATATCATGACCAAATTCAGTTTGCGAAATGCGAGAGTTCAATTTGCCAAAGCGAAAGACTATGTTTCCTACACCAAGAACTGTATTTTTGAAGCCAGACCATGTAGCCAAAGTCAAAGACCACGTTGCCGAAGGCTTATCATTGATTTTATGGCATTATGGTCATTGGTTATGGCAGTGCGATCTTTGGACCAATGATTTCTTTTTGTCAAAAGCCACAATTTAGCATTTTTTCTACTTTTCCATGGTTTGAAAAGCAATCCAGGCTCCTATATTATTTATATTCATATGTAGGTAAGATCAGGGTAATACACATGTACTACCTAGGTGCTAAGTAGGTAATATTTGGGTGATATTTAAGTTTAAAGAAGTCACACATCTTAGCTCTATGTAGGAAATTTGGCTATCATCCCTTCTTTTTTTCGCAAAAATCCTTTGTATCAATTGGTCAACCCAAATTGTATGTAGCAATATGGCTAAACTTAGCAAAAAATCACTGCCGTTTGCATAGTATAATAGAGCAATGGTAGTCAACACCTTTTTGCAATGGACCACAATCTAATTACAATTAGAAACTAAGTTTACATGTCAGTGACACGGAGGTCCTAAAATTCATTGAATACAAATGGCATTCCTTCATTACTTTCAAAAGTAAATCTAAGTGAAGATTCTCTTTCGATCCAATTTTCAAAAGGATGCTCCATTGCATTCCTTTATTGTCCATGTCCCACCAGGGATAGACTACAAAACACATCATTTTCAAGGAGTCACAAGGAACTACATGGCTAAATAGTATAAACAAGCCATAAAAGTAAATCTAAAGGTATGTTCGCACATGGCCTTAGAGGTGGTCTTACAATGGGGGTCTTACATCCTTAAAAAAGTGTGTGTTCCCACCTACATTCTTTAGTAATTACCAATCCTAAATGGATGTACACATGGCACACTTTTAAGAATGGGTATTAGCTAACATTTAGGAGGACAAAAAATATTTGAGCAATAGTAGGCAATTGTTAAGGGAGCACCAAAATAGGAAATATTCCCTAGTTTTGAACACTAAAGAATGGTCTTAGCTAATGTGGCACTCGAGGGGCCATTATGTAATCCCCCTACTATTAGGGGCTACCTTTCCAAACCTCATTGATGACACCTTTCCTACAAAGAAGGTATTTTTCCCAAAATTGTGGGGGTGTTAAATTTTTATTTGCAAAGGCCAAGTGCGAACGGGCCTTAAATAGTATAAACAAGCCATAAAAGTAAATCTAAGATAAATACTAAGACAGAGACTACACGATTAGCTCCGGACGTGACGATAATATTGGTTTTTGGTGTTATGATCTAGTAAATGTAACAAATTGTATTCCACCTTGGCGTGCTCCGTGCTCGCCACAGCCCTCGCCAGCATTCCGACGAAGCACGCCATGGCCGCTTCGCCTTCGGGCTCCTTCAAGTACTCCACGCTCCGTCGCATGAGCGACAGGATCACCGTGTTCACGAGCTCGTCGACTTTCGGGCTCTGCGGATTATTATTACTCTCCTCGTAGTCGCCGTAGAAGCTGCTGTGGCCGGAGCCGTAGAGCGCCTTGGCCACCGTGCGCCGCATGGCGTCCAGTCGCTCCGTCGGGTGCTCGTGGAACGACGCCGCGTCCTGGTACGATGGCGCGTCGTCCATTTGGAGCTTGATCGTCTCCCGCTCGCCGGAATCTGTGGGGTTGAATAACTAGGGTTTTATTAGTGTTGTTAGGGTTTCGAGAGCATGATTGATATCGCTTTTTAACTTTCTTACTGCATTAGGATTTCATCGCTGGAAACTATCGTCTTCCGTTTATTTTAGGGTTTCGAGAGTATTGATAAGCTTCTTAATAGTCTAATGTTTTTTTCCTTTAGGGTATGATTTATAGGAACCATTTTGTGTTTTAGGGTTTGTTTTAGGGTTTCCAGAGTATGAGAGGAATAAAAACTGTTAACCCTTAAAGGACAATGCAAGTCCCACGGGCTTGGTTATGACTTCTTAGAATCTTGCTCATAACTTCTACCCCATTGCACCAAATGGGGTTTGTAAATGCCAAACCGAGCACCTTAGAGAGATCTATACTTCCTTAGAATAGAGCCAAAGTAAATTAAAAACATAATCATGCTTAAAATGGAATTTAAAAGAGATTTTGGGTGTGGTATTAGGAAAGCATATGTCGTTTAAGGGTTAATAGATTATAAAATAATGCTTGAGAGCATCATCAGACATCATCGGACATCATCTCCATTATCTACAGGTGAGAGGCAGTTATGCATCAAGAGGAAATGTGATATAAACCAAGATTTTCTTGCTTCACCGTTTAATTCCTCATAGTCCTCATTGAAATTATGCTAGGTAACTCAAACGTGGACTCTGTTTGCAACATGAACCATACTCCACAACCGAGCTCCAGAATTGAGTTACCTAGGACGCAACTGAGGATTTATTACAGTTGGTTCTGGAAACCATGGTTTTGTATTTGAATTGATAATGTTTTGGTTTTTCTACTACAATAGGGCGCAATTAGGGTTTTCCTTTTTTCAGCTTCATTTGGAGGATGACTTCATATCTGGACGAGAGTTTCTTCATCTTTGGCCTTCTCCTGCGAGTTGCTCACCTTCGGATTTGTGAGAAATCGCCATTGGAGTTCTTCTTGGGAGCAAAGGCAAGCGATGTTATGACTATAGGATGTGAACGGATGCGACTCTACCATCGTACAGAATAGTTAAAACAACAACTACAGCATCGCTGTTAGATTGCCAGATGATGCTCTAGTTATAGTGTCATTGCTCTATTTTTATAGCGAAGCTCCGAAGGATATCCAGTCTCAGTGCAAATGGAAAGCACCAATCAGTGGAATACACAGAATCTAAAACCCTATGACGGGAAAAGTGTCCAAAGTGTCCGGAATTGCATTACCTTCTCGAGAAAGGAAAGCATCAGGAAGGCACAATGCAGGTCGCCTGAATGCACATAAACATTCTTACGAAAAATGTGAGATCCATCCAAGAATAATGAAAACCAAAACCGAGCTTGCTATACTCACATAAAATGAGATTTTTCAGAGGAGCTCATAAGGTCGAGGCACCTAAAACCGACCAGGTACCTAAAACCGATCAGGCCTAATTTCTAGATTTTGAAAGAAAAGATGTACCTCATTCGTACATTAGAGCATATTATCGGTTATAGGTTTTGAAGTACTTTTCACTTTGAAAAATTGTACAAATTTCAATATTGGGAAATAATTCATGGAAAAATTTGCATTCTCCGCGAAAACTAACTTCCAACCCGGGAAAAATATCACCCTATTAATGGCTGGTCCAGAAATAGTGTAGGTAGCTTAAGTTATCGGTTTTAGGTGCCTCTACCTTAATACCTGTCAGTTGGGTACAACTCCTAATGCAAAGGAGAAAAAGGGCTTCCAAGATCCCCCAATCCTTTTTTCTTTAGCATAAACATCTTGAGAGTACTCGGAAGGGGTGACAAGTTAAATGTAAAATGTCACCAATTCCAAATTGAAGGATTACCCTTTATTTTCCCTTTCTGGCAAATGAAGAAATTCATTCCAAAATAAGGGATGGGTTAAGACAAGTAGTGCATCCTCTACCGTAAGTACTGCCATCCAAAATGCAACAGCAATAATAAAAGAGAAGGTAGGCAATCAAGAGTGTTATGCAGAAAAATCCAAAAGAATTAAGCTTGCAAATGAATTGATATTATCAACTGAGGATCGAGAACAAACTAGTGGTACAATTAAAAAAATCAATGAATCAAAGCCAGCCGGGCGGGGCACTATGATCATGTGAGATCGAGCAATTTACAAAACCGATGCTACAAAACTGTTCTTGCCTCCTATTGTAATAGAATAGGACTACTTGTGAAATGTGCAACCAAAAGAAACGGCCATCTTCTGAATTTTCCTCTAAACACGATCACACAAGTCCTTTGTCAACCTTGAGACTACCTAGAGACTTCACACGCAACAGGTCTGAGAGGATGAACAAAACAGCCCCGGTCCCCGCTTTTAATTTGCAATGACCCTTTTCTTTGAGTGCAGGAGGGTCTTACACTTGCGAAGCCTTCAGTGCACAGCAAGTATCTGTCACTCATCTTCCGTCACCGAGGCTTTTCGCAGCACTGAAATCAATAGGAGCGTATTCTTCACTGAAGTTCGGTGGCGGCGGCGGTGGAACAAACATATCAGAGGCCATGCTGCCGCTTTCATCGCTGACCAGGTCAGGTCTGGGAGGAGCAGCTCTCACAGGAGGCAAGCTTGTGTAGCTCTTGGTTGAAGTTGAGCGAATTTTTGGCATCGAAGATCGTCCAGTTCTCACTGAAACGGGCGCGTCCCAGGCTCGTGGCCCTGATTCGCTGGCCTTTGGTATAATGGGCTCAAACTCACTGCTGGAGCCCCCTCCGCCAGCTAACCCGGTGGTGTACTGTCCGCCGCCACTGGTATACTCGCTGGTATACTCGCCGCTGCTTCCGTATGGCTTGCTGCTTGCCGTTGACTTCTTCGACCGCATCATGTCGGCGTTGTATTGTTGTGTGTCGTAGTCCCCATCGTACGTGTCAAAGTCGGACTCGTGCTCCGAGGCTGCTCCTGGTCTCACAACTTGGTGGATGTTGTTGATGTCTTCACTCTCCAAAGCTCTCACAACCTGTAACCCCAGCCAAACAAAGAATAAATCATAAGAATCAGTCAACTCCCTTCTGTCCAGATTTACATTGAAAGCAACTATAATCAAATATCAGCTACTTCTGAATCTCCTACGGAGTATTTAGCTTGGGTGAAGAGAACACTGTAAATGCCAGCTATATTTTTAAAAACATTAGATTATGAAACACTCTGGCTACCCTTGTTTGCTCACATTGCTCATGTTTGCCTTTCTTGCTAAGGCTTTTGGTCATGTTTATGGTACTTCTGGGAAAAAGAGTGCATGTGCGAGATGGAAGTTGTACACATACCTGTCCCATTTTAGGGCGTTTGGAGGCTGTATGGCGGACACAAGAAGCTGCTACCTCAAGGATTTTCAAAGCTTCGGTTTCATCGTAGTTGCCAGCCAATCCAGGATCAATAAGCTCCTCCACATTGCCATCGTCTAGTGCGTAGTTGATCAATGGACGTGTCCACTCCACCAAGCTCTCTTGCCCGACCGGGTTTCGTTGATCAATGGGTTTGCGCCCCGTGATGAGCTCCAACAACACCACACCAAACGAGTACACGTCCGACTTCTCTGTCAATTTGCCACTCTGAGCATACTCTGGCGCTAGGTATCCGAAGGTTCCCATAACCCGAGTTGAAACGTGGGTATGTGTGTCAGACGCTAGCTTTGCAAGCCCGAAATCAGCAACCTGCAGAAACGTTTACGTCTGTAATTAGAAAACATGACTCAGAGATTTACTCAAAATGACTGCTTCACAAAACACTGAGGCAACATTCACGTAACCATTACTGATCAAAGAACTAACCTGAGCCTCATATTTGTCATCCAACAGAATGTTGGAAGACTTGATGTCACGATGAATAATGCGGGGATGACAATCCTCGTGAAGATACGCTAACCCCCGGGCCGCTCCCAGCGCGACACGCACTCTCATTTCCCAAGTCATAACAGGCTTCCCTCTCCCTGATATATTTTGCAAACACACAGGCACCACTCCTTAATTAGCTCCTCAGATTCAAGGTTTTAACTGACCAATTCAATTGATCATTCTGGTGGAATAAATTTGAACAAAAGAACTCAAAACTGTGAAGAAAAACATGAGGCCTGATTGGCAAGGCCTCATGTTCGTCATATTCGACGTTTGACATCAAGTGTCATATTAGACAGGTGTCAAGTATGTTAGACAACTTGGATGAATCAAGGCTTACCGTAGAGATTGACGTCCAGGGTGCCATTGGGAACGAAGTCATACACCAACAGGCGCTGCTTATCAGCAATGCAGTAGCCAACGAGCGATACCAGATGCCGGTGATGCACACGGCTGATGATCTCGACCTCGGCCCGGAACTCACGATCGCCTTGACCACCACCGAGCGTGAGCTGCTTCACAGCCACCACCTGGCCATTCGGAAGCTTGCCCTTGTACACACGACCGAAGCCGCCCTCACCCAGCACATTCTCATTGGCAAACCCATTCGTTGCGTCGTGCAGCTCCTCATACGTGAACCACGACCTGGAGTTTCCAACACTCGAGGAACCTTCGGGAGGTAAAGGTATGGCGCCACCATATGATCCGCCCCCTGGGTTTCCACCACCACCACCTGCATACCCGTGCGGGTCACCCACCCCGCCTACTTTATACGCAGCCACACCTGCAGCTCCATAACCTGCAGCAGCTCCTCCGCCGCCGCCGCCACCGCCACTCGCATATGGAAGCACATTCTTCCGGTTCCTCTTTTTCTTTTTCCAGAAGAAGATGATGGCGATGAGTGCCAGGAGAGCAACCACGCCTCCAACGGCTGCAATGGCAGCCACTTCTGCGGTACTCACTCCGCTGCTGCCGCTGCTGGAAGTTGCAGGTCCTGTGGCAGCCGGTGGAGGAGGTGACAGAGCAATGGCAGGAGGGGGGTTGCGGGCTCCAGGAGGCGGGGGAGACAGCACAATAGGGGGAGGGGGTGACACCCCCGGGGGCGGCGGTGGGGACTCCACAGGAGGTGGAGTTCCAGCTGGAGGAGGAGGAGACTCCACTGGAGGGGGGGAACTCACAGGAGCTGGTGGAGGAGGGGTCGTCGTTGTCGGAGGCGTGGCCACAGGAGTGGGGGGCACAGCCACTGGAGGAGGAGGAGGGGACACCACGGGGGCAATCGCGGGGGCAATCACGGGTGGAGAAGCCACTGGAGCAGGAGGAGGCGGGGACGCCACAGGTGCAACCACGGGCGGAGGGGGAGGAGGCACAGCCACTGGAGCGGGTGCAGGGGGCACCAAGACAGGAGGAGGGGGGGATTCCACGGGCGGGGGCGGTGGGGGCACCACCGGCGGCGCAGCCACAGGCGGCACCGCAGTTGGTGGAGGAGGTGGTGAAACCACCGGAGGCACCGCGACGGGCGGAGACGCTGTGGGTGGCACTACAGTTGGTGGAGGAGCTGCAACGGGTGGCACTGCAGTTGGTGGAGTCGCCGCAACAGGTGCCACGACAGTGGGGGTCGGAGGGACCCCCCCTGTGGGCGCAGGCGCCGCCATCCTTCTTCAGATGTGCGCCAGATCAATCCAAAATCTGCGCATCGGTGACAGAGAAATGTTCAGTCACAACATCAAAAGCACCATGACAACAGATTAATGCCAAGTAGCATCCTCAGCCCTAAAACATAATCGTGATGAAATGAATCATCTGCTTTCATTACAAATTCTTAAAAGCCCTTTTCTTCGGAATACCCCAGCTACGATCCCACATGTTAATTGCTTAATATTTTCAACAAAAGTAAGTGACAACATCAAAAGCACCGACATGACATAAAAATATTGCCTAGAATGCCATGCACCCTAAAACATAAACGTGATGAAAAGACATCATCTGCTTTTCAAAACAAACCACTAAAGCGTTCGTTTTGATTTCTTGCCACAAAATCGGGATACCCAGCATTGTTGTTGTTGCTTTCGTCCCACAGATCATTAATTGGATGCTTGCAATTGTCAACGACAATCCCAAAAGCACAGTAACATCGAAGACATTGACATACAAAAACATCGTCATGTAGCATACTCAGCACTAAAACATGAACGTGATGAAATGCTTTTCATAACGAATTTCTAAAGCGTATCCAATTCCTAGGGTTTTCATAAAGTCAAGCCATAGTAGTAAAACCTCGCCAATAGATATCCTCGGATTCAAACCCACAAAAAAATCGCGTCCAAGTCAACAATCCAGTCAGCACCAAAAGTCAACAATTGCTTTACCGCGCCGATTTACTACATCCACTACAAAAAGTAGCAATGCGAGACATAAATAAACACATTCACAGGGAAAAAGCAGATCACATGTACGGAGCCAAAAAAGCTACTCTCAAGTAGAGGGGAAATGAATTTATGTGACCACAAATTCACAGAACCGGAAGCTCTTCGACGCACAGACCTAAGAGAAGAAGAATCTAAGCTCCTGTAAGCAAAAGTCGTGACCTAAGAACATTATCAAACCATCGATCGCTAAGTCGCTAACCGCCTCCTCACCAAAACCTCGACACGGAACTGCGAAACTTGCGCTCTTGAAAAAAAACTGATTCTAAAACAAAACTCGGTTGAATTTCGTACTAAGAATCGATACTCTGACACCGCGAACCCACATTCCCAGAGACTAATGCATTTTGGAACAGACCTTCCGCGTTTCTCCCCGGAATGCGGCGCCGCCCAAGCAAGCAAAGCTTCATGATCTTACAAACCAGAGAGAGACAGAGAGAGGGAGGGATAGAGAGCCGGTACCTGAAATGAAAGAGAAAAAAACGCAAACAAAATCGTTCTTCTTGGCACCGCAAAAGGCAAGCAAGAATCCACGCCAAGAAGAAGCGAGCTGGCTGGGTGGGTGGGTCCGAAAAAATCTGTGCAAGAAAGAAAGTGACAAAAACGCCACTACTGACACAAGTGAGGGAAAGAATTGAAGGTTGCAGCCACGCGCGCAACCTTCGATCAAAACGCGTTTAGAATGCAAATGAAGGAACCCAAAACCAAAACCCGCGACTAAGCCAAAGCAACAACAAAAAAAGAACTGAAGAAGAGGGTCGCCGTGGACTTCGGCTGGTACCGCGTTTTGGCACCGCGACCACGACGCCGTCCGCAACGTCCGTCGTCCACCAAACGGTCTGAGGGAGCTTGCAACGCTGCTTCTCACACAAAAGATGGCTGACCCTGGAATTTTCATTTTTTCTTTTCTTTTTTGTTTTTGTTTTTGGGGACGGACTTCAGTTTTTCCAGCGTTTTTCGAGATACTTGGGGTGATACTTGGGTGATGCTTGGGTGATGCTTGGGTGATGCTTGGGTGGTATTTGGAGTTACCATGATGATACCTGCGTAATATCTAGGCAAAATTTGGCTACTCACCTCACTTTTTACTTAGTATTTGGCTATTTTTTCTGTCATATTTTCAAAATCCTTCATTAATGCACCAATGTGTTTTGAAATCAAAGCTGCCTAATCCGCTCAAGGCGGTGAAGTTCTTATAGTCCATGATTTAGGGGTTGATTATTTAGCTTGATCCCAATGCCATTTGTTTTAGTCAAGAGTTTGGCCTTCTCAGAAAGTTAGTTAAGTTATTTGGGATGTTGTGGTTGATTATGGGCGCACGGCCTAAAAAGTTACTGAAGTAGTATCCGGGGAGGAGTGCCAAGTTCATTGGCAAGTCTGATAATGATTGGTGTAGAAATGTCATGTTTGCCACTTCAGCTAACATGAAAGTTGTTGAAGCTCTTACAAGCTCAATATTGATAACTTTAACTAGCTGAGCTCTTTCTCTCGCCGGCGGTGATTCCGCGTGAAATGTGTCGTTTGTTTCCCTCCAAAAAAATCCTTAATTAAAAATAGTTCAAGTGTAGCAAAATTCAGACTATTTATAGTTTAAAACATTGCACATCAATTGTTTTGTAGCTATTTTTAGCCATTTTATTATACTAATTTTAATGAAGGATTTTTGAAAATATGAAAAAGCCAAATGCTTAAGAAAAAGTTCAGTGAGTAACCTAATTTTTCCCAGGTATTACCTAGGTATCATCATGGTAGCACCAAGTACCACCCCCAATTATCACCCAAGGATCCTGAAAAAGCTGGGTATACCTGGGAAAATTGGGAAACAGAAATCAGTGGCCGGGACTGACAGAAAGATGTTTAAGAGTTGATGATATTTATCTTTTCTTTTGCTAAATTTTGGGAGGTTTAGGCTAAATTTGGGCGCCAAGAGAAGGTGTCACTACACGGCCTAATTTGGGGTGATGACTGAGGCTCATCTGGCAACTGCGAGGGCGAGATCCCAGGAGAACACAAAAATCAACAGGCCGGGCGGTGCCAAAACAGTGAGCGACTGATGTTCTGCTTCCTTTTCCTTTTTCAGGCTACAGTCTCATTTTACTGGATTTGTTTAATTTAATTTTCCACAATTATAGAGGACGTCAGAGTGAGCAGTGCCAAATTGGGAATCGCTCTTGCAGTGGCTTTTGTTGCTGAGCTCGGTGTTGGTACAATTGCCTAAATTTAGAGCTTTCTACCAAATTACGGTTAACCCTTAACCCCTACACGTCCTCACCTAAGTCCAATTTGGGCAGTTTTGCTAAGATGCATTATAAAATGCAACTAACATGAATATTTGAAACTTGATGTATGAATAAAAGTTATACATTTTGAAATTTAGATTCAATCTATACGATTAGATCTTTGATTGCTATCACTGATATTTTTCTATAAATTTTGAAACATAAAATAAAAAATTATTTTGGTATTCGATTATGAATAAGATATTGACAGTATGGGGATGAAATTTGTTGTGATGGCTTATAATGTAGTATTCTAGGTGTAGTGATTTTTGGAGATTTTTTGGATGCTTGATTTTATGAGTTTATTTTTTCAAGAACACTTTTAGACTAAAATCTTCAAAATTTTGGGTGAAACACTGCAACACAAAATGAGGCATAAATTTTTCAGAAATTTTTTCCTTTTCGATCGGATCGCACATACATGAAGCTAACTTCCCATAAAAAATTTAGTAAAAAAATCACACTACAAAAAGTGCATGACGGGTGAGAAACTACGGATGAAATCTATACATCAAGCAAAATATGCATGGTTGGGCGGTTAGGGGTTAAACGCCCGAGGGTGTCCCTGGAATTGACCATTTGAGAAAAATCATTTAGTAGAATATTTTGGAATTGACATACAAATGAAAGTTATGATCCTCCTCAACCTTGACTTGATTTTTTTTAAAGGAGTATTTTTGAGTTTTAACCTGAAAATATAGAAGTAGTTTACATTCTAAAATGTAGGTACATGCTATTCTTGTTAGTACAATTGGCTAAAATGCAAAGTTTTCTACCAAATCGTGGATTAGTGGCAAAAGAAATAAGTGCAACTTTTGAAATGGTTTTAACCCTAACTTTTTCTTTTATTTTTCTTTTTTTGGTTCAAATGAATGCTTTATTAAAAAACAATGACCTACAACATCAGATAGATAGACGGATTGATAGATCAATGGGTTGAAGGGTCAATGGGTCGATTGATGAATAGATGGTTTGATCGATAGATCAATAAAAAGAAACTCCGGTCCTCTTTTAAGACCGGTGTAAATAAAATGTATGCTTGTAATGATGATGACCCAATGCCCAATGGACAATGGGCCATTGGTGCAATTACAATAACACACTATGACGTAGAGAATACGTACAATGTAATTTCTAGTAAATGATTTCTTTTTATCTTTTTCTACAACAATTTTTGGACGTAACCCAAAATTCCTAATCAATTTATATAAAGAGCAATGTGTACTCCTTGCTAACATGTGTTCAGACCTGGAGGAGTACTCCCCATCAACCAAGTAGTATCGTCTTTCACAACGTGCATCCGACTAGAGTTAAACCGCCAACCTTTTAGTATCGAGACTTCCTATAATTGACACTAGTTTTGGTGCCAATATGGGCCCGTGCTTTGACCATATTCATTGGTGCACAATTATGAGTTTTCTACTAATAAGTGTGGATAGATGAGTATAAGGAATTTTTTTTGATAAATCTTGATTTTTTGTAAAACCTACATTTTTGGAGACTATAGATATTTCGTTAAATTTCTATAGAATACATGGCCTACTTCAAAGACCTACACCTATTGGTTTACTCTTTTGTTACTTAGTAAGTAAAGTGTCACTTGTATACAGAAACAAATTTCAATGTGATAAAGAATAATGGGTACTAGGGATGCAATAAGTCTATGCTTGGACTTTGGTCGAAAATCGTTAAAAATTAGTCAAATCTTTAATTCACGACATAGTCTCAATCATTTCACATTATTTATATATCATGTAAGCAAGTATAAAGGCTAGCATAACTACAATTTTGGACTGAAAGAATTGAGATTAATTTCAAATTCCTTTTGTATATATTCTCTATTGAGAACGTTTATTAGGAAATGGTTTTCTTCAAATCTCAAGGGACATAGTGTCATCACTTCGTTTCACATTCTTTCACTTTCAAGACTTTTCATGTCATTTCGTAGCGTTGTGCAGAGACAAATGTAACAAAAAATTTATATACAAACCCCTAAATGACCAAATGATCATTTTATGATTGTTGGCCTGTTTTACTGGCTATCCAAAATAAATACATACATAAATACAATAATAATAATAATAATAATAATAATAATAAATAATACTTTCAATTCGAAAATTGAGTTTCCCTTCCGTATAATCAATGAACACTCCTTCCTCACTAACTTGCAGGATGGTGTGAAATAATAATAATAATAATAATTATTATTATTATTATTATTATAAAATGAAAATATATATGTTCCTAGAAGTTTCATGAACAAATAAGCCTGTATTTAACTACTTTTCATCCATTTTGTTATATGTCAGTTAATACATTTGAGATGCTCTTATCAATCAGCTTCAGTTGGGGAGGTTTTGGATGACGTGGCCCATAGCACCCTCAATTTTAGATCACTTTAGGGGAGGTATATGCAGCACAATAATGTGCTACAGTTTTTTCTCTAAATTAAGTTGAACCGGTATTCATTTTAATATTTTTTAAATTTTTATACAAAACTACAGTGAGAGACAAACGTAAAAGAAAACATGCAGTTGTGTTATTAGCACCGTACTGCAGTATTTTTGGCAAATACAGAATACAGAATACTTGACATTCATTTCTGAGGAGGATATATTTAAGTACTTTCCCGCTCCTTTTAAATTAAATTTGGCCCATTTTTTTATTAGTTCCAGCTCATTTGATTCATCGATTCCAATTTCCATTGACTTCCATCACCATTGGGTGTACCTGGGCCAGCGTTGGGTCTGTGGAATTTAGGAGTTTTTATTTTTTATTTTTTATTTTTTTAATAAATGTGTTTTTTAAAATAAATATGATTTTAAATTTATTTGTTCCAGCAGCTTTTTACAGCCTGTGGCTAGAGACACACTGTAGGAAAGATTATTGTATGCCAAATTGCCAACTAATAGCAAAGAGTAGAGTTATCCGCAAAGTGCTCTACAGTTGGGTGACTCGATCATAGATTGTGAAAAGAGAGGTTGAGAAGACAATAAAAGTAAACATGCCAGATGCTGTAAATAAACTAGAGGTCTGAAGTTTGAATGCACCAAAAATGGTGCCCAAAAACTTCCCAACCTTAGTTTCTATTTTCGTGGATGGTTTGTCACATGGGCTTCCTTGGCTTGACACGTATCTACATGGAGTGGGTCTTTGGAGTGGGTCTTTGGAGTGGGTCTATTCACTGAAATAGAAAACCAGTAACTGACAGCCCCTAACAGCACACCACGGGCCAATTTTCATATACTCAAGAAATTGCTAAAGTAAGGCTCTGAAAGCCGATGAGTTTGCGGAAAACTCTAGTGTTGAAAAAACATGCCTCAACTTGGAGACTGCGAGACGGAAATTCGCCTTCGGGCTGCTTCACACTATGGCCGTCCAAGTCGAGAGGCCGTGGGATTGAGAGTCCAAGCTTTGTTGAGAGTCCAAAGAAATCTACTTAAAATAGCAATTAAATATAGTTTTCATTTTTTATGAAAAGAAATCGACGGCCTCTCGACCATAGTGACGGGTCTTGCAAAATGTAGGACCCAAACTTCCTCTCGAGAGGCCGTCACCTTGGTCAAAAAGTGTTGCCATGTAAGCATTTTGAAGGTTCGCGGCCTTTGGACTTTGGCCTCTAGTGTGAAGGGTCGAGAGGCCAAAACCATGGTTTCTTGCAATTTGATTGGTGGAAATCGACGGCCTCTCGACCTTCGGCCATAGTGTGAAGCGGCCCTTAGGTCCGCTTATGTTTGAAGTTGAGGCTTTTTTTCTTAGGGCCAGTTCAACCAAATCTAAACCCGTTTTAGGGCCAATTCACATTATGGTTGTCCAATTAAGAGATCGTCGAGCAATTCGTGTTGATAATTTAAAGGTTTGGGCTGAAAATATATAATAAAATAAATAAACTTGAACCTTTAGGATAGAAATAGTGTGAGGTCCGGATGGCCAATGTAAAGTCCAAGCTTATAATGGTCAAGCCTTTGATAAATTTTAAATTTTCCATTAGTTTATTAAAAGAATTCGACGTTTTCTCGAAGGGTAATTGGCGCCAAAATGGTCAAAACATGTTGTCAT
The DNA here is from genome assembly GCA_022496805.1 of Pohlia nutans. Classification (NCBI taxonomy): domain Eukaryota; kingdom Viridiplantae; phylum Streptophyta; class Bryopsida; order Bryales; family Mniaceae; genus Pohlia; species Pohlia nutans. The sequence continues at coordinate 10,123,804 of CM040091.1, read as the reverse complement.
ACAGGCGATTAGAAGGCGACGGCCTTTGGTCTTTAGCCTTCAATGTGAAGGGTCAAGATGCCAATTTCATTACTTGCAATCTGATTGGTGGAATTGAACAACATCTCAACCTTCGACTATAGTGTGAAGTAGCCTTTAGCCTTAGGCCCAGTTTATGTGAAAGTTGAAAGCGGGGCTGAAAGCATCTTTTGCAAATTGGTAAGCTTAAATTTTTGTAGCTCATTGGTTGAATTTACAAAATCCCTAAGACTTTATATGATGGAGTCAACGCCAGCCTCTAAGATTTGCATTTTAATGAGCTGAAATTATATTCTAATGCACTAAAGACAAACCACGGCAATTGAAATTTCTACCAATTTAATGAAATTTGCACTCATCAAATGAAAATTATGCATAGTATGTTGTGAATTGAATACGCAATAGTTTGGTTGAGCACTTCGTCACTTTGTTTGACAAAATGTAGAAGACGTTCTTTTGATCAAGTATTTGATTTGTACAAATTTATTTTTTTACCAATTTAGCAAATAGTGAATTATTATAGTACATTTACGAATCAAGCATAATGAGAAAATCCTCATAAGACTATGGTGATTGGAAATCATGTGGTACTACGATAGCCTGTTGATTAGCTTACTTTCTAGAGATGGTAGAAGACTAGGGTCAAAGTTGTCGTTACTTTGTCGCATGTGATCATACCTCTGTTGGGATGACTTCTGAATCTTCTTAACATAATTTAGCACTATTTTATATCTCCATGTTTTTCCACTTGTCCTTTAGGTCAACATTGATGCAGTCTTTAAACACATTTTGATACTTGTTAGGAATTTGCATCCAATGGTATCCATACTCTTCAACACCCTTCTTCAAACAAGAAACCTCTTCATCATTAAACCTCCGCTTCTCCTGTCATTGTACATAACCAAAGGCACCAATAAATTTAGTAGGTTTCTTCTTCAAGGCCTTGACTTCCTCTTTACTGGAAATTTCAAGGTCCACCTCATCCTTTGAATGAGACTGCTACGAGACCGCTTGCTACTTAGTCCTTACTCACTAAATTCTATTATGGCGTTTGACCTAGGCACTACCTTAAAATCTTGAAGTTTGAGCTCTTGGGTGGTTTGGTGAGGAGGGGGTGCCTTGAATTCTAACGGTTGTAGATCCAAAATTTGTGTGCTAAATTGGACATACCTTGTTGAATTTTGGCTTCAGCATGTGTTTTACATACTTTTCCTTGCTCCTTCAGTTCATCTTTTAGCAGCCGGTTCCTTCTTCCAATGCAACAACCGCGCTCTCTAGTTTTGCAATCCGCTGGGTGCTCCAAGTTTTGATGCAGTACATAAAAGCGGCGATCATCATTAGGTAGGACCGCAACAACAACACGAGGCAACGTTATCAATAACCATCATTGTGTTAGGACATGCATCAGTAATAAACAATAAACAAAAAGAAGAAACAAGAAAGATAAGCCTCAACAATAAACAACAAACAACAAACAACATTGTGAATGACGCTAGAGTGGACAAAATTCACACATATTTAATGATACATTTAACGAATTGTTTTTCAGAAATACATAGCTAATATATTGAACTAATGTCTTCCAAATTCTAATTCATACCTTATCTATAATTTTGTAAAACTACTTGTGAGGTATATAAATCATTACTTTGACTACATTCATACGATTGTCGTCATTTTCACGACTCTTTAGATTAGGACATTCATGATATTCATATAATTTTCTCATTTAAAAAAAATCAAGATTGTGAAACAATGATATACCCGAGATAATATTTTTCACATTAAAATATTCTTAGAAAGACATAGCAAATACTTAGCATGTTCATTATATAAAAGAAAATTAGTTTCTTATTTCTTAAATTTTGTTTCATAGTTCTATTCAAACATTCCAACCATTCTCATATTTGATTGTTGCATCTTTATAAACACATACTACATGTTGCCCATCCACAACTATCGATCTTATTGAAGACAAAAATGAAGTTGGTATATCATCAGCTGTGCAGTTAGGATTCTTAAGTGCATTTGCAAATGTGTTGTGTGCTCAAAACATATTGATATTAAATGAATCTTCATTTTGAACGCCAATTGGTTTCAGTATAAATACGTGGTGTCATTGCATTTGAACCACTTTGTACTCATTCATGAATTTTGTTAACATTATTTATGTTGCATTTATGTTAATTGATAAGAGTGGATGGATCTAAAATATGCTCGATAGAAACATCAAACTTATAATCCCAATCAAACATTAAGTTATTTTCAAATTCTCTCTCTCTATATATATATATTCAATAATAAAGTCATGATTGTCAATATTGCGCATCTTTCAAGGATTTCTCTTGTCGTGTTTTTTACTTTTTGAGAAAATAAAGTAGATAATACTATTGGATTTATTAGATCATAAAACCACAAGAAAATAATTAAATTTGAAATGTTTATGGGATCATTGTTGCAGGTACTGTATGAGTAAAGTTATCCGAGACTCCACCAAGTGTTGTGCCCTCAGTTGCGCCGATAGATTTTCTTTTCTAGCTGTTGATTTTCATTCAAAAATGCATCTTCATGTAAATCACTGTAAAACCTCGTGTAAAACAATTGAGTTAAATCCATCAATTAACTCTCCTCAGATTTTGAAGTATCAATTTCTAAACGAAGTTTGAAATAATGCATAAAATGCATTCGTAACATTGTTGATGGTTTTTGAATTTGCAATAAGTATGCTACATAATTAAATTTACAATCTCAAACATTATATTTGTGGATTTGATTTTGTTGTAAATTGGAAGTTTTTAACATTTCATTTATAACTAGTGCCATGATACGTAAGTTTTGAAAAATTATATTAGTAAGATTTATACAACACAAATGTAATTTATCAAATTAAATCAACAAGATCGAGAGTAGTAGAAATTATGTTGACAATCCTAAAGGTAGCATATACTTCCTAGCTCTTCATATACTCTCATAATCAGTTATAACTCCTTTTTCCTATTATGAAAGGTAAGGTTGGATTAGCAAAAGTTTTTGCTTAAATAAATATCTCCCATGCTATCCTAATCTTTGATCACTCGCCCTTTTAGCAACAAGTTCCAAGAGGAGTGCTGTTTGGCTTATTTAGATAGTTCCAATGAAATGCCACAACTTTATCTTTCCATTGGTTATATTAATTGTCGCTTCCCTTGTGTATTTGCTAATGTGACAACTCTTTCAATAAAAAAAATATTTTAGTCTACTTTGTCTTCTTGAATCAAGAATACAAGACTTATTCAATTTTATGTTCCAAAATCATTATTAACTTGAACAATAGCAGGAGGCGATGGCAATTTCCTTCATGGAATCGTAGTTGAATATTATCGAGCTCCAACTAAGACACATGAAAGACAAGATGGTTCTCATAGAAGCTAATAAATACAATCTTCGTATGCATCCTCTTTACACCAAGATCTAGAACCCTTTAATTCCATTTTTAGCATCATTGGTTCAGTTGTTGTTCAATTTGTTATGCTAGGATGATAAAACTACTTTGCATGGTTGAGAAATTGAAAAATTGAGGTAAAAATCAATTCTTCATCGTTTTCAAAGCCATCATAAAAGAGCCCTAGAAGTTTTCTTGAAGCGTGTGCACATGTTCTAGCCATTATTTAATTCCTTGCTTCTCAAAGGTGACGCAACATGCGCTTGCTACTCAAGCCATTTGATTGAAGGACAAAAGTGAAAGCAACTTTAATACAAATTGGAGGTTGTTGCACTAGTTTTGTCGTTTACAAAACCCATGAACAAATAGTATAGGGGTTTTTTAATTTAAGAAAAAGGGATAAGGTCCAATACGTGGTCTATTGTAAAGTGACTAAAGTCAAATTCAAAATAGAATTTAAGTTTACAATGAATAATAAAACACTCTAATTCCTAGGTATAATTTGGTTAACAGTCCTTTATAAAATCAATGTTTAAGATGATGAATACATTCACAGTCCTCTATAGTGTTATACAGGGAGGTCAAATATTTTGGTCAATCAAATTTTGTCAAATTGTCATATGCAGTGGCATGCACTATCACTTAATCAAAATGCCAATTTAATACTTTTAATTTATTACACAAAATGAATTCTTTAACTAATTGTTATGTATAGGTCAAATCGTCCAATATATGCTCATTTGAACCTGCATAGTCAAACTAAATGCAATATGTCTAATCAATTCAATTAGGTCAATTATTCTTTGCTATGGTCAAATAGTCTAGTTGTTATGTAATGCAAAGTTTCATTGTAAAGAATTTTACCAAGATGTTTGTCTTTTGGAGTTTTTATTTATTCTTCTGGGCCAATTTGTCTAAGATTACACAATTAGTGCCTACATAGAACAAAGCATAAGACTCATAACTTATTTTGTCTAAATAATAACCCTATCACCACTGGGTGGTTGCAAGCTACAGTCACCCAAGCTTTTTGTTGTGGTCTACGAATTGGTGCCCTTTCCTAATGTTTGGAAAATCATCAATAAATATTGGGATGGAATTTTGTGACGAAACAAAAAGCATTGTTTCTAGAATTCCAAAATTAAAATGTCTACCATAATAAAGTTTGCAAAATTTCAATATTTCTATCCAAATTAAGCATTTCTACTTGGATTTGGTAGCGTGTCGCTTGTCAAAAGTGCACCTATTTTATGGGAAATGCTAGAAGGGGGTCAAATTTGAACTTCAAAAATTTATAGCAGCATACTTCAAGTGTGTACAAAGCTACCATATTTTATTTTATTTTGGTATTACGCTTACTTATTTTTTAGTTAATTGTTTTGTGATGTTTTTATTTTTTAAGATTTTTGTGCAATTAAAACTTTTTTTTTGGATTTTTTTTTGTGGATATGTAATAATGGTTAAATTTCAGAGGTGGGATATGAAATGAATTTTTCATAAAACCTAGCTAAGGATGTTCTGTAAAAAAGGCTCTTATTACCTCTGATGGGTAAAAAACAAATAAGGTTGTTGAGTAAAGCCCAAAGTCTTGAAATTAACTTAACAATTGCTAAAGTGAAAGTATTAGCATATATAAACCCTATTAGGGAAGGTGAAAATTTTGATCTAATTGAAAGTTGAGAGGTGCACAATTACAATGAGGTGCACATTACAACGAGTTGCACAAACACGAGTTGCACAAACTGCACTCTCCACTTGGCAGACCGTAGCTTGCAATCACCCATAAACACATTTTTCATAAAATATTATTTAAGATAAATAAATTTAGTTAAATAAAATAAAAGAAAATAAATTTTAAATTCATTTTTGTTTTTTCTTAAGAAAATTTAATCCCATCAACAAATACTTGGAGAAGGTTTTACACAAGAAATTATTAAAGGCCAATGGTTGGCATTGGCGTCATTGTCGTCATTGACCTTTCAATAGGATTAATGTCCTTTCAATACTATTTTGTGGTGATATTATTGAAAGGATAGTATTGTGGTATGAAAAGGAACAATAAACATTTAGAATAATGATTAAAATGAAAAAAATGAAAAAAATGAAAAAAATGAAGCCTTGTTTGGAAGTAAATTCCTGAGAATGAGATGGATTATGACTTTTACTCCATGGATGGTTGTTTGTAGCATCGTGTAGCCGTAGTTTACTCATTATTTCATTATATATAGAATTTAACCCCTAAAGGCCCTTAAAAGCCAAAATGGCTTTTTGCTGTTTCGGGCAGCTTAGATGGAAGGTCTAAATTAAGAATTTTAGACTATAATTTGGCGTGGGCGTGGTCATACATACAAGGTGTCTGGGGTAAAACTTACAAAGTCAAATTCAGAATTTATAATTTTTTTATTGAAATTTTTGGTTTCAAGCCCAACTGGGGCAGAAAAAAACTTTTTATTGTAATCATTTTTTCAAATTTTTTTTTTGGAGACATGCTCTTCACCACATTTAGGCTCAGAATTTGAAGTGACCCATGTTGATTATATTCTTGGCTTGACAAGGGCAGCCTCCAAAATAAAGAACAACAACCTCCAAGGTTTTTTGTAATTTCACATCCATTTCTTTCGAAATTTGTCAAAATTTGAGATTTTGAAATTTTAATAAAATAATTTCTCCTAAAATTTATAAAATCATAGAGGTACCTAATCACCGTTCATTTTTTCCAAAAATCAAATACAATTAATGTGATGCATGTTTCACCAAATTGCCATTTTTATACCTACTTCCGGAAATTAATTTGGATGAAGTTTTGAAACGCATAATGAGTCTCTAAAATTTTTCATGAGCGTACCCAACTTAGTTATCTACATGGAAAAAAATATGAGCAAAATGTTTGGAGTAACAATCTTCAAGTCCCCCTTTGCACTATGGAGACAATGCCTCCCAAGCAATGCCCCGAAAAACTTTTGCACAAACTTTGGATGTTACGATCTTGCAAATGATAAACATCCAACGGTCAATTTTTGAAACAGTAGCTATGAATAGGCTTAGGTACAAGATCTTATGGTTCGAATTCTAAAAGAAGTAAAAAAACTTGGTTCACATCCCCGGGAGTACATAGAGGTAGAAAATCGCAGTTTTGAGGTTTTAAGCTCCCAAAAACACAAGGAAATTTAGGGGTTAATAAGAAATACAACAATTTTTATTAGTTTATTAAAAAAAATCATAAAGATGTATCATAAGAAGATCTACAATGCAAGATGTAAAAACATACATATTTTTATTAAATCTGTATTAGCAACTGTACGGTTTGGATTTTTAGTTGGTTTATTGATATAAATTTATCAATTCTTCAAGATGAATATTATTATGGCTAAAAATAAAGATGTAAGAGTAAAAGATATTTTAGAATGCACTAAATGTGCTCATGTATTCAAAGTTTAATTAAATTTGAGTATTTCTTCTATTCAAAGTGTAAATAGATGTAAACGATTTTATTGATGCCCATTCACATAGCTTTGAATAGTCAATAGACAATTATTTAGCCAATTTTCCGTTCTGTGTGAGCAGTTGTGCCTTGTGTCTGGTGAGATCTAGTTTTGGTTATTACTAGGAAAATTTTGATGATCAATGTAGCATACCGAAAGAGGGTTCTGGCTCATGGGTCCTGAATGATAAGTTGTTATCAAAGATTTATATAAAAAAGGAACCTTGTATGGTTGATTTATATTTATGTGTGTTATATAAAAATTTGACTATTACGTATGTTATTACACTAATTGCAATGTAAAAGGTCATTGAGATTAATATATAACTTCAAAATCCCTAATGATCTAACCTTTACCACTATACTACAAAATGGTCTATCAATCTCATAAGTTAATTTGGATTGGTAAATTATTGAAATTACATTTGGCGCCGTTGCCGTGGATAACAACTAAGGCAAGACATGTTGTGAGAAACGCTGCGGTATCAAGGTAGGATCAATCTTAGTTTTGCATGTGAAACTTAGTATTACATTTGTGTCAAATTGGAGGAGGATGTTTGATTTACCCGATTTTTGCTGATGAGTAAGTCATGTTGAGCATAACACTAGTAGGGTTTTGGTCCTTTATAAATTGTTCTTTGTTACTTAAATGGTCCTGAACGACTTTATTTTAAATATGTGGAAACAAATTTGTGGAAAATAAAACGACACTTGAGGTTAACACTGCATTGAGACTAAGGAAAGAAAAGATGCAAGAAGAGATGAATAATTGAAAAGCTGAGATGTAGAAGATCAAATCATCCGTTGAGGCTCAAGTATAAGTTCAAGTACTTGAGACTTCTAGTCACTCATAGATTATTCTGGATTTACAACAAAATGTGAGATTATTGGTCAGTACTAATGAAGAACTCAATCAAGAGTTAGAAAAGACTCTTGATTCTCTCTCTAGTCTACATCAAGCCATGTGGCAACATCAGTGGGATTTAGTCCCACATTTCTTTTGATACCGTGTCTATCAGCTACAATGTGGTATATGTCTCAAAATGTTTACCAATGAAAAAAATCATTAATTAACGGAGGACCAATTGGATGAAATTTAGGGCATGGGTGCAAAATTTGATAATATGCAAAATCTCCTGTGTAAAATGTTGGTACGTGGTGATTTGACCTTGACCAATTGGACTTCACTATTCTATCCCATTGTTAATTTGGGAGCCCGGGCTTTACTATACTCATTGCATAAAAGTGGATTTAACCACTATACCGAGCCGAAAAATTCATATTATATATTATAGAAATGAGATTGCTCCGGAGGTATTAACCTAAGGAGTTATTAGAGAAAAGTGGAAACAAAAGTTATTAAACATACGTAGTTTTATAAAGGATCAGGCTATTTCAATAGGTAGTACACAAACACTATTGGCAACTGTGATCAACCGTGAGGCAATTGTACAATGGGGTAAAATGACTGGAAACTATTATATTTATAATATGTATGAAATTTGTAAACACTTATGCAAGATTTTGGATACATAAAGTCATGGGAATGTGCTGATATTTAATGTGAAGGAAATATCAATATTTGAGCTACCACCACTACACTACAAGCATGCTTTTTGGTTGACCACCAAAACACAGGTACAAAGTTCACCCCTAACGTTGTCGTGATGTGGGCCGTTTATCATTTAAACTTGACATTTATCATGGATTGAGTTATGTTGTAGTGTTTGATGGTATTCTAAGTTGGGTACATTCATTTCTTGTTCTAGTAAATTGTAAGGATGTAGTTCAATTATTAGTTGGATGAATGGAGGAGTAGGTAGGATTGGTGAGAAGTTAGGATTAGATTGCTAAGGGTTAGAGTTTCATTGAGAGTTTATAAGGGAAAACTTGATGTCCTCTTGGCACTCTTTGGAGGGGGGAGAAGACTTAGGAGTGTTGAGGCGCACTTGGAAGGTTGTGGGCGTGTGTATTACCTTTTCATTAATGCTTTTCAAATATTTCATATTATTTTAACTTGATCTCAAATAGCTATGGTTAAATTAGTAATCGGGAAAGAAATTTGAAGTAGGTGCAATATATAGAAAAATAATTTTGGTAAATTAGTCACTACAGATGGAATATATCTTAGAATAACTTGAAAATATTTATATAGGCTTTCCAAAATGCATGTCTCTAAAGTGGTGCTAAAGTTTTATAGGATTTTAAGTTATAATGTAGGAATTATGGATGCTCAAAATTGATAGTGTTAGTTCTATGCGGTAGAAATAGGAATTTAAATAGGAGCTAGGATTTGATGTGTATATTTAGGTTTAATTATAGGTATAAAGGGGATAAGCAATCTAAAACATCATATTTAGATTACTACCACAGTAAGGGGTTTTGTGCCATTTCAAACCCACACACAAATTTTATAACAACTTGTAAATTATTGGGATAGTATTCCAATTTGTTTAAAAATATTGTAGTAGAAAGACCAGTTCATTCATAGAAAGCTTTGGAGTGATTGGTGGAGGATTATGGATTATCAGTCACAAAAAAATCGCCACAACCGGAAGGAGCTTCCTGCTCATCTTGCAAGGAAAAGACTAAGAATACCAATTGGCATTCTTCCACTAAATACCCATCGGTCAGAAAAACTACTTAACTGGTTAAAACCTATTGGGATCCAAAGAAAATCCAGATTGTAAAAACTATTGGTGTTGCATCCTATTTACACTATACAATCATGAACCAATTGATAAAACTTCTTTTTACACAGCAAACTAACCAATTGGCTAAATCAAAAAATTACAATAAGTCCACATGGAGCTTGTTAACCTAGTTTGGCAATTTCCAAAACACATGAACAATTAAGTATAGGGGTTCTTTTGAAAAGATAGGTTAATAAGTTTATTGTTGTGTGACTAAAGTCACTTTCAAAATAGAATTTAAGTTTTAAATAATAACAAAACACCCTTATTCCCATGTATAATTTGGTTAATAGTCCTTTAGAAAATGAATGTTTGACATAAGGAATATAGTCACAGTCTTATACATAGTGTTCTATAGAGTGGTAAAATATTCTAGTCAATCATTCATGTTTTGTCAAATTGTCTTATGCAATAGCATGCACTATTGCTTAAGCAAAATGCCAATTTAATACTTTGAATTTATACACATAATTCGTTTTTTTAATCTTATTTTAATGTTTTGATCACATTGTCCCATGAATGCTCATTTGAGCCTGTATAGTCGAACTAAATGAAATATGACTAATCGAGTCAGTAAGGTCAAATAATCTTGGCTGTGGTCAATTAGACTAGCTGTTATGTAATGCAAAGTTTCAGAGTAATGAACTATACTAAGATGTTTGTCTTTTGGTGTTTGATTTATTCCTTTTAGGTCAATTTGTCCAAAGTTACACAATATGTGCCTACAAAACATAACATAAGACTCATAACTTACTTTATGTCTAAATAATAACCCTATAACCATTCATAATTAATACCTAAGTCCGTGCTATAGTAATACCTAAACCCGTGACTAGGTACCCTATTACCATGCTATAATAATCTTTAGCCGTGCAAAGGGACCTAAATCCATACAAGAGGGCCTATACTTGTGTAATATGAACCTATAGCTGTGAACTACAACCCCAAGAGCAAGTATTACGTCATAACTCACATCAGCATTTATTGTACTCCCCAGCATGTACCATTGTTTATTTATCAAATAAAATAAACATGGCCAGAGCAGAAAGATGAAAGTTTAAATTTCAAGTCATAGCATGAATGAATCAATTCACAAAATCTGGATTGAAGCAAACTAAATAGAGATGCATACAGAGAAGGAATTTAATTTGACCACTTGTAGTATAGTTTTTACATAAATTATTTCTTCAACTCTGAGGAAGTTCTCTCATGGAAGACTCAAAAGGTTTTAAGTTGTGGCTAAAGCTATACATAATTAAATTAAGACTATGCAAAGTTAAATGGTATTAATTTGACATTTAGACAATTTAATTTCACTATTACTCCAACCATAAAATGAGTTGACAATTAATTGCTTACAAACTTAATGCGACTAGAGTACTATCCACCTATGGAAACAAATGGATAAGCAATTCCTAAACCACGGCACACTACTATGTACCAAATTAACAAAAAGTTGGCTTCCAACCTGCAAGCCATACCATGAATTGATTACACTTGTGAGACGACAAATCCATTGGAACAACTTATCACAACATGTGACACCAACACTGCACAAGATTATTTGATAACTTTAAAATATATTTGTATATTGATAAAAATTGTGTGAATTACAACAACTTGACTAAAACAAACTATGACTCTATTGATTATACAATGTGCAAGAGTGAGTAAGAAAATAGAAGACAAGTGGCCTAATAGCTAGCATTGGGAATTGAAGAGTCGCTTAACTTCTACTAGAAATTCAACTTATCTACTTATCCTACTTCATATCCTAGCCACTTAGACTACTTGGTATTTAATTTGCAAATAGTCCTTTTGTATCAATTATCAACTAATTTATCATGGTCAAGTACAAATACAGTCTATTAGTTACCCCTATTTACACTAGAAAGAGCAAATGGACAAAAAATAAAAAATACACATGACTACACCACTTCTAGGCTGCAAGCAATCTTTTTCGACCGAGAACCCTAGAATTTCAGCATCCAAGCAGAACTCATGTGACAAATGAATCAAATAGACGCATTGACTTGCACAACTGCTTAATAAACCAAATTTACACGGACAAATACCTCAAAAACAACAGCAATCATATCCCTAATCTGGGTACATGATAAAAGATACACAACTGTGGCTATGAACCAAAGAATTGATTTTCCAGTTCAACCTCAACTACTACACCCTCACAGAGCACAGAGAAGAAATTTTCCTCTCAAACTCTCACCACAGTCCTGCAACTTGGTGTTTCTTACACTGTTGCTCAGTCACACTAGTCTTATCACTCCACAACTCCCGCACCAAAAACTTCTCCTGAATCTAAAGCCACGTGACCTCATTGAAACCCTACTTCCAACCATTTGTGAAAACCTTGATTCAAGATAAAATGCAGCAGAGCTACGGAATTCGACAATCCTGCAGCAAAAGTTGTGAATTTTTTTCACAATGTAAAGCTATTATTGCACCACAAGCAAGACACCATTTCTAACTCTGATTTGAAGCATTCTACCCTCGTTCAAATTTCTTTGTAGAGCTACAAAATTTCGTTTTGGTCTACAATCCTGCACGATAGTCACACATTAAAAGAAATTAAATAAATAAATAAAATTCACTAGCTTGTTCCTGCTTGGGTTGCCCCAATTTCTGTTGCGGCATCAACGCCTTGCAACTTGCAGACTCCGTTCACATTCACCGAACACCACCACTCCTGCCTTGGTCATCGGATCCCAACGTTCGCACTGTCACACACTCGGTGTACCTGCGATCTCCACGCTCTGTTCTGCCACCGCGACCAACTCACAAACTCTCGCAGTCTCGTCGCCGCTACTCCTTGCTTGCCACAGCTCTCGTCTTTGCCACGAACCAGTACCGGCGCTCCAGCAATCCTTGCTTCTGCAACAATACACTACCAGCAATCGCAACAACGTTGTCGCTTCTACATTTTGTCTAGCGCTGCATGACTCCTAACACTCACAGTTACGGTACTCACAAATTCTTTGCCTTGGCTTCCTCTCTGGCACTCATAATCCTCTTGTTCTTGCACCATTGAAGAGCGCCGATCAAGAGAAAAATAAAGACACCGGCGTTCCTTCTCTGACCGCTCTTACAACCTACAACACGGTGGCTCCACTCACTCCGCTCAACCGGCAGTCACAAACTCAGTGGATACAAGCATGCTTGGGGTACCCGTCGCTCAAACACACAATCTGCAATTAGCATTGCCCTCAATACCGGCAATACATGACACGTGCAGTTTCCAAGAACCAGTACGAATACTCTTACCAATTCGATTCTGGCTAAATCACAAGGTTAATCGGCTCTTGCCAATAGCCACAACTTTCAATACCCACAAGAATAAATCAAAACACCGCTGTTCAAACTCTAGTCTCCGCTGTGCTATTAGTTGCAACTCCGCAGCACTCAGAATCGCCCTAGCAACACACTTTTGCACAAGCTTTTCTGTCGTCACCGCAGCACTCACTCTACTCGCAGGCACCTTGATACTTTTCACTCGATGCACACTAGCTGTGCACTCCAATCACGCTGCCAAACTCGCACCGTAACTCTTTGTCGCCCTCTTCATCCTCTTAGCCAACTCCTTCGGAAAACCCAGCAACCTCTCGCACTCTCAACTTAACCTGAAATCCAAAAGGACACTAAAGCACTCCTGTGAACGAGTAAAAGCCTGAAATAACTTGGAGAAACGATTCCAACGGCGCGTGTCCAGTAACTCAAAAATCGAAAGCGTAAAAACGAACAACGCAGATAGGGTGACCAGGCAACCGTGATGAGCCCCAGAAACTACTTCTCGCAGACTCAACTTACAGCTCTCGGACACGACTCAAATCACACCAAATACAACAACAAAGGCAAGGACGCAATTGACACGAGATTGCATAAAACAAGAAATTTCTTATTCCTCAAGAAGTATACCAAAAACATAATGAGCACATTGTTGCTCAATGGCAGTTCAAAAACTGCTTAAGTAACCACCCAAGAAGCCAAGAATCGTCACGATCAGAAGTGGCGTGGCTCAAGCCTTTTAGGCTTTCAAATCTCTTTTGCCTTTTCTCTTGCCTTTTCTTTTTCTTTTTCATTCATTCATTTTTGTTTATTTTTACGTTACTTGTTGACTTTATTTTAATTGTTTTGCTTTTACTTTTATACTCCTAGCTTACTTTTAGAATACTTTAGTTTTTAAATTTACTTACTAACTTATTTAACTTTATTTTGTAAAAAGTTTATAATTTGATTAAAGTCTAAAATAAAGTTCTAACCACTTTAAAGTGCTAACTACAAAGCTTATATGTAGTCATGAGATATGGGAGGGAATTTTAAGAAACGTTTAGTTCAGGAATTAAATCTCTGAAAGAGATAGCGATAAGTTCAATAATTAAAGCTAGAGGTAACCAGCCTTTCGAGAGCTCCGGATCATAGCATGCTTGCCTTCGGGGTTCTATAGCTTTTTCATCGATTCCCCACAATCATCATGTGGATTACAAGGTATCGTGTTTGGATGTGTGTTCCTTCGCTCTCTGTAGTTGAAGTTATAAAATTGAAGAATTGTATTTTTAATTTTTTTAAATCATTGTTGAAGCTTCAACCACTCCTTTGGGTGGAACCGAAACAAGTTAGTTTTATTTCTTCTGTGACTAAGCCACAACGTTTTGTTTTTGATATTCTTCTCCAATTCTTGAGAGTACTAGCGCTTGTGAGGGATTACGGTGCAATCAAAAGAAGTGGGTCAAACAATTAGAACTGCGGTGTCTTTGACGACCAAGAAGAACACGGAGCGTTGGACTGAAAGATGGCAAAACCAGATTTCAAAGGTTGCGGGAGTGAGTTGGAGTAGGCAAGAATTTTTGCAAGGAATTGGAACTTTTTGCGGACACCTCAATACGGCTTGGAGGTCGAAAGTAGCTACCATAGTGAGTGCCGTGGACCTGCTGTGAGTATGGATTAAGAGCATTGCAAGAGTAGAGAGCCATGATGAGCAAACAAGAGCAACGTTACCGTTGTGCATGTGAAGACAAAATTGCAGTGGTCTATTCTTGGGAGTGACGACTGAGCCTCGCAAGAAAATTCTAAAGGCAAGGCCGCAGACAAGAATTGTTCTTTGGTGTTCTCTCTTCGATCTGTAGCTCCTGTGCATTTGTCCATTCAGTTTGCATCTTATATGTCGATGCAGTCTTTTCATACATAACTTGTTGCTGTAGATCAAGAAACCACTAGATAGCCCAAAGTTGAAGCAAAATTTTGCAATGTTGATGTAAGCAATCACTATATGTATTCAAAAATCTACACACAAATGCAAATTGATGGATTCCTTTTTTTTACCATTCTGCCGAAGTTGATCTAATATCAATGATAAAGGATAATGATTCTCAAATGTTAGCTTATTGAAGACAATGTAACCCACATGTATACGTTGCAAGCCATGCTTTTCTTTACAAACAATACATGTGTTCCAACTAGTGACTTTGAACGTTGAATGAAGTTCTTATCAAGGTTTTCATCAATGTATTTTCATAGTTTTGCGAACTCATTTTCTTCACGAGTTGCAAATCGGTCCAAAAGGTAGTTGAGTTCTATCTTGAAGTTCAATTGTACAATCGTAAGGTCCTATGTAAGGTCAATGCTTTGGTAACATATCAGTTTTTTTTTTTGTCAAATACATTACCAGTATCTTCATATTGGGTGGGTAGGTTACTATTTATTTTATAATCCTCTTTGATGGCGGTAGTATAAATTGCAAAAGGTGTTCTTTTTATAGCTACTTGCAAAAAAACTCGAGTTCCTACTGTTAATGGCTTTTGAAAACTAGTGCCTTTTATCCTACATCTATTAACAAGCAATTCCCTATTTTTGCATTTCGCTAAGGGCAATCATTTTGGGACCTAATTGTGCTAAAAAAAGCTTATAGAAAATTTGAAAAAATACATCGATTTCGTTCTTTGTTGAAACTTGTAGTATATTTCAATAAAACACTAATATTTTCAATTTAATTTTCACAACAAAATTTAGAATTTAATTTATTTTTAGAATTGCAAGATTGATTGTTTAAAAACTATTACAAATTATGAATAGTCTATTAAGACACTATAACACGGCTGCCAGAGTGTATAGGTGAAGACATGATTTTTTTCTTCTTATTTTCCTTTTTCTTATTTCTTTTCTTGTGTGCCAAAAAGTACATAAGGATACATGGTTCCTTTTTCCATCTTTCAAAACAACATTCAAATGTCGCGTACCCTCTGCTCTTCGGCCACGCCCAAAATTTCAAAATAATATAGATATAAATATAAATATCTCAGGTTTTCCGGGGCTGAGGGTCGGCGTGCGCGTACCTTCTTTCCTCTTCTCCTCAAGTGAACATAAATATGTTTCCTATGCTCCTACAGTCGTCTTGTATACTCATGAGGCGGCTAGGAGAGGGTATGGAAGAACATATGAGTGTTTTCTTGAGGGTTGGAGGATGGACGGTGCACTGCCGCGTATCCTCAGCCCCTCCGCCACGTCCAAAAATAAATATAATACAATATAATACAAAATTCAAGTTTTCCAGGGCTAAAGGTCTGCGCACACGGACCTTTTTCCTTCCTCTTTTAAATAGAACATCAATATGTTCTTCCAAGCTCCCATGGCCGCGGAAGAAAGCAAACGAGCAACTATACATCATTAGCAACCTGCAAAAGTAAATAGATGGATATATATAGATAGATGGATGTTTTATATTTTTGTACAAGTGGCTAAGGGTGTATGGTAGAGTATTCTTTTTCCTCCTTCTCTTAGTGCATTTGGAAGCCCTGTTGGAGTTGACAACGATGCTGTTCATGTGGAATCCCATGGACTTTGTATAGGAGAGTGAATCGCTTGGCTCGTTCTCATTGGTTTGTTCCGAGAGTTTGGACAATTTATTTTGATAACACTATAAAGAATTTTTTGGTAGCTAGAGTTGCTATTTGGAAGGAGGAAGCAACAACTGCAACGATGGCGCTATATGGTTGGGTGTAGATGAAGCAAGTTACTATTACAAATGAAGCAAAGTTGCACATACTTGAATATGTTGCAATGCAAATTGAAGGCATGGGTGACTAGAGGTTGTAGAATGAACTAAACTTCTACTAGAGTAAATGAGTACAATACTATATAATACGTGGGTGTTTTAGTTCAGTTGTCAAGGTAGTAATTTGAAAGTTTGTACTATTCTTATAAATTGTAAACATGTAAAGTATTTTTCTGTACTAAAAAAGCATATTTAAAACATATTTGTCTATTTGTGGCCTACTTCCAATTGCTTACAATATGTCTATATGGTTTTGTAAGATGTGTACTTAACTTGTTGTTTGAAAACTCCAACCTCATGTATTTTCTAACTGACATACTATGTGTCAAGATCAATTTCAAGGGAGATTTTTGTTGCGTATAGAATTTGATTTGAAAATATTCAAAGCACAGCTAATGGCTTTTTCAAAAAAAATACTCAACTATTTCCAAGAATTTGCAATTTATCCCTTTTGCAACCAAATTTGTGGGAGAAAAAATTTGGCCAAATAATTCATGCAATTTCTACCGGTTTGAATTTTTAGTGTGCCTAAAAGCCATTATATGGCCAAGTGCAAAAATAGGGAATTGGATGTTTATACGATTTTACGAGACATTGATTTATAATTTTTTTGATATTGTCTATCTTTTGGTTTTAACCTTGACTTTGATGTTGAATTTCTAAAAATAGTTTTTCTTTTATACTATAATCATGTAAAATGTAAGTTTATTTTCGTTCCAATCTAGTTTTGGGTTATAAGATTCCAACCTTGAATTTTGGCCTAAAGGCCTTTTTATACATAAAAGTAAAGCTACATGCCAAATCTCCAAAAGTCTTGTGAAAGTGCCTTGCTTTAAATCCGAAGGCCAGCCTTTGGTAGCCATTGCCTTTGTTAGTAGTATAAAGTGAGGAGAGACCATGAAGTAGCCGAAATGATTTTTTATATATAATTCTAAATAGGAAAATTCATATATTCAGTCATGTCTCTCTATCTTACCTCCACATTATCATCCAAATCTCTAAACCCACTTCTGCTTCTTTTCTTCTTATTTTGCTTCTATCTTCATTTTTCTCGTTTATCATAAATTTTAGCACTATAAAAGAGAGGAGGTCGAGGGTTTTTGTTGAACATTATGGTGATGTATTGATACTTGTACATGTTAGAGTAGCATGTTATCAACATGGAAGAATTGGTAGTATGTAGCGAGTGGACAAATGTGGTAATTGTTAGTGTTTGTTTTTAAGATTTGGATACAATTAGAGATCGCAGTGTTTCACATCATGAGAGGTTGTTGGATTTTACATATCGGTTTTTGTTAATATCTCACACCAAGAACATGTTCAAAGAGAGAACTTGTGTTTTCTATGCCAATTTCAAATTTTTGTGTGAAATATAAGGTTTGTCTCTAAAAAACCAACATACACCTTGAACTTCAAAAATACCATTGCGCAGATGTTGCACTATGGGGTGTGTCCGTGTAACTAAACACATTGCCATCCTTCAACACCATTTTTCTTTCTCATCTTTAGAATTTATTTCCTCAAGTTTCAACCTTGAGGTCTTCATCTAACGGTTGCTACCGTGATTCACCTCACTTGCAGAGACATTAGTTGCTCTATTACATGTGATTGATCACCCCCGGCTCTAAATCACCCCCTCGACGTTAATGCATGAAGACAAAATTGTCCCCTATTTTAACAAGTTGGGGGTCCACCTTAAAAAATAACCCCTTCCTCTAAGGGTTTAAAATTCCCGAGAGGTTCCTCCTAAACTAACTTGGAGCCGTAGAAAGTAAGATGCCCAAAATGGAAATTCCAAAGAAATAGGGCCCATAGTGATAGTTCCTGCATTAACGTCAAGGGAGGGGGGAAATTAGAATCAAGGGTTGACTACAACCAGCAACCAAAGTTTCTTTGCAATCGACTGAGAAACTAAAGTCTCATAAAGAAGAGCTTCAAATCCAAATCCGTTTTTTTTAGAGGAAAACCAAAGACCCTCCAATACCCTCCAATAATTGATGTGTATAGTGGATGGCCCATAAATCAACACTTTAAGCTTTTCACGCAAATCTAATACTAGTACAAATTTGAAGCTTTCACCGAACACCTACTGGAGGTATTCTTGGTTTCTAGTACACGTCGGTCATTGGGTCATCCACCTTAATATGAAACAAGTTGTGGATAAGAAATGAGACGCTCCAACCTCGAAAGATCGAAGTTGACATTAGGAAATTGGACGCTCCAACCTCGAGAGACCAAAGTTTTTGCATGGGACACGTCCAATAAAAATGAGAGAACTGGAGCCAGTCAAACAAGCAGCTACGCTACGAGAGGCTCTGACCTTTGGTATAAAAAAATGTAGGGATTTCAAGAATCCCTACAAGGTTTTAATAAGGTTTTAACAAGGCAACAAATAAAAGGGTGGGGGTCGTGGTGAGAACCACGGTTTAGGAATCAATGCACGGAGCTTGTTAGCTATCTTGGGGTGCTTTGCATGTTGTCACAGCTCAGGGGTACGGTGGATGAGCGGGTCGACTGTTTATTCCTGCCTCACTAGCATGCCAGCCGCGAGTTATTCCGACCAGTCAACGATCTTGATGGGGATCAAACCTCGGACCGGTCAGTTAACCACTGACGTCCTTATACAGTCGACCACGTCCATGACTTGGTGATCTTATTTGGCTTTTAGCCGTATTTGTACTAGTGTATTCGGTTTATTTATTTTTCTGATACTACGTCGAGCGAGGAGGAGTGTTGAGATATAAAATTCCCACATACGCTCTCCCTAGTACTAGTAGCTAGATGACTCACTACTGATAAGATACTCCAACTTTGAACCTATGGGAGAGAAGTACTATTCATCTTCTCTCCCCTTGTACCACCATATACTCTCTTATTCAATCTAAGACTCTCACTACGATGTAAGATTTATACACTTTGTCTCTTTATTGCTATATTTAATCAACAATTTGTGTTCAAGATTATGAAAATCCCAAATAACTCCAGTAATTTGAATTAACTTCAAAAGTACACTATAAAGTCAATTTTCAACTATTATGCTTCAAAGCTTGTTTTAGCAAGATTTTCAAATTGCCTTGACTATATACTATTCAACGACAACAAATAATAATAGTTGACCTCTGGAATAACAACGATTGCTGACATTCCAACAAGCCCTTCAACGTATCAAGAATCACTATAAATACTACACAAACATAGTAAGAAACTACCAAACTTTCTATGCAAATCCAATCAACAATATGCTAACTACATCACTTCTCCTCAAGTAAAACAAGTCATGAAGAGAACAACAAAAACCAATATCTTCTCACAACTCTAGAAATTCAAGAATGCGTTGAAGAGTTGATGCAACAAAGGCTGCACGTTGATCTTTTGCCAAAGGATAAACAGGTCCGTCTAAATAGCGGTGATGACCAGAGTCTCCTTCTTTTGGTGGATTTGTTCCTCGATATTGGTCAGAATTATGCCCTTGAAAATGTCCATGGAATGTGACATCATGACCTCCAGGCTCCACACTACCAACTTGCAATAAGATCACCAAAGCTCGAGCTTCTTCTTGGAGATTTCCATGCCAATGTTGCTCCATGCGTGGTCGCTTTCGTCGTTGAGATGGTCCAGCTTCATCTTGAAGATGACCAAAAGATGATTGCGAAAGTCGAAATGGTGGATCTGGCAATTGCGATAAAGAGAGTTCAAGCTCAAGATTAGGTTCAGGAGTTTGAGAGTCCATAAAAACTCTATAGTTGGACATACTCAAGGTTCAAGGAATTCCAAAAGATTCAAAATGAAACTAAACCAATGAAAGACTATGCTTAAGTAGGTGACTCCTATTTGTCAATGATGAGACTTTACTATAGAACTAGCTCTAATGATGTCATATATTTGACATGAAACATAGTGTTCTCTTGAGTTGATAAGAGAACAAAAGAGTGAAGAAGTGAGAAAATAAAGCAACAAGAGAAGAGAATAGAGAAATGAGATAACGAAATATCAATATATACTTGAGAAGAATTAAGTGATATTCAATATTTATAAAAATGTACTTTACACATCAGAGAAAAGACATATAAATAAATAAAACATTAAATGACAAATGACAAATAAAGGAATATTCAGAAACCAAATATATGAAAAGGATGGACGTATGAGCTGTAAATCACAAGATTACACAAATATCAAGACATTGACATGCATGGCTAAGTGTTTGCACCTCTCATTACGCTGCTACATGGCCTAATAAGACAAACCACTTAGGGCAATTATTCTTTAAGATAGGTCCTTCATAAAGATGTTCACACTAACGACTATGCTTTTGAGTTTTTTTATTCAAGACATAATAATAATCTTATTTATATGATGGTTTTCCATGATGGGTATTGTTTATGGTGTATACAAACAGAGAGGGGTTTCAAAAAGAAAGTTATTCACGATGGGTATTGCCTATGAGGATTAGGACCAGAAATGGGTTTTAGAAAGAAAGTTATTCACGATGGGTATTGCTTATAAGGATTGGGACCAGAGATGGGTTTAGAAGAGAAAAAATTATATGATGGGTATTGCACTATATGGTGAGTATTTGATTTTTTTCTCTTATATGTAATGTATTCATTTCGTAAACAAAAAATAGTCACTTTTGATTTTTTTAATTTGCTTCATGAGAATGATACAATTAGCCAATAGTTGTTTGAGAACAATTTTAGCCAACTACATGATATGTTTTATAACTTTTATACCTTCAAACTTGATCTTAGTTTTTCAATGAAAGAAGTGACCGCGTTTTGAACAAATGTATTTCTATATTACATTTTAAATTTCTCAAAACATTGGTATTTTGTAATCCATAATTTAATGCATGTTTTCATTTTGAAAATTATATCTATTTAATGCACTTAGAAAATCCTAAAACATCAATTTTCCTACTGCACAAAAAAAATTATAAACAATAAAAGGGGTAGTCATATCTACCGCCTTTATTGAGTAGTGATAACAACCACTAGAACATATTGTCACATGACTTAACTATTGTTAGTCTCGTGTGTTTAGGTGGGCATTGTTGATTGGTACAACTTACATAATTTCATGCCTTTGATTTCTAGCTAGCAGTGCCAAACCATGTGTACCACAGAACCGCTCAAAACGAGTCCGGCGGGATTCGAACCCGGACCAGTTATATGAAACTGCTCTTATTCCAATCAACAATTGAGCTCATGGCTTGACGACAAAATCCCAACACAAATGTAATTTATGTACGTATTTCACAAAATTGCAAACCTTGTTTCTAACTTTTTTGTTTTCTAATATATTGTTGTATTTATATTTATAGAAATGAGGAATATACTAGTTGACTTTTGAATATTGGAAGAAAATTTGGTAAAGATTGTAATCTAGTTTCTATGAGGCATAAGATGTTAGAACTTTCAAGCCTATAATTATTAGAAATGTCTTGAAAATGCTGACGAAAAGAGTTTGTGTTGAGGTCTTGTATGATTACATGAAAATGCTGATTCTTTTTAAATTCAGAACCATTGGATGCCACCTTGTTGTGGTTGTTAATTTAAGCATTTCTAATTTGACATGTTCATCTACGTGAAAATTTGAACTTTGAAGCGGTGGCAATAAGTATAATTTTTCTTTAATATGTATACGTGATAAAGTTGTGTATGTTAATTCATGCTTTGTAACAATGGTGGGATCAAATGTCAATTCATATGTAATTACATCGAGAATTACATGCTATTGCAAAATTATGAAAGACCAAAAATATGTGAATCCATAAAATTGTAATTCTGTAAATCATAAGTTTATAAATCGTATTTCCGTATATCGTATTATCATATATCATATATCATATTATCGTATACCGTATATCATATATCATATTATCATATATCATATATCGTATTATCGTATTATCGTAATATCGTAATATCGTAATATCGTAATATCGTAATATCGTAATATCGTATTATCATGCATCGTATTATCGTATATCGTGCATCGTATTATCGTATATCGTATTTTTGCGCATCATATTTCCATACATCGCATTTCCGTAAATTGTAAACAATATATTGTAGTACAAATGAAAATTCAAAGATTTTTTACAAATCAAACATTTTCAAATACTTTATTGTGAATATCAATACATAAATTGAAATACAATTGCAAGGAATAGTTTCTACTATAATAATATCGATATGTAATTAAAAGAAACTATCAATAAACAGTTATGTAATGCACAACTCACACAATGCAATACAAAGATGTTATATAACTATTGTATGAAATACTATCAATGAAACAACTATTATATATGTCACGAACAAAAGCACTCTTGATAGAGGTTATTTTAGCTCTACAAACGTTGCAATAGGAATCCTTGTTTGCAAAATCTTTATCAACTTGATGACAAGTTTCACAAACTTTTTGAAATAGCGGAGCAGCTGCACTAGTAATGGTAAGAACTCTAATCACCTAAAAGTACAAACATATTACATCTAGATATCTTCATTATACTATTACTTAAATACATAATTTTAAAACTTCTCAAATCAATCATCTAATGTGTTAACATTCTATATTTCTAATTATTTTACATTTTATCGATTGAAGGTTCAAATGTTAAATGATGTTTATTATAAAAATAGTTAAAATACTCTTGAAACCACTTGCATCTCAATTGAATAAATATCATGGAGCCATATAAATAATATTTTGTGAACATATTAAAATTGAACTAATGGCCAAATAACAATACATTTAATAAATCATTTTATTAAATATATTCTATAATGCTTTCATATAACAAGAAAAATCAAATAAAAATCTTTAAAATTTACATTACATTTTATATTCATGGAATGTATAAAGTAAATAAAATTCTAATGAATTCTATTATGATTTTTATTTGAATTATTTTCAATGAATTTTAAAAATCAATTGAGAAAAAATGCAATTAAACATACCTCTCTCCTTAGAAGTTGGTTTCCCGTGATTGTATTGTGAAGATCAAGCAACCTTGCACAAACATCTTCTTCAACATTTTGAGCAAAAATTGTATACGTTTGAGCTCTCAAGTGGCGATCACCATATCATCATTGCCATATCACCCTTTTGAAAAAAAATCGCTCTCTTCAATCCAATCCAAAACTCTTGCATACATTCGCTTGCGTAAGTGAGCTTCATGCTCCTCAATCAAAGGAGATTTGATCATCAAAGTGATCGTAGTAAACCCTCCTCTATTTCAAAAATCACAATACAAAAAAGCATAACCCAGATACTTCATTTTCCTTGAACTTATCGCATCAAAGGTACCATAACAACACATGACTTTTGCCTCAAAAGCTACATCTTAGAGTCCTTGGTTCAACTCATCAACATTCACAAGGACTCTCTTCTGTATGTTCGCAAAAGAAGCCATAACAAACTCTTAATGAAAAAAATGAAATACACAAAATACAATCCCAAAAAAACACAATTCAAATGTACAATATCACACCTCAACGAGAAGTACAATCCTCCAATCCTCCGATTAACAAGTGAGGGGAAAAAACTAAATTGGTGCAACTTGAGAGCCTAACCAACGTATAGAGAGTGCATAAGTGAGAGTGGAAGTGAATGAGAGAATGAAGCAATAATACATATACTTAAAAAGTATGAGGAGCACATCACATGATCTAAAAATATGTTGCTCATAAGTCATAGAAAAAGTCACTTGAATAAAACAAAAATTAAATGACAAAAGACAAATGAAGGAATATTTAAAAACTAAATATATATAAAAGATTCGTGTATGAGGTGGATATAGGAGAATAAGACACATATCCAAAAAGGAACACATTTAGCTAAGTGTTTGCACACGTTACTATGCTAATAATTGGCCTAATAAGACAAAGTATCCATGTCATATATTCCTTAAGATTGAATCATGCATAAATATGTTCACACTAAGGATTCAATTTTTTTTTAAACCAATATGTTCTAATGAAGCATTATATATTAAGAAAAAGCATGCTTTTGAAATTTTACAATTGAAGTCATCACCTCAAAATTAGCCTTCAAATTATAAACATTTCATTTATAATACATTAATAAAAAAATTGAATTCAAAATGTAAACTATATACAAAAAAATTGGTGTTCATAAGTATAGATTATATAACATAGAGTCTATACTTATAAGTATAGATCATATAACATATATAGTCTGAATTCAAAACCTACAACATTTATTTATGCAACAATAGAAAAATTATTTTTCCAAGTTTAAATTCATAATGTATTTTTATGATATTCATTTATGAAGTTTAAAAAACATTTGTAATACCACTCTTGGAACATGCTTGGAAATGAAAGGCCTTTTAGTTCCAAAAGGACTGCCATGCAAAAGGGTTTGTATACATGAAGAACTACCAAAATATTTTGTAAATGTTTTATAATTTTATGAATATTTATAAATATGAATTTTTTAAAAATCCAATGATTTCTTTTTGAGTTTTTAAGTTTATTTATATTTATTCATTTTAAAAATCCTATAATTAAACTTTTGTAGAATATTTGTAAAATGGATTTAAAAGAATTATAAATATTGTTTTTAACATTTGTCAACTTTTTCTTAAATGTTTGTTGAGTATTTCTAAATTTTTTACCAACTATTTTTAAAGTCTTTTTAAAATACTATCAAAATTTAATCAAATATTTCAAAATACAACCAGAGAGGGGTTTTGAAGAGAAATTTTCCATAATGTTTATTGCTTATGAAAAATATAACTAGAGATAAGTTTTGAAGATATGTTTTTCATGATGGATATTGCCTATGGAAAAAATTCAACCAGAGATAAGTTTTCAAGATATTTTTCCATGATGGGTATTGTTTATGGAAAAAATTCAACCAGAGATAAGTTTTCAAGATATTTTTCCATGATGGGTATTGCCTATGGGAAAAATTCAACCAGAGATAAGTTTTCAAGATATATTTCCATGATGGGTATTGCCTATGGAAAAAATTCAACGAGAGATAAGTTTTCAAGATATTTTTCCATGATGGGTATTGCCTATGAGAAATTCAACCAAAGATAGGTTTTGGAGATGTGTTTCCCATGATGGGTATTGCCTATGAATAATATGAATAATACCACTAGAGATTAATTTTGGAAATATGTTTTTCATGATGGGTATTGGACTATTGGCTATGAAGAATACGACTAAAGATGAGTTTAGAAGAGAAAGCTTTCTATGATGGGTATTGCCTATGAGGAATATAACAAGAGAGGAGTTTACAAGAGAAAGTTTCCATGATTGGAATTGCCTAGGAGTTTACAAGAGGATGCATGATTTATCTATTTTTGGAATGACCCTACTACAGAATTCACAAAGTCCAGAAATCAGCGAAAATTTCCAATAGAGGATATAGAAGGATTTTGGCCAACGCAGGATCCTCCGATAGATCACCGCGTACTTTCCGCCTACGGAGGATCCTCCAACGTGTTCCATTGTGTTCCATATACAGTGTTCAACACATACAATGCTCTTTGCATAGTAAGTAAACTTTGTCTTGTCCAGAATTAGACAGTCCATATTTGAGCCCTTTTACCAGAACTAGATAAATCATGCATGAGGGCTATCAATGAAATTTTGTGTTGTTTTTGGTACCACCTTGTTTATGATAAAGATGATTCTTGGGCGGATTATTCTTAAGACGAACACGAGGAAGTAGAATGTTAGGATAGTAAACAGTTTCAAGTAGCTCCTTTGGTCCTTTTGTTATGAGGAAAGTGAGGAGTTTTAAGTGGCTCCTTCGGTCCTTTTGTCGGCATGTTGTGATGATATCATTTTGGACAAAAGTTCAAATTTTCGATGAAATTCTATTATTGTACGGAATATATTTGCTACAGTGATATTTAGTCAAAAAGTTGGAGTGTCCATGCAAAGCCTCTTCATGGACGGAATATATGTGCTACAGTTGTGGACGGAATATATGTGGTGGACAGAATATATTTGGTGGACGGAATATATTTGCTATAGTGATATTTAGCCCAAAAAAATGAGTGTCCTCGCAATACCTCTTCCCTACCGTCAGAGCCAACAAAAGGTCCACAGCCGCATCAAATTCCAAATCTGATTATGCTCTTATACCACATATGCCTCAACTTAGGCTGATGGCGAGCACTGAAAACATGATAACTTACTTGAATTGTGGCCAAATGCAATTATTGAACTTGGCAAGGGGACATATGATAAATTAGTGTGGTAGCTTGGCCGGGTACTATTGTGCACGTGAGAGAAGACCAGCCGGCCCCATGAAAAGTCATCAAACATGATTCACAGAAAGAAAAAAAAAGAAAAAAAAAAAGAAAAAAAAAAAGGAAGTCAGCAAACAGTTGACATGCACCAGTTTAGATAATGTTTGCTTGGGTAGTTTCCTTCAGTTGGGCTGTACTGGTATTCTGCTCTAGTAAGCAACCGAAGGGCCGCTTCACACTGTGGCCAAAGGTCGAGAGGCCGTCGGTTTCCACCAATCAAATTGCAAGAAACCCTCCGATCGCATTCGCGCTCTCTGTTTCGTTTCTACAGTTGAATAAAAGCTCCATTTGTTTCAAAAAAATAAAAATAAAAATAAAAATAAAAATCGCAAGAAACCATGGTTTCGGCCTCTCGACCCTTCACACTAGAGGCCAAAGTCCAAAGGCCGTGAACCTTCAAAATGCTTACATGGCAACACTTTTTGACCAAGGTGACGGCCTCTCGAGAGGAAGTTAGGGTCCTACATTTTGCAAGACCCGTCACCATGGTCGAGAGGCCGTCGATTTCTTTTCATAAAAAATGAAAACTATATTTAATTGCTATTTTCAGTAGATTTCTTTGGACTCTCAACAAAGTTTGGTCTCTCAAACCCACGGCCTCTCGACTTGGACGGCCATAGTGTGAAGCGGCCCTAATCATCCTTGAAAATGGGAAAGAAACTGAACCTTGTTAAGCTTACCATGCCCCAAACAGTCTCTTTACGGTAGACACCCATTTCCTGACCACTTAACTCCTAAACGTCATAGCGTCCAGAAAGTGGATGACTAACAGATTCAAACCCTTCTCACGTTCTCATCAATGCTTGAGTGAAAGTAATTCATTGTTTTAGAGATTCTTCATCAAGTTGTTGTTCTCTCTAACGGTTGGATTTAGTCATACTTGATTACATATTTTTCTAAAATTACATATTTCAAGTCGTTGACCAAGCCAAAATTGCAATGATTGTAGTTCAAAAGTGACCTTATAAAATGAGGTCATAGATTTAAAAAACATAAAAATTTCAAAGAATCACCACATTTAAGAGTATCTCATATCAAATTCATTCCAACAAATTTTACTCAAAAATATAAAAACTTTGTTTGTAATTGGATTTAGAATGAATTCTTAATTTTAACTTTCAAATTTTATAATTAAATATTGGTAATAGTATTAATGGATAAAACTATACGGATGGAATCTAAAATTCAAAATCTAGAACTTTCATTTGAATATCAATTCCAAAATATTCTTCTCAATAGTAGTTTTTTATGCTTTTTCTTAAATTGTCAATTCTCGGGACACCCAGGTATGTTTAGGGGTTAAACCCTAAATTATCCATTGACCATTTTTTGATCGTAGTCCAAATAGCGTGACTGCTCATAGTTAGAAAATGACATTTTTTGAATTTTGATTTCTTGTCGAGATTGGGGTAGATGTTATGTATTGTTTTATGCATTTCATTTGCAATATTGAGGTTAACTAAGGATTTTTTCAAAAACAAACACCCCAACAATGTCCCAGTGTTATAAAACTTTCTATTTTTGGGAAAATAATGATATTCTCTCCTTTGAAATTTTTGCTTCAGTTTTAATTTTAGAATAGAATGTCTAGTTTAAACCAATCATACTAAATTTCAAATTTTAAAAATGAAACTCTAATTTTGGTGAAATTTAAATGGTAAATGATTCTAAATTCATTAAATGACTGACAAATTTTTTTTGATAGTTTGACGGTACAAATAATTACTAA
Organism: Pohlia nutans; assembly: GCA_022496805.1. Taxonomy (NCBI): domain Eukaryota; kingdom Viridiplantae; phylum Streptophyta; class Bryopsida; order Bryales; family Mniaceae; genus Pohlia; species Pohlia nutans. The sequence continues at coordinate 10,095,096 of CM040091.1, read as the reverse complement.
ACATTATGCTTCTCATTTATTTTTTAAGACCAAGATTCATCAAAATTGTAGAAATAACATTTAATTTATAGCATATCTAGGTTTTGCATTTAACCCTTGTGTCATTTAAGGATTAAAGCATGCACTATACTTGGGATAGATGAATCAATATTCACTAGTGGAAAAGGTGGCATTGCAAAGGGAGATGCTCAATCCCACACATGCACAAATTTTCTGCTTGGGCATGTTCATGGAAGAGCCACCTTTTCTACTATTGATTTTGAGATTTTCCTCTTTTAGCAATAAAAAATCAAGAATTTTTCATATTTTAAAAGAAATTTGATAATTATTTAAATAAAATCAAATATCCAAAGTGGAAGATGAAGGTTCATTCAAAATTGGTCATAGATTGTAATGTACAAATGACGTACATCTTCCCTTTTAAAATCTAGAAACTAAGCAAGAATCTAGGGTTGTTAGTTTTGTCTATATGGATATGAATGGGTGCATCTACCCTTATTCACGATGGTCCTTGGAATAGCATAGGATTACATGACATCGTCAGACGTTTTTGTTCTTTCATTTATTGCACATTGATTACATTTTTCCGTGCTATTGTTGTCGGGGAGGAATTTGTGATGTTTGTAATTATTGCGGATTGAAACATCTCCAAAAGTTGAAGATATCTTGACAATATAAAGATTCTAAGTTCAGATAGCTTACAATCTTTAAAATTGGCATCACTCATAGTAATTACACAAAAAAAATTACCTATTATGTATTGAAAAGTTGTAATTTCCCATCATGCTAAATTTCTTGGAAGAAAAAAGGTGCCTTACAAAATAAGAATGTCATGTACATAAGGAACCACTTTTATAGAATGTTGGAGTCTCCTACTTGGATACTCATCATATCAATATCTTGTATTCCTATAAATTATGGACTTTTTATAAGGGGCAAACTTTCATTCATATTGATCTCATTTTCACATTATCCATGTTTTGTATGTAGGTAGAAGATGCATTTTCAACATTATCAACATCAAATTTTGAATGTTTATAATTTATCCTATATAGAAAAATAAATGTAAAAATGGAATAGTTGATTGTCACTTTCAATTTGTTTGTAAAATACATAACGTATTTTTATTTATGAATAAAAAATCATTTTTAAAGTATTTGAGCGAAACCTTGAAGATGATTAGGCAAGTAAGGGTTAAGTTACCGCAATGATAGTCTTGTCCAATATTACCTTTTACACTTGCTTTGCAATCATGAGGTCGGCGCTTCAATTTATTCATAGCTCAAATATATAAAACCACTTGATTTGATAGAGAAACAAAGCTCTTGCCATTGAAAAAAATCGCCCTTGACATAAAAAGCCAAGACATATTAATCTTAATTGTGAATTCAGACCTCAATTTTACCATGTGCTTTTAAAAAATAAAAATAGTTGCCATCTTTTAGTCACATTTCGACACTTATTGTTTGAGAGTAATTCGTAAATAAAACTTGGAAGACAAATAAATATATAAAATATGACAAATCCAAGCCTCAAAGGGTAGAAGTTTCACTCCACACACTTGGAAAATGGTGGCATGCCCACGTGAGAAAATATAGGAAGATCAAAACGTACATGAATGAGCAGTTATAAGACATGTTAACTTAGCACCAACTTAGTACCAACTTAGTACCAACATGTGGAAAGTCACCAATTTCTTTAAAATTTCAAAAGAACAAGACCCTGACCCTAAATCCCCCCCTTGACGTCAATGCAAGAAGACAAAACCTGCCCCCAATTTTGTAGGATCCACCTTAAAAACAATCCCTCTTCCAAAGGTTTAGATTTCTCGATGAGGTCCTCCTAGACTAATTTCTAACCGTAAGCTCCAAATTTGCGAAATTTTTTTTGCAAAAGAAGACCCTAAGATGCCTAAAATGAGAATTTCAAAAATGAGGCCCATGGGTGAATAGTGCTTGCATATCCGTCGAGGAGGGATTTAGGACGGCTTTCCATGTAGAGCTTCGACCCGCAGGCTGATATCATGTAGAGCATCTTTGCCCAAAACTTAAGGTCCTTCATTAACCCCTAAAGGCCCTTAAAAGCTAAAATGGCTTTTTGCTGTTTTGGGGCAGCCTAGATGACGGGTTTAACTTTAGTATTTTGGGTTAAATTTTGGTGTGGGTGTGGTAATACATACATACTATATGTGGTAAAATTAGGGCAGCCAAATTCAAGTTTTAGAATTTTATTATGCAAAATTTTGTTTTCAAGCCCAACGGGGGCAGCCAAAGAAAATAAAAAATAGTGTTTTTTGAAATTTTTTTTTGGAAATATGTTTATAGTAATACTACTACACACATTTAAAAAAAAATCCAATTTGAAAGTTTTAACAATTTCACATGGGCAGCCTTCAAAATTTACAAGAGTAAGCTTCAAAGTTTTTTGTAATTTTACATTTTTTTCTTTCAAAAATTGTCAAAATTTGAGATTTAGGAATTTTTCGATTTTTTTTTTCTAAAATTCACAAACTCATAGATGTAACTTTTCACCGTTCACTTTTTTACTAAACCAAAAACCTTTAACGTTATTCAAGTTTTACCATATTGTCGTTTTTGAACCTTATTCTGGAAAATAATTTGCATGAAGGCCAAAAAAGCATAATGAGTCTCTAAAATTTTGCATGGAGGTGCCTAGCTTAGTTACCTACATGGAAAAAAATATGAACAAAATGTTTGGGGTAATAATCATCAAGTCCCCCTTTGCACCATTTAGACTATGCCTTTTAGGTGAAGCCCAAAAAAACTCTTGAATCAACTTTGAATGTTATAAACTCACAAATGGTAAAGATCCAATGGTTAAAATTTAACATGGTGTTAGTGCAAGTAGTTGGGTTGAAGATCTTACGGTTGGAAGTACAAAAAAAGTTAAACCATATTGAAACATACAACAACTTCCACAAGGTGCTCAAAAATGGCAGTTTTTGGTTTTGGAGGTCCCAAAACACCTTGGGCCTTTAGGGGTTACTACTTCTACCATATGATATTACATACTTGGTGTACTAGGCCCTTCTGGATAGAGTTTCAGCTATTACCAGTCTTGTAAACGAGAAATGCAAGATCAAAACACCTGTAGGTCAATGTGAATGAGTATTAATGCATCAACCTTCTTGTTCACACATGCAAGTTCAGGCTCTACAACCGTCCTTAGAGTCAGGGAGAATACGATGAAAAAAATACTCAAAGTTACAATGAAAAAAATGCTAAAAGTTACGGTCACATCCTGCCCTGAAATAATTTCCACTGAATGTGCACGGATCCTTTTCAGCATTGTGATTCGCGGTTTTGAATGATGGCACCGACAAATTCTACTTGAGTGTTGTACAATCGAGCACACTGTCCAGGAGTCGCTCAGCACTATGGCCAACTTCTGCAGATGTTGAAAGGTGACAAACTGACATACGACTCATGCCCTTGAGACAACGCAGTATACACCGTACATAAAGGTCGGATTCAGATCGCCTAACCCCTAAAGGTTCTCACCCTTTTTCAGATTTGGCAGTTTTTCAAAGGTGCATTATAAAATGCAACTAAGAGGAATATTTTCAACTTGATGAATGAATAAAAGTTGTACATTATGCGTATTAGATTCTATCGATACGGTTAGATTTGCGATTGCTATCACCAATATTTGTGTATTAAATTTCAAACGTAAAATTTAACACTCTTTTATAATACAATTACGAATAAGATATTGACAATCTAATAATGAAATTTGTTGTGATGGGTTGAAATGTAATACTCTAAATGTGTTGATTTTTGGAGATTTTTTGGTTGCTTGATTTTATTAGTTGACTTTTTCAAGAGCACTTTTAGACTTAAATCTTCAAAATTTTGGGTGGAACACCACAACATGAAATGAGGCATAAAATTTTCACAAATCATCCCCTTTCTAATCGAATCACACATGTACAGAGCTAACTTCCCATAAAAGTTTCAATAAAAAATCCACACTGCAAAAAGTGCATGATGGATGAAAAAACGGACTTCAAATCCGTACATCATGCAAAATATGCATGGTTGGGCGGTTAGGGGCTAACATCAACTTTTGAGTTGCCACGTCAGATATTGACAGGTCAACCTCACCCTACCCTAATCGCAACATGACACCTGGCAAATTTTCACAAGAAGTAATTAATATATGTTGAAGCTGATCACAATGTAGAGTAGCGTAGAGTATAGCTTAAAAATTCGAATTATTTCTTGATCCCACTGTAGAACATTGTTCCAAGACGTCCACACTTGAGTGTACGTTCTGTTCACTTTGATTGATGTCCATCCCATTTCCCAGAACTCAATCAGTGACACACTGCAGTAGTACTACCTTAAGTACGAGTCAGTTTTGTACATAATTTTGAAAAAATTCAAGCGTGTCCATCTTTTAATAATTTGTAGCCTAATATCCAAAAATAAATTGATAAATAAATATTTGAATCCTTTTTAGTTTTTTTCGTGAAATCTGGAACGTCATAATTAACAAATTTTCTAAAATTAAAAAATAATTAAAAATGACATTTCATTTAGTGTGAATTCTAAGATCAAATTATTTTGACACATTATCGTAGTACCATATTTGGGTCGCCACCCCCACAAGCGAATATTTAATATTTTAGAAATATAAGGTTTGTTCCTAAAACAGGAATTTCTTGATTTTTGATATTGAGCTAAAAATGATTGAAAATGGCACAAAATGATCCTAAATAGCTTAGAAGTAGCAAAATATATCTTAAATTATTTTTTTCTATTTTTGTTTTTGGGTCTTCATAATTTATGATATTTATTTATTTATTTTTCATTTTAAAATATTTTTTTGCAACCTAGTTATGATAAATAGATAGATAGAAACTCCGACCCTATTGCAAGGCCGGCGTGAATAAAGTATCCGTTTGTAATGTCAATGACCCGGTGCCCACCGGAAACCCAGTTATGATACTATGGTAGTGTTGAAACTGACCTAACGGTACGGTACTTTGCTGCAAAATGAGGCTCTCATGTCAGTAAGGTAGAGACACCCATAACCGACAGGTGACCAAAAACCGATATATTCTAATTTCTAGATTGTAAAAGAACAGATGTACCTCATTTGTACATATCGGATATGGGTTCTGAAGTACTTTTCACTTTGAAAAATTGTACAAATTTCAATATTGGGAAATAATTCATGGAAAATTTTGCATTCTCCGCAAAAACTAACTTCCAACCCGGGAAAAATATCACCCTATTAATAGCTGGTCCAGAAATAGTGTATGTAGCTTAAGTTATCGGTTTTAGGTGTCTCGACCTTAGATGGAAATTTGTGCTTGTGTATCTGCAGCTGTTGTGATGTGACCAAGTGACCCATTTTTCCACCGTCCAATGCTCAGAGAAACATGGAAACCCAATAAAACATTTGTACCTGATTTCAAAATATTTACTTTTACAGTGTCTGTCCATGAAAGAATCAGAGCCCAGAGCCCATAAGCAAATTTAATTTATTTTAAATTGTTTATTTGGGTCTTGCTATCTCAATGGCTACAGAGCCAAAATATGTAAATAAATAAATTTTTAATAAATTTTTTGGCCTTGCTCTTTCAATGCCTACAGAATCCAAAACAATTTTTTCAATTTTTAATTTTTGGGTCTTGCTCGCTCGATGGCTACATGACAAAAAAATATATAGGGAGATGAAATTATTTCAGTATAGACAGGTACAGGAGCAAATAGTTGTTTGAAACATGAAACAATTGAAAATTTTGTAATCAAATGTATGTATTAAAAGTTATGGAAAAAGCAAATTTTCATTATTATAAAAGTGGCTTTTACATGAAGAGTCTCTGGCTAACTAAACTTCTTTGTTCCTAAAATTATGAATATATACAGTTTTTGGAAATGAAAAAAACTACTATCAACTTCATGGCGTTGTTGGAGCTTCTTCATGATGCATAGGAGTTGTCACATTTTGTTTGTATTTTTTTTTATTATCATCTTCAACCGCCGCATGGGTTCCACGGTGAGCCGCACGGACAATCCTCAGTTCCTGAATCACATCCCCCGATAGGAACTCGGTCCTCCACAGGAATTGGAATTGGATGTGGTACAGGAATCGGAATTGGATCTGGTAGAGAAATTGGGTGTGGCACAAAAAATGGGTTTGGTAATGGAAGGGGCTTTGGGGCCTTGTGTTTTTCCGATGAAAGAGGGGCTCCAACAACATCGTATTTCGGTTCAGATACATCGGAACTCAAAGGCGGAGTTGCATCAATTTCGTGTTGTGGTTCAAACACATCAGAGCTTGGTGCAGCCACAGGGCCAAGTTTTCTAAAATGGAAGGGGGCCGGAGCAACATTGTTTTGTAGTTCAGTGCTTTTGGCCGCCACTACTAACAATGGTAGAACTAAATGGCGAAACAATGAGTAATGCAAAAAGAAAGAAGCGAATGAGGGTTTTGAACGCCATTGTGAGGGTTGTTTTTGGAAGAAAGAAAATAAGATGATATGATGAAAATAAGAAATGTTGGAAGTAAGAAAAGTGAGAGAATTTAGAGAGGATTGAAAATATTAAAGAAATGGAGAAGAATGAAAAACACCATCGACAGTGAGGTCTATTTATACTTCAGGTGCAAGGCCAAATGTAAAAGATAAACTGAAAGTTAACTGGAAGTTCAAATGTGAAAGCTGCAAAAGGTAAAGGCTAGACTAAAAGTTAACTGGAAGTTAAAACGTAAAATTTAACTTTTACATTTTAATTATACCTTTTACATTTTAACTTCCAGTTAACTTTCAGTTGTATAATTAAAATGTAAAAGTTAAAATGTAAAAGAAATCAACTTTTACATTTTAATCATACCTTTTACATTTTGCATTATCTTTTACATTTTACATTGTCTATTACGTTTTACATTGTCTTTTACATTTTGCATTATCTTTTACATTTAGCATTATCTTTTACATTTTTCAATTCTATGTTAAATGATCTTTTACATTAGGAATAAATTTTATGTCATATTTATCTTTTATTTTTATTTTAAATAGAGCTTTTACTTTGCCTTGTACAACAAGCAATCATTGACCATTCCTTCAACTCTGTGTCAAACCATTTTTCCTCTTAAATCCATTCATCCATGTGGTTTTATCCACAGTGCAAAAATTGTTCTTTATGATGAAAGTAATAAATTAATACAATTTGTTTAGGGCATCCTCACTCCACCCTCTAAAAAGGTCACATAATGAAAATTTGGAGATTCGTTGATTTAATTACATCTCTTTAAGTGTGTGTTAAGTTATAGAGGTCTATAAATTAAAGGAAATTTTAACCAAAGACACATTACATTTGTTGTCCTTTGCACTCTAAACCATTTTTAAACTTGATTTGAAGGGCCCTCTATTTTTTTGAAAGTTAAATACATTGAATAGGAGTATTAAAGGCACCAAAAACCTAAAAGAACTGAGCATGTAAAAATTACCTCTTGGTGATTTTTTTATTATGTGGCAAAAATAACATAATTTCTTTGATTGTCTAACTATTTGTGTCAAAAAAGAATATTTTATTTTTGTAAAGTAATGTTAAATAGTGCATAATGTTGATAAATTAGTATGGGTCCTCTTAATACCCCTATTTAGTGTAGCTTTTAATGGAGTGTATCTTGGTCATTCAATGTCCAAATAAAGATTTATTTGAATTTATTATATTTAATTTTCAAATGTGATTCTATTGATAATACTTCAACTTTCTAATTTTATATCCACCAAAAGATAGATACACCTATTACAACAAATTTCATTCATAGATTGTCAATATCTTATTCATAATCGGATTACAGAAGAATTTTGAATTTTAAGTTTCAAATTGTATGTAAAAATATTGGCAATTGCAATCATAGATCTAACTGTATGAGATGGGGTCTCACATCACAACAAATTTCATCCACAAATTGTCAATATCTTGTTCATAATCAAATTACAAAAGAATTTTGACTTTTAAGTTTTTAATTTTATTCAAAATATTAGCAATTGCAACCATATATTTAATTGTATGGGTAAAATCTAAAATTCATGATGTACAACTTATATTCATACATCAAGTTAAAAATATGGCATTTTGTAAATTATAATGCATTTTTTCTATTCTCCAAATCTCGAAAGTGCTGTGGACATTGAGGAGTTAAAATCTCAATCTAGAGTTTTCACAACTTACACTCATCAAATCACACATGAGCTTCATCCCTAAATCAAAATCATAAATCTTCAAAAATGTTTCTATGAAGGTTTAATTTCCTTTACACTTGAAAAAGAATTTTTCCATTTTTAATCCCTAGGGCACAATTTTTTTATTAAACCTACTATTATTATTATTATTATTATTATTATTATTATATTTTATTATATTTTTTCATAATTCAACCGTAGGAACTTGTTCTTTAACCCTTAACCCCTAACCACCCAACCATGCATATTTTGCATGATGTACGGATTTGAAGTCTGTTTTTTCATTTATCATGCACTTTTTGTAATGTGAATTTTTTACTGAAACTTTTATGGAGAGTTTATATTACAAAAGAATGTTGAATTTTAAGTTTGAAATTGAATACACAAATATTGGTGATAGCAATTGCAAATTTAACCGTATGGAAAAAAATTAAAATGCATAATGTACAACTTTTATTCATTCATCAACTTGAAAATATCCCTTTTAGTTGCATTTTATAATGCATCTTTGGAAAACTCTGAAAATGGTGGGAACGTTTAGGGGTTAAAGGACCATGTTCATCCTTAAAATTATATCACTTCCCGTGTACTTTCAAGAGCGCAAAAGTATCTTTCAATTGATGTTTATGTAAAAAGCTTCAACATTGAAGCTCAAAGAGGATTTAGTTGTGAGACTATACATCAATTTTCAAGACAATTTTCAAGTCTAACGTATATATTGCATGATTATAAGGTTTGATTATGAGTTATTTTCTTAAAAAAATTAGCATAATCAACAAGTCATCCACTGCAATCATTCTCATAAATTCTACAACCATAATTAGCAATTCAATTTTCAGGCGTATACAAAGATGTATTGTACTTTGGTGCTCACAAAAAATGGTGTTCTAAACTTAATACAACAACAATGATTGATTCCCAAAAATTTATGTTTGGGAGAAGTGACTTGTTGATGACTCGTTGAACTAGTGTTTGTGATTGTTATTATTTACTTGTTACATTGCATAAAATGTATAAAGATCTCAAAAAATTTGGATATTCCAAAAATCTTCCAAAATAATATAAAACATGCAAAAAAAAACCTCAAAGATTTTGAAAAGATTGTATTTTAAAAAAATTAAACATTTTCCGTGATTATAATATATTGTTAATGACACAACAATGGCAAATGTGTTAAATTTTGTACACTTTTTCATTTAACAAATTTGATGTCCTAGTGTGAAAACACCCTCCATGTCATTAACCTCTCTAACTAACATGTCCCAAATTCACTTGCATTGACGTTTTAATTATTTCTTGGCACATCTTGAAGTATTTCTGTCTTCTCGTAATGGGCCTTTACAATTTCTCTATTTAACATTGAGCTAAACTTATGAAATCTAAATAAGTTACTAAAGTACTAAAATTATTTTTAGATACAGTGTGTCCTCGTGGTCCTTTTAAGGTTAATATCAAAGGGATTTGCACAAAAGAATTCACAATCTTTGGTTGTACTGCTCTCCAAGAAGATGTTTAGGCAAGTGGTGCCCAATTCCACGTATGCACAGTGATTCTGCTTGGATTTTTCGTTGGAAATGCCACCTTTTCTACTAGTGTACATATTAGAAGATGTGTACATTTGAAGTGAGAATGTGAGAAAAATAAAACTCGCCCAAAGTTTTTAGTTGCTTCTTTTTCTTCCTATTTTGAAAATGTACCATCATGGAAACTTGTCGCTCTTCACTTTCACAATCTACACAATGTTAATTACTTGTACACCAAATTTGAGAAGTAGGAGAATAATTCAAAATATTGAAATCAATATTGCAAGTGGAGGAGGTGCAAACCATTGCCAAACACATTTGATTTTATTGTGAACTTAGTTTTGTATAATATCTTGATCCAAACGATAAAGACAAAAATTCTTGTCTCTTTTTGAAGTAGAAAAAGGAATTACAAGAAACTTACAAAATCTCTAATTTTAATCTCTAAAAGAATTAATTTTTTTCCCGCTAGAAACTTTTGATCCCTCATGGATTGAAATTTGATCCTTTATGAGTTAAGAGAGATTTTGAGAAGTCACATTGTAGTCGCAAGGATCACACTGACCTTCATCTCTAAAACAAAAAAAATGAATTGGGTCGTGTCATTCTATCCTTCCAAACTGAGGTAGGATGTCCTAAAATCACCACCTCCCCCAACGATAACACATAGATCTTTCTTGGTGCCACCAAAGTTGAGACTCAAAACCACCAATTTTACTATTCAAGTAGACCAATGGCTTGCCAAGCATTGCTAAGAAATAGTTGGTGATTTTGGGTATCATTATGAGTGAAAATTAGTACGACATGATGTGGACATGGGGAAACCTAGAGGTTTGATTTGGATCAGAGGTTACTTTCCACTTTGGAGTTTTATATAAAATTGACAAATACAAATTAGATGTTGCAATTTTTTGCAATCCTCATCAAAACCTATTTCAAATGACCTATGCGGTCATATTTTATTTTCGAATTTAGCACTGGCAAAAATAGGCCAGATTGCTTAAGTTGGTGGTTTTAGGACAATCAACCTTATCTTGGGGTATGAAATTATAGACTTGGGGTATCACACTGCAGAATTTGCATTCCGCGAAAAGAGGTAATTCTCTAACCAAACTTGAGAACCGTATGTGAGGACGAGCAATTTTGACAAGAATTTGGACACAAAAATTGCTCATGCCTAAAATGGGAAGAAAGAAAAGAACAGAATCTTGCAGTTGAAGTTGACTAGTTGAGCACTACTTCAAGAAAGAACTTGATCATTGTTCTATTCTCTGATTGTAATTCAAATTTTAACCCCGAAAGGACAAGAAACCCAAATTGGGTCTCATGTTTTTTTAAGCACCTTTTAGAAGTTCTTATGTTGAATTATTTTTATTCAAATTTATTTCTTTTTTCATCAACACATACAATGTTCTTCACTGATTCCAATGATATGAAATTTGGTCCCACCTGAAACATATATTTCAAAATATGATCAGTTGATTTTTTTGTTTTGTTTTAGAATTATAAATCCTTGGTTCATTAGGGATTAAAGGTGAGACATTAGAGTTATTTGTAAAGGCATCCGGTCTTCTGTCCTGCTTTTTTCATGGACCAGAGCTAGTACCAGAGCATTCTGACACCACTTCTCCTCATGGTCCCACCCCACTACCCAATTCTTCTCCCTCCCTCCAAATTTTTATGAATAAAAATTTCAATCTATCCAATGTTCTATTCTGGGTCTACAGTGAGATCCTGCCGATCCTCTCCTTTCCATTTTACAGGTCAAAAAGAAGGGTTTTGAGGGACTTTACAAATAACTCTATTGTTGCTGTGAGACAGGAAGCAATTTTGCAAGAGTACATCCAAACATTATGAAGCTTGAGAAAGAAGTTCATGGACAGTCCTGATAATAAGAAGAAAGGAAAATCTCCAGACGAGCAGGACGAGCTTACTTTGAGGATTACTATTTGTGAGTCGATTGTGGAATGTTTTAACCCCGAAAGGACAAGGATTCATGGTTTTCAAATGACAAATTCAATTGATCACATTGGGAAAAGTAGAATTCAGATGGAATCAAATTTTATATCACCAGAGCCAGTGAAGAATATTGTACGAGCTGGTCACTTAACCAAGAAATTTGAACAAAAGGAAAGCCACAAAAGACCTACTCAAAAACTGTTAAAAGAACATGAGCTTCTTGGTCCTTCAGGGGTTAAAATTTAGCACCGTGCTTGCGTTGCACTCCGGCTATCATGGAGGACATTTTGGCAACGCAATGAGCAACACGACAATTCAACTGACAAGGCAACCAACGTAACTATTGTTTGGAAGGGAAAAATGCGGTGTGCAACCACTGACACCAACCAGACAAATACTGCTTTTAAACAGATTCAAAACCAGACTCAGACTTCAATGGCTACTCAAAGCCAGGAGAGGCATGAAAACAAGAGAAGAACCGAACCGGAACACATTACTGCAGTAGAGCACCAAAGCAATCGTCACAATTCCAAGGGCGCAACAAAGACTTGAATCTCTTTAAACGAATTTTCTTTTCAGGAGTAACGTATCAGTATCCAGTACAACTCAAGTTCAGTATCAGAACTCATCAATTAGGTGCCACGTCGATCAGTAAGGACTTGAATATGCAGAAAAGACTGCAATTTGTCTAGAAGTACAAGCTGTCCAATCGAATGTGCATGTGACGGGAGAGTGACCACAGCAGGCTCTAGTCTCTATTTAGAGGCCCTGCAGCATCTCTCCTCTATCCTTTGGCAAGATCACTGCTGGCAAAATATATATCCCTAACAAGGTACAAGAGAATTCAGGGAGCTGCCGTCAGTTGAAAAGGTCCTGGGATAGGCTGGGATTTGGAGGAAAATGGACATGGCAGAATAAAATCACCTGGCTGGAATTCTCTGCTTAGTTATCAAAGACACCCACCTGTCCCTCCACCTATATCTGCTCCAAACAGAAGTCAAATCCTTTTGCAGAAACAGAGTGTGAACTCAGAAAAATAGATCCGGGCCAACACATACTATCACGTCTGCGTCGCATTGTCTTCGGTTTCGTCCATGGCTTGAGCTAGAATCTGCTCTGCCCGCTTCCTCTTCTCATCTTTCTCTTCCTCTTTGCCAGCGGAACCACCTGCCTTGCCTCGTTTCGAAGGTGGCGGGGGAGGGGGAGAAGGGCTCCTTCCCAAACTCATCTGAGCCGCTAAGGCCTTTGCACGCGCCTTCTTCCCGAAATCGAACTTGAGGGAAACTGGCATCCTCTCTTTGGCTTCGGGTATGGCACTGCCCAGCTGTTGTTCTCTTAAAGGGCTTCCAACAGCTGATTCGGCGTTCTCTCGGGCACCCCCCTTGGCACTGTCCAATATAGGCGCAAACGCCTCCAAAACAGACGGAAATGCGACCTGTCCATTCACCTCCGATTGCCTCCCAGCAGCACTCTTGTCAAAGTTTCTTCCTACAGATTAATCACAACATCAAACACATGTAAGGGCTTTTTATACATAAGGAAACCCACGTCCTGAAGTTGATTATAGGGGACAGGAGTAGACCGAGTGTTGTATAGGGTATTGCAACAACGTCCTGTCAAAAGTATAGGATCAATCCGAAGTATAGAAAACTCTAGAGTATGTATAAAATCCAAAGGTCCTTGAGATCAACTCTTAGGGCCGCTTCCCACTATGGCCGAAGGTCGAGAGGCCATCCATTTCCACCAATCAATTTGCAAGAAACCATGGTTTCGGCCTCTCGAGAGGAAGTTTCGGCCACACGAGAGGCCAAAGTCCAAAGGCCGTGGACCTTCAAAATGCTTACATGGCAACACTTTTTGACCAAGGTGACGGCCTCTCGAGAGGAAGTTTGGGTACTACATTTTGCAAGACCCAAACTATGGTCGAGAGCCGTCGAATTTTTTTCATAAGAAATGAAAACTATATTTCATTGCCTATTTTCAGTAGATTTCTTTGGACTCTCAACAAAGTTTGGACTCTCAATCCCACGGCCTCTCGACTTGGACGGCCATAGTGTGAAGCGGCCCTTAGGGGATCCCTTTTCGTAAAAATTTATCACACCCTGAACAGAGTGGCCACTCGCTCCACTCCATAGGATTTGTGATCTATGAAGGTATTCATAGAGCACTCTGCAGGGTCTTCAAGCATCGGGCGAAACTCTATATACTCTACTGCGTTTACTCCACCAGGTCCTCTGTAGTACAACCTTTACATCGTTTCCTCCCGTTTAAGATTTTTTTATTACACTTGTTCTGCCAGTGATGTTTGATTCGCTACCAGTGCCTAAACCTAGACCAAGAATGCTTCCTAGAGTGGTAAGGCAAGGTTTGAAATGGATTACACGCCTGAAAGACCAAGGACAGGAATTCATTATATTGTGAAAACTATAATTCAGATGAGGTCAAAATTTCATATCAAAATTGACAGGAGGCTCATACCTGAGAGAGTGATAGAGGTGACGTCTTTTTCTCCTGCTTGCAAGGGAGGAGCCAGGAACGGATTCTGAGCATTAGGTCGTTTTCCTTTTCCTTTTCCTTCCGATCCAACCTTGACAACTTCCTGTGGTTGTTCTTTCAAAGGCCACTGTTGCCTCGTAGGAGCTTCAGTACCATTTGTCAAAGCCCCTGCAATTTTCGGAAGAGCACGAGCAGGTTCATCTCCTCCCACAGCGGACGAGAGACGAAGGTGAAGAGAGAACAGGGACCGCTCCGCCTTCCGACGTTGCCTGGCGAGCTCCAACTTGTCCATCCTGGGGTCACTCTTCCTATCGACCCAGACGGGAGTGGACTGGTACGTGTGCGCGTCAGGAAACGCAGGCAACCACGCGGGAATGTGAGGGAACGGAGGCTGTTCTCCCAGCTGAGCAAACGTGGGAGGAGGCGTCCGTTTCTTATAAACAGGAAACTTCGGCACGGGCCGTGCAAACGGAATCTCCTCAGCGAACTCCACGTACCTCATCACATCACGAAGCGCGCTTGAATTCGCCAGACATTTCGTCGAGGTGTCCACCGCGGCGCCCCCGCCCATGTCCTCCAACGCCAGAATCACGTCGAACGCGTTGCATTGCGTGCGACCCGCGAGGTTGGCGTAGAAGTGAGCGGCCTTCCCGAGGTCGCTGAGGTAGCGCAATGCGATGTCCGCGAGCGTTTCCACGGCCGTGCGCTGAATTGCGTGAAACCCTAATCCCTCGCAAACCTGGGAGACTGCGGTGTTGGCGACCGCGCGCGCGAATTCATCCCCGCCTTTGGATCCCGAGCTCACCCCGCCGGCCGTGTCAGAATTATTGTTCGGCTCGGTACTCCTGGACGATGCCGGGGGGGTTTTCTTCGTCGCTGCTGCTGCTGCTGCTTTCTCCTGCTTTGAATCCCTGTTAGTTTTGGCTGCCATGGTCACGGAGACGAGTCCTCAGCAACATGGAAGATCCTACTCGATGAGAGACGGAATGATCGCTGTGAGAGAGGCGCAAAACCCTAAAGAGCTCACAAGAAGATGGAACGACAGAAGAGCAGACGATCGATCGATGCTCTTCTGCTCAAGGAACAGCAAACGACTCTGCAACGAAAGGCCAAAACAAAACCCTAAAACCCTGGGCAAGAATACCGACGCCGTTGGCTTTGGATTTCGTGGTCTACCCAGTGATCTCAAAACTGGCTAAAATTAACTGGATTTCTACCAAAATAAAATAAAATGGGGCTGCTAAACATACAAAGAAAGAAAATGATTTTTTTTTTGTTGAAATGTACGTAACATTCAGTACACTAAATAGTATATTTAGTGTGAGATAATTATAAGATTTGAAAATGTTATAGGTTTTTACTGTCGACAAAAAAAATTACCAAAGATATTGATTCCAATACTATTGAAAGATCCCCATCTTGACCAATATAGAGGGTAAAAAAATTGGTCAACAGTAAAAACTTACAACATGTTTATGTAAATTAGTGTATCTCACACTAAATATACTATTTAGAGTAGTCTTCAAGAGGGGTGCCTTTTTGTTTCATCCACCTTAATTATAGAGTGAGCAGTGATTTGTATTTGAATGGACTATTGAATCAAATAAATAATTATAGAACACTATTGAATGTGATTGAGAAGTGCTTTGAGTTCTTGTGCACCATGGTTGATTGCTCTTGCTTAATGCCCTCGTAGCTACTGATGTGATGAGGAATATCCCACATCATTTCATTCGGGGGATGAAATGATGTGGGATATTCCACATCAATTTGTCAGAGAAAGGCAGCAGTAACCAAGGCTACTGAATGTTATGTAGCGAGAATGCTCATCATGTTATAAATATGTAGCAACTTCATGAGATGATATCCGCGGATATCATCGTAGTATCACCTTAATATATTAAGGGTATTGCCAGATATTATAGAGGTATTGTGAGTAGTACATTCACAAGGTCATAAATGCTAAATGACCTTAAAGTATTGCTAAATGTCATAAAGTGATTCTGAGATCACTGGGTCTACCTTAACCCCCTAACGACCTCTGGTTATATGTACTTTGCATGTATATTTTGGATTGCATGTACCGGTACTATTGCATGTGATTTTCCATGTATTTTTGCATATATCTTTCAATATGATTTTCATGTATCTTCGTATGTATCTTCGTATGTATCTTTATAAGTATTGTACATAAAATAATAGAGCAATTTAGGAAGTCTTTTTTTGGGAATTGAATCAAATGAGCATCTTTTGATGAGATTGAGTTTTCACCTTCTACAACAGAGGCTTTTCAAGTCGCCCTTTTCACTAATGAACAATTTCTACCAATGAGGTGCACTCCAAATTTAAAAGTTGAAGGACTTAACCGCTAAAGGACCAGGTGAACACATTGTGTCCTCGAATAATTTCATTACTTGAATGATTTGTTTGGATTTCATAATTTTGACTCAATGTTAACTAGAGAATTGAAAATGTTCGTTTTAAGAACATAAAAAAACTTCAAGATTTGCAATTACGTTGATTGATTCATTGGGAAAAAACTAAAACATCAACGTAGGTGAACTTGGGACATAGTAGTTAGGGCGGTTGATGACTTGAACGTCACATTTGTAAAAAAAAAGAAGTGTCCAGTATGTAAAATATTTTCCAATACTGCATCATTAACACTATAAAATAATTACGGAAAATGTTTAAATATATTTTAAATGGAATCTTTTCAAAATAATTGGAATCTTTTCTACATATTTTATATTGTTTTGGAATATTTTAGAATATTCTAAATATATATTTGAATTCTTTAAAAAAATTACAATGTAAAAATTAATAACGATCACAAACACCGGCTCAATGAGTCACCAACAAGTCACCTCACCCAAACATAAATCTTTGAGAATCAATCATTGTTGTTGTATTTAGTTTTAGAACACCATTTTTTGTGGGCACCTAGATATAGTACATCTTTGTATGCTCCTAAACTTTCAGACGCTAATCATGGTTTCTAAATTTATGAGAAAGTTTGCAATGAATGACCTGCTGGTTTTACTCAAAATTTTCAAAAATCAACTTATGATAAAACCTTATAATCATGTAATATATACGGTAGATTGTTTTGAAAACTAATGTACAGTCTCATGACTAAGTCCTTTATGAATTTCAACGGTGAAGTTTTCTACATGAATACCAATCAAAAGATACAATTGCCTTTCTGAAAGCATCACGAGAAAGTGATAAAATTTTAGGAATGAGCATGGTCCTTTAGGGGTTAAAGATCTATGAACTAAATCTAATTTTGAAATAGGAAAAGTAAAAAGACTATATTTAATTTAAAAGAAAGAAACTAAATTACTAAAAAGTAAAAAGACTATAGATAGACTACTAGTTCTTATGATGAAGGAACTTAAGATATAAAGCTTGCGGTGAGAAGGTAGAGGCTCTCTTTTTGTTGAGATCTCTTATTTATGGTTGGGAGGTTGACCTATTGTATTACTCTTAGAGTTTTATAAATGTATTTAGAAATACATTTGGTAATACATCGTAATTTTAGTTTTATTATTATTTTCTTTTGGAGGCTCCTAACAATTGATATCGGAGCAATCTGTATCAGAGAACTTTGGACATCAATTCTTCCTCCATAATAATTACTCCGTGCTCGTCTCCTTGACCATCACCTTTGCACTGCTCGTGTATGACATAATCATGATGAGACTCATCTCACATACAACTATAATTTTGCATTAATCTTTTGGAGAAATTGGCAGGAATTTCAAAAGCTATACATACCTCCTCTGTTCCTGTGCACAGTTCGTCGTTCTTTCTTTTATCACAGGTATTAATTCATGCTCAAGGTGTTGATTTTTTCTTTCTTCCTCTTTTGTAAAGCAAAATGCATACTGCATTGTGTTATAGTATTGTTCAACCAACAACACACATTTCGTTAAAATTGAACTATATTTCGTTAAAACTGGACTACTAGATTGAAAAGTGATGGAGAGTGCTATCCTTTGCAATAGAGATAGGTCCCCTATTTTTCTACAACACTCCTATTCCGCAAATAAGAGCAGCTCGTGATGGAACGCGTCAGCAAATGCTACCAAGTCCTGATTGTGAGCACCGGCCAAAACGGAGGCCTTGTAGCCGAGATTTTCCATTCCAACACTGGGGCTTGGACTACTGCAAATCTGTCAGAGAAAAGATACTTTTTGGGGTCTCGATGCCAGTGGTATACAGGGTTTAAGGTCCTTTTTGCCGAAAATGGGGCTATTTGTGTGTATGATTGCGCAAAAGGTCGTTTCCTTGATATTCCAGCAGTCGCCGATCTACTTAGGGACGAGACTTACTTTACTACGGACCACTGCGCACTCGTGCACTAGTAGGAAATGTGTCTTTTTCACTTACTATAGATGAAAAAGGAATGAAACTGCGCCAAGTACATGGGTTGTGTTAGTGCTGGTGAGTGGTTTTGGTCACAAAAAGACAGAAATATAGGCACAATATTCTGTCACTGTTCACTGTTTCCACAAAGTGGGGATGAAAAACGACAAATTTGCTACTAGTGTTGCAAGATCGGCTCTTCGTTTTGTGTTGGAAAGAACGAGAAGCAATCGAGGGAGGTGGACTTTTGGAATTAGAGTGGTTTTTTGCAGAGTTTCAGTTTCTGGAGAGTGAAACAAAATGGTTGAAACAGAAAGATCACCACAATAGCAACTTGGAATCGACCAGGTACTCATCCGCGAAGTGTGCTCGCATGCAAGGGTTTTATACTCGTAGAAAACCTCTACCAGTATGAAAGCCTCTACTTCTATAATCTCTCTACTGGAAAATGGCATGCCTTCTCTCTAGGATTTCAACAACAAATTTTTCACGGGAATGCAATGTGTGAGCTCCAATGGGATGTTGTTCCCTAAAGAATGGAGCATTCTACGTACTTACAGAAACTAAGTGATCAACATCGTAGTTTGCAGTTGTATGGGGTTGTAAAATTAAGAGGTTATAGATTTATTCAACACCAACCTTAAATGGGTGGTGAGCTGCAACCATTTTCATCTGTGAGTCTACGTCTTATGGTGCCATTTCTTATGATTAAATTTTCATTCACATTATCAACCAAATCCATTGAATTTAACAATTTAATTCTGAATGCTAAGGTATGGAAAAATATTCATTTGGTGTAAAAGTAATGGATTTTTAGGCATAACTCAAAGCTGACACACTTCAAAGGCTTCATTACAAAAGACAGATATTTGTGTAGAATCTGTAATTTCCTCTCCTACTTTTCAAATTGACCTTTGTCTACACAAAAGAGAAAAATAAATAAATAAATATGAACACCGATTATGGTATTTTTGCATGTGCTTTTTGTTTGTGTTTTTTAAGGTTGGATAACCTATTACCACCACAACACCTAAAACCACCAACTTCTACACCCCTCTTTCATTTCAGAAAGGAAATGTAGACTTTCATTACATGACTTATGTCCGACTTGCTCAAAAGTTAAGTCATGTACCAACAACTTGCATTTCCTCCCTAAAATGAAGAAATGGTGTAGAAGTTGGTGGTTTTAGGTTCTTGGTGGATTTAGGTACCTCTACCTTATGTATTATTTGCATGTGTTTTTTACATACATATGATTGCTGCTATATTTCACTAAATTGACATGTTTGAGTCAACCCTTCTACGTGAGTGTATTGAATATTTGGGTATATTTTGCAACTCAATATACAAAAGGGAATATACAATCAAATATGTAATAGTCACATATATAGAGCTCTAAGGGAATTTAAAGGTTACTTTAGATAAAGAATTTGGGTTGGATTTAGAAATTTGAATTTAACCCTTAACCCCTAAAGGACCAGGTGGACACATTGTGTCCAAGAATAATTTCATTACTTTAATAACTTGTTTGGATTTCATAATTTTGATTCAAAGTTAACTAGAGAATTGAAAATGTTCGTTTCCCTTATTGCGCCAGCCTGGTTTCTTCTGAGTCCAGGCTCGGTTTCTGTGTGTACTCTTGTCTCTTTTGCGAATTTGCATTGGTAATAAAGGTACCATTTGTCCAAAAAAAAAAGTTTGTTTCAAGAACACAAAAATCTTTCAAGATTTGCAATTACGTTGATTGATTCATCGGAAAAAAAATTAAAATGTCAACGTAGGTGAACTTGGGACATGGTAGTTAGGGCGGTTGATGATTTGAAGGGCGTTTTCACACTTGGACGTCGCGTTCATAAAAAAAAAAGTGTTCAATATGTAAAATATTTGCCATTGCTGCATCATTAACACTATAAAATAATTACGGAAAATGTTTAAATATATTTTAAATGGAATCTTTTCAAAATAATTGGAATCTTTTCTACATATTTTATATTGTTTTGGAATATTTTAGAATATTCCAAATATATATTTGAATTCTTTAAAAAAATTACAATGTAAAAATAAATAACGATCACAAACACCGGCTCAACGAGTCACCCACAAGTCACTTCACCCAAACATAAATCTTTAAGAATCAATCATCGTTGTTGTATTTAGTTTTTAGAACACCATTTTTTGTAGGCACCTAGATATAGTACATCTTTGTATGCTCCTAAACTTTCAAACGCTGATCATGGTTTCTAAATTTATGAGAAAGTTTGCAATGAATGACCTGTTGGATTTATTCAAAATTTTCAGAAATCAACTTATGATAAAACCTTATAATCATGTAATATATACGGTAGATTGTTCTAAAAATTGATGTACAGTCTCATAACTAAGTCCTTTTTGAACTTCAACGGTGAAGTTTTCTACATGAATACCAATCAAGAGATACAATTGCCTTTCTGAAAGCATCACGAGAAAGTGATAAAATTTTAGGAATGAGCATGGTCCTTTAGAGGTTAAACGACATATGCTTTCCTAATACCAAACTCATAATCTCTTTTAATTTCCATTTTAAGTATGATTCTGTTTATAATTTACTTTTGATCTATTCTAAAGAAGTATAAATCTTTCTAAGGTACTCGGTTTGGCATTTTAAAAACCCCATTTCGTGCAATAGAGTAAAAGATATGAGTAAGATTCTCCCAAAATATAACCAAGCCCATGGGGCTTCCATTGTCGTTTAAGAGTTAAGCAAATTTAAAGACAAACTTATAAAAGTGGAATCAATTTTTACATTCACACTGATTTTTTACTTTTTAACTAGATAAGAGTCCAATTTTATGATTTTAGTAAATGAAGGTACATATCACATGCAAGTCATATTACTTTCATGAATTTTAGTGAAAATTTGAAATCATAGTGATTTTTTGAGTTATTAAAGCATCAAGCATATTTCAAGGTCAAAATGTTTGTACAAAAAAGAAAATTACAATCTACCAATGTGTGTAGTTGTGAGATACTTTTTATTAAAGACATTGAAATTGTTGAAGTATGTCTGATAATCATGCTTCTAGATTGAAATTCTCTAGATGATGCAATCTCTTATCATAAACGCTTCTCAAAAAAATCAAGATAGCAAAATTTAGTTTTGTGCACTTGTCACATCTCAAAGACTCCACTTGTTTAAAACTTGGAGACCATACATGCATGAAGAAGCTTTTTTTTACTCAGTATATGAGTGAATGAGGCTCTAAGTGAGGCGGTGAGTGAGGCATTTTCCTCAGTGAGTGAGTGAAGTCTTTTCCTTAGTGAGTGAGGCTATGAGGCAGGATGATGGCAGGATGATGGTATGTGAGATTTTTTTCTGACGACTGAATGAGGTTCAATATGTGCTCAATGAGTGAGGCTGAATCATGGTGATTAAGTGAAGGCTAGATCATGGTCACTGAGTGATGGCTATTTCAGAGGAAACTCGTGCTCGTATAGTAGGTTTGAGTGAGGTAGGGAAGACAGGAGTTGGCATTGCAGCTATTGTTGGAGTCCATGTTAGAACAATTCAGAGGGTAGTGAAGAAATTTCGAGAAGATGGAACCTATAAGTGCAAACCTTGTGGTGGAAGTCATGCTAAAAAGCTTAGTGATAGAGATGTCCGTGCTATTATACGTGTCTCAAAAACTCATCGTCGCTCGACACTCTCTGAGATCACTAATATATGTTCTACTCAAGTGTCTAGATCGACTATTCGAAGGGCCTTACATGAGAGTGGCATTTTCAGTCGAATTGCTGTTAAAAAACTTTCTTTGACACTTCGTCACATGTCTCAACGATTGGCATTTGCTCAAAAGTATTGTGGGTGGACTATAAAAGAATGAGAGAGAGTTGTTTGGACAAATGAGTCTACCTTTGAAGTTGGAAAAAATTCTAGACAAGTTCATGTTTGGAGAAATCCATATGAGCGCTATTCATCAAGTTGTATGGTTCCAACTTTTAAGAGTGGGAGAACTTCTTTGATGATTTGGGGTGCATTTGCTGGAGGGCAAAAGTCACAACTTGTTTTTATGCCCAAAGATAGACGTTCAGCTAAGGATTTTGTTGAAGTGGTCTACAATGTCGAGTTGCTTCATTTAATGAGTACAGTGCCACAGGGATTGCTCATGGAAGATGGCGCACTTGTCCATCATAGCAAAGTATGTGAAGAATGGAGACAAACACATCTTTTGGAGAAGTTCGATCGGCCTGCAAATTCTCCCGATCTCAATCCAATGTAGTGCAACATGGCCCAATATGTCCAAAACATTTAGATGACTTGAAGGTAGTTATTGAAAGAGAGTGGAGGTTAATCAATAGTTTAAAGCTCCTTCAACTATGTCATTCTATGCCCTCTAGGTTAGAAGCAGTGATTGAGGCAAAAGGAGGACATACACGTTGGTAGATTGTAAATTTTCTTTTGTATAAATATTTTGACCTTGAAATTTGGCATGAATGTTGTTATCATAAAGAGCATGTTGTGCCAAAAATTTCATGGTAAATAGACAATTTCTCAACCGTTGGGAGGGTGTCAAAGTTGGTAGCAATGAAATGGTTTTCCCCCATTGTTTCCCACAAGTACACATGTTGGTAGATTGTTAATATCTTTTTTTTTATTGATTTTTTGGCCTTGAAATTTTTACCATATGTTACTAACATAAAGAGGTTCTTGTTCCAAGAATTTCATGGCAAACAAAAAATAATTCAATCTTTGAGAGGCTGTCAAAGTTGGCAGCAGTGAAAAACTTTCCACAGCAGCTACCGATGTTGGTAGATTTTGAATAACGTTTTTTTGGTGAATCTTTTGGCCTTGAAATTTGTCATGATTGTTGTTATCATAAAGATCATGCTGTGCCAAATATTTCATGGTAAATAGACAGTTCCTCAACCGTTGAGAGGGTGTCAAAGTTGGTTGCAATGAAATGGTTTTCCCCCATTTTTCCCACAACTACACATGTTGGTAGATTGTTAATATCTTTTTTTGTATTAATTTTTTGGCCTTGAAATTTTTACCGTATATTATTAACATAAAGAGGTTTTTTTTTCCAAGAAATTCATCGCAAAAAAATAATAATTCAAACTTTGGGAGGCTGTCAAAGTTGGCAGCAGTGAAAAAAATTCCACAGCTACCAATGTTGGTAGATTTTGAATAACTTCTTGTTGGTGCATCTTTTGGCCTTGAAATTTTGTATGCATATAATTAACTTAAAGATAATGCTTTGGTAAAACGTTCGTGGGAAAATACCAATTTTTGAGCTCTCGGGAGGCTTTCAAAGTTGGCAGTCTTGAAATTTTTCTCACTGCGATTTCGAAAACGACATTTTGATTGGTACCCCACTGTACATGTCTTCATTCATCCATTTTACATTCATTTTAGAAAAAAATATAAAACATAAAAGTGATACCCACATTAGTTGTGAAGACTATAGCGTTCAACCCTCCAAATTCACAAGCTTCACATAAATCTAGACTAAACTCTTGATTACTGGCATAAAAATTATGCAAAAAATGTGTGCATACATTCTTATTTTTTAAATAACTCCACTTGAGCACGTAATCAATAGTAATCAACTCTTGATGAATGAAGAGCATTTTTTCCCAGCTATGGGGTTCTAGTTTGTTTGTTTTGTACGTGAAAATAAATGTTAAAAGAATATAACAATGCTTCGTGTGACATCAATTTACTTTCTATGGTTCATTTTGCAACTAACATCCATAATTTCAATACCATTTTTTTCTTTAGTGTTATGCTAGTAGTGCATAAGTTCTAGTGTTGGATGAGCTGCAATACTAACAAATTGTTGTATGATTGATCTCTAACCATATATGCTAAAAAATAAACGGAATTTCGAATTGTAATTTGCATTGGAATCACACTAAAGTCTACTTCAGTATCATTACAAAAACACATATGTAATTGAAAATCATATAAAAAATCTGATGTTTTCTTTATACTATCAACCATTTAGTGTTGCCACCATTTGTAAAAATTACAACTTGTATTTAAGAATATATATTAGAAGTGAACCTTCACAATTGCTTCAGATATACTTGATCCCACACTGCTTGAACTACTTGTATGGTTTCTTATTTGTTCTTTATTTTAATGCAAAAAATCTTTGACTATCTTCCACATGTTCACTATGAAATGATCGATAGTGTATAAAAGAAATTTAAATCTTTGTCTTATTTTAAATAATTCTTTTTCACTTATTATGAAGTTGAAGCACACTTCATTGCAATTCCAATGCAATTTGTGGTTTCAAAATCAGTTCATTTGTGAGCATGCTAGAGCTTCCTAAACATTCTTGAGCTTTTTAATGAAACTCGTTGAAAAATTCGTATAGGTAAATTCAATGCCACTTTTGTCATGGATGAAGTTTTCTACATGAAATTTTCTGGTAGTTACCTTTGTGTAAAAGTTTGATCATTTGAATGTCCACTAAATCCATTCTTGGAAGTTGACATACACATAAAAGTTGTAGATGGTGACTTTTCCATGACATTCATATGGTTGGATTAAGTAATAGTGTCAAAATATGTTCTAAATTTGATTATAAAGAAAATTATTGCTTTTTATTACATGAAAACTACAAAAATACCCATCATCTTATTAATTTTGAAATGATTCAGCAAAAGTGCATATTTTACAACATTAAATCATTTTTTGCATAATGCGCAATATTTCAATCTATAAAATTATTTTTTGATTGCTTACAAAGAGATTTCAAGATACCTCTATCAAACCATAATCAAACTTATGTGCACTTCACCATTATTGAGACATAATGATTTCAACCAATCATAATGATTTACAAGATCAGATTATTAAAATTGTAAATACCAGGCATTTAATTTCAAATTCAAATGTAAAGGTATCATTCATATGCTCAAAAAAGGTAAAGAAGCCTCATTTAATAATACATTTAGGTGTTGCATAGATACGACATGTCAAATTATCACTATAGGTAGAGGCGTCATATCTCACTTGGAGAATCTTGTTCATTGTCGCTTTTCACTAGCAAATTCAACCAAAAAAATTGGTGGGTGCAAAGTGGCACGGTTTGACTCCAAGGAGTGTAAAGCAACATCTTCTCCTTGTAGTGTATGAACACATGTGAAAATCTGGGAGTCTGTTTATCCGTAAGGGGGTTGAATGCAGAGTGATAGAACCAGCTATACGAAACTTAATTAACTTACTCCAAATTCATATTGATTCAATAGCAATTACAAACTACAGAAAATTCTAGAGACAAGCTTCATTCAGCCTTAAGAATCAGAAGAGAACAGAACAAGCATGAATCAAAAAACTTCTCACGTGACACTGTTGCATGCAAACAACAGGAAAGGAAAAGGAGAACCACAATGCACAGCTACAATCAGCACTAGTAGCAAACCTGTCGTTTTTCATTCGGACATACTTTGTGGAAATAGTGAATAATAGCTGAATATTAGAGTTATTTGTAAAGGCATCCGGTTTTCTGTCCTCCTTTTTTCATGGACCAGAGCTAGTACCAGAGCATTCTGACACCACTTCTCCTCATGGTCCCACCCCACTACCCAATTCTTCTCCCTCCCTCCAAATTTTTATGAATAAAAATTTCAATCCATCCAATGTTCTATTTTGGGTCTATAGTAAGATCATGCCAATCCTCTCCTTTCCATTTTACAGGTCAAAAAGAAGGGATTTGAGGGACTTTACAAATAACTCTATTGTAGAGTTTTTGACCTGTGATTTGGAAAGGACAGATTTGGCATGACCTCACTGTAGACCCAAAATAGAACATCGGATAGATTAAAAAAATTATTCATAAAAATTTGGAGGGAGGGAAAAGAATTGGGTAATGGGGTGGGACCGTGAAGAGGAGTGGTGTCAGATTGATGATGACCAGCTTTGATCCATGAAAAAAGGAGGACAAAAGATTGGTTGCCTTTACAAATAACTCTATTATTTATGCTTATATTTTGTTTTCTTACGACCAAAACTACTCATCAACACTGACACAGCCCATGTAGCTAGCGCAGTTTCATTCCTTTTTCATTTTTAGTAAGTGAAAAACAACACATTTCCTAAGGTCGAGGCACCTAAAACCGATCACTTAATTATCTACACTATTTTTGGACTAGCCATTAATAGGGTGATATTTTTCCTGGGTTGGAAATTAGTTTTCGCGGAGAATGCAAATTTTTCCAAGAATTATTTCCCAATATTGAAATTTGTACAATTTTTCAAAGTGAAAAGTACTTCAGAACCCAAAACCGATCACATGCTCTAATGTACAAATGAGGTACATCTTCCCTTTCAAAATCTAGAAATTAGGCCTCATCGGTTTTAGGTACCTGGTCGGCTTTAGGTGCCTCGACCTTAGTGCAGTCACTTCGTGATATGTACGAAACAATCAATCTACTCATCGGTAATGCTCTCGCCAATGGTACAAAACTTAGATAAGTTTATATTGAATCAATCTCGATTACAGAGTACAGAGGATTCCGGAGACGAGCTTGATTGCAGCCTCACGTCTACTCGAAAATTGGAACAGTATGAAACAACACCATTGCATGCAAAACAACGGCAAGGAAGAGGAAGAAAAAAAATAATAACAATAGTAATAATGCACAGCTACAATTGATATGCACAGTGACGATTGATTTACTCGATGCTCTCGCCGGGAGCGTTCACGGTGTCCTGAATGGTCTTCGACGCTTCACCGAGAATGTTCTGGAAGCCTCCGAGCAAACCCTTGGCCTCGCCCGCCGCCTCATCCTGCGCGCGCTTGCCGTTGAACTCCGCAGTTCTGTCTTGAACGGCGTCCCCGGCTTCGTCAGCTTTCACCTTCGTAGCGCCGATCGCATGTCCGAGCGTGTCTTTCACCTGCCCTGCCTTTTCTTTTACTACATTCCCTGCAGCTCCAGCAGTCCCTTGAACGGCGCCGGCAAATTCACCCGCCTTGTTCTTCGTGTTGCCCCATTTGTGGCCCGCTTCGTCCTTCGCCTCGTCAACTCTCGGCTGGTGCGCGCTTGCCGCTCGGTCGGCTTCACTCTTAATGTCTCCCGCGGTGCCCTGAACCAATGATAGATACTTTTAGCATTCAGCATTTTTGCTACTATACACTACAAGGAAATGTGTTCACTTACTGTAAATGAAAAAGAAATGAAACGGCGCTGTATTAGTGCTGATGAGTAGTTTTGGTCACAAGAAGACAGAAATCGTAAGTATAATATTCCGGTACTATTCACTGTTCCTACGAAATGAGGAATGAAAAACGAAAGGTTTGCTACTAGTGTATACAAGAACAGTCCGATGCTCTTTTCATGTTCAGTGTAAAGCTGGCTGTTATTCTTGTTTTTTTCTTTTTCAAAAATCCTTTGTATCAATTAGCCAGCTTAAGTTTTATGTAGCAATTTGCAGCAAAAAGAATTACTGACCTGGACAGTCTCTTTGGCCTCGCTCGCCTTGTAAGACACATTGTCCTTCGTTTCCTTCGCTTTCTCACCGACGTAATCCTCTGTTTCTTGAACCCTATCGCCGGCTCTGTTCGTGGCATCTCCGACGTTATCCGCGGCTTCCTGCGCCTTGCTAGACACGGCATCCTTCGTCTCATTCGCTTTCTCACCAACGAAGTCCTCTGTTTCTTGAACCCTATCGCCGGCCCGGTTCTTGGCGTCTCCAAGATTGCCCTTCGTCTCCTTCGCTTTCCCGGACACGTAATCCTCGGTTTCTTGCGCCTTACCAGCCACGTCCGACCCCGTGCGGTCCGCCCGCGCGGCGCGGAGCGCGTCTTCCACCTCCTCGTCCGCCGTCTTCACGTGGTACTTCCCGGACGTCTTTCCGGTTAACGTTTTCTTCTCAGAGTGCGACCGGGTCGTGGTAGTCGTATCGAAGTCTGATCCTTCGAAGCTCTTCACCTCGTGCTTCGTGTCGGACGAGTCGCGGGAGTAGTTATCATCGTCAAGATCCTCAGTCGGAACAGTGAATGCGTCAGTGTCGATGTTCTCGATAATATCCTTCTCCGATTCCTAAACACATCAACAAAATTGTCAGTCGCCACCGAAGCTCATACATTGACAATGTAGCATCAGAAGCTCCAGAAACACTCAGAAACAAAGCTCTAGAATGAAAGAGTCCCTGAAAACATCCCTGAAAACATGAAAAGAAGCAGTGGGCTCACATTGAATGATGCCATCGCTGTGGATTCTGTTGGAATTTGATCAAAGTTGAGTGACTACAGAAAGATTTGCGATTCAAGAGGGAAATTGGTGTAGAGGGATTTGTGAGAGAGAATTGGAATGGAAGTGACAGATGGAGGAGACGGTCAGGGGCCGGTGGTATTAAGGTTGCTGACTGACACGATGGACGTTCGCGATGTAGCCACCTGGTGCTAGGCATGCTTCGGAGGTCGACACGTGGCTTTCTGTCACCGTTGGCAGGCGCGAATGACACGTAGGCCTTTGCCAAGTGGATGGATGGTCCATCTGGCGTCCCCGCTGTGGCCGGTTCGTGTGTGGTGAGGATTTATAAAGTGCACACTGCAAATCGGATCACCAGAGTTCTATCGGTAATGTAACAGAATTATATCAGAACTTGGGGTGAAGGAGATTCCTCCCAGGGTTTTTTTTTTCTAGCACCATGGGCGCCAAACTCCAATGTTGTGGCACAGTCACAATGCTCTAACACAGGGAGAAAAAAAGACATTCTCACATGAAATTTCATACGGGAAGTGGGACAAAATTTCCACAATTGTAACTTTCTAGAGATGATTTTAGTGTGTTTTTGATCTGGGAAAGTTACAATTGTGGGAAATTTGTCTACAATTCCCATATGGGAATCTTGTTTTTATCTCCCTGTGTAAATTTAGAGGGACTACTCTCCATTGCATGCATGGAACACTACTACAGTGCAAAAAAAAACATGTTGCGTATAGTTGCACTACTATTTCATGATTTAAGAAAAATGTTATCTTCATTCTATTGACGATTATAATGAGACACCTTCAGAAATGTCATTTTCAGAAAAAAAAAAAAACATGGTTTGAATCATTGTTATAATCTCAGCTAAGTACAGATGTATTCTTTTATCATTTTTTCACACTCTACACACATGGATTGGAACGGTTGAATATCTTTTCAAATTTTGTTAAAATCATTTGGGGAAAGAAAATATACCAAAAGATAACAAAGCAATGAACAGTATCTTGACACCCACTGTTGTAAGGAAGTGGAGCAGATCAAATTTTTGGGATGTACCTTTCACAATTGTGTTTTACTATGAATGTGCCTGCTATAGGGACCCTCCTCTCAGCCTCAAAAAGGAAGCCTGGTTTGAATCTTGGGTTTGGACCAAACTCGCCATTCATACATTCCTCCAGGGACCACAAACAATCAGGTGATTATTCATGAATGTTAATTTTCTACAGGGCGTGTAATGCACATAATGACGTAATGATTCTGTCATCACTGAGGAAGAAGCTAAGAACTGTCTGAAACAACTGATTGCCATAATCTGTTAAAATTGTCACCTCGTTCACTTGTTAGACGGAATCATTTTCCGTTGATATTGCTTCTTTTTGTTAATTTCTGCTTCCTATACTTGTTAACCCGGAAAGGACCGGGAGTGTTGAACTTAGCTCTTGTTTTCTTAACTAGCTCTTGTAACAAGCTCAATTTCTCATTGGTGTGGGGCAATTTTAATGATTGACACCGTTGTAATTAAAGAAGACTTCCTTAGCTTTTGTATGAAAAAAGAATTGACTAAACCCCACAATTTTTGAAAAAATGCCACCGTTGAGAAAATTGATGGAACTCATTAGGGGTATTTTGTACATATGTTGATATTAGATTGATCAAAAGCGCTACAAAAATTATGAAACTTTTATTGTGCGTAGAGATCATCATTTTAAACATGTGCAAAAAAAAATTCATGTAATTTAGAGGTGTGAGGAGGAAGATATGAGGGTTTGAAGTGACGTCTAAATAACCTCCCACTTTCTAATTCCAAAAGCCGCGTAGGAGTCGTAGAATCCTTTTGGGGTTAAATTAGAGACAAGCCAAAAAAATCCCCAAAAGTAGAGAGAATTAAGCAAAAGTTTCTCTTGGCACGAGGAAGAAGTGAGATTGAGATGCATTAAGCGTGAACCTTCACTTCACTATATTGATTTTATTATGTGAACCTCATGGAAAACACACAACGTCGGTAATACTGGGGTTTGCTTACGAATCCATCAACTGCTTGGATTAACCTCTAAAGAACCAAGGACGCATGGTTTTAAAATGTCAATTTCAATAAATTACATTGTAAAAGTACAATTAAGATGGAAGTAAATTTTATATCAATAGAATCAATGAAGAACATTGTATGTGCAAGTCCCAAAAAAATAAAAATAAAAATAAAATGATAAACTCTAAATAGAACCTACTAAAAAATGCTTAAAAAATATGAGGCCTAATTGGGCCTCCTTGGTGCTTTATGGGATAAAAAGTTGTTACAACAAAGGTGAGAGTGTGACAGAACCCAATTGACAATTGAGGCAGTGGGAGTGGCCATGGTGGACTTGAATTGAGAGAGTCTCCACTCGTACATGACAATTTCATCACATTTAAACTTCATCACTAATTAGGCCACTTGTTTAGAAAGTAACGTCACTTGATTATCCCACTCATGCAACTCCCAAGGGGTGCATTGTACTAAACAAATACAAGTCTACGTGAGTGCACAAATTTTAAAGGGGTATTAATTCAATATATGTATACTTCAATATTTGCAGCTCTAAATATATTCATAATATGTACACGTAATACAACAATGTTCAAACATATATTTAGGACGGAATAGATTTGTATACAAAGGTTTTAGATATATAATCCCTCATATACAATGGGTTTTTAGAGAGGGTCATGAATGCACATGATTCTCTAATGTAGAGTGCAACCCCAAGTGCAACACACTATATTAACTTTCAACCAATCACTTGTCTCATAGTATGAAAAAGCAAAAAGAATCTTCATCTTTTCTTATCCAACCTACAAATTGTAGTATATTACAGGGTTTCACAACCACAACACAAATTGGTTAATTTCTAGGGCAAAGAGAATATCCTAACATGTAAATGTTTCATCTAATAACTGCCATCCTCCGACAAATTTGAAGGACAGGTGACGAAGCAATAAGGGAGGGATTTCTGCAACTACAAACAAGACAAATAAGACAATGAACATGAGCGGGAATGGGGTGGCCATGCTTGGATGTCCATAGTAGTCATAGTGCATATAAGGTAACTATATCTTAAAGCAAGGGCACCACGGGCCTTGGCTTGGTGGTTGGGGCTCATGGCCCCCAATGAGGAGGTTGTGGGTTCTATTCCCCATGCCGGCGTGGTGCTCACTACCATAGTCCACCCAACTATGGTGGGGGGTCTTTGGACCTTGTTGTATGGGTACCACAAAGCCCTTTGGGGGGATACCATGTCCGGTATCTTCAAGGCACTAGTGGCTAGCTAGGTAGTAGCTTAGTTCGTCACTATAGTGTCCACCCTCGAAAGAGGAGAGTAGTATTGTCCCAATTTTCCCTTGTCCGGTGGGCATCGGATCATTGGCATTACGAACGGACACTTCATTCACGCCGGCCTTGTAGAAGGGTCGGAGTTTCTATCTATCTATCTTAAAGCGTTCAACTTACCAACTGAGCCTATTTACACACATAAAACATAAATTATATTTAGTGGGTCTCATTAGCAAGTTCAAGAGAATTTCAACGCACTTTAGCATGCATTATTTGAATACTGTATGAATAAGTTATAAATTTCCAAAGTGTTGACTATAGGTTGACCTTAAAGCAACCCTAAAGTCTGATGTTCGGATTGTACACATTCTCATCAACAGTAGGGTGTCAGAATGTGCTTATTATGGAAGATTAAGCTATGGATGCTTTAAGGAAATAGTCACTTTTAGATATAGTTACCTTACTTATTGTATGAAATATTGTGCACCTAGACATTGTGCCAAAGAAAACATGCAAGATGCACATCAATCTCATCAAAAATCTCGTCACAAATTTCTAAAAATATGATGTATCTCTTAATACCCCCTAAATGCCCAGAGTCTTCTCCAAATTTGGCAGTTTTGCAAAGATGCATTATAAAATGCAACCGAGAGGGATATTTTGAACTTGATATATGAATAATAGTTGTACATTATGAATTTTTGATTCTATCCATAGGATTAAATCTATGATTGCTATTACCAATACTTTTGTATAAAATTTGAAACGTGAAACTCAAAATTATTTTGTAATTCAATTATATATAAGATATTGGCAATCTACAAATGAATTTTTTTGTGATTGGTTGAAATGTAATACTCTAAGTGTAGTGATTTTGGAGATTTTTGGTTGCTTTATTTAATGAGTTGACTTTTTTGAGAGCACTTTTGCATTGAAATCTTCAAAATTTTGGGTGAATCACTACAACATGAAATGAGGCATCAAAAATTCACAAATCATCTCCTTTCTAATTGGATCACATGTGCATGAAGCTAACTTCCCATAGAATCTACATTGTAAAAAGTGCATGATGGATGAGAAATTATGAATGAAATTTGTACATCGTTCAAAAAATGGACGCTTAGGTAGTTAGGGGATAAAACACAAATCAAAGTAAAATTAGTGCTTATCTAAATGCATAAAATGCACTTCAAATTTTAAAAGAGAAAGAGAAAAATAGGGTTGTGGATGGAATTTTGAGCTATAAGTTTTTCACATGTTCAAATATAACACGCAATTTGCTCGGGGGGTTCACTGGCAAAAATTTTAGAAACAACGTGCGATAAAAAAATAGGGTCTAATATATTCATTGTAGATAAATTTTGTAAAAGATGTACATGTAAAATAGGGGATTTTAAAAAACTGAAACATGTTTACATGTAAAATACCATCACATATAATATTCTCAGGCGTTTTACATGTAAAATACCATCACCTTATAATATCTTTTGCAAGGTAAATAACCCCCCAAATAAATAGGTCATTATCACAGGTGTATGCAAAATATACAAGGGAGTGCCTCCCCCGAGGCAATTTTCTATTTACACACTTGGCCACATAATCATGAACTTGGCACCCAGGTACATTAAAAAAATTGTTTAATTTTTTATTTTAAAAACAACATTTTTTGTCTTTCATCAATCCCTTATATTGAAAACAATCAATTCTTTTATTTGTCTTTTATCCTTATCTTTATCTTTTCTTTTATCTTGTTTTCTTTCATGTCTTCCTTCTTGTTTTCCTTTTTGTCGTTCTTCTTTTCCTTCTATTTTTTCTTCATTCTTTTTCTTCCGTTTTTTCGCTCTTCTTGTGCAGCCCCAAATTCCACATTCGCACCAAGGTTTTTTTATTTTTTAAATTATTTTACCTTCTTCTACTTTGTTAGGGTTCAACTTGCCATTTGTGATTTTAAATTTTAAAAAAATTAATTAAAAAAAAACATAGTGGATACAACCTCCAGATGAACTCTAAATGATAGTGCAAAGGAAAACATAATGTTCACAACAATTATATTATATATTTTATTTTATTTCTTTTTTTGGCAGTATGGTGGGAAAAGAAGACAAAGTGGATGAAGGAGAGTGACAACATAGATATAAGGGAGAGAGGGGGAGAGAGAGAGAGTGACATAGGGTGCACGGCCGCACACCTCACCGCCAAAAAAAGAAGATTAATAATAACAATAATCATTTTTATTTTTATTATTTAAAAAAACTCCCCTTTGCGCCATTGTCTAGGGTTCAGCCGGCTGTTGTAGCCACTTGGGTTTATTTATTTATTATTTATTATTTATTTATTTATTAGAGTTCATCACCACAAATGGCAACTTAAACACAACAACAACAAAGAAATAATAAATAAATGAAAAAAAAAGACAAGAAGAAAGACAAGATAAAAGACAAAAAGAAGACAAGAGGAAGGCAAAAAAAAGAAAAAAACAAAAAACAAAAGATAAAGATAAAGATAAAAATATATATATCATTTTTTGTTTAAAATGTAAAGGATTTTGGAAAGACAAAAATTGTTGATATTTTAAAAACTTTTTAGACAATGTTTTAAAGCCAAATTTGCCCATGAAATGAGAGCACTTGGCCAAGTGCATAAATTGTGAATTGCGTGTTATATGAAGAAAAACATCTTCCAATTTTATTTTTTAATTCATTAAAGTTTTACATTATCAAATTTGTTATTTTTGATGGCGGTTGATCAATCAACTAGAAATTGTAAATGTTGGCCCCAATTGGGATAGACTGGGACAATTGAAGGGCCCTTTTACAAGGTTTTTCACATACTGGCACTAGTTGTGAATTTTTTTAAATGTTTCGTGATTACCGGTAGTAAGATCCAATATCATGTATTTTCGGCATTTTTTTCACTGAAATCTTTAAATCTCCGGCAAATTCTTCTTATTTAATTAGTAGGGCTTCGCTTCTCTTTGTACTACCAATGACGAAATATCAATTGTATACATGGTGTTAATAAGTATCAAAAAAAAATTCAAAATCATAATTATGAAATTAACATACAGTGACCTTCAAAACTGTCCCAATGTTTGTACATTTTACATTTAAAAAACAATGTAGGTAAGAGAAATTCATGGAATGGAATGTAGTAAATTTATTGAAAGAGTACATACAATGTACTAATTGTTTACAAAAATTCCAACAAAATTGAAGCACTCAATGAGAAGGGAAAAAAACCTAAAGCTACTCTGTATATTGGGACACTTTTGAAGGTCCGACATGGAAATTCCTCACCACTTTGTCCATTTTCCTTAGGATTTTAATACAGCTGCTATTTGTCTGGGCATGGATTCTATAAGTCTCTTGCAATCATCAACAGTGATAGAAGGGAAGGTTTCTTCTACACGAGACCATAATTCAAGTATCCCTTTTGGTGGTGTATCATATCGGTTTTATCTCCTTTTCAAAATTGCCCATAGATTTTCTATAGGATTCAAATCTGGAGACTGAGCAGGCCAAGATAAGACACCAAAAGGTTGCCTAGAAAACCATTGTTTCATACTATTACTGCTATGTATAGGTGCATTATCCTGTTGAAATATGACTTTTGATACATCTAAATTATATTTTTGAATTGTACCATAGAGATGCTCTTCCAAGATTTTTTGATAACCGTGTTGATTGAGGCGACCTTCAATTCTATACATCATGCCAGGTCCATGTATACACATACATCCCCATATCATCACGGAACCACCACCATGCTTAACAGTCGGAATAACAATCCGCTCTGAAAGTTCTTGTGGATCACAAACCCAACACCAAAGTCTCCCATCTGAAGAAAATCTATTAATTTTAGTCTCATCTGAGAATATCACGTGATTCCAATCATCAATAGTCCAGTGCTGATATTTTCTGGCAAATTCTAAACGAGCCCTAATATTATTGCTTGACAAATGTGGTTTCTTTTCTTTCACATGCAATTACAAACCTGCTCTACAAAGTCCACGGCGTACAGTAACTTCACTAACTTGTACTCCAAAAACTTCTTGCACATGTTTAGTAGCTTCTCTTGCAGTAGACACCTTCCCTCTAGTTACACTAGTTATACAAGACCGCTCCATTGCACTTGTCAACTTGCGTGGTCTACTTCCAACTGAAAGCTTTGCATTTGGAAAATGCTTCTTACGGAGCCTCTGTACACTTGATTTACCAACATGCAAAGACTTTGCTATCTCTCTCACACTACAACCTTTTTGAAGCAAAGAGAGTACATTTTGTTGCTTCCCCTGGGACAATGGTCTCACCATTTTCACTTGTGAAGTTAAACACAAAAAAAACAAATACATGACACAAGAAGAACAAATACACACAACAGAACACAAACCAAGCAATTCATAATGCATGTACACTTCATTTGCTATGCACACAAGATTCACTCATATGGACTTTCAAAACTGTCCCAATGAAGAGGAAATATCTAGAGCTTCAATCCATGCACATGCATGCAGAGACAAGTGGCAAGACTTGCTCCTCAATTACCTTACTGATAATAGAATGTAACTAAATTGATGCCATGTCAGTCTAGCATGCAATCACTATTTGGTGACTCACCAAACTTCCAAATCAGAAACATTGGGACACTTTTGAAGGTCACTGTAAATTACCACTTTACAAATTTGCGCTTTGCTTCTCTCCGTACATGAAAGGTCATAAAATTGAATAAGACATGAAAGGCTACGTTATTTCACATAATGGTCTTTGAGGGCAGAATGGAACAACTATGAGTAAACTATTCAAGAATGAAAAAGATTAGGTTACATCATAGAAAGGTTACATCATAAAAAACCATGACCTAAAACTGTCAAATGCTGGCTCGCGGGCTTACTTACAAATCCTACAACCATTGAAAAGGCACAAGTGAAACCTATAGTCCTCAATATCATTTTTTTTGATCTACAGTCTTCACTGGAATTTTTTGTTGAACCAAAAAGTAAGGTATAGTAGTTCAACTTTCCTTTCTACCTTACATACAAATAATCTTTTGTAACTTAAAAAGTCCCTAAGCTTTCTCTGGTGTCTAATCCATTTCAAAATTGACATTCTTTATTATAATTTCAAAAAGGGTAATTAGGTCATAACCCAATTTCCAATAGATTTGTGAACAATTAGTACATATTGGACAAAGAAATTTTATGTATTTAGAATAGACTTGCAAGTTGAACATCATATTTACAATTGGAATTCATATGTTGAAGTTCCAAAAATCAAACATTGTCATCCTAACCAGTTAAAACTTACAATGTTAAATTTCTTATAATAATGGATCTGATTGATAAATTTCCAACTAAAAGTGAAAGTGAGAATGATAGGTCGAAAGTTCCTATATAAAATAGTCATTTAATTTAATTAGAAAACAACCTATCTTTACCTTCATCTTTAAAGGACATAGCTTCTTGATTCCTACATCCAAAATTCTTTTAAACTTCATTTTACACTTAATTCTCTTTTAAATTTGTTTTGGTTTTATTCTAAAGAGTATAGATTCCTAAAACATGTTCATTTTGGCATTTAAAAAACCCCGTTTGGTTCAATGGAGTAGAAGTTACATACAAGATTCTCCCAAAATACCAATAAACCCATCGGATTTGGCTGTATTTTAACCCCTAAAGGACCATGCTCATTCCTAAAATTTTATCACTTTCTCGTGATGCTTTTAGAAAGGCAATTGTATCTCTTGATTGGTATTCATGTAGAAAACTTCACTGTTGAAGTTCATAAAGGACTTAGTCATAAGACTGTACATTAATTTTCAGAACAATCTACCGTATATATTACATGATTATAAGGTTTTATCATAAGTTGATTTTTGAAAATTTTGAGTAAAACCAACAGGTCATTCATTGCAAACTTTCTCATAAATTTAGAAACCATGATAAGCGTTTGAAAGTTTAGGAGCATACAAAGATGTACTATATCTAGGTGCCCACAAAAAATGGTGTTCTAAAACTAAATACAACAACAATGATTGATTCTCAAAGATTTATGTTTGGGTGAGGTGACTTGTTGGTGACTCGTTGAGCCGGTGTTTATGATCGTTATTAATTTTTACGTTGCAAATTTTTCTTAAAGAATTCAAATATATATTTGGAATATTCCAAAATATTCCAAAATAATATAAAATATGTAGAAAAGATTCCAATTATTTTGAAAAGATTCCATTCAAAATATATTTAAACATTTTCCGTAATTATTTATAGTGTTAATGATGCAGTATTGGAAAATATTTTACATACTAGATACTTCTTCTTTTTTTACAAATGTGACGTCCAAGTGTGAAAACGCCCTCCAAGTCATCAACCGCCCTAACTACTATGTCCCAGGTTCACCTACGTTGACGTTTTAGTTTTTTCCCAATGAATCAATCAACGTAATTGCAAATCTTGAAGTTTTTTTGTGTTCTTGAAACGAACATTTTCAATTCTCTAGTTAACATTGAGTCAAAATTATGAAATCCAAACAAACTATTCAAGTAATGAAATTATTCGTGGACACAATGTGTCCACCTGGTCCTTTAGGGGTTAAGGGCTAAATTAGAAAAAAACTAGGATGTCTTCTAATGAATAACCATACCCTTGAGTTGCATGAGTGGGGTGAAAAAATGGTCCAACATCTAAGTCAACCCCTAATTGCCCAATTGTCCGATATATGGATGATGTATGATATCAAACTCCATTTTCTCATCTCGGATGGGAGAGGGGCAGTAGAGGCTTTTTTTAAAAACAATGTGTGATAAAATATAGGGTATTTAATATTCATTAGAAATTAAAATTTGAAAAATTATAGGTAAAATACAAAGGCCAATGAATGCTAAAAACTTCTTATTGAAAAATATTATACTATATAATAATTATGTGTTATTTTATTTTACTTTAACTAAAATAGCCCTTGGCTAAGGGTATCCTAAGTTGAATGTTATGGAGGCTCATATTGGTTGAATGAAAAATTGCATCTTTCTAGTCTATATCCATAATTGAAAATGCAACTAACGAGGTTTTGGGTGTGCAAAGGGGGTTAGTTGTCTTGACGGAGTGCATCTTCTCTTTCATGGTGTTCTAAGTTCATCTTCTTTTCTAGTTGTTGGCGTGCTTGATCTTTTATTCCTATAAAGTTGGAGGCCATTAAAAAATTTATAAGTAAAATATGGTATTTGCGGGGGGTATTTAATATTGAATGCATTCTAGATTTCTAATTACCTATAGAGTATTAAAAAGTCAGGCTCAATAGATTGTTTTCCACTTAAAGGATGGCTGCCTAATATTCCGATTAAAAAAAAAATACCCCCCTTGAAAATAAATGGTTACCGTAACACCATAGCAGGTTTGTTACATGGCGAACGAATATTTTTTTTTTTGAAAAAATAAGGTTCGCCTCTCGAAAACTGAATTTCTCAATTTTCGTTTTTTAGCAAAAAAATCAGAAAAAAATGAACTTAAATAGCTTAGAAATAACAAAATATTTCAAAAACTAATTTATTCTATTTTCGTTTTTCTCTCTTCAAAATTTTCTAATTTTTACGTTTTTTATTTTTAGAGTTATTTTAGGACGAACCTGCTATGGTACTACGGTATCTCACGTGTCTCCAAAAGTTTACTATAAGTGCTCCCCTAAGGATTTCCCATCCCCTATGAATTTTTGCAGTGTGGATTCTTTTACTAAAGATTTTATGGGAAGTTAGTTTCATACATGTGTGAAACAACTAAAAAGAGGACGATTCATAAAATTCTTATGCCTCGTTTCATGTTGCAGTGATTCACCAAAACTTTCTAGTTCTTAGTTCAAAAAACAACGTTCTTCAAAAACCAACTCATAAAATTAAGCAACCAAAAAATCTCCAAAAATTACTACACTTTGAGTGTTAGATTTCAATCCACTACAATAGATTGCATTCACAGATTGTCATTTGAAATCAAATTACAAAATAATTTTGAATTCGAAGTTTTAGATCTTATACAAAAATATTGGTGATTGCAATCACAAAGTTAATTGTATAGATGGAATCTCAAATTTATAATGTGCAACTTTTATTCATACATCAGGTTCAAAATATCCCTCTTAGTTGCATTTTATAATGCATATTTGCAATTCTCCAAATCTGGAGAGGGTTGTGGACTTGTAGGCATTTAGGGGTCAAAACAACGATCAAAAGCATCTTCAATGGAGCCCCTAATACGTTCAATATATTAAAACTATCTTTTTGTGTAGATGAAATTAGAAATTTATATTAACATTCTTGGAATATTATTTTAAAAATAAATATAATATATTGAAGAAACTCTTGATCCGGACATTGTATAACCAAGATACATCCTATTAAAAACTAGTTAATTTCTAAAAAAAATTAAAGGCCTCTTCAAATCTAATCTAAAGATGGTTTTGAGAGCCAATGGCATGACAAATGTGCCAAAATGTGTTGTGCCTTGGTACTCTAAACCATCTTTAAATCAAATTTGAAGATGCTTCTAATTTTATTGGAAATTATCTAACTTCTAATGGGGAGTATCTCTGTCATCCAATGTCCAAATCAAAATTTTCTTGGGTGTATTAAGTTTAGTTTTAAAATGTAATTTTAATTACAAAGATTTGATTATCTAATTCCACCTACATCAAAAAATAATTTTAATATACAAGACATGTTTAGAGGCTCCATCGAGGATGTTCTAAACTCAACTCCAAATAATTTTAGAATGATCCCAAGCCAAATGGGTCTTGTGTGCCACTAATTTTTTTGTGGCTATTGATCGCAAGCTTGATATATGAAAAACGAGTTTGCTAATTTGCTATAAGAAAATAGAGTATATTGCTATAATCTTCCCTTATAATTGGTATGTATAGCCATCAAGTTCATTCTCGGGAGGGAAGAGTAGTTTTGTTCCAATGGCCCTTTGTCCAGTGGGCACTGAGTCATTGACATTATGAACGAACACTTTATTCACGGCAACCTCAACAGAGGACCGGAGTTTCTATCTATCTATTTATCTATAGCCATCAATAATTTTATAGAAAGTTATGTATTCTTAATATTTTTTTAGTAAATTACCAAACAAAAATGCTTTCTATTTTTCTAAGTTTCAATCTTCAAATCGCCAATGGGAAAAAAATGAAAAAAAAAATCACTGGTCCCGTGATCCCACCCGGGAACATCAAAGGAACATCAAGGGAACGCACGGAGAACAGTTCCCAGTGCCGGCGGAATCACTCTGAGAATCATCTCGCACAGCCCGGGCCCCGTCATTGCCGGTTGTCTTTGTCATCGTCTTGCTTTCCATTGCCTGCGCATTTTCTGCCTTTGATTTTTGCTTCCTCGAGTCGCCAGATCTGCCGCTACACTAACTTACACTAACTCACATGCCTGTCGATCCCCAAGTTAATTTTCTCTTTTTTGCTCATGTCGCACTGCCTTCAGTCACTAGATCTCTTGCTTTTAGCGGCCATTTCAACGCATCCGCCATCCTGCAAAGCCTAAGCTAGTTCGTTGCGACCTTTTCGAAAGCCAAGCCAAGCTGTAGAGGAGGAGGGAGCTTCGTCGGAGAACAGAACTTTCCTGTGGCGGATTAGGGTTTCGTCGCTCGAATTAGCATTTTGTATTCTGATCAAGCGTTAGGTCAGGAAATTAGTAAAATTTAAGTTTGGACTCAGTAAGTAGATCTCTGGCGATTTTCAACCTTTTCTGTAAAATTATTTGTTTTTTGCGAGGTTTTGGAACGGCTGTGATATTCGAATTTGCGGCGGAGAGGAGATTCGTTTCGTGTGGGGGATTAGGGTTTGGTAGCTGGTCGAGTGATTATGAAGGTTTTGTGAGTAGAGGTGGACCGATGGTGGCAGAATGGGTTGAGAATGGGGCATTCGGGGGGGAGACAGAATTTCGGTGGTCCTGTGGCGTGCATTTGGAGGCGGGTGGAATTTTGAGAGCACAATGAGGGCTGCGCAAACTGGCTACTTAAGGGAGCAGGCAGCAGGCCGGATTTGGGCTGTTGTTGTTGAGATCTCGTTGTCATCATGTCTCGTCATGGAGCCTCTCACTTTCACAAATCCAAAACCCTGAATGATAAATATGTAAGCCATTTCTTCTTCCTATTGAAGCCGTAACAATAGTGATTACGATATTCTCAGATCGAGTGGGATAGGTTTTAATAGTCCTCTGTTCGTGAATTCTGAATCCTTTGCAAGAGTCTTTTGGTGGTGATAGTGTTGCCTTTTGGTTTTTTTGAAGCGGGTGTGAACTGATCAGGAGGGCACTATTTTGTGAGTAGCTTTAGTGTTGAAGATTTTCTGACGCAAGGGATTGGGAAACAGTCTAATTGAGGTTTAGCATTTATACATTAACTCAGCATTGGTCACTAATTTTCCATGGCTTTATTCGCTTTTCATCTCAAATCTGACCTACGCAGATAGTCCAAGTGTAATGTATGACATTCCATGAGACACTTAGTCCTGGAAGTGTCTTTTGACTCTGTTGGAAATTTGTTTCTTAAAATGTAAGAATCGCTCGAATGAAATGATATAATGAGTTCACTTGCGAGTCCGAGGGCGGATTTTGACCTGGGGTTTAATGTTATGGAATGGTTGGCAGTTGCTGGGAGATGAAATTGGTAAAGGTGCATATGGGCGTGTGTACAAGGGTTTGGATTTGGAGAATGGGGACTTCGTGGCGATCAAACAGGTTTCGCTGGAGAACATTCCCTCTGAAGATCTGGCCAGCATTATGGTGGGTTCCTTTCTATTGTAGCAACTAAACTATCCATTCTCTCTGGCAATAGTTGTCATCATATAGTGGGTGGGGTAAATAGTGCTTATGAACAGATTCCTATGCAGATATCCAATCTGGATACAAGGAGAAGTCGACACATTCAATTTTGTGCGATGTTACTTCTGCTGTAATGTGACTGTTCATTAAGTCATCTTGGCAAGTTTTATACGTATCTTCCACAGCATCTAGCTAACGCATGGATTCTTTGTGGGATGTTGGGTTTCATCGGGAAAATATTGCAGTCAGAGATCGATCTTCTAAAGGTATTCTATTTTAATCTCTCTTGAATATATGATTGTTATTTGCATTTTCTTAAAGAACAATCGTTACAGCATAATGTTATTTGTTTTCTCCTCTGATCAATCGGCCACCAAAGAAAAGCATCACGGAGCTCTATTGCTATTCGTTGTGAACACTTGGTACTATTTTCTTCTGCTGCATGATTCTGAAAACAAAAGAAACGTATCACTTGACGTCCTTGTGCCCAGAATCTGAATCATAGGAACATCGTCAAGTATCAAGGGTCCTTTAAGACCAAAACGCATCTGTACATTATTCTCGAGTAAGTTCATTGCTTCGGCTGGTCCGGCTCCTGATATTCTACTGTTTTTTTTGGAACTTGTGCGGTTTCAGTATTGGAGTTGGAACAACACCAAGGACTGGTAATTAAGTATTGTGGTTTTCCAGGTTCGTGGAAAATGGATCATTGGCAAGCATCATCAAACCCAGCAAATTTGGCGCTTTTCCTGAATCGTTGGTTGCTGTGTACATTGCCCAGGTTGACACCTATGCTTACATCATATTTGGCTTACTCTTAACGTCGTGCATGCATTGTTTATCGTAGAGCGTATCTGTTTGTTCATGTAAAGGTGGGATGTATGAAGGATTGTATTTCTACAGATATGGTTTATTCTTGGTAAGGCTTTTAATCAGTTCATCATGTCAGGCAAAGTGCATTTGCATACTATATGAGCTATGGCTAGACATGTCTGTTATCAACCTTCTGTTAGTTGGTGCATATTTGGAACATATACTTCCGTTTATGTGTAGGTTATTTTTCCTCATTGGTCGCATGTTATACGTTGGGCCAGGTTTTGTCCTGCAGGGGTTTTTTAGAGTTGTGATCGGTTTAATTTTGTATTTATTCTTATTTTGGAAGCCATGCTGAATGTAGTAATTGGCCGGTTCTTCCTATTTTATGGTCCACACTTCATATCTTGATGAGTACCAACATTCACGATTAGCTCTGCTCTATAGACCAAGCATTATTTCTGCTCTGTAGGTTCTGGAAGGACTGGTGTATCTGCACGAACAAGGAGTCATCCACAGAGATATCAAGGGCGCTAACATTCTCACCACAAAAGAGGTAGGCTGTTGCCAGCCACTTGCAGTTTCCGGCTTACACAGATGAATACACAGTTTGCAGCTCGTGGCATTAGTCATATCACGAACCTAACCCTGTGGGTGTGGAAGCAGGGGTTGGTGAAGCTGGCTGATTTTGGAGTTGCAACGAAGCTGACAGAAGCCGACATGAATACGCATTCAGTTGTTGGAACACCGTACTGGATGGCCCCAGAGGTCTCTTTTCTACAATCTAAACTGTGTCCTGAATATTCTAGTTTTATCATGTGGTCATTGAGAACGAGCTTTAACCACCTTTCCTACCCTTTACAGCACTTTAGTTCCATACATG
This sequence comes from Pohlia nutans, assembly GCA_022496805.1. Classification (NCBI taxonomy): domain Eukaryota; kingdom Viridiplantae; phylum Streptophyta; class Bryopsida; order Bryales; family Mniaceae; genus Pohlia; species Pohlia nutans. Next base: position 10,050,511 of record CM040091.1, on the reverse strand, counting down.
TTGACACCAAGCTTAGGAATGTTGGGATTTTCTCGAGTGTTATGTTGTGAGCAAGTACCCTGTGTTTTTTGACATGGCTTAGTTTCGGTCTAGTTCTACAGAACTTGTGTTGTGATCCATGTTGGCCTAAGGTCTTCTAGGGTTGCGCTGAGTTACTCTGGGAAATGTTTGGTTGTGATCATGCTAAACTGTGTCCACAATTTGGAGGTCCTTGGACAGACTTATTTTGCGAATGAGATGAATCGTTTTGACAGGACTATCGTACTTATGAAGCAATTTCATGTGCAATGCTGGACTAAATGACTAGTGTGTTATGTTGCCAGGTGATTGAAATGTCGGGAGTAAGTGCAGCATCAGACATTTGGAGTGTCGGGTGCACAGTGATTGAGCTCTTAACATGCATACCACCTTATTATGAGCTGCAACCAATGCCGGCTCTTTACCGTATCGTTCAGGTCATATTTCATTCCCCAAACATGCGAAGAGTCTCCAGAGGTTTGTCTTTAGGTTCCACCCATTTTTATCAAACCTTCCAGTCTCTTTGCGTACACTGCCTAGTGACGATATTTAACTATACTGTTCAATCATCTGTTTGAGCACCCAATTTTTCTAATCCCTGTAAGAATTGCAAAGTATGCTGAGTGGCGAGGATGCCTTTCCTTTAGGTGGCGGAGATTTTGGTCGTCTGCAAGATACTAATCTTTGTTTTGGGATTGTTCACATGTGGAAGCAGGATCCACGCCCTCCATTACCTGAGCATGTGTCGGAACCAATTACGGACTTCCTTCTTAAGTGCTTTCAGAAGGTTGGGAAAACTAAATACTCTATTTCTTGAGTGTAACGAAACCTGGACATGGTACTTGAAGAGTATAGAAGGCAAAGCATTAAATAGAGAACATTATTGGGTTGATTTTATGTGATTTTTTAGTCTGTTGAATTGGGCAGTTGTTCTCAACTCTTATTGACTTAATTTCATCAACAGGATGCAAAATTAAGGCCAGATGCAAAGACTTTGTTGAATCATCCATGGATCCGCAGCTCTAGACGAAATCTACAAAGCACACTGGACAGGTATGAATTAGCCGAGACTCAAGTTCTGTGTCTTGGCTGACTGCAAGCGGAGAGCTGAGGCATGACCTTTAATTGTTGGAATTATGTTACTCTATGGTATTTCATAAACCTAGAGTCTATGTTCTCGAAGGTAGCGGTAAGACGAAAGGGCTAAACTGCTAGTAAGTGCATAAAAAGCCTAGTAAGTCTCTACATATTTCATGGTGTGTAGATAGGCACTTGAGGCAATATATTAGTAGCTCGGTGGGTGAAGTAGATACTTGAGAGAATAATGTTTAGTATCTCTCTTCTATGATTGGGTGGTGAGTTACACTTTTGATTAACAACATTTGCCTAAAGTGTATTCTACATTGATTCTGTTAACCGTCTAGAGAGTTTCTTGCAGAGCGATACTCAGCATACTACTGGGCGTCCCGATTCACTTTTATTTTATAACGTTTCAGATTTAGTCACTAAATTGTATTTAAACTGGAGGTGGGACGGGAAACCTAATTATCTGTCGCGATTGTTTGGGGTGCAGCAACATTCCACAGGTCATGTCAACAGTTGTGGAAAGGACAATTGAGGATCAGAAGAAGCAGGATCCTGCTGCAGGGCAAGAGGAACCCCTTATCATGAGGGACCCCTTTGAGTCTGGCTCGGTAAGTATCTAGGCAGTATATGTCAGAAAATTGTAATAATTTGCTTAGTACAATACAGAAATGAAACGATGGTACTGATCGTCTTTGAAGACGTATTGTAATTTTATGCCGGCAGTCTGGCGAAGTGCTTTGGTTAATTAGTGTGTTCTACGCAGTAGATCTTGCCAAGCAATTGTATTCATTGCGCAATTAGATTGCAGGTTATAACTTTATGTTAGGCTTTTGCAATGTTGCAGAAGATTATGATGGGTTCATTCATACTAACATTGATTATTGCCTGTTTGCTCTTCAATTCTGGATACTACTGTTGTCTTGTGTTCTTTCTTTAGCAGCCAGGCAATTTGGTGACTAGTAGAGTGTATGTATTCAGGACGATGACTTGAAGGCCAATTCATCGACGATGAGCAATGAAGCAAGCGGTGCAAGCAGTAGTCTGAGCAACAGCATGGGTCGCCGGGCTCCCATACGAATACCTCGTCATGCTGTCTCACAACTTCAAAAGTTGTCCGGCACTCAGAATTCACGTCAACCTGAACCTATTGGGAATGATGCAAGCTCACAAACCAAGCTGGTTTCTCTCACAAACCTGCACTCAATTGGAGGCTCTGTTCTGGCTCAGGTCGACTCTCCCGATTCTGTTTCTTCCAGACCAGAAATCAGCAGTGAACTGGAAATGAACGGTCATGTAGGGCTGGCTGGTGAGCACTTACAGGATGACATGCATGGGCGCTGGATTGAGAATGGAGCTAGATCTGTATCTGGAAAGTTGCATATGGGCCCAAATTATACTAATGAGCATGCGGAGATGAAAGACTTCGTAGAGGGAAAGAATCAGGACATTGCATCTCAACCGGATTCAAATGGAGCTCTCTTTAATTCAGAGGTACGGTAATAGATTGAGGTTGAGGGTTCTTCATAAAGTTACAGTTGTGTTCACTTGGTTTCCTGTGCACTCAGGAGGAAGTGATATTGTTCGGATGTTTTGTCTCATCACTTGCATTCCTGTGATGCTTGTTTTATATTTCATTTTACAATGTGCCTTCCCTTTTTTCTGTATGCTGGAATGCTTGACATCCATGACTCACCTCCTGCACATCTTCAGGGATTGAAGGGGAGCTCAGAAAGTGGAGCTCATGTTAGTAGGTTCAAGGATCTCTCCTTGGATGGGCTGATGGAAGATCTTCTTGACGATTCACGAAATCGTGGAGAAGAACCCTCAACCTCTGTTCGAACAAATCTTCCTCCTCCAGGGAGCTCAATTCCATTTGCACCAAATAGAGCGAAGTTGAAGTCTCAGGTTTCTCAGAAGCAAGTGAAATTGAAGTCAGATAGCAGGCGAAAAAGTCGCTCAGACTCCTTTAGACCACTCGTTGCTGGTGATGAGAATGAGTTTGACATTATTGAATTGGTACAACCCTCATCCCCAACTCAACTCTTACCAAGTTACTGTAGCTGCAGGAATTGCTACAATATCTTCGAGATTGTTTCTCAGTAGTTGTATCTATATATTATTATCCTACAGTCATGCTTAAAAGTGGTCGCGGCTATAAGCTTATCTCGGCATCTTGTTTCTTTGCAGTTCGGATGTTCAGTTTGTCCTCTTTGTGCGTTAACCCTCACGAGTTTCAAAGATTTAACTGTGATAGAGAAATAGCAATGTATCAAAAACCTAGGCTATGGGGTCCAAAAACTTCCAGTTCAAGCCGCATCACTTATCATAGGGCTCTCGTGCTAACGATGACACTCCTGAAATTACTTGTATCTTTAGTCATGGAAAACACTAGTGAAAAATTTGTAAAACATTTAGATCACATAATGTTTTTTGCTTAATGTGGAGCGAGTGAACTTGAATCTGTTGGAATTAAGTTACTCATGTGGTAATTAAGTTCCTTATGAGGGAACTGATAGACCAAGGGTCTATGCCTAAGTTACTCATATGGTAATTAAGTTACTTATGAGGGAACTGATAGACCAAGAGTCTATAACTAACTTTTAGATAAGTTAGTTAAAACACCAAAGTGATAGTCTAGTTAGTCTGTACATATTCTAGGTATGTAGACAGACGGTACTAGAACTATAAGTGTGGCTTGGTGGGTGAAGGAGATATCATTGTCTATTGGACAATATCTCACTTCTATGGTTGGGTGGCAGGTCACATAATAAACATTGTTTACCTTCTGTGCACATTATCTTTCTTAATTTAACAGAATCTCCCATGTGATTGGCCAAAAGATGACCTACAACAGACTTATGGTATGTGATGTAATAGTTTAAGTGTAGGATTGAACGGTTTTTGTGGAAATGATGAGAATGTATAACCATGGAGTGAATAGCAGCAATGTTTGTAGAGGGTGGTTGGCATGTCTACTTAGGTGTGGCCAATCACCTATGCTCTATTTAGTTTCTAACCCTCTTGAACTGATATTCCAGGGCTTTGAGACCAATGCACAAGCTCGAGAGTACTTTTCCAAGCAGGTATGTCACTATTTCAGACAGTAACTTACTGTATAAAGCATGTTTCCATTCTTCAAGTCATTCTCTGTAATACTCGAGGTTACTCCAATGTTCGCAACATTCTTTAACACGAATCTGCCATGTTTGTTGGATAATGGGGAAGCAGTCCTCTGAATTTACCAGGTTGATGGGGATGGTCAAACTCGAAAATCATGAAGAGCTTGTGATTTCATCCTGCCAGAGGCTGGTCCTCATCCTCCGTGAATTTCCAAATCAGAAATCACGTCTCATCAGCCGCCATGGTCTCATCCCTTTGATGGATATGCTTGAGACTAGCAGTAATAGAGTAAGGAACTTGGGGCTGTCATTCTTTCTGTAGTCCTTTGACCTTGTGGCAATAATGAGTTTCAAAAGATGTCGTGTGAGTGATAACTTTAAGCTTCACTAGAGGCATATTGCTGGCATTTGTGGAGCTAAATAATATTACTATCCTCAGTGTGAAACAGGCAATCTGTAAGCATTAGTGTACGATTTCTCAGATGTGCATTCTTTATGTTTTCTACACTTGCTTCCTTCTGCAAGATGGTGTTCTGATGTTCTCATGGTTGAAATTGAACAGGTCTTACATCAAGTCTTGCGATTATTGAACCACGTCATACAAGACAATTCCGACCTGCAGGAAAATGCCTGCCTTATTGGCCTGGCAAGTCTTTGTCAAATAACCTTCGACATATTCTGTCTGAATTGCCTGTCTTTAAACGGATGAAAGTATCAGCGTTGTGATTTATAAATGAATTACAGCTAGATGTTCACTGATGCTTAGTAAGAACACATTCTATGTATTGTTTATACTCATGAGATCAATTGCTGCAGATACCTTTGGTTACGAAGTTTGCGAGTACAGAGTTTTCCCGAGACATTCGGATGGAGGTTGCCTATTTTGTGCGACAGCTCTGTCAAACCAGGTCAATATCTATTTCCTAAACAGCGTCTTTATTTTTCATCTGGCATCCTTGTCATTTTCTCCAGGATTTAATCCGCGATACCTGAGTATTTAATCAGTATGGTGAGAATAGTCCAGCAGCAGTAGTTAGGTTAATTACCTTATGCTTGTCTAGTCCATATAACATGCGTTATCCTGTTCTTCCAGTAGTTTCAAGAAACGGCATTTGCTAGCCTAGTATATATCTGTTACTTTTTGCAAAATTCAAATTCTAACTTTTGTTACATCATTTTATTGCAGTGCAACAACTTTGCAGATGTTTATAGCTTGTCGGGGCCTTCCTGTGTTAGTAGGCTTCCTGGAGCCTGACTATGCAAACTATAGGTACTGTGATCACAGACATCGTTCTTGTATCCCTTTATTCTTTGATGTTACCGATATTTCTCATATCGGGGTTTTGACACCCTTCTTATATCCTCGTTAAATGAGTGGGACCAGTAATTTTTTGTGGACCTTTCGTTCCTCTACACTAGTCAGAGGGATGCACTTGTCCTTTCGGTTTCAATTGTTGCCCTACCGGCCTAAAGCACGTTTGTAACGATAGTATTTATTGTATTCCAACGATAGTAGTTGTATTCCAAGTACCTGGAATTACATTGACAGGAATTCTCAAACTCTCAGTTGAGACCTTTTTACTTCTGTTTGTTTTTTAAATCAATGTGTTGTTCTGATGGGAATGTGCAGAGAAATGGTGCACATGGCTATTGATGGGATGTGGCAGGTCTTTGATTTACAAGGGTCAACGTCCAAGAATGACTTCTGCCGCCTATTTGCAAAGAGTGGGGTGCTGGTTCGGCTAGTGAACACTCTCCATAATCTCAATGAAGCTGCAAGGGCTGGACTACAAGCGGGGGCTGCAAGTGCCACTGCAACCACAGTAGAGAATCCTGCAAACAAGCTGTCAGGTATTATCTACTTTGTTGTGTCTGAAGCCTTCTGTCTGCAGTGCTGCTATTTACTTGATGAACACAAGAGATCCATCGTAGGTTTTAATTCATAGAAACAAGTAGAATGGGTTCGGGAAGGAGTATTTTGTTTTTACAGAAAAATCTTCAACGTTAAGCAATCTCTCTCCCTCTCATCCATTGAACTTCTGAGGACATTCTCTTATGTTCTACTGTATTGATACGTTCTTTCATGATTTTATGTATGTATTCATTAGTGAAGATTCATGTGACAGGGCCTCTTGAAAGACAAAATACAAAAGCTCAGTCGGGTCCTCTAGATCAATCAAGAATAAACACTGTTGAAACGTTTCGCCCATTCTCTGGACAATTGGACGCTTCAAAAGTTACAAGAGCCGTTCACACAGAGGCCACAGGATCTTCTGATATTGAGATGTCAAGGTTGCAACCAGGCCAACCACATAAGTCTACTGGTCTTCCAGACTACTTGAGATACCTGCCCTGCCAAGTAGAGCAGCATGCACGAGCTCATTCAGGCGACCAACCAAAAGTTGCTGCAGTAGACAACTGGAGACAACCTGCAGCAGGAACAAATCCATTTCTGCACTATGGGGATACTAATACATGGCTAGCGGACCACGCCCGGTTTGGAAAAGAAGACGATGTGCGCTCAATTGGAGACTCGACGCGACCTCTTCTATCTGCAGACGATTCCTGGGCTTTGTTTGATGGAGTCAATCGCAACGGAAATGCACCTCCTGATCCCCCATCCCAGGTATCTATGCAATGCCAGTGTTGACCTGAGTTTGGCTCATTGCGCACTTGGTAATCGTTGAATATTGCATTCTCTGTTCTGGAGATATCTTATTGTCGATTGTCGATTACAGGCATCCTTCTTCAATTTATTGGTGGATAAAGACTCCGGTTCTAGGGCTGTTCCTGGACGGCCTGATCATGTAAGAAATCCCTCTGACAGGAGCGAGAGTGCTTTGCCTCTCCTGCATCATGCACGAAGAAATGGAAGTTTTGACTCATATTCTACAGGTGATAATCCTTTCAAGCTCACCCAGCTCTGATTGTACTTACTAGCGTTTCCTTACTTTTTGGAATTGATTGTATCTACATGACAACGCTTAAGCTATTTTTGGACCAACTATCTAATTTTGTGATATTGATCTAGACTTGGAGAGGGATAATGCTGGCCAAGATATAGTTGGACTTCCTCCTACAAAGACTGGTAGGAATAATGCGAGGCTCTCACCTTCTCCATCTGGGAGACTTGATATCCAAGGCTTTTGGAATGCGGTATGTTTCTCAGTATTTGAGTAATGAGTTTCTGCGTTTCTATCTGCTTCCCTTAACGTCTGTATCCAATTTATGCTCTAGACAAGTGTCCAAGTCAGATGCCACGTTTTATCTCCTCTTTCTGTGGCTGACTAGTGACTTCCTGTAGATATTCATGAACGATTGTGACTCTGAAACCTCAGTCAGTTGTGCCTGGTTTGAATTTCACAAGAGTAGTCAGTAGGTTGGATCACAAGTGGTCAGATTTAGGTACATTGGGAAGTGGTTATTGAGGATACCTACATGACCAGAATGGGATTTATTTACAAATTTTTAAAGGGGCCAGTTGAGAGAACTGACACCTTTGAATGCAATGTCTGGTTGTTAATTTGCAGGGTGAACCTTCAACAAATGTGTCAGCTCTTACTTCGCAAACAGCATCAAGTACGCTATCAGCATCGGGCTATCCAAACGCTCGGGTTGGGAGTACCACGTCGTCTGGTCTGCTTGCTCGCACGCAATCAACACTAAATCCCGATGAGGCACGTGAGTACTCCACGAAAGTGTGTGACTTACTTGTAGAGTTTTCTGCGGGAGACGCTGTTGTGAAGTTGCACATGTGCAGCCTTCACCTTTTAATCCGACTTTTTCAGATGCTGAATAAATTGGAGGCACCTATTCTTGTCAAGGTATGATCGCACAATCCTTTGAACAACACCGTATGTTCAACATCTGTAATCATGCGTGCTCTATTGATGATTAGCCGTTCAACACTACATAGTTCGTGTATAGGCAGTTTGAAGATTATCATTCTGCGATTTGTATTTATTTTTTAGCTGTTGTTACACTCAAGTCTGCCTTGTGATTGCAAAACCATTCCTTTCTTTGGTTTGATGTCGATGTTTCTGCTGTTGCGAGTTTATGTATATTCTCAATGCTAGTTAGAGCGCCTCTTTACTTTTGAAATTATGATTCTGGAGTTGATAGCTAGCTTCTGCATAGACTGACAACCCAGCTTTTCTTGTGGTCAGATATTAAGGTGCATAAACCAACTTTCAGTAGAGCCCAACACTCTGGAGCCCTTGCAACGAGCAGATGCAATCAAGCATCTCGTGCCTTTCCTAGAGCAGCAAGAGGGTTTGTATGTGGACATGTTACAAAATGAGGTGAATGTCTCTCTTTCTCGGGTTAGTACTGGGATCTTATTTTGCAGCCTGAGAAGATGGTGATTAGAGGAACCAATTTCTAGACAAGTCCATGGATATCTTTCAAGTTTTTTGTGCTGCGATTTGAAGGAGCCATGCTCCCAGTGACTGTTGATAATTTATACTTCTAATATCTCTTTATGTGCTAGGTATTGAGCTCTTTACACAACTTGTGTAAGATCAACAAACGTCGTCAAGAGCAAGCTGCAGAGAGTGGCATTATTCCTCATTTGATGCGCTTCATATTGACCGATTCTTCTCTCAAGCAGTATGCCTTATCCCTACTATGTGATATGGCTCATGCGTCACGATATACCAGGTAATCCTTGGTAGGTCTACACTAATTCTTTGGAATTGTCTGGAGTGAATACTGGGACTACACTTATCCGAATGAGTTTTTCACTTCACTCGTTAACTGATACTGGCAGGGAGCAACTCAGAGCTTACAAAGGCCTTGACATCTACCTCGGCCTGCTGGATGATAAGGACTGGGCAGTGACTGCAATAGACTCTCTGGCGGTTTGTCTGGCTCATGACAATGATCAGCGGAAGGTGGAATCTGTGCTGCTAAAGCCGGAATCCTTATTGAAGCTGGTGGAGTTTTTTCGTTGTTGTGGCGGAAACTCTTTCGTACAGATTCTTGATCCGTTTCTGAAAATGATCACGTATGTAACATCTTTGCACCTATCACTTCTCTAAGTTCTTAGCAGGTTCAAGTAAATCAACCAATTTTTCTAGTTTCTCAAATGGTTGCGGCTTGGAAATGTGTGTTGCAGAAAATCTGTTCGCTTGAATACAGCCTTGGCGGTTTCAGGCTTGACGCCTCTACTTGTTGGGCGCCTTGATCACAAAGAGGCAATTGCGCGTCTTTTATTACTCAAAATGATAAGGGTTAGTAAGAAAATTTCTTTACTGTCTAATATGATACTAATTTGTATTGTGTAGTCTATTGTGTGGCAAAATTCCTGATAGTTCAAGTGTTACCTATTCAGATTTAGTATTGCTGTCTGTAAATGGATGGAGCCTTCAGAATCTCATATTGATGTTTTAGGGCAACATAGGGACCATATCTGTGTGATGCTCACGATGTGAAATGTTCTGGGACTTGGTGCCTAAAACTTCTATAGTTTTATATCATGAAACTGAGTCTGGGTCATTCATTTGCAGGCTGTGTATGAGCACCATCCACGACCAAAGCAGCTCATAGTGGAGCACAATTTGCCAGCCAGATTACAGAAGCTCATCGAAGAAAGACGGGACGGCGAGCGATCAGGTGGACAAGTGCTTGTGAAGCAAGTGGCTACTGCTCTTTTGAAAGCTCTGCATATCAACACGGTGCTGTGACTTCTAAAGAACTGAGCAACCTTGTTTTTCTTAGGAAGGCACGTTTTTCTTCTTCATGCCTTCCGCTTCTCCACCAAGACAGTCAGTGTCTTGGTGTGTGCTGTATCATCACTTCGAAGGCAAGATAGGGAGAGTTTTTGTGCTGGGTGTCCTTTCGGCATTAGTAATATTGGCAGGTCAGCACCCTCACAGGCTCATCCATTGTGTACAAATAGACAAACTCGAGCATTTTGCAGGTCAGACTTGGTAGCGTCCCCCCACTGAGAACTTCATTCAGGTTCTATACTGGTGAGTGCACTCAACTCATATTTCTTGCTCACAGGACAGGGACACCCATTGTAGTAACAACATCTAGCATTAATTACATTTTGTAGCATAGTTATGGGACACCACTGCCAGCAGACTAGAGACTTGAGACGTTTATTCTTCAGCAGGCTTGGGGTTTATGATTCTCAGTAACCCTACTGTCCTATGTCTGATCCTGAGATGCTATTCTTGTACTGTCATTATACCCCCACGAATACATTTCCAAATCCCCAGCTACGGCTTGTTTGGAAAGCTTTTTGCCTTTGCCTTACTTTTCTGCTCTGAAATTTTCATTTTGCTTTTCGTTTTTTACTTTTTAAGTTCCTCTTTAAGTTCCAGTGGTGATGACAACCAATCCCAGGTGAATTCCTGAAAAGTTAAGGTCTCATTCTACTCTTATTCGTATTGCATTGGAGATCAATCAATTGAATGCTCTCTTTAGAAAACCTCGGGTTTGCAAAAGAAGGTAACTTCAGAATCATGTTTCCAAACAAAACTACCATAACTCACAAGAAGTAAAGGCATTTACATTTTATCTTTTGAGTTGTCATGTGTACAATGAATGTCTTTAACCTAACTCACAAGTAGGAACGGCCTTTTCAATCTTGTATTCTAGATTGACACTTCGAAGTAAAGTTTCGTCCATACTTCAATTTCAAATGATTCAATTGCATTCTACGTGGATGATACATAGTTAATGGACCAATGACAATTAACCCCTAAAGGACCACAACTATGTTTCTCTCCAAACACTCCAAAGTATCCCTTCTCATAAAAAGACAAATAGTTTTTGATCTAAAACCTTTTGGACCAATCCAACCGTAGAATATTTCAACCAACTTGAATTCATTGCAACCTAAAAAAATTTCAACCGTTCAAGGTTCGTCAATAGTAAGATTATAAGCATCAAAGTTGGTTGCACTTTTTTTTTGACTTGTTGCCCAAGTTTGAAACTTTCTGAAAAATGTCCAAAATGCAAAGTTTAGTATGAGATTTGGTGAAATGAACTTGGCTGTTGTGTATATGGTGTATATGGGGGCGTTAGCTCATTGTGTACAAAAATTTACAAAAATTAAGATGCATAGCTCATTGTATGAAAATTTTCATGAGTCGCCCGCAATTAGGTTTTTCACCTCTGCATGATTGTATCTTTTGATTTATACATCATCTTTGTACGCAAATTACCATCCCATCTTCGTTACAAAGAGTAGAATCACCACATAAAATCTCAATGATTGAGGATCAATACTCATTCCATACTAAGCTGACCGAACTTGGAAAATCAGCCTTGGTCTTTTAGAAGGGGTTAACAGTTATTTAGAATATAGGATAAAGTTCCATCACAATTGCACACTTTTCAAATGTGACGTGTCTTTTAGAGGGGGTTAACAGTTATTTAGAATATAGGATAAAGTTCCATCACAATTGCACACTTTCCAAATGTGACGTGTCCCGCTGTACAATTTTAGAATGCTATTCATTCAAAATATGCTTTCCCTTTTCCTAGTACAATTTTAGAATGCTTATCATTCAAAATATTTCGTGTCAGACGATTTGTAGGCTAGGACTTAGGATGCTCTAAGTGCATCCACACTCTACTACTGAATTCAGGTGGACTTGAAAAAGTAAATGATTCAAAGTCTTAGTATTCAAAGAGAGTAAGAGAGTTATGATATACAAGTACCTCAATATCTCCCTCTATAGCTCTTTGAAGAAAGATACATTATTCAAAAATGATGGACAATAACGATAACTAATGTATCTGTATATTGTATCCGGCCATCATGGTTGGCAAAAAATAATTATTAAAAGAAAAATCATCCATCATGGTTAGCAGAAAATAATTATTTAAAGCAAAGCCCAAATTTTAGGAAGTTATTTTTTCAAAAAATTTGTATTTTCTATGGTGGAAAACACGCTACGAACTACCACTCTTGAAATTGGGTATAATTGTGATTGATTCACCGACCATGTAAGCCTAAAGCGATTCAAGGGCGAGGAAACAATAACTTGTGACACTTGGATGTGATGGTGGTCATAAAGAGTGAATTGACCAAGAAGGATACGGAAGCTATAATAAGAGCAATCGCATCCATGTCAGGATCTGAATCCGATGGGTATATAGAAGTTTCTCTATATAAATATAGAAACAAAACTACCGTAATCAAACATCTAAGAACAACTCCGGGATTTTCAGATTCCATAATAGTCTAGTGGTTAGGATACCTGGCTTTCACCCAGGCGACCCGGGTTCGAGCCCCGGTTGTGGAAAAGACACATGTCAAGCAGGCACAAGTTGTGGAAAGACACGTGTCATGCGGGGATAGCTCAGTTAGGAGAGCGTCAGACTGAAGATCTGAAGGTCGCTTGTAACGCTCACCGCACGATTCTTTTCAATCAACGGTCTTATTTTAATTTCTCCTTATTGGCAAAAGATGGTTACTTAAGATTGATAATGAGCCCTGTGGCTGGAATAAAAACTCCGTTTTTTCCATATTCACAATTCATTTCCTAATGCATCGTTTACAAGATCGTGACTTGGAAGTCCTTCCTCTTGAACTTTTTGAATATTGTTGTGTTCTTTGAGGAATGGGTACATATTTAAGTATATTTGCTAAATCAAGCAATTGTTTGGCATTGCTTACTTTATCTGGAGTGCCAGAAATGCTAAGAGGCTCAGGTTAACCCTTTAGTGCCTAGCTGACCACATTATGGTCACTACAACGTCCGAAATGCAAATAGCAGAGAATCCGTGAAGAATTGGAACTTCAGTTTTGAAGTTCAGATTTGCCCACATACATTACGCACCTTCGAGAAAAAGAAATTTTCAATTTGGAATTGTACAACTATCAAAATACCTATCAACAAAACGCGAAAATACTGCAAATACTTGAAAATACAGTAAATACTTACAAATACAACATATGTACTGTGTAGTATTTCTTGTGTTTGGAAGTTTGTTATCTTGTTTTATTTTTTTGGAATGTGTTCTCTTCTTCATCTTCCATTAGTGTGTGTAATCCGATCTTGACTAATGTACCCACTCCTGTCAATTTTCTACGTATAAAATTTTGTCCTAAACCGTACATGGAGAAGTCACTTTCACTTATAAATCTCACAATAATTATGTGTGAGTCTATTTTTGATATGAAAGATTGCAACGGAGAGGTGTTGACATAGGGCATAGGGGTACAAGCACAGTATGGGTATCACTTCCCGGACTCTCCGGACTTTAGAAAAATGTCCTTCCGGAAATGAAAAAAATGTTGGAAAATTATAAAAATTACATGGTGTTATAGAAGGCATGTTGGTACCTCACAATTATGTGCTACATAGGTCAAATTCAAAAATTGATTTTTTTCTTAATTTAACATATTCAGCAGCTGTCCACATTATAGTAGTGAAAGGACTACATATATGAGGTTTTTTATTAAAACAATTAGGCATGCACCTCATTAAGTTTGTATTTAAGTATATCATATGGTTTTAGGAGGAAGATGTTATGAAATCACAGTCCTTTTAAATTGTGTAAAAATATGTGATTTCTGAAAGTTCTCATAAATAAGGAAATATAGTAATACGTCAAATTAAGAGTTAAAATTAAACACGGATATGGCTCAAACATTTTTTCAACTAATTTTCATGTTTACAAACAATTTCTTTATAAGTTGGTATTCCGGATTGTTCCTTTTGCCTCAAATCCGGAATTGAGACAGTTCCGGATTTGACAACAAAAGAATGAAAAGGAATATCAAAATTGTTCAATTTTTCCTACTCAATAGTATTTTGGATGGAGCATTACAACTTTCTCATGAATTTGTCATAAAATTCATGTAAATAAAGAATGCGTAATTTCTAGCCCAAGTTGAATAGTCACAAAATGACAGTGTTTTAGGGAGACGTTCCTTTTTGGAACCCATATCGTGCCATTGCCCATAGCTGAACTTCTTTGCTTTTATTTTTGAAAATTTACCTCAAATTCTATTTAACTTTGAAGTCACACACCCCCCAAAATCTCGTTTTTGAGCGTGCATTATACAGTTCAAATACATACTATAATCTTCCGATCCCACCATCGGATGATTCTCAAATTTTGATAAAATATGTGCTCTCGAGTTGAGAATAGAATTGTACGGTTACTTTCTAATTTAACTCATTCTATTTTTGGTAGTCTCAACCACAGTGGAAAAATCTACTGAAATCCAGGGCTCTGAGCTACAGTACCCTAGGCACTAAAGGGTTAAGGTAGTGGGACCAATTCCCGACTGAATTTCAGGTTTGCATACTTAGACTTGTGAAAGAATTTTTTTATAATTATCGGATGCTTTGCAAAGCTATTGCAAAGGCATCCCCCCAAAAAAAACATTTTTTGAGCATTTCTACAATTTTCTATGATTTTTTAAGTTTGAAAGCTTAGAGTGACCATTAACCGCTCATAGAGTCATGGTTTTCATGAGAGGTTGGATTCTGAAAATAGAGTGCTTCTACACCAATCAGAAGCTCTTGATTTTTCCAAGCATGGACGAAATTAGAACACTCTTGGACACTATCTAAAACCATGCTGGTTGGTTTCTGACACCCATCCCCCAACCAGTAGGGGTCGGAAATACAACCCAGTCGGAAATATGACCCTCTACATTAGTATGACAATTTTCCATGCTTATGAAGGTTTGACACTATTTTAGTCAAATAGACAATTTGCTAAAGCTTTGTGTATGAAAAATCACTTTCTTCTTTCAAACAAGAAGCATTTAGTTGTAACCATTGTTCTTCTAAGAAACAGGGATACAGGGCACTCTGTTGCACATTTGGATCTCCCACGTACATATGAGCCTAGTCAATCAGGTCCGTGCTGATGATTCACATCTAATGACATGCACACATTAAGCTGTCGCTAGTAGGAAATGTGTCGTTTTTCACTTACTATAAATGAAAAAGGAATGAAACCGCGCGAGCACATGGGTTGCGTCGATGCTGGTGAGTGGTTTTGGTCACAAGAAGACAAAAAACTAGACATAATATTCCTTCACTGTTCATTGTTTCCATAAAGTGGGGAATGAAAAATGACAGTTCTGCTACTAGTGTGTCTTCGCCTCAAGAGGGACAATGCTGGTGATAATTTGGCACTGGTGTATATATCTTCTTATGTCAGCTTTTAAATTATGTTCATAGAGCAGGGGTTTCACAATCACCATTGTCACTGTTGTGACCAGATAAAGCTGAAGATGCTTTGATCAGTAAGACTCTATTTTGGCAGACTGTAATGAGCTAAGATTTCTCACTTGTAAAGCTGTACTGAAACTCATATTGTATGGACATGTGAGACCTAATTATATATGCAAATTTCAGTAACAAGGTAGAGTGCACACGTGTAATACTTTAAATTCGTTGTAAGACTTCAGGGTAAACTGAATATAGAGTTCCAGCCACATGTTGAGAGATATAAGGTAGAGTGGTCGCCAAAACATTGATCTTAACTTAGACAAGCTCTACACTAGAACTATCTTCGGCGTGTGCAGAATTTGAAATTGGACAATAGCACAACCCTGGCGGTAAGAAATAATAGTTACAGTTTTATAGCTAGAAATATATCTAGCTCGAAATATCTAGCTCGCCTGATCAATCTAGGGGTGCTAGCTAGCTGGCCGGTACTAATTGATGTGAGTGATCGATCGTGACTCTGTCATATTTGAAAGCCGGTAAAATTATGGAGTCCTAATCGATGAGATGCAGCCGTAAATGTAGACTGAGCAGCCGAAGTGCATGTTGTCAGCCCAGTCAGGCGGTCGTATTTTCTTGTACATGTTTTTTTTTTTTTTTTTGGTCTATCATTTACTTTGTAAGCATTTCAAGTTGGCTGCTAGTACTCTTGAATTACATTACATTCTTAAATTGCCATATTCATTTAATTGGGAATTTCCGCCATACTGGGACTCTTTGAAATCTACAACTTGTATAGAATTTCCTATATGATCTATGACTCAGTCTACATTTACGGCTGCATCTCATCGATTAGGACTCCATAATTTTACCGGCTTTCATATATGACAGAGGCACGATCGATCACTCACATCGATCAGTACCGGCCAGCTAGCTAGCACCCCTAGATCGATCAGGCGATCTAGATATTTCGAGCTAGATATATTTCTAGGTATATAACTGTAATTGTTATTTCGTGCAGCTGGTGTATATATCTTCTCAAGTCAGCTTTTAAACTATGTCCATAGAGCAGGGGTTTCACAATCACCATTGTCACTGTTGTGACCAGATAAAGCTTCAGATGCTTCAGTAAGACTCAATTTTGGCAGACTGTAATGAGCTAAGATTTCTCTCAATTGTAAAGCTGTACCAAAACTCACATTCTATGGACACGTCCGACCTAATTGTATATGCTAATTTCAGTAACAAGCCTGTACAGTGCACACGTGTAATACTTTAAATTCGTTGTACGACTCAAGAGTAATCTGATGCTCAATATAAAGTTCCAGCCACAGTTGACATCAGCTGGAGTGGTCGACAAAAAATTGATCTCAAGGACAAGATCTACATACTCATGGAGCATGAGCCATGAAAGGATAGCAATGAAGAAGTACTTCGTACATGTATATACAGTATGGAACGAGTCTAATCCCTAAAGGATCAACCGTCCATATTCTCGAACGTCTATATTTTGGATGATGAGTGACTGTCCATATTCTGGATGATGAGTGATTGTCCATATTCTGGATGATGAGTGATTGTTCATATTCTGGATGATGAGGGACCATCCATATTTTGGACGATGAGTGACCGTCCATATTCTGGATGATGAGTGATTGTCCATATTTTGGATGATTAGGGACCGTCCATATTTTGGATGATGAGTGACCGTCCATATTGTGGATGATGAGTGACCGTCCATATTGTGGATGATGAGTGACCGTCCATATTTAGAATGATGAGTGATAAATATTAGTAAGATTTCATATTTTAAACCAGCTTTTAAGTAAAATATACACTACAAAAATCTATTATAACACAACTTCATGCACGTGTGAACTTTGTTGAAAGGGGATGATATGTAAAAAAATTATGCCTCATTTTGCGTTGAAGTGATTCTCCAAAAATTCTAAGGAACAGGGTGGCAGGGTGGCAGGGCAATCTGCCTTTGTTGCACATATGCATCTCCCACTGCATATGAGCCTAATTAATGACGGAGTGCTCAGGTGCTGATGATTCACATCCAATGACATGCAAACAGTAATGTGGTGGGTGATCGTAGTCTTCTCCTCAAGAGGAACAATAATTTGAGCTTGGTGCAACTGGTGTATACCGTATGTGGAAGGCAGGGTCGGCAGGAAATAATTTCCCAAAAAAATGTCAAAAAATAAAATAAATTTATTAAGTATTTTGTTGAAATCAACAAAAATAAAGTAAAAAAAAATAACACTCAAAACTGGATGAAGACATAACACTCAACAAAAATTGTAGATAAAAATAAAATACAAGTTTAGCGGCGGGATTTTTTTTAATGTTGGCTATTAATATCCGATTTCTTGATAATTACTTTTGAAAGTGCTGACTTGCACTGTTTCAACTTTTATTAATTATTCGACATGAAAGTGCTGACCTTGCCTTCCACGTATGGTATATCTTCTTAAGTCAACTTTTAAACTATGTCCATTGAGCAGGGGTTTCACAATCACCATTGTCACTGTTGTGACCAGATAAAGCTTCTGATGCTTCAGTAAGACTTTATTTTGGCAGACTGTAATGAGCTAAGATTTCTCTCACTTGTAAAGCTGTACCGAAACTCACATTCTATGGACATGTGAGACCTAATTATATATGCAAATTTCAGTAACAAGCCTGTAGAGTGCACATGTGTAATACTTGAAATTCGTTGTACGACTCGAAGGTAAAATGATATACCATACTATGTATTTTGTCATATTATACATAAATGTGCGTCGGTAATTGAACACAAATTATGCATTTTTGAATCCAGGAATGTTTAAATGTTTTCTTGGAGCATTGAATAGTGACTAGTGAAAACAAGATTAGAAGTTAAAAAATATTTATTTTTATAAGTAACCTATTTTAGAAGAATTTTATGGAATATTTTTGGTATCAATGACAGGTTGAACAAGTTTATATAGGACATAGGACCCATCTCAAATTCCTATTTTTTGAAGCCAAAAAAATAGTTGCAATATTTATTTAGGCCATAAGTATCTAGTTCAAGCAATTTGCATTCTAAAATATTTTAATACAACAAACATTCATCAAACATACATAGTGTATGGAGAAGTATGTATAGTGAAGAATCATTAAGGTTGCAAAAAAACTTGCTTTAAAATACATATGATGGTCCAAAATCCACTATACATGAAAACATTCACAGACAATGCTTGAAAGAATTGTTGACAATACTCGAGACAATGCTTGAACAAAGATAAGTGATTTGCATTAAAATACTCATCATATACATATAGTAAAGCTTGTGTGAGCCCATGAAGTTGCCTAAAAAAATATAAAGTTTCAACATATTACAAAGCTTATGAACAAAGCTTCTTGTAGTACTAAAACAAAAATGTGCAACTACCTTCTAGCTACTTGAGCAATGGCTATTCCAACAGCAAGATGTCATCGACACATGACACTCTACAAGAATTAGTAATCCTTGACCCAACAAAAGGCATAATTGTCCGAGTCGGTATCAGAATCAACATCACAATTCGCTTCCATCTCGCATCTCTCGCGAGATTTAATTGTTGGGTGAGATCCATTACAACAAAGACAAATCCCACACATCTCCCATTCTTCACAAACTGCATCACCTTCTGTTGGATCCACATCATCCTCAGTTGGATATTCATATTCGGTTAGATATTCATATTCATTACCTTCCTCATCTTCAGATCCATTTTTACCATCTTCTTCATCTTCAGATCCATCTTCATATCCATCTTTATTATCTTCTTCATCTTCAGATCCATCTTCATATCCATCTTTATTATCTTCTTCATCTTCAGATTCATCTTCACCATATGTAACGGACTCGTTTGACTCCTCCGAGGTTGCAGGATCAACTTGAAGGTGCGAATGAGGACTATTAGAATTAGCTTCTGTCATGTCTGAAGATAAACTCTCGCATGAACGAGAAGAATTTGAGGTGTTGGGAAACTCGGCGTCTCTCTTTCTCTTCCTCCCACGCATTTTCTCTACAGAATCACTGACATCAGTCACACAAGAATCACTGCCACTAACTTCCTGAAGCTCTGCCATGGTGACGAGATTGGAGGACTCGTTCTCGTTCAAGATAGAATGAAAATAAGAAAAATGAGACAATTGAATAAAGTGAGAATAATTATAGAAAATTGAGACTTTTGAGGAAATTTAGAAATAGAAGAAGAATGAATGTTGTAAGTTGTAGCATTATTTTATAGTTGGTAAAGTTGTTAACTTTTACATTAAAGGATTCTTTTACATTGTCTTTTTATTGTTCATTAATTTATATATCGATTTATCTTTTATGTTAAATTTTTTATATTAAATTCGCTTTTAACTTTAGTTTTGAACTTTTACTTTGTTCAATACAAATGACCAGCTCTTTTGGCCAATCTTTCTTTCTCCATAAGCTCAATTATCCACTATGCAAAATTTTATCCATAAATGACAACTACACTAAATAGGTAGATTAGTGTTAGATACACTAATTTACATAAACATGTTGTAAGTTTGCAATATTGACCAATTTTTTTACCCTCTATATTGGTCAAGATGGGGATCTTTCAATAGTATTGAAATCAATGTCTTTGGTAATTTTTTTTGTCGGGAGTAAAAATCTATAATAGTTTCAAATCTTATAATTATCTAACACTAATCTACCTATTTAGTGTAGTGAGGCCCTGTATCGTTGGCCTAGATGTTCTTCGTGTTGGCCTAGATGTTCTTCGTGTTGTACATGTCCTACATGCTCTGTGTTCTTCACGTTTCCAATGTTTTTAGTGTTTCCATGTGTTCGTTGTGTTCCCCATGCTTATGATTTTTCTTTTCCTTTTCAAAATAATAAATTCACAATTTAATTCATCCATAACTTTCACACTATAGGTCCAAAAACTACGAAACAACTTTTATGCACCTATACTCATTAAGAGCTTTTTAACAATGCCAAGAATGACATCACAAACCCCATAATCCATTTTCTATAATTTAATTCAATTTATTGTAATGAATTTTGTTTGAAAATCTATAACTTTTGCTTAGTAGGTTTAAACGTCACGAAACCAACTTCGTGCACCCCTCCTCTTTGAGAGCTTTCCGACGGTACCAAAACTCGACGGCTAAACGCGAAGTCGGAGAGATCTCAATGGAACAAAACAAAACAAATAAAAAACCTTCCAAAAGCCCGAGGGGTATTGGACAAAACATAGATGTGTTATAGTATGTGCCTTCTATATGTTTGATGAAGTTTGGTTCAATAGACAAAATGTAGGACAACATCTCTAAAAATTATCTGGTCAAACTTCCAAAAATAACTTTAGATCATTTGTAATGAATTTAAAAGCATTAACCATTGAATTTTTTTATAAATTCTAATTTTCACTTTTAGAGTTTGAAATTTAGCGTGATTGGTTAGATTTGGTTTATCTATTGTAAACTTCAAAAAAGAAAAAGAAATGATGGAGGGGACATCATTACTTTCCCCAAATAGAAATTGTTGTAACACTAAGATAATGTTGAAGTGATTTACTTTGAAAAATTCTCCCGGGTGGAGTTTAACTCGGATTGACATAATTCAACTTGGGTTAGATAGTAGTCTTGATGAAGTATTAACAATTATTTTTTATTTTTTCAAAAACTTATTTTTCAATTTTGGGCAACCCGTTAGAAACGGGTAGTGACCAAAAAATGGTCTCTTGGGAGCTTAGAGGTTACTTAATGCATAGATGAACAAGCGGCTTGTCACGGAGTATCCACGGGGAGATTACATACTACATACTTTTGCAAACCACGTGCGGTTGGGGGTCAATTATAGGTGGGCTATTTATCTAAATTTCTTTAATAATTTGCACCCTATTAGTAGATAAAATGGTACTTTGAGGTATTTTTCAAGACCCTATAAGTAAATAGAATTTCCACCATTAAGTTATTTTATAAACCCTATTTTATTTATAAATTGGACCATTTATGAAAATCTTGGAATTTCAGCATAAATTGAACCTAATCAGACATAACAAAATGACAACAACACATGAACGTAACTTTCAAAAAAAGAATCCCGACTCTGCTTAGTGTCTAAAATGTTCGAAGGTGGGTTTAAGTGAGAAATGCATGTTGTGAGAGGAAGCATGCGGTACTACTACCCTGGCCTAGCCTTGTGAATCTCATTGATCACCTAATGCTAAAATTCATGATGAGGAGACTTTCCCATAAAGCCAAATAATTCAACCTTCATTTGTGGTTCATTCTTAACCATTGGCTAACTTCGACGATTTTTAGTCAAGTTGAGGCAATTCTCATTCAATCCAAGGATTTTCATTAGAACTCACATAAATTCTTTGTTCCTCTAAATATTTGAGACCCTAATTTATTAATAAAAATAGAATACTACCTATGCTTTTCACCTGCCCTATTTTAGATATAATACCGTATAGGCCATTTCATTCAGGCTATGGTATTTCTAAAATTTGTATAAAATTTTGCTCCAATGAATTAAATTTACCCTATATTTTTTTCACGTGGTTTAACAAAATTTTGATAGTGACCTCCCCGGGGGAGTATCTGCCTTAGTGTTTATCCCAAATTTACTTTTACGGATTTTTTTCATTGTCCAAGCGGGTAACTCCTAGTAACTCCTAAAAAATGAAGCATTTCTGTAGTCTCTCCCATGGTGGGGCAAAGACAATGAACATACATCATGTACAACTCGATTAGTATCACAGACTAAGCCACTTCTCATCCCACATCATAGTCCACTGTAAAATGAGAGTTATTTGTTAATCCCTAAAGGACCAATGATTCATGGTTTTAAAATGACAAATTCAATTAATCATATTGCAAAATATATAATTCAGATGAGACTAAATTTTGTATCACTGGAACCAGTGAAGAATAATGCATATGATGGTCAAGAAACAAACAAATTTGAACAAAAAAAAGTCCACATAGAACCTACTCAAAACTACTAAAAAAAAAACGAAACTCAATTTGAACTTCTTGGTCTTTTAGGGATTAAGGTCCCACATTTCTAGTCGCAACACATTGGGAGAATGGGAGTTGCTTGTTCAAGGCCCTACATCAATTCCCATATGCTAACTATGGAATTTACGCAATCTGTACCACAATTACAATGAAATAATGAATTTCCCTTGACAGTATCCATATCAAGAATAATTCAACACAAGAAAGCAACACTTTCTCAATCCATGACTACGAGCTATAGTGCCCATGATTTCAAAGTAAGATATCTTCTTTAATAATATAATTGTGTAAAAAAAAACCAAAACCAAAATTTGTAACATAACATTCAGTAGCCTTCAAAGAGGATGCCTTTGGGTTTCATCCACCTTTATATATGGAGTGACCAGTGATTTGTAATTTGAATGGACTATTCAATTAAACAAAAAATTACAAAACAATGTTGAATTGTGATTGAGTCAGGAGTGCTTTTATTACTATTCACCATGGTTGATTGCTCTTGCTTAATGTCACGTGCCCCCATAGCTACTGATGTGATGTAGAATATCCCACATCATTTCATTGGGGGATGAAATGATATGGGATATTCCATATTATTGTGTTGGGGAAAGGCAACAGTCATAGAGGCTACTGAATGTTATGAAAGAACTCATATGTCAACTAATTTTGCATGGAATTTTACATTGTGTAGATTAAAAAATTACTACACAGCAAGAAGTTTTAACTCCAAAAATACCAGTGTCCATGCCAGAGACAATTGAGTCTCTCCAATCCCCTGGTGGGGCAGAGACAACAAAAGAACCATGAAAGGATGTGAGTTTCAAAGCTTTTTCAATGGCGTGGAAAAGGGTACTCCTAGCTCAGCAAACTTGCCAGGAATTCATAAGCTCTAAGTTAGAGCTTGTTACATGATGCTGCACTGAGACCGGCCTTATCTCAAGGTAGACTGACTACTCCAGAAATCTCTCCACATTTTAAACAAGCCCTTCCATATTCATTTGATGTGTGTCATCATGTATTCATGCCGGTTTTTATAAGAACCGATTATTTGCTTTTTCATGTTTCTCTCATTGCACAATCATGTATGGATTAGTTGAATCGTGATTTCACATGTTGGCGTCATTGTACCATAATTCTTGACTAGGTGTAGGGTTTATGTGACTTGTGAATTGCACTGGGTTTAAGGATTTGCTTTGAGCTGTGTTGAGGGCTGCTTAGAAGTATGTATTCAGAGTTGCCCATGATTGTATTAGATAACCGACGATCCGCAGTAGTGACGAGTGGGTTATTGTACATAATCGGTTGTTCATTTTTCAATCACAACCCTTGATCTTCATGATCCAAGGGCGTAGGATCACTAGTAGGAAATGTGTTATTTTTCACTTACTGTAAATGAAAAAGGAATGAAATCGCGCGAGGCACATGGGTTGTGTCACATGAGTGTCACTTTTCCCTGCGATTCCAAGTTTTGACATGTGTACAAAATCACGTGCTTAAGCTTAGTCACCTCTCGAGTCACCTATATTTAGAAGGAAAGTTTCAACAGGTGTCAAGTTCTGGTGTCAAGTTTTGAAGCTCAGAGGGGAAAGCGGCACTCACATGGGAACCAACACAGGGAAACCATATGAGACCCCTATGTTTGATCATGACAATTTTCATTCTATTTAACCTCCTAAAGTGCCAACAAATCAAGGTTTTGAAATGACAAATTCATTGATCATATTGTTAAAAATATAATCAAATCTCGGGGGGTGCATTGTACTAAACATGTACGAGTATACGTGAGTGCACAAAAGGGGTATTAATTTGAACACTACCGTATTACGTATACATACAATAAACACATTTAGAACTGAAAATATTCACGTATACTTACACTAAACATATATTTAAAACGGAATACATCTGTATACAAAGGTATTTTAGACATATAGCCTCTCTAGTATACAAGGGGTTTTTAGAAGGGATCATGAACGCACGTGATTCTCAAACATAATGTAGAGTGCACCCCCCGAGAATCAAATGGAACCATATTTTATATCACTGGAATCACTAAAGAATATTACATTTATTGATAAAAAAAAAGAAAGAAACTTGAACAAAGGGAAGTTCACATAGGACCTACTCAAAATTGCTTAAAAGAGCATGAGGCCCACTTTAGGCTTCTTGGTTCTTTAGCGTATAAGTCTCCGCCTTCCGATGATTAGTTCATTGAGTCTTTCCACGATGGCTTTTTTTTTTGGGAGTATTCTCAATGCATTACATTACTTCAGGTTGATTGGCCATCGTGGTGTTCTTTAACCCCTCAAGGCCCAAGGGGACATATTGTCTCCTCTGACTTGTTCATCAGGTCATTTTTTAAACTCATTTTGTTCAAAAACTACATAAGATATATATAAAAAAATTACATTGCAATGTTAACATTGATGTGGGAAATTTTGAAGTACAAATCATATTCTCACTTAAGTTTGTTGTACAAGAGATAATTGCAGTCAAAGTTCAGTTTCTTCAAATAGTACAGAATCCCCTTCGGCCTTGAGGGGTTAAGATTATTGTCAATTTGTATTCATGTGGAGTATGTCCATTCCGAGAAAGAAAGCTTGTTTGTGAAGATATTACTGCTTTGCAATGAGTGATCAGCCGGATTGATGATGTAAATAATCAATTCTAGGGTCTCTCTTCAGCCTATAACTGGTGGAATCCGTGTGGCCTATGACAAATTTCATAAACATTGAGGACCATTGAAAATGATGTGAATCTTTCACACTAGTAGCAAACCTGTCGTTTTTCATTCCTCATTTCGTGGTAATAGTGAATAGTGACGGAATATTATACTTACGTCTCTGTCTTCTTGTGACCAAAACTACTCATCATCACTAACACAACCCATGTGCTTGGCGCCGTTTCATTTCTTTTTCATTTATAGTAAGTGAAGAACGACACATTTCCTTCTAGTGTCAGTTCTTATTTCAAATTGGGCAACTACCTGCTTGTTTACATTCCTCGCTCAGTACTACCGTAGAAATTTGATTGTCGTTCATCATGCATGTCACAGTGCTTTCTGTCTAATTTTGTCTTGGGAAGTCGCTTAGTGTAAATTTTGGTATACATGAGTGAACAAAGGATATTTAATGGGGTTATGAAATAATTGGAATGTTCTACTATTTAGGGTATATTCATGGTATATTTTAAGAATATTTGTAAAACATTCCCAATTTGGTTTTAAAACATCCTATGTTACTTCTAAAAATTTATAAATTTTATCTCAAGTGCATAAAAGACACCCTGTATTTGTTCTCTCATGGTTATCTAAATTTTTGACAGGGACTTCCCGGGAATCATGTTTTGG
Organism: Pohlia nutans; assembly: GCA_022496805.1. Lineage (NCBI taxonomy): Eukaryota > Viridiplantae > Streptophyta > Bryopsida > Bryales > Mniaceae > Pohlia > Pohlia nutans. The sequence goes on along the minus strand of CM040091.1, from coordinate 10,024,766 downwards.
GGGCTGCTGTCACTTTTTTAGAGGTACTGCAATAAACTTCTATGTATTTAAGTTCAAAAGCTACAAGAATGTATCATACTATTCATTTTCTCATATCATGAATGTGTGCCTGTAATTGAATGCAACTGCAATTTCAAATCTAGTCAGTAGATTCTCCCCTGCATTGAATATGCTGATCAAAGTTTGTATTCTCTATCCTTAAAATTTGTCTTCCAAAAATGATTCGAGGGCCCTTTCTCGAATGAAAATAAGAAAAGTGAGAGAATTGAATAAAGTGAGAATACCACAATCTTGGCTCTGATTGGAGCTGCTTCAAAATGAGTTGAACATTTGCACTAATTTCAACAGTGTTGTTATGTAAGAAACCTGCTTATTATTGTTATAGCTGAATTTGTGCATTGAAGATACCGGACCACGGAATAATAAGTGTAATTGAGAATCAATCTTCTCTGAACGAATTGAACCTGGGTGACACCACAATTAGGCTGGAGTGAAGTTGAAGGGCATTTCAATTTTTGCAGAAGCAAATATTACATTATAAGGTGGAGGCACTAATACTTGTCAGTTTAAGGATTTCGACCTATTTTAATTAGAGCAATGGTTTTCAATGACAAAAAATTGCAGCACATAAAACTTTGGGTTTAATAACTAAATCCAACTTCTAATTAATTTTGTCACAATGTATGATTTTGTTGTAAATTCTCAAACTTAATCTGCATAACCACTATTGATCATGTTAGTTGGGGAACCAATACTTGTCTTTGTATTTCTAGTCCTATCAGTTTGTTAATTTGGCATTCATAATTGATCACCAAATTGCTACAACTAATGGTTGTAATGATTTGATTGAGAAGTCACAAAGTTGAAACACATGCTTGCATAGGTGACTGGAATTGGTCCCTAACAGGTTCTGATGCTTCTACTGATGCTTCCACCTTACGGACAAGTTGTCTTCAGAGTCAAGAAATTGAAGCGGAGTTGGGTCTCATATTGAGGATGGGGCACTGATAAAATTTAAGTCTGCATTTAGTCAAGAAGTTACTGGTTTTTCTTAGATTTTTGGATTGTAGACTTAGCCTTCATCTCAGTGTTGATGAAACTTGGAAGTGTAGATGTCTGTCTAGATTCTTGCAGATACCTAAGTGCTGGTGCTGAATGATCTCGTTTTCCTTCGTTCTCCTTTGCTGTTCAGATGTGGGAATAGCTTGATGCTCTTTGACATAGGGTAATTCCAAGGTACGGGTAGTGTTTTGGAGTGCTTTTTTGGCGGGTATTATATGCACTCTTTTAATTATGAAAATTATCTTCCTTGCATGGGCGTCTGGGAGAATACTTGGGAGCGTGGGAGAATATAGTAAGTCTGATGAAGGTCAAGTCTACCCAAACTACTCTTTGAAAATATCTTCTTTGCATGTCAGCACACAAAACAAGTGGAAGGCCTTATTCCTTAAAAAGAGACGAAGTGTAGTCTCAATTTTATCTTCGACTCGAGGATAAACCATTATAACTGTTCAAGTTTGCGACTATTCGGTAATTTGAGACTTTAATATGTTAATATATATGAAAACCTTTGATTGCCCAAAGGTTACAGTCTCATCTTATCTTCGACTCGACGATAAATGACGATAATTGTTTTAGGGTTGAAGTCTCAAAATGACCATTTTGTCTCAATTTAACGAATAAAGCCTTGTGGGTAGATGGTGTATGGGTAATGAAGAATTAACATTCTCAACACTTATATATATATATATATATATATATAGCTATTTTAGATAGTTTTAGGTTGAAATGCATTAACACTTATATATAGAACACTTATCCATTGAAAACCACTGCTCTATATAGGTTGAAATGCTTAAACTGACGGTTACTGTGTATTCTACCTTAGTAAGAGCAGGGATGCTTGGATTGCCATATGCTTTCAAGCACTCTAGATGGCTTTAGAGATAAAGATAGGAGCACCCAATTCTGACAATGTACCCAATTCTAATAATTTCAAAATACGGCATTCATTTTCAAACACAAATCTAAGCACATCATAGAGCCTCTATTCATTGTTGACAAAAATGATAAGCTATTTATGGTTTAACCCTTAAACGTACCATTCCTTTGTAGGAAAGTCAAACTACACAATTTACTGAATTTTTGCCTTCAAGATTTATCAAAATATATTTTGTAATATTTTTCATGCATGGAATTGAATGTTTCCTATCAGTCTTGAAATTTTCAGATTTTTTGGATTTAGTACGGCATTTTTAACAAATTTTTAAGCCAAATACTTCAAAAAATAAATTTTATTACAAAAAAGCTTTAAAAAATTAATATTTTTTGGGAGCAGGTACAAATTACAATGGAGAATCACATGATATGTTTTCCATAGAAACTTTTTATTTCAATTTTGAAATTCGAAAGCTGAAAATCCCATCATTCATATGTAGTGTAATTCAAACCTTGACCTACAAAGCTTGCACAAGCAGTAAAATACTCAATAATTCGAATTTTTAAGATTTGAAAAGTGGAGTACAAACTAGACTTAATAAACTTCATTTTCTTAGTTGGGTGTATTAGCAACAAAAGTCATCTTCAAGATCAAAATTGGGTTTGACCAACAAACATCCAGTAACTGGATGCGTGGACGTTTAGGGGTTAACTAGATTTAAGTTCTATAATGACTGTCGTGCCTGGGTGCTCCTACCTTACTCATTTTGGCATCCAAATCTGCAGCCATGGACTGCACTCAGGTGTGAATGATTTGGTGTCCATGACATCTTGAGAGGGATGGAAACATTGAAAGAAAGCATCAACACATATAGTGAACTTGGACTACAAACTCTTGGGAAAACTGGACAAATTGCTGTGGATGCAATGATATTGCTGAGTCAAGAAGGATTTTGTGTAGCATATTTTATCTTCATAGGTCTGTTCTCCAAGCAGATATACAATAGCTTTATGCAGGATCAAGTAAAAATTGTTTGTGGATGAAGAATGGATGAGGAGTGCATGATGAGTGCATGACAAGTGGATGACGAGTGCATGACAAGTGGATGACGAGTGCATGACAAGTGGATGACGAGTGCATGACAAGTGGATGACGAGTGCATGACAAGTGGATGACGAGTGCATGACAAGTGGATGACGAGTGCATGAGATGTTTTCTTGCAGACTTCAACAATAGGGTGATAACAACCCAGGGGCTGCACTCTAAGAGCATGCCCAGCAGCATCCTTTTTTCACTCACCAACGCATGCAAGTTGGTGTGAGAGAATTAGGAACTTCCCCAGCAACAAACATCAAGCATGCTTAGAATAAAGGTCATTAATCAATTTTAAACTACTACTTTTGTCTCTACTTGAGACAATCATAATGATGGAGAATAAGTTTACTAAAGTTATCTTCATAAAGTGGGAGCATGGTTTTGTCAGAGAGTAAGACAAAGTGCTTGATGGGGAAATCACCCCCGCCATATGAACAATATTTGGAGTTGAAATGTCAAACTCCAAACTATGAGAGGCACTTTACCAGTCAAAAATAGCGTTGGTGAGTGAAAAAAGGATGCTGTTGGGCATGCTCTAAGAGCAAGCCCAGCAGTACCAGAGAAAAAAGTCCGCCAAGCATCAATTTGAAGGCCATTTTTAATATGGAGGAATGTAATACATGAAGTACCTCAGCAGCATTCTTGGAGCGAACACCAAGGGCAACTTATAAAACAAAGATTTTATATAAAGTTACTTGATGACCTTGAAGCACGGGCCGGTGAATAGTCTTCAAGCTCGTTATTTAATTGTTGATTGAGCATCTTTGCTTGCTTGGTGTGAGAAATTTGCTTGCGCCAAAGCTTCTCTGGATGGCGGGGAAACCTCAAACTTTGACTCCAAAAACTATTATTTAGCGTTGGTGGGTAATTGCTGGGCCAAACTTCGAAGCAAGTGGAGATAACTACACCAAATCTTGGCGTTGGTCCCTTCAAAACACATGCTGCTGGGCATGCTCTAAGACCATGCCCAGCAGCAGAGAAAAGTATCAAAGTATCAAAGTATCAGTCAAACGCCAATTTAGTAGGGACATTTACCAAATCTTTGGTTTGAGAAAATAAGCTTGTTGCTGGGGTAGCATGCTAGCCGCCCCCTTCAATTCTCATTGAATCCCAAATCAGATGACGTTGGGTTGAGGGTTTTCCCTCTCACTGAAGGGCATGCTCTAATTAAATTATATATGAGAATCACATGCGTTCATGACTCCCTCTAAAAATCCCCCTGTATATGAGGGGTTGTATATCTAAAACCTTTTGTGTACAGATCTATTCCATCCTAAGTATATGTTTAATGTTTGTGTGCGTCAATATTTTGAGCTCTAAATATGTTTATTGTATGCATACGTAATATAACAATGTTGAAATTGCTATCCTTTTTGTGCACTCACATGTACTCGTAACACACAATTCGCTATTTACACACTTGGCTATATAATCATGCACTTCGTCCCCGAGCGCATGATTTTATTTGTCTAACTTTTATTTTAAAAAAACCAACGATTATTGTCTTTCTTCAATCCCTTACATTGTAAACAAATAATTATTTTAATAAATTTTTATTCTCATCTTTATCTTTTCTTTTATCTTTTCTTTTATCTTTTCTTTTTTATCTTGATTTCTTTCTCGTCTTCTTTCTTGTCTTCTTTCTTGTCTTCTTTTTGTCTTTCTTCTTGTCTTCCTTTTTGTCTTCGTTGTCTTTTTTTTCTTCTACTTTTTCTTCAGTTGTGGCTGCTGAACCTTAAACAATGGGAGCAAACCAAAAAAATAAAATAAAATAAAATAAAGTTTTTTTTTTTTTTTTTTTTTTTTTTTTTTTTTTCGTTTTTCGGGTTGGCCGTGGAGTGCTGCTGAACCCTGAATGGCAACTGCCAAAAAAAAAAAAAAAAAAAAAAAAAAAAAAAATTTGACTTTTTGACATTTTCTAAAAATTACTATTTTTAGTCGCTGGGGTGCGCGGTCGCGCACCCAAAGACTCTTCTTCCTCTTCTTCTCCTTCCCCTCTCCTCATATATATATATATATAGGGGAGAGGTGAGGGGAGGGAGAAGGAGTTGAAGAATGAATGAGAGAGACCCTCTCCTCTCCCCTATATATATGAGGAGAGGGGAGGGATGGAGAGGGAGGGATGGAGAGGGAGGGAGTGAGTGAAGAGGATAAAAGAGGCTGAGGGTGCGCGGCCGCGCACCCTCAGCCGTCAGTAGTCTAAAAATAGAAAAAAAAAACCTTTTTTTTTTTTTTTTTTTTTTTTTTTTTTTCCGGCCGTTTAGGGTTTAGCCGCTGGCGGCTGAACCCTAAATTTTTTTTAGGGTTCATGAGCCCTTAACAAGATAGAAGACGAAAACCAAAAGAGAAAAATAATAATAATAATAATAATAATAATAATAATAATAATAATAATAATAATAATAATAATTTTGGTTTTTTTTTCCTCCACCGCCGTTTAGGTTCAGCCGCCGCTGGCTGAACCCTAATTTTTAAATTTTTTAAATTTCTATTTTTAGGGTTCATGAGCCCTAAGCAAAAAAGAAGACGAAAACCAAAAAAAAAAAAAAAAAAAAAAAAAAAAAAGGTTTTTTTTCCTCGGTGCGGGTGTAGGGTTTGGGGCTGCCACAAGAGGTATGAAGAAAAAAATAGAAAAAGAAGAAGAAGACAAGGAGGAAGACAAGAAGGAAAAGAAAAAGAAGACAAGAAAGAAGACAAGATAAAAGAAACAAGATAAAGAAAAGATAAAAGAAAAGATAAAGATAAGAATAAATAATAAATAAACGAATTGTTTGTTTACAATGTAAGTGATTTGTAGAAAGACAAAATCGCTGTTTTTTAGAGAGCTTTTTACACAAATTTTTTAAGCACGATTTGCTCATGAAATGAACGCACTTGGCCAAGTGCATAAATAGCGAATTGCGTGTTTCGTACATGTTTAGTACATCAGAACATCAAAAAGCAATCCATCTACTACAGTTTAAATGTTAACCCCTAAAGTACCAACCATCCATTTTTTGGACAATGCATAGATTTCATCCACATTTTCTCATCCATCATGCACTTTTTGCAAAGAAAAGAAATACAACAAAATTCTATGGCAAGACAGCTTATGACATTTTGTTCAAAAACTACATAAGATATATAAAAAAAAATACATTGCAATGTTAATATTAATATGGGAAATTTTGAAGTACAAAGCATATTCTCACTTAAGTTTGTTGTACAAGAGATAATTGCAGTCAAAGTTCAGTTTCTTCAAATAGTACAGAATCCCCTTGGGCCTTGAGGGGTTAACCCATACATTTTTGAGCGACCATATTCTGCTCGTTCCACTTTTTGGGCAGCCTCCAGGGACCTCATATTTTTAAAATTTTCAATGAAAATTTCAGTGTAGCTCTCAAAAACTACACTCTAGATGTCGCACTTCGTTTCACGTCATTCCGATAAGTTATAAGCATTTGAAGTTTTTGAAGCGAGATCGGGCAGCAAGATTTTTTTTATTTTTTACTCTTTTTCAAAATTTCTTTTTTGATTCATGATTGGTTGATCTTTATCTACTAATGAAGCTTTAAATCTACCCATTTTGAAGAATGGGATATAAGTTATGAAGAGATCTGTTTTTGGGCAGTTTGGACAAAAAAAACTTTGAAGCTCATTTCTAAACTCAATTTTCAATATTTTTTAATGAAATAAAAGGCACTGGGTGAAGATTTCCAAGTACAACATTCTCACCGTTAAGATTGACATTTTACAATTCCATGTCAAACTTATTGATGATTTTCTTTTTCCTTTCACTTTGTACCCACTTCTAGTAATTGTTTTATGAAAAAATTAATATGAGCTTTTTCCTTACAAGATTTTATATTTGAAGACTTAACTCAATTGTTAACATGGCCTTGCCATTCAATGAATTTCTAACCCCTTCAAAAAAACGATATTAATTTCTAAAGTTCAAATTTGTCACCGGATTGAACCCCAAAAAATCTTCTTTTGCAACTTTGATCCTTATAATCTAAGAATCTAATGGTCATTTTGCTCTCAAATTTTGTGCTCACATGAAAATTCAAGTTGGGTATTAGATCTTACGGTTAAATGATGAAAAAAATAAAAAACATATGATTTCTTCTGCAACTTCCAAATGCTGCGTTTTTCATGGTTTTTGTGAGAATACGGTCCTGGTCCTTTAGGGGTTAAGCAACCAAAAAAATCTCCAAAAAAGCATTACATTTCAACCCATCACAACCAATTTCATCCCCAGATTGTCAATATAATGATAGAAACTGTATCTCTTGAGGTTCATTTAGATCAAGAATGGCGTACCAACATAGATACTCTCTTGGGTTAGATATGCAGGTTTCATGGAATCATCACGCATGGGCGCATTTATTTAGAAAAAATGTAGAAGCACCCACCAGCAGCAAAGCATGTGCTCCGTCTCATGTGTACCAGTTGATGGAATACATTTGCCATTCGTGTAGAAAAAAGCTAGTAGTAGAAAAGGTGGCGCTCGCCAGGGACATGCATGGCAAAATCACTCTGCATATGTGGAATTGGGCACTACATGCATGAGCATCTCCCCGGCACGGCAGCGCCACCTTTTCTACTAGTAAGCAAATTAAGCCAAAAGGGCTCGTTATATCTTTTAATTGCCACCTCAATTGCCACCCACTCTACAATTCAGCTAATATATTTACATTTCATTTGCATTGTGATAAAAAAGGATATGACGAAGGGTGGAATTGAAGTGATTTTGTAGAGTGTGAAATTGGAGTGATTTCATAGACTTGTGGAATTAAAGTGATTTGATGGAGTGCGGAATTAGTTATGAGTACCTTATTCACAGTGAAGGACTGTCTACGGTGTACCATCTTCAAAAGATGTTAAATCATATAAGCATACTCGCACACACTTCATTATTTAGAGTGCTTTTGAAGATGGTATAATCATGTCGTGAGTTACACTCTAAACTCACTATTATCACATTCTCTAATATCAGATCTTAGTTTCTACATAGAATGTTTCTTGCTGTGTATACATGTGATATATATATATATATATATATATATATATATATATATATATATATATATATATATATATATATATATATATATATATACATAAAACAAAATTTCCACCCCTTACCCGTGTTCTTTTAGTGTTACCAGTCCATATAGTGTCTATCCTCGAAAGAGGAGAGTAGTTTTGTCTCAATGCCCCATTATCCGGTGAATACTGGGCCATTAGCATTACGAACAGACACTCTATTCTCGCCGGCCCTACCGGACCGGAGCTTTTATCTATCTATCTATGATTGAACTCTTTCCACATGTCAAGTTCTAAACTCATGTGCATTAGTTTTCAAAAGGTTGTAAATTGAGGGTAGGGTACTAGGGTCTGTATAATATTATATATATATATATATAATATATATCATAATATCATAATATCATATATAGATCATATTGTGAAAATATAATTCAAATGGAGCCAGATTTAATATCATCGAAAGTCGTAAAGAACATTGCATGTGTTGGTCAAAAAACTAAATAAACGTGAAGAGAAAGAAGTCCACATAAGACCTATTCAAAAGTGCTAAAAAAATCATGAGATCTAATTTGGACTTTTTGGTCCCTTAGGAGTTAATTACATCAGATAAGTGGGGATGGATAAAATTATCAGTTATTGAATCCAAAGCTACAATTTGGTGCACTATATTCCACAATTTCCATAGTCATTGATGGCCCATTCACATACACCAATGTTGCCGCATGCAAGCATGCATGCATCAGTTGAATTTGTTGTCAACCAAGAAATATAAAATACACAATTAGAAATTATCGTAACGCATGATAGAAATGAACACAACACAAAAAAGGATCATGGCTCTACTTACAGCACTACAATATAGTTGCATAGTGTTTGAAGCAAGAAAAAAAAGACTTTGAATATTTTTGGTTTCTCGGTTTTACCTTCCTCCATTTTTGTGAACGCAGATGCAAGTGTGTGAATGAGCCATGACTGATAGCCTCAAATGACTGACTCTGGTACAACTAGAGGCCATCTATCACGGCACAATGAATTTAGCCTTAGTACAGGCCTGTTCTAAAATCTTGGCTGCAACTTACTCTTGAATCACTTTTTGGTGTGCTCAAATTGGCCATGTAAATTGTACTCATTTTAACCCCTAAAGGAGGTTACCTCTGTTCCTATGATGCGCATACAAAGAATCAGATTTAAAATGAGATACTTTTGACATGGTAAATTTTTGAAATTTTTGTGTTCTTTAAATCTATGACCTCATTTTTGCATGGCCACTTTTGAACTAAAGTCAGTGCAATTTTGGCTTGGTCAAAATTTCACATACTTATACGTTTGTAATTTAAGAAAAGTATGTACTATGATAACACCAAATCAATTGTTGAATAGGACAACAACTTGATGAAGTATCTCTAAAAAATGTTTCATAGTGAAAAGGTTCATGAGGAAGGAGATATGGATGGAAAAAACATCCATCAACCCCACAGGGTCAGTTGGGCCTTTAGGGTTTAGCAAATGAAAGCATATTTCAACACACTTTCCTTTGGAGATTATATGAATAAGTTATGATTTTTTTAGGTGATGAATATATGTGCACCATACATTGATACTAGGTTTAATGTTCAAATGGTAGACATGTATGCTCATAATAAATATATGAGTTCTAGACAAGATTTAGCTAGGAATGCAATTGTAAACGTTGGTGATTATATGTACATTGACGTTAACCCCTAAATGCTTGGGCCTATGGTTGTGGAGTTAAATTTATATTAATTTTATGTGCACACTAGCTGTGTTTGACTCTTAAGCAACCAGATTTTTTATTGTTAAAACATTTTGGGGTTAACCCCTAAACTACAACATGCAATGAGGCATAATTTATTTCACAAATCATCCCCTTTCTAATTGTATCACACATGCATGGAGCTAACTTCCCATAAAATATGTAGTCAAAAATCTACACTGCAAAAAGTCAATGATGGATGAGAAAACTGTGTTTGATTATGTATATCGTTTAAAAAAAATGATATTTAGGGGTTAAAGAGCATGCATAATGTTTAACCCTTTTAACCCCTAAACGTCACACACTCGAGTTTCTAAACGACTAACAGATTCAAACTCACTCTATGTTCTCATCAATGCTTGGATGAAAGTCATCCAATTTTTGAATGATTTCACCAAGTAGTTGTCCTATCTAATCGTTGGATTTAGTGATACTTGAGTACATATTTTTCTAAAATCACAAATGTAGAAGTATGTCAAGTTGTTGATCAAGCTAAAATTACATTGACAGTAGTTCAAATGTGGCCTTGCAAAAATGAGGTCATAGATTTAAGGAACACAAAAATTTCAAAGAATCACCAGGTTTAAGTGTATCTCATTTCAAACTCATTCCAACAAATTTTACTCAAAAAATATTAAAATTTTGTTTGTAATCAAATTTAGAAGGAATTTTAATTTTAACTTTTAAATTATATAATTAAATATTGGTAATAGTGTTGGTCAATCAAACAATACAGATGGAATCTAAAATTCAAAATCTAGAACTTTCACTTGTATATCAATTCCAAAATGTTCTTCTAAATAATACTTTATGATGATTTTTCTCAAATCGTCAATTCCAGGGACAGCCTGGTACATTGAGGGGTTAAGGCTCTTTTCATGATATGGCTTCTTCAACACCTATGTGTAGATTAATAATTGGTTTGACACTCATGTGGCATAATTCTTATTATTCGCAATTTGGCACTACAAATATTCCTTGAGATTTCCTTTTACACCATACTAAAACAATATTTTTGAAAAAATAAATTTCAAAACTTTTCAACTTTGAATTTATGAATTAATTTGTGTCAGACCAACTATTAGCTTGTGATATCGAGGTAATTTTGGACGATGTTAACCCTTAAACGTTCCGATTCAACAATGTTTTAAAGATTCGTTATAAAATGGTTGATGAAAAACGAAAATGGAGTTGATATACAAAGCAAAGTTGTAAATGCCAATGTGAAAATCACATCTGTACGGTTGAATTCATCATATTTATTATTAATATTTTTTAGTTAATTTTGCAAGGTTTTCTCTTTAAATTCAATTAAAAATCTAAAATTAACACAAAAAAATTAAAAATATTGTAATGAAATTGAAATAACATGCACTACAAGATGGTATGGTTTTCATTATTTGATTTTACTTATTATGGAAAATCATGTTTAAAGTCTCACTTTTTGAACTAAGATTGAAATTTGACATAAACCACTTTTGTAATTTTTCAAAAAATTCACATTGTCTTATTTTGAAGATCCATATCGTACAAATGGTAGTCAACTAGCACAAGAATCAAGAAAATTTTGAATGGATGAAAAACATCACCATATGTGGTGAATGGATGCGTTAGAAATCATACAACATCCAGAATATGAACGTTGGCGCGTCAAAGGGTTAAGGTAGCAGCATTTAAAATGAACAACGACCCATTGTGGCCAGTTACTTTTAAGCCAAACATGAACCCTGATAAGTTTGAAAGCTGACGGTAGCTTTCCACTTGTTGCTTTACAATTGGTCCAATTCGATGTTGCTTCACAATTGACCCTTTGTTTCTTTTGGAGAAGTCAATTTAGAATAGGTGTCTACAGCACTCTTGCTTCAAAAATCCGTGTAAAATTGCTCATGCTTCCAAAAAAATTATTTCCAAGGCCCAACACTTCCTTCTAGATTTGCTAAGACATTCATGTTTTCATTCCATGTTGCCTGCACTCCCAAGATACCACATCTCTTATATTGTCATGAATAAGGTAGGAGCACCCAATTCCGACATAGTACCCAAAGCCGATAATTTCTACACATCGCTTTCAATTTAGAACGCACATCTAGGTAGACCATAGATGACTTATCGTTTTGATCAACAAACAATAAGGGCTCTATGACATATTTAAATTTGCATTCTAAAATGAAAGCCATGTTTAGAAATTATCAGCATTAGGTACTATGTTGGAATTGCGTGCTCCTACCTTAGGTGTCTACCTTAACCCCTAAACGTACCAAGGTGTCCCTGGAATTGACAATTTGAGAAAAAACATTATAAACTATCATTTAGAAGAATATTCTAGAATTGATATACAAATAAAAGTTCTAGATCTTGAATTTTAGATTCCATCCGTACGGTTTGATTCACTAATACAATCACCAATATTTAATTATAAAATTTGAAAGTTAAAATTAAAAATTCCTTCTAAATTTGATTACAAACTAAATTTCAATATTTTTTGAGTAAAATTTGTTGGAATGAGTTTGAAATGAGATACTCTTAAATGTGGTGATACTTTGAAATTTTTGTGTTTCTTAAATTTATGACCTCATTTTTCACGATTCCACTTTGAACTAGAGTCAATGCAATTTTGGCTTGGTCAACGACTTGACATACTTCTACATTTGTAATTTTAGAAAAATATGTACTCTAGTATGACTGAATCCAGCCATTAGATAGGACAACAATTTGGTGAAGAATCTCCAAAAAATTGGATGAGTTTCATCCAAGCATTGATGAGAACGTGAGAAGGCTTTGAATTCATTCGTGATCCAGTTTCTGGACTCTGGGACGTTTAGGGGTTAAACAGATTTGCAAGGTTATGTTCTGTTGACATGATGATGTGATTTTTAATTTAATTTTTGAATTCCTCATAGAGCAGTTGGATGGATGTGAAAGTAGACAAAAGCATTTTGGCAATGACACCATCAACATACACAAACTTAGCCAGAATTTTAAAGGAGACTAACATGGTTTGTATTCAAATTTGCCTACTTTTGAATACCACACCTGTAGTCATATAAAACATCACTAATAGCATCAGGATGCCAATGAAAGGGTGTCAAAAACAAAGAAAAAACTCTTATAAGGTTGAATGCTCTAAAACCACAAGCTCTCCAAACTCTCCATGTTGGCCTTTTTTTTTGGAGCCATCACAATTGAGACTCAAAACCTATATCAATTTTACTATTCAAGCAAACCAATGGCATGCCAAAAATCGCGAAAAAGTACAGTAGTTGACAGTTTTGGGTATCATCATGAGTGGAAATTAATACCACATAGTGTGAACATGAAGGAACATGTATGTTGATATTAATTCCTGGTGTACTTTCCACTTTTAAAATTTGTATCAATTTCAATATTGAAAATTAAATCGTGGAAGCACCTTGAGAACTAAAAGCAATGTTTCCATGGGATTTTTATTTTGGAACAAAAGAAGTACATTTTTTCACACTTCCTGGCCTAGAAGCAAGTCTTAAATAATTCAAGATGATCTAGGTTAGATTTTATGGACTTACAATAGGTTACGTAACTGCAACACTTTGACCTTGAATAATGTGAAGTGTGAAGTGTGACTTTGAATAACTTTAACCTTGAAAAATCTTCACAACTTTGAAGTTATTCAAGGTCAAAATTATTCAATTTAGACACCTATTATTGCTTGTAAGCTCAAGTTGAATAAAGAAACATCTCATAAGGTGGTGCGATAATGCATTAAATATGAATTAAGTTAAAGAAAAAATCTCATCGTAACATTTGGTAGCATGCACTGTCTCTGCCTTGGTTGTAGATGGTGAGAAATGTTCCACATCCAACAGTACTTCATTAGTTGCTAAGTGAACAAGTGGAGGCTCAAAGCGATGAGCAAAGTGCATGAAGGAAAGGCAGTGGGCATGAAGACTACTGAATGTTATGATGTACCAAAATTTGTGAGTGCACATTCAATAACAACCTAAAAACACAAATTGACGTAGCTATAAAAAATGTTGGATTCTACAGTCTTTGTGTACTCATCTACAGTATAATACTAGCTCTTAAAATTGAATCGTTGTTTGAATTAGATAACATGCAAGGGTTCTCGATATTCCAAGTTCCCAATTTAATACCCCTTCTTTAAATTAGTTGTGTCTGTACATATATGAGAAGTTTACGCGGAAGTTCACCATCCAAGGCTCTGTAATGTGGCAGTGGATTTGTAAGTTTTGTTTCTGTTCTTGTTTCTCCTCCAACAACCTCATAACATTCAGTAGCCTTCATGCCCACTGCCTTTCCTTCATGCACGCTACTCATCACTTTGAGCTTCCACATGTCCACTTAGCTACTGATGAAGTACTGGTGAATGTGGAATATTCCACACCATCTATTGTAGAGCAAAGGCAATGACAATGCATGCTACTGAATGTTATGGATTGCAATACTGATTCATTGAGAACCGTGTAATATCAATACAACTACATAACATTCAATAGCCTTCATGCTCTCTGCCTTTCCTTCATGCATCATCTTGGGACTCCACCTCCACCTGTTCACTTAGCTACTCATTTGGTCTTGTTGGGTGTGGAATGTTCTACACCATCTCCTATGGAACAAGGCAGGGCCACTACAAGCTATTGAATGTTACGTACACTAGTTGAGCCGGAGTGTTAACTTATACTCCCTATTTTGTGATTGTGTAGGTCTCGTGCTCCCACTGGAATTGGCCCACATCGAAAGTACTCATCACTCTTTCAAAGACGAACACTAGAAGGAAATGTGTTGTTTTTCACTTACTATAAATGAAAAAGAAATGGAATGGCGCCACGCACATAGGTTGTGTTGGTGTTGATGAGTAGTTTTGGTCACAAGAAGAGAGAAACGTAAGTATAATATTCCGCCACTATTCACTGTTCCACAAAATGAGGAATGAAAAACGACAAGTTTGCTACTAGTGGAAAGATTGCAAGCACAGAAGCTAAAAAAATCAATAAAAAATCCATTTTGACGACATGTTCATCGAAGCTTTACTGCATGGATTCGGTTTTTTTTCCTAGTGCCTGGTAGTTCCCCTTTGCAGACAGTATATTCATTGCCACTCACCATTCGTCCGCAATGTGAATGGGAACCACAAGTACATGTCCCCACTACAACTTCCGCTTCAAATTATATCGACAAAGCCTCCTTTATGAACACCTGCATTCAGTGTACTCTCGCAACTCCTTTTTACCACTCGCCCTCAAATCACATTCTCGTATTTGGATGTTGTGTACACATGTGATTGGGAGAATCTCCACGTGTCATGTTTTGAACTTCTGTGCGTTGATGTGACATAAAAGAGTACCAGTGTTTGACTATTTTATCATGTTTTTTTCGGGGTTTTCCCTTACTACAAGATCCATAAAATTGGAGAACATGACATGTGGAGGCTGTCTAATCACATACATGTGAAAGCTTGATAAACTGAACCACTTGTGATCCCTGTGAAAAAGCACTAATGCAAGGTTCAAATATCCATTACTATTTTATTTTTTAAGAGTACATTTTAGAGTTTAGAACATGTTCAAAGAACTACTCCCTCTGTTCTGAAATTAAAAGCACCTTTGAGAACTGGAAGCAGAGTTTCCACGGACTTTTTATTTTGGAACAGAAGAAGTATTAGACTGTGATAATAAGGAGATTGGAATGTGACATATGATTAAAAAATTGGATTTAAGGCCATATTAATTATATTGAGACGTTTCACATATATTGAGACGGAATGCTAGTTATTCAAAAATTCATTTAAAAATTAGTAATTGAAACTAAAAACGTATAATGGTCAAATAGTGATTCTATAAAGAAATTCTAAAAGCTGATGTTGTTACCTATTTATTAAAAAAAACTAGTAAAAAGATAAAACAGTTTATCTTCGAGTCGAAGATAAAAACAAGACTGCAAAAAGTCTCAATATAACGAATATGACCTTTACAACTTATATGGTTACATGCTCAAAGGTTAAAGTTGCTTATATACCATTATGATTGGCAATATTAATTAACACGTTAAGAAAATTGTGTAGGGCTACCTGGCCCGAAGAGTGTAATCTAAATCAAAACAATTAGTTACAATTTATATTGTTTGGCAGAATAATTTAGAGCAACTGAAATTATGATACAATAGACACAACCATGAGATAATCACAATTCTTTTCTCTACGATGGGTGTACGTCATCCAAGATGTTCCCGGGGTGCATTCTTTTATGCGTGCGAGGAATCACATGAGTGCACAAGAGGGGGGATTAATTTGAATGCTATTGTACTATGTATACATATAAGAAGCATATTTAGGGTTTAAAATAGGGTTTTATGTTTACATTATACATATAAACATGAAAAATATAATAATATTCTAACTATATAAGGGGGAATTTTCTCGGGAAGTAACTTTTAAATATTCCGTAACAACGTGCAAACAAAGATGGGTCCAAATAAAATAAATATTTGAAGGTAAATTTTTTAAATTATCTACACATTAAGATAGATTGTTTGTTTGTTTTGTTTTGCTATGTTGAGACCTCTCCAACCATGCACACCCCCCCCCCCCCAACAGTTGCATTCTTGGTATTGTCAGAAAGTTCTTGATGAGTAGGGATGCACCAAGTTTGTTTGGTTGCGTTTGGACCTACGGTGTGAAAGTTATGGATTTTTAATTGAATTTTGTCACAACAAATTGAATTACAATATGAAAATGAAATAATGGGGGGGGAGGGGGTATTGTCAGAAAGCTCTTAACCCTTAAACGTCAAGAGGGCCTGAATGGGGCAGCCCGGAAGGAATCTAAATTTTTTTGGGGAGAAAAATAAAAAATAAAAAATAAAATTGGCAAAAACGGCTCTACAGTGCACTGCTGGCTAGCACTGTAGCACTGTAGCACTGCGGCATTGCTGAACTTCAGCTGCCCCAACCTCAAAACTTGTTCAATTTGATAACTTTGATTGCTTACCAACGATTCCACAATCTCTCAAATGAAGCGAAAATTTGGAATTTAGGTCGCTTTTTCAATAGCTTTCCAACGCAACAAGTCTCGCTTGATTTGGTTAAGAAATGAAACTTTTTTCTCCAATTATTCCTTTATACCAAGCCCGTGGGGCTTGCTTTGACGTTTAAGGGTTAACAAATAACAATGCACTAAAGTTGTTTTGTAGCTTTTGGACCTATGGTATGAAAGTTATGGATTTTCAATCAAATTTAGTCACCATAAATTGCATTAAATTATGAATACAATAAAAGAAAAAGTACATGGAACAAGGGGAACACACGGGAACACGAGAAGCACAAGAATGTATGGAAATATGAGGAACATGTGAACCAATGGCACATGGCCACACTAGTTAACATTAATATAGGATGCTCAAAATTCATTACAAGAATTAAAAATAAGAAAATTCCCTTCGTTCACACGTGATACTCAAAAGATACAAAGATTGACATCCTCAAAGGTATTTTGACGGAGGTCATGAGCACATGTGATTCCAAAGTTTAAAAAAAAGTGCGCCCCCGGAAAAATGTTAACTTTTAGCCCTAACTGCCCATGCGTTCATTTGTTGGACGATGTACATATTCCATCCGATTTTTCTCATCCATCATGCACGTTTTGTAGTGTGGATTTTTTTGCTTCATGTATGTGTGATTAGATTAGAAAGGGGATGATTTGTGAAATTTTTATACCTCATTTCATGTTTGAATGATTCAAAAGTGTTCAAAAGTGCTCTTGAAAAAGTCAACCCACATAATCAAGCAACCAAAAAATCTCCAAAAATCACAACACTTAGAGTATTACATTTCAACTCACCATAACATAATTCATCTACAAATTGTCAATATCTTGTTCGTAATCAAATTACAAAAGAATTTTAAGTTTCAAACTTTTTATAAAAATATAGGTGATAGCAATCATAGATCTAACCACATGAATAAAATCTAAAATTCATAATGTACAACTTTAATTCATACATCAAGTGCAAAATATCCTTGGTAGTTGCATTTTATAATGCATCTTTGCAAAACTGCCCAATCTGAAGAGGGCGGTGAACATTCACTAGTAGAAAAGGTGTTATTGCCAAGGGAGTTGCTCAAATATGTGGTGCCCAATTCCGCGCATACACAATGATTTTGCCTGCACATCTCCCTGGAGAGCAACACCTTTTCTACTACACTAAATAGGTAGATTAGTATTAGATAATTATAAGATTTGAAAATATTATAGATTTTTACTTTCGACAAAAAAAATTACCAAAGACATTGATTCCAATACTATTGAAAGATCCCCATCTTGACCAATATAGAGGGTAAAAAAATTGGTCAACAGTAAAAACTTACAACATGTTTATGTAAATTAGTGCATCTAACACTAATCTACCTATTTATTGTAGTGATTAGGGGTTAACATAAACCGCCCCTTAAAAAAGGGTTGGAAGTCATAAGAGCATCATCAACCCACCGCAGAAGAAGGCGCATGTCCGTTACCTTTTCTGCGGTGGGGCTCCCAACAAGTTTTTGGCCGTTCCAATGCAGGAACGGCACCACCCTTCTCGCTCATGCGCACGCCACTTCTTCGCTCTTGCCCGTTATTTTTATGATTCCTCTTGCGCCCGCTACCTTGGCTCAAGAAGAGTAGTCCACGCGACCATGTCGTTCTTTTCTTGTCGTTTTGCATGAGGTGGCAGATTTACAGCGTTGGTTTAGGACCACGCGTTGGAATGGAGGCATCAATATGCGGGATAATACACAGGCGGCCCCGCAGCTGAACCTCGAAATCGGCGATACCGCGGCTCTTTGCAGTTTCTGCATTGATGATGCTCTAATCAAGTCACTAACATCGAAAGCTGGGTGACGTACAAGGATCCAAACTTTATGACATGGGAAAGGCCCCACAAGGTGTCATGTTGCGTCACTCTTGGCAGGTACTGTCCTGGTCCTTTGGATGTGCTACAGGATGACTAAATCTTTGCCACCATCATCAAGTGATTTGCTTTGCTCAGCAGAATAAATGCTCTGTTGCAGTAGTTTTCTAGGCCCCCTAAAAACAATTGTTTACTCGTGCATTTTTTACCCCAATGAAAACTCTTAAATTTTTAAAAATACAATAGGTATTATCAATCTACCACCAAAAATTTGACTAATACAGACTGCACACGACGATGATTCCATCATTCAAACCATCGTGCCAAACTCTAGCATGGGCTACTCTAGTCTATTATACAATGCATGCATGTACGCAAAGACGGAGAGTTCCACTTGAAAAATACTAAGTGCTAGAACTATGATATGGATTGTAGTCTATTATATGATTTAGTATAGGATGTACACATGTGCACGCTTGTGTGGACAATTTAGACGGTGAAACTGTTGTGGATAGCCATGTAGCATAATAGAGCTGTGCAATGGAGCACCCTTTTGATGAAAGAGGATCTTCACTTAGATTCACTTTTCTAATTAATGAAAGAATGCCATGAATTTTAGGACTACCATGTCATTGCCACTAACTAGAGTGTGGTCTCATTGCAAAAGGGTGTTGACTCCCAAGAATCTATTACCGTACCTTAGGGGCAGCTTCAGCAAAAAATAATTCCAAATAAAAATGTTGAATTGAAAAAAATATATATGTTGCCTATTTGCCGGAAAATCATGAAATTAAATTAGATGAATGATGAAATATCTTGAAATTGAATACATGAACTAAAAATAAATTAAATTAAAAATGTGAAGAGTGATCACATGAAGTCCACTAAAATAACAAACATTCAATGAAACTTCATCAATTGTGGATGAAAGTCGAATTTAAAGTTATTTATTTCCTGAAAAGTTGAATTTTAAAAAATTACTTTTTTATTGCCGGACATCAAAATTTGAAATTAATTAATTATTCGACGGAGGAGTGATGAAGCTGCCCCTAAGGTACGGTATAGCATGTTATGAAAAGCTTGCTCTATAACATTTAGTAACCTTCATGCCCATTGCCTTTTCTTCATGCACTCTGCTCATTACCTTAAGCCTCCACCTATTCACTCCACCTGCCCACTTAGCTATTGATAAAGTACTGTTAGGTGTGGAATATTCCACACAATCTCCTGTCGAGCCAAGGCAAAGACGGTGCATGCTACTGAATATTAAGTTATGTCATAATCAGTCAGTTTGATATTCAATCTTCGTTTTTTACTTGTGCACAGAAGCACCTTTTAGCTCCTTCTTCCTGACAGATACGAGATGCTTCTTCCACCAACCATGAAAAAATTTGCTTTACCGAAAGACGCACTGATTACTGCAAGGGATGATGCAAGCATTGCGTAATGCGTACATCAGAAAACAAAACAACAACAATATTATTATGATAAAACCCCAACATGATGGAGGTAGTTTTCCACATGTACTCTTCCATATGAGCCGCAGCGGTTCGAGAAAGACAAATGATTGATTGATTCAAAAGTCTTTTCAATACTGTAGTCTTTTTGATGAAGAAACAGAAAACTCTTTCCACAAAGTATAAGAACTCTTTTATATCACACCTTTGGTAACCAGCGCCGTACATGTGGAGGAATGTGTGATAATAACAAAGTTTGCGAGAAAAAAAAAGAGTGTAAGACATGAGAAAATGTTTCTAAAAGCTGCTGAGAATTTCTCACCCACAGAACCTTCGTTCTGTTATCAAACAAAGTTAAAAATCCAAAAGGCTTTATGGGATTTTCACCCGAAAAATCAAGTGAATCCTCTTTTCTTTTTTTTCCGTTCCTGCACAACTCAATTCTCAATGTATACCAGAGAGCTCCTGACCAGAAAATCTTTATAATATATCCAACTCTTTCCTGCATCATCTAACTATACAAAAGTTTCACCTCCAGAACCTGGCCAGAAAGCCAAAAAAAGAGAAAAAAGAAAAAAAACAGGTAATCAACAAAAATCTCTACTCAAGTAAGTACCTCATGCCAGGAGACACTCAGTCATGGCCCAATTGGCCTAATCATAATTCTCCATAGCAAAACCCTAATTCATGTCAGCATCTCAGCGGTCATTTCATCGCCCTCCTTCGAGTCGATGGATGATTGACTGCACAATTGCATGGGTGACTTCCCAGTTCCCTTCACATCCTCTGCATCACTTTCACACCCCAGGTTTGATCTCTTCGTTGGTTGGCCTTCGGAGCACGGTGCTGTTGATCTGTTCCTGTTGAAAACACAAACTGAAATCAATCTCTATGTACTTCAAACATGGATTTTACACTCAGAACTCTTTTATATCACACCATGTGGAAAATGTTCAATCACACAAGTGAACAATAGCAAATATTCTCCGGAATGTGATATTGGAGAGTGTGATAATAACGAGTTCAGAGTATATGGGTTAAAGCAAAACTCTAGTACGTGCACGAAGCTCAAGAGAAACAGAAAGGATGATTCTAGTATGTGCACAAAGCTCAAGAGTGCCTTACCTTTTCCTTGAATCCAGAAACCGCGCCAACGTGATCTTTCGCGCATTTGGCAAGGCTGCAAGAGAATCAACACAAGCATGTGAATTAGTATATGAACATTTCACTCTTTACTTGGTGATGATCCTCCATCAAGAATGTTTATGATTTCAGACAGAAAAAGAAAAGGATGGCTTATTGAGGTACTCACGTTTCGCAGTCCCTTGTTGCCTCTGTTGCCGCGACTTGCCCTCGGAGATGGTAATCTTGAGAGGCACAGGAGACGGTTGTTCAGCAATCTCTTGAGCCGGTTTTTGATCTGAGCTTGAGACTTCCGCCTGCTGAGCTGACACCAAAACCACCTCTGAAGACGAACAAGGCTTGGAACAAAGCGGCAGTTCCTTTTCTTCTTGTGGTCTAACCAGAGTTTCAGGTGAAGCATCAGGTGCGGGAGGTATCCCTGCTTTCTCAGCAAACAGCATAATCAGCCGTGCCTGCATCACACACAGAGTTCTCAAAACCTAAGCCATGAAAACACGATTACAATTGAAGGACTACACAAAGAGAGTCACAACTTTCTCCCTTGAGCTAAAATACAACACTTAAAATGCAAATACAAACACATATGCAAATGGTTTACCTTGTCTTCAGGAACGTTATCACACACATTCACAGTGCCAGCATAAAAAATCGTCAATGGCGCGGTTCGAGATTCGGAAGTGACAGCCT
This sequence comes from Pohlia nutans, assembly GCA_022496805.1. NCBI lineage: Eukaryota > Viridiplantae > Streptophyta > Bryopsida > Bryales > Mniaceae > Pohlia > Pohlia nutans. Next base: position 10,002,758 of record CM040091.1, on the reverse strand, counting down.
TAGGGGCAGCCCTGGTGAGATCAACCACAAACACTAACATTAGAAAACATACTCATGGGTAGAATCAGATGTACAAACATTAGAAAACATACTCAGGGTAGAATCAGATGTACAAACATTAGAAAACATACTCATGTGTAGAGTCAGATGTACAAACATTCGAAACATACTCAGGTGGTGATGGCTTACATTTCTCGCGATGAACAAACGGGCACTTCAGCTAACAAAGAGGGTTCCTGAACAATAGTTGCCAGTGTTGGTTGTTGTTGTTGATTATTTTGTTTCAAAATTGGTTTGGTCTTGGCTATTTCCTTGGGAGCCAGCATAATACCGCCAGCAGCAGCAGGTCGGCCCGGAGTCTGTGCCAGCGCTTCTAAAGCCCACGTTGCGAGCAACCTGAATGAGTCTTGTCCTAGTTGCAAACCCTGTACACGCTCATCCTTCGTTGAGCTTCGATCTTTCACCCCTTGCTGCCAAAACCATACCACACTCCTTAACAACACTTGATACATCCCATCCCTAACTGAACACTGAAAAAAACACTCTCAACACTCAACCACTGTAAAATCCTTGACATTGAAAAGAAAACTCAACACTCAAAACATACCACACTCCTTAACAACACTTGATACATCTCATCCCTAACTGAACACTGAAAAAAACACTCTCAACACTCAACCACTGTAAAATCCTTGACACTGAAAAGAACACTCAACACTCAAAATCTGTCAGAAAGAAAAACACTTACAGGTGCTGGTGGTGCTGGTGAGGGCGTTGTTGTTCCATTCCAAGCAGGCCACCGCGACCCTGCAGAAAATGACATAAAGAAAAACTACCATGAACATTTTGTCCGAAAGGAAGGAAAAAAAAAAAAGGGAAGAAAGAAAGCTCTCTGTCTACAACCAGATCCAATTAAGAATCACATAAGTGTTGATCAAGCGTACCGAGTTTGAGAATTAGCCTCCAGCATTCATCCGGCGTCAAATTCTCCACGTCTGTTTTCAACGGGTCCTTAATATTGTTCCCAGCACTGCGAGAGCAAGAAGCGTTTTCCTCATTTTCCAACCGCATCTTGAGCAAGCTAGGCCGAGCACTCATCTTGTTAGCGCTCGCTCTATAGAACCCTGTAAATCCACCGCCCGTCACCTTACTACTACCTCCACCGCCCATGGCCAAATTACGCAAACTGGCGAGGTGGCTCTCCACGGGTGGCGCCTTCAAACTGAAGGCGCTATCGGAGCCACCGGCCAACATACTCAAGCCATTCCGGGAGAGAGACGACAACACGTTCCTGAGCACCACCGAGTCGTCATCACAGTTTTCACTACCCCCACTGCTTCCGTGACTCCCCAAAGACAAGAAATCGCCATCTCCCTTCATCGCACAAACACAAAAAATCGTGCTCAAGCACCCACAAAAATCGTGTCTTGCACCATTTTGATCCAACACTCCACCATCGTTAGGTCATTTTCTTCATGGAATCGATCAGTGTGGGATTGCTAATTGTTGAAAAGGGAAAAAAGGGGAGTGATGAGAGGAGGTCAGTGAGTCCGTCGTGCTTAGTTTGAGCAAAGTGAGTGAGTGACGGGGTGGGACAAAAGGGGCAAACTGCGACGTCATGGGGGGCGTCACGCAACGTCAGTACACGGATTGCGTCACGAGCATCATCATCTTCAGCATCATCGATCGCCACTTGTTCTTCTTCACCTTCACTGTGGTGAGCCAGTGCAACAGGAACTACTGCAACTACAGTAAGTTACAGGGAGGATGATTCCGCGCAGTGACGGAGCTAGCTACACTAAATAGGTAGATTAGTGTTAGATACACTAATTTACATAAACATGTTGTAAGTTTGCAATATTGACCAATTTTTTTACCCTCTATATTGGTCAAGATGGGGATCTTTCAATAGTATTGAAATCAATGTCTTTGGTAAAAAAAATTGTCGGGAGTAAAAATCTATAATAGTTTCAAATCTTATAATTATCTAACACTAATCTACCTATTTAGTGTAGCGAGCGAGGGCCCGGGTCTTCTGTTTTTCTTTGCTTGATTTGCGAGTCCCTGAAATGAGCATCCACATCCATGCCCCCGCTGACACACTCACTGACACCACGCTGCAATTCCACACGTATCATTAAACACTACCCCTTCTGCTGCACAGTCCGGGAAGTTTTTTGAGCTTTACCGGTTACTTTCCTTTCATTCCAAGATTGAACCAGTTTTTCAAGTGTGGAGTCCGGTTATTTTCTCTATTTAATAGAGAAATTCGTAAAGTCCTGAAATCTCAGGCTTCCGGTACTGCTTCAGTAAAGATTCTGGCTCATGGGACATTAAAAGTAGGAGTGTCGGGCTCCAAAAATAAAAACCGGATGAGTTATATTTCCGGTAAGTGAAGTAGGGTGAGCGAGTTTGCTCCCGTGTCTAGGCGCGCCACCGAGGATGCCGCCGGGGTCCGCCCATTAATACACCACAATAGAGGCCGCCAAGGTTTGAACCTTGGACCTCGTGGCCCCCAAGAACCTTACACACTCCCAAAGTTAGCCCAACACACCTCTCTTGAGCTTGTGTGAGAGACATCTCGGATATCAGAATTATACGGGATAGAGGATGCAACTGTGGACCACTGGTCCTGTGAGTTTACGAATTTCTCTAATATATAAAATATAATTTTTTTTAGCTTTTTCACCCAGCTTTCAGCCGCTCCTTCAAAATTCCAATCGGTTTCTTAGAAAATCAACCGGCTCATCTTACACTAGCTGCCGGTTCTCCCCGTTCAGCAGAATCTGCTGCACCCTTGAACTCAGGAGTTTTGGTTTTTTTAGAGTTTTCAAACTGCTTTGACCAGTGATTTTTTTTTTCTCGATTTTCCTAGGTGGTCAGCGTTTTTCTCGATACTTGGGTGATACTTGGGTGAATACTTGGGTGATACTTGGGTGAATACTTGGGTGATACTTGGGTGAATACTTGGGTGAATACTTGGGTGATATTTGGGTGATTCTTGGGTGATACTTGGGTGATTCTTGGGTGATACTCGGTTGATACTCGGTTGATACTTGGGTGAATACTTGGGTGATACTTGGGTGAATCTTGGGTGAATCTTGGGTGATGTTTGGGTGAATCTTGGGTGATGCTTGGGTGAATCTTGGGTGATGCTTGGGTGAATTTTGGGTGAATTTTGGGTGATACTTGGGTGATACTTGGGTGATGCTTGGGTGATGCTTGGGTGAATCTTGGGTGATGCTTGGATGAATCTTGGGTGATGCTTGGGTGAATCTTGGGTGATGCTTGGGTGAATTTTGGGTGATGCTTGGGTGAATCTTGGGTGATGCTTGGATAATGTTTGGATGATGTTTGGATGATGTTTGGATGATACCTGTGTAATAGTTGGGTGATACTTGGATTATGCTTGGATGAATCTTGGGTGAATGTTGGGTGATATTGGAGTAATAATTAGGCAGAATTTGACTATTCACCAAAAAAATTCCTAAGTGTTTGGTTTTTTTTTAATACCAAAAAGTCCTAGGGGCTTGGTATGTCCTTTATGGATTAAATTTGAAGGGCCATTGTTGTGCATTGTAGGATTTGAAGATTTGGAGTTATTTGAAAGAGCCCTCAACATTTTTCATTCAATTTAATCAAACCTTATTACCACCGTGTTCTATTTCCTATGCCATACCTAATTTTTGCCAACTAAGAGTGGAGTTTGGTTGGTATCCATAAGCAAAAGTACTAGCCTTGAATGTTTTGGTTGGTAAATATTCTTCCAAAGTCAAATTTTATCCTCGGTTATTTGCAAAAAAAATTGAAGATACAAGTTACTTGTAAGATTTGACTTAGGAGGAAAAACATTTGCCACCTAAAGCGTTTGAAGTTGGTATATTGCTTATGAATACCAACCAAATTCCTTTTGTCTAGCAAAATTTAGGTTTGAGTTTATATAAGAGGTTTGAAAATAGAAATACCAACCTCATTCGTGGGCCTGTTTTTGTAAGTAACAATATGGTAGATGTATCCAAAATCGAGAATGGATCCAAAACCGTCATGTAGGCTTCCCCAATTACCGTGGCAAACCAGATTGTTGAATGTGCTTCAACAATGTCATATGGCTACTCATCAATGGATTTGATATTCTCTATGTCATTGGTTTACATGCAACCTATGTAACAATTTTGGGTCAAAAACTACTTTTGACTCTAAATTATCTTGGATGATTCATTTTTGGAAAATTTTTATTTTGAAAAATTCTAGTAATCTTCCTAATCCCTTATTTTCCTATTGGGTGAATTTTTGTCTTCTATTTTACAGGCTCCACATATACCCTTAAAATCTTAACCCCTAAAAGACTAAACATTCTTGCTTTTAACATGACAAATTTAGTTGATCATATTGTGAAAAAACATAATTCAAATGAGACCAAATTTTATATCACTAGAAACATTGAAGATCATTGCATGTGTTGATCAAACAACAAATAAATTTGAACAAAAAGAAGTCCACATAGGACCCACTCAAAACTACTAAAAAAAACTAGAGGCTCTATTTGGGCTTCTTGGTCCTTTAGGGGTCAACCCCTATGTGACGAATTGATCATTTTCTGATTGCAGTCCAAACAACTCCGACTGCCCATAGTCAAGAAATGACATTTTTCGAGAATCGGTTTTTTTTGTCAAAATTAACCCCAAAATGTCCTCACCTTCTCTAAATTTGACTTTTTTGCAAATATGCATTATAAAATGCAATTAAAAGAGATATTTTGAACTTAATGTACGAGTAATTGTTGTACATCATGAATTTGTAAAAAGTGCAAAAAGTTCTAGAAACTCCCTTCCACAACCACATTCATGGCCCATTCACACCAGACCACTGCCGCACTTGCGTTTGCGTTCCCCAAATGGAGGAAGGTAAAACCCAAAAACAAAAAAATATTGAAGGCCTTGTCTTTTCTTGCCGCAACTACTGTGTAACACTGTGCAACTACAATTCATCAACGCAAGTTGAGGCATGCTCTCTTTTTGTGTTGCGTTCCTTCTTGTGTTGCGTTCCTGTAATTTCTCATTTCATGTTTTATATTTCTTGGTTTCCCACAGATTCCCTCAAAGTTACTGAACGCACGCACGGATGCTGCAGCAGTGCCATATGTGAATGGGCCTTCACCGTCCGAACTCCAAAGGTGTCCTTCTGGTTGCTTTTGGGCATCTTTGCCTGCTGTGGTTGCTGTTTTCCAACATATGGGGTGGCTGATTGTGTATGTCAGCTTTTGGTGGTGTACCCCATGCAATAAATCATTTGCTAATTACAAGAGAAAAGCAGTGATATTTTTTCTTTTTTTAGAAAATAAGTCTAATTGGGGGCATAGCATTCTTTCTCTAAGTTAGTGGGAGAATCATTTTTCTAGAGTTTTTGCAATGTTGCGAGTTTCTTATCAATTTTAGGGGTTATGATAATAAAAATAAATGTGGAATAATTGACAGAAAAAAACTTATCCACAAAAACTATGAAGGATAAAAAATTAATAAAAAAAGACAAGAGATAGAGACATAACATTATTAAATCCTAGGCTTTTTACCCCTACTAAAGTTTTTAAGAATCTTTCTGACGTTCTTTGATACTCTTGGATGCTTTTTTCTTCACATCTAACATAAATTTTCCTTGTTTAATTCTTAGTGAATTCCCTCGTACGATGCCAAATGTTCTCTCTCACCATAGTTTCAAAAAACGTTATTGTACCTATAAAATTCAAATCCAAATAGTAAGGGGTTTGGAACCCTACTGTTATAAAATCAACTGAAAAACGACCAAACATGGCCCTACAGGGCTCCTTGCACACTTCGCCCCTAAAAGACTAAGGGTTCATGGTTTTAAAATGACAAATTCAATCAATCATATTGCATAGGACCAAATCTCACACTACTAGAATCACTGAAGAGCATTGCATGTATTGGTCAAGAAACAAATAATTTTGAACAGAAGAAAAGTCACATAGGACTTACTCAAAACTGCTAAAAATAAATAAAAATATGAGGCCTTCTTGGTCCTATAGGGGTTAAGGGCTAAAGTGAGATAAATTTTTGAAATATTTTTCTGCCGACCCTGCCCTCCACCCACGGCATAGGAGACTGTAAAATTGAGTGGGGGTCATTTTGCCGGTGCTGATTCAGCATATGGTAGTTAGAGCATCCTCAGTCATCTCCCTTTGAGCTCACGGCAAACCAAATCCTATCTTTTGACTGACCTAAATTTAGAAACTGAAATTACCATCATTAGAAGCGCATCTAAATAAAAGTGAGATATTTCTCAAGAAAAAAAAAGTGTAAAAAATTGACGTAGGTGAAATCCCCCAATGAAAACACCACATTTTCAAAATTTAGAGGGAGTGCACCAAATCTTGCTTAAAAATGGAAAGATGCTCCCACACTCCCTCTATATTTCTGAAATTTAGAGGGAGTGTGGGAGGATCTTTCCATTTTTAAGCAAGATTTGGTGTACTCCCTCTAAAATTTGAAAATGTGGTGTTTTCATTGGGGGATTTCACCTACGTCCCAATTTCACAAATTTTTTTTCTTGAGAAATATCTCACTTTTATTTAGATGCGCTTCTAATGATGGTAATTTCAGTTTCTAATTTTAGGTCAGTCAAAAGATAGGATTTGGTTTGCCGTGAGCTCAAAGGGAGATGACTGAGGATGCTCTTAGGTATTTAGTGGCAAGAGCCATCATGTGGTGCAAATCTTTCTGGAGCAAATAAACAAATAAATAATGTGTTTTTATTATTTTTAATTTTGTTTTATGGGGCCATTTTAAAATTATGTTGGAGCGAATTAGGTTGCACATGGGGTGTCCTGTTTGACCCCAACAGGGGAGTAACTGAAGGCAAGGGAAAAGTCTGACGTCAGCAGTGATGTCATTAACAGTAGCTTAGGCTTGGGTTGGTAACCTGCTGACATGGCCCTTGCGTCATAGGGCCCATGGGGTGTGGGCATGGGGAGTGGCAACTCCTTCAATTTTGGCCCCTTTTTGTGACCCTCCAAATTCCTGGAAGGATAAATAAGTAAATTATTATTCTGTCAACTTCAGTGGACACCCAAATTCAACCATTTAGTGTGGACCATTTTCTTTTGTTGGCTCCCATAAAAAAGAATCAAAGATAATAGAGTTATTTGTAAAGGCATCCGGTCTTCTATCCTGCTTTTTTCATGGACCAGAGCTAGTACCAGAGCATTCTAACACCACTTCTCTTCATGGTCCCACCCCGCTACCCAATTCTTCTCCCTCCCTCCAAATTTTTATGAATAAAAATTTCAATCCATCCAGTGTTCTATTTTGGGTCTACAGTAAGATCATGCCGATCCTCTCCTTTCCATTTTACAGGTCAAAAAGAAGGGATTTGAGGGACTTTACAAATAACTCTAATGAACATTTATGTTCCAATACACTCGCTGTAAGAGATTCTATTTGGGTATGACTCCTACTCCAAATTTAAGCGCTCAAGAATCTTCTATTGCTATATTTTATTTAGCCTATGATATGCTATTTTTTTAAGTTGTGATATTAATTCGAATATTAGGGATGGTTTTAACGCGAAGTGTTTATAAAATTCAATGGTACAGTATTATGAAGATATTATTTTCCCAAGTACTACCCATGTGACAAGGTCATTTTTGTGACTACTCGATGTCTACCACTTTGAAGGTAGGGCTTCCCCAAACATATCATAATAGAGAAGGATAATTATGCTTCACTTTGCCTTTGACTTTGGTGCGTGGGTAAAAAAAAGTTGTCCCTATTTTGTGGTGGTTGAATAGATATTTAGATATCATGATACATTTCAAATCATATTTTGGAGATAATACTTTTAAACAAAAACGTTTATCCTCTACGGCATTTTTCACTTGCCGTTAACATGATTTGGATAAAGCAATGGGCCCTTGTTTTGTTAAATGTGATTATAAGAAGTAGGAGTCAAAGACCCAAAAAAAATGAAATGAAATTTTGTGCAATCTTCATATAAAATCTCTTTTGATCTCAAAAGAGATTGTAGTGAGAGCTTATATCTATTTATTTTTAGATTTGACAATATGAATGACTTGATCGATTAAATTTCAAAATAAAATAAATTTTATAATTGTAAGATTTAAGGTTTCATGGTCTTTTAGTAATTTGTTAGGGTTATCCCAACAAGAAGTGAAAGGAGATAACCTTATTTTTTTTGGATATGTAGGATTCCAAGTGGACATTTCATTCATAGAGAATGGCATAGGCCATGGGTTTAGGGCCACTTTACACTATGGCCATCCAAGTCGAGAGGCCGTGGGATTGAGTGGCCAAACTTTATTCAGAGCTCAAAGAAATGAGCTAAAAATAGACAATAAAATATAGTTTTGATTTTTTATGAAAATAAAATAAATTGACAGCCTCTCGACCATAGTTTGGGTTTTTATTCCCATTCGACCCAAACTTTTTTTGAGAGTCCGTTAACCTTGGTCAAAAAGTGTTTCCATATAGGCATTTTAAAGGGCGACAACCTTTGGACTTTGGTCTCTAGTGTGAAGGGCCGAGAGGCCAAATTCTTGGTTTCTTGCAATCCTAGTGGTGGAAATTGACAGCCTCTCGACCTCCGGTCATAGCGTGAAGCAGCCCTTAGTATGTTTTTCTTAAACCCATAAACGTGCATGGTTTTGTTGAGCCATTGATTGAATTTCATGGTTTTGTTGAGTGCGTTGAATTGCATGGTTTTGTCGAGTGCGTAGAATTTCGTGGTTTTGTTGAATGTGTAAATTTGCATGGTTTTGTTGAGTGTGTAGAATTGTGTGGTTGTGTTTGACTGTGTAGAATCGCATAGTTTTGTTGAGTGCATAGAATTGTGTGGTTATGTCGACTGTGTAGAATTGCATCGTTTTGTCGAGTGCATAGAATTGCGTGTATTTGTTGAGTGTGTAGAATTGCATGATAACTATTGAGAGCATAGAGTTTTATGGTTTTGTTGGGCTCATTGAATTACATGGTTTTGTTGGGTCTATTGAATTGCATAATTTTCTTGGGCCTATTGAATGGCATAGTTTTCTTGGGCCTATTGAATGGCGTAATTTTCTTGGGCCTATAGAATCGCATGGTTTTGTTGAGTGCATAGAATTGCATTACTATATTGAGCACATAGCATAACATAACATTCAGGAGCCTTCATGCAAATTGCCTTTCCTTCATGCACTCTGCTCATCACCTTGTGCCTCCACCTATCTACTTAGCTATTGACGAAGCACTGGTGGGGTGTGGAATATTCCACACTATCTACTGTAGAACCAAGGCACAGACAGTGCATGCTACTGAATATTATGAGAATTCCATGATTTTGTGAAGCCCATAAAATCGCATGGTTTTGTGAAGCCCATAGAATTGCATCGTTGTGTGGAGCCCATAGAGCTGCATGGTCAATTGACATCACGTTGTCCAAGAATCTCTGGTTCAGTTTCTTTTTCTTTTTGAGTGCAATGTCACTTTGCGAAAAAAACAAATTTATCAATCATCATGTAGACTGTATCACCAACCGATTTGTCACCTGCAGGGGGAATGAAAATGTGTATGATCAAGAGTTCAAGACCATCTGCGCATGCAACTTTTCCAGGACTTCGCATAGCGGGTAAGGTGAGCACTTTAACCGAACCACTATGCCAAGAATGAATGATAATTACGGTGGTTAAAGGCCAAAGGGGCCCGGATCCTGCAAGGGGTGCTGATGTCACATGCTGTCATGCTCCCTGAGAGCATGCAAAGGTCATTTACCTGTCACGTTCAGTGTTTTTTTTTTTTTTTTTTCTGGCGATTTTTGGATTCTGGCACTAACTTAGAGCATACCCAGCAGTGACAGGGAAAACCCTCACTCCAACGCACTGTTCGGGAAGTTTTTTGAGGCAACCAGTCAATGTCCTTTATTTTCCAAAAGCAACCGGTTTTTAAAGATTATATCCCGTATATTTCGTCTATGAATACTAAATATAATTATTTTTTAGTCATTTAGTTCAGTGGTTTGCCTCTATTCTTAAAAATCAACCAGCCATTTCCAATAATCAATCGGTTGACTTGTAACTGACTCTCAGTTCTTCCATTAGAGAAAATTTGAGGTCTCCTTGTGGCTAGTACTTTTGCCTCGAAAATGAATTAATTTTTTTTGAGGAAATGCGTAAATTGGAAATATATGGTACCAAAGGCAAGTTGCCATCAAACCTGTCCGCCAATAAGAAGCAAGCGGCATGGCCGAGTTGGCAACGTGATGGGCCGATTTGGCAATGTCAAAGGCCGAAGATTAATGAATACAGGCCGAGGTGGCAACGGCCGTGCGTGCCGCACATGTACCTCTGTAATGAGTAATGAATAAAATAGTCAGCTGCAACAACTATTTTATTAGCACCACCTAGTACCACTACACGTTAAATGTAAACGTAAAAACGGTTTTACTTGTTGTAAAGTAGAATCCACTACCTCAAATCACTGTACCAGCGTTGCACACGGTGATGGAGAAGTCCTTCTGCGTTGACCTCGAATTCCACGTGGAGATGCCAATCATTAAATTGTGCGCAAGTAGAATTATTTCCCGCCAAATGATCTGGACTCATTCACGTTGCCGCTAGATTGCATGGCAGAATGTGGAGCGAATGTGAATGGAATTGTCTCCCGCCAAATGAGTTAGCCTCATTCATGTTGGCATAGTGAGTGAGTTTAGATGTGGCCCGGGGACATGGCACTTCAGGATGTTACGAACAAGGGTCGAGGTAGTTCTTATACAATGGCTGTAGCTCTTGACGGTAAATTTGCACCTGTTGTGAAGAAAGGGGTTCGACTTGATGAACAACTGTCCAAATCAGAGTTTCCAGCCTTGAGAGATTCTGGGGCCACCAACATCGACTTATGGGTGGACGGTAATCTGTACCCAACAGACCCAGTCACTAGGAAGCCACCTGAATTTTGGACTGTGAAGTCTCTTGTAGAATTTGTTTGTCACGGAGAATCTGGCCTTTTAGGATACACAAAGAAACTTGCTAGCACCAATGACGTTGTGAAGGGCTTGGAACATGAATTGGGGAGAACACGAGCTTCCATTGCACTTTTAAGGCAGGACCTCGATGTTGCTAATGAGAGGTGTACTGTGCGTTCAGAGGAACTTCTTGCAGGTAGCAGAGAAGAGATTGCAGCATTGAAGGGTGAATCTGACGTTTTGAGATCTCGATGTTCTGAGCTTGAACAGGAGTTGGAGAAGAGCGCAGAATCTCATGCAAACAACCTTGTAGTAGCATTCTCTGAGGGACGACAAGTTGCAGATGAAGAGTTGCTGCGACTGAAGCATGATCTCGAAGAAGCTAAGGAAGCGTTGCTAAAGTTTCAGAGGAAGATGGAGAGGATAGTCAACACTCCATTAGGTGCGCAACTCAGAGCATCCAAGGGTCTGTCTGAATTAGCCAAGAATGGAGGCGCAGCCAGAGCGCGTATTGCGAAGATCCGAAGCCTGCTGCAGCCGGCTGTAGTTCAATCTTTGCATGTTGGAAACAAGATGTTGAATGGGAAGAAACGCCTGTGCGGTGGCAAGGATACACAAGATGAGACAGGGCAAGCACTTTGACGATTACTATCACAAGGAGAGACATGGGCATTGCTGTCTGAACCGCGAAACAGTTTTGCTGCCACTAGGATGACAAACTACTACCTCAATAGAATTGGGGAAGAGTTGGGAACAGAAGGTATATTGGCCGCATGTGATATGACTGGAGTGTCTCAAAAGGGATATGGTGAGATTTACAAAACAGTCAAGTGGCGAGTGCAGCTCGTTGACAAGCGCTTGAAGCCAACATTTTTGCCAAACCCGCACAAGGTACCCAATTAATCCACCCCATTTCATGATTCCTCTAATATTGTCTTCAAAACCAGTTTTATGTACAGTAGGTTCGAAACAAACTGTAAGCAACTCTACGTTTTTAGTTTAGGGTGTATTGTATGGGATTTAAGGGAGTCAATGAATCAGCGTTGTATTGTTAAGGGTGTAGATTTTAGATCACAATCTCAGTAAAATAAATTCATACACTAAATGATTTAGCGGATGGTTCTAGGTTTAGTGTTATTGGGGCCTCACTATGACAGATATGTTTTATCAGGTAAGTTTGTTGTGAACAGAGCTGAATTCGAAGTTGAAAGATCTTGTTGGTGACTACTACCACATCAACAGCACATTGGAGATTCAATCAAAAGCTCCAATGACAAGTACAAAAGGGAAGAAGAGGAAAGCAGAGATAACTCGAGTTATCTTGACAGCAAAGAACTCTTTGTTTGTTGACATTGAACATGTATAGAGGACTATGGTGAAGTTGTACGGCACTACTAGAGAGTGCGTAAAAACCAAGACAAAACCAACACACATCTGTTGAAACCAACAGAGAATGGGTTTAACGTAGCAAACATTTAGTCATCTGCACAGAACCAACAAGTTCCTGTTGATTTCTGTTGAAACCAACAAGTTCCTGTTGATTTTCCTCTTGGAACCAACAAGTTCCTGTTGATTCACTACTGTTGATTTCAAATTCAAAAAAATTTGAAATTTTTTCTAGATACAGAAAAATCCCTGCATATAATACTGCAAAAAAAAGTTTTGAAAAAAAAGTTTTTTTTACATCGTTAAAAATATTCAAAGACTGCTAGGGGAAAAAAAAACAGCTCCAGCCTTCAAGATTTTGTCCAAAAAAAAAAAAAATCAAAAAAATCTGAATTTTTTTGTACATACAGAAAAATCCTTGTATGAAATAGTGCAAAAAAAAAAAAAAATTGAAAAAAAAAGCTTTTTGTACATGGCAAACGAATCGCCAATGGTTAAGTTCTCTTATAATTAACAAGATAATTCTCATACTTGCATGAGCGTGTGTATGTGGTGTGGTGGTTTAGTAAGTGGTTGGGGGTTAGAAGGTCTTGTGTTCGAATCCGGCCGTTGGGAATTGGTCTTCGGTTAGCCATGGTGGGCCCTACGGTGGTGGGTCGGGGTTCTTGGCCCTGGCTGTCAATTTTTTTTCTGGGCAGCCTAAAATTTCCGGGCAGCTACTTTTCCTCGGGCAGAGCAGAAAAAATGAATGCTAGATTAGAAACATTCTTTATCTGTATACTTGGACATTGAAGCAACACCGAACCAAGACATTTCTGTTGATTGTGATCCGGAATCAACTGTTCCTAACCCGCACACGAACCAGCAGAATTTCTGTTGATTTTCTCTTACACCGGAACCCCATTTCTCTAGTAGTGCGGGTTCACCACTGAAGGTAATTGACTTCTGTAGGTAATAGTGAGGACTTAGCGTGCTAGAGTTAAATGAGCTGTCTTGCAGAATGGTTAATGGGTTTTAGATGTTAACTAAACTCTGGCAATTTGTTTGAATGTACAGAAGTTGGAAACAAGCCGCTAGTGTTTGTGTTGAAGATGGATGAAGCGGAGATTATGCATGGAAGGAAGTTTGAAAGGGTCAGTATGACCCTTATGAATCGTGCGTTGGACACTAGCATTCTAAAAACTGACGACAGGTATTTCTCAGTCCAATTTGAAACAAAGATATGGCCTATTGCCTGCTTTGAGGTTGCGAAGGAGTCCCACGAGGTTCTCCAGTGGGTGTTCCAACAAACGCAATTCCCTGCATTGATCAAAGCACAAGATCAAGGTCAGCTACTAACAGTGGAGGGTGTTGGGAACTTCCAAGTAGAGTGGCATTTGTCCGCGGACATGAAAACAATCAAATGTTTGTATGGGTTGAAACATGGAGCCAATGCCACACATTCATGTATTTATTGCAACCAACAGCGGACCAAACCTGTAGTGGGGCCAGCAGGAAGTGTTACATCGGAGGCTAAACGAAGAAAACATACATGGCATGGAGGTTTATTTGCTGGTAACGTACACTCTAAACCACTGTCCATTGATGGAGAGTTACGGTGGAACCCTATTCTGACGATCCCACTTGAGAGAGTACATATTTGCACTCTACATGCGTTGACTAGAATCATGGAGAAGATTCTTCATCTGCACTTCATATTCATTTGGAATATGGAGAATGAGGCCAGACAAGAAGTTGCCATAGAAAACATGGAGAAGACTTTGTCAGCAGCTGGACTTCATGGTGGCAACATGCGCATAATGAAGGACCCAACACTAATTGGTGTTTCCAACAGCGTTCCTATTAAACCCTCCCTAAGTGGCGTGATTGCAGTCAGGATGTTCCAACCATCTACTTGGTCAGGGCAAGATCGGGTATGGAAGGATGTCCTGCGGTCAGAAAACAACACCCTCAACCAAGGTAGGCAGTATTTGGACAGAGTGGAAATGTGGAAAGCGTTGGAAACAATTTTGCCATATTTGGTGGGCCTTTCTTTAGATCAACAACAAATCGATACTTTTAGAGGCAAAATTGAGAGTTGGGGACACGTCTATGTGAAGTGCTTTGGAGAAGACCATGTCACTCATTATATGGTGAGTTGCCACTGTTGCTAACATCTCTAATTTTTGGTTAATAGGCCTATTGCCATCTGGGCATATGTACATGTTGTTTGAGGTCTCCCACTAATTTCTGTTGATGTTGGCTTTGTAGCATAACCTTGTGCGGCATAGTCCTTGGTTTGTGGAAACATACGGTAGCCTTGCTGTTTGGAACAATCAAGGAATGGAAAAGTCACATCATGCAGCAAAGGCGGCCAATCAACACCATACTCAGCATGGTGGTACTAAAGACAGAACAAGTGCAATTGTTCAGCAATACCAGCACTGGTATAGAAATATCCAACACATGTTTGCAAAGCAAGAACAGTTGCAAGCAACATGCAACGTGAGATCACAGGAAAATGAAGCAGCGTCGGTAGCTTCAATGCAGAAGAAGAGGACAGCCTATAATGCAAGTAACGCAGTGGAGGCAGCTAGAAAGTGGAGGGAAGATAGAACACGAGTTGGCAAAGCTTGGGTGAGAGAAGTTGAAGGCGAGGGTGTGGCCAACAGGGCCAGTGATAGTCTGAGCATAAATAATGGTGACGTTGAGCCCCCAAGGATGTTGGCAACGTAGAGAAGTTGGCAACAATAGACATTAGATGTAGTCGTGGCATTGAATGTAAGTTTAAGATATTAGTATTTCATTGTTGGGCAAATGTTTCCAATTGTGCATCAAAATTAGCAGAAGGCCTGTTGGTCTTGTCTAAATAGAACGCTCGTATAATAGTGCTGCCTTTACTATGTACTACTTCTCAAGCCTGTCTACTGTGTATATGCTAGCAAACAAACGTGTCCCCTGCCAAATTTTGTCTCAGTTGGAAGGCGGGGTCCTGTTGATGGAAATCTCTCCATTGGGTCCAAACAAAACATTGAATCCACATGGACCTGGTGGCACATCAGTAGAGGGACTATGAGATGCTGCAGCTGTTGAAGTTGAAGTGGTCTCAAGAAATAGAGGGAGGTTGCTACAACCGGTGGGATGATTCAAAGATACAGCCCAACGCATTGGACCTTGAGACAATGTTGAGGCCGTGGGGGTTTTGGGAGGAGTTGATGAAGTGCATGCTCCCAGAGAGATTGCTTGAAGCGTCCCTACACTACTGGGCTCAGCTTTGTATTCTTCCATTGCCACATCTTTACCATCATTCAGAACCCGCTTCCTCTAGAACGATTGACTTGTTGGCTGCATAACATTGTGCAATTGCTTACGACTTACATTCACTATCCAAAATTTCAAAATAACTCCAGCAGAATGTATTGGTATTCAAATTATCTCACCTAGTTTTGCGGCGGCTTCAGCCTCCAACCTTGTTATCATGTTGGAAACGTCCTTCTCCATCCGAGAGTAAGAGAGTAAGAGGATATCCAATTGAGCCATCCAAGCACCACTGAACTGATCTTCGCAATGTGGGCAAATGTGTTTGTGTTCCGCCAACAACTGGGCAATGCATACGGGGTGGTACTCACAACCACAAGAAGCAATAATTACAGCACGCGCTACAAAACCTTGTTTCTTACAGCCCGCACAAAACTTTGGTTCTGTTCTCCACATTTCAGGGACGGACTTGCCTGTTTGATACATGAATGGGGCCCTCGGACGGAGCACTAAGGAAGCACTTTTGAGCTTACCTAGCTTCTCCTCGGATTCCACAACAGCAGCCTTACACATTTCGTAAGTCCGTGTTGATAGTGCCAACGACCCACCTTCAATAGATTTTATTGAAGCTTTTTTCTGTTCTTCAGTCTCCGACATAGTAATCAATTTTTGCAAAGTCTCTCGTCCCTGCAACAACTTCTGCATAGACACCGCGCTAGTACCTTCGCAACTTGGGTCCGCAGGATTACAATGTATCCCCTTGGCATACCGGATCTCCAATTCTCCTCGGTCTTTGGCACAAGTGACAAGTGCCTCCTTTGATTCCATCAAAGACCTCAGAATAGCCCTGTGCGCAACTGCTGCTTGGTCCCGAAGTTTTCGAAACTCTAACAATTCCGCTTCCGCCTCCGCTATAGCTTTGGAACTCTTGCGGGTCGGAGAACCTCTCTTGCGCCTCTTGTGCCCAGAGGCAGTCATGGCGAAACTATTCATGATGGCGCACAAGCTCGCAAGTTGTTCCCGGATGGCCACAGGACCCAATTTGTGCCGGTTTAGTTTCTTCTGGTCCATTCGAGTGTTGCGCCTCTTGATTGCTTCTGCCACCCAATCAATCTCAAGTTTGTGTACAAATGTGGCAAAGCAAGCGCGTAAGAACCTCAAAGAAAATTGCTCATTGCAAGGTGAGCCACCATATACGCAATTGTAGTGTTCAGAAAATTGTTTCGCTTGCTCGTTGTCAACACACAGGCTGATTGGAAACCTGTATGGATCGGAACGTGTCTTCCATTTCTCGAAGATCTCGGCGTCAGTGACTTTCGTCTGCTGAATCACTTGATCCACGGACGTTCCACGAGGGCATAGTCCGGCGACAACAGTGAAAAATCGTGCGTCATATACACCGTGACGTCCTTGAAGCACGGGGGCAACAACGACTTCAGGTCTCTCCTTTAGGTCTTCAGGAATTCCATCCAGTGGGATTGGATCTTAAAACTGGTCGTCTATTCCTCCTCCTCCGCTAGGGCTCTGATAGTCTTCGACTAGATGGGCAGGTTTCATCTCGCACTCAGGGGACGCTCCTCTATCCCGCAAGTTCTTCCTGTTGGCCACACAAGCACGACTAGGTTGTCTCGGCGACATGTTGGAAACAAACAGAGTACATACGTTTGTGACTGCTACGTGTTGTTTCTATGGATACAGCGGAAGAGGACTCAGAAAAAAAAACTACAATGGGGGAAGCAAGGCGGCTGTGCTTGGCTTGTTAGTTTGAGACTCTGAAGGCTAATAATAACACTGAAATTGATGATGCCAACTTAAACCAAGTGACTTGCTCAAAGCCTCAAATCAGTTGGTTACAGATGATAATTGAAAAAGTCATACATAAGGTGTTCAATCAAGTAACACCCTCATCAAATAGGGCACTCAATTGTTGCTATTAGTGATGTGCCACCAAAATATGAAATAAATCTATTAAAATATGATTGTAAGCTTAAGATTTTGCCAAATATTCTTTCCCAATATTTTTTACGTCGCCAGTTCGGCTTCAAGAAATAAAACATAAAAAAAAACACTAAATAGTAATACCTCCTTCATTTTAAATTTTTTTCTTTTAAGTTTTCAGTGATTGTTGCCATCAGTCAGTCTCTTCCACAATCAACAGGACGGCTCGTGTGAATTCACTCATATTCTAATCGAAATACTTACCTGCAATGAAAATTTCCTTTCATTTGTGCCAACAAAAATAAAAAAATCCAAGTACTTACCCACTCACGTGTGAAGTAATTGGCTCGCCATGACGGCCATGACGACCATGACGCACGTTTCCAAAGCTACGTTTGACACACGTTTAGGACTACTAACCCGGCAGTCACCAGTTGTCATCATCCTCTGTTTTTTTGAATATGCACCTTTGCAGCTTGTTTCCATCGCCTGCGTTGTCTCCCTCCGTTTCCGTTGCCTTCTTGTTCCGTTGCCTGCGTTGTCTCCTTTCTTAAACCCTAGCTCGTTGTTTAGAACTTGTTTCCATCGCGTGGATTGTCTCTCGCTTCAGTATCAGTTTGGTCGCTTAGTATTCGTTTTAGGTGGTTTGTTTCCAACATGGCCTCCGCAAGCAAAACTCGCACGAGGAGTCTTATGAAAGGCAAAACTGCTCTGAAAGCAGAGGAACGGGAGTCTCCTAAGAGAAACAATTCTTCTGTTGTATCGATTCCCCAGGAGATGTCATGGGAGGAGCCCTTCAATTTAGAAGGGATTCCAGCTGACCTTAGAGACAGGCTAGTTGTGTTAGCACCGTGTCTGTTAGGAAGAGGAAATGCTGTTTACGATGCTGAGTTCTTTCACCGGGTGGGTGGGCTTTGCAAGGAAGGTTTTTTGCCGAAAGAGGTGACCGAAGCCATGGTCCCAGCAACTGACTATGAGGACTACTAGCATCCTGGAGAGGGTGCCAACAAGTCGAGGTACTTGCTGGACAAGTGCACCAAGCCGAAGCACCGGATCGCATATCTGAAGATGTACCAGCGTGTTTATGGCGATGCACCCGACAACAAAGCCTTCAGCCAAACCTTCTTACGGGCGTGCGTTTACTACTTCAATTTTGATGGAAAGGGCGGCAAGAACAAGGTGAATTGGGCTGGAGCAGCTGCAAAGGTGACGGAGGAGCGGCAAGCCCATGCCCACAACAATCCTCTGAAGTTGGGCCCTCCCGCATTGAAGCAGCAGCTTGCGGGCATCATACAGGAGTGCGCCAGCCTCCTACTTCGAGCAGCATGGTGGAAGTGAGGATGGTGGAACCAAGCGCGGTGGTGTTGCAGAGAAGAACGTGCGGAAGTTGGAGGAGTTGCTGAAGGCGATATCCACTGAGACTGCGGCTGTCCAAGAGTGCGCACAAGGAGTGGTTGAGAAGAAGGAAGCGTGTTCGAAATTGGAGGCCCAGAAGCTGCAGTTTGAAGCCGAAGATGAAACTCTAAACTCCAGGAAGGACGAGTTGCGCAAAGCTTCCAAAGACTTTGCGAAAACTAGGGACCTGCAGGAGAAAGCGCGTGTGGACAAGGAGCAACGACTGCTCAGTGCCAAAATTGCAGCCAACAACGACAAATTGGAGGAATGTGAGGAGAGTCTTGAGGAGACAAAGAGGAGTATAGTCCAGGCAGAAGAGAAGTTGCAATCTTCCAAACAGGCTCTAAGTCAGCTGCAGAAGAAATGCAACGCCGAGAGAGTAGCTCAATACTCCATCTAGCCGAAAGAGCCTGTTGGAAACAAGACTGCAACTGAGACTTGCGCGCCAAATCATAGAATCGACGCATCATGTCCGCTGTACGAGCTCCTCTTTGTTTCCAATAGCGCTGTCCCCTTTTCTTGTGGTTGCTTGTTTCACCCGTGGTGCTTGTGGCCAGAACTCCTTTCAGAATGTCCTGTTTGTCCTCGGTGTTCAAAAGTGGCCGACCCTTTCTGGTTGGAATCTTGGGGGTTTGACTTGTTAGAAACGCCCGATAATAGCCATAAACCCGAAGAAAAAGGAGTGGGAGAGCCGATCCTAGTGCGCAAGAAGGCAGCTCCTACTGTCGCTGAGGGTGAACCAGCTGCTAAGGTGCCGAAGCAAAATAGGACGCCAAACAAGACTCCATTGCCTATGGCTGGTAAGGCAACTTCTAGTCTTTCACTTAAGCCATGTCATCTTTTTGCCCATAGTAGTGCACATGTGTTGAGCGGGTGGTGCGTATTGTGTATTGAGGCTAACGCAAAGTAACCGTTGTGCTGGATGTGCTATGTTGGAAACAGCAGCTAAAACATTGGAGGACAAGAAGAAGGGAGAGCGTACCAAGGGGCCTGAAGATGACACCAAGACCCCACCAGCAAAGGTACAGTCACATCCAGCGTCATCCAAAGAGGTTCAGAATGAGCTGTTCCATATGCACAAGAGGCCAGCTCCTACTGTCGCTGAGGGTGAACCACCTGCTAAGGTGCCAAAGCAAAACAAGACTCCATCGCCTATGGCTGGTAAGGAAACTTCTAGTCGTTCAATTAAGCCATGTCATCTGTTTGCCCATAGTAGTGTACATGTGTTGAGGGGATGGTGCGTATTGTGTCTCTGCTAACACAAAGTAACCGTTGTGTTGGATGTGCTATGTTGGAAACAACAGCTAAAGCACTAGAGGACAAGAAGAAGGGAGAGCGTACCAAGGGGCCTGAAGATGACACCAAGAAGTCTCCAGCAAAGGTACACTCACATCCAACGTTATCCAATGAAGTACAAGGCCCCAAAGACGACCAATCTGACAGTCCTTCCGCATCGGGCTCAACGTCAACTGAGCGGAGTGGGTCCTTAGCGAACGTAAATTCCGTGATTGAGAATTTGTGCTCAACCGAAGATTGATGACAGGTTTAGTAAACTTATAATGTGTAGTTCAGCCGGTACGGACAAGTTGGAAGCAATTTCAGAGAATTTGCAATTTCTTACATATTTTGCCCCAAACATTTGGAATGAAAGAAATTATTCTCATATTGACCTTGTTTTGGTAGCCGTTGGCAACATCACATCAGAGCGAAGCTGATGGAGTTGGTGAAGCTGAACCACCTACAAAACCAGCCAAGCCAGAGCGGGTTACATTTAAAGAACCATCAGCCAAGCCGGCTTGTCATATTGCACCGATGAAATTCCCCGCTAAATGTCATCACATCCTCTTGGACCACCACTGACTCGGGATGCTAAATCGTCGGCTTCTAAAGGTTCTAGTTCATCACACAAGGAAGCGGTTGCTCAAGCTGTTGCATACTTGGCTAAACAGTGTAAAACAACCATGTTCACTTTTGATTGAGTTTTTGTTTTGCCCATGATCCGCCTTACAAATTAGTATCAAAGGTGAGTTGGCGGTATTCTCTTGTTCATGTTTACAATATATTACTATATTGCTCTTGCATGTTTGCAGCATGCTCTTGTCCATGTGTTTGCTGGAATGCAATTGTGTCTCTAGACTGATAAACTCAGAGTAATGTCAGTTGTGCTCTGTTGGATGAGGCAGCAGACAGCAGTGATTCTTCATCAGAAGATGATGTTGCCAACAGATCTCATTCCCCCGCTAGACCTCCATCAAATCCTTTTGGACCAGAATTGACATCTGTGCTTAAGCAAAGATCGATGATAAGTTAAGTTTTTATTGAACAATTCAGTCGGTAGAGACAAGTTGGAAGCAACTTCAGAGTTGGAATTCCTCCCATGTTTTGCCCCAAACATATGAAATGAAAGAAATACACATTTTGACCTTGTTTTGGTACGTGTTGGCAACATCACATCAAAAACTCACAACAACTCTTCTTGTACACTTAGGATTCTAACACCACCCTTCAATACAAATGCTCACATCAAACAAGTGGCTGTTGCGATAGGAAATGTGCAATAAATACAAAAAAGGCATTGTATTACATGAGGAGAAAAACAATGTGTATATGCCAAAAATCGAGCCTTGTGGTGCTTCCTATCACAGATTCACGGCTGTTGGTCACACGTGTATAAGTCCGTTTGGAATCCTCCTAGACCTCGAATTGTATCCGACCACCTTCGTACACAGGCACTTGTAGCAACAATTCTAATACGATCTGATACCTGCTAAGTCACTCTTCCTGGCAAGCAGTATTTTCCCTAGCTGGTAACTGCTACTATTTCGAAAGTCCAGGGAGGTAGGACTCGCGCTACGGTGTTGACATTCTCGTGTCTGGGGTTAATGTTGACATCGGACAAGCCGGGTTGACGGACCTTGAAGCGAAAATCCTCTGGAACAACATCACCCAAGGTAATGCAAACCTCTCGGCGAATATGTGACAACGGCCATGTTTTCCCCACCTCAAACCTTGCCACTGTCACACCTGCAAAAAAACAAGGAAGAACCACCAAGTCCTCCTCTTGAACTTGGTCAATCTGTTGCCAACTTACACCATCTTGCCCTAGACGCTCTCTCCCATACTTAAAATTTGTGTACAACGTCGATCGCCCTACATGGTACCTATGTTGCACAACAAACGTTAGAGCACTCTTGAATCTCATGTTGGCCACAAACCCTGGACTGGAAACAGTGCTAGAGCACAAAGATATGGCATTCATTGGCATTAGCAACCTACGTACCTGAAGGTCACAGTGTGCATCAATATCGTGCACCTCACAATATCCTTTCCAAACACAATTTTTTGATGCCAACCTGGATCCATGAGGCTCACAAACAGTTCTTCAGATGGATTGTTGACAACGTACAAGGTGGCTGTGCGTCTCATATTGTTCTCCTCGGGAGCAAACAGATCCACAAAGACATGCAATGGAATAAACCACTGCAGATGTCCTATTCGGCTTCCAGTGGTGGCCTTGGTAACAACTTAAAAATCTTGGCGCAGCTTGAATCGAAAAGCTTCGCTGGTGTGCATATCCGGGAGGGGCCACTTGGAGTCAGTGAAAGCTGGCAACAATAGTGGCTCAACATTTCCGTAGAGAAGGCCTGGTGTAGGTGGAACGTAGACCAGGTTAGAAAAAAAAATCCCATTATTAAGAAGCTCGTTGTGAGATCTACGATTGCGAGTGGCTTCCCTAATATCACTGTGCAAAACCACAATGGGTCCAAGTATAGAATCTGGGTCCACCCAATCCTCAAAAAATGACTGATACAAAACTGTTTCCAACACAGAACACAACACAAAGAATTAGTATCCAAAAAATAGTTTCTGCACTTTAGAGAAAAAAAATTCAAAACGGTCAATCACAATACAAAATGCACGAGTTTTCACAGTTGCATGGAACCCGGTCGTGTGGAATTTCTGGATCCAAGAGCACTTGATGCCTGTGGTAAGCGTGCCTAACCAACACAGACTCCACGGCAGGGTTGTTGCCAACATGCTTGCGGCCATCTACCTTCACCTTGAAGTCCACAATTTGGGCTTTGTAAGATCCCCTCATGCTATCACCACCATGTCGGTGAGCCTCCCTAGCCCATGTTCCATTTCTCCCTGGATTTAGCCTCACCCATGACAACCTCTCATATCGCGTTGGAATCCACTCTCCAGACTCATTGTGTGTGCTGAAAAGTGTCACTGCAGCAATCTCACTAACAGGTCGCCGATTCTCCATAGTTGAACACGAGCCAAACTCAGCAATGTTGACAGGGAAGAAACGCAGCAGCTAGCACGAGCCAAACTCAGCAATGTCGACAGGGAAGAAACGCAGCAGTAACTGCCGGTGATTGATCACACTAATCACACAAACCTTAAGTGAATGCAATTGTGAATGGAGTTGAACCATAAAGCCAAGCCCCTGTTTCCACCGATTCTGAATTGTACACATTTCCGCCGTTCTTCAAAAATCCGGCCAAAGCTAGGCGTGGTCACATCATACCGGCCCCAACTCCACTACCAAAATCTAGTACCAATCCTCTATGCACGGCTAATTTTAAAATAGTTTCCAAACTGGACACAGAAAGCACGGACGATGGTGCACTTGTAAACTACAATTTCCAACAAGACAATGGTACTATAAAATATAGTTTATCCACACTTCATTCTGATTGGCACCAGCAGCTTAAAAATCTGATGTCACCACATCATGCTCCATGGTGGCAACGGAATTTCAGCATTTTCGAAACCCAGAAATTCGAAATGGAAGTTGGGCACCTGGAGACCCCAAATTTTCTCTAATGTCGGGCCCTGCTCCAACGTCATTTGATTTGGGATTCAATGAGAATTGGAGGGGGGCAGCCAGCATGCAAGCTTATTTTCTCAAACCAAAGATATTGGCAAATATTGGAAAACCCCAAAAAAAAAAGTGCATGAGGGAGTATAATAACAAGTTACTGCAATTTGCTAATTATTGCAACACCATGTGTCACATGCTTATTCTGTGCTAGTCCCTCCCTATGCTGTGATTCAGTGTCCCTTTGGTTTGTTGGTTCCTATGTTTAACGTCAAAAAATCAAAGCCGCCAAGAGAGGAGTACATGGCACCTTACCCCTTTGACACGCCAGCGTCCATATTCTGGACGCTGGATGATTTCTGACGCGCCCCTTCACCACATTTGGCGATGTTTTTCATCCATCCAAAATTTTCTTGATTCTTGTGCTAGTTGACTACCACTTGTAGGGTACGGATCTTCGAAATAAAATAATGGGAATTTTTGAAAAATAACAGAAGTAGTTTATGTCAAGTTTCATTCTTAGTTCAAAAAGTGGGACCTTAAACATGATTTTTCATAATAAGTAGAATCAAATAATGGAAACCATACCATCTTGTAGTGCATGTTATTCCAATTTCACTACAATATTTTTTGATTTGTTTGTGTTGATTTTGGATTTTAAATTGAATTTCAAGAGAAAACCTTGCAAAATTAATTTAAAAATATTAGTAATAAATTTGATGAATCCAACTATACAGATGTCATCTTCACATTGACATTTACAACTTTGTTTTGTACATCAACTCCATTTTTATTTTTCATCAAATATTTTATAACGAATCTTTGAAAACGGTGTTGAACCGGGACCTTAAAGGGTTAAATTCAAATAAAAGCCACCAGCAAGCTATCTTAGTGTTTGGCGGATGCTTTCCTACTGCTGCTGGGGTCATGTTTACTCCAAACCTCTACTAAATTGGCGTTTAACTAGTACTTTTCTCTGCTGCTGGGCATGCTCTTAGAAACAGCTGCCAGAAGCTAAAAAAGTTTGCCACGAAAAACACTAGTCACCAAATAAAAGACAGTCAACCTTTAACTTGGCCAATTTTTTTCACTATGACATAGTTTGTATGTGTGACAAGTGTGCTACATTGAGCAATATTGTCACAAGTATGTAGGATATTCTGTAATGTCATTGTAGAGAGAGAGTCATTGTTGAGAGATTTTTAAGAGTCCGTGTTGCACTGGTACGGCATCAAGTTATAATGCACTCTTAAAAAAATCACATCCATTTGAGGTCTTTGAGATAAACAAATGTATGAACGCGTGTTTTTTTTTAGACCCTTCAGATACCATTTCAACATTGGTTTGAGTCGATTTTTACAAGCTTCAGTAAGAGCATGCTCACCCTTCTCCAAGATTCACTCATGAATGCAGAAAAATGTCATTTTGCTAATTTATTCCAAAGTGTATTTCACCTAGTTGGACAATCCTAAATAGATGTTGGATTGCCATGTGTTACAACACCAGTAGAAACACCACCTGCGTAAATTAGCGAAAAGACTCACCACAAGACCCCACATGATGAACTAGACTGGTTGTGGTCATTTTGGGCATGCTTTTCTAGTCTATGCAGGCGGTGTTTCTACTATTGCAACACAAGTCCCCAAGCTATTAATCATTGTCACACTTGCTAATTATAGTGGAAACTTGATTTAGAGGGGTTCATAGTGGAAACTTGATGTAGAGGGCATTGTTGTGACATCAATATATCTTGCAAATTTGCCGTCCTGGAGAGTATATACTATTGTTGTCGAAAACGTTTCATCCAAAATATTCCGTAAAAAGGTGTATGTAGGCGTAGGGTGAGCATGCTTTAAGACTTGTAAATCATGAATTCAACCACTGTATCATGAACTGTCAATACTTCATCTTGGAATTTATTAATTTCAAAGTTTTGATGTCACGTTACAGAAGAACCAAGATGAACTTTGGCCTGTGCACCAAACATGAATAAAGGATATGTTTGGGTCTTTCTATAGCTACGCTTAGTGTGCGTTTCAAAACAAGGTTGGGGCTTTCCATGTCATTGAAACATAGAGTACTATCATCAAGCCATGTAATTCCATGTAATTCTAAATCGTGTTCTAAATAAGTGGATTCGAGAGGAATTGTGTAGTGGCATGACAAAGAAACATTGGAAACTTCTCAATAATTACAAGCCTAGGTGAAGGGTAAGGTTGGTAGAAGATTTTTATTAAAATTGTTGAGAAATTTGTATTTCAATTATTTTGTGTGATGACAAATATTTCTTAAGTATATTAACATATATTTTGTTTTTTGAACTTTATTTTTTGAAGAAAAGTAAATATTTAGCATAGATCTGTTGACCATGCCTTCTATCTAAAGTATTTTAAGAGTGAGGAAGAAAGATAATTGGCCATTATTGCCGATTGAGACCAGCATTTTTTTTAGTGATTTAGCTTTTTCTAAGTGATGGCGATAATTTTGGATGAACTTTCGATGAGGTGGCTATTCTATCCATCCTTGGGAGACAGTAACTTCACTAAAGCAGATGAGCATTCGTAAATTCCAGCAATACGTAGATTTTGATGAGCAAAGTAGGGTTTCATATGGCTAAAGGCAATTGGAGGATAGTGCAATTAGGCTAAAAATTACAATTTCTACCTCCTTTTTCTCTGTATTAAAATCGAAGTACATGGATGGTGAGTGAATTTTGGCTATATTTCGCCACTAAAAAAAACGCTGATTGAGACTGCCAAAGATTTTTCTAAACTGTGCCACATAAACAACATTGTTTATATGTATTCTCAAAATGGCAATCATTTTTTTCCTCAGCAAAGGTGCTTTAGGATCTAGGTAAGATGTTTTTTATTTCTCTTTTGATTGACATCCACTTTGAATAAAATAAAAAAGAAGAGCAAAGGATTAGTGCTGTGATACTACATGAACATATTTAAGGCATGGGAGTAGCAGATTTTTAAATTTTATAGTGGATTAACAATTACCGTTTCCAAATTATCTTCAAAACCACAATATTTTTTACACTAATATAGTTTGAATAGTAATTATCACCTTAGAAAAAGAAGAGTTTATAATTATTACTCAAAATTCATTAGTGAAAAAATATACTATAAACACTTCGTTTTCCAAGGGATCCAACTTCATTAGTGTAAAAATTAGCAACACATGACCACCCTTGGAAAAAGAAAACCTCTACACCAAATGTTAGACTTTTAAATTATGTTTTTGGTTTTCATCTAAGTATACGGTAGTTGTTAAAGGTGATTTCTCACAAGTCGCAACTACTTAATTTCTACAAGAACACCATCTAGTAGGTGGATGAAAAATCTTTTTGAAGGCTTATTAACCAAGCTATAAGAAATTGATGAAGTTTCATCCAAACATGCTAAGAAAGTGATTTTTTTCTATTCTTCCACAACATAAATGGTTTGGATACTTGACGCTTCATTTTTGTGTGAAATTCTAAATTAATCCCTACCAATATGTAAAAAATGAACTTTAAAATAATAAAGATTTCATATCCTAAACCAAATTTTTTTGGTCTCAAAAACTCTAGATTTACATTCCCTTGCAACAAACTCTTACACGGGTTAAGGGGTACTTTACGTTGGGATTTGGGTTCAATAAAATCCTAATTAAAATTGAGCAATTTTATTGGTCAATAGAACTTCAGTTGAGGGTCTTGGACCAAGAAACTACTCCAAGTCTCCAAATGGTGTGGCGCCTAAGTGCCATTGTTTTGGACTCAAGAATTGGACTCAAGGTTCAAAAGAGGGTACCGGTTTTGAAAAATCAACTCTTCCCTTGGATCTAGTGTCCATTTTAATAAAATACTATTATTTTGGAGCATTTCTATTGGATAACTAAAAATTAGACCTACTATTGAATCGAACCTAAAAACTTTACACTTGCATAAAAGTTCAATCAAGACTCATGCATCCAACTTTAAAAACCTTCAAATTGAACCCAATGGCTTTATACTTGAGTTCTAGTTCAATTCACATGTTACCAATTTATTTAGCCTCTCAACTTCAAAGATAGTTTATTAGACCCAGTGAGAATTGAAGCCGAACTCTAATGAAAATTGAACCTAAGAATCTTATGTTTAAACTTTGATATGAGGTCTTAACCCATAAATGCCCAAACATCCATGTTTTAATTGATGTACAAAATCAAACTCCGTTTTCTAATCCGTCATGCACTCTTTACAATGTAGATTTTTAACTATAGATTTTATGGGAAGTTAGCTTCATGTATGCGTGAACCAATTAGAAAAGGGATGATCTGTGAAAAATAATAAAAAATGCCTCATTTTATGTTAAAGTGATTCACCAAAAAAATTCTAAAATCTTAGTTCATAAGTGTTCTTGATTAATCAACTCATAAAATCAAGCAACCAAAAAATCTCCAAAAACCACTATAATTAGAGTATTACATTTCAACCCATCACAACAAATTTCATTCACAAATTTTCATATCTTATTTGTAATCAAATTACAAAATAATTTTGAACTTTAAGTTTAAGATTTTATACAAAATATTGGTGATTGCAATCATAGATTTAACCATATAAATAGAATCTAACATTCACAATACACAACTTTTTATCCATATGTCAGGTTTAATTATCCCTTTTAGTTGCGTTTTATAATGCATCTTTGCAATTCTTCAAATCTGGAGAGGGCTGTGGACATTCACGGTTAAACAAACAAGCTCTTAATTCAGGTTTATCTTAAAAAGAGATTGTTATAATAAAAAGGGTGATATTTGGGTACAAAATAATATTGTTAAAGAATGGCATCCAAGCCCCATATTGGCACTAGCTTGGTGTCAGTATGAGCTTTGGGCACCATGCTTTGAAAGGTTGAAGGTCTGGCCATATAGAATAGTTGAGCTGGCAGCTACTATGGCCTCTAATTTCAAAGTAGAACAAGTTTCATTGCAAGGGGAAACGAAATACAACACCACCCCAACTAGAATTGACTTAGGGTGAGACTCAAGACCGGACAAAATAAACACGAGTGAAGGCAGCGGACTGAAGCTGCTCGCGGGACTCGGGTGCCGGGCAGCGGCCAGCCCAATGGAGCCACACACTAATGAACGACAAAA
The DNA here is from genome assembly GCA_022496805.1 of Pohlia nutans. Lineage (NCBI taxonomy): Eukaryota > Viridiplantae > Streptophyta > Bryopsida > Bryales > Mniaceae > Pohlia > Pohlia nutans. The sequence continues at coordinate 9,973,876 of CM040091.1, read as the reverse complement.
GAATCAACTAGCACAACAAGCACCCATCAAGGCTGTTCGTCAACCATAGATGCGAACATCTCGTGTTTGCAACAAGATGCCTCGAAATTTCCCACTGCTGCCGCGCTTCGCCGGTGGGCTCAAAACCTAGAGATTTCATAGAAGTTAACTCCTAGTGCATGCAACAACCTCAATGTACTCTATTGTTTTTCACTACCACATTTGTACAGGAAATTCTTTCACCGTCCTCCGCAAGAGAAAAAATTCTAAACTTTTTACAACATGTCTTGTAGTTCTAATGAGGCCGACAAAAAAAAGGACCCTATAAGACACGTTATGCTACAATAAACGCCACATTATGCTATAGTAAACACCACATGTATGCAATGTTCAACATTTTTTACTCAAAAATTACTAATGTTTTTGTTGTAAACAAAATTAAAAGGAATTTTTAATTTTTACTCTAAGCCGAGATATATGAATGGAATCTAAAATTCAAAATCCACAACTTTCATTTGTATGTCAATTCCAAAATATTCCTCCAAACAATACTTTGTAATGGTTTTTCTCAAATTGTCAATTCAAGGGACACCTTGTGACCTTTAAGGGTTTAAGGGTTAAATAGGTGATAACTATATGTGCACCGACCTTAGCAAATGACTTTTGAATTTTATTTTCATTGCCATTTGCAATAGAGAAGAGTGAATTCTCGCAAATGCCAAAGAATAAGGTAGAGGGCTCTAAACCCACCACGATTCTAAACCCGCACTCTACCAAGGACAAACATTTTGAAATTTTGAATGTAACCATGGTGAAGAGCACCACTTTAGAACCCATGTCATTTCAACTTCAAAAATTCATAACTAATTTTAGGAACATCCAATTTTTTTGATTCAAAGTATGTTGGTCTTTGCTTCAATTTCTCTTTTCCAGTGAAAAATCATGCTCAGTTCTCCCTGTGTCCTTATAATGCCACAATCCTTAATCCCTAAACGTACCAATCCCTTGAACAGAAGTAGATTCTAGCCTCAAAAATAGATATTAGCATGGCTCAAATGTACATGAGGTGTACATGAGAGGACCATTGCAAGCATGAAATCTATCCAACAAATTTGACATACTTGTAGTTGAAGGCCTCTCCAATATTATCAACAACTCCCCATCACAAGAGATTTATTGTAATTGGTAGAGAATTTAGTAGGCTTACAAAGGTGACTTGGATGAAATTCATCCAAATTTGTATGAGAAATTTTCAAGGCTTTGAATCTGTTCGTTGTCCAATTTCTGGATGCTGGGACGTTTAGGGGTTAAAGGGGCAGGTTTAAGATAGGAGCACCCAATTCCGACATAGTACCCAAAGCCGATAATTTCTACACATAGCTTTCATTTTAGAATGCACATCTAGGTAGACCATAGATGGCTTATCGATTTGGTCAACAAACAATAAAGGCTCTATGACATATTTAGATTTGTGTTCTAAAATGAAAGCCATGTGTAGAAATTATCGACATTAGGTACTATGTCGAAATTAGGTGCTCCTACTTTAGAGCCTCCTACCTTATTCCTCGGTATGTATCATGGCCAATAAGTCACTAACGAATATTTTTTGTTATTTTTGTAAAACTACTTAAAACTTTTTGTCTCCCCTTCACAAATTGGCAAAGTTTTGGATATCGTTCAAGTCACAGCATGCAGGTCCCTTTGGTCACACTAATCTCGTTCACTCATGTCATTCACCAACGCTGACGAATAATGAACAGCCTAAAGACTTGCCAGCCTTTCTCCCACAAGTCCAACAAAAAATGAAGAGATCATTGTACTGTACAGTACAGTACATTACATAAAATTCCTACATACGCGGAGCCTCATTGCCACTTTTTCTAGAAAAGAAGCTTTCAGGAGAATTATAATTGGGTCTTGAGAAGAGCAGTTTAATTCCACATAGGAGAATTTATGATACCGACTATCATGCTGCTACACAGCAATTGCAGAGACCGGCAGAGTAATTTAACCATGATGAGAGACGGCAGTTATCGACCATGATAATAAATTGATGAAAGAATTGTTCAAGTTGAACAAGACCTACTGTTGTGTTAAAGTAATGAGAATCTATTACTGACAAGTATTTACCCTGCATACTCCTACGCTTAGGAACTGGGAACATATGCAGATTGCTGTCTAAAATTGCTGTAAGTATTATCATGACATGCCAAGCCACTGTGGATCCCAACCCTAACTATGCTACACCGAAAAGGATGGATAGATGGACATGCTATGAATGCCCTTTTGATTCTTGAGACATACATATAGTTACAAATCGGCGATCCGCTTGCAAGCAGAAGATCTTTCCCGTACACTCATCCAAAATGAACAGCATATAAGTCCTGAACACAAACCAAAACAAGAAGATTAATGTGAGAGATTCGTCTCAGGCCTAAATTCTAATCTAGTACAACCCCTCTTCCTTCCTCACGGATATCGAGGCACGACATGAGAGTTGAAAACATGAAAGACGTGTAGATGAGAGGTCTCAATGATTTGGAGAAGAAATCTACACATCCTTCACATCTTCAATATTCACATCGTACAGACTTCTTCTCCAGAGCAGATGTAAAAGCGCTGAGCTTTGTATGAAAATAACGTAAAGAAGTGCAAGGCAGGGTTCGTTCAAATGGCATGAAGAATGAACATCAAGCAAATACTGACCTTCAGCAGATGGCTTTCCCTTGGGAGTGCAGCAGCAGCTGAGCAGAAGCTCTCTGTGCAATTTACTGGGCGTTGTTGATAAGTGCAGCCTCCCTCCAGATGAGATGTTTCACATGATCGACAGTAAGACTGGGTAGATAGGCATCGAAGTCAAACATAAGATGACAGGTTGGCTCATCACTTAAATCATGGAGCGCTGATAGATACGGATGAGCCAAAGCCTCCTCGGCAGTTATCCTGTTGGATGGGTTGAACCGCAGCATCTTTTCAGCTAAATCACACGCTATTGCTGTGGTCTGTGGAAACCTCGAAACCAAAGGCTTCCTTTCCTGACCTAGCAACGCCATCTGTATCCTTTGCCGCGCATCAGGGTTCTGCAGGAACGAAAGGTCTGACGCATCCGGAGTTCCTAGAAGCTCTGTAATGAGTTTCAAGTGGTTCACAGGGTGTTCCTGCCGCGACCGGATAGGAAACAAAGGTTGCCCCGTGAGCATTTCCATGAAAATGCAACCCACTGACCACATATCCACAGCTGCTGTGTACATTCGGCTCCCAAGCAGGAGCTCCGGAGCTCGGTACGGTCGCGTCACAACATACTCCGTGAGGAAATCGTCCTCCGCAGAGGTTCGAGCCAAGCCAAAATCACAGATCTTGAGGAGACAGTCATTGCAGTTGATGAGCAGATTACTAGGCTTCAGGTCACGGTGCAATATATTGGCAGAATGGATATACTTCAAGCCCCGCAAGAGTTGGTAAAGCAGGAACTGGCAGTGGTATTCGTCGAGTTTAGTGGACCTCACTATTTGGTGAAGGTCTGTGTCCATGAGCTCATTTGCAATGTACGCATCATGGAAATCTTCTATATTAGCTGGCACGATAATGTCCCGGATGGGGATGATGTTGTCATGCTCAGTGTGCCGGAGCAACAAAATTTCGCGAAGCGTGCGCCTTGCTGTTGTGTTGTTCTGAAATGCATTGCCGATCTTCTTTATGGCAACCTTCTCTCCTGTCTCCCTATTCGTGAAAGCACACACATCGCCATACGCTCCATGCCCAATGGGACCAATCATAACATACTTATCATAGACTTCAAACTTGTCCCCCCTCACATTGTACTGTGTATACTTCATTTCATGTGCAGCTTCTGGCACGTTCCCAATACGTGACTCGCATTCCATATCTGGACGACGGTCCTCCAACACTTGATTCTCTGCCTCAACAGTCTGGCAACTGGCATCCCCTGCACTTTCCTTGTCGTAGTCATGACGTGACTCACAGTCCATATCCCCCTGCCGCTCTTCCACCACAGCTCTATCCTCCGCATCAAAACTCTTGCATAGAATCTCGTACGTCATCTCTGTACCTGTCTGAAGAAGCGAGAAAATAATCCCATAAGACAAAGACTTTTAGAACTCAACCACCCCATTAAGTTAACTAAATTGGGTATCAGTCCCGATTAAGTCATTGTGCGCAATTTAGATGTATACACTTGCCTGTGAGTTTTCCCATGTTGACCGAGATCTAGTTGCAACAGTGTACCTACAACAGAGAATGCATCGTAAGAGAAGCCCAAGACGAGAAAGGATGGTGTTAAGCACACATACGAAGAGCAACTTTGAAAACTAGAATAAGATTTAAGTGGGAATCATGCCCTACTCAAAATCTATGGAACTAATAATTGGAGGCTCAAGCGAAGAATATGTAACATCCCAAGCTCGATTATCATTCTACGACGTGGTCTAGTAGTTCATACACCAAGCACGATGCGTTGAACAACGAAATTCACTTTTGGACGTTCAAGTTTTTACCCTAAGCGGCCAGTGTAAAACGCTAGTGCCCTTGTGTTTCTTTTATGGACAGCCAAGAGCACTGCTTTCATATTGTTCTGCAACACAAAAAGGTAATGTCAGAGATACTTGAAGTAATCCAATCGGGTCTCCAAACATGCATTACGTGCCCAGAAATAATAATAAAAAAGTACACAGTCCAGAACAAAAGCATACACAACATGAGCCTTTAGAATATACATAGATGCAAGACAAGCTGTGCTATGAATGCAAAAAACCTCAATTTGGTAAAGAAGGGCACCTTCCGAGCAATCAATTCGAGAAACTGCATCAAATACTTGCCGAGTCCTTTACTTTGCACTGATTTTTCCAATTGCGTCTCATATATATACAGGACTGGAACCTCATGTTCCAGGCCGAATCTGAAATGAACAAAAGCCACCATTGGACCACCTTCACTTGCCCGAGAGGCTGAACTGTTACCTTCACCGGCGGCAGAGCTATTTCTGACAAAAATATAGCGTGCCTCAGTGGATACCATTTCCCAACGCTTCATATTCTCTTCAGCCGGCCATTCATGGGGCCCAAATAATACTTCCATATTCATCTGCTCTGCACAAAGGCAACTGCCATGAGAACCATGTGACATAGTCCGATCGACTCAGGAAGGAAGCAAGCACTTCAATACAAACCACGTTGCCTTTCAAGTGGTGGATACGATGCCTGACCATTAGAAGATTTTGCATATGTTGTTGCACAGAGGCAGTTAAAGCGTCACCCGAGCCAGCTTCCAACGTCAAATTCAGACCTGAATCAATCACCACGAAAATCCATTAATTATGGTCACCAGAACACAGAAGCATAAGGTAGAAAATACTAAAACCTGATCCCGTCTCTTATACCGACCTCTGTTACCGACAGCAACTCATCTCTCCTAATACACTTGGTTAGACTTCAATTATCAAGTCGGATATTAAGCAAAACCTCTGTTACCGACAGCAACTCATCTCTTCCAATACACTTGATTGGACTTCGATTAACAAGTCGGATGTAAGGTTAAATGTCTGATCCTTGAATGGAAATGAGGTTGTCTAGTATCACTTCAATAGTGGTCTACAACCTCGCACTTCCATAAGAAATTCATACATAGTGATTGAAAAAATTGATCTCAAGAAATTTGGCTCTTGTAATCAAAAAAAAACTGAAGAAACACTACCAGTATACATAGACTAACATTTACAAAACTCACCGTTCCGATTGTAGGTACGAAACGAAGGAAACTCCATTATAGGGTCCACCTTCGCAGCTGCAGCTCGTACTACATTCTCAGCCTCCGAGAACTCCTAATTGCCATCAACACTTACACGCTCAGTAACAAAAGCCTAATCACAAGAAACCCCAAGCCCTCCACATCAAATCTAGACCTAAAAACAAGCACTCTCCTGCAACCACAACTCTCACATCGACATTGCCGTCATGTACAGTAGCCAATTCCGGTTCAACCAAACACACACCGAAATTCAAAACCCTTGGATCGATCCAGAAAACCCGGAAATCAACCACAAACGGATTTTCTAAGGCACGATTCAATTGCCGCAAAAGGAAACTGTTCACTCACATCCACGAGCAGCTTCTTCTCTCGACTCGTTGCACCCTGGTGCGGCTCGTGCTTCTTCCGATCCATGGTGAGGAACGACCTCAAAACCAAGGCTTAGGGTTTGAGAAACTCAGAATCAAAAACTAACAGACTGATTGAGGCGCTAAGTTAAATCATAGCAGACGACGAGTGAGGGTTGTGCGCAACGGTAGGAAACCAAAACATAGTTGGCTCTGTATTTCAACCAGAAACTACGCGAGAGAGTGATGAGAGGAGCTAGTACGCTCTTACGCACATGGCGCCATAGCCGGGGGGAAAAAACAAAAAACAAAACTATTAAAAAAATGGTGAGGAAACAGTAGATATGGCAAAATGGTGTGGAAAATTGGTGTAGGTTGCTTGAAAATCAAATAAAAAAAAGTGGAGCTGCACAAGGATCGACGTCGCAACGGCACTCTGGCTGGGCGGGGTGGCGGGCCGTGGGCCCTGTGTGAAAAGGGATATTTCCGGGAAAGGTCATGAATGCGTTAGTTGATCGGTCAGTAATAGGTGGCTGCCTGGTGGTGACGCTGCGGACCGACCACGGCCTTGGACCCTCATTTATGAGGCTCTGTCACCGCGGCCCCGGATTCGGAAACTTCTCGAATCAAGCTTTGTTCCATTTTCATTTTTGATGTAAAAAGGAGGTGTTCAAACCCATAGAACCAATACTTTAACCCCTAAGTGCTCAAGTCTTTTCAAATGTGCTTTTCCTATGAAAAAACAACATGGGCATGGGCTTGTTGTTATCCCCAATAAAGCAAATGATTATTTTTTCTAAAATGTAATTGAATAGATGTTTAACCGTTAAACGTCAAAGCAAGTCCTATGGATTTTCAAGTGGATTTTCTCAACCTAATTTGAAATGGATTAGTGCTTTGGAGATGTGATGGAAAAATGAGGTTAAATTCAGCAAATGCGCCTAAACTAAACATATGTGGAACAATCCACAATCAAATGAAGGAATCGAGAGAAAGGGGAGCTACAATCAAGCAACAATTGTGGAGAGAGTCAAAACATTTTTTTAATTAAAAATCAGCAAAAACGTTGACGAATAATGTCTGCTAGCTATTGCAAAAGGCAGGCTGGCCGTTTTTTTTTTTTTTTTTTTTTTTTTTCATTTTCTAACCGTTGTAATGTTTTAGAGATGTTCCTCGAACTGGCCGTCTTTTTCCTTCTTTCCTTTTCGAGCTACTGTAGACTTTTGGAGATGCTCCTTGGGCTGCTTTCCAAGGACCCTCTTGACATTTAACCCCTAAACGTCCTGAGCCCTCGTCGCATGCCATTTTTAGCAGTTTTCGTTGAAAATTTTGAAACTGCTTTTGAACCAATTGTCGTTGTTTTTTTGCATTTGAACCGTAAGATCTCGAAGGAAATGACTTTGGGAGTGCATGGATTTTGTGAATACTTAGTTTCGTGCAGCGGATGTGGAGATTATAGCGATTGACCGGTTTATTTCAGCGTTGACGGCAAGCGGGCAGTGGTGCTTTTTTCAGCTGAAATGCAAAATTTGACCTCCTGGACCTCTCCAAAAAACCCCAAAAAATTTGAACATGAAGTACATGAGATGAAGTAAATATTCCCACAATCAGATTGAAAATTGGATCATTGCCTGCAGCGTTACGATCCTTGCATTGTGACATACAAAAATGACAAGCATCCTGTAAGCAGACCAAAACCTGCCCGGTGTGGATGACTACAGAAATGAGAGTAGTTCAGGAAACATCCACCTCCTACCACAATCGGTAGTTGAGCTGCCATAATTTCTCCTGCCCACAAAAGGATAAGCCTTGGTCTATGTGCCAACGGGTAGCACCAAAATTCTGAAAAAACCGTTCTCAATAACTAGCAACTGAACTCAGCTACTTCCGGTCCTGTGGACATGGAGAAATGAGCCTGAAACTGCTCCGTCCTACCTCCAACCCTTCAACTGCAATCACGTCGTCCGGTGCCTGTTGTCCAAGTCGATGCACACCCATGGCCAGCAGACGACGCACACCCAATGCCGAACTGGCTCAAAAACGACCGTGAGACCGCGGTGCGTGGGGTCGCAGATTCATGACTCCCAGCGTCATTCCAAACTGCGACCCGGGTTTGCAACGGCCCCGGTCGTCCTTGTCCTCCCCGGAACGGAGAGGGTCTGCGAGGGTTTGCAACGGCCGCGGGAGATCCACAAAAACGTCCTAAACAGCCTGCTCCGTCCTACCTGCAGCAAGGAAACAAACTGCCAGCACTCAACGAAGGACCGGGGGTGGCGAGAGAAAGCCAGGAAGACCGGAGGTGGACAGCCCAGCAGCTGTTCATGAGTCGCTGAGATTCAACAGGAAGGAGTGGGACTGGCCGGGCCGGCGTGACTCACGAGGCTGCCACTTGGAGAGCTAAAATCAACAGGTGAGGACGCTTAGATAGAGCCTGTGCCAATGATGACGAAAATTGATCACCAAAAAATTTAGCCTATCCCATCCGTCTCATTAGCAGCCCACATCAAGGTACATACAAGACATCCAATGAGTCCAAATAATGAAATACCTCTTTGCAATTGATTCTATCAATTTGTGCCAAAAAAAAAGGGGGAATTCACCATACCATCACTCAATGAAAACACACCTGAATATTCTTTAGAGTCATTTTCTTAGTAGAGAATGAGAGCGGAAGAAGCAAGCCCCCATGTGAAGTGACACGTCTCCGCATTGAGGACACATGAATTTTGTCAACTTTGTGGAGTGGCATTCCCGGCATACTCTCTTTTTGTCAATCTTCACCAATCCATGCACACAAGGCCGGCGGTTGAATTTGGAAGTGCATCCTCTTCTCTTGCCCCACTCCGCCATTAGAGCATTCGCAAGTTCCATGGTGAACTCCACATGCTCGAGAGCCTTCTTTCCATCCCTCTTGGCACAAGACTTATGGATAATCCAACTATTCACCCTTGTAGTGTCAAGAAGGAAGAAAAACAACCGGTGCCACCACTTGTGGCTCCGGACTTGGCACGAGTACTCACCGCGAAGTTGGTCCGACACATCGACACCTCTCATCCATTTGGTGTAGGCTTTGTGTACCGGCGATGTTGGAATATTCCTTCTCTCACTTCCTATTTGCCGAGGGACAGTATCAGGATTATTAGGATCTTTAGAGAGGGGATTGGCATGGGTTGACAACAAAAGCACGGGCTTTTTGTCAACCCATGTCACACACGAAATTTTGCGGCTAGAATGCATGCGCCAACCAAAAGTTCCTTGGGGCATCTTAGCCCACAATGTTTTGTCTGCCATGGCTTGTGGCAGATCCTTGCAATTAGATCTCACTGTCCCTGTACCATATGTCCCCTTTTCAACCATAGCCTTCAACAACTTCACCGAAGTGAAAAAGTTGTCCATAAATACCATGTGGCCTCGCCCATACAATCCTGACATAAGACTCAAAACTACTTCGTAGCCAGTCTTTGCTTCCCCTGGCCCAGCCTGACTCACCATGTTTTTGACACTTGCTCCCGTGTAGACCTCAAAATCATACACGTATTTTCGCGAAGCATCGGCAACGCACCAAACTTTTATACCCCACTTCGTTGGTTTATTTGGCATGTATTGCCGGATGGGGCAATACTTGCCCTTGTACCTAACCATCATCTCATCGACGGTTACAAATTGACCTAGATTCGAATTTTCCATACACTTTGACCAAATTTCTGTCAACAACCACTTGAGCTTACCCAATTTGTCATAGTTGGGGTGGTCCTTGTTAGTTGGCAACAATCTGTCATCAACTATATGTAAGCAAGCGGATATTCTTTCAAACCGCTGCCTCGACATACACGAAGATATAACTTGGCAATGTAGAAATGGACATGATTGCCTCCAATATGACCTATGGTTTGGTAGTATTTTCACCCCCATTAGCATGCATATCCCAATCCATGCTCTCAACTCAGGAACATCTAATTTCCACCACTTTATACCTCCGCGAGGATTCCCGTTCTCATTTAGCATCCCGGCATATCGATTAGACTCAATGCAAATCTTTTCTAGTGTCCTTCGCGAAAAAAACCGTTCAAATATGGCAATGGGTGACGGGAAATCACGGAAAGGATGCGTATGACCTGGTTGATCACCTGTAAAGGTGATTTCATTGTGAATGTAGGTGGCATGCTCTTGAGCCCATGAAGACTCTCCAAATGGGCTCTCTGGACGGTGTGCCCCTGCTCCCCGCCCCCGCCCACGACCTGCTGCAGCCCGTCGTTGATCCGTTGCGCCCCGGGCCCGACCTGGCCCACCTCGCCCGGCTCGACTGGCTGTATTGAAGGTAGAGAAGATTGCACAAGGCACACACACAAACACAAGGAATGCGTAGAAAGAGATAATCTTTACTCAAAGGCCTTCCACCTTAAGTAGTGTACACTAGGAGGTCACCATGGACAAACCATATGGGATAACTCATCACAAGGACACTCTAGAGATCAGCCCATGCCTAACCCCTCCTCCCACACACCATTATTTAGCACCCGTACGTCTTTGGCTTCTAGCAATACTACGTTGCATCAATTACCTCAATACTCCCACTTTGCGTAGAGCCAAAGCCTCTAAGTCCAAATGCTATTACTAATCGTTGGTGTCGGTCTCTACAAAGACCCTTTGTGAGCACATCCGCCACCATGTGCTCCGTTGGGCAATACTCCAAATGTATAACTCCCAATTCCAACTTCTCCCGAATGAAGTGGTATTGCACATCAATGTGCTTCGTGCGTGAATGATGTGTAGGGTTCTTTGCAAGTGAAATGCACCCTTGGTTGTCACACATAATCGTTGTAGCCTCACCTTGTGTGCAACCCACATCCACCATTAGTTGCCTCAACCAAATGGCCTCCTTCGTGGCATGGCTCGTAGCCATGTACTCGGCCTCCACCGTTGATGTCGCCGTCGTTTGTTGCCGCTTGCTATTCCACGACACCGCTCCCGATCCGACCTTGAACATGTAGCCCGTTGTCGATCTTCGATCGCTCGTGTCTCCCGCGTAGTCCGCGTCACAATAGCCGCTCAACACAATGTCTTTGCCTCCAAGACACAACTTCACATCGCTTGTGCCCCTCAAATAACGCATGATCCTCTTGACCGTCATCCAATGCATCGAGCCCGGTCTCGCCATGTGTTGACTCACCACGCTAATTGGATACGCAAGGTCGGGCCGTGTCGCAATCATCGCATACATCAATGACCCCACCGCTTGCTTGTATGGCACCTCCGCCATCGATTTAGCCTCCATCGCATACTCCTCCTCCGAAAGCTTGACGAGCTTGGAGTTTGCATCCAATGGTGTTGCCACGGGCTTACAATCCTCCATCCCGAATCTCTTGAGCACGTCCATCACATACTTGCCTTGACTCATGGTGATAGTGCGTGTAGCCCTGTCTCGCACAAACTCAACACCAAGACAAAAGTGCAATTCTCCAAGATCACTCATCTCGTACTCTCTCTCAAGCATGCCTTTTAATGCATTCATTAAACTCATGAGGCTTGCAAGAATGATCAAATCATCAACATATATGATCACAATCACCACATGTTGCCCCTCTTGCATGAAGTAGAGACTATGATCCGCAATGCTCCTAGTAAACCCGTGTGCAACCAAGAACGTGTCAATCTTTTGGTACCACGCTCTTGGAGATTGTTTCAACCCATACAATGATTTTTGCAACTTACAAACAAGGTGCTCATTACCTTGTTGCACAAACCCCTCAGGTTGCACCATGTAGATATCCTCCTCCAAATCGCCATTCAAAAATGCGGTCTTCACATCCATTTGATGCATCTCCAAGTCCAAGGCCGCTCCAATGGCAAGAATGCATCGAATGGTGGTGAACTTGGTCACGGGAGCAAACGTCTCGTGAAAGTCCACCCCATGCACTTGCGCGAACCCCTTGGCTACTAATCTTGCCTTGTGACGCACAACAATACCCGAAACATCCCTCTTTGTCCGAAACACCCATTTGCAACCAATGGGGTTGCGATCCTTTGGAATGGGAGTTAATTGCCACGTACCGTTAGCAATTAGAGAGTCGTACTCCTCTTGCATGGCGCGCTCCCACTTGACCGCATCCTCACCTTGCATGGCTTCTCGAATGGTCAATGGACCATCCGATGATGCCACATTCGCATGCTCGTCCTCCACTTGAGGGAAGATGTGGTTCTTCCACCATTCTCCAGGTGGCTTGCGCGATCTCTCGGGGTACCGCCGCTCGCTTGAAGAAACTTGCTCCTCTTGCGTGCCCTTTGCGCCATTCTTGGCCTTTGAGCTCGATGGCGCTTCAACAACCTCCGTGTCGCCAGCTTCGTCATCACCGTCATCACCGTCATCATCACCTACATCAACAACACTAGGAGACTTGGAGGGTGTGTCCACCAAAACGTCTCCACTACTCCCACTTGGACCAACCTCCAAAGGAGCCTCCATAGTAGACTCCTCACAAAATGTCACATCACGTGACCGAATGATCTTCCTCGTGTCCACCGACATGAGTCTATACGCCTTGGTACCTTCACAATACCCAAGAAACACACATTTCAAGGCCTTAGCCTCGAGTTTCGTCCTCCGTTCGTCAGGAACCTTCGCATATGCAATGCATCCGAAGATGCGCATGTGTGCAACACATGGTTGCCTCCCACTCCACGCTTGCTCCGGCGTCATGCCTTCAACCGCGCTTGTTGGACACCGATTGCGTGTGTATACCGCATTCACCACCGCTTCCGCCCAAAGGTCCAACTTCAAGTTTTGAGCGTGCAACATGCTCCTCGCCATCTCTACAATGGTGCGATTTGCGCGCTCCGCAACTCCATTTTGTTGAGGCGTGTACGGGGCCGAAGTTTGGCGTGCGATGCCTTCATTCTTCAAAAGCTCGTCAAATTTCTTGGACATGTACTCGCCGCCATTGTCCGACCGAAACACCTTGATCTTAAACTCGGATTGGTTCTCCACCAATGTCTTGAACTCCTTGAACTTCTCAAAGCACTCACTCTTGGCTTTGATAGGGTAGAGCCATATCTTCCTTGAAAAATCATCGATGAAGGTCACAAAGTACTTGCAACCTCCCATCGATGTGGTCTTCATGGGGCCACACACATCCGAATGCACGATCTCCAAAACTTTTGTGGCCCGTGTCGCCCCTTCACCCGCAAATGACAACCGTTGTTGCTTGCCTTCAATGCAACCTTCACACGTGAATGTAGAAGCATCCACTTTCAATTGATGAAGGTCCATACCGCTTACCATGCCGCGTAGTGTCTTCACACTCTTGATGTTCAAATGGCCAAGTCGACGATGCCACAACGCCAACTTGTCGTCCTTCAAGTTTGAATGCGCCAACGCCGCCGATTCCTTCGAATGCACCTTGGAGAACTTGATGTGGTACAAGCCCTCGTGTTCTTCAATGATGGCCACCTCATCTCGACTCGGTGACAACACATAACACCCCTTATCACTAAACTCAACCCTCAAGTGTTTTGCCACTAATTGCCTCACCGATAGTAAATTTGCCGTTAATTTGGGAACGTGGAGGACATCTTGGATAGTGATTGTCTTCACACGACCCCTCACCTCGGTGTCTACAACAATTTGGCCCTTGCCAACGGCCTCAAGCACCGTATCATCTCCCAAAATCACTCTCCTTGGATTAATGAGAGCATACGAATGAAAACAAGTTTTATGTGGTGACATGTGGCTTGTAGCCCCCGAATCAACAATCCAATCACTCGTACTACCATTGCACGATACATTGCTTGCCATGTTTGCATACTCATCACCAACCTCAATCCAATCACTCATGCTTGCATCACCCTCGATACCATCACTCATGCTTGCATCACCCTCGATGCCATCGCTCATGCTTGCCTCATATCTAGCCGTAAATGCGTACTCATCATCGTCACGAGTTTTAGTGTTGTTTGCACTCTCCCCTTTCTCATCCCTCTTGCGTTTGAAGCAAAATTTGGCAATGTGGCCCTTCTTACCACAATAGAAGCACACCTTGTCGCTTGAGCTCCCACCGCCTCCATTCTTGAATTGCTTCGCCACGAGTGCCGCTCCATCTTCTCGAGACTCGTTCTCCTTTCGCCGCGAAAGCTCGTGCAACAACCGTGAGGTCACATAGTCCAATGTGAGCTCCGTAATGGGTCTTGACTCCATCGCCACGATGAGGTACTCGTATGATGATGGAAGGCTCTCTAAAAGTGTCATCACGATGTCACCATCCGTAACCGACACGTCGCAACCGTTGAGTTGATCCGCGAGAGCTTTGACCTTGTTGATGTGCGCCAACATGTCATCTTCTTCGCCCATCTTGATGGTGAAGAACTTACGCCTCAAAAACAAAATGTTGGCCAATGTTTTCGCTTCGTGAATGTTGCAAAGCTTGGACCATGCTTCCGCGGGTGTCTTGCACGAACGAATGTGCGCAAGTTGCGAATCCGCGAGGTTGAGTGCCAAAATGGCAAATGCCTTCTTCTCCCTCCTCGTGTACGCTTGCATGATCCTAGGATCCGTAGAAGAGAAAGGAGGTTCCTCACTACCCTCGACAATCTCCCACAACTCCTTCTCGGCCATCACCATCTCCATTTTGAATTTCCACAAGTGGAAATTCACCCCATCAAACTTGTCCACGACCTTGGGACCCTCACCCTCAAAAGATGCCATGATCCTCACTTACGTATGCCTCCCCACACAAATGAAACCTCAAACTCAAACACACAACTTTGTTTTTGTGATTTTTTTTTTTTTTGCTTTGATATTGCACCTTTGTGCACCCAATGGGTTTAAAACAACCCCAAACACTAGATCAGCACTTTTTGTGCTCCACACACGCCTCCCAACACTCAAATGTGAGAACCCTCACCCAAAAATGCAAAGAGGCTCACCAAAACCCCTCAAATCACTCAATGGAGCTCAAAACAACTCCAAATGCTTCAATACGACGCCTTAGTGTCCCCAAACACTCAATGCACGTCAATGACACCTTTGTGTCCTTCAAGAGCACTCACTCAATGCACATGAACTCACACAAGTCCCTCAAAACCCCAATCGCATTGAAATTGCTCAAAACCGCACCTTTGTGCACAAACTAGCTCCAAATGAAAATTTGAGCACCCCAAGAGCATGAAACACATGCAACACCTCAAAGCAAGTGCCTAATCACTAGGATCAGATGGTAGACCCTCCACGAGAGTCTTCACACCTCACAAATCACTTGCATTTACTCAAATGCTCACAATTGAACCAAACGAAGTTCCACTCGCAACGAAGAGATAGAAGAAAGAAAAGAAGGAGATCAAGGGAAGAAATTGACCAAAGAGAGTGCTCCAACATGTAACTTCAGCCCATGCACACCTCCAAGAAACACCAACGCTTCAACAAGCTCCAAAACCTCCAACAATGCTCCAAAACCGCCCGTTGCGCACCGACCTCAAAATACTTGCACAAATGCAATCTAATACTCATGAAACACACATGAGTGGGCCCATAACCTATTGAAGGTAGAGAAGATTGCACAAGGCACACACACAAACACAAGGAATGCGTAGAAAGAGATAATCTTTACTCAAAGGCCTTCCACCTTAAGTAGTGTACACTAGGAGGTCACCATGGACAAACCATATGGGATAACTCATCACAAGGACACTCTAGAGATCAGCCCATGCCTAACCCCTCCTCCCACACACCATTATTTAGCACCCGTACGTCTTTGGCTTCTAGCAATACTACGTTGCATCAATTACCTCAATAGGCTGTGCCTTCATGTCCTCCCCCATGTCTTTCGCGGCCACCACACGCTGATCCGGCTCCCCGGCTCCCACGCGCAGCGCGCCCACCGCAACATCCCCGGCCACCGCGTTCGGTGCGCCCCGCCTGACTGCTGGCCAGGGTGTTGTCTGCGTCATCCGCCGCCTCGCCGGCTGCCATGACAAGGTCCACGGCCTCTACAGGAACCGGCGCGCCTTCACAACGCCCCAATCTCGCCATCAGCCACGTCGCAATTTTCTACAGTAGACTCCAAATTCAATGAAACATCGAAAATAGTCATGGGTTGCGTGTCTCACCTGTCAGTGATGCTTGACCGTGTGACCTTTTTCTGGCCAATTCTTTGAGCCGTTGTTTGACGTGGCTACTTTCAGCTGGCGCGGCTTGTCCGCCCTCACACTCCATGCCCCCGTCCTCGTGATCATCCCCATCTTTTGTTTCCACTCCTTCTTCACTTTGCTCACCCTCATTTCGCAGTATGTCGTCCAAGTCCGTGTCCTCTCCACCTTCGCTAGAACTGCCTTCCAGTGAATCGCTTTGGCCCTCCTTCCAGCCGCATTCACCATCACTGTCTTCTTCAGGCTCTTGGGAGGACCACAACACGTCGGCGTCATTCCTCACGGCTAGTTCTCATGATTGGGCTCCCCATGCACTTCCGTGATTTGTTGGTATGTCCATCGATACACTCCTCCTCTCTTGAGCGCTTGGATCCTCCATCACCTCCGTTGGTTCGGCAATCAAGAGCGCGTGAGACGTCGCTACTTCCTTTATGGTCTGGGAACCACTTGGTGCGCAAGAAA
The DNA here is from genome assembly GCA_022496805.1 of Pohlia nutans. Lineage (NCBI taxonomy): Eukaryota > Viridiplantae > Streptophyta > Bryopsida > Bryales > Mniaceae > Pohlia > Pohlia nutans. The sequence continues at coordinate 9,957,188 of CM040091.1, read as the reverse complement.
TTGTTGATTTCAGCAGAGAAGCCGCGCGGGTGACCTTCGGACCTCCTACCCTTCCATCCGAGCGTGGCGGCCGCATGGTGATGCCAGAGAAAGCGCAGCCCAGCTGGTGATTGTTGCTTGACAAGTCCCGGCCTGACAGGCAAACGGATCAGGAAGTCCAAGTTGAGCAGTTTCAGGAGCCGGAGCCGCTGAGATTCCGAGTAGCCTTCGGCAGTCGCCCATGCGCTAATGATTCTCGTGCCAAGCGCTAGAAGATGATTGTAATCGTCACTCTGCTGGGTAGACATTGTCAACAATACTAACTGCAACTGCGGCAGATCCGATGCCCGCACTCATCAGATCTGCTGCCTTCAAACCTACGCTAGGGCTCGCGGCCTGATCGATCACCGAACTATCTACGCTGGGGTTGCGGCCCGATGGCCAAACTGTCTACGCTGGGGTTGCGGCCTGATCGCCGAAATATCAGCGCTGGGGCTCGCAGCCTGATCGCCGAACTGCTCACCTATCTACACTGCAGCGACGACGGAGACCCACCAATCTCATGAGCTACATTGCCTGCAGCGACAAAAAGGATACTTGTGGCTGGACCCTGAAGCAGCTCTTATCGTCGTTGGATTGTGATTCGATTTTTCGAATTTGTGAAGTAAGGCCCAAAGTTCCCCCCCCCCCCCTCCCGCAGAGCCACATTGATTGTTTCGATTTCTGATATTCCCTTGTCGAGAAAAAAAAAAGATTCTAGTCTCATGATACTGAAATTCCCTTGTCGAGAGATAGCATCTGGATTCGGTCTTCGCTGTTGGAAGACTCAATCTAATGGACCCGATGCTTGCCACGTTTGCATATTGTTGATCACGAGGTGAGAGCAATAAATGAAAAATTTATTCATTCCATGGCCGTTGGAGGTAGTTGGACGTCCTAAACAGCCCAAGCCACCAGGGGCAGCATTCAGAGGAATGAAAGTTTGTTCCAGCCGCTGAAGAGACGTTGCACACATCATCCACTCAGCTACCACGTTCATCGTACTCAATTCATGCCCAAAAGCCTAAAATGCACACCGGGCGTCCACTTTTTTCCTTCGAAATGGAAACATACGAGCTTTGAATTCATCTCTAAAATTGAGATAAAGGAATTTTCGTGATATTTCGGTTAATTCCGAACCCTACCTTACCACAGTTTTTTCCATAAAAAATTCACCCCACAGAAAATGCTCAACGAACGTGTTATCGGGCCTCCATTCTATACATCAGGCCAAAAACGCGTGCTTGGGCAGTTAGGGGTTAAGGTTAACCTTAACCTTTAAACATCAAGACAAGCCCATTGGGCTTGTCTTTTTAAGAATTTTGAGAATAACTTTTGATATGTTTTACCATTTTTTGATTGGTAAAGTACTTTGAAAATAAGATTGAATTACGGACTAAGCTTCCTCTATAAACTTCTACAGATTTTTTTTTGGAGCAACCAAACAATGATCGAGTTTTGAATTGCAAAGGGTGTCGTGGAAGAGGGCAGATGATGAAGAGCTCAATGGTTTTTTTTTTAGCTTGAGATTCTCTTGAAGTGCATGCCAACTGCAGAAAAAAGAGGTACAATATTATGGGACAAATTAAACCAATGTGGGAACACAGGGAGCAGAGGAAAACGTTTACGCCAACGGCAGCCAATGGTCATACTAGTCTATACATTAATCTCTAATAGCTCAACCATGCATATTTTGCATGATGTACGGATTTGATCTCCGATTTCTCATCCATCATATACTTTTTGTAGTGTGGATTTTTTACTAAAACTTTTATGAGAAGTTAGCTTCATGCATGTGTGATCTGAATAAAAAGGGGATGATTTGTGAAATTTGTATGCCTCATTTCATGTTGTAGTGTTCCACCCAAAATTTCAAAAATTTTAGTCTAAAAGTGCTTTTGAAAAAGTCAACTACTAAAATGAAGCAATCAAAAGATCTCCAAAAATCACTACACTTTATGTATTACATTTCAACCCATCCCAAAAAAATTCATTATTAGATTGTCAATATCTTATTCATAATCATATTACAAAGGAGTTTTAAATTTAAATTTTGAAAATTTATGCACAAGTATTGGTGATAGCAATGGCAAATATAATCGTATGGGATAGAATCTCAAATTCATAATGTACAACTTTTATTCATTCATCAAGTTGAAAATATCCCTCTTAGTTGCATTTTATAATGCATCTTTGAAAAATTGCCAAATCTATTTTATTTAGTTTTTGAATGTGACTCTAATAACAATACTTCTACACTCTAATTCCACCTCAACCAAGACCCTTGAAACCTTAAATTGTTTCAATAGAACAAACGTTCATTTAACCCTTAACTTCCTGGGCGACCGAAAATGGGTCGCACTATTTTTAGAAGTGAAAATATCTTGAGGAAGGAGTGCCCGAATGATTCAAAATTTGGCCAATTTCGTATAGAAACGAGTTTTTTATCCAATGGTGTAGTCTGATTTGGAGAAATGCACATTGTCAATTTTACAAAAATCCACAAGTGTTGGGTGGTCACAAAACTGAGGAGAAAAAAGTCAACAAAAGAGACTGACGGGCGAATGACGAGCTGCCACGTATTCCAGTTGGGCAGGGCGGCTTGTGGGTGGGTGTAGCTACTAAAATGCAAATCTTGCACTTGGATTTCACCTTTTTCCAATATTCTTTTTCCTACGATATGTGTTCTTTTGTGTACTTTCAACCTACCGTGTTTGATTTTGCAATAAAAGATCAGATTTGTAGGAATTTGTAAGATTTCTCTCAAAGTCACAAGTGAACTAGTAAAAAGTGGATGTTATGTCAAGGCCTCTATTTCACTCATTTTTTATCCTAAAAATACAAAACTTGTTGTCATGCGTAGGGAAGTTGATTCTCTTCAGAATTCCAGACGGCACCAACTTTCTAAAATAGTACGTGCTCAAGAGAGTCGGTCAAAGCCCATTTTCAGCAGTGAGAAAACAATGAATTTCTTGGAGTACCCTTCACTTTTGTGTCCCATCCAAGCAACCTATAACTCGGATTGACACCAAACTTTGTAAAGATGAAGGTGACTTGCATATCTACAAGATCTTACGGTTGATTTTGTAAAAAAGTGAACTACATAAGTTTGAGCAACATGTATCCCTAACCAAAAAAATCAAGGTCCAAAACGTGCTGAAAATGGTTCAGGAAGTTAAGGATTAATTCTCATTTAAAAAATCAAAAAGTAAAAAGTAAAAATAAAAGTAAATAAAATGTCAAGAAATCATAACGTTACACAAGCGAGGGAGGCAATGAGGAAAAGGGGGAAAGTGCTGCTTAGTTACGAGGCTGCGATTTGAAGACGAGCTCCGCCTCCGGGATGATCGCACATTCGGCGACGAGAATGTTGTGGGATCTGCCTTGTTTCATCACATTTTCTTAGAGCTGTAAGATCCTCACTCTTCCATGATCTTTTTCTCATTTTTTTGTCTTCTTCCTTTGCAGAATATATAGCTAAAGCGCCCCAGAAGCTTGACTGAATTGGTAATCTTTTGAGGTTGCAATCTTTGCATGTGTTCAGAGATCGTTGATCCTACTCCCTCTGTCCGGAACTCTTGGCAATTTTCATTTTCCAACTTAACGTTTTTTTTTCATCAGCCATCTCAGAACTCAAAAATGATATATCTTTTAATAGTAGTATGTAGTTTTTGCGTCAATCATATTGTTTGAAGTGGAAAGAGCTCACGTTTGAACTATAGAACGTAGGATAAACAGTAGGAATTTTTTTTACCATAAACTAGGACAATTGTCTCCGGACAGAGGGAGTATCTCTCTTTTAATAGTAGTATGTAGTTTTTGCGTCAATCTCATTGCCCGCCCCGTCTGAAGTGGAAATGCTCACGTGTGAACTATAGAACATAGGACAAAAAGTAGGAATTTTTTTTACCATAAACTAGGACAATTGTTTCCGGATAGAGGGAGTATTTCTCTGTAGCTGTAGATGCTGAATTAGGGTTTTTTCCCGAGTTTTCGATTCAACCGTCGTTTGCCATTCGCCTGGTGTTGCAATTTTCAATGCAGGTTTGCCATTCGCCTGGTCACTTGGTTGCTCGTCACAAATTCGCTGGTAGAGTCTCGTCGGCAGACACACATTCCACATTCCACATTCCACATTTTGAGCTAGCGAAATAGTAGCGTTGCATAACAATCGGTGCTCACACGTGTTAACCCCTAAGCGTCCACTGTGTATTTTCTGTAGTGTAGGAAAATTGGACCTGCTGCTGCAAATCATCTGTTTGTGTGAAAATGAATTCAGTTTGACACAATCGACACTGTTGATCTTGTAGTATAGAACACAAGCTTTAAAATGATGTATTGTAATGAGAAAACCGAGGTAAAATGAGGAAATGCCACCGTTGCAAAGTCCAGTGACGCACATGGCCATATTGGGCGTTTTAGACGCTTAGGGAGAACCTTCGGCGCTTGTTGATTTATCATGCGGAGCGTCAAGCCCTAATTAAAAAGTTTTCAGTTTCGCAGTCGTTGCAAATTAATTTGAATGAATTCAATGCGCAGGGACTCTTGTCATCGGCCGTTTAGGGTTAGCGCAAATCGAGATGGTGACCGGCTCGGCGTCGCCCTCGTGGAAGAGCAAACCTTGCTTGTTGGGAATTGATGAAGCTGGACGTGGTCCTGTTTTAGGTTTGTATAACGTCCTCTGTTTTTTTTTGTTTTCCGATTATGCTGACTCTTACGGTGTTTGTTGGATTTTAAACTCCTTCAAGCCATGCCTAAATAAGAATTCGTGAAAATTTAGGTATTCCTTGATATTCCTAGAGATTGTGTTTACCCTAAACCCTAAACTCCTTTCTTGGTTCTTTGAAAACTTTTAAAGATCACCAAGCTCTTACACACCTCTTACACACCTAATAATGATAAACCACCAAGATCTTCCACACCTCCTAACTATTTGAAGTGAAGAAATAAGACTATAATAAAGAAAAACTCACAATATCTTCTTCAAAATTTGATGGACTTTACGGATAACTCTAATACGTTCAAGTTTGCATTTCCACGAAGGATGTCGTTCAGCTCAATTCGAGCTGAATCACTTTCGAGTATTGCATTTTTTGATATTTCAAATATAGCTTGATGAACCCTTTAAGGACCAAGAATTCATGGTTTAAGAATGACAAACTTAATCATTCATATAATGAAAAGTATGATTCAGATAGGACCAAATTTTATATCACCAGAATTAGTAAAGAACATTGCATGTGTTGACCAAAAACATAAATAAATTTGAACAATAGAAACCTCACATAGAACCCACTCAAAACTGCTTTAAAAACATGAAGCCATATTTGACCTTCTTGGTCCTTAAAGGGTCAACTCGATTGGAGTTAAATGTTAATCGGTTTATTACGATGTTACAAAATAATCAAACTATGAACGTCTGTGCTCGAATAATTATTAGGGTTTAAGGTGAAAATTTAATGTGCAGGACCAATGGTGTATGGATGCGCTTACTGCCCGCTTGACCAGAAAGATCGGATTTCCACTCTGCAGTTTGCGGGTGCCTCCATCTTCCCCTCGTTCCTTGAGGCTTATTTTGTGTTTGATCAACCTCAGTGAGATTATCTCAATAGTACATTTTTCTATTTTGGAACTTACTTCCCTTCATCCATTCTTTTTTTTGCCGTGTGTCACTGAAAATTAGTTTTGTAGCAATATTGTTGTTTTTCAGAGTGGAGAGGAAAACGTTTTATTCTGTCAAATGCTGAGCATAGCAGTTCCCAATTCACAATTGACGGTTTTAATGTGCATACGAGCAGATTCCAAGGTTCTGACAGAAACGAAACGCGAGGAGCTCTATGAGAGCCTTCTGGCCGATAGCTTAATGGGATGGGCTGTAGATGTAATTGATCCCAAGGATCTCTCTGCGAAAATGTTGCGAAGGTGAGATGATTTGTGAAGATCGTAATTCTGTCAAGGGCTTAAAAGGCCCTGCTCGATGATCACCTATCTACTATTTGTTACTGCTAGCTTTTGGATCTGTATTGTATTAAATAGAAAAGTAATGAAACGTCGCCCTCACAAGTTGGCTGTATACTATTAAAACTATCGATTAGCTGTGCTAGACGACATCATAGTTGAAGTCCTGATCTCTGATTCAATTTTTAGATCTTGTGTTGAGTTTTTTTTAGAGCAGTATATGCAATTGTTCGTAAGGAGCAGGAAAATTCCTTCACGGCGTGTTGATGTGGCTGAAATTATATAAATCAAGGCCCAGTTCAGACTAGAGGGCATATGTGTGACAGTTGAGGATAGATCCCATATGTAGTGCTTTGAATTTGAGTCAATTTGTAAGTATGAAAATTATGAGTGATACTAATGAACATGTAAGTGTGTCTTGAATCTTGGGCTGGGCACATTTGCTATGTTTTTCTTACTGGAATGTTTGGCTCCTGTACGCAGGGAGAAAATAAGTCTCAACACAATCTCCTTCGAGTCGGCTATGGGTTTGATACGGAATACTTTAGATCTGGGAGTTCTTTTATCAGAGGTTTGTTTAATGACGACAACCTTCATCTCGGTGTTCAAAACATGAATTGCTCTGCTAACCATGTTGTAGGCAAACTCTAACTGACGAATAGCATCTCAAACGTATGTTTGATGTAATGCAAAGTTCTAAATATGGAATACATTTTATCATGGTTTTGCAGGTGTACGTGGACACAGTTGGTGATCCTGAAAAGTATCAGACTATGCTAACAGAGCGTTTCCCTGGCATTAAATTCACTGTGTCGAAGAAAGCAGATAGTCTGTTTCCCATAGTCAGTGCAGCTAGTATTGTCGCCAAGGTAAGGGTGGGCTAAAACATTCCGTTGAAATTCTGAATGATAAACCCATTTATTGTGGCATTCGTATGGCTGGTGATTGACACAAGGTAAATGTTATAAGTTTTTACTGTCATGTTATTTTCTTCATCAGAACAGGTAACACGGGATAGAGCACTGCGAGACTGGATTATGGATGAGACTGGTACAGAAGTGGCTAGAGGTTTTGGCTCAGGCTATCCTGGAGGTGAGTGATCCATCTGATTATTTCAAATTCATGTTGCAGGATTTCGATTTGATTCGTAGGCTTAACCCCTAAGTGTCTAAAACGCCCAATGTGCATCACTGAGCTTTGCAACCGTGGCATTTTCTCATTTTACGAGGGTTTTCTGATTGCAATACATCATTTTAAAGCTCTTGTTCTCGACTACAAGATCAACAGTGTCAATCGTGTCAAACTGAAGTCATTTTCACACAAACAGATGATTTGCAGCAGGGGTCCAATTTCCCTACACTACAGAAATCACACAGTGGAAGCTTAGGGGTTAAATACACATAGTATGATGCTTATTCTAGTTGGGATATATGATGAGGAGGCTTTTGATATTTGTGGATTCCATGATCAACACCCCTTTTTGTGTTCAGATCCGGAGACAAAGGCTTGGCTTGAAGACCATGTCAACCCAGTTTTTGGGTTCCCATCTCTTGTACGCTTCAGCTGGTCGACTTGCAAACCATTCTTGACAAAAGGTGGCGTTGATGTTTACTGGTAAGACTCTTTACTGCAATGTACCGTCACCTGATGGCTGCAAAGTTATGTGCTTCAAAGGGAACATGATACAGTTATTTCTTTACTATGTTTTGGTTGCTGTTATTAGCGCAGCTGTGCGTTTTTATTAGTTTCACCTACATTCAAAACAGAACTTATTGGAGAGGGTTACCAGGTTGTTGAAATACAACCTACTTGAATACAACACCTTTGTCAATTTTGTCAACAGGTTCTCTTGAAATCTTGAGTCGATCAGTTGTTCCGATGTGTTGATGCAGGGAAGATGCTGATGACGAGGATGAAGGGGAAAGAAAACAGAAGCCTTCACACATTGGTTCTGAGTCCTGTGCTCCTGGCAGGCATCCATATTTTAAATCGCGTAAGTTACAGTTAGTGACTACCCGCCTCTAATACATACTGGTCAGAACCGATCAAATTTTCTCTGCAGCTTTAGAGGACATTTTTGGCTGGTGTAGAAGTGCAGAAATTTCAGAGGAACAAGACTAGGATGATTAGCAATGATTTTTCAGGTACTTTTGTTGTCTCTGCCCACCAGGGGAGAGACTACGAAATGCTTCGTTTTGAAGGAGTTACCAGGACTTATGCGCCTGAACTGTAAAATGAAGCCGTAAAGGTAAATTTGGGATAAATTCTAACGCAGAGACTCCGCGACTAGCTGCTTGTTACTTTCAGGAACAAGTGGCTTAACCCCTAAAGCACCAAGAAGCCCAAATTGGGCCTCATGTTTTCCTGAGCACTTTTGAATAGGTCCTATGTGGACTTTCTTTTGTTCATTTTTTTTTGTTTCTTGACTAGCACATGCAATATTCTTTAGTGATTCTGGTGATATAAAATTTTGTGTTGTGCAAATTATATTTTTCACAACATGATCGATTGAATTTTTTCATTCTAAAACCATGAATGGCCTTGGTCCTTTAGGGGTTACAGAACACTCGTTAGTTGTGACTGCAATCATTATTGAAGTTCAATCTATGTTTGTGGATTTTTCTACCTTCTCTTGCACGAAAGTTCAGTATGATATATTATAAGAGTAAATGGAAATTGAAAGTTCCTTCAACCTTTTTAAATTTTGATATTTGTTCATTATCATATATATATCTAAAATTGTACAAAGTAAATACAACTCCAATTGCAACCTATAGATTACTTGTGATTGTTGATGAGGTTTTATGACATTAGTTCATCAAAAATTAATAATCATTTTTTTCCTTTAATTTAATTTATTTATTCTTTTAAAATTTTGATGAGGATGGATTTTGAATGATGTGTCTTGTACAAATTTTTTAACATTTTGGTGGCTTGGAAAAATATGCATTGAAATTTCTTAAGTTGTTTTCGAAATGGCTACAAAACTCAAAAGGACAATTGGTTTTGAGTAGTTTTTCCCACATTGTTCAATATATCGTACACTAAAACTTTCATATTTGCAATTTTGGATTTTATTCACACAAAAATCTAGTAGGGTTGTTTGAATGACCAATCATCAAACACACTTGGTTCTGTTAATCATTAGAGTTATTCTTAAAGTCACCTTGAGTTTGAATAAGATATTGTGAACTTTGCTTTAACCCCTTAAGGACCAAGGCTGATTTTCCAAGTTCGGACAGTTCGGACAGCTCACTGTGGAATGAGTATTGATCTTCAATTCTTGAGATTTTTTGTGGTAATTCTACTTTTTGTATCGAAGATGGGATGGTAATTTGCGTATGTAGGTGATGTATAAATCAAAAGATACAATCATGCAAAGATGAAAAACCTAAATGCGGGTAGCTCCTAAAATTTCATACAATGAGCTATGCATCTAAATTTTTGCACACAATGAACTAACACCCTCATGCACACAATTGCCATGTTCATTTTACCAAATTTGAGACTAAACTTTGCATTTTGGGCATTTTCAGAAAGTTTCAAATATGGGCATCAAGCCAAAAAAAAGGTGCAACCAATTTTGAATCTTATAATCTTACTATTGAAGAACCTTGAACGGTTGAAAATTTGTAGGTGGTAATAAATTCAAGTTGCTTGAAATATCCTACTGTTGAATTGGTCAAAAAGGTCATAGATCAAAAACTATTTGTCTTTTTATGAGGAAGGGTACTTTGGAGTGTTTGGATAGGGACATAGTTGTGGTCCTTTAGAGGTTGATATACTCTTATTTGTTCACCCCAAATAGTTAAAAGGTATGAAAGAGCTTAGTGGTCTCTCATTATTAGGTGTGTAGGAGTTTGGTGATTTTCAAACTCATGGAAAACTAGTTTAGCTTGTTTAGAAAGATTTCAAATACTCTTTATTAACCTCTTTTTAAACTTGATAATGTAAGTGTTTTTCTTTTAGAATGTGATGACATATGTGGTTTGATTTCCTTGATGTTTGAAATTGTTGAGCAAAAGAAATATTTTAGTTTCTAGTGTTTATGAGCGTTCTTATGGTCTAGTACGGGTGAGTGAAAAAGGTAGTCCAAAGTGATGGATTTTTTGAGAAAATAAACTTTGAAAAATTCTAATTAATTCTTGTAAATGATGAATATACAAGATTTTGAAGGTATAAGGGTATGAAGTATATCTACACAATTATATTTTTGGTTGAGTTTATTTTTGGGTTAGTGCTCCGCTACAACTATATTAGTAAAAAATACGATGTAGTGTAAAATGAACCGTATATAATTAGAACTTCATTATTCAAAATTTTAGGTTGTCTAATATGATTAAATGTTGAATAGTTATGCAGTTGTTTTGTGAAATTAGAATCCTTTCATTCCATGATATTTAATAAGCCTTGAAAACCTAAGAATGGAAAAATGTGCAAGATCATGAAACTCAAATGAAGGGTTTGTTTCTTGAAACACATGTATATATGATGATTTAGTGAAACATGAAATTTTTATTTCAAAAAATAGTGTGGGAAAGGTAAGAACCATTGAAATATCATTTTTTGTGGCAAACAAGTTTTTCACATTGTTATTACAAATCAAATTTAATGCATCAAAGATGGATAATTTTGAAAAATAATTTTGATGCACATCATAATTAGATAAGAAGAAAGTTATAATTGATAATATGTTTTTAATTAAAGACATTTTTATCACTACATTCATTACTTCATAAAGTAATACTTGATTTTGAAGCCTTTTAGTCACCCGAGAGAATCCCGTTATAAGTTACTTCAATGGATTCCATTTGTATAGATGGGTTAACAATATACTAAATCACGTGAACATAATTAAATTTCATAATTATTTCCTTCATTAGTGTTTTGATGTCCTTTGGAACCTTTTTTTTAAACATAATTATATCTCATGATTATTATTCTTTTTAGTTTTCTTGTGTCTTTTCAGATTTTTAATGAAACAAGCTTCAACCTTTGATGTTATGTATGAATGAACAACCTTATGTAAAATTTGTAACATTAGATGGCTACAAGATGCCAAGACCTTAAAAAGGTCATCATGCATAATTTCAGTTCTTTCATTGAATCAAAAACATTTACTTGCATCCCTTTTATTGATTTAATGACTCCCATTCATTGACAATTCAATTAAAAAATTTACCCTCTTATGTTTCACCAACAAAAATAATCGCATTCCAAAATCAAAATTTTGAATTATAAAAATAAAACGATGAAAGTTAAATCAAACCTCTTTAATTTCCACTTGAGATCTTAGTTTTTTATTATTTAATATAATTTTAATGTATGACAAGTGTGCTATAAACAATAAAAGTTTGGCAACTATACAAGATGTTGTAGAATATCATTTTAAAAAGAATAGTAACCAAGAGTATTGAGTGTAATGTTCATTTGCCTAACCACTCCATTTTTTTTCTTCTAAAGAGGCATTAGTTTCACATTACACATTCTACAAATAATATGTGATTTTTAGAGATTTTTCGGTTGCTTAATTTAGCAAGATGATTTTTTCAAGAGCTCTTTTGAATTGAAATCTTAGAAATTTTTGAGGAATCACTTCAACATGAAATGAGGCATAAATTTTTTACAAATCAACCCCTTTACACAAAGTTCACACTTGCATGCTCGTCTACATGATATCTTACAATAGAATTTTGTAGTATGTTTTTTACTTGCGAATGTTGGCTTGATGAATGAAATTTTACTAATATTTATCACTCATCATTCAGAATATGGATGGTCACTTATCATCCATAATATGGACGGTCACTCATCATCCAAAATATGAATGGTCACTCATCATCCAAAATATGAATGGTCACTCATCATCCAAAATATAAATGGTCACTCATCATCCAAAATATAAATGGTCACTCATCATTCATAATATGAATGGCCACTCATCATCCAAATATGGACATTGGAGAATATGGACGGGTGGTCCTTTAGGGATTAAAAATAGTTCCATAATGTATATACATGTATGAAGTACTTCTTGATTGCTATCCTTTTATAGTTCACGCTCCATGAGTATGTGATTTCTGCACCTTAGAATTCAATTCAAATGATAACTATTTGCACAAGTCTACCTTAGCTAAGTGCCACTCAATGTATTCAACATTTGGTTGAGAAAATGGTTATGAATCTCTAAAATAAACATTTCCTACTCAAAAAGTGAGCCATTTTTATGTCTCAATATCGGAAGTTGGCCTGTCTCTAAGGCATACACAACAATTATAACGTAGTATGATGAAAACGCCTGCTAGAGTATCACAGGCATGAGATTTAGAGTCAGATTCATGGTCATCGCATTCATCCCATAACCAACCTCACCATCAGCAGGAAAGCATCTTTGGATCACATGCATGATTTCAACGGGGTTTTTTAAGGTCTATAAGTTGACTGTGAGCACTGCGCATATTGTGGTGGTGGGGTGTGGGGATTCCATTGAATTCACATATGTATATATGTGTATATATATGTTCCCATAACGAACCTCAAGAAAGTGCGTCATGGGCATACATATATATACATATGTGAATTCAATGGAATTCCCACACCCCACCACCACAAGTGCTCACAGTCAATTTATAGACCTCAAAAAAGCCCATTGAAGTCATGCATGTGGTCCAAAGATGCCTTCTTGTTGATGATGAGGTTTGATATGGGATGTATGCGATGATCGTGAGTTTCACTTTAAAGCTTGTGCCTGCAATACTCCAGCAGGTGTTTTCATCAAATAATTAGCACTCAACGAATTTCTGTAGCGTATAATACATATTGTTGCAGATTCTGCACTGGAAAATCATCGTTGTACTCTTTGAAGCGGCCCATTATGAGCTCTTCCTTCTGAGTTGGATTTCGTTTGGGCCAGTCAGTTAGCAGGGCCTGTGTAAAGTTGGGGTTTAATAAGTGATGCTGTAATTATATAGTGTGATTAATGATAGTTGGTTTGAGAGTAATAGTATCTTACGATTTGTTGACATGTGATGTCCTTGTAAATATGATTCATTGTTTGAGTCTAGGTAAAGACTCACATGCTCAAGATAGAGTACCACAAAGTTTCATACACATTACTGTTTTCTTTGTCAGTACTTCTACGTATAAATGTGGGCATGTCATTAGATGTGAATCATTGACTAGGCTCATATGTACGTGGGAGATACAAAGACAGAGTGCCCTGTACCCCTATTCCTTAGAAGAACAATGGTTACAACTAAATGATTCTTGATTGAAAGAAGAAAGTGATTTTTCATAGACGAAGATTTAGCAAATTTTCTAGTTGACTCAAATAGTGTCAAACCTTCATAAGCATGGAAAATTGTCATACTAACCTGAGCCTCTTAGCGTTTCTGGGGCTCCAGATAAAGTAAGCAATGCCAAACAATTGCTTGATTTAGCAAATATACTTGAATATGTACACTGGCATTATATTTGCTTCGACCTTCTGGAAACGAAGTACTTAAAGTGCACATGATCATCTTCAGATTGCATCAAACGAAGACAACAAACTACAGACCGCAACATGATATGAGGCTTACTCATTCCCCACAGAACACAACAATATTCAAAAAGTTCAAGAGGAAGGACTTCCATGTCACGATCTTGTAAACGATGCGTTCGGAAATGAATTGTGAATATGGGAAAAACGGAGTTTTTATTCCAGCCACACAGCTCATTATCAATCTTTAAGTAACCAACTTTGAATAATTATAACTTATTCATTTGATATCGACACAGTGTGTTTTTAGGTGCGTTCGAATCCCCTTTCTTTTGCCAACAAGAAAAAATTGAAAGATGACCGATGATGATAAGGATCATGCGGTGAGCGTGGATCGAACACGCGACCTTCAGATCTTCAGTCTGACGCTCTCCCAACTGAGCTATCCCCGCAAGAAGTGTCGGTGTGTCGATGTTACCGTGCCCGGAACTCTATATTGAGCATCAGTTTGCCCTGGAGTCGTACAACGAATTTCAATTATTACACGTGTGCACTCTACAGGCTTGTTACTGAAATTTGCATACATAATTAGCTCGGACATGTCCATAGAATGTGAGTTTCAGTACAGCTTTACAGGTGAGAGAAATCTTAGCTCATTACAGTCTGCCAAAATTGAGTCTTACTGAAGCATCTTAAGTTTTATCTGGTCACAACAGTGATTGTGAGACCCCTGCTCTATGAAGATAGTTTAAAAGTTGTCTTAAGAAGATATATATACACCAGTTGCACCAAGCTCAAATTATCACCAGCATTGTTCCTCTTGAGGCGAAGACGACGTACTCAGGCACCACATGTTTGCATGTCATTAGATCATGTGAATCATCAGCAAGGACCTGATTGATTAGGCTCATATGTACGTGGGAGATCCAAATGTGCAACAAAGACAGAGTGGCCTGTACCCTGTTCCTTAGAAGAACCGCAACATTTGGTTACAACTAAATTAATGCTTCTTACTTGTTTGAAAGAAAGTCCATGCTAGACACAGGGAACCCTCACAGTTTGACTCTGGGGCTAAACTTGTGGGGGGCGGGGGTAAAAAAGTTATTGCACAAAACATTTTTGAGTGTGACTTTTTCAAGGCAAATCCCAACTTGACTTTGGGGGGGTAAAAATGAGGGATTTCTACCTCGGGGCAGTTTTTTCCATACCCAATGTGTTTGACGTGCAATAAAAGTTTTTGTACAAAACATTTTTGAGTGACTTTTTCGAGGCAAATCCCAGCTTGACATACCACAGTCTTTCAAAATGTGAATGAAATGTTTATCTCAACTATCTACACCTCATGAACCTTTGAAAATCTTGATGAACATAAATCTCATCCTAATATTACTAAGTGCCCATGGGCATTTTGGGTTCCAAGCAACAACATATGGTACAAGAATTAAAAAAAAATGAAGGGGCTTATTTTCGGGTGGCGAGGAGGACCATGACACAAGCTTGGCAGACATATGAGGCATTCAAGGGGAGAGGGTTAGGCTCATCACTACTTTGAGGTTTAGTTGCCGGATGGACCTCCGGGATGACCAAAGTGTGGGCAAGGTCTTCCTTGAACCTCACGACTACGGCGCCCGGCACTTCGGCGTCTTTGCGAGTGACGAGCCCGTCGCTCTCCTCTCCCGGATAGCGGGTCAGGATGTACTTGGCCATCAACGCCAGTTGCCGGCCCAGCTCCATCTCCAGCGGCACCGCCAGCCTCCCACTCAGGAAACTCTCCTTCATTATGTACTTCTTGAATCGTTGAATGGAGTCCGGCGGCAAGTTGGAGTGGAAACATAGTGTGGGTACGTCACTTGGCACCGGGTACTCTTCGAGAAATGCGCGCCGGTTCTTGTATGTCAAGTCTTTCACAGCATCCACAGTTCCCTGCAAATAATAAAATGTCTTACATTTCTGAAACCTTGTTGTCGACGATGACGACTGAAGAAAAAAAAAAAAAAAAAAAAAAAGAAAAAGAAAAAAAGAAAAAGAAAGAAAAAGAAAAAGAATACTTGAGCACAAATTCAATGATATTCTCTAGCAATGGAGAAGATGCACCCAACCTCCAACTATGTTTAGGGCTCTCATGATGGAAAAAGGAAAAGATAAATAAAAAAATTAAAAGGTAGAAAGAAGTTTGAAACCAAGAATCAATAATTGTGATTGAAAGTTTTTCAATGTGGAACTTCACTTGTTTGTTTTTTTCTTGTTTTATGTTAGTACTTAACCTTGGGTAACCCTGCATTTCACTAGAAGAAATGTGGGATTCCACAATTACAAGTATACGACTCAAATAGTGCAAAAACTAGTCCGTAATGATTGTCATTAGTCATTATGAACTAGTTTGAGTAGTATACTTATAGTCGTAGAATCCCACATTTCTTCTAGTGTTTACACCGTCGAATTTTCTAAACAAGTATGCCGAAGTGGAGGTATGTTCACATGGCTGTGCAGGGTTACATGGGGTAAATGGTGTTTAAGTAGGCTCCCAGTGCAACGGGAGTTTCAAGAATGTGATGTCATTCATTCATAAATCACCGTCGCTAAAGTCCCTGTTTAATTCTAGGAATAAATATTTACTGTAATTAGTGTTTCAAAGACGATTACACTAAAACTCTCGCAAAATCAAGCATTATGCTTTTTTCATCACAAGTGATGAATGAAATCAAGCTTCATCTAATTTCTTGACTGTGGTTTATGCCAGGTAATGCCCTTTTCATCAGGCATTTCGCGACAAAGAAAAACAAAAACAAAAAAGTTTGTCGGGCTTTACCCTCCTCAACAACCTTTATGTCCCGCAAAATGCCCTCTTCATCAAGCATTACCTTATACAAAACAATGAGAAACAAGAGCATACATTAATGCACATGCACTAGTAGAAAAGGTGGCACTTCCCAGGGACATGCCTAGGCAAAATCACTGCGCATGCGTGAAATTGGGCACTACTTGTCTAGGCATCTCCCTTGGTAGTGCTACCTTTTCTACTAGTGATGTATGACAAGAGGGAAAGGGGCTTACGTCAGGGTTGGAAAAGCTGGCAAGCTTTCCTAAGAAAATGGAATTCAAAGCTCCAAACTGGCCACCACTGAGAAGATCGGCAGCCAGGGGTGTCCCTCCATAAGGGGCCTGCAGCATGATCAGTCCGCGCACTTTCTCTTTCAATTCACTCCAGTACATCGCGCACGCGGCGGCTGCGTCTGTGCCTCCCTTGGAATGTCCCAGCAACACGACAGGTTTATTTCCAAATTGCTCGTATTGTGCTAAAATTATGTCCTTTACATGTGCTGCATTGCTTTTCACAGAGCCCTGCACATAGCCATAACAAATAAACAAATAAATAAACAAGCGGCTAGTCGCGTCGCCTCTGCCTTCGTACTTACGCCAGATTTACTTTTACAACTTATTTTTACTGTCCAGCCATGTAACTCTTGAAATTGAAGCGTTTTTGTAGTCTCTCCCCTCATGGGGCAGAGACAATAAATAGAATCATAATCTCAAGTATCCATCTCATAATCTATAATAGGTAGTCATCATCCATTTCACTAAGACGAGCTGTATAACAAGCGATAATCACTCCCTACTTTCTAGTTTCTATTATGATATTTCCGGTTTCTATTACCACACACTACTTCCGTTAACCCCTAAAATGCCCACAGCCCTCTCTAGATTGGGCAGTTTTGCAAAGATGCATTATAAAATGCGACTAAAAGGAACGCTTGGGCAATTAGGGGTTAAAAGTGCACATGGAAGTTTTGCGTTTTAAAATATAAAAATTGCATAATAAGGAGATTGATGATCGTCAATCCTCTTCAATTCACAACCTAAACTTCAAAAATTACATGATAAGAGGGACGGCGATTGTCAACCCCATGAAATTCACAAATGTTCTTTTGATGATTCTCTCAACGGGGGATTTGCACAAATGTGAATTGCACAAATGTGAATCACCCACAATTGTAGCGTCTGAATCGTCTGATATGGGTACATGATCTCAATGAAGACGCTACAAAAATTGGAAAATTACAAAAATTAGAGGGTGTCATAGACACCATGTGGCTGCAACTATATAAGTTAAAAGACAAAATTTCTAGCACACATAAAATGAGTTAAACATAAGTCACACTATGTGAGATGCGTAAAAGTGATACCCATATCCGTTCCCCCAAGTAACCCAAATCTAGAGCTTGGTTGTGGAAAAAAGTACAGCCTTTTGGAAGCAGAAAGGTACTATTTTCCACAACGAAGCTCCAAATTTGAATTTGAAAATGGCACGTTCAATAATGGTGCCATTTTGTGAGAATTGTGAAAAAAAAAAAAAAAAAAAAAACAAGACTAATACTTGTGAAGAGAATCACTGTACCTCAGTGTTGATGTGTGCAAACTCACATTGCACGCCGAGGTAATCCTTGAAATGCTCAAGAATTTCCCGAAAATACGTCGGGTACGAGTTACAAAAAAGACCTGGAATTAAGCACAAGGTAGCAAACACTATATGAATGACAATGACAAAATCCCACACGGAAAATGCCTCTACAATGTAAGGTAATTTACCGGTAATTTACAAGTTCCATTTCAAATAGTTGGCAGTGCAAATTATTTCCACAAAATATGCAACCCATAAAGCTGATGATAAAATTCAAGAGTGCTGTAATCCATTTGTCTTACCTGGTACCAGAAGGTATGAATAATCCAACATATGCGCAGTACAAGCGTCCTTAATCCTGATCACACAAAATATGATCTAGCCCTTGTAAGCATGCACCTTTTACTTCGAGAATCAAAATCAGCATGAGAAGACTAGCCCAAAAAAATAAAAATTGTAGGCCTTGTCCTCATTTTCAAGTAGATTTTAACGCACTAAAATATGTATTATTTGGATACCGTATCAATAAGTTATGAATTGTTGAAGTATAGCTTTTCCAAAAGCATGAGTAGGTTTTTACACTTCAGCTACTGTACATTTAGTCAACTTCAAATTTGATTTTTCCAACTTCAAATTTACTTTTTTCCTACCTATGCTTTTGGAACAACCACACTTTTGGGAAGACTACCTTAAGCATTCATCAACTAACAGAAATTTGTATTTGCTCTTTACTATGGAAATTAATGAACTAACATACAAACCTTAACCCCATAAAGGACATACCATGCCCCTCGGGCTTAGTTTTTCTCAGTTTTGAAACCACTTGAACCATGAATTGCTAACGATGAAGAAATATTTTTCTGAAGAAAAAAAATCGGGCATCATTCATAAGAAGAATAATATGTACCTACAATAAAAATGTAAATTACTTCTATATTTTGAGGTTAAAACTCAAAAATACTCCTTTCTTTCTAAATTAGGTTAAGGAGTAACCAAACATTTGATGAAATCATCATATGACAGTCTAAGATAAGATTAACTGACTTTCTAAACTTAAAATTTCATTGAACAATCTTCCACTCCTATTGGCTGATCAATGGCAACAAGATAGGAAGCCAAACATTCATACCCTAAAAACGACCCTTTCCTTAAAGCGTCCTTAGCTCAATCTTCCATAATAAGTAAATTCTGACACCCTACTATTGATGAGAATGTGCACAATCTGAACATTAGAGTTTAAGGTCACTTTAAGGTCAACCTATAGTCAACACTTTGGAAATTCATAACTTACTCATACGGTGTCCAAATAATACATGCTAAAGTGCATTGGAATCCTCTTGAACTTACTATTAAGACCCACTGTTGGTGAGGTGGACGCTTTAAGGTATAGTTACCTTAAAGCAGAAAATGAATGATGGATTCAGATTCTCCAAAAAGAGCCTCTAAAACAATAAAATGTGATAAAAACGAAAATGTGGAGGATTCATTTCTCACTTGAGCCCTTCAAAAATACTGTAGAACAGGTCGGTCTCATCTTGCACGGCATTACCATCACCGACAGTACTGCCCATCGCCCAGCCGATATCACCGCTGGAGCTTTCCCTCTTCAGCAAGCCATTCAGCTTCTCCTTCAACCCGCTCAAGCTCAGACTGAACATTCATCACAAAAAACACAACATTTATAATTAACCACAAACCACAAAAACGCTACATTTTTGCAAAGAGTTCACCAGGGTCTCATATGCGATTCCCTGTGTGATTTTCCCTGCGAGTCTCACTTTTCCCACTGAGTCTTAAAGCTGCTTAAAACTGCTTAATGACCAGTTTTATGTTGACTCACCTGCTTAAAAAAGGAAAGTTTAACAAGTGTCGACTCTTGAGATTCGGTGGGAAAAATGAGACTAAAACGGAAACGCAAACAGGAAAACCATCATGAGCTCCCTGTGGTTCAAACCCCAAAAGAAGATGCAGAGAATTAATAAGCGAAGATTAATAACACTTACGTTGAGGAGGGTGTTTCAATGGTAACCTCGTCGCCAACGTCTTTGCTGCCCATCTTGCTCGTCAGACGGCCACGCAAAGTGGTCGTCTTCTCAACCAAAGAATGATAATCCATTGCAAACCTCGCCTCTTCAAAATCAATCCAAAAGCAAAGCAAGCAAGCGCAAAGATGAAGTTCGTTGATCAAATGGACTGGAAGCTTGAGCTTTAGAAAGCGAAGAACCAGTAACGCCCTGGATCGCTTGAATGTACTTGAATGGACAACAAAATGCACTTTTAGAATGGAAACTAACTGGCTAGGTACTACCGGGCCGGATGACGAAATGGAAACGTATATAAAGGGCTTGATTGACTCGTTCAGACAGTGAGGATTGAGTCACCGACATCGACGAGTGAGTGAGTTTCTGGCGATGGCGTGAGACAGGCATTCGTCGTCAGTTGGATTGGTTTGTTGCTTAATAATGCATTCTCATCCTTAGCCTTGAGTGTGAGTGGGTTGCCGCGCCGTGATGCGGGGGTTTGGATGAAATGGGTTGCGGGAATACTGGAGCTTTTGTTGCCGCGTCGGAAACAGTCCAGTTCGGGAAGAATGGACCTGTGAGGTGCTGTAAATCTATTCACGGAGGTAGATCTCAGCAGGGAGTATGTTGGAGTACCAGCGAATGCTGTGCAACTGACCTGTGAGGTGCTGTGAAGCTGGAATCTACGTAAGGAGGTAGATCTCAGCAGGGAGTATGTTGGAGTACCAGCAAATGCTGTGCAACCGACCTGTGAGGTACTGTATAGGTGAAATCTACGCACGGAGGTAGATCTTAGCAAGGAGTATGTTGGAGTACCGGCGTTCCCTGTGACTATATTTTCCCTGCAACCAACTCACAAGTGGTTTGTGCAGCTACAGCATGAACAACTTTCTCAATTAACTCCCTTAATTAACCCCTAAACGTCCCAGCGTCCAGAAACTGGATCACGAGCAGATTCAGAGCCTTGCAACTTTATCATACAATTTCGGCTGACTTTCATCCAAGTCACTTTTGTAAGACTATTAAATTCTCTACCAATTACAATAGTTCTCTTGTGATGAGGAGTTGTTGATAATATTAGAGAGGCCTCCAATTGCAAATATGTCACATTTGTTGTGTCAAGTATGTCAAATCATGTACACCTCATGTACATTTGAGCCATGCTAATATCTATCTTTGAGGCTAGCATCTACTTGTGTTCAAAGGATTGGTACGTTTAGGGGTTAAGCCCTAAATGCTGGGCCACGGAATCATGCTTTACATACCATAACATTCAGTAAGGTAACTGTATCTTAAGAGTTCACCTTACCAACCGAGCCTATTTACACACATAACATAAAAAATATTTTCAATGTGTCTTATTAGCAAGTTCAAGAGGATTCCAACACACTTTAGCATGCATTATTTGGACACCGTATGAATATGAACATTGGAAGGATACATTGTCAAACGGTGAAGGATGGATTCTCAAACACTGAAAGGTAGACAGATAAATAGAAACTCCGGTCGAGGCTGGCGTGAATAAAGTGTCCGTTCGTAATGTCAATGACCCAGTGTCCACTGGACACAGGGCCATTGGAACTTGGAACTAAAAGGTAAAGTAACATAATTGATTGAAGTTACAGAAAAGATTTCCGACGCGCAAAGTATATGCAATACTCGAAACCAGTACACGATAGCAGAGAATTCCATTTGCTTTAATAAGACAGATAGCTCATGCACGAAGTTTGCACAACATCTAATTGCTCCCACTGACACACACACAATGGCTCTTGGAACTCAGTACAATACCGACACACACTAAGCCAAGAGAGACACACTCGAAAGTACCGGTACTAATCTCAAGGCTACGGCTACAGCTTGGTAGAGAATCTCTATTATGATTGCACTTTAGAATTTGAATACTAGCGGGTACATGTGCTATCCAGTTGGCACTATGCATGGAGCTACGCATACGACTACGTATCCATGCCAATATAGTTAGTTCTTGTGTACACACTGAGGGGATATACTACAACATAACTAATTCTAAACTAAACCCAATCTACTCTCTATGAAACCACCTCATTTCCATCTTTTTCCATCACAAAATGTGAAAAGCTTAGATGAGCTATGGAAATAGGAGGCAATTAAGGCATAACAATACAGGTGTTTAGGTGGTTGAGCAATTCATGCATTATTTTAGGAGACTGACAATTTAGATTGAATTTTTCATTTATGAGGAAAGTGCATCAAGGGAGTCAGTTGTAGGATATATGCTCATGGCCCCTATCTATAAATGGTTTAGTATTTTCAAGGCATACCACTTTAAAAATTCATAGAAATTACAATTTTCGATAGATAAAATATAACTTCACTTGGATTATATTGTGAATGCACAAAAAATACGTGTGGTAACAAGAATCTTCTCCAAGGTGTTTTAGATGCTTAGATGGATGGTAATACATACTTCTATTTTAGTGTAAATATTCATATCACGGAGGGGGACAATGGTTGACACTTGCTCTCAATGGTTGAAATTTTTCACCTTATACAACCTTACATTGAGACTATTTTCAACTGAAAAGCACCTAATATTCTCAACCCAATCACATGTGCAAAGCCTATGTGTGTAGGGAGAAAACAATTGATTGGAGAAAAGTTTGCTTAGATGAACCTTAAATTCTCACAACCCTCTTCAAATTTGGAGAATTGCAAAGATGCATCATAAAATGCAACTAAGGAATATTTTGAATTTGATATGTGAATCAAAGTTGTACATAATGAATTTTAGACTCTATCCATAGGATTAGATCTACGATTGCAATCACCGATATTCTTGTATGAAATTTGAAACTCAAAATTCAAAATACTTTCGAAATTTGATTACGAATAAGATATTGACAATAAGTGGATGAAATTTGTTGTGATTGGTTGAAATGTAATACTTCAAGAATAATGATTTTTAAAGATTATTTGATTTAATTCTTAATTTTATGAGTAGATATTTTCAAGAGCACTTTAGAGCAAAGATCTTAGAAGTTTCTGGTAATTCATTGCAACATGAAATGAGGCATAAAACTTTCACAAATAATCCCCTTTCTGATTGGTTCACACATGCATAAAGCTAACTTCACATAAAATCTATAATAAAAAGATCCACACCACAAAAAGTGCATGACGAATGAGAAAAAAATAAAAAAATAGACTCTATACATCATCCAAAAAGTGGAGGGTTGGGTAGTTGGGGGCTAACTATGGATGAGCGTGGTGGTCTCTAAACTCAAGGAAAACTTTTTAATCAATCAACAAAGGAGGCCTTTGAGTTTGGAGTGCACAAATAAGAGTATATTAAAGCAAAACCCATGGTGTATTATTCAAACTCACGGTGACTGTGCGAATAACTCGATGGTTTCTTCTACTTAAATCTTTCATTGTTTCAACTTTCAGGCCTTATCAAACCAACTGTAATAATTCAGTTTTTGAGTTTCTGGCTGAACTGCTATGCGGCAATGGTAATTTGACAAAGCGTGTTGGAGATCTCTAAGAAAAATCATATAATTGTACGTTTTCAAACACAAGTGTATACCACCTCTGTTGGGGTTCATACAGGAGTAAAGACTAATTTGCTCAAAGGTGCGCAGTCAGCATTACCAATTATGACCCCAGAATCTTTTTTAAAAACATATGAAAAAAAAAAAAAATCATTAAAATCTCTTCCTAAAAACGATCCATACTATCTCAATTCGTACAAAACAAACCTATCAGCAGTTCGAGAATACCCGTTTCAATCCCACAAAACTTGAAATTCAAGCCGCAACATTCGTCTTCTCAGGAGCTGGGGCAGCTGCCTTAGAAACCGTTGGACTGTCGACTGCCAACCCCATTGAATGTAGTCCATTGTCCACATAAATCAACGACCCTGTAATAGCACTAGCCAGAGGTGATGCCAAGAATGCAGCTGTGTGTCCCACATCATCTGCACATACACAACAAAATTGAAAATCAGAATTAGACTGTAAGAAAGGAGTTTCAGGGTCAAAGCATTAAGATTCCACAAATGTCATTCATAAGCTTGCATTGCTCTGATAAAGTTGTAAAGGAATTGGTAGCATGTAAGGCATGTCCAGCTTACCCGCTTCTAGCTCCTTTTGCAAAGGAGCATTGGCAGTGGAGTAGTTAATCATGTCGTCGATAAAACCGATAGCCTTGGCTGCTCTGCTTCTCAAAGGACCTGTATTACAATGATGCAGAACACCTAAGTATGGCTTTTAACACCTAATTATGGTTTCAATTAGCTTCTAGTACATATATCTACATCTAACAATCTAGCATAACATGTATGCTTAGCACCTGAAACTCGCTTCACACAGTATGTCCTACACCCTACAGAATAGTCACTGACTGAGAAGAGTTAACAGTCATGGTATACCAATAATAAGGTTCTATAAGTTGCCTTACCTGCTGAAATGGTGTTCACTCGAATGCCATACTTCCGGCCCACCTCAAATGCCAGAACCTGAAAGGAAGCCAAAAAATCAGCTTGATCCTCAAATACCAAACCAACTCAGCAAAGACATGAAATAAAATGTTGACTAAGCGTGATTCTTGGCTAAAAGAAGAGACCAAGGTTGACTCCTACATCTTGTCATGTACTCAAAGCAATCTTTGGTGAGATTCTCCACACACGCGATCCTTCTAAAGAGCAGTAACTTACACGTGTGTCACTCTCAAGTGCGGCTTTGGCAGAGCTCATCCCACCCCCATATCTGTCATGTACCCACACAACTTCATCTTTCAGTCATCGTATTCGCATGAAGTTGTGGGAAGATATAAATAGAGAGAGAACAAAGTAATCCTTAAATGGCTCCCAAAACGTTTCTGTGCTTTGCTAGAAAAATGTTGAAACATAGACGATAAAACTACTACGAATGGAAAATACCAACACGCAAAAAAGCAGTACAATCGATTGAGATCACTAAGCAGTGACAGCTCAGGCAGTAGAAATGACTTGATGTTCAGAACTCAACAACACACTCTCTTTGAACAAAGAATCCACATCTTCGAAAAATTCAACATACGAATCGAAAGTATTTCATCGTGAACCTAATGGGCGCAAAACATACGTGCATGCGTCTGAGTCTCTCCGAGTCTTACCCAGGGATGATCTTCTCAGATGCCAAGTACGTGAGAGAAAGAGAAGAACCACCTGCAGCCATTCAATATCATCCGAGCTAAATCAATCACCATGCTAGGTCAACCTGCTATCATGTCCACTGCTATATTTTCCCTCTGCATTACTTCAGCACATCATGTTCAGCCACACGACATTCTAGCATGACTGCGGCAAATAGCCTACGTCATACATAACAATCAAAACACCAAGGTCACCCTGGACTTAAAAGTGGATATGAGTCTCAACTGCCTCACTTGACAACATTGCACAAATGCCTTGTGCACTCGATTTGTACCTGGGTTCATCAGGGGAGCAAAGTACTTCAACAGCGAGACGTAGGAGTATGTGGAAGCTGACACTGCTGCCAAGTAACCCTTCCGTGTCGTCTCCATCAGCGGCTTTGTTACCTGGGGACAGTCGTACACTACAAATTCAGCCCGTTTTCTCCATCCATTTCACTTATCACACCAGGTCAATAACTCTACCAAAAAGTTCAATGGACTTTAAGTTGAGAATTCTAAAGAGAAACAAAACCACCACGACCATTCTCCGTGGTTGGAATCCTTACTTCAGGTCCATTCGCGAGTGAGTGCACCAGGATGTCGATGCTGCCAAAGTCGGCCTTCACGGCTTCGGCACATTCCTGCACAATGTCAAGCACAACATCGTATCAATCACCAGTGTACATGCTGTGACTTCTCGATCGACCCGAGTTCGTGACACACTTGCAGGGACTGCAGAAACTTTCATAGATACAGAGAAACGTGAATAAGGAACGCCTACAAAGATATAGACATAAGAAGAATGGCTTTCAGTTGTTGCATACCAGACGAAGATCAAAAAGGCAAAGAGGGAACGATTATTTTACCTGCACGGTCCATGCGGATGAACCAGCATATCTCTTGTTGTTCTTAATCTACACAAAAATCAATCACCCAAGCTCATTAGTGAAACTCAGTCAAAAGACGAACGAACGTCCTGCCATAGTGGATACAATAATCGAACGATCAACATTTCAGTCACATGACCTACGTGCTGGAAACAAGAGAGCGAGGTATGCTGTGAAGGGGGTTGGGCAGTAACACGTAAACAAGGATCGCTCTTCACAAAACCTAAAACTCATGAGTGCATCCAAGTACCAAGTTCAGCAACTCACAAACACCACGACCAAAAATGCTATCAACGCACACTAGAGAGAGAGATCCACTTACATCCTCAGGCACGTCTTCCGGAGTGTCAAAAACAGCATCCAGAGGATACACTTTCGCGATCTCCAGGAGTCCTCCGTTGGCCAGCCTGCACAAGCAATCCACGTTCGCATCATCGAACCATTCATCTGCGGGTTTACAGATATTCCTCCCCTAAACCCCTAATGCCACCCAAACATACAACATCATTCAAGCACAATCACTCACTGCCGAGACTCGTCGAATTTGCCCCTCCTCAGACTGCTCTCGAAGATATTCAGGGCCTGCATACACCACAGACAATCGATCAAATAGCCCTAAACCCCCAACACGAAACAAGAATGAAATTCAGTGCAAGGCGCGGAAGGTCACATACAGGCACCCACGTTCCCACGAGGATTTCAGCTCCCGCAGCTGCCAGCGCTTTGGCAATGGCCCACCCAAAACCTTGGTCATCGGCCACGCCGGCGATGAAGGCTCTCTTGCCTACACAGCATCGAAATTGACGTCACCTCCAATCCCAAAGACACCATGAAATGGAACAACAGGGTGATCGTGTTGGCACAGACCTCGAAGATCGATGGGGAGCCCGGCGGGCACCGAGGCGCCATTGGAAGACGCCATAGCGCGCACGCCTGTGTGTCTCGATAGCTTGTTAGTCCGGGGCGTTTGCTGCGTGGTTGCAGGGGCAATGGCCGCTGCCATGTCCAGTCCCCTCAGTCCGCGAGGCATGTCCGACACCATTGAGGCGCGGCTGCCCAGTCTTCTGTGCACATTGGAACACGAGGTGGCCGGCGACGACACGGCGTTTGCCACTGCCAGAGCGCGCATCGACATGGTGGCCATTGGAAGAATTCTGATCAATGCAACGCGAATGAATGGGCGAGAAATCACAAACTGGGTTGGTGAGAATGGTTGGAGAGCTGTGGAATCAACGACAACGCTTGTGACGAGCAAAGCAGAGAAATGCCGTGAGGGCGAAGAGCGTGTGTTCCAAAGCCTCGTCGAATCCGTCCCTGTGTCGCAGTGTGAACGGGACGTCATCCGGCTTTCATCCGTCTCTCATCCACCTGTCATCCTCCTATCATCCGGCTCTCATCCGGCTCTCATGCCAAATTTGATTATTTCTTTTTAAATTGTAAAAAAAATGACTTAAAAAAATAAATCCACACACTTTTCTTTAAGAGTACAACATATTATACTATAGAGTACAACAATTTATGTATTAGTACATATCATAATTCATGATTTATATTTATGCAACTCTATTGTTTGCTTTCAAATCTAATTTAAGTGATTTTGGACTCCCAAAATAAGTGATTTTTGACTCCCAAAATATAGGTGCCTTGTAGAAATTTCAAATTGTATTTTCTTAATTTTCAAAGCATGAGTCTCAAGCCTTAATCCCTAAACGTGACAACGTTTAGTTTCTGAACGATTAACATATTTAAATCCACCTTATGTTCTTATCAATGATTGAGTGAAAGGTATTCAATTTTTTGGATATACGTCACCAAGTTGTTGTCATATTCGATGGTTGGATTTAGTCATACTTGAGTACGTATTTTTTTTAAATTACAAATGTAGAAGTATGTCAAGTCGTTGACTAAGCCAAAATTGCATTGGCTGTTGTTCAAAAGTGACCTTACAAAAATGAGGTCATAGATCAAATGAACAAAAAAAATTCAAAGAATCACTACGTTTAACTCCTAAACGCCCAGACAACCATTTTTTGGTCGATGCCCGAATCTAACGTACTGCCTAGAATTTAAAAAGTTTTTTTTATTTTTTTAAATACTACATCAAGTCTACTTTCCAACCTCATTTGAATTATGTCAATCCGAGTTAATCTCCACCCGAGAGAAATTTTCAAAGTGAATCACTTCAACATTGTCTTAGTGTTACAAAATTTGCTATTTGGGGGAAGTAATGATGTTCCATCTATCATTTCTTTGGCTTTTTGGAATTTTACAATAGATAAATCAAATTTAACCAATCATGCTAAATTTTAAACTCTAAAAGTGAAAATTAGAATTTCTACAAATTTTTAAAGATTAATGCTTTTAAATTCATTAAAAAAAGATATAAAATTATTTTTGGAAGTTTGACTGTACGGATAATTTGTAGAGATAATGCCCTACATTTTGTCTATTGAACCAAACTTCATCGAACATATGGAAGGCATGTATTATAACACATTTTTGTTTTGTTCAATACCCCTCGAGCTTTTAGGGGTTAAGAGTATCTCATTTCAATCTCATTCCAACAAATTTTAGCCAAAAAATATTAAAATTTTGTTTGTAATCAAATTTAGGAGAATTGTCAATTCGAAAAACACCCTGGTACGCTTAGGAGTTTTGCGAAATATAATCAATATCTTTTTGTAGGCATTGTGATTCAATTACCTTTTATTTTTAGATTATGATAAAATATCAAGTTGTGCACTTTAGGTTTGTTTAATGTCAAGTTTTATCAAGCATTAGAAGAGTGACATAGGGTATGACAAAGTATATTCAGAGAAGGATTGCAAACTAGGGAGGCTTACCATCTTCTCCAACCGATCATAAGAACTAAGGTTGGATAACCTATTACCACCAACTTAAGCAACCTGGCCTATTTTTGGCAGTGCTAAATTCCCAAAAAAAATATGACTGCATTCGAAATAGGTTTTGATGAGGATTGCAAAAAT
The DNA here is from genome assembly GCA_022496805.1 of Pohlia nutans. Taxonomy (NCBI): domain Eukaryota; kingdom Viridiplantae; phylum Streptophyta; class Bryopsida; order Bryales; family Mniaceae; genus Pohlia; species Pohlia nutans. The sequence continues at coordinate 9,928,281 of CM040091.1, read as the reverse complement.
TTGCAACATCTAATTCGCATTTGTCAATTTTATACAAAATTCCAAAGTGGAAAGTAACCTTTTACCCATACATCACATACCAATTTCCTAAGTTCACACTTTGTTGTTCCTAAATCTGCTCATAAGCTAACCCAAAACCACGATCTATTTCTTCGCAATTCTTGGCATGCCATTGGTCTACTTGAATAGTGAAATTGGTGGTTTTGGGTCTCAATTGTGGTGGCTCCAAGAAAGTTGTACATGTCATAATTGGGGGAGGTGGTGGTAATAGGTTATCCAACCCTAGTTCTTAACCCTTTAGCGCTCAGAGTGGTTTCTCCAGAACCACCGTTTTTTGGGTGATGTTTCTTTAAAACTGTCTTTGTTGAAATTAGGAATACTATTAATAGTATCCACCCGTATGAATGTAAGCATAGCTTAATGAAACAAGTCTCGGTTAAATCTTGGTAAGATCGGACCGTTGGAATGGAAGATTATAGTATATCTCTGAACTGTATAATGCACACTCAAAAATGAGATTTTAGTGGGTGTGTGACTTCAAGGTTAAATAAAATTTGGGTTAAATTTTCAAAAATAAAAGTGAAGATGTTAGCAATGACCTATGTCAACACCTCTCCATTGCAATCTTTCATGTCAAGAACGGACTCATACATAATTATTGTGAATTTTATTAGTGACTTATCCATGTACGGTTTAGGATAAAATTTATACGTTCAAATAAAAAAGGAGCTGGTACATTAATCAAGATCAGACTAAATACGCTAATGGAATACGAATAAGAGAACACAATCCACAAAAAATACAAGATAACAAACTTGCATACACAAGAAATACCACATAGTACGTGTGTTGTATTTGTAAGTATTTGCTGTATTTTGGTGTTTTGTACATAGGTATTTGGATAGCTAAGGAAGTCCGATTCTATATTTTCTTTTTACATCATGGGCAAGATCGAAAGTTACACATTTGAACTTCACACACCGGACTGAGATGGTTCACAAATTTTCCAACATTTCATTTTCTAGTGATCTAGTGACCACTTAGTGGTTACCTAGGCACTAAAGGTTTAAATGAATAATGTGGTTGACAAAGTTAGCAATTTGAGAGAATAATTGAATGCCAAAATTCCACTGTCGAAGAAATAAGTTGAAACCGAACTCAATTTTTTAACTTTGGCTACTATGGTAGCTTGAAAATAGTGGTGGACTCTCCTTGTCAACCAAATCATTAGCCACTGGGTAATAAACTGTAAGCTACTAAAAAAACTAAGGGTGTTGTCTTCAATGTTGGGGTTAGTTGAATGATGTGAGAGCCCATGAAGTGGGCTGCAACTAACTAACAATGAATTGTGGCATGTTGAAATGTAGTGGAATTGTTCTACAATGATTGTAGGGAATTTTGTGGAGGGGACTATATTAGACTAATATTTCTTCTATAGTAATATCTATTTGGCACAATTCTCTTCATTTCAAGCCCTTGGACATTTTACAAAGAATTTTGTAACCTAGTTGGGACTTTCTTCCAAGACAAAAGACTGTTTTGTATGATGGATGGATTGGAAAAATCACATTTTTACATGATGAATCAACACCTTCTCTACCATAATTTTTAGCACCTTCACACTATTGAAATAAATGGTCGCTTTCAATACTCTTTTCAACATTGTTTATAACAATTTAGTGTTAAATAAAAAACCATGTTTTTGGCCAAGATTACAATTGAAGAAGCTTTTGCCAACACTCCATAACCAACTCGAGGAGTTAATGTTGGACGAAAAGATTGCTACTCATGATCAAGACAAAACACACAACAAAATTTTTCAAAGTAGAATTGAGAGATATAGAAGGGATAGTTAAACTTTGTTCTTCACATTTAACCCCTGAAGGACTAGCATCCATATTAATGACAATATATAGAAACAATCACAGTTTTCTCATCAATCATGCACTTTTTGCATATTGGATTTTTTACTATATATTTTAAGAAAAGTTAGCTTCATGCATTGTGATCCAATTAGAAAGGAGATGTTTTTGTGAAAATTTTATGCCTCATTTCATGTTGTAGTGATTCACCCAAAATTTCGAAGATTTCAATGTAAAAGTACTCTTAAAAAAGCCAGCTCACATAATTAAGCAACCAAAAGATCTCCAAAAACCACTACACTTAGAGTATTACATTCAACCAATCACAACAAGATTCATCCACGGATTTTCAATATCTTATTTGTAATCCAATTACAAAAGAATTTTGAATTTTAAGTATCAAATTTTATACAGAAACATTGGTGATAGCAATAATATATTTAAGTATATGGATAGAATCTAAAGTTCATAATGTACAACTTTTATTTATACATCAGGTCCAAAACATCCATTCCACACCCATTCCAGTAGTGTGTAATGGCCCCTCGGAAATTCACATGCTACATATTCCACAATTTTGGGAGATTTTTTTTATTTTACTTTCCGGTCCAAAAACTATGCTCCTAGTAGGGCAACCATCATAAAATGGTCAGTTGATCACTTGGGGATTAAAAAATCAAGGATCTGGACGCTGGAATGTTCCACAATTCTGCACCGGAATGCAAATAGTGTTCATTCTCCAGTGAGAGATCGAGCTTTCAATACATTCACAGTTTTTGATAAAGAAAGAATCCCTCAGTTTGTAACTGGAATAATTCTCTGTCCAAATGGTGGTGGATCACACAACAGAGCTCATAACATAGAATATCAATCTGAGCTAGCATCAATGATAGCTTACTTATAGACTTATTAATAACAGCACTTGAAACACAGGCCAAGCCCAACGCAAAAATTGGGCAAAGAATGAAGTTTGAAGGCCCAGGAATAGAGTCAAATTCAAAAAAATTGGTGTACTATTTCTTTGGTCTTGGCTCAAAACTTTCTCTCCCCTAGTGTCTCACATAGGATCTGAACCCCTAAAGGACCAAATTCAATTGACCATATTGTGAAAAATGAGACCAATTATATATCATCGGAATCAGTGAAGATCATTGTATGTGTTGGTAAGAAACAAATAAGTTTAAACAAAAGGAAGTCCACTCAAAACAGTTAAAAAAAACAACAAAGCCCAATTTGGGCTTCTCGGTCCTGTTGGGATTAACCCCTAAATGTACCAACCGTTTGAACAGAAGTAGATGCTAGCTTCAAAAATAGATATTAGCATGGCTCAGATGTACATGAGGTGTACATGAGAGGACCATTGCAAGTACAAAATCTACCCAACAAATTTGACATACTTGTAGTTGAAGGCCTCTCCAATATTATCAACAACTCTCCATCACAAGAGATTTATTGTAATTGGTAGAGAATTTAATAAGCTTTGAAAGGTGGCTTGGATGAAAGTCATCCGAGGTTATATGAGAAAGTTGCAAGGCTCTTAATCTCTTCGTGATACAGTTTCTGGACGCTGGGACGTTTAGGGGTTAAACTGCAGCAAGTTATTTTTACAGCAACAGAAAGAGAACAGAATAAGCTCATGTGGCGAAAATCTTACCTGAGTTCCAGAGACGTCTCCTGCTCAACACTGTTTCTGCAGCACCTAATTTGTTCCGGTTGCAAGTGTGATCACTGAGCAGCCTTGAATAATTGTCCAATATTACCCAATTTTGAGCTTCATACAAGTACTTGAAGCTCTTATTTGGTTAAATATTCCGCTGAGTGTTGCAAGATTGATAGAGTTCGTCCCGAATATAATTTTCTTGAATCTTGCATTGTAGAGCAGGGTTTACTTAGCAGGTCAATCTGCTGGAGCGCATCATTCTGGCAACTTGTGCCTTGTTGATGCAATTAAGCAGAGAAAGAGATAACACAGGATCCAGCAAAGCTGTCTTGGAGGTCATCTCAATTGAATGCATGCATACATGCTCATTTCAGGCGGGTGAGTTGCTTTCACCTTTCTGATGTACTACGGAATTATGAAGTTCCAATTTCCATTTTTTTCACTTCTCTTATCTTTCTAGCTTTTTAATCAGCACATAGCACATTCACCTTGTCATGTTTTGTACCGTCATACTGCCTTCGGTTGTATTCACTTTAAAAGAACGGATAGTTATCTGTGTTTTCAAATTAATGTCCGTAAACTGATTGCATCTATACATTGAGAGAGGCTTTGAAGCTCGTTTTTAATTAGTGGATTTCTCCTTGTCCTCCATGTTCTTTACTGTCTTTGGCTGTAACTTAGTCGGCATTGGTGTACCACTTTGGTAATACCATGTGGAGAGGTGTGAAGTGTGTTGCCTTAACCCTTAAACGACATATGCTTTCCTGATACCGCACCCAAAATCTCTTTTAAATTCCATTTTTAGCATGATTCTGTGTTTAATTTGCTTTAGCTCTTTTCTAAAGAAGTATAGATCTCTCTAAGGTGCTCGGTTTGGCATTTCAAAAACCCCATTTGGTGCAATGGTGTAGAAAGACAATGGCACGATCAGGGTATCACTTCCCGGACTCTCCGGACTTTAGAAAAATGTCCTTCCAGAAATGAAGACAATGTTGAAAAAATTTAAAAATTACATGGTGTTATAAAAGGCATGTTGGTACACCGCAATCATGTGCTATATAGGTCAAATTCAAAAATTGAATTTTTCTTAATTTAACATATTCAACAGCTCTCCACATTATAGTTGTGAAAGGACTATGTGTATGATGTTTTAATTCAAACAACTAGGCATGCACCTTATTAAGTTTGTATTTAAGTATATCATATGGTTTTAGGAGGAAGATGTTATGAAATCATAGCCCTTTTAAATGGTGTAAAAATATGTGATTTTTGAAAGTTCTCATAAATAAGGAAATATAGTAATACATCAAATTAAGAGTTAAAATTAATCATGCATATGGCTCAAACATTGTTTCAACTAATTTCCTTGTTTACAAACAATTTCTTTATAAATTGGTATTCCGGATTGTTCCTTTTGCCTCTAAAAAGGAAAGTGAGACAGTTCTGGATTTGACAAATAAATAATGAAAAGGAATATCAAAATTGTTCAAATTTTCCGGTTCAATAGTATTTTGGATGGAGTATTACAACTTTCACATGAATTTGTCATCAAATTCATGTAAATAGAGAATGTGTAATTTCTAGCACAAGTTGAATGAGTCACAAAATGACAGTGTTTTAGTGAGACGTTCCTTTTTGGAACCCCAATCGTGCCATTGCCCAGAAGTTATGAGCAAGATTCTCTCAAACTAAACCCAAGCCCGTGGGGTTGGCATTGTCGTTTTTTGGTTAAACTATAATGTCCTCGTTGTTCTGATTTTGCCTGAGTTGTGAAAGAACGTCAGTTTCCTTGATTTTGGATAGCCTGAGTTTTTAGTGTTTTTTTTTTTCTTCGACTTTTAGCTCTATTGTCCTGAATTTGATCCTAATATTTATCACTTATTCAGGACTTTATGTACTGGTATCTGGTGGTCACTGATTGAAAGCTGTGTAAGGTGTTTTCCAGAATTGGAAGGGAATAGCTTTAGGACTTTGTAGTTAAAAAGATTGTTTCTTAGTTTTTTTTTCTTTCGCAGGTACAACTTGGCAAAGCTTGTGGATCATTTTCGTAGGAGGGTTCTTTACAAGTCGATTTTCTTAAGGTACTGGCCTCCATTTTACTTTATTGATGTTAACTGGGGCGGTTGTCAATGAAAATTCTTGGATGAGATGAAACTCCTTCTGTAGATATTAATACTAAGATTGACAGGTTCGGATCTGTAGTTCTAGGTAATTGTAGTGATCAGGTTCTGCTAGATGCTTACTAATTTTCCTGTTACCGTGTGTGGATATAGTATGGTTGGAGGGGAAACTTCCTTGCCAATTTATTCTCCAGAATACATGGTGATGACGCCAACTTAATTTCAGCAAGGCTGTCCCTAAGCTTCCTCCCATCACTTTAATTTGTACCATGGAACAGCAGATTACTCAATTCCCCATGAAGCCAGGTATTTTAGGCATGGCAATTAGTCGGTGAAGTTGTACTGGTGTTTTTTTCTCTTCTAGCCTGGAAGTCATGTCATGGTTATAATTTGCTATCGATTTGCAATGTGATAACTTGTTTGGAACTATACATGGACAACTGACTCATCTTTTGGACATTTAGGTCCCTGTACTAGTTTGCTTACTTTGCTAGTATCGAAATCAAGTGTAAGTTGATGAATTATGATGTGTACAGTGCGGCGTTTGCGGTTGCATGGGCGCACGAGTTAACACGATCATTTATCCAGACAAGACCCACACCGACTTGTTTCTGCAGGTCTGTATATTTTCGTTTCTCCAGTGTCTTTTAGGATTAATCTTTAGAGGCATACCAATGTGTAACTATGCTTTCTCAACGTCTAACTTTCCGACAGCAGTTTTTGTGTTAATATATATGTCAACAGCAGTGGTCGTGTTAGATATAATATATGCCCTGTCAAATTTTTACCAGTTGGTCCAGCATTCCAATTTTGAAGTCGTTTATGTTTGTTTGAAACAACCCTGGTTTTTGGATGCAGGACCCCTTGCGAGGTGGGAAGGATGTTAAAATTCTGGCCCACATTTTAACTATAGTTCATGCAAACGATGAGGAAGCAAAAGCAGAAGATCTCATGAATTCAAGAAGGCAGAGCCCCTTTCATGAATATCTTTCTATATCAATTCCAGGCCGTGCACTCAAATGAGCTGCATATGGGAATTCATTTCTGATGTTCATTTTTTGTTTTGATATCTGATTTTTGGAGCATTTTTTACAAGCATTCTGAGGACGAAGAGAAATTCTTACGGAACTAAAAGACTGCTAGGATATCAATGAGCTACCGTTTTAGAATAAGGATATCGGAGAGTTAGCACCTGAGCACAGGGTACGTGTAATGTTTAGTATATACGGCAGGATTTAATGTGGCGGGAGTGCCGACGTGGACTTTTTGAGCAGCTGCTTGATGTAGTTCTACAACAAATGTATGGTTCTTCCATCAAGGCTTCGTTTTACTAAGAACATTGGACAGGATTCCCTAGTTGGAGTTTGATTGCTTTTAAGTCGTCATGTCTTACATGTTTCGACATTCTTTCTGTCACCTACATTGAGCTCTTCTGAGCAAGATGCTAGAGAATGATTTTACTTTGTGACTTACAGTACTTTAGTATGCATCTGTAAATTTCATCAACTTCAATATAAAGGTGACTGATATGCTCATTCTGGAGCAGTCCTTGAAATCATTAGTTGCCTAGAAATTTCTCAATATCCAAAAAAGAGCTTTTTAATTTTAAATTTTTGAAAAAGAGATTTTTGAAAAACAGTTTCTAAAAAAGAAATTTTTACAGAGTTTTTAAGAAAGAGATTTTAAATTATTATTTTTTGAAGAGTTTTTAAAAAAAAAGTTTTTAAGAAATAGATTTTAGAAAGGAGTTTAAAAAAAATACTTTTATAAACAGTTTTTAAGAGATCTAAATAACGTTTTCAAGAAAAGAGTTTGACCATCCAATACTTAAGAGTATTGATTGTGATTAATTGATTAATTAAACTGCATGTTATGTTATTTGAACACACGGAAGTCCACGTAGGACTTAGGACTCAAAATTGCTCAAAAAACAAGAGACCCAAACAGGACTCCTTGCCCTTGATCTAGCTTGGGTAAATTATACGCTTAATAGGTTAGGTGAGCCACATAGTAGGGTTGGTGACCTATTTATAAGTGTTGTGTTTTTTCCAACGTCCTAGGATTGGTTGATTTCAACTCTCCCAAGACTCACCACATCCACCAACATACCTACATCTCAAGACCACAATCCAATTTTTTGGACATTCTAGCACTTCAGGCACCACTAACACCACACTCCCTTAAACTGCAGCAAGACAGTTCTCTCTTCTCTTTTTGCATATATTTTAGGAAAAGTTAGCTTCATGCATTGTGATCCAATTGGAAAGGAGATGTTTTGTGAAAATTTTATGCCTCATTTCATGTTGTAATGATTCACCCAAAATTTCGAAGATTTCAATGTGAAAATGCTCTTAAAAAGGTCAACTCACAAAGTTAACCCCTAAGTGACCGAACGACCATTTTATGGTCGCTGCCCCTTTTTTACGGGCTGCCCGAGATGAAAAAAAACTTTTTTAAAAAATAAAAATATATTTTCAAATAGGAAATCAAGTCTACTTTCCAACCCAATTTGAATTATGTCAATCGAAGTTAAACTCCATCAAGGAGAAATTTTCAAAGACAAACACCTCAACATTGTCCTAGTGTTACAAAACTTACTATTTCGGGAAAGTAATGATGTTCCCTCTTTGTAAATTTTTGCTTTTTTGAACTTTAGAATAGAATGTCTAGTTTCAACCAATTATACCAAATTTCAAATTCTAAAAATAAAAATTGTAATTTTGGTGAATATTCAACGATAAATGCTTCTAAATTCGTTTAATGAGTATCTAAAACATTTTTTGAAAGTTTGACCGTACGGATAATTACTAAACATCGTGCTTCTCATTTCTCTTTTGGACCAAACTTCATCGAAGTTGTAGAAGCAACATTTTATAGCACATTTAGGTTTTGCCCTTACCCCCTCTGTCATTTAGGGGTTAAGCAACCAAAAAATCTCCAAAAATCACTACACTTATGACATTTCAACCAATCACAACAAGATTCATCCACGGATTTTCAATATCTTATTCGTAATCCAATTACAAAAGAATTTTGAATTTTAAGTATCAAATTTTATACAGAAACATTGGTGATAGCAATCATATATCTAACTATATGGATAGAATCTAAAGTTCATAATGTACAACTTTTATTTATACATCAGGTTCAAAACATCCATTCCACACCCATTCCAGTAGTATGTAATGGCCCCTCGGAAATTCACATGCTACATATTCCACAATTTTGATAGAATCTAAAGTTCATAATGTACAACTTTTATTTATACATCAGGTCCAAAACATCCATTCCACACCCATTCCAGTAGTGTGTAATGGCCCCTCGGAAATTCACATGCTACATATTCCACAATTTTGGGAGATTTTTTATATTTTACTTTCCGGTCCAAAAACTATGCTCCTAGTAGGGCAACCATCATAAAATGGTCAGTTGATCACTTGGGGATTAAAAAATCAAGGATCTGGACGCTGGAATGTTCCACAATTCTGCACCGGAATGCAAATAGTGTTCATTCTCCAGTGAGAGATCGAGCTTTCAATACATTCACAGTTTTTGATAAAGAAAGAATCCCTCAGTTTGTGACTGGAATAATTCTCTGTCCAAATGGTGGGGATCACACAACAGAGCTCATAACATAGAATATCTATCTGAGCTAGCACCAATGATAGCATACTTATAGACTTAATAACAGCACTTTAAACACAGGCCAAGCCCAACGCAAAAATTGGGCAAAGAATGAAGTTTGAAGGCCCAGAAATAGAGTCAAATTCAAAAGAATTGGTGTACTATTTCTTTCTGGTCTTGGCTCAACTTTCTCTCCCCTAGTGTCTCACATAGGATCTTAACCCCTAAAGAACCAAGGTTTTAAAATGCCAAATTCAATTGACCATATTGTGAAAAATGAGACCAAATTTTATATCCCCGGAATCAGTGAAGATCATTGTATGTGTTGTTAAAAAAACAAATAAGTTTAAACAAAAGGAAGTCCACTCAAAACTGTTAAAAATAAACACAACAAAGCCCAATTTGGGCTTCTTGGTCTGGTCGGGATTAATCCCTAAATGTACCAACCGTTCGAACAAAAGTAGATGCTAGCCTCAAAAATTATAGATATTAGCATGGCTCAGATGTACATGAGGTGTACATGAGAGGACCATTGCAAGTATGAAATCTACCCAACAAATTTGACATACTTGTAGTTGAAGGCCTCTCCAATATTATCAACAGCTCCCCATCACAAGAGATTTATTGTGATTGGTAGAGAATTTAATAAGCTTTGAAAGGTGGCTTGAATGAAAGTCATCCGAGGCTATATGAGAAAGTTGCAAGGCTTTGAATTTGTTCGTGATCCAGTTTCTGGACGCTGGGACGTTTAGGGGTTAAACTGCAGCAAGTTATTTTTACAGCAACAGAAAGAACAGAATATTAAGCTCATGTGGCGAAAATCTTACCTGAGTTTCAGAGACGTCTCCTGCTCAACACTGTTTCTGCAGCACCTAATTTGTTCCAGTTGCAAGTGTGATCACTGAGCACCCTTGAATCATGGTCCAATATTACCCAATTTTGAGCTTCATACAATGCAGATCTTCAGCTGTCTGTTTGAGAGCTGTATTAAAATGAGGAGAGGCCACCGAGGCGGCGCAGTTGCTCATAAGAGACCCAGAACACAAACTGCCAAGGGCCCAACCGTGTCCAGGTAGGGAAGAATCCCTTCCACAGAGCCATGACGCCTTCGGCTTTCACGGTTTTCGTCAGGCAGTCCAGGGAGTGTCGGTACACGGCACCCCCGGCGGCTTGGTTCATCATCCGGGTTTTCACCACATCGGCAGGGCAACTGAGGATGGTGGCTGACAGCCCGGACATCACCGAGGCGAGCGTGTGCGCTCCGATGTTGTCACCAGCAATGCCCTGCCCTATCACCCACTGCTTGGATTGATCGTAGCATGCCAGCTCCCCCATGTTCACCAGAAATGCTCGCTGCGCGTTCGGTCCCACGCCGCGCCACAGCCCCGTCACGCCCTCCGCGCGCGCAATCTTGGCGAACGCGTCTGTCAATCCTGTGTAGCGCGGTTGCTGCCCGAGCTTCACTAATCTTCCGTCTGCTTGCATGCGCACCTTTATCAAATCTGCAGGGCTTGCTATCACCTACGCATGCATATATATTCCAGCTTATAAGCACATCAGACCCAACACTACCAAAAAAAAAAAAAAACTCGTCGCTTCTCACTGCTATTTAATTTGAGCCAACCCAGAGTTCGTGAGTGCTTTAGTCACATATGACAAGGGTTTCTTTGATTTCAGTCGGTTAGTTTGCTTGTAGTGCAACCCCAACCATGCTTCAAATCCAAAGCTAAAGTAACCACACTGCTTTAATCGCTGAGCATACATTTTAAAGAGGATTCCAACGCACTAGAAAATACATAATTTTGGATACCATATGCAAAAGATACCAAAGTTTGAGAATTCTATTGGTAGGTGATCTGAAACTGACACGAGTTTTGTTGTTGAGGTGGTGTACATTCTCAAAATCAATATGTACTCTACTTGAGCCACTTCCACGGGGTTTTCAATAAAATTAAATTGTTTCAAAACTTTCAGAAAGAAAAGCCTCCCTATGATTCATATAGGTCTCATACAAAAGCCTCTGTATGATCACTATGGCCTCATGAATTACGGGAATTCTTTTGCTTCATGATGCTGTTCAAAAGTGCTAAACCCTATTCTTCCCCGTCAAATGAAGTAAACAAAACTCTCACGCCCTACCTTAAGAATGTAAAGGAAACTCACTGATCAACAAAATGGAGAAGGACGGACCTGTCCGATGAGGCCCGAAGCGCCACCGATGAAAGCTTTCTTGGCCACAGACAGAGTCTGCGGATCCTCGCCATGGCTGAGCGAGCTGCGCAGATTTTCATACGCAACAATCCGGATGCTGGTGTAAAACACATGGCGCAACAGAGCGGGTGAGAGGCCTCGGTACAGACCCGCGACGCCTTCTTCCTTGCCGATCGAAACCGCCATGCTGATTGCGCCCCGTTTCACAGCACTGGCGGCCCCCAGTTCGCCTTGCAGCTGCAGCCGCGTCTTGGTGATGTCGATGGGGAACGTCACCGACTCGGCCGCCATCGCTGACACTGCCGTCAAGCCCAACCGCAACGCCAGATGCTCATCCGACGCCATTTCCCTCGCACCTGAAATTCAGTCATCGCACACGAACATCGATCAATTCTCTCCCTCACTGACTGCAGAAACAAACTCTTCACAATTACTAGAGCTTCAGAAATCACAAACCCTACGGAGCTCAGTGAGTAGGGTTTGTGAAAAGGCCGATTGATCACATTGATCTCACTGATACTCTACTTCACAATTGCACATGAACATCGATCAATTCTCTCCCTCACTGACTGCAGAAACAAACTCTTCGCAATTACTAGAGCTTCAGAAATCACAAACCCTACGGAGCTCAGTGAGTAGGGTTTGTGAAAAGGCCGATTGATCACATTGATCTCACTGATACTCTACTTCACAATTGCACATGAACATCGATCAATTCTCTCCCTCACTGACTGCAGAAACAAACTCTTCGCAATTACTAGAGCTTCAGAAATCACAAACCCTACACTAGTTTCCCCACTTTGTGAAAACAGTGAACAGTGTTGGAACATTGTGCCTAAAACCACTCACCAGCATGGACACAACCCATGTGCCAGGCGCAGTTTCATTCCTTTTTCATTTATAGTAAGTGAAAAACGACACATTTCCTACTAGTGCTAGGGAGCTCAGTGAGTAGGGTTTGCGATTGATCTCACTGATATTCTACTTCACAATTGCAGGAGTCTTAATTCAGCCTGGATCGTGAATTACATCAAATCGCTCCCTGGCTGCGGAAAGAACTCTTTTACAATGACGAGCATTCTAGCAACAGCTGAGATTCAAACCCTACGAAGCTCAGTGAGTAGGGTTCGTGAAAAAGGCCGATTGACTTCTACAATTGGCGAGTGTCGATCATGCAACATGGACACTGAATTAAGAGAGAGATTCATGTTGACACTCTACCTGTTGGAAGAGATGAAGATTTCTTCCTTTGTGGGCAAGCTCTCACTGCAATGCTTGTGAGTGCTGCCACACTGCAACCACCGAAGCCGGCACACTCTACATGACTGTCAGAACAAGAGGCAAAAAAACAAAGTGCAATCGTTCACGTTGAATCAGCTTGCTCCTGAGATCCGGCAAAAAAACAAAATCTCTCATCATGTCACGTGTAAACAAATGATATTGTTTTGGAGGTTGTCAGTAACATGTATATTCTTGGTATATTCTTCAGAATCTTTTTAGCTCAACTGTAGTTCTTTAACTGTGTCTTTTACTTAAGGCCCGTTCGCACTTGGCCTTTGGCCTTTGCAAAGACAGTGGATAAAAATTTAACACCCCCACAATTTTGGGAAAAATACCTTCTTTGTAGGAAAGGTGTCATCAATAAAGGTGTTAGCAATACCGTAGTTTACTAGCAGGTTCGGCAACTTGCTGCCTAATAATTAATTAAAGTTCAAAAAGTAGGTTCGGCACCTAAAAATAGTATATTCACATTTTCGGCAATTTTCTCTTTTGATTTTTTAAAATTCGGCTTAATTCTTTTTTTAATTTTCTATTTAAGTTTTTATCATGTACAACTCTCTTGCATTGAATGACAAGTAAGTTGTGATTGAAGAGGAGAGAATGCTTTGTGCTTTATGCAAGTGGGGTGGAGTTGTGTCCAACAATGCATACGGGATATGTAAACTTTGAGGTGAAGCACCTAATTAGTCTTCATTTTTATAACACGCATAACTTTTGCATAGAGTCTTCAAATGCCATAAAAAAATTTGGAGGTGAAAGATTACTAAACCAACAAAATTCCAAAAAGTTGATCTTCTATGCACAAATGAGCTTCGAAAAACTATTATGAACGCATTTTAAGTTTTTGATCTTTACACGGCTGCAATGTTTTGTTCATATCTTTTGCATAAAGACTTATTTTGACACAAAACTTGTTGGAGGTGTAAGAAGGATTGATTTCTCAACTTTTGTTAGTTGGACAAAATTCTATAAAACTTCATCTTCTATGCTCAATTGGACTCCAAAAATCTGTGTACAACCTCACCTAGAGTCTTGCTACTTCTTAACCCATATTCTTTGTGGACTAATGCAAGTGAGCTTGATTACAAAAGGAGCACCTTCTCTCCTCTAAAATTCACACATGCTTCCACTGTAAGTAGAATTCTAGTAAAAAGTAAAAATTTCTCACTTCTTGGCAATTTTGAAAGATAATTAATATTATATTTGACAAAAAATGCCAATAATATTCCAAATTTTTAGGCATCTATTTTTGGAATTATTTTGTGCCGAACCTGCTATTAAACTACGGTAGTAGGGGATTACATAATGGCCCTCAAATGCCACATTAGCTAAGACCATTCTTTAGTGTTCAAAACTAGGGAATATTTCCTATTTTGGTGCTCCCTTAACAATTGCCTACTATTGCTCAAATATTTTTTGTCCTCCTCAATGTTAGCTAATACCCATTCTTAAAAGTGTGCCATGTGTACATCCATGTAGAATTGGTAATTACTAAAGAATGTAGGTGGGAACACATATTTTTTTAAGGATGTAAGACCCCCTTGTAAGACCACCTCTAAGGCCAGGTGCGAACATACCTTTACACCCCTAAAGGATGAAGAAGCTCAAATTGGGTCTTTCTTCTTTTTCTCTTTTTGTTTCTGCAATCTTGAGTTGGTCCTATGTTCAATTTTTTAATTTTTTTTACCAACATATACAATGATCTTTGTTGATTTTGGTAATATAAAATTTGGTCTAATCTAAATTATATTTTTCACAATATGATCGATTGAATTTGTTATTTTGACACTAGGAATCATTGGTCCTTTAGAGGTTAAGTAAACTTGCACTACACTCAAACCTCTTCAATTTGACTACCTTGGTCTCGACTTTTTCATTATAACATAGTTTGAATGTGTGACTAGTGTGCTACAGTCAATGATAGTGCCATAGATACTCTAAAATGTCATTGTAAAAGAGATAATATTAGTTTTTTGTTACATGAGTGATAATTTCTCGAAGGCTTAAATGGAAAAAGGTAAGACTGATAGGGCTCCTCCAAAATTCTAGTAGGCAAGTAGGCTTTGAATACAATTAATTTGCATATAACATGAAAAATGTTTTGGTGATGGAAATGTATATAGAGAATGCTTAGTAAGATTGTTATAAGTTTAAAAGAGTTAGGTAGTTCATGAGCAATTTCTTGATTCAATTATTCATGCTCTTATACATTTTGGATGGTTGGTACCCTTTCATCATTTAAATTAAATCTTGTCCTCTTTTATTAAAATCACCATTTGCCAGTAATTAGATGTTCAATTTTGAATCTATGCCGTAGTAAAAAGGATGAAGATGAATAAGATATTTAACCTTTAACGTCTCAATTCAACATTGTTTTTGAAGATTTGTTATAAAATGTTTGATGAAAAACAAAATGAAGTTGATATTCATTGCAAAGTTGTAGATGTCAATGTGAAGATCGCATTTGTACGGTTGGATTCATCATATTTTTTTATTAATATTTTCTAATTAATTTTGCAAAACTTATTTTGAAATTCAATTAAAAATCCCAAATCAACCAAAATAATAATAATAATAATAAAATATTGTAATGAAATAAAAATAACATGCACTACATGATGGTTTAGTTTTCATTATTTGATTCCACTTATTTTGGAAAATCATGTTTAACATCTCATTTTTTGAACTAAGAATGAAACTTCACATAAACCAATTAAAATGTTTTTCCAAAAACCATAATATCCTATTTTGAAGATCCGTACCATACAAATGATAGTCAAGTAGCACAAGAACCAAGAGATATTTGGATGAATGAAAATTGTCCATGTAATGTAGTCAAGATAATAGTTTGAATCTATTCATCTTCTACATAGTGGACGCAAGCGCCTCAAAGGATAAACTAAGCATTTTCCCCCTTTATATTGGAGGTTGTTCATTGTATCTCACACAGGCACATCCTTTAAGGTTTAAAAACTTAAAGTCCTCTCATAAAAGCCTTTCACTTCCTTATGTCACATTACACTCTTTCATCTCACGGCGGTTTTAGAACGCTTGAAGTATATTGCTTCCTCTGTTCCAACAATGTACAGTACACACAAGGCCGACATGTTGAAAGATGTTTGAAGAATTCCAAATCATGTAAGTATGCTGCTGTGAGTAGCATTAGTACAAATATACAACAATTGACATCAAATTAGATTCCAAATTGACTGATGAAACGCAGGGTTTTTGAACCGTCATCGTTGAATTTTTATGAACAATCATGAACATTGCCTTACACATTCAATCCTATTTGGAGGACAACATGGAGATTCCTTGCATCCATCTCAAGACTCCCATTATTGAAAAGCGATTCTTGTTGCAGGAACAAACAATATATTTAGCGATGTTGGTGAGGAAAAGAAAATATGAATTAGGGTTATAAAAGGGTTTCCAAGTTTATGAGCCTGTCGAATCAATCAAGTTTTGAAACAAGATTATTGTTGCTGGAACAAACAATGTCGTAAGATCTAATGCAATATTGGTGAATAAAAGCAAAACATGAGTTAGGGTTACAGAAGGGTTTCCAAGTTCATGGGCCTGCCGAATCAATCAAGTTTTGAAGCAAGATTCTTGTTGCAGGAACAAACAATGTGGTAAGATCTATTGCAATGTTGGTGAATAAAAGCAAAACATGAATTAGGGTTACAGAAGGGTTTCCAAGTTCATGTCAATCGAGTTTTGTGAATCAATACTAATATGACTAAAATCTATTGCAACGTCGGAGAAGGAAAGCTTGGATCGCCAGAGCCAAGAGATGAGGAACTTGAATTAGGGTTACACTTTGGATGCCATCAATGAAGTCCAACAAAAACTCTTTTGCACCATCAACTGCCTTTATGGATCCTTACGAACGTGACCCGCGAACACCGAAGCCTCGCAAGTGGGATGGAAGCAAAGACGCTCTCCCGGAGCCGTTGTCGTTTCCAATCTTCAAAAACTATCAATTTCGGTACGGTGCGTACCCGGGATTCCGCGATTGCTCGAAAACTCCACTATGGCCCGATGGCTCGGTGGCAGAGCTTACGCGAAGGCATCAGTCTCCTGTGAAGGCCAAGGCTGGCCGTGCCAAAACGGGGCGGACGACATTCAAACGTCATGAACGCGTTTGCGGCGACCTTCAATTTGGAAAGCCATCTGTGAGTGAGCTCGCCATCTAATTATTTTGTGAGACTAGACTCTATTACCTTTCTAATGTACTTTATAGTTTGTGATTTGATGTATTTTTGAGCCCAAAGGAGCTTCTCAAAAATCATGGTTTCTAGCTTGGAGAAAAAATTGAATTATTTTTAAATCCTATTGTAGTCCCTCTGTTCCGGAAACAATTGTTCGGTTTAGAAAAAAAAAATTGTTTAACCCCTAGGCGTCGACTATGTATTTTTTGTAATGTAAGAAAATTGGATCTCTTGCTACAAATTATCTGTTTGTGTGAAAATGATTTTAGTTTGACATGACCGACACTCTTGGTCTTGTAGTGTAGAACAAGAGCTTTAAAATGATGTATTGCAACCAAAAAACCCACGTAAAATGAGAAAATGCCATTGTTGCAAAGTTTAGTGTGGCCATACTAGCAATTTTAGATGCTTAGGAGTTAACTCTATTTTTGCAAAGAAAATAGACTCATCTCAATACTCAAAAAGTGGACAGGATGTTAATAGTGTTACCTCTTGAAGAAGTGGCTCTCTGTGGAATTCTTTTGGTGTTAAAACCCATTTGGATTTTGAAAAGCCACAATTTCTGAAGTGCAACTCATAAGATTTGAATTTATTTGAATTTTGAAAATATTGTGAATTACAATTTAGAATTCCAAAAATTCATGATAAAACCCAATTGAAAATCTTATGAGTTGTAGAATGTTCTCCCTGACTTGAAGTTGCCAGGGCTCGCGTTTGAAATATAAACGACATTGGACAATTATTTCAGAACAAAAAAATGCCAAAAAAATAGAATTGTTACTATAGCATATAGAACAATGGGAGTCAACACCTTTTTGCAGTGGGATCACAATCTAGTTACAATTAGAAACTAAGATTATGTGGCAATGACACGATAGTCCCAAAGTTCATGGAATATAAATGGCATTCCCTCATTATTTTAAAAAGTGGATCTAAGTGAAGATTCTCTTCCAATCTAGTTTTCAGAAGGGTCCTCCATTGCACTGCTATGACTTTCAGACGAAGGGAATGGATTAGGGTTTGATGTTGGGGGTTTGGTTTTGCAGGCTAAAGGAGCACATGAGTTTGTATGGTTCAGCGTGAAGGACCCGAATCTATTTGACCTAAAGCCACCGAGACGGTGGGATCCTGCTGGACTTAAGAAGCACGCGCCTCGCCCATTCTACAACAGAGAAGATGGCCATTTCTTGCTCAATAACACTTGCACCATCACCAATCTTTGCTTATTGCCGGAGCTTCGACGGTTGCAATGCTATTTCCTCCCCAAACTTCCCAAGATTCGTGCCGACCGGAATTTCTATTTGCCTATCAAGAAGGTATCCATGCTATTCTCTCCTTTTTCACATTTGCGAAATTAGGCCGACTTTACATTAGTGCCCAATTGATGATCCAACTTAAACTTCACAAAGTTCAACCAGTAGGATCACTTGAATTTAGCAAATCAGGCCGAAAGGCAATACACTAGAGCCCAATTGGAGCTTCTCGTCATTCTATGTGATAGTAGTCTACATGACACAAATTTGGTGCCAAAACTTTGAGCCACTCAAGGAAACTGGGTCAAGTTTTAACTTAACCCAAAGCACATAACTTGGGCCCGAACGCATCAAATGCACTAAACTCATTGTTGAATCTCACACATCTTTACCATTTGGATGGTCATTGATCCAATTGCTTTTCAATTGGCTCCACATCTACAATTGGGTCTTAGGATTTGATTTATAAGGCACTAGGTTTAGCACTTTCAAACCAAAGGATAACATTCTTGAAAGGAACTTTAATTTGCTAATTCAAATAATAATCAAAGTATACAAGATGCTTTGATCCTTTGACAAGACTATATGAATGTCACGTTAACCTCGAAATGCCCACAACCCTCTCCAAATTGAGCAATTTTGCAAATATACATTATGAAATGTAACTAAGAGAGATATTTGAACCCTGATGAAGAAATAAAAGTTATACATAATGAGTTTTAGATTCTCTTCAAGCATTTAGATCTATGATTGCTATCACCAATATTTTTTATAAATTTTGATATTTAGAATTCAAAAATATTTTGTAATTTGATTACAAAAAGATATTGACAATTTGTAATTTTTAATGATGGATTGAAATGTAATACTCTAAGTGTAGTGATTTTTGAAGATTTGTTGGTTGCTTGATTCTATGAGTTGGCTTTTTTAAGAGAACTTTTGAATACTTTTGAACTAAGATTTTAGAAATTTTTGGTGAATCACTACAACATGAAACAAAGCATAAAAATTCACAAATCATCTCTTTTCTAATTGGATCACACATGCATGAAGCTAACTTCCCATAAAATATGTATTAAAAAATCCACATTACAAAAAATGAATGATGGATGAGAAAAAATGGATGAAATCTGTACATCGTTCAAAAATTGGATGCATGGGCAGTTAGGGATTAAATGTGATGTTGGGGAAAAAACATGTGACATCAACGGTGACAACCAACGTTGATAAAAACATATTTTGACGTTTTTGAAAACGTCGACGGTCATTGTCAATGTCACTTGTTTTTGCACCAATATCACATTTAACATAACATTCCTATAGTAAAACTTCTTACCTTTAATTGACATATATCTTAAATCTTCAGGTCTAGAATTTTTAAGAGGAAAGTCTTTGATACCAATTACTTCAATGGCTCTTTAATATTGTCTCACTTGTCAACAAGTAGAGGTAGCATGTTGTTGCATATTATTTTGAGTTGTGTTGATTTATTTATTTGGTTTATGTCCTATCAAATGAATAATAAGATGGGTGTACTTTATGAACAACAATATGAAACTATGTTGACATTTCATTAAATTCACAAATTCAAAAATTCAAAAATCATGAGAGGGAAACTTTGCAAAAGTTATAATGTTTTTAGCCAAATGATCTTTAAATAGAAGAGAAGGGGTTTAAATTTTAGTGCATTGTAATGTAGCATTTGAAGCTTGACACAAATAGATTATCTTTTCATAAAACTTCATCATGAAACTTTTGAACATATTAGAATCATTTTTTTGCTTATTTTTATTTTAGAGTCTACTTTTAGCAAGAGGCTTCAAAGTTAGTAATAGCTATTTTTGTTTATGTACTTAGCAGAATTAGTAAAACTATCTTGAACAAATTATTTATAAAAAAATATTCACAGTGATTTAAGAATAACACTATTTCTTCTAAACTCTAAAATGAAGAGCTAGTTATTTGGAATGTCATGTACAAAGTAGATTGGTAGACAAAACACAAGGTGGCGATGGACAGAAACATGGAAACGACAATTAATCCCATGGTACACCAATTATGGTCCTGAGGAGCCTGAAATTGCGGAGTTTAAAGCAGCAGAACGGTATGTTTGTTCACCAAAGTCTAAAATTGAAATTGATTTTAGAATATGATCTATTAAATCTATTTTTACTATACAATAGCATTCTAGAGTAGCATCAACTACCCAACCTTTCACCATGGTTGCAGTGCATTTGTCTACAATAGTTGTATGAGAATAATTAACCTTTTCCATTTTAAAAATCAAAATCTATGTCAAAGAATGATGTCTTTTAAAGAATGATTATGATTGAAAATCAGTAGAAAAGTTTTTCAATTGATCTTCAAAATGTAGAGTATGTTATGTGCAGTCGTGAGCTTGATTTCAAACACACTAGAAATCACTATAGAAAAAACCATGAAAGCATAGAGAGATTGCGAACTTGGCATAGGAGAGTGAAGGTGAAGACTCCACCTCCCAAGTCAAAGCCTATTGATTACGGATTACGGTACGTTTCACAAATCCTAATCAAATCATTCATCTATAAAATATTATTATTGTTATTGTGCAATATATGTATTAAGTATTTATAAAGTATTCTCAATCATTTAGATATAATCATAGTTCTAACAATATGATATCTTTGATTATAATATAGCAAAAAATAACTCACATTCATTCATTGTGCTAAATTCAGAATTGGAAAAGAAACTTCTAAGGGTATCCGGAAGGTGAAGGAACTTTTTGAAGATCCTATTTTGGCATTTTGGATGGATGAACCTGTTGACATTGTAGAGATTTTACGCGCGGAAGCAGCTGAACGAAAAAGATTAGAAGAAGAAGAAAAAAGGAAAAATCCAACACCACCCCCTCCACCATCAATTTGTAATGCTTGTGATTACTTTGGAGATGGATATGATCTTTACATGGCCCGAGGTTTGGATAAGGGATCAAGTTCCCCAGTTGAAAAACTTCCTGAGCTTTGGGACGGTGTGGGATGTATTGAAGGTTGTCATCCTTTGGCAAGGGCGGAGTCACCACCCCGAGCAAGAATAGTACAAGAGTCACAAAAAAAGGCCAAAAGTTTGGTATGTCTTGTAGGTTGTCATCCTCTAGCAACTGCAACACGTAGTTTGAAGAAAAAAAAAGAAATGAAGAACAACTTTAATGAAAATGTTGGTGTGAATAAAGAGTTTGTTGGAGATATTATAGTAACTAGGTTACATGGACCTAATAGCAAGTGTTGATGTTTCATAGCTTGGAATATCTACAAAGTTGTCAACTACGATGTGCATTCTGAAAAGGAGAAAAAGTAAAGAACAACTTCAATCCTAATTAAGGTTGGTGTAAATAAAAAATCTATTGACGTGGTTCTACTAAGTACTAACTAGATCACATGGATGTCGATAGCAAGTGTTACCCTTGAATGGCTTCAAGGTTAGCATGCAATTGTAATGCAAATTTTAGAAAAAACAAAGAGGTAAAAATAACAACTTTGAATTTAAGGTTGGTGAAGGGTAGGTTGGGAATAGTTCTACTATATAGGCTACATAGACCTTTTACCCTTTGTGTCATATATTCTATAACCATGTACATATTAATATATATATATATATATATAAAAGATGAAATCCCAAATATCTTTTAAGCTTGCATAGTTGCATGGAGAGTAACTTTCATTTAGTTTATAGAAGTAGTCTTTTAGAGAATTTAAATAAGTGCAAAGAGGTACAATAAGCTATGATAAAATTAGAATTTGCCTTGATTTAGTGTCAAAAGGGATATTTTGTATAGACAAGCTTCACTGTTAAAAATGGTGAATGGTGCATATCTTTATGATCCAAAGTTGGGATTTAGATTGACCTTATAATTTTTATTGTATTGTGTCTAACTCAAAAAAAAAAAAAAAAACTCTTTTCAAAAAAAGAAAGTGATCAAATTGAAGATCATTTTGTTTTTATAATATTGTAAATGGTTTCTTTAGCACAACAAGAACTATGTTGGTTATAATATTGGATAAATTATAAAGAAATCTTTTAAATTTTTTAACTTATAATATATGTCATATCATGTAGAAATTTATCCTCAAGTTTCAAAAAAATACATGTTAATGTTTGAGTGTCTTCTTAAAATACATATAAAATATTTTAGTATATGAATTTATCTATTTGAATATATTCTATAAAAGAATAATAGTCTTAAATTTGGAACCATTGTGTTTCAAGAATTTTGAATTTTTTTAATTGACATTGATAAAAAAATTAATTTCATAAATTTCACTTGATAGAATTTATTTCAAACATTAATATCTTTTCAACATTTATAATTTCACATAATGATTTACTTGTTTATTCCATGACTTGAAAATATCTTTTGTATCTATCAACTTGGGAAAGATGTAATTTAAATCAATAGATGATGCTTATTTAAAAGTACAGATATCGTTTATTCAATCTCTTCTAAAGTTGAACATGTTTGGTAAAGAAATTTGGATAAAGAACAATATGATATAGAAAAAATCGTTATATTGCAAATGCTGAAGAGTAGATATCAAGTACAATAAGTGAATAGATTACAAATGCCAATACTATTTTTCAATAGTTTATTGAACACTACTATTAGCACTAATTGAAACATCTTTAATCTTCTTCATAGCCCGCATTATCTCTTCTAATCAACTTGGCTCATAATATAAGAGACCTTATATCAATTGTTGAGTAGATTGCCGCACTCAAAGATGCTTCAAAGACTCCCACGTGTTGCTCATCACTTTGAACAAATGATTGAAGGCAATAGGATTTGAATGTGCTAGAGCTTGTTTAGATTGATGTTTAACCTCTAAACATTCTCACCCTTTTCATATTTGGCAGCTTTTCAAAGATGCATTATAAAATTCAACTAAAAGGGATATTTTCAAGTTGATGAATGAATAAAAATTGTACACGATGCATTTTAGATTTTATCCATACAATTAGATTTGCGATTGCTATCACCAATATTTGTGTATTAAATTTCAAACTCAAAATTTAATACTCTTTTGTAATATGATTACGAATAAGATATTGACAATTTAATAATGAAATCTGTTGTGATGTATTGAAATGTAATATCCTAAGTGTAGTGATTTTTGGAGATTTTTTGGTTGCTTAATTTTAGTAGTTGACTTTTTCAAAAACACTTTTAGACTAAAATCTGCAAAAATTTGGGTAGAACACTACAACATAAAATGAGGCATAAATTTTTCACAAATCATTCCCTTTCTAATCAAATCACACACACAAAGCTAATTTCCTATAAAAGTTTTAATAAAAAATCCGCACTGCAAAAAGTGCATAATGGATGAGAAAACGGACTTCAAATCTATACATCATGCAAAATATGCATGGTTGGGCGGTTAGGGGTTAAGGAGTTTCAAATTCCATGATGATATGGAGCGCTTCACTTGTATGAGTAAATCTATATTTGAACAAATAAATATCAATTCAGTGTAATCATGACTTGAACTAAACGTTGCACACAAGAGACACTAATATATTCCTAACTTTTATTTCAATATAGTTTAACGTCAAAAATCTCTAATAAACCTAGTTCAATGCTTTCAAATACCAAATCCAACACATGTTTACTCAAATTTTGCAAGACAACTCATAAGAGACACTTTCAAGAAGAATAAATGGTTCTCTATGTATAATTGGGCAAAATTGAAATGTATCTCCCAAATAATATTGATATGTTCTTCTTACAATTGAGAGGCTCTTCAAAGTACACACTCCAAACTATCTCTTGCAAGTGTTCAAAGTCTCAAATGCAATCAACGTCACATTTGAATAAAAGTGTTTAAATACTCTAAAAAGGTCCCAATACATACAATTCTACAATCTATAAATTTATGAAGTTGCCGTTGTAGAGTGTTGACAACTTGTGGCAAGAAAAAATCTTCTTTTGTGAAGACATGCATCTCTTGTCAGACATGAATCTTGAAATGTGAGCAGTGAATAGTAAAAATGTGTGATTGTTTGAAAGCAACAAAGCCTAAAATAGTGGAACAAGGATAGCAAAATTGGATCAAGAAGAAGAATTAGTCTGAAGAGGCAATAAGCTAGGGACTAATTCTCATAGATCCAATGTTAACATTTTTTGAATCTAGGAACCTTCATTGCTCTATTGGTCAGCTTGCTCTCAGAGCGGTCCTAACACCACTGCCAGCCAAATCTTCCTTTGAAAGTGGGTTCACACCCAACTTTCGTTGTTACAGGCATATGACAATATTTGACTTCAATCAAGCTTGACTTTGGTATTTTGACATGTACATTGAAAAAAACATAATTAGCACTAAGGGCTGTAAGGTATGGGCATTAATATTAGTAGCACAATGAGTAGTAACACACATGCATGTTTTGCAAATCATCCTTCTTTTCTCAAGTGACCGGTCTTTGTGGAGAGACACACCACTTTGTCTGTACTCGACTCCAATTTTAGGGCCTATGGTCACTTGCTTTGTGACATGAGGCTTTGTGACATCAGGCACATTAAGGTATGAAACCATCCAATTTCATACCTTAAATAATCCCAAAACTAGTACCTTCAAGGGAATTTCAACCTTCTTGGTTTTTACTACCATATCTTTTAATTTTGATATCCAAATCTTAAATGCAAGTCTATTTTTTTATTTAATATTTAATTGAATTATAATACTTCTCACTCTAATCTAAGTTGAAGTAATTATGGCCTTCCAAATATTAGGACCCTTTAGGAGGTAGATTTTTTTCTCTGTAATTTTGATGGGCTATAACTTCTAGGTCTTTTTCTAACTCCTCACAAGCCTTTAGTTGTTCTCAAAAATCTTCTTTTTAGCTTTTCAAAAATATATAATATGCCATACTCCATAAACAATATCATTTGGAGGAACCTCAATTTACACCTTCAATTCCAATATCCTTGTGGTCGTTCCCAACTTTGAAGAGTCATAATCCTTTACTCACAAGCGAGCTCACAAACTTGTTCAATTCTTGTGTTTCTAAGACACATTAGTAGTATGCTAGTTAACACTAAAATCATGATTTATTCATTTGAATTGTTAAACCAAATGTCCATAAATGAGCAAAGAGATGATTGAATGCACAATTTGTAGTCATTTGTCTTCTAGTAGTCTTTCCTCACTTTAACACTTAAAAGCACTGCATTGTAGACTCTCTAAGGTACAATGTCAACTACAATTTCAACAGTTTTTTTGATTTAAGATCTAAATCCAAAAACTTCAAATCAAAAATTAAAATTTTCAAATTTTAGTTGAATAGAAGGAACATAGGGTGAACCCAAATGGGCCACTTATGCATACTAATCAGTATAGATAATTACTTTCAAATATTGAAGGTTTATCGGAAACCAAATGTGCCCAACTCTAAAGCAATCAATGTAATTAATATTCCTTGTATATCATGCAATATTTGAGTTTCTTTGCACAAGGCTTCCAAATTCTCTGTAGAAAGACACAATTTGGGAGTCTAATTTGTCGCACCTTATAGTGGAGTTTAACTTGGATTGACACGGTTCAAATTGGATTGGAAAGTAGACTTGATTTCCTAAATGAAAGTATTTGTTTATTTTTTATAATATGCCACATCCCAAGCAACCCGTAAAAAAGGGGTAGTGATCATGAAATGGTTGTTTGGTCACTTGGGGGTTAATCCTCTACTTCCTTCGACTATAGGCTAGTGGTTCCGAATATTAGTTTAGGGTTTCTCATATTGTTCCTCATTTTTTTGGAGCTTTTCAATAGAATTTTCCAATCAAGTCAATGCCAAAGCCAATACAAATGTTTTGGTAAATTGGTATGTGGGTGTATCTTATGTTATAACCAAAATTATGAATCCCCCTATAACACAATTATTATTGTGTTCAAGATAAAATTTGATAATTTTGTTGTGATTTAGTGCCAAATATGGCAATGGAGAAGTTTCATACTAGTATCAACTTTGGGAATTTATCATGTATGGAAACTTTAGTCGTTTATTTTTTAGAGTGTATATCTTGACATATAAAGTTGTTTTTTGCCTCAATTTTTAAAGAACCAATGGACTTAACTATCAATTTATTTTTTACAGATAGATAGAAACACCGACCCTAAAGAAAGGGCCGGCGTGAATAAAGTGTCCGTTCGTAATGTCAATGACCCGATGCCCACCGGACAAAGGGACATTGGAACAATACTACTCTCCCCTTTCGAGGATGGACACTATAGTAACCAAAACAAAGTAACAGTAACAGTAACAAAGGAAAAAAGCGAAGTAATGATGGTTGAGTGCTAGTTTGTATAAAGGTATGTTTAGTGTTAGGTTTTATCACCAATTCATGAGTTCTTTGGTTGGTTGGTGAAGGGCGTTGTATCACATTTGTGTAGTCCGGGTTCGAAACCAATTAGGCTCGTTGAGCAGTGGTGTGATACACATGGTTTGGTGCTGCTAGTGAGTTATCATGGCAGGAAAGTTGTACCAACCAACCGGCCCTTCCTATCCCCTGAGACAAGTTGAGCTAGTTGTTTAAAAAGAGTGGCTAGCAGTGGTTTTCACCACTACCCTCCCTCTTTTAATGTATTACGTCTGTTGGTATTGTTTGATTATTCTCTATACGTCTTTTATGTAAAAGGATAAATCCAGCATACTGTATGGCAATGGTATTTATTGCTTTGAATGTGTGTTTTATGGAGGTTTCGCAAATGTTGAATTTTATTTCTAGTTGTTTCATTGAGGGGACGTGTGTGGTTCCTCTGGCTCCAGCTGTAATGACTATAATAGGATCTACTTTCCAACCTTGTTCTATGATGTTATTAATTAGAGGTTGATATTTTAAAATTTTCCTGCCAATTGTTTTTGGTGAAAATCTGTCGTTTGTGTATGTGAATTCTATAAATTGTATGGTTAGGTTATCATCGGGGTTTAGAGGAGGTGGACTTTGGTATAGGAGGCCTTTAACGCATAGTATATCTGGTTTGAATTTTGGCATTACATTGACATCTTTGTTGATTACAAATACATGGTAGTAACCATGTAGGAACTGTGTTTTCTTGTGGATTATTGTTGAATGTGCCCGCATTCATGAGAGTGTAGCATCTTGATTTATTTGAGGATAGTATTAATTTTCTTAATTCCCATACCGCTTTGTTGTGTCTTTTGGTTCTTAGTGCGTGTATATGGTGTTGTTTGCATAGTAAAAGTACATGTAGCCATATATCTGCATCTTGTGAGTTACAGATGGGACATGTTTTTGAGGGGAATCTTTGTTTGCCGAAAATTAATTGCTTTCTCGCATTACCCATGTATTGACCGGTTCTAAATTTTAGTATGCTTGTTTTTTGTGAGTCTGTTATTTCTGGATTATTCCAAAAGTCATTGGACATTTCGTTATCTATGATGGAGTTTGTTGTTCATTTGCCATGTTGGGAAAGTCTTCTTATTTTTTACACATATATGAACACCTAGTGAAATGGACATCACTAAACTTATATATATTTTGCAAATAGGCTAATGGTATAATGTATTTTTATAAATATGATGAATGACAAAGTTTGCCAAATATATATGTGATTGATAAATACCACTTTTTATAACTATTATATCAATCTTGTTTATACTATAGTCATTTTAAATTGCAATGTTGCTGAAATCGCAACAATGGATACTACTATTGGTCCACCCAATAGTGCTTTCACCCAATTTCTTATCCATATTACAAATATCCAAATATACTAAATATTATGTAATTTATTGCAATTTCAAACTCAAAATGTCAAGATCACTCAATATTCTACATGAGACTTCAAGATTGTATCCTAGGATATTAACTGCTTCATTATTGATTTGAGCCAAATAATTATCATTTTTCATTTTAGCATCAAAAAAAAATTAAGGTTATTTTTTACCATTAATAATAAATAACCAAAAAAATATGTTAGCATACTTGCAGACTAAAAAAATTCCAAACTTGTCAAGTTTAAATTTAAAGTTATACCAGACAAGCTACAGTAGTCAAGGGGGTATAGGTGATTGAGAGTGCCTTTCATTGTTTTTTTGCATCTAATGCAAAAAACTCATGTCAATTGAATATCATTTTTTTCATCAAAATTTTAAGTTTTTCATATTTTATAATAAGAATTGTATTAATTGCAATCTTTCATTAAATTGCTTATAAAATTTTTATACATCTTTTTGGATTAATTTTTTTGAGTAATAAGATAAAAATCATGAAATTAAAAATGTTATATAAAATTATACTCTTTAAAACTTAAATGGACAAGTTGCCATGAAAAACAATTGTTTTTACAATGTCAAGTATGGATGAGACCTTTAATATCTCCAAAAGGTCTCTTAGGCTCTATATGTATGCCCATTGTTTATGTATTAATATAATAAGTCTCCTCTATTGAAATACAAAATTATACGCGATTTTTTTTATGTTCAAGTACAAGTGTGGTCTCAAATATCATAGTGTTGTGAAATACAACAACAATCACTTCTTTGTATGTAAAAGTACATGTCAGAATTCATGACTACATTGTAATTAACTCCTAAAGGCCTTTGGTGTCGCTAAGCACTTAAACTCACCAAAATTGAGAAACATAAAATTAGGTGAAATAAAAATTTTAAAGATTTTTTTTGATGATGAACTGACCAATGGATCTTAAGGAGGATCATCATGACATATGTTTGTGTAGTTTTGAAAATCACTTTAGGAGTAAATTGCAAGATTATAAAGTTTTAATTTATTTTTCCCCAATATTATTTCCTCGCCTCTCATTGAAAACTTATGTTTGAATGCTAATATCTTTTATTTTTTTCAAAGAAGTTATTTGCCCTTTTTGAATATATAGTTTGAAATGTTGTTAGCTATTATTATTCAAAGTAACATAATTTTTGAAATAAATTCATCGATGAATTTACCCTTGTATAAAATTGAAGTGTGAAAAAATGACAAATATACTAATAAATTTGATTTGGTTTATTTGTAAAAAATTTATAAAAAAAATAATCAGTGAGGTAAACGTCTGTAATATAATACAATGAACATTTCGGGAAAATTGCAAAAAGAGTTAACATACATTACAAAAAGACTCCAAAATAATATGTAATATGATGGAAATATTCAAAAGATTATGAAAACTTTTATTTAATTTTTTTTAAACATTCTCCATAATTATTATATAGCATTAATTAATGGTTCAGTAATGGCAAATGTTTTACATACTGTATACTTTTTCTTCTTTTTTTAACAAATATGACGCCCTAGCATGAAAATGTCCCTATCTTTGGTTGAGAATATTCTCATGTGCACTATAAACAATTGTAAACATAGGCAATGCTTTCTGGATTTTATAACTAAATCATGGATGAAGTATGAGTTACACCATTGGAAAGATTGGAGGAAAGATTAGATGAAGAACTTTCCCAAAAAAAAAATTATATATTAAAATGTTGAAATCGGACATGCGACAACTTGTCCAAATACACTAGCAACCAATTATAGATTCATGGGACATTAGGAGTTCAACTATGTATGCTTTTCAAAGTTTTTTTAAAAATTCTTTGGAATATATACATTAAGAAAGGTAGTTTATTTGTTTTGTTGCGTTTTGATCTACAATATAGAAGTTATAGATTTTTAATGAAGTTTCATCACCATAAATTGAATTAAATTATGAATAAATTATCCTTAAAAATAAAATAAAAACATAGCTAAATCATAGAAAGTCCCTCAACCAACAATACATAGCCATACTAGTTCTTCATAATCAAGGCAAGCTTGAGGTCATGATTATGTGTACGACATTATGCAATTATATAACTCACTCATATATATCATATTCAAACCCCAACCATGTGCAAAATGTAACTACATGGTCACTAGTAGGAATTTGGTCCTTTATGACTTATCTTTTGTGACTGAAAAATGTTCCTTTAGGACTTAGGACTCAATTCTTTTATAAATTAAGTCACAAGGGGCCATTTCAACCATAACCACAAAAACAAAGGATATAATTTCTACTAGTGAGTTTGCTCCTGTACTAACCGTGGTACGGTCGGCACAAAACAATTCTAAAAAAAACCACTAAAATTATTTTTTATGATGAAAAAGAGAATATTAAAAAAAAACCCCACTTGTGGAACCTTACTTTTTGGAAAAAATAACAAATTTTCGTCGCTGCCCAGTCCACGCACGGTACGAAATGTACACACTCCAATAGAATATGGGTACCACACAACCCAATGCTATAAAATACTAAAAATAGTATGTACCCAAACCACTGCAGCAGCTTATGAATTATGTACACATGGCAGTTATAGTTACAGGTGCACGTCATGGGAGGGGAAAAGAAAAGTGAAAGTAGACCAAAAGTCCAAAAGCTTCTGAAAAGAGAATGAAATGAATCCAGTTTGGGTTCAATAGTCCTATAGGCGTTGAAGTGGCAGTTTTAGGTTGTATCATCTTTTCCTTTTAGTCCACAAAAGCTACATAATGGTTGCTTCACTCACATCAGTTTCATTTTGACTTGCAGCCGCATTATGGTGCCCAAACCGTCCCAATTCTGCTCTTGACCCGGCAAACTTCAGTCAATGATATAAAAAAACATTAACAATGTATGGAAAGATTCGACGGTTAGTGTAAAATCATGAAATTACCAAATTATTTACTGGTCGAAACTCATAGTTTTAGGTTAAAATTTGGATAAGTTTTGTGATACTTGGGTGAAACATCGGTAATAATCAAATGGGTTCTTGTCTAAAACTGGTTGCTTTTGTAAAATATTGGATTTTAGTTGGTTTCCTTGGAAAACTCCTAGATTAGTGTAATTTTATAGAGTTATCTGTAAAGTTGAGGAAAGAATTTTCACAAGAGGAAAAACAAGGTAGAATTGGTGTTTTAGCTTGAAAGACGGTGAAAACAAGTTTTGAAGCCCTCCTTTTTTTTTTTTGATCAATCAAAACGCAGTGCGTTGTTAGGGAGATTCGAACATGGTACCTTTTCATAACTAGAGAAGCTTCTCCAATGCACACTCAAGTTACCATCACGAAATCTACACGTGCCCCGGGCACACCAATCCACATGTTTGCCCAAAGCAAGCACTTGGCTCCTTGTGATTGACAATCTTTGCAATTTCTAATTGAAGCTTGAAAAACTTAGTGTTGCAGTGGGGTTACCCCTCCTAGATTTTATAGATAACTCTAATGAGCCATAATTCCAACTTATAGACAAATCATTTTTATCAATTGTTTATTGCCTTTGTTCCACTAGGGAAGAGACTACTGAAACGCTTCGTTTTTGAGGAGTTACCAAGAATTTCTCGCCTGAACAATAAAAATAAAAAGAAGTTTTAAAAATAAATTTGGGTAAATACTGTGGCAGAAACTCCACGACTAGCCGCTTGTTTTTATCATCAATATTTATTTTTTCTTCTACTGTCACGGTAAGTAGCTTCTAGAAGCACAGGGACTACTGCTATTCACCTCTATACCTACCCCAAAACAGTCTGTGCTTATATAAACTTACTCGCAATGATTTGGTTGTACCTTAAATTTATCTAATTATACGTTGCTCAATCTTACATTCGGGTACATTCACAGTATCACAACCCACGAAAATTGTAACCGGTGATTATTTTATGAATTATTATCCAAAACTATTGAAATATGGTTGTAACTAGTCGTTTATAACAATTAAAATGTGCGTAGTAATCACTCAAAATATCCTTTATTTTTTCCAATATCTATATAAACTAAAGATATAATTTCTTAAGCATTCATCAAGAGTCGTTAGATTTGGGCACCCTTGGGTCATTTGATCGTGAATGCACCCATTCCTTCTACTAGAGTGTCTGGCCAACTTTGACAATTTGCATTCTAGGATTTCTTGTAGTGTTCCATGCATCCATTATGAAACTCATGAAAAAACACACATTTCATTAAAATTGAATCACATTTGGTTAAAATTGGACTACCAGACCGGGAAAGTGATAGGGAATATTGCCCTTTTCAATAGAAATAGGTCCCCAATTTTTTTACAAGATTCTCATTTTACAAATAAGAGCAGTGTAGAAAAATTGGGGACCTATCTCTATTGAGAAGGGCAACACTCTCCATGAGTTTTGGAATCTGGTAGTACAATTTTAACAAAATATGGTTCAATTTTAATGAAATGTGTGTTAAAATTGCGACATTCCTCTTGGGAAATTCAGGATTTTTCGCATTTTTCATTTCATTTTAAATGCACTGTAATTCTCTTTAAAACGATTTAGCACCGAAAATAAAAAGAAATTCTCCCCTCAACTTCTCTTGATCATCCCCTCAATTTCTGCCCCAATGATCCACCTCACACATCTCATATTTAGTTTTTTTTACAGCATTATTAGAATCTGTGCACGAACATATTTGCTGTGGAATACCCAAATGGAACTAATGAGAACAGGAAAGGGCTTGGTCCAATACGCTTGAAAGCAAGCCTAGAGAAAAGCCTACACTTTACAATCACACTATGAAGACATTCTACAAATTAAAGCTAGCTTAAGATAGAGGTACTTTGAACTACCACAAATCTAAAATCACCAACTTAAAGATTAGGACGCATATCGTGATCTCACTTGAATTAGGCCTCCGAAATGTTTGACCATAACTTCCAAACACTAGCGTGATGGCATGATATGAGTACCTTTCCAAAAATAGTGTAATTTTCGGAGAAATATATTTTTGGTAAGAAAAAAACATTGGAAAATTACAAAAATTAGAGGGTGTTGTAGGCACCATGGCTGCAACTATATACATGGTGTTAAAGACCGGAATTTCTAGCACACATAATATGAGTTAGACATAAGTCACACTATTTGAGACACGTAAAAATGGTACCCATATCAAGCCATTCCACACTAGTAAAATACGATGTTGTTTTTCACCACATAAACAGTGGAAGGGTGCCACAATTAAAATTGGTGACAACAGTGATTCTAGTATTCTACTCACACTTGGGCACAAAAGTTCCCCGTCTTTTCTCCATTTCAGGGGTGAAATGCCACAAGGTTTACCAGTAGTGAAAAACCCATGATATGCAACATGCATTGTTACTCACAGGAAGAACGGGAGGCCATTACCCCCAGGGGTAGCCTGGAGGCCATTACCCCTAGGGAAGGGCGAACCACCCCCGCACTGGGACCAGTCATTTTTCTGGATTTCTCATTTTGGGGGTTTGGGTGCTTTTTTTGGAAATTTTAATTCTATATTTGGAGTCAGCGACCCCAAGTTAGTTTAGAATGGCCCACCATGTTCAAAACCAGGGGCTAGCTTTTGTTTGTGTTTTTTTATCTCTGGTCCAGTGTGGGGGCTGGTTTGCCCAATTCATTACCCTTAGGAATAGCTGGAGGCCAATGTAGATTTAACCCCCCCAAACTTTCTAAACAAGTAGGTCAAGGGGGAGGGTATTTGTACATCACCGTGCAAAATACCCCGGGGGTAATGGCCTCCCGGTCTCCCTGTGACTGTTGTTAGCCTGAGTGCACCAACAGCATGCTAACAGCATGAGACAACATCAGAAACTTACTAAATTTGGCTCATCATTTCAGTAGGGTTTTTCTGTTATAAAATAAATGAGTCTAAGCACTAGCTCTACAAGGAAAAGGACTTCATCAATCGGTGAGTACCATCACTGTTACGTTCCTGACCAGTATAATAAAGAATTCCAGGACCCGCCAAAACCGTATGAGTATAAAGCCAGAGCCACTCACACAGCCATCCCACCTCTCCTACCTCATACAAGCACATTCGATCACGCATTAGTACTAGCTACTAATCAATCGATCATCGCCCCCGAATGTTCTCAGTTTTCTAGCGGGTTCGATCATCCTGATCCATCGATCACTTTGCGATTCATCGATCCAATATACTCGCATTACATACAGCGTGATTGCAGCTGCTACTTGATCGACTTGCATCGATCACTCCGAGGCATTGAATAGATACACATATCATTCAGTGACTGTGCTTGATTGTTCGATTGTAAACAAGAGAGATCGATGGCGCCCCCAAGCGGAGAGATCGAGGCCGCGGCCCTGCACGTGCCGTCGCCGGCGTTGGGCGGGTTGGTGCCGCGCTGCCAGCCGCGAGCTGACGGGCCTGCATGTGTGCTGGGCATCGGCACCGCCAACCCGCCCACCGAGTTTCTGCAGGAAGGCTACCCGGACTTCTTCTTCAACATCACTAACTGCAGCGAGAAAGACGCTCTCAAAGCCAAGTTCCAGCGCATCTGTACGTCATCCATCTTTCTAGCTGAAATCCTCATGTAATATTGCAGTTATCCTGGTGTTTGAGTAAGATACCATGTGTTTTGATTTAATGTACTCTTATTTATTCACTCTAAATAGTTATGAATAGTTATGAAGTTTGAAAGAGCTTGGTGGTTTCTCACTATTACGTGTGTAAGAGCTTGCTGTTTTCAAACTCATGGTAAACTAGTTTAGCCGTCTTTTTTGAGTAAGTCGTCATGGTAGCTTGAGTTCTGACATGTATGAATCGTGAGGGTTGGGATTTTCTCATGGATGAGGTTCTGCTGCTGCAGGTGACAAGTCCGGTATTCGGAAGCGGCACTTGTACTTGACAGAGGAGATTTTGAAGGAGAATCCTGAGATCCGGGCGTACAAGGAGCCCTCTCTGAACACGCGGCACGACATCACGATCGTTCAGGTGCCGAAACTGGCAGCGGAAGCCGCGGCGAACGCGATCAAGGAATGGGGGGGACGGCGGAGCGACATCACGCACATTGTGTTCGCCACCACGAGCGGCGTGAACATGCCGGGCGCGGACCTCGCCATCGCCAAGCTGCTGGGGCTGAAGCCCACGGTGAAGCGCGTGATGATGTACCAGACGGGCTGCTTCGGCGGCGCCACGGCGCTCCGCGTCGCCAAGGACCTGGCGGAGAACAACGCCGGCGCGCGCGTGCTGGCGTGCTGCGCCGAAGTCACGGCCGTCACGTACCGCGCCCCCCACGAGGAGCACCTCGACGGGTTAATTGGCTCTGCACTCTTCGGTGATGGCGCGGCTGTGTACGTCGTTGGGTCCGACCCCAAACCCCTCGTTGAGAAACCCCTCTTCGAAGTCCTCTGGGCTGGCGAAACCTTCATCCCTGGCACTGATCACATCATCACCGGCAAACTCACCGAAGCCGGCCTGTTCCTCAAAGCCGACAAAGAGGTAAATTTCACTGGTTTTCCACAATTACATCATGGTTTCAATGTCTCTGGCAAGTGTGCAGGATCTACACTGAATCCTCTGTAATCTTACCACCCAAGTAATTTTCACTGTGCGATATATAATTCATGGCTGCAAAATCTACACTGAAAGCTCTGTAATCTTTCGTAGTTTTCACTGTGAATGCGTAAGCTAGTGCGATAGTTTATGTGCAGGATCTACACTGAAACTTAGCCCTGTAATCTTACCACCCAAGTAATTTTCACTGTGAAGATTACGTGCGATTGTTCATGGCTAGTTTTGCAGGATCTACAGTACTGAAACCTCTGTAATCCTACCACCCAAGTAATTTTCAATTTGGATGCGTGCGATCTAATTCATGTGCAGGATCTACACCGGAACTTAGCTCTGTAATCTTACCACCCAAGTAATTTTCACTGTGAAGATTACGTGCGATTGTTCATGGCTAGGTTTGCAGGATCTACAGTACTGAATCCTCTGTATTCCTACTAACCCTGTACTTTTCAATGTGATAGTTCATGGCTATCAATTCTAGAAATCCAATGGTGAGATTCGGCATTGATCGCTGAGTGGCGTTTTGGTTGATTTGAATTTCTCAGGTGCCGGCGTTGATCTCGTCGAACATAGGCGGGTTTCTGAACGAGGTGCGGAAGGTGATAGGGTCGCCGAGCTACAACGAGATGTTCTGGGCGGTGCATCCGGGAGGTCCAGCCATTCTGACGAAGATCGAGGAGAAGCTGAGCCTGACGACGGACAAGATGCAGGGGAGCCGGGACGTGCTGTCGGAGTTCGGCAACATGTCGTGCGCGTCCGTCATGTTCGCGCTGGACCGCATCCGGCAGCGGTCCGTGAAGATGGGCGCGGCCACGCTGGGCGAGGGCAGCGAGTTCGGATTCTTCATCGGCTTCGGCCCCGGCCTCACTGTGGAATGCCTCGTCCTCCGCGCCGCGCCCAATGCTTGATCGATCAATCCACCGACTACACCATTCTTCTGCCTACTATAATTGACACTTCATCGATCAATAGATTGATCAACCAGGAGCTGGAGTATGGCAAGTGGAAATCTCGTTTTTGTTCACGGTGTGCAGAACCAATCTTGGCAATCGTTAATAATGTTCATAGCTAGTGTGTGTAGATCGATCGAATTCCATTGATATCAGTACACAAGACAGACAGACAGACAGACAGACAGGGAGAATACTAAACAGCGGTACTTAGTTTATTAGTTTCTATTCATAAGCGTACTAAATTGTTCAAGGTGTGGCGAATGAATTACATACTTTGGTTATTAATTAGTTAGATTTGAAATCAATGTTTATATGATCATATATGATGAGTCAATCACACCTTTTTATCACCACTTGTCTTTGCATCGATCTCGTGTTTTATATCTCTTTACTAACTAGTACTTTTTTTATAAATAGGTAACAACACCAACTTTTAGAATTTCATTATAGAATCACTATTCAAGCATTATTATTATTTGAACATTATTATTATTGAATTTGTGGCCTTACGGTAACTATACCTTAAAGCGTTCACCTTACCAACTGAGCCTATTTACACACCTAACACAGAAAATATTTTCAGTAGCATGCATTATTTGGACACTGTATGAATAAGTTATGAATTTCCAAAGTGTTAACTATAGGTTGACCTTAAAGCGACCCTAAACCCTGATGTTCAGATTGTGCACATTCTCATCAATAGTAGGGTGTCAGAATCTACTTATTATGGAAGATTGAGCTATGTACGCTTTAAGGAAATGGTTGCTTTTAGATATAGTTACCTTAGTCTTTGTTCTAACTCACATGTATTTTTGTTCTAGATTCGCAAAGATGAAGTACACAGGAAGTTTTGGAGTTGTTAGCCCCCGGGGCTAAACCGGCGGGGGCTAATCTTTGGCACATTAGCCCCGGCTAAACCTACCTTTCCTTCGAGTTCGTCAAAGATTAGCCCCGGTAATGGGATCATTTTGGGGGGATAAAGTCAAAGTAGAAAGAAAATCTGCTATTTTTTGCTCCGTGTGTAAGGGGGGGCTAATCGGGGGGCTAACACACTGCGTTAGCCCCGGCTAATGTCTTGGAAACTTCCTGTGGTATAGGTTGGGGGAGGTGTTTATAGGAACCTAGTGATAGGATAGGGTCTAGTTTAGTTGGTAGAATTTGCTTTCTGTAGCTTTCATGAGGTCGAGATGAAACATTCCAATGAGGTGATTTAATAATGTTGTTGCAACATGGGGTTAGTACTGACGTACAGGACCAAAATTCTATAGTACAGCAGGGAAGGGTTATTGTTCGGTCATTTTTTCATTATTGATCCTTTTCTACTGTTGGATTTCAGTTGTGAACTACAGTAAAAAGAGAATTGATGTTAATCCTACTTAGACTACTGTTGTTTTTATTAATGTTGTTGCATCATGGGGTTTGTACTGACGAAGTACAGAACTAAAATTCTATAGTACAGAAGGGAAAGGGTCAAATTTCCTGTCAAATTTTTGACCATTTTCACTACAGGGCCCATAACATTCAGTAGCCTTCGTTCCCACGTACTGGCTTTCTTTCATGCACTCTGCTCATCACTTTGAGTCTCCATATGTCCACTTAGCTATTGTTGGGTGTGGAATATTCCACACCATCTAATGTAGAGTCAAAGCAGTGATAGTGCATGCTACTGAATGTTATACCTGAGGGTGCAGTTTATCATTTGGTTTTTGAGTGAAATCGTCCCACTTCTCATTGTTAGAGGAGGTGCGTGCGGAACGTCACATAGGACAAGCATGATCTATAATTCACAACGAACACTTTCCTGAACTCTCAGCAATGAGAAACGACGGGTTAGTTTTTAGTATGTTTTTTGATTAATCATTTTCTACTATTGGATTTCAGGTGTAAAATATAGTAAAAGAGAATTGATTTTAATCCTAAGACAAGTGTGAATAAAACTATTAGGGATAGTTTTACTAATTACACTAAGTAGGCAGTGTTTTTTACTTTCACAATATCAAAATAGAACGGATTAAATTAGAAAGTAAACATACAATTGTATTCAAAGTTAAATAGAATATGGGTTAAATTTTCAAAAATGAAAGTGACACAGTTCAACAATGCCCTATGTCAACACCTCTCTATTGCAATCTTTCATATCAAGAACGTATTCACACATAATTATTGTGAAATTTATAAGTGAAAGTGACTTATATAGATAAGTCACTTTAAAAAATTTAAGACAAAAACTTATACGTTAAAAATTAAAAGAAGTTGGTACATTGATCAAGATTAGAATATATACACTACTGGAACATAAACAAGAGAACACAATCCAAAAATAAACAAGATAACAAACTTCCAAATTTACACTAGAAACACAACATCGTACATGTGCTGTAATTATAAGAATTTGCTGTATTTTGAGGTATTTGCAACATTTTGATGTTTTGAACATAGGTGTTTAATTAGTTGCACAACTCCAAATTGATATTTTCTTTTTTTAGAAGACGTGTATTATAAATCTCCAAATGTGAACTTCAAATTCAAAATTCAATTCTTCACGGATTTTCTGTTATTTGCATTTCCAACAATCTAATGACTAGAATGTGGTCAGCTAGGCACCGAAAGGTCAAGTTGAAATATGATTGCAAGAGATTGATAAGTCTATATTTGAAGGTCCAGGTTTAATTACTGTGTGACCCTCGATTTAAGCTGTTTGACATTTAGAGCTAAGGCCCTCTTTACACTAGAAACGAGAAGTTGTGGAGAAAACCGGCCAAGGGCCATGGCTCATTCTTGAGAAGCCAAACTTTGAATTTGACGTCCTTTGGATATAGTGTAAAGTGAGAAGAGGCTACAAAATAAAATACCGGTTTTAAAAAGTAAAGCTCTTACATATTTCTTAAAAAATAAAAAATGATTGGTTGTGAGAATTTTGACTTGACGGCCCCCCGGAATTTGCGTTAGACCCACCTCTTGAGGTGGGCTTGACGGAAAATCCGGGGGCCTTCAAAAATTTCTATTTTTCTTGCCACGAAGGACAAAAGTGTTGTCCATGTCATTTTCTCCTCCTTTTGTCCCTTGGACTGAAAATTTCAAGTGTAAAGTGACCTTCCTTGGTCTTCTCGATTTCTACGCATCCCATTGGTTGAAATTTCTTTTCTCACGGCCCCTCGCCTCTAGTCCCTCGCCTCTAGTGTAAAGAGGGCCTAAGCACGTAATTTATACCAAGGACAATTTCAGCTTGTTCGTTCTTTTGGAAGTGTGAAGTAGTGCTCCGCAGAGGTATGCAAATTCCTCACGAAGCTGTGAGAAATGAAACAGGCCAGCAAATAATAAGGATATATAATTAAGTCCAAGCAGATAATGAGGACATAAAAAACCCTAAGAGCAAGGTCGGCGATATAGACATTTAAAAACTGGAAAATTAACTTTTAATGGTAAAAAAACAAAAATCTTGAATTTAAGTATTCACTAAGAGCATCCTCAGTCCTGAGACGGGGTCTCACGGCAACGGTGACTGGCGGGCGCAGGAGCCCGCGGCGCAGGCCAACGTCCTCGCTACCCCTCCCGGTAATGTGCGGCTCCCGTCACACGACCTCCCGCTCTCGGCATTTTTCTCTCGCTTGGCGTGAGACATAGTCCTCCCGGTAGCAGCTCTGACAGAGGCCACCATGGCACACGTAGAGGCGGGAAAGACACACAGAGGCAGAAATTTCAGTGCTGAGGCATGATTACGCCCGTGTGGCAGCATAAATCCCTTGCCGGGGGCGGTTGGCGGGCGTCGCACTGGACCCCCCTCCCGGCACTCACACCCACTCTTTTGCAGGGCTCCCTGCAAATGCCCTTGCCGGGAACG
The DNA here is from genome assembly GCA_022496805.1 of Pohlia nutans. Lineage (NCBI taxonomy): Eukaryota > Viridiplantae > Streptophyta > Bryopsida > Bryales > Mniaceae > Pohlia > Pohlia nutans. The sequence goes on along the minus strand of CM040091.1, from coordinate 9,887,946 downwards.
TTTACAGGGAGAGGACTGAGGATGCCCTAAGAGCATCCTCAGTCCTGCGCACTTTGCTCACTGCAATGGTGAGTGGCGGGCACGGGATCCCATAGCGCGGGCCAACGCCCTCAATATTCCTCCCGTTACTGTGCGGCCCTCGCTATAAGAGCTCCCGCTCTGGGCAAATTTTCCCCGTTTGCCGTGAGAGAAAGTCCTCCCGCTAAGAGCCCTGACAGAGTCCCTGATTATCTGCAAGCCAACGAGATTCTAACAACCTGGAGTCCCTGCGCCACCTGGCTGCCCACGTAGTAGCATAAGTTCCTTGCCGAGGCAGTTGACGGGAGATACGTTGGACCCTCCTCCCTACTCATGCTCCCGCTCCTTTGCAGGCCTCTCTGCAAAAGCTCATTGCCGGGAACTGTGGAGGGAGACGACTGAGGATGCTCTAAGTCTGCTGAAATGGAATTTCTTGAAAAACTAAATCATTTAACGGGCATATGTTGAACCTTCTACGTGGGGTAGTACCTGGGTACGGTACTATCGTGTTACTCGTCTACAGTCAAAATGAGAGTTCACACAATTGATTTCCAAGATCCATTATGGCTACCTGCTGAGGAATCATTTCAGCGGCTGACTGTACTTAATAAGTTAAGCTACTCAGTTACAGTCGTCTGCAATGTACAGGGAGATCCGGCAGTTAGTGTAAAATCAGCCGAATGGAATTGCCAAATTACCAATTGAAACTCATAGTTTAGGCTAAGATCTGGATAATTTTTTTTTTGATACTCGGGTGCTACCTAGGTGAAACATTGATAATAACCGGATGGGTTCTTGTCTAAAACCAGTTGCTTTTTTAACATGGATAATAACCAGATGGGTTCTTGTCTAAAACAAAGTTAACGCCATATTCAGTAAATTGGCCAATCCTATTTATATTTTACCCACATTAATTTGATAAGGAGAGAAAATGAACTCAAGTCACACTATTTGAGCGGACAAAATAGTTAGGAACGGCCCGTTAGTTGCTTTTGTAAAATATTGGATTTTCCTTGGAAATCTCCCCGTTCAGTGGTCGTCAGCAGCCTTCAGCAGCTTGAATGCGTATGTGCATGCATTTAGTGGCACGTATATTGCTGTGTCAGCTTCTTCACTGTCAGAAATACGCCACAATTGGCTAAACGGAAATGTCAGTGGTTGTCAATGCTCCTGTTTAGTGGTGTTGGTCACAACGGGACAAAAGTTCCCCATTCCATTCCAGAAGGTGAAATGTGACGAGGCACTAGAAGCAAACTAGTCGCTTCTCACTTCCCATTTTGAACCCATTCCAGAGTTGGTGAGTGTGACATTACACAAAGGTACCCTTTCCAGTCACGATTTTAATGAATGAAAAGCGAATGAGAAACGACGGGTTTGCAACACTTTTTCTACACCTGAACTCGGTTTTTTGACACTCTTTTTAACACTTTTTCGACTCCTGAACTCTCAGTATTTCCGAGACACTGCTGCAGTAGTACTGTACATCGAAAAAGAGTCAGTGCTGAAAACAACACCACCTGTTTTGGAAATGTGTCGTGCCTGTGAGCTAGGCATGAAGTCACATGAAGCCTTCGATCGTACGCTGCTTGCATGGAATGGATCGATCAGTGCGCGCGTCCCGATTCCCGAAAACCATTGATGCGGTCCTACACAAGAATCTGCGCTAGTGAAGCACCGCCGGCGTCGCAGTACTAGCTAGTAAGTAACGGATCAATGAAATGGAAATAAAATAAAATAAAAAAACTTAAAGGAAAATGGCTGGTGGTGTGCCAAGGAACGTGCAAGCCGAGGCGCAACGTGGTTCCCACGGCAGCGATCGATCAGGTCGGGGAAATGTTTCGAGAAAAACGCCGGAGAGACTGATCGACTATTATTCACTCACAGGGACCCGGCTTTTCTTTTCTTACTGTGAAAATAATCTGAACCAATACACAGAGTACACGTCATGATCGAAGAGTCTGAGCCCCATATTCATTAAATTGGCCAATTTTTTTTATATTGGCCGCCACACTATTCAAATAAAGAGAGTAAATGAACTGAAATCACACTATTTGAGCGGCCAATATAATCGAGATTGGCCAATTTAATGAATATGGGGTTTCTGTTATGATCAGTTCGTCATACGTACATACAGATCGATCAGAGAGGATCGAACTGGTGCTCACACCCTTGACTCTCACCACACGTAAAAAAGAGTGTGGTGGTCAACACCGTTGATTCAATTCAACTCTGCCCACACTTAAAAAACGATGCTGCATGAGAATGTGGTTTCTGCGCGCGTGTTGTCAATCCGGCTTTTGCAAAAGCGAGAACTTTAGTTTCTGCAATTCAAACCAAAAGAAACTCGCAGGGACCTGGCGGGTGAGACTCTTCGTTCGAGATCGGGATGTGTCCGGCCATGTACTGGCTCTGTCACCGGCTACTAGATTTCTGAGTGCGTGGGTCTTTTCCTTTTTTCTTTGTTTTGTTTTTTTGGGAGAAAAGGAGTCTGATCTTTAATTGCCAGGCACTGGCTGGAGCTCCAGGTGGATCACTTCGACGTGATTTGTGATAACCGGTGGATCATTCGGTCTCTTTTGTCTTTGGCTCATGAGGACAACATGGTGATTTGAAACCTGAGGGTAGCATTAACCCCTAAATTTCCTTGTGTTTTTGGGAGCTTGAAACCTCAAAACTGCGATTTTCTACCTCTATGTACTCCCGGGGATGTGAACCAAGTTTTTTTACTTCTTTTAGAATTCCAACCGTAAGATCTTGTACCTAAGCCTATTCATAGCTACTGTTTCAAAAATTGACCGTTGGATGTTTATCATTTGCAAGATCATAACATCCAAAGTTTGTGCAAAAGTTTTTCGGGGCATTGCTTGGGAGGCATTGTCTCCATACTGCAAAGGGGGACTTGAAGATTGTTACTCCAAACATTTTGCTCATATTTTTTTCCATGTAGATAACTAAGTTGGGTACACTCATGCAAAATTTTAGAGACTCATTACGCGTTTCAAACCTTCATCCAAATTAATTTCCGGAAGTAGGTATAAAAATGGCAATTTGGTGAAACATGCATCACATTAATTGTATTTGATTTTTGGAAAAAATGAACGGTGATTAGGTACCTCTATGATTTTATAAATTTTAGGCGAAATTATTTTTAAAAATTTTCAAAATCTCAAATTTTGACAAATTTCGAAAGAAATGGATGTGAAATTACAAAAAACCTTGGAGGTTGCTGTTCTTTATTTTGGAGGCTGCCCTTGTCAAACCAAGAATATAATCAACATGGGTCACTTCAAATTCTGAGCCTAAATGTGGTGAAGAGCATGTCTCCAAAAAAAAAAATTGAAAAAATGATTATAATAAAAAGTTTTTTTCTGCCCCAGTTGGGCTTGAAACCAAAAATTTCAATAAATTTTTTATAAAATCCGAATTTGACTTTGTAATTTCTACCCCACACACCTTGTATGTATGACTACGCCCATGCCAAATTATAGTCTAAAATTCCTAATTTAGACCTTCCATCTAAGCTGCCCCAAACAGCAAAAAGCCATTTTGGCTTTTAAGGGTTTTTAGGGGTTAACCCCTAAAGGACCGGAGTGTTTTTCCTCCAAAAACACTCCAATGCTGCCATTTTTACTCCCCCATGCAAAAAATCCAAAAGAATGTTATTTTTTACCTTCTAACCGTAAGATCTTGTCCTAAACTATTTGAAAAACATACACAACAAATTTCGTTCATTTTGACCGCACGGATTGCAAGATAATTGCGTTTGATGGAAAAAAACACCCCAAAAAAACACATGCCCGAAAAGTTCAGATGCGTTTGACCACATCTACATCAAAAAAACCTCACTATCGAAACTTGTCGCACTTCACTTTCACATTCTATATGATGTTACTTAGTTGTGTACCAATTTTCGTTGTGTTTGGAGATGTTTAGGATGTTGAATAACACCTTGCACTTGTTGGGGGTTTAAAAGTTCAGAAAAGACTATATGTTTTTGGAATTGCAATATTTTCGACTTTCTTTATTTAAAATACAAATCCGAGCGGTGAAACACAAGTGCATTCCACCCTCTACAAAATGGCGAAAGAAAATTTGAAAAAAAAATAAATCTCCAAGTTTTAGAAGACATGTAGCACATTTTCTAAGAATTTTGGGGGTTAGGGGGGAAATAAAGGGTGGAGGAAGGGAATTGAAGTGCCAACCCATTCCAATGTTCATGACCCCACTAACTCTCAAGGTACACTGCCACGTGGCAGTCCCTCATTGAACGATTTTTATTTTTAATTTTTAATTTTTCAAAATAATTTAATTTTTCAAAAATTTAAATAATATTTTTAATTATGAAATTGAACTTTTAGTTTAAAATAATATTTTTAATTTTAAATAATACTTTTCAGTTTAAAATAATATTTTTTAATAAAAAAAATTTAAAAATTTAAAAATATATATTTTAAAAAATTTAAAAATATTATTTAAATTTTTTTTTATGAGCTTGGAAAACGGGGTGGTCTTCTGCCCCTACAGTCCACCCCATTTTCCACACACCGCCCATCTTGATGCCCCCCCTAAAATTCAACTATTTCTCTATTGCCCCGTTGCCCTTTCTCCCGAAAAAAACACATTTCCCCTCATAACTTTCACATACAGTGTCGGAATTCAAAAAAAAAAGAATCCCCATTTTCGTGGCACATTGGGGAATCTACTATTAAATTTCCTTCAAAATTCGATTAAAAATGTGTTCACCGGAACCTACCCGATTCTCTAAATGTCCTAGTTAGGACACTTGGTCCTTTAGGGGTTAATTGGGTAGTTCCGCTTTTTGTGTTGTTTCCTCCGCTCCGGAATATGTTCCCTTGGGAATCTTTGAGGTGTTCTTCTGTTCAATGGAATAAGATGTTCAGTTGAGGGGAATAGCCTCATATGGGTACCACTTCTATGCGTCTCATAGTGTGTTTCATGTCTAATTCATTTTATGTGTGCTAGAAATTTTGTTTTTAACACCATGTATATAGTTGCAGCCATAGTGTTTATAACACCCTCTAATTTTGTAAATTTTCAATGTTTTTTTCTTACCAAAAAGATATTTCTTGAAATCACACTATTTTTGGAGGACGTACCATATCTGGCCGTCACTTTTTATTAACCCGTAAAGGAATAAGAAAACGAAATTGGATCTTATGTTTATTTAGTACTTCGAGTAGGTCCTACGTGGACTACCGTTTGTTGCTTCACCAACACATGCAATATTCTTCACTGATTCTAGTGATTATAAAATTTGATCTTAGTTGAATTTGTCATATTAAAACTAGTATGAATCCTTGATTCTTTAGGGGTTAACCCCTAATCGTTTGAACGTGACATGGCGGCCATTAGAATACAGTGTATTTTGGTTGTATTTGGAATGGATCCACACCTTTAATGGGTTTGAGTTCATATTAGAGAAGTTGAAATTTAGATCAATGCAATTCTAGTGAGCTATTAACCCCTAAACGTCCCAGCGTTCAGTTTCTGAACGTTTGTTGGTCAAACCCAATTTTGATCTTGAAGATGACTTTTGTTGCTAATACACCCAACTAAGAAAATGAAGTTTATTAAGTCTAGTTTGTACTCCACTTTTTAAATCTTAAAAATTCCAATTATTGAGTATTTTATTGCTTGTGCAAGCTTTTTAGCTCAAGGTTTGAATTACACTACATAGGATGTTCACCTTTCGAATTTCAAAATTTAAATAAAAAATTTCTATGGAAAACACATCATGTGATTCTCCATTGTAATTTGTACCCGCTCCCAAAAAAAATATTAATTTTTTAAAGCTTTTTTGTAATAAAAAATATTTTTTGAAGTATTTGACTTAAAAATTTGTTAAAAAGGCCGTATTAAATCAAAAAAATCTGAAAATTTCAAGACTCATAGGAAACATTCAATTCCATGCATGAAAAATATTACAAAATATATTTTGATAAATCTTGAAGGCTAAATTGTGTAGTTTGACTTTCCTACAAAGGAGTGGTACGTTTAAGGGTTAAGATCCGAATTTAGGATTTCTTGTTAATAGCAAATCTCAACTATACAACAATGTATATACTATCCCATGGGACGTTTAAGGGTTAAACCAAAAATTAAATAATTGAATTGAATTTATTTATTTAATTGTATTAGAGACTGATTGAAAGTCAGGTGGATCAGGCACTGTATGGTATCTCGACGTGTGTTCCAGGCTCTTGTTTTGTAGTTAAATTATTCGTTTGTTCTGAGTTGGCTGCTGGTCAGGACTGTCGTGTCTGATCACTACAGGGAGAGCTAGGGTGTCGTTTCTCAGTAGGGTTTTGAGTGAAACCGCGCTGCTTCTCATTGTGTCATTGGAGGTGTCAGTGCGGAATGTCACATAGGATAAGAGTCTACAGTTCACACCTGAGTAAGAAGCAACATTTTTTGGGACTCTTGGGAATGAGGAATGACGGGTTAGCTAGGGTTGGATAACCTATTACCACCACCTCCCCCATTTATGACAGGTACAACTTTCTTGGAGCCACCACAATTGAGACCCAAAACCACCAATTTCACTATTCAAGTAGACCAATGGCATGCCAAGAATTGCGAAGAAATAGCTGGTGGTTTTGGGTTAGCTCATGAGCGGATCTAGGAACAACAAAGTGTGAACTTAGGAAATTGGTATGTGATGTATGGGTAAAAGGTTACTTTCCACTTTGGAATTTTGTATAAAATTGACAAATGCGAATTAGATGTTGCAAATTTTTGCAATCCTCATCAAAACCTATTTCGAATGCAGTCATATTTATTTTGGGAATCTAGCACTGCCCAAAATAGGCCAGATTGCTTAAGTTGGTGGTAATAGGTTATCCAACCCTAGCTTGTAGTTGATTCTTGGGAGTTCACTCAATCACAAAGAGATTCTCTGGGTGTTCCGCATGGGAAATAGCTTGGTTTTCCCTGTGATTTTCCTCTTCCATTTATTCTTGTAAGGGAACGTGGCCAAATGAGAAAAAATAGACATTTCCCTCATACAAACTTTTGATATATAGGGGATTTGCTAAGGGAATTGAGAACAAATGAGTGATATAGGAATGCTCAAAGTACCTAGAATCGGGGAAATTCAATCCCCTATAAACAGTTCGGTGGGAAAATTTGTGATCCATTTCAAGCTCCATTTCCTATATGGGAATTTGCCTGAATTCAGTTCCCCTCTTCCTATAGGAGAATCCCAAAAGATCTCCTTGTGAATGTATTTTATGCATATCGTGTGAGAACAAATCTTTGACCTCCTTTATATTACATTGTAAATAATCAAACAACTTGAAAATTTTATACGATGTTTCTTTATGTTGAAAGTCTATATTGTGAAATTTTGGGAATTTTTTTTTATTCATGTTAATTACTTACAAATTTTTGAAGAAAATAAATACATTTTACAGCTAATTTTTGTGTTTTAGAGTTGATTTCAATTGTGTTTTTAGAACTAGTTTTGAATTGAATTAAAATAAGAGTTTATTAAAATTAAGATATAATGATTGTGTGAACACTCAAATATTTGGAGCCGAATTAAAGTTTATATAAAAAAATTATATAGGGGGCTGAAAATCACTTATTCACAAGTTATTACCAAATATTTAGAAGTGACCTCCCCGAGAGTTGATATTCCCTATGTTCCACTTGATTGCCGTAAACCAACACTATTTCTTTGTTCATTTGTGGCAATCAAAGTGGAATAGAGGGAGTACTATTTTTCCAGCTTGACGTCATATTATATGTTTGATTTCCAATGTTTAATTAGATAACTTTGAGTCTTTGATAAAATATTCTTAAATATCCTAGGATATCTTGGAATAATCCAAAAATATACTAAGAATATGATAGTTTGACACACATGAGGTGTACTACATGTCTTTGACGTTGAGTTCAACACTTTGTTTAATAGTCGAGTAAAATAACTTTGCTTTTAGTGAAGAATATGTAAGGAACTAACTAACACTAACTCAAATTGGTGTAAAAGTAGATAAAAGGATTTCATATTAAATATGCTTGATTTTTCAATGTAATTTATATTCTTTAACTAGAAATTGCATTTTTCAAAATCTAATTAACCAATCTATCCCAACATTAGTTAGTTAATCTATTCAAACACCAACTAAAAGCATTTCCAACGAGACTTTTTAAATGAGCACTCAGCAGTTCCACAGCTCTAACTCAATCATAAAGTCCAATGGCAATCCACTAATAGTCATAGGTTCAAAAGAATCGCCAAAAGGGCAGCCTAGCACTCCAAATTCCACCTTTTGGTGCATCTCGCCAAACAAAATCGTGTTGATTCTTCATAGAACCTTTGAATCCTTTCATTCTAAGCTTCTAAACCTTGAATTAAATTTTGAATTTGAATAGTTTCCAAGTATATAGAGAATATAAAGTACATATTTTAGTGGGTGAAATAAGCTAAGGACAAAAATTTCTTCAAATATTTTGCAAAGAAGTGAATCCAATTGCTCAATGTACATTGTTTAGATGTCTAGGCTATATCTTGAGCTATGTGGATAGAAGAAAATACAAATAGGGTGTTGAAATGAAATTTTAAAATAATGACATTGTAAGATGGATAAAATGATCACACATTTCTTGACTTTATACCGAGATGATCTTGTGATTTTTGAAACTTCCTATAGTGCACAACTTTTTGTTGAGGGAAATTTTTATGGTACCACAAACATCCCGTTGGCCAAAAAATTGTAGAAATTTATTTTGCAATTTCAAAAGAAAACGATTGTTAAATTCCTTACTTCTATTTTATTTTATTTTATTTCTTTTAATTGATTTTCTAATTTTTGATGACCAAAATATTTCAAATTCAATGTATTTTGTTCACATTTAAAATTGCAAAAAAATTTCAATGTACAAAACCTTTCTTTAACCCCTAACCGCCCAACCATGCATATTTTGCTTGATGTACAGATTTCATCCGTAGTTTCTCATCCGTCATGCACTTTTTGTAGTGTGATTTTTTTGTTGAATTTTTTATGGGAAGTTAGCTTTATGTATGTGTGATCCGATCGAAAAGGAAACAATTTTTGAAAAATTTATGCCTCATTTCGTGTTGCAGTGTTTCACCCAAAATTTTGATGATTTTAGTCTAAAAGTGTTCTTGAAAAAATAAACTCATAAAATCAAGCATCCAAAAAATCTACAAAAATCACTACACTTAGAGTGCTACATTATAAGCCATCACAACAAATTTCATCCCCATACTGTCAATATCTTATTCGTAATCGAATTACAAAATGATTTTTTATTTTATGTTTCAAAATTTATAGAAAAATATCAGTGATAGCAATCAAAGATCTAACTGTATAGATTGAATCTAAATTTCAAAATGTATAACTTTTATTCATACATCAAGTTTCAAATATTCATGTTAGTTGCATTTTATAATGCATCTTTGCAAAACTGCCCAAATTGGACATAGGTGAGGACGTTTAGGGGTTAAAGTCTTTTTAACCCCAAAATGACAAAGAGGTGAGGGCAATATCTAGATGTGCTATAAAATGTTACTTCTGCAACTTTGATGAAGTTTGGTTTAAAAGATAAAATGAAAAGCACAATGTTTAGTAATTATTCCTATTGTCAAACTTCCAAAAATAGTTTTGAATACTCATTTAATGAATTTAGAAGCATTTACCATTTAATATTCACCAAAATTACAATTTTATTGTCAGAATTTGAAATTTGATATGATTAGTTAAAACAAGACATTTTGTTCTAAAATTTTTAAACAGAGGTTAGAACATCATTAATTCCCCCAAAGAGTAAATTTCATAACACTAGAGCAATATCGAGTTTTTTAACATTGAAAATTTCTCTGTGGTGGAGTTTAACTCACGTTGAAATGATTCAAATTGGGTTTAAAAGTAGACTTGATTTCCTATTTGAAAATATTTATTTCATCAACAACAACTTGTAAAAAAAGGACAACGACCATAAAACGGTCGTTCGGTCACTTAGGGGTTAACAAAACCAAGAACACCTCAATTACAACAAAATAAATAATTGCCTTCGTATATGGTCTCATAGCGCTTCATATATGGTCTCATAGCGCTTCATATATGGTTTCATAACATTCTTGAATGCGTTTTTTTACCACTTCACTCGACGAAAGAATAGGCTTCTATTATTTACTTGCGAACTTGATTGATTGATAATTCAATGATTGATTGGTAGAGAGGCTTACAAGAGCGGAGCCAAGAGGTCCCATAGCCTCATATTCTTGCTTCACAAGGAAACCCTTCTAGAACGTTATGCTTGTGTGCAAAAGTGCTTTCAAGTACTTGGGGACCCGGCGTCCGACATGGGCCAGGCTAGCACTCAATACACTACCACACTTCTAGAACAAGAACGATTTTCTTTTCAATCATAGAAGGTGTTAGGTATGGCGATTTGTATGTGTACCTGTGTAATCACATGATCTTGCGTCTAGGGATAAGCATAGACAGAATGGTGCACTGTCGCATGCATACAGTACTTGCACTTAGAGAGGATTTCAGTTGCACCTTTCTTTCTTTTGACAGAAATCAAACTAGATTTCATTGTGAAAAAGAACACACAAAAAGGCCCACAAAGAGTATGAACATACATACAGAAGTTTCCCATTCCCATGGGCAGGCTAAAAATACATTTGAAAAAATTGTAACCAGCTCTGATTGAGCACAAGCGTATGCTTGGACTCGTTTCATCCACGAGCAACACAATTTGTTCACATTCATGCAAGATTCATCCATGAAGGCAGTAGTTACGGGATTTTTCATTTGCAAACAAAGCTGGTTACGTCCGGTAACCCTCTCGCCGCCTCACAGCGGCTCGAAGGTTATCTAGTTCATAACCTACTCCATCGTGAGTTTCACAAAGGTGACACAACATGGTTGGTTAATCATAACTCGAGCCTTCCTCTTTGAACTACTAGTTCACTCCATGCAAGTGTAGTTTGGCCCCATAATTGGCTTGGGCCTAACAGCCTCGCTGATTATGTAGTCCATAATTTATTCAGAACTTAATACAATACAATCCTCTTCAAAATGAGGACAAGATTCACAATTACAAACCTTAAACAAACAGACTCTTAACCCCTGAGCGCCCAGAGGATGTTTACCAAAATCCAGACCCTTCGCAACTCATTTGAATCAAATTATCACCCAAAACAAGATCCATATAAATTGACCGTACCGATTGGTAGTTGAGACATGCCCGGAGTTGTGGGGCAAAGGACAAATGATTTCACCGTACCATTGAAAAGATTATAAGAGTCAAATATGGCAACCTTTCATTTTGTAGAGGCCATATTTGGGGCGCTGGGGCGCTCAGGGGTTAATGTACAACAATCTCAAGAAAGTTACCACTAGTAGAAAAGGTGGCATTGATGAAGGAGTTGCCCAGGCATGTAGTGCCCAATTCCACGCATGCATAGTGATTTCACATGGGCATCTCCATACGGAGTACCACCTTTTCTACTAGTGTACTGACTCCCTTTCTCCCACTAAAAACACCATGTTCTCTTTTGTACATTACAAAGGAAAACAGGGACTTTTAGTGGGACAAGGGAGTAGTAAACACCGCCGAAAGCCACAGGAATGGAGACTTGACACCAAACTGACGCAAGATTGTAGACTCGTGGTTAATGAGAACGTTGTGGAAGCCTTAGCTTGAAAGTCACATTTCTTCTGGTCCACCTTCCATCAAAAAGCCTTAAGGATGCTTTTGATGGAAGGATTGATAACAAGGGGTCTTTTGCCATGTGATTCTACCCAAGTTGCAACTTTCTGCACTTGCCTGAATAATGCTCATTTCACTGTTACTAAACAGTGGTCACCTGCAGTGCTTGGAGGTTGACCAAAATGTTGATCATTGTCTGTATTGGAGGCTGGCCGAAGGGGACCATACCCCAGACAAAAAGCAGCCTTGTACTTGCACTGGGAGCCATCTTCTGAATCCCAGTCTGCAAAGACCTCATAAAGTTGACTTGGTACTTGCATTGGGAGCCACCAGTTTGCAAATGCAAGAATGCTACATCTCACTGGCGTGATGCCCATCATGCTTTCATTATGGTCAGGTTGTAAAGGCATGGTCCAAAAGTTGACAAGCTCATTCACTTTCAATGCGGCTCACAAGCATGGAGACAGGACCAAAAGATCGTAAAACTCTTCCAATCTCTAATTGGCAATGTCGCCATCATGAATGACACAAAAATGACATGAAACCTTAAAATACAGGGGTCTGCAGTGTCGGAGGTTGCAGTACAGGTATCTGAACTACATGTCCAGCCACTGTAGACACCCTTCCTAGAATTACACTACTTGAGTTCATTAAGCCTCTTTTAGCAGGTGCAATCTGACCTAATTTCCAACACAAACTACTCTCAGAAACAGAAGTGGCACGCCCTAATATCGCACCCCCTGTTGCCACAGAACACTGGAAAGATGAGCTATGACCAGGGCGAGATGATGACAAACTGGGAGAAATAAAACTCCCAAAAAATCCTAGACTACTTACCCCCTTAAGCAACTTCAAAGATGATCCGCGCTTGACCGAGGAGCCGCAGCTTGCTTGAGGTTTAGTGATTTTCTTCCCCCCAGCAGGACTGTCAGGAAAGCTGGTTTCATCCCTCAGATCATCATCCACATCCTTTGGTTTAATGCCTGCCAAAACACGCTCTGCCTCCTCGTGGACACCGATCGACCGCCAACAATCAGCAACCAGCTCAATGCATTCTGTATCAGGTGTGTACCCTGCCTTCCTGATGTACTCCAAGATTTCCTCAGCACGCCGAGGCCAGCGTGCTTCCTTGAAACCCCATATGAGAGTACGAAATGTCTGCATGTTTGGGGCCACGCACCGCGACCGCATTTCCTTGAACACTCGTATTGCATCGTCCATTTGGGCCAAGCTGCAATAGCCGCTGATCACCGTTGTATACGTGATCACATTGGGAGTGAGGTTGTCATCAACCATGACCTTCAGAAGAGCCTCCCCTTCTTCAGGTCTTCCCTGACGTGAGTAGCCTTTGGCAAGAATTGAGTACGCCATGATGTCCGGTCGGAGATCGTATTCTTTCATTCTCAGTAGGGCAGCTTTGGCTTCATCAATGAAGCCAGTGTTGCACCAAGCGTTCATGATGAGGCCAAATGTCTGGACGTCCGGCTTAACTCCAAAGGCTTTCATCAACTCAAACACCTGAGGAATGAGAATAGTTAGGGAAGGACCAACTTGGTAGTGATTCATGAGATGCCAAAGATGAGAATGTAACACATGCAAGCTGTTTGTAGAAAACAAATAATAAACGGAAAGCGCACTGAAACTTGTATGATGCATCTGAGGTTTGTGTTTGGTTTACCTTGTCAATTCCCTCGGGTTGCATGGCTTCAGAGTATCCTTTGACTAAATGATTGAATACCGCTACGGTTGGCGTGATGCCTTCCATTTTCATGCGCTCCAGTAAAGGTAAAGACTCTTCGATGAGACCCGCTGCTATGAACCCGTTGATGATAATGCCATACGTTCGCTCATTCGGTCGAAGGTATGCGTTTTGCATCTCTGAAATCACCTTCTCCGCATCCCGAGGCTTACCAAGTCTGGCAAAAAGCTGAGCAAACAACCCGAGTTACAACAGAAATTACATCTCTTTGGACTAAAGACCATGTTCCAGTCTCAGTGGTAGGAAATCAACAGAATAGGCCAAGTGGTGTTTTGAAAATCCCCCAAAACCAGATACGCATGTTACTCCCTTGGTCCGGAAATAATTGTCCTGGTTTTTGGCACTTTTTTTCCCTACATGTTTGTCCTATGCTATATACTGTCCATTCAAACGGGGCAAACAATGAGAGTGACACAAAAACTACATACTGCTATTAAAGATAGACCATTTTTCAAGTACTGAGACAGTTTTTTTTGGCAACAAAAAGCGTTAAGTTGAAAAATGCCAAAAACTAGGACAGTTATTTCCGGACAGAGGGAGTATCACCCAGGTGAAGGAAAAGGAAGAGACCTGTGCCAGCGTGTTGAAGGAGACAACATCAGGACCGACACCGGCAGCCCGCATCAGCGACATCACATTCCGTGCCTTCTCGGGGTTCCTGTGCTGTGCCCACACTTTGATCAGGGAATTAAAAGTCCGGTCATTAGGCTTGGAACTATCGGTTTTCCCCATCTCCTGTAAAAGTTTCATGGCCTCTTCCGGCTGTCCAGCCAGACCATAGCCCTTGATCAAAGTGTTGTAAGTGCTGGTTGTCAATGGACATTCTCGTTGCTTCATCTCAAGGATAAGCGCCTCGGCTTCCTTCATCTTTCCAGCCTCGCAGTAGCCATTGAGTAAAGTGTTGAAGAAGATCGCATCTGGAACGACCTTGTCCTCCTCCATTTGCTGCAGCAACAGTGGCCCTTCCCCCATTCTCCCACTCGCTATGAGACTACTTAACAGCAAAGTGTAAGACTCTTTTGCAGGACGGTGCCCATCTCTCCTTAAATTCTGCAGCGCCGATTGAACTTGCCGATAGTCGCCCCTGCTCATTCACCAGACAGAAAAAATTCACACAAAGGCATTTGTCAAAGGCATTTGACCAAAGGCATTTGTGTGAATTTTCACTTGTTCAAAGGTACAAGAAGCCCGAATTGGGCCTTGTGTCTTTTTTAGCATTTTTAGCAAGTCCTTTAGTTCAAATTTATTTGTGTTCTGACCAACACATACAATGTTCTTCACTGATTCCGGTGATATAAAACTTGATGCCATCTTAATTATATTCTTTACAATGTGATCGATTGAATTTTTCATTTTGAAATCATGAATCCTTGCTACTTTAGGGGTTAAATGATTTATTTCAACTCTTGTAGATATGGAAGCGGCCGTTGGGCACTTCAAGCTAACGTTGAAGTGGGGTTTTGAAAAGGTTTTGCTTCATTCTCTAAAAATTATTTCATGCCCTGATTGATGAAGACTCCCATACCGTCTCGAAATAGTAAATTTGGGGATACAACAAAGATGATGTCAGTACATAAGATAAGTACCAACAAGGCAGGAGGAAGGCTACCATCCCCTATTATCCTGAAGGTTTAGCTGGAGATTTAGCTGAAGAAACTGATGTGAAGGTTGTAAGGCCTTACCTGGTTCGAAATGTTTTCATCAGGCGTGTCCGCATGACGACAATTTGACATTGTTGCGTGTTGTCGACATCGGAACAGCGAGCACACTTGCGCACATTGTCCACACACTTGGAGGTAGGATGCGCCTTGCTCCCACATTTGGTGCATCGAGTCTGCTAAAACCCAAAACCATACGTTAGTGCAACAGGTATAGTAAACTAGACACCTCAAGTTTTATTTGGCAAAATTATGTTGAAACTTCTTACAATTATCGATGAGTCTTCAGTTTGCAGCAAGAAAAAGAATGGTTCAAGAATCTTGTGATTTACGATGACGAACTTCCATAATTTCATTAAACCCTAAGCGACTAAAACGCCCAATATGGCCATCTGCATTACTGAACTTTGCAACGGCGGCACTTTCTCATTTTACCTCGGTTTCATGATTGTAATACATCATTTTAAAACTCTTGTTCTATACTACAAGATCAACAGTGTCGATCGTGTCAAACTGAAGTCATTTTCACACAAACAGATGATTTGCAGCAGGGGTCCAATTTTCCTACACTACAGAAAATACACAGTGGATGCTTAGGCGTTAACCCCTAAAGGACCATAAGGCCACCAGGTGGCTCTTGTTTTTTTCAGTGATTTTGAGTAGGTTTTATGTAGATTCTTTTTTGTTATTTTTATTTTTATTTTTAATTCAACATATGTAATATTCTTCACTAATTCCAGTGATATAAAATTTGATCCCATTCAAATTATAATTTTCACAATATGGTCATTTAAACTTGTCATTTTAAAACCATGAATCCTTGGTCCTTTAGGGGGTTAAAAACAAGCGCTTCCTATTTATCGCACATCCAAAGCACATGATGTCACTCTCTCGTGAACTAGTCAGAAGAGGGTTAGAACCCCATGACTCTTCTCCACTTTGATCCACAGAAAGTACTCTAGATTGAAACTTGTTCCTGATATTATATATCCCATAACCTATGCGACCCGTTGGTTATGTAGTCCATAGTAATATCCACTTGCCTAAAGAGTAAAACTGTCATACAATAAATATTCCTGCAATTCTATGATCAATGACAATGTACACAAGAAGGGAACCGATGTGAACAACACATTCTTGCAACAATTGGTATGTGATAAGAGCATGCAACAGGGGAAGTGAGCAGTCAATGGCATGTTGGTGAGATATCAAAGAATGGGGACAAAACTCTGTGACCTAAAACTATCGAAACAGCGTTGAATTCCCAAGCTTTTCTCGACCATGGTGGATCCACATTTCTGCAGTAAGAAATGCAGCAAAGTGAGGAAGAGAGAAAGACCTTCGGCTTGGGCTTTTGAAGGCGGAGGTTGTTGTTGACGGAAGCAGGAGGACGAGGACCAGGCTTCTTGACGGCCTGCTCATTCCGGCCACGAGTAGCATCACCAGAATTGGCTGCAGAAGAATTGTCCGGCACAACCGGCAGCGACGGTTGTGCACACATCTCCCCCACCCGACCTTCACCACATCCTCCTCACCGTTCCTCTCATCGGTTGGAAAAAACGGACACTACAAAATAATGCTCCGGCAATGCAAGATACCTCAATGTGGGCAAAATATCCACTCCATGGACAAGAATCTGGAAGAATCCTCGGTTGCTCCTATCGTGTCGAATGGTTCGCCACTCCACAGCAGCAATCTTCACCACGGGCGACCCCAGAAAAGTAAAGTAGGAGATCGATGGACCGTGCCCGCCCGCCCGCCTTCTGCGATGCGCGATGGAGAGTGTGCAAAATTCAAGGGCGGGATGGATTGGCTTTGTGGACAGCGTGTCCCTCGCTCGTGGATGATTTCTGTCCGTCTTGGAAGGGACGGAGGGAAACTCATTCATCCATGCCAGCATTCTTGAACACACTCATAACTCTTTTATATGGACCCCAATTCCACTCAAGGTTTCATTCAATTACGGTACACTCTAGGTTCAATTCAAATTCTCCTCAATTCAAGTGAATACTAAATTTAGTAAGGTTTAATTTTTATAGGTAAGTGAAGTTTCTCACAAAAGGTAAGTTTTTAAGACACAACGTCGTAGACAAAGTTTCACATTTTAATTGAGATTTTGAGGAAAAAAGTGGAGGAAAAGTTGTCATGATTGAGTACAGAGGACTTTTAAACCCTCGATTTTGTGGTAACTTCTTCCTAACCAATCAAAAAAAATGATATTAAATCCATGGAAGTATGCACCATTTCGTAATTGGGTATGAGACAAATTGTAATACTCCCTTTGTCCCATTAAAAATTCATGTTTTTTTTGTAAATTACAAAGGAAAGCATGGGTTTTTAGTGGGACATAGGGAGTATCATTATTCCCCTTCTCTTGCATGCTTTCATAACCATTAAACAACTTCTCAAACGATTAGGTGAGTTTTGGAGCCTTTAAAAGGTTCTTGCCCTTTGATACTCTGAAATCAGCAATGAACAATTTATTTATTTTTAATTTTTAATTTTTTAAAAAAATGCACAATCCAAAGTAGACAACAGCTTTCCAAGTCGGACTAGTACTTTTTTATTACTTTTTTATTTTTCACTAAAAACATGCGGCAAACCAACATATCACTAAAATTGAGGCCTTTCAAAAGCCTTAGTTCTCACCTAATGCTATGGAAGTTGGTTGTAAATAATGTACACGTGGAATTGGAATTTTTTAAGTACTTCAATGAATGAGATCACAAAGTGGTGGATGCGTAGTTAAGGAATTAAAGGAAGCAATTTATCATGGGAATCACGTAGATTTTTTGGATATGATGAGTGGTTTTGGGTATATACGGACAATTTAACCCCTAACTGCCCAACCATGCATATTTTGCATGATGGACAGGTTTGAACTCAATTTCTTCATCCATATGACACTTTTTGCAGTGCAATTTTTTTACCATAGATTTTTCAAGTAGTTACGGTCACACGTGCGAAAGTTTTATACGAAAATACTCTATGGATGAATTTTGAGGGAGGTTTATTGCTTGGAGTGTTCCATTGTCGCCAAAAAACTGTGAAAATTTTGGGCTACTTCGTTGAGACCGGATGAGAGAAGTGCAATGGATTTAGATGAATAACGGTTTTATGGACGGACGTTTTCATTATACTGTGATTTTTCAAGGCCTCTGCCCGCAGAGAATGAAGGTGATATGGTTGTTGGTGATGGCCTGGCCCTGACAATGGGCATGTTCCTTCCATTATTGCCATGTGCATTGGGAGAATAAAAATGCTACATGTCGCAGTTTGAATGGTGAGGCGACATTCGAAGTTTTGAATCCCTCAACTGCCCTTGTCACCATGCATTGACAAGACTCTACAACAGCCTTCAAGTTTCAATTACGCATTCACAAATTGTAAGGTAAAATGACAATTGGCGGTTGCATTCAATCCCTGGCATAGCTAACAATTCTCATCTTAGGCTACGGCTTCAATCCGCAGCCTGCAATTTGAAGAGAATCAAGTGGCTACCATCACCAAAAATGACTAACAACTTATTTTTTTCAAACGGTTCTAGATTCTACATTGATGAGAAATAACGACAATTCCAAACGGCCCAAGGATCGCTCGGTTGAACACAATCAAAAGGATCCATGACAAAAATGAATCGCACAAAAGGCAGCTTGAGTTCATATACTCACACTATGACCAATGTAGAAGTGTGAGTGAGTTCCCACGCACCATGAGTACGATCACGCAATGGTTTTTTTTTTATAGCAATTTGCACTTAGATTCGTCATAGAAAATGTCTACTCAATTAGATCTAGATCGTGCTAAGCTTGAAGAAGGGAAGAAGATTATTCACGCATGGTTTGTGTCTGAGGGATATACTATTGTTCAAGCGTGGCGGCTGATTCGTTTGCTAGATGCGCCCGTTCTGCTTGCGCAACCAGTGAGAGAAGGCCTCACAAAGCAAGCTCAAAAGCAAGCTACTCCATCTGGCTTGAGATTTCTGTGGCGGTACCATGCAGCGACAATACTCAAGTGGAAGAGGCGGCGGTCCGAGGGGGAGGAACACGGATTCAATGACGCAATCAATACGTGGCTGCAAAGTCAGTGGTGGAGCGACGTTGGAGCAGCTGGAGAACCCAGTTCAGGCGATCGGACAGTGCGGGTTGCCTCACCATGCGAGTCTGGAGGAGCAAACGATTCATCCTATCACAAACGGCACCGTAGCAGTTGATCTGGGCCTTAGCTGGAGCGGAGATGCAAGAGACTACAGTGACGACGAGCCTGACTTGCTCGATCAAGGATGTCGCGATTCTCTATGCGGACTCTCCGATACTAGTGACAAGACGGATCTGGAAGAACTTATGCGCGATGAGGGGAAACGAACAATTGACCGATGCAATGATTCAAAATCTCATGAAGACAGTGACGAAGCTAGTGATGAAAGAAGCAATGAACAAAGTGACGGAGCAAGCGACGAGTACAGCGAGGAAGGGGAAGACGGTACCAGCGCCGGCGAAGGGTAGGCTACGGCGGATGAGGAGAGTGCTGGAGTTACGGCAGAGATCTACGCTGCTTTGCAGGAGTGCGATGCAGCAGAGAGGCAGAGACCACGAGTCGAGAAGCTGCAGCAGCGAAATTTGGCGAGAGTTCTTTGGCGGGTCGACAGCGAATGAGGAGTCTCGCAAGAGCACGAGCGATGTCAACGAAAAATCAAGATGCCGCGTTCACCGGCGCCAAAGCAAGCGGAGGGCGACGTGGCAGAGGCCGACAAGGCGATAGACGTGGGCGAGGTCGCCTGGGGCATGGAATCGACAATCAGGCCGCAATCCCGACGGATCAGGCCACGCACGAGCTTGGCTGGCAGACGGGGGTCCAATCGGCAGTCACTACCGAGCAAGAGAACGGAAACAGCGGGCAGCGTGGAGCAGGCGCAATGCGCGGTTTGCGTCGTCGGCAGATCCAGCCACTGCCCCACTGGAACAGCAGGCGCAGAATCTCCGGCGAAGAGGGAGACGTAGCCACATGAGAACGCGGCGCGGCAGACGAATGGACGACGTGGGCGAGGTCGCCGAGGCCAAGCCAGCAGAGGAACTGGGCGAGGCCGGGTGAATGCTCAAATTGGTGAGGTCAGCCAAAATTCCGAAGAAGGCGCCGATGCCATGGAGAGAGGTGTGCAGGCTGCAGGCAGAGGTGCCCAAGGCCAAGCCAAGCGTCGCAAATTGACTCAACGCGACGTTGACAAAAATTGGAACCAGTCCAAGTCAGAATACACCCATCCCTCATTTCTATTTGTAAGTGATAATCCTAGACCAACCTGGCAGCCACGAGATTTACCATGGCCCTTATGCATTTTTGAAAGATTCATCACTCAAATAACATTAGGAAAGATTTATGATGAAACAAACCGGTATGCCGCAACAGTGAACGATAAGGGGTGCCTAAGAGGGGGAAAGGATTGGTGGAAATTGACAATACCAGAATTGCAAGCTTGGTTTGGAATTTGCATTTTGATGGGTGTCAAAATTCTACCAAATCATAGAGCGTATTGGAAAGCTAGTGATCCTTTCATGCATTGTCGAGTGATTTCGTCATGCATGTCAAGGTCACGGTTTGAGCGGATTAGCGCTTGTATTCATGTCGTGGATGACCGAGGCTTGCCATGTCGTGGATGACCGAGGCTTGCCATATCGGGATGACCCCAATCACGACAAGTTGGGCAAGCTTCGGTGGCTATTGACCGAAGTTCATCGTAAATGCCAAGAAAATTGGAATTTAGGACAAATAATTACGGTAGATGAAATGATGGTTAGGTATAAAGGTAAATATTGTCCAATCCGGCAATATTTGCCTAAAAAACCTTGTAAGTGGGGGTGAAAGTATGGTGCTTCGATTCGTGGCTCTTTGCAATCCGCTAAACCCGGTGAGGCAAAAACCGGTTATGAAGTGGTCATGCATGAATCTCATGTCGGGTTTGCATGGCCGTAATCATTTCGTTTTCATCGACAACTTTTTCACTTCGGTGAAATTGTTGATGGACATGGCGCAATTAGGGACATTTGGTACCGGGACAGTGCGCTCTGATCGCATTGGACTTCCTTCAGCTCTTGCGGATAAAAAGAGTTGGAGCACGAAGGCCCAAGGATCGCTCGGTTGGCGCATGCATGTGAGCGGTAAGTTGTCATGTGTAGTATGGGTAGACAAAAAACCGGTCCTCTTGTTATCTACTCATGCTAAACCAATGTCTAGTGATCCCCTAAACCCGGAAACCGTTCCTCGAACTATCAAAGGCCGCAAACAAAATATTCCCACATACACCACATGGATGCGTGGTGTTGATGTTTATGACCAGCTTCGCGGAGAGTATTCTTGCCAAGTTCGAAGCCACAAGTGGTGGCATTGATTGTTGTTTTTCATGATTGACACGTGTCGTGTCAATGCTTGGATTGTCCACAAAAAAAATTCCAAAGCGGCGGGGAAGCGCTCACTTGAACGCATCGAGTTCACTATGAAATTTGCGGAGGCTCTTATGGCTAATTGGGGCAAAAGAAGAGGAATCACTTCGGTTTACAATAGCCGCCCTTGTGTCCATTCACTAGTGAAGACCACAAAAAGACGAGTGTGTAGGCATTGCCACTCCACCACCCTCACTAATTTGTCATGTCCACAATGCGGGGACGTGTTTTTTCACCTTGGGACATGTTTTGTCAAGGCCCACTTCCCACTTTGAAGGTATGAATTTTGTATGCCCTCCTCATTCATTTTTTCCCTTGACAAGTTTATTTTGGCAAGTTGAATTTGGCTTTTATGTACTTTGACCCTTCTATTTAGCTTTTATGTATTTTGACCCTTTTTTCTTTTTGCTTCTTATATTTTTTGTTCAATGTAATTATTACCCCTTACAATTATTTTTTCCCAATATAAGTATTACTCCTTATACTATTTTCTCAATATAATTATTACCCCTTTTTATTTATAGCTCTTATATTTTATACTCTTTGTATTTTTTGCCTTTTAGAAATGCTCATGGACTTTATGTGACCTAGAATTTACAGTATATTGCCATGGGATTTGCTTATCATGAGTATGTATAGCCAACAATTCTATGAGCAATTAGAAAATACGAAGTTGTAGTACGAAACTTTATAGTAAAATTTTTAGAACAGTAGAACATTCTTACTGTTTCTAGGAAGGAAAATTTGTTCTAGAATTTGAAGGTATAGTGGCTTTGGGATGGTCTGTACAGATGAGCGGATTTGGAGCGGGCCCATGGCATTCATCTGTGTCTTTTTGCAGTAGCTGATTTTTAGACCGGGCCCATACCTTTCAGCTATGCCTTGCGCCTTTGGCGCAGTACCTATGTTTTGCCACGACCTGTAATCGAGGCGTCTAGTGGCCCGTTTGTTTTATCCCGTGCCGCATCTGCCTGCCTGGAACCGCGTTGCTTGACGTGACCTTGGTGGCCTGCTGTGGCTGAGGCGCCGCTCCCCGGCTGATTTGTTTGCTCGATGGCCTGTCTAAACAGTTACTGCCTTCGCGCCGCTCTCCATTCTGTCGCAGCCCTCGGCTTCAATCCACAGCCGCTGTGCCTTTTTGCTCAAGTACACTGCCCTCCAGCCGCAGCCGCATCTCCTCCAGCGCCCGATCACGCTGCCCTGTCTACTCAATTTCCCTTGCCGCATCTCGTTTTTGCTCAAGCGCGTTGTCCTCCGGCCGCAGCCGCATCTCCTTCAGCGCCTGAATGCCCATTCTGTCATGATTTCCTTTGCCGTATCTCGTTTTTGCTCAAGCACATTGCCCTCCAGCCGCAAACGACTCATCTCCTCCAGCGCCTGATCACGCCGCCCTCCAGCCGCAGCCACGTCTCACAGACAGGCAGAGAGCTACGCTGCCCATTCTCCAAGCCGCTGCAGAATCCGGGTGCGCATTTCTATTCCCGAACTTTGTGTGTTCAGTGTGTTCCATTGTTATTCCCGAACTTTGTTGTTTTCGGAATTGTGTGACTTCATCGTACTTACAGTTTGCTCATGCGTGGACGTTGTGCACAAACAGGCGTTGGAGCGGGCGGCATAGACATGGCGGTTGGGAGTCATAGTTGTAGGACACCAGCGTACTTCAACTACTCATGTTTTTTTTCCTTGCCCGGATCCATTATGGGCTATGAATACATTTGCGAGTACATTTGTTGTCTGACACTTCTGTGGCAGCTTACCTAACTTTTTGCGTTTCACTGTATTTCATGCTCATCCCACCCCGGTCAGTCGGGCAAGAGCTTGTCCACAAGCCCTCTTCAAGTGTCTCACATTTCAAGCATCACAATTTCGCACCAGTAGACACAAAATTTGTACAAAAAAATTCAGGGTATTGTGTTGTTCATGAACTCACGGAAACGATTTTTTTGGGATTTTTTGGACACAAATCGAATACCCAAAAGTTAGAAAAGGCTCCAAAAACCCACACTGCCCGTCAAAGTCAACTCACAAAAAAACTTAGTCAAACGTTATAATCTCCACATCCAAGGATCCGAAGTGCAAAAAAATTCGACCCACGCATTCCTCTCAATACAACAATCGAAATCATACGATAGATTACACAAAAACCAACCGAGCCCCGATTTTGCGATTGATTGAAAATTTGCTCAAAAACTGCCAAAAAAATTCGCAGAAAATGGTGAGGTCATTTAGGGGTTAACCCCTAAAGGCCCTTAAAAGCCAAAATGGCTTTTTGCTGTTTCGGGCAGCTTAGATGGAAGGTCTAAATTAAGAATTTTAGACTATAATTTGGCATGGGCGTGGTCATACATACAAGGTGTGTGGGTAAAAATTACAAAGTCAAATTCGGATTTTATAATTTTTTTATTGAAATTTTTGGTTTCAAGCCCAACTGGGGCAGAAAAAAACTTTTTATTATAATCATTTTTTCAAATTTTTTTTTTGGAGACATGCTCTTCACCACATTTAGGCTCAAAATTTGAAGTGACCCATGTTGATTATATTCTTGGCTTGACAAAGGCAGCCTCCAAAATAAAGAACAGCAACCTCCAAGGTTTTTTGTAATTTCACATCCATTTCTTTCGAAATTTGTCAAAATTTGAGATTTTAAAAAAAATTTAAAATAATTTCGTCTAAAATTTATAAAATCATAGAGGTACCTAATCACTGTTCATTTTTTCCAAAAATCAAATACAATTAATGTGATGCATGTTTCACCAAATTGCCATTTTTATACCTACTTCCGGAAATTAATTTGGATGAAGGTTTGAAACGCGTAATGAGTCTCTAAAATTTTGCATGAGTGTACCCAACTTAGTTATCTACATGGAAAAAAATATGAGCAAAATGTTTGGAGTAACAATCTTCAAGTCCCCCTTTGCAGTATGGAGACGA
The DNA here is from genome assembly GCA_022496805.1 of Pohlia nutans. Lineage (NCBI taxonomy): Eukaryota > Viridiplantae > Streptophyta > Bryopsida > Bryales > Mniaceae > Pohlia > Pohlia nutans. The sequence continues at coordinate 9,863,437 of CM040091.1, read as the reverse complement.
TGCCTCCCAAGCAATGCCCCGAAAAACTTTTGCACAAACTTTGGATGTTATGATCTTGCAAATGATAAACATCCAACGGTCAACTTTTGAAACAGTAGCTATGAATAGGCTTAGGTACAAGATCTTACGGTTGGAATTCTAAAAGAAATAAAAAAACTTGGTTCACATCCCCGGGAGTGCATAGAGGTAGAAAATCGCAGTTTTGAGGTTTCAAGGTCCTAAAAACACAAGGAAATTTAGGGGTTAAGGTTACTTCTGAGCAATAAACTATAGACTTGACTTTGAATGATTGTAGAGCATTTTTGAAATGCATATGGTCCCCACCTAAAGGGTGTTTTGTATTCATGAAATCTTCAATTTTTTTCAGAAAAATATTAATGTTATATTTTGATTAATGTCATTTGGATTCAAATCTACAACATTAATCTTTCTTTGAAAATTTTGTGACACACTTAGTATGTTAGTTATCTAAAATGTTCAAATTTGCATGGTGTATATGTGATCATAATGAATATCTTCATTCTAAACAAGATGTAGCTATAATTAGTTAACTCCTAAATGACAGAAGGGATAAGGATAAAACCTAAATGTGTTACAAAATGTTACTCATGCAACTTTGATGAAGTTTGGTCTAAAAGAGAAAATGAGAAGCATGATGTTTAGTAATTATCCGTACGGTCAAAATTTCAAAAAATGTTGTAGATACTTATTTAATGAATTTAGAAGCATTTATCGTTAAATGTTCACTAAAATTACAAGAGAAAAAAATAGAATTTGAAATTTGGTATAATTGGTTAGAACTAGACTTTATGATCTAGAATTTTTAAAGAAAGAAATTTCAAAAGAGAGAACATCACCACTTTCTTGAAAAAGTAAGTTTTAAAACACGAGGACAATGTCGAGGTGTTTGTTTTTGAAAAACCCCCCTCGATGGAGTTTAACTTGGATTGACATAATACAAATTGGGTTGGAAAGAAGACTTTATTTCTATTTGAAAATATCTTTTAATGTTTTATAAGAATAATATTTTCATCTTGGACAACCCATAAAATAAGGGTAACAACCATAAAATGGTCATTTGGTCATTTAGGGATCAACCCCTAAACGCCCAAACAACCATTTTTTGGTCGTTGCCTGAATCTAATGGGCTGCCCAAAAAAATTGAAAAAAAATTAAATTAAAATACCACATCAAGTCTACTTTTCAACCCAGATTGAATTATGTCAATTTGAGTTAAACTCCATCCAGGAGAATTTTTCAAAACGAAACACTTCAACATTGTCTTAGTGTTACAAAATTTGCTATTTGGAGTAATTAATGATGCTCCCTCCATCATTTCTTTTTCTTTTTTGAAGTTTAGAATAGATAAACCAAACTTAAATAATTATCCTAAATTTTAAACTCTAAAAGTGAAAATTAGAAATTATAAAAAAATCAAAGGCTAATGCTTTTTAATTTATTAAAAAAAGATCTAAAGTTATTTTTGGAAGTTTGACCACACAAATGATTTGTAGAGATGATGCCCTGCATTTTGTCTATTGAACCAAACTTCGTTAAACATATGGAAGGCACATATTATAACACATCTATGTTTTGTCCAATACCCATCAGACTTTTAGGGATTAAGAGCAAAATTTTAGAGAATGGTGATTATGGGTGCATTGATTTTAATTAATAATAGGTATTGAAATGAATCCATGCCTTAGTGAATGGGAGATTTCACACTTTGAAAATGTGAGGAAAAAATTTATAAATAGTGGAAATAGTGCCACATCTTTGCAATCACTAATCAATTTCTTGCTCGAAGAGGTAAATACTAACTTTTACTAGGTACCAAATTCTATAGGTTTGAAAGAAAATCATCATTTTATTTTTATTTTTTTAGTAGCCAATTGCGAGAGCCACAGATATTTTTACAATAATACAATTTCAAGTGATCTACAACATTTTTTTCATCAAAATCCAACTTAACAACAATATTTTCTTTCTAAAATATCCCATAGCTCTTATAGCAAAAAAAATTTGGTTTTAATTTAGCTCCAAAAAATGAGTGATCGGCCAAAAAAAAAAAAAAAAAAAAAAAAAACCAATGTTATGTGACATTATACACATGCAAACAAACATATTATTTTATTTATAATATACCATTGTTGGTTGTCATGATTAGCAAAAATAAACAATCAAAAAGAAGAGAAGCCAAATATTTTGATTTTTTAAAAATAAATGTATATGATGAAAAAATTAATCTTGGAAAATATTCAAAAAATTTGACATTTATTGCAAAAAATAATCCCAAAATAACTAATCACAAGATGTTGATTGTGACAACCTAGTACGGTAAATGACTTGAAAGTCTTACCACATACCGGTATACATAAAGTGGGTATGTAATCATTATAAAATAATGAGTTTAGAAATTTTATTCGTATATGCATAGAGTTAAATTGCTAAATGTCCATAGGTTTTGGACAATATCCAAATGTATTATAAATAAGACTTCTTTAATTTTATTGAGCTTTGATTCTAAAAAGCATATGTAAGACATCCTTATTAGAAGACATCTGTATAGTTGAATTTGAAATAAAATGCTTAAATATATTTTTAGATTAATTTATAATTAAAAAAACTTTAAGAATTCACTAAAATTACAATTTTAATACTCTCATCTTGTAATTCATTGTGATTGGTTGAAATTATTATGCTTAAATAGTGGTGTTTAAAGATTTTTTTGTAAATAGTCAAAAAATAGTTTTATAGGTTGAAATATTGCACATTATGCAAAAGATAATTTAATGTTGTATATTATGCACTTTGGACCAATCAATTCAGAATTCATAAGATAATGAATATACATATACATATACATATACATATATGCAATAATTAAAACAATAATCTCTATCAAATAAAATCCAAATATTTTTTGACACTATTACTTAATTCAACTATATGGATGTCATGAAAAAGTCATCATCTACAATTTTTGTTTGTATGTCAACCTCAAAAAATGGGTTCAATGTACATTTTATAGCTCAAAACCTTAAATTACCTTTTTGTCAAAGTGAAAGCTCATATAGAATGAAAGGACTTAATAAATTCAATTTCAATCTTTTTACAAATCTAACTTCTTTCCCACGAAGGTAACTATGTGAAAAATTAATGTAGAAAAGATCACGCTACATAAACTACACGAGTAATGAGAAAAGAACTTGCCATTATGTAAACCATCCAAAAGAACGGATGGTTGGGCAGTAAGTTCTGCCATCCCGTGGATGAACGTCGGTTTTATCATCCATTCATTTATTTCTCATCCGTCACTTCGTCTCTCTCATTTGAATATGGCTGGGCTCCCGCCATTACTGCCCTTGCAGCCTCGTCTTTCAATTTTTGTCGAGGAATTCGGTCTTGCGAGCTTGATTAGGGTTTGCGTAGCGGAGAGCAAGTGACTGGGAATCAAATGGAGATGGAGGGAGTAACAACAAAGGCAGGGGAGGATCAAGAGATGGAGGGGATGTCGTACGAGGAGATGCGGAAGCAGCGGCTGGAGGAGAACAAGAAGATGATGGGGGAGCTAGGGTTGTTCGAGCTCGCGAAGACGATCAAAGGATCCCCGAAGAAGGCCGCAGTGAAGCGGAAGATGCCGTCCCTGGAGGAGCTCGGACTGGAAGCGCGGCGATCGTCGCGCGTTGCATCGAAGCCGGCCGTGAGTTACAACGACGCGCCGGTGTTCAAAGGGGAGAGGGCCGAGAAGGTGGAAACGAGGTATGGACTCGGAAAGCAGTACCTTTCGGACAAGCGACGGATGGCGGCCATTGATGCCGCGGAGGAGGTGTTCAAGGGTTTACGCAATCCCGCCTTCATTAAACCCTTGCTGCATTCGCACACTGCCGGTGGCTTTTGGATGGGCCTCTCGAGCACCTTCTGTAAGGAGCACTTGCCTATCGAGGATGAGCGTTTGATGCTGGAAGCGAACGACATGGAGTGGGAGTGCGTGTATCTTGCCTACAAGGGCGGACTGAGTGGTGGCTGGCGTTCCTTTTCTATCGATAATAACCTCCGAGATCAAGATTGTGTTATCTTTGAGCTTGTGAATCCTCGCAGATTCGTTGTGCACATCTTCTATGCTGAAAGAGACGAAAGTGAGCAGCCACCGAAGGCACAACCTAAAAAGAAAGTGGGGAAGCGTTAAAACAGAGGGTTAAGCGCTAAGCCTTGATTCAGTTGCCGCAGGAGAATCATCTTGTAATTTGTTACCGTGGATTCTGCGGCACCGAGTGAGTGTTTTCGACACTCCTGACCTCGACATTCAAGAGTTTCAATTCAAGGTATGAAAAGCAGCAGCAGGAAGGATGTCAGTCAAGAATCAGATATGTGCAATGTTAGGTGTACATTGTCAGTCGTTATGGTGATGAATCACATAGTATGCATGAATTCAAAAAGGAATTCATGTAACTTATAATTCTCTCTAATGAGGTGCACTTGAATTGATGGTTTAGGTCCCAGTCCTTTCGAACTTCACCCATTTTGGACTAAATATCCTGATACGAGTTTTGCAGGCGTTTGTTGAGAGCCGCAAACTGTATCCTAGACTCTAATCTTTGGCATGTAAATGCACAGAATGGAGGCAGTCAGATTTTCTGTTGAGTGTAATATAACTTTTGTTGGGGATTCTGTCAATTTTGAAGTATGTTGTATAGTTCCAGAGATTTGTGACAGTCGCTAATAGATTCAGCTTCCAATATTTGAGAGTACTTCGTCTCCATGTTGAGATTAGTGGTTGTACATTGAGGAATGGCTGGCACCAATTTGTGCTGAGATCAATTTCCAATTGGAAGATGGTTGTTATTCAATCCATTTTGTGGAACTTGCGTGACTCATCTATATCACTGTGTTATGGTATAGCGTTAGTTTTTAGTTGTCGTTGGATCCGTCCTTTGAATAGTGATTATAAGCTCTGAGACTCACGCGAATTGCTCTGGTGCACAGTTTTCTGCCAATGCGAAACCCGGCCTCTCAATTTTTAACACGCGCGTTGCCAGTGCATTCCAAACTCCTGTTTGGGGTGGTTCAAATGAGCTATCATAATCTCCACTGTCATAGCTGAAAAACGAACTAGCAAGGTATTGATCCGATGTCCTCAGTGAAGGAAACACATAAAATCTTATCTATTGTGATTTTCACTCAGAAATGCACATCAAGAAAACCGACATAGCTTCCATATGCAGCTCCAATGAATACAGATAAATTGTTGATAGGTTAACCCCTTTAGGATGTTAGGGCCTGAAATGGCCCTCTATTTGTCCATTTGAGGCACCTTCCCCGGGGGTATTGGTCTTCACCCAAGCTTACAATTTGGACGTCATCTCCATGGAAGACATTACAAATTTTTATTCCGTTGACGAGAATATCTTAGAGGGTTTTTAGTTGAGAAAATTTCAAACCCAAACCATCAACGTTGGGGTTATTATTAGTATTAGTATTTTTCCGATCAAAAGGAATCTGTAGCACTACACTTGAAAGCCAGAAAGTGAAAATAGTCGAAGTAACAAGCTATCACCAGCTTGTGGCAATATGGTTATTTAGTGTCTGAGACACTATTTCTAACACTTGACACTATTTCATTTTTGGAAGATGTAGTGTCTTCGTAAGAAAAAAATGAATGTAGTGTTCCAATGACATACAACAACTTTATAATACATATAGCATGCCACCTCATGTCACTCTCATTACTTGAAAAGAACATGGCATTCTTAATGAAAGTGAGAATGACAAGTGACACTATTTCTCTTAAGAATTGATGTTTTTTTACCACAATTTGTTCAAATGAGTTGCAAAACCATCATTAGGTAGAGATGGCTTTGATTCCCGAGAAGATTACAATTCGTGTAATGATTCAAGCCTGTGATGTTGAATCCCAAGGCTAAACAGCGGGGCGCTAAATTGATTTATCATGATCTATTTTCATATTTATGTAAATTCAAATGAATTTTATAAGATTTTCCAAATTTTATTCATGTGAAAATCATAGTAATTACAAAAATAATTAAAACAATATGAAATTTTTAAGAAAAATGTAAATAGTAGTGATAAACAACAAAAAATTCAAAAGAAAAACTTTTTTTGCAGTGTATATTGGACTTTCACGGTTTTGAGCTTTACAGTGTTGTAAAAAATGCAATTTTATTAATTTTGAAGAATGGTAAATTGAACTAAAATTTAGAAGATAGCCCAAGCCACACTTTTTTAGTTGGGACCATTTTCATTTGAAATTAGGAACTAGGTGAAATCAGCGTTTGACTGAAAAACGACCAAGCATGCCCCATGGGACTCCTTGCACATTTAGTAGTTAAATATGTTGCATGTTTAATACAATATTCCAAACGCATGTTAGCTCTGATTTTAGTATGCTCCGGTTAAATAGAAGTCCATTTGAAATAGCTACATTTGTTTAGAAAGCCTCATGAGCTCTAAATGTAAGGGTAACAAGATAAATTCACTAGAATACTATATTAAAAAAACCAAAAAATGGTCTAGTGGAAAGCAAAGATTTTAATTAAATTTAACCTAACTATAACATTCTTTAGCCAACAATATCTCTAAAAGGCATTCATTAAAAGTTTCAAATTCTATACCAAATTAGATTTGCATGAAAAAAAAATGTTGGTTTATAGACTATCCACTATACAACAATAAAAGTGGTTTCTTCTTTTTCTTCAAAATTTCCAACAAATTTACCATTGATTGTATATTAATCGTCGAGGTGATCCTCTTTTTAATCCACTAACAAGCCAAGTCTTACCTCATGCAATTAGAATAAATCCATAACGTAAATTGAAACGGAATAACTTAGTAACTTTCAGTTGGAACATGGTAGCTTAGTAACGTCAATAGGAATGACACTAATGATGATTTCAGTGGAATATTAGAAAAAGAATTCACAGTGTACAAGACCTTGGAGTCTTCTCATTGAACATGTTAGATTATCTAAACAAATGTTTAGTGCATGTCACCTAGCATGTGTGAATATCCATAATCTTGCAAACGTTCCCTACTTGGTTTGATTTCTACCAATATAATAATTTTCCTTGAAACTAGAGTGAAAGGTGACACTTGCCGCTATACGACGGAATTTAGTAGGAATCAAGAAAGTATGACAAACTTAAGATGTGGAAAGAGCATCGAAGAGCATAAAAAATAATCTTAAAAACTTTAGTAGGGATACAAAGCCTAGGGTTTAACAATGCTATTAGTAGTATGATCTTTTGAGTTCTCATATGAAATTCTCATATGTTCCTGAAAAGAGGAAGTAACACCATAAAATATGTGAAAAAAACACAATGAAAAGTAAAAAAGAAGAAATAAAAGCAACCTCAACACTAGAAAAAGCTACCATAACATTGTAAAAAGTGATGGAGTAGATTGATCTACTTTACAAATATCCTCGTTCACACCTCACTATACTGTAGTTAGAATCGAGGATGGCCTCGGTTTCATCGTCGCACATCGCGGAGGCCGCTCGTTCTTCTTCTCTCTTCCAAAGCTCTCGCTGCGTCAGTCTCGAGCATTCTTCTCACCACCCAGTTTGTGATTTCTCGCCCATTCATTCGCGTTGCATTGATCAGAATTCTTCCAATGGCCACCATGTCGATGCGCGCTCTGGCAGTGGCAAACGCCGTGTCGTCGCCTGCCACCTCGTGTTCCAATGTGCACAGAAGACTGGGCAGCCGCGCCTCAATGGCGTCGGACATGCCTCCAGGACTGAGGGGACTGGGCATGGCAGCGGCCATTGCCCCTGCGACCACGCAGCTGCTGCGCCAGGAAACGCCCCGGACTAACAAAAAGCTATCAACACACCCAGGCGTGCGTGCTATGGCGTCTTCCAATGGCGCCTCGGTGCCCGCCGGGCTCCCCATCGATCTTCGAGGTCTGTGCCAACACGATCACCCTGTTGTTCCATTTCTTGGTGTCTTTGGGATTGGAGGTGACGTCAATTTCCATGCTGTGTAGGCAAGAGAGCCTTCATCGCCGGCGTGGCCGATGACCAAGGTTTCGGGTGGGCCATTGCCAAAGCGTTGGCAGCTGCGGGAGCTGAAATCCTCGTGGGAACGTGGGTGCCTGTACGTGACCCTCCGCACCTTGCACTGAATTTGATTCTTGTTTCGTGTTGGGGGTTTAGGGCTATTTGATTGATTGCATCGAATTTGATCGTGTATGCAGGCCCTGAACATCTTCGAGAGCAGTCTGAGGAGGGGCAAATTCGACGAGTCTCGGCAGTGAGTGCTTGTACTTGAATGATGTTGTATGTTTGGGTGGCATTTGGGGTTTTAGGGGAGGAATATCTGTAAACCCGCAGATGAATGGTTCGATGATGTGAACGTGGATTGCTTGTGCAGGCTGGCCAACGGAAGACTCCTGGAGATCGCGAAAGTGTATCCTCTGGATGCTGTTTTTGACACTCCGGAAGACGTGCCTGAGGATGTAAGTGGATCTCTCTCTCTAGTGTGCATTGATAGCATTTTTGGTCGTGGTGTTTGTGAATTGCTGAACTTGGTACTTGGATGCACTCTTGAGTTTTAGGTTTTGTGAAGAGCGATCCTTGTTTACATGTTACTGCCCAACCCCCTTCACAGCATACTCTTGCTTAGCACATTTTCCAGCATGTAGGTCACGTGACTGAAATGTTGATCGTTCGATTACCGTGTCCACTATGGCAGGAGGTTCGTTCGTCTTTTGAGTGAGTTTCACTAATGAGCTTGGGTGATTGATTTTTGTGTAGATTAAGAACAACAAGAGATATGCTGGTTCATCCGCATGGACCGTGCAGGTAAAATAATCGTTCCCTCTTTGTCTTTTTGATCTTCCTCTGGTATGCAACAACTGTAAGCCATTCCTCTTGTGTCTCTATCTTTGTAGGCGTTCCTTATTCACGTTTCTCTGTATCTATGAAAGTTTCTGCAGTCCCTGCAAGTGTGTCACGAACTTGTGTCACAGCATGTACACTGGTGATTGATACGATGTTGTGCTTGACATTGTGCAGGAATGTGCCGAAGCCGTGAAGGCCGACTTTGGCAGCATCGACATCCTGGTGCACTCCCTCGCCAATGGACCTGAAGTAAGGACTCCCAACCACGGAGAATGGTGGTCGTGGTTTTGTTCCTCTTCAGAATTCTCAACTTAAAGTCCATTGAACTTTTTGGTAGAGTTGTTGACCTGGTGTGATAACTGAAATGGATGGAGAAGAGGGGCTAAATTTGTAGTGTACGACTGTCCCCAGGTAACAAAGCCGCTGATGGAGACGACACGGAAGGGTTACTTGGCAGCAGTGTCAGCTTCCACATACTCCTACGTCTCGCTGTTGAAGTACTTTGCTCCCCTGATGAACCCAGGTACAAATCGAGTGCGCAAGGCATTTGTGCAATGCTGTCAAGTGAGGCAGTTGACACTCATATCCACTTGAGTCCTGGGTGACCTTGGTGTTTTGACTGTTATGTATGACTGAGGCTATTTGCCGCAGTCATGCTAGAATGTTGTGTGGCTGAACATGATGTGCTGAAGTAATGCAGAGGGAAAATATAGCAGTGGACATGATAGCAGGTTGACCTAGCATGGCGATTGATTTGGCTTGGATGATATTGGATGGTTGCAGGTGGTTCTTCTCTTTCTCTCACGTACTTGGCATCTGAGAAGATCATCCCTGGGTAAGACTCTGAGAGACTCACTCGTATGTTGTGCGCCCATTAGTTTCATGATGTGACGTGTAGGTTGGAATTTCGGGGTTTTTAATTCAAAGAGGGTGTACCCCACAGTACTTGAGGTTGAGTTCAGATTAGCACTACTTACATTAATATGAGTGTCTTGTATTGCTATGGCCGTTCCTTTGGGAGTTGATTAAGTAATCGTCTCTGAATACAGTAGCCTCTTGGGAGTCATCTTTCTTATGACCTCTCTAGTACTCCATGTGAATACGATGACTAAAAGATGAAGTTGTGTGGGATCATGACAGATATGGGGGTGGGATGAGCTCTGCCAAAGCCGCACTTGAGAGTGACACACGTGTAAGCCCGGTTTATCATGTCTTGCCTTTTCTTAGAAACGCACTCTTATGATATGTTATTCTTGGACTGTATTCACGAGCATTGGTTAAAAAGTAAGATTTTGTACGTTGAGATTAACCCCTAAAGGACCATAAGGCCACCAGGTGGCTCCTGTTTTTTTCAGTGATTTTGAGTAGGTTTTATGTAGATTCTTTTTTGTTAATTTTATTTTTATTTTTGATTTAACATATGTAATATTCATCACTGATTCCAGTGATATAAAATTTGGTCCCATTCAAATTATAATTTTTACAATATGATCATTTAAACTTGCCATTTTAAAACCATGAATCCTTGGTCCATTAGGGGTTAATTCGTTGCTTTGGCTCGCTTCAGGTTCTGGCATTTGAGGTGGGCCGGAAGTACGGCATTCGGGTGAACACCATTTCAGCAGGTAGGGAATTGTTGAGACGCTTACTGTGGGAATCTTGAGGTAGTGCCTGCTAACTGGTTTTAGTCCCAATGGGGGTTTTATGTGACCTCCTGTTTACGGTGAGTTACGGTTTTCTGGCAAGCAAACCTTACTATTTAAAAAAGAATCCAGATTTGTTCATTATAATTGAGGTGTTACGTTTGGAGTTTTGCAACTAAAATTATGTGTTCGGTGCGACTTTGTATTGCAGGTCCTTTGAGAAGCAGAGCAGCCAAGGCTATCGGGTTTATTGACGACATGATCAACTACTCCACTGCCAATGCTCCTTTGCAAAAGGAGCTGGAAGCGGGTAAGCCTGACATCATGCCTTCTACGATACCCCATAATTCTTCATGGTATGATAGAAACGATGCGATAAAATTACATGGAAGTGCCCTAAAATAAGGAAGACTAAATTTGGTCTTAACCCCTAAAGGACCATAAAGCCACCAGGTGGCTCCTGTTTTCTTTAGTGATTTTGAGTAGGTTTTATGTAGGTTTTTTTTTGTTATTTTTATTTTTATTTTTAATTCAACATATATAATATTCTTCACTAATTCCATTGATATAAAATTTGGTCCCATTCAAATTATAATTTTCACAATATGGTCGTTTAAACTTGTCATTTTAAAACCATGAATCCTTGGTCCTTTAGGGGTTAAGAGATTTAGATGTTATTTTATTTTATTTTTTGTAACAAGAAAAGTCTATTAGAAGCTTATGAAAAGTTTACAATCATTTCTAAAATGTTGTAGAAATGATTGTCGTAATTTGAATGTTTGCTGTTTGTTGTGTCTGTCCCTCGGACAGACACTACCCGAAGACTTACACTTCTTATTGAACACCTTTGTCATTTTAACGATTTACACTTCTTATTGAACTCCCTTATCATTTTAGGATGGTTCAAATATCAAAACATACTTCTTCACATAACGCTAACTACGTGAAGAAAAGATTAATTTTACAAGTATTGTACTATCTTAATACAAACAAATATTATCTTATAATATATGTTATCTACACAATTATATAAATAATAAAAATTAAATTCTAAAACTTGTTCAAATATTTAGAAGATTGGGACAGAGCCCTTGGGGTTATACCGCCTTTGTTTTGTACTTCTAAAGCCTTGTGTTGATTTCAAGTTGATTCTGATTGCCTTATCATTTTTTTTTGTGTATGTGCAGATGACGTGGGACACACAGCTGCATTTTTGGCATCACCGCTGGCTAGTGCTATTACAGGGTCATTGATTTATGTGGACAATGGACTACATTCAATGGGGTTGGCAGTGGACAGTCCAACGGTTTCCAAGGCAGCGGCCCCAGCTCCTGAGAAGGTTGTGGCTTGAGTTTGAAATTCCGTGGTCTAGTTTAGGGGGATGAGACAGGTATATTCTCACCAGGGGAGTTGTTTTGTATGAATTGAGGTGGTATGGATCCTTTGTAGGAATCAATAGGTAGTGGGGATGAGCGCGATTCTTTTTCTTTGGCTCATTTGAAATCAGGCATACAATTTTGCTGCCTGGAGAATCTCAATGTTGCTTTACAAGGCATTCAAATATTGAACAGGGGCATTGAGATTATGACTCTCAGAGATTATGTTGAACATGATAGAGACTGTGACAATAGGTTTGGTAATAGTGAGAAATTTGAACCGGGTCTATTTGCATCAGAAGCACTTTTTATGGTTTGAATATTTGTTACTCAAATGGTAATGGTGTTACCTCACTCTTAAAATAGTGTACTGTACTATCCACAATGTTCATCTTATTCGCGTAATATGGTCACAATATGGTGACAACATCAAGGTCCTAAAATGGCCATGTTCTTTGATGGTTTCACCTCTACAAGATAAAAGTTTTTGTTGTTTTGAAATGGGCTTCTATTTAGATTCTTCTTACATTTTCATAAGGTTCTTTAGCTCTTCTCTACAACACCTCAAGATCTAGCCATTATTCCCAAATCACCATAACAGATTTCCAAATCATAGCAAGTCCACATCATTTTTAGCTAAAGTTGGGTGGTGAAACATTGTCGAAACGTCTATTGAAGCGTCAATCAAAGAACCAAGAGAAACTACATTTTAAAGATGATTAAATCAATAAATTGGGCAAATTTTATGGTTTAATATAGTTGCACAAAGAGATTGAGGGAGCTAAGGTAGGAGGCTCTAAACCTGCCACTTTAAGGTTGTGAATTTATGAGGACACAGGGAGAACTGAGCATGATTTTACAGTGGAAGACAAATCCAAGCAAAGACCAACATACTTTGAATCCAAAAAATTGGATGTTCCTAAAATTAGTTATGAATTTTTAAAGTTGAAATGATATGGGTTCTAAAGTGGTGCTCTTCACCATGGGTACATCCAAAATTTCAAAATGTTCGTCCTTGGTAGAGTGCGGGTTTAGCAAGGGGTTTAGAACTGTGGCGGGTTTAGAGCCCTCTACCTTAGATCAAGATGTGTGATTGACCATATTTAGTTGCTATAGATTTTGAGGATTAAAAATAGTTGTTCCAAGTTAACTTTTTAAAATTTTGAATTTTAAAATTGGAAAAAATAGAAAATTAATTTTATGAATTCTTGTTTCAATCCATAGAATGACAATAAGTATATTAACGCCTAAATGTCTAAAGGTCCACTCAAAATGGTCAAACTTGGTTTTTTTTCACACGCTGATTTTCACCTAGTTCCTAATTTCAAATGAAAATGGTTCCAATTACGAAAGTGTGGGGGCTATCTTATACTTTCTAATTCTATTTACTATTCTTCAAAAAATTTAATCCCTACAAGACCACAACTATGTTTCTCTCCAAACACTCCAAAATATCCCTTCTCAGAAAAAGACAAATAGTTTTTTTTAATCTAATTTTTTTTTGACTGATCCAACCGTAGGATATTTCAACCAACTTGAATTTATTACAACCTGAAAAATTTCAACCGTTCAGGGTTCTTTAATGGTAAGATTATAAGCTTCACGGTTGGTTGCACTTTTTTTTTTGGCTTGTTGCCTACGTTTGAAACTTTTTGAAAATGCCCAAAATGAAAAGTTTAGTCTTAGATTTGCTAAAATGAATTTGGCAATTGTGTATATATGGGCGTTAGTTCATTGTGTACAAAAATTCAGATGCATAGCTCATTGTATGAAAATTTTCAGGCGTTGTCCGCAATTTATTTATTTTGGACAAATGGCACCTTTATTACCAATGTAAAATAATACGAGAAACAAAAGCACACACTGAAAACCGAGCCAGGGCACCAAGGAGCCCAGCTGGCGAATGAAGAGCACGAGTCATATCCTAACTAAATTCTCCCCTAGCGGGTCTATTGAAATTCCACTGAATGTTGTCACCGTTACGCGTGAAGAAAACATGGCTAGATTGCCACGTCTGCTCGAACGCCTTCATAGCTTTGCGTAGGCCAGCGGGTCGAGAGGACCAAATCTCCTGCACCTTATACCAAGCAGTGCGAACAATGTCAAGAATGACGTCCCAGATGGCAATGTCGAGAGCTTCTTGTGACCATCTGTTGGTAGTGAATACACTCGCGTTTCACATGATCCAGATGATCCAGATTGTTGATCCGCGAATGAGAGACCACTGATGCTGGTGAGGCTTGAAAAGGGGAGGCAAGTCGACACCTAGTATACACTGCTGCCAAGAAAACCGAGGCCAAGAATGGGGCGTCAGCTCTTGCCCTGCAGCGTGATACAGAATCGAGGTGGCATAGTCCCAAGCTTGGATGGCTCCCGGGCATGTGAAGAAACAATGTTGAATCGACTTGGGGTCTCCATCATCACAGCATGGGCATATCACCGACGTTTGTTGGTTCCCCTGGTGTCTCCATAGATTTACTGCGACTGCTTTGTGGAGTATACTCCACAAGAATCCAACTTCCTTCATGGATCTATCCGTGTGCCAAACTTCTTCCCACTTGATACGGTACTCATGCGGCTAATCTTGTCGCCACTTGTCTTGTACTAGAAAGGATAGATTGAGCCGCGGTTTGTAAGCTCGCCTGCCAAGCTTAGCAGTATAGGCATGAAACCTGGACCCGCATAGCCAATGCCAACGTCCCGGATCAAAAGAGAGAATGTGAAGAGGAGCCAAATACTTAGCAAGCCCCTTTTCCACAATTCTGCTAGGATCAACAGACTTGATATTGGTCATAACTACGCGGATTCGCCGTATCATTCCTCGTGTTCTGTGACGGCTCTGAGCTTGTTGAGGCATGGGAACCAGGATGCTTGATACATGCCCGAGTTTAAAGATTGGGACGGTCAGTGGGATCTTGATGGCTCCTGCTTGGGACAAGTTAGGCCGGAACTGCTCAGAGGTTTGAAAAACCAGTTGAGGGAGCTCGGCCTGCTCATGGTCGAAGATTTCCAACCAATCGGCCGGCAGAGCTTGAGTACGCGTTGCCTAGCAGATCGCTTGCCAATGAGCCGGAAAGTGCCGATGAATGAGTTCGAAGATGCGGCGATCAGTTTGCGGCAGCTGAAAGCTGAAATCTTCTGCTGATATCTTCCCATGCCAAGAGGGAGTGATTCATATGATCCCAAATATCTGCAATTTGTCCGATTCCACGTCTCGCAAAGAAGCTGGCTCGAACTACAGATGCTCCAAAATTGTGTCCAAAGAAGTGATTTGTCCACCAGAGACTCGTACTCAGAACTTCTTCGTAATTTGATGGGGGAAGTGCCTCCACCAGTGGACACATGAGACTCCACGCTTGAATCACACGCATCCAAACTCCTGAGCTTCGGGGCGATGAGAATTTTTTCAACAACGGCCACTGAAGACTATGGGGCCATGTACCCGCGCTATTTGGCTTGATGTGACCCAATGTATGTCGAAGCAAAATATGGAGAGGGGACGACCCTGGTTCTAACCCTTTTATGACCCATTTTGACATTAGAGCCATGAGAGCGTCTTCTAGGTCTATAAGGCCCAGGCCACCCTAAGATTTTGTTGCACAACAATCGTTCCATCTAACTCTCACTCTTACATTTTGTTCGGTACTTGTCCAAAGGTAATTACGTAGTCGGCCCCTGATGCTATGTAAAATCTCTTTTGAGCCTCCCCATATTCTCAAAAAGTACCGCATGGTTGACAAAAGGACTGAGTTGACAACAACTGCTCTAGCTGCAAGCAAAAGGTAGGTAGAAGACCAATACTGAAGTTTCCTTGTCACTTTATCAGCCAAAAATTTGTCAATGTCAGCTATCTCTGGGAAAAGTCCAAATGGAGTTCCAAGGAACCGAGTTACTGCATTATCTATGACGACATGACAACCAAAGGAATGTAACCAGGGTGGGGGAGGTTCTTCACCATACCAGTATAGTGCACATTTGTGCCGATTAATGTAAAGCCCAAATGCTAGGCCAAACAAATCCATAATTGAGGAAGCCACTTCAAGGTACTTAGGTGATCCATGGAGCGAAAACGTGGCATCATCAGCAAACTATGTGAGAATTTGCTGGGATTCTCCATCAGGCAGTGTGATACCTCGGAGCTGACCCGCTCGTAGAACTGCTTGCGTGCCTTCCGTAAGGACCTCGGCCACCAAGATGAATAAAAGTGGAGCGAGAGGACACCCTTAGCGTACTCCGCGGTATATGGAGAATGGCGTCGGCGGAACTCCATTCAAGAGTACGCTCGCACTGGCTTCCTGTAAAAGCATATGAATCATGTCCACGAAGGATTGAAGAAGTTCCATTCGTATCATGACAGCGTAGAGAAACTTCCATGAGACCATGTCGTATGCCTTGCTAAAATCGAGTTTTAGCATAGCTAGAGGTTGGGCAGATTCTTTTGCCCACGTAATGGTCTCATGCTGCACCATAACCGCGTCCAGGATATATCTGGATGGCAAGAATGCCGAGTGGCCTTCCTGAATAACCTGCGGGAGAAGTTTGCGAAGCCAAAGTTTCAGAGTTTTAGCGAATACCTTGTACGACGTGTTGAGCAACGTAATTGGCTGCCAGTTCCTCAACAATTCCCAATCTCCGTCTTTGGGAAGCAGAATGACCAAGCCTTTGTTCATACCTCGGGGAAGGCGTCCGTTGTCAATTGATGTCTCAAGCATGGCGGTGAATTCTTCTCCGATTAAATCCCAGAACTGTAAGTAGAATTCAACTAAGACGCCATCTGGGCCCGGGCTACGGCCTGTTGCCATGGTCTTAATGGCGTTGCCCAGTTCTTCTTTCGTTGGTGGAGCTCCTAGCGCGGCTACTAATTCTGGGGAGCAGGCTAGGTAAATCTCGCCGGCAGATGCTGCAAGAACTGATCCTCAACAGCAACATGTGCTTCGGATGATGGATGAGCAGCATAAAGGCTACTGTATTACTCGGTGATTGCCCACTCTATTTCACGAGTTTCAGTGACTCGACGCCCGTTTGCCAGCTTGAGGGCGGAGAGTGGTGCTGTTAGGGGACGTTTCCGGACACAAGCAAAAAATTCTTTGCTTACCAAGTCTCCCTTGGCTTTCCAACGGACTCAGCTTCTCACCCGGAGTCCTACAATTTTTTGAGCCTGGTGGAGTTCTAAGGCCGTGCAAAGGCTACTTCGCCTGGCAGCAAGCTGTGGATCGAAGAGGTCGGCCTGCATATTTCGAGTTGCTGTGTCCAGCTCCTTTTTGAGCTTGTCATGATTCGCTCGGAATGACTCAGCTTTTTGTTTGCAAAACCGTCGGTACGCATTGATTACCGTTCTCGTTTTCGCGGAAAAAGAGGAAGAGGCTGAAGCTGCTGTCCAGAGGCGGCGAATTTCTGGACCGACATCATGGAGCCACTAGGAAATCATTTTCTAGTGGCGGGGTTGTGGAGGACTCTCCCCCAATTGAATTGAGGCAATGACCGGGCAGTGATCGGACCTCGGCATGTCACCTCTAATTTCGTAGCGAAGGAGTGTTCTTCCTTGCAGCGTGGGCAAGCTTGGGAATACGTATAGCCTGTCAAGACGGGCAAGGGATCTGACTCTTGAGGCTCGGCCATTATCCCAATTTTTTTTGAGGCTGCCCGTTGTTCAAGGATTGTCTTCCATTCTGAGAGTCCTTTTCATCGCCTCGAACAGTTCTCGTTCACGGCGGGGAATCATCGATGCCCTGGACCGATTCTTATCCGTTCGGGATTCCACCATATTGAAGTCTCCAAACATGAGCCAGCGACAATGATCAGGTAGCTCACGGGACATAGCTTCCTATAAGCAGCAGCGTTCTGGAGAGAAATTGTGAGCGTATACATTAGCCAGTCCAAGGTCTCCCCCGGGTAACCCTGTTAAGATAATCCACTGTACTCTATTGTCGAATACTGTGCCGGAATTTGACACTGCATGGGACCACCGGGGTGCTAGTAAAGTTGCAATTCCTCTGTAGCTAGCACCTGAATCATCTTCGTGATTATCATATCCTGGGGAGGCATCACATCCCCAAAACTTGGCTTGTCTCCATAGTATGGTGCCCAGTTTTGTTAGGGCTTTACCCCTGCGTTTATGTTCTTGAATGAATACTACATCCGGTGCAGGACGACATTCTTGAATGTAGAACTGCAAGGAGTCTACAGCCGCGGCTTCATTGAGTCCACGGGCATTAAGGGAGAGTAAGTTTAATCGCATAATCTCTGTGCAGAAGAATTGGTGGCGTCTCCGTCGCTTGAGGTGGTTAAAGCTGCCCTTCGAAATCCCCATAAGTCATAAGAGGATCGAGGTGCTGTAGAACAAGAAGTAGGTACTTGCTGGTTCGTGTTCGTTGGACGTAGTCTAGTAGCCGCGCACAAGGAGCGAATGGAGCGGCTTCTAAATTTTGGACCGCCGTGGGAGTCTCTCTTGTGGCTGGGCTGTCTAGTTGCTCGCTGTTTCTCCCCGTAGCCAGTCCATGAACCGTGGAGGAGCTGCTTAGAATTGCAGGCGGGGACGAGGGCTCCGGCAGTTGCGGGTTAGCATCCTCAAATGCTTCGTCTTCACCTTGTTCGTTCAATGCAGCTGGCGCTATGAGCGCATTGCCATTAGTTGTGTGCCCCGGGCGCAGAATGTTGGGACCCTGTTCCATGGGGATGTTCGATTCCCACGGGGAGGTTACATACTACATATTTTTGTAAACCACGTGCGGTCGGGGGTCAATTATAGGTGGGCTATTTATCTAAATTTCTTAAATAATTTTCACCCTATTAATAGATAAAATGGTACTTTGAGGCATTTTCCAAGACCCTATAGGTAAATATAATTTCCACCATTAAGTTATTTTATAGACCCTATTATATTTATAAATTGGACCGTTTATCAAAATCCTGGATTTTCAGCATAAATTGAACTTAATCGGACATAACAAAACGACAATAATACATGAACGTAACTTTCAAAGAATAACGACTGTGCTTAGTGCCTAAAATGTTTGATGGTAGGTTTAAGTGATAAATGCATGTTGTGAGAGGAAACATGCGGCACTACCACCCCGTCCTAGCCTTGTGAATCTCATTTGTCACCTAATGCTAAAATTCATCATAAAGCCAAATAATTCAACCTTCATTTGTGGTTCATTCTAAGCCATTGGCTAACTTCGACGATTTTTAATCAATTGAGGCAATTCTCATTCAATCCAAGGATTTTCATTAGAACTCACATAAATTCTTTGTTCTTCTGAATATTTGAGACCCTACTTTATTAATAAAAATAGAATACTACCTATACTTTTCACCTACCCTACTTTAGTTATAATATTGTATAGGCCATTTCATTCAGGCTATGGTATTTCTAAAATTTGTACAAATTTTTGCTCCAATGAATTAAATGTACCCTATATTTTTTCTCATGTGGTTTAATAAAATTTTGAGAGTGACTTCCCCGGGTCGATTCCTCATGTGAATGAGGTGCTGGAGCTCCGCTGAGCGACTGGGGCGGCATGGCATGAGAATGGACCGGGGTTAGAGGGCCTGATTCTGAGGATTTAGAAGAGGCAGGTTGGACCCCTGGAGCGGTGGGACTCGTATTTTGCGCTGTTGAATCAGCATCCGCTTCGAGCTCTTCACCGTGAGTTGCTCTTGGGGATATAGGCAGTTCGAGGGGAATATAGCCCTCGAGGAAGGAGGATGATGATTCCGGAGACGGCATCGGGTCGCTACTATCCACCTCCATATCTCTTGCGAGTGGGGAGGTGTTATCTTCGGCGCATGATGGCGGCGTGATGGGAACTGGCATCACCGGATGGGGCCGAGATCCGGGAATCGCGTGGCGGGGGAGCTTCTCCCTGCATACCGATTCCTACCCATTCCATTCAAATTCAGGGGTTAAACGAGACTCTCCATTGGAGTAATGATTGCCGGAGCGAGAAGATGTTAATTCCACATGAGATGACCAATTGTGCGGGGTAACTGGGCGGCTTGGAATCGTTGCGGGGTTGCTAACTTCGTACATTTCTGCTATATTCTCCGAGATATCACTCGGCTGGATTGCCATCTGTAGCCTCTAATTGGGCTCAGATCAAGCGGGACTGTGGGATGGTCAACTGTTGTTAGTGATGAGCTGCTAATGGCTTGGCACCTGCGTCGATGTTGAATCCACGAGCCCCAGCCGCACATCTCACCCTGAAGGTCTTCGAGGGCGCTTTGGGGGTAGTGGGGAGGGTTCTGGTTAAGGAGACTCGGGTTCCGATGCCGCTTCCGTCATGACAGTATCCATAATTTCAAGGCTTCTAGCGCGAGCCGGCTGAAGCTTTGCCTGCTGAGAATGAAGGGTGGCTATGAGGGATGGCATGGTGCGCACATCCCATTGTGACGGTCGACGCCTAGATTAGACCCGAGTAAATCCATCTTCGTCTACCTCCGGAGTATGAGAGGGTCTCTGGTACGGTCGTCTTCGACGCCTCCAGTTCTGGTGATGGGGACCTCGCCCTCTGTGTGTGTGGCCTGAGAAAGGGGTCGGGGTCGTTCTGCCGTGGCTACTAGCATGATGGTTGTGATCTGGTTGCCGGCGATGGGAATCCCTCGGAGGAGCCGCCGCTGTACCTTGGACCGGGGTGACTAGTTCCTTTGGTATCGGGGGTCTGTTTGCCTGGTTGACTTGAAGGCGGGGACAAGTCAACGAACTGAGCGCATGATGGCCACAATTCTCGCATTTCAAAACCTTTGTAGGTAACGGGGATGATAGCACTTCCACCTACAGCGTTGTGCCCTACCATAGTGGAGATCTAGCCTCTGGCGATATCGATACCCACACAAGACCTAGCTGGTGGAACCTGTTCCACCTTAATGTCCACCGCCAAGATTTTACCCACTTGCGCTGCCACCGTCTGGGCTAGTTTCAAATATTCGAGAGGTAAGGTTGGGAAAGAGATCCAGAATGGAGTAAGGAGACCTTTGGGATTCATGGGGTTGAACCTTTGAATCCACGGTTGATAGACCATCGTTCCTCCTTCAAACTGATGCATGGAGTTAAGCAGGAGTTTTTGAGTCGTCTCAGGGCTGTCAGTCCGGATGTATAAGAGACTTGGACCCGCTCTTTGGTGACCCAGGACAAAGCCGGGACTAGCCCGTGGGCGGAGCGAAGAGAGCCAAGCATCCTCGTTTGCTACAGAAAAGTCACCGGCTATAGTACGTGCAATGATAACGTGCTCTTTTAGAAAACGAATCTCCCTTTCTAGAATGACTAGGTCCTCGCCCAAGACCGTAAAAGAGACTTCTCCCATAACTAAAAGACCTTCAGAGTTGCGGAAAAAGCTGGGAGGGAGTTTCTCACCATCCAGCGGCTTGAGGGAGGGAGGTCCCCTGGACACAAATGGCCTGACGCATGCACCATTCTCAATGCATGCAGGGTGTCAGGTTGTTGACCACGCTGCTGTACCTCGAAACCCTGACCCTGTGTCAGCGCGTTTCGGTACGAGATTCTGGAGTTCCCCATACCGGTCTTGTAGTAATCTTAAGCCCTTCCCCTGACTCGGTGGGATGTCGAATCTAGACGATTCGACTATCAAAAGAATCAAAATCCAATTCTATGCTCGAATCTTAGGTTACTTAAGGAAAATAGAAGCAAAATCAGTCGCTAGACAAGCTGCACCTTGGTGCCGCCGCCGCCGCCTTGCTCCGCTATCACCTACCCCCTCGCCGCTTTGTCACCCATTTCCGGTGTTCCAAAAATCTGTTGTCCGCAATTAGATTTTTCACCTTTGCATGATTGTATCTTTTGATCTATACATCATCTACGTACAAAAAGTAGAATCATCACAAAAAATCTCAATAATTGAAGATCAACATTCATTTCATACTAAGCTGACCGAACTTGGAAAATCAACTTTGGTCCTTTAGGGGTTGATATTGCACTTTTTACAACACTTTAAAGCTTAGACCCCTAAAATTCCAATATACATTGCAGAAAAGTTTTTCTATTGAAATTTTTAATTTATGTAAGGTCAAAAAGCATGCCCCTATAATTTGTTGTTGATCACTAATATTTATATGATTTCCTTGAAATTTTCATACTATTTTAAGCTTTTTGTAGTTACTACGATTCTTACAAGAAAAGAACTTTGAAAAATCTTATAAAATTCATTTTTATTAAATAATTGTGAAAAAATAAGATAAATTTGCTCAAGAATAACCCATCTGAGAAAAATCCTAGAAAATAAATATATTTCAAAATGCAAGAAATTGATGAGGTTTGACCAAGTAAATGTAGTGTGGATGCTTAGGGGTTAAAAGTCGCAAATCTCATTTTTTGAAGTTGACTCTCAATAGTGAAAAATATAAATTATGACGCTTTGATGACATTCATACACATGGATTAAGTATCTATGTCAAAATATTTTTAACTTTTATTTTTGAAAATTTTATCATTATAACTATGTCACAAATGCAAAATAACTCATTATCTTGTGAATATTGGAATGATTGGTTAGAGGCATATATTGAAAAAATATCCATGGAATTGAAATAATAAGATTATAACCTGTTAATGTTCATTATTTTATCAGTTTTCAAAGAATTTTAAGACACGTTTACCAAACCATAATGGTACTCGTATTAACAACTTCATTACTTTTGAAAAGTTGCCATATTAGTCAATCATAATGAATTTCAAGTTGAAAGTATCAAAAAATGTAATTTTCAAGTGAATTCCCAATGTCAGAACTTGCAAATTTGATTTAAAAATATACAATCCTTTTTAAAAAAACTTAACTATACATGTCCTCTAATCACTATGATAGTGAATTCTCTAATTTTGCACTTGGCCAAGTGCACTCATTTCATAAGCAAACTTGGCTTTAAAAAATTTGTTTGAAAAAATCTGGAAAAAACAGGGATTTTTGTCTTTCTACACTCTCATCATTGTAAAGAAACAATTATTAAATCTATTTTTTATCCTTACCTTTATCTTTTATCTTTATCTTTATCTTATCTTTTTCTTTTATCTTGTTTTTTTTTCCTTGTCTTCTTTCTTGTCTTCCTTCTTCTTTTTCTTCTAGTCTTCCACTTGTCTTCCTTTTTTTCTTCACCTTGCCATTTTTGGAATTTAAACTATATATATATATATATATATATAAAAATAAAAATCACGGAGCAGGCTGAATCCAATACATGCTCGGAAGAAATTTTTATTTTTATTTTTATTTTTTTATATATTTTAATATTTTTTCCGGTTTCTCCGGGCAGGGAGAGTCCGCGCGCGCGGACCCTACTCTTATTTTGATCCTCCCTCCGTCACTCCCCCCTCTCCCCTATATAAACCCTCCCTCACTCTCCCTCCCTCACACTCTCCTTCCTCCCCTTTTCCTCTCTTGTTCTTCTCCCTCCCTTCCTTCTCCCTTCTCCTCAATATAAAGGAAGAAGAGAGAGGAGGAAGGAAGAATGTGGGGGAGGGAGAATGAGGGAGAGTTTATATAGGAAAGAGGGGAAAAAAAGAAAGGAGAGGTGGAAGGAGAGTGGGTCAAAAAAAAGAGTAGGGTCCGCGCGCGCGGACCTTCCTTGGCCGGAAAAACAAAAAAACAAAAAAAACAAAAAATAGGGATTGGGGGGGGGGGGGGGGGGGGGGAGTGTATTGGATTCAGCCTGCTCCTTGATTTTTATTACAAAAAGAAAATTATCGTTTAAACTCCATAAATGGCAAGGTGAAGGAAACAGAATGAAGACAAGTGGAAGACTAAAAGAAAAAGAAGAAGGAAGACAAGGAAAAAGACAAGAAAAAATAACAAGATAAAAGAAAAGAAAAGATAAAGATAAAGATAAAATATAAGATAAATATAAGGATGAGAAATAAATTAAATAATTGTTTCTTTACAGCGTAAGGGATTGTAGAAAGACAAAAATCGTTGTTTTTAAGAGATTTTTCAAACAAATTTTTTAATGCGCTTGGGGGCCAAGTGCATGATTATATGGCCAAGTGCAAAATTAGCGAATTGGGTGTTATTAGATGTTGGCATTTGATTTGACATTGGCATTGGATCATGGCACCAACCAATTACGAAGCCTATTTATGTAATAGCATTAGATTGGTTGTTTGCATCAACCAATTGAAAAGCTCCTTTATGTCATGTCATCAAATTGGCTATTGCCAATTAGAAAACTTCTTTATGCCATGGCATCATATTGACCGTTGGCACTATCCAATTAGAAAGCTTCTTATGTCATGATGATTGGCCATTGACATCAATCAATTAGAAAGCTTCTTTATGTCATACTATCAAATTGGCTATTGTTATATAAGCCAATTAGAAAGCCTTTTTAGACACACAGACAAGCCGCTTATGTGGCATCATGACAATTATACTTAAATGTAGACAACAAAGAAATGATAGTGACTTCTCACAACTTGCTAACTTCATAAACAAACTAAATTGGATGTACAAAACTAAAACACATTTTTTGTAACTAAGCAAGCTTTTTAGTTAATTGGGCCTAGAAGTCCAAGTGACTTATTATAAAATACTTCTTATGAAACTGTGATAAAAAAGCAAAAATGAAAAGCCATATGTTTAGAAATTAGTAGTTCATTTGAATTTCCCAAATTATTTTATAAATTTTATATCATAAGATTAAAATCATTTAACTTTAAAATTCACCAAAATTACTATATTTGTTCTAGCGTTTGTAATTTGATAGGATTAACTAAAACTACATAGTAATCAAAAAAAGCTAGAGCATATATGATAAAAACATCACTATTTTCCTAGATTAATATATGTTTTAACACCACAACAATGTTGAGGTGTTCCATTTTGAAAACTTCTCATGAACAGAGTTTTACTCCAATTGATATGAATCAAATGGGATTGAAGTTTAAACTTAATCTCCTATCGTGAAAAAAAAAAAAAACTACTTTTAAAAAAATCAAAAATTTAAATTTCAGATACCCTATCAAAACAAGGGCAGTGACAATAAAATGGT
Organism: Pohlia nutans; assembly: GCA_022496805.1. Classification (NCBI taxonomy): domain Eukaryota; kingdom Viridiplantae; phylum Streptophyta; class Bryopsida; order Bryales; family Mniaceae; genus Pohlia; species Pohlia nutans. Next base: position 9,838,562 of record CM040091.1, on the reverse strand, counting down.
TGGTTGGGTTCTTTGGAGTTAGCCATTCAGATAACTAAGGTGAACATGTTCATTATGACCTAGCACTCAATTGTGTCTTTATGTATCATGTCATCCAAATTGAGGAGAAACTAAGAAATGGTCTCACAAGAAGTTTTTGATGACCTACTTTGTACCAATGACTTTTTTTCTAATTTGATCAATTGATGTAATAAATTTCATGCTTAACTTCATTTTGGTGTTTACCATAATGTTCAAAAATAAATTTTTCAAAAGATTGAAATGAAAGTTGTGAAAATGGCCCCCAAAAATGTGAAAAATTGCATAGCCTTTGACCCCTAAAGGTCACAAAGTGTCCCTGGAATTGAAAATTTGAGAAAAACGAGTATATAGTATTGTTTGAAGGAATATTCTGGAATTGATGTACAAATGAAAGTTCGAGATTTTGAATTTTAGATTCCATCTATATGGTTGAATTCACCAATGCTATCACCAATATGTTATTATAGAAAGTTAAAATTAAACAAATTTGATTACAAATAAAATACTAATAATGTTTTAGTAAAAGATGTTGAAACGAATTTGAAATGAGATACTCTTGACATGGTGACTTTTTGAATTTTTTGTGTTCGTTTAATCTATGACCTCATTTTCGCATGGCCACTTTTGAACTAAATGTCAATGCAATTTTAGTTTGGTCGAAATTTTAGATACTTCGAGAGATACTTATAAGTTTGTAATTTTAGAGAAGTATGTACTTTAAAAACTCAAAATCCAACCGTTGGATAGAACAACCTGATGAAGTATTTCTAAAAATATGTTTCATGGTGAAGAGGTTCGTGAGGAAGGAGATGTGGATGAAAATAATGATCCATCAACCCCATGAGGGTCAGTTGGGCCTTCAAGAATTAAGGTTTAAGTGATAGGTAGGGTTCTCATGTATGACATTTAAAAAAAAAATTATGTTGTATTGAACAATTGTTTACGAGCTATTTAGTTAAACAAGTGTTAATTATGTTAAACAACTTGAATGGATTATTCTAGAATATTCCAAGTATACTCTAATAATATGCTTGTCTAACTACTAGACGTCGTCGACGTTGTGTCTGACATTTGTTTAGAGATTGAATAAGACTACCATGATGATGACGAGTATAAGATCGTATGAGATTTGGATTTACTTACCATTGAGGTTTTTTATACTCCGTGTCGGAAAATAATTGTCCTATTCAATGAATGTTTCAACTAGACATTTTATCATGATTTTTTTCCAAAAAGAGCCACTCCTTCCAGAGATAACTCTATCAACATAAAAGCAGCTTTTCAAATATTGAGACAACTTGTTTTGGCAAAAATAGCGTTGACCCTTTAGTGCCCAAGGTGGTTCAAAGGAAACCACACTTTTAAAGTGATTTTTTCTTAAACTCTATGTGTTGAAATTAGGAATACTAATAATAGAATTTAACTTTGTAAATGTAAGCATAGCTTAATCAAACAAGTGCCGGTTAAACCTTTGTAAGATTGTACCGTTGGATTGGAATATTATAGTATGTCTTTGAATTGTGTAATGCATATTCACATAAACGGTTCACTGTGTAGTGTATTTTGAATATTTTTGCTTGTTCTACTTAAATTAAATTAGGCTATGAAAATGAGTTTCATTGCATTTGAGCTTAACTAACAAAATGAAGCTTGCCAAGTCTAGTTTCTACTCCACTTTGAATTTTTGGAATTTTTTTAAAATTGAGTGTTTTCTTGTAGTTACAAGTTCTTTAGGTATCACCAAGGTGTAGCAAAAAAATTTAAATTTTGATACACGGATGATTTTCAATAAGTCAACTTTTCTTCACTGTAATTTACACCTCATGTTAAAAAATCGGAATTTTCTAGTACATTTTGTAATCGATATAAATTTTCTTCGCAAAACCATAGTAATTTCAAATTTTCACCAAAATTTATGAAAAAATCATGATTTGTAATAGACATGTGGCTTCATCTATTAAAAATATAAATTTGAATTCTTGTATTATTTTTAGTCGCAAAATTGAGTGTGGCAGATAAACCATGATTCCAAGGTCATAGGTCCAACCTTTAGGGGTTAACCGCAGTCCTACACTTGGTCTTGTTTTATTCAGAGGATGAGGACAAAGAGGGGTCTTAACAGTTATCTCAGTTTCTTTGGAATTGGGATTTTCCTTCTCATTCTGCTTGTTCCCTGGGCCTCTTTTTCTGAATTATTCTTGGGAAAAGTGAGGCCGGGAGAAGGCGTCAACAAGTAAGCTTCATTTGTCTGCATTTGAAAGCTAAACAGTTTCATCTTATGGTACCATGAAATTCAATGCTGAGGTTAAGGAACATGAAGCAATGTGATTTGACCCACTACAACACTAGTGTGAATTGTTCTCGTGCAAAAAGGTCGTTTTTGGGCACCGAGCATTAGTGCCAAAGCATGGTGCCCAAGACCATTATTCTAGCTTCCTAGAAACTTGGGCAATTTTCTGCATAACAATTAATTAAAGGGCTAAAAACAGTTAGGCATCACAAAAAAATATAGATGTTAAATTCAAGCAGTAACATAGAATAATATATACTAAAACTGTTGGCCATTTAATTTTAATTTTAATTTTTTGGCAAACTAGGTCAGTAATTTCCCAATAATTTAGGCACCCTTTTCAATTATTTATTTTTTTACCAAGTTACCAGGAAGTTACAATATTTAAGTGATATTGTTATGCTCTTTTGAAAAATGAAAAATGATGTCACTTACAAATACCAGTCCTCATAAATTTGTGATACACAGAAGACTTAGATTTCAATTGCCTCTTATTTACCTCTTATTTCAATGTATATTACCACCCATTTTAATTATACAATGTAGTAAATTAATTTTTATAAAATTATAAAATAAAATACCGTAGTCGGTCATTAGGATCGGCAAAAAATAATCATGGGAAGAGAAGCCAATTTTTTTAAGAAATTATGTTTTCAAAAAAAATCAATTTTGTATGGTGAAAAAGAGAACCTTGAAGAATATTCACATAATTTGACAAATGTTGCAAATGAATTTTCCAAAAAAATTAACTATTTGGCATGAGATACCAACGATGACAACTGAGTATGGTAATGTAATTTGATGAAATTCTTTTGATAAGAGAACTATCAATTCTAAAATTTCAATGAATGTAAAAGGGGTAATCTCTTTAACCCATAAATGCATTGTGATAAATGAAATACTTAGGTTTCATATCCCACTTATTTAACCCCTAAAAGCTCAAGGGGTATTGGAAACACGATTATTAAATTGAGATGTATTATAAAATGTGACTTCCGTATTTTTGATAAATTTTATTCCAACAAAGAAAATGCAAAACGTGATGTTTGAAAATTATTCCGATATAGCCAATTTCCAAGAATATTTTTAGATCTTTATTTACTGAATTTAGCAATTAAATTGAAAAGTTCACCAAAATTGTGTTTCATATTTGAGAATTCAAAATTTAGTGTCATTGTCATTGTAATTTTATTTTTCATTCCAGAAGGAAAATAAAACTAAAGAACTGACGAAAAGAACGACATCGCTTTCTCCAATTCTTAAATTTTGTGACATTGTACAATAACACCCATTTCATTAAAAGTGCACATGCTCCTTTAAAATTGCACATTGTAAAGTTTTTGGTAGGAGAGTAGATGAATAAAAAAGCCATAAACATGCAATGCCAAAACACTTGCCAAAAAATAATGTAATTCTCGAATAAATTTTTTTGCCTTTGAACACTCATATGTGTGAAGAACACTAAAAAGAATTTAAAAATCTAAATAAACTTCACTTTGCAAATCACACATATGTATATTGCAACCAAACAAGCTAAAATACACCAAAATTTGCATACCATTTATTAAATTGAAGGTGCTGGTTGTTTTCCCACCATATATAGCAAATACCATTTCCCCTATGTTTATGCTCAATCATTATTCATATTAACTTGGTATTGCCAATTTATCATCTCCTTTCACCACCAGGAATCTTCATTTCTTTTTCACCAACATGAACCCAATATAGAATGCGGAAAAGATGATCCTTGCACACTTCATGCGCTTCTACTTACACTATTTCTTGCATGAGTATTTTTAGGACTTTCAACTCCATCGACAATTTGAAAATATAATTGACCTTTAAATATACATATATTAGCCTCACATTTAAATACATGGGAGGCTCAGGCGTATGCCTAACCTCCAATACTTGCAATTCACAAGAAAATAAAATACAGGAGGCTTGAGCATACACCTAACCCCACAATACTTGTATATATATATATATATATATATATAGAGAGAGAGAGAGAGAGAGAGAGAGAGAGAGAGGACGGTTAAACAAATGCCTATCCATTCAACAGTTGCGGGTTACAATGAAATAAAATATAGGAGGGTTAGACATATGCCTAACCCCCAAACTTTGCATTTCATAGCAGAATAAAATGTGGGAGGTTTAAACATATGCCTAACCTGTCAATACTTGCATTTCAAATCAAAATAAAATATAGGAGGGTTAAACATATTCCTAACCCCCTAACAATTGCATTTAGAAGCAAAACAAAAATGGAAGGATTAGACATGTACCTACCCTCCAACACTTGCAATTTACAACAAAATAAAATATAGGAGGGTTAGGCATGTGCCTAACTACCCAACACTTGCAATTCACAACAAACTAAATATGAGAGGGTTAGGCATATGTCTAATTCTCCAACACTTGCATGCAAAACCAAACCTCTATCCAGTTGGGGTAGTATTGTTTTCTTATTCTATTCAGTGAGTCATGGATTTGCCAATGAATGGTTGAATGTCATTCCATTTTTCAGCCAGCTAGCAAAGCTACAATAAGGTAAACATACCTTAAACCACCACAACACCTAAAACCACCAACTTCTACACCTCTCTTTCATTTGAGGAAGGAAATGTTGGCTTTCATTACATGACTTATGCATCAATTGCTCAAAAGTTAAGTCATGTACTGACAACTTACATTTCCTCCCTAAAACGAAGAAAGGATGTAGAAGTTGGTGGTTTTAGGTGTTGTAGTGGTTTAAGGTACGCCTACCTTATGATGAATCCAAGCTAGTTTCCATTTGGATTGCTTGGTTCTCTAAATCTGACAGACCACTCGAAAAATCCCATCCTCAAAACCCTAGGGCTTACTTGGCTCGTTCTAACATTCTAATCTCAAGCGATGCGATCATTCTTGTCGAGTCTGAATGGGTCTTTGTCTTCGATCCACTTACTCGGTTCTCCACACAGTTGCTCACTACCACCGAAAAAGGAAAACAGTTGTTCAAAAAGGAGAAATCTGAGGAATGAGACGAGAAGGGAAAAGATGGGTGACATCATGGCTCCAAGTTTGAGGACCGTAACCCTAATTTTAACGGAACTCGGGGATGGACCGGGGGTCAGTCTAGTCATGTTCGCTGGGTTTGGAAGGAACAGAAGATGCATTGTTGAGACGGAGGGAGACCGGGAACAATGGCAAACTCAGGGCTGCTCATGAGCGTGAACAATAAGGAAATTATTAACCCCTAAAGGACCAAGGATTCATGGTTTTAAAATGTCAGATACAATTGATCATATTGTGGAAAATATAATTTAGATAAGACTAAATTTTATATCACCAGAATCAGTGAAGAGCATTGCATGTGTTGGTCAAAAAATAAAGAAATTTGAACTAAAGAAGTCCGCATAGGACCTACTCAAAACTGCTAATAAGAACATGAGGCTCAATTTGGACTTCTTGGTCCTTTAGGGGTTAAGGCTGCAATCAAAGAAGAATAGCGAAATAAATAAATTAAAATAAATGCGACTTCTAGGCCCTGCTGAAGGCTAAAATACGGACAAATACAACACTTTTTTAGACTGCACAAAAAAATTGTGTTGCTACAAAACTGCTGACACGTCCTACTAAAAAAAATTCATTGTATGAATACTTCGTGAAGGTACTCAAATATTGTTGTGTACATAGATACTTGGGCAAGAGCACCTGCAACTGGGCCTCATGAGTTGTATCAAACATCCTTTAGGGGTTAACTTAGGGTTGAATAGAATGGGTGCCGGAGTGTCTGTATGCTTGATGTGCTTACAAAATCTATGTGTTTGACGTTTCTGTAAAAGGCTTCGCTTGTCATGGAGTATGCTGCAAGATTCGTTGTTATGTCATTGTGAAGTCTTGTTTTCGTCAAGATTGGCTTCATATCCGGTCTCTTATCGAGGTTTAGGGTTTCTTACAGCTTATCGGTGTAAGAGAATGCCTGAAATTCGACTACTATTTTGATGTTGTAACTTTTTGCAATCAATACATTCCGAACGTTTTTTTAAAAAGAATTGTCATTAAAACTTGATAAATTAGAATACTTGCTAGAAGTTTTGGCATGTTGTAGTATAGAAGATGCATAACACATAAGGTAGGAGGCTCTAAACCTGCCACTTTAAGGGCTGTGAATTTATGAGGACATAGGGAGAATTGAATATGATTTTTCATTGGAAGACAAATCCAAGCAAAGACCAACATACTTTGAATCAAATTTTTTGGATGTTCCTAAAATTAGTTATGAATTTTTGAAGTTGAAATGACATGGGTTCTAGAATGGTACTCTTCACCATGGGTACATTCAAAATTTCAAAATGTTCATTCATAGTAGAGTGCAGGTTTAGAACTGTGACGGGTTTAGAGCCCTCTACCTTACAATTTGAGTTTTGATAATAATGATATGTTTGACCTATTTTTATATGAAGATTAAAACTTCATTTTTTACCCATACAGTTAAACAATTATGGATACAAATTTTGTTACTTATGGTGTATAAAACTTTTCCATGGAAAGAATGCAAATCCTTTTTACAATCATTGAAAAAAAGAATTATGAATTTTGAGGTCTTATTGATTACGATATCGACAGTTTTAAGTTATCAATCCAAAACTACTCAAATTTGAAACGAATTTTTAATCTTTTTAATATTTCATCCTAAAGCGTTTCAAAGTTAGTCATTTTTTGATAGTAGAATCCAATAGGTATTTGAGTTTACTATCAAGAAATGAAAGAAATTACCATTGAAATTTCCATAAATGCTAACAAAATTCTTCAGTATAGTATGACTAAAGATCCTTCCTGGGGTTCAAATTCTTGCAAATATAATTTTCTGTTTGTGACACAATCAAGACGTCCACATAACATTCAATAGCATGCAAGGGCTCTACATTCCTCTATAGTAAATGGTGCAACATATTCCACACTCAACACGACCTCATCAATAGCTAATTGGACAAGTGGAGTCCCAAGGTGATGAGCAAAGTGCATGAAGGGAAGACAAAGAACATGAAAAACACGCAATTCGCTATTTACGCACTTGGCCATATAATCATGCACTTGGCCCCCGGACGCATTAAAAAATTTGTCTAAAAAATTCTCTAAAAAACAACAATTTTTGTCTTTCTACAAGTACTTTCATTGTAAACAACAATTTTTGTCTTTTTACAATTACTTTCATTGTAAACAAACAATTCTTTTATTTATTTATTATTCTTATCTTTATCTTTTCTTTTATTTTTTCTTTTATTTTTTCTTTATCTTGTTTCTTTTATCTTGTCTTCTTTCTTGTCTTCTTTCTTGTCTTCTTTTTCTTTTCCTTCTTGTCTTCCTTCTTGTCTTCTTCTTCTTTTTCTATTTTTTTCTTCATACCTCTTGTGGCAGCCGCAAACCCTACACCCGCACCGAGGAAAAAAAACCAATTTTTATTTTTTTTTATTTTTTTTTTACTTAGGGCTCATGAACCCTAAAAATAGAAATTTTAAAATTTTAAAAATTAGGGTTCAGCCAGCGGCGGCTGAACCTAAACGGCGATGGAGGAAAAAAAACCAATTTTCTTTTTTTCTTTTTTTTTTTTTCTTCTCTTTTGGTTTTCGTCTTTTTTCTTGTTTAGGGCTCATGAACCCTAAGAAAAAAAAAATCTATTTTTTTTCTATTTTTAGTTCTATTTTTTCTATTTTTAGAGAGGGAGAGAGAGAGGAGGGAGAGGGAAAGGGAGTGAGTGAGAGGATAAAAGAGGCTTAAGGTGCGCGGCCGCGCACCTTCAGCCGTCAGTAGTCTAAAAATAGAAAAAAAAAACTTTTTTTTTTTTTTTTTTTTTTTTTTTTTCCGGCCGTTTAGGGTTCAGCCGGCGGCTGAACCCTAAATTTTTTCTTAGGGTTCATGAGCCTTAAACCAGAAAGAAGACGAAAACCAAAAGAGAAAAAAAAAAAAAAAAAAAAAATTGGTTTTTTTTTCCTCTACCGCCGTTTAGGTTCAGCCGCCGCTGGCTGAACCCTAATTTTTAAAATTTTAAAATTTCTATTTTTAGGGTTCATGAGCCCTAAGCAAAAAACAAGACGAAAACCCAGAAGAGAAAAAATAAAATAAAATAAAATAAAAAATAAAAAAATAAAAAAATAAATTTGGTTTTTTTCCCTCTACCGCCGTTTAGGTTCAGCTGCCGCTGGCTGAACCCTAATTTTTAAAATTTTAAAATTTCTATTTTTAGGGTTCATGAGCCCTAAGCAAAAAACAAGACGAAAACCAAAAAAAAAAAAAAAAAATTGGTTTTTTTTCCTCGGTGCGGGTGTAGGGTTTGCGGCTGCCACAAGAGGTATGAAGAAAAAAATAGAAAAAGAAGAAGACAAGAAGGAAGACAAGAAGGAAAAGAAAAAGAAGACAAGAAAGAAGACAAGATAAAAGAAACAAGATAAAGAAAAAATAAAAGAAAAGATAGAGATAAGAATAATAAATAAATAAAAGAATTGTTTGTTTACAATGTAAGTGATTTGTAGAAAGACAAAATCGTTGTTTTTTAGAGAGCTTTTTACACAAATTTTTTAAGCACGATTTGCTCATGAAATGAACGCACTTGGCCAAGTGCATAAATAGCGAATTGCGTGTTGAAAGTTATTGAATGTTATGCAATGTTTGCATTGAGTTGCAAGTCAATATTAAAATGTACCATGAATAACAATTTTGAGTGGATTCAAAATTCCAAGAAGATATAGTATCGGTGAAGTAGAAGCACCTAAAACAACCACATGTTTAAAAGGAGTTGGCATACATTCGCTAATGTTGTAACCAAGGAGTAATTTCTTCATGTGGAGAGAAACATGCCCTAAATAATGCACATTTTTGCATGATTTCTTGTTCAATGATGAAATTAATACACATTTTCAAAGCAAGAAGTAAGTCAACACCCCTAGTTGTTGAATAGCTCTGCATGTAATCAAAAGCAAAGTACTCATTTATGAACGTTTGAGTATGAATACGTGAATTAAAAAAAAAATCCATCGTACAATGAAATAGAAATTATTGGACACATTAAAGTTGGACGAGAAAGAAGAAAAAGTTGTTGCAATAGGTGTAGCTTGCTACAATTACAGAAGTAGTCTTACTAATTGTTGTTTGGGGGACATTGATGGTTTAAAGTGCCTCCACCTTAGAAAATGGAAGCAAAAGTAAATGCAATTGGTTTGAAATTTTTATAGACTATATAAATAAATTATAAATTTTCAAAATTGAGGTCATAAGAGATCTACTATTAGCACTGGACTACAACATCACAACTGAGTTGTGATTTGGAAAGTTCATGTCTAAAGGGGGAAAAAAGGAATCTTGCAAAAATGAAGATTTGTGTTTGAAATCTTATTAAGTTATAACTCCTTTTACTTCATAAATTCCAAATCTACATCCACCTATTTCCTATATTTTCTTAGGATTTAAACTCATGGCAATTTATTTTTGGGGAACAAAACCACTAGATGATGTTCAATTTACGATCGATTTTAAAATAATTTTTGAATTTTTATTTCAAAATTTATCAAAGAACATTGGTAGATCAATTATACTCAATTTACATAACTCCAATATGTTTTTCTTGAAAAAAAGGAAAACGAAAAACACAAACCCTTCTATTTATACAAAATATGTGGAAATAAATTATTATTTAGCCTTTGAAGTTTGGGATTCAACAAGAACATTGGTTTTATACTATGAATTTCTCAGAGACTTAAGACACCAATATCTCTAAAGACCTTAGTGATTAATAAAAGCCTACTATATCATTATGGCAGTTGCGTAATGTAACTAAATCATAACGCATCACTTTAAATTGGCAATTGGACTTTATAGCATTTATTTCATGAGAAATTAATTACACTTCACCAAGCGATTAATTAGTGCTTCTTGTTTTGCACTTACTGCATGCAATTTAGAGCTTCATGCTTAGTGTTTATTGACAAGCATATCTAGTTCTTTGTGCAAAATCCCTAGTGTTTAGTGTGATATTGTAGTTTATTGTCCAAAGACCCATAAGCAAAGAACTATGGTTGTGGGCAAGATATGCCAAAAAGAGAAGCACCAATGTCCATTTGAATTGAAGCTAATGGAAGATTTTGTTTGAATGAGCTCTTCTCTATCTTTATTTCCCCCTTCCTTCTTCCAATTCTTTTTTGTATTTTATATTGGTCAATCTCATTTATGTCGCAAATTCTTCAAAAATTGTAAATTTTTCGAGAATATTTATACAACTAGGTGAAGATGAAGAAAGGCTCACCTTGCTAAGTGGTAATGCTACAACTCTTCTACTTCTGGTTTGCTCTCTTGTTGTAATAGAAATCACATTCTCTTTCTCTTCATCTTAATTGCATCTAAGTCCATTTTTCTTAATTTCAAATTATTCTTAGAAATATGAGAAATTCTTGAAAGAGTATAACTATACTTACGATTATCTTGGCAACAAAACACATGTTGACTATAGTGTATAAGAACTCGTGGCATATTTAGTATTATTATCCCTCAACAGATGTTTAATTCATGTGGACAACATGCTTGTGTTTCTTCCTCTCTAAGGACTCACAAAAGAATCAACACCCTTATTCGGACTTCTCAACCCCTGAAGGACCACAACTATGTTCCTCTCCAAACACTCCAAAGGTACCTAAAAGTACCACTCTTCATAAAAAAGCAAATAGTTTTTGATCTAAAACCTTTTTGACCAATCCAACTAGCCGCAGGATATTTCAATCAACTTGAATTTATTAGCACTTACAAATTTTCAACCGTTGAGGATTACTCAAAAGTAAGATTATAATCTACAAAGTTGGTTGTACCTTCTTTTTTGGTCCGTTGCCCAAGTTGAAAACTTTCTAAAAATGACCAATATACAAAGTTTAGTCTCAGATTTGTTAAAAATGAATATGGTAGTTGTGTATATAGAGGTGTTAGTTCATTGTGTACAAAAATTTAGATACATAGCTCATTGTATGAAATTTTTCAAGAGCTACCCATAGTTAAGTTTTTCACCTATGCATGATTGTGTCTTTTGATCTATACATCACCTACGTACACAAATTACCATCCCGTCTTTGTGACAAAGAGTAGAACTACCACAAAATATTTCAAAAATTGAAGATCAATACTCATTCCACATTGAGCTGACCGAACTTGGAAAATCAGCCTTGGTCCTTCAAGGAGTTAAATCTAAGGTAAGAATATCCAAAATTGTTCATGACCTTAAATTGTCCCTAGGTCAATCTTGCATAATAAGTAGATTCTGGTACCTTAATAATGATGGGAATGTGAACAATCTGAACATGAAAGTTTAGGACGATTTAAGGTCGGTATGTATAATTTTCATTTTTCATTTTGATTTAGTGATTGATCATGTAATGAAGACAAAGAGTATGTAGAATGCATCACTGAATTCAAATTTTACCTGAGCATTTTCCAATGTAACTTGTTACACATTTTTCATCTATGTTGGGATGACGTTTCTCTTTTTTCATATTGCAAAGCCACAAACATTCCACATTTTCGTTTTCAGAGACAGAAAACAGGATTTACTGAAATTAATGCTCTTCCTAGAAACTTTTCCTCTTCTAAGGGTAGAACAATTGAAGTCTGAACTAATCAAGAAGTTACATAATTGAATGCCCCAAGTATTTAACGTAAGTCCCATGGATGCAAAATCTGATTTTCACACCATGACCTGGCTATTCACATGAAAAAATTTGTGACGTTTTATAAACTCCAAAAATACGCACATTTTTCCATTGAAACTCTGTCCAATACAGGGTTGGATTACAACAAATGTGATAAGCTTGGCTTGGCATTCAGCTGATCTGATCAATTGTCTGCAATGAAATAGTCATAGCCTCAAGGCTGGCGGCTCCAATATTTGCTAAGGGCAAGGCCACCAAAAGGAGGCCAAATGAGGTTTCAAGGACTTACAAAAGCCGAGAAGTTTGTGCCCCACTTGCACAAGTTCTATCATGCTATAAAATTGGTGTTTGTGCCTCAAATAAGTTAGCCTTGAAACATCATATCCAAACCTAGTCGAGAACCTAGTAAGACATAAATATATAAATATATAAATATGTAAATATGTAAATATATAAACATATAAACATATATATATACACACATATATATATAAATATATATATATATATATATATATATATATATATATATAATAGATAACATCTCCAAATAGATGTATACTTATTATGATCAAATATGGGGAAAAAAATGGATAATAAAAGGTCAAATGTATTGTTTTACACTTTAATTGTCCCTATTGTTGATTGTAACAATTAACCTCTAAAAAAGAATAATCTCCTACAAGCTTTTTGAGAATTCGGGTAAGGTGCTATGAAGTCAATTTTGAATGAATCTTTTCAAAAAAATTATTAAAGATGTAACCGGGCTTGTAAGTTCCTATTTTGGCCATTAACTCACTTTCTTTGATTATAATCACTAAGTCCCCCATTGTGGATTTTAAGCAATATGTGCATGTTGTGAGTAGTGAACATGCAAATCTAGACTTTATTGTTGAGAGCCTAGTTCTTCATCCTTTAGTGCCCAAGGTACTCTTCATTGCCCATGTTGTTTTTTGATGTTTTCTTTCTCCCAAACAATGGTGAAACAAAATGGAAAAAATAAAATTGGTTTTGATTGTACCAATCTATTGTCAATCAATGTTTACAAATATAATAAAAGAACTCAACAATATATAGTTGACATTATGTTAATGATTGAAATTTTATTTTCTTGTCTTTGAAAATGATGTTTTCCGAGGTGTCTCATTTTAATCATCAATAAAAGGAAGAGTTTTTTTTTATAAATCTTGAAAGACAAGTTCAACTACATGCAATGTTGGCATCTAAACGTATAAGTTTAGCAAGTGCCGAACAAAGCAACTTAGAATTATTGAGGATTTATAAAGTGAAGTGGAGAAAATTCTTAATATAAGGTGAAGTTCACAATTATGTACATGATGTTCATCCAAGTAGTCAAAAACTACAAGCAATCAAGTTTTATAATAGTGAAATCGAAGTCACCACTAGTGCCATGGGTGTCCAATTCCACCACATATGACCACCAAAAAGAGTCTGATTCCTCCAAAAAATTAAAACTTTGGTACGCACAAACATAGATGTCGGTTTTTTTTTAATTTTTTTCTGTGAAAAAAATATTCTATGGTTTTATATTTATGAATTACAGGAACAGAAGTGGTTCAGCGAGGGCATTTACAAAGTGAGACTCTTCAGATTTGGAATGCCCTTTAAAGATTTCCAGCTGACTACATGTGAGAGGGATGTCAGATAGAGCAAATGGAGTGAGAGTGGAAGAGGAGGCTCATGGGATCTGCCTCTTGCTTGCCAAGCTCTCTAAGTTTGATTGCGGCCCATGCAACCTGGCTATGCATGGGCCGTATTTCCAGGAGACGTGACCATGAACTATTTTCATTTCCAATGACCTAAGTTAGTGAAAATTATTAGCAGTCACAGTCCACCACCTGGGCACTTAAAGTAAAAGTTTTAACATGGATTGTATTGGGGATTGTGTCAACTGACGCGGTCTTCAGACATAGACTGTGCGCACTGATACGTGTGTCACTCAATTACAATCGTAATGATATGAGCTCTGGCACACAGACAGCCGTTTCATTCCAACTGTAAGTTGAAGACTTTCAGTAGCTACTGTAAAAAAAAATTCTTTCTGGGAGGACGAGTGACACAAGATTTCAATTGTCTCTAAGCTTGGATTTGCATTTACACTCTCACCGGAATGCGCCTGATATGTTATGTAGCCACTGCAGCCTCGCAGGCACCCCAGTCTCCCTGCCCTGCCACCTCATGTGACCTGTCCCCTTTGCCAGCATGGGCTGCCTGCTATCCCATCCATATACTGTGGGTGCGTGAATGGCATGGGTACATTCATCCATTTCAACAAATTTTCATTCGATTTGGGTGAATTTTACCTATAATATTTTGGAAAGATGACTAGTGGTAAAGTCCAATGTACATGGAGATTCGACAATCAGTGTAAAATTAGTCGAATGGAATTACCAAATCACTGATTGAAACTCATAGCTTTAGCACCAGTAGAAAAGGTGGCGCTGCCGAGGGAGATGCCCAGGTAAGTAGTGCTCAATTTCATACATGCACACTGATTTTGCCTGGGGAGCGCCACCTTTTCTACTAGTGTAGGCTAAAATCTAGATAAAATTTGTGATACTCGGGTGCTACCTAGATGAAACATGGGCAATAACCTAGTCTAAAACCGGTTGCTTTTGTAAAATATTGAATTCTAGTTGGTTTCCTTGGAAGACTCCCCATTCCTTGGCCACTGATTTCGGTGTTGTCATTATAACCATGCATCCCAGACGGACCCCTTTTTCATTTCTTTTTACCCCCACGGCACTTTGCAAGCTAGAACAAAACTTAACTTTCAATTACCAGCGAACGAAAAAGAACTCCTCTCATTATACATCATATAATAGATACACTCATTGCTAAGAAAATTTGGTTAAAAAAGACTTCACATGACAAACTTGAGTGGTTTTTTAAGCCAAGTACTTTTATAATGCTATTTCCTACATATTTTAAAGATTTTTCGTGAAAGATATGTCCTAAACCATAGACCATCTAATATATCCATCGTGTACCTCTAATGTGAGGTCACATGTTTGTACACAATTTTTGTTACGGCTATCATATGCTTGTACACAATTGTTGTATGCTTAATTACATTGATGTATACCAACATAATTATTTGAGTGAATCCTCATGTATTTGAGTATATAAAGGCAGACTTGATATATACATATGTATGGAATTTGAAGGAAATTTAGAAGTTAACCCTTAAGCATTCCTAGTTTTTTTGGGTTTAAAAACATCATTACTTTTGAAGTGTTATAGGTCTAAATGTAAGTGAGGTATAGAAATCTCAACAATACAATCTTTTAGTGTATGTGTTGCGAATGACGTGAATCAAATTTGTAGTCATTTGGCTATATAGATTTCAAGATTATAATGTTTTAGTGTTGAAAAAGGATGTTGGATTTTTCCTAACAACACACTAGAGTTGAAATTCTATTTCTAAACCTATTCAAATGACAAAACTTTAAACTATAAAATGGTTCAAAATCATCACATAATTAAACACATTGGTATTAAAAAAAATCAATAAATATCTTTGGTGTGTTCAAAATGGCTTTAAAAGGTTAGAAAGTAGCCCATAGAGTAAGTGATCCATTAGACCTAAAAAGTAAAAAGTGTCCAAGATTGACATGTGCCCTAAAATGATTCCCAAACATTGAGAACAACTTGGATAGATTACCATAACATCTAGGCTTCAAGAGAAAACCAATCCAACAATGTTTGAGTGAAAACGGACATTAGATGAAGTAAAAACAAGCCCCCAAAGTTGCAGCAATCAAAATGTACTTTAGTGAATTAAAATCGAACCCCATGTACCAAAATGATTCCCAAAGATTCATTACATCTTGGATTGATCTAAAAAACTTATCACACAATCTAAAAGAGTAAAGGCATTTCTCCCAACAAATTTTATTGAATTTGGACACTAGATGAAAAAGCTACAGCTCTTCGAACTTGAAAGCAACCCAAAAACATTCAAAATATGGCCGTCGGAACCATTAGAAGTTAACCCCTAAGTGACGGATCAACCATTTTATGGTCTCTGCCCTTTTTTTATGGGCTGCCCGAAATAGAATTTTTTTTTATAGAAAATACAAAATGTTTTTAAATAGGTAATCAAGTCTACTTTCCAACCCAATTTGAATCATGTCAATCCGAGTTAAACTCCACCCGGGAGAAATTTTCAAAGAAAAACACTTCTACATTGTCTAGTGTTAGAAAACTTACTATTTGGGGAAAGTAATGATGTTCTCTCCGTTGAAAAATTTGCAATTTCAGATTTTAGAATAGAATGTCTAGTTTTAACAAATCATACAAAATTTCAAATTCTAAAAATAAAATTTGTGATTCTTATAAATATTTGAAGTTAAATGCTTCTAAATTCATTATGAGATGATAAAAAGCTATTTTTTGATATTTGACCGTATGGAAAATTACTAAACATCAAGCTCCTCATTATCTCTTTTGGACCAAACTTCATCAAAGTTGAAGAAGTAATTTTTTATAACACATTTATGTTTTGCCCTTACCCCCTCCGTCATTTAGGGGTTAAGAGAAATTTAAAAACTAACCCATATGAGAATAAATATCCCTTTTGGTACAGAGCCTTTTGGTTATAGTGTCCTTGTTTGTTTCCCTACAATGAATATGGAAAGAGTCATGTACAATGTGGAGAGTTCGTGCAAAAATGAGCACATTTTGCATCAATTTGTCCACCAACTAAAGGAGAATTCAGAGGGTATTGCTTCAGAGAGCATGCAATCTAAGAATGCGTCCATAATAGTCCTTGTCATTCCCAGGTGCCCATTGTAGCAGCTGCTAGATTGTCATTTGACTGTTTGACTTCCATCTACATTTCAACAACCCATACTATGCTAGTACTACTGATATCTTAGGGCTGGAGTTATTCTTCTTTTGGTTGTGGTACTACGCCCGAGTTGCAGGGACACATTGCATGCCATACGTGCAGAAAAGGCGACAAATACGATGGACATACCCCCATGTTCCAATTCCACACCCGTATCATTGACCCCAATTGCACCTTGGATTGATCCAATTCCACCTCCGCTAAATGTCGTAAGTGATATGTGGAATTGGGTGTAAATAGAGCAGTTTTAGAGCCTGACTCTAAATCCCCTCGATGTTAATGCAAGAGGACAATAATTGCCCCCTATTTTGTGCATGCAAGGGGCCACCCACGAGCAGTTTTATATTTTTCAAAGCAAAAGCATTTTGACAAATCATAGGAGTTACAAAGATATGATTTCACTTTGATTCAATTCCACTAAGATTTAGCTTTCCTTCGAAAAATTGTGAAACACTTCATATATCCTCCAAGATGTTCAGATTTCTTAAAATGGATGGTAATATATACTTCCACCTTTCTTCCAACCTTGAGGCGGGCACGCATGAAGAATCTATTATTATTATTATTACTATTATTATTGGGATTACTTCTACTAATTAGACTACACGAAGCAAATTTGTGCAATGTACCTTAATTGTTCTTTTTTCACTAGTAAAAAAGGGATACTTGGAGCATCAAGCTATAATAATACATGGCTCATTTAACCCCTAAACGTCCCATGGGGATAGTATATACGTTGTCGTATGATTGAGATTTTCTACCAACAAGAAATTCTAAATTGGGATCTTAGTAGCTCGTTAGAACCGCATTGATCTAAATTTCAACTTCTCTTTTGACCTCAAATTCATCAGAGGTGTGGATTCATTCCAAATACAATCAAAACACAATGTATTCTAGTGGTCGCAAAGGCACGTTCAGACGTTTAGGGGTTAAACCAAATGAGTCTTTGGCATTATACCTTAGTGCCTCAAGTGTCCCTTTCTACTAGTGTTTCAAATTTTCTAAACAAATAAATAAAACAACCAAAATATTGAGTGCTCTCCTTGAAAGTAGTTTTTTCCCTGACCCCTAAACGTTTGAACGTGTCATGGCAACCAATAAAATATGGTGTATTTTGGTTGTATTTGGAACAGATCCACACCTTTAATGGGTTTGGGTGCAGAAAAGAAGTTGAAATTTACATTAATGCGGTTGTAATGAGTTATTAAGATCCCAATTTAGAGTTTCTTGTTGGTAGTAAATCTCAATCATACGACAACGTATATACCATCCCCATGGGACGATTAAGGGTTAAATTTTGAAATTTAAATCTAATTTTAAAAATGATTAATTTAATCATAATAAAGAAATGTGTAGTGATCATGAACAAGAACTTCAGCCTATATTACCACCACCTCCCCCAATTATGACATGTACAACTTTCTTGGAGCCACCACAATTAAGACGCAAAACCACCAATTTCACTATTCAAGTAGACCAATGACATGCCAAGAATTGCGAAGAAATAGCTGGTGGTTTTGGGTTAGCTCATGAGCGGATCTAGGAACAACAAAGTGTGAACTTCGGAAATTGGTATGTGATGTATGGGTAAAAGGTTACTTTCCACTTTAGAATTTTGTATAAAATTGACAAATGCGATTTAGATGTTGCAAATTTTTGCAATCCTCATCAAAACCTATTTCAAATGTAGTCATATTTTTTTGGGGAATTTAGCACTGCCAAAAATAGGCCAGATTGCTTAAGTTGGTGGTAATAGGTTATCCAACCTTACTGGGATTGGAGAGCAAGCAGAATTACACTCATTGAATTCTTCCAGCCCATCAGCAACTTTGCTCTCTTGCAGTGCACATGCTCTAAAGGTGTTTGAGACACTGTTGCAGTGAGACACCAGACCGATAAACAGGAGCTTTTTACAGGCCCTATGCAATACTAGAGGTGCCGTTTTTTAACCCTTTACACGCGTGCGTCCATATAATGGACGATGACCAGATTGCAACCTTTCTCAACACTACATTCCGTACAATTTTTCATCCATCCAAATTTCTCTTGTGTTAGTTGACTATCATTTGTAAAGTATGGATTTTCAAAATAAGATATTATGATTTTTTGAATAACAACACAATTGGTTTTGTCAAGCTTCATTCTTAGTACAAAAAGTGAGACTGTAAACATGATTTTTCAAAATAAGTAGAATCAAATAATGAAAACGATACAATCTCATAGTGCATGTTATTCCAATTTCATTACAATATTTATAAAAAAAAATTGTGTTGCTTTGGGATTTTTAATTGAATTTCAAGAGAAAACCTTGCAATTTTATTTTTTATAAATAATAATAAATATGATGAATCCAACCATACAAATACAATCTTCACATTGGTATTTACAATTTAGGTTTGAACATCAACTCCATTTTTTTTCATCAAAAAGAAATCAATAACAAATCTTCAAAGATAGTGTTGAAACGGGACGTTAAAGGGTTAAATTTTATATGAGTTGAAGAGGAGTTGGAGGGTAGTCTTCTCTCTATGAATAAAATTTCTGACAATCATTGTTCATGAATAGTTCCCATGGTCGGGGCACTTAGCATGGGGGAGCGGATGGGAACCCTCCTCTAGCATTGGGAAGGTCATGAGTTTCACGCCCACGGTGGCGCAAGTTCTCGCTTTAAATTATTCTCCATAGACTAGTTTTGCCGTTTTTTTGAACTGAAAACGAGTTGAAGGTGAGTATGAGGTGAGTTTCTACTTTGAGACGCTCTTTTTGGTTAACTCTAATTTCAGTCAGAGATTAACCCCTAAATGACCAAGAAGCTTAAATCAGGCCTCGTGTTTTTTTAGTAGTTTAGAGTAGGTCCTATATGAACTACTTTATATTCAAATTTATTTATTTATTGATCAACACATGCAATGTTCTTCATTAATTCCAACAACATAAAATTTGGTCTCATCTAAATTATATTTTTTACAATACGACATTTTAAAACCATAATCCTTGGTCCTTTAGGGTCTAATATGTACAACTCTCATCAGGGCATGGTGGTCGTTCACAGGCACGTTCTAAACTGTTGGAAATGTGCATGTCCGAAATGTGGATGAGGTGGCATGTGAGTGAGGTGGCCCCGTCCAGTCCTGGCTCTCTGTCATGACTCATGACTCATGTCCGTCCGTTTGTCCGTAAGTCCGTCGTCAAATGTCCAATCCAACTGCCTTTGCTTTGAGTTCCGCGCCCGCTGTTCCATCACTTACTCACTCACTGTTGCTACAGTATGTAACGGTTGCTGCAGGCAGGGGCCCCCCAGTGAGGGCAGGCTCACTCGCCCCAACAATGACAACAAAAGCAATCTAACTTATAGCCTAACTTATAGTCTGGTCCACTCTCTCCATATTCGCCGGCGCCGGCGCCAGCCCCTCAATGCGGGCCCATATTTACCCGATTGTCTTCTCTCGCCAACATGGTCATCATAACATTCAGTAGCCCTTCATGCCCACTGCCTTTTGTTCATGCACTCTACTCTATCACCTTCAGCCTCCACCTCTTCACTTAGCTACTAATGGAGTACTGTTGGCTGTGGAATATTCCGTGTCATCTACTGTAGAGCCAAGGCAGAGACAGTGTATGCTACTAAATATTATCATCATGGTTCATGTTTTCCAAACGTTTTACCCCTCAAGGATCGAGGAGCCATTGGCGTGTTTCGGATGAGCCTCGGGGGTGCCACTGTCAAAAATTTAGAAAAACCACCCTCTAACGTCCCGATTTAACATCGATTTCAAAGACGCGTTGTACTTGTTTGATGATTAACAAAAATGAAGTTCATGTACAAAGCTAAGTTGTAAATGTCAATGTGAAGATCACATATGTACGGTTACGTTAATCATTTTTTTTATTAATAAATTGTAATTAAATCTTCCAGATTTTCTTATGAAATTCAATTAGAAATTCCAAAATTAACCATAAATAAATAAATAAATAATAGATGTTGTAATGAATTTGGAATAATATGCACCACAAGATGGTATATTTTCATTATTTGATTCTACTTATTTTGGAAAATCATGTTTAGGGTCTTACTTTTTGAACTAAAAATAAAACTTGACATAAACCAATTATGTTATTTAAAATAAATCACAATATCTTATTTTGAAAATCCATACCGTACAAATGATAGCCAACTAGTTCAAAACAAGAAAAATTTGGATGAATGAAAATTGTCTATGTATGTAGCCAAGAGAATAATGTAAATTCGTTCATCATCCACTATGTGGAAGCAAGCACGTTAACCCCTAAAGGACCATGTTCATTCCTAAAATTTTATCACTTTCTCGTGACGCTTTCAGAAAGGCAATTGTATCTCTTGATTGGTATTCATGTAGAAAACTTCACCGTTGAAGTTCATAAAGGACTTAGTCATGAGACTGTACATTAATTTTCAGAACAATCTACCGTATATATTACATGATTATAAGGTTTGATCATAAGTTGATTTTTGAAAATTTTGAATAAAACCAACAGGTCATTCATTTCAAACTTTCTCATAAATTTAGAAACCATGATTAGCGTTTGAAAGTTTAGGAGCATACAAAGATGTACTATATCTAGGTGCCCACAAAAAATGGTGTTCTAAAACTAAATACAACAACAATTATTGATTCTCAAAGATTTATGTTTGGGTGAGGTGGCTTGTTAGTGACTCGTTGAGCCGGTGTTTGTGATCGTTATTAATTTTTACATTGCAATTTTTTTTAAAGAATTCAAATACATATTTGGAATATTTCAAAATATTTCAAAATATGTAGAAAAGATTCCAATTATTTTGAAAAGATTCCATTTAAAATATATTTAAACATTTTCCGTAATTATTTTATAGAGTTAATGATGCAGTATTGGAAAATATTTTACATACTGGACTCTTCTTTTTTTTTACAAATGTGACATCCAAGTGTGAAAACGCCCTCCAAGTCATCAACCGCCCTAACTACTATGTCCCAAGCTCACCTACGTTGACGTTTTAGTTTTTTCCTAATGAATCAATCAACGTAATTGCAAATCTTGAAGTTTTTTTGTGTTCTTGAAACGAACATTTTCAATTCTCTAGTTAACATTGAGTCAAAATTATGAAATCCAAACAAATTATTCAAGTAATAAAATTATTCGTGCACACAATGTGTCCTCCTGGTCCTTTAGGGGTTAAAGGGTTTAATATAGGGTTCATCTTATTCATTGGGAGGTAAAATTTCTACCTAATCATAAAATTTTAAATGTAATATAGGATGCTTTAAATTGAAATGAGGAATAATTTGAGAACCTACTTGGAATGTTTCCAAGTATATACTTTAACTATTCCAATTATGTTATAGCCTCCATTCAAACACCCTCTTAATGCACATGGCTATACTAGATATATGCTAATGTCCCCCCCCCCCCCCCCCCCATCCTACCTAGTTAAGGCATTAGAGAGGTTCCCCCATAAAGAACCCATGTCCGCTCTTCAAAAAATGAAAAAACCCCAGAATAAACTAACTTTAGCTTTTTGCTTTGAATTAGAGGACGAGTGTTTGACGGGTTGAACGGGCAGTTGCTACTTCCTCAAACCAAGGCTAATGTCTTTTACAAGCATGCTCTCAGTTTTAGTAAAGGAGAATGAGAGGAGATTGAATTGTGAATCGGTTGACTATTTGAGGCAGAGGTAGTCATGTGCCTCATGGAAAAAGGAACTCTTAGCTTGTTTTGGGTGGTTTTATGCAACCTTTTTTTGTTGGCAAAATATAGTCATATAGAAAAATCAAATTGAAAAAGAGTTGAATTTGGATCCAAAAGTCATTCCTTTATCGATCAACAAAACACTTGTTCCTGTTTTCTCTTTATTCCTTCAACTTTCTCTATGATCATTTAGCTAACCCTTCAAAGTATGTTCTTCTAAAATTCAAAGTGATAACCCTCATTGATTATAATATGTAATGTTTGAACTTTAGAAAAATCCTCATTTACATGCATTTGCAAATGTGTAGTTCATCTTTAAGAATATATTTAGTAAAATGCGTGTATCCCACAATTTGTGCTAATTTACGATATATTTTAATATAGAAATTTAACTTTCTATTTTTAGAAATGGAAAAATGAAATTGAACATGACTTTATAATTTCTGATAGTTTTAGGATGGAATAGTCTTTGTATGCATTTGTGCATGGTTTGTGTTATATAATAGACTAGGTTGGTATGTGATCAAATATGGCAAGACAATTCTAGGGAAAAAATTATCCTTGCCTTCACACATGCATGATATGTATTAAATGATAAATTTTGCTTACATTAAATAATTTTTTCATACGCACATCAATATAAAGAAAATTCAACCGTTGAATAAAAAAAATTGACATCACAACTGTGTGCTCAAAATTGCTAAAAGCCCCAAGATGCTCTTTTGTCTATTGCATTGACTTTAAACATAAGTTTCTTAAAAACTACAAGCCACCGAGACCAAAAAAATGGCTTTTGGATGATTTGAAGCAATCGATGGATGAAGAAGGAACAATGAATTTAATCCAATTGTTTTCGTAAAGGATTCTCATTGGTCATGCTATCTCTTCAAGTTAAATTTATGTCATGCAAGCAATTTTTGGATTTTACATGGGATCACAAGTACAAATAGAGTAGTAAAAAAATCAACCATGTAGTTTATTTTAGATTTTTTCTGTTTTTTCTACTTTAAAAAAATTAAGGTTATGAAAATGAATTCTATTGTATTTGAGCTTTACCAAAAAAAATCAAGCTTACTAAATGTAGTCTCTACTCCGCTTTGAATTTTTGGAAAACTCTAATGATTAAGCGTTTTATTGGAATTACAAGTTATGTTTCTATGGTCATAGGCCCAAGCGTTTAGGAGTTAAGCAATTGGGGATCACACCCTCCCCCAATTGTGGGACTCTATAGTGTTTTTTTTTTTTAAATCCAAAAATTATGAAATTCTACAATGTGATTTTATAAAAAAAATCATAAAAGTGTCAGGGATCATGTACTCATTGGAATATCATTAGTAAGAAGCAACCAACTCAACCTCACTTCAACTTAAGATGTTTGACCAAATCCCTTATTCCACATGTTCACTGCTATTCCCTCATATATTTGGAAGTGTGTAGTAGAGCCGTTGAAGAACCTTATAAAGTTTGGACTACATATATAGTTTTTAAGTCATTTGCATATGACTTCCCTCTCTCCCTTTTTTTTAAACCTAAAGTGGATCATATTATCCCTCTTTTATATTGACACAAAGTGATGTGATCTAATTTTAATAAAAATAGAGGGGACATGCCATATGCATTTGGCTTTACAACTATTTCTTTAGATGTAGGTGAGGAACTTAACCCTTTAGTGCCCAGCAAACCACATTATGGTCACTACAACGTCCGAAATGCAAATAGCAGAGAATCCGTGAAGAATTGGAACTTCAGTTTTGAAGTTCAGATTTGCGCACATACATTATGCATCTTCCAAAAAAAGAAAATTTCAATTTGGAATTGTGCAACTATCAAAACACCTATCAACAGAACGCAAAAATACTGCAACTACTTGAAAATACAGTAAATACTTACATATACAACATATGTATTATGTAGTATTTCTTGTGTTTAGAAGTTTGTTATCTTGTTTTATTTTTTTGGATTGTGTTCTCTTCTTCATCTTCCATTAGTGTGTGCAATCCGATCTTGACTGATGTACCCACTCCTGTCAATTTTCAACGTATAAAATTTTGTCCTAAACCGTACATGGATAAGTCACTTTCACTTATAAATCTCACAATAATTATGTGTGAGTCTATTTTTGATATGAAAGATTGCAACGGAGAGGTGTTGACATAGGGCATAGCTGAACTTCTTTACTTTCATTTTTGAAAATTTACCTCAAATTCTATTTAACTTTGAAGTCACACACCCCCCAAAATCTCGTTTTTGAGCGTGCATTATATAGTTCAAATACATACTATAATCTTCCGATTCCATTATCAGATGATTCTCAAATTTAAAAAAAAATGTGTGCTCTCGAGTTGAGAATAGAATTGTACGGTTACTTTCTAATTTAACACATTCTATTTCTGGTAGTCTCAACCACAGTGGAAAAATCTACTGAAATCCAGGGCTCTGAGCTATAGTACCCTGGGCACTAAAGGGTTAAAAACACGTTTAAAACAAAGGTAAGAATGCCCAATTCCATCCTTGCACCTATTCATGCACTGTAGACTTGCTATGAAACTCTCCCACAAAATGTATTTGGAACCATTTCCTATCACAACTCTCATTGGTTGAATTTGAATTTTATAAGGATTTGTTTAGGGATGGGTTAGGGATGGTGTAAGGATTGATTTAGGGATGGTTTAGGGATAGTTAAGTGGTGTAGGGGATTTCCACTTTGAAAATTCATAGCAATTACATGGCTTATCCAAAAATTCTATTTTTTTTCTTAAAATCATAAAATTTTCAATTGCTAAATACTGCAAAAATATTATACCTTAAAATAAGTACACCAACTGTGCTAAATTAGGGTTTCTTTTTTGGACGATACAACTGTGACACTCCCTTCGACATATTGGAATATGAAGGGGAAAAGAAGAAAGGGAAAAAGGCGTGTTGACTTGGTTACGTGTCTTCAGTTGACATCTCCTTGATGGGGCCAGCTTCAGAGAGAGCCTGAAAGTTTGAGAATCCAAGGTTCAATTCTCTGCCAGCATCCTTATTATTAATTTATTTTGGGTATCATAACCTTACCCAGGCACTGGACAGGATTGACACAATTTTGCTAAATGTGTGAAAAAATTAGGTTTGTCGTATACCAAAATCTTAAGTGTTCTTTAACCCTTTAGCGCGCCGGAGTCCAGAATCTGGACGCCGGATGAATTTGAGCAGCTCGATTTCTGGAGGTACCGCATGTTTTTCATCCATTTTTTATTTATTTTTTCATTCTTGTGCTAGTTGAATACCATTTGTACGGTATGGATCTTCCAAATAAGATAATGTGAATTTTTGAAAAATTACAAAAGTGATTAATGTCAAGTTTCAATCTTAGTTCAAAAAGAAAGACCTTAAATATGATTTTCCATAGTAAGTAGAATCAAATAATGGAAACCATACCATCTCATAGTGCATGTCATTCTAATTTCATTACAATATTTTTTAAAAAAATTGTGTTAATTTTGGATTTTTAATTGAATTTCAAGAGAAAACCTTGCAAAATTACTTTAAAAATATTAATAATAAATATGATGAATCCAACCGTACAGATGTTATCTACACATTGACATTTGCAACTTTGTTTTGTACATCAACTCCATTTTCGTTTTTCATCAACCATTTTATAACAAATCTTTGAAAACAGCGTTGAATCGGGACGTTAAAGGGTTAAAATTCTTTTTTCTCCATCCAAAAAACTTTGATTTTGATTTGATTTTACTTTTATTCAAGTTCAGTTAGAATGTAGACTTAATTTCCTATTTGAAAATTTATTTATTTATTTTGTAAAAAAAAATTTGTTTCATATTGGACAACTTAAAAAAAGGGGGGGGGGGGGGGGGGGGGGGGTAGCGATCATAAAATGGTGTTTGATCACTTAGGGGTTAAACTTATTCAAGAGTTTGTATGGGGGTGTTGACTGATTTTAGTAAGAAATAAAGATGGATTTGATTTATAGTCTTATACATAGACAATAGCAAGCCCTTTTTAAAAATAAAATAAATTGTAATTCAATTACGATTTCGAAATAGTATTAATGTTAAAGATGTTCTATTGTGGCCCTATGCTGTTAGTCTATAAGAGTTCCGTATGTTCCACATATCCGATATGCTCTTTGTGTTCCTTCTGCTCGTCATGTCCTTGTGTACTCGTGCGTTCTTGTACTCCCTGTGTTTTTTTTTTGTTTTGTTATTGCTTTTTAGAATAGTTTATCATTTATTTAATTCAATTCATGGTGACAAAATTTGATTGAAAATCCCATAGCTTTTACATCATAAGTCCAAAAGTCACAACACAACTTCAATGCATCTCTACTTGTCATGTGGTTTTTGGTGATGCCAAAAATGAAATAAAAAAACTCCCATATTCCATTTTTCATAATTTATTTTAATTTTTAGTGATGAAATTCTATTAGAAATCCATAACTTTTACATTGTACATCCAAATGCAACGAAACAAACTCTATGCACCCTTCTTTGTCGAGAGTTTTTTTTTTTTTTTTGAAACAACAAGACATTTTATTCCTTTGAGAGAGCAAAACATCACAGTGAACCAAGGGCACGGAACCCCGGCGAGTAAACATTTTTATCTTTTTTCCTATAAAGACAAGCAACAAAAAAACCACTATACAAACTCCCCAGTTTGAGGCCTGTTCGATTGAGAGCTTTTGGATAGTACTAAGAACGCGACCGGTAGGCGCACAACCATGAAGATCTTACTTTAACAATACAAACAACCTTCTTTCACCCCTAAACGTTAGAGCCTCCGAAAAGTGGACGACTAATAGATTCAAACCCTTTTCACGTTCTCATCAATACTTGAATGAGAGTCATCCAATTTTTTGGAGATTCTTCATCAAATTGTTGTCCTAACTAATAGTTAGATTTAGTCATACTTGATTACATATTTTTCTAAAATTACAAATGTAGAAGTATGTCAAGTCGTTGACCAAGTCAAAATTGCATTGACTGTTGTTCAAATGTGGCCTTGCAAAAATGAGGTCAGAGATTTAAAAAACACAAAAATTTCAAAAAATCACCACATTTAAGAGTATCTCATTTCAAACTCATTCCAAAAAAATTTACTCAAAAAATATTAAAATTTTGTTTGTTAGAAGGAATTTTTAATTTCAACTTTCAAATTTTATAATTAAATATTGGTGAGAGTATTAGTGAATCAAACCGTACATATAGAATCTAAAATTTAAATCTCGAACTTTCATTTGTATGTCAATTCCAAAATATTTTCTAAATAGTACTTTACAATGGTTTTCCTTAAATTGTCAATTCTAGGGACACCCTGGTATGTTTAGGGGTTAATGTATAGATCAACTATAATTATGGCTAACTGGATAATATGGACCTTGCTATCTATGCCTTTGGGACATAGATATATGTACTACATAGATAGACTCTTTGCTCACAATGTTCATTATGCCAACATTATTATTATTATTATTATTATTATCATTATTATTATCATTATTATTATTATGTTAAATAAAGTATGTGAAGAAAAAAAAAATCTTCAAGATATCAAAAATGACCTTCAGCTCTTTTCTATTACACTTGTACAAAACCACTCCCATAGTTTTTTCCAATGCTTTTAACCTCTAAAGGACCACGAGGACAACTTGCATCCAAGAATAATTTCATTAATTTAGTAACTTATTTGGATTCCATAATTTTGATTCAATGTTAATTAGAAAATTATAGATATCCGTTACTTACAAGAACACAAAAATCCTTTTAAGATATGGAATTAATACGTTGATCTATCTGTTTGGAAAAAACTAAAATGTTAAAGCAAGTGAATTTGGGACATGGTAGCTAGGGAGGTTGATGATTAGGAAAGCATTTTTTCACTAGGGCATGAGGTTCGTAAAAACAAAAACCTAACATTCAATAGCCTTGATGCCCACTACTTTTCCATCATGCAATTTGCTCATCACCCTGAGCCTCCACAGCTACTGATGAAGTATTGTTGGATGTGGAATATTCTACACCGTGAACTCTAAATCCAATGTAAGTGCATGCTAGTGGATGTTATGAAGTGTAGAGTTTGTAAAATATTTGTCATTATTGAGTCATTAGCACTATATAATAAATACGCAAAATGTTCAAATATATTAAATTGACTCTATTCATAATATTTGGAATCTTTGTTCACATTTTGTTCATATTTTGGAATATTCCAACAATATTTTTGAAATCTTTACACATTTTATGTAACAATTACTCCAGAGTAATAATGATCACAAACATCGAGTCAACCAGTCACCAATAAGTCACATCATCCAAACATAATTTTTTTGGAATAAATCATTGTTGTTGTGTTTAGTTTTAAAACAACCTTTTTGTGTGCACATAGATACAATACATCTTTGTATGCTCTTAAAAATTTCAAACGCCAATCAAAGTTCTAGAATTTATAAGAATGTTTGCAGTGAATGAAAAGTTGATTTTGCTCAAAAATTTCAAAAAAGAAACTCATGATTACACTTTACAATCACAAAGATACGTGTTTAGCTAAACGACTCTATGTAAGATGAAGATGGTACCACAGTGGCGATTTTTTTTTCTCATTGAAACTTGTTGGCTTTAGGAAATTTCTAATGGCACTATATTTAACACTGAATTAGGAATTTTTGCAATTGGCGGGTATGACAATGCACTTGTCGCCTGTCGAATATAGATGGACCTTTTTTGAGCTTACATGATAGTATAATTTTGGTACTTGTGGGTTTTACAAGTACTTGTGGATAATTGACGAAGTGTTGAAGTGGGAATTTTGGAGGTTTCAACTTACTCCAATCATGCAAATTTCGTCACACATACATTAAATGTTGCACTGGTACTTCATTTTCTACAAAGTAATTGTATTAAACCTATTAAAATCTTCTGGGAGATGTGTTCTAAATATCACCACCTTGGACGCTTTGATGAGGATTGCGATGGCGAAGATTCCTATGGAGTCTCTTGATTTTGAAGATATTTGGAAGAGGTGGATGAGTGTGAAGGATAGAAGATTTCAAGAGTGATTTAGATTGTGAGTTTCTTACATCTTTCTACTACTGATTTCTTGTTGTCCTCGAGATTATCATTGATACCAATATGTTGAGATGTCATTAACGTTTCAATATACTCAAACATCAATGTTTCATTAATGAAATAGTTCTATCTTTTCACCATGTGTGTTCTTTGGTCTCACTTATATTATAGTTTTCAACATCGCTTAAATGATAAACATGATAATGTGCACTTTCAACAAAAACTTCAATACATACATGAAGGGCAATTTTTGAAGTAACCCTTCATTTTGAAAGGGAAAATTTTAAGTTACCCTTCCCTATAAAATAAAAGCAACCCTTAAAATTTATTCCCTGTACCGAAACATCGAGTCATTCAAAGCATCCATGCACAATCAACCAAATAACCAAATAATACATGCTGCAACGCTATAATATATGGTTATTGTTGCTACGTAATGCAACTTATAGTACAATGTGTCTCATACTATGTATTAAACCTATTGATATGCATCTAAGTCATTCTGCAAACATTTGTTGTCGGCCATTTCTTCCAATTGTAGTGCAAAACACTCCACGAAATGCGATTTTGCTTTTGTTGGAATTTTGATCTTTGTCTCCGTGAGCTTGCCATGCATTAGCACATTGTTCTCTAATACAAGCCTACCCCTTGTTCTTACCGGCACATTTCCCCCCTAGTTTTCCCATGAGAATATAGTCGCGTCTTTGACAACCTATCCGCGTCCCTCACTATATGGCTCCCACAATGCTTCCATGCAATTTGTATACCTTCCTCTACTACATCTTTGCTCGTCTTGCGCTTCCTGTCTTCTCATAGGCCAATACCACATACCCTATTATATTAAGAAAGATAATGTGCACAAAATGTAAGCAATGTTTATTATGTGACTTGCCCCCAGCCATAGAAGTGAGATCTTGTCCAACAGACAATAGTATCTCCTTCACCCACCAAAACACACTTATAGTCCTAGTACCGTATGTCTACATATTTAGAATATGTACAAACTAACTAGACTATTACTTTGGTGTTTTAACTAAGTTGGAGTCATAGATTCTTGGTCTATCAGTTCCTTCATAAGTAACTTAATTACCATATGAGTAACTTAGGCATAGACCCTTGGTCTATCAGTTTCTCTCATGAGTAACTTAATTACCACATGAGTAATTTAATTCCAACACACCTTTCATCTTTGCAGTTCATTTTCCTTGTCCAAACTCCAACACCTTCCTCACATAGAACAATAAATTCAGTATACATGACACTGCTACATTAGTCCCAAAATTCATGGAACACAAATGCCATTCCCTCATTACTTGGAAAAAGGATCCAAATGAAGATAATCTTTGGGTTTAGTTTTGAAGAACGTTCTCTTCTATATTGTAGTATTATACTACGTATATTCGAATACTATATTTATTTCCTTGTTGGTTAATAAAAATACTAAAATCATAGGATGCCAAAATTAACTAGAAAATGAACAAATCTTCAAGAAAAGGAATAAAAATTTAGAAAAAAAGAAAGAGAGGAATTTAAATTATAAACTTCCAAAAAAAAAAAAAAAAAAACGGAAAATTATCCAAAACAAACCCCAAAAAAAAAACAAAAAAACACTAATTTTTTAAAAAAAAACTTTAAAAAATGGCATTTGAGAGGCTTTTAATTTTTTAATTAATTAATTTAAAATTAATAATTTAAATTTTTAAAAATTCAAAAATGTAGCTACAACTGCCCACTCTCTACTCAGGCGGGACGGGCCTTAGCTGGCCCTCGCTAACCCCGCGGAGCTCTGCGGGGTTGGCAAGCACGTCCTATGGAAGAACGTGCCCAAGTACAAAATGAATTTTTTAATAGCCTATTTTAGGTATTCCTAGTATTTAATTGTCACCCCACCTCATATTCCACACATTTCACATTTTCCTCTCAAAGGTAGTGCTCTCAATACTTTTTTTTTTTTTTTTTTTGCAAATGACACTAGCTAGGGTTGTAAAGCTCAATATAAAGGCATTCTAGGATGTATAGGTGATATTCATTTCACCAAAAAAATTGAAAATGCATATTTATGATGTTTTTAACCTTCTTTTCTTTAATTCTTTGTAGGCGTGCTTAATTCGAGCAAACATTGTGACACATAACAAGTCGAGGTAAGCATTATTTTCATAAATATGTTTATTCTCAAAAGTCTCATTTATATATTGTTTTCACTTCAAATCATTTCACTTACTTTTATTACATATAGTTATGTACAATCACATTTTGAGCGTTGAATTTGGACCAAACATATAAGCACCAACTGCTAAATTTAGTCCTAGGAACTCATAATTCTGATAAATTTCTCTAATTCAATAGACAAACTCTACATTAGGCCCCTAGAGGTTAGAGGCACCTAAATTTCATGTTGGGTGTCAATAATTTCTCCTAAAATCTGCTAAATATAGCATAATATATCATACACGATAAAATCTGATGTAGATTTCCGCAATTTGAAAGACAAACAACATGCTAGGGCCCCTAAAGATTAGAGGCATCCAAATTTCATGTTGAATTCCGAGATTTACTATCAAAAATTTCTAAATTTAGTAGATTTTGCAATGCACACACAAATTTGCTACAAATTTTTGGAATTTCAAAGCAATACACAACATTACGGTCTCTAGAAATTAGTGGACTTGAAATTCCATCTTGGGTTTTATTGAATTATAAAAGTAATTTGGTAAATGTAGTTGTTTAGTTAAAGAAGTTTAAATTTGACTTAGACTTATTCAATGCAAACTTCAAGTCCAAATTTGAGCTTCTACAACTTCAAAGCCCCCTATGTTTAATGTTTAGTGTTGTGAATTCAAAGCATGAGCTGCTAAATTTTATTTTATTTCCTCAAACTCAATGTGGATTATTTCAATTTC
The DNA here is from genome assembly GCA_022496805.1 of Pohlia nutans. Lineage (NCBI taxonomy): Eukaryota > Viridiplantae > Streptophyta > Bryopsida > Bryales > Mniaceae > Pohlia > Pohlia nutans. The sequence goes on along the minus strand of CM040091.1, from coordinate 9,806,034 downwards.
AATGTTGAACATAAATTATGGGCCAATATTGTATATGTATCAATATTTAAATTTCGGTCTTACTGATATGTCCTCTACATAGAGTGGCTATTGGTACAGAGTCTACAACGCTATCATTTGCTTGTGCTTTGAGCCTTTGACATATCATTGTATAAGGTTTCGAGTTGACGGATTATACTATGGCTTTAACCCCTAAGCTCCCGAGCGACCATTTTCTGGTCGCTGCCCGGAAAAAACGGGCTGCCTGGAACAAAAAAATAATTTTTTGAAAAAACAAAAAATATTTTAAAATACTACATCAAGTCTACTTTCCAACCCAATTTGAATTATGGCAATCCGAGTTAAACTCCACCCGGGAGAATTTTTCAAAGTAGATCACCTCAACATTGTCTTAGTGTTACAAAATTTGCTATTTGGGGAAAGTAATGATGATTCCTCCATCGTTTCTCTTGCTTTTTTGAAGTTTACGATAGATAGCCCAACTTTAACCAATCGTACTAAATTTTGAACTCTAAAATTGAAAATTATAATTTATACAAATTTTCGAAGGTTAATGCTTTTAAATTCATTAAAAATTGATCTAAAGATTATTTAGGAAGTTTGACCGTACGGATAATTTGTAAAGATGATACTCTACATTTTGTCTATTGAACCAACCTTCATCAAACATATGGAAGGCACATATTATAACACATCTATGTTTTGTCCAATACCCCTCGGGCTTTTAGGGGTTAAGGGAGTGAAATATGGTCGTTTTGGTAGAAGAGGGTAATTACACATAGAAGCAGATTACCTCCATTTCAAAGGGTGACTTAAACGCGGGTAGCATTTCTTCTCCAGTGGCGAAAGTCATGGTCATGAGAGCGTTAGATTATACTAATCATGGGACCTTTTTAAAGATTATAACACTACTCGGGGAGGAACAATCGGAGAACGAGACAAGAAAGGAAGTAGAAACTTAGTTTTGTACGATGATTTTTGAGATTCAAGATGTAGAGCAGTAGTACAACTTGGGAAAGTAGTTAAGGAAGAACCCTTTGATGAAGTAGGATTTATAGTGCAAGATTTATAGTGTGTGCCTTCATTTTTATATGAAATGTAGCGTTTTGTTTTGATTTTCTACCAAATAGTAATTATAGAACAATATTTCACATCATGTTTAATTTTCTTCTAATACTTGGAAAATTTGATATAAATGAATGTATTGTTACTATTTAAAAAACAAGAATAAATGAAATTGCAGGGGGGTAAAATTTCAAAAAAGTGCAAATTTTGCACCATGGTCGCCATCGGACAATGCACTTGGTCAAGTGCAAAAATTGCTAATTCAGTGTTTATTTGTACAATACGGATCTTCAAAATATGATATTGTGATTTTTGAAAAAAAAAAAACAATTGGTTTATGTCAAGTTTCATTCTTAGTTCTAAAAGTGAGGCCTTTAACATAATTTTCCAAGGTATGTTATTTTTTAATTTGAGATTTAAAATTGAATCTTAAAAGAAAACCTTGCAAAATTAATTTAAAAATATTAATTAAAAACATGATGAATTCAATCATATAGATGCAATCTTCACATTGACATTCACAACTTTGCTGTGAACATGAACTCCATTTTTGTTTTTCATCAAACATTTTATAACAAATCTTTGAAAACAATGTTGAATTGGGATGTTAAAAGGGTTAAATCGCAAAGGGGCCCATAGTTATAAAGACCAAATTTGTACGGCCACAATTTTCAAAGACATAGAGTGATTCATGTTGCACAAATCAAAAGTTACTACCGAATGAAGTCGTGCCCACTAGCACACACTATGGCAAGCCTATTCAAAGGGAGGGCTTCATGTACAATGGGCTACCAATCAAAATGTCGTCTTCGAATTCGCAGTGAGAAAAATTTCAGTACTGCCAACTTTGAAAGCCTCCCGAGAGCTCAAAAATTGGTATTTGACCACGAAATGTTTACCAAAGAATTATCTTTAAGTTAATTATATGCATGAAAAATTTCAAGGCCAAAAGATTCACCAAAAAAACGTTATTCAAAATCTACCAACATTGGTAAATTTCCACAGCTGCCAACTTTAACAGCCTCCCAAAGATTGAATTATTATTTTTTTGCCATGAAATTATTGGAACAAAAACTATTTATGTTAATAACATATGAAAAAAATTTCAAGGCCAAAAGATTAATACAAAAAAAGATATTAACAATCTACCAATATGTATAGTTGTGGGAAACAATGGGGAAAAACTACACACATTGGTAGATTGTAAATATTTTTGTTTGTATATATGTTTTGACTTTGAAATTTGGCATGAATGTTGTTATCATAAAGAGAATGTTGTGCCAAAATTTTCATGGTAAATAGACAATTTCTCAACCGTTGGGAGGGTGTCAAAGTTGGTAGCAAAGTTTCTCCCATTGTTTCCCACAACTACACATGTTGATAGATTATTGTTGATAGATTATTGATATCTTTTTTTGTATTAATCTTTTGGCCTTGAAATTTTTATCATATGTTATTAACGTAAATAGGTTTTTGTTCCAATAATTTCATGGCAAAAAAAAAAAAAAATCAATCTTTGGGAGGCTGTTAAAGTTGGCAGCTGTGGAAATTTACCAATGTTGGTAGATTTTGAATAATTTTTTTTCGGTGAATCTTTTGACCTTGAAATTTTGCATATATATTACTAACTTAAAGATAATTCTTTTGTAAAAAGTTCGTGGTCAAATACCAATTTTTGAGCTCTCGGGAGGCTTTCAAAGTTGACAGTACTGAAATGTTTCTCACTGCGAATTCGAAAACGACATTTTGATTGGTACCCCACTGTACTTTCTATTTACAATTCGTTTGGATAGAGTCATTGGGTTTATTTACAATTCTTTCATGGATAGATTCTTCACCTTTGTGGGCACTTATGAGATGAATTTCAGTACTGGAATAGGTACTTCAATATTAAAATGGTTTTGACGATGTTGTTTCCGAGGTTGTAGCTAGCTCCCACATGAGGCGATTGCGGAAAACAAGAGCTAATATTATGTGGATGAGTACTACAATCATGTGCTGGATCATCCGTCCGTCCATCCCGACTGGCATTGCCGATTTTGACTCAAAGTCAAAGTGATATTTGTATGGAGTGGAGATTAGCAATCATACCCGAGGTATGGGGTTATTACTACTAGACACGAGAATATGAATTGCACGACAATGCATGTTGTAAGTTGTTAGTTATCTGCTCGCTCACATGCACTTTGCCCAAATGCCAATACCCTTTTTTTACACGAGTCTGATTCCCATAAATATGATGATCATGACGACTTTGCTCACTGTGGGGTTTCCAAAAAAACGTACTCGTGGTTCATGCTGAGTGTTGTCGTCTGGCTCAAAAGAACCAAAGTTCCTTTCTTTCCTTTTTTTTTTGAGAACAATTGATGGCGCTTTATTCCACTGCAAAAAGAGAAGAAACATCACCTTCGCGGAACCGAATACGAACAAAAAGCTTTCTGGCAAGAACACTGTAGGATTTTTGTGTACCTAATAAACCTCAAAAAACTCACACAAAAAGAAACTACGTACCTTAACCTCAAAATGCTTAAACAACCATTTTTTGGTTGCTACTTGAATCCAACGGGCTGTTTGGAAAAAAAAAACTAAAAAACATACTACATCAAGTCTACTTTCCAACGCAATTTGAATTATGTCAGTCCGAGTAAAACTCCAAACATATAGAAGGCAAATTACAAAATTGATCTATGTTTTGTTCAATACCCCTCAGGCTTTTAGGGGTTAATCCCTAAAAATCCAAGCTTCCTAATTAGGACATTTACAAAACCGGGTAGGTTCCCACGATGTCAATTTTGGATCTATTATTATGAGATATCTAATGAACATGAAGAATTTCAAGAGCTTCGTGTAAATATGATTTTATTTTATTTACCCACCAAACATCAAGCAGAAAAAGTTATGTTGCATGAAGTCATTTTTCACGAAGCCGGGCAGCTCGAGAAAAATGTTGCACTACTCTAAAAGCTCTAAAATTTGATTTGGAAACAGGTTGAAAAATTTAACCCCTAAACATCCCAGCGTATTGAAAATAAATCATGAACAGATTCAAAGCCTTGTAACTTTCTTATACAATCTTGGATGACTTTCATCCAAGTCACCTTTTCAAGCCTGTTAAATTCTCTACAAATCATAGTAAATCTCTTATGATGGGGAGATGTTGATAACATTGGAGAGGCCTCCAAATGCAATTATGTCAAATCTATTTAGTGCAATGGTCTCTCATGTACACCTCATGTACAACCGAGCTATGCTAATATCTATTTTTGAGGCTAGCATCAACTTGTGTTCAAAAGGTGAGTACATATAGGGGTTAAAGGACAAGTTTCTACAGCTGGATTGTGAAAAAAGAGTTTTATTTCGAAAGTGTGCCAGAAGGATTAGAAATAACAACATTGTAGTGTTTTTGGAGCAAAATAGTCCCGGTCCTTTAGGGGTTTAGATTCGTCTGTCGGGCCTCTTGTGATTCCACCTAATGACCGCTTCCTGAAATGAGCAAAACCTCCAGCCTGGTTCCATTGATGATCGAAAGCGTGCCGTTCGAACACCAGGCTTTCAAAAACCATCTCAAAATGGTGTTCACACGCACATGGTTTTGGACACCGGTAGGGAATGGATAAAAGTTCTCTCATGCATAGAATAAAAATATTTCGGGATGAAAGATTCTTCAATGAATATGACGTACTCCTGTTGTTTTAAATATTTTCTATAAATAAAATTAAAATGACTTTATTGTAAAAAAATCTTCAATACATTGCTTTAAAAGTATTTAAGTAATTAATTTTTTTCCAATTTGTATGCTGAAAATTAGTCACGTAGCTTAACTCCTAAAGGACCTTGAGGCCACCACGTAGCTTCTAGAATCAAAAAGTGAGGAAATTTGATTTGTTGGGACGTGAAATGTTGGGTGAGTAACAAAAAAACACTCGCTCTTTTTGACAAATTATCCCTGAAGAGTGAGGAAATGACGTTGTTATAAGAGCTAGTAAAAAAACAAGAGCTAAGCTCAAACCACACACACACGTGCCCGGGGAGTGCACTTAAAGTTAAAATTAGGAATACAAGTGAGTGCGTTTTAATCCTGGGGATGCACTCTACATTATGTTTGAGAATCACATGTGTTCATGGTCCTTTCTAAAAACCCCATGTATATAAGGGACCATATGTCTAAAACCTTTTTATACAAATCTATTCCGTCCTAAGTATATGTTTAATGTAAATATACATCAATATTTTTAGCTCTTAATATGTTTATTGTATGTATATGTAATTTGGCAATGTTCAAATTAATGTTTGATGATAGTGATGACTGTTAGACCCATGTTTTGAGAGCAAGGAATAGAACGATGTTATAACTTTTGAAACCATTCCTTGGTTGAAAGTAATGAATATAATTATGACTTTTTGTACCATGGCTTAGTGGAAATGTTTGAAACGCGTTTATGACTTATGGAAAATTTGCTTTGATTGAAATACCGTAGTACCATAGCAGGTTCATCCTAAAATAATTCTAAAAATAAAAAACGTAAAAATTAGACAATTTTGAAGAGAGAAAAACGAAAATAGAATAAATTAGTTTTTGAAATATTTTGTTATTTCTAAGCTATTTAAGGTCATTTTTACTGATTTTTTGCTAAAATACGAAAATTGAGAAAATCAGTTTTCGAGAGGCGAACCTTAGTTTTTCAAAATAAATAAATATTCGTTCGCCATGTGGCGAACCTGCTACGGTGTTACGGTAAATGAAACATGATTATGAATTTTAAAACCCATGCCTTAGTTAGAAGAGATGAACATAGTTGTGACTTTTGTACTTGTGCTTTGGTTGAAAAGGATGAAACACAATTACACTTTTTAGAATTTGTGCCTTAGTTCTAAGAAGAGATGAATACAATTATGATTTTTGAACCGTATCTTTGTTGAAAGGGATGAAACAAGGTTGTGATATTTGAACTTGAGCTTTGATTGAAAAAGATGAAAACTCTTACAACCGTACCCTAGTAGCAAGGAATATCTAGATAGTTCTAAAATTTATTCCTTGGAGGTGGAGTTTATTAGAATTAGAACACTTTTAGAACATTTAAATCTATTCACCGGAGTTGAACAATTTTAAAAGGAATGAAAAACTATATCCCGGAAGAAAGGAATGAAATACAATTGTGTTAAGAAATGGGTAAAGACTTATGGAAAGAAGAATGAGTAAATGATTAAGGAGCTTAGTCATTCTATATATAGATAAGATATATAAGAATGAGAAACTTTGGGATGAATCAAACGTCAAAAAGTAAAAAGATGGAAATTCTTAACACTAATGATATCCCACACGGATAGGCACCTCGATAGGCACAGATCTCAAATTTCAAATGCGTATATAGAGAGCTTGAGGATAAAAAGAGACATCATTTTGTAGTGAATGCACTCTTCTCTATGATTGGGAGGAAAAACTCAAGATTAACTTTCACCCTTCTGGGTTTTTTCAAAGGATAGTCTCATATGATGAAATTAATTTTAAATGAACCAATTTCATCTTTGGAACTTCAAAAACACAATGAAGTTTTGTGAAATTGCTAGAATGTGTTGCAGAGAAAATAAGTATTCTAAGCATGTATGCACTTATTTGGATATAATCTTCTCTTGATTATTGCTTTACAAGACAATATATATTTTTATTTATTCATTTATTTATAAATAGAAGATTTTGATGTAGAATTAAGTAGACATGGATATGAGCACACAAGGGCCAAGATAGTTGCTAGGAAATTAATTTTAAGTCTTTTGGAATACACTTGTATGGAAAGGGTACTTAACCCATAAAGGCCCAAGGGTTATAGAGCAAAACTAAGATGTATTAAATGTGACTTCCATAACTTTAATGAAGTTTATCTTATAAAAGAAAATGCTAAACATGATGATGTTTGAAAATTATTCATAAGGTCAAACTTCCAAATAGTTTGAGATCTTCATTTGAATTTAGAAGAAATTAGCTTTATAAATTCATCAAATTAAAATTTATATATTAAAAATTCAGATTTGGTTTTTTTGGTTAGAATTGCATTTTTCATTCAAGAAGAAAAAAAAAATGATGAAAAGAACAACATTACTTTCTCCAAATAGTAAGTAACATTGAACAATTTAGAGGTGTTTGTTTCTTGGTATGTTTTTGAAAAGATCTGAGTTTAACTTGGAGTGGCATGGTTCAAAGAAGACTTGGTTTTCTATTAGAAAATGATGTTGATTCATTCAAAATTTTATTTTTTGACCTCATACAACCCCTAAGAAAAACAATGATCAGAAAATGGTCTCTCGGAGCATTTGGGCTTTAGTGGATATTTAAATGGGGGCTATCAAATTTGAGGTATGTTATAGAATAATTTTGGTATATTTTAAATAGATTCTTGAACTGTTCCTTACTTGAATTTAAAGCATCCTGTATTACGTTTAGTAATTTTATAATTAGGTATAATTTCACCTCCCAATGAATAAGATGGATCCTATATTTTAACTCACATAATTTTTTAATTTTTTAACAACGACTCCTCTCAAGGTCTTTTATTGTTTTCATAGTGGCCAATGAATTCAAAGTAATTATGTATAATTTGCAATAATATCGGTTTGAAATTTAAATTAATTTGAAGTCATTTACAAGGATAAGAAGTCAATGAATTCAATAATACCGGTTTGAAATTTTAATTACTTTGAAGTCTTATATAACGGTAAGTGGTCAATTTTGAGTTTAGGTCTTGAAAATATTAACTTACAAGAGAGCTAAAAATTGTATCTTAATTCATTAGTAGGAATTTGAATCTTAAAAACTGGTCCTTTGTAACTTAAATGGTCCTTTGTGACTCAATTGTGGTCCCCCGTGACCATTAAAGGTATAAGGGATCAATCATTAAAGCCAAAGTCCTACTACACTAAATTGGCTATTTAGTATCCGGTGAGAATCAATGTCTTTTACCACAATTTGTTCAAAGGTGAAGAGAAATAATGTATCTCCAAGTGACATAGAAGTTTGTCACTTGTTATTCCCACTTTCACAGAAAATATCATGTTCCTTCCATAATCCATATGATGAGAGTGAAATGAGGTGGTATGCCATGTTTATTATAAAGTTTTTCATTTGTCGTTAGAACACTAAGTCTGGAGTTTTTTCTTATATTGACACTATATCTTTAAGAATTCAACACTAGCAGAAAAGGTGGCACTATGTCTAGGCAAGTGGTGCCCAATTCTACGCATGCAAAGTGATTTTTCTTGGACATCTTTCAGGGGACTGCCACCTTTTTGTATAGTGATTTAGTGTGGTGATTTAGTGCATTTGATATCATTTAACCCCTAAATGACGGAGGGGGTAAGGGCAAAACATAAATGTGTTATAAAAAATTACTTCTTCAACTTTGATGAAGTTTGGTCCAAAAGAGAAAATGAGGAGCTTGATGTTTAGTAATTTTCCATATGGTCAAATATCAAAAAATAGCTTTTTATCATCTCATAATGAATTTAGAAGCATTTAACTCCAAATATTTATAAGAATCACAAATTTTATTTTTAGAATTTGAAATTTTGTATGATTTGTTAAAACTAGACATTCTATTCTAAAATCAAAAATTGCAAATTTTTCAACGGAGAGAACATCATTACTTTCCCCAAATAGTAATTTTTCTAACACTAAACAATGTAGAAGTGTTTTTCTTTGAAAATTTCTCCCGGGTGCAGTTTAACTCAGATTGACATGATTCAAATTGGGTTGGAAAGTAGACTTGATTACCTATTGAAAAATATTTTTTATTTTCTATAAGAATGTTTTTTTCTATTTCCGGCAGCCCATAAAAAAAGGGCAGAGACCATAAAATGGTTGATCCGTCACTTAGGGGTTAACGTAGGAATCGCCACCATTTAGTGTAGTGATTTTAGTGCATTTGATATTACTTCCATGATATTTCTGGTTATGGAATTGTGGTCAAGAACAACTTCCAAAGTGCATATTGTATAATTTGACTCCAAGTAAAACATACATCTATCCATCTATAAGCTTGAGAATATGATAGATTGATAGTTGGGATTTACTTTTAAAAAATAGTTGACTTCAAAAGCAAAAAAAGTTTTATTAACTCTGTAAGGTTTATGATGTGCCACACTTTTAGTATCACAATTCATTTTTATTGATTGGATGTTAACTTTGGATTGCCCAATAAGCCCATTTGGGTCATCTTCATCCTTTCAAGTACTATTCCACAGACACAACTAATTTCATTCATCCAAAATTTAAAAATTCTTGAATTAGGTTTCAATATATATATATTTTGCAAACATTTTATATTTCAAAGAGTGTAAATATGTTTCACCTCAATAAATAACTTTTCTAATTTGAAAAATACCCTTAAAGAATGACTTTGATAATTAAACAATACTACATATAATTAGAATTTTACACTTAGAAAAAATAAAATAATGAAATTTGCATGATGAAATGAATGTCTTGATTTTGGTCATTGAATCACACTTAGTTAAATGCCATTATGCCTTTGATAACATTTTTATCATTTTCTTAAGATTTAAAATTGATCCTATGCCATTAACCCTTTGATTATTGGTTTAGAGATTTGAATTTTGTTTGGAAAGCTAGAGGAGTATAAATTCTACATAAGAAAGCCATTGTTTTTATTCTTTTCTTTAATGCAATTTAAGAGTTCATCCAAAAATGAAGTGGGAGGATTATATTTATGGGGTAAAGATATCTTTTGAATTGGTTATACTTTTCATTAGAATATTGTTTAGAGATTACAAGAGATTTTTATACTAACCTCAAAGTAATAAAAAGTGAGTTTTGAGCCTTTGAGGTTGGGACATAGATTTTGTAATTTAAATTTTTATGATTTTTCACTTAACCCTTGAAAGACCATTATCCGTTTGGAGTTCAATTGAAAATTTGAGTAGGTGCTTATGATACCAAATTCTAGTTTAATCTTTTGAATTTTTTTTTTGAACATGGGATATTAGATAATATTTGTGGAAATATAATTTTCTAATCAACCAATGATTGGAAGCAAAAGTTATACCACCCTTAGCACTATTTTTTCAACATTGGTTAGATATTGGGCATCTACAAAAAATCATAGAGACTTTAGATAAATCTTAAAGTATATTTATATTTTACATAGGTTATGTTTATATATACATGAAAATATTTTTTTCATTCTATTTAGATAAATGGTGCAAAAGTTATGGAAAGTCTTGTTTTGTGGCAATTAGAAAAGCAAAATACAGGATTTGGTTTTGAATTCAATTTTCATAGTTTTTCCCAAACAAGAATGATGCAACCATAAGGCTCTGTTCTATTCATAACACTAACAAATTCATACAATTTATATACATGTAATTGAATAAAAACTTGAACAGAATTTAAATTTAAATTTGTTTCATTTATAATGAATAGTTTTATACCATGTTTCTTATATTACAAATTTTCCTCTAAATTATATATATATATATATATATATATATATATATATATATATATATATATATATATATATATATATATATATATATATATATGTATTGTATAGGATAGTTGAACCTATTCTTGCAGATTTAGCCTTTTGGACGCGCCAACATCCATATATTGGACAATGAACAAATTGTAAGATTTCTCTTGACTACATCCCATACAATTTTTCATCCATTCAAATTTTTCTTTATTCTTGTGCTAGTTGACTACCATTTGTACAAGTTTACTACCATTTGTATAGTATGGATTCTCAAACTAAGATAATGTGACTTAAACAAAAACATTGGTTCATGACAAGTTTCGTTTTTATTTTAACCCATAAACGTTCAAACATCTAAAAAGTGGACGATGTACAGAATTAAGCACAATTTTCTCATCCGTCATTGACTTTTTGCAGGGTGGATTATTTAATGTATATTTTAGGGGAAGTTAGCTTCATGCATGTGTAATCCAATTAGAAAAGGAATAATCTATGAAATTTGTATGCCTCAATTCATGTCGTAGTGATTCACCCAAAATTTGGAAGATCTGAGTGTAAAAGTGCTCTTAAGAAAATCAACTCATAAAATTAAGCAACCAAATCATTTTTATAAATCACTTCACTTAGAGTATTACATTTCAACTAATCACAACAAATTTCATGTACAAATTCTCAATGTCTTATTTTTAATCAAATTACAAAAGAATTTTGAATTTTAAGTTTCAAATTTTATACAAAAAGATTGGTGACAACAATCATAGATCTAACCATATGAATAGAATCAAAAACTCATAATGTACAACCTTTATTCATACATCAAGTTCAAAATATCCTTCTTAGTTACATTTCATAAGACATCTTTGTAATTCTCCAAATTTGGAGAGTGAGGGCGTTTAGCGATTAAAAAGTGATACTTTAACATTGATTTTCTAAAGTAAGTAGAATCAAATAATGAAAATTATACCATCTCATAGTGCACATTATTCCAAATTCGTTATAAGTCTTTCTAATATATATTTTTTAATATGGGACTTTTAAGTGAATATTAAAAGAGAATCTTGCAAAACTAACTTAAAACTATGAACATTTTTTTGATAAATCCAACCATACATATATGATCTACATATTGAGGTTTACTGCTTTTCTTTGTATATCTACATTTTTTTGATTAATAAAAAAAATTATAACACATATTTGGAATTGGTGGTGAATCTAGACGTTAAAGAATTAAGACTTTGAGGAGCTGTAAATTGTTCATTTCCTCATCTTCTTGTGTAATATTTGAACTGTTATCAATGGAGGTTGGTAAATTGGCTTTAATAGATATCCAACTTATGGATCTTCGAAATACATATTTTTCCACAAATTGTACAAATATATAAATCTACCTGCAAATGTCCAACATGAAAGAGTCAATTTGAGAAAACACGATAAAAGTATCTTGAACCATAAGTCAATAAAGACCTAAAAAGTCTCCACATGACCCACCAAGCAACAAAATGCTCCTCAAATTGAATTGTGTTCATATGTAAACTCACATTGACCAACATATCGTCATCGAGTATGAGGTGATATCAGACTTAGCAAAATACAATCAAACAATCATGAGAACAAATTTCAATTGTGTGAATTGTTTACCCCTCTTGATTTGCACCTTTGACAATTGGCAATATCCACTAACTCCACATTTGTAGGCACAATCTTCTGAGGATCACAATCCTATGCAAATAGTTTCTTCTACTTTAGATGGTCACAAAAAAAAATAAGGATACTTATATTATAACTTGCACTCTGGGCGACATATGAACCAAAGCTTGAAAACCTCTTCCAAGACCTTTGAATATTTTCAACCAAATTCTAAAATGGAATTTTGAACATGACTGTTATATAGATCTATAAAACTTGGCCAAGGATGTGAATTATTTTTACGAAACCGGAAAATCCACAATGAACATAAGCATGACTTGAACGTCGAGTTCTCTACCACAACGTACATTGGTAATAGTTTAAAATCTTCTATTAGCTGGAATACAAGATTAGAAAACCGACCTCCTATTGTCACATAATTATCCTTGGTGTCAAGTAGGCGTTATTTGATACCCTTCATGGAATCCCAAAATTCTTGTTCTAGTGACAAATTGAACCAAGTTTAAATCTTAGGCCAAGACAAGCAATTTTACAAGACCGCAATACACAAAGCGAGTAAGTATGTCAGCATAATTAAGCCAATACACACTTCCTTTAGTTTAATTGTGTTCCTTCCAAGGAAAAAAATAAACAAAACCTCCTGAAAATTTATATCAACAATTCTTGCTGAAAATTTCTATCAACAATTCTTGCTGAAAATTTCTATCAACAATTCTTGCTGAAAATTTCCATCGACAAAATTTAGCTCTGACAAATCCTTCACTCATAAAAAAGGGATTATAATTAACAGTCACTTTTATTGATGTTGTTTGCCATAGCCATATCCAGTCAAAAAAATTTGTGTTCACTCCATGATCTTGAGCTCATCATCTTTCAGATGCGCAAAGAACTTCGAACCATAATCGCCGGGCGTCATGAGCTGCAGTTTGTAAGGCAAATTATCTGAGCAAGACCTCTTTCACTATGCCGACCTTGGACGCAACTATATGGCTGCTACGCTACGAAGTAAACCAATTAAGGTTTTTTTGGAAAGCAGACCGACTACAATGAAGCCAACGATGTTAACAGATGAAAACCCTCTTTGACGAGTTCATGAATATGTGAAAAGGATTGTATATAGAGAAATGGACTTTCAATTTGAGTAGGAGAAACTGAAGTTGATGCCATAGTCTCTATCTAAAAGACAAAGCCAACAAAAAACTTACAATCAATTAAACACAAAGTGAAGAAAAAGTGAAGAAAAAGAAGCTGAAATCAACAAGTGAAGAAAAAGAAGCTGAAAGTCGAACAATTTTGAAGAATTCTTATAGAAAGATGTAGCTCATTTTTCCACTTGCGATTCTCATCTAATCTCTCTACCACTCTACCATCCTCACCTAATCTCCCCACTACTCGCCACTGTCGCCTAATCTCCATTATTGACCACTGTCACCTAATCTTCATTATTCACCACTGTCATCTAATCTTCATTATTGGCCACTATCATCTAATCTTCATTACTTGCCAGTGTTGCACAACCTCATTGGATTATTCTTTAAATAGGCCTCCTCTCTTTGTCACCTACTAGTAATAAATATCTTTGGATTCTTTGAAAAATAGGTCTCTTTAGCACACCTATCTTCAAAATCTCACCTAACTTAATTCCACCTAACCAACCCTGTGGACTTTTTAGAGTTGGCTTCTTCTTAACATTAATACACTAGATCTTCAAAATCTCACTTAATTTAATTCTACCAAATCCACGATATCCTTGGATTTTTATTTTATTTTAATTTCACCTAACCTAACATCTCCCTATCATATTCATTAGACTTCTTTTAATTTCACCTAACCTAGCACCTGTTTTGGATTTTAAAAGAAATAGAGTTGACGTCTCGTTGATTTTGGTTGAAACTAGCTAATGCTAATGTTTATATTATGATATGATACGATTTTCATAGAAATCAAGCAATACCATAGTGAGTGGCTAGTGCATGAGAAATTGATACATCTATTAACAAACCATTATAACATATATACGATAACTTTTTTTGGAACTATAATGAGAGAGGACATTTGACATTGTATGACGGAATTTAGTAAGAATCAAACAAGAAAACTTTATTAGGAGTAGAAAGTCTAGGGCTTAATAATGAAACGTACACAACTAAAATATGAGAAAATAGTATGAGAAAATAGAATGACAATTTTTGAAAACAATGACAAAATTCATTGATTTTGAAATGGTATAATATGAATTTAATTAAATGGCCAAACAAGTGTTTTGCAAATTAACTAAGATATCTTCATTTATCATCTTAATCTTTTTAACCCTTCATTAGCATGTATGTGACTAATCAACGGTTGCAAACACATGTGTAAAGGATTTAATCTTCTAGTATAGGTCCAACGAATTCACTGCAATAGGAGCTTTCCATCTACGTTATCCCGGTCTGTGTTCATTACAAAATTCAAGAGAATTACTTCATGGTGTAGGACATTGATCACAATAGATCGACATCAAAAGACCCCAAACCATCTTGCATTTATGATACAAGTGAACATTATCAGAGTTACAAACACAAGGGCCTCCAAAATTACAAGTAACATTGATATGAGTTGATTACAAAAAGATGAGAGTTGTCCATACAAGAAAATACTTAAAGATTACAAACAACATACAAAATCATGTGATGGATGAGTTCAATGTAGTAAACTACAATGATGTTTGTATTTATAACACAAGTATGTGCACTACAGGTAACCAAAAAGTTTGGAACTTCAGAATAGAGATGTTAAAAATACCTAATCTTGACATTCACTTGCCAACTACCTATTGTTCAAAAAACATAATTGTCTAAACACCATAATTGTTTTTCAAAATTAAGGGTTTAGTCTGCTACACACATCCATAAAATAGAACTACAATCAAACCACCACAACCTATATATTAAAAAAATCCAACAAAATTATAAAGAACGTCAAAGAATGTCGGTGGACAGAGGTGAGCCAAACATGAGGCCCAACATGCAAACATGCTTCTTCACCTCTCCACAACGAATAAAAGCTTCTATCCTCAATAGTATCTCGTAGTTGGACAAGCTCCACATCGATGAGGTTATCGATGAGAGCGGACTCTTGAAAGCGACAATCCTCAATAGTATCTCGTAGTTGGACAAGCTCCACATCGATGAGGTTATCGATGAGAGCGGACTCTTGAAAGCGACAAGACATACGACCGGTAGTGATCCAAGACCAAGAAAAGTGTGTTGTGATGAAGTCGTATTGCATGCACACAAACTATGCATCAAAGAACTTACATGCCCCAACAAGTTGCCACAAAGCATACATAGCCATGCAAAAGGCGAAAGACTCATGCACAAATCAATGGCGATATGCCAATCCCGGTTGACAAGACAAGGCTCCACAATCAAGGAAACCCAAATTAGGTTTGGTTCTTAGGACTAGTTAGGGGCATGCGATTCTAACTTAAATGCCCCCAAAACAAAGACCAAGTGAAAAGTGCCCCAACTTGAATAAGGAAGTGCAAACTAATGCACTTTGAATGGAAATGAAGAAAAATGAAACTCTAACC
Source organism: Pohlia nutans (assembly GCA_022496805.1). Lineage (NCBI taxonomy): Eukaryota > Viridiplantae > Streptophyta > Bryopsida > Bryales > Mniaceae > Pohlia > Pohlia nutans. The sequence continues at coordinate 9,790,260 of CM040091.1, read as the reverse complement.
TGCTGCCCAAAAGAAATCTTAAAAAAAAGGCTTGTTATATAACATTCCTTTACGGATCCACAAATTTTCATTCAAACGCTAAAAATTTTTAGGAATCCTAAGGACCATATTTTTAATTTTCTTAGTATTGTCAAAATTCCTATCTTACTATACCTAAATAAATTAATTAATGCTAAGTATTCCCCAATATTATTTATAATATAGATTTGGAGTTTAAAGAGTCTATGTAGTTATATCCAATAATTTTCTAAACTCTATTGCTCATGAATTAAAGATACCCTATATTTTATTATACCATGTTTAACAATTTTCATAAGCGACCGCCTCAAGTATATTTAAAATGAATATATTTAAGGATCTTCTTGTGCAATAACAAAGAAGTTTGCTAAGTCTTCTATCAATCATACTTAACATTGTGTTTGTTTATTACAAAATAATACCATGGTATAAAGTTTTTACTACATATTAAGGTTTTAATATCCATTATTTTTTGAATTGATTCATTCGTGAGTATAATATAGAGAATTAAATTTTTAATTAAATTAAATTTAGAGTCTTGTACTAATTCACAAATCTTAGATTTATATTTATATAAAATGTTTACATGGAAATATATTTCATAATATTATACCGAATTTGGTATAAAAAAATCAAATTTAAATGTTCAAATAATGATTTTAACCCCTAAAAGACTTTTGCTTTCAGAGCGTGACACCCTTCATTTTTAGAGGTAATTATTGGAAAATTTGAGCAGCGCTTTAGAAAAGTGATATAAAATTTAACTACACAAATCATTGGGAGGATTATTCATGGTGTTCTAAAAAAATTGGATCATATTACATCATTTAGGTCTTCGGGATTTGTGAATTTGTGCATGATTTGTACATGGAATTTATGTGTTTCCTTTTGTGTAATCACAACATTTATATTTTTGGATGAAACTTGGAGTACTGCATTTTTGATATATGTGACTAAAGCTACTATTGAAAATTTCAAAGAATGAATCCTATTAAATTATATTCAATAGAATATGTAGAGGTATGGTTTGGAGTCCTAATATAGTTGTAAGAGCTTACATAATTTTCTGACAATCAATAAACGTGAGAAAAATCAAGGCACTTTGTCCAGGTGGATTGAAACTTTGGAAATGGAAGCCATCCCTGTACCTCCGGCAAAAAAAAATTCTTCCACCAAAACACATGAATGCTTGCATAAATGATCCAAACTCTAAGCCATTAATTTTATTGAATAGGTAACAAAATTTTCCAACTTTTATTAGTTCAAAGTTTTCAAGATTGGAGCCTACACAGGAGTCTTAAAGGGAAATTTGCACCATAAGGACAAAAAGAGTCTCTAAAATCCTTCAGGCCGGATTAAATTTTTGACATTCACATAATAATGAACATTTTAAATATTCAATTCAATTTTTTTTTGTGCAGTAAAAAATTTAAGCAAGAATATCAAAAATATATATTTTGACTTTTCATTTAGTTTTCACATGTTTTTACCATATAGTAACATGTGATTTTTTAAAAAGGTACAATTCAACAACTATAAAAAATTAGACTCATAATAAAGGTGGATTGTTTTTCCAAATTTTTGGAGATTTTTGTTCTTATTTTCTAATGTGTTTGATTTCCATTTCTTGTTAAAATTATGAATTTCATTTATAAAAGTTTCTATCTCACTATTAGATGTTAGTCATAGCTTGGAATAAATTCAAAAGCCACTATATATTAATTTTATTATGAAGATGTATTAAATTTAAATTACAAAGTTGAATTGACAATTGAAGCTTATTTTGTCCGTATTTTTAAAGCAATTAAATCTTGATTATCTTTGATATAGGTTTAATATTTTCGGCAAAAGTTTAACATACTTGAAACTTTAGATTTTTATTCAAACAGAATCCTAGATTTATTCCAGATTGAAATAGGATAGTGTTAATTTTTTCCTTCGAAACTTTAAACTCGAACTAATGTTCCATCTACTTTTATATCATATTTATTTTTTCCAAATATTTTATATGTTTCCAACTTTGCAAGTAACAATGCTTATTTATTTATTTAAAAAAAAGATTGAACTTTTTTGGAGTTGCTTAGTTGATTTTGAACTTTGCATAACTTTTATTTTATTTTATTTTTAAATTACCCAACACTTATAAAAGTATATTTCGGGATTAGTTTCATCATTGATATTTTTAAGTGCGCAATAATCTTTTATTATCCAAAAACTAGACTAAAAAGAACACATTTTATTCAGTTTTGAACCGTATTTTTGAAAAATATTAATAAATGTTTTTACTTTTTAAAATTATAAATATCATGATTTTTTTACTACACTTATAGTATCCCCTAACCGCCCAACCATGCATATTTTGCATGATGTACGGATTTGGGCATAGTTTCACTTGGGGTACTCCAAAAAACCGTCTTAACTCTTAAATGAGTCCCTATAGCAACTTTGATTATGTCCTCTTTAATAAAAAAAAATAGCAAATGAATCAACCAAATGTCGTTTTGATTTCCTACACTCATGAAGTACTTAAAAAAAAAATCATGTCAAAATTGAAGAGTTTAAAAGATTTTAAAAGAGATTTTATGTCTAGAGGTCAATGTTTGTCCTAACTACGAATAAACATCCAAAAAAACTATTTAAATTATCAAATGATGTTATTTTGGTATAAATTTTAAATACAAAGTACATTTAGATATGTGTTACGTGAATTGATTACATTAGGAGTAAAATATACTTATATATAATACTACAATGCCTGCAAATGCTCATTTTAGGAAAAATATTCCATCTAGCATAAAAATATGAAAAGTAATGTATTCAATTAAAAGGTTGAACTTGAATTGAAGTGTTTAATGTCGTCGAGGTGTGGATAATTTTTTAATTGAACAAAATTAATTTTAGTCAACTAAAATGGACAAATTCAATAAAATTTGGAAGTTCAGAAGAAAAATTCACCTATTTGTCATGTACAAAGAGGGGTACCCCAATTGGAACTATACCCATATTTGAAATATGTTTTCTCATTCATCATGCACTTTTGTAGTGTGGCATTTTTTATTGAAACTTTTATAGGAAGTTAGCTTTGTGCACGTGTGATCCGATTAGAAAGGTGAAATTTTTATGCCACATTTCATATTGTAGTGTTCCATCCAAAATTTCCAAGATTTTAGTCTAAATTGCTCTTAAAAAAGTCAACTATTAAAACTAAGAAATCAAAAAAATCTCCAAAAATCACTACACTTAGAGAATTACATTTCAACCCATCACAAAAAATTCCATTATTAGATTGTCAATATCTTATTCGTAATTAAGAGATTCAAATTTTGAGTGTGAAATATTATACACAAATATCAGTGATAGCAATCGCAAATCTAACCGTATGGGTAGAATCTAAAATTCATAATGTATAACATTTAGTCATTTCATCAAGTTGAAAATATTCTTCTAAGTTGCGTTTTATAATGCATCTTTGGAAAACTCCCAAACCTGAAGAGGGTGAGAACGTTTAGGGATTAAGGAAAAGCTATCAAATGCAACATTGAAACACTTGCAAAAAATAGCATCATGAAGACAAGAGTTTAATAAGTGAAAAGTATTAATGGATAAAAGGATTTGAAGAATGGCATGTTTTGTATCATATTAGCCCCTAGAATTCTTTGGAATCAACATTTGGTTCAAACTTTTTGAACATTTGAGTTAAGTTGAGGAAGAATTTTTTTTTGATTAATTTTTATTTCTTTTTAAATTTGAGTTTCCATTTTTATTACTTTTTGGCAACATCTAACTTGTCCAATCTTCATTACGGAAGTGGAAATTCTAAATTTTTCATATAATGAGCAAAGAGTTCAATTTGTAGTGTTTCTTAAAGAATTCTTAAGTGCAGCTATGTGTTTCAAAGTTGCCCAAGGGCTCAATGGCTTTGTTTTATGTATAGGATCTAGTTTTTTTCATTTTTTTGGTTTTTTCTTTACATGAATCATTTTGATGTACTTCCCAATGTAGTTGTTTGGATTTGAATTTGAAGTTTTTGAGTTTTTGAAAAAAATTGCAAATTTTATGATGTTGGAATTTAGAGTCAAAGATTCTCCTTTATCAAAGAAACTTGTTGCTCACTTGTAGTCACACAAGAAATAGATTGAAGGATTTGTGATAGTAAAAATGAAAATCTTAATTTATCTTAACTTTACTTTAATATTCCAAAATAATTAGCTTTTTATGATTATACACATCTAATGATAAATATTGAGCCATGCACTGTCAATTTGAATAAAATGGTATCAAAGTTCCTCGGAAAAGAAAAACAATCTCTAATTTCTATGTAATTTTGAGTTAAGAACTTTACTAAAAAAATATTCAAATATATAAAACTAAAACTCATGTTTAAACTCTATACTGTCTTGGATTTAATAGAATTTGGGGTTGAAATTTTGTGATGTCAATGTCTTAGAACTTAGAAGATAACTTCAAGATCCTATGTATAGTTACTTTTTTCTCTCTCTCATTGTATATGTGTTGAATACTGGACTTTTACAACTATATAAAAAATTACATAGTTTTATACAAAAAGTAAAAAGAACTTTAGAATAATATTAGTGCAAACGCGAACAGAGGTGAAATAAAAATTGTTATTGTTTTGAACTAGCAAATTTAGTGTTGTATGTGCATTTCTAGAATCATAATGAAAAGATTCAATATACTATATTTAAAGTCAAAATGATTTCTTTGTAATTTTGCCTCAATTTATTTACACAAGTCATTCTAAGAATTGCATGTTAGGAATTTGAATGCAGTATTTTTAAAATATTGTTTAATGAAGAAAATTTTAAAATAATACTTATGTATTCAATAACAATGTTGAAACCTCAATGGTTAACTGAAATATAAAGAAAAAGAAAAAAGAAAAATTGCACTTTAAACATAAAAAATTGCAATTGAAATTTATTTGTATTTCTACACCTTTGTCCATTGGTTCATGGAAATTGTTGAATTTAAAAAGGACAATAGTAGCTAGTTATTTATTTACACTATAAAAGGAGGTAAAATCTCTTCTCTTAACCCCTCAAAAGGACCACAACTATGTTCCTTTCCAAACACTCCAAAGTATCCCTTCTCATAAAAAGACAAATAGTTTTTGATCTATGACCTTTTTGACCAATCCAACTGTAGGATGTTTCAAGCAACTTGAATTTATTTTCACCTACAAATTTTCAACCGTTCAAGGTTCTTCAATAGTAAAATTATAAGCTTCAAAGTTGGTTGCACCTTTTTTTTGGCTTGCTGCCTATATTTGAAACTTTCTGAAAATGCCAAAAATGCAAAGTTTAGTCTCAAATTTGGTAGTTTGAATTTTGCAATTGTGTGTAAGAGGGTGTTAGCTCATTGTGTGCAAAACTTAGATGCATAGCTCATTGTATGAATTTTTTTAGGAGCTGCCTGCAGTTAGGTTGTTCACCTTAGCATGATTGTATCTTTTGATTTATACATCACCTATGTGCACAAATTACCATCCCATCTTTGTTACAAAGAGTAGAATCACCACAAAAAATCTCAAGAATTGAGGATCAATACTCATTCCACAGTGAGCTGACCGAACTTGGAAAATCAGCCTTGGTCCTTGAGGGGTTAATAGCCTTGTACTGCACATCAATATTCTACACAATGCATGATTTATGAGTTTTTTCAGAGTATAAGGTTTGTGAGTCCTCAATTAAAAAATCGTACCTATTTTGTGATTGTCAAAGTCTCTAAATTCCTCCAATTAGGAATTATTATAGCTGTAAGCTCTAATATTGAATCAGTCAATTTTCTTAAAAATAAACCATGGCATCTCTAAAAATGAAAAAACCACAAAATTTAGCCATTCTAAACCTATGCCCTAAAAAACAATGTAGACTCTCTATAGCATCTTGAATTCAACACTAATTGAAAAGAGAAAATTTAGGGGAAAAAACCATTCAATTACTATGTGTGAGGGTCAACCCAATTGAGTTAACCAAAAGGAGTGTCTCAAAGTGGAAATAAATCTTAACCCTTGAGCGCCCCAGTGGACAGAATGTGTCCCCGCAAAAATAAAGGTCAACCCAACTTTGACCATTATAAAAGCCAAATCCACACGATGAAATTCTTCAAAAAAAATTCCACAGTTGCACATCCAAGTTGTTATGATATTTCAACAGTGAGATTCAAAAATATATATTTTTGTGGAATTGGGGGCCAAATTTTTTGGACACAGTCTAAATTTTTGGGTAGCATGGAGGGGGCGCTCAGGGGTTAAACTCACCTTTAACTCGTTTTGAATTCAAAAAGACTGCAAAACTAGTCTATGGTGAGTTGGAGAATAATCTAAAGCAAGGCCATGCACTACCATGGGGTGTGGAACTTGTGACCTCCCAAATGCTAAAGGAAAGTTCCCACACGTTCCCATTCCAAGAGCCCCAACGATGAAAATTATTCATGAAAAATGCTTGTCAAAAATTGTAATCATAGGAAAAGAACTCCATTTGAAAATCAGTTCCGGTTTTGGATAACTCTAATGTCAAAATGGAAATTTGAGGGCTTCCATGTCACTCAAAACAAATCATAAGATGACACGTGACACTTTTTTTGGGAGAAGAATTAATCAATTTATGTGAAAACTAAACATGATTGAGGGCCGCTTCACACTATGGCCGAAGGTCGAGAGGCCGTCGGTTTCCACCAAGCAAATTGCAAGAAACCATGGTTTCGGCCTCTCGACCCTTCACACTAGAGGCTAAAGTCCAAAGGCCGTGGACCTTCAAAATGCTTACATGGCAACACTTTTTGACCAAGGTGATGGCCTCTCGAGAGGAAGTTTGGGTCCTACATTTTGCAAGACCCAAACTATGGTCGAGAGGCCGTCAATTTCTTTTCATAAAAAATGAAAACTATATTTTATTGCTATTTTCAGTAAATTTCTTTGAACTCTCAACAAAGTTTGGACTCTCAAATCTCAATCCCACGGCCTCTCGACTTGGACGGCCATAGTGTGAAGCGGCCCTGAGGGTATCATTTTATTTTGATTTCTTGGAAACAAAAATTCTTGTGCATAGAAAAAGCAAAAGTTAAAAAGTGCTCATGTCCAGATAGGAGGGGGAATTGCTTATTATAGCTAGATATGCTCCCACCCACAAAAGGCCATACCGGTAACCCATTGACACAACATATGACTTGGTCCTAGCTCTCATAGGGAGTCAAGTTGACAATCGCCATTGTACCAGTTGCCACTAAATATCAAAAGGGTAGTTGAATTTTCTCATCAGCCAATTCAGGCCACTTTCCGTTCAATTGTTTTAAGCATTTGATTTTTTTTACAATTTTTTTAATAATTTTTTTCTTAAATCAAATGAACAATATGTATACGAGGGCACAGATGGGTTGTGGTTTGAATTGATTTTATTTTCTTCCAAATGTGAAGATAATAGGAAGATTTTATTAATATGAATAGTGTAAAATTGGAAAATAAACAATGAGAGTAAGCCAGTGTTTAATGGAAAATAAGTTAAGGACCGCTTCACACTATGGCCGTCCAAGTCGAGAGGTCGTGGAATTGAGAGTCCAAACTTTGTTGAGAGTCCAAAAAAATCTATTGAAAATAGGCAATAAAATATAGTTTTCATTTTTTATGAAAAGAAATTGTCGGCCCCTCGACCATAGTTTGGGTCTTGCAAAATGTAGGACCCAAACTTCCTCTCGAGAGGCCATCACCTTGGTCAAAAAGTGTTGCCATGTAAGCATTTTGAAGGTCCACGGCCTTTGGACTTTGGCCTCTAGTGTGAAGGGTCGAGAAGCCGAAATCATGGTTTCTTGCAATTTGATAGGTGGAAACCAACAGCCTCTCGACCTTCGGCCATAGTGTGAAGCGGCCCTAAGCCACCATGTTTGTACCATTATGTATCAACAATGTACACATAGAAAAATATAAATGTAAGACATTGATACAAATAAACATCTTATTTGTACTACCATGTACCAGTAGTGTACATATCAACTAAAAAAAATAAGACATTGATACATAGTGATCATCAAGAGACACAAATATTCCCATGGCACATAGCCTGATGATTTACCTTAGTATAATTTTGGTGGCTTGAGAATCTTAGCTTTTTCAAAAGCAGCGAAGATCTTTCACAAAGTTTAGTCTACTAAAACGTCTGTCCAATTGACGAATATGTCCGCAACGTGAAGATTTGAAGTAGGTTGGATAGGCGTATTAGTAGATTAGACTTTGTGAAAGAAAAACTCTGCCAAAAAGGAAGAGTACCGGTGAACTGCTAGAACTCAATGTAAGTAACAAGAGTGAACCGGCACTCGGTCATCAGCCGTTTTAGTCTAAAGCGCAAAAAAGTTATTATAGGTGGCTGGATCTATGTGGGTGAGTTAAGTTGCAGAAGCTCTGACGCTCTGCAAGTAACGTACCCAAGGCCAAACTGCCTTCTTTCACTGTAAGTTCTTCCTCACCTCAACTAAGTAAGAGTCTTAACCCTTTCACATTGGAATAACATGCACCGACTGTTTTCAAATGTTTTCAAAGATTCATTATATGTATATATATATATATATATATATATATATATATATATATATATATATATATATATATATATATATATATATATATATATATATATATATATATATATATATATATATGTATATATATGTATATATATATATATATGTATATATATGTATATATATATGTATATATATATATATATATATATATATATATATATATATATAATGAAAAAAAATTTGGAGTTGATGTACAAACTTAAGTTGCAAATGTCAATGTGAAGATCACATCTGTACGGTTGGATTCATCATATTTTGTTATTAATATTTTTAAAATTAATTTTGCAAGGTATTCTCTTGGAATTCCAAATTAACACAAAAATATCGTAGTGAAATTGGAATAACACTACGAGATGGTAACACTACTTGATTTTACTTAAATATTTGGAAAATCATGTTAAAGGTCTCACTTTTTGAACTAAGAATGAAACTTGACATAAATCAATTGTGTTGTTTTTCAAAAAATCACAATGTCTTATTTTGAAAATCCATACCATACAAATGATAATCAACTAGCACAAGAACCAAGAGAAGTTTGGATGGATGAAAAAATGTATTGTTGAGAAAGGTTGCAATCTGTTCGTCGTCCATTATATGAACACATGCTAAGGTGTAATCTTAAAAATGGAGTTAGGAACACTTTTGGACTAGATTCCAAACAGACCATTCCTAACTCACAAAATGATCACAGAGGAGGGGATGTTCAGTTAAAACTCCATGGACTAGCCAACCAGCCAGACACCCAGACACCCAGCCAGCCAGACAGCCAGCCAGACAGAAATGACCTCAACCGCTGCAACCATAATTTTCTACTCAAGTTAACTTACTCATTGCAGAAAAAAAAGACAATAAAAAAGGAAACTCGATCTGGTTCCTGATTCACTCAACCTTTTTATTTTTTTGGGTAAACTATGCTTTTTTTTTTTCCAGGCTGTAAGTACACATGGTCTCGTGCTCCCTCTCTCCCCCCCTATATATCCTCCTCGCCGCGATCCTTGAAATTATTCCAACCGCTCACATCCACTGCCTGCCTCACTCACTGTTCGTTCGTTGAGCACTCACTCCTTGTTGTTTGTTGCCTTAGTTTCACTGCGAGAGAGAGAGCGAGAGAGCGCTAGAGACAGAGCTGCAGACAGACAGACTTTCCTTCTTTCCGCTTTCTCTCTTTCAGTGGGAGCTTTAGTTTTCTAATACAAACTTCCAGTTCGTGTGCTAGAATCCATGCGCTTTTGACTCCACCCACCGTTCGCAATCCTTCGTCTTCGGCGTTCTTCGTCTTCTTCGGCGGTGAAGCTCTTTGCTGTCTGTGCCCCAGGTTTGTTGTTTTTGTGTGTTTTGTAGAATTGTTGTGTGTGGTTTGTTGTGGCTGTGACCCCAGTGGCTGTGGGAGCTTCCTTCGGTTCAATAGTGGCTGACATGAGGCTTGCACTGCTGCCGACTCATACTTCCGGCTTCCCGTGTCCAAGTTCCCCCTGCAGGAGGACACGGAATCCGAATGTCTGATGCGGGAGCTGACCAGTCTTCAGCTTAGCGTCTCTTGGACTGAAGGGAGCTCCCATGTCTCTGTGGTTACTTACTAGAGTAATAATAATTCATTCATTCATTCCTGTGATTGCATGCTCAGTCGGGCTATGTCTGAAATTTGTTCTCGCTGATGATTACTGACGGGTTCGTTGATTGCATGACTAATTCCGTTCCTTTGGAGCAACTTGACTGTGTGACTGTCACTAGAAAGATTGACGATCGGCCGTGTTTTCATGACCGCGCTTCGGAGCGTCTCTTCTGCAACTGCAATTGTGTGTCCAATCCTTTGTCCATGGGCGCCGGCCCTCTCTAGATCGATACAAGGAAGGAAGCTTTTGGCCTCTTTGTTACTAGCTAGAATTTCATAGAGTAGGCTGTGGTAGACATATCATATCATAGTGCCGACCTCGGCATACGTACAGTTTAGTGCCTGACATTAGCGGGAAGCTTTGCCATTGAAACAAGGCTTAAACTAGTTGTACACGGAGATTTAATGTTAATATTATACATATTTGAGTTTCTATCGTTCTCCCTTGTGTGCATGCAAGTCTGTACATTATGGTCATATGAGAATTCCGAGTGACATTACCATTCCAACGAGTTTCACGACCGTGGATTTCAGTGCAATTGTCACGTTGCAATCAACCTGAAATCTACATAAACTCGAGGCACCGAATGTGACGCTCGAATGAACATGACTGTTGGAAGGTTTTCACATGATGATTTGAGTCTAAGTTCGTTTTGACCAGACTGAGCAGAATGTTGAAGCCGGGTTTCACATGATTTGGATCGGAGTTGTGGACCCATCCAGACTCCAGAGTGGTTGTGTGTGTCGGTTGTGCGGCGATGCCGGAAAGAAGAATGTATCGTTGTCCAGTTTTCGATCTCGCCCGCGCCGACCGTGTCAGCCGTGTGCCTTTGGAAAAGGCGAATATGTGCTTTTGTTGCACCTGGATACTAACGAGTAACTAGTAGTAGTATAGATCCTAGCTCCAGCTGGATTCGCCACGCTGTGGACTCTGTCTATGCAATGTATATGTGGACACAATGACACACTACTTGCCACTTGAATATTCCTGTTGATAGAAAACTGTGGCTCTAGCTTTCAGTGGATCGATGCTAAGTCACGCTTCACTTCCCTTGCGTGCATCGATAATGGCGATAAGGAATTCATGTAGACATGTTTACAGTTAGAGCATTCTCCTTTCATCAACTTTGATATTACAGGGTGTCACTGGGCTTTTGAGAAGTTGATTCTCTAAAAGAGAACGTGAATTCTATGAAGATTGGGAATATGGGGAGAGTATTCATGAGCCAATTGTGGCCATTCTCCACAAACTACCACAAACAACCACCACAAACCAGGTTGTGACAATAGTAGTAAGAACTCTTGTTCTCTTTCAAGGTCGATAAAAAGAAAGTGTTTGTTAGACCCACCCATGATTCGATTTCCACATGACAAAGGACAATGGGTGCAGGACTACTTCCCTCCCTTCTCTAGGGTAGACACCCTGTGCGTGACACCCTTTGAATGTGTGTGAAGAACGAGAATAGACTTAGCATAGTGGGGGAGTAATTTACTTGCCGTTCCTCAACCCGCGAGCAGGGTGAAAACTTAATTAAGTTCTACGGAGAATCAAAATCACACCCATTCTTCATTTTAATTAGGAGGAGAAGATTGAAGGTTCTCAAACTTGAGAGAATTGGTCCTCCACAATTCAAGAAAGAAGTGCCACGTACCCATTCTTTAAAGATTAAAAGCGCCACGGCACTCCCTATAGCTACTTACCGTTGAAGATTTCAACTAATGCATTCTCCTTCCATCAACTTAAATATTATTGTTACTTACCCACGGTGCATCGGCATTCTCCTCCCCTAAACTTGCAGCACTACTAAAAACCTCGTTGCATTTCACCCCTTGAAACGGGAAAAAGACAGAATTTTTGTCCTGTTGTGACCAACACCACAAAGCAGACTTGAAAAGATCTTGGAAAATCACTGACACCTCCGTTTTAACCAATTGTAGTGCCCTTCCACTACTTTATGTGGTGAAAACGACACCATGTTTTACTTGGATTGATATCACTAGTTACTTCCTTACTCTACACCCTGTTGCGCTGTTACATTGATTTGAAATTACCATTTACTACAGTCGCATGTGGGTACCGTTACATCTGGATCTGCCAAGGAGCAGACATTAGTGGAGGAGAGTGTCATTTCAACCCAGCCAGGGCTCTCACATTACTTGGACATGACAAGTAATGCTGACGCGTCACTGCAGGTGAAGTGAAGGGGAACTACCGGTACTCACTCAAGCTCTCAATTCAATCACTGTGCTATACTAACATCTTTTACTGTGAAGTAGTTAGGCAACAAGGGGCATTCATTCTGGATATGATCTGCAGTGCCTGTCACAAAACTGAGGACTGGCAGCGTTTAGCAAGAGTACAAAAACGAGTACGGCGGAGTTTTCAGGATTGCATGCATGGATATTTCTCCTCCTGTTTTTTTTTTCCCCCTCCTTCTGAAAAAGAAAAGAAAAAGAAGAAACCTACGCTAACTAGCTAGGGCTGCCTGCAGATTGTTGTGACCGTCTGAACCTACTGGTACTTACGCACTGTGTGACTCGCAAGCCACAGTAATTAAATATTAATTGGGAACTAGTACTAGTCCTGCATCAATCTTGCAACTGGACACAAAACTCGAAACGCTCGTAAAAGTGTTAAGCGAGTGGCATGCATTAATAATATTTCGATTGACTTTGGCCTGTAGAATTGCAATTCCCTCCATAGCCAGTGAAAATTCAATCGGCTCGATCGAGTTTTAGCAGACTATTTCTGGAACATTCCTCGGTGCCTGTGTTAAATGACTATTGAAAGGGTCGGCATGTAATAACAGGAGGCTCCCAGTGATCGATCACTTCGCCAGGGTGGCGACTTAACTTACTCCCATTTTTTTCTCGTTTTCTGAATCCGAGAAAGGACCCTCAGAAGAAGATTCTATGAAAGTTGGAACTTACTTACACAAATAACTGACAATGCGCAACTAACAATATTGGTGTCACTCACTGGTGTTGTTGCAGGTAAAAAATTAGTTAAAAATAATAATGCATGGGCTTCCCATGCACCATGCACCATGCACCATGCACCACCAGAAATACGGTGCATGCAACCGGAATTGCACGAGAAACAGTTAAGATCTGAACCGAGAACATTTATCTTGTAGCTGGCTGGTTCAGTCACTGTGCCAGGAGCCTTCTGATCAGACAAAGAAAGAATTAGAAGGCTCCTGCAAGCAAAAGTAAAAAAAAGACAAAGAAAAGAACCCACTACAGACTGAAAAACACACACACACTCACTCACTGTACAGTAGCTATTATTATGCAGGCAGTGAGGCAGCTGCAGTGTTATTAGGCTAAAGTTGCGGCAGAAATGTTCAAGGCAGAATGGAAGATTCATCGGATCCATGCTCCACCTGTCCCCTACACCGCAAGCGTTTCATTGAATTCCTTCCACTTGGAAAAAGGTGAAGTTAGTAGAGCTCTTTTTTCCCTTCCCTGGCTACCTTTCAGGCCTGCTCCGTCTGAAAAAGCTTGGCCTGTTCGCATGCACTGCTCACTGAAAAAATCACCTCTTTGTTTTGTTGTGTAGAAAAATTATGGCTGGCGCTTCACTGAAAAAGTCACCGTATCTCTACTTGTCCTGGTTGTTAGAGCTCACTCTTGAACGCCACAATTTTTGCAATCTGAAACCGACACTGTAACGTTTTCATGAATATTTAACCCCTGAAGGACTAACCTCTAAAGGACCATAGATTTAAGGTTTTAAAATGATAAATACAATTGATCATATTGTGAAAAATACAGTTCAAATGAAATTGAATTTTATGTCATTAGAATTAGTGAAGAATGGTGCATGTGTTGGTTTAAAAAAAAACCAAGTTTAAACTAAAAGATGTCTACATAAAACCTACTCAAAACTATTAAAAAATAAAAGTTGAGGCTTAATTTGGGCTTCTTGGTCCTGCAGGGGTTCAATTGAGGTTCATGTTTTTTGAGTAGGCCTTACGTGGACTTTTGTTTTTAATTTTTTTTTCTTGACCAATACATGTAATGTTCTTTGCTACATTTTGATAATATAAAATTAGTTTTCATGTGAATTATGTATTTTATACAATATGATTGATTCTGAATTTGTCATTTTAAAACGATAAATCCTTGGTCCTGTAGGGGATATAACATTCCCATCAATTCTAAAAAGTAATCATGATTCTATGTTGAATTTGTGACTACTAAAAAATCAACAACGTTGCCCTTCCACTGCGTACTAGTATAATGTTGCGTTCAAGTGATACTAAGACAGTAAGTTACAAGAGTTGCAATGGATGGAATTTGATACTCCCTGTGTGTTCGGAAACAAATGTCAAGTTTTTAAAAAGAACCATTTTAAAACTCTTTTGGCCAATAAAAAGGTCATTTTAGTACTTTGTTGCCTCTATGTTGATAGTTACTTTGTCTTTTGAAGGAGTGGCTCTTCGTGGAAAAAAATTCATGATAAAACTCATTTGAATTTTTCAACCTTGCCATCCATTACAAAAATCAGATGTAGTACTAGGAATAATTAATATGTAGTCATCAAGCTTTCTAAAAAGTTTCGCCTGTACCTTTCCATCTTCGACAAGGAACATCATATTGCAAAATGGTCCGTCCCATTTGAAGTGGACATTTGAAATGGTCTGTCTGGTCTGTCCCATTTGAAGGTGACCTTTGAAGCATAAAGTATAGGACAATTATTTTGGGACACAAAATGCCACAAAAGGGGAAAATTATTTCCGGATAGAGGGAATTATACATTTATCATGTAGTTGGACTATGTTTACAAGGCAATTCCTTGAATGAGGTCAAGTTTCAGTTTTTGTCTTTTTGGACATTTTAAATAAATGCAAATTAAAATTATACTCTTTTCATAGATGAGGTCATAATGTCATATGATTTCTATACATTGTGAAAGAAAATTGAAATCATTGTGATTTTTTATTTTTTTTTGGTTCATATGGATTCCAAAATGTGCTCAAAATTTTACACAAGGTGTAAAATTCCATGAAGAACACCAAAGTGAGAACTCTCGTGAAATATCATGTTTATATATGGAAATTAAATGAGAGGAGTTTATATTGTTGTGAACATGATTGATTGGTAACTACGATGGTAATGCAATAAGCTTCTCAATTTTATGAATTTTAAAGTGGATCACAAATTGAATTTGGTATGTTTTGTTAGTTGACATAGAATTTTCTTACCTCTTAGATGAGTGAGGTTTGGCTTTTAATAATATCAAAATAAGGTACTTTGGTGCGTGATGGTTAAAGATAAAGGGTAGAAATTAAACTCCGTCCTCATATTTATGGTTAGAGCTGAAAGAACCACTCATAAAACATCCATTACTTCATTCAAAAATCCTAAATTTAAAATAAAATAAAAATAAAATCAACAATGAAAAGAATAAAACAATGCATTCAATACTCTATATCTATTCTACTACATAAAGTCAACATTCTTCATCAACAATAAATGACTTTTTATGAAAAGATTTATACCTAAGAAATAAACTTCCTAGTAAATAACTTCAAAAATTAAAATATTTTTCATTATATACAAAAATCAACCCTTAACATCCTCGTAAGCAAATGAAGTTACACACCGCCATGAATAAAATAAAATAAATTCGTAACCAATATTCTTCCGTCAATTCATGCCATCAATCTCAATTAATTTTTAGCTCTATTTTAAATTTCTACCCCTTTTTTTTTATAGATTGTACACTCACTTATTATTTATGGAATGAACCAAAAAATAAAAATAAATAAATAAATTATATATATATATATATATATATATATATATATATATATATATATATATATATATATATATATATATATATATATATATATATATATATATATTCCTCTCTTCTTAATGAACATCTTCCATGACCATCTTATGAAACTATAACACTAAATTGTAAAAACTTAAAAATTATACACTAGTTTGGAGTTGTCTAAGTCCATGAAATTTCACAACGTATGCATAGTTTTAAAGATTTTCTCTACGGTCCATTGGTCCCCAACATCATTTCCTACTTCTTTTCCGATAGCTCAATTTCCTACTTCACAACTTCCAACAAAACTTAAGTAGAAGCCTACATAACATTTTCAATTTTAAACTTGGACATCAAAAATCTTATGAAAATTTTGGCAATTTTGGCACTTATCATTTCAACCCTACTAAAGAAGCAAAGATTGGCTACAGTATTCACACAATACTTAAATATATGATTTATAATAACTATTAAAAAAAAAATTATTTATATCAATCATATAAGTTGTATCATGGTTGCCATTAATGTGATGCACATTTGACATAGTTCACAAAAATAGTGTCAACACAAACATCCCTTCTATAAGCGGATCGTCACAAATAAACAACTAAATTCCTGTTCACTAGAAATTTTATATGAGACTATAAAAAGCTATTGAACTTGGAACCTTCATACGCAAATCCAACAACTCTACAGCAGTCACATTTAATATTGAATCCAACTGTACCACGTCAACAAATTCTATTAATATATAGGTGATGGCTTGATATGGGAACCCCTTCAAAAAACATCTTGTTGGTAAGAAAAAGAAACATTAGAGAGTGTCATAGGCACCATGGCTGCAACTATATACATGGTGTTATAGAAAAAAATTCTAGCACACATAAAATGAGTTAAACATAAGACACACTGTAGTAAAAGTAGTACCCATATCAAACCATTCCCCATATCAACACCAAAATCTTTTTATCGCAAAATTCACATTATTAGTAACTACATACGATTACAATTTAGTTTAGTATGGAGAAGGAATGTAGTCCGTGTATTTGCTTGCATTGTCACGTGGGCTTTGATGTTGGGGTTTCGAACAAAACGGACTCTTAATTCATGCCGCCTTCGAAAAGAGGCCCGCGCTTTTTCTTTTTCTTTTTTTCATTAGCCATACCATACTTTGCATGCCGTGGTCAGTACTTTTTTTTGCATGGTACTTTGCATTCAAAAGAATAAATTATCTTCCTGGAAGTGGGCGCTCTTCAGAATGGTCTCCAAGGCTGCTACTGCTAACTCTAGTACAAAGCAGTGTGTAAGCCCTGGAATTCCATCTCTAATACAGAGATCATGTCAGCCCTTCCTAAATTATGCTCCAGAGGATCTAGGAATACCTGACATCGTTCGATTTACATAAACACACAAAAATTACGTGACCTCTGCGCAACATGAGGACGGTTTACCTGGACCTTGCAAACACACATAAAAAATATAAGGCCAATTATAACTCAAAGCTCTTTTATATCACACTCATCCCTAGTAGGAAATTTGTCGTTTTTCACTTACTATGAATGAAAAAGGAACGAAAGCCCGTCACACACATGGGTTGTGTTAGTGCTGGTGAGTGGTCTTGGTCACAGGAAGACAAAAATATAAGCATAATATTCAGCCACTGTTTACACAAAATGGGGAATGAAAAACTACATGTTTTCTACTAGTGCATGTACAGTACATGAGGAAAGTGCTCGGAGGTGCACATGTACTAAACATGTACAAGTGTAGTTACGTGAGTGCACAAAAGGGATATTAATTTGAACACTCACGTATAATGTATACATATAATAAACATCTTTAGAGTTGAAAAATATTGATGTATGCATACAATAAACATATTTAAAGTTGAAAATGTTGACGTATACTTACATTAAACATATATTTTGGACGGAATAGATGTGCATATAGATATAGAGCCCCTCATATACATAGATTTTTTAGAGGGGTCATGAATGTATGTGATTCTTAAACATAATGTAGAGTGCATCCCGAGGGAAAGTGTCCAATCATATGTGGAATTATGTGATATTGCAGAGTGTGATAATATGATGTATCCATGAATTAGTATGGGGAATTATATGGTGTGGTATATTTACTGTGAGTTCACATATGTCTGCATTTCAGTTAGTTGTGGAAGTAGATAAATAATTCATTCAGTTGTTTCTGACAATGGCAACGTGCTTCGAAAGAAATGCCAATAGACACGCAGTGCAAGAGCAGGCATGCTTGAAAAATTAGTAGTACAAGAAAATGGAGTAGTACACTCATGTGGGTTGACATTTCAACAAAATTGGTGGTAGATTGGTAGATGACTCAGGTTACAAGTTAACCGCACCTCATTTCGACATTTTTAGCCCTTAACCCTTAAAACGTTGGGTCCATGACCACGGAATTAAGCTGTACCTGTCACACTCAATTTTTCCACTATAGAGAAGATGAAAAATTAAATTTATTATTTTAGTAGATGAAGTCATGTGTTTACTACAAACCATGATTTTTTCACAATTTTTGGTGAAAATTTGAACTTACCATGATATTTTGCAATGATTGTAAGGAAAATTCATATGACTTACAAAATGTACTCAAAATTTCCAGTTTTATTTATCAAAGGTGTAATTTCATTGCAGAACATTACAGGAAATGAAAATAATCCGTGTATCTAACTTAATATTTCTATTCTACACCATGGTAATACATGTTGAACTTGTAATTCCAATAAAGCACTCAATTTGCAAAGTTTTCCAAAAATTCAGAGTGAATTAGAAAATAGACTTGGTAAACTTCATTTTGTTCGTTGAACACACATGCAATAGAACTCATTTTATGGCCTAAATTTAGTTTAAGTAGAAGAAACAAAAAATCCAAAATACATTACACGGTGAACCGTTTTTATGACTCTTTTTGTAGTTGGGACCCTATATAAAATCAAAAAATAGCTTGAGTGATCTAATTAACTTGAAGAGGTGGCATGACCAACAAAAATCCTTCACAAAAAATTGGATGAAAATTGTCTATGTAGCAGTTGGAATTGAATAGTGAGTTACATTCATAATCTAGTTTTTGGCCTCCGAGGCGTTCAAGGGTTAACCTCTAAAGACTATGAAGCCCAAATTGGGTCTCGTTCTTTTTTTAGCATTTTAGAAGGTTTTATATAATAGAGTTCTTTGGTTCAAAATTACTCCCATTGTTTGAAAATACTTTTTTAGGTTTTTTGGCATTTCTTTTTGTAATATTTGTCATGTGTTTTATACTTCAAACTTGAGCCTTGTTCACTTCACAAGGGACGAACAATGAAAGTGACACAAAAACAACATACTACTATCAACCCTTAAATGTCTAACCATCCAATTCTGGATGATGTATAGAATTGCCGCCACTTTCTTCATGGATGAAAGGGTATTTGTAGTGTGGTTTTTTACATGGTTTTTTAAAAATAATTATCTTTATGTAAATAAAATCAAATTAGGAAAAGATCAAAATTGAATTTACTAGGTCCTTCCATTCCAAATGAGCTTATATTTTGAGATCAAAAAATTTGAAAGTTTTGAGCTATGAAATGCACACTAAATCCATTCTTTGAGACTAACTTACAAGTGTAAGTTATGGACAATGACTTTTCTATGACATTATGATACGGTTGAAATAATTAATAGTGCCAAAATATGTTTGAATTTGATTTTAAAAGAGATTAAACGCGCCATTTGCTATTTACGCACTTGGCCATCTAATCATGCGCTTGGCTCCCATGTGCAAAATATTTTTGTCTAATTTTTTTTGAACCGGCGATTCCTGTCTATCTACAATGCCTTACATTGTAAACAAAATTTTATTTTATTTAATTTTTATTCTTATCTTTAACTTATCTTTTGTCATTTTTAAAATCTTGTTCTCTTTCTTGTCTTCTTTCTTATCTTCCTCTTGTCTTTCTTCTTGTCTTTTCTCTTGTCTTTTCTCTTGTCTTTTTTCTTCTATGGCTGCTGAACCCTAAATAGTTGGAGCAAAGCAACAAAGAACCAAAAATAAATAAATAAATAAATTAAAATTAAAATAAAAACAAATTAAAATTTTATTTATTCTATTATCAGCTGTTGGCTGCGTGGCCGCACACCTGAAGATCCTCTCCCACTTCTTCCCATCTCTCCTCTCCTTCATCTCCTTCCCCTCTCCTCATATATATAGAAGAAATGAAAGACGGAAGTGAGAGGGAGTGAAAGACAGAGTGGGAAAGGAGAGATGGGTGGGGAGTGGGAGAGGGTTTTTGGGTGCGCTACAACATACCCAACGGCTAAATTGGGCAGCCGCCGTCTAGGAATCACCAGCAATCCACGACCAAATGAGTATTAAAAAAACATTTAATTTTTTTGAATTTTTTTTTGAAATATTTTTTTTTAATTGATTTTTTTTTTGCTTTGCTCCCACTGTTTAGGGTTTAGCAGCCATAGTTGAAGAAGAATAGAAAAAAAAGACAAGAAGAAGACAAAAAAAACAAGATAAAAGAAAAGATAAAAATAAATAAATAAATAAATAAAAGAATTGTTTGTTTACAATATAAGTGTTTGTAGAAAGACAAAATCAATATTTTTTAGAGAAATTTTAAACCAATTTTTTAAAAGCCAAATATGCTTGTGAAATGAGCGCACTTGCCCAAGTGCATATGTAGCAAATTGCATGTTAAATTATCGTTTAAATAATATGAAAAATACCAAAATACTCATTATCTTATGAATTTTGGAATGATTAGCCAAAACTCCGTAATGTAAAGAATTGAATCATCTTTTGTATAATGTGCAATATTTCAACGAGTAAAAGTGTATTTTGATTCATTACAAAGAGATCTCAAGACACCGCTATCGAACCATAATAAAACCTATTTGAACAACTTCACCATTATTGAAGCATACCGATTTCAACCAAGCATAATGAATTACAAGATGAGAGTATTAAAATTGTCATTTTGATGAATTTTCAAAGCTTTTTCTTGTAAATAAATTTGAGTAATATCTAGTATCTAGGCATTTGATTTCAAATTCAACCATACGGATGTCTTCTAATAAACATGTCTTACATATGCTCTATAGAGTCAAAGCTCAAAAATTTAAAGAAGCCTCGTTTTATAATATATTTATGTATTGCCCAAAACTTCTAAGCATTTAAAGGTTAAGATAGACCATTTTTTGTTAAAAGATGCCAAAAACTAGAAAAGTAATTTCCAAACAGAGGGAGTATTTGTTTTTTGACCATCACATGCATTGTTCTTCACTAATTCTAGTGATATAAAATTTGGTCCCATCAAAATTATACTTTTCACAACTTGATTAATTGAATTTGTCAATTTAAAACTGCGAATCTTTGGTCCTTTAAGAGTTAAGAGCTAAGGGTAGTCCATATGCGAGTCCAAATGTGAAAATCTGAAGAAGTATTATAAAGTGCCAACAATTTTTTTAATTATGATCCATATAGTTAAATTTAAATTATGACCTACCATTACATTGACCAATTTAATTTATCAATAAAATTTGAAACCAAAAATTAAAAATTCTTTATATAATCGATTATAGATTGAATATTAGTGATTTTCACAAGAATTTTTTCCTTCAAATCTAAAATGTTAGGTTCTTATTATGGTCATTTTAAAATATTTGAAAAATAATTTTACTATTTTAAAATCATTTTTGAACAGCCATTTTCAAACTTAAAAAGTTAGTTTTTGACGTGAAACACATTTGTACTCTTTGCACTATAGAACATTTATAGAGGATATTTTTGGAAATCTATAACATAAAATAGTTAAAAAAACTAACACAAGAATTTAAATACATTTGGATGAATGAAAAGAACAAGTTTTTGTATGTATGGGACATGTCTGAGTTCATTAATCATTTCAAATTTGAATACATGATGCTTAACCCCTAAACGTACTGGGGTGTCTCCGGAATTGACAATTTGAGAAAAACCATCACAAAATACTATTTAGAAGAGTATTTTGGAATTGATATACAAATGAAAGTTCTAAATTTTGAATTTTAGATTCCATTAGTATGGTTTAATTTACCAACACTATCACCAACATCTAATTATAAAAAATTTAAGTTGAAATCAAAAATTCCTTCTAAATTTGATTACAAACAGAATTTTCATATTTTTTGAGAAAATTTTGTTGGAACAAATTTGAAATGAGCTACTCTTAACCCCTAAAAGCCCGAGGGGTATTGGACAAAACATAGTTGTGTTATAATATGTGCCTTCCATATCTTTGATGAAGGTTGGTTCAATAAACAAAATGTAGAGTATCATCTTTACAAATTATCTGTACGGTCAAACTTCCAAAATAATCTTTAGATCATTCTTTAATGAATTTAAAAACATTAACCTTTGAAAATCTGTATAAATTATAATTTTCAATTTTAGAGTTCAAAATTTAGTAAGATTGGTTAAAGTTGGGCTATCTACTGTAAACTTCAAAAAAGCAAGAGAAACGATCGAGGGATCATCATTACTTTCCCCAAATAGCAAATTTTGTAACACTAAGACGACATTGAGGTGATCTACTTTGAAAATTTCTCCCGGGTGGAGTTCAACTCGGATTGCCATAATTCAAATTGGGTTGGAAAATAGACTTGATGTAGTATTTTAAAGTATTTTTTATTTTTTGAAAAAAATACTTTTTTTGTTCCGAGCAGCCCGTTCTTTTTGGGCAGCGACCAGAAAATGGTCGTTTGAGTGCTTAGGGGTTAAACGTGGTGGTTCTTTGAAATTTTTGTGTTCGTTAAATCTATGACCTCATTTTTGAAAGGCCACTTTTGAACTACAGTCAATGCGATTTTGGCTTGGTCAACAACTTGATATACTTTTACATTTGTAATTTAAAAAAATTATGTATTCAAGTATGACTAAATCCAACCATTAGATAGGACAACTTGGTGGAGTATCTCTGCAAAATTGAATGACTTTCATCCAAATATTGATGAAAACGTAGGATGAATTTGAATATGTTAGTCGTCTAGAAACTAAACGTTGTGACGTTCAAGGCTGTTAAAGAATTAAAATTTGAACATAGTTACTGTTTTTAAAATGGTCACATTTATAAACCCAAATTTCTCAAACTTGGAGGTGCACTTTTGTGAAAAAAATATATTACGCGTGTGCGTCACTTTAGAATTAATACCCCTATAAAAATATTTGCAATAGGAAAATAAAGGATCATACATAGACATGTATAGTTAAAATAATTGGCAAGAGGTATATACACCATTCCAAAAGAAAATGAATAGACAATACCATATGTTATGCATACATGAGAAAAAAAACATTAAAAAAGATCATTCAATATTTGTAGCCCACAATACTTTACATTGAAAATTATTTCATTCGTTTGATGTAACTCATGCAAACCAATTTTTTTCATAAATGTCATTGTTGCCAATGCAATTACCCTTTCTAGATCAACCATTTGTGTTGTTAGTCGAATTATACGTCTGCATTGAGGCACTTTACTTTTGATACCAACAAAATGTGTAGATGCCCTTGTCGTAAACTTATTATTGGTGTTTCATGATAAATAGTGAAAAATATATCTACATTGTTAAGAAAAACAATACCCTTATTGTAAGTATATTGAGGCTAAGTTACACCATCGGCACCTTATGCCAAATTTATTCTTTAAAATAAATTTTGGCAAAAAAAATTCTCTAAAATCTATTTTTCGCCATTACAAAGAAAATTGAATAAAAAAATTCCTGAAATTTTTAATATCTATTTTTACGATTATTTTTCGCCAAAAGTGCTATTTAACTATAGTACGTTGTAATTCCAAATCTTAATAAACACTTGTGTTGTGCATCCACCTAGTATAGTATGTTTACAAAAGGTGCACCCCCTGGGTTCCCAAACAACCATTTTATGCTTGTTGCCCTTTTTTACAACTTACCCAAAGCTTCAAAATTATTACGTTTAAAAGTAAAAATAAAAGAACCTAATATGTTCTTCAACCCCACCTCTTCACCATGAAACATTTTTTTAGAAATACTTCATCAAGTTGTTCTATCCAACGGTTGGATTTTCAGTTTTTAAAGTACATACTTCTCTAAAATTACAAACTTATAAGTATCTCTCAAAGTATCTAAAATTTCGACCAAACCAAAATTGCATTGACATTTAGTTCAAAAGTAGCCATGCAAAAATGAGGTCATAGATTAAACGAACACAAAAAATTCAAAAAGTCACCATGTCAAGAGTATCTCATTTCAAATTCGTTTCAACATCTTTTACTAAAACATTATTAGTATTTTATTTGTAATCAAATTTGTTTAATTTTAACTTTCTATAATAACATATTGGTGATAGCATTGGTGAATCTAACCATATAGATGGAATCTAAAATTCAAAATCTCGAACTTTCATTAGTACATCAATTCCAAAATATTCCTTCAAACAATACTATATACTCGTTTTTCTCAAATTTTCAATTCCAAGGACACTTTGCGACCTTTAGGGGTTGAAGGCTATGCAATTTTCCTCATTTTTGGGGGCCATTTTCACAACTTTCATATCAATATTTTGAAAAATCTATTTTTGAACATTATGGTAAACACCAAAATGAAGCTAAGCATGAAATTTATTGCCTCAATTGATCAAATTAGAAAAAAAAGTCATTGGTACAAAGTAGGTCATCAAAAACTACTTGTGAGACCATTTCTTAGTTTCTCCTCAATTTGGATAACATGATACATAAAGGCACAATTAAGTGCATGAACATGTTCACCGTAGTTATCTGAATGGCTAACTCCAAAGAACCCAACCAACCATTTTATTGTCACTGCCCTTGTTTTGATAGGGTATCTCAAATTTAAATTTTTGATTTTTTTAAAAGTAGTTTTTTTTTCACAATAGGAGATTAAGTTTAAACTTCAATCCCATTTGATTCATATCAATTGGAGTAAAACTCTGTTCATGAGAAGTCTTCAAAACAAAACACCTCAACATTGTTGTGGTGTTAAAACATATATTAATCTAGGAAAATAGTGATGTTTTTATCATATATGCTCTAGTTTTTTTATTACTATGTAGTTTTAGTTAATCCTATCAAATTACAAACGCTAGAACAAATATAGTGATTTTGGAGAATTTCAAAGTTAAATGATTTTAATCTTATGATATAAAATCTATAAACTAATTTGGGAAATTCAAATGAACTACTTGAATTTCTAAACATTTGGCTTTTCATTTTTTCTTTTTTATCATAATTTTATAATAAGTATTTTATAATAAGTCACTTGGACTTCTAGGCCCAATTAACTAAAAAGCTTGCTTAGTTACAAAAAATGTGTTTTAGTTTTGTACATTCAATTTAGTTTGTTTATGAAGTTAGCAAGTTGTGAGAAGTCACTATCATTTCTTTGTTGTCTACATTTAAGTATAGTTGTCATGATGCCACATAAGCGGCTTGTCTGTGTGTCTAAAAAGGCTTTCTAATTGGCTTATATATCAATAGCCAATCCGATGATATGACATAAAGAAGCTTTCTAATTGATTGATGTCAATGGCCAATCATCATGACATAAGAAGCTTTCTAATTGAATAGTGCCAACGGCCAATATGATGCCATGGCATAAAGAAGCTTTCTAATTGGCAATAGCCAATTTGATGACATGACATAAAGGAGCTTTTCAATTGGTTGATGCCAACAACCTATTTAATGCTATGACGTAAATAAGCTTTGTAATTGGTTGGTGCCCTAATCCAATGCCAATGGCAAATCAAATGCCAACATCTAATGTCCGAAAACCAATCCAATCAAAAGTCCTTTTGCATCGGATGACGTCATATGCCAAGGGACAATTGTGCCTCCAATATCAATTTTTGTTCTAGTCTCTATGAAAATGTCCAAGACTATTCATAATTCTAACAATTTTGTGTTGATGACAACATAACACTTGCTCTTGGGCACCAATTTGAAAAAAAGAAGTTATATAAGCTCATCCTTTCTCTCGTCTTCAAGAGTCTTTAAAAAATTACATCCAAAAATGACTATATCAACACTTACTCATATTTTCAAATGTCTCCTAATGATACAATAGTCTTTTAAGTGTTAAGGGTATAGTGTTTTAAAAATATAAACGAGGATATAGACTACAATATCCTTTATCTTTTAAAGATATAGTCCTTCTAAGACGTAGATCTACATTGTATTCATATAATACACTGTTCAACTTTATAAAAGGAGATACACTTTAAACATTGTTTTAACATTTAACCCCTAAAAGTCACAAGATGTCTGTGCAATTGACAATTTGAGAAAAATCATTATTTGGAGGAGTATTTCAAAATTGATATACAAATGAAAGTTGTACAGTGGAATGGCGTTTTTGGTTTCGCAGTGGAAAACAATTCAAGTCTGCCCACTTTGAAAGCCTCTCGAGAGCTCCAAAATTAGTATTTTACCACGAAAGTTTTACCATAGACTCATATTTAAGTTAATTATATGTATGCCAAATTTCAAGGCCAAAAGATTCACCGAAAAAAAGTTATTCAAAATCTACCAACATTGGTAGCTGTGGTAATTGTTTCACTGCTACCAACTTTGACAGCCTCCCAAATATTGAATTTTATTTTTTTTGCCATGAAATTCTTGGAAAAAAAACCTCTATATGTTAATGACATATGATTAAAATTTCAAGGCCGAAAGATTAATAAAAAAAAAAAGATATTAACAATCTACCAACATGTGTAGTTGTGGGAAACAATGGGGGAAACTACACACATTGGTAGATTGTAAATATTTTCCTTTGTATAGATTTTTTGACCTTGAAATTTGGCATGAATGTTTTTATCATAAAGAGCATGTTGTGCCAAAAATTTCATGGTAAATGGACAATTTCTCAACCGTTGGGAGGGTGTCAAAGTTGGTAGCAAAGTTTTCCCTATTGTTTCCCACAACTACACATGTTGGTAGATTGTTAATATCTTTTTTTTTATTAATCTTTTGGCCTTGAAATTTTTATCATATGTTATTAACATAAAGAGGTTTGTGTTCTAAGAATTTCATGGCAAAAAAAATAAAATTCAATCTTTGGGAGGCGGCAGCAGTGAAAAAATTTCCACAGCTACCAATGTTGGTAGATTTTGAATAACTTTTTTTTAGTGAATGTTTTGGCCTTGAAATTTGGCATACATGGAACTAACTTAAAGACAAGTCTTTGGTAAACATTTCGTGGTAAAATACCAAGTTTTGAGCTCTCGGGAGGCTTTCAAAGTTGGCAGTACTGAAAATTTTCTCACTGCGAAACCAAAAACGCCATTCTACCTTGGACCCCACTGTAGATTCTAAATTTAAGATTCCATCCGTATGGTTAGATTGGTACATATTCTAGTGACACCAATCTAACCGTTGGATAGGACAACTTGATGAAGTATCTCCAAAAAGTGTTTCATCGTCCATAAAGAAGATATGGAAGAATAAAGAATGCCACCAACCAAAACGGTTGGGCCTTAAGAATTTTAGATTCTAGCCATATGGTTAGACCAATGATAACTAATTCCTCATAAAATATATAGTAAAAAATCCACTTTGTAAAAATGCATGACGGATGATAAAACTGTATTTGTTTCCATACATCATCCAAAATATAAACGTATGGTCCTTTAGGAGTTAAGAATAGAACCAATGGAATTTAAAAGATATTTTGGATATAGGAACCAGGAAAGAAATGTTTTTTAAATCCAAGGACTCCATATGAAAGGTGGAATTCTAAGATGGCATCATTCTTCTTTTTTTACAACAGTGAACTCTCTTCTTTACTCTCTAGCACATGTCTATCAAGATCTATCTTCTTTACTCTCTAGCACATGTCTATCAAGATCTATCTTGTATGATGTCATTTTTTGTGGGTACCACTGCATCATGGGTATACAGATTAACCTTAACCCTTTACCGCGCATGTGTTCATATAATGAACGATGAACAAATTACAACCTTTCTTAACACTACATCCTATACAAATTTTCATCCATCCATATTTCTTTTGGTTCTTGTGCTAAATGACTATCATTTATACGTTATAGACCTTCAAAATAAGATATTGTGATTTTTCGAAAAACAACACAATTGATTTATGTCAAATTCCATTCTTAGTTCAAAAAGTGAGACTTTAGACATGATTTTCCAAAATAAAAAAAATCCAATAATGGAAACCATACTATCACAAAGTATATGTTATTCCAATTTCATTTCAATTTTTATTTTTATTTTCTATATTAATTTGGGATTTTTAATTGAATTTCAAGTGAAAACCTTGCAAAATTCATTAAAATATATTAACAAAAATATGATGAATCCAACCTTACGAATGTGATCTTTGCATTGACATTTACAACTTTTCTTTGTACATCAACTCCATTTTTGTTTGTCATCAAACATTTCATAACAAATCCTTAAAAACAATGTTGAATCAGGATTACACAAGGAGACATAAAGACATTCCCACATGGGAAGTCGGACAAAATTCCCACAACTGTAACTTTCTTGGGATGATGGTACCGTGTGTGAGGATCAAATTCGAACAATATTGTGTCGAAATCTAATTTTCACATCATATTTTGAGAGGTCCACGTCACCATAAACCAATCACAAGATGACATGTGGCAATTTTGGACAAACAGTAATTAATTAATGTCGAGACTGACCACGGCATAGAGTAACGTATTTTTGATCTAAGAAAGTTACAATTGTGGGAAATTTGTCCACGTTTCCCATATGAGAATCTTGTAATTATCTCCGTGTGTTAAAAAGGACAAGTTTATCACCATGCTCATCAAAGAACAGGCCGTTTTTGAGACCTGATCACTCAAGGTCCCACATCAAAGCCTGCAAGGAAGTGAGAAATCTAATCCAAAAAACAAATAAAAGCCAGGAGATTTCACATCATTCCAGGCTTGAATCAACCCAAAGCGTAATAAAGAGGCTTAAGTTAGTTCCGGGGAAGTCACAGAGTCAGTCTAATCTGGCAACATAAATCATCATACATGAGCATACTCACTGACACTCCTCAAGGTCGCGAAAAGTAATGCTGGTCTTGAGCCCGTGACACACGGAACTAACTAGCCATCAGATCAGACTTTTACACCAGAACCTTCTCTAACCTCAAAAATCCAGCACGCAATTGACTTTACACCACCTCAAGCAAAGGTACACACAATCACAAAACAAAGGACGATGATTTGCTTTTTATGCACACCACTAAGATAATTACACTGAGATAATTCAAACAACCAACCCAGAAGTCAGTCAGTACTCTATTATTATTACAGAATGTTCACAGTTTTGGAGTTTACAGAGTAGGCTTAGTTACCTGTTGAATGTCGCCAAATTTCTCGCACACCAGTTTTTAGTTCCTGACAAGTATAGTACATGTTTTTGTCTCTATGTGGTTTGTGGCAGTAATTGATTGCACAGTTTGGCAACGAATTTGGGAAGTTTCTATGGAAACGTGGCTCTTAGTAAGTCACTCAATATATGGGCACGATCCATCGTCCACATTGGCTAGGGGGTCAAAGAAAGGTGACTCTGGGTCGGTGCAGCCCGGCACAATGTCCAACTCGCATCGATCTCCCTGCAGGAAAATGAACCATTTGTAAGCAGCTGTGGAACAACACTACCTAACACTAGAAGGAAATGTGTCGTTTTTCACTTACTATAAATGAAAAAGAAATGAAACGGTGCAAGAAGGAAATGTGTCGTTTTTCACTTACTATAAATGAAAAAGAAATGAAACGGTGCAAGACACATGGGCTGTGTTAGTTCCGACAAGTAGTTTTGGTCACAAGAAGACAAAAACGTAAGTAAAATATTCCGGTACTATTCACTGTTCCTAGGAAATGAGGAATGAAAAATGACAGGTTTGCTACTAGTGTAAATAAGAAAATGGGTGTAGTCAAAAAACTGTTTTACACATTGTTTGGCAGTGCAAATTGAATCAAACTGAGTTTAAGGGCAGCTTCACACTATGGCTGAAGGTCGAGAGGTCGATGATTTCCACCAATCGAATTGCAAGAAACCAAGAATTCAGCCTCTCAATGCTTCACACTAGAGTCCAAAGTCCAAAACCGTTGCCCTTCAAAATGCCTACAGGGCAGACCAAGGTTGACGGACTCTCGAAGGAAGTTTGGGTCGAACAAGAATAGAAACCCAAACTATGATCGAGAGGCCGTCAAATTTTTTTCATAAAAAAATCAAAACTATATTTTATTGCCTATTTTCAGCCCATTTCTTTGGACTCTCAACAAAGTTTGGCCACTCAACCCCACAACCTCTTGACTTGGACGGCCATAGTGTAAAGCGGCCCTAAATGCATTTGTAAGAGAATGATGTGCTTTGTAATACAAGGGTGCAAAATAAATGAATCCCAACTTTGTCGAGAGACGTCAACAAGCAAGTGTCTACTCCAAATAGAAATTTATGATTTTCATGCCTTGTTTCTAGTGAAGGTGAGGAATTTCAACCTCTTTAGCAAAATTGTCATAGATGTGAAGATTTCATACCCAATTTTGGCAAAATATTCTAGATTCCTTAATGCATTTGTAGCAAATTACTCTATATAGTATAAAATTGGCTAATTTCACCATATTGGGAGAAGCCATTTGGCTAAAGAGTAGTGGCTAATTCCCTCAAATATGTGTAAAAATTAGTATCAATTTTTTTTGTAGCCACTTGGTTAAAATTTGCACAAAACATTAGAGTTTTCCACAAATTCAGAGCCTGACTTTGCTAATTTCCTTGGGATTCGAAAATTGGCCCGTGGTGGAGCTGTCAGGGTCTGTCATTACTGGTTTTTCTATTTCAGTGAATGAACTTTGATTTTTTTTAAATAGATCCAAGGAAGACCCACTCCATGTAGATACGTGTCAAGCCAAGGAAGCCCATGTGACAGAGAGTCCACAAGAATAAAAACTGAGGTTGGGAAGTTTTTGGGCACCGTTTTTGGTGCCTTGAAACTTCAGACCTCTAGTTTATTTACAGCATCTGACATGTCTACTTTTATTGTGCTCTCAACCTCTTTTTTCAAAAACTATGGTCCAATCACCCAACTGTAGAGCACTTTGCGGATAACTCTATTCACTGCTTGTTTCATATAGTACAATCTTAGATATATTTCTCAGTGTATCTTCTTTGATTAAAAAAATTCAAAAACCTTCGGAATGTCAATATTCCTATGACCACATGTTACGATGTACTAGACCAGTGTTTTTTTTTTTTTTTTTTTTCATTATAGCAGTACACCATGCAAGCAGTGGAGGTGGTCCCTCCAAATTTAAACCACTATGATTGTGCCAAGGAGCCAGAGAAAAAGAACCCTGTACTGGACATAATAAATTCATTCTTTGGTTCTAACATGATACTATTGCATAATTTAGCACATAAGTCGTTTTCATTCAACACCAGAACTTTCTACATTTTTGGAAACGTTGCTTCATATCACAGTGAATAAAGACCAGCAAAGGGATAGATGACATACCCCTTGTTGAATCATTCCAGCAGGAAAAGCACAACGATCTTGCACAAATACGGCCTCTGGATAAATTGCATTTTCACAGGCTCCCTCATGTGCCAGCTCCTCTGCAAGTCCCTGTGAGTCAAAAATGGTGAGACCCTGTGTCCTTATAGGGGTTAAAGTGCTCGCTACCAAGGAATCTCAATACCATAAAGGCCCATCTTATTCATAACTAAATAAATGTTTTAAGTAAAAAACGAAAAATTGTGTAAACATTCTACCAAAAAGATGGCACTGTTGAAAATCAATTTCTAAACCTGTGTGGTTGATTTCCTTATTGTATGGGTTGAATATATACATTTTTGAAACAAATCATGAATATCAAAAACATCGACAAAATGAAATCTTAAAACAAAATAATCATGGTTGACACTAATACAGTAGTAGTTTGATATTAGTGTCGGTATAGGAGTATACCTCGTCAAAGTAGCTCTGAGGCAAGCCTTTCAGCTTCTCAGGTACTTCCATGGTCAACTTGTAAGGACCATCCCAGTTGGTTCCGTCAGTAAAAGAGAACTCCAAAGTCAACGCTGCACGCCATATGACAAGTGAATAAGGTCAATACGAATCTCAGGCTATGGCAAATAAGGTACAGGAAACTTGAATCACCACGACACCTAAAACCACCAACTTCTACACCCCTCTTTCATTTCATGGAGGAAATGTAGGCTTTCATTACATGACTTATGCATTAATTGCTCAAACGTTAAGTCATGTACCGACAAATTAA
Organism: Pohlia nutans; assembly: GCA_022496805.1. Classification (NCBI taxonomy): domain Eukaryota; kingdom Viridiplantae; phylum Streptophyta; class Bryopsida; order Bryales; family Mniaceae; genus Pohlia; species Pohlia nutans. Next base: position 9,757,927 of record CM040091.1, on the reverse strand, counting down.
ATTTCCTCCCTTAAATGAAATGAAGGAAGGGTGTAGAAGTTGGTGGTTTAAGGTTCATGATGGTTTAAGGTACCTCTACCTTAGGATAGAGGCTGTTTCAATCCCAAATACCTTCCTCTCTTTCAAATCATTAAGCCCTTGAGGAAAAAAAAGCTCCTTTTTATCTGCGGGATGTAATTTTTTGTAATTCCCTTGGCCAAGGGAAAACGGTCGTAACCGGGTTTACAAACCCATGAACCCTAATTGACAGTTGGGATTCAAACCCAATACCTCACAGCAACAGTTTCACAAGCTTTCCCATGATCAGCATGTATGCCAAAGATACATTCCATGATCTCAGGCTTTACACCGAGATAATCAATCCCCACGAGATCGATGATTGATTACCCTATAAGGTAGACGACCTGTTTCCGATCACGTTAAGCAATTCAGCATACTTCCGGTGGAGTAACGAATAGGCAAATAATTTTGCAGTGTAGGGAAATAGATTTGAAGAAGGTTGCATATTTTTGAACAAATTTTGGGGCAATATTCAATTTACTACAAATTTTCAAAGTGAAGATTCTCTCCAACCCGTTCTCGCAATATAGGCTGACCTATTTCCAAGAACTATAAAACTAGATTTCGAGAACACATGATATCATACTAACTCGGCCACAAGTTTCCATTCTTGGCGCCAACCATTCCATATTAAGAAGAAACATGTTTTTGTCACCGTTTACAAATGAATTCAAAAATAATGTAGGCCTATTCACGAAAATAGGTCGCCCTATACTGCGTGATTGGGGGCCTGATCGGAAACAGGTCGTCTACCTTACATCAGGGTGATGGCCTGATATGGGTACCCCCTTCAAAAATAGTGTGATTTTTGAGATATATCCTTTTGGTAAGAAAACAACATTGGAAAACTGAAAAAAATAGAGGGTGTTATAGACACCATGGCTGCAACTATATACATGGTGTTAAAGATGAAATTTCTAGCACACATAAAATGGGTTAGACATAAGTCACACTGTGTGCGATGCGTAAAAGTGGTACCCATATCAAGCCATTCCCCATCAATCACATTGCAAAACTTGACTAGCACAATCTTCCTAAATGGGAACTATCAAGCAATTCAGTGATCTAGATAGTCACTTGTTTGAGTAGGTCTTCTGTGAACTTCTTCTGCTTAAATTTATTTTACTTTTTACCAACGCAAACAATGTTATTTTGTTGATTCTGGTGATTTAAAATTTGGTCTTGTCGAATCATATCTTTCACAATATGATTGATTGAATTTGATCATTTCTTAAGTCAGACTTCCCTAAGCTTACCATGCACAGGTACGTTGATTTTGATGGCATAGATGAGCTCACACAAGCTTCCACGCTCCATTTTCGTCATAACACGAGGCTCGCCGCCGCACATAATAGGTTGGTTGAACCCCCCTGCAAGCACAAAGGCCCAATCTAATCAGCTACCCCTAGTACCTTTTACAGTTTCAGGGTTGCCAAATGATTATTTCACTGTCCACATATTTAAGTTCAGCACTTGGTGTTTTTGTAAAACTCCTTGGGTTAATTTTGACAAAATCTTCACAACACAATTAAATTCTAAAAATTTATCAATCTAATAAAATAACAAACTATTTGCCAAAACTGTGAAGTATTTTGGACAGCAATTAGAGGGTGCAAATAGGACTGAGTTACCATTAAATCCAATTCCATATTCAGAATTAGGAGTCAACTGGCTCGCAGCAGGGTTGAAGTAGATGGTCAACAGTTGCCCCTGCAGTGCAGGAATGATATTCACCGACAATTAGAAAAGATAATAAATGTTAAGAGCATCCACACCCTTGCACGATCTATATTTGAAGAGTCCTTCAATTTAAAGTTCTCCACCCTCACACATCAAATGTATACACCAAATAGTCAATGGACCAATCACAAGTAGAATGTATGATATATTCAACTAAACTTAAATTTGAAAAACCATTGCTTAACACGCTAAGATTGAGCCCCTGAGGCTATTTAAAGGGGCTCCCAACATTTTTCATCCAATTTGGTTGTGTGTCAGACCCTTGTGTGAATGCCCTTACATCAAGAATTTAGGACCTCACTGATTTTTAATGATTTCCATGCGACGTCCGACATTTCATGGGTTCGTACATCTTTCGCACTAATTCTGCACTGAATCTGCATGGCTTCTACATTCACTCTTTTCGTCATCTTACACAGTGCAGAATCCGTACAGAATTAGAGCAAAATCTGTGCAGAATCCGTGTGAAAAATGTACGAACCCATGAAATATCGGATGTTGCACGAAAAGCATTTAGAATCCGTGGGGTCCTAAATTCCTGATGAGTATTCTAGAGCCACATTACTAATAGCAAAGATAGCAATTGCTTACAGCAGTCGGTGGTCGGCCATTAGTAGTCTCCCAGTACACAGTAGAATGCCCCATTTCAAAATCTGCCCATGTTGGTAAATTGTACCTGCCAGAAAAGTATACACCCTCCCTTCTCAATACGAGATTCAAACATATCAAACAACAAGCAAAAGACAAACTCTGAAGTTAAAAACTCATTAGAAATAACATGGAAATGTCACATTGAATGTTATGGATAAACAAGATAACGTGCAAATCGTGTTGTCTTGTTTATCCATAATATGAAAATGTAACATTGCATGTGTCATCTCAAACGGATTTTTTTAACTCGTGCATTGAAGCTGCAAAATTGAATGCTGTAGTAGTAGTTTGCGCATACTGTTGAACGCCTGTGTTCACTACAGCTGTTGCACAAATCTTTCCTGCTCTTCTTTTCCAATTCTGTGACTTCACAGCTTTGACCTCAGCTGCCAGATGCACACCATGAAAACGTGACACTGCACCCACAAAAGCAAATGAGTCTCAGAGCAATATACAAACTGAAAGCAAACAGAAATTCAAGTAATTAACCCCTAAAGGAGGTTGCATGCCAGAAAGGATTGCAAGTGTTCTTCCAAATGGTATTTCACCACGAAGACTATAGTAATGATAGAAATTGCAAATATAGAAAAATGGAGCTTGGAATGGGAAATAAATATACAAAAAATATATTTAATAATATGTGACGCGGAAAAAAAAGATATGGCTACTCAAAGGGCGCTTTCTACGTATTTTGAGTCGTGTATTGGAAAAATACATACTTGTTTTATGATGCCACAACGGATGGAAATGCTCTTGATAATCACCATATGCACAGAGCATGGATATACACCTCAAAAAATCTCCCCTCCAAATTCACACTTTTACACCCCTTAGCATCACCTATATGTTGATACTACCAACGTATAAAATACCCCAGCATCCTTAAGGGGTTAACAATGATTTTTTTTATACAAAATTTATATCCAAAACATTGCACTTTCAATCCAACAACGGATGGTATGAAAACCTATAAAGAAATTTAGGATTTTTAATGAGATGGACAGTAATGGAACCAAGTAGGAACTCACTGCTCAAGTTGTATCAATTAGCAAATTGGTGCTCACTCCCATGAAGTAACTTGCAATGAATTTACATTCATTAAATTCACTCAAAAACTAAACTAAAACATGCCTATACAAATTGTGTGAAATGCTAAATCCACCTGCACCAACCAAGCTTTGAGTTAGCTCACTTGAAAGCCTAATTCTCAAGTGGTTACCTTGCAAGTGTGGGCACAAAATACTATATGAGGTTAATCATATAGGCTATATTCCTCTTAATTGCCCATTCATATTGTTGTACTTCAAAAATTTAAAAAGTCGTCCCTAGATAATTTTTGGTTGATAAAAACGAGTAAATCAAAATTCCAATAAAATACAATTTATGTGATTTTTGAAAGTGAAAAGATAGTCATACCCACTTGTGACATATAGGTGGTGTTTTTTTAACACAATAAGTATCATGAATTGCATCCTAAACGCCCCAATTTTGTCAACATGTAGAAGCCTTAGATTGGATCACAAGGGATTGGTATTCGGTTCTTTGGATGGAAGGTGTTGATGGCATCTACATGACCGAAATGGGAGTTGGGCACTGGTGGTGCATTCTATCTTTGCATCCATCCCCGCAAAGGCAACACTTTTAACTTTCCAGCTCAACATTATCAAAGGTATGACACTAACTAAATAGGCTAAGTGGTATAACTAATGGGCCTTAGGACCCTAGATAGCTTATTGGTGCTACTTGGTTGGTTCCTAAGATGGACACTAACGCCAGAAAAATCATTTCATTCCAAAATACAAAGTGTCGATCCATGCATAAGATTATCATCAACAATAATTTCAAATTAATAGGTTCTAAATTTCCTAGCATGAAGATCCACGTGCACACGATCCTTAGATGTAAACAACACTTGTTGATTTCAAATCAATTTTGAACATCTAACCATTCTAGAAATAGAAATAGAAACTGTGCTTGGTGCTTAGATGAGATTACCTTATTTCCCAAACCTCAAATTGGGTTTCCTCCACCCTAAATTACATTTACCAATCAAACTTTGAGCCCTCGTAACTTTTGTATATGGTATCCAAACAATGCATTCTTTGATAAGTTGGAATCTGCTTTGATTTGCTAACAATAATGTTCAAACATGTGACCATTTTAACCATAGAAACTGTGGTTAGCTTGAATTGAACCTCATGTTTCTTTACGCAGTTTTTAGTAGGTTTTATATAGACTTCCTTTTGTTCATTTTTTTTTCCTTTGACCAACACACACAATGTTCTTCGCTGATTCTGGTGATATAAAATTTGGTCCCATCTCAAACGTGTTTTTCACAACACAATCCATTGAATGTCATTTTAAAACCATGAATCCTTGGTCCTTCAAGGGTTAAAAGTGTCACAATTAGGTGTGATTGCCTTCTTTCCAAAAAAAAACTCACACAACTTTTACATATGGCATCCAAACAAGACGTTCTTTGGAATCCTCTTTGGCTTGCCAACAAGAATCTGATCATTCTCATAGTAGAAACTATGCTCAGCACTTAAACCCTAAAGGACCAAAAAGCTTGAATTGAACCTCATGTTTCTTTACAGTAGGTTTTATATAGACTTCCTTTTGTTCAATTTTCTTTTCCAACAATGGAATCCTCTTCGGTTAGCCAACAAGAATCTGACCATTCTCATAGTAGAAACTACACTCAACACTGAAAGTGTCACAATTATGCGGTTGCCTGATTTCCAAAACCTCACAAGAAAACTTTTAACACTTATAACTTTTGCATGTGGTATCCAAAGAATGCATCCTTCGCTGCGTTGAAATCCGGGTATGAGATCGATCTCAAAGAGCGTTTCCACAGAAAACATGCAAGCGAGGTGAAACCCTAGAGAGAAAAAGCACTCGTACCTAGAGAAGCCGGCCTCCGTGGAATCCCAGCGGCACCAGCGCCTTCATGGCCATGGCTGGTCCCAGCTCCAGCAGCAGCAACAGCAATGACAGAGCCGTGGAAAATGCCGGTCGCCATGGAACACCAACAATCCCGCCTCACAATTCCTGTTGCAAGAACTCACTCCGTGGTTTGGCAAATGGGTTGAAAGGGAGGGAGATGGAGGGAGATGGTGAGGTAGGCGGGAAGGAAGAGCCGGCGGGATCAAGGCAGAAAGGGGAAAAGGCCAAAAGGCTTTTGGCCAGCTTTGCAGTGCCACACTCTGACACGGTATCTACGTGAGGAAAAAAACAGTTGGAATCCAATCAATCCATCCGTGATAACGGTTGGATTTATGGCATTCTCCGGCCCCCCTCACCCACTTTTGAAAAGAGTGAGGGAATTCTTTTTTCCCTTTCCGCAATTCAAATTACTGAGAGCATCTCCACCGTTCCTCCAGAGAAGTGGCCGCGCTCCCTTTTCGCGGGCCCGGGCTGAAAAAATTGCCTCACCGCGCCACTGGCAAGGCCCTTTTTTGTCCAGGGCTCCTCAAAAAACGACTTCGACACGCCAGCTTTCAGAGTCCTTCGTTTTCTCCAGCGCGCCCATTCCTGGAAGATTCAGACAAAGATTTTGTCTATTCTAGGTGTTTGTTTATTTTTTGCATTGGCCCTTCGCCTTCCCCTCCTGCCCCTCCACTAAGGTTAGCTGGTGCCTACTCCCAATGCTTGTCGTCTTGAACGTTTGCTACTTGGCAGCCAGGTTCTGATTTCTTCAAAGCCCTGGATACTCGGCGATCTGCAATCATGGCCGGTCTTTCGGCGTTCTCCCCAACTGTCCCAGCGTCTGATCACGCGGAGCGGAGAGGACCCCAAAATCTGGCGCGGCCCAATTGTAATTTGGAGCCCATGGAAAGGCCTTTGGGAAGTGGTGCATCTGGAGCAAGGGTGGAGATGCTTTGAGTAAATTCCAAGTTGGTGACAACAATTCATAACACTCAGTACACTATTTTAAGGTAAGGGGTACAATTGCCGTCAATTTAAACATTTCAACCTACATCAAGCACTTATTTTCAATAGAGGTTGTCACACATCCTACGATTATGGAACTTCTCAGAAGAATGAGGGAAAAGAGGAACCAATAGGACACCTTCTCCATGAAGAAAGTGTCATACCCCTTTTGTGATTTGTGGAGATTGAGAATGGAGAATAGAGGTTGTTAGTTCATCACTCATCCTCCGAGCATAGGCCATTCTCCATTCTTCACGCCCATTCTTCACCCTTGGAGGAGAAGAATGAAATTTCTCAATCTTCAAAGAATGGGACCTCCACCATTCAAAAAGAGCATGCCACATCCTCATTCCTTGAAGATTGAGAATGGAATGGAGGATGTGTGACAACCCCTAACGATAAAAAGTTGCAGCACATAAAACTTTGGGTTTAATAACTAAACTCAATTTTTAATTGATTTTTCACAATGTATGATTTTGTTATAAATTTTCAAACTTAATATGCATAGGCCACTATTAATGTTAGTAGGTGTACCAATAACTATCTTTCATTTCTAGTCCAATCAAATTCTTAATTAGTATTCATAATTAATGCTTGTGATAACTAGATCGGGAACTCTTAAAGTTGAAACATGTGCTTTTATAGGTGACCACAATTGGTACCTAACACTTTCTAGTGCTTCTACCTTAGTGTTTGGGGACACCATTTCTAAACCCAGACATTATTTATTTTTAGGAAGATATAGTGTCCTCCTAAAAAAAAAATGAGTGTAGTGTTCCAATGACGTATGGCAACTTTATATGACATATAGCAACTTTTTAATAAATATGGCATACCACCTCATTTTACTCTCATTACTTAGAAAGAACATGGCACCCTCAATGACAATGAGAATGACAAGTGGCAAACTCCTATGTAGTGTCAAGTGACACTTTTTTTTCATCTTTGAACGAATTGTGGTAAAAGACATCAATTCTCCTCGGACACTAAATATGCCATTCATTGTAGCATTCAACCACTCTGCCTTTCCATCCGTTATGTGATTTATAGTGCATCATGCGAATTTCGCCCATGTAGTGCATTGAGTACAACCCTTTATTTTTCATATTTAGAGAGTAGGGAGGGTGGAGAAGAAAGCAGGAAGGTCATAAACCATTGTCAATAGAGGGACAAAAGAAGTGGGTCAATATTCAAGGAAATTCTTATTCAGATTGCCTATTTTCTATTGGTTAACTATGCACCATAACATTCTTGGGTTAAAGTATTATTACTTATAATGTTGCTCTCTTTAAAAGTAAGGGACATGTGAGGATGTGTAAGCAAAGACTATGCATGGTTATCTTTCCTTCTAATTTTCCAAACGTCCAGATGCGAAAAAACATAGGTAGCTACTAATTATTCATGGATGATAATGCAAAATATGCTGCACATTCTCCTCGAGAGCAAGGGAAAGCTAGTAAAGGCTACTAAAAGTGTTATGTTGCCATGCCCAAAATCTTCAAGCTTTGGGCCCTTGTTACACATGCATGTTTTTTTTTGAGTTCTTGACCATTGTTTAATCTTAAAAAACATCCAACGATTATTTTAATTTTGTATTTAGAGATATTTCGTCAAAATAATAATGACCAAACACTTTTCAATACAAAGTAAAATTAATAATCATGATAATATGTATATAACAACATATCAAAATTCATATATTAAACCACAATTAAATAATTATAGGGCTACATACGGGTTTTAGAAAAGGACCTTAAGGACCTTTTAAGAGTTAAGAGTCAGAGAATCTTCAACCCCAATGAGTAGATTTTTTGAGTCCATTTTGTCACTTTGATAGTATGTGCATACATTGATTTGAACTTTTGTTTACATTAGAATGCTAAAGGACACTAATGGAAATAGTAGTTTGTCACTTTGATAGTTTGTATAGTCACTAATGAGAATAGCAATAGATACTCAAATTGAATACCGTAGTACCATAGCAGGTTCGTCCTAAAATAATCCTAAAATAAAAAACGTAAAAATTAGAAAATTCTGAAGACAAAAAAACAAAAATAGAATAAATTAGTTTTTGCAATATTTTGTTATTTCTAAGCTATTTAAGGTCATTTTTACTGATTTTTTGCTAATTTTTTTTTTGAGAAATTCAATTTTTGAGAGGCGAACCTTATTTTTTCAAAAAAATGAATATTCGTTTGCGAGGTGGCAAACGTGCTATCGTGTTACGGTACAAGAACAATAAATTTGTTTACCTTATTCCACAATTGCATTGCATTTATTGTACAAGTTTTGAAGGTAGTCAAGAATTCTGACATGTGGAGACTAAAAAATAATTTTCCACCAATTTCTATAACATGTGAAGACTTTAAACATTTGAAATTACTACCATATAAACCACTCAATAGGTGATAGAAATATTGTGACATTTTCTCAAAATAAAGAAATAAAGAGAGGTGTAGGAAAATGATGTAGCCAAGTTGGAACCTTGATGACATCGACATAGAAATTAGCTTCCTAGGCTTTATTCATAGGTGCAAAAGTCACAACCTCTTGCAAATCCCATTTATTTTCCTAAAATGTAGAACATCACTACACTATCCAAAATGAACACCATCAAATTTATTTCTGTAAAAATCAAAAGATTTGTTCGTCATAAATCTAAACTTGTTTTATTTTTCCTTCCCTTTCATTCCAATAGAAAAAAACATCCATCCATTTGTGTCAAAAACAATTTTTTTTTTCATGAGATTTAGTACAATTAACAAGCATTTAGAAAATTAGTTTTCTCAAATACAATAAACATCTTTTATTGCAAATTGGTACATGTCATTTTTTTTCATATCTAAAAGCAACGTGATATGCATACCATTGCTCCCTCCATTGCCAAACGTCACATATTTTATCATTGCAATACTTCCATATCTATAAATGGAAAGATGCAATAGTTAAAGAATATGATATGGTCGAGCAACAAAAATTCTTTTCTTTGAAAACTTCCAAAGATCTAATGGATTCTTTTTGAAAATACCTGATGAGACAACAACAAAAAGACAAAATGCCTACAAGAGTGTCAATAGTGGCCTTGGACACCACACTTAACACCGCTCCTGGTACTCAAAGATCACCTTTCTACTAATGTGTTTTTAGTTTCCTTTTTTTTTTTTTTTTTTTGAGGGAAATAGAGTTTTTATCTTTACAAAGGAAGCAATGAAGGGAATGCCGTGAATACAATCTTGAAATAAAAAGTGAAGAAACAGCGTGAATCGGTTCCAAGTTCCGGTATTGACTGAAATCTTCTGTGAGGAGTAAATCCAAATTGTTGCAACGATAGATCATTCTCCTGCAACACATGCAGAATAGTCGGCATTAAAAACTCACAGCAGCATCTCATTGCTAGCCTACGCCTTGACTTATCATCTATGTATCTGTGCATTCTTAAAACGTAATATACATTTATTTTAAAAAAGTTCAAAGTCAAAAACATTTCTATCATAAGCACAATTGATCATCATGCTTCTCTCTCTGCATAACGTTCTTCATCCCCCTATTGAATCTCAAGCATCTGTTAGGGGATCAGAGGAATCGCAAAGAATTTTCTCTAACTTCAGCTGGGCCAAGCAAAGAGGGTTTTAGAGTTGAATTATTTTATTAGCAGTTTCTCTACATTGTGGTCCAACAAGGGCTGATGCACGTTATGTGCATGCAATATTAAGGTTGAATTCTTATCTTATTTATAGTGGCAGAATTGAGTGTCACATGTAAAGCATGATTCCATTGTCATAGACCCAGGCATTTAAGGGTTAACTCTCTGCAGGAATCAGCTACAAAATGACAAAGCACTAGTAGGAAATGTGTCACTTTTCACTTACTATAAATGAAAAAGAAATGAAACCGCGCCAGGCACATGGGTTGTGTCAATATTGGTGAGTAGTTTTGGTCACAAGAAGATAGAAATATAGGTATAATATTCCGTTACTGTTCACTGTTCCCACAAAGTGAAAAATGAAAAACGACTACTAGTGGAGGCACATACCTTCGATAAGAGACGATAATCAGCTCCTGGTTAGGAAGATTTTGAACGCTCAAGTGGATAGCTAGAAGCCGGTGAAATTGTCCGGCACCAAAATGAAGCAGCAGCTCAAATACAGTGACCTTCAAAACTGTCCCAATGTTTCTAATTTGGAAGTTTGGTGAGTCACCAAATAGTGATTGCATGCTAGACTGACATGGCATCAATTTAGTTACATGCTATTATCAGTAAGGTAATTGAGGAGCAAGTCTTGCCACTTGTCTCTACATGCATGTGCATGGATTGAAGCTCTAGATATTTCCTCTTCATTGGGACAGTTTTGAAAGTCCATATGAGTGAATCTTGTGTGCATAGCAAGTGAAGTGTACATGCATTGTGAATTGCTTGGTTTATGTTCTGTTGTGTGTATCTGTTCTTCTTGCGTCATATATTTGTTTTTTTCGTGTTTAACTTCACAAGTGAAAATGGTGAGACCATTGTCCCAAGGGAAGCAACAGAATGTACTCTCTTTGCTTCAAAAAGGTTGTAGTGTGAGAGAGATAGCAAAGTCTTTGCATGTTGGTAAATCAAGTGTACAGAGGCTCCGTCAGAAGCATTTTCCAGATGCAAAGCTTTCAGTTGGAGGTAGACCACGCAAGTTGACAAGTGCAATGGAGCGGTCTTGTGTAACTAGTGTAACTAGAGGAAAGGTGTCTACTGCAAGAGAAGCTACTAAACAGGTGCAAGAAGTTTTTGGAGTACAAGTCAGTGAAGTTACTGTACGTCGTGGACTTTGTAGAGCAGGTTTGCAATCGCATGTGAAAGAAAAGAAACCACATTTGTCAAGCAATAATATTAGGGCTCGCTTAGAATTTGCCAGAAAGTATCAGCACTGGACTATTGATGATTGGAGTCACGTGATATTCTCAGATGAGACTAAAATTCATAGATTTTCTTCAGATGGGAGAGTTTGGTGTTGGGTTCTTGATCCACAAGAACTTTCAGAGCGGACTGTTATTCCGACTGTTAAGCATGGTGGCGGTTCTGTGATGATATGGGGATGTATGTGTATACATGGACCTGGCATGATGTATAGAATTGAAGGTCGCCTCAATCAGTATGGTTATCAAAAAATCTTGGAGGAGCATCTCTATGGTACAATTCAAAAATATAATTTAGATGTATCAGAAGTCATCTTTCAACAGGATAAGGCACCTATACATAGCAGTAATAGTATGAAACAATGGTTTTCTAGGCAACCTTTTGGTGTCATATCTTGGCCTCCTCAGTCTCCAGATTTGAATCCTATAGAAAATCTATGGGCGATTTTGAAAAGGAGATTAAACCGATATGATACACCACCAAAAGGGATACTTGAATTATGGTCTCGTGTAGAAGAAACCTTCCCTTCTATCACTGTTGATGATTGCAAGAGACTTATAGAATCAATGCCCAGACGAATAGCAACTGTATTAAAATCCAAAGGAAAATGGACAAAGTGGTGAGGGATTTCCATGTTGGACCTTCAAAAGTGTCCCAATATACAGAGTAGCTTTAGGTTTTTTTCCCTTCTCATTGAGTGCTTCAATTTTGTTGGAATTTCTGTAAACAATTAGTACATTGTATGTACTATTTCAGTAAATTTATTACCTTCCATTCCATGAGTTTCTCTTACCTACATTGTTTTTTGAATGTAATATGTACAAACATTGGGACAGTTTTGAAGGTCACTGTAAATCTCACAAGCCTCACAAGTCTTGTGCCCAGTTGCATTGATTGCAAACGTGAGTAGCCGATTACCGACAACATTGAAGTTGCTCCAGCAGAATATGCATCCACCGGATCGAAGACTACAACTAGTGCTGATCAACCCAGGTTGTAAAATGTTGTAAAATTGGGGTGAAACACAAAACTCTTGGATCCAATCTGTCTGCACAAGACAGCCTCAATTAAATGAATCACAACATGTGCAAAATGAAGGAGAGGTACCTAATTGAGACATGTAGCGAAATTCAACGTCCTAAAATGAGAAGGGTACACATTGATTTTGAGAATGTATTATGAGAAGGTACGTAGGTTTGAGATCATTTACCAATAGCCGCGGTAAATGATCTCAACAGCGGTGTCAAGATAGGAAGATAGTTGGGTGAATGGAATTAGTGGATCCTACAAAAAGGGAGAAATCACATTTTTTCAATCACCAATCACCTTACTTCACTTCGGGAACGGAATGATTTAGTTGTTAAGGGAATCTTGCAAGCTATTGGGTTTTTTTTTCTCAATCCACTAGTGATTGATTGATTCATTCATTCATTCATTCATTCATTGCAACATCCATCAATAAAACTTTGAATGCTCAGAACTTTTGTATACAGTTTCCAACGTATTACATTCTTTAGTGCACTGAAATCCTCTTTGGTTTGCTAATAAGAATATATAAAAACCTAACCATTTGAATACCGTAGTGTTGGGTAAGTGGACATCAAGGCTTAATCACTTCAGGAACGGAATGCTTTATAGTAGACATGCCAATCACCACACAGTTCCAATGACCGCACATTCTAATCATAGTAGACATGCCAATGACAACACACTTTCACCACACAATTCCTATATAATTGTAAGGTATCGTCCAATCACCCCGCACGCCATGTGAAGGGCTCCAAGAAAATTTCCATTAAAAATCATACCCAATGTGTTTGACATGCAATAAAAGTTATTGTACAAAACATTTTTTGAGTGTGACTTTTTCAAGGCAAATCCCAATTTGACATACCACAATCTTTCAAAATTTGAGACAGTGTAAATTTCTACATTCTCGTGGGGAAGGATTTGAGGCTGGAATGTAGTATTGGGAACCTCCCGTGGGGCACCCGCCTGGAGAATACCCCCAAGGGGGACATTTGCCAAGGCGAGGTCCGCGATACCACATGTGTCTCGGATTTGAGTATTGCTTGTGCGGTTATTGGCATGTCTACTACAGATGTTAAGGGAATCTAGCAAGCTACTGGTTTTTTTCCTCAATCCACTACTGTAGTGATTCATTGACATCCACCAATAAAACTTTGAATGCTCAGAACTTTTGTATACAGTTTCCAATTATCACATTCTTTGATGCATTGGAAACCTCTTTGATTTGCCAACAAGAATATAAAAAAACCTAACCATTTGAATACCATACTCATGGGTAAGTAAGCATGTAGAACCTACTCAAATTCACTTAAAAAAACATGAGGTCCAAAAAAACATGAGGTCCAATTTGGGCTTCTTGGTCCTTTCGGGGTTAAGGGAACCTAGCAAGCTATTGGTTTTTTTCCTCTGTAGTGATTCATTGACATCCACCAATAAAATTTTGAATGCTCAGAACTTTCGTATACAGTTTCCAATTATCACATTCTTTGGTGCATTGGAATCCTCTTTGATTTGCCAATAAGAATATATAAAAACCTAACCATTTGATGGGTAAGTGGAGGTAGAGACTGGGAATGGGCTTACGGTGATCTCAGAAGGGCAGGCTCTTGGAGCTGGAGCAACCGGAGAGCGAGAAAGCGTGCATGACGCCATGATCGCCTTTTCTGCGCTCCAAGAGCGGCAGATTGGCGCGGCGCACGATGCGTTGCAAGTTCTGCTCCAAGCTCTGCTGCACCATGTGCCTCACCACTTTGCAGCTCCCCTCGCCCCCTGCTGCGTCCATGCTTTGCTCCACCTCCTGTTTCACTCCCGGGTAAGCAACTTCTATATTATATGGCCCCCATTATAATCACTTATAATGCGTTTTAAGGGATATAATTTGTTTTAATGTAGAATAATCTTGTAGTCCTTTTAACAAAGAATTCAAAAACGTACTTTTGTACATGAAACAAATATTTTTGAAGACGATAATAGCATTAAAAACCTAATTATGTGAGTTTTTCTAATACATGTACCAACTTCTTTGTAAAAACTATGCATAGGTGTTTCAATTCTTCATATATATTAGAGTTTTCCGCAAACTCATCAGCTTTCATAGCCTTACATTGGCAATTTCTTGAGTATACAAAAATTGGCCCGTGGTGAGCTGTCAGGGGCTGTCAGTTACTGGTTTTTCTATTTCAGTGAAAAGACCCACTCCAAAGACCCACTCCATGTAGATACGTGTCAAGCCAAGGAAGCCCATGTGACAGAGCATCCACGAGAATAAAAACTGAGGTTGGGAAGTTTTTGGGCACCGTTTTTGGTGCCTTCAAACTTCAGACCTCTAGTTTATTTACAGCATCTGACATGTCTACTTTTATTGTCTTCTCAACCTCTCTTTTCACAATCTGCGGTCCAGTCACCCAACTGTAGAACACTTTGCGGATAACTCTATTGTGAGTTTTTTTCTAAAATGTATTCTAAATTTAATTTTGTTTTAATTTTGTATTCACCTAGCTTTTTGGTCTTTTTAATTTGAAAACAAAAGCCGTCCTCTAAGCTGTTTTAATGCCTATGACCCCTGTATTATATACAAGAGTTGCATACCCGGGGTTTCACCTTGCTGCGGGGCGGGTCCATGAGGGGCGCGGACATGGGCCGCCCCTGCAGCTCGCGATCCTCCCGCAAGCACTCCAGAACGCGCACGCACCGCTTCTGCGCCAACGCGCTCCCCAGGAGCGACACCTCCAGCAGCGCCGGAATCGCCCGCTTCTGCACCATCGCCTGGCGAAGCCCATAACTGTAATGCGCCACCACCATCAGAACGTACGCCGCGCGCTCCTGGCACTTGGCGAATTGCGCCCCCCAGCCCAACACCCCGATCAGCGCCTCCACCACCCCCTCCGTCACGCACTTGCGCCCGATTCCCACCCCCACCATATTCCCCAGCACCGCCAGCGCCTTCTCCGCATTCGCATTCGTCATAATTTCCACTATTATACTCGCCGCGTCCGCTTCCGCGAAGAATTTGATGTTGGGCTGCGAAAGCGACAGGTTGTAGAGCGCGCGCAGCGTTTCTTTCTCCTTCCCCTGTTTTAGGGTTTGGATCAGCTTCGGAATGGCTGCGCCCATCAGCGGCTTGTTGCGGTCGAGAGCGGACAAGCTTAAGAAATTCGCAACGACAGCTTTCTGGTGATTTGGCAACAGGTTGAGTAGTTTCGGCACGACGCCCGCGTCGACGATGGCCGCTTTGTTCACGTCGTTGCCGCTCGCAAGCGTGTGAAGCGTCAGGAGCGCGGTGTGCGCGACCGACGGCGAGTCCAGCATTGCGATTAACGGTGCGATGGACACGAGCGTGACGCGCGCCGGCGGGACGAGCGCCTTGGTTTGATCCTCGGATTGCGAGCGCAGCTTCTTTCGACTCTGGGAGTCCTCATCGTCCGTGGGATCGGACGTGACGAACCGCATGGGCTCCAGAACCGGCTTCACTAGCTCGTAATGGCTTCGGGAATCGTCAGGTAACTCTGTTCGCGCAATCCGGGAGACCTCCCCGCACGCGATGCGGGCCTTCTTGTGCTCCTTGGGCGGCGCCGGCTCCTCCTCCCGCGCTCGGTTCTTCTTGCTCCCGAATCCGAAGCGCCACCATGATCGCGATGACACCTTTGGAGAGGATTGCGCGGGGTGCTCGCAGGAGAGCGCATCGCGGAACGAGTGGAAAGCTAAGCACGTCGTGGTCGATGATGAGTCCACACTTGCGCTAGTACTACTCCGGGAAGAAAAAGAACTTGTGAAGGCTCGCTGGGATGGAAAGAGTGAGAGGTTTAAGAAACGGGAACTCCGAGTGATTGATGGCCTGGGACTATTCTCAATCTTCCCTTCTGGTCCTCCATTGTCCGGCATCTTGTGAGCGATGCTAAACCTCCATGCTGTAGCTAATCACGATCTGTGGGATACAATCAAACATTGAATGAATCTGTAAACCATGGCAAGCTGTCTGTACAGGCCATTAACGTTCGCTGTTCGCAACGGTAATTAATAGTTAATAAAGCTACTGACCTCGTGCATGGATCCTGGTTTTTGAAGCAACAATCTACAGTACGTTTGTGATCAACCACAAGCCTATCTACTTCCAGAGCTACGCGATTGCAACAAACAGACAGTGGAATGTTTTGAACAGGGCGACTGACCTCGGGAATGGATCCTCGAAGCAAACATTTTCAAACTGAGTTTAGACAAACAAAAGAAGCAACAAACTTCAGGAAGCTTACGCGACAACCAGAGCTGCAACGTTTTTGTTGCGCTATTGATCATTACTTGCAACAGCAACGACAGACTGGAATTTTGCTACGTACTGACCTCGGGAATGGATCCTCGAAGCACATTTTCAAACTGAGTTTTTGAAGACGAAAATTAAAAGCAGCAACCTACTAACAGGAATTGAAAGTGTATGATCAGGAGCACGCACAACCCTTTCGACTTCCAGAGCTGCATGCAACGATGCTGCGCTATTGCAACAACAACAGACAGTGGAATTTTGAACAAGGCTACTGACCTCGTGAATGGCGCATTTTTGAACTGAGTTTGAATATACATTCTACAGCTTTACGATCAGAACGCTCAACCCTTTCTACTTCTAAGTTAGAGCAACAACAAGTACATTATTCTACACACGAGAGAGTGACCATGTTTCTGTTTGCCACGAGCTCCAAAACCTGCAATACATATACATACATACAGCGAGCTAGGACTACAAAGGAAAAAAAACTCGAAATGTCAACAATCAGGCTCACCTTCAGGGTAGAATAGGGATTAAGAAGATGATCTTTGAGAAAATCCTGTAGAGTTTCTTCAGGAGTTGAATGAGACTGCGAAGCTACAGTAGCCTCTGCAAAAAAAATTACTTACAAAAAACAAAAAGAAAAAACACAATGTGTACATAAGAACGGGAGCTAGTTTGAGGAGTGATTTGTTGGTGTTAGTTACGCTGGGGGAGATGGCGGAAGAGAGCGGCCGTAAGCAGGTTTTGTAACTTATACAGTGCATTTGTAAGTTCGGTACTCTTGCTTCTTCTTGCAACAACAGACAGTGGACAATTGGTACCTTACAAGACCAATTGATGATGAGGTGAAATGTACTGTACCTCCCAGCCTGATCTTATCAGGACCGTCATTTATACTGGAAAGTGTCCTGCCAGCCAATCCTCAATTCAGACATCTCTACCATGAGCTTACGTAGTCCTCCATTAGTTGTGCATACGTGCATTCCCTCCACTTTTTGCCACTGAACAATGAATAATTATTTAATTAATTAACCCTTTAATGTCCAGATCCACCAAAATTGTGTTATAAGGGCATCCTCAATCTTCACGGCAAGAAGGCCCGCCAACGGCACTTTCCCGGCGTGGAGCCTCCTACGTGACCCAATCCCGCCGTCAAAGGCTGCAGTAAGTTCACGGCCACTCCAAATGAACCTCATCAGCCGGTACTTTTACCTCCTTTCCCGGAGCTGGAAACTCCACGCTACAGCAGGTCAACTGGCGCGGGAGTTGCAATCGAGGAGCGCAGGAGCGCAGGATCAATAGGTACGTCAATTGAGGAGCGCAGTATGAGGATACAAGAGCGCAACACGGTTGGGCCCGCTTCAACGGCATTTTTTTTTTCCATCCTGCTGCCAAAACAGACATGCCAAATGCGGGTGGCGTGCCACCTTGCCGAGGCAAGATTGAGGATGCCCTAAAATGTTTGATGAATCACAAAAATGGAGTTGATGTGTAAAGAAAAGTTGTAAACCTCAATGTATACATCACATCTGGACGGTTGGATTTATCATATTTCTTATTAATATTTTTTAAGGTTTACTCGGGGGTTTGCTTTTGAAATTCACTTTAAAATCCCAAATTAACATTTTTTTTATTATAAAAATTTGGAATAATATGCACTATAAGATGGTATAATTTTTCATTATTTGACTTTACTTATTTTGAAAAATCATTGTTAAGGTCTCACTTTTTGAAACCAAAATGGAACTTGACATAAAACAATTTTTATTATTTAAAAAAAAATCACAATATCTTATTTTGAAGACCCGTACCATGCAAATGGTAGTCAATTGGCACAAGAACTGAGGAAGATTTGGATGGATGAAAAAATGTATGAGATGTAGTCAAAAGAAGGTTTACAATTTGTTTATTGTCCATTATATGAACGCATGCACGTCAAATGGTCAAATTGGTGCCATGTGTATTTCTTCATAAGTGTTGCAACATGCAGCAAAACTTTGAATTTTGGATGAAATGTGAATAGAGTTCTTTGTGATATAATACTATGTTGGTCTATGTTGAAGTCCGACAAGTGCAATAGTTTCAACAATGAAAGTGCATATTTGTATTATATGATAGACTAGGTTGGCCCATGTCGGAGTTCAACACAATAGTATTGGCTGCAAACTATCATTGCATGAGATTACTAGTTGTATTATATGACGGATTCTTTAAGAATAACAAACTTTTAAAGATACCAAAATCTTGAATAATAAAGATAGTTGATAAGTTACTTTGTGATCTTATTCTCTCCCAAGGACCATTTTGGATGCATGCTCCCAATAGAATTGAAGTGTTTGATCTTGAACAAAATACAACCAATCAAAAACAACAAGGGACCACACACATTTTAGCAACTATTCACATATAAAAAAAAATTGATCCCTTGTTTCGACTTAAAGTTGCAAAGTTAGGACCAAAACCCCACTTAAAGGCAAGAAACCAAATTAAATATTGTTAATAGATGCAACTATTAGTCTTTGCCATCTCAAAAACGCATAAAGCTAGTCTAGAATGATCTTAAACTATTTAGGTGGCGGCCATGAGGTGGACTCCCCTTAGGAGTGCTTATTAGCACCAAAGCAGGCGGCGGTTTGTTTTCGGTTGAGTGCACAAGGTGAGGACTAATACTTCCCTACTTGATAGGAACCCCAAGCATAATGGGGATTGCTCCCGGGCCTTATGTTACAGTGGAGGCATCGCTCTTACTTAGAATTGATTAGGAGTTTTGAGTCAAGTCCAAATATTGTAAGAAGGAAAATCCAAAAAAATCACTTGCGGATGAGTACAAAAAACATGCTCTCTTTGTTTATAGTGTCATTTTTGTAATTTGTTCTTGTGCAATGGAAATAAAGCATCCATTTGTTTCCACCAAAAGAAAAAAACCACACACAAAATTATACAAGGTCTAACTCAAATACAATATAAAAAATGAATTTACAAAAGAAGAATCATACACCATGATTTTTTAGAGACTTATCAGCTATTTATAATGAATACATATTGATTATAAGAATGTAAACCATTTAAACATCAAATCTTGTATTTGGTTTAAATTCTCTAGCTATCAAGATAGCATTCAATGCTCATAATCATTGCACATGATATCCAAATATTACTCATCTTAGCATGCATTTTATAAACATTGTTGGAGTAAATTTAAAAAAAATCAAGTGTTGATTAGGGATGAGCCCAAAATTGACATGAGGCTCTTATGTTTAGTTTGTGTACATTTAAAGCAAGAATCTACAATGGTAGCTTTGTGAAAGAGAAAACGGAGCAGGGTTGAAGACCCTTTATAATGCCAGGAGACAAATTGCCCAAACGAAAGGCTGATCAAATGAACAAATGCCAATGGCGTGAATGCCTGAGGGCGTGAGAAAACGACATCATAAGGGCAGAAGGGAGAATATTATTAGGTGTAGTTACTCCCTCAACTCAGAATGATTTGACAAGTTTGAAACTATGGCTGTGTCAATAGGGTAATCAATCCTCAAGGTGCAAGATTCAAACCGGCCACTCCATTCCTTGTCTATATGATGAAAAAAATTGACCTAATATTTCTGTCCAATGATGATTTCTTGTTCACCATGGACCATATTGGCCACCCCTGTTATCATACAAGCCATGGAGGAGTACCTGTAAGTAATAACTTGGTGGCTGTTAAATTAATGGGAGCTGTGATGACTTAACCCTTTAGCGTGCCCTGCGTCCATCTTGACAACCGACTACTATAATTGGAGTTCCAAAATTAAAAAAATTCTAGCTGCATAGTTTGAGATAAGTACTTTGCTAATTAAGGCCCATCTTAACCTCTAAAGGGTCAAAACTATGTTTCTCTCCAAACACTCCAAAGTATTTCTTTTCATAAAAAGACAAATAGTTTTTGATCTAAAACCTTTTTAACCGATCCAACTGTAGGATATTTCAACCAACTTAAATTTATTACAACCTAAAAATTACAACCGTTCAGGGTTCTTCAAAGATTATAAGCTTCAAAGTCGGTAGCATTCTCATTTTTTTTGGCTTGTTGCCCAAGTTTTAAACTTTTTGAAAATGCCCAAAATGCAAAGTTTAGTCTTAGATTTGGTAAAATGAATTTGGCAGTTGTATATATGGGGGCATTAGCTCGTTGTGTACAAAAATTCATATGCATAGCTCATTGTATGAAAGTTTTCAGGAGCTGCCCGCAATTAGGTTGTTCACCTTTACATGATTGTGTCTTTTGATCTATACATCATCTACGTATGCAAAGTACCATCCCATCTTTGTTACAAAGAGTAGAATCACCACAAAAATCTCAATAATTGACGATCAATACTCATTCCATATTGAGTTGACCGTACTTGGAAAATTTGCCTTGGTCCTTTAGGAGTTAAACTGGGTCTGACCTAATTGTTGACATGAATTCAATTAACAAGTAATTTGGTCAACGATTGTATGGATGGAAGAGATACTTGAGGTTTAACGGTAAGGATGCATTTGAGGTGTTTGGGTTCAAGTTGTGCACTAGTTGAAATTTGTGAAGTTTGGGTTGGGCCAACAATTGGGCCCTAGTGTAAAGTGGGTCTCCTAAGTCAATACAAGTAAATTTCCCTCTAAGTAAGTGGCCCCCATTAGTGATGAAGTTTTAATGTGATGAATTTTTTTGTGCAAGTGGAGATGCTCAAAACTAGCCTGTACATTAGCGTGAAGAGGTGCACACCTCTTGTTGTGGAGACTAGGGATTTTATTTTTATTTTTAGGTCATTTAACTTTAGGCTACAAAGCTCGTATGCAAGTGATTAAGGTGGATTTTTTATCCCTTATTTTAATATTTTTAATTGGCAACAAATCTCTGTTTTTTCATACATCCTATCTTTTTCATCCAATAGCTTGGCATTTTTATCCATTGCGTGTTGCTCACAAAGTCTCACATGGCTTGCAACTGGAGCAATTCATTGACTTCGTGGTTACATGAGGTAACATTTTTCTCATTATGTTTCCATATGGTGGTTCTCCTAGTGGATTTATGTAGCAAATTGGCTATAAAAAGCCAGATAAAAAGGAGGCTAGAGGGCCGTGGAAGCAGGGCCTCTTCTCACATAGAACGCCTAGGAAGTCCAGTGTGGTTAGTAGAATCTAAATGGCCATTCGTGGCGTGACGCTTTTGTTGGAACGGTACGATAAGATCTTCAACGAAATTCTGTAGCCTCGGACCAAACTCCTACAACGTATTTGGCTCGGAATCATGGACTTAACCCTTAAACGTCAAGGTAAGCCCCATGGGCTTATTTAAAAGGAATAATTGGAGAAAAAAGTTTCATTTCTCAACCAAATCAAGCGAGACTTGTTGCGTTGGAAAGCTATTGAAAAAGCGATCTAGATTCCAAATTTTCGCCTCATTTGAGAGATTGTGGAATCGTTGGTAAGCAATCAAAGTTATCAAATTGAACAAGTTTTGAGGTTGGGGCAGCTGAAGTTCAGCAGTCCCGCAGTGCTACAATGCTAGCCAGCAGTGCACTGCAGAGCCGTTTTCGCCATTTTATTTTATTTTTTAAATTTTTTTTTCGCCTCGAAAAATTTAGATTCCTTCCGGGCTGCCCCGTCCAGGCCCTCTTGATGTTTAAGGGTTAATATGGGCGGGCCGATTGGGCAACTGTGAGTAAGGATTCTAAGAGCCCAGTGGCGAAGTGCGCGACGGTGGTGGACAGCTTTGAGGCATCTTGGTGCAAGCATGAGATGTTTGCATCTATAGTTAACGAGCGGCCTCGATGGGTGCTCTTTGGCATGGGCTAATCGATTTGTTTGTAGTTCACAAGGGCATGGGCTAATCGATTTGGTTAGGCTGGCGCTGGCCCCCGGGTCTCCCGAGTGCCTGCGGTTTGTCGCTCACTTTTGTGTTTTTTTTTTCCTTGTTTTTTTCCTAGTCTTGTGTCCCGCTCTAAGCCAATTCTGGCTGGGGTGATGTTGTATTTTATCACCTTTGCGATGGAACTTGTTCTATTTGTGTAAAAAAAACAAAAAATGAATAAAAATAAATGAAACCCTGGTGGAGACCTGGTCAGTCACTTGCAATAAAAATTCTTTTCATTTGCCTTAATTAAAAACAATGTACATTAGCATTATGAAAGCATTAATTAGTGATTTCACATGTAAACCCACAGCAGGGTACTGTACAGTACTGTGTTTGGTGTGGCATCAACTAAGAGCATCTTTTCATAATGCCGTCTGTTGACGCAGGTACCCATAAATGAAGGCCACAGCAGCGCATCGCACTTCACTAACTCCAAGAAGTATACTTAACTTACACTGAGCCTGCGAAAGTCTGAGAAAACCGTCACTTCCACGGCAGCAACACACACATTTCATGCATGAAATGTGTAATGTATGAAATGTGTAATGCATGAAATGTGTAAAGGGTAATGTGGAAATAATAGTCCACCACTATTCTGGTCAAGTGCCCTCAAAAATCAGCACCAAAGAAACCAAAACCTAACCACTTGTAATATGATTGGGGTTTGTACAGTGGGGTACCAATCAAAATGTCGTTTTCGAATTCGCAGTGAGAAAAATTTCAGTACTGCCAACTTTGAAAGCCTCCCGAGAGCTCAACATTGATATTTTACTACGAAATTCTTACCAAAGAATTATCTTTAAGTTAATTATGTATATGCCAAATTCCAAGGTCAAAAAATTCACCGAAAAAAAGTTATCCAAAATCTACCAACATTGGTAAATTTCCATAACTGCCAACTTTAACAGCCTCCCAAAGATTTATTTTTTTATTTTTATTTTTTTCCGTGAAATTCTTGGAACAAAAACCTCTTTATGTTAGTAACATATGATAAAAATTTCAAGGCCAAAAGATTAATACAAAAAAAGATATATTAACAATCTACCAACATGTGTAGTTGTGGGAAACAATGGAGGAAACTACACACATTGGTAGATTGTAAATATATTTTTTTGTATAAATGTTTTGACCTTGAAATTTGGCATGAATGTTTTTATCATAAAGAGCATGTTGTGCCACAAATTTCATGGTAAATAGACAATTTCTCAACCGTTGGGAGGGTGTCAAAGTTGGTAACAAAGTTTCCCCCATTGTTTCCCATAACTACACATGTTGGTAGATTGTTAATATCCTTTTTTGTATTAATCTTTTGGCCTTGAAATTTTTATCATATGTTATTAACATAAAGAGGTTTTTGTTCCGAGAATTTTATGGCAAAAAAATAATAATTCAATCTTTGGGAGGTTGTTAAAGTTGGCAGCTGTGGAAATTTACCAATGTTGGTAGATTTTGAATAACTTGTTTTTGGTGAATGTTTTGGCCTTGAAATTTGGCACACATATAACTAACTTAAAGATAATTCTTTGGTAAGAATTTCGTGGTAAAATACCAATTTTTGAGCTCTCGGGAGGCTTTCAAAATTGGAAGTACTGAAATTTTTCTCACTGCGAATTCGAAAACGACATTTTGATTGGTACCCCACTGTACATTGAGGCTTCTGGGATACAATTCATGATCCTTTGTATGTTAAAAAAACACGGTCTATATAACAAAAGTAGGATATGACAATCTTCACTTTCAAAATTCATATTAGTCATATTTTATTTGAAAAAATATATTTTTTAAAAATTAAAAAATCTTATCATGATTCTTATATATCTATCAATGAAAAATAATCCCAGTTCAATTTTCAAAATATTCCCAGGACAACAACTGTAAACATGCAGTTTAAAGGCATTCTACCTTATAACAAGTCAAATTAAAACTCCATTCTTGCAAAATCTCCATGTAAAAAATTGGAATAAAATCACTTCAAAAATCGTTTGGGTATTTTTATTATTGTCCTTGACAGTGTTTTTTTTGGTGATTTTTAGCTTCTGGCAGCTGCTACTAAATACTAGCTGCCAGAAGCTAAAAATCGCCCGAAAAAAAAAAAAAAAAAAAACACTGGTAATTAACCAGATTTTCAAACACCACCCAGAAGGTGCCATATCATGCACAAAGGAATTTTGATAGGAGTGATATCTGTAAGTGTGTGCACATTCAAGCTTGCACAGGCTTGTTGCCATCATAAATGATCAATATATCTCTCATCTCTATTGACCCTGGGTCCTCAGTAGCTATTGGTCTATTCTCCACATGTTTTCGACAGCACAACATAACTCGCAATGACAATAGAGGTAACCGAAAAGAAGCCCATCTAACCTCCTTTTTGTCCTCCTTCTAACCCCTCTTTTGAGTTATAATTGGGTTGAATAATGTCATGTCATAATTTGTCCCCTTGTGGGCCATGGGCTTGGAGCTTTGGTAGGAGGTGTGGAAGTCATTGCGAGGTGTGGAGAATAACGACAGTGGCTTGTTTTAGATTGTCTCCCAGCTCATCATGAACTAGTTTTCGGTCTATTTATATTTCAGTATGAGTTCAAGTGGAGTTCAAAAGGAGTTTGCTAAAACTTTCCTCTTTGAGCTGACTTTTCGGTTAACTCTAATGGCCATAGCATATGATCAAAAAATGTTCTTTAAAAGATTTTTATTCTTAACCCCTAAAGGTTCCAGCGTCCAAAAATTGAATCACAAACAGATTAAAAGCCTTGCAACTTTCTCATATTTAACCTTGGATGACTTTCATCCAAGTCACCTTTGTAAGCCTATTAAATTTTCTACCAATTACAATAATTAAATCTCTCGTGATGGGGAATTGTTGATAATATTGGAGAGGCCTCTATCTACAAGTATGTCAAATTTGTTGGGTGAAATTTATGCTTGCAATGGTCCTTTCATGTACATTTGAGCCATGCTAGTATTTATTTTTGAGGTTAGCATCTACTTGTGTTTAAAAGGTCAATGGTTAACTGTAATAGCAATATAGGCGTGAGGGGCATGAGGTAAGTTGCTGGACTTGCTAGAACGGTAAGAAATTCTAGTCAAACTTGCTAAATTGGTGAATATTTATTAAAAAAATTCCTGTAGTTTACAAAAAGTTATAATCTACTAAAATTGTTTCAACATTTGTTCAAATTTCCTTTTTCCTTGTACATAAGGTTCTTTAGTAGTTGACGGAGTTCATCTTTTTCAACAGTAGTGATGTAGATGATTCGATCCTCAATGTGACATTGTAGCATTATTTCACCACTCAATCTTTAGCTAAAAATGACGTGGACTTGCCATGATTCAAGTATGTGCTATAGTGATTTAGGAATAGTGTGTTCCATTGAGGGACTAAAGAACCTTACGTAGTTGGGCAATAATACATTTGGTACTTTCTAAAATGCTAGATTTAGCCAGTTTTATGAACTTACGGTCAAACTGTGAACATTCTCAGATTCATATCAAACTTTCAAAGATTGATACCATTCCCAAGAGTGAGTGAGCGGAGTGAGGGTATTTGAAACGCTCGTATGCTCAAGCATGTGTGCGAAAGTGTAATGGAGAATCCGAGGAGCCAGTTGTGTAAATCTGGGAAATCTTTTTGGGTGCTGGCAACAGTGGAACTCATGGACAGGTGTGGTGGGTGTATACCTGCGGGTAAACAAACTGCAAAAACGTCGAAAAGCCAAGACCTACAAGACATACACCAGGTATAAACTTATAGGACAGACGAGTTTTCTGCGCCAGCTCTGCAATAACAACAGAGCCCCGCCTGAGTCGCTGGCTGGCTGACCCATTTCCTGATGAAACTACTCATGATGGGCCACTCACCCTGCGTGAGTAGATCTAGCCCTATCCCAGCACTTTCAACTTACACAGCCTTATCTCCGCTCAGTGCTCAGCCTTTTGAACGTGTGAGTTTTGTTTTGTTTTTTGAGGCAAATGAATGTTAAATAATCCTTAACCCTTTCAGGCGCCTGCGTCCACATAGTGGACACTGAATAGATTCAAATTGCTCGAATTCCATCCAAATTGGACAGTTTTCATCCACCAAAAGTTCTCATGGTTCTTGTGCAAGTTGACTATTCTTTGTACGGTTTGGATCTTCAAAATAGGTTACTATGATTTTTTTTAAATACCTATGCTTGTACGTGTTTAGTACAGTGCACCCCAGAATAAATTTTTCAAAAATTGATGACTTGGAGACTCTTCATGTGCAAAAATTTTACTCAACTTCAAATTTAATTTCAGCCTACCTATCAACCCCTCGATGGGAATGTAGAAGCCAAAACCAAGTTACCTTACATCCTACCCGGGCCAAGGGGAGGATACCAAGGTTTCTTTTTTTGGCATTTTACAGCTAACTTGATACAAAAATCCACTAGGAAAATCACCATATGAAAACATAATAAGAAAAATGCCACCTCATGTAGCCACCAAGGCAATGAATTGCACCGGTTGCAAGACTTCATGAGCAACATGTAGTGGATGAATATGCCAATATATTGAATGAAAAAGATGAAAAAATAGAGATATGCTGCTAATTTTTTCAAAAAATAAGGGACCAAATAGCCACCTTGTTCACTTGCATTTGAGCTTTGTACCCTAGAGTTAGATGACCTTAAAACAAAACAAAAAGAAGAAAAACCCTGGAGGGTATACCGTACACCCATGCAGTTCTAAAGAATGTCATGAATGTTATGTTGTCCTTCAAAGTTTTCATTCAACTGGCAGCATAAATACGAATGCGGCCTGTATTAAATTGTCAGGCGGACTGCCCATATTATTCCAGACAGGAATGTACCTCAGGCGCCTCCCCGGCAACAAACAAATCGGTTCTTCAGGTGTAGGGCCTTCTCACACAGATGGAGTGTGAGGACAATTAGGTCACGGACGGAGACCACAAACAACAACCCACGAATGGTGACCGTGACATTGTCCGGATAATGATTCCCACGACCCTTGCCTTGTACAAAAAGTGGTACTTGGGACCTTCTTACGTTAACCCTTTGACGCGTCGACGTCCATATTCTAAACGCTGGATGATTTCTGATGCGCCCTTCACCACATACAATGATGTTTTTCATTCATCCAAAATTATCTTGATTCTTGTGCTAGTTGATTATCATTTGTACAGTATGGATTTTCAAAACCAAATATTGTGATTTTCTTAAATAACAATAGTGGTTTATGTCAAGTTTCATTCTTAGTTCAAAAAGTGAGATCTTAAAAAATGATTTTCCAAAATGAGTAGAATCAAATAATGGAAATTATTGTATATAGTTTTCCATCGCATAGTGCATATTTTATTCCAAAATTCATTACAAAATAGTTTAATTAATTTTTTTGATTTGGAATTTTTAATTGAATTTCAATAGAAAAACATTAAAAGTTTAATTTGAGAATATTAATAAATATAATATGATAAATCCAACCGTACAGAGGTGATCTACACATTGAGATTTACAACTTTTCTTTGTGTATCAACTTCATTTTTTTTAATTCATCAAACATTTTATAACACATCTTTGAAATCAATGCATTATTTGGACCTCAAAGGGTTAAGCTACATTGAATTACTAGACTTGGTATACATTGTAAATGCCCAATGTAGCAATTGCACAAAAATTAATTTAAAAGCTACACTTAGGATCACGTCACGCTAGCCTAATAAAGGTCCTTTTGAAACAACATTATATATATATATATATATATATATATATATATATATATATATATATATATATATATATATATATATATATATATATATATATATATATATATATATATATATATATAATCATGAATTGTAGATGGCCTTCAGCCCTTAAACCTAGGGTTCTGTGGTCACCACCAAAGATGACATCACACAAGAGAGCTCTCTATAGACATATGCCAAAAAGGAAAAAAGAGGGAACGTATTAGTTGTGGAAAAAAAATGACATCATTTTAGGATTCCACCTATTATATGGGACTTTTGGTTTAAAGCCTTCACACCAAAAGTCAAAGTCATATTGAAATTATAGTTACGTTATTGAGTTGATACTATATTTTAGTGTATTGAAAACAAGGTTTAATATGGTTATAAAAGAAAGAACTAACTTAGGTTGTACAACAATGGAAAACCACTTCCCTCCATAACTTCTATACCAATGTAATATAGGTCTCCAAAGTATTGGTGAAGATCTAAAAATATAGATTTAAATAAATGAATCATCCTTCCTATGAGCCAAACTAGGCCACCTTACCCTCTTGAAAAATCATTAATTTTGAAATAAATGGATTCTATTCAAGTTAAATGAAGACTTTTGCCTTGCTTAACCCCTAAACGTTCTCACCCTTTTCAATTTTGGCGGTTTTTCAAAGATGCATTATAAAATGCAACTAAGAGGGATATTTTCAAGTTGATGAATGAATAAAAGTTGTACGTTATGCATTTTGGATTCTATCCGTACGGTTAGATTTGCGATTGCTATCACCAATATTTGTGCATTAAATTTCAAACTTAAAATTTAACACCCTTTAGTAATATGATTACGAATAAGATATTGAAAATCTAATAATGAAACTTGTTGGGATGGGTTGAAATGTAATACTCTAATTTCAGTAGTTGACTTTTTCAAAAGCACTTTTAGACTAAAATCTTCGCAATGTTTGGTGGAACGCTACAACATGAAACGAGGCACAAAAAATTCACAAATCATTCCCTTTCTAATCGGATCACACGTGCACCGAGCTAACTTCCCATAAAAGTTTCAATAAAAAATCCACACTGCAAAAAGTGCATAATGGATGAAAAAATAGACTTCAAATCCGTACATCATGCAAAATATGCATGGTTGGGTGGTTAGGTTAACCCTTTAGGGCCTAAGAAGTCAAAAATAATTCATTTTTTCTATTTTATAAAAATGTCTCCAGATCAATAACTTTTATGGATTATATATCCACTAACTATTTAAAATATATATATTGACATAAAATGCATCATAATTCTATACAAAAAGTCAAAACTTGTGATATGCATGTTTGCAAAATTATAATAGGTAGGGTTTTACTTCCATAGATTTATTCCAATTTAGGTTGAAGAATAGAATTCATTTTCTACTGAAAACAACTGAGATGTTTTTAAAAACATAAAAGATTTGAATTCTATTTGGCAATGCAAACCAAAGTGCCAAATCAAACCATGTGGTACTATAATGTGACAACACAACATAGTTGTTTGAAGGGAATACTGAGGGGCATCAATGGGCACATAGGATCAAAACCCATATTTTTGCTATGTGTGGCATTATGTTGCCCTAGATTACACTACGCAACTACGCAACTTTCTCCAATCTTCTGTATCTTTTAATTTTTCTTGAGTGATTCTTTTCTTTTCTTTTACTTTAATCTTTACTTTAGTCTTTTACTTTAATAAATTTAAGAGAAATTTTAAAGTAAAAGTGACGCGCAATAGAGTATATATTTTGTTACAATAGCGATAATTATATATTTTTATATGCTCTTGTAGCTCAGTTGGTTAGAGCGTTGGTCTTATGAGCCGAAGGTCGTGGGTTCAAGCCCCACCAAGAGCAATTGAAATAGCCATGTATAAATGTCTTATTATGTATTGTTCACATACGTGCAACATTTTAATAAAATCCATTTGTATCTTTATATTTTTTTGGTTTTTGTATAGTAAAGTGTTGACTACATAATTTCGGAGTCTGCCTTTTAAAGTATAACATAATTTATCAATATAGTTATCTTTTAGAGTCATTAAGGATATTGTGAGGTTTAGTCTTTTATTCTCTCCTATACCGTGAGTTTTTTTTTTTTCTCTAAATAGGAATTTGACGCACAAGATCTTAGTGGTTTCCCGATTATAATTATTATTAAATTTGTAAGAGCTTTGTGGTGTTCAATCTGTTTTTGGTCGTTTTTGGGCATAGAAGTAGGAGACAAACATAGTTCACACCTAGTTTAAAAATCAGTCTGCTCTTTTGTAGTTAATATAAGTTTTAATATTGAGGCCACTAAGGTCAACATAAAGAGTTTTAAAAGAAAAAACATTAGATATTTGACGTTTCTATAGAACAGGTTTGTGGACGATAAAGGCAGCTAAAATCCTACATTTTCTAATACCAACTAGCTTTCTAGAACATTCTCTTTGTTAGGCCTAAAGAAAATACATAATATATTCTCTTATATTTCCCTAAAATTATTGATTTTTTTCTAAAAATTTGAACTCAATTAGGCAAGTCCCAATTTCAACCAGATGACTTGTAACTAAAGATCGACATTGTTTTGTAGAAAGTGAAATTCATTGGTGATTGATAGGACAGGTTTTGTTGTACTGCATTCTTATGCCAAAAACCATACATACCATGAAGCAAACAGCAAGAACTAAAAATGCATTTTTGTAAAACTGTGCTCAAAGTGTTTGGCTAAACAAAAACCCTCCACCAGTCAAGAAATGGAGTTTATACACGCAGGTTTGTCAACACCAAGAATTGCCAGTTTGAAACAGAACAAAAGTTTAATTGTACCTAAAAATCCAACATCACTCTTCTTAAACAAAAGAAGTGAAAGCTGACACTTGTTTTTTACAAGCTTATATTACTGAACATTGTTTCTACCCAGCCTTCAGTCACCATGGAGTTCCTGCCAACCACATAGGGCAAAAAAGGGTGGGCGGTCAACATGGCTCTAGAATGTAATAAGAAATAAGCCCATTGACTTTCAGTGTATTATGATTTTCAGTAGTGAAATTGGCACAGGGCAAGGCTACCATCTGTGTGCGAAGTAAGCACCCGGGTGGATCCAACCCTGACGCACAAAATGGGCACTTGTCTAGGAGGTACCACGACGCTCGAGCTATTGGAAACACCGCTCAGCGGAACTGTGGATGCAGGCTCTTGAGCGCCAGCACTGGGTAGAAAGGATTTCACAATCTCTCCCGAGGACGAATCCCAAACCCGCACCCTCCCATCCATACTTCCTGTCACCAGTGTCTCTGGAGCATATTCTTGCACATGCAGACTTTTCATGACACTGTGGTCATGACATTCTTGCCATAAAATTTCTTGTTTCCTGGTATATCAAAACAACAATAGTATCATGTATCATCATCATGTACATCATCATGTATCATACATCATGTACATGTACAACAATGGTATCATGTATCATCATAAGCATCACAGCTGACCATTCACACTACCGGTAGATCGTGTAATGAATTTCAAGTGATGAAAAACTGGGCAATAATACCCATTACCTTATGTCCCAGCAACAAAGGCGACCCACTGATGTTCCTGCAAATAGGAAGTAACCATTTCTACCCCATTGCACGCACTCCACCTCTGCAGAACAAAGACAACCTTAGCAAAAAACAAAAAAAAATACTTCACAGGACTAAATTAAAAATATATATAACCCCTAAAGGACTAGAAGCCTGAATTGGGCTTCATGTTTATTTTAGCAGTTTTGAGTAGGTCCTAGGTGGACTTGCTTTTATTCAGAGTTTTTGTTTTTTTGACCAATGTTCTTCACTAATTCCGGTGATATAAAATTTGGTCCTATCTGAATTATGTTTGTCACAATATGATCAATTCAATTTTTCGTTTTAAAATCATGAGTCCTTGACTGAGCATTACTTCACTAGGAATCCTTTAAACTAAGCTCTAGCTCAGGGTCTGTAGACCCACTTACCACCACAGTTTAACCAAAATTTCATGGTTTCAAAATGTTGATCATATTGTGAAAAATGTAATTCAGATAGGGTCAAATTTGATATCAACAGGATCAATGAAGAACGTTGTATGCATTGGATAAAAAATTAAAGAAAATTGAACAAAAGATAGTCAATAGATGACCCACTCAAAGTGCTAAAAAAAAGCACAAAGCCTAATTTGTATATGCACTTCCTATCCAAGTACTTCTTTGAGTATGAAGCAAATGAGAAAGTGAACCTCTCGTGGGATTCGGCCGTAGTAGACGAGCCACAACTTCACCAGATGAGCTGTCGCAGACTTGCACAGATCCGTCCCTAGAGCCACTAGCCAGTAGTTGCATCTCCTCTTGCACGCATAAAGCCGACACTGCTGCAGAATGGCACCTGCATCCCTGAAATTATCAGCGAAACACATTCCTGCATACAGTAAATTCAAGTTGCAGCAAATTAACCCCTAAGCGTCCACTGTGTAATTTCTGTAGTGTACAAAAATCGGAACCCCCCCTGCTGCAAATCATCTGTTTGTGTGAAAATGACTTCAGTTTGACACAATCGACACTGTTGATCTTGTAGTGTAGAACACAAGCTTTAAAATGATGTATTGCAATCAGAAAACCGAGGTAAAATGAGAAAATGCCACCGAGTGATGCAGATGGCCATATTGGGCGGTTTAGACGGTTCTATGTGCTCTAGTTGCGAGCTGACTTCTTAAAATCACCAGTGAAAGGGACACATGGTAGTATGATTCTCACAACAAGCCATCACTTGCTCTTTAGCTGTTATTGTTACTTGCAAAGGAAAATACTAAGCCCTACATATAAGGCGACATAGTTTGAATGATTGCAACCTCAGTATGCGAGAGCAGCGCCCACCATACAGATCGTAAATGCGGGCACTTCCATCAGCACAACCCACTGCCACCTCTGATTCTGTGCAGCTGCAATCTCAAAAGTACAGAAAGTCAGCTCTCCAGCACTCCGCCAAATTTTCCACCCCACTGATTGCCAATATAGGATCGTGTTGTTTCAGTTGGTCATACTAAGGTAGAGGGCTCCAAAACCAACAGGGTTCTAATTCCAAGAGTATCTAGACCGTGCATTTATTTTAAAGCACAAATCTAGGCACATCATAGAGCTCTTATTGGATGTTGACCAAAACGATAATCTATCTATGGTCTACCTAGATTTAGGTTTTGGGATAATTATTGTGCATAGATTCTCTTGGAATTAGAACCCTGTTGGTTTTGGAGCCCTCTACCTTACACCAGTGGCCACTGATTTAGTCATTGTTGTTATAGCACTGAATCAATGATCATATTGTGTTGCTTTCGTGTCCTTGAAACACAAACCTCTGATCAACTGAAACAACATGAACCTATGTTGGCAATCAATGGGGTGGCAAATTCAAGATTAGTCTTGGTTGACAAATTTTGTGCTCAAGATGTAAAAAGGCTGTAGCCATTCTTACCTTAAGCAATAGAGACGAAATCCATGGCCACCCATTTTATGAGTCACGCGTCCACCTCTATTTCGATTCCATATCCAGACTTCCGCCCCTGTTGCTGCCATAATCTGCCCAATATCCCATCGCCATCAATACAATAACACAAAGTCTCCTTTGCATATTTCCCTGCGCTCTTATAACGAAAAAGTGGGCCAAGTGGCCAACAACCATGTCATACAGAACACTTCGTAACTTGAATACAAAAGCGCTCTGAACAATAGAGTCACGATTTGTTCACCTTGTTAGAATCAAACTCAAGATCGACTATAGGTGATTTAGGCTTGGCAACTTTGTACTCCTCCACACAATGCAGAGTGGATGCAGACCACACGCGTATAATCTAAAGCCAAGAATGCACCTGGTAAGTAAATGACACGGAGGACGAGATGCTTTCGGTAAATAACTACACTAAATGGGCAATTTAGTATCCGGCAAGAATCGATGTCTTTTACCATAGTTTGTTAAAAGGTGAGGAGAAATAATGTCCCTACAATACATAGGAGTTTGCCACTTGTCATTCCCAAAGTGCCATGTTCCTTCCAGGTGATAAGTGCCGCTTCACACTATGGCCGAAGGTCGAGAGGCCGTCGATTTCCACCAATCAAATTGCAAGAAACCATGGGTTCGGCCTCTCGACCCTTCACACTAGAGGCCAAAGTCCAACGGCCGTCACTCTCCAAAATGCCTACGTGGCAGTACTTTTTGACCAAGGCAACGGCCTCTCGAAAGGAAGTTTGGGTCGGACGGGAATGGAAACCCAAACTATGGTCGAGAGGCCGTCGAATTCTTTTCATAAAAAATATATTTTATTGCCTATTTTCAGTAGATTTCTTTGGACTCTCAACAAAGTTTGGACTCACAATCCCACGGCCTCTCAACTTGGACGGCCATAGTGT
The DNA here is from genome assembly GCA_022496805.1 of Pohlia nutans. Lineage (NCBI taxonomy): Eukaryota > Viridiplantae > Streptophyta > Bryopsida > Bryales > Mniaceae > Pohlia > Pohlia nutans. The sequence goes on along the minus strand of CM040091.1, from coordinate 9,723,337 downwards.
GAAGCGGCCCTAAGAACGACATGAGGTGGCATGCCATGTTTATTATAAAGTTGCCATTTGTCATTGGAACATTACACCCAAAAGGTTTACTTGAAATTTTTATCATTTTAAATTTTACAGTAATTTCAAAATTTTACACTACATCTCCAAGAAGTCAAAAAGTGTTCAGTGTCCCAGACACTAAACAGCTCATTCAGTGTAAAATTAAAAAATATACAGTGCAGTCAACACAGCAACTAAAACAAGCGCTATATTCGACAAAAAAAATTCAAACCATCCATCACCTAAACTCAAGAAATCTACTGGCAGAAGAAAGTGCTGTACCTGATCACTAGAGCCACTAACGATTGTGTCCATATTCATGCGGCAGCAATCTACCCTGCCCCTCCCGCATTAAGTCATCCCCACCTGGCCCATGCACATCAGTTCTAGCAACTCCATATACAATTGAAAATCCCGTGAAAAACCATGGTGTTATGAAGTGAAGGTAAATTGTCCACGTAGGTAGGGAGCTTGCCTTGAAGAGTGGCCCTTCCACCAGCGAGAGTCCATGTTGCCATTACCGAGATGGACCCGTTGACGCATTGCCACAGCTCTGGTTTTGAAATCCAACTCACTGGATAATGATAAGTTGATGTTGAGCTGAGGGAACCTGAGTTTCAGCTCCTTCTTCTGCTCCTCATAAGCATTCTCCCATAACACTGCGTAATTCGTTACTACATTGTGCCTGCAGTCCACCAATCAATTCCTCAAAAACTAAAGAATCTCCTTAAAGGGCTGATGGGGATAGTAGATATGTTGGCGTATATTTGACATTTGCTGTAAATAAAAGGTTCCAAATTCAGACCCCAATAGTTCATTAACCCCTAAAGGACCAAGAAGCCCAAATTTGGCCTCATGTTTTTTTTAGCAGTTTTGAGTAGGTCCTATGTGGACTTCTTATTGTTCAAATTTATTTATTTTTGCACCAATTAATGCAATATTCTTCACTAATTTTAGTGATGTAAAATTTGGTCCCATATGAATTATATTTTTCACAATATGATCAACGGACATTTTAGAACCATGAATCCTTGGTCCTTTAGGGTTAAAATCATGTTGACGTGAATTAAAACTTCACTTTTGATCTTAATCCCATAGGAGGTGTGGAACCATGCCAAATACAATGGAATGTTGTTGTATAATACTGGTCAGAAAGGACTCTCTAGACCCTTAAGGGTTAACCCCTAAGCGTCTTAAACGCCATGGCATTTTCTCATTTTACCTCGATTTTCTGATTGCAATACATCATTTTAAAGCTCTTGTTCTATACTACAAGATCAAGAGCGTTCAATCGTGTCAAACTGAAGTCATTTTCACACAAACAGATGCTTTCCAGCAGGGGGTCCAATTTTCCTACACTACAGAAAATATACAGCGGACGCTTAGGGGTTAAAAAAAAATTAAAAATCTCAAACCAAAGATCTCCAAAACGCCAACACGGTAGAGTTTACCCTAAAATCTTGTACGCTTATTGATTTTAGGATTACTGTTGTTGGCTTTTAGGTCATCGCTCACTAAAACTTGGAACCCTTGAGTGCATTGGAATCCCTAATAAAAATTCGGTCAGTGAGTAAGGTGTGATTAGGTTCTATGCCTGGAGAATTAGGGTTGAGTGACAGCATGAAAGACACGAGCAGAGAAGGAGAATTTTCGTGAAACGTTTTCTGGAATTGTGAGAGCACGCACCAGGCAGTGCAGACGGCGGAAACGCGAGCGAGTGAGAGTGCAGGCAAGCGTGCAAAGATCTGCGGCAGCACATCGGCAGCAGCAGCGCCACCCCACGACACCAGCTGGTCCGTCGTCGTCTTCTTCGCCTTGCTCCTCCCCGAATTTTCCATGGTTTTTAGGAAGAGGATGGAATCGGGCTACTCGCTTACTTCCATTGTAATCGAAAATACGAACTCAAATTGCTTGTCGGATTCGACGTTCAGCTGCAGTTCCTCCGCGCTCAAGCTCCGCTTGTCTTCGTATTTCGGAATGGAAAACGAGGACGACGAAACCCGACGGAGGACGACGGAAACACGAGGACGAAACACGAGGATGAAACTCGAGGATGAAACAGGCGGATGCATTGGACGAATGAAACACGTGGATGGAATGTATGGGTGGAACAGGCGGATGAAACATGCAGATGAAATATGTGGATGAAATACGAGGATGAAACACAGGGATGAAACACGAGGATGAAACTCAAGGACGAAACATCCCGATGAAACACGAGGATGAAACTCAGGGACGAAACATGCGGATGAAACACGAGGACGAAATACAGGGACGAAACATGAGGATGAAACACGAGGATGAAACACAGGGATGTAACATGCGGATGACACAATGCCAAATGCACCCGAAGTAGACCGATGTCTAGGACCAATTTCATGCCGCATGTATTGCATTAATTGATTTCAGAGGAGAAATGTAGCTCGATTGTACATGCTTTTAATTTTTGCGTCTTAAAAGTTGAGACATAGATTGCCAAACTACATTTATCAATGAAAGTAGTAAATGTGGAATGGAATTGATGCTCTCTTAATCCTTAACCGTCAAGAGGGCTTGGACGGGGCAGCCCGGAAGGCATTTAAATTTTGGGAGGAAAAATAATAATAATAATAATAATATCAAAAACGGCTCTGCAGTGCACTGCTGGCTAGCACTGTAGCACTGTGGCATTGCTGAACTTCAGCTGCCCCAACCTCAAAACTTGTTCAATTTGATAACTTTGATTGCTTACCAACGATTCCACAATCTCTCAAATGAGGTGAAAATTTGGAATGTAGATCGTTTTTTCAGTAGCTTTCCAACGCACCCATCCTCGTTTGATTTGGTTGAGAAAATCAACTTTTTTTTCTTCATTATTCTATTTTAAATAAGCCCATGGGGCTTACCTTGACGTTTAAGGGTTAACAAAATTTGGACCCTTATGACGCAAAACTCCCCCGCTCAAGGGAATTTCACAGAGTGCCCCCGCAAAGAAGAATTTCATGGAATAGTCGTCTACAATTGTTCGTTTAATATAGGCATTTGTGTGGTGAAATCTAATCTTGAATGTGTATTTAGGTATGTGAATAAGTCAAGTATCATTGTTGTTTCATGTGTTTTTTCCGAGGTCGAGTATATACATATGTGGTCTGCAAAACTTATGTTTTTGGTCGGGTTCAAACCTTCGCTTTACAACTTGTATCGCACATCAATGTTTTGGAAGAATCCCAATTAGGGTTTACACAGCAAAGAGCCTCGTCCACGGGAATCCCACACATTAAAACCTTGCCTTTAGCCTCATGGATTTTCCATCACAAAATTTTGTCATGTGGATTTTAAATACTATTGAATTATACAAGATGGTATGCAATGAGAAGATGAAAGCCTATTTTTAACTCATTTTTTCAACATACTATTAAAGAACACATGTTGTGTAGTACATACATTTTCATTTAGAATTTTGAAAATTGAAGCTTTACTTTTGTGAAGAGCTAAAAAAATAAATATAAAACAAACATTTAGGTGTTATGATCTTGCAATTAATGAGAATTTTCACACAAATAAATTAGAAAGATATGCTTGAATAAATTAACTAGAAGATCCTACAACATAATATTGCTTCCATTAAGAGTGTACATGCAATGTGAACACTACATATGGTACAAAATTATGATTATGATTTTAGGACTATAAATTTCATCGATTTGGCAATCACCAACCTCCTATCACACATTTTTTATAATTTTATGTTGTGAATTGAAGGAAGTTAATGATTATCAATCCTTTTTATTATGGAATTTTCTAACTTTGTTTTTAAAATACAAAATTGATATGTATATTGCATGAGTACTTTAATGGAAGTGGTGTTACATTAAAAATCTAGAAATACAAAATTGAAATAAATTATGTTGTGAAACAATTTTGGGCCTTAAAAATCCAAAGATTTTTAGAATTGATGTGCATACCTCTTCAAGGGATTTTTTTGGTAACAATAATTCTATTAAACTTTTTAATATATTATATATTTTGATCCATATCAAATTCTACGTGTTAACTATTTTCTAAATTCTCTAATTTTTCAAGATTTTAGATTGGAAATAGTATTTAAATTTTACTATAATCTAATTTTTCAATAAATTAATTTTAAATTTTGAATAAAAGATACCCTTATTAAAGGGCTTTTCCATTGTACCAATTACATTGTTGTTGCCTTCCAATTGCAAAAATTTACGATGCAACAACAAAAAAATAAGGAAAAAATTTGTAAGAATGTTACAACAATTCAAATATAACAGTCAATAAAAACCACAATGTGGCTTTCAATGAAATTGAGATTTGAGAAACTAAAAACTAAAAAAACAATCTATGCAAAAATTGGACAAAGATGAGCCAATAATTTAGTCATAAAATCTCATAAGATTTTTTCGTAAAACAAATCTCTCTAAATGAAATTCCCATATATAGATCTACAATGTCAGAGGCATATCAATCCAATGCATTTTCTTTTCTTATCTTGTTAGAGGTTTTTGAATTAGTGCAATAAGCATCACTTTTTTTTATCACAAACTCTTTCAAGCAGACTAAAATTACCCAATTTCACATTGCTAGTATTACCAAAATTCTATTTAAACCACTAAAATTCTTCTTATTAACCCCTAAAGGACCGCGGTTTTCCTGTTTTTGAGCATCATTTTCACCTCTTTCTATTCATTTTCTTGTGAATATTTTTTTTCCTCTTGATAGAAAATACTAAATCAAAGATTTGAATAAAATATAAGAATTTTTTAACCAATTTAACCAATTTAACAAATTTTCCCATGTCTTCAAAGAGAGTCAAAAAATACCCAAAAGACTGCAATTTCATCTTTTTCACTTCAAACGCTATAATCTTGCAATCTCTACGGTCAAATTCTATGAAAATTTTACCATGCACTCTCTTGGTAATCTTTAACAAGATCTTGCGGTTGAAGTTGAAAAATAATAATTTTGAGGTTTTTTTAGCCCTGCCCGTACTGCCCATTCTCCCCAAAAAAACCCCTTTTGTTCCACGACTTCTACTTAAAAAGTCGGAATAAAAAAAAAAATAGATTCCTATTTTCGTATTGACATGCCAAATTCACATGATTTATTTCAAAAATTAAAATTAAAAATTGAGACCATAGGAACCTGCCCGAACATTGAAATGTCCTAGTTAGGACACTTGGTCCTTTAGGGGTTAATTCAATATGTTTCTATCATTATTGCATTAAAAATTTATAAGAACACAAGTTCATATACTTCAAAAACTTGGATGGAGGCTCTGGTGTGCATGGAGGTGCTTGGTACCGAGCTGTCCCTGGGAGCTAATCGTGGTGGTTGTGCCGCCTCCTATCAGCTCCCAGGGGCAACTCGGCACCGAGCAGCTCTATGCATACCGTGTCTTGATTTTTGTATTCTTCTAGCACAATCTAAAACCCAAATTTTTTTGGCACAATTTACAAGTTGAATGCAATATTATCAAAATTAATTTTTAACTTTACTATCTGCATCATCTCCAATTACAAAAAACTTAATGTGAATTCTAATCCACACTACATCTTAATCTACGTTAATTTGCCATCATCAACCAACATTTGTTCATTTCATTTGCTAAACACATTTTCATATACGTGTAGTTGAAATCAAGACTTCGTTTCTTCCCTCAATTCTTCAATTCAAGTGCACCTAATTTTATTCCATGCATCTTTTTTCTATATGTTCATCTGCTTTAAATCAAACTTTGCATCAAGTTCATTTTAAAACATACAATCTTCATCATCAAGTTTTTTAATCTAACATGTAATTGTGTTGATTAACAATATCTTTCATTTAACATACCTCATTTATTGTTTTTATGTGATTTCCTCTATTTACACTCCATCACTTTGTCCCAATGCTTTTGAAGTCAAAGTATATTTTATGTTTCTATCTTGCTCTCTAAATTAATTAGAATTAAAGGAACTTGGTTAGTCAATGAACTTGGTTAGTCAATGAAAGTAGTTTGAAGGGATTTTTTTAATAAAAAATCATGCTTCAATATAAAATTCATTATAGGTTAAAAGAGCCCATGATGGATATCAACAAAGATTTCAAACCAGCTTTGAGGTAGATAGGGAAGTCCAAATGACTCAAACTTTAGGTTTACTCTGATCATGAGGAAATTTCTAATAACCTAGTGTTAGTTCACGAACAATTTTTTATTGTGATTTCTTTACTTCCTAGAGCATTTATTCAATTCAAGCTTAACTAAATCAATTTGTCACATATGTAGTTGTTAAAAAGCTTCCAGGACAAAGAAATATCGCTTGATCAGCCAAAGTTTCCTTCTCTTTATTTTGTTGAAGGTGGTTCAATGCCAGCAAGTTCAACTTGCGTGCTTTAGCAAAATGTAGTCCGTAAGGTTTGGTTGATCGTTTTGATACTATCCCTTCATGTTCGGCCTGCAAGAGTACATAGACTCACCATATTGATGTAATTATGACATGGGTTGTGAATTTAGGTTTTTTTCATTTTGACGATGGTTGTTATTTTGGTTATAAGTTTCTATTGTGCATTGAGAGTTTTTACAAGGCTCTTGGGAGATTGGATGAACGCATGGAGATCATGAGAGGTGACCTAGAGCGTGGCAATCCAAAAACTGCCATGAAAATAGTTTTAATTAATTTTATAAACAATTGAGTTATCCGTAAAGTCTCCCAATATCCTCCATTTTGATCAAGATTCCTCCAAATACCTCGTCGCCAAGCAGAAGGAGGAGTTGTCAGGCGGTTCTAATTATGGATTTTGCTAGAAACTAGTTTCTGCCGTCAAAAACTAGAAAACTGCAGCTTTGACTACCTTTAGCAAGACGCCGAGGAATCTCAGATGGTGCACGGGCCATGATCTTGCAAAGTCAGTTCTAGAGCCACTTCCATTACTATTCATCTAGACAACCATTCTAATTTTATTTCACCACCCCTCGATGACCCTTTTTTTGCTTATTCAATATTACTGTAGCTCTGACCCAATGTGATCTATGTGGCTTATGCATTCTAAAACAAGGAGCTCAGCCCTCCTATATTCCATGAACCCTTCTTTGTAACCTCCATTTTACTTTACGGTTACACTCTTTTAGAGGTTATTGTAGCACTTCTATGAATTTAGGAAGCAAAAATTACAGGTTGCCTTTACGGATAACTCTAATAAAGAAAGTTGATGGTGAAGGTGCCTGAAGTAGTCTACAACATTTTCAAACTTGTAATTGTTTGAAAAAATGCGTGATAATGCATCAATTTTGCAAAAACATATAAAGACTAAAAATTATAGATTATGAACTTTGATTTAATTCTATAAAAATTAATTTCACAAATTCATCATATATAATTAGATATATAATATGTAAGCTATAAACTTCTAAAATTCATTAGAAATACAAAATTAATAAATATTTCTTAAATTTCATTATAATTGGCTAAAATTATAATTCTAATCAGACATTTAAATATTCATTTAATTTTTCATTCAAAATGTTCATTTTATCTAATTCTTGCTTGTAATTATTTAAATTGGTGTTTCTATAAAATAAAAGATCATAAACCTTGGCAATTTATAACAAGGTTATGAACATTATACTTTCAGCAAATCATAATTAAATTTAAAAATTAAACATTTATTTTAATTTTTATGAATATTCAAAAATATATATATATTTATAAAAATTCTAAATTTTCTTGGTAGTATTCAACTATATAGATGTGATTAACATGTTGTGCATTACAGCTTTTATGTTCTATAAAACTTCAAAAAATTCATGGAAGACACATTTTATAACACATTTAATTCATGGCAAAACCCTTTGTCTTTTAAAGGTTAATTGATTTTTGAATTTTATTTGACATATGAGAACAATTCTTCAACAATGAAATTTGACTCTTGCAAAAACTTTGCAAATGTTGTAAATTTTGATGTAGTTTTTGTTACATTATTATTTTTAAATTTAGAAAAATAAATTTTATAATTTTGAATAACATGTTTTATCACTTATATAATTTATATCAATGTTTAAAATACAATGAACACAAGTCATAATACTACATTGTCTTACCTTACGTCAATATGACAATAGCGCATGATTGGTTCATGTACCATATACAGATTGGTTCATGTACCATATACGTATTGGTTAAACTTAAAGTCTTTCATATATGTGTCAAAAAGGTCTTTCCAATGAATTTACAATGTTTATTTTTTATTTTTGAAATCAATTCAATAATCAAACACCTTGTAAATAAAATATCCAAACCCAAGGTCCGTAGGTTGGACATGTGACCATAAGCTTTCCATTGGAAGGAGAACCAGGTATATTTCTGTAAGTAATTCCAATCTTTGTTGGCTTTTTGGGTGTCATTTTTTCTCCTTTACTCACTGTAAAAGAAAGATTATCTACAATATATACATAATCAACAACATCATTGAAAACATTTCTAAAGTTTACATTTCCTTTGCCACCCAAACAAACAATAGGGCCTTGTGGGATAGGATTATGGCAGCTTCCATACAATTTTACAGTGTAGGTACCCCCTACTGGATTTGAAACGATCATCATTCCATTGGTATCATGTGCAATTGTTGATGGTTCATAAATTATTGGTATTTCTACTGTTAAGCCATCAAGATCAGCTGGATTTGCATCTACCGTTGGTTTTTCAAGAATAAATCCAATTGCTATAGCTTCTGGAGCCAAAGTGCAAGTATATTGAACTTTAGCGGCAAGATAATGAACAAATTGGAATTTTTGTGTATGTCGGTTTCCAAGGTTTACATCAAAGTGTAGTGGAGGTTCCGGTCCAGCTTGAACTGCTTGAAGCAATAATTCATAAGCATAATCTCCTAGTGCTTCGCTGCTAAGTGTTAAAATGGCTGTCCTATTGCATACTAAAATGAGACGAACTTCAATGTCAATTGCACCGGTTTCATATGGTTGAATTTCTAAGTTGCTAGGAACTCGTACCTGTATTAAAAAAAAAAATTGTGATTCTTATGTAATACAACGTAACAATGCATAAATAAACGTACGTAATTTCTATGTACAATTTTTTTTTAGTTACGATATCATTTAATTATAAAAATACTATTACAGATTTTTATTATAAAAGATTTTGATTTTCTTTAATAAATCCTAGTTAACAAGTCAAAGTCAATTTGGAATATTTTGTACAATTTTTAAAATACCAATATTAAAATAAACAAGTGTTTACCTCGGGGTCACTACACTTTATAGTGAAATTTAACATGATTTCTATAGGATTTGTAAAATGAAGTGTATGTATACGAAGTTCTCTAGTGATGGTACGAAATGGAATTGTTGCGCAAATATCAGCATCTTGTACATTAAAAGTGAGATCAAACCATGTGAATTCTCGAGTTTTGTCATTCAAAAATTTTACTTTACTTGGATAGATTCCAGGCTTATGAGCTATAAACCATAGTGTTACATCTCTTGGAGCTAGTCCAGGAACATCAACAATAGGAAGGCCTTCTAATGTGGTTGTTGGAGCATATCCTGGCTCAAGTGGAACACTAACAATAAGTCTCATTTGTTGAGCCAATTTCATCCAATTCAAAATTGTTATAACTAAACTCATTTTATTTCGGGATTTCACTTCATATGTAAAAACTCCTTCCGGTAAAGGATCAAGTGCAATTCCAACTAATCCATAGAAGAGAGCACTCCCATCAGGAAGAGAAAATAAAATTGATCCTTCATGTTGTGCTTCTTTTGGTGGCCCTGTCATTGTCATTGGTTTATATAAGACCTCATATTCTATAGTTTCACCGGGAGGCACCGTTATCATTCCAATTCCACTAAAGTATTTGTGGATAATCTTTGGATACAAACACCAAGGTTTATTTGTTGTATTTACAATAGGAATTATTTTGCTTACAGAACTACGAACTGGACATTCAAAATTGTAGTTTTCTGGAAGGTCTTTTTCAATGCATGCTCCTGTTACGGTAAGGAATAATGTTTGACCACCAACAATAGTACATCCTATCCTTTCTAGTTGTATATCATATAAAACAGATGATGGATGAAATGTAACATCAATATTTGCAACTTGATGTGGGCCCAAAAACCCATCAGGTGGATAAAATGTTAACTCTGAGACCCAAGTTGTAGTATCCCATGTGAATAAAGAACCAAATTCTCCAACATTTTCAACCTGCAAGACGTACATTATTAATAGATTTTTTAATTACTTATTACAATAATTTTTACTATATTTTATTAATATTCAATTTATTTTTTAAACATACGATTCATATTTGAAAAAATGTGGTGCTACAACAACATAATTTATCCACATATTGTACCTACATAGCAATTCATTAAAATAAAATAAAATAAAATAAAACTGCATATATATACTATATATAATATGATCACAATCAAATGAAAACATTAAAAATATTAAATGCACATAATATAAAAAAACAAATAAACATGGGACATAATAATACTTAAGTTGTATAGTAGAATTTAGTGGGGCAACTTTTGAAAGTTCAAAGATGTGTGTTTGGTCCTCTACAATAGCCTTGTAGAGGTTTATTTAAAGGATTTTAGTTTTAATTTTACTGCATAGTAATTTTTCACTTTATTAAGAATTTGGTGAAAAATCATATTTTTCTTTTTTGAATAATAATTTAGAACGACTTGTACAAATTTACTACAAAATATAGGTATTGTAGCATATTTGTACAAAACCAATGTCCATAATGTAAAAAACTGAAATAATAAAATTATAAAGTCTAAAGAACAAAATGATGAGGATTTGTTCTTGAAAAAATCACTTGTTTTCATGAATTCTATATGGAAAGAATCTGGAATTTTTTATGGAGATTGTAATTTAATTAAAATAAATAAATAATTTTGTATGAACATATTATGTGTATAATTTATGAATTTCATTTGAAATGATAAAAAACTAAAGCAAAAAAATACATAAATAATTGTTAAATTTAGTTAGTCTAAATCACCTGCATGCGCATCGTCTTTTTTGAACCGAGAATAATAGTGCCAAAGTGAAGAATATAAGTATTTAAAATAATATCAGTTCCTATACTCATTCCCGATAGTGAAAATAGTACAATTTCGACACCGGACATGTCCATTGGTACAATCTCTAAAAATTGTGAAACACGCTGCTTTGGAGCAAATATTACTTCACATATTCCAATCTGCAATTTTCAAATAATAAGATGACTTCATTTAACGAACTTTAATTTTTTTTGATAATTTCAAGATTGATTTTCTTTTAGAGTATTATAAAAAAATTCTTAACATCATTTGCTTCTATGCTTTTAAAAAATACTACAATAACTATATTTGAATATTTATCGTAAAATTCTACCGTAGTTGCATATTATATAATTTAATATGTTTATAACAAATAAAAATAAACTGTTCACTAAATTTTTATGTTCATGCATTAAATAAATTACTAATACAAAACATTATGTAGTGACATATTTATATTATGAATGTCATAGGTCTTACATGATGAGGTTTTAAGCGAAGACCATCATAAGGTAACAATTCAATATCAATTGCATTTAAAATTTGACGACTTGGCTCAAATGAAATTGGTAACAAAGCCTCGCTTTTATTGATTATAGCAACCTGATTTTTTTAAAAATCTTACAATGGATTATACTTTTTATGACTCATGTAGTAGAAATGTATAATTAGATCATCTAAAAGGAAATTGAAATTTAAAATTAAAATTCTAGTAAAATTTTACATTATTAAAATGTTAAAATATTAAACATTGCAAGATTATTTTATTTACTTTATATTATTGAATTCTTTACCTTTATAACTTTTGTTTCATTCATGTGAACATCTCCAAATGATATGAGTTTTTGGGATGAATCTACAAGCTCAACAATCATCGGTGTTCCTTCACCGTGGACCCATACGCTCATTGTATCTAGTCCATTTATCAAAAAACTTATTTTCTCATTGTACTTAATATATTCTCGAGGCATGAATTTGATGATAAGGGAATCTTGTTCGCCGCCGTCCATCATCCATGTTGTAGGTGGTACCTCTAATTGTGGTGTAGTATTGTATAAACATTCAACATTATTTTTTTCTGCTCCTGTATTTGTTGCTAACAACATGCATGAAGGTGCTTCTCTTGTAGGTACAAAAAGAAAAGTTGGTCCAAAATCAAAGTGATACCAGCTAAAACTAATTGTTGCTCTATAGCAAAGACCATTAAATAATAATTTATATCGATTACTTTTAAAAACCTATAAAATAATCAATATTTAATTTAGCATTAGAGTCTTTTAATTATTTTCAAATGATGTTTAAAATATTATACCATGATATTCAAAAATCTATATCTAAATGTATCATTTATTATTTCTAGTATTAATTTTATTTAAATGACCACTTATTAAGTAAAAAATCTATTGTCATTAGTTGCAAACATAAAATTAAAATATACTAAAAAAAGTATAAGAATTATACAAGAGAAATATACAAAAAATGTATTTATATGATGAAATTTTTATTGGATTAATTATAATTTACTTTGCATGTTATAGGAAAATTAACGATAGGTCCAATTGTAGCTGGAGTATAAGCCATTTCGCACACTAACTTCTCATTAGCACCAATGACTCCCGCCAAAGGAACAACTACAACCTCATTTGTTTTTCCAACAAGCCATAGAAATTCAAAATCAAACATGCCTACATTTGTAAGTATGAATTTCTTAAAAACTCTGTCATTTATAAGAACTTCTCCAAAATTAATTAAATTTGGTTCAATAGCAGATAATTGCAATGGTTCATATTCTTCAATAATTTCTAAAAAGATTTTATCATGTACTGAATAACCTTCTCCTTTAACATTCAAATTTATTTGGAGTGAACGTTTAATGTGGCATATTATGTTAAAGTTTTGTTTTCCTTCACATGTAGGAGCATATGTTATTACTATTTCTTTGCTTTCATTTGATTGAACAACACCTTGAAATGGCTCAAAAATCAAATCTCGTGTTATGCTTATTTCATCATGAAGCCATCCTTGTAATTCTTTCATATAAACTCCATTGTCACGTTTTCTTTGGTAATGTTGTTTATCAAACTTAAATGGAAAAGGTAAATCTTCATTGTTATTTAGTTTAACAATGAGTTGTCGTTGTTCACCAACTAGCACTCGGCCAAAATTGATTGTTTGAGTATCAAGGGTCAAATCAGGTTTTTCAACATTACCAACTAAAAGAAATAGGACTTGTAAGCCAACTTCAGGAATTGTAAAGGTCCAAAATGCCTCTACCAAATCACGTTTGTTTGGAATAAATTCAAATCCCATTTCATGTGTTTTTCCTTCTTCAATCACTCCAGTTTTAGACAAACATCTGAATGTGTAATTCAACAATTATAAACACATTATACAAATTTTTAATCAAAATTGCATTTTTGTTTTTAATGCATTTCAATAATTTTGATAAATTTTATTTCTAGATGTTATTCTAAATGTACACATTTTACATAATAAATGTGTTTTAAATTAGTATTATATTTAAATAATTATTTAATTTATTTAATAATCTATAAATATTCATCAATTTATGTATAATGTTTCAAAATCCACAAACTCACAAAAAGGTTCATGAGATTGGTGAGAAGGAAGGAAGGAAAGGCAAAAAAAAAAACAAAAAAAAAAAAAAAAAAAAACTTAGACTAACACAACCTTATGTATTTCCATCTTATCTATTTCATTCAAATAAATGTAAACCAACTCTTAACCACTATCTAGTTTTTACAAATTTTAAATATTTTTCAAAATTTTAAATAATGTAGTGATAAAATAATATTTTTTGTGTAAATAAGTGTTTTTTTAAATTAATCATTTCAAAAAAATATTATTTTCAATTATAATAAATTAAATCAAATGAGACTACTTATAAAATGTTCATTTTCAATGGAGGAAATTCATACAACAATAATTTATAGATGTGTACAAGCGCATATAATCTATAAAAAGGAGTATTCTAGAATTTTCCAAAATTTTAAATTATTTACGAAAAATATTTGCATATAACATATTCTTTAAAAGTCATATAGTTGAAGTGTGATTACTGTAAATTCTTATATCTTTATTTGGTTTTACTGATATGATATGATTTAATGATTAAAAGTTTGGCTTAGGATACAAAATTATAAATTCTAGTTCATTATAACTTTATTTCATTGATTGCTTGAAAAAGAACTATAAATGTAAAATATCAGATGTCAACTGTAAATAATATAATAAAATTATTTGAATATATTTGATATTTTATCTTGATAAATATTCAAATATATGACTAAAAATAAATTTTCAATGCTAACATAAAAGAATATACCTAAAGGGACTTGATAAATAACTTAAAACAGCCATGCGATCTGGTTCATCTTCATGCCATTCTTTGGGAGGATCTGGAACTTGTTCCCATACAAAACTATAAGTTGTATGTGTAGGATTAATAGCAATGAAAGTTTTTATGTTTTGAACATGAACACCCAAAGAATCAAACTCAATTACATTGGTTTCATCATCTAAAGGACCAGCATATCCATGTGGTCCTGGCAAATCTGCATTTCGTTGCAATCCTGTAATGTAGTTACTTTTAGGAAGTTTAAAATGACACCAAGGCCGTTGGACATCTCCTGTAAGAGGTATGCAAATATTTTTGTATCCTGGTTCAAGATAATCTATATCACAAACCAAATACCTTGTACAATCTTCAACTTCTATCGGTCCAAATTTTACGGTAATAATCTCAGTGGTTCCTCCTTGTACTTCACATGGTGAATCAACAAAATAAATCTCATTTTCTCCTGGATGACCATCATCTTTAACTATTTTCCATCTAAGTGGAAGACTAGCAGTGCTCAAATTTTTTATAGAAAAAGAGTGAGTGCGTGTTTGAAACATCATAGTTGATTTGAAATGAATTCCATTACAATCACATTTATATCTCAAAGAATCAACAAGCGCACGTAATTTAAGATTCAAAGCTTTATTTGATCCTTCTATTATTTCATGGATTGGTTCAATAGGACCATCATTTAAATCATCAGAAGGTAGAGGTTTTTCACCTTTTTTACCACCTTTTGCATATGGATTTGGTTTTTTACCACCTTTTGGATCTTTACCTCCACTTTTAGGATCTTTTCCTCCACCTTTAGGATCTTTTCCTCCACCACCTTCTCCATTTGTGTTTGGAGGAGGCACTAAAGCTATCATGTTCAAATCGGGAGTTGATGCATCCCAGCCTTCAAGTTTATCTTGTTCTTCTGGAAATATAATATTATACAACGAAATATTGAAATTTAAATAAATTTTCATTGCTTTTTTGGGAAAAAATGTAACCATTATTGTTTTGGATGCGTTCCCAAGGAGGTGGCCTGTTGCTGGTAAAAAAGTAAAATTTTCTATTATTGGCCATGCAAAACGCCAATGTTTCTTTTCTAAGTTATTTTTAAGTGTTAATGATATTGTTCGTGGAAATCCAAATCCACTATCATCAAACCAAATGACATCTTCTCGATTACCAGGCAATCCTATGCATTCTACTTCTTCCCAATAACCTTCACCAGTTACAAGAATACTTAAATTTGCATATGGATTATATTGAATTTCAAATTTTATTTCTCTTTCATATTTTTCTCCTGCTTTAGGTACAAATGTGACATTAAAGGTTTCTTTTCCTTTTGGTTTTATTGACATAACTTGTTCCGGAAATAAAGGAATTTCAATTATTCCTCGTTGATGGCTTAATATGCTCCAAGTATCTCCTCTATTTTTGACATCAATTGTTATTGTAGCAGGAACAATACCCTTATTTTGCATCTGAATCAAAAATTATAATAATAAATTCAAATCATTTACAAATTGGAGGTTGTTTGGAATTGTTTCATTTTTACTAATTTTGAATTTTATATTATAAGTAAATTTTTATTTTAATATTCTAAACAAAGGATGTCAATAATATCCTAAAATTTCTTTAATGATGAAAATCTAGCATAGATATTAAATGACAATTTTTTTAAATCATTGATTTAATTTTTAACCTCTGAAAAGGAAAAAACCTGAAATGATTTTGTCATTGTTTTTCCTACACGCATTTTGGGAAATTCTAACCATATAAGTCCCAAAGGAGATATTATAGTTGGTTCAATAATTTGCACATGGGGTAAAGTCCCTTCTCCTCGTAATTGGCATTTAAAGTTTTTTGTTTTCATATTATCACCTCCATCTCTTACAACGGCTTCAAATATTGCATAATAACATTGCATTGAGAGTGGCTGAAATGCGCAACAAACATACCTATATAACACATAAATTATTATTTTTTCAATTTTCTTTATTATTCAAATTTCCACCACACTGTCACAAGATTTTACTTCTTATTATAAATGAACACAAGATTCTATATACAGATGATCACATGATAAAGATATTTTTAAATCATTGTTAAAATTTTAATAAATTTTAAACTAATAATTTACCGAAATTCATGAGGAGGCACTTCAAGCTCATTTGGTTGTACAAACATAGCAAAAGGTTCTTCGTATGGAGCTTGAGTTTCAATCTCAAGCATCATTGGTGTTATTGTAAAATCTACAAAACATGGTACTTTGAAAGGGTTATCTATTCGAAAATTTGCTTCCACTTTTCTACCTATTGGTGCATTAAAAACTTTTGGTTTAGGAGCATCACCAGTAAACCTCACTGATGGTTTTGGAGTAATTTTTGGCGGTCCACCATCAAAAGGCCTATTACAATCAATGATAAAAGCTCCAAATGAAAATATATGATCTTCACGTGAATATACACCATATGGTGGAGTACTCCCTATATTTTCAAATTTATCAACAAGTCTATGTTCTTCAAAAATAACATCAGGTGTTGTCGTAATGCCTGGAAGTTTTGACTCTCCAGATAATTCATATGCAATATCTGTTGGGTATTTGATAGGGTCTTTATTGCTAATATCGATCATAAGTTGCTCAGTTAAGAATGTTGGTTCTTGTGGGCTTTTGAAAAATATCTTGATTTCAATTTTATCACCAGGAAGAACATTCCCACTAGAGGGGCTTATATTAAAACCTTGCAAATCCAATGTGGGCCCTCCACTTCCACTACCTCCACCACCTTTAGCATTTGTTTTGTTTTTATCACTTTTACTACTTTTTCGAGTTCCAGCAGATTTTGCCGTTGCAACTGTTTTTGAAGTCCTTTTGGTTGCACCGCTAACCATTGATGCGGCATCTGATTTTCCTTTTAGTACATCTGAATAACTAAGTGCAGTGGGACTTGAAAAAGTAAAATCAAAAGGAAAAAATCCCTTATTTACTATTTTGACAATGCGTTCATCTGATGTATGACCAGCAATTACATAACCAAAGTATAGTCCATGAGGAGGTAATATCAAAAATCTTGAATGCACCGCAACAAGGTCCAAGAACACAGTCATGATCTTTTCAACCTTATTAGTTTCACATTCTATCAAATTTAGTTGTAAATTTCTAGAACGTTTAAAAGTTATCTCGCTCACAAGTTTTTTATCTTTATTGAATTCAACATCAACCTAAGATTTTTACATTCACGTGCTTTAAAACATATTCATTAAATTATTAGAATATAACTGTATATATATTTTCAAGTTCTTAGAATAATTTAAATATTTCAATTTTGTTGGTTGAAATGAAATATCAACTATAATGGTTTTATCCTCCTTTAGATTTGACTAAAATACTAAATTGAAAATCCTACTGAGAATGATAGGAAAATATTTTTTGATGTGATAATTTTTTTTATTACATTCAATACTTTAAAATCAAAAAATAAAATTTTATTATTTTTGAATATTTTTTCAAATTTTTGGAATTTTTGGAATTTATATAAGGTAATACATTAAGATCTATCTTTTCTTCATATTGCTATAAAATTTGTTGTATGAATGTATTTACGTCTTTTATTAGATTTATAGTTAAATTATAAAATTATTAGTTTAAAAATATATTTTCCTTAAATATTAAATAATTTAAATAATACTTAAATATCATGTTTTTTACAATATGTACAAAAATGATTGTAATGAATGATTTGCAAAAAATATTCAGGTTACCTTGGTTTGTCCTTTTGGTGCAATTTCTCCTTCCATAGGTGTGCAACTAAAAAGATCCTTTATTAACAATGTTAGTGGTACAAATTTAAATCCCACTTTATACTTTCCTTTATTTTCTAAGATAATTTGTTTTATTTGACTATCGGAAACTAAAACAGTGCCAAAGTCAAGTCCACTATCAGTAGAAGAATCAAGCGGAAGATTCGGATATTTGATGGCTACATCCAATACATAAGCTTCAGCAGTGGTTTGTAATACAACTTCTTGCTCCATTTTGTGATTTGGATCATTACTGTTCGAAATCTATAAATATAAATTAACACAATTTTATTGAACACATTATTCTATATGAAGTGTCATAATAATTTTTTGAATGTGCATATTAATGAATTAATTTATAAATTTACAAGTATATTGAAAATAATATTTGTATATTTTTTTAAGTGATCAATTTTTCAAATTTAGATTTTATGAATATTTTTGTCAAATTTTTAAATTAAATTTTGAAACCAATGATTTGTTTTGATTTTGAAACTAACCAATATTACAAAAAACATTTAAAACATATGAACCTTTCATTCAATCCAACATTAAATATAGTTTTTTAAATATTATAATATTTAAATTTTAAACGCAATTCAAGTTTTAATAAAGTTAATGAAGTTATTGTATATTAAAATAAAACATCTAAGAACATCACATTTTTGTAAATTTGTTTGTAAAAAGGTAAGTTTTTGACTTTTTCTGCATAATAAATAATTTTATGCAACACAATTTAAAATAGCTAATTTTTTGCATTGTTTCCTTTCTATTGAATAGGCAAGTGCAATAGAAATATTTACACATGATTTGTTAGTGATATGTTTTTTATTTATTTTTAATAAATTGTAAGTTAATTAAAATTTAAATGTAAAAAATAAATGTACATGAAATATAATTTTTGTATCAAAGACTTGTTCTTGAATTGCACTAAAGTAAACGCCAATCTTGTATAAAGCTTTTGCTTTGATGATTCCGCTTTTTGGAAGGATTCCAAATTCTTGTGGCAATGTTTCCAAAGAAACAATGGTCCAATAAATTTTGAGCTCTGACAAATTTCTACATACAAAAGTTAACACACATATATATCATTCAAAGAATAAAAAATGTCTAAATTTAATTTTAGACATAAAAAACAATTTTAAAATTAGCTCGATGGTTCTAATTTTTCAATAATAAATTTAAATCCTTTCAATATATACATATATGTAACTTAAAATGCATAAATAGGAAATGTTTGATGAAATATTTAAAAATCATTTAATAATTTTAATGACACGGTATAAAATTCTTTAAATTAAAAATATAAAGTTTACTTGATGGTAATTGATTTAAAATTCTTGCAACCCAAAAGTACTCGTCCAAATGAAAGTAATGGAGGATCTAGTTCAATCTTTGGCATATCCGCAAAACATACTACTTTGTACTCTATTAATGTAGGATTGTGTAAAATCGTACCAATCAATTTGAAATTTTGTTTTCCTTGCAAACCCTATTCAACATTTATGATCATTGTATGTTTGAATTTTGTAAAAAAAACAACTACATTTTGTGAATTGAAATTTATACTTGTAAACAAATATTAATATAATATATATACATATATTTCAAATCTTATATATTATATAATATCAAAATTTATCATTAAAAATATATTTTTTGAAATAAAATAAAATGAAATACAAATTGTACAAACTTGTTTATGCTTTATGATTGATTTTTATACAAAACTTTATCATTTTAAATAACATATTATTATTAGTATACACACTAAATAATAAAAATAATAAATAATTTTTAAAATAAAATATCAAAGTATAATTTATGTTTCCAGTCATTTTTAATACGGTGTTTGATATAATACAACCATTTTAAACATCAAATTTTAACTATGAAAATAAACATGTGATCTTTTAATTAGTTTCAACGATGAAAATTCTAAATTTTAATATTATTTTATTTTAAAAGAAATTAAAAACATGAGTATTGTATTTAATAAATTATGTATATAATTGGATATAGTTGGCATCAATTTCAATTATTTTTAAATAGTTATGAATTTTCTATCTTAATATTATGATTTAATTTAAAATATATATTTTTTAAATGGAATATTTTGAAAAGTAAATTTACCATAGATGGATATGAATAAACACACAAGTCTGCATGCTCGTCAAGTTTAATATCCAAAACAGCAGGATGTAGAACAAATGGAATTGCTCCACCACTAGTAGGAGCACTTTTTGCAGGTGGAGCACCTTTGGCCCCTTTTTTAGAAGCAGTAGTAGCAATGCTTTGTTCTGATGGAATTGGAGAAGGGCTAGCAACATCATCTTTTACAAGCTGAAATTCAACATGAAGATCAAATTGACCTATATTTTCAACATCAATTCTATAACAATGTTCTGTATCAGGTATATTTGGAAACTCAATTGGCAAAGGCGCTGTATTTATAGGACCAAAATCTATAGTTAGATTTGGAATTTTGACCAACACTCGAGGATGTTTTGGAGTTACTCCATGACAAGGAGATATTTGAAGTTTTTTGCTTGGAAATGTAACTTGCCTATATTGAAGACGTGGTATATCACATATCCCTTGAACTTCTAAAGTAGAATATCCTTGTCCACCAAGGACCTCAAATTTGAAAGTATATTCAAATTCTTCAACAATAGTAGACCAAAAAATCAAAGCCAATTCTATAGATTCGTTTCCAGCAATCACCCATCTTGTTTTTTTTACATAACTTGGAGGAACATTTGCATGTCCTTGTACTGAAGTTATTTCTCCATCTCCTTCTTTGGTGATGAATGAAAAAGGAAGGTTGGAGTCTTCATTTAATTTCCGAACTTGAGGTTTTTTTAGGACTTGAAACATTTCAGGGGAAGGACAGTAGATGTCATGGTCCCATGGTAATGGAAGCGACGCAATGATTTCTTCATGCATAGCTTTTTTATCTTGCATACTATCAACAATTGTTAAAATCAACATATTTTCACGAGTTTCTCCTTCAATGGGTAAAAAATGACCCCCTAATTCCTTCAATATCTCTTCCTCTGTATTGTAATATCTATCAACTTCTTCTGGAGTAGGAAATGCCAAATACCATGGATATGGCATATTGAATTTTTCGGGTGGGATTAAAAGATTTGTATCAATTTCAACACCATCAATGATTTCAATTTTTGGCAAATTTTGATCCAAATTTTCTCTTCGAACTTCATCAATATGTGATTCACCTGTTTCTTCTACATTCATTTCACTTCCTTCATTATTTTCTTCTTCAAATTGTTTTTTGTTCTTTTTAGGTGGCCACTCATATTTTCTTACACGACTATGATGTTGGTCTTCCAAGTCTAAATATCGATGATAAAGTCTTCGTTTTCTTGCTCGCATTTTGATGACATGAACCAACTTTTCTCCTTTCCATACAATTTTTGTGTCTATTTTTTCTGGAATATTTCCATTAGTAGGGCTAACAACCATTGTTTCTTCTACTTGTTGCAACCCAATAGATTCCAATATGTTTTTTATAAGAGTGAGTACTGGAATATGATTTGAATTGAGCCCATCAAAAATGACACCATTGTTGCATCCTGGTTGTTCCAAACATGCCTTGAATAAAATTTGAAGTGATGTTGTGTAATCTTCATTCACATTTGGAGATTGAAGAGTTTCACCATGTTCTTGGGATGATTCCATCTCTTGTTCTGTGTCTTTTGGCATTGGAAGTACTAAATTTCCTTCTTCAATTGCTCTGATTATTAGTTCTTGAACATCAACGATTGGACATTTGTATCGTTTTGCAAGTAGTCTTCCTTGGGTGGTTTTACCTGAAAACGGTGCACCATAAAGGATTATCAAAGGTCCAATTTCAGTAGGTGTAGAGGGTTCAACAAATTCTTCAATGTTCTCATTTAACAAATCATCCCAAAATGGATCTCCAGCTTCACGCACTTGTAGATGCATGATTCCATCTTCATCATATTTTTGGCAATCCCGTAATATTTGATCTTCAATAAGATATTGTGGATCAAAATCTAATGAATATATTTCAATTGAATTTTCCGAAATATTTTTTACAACAAACGGGACTATTAATGAAGATTCAGCATTTGGAAGAATAGGATCTAATTCAATATACGACGGATTGATATGAATAGCTTGGTAGCTACTTTGCCCCATACAATGTATTACTTCTGGTTTCACATTGTTTTTTATTAGAAGACACATTTCAGTCATGTATTGTGTTTTTCCGGGTCTATAGATAGGTGAAAATTCAACCTATTAAAAGGAATTTTAATACTACAAGTGTTTAATTTTATTGTACATAAGTAAAATTCATAATTTAAATGAATGTAAATAATTCATGTATAATTTTATAATTCATGTCAATATTCAACAAGTTATTTAATTTAGTACATACTTTTTTTTAAATGATGTTAGAATAAAAATTAATAATGACCTGTATATCCATACTTTCGTCCGGTTGCAAAATTGCCCTCGGTGGTATAAGTTTAAAATATGGCCAATCTCTCAATAAACCTATGTTGATGTTAGTATTTTCAGGAGTTGGTTTTTCCATAGTCCAATCAACAATTGCTTCTCCAATATTTTTTAATCTCACATACCATGCCTACAATAATTTTCTTTCATGATTATTAGAAGGCAAATAAAATTGGATATAAATATATAACTAAGTTTAATCAAATGTATTAAATAATAGTATTTATAGTTGGAGGTGAAAGCACGGTAAACTAAACCATTGAAGTCATCCTTAGTGCTGAAAGTATAATTGTTTTGGTCAAAGGTTATAAATTATGACAAAATTTATAAATCATATAAATAAGTTCTAATTTGGTAGAGCCCTCCATAGTTCTATTAGGTGCTTTAATTCAAAGTTTAAAGTTAAAATATTAAAAAAGGTTACTAAAAGTAAAGCTTGAAAATAGATGTCTAAAACAAATTTTGGAAGCAAATATGATGATTTGAATCATGTTCAATATGAATTTAAATTATGTATTTTATGAGTTCATTGTGCATTGGAGGGCTCCAAAGAAAAAAACTCTTGAAAAAATAAAAATTCAATGCAATTTCAACATGTTTTAAATCTACTTTTCAATCCGGTAAGAACTACTTTTTCAATTTTAATTGCTTTAACCTTACTATAACACACATAGATACTTGTTGAATATGTTTTTTTTTTTCACTTTTTTTGTTAGACTTTGTTAAACATTGAATTTTTGTTTTATTCACAAAAAAAGAGTTTCACAAAAAATAAAAATTTAACAAATTTTTGAACCCTGCATTGTTGCTTCTTCACAGGAATCACAAGTGGTTTAGTTTACCATGCTCTCATCCATGGATAAATGATATTTAACACATATATAACTTCAGGGTCGTAATTAATGTTATGAATTTTTGAAATGATGAATAATGTTTAAATATAATCTTTTTTTAATCATCGCCATTCACCTTACAACGTGAAACTTGAACTGTACCAAAATCAATATACTTGTGAGATATATGAAGTTGAGGTAAAGTTACATTTGCTTTTAATAATAACATTGTCATAGGGCCCTATAAAGAGATTGCATGTTGAATATTTCTTTTATATGATATATAAGTTGTGACTTAATAATTATTTATAAATTCATTAATCTTAATTAAAAATTTTGATTTTGTAAAAATATTATTCCTAGAAAAAATTACTACAATTAATTATATTAAGAATTAAAAATGATTTTTTCATATATTCAAAATTAATACTATGACAAATATTTATTCTTAAAAATTAAGAAATTAATCAATTGATGCACCTCTTTTACATTCATTTGCACCCAAACGTGAACAGGTCCAAGAGGCAATTTTGGCATCATATTCTGGAATGTAATTTGAAGTTTTGTAGCTTTATCATGATTAGGTTCACCAGGTAAAATCAATATTTTGTCGGGTTGAATGTTAAATCCTTTTGAATTTGCGCTTGTTTTATCAACCTTGAAAGTAACGGGAAAATTTGCACCATTGTATAGCATCAATGAAAGTTCTTTTTTTTCTCCCACAATCACATTTTCAAAATCCAATTCAAATTGATTACAAGTTAGTTTTTGGATATTAACATCTGGTGTTTCTTTTGGTTTAACATCTACTTTAATATCAACATCAGAGTCTTGTGAATCTGAAAATTCATGATCGTGTTCTTCATAGTTTGTGTGATCATGATTGTGATCATAATCACTGTCATGATCATATGTGCCAATTTGATCAATTGTATCTATATTATGTAATTTATCACTTTCATCATCAAGTTTGATGCTTATTTCTTGGCCTTCCAATGTATTGATTTGTTCAGCAAGATTTTTTAAAGACGATTGCCTGTGTATTATGAAAAAAGATTGATTTTTTGTTGCTGCCTCCTTTGCCAAAGTTTCTCTCCGGACTATGGATTTACGAAGTTTGTATAATTTTTCTACTCTTTTTTTTTCATTTTTATCAATAAAACTTTGGCGAAGCCAAGATAAACCTCTTCCTGAAAAAGTTTCCAAAGCCATGGGTGATAGTTTTCCTGTTAATGGAGATCGTGATTTTCGATGAAGATGATGTCTACATAAAAGATCTTGAGCTTCTTCTTCGTCTCCTGAAGATAAATCTTCATCATCTCTTAATGTAAAAAAAGGTACATATGGCAATGGTTCATAAAATCCTTCTAACACTACAAGTTTATCAACTTCAGCATCAATATCTTCAATCAATTGCTTTAAATCTTCATCGTCTTCATCAATTTCCTATTTTTACATATTGTACTTTTTAATGTAACATACATGATATCATTTTGTGTTTTATAATTAATCAATATATATATATGTATATATATGTATATATGTACTATTTATTAAATCAAAATGTATAAAATGTGATATGAATTATAATAAACAATATAATAGTTGTTATAATTGACATTACAATTGTAGTCTTATTTATTATTAAAATATATTTATTCATAGATTATAGGATGTAACTATGTCTATTTTGTAGTATTCAAAATTTTAACCTCAAATTTTAAATACAAAATATAACAAACTAAAAATTTATTTGAATGTTGAACATTGATATACTTGTAGTTAAACCTCAAAATATCTTTCAGATTCACTACTATCTTCAGAGATATAATCTTGCTCCGGTGCAAAAGTAATCATAGAGGGTTTATGTATCATTGTTTTGCGACGTGGTGGAACTGGGCGTCCATACAGCTTTGCTATTCTTCTTACTTCAGCAGTAGCCATATAACTTTCTCTATGCCATGGAAGGCCTTTAACTTTTTCTTTAGCCATTTTAGAATGAGGACCTAAAATATGAACAATTTTAAGGTACAAAGTTTTAGTTTTAAATGGATAATTTTTTTAATGACTCGTGCAATAATTCAAAATTGGTAATAAAATATACTAAAAATATAGTCACTAAATACCAGTTAGTGAAGAATGTGCTTTTTTATGATACGCATGCCCACACGCATAATTTATTTGTTTTCGACTAGCTTGGTATTGTCTTTCTTCTTCTTGAAGCTTTAAATTTCGTCTGTTTAAAAAACTTGGTCTATTCCATGGAAGTTTTTTTCCTTTTTCAGAATCCATAGGAGAAAGTTTTCTAGTAAGCGGAGACCTAGATTTATGATGAAAGTGATGACGACAAGTAAGAAGATCACGATCACCCTTTTCTTTAGCCCCCTTTGCTAAACGATCTATTTCATCTTGGTCAACGATTTTAACCTGCTCTAACATCTTGGTTGTATCTCTTCTTGACTTAAGCAATGTATTACTATCGTCTTCCTCTTCGGAACTTCCTGAACTTTCATGTATTGATTCTCCTTCCGATTCATAATCTAAT
This sequence comes from Pohlia nutans, assembly GCA_022496805.1. Lineage (NCBI taxonomy): Eukaryota > Viridiplantae > Streptophyta > Bryopsida > Bryales > Mniaceae > Pohlia > Pohlia nutans. The sequence continues at coordinate 9,697,202 of CM040091.1, read as the reverse complement.
TCATCTAAAGTAAGAGCTTCGGGCCGTTTTTTCCGCTTTAAATTAGCAAGCATATCATCTAACCATTTTTGAAGTACAATTTGTCGAGCTTGGTCTACGTATTTAAGAAATTGACGATTCCGCACACGTGGAGCATCAATCCATATACTTGGATAAGAACCTTCTCCAACTACGCTAATTGTGTGAGGTAAAAAATATGCAACTTGTAGTAAAAAATCCTCTTTAAATTTCAATGGCATACCTAATGTCATAACCAAATGTTCATAATTAAAATATAAAAGTTAAGCAAAATAAATCAAGATGTGATCATTTAAGATGTTAATATGATTTGATACCATGAAATACGGTATGATGTTACAAAATTAATAATCAATTTTTTGTATTTTTAAATACACAATTTCTTTTAAAATTTGCTCAATACATACTTCATACCACTACAACATTTTTCTTGTTAAAAACTTATAATAGTAAATACAACAATGACTCACTTGGAAAGATACGACAATTAAATCGTTGTCTTGTACTTCCTCGCAAATGTCCAATCAAAGGGCTTATATGAATTGCTTGTTTGCGTATTATTGGACTTAAATCGATTTCAAAATCATAATGTATTTTTCCATTGTTTCTCAAAACAAGATTCTTGTCATAAGTTATTTTATTGTATAATTTTATTCCGACATCTAAAGTGGTGTAATTTATGTTGTATTTTATGATAGACGATTCTCCTTCCAAAGAAACAAAATACTCTGGACCATTTTCAACCTACAAGATTCTGGTGTTGTCTAACAGTAAGAACAAATCCAAAACACCCTGTCAAGAATGTACTACGATAGTCATTCATTTTACATAAAATACCAATGTTTTAGAATTTTTTAGAAAATGTATATTTTATAAAATAATAATGAATGTAAAAACACATGTCATTTTTTTACTGATATAGTAATCGAATAATTCATTTAAAATAAGATTTTAGAAATTTCAAAAACAAATTACATAATTTCATACACAATAATTTTTTGTGTGATTAAAGAAATTATTTAATTTGTATCAAAGAATTTTATTGAAATACGATTTCTTTTAACTTCGAAGCAATGATTTAAATAATAATTACAAATATTGATTCTATATTCATATTTTCAAAAAATATATAAACACTCATATATTTAATGGTTATAATATTAGTAAAAATTATTATACCCTGCATATAGCTGTAGCTTTAACTGTATATCCAGGATAGGCATAAAATGAAGCTTCTACAATTTCTTGCTCCCCTGGATCCAAAGTTGCTCGAATAGGAAGGAGATCAAAAATTTCATTCAATGGAATCATTAAGCCTTTTGATTTTTTTCTAGCTTCTAAAGTGACTTTTATATCTTTTCGTGGATCATGTTCATAAAAAGACCACGCATAACTTACTTGCATTGCACTAGGATTTTTAACTGTCATTTGAAGTCTTTTACATGTATGCTCTACTATAGCCCTATTCCAATGATATAAATTCCAATTCTTAATACATGTAAATTTCAATCATAGGTTTCTTACTTGCTATAAATTCATATATAATATTGTTTGATAGTTCATCATTTGAAATGCATTCATTAATAGAGAATTTATTAGAACAATAAAATTTATTTAAAAAATGTTATAATATAAATTAATACATTCACAAGTTTTTAATCTGAAAAAACTATAAAATTGAATAAATTATACATATATTTGTGTGTATAATATTTTAATATATTTAAGTTCTATACTAATTTATTGATCATACGATTTGGAAAAAAATGCTATGAATTCTTATAGCATTTTGAAATAGCCAAAGTATTTTTGAACGTTATAGCATGTTTTTGTGTGTAATTAGGTATACTCGTTATTATATTTATATTCATTTTTTAAATCCAAAATTTTAAAGTACTTAATATTTATGTCAATAATAAGATATCAAAATTATTAATAATGGGTTTTTAATATATAATTATATTAAAAAATGAAAATGAAAACGAATTGTATTATTTAATCAAAATCAAAATTTCGTAATCACCATAAGTATTCGAAAAAATTAAACAAAAATGCTTAATGCAAAATCAACTCCCCTTAAGATAAATCTATGATATTTTTCATGTTCACACTTTAAAACATTTCATTTTAATGAATTTTTTATTTTTATTTATGCTATTTTAATTTAATATCAATTTTTATTATAAAAAAAAATACCGTAGGTGAAAGACAAGGTTAACACATTTATGCTGAATGGTTAAATAAAATTAATCAAATTTTGATTTTTTTCTTCTCAATTTTAAATTGCAATTTGACAATAAGCAAGTGATATGTCAAAGGTGTATGAATGTAAACTACATTTCACAAAAATGAGTTAAGTGAGGGAATAAACCTTGTTTTTTTTATACAAATTCAATGCTCTAACTTAGAATGAGTTTGATTATGAGAACAACTCTTTTTTCACTAGATATCACATTTAGTTGTTAAAAAAATATTAAGAATTGTGAAGAATGATAATATTTCACCATTTCAACAATTTCAACTAAAAATATTGATAATTTCCCAAAAATTATGAATTTTGTTTTTCAATTTTTTTTGCCAACCATGCCCTCCAACTATGATATAGAATGCAATTTAAATGCTCCGTACAATTTTGGAATTTGATTGTAAAATCTTCAAAATCTACTTCATTGAGAACAAAAAGTTGAATGTATTATATGCTATGAATCATTTTTGAAAAAACACTCACTCAAAATTTAGTTGATTGGTTGATAATTTTAAGTTAGGAAAATGTATTTCTCCAATCATATCAAGAGTATCACGGTGCACAGTGTCATTGTATACAACTTCAAATTTACTCTTACACACAGTACTTTTTTTGATAACAGGTGTTTGCCACTCAAATGAAAGATCCAATGTGAGGCACTCTGTAGGATCTAGTTTAGCTTCATCTTTATTGCACCCAAATGGTGGTTTTACCAAAAACTTCATGTACAATGGCTTTACATAAACATTTTGACAAGTAAGTTGTGTAGTGCTTTTATTTGGGTGTGCTTTTCCATCGTTCAATTGAATGAATCTTATCTCCCGCTTTGAAAATAACAATTTGGTGCCAACCACATCTGCGTCCACCTCCAAATTATACACTTGTTCTCTTTGTTTGCCAACAACTACACGACATAGAAACACTTCATTGACAAAACCGGTTGCTTGAAAAGTTCCTAAATCCAACATTAGATAACGCATAAAGCTTTTTAAAAATGTAATGAATGTTTCAAAGCTTAAGAAATTATCAAAAAAATTAGCCATTCTACTTTTATTTCAAAATAAATTTGATTTTAATTTTAATAATAATACATTTTATGAATATGATATTTTCAAAAAGAATATTCTAACTATATATAATTTTTGTATATATACTAATTGCATTTTATTCGATACATTATAAATTATTATAATTATTTAATTTAAGTTTAAATACATCAATTGATATTGTGAATAGTGAAATATTGTAAAGTTACATATTCTAAATACTTCAATCTTGTCTATAATACGATAATTTTTATTTAAAAGGATAGAATCATGTTTGTAAATTATACCTGTACATTTGAAACTAAATGATGTATGAGGGGGTATTGCCATTTTCATTGGTGCAAATGCAAATACATGTTTCGGAGACTTTTTCATTTCATTGTCCATATCCCAAGTGACAATTTGAACATATCGACCTTCATTACTAATTTCAAAGGGTTTTGTGATGACACTATGACTTAATTGTGTACCAAAGTGTAAACTTCCATTTGCTAAAGCATCAGATGTAAGTGTAGACCCTTGGCCAGTTGCAATTAAGTTTACGGAATATTGGCCTCCTTCTGTTGTAATAAGGATCTTATCTGTAAATTTTTTTGTGTCATCGAGACAAGCTACTACCTGACATCATTATATGTAATTTCAATTTTCTTTATAACTTAATTCAATATAAATTGAAAAGGCTCGTTGTTTTATAAAATGATTTCAAAATTTTGGAACTTACATTTTGTTCAAAATTGTGTTTATAATTTGCATAAAGGTGTATTATTAACGTGACTTTACACATTGAACTTACTTCAATTTCAAGGTAATTGAATGGCCCAATTGTAGCTTTAGATTGACTGACTTTGAATACGTAAATTTTGTTTGACAAAGTAATATTTGCTGGAATACAACACATGTTCCTGATTACAAAACTTCTGGTTCTTTTTTCAAGAACTGGAATCCTGCCAAAATCTAACATTGGTGACCATGATCTTTCATCTTCTATGCGATCTTGCCATGCTTGTGGCTTTGGTGGAGCATCCCAACCTTTTGGCTCCAATCTTAATATTGGACCTACATATTTATGATACATTTTCTAATTAGAAAATGAAATGCATAATTTTGATTTTATATTGTGTATTTCAAAGTAATTTGTAACAGTGCACATTTTTCATACTACGCACAAAATAGGCTATCTAAAGACATTTTGTGAAGATTGTATAATACGTATAGAATATTATATTTTACAATTTAGTCTTATGTATGTGATACTTTTAATGTAGATGTCTACAAATGTACTTTCATTGTAGATGCATTTTTGTTCTATAAATGTATTTTTTAAATGAATTTCATAGTGTAAAGTGAACCATGTATTTCTTTTTAAATTGTTAGATTTTAGTTCTTCAATTTTTTTTACATTAATCATATTTTTCATTTTCTATTTAAATTTGGATAATAATAATAATAATAATAATTATTATTATTATTATTATTATCATTTGAATATGTAGAATACTTCATATAAGAGACGGACTCAAAAAAGTACACTTTCAATGAAATTAATTACAATTGCAATTTTTTGTTATTAATTCTACAAATTTTTCTACCTTTAATAAGTTTGATGAATGTAAATGAAATTAACTTTGATTTAAACCAAAAAAAACCCTTCATTAAAAATATATTAAAATTTTGATGTCAAAATGTATTCCACGCTCTTTTTAAAACAAAGAAGTTATAAAAAGACTTGTTTTTAAATCTAAAATTAAGTGGAATGATATTAACACAACTTTAGTCTTGATAATGAAACAAATTGTAATTATGAAAAGGATGGAAAGGATTTTCTTCACTCATTTCAAGTCTAAATGGGAAACAATTGTGACAAAGGATAAAGCACATGTTTCACCTCCTTGAAAAAAATGAAAAATATTTGTGACAAGGGGATGAGACGCATCGCTTACCTTCCTTTAAAACAAATTGAAAACTATTGTGACCAATAGGTGAAGCGTATGCATCACCTCCTCGAAGATTAAATGAAAATAATTTCAATATTAGTGGATTAGGCATATTTTTTACCTACACCTCACTTTCTTAACCCCTAAAAGCCCGAGGGGTATTGGACAAAACATAGATGTGTTATAATATGTGCCTTCCATATGTTTGATGAAGGTTGGTTCAATAGACAAAATGTAGAGTATCATCTTTACAAATTATCCATACGGTCAAACTTCCAAAATAATCTTTAGATCAATTTTTAATGACTTTAAAAGCATTAACCTTTGAAAATTTGTATAAATTATAATTTTCAATTTTAGAGTTCAAAATTTAGTACGATTGGTTAAAGTTGGGCTATCTATCGTAAACTTCAAAAAAAACAAGAGAAATGATGGAGGAATCATCATTACTTTCCCCAAATAGCAAATTTTGTAACACTAAGACAATGTTGAGGTGATCTACTTTGAAAAATTCTCCCGGGTAAAGTTTAACTTGGATTTCCATAATTCAAATTGGGTTGGAAAGTAGACTTGATGTTGTATTTTAAAATATTTTTTATTTTTTCAAAAAATTTTTTTTTTGTTCCGGGCAGCCCGTTTTTCCGGGCAGCGACCAGAAAATGGTCGCTCGGGAGCTTAGGGGTTAAAGACAAAATAAAAACGCTTGTCATGAGGGAGTGTAGTGTATACTTCATTCCCTCCCGGGTAGGGCACTTGTTAAAATTTATTAAACCATGTGAGGAAGAATGGAGGGTATTTTAATCCATTTGTGAGAAAATTCATACAATTCTTTGATATAATGAAGGGCCTCTTCAATTGCAAAGTTGTTTGTATAAAAAATAAGGGTAACATATAATGCATCAATTCATCAAATTATTTTAATCTAAAATAGGGTTGGAAATAGTAGGTAGAGAAAAAAATATTGAGGCAAAGATATACAGTGCATTTTATGGTGGTGAATGGATGAAAAACTATCCATTTTCATTTGATTGCTTCAAGTTTTTTTGCTTGCTTGTTTCAAGTTTATTTGATTTGGACATTGTTTGATGTATGTTTTGGAACAACAAGAGGTTTTAATAATGCTTCAAGTTTTTATGTTTTGGTATATTGTTTGATGTCTTTAGTGTACACATCGTTTATTGAATTTTCACTACAAACATTCAAGAGTCCTATGGTTTGTCATTCATAGGGTCAAATATACAAATTATAAGGAACATAGGGTACTAGAAACTAGTTCACTTGCAACTTTATAAATACAAATAGGGTCATCTAAAATGACAAAATTTAGATTTATCTGTACTGATAGGGTGTAAAGGATTCCGATTTTTTTATATAAATAGCCCTATGATAAACACCCTTCTGTCGCAAATGGGTTATTAAATACATGTATGAGTGCCCTACCTGGGCAATCCCTTGAAAACTAGATGGAAAACTATTGTGAAAATGGGGTGAATTGATCAAGAAAGTAAGTAGAGAAACTATGTATGGTTGATGAATGTGGAATATTTTTTCATGAAAGTGTGGAAAAGTGTGAGTATTAGAAGGAGAGAAGCCTTTGATTTATACAAATTGAAGTGCACTTGTGCTAACAATACATGTGGTATATGTAAAACTCATCACTCCTAGTCGCTAGTTAAACCCATTCCGCATAATTTTGCATAACTAAAGCAAAAAGAGTTTAGATGACAAAGATAATAATTGGAGGTGAAAATTTAATTGATTGTATGAATTTTACTGGTAAAAAAAACTCAAAAAACTTAGTTTACTATGTGGTTTTGAGCTTTAAAATTCTAATCATGACACACTTTTCATTTCTTCTTCAAAAAAAAGCATATACCTCACGTCCTTGAGGATAAAATCAAGATTAATTGTTACAAGAGGGTGAGGCATGTGCTTCATTCCCTAAAAACAAAATGAAAAATAATTAATTATTCATGATACATGAATTTCTAATAATTTGACCTTGCTATTAGACTTCAATGTCATGTTTTTTTTGTTTTTTTTCTCTTGCACATGATTCAATACAAGATATAAGGTTTTGTAGCCCTTCTTTGCACTACCTCATAGTTTGTACTACAATTCTCGAATCAATGTAGTAAATCCCAAATCATAGCAAGTCCACATCATTTATATCTAAAGAAGTTGGGTGGTGAGACATCTACAATGCTATTGTTGAAAAGGGTGGACTCCACTAATTGCTAAAGAACCTTTTCAAAAGAGGCATACACTACGACTTTTTTAATTTTTTTTACAAAAAATAACTACAAGCACATTTAACATAACTTGTGTTATTATCTATGTTCATTTAGTTTTATATTAAACCCAAATCTTCATGAATTTTGACTAATTCCAATTTTTATCTTGAAAATGACCATATTTGACACCTTGGGCACTAAATGGTTTAGATAAAGAATCTAAGTTCTTGGTTGTAGGAAGGATATAAACTAAAATGAACAAAAATGGACAAAATGTGCAAATAAATTTCAAAAACTACAAAAACAAATGACTAAGTTATGTTTTAAAACGTGAATTTATAATATTACATTGAATGCATATCTTTTTATTCAACCAATGTAAATTCTTTATACTTTTTTTTAGCTTTCATTGATTTGGACTCATAATTGGTCAATAAACAAGCAAGTATGCTTCGAGGAGCTCTGATCGGAATAAAATAGGTGACAGACAAGAATGCATTTCAATGGAAATATAGACGGATATGTTTGCTACAGTGATATTTAGCCCAAAAAAATGAGTGTCCCCCCTAATGCCTCTTCCTTAGGGTCAAAGCCAATAAATAAACTATACAAAATTTAATATTGAAAGCTTCGTTTTGAACACATCTTGATACAAAAATTAATGTGATAATATACTAACCAATAGACAATGCTTCAATTCGGAGAGGCATTTTCTTTTCATAAGCTCCTGCGCCAGGAGAAAATATGATAGCGGTTACAAATGCAATTTCTCCCAAGATGGAGGTTGCAATCTTATATTCAATGGAAGTTGAACCTTTTCCAGGCACAGGACCTTCTAGTGGCTTAGCAATCAATTTTGCAGTAGTAGCTGTTTGTGAATCTTGTGGTTGGATTGCAAACTTTCCCACTACTTCATTGTCATTGCTAATAATGCAACTGCGAGTGTATTCACATCGAATAAAGCATGTTCCAAAGTCCAGATAATCGTTGTCAAGTTTCAACTGTTATATCATTCCGCACACTATACATATATTAATTTTTAATTATATATGTATGCATGTATAACACAAAAGAGCGATTCAAGTAAAATAATAAACAAAAAATGCTAATGAAGTTTAATATTCTTGTACCTTTGCAACAACGGCCTCCCCTGATAGTGTAATGACGGTGTAGACTTCATCAATTTCAAATAAAAAAATATGTAATGATCCTGTATATTTACGCACTGCAGTGGGATTTAATGAGACTATCACTGACTCTGAAGCCTGTAAGTGGAAGGGTCCCAATAGAAGACACAAAATCATATCAACATCATGCTCATTGCAATGATTATCTATCAAGCTCAAAGCTTCCTTTCATTTAAAAGCATAAATCTTTTTAATAATAATTGCGTTATCCTTCAACAAAAAAATCCAATACATTAAAAGTTCTTTTGTAATATCTTTTTTGATACCTACTTTGATTTAAGTTTTGCTTTTAGTCCAACGAAGAAGAAACCAAAAAACAAAAATCAAACCTAATTTAGAAATAAAAACATTTATAATCTTTTAAATAGCCATATAATTGATGGAAGTAATTGTTTTTTTTTATCATACTTGGGGTTTGATATTACAATACTCGGGAGAAACCAAAAATCCATCGCATGGATCATTTTGTACAATATAGAATTTAAAGCGCAATAGAGCTTGGCTACAATTGCGCACATTGAAGGTAAATCGAGAACCAAATCCTAATCCAATAAGACCAAAGTCAATTCCTTTTGTATCAATGCATATCAATGGGATGCCAACGCAAGCCCGAAAAGACAGTGCAGGATTAAATTGGGTGCCTTCAACATTCCACACAAATTTTGTTTCGAAGGTTCCACGCAATTGTGTGTAACAATTTACTTTAATAATTTGCGCTTGTTTAATTGGAATGATGCCTTCTGTGGGACTAAACTTGAAATGTGCACCCTTTGTGTCCATGCAACAAAGTTGGAAATTTGCCTACAGTTCATAAGGAAAATTTATTTGAATGTATATGTGTGTAATGAGAGTTTCATTGAGTTTTCAACAATTTTAATATTTTTAATGCTCACCTCCATATCACCTAAGTTTTTCAACTGTACTTCATAATCATAAGATGAAAAGAGGTAGAGGTCTTGTAAATCAAGCTTGCATGGCACAAATTGTGTTACTGGTCCAATTCCAGTTCCTTCAAGTTGTACTCCTAATCGTTCTGATTTTCCTGAAATTTTGCAATAGGCTTTGCAGTAATACCTACAAGCATACCATTATATATGATAATACTATTACTATCAACTAGTTTAGAACCAAAAAATGTACAAAACTTTTACTTACCAAAATTTAACAATGAAGAATTTATAAAAACAATGATGCACAATAAATAAATAAATAAATATCAAGTTAAACAACTTGAGTTTAGAATAGGATTGCAATGATTACTTAAATGCGCGTGGAGGTGTAAAGGTAATTGTAATCTCTGTTCGGCTATTTGGCCAACATTCTCCATTAGCTGGACTCAATGTAAAAGCCTACATTTTAAAATTTAGCATTATGGGATAGTATGATGCAATAACAAGTAAAAATTTCAATTTCAAAAGAACGAGTATTTCAAATTGTACATTTTTATTTATATTTATTATTTATTATGATTTACCTTTTCAAAATTATCTTCAACTTCACAAGGACTTTTTGGTCTTTTTAATGTGCCTAAAGGACTTAAACCCCTATCATTTGTAAACGCACTTGCTCCTTGACGATGGCCTTTGTCAGATGCTTCTACTTGTGCAAGATATACGGCATCTTCTTTTTCAGTTGCAAATCTGATCAAAACAATACATTTGGATTATCTATGCTTGCACTATAATATATTTTCATTATAAGCCGTACATCAAATTTTATTTCTCAAATCATACCATTTGCAATTGAATAAATTATATAATAAATTATATTTTATTTTAAATATATAAGAGATAAACTCTTTAATTTGTAAAAAAAAACTTAAATTTAGTCATATGAAATTTAGGACTTGAATTTGGATTTTTATTTTTATTTTTCAAAAAAAACGTCATAAATATAGCCTAGCTAATATATAGTTTATGAATAATCTTTTGTACAAAACTAAGAAAATTTAATAACATGTTAAAAAAAGTATGACTTCTATTTCAAAACGTACCATTAATAGATTGATGATATTTTCAAAACGTGCTAGTGATCAATATATCATCAATATATTTTAGTAATTTAAATCACCAAAATATATTGATGATATATTGATGATACATTTTTAAAATAAAATATATTTAAAACAAATATTCTTAAAATTTGAAGGTATCAAAATGTTAGACCGTTTATAGAAATATTTGACTATGTTCCATTTGATTGAGCTATATGGGATGTTATAAAAATTAAAAATGTAGAAAATCATAATACATTAGGGAAGATCTAGTTGAAAAGGAATATGTGAAGAATTTTTTTTTTGCGCTTTTAATAGGTTTATAACTATACTAAATAGATTTTTTCAATATTTAGAAGATTAGATTTTAAACTGTTAGTTGAAAGATTTATTTGTAAATATCTTTTCATCGTCATTCTAAATCTATTCAATCATAATAATCATATAATTATTTATATAATATTTTTTCTAGAATAGGTACTAAATACCATAGCTTAATATCAAATTTAATACTCATAATTATGTCAAATTAATTGTTATTTACATAAATATAACTCAACACTAGAAAAAGATGTGTATTTGGAACACCAAACTCTAAAGCATGGTGCCACACAACCATTTGGGTGCACTATTGTACCTTCATAGCAACCTTGTTTTTAAAATAATTTTTGAAAAAGATAACAAAAAATTCAAAAGGATATTTTCCAAAAAACATTAAAGCTCTAAAGGATTAAACCAATTTCATAGAATATTTGGAATTTTGAAAAAAATAATTTAGAAACGAATATTATTTGTTCGAAGGAAAATGAAGCTGCAATGAAGAATTGGTAGTTTGATGCCAAAGGGTCCATTCAAGCTAATACGAGCCAAGGGTGCCTCGTTTTGAATGCTTGGGAGAATCCTTTGAAGAGTCCTTTGGAGAGACATTAGAGACAAAAAAGTCATGAATTTCACTCAAAGAACAAATTTTAATGTATTGATTTCATCATTCATTCACATAATCATCATTCTCATTCCATTATCCCAAAATTTCTACCAAAAATGTTTTTTTTTTATCATTTGGAAAAGTCCTTAGTGAGTCATTAAAATGAATGCTAATATAGCTATTTTAGTGCATTTAATACCCAAATCTTTACATTATTGCTTTCATCTTGTATTGTGTGTTTGCAAATATACATGTTGCAAATATTGACATATCACTTTCTTTTCTAATAAAAAATTAAATCAAACATCACATCAAAAATGCTTCCAAAAAAGCATTGAAAAAGCACTGTTGACAAATTAGTAGGTTTGTATTAGCTTAGATGGACCCCCACATGGTCATGTGGTATTACGTTTTGGCATTATAGCTCGGTGTCCCAAGTATTACTTTTCTATTAGAAATAAAAATGCCAATTTATGGGAGTTTTCTCTAGTATTTTATTTTCATCTATACAATTTATTTATTCTTAGAATATTTTGCATGATTGTGTTTATAAAATCATTTTATGCAAAATCTACTATCAAGTTATTTACTTATGTATTTCATCTTTTATAACAATCAAAATCATAGTTGCTAAAATGAATATTTATGGACAATTTTTTATAAAATGGAAATTTTTTTATATAATTTTGAAACCAATTGAATATAATTACATATAAAGGACCAATAAATATAGTTTGGATTTCTTACAGTCAATTAAAAATGAACTCGAAAAAAAAACATTAAAAATAATGAATTGATGAAAATAAAATTTTGAAATAAAAGTGGTCCAAATTTTAATTCTTAAATCATTCAAGGATTGATTATATGTGTACATTTAAAGTTAACATACTTAACCCATAAAGGACCACAACTATGTTTTCCTCCAAACACTCCAAAGCATCTCTTCTCATAAAAAGACAAATAGTTTTTGATCTAAAACTTTTTTGACCAATCCAACAGTAGGATATTTCAACTAACTTGAACTTATTACAACCTACAAATTTTCAACCGTTCAAAGTTCTTCAACAATAAGATTATAAACTTTAAAGTTAGTTGCACTTTTTTTTTGGCTCGTTGCCCGAGTTTGAAACTTTTTGAAAATTCCAAAACTGCAAATTATAGTCTAGATTTAATAAATCAAATTTGGCAGTTGTGTATATCGGGGTGTTAGCTCATGGTGTGCAAAAATTCAAATGCATAGCTCATTGTATGAAAATTTTCAGGAATTGCCCGCAATTAGGTTTGTCACCTTTGCATGATTGTATTTTATGATTTAAGGTAAACGACCTGTTTCCGATCACCTTAAGCAATTCAGCACACTTCCGGTGGAGTAACAAATAGGCAAATAATTTTGCAATGTAGGGAAATAGATTTGAAGAAGGTCACATATTTTTTAACAAATTTTGGGGCAATATTGAATTTACTACAAATTTTCAAAGTGAAGATTCTTTCCAACCCGTTCTCGCAGCATAGGCTGACCTATTTCCAAGAATTGCAAAACTAGATTTGGAGAACACATGATATCATACTAACTCGATAACAAGTTTCCTTCCTTGGTGCCAACCATTCCATATTAAGAAGAAACATGTTTCCATCACCGTTTACAAATGAATTCGAAAATAATGCAAGCTAGTTCATGGAAATAGGTCGCCCTATACTGCGTGATTGGGGGCCTCATCGGAAACAGGTCGTCTACCTTATACATCACCTACATATGCATTTACCATCCTATCTTCATTACGAAGAGTAGAATCACCACTAAAAATCTCAAAAATTGAGAAGCAATATTCATTCCACATTGGGTTGACCGAACTTGGAAAATCAGCCTTGGTCCTTTAGGGGTTAGTTCAATTCTAATTGAAAATTTTAAAGAAGACTATTTGTTTATTTTTCTAACATATATTTTTTTATATTGAGATTTTTTGGCAACAAGTCATCATTAGCATACTTAACAATATTATAATTCCCTCATTAGAAAAAGAGGATTATATAGTAGTTTCTTAAGGTTTGGACCTACCAAGTACAAATTGTGGAATTCAAAAGCATTTTTTTTTTCTTTCAAGAAATGAAATGTGTAAGAGAAAATAAAGTCAGCATATAGTAACATTTTAAACCAACCACTATAGTTGTTTTATATAGTAGAATTCATTCTACTAAAAATGTAGTTTTGTTTATTTTATTTTGTCACAATGAAAGCAATTGGACCACAAATTCTAAGAAAGTGTGCAAGATACTTTTAAAAACCATCAACAGAACAAATAATTGTAATGACTTTTCATAGAATGGAATAACGGGTTGAAATTTACCAATTCTCAAAGATAGTTTTATCACAAACGGATTAATTTCTTAAAAATCATTTTAACAAAAATATAAAAGAATATACAAATTATATTGTGTTGTGAGTACTATATTTTTACTCAAGAGTACGTACTAGCATAATCATATTTATACTTTAAAATATTTACATATATACATATTAAGGAAAAATGATTGTTGCATTTACTTTTCCCAAATGAAATAAGCAACAACTGGAGAGTAGTTTTGCACATGGATAACCATTTGGGAGCTTCGGCCTATATATGTAGGCACAGCTATGGCGTTATCTACAGACAAGCCCACATCCAACTGGCACCATTGTTGATCTTTGTTAGATATGTTCAATTCTATAAGAAATCATTTTTTCCCTTTTTATTAATTTTTTTCACGTTGATTTAATAAAAACATATAAAAATCTATAACAATAAAAATTTTAAGTAGTTTAACATTAGATATTCTCCTAAAAATGTAAAAAATAATTCATTACTATTTATTATCCAAAAGATTAAATATATTTAAAATGATGAAAGAAAACATAAACATATATTAGTTAAAACTTGAAAATATTTCAATTTTTTTAAACTATAACAACATCAAGGGCTAAGTCATTGTATTACTATGACATTCTAAAGTAAGACATATAACAATAAATGAAACCTTGACCAACAAATGTAGGCACTTTTGCTAATTCTTTCAAAATCACAAGTTTCTTCTCCAATATAAATGCTTTCATTACCAATTGTGAACCTAATAGTGTGTATATCCATTAATTTGCATTTTTTTACTATATTAGAATGAAAATGAACACCATTAAGAGTGGTAGTAGGGTTTGCAATTGAGTACAAAGAAAAAATGGATCCATCTACCTTACTACATTAGTGTTATTCTAACCCTTGATACATATTTCCTATAGAGTAGGAGAAATTGATAATTCAAAATTTATAGTACACACTCATTTTTGTTTGCATGAACTTGCACTTACCTCTAAACCTACACCATATAGTTTACAATACATTCTTTCGATGTTATTGTTGTAGGCAACTATAAGCTCTCCTTCATGTACCCCAACAAGAGGTGGACGAAACTGCACATAAACTTCTAGAAAATTCTCAGGCTCCACAATTCCACATATCGGAGAGACTTCAAAAAACCCGTTCACTTGGAATGCAAACTGGGCTGGTTTGCGGCCAAAATTGCGCAGCATAACATTCTTTGTATATACCAAGTTAGAAGGGGTTTGTGGAAAATGAATTTCATCCGGTAGGTCCAATATAGCTACATTCATATCCACACAACAAACAATTGAGTACATTTACTTTCACTTCTATTTTTGAAGAAGAAATTATAATAATCTCAATTCAATATTTAAAATAAAAGTTCTTTGTTTATATATAGAAGTGCAAATAAATAAACAAATAAAATAATAAATAAATGCTAGTATTAAATAATATTGATGGTGATATCAATTTATAAAACAATTTTTTTTAGTAAATTTAAACTTTGAAGAGTTGCAACAAGTGGTCAATCAATGCAATTTTGTATATTAAACAAAAGTTGTTACTAGCAAGTACATCTATATTTTTGAATATTAATCTACAAGTTTTGTTTATGCTTATATGATTTAAAAATTGAAACCTTAGTTTAATTTTGTCATTCGCTTTTGTGAATTTTCATTGTTTAAGTTTGGTTATCGAGGAATATATTGTTTTAATCTATTTTTATTCTTTTGACATTTCAACATCAAAAATATTTTATCTAGAATTTATAAAATATATCTTTTAGTTTAATTATTGTTTTTGCAAGAATAATGAGTTTTTTTAACCGCAACTTCTTGATGAATTGTAGTTAAGCTAAATAATTCTAGAATTGGTTTGAAGAAAACGAATCAATGATATAGTGCTTGCAAAAATCCTTTTTTAGGAGAAATATTCTATGCGCAAGATTTTCTTGCACCTTGTGATCCATGACAAATTACAGGCACCTCAAATTTTTCTCGTTCAGTAACTACCACTATAGAGGCTTCTTGGTCATCTTCACTTTCAGGGCAAAAATTAACAACATATTGAATCTGTTGCAATTTTTAATAATTGTAAGAAATAAAATAAACAAATTTAAAAACCATAAGCACACCAAAAATAAAATTATACGTATACCATTTTAAATTTAAAGCTCTAAAAAAGATTTTAACTTGGTATTGTATTTGAAATTAATATAATAAATTTTAGGAGGAATGAATACATAAATGTACCTCCATTCCAGGAGCAACTTTACTTGTGCCTCTTTCATCAAAAATTGTAAGTTCATGGGAGTCTGGAGGGGCATATAATTGTACATTGAGGAATTGTGACAAAAGTGGTAGCACTTGCACTCGCCTTGCAATCTATGGAAAGAAATCTCACATTATTTATTCACATGTAATTCATGAACTCAAAGTTGAATTTCATATTTATTTTTAATATTTAGGGTCATTTTAAATAATAATGAATATAAAGAATTTACATAGATTCAATAAATTAAAAAGAAAAGAAAATAAAAGAAAAGAAAATTAAGTTAAAAATATCACATTGTCTATAATTTAAAAGACTTGAACGATGGCTAAAAGCTAACAAATTTTCATTTAATGTGTCAAAAGAATTGCAACTAATACCTTATCATTGTTTCGGAGGTTGAAAACCTCATAATATTGTTGGAATGCCTTATAATTTTTAAAAACTATTTCTGGTGGAAAAGGTTGAAACAATGGACAATCCTTTTTTACAAAAGAGGACTCCTGCATGAAATAACATGACAAAATGACCTTGGAGACCATATGAAAACATTATGTAACTAAAACTTTCAATCAACATAATTCATATGTTAGTTGTGTATAAATAGTAATTGCTTCATTTTTGTCAAAAAATAAACATTTTTGCAAATTTCAATAACATAGTAATGCAAAATGACTTTTATAGATAAATATTAGTTCAATAACACTTGATGTATGTATGTATGTATCTATATATATTCACATAATTACCAAATATTTTTTATCGCATAAATTATGATGCTCAATGATGTGTGGTTTAGTCCGGATCGAGCCATCAATATATGACACTTGTGGATGCAACTTAGCTTTTACTACTTCACTAGGCTTTTTCTGCACAAAAGACAAAATATTTTCATTTTAAAATTCTTATATCCAATACTTCTTTTAAATTTTTAATGAATATAAGATGAAAACATGGTACAAATATGAAACACAAGGGAGATGTATGTGTAATTATCAAAGAATTCCAACAATTTTTTTGAAATAACATAAATGGATAGTTAATTTGTTGATGGATTAATATTATCAATTTTATTTATAATTTTTCATAGAAAAAAAAATTATGTCATTGAAATGAATGATGAATTTTTTTTAAATTATATATAATATTGAGTGCTATAAAATAATTGCGTGAAATTACCTTCAATATGTTAGGATGAGGATCGCCATATGACTTGTATTTAACTGTTGATCCAAGACCAATGTTTTTTGTTTTAGGCTTATCTCTTGGCCTGGTAATGTGCAAGTTTGGAAGTGTCTTATCAAGCAAATGGGGATTATCCCTCTCCTTCAATATCCTTGATCTTACAGGCTCCATGGTAAGACAAATATATTTACGACTTCATAATTTATTGTTTTCAATATTGCATCCACGTGCTGTAGATTGTCATTTGTTTTGAAATGTATTACATGGAGAATGGCCACCTTGTAGTAGAGTACATAATTTTTTGAAAACAACTTTGATACAAAATAGAAAAAAAAAAAAAAACATAAGAACTATCAATCATTAAAAACCTAACCATGTTTTCACAATGAATAAAAGTGACAAAATTTCTTTTGTAAAATCTTTTAAAATGTTAAACCTCTCTTTGTTTTTATTTCTAAAATTAAAAAGTACAAAATTTTTAAAACAATAAAAAAAGAAAGAAGAATGAAGGCTATCTATACATTTGCAAAATCATACCACATTTCTACATTTACATTAGAAACTTCAATCCATGGCCACCTAAAAGGAACCACAAAACAACAAACAAATCAACAGCTTCTAATTAGGTTGAAAGAAATTAGGGTTTTCTTCTTAGAAGAAGAAACTAGACTATTTTTAAAAATCTAGTGTAAACGAGGAGTTTTTTTTAAGATTATTCTATTATATTAATCCCCAAAATTTTGAAGCCGTTTGGTACCAAGATATTTGAAAACGACCAAATATTATTTTGAATAACCTTCCAAATAATCTATTTGGGCAATGATGTTGCGGTCAATGGTGGTATTCGTTTTCCTTGCCATTTTTAAATCAATAGGATTTTTGGGTAGCACAAAACATGTTTTTGCAAATTGTCATTTTTTCTGATTGGCTAAAATTTCACCTTTACATTGATTAGCAAGAATAGATAAAATATTTTATCACAAAAACATCATTGCTTTCTCTTAATTTAAGTAATTTTTTAACACTTCAAACATATTGTACACTTTTTTTGTGAAAAAGGTAGATATACATATTTCACTCAATGGGGGCACTTATAGTATTTTTTGTTAGCCACGTGCAAACACCAAGTGTAAAAGGTGTAATAACACATACGACAAACCTTTGGACAAATATTCAAAATTCTTAAGTTAAAAGCTCTTCCATCTAACCAAACAAAATATGAATTATCACCAGAGCTCATTTTTATACATGAGGAATTTAGGACCTCACTGATTTTTAACAATTTCCGTGCGACATCTGATACTTCATGAATTTGTACATTTTTTGCATGGATTCCGCACAAATTTTGCGCTAATTCTGCTAATTGATCCACATCTTCTACATTCACTCTTTTAGACTTCTTACACAGTGCAAAATTCGTGCACGATTAGCCCAAAATCCTTGCAAAATCCGTGCAAAAAGTATATAAACCCATGAAATATTGAATTTCGCACGGAAATTGTTTAAAATTTGTAGGGTCATAAATTCCTAATGTACGTATAGGATATCATCAACTAATGCCTATCCTTATGGAATATCATCAGTGTAAGGGTTTCTTCCCTTCACCTTTCTTTGACTTGAGTAAGCCCAAAAATACATTTAAGGTAACAAAACCTCTTATTCTTTCAGCTCTTAGCACGACCATGGTCTGTTATGGTTCTAAGAGTCACCACATATTTCATCCCTTTCTATTAGGATACCTATTGGTTTTTCCATTATGTCTTTAGCAAGGCCTGTTTTTACTCACCACAGATTTTCATCATGTTTTTTGCGGGGTCCCTCTTGTTCACCACGGACTTTCACTATGTCTTTTAAAAGGCATGGACATCCATTGGAAAAGAATGTGACAATTAGTGCAATGAAATCTTGTTCTACAACAAATTTTTGACCGTTTTTCATTCATTTTTCCTTCTTTCAGATTAAAACTCATCCTATTTTATTTATTTATTTTCCTTTAAATCATTTTATTTGATACCCTCACTTTTTAATAAAATTGTAAATAATTTTAGAGACATATGTTATTTATAATTGGATTTTTTAGAATTTTAAATGGTTTGTTACATTAAAAAAACATAATGTTTGCCTCCCAAGTATTAAAAAATATCCTATGTTTTTCTCTGATTTTTGTAATGTTGCAAGTAGTGCCCCTTGAGATATTTTAATTTGAAATATAACATTTCAAAAACAATCCATTTTAATATGCATATAAAACACATATATTTAATTATTTTTCCTATCGAAATATTCACCACAAAAATACTACCGTACCATGAAGGCAGGGTCGGCACTTTCATGTCAAATAATTAATAAAAGTTCAAAAAGTGGAGGTCGGCACTTTCAAAAATAATTATTAAAAATTTGGATATTAGTAACTAACATTGAATTTATCTAGCGGCTAAACTTTTTCTTTTGTTTTTTGTCTACAATTTTTGTTGACTTCATTTTTGTTGATTTCGAAAAAATACTTGATTAATTAATTTATTTTTTTGGTATTTTTTTGGGGAATTATTTACTGCCGACCCTGCCTTCCTGGTACGGTATATAAGATGAAGATGAACATTGACTACAAAATGGTTGCCTAAGTCATCAGAGATTAAAAAGTTAAAGAAGTATTTTTTAGAGAATGTTTCATAGATTATTTCAAAGATTTTAACTATATATTATTTGTTATATTCAAAAAGCAAAGGCAAGGGCCAACTTGACAAGTTTAGCTATTGACAATTAGAAGTTGGCCTTCAATCTTCAATCAATCTACATATTAATTCAGTTACATACTTTGTTGTGCAACACAAAATGTTAGCATGAAAGAATTTTAGATGCTTGACATGTTGGTTTGGATTTTGGAGTATTTCACCCTTAAATTTAAATGTGTTGAAAAAGTTGTAGAAGCCAATTTGAAACAAGAAGGAAAATGCATGGGAAAATGATTGGAATTTTTTAAAGTATATTCTTTAAAGAATGCAAAATGATGGTTGTGGAGACTCTTGAGTTGCCATGAAATATCCTTGTTATACTTCATTTAGAAATTAGAATATATATGGCAAATCAACTAAACAAGAGGCGATGAGGCATCTATATTTGTTGCTTGAAGGCCCTTAAAAATTTTCACACATTAAAAGTGGGTGCATTTTTATTCCAAAACAAGCGTATTATATGCCAATTGAAAAATCTTATAAATGAGATTCTAATGGTATAAAATGAACATGGTTTGGTGAAGAAATGATCATTTACAAAATCCAAAACTTTGTTGCTTTAGTTTGGAGGAATTTGAGGAAATGATGTGGGAACAAGCAAAAAAAACAATGAAAAGTCAAAAACGAGCACACTTGAGGTTAAACAACCTTCCACAACCTTTGTTTTTTTTATTTAAGAAAAAGATTGTTTCTAAATGACACGTATTTACAATCACGTTTAAACACAATAACTAGACGATAGAGTTTTGAAAATACACAAAACAATGTGCAATTACAAGGTGAGCAATGTGCAAGTACAAAGTGAGCAAATAGGGAGGTAAATATCACTAGTAGAAATATCTTTAGCGTAAACTAGCGAAAAGACCTACAATAAGACTATATGATGAACAAGACTATTCTTCATAGCAGGTTTGTCCTCCTTCGGACGAATCATTTATTATTTCTAAAAAAAGATTTAATTTTCCCAAAAATTCTTTTAAATTCGTTTTTTTCCTTACATAAATGTTTTTTCAATAATTTGTCATCTATTTTTAGAATTATTACGAAACAAAGCTGCTATAAAGGTACGATAGTTGTGGACCATTTTGGACATGCTTCTCTAGTCTACACATACAATGTTTCTACTACAACGCTCACCTTATATAGTATGGATTCAAAACTAATGTAGGTCAATCTACTTTGATTTACATCAAATACGTGTAACAACTTTGAAGTGGTTGTCCATTTTCAAGTATTTGTGTGTTTGTAATAAGGTGACAACACCTACTCATGTGAGTTTAAGCGATTGAGTGTACTTCTGATCATGCGACACAAAAAGAATGTGCATTGAATGAAGAGGGATCCAAAATTAAAACTCTTGATTAGTGCAAGATTTGACCACAATATGAATGTTTAGCCCCTAGAATCCTAAGGGGTATTGAACAAATCATAGATGTGTTATAATATGTGCCTTCCATATGTTTGATGAAGTTTGGTTCAACATACAAAAAGTAGGGCATTGTCTCTTCAAATTATTCATACTATCAAACTTCTAAAAAAAACTTTAGATATTTTTAAAAATGAATTTAAAAGCATTGACCTTTGAAAATTTGTATTAATTATAATTTTCACTTTTAAAGTTAAAAATTTAGCATAATTAGTTAAAATTGGTTTATCTATTGTAAATTTTTTTTAAAATAAAATGATAGAGGGAACATCATTACTTTCTCCAAATAACAAATTTTATAACACTGAGACAATGTTGAGGTGATCCACTTTGAAAAATTCTCCCCAATGGAGTTCAACTTGGATTGACATAATTCAAACTAGGTTGGAAAGTAAACTTGATATAGTATTTATTTTTATTTTTATTTTTTCAAAAACTTAATTTTTATTTATTTCAAGGAGCTTATTAAAAATGGACAGGGACCAAAAGATGGTCTTTCAGGAGTTTAGGGGTTAAACCTAAAAGTCAGAGAGCATGTGTGACGAACCCAAAGGCACCCAATTCCGTGATACTGAAACAAGCACGGAAACAATACAATTTACCAACTCCGGCAAGTCAGCAATCTCAACCTCACATTTGTGAAGCATAGTGATCCAAGGTGTGCACTGAGGCACGGATTCTAGTGCACTTGTATGTCTCAAAAACATGCACACTCAAGGCCCATTTAAGTTACACCAAGCTCGTGCCGCACTTGCATCTATGTTCCCAAAACGGAGGAAGGTAAAATTGATAAACAAAAACATAAAAATCTAAAATCGTGTCTTTTCTTACTGCAACTACTATTCAAGCACTGTGCAATTGCATTACAGTGCCGCAAGTAGAGCCATGCTTTTTTCTTTTACGTTGCATTCTATTTTGTCATGTGTTAGAGTAATTTCTAATCGCGTATTTTGTACTTCTTTGTTGACAACAAATTCCTTCAAATTTACTTGACGCATGCATGCAACAACATTGATGTATGTGAATGGGTCATAATGGTAGTAGGTGCTATTACCTTAGACTGGATGCAATTTTTTAATTAGGGCCTCTTTACACTAGAAGCAATAAGCCATGAGGAGAGAAATTTCGACCAATGGGAGTTTGGAAACCTAGAAGACCAATTTCGAATTGACTGAAATTTCTCTCCTCACGGCTTCTCGCCTCTAGTGTAAAGAGGCCCTTAACCCCTAAGTGACGGATCAACCATTTTATGGTCTCTGCCCTTTTTTTATGGGCTGCCCGAAATAGAAAAAACATTTTTATAGAAAATAAAAAATATTTTTAAATAGGTAATCAAGTCTACTTTCCAACCCAATTTGAATCATGTCAATCCGAGTTAAACTCCACCCGGGAGAAATTTTCAAAGAAAAACACTTCTACATTGTCTAGTGTTAGAAAACTTACTATTTGGGGAAAGTAAGGATGTTCTCTCCGTTGAAAAATTTGCAATTTTTGATTTTAGAATAGAATGTCTAGTTTTAACAAATCATACAAAATTTCAAATTCTAAAAATAAAATTTGTGATTCTTATAAATATTTGAATTTAAATGCTTCTAAATTCATTATGAGATGATAAAAAGCTATTTTTTGATATTTGACCGTATGGAAAATTACTAAACATCAAGCTCCTCATTTTCTCTTTTGGACCAAACTTCATCAAAGTTGAAGATGTAATTTTTTATAACACATTTATGTTTTGCCCTTACCCCCTCCGTCATTTAGGGGTTAAAGCGGACTTCCATGTAAGGGGGGCAGTGGGTGGAAGGCACTAGAAGACAAGAATTGAGGTCTCAAGAAGTACCCATGCTCCACCCATTTGGGTACAAATGAAATTTATACTCTTGAATCCTCATGTTTCCACCCATTTCGGTGGAGCTTCCTCCTTTTGAGGACCGGCCACCCACTGCCCCCTTACATGGAAGGAGGCCCTTAGTGTAGATATTCACAATAGTCTGGTCCACACTATATAAAGTGAACGGTACGAACATTCATCCATGCACCTTCTTTTTTTCATCCAAGTATCATTGGGAGCCGTGGTTTTGCAGCTCAGTCAGGGGTTGAAGGGTCCACGTTCTTCATGTGGAAGAGATCCCAAAGGACACTCCCACCGAATGGCATGCGGAATGCATTGTCTGAGACTCAGTTGTCACCATTATAAATTAATAAATTACCACAGTGGCGTTGACTCAGCGTCTCACTCACTCATGAATGCCTCCATCTTTTGCAAGTCAATTATTTTTTAAAATTCATTCTCTCTGCTG
Organism: Pohlia nutans; assembly: GCA_022496805.1. Lineage (NCBI taxonomy): Eukaryota > Viridiplantae > Streptophyta > Bryopsida > Bryales > Mniaceae > Pohlia > Pohlia nutans. Next base: position 9,673,355 of record CM040091.1, on the reverse strand, counting down.
ATTCCCCGGACCTCCCACATACCACCAAGCTTGCCCTGGCGCAATCTATATTTGCTTCTGGCCAGGTACTGGAGGGAATGGGGGTCTCAGATGGATACCTTCCACCGCGCAACAAATCATTTAATACCATATATTTTAACCACTTTGCAACTACAGTAGTGGTTTTATTTGGGTCAGAAGACAGTTTAGCATTTTTGCTACTTTTTCCTGGCTTGCAGAGCAATCCAGACTCCTTGGATGCTCTTTTCACATTATGCGCCTCTTTACACTAGAGGCAAGAAGTTGTGAGGAGAGAAATTTCAACCAACACTAACTTAGGCCCTCTTTACACTAGAGGCGAGGGGCCGTGAGAAAAGAAATTTCAGCCAATGGGATGCGTAGAAATCGAGAAGACCAACGAAGGTCACTTTACACCCGAAATTTTCAGTCCAAGGAACAAAACGAGGAGAAAATGACATGGACATCACTTTTGTCCTAGGTGGCAGCAAAAAGGCACATTTCTCAAGTCCCCCGGATTTTTCGTCAGGCCCACCTCAAGAGGATAAGGATTTTTGGAAGGAAAAGGATTTGAGGCCCCTTCTCACTTTACACTATATCCAAAGGACGTCAAATTCAAAGTTTGGCTTCTCAAGAATGAGCCGTGGCCCTTGACCGGTTTTCTCCACGACTTCTCGTTTCTAGTGTAAAGAGGGCCTTAGTAGAAAAAGTGGCACTGCCAAGGGAGATGCCCAGGCAAGTAGTGCCCAATTTCACGCATGCAGAGTGATTTTTCCTGGTATGTCCATGGAGAGCGCCACCTTTTCTACTAGTGCAATGAGAGACGTAGAAACTGAGAAGACCAATTTCTCATTGGCCGAAATTTCTCTCTTGACGGCTTCTCGCCTCTAGTGTAAAGAGGCCCTATATACCTGAGTCTTAACTAGGTTAAAAGAGGCTACACATCTTTGACTCCATGTAGGAACCAATATTCCTTTTCCTTCCAAAAACCCTCAATTAGCCAGCCCAAATTTTGTGGCTAAAATTAGAAAATGTCACTGTTTGCAATGCGTCGACTGAACCAGTCATGTGAAGGTGGAGCGGGAGTTTTGCAATTTTGGACACTCTTTTTTTTTGGGGTCATAGTACTTGTACTGTTGTCAAGATACCTGCAGTTTAATGGAGTGATGGAGCCGCATGAATGACCGCTGGTTGTTGGTTGTCAGACTGAAGTTAAGATAGCTGGGTCAACGGTAGTTTTGGCGTTTGGATGATTAGTTTGCGGCGCTAGTGTATGTCACTGTTGATATTCGTTCTCGAGATAAGAGCCTCCTGAAGTTGCTGATTAGTGTGTGTCAGTCTGACTTTCGGCTTTTGCAGCTAACTTAGTCAGTGATTTCCAGCTTGAGACCGGCCACAATGGCGCTGGATTAGCGTTCTGATCGCAGGATCCCTGCCTCGAGGATCTCAAGACTTGTGGTAAGTTTGGACCAGATCTGAAACTCTGGTACTGTAGAGCACGGACCATCTTCTCGTGTTTTGCAATGGTTTACTAGCACGTTCCTGAAACGTTCTTATTACTCGAAACTCCATCAACTTGTTTTCATTCCAAAATCTCTAACAGGAGAACTTGACTGCAAGTACTAGTGTTAGATACATATCCGTTTAAGAATCTCTTCGAAGCATACATCTATGCTCTTGGAATGGTTTACTAGCATGCATATTTGACGTTCCTGAAACGTTCTTATTACTCGAAACTCCATCAACTTGTTTTCATTGCAAAGCCTGTAACGAAGAAGTTGACTGCAAGTACTAGTGTTAGATAGATGTCCGTAAGCGATGTTGTAAGAATCTCTTCGAAGCATACGTCTATGCTTTTGTAATGGTTTACTAGCATGGCATGTTGACGTTCCTGAAACGTTCTTATTACTCGAAATTCCATCATCTTGTTTTCATTGCAAAATCTGTAACAGGAGAATTTGACTGCAAAGTAGTTTTAGCTAGCTAGATATATATTTGTTGTATGAATATCTTCGAAGCAGGCATTTACGAATCTGCTTGCAGATGGTTCGTTCGATCTCTGCACCGATGTAGCAATTGAAAGTGACGAAACTCCATCGATATCTGGGTTGCGGATCGACTGATTTCATGATGGAGGGGTCACAGAAGCAATGTATGAAATTCGCGTTTCGAAGAGTTCCCGACACGAGACTATTCAAGGGCTGCTTCATGGCGCCGCGCCAGAAACGCCAGGCGCCGAGCTCGCCGGATTCGTCCTCCTCAGACGATTTCTTCTCCAGCAGCGACGTCGACCCGGACGTGACGAACCCGCTCTTCACCACGCCGAACTCCACCGACACGAAGAAACTTACCAAATGCGCCAAGCCCACAGTAGAACTCACGACGGTGGATTCCGCCACGGAGGAGACCTTCGTGTTCTCCCCGCCCGCGCCCTCCGACGCCGTGCTTGAATCTCCGTCGTTCCGAACACTCTCCGACCCGCTCCTGAGCACGTTTTCCTACACGAATTGCGTCCCCGTGGAGCGCGCCAGCTTCGGTGGGCGACCGCAACGGTTGCCGCCCCCGGTTTCCAAGCCGGTGCCGGTGTGGCTGCCATTGCCGGCACCGGAGGTTCGTGACGACGCCCTCAGCAGGTATGCATACACATACATAAAGAATGTATATTTTGTGTTACATGAATAGGGAGAGAAGATGAAGAGTGTGTCTTAACCCCTAACCGTCCACTGTGTATTTTCTGTAGTGTAGGAAAATTGGATCCCTGTCCCAAATCATGGGACACATGTTGTGTGGGGAACCTCACCTCGGCAAATGTCTCTAGGGGTGCCTCACGGGAGGTTTCCGATACTACTTTCTAGCCCAAATCATTCAATGTTTGTGTGAAAATGACTTCAGTTTGACACAATCGACAGTGTTGATCTTGTAGTATAGAACAAGCGCTTTTAAATGATTTGTATTGCTATTAGAAAACCAATGTGAAAGGAGAAATGCCACTGTCGCAAAGTTCGGTAATGCACTAGGGTCTCATATGGTGATTTCCCTACGAGTCTCACTTTTCCCACTGAGTCTTAAAGCTGCTTATTCACTAGTTTAATGTTGACTCACCTACTTGTAAAAAGAAAGATTAACAAGTGTCAACTCCTGAGGCTCCGTGAAAAAAGTGAGACTAAATGGGAAACGCACATAGGGAAACCATTATGAGCTCCCTGTGATGGGTGTAATTATGTAACTAGATTCACTAACTAGTTGACATTGACATTGGACTAACTATTGTCCTATTTAACGGCAGGGTGTTGACGATGCGGCGGGAGGATTGTGGAGTTGGTTCGTGGAGTATTCGGAGAGGAAAAGCTGCAACTCCAGTGGGAGCGTTGCCGCTGCCGCCTCCGTCGGTGGCGACCAAGCTCTTGCCCGGGCTGGAAGCGTACGAGTTTGACGATCTGATGCAGGGGACGCGCGAATTCGCTCCTGAATGTTGTATGGAGAAAGGTGCGTTCGGCGCCGTGTACCGCGCGTGGGTGAAGGGGTCCGGCTTAGTGGGCAGGGAAATGGCTGTGGTCCGGCTCATTGTCAACGCAGATCAGGTAATTACCTCCTCCCTCACAGTCTGCTTTCAGCAACAAATATGTGACCCAGCTGTGGTAGCTTCTAAGCAGAACTGTTACAACCAGTAACGTACTTTCCTACTCACACAATCTTCGTAGTGTAATCCAAATCTGTCTAGAGAACTCCTCATTTCTTTCTGTTCTCAACTCTACTCTTAAAAACAAGACTACTAATGTGTGACACGTGTTGTAGGCTATGTTAAATAGAGTACTCCATGAATTGACCACGTCGTGTATAGTGAATGGCCCATAAACCAACGCTTTAAGTTTTTCATGTAAATTTAGTATTAGTGTAGAATTAGAAGCTATCAATAAACACCCGTTGGAGATATTAGTACATATTAATTATTGGGTCATCCACCTTAGTGAGTGCATGCTACTTCACAACTTGAAGATAGCATGCACCCACTACATGCCGTAGTAGAGTACTCTATCGCTAGGGTCTCATATGCGATTCCCTATGTGATTTCCTTGCGAGTCTCACTTTTCCCACTGAGTCTTGAAGTTGCTTATTCATCAGTTTAATATTGACTCACTTGCTTGTAAAAGGAAAGTTTAACAAGTGTCAACTCTTGAGGCTCGGTGGGAAAAGTGCTCAGAGTAAAAGGGAAACGCACAGAGGGAAACCATTATGAGCTCCCTGTGTATATATCTATTACAATTTAAACGACTGAAAGCAGTAGTCAGAAGATCTGGAGCTCCTGATGAATTTAATGCAAGGAGAAGACACCTTAAGCAACGTAAACCTCGAATGTCGATGAATCTGCAAGGATTGTACGTTCTGGAGAGAGGTGCGCACTGGAAGGAGAAGCGACGCTTCTGACTGCTGTTGGAGGTGCTCTTCAGTCGGAAAGGACAGTCGGAAAGGACACAACAGACAAATTAAAGTGTTACTTATCAGTCGGGGAGGACACAACAGACAAATAAAAACCGGATTCTCCGTCGGTCAGAAGCGTCGCATTTCCTACTAGTGGCGGTTTGTACTGATGAGATGGATCCGTTGTTCGGTGCAGACATTGAAGGATTGGAAGAGTGATGTGCAAATGCTGGCACAGTTGCCGGACGCGAACATATGCTTGATCAAGGGGTACTGCGCGCACGAGGACGTGGACGTGCACAGCGTGAAGGTCACGTCGGAGCGGCTGCTGGTGTTCGAGCAGTCGCCGAACGGCACGCTGCACGATTACCTGTGTGGAAGTCGGTCGAAGACGCAGTTGGATTGGTCGGCCAGGATCAGCATCGTGCTGGGCGCCGCGCGGGGCTTGATGTATCTTCACGACCGAGCGCCGCTCCAAATCGTGTACGGCGAGTTCAAAGGCTCCAGCGTGCTGTTGGACAAGGATTACACGCCGCGCTTGGCTGGCTATGGCTTGGTGGTCATGAGCTCGCCTACCGACCGCAAAGCATCGCTCTCCTCCGTAAGCCTCACTCCCGCATGCAATCCTTCCCATGAATGTGTGTATTTTCAATCGTCTCATGAATGCAGCCTCAGGGTGTTCAAAAAATAGTAAATGCTGCTGAGCTAAGGATGTATTTTGTCCGCCACAAGAATCCACATTTGAGTTATCTAGAATGAGAATGCTATGATAATGTCAAAGAAAGCATATCAAAATGAGAATGCTATGATAATGTCAAAGAAAGCATATCAAAATGTCAAATAGAAATCTGAGAAAGGAGAGTGGTCATGGCTTATAACCCAACTCTTGTAAAATGGTAGCTCACCATCTATAGAGCATACTATACACTCAAGGTGAGACCATATGTAAATTTGTGAGGCACATAATATATAAATTCACAATATTTTAAATAAAGTCAATACAAACATACATGTAATCAATGTTGTTTTCATATACATTCTGAAATAGGTTTGGGTGCATAGTCTCATTAAGATACTACTTCATAGATGTACTTTTGATTGATGAAAGGAATTACTTTAAACAAAAAAAAGTCATGGGTTATAAACTTTGTATGATCACAGTGACATAGTTGTCTTCACCCAGTATGGATGTTGAGGCCAAAAAGAAACCTTTGGATGATATGTCCATTAAGTGATTTCCATTTACTAAGGACATTGAGTGGTCATATATCCTATTGATGCTTGATAGGCATGTCCTATCAAGGTCAAACTGAAGCAGGTTAAATTGAAGCAAATGAATACCCAAAAAAATGAATTCCATCTTTCAAAATAAGCTAGGACCACCAAAAACCAACAATATACCTAATGCTAACAAAATCTAGGTAAGATAGTCATTTTAGAACCTAGACCATAAATAGTTTATCATTTGGGTCAACATACAATAAAGGCTTTATGATGTGCCTAGATTTGCATTCTAAAATGACTGTGAGGTGTAGATTCTATTAACACTAGGTACACTGTTGATTTTTGGTGCTCCTACCTCAGTTTTAAAAGAAAAAACTCTTGATATTTCATTGGTTTGCTGTGTAGCATTGTCTCACGTTGATGTGATTGGTTTTTGGGTTTCAGGTGATGAAGACGAGCCAGGCGCACGCCAAGAGCAACGTATGGAGTTTCGGCATCGTGTTAATGGAGCTTCTAACAGGAAAGTACAGCCAAGACATCCTCTTCCTGTGCAACGAAAAGAATTTCGTTCGATGGGCGAAGCCGTTTCTGAAAGACGAGTCGAAGCTGGTGCAAATCCTGGACCCACGACTGAAGGGCAAGTGTCCGCTGAAGGGAGCGTGGAAGCTGGGCGAGCTGGCGCTCCAGTGCCTGCAGAAGAAAGAGCTCCAAAGGCCCAGCATGGCCCGCGTCGTGGACGCCCTGAAAGCCATCAAGGAAGACTTCGGCGGCCGGCTCATGCTGTTCCAGGAGCAGCGGAGAGCCACGTTTGGAGGCCTCAGTTTTCGTGATTTGGAGGATCGGAGCAGGTCGTCTGTTTCCTTGTCTTCTGACGACTCCCGAGCTGGATCTGTGGCGCACTTCTGCACTTGTGGATCGCAATCTGGGAATGCCAAAACCAACAGCTTACACAGAGTTTTTTGATTCATCGCAGAGAGGTTCTCTTAGTTGTACCATAGTTTGTGAGTCGGTTTTTTTGTATGATATACATAAATTGAGATTTGTAGCGAATCCTGGTTTGACTCGTCGGTGTTTTTTCATTACGAGTTGAATAAACTAAGAGATGATACATTGCTACGCATCAAAACGTTCTGTCATTGAGCATTTCCCATGAGCTGTATGATGCATATTTCAATCAGTACATGTATTTGTAAACCCTCAACATTATAGGAAAGTGTTTCACCTGATGGCCCATATTCATATCAAGAAGCTCCAGCACTTGCGTTGCATTCCTGGAATGCGGCATGCATTAGTAAAATTTTGGTCCTTCAGAACTAGTCCTTTGTGACTTACATGGTCCTTTGTGACTCAATTTTTCAAAAAAGAAGTCGATTTGGACCATTTAAGTCACAAAAGATCCGTTATAAAGGACCAAAATCCTATTAGTGATGGTAAATTTCGAAAATAATATACGATTTCTTGTAGTGTCAGCCTTGTCTCTTCGTGCTTTTGGCCAATGCATGTGCGTTGATGGAGCGCAAATTTCTTGCGGCACTCAAAATGTGTAGTTGCATGCATCAAGTTGATTTTTGAAATTTTTACAGGAGCACACTGTAGCTACCAAACTTACTTGATGAACGCAGATTCTCTACTGCACTCCAGTTGGGTGACTTGTGTGAATGGGCCATGAGCATTTCCCATGAGCTGTATGATGTATTACTTCAATCAATCAGGATCAGTACACGTATTTGTGAACCCTGAACATTACAGGAAAGTGTTTCACCTTATGCTGTACGCTCTATTTATATTAGCTTGTCCTTTCTTTTGTTGTAGTGACCACTTTCTGGTTACTTTAGCAAGCTAATTCTTTCTCAACTACGTATATTACTTTAGTGTAATATGCTGTATGAATGCGTATTTGTAGGAATTGAGGTGGTCCAAATCAAGATTTTTTTGCAACAGACTTGTGAAGGAATTCTCTACACTTTTCTTGTTTAAATGAAGAAGAGATTTCGCGTTATTTAATATTTTACCAAACAAACGTCCACATATAGGCCACCTGGGCACTAAAAGGTTAAAAGACAACAGTAATGAGAATTGAGCACGAGAAATGAAGCCATCATTTTATTTAATGTTAAGTATAAATTTAGCCCGGTACAGTGTTGAACTGTAATATGCACGATGCACATTCTTCGGTCTAATACAGTACACTGAACATTATTGAAGAGTAAATTCAGGGTCTTTGTATAGATCATGGGGCTAACTTAATATACACATCTGTCATCCAGCGAAGCTCTGAATCGAAGCAGATGGTTGGATTCCTGTGAACCTTTTAACAGAGAACATGTACACTCACTGATCGGTGTGAGTAAGCTTCTGAATTTTTACGTTAAAATAGAAAGAACTAAAGCTAGTATTTACCCGCTCACTGTTCAGTGAATGTAAAGGCCCCTCTATTCAGTAAGATTCTTCACTTCTTTTTTGGTCCACCACTGACGACGTTTCTATCGTTTAGAACAGACTGTGCCTGCTGTGCTGTCGACAGATGGCATGCCGCATCTCAGCCGCCATCTATTGTAAGCACAGCACGAGGTAAGCACAGCAATTCTATTCAAAGTACGTGAATTACTCCGAGTAAAGTTCTGTAAACTCTCACCTAGAACCGTTAGCTTGCCTTTGAGGTGAAAGCTCAAACTCCCATTTTCGATGAAAACACGAGACAGTCTCTTGCCTTTGAGGTGAAAGCTCAAACTCCCATTTGCAATGAAAACAAGAGACAGTCTCTTGCCTTTGAGGTGATAGCTCCATCTCTTACAGCCCTGCTTCTGAAATGAAAGATTCCTGCAGCCTAGCTGCCAGTGCTGCATCTTCCTCTTCCTGTCTCTGAATCTCTGGGTTCCTATATGAAGAGGTTGTTGGTCTTCTACCCCGCAGCCGTAGAAACCCATGGGGATAATGAGGAGCTGATTGTGCTGTATCCAACACCTCCGACGCCCTTCGAAACGATCCCTGGTTGCCTGGACCTCTCCATCTGAGGCTCTCCGAAGCACCACCGCCTGTGTTGGGTCTCGACTGCTCCGTCCCTCTTGTTGTTACAACTCCCAGTTCTCGCCAAGGTACAGGACGGGTTATCCTTCTCCTGACGAGGCCGAGGCGGAGCTGAGATTCTGCTTCCACAGTCCTCGCTGAATCCATTAACGTTTGATTGTCTTTCTCCCTGTTGTACTTCTGATCCTTCAATCGAGCAGCAGTTTCTTGGGGGAACAGTAACTGGATTGTGTTCCACAGCACTGTATTGATCGGACAATCGTTTTTGCTGGTTGTCCTGAGATTCATCATTAGAAAAGAGGTCACTAAAATGGCAACTGAGTAACCACCCTTAGTACACAGAGTTATTACCAATGTATGGAAAAGCACAGCGAATCAACCATTGCAAGAAAGGATCAGACATAGAGTAGACAGAACATGTTTTGCAAGGAAACTATTTTGATCATGTTCTCAAATAGGCAGTAAATCCCCACCTCAACTCTTGTCTACATTTGGGGCAGCGCATTCCACATTTTATGTAAACTGATTGCAAGCAACCTCTGCAAAAGCTGAAGTAGTATCATTTCTAGTCAGTGTGACTGTCCCATGAGCCCAAAATTGATCAATCATATCTGCTGGATGCGACGATGAAGGTATTAGCCCTTAAACGTACCAACCCTTTGAACAGAAGTAGATTCTAGCCTCAAAAGTAGATATTAGCATGGCTCAGATGTACATGAGGTGTACATGAGAAGACCATTGCAAGCATAAAATCTACCAAACAAATTTGACATACTTGTAATTGGAGGCCTCTCCAATATTATCAACAACTCCCCATCACAAGAGATCTATTGTAATTGATAGAGAATTTAATAGGCTTTCAAAGGTGACTTGGATGAAAATCATCCGAGGTTGTATGAGAAAGTTACAAGGCTTTGAAACTGTTCGTGATCCACTTTCTGGATGCTGGGACGTTTACGGGTTAGAAACGCAAGGAATTCGATCATAAGAGTTGAAGTTTTGTTTAAAGGACCTGCATTGGAGTCATGCACTTATACCAACCCCTTTCATTGACAAGGGCTATTCTGAGCGCCAGAACAGCCTACATGAGTTTTAAAGGAGGCTTTGAGTAGCATACCTGTGACCGCAAGTGGTAGTGGAGGGCTCAAAGCATATGTCCAAACACACCTACAATGAAACACAGCTTCAAGTCAATATAATCCTGAGAGATGGGAGTACAAGCGGGATTCTGTAATTAGGGAGTGGTACAATATTATCAAGGTTAAGAAAATGTAGTTAAAAAGAAATCTGAGCAGTAATTTCCTTTGACAAACAGAACATCTGCACAGAAACTGATTTCAGCTAGAATTAATAAGATTCAAACTAATGTGCTTAGCTCAAACTAGTGCAGACTGCAAGAACTACTATTGCACGGGGAGATGTATTAGGAATACTGGTAAAAGTTGCTACATGAAAAAGCGGAACATGAAAATCGTAACCAAAAAATCTCGTGAGACCTAACTAGAAATTACTTACCACGCATGTGAGTTCCTCTCTCAACTTATCCAGCTGAAGAGAATCATTCTTTACAGCGTTGCCTTCTGCAGCTTCTGCTTTCACGCTCGCAGTTATTGCACGAGCCTTAGTGTCCTTGTTCTCTTTACCTTCAGAAGGCTGCTGATGCGAACCTACAAATTAAGTCAAGAAGGATCAGAGACTATAAAAGGCCGTTTGAAAAATGACAAGCACTCAACTTCCATAATTTGAGATTCCTACTCCAATTACCGTCACATTCAAGAAGACACCAAGAATCTGCTGCTAAATGGTTAGCTGACGAAAGAATGTAATCGATAAAACAATACCTTCCGCTTCTCTGGCAGGCTCCCCACGTTTGTCACCCTCGTCACCAAAAACTGCCATAGGAATAGGAACCAAAGGCTCCTCATTCACTCGGCGTACTCTCCTATGCCTACCAAACACACCTGCCGTGGTTGAGTAATACACTCACAAAAGGTCATACCAGTGATGTTTTTTGGTCAGGAGACAGTTTAGCATTTTTGCTACTTTTCCATGGCTTGAAGAGCAATCTAGGCTCCTTGGATACTCTTTTCATATTAATATATAGGTAATATCAGGGTAATACATATGTGCTACTTAGGCAATACCTCGGTGATACCTAGGTTTAAAGAGGCTACACATATTGACTCCATGTAGGAAATCTGGCTATTATTAGAGTAATCTGCAAAGTCCTTCAAACTTTGAAAGAGATACCTAGAATTTTGTTTTGATATAGTCTTATTTGGTATCCCCAAAGAGTTAAAAAAAAAGGAAGAGCTTGGTGGTCTACAATTATTACATATGTAAGAGCTTGGTGGTTTTCGAAGTCATATGAAACTTTTTTGAGCTCCTCTTTTGGTGCCCAAAAAAGTTTCACATGACTTTGAAGACCACCAAGCTCTTACACACCTAATAATTGTAAACCACCAAGCTCTTTCATACCTTTTAACTATTTGGAGTAACCAAATAAAATTATATAGTAGCAAAATTCTAGGTATCTCCTTCAAACTTTGAAGGACTTTGCAGATAACTCTATTCCCTTTTTTTTTAACCCCTAATGGACCAAGGATTCATGGTTTTAAAATGACAAGTTTAATCGATCATATTGTGAAAATTATAATTTGAATGGTACCAAATTTTATATCACCAGAACTAGTGAAGAATATTACATATGTTGAATATTTTTCAAAGAAAATTTTTAACAAAAAAGAATCTACATAAAATCTATTCAAAATTATCGAAAAAAATCAGGAGCCACCTGGTGGCCTTATGGTCTTTTAGGGGTTAATAACAAAAATCCTTTGTATCAATTAGCCAGCCCAATCTTATTTAGCAATTTGGCTAAAATTAGAAAAACATACTGGGTCATACTGCTCTGAAATTTTCTGTTAGAGCACATGGCATGCCTCCACATTAATTTTATCTACGCAAATTGCAAAACTGACGTTGGACTAAACAGATGGAATTCTTCAGCAGGAAGATTACCTTCGTCCCGCACTGAGTGGAGTAGCAGCTTGCCCAGGAGTACGAGTGGCTCGTTTGCGATCACGGCATTGAGGACAACCCTCACACGAATTTGTACATGACGGAGCTTCGGGTGTGCCTCTCCCAATTGCTGCCATCAGCAAAGCCTCGTCATCCCACCCCGCCATAGCTGCTGCCGAGCGAAAGTTAGGGGTAAGGTCTGCTTGGTTCCCTGAGCGCCTCACTCCCGGGGTGTTGGGCAACCCTTGTTGAGTCCTGGTCGAAGCCATCCCGTCATCATGGTTAACGTGCGAACCTCCTGCAAACACATCCCACAAAGCAGACCCCTAAGCGTCCACTGTGTATTTTCTGTAGTGTAGGAAAATTGGACCCCTGCTGCAATTCATCTGTTCGTGTGAAAATGACATCATTTTGACACGATTGACACTGTCGATCTTGTAGTGTAGAACAAGAGCTTTAAAATGATGTATTGCAATCAGAAAACCGAGGTGAAATGAGAAAATGCCACCGTTGCAAAAGTTCAGTGATGCAGATCGCCATATTGAGCGCACTACTCAAAAATCCAACTTTTCTGTTGTTTCGGTCGCGTTGATCTGGTTCACTTTTTTTTGATTTGGTTGCGTTTTTGTCCAAATCAACATATTGTTGTTCAAATCAACAAAAAAGTGAACCACATCAACGTGACCGAATTAACAAAAAAAAATGGATTTTCTAGTAATGGCGTTTTGGGCGTTTTAGACGCTTAGGGTTAAGGACCTAATCCCGTCTCCTACACTAACCTCACCAACACCAGCTCATCTATTCATATACTTAGTTGAACTTCAATTAGCAAGTGCTATAACTTTGACTTGGCCACTTTGGTAATCTTTGAAAGGAAAATGAAGTTGCCTACTGTCCCTTCAATAGTGGTCTACAACCTGTGTGCACTTGCTTGGATTTATTACCAAGTGGTGTAACCAATACCTAGTGAAATTTCTATCATTGAATAGATATGGAATCATCTACTATCACTTATATCACTACAACCTCCCACTTTGAATGGTTACACAAGGAATTCATACATTGAGTGAGAAAAAATTAATATCAAGAGAGTTTGGCTCTTGGAGTATCCAAAATGAGCTTCTATTGAGTAATCTCCCAACGAAAGCACACTCCTACATATTGGTTAAAATGCATATTAAAATGACAGAAAGAGTATCCTCTATGTTACATTCCAACTTTCAAGTTCAGCATACATTGAGCAATTTCCAGTTCTTTTTCTTCTCTCCTGAATTTCCGAGTACCTCACGATCTTGTCACTCTTTTCCTAAGTCGCCAATCTAGGTCACAATTTCAGCAGACTCCCAAAAATCACACTGCTTAAAAGATATCCAACTTCTACTCAAATTCAGCACAATTTCCAGTTCTTTTTCTTCTCTCACAATCTTGTCACGTTTTCTAGGTCGCGAAAATTCCAGCCTACCTGCGTCGTCGCCAGAGCCTTCGTCTCCAGAAGAAACAAGATTGATAACAGGAGTCTCGGCGCCACTTGCACCTGCTCGCGAACTCATTCCTCGTTGAACACGCAATTTTCTCCTCCCACTTAAGGGCCCAGAGCTTTCCGGTCCAGCAGTACTTCCCCCTCCCATCTCTCTCAGCAGGCAGTGGCTCCGTCAAACCCTAATCCCAGCATACACCATCGGATTGCTTGTGCCACAAAAGGGACAAAAAAAATCAGGCGCAATTTCACCGACACGGTGCGATTTGCAGAAACGCGCAACGGTTGTAATCGTTGCTTCGAAATCTTTGAAAGATGAGTGTCAGAGCGATGATGTCGGTGATGAAGCTTCAGTTTTACTCTTCGATCGGATGTCGACGATATTCAAACTTCGGCTGGTGGGGTAGCCGTTGTAGGCCTCGGACGCGGCGGTAGGTGTCGCTCCTGTCACCGTTGTATTACCTATTGCCGTGTAGTGGCTTAGAGAGCCGTGTGATGGGTGACCATCTCACACGGTTCAGGGAGCATTTTATTATGTGATGCGAGTGAATGTGTACAGCATAGCTGGCATCAATTAAATTTTGACTTTATTTATGTTTATATGATGGTCCAAGAACATGCTTATTCTTTAGCCGTAGAAAAACTTTATAATTGTAAGAACACTAAACCCTGATTATCTTGTTTACTTCGACTCAGACTAAGGGGCGGGGCGGTTTACACTATGGACCACGGAGATTGACCACAACCCTCTAAAATCTGTGATAGGCTAAGAAAGTCGTTCTAGTCCGACTTCGCTTTACACTACCTTAAAAAAAGGAGATTGATCGCAAAGTTTGAGGTTACCTAAATATGCTATTTTTTGCCGAGTGGATAATGTTTCGTGGTTCAACGGATTTTCCGTCGAGTTGAGGCAAATAGGTCAACTCAACGGAAATCAACAGGACTGTTGGGCAGAAAACCAGTGATTGGCCGAAATTCGATTATTTTGATGATTTTACTAAAAAAATTCAACCCAAAGTCATCCCGGTCCAAATCCACTTTACACTATGAAAAGTGACCAAGACATTTAAAAAATTATTTCTGATTTTCCATGGTCACAGCTCTAAACCAAGAGCTGTGACCATGAAATGATTTTAATTCTCTTGGTCAATCTTCATGGTCCGTAGTGTAAACCGCCCCTAATATCTAGAACTCGAACTAATTGTGGAATTAGAAGAAATTCTGAGTTGAAATAATTGATGCAACTTATAGTAATTGTGGTAATGTAGGTTTTATGTGGTCAATACTAAATTTTTTGTTATTCAAGTTACTATGAATTTATCATGTCAAATATGAATAAAATAATGTGATATTACTTTTTTTTTAATCTATTTGAAAATGAAATGAAATAACAATATTTTATTATTATATTCTTGAACCAATTTGGATACTACAAATTAGAATTAGCCTAACAATTTGTAAGAAAAACTTAGACTAATTGTGGCTCTTAGAGTAAACAAGATAATGGGTGTGGTAGTTTTTGTTAAATGGGTTATTATCATCCTACTATTGTCTCCTAAATGATGGAGGGGTATTGGACAAAACATAAATGTGTTATAATATGTGAACACTTTATTTTCGATGAAGTTTGGTTTAATAGAGAAAATCAAAATCATGATGTTTTAAAACTATCACTAGAGTTAAATCTCCAAAAATAGTATAAATCATTATGTAATGAATTTAGAAGCATTAACTTCAAAATTTTATCAGAACTACAAATTCTAATTTTAGAATTTGAAATTTGGTATGATTGGTTAAAACTAGACATTATTTCTATTTCTTTTTATAAATTCAAGGGAGAAAACATCATTGCTTTCTCCAAATAATAAATTTTGTAAAACTAGTCAATGTAGAAGTGTTTGTTTTTGAAAAATTCTCCTCGGTAGAATTTAACTTGGATTGACATGATTCAAATTGGGTTGAAAAGTAGACTCGATTTCCTATTTGAAAATATTTATATTTTTTATAATTTCTTTTCATCTTAGGCAACATGCAATTAAAGGAAAATGACTATAAAATGGTCGTTTAGTCACTTAAGGGTTAAGGAAGGTAGTAATTATATTAACTCCTAACATTCATAGAATCAAACTCTATTTTCTCATCCGTCATTTACTTTTTGCAATGTGGATTTTTTACTATAGATTTTGTGAGAATCAACTTGAGTTCATGCATGTGAGAAGAATTGAAAGGGGATGATTTTTTAAATTTTTATGCCTCATTTCATATTGTAGTGATTCACAAAAAATTCCTAAGATCTTAGTTAAAAGGTGCTCTTGAAAAAATCAACTTATAAAATTAATCAACCAAAAAATCTCTAAAAACCATTATGGTGTACTTGGGGAGGTCACTATTCAAAAAGTAAAAAACCATGTGACTCAAACTATACTTACTATAGGGTCCTTTTTATTCATTGGAGGGAAAAATTCTACCTAATTATAAAAATTTCCATGTAGTACAAGACACTTTAAATTCAAGTAAGGAATAATTTGAGAATATATTTGATATATACCTAGAATGTTCTAGAATATATCCCAAATTTTCCATTTATGTGATAGCCTCCATTAAAATACCTTCTTAACACACGTAGTTACAGTAGATACATGCTAGTGACCTCCTCGAGTTGGTGTAACTACCTTCCATAACCCTTGTATTTCATTTCAAACCATCACAACAAATTTCATCTACACATTGTCAATATCTTATTCGTAATCGATTTACAAAAGAACTTTGAAAGTTATGTTTCAAATTTACACAAAATATTGATGATAGCAAGCATAAATCTAACTGTATGGATAAACTTTATGTATGAAAGCTATACAATATGAATATCAAATGATATATGGGTCCTGCAAGAGACATAGTGAAAGTCCGTGGTGAGAAAAAGGAACTTCGCAAGAGACACGGTGAAAGTCTATGGTGAGGAAAAAAAGGTCTTACTAGAGACACAAAGGGGAAACTAGTAGTTGTCCCGTTCTAGATGTTTTGGATGGAGTCCAACATGTACTTACACTTAAATACATGCCGCCCAAGTAGAAGTGCACGCCGAACAATATGTGACTCTTGTAAATGGCATTTCGAGGAATAAAGGCACAAAAAAAAGCATTCGGAAATGCCGAACTGCAGTTAAGGATTTCAGGTTCTGTTATCCTTACTCCTGGATAGCATAAATTGGTAACAAGAACCTGGATCTCTCCACTTTTCTTCTGCCCTCTTCGACTGGTTCCGGTACGTTCCATGTTCCTCTTCTAGTAGGTACATGGTGCTCTTTTTCTTCGTTGCATTGTTCCATGATGTTGAATTAGCTTGCTGTGCACCCGTTCTTTTTGTTCGTTGCAGTAGCTTGCAAGCTTCGATTAAGCATTCTTTTCGAGAGTTGCATAGTCTGAGATACTCTCTATGCTTTTGGTAAGTTGCGCCAGCTTGCTTGAATTGAGATACTTGGAGTTCTTTTTGTTTGTTGCACCAGCTTGCTTGAATTGAGATACTTGGCATTCTTTTTGTTTGTTGCACCAGGTTGCTTGAATTGAGATACCTGGTGTTCTTTAGGTTTTTTGCAGCAGCTTGCAGCTTGAATTGAGATACTTGGTGACTGTTCTTTTTTTTTGTTGCACTAGCTAGCTTGGATCGACACAATTCGTGTTCTTTGTGTTCGTTGAACCAGCTTGGCTCTAGTGATCTTTGTGTTCCTTGCACTAGCTAGCTTGCTTTAATTAAGATCAATACTTGGTGTTCTAATTGTTCATCGCAGCACCTTTCTGCGATTGATGTAGTTGGTGTCCTTTGTGCTAACTTGCTTCAATTGGGATCGATGCCTAGTAACATGCTTTTTCTTCGTAACATCGAATTCAACTTGTCTGCAATTACAGTGACTGGGCAAGTGTTCTTTTTGCATGGAAGCATTAGATTAATTCGATTGCGAGTTCGCATTCGCTTCGTTCCATTGTCTGACGTAGGATTACCGAACTTGCATCGATCACATGCTTTTTCTTCGTTACATCGTCAGATGTTGAATTGACTTTCTGCAATTACACTGGACAGGTGCCCTTTTCCATGGAAGCACTAGACTAACTCAATTCAGATCTACTTCGTTGCTTCGTTTGCATTCTCTGATGTAGGATTCTAGAATTTGCATCGATTACAGTGACACATGCTTTTTTTTCGTTACATCGTCGGATGTTGAATTGACTTACTGCAACCACAGTGATCGACTGTCCAGACAGGTGTTCTTTTTCATGGAAGCACTAGACTAACTCGATTCAGATCTACTTCGTTGCTTCGTTTGCATTCTCCGATGTAGGATTCTAGAACTTGCAGTGATCGTTGTTAATTAACCCGAAAAGGGATCTCAGGTGATCGATCAAGATGGCCTCAGGAGGAGTCATGACTGCGGCGACAGGGATAGCGCTCTTGATGCTGCTGGCGTTCGCGGCGCAGCAAGCACAGGGTGTGAATACTGAAGCACACAGGAGGCTGGCGGGATCCGAGGAGGATACACTGGCGGATGTGTTCCAGAGATGGGTGGAGAAGCACGGCCGCGTGTACCGATCGGAGGGCGAGTTCCAAAAGCGGTTCCAGATCTTCAAGGCGAATGTGTACTACATGCACAGGCACAACACGCAGGGTACACAGCAGCAGCAGGAGCAGAAGAAGAATTACTGGATGGGACTGAACAAGTTCAGCGACCTCACCCACGAGGAGTTCAAGGCGCGCTTCGTGGGCGGGTACCGGTCTAGCAGCGCTTCCAGGATTCGCACCAGCGATGCGAGCGAAGAGGAATTGGCCTACTTCTCGTACAGAGCTGTTGTGCCGGCGCCGAGCGTGGACTGGCGCGCCAAGGGCGCCGTCTCCCCAATCAAGGATCAAGGCCAATGCGGTAATAATACTAACACAATTTAAGCTTTAGAATTGGCACACTATCACGGAGGCAAAACTCGTTTTTCTGCTTTGAAGCCAAAAGAATTTAATCCAATTATACCTAATCTTTTCTCTTCCAGTAATGTTTTGCTAGACCTTGTCTTTCCTCTTCTAATAAGGTTTTGCTAAGGTTTTACTAGACCTTGTCTTTTCTCTTCACCAGGGTCTCATATGCGATTCCCTGTGTGATTTCCCTGCTAGTCTCACTTTTCCCATCGAGTCTTAAAGCTGCTTATTCACCGGTTTAATGTTGACTCACCTGCTTGTAAAAGGAAAGTTTAACAAGTGTCAACTCTTGAGGCTCGGTGGGAAAAGTGAGACTAAAAGGGAAACGCACACAGGGAAACCATTATGAGCTCCGTGTGATTCTAATAAGGTTTTGCTAATGTTGCGCTAGACTTTACTGATATATCTACATATTGAAGCTTAAATTAGTTCCTGAGGTTTCTCTTTTTTCTCTTCTAATTAGGTTTTGCTAGACTTGACTGATATCTTTACATGTTAAAGCTTAAATTATCAGTTCCTGAGGTTTCTCTTTTGGTTTTCTGGCTCATGTATAACAGTCCGTCTCCTGCTGCTCTCGATCAAACGCTTGCACTTGGCATGTGTTGATTGCAGTTGGAAAGAGGAGGGTCCATATTCATCGATCACCCCCATTTTCCATTTATTTTTAGAGAGTGTGTCCTAATCTGATGGTCCTTATTTGCTTTAAACTAGGATTTCTCTGTTGGATTTCTGGCTCTTTGTCATGGCTATACAAATTTTCTTTTTGCTTTCATCAAGTCCTACATGTCACATTCGAGTTGGGAAAGAGGAAAGTCTCGGGTCATAACCTCATCATTCCTTCACTTTCATTCTATTAAATCTACAAGATCTGATGGTCCTGATTTAGTTTGGGTCATATATGTGCATGCAGGAAGCTGCTGGGCGTTTTCAACAACTGGTGCAATCGAGTCAATGAAATATTTGACCACATGCCAGATACTCAGTCTTTCTGAGCAGCAGCTGATGGACTGCAACTCACCGCCGAATAATGCATGTGATGGTGGTGCCATGACATCTGCCTTTGTGTATGTCCGCGATAATGGTGGTATTCACACCGAGAAGGATTACCCTTACACACTTCACCAAGGCCAGTGTCGGGTATGCTCTGATTCAACGTTCCATTCCTTGGCATTGCTTTTCTACCATATATATCGATCAAAACAGGCATATCTCAGAGGCTCAGAAGATTGGTTCAGGATTTAGAGTAGAAACTCCAGGAAAGATCGTAGACATCCATGGGCCTGACAATCATGACAGAAATGTTCTTTTTAAGAAAAGCTGGGAGTTACTGAATGTTCGGTTATCACATGTGCCAAGATGCAGAATTATTCTCATCAATAGAGAGATTCATTCCACTGATCGATCACTAAGTTAATGCAGTTTGTTCTAAGTTGCCTTGGATAATTAATTCTCTGCATGCTGAACTTCCGTTATTTTTCCATTGCAGGTGTCCAACTTGCCGAAGGTGACGATTGGCGACTTCGAGCAAGTTCCGACGAAATCCGAGCGCTCTCTTCTCCAGGCAGTCTCCATGCAACCAGTCAGTGTTGCCATTGACAGTTCAAGTCCCGACTTTCAGCATTATAAAGTGGTACATATGTTTGATCGATCTCATCAACTTATAGTTCTTTCTCTGACAGCTATAGAATCGAAATCGCTTGCCTGCCTGCCTGCCTTGCTAAATAATAGCTTCAAGAAAATTGTTTTCAATCGACACATCTCTCAAGCATTATCCAGTCCAGTGCTTGAACATCTAGACAATCATGTACTTTTTGGGCTAAACCTTAAACCCTAAAACCCTAAATGCACAGTTGGTTTGGGTTTCAAACACATACAGTTGCAGGTTTTGGTTTCGTGTATGATGTTTACAACCAATTAAATATTGCATGGGTTGATTGTTGATTTGTTTGATTACAGGGAGTGTTTACAGGGCCATGCGGCATCAAACTGGACCACGCAGTGCTGGCAGTGGGTTACGGCACTGATGAGAACGGTGTGGACTACTGGCTGGTGAAGAACTCATGGGGTCTGAGCTGGGGAGAGGAGGGGTATTTCCGATTGCAGCGCTTGGGTGACAGCGATCCTTTCGGAAAGTGCGGCGTCAACATGGATCCTTCCTATCCCACCAAGGCCTAGAGCTCTAGAGTATAGAGAGGTCTTATGGGCTATTTTCAAAACTCTTGAAAATTCCGGAATTGGGGGCATGAAGGCCAACCATTTTGTAGAAAGGAAAAATTGTATTTGTAAGGGTCGCACCATGCATATGCCTTGAAGATGTTTATAGGAGGAATTTAGAGTACTCCTAGTTCAATGTTTGTAATGGGACTGAGCCCATAATAAGATGTAATGACTGGGTGTTTGTAATGGTATTGAGCCTATAATAGGATGTGATGATTGGGTGTTTGTATATGGTATGATTCACTAGAATTCTTGTCTCTATGCATTCTTTTGAGGAATTTGAGAATTCGAAAAATCCCTTTTAGAGAGAGAAAAATATTCTTGTCTGATCTAAAATGGTAGGATGGACCGTACGTGCTTATAATAGAGAATTTTTTTTGATAGAAAATTAAAATTTTAATATTATATTTTAATAGAGAATGAAACAAAGGGTTAACTAGTGCATTGTCGAGTGCATAATTCTAAAAGAGAAGGAAAACTTAGGGTTGCAAATGGACTTTTGATTTATAAATATTTCTAATGCGTGAAGAGGAATATCTTTTAATTTTTTCTAATTTTTTTGGATTGATTGAAGTTTCAAGTTTTAACCCTTTAATGTCCCGATTCAACACTGTTTTCAAGGATTCGTTACAAAATGTTTGATGAAAAATAAATAATTATGTACAAAACAAAGTTGTAAATGTCAATGTGAAAATAACATCTGTACGGTTGGATTCATCATGTTTATTATTAGTATTTAAAAAATTAATTTTGCAAGTTTTTCTCTTGAAATTCAATTTAAAATTCTAAATTAACACGGAAAAATAAAAAAATATTGTAATGAAATTGGAATAATATACACTACAAGATGGTATGGTTTCCATTATTTGATTCTACTTATTATAGAAAATCATGTTTAACGCTTCACTTTTTGAACTAAGAATGAAACTTGACATAAACCACTTTTGTTATTTTTCAAAAATTCACATTATCTTATTTTGAAGATCCATACCGTACAAATGGTAGTCAACTAGCACAAGAATCAAGAGAATTTTGAATGGATGAAAAATGACACTGACTGTATGTAGTAAAGGGACGCATCAAAATCATCCAACATTCAGAATATGGACGCTGGCGTGTTAAATGGCTAATTAAAGTGTGTTGTTTTTGGGAGTTTTGATATTCAAAATCTTCAATATAAAATCATTTAAAATTCTAATTTTTTCTTTTTTGGAATAATGACTGTGTACATAAATCTAAAAGTTGGTTCACTCATTTTTCATTGAATCATTAGAGTTAACCGAAAAGAAGCCCATCTAACCTCCCTTTTTGCTCTACTTCTAACCTCTCTTTTGAACTATATTTGGGTTGAATAGTGTCGTGTCATAAATTGTCCCATTGTGGGCCATGGGCTTGGAGGTTTGGTAGAAGGTGTGGGAGTCATTGCGAGGTGTGGAGAATAATGACAGTGGCTTGCTTTAGATTGTCTCCCTACTCATAATGAACTAGTTTAGTTTTGGTCTATTTATATTTCAATATGAGTTCAAGAGGAGTTCAAGAGGAGTTTGCTAAAAATTTCCTCTTTGAACTGACTTTTTGGTTAACTCTATTGCTACATAATTTTCAAATTGGTTTGAAAGTTAGCTTTTTAAACAAAATGCTCTGAGTGTACAAATGTGCACTAAAATGTTAACCAAGAGGAGTTAGTGAACCGTACCATACAAACGCCCATTTGTACTAGTAATGGGTTTGTTTTGGTTTTCTTAACAAGTGATTCACATTGATACAAGTTTTGATGTTTGAAATGGTATTGAGCCTATAATAAGATATAATAACTCATTTGCACTAGCAATGAGTTTGTCATCGTTTTCTCAACAAACGATTCTTTTTGATACTTTGATCTTTGTAATGGTATTGAGCGTACAATAAGATGTCATAACTATTTACACTAGCAATGAGTTTGTCTTTGTTTTCTCAAAAAGAAATTTACTTTGATCATGTTTGTGATGGTGGGTTTGTATTAAGATGTCATAACTATTTGTGGTAAATTCATAGCAATCGATTTGTCTTTTTTTTTAATCAACAATTCCCAAGCCGCAATTTCTGCCCACTTCTGAGTGCCATTTATTGGGCTCATAGTAAGATAGTTCAAATTTTGTAATGGTCTTGGATGTTAAGCCTATAAAAAGATTACAATCTTCACACTCAAACGTCAATTCACAAACTTCTTGATTAATGGTATGGATGTGGCTCTTCATAAGATTCTTCCTCTAGTTTCCTTTGACATTGTCGGCAATCATCCCTTGTGCTTCAATCTAATCTAAACCTTAAACGTCAGAGCGTCCAGAAAGTGAATGACTAACAGATTCAAACCCTTCTCACGTTCTCATCAATGCTTGGATGAAAGTCATTTAATTTTTTGGAGATTCTTCACCAAGTTGTTTTCCTACCTGACGGTTGGATTTAGTCATACTTGATTACATATTTTTCTAAAACTACAAATGTAGAAGTATGTCAAGTCGTTGACCAAGCCAAAATTGCATTGAATGTAGTTAAAAAGCGGCCTTGCAAAAATGAGGTCAACGATTTAAGAAACGAAAAAATTTAAAAAAATCACCACGTTTAAGAGTATCTCATTTCAAATTTATTCCAAAAAAATTTACTCAATAAATATTAAAACTTTGTTTGTAATCAAATTTAGAAAGAATTTTTAATTTTAACTTTCAAATTTTATAAATAAATATTGGTGATAATATTAGTGAATCGAACTGTACATATGGAATCTAATATTCAAAATCTAGAACTTTCATTTGTATATCAAATTCAAAATATTCTTCTAAATAGTAGTTTATGATGATTTTTCTCAAATTGTCGATTCTAGGGACACCCTGGTACATTTAGGAGCTAACCTCCACATTTTTGCAGTCCTTGTGTTCCTTGGTAGCTCACTCTTGAGCTCTACCTTTTGTTAAGGACACATTAACAATACGTGCATAAAAAAAACAATGTGCCTTGTCTAACTTTCTTAAAAATGCAATACAAGAATTATATAATCTATACATTAATAAGCAAAGTAGTTTGCTGGTTTGTACGTAATGTTGAGATCTCCTCGACGTTGCATACACTGACCATGTTCTTAGTATGGTTAGAAAGTTCTTGACGAAGAGGGGTGCACCAAAGTTGTTTCATCACCTTTAGATGTATAGAGTGATTATGGATTTTTGAGTGAATTTCATCACCAAAAAATGAATTAAATTATTAAAAAGGAATATGGGTCTTTGTATTATTGTAAAAAAAAGTTGTGTAGTTTCATAATACAACAAAACTACAAAACTATACAAGGTCCTCTCACAATACGCTATCTCAAGCTGTCCATATAGCCATATGAGACACCTATTGATTATTCCACTTTGTTTTTGCAAGGCCCCTAAAGGTCATCATCCCTTAGGGTCCCCCTTACTCACCATACACTTCTACTGCAAACTTTCACCATGTCTTTTGCAAGGTCCCTCTTGCTTAGTGTAGACTTCTACCGTCTATTTTGCAAGGATATTTTTTACTCACCATGAACTTTCACCTTGTCTCTTGAAAGGCTCAAACACCCATTTGAAGGGATGTGACGTAGTCTACTATCAAAAAATCACCGCAATCTTTATCTTACAAGGCTTGAAAATTGGATCGAACTTACAACCAAAAAATCCTATGTACAGTACACACCAATAAGTTTACGTTCATTCAGCTTTTCAAAGAATTGAATCAAATAATTAAATTTATAAAAAATATCAATATTAATATTAAGATATATTAAACCATTTGAAGTGTGAAAAATTACTTCTTTGAACAATTTTTGGATCAAATATTATAAAAATGTATAATTTATACTCAAATTGAACATTTTTAAACTAAAAACTTCAAACATTGATATTTTAGTAAATATGACCTCAAAACTCATGATTTTTTTTCCACATGATTCTACAGAGGATTTGCATTCTTTTCATTGAAAGTTTTATAAACCATAAGTAACAAAATTTGTATTCATAGTTGTTTGAATTAAGAGTAAAAAATGAAGGTTTTAATTTCAAATAAAAATAGATATAAAAAAAACCTTTTATTATCAAAAATCAATTGTATGTATTGTTCATCTCGTGCACTACAACTTGTCCAAATTAAGTTCAAAATTAATAATTTTTGTAATTTGTATTGGTAGTTCTTTGAAAAGTTGAATGAACGTAAACTTGTTGGTGGGTACTGTACTTTATCTATTAGCTTGTAACAGAGAGAATTACCTAAATGATATAAGAGGCTTAAAAGACAGGAAAAAAAAAAAAAAGCACACGAGAGAGGAAAAGACAAAGGTGCGAGAGAGTAGGAAAAGACACAAACAACAAAATATGAAAAACCAAAAACACAATTAAGTAAGAAAAGGGGCAAGAGAGTAGGAAAAGATACAAGAGCAAGGAGAACATGAAAAGACAAAAGTACAAGAGGGTAGGAAAAGACGAAGGCGCTAGAAAGTAGAAAAAGATACTAAAGGTGTAAGCCAATATGGGGTATCAAACATATGTGAAACCACTATCCGGGAAGAACCGGTGGTTAGTTTAAAGTGAACTGGGTCAATTATCCAAAAACTAATTCAAATTTAAACCCACACACTGTTTTAAAATTTAAGAATATTTCTATTTCTAGTGATAAACAAGGGCAAAAGTTTCAGCAGCCATGTGAAAAACCGGTTGAATGCTGACAATGGAGGAAAATTACTAGCATTCCTCAAAATCTTCGGGAACAGTGTTTGAAACCTTCATTCAAAAAAATTTATGTCCTCAAACACCAATATGACCTATTATAACCATTCAAAAAAAGTGAACAAGAGTCGTCCAAAAGTAAGAAAAATGTCATCAACATCCTTGGGCCGGCTTTGGAGCACATTTGTGTCCAGTCACATGGACTTAACAATGCTCCTTGTCAACCACCAATAGAGAGGAAAAAAACAAAAAAAACAAAACATTTCAACCGGGAAAAGAGCTGCTTACTACCAGAAGAGGCAAAAGTAATCTCGTAACGGACACCTCAAGTGCAAGTGTACAAATTTTCGCCCAAGTCTCTAATCAGAGTCGAAGCGAAAAGCAAATGTTCACAAATGAACCTACGGGCCTTTCATGGAGGTAGCTAGCTAGTACGTACCACTACAAGCTCAGAGGTGAATTCTGAATTTGACAATGATCGGTTTAGTGGTATATTTTTAGTGGTATTTAAGCAGACTCCAGCTCCACCGGACTGTTCATGTTGGCAAACCCATCGTTCTTCACCTGTGCAAACACATCATCAATCTGTGCACTCAACTGTGCGATTCGCTCATTCAGGTTTCTTCGTGTTGTCTGCATAGAAATAAATACCCCTGTGTCATCAGTAGAATTATAAAATATATGGGGAAGTAAAAGTATAAAATCTTGCCCAAAGGCCTCCTCATAGAGACGAGAATCAGAATGTCACAACCATAGAACTAGAATTGCAAAGGTCAAAGCTACAAGCTTAAAATTTGAACCAACATCATGCGAGATAACAAGCTTAACCCCTGTGTATGTTCTGTAGTGTAGGAAAATTGGACCCCCTGCTGCAAATCATCTGTTTGTGTGAAAATGACTTCAGTTTGATACGATCGACACTGTTGATCTTGTAGTATAAAACAAGAGCTTTAAAATGATGTATTGCAATCAGAAAACCGAGGTACAATGAGGAAATGCCACCGTTGGAAAGTTCAACGATGCAGATGGCCATATTGGGCGTTTTAGACGCTTAGGGATTAATAGAATTCATTGCATTTATGATACCGTGTGATGCATTTGAAATAACAAGTGTCAAAGAGGTAACTTGAAATCCTGTTATCTCAAATATTTTTAGCATGCCACATAGGACCCATTTAAGCTATGTTACTTGTTACTTGGACTGGTGTAAAGTCAACATTCAATAAAATAAGGTGAGATACAACAAATAAAAAAAAATGATTTTTGCAACAATCGAGGTGTATTCTTTCGCTTCGAATATAAAGGGACTTACACTTGCAATTGCATATCTTAGACCTCACAGTGGCAAAGGAGATCTCACCTCAAGGCTTTCATCATCTTCCAGCTTTGATGATAGTTCATCTTCCTTCTCAGTTTGTGCCCGTTCCAACGACCTGGTGATCTGACAGTGGAACAAACGTCAAAACATGTGCCCCTCCCAATGACTAAAACGTACCAGTTGTTTTGAATCATGTGTTATGCATATTTACAAAGTTTAAATTTATTAAAGTTATCCTTTTTTGGTAACTCTATTCCATAGAAATAAAGTAGCAACTTCCTGACATAAAGCCAGAGACACAAGAAAATGTAAGCCTCATTTCGGCTTTATCAGAAAAAGTACAAAAAACACAGTGTTGCTATTAGTCCATGCACTCAACATGGAATGATGAATCTAAAGGGACAAACCCAATAACATTATTTAACTATAAATTCCACTCTTTACGTCATACACAAACATTTACCTGGGGAGCAAGCACGTAGCCTAAGGCACCGAACACCATCCCACCAAGAACGAAACCAGCCACAAAGTCACCGCCACCTCCTCGTCTGTTTCAGAATGATCCATATGACGTTTAGTTACAGCTTATTCAAACAAGTCATAACCTTTACATATTACAAAAATAGGTGTATGCTAATTAGGTTCTAGAAATCCATTAACCCCTAAAGGACCATAAAGCCACCAGGTGGCTCCTGTGTTTTTCAGTAATTTTGAGTAGGTTTTATGTAGATTCTTTTTTGTTAGAATTTTAAAATTTTTTTGTTCAACACATGTAATAATTTTCACTAATTCCAGTGATATAAAATTTGGCCCCATTCAAATTATATTTTTCACAATATGATCATTCAAACTTGTCGTTTTAAAACCATGAATCCTTGGTCCTGTAGGGGCTAAGGCTCTGGCTCTAAAAGCCTTCCTTAGAAGTGAGACTAGATTTTTCGATGAACAGATGTTGTGAACTTTAGAGTAAGGATGCTTCTAGAGCACGCAACTCCAATTTTTTTGATTCAAAGTGCATTATATTCTGCTCTTATTGACCTTCTATCAAAAAAAAAAGTTGAAACCAACACATACTTGCACAGAGCACAATTTGGCTTAAGCACAGAAGGTTTTCAATCCTCTATCAAGGAGGTACAGATGTTGCACACTTTAGAGTAAGGATGATTCTACGTTCCACCTGTAGCAAATTCATTTTAACTCCAATTTTTTATATTCAAAGTACGTTATATTCTGCTCCAATTGACCTTCTATCAAAATTGAATTAAAAAAAGAAGAAGTTCAAAACCAACACATACTTGCACGGAGTCTGAATAGAAGGTTTTCAATCCTCTATCAAGGAGGTAGCATGCACCTGTACTCAGCAGTAACAAGAGCTCGGCGAGCAGAGATTCGTGATGGCCAAGTCCGCTGCTGTGTAAACCGCAAGGACGACGACTTCTGAGAATTTGAAGAGGAAGCACCTGCGTACAATAACATATACGTATTATTGCTATGAATTCACTCAACTCCCCTCACAAAATTTCCTCACAATAAGGCACCAAAAAGATTACGCTCAAAAAAGAAAAAAAAAAAGGTTTTTGTCTAGTTATTGAGTCCCCTCCCTCTCAAAGCTGGGAAAACTCTCTCTACCCCAACACGTACAATTCAAAAAACAAACCCTACGAGTCATTTCCGTGAGCTCAACTAGCATACCCCGATCCGATTCGAGAGATTAAAAAAAGCTTGTATCATTTGATTGCATGTCAATCTAATACATACGAGAATCCGGGATAACAGGATCACAGAAATGACAAAAACAATGCAGGGCGGAGCTACCAAGAACTTTGATTCAAATCGCTTGAATCATGTTGGCAAAAAGAAAAAAGAAACCCTCAATATCAAAGCGAAGACGAACACGCCTGAGGCTCGGAGACTATTCTAATGACCCCAAAACTTCTGCGCATTGACCTCGTTTTCATCGCCTGTGCAAGAACTCGACCTCGTTTCCATCGCCCGTGGAACAAAAATCTCACCTGGAAGAGGCAATGTGGAAGCCCACAATGCGCAAGCGGACGGAGCGGTGCAGGAAGCCATCTTGGTGAGGGCGGGGGGAATCAAAAAGCGTCACAACAAACAATAAGAAGATGAAGAGCCAGAAAGTAATAAGAAGATGATGACGATGAGACCGAGGCGCAACAAGCAAAAGTGAGAAGGTGGATTGAAACGTCCTTGTCATCATCAAACAAAAAAGGACAAACAACTGACAACTATTTATTTTCCAAAATTCGAACTATTTTTAAAACCCTAACTTATCCACCTCACCGCTGCAGTTCCGCTTCAGTTCTTTTCCAATAGCGTCGTCCCATACTTCGGTGTGCAGATAATAACTGGAGTATGTTAACAACAACAGTCAGTCAAAGGGGTAATAAAAGTCATCAAGGAAGAGAACCTGATTGATGTTGCAGTATTGGAAATGGCGAAGACCGAGGGAGTGGGATTTTTTCGTTTTCAGTAGCTTGTTCTTTTCACAAATTTATGCAGAGAATGGTGAGAGGGAGATGAAAGCTTTGGGTGGAGTTAAGGAGACAGGAGCTATGGCGGAAGGTCTGAAGAAGGGCTTGAAGACCGATGTGCTGACGTTTCTGGCACTGGCATTGTGGCTGGGGCTCTTTCATCTCAACCTGCTTGTAGCTGGGCTTTGTTTTTGGAATCTGCGCAGTCCATGGGCTCTCACGTAAGCTCATGTTTTTCAAAACCTAGGTCGTGTGATATTTCATAACATTCTTGAGCACTTGTGAATTCTTCAGTGTAGATGGAAACCAAAACAAAGGGACTCAAGAGTTTGATATTCAATGTAGAGTGCATAGTGAGTGTTTCTTTTTGAGCAGGCACTCAGTTCACTCATATTATGTATTTTTCTTTTGCTTCGTAACATTCCTGAGCAGTTATAAGAACTCACCCTTCTCCACTGTCGATAGAAACCAAATAAAGAAAGTGACTATCGCAATTTGATTCTATTCCTTCACAAGTAAAGTCAGGTATGAACTCTAGAGCTGGCTGAACACATGATGAGGGAATAGAGCATTGAGCATCAATGCAGAGAGTTTAGAACCCAAGTTAGACTTGCAAAAACATCCAATTTTTACACTTCGGCAAATTTAGGTTGTCCACATTCATTGGTTTTTAGTGAGTGGCATGTCTTCTTTTTCCAAGGGTGTTGATGCTGCTCAAAAAGAATCTAGATAGTTTTGGCAGGGGTGTTTTAGTTACGAGGATTGTTGCGTTTTTGTGGATACTGAATACCAATGCCATGATAATAAGAACCTCAGGATGTTTGTGATTCAGTAACCGGTTTTTGTAGAGTGTGCATGAATTGATAATTGTATTGAAGATGTGCAGATTACTGGCTGTGTGGGTGGCGCTCATGTTCATCCCCGTTCGATATAATGGTGCGCTCGGGGGGGCCGTTGCAAAATTCATCTGCAAATATGTAGTGGCGTACTTCCCTATCAATGTGGTCATGGAGGATGAGAATGCCTTTGATCTCAAGAAATCTTATGGTCAGTGATACTCACTTTCATGGTTATTAAATAACCAATTCGATTGATCGTATTGTGAAAAATATGATTCAGATGGCGCCAGATTTTTATATCACCAGAACCAGCGAAGAGCATTGCATGTGTTGATGGAAACGTAAATAAAATTGGACAAAAGAAAAGTCCTCATGTGACCTAGTCAAAACTGCTAAAAAACTTGAGACCTAATATGGGCTTCTGACTTGAGATAGGTTGTGTCCTATCTCGTTGTGTTCTAATTGAGTATACTTGGAGTGGGTAGTGTTTGCAGCGGAGCCGCATTCTGTGCTTCCAATTGGCATCGTAGTTTTGACTCCACAATGCGGGGTTCTTCCACTCACCAATTTACGTGCTCTTGCAACTTCAGCAGTGAGTTTCTCTTCTAATAACCCAAGTCTCATTCGTTCCCAATTGAATATAGAATACGTAAGTGGTGAGCAATGGCAGACAGTGATTTTTTTTTGTCAGGAGACAGTTTAGCATTTTGGCTACTTGAAGAGCAATCCAGGATGCTCTTTTCATATAGGTAATATCTGGGTAATACACATGTGCTACCTAGGTGCTACTTAGGCAATACCTGGGTGATACCTGGGTTTAAAGAGGCTACACATCTTAACCCTTAAAGGATTTAAGGCATAGTAGATACGTTGTATGTTTAACATTTGTTGTAAGTAGAAAGTTCCAAATTGAGATCCCAAATAGACATGAATTTTTGATATGAACTCATAGGAGGTGAGAACCATTCCAAATACAATGAAATACGACCATATATTACTGGCCGGAATGGGCAATCTGGACCTTTAAGGGTTAACTCCATGCTCGGGGGGTGCACTGTACTAAACATGTACGAGTATACGTGAGTGCACAGAAGGGGTATTAATTTGAACACTACCGTATTACGTATACATACAATAAACACATTTAGAGCTAAAAATATTCACGTATACTTACACTAAACGTATATTTAAAACGGAATACATCTGTATACAAAGGTATTTTAGACATACAACCTCTTGTATATAGGGGGTTTTTAGAAGGGGTCATGAACGCACGTGATTCTCAAACATAATGTAGAGTGCACCCCCCGAGACTCCATGTAGGAAATCTGGCAATTATTCCCTTTCTTTTTTCAAAAATCCTTTGTATCAATTAGCCAGCCCAAATTTTATGTAGCAACTTGGCTAAAATTAGTTGGCAACAAAATTGGCTGATGGCAGATATTCTGGACACCAGTCGTGCGACATGTTTGGTCGTGGCTCGGGGTGGTGCCCGTCACAAGGAAACTTTTCACACAATTACTTCAAAGAGGGACGAGTGCTGTGATTGTACCAGGAGGGGTTCAAGAGTGCCTCTACATGGAGCGTGGCCGTGAGGTACTGTGAAATGCCAACTTTCAACTTCCTCATTGCCAGTTTCTATAATAGGGTCAGTTTGTCAAGGTAGAGCTGTCTCAATATGTACACATGATTTGGAGAGTGAGGAGACTTTGGTCACATTGGTCTCATGTTTTTTTGAGCAGTTTTGAGGAGGTCATGTGGGGTCTTTCTTTGTCCAATTTGATTTATTTCTTGATGACCACATGCAATGTACTTCGCTGATTCTGGTGGTATAGAATTTGGCCCCATCTGAACGGTACTTTTCACAATATGGTCATTTCAAAACCATGAATCCTTGGTGTGTTGTCAGGTGGTATATCTAAAGAAAAGGTTTGGATTCGTCAAAGTCGCCATGGAAGCTGGCTCACCTATTGTACCTACTTTCTGCTTTGGTCAGGTGTGTGCTTGTTAACCTGTTACTATCTGTTGTTAACCCCTAAAGGACCATAAGCCCCCCTGGGGGCCTCATGTTTTTTTTTAGCAGTTTTGAGTAGATTTTATGTAGACTTCCTTTTGATCAAATTTGTTTGTCTTTTGACCAAAACATGCAATGTTCTTCACTGATTCTGGAGATATAAAATTTGGTCCAAGCTGAATTATATTTTTTACAATATGATCATTTAAATTTGTCATTTTAAAACTATGAATCCTTGGTCCTTTAGGGGTTAAATATTTCTTGTTCTTCTTTAGGTGAATGTCGTTATAAGCTTGTTAGGTCATTGAAGTCATTGTTCTAAATGCTGATTGTTGGTCCTTCATTATTTAGAAACGGTCACTGTTTCACTTTTGCCTTCTGTGTTTGAGAATATTGAGGTGCCAGTTAAAGATTAACTCGAATAGGTACGGCTGTTGAAATTCA
Organism: Pohlia nutans; assembly: GCA_022496805.1. Classification (NCBI taxonomy): domain Eukaryota; kingdom Viridiplantae; phylum Streptophyta; class Bryopsida; order Bryales; family Mniaceae; genus Pohlia; species Pohlia nutans. Next base: position 9,641,186 of record CM040091.1, on the reverse strand, counting down.
TTGATCATACATTTGTTGTCCAGACCAACTGCTATAGATGGTGGAAACCCACAGGGCAGTGGTACAGTCAACTGTCCCGAGCACTTGGCTTCACGCCTCTTGTGTTTTGGGGTAGATATGGGTACGGTTACAACCATTTTATATTATTATAATTTTTGTATTTCTTCGTTTGCTTAATAATTATCATAGGGCTCTGAATAAGGCATTTGATATGACGCCTGAATTTTTTTCCAAAATAGTTCACACTGTCACCTATCGCAGGTCACCAATACCGTTTCCAACACGTATGACATTTGTAGTTGGAAAGCCAATTGAAGTTCCGAAAAATGCAAAGGCAACTCATGAAGAGGTAGCTTTGATTTTCTGCATTTTTCCAAGTCCATTTGATTGGTTTGCTTCACAATCCACACGGTTGGGATGTTTGAATGGATTAGTTTTAATTATATCCAGTCACAGAGCCTTTAATTTTGGGGATCCTTGGTGCAGGTGGCTGCGGTCCTCAACCAGTACATTGAGGCCGTCAAGGTCCTATTTGAAAACCACAAAACTGCAGCGGGATTCAATGATACTACGTTGCATGTTTACTAGTCTTTCAATTAGTGTGTAGTCATTAATCCCATGCACAAGTAGGGCAGGTGCAATTCTTTCGAAATATTCGAGTCATCTGTGGTGGTCTTCTAATGAGAGTGGAAGCCCCGTTTTACCAAACCGAAATTTGAATTTGACTGCAATCACTTACCAGATGATTACAGTGCTTTTTGAAATTTGGTTGCTAATTATGTTCGCATAATTTATGTGGATCTGCATGATAGGCAGTGCAGTTGGTCATGTCGTTTTTTGTGGTTGCTACTGAGGTGAACATCGATGAAGTTTATCACTGACATTATTAAGTAAACTTTGTGTGTCTTCAGATCAGTCTTTTCGAGGAAAAATGCCATGTCATCATTCTTCTTGACCATTATTTAACCTTCAAAAGAGTGTGAGAGGGGTTGGGTTGCGGTAAATCTTGAGATCGAAAGAATCCCTAGTAAGCAAAGGTTGAAAGATGTTTTGGACATTGTAGCCAGTTGTGAGTTTAAAAAAGACGCGTGAAATAAGTAATGTGAAAGGTTTTATCTTAGCATTTGTTCTGGAAACAGAGTTTTTCTCGTTTGGAAAATAGTGAGTACACCTAACCTATCTACTTATGACCAGTGAGTAAACCTTACCTGTTGGCTGTTGGTAACAAACCAGATAGACCTGAACAGGTATTTCTTACTCTTCAAATCACCACTTCAGATCCATAGAGCTCTATCTACTTCTAGGCTCGGTCACATTTTAGGGCTACAGTTATGACAAATGTCATCGTTGAGAAGGTGCAGAAATCGTTTGGTGTTTCACGTTTATCACAGCTTGAAAGTTACTCTGCATATTAGAATATTTCTGGACCTGACCAAGTGGCTGCTTTGATTAGTGTAGACTTTCACTTTCTTAGTCTCCTTACTCTTTACAAATTTTCGTGGTAATTTTTGTGTCCTGCCAGCAAAATAAAGGGCTCATCTCATGTAGTTGCGAGTTACTGTTAACCTAGCCATGAGCATTTACATTTGAATGACATGTTTTCAATGCGAGCAAAAACCCTCTGAAGGATTTGATGCGAAGGACAAGCTTCAAGAGCCTCATGAGCAAGCTTTTGGATTCTAGGTGCTAATGAAGGTCCATGGCTGCCCTGGAGATCGTTGTGAACCAATTTGTCTCAGAAGAACAGTACACGTCAATGACAAGGGTACCAAAACTGTGTTATCATGGTAAGCCCTCAATTATCCTATATACTCTTGAATTCTACGCTTTTGAATCTCCTTCTCAGCGGCTCCATAGATTTCTGTTAGGACTATGTACATGTATACTAGATCCTAAGTTATTGGCCTAATTCTTAAGGTTAATAGAATTCAGTGATAGATTAAAGCCTAGAACTCACAGTTTGGATAAGGTCCGCAACCTTGAGTTGCCAATGCTTTAACCCCTAAAGGACCAAGGAGTCATGGTTTTAAGATGACAAATTCTATAGATCATATTGTGAAAAATTCAGTTCAAATGGGAGAAAATTTTATATCACTAGAATCAGTGAAGGACATTGCATGCGTAGGTCAAAGAAAAATAGTTTTGAACAAAACGAAGTTCACATAAAACCTACTCAAAGAAACATGAGCCCAATTCAGGCTTCTTGGTCCTTTAGGGGTGATTGTTCAATCTTGACGGCATGGCCAGAGGGATTGGGAACTCTTCATTTTATGGTAATTGACGTTTGTGATCGATTTTGTAGACTCACAGTTTGGATAAAGGACTGCAACCTTTTTCTTTTCTTTTTTGACACAAATGAAACTTGGTTCATTGCAAGGGACTGCAATCTTTAGTTGCTAATGCTTTAAGAACCAAATAGCCCAAATTGGGCCTCGTGTTTTTTTAGCAGTTTTAACTAGGTCCTATGTGGACATCCTTTTGTTGAAATTTATACGTTTTTTAACCAACACATGCAATGTTCTTCACTGATTCTAGTGATATAAAATTTGGTCCTATCTAAAATATATTTTCCAAAATATGATTGAATTAATTTGTCAATTTGAATCCTTGGTCCTTTAGGGGTTGAGCGTTTAATCTTGACGGCATGATTGGGGAGCTCTTCATTTATTTGAGTTAATAAAAAAGAAGCTCATCTAATCTCCCTTTTTGCTCTACTTCTAACCTCTCTTTTGAGCTGTACTTGGGTTGAATAGTGTTGTGTCATAGCTTGTCCCCTTGTGGGCCATGGGCTTGGAGCTTTGGTAGAAGGTGTGGGAGTCATTGCGAGGTGTGGAGAATAATGACAGTGGCTTGTTTTAGATTGTCTCCCAACTCATCATGAACTAGTTTTCGGTCTATTTATATTTCAGTATGAGTTCAAGTGGAGTTCAAGAGGAGTTTGCAAAAACTTTCCTCTTTGAGCTAACTTTTCGGTTAACTCTATTATGTAATTAACATTCGTGATCTATTATTGTGTAGACTCTGCAAAATTGGACGGTAAATCTGATCATGATAGAGGGAGTTTAGCAGACGAATCATGCCAGACAACTTTGAGCATGCCGGAGATGCAAGTGGTGAGCAGTTTAGCCCAGCTGGTATACTGTGACCGCCGCCCAGTGCAACAACTCAGGGGCGGGGGGGCATCAGCTGAGTCCAATTGTGCAAGTGAAAGAAGTGCAACTCCTTCAGTCACTTTTGCTTCAGAGTCTCCAGCTCAGCCCCAAAACCAACATGTGAGCCGCTGTTCCACACCCCGTCAATTATCGCCTCCAAAAGGATCATCCAAAGCCAAATGGAAGTCCACTGTCAAATGTAGTTGGCCTCCCACTTCTCCACCGAGGTATTACTTTACTTTATATGAGAGTGTTTACGGAATGCTTATTTCTATAATTGCAATAACTGTGCTTACACGATTGTGAACCCGGGGTGCACTCTACGTTATGTGTGAGAATCACAACCTTTTCTAAAAACGCTTTGTATACAAGGATTTATATGTCTAAAAATCTTTGTGTACAGATCTATTCCGTCCTAAATATATGTTTGATGTAAGTATTTTTAGCTCTAAATATGTCTATTGTATGTATACTCTGTATAGTAATGTTGAAATTAATACCCCTTTTGTGCACTGACATATACTTTCACAAATTTAACTTAGTGCACTCCCCGGGATTGTGAGTTAGTCTCAATAGAATTGTCTCGGGGGGTGCACTCTACATTATGTTTGAGAATCACGTGCGTTCATGACCCCTTCTAAAAACCCCCTTGTATACGAGAGGTTATATGTCTAAATACCTTTTTATACAGATGTATTCCGTTTTAAATATATGTTTAGTGTAAGTATATGTGAATATTTTCAATTCTAAATGTGCTTATTGTATGTGTAGGTAGTGCTTATTGTATGGTAGTGTTCAAATTAATACCCCTTTTGTGCACTCACGTATACTCGTACATGTTTAGTACAGTGCACCCCCCGAGAGAATTGCAAGGCTAAACTTTGAGGATAATAATACCTTACAACAATTGGGACCTTTTTAGACTTGGTTATGGTTTAATTAAAGGCTAGAAGTAATACTAATCAATTGAAGTTGATAGGCTTGGAGGAGGGGCTGCACCTCCGACACGAAGACCCGCCTCTACATCTGAAGGGAGAATGAGGACTGTGGGCGTGATGACCTTTCCTGCCATCAATGCTGCAGACTTGATCAAGAAGGTGGAAGCTTTGGAGTTTGAACTGGACGTTCATGTTGGAAATGAACGCCAGCTCTTGACTGTGAATGAAAAGCTGCGTAAAAGGTCTGTAAATTTAACAGCTTTTCAGAAATCTCCCGGGGGGTGCACTATGTTAAATTTGTGAAAGTATATGTGAGTGCACAAAAGGGGTATTGATTTGAACGTTACCGTACAAAGTGTACATACAACAGGCATATTTAGAGTTGAAAATATTGACGTATACTTACATTAAACATATATTTAGGACGGGATAGATGTGTGTACAAAGGTTTTTAGACATATAAACCCTCGTATACAGGGGTTTTTTTTAGAGGGGTTATGATTCTCAAACATAATGAAGAGTGCACCCGCTGGGAGAAATCTGAATTCCTTGTTTTGTCTTCACAATGATTTGGTTACGCAATGGCTAACAGATGACGATGTTTCAACGTCAGGCAGATTGGAATTGTGCCTGCGTGAATTGAACGATGCTGGAATGATGAACCTACAGCTTGATAATCTCAACGATGAAATGGAGAAAATTCTTATGCTTCTCCGGCATTTGTCAGAGAGGTATCCCCGAAATGCTTTCACAACCTCATTTCTGTTTTCGTTTGCAGCCAGCCAGCTCCCACTTTGAGAGGCAATTGAGTTAACCGAAAAGTCAGCCCAAAGAGGAAAGTTTTAGCAAACTCGTGTTGAATTCTTCTTGAACTCATATTGAAATATAAATAGACTAAAAACTAGTCTATGATGAGTTGGGAGACAATCTAAAGCAAGCCACTGTCATTATTCTCCACACCTCGCAATGATTCCCACACCTTCCACCAAAGCTTCAAGCCTGTGGCCCACAAGGGGACAATCTATGACAAGAAACTATTCAACCCAAGTATAGTTCAATAGAGGTTAGATGTAGAGCAGAAAGGAAGGTTAGATGGGCTTTTTTTTGGTTAACTCAAATGTACTTTTCAATTTAACCCCGAAAGAACCAAGGATTCATGGTTTGAAAATGAAGAATTCAATTGATCATATTATGAACACTATATTTCATTTAGGACCAAATTTTATATGATTGGAATCAGTGAAGAACATTGCATGTGTTGGTCAAACAACATATAAATTTGAACAAAAAGAAGTCCAGGTAGTCTACTCAAAGCTGCTAAAACAAAAGCATGAGACCCAATATGGGCTTTAGGGGTTAATACGCAAACCTCGGTTAAGACTGATACATGGCTTGCCCACAGGAACGCAGTATTGGAGAAAGAGAAGGCTCTCGTGCAGGCTAGACTTGAGAAAGAAGCTGCACTGAATAAATACGCAACTGCAAAATTGCTCGTGGAACGCCAGATGGAGGATCAATTTGTGGATCTTTGTGACGCGGAGTGCCAAACTATCTGCTCTTGCCAACAGGTGCCCACATCTGATTACTTCAGTGTCTGTGGATGCGGAAGGGCATCACAGTTTAGGGTAACTCTAACGGCCTTGTTTGTTTATTTTTGTTACATCTATTGATCCTATCTGAAGACCTTCTGATTTCAAAAAAGAATCGAAAATCAAGCCTACCGTCGATTTATTGTTGGTACTGTTTTCACTCCTTAATTAGGCGGACACCAGGAAAAGGAGAAGGGAACGAAAGAGGTGGTTGGAGGAAGAAATGCCTTTGAGCAACCAGCTAAAATCGAGGTCACTCTCTCCTACACAATTCAGAAGAGCCGATATTGATTCAAAACAAGATTATGATTTCCTTTAGAATAAAAGGCTTTGACTTTGAACGAGGAAATAAAAAAAAAAGGCTGGTTCTCCCATCTGCGTTGCTCTCACCAACTAACAACTAATCTGATATTTATCAAACACTTTCTTAGTGAAGTGTTTCTCACCAAACCTGAACAGGCGATTGTTTTCTTTGATTGTGGTACTTTGACCGAATTTCTTGTTTTCCATTAGTCGCTTTTTGACACGTGATTGTACAACACAGATAGTAGAATAGAACCAAATGCAACAGCAGTAATTATGTCTTCCTTGGTGTAGTAATGTTGACCACTTCATCACGGTGCTTAGCTGAGGAACTGAGTTCAAATCCAAGTCATCAATAACGAAATAGATACTATTTACTTGCACGAAACAGTGCATAATCTGATTTCTGAACTCAGATACAGCATTTGGATCTACTAACACTTGGTTTTTATTGACTCTCCTTGGGAATTCTAACGAATTCTGGAAGTGTGAAACGCACGTTCCAAGCTTCATGTAATTTACATTCAGAGCCTCATTCCTGCCGAAACAAAATACGAAACTGGAAAGCTGTAAGTGACGAGGAATTTCTGCTCCAGATTATAGAAATTATAACTGTACTGTACATACAAGGGCTCACACCCAGCTTACTGTGTAATGTTGTGTAGATTTTGAAGGGAGGTAGATTCCAAAAGCAGGATTGATTTAGTGACTCCACAACCAAAGGATTATGTATATATGTCTGTGAGCATTGAACGAAGTGACTGTTAATTAATGCACGCTCCTGAAGTTATTTAGAGTGACTCTCTTTTTAGTCCACAACTGGGGCTTCAGCTGGAACAACTCGAGTCTTGCGAACGGCCTGCTTGTATTTGTACCAGTAGGCCACCAGGAAGAAGAACAGGCAGTTGATGGCCGACATTGCGGTGAGCAGCCAGTAATACTTGTCCAAGCGGGACTGGTTGGTGTTTTTCTGAATCCATTGTGTTCGTCCATCTCTGCCTGTCACTTTGCCCACCAGGTTGACAACTACGGTGCACAAGAAGTGCCCCACCCCGGTGTTGCTCAAGAAGAGCGCCGTCCCCATGCTTTGCATTTCATCCGGCGCTTGGTCATAGAAAAACTCCAGCATTCCCAAATATGCAAACACCTGCCACCAACTCAATTGATTCAACAAACCAAACAAATCAACCAATCAAACGTTCTTGCACAACATTTCACATGGCCATCAGGAATTTAGGACCCCATCTCAAAAATGTAGAAGTGTATCATGCAATATGAAAATCATGTAGATGTTTCAAGTTGTAACATTTACAGCAAAAGAATATACGAATCATGTAACATCTACATGAAATCTCCATCGTGATTTGCATATACTATTTAGGAATGTGCAATCTACTCCCAAATCATGTAAATGTTACAAATATGTTACAATTGGAAAAAATATGTAACTCTTATATAAAAAGTATAGATTTTTTGTGTAGAATTTATAAATGGACTTTGCACATGTTTTTTATGCAAACTTTTGCTTGTATACTTTATATGACATCTACATAAATCGTTCAAATGTAAATATCATATAACAATTTTGATTGTTTATCATAATCTTGTTGAAACATCCACATAAATTTCATGTAACGATCTTACAATTGTTTTCGTAGAACATCTACATGAACATTATGTAAAAATTATATAAAATATTCCTAAAAAATTTGTAACATTTATTTTCAAAACATTTATATGATAATTACAATGGAAAGCACACATGAAAGTTACAAGTGTAACATTCATGTAACTTTTACATAACACGCAATGTTGCAAGTTACAATGTGTAAATTATGCAAATGTTACATGAAAGTTACACTTCTACATTTTTGAGATGCCCACGGATTTTCAACGATTTCCGTGCAACATCTAATATTTCATGGGTTCGTGCATTTTTCGCACGGAATCTGTACGGATTTCATACTAATTCTGCATTGAATTCACACGGATTCTACATCCACTCTTTTCGTTACCTAACAAAGTGCAAAATCCGTGCAGGAATAGTGCAAAATCAATGCGGAATTTGTGCAAAAACTGCACAAACCCATGAAATATCAAATGTTGCACGAAAAGCGTTGAAAATCCATGCGGTCCCAAATTCCTGATGTAACATTCTTGCACAACATTTCACACGTAGCCAAGTTGCTCTAAAATGCTCAATCTGTTATATTATAACATGTGAAAAGAGTCCACCGTCATGGCTACATGTGAAAGCTGATAGTGATAGGCGCATCAAAAATTTAGGACCCCATGGATTTTCAACAATTTCCGTGCGACATCCCATATTTCATGGGTTGCTGCATTTTTCGCACAGATTCCATACTAATTTTGCACGATCAGCACGGATTCTACATCCACTCTTTTCGTTATCTAATAAAGTGCAGAAAATCCGTGCAAAATTAGTGCAGAATCCGTGCGAAAAATGCACGAGCCCATGAAATATCAAATATCGCACGGAAATCGTTGAAAATCAGTGAGGTCTAGAATTCTTGATGAATGTAAGGTAGAGGGCTCCAAAACCAACAAGGTCCTAATTCCAACAAAACTAGACCATGCAATTATTTTAGAACACAAACCTAGGCACGTCATAGAGCTCTTATTGGATGTTAACCAAAATGATAAGCTATCTATGACGTACCTAGATTTAGTTTCTAGGATGATTATTGTGCCTAGATTTTGTTGGAATTAGAAGCTTGTTGGTTTTGGAGCCCTCTACCTTAGATTAAAGAAACGAATAAAAAAATTAGATTGCAAAAGGAAGAGGGAGCGTGCAGATTGAATAATGAATACCTGAGCGAGGCCCATGATGCTGTACTGAGGAGTGAGCCAGAAGACGCTGAGCGGCAGAGGCTGGACGCTGAGCTGCAATCCATACTGCTCCACAACGTGCAAGCGTTTCTGTTCAACAATAGCGGAGACGGCCATGCCCAGCACGCTCATGACCAGGCCGATGCCGATGCGCTGCAGCAGCGTGAAGCCGCGTTCGTTTCCCGTGAACCTGCGCACGAACGGGACCAAGTAGAGGTCGTACAGAGGGATGGCCAGGATGGCCGTGAGGGAGCAGCTGAGCTCCAGGGACGCCGGCGGGATTTTGAAGTGCGGGCCCATGTGCAAGTCCATGGTCAGGCCTTGCCGCAGGTACACGGTGGATAACTGTTGAATCGTCACCACGAACATCAGCGTCGCAAACCAGATCGGTAAAACTTTCACCAGCAGCTTCACTTCTTCTACTTGGGTCACCGTGCACAGACGCCACTGTCCCTTCTGCCCTTCTTTCATGCCCTCTTCTGCCGTAATCGTTGCGGCTTTGTCAAGAAACCTGCAGTCCACCAATTCGCACAAACGTCAAATTCGAGAACTCTCATGACATAATTTGTCTATCTGGAAACTCAGCTCACTAGTAGGAAATGTGACGTTTTTCACTTACTATAAATGAAAAAGGAAAGGAATCATGCCATGCACATGGGTTGCGTCGATGCTGGTAAGTGGTTTTGGTCACAAGAAGACAAAAATCTAGGCACAATATTCCGTCACTGTTCACTCTTTCCACAAAGTGGAGAATGAATAACAACAGTTCTGCTACTAGTGGCTCTACACCAGTTTTAGAGCTTTCTTTTGTGCGCTTGAAGGTCAGCATTTTGGTGCTCTCAATTGCACCAACTTAATGACTTCAATGACCATACCGCAAGTGATGTCAATATTCTATATTTTAATGATTCACGTCAAGGAAAGAAGGTGCCATATCAATGTTGAACTAGCTTTCATGCAATAACAGTTGAATGACTAATAGTAATATCACCCGGAGTTGTTGATATGGAGGATGTTTCATTTCTCAGGACTTGCAACATATCAGAAGAAAAGAAGGCATCATATCAATATGATCATTATTGAAGTTCTAGCTTTCACGCAGCACTGCATCAGCAATTACAGTTGAATGATATAATTACTATTACCCGGAGTTGTTGGTATGGAGGATGTTTCACTTCTGAGGACATGAAACATGTCATAAGGAAAAGATGGCATCATATGCATGATCATTATTGCAGTACTAGCTTTCATTCGCACAACAGTTGAATAGACTTATCAGTTTGTCGATCACCTGAAGTTGTTGGTATGGAGGATGTTTCATTTCTCAGGACACGTAACTATGTCAAAAGAAATGAAGACATCATATACATGATTATTATTGAGGTACTAGCTTTTAGAATAGTATGGGTTTATGGATCACGTACCTGAAGTTGATGGTATGGAGGATGTTTCGTTTTCCCGGGCGAGAAGTCTCATGCAGGAGATACGCATCCTGGGGGACTTGGACGCGGAATTTCCTGGCGGTGGCCACTAAAACTTGGGCAACTTGAGTGAAAGGGCTGCCCATGGGCACCTTGTAGCGGTAGCGGCGCCAGCCAGCCAGGAACAGAGCGATGGAGAACACCATGCCCACGGTAGGAATGCCGTAGCCCCAACCAAACCCCACGTGATCTTCGATGTACACCAGGAACGTGAGTGCCAGCACGGCCCCGCCTGCATACCAAGGTCAAACTGAAGCAAATGAACACCATAGAAAAAAGATGAATTCCAAGTTTCCCACACTAGTAGCAAACTTGTCGTTTTTCATTCCCCACTTTGTGGAAATTATGAATAGTGACTGAATATTATGTTTATAACTTTGTCTTCTTGTGACCAAAACTACTCACCAACACTGACACAACCCATTTGCTTGGCGCGGTTTCGTTCCTTTTTCATATATAGTAAGTGAAAAACGACACATTTCCTACTAGTGCAACTTCGTTCATCTAGAATGGATTTGTGTGATAAACCTAACATGACCTGGCATCATTCATGTGCATGATTTGCTATGTAGTATTGTCTCATGAATGACGTTTGAATCAGATTGTTTTGGTTTCAGGGTGATGAAGACGAGCCTGTGACCGAGATCCACCAGTAGTTGAAGAAGGACCGTTTCATGGGCCGCTCTTTGGCGTCCTCCTCGTCGAACTGGTCCGCCCCCAGCGAGGAGATGCAGGGTTTGATTCCGCCGATGGCGATGGCTATTATGTACAGGGCCAAGTAGAACAGCCCCACTGACAACTTTGACGCGTTTCGGCAGTTAATTTGGCTTGGACACGCTGGCGGTTTTAGCGCCGGTAATGCCACTGTCAAAGTTAGCAGCACCATTCCCTGCACCGACAGTTCACAACAGCAACTTAGTATTCATGCAAATACTGTAAAGTCTAGCAAATCAAAGACTAAGGATTCCAAACGCAACAGCGAATGCACCACGTGTCACAGTTATAATAAGAGTTCAAAGTTTCACACCATGTTTTCAAAGAACATGAAGGCACTAGTAGGATCAGACGCTGTGTGCTACGTTTGTTAGCAACGTAGGAGAGGAACTTAACCAAACACTACAGATTGTTTAGCAACTTTAAATAACCATAATTATGTTAATAATCATTAATCAATATGCTTTATTGTTCATACACATACTCTAGAATGCAAATACTTTAAAAAACCAAAGAGGATTCCAAACGCAAGAGCGAATGCACCACGTGCCACAGTTATAAGAGTTCAAAGTTTCACACCCGACTTCTGCATACACTAGTAGCAAAACAGTCGTTTTTCATTCCCCACTTTGTGGAAACAGTGAATAGTGACAAAATATTGTGTCTAGGTTTCTGTCTTTTTAATTGTGACCAAAACCACTCACCAGCATGGATGCAACCCATGTGCCTGGTGCGGTTTCATTCCTTTTTCATTTATGGTAAGTGAAAAACGAGACATTTCTTACTAGTGATAACATTCTTGACCATGAAGGCATTAGTAGGATCATACACTATGTGCTACAAGTCGTGCTACAAGTCGGAGAGTAACTCAAGCAACACTACGGATTTTTAAGCAACGTTTAGGAAGCATAATGTTGTTATAACCACTCTCCTAGGTAACGTTGCCAATAAACGTAGCAATCGGTATTTGATCCTTGTACTGCATGAATCCTGCTACTATTCGATCAGCGCTATTGAAGCAGCATCCATATCTTCATGTTTAAAAATGCTCTGTGATATTGAAGTGGACTAAATTCTCAAAAGCAATATGTACTTGTTGTGCCATATTTTGAGGTGTCGTGTTTAGGTAGGTGTTGCAATTAGGTACCTCTACCGCAAACTAAAGGAAAAAGGAGCTCTTCTCTGTAGCCAGGATAAATTACCATCCAATCATGTATCATTTATTTATTTAATGATTACAAACAGTCATTGAGACAAAGATAAACAAACTACCCCAACAGACTCTTTGTTCACAGTGTTATTGTGATATATTGAATCAAACTTTCACAGGGAGAAAAAAGACATATATTGATTTCCCACATGGGATTTCATATGGGAAGTAGGACAAAATTCCTACAATTGTAACTTTCTTGGGATTGTAGTGTATTTTAAAGTTACAATTGTGGGAAATAAGTCCGCGGGAATCTCATATTTATCTCCCTGTGTTTTGTTATGAACGTGTAACTGTAAGGAAGCCATAGTATTGGCCAGGTATATTCATTAATTTAGCTACGCTTGAGCCTGAGATAAATGGAGTATAGCATTCGAATGAGAAACTGATGATGTGAACAAGGAATGAATGCAGGTAAAGTCAGTCTGCAGGATTATGTACACGCACCGCAAGATAAATGAAGAGGCCGATTCGGATGGTGTTGAAACGGCCGAGGTAGGCGTCGGCGATGAAACCTCCGATCAAGGGAGTGAGCCAAGCCACGCCGCCCCAGTTCCAAACGCTGGTGATGGATTCCGCTGTGCCCTCGTGCAGGACCGTCGTCAGGTAGGTGATCAAGTTCAGTGCAATCCCGTAATATGCCAGCCTCTCGATGATCACCGACCCTGAGTGAGTGTCACCCACATATATATATATGCCCCAATTCTTATATTTACATACATACGGTCAATTATACATATTAACCTCTGATTGAAAACTTACACACTTATAGATAGATAGAAACTCCAGTCCTCTTTCAAAGGCCGGCGTGAATAAAGTGTCCGTTCGTAATGTGAATGACTCAGTGCCCATCAGACAGAGGGTCATTGGAACAAATTAATCAGTAACAGTTATGTGAAAGGTGATAAATCATGAACGCAGAAAACGGAAGGTAAATACATTTTCAAAACAAAATAATCATAGAAATCTTGTCTAATGCGACAGGTTTTTAATGACTAAATGTTTGTAAGAACATGTTCATAAAGGTCTTTGAGTCATTATGGACCTCTTGTTGTGGACATATAGTCACTAAAGACTTGTCACATTAGACAAGATTTAATTTCTACTAGCGCAAAAAGTCATTACTAGGATCATACATTGTGTGCGACTTAGGGGAGTAGGTATAACAACAGCATTACGGTTCTTCAATGTTGTTTAAGAAGTTGGTGTTGTCCAAATAAAGTTACTCATGTGATAATTAAGTTACTTATGAGGGAATTGATAGACCATCTAAAACATGTATGACCCCAAGTTAGTTAAAACTTGAAATTAGAAGTTTAGTTAATCGATACAAATTCTAAGTATGTAGATAGACAATACTAGGACTATTTGATTGTGGCTTGGTAGGTGAAGAGGAACACAATGTTTAATGGACAAGATCTTTCTTCTATGATATGGGTGGCAAGTCACACAATAAACATTATTTACCATTTGTGCACATTCTTTTTCTTAATATCTCAATTGTAATATTACTTTGAGCTACTCCCCTATGTCATTGCTAAAAAAATGTAGCATACTCTATGATCCTACTAGCGAGTTTTTCCATCAGAGACAACTTTGTCAGTGAGTAATAAATATGAGTTAGGAAGGTTGTGCTGAATATGTACATTCTGCACACCATTAGTATCATACATTGTGTACTACGTTTGTTAGCAACGTAAGGGAGTCACAGCTTGTGAAGTAACAACTAGGAACCGTAATGTTGTTGTAGCTAGTGCACAGTAGTGACATATGAGTGAGTTTGAAAGACTATGATGGATACGTAATATTACAACTAGTAGGAAACCGGTCGTTTTTCATTCCCTACTTTGTAGAAACAGTGAATAGTGGCTGAATATTATGTCTATATTTTTGTCTTCTTGTGACCAAAACTACTTGGTGCGATTTCATTCCTTTTTCAATTATAGTAAGTGAAAAACGACACATTTCCTACTAGTGTTAAAACTTGGAAAAGTGAGTTTGGAGGATCATGTATACATACCCATGATGAAACTAACTGCAGTCCAGCGCCCCGTTCGTGCTTTGTCGGCAGGTCTATTCTTATAATCAACAGATCCATCAATGGCCACATCTGTAATGCGTCCATCGTAGTGGAGGTCTTGGTCTCCAGTCGTTTCAGCGCTTTTCTGCAATGAATCATCGATCTCATTAGCACAAACAGACACGCAATTACTCCTTCTGAAACCCATCTAAATAACATCATATATCACCTGCATTTGTAGCCTAATAAAGGCGATCAGAAAATAGGTTTATGATCATGGAGACGGTGTCATTCTAAATAGAAAGCTCTCAATCTCTTGCGGTTGATTTTCCGCTGTTCAAATCTTCTTAAAATAGGTTGATGAGTCTCCAAATAAACATACAGCACTGGGAACTTTGACTGGTTTAGCCGGGGCTAAACTGGGGTGGTTTAGCCCCCTCTTTAGCCCCCCTTAGCACTATGTGAAAAATTGGGGGGGGCTAAATTTTTGTATCTTTAAGCCCCTTTTTAGCCCCCTTTTTGTACCATTAGCCAGGGCTAAAACACAAATTAGCCGGGGCTAAAATGAAAGATTCGGGTTTAGCCGGGGCTAAACTGTGGTGGTTTAGCCCCCCAAGCCAGTTTAGCCCCGGGGGCTAAACTCTCCAAAGCTTCCAGTGCAGTGTCAGTTGCAGGAAACCGAGTCAAGTGCTTTTTTACTTTTCAACGAAGGAAACGAAGGAAAAGGAAGAAATAGAAAGATTGAGTACCATTGTTAGAGCCTAGTGGATGTCTCGGAGATTTTGAAGCGAAGTTGGACGCGGCTCATGAATTGCGAGCTGAAGTTACAAAATCTGCAATAGCCAGTAGCTAGAACGTTAGCTAGCGTGTATCTGAATCGAAGCGAGAACAATACTAACTACGATACGAACTAAATGGATCAGATAGTGCACAGGACTAATTGTTAGTGTGCAGAATGTATACCATCTCAAAGAAACGAGGATAAATCATGTTACAGTGTTTTGCTACATCTTAGATTTAAATACTACGAACACGCCAACGGATAGAAAGTAAAGAGTGACAACTTCTGAAAATTTATTGTTAAGTCTAAGGACCATAATCGAATCTAAGGTTACTCAAATATACCAAGAGTACATCCGCTTTGAACAGGGTGACGAATTTAGAAGATCACTGAAACGACTGGAGCCCTGCAGAAGCAAATAATTTGAATAGACTACTGTTACCGGCCTCTCACTGGGGAATTCTACAGAAGATATCAGGAATCGGTAACAGAAATTGTTATGTATTTAAAAACAATTTCTGTTACATGATTGCGAAGAATAATAGTTAATTAGTGCAGCTGGTCATCCGGGCATGATCATGCGTGGAGTAAGAGCCGGGTTGCTCGATTCTGTAACTTGAATTTTCAGCTGAAACTGTCGTCTATGAAGATCCCTGGTACCACTAATTGCACAAGTTTAAACAGTTCTCATTTCATCCCACGTTACAGACTTAGTAGATGAATAAATTCACACTCTTGCCTGAAAACCGATCTAAGTCCAATTCAAGCGGCGTCGAATACAATATCTAGAGGCCTGCTTCAAAACAAGTATTTAAGTAAGAAACGTCGATCGAGCCAAATCACGCAGAATGAGTAGCCTAGTACATTAACCCTTAATTGACATCCTTGTTTTCCACAAATTGGAGAGGAATGGGACCTCATTGTCTTCTGGCCTTATTTTCGCACTGGAGATAAAACAATTTTGAAAATCGGAAACGGTGAATGTCGAGGTAACTTGGTGATGTGACCAACGCAAAAAAGATCAATCACATCGGGTAAAATCTCAGAAAATGGCACCGTTGACCGTGTGGGACCCCAAAACCAAAAACAATGACCTTGGTGACCAGTTTGGTCACCGGTGACGTTTAAGGGTTAATTCTCGAATCGTACTCTCTTCCTAATGAGAGACTTGTCCATCTCGGTGACTGAGCAAAACAGACCTCACGTTTCTTAACCCCTGAGCGACTAAAACGCGCACTGCATCAATGAACTTTGCAACGGTGGCATTCTCTCATTTCACCTCGGTTTTCTGATTGCAATACATCGTTTGAAAACTCTTGTACTATACTACAAGATCAACAGTGTCGATTGTGTCAAAATGAAGTCATTTTCACACAAGCAGATGATTTGCATAAGGGGGTCCAATTTTCCTACACTATGTCAGGAAATACACAGTGAACGCTTAGAAGTTAACGTGCTCAACCACAAGTTAGAAAGTGCTTCAAGGAGCCTTCGACCTTTCACTGACGTGCTCACCTGTCGACGTAGTCTTAGAGCTACACCACCATGAGTCCGTGTAGTACAACAACCGTAGCCAGCCAACTGAACAATCGCATCATGTCGGCATCGATCAGTAGGGAGAGTTGCTTGCTAGCAAGAGGAAAGATGCACGACAGAAAGATCTGTTAGTAACCAGTGTGCCATGTGTCCGTGTGCATGCGGTATTTATGGTGGTACTACACAAGAGGAGCAGATAGACACGGCTAGTACAGAGTGAGACCGTCAGCGCAAACGACAAGGGACATTCTTGCAAACCTTGGCTGTAGTGGTAACAGTAGCGGTGACGCACAAATGGGACAGAACTCAGCACTGGCTGCAAGCCATTTATGGACCAGCCCGCTCCGACCCAACAGAAAATCGCGTAACCAACAGTAGTGTGTCTCGAAGCAGACTGGAATCTGATGAAGCATGATCTCAGCTCCTCGCAGCATAGTTACTATTTAACTGGCGCACGGATCCCGAGTTGTGCGCACGCTTGCAGCGACTAGGCGGCACCTGAATATTCAGTGCTTTGGTACTGCAAGAATTTGAGTGTTTCCCGGGAGTGGGGGGCGAGCGATAGCCACGGAAGATGATCCCTCGTACTGATAGCACGTAACAAGAATTGTCTCAGTCTATCAATGAATCAGTGGCACTGTCATGGGGGAGATGCCCTCCCCCAGGCATGTAGTGCCAATTTCACGCATGCACAGTGATTTTGTTAATGCATTGAATCCTCTGGGATTAGCGCCACCTTTTCTACTAGTTAACCCCTAAAGGACCAAGAAGCCCAAACTGGACCTCATGATTTTTTAGCAATTTTCAATAGGTTCAATGTGGAATTCTTTATGTTCAATTTTTTTCACTTTTTGATCAATGTTCAGATCCATTGATTCCGGTGATGTAAAATTTGGTCCTCTCTGAACTATAGTTTTCCTAATGTGATCCATTGAATCTGTCATTTTAGAACCATTGATGAATCCTTGGTCCTTCGGGGGTTAACAATTATGTTAACCCCTAACGAATCGGGGGTGTAGCTCTTGTTTTTTTTTCTTTTACTATCTCTTGTAACAAGCTCAATTCCACATAATTGATGTGGGGTTGTTATGATTATCTGCACTGTTGAAATTAAAGAAGACTTATGTAACTTTCATATGAAATGAGATTAGCAAAATCGCACAGTTTTTGAGAAAATGCCACCGATGAGAAGATTGATGAACAATGTTTGGTTGGGGTACTTTGTACATATGTGGAAATCGGATTGCTAAAAAGTGCTCCAAAAATGGAGATGATGTACAGAAACATATGCATCAGTTACCATATGCATCAGTTGTAGGTAACTGGGGAATTGAAAGTACAGTAGGGAGTTACTGCTGTGGAGTCATACAGTATGCACTCACTCTAGAAAGATGCGGTGACTCGATTGAGCAGGATAGGAATGAAGCTGCAAGCGGCCTCCGTCATTCTTCGTCACGAATGGCTACAGTGGCTGGCTGCTTTGGAACATTCAATTCCCACAAGCCAGATACCACAATCTCGGTTTTTTCTTTTGCAAGGAGCCCTGGACACTGCAAATGGGTAATAAATGTGACCGTGCACTTGGAGGGCAAGACGTGAAATCACTACAAGGAGGCATCGCTTGGTGAGTCAACTTGCTCCACTTGGCACTCACTCACTACAACAGAATGAGGCTTTTCTGAGTGGTCACTTCTCATTCGGTGAGTATAACTGGTCACATAAGAGAGAGTTGGTTTTTGTCTTATGTGACTAGTTACACTCACCAAGTGAGTAGTGACCACTGAGAAAAGACTCATTCTGCCATAGTGACTGCCCAAGCGCTCAAGACTTGGTGAGTGTGGTTCGTCACTTAGGATAAGTGTGTATAGGGAGCTTTGACACTGTTTTGAGTGAGGAGCGACGCCTTTGCTAGCAGTGAATTGAAAAGCTCATGAAGGGTTGCGTGGTATTAAAACTGGGCCAATATCTAAATGACAACACACCGAAAGGAAAAAAATTATAGTCTAAGATTGGCTTTATAGATTGTTTGTCAAGTCATGTTACGGTGAGAAACATAATGACATGGCAAGACACAGGTAGAAACACTACTTTTTGCTAATAGTGCGTGTGGTACTAATTCCAGAAGCCAAAGTTTACACATAATTATTTGCTTACACCAGGAACAACAACCCATTGTATATTGACACACAATACAAGGTTCAACTATACAAGGACACATTGGAGGAGCACGCACTAAAAACCCAACTTAACTATTAGCAAAAAGTAGTGTAGCAAAATGACTCACAAGAAGACCACACATGACGAACTAGGCTAAAGTCTTTTTGGGCATGCTCTTTTAGTTTACAATGTGTTTAACCCCTAAACGTCAGTACGTCACAGCGTCCAGAAACTGGATCACGAACGGATTCAAAGCCTTGTAACTTTTTCATACAATCTTGAATGACTTTCATCCAAGGCACCTTTGCAAGCCTATTAAATACTCTACCAATTAAAGGAGATCTCTTGTGATGATAAGATGTTGATAATATTGGAGAGGACTCCAAATGTAAGTATGTCAAATTTGTTGGGTAGATTTCATGCATGCAATGGTCCTCTCATGTACACCTAATGTACAATAGGGTGACATTCAAATTGGCCGTTTAGTAGTTCCAGGGATAGTATCCTACACTGCTGCCAACTTTGACACCCTCCCCAAAGCTGAGAAATTGTTATTTTACAATGACAATTTGGGGACAGCATCATCTTTATGTTGAAAACATGCATACCAAATTTCAAGTCCAGGAGACTTATACAAAAAAACTTATGCAAGATCTACCAACATGGGATAGCTGCTAGTGTCACAGCTGCCAACTTTGACACCCTCCCAAGAATTGAGGAAATTCTTTTGTTCATGAAATTTTTGGAGCAAAAACATTTTTATGTTGTTTGCATGTGTGGAAAATTTCAAGTCCAAAAGACCCATACAAAAAATAATATTCCAAATCTACCAACATGTGTAGTTTTGAGAAACATGTTGATAGATATGGAATAACTTTCTTTATGTATGTCTTTTGGCTTTGAAATTTATCCCACATGTTACCAGCGTAGAGATGATCTTGTACCAAAAATTTCATTATGTATCAACAAAAACTCAATCCTAAGGAGGGCGTCAAAGTTGGAAGTAGTAAAATGGTTTTCCCCTTTGTTTCTCAAAACTACACATGTTGGTAGATTTGGAATATTATTTTTTGTATGGGTCTTTTGGACTTGAAATTTTCCACACATGCAAACAACATAAAAATGTTTTTGCTCCAAAAATTTCATGGGAAAAAAAAATTTCCTCAATTCTTGGGAGGGTGTCAAAGTTGGCAGCTGTGACACTTTTCTCACAGCTATCCCATGTTGGTAGATCTTGCATAAGCTTTTTTGTATAAGTCTCCTGGACTTGAAATTTGGTATGCATGTTTTCAACATAATGATGATGTTGTCCCCAAATTGTCATTGTAAAATAACAATTTCTCAGCTTTGGGGAGGGTGTCAAAGTTGGCAGCAGTGTAGGACACTATCCCTGGAACTACTAAACGGCCAATTTGAATGTCACCCTATTGTACATCTGAGTCATGCTAATATCTATTTTTGAGGCTAGCATCTACTTGTGTTCAAAGGATCGGTACGTTTAGGGGTTAATTAGACTATTAGCGAGGTGGACTCGTGAAGTTTGTAAAGAGAAAATGACCAGAAGAATGGCAGATGCTTGCGCATATTGTTCATCACCATGATAGATTGGTAAAGTGTTTGAAATTTTTAGCATATTTTGTTAATTTATTGAATTTCAATGAATCCTATTTTGTACAAAAAAATTCATAAAGATTTTCATATCAACTGTTACTCAAATTTTTACGCAAACTTGAAGGGCTATCATTTTGACAGGCAAGAGATCAATTCAGCAAGCTAGCAAGGCAGCTTTTTATTTATAATAGCTTTTGCGTTCATTGATGGATCAAGTTAGCTTTCGTTGAGTTATATAGCCACCTCCAGGATTTTCGGGCCTTATGTGGCATGACTTCATTGGATTTGAGCAGTAAGGCTACCCATCGTATTGTACTACACGATAGTACACTGCAACAAATAAACAAGGGTCTCTCCAATTTGAACTAACTTACCATTCCATGCACACAGTCGGTGATTGTGTCAGGTAACTTTCACTCTTCGAAGTATGCCACGGCATGTAAGACATGGGACTCTTGCTATCCTCACAGAAGACACTTAGTGTAAAATTTGGTATACATAAGCAAATAGAAGGTATTTAATGGGGGGCTATGAAACAATTGGAATGTTATACTATTTATAGTATGTTTAGTTGCTCACATGTACTACATACTACTTTTAAAAAGACTCATGGCCTATACCAAGAAAATGACCTGACAAAAGTCATGTTAGATGTCTTGAAACATATATCACCAAATACAACCGTGAAAATAATTTAAAAATTAATCAAATATCACAAAACAATTTCCCAACATTAGCAAATGGACGATGAACTCCAATACACACAACAAAATATCCTATGAATTTTGGTCCAAGCCGCAATAACAAACTCACAAGAAACTAGCCTCTTAAAACTATGCACTGGTGAATACATGGAAAATGCTAGAAAACAACCATTTTTTGGCATACAAAGATTTCCATCAATCACATGTCCCATATGCAACATATAAATACATGGCTCCATGTACTCCTCAAATGTAACCAACACCCGAGCCAACACCACATACATGCCCTTAAAGTCAAAAGACATAACAAAGCAACATGGGAATTAAGAGAACCGATCTTATCATCACAAAAATCAAGATGGTGCATTCTCATAAATGCATGCACATTTAACAACAATCCACAAGAAAACACAATACTCTTATGACTTTTACCTTGTAAAAGTAAACGACAAAGATGTCACTGTGCAACGCCGGATTCAAACCAAATATAATATGTCTAAAAGGACTTCTACACCAAAGTGCTCGACAACTAAACCCAAAAGACAACCTCACAATACAATTTATAGAATTTACATTCTAATGACATATTCTCACAAAAAATAAACGATAAAATTCAAAAATATCAATCAATAATTAATAGTATCATTAACCAAGGCTGGAAAGTAGACCCACTCATAGTCATCATACTTGGAGCCAGAAGAACAACACATGTTCCTTCAATGAAACACCTTGTGACCTTGAAACAAAAGTCAAACTTTCCGAAACCTCAAGAATATCCACAGAATCATAAAGAATATTCACATCATTTGGACAAAAAAAATTAATATTCTGCACGACCTGCCAATCCTGTGCACGACCTGCCAATCCTGTGGCGGGGTACGTTAGAGAAGTACAGGCGTTTGCGGAATATCCTTCAGGAACATGATTACGGAATACATGACTGACAAAATATTAAGCGAGGCTTTATTATAATTGATGACCTGGCGCTCCGCTTAAAGCCACTGTACGACTGGTGCCGCAGCGGCCTGGTATGATATTTTTTGTCAAGAGCTGACAGCGTCACGGCATCTCTTTGGGCAAAATATAGCCAGATTGCACCGGAAAATAAATAATTTTTCTAAAAACTGACCCCAAATCGTGAAGGTTTTTGCTTCAAATTAAAACAAAATCTCGGATGGTATCCCCAAATTATACATGAAAATAATACAAAATTATGAATATGTAATTAAAACAAAATCTTGGATGGTATTGTCAAATTGTACATGAAAATAATACAAAATTATGAATACGGTATGTGGTACTTTATATTCAATATATTTATGAATGTTGAAATATGAAGCACCACTATAACATTTTATGTCGACGCTCTTGCAATTCATAAAAAATGAAAATAAAATTAAAAAATGCCTTGAACAGTTTAGCATTTTTGCTACTTTTCCATTGCTTAAAAAGAAATTTAGGCTCCTTGAATGCTCCTTTCATATTAATTCTTGACTGCTGAAGCCTTCATTTTTTGCCATATGTACATATTTGAATTTCGTTTTCTCATCCGTCATGCACTTTCTTTAAATAAATAATATACTAAAAGTTTATAAATAGTATAGATAGTACTAGGTAGCAAGATTTTTCTTGCTTTTTTATAGCCAGTTTGCTACAAAAATCACTGGAAGAATTACCATGTGGGAACATAGTGAGAAAAATATCACTTCATGTAACCACCAAACCAATGGATTGCACCGGTTGCAAGTCAAGGTAGAACTTCGTGTGCAACATGCGATTGAATGAAAAGGTCAAAATGTTGGATGAAAAAAAAAGATGTATGAAGGGATTTGTGAAAGGCCAATATATTGAATGAAAAAGATAGGATGCATAAAAAATCAAAGATAAATCAACAGATTTTTTTAATTAAAAAAAAGATAAAAAAGCCACCTCATTTGCATACGAGCTTTGTACCCTAAAGTTAAATGACCTGAAAAGAAAATAAACAAGCAGCTACACTACGAGGGGCTCGGCCGAGAAAAGAACATGTGAAGGTTGAAAATGCATTTCAGTGGAATCATAGATGAAACATATTTGCTAGAGTGGTATTTAGCCCAAAAAAATGAGTGTCCGTGCAATGCCTCTTCCCTTTGATCCGAGCTAATAAATAACAATAAAAAATAAAAAATCCTGGTAGGTAGGGAGATCCTTTGGGAGTGAGTTGTGGGATCAGCTGCAAGCCATGTGCTTTGAGTGGGTCCAAATTTTATTTTATTTATTATTATTATTATTTTTGAAACAAATTGAAGGTAATTCAATTGCAGATAAAAAAAAAAGGGAAACAAGGACCCCAGCCGTAGATCGGCCAGGGAGTCGGTCCAAATTTTCAAATCCCACATGAAACATGGCCCCGTGTTGTTGACCTAGCCTATTACATCATCAACTTACCTATTACAGCGGCAGGCACGGCCATGTCAATACCGTACCTTAGGGGCAGCTCCGGCAAAAAATAATTCCAAATAAAAATGTCGAATAAATAAAAATATTATGTTGCCTATTTGCCGGAAAAGCATGAAATTAAATTAGATAAATGATGAAATATCTTGAAATTGAATACATGAACTAAAAATAAAATAAATTAAAAATGTTAAGAGTGATCACATGCAGTCCACTAAAATAACAAACATTCAATGAAACTTCATCAATTGTGGATGAAAGTCGAACTTAAAGTTATTTATTTCCTGAAAAGGTGAATTTTTAAAAATTACTTTTTTTATTGCTGGACATCAAAATTTGAAATTAATTAATTATTCGACAGAGGAGTGATGAAGCTGCCCCTAAGGTACGGTAGTGTAGGGCATCTCAAGTCTCAAATCCCAACGAATGGATCTTCAGACCAAACCAAGAATGGAAGTAGTTGAGATTCTTCTGGACTTATTAGGCATGTGGGTCCATGATACTCCGCATATTATTGAAAAACTATGCCCCACTAGGGTTACATGGCTGAACAATATAAACAAGTCGTAAAAGTAAATCTAAGGTAAATACTATGGCAGAGATTACGCACCTACATCAGAAAAGTTGGGCTAGACTATTTTGGTGTCATTTTGAGACCAAAAGCTGCATACAGGTGAATTTAGTGTCATTTTATCCATACTAGGTTGGTATGGAGGTCGGTGCCAAATTATCTTAACTTAATTGCATTTCAATTCACCATTATGGCACCATGTTCACATGCCTTGAAGTTCCTGATGTAGCCGCTTGTTATAAGAGTACTTAGAGACATGATTTTAATTATTTTTATTTTTTAATCATGTTATAGGATCTTATGTTGTCATCTTATTATTTAAGGTAGGAATACCATAAACCAAGAAAATAAAGTGTTTTGCATTTTAAAAATGAAGTTTGACCAAGGATTTATTTGTTTGTAAATAGAGAAGAAGAAATTATGAAAATATGAAGTGATTTTATATTTTATTGTGCTAAACAAAAAAAGATCTGAAATTTTTCAAAGTAGAAAGTTTGTCAAACCCCCTACTTGTGCCTTAAACTTATCTTAAATCGATCATGGGATGATCCTAAATCGATATACGGGTTGCTCTAACACTCTACCCAAAACAGAGCAAACACAAAAAGCCAATTGGTTAACATTAGTCTCCCACCAAAAAAAAAGTTTGAAAATCATTTACGACACAATTCCAGTGGTAGTCTATAACACGATTCTTGAAGGTGTCTCAATTTATGGTATTTCTACCTAACACAACACTGTCATTTATGGCTATAACATTGTTCACAACCCTGGCATTCATGACGTTGGCCAAAATCAACCATCTCCGGCAATGGATGAAAGGGTTAACTGCCTAAATATCCGTTTTTTTGAACGATGTACAAATTTCATCCACATCTTCTCATCCATCATGCACTTTTTGTGAAAATTTTATGCCTCATTTCACGTTGTAGTGATTCACCCAAAATTTCAAAGATTTTAGTGTAAAGTGCTCTTAAAAAGGTCAACTCGTAAAATTAAGCATCCAAACAATCTCAAGAAATCACTACACTTAGAGTATTACATTTCAACCAATCGCAACAAATTTCATCCACAAATTGTTAATATCTTATTTGTAATCAAATTATAAAAGAATTTTGAAATTTGAATTACAAATTTTATTCAAAAATATTGGTGATAGCAATCATAGATTTAACCTTATAGATAGAATCTAATATTCATAATGCACAAATTTTATTCATGCATCAAGTTCAAAATATACCTCTTAGTTGCATTTTGTAATGCATCATTGCAAAACTGCCAAATTTGGAGAGGGCTTTAGGCATTTAGGGGTTAACCCCTAAACGTATCGATCCTTTGAACACAAGTAGATGCTAGCCTCAAAGATAGATATTAGCATGGCTTAAATGTACATGAGGTGTACATGAGAGGACCAATGCAAGCATAAAATCTACCCAACAAATTTGACATACTTGCAATTGGAGGTGTCTCCAATATTATTAACAATTCCTCATCACAAGAGAACTATTGTAATTGGTAGAGAATTTAAAAGTCCTACAAAGGTGACTTGCATGAAAGTCATCTGAAATTGTATGAAAAAGTTGCAAGGCCCTGAATTTGTTCGTGATTCAGTTTCTAGACGCTGGGACGTTTAGGGGTTAAGAGTCTCCTTCCATGCTTGATGTTTACAGCCGGACTTTACCATCACCGAAATTTGCAAAGCGCTTTTATGTGCACCAGTAGAGATGACCTCCACCAATTTGTACACTCAAATATACCTGTCATGCACCTAAACTTAAACGCAACAAAAAAAGGAGTTAATGAAAGGTGCCAGCGATGAGCAGTGAAACTCAATGTCTTACTTTTCCACTCACCCTCCGCCGGTGAAGTTTGAGACCTCAATCCTTGTCGTTTTCCTGATTCCATTGAAACTGATCATACATAAAACCCGCCCTAAGGGTCAAGCATTTAGGGCTTAACCCTTAAACGTCAAGACGGCCTGGACGGGGCAGCCCGGAAGGAATCTAAATTTTTGGAGGCGAAAAAAATATATATATATATTTTTTATTTTATTTTTGCAAAAACGGCTCTGCAGTGCACTGCTGCACTGCTGAACTTCAGCTGCCCCAACCTCAAAACTTGTTCAATTTGATAACTTTGATTGCTTACCAACGATTCCACAATCTCTCAAATGAGGCGAAAATTTGGAATCTAGATCGCTTTTTCAGTAGCTTTCCAACGCAACAAGTCTCGCTTGATTTGGTTGAGAAATGAACTTTTTTCTCTAATTATTTCTTTATACCAAGCCCGTGGGACTTGCTTTGACGTTTAACCTCTAAGTGACGGATCAACCATTTTATGGTCTCTGCCCTTTTTTTATGGGCTGCCCGAAATAGAAAAAACATTTTTATAGAAAATAAAAATATTTTTAAATAGGTAATCAAGTCTATTTTCCAACCCAATTTGAATCATGTCAATCTGAGTTAAACTCCACCCGGGAGAAATTTTCAAAGAAAAACACTTCTACATTGTCTAGTGTTAGAGAACTTACTATTTGGGGAAAGTAATGATGTTCTCTCTGTTGAAAAATTTGCAATTTTTGATTTTAGAATAGAATGTCTAGTTTTAACAAATCATACAAAATTTCAAATTATAAAAATAAAATTTGTGATTCCTATAAATATTAGAAGTTAAATGCTTCTAAATTCATTATGAGATGATAAAATGCTTCTTTTTTATATTTGACCGTATGGAAAATTATTAAACATCAAGCTCCTCATTTTCTCTTTTGAACCAAACTTCATCAAAGTTGAAGAAGTAATTTTTTATAACACATTTATGTTTTTCCCTTACCCCCTCCGTCATTTAGGGGTTAAGGGTTAAGGTCATGAGCATGACCTGGAATCACAAAGCAGACTTTACTTTTACTATTTTTATTTTATTTTATTTTTTGACACCAATACAGAGAATAAGCAGACTTTCACACTAACCGACATAAGTACGACCAAATTATGGTATGGATTCCAGGAGCAGATCCTGTCTGTTGAAAACTATGTCATGCTTATGTAATAACTGATGAGCCTCCTGTTCTTAACCCTTAAACGTACCACTCCTTTGTAGGAAAGTCAAACTACACAATTTAGCCTTCAAGATTTATCAAAATATATTTTGTAATATTTTTCATGCATGGAATTGAATGTTTCCTATCAGTCTTGAAATTTTCAGATTTTTTTGATTTAATACGGCCTTTTTAACAAATTTTTAAGTCAAATACTTCAAAAAATAATTTTTATTACAAAAAAGCTTTAAAAAATTAATATTTTTTTGGGAGCAGGTACAAATTACAATGGAGAATCACATGATATGTTTTCCATAGAAATTTTTTATTTAAATTTTGAAATTCGAAAGGTGAACATCCTATGTAGTGTAATTCAAACCTTGAGCTACAAAGCTTGCACAAGCAATAAAATACTCAATAATTGGAATTTTTAAGATTTGAAAAGTGGAGTTCAAACTAGACTTAATAAACTTCATTTTCTTAGTTGGGTGTATTAGCAACAAAAGTCGTCTTCAAGATCAAAATTGGGTTTGACCAACAAACGTCCAGAAACTGGATGCCTGGACGTTTAGGGGTTAATGTAGGTTATGTTGACTACAAGTATTAAGTTAATTGTTTTTATTACCTTAGTCGGTCATCCGGATTGGCAAAAAAATAATTATAAGAAGAGAAGCCCAATTTTCTTTTAGAAATTTCTTGTTTTTTAAAATATATAATTTGGCATTTGTTGAAAAGGATTTTTTTTTTAAAAATGAATCATTCATCATGAGGTGTCGACACTAATCATTGGGTACGGTATGCTTTTTGTTTTTGTGATGCTTTATGATTGTAACTCGGATTGTAACTATTGTTACTTTGGAGTGTCTACTCTCATGTTATATTATTAGTCACGTCAAGCCATATTTTCCTAAGATCCTCCCTAAAAAGTACCACATATGAAAGAGTTCCAAATGGAAGGTTGTTGTTGGATTTGAGGTCTTATCGTTATCCAACCCTTATCTTTAGATATCTCATGTCCAATAGTGGGCTACCTTTTAAACATCTTTTAGCCAATGCCTAAACATGATTCCCGGGGGATTGACTTAGAAAATTTTACCTGGAATGGTGTAACCAAAGATATGGTGTATTTTATTATTTTGAGCTAAAATTTTGAAATTTCTTAGAGGTAATATAGGACGGATTTAATATGGGAATTTGGATTATAACTAATATAAGGTTCTAGATAGTGTATCCAATTTTTGATTTTTTACATCTAAGATACCGTCTAGGATAAAGGCTTTAGGCTAAATTGCATACTAGGGTCTTTATAGTTCTATGTAATTGTTGTCTAGCAGATGGATGAAAAGTTGATTTTTTCTAGCGGTTTAAAGGATGGATGAAATTCGTCGAGGAGTTCAGTCTACTTAGGGTTCAACATCTTTTGTTAGGGTTTAGTTTGCTCATAGTCGAGAAAGACTCAATTTGCTCATGGTCGAGGGAGTTCAGGTTTTTCGGAGGGGTTTGAGGCGGCTAGTTTTTGTGATCGACTTAGTGTTTAGTGATCGCCTTGAGTGTTTTACACTTGCCTCATGGTTTAGGCAGTTTTTACATGCGGATGTTTGCTCTAATTTCAGGGTTTTGTGCATTTGCTTAGGGTTCATGTTTTCTTAGGGTTTAGTTTGCTCAGGGTCAAGGAAGTTCAACTTGCTCAGTCAAGGGGGAGGGAGGGGGGGGAATTTGAGGCGGCTAGTTTTTGTTTTGTTGAGTTGAATTGTGATCGGCTTGAGTGTTTAGTGATTGCTTTTAGGCATCCGTGTCATGCGCCTCATAGTTTGGGGCGGTTTTTATATGCGGATTTAGGCTCACGGTTTGAGTAAGCTGGTTTGGGGTCAATGAAAATGAGGGTTTCGTGCGTTTACTTAGGATTTATGTTTGTTTAGGGTTCAGTCTACTCATGGTCTAGGGAGTTCAATTTTCTCAGTTGCGGGGGTTTGAGGCGACCGATTTTAAGAATTGGCTATAGTGTTTTTGTGATCGGCAAAATTGGGTTTTTGTGCGCTTCGGTTTTAGGATTTTTTGTTAGCATTTGGGTGTCAACAAGCCATAGCGAGTCTTGTGAAGATTTGGACGTTGAAGGCGGAGTCTGTTGCACCCGAGATTTTTAATGAAGTAAAACAGGAGGGAGCAGAAACGTTGGCATCATTGAGAGTTTGCTTGGAGACGGAGGAGGTCCTGGATTGGGATTTCGACTTCTGGGCGTGGAGGATAAGCGGCAGATTAGGAAGAAGGTGGAGCGCCTCAACGACGTTCAAGGAGATGTGTATGTGATTCGGTCCCAATGTGCAAACAAGGATCTAGTAAAGCGGCGTCATTTACAAAATGGATCCATGTTCGAGGAGGGCCTGATCTAATCCACAATGAAGAGCAATTTGTGTTGTTAAATGACATGGATACTTCTGTAAGCATTGACCCTGTTGGGTCTTCTAGGATTAGTTAAATTAGTAGAGGGATTAGTTAAATTAGTAGAGGGATTGCTGGAACTGCTGAAGACATCAAAAACTGTAAGCACATTGTGTTTCTAAATACACACCGTAATGCAATTATTTTTCCCTTGGGATGATTCTCCTAGTTTTGCATGCATGTGTTTGTTTATGGGTCTTCATTATGTGCAGTAGAGCTGAAACTTTTTTCAAATATTATTCAACAATGTAGAGTTGGGTTTTTGTTTTGTTGGCTATTGTTCTTGTAGACTGCGCCACAATGCTTATGGATGGTGTTCAATGACTGGTTGTTAGTATTTTGTTTGTATGATAGTGTTTTGTTTGTATGATAGTATTCAATAAGTGGGCGTTTGTGTTTTGTTTGTATGATGTGTGAAATTTTTTTGTCTTTAATCTTCAAATTTCACTTTTCTAATTTACTTTAATTTGTTAAAATAAATTAACAGGTTGAAATATTACTCCTCTTCAGAAATTGTAAGTAATTATATGGACCCTAAAAACACGAAGAATTAGAGAATTAGGTAATGGAACGGTCCATTTAATTAGTCCAGGCCATCAAAATACCCCTAAAAATAATACCCCTTGGACACACGTGATATACAACTCCCCCAAAGGAGTCAACCCCCCGTGACATGATTAGTAGAAATTTTCAAAATAAAAGCTATCTAAATTGCTCAAATTGTCCTATAGAATCTTTATGAAAACAATTCCCACAAGTTCAAACTACAAGCACTAGCAATACAATATATGGATGGTTTCAATGCACTTTATGGAGATGGTTTAAATGCACTTATTAGTAAAAAAAAGGTGGTCTTTGGGCACCAAAACATGGTGTTAAAGTGCGGTGCTCAATGCCACTATTGGCACTAGCTTGGTACCAGTAGGAATTTTGAACACCGTTTTCTAAGAGTATTGCTTGGTTCCCAAAGAGCACTTTCTCTACGAATGCTTCTACTAAGCACAAACGGGTGTAGAGATGATTTTGGATGTTTGCACCGACTTAAAGTTGGTTTAGACTTAGAGTCAGGACCAAATCCAATGTGGTGTATTTCTTGTACTTAGAGCTGGTTAATTTATTTAGTTGCTATCAATAATTTGATATAATCCCAACTTCGTTCCAAGGAAGTGAAAAACGATGTTCTATTTTGGAGCAGCATTTTGGTTAGCATGGGGTCATTTTGCACACCAAATCTTTGAATCAAAATATTTATTTAAATTGATCCATGAAAAAATTGCTTTGACGACACCTTGACTCCTAAATTAAATTTATCAAGGCTAGCCTCGTCTCCTTCACCAATGGAAGAACTAGATTTCGTGAAAAATACAAGCCTCGACTGCAAGTCTAAACCGGTCCTTATTCCCAATTTGAGATAAGATTTTAGTTAACCATTTACCACCCAACCCTATTATAGAGAAATCACAGATTTTTTGTGATTTTTTTCTCAAAACTCTCTTTGTTGATATGAGTACTACTAATATTATATATATATATATATGTGTGTGTGTCTGTGTGTCTGTTTGTGTGTGCTTAATCAAATAACTATCGGTTACACCTTAGGAAGATTGTACCATTGGATTAGAAGATCATTGTATATCTTTGGACCATATAATACACACACATAAACGAGATTCTGGAAGGTGTGTGACTTCAAAGTTAAATAGAATTTGGGTTAAATTTTCAAAAATGAAAGTAACGAGGTTCAACAATGACCTATATCAATACCTCTCCATTGCAATTTTTGATGTCAAGAACAAACCCACATATAATTATTGTGAATTTTATTAACAAGGATGCCTTATCCCTATACGATTTAGGACAAAATTTGTACATATAAATATGAAAGGAATTGGTACATTGATCAAGATCGGAATACATACAATAATAGAACATGAATAAGAGAACACAATCTTAAAAATCAAAAAGATGACAAACTTCCAAACACAAGAAATATTGCATAGTACATGTGTTGTATTTGTAAGTACTTCATGTGTTTTGAGGTATTTGCAATATTTAGGTGTTTTGTAGATAGGTATTTAGGGCAAGCTTCTATGTGGCGATCAGTTGGGTGAAAGGCACTAGACGACAAAAAATGAGGTCTCAAAAACCACCCATATTCCACCCATTTTGGTACAAATGAAATATATACTCTTGACTTCTCATAGTTTCACCCATTTCGGTAGAGCTTCCTCCTTTTGAAGACCGGCCATCTATACATGAAAGCGTGGCCTTAGATAGCTTCACAACTCCAAATCAAGAATTTATTTTTGAAGTGTGCGTGAGATGAATCCCCACATCTGGACTTCAAACAATGATGCTTGGTTCGGAGTAGATATTACAGTAGTTTGCAAAAACATGCCTCGGTGACCACAATATGGTTGCGTGGGCTTTAAAGGGTTAGAGCATTCCCACCCATGCACGCTAGGACTAGCTCTCTGAAATTATTCATCTATATTTGAAGGACCCTTGCACTCACACTCCCCCACCCTTGCATGCTCCTCACATATCAAAAGTGTACATCAAATAGTCAATGGACCAATCACTAGTAGAATGTGAGGATATAGTCAACTAAATAGTGATTTGAAGGCTCAATTTCTAACACGCTAGGATCCAGAGTCAAGAGGCATAGTTTAGAAGGGCCCTTGGCACTTTTCATCTACTTCTTGAGTGTAAGAGACTCTCTCAGGGCATGGGTGGCCCTATTCTTAACCCCTAAAATTCTGAGCGACCATATTCCGGTCGTTCCACTTTTTGGGCAGCCTTCAAGGAACTCATACTTTAAAAAATTTCAATGAAAATCTCTATATAGCTTCCAAAAACTACACTCTACATGTCGCACTTCGTTTCATGTCATTCCGATAAGTATTGCAAAAGTTACGAGCATTTGAAGTTTTTGAAGCGAGATCTGGCAGCAAGATTTTCTTTATTTTTTACTCTTTTTCAAAATGTCTTTTTTGATTCATGATTGGTTGATCTCTATCTACAAATGAAGCTTTAAATCTACCCATTTTGAGCAATGGGATAAAAGTTATGAGGAGATCTGTTTTTTGGGCAGTTTGGACAAAAAAAACTTTGAAGCTCATTTCTAAACTCAATTTTCAATATTTTTAATGAAATACAAGGCACTAGGTGAAGATTTCCAAGTACAACATTCTCACTGTTAAGATTGAATTTTACAATTCCATATCAAACTTATTAATGATTTTCTTTTTCCTTTCATTTTGTACCCACTTCTAGTAATTGTTTTATGAAAAAATTAATATGAGCTTTTTTCTTACAAGATTTTATATTTGAAGACTTAACTCAATTATTAACATGGCCTTGCCATTCAATGAATTTCTAACCCATTCAAAAAAAAGATATCAATTTCTAAAGTTCAAATTTGTCACCGGATTGAACCCCAAAAAATCTTCTTTTGCAACTTTGATCCTTATAATCTAAGAATCATTTTGCTCTCAAATTTTGTGCTCACATGAAAATTCAAGTTGGGTATTAGATCTTACGGTTAAATGATGAAAAAACTAAAAAAACATATAATTTCTTCTACAACCTCCAAATGCTGCGTTTTTCATAGTTTTTTTGTAAGAATACGGTCAAGGAATTTTAGGGGTTTACCAGGCATGTCCAATACTCCAGGCAAAGAATATAAGGTAAAGAATATAAGGTAAAGAATTACCAGGCATGTCCAATACTCTAAAACCAGTTACAACGATTCTTATTCTTACGTACGGTTTACGAGGACTAAAGAGCCTAACCGGGATTCCACTCAGATTGTGCACACTTGTGGGTCATGTCCAGCACCCAATAGGGCAACATATTACACAAGAATCGCATGACATAAAATAAGGTTCAGGAAATACTTTACTACTTACCGTTGCTCTTACACCTAGTAGCGATTCATGAGTACGGTAAATGGTAATATCCCATGATTCATGAGTATAGTAATATCCCTTGATTCATGAGCATATTACCCATTTCATTGACTGCTGATGTCACGACTGGAGTTCCATTGTCCAATGCAAGTTCAGTAAGTTACAGACTCTGAATTCATGCAATCATACCGATTCACTTTCTTGCTTGAGTGGGATCTTTTTTACTTATGACATACCAGCATCTTTAGTAGAAGTGTTTTAAAAACCACTTCTTTTTACGAATGCAAATGAAGGGTATCCATTGCAATAAACAACTCAAATTCTCCAACATGTGTCAACACCTCCTCATTGCAATCTTTCATATCAAGAACAGACTCATACATAAGGTAGTAACACCTTAAACCGACAGAATAAGGGAATTGGTAACCGGGGAGTGCAAAAAGCATGAAGTGAAACCATGAATGTGTTAGCAAATTGGAGACGAAGTGTTGGGTCTTGGAATCAAATTTTTTGGACACATGAGCAATTTTACACGAATTTTTGAAGTGAAGGTGTTGTAGACACCTAATCAAAATTGTAGACTTACCCAAAAGAAACAGAAGGAACACATGGACAAAACTGGTCAATGCTTCCATCTCATTGGTTCCATCTCATTGGTTCTAGTGAACTTTTAGTGAAGTTGTGGTCCATTTTAGGTACACTCCCAAGCACTTTGAGGTGAAATTATAGGAGGCGGGAATGGGTACTTGGCAGTTTAAGGTGTTACTACCTTAATTATTGTGGATTTTATAAGTGAGAGTGATTTCTCCATGTACGGTTTAGGACAAAATTTATGCGTTAAAACAAGTGGCTAGTCGCAAAGTCTCTGCATTAGTATTTATCCCAAATTTATTTTTATGGCTTCTTTTTACTGTATAGGTGCGTAACTCCTGGTAACTCCTTAAAAACGAAGCGTTTCCGTAGTCTCTACCCTGAAAGGGCACAGACAATAAGAAAGGAGTTGGTACATTGATCAAGATCGGAATACATACACTACTAGAACATGAACAACACAACACAATCCAAAAATAATAATTCAAGATAACAAAGTTGCAAACACAAGAAACACCACATAGTACATGTGTTGTGTTTGTAAGTACTTGCTGTATTTTGAGGTATTTTCAGTATTTTGGTGTTTTGTACATAGGTATTTGGATAGTTAACCCCTAAAGGACCAAGGCTAATTTTCCAAGTTCGGTCAGCTTAGTATGGAATGAGTATTGATAGTCAATTATTGAGATTTTTTGTGGTGATTCTACTCTTTGTAACAAAGATGAGATGGTAATTTGCGTACGTAGATGATGTATAGATCAAAAGATACAATCATGTAAAGGTGAAAAACCTAATTGCGGGCACCTCCTGGAAATTTTCATACAAGGAGTTATGCATCTGAATTTTTGTACAGAATGAGCTAACGCCCGCATATACACAACTGCCAAATTCGTTTTACCAAATCTAAGACTAAACTTTGCATTTTGGGCATTTTCAAGAAGTTTCAAACTTGGGCAATGAGGCAAAAAAAAAATGCTACCAACTTTGAAGCTTATAATCTTACTATTGAAGAACCTTGAACGGTTGAATTTTTTTAGGTTGTAATAAATTCATGTTGGTTGAAATATCCTACGGTTGGACCGGAAAAAAAGGTTTTAGATTGAAAGCTATTTGTCATTTTATGAGAAGGGATACTTTGGAGTGTTTGGAGAGAAACATAGTTGTGGTCCTTTAGAGGTTAAGAAAGTCAGATTTCAATTTTTATTTCGGCATCATCTACAAAATCAAAAGTTACACAAATTTTCCAGCATTTCATTTTTTAGTGATTTATTGATCATTTAGTGGTTACCTAGGCACTAAAGGGTTAACCCTTGAACGGCCCAAAAGCCCTTTGCGGCCGTACAATACATTCTGTATTCGGTGGTATTTCATCAAAATAACAATGACCAAATACTTTTCAGTACAAAGTAAAATCAATAATTAAGGTAATGTGTATAGATCAATATATCACAATTTCATGTATTAAACCACAATTGAACAATTATAAGGCTAAATACAGGTTGTAGAGAGGGATCCCAAAGGCTTTTAACCTTTAGTGCCCAGCAGACCACATTATGGTCACTGAGACGTTCGGAATGCAAATAGAAGAGAATCCGTGAAGAATTGGAACTTCAGTTTTGAAGTTCAGATTATGCCATATACATTACACACCTTCCAGACAAAAAATATTTCAATTTGGAATTGTACAACTATCAAAATACCTATCATCAAAACGCGAAAATACTGCAAATACTTGAAAATACAGTAAATACTTACAAATACAACACATGTATTATGCAGTATTTCTTGTGTTTGGAAGTTTGTTATCTTGTTTAATTTTTTTGAATCGTGTTCTCTTCTTCATCTTCCATTAGTGTGTGTAATCCGATCTTGACTGATGTACCCACCCCTGTCAATTTTCAACGTATAAAATTTTGTCCTAACCGTATATGGATAAGTCACTTTCACTTATAAAATTCACAATAATTATGTGTGAGTCTATTCTTGACATGAAAGATTGCAACGGAGAGGTGTTGACATAGGGCATAGCTGAACTTCTTTACTTTTAATTTTGAAAATTTAACCCAAATTCTATTTAACTTTGAAGTCACACACCCCCCAAAATCTCATTTTTGAGCGTGCATTATACAGTTCAAATATATACTATAATCTTCCAATCCCACCATTGGATGATTCTCAAATTTTAATAAAATGTGTGCTCTCCAGTTGAGAATAAAATTGTACGGCTACTTTCTAATTTAATCCATTCTATTTTAGGTAGTCTCAATCACAGTGGGGAAAACCACTGAAATCCAGTGCTCCCTGCTACAGTACCCTGGGCACTAAAGGGTTAAGGTTTAACCCTGGAAAAGAACATACCAACAAAGGAAGTAAGATTACTTGCAAGGATGTCTTTTATGCCATTAAAAGCACCACCACCATTGAGAAAAATTTCCCATATATAACATTCTTCTGCTATTAACCCCTAAAGGTCCTCACCTCTTTTGTAAAAGTCAAAGCACTATAATTTGCATACTTGAAATATCACATTGCATGATTTATAATTTTTCATAGATAGTCATTAACATTATGAAGGTATGACAAAATTTTCAACATGATTGGAAGATATTTTGAATATTTATAAATTTTATCATGTAAACAAGGTAAAAATTCAAAATAAATATATTTTTGTCAAATCCCAATGGTCAAAAGATGTATCATATCTTAACTTAAACATCTAATGAAAACACCAACCACAATAAAGCTAAAATACTTGATTTTTGGGACGTTTGACCAAAAATCAAACATAATATGGTTGATTGGGCACTTAGGGGTTGAAGCATTGTACCTTTCTATTTTCAAATGCTACGTACATACTCCGTTTGTAGTTGTTGGTGTGTGAACACTTTAGTGATTAGTTCCTTTGTCTCAAAAAATGATGAAAGTAATCAGTGTTTGCTAGTGCAACATGAACCTCATGTGACAAAGCTAGTGCAACATGAACCTCATGCTACAAAGCTAGTGTAACATGAACCTCATGTTACAAAGTGCATAAGCTTTGCATAAGATCCATGTCAGAATGATGCTACATTATTTTCACATGAAAACCACACTACATTTATCTGCCCCAAGTTTACTGATGTCCCGAAGTCTTCACCTTGCTTTCTCCTTGCTTTCTCAGTTACAGCTATGAACTGATTGACTGAGAAAGCAAGATGGGATGATTATGTATTATTTTCCTTTGTGTTTTAAAATTGACACATACACTGTTCAAAAACAACCAAAAATAAATAAAAAATCATTAAGCAAGACAGTTTTGACTGCTTTAACTTGTGTGGAATATGACTCACCATGTCAGATCTTTAACCCCAAAAGGACCAAGCCTCATTTTTCAAGTTTGGTCAAGAATGAGTATTGATCTTCAATTTTTGAAATATTTTGTAAGTATTCTACTCTTTGGAACGAAGATAGGGTGGTAATTTGCATACGAAGGTGAGGTGAAAAACCTAACTGCATGCAACTCCTCAAAAAAATCATACAATGAACTTTGTATCTGAGTTTTTGTGAATTTTTATAAACAATGAGCCAACATCCCCATATACACAACTTCCAAATTCATTTTACCAAATTTGAGACTAAACTTTGCATTTCTGGAAGGTTTCAAACTTAGACAATGGACAAAAAAAGACTGTAGCGAACTTTGTAACTTATAATCTTACTTTTGAAGAACCCTAAACCATTGAAATTTTGTAAGTGCTCAAGTTGGCTAAAATATCCTCCGGTTGTATTCATCAAAAAGGTCTTAGATCAAAAACTATTTGCCTAAGAGAAGGGGTACTTTTCAACAATTTTGGAGTGTTTACGTAGTTGTGGTCTTTCAGGGGTTACCAAATAGAAATTCATGGTGAAGAATGAATTGAACAGTGTCATATGTGTACCAAAATCTTCTTCCAATTGAGTTAACCAAAAAGTAAGCCCAAAGAGCAACGTTTTAGCAAACTCGTATTGAATACTTCTTGAACTCATATTGAAATATAAATAGACCAAAAACTACTCTATGATGAGTTGAGAAGACAATCTAAAGCAAGCCATTGACATTATTCTCCACACCTTGCAATGACTCCCACACCTTCCACCAAAGCTCCAAACCCATGTTCCACAAGGGGACAATCTATGACACAACCTCGGACACAACACTATTCAACCCAAGTATAGCCCAAGAAAGGAGTTAGAAGTAGAGCGAAAAGGGAGGTCAGATGGGGTTCTTTTTTATTGACTCAAATGACATCCCAAAGTTCATGCTTACAAATGTTGTGAGTGTTATTTCTACATCCATTCAAATGCATCTAGGCTTACACCATCTTTTTTTGAGTTTATTTTTCATCCCTCAACATTCTTGTTGTACCTTAGATAGCCTTGCAGTATCTCTAATTGAATTGACCAACCAGCGGCATTTCCAACTCTTATCGTAATTGGCACTAGACATGTTTACTTCCATTGTCAAGTTGGGCCAAGTGTACTAAGTCCCCCTTGCCCATACCCGACAACCCTCCAAGACAACATTCTCAGTCCTAAAAACTCAGAGTACGAATTATTGAAGGTTGAGAGCCACAAAGATCCGTAAAGTCACCCATTTACATCCAACCGCCAAAATCCATTTCACAACCCCACATCAACCTGTTTTGGGTCAATAAGGCGCTTGAAGGTTAACAAGAACTAGTATACACCCAAGGTGCAAGGATTCGCCTAATGCTGACATCAGTTTCTACCAATATCCATTGCCCATTCACGGAAACTCATGCGCCAATGTCAAAGAATCTGCCACAATTCAAAAATATCACAACACAAAATCTTTAAAAAGGCACTCCAATATCAAGAAAAGAATTATCAAAAGATAATACAAAATGGATGCACAAAAGCTTCAGTCACTTGCAGCCCAGTGGACTCCGAAGACAGACTAAGCATGTTGACACCCCTTTATCTACAGAACATTCAGGGAATGACAAAACCATTCTCTAGTGTTATTAAGAACTTGAGAAATAGCTCTTGAATCTTGCCTCATCAGTGATCACCCATCTAGCCGAAACTCCGTAATTCCTACTTTCTTCAAGTGCGCAAAGTGAGCTGCCAGCGCGGCCCAAAACTGTGGGAAGGACATACCAACCATGTAAACAAACTTGCTGTAGAACAGATACACTACTCATCTTTTAGCATCATTTAGGCACATAAAATAGTTCTGCACATTCTACCAATGCATACAAGAAATGAGCACATGATGACCACGATGTTCTCTTTTCTATGCACAGGAGTTTTAAAAAGCGTAGGAGCTTGTAGGTGAAATGGAGTGCTTACAGTTGGGTAGGCTTGGTAAGGTACATTGAATTCCTTGCACGTCTCCTTGACAATAGGCTGAATGCTTGGATAATAAAGATGGCAAACTCCTGGGAATAAATGATGCTCAATCTGCAAAACCGTTCAGCAGACAGTACAAAAGTTAGACACGATATCATCTTCATACTAACTGAATGGCAAGACAGGATTGAAGATAGGAGTGTTTTCTGATGACAACCAAGATTCCATCTGGAGACAGGAATTCTGATGGCACTTGATTCACCGACGTCAACATAATGAAAACCAAGTTTACTAGCTTTAAAGAGATGAGTCAACCACAGGCAGTGACAGAAGCAAATATCCTTCAGAAACCTCCCAAAAAAAGCTCCATGAAGATATGAGGCAAATGCAAGGGAACCAGAAAATAATCACCTGATTATTCAATCCTCCAGACACGTGGCTCCAAAACAGTGACTGTGCACTGAAGTCGGCACTAGTTGCAACCTGCACCGAGAAGGTTCGATGAGTTCATACGTATGACCTACATTTGATGTGAACTTTACGAGATAATCTTTTGAGCAAAATCAAAAGACATTACTTTGGCATGGGTTCAAGTACATTTCACTTCAAGGTTCATCCGATAGTAGTCTAACAAAGATGTCCCAATCAACACCAACCCATTTTGCTAAAAATTGTACCAAGTGTTTTTCAGAATCAATGAATATATCAACCTCCAAGCAAACAGTTTAAACTGAAACAGATTTAATTGTACCTGCATTGCAGCCCAACCACCTTTCACCTTCAGAGTGCCATTGCTCTCTTCTGGTGTTGGGAATTCAACATCATCCACAACATGTGCAACTTGAAAAAGAAAAGCTAGCATCCACCCTGTTATGAGCTGCAACAATAATCGGATCTTAAGACCAATTTCCACTTCTCCAGATAACTCTTGAGGACAAGCAAAAAGTCGAGGCCAGGGCATAGCTATTTGAAGCCCACAGGACAAGACGGCAAGACATTAAAAGGCTACGTCAAGATAAGGTGTCTTGTCTATTTGACTATTTTGTGGGCTGATGATATTTGGAGCACTCCATAAAATGGTCAAACAAACAGGACCACTCACATAAAGTGTTGTCATGTAAGCATCCATGTCAATTTTTCATCCATTGTCATGATTCCATGGCCATCCGGACAAAGTGTAAAGCCTTCAAAGCAGTCCTCCAACTTTCTACCAATCACATTGCTAGATTTCTGTAGAAGATGGTTGAATGTCTTGTCCAGACAGATGTAAACGGACCCTCGTAAACAACACAATCAAGAAAGGACACAAATAACCTTCCAATGTGCACTGTAGCTGTCAGACTCATCTATATTATAGAATATTCTGCTAAAAAACTGAAGCCACCGAGATTCAAAAGTGAAGCTTTTGCTGATTATGTACCTGAGATGCCACGTACAGTGACAAGAAAGACCCTGCAGAATAGACACCATATAGAGATGGCAACACGAACATGTAGAATGCGTAGAGCAGCTTCCCCGAGAAAAAGATATTGAACTCAATGGGTGTCATTTTCGCTACCTTAACACTGTCAAAAGACAACTCCAAATTATTCCTTCCATCCTCTAACAAATTCATGTACCTAACTGCTACTCTTTGCTGCATTCCAAGTTAAAGATGGGCAACAACCCTCGGGTAGAG
Source organism: Pohlia nutans (assembly GCA_022496805.1). NCBI lineage: Eukaryota > Viridiplantae > Streptophyta > Bryopsida > Bryales > Mniaceae > Pohlia > Pohlia nutans. Next base: position 9,600,146 of record CM040091.1, on the reverse strand, counting down.
TACTTCGAGTACACAGTAGAGTTGGTATTAAGATAGCGGCATGGTATTCCTAGTTAAAATGAGTACTAATAAGTTCATTTCTTCGTTCCCAAAACATCAAAAACACAGTTCATGAGAAACTTCCAAGGCCAAGATGCTTACGGGCCAATAGATCCTGAGAAGTAGGCTATGAAGTCATCGAGGAAAATACTCTTCAGCGCTAAAACCCCATACAAGACAGCCAGATAGATATGCTGCAAAGAAACACATTACCCAAGATGGAAATCTCAAGTTCATATCTCAAACAACACAACTCAACTAACCGTTAATCACGACTGAGAACATGAGATCAACGCTAAGGTAGGTTCTACCGCAAACAATGACCTGTACTTGATAATATAACGATGGAACGTCCCATTATGAACTAGTAATCTAGAAACAGAACTATAGCAGAGAGGCGGCACAAAGATAAAAAGGAAAAAGGAACCATTAGATGCCAAGTACAAAAAATCAATTACCTGATAGGCATGGTACCACTGTCTTGGTTGAGTGGTTGCTACCCTCCTGACATCTGGGTCTTTTACACCTGCATTCGAGATTGATAAAGAAAATCAACTTTTGCATACATTCAGAATATAAAGGTTAAACTCAACTGACAGTGAGGAGAAATTTGACAAGTCAATACATGAGAACACTTGAGGTATGTCAGAAGTGTCAAAGATTGCCAATTGTTAGAAATCCGGTTCACAAACCCAGGATAAGCAGTGACGCCGAACCTCAAAAGGCAAGGTGACGACAAATAACGTCACTTCGTAAAACCAGAAAGATTAATGAATTATTTTTTTAAATTCCCGCAAGTAAATATTAGTCCAACTTACGAATATCAGGGTCATAGTTGTCCACATTGGTAAAAGAGTGATGTCCCACAACGTGCTGCTGCCTCCACATGAAGCTGCAATCCATACACAAACATGAACACATTTAAGATATCAACGTACTAACGATTACCTTGCATATGAGGAAATGAGGGGTGAACACAGTCACACTGAGTTCCACCAAGACCTACGAATTGTGACACATATATAGAAGCAAGTAATTACCACACAACTCTGTAGATAGCCACCACTGCAATAAGAAAAAACCATACCAAAATCTTCTGATTTGTCAAAGTTAAAATCTTACCTGCTAGCCCCAACTAGATCTAAAGACGCTCCCATGATGTACCCAAAATCACACCAGCTAGTATATGCACCTGCCGAATCCAGATCCACCAACACAAGTAGTCAGTAGATAACTCAAAGAATGCTTTACAGAACTACTATGGACCCTACTTTCATTCCAACGGTGCAACTATAAGCAATCTCTGGTCACAAATAAGAGTATGTGTATTATCATACGGAGTACATTTTTCGGCAGGGTACATGGCTGTATTCGTAGAAGAAACAGCAGGAGAAAGACACTGAATCTTCTGTAGTTACATAATTTTCCATAAAGATATTGGGACTTACCATGGTTTCCATCATGCTGTATCGATACTCCCACCTCTGCCGCGAAGAAACCCATTCCCATTGCAAGAACCAGCGAAAGAATGAAGCTCGACGACCAGAAGAATGCCAGGTAATAGCAGGCGAAGTATCCAACAAGAATGACCACTGACTTTATGATCATGTGTGAATGAGTTCGGGGATTTATCTGCACATATTGAATCATGGGTCAATGGAAGCCCAATACCAAGCCTTAACTCTGAAATTGAATCAGCAGAGAAAAATGTCAAAGTACTAGATTGAATAATTGGTTCATAACATGCCACTAAAAAAAAGCTATCCATTGTCACAACCAGTCAAAGCGTTTCATCAGGTCTATGATGTGTATTGTGTATGTATGAAAACTATTTCAGACAAGAGGAGGGTCTAGGAGAAAATTTCGGTAGCAGAAATGATCCCAGATTATCATCAGAATTCTATGAGTACTGGATATCAGATAGAATGACTTGAATACACAGGCTTTCCAAAGTTCTGCATCGAGGTCCATGTAAGAAACCACTTAGGTTTGCCCTATGTTTGGACAAGTTCAGAAAAACATCTATAATGTGCATTGTGTACGAATGAAAACTATATCAGACCTTGTTTTTCTTGAAGTACGCCTCAACCCGTTGCTTCATGACCAAGTAGAAATCTTCATTTGCAGCATCCTTGTACTCCAGATGTGCAGACTTGAACTTGTCTTCACCAACAATGGGTGCCAACTCCCCAATACAATACTTGGAAAGCATTTTTCTGAAATGAACAATATTTAAGTACACAAGAAAACAAATCATTCTCCAAAACTCATAACCTGCACCTTTCAGTAGCAAGGAAAATCTAAACCGATTTCTCAGTCATACTATACAGGCCTGGGATTCTAAAATGTTGTGCAATAATCACCTGACATAAAGAGGATGATAAGAATCGAAGAGCTGAGTGCAATCCTGTCCTGCTTTCACGTAGATGAGGCTGCCCCCTGGATGATTGGGGATCCTGACACAGAGAGTGAATCCATATCATACGTCAGCTTCTGCTGGACATGTCACAGCCGCTTATGACCATCACAGGAGCTGAATTCCTGCGTAATTGGGTCATAAAAGCACACAAATAGAAAGAGCTCAACATTCCTTCAGACTACTTCCACCAAGGGCTATTCCTATGATTTCAGGGACCAAAAAACACACTTTCGTGCAGACGATCTGATTTTAACATAATTTTTGACAACCTTTAACCTTAACCAAGTCACCATCAAGCACCAGCTCGGGCTCTGAATCCAATTTTCAAGGTTCAGTTTAGTGTACAGTTAAGTCTTTCGACACTAGCAGTCAAGACCCTTCGTTCAAAATATGACAATTCTATGCATGCAATATATTCAATGCAAAAATCCTTTTTTACTTATAACAGACTTTGCACGAGATCGTACCATCTTGTGACATCGTACACTTTGCCCCAAATTACCAACCAACAATCCGTTTGGCTGCTATGAAGGCTGACATCTTCAAGAGTGTACTTCTTCAAGGGAGTCTCAGACTCCGGGTTGCTGGCTTCCGAAACACGCAGCCTCAATCCGTCAGAGACGGCATACTCCGCAACGTCCGTCGAGTGGGGCGCCATTGAATCCGTCCCAGACCTAAAAACCCTCAGTTTAAAATAGCCAGCCAGATCAATTCAGAGCCCCTCAAAAAAGCACGCCAAACTTTCAAGAGACAACCGAAACTTACAATTGCCCAGACTCCGATATCCTTTCGAGAACTCCGCAAATAGACGTCGAAACACGAAGTGCTAATATTAACTGAAAACCTAAAACAGCGCTCCAAATTAAGAAATCGTCTCCCCAAGCACTAATCGGTCACTGCATTGACTTACTCTCACTGTCATACTCCGCTAAAGTAACACTCACTTGCTACAGAAAACATTCCATAGAAAACCTCAGAAAGAAGATGGTTACCACGACGACAGAACTCTGAAGCTTCTAATGGCATTTGGTTCATTACGATGAAAAAAAACAAGGCATACTCCGCTCCTAAAATCAACTGCAGACGGAGAACACAAAACAGCCTCTCCAAGCACTGATCGGTCACTTCATTGACTTACTCTCAATGTCATACTCCGTTAAAGTAACACTCAGAAAACATTCTGTCGAGAACCTCAGAAAGAAGATGGTTGCCACGACGACCGAACCTCAAAATTCCGTACACTCTGAAGCTTCTGACGGCCATTAGTTCACATTACGATTGGGAAAATCAAGACATAACTCTGCTCCTAAAATTAACATAACATAAAACAGCCTCCAAGCACTGATCAGTCACTCCAGAAGCTCCATTGGCTTCCTCACAATGTTATATTCCCTAGCTACAGAGAGCATTACGCAGAGAGCACCACGGCGACCAGCACTTTTGATCCAAAACTCTCAACCTAGGGTTCTTAAACTCACAGAGCCATCATAGAAGAGTAAGAAGCTCATGGACATTGGACACAACGATTATAAGCATCCATCCTCCACTCGTTAAAAGCATCGCCATGAGAACAGAAAGGAAAAGGAATGAAATCCAACCGACCTTCAAGGGCTTAAAGAAGGCCGCGCTCGTTCACCTCCCCTGCCTCATCCACTCCGCCACCAATGCTACAGCCTATATTCACATTCACGCAACAAACAAACAAAAAAAGTGAGCCACAAGTCATCATCACAAATCGTTTCTGCACGATCTCCATCCAACCTCGTCACATTCCATGAAATCGTGAAGAAACCGCAATTGCGCAAACCGGATTCAAATTTGAAACCACCTGCCTGGACAGGAAAAAAAAAAAAAAAGTAGAAATCGGAAGCGTGCACGCGAGAAGGGGAAGATTTGAAGCGTGAGTTACCTGAGCGCAATGCGAGAGTGTGAGGAGGGATTGCAGAGTGGAATCAAAGGCAGCGGCGAAGACGACGATGATGGGAGCGGCGGACAAGGAAGGGGGTGAAGGAGGAAGGTCGGTGTGAACGGGTCGGTTCTGTTGGGTGTCCGGGAGGTAGGAAAAGAGGATGGTCGGTTCTGTTGGGGTGCCCGGGAGGTAGAAAAAGAGGGTGGTCGGTATGTAGTGTGAAGCGGGTGGACGGGGGCAGGTGATTGGTCGATGTTGGGCCACAGAAGTGATGATTGCGCTTTGCTGGGATTCGTGATGTCCACTCCCTTCTCTGGTCCCGCCCTCCCCAAAAAATCACATTCCATCGATGTTTCTGAGGCATGTTTTCATGCAGCCCTTGGTGACCCACTCCATTTACACTGTAGCTACTGACAAAATAGTCCACCTTTTGTATGGTATAATAGAGTTACTAGAGTTATCCGTAAACTAAGGTCGAGACATCTAAAACCGATCAAATAAGACATGTACTATACTTGGGATAGATGAATCGATATTTTGATTATTTCCTCTTTTAGCACTACAAAAATTAAGAAGTTTTCATATTTAACTTTAAAAAATTGATAATTATTTGAATAAGTACAAATTTTTAAAGTGCAAAGTTGTAGGTGTACCAAAAACCAATCATATGTTCTAATGTACAAATGAGGTACATCTTCCCTTTCAAAATCTATAAATTAAGCTTGTGTACCTGGTCGGGAATGGGTGTCTCAACCTTAAAGGGTTGAATGGGCCTTAGTTTGACTAAAATTTGGGGAAACAAAAACTATCGAGAGAAGTTTTAGGAAATCAAAAGAATGGGTGAGTGAGGACGGTTTGGGCATATATAGCGAGAATCCGTTGCCAGAAAGGGAGCTAGCCAATGACCTTCTTCATGTGTGAAGGTGAATAATAGAAACTTGGGTGAGAAGATTTTTTAGCACCGATTTTGGTGCTGTCAAAGTTTGCATCTACAAGTTTCTTTTAGTGCCCGACACATGTTCTTTTTTGAGGATGAATGTCATTATTGACTCAAACTATGGTCCACTCACCCACTTTTGAAGGACTTAACGGATAACTCTACTGGGTTTGAATAAGATTTCATGAATTTTGCTTTAACCCTTAACCACTTAAACAATCATTTTTTGGTCGACCAAAAAAGTATGCTTTTGAAAAAATAAAAATTATTTTAAAATAATATGCCAAGTCTACTTTCCAATGCAATTTGAATTACATCAATGCAAGTTGAACTCCACCCGGAATAATTTTTCAAAGTGAATCACCTCAACATTGTCTTAGTGTTATAAAATTTGCTATTTGGAGAAAGTAATGATGTTCCCTCCATCATTTTAAAAAAAAAAAATCAATAGATATACCAACTTTAATCAATCATGCTAAATTTTAAACTCTAAGAGTGAAAATTATAATTTATACAATTTTTCAAAGGTTAATGCTTTTAAATTCATGAAAAAACAATCTACGATTATTTTTGAAAGTTTGACCATACGGATAATTTGTGAAGATGATGTCCTACATTTTTTTTATTGAACCAAACTTCATCAAACATATGAAAGGCACATATTATAGCACATCTATGTTTTGTTCAATACCCCTTGGGCATTTAGGAGTTTAAATACTCTTATTTGTTCACTCTAATTGTTAAAAGGTATGAAAGACTTTGTTTGTCTCTCATCATTAGATGTGTAAAAGCTTGGTGGTCTCTAAACTCAAGGAGAACTCAAAAACCTCTATTTTGTTAGCAAAAACTGGTTCCTTTAGAGTTTAGAGACCACCAAGCTCTCACACTTAACAATAAAAAAAATCAACAAATTCTTCTACATTATTTAACTATTTGGAGTGAATAAAGAAGAGCATATTAATGCAAAATTCATGGGATCTTATGCAAATTCAAGGTGAGTTAGCAGATAACTCTAATAGAGCAGTGCAATGGAGTACCCTTTTGAAATTTGGATCAAAAGGTAATCTTCAGTTAGATCCACTTTCTTGAGTAATGATGGAATGCCATTTGTATTCCATGAATTTTGGGATTGTCTTGTCATTGCAATGTAAAATTAATTTCTAATTGTAATTAGACCGTGGTCGATCTCTTTGCAAAAGGGTGATGGCTCCCATTGCTCTATTATGGTAAGTTGCTTAGATAGTCAACTGAAGTTATAGAAAATTCTCTATGATCCCTCTAATCCCCTCACAAATGCTTCATATTCAAAGGTGTGACAATGGGCCTTTAAAGAACGTCATGGCGGGGCAAGGTCAATATAGAATATTTTTCAAACTAGATGTCAATATTTTTCAAACTAGATGTCAATTTTTTTGGGAAGACAATTCTTTCAAAATTGTTTTATGTGGTGAAAAAACCGAATTTAAAAAAATACTTTTGAATATTCTATGTTTAAGATTTTATTTTTTGAAAAATAATAAATATTCAATATATATAGTATTGTTAGTCTGTTGTTGTGTCGTTGGTCCAATGTTCCTTATGATTTAGTTATGCTTATTTTGTCTTCTTTTCTCAGAATTTTATTTTATTCAATTTATGGTGACCAAAATCACTCAAAAAACCGAAACTTCTACACTGTAGATCTCACTGTGACTTTGGTGCATCCCTTTTCATCGAGAGCTAACCTTTCCAGGTGTACCAAAAATACACTCAATGGGCGCACGGTCCAGGAGTTCTCAACGTAACTTACAAACAAAACAAACAAATAATGTATACTAGTGGTGAGAAAATAAATTTGAGACCAAAGTGTGACATATAATCAAGGACCCTTTTTCCAAAACATGTTCAATTTTTTAAAAATTTGATTCTTTCATCCACTCCAAAATAAAATATTTCACCTCAAGCGTGAATCTTGAGGCCATTGAATGGAGCTACAAGCCAAAACTTATAGCAAAATAACTATTCTAAAAATGGCCTTTGTAACCCAAAAAAATAAGTGTTTTGTGCAATCATCCATAGTTATTTAAAAGCATATATTGTCAAGGATGCAAAGTTCAAAATACAAAATATACAAGACTCCTAAGATTGCTCTCAAAAATAGATTTATAAATTGTTTACATACTGAGTGAGAATTACTCAACAACTTGTGTTTAGACTAAGGAGTCTTCATCTCAGCTCCTTCTTATATATGTAATTGAACACTTTGTACTGTAAGCTTCTAGAGGTTCATCTTGAGACCAAATGAGTTTCTATAAGAGCTCCTTTGTTTATTTACATCAAAAATTAATCATTAACTTTGTTACATCATAAACAAAATAATTAAACATTTTTATATTATGTGAACCTTTTTACAAGTTATAATCAAAGTGATGATCATATGTGGTAAACAATTTGTTGAAAGAATGAATTATTTATTGATGGATTTTCTAATTCCTATAGATAACATTATATATATATATACATATGTGTGTGTGTATATATATATATATATATATATTTTTTTTTTGTTAGATTCATTTTCCAAAATAGTTCTAGTGGCTCCTAGTACTAATAAATTAGAAGAATTTGCCGTTGTATCCCGCTTGAAAATATTCAATCAAGTATGAGTCATTTTAGAGGATCTACCTCCTAATATTTGAGGGGTAACATTATTAACACCCAATTTGCTAATTTTGCACTTAGTCATATAATCATGCACTTGTCTCCCAAACTCATTAAAAAAATTGTTTGAAAAAATCTCTTAAAAACAAGGATTTTTGTCTTTCTACAATCCCCTACGTTGTAAAGAAACAATTATTTAATTTATTTTTCATCCTTATCTTTATCTTTTATTTTATGTTTATCTTTTATTTTATCTTGTATTTTTTTTTTGTCTTCTTACTTGTCTTCCTCTTGTCTTCCTTCTTTTTCTTCTACTCTTCCACTTGTCTTCCTTTTTTTTCTTCACCGTGCCATTTTTGGAGTTTAAACAATAATTTAAAAAAAAAAGTAAAATCAGGGAGCAGGCTGAATCCAATACAACCCCTGAATGGAAGAAATGATTTTATTTTATTTTATTTTTTTCCCCGGATTTTCCGGGCAGGGAAGGTCCGTGCGCGTGGATCCTACTCTTTTTTGGACCCACTCTCCTTCCTTCCTCTCCTTTCCTTTTTTTCCCCTCTCCCTTATATAAGCCCTCTGTCATTCTCCCTCCCTTACACATCCTTCCTTCTCTCTCTTCGTCCTTTATATTGAGGAGAAGGGAGAAGGAAGAGAGGGAGAAGAACAAGAGAGGAAAAGAGGAGGAAGGAGAGTGTGAGGGAGGGAGAGTGAGAGAGGGTTTATGTAGGGGAGAGGGGAAAAAGAGGAAAGGAGAGGAGGGAAGGAGAGTGTGAGGGAGGGAGAGTGAGAGAGGGTTTATGTAGGAGAGAGGGGAAAAAGAGGAGAGGAGAGGAGGGAAGGAGAGTAAATCAAAAAAAGAGTAGGCTCCGCACGCACGGACCCTCCCTGCCCTGAAAATCTAGAAATAAATAAAAATAAATAAATAAATAAAATAAAATAAAATAAAATAAAAAATCTTTTCCATTCAGGGCCTGTATTGGATATAGCTTGCTCCCTGATTTTATTTTTTAAAAATTATCGTTTAAACTCCAAAAATGGCAAGGTGAAGAAAAAAAAAGGAAGACAAGTGGAAGAGTAGAAGAAAAAGAAGGAAGACAAGAAAGAAGACAAGGAAAAAAAACAAGATAAAAGAGAAAGATAAGATAAAGATAAAGACAAGGATAAAAATAAATTAAATAATTGTTTCTTTACAATGAAGAGATTGTAGAAAGACAAAAATCCCTGTTTTTTACAGATTTTTTCAAACAATTTTTTTAAAACCAAGTTTGCTCATGAAATGAGTGCACTTGGCCTAGTGCAAAATTAGGGAATTGGGTGTTTATTCTGGACTTGCGAGTGTTTTGCGGAACAGCCGACGTCTTGATTTGAGGTCCCCAGCTGCTTTGCGACTGAGGTCTCCATCTGGTCCGGCACTGTTCACAGCGGAGCGGCCGCGCTCCTTCGGCACTCTCTAGCTGCTCCGGCACTGTTCCCAGTTCACTGTTGCTCTCACTCCGCGGAGCAACTCCGTCGCCCGTCCTCTCTCACTCCAAGCTGCACTTTGTTGCCTGGTGAATGCTAGGAATTAAGGTTTGTGAGGGTATAGGATTGTGGTTGTGATGGATTTGCATGATGTAGAGGTAGGCAGTGAAACACATTCGTAGAATGCAGATGTTGACCATGACTGTTTTAGGGTTCAGTAATGCGAAGCAGATCTAGATTCAGGCCGCGGAGCAGCTTGCCCGTCCACCCTCTCTCATTTGGATTGGAACACAAGAATGCTTGGAGGATCGGGACGTGCAGTTTAGAGCTGAAGACATTTGGAGCTCAAGTTTCAAAGTATGGTTTTTTTTTGTTCTTTTCAATTACTTGTGAGTAAGTTCATGGTATACTAGTTGTAGGGTTTTAGTAAACTTGGTCCAACTACACAATGCAGTCAATTTAAATTGTAATATTCAAATTGTGAATTGATGGACGCTTCAAACAAGAAAAAATTGGTTGAAGCATTTGATTGCTACTTCGTGAGGTTTAGGGTTTTAGTTTTTGTGTAGATTTGGTGTTCTATTGTTTAGTGTTAAGGGTTGTTCCGTATGTTTAGAGTTCTGGCTGTTTCGTTTTTCTGTAGGATTTAGGTTGTTTCGTCTTTGGCTAGGGTGATGTGTTGTTTTTGTCCAGCCTGTTCCGTTGATGTGGTTTGGAGTTTGTTTTTTGAAATTTGTGGTCATCTCTTTCAGATGGATAACCGGGAGCCCACACGGAGGGAGATATGTATTGCATTGAAGCCAAAGGCCACCTCTTTGCCTTTCAATAAGTATGGGTGTGTTTTATCAGACGATTGACACGAAGGAGGCATGTGCATCCTCCAACGGAGTTGTTGGCACAGAAGACCAGGGCGGAGCAGCTCTTGGTAGGGAATTGTGTAATGTCGCCGCACCGCCACATTCCGTACAAGAGTTGGCTCCAATTGATCCAGTAGAGGTGTTCTTTTATTGATAGTGTACAATTTGATGTCATTTTGGTGGCCAATCTTCCTTTTGTTTAGGCCCTAAAGCACATGTTGCGACTTTTTTTTTTGAGTATATGTTTTCTTTTCTGATTGTGGAGTCCGGGTACTATAGAGCTATATTTGCAAAAATGTTATGTGATTATGAACATGGATTTCAGAGTGATTTGAGCTTTTTTATCATCTAAATTGAATTGTTCACACGGTAGAGAGGTTGCATTGGCATGGGAGATAATGCATCTCAAACACGATAATTCAAGAGTATCACAAGCATGTTTCGCAAATATTACAAAATGTTACTTCGAAAAATAAGATAATTACATAATATGTAGAATAAACAAGATTGCAATAAGTTTATACTAGCCCTTTCGTTTCGACTCTAATATGGACTATTAGACCATCGATAGCTGCTCCGCTCCAGATGCCCGCTCCGCTCTCTATGTCAGCTCTGCTCTCCATGCCTGCTCCGCTCTCCATGTCTGCTCTGCTCTCAATGCCTGCTCTGTTCCCTCCGCCAATCGAACTCACTCTGAGTGTAGTACTTATACAGATTTGGCTCCGTGCTCCAAGTGGCATCTCACTTCCATACATCTTCCTTTCCCTTCTAACCAGACCATTTCAGTTGCATCCAGAAATTATAAGGGTCAATACTATTCCGAAATGAATATAAACATTAAGTTTAGATAACAATTACAAAAAGATGATAGTAGAAGTAATGGCAACTTACATCAGGACCTACACCCATATCTGCTATAATAAGCTGGTTGTGAATCTTCTTTGACAAATACTTATTGAAAGGCAAAGAGGTGGCCTTTGGCTTCAATGCAATACATATCTCCCTCCGTGTGGGCTCCCGGTTATCCATCTGAAAGAGATGACCACAAATTTCAAAAAACAAACTCCAAACCACATCAACGGAACAGGCTGGACAAAAACAACACATCACCCTAGCCAAAGACGAAACAACCTAAATCCTACAGAAAAACGAAACAGCCAGAACTCTAAACATACGGAACAACCCTTAACACTAAACAATAGAACACCAAATCTACACAAAAACTAAAACCCTAAACCTCACGAAGTAGCAATCAAATGCTTCAACCAATTTTTTCTTGTTTGAAGCGTCCATCAATTCACAATTTGAATATTACAATTTAAATTGACTGCATTGTGTAGTTGGACCAAGTTTACTAAAACCCTACAACTAGTATACCATGAACTTACTCACAAGTAATTGAAAAGAACAAAAAAAAACCATACTTTGAAACTTGAGCTCCAAATGTCTTCAGCTCTAAACTGCACGTCCCGATCCTCCAAGCATTCTTGTGTTCCAATCCAAATGAGAGAGGGTGGACGGGCAAGCTGCTCCGCGGCCTGAATCTAGATCTGCTTCGCATTACTGAACCCTAAAACAGTCATGGTCAACATCTGCATTCTACGAATGTGTTTCACTGCCTACCTCTACATCATGCAAATCCATCACAACCACAATCCTATACCCTCACAAACCTTAATTCCTAGCATTCACCAGGCAACAAAGTGCAGCTTGGAGTGAGAGAGGACGGGCGACGGAGTTGCTCCGCGGAGTGAGAGCAACAGTGAACTGGGAACAGTGCCGGAGCAGCTAGAGAGTGCCGAAGGAGCGCGGCCGCTCCGCTGTGAACAGTGCCGGACCAGATGGAGACCTCAGTCGCAAAGCAGCTGGGGACCTCAAATCAAGACGTCGGCTGTTCTGCAAAACGCTCGTAGGTCCAGAATAATGTTACCCGGATATAGGATTATATTAGCAGTGATAAAAACAATTTGCCATCTTCCAAGTTCAATAGAAAAAAATATACAATTGGTGGTGCCTGTCGGAAGTTTCCTTAATGTGTATAATTGTCATATCTTTCTAAGCAATAATCTCTTTTTGGAAATGAAATCAACATTATTAAAGTATTTTGAATGCCAAGCTAAATATACATGTGATCACAACGCAAATTAAATCTAACCAAGTGCTAGAGAAATGGCACCAAAAGTTGGCCATGTAAACAATGAAAAAGTGAAGACAGACAAGTAAGGAACTGGGAGAAGTGAAGGCATAGCAGAGAACTTTGGCCCTAGTGTTGGGAACGTGAGTTAATGGAACATAGACAACTTCAATGGCCTGGTGATTTATTGTACTTTTGAAACGGCATAAGGTAACTATACCTTAAAGCGAGCATTCACTTTAAAGTGTTTGTATCTACCGTAGTGTGACATTTAAGTCCAAAAATGTCACATCGGAGTAGAGACGGACACTTTGAGATTAAACTCCTAAACGTACCAACCCTTTGGACAAAAGTAGATACTAGCCTCAAAAATAGATATTAGCATGGCTCAGATGTACATGAGGTGTACATGAGAAGACCATTGCAAGCATAAAATCTACCCAACAAATTTGACATAGTTGTAGTTGGAGGCCGCTCAGATATTATCAACATGTCTCCATTACAAGAAATTGTGATTGGTAGAGAATTTAATAGGCTTACAAAGGTAACTTGGATGAAAGTCCAAGGTTGTATGAAAAAGTCGCAAGGCTTTGAACATGTTTGTAATTCAATTTCTGGATAATGGGACGTTTAGGGGTTAATGCTTGCTTTAAGGTGTAGTTACCTTAGTACAAAAGGTGTTTATTTCACCAAGAAAAATGACCCATTCCACCAAAAATTAGTCGTGTCACCAATCTTTGATAGAATTGTTCATTTGTCTAATCGAACAAAACACCTTTTGTGCAAGTGAGGACATCCACGTGCCTGGTCTACTCTGTTTAATAGAACTACCGAATAGAGTCTTTGTTCATGTGTACAGTAGTAGGAAGCTTCACCTGAGGAAATACCGCGTAGGGAACCGCAAGAGCGAGGGCTTGCATGAGGTTGAGGGTTTTCCCTACGCAATATTCCTTCAGGTTGAGGGCTTTCTACTACAAAAAGCAATGAGGGCATTTCATTCCACCATTTTTCTTGAGGGGATTCCGCTCTCTGAACTCTCTCATTTTCTATTGAAGCAAACCATCCAAGTGCTTTACATTACCCTCATGCTCATATATTATATTTAGGATTATGAGTATATCGTATTTATATAGCTTATAGTAGACAAATTGTAAATCGTAGAGTCTCAACACCGAAAGGTGGCAATACGTCAAAGAAGATTCTGTTTATGCCACAGGGGCCTACCAACAACACTCTTACAGACGAACGGACTCTTTATTCACGCCGGTGTAGTACCAGAGTTCTATATATAGATCCCTCATGCATAATATTCTTGAGTTGCATCGTTTGTATCGAGAAAATCTTGAATTGAAGCATTACAATGCAATTGCCGAGGTATTATTTGTAATCACGAGGAATGGTGCCTCTACTGTAGAAAGGCGATGAAACCAAGGCATCTCAGGATTTTTGCATGTAAAAAGGGGACCGTACCGTACCAAGAATGTTACGTGGTCAGATTTCCTCTTTTGACAGGGCATATGATGTTCCAAGTGGAGATGTCTGACCACTGGCTTCTATGAATTAATTGTAGTAAAAGCCACTATAGTGTACAACAATCTGAAATAGTGCACATTGAAGTTTTTCAGATGATCTCACATGATGAAAGGCCCTGCACTTGCAGAAGCAGATCTGAGCGCATAACATTTGTACTTTTGGCCATTGAAGCTTCGCTCAGGCAAAGTAATGACGGTCTTCTGATCAATGTGATTTAGGCCCTCTTTACACTAGAGGCGAGGGGCGGTGAAAAAAGAAATTTCAGCCAATGGGATGCATAGAAATCGAGAAGACCAACGAAGGTCACTTTACACCCGAAATTTTCAATCCAAGGGACAAAACGAGGAGAAAATGACATGGACAGCACTTTTGTCCTAGGTGGCAGCAAAAAGGCACATTTTTCAAGTCCCCGGATTTTTCGTCAAGCTCACCTCAAGAGGTGGGCCTGACGCAAAATGCGGGGGGCCGTTTGGCCAAAATTCTCACAGCCAATCATTTTCATTTTTTAAATAATTTTTCAGAACGGCCACTTTTACTGACGGCCAGTTTTTTGACCCGTTTTCTACCCACAGCTATTACTATTCATTCCCGATTTTCGTCCTTTTACATTACAATTCATTAGTGCATATGATAGTGAAAACATCCTCAAAAATGTCAAAAAAACAACCGGAAGAGCCTCATTTGAGGCCCTAAAGAATGAGGACAGCATAGTAAGTGGCCGGTAAACCCATAATGTTTGCCAACCCATAATGTGGATACCGGGTATAAACCGGGTATAATATTGATTACATAAGATGTACACAATCAGAACTACAAGAGTCTAACGTCAATTTTGGATACACCTATAAACAAACACTTTGAAAATTCATAATTTATTCATAGCAATGCAAGTTGAAATCCTCTTTCACTTGCCAATAAAAATCATGCATGCCTAACTATGCTCAGTTGCTATTAGTGACAATATATACCTTACATGATATCCATGGTGTCAAGATATCTTGACACCTTGTCTTACACCTTTTTGTGTCTACAAGGCAACACAAGTGCCTTTACCATCTCCACATTTTCTACTTTAAAGTCATCAAAGCCTGTCTTCTATGCATCTAAATTTCTTCTAAACTAGGGTTGACTTACCACCACTATCTTTTTGTCAAACAATTCAGTTTTGTTTAGTGGTACAATGATGCTCCAGCACAATCCTGGAGGCTAAGAATCAGGGTATCCAAAATACTCCAATTCATCCATATCTTTTTCTTTAGCACAGACCTCACATCTTGAATGAAATTGTTGGTACTCAACTGACTATCATAGGCAAGTGTAGTTTTCTGCAGCTATGGTGAAAAAGGGTAGGTGGTCAACACTGCTATTACAGTATGAATCACCCAACCTTAAATAAATGCATACTAGTGGGACCTGTGCTGTTGAGCACATTGACGTTTTAGCTTGGGTTGTCTCCTCGACGGATTCCAGCGCGGAACGGTCGAGTGAGACAAACCAAGCTGTATTGTATAATAGATAGATTTACAAAGTATCGTCGTGTCTTAGAATTTCATCAGCAAGAGGGTTGAGATACTCCCACCAAAGCTTGGAACATTCCACGCCTTTGGCTCCACAACGGGAGACCACGTCGGCCGAGGCTCCGACAGGCCGGACGCGTTTCCAGGGCTTGAACTTGCCGTTGAAGTGCAGGATCTTGGCAGCGTCCGCCTCAAAGGAAATGAAGGGCTTCCGGTCTGGCTTGTGCTTGTACTTCTTCTCCAAATACTCCCGCTCTCGCTCACTGAACTCGTTGCGTCCCAGCCCACGCACGTTCCACTGCGTGTCCAGTTTCTTGTATTTCCCATACAGGGCTAGCAAGAAAGGTGGTTGCGAAAG
The DNA here is from genome assembly GCA_022496805.1 of Pohlia nutans. NCBI lineage: Eukaryota > Viridiplantae > Streptophyta > Bryopsida > Bryales > Mniaceae > Pohlia > Pohlia nutans. The sequence goes on along the minus strand of CM040091.1, from coordinate 9,584,342 downwards.
TCCATACCTGAAACACCACCACAACAACACAAATCAAATGAATACTGGGTGATGGTACTCCCTCGAAAATAGTGTGATTTTCAAGAAATATCTTTTTGGTAAGAAAAAACCATTAGAAAATTACAGAAATTAGAGGGTGTTATAGACACCATGGCTGCAACTATATACATGAAGTTAACCCTTAAAGGTCCAGATTGGCCATTTCGGCCAATATTATACAACTGCATTTCATTGTATTTGGAATGGTTCTACATCTCCTATGAGTTTCATATCAAAAGTGAAGTTAAAATTCATGTCTACATGGTCTTAAAAGCTATTGGGATCCCAATTTGAAACTTTCTACTTCCAACAAGTGTTAAATATACGGCAACGTATCTACTATGCCCTAAATCCTTTAAGGGTTAAAGACGGAATTTCTAGCACACATAAAATGAGTTAGACATAAGTCACTCTATGTGAGACGCGTAAAAGTGGTACCCATATCAGGGCATTGCGCTACTGCAGCATTATAGGATAGCCGTCTCACAATTATTCCAGTGCCCCTATTTTGTATTAAAAAAAATCAAAAGAAATTGCAACTACAATCGCAAAAAATCAAGTTAACTTCTACTGTTGGTGTTACTTTGTAATCTAAAATGGCCTCCTTTTGCACATCATAACATTCGGTAGCCTCTGTAATTGTTGCCTTCCCTCAACAGAATGATGTGGAATATCCCTCCAATGAAATGATGTGGGATATTCAACATCACATCAGTAGCTATGGGGGCAGGTGGCATTAAGCAAGAGTAACTAACCATGGTGAACAGTAATCGAAAGCACTCAGTCACAATTCAATAGTGTCTTGTAATTATTTATTTGATTCAATAGCCCATTCAATTACAAATCACTGGTCACTCCATATATAAAGGTGAATATATAGAGGTGAATGAAACTAACAAGAAGGCTACTGAATGTTATGTGGGTAGTTCATTTCACTGTTCCATAATTGACTTTGATGAGCAATCATAGGAACATGGAGGTTCGTTGTTGATTCCTATTACTACTCCTAAATCTACTCCTAAATGATTTTGGTGCATGAGTAGTCATAGGTACAACCACCCTACGTCTTTCATCAAATATTGTTGAGGTCTTAAGAAAAATTAGACTTTCAAGTGACGGTTATTGTTTACTTGAAGCCGAACGACAAGTCTCGAAACAACCTTTCTTTTGTTTCCAAGATGTAAAATCTCATCACAAAAGGACACTAATGTTAAGTTAATAGGCATGAAAGTCATATAGTGAGTTAAAGTTTGTGTGATGCACATGGTGGTGATTCAATGTTATTGTGATGTTGATGACCTTGACATAGTACTAGCAACTATTAACATCAAGTCGATATAATTTGACAATATCTTAGAATTGATCTTAAATTGACATTAATTTAACATTGTGAATCTTATAGGAAAGTTTTTGAGATGTTGAACCGTACTTGTAAAGGACTTCATCAGCACTCTGAAACTCGTCCATCCACCACAGAATCGCATCCGTCACGTTCTCTTTGATCCATTGTTTGGTGTCAATCACAAGCACACCTCGGTTGAACACACAAGCCTCAGGATTGATGGGCACATTCGGAACCCAACTAGGCTTATCAGACCGTGCCTGGATCTTTGCCAGTTGCTCAAAATCAAAGTACGTCTCCAGCTTTTGAGAACAGTCCTCCACTGCAGCAACTGCCCTATCTTCCAGATCCTTGTCCATTAGCTCCTCTATATTACCCTGCAGGAAAAAAATACCAAACTCATTCAGTGTATCATCTTGAAAAATAACATAAGATTGAGGAATTACGTATTAACCCTAGTGTGACACTAGACAAAACTCCATCATGGCTGAAAAATAATAATCCATTTCAAGAATAGCAAATATGACTTCAAAACAATTTGTATCTTCTACTCCCTCTCTCCGGAAATAGTTTCTGGTATTTTCTTTTTCACAATATTTGTCCTATGTTTATACTTCAAACGTAAGCCCTGTCCACTTCACAATGAGAGTGACACAAAAACTACATACTACTATTAAAGATAGACCATTTTTCGAGTACTAAGACAACTTTTTTTGGTGAAAAAAGCATTAAGTTAAAACACACCAAAAACTAGGACAGTTATTTCTGGATAGAGGGAGTAATGGTGCCCAAATGGCCAAAAGTGGCTGCTTCATATCTATAGGAGTTAAAATGAATCATTTAGGAAGCTAAAAAATGTATCAATAGAAAGATGAAATCATGTCCTACATTTGTGGACGTTTTGGAAGTTATTATAATCAACTAACAGCTTCGAGTTTAATCCCTAAACGTCCCATGAGGATAGTATATATGCTGTCGTATAATTGGGATTTGCTATCAACAAGAAACTCTAAATTGGGATCTAAGTAGTTCACTAAAACCATATTGATCTAAATTCCAACTTCTATTTTGAACTCAAACCCATTAAAAAGGTGTGGATTCATTCCAAATACAACCAAAATACAACGTATTCTACTGGCCGCAAAGGCATGTTCAGACGTTTAGGGGTTAAGGTATTAGGGTTTAAGACGATCAAAAGCAAATCCACAAGGAAGTTGGGGAATAGGTTGAATACCTTGACAACGATATCAGCATCTAGGTAGATGAATTTGCCAACATCTTGGAAGTAGCGGGGCAGTAAGAAAGGTACAAAGTTGTAAACGCTCTGTAACTCGGGTCTTGCCTTGCTGTTTTTCCGGAACGAAATATGTTCCTCCATCGCTTTCAAGTCAATGACTTCACTGTAAAGAGTGACAACAACTTCAGTCTCGTATCCAGCAACAAAGCTAAACAGTAGATCACCTATGTGTGTACATTCCAGGCAAAGAGTCAAACCTACCAAAAACACATAAATCGGAAAAACATCCTTACCTGACTATCTCAATCTTCACATCTCTGAAGAACGCAGCCAAATGCTTTGCTCTGAAGCGATGGCTTGGCGGCAAAACCAGATGGAAGTGCAGGCGTTCCGGATGCCTATTTCCAAACAAACCCACACCAATAAGCTCCATCACAGGAAAATTAACCAAGGTTATAAAACCGCGTATTCAATTGATCATATTGTGAACAACACAATTCAGATAAGGCTAAATTTTATATCAGTGAAGAAAATAAGATTGAACAAAAGAAAGTACACTCAAGAAACATGAGGCTAATTTGGGCTTCTTGATACTTTAGAGTTAAAAGAATTGATTGTCAAAAAGTTAACCCCGAAAAGACCAATCTGGTCACTAGGATCCTTGAAGGTTAACTTCCTATACCTACTATTAGTCACTTTTTGAACACAACCTTGTCCTTATTCTGACATCATAATACAAGGAATAGGGTATGAAACCCGAAAGGGCCATGGTTTTGCAATGACAAATTCAATCAATCGTATTGTAAAAAAAGTAATTCAGATGGGACCAAATTTTATATCACCGGAACCAGTGAAGAACGTTGTAAAAAACAAAGAAATTTGAACGAATAGAAGTTCACCTAAGACCTACTCAAAACTGCTAAAACAAACATGAGGCTGAATTCAGATTTCTCGGGTAAAACTTACAAGGCATTGCAGATGGTGGAATTCACGAGCACAGCCAGTGGCCGGAAGTCGCTTGCATCGGTACTCACAAAGATGTGAACCATTTGCTCGCCAGCTTTCTTTAGGAAAGCTAGAGTGTCCTCGTCGTGATTCTCATCCTGCAACCATTGGGAGCCTCTACAATCTCAGAATAGAGCTTTCACCACTTTACATTGCATCAGTTTATTCAACCACCTCTGAACACTGAATTCAAGTTTCTAAACGAAAAGAATCCCTGTGCACAGGCAAGATTTCTGTGCTGAGTCTGTTCAGTAATACACTCAACTGCACACTGTATATCCCTCATGTTACGTTAAAATCTGATTGGAAAACTCTCAGTGCTTTTAGAAGCCGCATTTGTCTCCTCAATATAGTGAAATTGGAGAAAGTTGAGAAAGACTGAGTTCCAAGAAAAAACAATGCACTAGTTCTATCTAGGGTTAGGCCCTATAACCAGTGGTTGATTCAATGCAAGTACTACTGGTTGTCATAACCAACAACCATCATAACATCCCTCTGCTGCAATCATTCACTCAAGTGTTTAGCTAAAATATGTATACTAGATTGCTATTTTGTCATTCACAACATAGCAAAGAACCAAGAGGAGTTGTATGGTAGTAGAACAACACTTAAAATGTTCAGTTTAGAAGTTCAGTTATTTAAAGTTTAGCAAGCTTGCTAGTCATGACAGAACAAAAGCAACGCTGATTCTAATTCTCAAACTACACTAAACCCTCTGTAATTGCACATTCCTCAGAATCTGTGCACATCTGATTGGAGAATTTCCACAGGTCAAGTTGTGTGTACATAGTAGTGTCATTAGAGTGAAAGGGCACAGGCTTAACCCCTAAGCGTCTAAAACGCCCAATACGGCCATCTGCGTCACTGAACTTTGCAACGGTGGCATTTTCTGATTGTACCTCAGTTTTCTGATTGCAATACATCATTTTAAAGCTCTTGTTCTATACTACAAGATCAAGAGCGTTCGATCAGGGGGTCCAATTTTCCTACACTACAGAAAATACACAGTGGACGCTTAGGGGTTAAAGAACGAATGCTAGAATTTTTATGAAGTGGCTAGAAGTTCAGATATCTAAAGTTTAGCAAGCTTGCTAGTCATGTCAGAACAAAAGCAACGCTAATTCCAATTCTCAAACTACACTGAACCCTCTGTAATTGCACAGTCAAGTTGTGTGTATATGCAGTGTCATTAGATTGGGTTGCAAGGGCACAGGTTTAAAGAATGAATGCTATGAAGGGGCTAGAAATTTTCGAAAAAAAAATTCTGACACCACATGCTTGACCTCTTCAAGTGAATTTTGAACCGACCTCGGGGAGGGTGGATGCTCCTTGCAGGGCCTGTTGCGCGGCGAGGTCCTGCGCTTGCTGCACCTGGACTTCATCGAGGCTACTGTAGAATTCGTCTTTGCCCGTGCTCTGAACAATCTGGGGGTCGCCGTGCGGCACCCAGCGCTTGAGGCGGTCCTGCGGGTGGCGCCAGTGCGTGGACGGGTAGAGCTGGAGCGCCAGGAAGCCGCACATGAGCAACACGGCCAAGTACGGCATGCCCGGCCACGGCTGCGGCGCGGGCTCCAAGTCGGGGCGGATGCTGCGCGACCGCGAGTTCGCGTCGTCGTCGTCCGAGCCCACGCTGCGCTGCGCCCGCCGCGTCGCCATCGTCGGGTACGGCTGGTAGTCTGCCATAGCCAAGCACTCACTCACTCACTCACTGCCCTAATCAAACATACACAGACTAAACCCCACCAGGATTTAACACTAGAAAAGAGACTAAACCCACCCTGCGAGAGGACATTGAAAGCGTAAAAAAGGCTTGGTGGGAGGGTGGCGAGAAGCAGGAGATTTTGTGCTTTGGGAGCGGGATTCCGGAGACTCACTTGATCGCGGGGAATGCGTTTGTTTGTGACGAGTCTAGGATTCTTATGATTCTCCTGAGTGGCAGGCGACGGACGCTGCTTTTGATTGATCGGGTTGCTTTTCCTTCGTTCCTGCGAGCGAGGAGGGACCCCACTTGTGATCGATTGATGCCTGCTTGCTTGCTTCCCGATCGGATAGATTCCCGTGGAGTGAGTCGTCCCCGCGACGGGGGAGAAAGTGACGGAGTGCGGGAGTGTGGGACGCTCTTGTCGCCCTGCGGACGGGACAACTGAAAGAGTCTCGTGAAAGGGGTCATTGTGAGCACTCTATATACAGGGGGAGCATCTCCACTCGAACCCCGGTAAAGTATCACACTAAAGGGCGCTTCACGTGACGGGCCAAGGTCAATTTGGAGCTATGACATTGCGTGAATCTTTGTATCTGATTGGTCTATTCTAAGAAATCAACCTCAATGTCTTTGCATAATGGAATCAAGGTCATTCCTTAACCCCTAAACGTTTGAATGTGCCTTTGCGGTCAATAAAATATGGTGTATTTTGGTTGTATTTGAAATGAATTCACATCTTTAATGGGTTTGAGTTCCCAGAAAAAAGTTGAAATTTAAATCAATGTGATTTTAGTGAGTTCTTGAGATCTCAATTTAGAGTTTCTTATTGGTAGCAAATCCCAAATATACGACAACGTATATACTATCCCCATGGGACGTTTAGGGGTTAAAAGTCATAATTATTCTAATGGGCTAGATTTATATTTTAATGCACTAAAAACAAAATCTAACGCTGCTCCAAAGAAGAAAATTGGTTAGAATCAAAATGAAAACTCAATACACTTCCCTTGGGGTTGTGTCAGAGTTTCTTCTTTTTTTGACTTTAGCCACTATTTCCTATGAATTGGCTTTGACTTTCGCATGTCATGTATAGCGGCCCTAAGAGACAAGTTTTAAGGAACTTTGGGGGATCAAATTCTACATTTCAAGTGAGTTTTTGAAAAAAAATTGAGGAGAAATTGTCATGAAATATAATGGGTTCTCAAGCCCTTAACTTCATGGAAACTTCTTTTTAACCAATTGAGTTTGTTCATGCTTCACCTTGCTTCAACCTAACCAATCATATTTTTTTCATGTTCAAGTCCGTAGACATGTGCACCACTTCATGGCTGAGTATGAAACAAATTGTAATGCCATTGTTCGAACCAATGGAAATTGGCATTTAGAGCATCTGCACTCTACTATTGAATTCTCAGTTGCCTCTAAAAAATAGATGAAAGAGTGCTTGTATTTAATGTTGCATATTTAGCACGGCTGAGAGAGCCACAAAATATGAACACAATATAGTGATATCTCAATATGTCCATCTACGGCTAATTTAAGGAAGGTCTTAGTATCTTAAATTGATGTATAATAATGACCCCAATGTATAGTGATTGTGATTGGTTCATTGACTATATAGAGGGGTTTATAGTGGTTAAAAGGTGTGGAGACGATAGCTTCTAACACCAAATAGAATGTGATGATAGTGGCCAAATGGTGAATTGAGGAAGAAGGGTGCGGATGGTCATAGGACATCCTCGGTCAAAACCTTAATATTCATACTTCAAAGTATAGTTTTATCCATGTGCACTTCAATATCAAATGACTCAATCACATTCTCTATACATGTACAGTTATTGCTAAAAGTTATATGGTGTTTTGATCTATCACTCCTTGATAGTACTTTTATTTAACTTATGTTAATTATTTTTCCACTAAAATTCTAGAGTATGGAGTTTTAGAGATGAATTTGAAATCTAACTTATAATGAGTTTGTTGAATTTTTAGAAAAATTCTCATGTGCATGCTTGTATACCAATTGTAGCCTTCATATTCTGTGTCGAGAATTGACTTGGATGAAAATTTCTTTTCATGTATGATCTTACATTCTCACGTACTCAAAATAAATCTTTAAATAAAATTATTTGAAAATAATCCTTCCTTATTCATATTTAACGAATACACACTAATTTTGTTACAAAGAGGGGTTGAAGACATGAAAAACTGAGAATTAATGTCACATAGTAAAAAATTCAGCTAGGCCGCAAATCCCAAATTATTGAAATTAATGTGCGTCTTCACAATTACTGTCATCCACACTAAATACCATACTTGGTGCACACAAGGTTTTGATCACAATTTTAAAGACGTCAAGAAACTAGGTTCTGGACTGAGGTAAGATAAGCCTAATTATTCTCAAAATATATGTCAAATTAGAAAATAGTGTAGCCGGACAAAATTTCATCAACGCACCACTGGTCGAGACTGAGCTAGCAAACCATACTTGGTGATTTTTAAAACACCCTCCCGAGGCTTCGCACTACCGGTCGAGACTGAGCTAGCAAACCATACTTGGTGATTTTTAAAAGACCCTCCCGAGGCTTCGCACCACTGGTCGAGACTGAGCTAGCAAACCATACTTGGTGATTTTTAAAACATCCTCACGAGGCTTCGCACCACCGGTCGAGACTGAGCTAGTAAACTATACTTGGTGATTTTTAAAACACCCTCCCGAGGCTTCATCCAATAGGCAATATAAGGGCAAAGCCTCTTCCATCGTTCTCCAAAACAGTTAGTAATTATTTGTTCCTAGCTGTCCAAAGTTCGTAGCAGTTGTTGCAAGACTTCAGGCCTGGAGTTTGTAATTGTGGCTTGAGATTTGCATTCCATTTCTTTCAAAATACTCTTCACCACTCCGCTGTAAGTTTTCGATCTCAGGTGTGCAATTACTTGAAAAGTCAGTTGATGCATGTATTAGTACTCTATACTTGGGCACTTTTGTTTGATATTGTGTATGCTTTTCAATTCTTTTGTTGGAGGAAGGTGTAGCTAGCGGATGCTATTAATTGCAAGGGGTGGATTGATTATGGTCATATTAATTATAATATTTGTTGTGTGCTTTGATGATGTGTAAGTATAATAGACAGTTGACTCGGGTACTGTTCATTCGTTCCTATTTGCTTTTTAATTCTCTAGCTGCACGACGGTATAGCTCAATAAGTTCGCTTTAGTCCAAGTACATTACGGTCATTTTATACACTCTCTGCTGTGTGTTTCATTTTTGTGTGCAAGAAATCGATTGTACATAATACTATTTTGTTAAGAGACTAGGGAATGAAGTAGCTAGGCAGCGAGTTCCTCATGATTGCTTTTATTGGATTTAATGTTCTTTTTAAACAGAGCTAGGGATTCACCAAGGAAGAGTAGGACCAAACAACAACATGAACAATGAAAGAGATAGCCAAGCAGCGAGACCTGCTGCAGCTACAGATGCGGTGATTTGCGGCATTTGCTGGGAAGCAGTGGCACATCCGCAAGTAACCGCGTGTAACCACCAATTCTGTGAGCCGTGCTTGAGCAGCTGGCTTCGGACTCAGCAAGCATCTGAGCGGTCAATTGGAACATGTCCGTTGTGTCGTAGCACACTCACTGAGTTCCAACCACGAACATGCCGGCTGTGTCGTATGCGTCGTAGATTTACTCAATTCCAACCGCAGCCACCGCAGCAATGACATGAAAGTCGTGAATCAAGCCTTGATTTCGAAGCAAGGATTGTGGAATACAAGAATTATTATCGCGCGCTAGTAGGGCGGATTGGGCTTGTCGTGTTGAGGGTGAATCTCAATTCTCAATCTTTGGAGTGTGTCAAGTATCATATTTGTGACTTTGAAATATTGGGTAAGGCTCTATTTTTGGATAGCGCAAAGGGTTTGTTAACGTCGTCAAAAATGCTCAAGAGACATAGAAATAGGGGCTTCATAGAGGATTAATTAGTAAGGACCTAAATGTTTTGTGGCCCATGAGTGGCTAAATATTTTGTGTTTCATGAGTGCGTAGATCATTTTTAGCCCATGGAACTTGTTATTGTAAATTTATAGTTTTAATTTGGAGAAACTTGTGTCAATTGTTTGATTTTTACATTGATACATAAGTATTTTCAAGCATTTAAGTGCATCATTGATTATCTTGTTGGAACATAATTTTTTGATTTTCATCTTCATTCATATTTTCTACATTTTGAAATTTGGATTTGAGCATTGTTTAGAAAGGTTTTTGGGAATGTAAGATCTCATTTCTCATATTTGGGAAACTTTTGTTCTTATTGAATTTCTTAGTTTGGATTTCTTTCACATTGGAATCTGTTCATAGATAACATTGGTTATGTTTAAATTTAGAAAATATATATTAGATTATGCGACACACATTTTGTATTTCAATGTAATGTAACCACCCGCTAGTGTACTATTCATTGTTGAATATGCCACTACAAGGGTATTGATACGGTGCCATGAGGATGCAACCATTCTCCTACTTATATTGAATGTCAACTCTTCATGCCATTACTTTGGACTATACATATGGAATATATTACTGATTCTATGAGAACAAATTCAAGTCCATTGAATGGAGAACATAAATGTTGTGGGTTTCAAAATGATGTCAATACCACAGACCGTGCTAATTCTCATTATCATTGCTCAAGTTAGCAAAACATTGTGTACAAACATTGCATAAACCCCTTCCCGCCCCCACCTAATTCTCGAAGTGCGGGGTAGGTTTGATTTAGTACTAAACCTATAGACAAAAACACTATGAAACACAACTTTTAAAACATTTAGTAGACCTTCCCATAAATAAGACAATCATATTCTTATGAACAATTTTCCGGCAACCAACAACATCAAATATTTCAACAAAGTTGTTTGACATATTTAACGACTATTTGAAACTCATTTAATCAAAGAGTCAAATTGTCTAATATGACGTCAACTTGGGAAATAGTGTCAGAACCACTCTGCTCCTAGGCGTCCTTCTAACACATTGCTTTAACATCTTCCTTCAAAAGGATAGCCGATAGGTTGCACAAGGCCTTATTAAACCTTAGAGTTTGTATTGCTACTAAAGTTTCTAAGATTCTCTCCGATGTTTTTTGTTTTCACATCTTAAGCTTATTGTACGTACTTCACTTCTACTAAATTTCCTCATACCAATATGATAGCAAGTGTCATTTTTCACTCTAGTTCTAAGGAAAGTTATTATATCAGAATAAATCAAGCAAAGCAATAGGAAGTGCAGAACCATACTATTATAGAATGTAATGTAAACTCCTATTTAAAATTAAAAAAAGCTTAGTATTCAAAAGAATGTTTCATTTGAAGGCATATTAAACTCAAAGTAATACAAAGTAATTTGCAATTTAATTGTTCATCTAAGCTGAACAAGATATTGGTAGATACAAGGGATCCTGATAGTAGAATTATCCTTAAAATCACCTTGAATTTGATGAATCTACAAAGAATTTTGCTTTACTATACTCTTATTTGTTCACTCTAAATAGTTAAAAAGGTGTGGAAGATCTTGGTGGTCTATCATTATTAGGTGTGTAAGAGGTGTGTAAGAGTTTGGTGATCTATTATAATAGATGTGTAAGAGCTTGGTGGTCTTCAAAAGTTTTCTAGCACCAAGAAAAGATCTAAAAAACTTTTGAAAACCACCAAGCTCTTACACACCTAATAATGATAGACCACCAATATCTTCCACACCTTCTAACTATTTGTAGTAAAGAAATGAGAGTATAATAAAAAACTTCATGGTATCTTCTTCAAAATTTGATGGACTTTAAAGATAACTCCAATATTTTTAATTTTTTTTTCCTCACAATCATCTTTTCTCCAAACCCAAAAACAATTATTCCATGAAAATCAAGGGTTCATAAATAAAATTAAAGAAAAGAGTTTTTCAAAGTTGTTTTTTCAAGAAAGTATATTTGTCATTTTGTATATCGATAGTGTGAATGTATAAATAATGAAGACTATCAAATACATGAGTATCAACTTTGAAGTGGTTGCATTTTTTTAAACACTTACATTGTCACGGATGAATCAAGCACAATACTAAAACCTTAAGTCCAAATATCCCAAACCAAAACCTAATAGTGTAAAAAGGGTTACATTAACTCAAGTGTTGTTTTTTAACCTTTTCAAGCACCTGCGTCCAATATTTGGACGTTGAACAGATTTTAACTGTTCGAATTCAATCCAAACTGGACAGTTTCATCCACCAAAATCTCTCATGGTTCTTCTGCAAGTTGACTATCCTTTGTACAATTTTGATTTCCAAAATAGGTTATTATGATTTTTGGAAAAATCACACAATTGGTTTATATCAAGTTTCATTCTTAGTTCAAAAAGTGAGACCTAAAACATGATTTTCCAAAATAAGTAGAATTAAATAATGGAAACCATACCATCTCATAGAGCATGTTATTCCAATTTCATTACAATATTTTAATTTTTTTGTGTGTTAATGTGGGATTTTTAATCAAATTTCAAGAGAAAACCTTGCAAAAATTATTAAAATTATTTAATAAAAAATGTGATAAATCCAACCGTACAGATGTGATCTTCACATTGACATTTACAACTTTACTTTGTACATCAACTCCATTTTTGGTATTTATCTAACATTTTATAACGTTTCCTTGAAAACAATGTTGAATTGGGACCTTAAAGGGTTAATATTCTTCATCTTAGAAGCTTTTAGCACCTAACCTCTATTTACACTTTATTGTCCAATAAACCCAATTCATACATTATACACACCGCATGTATTTCCCAATAAACACCATATACACCACATTTGAATTGGAATAATGTACTGCAAACATGTCACATAGCTGCTCGTTTATGCCTTTTTCATTGCGGAGCTTCCTTCATTGCTTGATTCCATGATCAATTCCATGGCTATCTTCTAATTCCATGTTCAAAAGCTAAACAAGGCCAACCCACAAGGTCTGAAGCCCAGTAAAACATGAAAGTGATTTACTGTAGAAAGTTTGGGTAGCAACTGAACTTTGTCTATTCAAATAATTCAAAAATCATTTCAGCCAGTCATCGATGAGCAAGTGACCATTATTGTAGATTGAATCTGAGCAAAGGTCAGTCTCAGTCCAACAATTTTAAATGCTTGAAGTCCGTTACAGCTCCATTAATAAAAATATATGAAGCCATCCTTGTAAATCCTATAGCAATGTGGGTAGGACATTAACGGCAAGGAAAACACTTTTTATTTTACTTACAATTCTTGAACATTGAGAGCAGCCAGCATTAGAAAAAACACCAGGCATGCCTGCATTAAGAAGAAAAAAAACACAGAAGCGTCAGGAAGGAACTTGCAAGAACGCTTAATTGCTAACTTCAAGATCAAGAATGCAAAAAACGAATTTCATTAAAAATGAAAAGAAACAGGAGGATGGATTGCTTTACCTTCTTTTCGCAAACATCATCCCATGTATTGCACAGTGGCAGTCGAAAGTCTGTTGAAGTAGGCCCTGTTAATGTATTATTGCCATTACCACAATCTATCAAAACAACGAAGCGATTGAATCATACCGACACTACCTTGCGTTAAAGACTTCAAATTGAAGAAGAGTATCTACTAGAACTGCTATAAAATGTTATACTAAAAGATTTAAATGAAAAGTTTGAGGGTATTTCCAACCTACCTAGATAGATTTGCAGGCTTGTTGTACCGGGAAATCTCCCACTGCTTTGCTTTTTCAAAAAGCTTGTGTGCTCTCATGCTCCACGAAAGTGCTGGAACAACAGAACCATTAATCACCACTACCTTTCAAATTCCAACAATTTAGTAAGAATCATTACTCTAGTACACCGCGGAAAGAAGTGTACTCCTGCAGCTTCAAAAAAACAGGAACGCTACACTAAATGAGCCAAGCCAGGTTGGATTTGGAAGAATTCCATGGCTTGTGTAACCCTAATCAAGACCATCTAAGGCATGGAAGAGAGTATGCCGTAAAGAGGTACTTGCCGAACGAATTCAATGGCTTACGTAACCCTAATCAAGACCACCGTAGGCATGGAAGAGAGTGAGGTACTTGCCGAGGGAATTCTATGGTTTATGTAACTCAAATCATCATGACTCTAGAACACCGAGAAAAGAAGAAGTGTACCCCTGCGTCTTGTTTCAAAAATTCTAAGGTTAGCAGGAATGCTACAGTAGATGAGCCAAGCTCAGCATCAGTGAGGTTGGATTTGGAAGAATGGATGAAGCCATGTTGCTAGTTTCCATGGACATGGAGGTGCTTGGCGAAGGGATTCTATGGCGTTACGTAACCCTAATCAAGACCACCATGAACATGAACATGCCGAACACGACGAAGAGGATGAGCCAAGTGAGGCAGCTGGTTTTCCAGCTCTGGCTGGAGAGAGCGCCCATGCGAACGTTGGCGCGGTTAGTGGAAGCAAGGCTGGCCTCCACGGCGTCCTCAGTGGACTCCAGCACTTGGTCCGTCTCGTGAAGCGCCTGGTCCATCAACAAGCTGCTCTCCTTGAGCTGCGCAGACAACACCACCATCTCATCCGTCAAGCCCTCCTGCAGCTCCCGGTGCCGCTGCACCAACGATTGCAACGACGCGTCCACCCGCACCGGCGCCCTCACGGTCTGCTGCGGTTTAGGGTTTGAATCGTCCCCTCGAAGACGCCTCCGCATCTGCGCCGGGACGACTCGATTAGGGTTTGGATCACTTTCATTAGGGTTTGGATCCGATGGCGCAGGGAGGACTGGATCGTCGTGGACGGGAGTCTCGCTGCGGCCGCGGAGCTTCTGTGCCACGAGGTCGATCTGGTGCGCGTAGTCGCGGGCGCGCGACGCTGGGATCGTGGCCAATTCCTGGTGCTGGGGATCGCCTGTGAGATCCGCCAGCAGGGCGCGCATGGTGGCCACGTAGTGCACGAGCTTGGCGTCGTTCGTTTGGTGCACTTGCGCTCGCAGCAGGCGCTTCAGATTCACCTCCGCCTTGCTCACGCCCATGATGACGAAACCCTAAAGTGGATGCGAGCGACTGTAAAGCTAACCAAGCAGCAACGGAGGAAGGGACGAAACAATGGGCTTGCAGCAGAATTGAAGCAAAAAAAGGAGTGAGGATTGATAACTGGAGAACAGAGACAAGACGGGGTCTTGATCGGGATTCTTCAAGCTGGCTGTTCTCCGCAAAGCCCTAAAGTGGATGCGAGCGATTACAGAGCCAGTAAACGGAAAGCAACAACGGAGGAAGGGACGAAACGACGAGTTGCAACAGCATGAAGTGAATCGAAGCAGAAAGGATGTGAAGATTGATAACTAGAGAAGAGAGACAACTCAGACAAGTGTCCGAGACGACGGGGATTGTGGGTCACATGGACACATGGGACACTATTGCTTGAAGCATGCAAGCCCTTCTCTGTGGCTACAAATCCAATTCACTTCTACTGTTCTTCACGCTCACTTTTTGCCTTTTTTTTTAATTACCTCACCTTATCTAAAAATACAAACCTTGATATCTACGTTTTGTGTACATAACAGAAACTAAAAACTGTGTAATCTAGCTCCGCAAGCAGGCCATATGTGGCTACGAATTCACACTTTTGAGGTGGACTTTTTGACGATCTAACACAGGGGTACATGAAAGGAGAATATCTACTCCTGAGGAACTAAAAATTGCTGTATCTACCACTACGTGAAAGAGCTTTGAGCTACGGAAGAATACTCCGGAAGCGTGAGTGGTGATGAATGTCTGAATGAATCTTATATCCACACATTGCAATCTCTTTGGGTAGGGCAGCATCGACTCCTGCTCCACAGATTGCTTACATGCGGTAGAATTCGACCAGTCTTCTTCATTGTTGTAAGGTAGCTCAGTCGGGGTGGTTCTCTTAGTTGTTGTGTTATCCACTTCGAGAGCTTGTGGTTGCGAGAGTTTCTGTCGCAATGGCGTGCTTGCAAGCGTCCGTCGCAGCTCATGTGGGCGTCGCGCACGTCGCGATTTCCTCCGCCACGACCTCCACCACGAGCGCGGACGCGTCGCTCTTCTTCACGGGGCGCCGGCTGCCCGCGCTCCAATGCAGCAGTACCGCGTCGTCGCGCAATGGCGCCGTGTCGCGCCGCGCCATCGTCACGCCCGTCGCGGCTCTGACGGAGCAAGCCAGCAAGGTTGCCCTCACGGCCGACCTGGAGCAGGAGGCGGATCCCCCGATGCATTTGTTCAAGAACAAGGAGCCCTTCATCGGCACGGTGAAGTCCGTGGAGCGCATCGTCGGCCCCAACGCCACGGGCGAGACGTGCCACATCATCATCGAGCACAACGGCGACATGCCCTACTGGGAAGGCCAGAGCTACGGCATCATCCCGCCCGGGGAGAACCCCAAGAAGCCCGGCCAGCCCCACACCGTGCGTCTCTACTCCATCGCTTCCTCTCGCTACGGCGATGAATTCGATGGCAAGACTGCCAGCCTCTGCGTCCGCCGCGCTGTCTACTGGGACCCCGAGCTCAAGGCCGAAGACCCCGCCAAGAAAGGTATCTGCAGCAACTTCTTGTGCGATTGCAAACCTGGCGACAAAGTGCAGGTCAGTAATTACAACCGCACCTCATCTGCTTTTTCCTCCATGTCTTATGATGCTTTCATACCAATTCTTCTCTATCACTTTGTAATCTTACCACTCTTTCACTATGACATACTTTGAATGTGCGCTACAGTTTGATGATAGTATCAAAAGTGTGCAGGATTACATGTCACGTGATGCATTCATACAAACTCTTTTAGATTACCAAACCTCGTTAATCTTACCACTCTTTCACAATGACATACTTTAAATCTGTGACTCAGTCGAGTGTGCAAGACATAGTTTGAATGTGTGGCAAATGTGCTACGGTCAATGATAGTTAAACAAGTGTGCAGGATATTCGAGAAAGAGATCCGAGTGTGCCAGTTTTTTTGATGTGCTCACGGCTTTTTGATGCGAACGCGTTGTGCAGGTTACGGGGCCGTCAGGGAAGGTGATGCTGTTGCCGGAGAAGGATCCCAATGCGACGCACATCATGGTGGCGACGGGAACGGGCATTGCGCCATACAGGGGATTCCTGCGACGCATGTTCATGGAGGACGTGCCGACGTTCAAATTCGGAGGGCTGGCATGGCTGTTCTTGGGAGTGGCGAACTCCGACAGTCTGCTCTACCACGACGAGTTCACCACGTTCAAGGAGCAGTACCCGGAGAATTTCAGGTACGCCCGGGGGTGGCACTCAACATCATGTTTAACCCCTAAACGTCCACGCATCCAGTTTCTGGATGTTTGTTGGTCAAACCCAATTTCGATCTTGAAGATGACTTTTGTTGCTAATACGCCCAACTAAGAAAATGAAGTTTATTGAGTCTAGTTTGTACTTCACTTTTCAAATCTTAAAAATTCCAATTATTGTGTATTTTATTGCTTGTGCAAGCTTTGTAGCTCAAGGTTTGAATTACACTACATAGGATGTTCACCTTTTGAATTTCAAAATCTAAAATAAAAAATTTCTATGGAAAACATATCATGTGATTCTCCATTGTAATTTGTACGTGCTCCCAAAAAAATATTAATTTTTTAAAGCTTTTTTGTAATTAAAATTATTTTTTGAAGTATTTGACTTAAAAATTTGTTAAAAAGGCCGTATTACATCAAAAAAATCTGAAAATTTCAAGACTGATAGGAAACATTCTATTCCATGCATGAAAAATATTACAAAATATATTTTGATAAATCTTGAAGGCTAAATTGTGTAGTTTGACTTTCCTACAAAGGAGTGGTACGTTTAAGGGTTAAGAATCACCTGAGTTCATGACCCTCTCGAAAAATCCCCTGTACATGAGGGTTTCTATGTCTAAAAAAACCTTTGTATACAGATCTATTGCGTCCTAAATATAGAAAATATTTTCAGCTTTAACCCCTAAACGTACCGATCCTTTGAACACAAGTAGATGCTAGCCTCATAAACAGATATTAGCATGACTCAGATGTACAATAGGTGTACATGAGAGGACCATTGCATGCATGAAATCTACTCAACAAATTTGACATACTTGCATTTGGAGGCCTCTCCAATATTATCAACATCTCATCTCAACAAATTTGACATACTTGCATTTGGAGGCCTCTCCAATATTATCAATACCTCATCTGAGATTGTATTAGAAAGTTACAAGGCTTTTAATACATTCGTGATCCAGTTTCTGGAAGCTGGGACGTTTAGGGGTTAAATATGTCTATTGTATGTACACTTTGTACAGCGATGTTCAAATTAATATCCTTTTTGTGCACTGAAGTATACTTCCAGAAATTTAACATAGTGCACCTCTGGATAGGTACGACATCGCACTGAGCCGTGAGCAGACGAACGCCAAGGGCGGCAAGATGTACGTGCAGGACAAGATCGAGGAGTACAGCGAGGAGTTGTTCGAGATGTTGGACAAGGGCGCGCACATTTACTTCTGTGGGCTGCGCGGGATGATGCCCGGCATTCAGGACACTTTGAAGCGCGTGGCGGAGGCGCGCGGCGAGAGCTGGGAAGAGAAGCTTGCTGCGTTGAAGAAGAACAAGCAGTGGCACGTCGAGGTCTACTGAGCGCCCCCTCTCAGTACAGTACAATCTGTCGAGAACCCCCTATCAGCCGCTGAAGTGTAGCTTTTATTATTAGAAACGGCTCTATTTTTTCTTTTATGGTTCCTCAGTTTCCAAATTTCAAGGACATTCCATCTCAGTAAAATATGTACTGTTTGGATATTGTATGAATAAGTCATGGATTCTCAACGCTTTGCCTCATCCTGTAAAAAAAAGCCTCAGTGCACAGTTGGAATGCGATTCCGAAGTTGCCTTCTTCTGTGGGCCAATTACATGTGCTTTCTAGCAAGATATTTTCACCCCATGGGTCTGGGTGTTACGGAACCTGTGATTTTCTTTTCAGCTAAAAATTGCCCAATTCTTTCAGTGTGAAGTACCTGGCTAATTTCAAAAAAGGAAAATAAAACACAAAATCCTTGTAGTGAAGAATCTGATTCATGCTACGAAGTGTGTTCTTCGATCCAACTAGAAATTTGCAGCGTAGAATGATTGCGATCAGGTCATGGTGAAGCCCGTTGTGCTCGTCACTGGTGGGACGAGCCGCACGGGCCGCGCAGTGGGCGCGCTACTGCTAGCATCCGGGGAATTCAAGCTTCGGATGGGCGCCCGCGACCCATCAAAGCTGTCGTCCTTCGTTGCGCAGGGCGCGGAAGTCGTGGAAATCAATTCCGGCAGCTTAGATTCAATGCGAGCAGCTTTGAAGGGCGTGAGCGCCGTGTTCTTCACGTACCCACCGCTCACGGGCGGACCCGGCGACGCGCTTATGGCCCATTTCTTCCTCGCCGTGAAGGAAACCGGGGACGTCACGCACATCGTGTACCTCTCGACCATGCGCGCCGCGCCGGGCAACGAGGAATTTGAGCTCGTGCACAAGCACTACCGCAACGAGCAGGAGCTAATCCACAGCGGCGCCCCGTTCACCATCCTGCGCCCCACTTACTTCCACGAGAATCTGGTCACGAATTACGCTGGTATGACTTTATCAGTGTGGTTGTTGGGTGTTTTATTTGTGTTTAGAGCTCAAGGAACCCTGACCATGTTACCAGGCAGTAATTTGTACAAGAATGATAGTAAACTCTTGCAAAATTGAACGACTATTTGCAAAACTTGCTGTAAACAACAGTTTGGCTGGCAGTAATGTTTACTTCCCAGTAAATTGAACTCTACTGCAGTAGTTATCTAGGAGTTTAGTGAGACAGACGGAGTATATGATTTCAAACAAGATGTTGATTTGTGATGTTAATTTGTGGTTACAATACTATTGATTGTCAGACGCGATCAAGGAGACGGGGGAGTATCGGACGAGCGCGGGGGACGGCGTGTGGACGAGCGTGGCGATCAGTGACGTCGCGGCCGTGGCGGTGGCGGCGATCGCGAACCCGAGTGTGCACGCTGGGAAGACTTACAATCTGCGAGAGGAGGCGGTCACGCACCAGCAAGTCGCGGAGAAGATTAGTCATGTGATTGGGAAGAAGGTGACGATGGTGAATCTGACGCCGGAGGAGCACTATGAGCTCGTGATGAAAACTTCGTCGCGAGCTATGGCGGATCATGTGGTGCGCTCGGACAAGGAGAAGCGTGACGGCCAGTTTAGTGAGGTCACTCCGGACTTGGAGATGGTGCTGGGACGCCCAGGCGTGACGCTGGATGCGTTTCTGCAAGAGCACGTTGATGCCTTCAAGCCCCACTGAAGAATCCATGCCTGTCATGCGCGTTGCAAACTTTGGACCAAATTCGGCAGAGTATGATTCTTCCTGTCTCTTGGGCGAACAAGTCTACATTTGACAAATCTACGCTCTCTAGTATCACATTCCAGTATCTGCAGAGAATGTGCTAAATCTACACTCTGAACTAGCTATTATCACACTCTCCTACAGTCCTATATCACTATCTGTACAGAATGTGTTGTGATTGGACACTTTCTAGTGTGCAGAGCTCTGAGTTTTGGTTGTGTTAAATTATATGTAGAACTATATGTAGAACTATATGTAGAACTATTAGTGTTGTTCTTCTACAAAGACAAATGCTTCTGTGACCTAAGGTGGAGATACCCAAACTCACCGGGATGTTCAGCTGGTGTACACTGTAGAATGTAAAGTGTAAAATGTTCAGCTGGTGTACTGTACATCTCATGGTTAATCAACATGTACTTATTGTCTACAAAACGATTTTAGAACATTTACCACTAAAACTTTGACACTTCATAGATTTTACAAATGGAATTCAAATAAGGCATTCTTTGGTGCATTGGAATCCTCTTTCATTTGCCAACAAGCCATGTGGGAAGATAACATCAACACGCCTCACTGAAGATAGCCTGATAAGGCATGTGTGAAACACACCATTGGCTTCCTATTTTAACAGGTTCAGCAACTGAAACATGAAGAATGCATCAAAACTACTTTACATGAAAACAAGCCTGCAAAAAAATGCATGATCAGCAGGCATGTTGGTAGTCTCTGAATGTTGGGTCGAAATGTATGGACTAGAGGCCAAATATTCAATCAAGTAAATGCCAGACTGATCACGTTCGCTACCAAAAAAGGGTATTGTTTTCCAAACTATTTCGTGAAAAAAAACTATTTCTCTTAAAAAAATACTGAAGTGTCGGAAATAATGTTGAAAAGAGAGCAAAGAACGACACCTTTTTTGATAGTGATTCAAAACCCTACTAGCGACGTCAATTAGAGCATGACTGATTAGCTAAACTGTACGAGACCATAACTTATCTTCAGAATTCAAGACATAACCGAGATACATTCCGCAATACCACATGAAGTCCTGTAGTAGCCATGACCCACATTGATATGGAACGCATTGTCGATTCATATCAAGACATTGTCAAAAATAGAACCACAACAAGCCTGAACTTACACAACATTCCAAAACATTACGTCAACTTAGATCTCTACATTAGTACGTCTCAGACCTTGAGAAGAGAATATGGTTAAACTTGCTATTGAACAATCACAACATTCAACAACATTGAGGATCCTAAGCAGTACTTATCATGTGAGAACTAGTTACCTTAGTCATCGAAGAGATAAAGAACATGCAGAACTTGATGTTCAATTCAATACAGTATTATTAGCCAAGTGGGAGAGGTGGGAAATAAATATAACGAGTCCAACCTCAAATTTCCATTTCAACACTGTGAAATGCATTGCATTCAACCAAGTCTGAAAGTTAACCCACTATTCCCTTAGCTCAATCTACCGTGAGCTCAAAGCCACACCACATCGTTGAATTAACTCGAGTAAACCCTCGGATGACATAAAATCCCATTGAAACCATAACGCTCACGAATAGAATTCAAAACGGCAAAAATGAAACAGAAGCAAAGTCCTATAATTCAATTTACGTTCCAACTCTCAAACTACAATTCAAAGCTTGCACCACATTCAAAATGATTATATCAACTACCTTCACTTAAGCTGAAAGCCATTCCACAAGTTGAACCATTTAAAGTAACCCTCGTGACATAAAATCCCATTGTAACCAGAGCACGCATGAATAGAATTCAAAACGGCAAAAGAGAGATGATAAACAGACGCAAAACGTGGCGAAGTTCTAAAATTCAAATTACTATTCCAAGTCTCAAACTACAATTCATGGCGCCAGAGCCAAACCCTAATCCAAGAACACAGCAGGAGGGCCGAAAGGAACTCCAGAATTCTAATCAAAATGGCATCGAAATTCAAAAACCAGAATGCCGGAAGCTTAGTTGAAGAGCGTCTCGTCAATGTCGACGTGAATGTACTCCGTATCCGCGGAGTCGTCCTTCTTGGGCCGCGGCGGCAACGGCGTGATAGACAGCCCGGTGCCCTTGCTGGAATCCTTGGGACGGCAGTTGCCGAACGAGCCGCGCGCCCGCTTGCCCTTGGCAGTGCGCCTGTCGCCGCGGCCGCACACAATGGCGGGCAACCGGGACACTGATGAAGACGCAGGAGCGCTCTGGACCGGAACTGCTGGAGTGAAGAAAGTGGAGGCCGAAGCAGCCATGAGTGAAGCCATCGCCATAGCTAACGATTGCTAGCTCCGAAAACGTCCTCTCGCTCCAAATTCCGGAAACAATTGATACGAAACAAACTGAATACCGAAATGAGACCCAATCCCGATCAATCCCAGCGCTAGAACTGGAGCTCCTTCGCCAGAGACTTGGGATAAGGCTCCTTCGTCTTCGTCGTCGTCGTTTCCATATCAGAAGCGTGACATACCCGGACTGAGGTACCGCTCGTACATCGGCCATGCCACCCTCCACCCCGGGTATATAGGCCTCCACCCCTGGTATATAGACCTCCAGCCCTGGTATATAGGCAGCTACGTTTTGTTTTTCATCTATTATATTAAATACACAGTGTCACGACCCCTGTCACGAAATCGGTCACGTTTTCTTCCAAGTTTTCATCCATCAATTATCATCCAATATCTCATCATACATCATTTTCATCCATTTTCATTCATTTGCCTGTTTTGTAAACTATTTTCATCTATAATCAGGTTTTTCAATTTCTTTCAATCAACATTCTTTGCAATGGAGTCCATGGTTCTTGATCATCTTTATTTAGTTCTGTGTTGCATTGCAACACGAGATTTACTAGTTATATATTATATACCCTTCAAAAGTAGTATGAAGACTATGAGTATGAAGACTATAGAATCTTTCAGGATATAGGTGTATTTTGAAATATCATTATCATATTTCATGCTAAAATATCCAACTTCATCATAAAATAGAGGTGGAGGAGATTGCGACTTTTGACTTTTGTTTTATTAAATGAAGAATCATATAAAATTATAGTTCCTAGCCACACTAATATTGAATTGGTCAAAGCTTTGTTTACAACACACATTCATTATCCACATGTCTTTACATGTACAATTACATCCTATCATACACTTGTTTTTTGTTGCTTAGATTGAGTGATCTCCAATACTAAATATAAAATAAATTGATTAATTTTAAGCTTAGTTTTTGGAGCTCCTTTAATCCCCTAAGGGTCTCTAGCTTTTTTGGGCTTAAAATCATCATTACTTTTGATGTATTATAGGTCTAAATGTAAATGAGGTATAGAAATCTCAACCTTACAATCTTGTAACATACATGTTTTAGATCATGTGAATCGATTTTAGGGTCGTTTGGCCATATAGATTGCAAGATTGTGGTGTTTTAGTGCTAAGAAAGGATGCTGAAATTTTCTTGGCAACATAGTTAGAGGTAAAATTCGTTTTCAAAATTACTCACATGAAAAACCTTTGAACTATAAAGTAGTTCAAAATCATCATATAAACAACATTGGTACCAAAAAAAAATTCATGGAAAAAAATTCAATGTGCCCTAAAATGGCCTTGCAATGTCAAAAAGTAGCCCAAAAAGTGACCCATTTGAACTAAAAAGCAAAAAGTGTCCAAACTAGACCCGTGCACTAAAACGACTTTTTAAAATTCATAACAACATATATTTACATGAAAATCTCACCATGATAACTAGACTTCAATTGAAATTCAATGCAACAAGTTTTATTGAAAACGGACTCGGGATGAAGGAGATACAAGCCCCCACAGTTGTTGCCATCAAAATTCACAGAACTGTTCAAAAAAGAATACCTACTTTCAAATGATCACCAAAAATTTAATTTATCTTGGATTGATTTGAAATTTTTACCACACATTCCATACATCATCCACTGTGTTTTTTCAATATTTCGTCAAAATTGAATGCGTTTGCAAAAGTTACAGCTCTTCAAAGGTGAATGTCCCCCAATTACGTCCAAAATATGGACATTGGGACGGTTAGGGGTTAAGTCCTCATTATTTTCATAATATTTTTAATGTGTGCACCCTAACCAACCACGGAACTGGTGCCTTGACGTTCTCCAAACTGACAAACTACAAATTATACGCAACAAATTATCCTTCCACTAGAATATGGTTATGTTTGTTATTTTTGTTTGGTAATTTGTTTTTTAGATAGTGGTCATTAGAGTGTTTATTCTCAAAAGGGGAGAGTAGTCGTGCACCAATGGCTCTTTGTTCAATAACCAATAACTCATTGTAATAACAAACATCATGACTAACTCATTGTCATTCGATTGACCTCTAAAGAGGACCAAAGTTCTTATCTATCTATCTACTCTATCATACACTAATGTGATGTTACATTAAATTAAAAATGACACCTAATTCTAATCTTGGCATCCACACAGTTCATACCACCACCACCCAGGGTACATGGGTCAGAAGCTTCGATATCCGGATTGAGGTACCGTTAATACACCCTCCAGACCGGGTATACGGGCAACCACGTATCATCAAGCTACTATCAGGAGACCTATCAGGAGACCTCTCAGAACAAGTCTTGCTGTAAGCAAGTTTCCGGCACCCCGTGTCTGTTTAGTAGAAGCTCGCAAATTGTGTGGGTAGCTCCAGTTCCAGCAATACTGTTTTCCTGCAGAGCGTGATTCTTGAGGCTTTTTCCGAGCTAAGTATTAGGGCACTTGGAGATGCTTGGTGGCGTGCGATGATCACGAGGAGTCGATTAGGGTATGGTTTTCTGAACCACCGGGGTTGTAAATTGGGTTTCATCGCTTGAAAACCATTTTTGAGATTATCAGCCTCTTTTTCGGTTGTGTTTTTTGTGAGTTCCGGGAATTTCTTGCAATGCCAAGCTACTTTTGGAGGCTCTTTTCGCTTATCAACCTTTCCTTTTCTTTTCTTTTCTTTTGACAAAATGAACTACACCTTGCTGTTCGAAAATGGGGATATTCTATTAGAGTTCAAATTTCGTGTCATTTGGATTAAAACTCCAATAGTTAATAAGAGTTTAGAGTAGGCAGCCATTCTTGGAAGACACGCCCTGTTGTGACAATTCAAGTTACGTTTCTGGAAGCTGGATCGACATTTTTTGTTTTCATGTGTTGGAAATGGAGGTCTTAGGGGAATTAGGGTTTCAAAAGTGACGTTACTGTGAGTGGGGTTAGGAATTGAATTTTTAGATTCTGAAAGTGATTAAATTACGTGTGAGGACTGATCAAGCCAATGAGATTTTATGGTATTTGGTAGACTTGATTTTCTGGGTCATTCAACATTGAGGTGCAGTGTAATTGAGGATTAATCCCTGAAGGACTAATTGAGCTTCATCATTTTAGAGTAGGTCATATGGTGACTTTCTTTTGTCCAATTTTACTCAATTTTTGGCCAACACATGCAATGTTCTTTAAAGTTGTGAGCTCTATTAGTTTCACAATATGATGAGTCATTTTCAAACCATGAGTCTTTAGTCTATTAGGGGTAAATGAATGACATCACTCTTTGAAAGTCTCAGGAACTTGCTCAAGATGTACAATTTGGGAAGGTCATGGGGAACCTTTGGTATCATGTAAGACATGAACATAGATTTCTTTGTAAATGTTGTGGAGATTGTAATAGATTCAGAAGATAGAGGTCAGCAGTATATGAAGTATGATGTTTTCTTAAACCCCTACAGGACCATTTAGCAGCTTTGAGTAGGTCTTTCTTTTGTCCAATTTTGTTTATTTTTTGACCAATGTTCTTCATTGATTCTAGTGATGTCAAATTTGTATCTTAATTTTTCACAATATGATAAATCAAATTGGTTGTTAACCATGAATGCTTAACCCCCAAGGACCAAGAAGCCCATGGTATTTTTAGCAGTTTTGAGTAGGATCACTGTGGATTTCCCTTTGTTCAAATTTACTTGATTTTCAACAAACATAAACAATGTTCTTCACTAATTCCAGTGATGTAAAATTTAGACCCATCTAAATTATATTTTTACAATGTGAGCGTTTGAATTTGTTATTTTAAAACCATGAATCCTTGGTCCATGCTTTTTTTAGCAATTTTGAGTAGGTTCTATGTGGATTTCCTTTTGTACAAATTTATTTGATTTTGAACCAACATAAAGAATTCTCTTCACTAATTCCAGTGATGTAAAATTCGGTCCCATCTAATTTATTTATTTTGCAATATGAGCGTTTGACTTTCTCATTTTATAATCATGAATCCTTGGTCCTGTGCAATGACTGTGTGTTTTAATCCCATTTTGTAGAGGAGCCTCAAGTATGGAGTCAGGAAGGGACGAAGGGGGAGTGCCGCTGTCGATGATACCGCTGCTGGAGGTGGCATACAGCAAATGCCAGGAAGAGGAAAAGGATACACAGAAAGGCAGTTGGATTACGCAGGAAGAAACAGCAGGAAAGAAGCGTAAAAGATCCTCAAATTGGAGTGAAGCCGAAACACTTGAGCTTCTGCTGTTGAGAAAAGGCCAACTGCAGAACAAAGACGACCGAAAGGCCTGCCCGAAAGGCTCCAGTGCCTGGGATGAAATTGCTGCCCAACTGAAGGAGAAATTCACACCGAGATCTGGCAAGCATGTGGGTGAACGGTGGGACACGCTGAGGCGAGTGTACATGGACATTGAAGAGCGCTGCTCCAAAACAAAGAAAACATATGCACAGATTCTGGATGCTAACAGAGAGCTCTTCAAGTTCATTCCCACAGAGTACACGCACATGTGGCATGAGTTGATAGCTGATTGCAAGCCGGGGAAAAGGAGGGGCAAAAAGCCCATTGAAAGTGGGAACTCGCCTGCTGCTGCTGCACCCTCCAAGGCTGTAGAAGACTACTCTGTGACTTCTTACAGAGCCCCAGTGGAAGCCTGCTCTGAGGGCAATCCATATGTTCAACGCGAATCGAGTCCGACTTCGGTCGCTCAGTCCCCTGGGATTGCCTCTGCTTTTGGTACTCTGATCAAAGATGTAGAGCGCGTGATCTCGTGCCGAAGGAAGCAGGATAAGTCATGTGGCAGGAAATATGCTCGACGAGGAAGAGACTCGGACGAGAGGGCTGATGCTAATGGTGTTGAGCTCTCGGAGGACACTTGTGATGCCATGGAGATGAATGTGGTTTCGTCTCTGCAATCTGTGCTTGCAGCATTAAAGAGTACGTCGGAGTTTACAAGTTCAGGTGAATCATGTTACCTACCGTTTCATCTAGATTTCGAAGGAAGCTGTGTTGTTTTCGTCTTTATATGTGTTCATTGCTTCACCTTTCTGTTTTTAGCTCTTAACCCCTAAAGGACCAAGGATTCATGGTTTTAAAATGACAAGTTTAAACGATCGTATTGTGAAAATTATAATTTGAATGGGACGAAATTTTATATCACTGGAATTAGTGAAGAATACTACATATGTCGAATAATTTAATTTTTTTAAATTAACAAAAAAACAATGTACATAAAACCTACTCAAAATTACTGAAAAAAACAGGAGCCACCTGGTGGCCTTATGGTCCTTTAGGGGTTAACCTGCTTTGGATTGCTACGCCGAACGTCTGATGTAGGCACAAGAGTAATTTATTAAACTGAATCCTTTTGTTGAAGTATCTGATATCTGACAAGTGATTCTCGTCACAGAGTCTTATCTTCTTAAAATAGACAAACGTGAATGGAATCTCGTGGAGCATAACGTGCGTGCATTTTCGGAGAGGCACAGAAACATCGAGCAACCTAGGTGTGTGCTTCCAACTCCTTCTCCATACAAAGACTTACAAGGCTTGCATGAGTTTCCTAACTGTGCATATGTCAACACTGAGGTTAGGACTTTCATGTACTCTCAATTTCGACATAAATCAAGTAATTTTTGTCAAAGGGTGTCACATGTCATCTTGTGATTGGTTTAGGGGTGATGTGGATCTTTTGTATGTTTTACCATCATGTTTCATTTTTACTTGCAGTAACAATTTCTTTCTTTCTTTCTTTCTTTCTTTCTTATCAGGAGCAATGGCATTGAAAAAACATTCATCAAGATTGTTTGGCCCCCTGATGATCCGGACCCTGTAACCATCACACATGACGACATAAAGTCTCTGGAGCCGGGGGGGCAGTTATCCGACAACATTGTAAATTTCTATCTGAGGTGAGTTGT
Organism: Pohlia nutans; assembly: GCA_022496805.1. Taxonomy (NCBI): domain Eukaryota; kingdom Viridiplantae; phylum Streptophyta; class Bryopsida; order Bryales; family Mniaceae; genus Pohlia; species Pohlia nutans. The sequence continues at coordinate 9,556,437 of CM040091.1, read as the reverse complement.
GTTCTATGATGGTGCGCTTTTCTCTTGTTTTTCGTACTTAGTTTCAGCATATGCAGAGTTCTAGATGCTGGTTGTATGATGTTTCAATTCCATTGAAAATTGCTTGTCTCAGAAGCTAAACTAGAATGCCTGCTGTGGAAGAGAAGAGGCCTCAGATTGAGTGACTTGGCACGATGATGTTGCTGTTGTTGGCCACTAGACATGTTAGTCTTTCCAAATGCGCCTTCTCTTTGCATGTTCGAAATGGTCATTGTCCACGCTGGGGTGGATTTCCTAACATGAATCATTAACCCATTAATGTTGTCACTTTGCAGATATCTTCACTGTAGTAATACGCGAATTCCGGATGTACAAATCTTCAAAACTTTCACAAAGAATGTGTCAGCTAATCTAAATGTAGTCAGATATGGAAGCGTCCGACACTGGATGAAAAGTATTTTTGACAAGAGCTATGTTGTAATCCCAGTTTTTAAGGAGTAAGCCTCTACACAAGCCTTTTTTGCATTGTATAGATCTGGAGCTCCTATCGTCTCTTGAACTGTAGAGCCTACATCTGATCACACTTGGCATTTCTTTCTTGTGCCGAAAACAGGGAACAGTGGAGTCTTGTTGTCATGTGTTTCCCTGGAAGACCTCTTGCAGGTAATGAAAATGTACAAGGAGCGCCTTCTGAATTGTCTATTCTTCTCATGCAAGTGCTTCTTTCATAATTTTAGGTGAGGTTGTACTTTACATTTTCATTTTGAAATTTTCTATTGCAAGCTTAACGTTATGATAAGACAAATTGTGGTGGTGTGCAGAAGGAAGGGAGTCAAGTATAGTAGCGCCTTGCATTTTGCACCTCAATCCATCGAGACAGAAGGCTCATCAGGATTTAGAGAGGCACATGCGATTGTAATAATCTGACCATGATGTTTGGACATTAAAGCAGTGATGTTTTGGCATGTTTCTAGGATTTGAATTAGCAGATCATGTACTTCTACTTACAATCTAGTTGATTTGCAGCATACTGCACTACGAGTGGCTTTGGCATCACGGTGGCCATGTTGCTCCACAACACATATCAGATATCCCATTCTATGCAGTCGCGGTGAGCAAGAATTATTTTCTAATTCATTTTCAATGAATGATCCACAGTGTCTGGAAATATAGGGTGGCGATCTTATAGCCCAGACAAGCATTTCAGTTCTACCCTTGTTTTTCCCCTTTTGGCGACATCTCCTTTCCAAGTTTTTGAGGTGTTCACTTTCATGCACATGTTTGAGATTTAGTAACCGTGTTCAATCCCTTCTTTGTTTACTTGAAGGTCTCACAACAGGAAAATTGCGATGATACTGGTCTATTAATATTGCAATATGCGGAACTTCTCTTGAAGAATGGACCCGAAGCCTTCAGCTTGGCTCAAAGTCAAGGCTTTCCATTCGTAAGTACTTGTTTCTCCTTGTCTTGCTCATAAGTACTTGTTCAAGTTCATTCTCTTGTCCATTGTTTTCTTACTTGCTCAAATCCCATGTAGTTGTACCAACTAATCAGCATGTGCTCCTAGTTTGCTCTACTAACATGATGATGGATGTCACAGCTCACAGATTGGTTGGAACCTTCCACTGCCATGACGATGCGGGGAGCTATTAGGCAGGTTTTGTTGGACATGGAGAGTCAGGAGGCCTTGCAAAAGCAATCCAGGGGAGGCTGATTGAGATGAATTTGTAAACCATTTGTACTACTTCCACCTAATAATACATAATCAGCTTGTTGATGTTGATTCTCATATAAATCGGTGTTCTTACAAGGTCTCATGTGAGGTCGCTCGCTCGCTCGTTGAGTGGATATGTCAGCATGCTCAGGAGAACTATTGTGATCTATAATAATTATTATTATTTTTCTTCCAGCGAGCTTCGTATATATTCATTTTTTGAGTGTAGCTGAGTGCTGTCGCCAAGAACGCAGGCCGAACAGACGTCACCAATATCCCAGGGCAAACAGGTAATTGATCCACAGCCCTCACAATTGCATTCTGAGCAATTTGTTGCTGCCATGGATGTACTCCTCAGACAGACTGGAGTGGTGAACACAAGTTGCAGAGAGGTAGTCAATTCATCATCTATACCAAGGTAGGGACATCCAAAACCGCTACTTTTGCTGTTGAGCATAGTTATATGACTAGATCAAGTTTCATATATTCGCAGAAATAGTAGTTGGGTGAACCATTTTCTCTTCAATTGGCGATGAAAAAATGCTCCTTGATGAGATGAGTTTCTTACATCCAAAGCGGGTTTCATACACTCTTATCAAACGATTGTTGAAAGTCAATGCACCGTTTGATCTTCAATTGTTGATAGTTAAAAAACCCTTCTCATTAGAGATACTCATAAAGTAGTGAAATCACATGATCGTCAGAAAAAAGGGTTGGACAAACCCCAAGAACAAGTTAAGTTATGTTGGGTGTGAAAAAAAAATTGCAAGATGAGTTTTATTTCTCGCAAAAAAACTCGGGTGATTGAGTTTCATGTTGTTTGGTATTCCAGGCATATCTTGAGCTATCCTTGATGTTTGATATTCGAATCATATCTTCAGCATGCAGAGCTATTTTGAGCCGGGTAGCCTAAGCATCACCTTGGAATCTCATTTCCACTAACACTTTACGTTTTTTTCTCAAAGAGAAAGTGGGGGACAAATTTAGATAAAAAGGAGCTAACCCCTAAACATCCTCACCCTTCTCCAAATTTGGAGATTTGCAAAGATGTATTATAAAATGCAACTAAGACGGATATTATGAACTTGATGTATGAATAAAAGTTGTATGTTATGAATATTAAATTCTATCCATACGATTAGATTTATGATTGCAACTACCAATATTTTGTATAAAATTTGAAACTTTAAATTCAACGTTATTTTGTAATTTGATTATGAATAAGATATTGACAATCATAACATTCTTTAGCTAGTACTGCAACACACCCTTTGGCTTGTGCAGAGAATCAACATATGAATAGGGAATTGACGGTATGGAAGCTTGGGCAGTTACAAACTTAAGGATATGGCTTTCATAATTTCCACACCCAAAATCTCTTTTAAATTCCATTTTTAGCATGATTCACTTTTAATTACTTTGGTTCTATTCTTAAAATATATAATTGTGTTAGATATGTTTATTGTGGCATTTAACCCTTTGAAGTGCCTATGTCCATATAGTGGACAATAAAAAAATTCACTTTACTACATACATAAATAGTTTTCATCTATCCAAAATTTCCTTGATTCTTGTGGTAGTTGACTATCATTTATACAATATGGGTCTTCAAAATTAGATATAAATTGTGATTTCTTTTTAATAACAAAATTGATTTATGTCAAGTTTCATTTTTAGTTCAAAATGTGAGACTATAAACATGATTTTTCCAAAATAATCAAAATTAAATAATGGAAATCATACCATCTCGTAGTGCATGTAATTCCAAATTCATTACAAGAGTTCTAAATTTTCTTTGGTTGATTTGGGATTTTTAATTAAACTTTAAAAGAAAATCTTGAAAACTTAATTACAATTTATTTAGTAAAAAAATGATAAATCCAACCGTACAAATGTGATCTTCACATTGAAATTTACAACTTAGCTTTGTACATCAACTCCATTTTTGTTACTCATCAAAAATTTTATAATGAGATTTTGAAATCAATATTGAATCGAGACGTTAATGGCTTAAAATATCCCATTTGGGCTAACTTCTACTATGTTTTTCCTTTAACATAGTAGAAGTTATAAACAAGATTCTCTCAAAAAAAAAGTAATCCTAAGTGAAGCTTAATATGTCCTTCAAGGGTTAAAGTTTGACTTTGTCCAAGGAAAAATGTCTCTCAAAGTTCCAAACGTAGTCAAGATTAAATTGAACCTATTGTATGATCTAGTCATCTTGCAACAATGATTTTTTTACGCATTTAAATGCCAAAAAGCACCAAAAGTAAGCTCTAAGCCTTCAGGAAAATTTTGAAGAAAAAATGGATGATGATGTCAGATTGCTTCGATTTTTGAAAATAAACCGTATGAAATCGCCAATCATTACAATATGTAAATTCAATAAATTGTATGGTGAGATTGTTTTTTGGATTTATTGGTGGAGTACTTTGGTATGAGAGTCCTTTGACAGAGAGTATGTTAGGTCTAAATCTGGAATTGCACTGGCATCTGTGTAGTCCACATGTGTAATGTAAAAGCCAAGGAGGTACGGTGTTTTCTTGTGGATTGTGGTTGAATGTGCCTGTGTTCATGAGAATGTAGCATTTTGATTTTTGGGAGAATAATATTAGTTGCGTGAGTTCCCATACTACTTTTTTATGTCTTTTAATTCGTAGGGTATGTATTTGGTGGTGATTACATTTGAGGAGGACATGGAGCCATATCTAAAGTATTTTACTAGATAAATCCAACCTACTAAAATACCTGTTCAGCTAATGTTCATGTACTGAAAGTGTAGATTTGATAAATCTAAAAGCAGGATAGACAAGCATATTAGTAGATTAAACTTGTAGTTTTGTTCCATTGGCCTTTTGTCCGGTGGGCATTGGGTCATCAACCCTTAAAGGACATATGCTTTCCTAACACCACACCCAAAATCTCTTTTAAACTCCATTTTAAGCATGATTTTGTTTTGAATTTACTTTGGCTCTATTTAAAAAAAGTATAGATCTCTCTATGGTGCTCAGTTTCGCATCCTAAAAACCCCATTTGGTGCGATGGAGTAGAAATTATGAGCAAGATTCTCCCAAAATACTATCAAGCCCGTGGGGCTTGCATTGTTCTTTAAGGGTTAATCCTTAAAGGTTTTAGGGCAAAGTAGATACGTTGCCGTATAATTAACATTTGTTGTAAGTAGGAAGTTCCAAATTGAGATTCCAATAGCTTTTAAGACCATGTAAACATGAATTTTAACTTCACTTTTGATATGAAACTCATAGGAGGTGTAGAATCATTCCAAATACAATGAAATATAGCCATATAATACTGGCCGAAATGGCCAATCTGGACCTTTAAGGGTTAACAATTATTACGAGCAAACACTTTATTCATACTAGCCTTGAAAGAGGTGTGGAGTTTCTATCTATCTAGATTGGACTTGGTGAAAGATCAACCCTGCAGCTAGGGATCTCAGCCGAGCACCGACTTTGGCACTGAGCAGGTGATGGACTTTGGCGCATAAATTCCACGTACAGTACGGACATCAACAGCTAGCCCTCCATTGCTGACCTGGAGATCACGAATAAACAAATCATTTCCACAGCAATTGCGTCGGCAATTGCTGCAAAGATTATTTCTTCACAACCACAAGCCAAGGCTCAAATGACTCATTCATTCATTCGTCCAGATAGATATATTGGGAAACGCACTCCACAGCTTATCATGCGTGACCTCGCCCACATGAAGTCTGCGACTCTGCGTACCTGCACAGTCCTCATCAAAAGCCCACAACTTAATAATTAATATGCACATCATTCCGGAATATTCCCGTTTACTATTCATCACATTTAGCACCAGTTTTGTTCTGTTCAATCTCCCCAAGATCGATTTCCCTTCCTCTTTTAGAAGTTTCAAACCACAATAAGTTAGTCTACTCTTGATAGCAGAAGACCAAGGGTCTCCTTCCATGTATCGGTGGGGTCCCGGAAAGCTGGAAGCCACCGATAATTCACTGAAACGGGTGAACCTAGGAGTTTCACTAGAAGGAAATGTGCCGTTTTTTCACTTACTATAAATGAAAAAGAAATGAAATGGCGCCATACACATGGGCTATGTTAGTGCTGATGAGTAGTTTTGGTCAGAAACATACGTATAATATTCCGGTACTATTCACTGTTCCCATCAAATGAGGAATGATAAACTACAGGTTTGCTACCAGTGTTTAGTTTTCATTCTTCCAAAAACCGGTGGACAATTGGTGTTTCTTGAGACTTGGGTTCTTGTCTTCTAGCGCCTTTCACCAACCTGATCCTCACTCTGGACACAACCAGCGTGAATTTTCAGTGTCCTGGTTTCACATCGAAACTCAACATTTCGACCTCTTAAGCAGGTTGATATTGACAGATGTCTTATTTTGAACATAGTTCGGAAAGAGATAGCTCTCTGTGCTAGTGCCAGAGATGAGCGCATCATAGACTTTTTCTAAACTTTCTACAAGGTTCCATTACAAGTGAGCAACGGTTGATTGGGTGTCGGGCAGGGGGTGTACCTGGGAGCCGGTACGTATGGACACTAATAGCGTGCAAGCCCGGTACACACAAGTACGTTTTCCGAATGGGAGCCAGATATATATAAAGTGTCGGCGCGTTTCAAGGGGAGTACATAAGAGCCGCGGAACCAGCTAGCGAAGGAGCGATTCAGTGTGCGAGGTTTGCGATTCACGATGCGGGGAAGGACGGAGGCTGTGATTGTTCAGTGAGTAGTACTAGGCAGGCTTGCTTGCTTGCTTACGAGCTCGCGGAGTTGCAGCGATGGCGAGCGAGGGCGAGTCGAAGTCGTTGGAGCAGACGCCCACCTGGGCTGTGGCTGCGGTGTGCGCGGTGTTCGTGGTGGCGTCTATTTTGGTCCTGCAAGCGTTCAAATACTTGGGCAATGTACGCTTCTCACTCTTTCAAACCTAGATCCTTGGGCTTTTTTTAAGAATTTCCTTTCTTCCTTTCCTTGCAGCCAGAAGCACCTCACGAGTGTAGGAACTTACACACAGTTCTCGATCAGACCAGAGCTTTTACTGTGATAGTATTAGAGCTCTGATACTACTTGTAACAGTCAAAAACAGGATTCCTATATGGGAAACGTGGACAAATTTCCCGCAATTGTCACTTTCCCAGATCAAAAATACATAGGAAAGTTACAATTGTGGGAATTTGTCCCGCTTCCTATATGAAATATCATGTGGGAATGTCTTTATCTCTCCCTGTGAGTGGGTAGCTTCCTGTAACTTTTAAATTTTTGGGAATTCGACATTTTGCCAAATTTTGAGTTGATTGTATTACAAATAGCCCAAATTTAAGGCGATATTTAGTATTTAGCCCAAATTTACGTCTAATCTGTCAATAGCGTATGGCTGCAAATTACCCTTTTCTAGTCGTCATGTTCATTTCAATGGCGAAAATTCAAGAGATTGGCAGGTCCATTCAAGATAATACAAACCGGCTAAGTTGTTAGCAGTGCTTTTTTGGAGGTATTGATTTAAATTGTTATTACAAAGGAAAGTGATTTCACAATTCTGAAACACGCCCTCGGAACGTGTATATGATCTTCTACACTTTGTTGCTGTGGTCATTTAGTTATGTCATTGTGGCTTCGTGTGCAGTACCTGAGGAAGTCGAAACAGAAGCCATTGCTACACACACTGGACCAAATCAAGGATGGTAAGTCACCCTCTTCTCCTCACTCAACTGTCAAATTATCATAATGGCAACCTGGCCATTATGCACATGATCAAATGTTAAATATAAGCTAAGCTGTAGAATGATATAATCTATTGGACCATATGATATAATTTTGTGTGAGCGTTTGAATGTGTGGTCGTGAACCCTAAGAAAGAAACTCAATAGACTCTCCCTGGTGAAAATTATGTACATCAAATACTGGAACCCTAGTGAGTGCTGTGAATCATTTGCACGGCTTGAATGAATGTGTTGATTGTGTGGGCACAGAGTTGATGCTGCTGGGGTTCATTTCCCTGTCGCTGAACGTGTTCCAGGCAAAGATTGCGTCCATTTGCATGCCGGAGCGGCTCAACTCCATCATGCTCCCTTGCAAGTTCAGAGCTGCTGTCGAAGCTGCTGCTCCTGCTGCAGCTCCTGCACACAGGCGCCTCCTTTCTACAGCCGGAGCCGTGACTTGTTCCGCGGTAAGTCTACTCATCCCCTAAGAGCATCTCCACTAGCACTCTGGATCAGTGATCTCAAAACTGGCTAAAATTAGCTGGATTTCTACCCAAAAAAAATGGCGCTGCTAAACATACAAAGAAAGAAAATGAAAAGAAAATGAAATGTAGCGAGAATGCTCATCATGATATAAATATGTATCAACTTCGTGAGGTAATATCCGTGGATATCATCATGGTATCACCTTAATATTTCCGGATATTACAATGGTATCGTGAGTATCGTATGCAATGGGTAGCAAAAGTAGATACCATTTATGTGGGAGGTTGCATAATGTTCTAAATGTCATAAAGTGGTTTTGGGATCATTGAGCTGCTGGCTATGGAGAAATGGATGAGACTAGGTTGGTGAACAATTTATTTGGCCCGTGACACTGGATAATCTAGGGCCCTTAAAATCACTTTTGTTAGTGTATCTGCTCCTCTTAATTGTACATCTTGATTGCACAATCCATGTGTGGTGACTTGTGAGTGGCTCCCTTACTATTTTCAAGAGTTTAATTGAGTGATGTTGGTAGAAGAACTACATGGTGAAGTCTGAATTTTTGGATGACCTTCAGAGTGCAATTTAGAGTGCTTGTGGAGATGCTCTAAGAGCATGTGCCCTTGACTTTGAAAACGACATGAAATATGTTTGCATTTAATGATGAAAATTCAGGGCCAGTGAGAGTGATACACAATATAATGATGCTTCTATAGTCCCTTCACAACTAATTCAAGAAAGGGCTTGATATCCTCTAAAGCACGGTCCATGAAGAAATTTTAGCTTAAGATCCTACATTTTTTTTGAACCAATTGGTTTTCTAGAACATTCTCTTGGCTAGGTCTTAAAGAAGATGGAAAATATTCTTTGAATTTCCCCTTAGAGATCGGTGTTTTTCTTAAGATTTTGCATTCAATTAGGCAATTTTGAATTGAATAACCGGTTAACATGTAACTAAAGGTCGGTTCTCTCGGACATTGCTCTATAGTCCCTCTACAACTAATTCAAGGAATGGCTCGGTATCCTAAATTGATGGGCAATAATGATTACGGTCCATGTATAGTGATTGTGATTGGTTCACTAACTATATAGAGGGTGATTGTAGTGGTTCAAGAGTATGGAGACGGTATTAGCTTGTGAAATCAAATCTTGAATGTGATTATAGTGGTCAAGGGGTGAATTGAAGGGAGAAGGGTGTGCATGCTCTAATGCCCTAATACATGTAGCCCTAATATATACTCCCTTTGTTTCAAAATAAGAGTCCATTTTTTTGGCATTTTTTTCCCTCACTTTTTGTCCTATGTTTTATAATTCAAACGTGAGCACCGTTGACTTCAAACAAGGCGGGTAATGATGAGAGTAACACAGAAACTACATACTGTTATTGAAGATAGACCATTTTTTGAGTATTGAGACGACTTATTTTGACGATAAAAGCGGACTCTTATTATGAAACGGAGGGAGTATGATGTTTTTATGTCACCGACGAGACTTACTTAGAGATCTGCTGCCTGCAGGGGAAAGTGCAAGTGATATCGGCCGAGGGTCTCCACCAGCTGCATATCTTCATTTTTGTGATGGCTATTGTGCACGTGTGTTACAGCGCACTCACTGTGATAGTTGGCTTATGGCAAGTAGGACTCCTCAATCTCTATTGAGCTGGATTTCAAACTACTTGGAGGATCATTGGGAAGCAATATTAACAAGAGGACCAAAGCAATATTAACAAGAGGATTATTGGGAAGCAATACCTAGAGGACCAAGGATTCATGCCTTTAAAATGACAAGTTCAATTGGGACCAAATTGGGACCAAATTTGATTGAAGCAAATTGTACTTGTTGGGTAAAAAAACAAATGAATCTGAACAAAAGAAACTCCACATAAGATTTACTCCAAAATGCTAAAAAATATGAAACCTAATTCAAACTTCTTCTTGGTCCTTTAGGGGTTAATAAGGGTTTCATATTGTTTTATGAAGTTCTACGCAATATCATAAAGAGAATCTTCTGTGGTCACAATGATCATAGGGATATCTCCTCACGTTGTGTAGCTGTTTTGTTCATGTGTGGTACAACATTGGCGAAACCACTAAGAAAGGGACCACTTGTATTTCTTTTTTAGTGGAAGGAATGCCCCATAGTGATTCTCCTGTAGGTTGTTTTGTCAATAAAAGAGATGTTGGTGTGGTATGGGGCTTAGATTCTAAACCCTTAAAGGTTCAGAGAACCCGTTCTGACCAATACTTGGAACGGTTCTACACCTCTTATTGGTTTAAGATCAAAAGTGAAGTTAAAAATCATGTCAACATAGGTTTAATGAGCCTTAAAAGTCTCAATTTGAAACTTTCTACTTGCAAGAAATTTTGTCAAATAGACGCCAACGTATCTACTATTCCCAAGGGAGCTTTTAGGGTTAACTTGAAGAAATGAATTAACAGGTGCACAGATGGAAGAGATGGGAGGCGCAGTCAACAGCATCGGATACAGAAGAGAAATGTCTTAATAAAGGTGAGTGGAACTTTTTGGGGCAAGACTGTCAAAGTCAGTCTCATCGCTTTGGTTACAAATAACATGGTTTCGTTGAAAGTGTACCAACATACAATGTGAAAAGTGGACGTGGTACAAAATTATCATGGTTGTGAACGGTTGCTAACCCTCTTATCGATCACACAATTTTTAAAATTAATATCTTCTAAGAAAATTGGCGATCGCCAACCTTATCGTGTAATTTTTTTTGAAAGTACAAAATTGGGGTGCACTTTTAACAGAAGAGGAATGCACTTGGGGGTGCACTCTTCATTAAACCTTGGAATCACGCGCGTTCATGACCTTCTTTAAAATACCCCTTGTACATTTAGTTCATGTATATATGTATAATGTAAGTATACAACTCTATTTTCAGCCCTAAATATGCTTCTTGTATGTATATATAGTATGGTAGTGTTCAAATTAATTCCCCTCTTGTGCACTCACGTGATTCCTCACACATAAAAGAGTGCACCCCGAGGGGATTCATTTAATGCATTGTTGATTGGGGTGTGATTGATTTGTGTGCAGCCTTGGCTGGAAAGCATGTCGTGGGTGATTTCATCGCATGCCGAATGAGACACACTTGTTTGCATACATCCAGACCCATTAATGGCTACTTGGTAAGTTGTTGGCTTTGGACCATAGGGGAGGAGGCCAATTGCATCAACACAAGCTACATTGACATGATAAAGTTTGAGTAGGAAAATTGAATCTTAGTCTTTAACATTAAATAAGTTACTCCCTTTATTCCTCCAGTTTGATTGCTGTAAATGAACAAAGAAATAATGTTGGTTTACGGGAATCGAACTGGAACAGAGAGAGTATATGATCTATGCTGCAATTACACCTTGAAATAAGTTACAGAGAAAAACAAACTCTATACTTGTGCACAGGTTCTACAATCTAAATTTATCCTCTATTTTGTGATTGTGTATTCCCAATGTCAGTCATTTTCAGAAATCACACACATAAAATTCATCTTGTTACAAAGGCTGTCCTAGGACTGATTCTATAGATTGTTGTTCATTGCTCTAATCCTTGATTGTGCACAAGCTTATCAATTTATTTTTTGGCTTTGTGTCTACAGTACAGCTTCTTCAGACAGTTTGGAAAGCCCATCTATAAATCTGATTACTTGTGTCTACGCTTAGGTTTCATTGAGGTGAGTGCCTAACTCGTATTTTTCTGGATCCAATAATTGTCAAAAAGAAACTAATTGCACCACCATGTTCAAGGGCATGAAATTATTCTAGTGTGAAGATTGCCATATATTCAATTCTAAGTCATATGGTTTTGTGAACAACAAAGAAAGAATTTGTAACTTCATTGGCACTTTAGCGTCATACTCAACATGCAAGAAAAGTTGAACCAGTTCATGCAAAAAAATTAACAACATGAATATTGCTTTGGAGGTGTGCACGAGCTTTACTTAGGTTAAAATGTCCACTGTGTTTATTAATTTTTTTGCATGAGAATTCGCAGCCCTTTACAGACCTCAAATCTCCTCTAATGTGGCAACTGCTTCCTTTCTTTTGCGGCTGTTGTGTAGCATCATCAGCTGAAAGATACCTTTGACTTCCATAGCTACATCAAGCGTACTATTGAAAAAGATTTTAAGCATGTGGTTGGCATCAGGTGACGAAACATTAATCTCAATCCGCATTGACATAATGTCAAGTTGACTAGTAAATGCAAGTGTGTTAAGTTTTATTTCGTTTAGAGGGAAAAGGTTATAACCCATCACACTTTGTTCAATGTGAACCAAAACATACACTTTTAGATGTTCTAGATTCAAGAGTATGTACGGCTTTGCATCATGTTCAATAACTTGACATACAGTTATCTAGTCTATAATGGTAGATTTTAAAAGCATATTGTATGAATTCTTGCTTTTTGTTTTTTTTTGGTATATTTGGTTGTGTATCATGAATTCCTAAATGCTCAAGCATCTATTAGGTGGATGATGAATGTTTTGGAAAATACACTTTGTTTAATTGATATTCATTGAGGAAAATTGTGTAATACAACAGTGAAAAGAAGAAAAAATGTTCTACATGAATCTATGGGAGAAATAGTTTGAAAAAGTTTAATTCTATTATTTACCATGAATTTTTAGAGTTTATCTTGTTATCTTTGGTTTAAGCACTTACGGATTGAGTGGGTGTGCTTAATATTATTGGGTTTTGTGTGTGGTCTTTGGCAGTGGTTATTTGTGGGCGTTTGTTTGCCTCTACCTACTTGTCGATCTCAATGGTTGACCCTCCACTTCATCGTGTAGAATTGCTTTTTCATGTTTGGTTTTGTTGGATAGTAGGCTATTGTTCCTTTTTTTTCATTCAATTTGTTGAATTTGTACCCCAATTGGCATGTCACTTTTTTATATACTTGTATCTAAATTATGGCCTTTCTCAATTGCAGGGTGGTACACATACTTTTGGTTGGCCTTTGTGCCTACAATTGTGAGCTCAAAAACTTTCCCAATTTGTTTTTAATGTTATTTTAGTAAAATTAGATTGTTTCAAGAATATTTGAACATGGTAAAGAAAACCTTCTCCATGATTCATGGAAGGTCTCTATAATAATCTAGAAATCTACCTAGGTAGGCCTTCCTTATGTATCATGTTCTTTTTTAAAGGATAGTTGAGCTCCTAACTCTTTATACGTGGTACTTGTTGGGGAGAATCTAGCCAATGGGAGGGCCTCAATATGATTGCTATGATCATAGGGAACCTCCTCATGAATTGTTGAGAAGATTCTCCTTCTGACGTTGTCTTAAAGTTCATAAAAGAATTTGTTTTTATTGAATGAAAAAAAAAGAAAGAAAAAGAAGTTTTGTTTTTTTGTTTTTTTAACAAAAGAGGCAAGCCCGTTGCTTGAAAAGAAGTATACACCACCACATACTGAGAGCCAAACCTTATTTTTTTTTAAACTGTTTTTTTATTGGTTATAAACTGTTTATTTGGTTTGATAGCTCAAGAGGGTCACTTAGGAAAATTAGTAAACATGATGTGTTAAAATATAGGGTGTGTTTAATTCATGAGCAATATAATTTATATGTAATAGAAGATGTTTTAAATTCAAACAAGGAATAATTTGAGAATATACTTGAAATATTCTAAAACATACCTCAAATGTTCCAATTGTGTGAAATATAACAAGTTAATTAATTACCTTGTTATCGCATGTATCCATGTAATTTCAATAGAGTGACGCCCCTGAGTCTGATGGACTTAATATTTGTGTGGGATGAGGACAGATGGTGTTATGTGTGGGAGCAAAGCTGCAGCTAATAGTAACATGCTTGGCGCGAGAAGTACGAACCAACGTTGAGATCTACCCCGTGTGCAAGGATATCGGATTGTGCAAAAAAAAAGACATCAAGAAAATGGCATCCGTACGCCCGCGAGACGACCTGTTCTGGTTCAGTTCTCCCAAACTGTTACTTTTCCTTGTTCACTTCATTCTCTTCCAGGTACGTCCGGACCTCTTCTAACTCATTGTATCAATGAGTGTTGACCGTAATTATGGTTTACCACTATATGAGAAAATGGGAATTCAAATGTGAACAAAAAAATTCAGAATTTTCTTTCTTCTTGTGGAAATTTTTGGCTCGACTTCCCGCTATTGTATTTATCATGTTTCTCAATAGAGGTGGAGGGGTATACGGCCATCCAATCCCTTTCACAATAATCATTTGATAAGTATCTATTCTTAACCCTAAACATCCCAGCGTCCAGAAACTGGATCACGAACAGATTCGAAGCCTTGTAACTTTTCATACAACCTTGGATGATTTTCATCCAAGACACCTTTGAAAGCCTATTAAATTCTCTACCAATTACAATAAATCTCTTGTGATGGGGAGCTGTTGGTAATATTGGAGAGGCCTCCAAATACACGTATGTCTAATTTGTTGGGTAGATTTTATGCTTGCAATGGTCTTCTCATGTACACCTCATGTACGTTTGAGCCATGCTAATATCTACTTTTGAGGCTAGAATCTACTTTTGTTCAAAGGGTTGGTACGTTTAGGGGTTAATGCTCACTTTTCAAAACTTGTCAAGGGAGCTTTTGACAAATGACAAATTTGGTCCTAATAATAATTTAAATTGTATGATAGAGCTCTGCTTGCTTTTTGTTGTTGCACTGACATAATCATTCTCAAACTGGACGCTCTACATGATTGAATTATATGAAATTTCATATGATTCAATTGTGTGAAATTTTTCTAATTGCATCTGTTTCCATGGTGTATGTTTCAGAATGCCTTTGAACTTGCCTTCTTCTTCTGGACTGTGGTAAGTTCCTGCGTATTTCTAAATGAGAGAATCGTACTTGTAGACTGATTTCCAAGGCCCCTCATAAAATCATTTAAAAAAAAATTCCTTTGCACTCTAAAGTATCAAGTTAGAGGAAAGAAACTGAGATTGGCTTTGCCACGTGTGTTGCAGTTCACTTATGGATATTCATCTTGCTTAGTCGGCAAAACATGGATGGTTATTGTGCGCATTCTAGTCGGGTATTTTCTCTCATTGTATCCCTCCTTTTTGTTTCATACTGCTTCCGTTAAAAGTGCACACCAATTTTGTACTTTCACAACTAAAATTGCAAAGTTGTATGATAAGGAGGTTGGTGATTGTCAGCATAAATTTCAAAAACTATGCAATAAGAGAGTTGGCAGTTGGTGATGGCCTGATATGGGTACCCTCTCCAAAAATAGTGTGATTTTTAAGAAATATCATTTTGGTAAGAAAAATCATTGAAAAATTATAAATATTAGATGATGTTATAGGCACCTTGGCTGCAACTATATACATGGTATTAAAGACGGAATTTCTAGCTCACATATAATGAGTTGGACGTAAATCACACATACCGCAGTAGGAAGGCAGGGTCGGCACTTTCATGTCGAATAATTAATTAAAGTTTGAAAAGTAGGGGTCGGCACTTTCAAAAATAATTATTAAAAATTTGGCTATTAGTAACTAACATTGAATTTTACTAGCGGCTACACGTTTTCCTTTGTTTTTTGTCTACAATTTTTGTTGGCTTCATTGATGGCCGTCATCTCTAGTCTCGTGATGACAATGCCCTTAGTCTCGTGATCAAGCCTTCTTCTTGTTGATTTCGACAAAATACTTGATAAATTTATTTATTTTTTCGGCATTTTTTTGGGGAATTATTTTCTGCCGACCCTGCCTTCCTGGTACGGTAGTGAGACGTGTCTTACCAGTACCCATATCAGGGCATGAAATTCACAGCCCACATACATGTGCACTTTTCACATTATATGTGCACTTTTAATGGAAGTGGTGTTGTGTGGGCTTGCTACAAATTAAACTTTAGGCTTTGAGTCTTACGTCGAAGTCAGTCATGGTCGATTGGGTCTTACAAAATTGAACATTAGGCCACTAATTATTTATAAAAAATCATTAGTGTTATTTTCATTGGATTTTTGGCATGGAATTTGCCAGTTTTTCATAGTACTAACTCGTGTGGGTGAGTTCAGATTTTCTGTGCAGATCCTATGCAGTGCCAGTACTTTGCCCCTTTATGCCCTTGTCACACAGGTACAGAAACCCCTGCAGTGTTTTTTCTGTTGATTGATGTTCTTCACATATTTGCAACATTCACTTATTGAGAGCTCAACTGTGTTAAAGGGGCTATTAAAATCTTTAGGAATATTCATTGTGCTGAAACGAAAAGAATCTTAAAACAATACTCCGTTTCATAATAAGAGTCCACCTTTCAACTTGACGTTTTTTTTTTGCCAAAAAACGCATTTCAATACTCAAAAGATGGACTATTTTTAATAGTAGTATGTAGTTTTTGTGTCACTCTCATTGTCTGCCTTGTTTGAAGTGGACAATGCTCATGTTTGAAGTATAAAGCATAGGACAAAAACCAAGAAATAAAACATGCCAAAAAAGATGGACTATTATTATGAAACAGAGGGAGTAATGGCTATTCGGCACATTATTGGTAGTGTTGAACCTATGGTAGTCCTTTGTTGTCTCTGCCCCACCAGGGGAGAGACTTCGGAAACACATTGTCTTCAAGGAGTTACATGACTGAATAGTATAAAAACAACCATAAAAGTAAATCTAGGATAAATACTACGCGAATAGCCGCTTGTTTTATTTGTAAATTTGGTGAATTAATGGTCTAATGTTCTATTGTTGTTTGGCTAGTAAAACATTGATAACAGTCGGTTTGTTTGCTTGACGTGCAGCTAGGCTCCAACTTGAAATACTCCATATTCAAATTGGAGTCCACGGGGCAAGCTCTCAAAGGCTGGGCCAAAATAGCAAAGAAAAAACACAATGAACCAAACCATGTGCACACACCTCTAGGTACGCCACATGATTCAAGTCACGACTCACCGCACGATTCAAGTCGCGACTCACCGCACGATTCAAGTCGCGACTCACCGCACGATTCAAGTCGCGACTCGAGTACATTTGATGATTCAAGTAGCTACTCGAGTAGTCAAGACTCGAGATTGAAACCGCATGTCCACACGGCATCGCATCATGGGCACCCGGGCCATGTCGCCATCCTCGGTCTCACCAAGGCTCTTGACGAGCATGGCCGCCCAGTTGATATTCCACTTGGCGCAAAACCACACAATGGTCACATCCATGGAAATGGCCATCCACCTCATGTGCATCCTCAAACCCACGGTACCTAATCCACCCGTTCTTTATTTTATTTTTGCATAAAATATCATCATCTTGCACTCGTACCTGAGTAAATTACTAGAGGCAATAAAATCCTCATCCTCACGTCTATTACTAGGAGCAAGAAGTCCAAATTGAACCTCATGTTTTTCTTGGTAGTTTTGAGTAAGACTTATGTGAAGTTTCTATTGTTCAAATTTTTTTATTTTTTTTATTTTTTTTATCAACGCATACAATTATTTTCACTAATTTTGATGATATACAATTTGGTCCCATCTTAATTACATAAGGTTCTTTAGCAATTAGTGAAGACCACCCTTTTCAATAGTAAATGCAATAGTGTCTCACCACCCAACTTCTTTAGCTAAAGATGATGTGGACTTAACGCTTCAACAATGTCTCACCACCCAACTTCTTTAGCTACACCCAACTGCTTTAGCTAAAGATGATGTGGACTTGCCATGATTCTTTCGCTACCACCCAACTGCTTTAGATAAAGATGATGTGGACTTGCCATGATTCCTTCGCTACCACCCAACTGCTTTAGCTAAAGATGATGTGAACTTGCCATGATTCATGCTACAGTGATTTGGGAATAGTGGCCAGATTTTGATGATTTTTTAAAATTCACAATATGATTGATTGATTGAATTTGTCATATTAAAATCATGAATCCTTAGTACTGCACTATCATGTTGCATCCCTTAGTTCTAACAATGGATAATGGATGTTGTGGCTTCAGATGGATCTCATACGGTAGAAATCGGTGAGCATCTTGCTGCGGCTGCCAATGAATCGTCTGGAAGAACAGACGATGACAAGAAACCACAAGTGTGAAAGAAGAGAAAACTTTAATTTTATTTTTATATTTGTGTCTATATAAATTTTGGCCTACTTTTGTGCTGTATGTACTGTACTGTCTTCCAGAACTACTATAGTGGATGGCCCATAAACCAACATTTTTAGTTAAGCTTTTCTCGCAAATCTAGTATTGGTATAGAATTAGAAGCTTTCAATGAACACTTGTTGGAGATATTGTTAGTTTATAGTACACATCAGCGGCACTCTTGAAGCAATGCTCGGGAAATACCGGCAGTTAGTGTAAGATGACTGATCCAGTTGATCTGGTTGATTTCTAAAATGGTAATTACCGAGAGAAATCCACGAGTTTTTTTTCATTGTTATATAAAATAGATGCGATAGCCAAGATAGATCCAAGAGGAACCAATTTATTTTTCTAAGGATGGGATCCTGGCTGCTTTTGCTTGAATATTTCTGGAGTGTTGTCTTGAAGTATATTTAGTCCGTATTTGGACTCTTTTCAAAAGTATGTGTGTTTTCATGGAACCTTGATGTGAAGTAACTGAATCTAAAGGTTTAACTATCTTTAATGTTTGTGAAACCAATTTATAAACTTCACACCATTCAAATACATGTCAATTGTTACTCTAGTAGTAGAAAATTTATCTTATTTTACAATTAGTATGTAATAATCAAGAAAACATTTACTGGAATTTGCAAGCTGTAATATGTATGGTGTAGACCAATTTATAAATTTTACAACATTCAAAACAAATGTTGTTACTAAAGTAGCAAAAGCTTTTGTCGCAAGCTGCAATATATGTAGTAGTTAGCTGACATACATAAAAAATTAATAATAATGTTGATCCCTGAAATTTCATGTAGTGATGCATGATTGTGTTAGAGGGGTACTGTTGCACTTGGGGCATTTGTAGGATTTGCATTTACAATGCTTTGGAATCAAAAGCATCTTGGAGGTTCTATAATAGGTTCTACAATTATAACTTCAGTGGAGCCAAACAAAGAGGATTGAAGAGTTGTATTATTTTATCAAACTTGGTTTACACTACAGCGCCAATGTAGAGAAAGTGGTGGTTTAGCAAGGGTGAAGAACATTATCTAAAAGTGAATTGGATGCAAATTGGTTTCCATCCCTTTTCACTTCCCTTGCTCTTTTTAGAGCCGTTTCCCTTTTCAGGCTCCTTTTCCTTTTTAGGCCCCATTTTCTTTTCAGGTCTCTTCTCCCTTTCAAGCTCCTTTCCCTTTTCAAGTTCCTTCCCCTTTGTAGGCTCTTTTCCCTTTTCAACCCCCTTTCCCTTTTTAGACCCCTCTTTCTTTTCAGGTCCCGTCTCCTCTGCAGGCTCCCTTCCCT
The DNA here is from genome assembly GCA_022496805.1 of Pohlia nutans. Lineage (NCBI taxonomy): Eukaryota > Viridiplantae > Streptophyta > Bryopsida > Bryales > Mniaceae > Pohlia > Pohlia nutans. The sequence goes on along the minus strand of CM040091.1, from coordinate 9,537,165 downwards.
TATCAACCCCCTTTTTCTTTTTGGCCCCCTTTCCCTTTTCAATCAGCTTTCCCTTTGCAGGCTCTTTTCCCTTTTCAACCCCCTTTTCCTTTTCAATCAGTTTTCCCTTTGCAAGCTCTTTTCCCTTTTCAACCCCCTTTTCTTTTTCAATCAGCTTTCCCTTTTCAATCAGCTTTCCCTTCCCTTTCCCTTCCATGTTTTCTTCAGACTCTCTCCACGTTTAATATATAACTTAAATGCATTTTGTTTAGAGAGTGCATATAAATTGTTTGTTGGAACGAGACTCGCTCGTGTCCATATACTAGCTATATTGTTTCAAAAATTGAAGGCAAATGCTGCAAAAAATAATATCACCCCAAAAAATCACTACTCAAAAACCCTTCCACTTCACATTATAAAGTATCGTACCACCCAAGATCATGCCTTTAACTCGTGAGTTCTCTAGATGGCTCTCATCGTCTTCTTCACTTCAAAGCCCCTGTTATGCTTTGAAGGGGGTGGGTTTGAGAAAAAATGACTTCTCGTCAAATCTGTCAACAAACCAGAAACTCAGTTGTGATAATCTTGGACCAATAAGTCGGAGCACGTGGTTAGAACAACACTATAAAAATGACATTATTTTAGAGTGCGGTAGAGAGGCATGAGAACGTCGTTTGAAATGGTCAACATGAGAACATCTTCTCAACGTGTTATAGAACAACATGGTTATCACAACATCCCAATGCCATTATAAATGTTGTTCTAAATTGCTCATAACTCTTCCCAAGCATGTAGAATAACAAAACTTCATACATCACAAATCTTACAAAGCATAGCAAATAGATTCTATGATAAGGCCGAAACAACTACTGGGTATATAGGCGATTTTGCTTCCGATTGAATCAAAAAAATCAAAACGTAAGGTTCCCTAAAGAATAATCACATTAACCTTTGGTTTTTATAAATACATTCAGTTATACTATTTGGCATATCTCCTTAACTCTTTATTTCACTTATGACTCAATTCAAGAAAATGACATATGGAGATTCAGTTGTCAATGTACACAACATCCAATATTTCATGAACATGCTAGACAGTGATTGTGAAAAAAGAAGAAGGTTAGGAGTGTAACATTATTGATACCAGATCTAGCAGGTTCCTTCGGCCTCCCACAATTCCTTACGCTCGAATTTACTTAACTTTCTACAGCCAGAATGCTGGAGTGTGCACTTGAATTTGGCTACCACTATTCAGAGGAGGTTTTGATTTTGTATGAAACACGGAAGGAAAAATGCCGAAATCTTACACTCCGCCTGTAGACTGACCTTGCAAGGATTGAAGACTACAACAAGATACCGATATAAATATTCAGCACTTGAGACAGACGCGGTTTTGTGTCTCATTGGAATTGCATTTGATTCAGGAGACGAAGCAATCGGAGATGAATTGTCAACTGTCGCCTCATTCACTGCGCCGACACTAGTAGGAAATGCGACGCTTCTGACCGACGGAGAATCCGGCTTTTATTTGTCTGTTGTGTCCTCCCCAACTGAAAAGCAACACTTTAATTTGTCTGTTGTGTCCTTTCCGACTGAAGAGCACCTCCAACGGCAGTCAGAAGCGTCGCTTCTCCTTCCAGTGCGATCTGGGTCATCCCTCCAGTGCGATCTGGGTCATCGCTATCTTATTCGTCTTCTTCATCTGAATCATCTTCCCAATCTGAAATCTTCCCCGTCATGAATGAAATGTGCAGATGGACGATGGCTGAGACACGTCTCACTATGTGTGACTTATGTTTAATTCATTTTATGTGTGCTAAAAATTCCGTTTTTAACCCCATGTATATAATTGCAATCATGGTGCCTATAACACCTTTAATTTTTGTAATTTTTCAATTTTTTTTTCTTACCAAAATGATATTTCTTGAAAATCACACTATTTTTGAAGCCAAGGTGGTAGGGTACCCATATTAAGCCATCACTCAGATATTGATAGCTTGAAGCGTGGTTGTAGTTTTCAGCTCTGACTTAACTTCGAAAAACCAAGAAGCCCAAATTGGACCTCATTTTAAGTAGGTACTATGTGGATTTTTTTTGGTTCATATTATGATCTACGTAAGATGGTGATATTAAACTTGGTCTCATCTAAATTATATTTTTCAAGTTATGAATTTGACATTTTACTATGTGGATTTTTTTTTTTTCATATTATGATCTACGTAAGATGGTGATATTAAACTTGGTCTCATCTAAATTATATTTTTCAAGTTATGAATTTGACATTTTAAAACCATGCATCTTTTGTCCTATTTTTCACGTTATGATCAATTGAATTTGACATTTTAAAACCATGCATCTTTAGTCCTCAAGGAGTTAGTGATGTGAAACTATCGGGTTAACTTTGTTGTGATTTTGGTTGGAAAGATCTTTTGCTGGAGGCAAGTGTGTTTCTTCTTGGTGTTCCAAGGATGGATTCAGAGTGGCTATGGTAGCTGGATTTTTCATCATTGTTCCTGCAATTACAGAGTTTCGGACAATCATATTCTGATGTTGCAAGAATCAATGGAGCATGTAGGTTAACCCCTCAAGGCCCAAGGGGATTTTGTACTATTTGAAGAAATTGAATTTTGACTGCAATTTTCTCTTGTACAACAAACTTAAGTGAGAATATAATTTGTACTTCAAAATTTCCCACATCAATATTAACATTGTAATGTATTTTTTCTGATTCAGGAGAATGGAATGCTGAATATTCTGTTGATCCTTTCCAGCTCAGGGTGGTTATATACAGTGATCTTTTATGAATCCTCAAATGTTGTAATTGTACTTCCAACTCATTGAAATCTCAACTTTTATTTTGCAGATTAGGTATCAAAAATGATCAGTTTTTCTTGGTTTACTTAAAAGTATATGACATTGATTTTGCGTTAGCATTATGTCGGGTACTCCGGTATACACTGTACCATACTAATTCAACGCGTGGGGGTTTGGGTAGGTGGACAACTTGCAATTGCACCTCTGCACACTTTGGATTTCCCCAGTGATTAAATTCCGGCTCTGTCGGTCATTTCCGAATTAGAAACGGAACGTCCACCCAAGACAGACTCCGGGACGGGCTGCTCAGATTCAGTGACGTCGGAGGCTTGAGTTGCAATTCCTGTGGGAGCGATTCTTCTTCTTCCGAACCTTGTAATTGGGTGTTGCATTAGATCCCTTCCTGGCAAGGCAGTAATATTCCCGGTGGCGTTCTGCAACTCCCCTTGAATGCGTCGACGCAGTCTGCGGCTGTCTTCGTAAGGCATCTCCCAAAGTAGAGGCAATCCGGGGTTGTCTCCAGAACGGTCCTCCGTCCAGATGAGAAGCAAGTCCTCCATCAAGTGCACCTCATTATCCAACTCCGCAATGCGTAGACGCAGTCTGCGTCTGTCCTCCATCATGCGAAATCAAGTTGTCCATCCTTCGCACTACATTCCCCAGGGCTTGCTCCCGGATGCGCTGGCCCCTCGCGTCGTTCAGAAGATGCAACAGCTCCGCTCGCGTGCGGCGTGCGCGATCTATGTCCGCAACAAGCCTGTCCTGCACATCATCGATGCGAGCTTCTGGTATCGGAGTCGACCGCATACCCCGCCGGATACCCGCCTCCTGAGGTATGGGCTCGGTCATCGTGTATATTATGATATGAACACGGAAGAAGTGAAGGTGCACGCCGATTACTAGACCTACCCTGCAAGGATTGACAATTACAACCAGGAAGGTAATTAAGACACGGGCCACACTTAAAGAAACTGATCATATAAATATCCAGTGAGACAGACGCAGTTTTGTGTCTCATTGGAGTTGCATTAGATTCAGGGGACGAAGTAATCGGAGATGAATCGTCAACTGTCGCCTCATTCACCGCGCCGGTCTAGCTGCTGGGTCATCGCTACCATATTCGTCGACTTCTTCGTCTTCTTCATCTTTTCAATCTGATTCCCCGTCGTGAATGAAACGTGTGCAGATATTGATACCTTGAAGTGTGGTTGTAGTTTCAAGTTGGTTTGGACATTTCGGTAGTCCCATTTTACCGTGAGTGCTTCGTTTTTCAGCTCCGACTTTAACTCCGAAAGACCAAATTGGGCCTCATTTTAAGTAGGTACTATATGGACTTTTTTTTGTTCAAATTTATTTATTTTGTGATCAACATGTGTAATGTTCTTCACTGATTCTGGTGATATAAAGCTTGGTCTCATCTGAATTATATATTTCACATTATGATCAATTGAATTTGACATTTTAAAAAATGGCGAACAGAATTTGTTGTGATTTTGGTTGGAAAGATCTTTTGCTGGAGGGAAGTATGTTTCTTCTAAGTGATGTTCCAAGGATGGATTCAGAGTGGCTATGGTAGCTGGATTTTTATTATTGTTCCTGCAATTGCAGAGTTTCGGACAATCATATATTCAAATGTTGTAAGAACCAATTCAGGAGAATGGATTGCTGAATATTCTGTTGATCCTTGCCAGCTCTGGTTATATACAGTGATCTTTTATGAAGCCTCAAATATTGTAATGGGACTTTTAACTCATTGAAATTTCAACTTCTATTTCGCAGATTAGGTATCAAAAATGATCAGTTTTTCTTGGTTTACTTAAAAGTATATGACATTGATTTTGCGTTAGCATTATGTCGGGTACTCCGGTATACACTGTACAATACTAATTCAACGCGTGGGGGTTTGGTACTAGGTGACGAACTTGCAATTGCACCTCTGCACACTTTGGATTGCCCCAGTGATTAAAATTGGAGAATGCCATGTCAGCACTGTGAGACTGAAGCCAGGAGGAACAGAATATGGTGACATGGATCGATTCGTTAGTCTTTGGTAGTACATGCTAGCTGATTAATAAGTGATCATGAGGATGCTCCCGCCAAGGAATGTACGTGTACTCACCGTTACAGCTAAGAGAGCTTTATCTCTCAGTGTGTGTGCATGAAGCTGTATACAGGTATGGTACTGTATTAGTATGGTACCTGTATTAGTATGGTACTGAGTAGTTGCTTAGAATATTTTGAATAATATACCCTGATTGCTTGCAAAGCTTTGTAAAGTGTATAATTATGTAATCAGTCTACTTGGGTAAAGCAGAGTTTTCTTGTAACGGTATGAATGGTATCCAATAATTAAATTCCGGCTCTGTCATTCATTTCCGAATTAGAAACGGAACGTCCACCCAAGACAGACTCCGGGACGGGCTGCTCAGATTCAGTGACGTCGGAGGCTTGAGTTGCAATTTCTGTGGGAGCGATTCTTATTCGGTGTTGCATTAAATTCATTCCTGGCAAGGCAATAATATTCCCTGTGGGATTCTCCACCTCCCCAATGCGTCGACGTCGCAGTCTGCGGTTGTCTTCGTAACGCTCCGCACTGCGTCGAGGCAATCTGCGGTTGTCGTCCTCCGTCCGGATGCGAAGCAGGTCCTCCCTCAAGAGCATCGCATTAATTTCCACCTCCGCAATGCGTAGACGCAGTCTGCAACTGTTCTCCATCCTGCGAAGCAAGTCCTCCGTCCCTTGCACTAAATTCCCCAGGACTTGCTCCCGGCCCCTTGCGACATTCCGAAGATGCAACAGCGACGCTCGCATGCGGTGTATGCGATCTATATCCTCAACAAGCGTGTCCAGCTGCACAACATCGATGCGAGCTTCTGATATCAGACTGGACCGCATACCCGCTCCCTGAGGTATGGGCTCGGTCATCGTGTATATTATGTTATGAACACGGAAGAATTGAAGGTGCCGAACACTAGACCTACCGTGCAAGGATTGAAAAACAAAACCAGAAAGGTAATTAAGACACGAGCCACACTTAAAGAAACTGATGTAAATATCCAGTGAGACAGACGCTGTTTTGTGTCTCATTGTAGTTGCATTAGATTCAGGAGACGAAGTAATCGGAGATGAATCGTCAACTGTCGCCTCATTCTCCGCGCCGGTCTGGCTCATCGCTATCATGTTCGTCTTCACTAGACTTACCAGACCTGTCGTTTTTCATTCTCCACTTTGTGGGAACAGTGAATAGTGGTTATATATATTATATTTGTATTTCTGTTTTCTTGTGACCAGAACCATTCACTAGCACTAACACTACCCATGTGCTTGGCGCAATTTCATTCCTTTTTCATTTACAGTAAGTGAAAAACGACACATTTCCTACTAGTGCTTCTTCATCTGAATCATCTTTCCAATCCGATTCCCCATCATGAATGAAATGTGCAGATATTACCGTGAGTGCTTCGTTTTTCTTCAACTCCGAAAGATCAAATTGGGCCTCATTTTAAGCAGGTACTATATGGACTTCTTTTTGTTTAAATTTATTTATTTTTTGATCACTATAAGTAATGTTCTTCACTGATTCTCGTGATATAAAATTTGGTCTTATCTGAATTATATATTTCACATTATGATCAATTGAATTTGACATTTTAAAACCATGCATTTTTAGTCCTCTAGGAGTTAGTGATGTGAAATTATCGGGTTTGTTGTGATTTTGATTGGAAATATCTTTTACTGTAGGCAAGTAAGTTTCTACTTGGTGTTCCAAGGATGGATTCAGAGTCGCTATGGTAGCTGGGTTATTTTTATTGTTTCTGCAATTGCAGAGTTTCAGAGTTCGGACAATCATTTCCTGATGTTGCAAGAATCAATTGAGCATGTTGTAATCTGGAGAATGGAATGCTGATTGTGCAGTCAGGAATATTCTGTTGATCCTTTCCAGCTCAGGGTGGTTATATACAGTGATCTTTTATGAAGCCTCAAATGTTGTAATTGTACTTCCAACTCAATGAAATCTCACAGGGCACCTTGACACATTCACAGGGCACCTTGACACATTCACCAGGTAGTAAATGGTACAAGAATGATGGTGAATCGTGGTGAAAACTTGCTAAATCGAAGTGGTTGCTCAATTTAGCAAGTGTTCACCACAAGTATTCACCATCGTTTTTGTACCATTTACTTGGCACTGAATCGGTCAAGGTTCCCTGTGTCTCAACTTCTATTTTGCAGATTAGGTATCAAAATTGGAACGTCCACCCAAGACAGAATCCGGGACGGGCTGCTCTTCAGTGACGTCGGAGGCTTGAGTTGCAATTCCGGCGGTAGAGATTCTTATTCCGAACCTTGGGTGTTGCATGAAATTCATTCCTGGCAAGGCAGTATTCCCTGTGGGAGTCTCCAACTCCCCAATGCGTCGACGCAATCTACGATTGTCTTCGTAACGCTCCGCACTGCGTCGACGCAGACCGCGGTCGTCTTCGTAACGCTCCGCAACGCGTCGAGGCAGTCCGCGGTTGTCTTCGTAACGCTCCGCCCAAAGTCGAGGCAATCTAGGGCTGTCGTCCTCCGTCCAGATGAGAAGCAAGTCCTCCATCAAGTGTATCGCATTCTCCGACTCCGCAATGCGTAGACGCAGTCTGCGTCTGTCCTCCATCATGCGGAGCGAGTTGTCCATCCTTTGCACTACATTTCCCAGGATGCGCTAGCCCCTCGCGTCGTTCAGAAGATGCAACAGCTCCGCTCGCATGCGGTGTAGGCGATCTATCTCATCATCAAGCGCGTCCTGCACAACATCGATGCGAACTTCTAATATCAGACTGGACCGCATACCTGCCTCGGTCATCGTATATATTATGTGTTGAGTTTTGTGGACGTTCATCAGTTGCATCCAAAGGATGAATTCTGTTAAGAAGAGAATTAGGGTTCTCAGACAGACGTCGTCTCTCTCATTCTCTCTCTTATTCTCACCTCTCGTCTTAGTCTGTGTCTTTTCAGTGTAAGCACATTGTCGTTGTTCATGAGAGCTTAGTGCATTCGCTGTATGTGTGTTCAGTTGTTTAGCTGATTTGACCTTTGGTGTAAACCAATTGTAGTTGATAATAAAGAGAGATCTATCTAGAGCATTCATTCTGTAAGTGTAAGAATTGAGTGTGTCTTCTTGTGTGTCTCTGAGTGACCGTTCGCAGAGTGTGTGTTAACTGTACGATAGTAAAATTCAATAGGTTATGGGCCCACCACGCTTCCGCTGCGCAATTATGAACACGGAAGAATTGAATGTGCCGATTACTAGACCTGGATTGAAAAATACAACCAGGAAGGTAAAACACGGGCCGCACTCAAGGAACTGATAATGTCCAGTGAGAGAGACGCGGTTTTGTGTCTCATTGGAGTTGCATTAGATTCAGGAGACGAAGTGATCGGAGATGAATCGTCAACTGTCGCCTCATTCACCGCGCCGGTCTAGCTGGGTCATCGCTACCATATTCGTCTTCTTCATCTGAATCATCTTTTCAATCTGATTCCCCGTCGTGAATGAAATGTGCAGATATTGATACCTTGTAGTGTGGTTGTTGTTTCGAGTTGGTATTATCACATAATTATGTATACAAACACCCAATATTCCACGGAGATACCAAAATTGTGACACGAGAAGTCCTCTCAGTGATAAAAAAAATGGAATTCTAAAGTGTATAAAAATTAAAACAAATCATGTGAGGAACAAATATTAGGCTAGTCCATGCCACCAGCCTGCTTCCTATGACAAATGTAAACAAACAAGAATGCCACATACATGTGATAAATGAAATCATGTGAGAACTTTTGCGCTATTCTATGAAACAATCTTCGATCCGAAGGTGACTGTTCAGTACTTGAGTGGTGCGTGGCCATTTCCGGTGGCATCGTCATCTCCTCCCGGAAATCCTGTATGAATATCAATAGGAGCCCTGCTGTCTCTTTTCTTTTTGTGTTTCGTGTACAGGAGGCAACCTCCACACAGTGCTAAAACCAAAGCTCCCACTGCTCCGATTCCGATCCCTGCCATGGCCCCTGTTGACAATTTACTGCCGCCGCCGCCGCCGCCAGCGCCGCCGCAATCTCCACAACATGTGCGCTCTGCTAACGTGATTGAGTTGTCGATGTCTTGACAGATGGCTGAGCTGTTTGCTGTTGGTGAACTTGAGCAGTACACCGTTGCAGGTGCTTTCTGCACACATATAAAGAACGTTCACAGGCTTAGGGTGGGTGTCCCTCCGGCTGCTCATGCACCAGTGATTACGCACCGGAATTGCTCACCGTTCGAAGTCAGTTGGGAACAGTACTAGTTACTAGAAAAATCAAACACGAGCAATAAAAACGATTAATGAAATTAACCCTTAACTCCTAGAATTCTTTTTGTTCGATTATTTTCACTTTTTATCAACATGTGCAATGTTCTTCATTGATTCCAGTGATGTAAAATTTGGTCCTATCTGAACTAGAGTTTTCCTAACCTGATCGATTGAATCTGTCATTTTAGAACCATGAATCCTTGGTCCTTTAGGGCTACACACCTGGTAGGAGCACGTCAAGGGAATAGTGGCGGGTACTGGAAGTATTCCTTGGAGCCGATCGCCAAAGTCAAAGGCATTCAACACCGATTGTCCGTTCAGCGTTTCGTTGAGGCTAGTCAGAACGACGTCCACCCCGGCCACTCCGATCAATTTCGAATCGTTCCCAAAGGCTGTCATTCATAACATCATGCACATCATGAATACTCAAATCTATTCATATAACAAATGTTACTAACAGTAATTTTTCTTTGTGCACCAGTTGGAGTGTCATGACGGAGAATTCCATGTCAGCACATAATTCTAAAGACTCAACCCGTGGCTGTAGATTACGGCGCTCAAGCTGTCTCACTAGCTGTAGTCAGCTGTCTGGTTGTGTATGCATTTAGTATGCTGGCACTGTATTGTTGAATGTAACACAGAGTACGTTCATTCACTGATCAAGTAGTTTGAATTCTTAGTTAGTTACGGATGAATTATGTTACAAATAGTTACAGATGAATTCTGTTCATAGCTTTACCTTCTAAATGTTTTTCATAGTGGAGTCTCACGGAACGAAGAGTATATCTCTCTCTGCTTACTTCCTAGCATCTTGTGCAAGTGTAGTGTATCAGCGTAAAGAATAGGAGTCCAAGCAAATAATTGTGCAGTATTCTTGTAGATACTGCGATACAATTGTGTAGTGATCACCCCGCGTGCATATTGTACAGATAGAAATAAAGTGCCATTGCTTTCTTAGTCAATGTTGTGATCTGCGCTTTAGCTTACAGTAAATTCTTTTGGTTATGGGCCCACCAAGCTTCCGTTATGACATCCAATCTATTATACAATACAACTCGGTTTGTCTCACTCAACCGTTCTGCGCCGGAATCCGTGGAGGAGACAACCCAAGCTCAATGTGCTCAACAGCACGGGTCCCACTAGTATGTCACAATTTGGGAGGTCGTTTCCCGGAATTTTGAGCACCAGAAAAAAAGAGCAAGGCGGATGCAAAGGAAGAGAATCTCAGGGCGATCAAAGTGGGGATGGGTGCAAACCTGGCAAAGTGACGGTGATGGTTTTGAGATTCTGCGACACGCTGGTGTAAAATTGGGTCCAGGTGGGCTTGTTGTTGGCGGCGACCATCTGCGTCTGCGCCAGAAACGTGAAGTAGCTGCGCATGGCATACAGCGGATCTAAAATGGCCAGCGGATCCAGCACCTCAAACGAACCGGAAACGTTGCACACCGCCGTCGGCAGCTCCTTGTTCAGCAGGTATGTGTCCGTGTCGGTGGTGAACAGCTTGTAAATCATCAGCTTCGTTTGCGAGCTTGCCAGCGCTTGCGTCGGAAACGCCGCGTCCACATTCGCGAACTCCCCGTTTGTCAGCACGATGATCACCTGCACATCATCATTCCACAGTTACTTCCCTGTTACTCACATTCCGGGCTTACCAAATCATATAATTTCTACAAGTGCTCATCTCTTTGACAAAAACTTTACCGAGATTGCACTTATGCTTTAACAGGACTCGAAACGTTCTCGACTTTAAAATTTCAGCTCTCGAACATGCCACTACTTTCTGATTTCAATGTCACTATATGCCTCAACGAACCAATGTCTGAATGCTGCATAATTTTTGAACCATTGTGCACAAGTGCTTTAGACAACAAACGAACCAGGGACCTTGGTTTCCATTGGCAGTCAGGTGTTGGCATTCCGACTGGGAAGAATGTTGATGTTGGGATGTAGAATGTGGAGCTCACCTTGAGGTAATTGGCGGTTGTGAAGGACTGGGTGGCCTTGAGAATAGCGCCGGTCAAGTTGGAGGGGTTGACGTTTCGGGAGGCCACCAAGCTGTTGACCTTGGCGATGAGAGGGAGAAGCTCGGGGCGATCGGGAGTCGAGTAATCTAAGGTGGCGTCGACGTAGACGGGAGCGCCGGTCAACGACGTGGCGGATTGGCTGTCGAAGGAGAGGACCTCCACGAAGTCGCCGGGCGAGAACGTCTGCAGCAGCGCCCGCGTGATGATCTGCGTCACGTTCAAGAATTGGATGGTTGTGCCGTATTGGATGGGCACCTGCTTGCCCATACTCATCGAATTGTCCACCAAGATCTTCACGTCCTTGTTCACCGAGATCCCATTCAAGTACCACGGTCGCCTCCTTGGATCAAAGCCGGCGCAATAGGAGTCGCTTTGCTCCTGCACCGGATCATCCATCACCACCACATCGTCAAAATGGTCGTCACATAGTTAGGCAAGCGTGATTTCAGAAAACTGAACCTGAGAACTTGATTGTGACGGATCTGGAGTGATCCAGTTTGAGATATATACTCATATACTAGAGTTATTTGTAAAGGCAGCCGGTCTTCTGTCCTGCTTTTTTCATGGACCAGAGCATTCTGACACCACTTCTCCTCATGGTCCCACCCCACTACCCAATTCTTCTCCCTCCCTCCAAATTTTTATGAATAAAAATTTCAATCCATCCAGTGTTCTATTTTGGGTCTACAGTAAGATCATGTCGATCCTCTCCTTTCCATTTTACAGGTCAAAAAGAAGGGATTTGAGGGACTTTACAAATAACTCTACTATCTCGGGTCTAGATTCAGCTTAGATTTCAACTTAGCTCTAACGTCCAAGCCAAAGCACAAGGGTCCCAAATATTTTTGCCGGGATAAAAAATGGATGGTTTGGCCTCAGTTTTACCCCATTTAGCACTGTGTCCAAAAGTGTAGATTGGTCAAACTTTACCGGGGTAGTTCTAACATGATTTACAAGGGTAAAACCATGGTGCTTTGGAAACTGGGAAAAAAAACTGTAGAGAATCGTGTTAATCAGCAGTCTCAATATACACAAATGATCAATTGAACTTTCTACTTATATGCCATGCTTGGGCTTAATCAGAGGCGCCTCCACTAACCACTAATTAATTACTAACTTAATTAGACTTAGTTAAACGCCACGCAGTGGGTTTAACCCCTAAGCGCTCAAACGACCATTTTCTGGTCGCTGCCCGGAAAAAACGGGTTTCCCAGAACAAAAAAAAAAAAAATTGAAAACTTTTTTTTTTTTTAAATACTACGTCAAGTCTACTTTCCAACCCAATTTGAATTATGGCAATCTGAGTTAAACTCCACCCGGGAGAAATTTTCAAAGTAGATCACCTCAACATTGTCTTAGTGTTACAAAATTTTCTATTCGGGGAAAGTAATGATGATTCCTCCATCGTTTCTCTTGCTTTTTTGAAGTTTACGATAGATAGCCCAACTTTAACCTATCGTACTAAATTTTGAACTCTAAAATTGAAAATTATAATTTATACAAATTTTCGAAGGTTAATGCTTTTAAATTCATTAAAAAATGATCTAAAGATTATTTCGGAAGTTTGACCGTACGGATAATTTGTAAAGATGATACTCTACATTTTGTCTATTGAACCAACCTTCATCAAACATATGGAAGGCACATATTATAATGTTCACATCTATGTTTTGTCCAATACCCCTCGGGCTTTTAGGGGTTAACTGGGCTCATTGATATATGGGTTAAGTGCCCGGTACTAATCTAACTGTCCGCCTAGAACTGTCAGATGTACGTGAATCTTATTGATCTTATGCATCAACAAAAACTGCCCTGGGTACAAATCTCTCATTTTTGCCCCACCCCAAGTTTTGCCCCGGGGTCAAACTGTGAGGGTTCCTTGTGAAAGCCACTCAACTAAAATTGGAGTAACCGTTTTTAAAAGAAGCATGTCTGAAATCTATGATTTATACCCAGGCTGCATTTTAGAGGCGCTTGGAGAAGAGGCAAATCTTGCCATTATAACTTGTGTAACGGTGAGAGGTCCACAGACAGGTCGCTTAAGAGGAGAACGAATGGAGAAATGAGCGGAGGGTCCGTTCAGGCTATTAGGTACCACACCCGCCTCGTTCCTCAGTGCTTTCGGAATCACTCATGCGATTCTGATCGTGCCAGCTCGCATGGTATGTCCTATGTGGCAACGCCAGCTAGGAACTTTAGGGGTCGTGCTTGGTGGGCGCAAAATTTTGAAAATGTTGTGGCGGTCCCAGAACTCGCCGGGGCCTCCGGCACTTTCCCTCTTTTCATCCTGTCGACGATCGGCGCTCACGGAGCTCGCAGTGGCCTCCGGCATTCTCAGTCCCTCCTTTCATCCTGTTCAGGATGGGATTCCGCAGTTTTAGGGTTCTCGCTATGGCCTCCGGCAATCTGAGTCCTTCCTTTCATCTGCTCGAGGATGGGATTCCGCGGCGCTCACGGAGCTCGCCGTGGCCTCCGGCATTCTCCCACCTTTCATCCTGTCGAGGATGGGATTCCACGGCGCTCGGCCATGGCCACCAAGGCACTAACATTTTCTTCACAGAGAATGCACGAGCAGGTACAGGGGGATTCGCATCATTGCAGAGTCTTTGCACAGTGTCCTCGCCTGGTCTTTGCATAGTTGGATAGGATTTACGGTGAGATGGCCGAGCGGAATGCAACTGAGTTGACGGAGAGGAAGGTTGAGGCATCTGAGAGGAAGTCGACTCTTGACCGTCCCAAACCTTGCTTGAATCCAGCCAAGTATCCCGATTGGCCATTTATTCCATGGGAAGAGCAGTCTGAGTACTATTTCAGGACGGTGAGGGGCTTGCATAATTCTGGTGTTAACCCTCAATCGGACGTTAACAGGCTGCCAGTGACGGATCAGGACATAGCTGAAATTTTTGGTCCGTTGAGGAAGCTTACGGTATCTAACCCTCTCTTAGATCCACAGACTCTCGAGGTGTTGATAGAGAAATACTGGAGATGTTATGGCACGGATGACGTAACAAACGGCACTTTCCAGAAGTGGTTCATTTCTGCGTACATCGCAGAAGAGAAGGGCGTCGAAATCAATTGGTGCAAAGCTGCTGTTAGAACTGCGAGGGAGAAAGGCAGGCGCCGAAATTCGTTTAGGGTACGGAGTGGCGAGATTAGAATGTCAGAGTTAAGCACTGCGGACGTCCGGGGTTTGGGAGTAGGAGAGCGAGCGGATTCCAAATCTCACATTATCGACCAAGATCTGAAGGTCGGGGGAGGATTCTGCCCTTATGGAGTATCTTCAGTTTCCCTAGAGGGCGTGGGAGATGTACTGGTAGCATGCTCGGACTTGCTCATGACGTGCCGTGAGAAGATAGCTGAAGTAGAGGCGTTGCGCACCTCCACACACGACAAGCTCGGGAGGTTTGAGCAGAACACAGAGAACCGGCGAGCAGATGTTTTAGAGTACGAGGAGATGGTTGTGAGTTACCAGAACGAGCTAGCCGAAGTCACCAGACAAATCGAAGCAGAAGAGGGGAAAGTCTGCCTTGGACCCTTCTCCACTTGCATTCTGTGTATTTATGTTTAGGGAGGAAGGTGTAGTTGTTTTAGAGCAAGGTTTGCAAATGTCTGCTCTGTTTGAGTTTAGGTTGTTTTTAAGATTTTATCCTAGCATGATTGTTTTACTGGGGGATTTTTGTCGTGTGGATTTTGCAAATCTGGTTTCCTGGCTTCCTGCTGATAGACTGTCCGTAACCTTTTTTAGGTTACAGAAGCGGAGCACGTTGTTGGGGACTCGCGCGTTGATTTACATGCGAGTAGCTTACTTCACGCACTGAAGCAGAGAAAAGCGGAAGTATCTGCTGAAACAAACGTCTCTCACAATTGGTTACTAAAGGCAAAGGAGAAGGCATTACGTGGACAAGCTGCGCAGGAGGAGATGGAAACAGAGGTGAGGATGTTGGCGGACAGTCTCCGGGGAGTGAGTCTCTCAGCCACATTATTAGAGAGAGAATTAGATGCAGTTGCAAGGCAAAAGGTGTGGATGGAGAATGGCGGGGGAATCTCTATCTGGCCGAAACCGATTTTGCATCCCCTTCTAGCAAAGGATGGTTTTGACAATCTGTCTTATGTAGACATTAACCCTTGTGGATTCTGCAACCGCGGATTTCACTGCTTTGACGTTGTCCTCACTTCTTGTCGACACGCCTTCCACCCTTTTTGTATCTCAGAAGTTGCTAGAACAGGAAACAAGTGTGTAGTTTGTGAAGAGCTATTCCATCCGGATTGGTGGCGGAGTTGGGGATTCAGAGGGGTGGATGAGGAGATTGAAGGTCAACCCCCTAGTAGAACACAACAGTCATCGCCATGTCTTTGAAGGAAGCTCTCTCCCTGTCCGAATCACGACCTACTCGTGAGTGTCCACAACTATCTATTCTCATTTCTGTGTATTTTAAAAATGTACCATGATTCCGTGTAATTAACGAAGAAGGAAATCTGTGAGCTTCTCTGTATATAGGGAATGATGGTTCAGGGTTGTTAGTTCGAAGAATGCTAAGTCAGTAGTGGTGGTGAGTGTCACAGGTTGTGAGATTGCTGGCTCTACGGCTATGATTATTTTAGGCTGTGATTGCTGTTGAGTGCCTTGTCATTGGTAATTACTGACGAGCGACTGCTCTTTTAGTCGTTCAGTGATAAGTTCAGTCCACTACTGGTATTTGAGAGCTATTTGATTAAGTCATTGTTGTCTGAGTGCTATGTAGTTTCCTCCAATGCTAATCCAGCACTGAATGATTCCTTTGGTCCTAATCAACTATACATTGGTTTTCCCGTTGATAATTGATTGCTCATTGATTAGTCCTATTGCTAAAAATTAGACTCATTGATTTGTTCGTTGGTTAGGGACTGCTAATCCATTCCTCCAGTGCTTAATCATTGCTTACAAATGAGTCTAGTGCTTAGTGAATGCTTCTGATGTCCACGATTACTTTTGAGGTGTTCATCAATGCCTAGAGTGCTAACTGAGTGCTTTTTAATTCTAGGTTCTTGGTCAACTGGCATAGAGACGGGGTTTGGATCAACAGGTACAGGCGGTACGCCTCCCATATTTCTTCCTGGACGATCAAGTATCGGAGCAAGCAGCGCCAGTCCCCTAGAGTTTCTACAGGGTGTAAAAGATAGTCCATGTTTCACTGGGGTCACCAATGCAACTACCGTGTCCATGGATTGCGGCAACGACGTCCATTCGCCACTGAAACCGCCTGTGTCTGTTGTCCATTCTAAGCAACCGGATCTGCCACGTTTGATTCCCCCGCTTGCTCTTGTTCAAAGGTTCACTGAATTCGGCCCTGTTGAAGACGATCTTCTCGTAGAAACAGAAGACAATGTCACAGTAATTCCATCGTCGAAGGTAGAGCCAAGGCAGGTGGAGACAACATCGGGGGTACAAACAGTGAAGGAAGTAACACAACAGGAGCATGAGGTACAGACCGTGACGGAAGTAGCACAACATGAGCAGCAACCCAGCGGTACAAACAGATCCATTCTCAATTGTTGTCATCATCATCTTAAATGTTTTATGATATTCATGTGAGTCTCGTTGTTTTCCACGTTGAATTTCATATTCATGTTGTCGTACATTTGTACCACAGAGCCCCGGTACAGCTTCTCCCGACGACCGAAAGCTACTCAACAGTGCAAAGAGCAGTCAACCAAAGGTGCTTTCAAACCTCTTTGTTTTTTTATGAAATTCAATCAATCTATTAGGACACATGATTACGCACATTCCAGTCATTTTTCAGTAGTTCTAACACTTATATTTTCTTGGTGAAACAGGACTAGATTTGTCATCTAGCATTCCCCCAAATCCTGGGAAAAGGGTTAGAAAGGAGGCCTCAATCTTGACGCTTGCAGTATCTACACCTAAAGCACTATCACCAGGAGAAGAAGACAATGACTTTGTTGTATCACAGAAGATGACCTTCCCCAACCATGATTCAGAAAATAGCACACGTTCTAAAAAGACTAAAATGCTAGCATCGCTCACTGCTGTTGTAGCAGAAGGATCTCCTCTAGTTACTTCAACAAGTCGAGTGAAGGGGAGGCCGGTAGGTAGGGGTAGAGGACGGGGGAACAAGTAGGGCTGAAGACGGTGTGCGTTTAGAGTATATCTAGACATGATGTTTGACATGATGTTTCTCACTACAGAATGATTATTTTAAAAAACTTTTTGGACCCCACTGTACAGTATACCTTAGTGCATGAAACCAAGCCAGACTCAAGGTCGTCAGTGGTGTCCAAGTTAGTCAGTCGTGTCTACTTCACACTTCAATAAAAGACATAGAGAATTCCTTCACTTCATACAGTCCACATACTCAAACATTCTTCAAAATTGTGCAATGACAAACAATGCTATTAAGTAGAAGAGACAGATATGCACAGCCAATCGTAATTTATTTCACTGTATTGAAGAATACGTTCATGAAACAGATCATATTCTTTGAACAAGCAACCAACACTCGAAGAAGTGCATACTCTAAACAACCATCGGCCTCGCACTGCAGCCCCTAATCAAACAGCCTTTAACAACTCTTCTTTGCTCTCGTTCCCAATGTGCCCTCCAAATGACCAGCAACAAGTCTTGCAACGATCGTTCCTGTCCCCATCCACACCCAAGTAACAAGGTCTCGCACAAACAGAGCACGGAAGATAAAGACGATGGACTGGACCTCTATTCTAGCAGAGCACGCATCTCTAGTGCGTTCACAATTTTCTCCAAGGTTGGTAATCTGAGCTCGTAAGTGGCATACCCGCGACTCACGTTGTGAGCAGTGGGAGGCATCTCAAACTTTGACTGAATACATGAATTAGCAAGAATATATGCATGGGGACAGTTTTCCTTAAGTATGTACGAGCGGGAACCCGCTTGCAGCCTGTGATAGTAAATACCAGGCAACACTTCATCGTCTGTATTCCACATGTTACCATAATGATCTTGAAACGGTTCTTCTACTTTGTGAGCCGCCTTATCTACCAACAGTAGCCAAAATGGCTCCTCGTCTAAATCAGTGGCCACCGCGACATTCTGACCGGGCATAATAAAATCTTGGTATTGCTCTGTTTCAATCTCAAAGTTCAGTTCCTGTACTAGCTCATTTTGTCCTGCCTCGAGTGACTCGTTCTCAACTACATCAGCTAACCCGTTCTGAACTATCACTGCTGATCTCCTCTGAGACCTTGTTTGTACTGGACGGGGAGCCTTAGTTTGCCTAAGGCGAGTTAATTTCCAAGCAGGGACATGTTTTACACTCGAACAGGGCTGGTTACATCTGGGATCCATGCATGAACAACAAAAACATGATAGCTGGCGGAACTCACACAAAGAAGAATCTGTAGGAGACTTTGAGCGGATTTGGTGCATACCCCTACTCCCGTCTACAGTTTTAACTCCGTAAAGCCGAGAACGATCAACATCAGACTTACCAATTTCATGGAAGAAATTGTTGACATGCACTCTAATGTTCTTGTGTGCCGCATGAGCTCGATTTGCTTGTGACCTCAAAAATTCCACAACCTCTTGTGCGTTCTGTAGTCTGACAGAGTTAGGTTTGATCTGCTCAACTCGGACCTCTCTTTTTAAAAGAGCTCCAGCTCCGTCTACCTCCCCCTTGCCGTGGCCAGTCGCGAAAAAGTTCCATACCATTTCACACCCCAAAGGCAGGTTAGAAGCTTTTGTCAAACTCGGGTATTTTGTAACGAAATTCCATGCTCGGGCACTCTTAAATTGTCCACTACATCCATCGCTCCAGACAATGTGCTGTTTGGGCACAAAACCCTGATTCAAGACATGCTTCCAGTGCAGCTGAAGAGCGTGTTGAACAAAAAGAGTATCATGGCTGTTGTCATCAGACACGTAATAATGGAGCTCTTTTATTATTTTAGGACCCTGCTCAAGCGTGTTCTCATCAAAGTTAGGGTTCCATCTGTAAGTGAGATGAACTAAGATGGTTATTTGTAATTTCCGCCAATGCATGCTCTGTATCTCGTTCTGAATCATCATTGTATAATTTTCTGAAAAATCTATACAAGAAATCATGGCATCTTTTGGAAATTCAACCAGAATCTCTTTAAATTTAGAGTCCTGCCACTGCGCTATAAAATTGTGAACGATAAATTCTGTCAATTTCGGTTTTAAGTATGTGATTAGCTCCTTTGCGGGAGTTTCCATATATTGTACCGATGGTGATTTTTTATCTTGACCTTCATCATTTTTTCCTACCACAATGTACTGGATACATCTCCACGATATAGTCTGATCGGATTGAAGTTCAACTGGACAAAGCTTTAAGTTTTTTACCCCGCACTGATCACACTGACCCATTAAGCAATCTCTTTTGAACCATGGGCTAAGCGGCTCCTTTGCACACAACAATGATTGCCATAACTCGGTCACTCCAGAGAATTGTAACAGATGTGACAAGCATTGAGAGGCAGGAGTTACAGTACCGGTGGAGGATCGCAGGAGTGCATTGGGATGGCACACACCTGGGAGCATCGACAGGTACAGGTTCCGTCTTCACCGTGGACTCCTTTGCCGCTGGTCCGTATGTCGTTTAAACCATTCAGCAACTCTCGTATTTCCTGGTGATAGCGGCAGCAGCAGGTATTCCATTCGGTGAGACGACGGATGAACCAGGGCTTTAAGGAGACAAATGTTGTGATACCTATCTCCTTTCCCGGATACTTTCGTTTAAACGACGAAAAGAATTCAAGCTGCACACCAACGAGTCATTTGTCAAACCACTCAATCAACGTAGTCCAACAAGTCATTCATTCTGAAAAACACTAAATACACTCAGCTTCGACTTGATGCATGCAGAAAGCATACAATCGTTTGTCATAGCACTCAGTCATTAGGAATAACACTCAGTCATTGGTTGTAGCACTCAGTCATTGAGTACAACATTTAGTCCTTAGTTATAGCACTCTGTAGTTGGAAGTAGCACTCGCTGGTTGGAGATAGCACTCACGCACTGGAGATAGCACTCACGCGATGGAGATAGCACTCACTCGCTAGGAATCTAGCACTCACCCCCTGGGGATAGCACTCATTCGCTGGAGATAGCACTCAGCAGTTTGGACAAACAGTCATACACAGACAGAAGAAAGTACTCATGGACTTTAGCAGTCGTTACTACGAGAAAGTTCTACCCTATTCGGAAAACCGGTGATTAATTCTACATTTCAAGCACACCAGATATCACACACACCAAGCAAGAACAACTAATACCAGAAGAGTGCGGAATTCATAAGGATACTTGGGAAACTTGTAGGTAATGTGTCGGGTGCTCCTCATAGGTTCTCACACCCACGCGTTTTCTCGCGATGTCTTTCCTATTGGAAGACACCGTAGATTCTGTTGTCCACCACTCCACAATTGTCTCCCTCATTACCATCGATATAGATCGCACTCTAGTTCTTTTGTTGTTGATCCAAAATGCGTCTAGTTGCAAGTCGAGTTGGATCCTCCTCTCTATGCCCTTCTTTATGATCCTCCTGTCCACCCCCAACACCTTGGCCACAGCCCTGCTGCTCCCCACAGATTGTCCCAAAGCAAACGTACAAACGATATTTTTGGCAACTAAAAATTCAGACTTTCTGGCACCAGCACAGTGCCTTGTTATGCCAGATTTGATATTCCCAATCACTTCATTCTGATGTTTAACAATACTCACGTCTGAAAGATACGAAGGTATCATGTTCCGCACAAGAGGATGGGCTAAGAACTTTTCTATTGAAGCTTGTTGCGCCTCTACAGTCAACCCACTCAATTCTTGGACCGTGTACAAAGCAATGTTGCGAGAGTGAGATGCTGTGGCTTTCTGAAATTGTCTATTGTAGCTAGTGAGATCTTGAATTTTACCAACATTTGAACCTTGTTCTTGCGCTATTGTTTCATCTGCCGCGACAGTGGCGGCGTTCTCTGCTCTCAATCGGGCCCTCCTCTGCCGTTGGTAGAGGGTGTGATAAGCCCGTCTTTTCTTTGTATACCAATCGGCGTAGCCTTCGGACCCCTCCTCCATTAGCCTTGTGAAGGTGAAGTTTTCTTTTCAGTCCGCTTGTAACAACGCTCTTGCAGCAAATCAACTACGGCATAAACAAATAACATAATGAATACCAAGAACCTACAAACATGCATCACATTGTTGCACCCTTAGATTTAAAACAAAAAATCAACTTGGGAGCGATATTTACCTCCGCGTGTTGTTGCGGTTCTAGATAAACGACTCCCTTCAAGGTTATCGATTGGTCGCTGTGCTCTGAATGTCTTCCCGGGCAAACCATCATCTCCCGGGACATACACTGTCGAGAGCTTCCACTTCGTCCCTTTGATCAAAGGAGAGTTGGGGGAATACCAAGGCGGGTCGTTGTGGAATGCATCCGGCACCAAAAGCTAGATGCAAATCCGCTCATGCAGGCCAAGAAGCCTTTCCGCTCGCACCGGAGTGTGCACGCGACATCCTCCAAATCGAACCGGGCTGTCTGCAAAGTCGTCGTTGATTTGCGAAGGACTCCCTGGCGGCGTATAGAATTCTTCCTCGAAGAGTTCCTCCTCTAATTCCTCTAGAGTCGATGTTCGTTTGAGAGTTTCCCAGACAGCAGCAGAGACACGATCAATCCGCCTCTGCTCCTTCGATCTACGACTTCCATCCATTATGTGGTCTACAGAACAAAATATAGAACACAGAACGTCTCTGCAACGGCTACCGCAGGCGACTAACCAGTGCCCAACGTCTAACTCCGCACTCTTCGATCGGAACGGCAACCCCCGCGCATTCCTCCGCATCACACCAACACGGTACGCAACTGTGATCTCGCAAAGAAAGCCGAAGGTGGCGACCAGAAACCCATGCTCTGCATGAACGGCGCAGATTGCTACAGTTGGGTCATGAACGGTGACGATAGATAATTTGATCAACGGTCCACATCAGCATCAAAAAATCAAAGGCCAACATGCAGCCGCGCAAGTCACCTAAACTTCCCGCCATAGAGACCAGATCCACCAAAAAAATTCGGGAAAGGCGTTTGAATATGCCAAACACATGCATTGGATGCTAAGATTCCCCTTATCTCAAGTGGTCGAATACAATCCTGCCTTGTCAATGTATTGCATGCCGTCCATCCAGAAACAAATTATATCCATAACACACATCATATACAAATAATATACATGAATCAAGAGTTTTATTACATATTACATGTGAAAGTTATGGGTTTCTAATCAAATTTCATCACGATAAATTTAATTAAATTATAAAAATGGAATATGGGAGTTTTTGATGTCGTTTTTGGCATCGTCGGAAAGCTCTGGACGAGTAGGGATGCACTAAAGTTGTTTCGTAGCTTTTGGACCTATGAACGATGGTGTGAAAGTTATGGATTTTCAATCAAATTTTGTCACCATAAACTAAATTAAATTATAAATAAATTATTCTATAAAGCAAAAGCACGAGGAACACGATGAACACAATAGAACACAGGGAGCATGAGAAACTCAGGTAAATTCATTTTTACATAAATAGCGGTTATGCTCAATAACATATTTAGAGGTAAATTCAATTTTACATAAATAGCGGTTATGCTCAATAACATATTTAGAGGTAAAATGAATTTTACATAAATAGCGGTTTTGCTCATAACATATTTAGAGGTAAAACGAATTTTACATAAATAGCGGTTTTGCTCAATTAAATTATAGATAAATTATTCTAAAAAGAAAAAGCAAAAGAAAAAGCACATCGAACATGAGAAACACGGAACGTAAGGAACTCGGTGAACGCACGGGAACACAAAGAACGCACGGGAACACATAGAACGCACGGGAACTCGGAGAACGCACGGGAACTCGGAGAACGCACGGGAACACATAGACCGCACGGGAACACGGAGAATGCGTGGAACATGGCGAACACGGGGAAAATGGGGAGCATGGGGGACATGTGGAACACGGAGAACATCTGGGCCACACTAGTATACAGCTTTTTTCCCGGCCCCGGGATTCTAGTATTATGTTCGTGAAAGTAAAATCTAACTTTATCCGTGAAAATAAAATCTAAAAGTAAAAAAGTAAATGAAGAACATATTAGAAAGAAAGAAATAAATAAACTAAATCAAATCTTAAAGAACAAATATATGGTTTGAAACCCTACTAAGACTCTTTTATGTATGCATGTGTGTATGTATGCATGTATGCATGCCTGCATGCATGTATGTATGTATGTATGCATGCATGTATATATATATATATATTGTTTTTTTTTCTATTTTTTTTATCTATCTATCTATTCTATCTATCTATTTATTTATTTATTCTATCTATCTACCTATTTATTTGTTCATTCTATCTATCTATCTATTCCATCTATCTACCTATTTATTTATTCATTCTATCTATCTATCTATTCTATCTATTCCATCTATTAGACTATCTATCTATCTTTTTTTTTTTACCATTGTTGTGATCTACAATGGAGAAATTAATTCTTGCACTTTCATTTGTGGATCTCGACAAGGAGCAAACCAAGCCAAAACAATCGAGAAAGGACTCAATTCAATCCAATATGACCTGAAACAATCATGTAAACAAAAAATCAATACATAGCAAAGGGACCGGTGCAGCATGCAAGAACAAAGGTTTTATTTACGGATGGATCTCACCAGATGGCTCGGGGAGGCAACCCACTTATAATTGGCAGGGCTGTGCAGCATAATAAGTCAATTTAGACTTGTTATTCCATTTATAAAAACTTATAATATGCTTCTTTCGATAAAATCAAATTTTATAATAAAAAGAATCTTATTATGCTTTATTATAACTTGTAAAATGTCCAAAATACACTCAGAGTATTACAATGCAACCCATTACAACAAATTTCATCCACATATTATCAATATATTATATATCTTATTCATAATCAAATTACAAAAAAAAAATGAATCTTAAATTTCAAATTTTATACAAAATATTGGTGATTGCAATCATAGATCTAACCGTATGGATAGAATCTAAAATTCATAATGTACAACTTTTATGCATACATCAAGTTCAAAAATATCCCTATTACTTGCATTTTATAATGCATCTTTACAATTCACCAAATATAGAAAGGGTTGTGTGCATTTAGGGGGTTAAATAAATGATAATACTTTCTATATTAAGTTATATTTCTTTTGTATTTTTACAGAATGAATAATATATATTCTCTAAATTTATCTAGAGTGTTGTGGAAAAGCCATCTTTCTCTATATATGTCATGATACTTGTTGTAACATTGTAAATAAAAACAATATTGAAAGAAATATAAAGATGCATTGTATTGCATATTCTTTTGGCTATGTACTAAAAAACAAAAGGGATATATAGATGTGTGTGAAGAACCTTACTATGCATTTATTATGCCCTTATTATAAATTTATTTTATTATGCTTATAATAAAATTTATAATATGCCTTAAAATTTAAGAACCTTCTTGTCCTCACACCCCTGCATAATAAAATATCTTATGAACGCTCTCAATGTTTACTTTCCAATGAACTATATATCTTCACAATCATTAGTGATTAAGTCATAGTATTTTGTAAAATAAAACATAATAAATCTTCCTATAACAAGTGGGAGTTGCCTCCCCAGGCCAGATGGAAGTGAGAAGCAGTGAATTGATGTGCCATTGCAATAGTCTTCACAATTACAAAGGCTTCAATCGCACCTCGAGTAGAACTAAAGTAACCACGACCATTAGAGCTCCAATGTCATTTTATTTTATTTCATTTCTTAAGTATGTTGGATATATCATAATTTTATAAGATATTAAAAGAATTTAACGAATTTCTTTTATAAAAATTATCATTCAATTTTGTTTTTCCAATTATTTTATTGATAATTCTATCAAAATTTCAAAATATAAATATGAACTAAATATATATTTTAATCTAAAATATAAATATAAACTAAATCTATATTTACAAAAATGTGCATAACTCAAGCATAAAAACCCAAATCACAAAATTCTTTTGGAGGTCAAAGAATATTTGTTTGTGCAAGTTTTCTTAGTTGAACAATACTCAAAATATGTTAGTGTACTATGCACAATTGAACCTCGAAAGTCTAATCACAACACATTTTCTTATCATTCAACTTGTTACAACACAACTCAACATGCTATTTTTGAGTTATTTAATATCCAACCTGCCCTTTCGCTACGGTATGGTACCGTTTCATTTCCACCCTTTCAGTACTACTATTTCATAAAAAATTTAATTTATATATTAATTATTAATTTTTTAAATATATATTTGTGTTTATATTTTTATATCAATTTCTAAGTAATATTATTTTTTATTTTAGGTATTCTTTATTTATTTTTATATGTTGATACACTCCGTTTTGATGTAGGTATAAATATATAGGTGCTTTTAATTTTTTAATTTTTAGGCACTTTTTTTTAGATACTCTTTTTTATTTTTATATCTTGGTATTTGATACACTCCGTTTTGAGGTAGTGTAATTCGTCGTCGTATTTTTTATTTTTTATTATTTTAATGTAGAGTGTACTATATTCATGTACTATTAATGTAGAGTGTATTATATTCAAAATTAATACTCATTCTCTTTCATACTACATGCACTTGTGAGCATTTGATTGGCTCAAAGGTCTTCTCTTTCCCTTCTCTTCCTTTCTTTTCTCTTCTCTCCCTTCATTTCTTTTCTCCCCATAATTCCTTCTCCATGCAAATGATGACGGCGCCACCCCTTTCTACACATGCACATGTCTTCCGGATAGGATTTATCCTTTAAAAGTCCTATAAGGACTATTCCCACACTACCACTATGTATGATATGATATAACATGAATTGGCATATTTTGACATAAGTCGCACCTTCACATAGTTATGAAGATCATTCTTTCACAAAAAAAACTTCTATATTATATAATTTGAATTGACTTATGGGGTGAGGGAAAATTACCTACAAATTGGACTTATGTTAATGGATGGTTCAATTATTTTTGATGCATGGCACTTTTAAAGCTTAGATATATATTCGTAACATGAATCTACAGTTCTACACCACTTGTCCAAATTTGGAATCAATGCAAATAAATTTGCTTGTCCGGATCATTCCTTTTAGTGATTTACCGGAACTGGGACATTTTTCCTTTTTTTGCACAAAAGGACATGCAAATCAACTTCGGTTGGCTTAAAATTATTTGCAACATGTACATGACGAGAATACATTCAAGAATTCCATTTATATTTGGGCTTAGGTGGTCATGGATGTTAATTTTTCAAGCACCTAAGGGAGAGAGTCTGGTACATATTGGGCCGGGACAGTCCTTTGATGAACCCATATTGGACCATCGCCCATTTATCGTGTACATATGTAGATAGTTTCACTACATGCGAACGATTTGTGCTTATATTTTTATATGAATTTCTAATTAATGTTATTTTTTCGTTATTTTGTTGTATAGGTTTGTTCACTTTACCCTTTAGTGCCGAGGTTACCACATTTTGGTCACTGATGTGTCGAATACGCAAATAATGGGAAATCAGTGAATGATTGGATTTTGAGATGTGAGGCCGATGGAAATAGCCAGGTATTGCAGTAGTGTCAGAGTTTAGTTGGAATAGAATACGATTTTAAAATCACCTTTCATAACTTTACTGCACCTAAGGTTGACTGTCCTATTACCAACCACTGACCTAATTCCGATCAGGCCTAATTTCTAGATTTTCGAAGGAAAGATGTACCTCATTTGTACATTAGAGCATGTGATCGGTTTTGGGTCGCAGGTTACTTTGCACTTTGGAATTTTGTATAAAATTGAGAAATGCAAATTATAAGTTGCAATTTTTTGCAATCCTTATGAAATTCTATTTTGAACGCGGTCATAATTTTTTTCTGGATTTACCATTGCCAAATATAGGTCAGATTGCTTAAGCGGTTGGTAATAGGACAGTCAACCTTAGGGCTGCTTCACACTATGTCCGTCAAGTCGAGAGGCCGTGGGAATTGAGAGTCCAAACTTTGTTGAGAGTCCAAAGAAATCTACTGAAAATAGGCATAAAATATAGTTTTCATTTTTTATGAAAAGAAATCGACGGCCTCTCGACCATAGTGACGGGTCTTGCAAAATGTAGGATCCAAACAAGAGGTCGAGAGGCCGTCACCTTGGTCAAAAAGTGTTGCCTTGTAAGCATTTTGAAGGTCCACAGCCTTTGGACTTTGGCCTCCAGTGTGAAGGGTCGAGAGGCCGAAACCATGGTTTCTTGCAATTTGATTGGTGGAAACCGACGGACTCTCGACCTTCGGCCATAGTGTGAAACCCCCCTTATATGGGATTGCTCTTGCCGATGAGTGATTGAACTTAATCTAAACAAAGACGGGTCCGTTTTCCAATATTAAAAAATCCATATTAAGCTGTGGGTGCAGAAGAAGACGATCTCAGATTACGTAGATCTTGCGACAGGGTACATACAGGCATACACCCAAGTCCAGCAGCTTCAAGTCCCAAGTCCAGCAGCTTCAAACACACTGAGTTGACTTCTAGTAAATTGAAATATCGAGGCTTCCGTTTCCTACCAACACAATGTCAATATAAGAAACCATCGGTAACCTTAAATTAGTTAAAATGGCGGATTTCAGTGAAACTTGTCAATTTCAGTCGACCGACTGAAACCTCACATCTAAACCAGACCGCTAGGTTAAATTAGAGCTGGGGCACTTGAAAGTATTGATTTTCATGTCTGCAGAGCTTTCTGGATTTCTGCACTTGAACGTCACGATTTTACGCCACAATGTCTACCGGAACAACATCGTCGCCTTGTTCCACCAAGGATTGATGAATTGACCTGCTCGCACTAAGTGCTAATAGCCCCATATTCATTAAATTGGCCAATTTTATTTATATTGGCCGCCATACTATTCAAATAAAGAGAGTAAATGAACTGAAATCACACTATTTGAGCGGCCAATATAATCAAGATTGGCCAATTTAATGAATATGGGGTTTAATATTACTGCTAAACTTACTGCTAAACAGTACTAAGAAGCACACTTGTATCTACACGGCCTCCCCCCTAGACAATGTCCAGGCACCTTCGGTGAGTATGCGTGAACTCCTAAACCGCCCCTAACTCCATCGCTAGAGCTTCGTGGCGCTCCAGCTTCACCTCATCGAGCCTAACTCCACGCAGCGGCTTGTCTCCTTTGTTTACCCCCGCAGTCTCCGGATGAGTTAGAAATCATACCGTGACAGTTAAATTCCTCGAACTTTGATAATTGGGTGGTCTTTGCTTTGATTTTGTGAGGATGAAACTTCAACGATTGTCTACAGGTTCCAAAACAAAACCATCAGAATTTATGGTGCAAAATCTCTCAAATGAATTCGGTTTTCATACTGTAGGACGCGAAACTAAGGTCTGGATAATAAAGAGAGATTCATTCTTACTAGACGCACTAAGTAACCATCAACACAGTCAGGCTTAATTAAAGAGGTCGGTGCTCACTTGTGGAAATAAATAATGCTTTCATCTTAATATCTCGTTCGTTGGCATTCTTATCAACTCCTGAAACCTGAAATCCAAATTGAACCCAAATGCTCCCAATCAACAAAGCTTCCAACAAAAATACCTATGAATCCTCACTCAAGTACAACAGTGGCTATAATTCCAGAACAAATAAAGCCAAATCATCCGCATATTTAAACGACACTGTTTCAGCTACATGAATGATACTAACCTCTCTGATGTCACTTTGTGCATGCAATGTTATTGACCTCAAACTCTAGAGCTAAAAATGAACGAGAAAACATAAACAAAAACCCTAACCCTAAGTGCATGGACGAACGGATCAGTTAGAAATCATACCGTGACTAATTTCCTCGAACTTTGATTGGGCGTTCTTTGCTTTGTTTTTGTCAGGATAAAACTTCAACGATTGTCTGTTCCAAAACAAAATCATCAGAATGGTGAAAAATCTCTCAATTCGGTTTTCATACTGTAGGACGCGAAACTAAGGTCTGGATAATAACGAGAGATCCGTTCTAGACGCACTAAGTAACTATCAACACAGTCAGGCTTAAAGAGGTCGGTGCTCACTTGTGAAAGTAACGCTTTCTTAATATCGCATTCTTATCAACTCCTAAAACCTGAAATGAAAAAACCCAAATGCTTACGATCAACAAAATTTCGCAGTCTCCTGCGGCTTGTCTCCTATTGCGCTCAACTGCCATGTTTCGGTACCGCTGCGAGGAGATGGTGCAATGAGGGACGAGAATGTGAGAAGCAGATATGCTCTGAAAAGAGGAGAGGGTGTGCAGAGCGGAGTTTGTGGGAGGCGCAGGGAGATTCGGCGCCAATGCTTTGAGCCTAAACGACGCTGACCCCTGTGCACCACCGAAAATGCCAAACAGATGAAGACGTTGATCCGAAGCTAACGATGATCATCTTCCAGCTCTCACAATTCATCCACCGTCTCCTCTGTTGGGTTGACGGCGTCGTTACTAATTTTAGACCGAAATAACCAAGCAGAAAGCAGAGAACCACTGTTGACAACAATTCGAGTTTGATTTTCGAGGGCTATTTGTTGTTGCAATTGGACATGAAGCGGCTCTTTCAAAAAATCATCTATAAGGGTATGTCTGTGCCAAGTTTCAGAAGAAACCCTACTCGTATGGATGCAACCGAGAAGGGAAAGAGGTTTCGAAAACCACTGTTGACACCCACCGTGGTTCATAAGAGCCTGAACGGACCCCGGACTGAGGATCAACTTACTCGGCCAGGAAATGCCCGAAATGCACCGGAGACAGAAGCAAAGTAGACTAAGGTGTAGTCTGTGTGGAACGACATCGACTTGAACGTCGGGTCCAGTGGCTTTTGTAGGCAAATGGATTCCGCAACCTCGGGTTGCAAATTGGTCGAACAAGGAGCTGGGAGCCTGCATTGGCACACAGTGCATGCATTTTCAGTACTAGAAACCAATTAATTGATGAATAGTCTTGTGACTCGACCAGGAACGTAAAGCAACAAGAGTGAAACGGCAGTGAAGTCGTTTCATAAATTATATGAATGGAGCTCACGTTACAAAGCTTTGATTGTAATCCAGCAACATGACCGTGTTATTGCAGCTCGGATTCGAAGCCGAACAAACATTGAAATTCTCGTTGTTGCCAACGGCGGTGCAGGTCAGCGTTTTCTGACCTCCGACTGGTTGGTTGCATGTCGCTCGAGAACAAGAACTGCTGCAATTATTCAAACTCCCTGTAGAGCAGAATTCTTAGCATTTTCGTGATTATCATCATCTTCCCAAAAGGAAGTAACAAAAATAAATAAATACACAAATAAAATTATATACATAAAGTTATCCTTTAATTGTCGGTAGCATTCATGAACCCAGAATTCCTCCACACAAGATTTTAAATCATCATTGCCATACTTTAAAGATAAAGGTATGACTGTACTCAGTGTTAAACCAAGTAGTGTGCAGCACTTGGTAACCACCAGAGATGACATCATACAAGAGAGCTCCCCATAGGCTTGTACCAAAGAGGAAAGAAGAGAGAGCTCACTTGCAGTGACAACAAATGATATCATAAGAGACCTGAATTTAAGAGTAAGGGTCTTAGGATTGAATTTCAATATACTTTTGGACTAGATTCACTTTGTTGAGACCATTCCTAACATCAGGTTGAACACACCTCTCTAGTGTACGAGTACTAGTGTACATTGTACGAGGACTAGTTAACAAATGGACTAATATTTAGTTAGAATATACGGAGTATGTCATTTGGGTTTTATAGTACACGTAGAACTACTTCCTTAGTATACATTAATTAACAATTCAAAGTTCATAAAGCAGTCACTCACTGAAGGCATTGTGAGATTCCCTTAAAAACAAAAAATGGAGAACTTTGAGACTTTCCATCTGGAGTACCGACAAATGCGTTAGATCGAGAACACCGAATTCTAGTGAAGGTATAAATTGATGCACTAACCAGACAAGGGAGTCAGAGTTTTCGAACTCACCACAGTTGTTGTTATTTGCGGTGGCGTTCCCTGCTATGGCAATCACATCCGCCTCTGTTGCATCAAGGAACTGTTTGCCCCCAGCATCTGAAGAGTTCTGCCCATTGACCGCTAAACCCTCCAGTCCACAAACGATTAGTACCGACAGTCTAAATATTGGTACTACCGTAGATCTGCCGACAAGCTTGGACCTCGCTGCCATCCCTGATGTCGATCGCAAGCAGGGGAACCCACTAACCGGAGTCAAAGAAGTGAATCTGAACTGTCTGTCTATTCTCTTACTCCGGAGGATCTAGACTTTGCTGACACTAGCTCGAAGAAACCCTACTGATTGTTGAATACCAGAGACTCTGATCGTTCATACCGACAGCTAGATGCCATTGCAAGCGCATTATCGAGTTAAATACTCTGCCTGGAAGTCTAACCCCCTTCCGCTTCTCTCTAGCTAAGTTAGAGCATTCCCACCCATGCACGCTAGGACTAACCCTCTCAAATTATTCATCTACATGTGAAGGGCCCTTGCACTCACACTCCCCCACCCTTGCACGCCCTTCACGTATCAAAAGTGCGCATCAAATAGTCAATGGACCAATCACAAGTAGAATGGGAGGAATAATCTTCGAATAGTCAACTCAATAGTGTTTTCAAGGCCCAATTTCTAACACGCAAGAATCCAGAGTCAAGAGCTATTTTGAAAGGCCCCTTGAAACTTTTCATCCACTTCTTGAGGTCAGAGACCCTCTGAGGCCATGGGTGGCCATGCTCTTAGTGTACATTCTGCATTTTCTTTATGAAACTCACATCATCATTCACGAGCTCGGACAGAGCAACTGCAACCTACGACGTGCAGACAATTGCATTTTGTACGATGGAAGATGATGTGTAGGTCCTTCATCACTTCAAAAGGTAGGCCAGCTAGATAACGCATTTGCTTGGAAACTACCCCACTTTGACTACTCGGTTTGGTTTCCCATTCAGAAGACATTTCACTAGAAGGAGAAGGCGTCCCTTTTCACTTAGTAGGTGAGTTAAGGTAGACGACCTGTTCCGATCACCTTAAGCAATTCAGCATACTTCCGGTGGAGTAACGAATAGGAAAATATTTTTGCAGTGTAGGGAAATAGATTTGAAGAAGGTCACATATTTTTGAACAAATTTTCGGGCAATATTGAATTTACTACGAATTTTCAAAGTGAAGATTCTCTCTAACCCGTTCTCGCAATATAGGCTGACCTATTTCCAAGAACTGTAAAACTAAATTTCAAGAACACATGATATCATACTTACTAACTCGGTAACAAATTTCTATTCTTGGCGCCAACCATTCCATATTAAGAAGAAACATGTTTCCATCACCGTTTACGAATGAATTCGAAAATAATGCAGGCTGCTTCACGGAAATAGGTCGCCCTATATTGCGTGATTGGGGACCTGATCGGAAACAGGTCGTCTACCTTACATGGCGCCATTTTGCATTCACTGCCCAGGCCAGCGTTTATTATCTGTTTTTCCGTTGATAGACTAACACGCACTTTGGAATGTAGCCAAGTAAGGAAAACATGGATAGAATCATCCATATTAATATGTTCATCAATAAATATATCTATTATAAGGCACTTTCATCCAAATCATGGCGATTGTGATATTTTTTTGAGAAGATTTTGGCAATTTCATCCACTTTTTTTTCATTTTTTCTAGTGTATAAGTAGCCACATCAAAATTGGGGTAAGATTTAGGCAAAAATTTGCCAGCAAATTAAACGTTGGCCCAGGCACTCAAGATTTGGTGAGTGCAATTCATCAAGTAGGATAAGTACAGTGTACAATGAACTTTGACACTGTTCTAAGTGAGAAGCAACGCCTTTGCTACTAGTGTTTGTTCCTAAAATATTACTACGTTCTGGAGGGTTGTCTATGTAACCATCAAATTTTTAGTCCTTTCTTTTTTTATTTTCAACATCAATGAGATTTCATTGCAAAGAAGAGGTAACTTCAATTCAAATCCCTATGGTGCAGGAAAGGGATTTTCACTAAGTGGGACAGCAACTATCCCCTGGAATTTTATGGGTTCCAAATTTAGCTCAATTAGTGATGTCTAGGTGTCCCTCCACCTCCCAGGATTAGTTTGTATTTGTATTTTGCCTCTCTCTTCTTTCAGTAAAGGGTTCCCTTTATTTGTGTCTTAAATAAAATAAAATTTTACCGTAACTAGAGTCGTAAGTTGGAAAATCAACCAGCTACAGTGGTCAGCACAAGTGTTCGGACAGAACGCTTCCACTTCCAATATGAGCTAGTTTTCCTACATAACTCACATTCAAGTTGTAAAAATTTAAACATACAATCACATAGTTACAACAAACATGTAACATAACATTCATAATCAAAAATGTCAATCAAGAAATCAATCAAAAATAAAACACATGATGTGGGTGTCCAATTCTTTATGCAAAAAGTGAAGTGGTTATCTATTTACATGGGAAACAAAGCCATGAGCTACAAAATCAAGCTAAAAACTTGAATGTAGAATCATGATGACTACCTAAAAACTTGAATGTACAATCATAATGACTACTATCGTGTATAGCCACCTTTTGCTTGATAAACATCTGCAGCTCTCTCAGGCATAGACATGATCAATTTCCTCACGGTATCAATCTCAATGCTATACCAAATTTCTTGCAATTTCTCCCACAAATCCTTCTTATTAGTGGGTTTCTTCTCCGACATTCTCATACGACGATCTACTTCATTCCAAAGGTGTTCTATAGGATTCAAGTCAGGAGATTGAGCTGGATGCCAAATTAGTTGAAACTTCTGTGCTAACTACCAATCTGTAACATACTTAGAAATATGTTTGGGATCGTTGTCGTGCTAAAAAATAACATTCTCATCTCCTAAATCATGCATGTGTATAGTATTCATGAGCTCCATCTCCAAAATTTCCGGATACACAAACTTATCCATGTTCCCTTCTATAAGACGAAGGTTGCCAACTCCCTCCCAAGTCATACATCCCCAAACCATAATGTTTCCACCCCCAAATTTGATAGTAGGTTGCACATGTTGATCTAAAAGATGCTCTCCTCTCTTCCTCCAACAATACTGCCTCCCATCTGAGCCAAACAAATTGAATTTTGACTCATCTGAAAAAATCACATAACTCCAATCCATCCAACTTGCATGCCTACACTTCTTTGCCCATGCATATCGACGTGCTTTGTGATTTTTTGACAAGAATGGCTTCTTAGTTTTCACTCGTGCTCTCAATCCCTGCCTCCGAAGACATCTTCTAACTGTATCATCACTCAAATCCAATCCTTGAGATCGCATTTCTCTAACCACTGCTGCAGCTGTACCATTAGATGGTGCATTCAACAACCTTACAACCTCACGATCACCACGTTCATCAAGAATTCGAGGTCTCCCTTGTGAAGGAGCATCTATCAAATGACCTCTCATTGTAAACCTCCGCACAATAGCATGGCAAGTGCTTCGAGAGATGCCTAAAACCGTTGAAATTTCAAAGTACGAATTCCCTCTCTCATGCATCTGAAGAACTAATTCACGTTCAGCAAGAGACCTTCTAGGAGCCATAGCTAATCAAGAGCAATCTTACTCAATCACAATGAATCATGAAATGCAAGAGGTCTCCATAAATACATGTTTATTCTCAAGATGTTTTAGACGCACAACTTGTGTGCATAATGAATTGGACACCCATGATTGACACATCATGAACTGCTGCCCTTGCAAGTAGCTCAATGTCAATGATGGTACTCTTTCTAGTTTACAAATGGCTCTTTAGTTATAATTAGCTGAAAAAATCAGCACCTACCTACCAAACTTGACAAGTGTTACTACTAAACTGAGATTGTCATTACTGTCCAAACACTTTTGCTAACCACTGTATGTAACTAGAGTCGTACCTTGTTGAAGATTGAATGGGAAAAAGATCAATACCCATCATTCTACAGTATGAAAGGGGTACTATTAAACTACTAAAGGATGCTTTTAATAGTTATTTGGGATCGTCCACAAAACCGACAGAGTTTTTCCCTCAATTTCATACAAAAGTTCAGACATTAACTTGTTAGGGGAAGTTCAGGTTGTCCAAAAATATATATATATATATATATATATATATATATATATATATATATATATATATTATTTTTATTTTTATTTTTATTTTTTATTTTTATTTTTTAAATTTTTGGCAGAAACAAAGGGAGACCCTTTATTGCGAGAGGTTGTCCAAAATTTATCACCCGCTTCACTTTGAGGTTCGAAAATGGTAAGCTCTACACAGGAACCCATTTCCCTTCTTTTCCCTAATTTTATTTTTATGGGCCACTGAACAAAGGAATCAAGTGGGCTTCCAGTGGGTAAGAAGACCGTCCCACTGTGATTACCCAAACGATTCCACCATTGTAAAAGGGAAAAAGGACAAAAAATTCAATGGAGTTAACATCATCACTTCCCTGAGATAGTAAGTTTTATAACACTAGGACAATATTGAGGTCTCATTTGTCTTCAAAAAATCCTTAGTGAACTTCAATACTGCACATGAAATGCATCAAACAACACTAGAACATGCTCTCTACCCCAATTTTTAACAAAAAATCAAAACTCGGAAAATGTCATTTCCTAACCATAGATAGTCACTGCTATATGGACTGCAACTAGAAAATGATCGATTGATCACCTAGGGATTAAAAGAACTTTGAAAAAGCTCTTTGAGGGAATTCTCTAAATCCCCCGGTGGTCTTCAATGAATGGGGACAAAAGTGCCCCCTATTTTTGTCGGTTCACGGGCCCACCTCAAAAAACAACCCCCTCCTCCAATGATTTTTTATTCCCAAGTAGGTCCCCATAGGGTAATTTGGGGCCGTAGGTCCCAAATTTGCAAAAAAAATTGCCAAAAAAAGCACCGAAGGTGGCCAAATTGGAAATTTCAGAAAAGGGGGGGTCATGAACAGTGGTCTTGCATTCAAGACCACGGGGATATAAGGTCGAGGCACCTAAAGCCGACCAGGTACCTAAAACCGATCAGGCCTAATTTCTAGATTTTAAAAGGGAAGATGTACCTCATTTGTACATTAGAGCATGTGATCGGTTTTGGGTTCTGAAGTACTTTTCACTTTGAAAAATTGTACAAATTTCAATATTGGGAAATAATTCATGGAAAAATTTGCATTCTCCGCGAAAACTAACTTCCAACCCTGGAAAAATATCACCCTATTAATGGCTGGTCCAAAAATAGTGTAGATAGCTTAAGTGATCGGTTTTAGGTGCCTCGACCTTAGAGACGGGGCTCTTTGAGAGGGCTCTTCACATTTGGTTAAATAGGAAAAAAATCAAGAAAATTTGGAAAAGGGAAAATTCAGTAAAAGGACACGCTACATGTTTTTACAGCACTTCCCAAAGCCAAATAACTTAGCCAATGAATGAGTGATGTTTAGTTTTAAATAATCACAGCTGGAACTGGTGCCTGTAATCCCGGAGTACACCCTGAGGCCACGTCAATGGGAGATTTTGCGCCAGTTTTAGTAAGTCAACTTTCTCTCTTTCTCCTTCATGGATTTGCATTCTGCAAAGAAATGCTTTCAGAAATGCTGCATATAAGGTAGACGACCTGTGTCCGATCACGTTAAGCAATTCAGCATACTTCCGGTGGAGTAACGAATAGGCAAATAATTTTGCAGTGTAGGGAAATAGATTTAAAGAAGGTTACATATTTTTGAACAAATTTTGGGGCAATATTCAATTTACTACGAATTTTCAAAGTGAAGATTCTCTCCAACCCGTTCTCGCAATATAGGCTGACCTATTTCCAAGAACTATAAAACTAGATTTCGAGAACACATGATATCATACTAACTCGGCCACAAGTTTCCATTCTTGGTGCCAACCATTCCATATTAAGAAGAAACATGTTTTTGTCACCGTTTACAAATGAATTCAAAAATTATGTAGGCCTATTCACGGAAATAGGTAGCCCTATACTACGTGATTGGGGGCCTGATCGAAAACAGGTCGTCTACCTTAGTCCCTATGTTACAGTAACTTACCGCACAATTAATGGGAGATGACGCATTCACATACGCCAATGCTGACGCACTCAAGCATGCGTCAGGTAATTTTGAGGGAATCTGTTGTCACCCAAGAAATATAAAATACTCAGTTAGAAATTACTCTAATGCATGATAGTGAAAGGGACACAACGCCAAAAAGGAGCATGCATGGCTCTAAGGTAGGAAAACCAAAAACGGTTAATGCCCTCAAGGCGTGTACTAGAGTTTTTTAAAAGCAGGGAGGTGGTAGACCGAAAATGGAGAATTTTTGCATGACGAGGATTACTAAAAACTTACTAAAAATTACTAATTTTTTTGGAATCTTGTGTGCGGTTTTCTGTGATATTAGTTAACCGTTTTAGGTACTTTCATGTGTAGAAAGGAAGAGTCTAGTATACAAGAAGGGGGTTTGACAAACTTCCCACTTTGAGAAATTGTAGATAATTATTTACGGGGAATAAAAATATGAAACAACTTGCATTCTTCATCATTTCTTCTTCTTCATCTCAAAAAATTTCACATAATTTCTAACTCCATTCCTTCTGGTCAAATCACCTTATTTTCACTGTTTTTGGTTTTCCTACCTTAACTTATTTGTGGCACTATATTGCAGTTGCACAATGCTTGACCAATAGTTGCAGCAAGGAAAAACAAGGCTTTCAATACTTTTTTGTTTCTCGGTTTTACCTTCTTTTATTTCGGGAACGCAGATGCAAGTGCCGCAGGGCTTGATGTGAATGGGCCAAGAGCGGGTGATTCCAATTTGTATCAACTTAGTTGGCTTGAGCTAGAGTTGGGTGCAACCGTTCTAGCAATTGAATTTTCTTCATATGT
Source organism: Pohlia nutans (assembly GCA_022496805.1). Lineage (NCBI taxonomy): Eukaryota > Viridiplantae > Streptophyta > Bryopsida > Bryales > Mniaceae > Pohlia > Pohlia nutans. The sequence continues at coordinate 9,499,045 of CM040091.1, read as the reverse complement.
GCATGCAAGGTCTACGTTATATAAATTAAGTTCGCTTGTATATAAGTTCACCATGAGAAACAAATGTTCAAAGTTAACACGTTGATCGTATTGACCTTTGAACTCCTTGGATTGGTTGTAATGCTTAGGGATTATCACTTGTGAGGAATTGGGGAGATTGTTTTTCAAATGAGTTTTATAGTTATCTCTCTAAAGGGCATAGATTTTGTGGGCCTCTATTAGGATTCTTTTTGTTCAATCACTAAACAACGTGTTGAACACATTGTCAAAGACGTCTAATAGATCCCATGCAGGATCCCATGCGGGATCCCATGCATGTTTGTCATATATTCAAGAATATATAGAGCATGCTCCTACATTCAAGATTTTTTTTAGTATTTTAGAGTATTCTCTATGAGAGTTATTTAATTATTAGTATGACGTCAAGATGAATTTTTTTTGCTAGAGAAGACAATGTTGGCCCCTATCAAATGGCTACCCCCTACTTGAAGCTTTAAGATTCAATCCAAACCTATTATGCTCAAGAGTGCAAGGGTTATTACCTTATGTCGCTTCCATGTCACCTTCCCAAAAATGCTCAACGTACATATCTAATCCACTTTTTCGATTTGGAGTGACATATTTTTTTCATTTATCCATAATTTTCAAGCAAATAATTAAGTTATTAGTTATGGATGATTCTATTCATAGTTAAGGTTTCCATTCTCGTCGAACCCAAACTTCCCCTCGAGAGACCGTCACCTTGGTCAAAAAGTGTTGCCATGTAAGCATTTTGGAGGTCCACGGCCTTTGGACTTTCGCCTCTAGTGTGAAGGGTTCCATGGTTTCTTGCAATCTTGATTGGTGGAAATCGACGACCTCTCGACCTTGGGCCATAGTGTGAAGCGGCCCTTAGACAATCAAGATAGTAATAATTTTGTAATTTAGAGCCACAAAACCTATGCCCAGGTAAAAATAGAAAAAAAGCTTGTTGACACTCAGAACGTTTTTCGCCAAGTTGGGAACATTCATCGCGAACGTCTGTTCAAGAGGGGGAACGTTGGGAACGAGCCGGTTCTCTTCGACCGTCTCTCGGGTTCTCTCCGCTCACTAGATTTCCTTCAAAATGCCGTCGTAATAGCCTCACAATGGCGCACAACTGAACAACCTCTTCGTTGAATTCACTCAAATTCCTGAAGGTATAACTTATACATCTCATTTCTTCTACTGTACTTCCAATAGCGTTTCTCATGAATTGGATTTCAGGTAGGGTGTTCTCGCAATCACTCGCTCTTTGACGATGGCTTCGTGTGGAATTGAATTTTTCTCCAGTGTAGTCCATTAAAATTTCCAGCATGTCTACAGGATTTCCCCCGACTTGCGAACATGATGAGATTGAGTTTCAGTTTTCGAACAAAGATGAAAACCAACGTGAAACCCTAATTAGATAACTTGCTTTTTTGTTGAACCGATTCAAGTGTATTCCATTAAGTTTTTTCTCAGTATGTATTCACATCAATATTGAGTTTCAGTTCAACGTGGAGCGCTAATTTGAGCTCTCGATTTATTGTTTTTTCGCAAGTGTAGTCCATGAATTTTTCAGTCTTGATGTTTTTCCCGAACTGCTCACATGATGAGATTGAGTTGCAGTTTGCTCAAGGATGGGATTCAGCGTGGAATCCTAGAAAACGGAATTATTTCATTTTTTAATTGCGATTTTCTTCTGATTTTGATTTGAAAGACTCTGTACTCAAGCTGTAAGTCTGTAACTTTCAAATTATTGAAAACGGAAACCCTAATGCCACGATTGTGGGAACCATGTGTAGGGTGGCGATGTGGAACTATTCGATGTAGAGTTCCGCAGTCTTCAATGGTGAGCGGATTCAGAATCATGTGTGCCCTATGAGCCTGGGCTCATCGATGTTTCTTCATCTTCGCCTGCGGAGGTTCTCCTTCAAGATGGACGCACCGATTCTTTATACTTTCTCCACACCACGTGCTTTGAAGCCGTTCCTCGCCCCTCCAAATTTTTCCTTTCTGAGCATTAGGAATTCACGGAGGTTGTGTGCCTCCTCTTCTGAGCCTCCTTTTCCATTCCTACAGCCCCATCTTGTACCTAAGGAGCAAGTTGCAAAGCCAAAACTAGTGAAAGATGATTGCATTACTGGAGCCACTGTTCCCGAGCCTCTCAGTGCTGAGGATGTTTATATGCCAACTTTGGAGCAAGAATTACTCAAAGAAGCAGAGTTTGAGGAAGCTCCTGACAAGGCTGTGGATCCAAGATTGCTAGGACGTCAACGTAAGCGGAAAGCTTTTGTTGCGAAGGCTCCCAAGAGGTTGTACTCCGAGGAGGAAGATTTAGCTTTCATGCAGGAAGCGTTGGTGGAGGCGAGAAAAGCAGCAAAGAAAGGCGAAGTACCAGTTGGTGCTGTTCTCGTGCACAAGAAGAAGATCATTGCTCGGTTTCATAACCTGTAAGTTTTTATTGATTGCGCACTCTGAACCAGACCTTGTTACTCCCTCCGTCCCACAATAGATGATGCTTTTGAAAAAAATAAAAAAAATAAAGCAAACTAGAATGATTTCATCAAATCTACAGTAAGTTTCTATTTCGGAGTAGCTGTCTGTTGAAGCAGTATCATACTGCACATGGCTTTTGTGGCATGTGGCAACATGGTGATATTCGTTGCAGTGTGTGTTGCTAGCATTGATTTTAGCTAGCTCATGTGTTGTTTGTGATCCACACATGAGCAAAGACAAGCTTCAGAGACAAAAAAAACTATTTCTGTACACTTGTCTTGTGATTTTGCTTTGTTAGAATCTGTAAAACAACAACTTCGAATTGAATAAATGATTTGCATCAAGTAATATGGGAATTTTTTTTCTTCTCAAAAGCATCATCTATTATGGGACGGAGGGAGTATTTTATTTTCCCCTAGAATGCTCTGCTTCTGTGATTGGAGCTTTGCATCCACACCTTCCACTTTGATGTGTAAAGCTTGTGTTGATGTTACAGTGGGTGAGCGCAGAGTGGAGACAAGCAATGATCCCACTGCTCATGCAGAAATGCTGTGTATTCGAAGTGCTGCTGCTCAATTAAGTGGCTGGCGGCTTACGGTACGTGTGGTTCAAACTATCTTACCTTCGTGCTCGTTTGAATTCAACGTCTTGCTCTGTATGAATTCAACGTCTTGCTCTGTATACATTCAACTCTATGGGTAACTATAGGCAGCTATTATGTGGAGCTGTTGTAGTTAGGTGGTTGCTCAACACACATTGACCAAAGGATATGTGGAAGTACGTGTATTTGGAAGTACATTGCGCAGCAATAATTTCCTTCTGCTATAATACCTAAATGATTTATTTCAACTACAATGTGACCCACATACCTCGTATTTGGTCCTTGCGTAAGGGAAGTTTCGTGACAGTAGTATGGCTTGGGATAGTTCAAACTGTCACCAGTGAGACTTGCTAATTCTTTGAAAGGTGTGATGCAGGGCGTGACTATGTATGTCACATTGGAGCCATGCCCTATGTGTGCAGGGGCTATTTTGCAAGGCCGAGTGAGCGAGCTTGTCTGGGGTGCACCCAACTCGCTACTCGGTGCAGACGGGAGTTGGATCAAGTAAGCCATTTTTGTTCTTCATCTTTGAGTGCTTGTGTTCCTGCTTGGTTGGTTCATGTCCATTCTCTCCCTGATCTGCCCCTTTGTATCCCATTACAGGGAAAGCAGATTCAACGCTGACGAAATAGTTCACTTTAGAGTTTTTAACACCCAAAATTAAATTTTGTAAACTTTGAATTACACTTTGAACTTATTATTATCATGCTCTCCAATTGAGTTATCCGCAAAGTGACGACAGGGTATGCTGTCTTCTAGCCTTGGTTTTTTTCCTCAAATAGACTCTCCTAATTCAAGTCACCAAGCTCCTTCCTTTGGGCGAGCTTGAGGCCGGGTCGAGGGGACGACGAGATTCCTCCATGGGAACTTAAGCGAGGGTCAGGGAGCTTCTCTTGCATCGGAGAGATGATAGGATTTAATCTCCCTGGGAGTGCACACTGCACTGCAACCTTATTGGTCTAAAAAGACGGAGTCAAAATCTCGTTTTTCTCCTTTGAAGCTAAAAGAACCAGTTTTTCCTTGTCTTTCCTCTTCTAGTAAGGCTTTGCTAGACTTTACGGATATCTCAAATATCATGTTCCAATATGTGGAGAGAATATCTTTTCTCATGTACACATGTGATTGGACACTTTCCACATGGCAAGTTCTGAACTCATGTAGTGTACATCGGTTACCAAAGGTGAGGTATAAAAGAGCTCTGAGTGTAATTGTTTGAATGTTGGTTTTCTAATTATACCTCTCCTCTCCATCCTGTGGATGTAGCAAGAAATGACACCATTTACGTTGGCTCATTGCTGTCGTACTTCTTCTTCTTGGTTTTCTAAGATTTTTTAAGGTTTTTTCTCAATTTTTTGAGGTTGAAAATTCCAGAAAATATGTAACAAATTTCTTAAAATTTTCCAAAATTTGCTTGATTATTTACAAAATTGAAAACTGTAGAGCAATGGAGTTAACCGAAAAGAAGCCCCCTTTTTGCTCCACTTCTAACCTTTCTTTTGAGCTTTACTTGGGTTGAATAGTGTCGTGTCATAGATTGTCCCCTTGTGGGTGGGCTTGGAGGTTTGGTAGGAGTGGAAGTCATTGCGAGGTGTGGAGGATAATGACAGTGGCTTGCTTTAGATTGTCTCCCAACTCATCATGAACTAGTTTTCGGTCTATTTATATTTCAATATGAGTTCAAGAGGAGTTTGCTAAAACTTTCCTCTTTGAGCTGACTTTTCGGTTAACTCTAATATGTCGATCACTTTTCTTGTGCAGGCTATTTCCGGTGTCTTCAACTGGCGAACAAGAGCCTAAAGGCAAAGACTACCTTCACCCATTCCATAGAACAATCACTGTGCGGCGAGGTGTATTAGCTGAAGAAAGTGCTGATATTATGAAAACCTTCTTTGCTCTGAGGAGATTGCAACCCAAGTGTACAACGAGTGATTCTCGCATAGGTGTAAAATCTGCTCCTTGGCCAAGGTCTCCTGCCTGGTTCCTGCCTGCCTTTAAGAAGCTCAACTCCTGGGTGCTTCGGCGATTCCAATTTTGAATGATCATTTTGTGTTTCCTCGCACCAATTTTTATTCATTTTTTTTAAACTCGTGCTTTGGAGGACAGTCATTCAATGAGTATTACTGTATTCTGTATGCAAGTGGAATACTGGTGTTCTATTTTAAAACTCTCTTTCTGTCAAGGTTCTTTTGGCTCTTTTCTGCAAGACCTCATATTCTGAGCCACTATTCCCAAATCAATGTAGCAGATTCAGAATCATGGGCAAGTCCACCTCATTTTTAGCTAAAGTTTGGATGGTGAGGCATTGTTGAAGTGTCTACAATGCTATTGTTGAGAAAGGTAGACTCCACTGATTGCTAAAGAACCCATTAGGGGAGATATGGGGCCTCAAGAAGGCCCCCACTTCGGATCAGGTGTACGATAAGTTATGAAAATTTGAAGTTTTTCTTAGAGGGTGAGTAGTATCGTGAGTAGGCTAGTTGCTAAACATTGTCATAAACACTATAAGTTGTATAATTATGTACTTGTGAAATACATTTATAAACATTAGACATGCTTTTTGGCCGGATAGTCACACTTTCTTTAGAATTAGGGTTGTTAAGCTTGATAGGGCAGAGCAGCTCCCTCTTGATAATTTTAGCAATTGAAAAAAACACAAGTACGCAACTCATTTATTCAAATTGTTTATTTTTTGAAATATTCAATTTTAAGTGAAATATACACATCTTTAAACTATTCATATCTGAAAGCCAACAATACTTTGACCACGCATAACTCTATGAGACTTTGTTCAATCATGTTTCTTTTATTTTCAAATTTTCAAATTTTAAGTTCATCCTGTCATTCAAATTGAAGAACCAAAAAATGGTCTCAAGATCATTTTTTGATTACTTTCTTTGGATCAATGATAAAATATTCAAATTTGATCAATTAAAGTTATAAATCACAGTCTTTGCTTCATTTTTGTGTACACCATAATGTACAAAATGAAATTTCTTCAAACAATGAAAGGAAAGATGCACTAAGCAGTGTTAGGCTACCAGTAAGATAATAAAAAAGCCAGTATGACCACAAGGCGCTGTCCCATTCTTCTTTATTTTCGTTGCAAATTTTAAACAAGTCCTAAAATTGATTTATTTATTTATTGTCCAAGTAATATAAATGTACAGACAACATATTATGCTACTAGGAGTATAAGATAACATATGTTCTATTAGGACATTATACTACTTTGTAAAACTCAATTTTTCTTAACTTAGTTTTGTGTGAAAAGGTATATTTTGAATCATTCGTAAGTGGGTAGTGTGAGAAGGGTGCTTAATGTGAAGTGGTCTCTTAAAGAGTGGAAATCATCGGGTAGTTTTTGCCCTTAGGATAGAGCTAAGAAACAATAAAGTGTTGACCGTACTTGTATTTAAAATTTTGAGTTCTGAACCACGAAGTGCCAAAATGAACACTTCCTTAAGTTTTGGTAGGCCAACATTGGGCATCTCTATTGTTACTCTTTAAAATTGTCTCACCAAATGTCCAGATTTAGCCAATCATACCAAATCCTAAAAAATGAAGTTTGTAATTTTGGTGAATATTCAACAATAAATGCTTCCAAACTCGTCAAATGAGTATCTAAAATGTTATTTGAAAGTTTGACCATATAGATAATTACTAAACGTTATGCTTCTCATAATATTTTATAACACATCTAGGTTTTGTCCTTATCCCCTTTGTCATTTAAGGGTTATGTTTTTGTTAATGGGAGAAAATTCATTAGTTGAATGTGTTTAATGGGAGAAAATTCATTAGTTAAATTTGCAAACAATAATCAATAATAATTATAATAGAATCCATGATTAGTGAAAAACATTGCATGTGCTGATTAAAAACAAATAAATTTGAGTCTATATAATACTCACTTAAAATTGCTAAAATAAACATGAGCTCAAATTCCACCTTTTTAGGGCCGACTTCCATGTGGGGTGGGTGATTGGTGACCAGGCCGCAAAAGAGGGGAGCTCCACCGAATCGGTGAAAATAGGTGAAACTCAAGAGTATAATTTTTCCTTGTACCGAAATGGGTGGAGTATCGGTGACTGTTGAGACCTCGTTTCTTGTCTTCTACTGCCCTCCACCGGACCGATCCTCACATGGAAGTCGGCCCTTAGTCTTTTAGAGCGAATCACTCCAAATATTGATGACACCAAAAAATATATTCTTGCACCCCTTCTTTGTATCATGGACATAAAGCAAAATCAATCAATTTTGAGTTTAACTCCAAACAACCAAGAAGTCCAAATTTGGACACTTGTTATGTTATCATTTTTGAGTAGGCTCTATGTGGAATTTCTTTTTGTATAGTTATTATTTTTCTACCAACACATGCAATATTCTTCATTGATTTTGATGATATAAAATTTGGTTCCATCTAGATTATGCTTTTCACAATATGATTGATTGAATTTTCCATTCCAATACCATGAGTTTTGGATTCTTCAAGGGTTAAACAAAGGCATGCCGGTCACCCGTACCAAATACCATGTAAAAGAATTAAAAGAGTCAACATTTGCATTAATTGAACACAAGCCAACAGAGGATTCCACCGGTGTCCTGAATCCCCTTGATAGCATCCATTGTGAAATAATGAGCCCGAGGGCGAGCTTCAGATGGATGGACGGAGTAGAGGATGAATGGCATGTGAGATCACAAACTTGGACTACAAAACTCTCATGCTTGCCTCCCTTGCTTCATTTGCTCGTTGGCCAGCTTGCATCATTTGTCGGCCTCCCTCACTTCCTGGCTTGTCCCACTTGCCTTCCTTGATGATGTGTTCGAATTTCTTCTTTGTGTGTGTGTATGTGTGTTTGTTGAGAAACATGGTTGTTTTGTGTGTGTTTATGTCTTGAACTTAGCGTATTAGCTTCTTTTTGGGAAAAACTTCTCTTTGTTTGAAGAGTTGCTTGTTGATGTGAACTTGCGTGTTGTTCAAAGAAAAAGGTTGTGGTGGTAGTGGGGTTGAGTCTAAAAGCAAGCTTTTCTTAACCACTTTGGCAGATGGACAAATTGTTTTGTTACATTTGAAAGGGAGCTTGTCTCGTATTGAAAGATATTTCTTTGTTTAAATTTAATATAAGTAAAGCTACTTTGTGTATAGTCTCGTTAAAGGTTTGCTGCAAACTGTAATTTGAGTTTTGCAAAGATCTGATAGATTTACTGTGGCTTTGGTAAGATCTGCTATATTTCTATGTTGAGTGTTGAAATTGTTGCTACTAAGATTTGAGGTTTCATAAACTTTTTTTTTAGTTTTGAAATTGCTGCAAACGCTACCTCGTTTTTTAGGGTTGACGGTGTGCATACATTCTTTTGAGTTTGAAAGCTATCTTTAAAAACCTCAAAGGGCTTTAGAGCTAACCGCTTTCTTTCGAAATTTAAATGGTTTTTTGGATTGTGTTTAGGGACTTGCAAGTGAAGGGCGCTCCACCCCAGCGTTCCACATGAGCAGCATAGGTATGTAGTAGAGTTGTTATAGCATGTTTGAAACTGCTAAGTAAACCACAAAGATATAGTGATTATTTTCCATTAAAATAACCCAATCATTTTTCTATACTTATGCAAATATGAAACTCTATAACTTATCAAAGGGAAAAGTGTTGGCGGATCTAAATTTTGGCAATTGGAGAACTGACAATTTAATGATTCAAATTGTGTAACTTCAGATCTTGAGAAGCTGATGGTCCACGCTCTGCCATTGAGAAGAAACTAAGTGTTTTTTGCAAGGGTGAAGAATCTGCACGGTCTTATGAACTGTTGCACTTGGGGTCTGAATTCACGTGTCCAACGGATCATTGAGAGCTCTCGATGCCATGAATGGGCCCCAATGTCACCATGAATTGGGATGGGAGAATTTTCCTAGCTTGGAATGGCAAGTAAGAGAATGTAAAGGTTGGTGTAGACTAACCCTAATTTTGTCTCTTGTTAGGCTCATTTTTCTTGTTATACGTTATTTTTTAATTTATTCTTTTGTTTCTTTCTTGGTGTTCTTTGTTTTTTATTTTGTTTGTGTTTAAATATTGTTGTCTCGTTTGTTGGTATTTTTTTGCAGTTTTTTTATTCTTGTCAATGTTTTGTATTTTAAATAATGTTTTGTTATTTTTTGGTGTTTTCTGTTTTGTTTCTTCATTGGTGATTAGAATTTTGTGTATGGTGCTTCTATTTGAGAACTTACTCAATTTCAAGTCTAGAGGGAGGTGATCCATGTTTGTGATTGATCTATAAGTTCCTTGTGTGGAATGACATCGATTTTCGTAGGGTGTATATGTTGGTAGTATTATTTATGGATGCTTCCGATAAATTGAGCTTGGAGTTGAGAAATAGTGTTGGCTACCGTAATACAGTGGTTAAGTTTCTTCATAGTTTGGCAACATAATGGCCAACCACACATTCAAGTCCATTGTAGATTTAATGGAAGAACCAGCTGTGAAGCAAGTGAAGAATGATATAACAGTTATTGGTTCAGTTTCACCTCATTCAATCCCATGAAGAACACCATTTCCAAGTAAATGTATTTTTGGCAACCATGAAGTTTACCCCGGTTCTATACTATAGGTTTTGTGATAAAGCCAAAACGTCTGTTGGACAACGTAGGCCATCCTATTTAGCGTCCACAATATAAAATTTAGTGAGAATGGAGTGGATGTCATTAACTCTTGGATTTGTATATGCACTAGAGTCCTATGCTAAGGGTTTTAGGTTTTAGGGTTCCATCCCCAAATTCTTCATCGTTCATTCGTAATAGAATGTTTCACTTTTATTTGCAGACAAAACCAGACTTAGACATATATGAAGTCGATCGTTGATGTGGCTCCGGATCATGTATTGGGGGCTGCTACAAACGAGTTGGTTCTAGTGCTGCACAAACCATTAATTTAGGTTTATTTACATTTTTTTAATGTCATTTGATCGATGTTTCGTAATCATTCTAGAGTAGATCGTAGGACTATGTTATGTGCACCTTTGAGCTTGTAAGTAGTAAGCCAACAAGATTTTTCCTTACCTTAGTTTCTGTTCTTTACCTATGCAGGTTGTGGCTATAGCTGTAAATGTAGTGCCACAAAGGCACAGTTTGACTGTGTAGTAATTAATCCTCAGTGTCCACATTAAGCTAGTAATACATCAGGAAGTTCGGACCCCACTGATTCTGCACTGATTCAGTGCGTTTTCCGATATTTCAAGGGTTCGTACGATTTTCGCACTGATTCCGCATCGTTGCGTCATTCATCGCAACTACACTGATATGACACGATGTTCGTACAAGCGGATATAGTACTGATTCGACACGATTGATACATCCATTGAAAACGTATGAATTCAGCACTCTTTATAGTCGTCAAATGTCGTGTTTTAATCGTCTTTAAAACTACACTGATTTAGTGCGTTTTTCGTGCGATATCATCTTTTCCATATCTAGATTTTCTTTTCTTTTTATATCTAAATTTGATCAAAATAGTATTATTAAAAAATATAAAATAAAATAAAATAATAGAAAATAGAAAATAATTACTTTCCTCGCTACCCACTTCAACTACACAGAAATTGCCCGCACATGCGGTGGGGCCCACCATAGCTTCCCAAGCTCTATCACCACCGGTTGGATTTGAACTCTCAACCTCCCGGTTGCTACTCAAGTTCCTAACCACCAAACCACCTCAAACTCTTCATGCATAGAATAGAACTCCAGTGGTAATTATCAAACTTTTATTTTCAGCGGACTTTGAATGTTTTGAACTATGTGAAAAAAACTTCTTTTCCAAATTTTTTTTTGCACTAGATTATGCAGGACGTTTTCTATATCTAGGATTTTTTTCATAATTTTTTGAATTTTTAAAATTTTTGCCAAAATCGTCATGGCTGTAAGCTGTTTTTTTTTTCAGCGGACTTTGAATGTTTTTAACTATGTGAAAAAACTTTTTTTCCAAATTTTTTTTTGCAATAGATTATGCAGGACGTTTTCTATATCTAGGATTTTTTTCATAATTTTTTGAATTTTTGAATTTTTTGCCAAAATCGGGATGGCAGATCATGGCTGTGAGCTGTTTTTTTTTTTCAGCGGACTTTGAATGTTTTTAACTATGTGAAAAAAACTTTTTTTCCAAATTTTTTTTTGCACTAGATTATGCAGGACGTTTTCTATATCTAGGATTTTTTTCATAATATTTTGAATTTATTTATTTTTTGCCAAAATCGTGGTGGTTGTGAGCTATTTTTTTTTGCTCCTATGATGAAAAGTACAATGATAACCAATAATTTCAAATTTGAATTCTAAAAATATAAAATGTTATTTCTTTGAAATTTTAATGTGTATTGCTTCAAAACTCTATAAACGTAGATCTAAAAATGTTTTGGGAAATTAAACCGGAAGTATAATTTAAAGAAGATTCTTGGTATATTCCAAAATATTCCAAAATATTCCAAAATAATATAAAATATTTTGAAAGATTCCAAAAGATTCCAAAAGATTTCCAAAAATATATTAAAATATTGTACACGGATGTCGTACGAAAATAATTTGCATTATAATAGATACTGAAATCGCACGAATATAATAAATGGCATTAATATGATACGTATACGATACTGAATTCGCATTAACTAAAACCGCACGTTATCCGTGTTTTATCAGCCATGTGATGTAAATACATGATTAACGCACGGATTCCGTCAAGCACGACTTTCGTGCGGAAACAACATTTTTTTGATAATCATTGAAAAGACACTGCATCGACACTCTAGTACTGCATGTCACTTCCGTACCGTAACGACACTTCTAAATGCACGTATGACGTGCGGAATCAGTGTTTAACGATAAACGCACTGAATCAGTGCAGAATCAGTGGGGTCGGAAATTCCTGATGTAGAGATTTGTCGCAGTCGGCGTAGCGTTCAGAATGTCACCTAATGCTTTTTGTCGCATCCTAAGCGGAAGGTTAGGGCTATCAAATTGCATGATCTGTTCAAGAGTACCACTGGCCTTGATGGTATCAAGCTTCCTCACCACCTCCATGCCAAGTAGCGTAAAGTATAAGGCAACCACGACAGCTAGGGGAAGGCGGAGGGAACGAGCGACTGATGGACAAGGAACGAGTGATGAAAGTCCCGGAATGTGGAACTGTACACACAGAACACTGTGGGAAATAAATTAGTTCATTGAAAAAAGAACCAGAATCACATAAATACCCTTGAGCTCCTGATAACAGGGAAACCTAAAGGACTATGTCCTAAACGTTCTCATATGGGAATGAAAGGAATAAAGGTTTAGGGCTCAAGTGGGCATACATTTTAACACAGGACTAGGCCGAGGAGCGAGTGAGGAAAGTTTCGGGATTAGGCCAAGTCAATTCAGCAGGTGGCCATAAAATTTTGGGAACAAAATTTCTTGATTAGTATTTGTTATGATTAAATTTGAAAATTGACCTGCATTTTATACATTCAATGTGAGCAATGTGAGTCCAGATTGCCCTCTTTTTTTTCATTCTTCAATCACACTGCCCCCTACTGCAACCACAAAATACAGACCACTATACAAAAACTAGACTCCATATACATGCGTCGTCGGGCCTTCCGTAATTTCATGATCCTGCAAAAGAACCAAACATCATCAAACGTCTTCGTGCAAGCAATTAATCTTTATCCAAAATCGGGTCCAAAATATAGAAGGTGCAACTACTGTACTGTACGAGCTCTCTTTCTCAACAATATATTTATGAAACTCTGGTTCAAGAATGTTTACATTGCGCTGAAGGTTAACAACCAAATGCCACCTCCCAAATCGGTAGAGAAAGTCTGCGACCACTTCTGAACTATTTTTTCTTTCTAGCATAATCTTCAATCAATCTTGATTACCAATGATTTTCAGTTCATTTTTGCTACTTCTCTTTTTTTATACAATATAGGATTCACTACGGTTTCTCTCTGCAATGAACTTGTTTCATCTCTGCCAAAAAAGAACCAACACCCGTGTAATATAGCCCTCATTATAATCACTTGTATTGTACTCGGCTATCAGAATTGGCAGCTCTTGCCAAATATTTAATTAATTTGATGCGAATATTCTCAGAGATTTGGTGGATATTCTCGAACATTCTCTTTTTCACTGTAGAAATAGAATGGTTTTCAAAAAACAATTTCTTGAAAATTTAGGCATCTTTTTTAATAGTTACTTTTTGCCAACCGTAATATACAGCCAAGTACAATATTGCAATTCAGTTCAATTGCAAGTGATAGAATTTGTATTAATGCAAAAAAGCTCTTGAAGACCATCTAACAAGGAATCATATATACATTGGTTTTGGACTTATGGTAGTTTTTGAATTTTTTGAATTATTTATATATTGATTTATATTTTTGTTTAGTGATTTTTTTAATTAATTGTCTTGTTTATTTGTTTTCTTGTATATTTATTAATTTGTTTAATTATTGAGTTGTTTATTAATTTTCTTATTTATATTGTCTTGTTTATGTATTGTTTTTTTTATGTATTGTCTTGTTTATGTATTGTCTTGTTTATGTATTGTCTTGTTTATTTATTGATTTGTTAGTTAATGGGGAGGTTAATTGTTTTGTTTTCTTTAATTGATTTATTGATTTATTTTCTTCTCTATTTATTGTCTTTTTTATTTATTTCCTTCTTTATTTATTTTCTTTTTTATTTATTGAGTTGTATATTTATTTCCTTCTTTATTTATTGTCTATTTTTATTTATTGCCTTGTTTATTTATTGTCTTGTTTATTTATTGTCTTTTTTATTTATTGCCTTTTTATTTATTGATTTTTTAAATTATTGAGTTGTTTAATTATTGTCTTGTTATTTATTGATTTGTTTAATTATTGAGTTGTTTATTAATTTTCTTGTTTATGTATTGTCTTGTTTATGTATTATCTTATTTATGTATTATCTTGGTTATTTATTAATTTAATATCATAATTTAAAATATTTAAAACTTGATATCATTATTAAAAGTTTACAATACTAAAACATAATCTTAAAAAATTACTTTTAGTAAACCACATAATGAATCCCATGTTGTAATCATCTCTGTCTGTATGTGGTCGTATCCAATAGTTCTTAGTGATACCCAAATGAGAAAATGGGGTATCTCTAATTCTTCTATAGTCTCTTGGATTTGTAGTAAGATACAACTTTTCTAGAGATTTTATCCAAGATGCAAACTTTAGTTGTAAGAATTTGAAAACTTCAGTAGCAAACATCCCTCCAAGGCTTATAAATTTCTTCTCTACTTCGTTTTATATAACTGTTTTTCCTCATTGATTGCGCATATATGTAGACATTGTTGTTAAATAAATAAGATAATTATAGTAATAATATAATTCAAATAACATCATTATTATAATGTATTTTATTTAACATAAAATGAAATTTTTTCTCATTATATGAAATAGATTATAATGTAATTAGGGTGGAATCTACTTACACAATAGGCTTTTCAACAAAAGTATCAAGTTGGCATCCAACCATGGCCATGTCTCCATCACTTTTTCCCTCTCCTCGTTCAAAAAATCCTGAATGCTAGTAAATGAAATCTAAAAGGTCATAATATTTTTAAAAATTTTGATTTGGAAAAAAATATCAATATATATGCCTAATATTTTGTCTCATTCCATAAGTACGCATAACTCTGATAATTCAATCATGTTAAATTTAGGATCCGACAATGTAATTTTTGACATTTTAATATTTTGTTGACAACTTTAGAAACATATATTTCTAATGCTGGTGACTTTTGTATGTCTTTATCAATGTTATTATCATTAGTATGATCATTTTCGTTGTTACAATTATGTTTATGTTTTTTACCGCCCTCGAGTGCTATCCATTGCTCTTGTGAATTAAATTTTTTGTCACAAGGGCGGCACATATGTGTAATTGGATGCATTTTCATTTACTATGTATATAGCTTTTATTATAAAATTTGATTAGACTCAAAAAAATCAATAAAAATATATATAGCTATAATCTAATTAATACTCATGAATAAATAAAATATATAGAGCTATATTCTTAAAGTTATATTCATTTTTAATTTTATAATTGAAACCTTTGATGTTTCATTTCTAATTTTTCAATGAGTCCTTTGATGTTTCATTTCTTAAATTTTTAACTTTTAAACAAACTTGACACATATAATACATGCTACACTTGTTTCAAAATCAAAGTTTTCAGTGTCTTTAAGTTCAGAGTGCTTAAATACAAATTTAGTATGGTGTATAAGTGTGATAGATGTGATAGAAAAATGAAAACTCGGTTGGGCATTTTCATTGGCTTTGTAAGAGTACTAAGTTCTTAACAAAGAATCAATTATACATTATTTTTTGTGTTTTTTTGCATTTAAAAATTTATTCATTTTTTAATTTATTGATTTGTTTATTAATTGTCTTGTTTATTTATTGTCATGTTAATTTAATGATTTGTTTACTTATTGTCCTTTTTATTTATTGATTTGTTTATATATTGATTTGTTTATTTATTGGCTTGTTTATTTATTGATTTATTTATTGATTTATTTGTTTATTTGTTAATTTTTTTATTTATTGTCTTATTTTTTTATTGATTTTTTTATTTATTGTCTTGTATATTTATTTGCTTGTTTATTTATTGTCTTCTTTATTTATTGATTAGTTTATTTATTGTCTTGTTTATTTCAAGGTTTTAAGGATTTTAGCTCTTGCCTCAATCTTACTTCAATTTTGCGCTCTTAATTAAATTCATTCGAGTATTTGGATTTGTTTATTGTGCACTGGCCGGTGACAACGGTCCTTCTAATTTAATCGGCAAGAAAGGAAGACGAAGAAGCTTCTGAAACCGCCTGAAACGCTTTCGCCTGCGTTGCTCCTAGCAAGTGGTCCCTCGTCCCCATCATCCAACCCGCCACGTTTAAGCTTTGGATAGAAGGATGCGATTGGTTAAGCAAGGCGGTGGCCGTCGCCATGACTCTTTCTCTTCCTTTTCGACTCTCCGTTTGCGTTCCTTCTTGTTCATCTCCCTTTCCTGCCATTTGTAAGCTCCGTGTTTGCATCCAAGTTTTCGTTTCATCATGATATGAAGATTTGTGATCACTGTGCAGAAGCTTTTCTGAAACCGACTTCAAAATTTGCTCAAATTGCCGTTCTAAGAGATCTGCTAAAATTGTGGAGGTTGTGGAGGTCGTTAAGGCAAATGCAACTATGGAGCAAGAAACTACTGCTCGGTTGTAAGCTGTACCGGAGTATAAAGGTACAAACACTATAATGTTGTACGATAGGGTGTATGGGGTTAAACCTAAAGATGTCAGGGAGGATGTTTTGTGGGTTAAATTTTTTTTAAAAGTCATAGGGAGTTCCAGAGATGACACAAAAAATTAAAAAAAGAATTATCGTATTGTGCAAAAATGGTTCTTACCAAGTACAAACAAATTTGTAGACCAATTTCTCAATTCCTCATCTTTATGTTGGAATAAATCGTATTGGAGGAAACTCACCGAGTATTGTAATGAGAAACAAAAATTGGGTCCTAAAGAAGACTTAATCAAATTATTAGCGTTTCATGAAGAAGGGATAAATTTGAGGTGGAAAACTAAATATATTATAACGCATCTATCAACTATCAAGAAATATACAAGAAATTCCAAATGCAAAAAATTGCAAAGTTTAGTGTTCCGAATAGAAGTGGTGACAATAGAGATTAAAAAAAAAGCCCTATCAACTTGCCAAACCTAAACCGCCAGAGAGAACAAAGGCCTTCCCTAAGAGTATGTGAGCAATCAGGTTAATTTTAAGGAACAAGCAAACGAAGATGTAAGTGGTTTTTTTTCCTATGTAATTGGAATTTTTTTTCCAAAATTCTTCCTTGTTTTTTTTTAACGAGTTTCACATTCTCAAGTTTGCTTGAGTTTGCTATTTAGGCATTTCTATGTTTACTTTAGTGAATGTATAGCCAAGATCAAGTCATTTTATTCACACATCTTCAATTTTTTTGTATGTTGGACCAGAACTCTTGACAATTCTATCACAAATATTTTCCTCTTTCAGTTGTGTGGACTTTTGTGGCTTGTCATTTTGGCCGTTCTTGCAGTTTTGAAGGTATCATTTCGATACAAATACTGTCATTTTTCATAATTTTTTTATTTCTCCAGTGGTAAAAAATGCAGCTCTTGCTGGATTCGCTCATGTTCTATACCTCGTGCTTAGTGCACTATTTTTTCAATGCAAAAATATTTTAATTCTGGCTAGTTATGGAATATATTTTGCAGAAATTAAAATAAAATAAAATTATGGCTAGTTGACCTAGCATATTTCTAGTATTCAATGTTTACTTTCTATGTTGCGCCTAGATAGTCTCGATGGGGAGAGATAAATTCAGCGCTAACTTACAGCTTATGTGTGAACTTCTGAAGACATCATTGTTCATTGAATCCGAATCAGTCATTGCCATCCTTCACATGAAGAATTTCACTGTTGGTGATCTTTGCTTCAAGTCAGTGAATGCTCGAGTACTTCCTATTTGGCTACATCATCACAAACTTGGCAAGTCATGTTTTTGCAATGTTTTACATATGTTGTTGAGATGAACAAAGGTGATTAAGTTTGACATACGTTTTACATATGTTTATCATATAAAAAACGTATGAATGACATATTACAAACATGAAAAAACACATCATGATAAAATTTACATGTTTGAAATATGGCATTTGTACGTTTTTTCTATAATAACATATGTAAAATGTGTGTCGAACGTAATCAGTACTGTTCATCTCAACAACATACGTAAAACATTGCAAAAACATGACTTGCCGAGTTTGTGATGATCTTGATAAATTAAATCAATTGTGGTCCTCTATATTTCTAGTATTGTACAGTAGTAGTGGAGTGCCTCTGGTACACTTTTTGCAGAGAACCATTGATTTTCTCTACATTAGAAGCCAGGTTGAGATTGACTTGTTGCACAACCTATTTCAGTTTGTTGAATCAATTTGCAATGGTTTCTACTTAACCCTTTAACGTCCAAATTCAACACTGTTTTCAAAGATTCATTATAAAATGTTTAAGGAAAAAAAACGAAGTTGATGTACAAAGAAAATTTGTTAATGTCAATGTGAAGTTTACATATATATATAGCTGGATTTATAGATTCATCATTTTTTTTTTTGATATTCTTTAATTAATTTTGTAAACTTTTATCTTGGAATTCCATTAAAAATCCAAATATAATATTGTAGTGAAATTGGAATAACATGCACTACAAGATAGTTTAGTTTCCATTATTTTATTCTACTTATTTTGAAAAAATAGTGTTTAAGGTCTCGCTATTTGAACTAAGAATGTAACTTGACACAAACCTAATGTGTTATTTTTAAAATATCACAATATCTTATTTTGAAGATCGGACATATTGTACAAATGATAGTCAACTATCACAAGAACCAATAGAAATTTGGATGTGTGGAAAACTATACATAATGAAGTGTTGAGAAATGTTGCAATCTGTTCATTGGCCATTATATGGACGCAAGCGCTTTAAAGGGTTAATCTGGGTCTCAAATTTCTACAGGTTGTTACTTGTTAGCAAATTGATATAGTAAATACCGTGATTTTAATATTTGTAAATGTGACGAATTTTTATGGAATTTTCTACCGAGTTTTCTACACTTATAAATATATTCATAATGATTATTTACCAATAGTAAATCAGTACTGTACACTTGATTGAACACGTACAAGGATAGGTTTTTCAATAGAGTAAGGAACAAGAGTGGGCAACTTAGCTCTAAATACTATTATTAGTGGAATTTCCGCCTACAATTGTACTCAACCTTATTCAAAACCATGGAGATTGATGGTCTATAATCATTTGTGTAAGGAATTTTAAATAGAATTTTTCACATTCTGTAGAAGATGGAATTAAACATAAGATAATGGGGTCTACAAGGGACGGTATTGGATTGTTTAATGGAAATGCAATTTCTCCCTTAAGGTGTGTCATTTAAAACCTTACTTATAACTCTTGCAACAAGCATAATCCTCGTTAATATTTGGTGGTTCTGAAATGTCTTTTAATTAAATTATAGCTTCTTTTCTCAAACATCACAGTACATACTTTGTTTATCTTTCAATACCCTTTCTCATGTACCATTAGGTCAATAAAATAAATTTCAAATTTTGAATTGAAAGTGAAGTCATTTTCTAAGCAACTTCGTATATCTTTCTGTCCCACCTACACCGCATCGGACATCTTTATCCAATGAATTGCTATACAACAAGATCGTCTCTGATGCATAGGAACAAATTTAGAGTGGAATCTAGAGACTTATCCCTTAATGCAATTGCTCCAGCGTAGAGTGTTTTTTCACAGTTATTTGTATGTTTGCCTTCAATTGATTCACGTTTAATATTTTGCTAGAAATTCTTGATGGTTGCCTACGGGTGATTACATTTATTCACGAAGATGAGAAGCATTTGTCTTATTTTCTTTGCAGCGTTCTATGGGCTTCTCAAGATCCTAAGAGGTTTCTTTGTTTCCTTCTTGTAGATTGTGCAAACATCCAAGCCAGTGGTGATCAGATTGAAGTTCCGGAATTTTGCGAAGTCACTTGCTTAGAGGTATGGGTACTCACTGGGGTTCTTATTGTTTAGCCCTATAATTACTGCATTGTCACGGTTTCTAATTGTATCGGAATTTTAGATACAACTTCAATTCAATCAAACCTTCAACCGACGAATACAGATTTCAAGAATTCTTGCTGGTAGAAAGAAGTTATAACTTCAGAGAAAATATACTGTGATATTTACCTCTTAAATCATTGTAGTATTCAAGTTCCGTAGCCCTGGTGAATGCTACACTCACAAGTATATACACTGTGATTATGTTATGTCCTATGATTACGTTGATATAAAATTTCATTTGATATTCCATTTGATTTCCATTTGGTTCCATTTGAGATTTTCATCAAGTAGTGTATGAATCCTATTTTCATCCATTTATGTTGTCATATGTGAATTTCATCCAGTACAAAATTGCGATGATCATTCATCCAAAATTGTGATTGTCATTCATCCCAAATTGCAATTATCATTCATCCAAATTTATGTTTCCATTCATCCAAATTTATGTTTTTCATTCATCCAAAAGTGTGGTTATCATTCATCCAAAATTTGATTATCATTCATCCAAAGCTCTAATTGTCATCCATACGTCATTCATCCAAAAATATGTTTCTATCCATCCTCAAAGCGATTTTTCATTCATTACAAACATTGCCTGATCCTTTGAAAAAGCAAAATACCAGAGGAAGAAAGTTGTAAATCCCCCATGACTGCCACTTTCCTCCCTGAGAATATTACTTTCCCCCTGTTCAATTTTTTCAATTGGTAATCACGGGGGAATGCACCATATTCTTTCATGGAAGATTGAAATGGACTCCCTGTGTGCGACATCACCACAATGCAAACACGATTTGGACTAAAAAGGCTGTCCCTCAACACAATGAGGAGGCAATTGGGATGGTCTCGGCTCCCACGAGTTTGTTGCATAGTCATACATTCTCGTTTTTTTGCCAGGTATGCCACCGATGATATAGGGCTCCACAGAAGTATTGACTGCCATTTCTAAAGTTCTTCCCGGCATTGAAGATTGTATACAATGTTTTTTCCGCGCATAAGCATCAAAAACAAAAGGAATGCGGTTCTTCACGGCCGAAAAGGCGAAGCTCTTCACAGTAAATGGTAAGTATGTAGGGTCCGTGCTGTAGGAAAGTAGATGCAAACGATTGCCCGGATGCTACGTGAAATGTGAGAATGCCGAGAACAGAATACTTCCCAATGTTAGGACATAAGTTCAACTGATCAGCTTGACCATAGACTTAGACATAGAATCCAAATGTTACAGCATATGAATAGTCATAACTATTTAGGAGAAATAGCTGTAGCGTTCCGTTACATGAACCAGCACATTTGTGCACTATATAAACCTTCTATAATTCTTATAATGATAAATATAAAACACAAACTTTGCTACTTGCTTTGATCCAACATGGTATCAGAGCCATGTTGCAAGGTTTTGAAGCAATCTGTACCACTCAGCGTCTGAGTAACGTTTTTTTGCTTTCTCTTCAATTTTGATTGAGAGATTACATCAATATGTGTTTCCTTTCGAAGACTATAGTCGAATGGTCAAGTGAAGATATTTTCGATTTGCTGATCAATTAATCTGAAAGGGCAGAAACAGAAACTGCTCTTCGGCATATCCATCAGGCCTCCAACCAAGCATTCGAAGAATATCGACAAACATTTAATGAGATCAACGAGCTCAATTTGCGGCCATTAAACCTTCAAGCATAGTGAGAATCTCACTACAAAATTAAAAACATCATGACATCAAAAATTATGAATCCTAGAATTTACACTATTGCACCATTAATTGCAACTAATTACTCCACATGGAGTATTAAAATTGAAATGATATTAGTTCGCTCCGAGATATGGAGCGTGGTGGATGGCTCAAAATCAGCACCTCCTACAACCAATACTGTGGGATTAGCAGCTTGGAAACTAAAGGATGCTAAAGCACGCTCTGACATCCTCCTGCATTTTGGCGACAAATAGCTCCTTTCGTTGAAATCGCTTTCTACTTCAAAAGCAATTTGGGACAAGCTGAAGCAGCTCAGTCTATGAGCGCTCAAATAAAGCCTCCCAAGTTAATTTTCACAAACAATTATGTCATTTAACTATGACAGATGGTGAAGATGTTATTGGTTTCTTGAAACCTGGCAATCGGTTTTACAAGAGGCCTTCACTGCTAGCTACAAGTTTGACGAAGAACAACAAATCATGTTGCTTCTTTCAGCACTTCCTGAATCTTGGAGTGCTTTTGTCACAACTCAAGGTGGCATTGCCAACCTTACTTTTTCTGAGCTTATTGCTAATATCATCCAGCAAAATGCAATAAATAACTCTAAAACCGATTCTATCAAAACAAGTTCTTTTTACGCTAAAGGAAAATTCACAAAGTTATCCTCGCAACGTAAACCACTACAATTTTCCAAAACTACTTCATCAACAAAAAAATCAATCAAACCAAATATTTGGCCCTCACCCCAACAACCTATTATCTGTCATCACTGCGGCAAGCCAGGCCACAAACGTCCTGATTGCCGCAAGCTCAAACGGGAATCGGCAATCAAAAATACACTTTGATGCTTTTACAAGTAATGGCCCTATGACTCTATTCTCCGCTATGATTTCTCCAGTCCCAACTTCCGACTCCTAGTATTTAGACTTAGGAGCAAGCCAACATATGTCTCCACTACAACATTTATTCCAAAATTATGAAGAGCTTCCTAATCCAAAAACTATTTTATTGGGTGATAATAGCACTTACACAGCCTCCGGTTTTGGTTCTACCCTCCTTAAACTCAACAGTGGCCAAACTTTGCTCATCAAAGACGTCCTATATGTATCTGGACTGGCCAAAAATTTATTTTCTGTGTCTCAAATCACACACACCGGTAACACCATTGTCACATTCACTTGTGAACAGTGTTTAATTAAAACAACTTCCCCAACCACTGGACAAACAAAACTTTTCAAGTTCCAAAAGAAGGAAATTTATTTTCCTTGGGTATTGGACTTACTCCTTCTATAGACAACAATGTTGCAACCACTAAAGTCGACTTTGACTCGATCAAATGGCATTTACGCCTTGGTCATCCCAATTCACGTTATTTGAATAAAATGCAAACGCAAGAATTGGTATTTGGCTTACCACCTCTACAATCAACTATTCCACTTGGTGATGCTTGCACTCTTGAAAAACGACATAAGCAACCATACCCAACTTATACAACCACTTGTGCGACAGAAGTGCTTGCTCTTGTCCATACGGACCTATGCGGCCCTATGCAAACACCTTCACTTAGTGGCGCTTTGTATTTCTTAATCTTTATCGATGACTTCTCAAGATACTGCCACATTTACTTCCTCAAACAGAAGTCTAAGATTCTTCCTGTTACGAACATAGAACCTTGAGATGGGTATTGCAAAGACTAGGCCTTGAAGCCAGAGATATGTTATTGTTCAAGACTAGTTCGTGATGGGTATTGCCGTAGTTGTCCAGAGATAAGTTATTGTCCAAACTAGTTCGTGATGGGTATTGCCACCGACATAGAACCTTCTAGAATACTTCTAGAAGTTCTATAGGTCCTTTGACTTTTAGGATCTTTCTAGATACTTCCTAGGGACTCTCATAGTCTCTAGGAAGCCCCTTCAGAGGCTTCCTTAGTACTAGTATATCTAGGGGACGAGATGAGGGACTCCTCACTCTCGTCAACACAAGTTTAGGAGCACCCTTGAGTGTGCCTTGTCTTGTATCTTGTTCAACTATCGATTAGTTCAATATACTTTCTTGAGAACCACTCTTGTGTACTATTGCACTTCTTGTTCTTGGGTCCTTGTTCATGTTCTTGCTCTTGTTCTCTTGTTCTCTTGTTCTTGAGTTCTTGTGTTCCTGACAGTTTGACGAGAGTGACATTGACAATACTAGAGCTTGGTCTTTCTTAATAAGAGTGGATTACCCCTTTCTTGAAAGTACTAGAGCATTCTAGAGGTTGCGGATTACCCTCCTTTAGGCTAGTATTGTTGTATGTTGTAAAATTCTTTCTTGATCAAGAGCGGATTATCCCTTTTTCAAGATTGGGTTTTAACATTTTTTGAAGGTTGCGGATTACCCACCTTTAAATTGTGTCTACTCATCATAGAACTCTTTAGTTTCTTTCTCTAGAGTGATTTCAAGATGTCGGGAGTTGTAGATACGAGTATAGCAGACTTAGCTGAATCAAAGCTAGACGCCGTTCTCAAAGCCATCGAAGCCTTGTCTATCAGGACCAATGAGATCGAGAGCTTTGTTTCTAGACTTCACAACGACCTCAGGGCTGGACCTTCACAAACGAGTCCTGCGCCTCAAGTTTTTCCATCCGGAGAACCATCAATTCTTCCAATTCAAGAGGAGAATCCATCTACTCAACATGTCGAGACTTTGAGGATCAAGGAGCCTCGGATCAGCCTTCCAGACAAGTTCGATGGCACACGCTCAAAGTTTCGAGGGTTTGTCAATCAAATCCAACTTATTACATTTCTTCAACCCCAACGCTATCCGACAGACGAATTGCGAGTACGTCTAGTTGGAACCTTACTTACGGGGCAAGCTCTATCTTGGTTTGCTCCTCTGTTTGAAAAAAGATCACCAATCTTGAATAACTTCGAGATGTTCTTAGCTGCATTTGGAGAGGCTTTTGGAGGACACGACAAGATCCGTTGGGCAACAACCAAGATTCGTTCTTTGCGACAAGGATCGCGATCTGCATCTGTGTATGCATCAGATTTTCGACAATTAGCATGCGACATCAATTGGGACGAAGAAGCACTCATGAGTCAATTTCATTGGGGACTACGAGATGACGTCAAGGACCTGTTATTATCTTTGTCTGATCCTCAAACACTCAGTGAGGCAATAAGTCAAGCCGTGAAGTGTGACAATCGATTATTTCAGCGACGTCAAGATCAACGTTCTTGGACTTCATCAAACCATATAGAAGTCCTTCTCACTCGGCTGCTTCAACAAATATTTCAGGGAGTCATTCAGAAGTAGAAGACATGCAAATTGATGCGGTACGATTCAAGCCACTTACGCCACAAGAGAAGAAATGACGATTTGAAGAAGGTTTATGTTTGTATTGTGGAGAACCAGGCCATAAAGCTGACAGTTGCTCCAAAAAGCAACACCGCCATATTTTCAAGACACGGAGCACGTTCGTGGGGGACCATCAACAATCAAAAAACGAAGAGACCCAGCCACAATAGAGACCGTGCGGTTGGACAAGTTCAAATCACAAGGTCTCTTCCTTTCCGGTCAACCCTCTCGTTGTTTTAATGTACCTTTATCTTTTATTTGTTTGAACCTTCAAACATCCGCCTTGATAGATTCAGGAACCTCTGCTTGTTTCATAGATGAGGATTTCGTAAAACTTCACAATATTTCTTTAGTTAAAAAACCATATCCTGTTCCTGTTGAAGTAATAGATGGACGACCCTTAGCCTCAGGTCATGTCACCCACGAAACTATTCCTTTAGAAATAAAGTTAGAAGGTCATAATAGTTTTCTTGTTTTTAATGTCATTATAACCCCTACAAGCTTTATCATACTAGGACTATCTTGGCTTAGAAAATACAATCCCAATATAAATTGGAGTACCCTCAAAATCAAGTCATTTCCTAGCACTACGATTCCCCCAACACAACCAACTAGGTCCAAAATTCGTCACTCTAAACCATTGTTCATTGGAGCAAAGGTTTTTATGAGAGCTGCAAAACACAGCAATCCGTTTGCTATTTATGCAACTCCGGCTCGTGATGAAGCAACTATAGTTACGAGTATTCCGGATCAGTATAAGGAGTTTCAAGATGTTTTTGGGAAGAAAAATGCTGATATTTTACCGGAGCATCGACTTTATGACTGCGCGATTGATCTGCAAGACGGCGCGCAACCATCTTTTGGCCCGATTTACAACCTCTCGCAAAACGAACTCGTAGCGTTGAAGGAATATATTGAAGAAAATCTCGCCAAAAACTTCATCCGTCACTCGAAGTCTCCAGCTGGTGCCCCAATACTCTTTGTCAAGAAGAAGGACGGCTCTTTACGAATGTGTGTTGATTATCGCGGCCTGAACAAGATTACTGTGAAGAATCGATACCCGTTGCCGTTGATATCTGGACTTCTAGATCAACTTGGACAGGCCAAGATCTATACGAAGATTGATTTACGTGGAGCTTACAACCTAATACGCGTTAACGAAGGAGACGAATGGAAAACTGCATTTCGAACAAGGTATGGTCATTTTGAATACAATGTCATGCCTTTTGGACTTACAAATGCACCTGCCATATTTCAACATTTGATGAACGACGTCTTCCGGGAATTTTTGGATAAGTTTGTCGTGTGCTATTTGGATGACATCTTAATCTATTCCAAGAATGTTGAAGAACATGAAGAACATGTGAAGCTTGTATTACAAAAATTACGAGATGCTGGATTATACGCAAAAGCAGAAAAGTGCGTATTTCATCAACCGCAAGTGGAGTTTCTTGGGTATATTATTTCCAATGAAGGCTTATCTATGGATCCAAAGAAGATTGAAGTTATCACAAATTGATTAACTCCCCGAACGGTACGTGATGTACAATGTTTTCTCGGATTTGCTAATTTTTATCGAATTTTCATCCAGAATTATTCTCAAATTGCTGCTGCATTGACTCGATTGACATGCAAAGACAAGCTCGATTGAGGACTTGAAGCAGAGAATGCTTTTCAAAATCTGAAGACTGCTTTTACAACGGCTCCAATTTTGATTCATCCAGACTTCTCAAAACCATTTTACATGGAGACTGATGCATCAGACTTTGCATTAGGTGCAGTATTATCGCAAAAGGGAGATGACGCAAAACTTCATCCAGTTGCGTTCTATTCTAGAAAATTCTCTGCTGCAGAAATCAACTACGAGATCCATGACAAATAACTACTTGCTATAGTGGACTCGTTTCAAGAATGACGTCATTTTCTTGAAGGCGCTTCGCACCAGGTGACTGTATACACAGATCACAAAAATCTTGAATATTTTATGTCAACTCGTGTATTAAATCGTCGGCAAGCTCGTTGGAACATGTCATTATCTCGTTTTGACTTTGTCATCACATATCGACCTGGAAGACAACAAGGATTATCAGATGCTTTGTCTCGAAGATCCTATCTTGCGCCTAAAGAAGGAGAAGCTGCGTATGACCAACAATGAACAATTCTTTTGAAACCGAGCAATTTCGAGTTCACGGAGCGACTATAGCAATGCCAGTTGACTCATCATTTCTTGACCAAGTTCGTGCAATATCAGCAATGGACCCTCTTGTTCTTGATATTCAGCGTCGCCCTGCTACTGATCGCGACAATTTCAAGTTTGTGGATGACCTCTTGTATTTTGAGGAGCTCTTGTATATTCCAGAAGGTTCTACACGCCTTCGAATTCTTCAAGCCCGTCATGATTTTCCTGCAGCCGGACATTTTGGGTTCAACAAGACGTTAAAACTCATTTATCGAGATTTTTGGTGGCCTCAGATGTGGAAGACTGTCAAAGACTATGTCCTTTCTTGTGACACTTGTTCTAGATCGAAGAATCCACGACATCGTCCGTATGGACTCTTGCAGCCGCTGCCTATTCCAAAGCAGCCATGGTCTTCTGTTTCTATGGATTTCATCACCGATTTACCTCCATCGAAGTCATTTGACACCATATTCGTGGTTGTTGACCGATTGACAAAAATGGCACATTTCATTCCTTGCAAAAAGACAATCACCGGAGAAGAGACAGCAAGATTATTTTTGGACAACATTTATCGATATCATGGATTACCAGATGACATCGTTTCAGATCGTGGACCGCAATTTGTCTCTAAATTTTGGAGATCTCTTTTTGAAATCTTGAAGGTGCAAATCAAACTCTCTTCTACTTTTCATCCTCAAACTGATGGCCAAACGGAGCGTGGAAACCAAGTATTGGAGCAGTATTTGCGTTGCAACATCAACTATCAACAAGACGATTGGACTTTGCACTTGCCATTGGCTGAGTTTGCATATAATAATACCGTTCATGCATCGACTTAACAAACGCCATTCTATGCCAACTATGGATATCATCCAAAGTTTGACATGTTAAAACCGATAGAGAATGAGAATCCGGCAGCAGTCGACTTTGCAACAAGATTATCAGAACTCCATGCGTTGATGAAGATTCATTTAGGAGAAGCCCAAGATCGCTACAAAGGCGCCGCAGATAAACTTAGAAAGGAATCACCGTCATTCCTAATTGGCAACAAAGTATGGCTTATTCGGCGCAATATCAAGACTACAAGACCATGTGATAAGTTGGACTATCGTCGATTAGGACCATTCCTTATTCAGCAATAAGTCAATCCGGTGGCTTTTCGGTTGGACCTACCAGCATCTATGAAGGTACATCCTGTTTTTCATGTGTCACTGTTAGAACCATACAAAGAGTCGAATATACCAGGAAGAAAGCAACCACCACCGCCCAGCATTGAAGTTGATACCCACGAGGAATATGAAGTTGAAAAAGTACTTGATTCGCGGCGAAGACGAGGCAAATTAGAATATCTTATACACTGGCGTGGTTACGACATCAATGAACGGACGTGGAAACCAGCAATAAATGTCGTTGGCGCGCCTCAAAAGGTACAGGAATTTCATCAACGTTATCCTGATAAGCCACGACCTATTCGATGATAACTTCAACAAGAAGCTCTTCCGTTGAGAGCTGTATATAAAGAGGGGAGAGCAATCAAAGAGCAACACAGCTCTCAACCTCAGAAACATCTTCTCTTGTACTTCTTTTCTTCTCAATATGTCTAATTGAAAGGTATTCCAAGACTCTTTAGATTCTGAATCGCAACCGGAGTCTGAGCGTGAGCTGTCTTTATCACAATTGCCGAACCAGCCTGTAGATCCTTTGCCACCACAAGAGCCTCGAAACGAAGCTGGACCTTCTCAACAACGAAGACGGCCTCGAAATGAAGAACCTCTTGAACCACAGCAACGTCGAAAAATACCCAGTAGCAGATCGTTGGTGATTGTCATCGAAGTAGAACCTGCTTTTGAAGGTCGCCCGGAAGCAGTATTTGAAGGACTTTTTTGCAACGAAGACACAGAAATCCAAGCATGGTCTCAAGTAGCGGGCATCGGTCACTATCGCTGGTTGCAAAGGCCCTTAAACCACTTAACTCGCGCTAGACAACTTGAGTATGTCGGAGAAACCATGAGACATATTTTTGATTTTCTTCGCCTCTGATCGAGAGTCCACAACAACACTTCTCGTGAAGACTCGTCGCTAGAGAGGAGGTGATGTCGCGGACATAGAACCTTGAGATGGGTATTGCAAAGACTAGGCCTTGAAGCCAGAGATATGTTATTGTTCAAGACTAGTTTGTGATGGGTATTGCCGTAGTTGTCCAGAGATAAGTTATTGTCCAAACTAGTTCGTGATGGGTATTGCCGTATTGTCCAGTGATAAGTTATTGTCCAAACTAGTTCGTGATGGGTATTGCCACCGACATAGAACCTTCTAGAATACTTCTAGAAGTTCTATAGGTCCTTTGACTTTTAGGATCTTTCTAGATACTTCCTAGGGACTCTCATAGTCTCTAGGAAGCCCCTTCAGAGGCTTCCTTAGTACTAGTATATCTAGGGGACGAGATGAGGGACTCCTCACTCTCGTCAACACAAGTTTAGGAGCACCCTTGAGTGTGCCTTGTCTTGTATCTTGTTCAACTATCGATTTGTTCAACTATCGATTAGTTCAATATACTTTCTTGAGAACCACTCTTGTGTACTATTGCACTTCTTGTTCTTGGGTCCTTGTTCATGTTCTTGCTCTTGTTCTCTTGTTCTCTTGTTCTTGAGTTCTTGTGTCCCTGACACTTCCTTATTTTCAACAATATAAGAATTTGGTTGAAAATCAAATTGGCAAGAAGATCATCTTCCTCCGTTCAGACAATGGTGGAGAATTTACATCCAAGAATTTCAATCAGTTCTGTATAAACAACGGTATCCAACGACATTTCACTAATCTCTATAATCCTGCTCTGAATGGTGTCGTTGAATGAAATAACAGAACCCTAGTTGAATCTGCTCGCAGTATGTTAAGAACTGCTTAGTTACCCAATTCATTTTGGGCTGAAGTGTTGCATACTGCATTACTGCTTGCTACCTTCAAAATTGTTCTTATACATCAGCTCTGGATAATTCTACACCATTTGAACTATGGACCGGGATTAAACCTAATTTAACTCACCTTCGCACTTTCGGCTGTAAAGCATTCTCTCATATACCAGATCAAAAACGGAGAAAATCGGATTCTAAAGCACTTTGAGCATATATTTGGGTTATAATGATCCGCTTGGTATCAAAGGTTACCACTTGTATAACCTTCAAACCTGCAAAACTTATACAAGTCGTGATGTTACCTTTGATGAAGATTCCATCCTCTCCACTAGTCAGAGACTTACTTCCAACCCATCAGCTCCAGATAACACTTCTTTATCAGACCCTGATGACTATTACCTAGTCTCTGAGATGCTTAATCAACCTACAACTCCGCACCTCGGCTCATCAGGTTCAACACCATTACAACCAATGATACCAATGACATCAACAAGCCCATCTAAACTACAACAACCTCTTCCAGCCTCTTCTCAACTTCGAGCTCATTGTCATATACGCTCATCACCTTCATCTCCGATTCGCCAGTCACAATGACCACATAAAGGACAATGGCGATCTACTCGCTTTCATGACGATAATATTTATGCTTATGCCTTCCTTTTGGATATTGTTGACCCAACCTTTGTTCCTGAGGCCTTATCCAGCCCGGAAGCCTCTCAATAGCGAATTGCCATCGAAATAAAATATACTTCTCTCATCAACAATAAGACCTAGAATTTAGTTGATCGACCTCCTGATCGATCTATAATCAGCACCAAATGGTTGTTTAAGCGAAAATATAACTCCGATGGCACACTAGCTCGCTATAAAGCGCGTTTTGTCGCCCGGGGTTTTTCCCAACAAACCGGCCTCGACTACACTGAAACCTTTTCACTAGTCATCAAAATGACGTCGTTCCGTGTATTGCTTGCTTTGGGATCCATGTATGGGTATCATATACACCAGATGGATGTAACAACTCCTTTCTTGAATGCCACCCTTCAAGAAGAAATATATATATCACAACCTGAAGGCTTTGTGATCCCTGGACATGAACATAAAGTATGCCACCTCCTCAAGTCCTTATACAGACTTAAACAAGCCCCTCGCGCGTGGTATGAACTCTTTGATCAATTCTTTCATAATCAAGGTTTTGCCCGATGCCTATCAGACACCAATGTCTATTTTAAAAGATCATCCTCATCATTCCTATTTCTTGGACTATATATTGATGATCTGATATTTATATCTGACAGTCTACAATATCTTTCGACACATAAGGCTGTCTTTGCTCATTGTTTTTTCAATGACCAATAACCAAGATATGCAATATATATTAGGCATTCAAATACGACGTGATCCTCATACCGGCTCCCTCATGCTTTCTCAAGACAAATATACTTCTGATATCCTCAGCAAATTCAATATGACGACTTGCAAACCTATATCAACAGTGCTTGAAACTGGAGTCCGGTATTCTCAAACTGAAGTAGAGAATCTCACGTCCGATGATGCATCTTTTATGGCATCAATTCCCTATGCTGAAGCTATTGGGAGCTTACAATATCTCGTAACTTGTACTCAACGTGATCTTGATTTCTCAGTTAATTATCACTTACCTCAATTCATGTCCCAACCTGGACCAGCTCACTGGTCAGCAGTGAAACGAATCTTTCGCTACCTCCAACACACAATTTACTGGGGCCTTACTTATAAAAGATTACCCTCATCTGATACCACCGATCTCTTTGCGGATGGACCGACGCGGATTGGGCAGGGGATATTGATACAAGACGATCAACCTCAGGCAGTATTTTTCAATTCAATGGCGCCTTGCTCTCTTGGCAAAGTAAGAAGCAACCCGTCGTCGCTTTGTCCTCAACTGAAGCCGAATACATTGCAGCCGCTAGGGCAGCAAAGGAGCTTCTTTGGCTCCAGACAATCCTTTCTGAATTTGGGTACAAAGTCAAGGTTCCCAGCATTCTATACTGTGACAACCAATCATGCATAGCACTCACTAAAAACCCGAAGTTTCATGAACGATCCAAACACATTGATATAAATTATCACTTTCTTCGAGAAAAAGTTAATTCCAAGCTCTTACAATTGGAGTTTATTCCAGCAACAGAAATGTGGGCCGATGTCCTTACAGAACCTCTGTCAAAAATCAAGCACCATGAATGTGCCTCAGCCCTTGGCTTCAATGCTATTGGACATTCAACTATCTCTGCAGAAAAAGCTTGATGCTTCACCACAAGTTATGGAGCCGTCAAAATCAGCTTCTATTTTCATCTTTGATTAAGCTGAAGGGGGAGTGTTACGACATAAGTTCAACTGATCAGCTTGATCATAGACTTAGACTTAGAATCCAAACGTTACAGCATATGAACAATCATAACTATTTAGGATAAATAGCTGTAGCGTTCCGTTACATGAACCAGCACATTTGTGCACTATATAAACCTTTTGTAATTCTCATAATGATATATATAAAACACAAACTTTGCTACTTGCTTCAATCCGACATCCAAAGTACTCACTTGTATGTATCCTGCTCCGCACAGACGAAGTAGGGCTTCCGAACAACATTGGTAACACATCGCCGTTCACTCGCAATGGAATTCCAAGCCTTGCAAACTGCAGAAACTCCCGGAACCCCAACCTCGGGTAGAAATTTAATTTTGCGAGGGCTTCGAAGACTAGCGTTCTGTTGTGAGCAGGCTTAAAGGTGACAATGCTGTGCTGGAGTCGTGCAGTGGATTGCGTGCGTGTGAAGTGTGGAGTGTGGGTCTGGTGATCAGCGGCAATTGAGGCATCGGAATGTTTTCATCGACTCGGTGAGTTTTAGGTTTGCGTTATGTGAGTCGAAATTTGGTGTTTCTCTGTTTTGTATCCTGTTTTGTGTCGCAGGGTCTTGTAATTGTAATTGTTTGGATGGATGCTTGACGCTTGTATTCTTTTTGATGCCTTCGGAGTTTGACATACTCATGTGTTTAGTTTTGTAATAACTTGTGATATGTAAACGTCCTCCTGAAGGTCATGTTACTTTTCTGATTGGAATGCCATGAGATTAGTGTAGTCTTTGGTTACTCTAAACCGTTGATTTTCGTAATCTTTAACGTAAGGTAGGATGTCGTAAAACCACCACCTCCCCCAATTATGACATGTAGAGTTTCCTTGGGGCCACCACAGTTGAGACTCAAAATCACCAATTTCACTAGTCAGGTAAACCAATGGCATACCAAGCATTGCAAAGAAATAGTGGTGGTTTTGGGTTAACTCATGAGCGGAATCTAGGAACAACAAAGTATGAACTTAGGAAATTGGTATGTGATGTATGGGTTAGAGGTTACTTTCCACTTTGGAATTTTGTATAAAATTGACAAATGTAAATTAGATGTTGCAAATTTTTGCAATCCTCATCAAAACCTATTTCGAATGCAGTCATATTTTTTTCCGAATTTAGCACTGCCAAAAATAGGCCAGATTGCTTAAGTTGGTGATTTTAGGACAATCAACCATAACCATGTTGCTGTTCTTATTCCTTCCTGTATGTGTTTCGTCCGATTAATGTACAGTCTGAATAATGATGTGGGCGTATGAGCCTCGACGTTTCCTGGGTTTAGGGTTTAAGGAAAAGAATTAGGTTACGTAGGTTTTACATGGATGTTTTTGAGTATGTGAGTCTCTTCAATCGAAGTCAAATTCTCTTCAAACTATTTTCAAATTACACTCGCATCAGTTAGTAATTGCTCGAGACAATGTACAGTACATGCTCATGTGATGGATATAGGTTAATCAAATTTTGTTGACTTGCTCCCAAGGACCGTGCAGTTTTAGTGATGATTGTGGTGATGCACTGCAAGCATCACTAAAATTGGACTGAGGTCTAAAATGATGAACTGTGATTCTGGTTCTCAATGTGCCTGGTCTTTCAGATGTCTTGATTTCATTCTGGTGGGGTTCGGCAGGAATTTTGATTACCACAGGTTGGAACCATATGTTTCTTGTTCCTCATGTCTGAGTCTGCTTGTTGGCTTTGGTGTCTGCAGCTCCTTTGTACAGGTGATATAACATCCTGTAAATAGCTTACCTCATGTACAGTTACAATTTCTACCTTACATGTGCAATCGTCTCATTGAAAATTATATACAATGTGCAACCACATGCACCATTCTTGACTACCGTACCTTAGGGGCAGCTTCGGCAAAAAATAATTCCAAATAAAAATGTCGAATAAAAAAATAAATTATGTTGCCTATTTGCCGGAAAACCATGAAATTAAATTAGATAAATGATGGAATATCTTGAAATTGGATACTTGAACTAAAAACAAAATAAATTAAAAATGTTAAGAGTAGTCACATAAAGTCCACTAAAATAACAAACATTCAATGAAACTTCATTGATTTTGGATGAAAGTTGAACTTAAAGTTATTTATTTCCTGAAAAGTTGAATTTTAAAAAATTACTTTTTTAATTGCCGGACATCAAAATTTGAAATTAATTAATTATTCGACGGAGGAGTGATGAAGCTGCCCCTAAGGTACGGTATACATCCACCTTTTACTATTGAATCGATTAGAGTTTGGTTGAGAACATGAAGGTCATAGATGATGAAATCTGCTTCAATTCAAAAGAAGGTGAGTTTAACTTAACCCTTAAACGTCAAGGTAAGCCCCATGGGCTTATTTAAAAGAGAATAATGAAGACAAAAGTTGATTTTCTCAACCAAATCAAGCGAGACTTGTTGCGTTGGAAAGCTACTGAAAAAGCAATCTAGATTCCAAATTTTCGCCTCATTTGAGAGATTGTGGAATCGTTGGTAAGCAATCAAAGTTATCAAATTGAACAAGTTTTGAGGTTGGGGCAGCTGAAGTTCAGCAATGCTGCAGTGCTACAGTACTAGCTAGCAGTGCACTGTAGAGCCGTTTTTGCAAAAATTAAAAAAATTAAAAATTAAAAATTAAATATAAATAAATAAATAAAATCGCCTCCAAAATTTTAGATTCCTTCCGGGCTGCCCTGTCTAGGCCCTCTTGATGTTTAATGGTTAATAGTGACTTTGTCGCAAGTCTTTAACCCTTAAACGTCGCTGCAGCCATATATTGGTAGATGGATGTAACTTATCTAAAGTGAACGGAAGTATCACAGAAAAATGAAGGATTTTTCATCCAATTCTTTTTGTAAAGGCTCTTTGTTAATCATGCCACCTGTGTCATTTGAGCTTTTTTTGGATTTTACATGGGGTCCCAACTACAAAAAGAGTAGTAAAAACGGTTCACCATGTAGTGTATTTTGGGCTTTTTTGTATTTTCTTGCTCAAACTAAATTTAGGCCATGAAAATGAGTTCTTTTGCATTTAAGCTGAATAACAAAATGAAGCTTCCCATGTCTAGTTTCTACTCTATTTGGAATTTTTGAAAAACTTTGAATTTTTTTTGTTTTATTGGTTTGTTTTACGATTTTGGTGTAGAGAATTATTCTAAATTTAGATACACGGATGATTTTCATTTACTATACTATTCTTCATTGTAATTCACACCTTGGGTAAAAGAAACGGAGGTTTTGAGGGCATTTTGTAATTGATATGAATTCTCTTTACAATCACTTCAAAAAATCATAGTAATCTCAAATTTTCACCAATATTTATGAAAGGTTCATCATTTGTAGTAGACACATGGCTTCTGTCATCCACTAAAAATATAAAGTTGTATTCTTTTCTTATTCAGAAACTGTATGACTAACAAATTCAAACCTTGAGTTCCCTATGTTCTCATCATTGCTTGGATGAAAGTTATCTAAATTTTTAGAGAGACTTCACCAAGTTGTCGTCCTATCTAATGGTTGGATTTAGTCATACTTGAGTACATATATTTTTGAAATTACAAATGTAGAAGTATGTCAAATCGTTGACCAAGCCAAAATTGCATTGACTATTGTTCAAAAGTGATCTTGCAAAAATGAGGTCATAGATTTAACCCTTAAACGTCAAAGCAAGCCCCACGGGCTTGATATTAAGGAATAATTGGAGAGAGAAGTTTCATTTCTCAACCAAATCAAGCGAGACTTGTTGCGTTGGAAAGCTACTAAAAAAGCGATCTAGATTCCAAAATTTTGCCTCATTTGAGAGATTGTGGAATCGTTGGTAAGCAATCAAAGTTATCAACTTGAACAAGTTTTGAGGTTGGGGCAGCTGAAGTTCAGCAGTGCTGGAGTGCTACAGTGCTAGCCAAGAGTGCACTGCAGAGCCGTTTTTGCAATTTTTTATTTTTTTTTATTTTTTTTTCGCGAAAAATTAAGATTCTTTCCGGGCTGCACACCCAGGACCCGAATTGTCGTTGAAGGATTAAGAAACAAAAAAAATTCAAAGAATCACCATCATGTTTAAGATTATCTCATTTCAAATTCATTCCAACAAATTTTACTCAAAAAGTATTAAAACTTAAGTTTGTCTCCGATCTTCCACGGGAATATGCGGGTTTTTTCTGATAACAATTGAAGGCCACGTTCTGCCAGGAATTTTTTTGCTTTTTCAAAAATTCAAGCAGACCCCTGATAATGCCACATGAAGATCCACTATAGAGAGTATATTACATTTTATCCCCGGGTGGGAAAGAACTAGACATTCTACTCTTTGGGTTTTAATGAGCTTGGATTTTGTTTGTAATCGAATTTAGAAGGAATTTTTAATTTTAACTTTCAAAATTGATAATTAAATATTGGTGATAGTATTAATGAATCAATCTGTATGGATGAAATCTAAAATTTAAAATCTAAAATTTTCATTTGTTTGTCAATTCCAAAATATTCTTCTAAATAGTACTTTATGATGATTTTTCTTGAAGTTGTCAATACCAAGAACACGATGGTACGTTTAGGCGTTAACTCATTGCAACATTTGCCAAGAATTCTATTATCATGGAAAAATTAAATTAGAAACACTTGTGATTCAATATCTCATGTTGTTTGTAGAAACCCCATAGTAAATTAGTGACTTTTTGCTAGTAGAGTGATTTTTTTTTAGGGATCTTGTTCCCATTTTAAAGAAGGTTTGTATACACTCAAAAAATACTATAGGAATAAGTTATGAAAATTTGATGTTTTTCTCAATTGGTGAGTGGTATTGCGAGTAGCTTAGTTGCTAAACATTGTCATAATCATTATATGTTGTATATGTACTTGTTAAATACAATTATGTATATTAGACACGCTTTTGGGATAGTCACACTTTCTTTGGAATTTGAGTTGGAATTTAGGTTCTTTAGGAGGGAAAAAAATACAAGACAAAATGGAAAAACATCTCTGCTGGCTAGCATTATAGCACTGCGACACTTTTCAAAAAACAACCTCAACTGCCCCTACTTCAACTCTTGTTCATTTTGATAACTTTGATTGCTTGCTAATGATTTCACAATCTCCCAAATGAAGTGCAAATTTGGAATCTAAATTGCTTTTTTAGTAGTTTCCAACGCACCAATCTTTGCTTCATTTGGTTGAGAAAATCCACTTTTTTTTTACTATTCTCTCATAAATAAGCCCATGGAACATAGAAGAGTTCATTGTAGTTGAAATTCTATAGTTGAACTTGCTCAAATGCCAACACTTTCCGCTATAAAGTGATTCAAAATCATCATGTAAACTCATTGATACCAAAAAAATTAACAAATATCTTTGTTGTATGTTGAATTAGGTTTGAAATGTCAAAAGGTAGCCCAAAAAGAGGCCCAAATTCAAAAAGTTAAAGGTGTCCAAAATTGACCCCTATGTTCTAAATTCTTTCCAAAAATCCACAACATCTTGGATTGTTATAAAAATTTAACTACAATTAATATACTCCAAGGGGAACCTAATTCAATAAATTTTATTGAAAACAAAAACTTAATGAAAGAGAAACAAGCCCCCAAAGTTGCAGTCATTCAAGAGTGCAAACTGAACATTGGTATCATAAACTAAACATTTTTTATCACAAAAAACATTTCTTCTTCTACTTATTGAAATCCAACACCGGACAAAGAAGATAGAGGTCTTCAAAGTTGCAGTTGCCCGAGTTAGGATAGATAAATAGAAGTGTAGATCAATTTCAATCAGAGAACATGTGCAGTGTTAGCTCCTAATCAATACACCCATTATCATATTAACTCCAACTTGGACTAATAACAAAAACCAATAACAAAAGCTCAGTCTAATTTTGGAATCAATGGAAAGACATAGTCAAAGTAATTGAAATTTTTTATAGTAATTGTGCTTATTTTGAGAGGTCAATGGCTCTCAAGTCAGTTTGCAACTTTATCATCAAAGAGTACCGCATTACTCTTTTGATGCCCCTTTTTAGATACAATAAATACAAACAAGGTGCATGGAGCATCATTGTCTTCGGTGACTATTTCTTCTTCCACAATGAAAGTTTCTCTTGTAAAGCTACAAGGACCACTGCATTAGCCTCAGAAATGTTGTCAGAGTTTTGTAGATCCTGGACAACTTTCTCCAATTTTTCAAACATTTCGAGAGGATTCGCCTTCAATTTCTGCCTTCTTTCCTGTGTGGCTAACCTCTTAGCCTTCCGTTCTGCAGTCTCAGCAACAACCTTCCTTCGAAGATCCATATCATCAAATGCATCCTCTACCGACGATATGCCGAATTGCTTCTGTTGGACGGAAATAGGTTGGATACCTACATGCAAACAAAGCAAATACGTTTAAGTCTATCGATGCAAACTCTGACATCTATGCACCTTAACCCCTAACCGCCCAACCATGCATATTTTGCATGATGTATGGATTTGAAGTCCGTTTTCTCATCCACCATACACTTTTTGCAGTGTGGATTTTTTACTGAAACTTTTATGGGAAGTTAGCTCCGTGCATGTGTGATCCGATTAGAAAGGGAATGATTTGTGAAAATTTTATCCCTCATTTTAGGTTGTAATGTTCCACCCAAAATTTCAAAGATTTTAGTCTAAAAGTGATCTTGAAAAAGTCAAGTACTAAAACTAAGTAACCAAAAAATCTCCAAAAATCACTATACGTACAGTATTACATTTCAACCCATCCCAAAAAAATTCATTATTAGATTGTCAATATGTTATTCGTAATCATATTACAAAACAGCTCTAAATTTGAAGTTTGAAAATTAATACACAAATATTGGTGATTGCAATCGCAAATCTAACCGTATGGATAGAATCTAAAATTCATAATGAAAAACTACCAAATATGAAAAGGGTGAGAACGTTTAGGGGTTATGTTTAATATTAAGGCCTAAAATGCCTACAATAAGGACTAAAAACATATTAGAAGGGAAATTCTAATTTTCAATGATATCATACTCATACACTTGGTAATGCTATAATATCTTGGTTACACCTCATTGTCAAGACGAACAGACACTTTATTCACGCCGGCCTCGAAAGAGGACCGGAGTTCATATCTATCTATCTATCTATCTTGGTTACACACGTGTCATTTTTTTCCATCTATATTCACACCCATCACAAAAGTGTAAACATTCACTCAAGCATGTATCCAAGCCAAAAGAAGCTAAAGGTCACAATTAAAAAAAACACAAACTCTACACTCTAATTCAAAAATAGTACACATCACCAATAAATTTCAACTTTTAGTTACTTTCAATTTCATATCTATTTTTCAGTTACTTTCAAGTTTCATGTTTGAGCTGTCAATCTCACCTGGTGACTTTGAAGTTGATGATGAACTTGCTTCCAAAGCATTGCTTACTAGCAACTTGTCCAGAAGTTGTGGGATCATATCCATCTTAGCATGGTCGTTTGTGCTCTCATACTCCAACATGAATTTTTCATAAGCCACAATATTGGAATCATCTTCCTCTTCGGAAGTGTCATCCATGCAATCAATATGAATGTCTACATCACAATGGTCGCAGTGACAAAACCATGAAAAACCTAGTGCACCACATCTCCCACAATAGAATCGCCTTTGATCCATGATGAGATCAAGCCGATGCGAATTGTCAAAAATACATAGTGGATTCCAGGCGCTCATGGAACATATTGGATGTAGGTTAAATGCACACACCTTTGGCTTACAAGTGTAGTACCAAGTGTTTTTTTTTACTTCACCATTGCAACATATGCAAAAAAGTCTCTCGCCAGATTGACATTGTACCAACAAAAAGAGGGTGTGGATGGTAATCATACCACATCCGTTCCTTCAAATACTTGGTGCAAAATGCATGTGCATAAATATCACATTCTTCACACCTATACCCCCGTTCATTCTTTTGCACAAATTCCCCGCAGAAATGGCATATGACATTTGGACTATTATTGTAAAAGTCGTGGACAAGATGGAGGGGATGATCATGGAAAGTTACATTCACCTTATTTTTCATCTCAACACACTTTGGATGTGCATCAAATCGACAAATTTTACAGTGATATACCTTTCCATCTGAAGCATGTTCCAGACATATATCGCACAAAAACGAGCCCAAATATGGTGGTTCCATTGGTATTTAAGGAATTTGTTCCAATGCACAACCATATGTACAATGAATGATGGACACAATGTCATCTTTGTTGAATTCATCCTGATTGTCATAAACCCACCAAATATTTCGTTAATTTAATACTAAATTGCAACAAGATTCATGTTGAGCTAGAAGTACACTCGAAAACTTGTGATGCACTAAATTTTTTTTAATGAGAATCTCAAATGAATCGATGTTACCTCACTATAGATATATGTTAAAACATTTACAAGTAGAGTTCTAATTTACCTCAACAAGAATTACAAGATGCGCTATTACAAATTCTAAGATATAAATAATAAATCAATTACCTCTATTTTTTTGTCGAGAAGGTCTTTGATGTTTGACGATTCCTCCTTCAGTTTCAATTTGATATAATCAAATCCAACACCCAAATTTGTAATGTCTTCTTTTGAGCTCTTATCTGTGATAAGGAATCCCCTTAAAATTTTATGTTTAAAAACTTCTAGCCTTGTGCAAATCTCTATGAAAGAAGGTCTTGAACGAGGATTGGTCTTCCAACAATCATTTAAAAGCAAAACCAAATCTTGTGGACACACACCAGGGAGCTTTGGCCTTCGTGCATTTTTAGTTAGCTCACTGTACAATTCACTAGGATTCATGTCTTTAAAAGGAACCTCAAGAGTCAGAAGATGTGCACAAGTCATTGCAAAACTAAATGCATCCGCCTTAAACCAATTCACTTTCCCTTCACCAGCTGGGTCGGCCATAGGATGAACCTCAGGAGCTCTATACATTGTGGTGCCTATACCTCGATAAGAAACAGTGTTAGCCTTAGAGACTTCCACTTTAGTCTTCGACATTCCAAAGTCGACAAACTTCACACAAAAATGATCCAAAAGATATGAAGAAGCCACCCTATTCACAACGACATTTTGAGGTTTGAGATCTCTATGTGCAACACCTTGGTTATGTAGATAGCACACCCCGTGTGCTATTTGCACCATCATATCAATTACTACATGGAGTGGAAAAGACACATCCTTCTGCTCCTCAATCAAGTCAAAAAGGCTCTTCTCCATCAGTTCCATGGCAATGAAACGATCCCCTCTCTCCAAGCCATTTCCACAGCAAATAAAATTCACAATACGCGGGTGCTTCAAATGTGCCAATATACCTGCTTCTTTCAGAAATGAACTCTCAGATGCTTGTCCATGAAATTCCTTCTTTGCGCAGGGTATGCCCAACCACTTTGTGCTACAAACACCACTTGCACCTGATCCAGCTCCAAGGAAGTGTGAGTTTCCCCATGTCCCTACTGGCTCAGAAACTTTTGTCCACAAGATTGCACTGTATGCGTCTAAAGTATTTGCCTGAGGTTCTAAGGAAGCACAGTACATCTTCACCAGCAAGTATTTTGCTAGACTCTGCTTTCGAGCGATGCTCCCTGATCTGAAGTAATCCATCCGTTTGACGCCAGAATATCCATTGGCTAGATCATCAAGCCTTTTTTGAAGGTCATGTAGATCTCCATGAACGTCGTTCACCGAGGCAGGCTGAAGAATGGAAGATTGCCGAAGATCTTGTGGAGGATCATTCCAGTTCTCTCGCTTGCTCTTGGCAAGCTCATAAATTGCATTGTAACACAAGCCTACCTCCAGCACAATTTCTCGAAAAGCATTCTCATTTTGACACTGAAATACTGCTGCTGCACACCAATCTTCCTGCCCACAGTTCCTCACAAGTGCTTTGGCCTTCTCTAGATACCGACACAAGTTTTCCAGAGCAGGTCGGAAGAGGACAGCCGATTCTCCGCAGTATAACACAAGCTCCTGAATATTCTGAGTAGCTTTGGAAAGCTTGGACGACAGATCCTGGCACTGGCTCTTGTTCAGCAGCTTTCCACCTCTAGCAAGAACCTCTACACTGCGCACGATTTTTATACAAAGATTCAAAAAGTCTACTTCTGATGAGGAGCTCTTTGATTTACCCTTCAACTTCAACATGATTCCAGTCTTGAACTTGTATGATATATACACCAACACCTCACTCCTCAAAAGCAGTTCTAGACGCGATTTCAAATGACCGACCCTTATCACAAGTACTCAAGGGCTGTCTGCATAGAAGAGGTATGCAGGCTTCACACCAATCAAAATCCCTGTCAAATGCGTCATCTAGGAGGAAAGGAGAAACTATGTTCAACCCCATCATATTGGAGAATCGTGATGCTGAGTACAGTTACGGGGAATTGAAGAAACAAATAATTGTGCAACGTTCTTCTCAGCGTGCATGCAACATGGAACTTCTTCTGTGCCTCTGCAAAACCATCCATGTACTGTCTCAGCATATTAAAGCTAATTCCTGATCCCGCTTCATCAACGAGGTTGTGTAATCGTAGCGTATCACTAAACCAAAATCATGCCCACTGGACGACTCAGAAAACTATGATCTCTAGAACTCACTGCTTTGCATCGTTGCCCGCAAGCAAGGAATCATGAGAGCATCGAAACCCCAGGAGAAGGCAGAGGCAGAGGCAAGCAACGTGGGTATATACGTATATACACACCGCCAGAACCACAGTATGTCTGAGACCATGCAGACAATATGCACAGAAAACTAATAGAATTGTTTATGAGTGAGAAGTGGAACCTTCGGAAGTTCCTTGCTCATTTTCCAGGTGCAGTAACGTGGCACGATAACTTACCAGGTAAACTACGTCTGTATGTTCCCTCAACTGGTTGTTCCTCTTGTCTCTACACACGCAACATAGCAACATACTGTCCAATTCTAAATTATCTGCTGAAAGCATTTTGATGAATCCTTATGAACTAAGGTGTATGACTCAATAACCGACGTGTACTAAGTTATA
This sequence comes from Pohlia nutans, assembly GCA_022496805.1. Classification (NCBI taxonomy): domain Eukaryota; kingdom Viridiplantae; phylum Streptophyta; class Bryopsida; order Bryales; family Mniaceae; genus Pohlia; species Pohlia nutans. The sequence goes on along the minus strand of CM040091.1, from coordinate 9,455,752 downwards.
AACCAACAATACCGGTATCTCCGACAGGTGTTCATTGAAAGCTTCTAATTCTATACCAGTACTAGATTTAATTCTACACCAGTACTAGATTTGCCTGAAAAGCTTAAAGCGTTGGTTTATGGGCCATCCGCTATGGCCATACCAGTTGCACGCCACGCCGTTTCACAGGAGTAGGCGATTTGCGATCAAAACTGGTCGGATTAACTAACTGCCAGCTGTTAGAAAATTGAATCTCATGTATGACAAAAGTCTGTACCATATATGTTCAGGATCAACATCATATCAAACAAGCGAATCATACTAGTACCGTGTCACCAACTAATTACATGCAAACGTACATAAAAGAAAGTGTACTGGCCACCAGAAGAGAAGAAGATTACCGATATTCAGGTCGTCGTGTGTAAGAACAAATAAGGGCGGAACAATAGTCTGGAATTATACTATAATTATTGTTGATGCTCCATCTCTGGCCACGACGTTTCCATTGCAACTCTATCAAACAGATGTTGTGCCGCGCCTTACCTTGTCGTCACAACCACGGATAAATGGAGTCCCGTAACCCTTGCCTGTCTTCTGTGAAGTGGTCAACAGACGAGTCCCACTGCCCATTCTTATCTTCAGAATACGCTCTCACCGCAGAGATTTCCTCCTGCCATTGCTTCATCCTCAGATTGAACTGCACGAATCTCTTTGTCATTCCCTGCTCACCAACTCTCTCAATATCAGCGTATACATCAAGGTAGCGAAAACTCATACAGAGTGCCCGGGTTGAAAGCATGGAGGCACCAGCCAAGCATGCAGGTCCGATGGGATGCCTGCAAAACTACACCAGTGAAGGTGGGGAATATATGGCTCATTAGCAAAAAGGCTTATGGGAATTTATTTTTTCAGGCTGATGCTTCGAGCTGATGCCACTTTGCTTCTGTTGAATACCAAAGGCAGCCTACTTTATGGAAGTATGACGAATGGGCTATAGTGGTGGATTTTATTTAGAGCAAAATAGGCAAAGGTCATACGTTGTACGTTGAATCATATTTTGAATCTTCAGCGGTGTACAATGTATGACCCGCCTGGGCTCAAGAGGAGGCAATTTAGGGTTTAGGGGGTGGACTTCAGAGCCAACAAAGATAGTTGGCAATAGGTCACGATGACGTCACCAGGGCTAGGACAGATTTAGCCAACCTCGTAATCAGGCCACGTATCACACGACGGTGGATTATTCCATTTTTTTTTTTAAATTCCTTTGTTGCAATTAGCCACATAAATACAAATGTAGCCATCTGGCGAAAATTCGCTCACTTTAACTTCACTGCACTACACCAAGTTTGCAGGCCCGAACCATCTTCCAGCTCCCACGTACAGTGAAAGAGACCAGCCACCCTCTTCCGTGAAGACAAACACCCGCCCATCCCAACATCCCACAGCACCTGGACCTGTCAGTATCTTTTCCATGTCGCAGGGGAGTTTCCACATATAGAATACACCAGAGTTCTATCTACCTGCGACCATATGTACTGACACGAGATCACCACAATGCAAACACGATTTGGACGAGGAAGGCTATCCCTCAATACAATGAGGAGGCAATTGGGATGGTCTCCGCTCCCATGAGTTCGTTGCAGAGTCATAGATTCTCGTTTTCTTGCCAGGTATGCCACCGCTGATATAGGGCTCAACAGAAGTATTGACTGCCATTTCTAAAGTTCTTCCCAACATCGAGGATTGTCTACAATGCATAAGCATCAAAAACAAAAGGAATACGGTTCTTCACGGCCGAGAAGGCAAAGCCCTTCACAGCAAGTATGTAGGGTCCGTGCTGTAGGAAAGTAGTTAGATGCAAACGATTGCCCGGATGCAACGTGAAATGTGAGAATGCCGAGAACAGAATACTTCCCAAAGCACTCACTTTTATCCTCATGTGTTTAGTTTCAAGTGTCTTGGTAATAACTTGTGATATGTAAACGTCCTCCTGAAGGTCATGTTACACTAGTAGCAGAACTGTCTTTTTCATTCCCACTTTGTGGAAACATTGAACAATGACAGATTATTGTGCCTAGATTTATGTCTTCTTGTGACCAAAATCACTCACCGGCATCAACGCAACCCATGTGCCTGGCGCGGTTTCATTCCTTTTTCATTTATAGTAAGTGAAAAACGACACATTTCCTACTAGTGTTACTTTTCTGATTGGAATGCCATGAGATTAGTGTAGGCTTTGGTTACTGTTGATTTTCGTAATCTTTAACGTAACCATGTTGCTGTTCTTATTCCTTCCTGCCTGCATTTCGTCCGATTAATGTACAGAGTCTGAATAATGATGTGGGCGTATGAGCCTCGACGTTTCCTGGGTTTAGGGTTTATGGAGAAGAATTAGGGTACGTAGGTTTTACATGGACGTTTTTGAGTATGTGTGTGTCTTCAATCGGAGTCAAATTCTCTTCAAACTATTTTCAAATTACACTCGCATTAGTTAGTAATTGCTCGAGACAATGTGCATGCTCATGTGATGAATACAGGTTAACCCCTAAACGTCTGAACATGCCGTGGCGGCCAGCAGAATATGGTGTATTTTGGTTGTATTTGGAATGAACTCACACCTTTAATGAATTTAAGTTCATAAGAGAAGCTAAAATTTAGATCAATGCAGTTCTAATGAGCTATTAAGATCCCAATTTAGAGTTTTTGGTGGGCAACAAATCTCAATTATACGACAACGTATATACTATTCCCATCGGACGTTTAAGTGTTAATCAAATTTTGTTGACTACGCTCCCGAGGACCGTGCAGTTTTAGTGATGATTGTGGTGATGCACTGCAAGCATCACTAAAATTGGACTGAGGTATAAAATGATAAACTGTGATTCTGGTTCTCCATGTGTTTTCATTCAACCCTGATGTCTTGATTTCATTCTGGTGGGGTTCGGCAGGAATTTTGATTACCACAGGTTGGAACCATATGTTTCTTCTTGTTTTTCATATCTAAGTCTGCTCGTTGGCTTTGGTGTCTGCAGCTCCTTTGTACAGGTGATATAACATCCTGTAAATAGCTTACCTCATGTACAATTATAATTTCTATCTTACATGTGCAATCATCTCATTGAAAAATATATACAGTGTGCAACCACATGCACCATTCTTGACTAAACATCCACCTTTTACTATTGAACTGATTACAGGTTGGTTGAGAACATGAACTTCAGAACAGTTGGGCCTGAGTACTGTGGTGCTATTTTGACACTAAAGGCTGCATACAGGTCATTTTAGTGTCATTTTTTCCATACTAGGTTGGTATGGAGGTTGGCACCAAATTATCTGAATTGCATTTCAATGCACCATCATGGCACCATGTTCACATGCCTCGAAGTTCCTGATGAGTGAAGGTCATAAATGAAGATGAAATTTGCTTCAAAGCAAAAGAAGGTGACTTCAACTTAATAGTCACTTCGTTGTAAGTCTTTAATCCTTAAACGTCGCTGCATCCATATATTGATAGATGGATGTAACTTATCCAAAGTTGACTGAAGTATCACAGAGTAGATGAAGGATTTTTCATTCAATTCATTTCGTGAACTAGGTGTTTCAATTCTTTATATACGTTGTGGAGATTTTTTTTAATAAATATTCTACCGGACATTTTCTACATCTGATTTTATTTAATTTGATTTTCACCTAACCTTTTGGTCTTTTTATTTTTATATAATTTGATATAAGTTTTATAAAAGCCGTCCTCTAAACCATTTTAATGCCGATGCCCCTTCATATAATATGAGAGTTGCGTACCTGGGAAAAGACCTTCATCTCACATGCAACTCCATAAGCTCAACTAGGTCACAAATGCCACACAAAACTGTGGAAAAATTCTCATAAATGAGCTGATGATGAGGACAGAAATACTGAGGAAATAAACACATTCATGTAAACTATACATAGATAACACATGAATATGCCTGACATCGTTAAAGTCGACTATCACATACATCCACTATAAGGAGAGCCGTCGTTTCTCACTCAGGAGGATCCAGTTCATTGCCTTTTTTTTATTGTACATGCTTCTCCTGTAGGTGACGAATTGCACTCACCAAGTCTAACCAAAAATTTGGTGAGTGTGAAGTTGCACCGTTTGACTCACAAAGGGAGTGAAAAGCAAAGCTTTCTCCTTGAAGATGTTCTCAACAACAGAGTTAACAAGCAATGACTATTTATGCATCCTGATCTTAAAATTGTATGATACTTAATCGTTTGAGTGCTATTGTTGTTGTATAGCACTAAACTTATATTTTTCAATGCAATCATGGCATTAAATGACATTTATATATTTACATTGGTGTTGAATTTGATGACTCATTAAATTTGGACGACTACATAAAATAATGGTAAAATGGTATACAAATTTCTTGAGTTTCGCAACTATGTTTTTATAAAATAAATTCATCAACACTGCAATTTTTATTGCAACTTAGGAGTAAAATGATTTTATTTTTAAAATTTTCATTTTTGACCCTAGGATTTTTTTTTAAATTCACTATAAGAATGTATAGTTATTTCACGATTATAGGTCATAACAATATTTTTATTTCACCGTTAATGGTCACAAAAATATTTAATTTTTTCTCTCAAATTGTTCAATGCTTATATTTTGTGCTCACCACATGCATACCTACATTCCTCATTTTGAGGCAAAAGATTCAAATCGTGTCTCGTTGTTTTTGGGCCCGGGGGTTTCATGGTTTTATTGGTGGGCACGGAGTTATATGATTTTGGTTTAGGAGAATGTAGGCTTAAACAGTTTGCTAATTAGATTAGTTTTTGAAGATGAAAGAAGGAAGAAAAGCACTTTCTAGCATCATAGAGTGGAAAGCAATATACTTCCATTTTTTCCACGAATCCTTTAGATCTAGATGAATTTTGGTTGAGAATTGAGAATTTGGGTTTGATGTAGGAGTACCAATCACCACGATAGCGAGACGACAATGGCAAGGCAATCACGATCACACGATCACAGTGAGGACGACCTCGAAGGATGACCACCACGATGATGAGGACAACCACAGCAGCGGGATCACTAGGATGGCGAGACGACTACAAGGGACGATCACTAGGACGGTGACTACGACCACGGCACTGTGATTACCATGATGACAAAATGACCACGGTTAGGAAAATCACGATCACGGTGAAGAGCACCACGACATGGCAATCACTACGACGGCAAGACGCAATTACGATCACAGTGGAGACGACATGATGATTACGACCACCGGGAGGATCACCATGACTGCGAGAAGTCAACGGCATTGCCTTCCCCCATCAACCCATGTGACATTACGGAGGATTGACAAGGAGACATTAGAGAGTAGGGGCTTGACCACCTCCCTCTTTTTCAAGTCTCGGCACTTTAGGAGGTGAAATTTGTCTTTTGTCATTTGGATTGTGTTGTAGGGATTATTTTGTATTTAATTTGAGATTCTAATTGCCCCCTTCTTGATGTCTTATGATTCTTTTCTTTTTTTCACAATTTTTTTTCCAGTTTTATTGGTTGTTGTGGTGGACTTGGTTTTGGTGCAATTTTTAGATTGACTGGATTGTAATTTAGAAACATAAGGTCCTGGTGCATGGCATAGTGAAGTACCGCTACCAAATTTGCACCGGTTTTCAGTTCCAATTGGTGCATATGTTAAATTTACTTTTGATAGATAGGCATAAGTGTAATCAAAATTAGGGTTATAGGCACGATGCAAAAGCACTACCCAAATGAATCCTTTTTTTAAAGTTACAAACCCATTTGTATTCTATGGCCAAAGTGTAATTGGTGTTGACCATGGCGACGGACTCTCCAAAAAAATTTGGGTTGGATAAGAATGGATGAACCTAAACTATGGTTGAGAGGCCGTCGATTCTTTTTCATAAAAAAGAAAAAACTATATTTTATTGCCTATTTTCAATCCATTTTGTTGGACTCCCAACAAAGATTGATCATTCAATGTCACGACTTCTCGACTTGAACGGTCATAAGGTGGTTATACTATTCCCACTGGTGCCTTAAACCAACAGCTAGGGACATTTTCCACAATCAATGTTGCAATGATGTTGATTGTAGCATGAGTTACAGTTGGTAATGGGTTCTTTCTTGTTGGTTTAAGGATCTGTAGTGTGTGCAATACAAATCTTCTTTAGACCGTAACAACTCTACTTATGTGACGTGAATGGGATGTGTCATGCTTCAACTTTGAAAATTTATAACTAATTCATTCTTCGTCCAAAAATTATGTTTCAACTTGTGTTGCAATCTATTTTTTCTTGCTTAACTCTAAAAAATCACAATACCAAATAGTATCAATGTCTCATATCCATATTTCTTATTCAGTTGGGAATGAGGTAACCACCTTAGTGTGAAGCAGTCTTAACCCTTTAATGCCCAGGTAACCACTAAGTGGTCACTAAATCACTAGAAAATGAAATAATGGAAAATTTGTGAACCATCTCAATTCAAAGTTTGAAGTTCAGATGTGTAACTTTTGATACTGCAGATGATGCAAACAGAAAATTTGGAATTTGACTTTCTTAGCTGTCCAAATACCTATGTACAAAAACACCAAAATACTGCAAATACCTCAAGATATAGCAAAAACTTACAAATACAACACACGTACTATGTGGTATTTCTTGTGTTTGCAAGTTTGTCTTGTATTTTATGTTCTCTTATTCATGTTTTATTAGTATATGTAGTCTGATCTTCATCAATGTACTAACTCCTTTCTTATTTTAACGTATAAATTTTGTTTGAAATCGTACATTGATAAGTCACTCTCACTTATAAAATCCACAATAATTATGTATGAGTCTGTTCTTGACATGAAAGATTGAAGGGGTGTTGACAGAGGCCATTGCTAACACCTTCACTTTTATTTTTGAAAATTTAACCCAAATTCTATTTAACCCCTAAAGGACCAAGTGTCCTAACTAGAACATTTAGAGAATCGGGTAGGTTCCGGTGAACACGTTTTTAATCAAACTTTGAAGGAAATTTAATAGTAGATTCCCCAATCTGCCCTCGAATGTGCCACAAAAATGGGGGTTTTTTTTTTTGAATTCCGACACCAGATGTGAAAATTATGAGAGAAAATGTGTTTTTTTCAGGAGAAAGGGCAACAGGGCAGTAGAGAAATAGTTGAATTTTAGGGGGAGCAACAAGATGGGCGGTGTGTGGAAAATGAGGTGGCCTGTGGGAGGAGAAGACCACCCCATTTTCCAAACTCATTCAAAATTTTTTTAAACATTATTTTTAAAATTTTAAAATAATTTTTATAAAAAATATATATATTTTAAACTGAAATTAATTATTTTAAATTAAAAAATTAATATTTAAAACTAAAAGTTAAATTTTATAATTATAATATGTTATTTAAATTTTTGAAAATTAAAATCATTTAAAAATTAAAAAAAAAAAATCATCCAATGAGGGACTGCCATGTGGCAGTACACCTTGAGAGTTAGTGGGGTCATGAACATTGGAATGGGTTGGCACTTCAATTCCCTTCCTCCACCCTTTATTTCCCCTCTAACCCCCAAAATTCTTAAAAAATGTTCTACATGTCTTCTAAAACTTCAAAATTTATTTATTTTTCAAAAAACAATTCGACATTCCATAGAGTATAGAATGTACTTGTGTTTCTCCGTTCGGATTTTTATTTTAAATAAAGAAAGTCGAAAATATTGCAGTTCCATAAACATATAGTCTTTTCTGAACTTTTAAACCCCCAACAAGTGCAAGGTGTTCTTCAACATCCTAAACATCTCCAAATGCAACAAAAATTGGTACACAACTAAGTAACATCATATAGAATGTGAAAGTGAAGTGCGACATGTTTCAATAGTGAGGATTTTTTGATGTAGCCATGGTCAAACGCATCTGAAATTTCTGGGCATGTGTTTTTTGGGGGTGTTTTTTTCCATCAAACACAATTATCTAGCAATCCCTGCGGTCAAAATCAATGAAATTTGTTGTGTATGTTTTCCAAATAGTTCAAGACCAGATCTTACGGTTAGAAGGTTAAAAATAACATTTTTTGGATTTTTTGCACGGGGAGTAAAAATGGCAGCATTGGAGTGTTTTTGGAGGAAAAACACTCCGGTCTTTTAGGGGTTAACTTTGAAGTCGCACATCCTCCAAAATCTTATTTTTGAGTGTGCATTATACAGTTCAAAGACATACTATAATCTTCCAATCCAACGGTCCGATCTTACCAAGATTTAATCGACACTTGTTTCATTAAGCTATGCTTAGATTCATACGGTTGGATACTTTTAATAGTATCCCTAATTTCAACACAGAGAGTTTTAGAGAAACATCACCCCCAAAACTGTGATTTCTCCATAACCACTCTGAGCGGTAAAGAGCCAGTTTTTCATGATCAGCAAACATTTTTTTAAAGCGGCTTTATATCATATTGAAGGGTAGGGGAGGGGTCTAAGTTACCAGTTTGCCACGGCAGCGAGCACCTTGCTGTAGGAGCCCATGGAAACAGGCCTAAATAAATGCACTGTTACCTGGACGCTACCAGTGCGGACAAGAATATCCACAAAATCGGAATCCAGCATGTCCACCTACCCCGCAGTGCGCACAGCCTGGCCGGCAGCCTGATCGGTAGCCGCACCCTCTTTCCTCGCTCCCACTTGCCTGGTAACTTACTAAACTTAAACAACTCACTTCTAAATACGCTATCCTTCTTAATACACTGAATCATTTATACACTTGAGTACTTGACACTGCGAACTCTCCCCTTCTTGTTCTTGCCACTTGCCTATTGCCTAGTGTTCAGTTACTGAGATCATCCGCACCCATGTTCCAATAACTAAGGTAACTATTACCGTAAAGCGTTCACCTCAGCAAGTGAGCCTATTTACACGCATAAAAAAATAAAAAAAATAAATTAGTGGGTCTTATTAGCAAATTCAAGAGGATTCCAATGTATTTTAGCATGCATTATTTGGACACTAGAGTTAACCGAAAAGTCAGCTCAAAGAGGAAAGTTTTGGCAAATTCCTCTTGAACTCCTCTTGAAACATAAATAGACCAAAAACTAGTTCAAGATGAGTTGGGAGACAATCTAAAGCAAGCCACTGTCATTATTCTCCACACCTCGCAATGACTTCCACACCTCCTACCAAAGCTCCAAGCCCATGGCCCACAAGGGGACAAGTTATGACACGACACTATTCAACCCAAACATAGCTCAAGGGAGCTCAAAAGAACGCTTGAAAGAAGGTTGAAAAGGGAGGTTCCATGGCCTTCTTTTCGGTTAACTCTACTGTATGAATAAGTTATGAATTTCCAAAGTGTTGACTATAGGTTGACCTTAAAGCAATTCTAAACCCCGATGTTCAAATTATGCACATTCTGATCAACAATAGAGTGTCAAAATCTACTTATTATGGAAGATTGAGCTATGGACGCTTTAAGGAAATGGTCGCCATTTTGACATCATGAGCGAACCTTGATTTATTATATAACGCAAACCTTGCACATACACACATAAAGATGGTTTAACCCTTAAACGACACAACAAGCCCCACGGGCTTTATTTCCAAGGAATATTGCTTTTAGAAGGAACACTACTTAACTCCTTTGAACCATACATAGATCATTGAATGCACAACAAGGTGAAGCATCTAATGTGCTCAATTGCTACAACAAATTCTTCCGTGCTTGTTTGCAATGTCTAGATCAAAGGTTTTGGAGGATCATTTGATTCTTGCCCAAATACTCAATTTATTCCTCATGTGCTTGTTCCTTTGTTGTGATTGGTCATGCACCCATGCCCAGCCTAAATATATAATCCTTATTCTTTGAGAGATGCTCGGGCTGCCCACCCAGGACTTGAAATGCCGTTTAAGGGTTAATCAATAAATTGGTTGTGCCAAACTTTGATTCAAGCTAACCAAGTTGATGCACACTGGAATCACTTGCCTCTCCCATCATCTCTGGGGTACTGTGAAATAAGGTCGAGGCACCTGAAACCGACCATGTACACAAAACCAACCACCTTAGATTGGTAAACCCACAACTTTCACTTTGAAAATTTGTACTTATTCAAATAATTAAATTAAATATGAAAACTTCTTAATTTCTTATTGCTAAAAGAGGAAAATACTCAAAATATCGATTCATTTATCCCATGTATAGTACATGTCTTAACTGATCGATTTGAGGAGCCAAGAGATGACGGTGCACTACTTTTGAAAGCAACATCAAGGGTAGCGTGCGCAAACTTGGTTCAAGTAACCAAGATAGCAGCACTTCCCAACAGACTCTTCAGTCACAGACCACAGGCCAGAGTTACTCTCCGTTCTGAAAGCATTTCTTTGCAGAATGCAGTAAATAATGCACATCCATGAAGAGAGAAGGAGAGAGAGAGAGTTGACTTTTGGAAACTGGCGCGTAATCTCCCATCAGGATCGTTGACCTTGTAGACGTGGCCAGGGTTTATTCCGCAATTCAGCTGCTCCAGTTCCAGCCTGTGATTATCTAAATCTAAACACCACTCATTCATTGGCTATTTGGCTATGGGCAGTGCCGAAAGTTTCAGAGTACCGTACAAATTCATGTAAGGTAAGTTAGTTAGCTCGTCGATTTTTCAAATGATGAGGTGCGTTGTAATCTTTTCTTCGCAATAAAATCTCTCCCATCAATGGACTAAAAAACAAAATAAAACAAAATAAAAATGGTTACACACGTAACATTCTTAAGCAGTAGGGTATTGCACCGCTTTTTACTGATAGAGTAACTTTTCCTAAAACATGAAGTTAAAAATGACACTTGCGGATATGAGGGAATTTAGTGGGACTCAAGCAAGTAAAAAAAACCTAAGATGTGAAAACAAGCGGCTAGTTGTAGAGTCTCTGCTTTAGTATTTACTCCATATTTTGCTTTTATTGCTTCTTTTTACAACACGTAAGTGCGTAACTACTTATTACTACTAAAAAAAACAAAGCATTTCCATAGTCTCCCCTAGTGAACCAAAAACAACAAAGAGCATCCAAAAGCATTGGAGAAAATCTTGAAAATTTTAATAAGAGTACAAAGTCTAAGCCTTAAAAATGTTATGAGACGACCCTCCAGAAAGTAATATTTTAGTAACAAATGGAGTCGGAATAAGATACCGAACCGTGCAGTCAAAGTAGGGTAGGTTTCAAACGAATGCGCTGGGTTGTTTAATAAAAAATAAAAAATAAAAAAACGAATGCGCTGGCTGCCGGATCTGTCTAAATCCCCCCATCGAGCGTGGCTCGGAGGCCAGGTTCGGTGGGGGGTGGCGGGGGTGGGGTAAAACCTGCCCCCTATTTTGAAGTTGAATGGGGCCTTACTAGACCTCATCCGGGGCTTCCAAGGGTAAAATGGAGCCACAGGCCCGAAATTTAGCAAAAAAAATCCAAAAAAAGCCCCCAAGGGCCAAAACGGGGAGGGCCAGAGAAATGAACCCCACCGAGCCTGGCATCCGAGCCACGCTCGATGGGGAGAAATAAAGAGACCCCTGGCTGCCCGGCCATCCGAGGTGACGAAGGACATCGTCTTGCAGCGTTCAAAATGTCAGTGTCCGCACGTTGCAGGTTCCATTTGCTCTGTCGGAGCTCGTGAGTTTCGGAAACTTCCCCCGAGGACCAGAGTTTCTCTCTCTCTCTGAGTTTCCGAAAGGAAATGCAGATTCTGTACTAGAAAGGCAAACGGGGTTGGACTTGGGGGAGGGAATTTCGAATGCGTTTGCATCGATGTCTGTCGGTATGAACGATCAGAGGCTCTGGTATTCAACAACCAGCAGGGGTTTCTTCGAGTGTCACCGAAGTCTAGATCCTCCGGAGTAAGAGAGTAGACAGTCTAGATCCTCCGGATTAAGAGGGTAGACAGTCCAGATCCTCCGGAGTAAGAGAGTAGACAGTCTAGATCCTCCGGAGTAAGAGAGTAGACAGACAGCCCGAAAGTTCAGATTGACTTTCGTGACTCCAGTCTGTTGAATCTACGACACCGACGATAGGGATGGCAGCGAAGTCCAAGCTAGTCGGCAGGTCTCCGTTAGAAATATTATTTCTGTCGGTATTAATCGTTTGTGGACAGGAGGGTTTAGCGGTCAATGCGCAGACTGATGTCGGGGGCAAGCTCTTCCTTGATGGAAAAGAGAGGGATGTGGTTGCTATAGCAGGGAACGCCACCGAAAACAACAACGACTGTGGTAAGTTCTTCCTTCAATCGATTCAAACTCTCCCTTGTCTGCTTTATACCTTCATTAGATCTTTCAAGAATTCGATGTTCTCCACCCAACGCATTTGTCGGTACTCCGGAAAGTCTCAAGTTTCTCTATATTTTATGTTTAGGGAATCTCACAATGTCTTCAGCGACTGCTTTCTAGACTTTGAATTGATAAACAAGTAGTTTAGGAGTTCTACGTGTACCATAAAACCCAATGAAAGTGTCATATATTCTAACTAAATGCTAGTCCAATCTTAACTACACTGCATACGTGCGTTCACACTTGGTGCTAGGAAAGGTCTCAACAAAGTGAATCTAGTTCAATCTAGTTCAAAAGTGTACTGAAATTCATTCTTAAGACCCTCACTAACACTTCATTTGATATTAGGAGTGGAAGTGAAAGTGCTTCTAAATTCGTTCCTAAACCCTCGCTAGCACAACGCTTAGCACCAAGTGAGAACATAGCTTTTATTATCCTTAAAGTAGCACATGGAGAAATAAAAACATTCCCACATGGGATTTCATATGGGAAGTGGGACAGAATTGTAACTTTCTTGGGATTATTGTGGTGTTTTTTGATCTGGGGAAAGTTACAATTGTGTCCCTGTTTCCCATATGGGAATCTTGTATTTATCTCCCTGTGTAGTGTAGGGCAAGGAGGGTTTACTAAAGGGGCTCCGAGTTCATGAGTACCACAGACTGAATTGAAGGATAACTTTAAATGCACATAATTTTGTATGTTTTTTTATTTATCATTTGATTTTGAGAAGTTAATGATGTTGGCATCTATGGCTGAACACGCTACGAACTCTGATTTCTGTGGCTACAGTGGGTTTGAATAATTGCAGCAGTTCTTGTTCACGTGTGACATGCCACCCTGTAATCGGAGAAAACAAGTTGCTGAGATGCAACCTCGTTGACGGAAACGAGCTTTTCAGTCTTTGTCCGGCAGGGAGCTGCAACAACATGATGTTGTTGGATTATACTCAAAGCTTTGTGACGTGAGCTCCATTCATATAATCTATGAAATTATGATTTCACTGCCGTTTCGTTCTTGACTGTTGCTTTACGTTTCTTTACACTCCCTGGTCGAGTCACAAGACTATTCATGAATTAACCCCTAAAGGACCATAAGGCCTTCAGAGGGCCTGATGTATTTTTTAGCAGTTTTGAATAGACTTCCTTTTGTTCAAATTTATTTGTTCTTTGACCAACACATGCAATGTTCTTCACTGATTCCAGATATGCAAAATTTGGTCCCATTTGAATTATATTTTTCACAATATGTTCGTTTAAATTTGTCACTTTAAAACTATGAATCCTTGGTCCTTTAGGGGTACTGAAAATGCATGCATGCCCTGTGTTCCAATGCAGGCTCCCATCTCCTGGTTCGACCACTTTGCAACCCGAGGTCGCAAAAGCCATTTGCTTACAAAAGCCTCTGGAGTCGACGTTGAAGACGATTTCGCTTCCGTCAGCCTACACTTTGGTCTACTATGGTTCTGTCACCGGTGCATTTCGGGCGTTTCCTGGCCGAGTAAGTTGATCCTCCGCTCATTTTTCCAATCGTTCAATCTCTTCTTAACCGATTTTATCATTGGACTTCTCACGAGTTTCAATGGCGAGTTTTGCCACTTTTCCAAGCGCCTGTCTGCAACTCAGGATGTGTACTAGTCCTAGATTTTAGAGCACTTTGAAACATGCCCGGCCAACTTATTTAACATGAACAAATTCTTTTAGTTTGTCAAGATTATAAATTCAAGTTCTTACTCGTCAAGATGAAGTTCATTGACTTACTTGTCAAGATCGTATAATTTGTTGCTTTGGCGAACGTCATTGCACATGCCAAAATGTGAAAACTAGGATTTTCAAGTGTTTAGATTGGTTTTTTAAGTTGTCCAAGTATAACCTGAAATCTCTAAAGCTTAGGACAGAATGACAGATATAGATTTGAGATTTGAGATGAGTATTTCAAACTACACTCATTCCAAACATGCATCCAATATTTAACCCCTAAAGGAGGTTGCATACCAAAAGGGTTGCAAGTGTTCTTCCAAATGATATTTCACCACAAAGACTATGGTATGGATAGAAACTGCAAATATGAAAAATGGAGCTTGAAATGGGAACTGAATACACAATTTTTTCATTTAATAATATGTGACAGCGGAAAAAAGATATGGCTACTCAAAGTCTGTAGTTGAAAGCCCAGTCTGTAGTTGAAAGTCCTAAACTTTAGAGCTCTAAAATGTAGGCTGAGAATAGATCTGAGATTTTCGATGAGTACCGCAAAGTTAACCACTATTTCCAAACATGCATCTTAAACCACTCCAGTCCGTAGTTCAGTGTTCTTTATTTCTTGTGTCTTTCCTTAAACCTGAGACTGCTTTAAAATCTAGACTGCATATAGATCTGAGATGGTAGATGAGTATCTGAAACTGGTCACTTTATGCTGCACATGGATCTGAGAATTCAGACATGCTTCTTAAACTACTCCGATCCTAGTTGAGTTTCTTTTTCGCTTCGACCTTAACCCCTAAAAGGACCATAAGGCCACCAGGTGGCTCCTGTTTTTTCAGTGATTTTGAGTCGTTTTATGTAGTTTCCTTTTTGTTATTTTTATTTTTAATTCAACATATGTAATATTCTTTACTGATTCTAGTGATATAAAATCTGGTCCCATTCAAATTATAATTTTCACAATATGATTGTTTAAACTTGTCAGTTTAAAACTATGAATCCTTGGTCGTTTAGGGATTCAGTAGAGATTTAAAATCTGGAGATCCGAGATAGTAGATGAGAATCCGAAACTGGTTCACTCCAGGTCCAAATGGGTTGTCACTGTAAACAAATTCTCTGGTTCAGTTTTTCTGAAATGAGGGTGATGGCCTAATATGTACCCCCTCCAAAAATAGTGTGATCTTCAAGAAACATTCTTTTGGTAAGAAAAAAACATTGGAAAATTACAAAAATTAGGTGGTGTTATAAGGGCCATGGCTACAGCTATATACATGGTGTTCAAGACGAAATTTCTAGCACACATAATATGAGTTAGACATAAGTCACACATAGTGAGATGTATCTCACTGGTACCCATGTTAGACCATCGCCAATGACACTAATTATGTGACGAACATTTGTGGTGATGATGGATGATCCGGTGCAGGAGCAAAACTTAACCACATGCACGGGCTTCGATCCTCGGAGGCGCCCGTGGTACTTGAACGGTATCTCGGTGAACAAGGACGTGAAGATCTTGGTGGATGTGGCGGTGAGTATGGGCAAGCAGGTGCCCATCCAATACAGCCAGGACTTGAGCACCACGTTCCTGAACGTGACGCAGAACATCACGCGGGCGCTGCTGCAGACGTTCTCGCCCGGCGACTTCGTGGAGGTTCTGTCCTTCGACAGCCAATCCGCCACGTCGTTGACCGGCGGCTCCGTCTACGTCGACGCCTCCTTCAATTACCTCACTCCCGATCGCCCCGAGCTTCTCCCCCTCATCGCCAAGGTCAACAGCCTGGTCGCCTCCCAAAACGTCAGCCCCTCCAACTTGACCGGCGCCATTCTCAAGGCCACCCAGTCCTTCAAAGCCGCCAATTACTCCCGGGTAAGTGAGCTCCACAATCATGCACATGTATCCCAATATCATATATCAAATCACTTGCAAATTGTCATCTCCTTTGTAGACTAAGCCCTCATTGCTTGTCCCATTGAGATAAATCTGGTTGAGTAGTTATAACCAAATACATTTGGCATCCCATTTCTGATTTGTAGGGAATTGCCTGCATTACCTCCTCTTCTTCTTATGTATTCTTGTTTACACATTGAAGATTGCAATTAGCCTCCAATGGCGTAGACATAGGTTTAGCATGACTTAAGTTAAAGTCTTTAAGCTTCTGCTCAATATACTTTGACTGGCTTATACAAAGAGTGTGTCTTTGTCTGTCTCTCATAACTTGAAGGTTTAAACCAAAGTAGAGATCTCCCATATCAGTCATTTCATACTTCTCTAATTCTAAAGCCTTTTTAATTCTATTGGTTAATTTCAAATCTTCCTAGTCAAAATTATGTCTCGAACGCCTCGGAAGCGTTGACCTGATTGGTCCCTTGTTCGTTTGTTGTCTTAGCATTCGTGGGCAATCATGGTTCATAAGTTATGAAGCATTGAGACATTTGTTCATTGAGCCCTGTGTTGAAATCAAATACTAGCGGCATGTTTGATAGCTGAAATTCTAAAATCGAAGTGGAAATGAAAACGTTTTCACTGTTAAGTGTTACAATCTCTGAAACGTTTTTGTTAGATAGATGAGCGTTGAAATTGTATGATTTGATAAGCCTGGAATGTGAGGGACATACTAGTGACGGGGGAGTAACTGTGGAATGATGATGTGCAGGTGATCATCGTGCTGACGAACGGGGGGTTCGCGAATGTGGACGCGGCGTTTCCGACGCAAACGCTGCTGAGCTCACAAACGAAGCTGATGATTTACAAGCTGGACACGGACGACGCGGACACATACCTGCTGAGCAAGGGGCTGCAGACGCCGTTGTGCGCCGTGTCCGGCTCGTTTGAGGTGATGGATCCGCTGGCCATTCCCAACCCGCTGTACGCCGTGCGCAGCTACTTCACGTTTCTGGCGCAGACGCAGCTGGTGGCCGCCAACAACACGCCCACCTGGAGCTACATTTACGCCAGCGTGTCGCAAAACCTCAACGCCATCACCGTCACTTTCCCAGGTTTGCACCCACCCCCACGTCAATTCTCTGGAGCCCTTTGCCTCCACCTTGCTCTTTTTTTCTCGTGCTCAAAATTCCGGGAATCGACCCAAGTTGTGACACTCCAACTGGTGCACAAAACTCCACAATCCAGGACTGGAGCACATCTGAGATTCCGTTTTCCAATAGAGTTAACCAAAAAGTCAGCTCAAGGAGGAAAGTTTTAGTAAACTTTCCTCTTGAACTCATATTGAAATATAAATAGACCGAAAACTAGTTCATGATGAGTTGGGAGACAATCTAAAACAAGCCACTGTCATTATTCTCCATACCTCGCAATGACTCCCACACCTCCTACCAAAGCTCCAAGCCCATGGCCCCCAAGGGAACAAGCTATGACACGACACTATTCAACCCAAGAATAGCTCAAAAGAGAGGTTAGAAGGAGGGCAAAAAGGGAGGTTAAATGGCATTCTTTACGGTTAACTCTATTACTGTAAGAAAATTTTGCAAATTTATTTGATAGAGAAATGTGAGTCACTTTTGTGAATTTATGTTAATTTTACAGTGACATAATTTTATTTCTTTTGTTTGATCTTTATCTTCTACTTTTGAGTACACTCTTTTCAAAAAAACCTCTGCAGATTTTTCTGTTAGTTCCATTCAAATCTCAAGTAGTGGACTATCCATGTGTTTAAAAGCCATACATCCATTAGTATAATTGCACACAGTGAACCATCTATGTGTCCAAAAATCATACACAAGTATTTTTTTTTACTAAAAGTTATAAACTCTAATTCATGATGTGAATGATGTGATGAATGACAGCCTTTGGGAACGATGGGCAATTGGTGGGTGTGGCCGGGGTGGACGTCGTTGTGGATGGCCTCAACAAAACGCTGCAGGGATTGGTGTTATCTGATTTTGTCAATCGGAGCCAAGGAACACTTCCAGTACCCGCCAAAATTCCCATGACGTGCTACTACCAGGTGTGTAATAAAACAAATCAAATGCTTAAATAATTTTCTTCCTCATCCCAAAGCACTTAAATTGCAATGTAAGTTCATTTCCAAAGAAGTTGACCATTCATGTGTCAAGAATTCACACTCCTCGAGGTTCGCGTACGAGGAAGTATGAATCTCAGCCTGGGTCAAGTGACAAAGGAATTTCTCTCAGTGATAACACAGGGAGAGATGAAGACATTCCCACATGGGATTTCATATGGGAAGTGGGACAAAATTCCCACAATTGTAACTTTCCTGGGATGATTGTAGTGTATTTTTAATCTCGGAAAGTTACAATTATGAGAAATTTGTCTGCATTTCCCATATGGGAAACTTGTTTTTTAAGTCCTTGTTTTGACAGTCTCTATCAATATTTCTCACAACTATTACAATGCCTCAAAAACGAAGTTAGCTTTTACTTCCACTTTTAATTTTATTCAATAAAGTGTTGTACAAGTAAATCATGTAACATGAAATTGCATGCTTTGCACATGGGTCAAGAATGGTGTTTAATTTCATATATTGTTCTTTTTATTGCTCGTGATTGATTTTTCAAGTTCCTAAGTGAGTTTGGTGAGCAATTATGGGGACGTAGGTCACAGGGAGATAAATACTAGATCCCATACGGGAAATGCGGACAAATTTTCCACAATTGTAACTTTCCCAGATTGAAAATACACAAGAATCATCCCAGGAAAGTTACATTTGTGGAAATTTTGCCCCACTTCCCATATGAAATCCCATGTGGGAATTTCATTATTTAGTGATTGGTGCATGAGTAGTCATAGGGACACCCACCCTAAGCCTGTGAACGTTCTTTATTTGTGTGCAGACAGCACCTGCAACAGGGTACTGCTCAAGCTCACCAACGGCAGACAGCTCAGCCATCTGTCAGGATTTCGACGACTCAATCACGTTAGCAGAGCGCACATGTTGTGGAAATTGCGGTGGTGCTGGTGGCGGCAGTAAATTATCAACAGGGGCCAAAGCAGGGATCGGAATAGGAGCTTTAGTTTTAGCTCTGTTTGTAGGTTGGTTCCTCCACAAGTGGTACAAAGAGCATCAAAGACGCAGCAGCTCTAAACGTACTGATATTAATAAATTTCCCGGAGACAAAAAGGGAACGGCAGCGGAGGTGGCAGTCGGTGACTGATGATTGTATCATAGAAAAGCGCCAAAGTTCTCACATGTAATTTTATCATGGCATTCTTGTTTGTTTACATTTGGCATAGGAAGCAGGCTGGTGGACTATTTGTTCCTCACATCTATTTTTAATTTTGTGTACAATTCTTTTTCATCAGATTGTGTACCATTCTTTTTCATCATTTGGCATAGGAATTCATTCTGGCCGGATATCTGCACTCCATATTGGATGTTGTATGCATAATTGTGTGATTGACATTAGAGAATCTTCACATAAAAGAGCTATCCTTAACCCTTTAGTGCCCAGGAGACCATAATGTGGTCACTTGATCATCGGAAAAAGGAATTCCGGAAAATCCGTTAAGATTCAAGTTTAATACTCTGAGGTTCAGAGTTGCGCAATTCTTAATGTCATCTTCTAAGAAAAAAAAATTTCAATTTGGAGTTGTGCAACTATCAAAATACCTATGAACAAAACATGAAAATACTGCAAATACTTGAAAATACAGTAAATACCTACGAATATGGCATATGTACTATGTGGTATTTCTTGTGTTTGGAAGTTTGTTATCTTGAATTTTTTTTGGATTATGTTCTCTTGTTCATGTTCCATTAGTGTATCTACTCCGATCTTGATCAATGTACAAACTCCTTTCATAATTTAACGTATAATTTTCGTCCTAAACTGTACATGGATAAGTCACTATCACTTGTAAAATTCACAAGAATTATCTGTGAGTCAGTTCTTGACATGAAAGATTGCAATGGAGAGGTGTTGACATAGGTCGTTGTTGAACCTCTTCACTTTTATTTTTGAAAATTTAACCCAAATTCTATTTAACTTTGAAGTCGCACATCCTCCAAAATCTCATTTTTGAGTGTGCATTATATGGTTCAAAGACATACTATAATCTTCCAATCCAACGGTCGAATCTTACCAAGGTTTAACCCGCACTTGTTTGATTAAGCTACGCTTACATTTATACGGTTAAATATTGTTAATAGTTTCCGTAGTTTGAATAAAGAGAGTTTCTAAAAAAAACCACCCAAAAACTCTGGTTTTCCAGAACCACCCTTGGGCACTAAAGGGTTAACCCCTAAACGTCCCAGCGTCCGAAACTGGATCACGAACAGATACAAGCCTTGCAACTTTCACATACAATTTTGGATGACTTTCATCCAAATTACCTTTGTAAGAGTATTAAATTCTCTACCTATTATAATAGTTCTCTTGTGATGAGGAGTTGTTGATAACTTTTGGAGAGGCCTCCAACTACAAGTATGTCAAATTTGTTGGGTAGATTTATACTTGCAATTGTCCTCTCATGTACACTTCATGTACATCTGAGTCATGCTAGTATCTTACTATCTTTGAAGCTAGTATCTACTTGTGTTCAAAGGATCATTTAGGGGTACATTTAGGGATTAAAGTCACCTTGTGTTTTGTTTTACTATACTCTTGTTTGTTCACTTCAAATAGTTAAAAGATATGAAAGAGTTTGGTGGTCTATAATTATTAAGTGTGTAAGAGCTTGATGGTCTCTAAGCTCATGGAAAACTAGTTTAGCCGTCATTCTAAGTAGGATCACTCATTTGCTTAAGGACGGTTTCTCAATCCAATGCTTTCAATGCTTTCTTTTGGGTTTGACATGGAACGATGGCTCACATTGAGAAATCGACTCATGGTGTCTTCAGATGTTACATTTATAAGGAAATCTCCACAAGTCACATTTGTAGGCCTATACAAATGACTTTCCGATCCCTTTCGATCTATATTTCGGGTTTGGGTCATCAGGAGAGCGGAACCCCTACTTGAACCTTCCAATTCTAAACGCGGGACGAATGTAAAGTATCATAATGTTTAGTTTTGGAAGGTGCAGAGTTGCGCGAAGGCCTCTCTCTATACCTCTGATAGTGCAAAAAAATGGCACTAAAAAACTTCCGTATAGTACCAAATAAATGCACGCATATTATAAATTGGTCTGGGTAGTTGAAAAAGGCAAGGTTAACCCTTAAACGACAATTTGGGTCTTGGGTGGGCAGCCCGGAAAGAATCTAAATTTTTTTGGATTTTTTTTTTTTTTTTTTTTTTTTTTTTTTTTCCAAAAACGGCTTCCAAAATACAGATCGAAAGCAACGATTCCACAATCTCTCAAATGAGGCGAAAATTTGCAATCTAGATCGCTTTTTCAGTAGCTTTCCAATGCAACAAGTCTTGCTTGATTTGGTTGAGAAATGAAACTTCTGTCTCCAATTATTCCTTTAAACCAAGCCCGTGGGGCTTGCTTTGACGTTTAAGGGTTAACCCCTAAATGACAGAGGGGGTAAGGGCCAAACCTAAATGTGCTATAAAATGTTGCTTCTACAACTTCGATGAAGTTTGGTTCAAAAGAGAAAATAAGAAGCACGATGTTTAGTAATTATCCATACGGTCAAACTTTCAAAAAATGTTTTCGATACTCATTAAACAAATTTAGAAGCATTTATCGTTGAATATTCACCAAAATTACAAATTTTATTTTTAGAATTTGAAATTTGGTATGATTGGTTGAAACTAGACATTCTATTCTAAAGTTCAAAAAAGCAAAAAAATTCAAAGAGGGAACATCATTACTTTCCCGAAATAGTAAGTTTTGTAACACTAGGACAATGTTGAGGTGTTTGTCTTTGAAAATTTCTCCTTGATGGAGTTTAACTCGGATTGACATAATTCAAATTGGGTTGGAAAGTAGACTTGATTTCCTATTTGAAAATATTTTTTATTTTTCAAAAAAGTTTTTTTTTCATCTCGGGCAGCCCGTAAAAAAAGGGCAGCGACCATAAAATGGTCGTTCGGTCACTTAGGGGTTAAACAACATGCAAATCAATCGCCATAAAGAAAATATAGTGCCTGAATCATTGAAAATTTTGGTATTAAATTAAATATAATAAAACAAACAATAATTTTAAAATAAAATAAAATTAGGCTAGTTCAAGTTTTTGACCTCAAAAGAGTACATCAAAGCATATTCCTACACCAAGGAGATTCTCTATCAAAACTTTTCAAATCTTCCCACCCATTATCCGAGACTTACGAATCAATTTTGAATTGTTCCACTCTAATGTTCTCAAGTGTGAACAAAATGGAAATCTGTTCACTTTCAACTGCCTCAAGCAGTAATTCTGTAATTGTGATTGGGCTTCATTAAAATGCTTCAAATTGTGGCATCAAGAATGCCCAACAACCTCTGAACCACTGCACTCACCGGATTTCATTTCCCCTAGAAAATTCTCCAGTGAATTTTCGTTTCTTTACATTTCAGTTGAAGTGAGGGTCAAAACGTTCATTAGTTTTATTACGGAAAACTCAAATATATCTTGCAAACTTGTTGTCCTGAAAAGCATGTAAAAGTGTTGCACTAGTAGCAGACCTGTCGTTTTTCATTCCTCACTTTGTGGGAACAATGAATAGTGGCTATATATTATATTTATATTTCTGTTTTCTTGTGACCAAGATCTAACCAGCACTAACACAACCCATGTGCTTGGCGCAATTTCATTCCTTTTTCATTTATAGTAAGTTAAAAACAACACATTTCCTACTAGTGTATACAGGCGTAGGGTGAGCATGCTCTTATCTAGAAGCTAAAAGTTTAGTTGGTACCATAGGAGATCACTGGCCGTTATTGCAATCTGATCAATCAAGCTTGACAAGTTTTCTAAGAAGACTTGGATAAATTAGAAAAACAGTTTGCTCCTGTAGCCATATTGAACATTGTACGATATCCGCCTGCAAATTCAAGTTCTGTATCCAGAAGCCAGCAGGTGCTGTACCACTATGACTGAGCATAATTTCACAACCCAAGTCCATCTGATTACTTGGTCACTTGCTTCAAATAAAGACTGTGATTTACACTTTGTCTCGGTCTCTCAGAGGCCCCATTCAGAAAATTCGGTGAGAAAATCAGTAAGAATAACTCTTTAGAAAGTCAGGTATGCTCATATTTCTCAAAATGGCATAACATTCTTTGGCATAACATTCTTTAGCAGCTCCACTATTCACCCTTTGAGCATTAGCATTGCATGTAAGAATTGTATTTTTTTAAGAATCAAAGCCATCTTTAACTAAAGATAGCTTTGCAGCTGAACAAACTTCTGTTTTTTTTAATAATTTTTGCATGTTCCACATCATCAATTGTCTCTCCAGATGTTGATTTTCTGTACAAGGAAAAAGGTGTGCTGCAGTACTGGCTAAAGAATGTTCTGAACGTGTTTCAGAGTCATTGCCATATTAGTTCAAATGGTTAGATTTCAAGAGATTTTCACTTTTTCCAAATGCCCATCTGCATTGGGGAGGATTGTGAGGTTTAAGTCTTGTGCCAAAGAGGGACTAATGTTGAAAAAAAAAAGGAGGCTAACATGGAATTGTTTTTAGCCCCAGGCTCTTATTCTATGCATGATTAAGCTGGGCTAACTGCCATGATCTTTCAATGTTGAAAACCTCGTATCTTAAATTTTTAGAGCTATATACACTTAGAGCATCTCCACCATCAACTCAGAATTGTACTTCAAATGTCATCCAAAAATTACAAGGCATATTATGTAGTTCATTACCATCACTCAATTAGACTTAAAAATGGTAAGTAAGCCACTAACAAGTCACCACACATAGATTGTCTAATCATGATGTGCAATTAAGAAGTGAAGATACACTAGCTTGAGAGGCGTATTGAGGGCCTTGAACTAAGTTGTTGTATTCAACGTCTCCCTCCAAATAAATTGATGATCAACCCATGCACATCCATATTTTCAGAGCTAGAGAGCTATCCTGAGCCTGGGGGGTGCACTCTCCATTATGTTTGAGAATCACGTGCATTCATGACCCCCTTGTGTACGAGGGGTTATATATCTAAAACTTTTGTATATATATCTATTCCATCCTAAATATATGTTTAATGTATATATATGTCAATATTTTCAGCTCTAAATATGTTTATTGTATTTATATGTAATACGGCAATGTTCAAATTAATATCCATCTTGTACACTCAAGTGTACTTGTACGTGTTTAGTACAGTGCATCCCCGGATCCAAAGTGCTTGTGGAGATGCTCTTAAACTAGAACTTGCAAGTGCCCCTGCTCAAAAATCTAAGACAGATATAGATAGTTCTAGGGTTCACATGGGCAACTGAAACTGCACCAAGCTCACTGAAACCCGACAAATGTTGATATATTTTAACCCTTAAACGACATATGCTTTCCTGATACCACACCCAAAATTTCTTTTAAATTCCATTTTAAGCATGATTTTGTTTTTAATTTACTTTGGCTCTATTCTAAAGAAATATAGACATCTCTAAGGTGCTCGGTTTGGCATTTAAAAAACCCCATTTGATGCAATGGAGTAGAAGTTATGAGCAAGATTCTCCCAAAATATAACCAAGCCCGTGGGGCTTGCATTGTTGTTTAAGGGTTAACGGGTCAGTCAGTTGATCAAATCAGAGAAATCATCAGAGAAATCAGTAAGTTCTGCATTGCTAAAGTAGTTAATTGTACCTCACCATTTGGAAAATCATCCTGTAATCAATCAGTCAATAAAAGGGCGGTGATGGACAGGTCTGTACGTACGTCGTCAATGTTGGACTGCAAACATTCTTCCTGCAACAGTTGGAAGTGTACGTAACAGAAATTAATTCATGTGGAGGACTGTATGTCATCCCATGGGTACTATGAAGAATCTGCAACTGATTTTGGGAAGTCCCTAAAGGCATAACCACCTTCTGCTTTCAGGAGAGCGTGCATCAACGTCCAGGTATTCAAAGTTCATGCCACTAGTAAGAAAATAAATGTGTCATTTTTCACTTACTAAAACTGAAAAAGGAATGAAACCACGCCATGCAACTGGGTTGTGTCAATGGTTTTGGTCACAAGATGATAAAAATATCGACATATTCAGCTATTCGCACTAATAGCAAATGTGTCGTTTTTCATTCCTCATTTCGTGGGAAATGTGAATAGTAGTACCAGAATATATATTATACTTACGTTTTTGTCTTCTTGTGACCAAAACTACTCATCAGCACTAACACAGCCCATGTGCCTTGGCGCCGTTTCATTTCTTTTTCATTTATAGTAAGTGAAAAACGACACATTTCCTTCTAGTGTCATGGGAATGGAAAACAACAGGTATGGCACATTCAATGGCCTCAACTCAGTTTCCTTGTTTCAGCTTGATTTTGAGGCTCTCTTTTGTAGGTTACTGGATGGCTTTGGTGATAAGGTGTTTTTGCTCAGTGGATTGCCACTTGCCTTGTTGTACTGGTTTCTTTCGCATTGAAATAATTTTTCATTTGTGACGGAAAAAAATTTAAAAAAAAAAAAAAACCACAAGTATGCTACTAGTGATGCAAGTGGTGCAACTGACCGTTCAAAGTTTCTTAACCCGGGTTCCAAATTTGTGCAAATGATATCATGCACATGTGGGAGCAGCTGCTTTTCGACACCATACATTAGGACTTTTCTTTCATTTGGTTTAATGTACGTTTGTACACCCACTTTTCACCCCGCCTGAATATTGGGACTAGGAATTCATGTCAATCCTCCTATGAGGCCGGCATGAATAAAGTGTTTGTTTGACCCACCCTTGATTTGATGCTCACTAGATAACGGACCATAGGTGCAAGATTTAGGAATGGCAAACCAAAAGTTGATAAACGCACTACTAGGATCATGCATGGATTGCTACATTTGTTAGCGGGTAATGTTATGGGAGCAGTTATAGTTCTCTAATGTTGTTTAACAATCTTTAACAAACGTAGCATTGATATAATTGATGATCCTAGTAGTGATTGATAAACATTCATTTGGGTTTTCATGCTACCATTTTTATGTCCATTATATCCTTTTTAAGCTTTTACATTTACTCTCTTGACTCTGCATGTTGTTAAAACTTAATATTAACCCAATAAGGACAAGCCTATACAATGAAATCAAGTTTCACATTTACACTCAAATTTGTACTTTAAATTTAAATAATGTATCAAAACTCTATTTTTAGTAGATGAAAGCACTAAAAGAAATGTCAATTCTTATGACTACAAGTATACAACTCAAATAGTGCAAAAATTAATCCGTATTGACTATCATTAGTCATTATGAACTAATTTGAGTTGTATACTTATAGCTATAGAATCCCATATTTCTGCCAATGAAACATGGGTTGTGTCAGTGCTCGTGAGTGGTTTTGGTCACAAGAAAACAAAAATATATTCACTGTTCCCATGAAATGGCAAATGAAAAACGACAGATCTTCTACTAGTGCTGGGGCCCAGGTCCCCGTGCATAATTCATGTAATATTTTGCAAGGGAGAAGCAGACTTCACAGTTAATCGTAAACATAACCCAAGTAATCTTGAGAAAGCATTCAGAGGGCTCAGTGTAATGTCAAACTCAATGTCATAAACCACACTAATCAATTGCGTTTATTAGAACCGCAACTATTTGAACCAGTCAGTGTTTTATCTGATCACAAAACTAAAGTCCACAGTCAGTTTATTGCACGGATGCTGTTGAATACTTTTTCGCCATGAACCCACGTCTGTAATAATTTTCTCACATACTCTCCTGCTATAAATTATATATAGAACTTGATAAAACTCATATGCTTCCTCTTCCATCTTCATCTCCTTTGTGTCCATATATAGCCCTCTGAATTCTCGTGCTTGCTCACCATCCCTTCTGTCCATATCTAAAGCAAACCACGGTGTCTGAATTCTCAACTCTAGCTTTTGATTTCAGTCACTTGATCGAACAACACCAGGACTGGAATTTCAATCTTTTGGAGCTTCTCTCACTGTCATCTTGCTTGCTTCTATTTTGTAGTCACACTCTACTTTATAATTGTTTCCAAATCTTACTTGAAGTTGAAACGTCGATGATTCCTTAACGTCAAGAATAAAAAAAGAATTGCAGAATATGTAAAGCGTATTGATTAGTTCCAGATCTAACCAATTAAAAAAAACCAAAAAGAGAAAGCATTCACTCGCAGCTTCTGTCAAGTTCAAATTTAGAGCTCTTCAGTGGCTACAACTACGCTTCCTTAATACAACCTTATTAAAAACCTCACAAACATGTAAAGTGTTCCTTTCGTAGCATTTCATATCTGAACTAAAACAAAAAAAGAAACAAAAAAAAGAGAAAAAATAAGATACTAATGGCAACAGAGACTGTAGTTCCGGTAGCAGTGAATGGACCGACGATATTTGCGCTTCCGCCGGAGCGGCAGCTGTCGATTCAAAGCGCAGCGGGGGTGGAGAGGCAGCTGTCGACGCACAGTGCGCAGACTGTAGCCAAGTGTTTTCCGGTGGAGTTCATGCTGGAGAGCGGCTACTTCACCATGCCGGCTGTGAAACCGCCCATTGTCTCCCTCCGACGCAAGGTTTGCATATAATCATACTTCCAAACTATTTCACTAGTAGGAAATGTGTCGTTTTTCATTCCCCACTCTGTGGAAATAGTGAACAGTGGTGGAATATTGTGATTATATTTATGTCTTCTTGTGACCAAAAGCACTCACCAGCATTGACATAATCCATGTGCCAGGCATGGTTTCATTCCTTTTTCATTCATACTAAGTGAAAAACAACACATTTCTTACTAGTGTTTAGATCGCTCTAGCTATTTAGGTGCTAGCTAGCAACCATAACTGTTCTGTAAAATTAAATTGGGGCTCACTACTAGCAAAGGCGTCGCTTCTCACTTAAAACAGTGTAAGAGTTCATTGTACACACTTGTCCTACGTGACAAATCGCATTCACCGAGTCTTGAGCGCTTGGGCAGTGAGTGCAAAGTGGTGCCATTTGACTCATCTACGGAGTGAAAAGCTACGCCTCCTCATTGTAGTGTGTCATAGAGGAGGCCCCTGTATGATCATCATTTTGTGACTAGCTGCAGGCCGGAAAGACCTTTCTATGAATCATGGAGTAGGACTTCTAGTGTAAGAGTTCTTCAAATGTTGCGATTTAGTTGATAACTATAGGCTTTGCTGCAGAACGTTGTTTTCATGCAAAGAGCAGCATTGAAACTATGATGAAACAACAGATGATGTCAATTTGGTATCTTTTCATTTAGTTAAATTTGTTACTGAAACGACAGCTAAGGTAGAGGGCTCCAAAACCAACAGGGTTCTAATTCCAACATAATCTAGACTATGCATTTATTTTAGAACACAAATTTAGGCTTATCAAAGAGCTCTTATTGGATGTTGATTAAAATGATAAGCTATCTATGGTCTACCTAGATTTAGTTTCTAGGATGATTATTGTGCCTAAGTTCTGTTGAAATTAATTAGAACCCTATTGGTTTTGGAGCCCTCTACGTTATATGATGGTATATAGCGAAGCCTGTTATTACAACACTTTTTCAATAGCCTTGAGTTCCAAATTTGGGGCTGTTCTGTGTCAGGGAGGAAGCCTCATTTTGTGACTAGTTGCAGGGAGACCTTTCTATGAATTACGGAGAAGATTTTCTTGTGTACGAGTTCTTCATATGTCAGTACAATTTAATTGGAAGCATGTAATCTTATATCCTTTAAAATGGTAGGATTCATGTTGTTCCAATGGCCCTTTGTCCGGTGGGCACTGGGGCATTGACATTACCATCGGACATTTTATTCACACCGGCCTCGAAAACAGACAGGAGTTTCTATCTATCTATCTGACTAAATAGTAGCCTAACTAAATACTTGAGACATTTTGAGTTGCCGTGGAACTCCAAATTGAAATTCAACCTCATATGACAAACCTTTGTTTGTCATATATTTTAAATCTCAAAACCCGTATGAGCACTTGAAAGTCCTAAATCAATGCAATGAAATATGACCATCTATTGTTGTATTATGACAAATCTATTGAGCTCCTGATTGCCAGGATCATATGTGCACGACTACCATATACATCAGGGTTGTCTTACTCGACCACTAGACAAAGTGTCTAGTAGACCCCCTTGTTTGTCACACAAGTGTATTTTTAGAATATACATGGAATATTTTATAATATTTTTGAATGTTTCATCCAAGTTGTTTAACATATTTAACCTTCATTTAATTAAACAATTGATGTTAAATGTTTAATACGACGTCAAATTGAAAAAAGAATGTCATGACAACCCTAATATACATGAAACAGGTGGCGACGGAGCTTATAGGTACATTCATGTTGATCTTTGCGGCGACAGCCACCCCAATTGTGAATGAAAAGACGGGAGGGTCAGTCACACTGCTGGGGAATGCAGCCACAGCCGGGTTAGCGATTATGATTGTCATCTTTGCCACCGGCCACATCTCGGGTGCCCATGTCAATCCCGCCATCACTATTGCCTTTGCTGCCCTTCGCCACTTCCCTTGGGTCCAGGTGAGTCCTGAGTTCTCCATAATTATATCCTGCTCACAACATCAATATGTATGTATAAAGTACAAGCCCCATTGTCATGAATTTTGATACTTTCTATTATTACATTGAATAAATTATTTATGGATTCACTCTTCATATTCAAAAGATTCCAACACATTACAAAATATAGCATTTGAATATTGTATGAGTTTTTGCAGTTGTGTTCATAGGGTGAGTAAATTTGTGAATAGGCTTTTACTCTTTAGTTGCTAAACATTGTCGTGTTCATTAAATGATGTATATGTACTTTTGAGGCAAGCCTACTATAGTTTTCCCTCTCTATTATGAAATGTTTGGGATGCCCTAACTAAGCTTGGATTCATCACACAAACGTCCTTATTCCATGTGTATTTCTTGAAACAATAATATTGTCAAATTATAGTGTGTCATATATTATGGACCTCATGTAGACTATATGTGATAGGAGAAGAGTCCAAGAAAATTTGATTTACAATGGTGCTATAAATGAAATATATGTTCTAGTTTTAGATAGATAGATAGATAGATAGATAGAAACTCCGGTCCCTTTTTAGCAAGGGGTCGGCGTGAATGAAGTGTCCGTTCATAATGCCAATGACCCAATGCCCACCGGACAAGGGGAAATTGGGACAATCACTACTCTCCTCTTTCAAGGATGGACACTATAGTGACACACTATGCTACTACCTAGCAAGCCACTAGTGCCTTGAAGATACCGGACATGGTATCCCCCCAAAGGGCTTTGAGGTACCCATACAACAAGGTCCAAGGACCCACCATAGTTGAATGGACTATGGTGGTGAGCACCACGCCGGCATGGGGAATAGAACCCACAATTTCCTCATTGGGGGCCATGAGCCCCAACCTGAAAGTCCCCACCGGGGTTAAAAGTAATCGAAAAGTTACATGCGTAAAAACGCTGATTTGGCCTGGGGCCTGGACCATGAGCCCCAACCACCAAGCCAAGGCCCGTGGTGCTGTTCTAGTTTTACAATAGCATTACAAGTACAACGTGAAGTCATTGTAAAGTGTTCTATTGAAGGAAGATTTATATGCTTACCTATTGTAAGAGCAATATTCAAAACAATAATTCAAACACAAAGCTTTAAAATAAAATAAAAAGTAGTGAAATTGGGAAATCTTTTTAATCAAAAATAGGAATGATATATGGGATAACGAAGATAAATAAACTCATAATATTCTTTAACAGTCCTGTTGTTCTCCCTAGGGAATTGGCATCACAGGTCAAAATTGTTGTAGGAATTGTAATCTTTTAGAAAATTAAAGCCATCTTTAACTAAAGATGGCTTTGCTGCTCAACAAACTTCAGTTTTTTTAAATAGTTTCTACATGTTCAACATCATCAATTCCCTATTCAATGATGATTTTTTGCTCAAGCAAAAAGGAGTGTTGTAGTCCTAGTGAAAGAATGTTATGAATGGGTGCAAACTCAATGGTTATAAACGTCTCTCAAATGGATTTCTTGGACTTTGACTTCACTTGTGGAAGACTTGTTGTTTTTCATTCCCCATTTCTTGGAAACAATGAACGGTGGCTGAATATCATGCTTATTTTTGCCTTCTTGTAACCAAAACCCCTCATCCACACTGACACAATCCATATACCAAGTACAATTTCATTCCTTTTTCATTTAAAGTAAGTGAAAAACAACACATTTCTTTGTAGTGCTTTCACTAGTAGCAAACATATTGTTTATCAATCCTCATTTCGTGGGAACAATGAATAGTACCGGAATATTATACTTACGTTTTTGTCTTCTTGTGACAGCCCATGTGCATGACGCCGTTTCATTTCTTTTTCATTTATAGTAAGTTAAAAAAACACATTTCCTTCTAGTGTTTTATCAATGGAAGCTCGGTTTTTGTTGAATGTTTGGTATGTATGTGCAGGTGCCATTCTACATTGCGGCGCAAGTGTTGGGCTCCATTGCAGCATCATTTGCGCTCAAGGGCATCTTTCATCCATACATGCATGGCGGTGTGACATTGCCGCAAGGAGATGAGTGGCCTTCGTTTGTGCTGGAGTTCGTCATCTCTTTCAACCTCATGTTTGTCATCACCGCCGTCGCAACAGATACTCGTGCCGTAAGTTGTGGCCATTCTCCAACTCTTTCATCCTCGATGCATGGAACCTTCCTATATCTGAATTTTACTATGGGTATTTTCACGATAAGATGTCCAAATTGTGTAGTGTGACATTGCATACAAGCGAAATTTTGGCGATAATCATTTTCTATTGGTCACTGAAATTGGTTTTGTGCAAAATCCATGTGTACTCACTAGTAGGAATTTGATCTTTTCAGTAAACTGGTCCCTCTTGACTCAATTCTTTAACCCTTAAAGAACACTTGCTTTTCCCAATTCCAGACCCAAAATCATTTTTAAACTTCACTTTAAGCATGATTTTCTTTTTAATTTACTTTGGTTCTATTTTTAAAATATACGGATCCCTCAAAAGTGCGCAATTTGACTTTTTTTAAATCCCATTTAATGCAATAGTAAGCAATATTCTCATAAAATACTATCAAGTTAAAATTCAAATTTAGGCTGGTATATATGTGAGGTTCAAAAAATAGGGATACCAACCTTATTGGTGGGCATGCTCTAAGTAATCAGAAAATGTAAAATCTCACACATAATTCAAAATAAACATAGAATTATATGTACCACAATATTAATCAAATAAAATAAAAAATCTTTGGAAAAACTACCTTTTACGTTGAGAATGTGTTTCCATGCAGGTGGGGGAGTTGGCGGGGATTGCTGTAGGTGCATGTGTGATGATGAACATCATGATAGCTGGGTACAAAGTTTTTGCCTTCTCTAATCCTGCTAAATCAAATTTACCATCAAATTTTGTTTGCAACTATATTTTAATTAATACTAAATTGAACTATTAAATCTAAACTAACGACTGGGAGAAAACATTTTTATAAGCAATGAAGAGCCTCTTGTTATTTTAGATAGAAAAGCCTTTTCAACTTGGAGTGTTTGAAATGAAGGACATTTGCCACTCACAAGTATGTGTTCAAAAACAAAAGTAGGATTAGTTCAATTGTGATTGAAGCATTTTTGCACGTAATATCTTATAAACAAATGGCTGAATTCATCAAAAGTGCAAAAATTGTGATGTTCAAGTACCCAAAGCTGGAAAAACTACACCAAAATGGTTTTTTTAGTATGAGTAATAAACTGGGGAGCATGGAAATTAGTATGTTCAAATTTATAGCAATGTCACCATTACATCTTACAAATGCTTTAAGAGTGTCCTTGTGATAAATACTTTAGATAATACTAAATAACCATTTTGATGTAACACTTTGAAGTTGTGAAAACTAAAAACTTGTACACTTTAGTTTCATACGACTCAAACTATGTCAATTTTCTTGAAGTTGACCACTTTAACAAATATAAAGGTACAACCAACCATTCTTTTATTGGCAAAACAACCTATAGGAGAATCACTGTGGATCATTCTCTCGGGGGGGCACTCCCTTGTATATTTTGTATACACGTGCGATAATGACCTATTTATTTGGGGGGTTATTTTAGCAAAAAAATTTAGCAAAAAATATTATAACGTGATGGTATTTTACATGTAAACATGTTTCACTTTTTTAAAATCCCCTATTTTACCTGTACATTTTTTACAAAATTTATCTACAATGAATATATTGGACCCTATTTTTTATCGCACGTTGTTTCTAAAATTTTCGCTAGTGAACCCCCCGAGATCATTCTCTCTAATATAACTTTAGTCCTTTCTTGGCAATTTTGCCAATAAAAAGAAACATAGAGAGTATAACCAAATACCATAAACTAATAGCAGTTTCATGAAATGACGTCAACTTTTTGGCTGCTACGTTGACTCTTTCAAAAATCACAACCTATCAAAAGCGACAAGTGACAGTTTTTTGAAAGTTTGAATTAATTTGTGTCGGAACTGCTATTAACCTACAGTATAAGGTAACTATACCTTAAATTGTTCACCTTACCAATTGAGCCTATTTACACACATAAAACAGAAAATATTTTCAGTGGGTCTTAATATATAGCAAGTTCAAGAGAATTCCAACGCACTTTAGCATGCATTATTTGGACACCGTATGAATAAATTATGAATTTCCAAAGTGTTGACTATAGGTTGATCTTAAAAAAACCCTAAACTATGATGTTTAGATTGTGCACATTCTCATCAACAGTAGGGTGTCAAAATCTACTTATTACGGAAGATTGAACTATGGATGCTTTTAGGTAATGGTCGGTTTAGATATAGTTACCTTATGTGTTTGTGACCATAATCCAAATTTGTTTGTTGGTTTTGAGGGCAGCTCAACATCGGGAGCATCGATGAATCCAGTGCGCAGCCTGGGGCCAGCAATTGCAGCAAGCAATTACAAGAGCCTGTGGCTGTACATTGTTGCGCCGGTCATGGGCATGGTGGCGGGTGCCACCGCGTACACGGCGGTGCGTCTCAAGGAGGAAGACACCCCTCCCGGCCTCCCCGTGCGCAGCTTCCGTCGCTGAAATCTTCACGAAACCTGAATTCTCAGTCTGTAAATCAAATTAAATAAAAAAATATACACTATTTTAAATATAATCTTGGTAAATCAATAATGCTGCCTTATGGGAAGCGCAAAGCTTTGGATTCCTCCGTTTTCTCCCCGCAAGGACCCCTTGATTAGTGCTGATTAGGTGCTAGCCATAAGTACTGGGTATGTGTATCATTATTTATTATCACTATGAAAAGTAATCATTGTATAGGGGATTTTGTGGAAAACATTTATAATAGTACATGTATGTAAAAATTTAAATATCATAAAATGTTGATTAGTAAATGTCATATATTATTATTATTATTATCATTCTCATTGTCGTTTTCATGTGTCATGATTCATCATAACTATTTTTATTGTTGAACCCTTGAAGAATCATTGTTCCTATAGAAGACCCGTTCATTTGTAAGAGTGATGTCAATATTGCCTAAATTGTGTTGGGTGGGATGGAATGGGCCGAAGGAAACGGGTTGGGTTTACGACCTTACTCAGCAAAGGACTCACAGAGGTCACTCTTTGTATCTTTTTTAATTGATTTTCCAACCTAAATGTTTTTACCTCCTAAAGGACAAAGCGTTGAAATTCCAAATGACGAATGATAAATATCAGTAAGATTTTATTCATCAAGCCACTTTTTGCAATCCATAAAGATACTACATAATCCTATGCAAGACAACTTAATGCATGTGAGTTTTGTGGAAACAATTTGTGAAATTTTTATACGTCAGTTCATGTCAAAGTGATTCACAAAAAATTCTAAGATCTAAAGTTTAAATGTGCTCCTGAAAATATTAGCTCTTAAAATTAAGCAACCTAAAAATATCCAAAAATCACTACACTTAAAGTATTCCATTTCAACTCATCATAACAAATTTCATTCACAAATTGTCAATATCTTATTCGTAATCAAATTACAAAAGAATTTTGAATTTTCAAAAATTATATTGGTGACAGCAATCATAGATCTAACCGTAAATTAGGTCAAGATAGAATCTAAAATTCATCAACTTCAAATTATCCCTCCTAGTGGTATTTTAAAATGCAAATTTGCACTTCTCCAAATCCTTTACCTCTTTTCTCCTTTTTGTTCCCAACAGTCGAACGTTTGAGTACACTTGGGAACACAGCGCTGGAGCTCAAGCCCTAAAACTGTTTTGCAATCAGTCTCTTCGTCCTCGCATGTAGCTCGCGTCGTCGTTGTCGCAGAGACTTTGAAATTTTGACGAGATTACGTTTAAACAGTTCGAGTCTCAGTCGGAGTCTGAAAGCTGTGCGCATTTTGAAGCATTTTGAGACAATTTTCAGCGATTTTGAGGGAGTTTCGATGGCGGACGAGGGCGTGGAAGTGGCGGGGAAGCCGGACTCCAAGGACTTGCAACAGCAGAGCAAGGCGCTGGACTCGCTGACGGACCATGTCGAGGACCGGCAGCTCGACTCCACGCGCGTCCAGCAGGCGATGGCCTCCATCGCGGCCACTTCGGATGCGGACCGGAACGCGCAGCGGCTGCGAGAGAAGGAGCTCGCGGCGGTGAAAATCAACGCCGAGGACGTGGACATCATTGCCAACGAGCTCGAAATGGACAAGAAAGTGGCGGAGAGGACGTTGCGAGAGCACAAGGGCGATGCCGTGGCTGCCATTCGCTCCTTCTTGAAATAATAGTTTTTTAGGATTTTAGGGTTTCCGTTTCTTGGTTGTAATATTGGTTGGCAGTAGAATCATCGTAGTTGGCTGCCTTGTTTTTCTCTTTTTCTTTCATGACTATTGTTTTCCAGAATGGTGGAACGAAAATGGTCAATTACAAGCACGTTCGAGATTTAGGTCTCTGAGTATGGAATTGCATACCGGTACACTTCAATTTTTGCACTCTTTTATCTCCGTAATCAAGTTCAGATGATTTTTTTTCAACGTTTCGTATTTCTGTTTTTCTTAATACGATGGCTTATGAAACTCGCTCTTTGTATAATTCAAATGGGGATCATCTGGTTCTGTATCACGGTACTCTTAAGTGGCCTGGCATCCCTTCATATATACTCTTGAGGTATGATCATCACATTCTAGAGTGAATTGCATACCAGTACACTTCAAATTTTTCTCACTCCGTAACCAAGCTCAAGATGATAATCTGCTGATACTGTGAACGTTCGTTTCTTGTCGTAATTCTGTTTAATACGAAACTTGCTCTTTGTGCAATTCAAATGGGGACCCTGGCATCTCTTCATATATTCTCTTGAGGTACGATCATGGTATTCTTTCTCCCAAAAGACTCACTGGTGGTAAGTTAAATTTTTTGAGGCTCTTTTGACGGAAGTGCCCTACTGGCTCTACATTTGACCCTTCGTTAACTCCAAGATATAACAATTTCAGATTTGATAACTTAGTGGGCCCTTATCTAACTGTTTCGAGAACGGCACGAAGGTTCGCCGAGTTATATTATTGCAGGTGCCTGGAGAAACTACGGCGGAATTCTGCGAATAAGTTAAAGCATGTTCGTGAATTTCAAGTGGAACGCGGTTACCACCACGACGTGCTTCGTGGAACCAAACTATCCGCGGACCCTTTCAAGGTACTACAGTAGAGCTCCGATCTATGCGGTATGTAGATTTGCTCTGTCTGTGTTATGTAATCTACATCATTCACAAACAAAATCTACGAGGGGTGCATCATCCACTCGGGTGCCTGTTGGTGACGCGGTTTGATGACTCACCGTGACCTTTTCAATTTTTAAGACTTAACAATTTCTCGCTAACTGCACTACTGCAGTTGTCTGTGGAGTCTGTGGAGTTGTGGACCCGCCCTGTAGGTAGAGTGCTACTTAGGTGTATGTCCTATGGAGAGAATGTACCAGAAGTGTACATTTCAGTGGTGAGTCAGCACTGGTCCCCCCTTCTTAAAGCAGAGTGGGCTTTCCTTTCTCTCCAAGCCACAATCTCAACAGCAGGGATGACGACGTCGTACTGACAGAATACATGAATTCTCTCGCTTGATTTAGACTCTGCAGAGAATTGGAGTGACATTCGCTCGACGAAGCTGCTACTTTCAAGTGAGTGCTTGATCCCAGTTAGATCGTGTTGATGAAATAGTAACTTGGAGCTCACGCATGTGTTTTTGGCAGCGATGGAAATGGATCGAGAGACATTGTGATTAGAATGTTGGATTCGCATGTTTGAGGATTGTGATTAGAATGTTAGATTTGAGTGACTGTTTGAGAATTGTGATTAGAATGTTGGATTTTGAGTGACTGTTTGAGGATTGTGATTAGAATGTTGGATTCTGAGTGACTTTGAGGATTGTCATTGTCATTGATGTTGCTGCTCAGGAGATACCATATGTACAGTAGCAGTTAATAAAGATACATAGAAACTGGGCTAGTTGCATGTACCAAGAGCTGCACTTCAGGTGTCATGAAAAAGTCTACCAGTGTACGATTTTGCAACTCCTTTATAAAAATAATTTCAATTCCTAAAACTAGACTTCGTTATCTACTTGACGTACTTCACGGTTTTCAATTTGGAACATTTTTTCTGCCCACTGTTGCATTTCGCACTTGAGGAAAAAAAACTCAGTTTCCTTGAGTGACAGTTTCAATGTATCTTTGTTAACTGGTGGGACATTCTCAGATTCATAGAACATACGCTGGGTGTTCCCTGAGCAGCACTGGACTGGAGGATGGTTGGAAGTCTGTCTTTTGCAGTTTTTGATTCCATTTTTGATATATGCGGGGCTAAACTGGAATTAATTTTATGGCAATTGTTGATTTGATGGACACTCAGGGTGAAGAGCCATCATGGAGTATTACGATCAAGATGGGGCCTATGAGCGAATCAGCAAGTCGATTGTGGAGTCACGACGTGGGACGTGGATGCCGTCACGGCGTCGTAACAGCATCAAGAGGAAGGTTGTCGCCAGTTGCCTTGTGACGCTGCTTGGGATCTGCTGCTGCTGCAATAACTGTAGTAATTCCGGCCCTCAGGAGTTCGATGACGAATCTGTCGTTGCCAAAGAAACTTTCGTCAATCTCAGTCTCGACTAGGCCATCAATACACCCTCACCTCTTTAATCTGGTGACCCAAGTGTGCTACACCCAATGAAAGTGTGACAGGTATCAATGTCATTTGAGAGGTCATATTAAAGAGGTTGGAGTGTACAAGGCAGTCAGTTGGTCTTCAGAGCCAAGCCTCTGATGGTTATACCTAGTGCGTATTTTGAAGTTTGTCTTGAAATAGAGAAAATTCCAAGAGGGGATAGCATCCTGGGGCTTGCTCTTAGCTCAGAATATTGAGCACCAAAATTGGGACGCTCAAGTGTCCCAGAGCTTTGAAAGCTAGGATGTTCAAGTGCCCAGAGCTCTCAAAACTAGGACTGGTATAGATCTGTGGTTTCAGTCAAATTTCACTGAGATAAACTCCCATTTGAACAAAGATGAGGTTGAGTAAAGCACTCCCGTTCTGGTTTGCGCGTGTGAACGAAGCTACTGTTGCAATTAATTGCATGTATGTGAATTTTCTGTCTTCAGTGTGTGCACCATGCATGTCTGATCTGCTCTGGAGTCCTAACACATATTTTCATGTCCAGCGTTAGTTCAAAGATGAGATTGCTCATAGGAACCCATTTGGCACTCACTATCTAGGAGTTCATGTGTCTATGGAAATATAGAAACCATTGTCAGCTTCCTAAACTTCTGAAGCACTAGAGTTAACCAAAAAGAAGAGAGAATACATGTTAGGTAAGGTGAGTATGACCTGTATCTAAGGCAGCCAAACAAACTGGCATGGTTTCCAAAGAACTAAAAATAGAAAGGAGGGTGAACTGGTTTTGCCGTCACAAAGCTGGCAAAACAGAGACTAAGATGAGTTCATAGGGAGCCAAGGCTTAGCGATGGCCCATATCCAATTTGAGATTAGGTAGCTCTGACAACTTGGGCTTACTTGCAAAGCTCATATCTAAAATTGAAGTTGGAGGGTGTTGGGTTCACTATTTGCTTTGATTTCAATTACACTAAAAGAGGACATAGACTCAGGTTTCCTGATTAGGAAAGTGTAAGGTAAGACACTCCATTCAATGATTTTATCCTATGCACAAAAAACTCTGGAAATTGCAACACTTGGTGCTAGAGGCTTTGTTTTCACTAATTTCAAATGCATGCTGTGGCTAGATTCACAAGGAAAGCATGGCATTTTGCAAGAATTCAATATGTGGGGTTCAGGGAAATGACATTACCCTTGTGAACATGAAATTCCAGCACAGATGCCAATCTACGATCTCACGCAGAAAAGCTTCTGCATTTCCGAAAACATAGTCCCTCCCTGCTGCTTCAAGAGTCTGTTGAAAACACAAACTTATTTACCCTAAGAAGCATGAATGCATATGCTACAACTACAACTACCACTACCGGACCGTATCATCACTACAACTAGTCAAGGCGCACTCTTCATTGGCCAAAGACCCCGTGCCACGTCACCCTCGTTAATAAGTTTATCCACGTGGAGGCACACAGCTTGAATGTTAGGCCGTGATTCCACCGATGGATTCAGCATCCATTTGACGAACTGGTGGAGAGTTTCGGGATACGGTGGACTGGGCCCAGGAGGCCATTTCACCACCCCACTTATTGCAGCAAGATGCAAGCTTCCCCCTTGCTCCCCTAGAGAGTACTCAAAAGGTGACATACCATACCTGAAACCAAAGCCAACAACCTTGTTTAGATCGTCTGGTTTGCATTGAACTGTGTACTACAGCAACTCAAATTTAAGTCTTTCTAGACATAGCCAATATTTAGAAACAAACTAGGTCAAACGTCAAGCAGCTGAGGCTGAAAATGACTTTTTAAAACTTATCATAAATCAAATTTTTGACTTGTAAATGACAACCAAAGTGAATTTCAACTTGAAAAAAGAAATTCAGGCAAGGATGGACAGCTCGTCAATGGTCTAGATTTCAAAAAATAGCTAGAATTTAGTGATTTGAAGTTTTTATGAATGACATATGGACAAAGTTCAGTAAGGTTGTGAAGAATGTACATAAGTAGGTAGGCCACTTACATAATAGCATAGAGAGTGCACCCAAGAGCCCAAATGTCGGTGCGCTCATCAAGGACTGTTTCGCTAGGGGTGTCCCAAAGCTCGGGTGCCCTATATGGAGCTGTGCAATGTTGTGAGGCCCATTCCTGCACCACAATAATACATGAGCATCAACAAATGATTACGTTCTGCACTGTTTCCTAAGCATACCAGCAAACCTTCCTTAACTATGAGAATAACAATGAGTATGTTCCTTCAGTAATGTATGTTCGCAGTACCTGAACAGCCATTGCCTCCTTTCGGTTATGAATTTGCTTTCGAGCAGGCTTGGCACTACCAAAGTCCATAATTACTGCCACCGGTGGTTTGTTCCGTGGTAGGCTTAGTAACACGTTTCCAGGTTTCAAGTCATTGTGAGCATACGGTGGATCGTGAGTGTGCATTGCCTTCAGTCCTGCACAAATCTGTGTCATAGATAACTGTTACCGAAAACTCTCCACTTGGAGATAAATACCCTTAAGAACAAAAACATTGCCCTACATAGAGAAGATCTGAATGTATATGGATTACATAAATAAAAAGAAATCATTCTGCACAAAAAAATAATCAAATCAGTAGCTTTTAACTAGAAACTCAGCAGTCGTGAATTGCCAAAACTGTTTGCTTCCGTATCTTTAGGAGTTGACAAAAAATAAATTAGGAAGGTAACAAAATGTACCAATAGAAGAAGAAATTATACTCTACATTTTTTGAACAATAGAAAATCAATGTATTGAAAGTTACTACACTTGTCTGTGGACTTTCTATTTATTCTAGCTTGGGCACTTAGAGATTATGACGCCACAAGCACTCTGTTCTCAAAACAAAGCCAGAACATTAGTGAATTAGACAATACTTACTTGTTGGAATATATGTAAGACAGTGATAGCCGGGAAAAATTTCTTGTCTGACTGCATGCGAGTCAGATGGTCAAGGAGTGTCCCCTCTCGGTGGATTGGGAACAGCAAGTAAGCCTCCTTGGTCGACGGTGATAATTCATTCTGTACTCCCATCATCACAGAACTCTGAGTATTCCATAGCCATGAGCAGAATCTTGCATACATCAGATTTAACCCCTAAGCGTCTAAAACGCCCAATATGGCCATCTGCAAAACTGAACTTTGCAACAGTGGCATTTTCTCATTTTACCTTGGTTTTCTGATTGCAATACATCATTTTAAAGCTCTTGTTCTATACTGCAAGATCAACAGTGTCGATCGTGTCAAACTGAAGTCATTTTCACACAAACAGATGATTTGCAGCAGGGGGTCCAATTTTCCTACACTACAGAAAATACACAGTGGACGCTTAGGGGTCAAACAAAATTTGGTCGCTCAAAGCAAAACAAAACGGAGGGATAACGTTGAGAGCGTACAGGTTTGACAGGGATGATATCCGAATCTAAAAGATGAAGCAAATTGGGATGGTCGAATAATTTTGAGACTTCGATCTCCTGGTTCACCAACTCCTGCTGCTCCTCGGACTGAATCAGGACCTTCTTCAACGCATACATTCCATCTTCTGTCCCAGAGCATGGATGATTCAGAGTACGTATCAGTAAAAGTACCAGAACCATTGACAACTATAGTAACCATTTCAAAGATGCCATCATGGTAGTAACGAAGACCAAGTTATCGAAAGAAGGGGACAGGAGTAGTATAGAGGTGCGAAATCCTATCTAAAGTTTTAAGAACCCTAGTGAGTTCGCAAAAACCAAAGGTCAATGAAACCAACCCTCCACGGGATCAGACCCTAAGCAGGACAGTCTGCTCAGACATTCTGACCTAACAAAACCTAATCCACTTATGAGAGTCTTCGAAGCATTCAGCTTGGAGAAAGAAACCCTATAGTATCCTCCTCCAGGTTCTTTGTTGTACAAACTAATATGCAGAAATAGTCAGAATTTCTAATTATGTCCTGGAGGTGTAAATATCCAAGAATTTCTCAGAAGATCAAACTGTTATCCCTTACCATAGGTGATTGCCCATCACATTTCAAAAAGCAAGGCAAACGAAATTTGAAAACCAAAGATTCAGAAAAAGTGGCGGTTTTTTAAAAGAACATCACACAACATGAAAATCTTAGAGGGGCATGCCAGGAAAAAAAAGAAAAAAGAAAAAAACACCAGTTGAGATACTCGTGTAAAATCACCACTGTCTAACCCTAACCTCTCACTATTGACACCTTCCTCCAGAAAGGCCTTCTTTTTTCAGGTCCTAAAACCCCCAGTAAAATCTCTAGTGACAGTTAAAAGAGGGACCATAAATTAAAACCCTGGTTCACGATTATTCATCACAGCATCTCACACCAATAACAACTGCCACCCTAAAATCTTAGAAAAGGGGCTCATATTAATTAGGAGGATGTAAACCACCTAAGAATCGATTCGAGTCTTGATTTTAGCTAATCCAACAACAAAACTTTGAACTTTCATAACTTTAAAAAACATTGTACAAATAATGCATTCTTTGGTGCGTCGAAACCTTCTTTCATTTGCTAACAAGCACATCAATACACATTTGACCAATAGGAACTACAATCACAGCCTAAAGTGGTAATAGACCCTCCCTCAAGAAAAAAAAATGTCGGTAATCAATCAGATGTAGCAACATACTTTTGCATACAGTATCCAAATAATGCATTCTTTGGAGCATTGGAAACCTCTGTCATTTGCTAGTCGACAACGATAAAAAGCTTAACCTTTCTAAACTCTGCTCACCGCCAAAAGTGGCGATCCCTACCTTATGGGAAAAAGTGTCGGTAGTCGGATGCAACAGAGTTTTGGAGTCGGAAACGAAGGGATGAGTCGATTAAAAATGAGCTCCAGATGACGCTTAAACAAATTCATTTTCTCGAATCCATAGAGAGAAAAAATCATACATACCAGAGTGAGATGGATCGTGAGCTTTTTGGTCCTTCCATTCACCACTGTCAGTCAATTCTCGGACGAGATAAACGAATGCAAAGCCTCCTTCCCCGATCTGGCGAAGAATCCGAAACCGCCTCTTGTGGATGAAGATTTCGCCCCCGCCGCCCACAGCGGCCGACAGGGCATGCAGCCCGGACCATGTGCACCCCATCGCCGCCTGTACGCTCTGTCTGTCTTACCCTCGAATCGTCCGAATCAAGTTGCAATGCGGTTGAGGCTTCAGCAGCAACATAGTCCAAGCGCTTCAGCATGTTCCGCCCTTCATCCCTGGCCAAGATCGATTCGGAGATTTAGATCAAAGACTGGTGGAGATCTACGAACGCTTGGATCTCACGGGCTAAACCTAAACTGGATCGCGGATTTTTCTTTGTGTCGAGGAACCAAGCGAATGAATGAATGAACCAGATGAGGTGCGTGGACCGCAAGAAATGCTGGATTCTGAAACAGAATAATATTACTGAGGTACCTGACGTTGTGCGCTTTTTATCGGTGCCCGTGCCACAAGCTTGGCGTGCCTCTCGAAGGGGAAACCCTAATAGTGAATCAAACGTAGAAATCAAACGGAGAAATCAAAACGGAGAAATCGGTGAAGCGGGAGTGAGTAAAAGCGAGGATGCGATTGCGGGTTTTGTGAAGAGGGGAGCAGGGCGCGGTCGCCGACTTACGGTTGGCCGGGGTGGTGGCCGACCGGGGGTTGAAAGAGACGTAGTAATTCACAGTCTTTCTATTCCTTTTTTCATTTTTCAGAGAGTGCTACACTGCCGACACAATATAATACGGAGTATGTTAAAACCATGAATTTCTAAATTCATGCATAGAAAATCATTTTCATCCACATTTTAGTGTTATCTTCATCGAAAATCTTGCAATTTCATTCAATATTTTTATTTAAATTGAAGATATTTTGCAAATCTAATATTGAATATTTGGTCGTTTGGTAGTCAAATTCTTTTTTATTGGTGCACTCTGACAAGGCACCACGGGCCTTGG
Source organism: Pohlia nutans (assembly GCA_022496805.1). NCBI lineage: Eukaryota > Viridiplantae > Streptophyta > Bryopsida > Bryales > Mniaceae > Pohlia > Pohlia nutans. The sequence goes on along the minus strand of CM040091.1, from coordinate 9,411,686 downwards.
CTTGGTGGTCGGGGCTCATGGCCCCCAATGAGGAGGTTGTGGGTTCTATTCCCCATGCCGGCGTGGTGCTCACCACCATAGTCCACCCAACTATGGTGGGGGGTCCTTGGACCTTGTTGTATATATGGGTACCTCAAAGCCCTTTGGGGGGATACCATGTCCGGTATCTTCAAGGCACTAGTGGCTAGTTAGGTAGTAGCATAGTGTGTCACTATAGTCTCCATCCTCGAAAGGGGAGAGTAGTATTGTCTCAATTTCCCCTTGTCCAGTGGGCATCGGATCATTGGCATTACGAACGGACACTTCATTCACGTTGGCCCCTTGCTAAAAAGGTACCGGAGTTTCTATCTATCTATCTGCAATCTGGGACTCTAAAGCCCCCCAAAAAAGGCTTGGTAGTGTGGCTGAAGAGACATACGGAATATTATAACATTGATAACATTGAAATTATAACATTATTATTACAAAAGATGTACACAATTAGAACATGCAAGCCTATGAGAATCTTGGATACACCTACTGTACTCGGTTATGAAGGCTAGCATCTCAGATTTGATATTAATTAAATTTTTTGGAAGACTCTTTTTCAACAAATGTCAAATTATGTGAATATTTTTAAGATACTTTTTTTCACGATAAAAATTAGTTTTATTTTGAAAAAATAAAATTTCAAAGATTTGGGCTTCTCTTATTATAATCATTTTTTGCTAATCATGACAAATAATAATCGTATACTCTGAAAATTTATACTCCCTCTATCTCGTAATGGCTGGCACGTAGGTTCTCTCAAATCTACCTCAAGATGTAGATTTCAGAGAACCTACGTGCCAGCCATTATGGGACAGAGGGAGTAGCTTACTAGATTGGTCTATGTTGAAGTTTGATACAACAATTCCATGGGAAATTTTTTTTTGGCGTGCATACATGCATGCACAATCTGCATTATATAATCAACTTATATGGAATCCAAATAATACATGTTTTACCCCTAAATTTTTGAGCGACCATATTCTGGTCGTTCCACTTTTTGGGCAGCCTCCAAGGACCTCATATTTTTAAAATTTTCAATGAAAATTTCAGTGTAGCTTCCAAAAACTACACTCTACATGTCGCACTTCGTTTCATGTCATTCCGATAAGTATTGCAAAAGTTATAAGCATTTGAAGTTTTTGAAGCGAGATCGGGCAGCAATTTATTTTTATTTTTTTTACTCTTTTTCAAAATTTATTTTTTGATTCATGATTGGTTGATCTTTATCTACAAATGAAGCTTTAAATCTACCCATTTTGAGCAATGGGATAAAAGTTATGAGGAGATCTGTTTTTTGGGCAGTTTGGACAAAAATAACTTTGAAGCTAATTTCTAAACTCAATTTTCAATATTTTTTAATGAAATAAAAGACACTGGGTGAAGATTTCTAAGGTCAACATTCTCACCGTTAAGATTGACATTTTACAATTCCGTGTAAAACTTATTAATGATTTTCTTTTTCCTTTCACTTTGTACCCACTTCTAGTAATTGTTTAGTGAAAAAATTAATATGAGCTTTTTTCTTACAAGATTTTATATTTGAAGACTCAACTCAATTGTTAACATGGCCTTGCCATTCAATGAATTTCTAACCCATTCAAAAAAAAGATATTAATTTCTATAGTTCAAATTTGTCACCGGATTGAACCCCAAAAAATCTTCTTTTGCAACTTTGATCCTTATAATCTAAGAATCTAATGGTCATTTTGCTCTCAAATTTTGTGCTCACATGAAAATTCAATTTGGGTATTAGACCTTAAGGTTAAATGATGAAAAAAAAAAAAAAAAAACATATGATTTCTTCTGCAACTTCCAAATGCTGCGTTTTTCATGGTTTTTTGTGAGAATTCGGTCCTGGTCCTTTAGGGGTTAATGTGTATTGAAAGTCTCTTTTACTAAGTAATAAGCCTTCATGAAAATATTTTTCGTTTAATAATTATAAACTATTCTAGTGATCACTATGAATGCACGTACATTAACCCCTAAATTTGGGGAGGTCACTCTTTGTATCTTTTGGACTCGAGAAGGTCACTTTGTATCTTTAGGGCTTGGGCAAGTCACTTATAGTGAATTTCCCATAAACCAACACTTTGAGCTTTTCACACAAATCTAGTATTGATATAGAATTAGAAGCTTTCATTGAATACCGGTTGGAATATTGTTGGATTACAATACACGTCGGTTATTGGGCCATCTACCTTAGTGTGAATTTTTGGGATATATGAACAAACACAAGGTAATTAATAGAAGGCTATGAAATAATTAGAATACTTTATTATTTATAGTATATTTAGGATATATTCATGGTATATTATGGCATATTTAAGGAATATTCAAAGAATATTCTCAAAATGGTATATTACTTGTAAAAGTTTATAAATTTTATCTAAAATAAATAAAAGACATCCTAAATTTGTTCTCTCATGGTTATTTAAATTTTTGATTGTGACTTTTCCAAGCTTTTGAGTATCACATGTGAACAACGGATATTTGAAAGTATCTTAAAAATTAAATGTAAATTTTATCATGATTAGTAATATTATGAGAATATTCTCAATTTTATTCGTGTGATCAATTTCAAACATTCTTTATTAATGTAATTCATTTATAAAACTTGCCTTCAAAGATTTATTTGGACCCTATCTAAGTTTGCACATTGTTACGTAATATTTGGAAGTGATCATCCTGAGCCCCTATATATATACAATCCTCTCTAGAGTTGGAAAATTGCAAAGATACATTATAAAATGCAACTCACCGGGATATTTTGAACTTGATGTATGAATAAAAGTTGTACATTATGAATTTTAGATTCTATCCATACGGTTTGATCTATGATTGCAATCACCAATATTTTTGTATAAAATTTGAAACAAAATATACAAAACTATTTTGTAACTTCATTACAAATATGATATTGACAAATGTAACTGAAGTTTATTGTGATGGGTTGAAATGTAATACTCTAAGTGTAGTGATTTTTGAAGATTTTTTGGTTGCTTAATTTTATGAGTCGATTTTTTCAAGAGCACTTTTGAACTATTTTGAACTAAGATCTTAGAATTTTTTTGTGAATCATTGCAATATGAAATGAGGTATAAAAATTCACAAATGATCCCCTTTCTAATTGGTTCACATATGCATAAAGCTAACTTCCCATAAAATCTATAGTAAAAAATCCACACTGCAAAAAGTGCATGACGGATGAGAAAACGTGAATAAAAATTTGTATGTCGTCCAAAAAATGGACGCTCATGCAATTAGGGCTTAAAGAATGTATTACTTCTTAGTGCAATTAGAGCTCATTTTACTTCTTAGTGAACAATCGTGAAGGAGAAAAACCGCTTTGGTAGCCTGCCCGTGTTAACTTTATCCAAAAGTGTGACATATGAAGCTTCTTGTCTTCAAATAGCCTTAACCCCTAAAAGCCCGAGGGGTATTGGACAAAACATAGATGTGTTATAATATGTGTCTTCCATATGTTTGATGAAGTTTGGTTCAATAGACAAAATGTAGAGTATCATCTCTACAAATTATCCGTACGGTCAAACTTCCAAAAAGAACTTTCGATCATTTTTCAATGAATTTAGAAGTATTAACATTTGAAAATTTGTATAAATTATAATATTCAATTTTAGAGTTCTAAATTTAGTACGATTGGTTGAAGTTGGGCTATCTATTGTAAACTTCAAAAAAGCAAAAGAAATGATGGAGGGATCATCATTACTTTCCCCAAATAGAAAATATTATAACACTAAGACAATGTTGAGGTGATCTACTTTGAAAAATTCTCCCGGGTGAAGTTTAACTTGGATTGCCATAATTCAAATTGGATTAAAAAGTAGACTTGATGTAGTATTTTTTTTTAAATTAAATTTTTAAATTTTTTTCCGGGCAGCCCGTTAAATTCGGGCAGCGACCAGAAAATGGTCGTTTGAGCTCTTAGGGGTTAATAACTTAACCATCTTCAAGCCTCGACTGCAAACTATTACCAGAAACATTCATGGGCTAACCAATGGCCAAGTGTCTCAGCATACCCCAAATAGAAATGTATAATTTACACATCTTTATCCATATAATCCCCAGTACATTCCTCAATATGTTCCTCAGATCAAACCTCACTGATTGAAATCCTCAAAATCCCTATTCTACAATCCTAGAATGCCACTATTCTACTAAATTTAAGAAATTCATTCTTTGGGATGATGGGCTACTATTGCTTACAACAAAGCCCTCATTTTCACTGGGTACCGTAACTTTCTATATTTTCAAACCATTGCTTGGTCTCTCCCCTTGCTGTAGAGACAATAAAGGTAACCAGAAATACATGCAGCAGTGTCGGACCAACGTGTCGCAGATTGTGATGAAAAGCCACTGAATACTGTACAGAATCATACAAGGAAACGCAATCACGGAGGTCGTCATCTTACATCCGTGACACCTGGATTTGGTGGTGACAAATTAGCAACATTAAGGTTTGGAGCTGGTGCTAAATGAATATGCGGTGATTCAAGCTGTAGCTGTTCCCCCTGCTGTTGTTGCTGCTGCTGCTGCATCCACTTTGGATACGCGTCCAGTTGTGTCACTTCTTCACTATCTGAGGACCATATCTGTGTAAGCATCGATGGGCGCTAGCTTTGAGCTACATCAAACAAAACCAAAATTCAGAAAGAATTGGAAAGTCCATCACTGCACACTACTCTAAATAGCAACACACTAGCCCTGGTAGTCACCCCTACTCTACCAAAAGAGATCAAGTCTCGAAAAACTCACCAATGCACGCCACTTCTTTACAAGTATCCTCCGATTCTGGCCACTTCTCATCTTCTGGTTGTGCAAAAAACATTTGCTCTGCATTTCAACGCACATACACTAATCAGCTCCAACCCACGTTGTGCTATGAAGACAAGACAGTTCCTTAAGTACACATGGACGAGCATACAAGTAATCTAAACCCTTGCTTTGGAAACACATGAAATTCAGGACACCAGAAAACAACAAAAAAGGAAACATTAAAAAGTGATTCATGTGTCACCTCTTTGCCACTTCTTTGCAGCGCCCTTGATCCCCCATTCCTCACCAAGCGTAAGCTGGTGATGTTGGTTTATCGACTCTAATAAAGATGGCAGTTCGTCAACATTAGACATCAGAGTTTTTGAGGTGAACCCCATCTCCTTAATCTTCAGGACGGTTTCAGGGCGAAGTCCAAAACCTTCAAAGAAGGTGTCAAGGTCTACGGAGGCGATGATGGAGCTCTGATAACAACAAAACCAACAAACAACTTCACGTCATACGATGCTAGATCCCAAGAACAGCTTCACTAAAATGCTCAAAACACTGAACACAATGCACCATATAATGAAAACAATACCAGATCACCGTCAGACTCAAGAGGGGTTTAAACATGGCCATTTTGTCATATACAAGAGCTGTATCAAGAAATTCAGATCATGTTTCAGACTTTCTAACAGTCCCAGAGACCCTTGCGAGTATGTTGAGCATGACTTCCTTCGATAAGTATGAAGATATTTAACCCATAATATGCTCAACGCTGTTTAACCAATTATACTCCTGAAAGTAAGTTTCAAACAGCTAGTTAAGCCTTTGATGCCATCTCCACAAAGATGCCAATATGCAGGGCACCTCCCAGTCTATGACAATGCCAAACGCAATATTTTCTACAAACGGAATCATCCATTCCCTCTTCTTCCCACTTCCCGCTTTTGCAAGTGCCCTCCGTTTTTAATTGCTTGGGTTCCGTGCCAAGGGAAAGACTTCACTACATGGTCATACTAAACCCAGAAACTACAGGAGCCTCTTCAAACAACGAAAAACTCAGGGCCACTTCAGATTGCTCACGTCGAATCAACCAATGTAAACCCACATCATGCGCAATAAGTGTGAGATAACAAGCTTAAAATAATCCATTGCATTAATGACACCTTACAATTACCATGCATTTGAAGTAACAAGTATCTAATTCACCTCAAAGAGGTACCGGTAGCTTGGAACCTTGTGATCTCCGGTATTTTATAAACGCCAAATTGGAGCCATGTAAGTACCACAACCATGAAAGGACTGCACCAATAGTCGCAATTACTGTGCACACTCACAAAAATATACTCCACTACCAAAATATGTACAGATTCGGAAAAAATCTTTATAATTTGAAGGTTTTTCAAACCCACATCACAATATCACTCAGCGTACATTATCAGGCACAAACATTCGCCTCCCGAAACCCGAGACTAAAGAGGATGAAAGCTGCTTAGTAGGATTTTGAAACCACTCCTTTAGGGTTGGAAAATCCGAGTCGATAATTGAAGCCGCTTCTGATGACATCGTGTTCAAAACTGCAGTCTAGGCAACTAGACATCAACCCCTACACGACCTAAACGACCACGAGGCCATTATTAGGCCTCGTTTTTTGAATGCGTCATTTTAAGGCTTTCTTTAGATCAATTACGATTACTTTTCGACCAACAAATGCAATGTTCGTCACTCATGGTGGTGATATATAACTTCACACTGTCCGAATTATCTATTTCAGAATAAGATCAACCACGTTGGCCATTTGAAATCTAGGTCCTTTAGGGTTACGGATATTCTCCCCTTCCCTCATTTCCAAAATTTTGAACCTCACTCCGGAATCCAAAAAGTTGTCAACAGCGGCAAGAAATTACTTCGAGGCAGCTCCAGTTACACGAAGCGAATCAGATCCATAGAAAAATCCAGAAAGGCGTACATTCGACTCCTTAATTCGGTGCAGTGTTCGTTGTGTTACTGTTAAAAATGAAATTAAGAGGAGGGAGAACGGAAAATTTAATTAAAGAAATTAAACCACGTTGTTTTTTCGTACCATGCGCAAGAGGAGCTCGTGCTGCGAGCTCAGCCGGTCGTTCTTCCGGAGCGCATTCTTCCCATCAATGAAGTGCTCGGCGCTCCCGGACGAATGGTCCGACGCCGACAACACCCCGCGGCCCCCCGCGCCCCGCATGCTGCTCGGCTTCACGGGCTTGCGCTTCTTCTGCGTCTGCTCGCGGGCCATCTCGATCAGCCGCAGCTCCTGCCGCGCCTCGTCCGGCACCGTCGGGCACCCCGTCACGCCCGCCTGCCGCTTGTTGCCCAGCAAGTGCGCGCGGATGCGCATGGCGTTGCCCTGGAACTCCTTGTCGCAGTGCAGGCACCGCACCAGCGTCGCCATGCCGTGCTTCTCCGGCTCCTTCAGCACGATCACATGGTTCCACTCCACGCCCTTCACCTTCACCATGATCCTCCTCACCCGCCCCCCCTCAAACCCTAAATCAAATTCCGGACGTCAACAGAAAGCACGTCCGGGGTCTGTCCGAAACTCTAGAGCGCTAACCAAACCCCCGAAACCCTAAACATCACAGTTTCTGCCAGAAGAACGAAGGGGAAAATGCATTGGTTTTTGTTGCAACTGATTATTGTTTCCATGGCAGAGAGTGAGTGCGATGATGATCCACGGCAAGAAGAAAAATTCACTAGAGAATTTTTCGATTGATCGGGTTCCATAACCGGCAGCCCGGCGAATCTCCGAGACGCGTTGCGCGACCATTGGCGAGCAAAGCAAGCCGGCTCTCACGTACTGAGGGAAGAAGACGGACCTGTTTCTGTTCCCAACCCCGATTCCGTTCTCTTCAAACCGTTCCCTTCAATCCGTTCCCTTCAATCCGTTCCCTTCCGGTCTCGGTACTTTTCCAACTCCTGCAGTGAATGATGAAATTATTTACATTCAACCCTTTTATCACCGTAACTAGGTACACTAAATAGGTAGACTAGTGTTAGATACACTAATTTACATAAACATGTTGTAAGTTTTTACTGTTGACCAATTTTTTTACCCTCGACATTGGTCAAGATGGAGATCTTTCAATAGTATTGGAATCAATGTCTTTGGTAATTTTTTTTGTCGAGAGTAAAAATCTATAATGTTTTCAAATCTTATAATTTTCTAACACTAATCTACCTATTTAGTGTAGCAGTTGGTTGCCAAATAATTATTAAAAGCCCGAAATAAAAATTTACACTTCCTAAAAATAGAAACTTTCTAAAATTTTCCCTTTTTTTCCTTAGTATTTTTTTATATTTATTTTGGCACTTATTTTTTAATTGTTTTTGTTCCGGAACTGCTACCTAGTTATAGTAGTGTCAAGTTGCACCAATAAAAAATAATCTAATTACAAAACAATCGAAAATTTAATATTAGTTTGTGTAAATATCTTCAAATTTTTTCGGCTGGAATTGCCAGATTTGGATGAAAATAACATTAAAATGTGGATGAACCTATAGATATATGTGATTAGACCATATTAATTTTTGTCGCCAGTTTAGTACTTTTTGATGAAAAATAATAATAATAATAATAATAATAATAAATAAAACTCCTTACATTCATGATTTTGGCTAAATGAATGACTTTGTTCAAACCTGGTGCAAATTGAAGCGTACCGTCGTATCATGTTCCATCTCTAATATCAAGGAGAAAAATTGCAAGATTAATAGTGGAACAAGCACAGTCGTACCGATCATGAGGAGTAAGCATGGTAAATTGGACCATTGAAGATTCATTGAAAATTACATCATGAAGATTCAACAATACAAGGTTAGAAAAAGCATATTAAATTTACATACAAGAATTTAGTAGATACGTTGTTCTAAAAAATCAAATAAAAAAATATTGAAAAACAAATCGTTAATGAATTTATATATGTTTATACAATTTGAATTTTTTGAAAAAGAAGGCAGTCTACAACCACAAAAGTTTGAAAACAATAGAGTACAAGACCATTAAATCATCTTTTTCAAAAAAAAATGAATACCCTCAACATCATTACAAACTTTAAAAATCATTAAAATTATAAAATTAAATTGAAATTCTTAAGGTCATGAAATTTACGTTTAAAACCACTTTTATACAATTTTTTCAAGCATTACTTTTAATAAATTCTTTAGCAGATTTTCTTTTGAAACTTTGGATTTAAGTATATATATAACAACAATAGAGGGTACCATGAAAAAAATAAAAAAATAAAAGCCAATTTTGTATTCTTAAAAGCTTTTGACCAAAACATTCAGATTTGAGTATAGCGGCGGATCTTTTTGGTCAAAAATACCATGCCTTCACCCCATGGTAAGGTGAGAATTCACTAGGATGAAATTTCGTAGTGAGAATTCACTATGATGAAAATTTCCTTTTATGCATGTTCTCTCATACAAAAATGAACTACAATTTTTTTTATTGGAATCCTTCCATTTTCCATATTCAACCAACACACCATTTGCATTGTAAAGTGGCATAACATTCCTCAGACCTTATTGGACCACTACCTCTACATTGTAGGGAAATTGCAAATCAAATAATTAAATTCTTCGACCATTGTTGCTTATCCAAACTAAAGTAAGAGAAAATGCTCTCCGATTCCTATGATTCATCCAATTTCCAAACAAATTATTGAGATTTGGAGGTGCAACAATGGGCCTCTACAGAACGTTATGCTAACGTGCTTGAATGCCAACTATGAGCGTACAAAGTTTACAATGATATATCTAAGGTAAGGGGTACAGTTGCCGCCAATTTAAGCATTCCAACCTACGTGGAGCGCTGATTTCCAATGATAAAAAAATTGCAGCACATAAAACTTTGGGTTTAACCCCTAAACGTCCTAACGTCCAGAAACTAGATCATGAACAAATTCAAAGCCTTGTAACTTTCTCATTCAATCTTGGATGATTTTCATCCAAATCACCTTTGAAAGCTTATTAAATTCTATATCAATTACAATAAATCTCTTGTGATGGAGAACTGTTGATAGTATTGGAGAGGCCTCTAACTACAAGTATATAAAATTTGCTGGGTAGATTTTATGCTTGCAATTGTCTCCCCGTATGCACTTCATTTACATCAGAGCCATGCTGATGTCGACTTTCGAAACTAGAATCTACTTCAACTCAAAGAGTTGGTATGTTTAGGGATTAATAGCCAAGCTCAATTTTTAATAATTTTTCTCACAAACACTGCGATCCTTTAGGGGTTAACCCCTAAAGGACTGGGGGGTCTTGAACTTAACTCTTGTTTTCTTAACTAGCTCTTGTAGCAAGCTCAATTCCTCATTGGTGTAGGATAATTTTGACGATCGGCACCGTTGAAACTAAAGAAGACTTACGTAGCTTTTTTATGAAAAAAAAAATCAACAAAATCACACAATTTTTGAGAAAATGCCACCGTTGAGAAGATTGAAGTAACTTGTTTGGAGTATTTTGTACACATGCTGAAATCGGATTGATCAAAAGTGCTCCAAAAATTCTGAAATTTTTACTATGAGTAGAAATCATTATTTTAAACATGTGCAAAGAATTTCAAGTAATTTGGAGTTGTGTGGAGTTGTGAGGAGGAAGATATGAGGGTCTGAAGTAACGCCTAAATACCCACCGTGCAACTAAAAAAATCACTAAAAATCGCTCACTTCATGAATTTCCGATCAAGAAGTACCTATAGATTCAGCTTCTCAAAAAGAGCTAGGGTCTCTTTGTTGCTCATTCTAAAATTCAAAGCCTAAGAAACCGAATTTCCTCACTTTTTAGTTCCAGAAGCCCCGTGGGGGTCTTACAGTCCTTTACGGGTTAATTGAATGTTAGGCACTAGGGTGCCCAACCTGCCCTTTGACTACGACACTATGATTGTGATTTGCAGAAAGCTTTCCCTGGAACTATGCAACTGTGAAGCCCGACAAAAAAAATCTACAACTACATTTCCCTCTACTCCAAATCTCCCACGTACTCAAATTCAGTTTCCCATACACTTCAAGTCCACCACATTCTACGCATAGAATATCCATATTGTCCCCTTTCAGTATGTTAAACACTTAACACGCAAGTAGACAAGGTGGTTCTGGTGAATGCAACAGCGCAGTCCATTGCTAGTACCCAACCCACATCTTGCGAATCCTACAAAAGTACATCAAAGATACAGAAGTTCCAACACCAAAATACATGTTCGCAAATATCTCGCTACTTGGGCATCAAAATCCAAAATAAAAGTCTTGATTCTCTCGAGCAATTTCACAAACAAATTTTCCAATATATTTCACCATATTCACACAGCTTCCTTGGAAAAATGATACAAATTAAAAGTCATACCTGCTGCCTTTCTGTTGAACCCTACAAGTAAAAACTGATGCCAAAACCTTCCTGCACTGTATGGCGAGTTGATGCTACAGCCTCATGTGTTTCGACCTCCAGAAAATAGCCTCCGGCAATGGTATGATTGCCACTGCACCTCATTGCAATATTAAAATATCTCGCCAAAGTGCGCAACGCAAACTTGGCTTCGCTCTTGCAAAATTCAGACACTGCCACTCTGCGTGCTAAATTGACCTTCCTAATCGTGGCTACACCATGTTTGTGAAATTATTGGTGACATTCGGGAGACACCATATAGTAGTCACCCAAAAAAGATAATTGATATATATACACCTTCAGAGAGCACAATGTCCCATAATCAATAAGAACTGAGTGAATGGAATGATTATCACAGAACATATCAATCAAAATAGCATGTTTGTTGCCATGAACCTTCTGTCCTTCCTGCAGAAAATCCCATTCAATCGCTTCTAACTTTGTTACACCTGAGCCTCGTTATGATCAAACGAGGATCAAAGGGCCAACTGAAGACCAAATGGTCCAGTTACTGTTCCAGCACCTCTTACAACCTGCTCTTGCGTTGACGTTTCGTCCTCCGACTGCCAACAAGTAGTGCTTTCTCCGAACTCACTCGTGCAGCTCAAGGCGGCACTTGAAAAAATTGGTGTCTTCAGCAGACCTCCATCCTAAAACTCGTTCGAGGGATGAAATGCTCTTCGTAATATTGCAGGAAGTTCGGTCAAAAGTTAAAACGTAGTGGCAGCTCCATGGTCAAAAGAATGCTTCACCTGAGGTGGTGGTGGTGGTGGCGGTTGTCTTTGTGAAGCGACATCCACTTCCCTCAACATCTCAAACCGGCCATTTCCTTGATTCGCTTGGTATGCTAGCAGATTTGTATAGTAGCCTGCCCTTCCTGGTGATCCACCTGGTCCAACCTGCAGATGCAACAAATCCTCATCCGTCAACAAGCCGCACAGTGTCTACAAATACCTGAAACACAAATAAATGCTTTTCGTATCTCCCTTCATAGAAGCCTTAGTACATCTCTCAATATACCCCTCAGTTCACTGCTCATTGATTGAAATACTAATAAACCCTGTTCTACAATCTTCCAATGTCACAATTCTACTAAACGTCGGAAAACGATCCTCTGGACTGATGGGCTACTATTGCTTTTCACACACGTCTATATTTTCAGACCATTGCTTAGTATCGCCCTAACTGTACAGAATCTTACAAGGAAACGCAATTCCGGAAGTCATCATCTTACATCTGTGACACCTGGATTTGGTGGTGGCAAATTCGGAACACTAAGGTTCGCCGCCGCCGCTGCTAAATGATTATGCGGTGATGGAAGCTGTTGCCCCTGCTGTAGCTGTTCCCCTTGCTGTTCCTGCTGCTGCTGCATCCACTTTGGATACGCGTCCAGTTGTGTCACTTCTTCACTATCTGAGGACCATGTCTGTGTAAGCATCGATGGGCGCTAGCCTTTCAGCTACATCAAACAAAACCAAAATTCAGAAAGAATTGGAAAGTCTATCACTGCACACTACTCTCAACGCCACACACACTACCCCTGCCAGTCACCGCTAATCTACCAAAGAAGATCAACTCTCGACAAACTCACCAATGCACGCCACTTCCTTGCAAGTGTCCTCCGATTCTGGCCACTTCTCGTCTTCTGGTTGTGTAAAAAACATTTGCTCTGCATTTCAACGTGCACACACAAATCAGTTCCAACCCACGCTGTGCCATCATCGCACTTCCACAAATCAACTCAACGCATGCACGCCATACAAGTGAGCCCATCCGAGATAAACCCTTGCTTTCGAAACACACATGTCTCACACATGACATTCACAACACGTCAGGCGAACATCATAACAGACAGGAATCGTCTGTCACCTCTTTGCCACTTCTTTGCAGCGCCCTTGATCCCCCATTCCTCACCGAGCGTAAGCTGGTGATGTTGGTTTATCGACTCTAATAAAGACGGCAGTTCATCAACATTAGACATCAGAGTTTTTGCGGTGAACCCCATCTCCTTAATCTTCAGCACGGTTTCAGGACGAAGTCCAAAACCTTCGAAGAAGGTTTCAAGGTCTATGGACGCGATGATGGAGCTCTGACAACAACAAAACCAACAAACAACTTCACGTCATACGACGCAAAATCTCAATAACAGTTTCACAAAAACACCCGACCAAATGCAGCACATCAGGAAAACAATACCACATCCTCGTCGGACTCAAAACGGGTTTACACATGCCCATTGTGTCATACACAACAGCTCCCAATCGTTGCCGCTGCTTGTGTCACTCATGGTTGCTCAAATTCTGGATTCGGAAAGTCACAAAAAAAAGAAAAATGAAGATTGCGTGAGCTGTATCAAGAAATACAGATCATGTTTCAGACTTTCAAACAGTCCAAGATACCATCATTGGACCTCAGGTTCTGGATGGGTCGTCTGGGGACATTCTTTCGTTCAATGTCTCACTTCTATTTTTCACAATATCATCAACCACATTGCCCATTCTTAAAACCGTGAAATCCAGCTCCTTTAGGGTTACGGATATCCTCCCCTTCCCTGATTTCCATGATCTTGAACCCCACTCTGGAATCCAACAACTTATCAACAACGACAACAACAATTTCAAGTAGCTCCAGTTTCACCAATTCCATCCCCACACCCTGTTCCGAGCAAAATCCACAAAGGCCAAGCTTTTAAGCACGTTCTCCAGTCAGCGACTTCGCTGCGTTGTTGGTTTCTGTTCCGTTGTGAAACCATTGCCAATGAATTTATGACTTCGTCTGGGCTGAATTGCACCGTAGGAAGTCTCTCTATGCCGTACACGAGGTGGATGGCGATGGAATTGAAGTGGATAGAGGAAGAGGGAAAACAAAAGCGAAAGCGAAAGCACGGTGTCGTATCGTACCATGCGCAACAGGAGTTCGTGCTGCGAGCTCAGCCGGTCGCCCTTTCGCCCCGACGTCAGCGCATTCTTCCCATCAATGAAGTGCTCGGCGCTCCCGGACGAATGGTCCGACGCCGACGACACCCCGCGGCCCCCCGCGGGGCCCCGCATGCTGCTCGGCTTCACGGGCTTGCGCTTCTTCTGCGTCTGCTCGCGGGCCATCTCGATCAGCCGCAGCTCCTGCCGCGCCTCGTCCGGCACCGTCGGGCACCCCGTCACGCCCGCCTGCCGCTTGTTGCCCAGCAAGTGCGCGCGGATGCGCATGGCGTTCCCCTGGAACTCCTTGTCGCAGTGCAGGCACCGCACCAGCGTCGCCATGCCGTGCTTCTCCGGCTCCTTCAGCACGATCACGTGGTTCCACTCCACGCCCTTCACCTTCACCATGATCCTTCTCTCCCGCCCGCCCTCAAACCCTAATCAAATTCCGGACGCCAACAGAAAGCACGTCCGAGGCCTGTCCGAAACTCTAGAGCGCTAATCAAACCCCCGAAACCCTAAACATCACAGTTTCTGCCGGAATAACGAAGGAAAATCCATAAAAATTGTTGCAATGAGTTTGTTTCCGTCCATGAGTGAGTGCGATGATTTCACGGCAAGAAAAATCATAGAATTCTTAAACCCTCGTTTCGCTTGGTGCATCTGCTCGAGGCTAACCTGTGATCCCAGAGATTGGCAGTTTGGCAGCCAGTAACGCTGCCTCTCTGCTTTACTACTCGAGAATCCTCATAGACACCTAACTTACAGAATGGAAATGTGGCCCGTCGCCTTTGAGCCCGTCGGCGTAGTGTAAGTGTAGGGGGAGGTTTCAAGGGCAAGATTTGGTTTGTTCAAGGGCGGTAGCTTGAGGGCCGCTTCATACTAAGCTTATGGCCATCCAAGTCTATGGCCATTCAAGTCAAGGGCAGTGATTTTTTTTTTGTTTTGAGCCAAACGCTTATATGGCTACTTCACTGAGATTTCAATGTCAGAACTGGCTACTTAAATTATTAATTTTTTTCTTGAATGGGTCTGACGATGCCCAAGGTCATGTACCCTTTGTCCTATTTCTGACTTATTGTATTATTATTTGAATGGGTCTGGCGATGCCAAAGGTCAAATACCCATTATTTAGAGACCACCTGGCACACAAACCTTGAACGCGGTTTGCCTTCTGGCTATTTTTGGTTGAAAAGGCAATGAAATTCCTATAGGCCAATCGCCATAGATTTTTATTTATAGCAATCTGGCGATTAATCGCCAGGAAAAAAAAACACTGGTCAAGGGGCTGTAGGATTTAGTGGCCAAATTTATTTGAGAGTTTAAAAAAATGAGTTGAAAATAGGCAATAAAATGTAGTTTTGATTTCTTATGAAAACAAATTGATGGCCTCTCGGCCATAGTTTGAATTTCTACCGGTATTCCCGTTTGACCCAAACTTCTTTTGAGAGTTGTCAAAAAGTGGCCATGTAAGCATTTTGAAGGGCGACAACTTTTATAATTTGATTTAGAATGTGAAGAGTCGAGAGGCTGAATTCTTGATTTTGTACAATCCGATTGGTGGAAATCCACGGCCTCTCGAGCTTCAGCCATAGTGTGAAGCCGCCTTGGGGTCATGAGCAAAACTCCTAGGTCGAGAGGCCTTTTCGTGCATAAAGCACAATTTTGTTAACAATGCATTCTACTAATGTGAAATCAGCATAATTTTTTATAAGAATCATTATTTTACATTATTTTCTATCTTTGTGCAAAAAAGCTTAAAAATGTGATTTTTTGTCAATTATTTGAACTACTTGAACATATATATATAATCTGGAAAAACACTCATAACCAGTTGTTGACTTTTTAACACTAACGTGGCTCCATCCAATTGGCAACCCGTCTTCATCACCATCACAAGTTGCAAATCATAACGTTCTCTCCTTTTAACCTACTATTCACTACCACGGTTCATTGGTTATTTAATACATATTAGAGTTATCTACAAAGTTCATCAAAGTTTGAAGAAGATACTATGAATTTTGCTTTATTATATTCTTATTTGTTCACTCCAAATAGTTAAAAGGTATGAAAGAACTCATGGTATATTATTATTAGGTGTGTAAAAGCTTGGTAGTCTTCAAACTCATAAAAAAAAATTCCACTAAGAAAGGAACTCATAAAAGGTTTTTTCTTGAGTTTAGAGAGTCACCAAGCTCTTCCACACTTAACCCTTGAATGTCAAAAAAGCCCCACATGCTTGTTTATGAGATAATAATGGAGAAGAAAATGAATTTTCGTAACCAAATTTGAAATGGATTGATGCTTTAAAAAGGTGATGAAAAAAAAGGTGAAATTTAGCAAACAATTCCAGATTAAACAATTGTAGAACAATCCACAATCAAATGAAAGAACCGGGGAAGGAGGGAGCTATGATTGGGCAAACATTGTGAAAAGGAACAAAGCATTTTAAATTTTCTTAGAATATTATGAAAATTTAGGAAAAATGTAAATAATAGTAATAAACAACAAGGCGTAGGTGGCATGTCTTCTTGCAGGTGGCATGTTTTTTGAGCTTACATAAAAGGAAATTCAAAAGAAAAACTTTCTTTACAATGTATATTGGAATTTTAGGGTTTTGGGCTTCAAAGTGTTGTAATAAACACAATTTTAACAATTTTGAAGAATGGTAAACTGAACTAAAAAATAAAGGGATCTACAATGACTTTAGCTGGGTCAAGAAAAGAGGGTTGGAAAATTGAATTGTTTTATTAGTAGTTTACACTATAGCGACAATGTAGAGGCACTCTAAAGAACAGGTGTGGTCCAGCAGGGCTGAAGAACCTAAAAGCATCCGCACCGTTCTGCGCTGAAGGAGGCCGCGAAACAGTTTTGGGTGCCCAGGCTGATTTTTCTCCCTCACCGGCGCGCGCTCAGCGGCTCGCTTGGCCGCAGGCTCGTCAAATATCGTCGTTGTCTCGCCATTGTCCAGAGTTCGACGATGTTTCCAGCACACCCCTTTCACAGGAAGTTTTAGGGAGATTTTGGGCTATTTTTGTTTTAGAATTGGATTTGTGTTTTTTTGGCTACAAGCCACTACCGCCACCGAGGCGGGCGCCGACGTGGCGTACCCCAAAACGGGCAATCAACGCGATGTGGCTGCACTCCGCATCGTCAGACCCTCGAATCCCACACTTCAACCGGGACCCAAGCCCGATTTCCCGAGCAACGGTGAGGCCCATAACTTTTGGCGAGTCTCCACGACCTCCAAGAGCCCTCCAAACACCCTATGGCGAGTCTCTCTTCTCTTATGTTTCAGGTTACAGTCCACCCAGAGGAAAAGAAAGAATTTCTAGAATATCAAATCTTCTCCACCTCCTAAAAATAAAAATAAAAGCAAAAGGAAGCGGTAAAGAAAAAGGATATGGGGAAAAAAGGACCCGAAAAGATAAAGCAACCGACCAGAAAAAGAAAACACAGAAATGAGAATAAGAAAACACAGAAATGAGAAAAAGAAAACACAGAAATGAGAAAAAGAAAACACAGAAATGAGAAAAAGAAAACACAGAAATGAGAAAAAGAAAACACACAAAAGAGAAAAAGGAAACAAGACCACTGGCCATCATTTGAAGCCACTACAGTAGTCTCGTCCAGCAGTCCCGGACTCACGGAGCAGCCAGATGCACCAAGCGAAACGAGGGTTTAAGAATTCTATGATTTTTCTTGCCGTGAAATCATCGCACTCACTCATGGACGGAAACAAACTCATTGCAACAATTTTTATGGATTTTCCTTCGTTATTCCGGCAGAAACTGTGATGTTTAGGGTTTCGGGGGTTTGATTAGCGCTCTAGAGTTTCGGACAGGCCTCGGACGTGCTTTCTGTTGGCGTCCGGAATTTGATTAGGGTTTGAGGGCGGGCGGGAGAGAAGGATCATGGTGAAGGTGAAGGGCGTGGAGTGGAACCACGTGATCGTGCTGAAGGAGCCGGAGAAGCACGGCATGGCGACGCTGGTGCGGTGCCTGCACTGCGACAAGGAGTTCCAGGGGAACGCCATGCGCATCCGCGCGCACTTGCTGGGCAACAAGCGGCAGGCGGGCGTGACGGGGTGCCCGACGGTGCCGGACGAGGCGCGGCAGGAGCTGCGGCTGATCGAGATGGCCCGCGAGCAGACGCAGAAGAAGCGCAAGCCCGTGAAGCCGAGCAGCATGCGGGGCCCCGCGGGGGGCCGCGGGGTGTCGTCGGCGTCGGACCATTCGTCCGGGAGCGCCGAGCACTTCATTGATGGGAAGAATGCGCTGACGTCGGGGCGAAAGGGCGACCGGCTGAGCTCGCAGCACGAACTCCTGTTGCGCATGGTACGATACGACACCGTGCTTTCGCTTTCGCTTTTGTTTTCCCTCTTCCTCTATCCACTTCAATTCCATCGCCATCCACCTCGTGTACGGCATAGAGAGACTTCCTACGGTGCAATTCAGCCCAGACGAAGTCATAAATTCATTGGCAATGGTTTCACAACGGAACAGAAACCAACAACGCAGCGAAGTCGCTGACTGGAGAACGTGCTTAAAAGCTTGGCCTTTGTGGATTTTGCTCGGAACAGGGTGTGGGGATGGAATTGGTGAAACTGGAGCTACTTGAAATTGTTGTTGTCGTTGTTGATAAGTTGTTGGATTCCAGAGTGGGGTTCAAGATCATGGAAATCAGGGAAGGGGAGGATATCCGTAACCCTAAAGGAGCTGGATTTCACGGTTTTAAGAATGGGCAATGTGGTTGATGATATTGTGAAAAATAGAAGTGAGACATTGAACGAAAGAATGTCCCCAGACGACCCATCCAGAACCTGAGGTCCAATGATGGTATCTTGGACTGTTTGAAAGTCTGAAACATGATCTGTATTTCTTGGTACAGCTGTTGTGTATGACACAATGGGCATGTGTAAACCCGTTTTGAGTCCGACGAGGATGTGGTATTGTTTTCCTGATGTGCTGCGTTTGGTTGGGTGTTTTTGTGAAACTGTTATTGTGATTTTGCATCGTATGACGTGAAGTTGTTTGTTGGTTTTGTTGTTGTCAGAGCTCCATCATCGCGTCCGTAGACCTTGAAACCTTCTTCGAAGGTTTTGGACTTCGCCCTGAAACCGTGCTGAAGATTAAGGAGATGGGGTTCACCGCAAAAACTCTGATGTCTAATGTTGATGAACTGCCGTCTTTATTAGAGTCGATAAACCAACATCACCAGCTTACGCTCGGTGAGGAATGGGGGATCAAGGGCGCTGCAAAGAAGTGGCAAAGAGGTGACAGACGATTCCTGTCGGTTATGATGTTCGCCTGACGTGTCGTGAATGTCATGGGTGAGACATGTGTGTTTCGAAAGCAAGGGTTTATCTCGGATGGGCTCACTTGTATGGCGTGCATGCGTTGAGTTGATTTGTGGAAGTGCGATGATGGCACAGCGTGGGTTGGAACTGATTTGTGTGTGCGCGTTGAAATGCAGAGCAAATGTTTTTTACACAACCAGAAGACGAGAAGTGGCCAGAATCGGAGGACACTTGCAAGGAAGTGGCGTGCATTGGTGAGTTCGTCGAGAGTTGATCTCCGTTGGTAGAGTAGGGGTGACTACCAGGGCTGGTGTGTTGCTATTTAGAGTAGTGTGCAGTGATGGACTTTCCAATTCTTTCTGAATTTTGGTTTTGTATGATGTAGCTGAAAGGCTAGCGCCCATCGATGCTTACACAGACATGGTCCTCAGATAGTGAAGAAGTGACACAACTGGACGCGTATCCAAAGTGGATGCAGCAGCAGCAGGAACAGCAGGGGGAACAGCTACAGCAGGGGCAACAGCTGCAATCACCGCATAATCATATAGCAGCAGCAGCGGCGAACCTTAGTGTTCCGAACATGCCACCACCAAATCCAGGTGTCACAGATGTAAGATGATTACTTCCGTGATTTCGTTTCTTTGTACGGTTTTGTACAGTACTCTGTGGCTTTTCATCACAATCTGGGACACGTTGGTGTGACAGGGCTTCATGTATTCTTCGCTCCCTTTATTGTCTCTACAAGGAGATACACTAAGCAGTGGGTTGAAAATATAGAAAGTTTGATACTCAATGAAAATGGGAGGGGTGTTAAAACGCAGTAGAGGTTCATCATTCCAGAGATTGAATTCCTTACGACTAGTAGAGCTTTAAAATGTGGCATTGGAAGATTGTGGAGCAGGGTTTTTGTATTTTTCACTCAGTGAGGATTAAAGTGAAGAATATATTGATATGTGTACTAAGGATTGTATGGAAAGAGAGATGCTTTTCATTCCGGGGTGTCGGAGACAGAGTGGCTTATTTACGGATGAGGATTTGTTGCATCTGCAGGTTGGACCAGGTGGGTCACCAGGAAGGGCAGGCTACTATACAAATCTGCTAGCATACCAAGCGAATCAAGGAAATGGCCGGTTTGAGATGTTGAGGGAAGTGGATGTCGCTTCACAAAGACAACCAACACCACCACCTCAGGTGAAGCATTCTTTTGACCATGGAGCTGCCACTACGTTTTAACTTGTGACCGAACTTCCCGCAATATTACGAAGAGCATTTCATCCATGAAGAACGAGTTTTAGGATGGAGGTCTGCTGAAGACACCAATTTTTTCAAGTGCCGCCCTGAGCTGCACGAGTGAGTTCGGAGAAAGCACTACGTGTTGGCAGTCGGAGGACGAAACGTCAACGCAAGATCAGTTTGTAAGAGGTGCTGGAACAGTAACTGGACCATTTTGGTCTTCTTTGATCCTTTGATCCTCGTTTGATCATGACGAGGGTCAGGTGTAACATATTTACAAGAGATTGGATGGGATTTTCTGCAGGATGTGCAGATGGTTTATGGCTACGAACATGCTATTTTGATTGATATTTTCTGTGATTGCCATGCCATTATATGCAAGAAGACTTTGGTCTATTGACTCTGGGACAGGCTGCGACTGTCTGAAGTGTCACTCAGAAAACCGATTTCATGTATGAGTTAGTTTCATGGGATTGAGAATTCTATGAAAACAAATGAGCAAAATTAAAAAACTTTCTACTGAAAAGTCGTAAAGCATGAAGCCGTTATGAACATCCAAGTGATAGAAAACAAAATATATTAAGTCATTGTGAGCTACACGTTTTTAATTGGGTATGTCTGACCCTACGTGGAAAAACTAAACAAGCTAGAAATAGAATTTGGGGTGGCTTTCCTAGATCGCTTAGAAATAAAGTTTTATTAGTTTACTCCTTTCTATAACATAGGATCCCAAATTACTAGATTTAGCTTGTTTAGTTTTTCCATGGAGGGTGAGATGTACAGTGGGGTGACACCGAAATTGTCCCCTTGTGCAATTCCAGGGAAAGTGCTCACACTGTTGCCAACTTTGACACCCTCCCGAGTGCTGGAAAATTGTTATTTATACATGAAATTTTAGACACAAAATCATTGTTATGTTGACAACATGTGTACCAAATTTCAAAGCTAGAAGATTGATACAAAAAAAGATATTCAAGATTTAATAACAAGGGGTAGCTGTAAGAAATGTTTCACAGCTGCCAACTTTGACACCCTCCCAAGGATTGAAGAAATTTTTTTTTCGCATGGGATTTTGGGAGTTGGAACATCTTTATGTTGTTTACACATGTGAAAAAATTCAAGTCCAAAAGACTCACGAAAAAAATGATATTCCAAATCTACCAACATGTGTAGTTGTGAGAAACAATGTTGCTTCACAACTACGTTGGTAGATATAGAATAACTATTTTTGTATGTATCTTTTGGCCATGAAAATTTTCATACCTGTGATCAACATCATAAAGACCATGTGAAAAAAATTTCATATTGAAATAACAAATTCTCAGCCCTAGGGAGGCTGTCAAAATTGGAAGTTGTGAAGCAACTCTGTTTCTCACAACTACACCTGTTGGTAGATTTGGAATATCGTTTTTTTCGTGAGTCTTCTGGACTTGAATTTTTTTCTCATGTGTAAACAACATAAAGATGTTCCAACTCCCAAAATCCCATGCGAAAAAAAAATTTCTTCAATCCTTGGGAGGGTGTCAAAGTTGGCAGCTGTGAAACATTTCTTACAGCTACCCCTTGTTAGTAAATATTGAATATCTTTTTTTGTATCAATCTTCTAGCTTTGAAATTTGGTACACATGTTGTCAACATAACAATGATTTTGTGTTTAAAATTTCATGTATAAATAACAATTTTCTAGCGCTCAGGAGGGTGTCAAAGTTGGCAGCAATGTGGGCACTTTCCCTGGAATTGCACAAGGGGACAATTTCGGTGTCTGAGTCAATGTACAGTGGGGTATCAATCAAAATGTCGTTTTCGAAATCGTAGTGAGAAAAACTTCAAGACTGCCAACTTTGAAAGCCTCCCGAGAGCTCAAAAATTGGTATTTTCCCACGAACTTTTTACCAAAGCATTATCTTTAAGTTAATTATATGTATACCAAATTTCAAGACCAAAAGATGCACCGACAAAAAGTTATTCAAAATCTACCAACATTGGTAGCTGTGGAAATTTTTTCACTGCTGCCAACTTTGACAGCCTCCCAAAGTTTGAATTATTTGTTTTTTTCCATGAAATTTTTGGAACAAAAACCTCTTTATGTTAATAACATATGGTAAAACTTTCAAGGCCAAAAAATTAATAAAAAAAAGATATTAACAATCTACCAACATGTGTAGTTGTGGGAGAAAATGGGGGAAAACCATTTCGTTGCTACCAACTTTGACACCCTCCCAATGGTTGAGAAATTGTCTATTTACCATGAAATTTTTGGCACAACATGTTCTTTATGATAACAACATTCATGCCAAATTTCAAGGTCAAAATATTTATACAGAAAAAATTGTTTACAATCTACCAATGTGTGTAGTTGTGAGATACTTTTTATTAAAGACAATGAAATTGTTGAAGTTTGACAGATAATCATGCTTTTAGATTGAAATTCTCTAGATGATGCAATCTCTTATCATACACGCTTCTCAAAAAAATCAAGGATAGCCAAATTTAGTTGTGTGCACTTGTCACATCTCAAAGACTCTACTTGTTTAAAAATTGGATACCATACATGCACGAAGAAGCTTTTTTTTACTTAGTATATGAGTGAGTGAGGCTCTGAGTGAGACAGTGAGTGAGGCTTTTTCCTCAATGAGTGAGTGAGGCTTTTTCCTCAATGAGTGAGGCTTTTTCCTCAATGAGTGAGGTTGTGAAGCTTTTTCCTCAGTGAATGAGTGAGGCTTTTTCGTCAGTGAGTGAGTGAAGTTTTTTCCTTAGTGAGTGAGGTTGTGAGGCAGGATGATGGCAGAATGATGGTATGTGAGATTTTTTCTAATGAGTGAGTGAGGTTCAATATGTGCTCAATATGTGAGGCTGGATCATGGTAATTAAGTGGAGGCTAGATCATGGTCACTGAGTGATGGCTATTTGAGAGGAAATCTCGTGCTCGTGTAGTAGGTTTGAGTAAGGCAGGGAAGACGGGAGTTGACATTGCAACTATTGTTAGAGTCCATGTTAGAACAGTACAGAGGGTAGTGAAGAAATTTCGAGAAGATGGAACCT
Source organism: Pohlia nutans (assembly GCA_022496805.1). Taxonomy (NCBI): domain Eukaryota; kingdom Viridiplantae; phylum Streptophyta; class Bryopsida; order Bryales; family Mniaceae; genus Pohlia; species Pohlia nutans. The sequence continues at coordinate 9,387,968 of CM040091.1, read as the reverse complement.
ATAAGTGCAAACCTTGTGGTGGAAGTCATGCTAAAAAGTTTAGTGATAGAGATGTCCGTGCTATTATACGTGTCTCAAAAACTCATGGTCGCTCGACACTCTTTGAGATCACTAATATATGTTCTACTCAAGTGTCTAGATCGACTATTCGAAGGGCCTTACATGAGAGTGGCATTTTCAGTCAAATTGCTGTTAAAAAACCTGTTTTTGACACATCGTCACATGTCTCAACGATTGGCATTTGCTCAAAAGTATTGTAGGTGGACTATAAAAGAATGGGAGAGAGTTGTTTGGACAGATGAGTCTACCTTTGAAGTTGGAAAAAATTCTAGACAAGTTCATGTTTGGAGAAATCCATATGAGCGCTTTTCATCAAATTGTATGGTTCCAACTTTTAAGAGTGGGAGAACTTCTTTGATGATTTGGGCTGCATTTGCTGGAGGACAAAATTCACAACTTGTTTTTATGCCCAAAGATAGACGTTCTGCTAAGGATTTTGTCGAAGTGGTCTACAATGTCGAGTAGCTTCATTTTATGAGTACAATGCCACAAGGATTGGTCATAGAAGATGGCGCACCTGTCCATCGTAGCAAAATATGTGAAGAATGGAGACAAACACATCTTTTGGAGAAGTTCGATTGGCCTGCAAATTCTTCCGATCTCAATCCAATTGAGAACCTTTGGAAGATTTTGAAAAATGTAGTGCAACATGGTCCAATGTGTCCAAAACATTTAGATGACTTGAAGGTAGTTATTGAAAGAGAGTGGAGGTTAATCAATAGTTTAAAGCTCCTTCAACTATGTCATTCTATGCCCTCTAGGTTACACGCAGTGATTGAGGCAAAAGGAGGACATACACGTTGGTAGATTGTAAATATTCTTTTTTGTATAAATATTTTGACCTTGAAATTTGGCATGAATGTTGTTATTATAAAGAACATGTTGTGCCAAAAATTTCATGGTAAATAGACAATTTCTCAACCGTTGGGAGGATGTCAAAGTTGGTAGCAATGAAATGGCTTTCCCCCATTGTTTCCCACAACTACACATGTTGGTAGATTGTTAATATCTTTTTTTTTTATTAATTTTTTGGCCTTGAAAGTTTTACCATATGTTATTAACATAAAGAGGTTTTTGTTCCAAGAATTTCATGACAAACAAAAAAAATTCAATCTTTGGGAGGCTGTCAAAATTGGCAGCAGTGAAAAACTTTCCACAACAGCTACCAATGTTGGTAGATTTTGAATAACGTTTTTTTGGTGAATCTTTTGGCCTTGAAATTTGGCGTGATTGTTGTTATCATAAAGATCATGCTGTGCCAAAATTTTTATGGTAAATAGAACAAGTTCCCAATCGTTGGGAGGGTGTCAAAGTTGGTAGCAACGAAATGGTTTTCCCCCATTTTCTCCCACAACTACACATGTTGGTAGATTGTTAATATCTTTTTTTTATTAATTTTTTGGCCTTGAAAGTTTTACCATATGTTATTAACATAAAGAGGTTTTTGTTCCAAAAATTTCATGGAAAAAAACAAATAATTCAAACTTTGGGAGGCTGTCAAAGTTGGCAGCAGTGAAAAAATTTCCACAGCTACCAATGTTGGTAGATTTTGAATAACTTTTTGTCGGTGCATCTTTTGGTCTTGAAATTTGGTATACATATAATTAACTTAAAGATAATGCTTTGGTAAAAAGTTCGTGGGAAAATACCAATTTTTGAGCTCTCGGGAGGCTTTCAAAGTTGGCAGTCTTGAAGTTTTTCTCACTACGATTTCGAAAACGACATTTTGATTGGTACCCCACTGTACATTGACTCAGATTTTTTAGCACTTTTTACAAAGCACTCAAAACTTTCTCCACTTTCCTTTTGCATTTAGAAGAGCTGCAATTTGAGTAGGCATGCTAGCATACAAGTTCATACACTCATCTATACTAATGCAAGGATAGACATCTTGCACACGATTCCACAGCCCATGAAGATTCTTTGGAGCAATAGGATAGGAATTCAATCGTTGTTTTAAGGAGGTTGAAACTTGTTCAATGGGATTGAGGTCAAGAGATTGTTTAGGCCACTCTATATCATAAGGTTGCTCCTAGAACCATTTGTTAACAATTCTACCTGTGTGCACAAGAGCATTGTCTTGCTGAAAAATGATTTCATCTAAATCAAAGTCAAAATCAACCAATGTAGAGAACAATTCCTCTTGCAACAACTTCAAGCAATTTGTAGCCTTCATCTTCCCATCTATCTTGCACACAATACTTCTTGTAACAAACCTCCCATGGTTTGCCACCGACTCTCACAAATACTTAATAAAATGGTCTAAGGCTACCACCCTACCATAGAGAGGGGATCACAAGAAATAGATTCCCAAGCCTTACATACTAGTTTCTTCCAAACTAGAGTCTACCTCTAGTTTTTTACTTTCTATTCCCATCTTAGATCTAAGTCATAGATCTTTCTATCTTTTCCTCCTATATCTAGAGTAATCTTATCTCTTTACCATCTACATACGTTAATTCCAATGCACCTCATATAGAATAGTCTGACTCCAATGCTCCCCATCTCGAGTTGGCTAACTCTTGTACACATGTTCTCAATCTGGAGTGGTCTAACTCCAGTGCACCTCATCTTGAGTTGTCTAACTCTTATGCACATGTTCTCAATCTGGAGTGTTGTAACTCCAGTGCACTAAATATGGAGCTGTCTAACTCCAGTGCACATGTTGTCGACTTGGAGTTGTCTAACTCCAAGCCATCCATCTTCATCTCCTCTCATCCTCTGCTTACACACTGCCACATATGATTAGAATATTCATTCATTCATCAAACATCAATAGTTACCTTACATTTACTCTTTTTGATGTTAAACAACTCCAAAATGTGATTGAACCTCTACCATGTTTCACTGTTTGTTTAACAACTCGAGCTGAAAGGCTTTTTTTATCACGAACCCAACACCAAGTCCTCCCAACACAGTTGAAATGATTGACCTTTGTCTCATCACTAAAAACGGCCCTCTCCCAATCACTAATTATTCAATCTTTGTAGAATCTAGTAAAATTCCATCTATCTTTAACTTTCTCAGGAGACAAAGTTGGCTTAGAAACTTTCTTTATTGATCCTAAACTTGCTTTTTTAAAGGCATTTTTCAGTGTTTCAGTACGCACCTCTACTTCTCTCTCACTTTTCACTAATTTTGTTGCCTCTACCGTGTTTTCTAACTCCCTATAGTGACTGCACATACTACATATCGCTTCTCATACTTTGTTAGAGCCTTTGGACACCTTCCTATTGGTTTGTCACAGTCTATACCCTAAACCTTCTATAGCTTCAATTCAACACCACCCATAAAAAATTTCACACCAAACGCATCAAAATTGACAAAATTTCACTCATAGGAATTTGCTTCAAAAGTGCTAAAAACTAAGTTTATCAAGGCAACCTCTCTTCTTTCCTTCTCTCTCAAGTTTCAACATGTGTAGTGAGATTATGACAACGAGACATGCATCTACACTCAAGTAGCTTTCAAATGGGACAATTTGAAAAATAGATCGCATCTAGAGCTCTTACTGTAGCACTCCAAAGTTGAGATACTCGAACATAGACTCAATTTTTTGAGTGATTGTATACTCCCTCTATTCCAGTTTGATTGCCGCAAATGAACAATGAAATAGTGTTGGTTTACGACAATCAATTTGGAACATAGGGATATTAATTATTGTGGCAATTTAACACCTTTCTTCTTTTTGGAGTGACTACCGTACTACCATAGTTGGGTCGCCAAAAAATAATTAAAAAAATTAAAAAACACAATAAATTGGAAATTTTGAGGATCTAAAAACGAAAATAGAATAAATTAATTTTAGCTATATTTTTCTATTTCTGAGCTATTTTGGACCATTTTGGACCATTTTGGACCATTTTTTTAATCATTTTTTGATTCATTTTTTCAGAAACAAACCTTGTTTTTCAAAAAATATTAAACATTCGTTCGTGGAGTGGTGACCCAACTTTGGTACTATGGTACCATTGGTCTCTCCCTAATCTCACTAATAATTGCACATGCATGGAAGGTCAAATTAGTTTGAAGATGGACTGTTTGTGAATTTGCAAGAGTGAAGCCAAGTTTGGTGTGTGCACTTTGGAAAGATATAAGAGTATCGCTTGAATAAGCTAGAATTCTTCATGTGAGAGTAAGTTATATCACATCTGTGGGGCTAGCAACTTACCACTTCTTTGCTGTAGAACGTTGGTGTCTTAGTTTTCATGTTTGATGGGTTCCGGCATTATTTGGACAAGGTGTTCATAGGCTTATTGTGTTTTGGTGACGTCTCAATTAAGAAATTGAGGGTTTCTATTGACTAATGTATGTGGCAAAACCTACATAACAAAGAAGAATTCAAAACAGAACTAAAAATTAGTCCATGTAGCATTCTGCCTAGCAAGGAATCTAGGTGATTGAATATCATCAGGAAGTGAGAGCTATTTCGGAGCTAGCTCAGGGTTTTCATCCTCACGGTCGATCTCTTCTTGGAAGTCCGCTATAAGCTGATCAACAATCACCGTCGCTAAATCTTCCGCATCACCCATTCTCGAAGAGCAAGAAAGCCCGAGCTAGGGCCAGGAAGTTGTCCTAGGTCTGTAAGCCGAGTAGCTACAATGTGACAAGAATTGAAGACCGCAAGATCTTGAGACAATAAAATTAATTCAGGTACCTCTTCACAATTTGACTGTGTTGTAACACCCGTAGGATTAGACCCTGGACGAGTAGAGTACGCGTGCGTCCGGCCATCCACAGGAGTTTCTTGAATAATAGGTTGTATGTAACCATTGTTGATAGCATGCGCGGTCGCTCCTCATCCCTCCATTGAAAGAGCATGCAGACCAGCCTCCCTCACGCCTGCCACGACAACCATTACGCCACTAAAAAGAAACTCCAAGAAAGAAAGCTCTGAAAATCCTCTTGCTGAAAGATGACTGCCAGCGAGAAAACTTGAAAAAATCCTTACGAAAGAACTGCGGAAGCCCCCCATAATCGCTTATTAGAGCTCACATCGCTCCTCTTTTTGTCATGCTCTCGCTCCGCTCAACCCATGCTCTACCACTAAGCTATGGAGGCGATGAGAAAAATTGCACAACATCTCCCAAGAGGGTTGAATGCACGATCGCATTGGTCTCGGCGACACATTTCAGCATAGCACTTCGGCTCACCTAAGCCAAGTGCCCCAACCATGGAGGCTATTTATGCCGAACAATGGTTGTCAGAAAATTTATTTATAGAGAAGAGACTCTTCTCCGACTCCCCTTGTGTTTTTGGTCAACTCAACTGTCTTCATAATTTGGGATTACTTCCTTCAACCACTTCTTGTTGCATACTTCTATGAAAAATTGCTACTAAACATTTAATTTGTTAAAAGCGCACATAGCCATGTGCACTATTTTTTTGGTTAATTGTACGATTGGCTTCATATGATGTCAAAAAAGAACGTACATTTGTATATACTAGTTTAATTTTTTTTCAAAGCGTCAAATATAAAGGAATCCAATGCAAATGTGCAAACATATTGAAATAGTTGGCAAACTTAAATTTCACTATCTTTATTGTAAAATTCAACAAAAATTTGATTATTTTATCTTATCTTTTTGAGTATTAATGTATATCCATACAATAAATCCATAGGAAAAATCAACATCAATTATATTTGGTGATTAGAAGTACATACACAATGAAAAGAGAACTTAAATCATAAGTAGTTTTAACATAGAATTACACCATGTCGATCTTAATGAAAAGAAAGTTTGTAACAAACAATCTCAATCCTATGAGTTTTTATTTTGAAATGAATGTAGAAATGAAATCCAAAATCCAAAATATAATTTTTGCATTGCGTATCCAAATAGAATGAATATGGCATTTTCCTCGACAATTCAATGTATATAAAAACATAACTTATAGGAAATCATTGCTTGAGTTCTATTTTTTTTTAAATTACATTTTACATTTGATATTCAAACTATGTTTGAAATGACAACAATCACCTTCAGTTCGTCTTTTGATTCTATTAGTTCATTCTTTCAAAAGCAAACATACAAGATACGTGATATGTGTAATGTAAAAATTCTACTACTATTCCATACATTCATTTTTCATTCATGCTCAACGTTGAATTTTACAAGAAACCTCAGTATTGTAACCAAATTCATTTGTTCCTAGTTACTTTAATTTGCACAATACACATTTGATGATATCAAATTATATGAAGAAAACATACTCATATATGCAATTTATTTTCTATAAGGTGCACACATACAAGTGAAGCAAAATCATCATATTCTCTCAAGACTTCTATATATCAATACGATTATATTGACGTCTTAATACATACTATAATAACTAACAAATTCTTTTATTTCATCCTCTAAACTCAAAAAGGCGTAACCCTAAATTATGAGGGTCACGTACAAATGGATGCACTAAATAATGCATTCTATGCAAAATTTGTAGCTATAGCCACACTTGCATTTACTTCGTTCACCTCCGCTGTTGTCAAATTCTTCCCATTGGTTGCCGTTTTTGGTACTGCATGTTGAAGTTGTTAAATATTTGAAGCAATATGATTAAATGTAGGTTTCATCTATAATAACACTTGCAATTTCCTCTCGAATATACCATGCCATATCGTTATTCGAACTATCCAAGATGGCATTATAATAATAGTCATCTTCATTCAATTGTGATATCTTTTGCGTGGGCAAAACATAATAGGAACTAGCTAGGAGTTGAAAAATCCATAGGCTCATTGTCTTTATCATCTTTTTTTTCACTCAAAAGCATTCCAACTTTTTCTTTATCCTTAGATAATAGAACCTCTAAATGCATTCTCTTTTGAAGACTGCTACTTTCACCATCTTCATATCCAAAACCCTAAAAATCTCTCATAGACTCAAAATGGACATTGCCATCATCAAATACAGTTGAATCTTCATGTGGATATGCCGGAGGATTCTCCCATTGATAGTGGTCTTTCACCATTATCACCAACCAATCAATCAACTGTTTTTCCTTTCCACCTTTGAAGTCATATTATCATATTTTCATCATATCAGATAGTACGAGCTCTTTTATTTGACCACATAATCCATGTGTCATATGCGTAAATCCAATAGCCTCAATCATTCATTTTTGAGGACAAAAATAAGATCAGACAATCTTATCTACAACCCATGGACAACGTGCCTTGTGATATTTTGTACACAAGTCCCAACCAATTGCATGCTCTATGAATATTGAATCACAAATTTTCATGCCCTTTGCAAAATTCTCCGCTATATCAGCTGTACAAACATATCGCATTATAATAATGATGGGGCCCACGGGTGTATAAGTTACCACTATTTTGCCCCCTCCCTTTATCACTTGACCTTTTGTGCCCGATTGTGAAGCAAATACAAAACTACATGATTGTTGGATTACATTTGTGACAAAAATTTAGTAACTTCATACTGTCACTCAACTTTCCACTTTGAAATTACATAATGGTTTTAAATAGATTTGGATCTTGTATCCAAATTAATCTCTTGATTTGATGTCAAAATGAAAGCACATTTCTACATACGTTGCATTGACACATATAGTGTCTACTATGTTCAAACAAACCAAAGCAGTATCAAAATATTCTTCCCTTCAAATAATTTTAGGATGAATAAGATAGGGCATTTATCATACATGGGCAAGTATTCTCCTCACTTGGATTACCCAAACTAGGCACTAGATCTTGATAATTCTCCAAATTTTTTTAACTCTAGAGAAGTACATCTACGAACACTAATTCCACAACTTTCAATCAATCGGCTGCAATCACCATTAACTACAATCACCATTACAATAGATGAGAAATTTTATAAATTGACACTTATTGAATTCATGTGACAACAAGAATAAGCTACTACATAAATGCTTCAAGGGCTGCCTGTAGTGAAACCTAGTATTCAACTCCAAATCTTTAGCAACAACGTTAGTGGCAAAACCTGCAACATGAGCAATAGAATTTATTTTAAGCAACAAAACCATAGCTGAGCAATGCGCCTTTCAACTCTAACATAACCTTGATGCAGATGAAATGATCCCACCCCCCTCTAAAATCACTACTTTGCTACTAATAAATCACTACTTGTGCTTTCCATTTGGGTGTGGTTTAGTTTTGCGTAGACTTGGAAATGTCATTGTTGCCCTCATTTATACCAGAGCATCATTGTTCTATTCTAAATTTCTTTGAGTACTCAGTGCCTTAGAACTCGCATATTATCTTAGAAATGATCCGGTGCTGACCAAAAGGTTTTTGTTATGTAACAGAAGAACTTGCAAACTTCATTGTGGTTACCGTTCACGTTCTGCTTCAAGGTTAGTTTCATTTTGTACACTCTGACTTGCATTTCCTGCAGGTTTTAACTACTATGCCGGAGGCTACCAGGAGCTAGTGATCAAGTTAGAGTTGTTATGTTTTGGATTTTTGTTTTCTAAGTTTTATCTAATTTTGTTTTTCCTTTTTTCCAGGCATGGCATTAGGAGAGCCTTCACTTCTGAACGTGATGACAGAGCTGAGCTCTTTCAAGATTTCAGTTCAGTCTACCATGTCTTCACACACATCCAATCTGGATTATCTTAAAGACGTCACCATGCCCATAATGAAGCGCGATATCAAGTTGACAGCAGCAAAAGTTTTGAAGTGGTCGATTGGTAAGAAAAGGAGAGCATTTGGAGCAACATACAAGTTCACCACAAATAATGTGAAGACTTTGATGAAGGTAATTTACTTTCCTTTGATTTTTTTTATTTTTTTTGTTGTTATTTTTGAATGAATCAATTTTCTTTCTAACTTATTTTTATTTTTGCCAGGTTAGGTGCGTTTCTTTTGGCCGCTTCGGGCTCATGCCATCGTCTGTTGATGAAGCCAATTACGAAAAGATAGCAGCAGCAATCGTGGCCGAATGCAATAACATCGCGCACTGTACCAGCATCGCAGACCTTGACAAGTGCATGCGATTGTGCCTCCGCGGTATTCAAAGGTACCCGAAATTCTGCATTGAATTTCCGGACCAATGCCAGATCCTTCAACAATATGATGTTTTCAAGAATAACATACCGACTCTTTTCACATAGTTTGCACAAACAAGTACTACATGAATTATGTTGTTGATTACTTAGGGTTTTGTGAAGAGTTATGCGTTCTTTGTGACTCTTTTGAAAAGAACAAACAAGTACTTTGTCTGCCCCATCTCTCAAATGTGTACAGGGTGTTGGGCGGCAAGGCTTTTGGGTCGGGCTTGTCGGAGAATCCATAGCCCAGCAGATCTACGGCGTATACTCGATGCGACTTTGCCAGTGTTGGCATATCTTTCTGCCAGTGATCACTATCACAACAATTCTTAACCATCAATTAAATGGTTTATATTGTAAAACTATCAAGTTAATTGTAAAGAACATGCACCCACCAGTTAGCTCCGAATCCATGGATAAGCACTAGTGCTGGTTCGGAATCGCCCGCACACTCATACCGTATATTATAATATTGCCACTTCCATGTTCTGCATCGCATCTCAACACACACTATCAACCTCAACCTCCGAGAATTCACCAAACCTCAATTTACGTAGCTTAGAATACAAAATGGCACAGTTCCAGAGGAAAGATAATGCATTCTAGAGTAAGGAGTGCCTAAGGGAAGAGAAACAGATGTAGGTTATGTAGATACAAAATAGAAACTTATATAATCATTTCAATTCCATCCACCCATATGTTCAATATTTAATATATGTCCACTCTAATATATTATAATACATTATTATATATATTAATATTACCATTAAATATTAAATAGAATATCTGTTAGTTATGATGATATTATACTTTAGATTCTCAATCGTTTGGACTGAAGCATCTCGTTTAGACTAGATCTACGATCAAAGCAACTCTAACCCGTTGGAGGTCAAATTCTCTACTTGAGTTGAAATATCATATCACTTGCAGCAACTTCTTTGAATGACCTGCCACAATTTCAAACGTTTCACAAATGAAAAGACAATCCAACCTACGAAAAATCCATGAAAGAGCACTTACGAAAATCAAGGTTCTCTAAACAAAACAACAATGCAATGAATTATGAGGATTTGATCCGTAGCAAACCTGCCACAAGTTGAATAATGACCATCGTTGCCAGAGCCTTTGATGTTGGAACGTTGACATTGACGCTTCACCAATCTTTTTCTTCAACATCTGTTCTTTACGTAAGTACTCCAATAAAGAGGTATCTGTCCATTCTTCAAGCATTCTGAAATAGATCCCGTCTCCAGAGCCTGCAAGTCGATAAGAGAACATAATGTATTCAAGCTGCTGAAAAGATTGCCAATGAACTATGCTAGAAGGGAGAAATTCTGAACATACTATATACATGTACATCTAAGTCGTTGTAGAAAATTGCGAAGTGCTCAGAATTTTGTTAGGAGAGAGGGAAAAGGAAAAACTATGTCGGCAGAGTTTAATAAAGGAACATACTCTACGGAGCAAAGTAAGGCTAGGTCACCGTATGGCAGGGAATTCACTTTCCAAAACGCTCTACAGTAAAAAGAATCACACAGTTTCAGTAATCCTCCAATCATGTCGAAACGTCCAGTTGTCTGTATTGCCTCCACCTGGCCTACATATAACACGAAAGTCAATTACTTAATCTTTATAATGTACCGACTGTGCAAATGCCAACTGTGGTGTTTAACACTTGGCAATACGTGGCAAGTGTAAAGGGCATCAGGTTGGGTTTCTCCAAAACATCGATTCAAATCCCATGGAAACCATCCTTTGAAAAATTATTTTACACAGTGAGAGTGGTCTATAATACTAAGAGAACCTCTAAACTATACAGTACAATAGTTAAATAACACCATCATAGTATGATTTCGCGTTAGCGTTTAGTACATCAATATGTGTTATGTACACTGATAAGTACAACAGCAACAGTGTAACAACAAGAGCTAAAACAAGTCTATAGTAGTGGCAGACTTGCATAAGGGAGGTGAGGTGGAGCACCAAGGCATGAGCGGTGTAGCTCATCACAACAAAGGTGGGGCAGACCATCGAGGCGAGAGCATGATAGCTTATTGGGACTGAGGTAGAATGGAGCGCCAAGACGACGCCGAGGTGCAGCACCGACATGGAATTGCACTAGTCCATTGGCACTAAGGCCAGAGATAACACGAAGAAGCAAACCAGGTGATGAACCGTAACACTCCAGTTGAGGGAGCTTTTCAGCTCAAGATTAGAAATGGAGAGGTAGAGAGGGAGGGGTCAAAGAATAGAAGCAGAGGGTTCATGTTAGTTAACAACCGTTGAGGGGGAATTTAACAATTTCTTTAGAAATTAAAGTTACGGAAGGAGGAAGGAGCAAAGAAAAATCAGAATTGGAAGGAGGGAAAGGGTCTAATTAAAGAGGAACCAATCTTGACTTTTTGGGATTGGGGCAAGGAAAGTTATTTGGAGGAAGAAGTGCAAACTAAAGAAATAGATGAGTCACGAGAGAAAAATAAAAATGCAAAAAATAAAGAAACAAAATTTAAAGGGAGCAAGGAGTACTAAGAGTAAGGACAGAATGGGGTAGTCTGGAAACTAGGGGGAGTGCGGGTCCAAGAAACTATAGGATTCCTATACACACCAGGAACAAGGGAGCGAAGGGCGACCTTCGCCCCGACTTGTGGAGAATATCTGTACTTATACATCCGGAGGAGATGGAACCCCATGATCTGGTGGAGAAGGACTACCACAGACCACGCAGGATGAGCTAGAAGGAGAGTAGGAGAAGGGACTAGGAGCAAAGGGAGCGGTTGCAGGCACCTCCATGAGGAGGAAGTTTACCAACACCTAAGCGAGGGCTTCGAGGAAGAAGATGATTGAGAGAAAGGTAGGCAAAGATATTCAGCTCACCTTCCTTTCCTTCGAGCATTGGCAGGCATGGAGGGACCTCAAAAATGGCGCATGGGCAAAGAGGGTGAGCTTGGGGGCATTCTATGAGTATATCTGGCCAGTGCCACACTTAGAGCTGGTGTCAGACTTGGTGGAGGGTTTTCAATACACCAAGGGGAAGAATGAAGATCGAGTACACCATTCCAAGTTGGGCCACGGTGCGAGGCATACTACTGAAGATTATGGCCTTGACCATCCAGCAAGTTCTGAGGATAGTGAGGACCAGAACGCCTAGAGTTCCGAAGTCCAGTAATGACCTGGATCCAAAGTACATGGCCATGTTTGGCTTTACGAGGGCAGGCCACAACAGTGACGAGACCATATCAAGGGTATTTTTGAGGAGTACTAGAACCGGGTGAGGGTGCTAGTAGAGATCATGTGCGTGAAGAAGAAATCCCTTTACGAAAGCACCAAGTTGATAGAGAACATGTATGAGGTGGGTCGTTCGGTATTTCCTAGCTATTTGTTTTTACTAAGCTTCTATTGTCACTGATTTTCGCAGGTTCTGTGCACGAAATTTAAAGCCATGGAGAATGTTGATTTTGCAGCCATCATGAGGGATTGCATGCTCCCATTTGCAGGTCACTTAAACGGTGACCAGTGGTAGCGTGCGTTTCAACATGACGAATCCACCTTGACACTCCTCCCGCGCCTTCCAGCTGTCTCCAAGGATTGGTCAGTTGTTGTGAAGGGTCTTCCTCAATATGCTGCGCTCCGACTTGCCATGAAACCTCGTGGGGTTTCTCGTGTTGGTTTGCGCTCAAGGAAGCGAGATATGGCGTGAATCATGACCCGGTATGAACAAGCATCAACTTATACTCAGCCTTCTACCACTATATATAAATAGAATAAAAATATATAAATCATTAATTACCACAAATATATTACTATGTATTAAATATTAAATATTAAATATTAACTAGATATATCTATTATACGATACAGCTCGCTTTGTCTCACTCGACCGTTCCACGCTGGAATCCGTCGAGGAGACAACCCAAACTCAATGTGCTCAACGGCACGGGTGACGGATCCCACTAGTTCATCTACATTTGAAAAGCCCTTTGCACTTAAACTCCTCTATTCTTCAAAAAGGTGCGCCAAAAGCGTACTTCAAATAGTCAATGGACCAATCACAACTAGAATGTGGGATATAATTAATTAAAAAGTGATTTGCACGGTCACTTCTTAACATGTTAGGATTGAGAGTCAAGAGGCATTTCTGAGGGGCTTTTGGCACTTTTCATCTAGTTCTTGAGTGTGAGAGACATGGTGCCATGCTCTCAGTCTTCAAACTACTTTTCCTGCCTTCTCTTGCATATTTTTTTTTATCTTTCCACTTTAGCACTCTTGATGTTATTAGCTAGGGTCTTTCACTAGTTGGAAAAGGTGGCGCTCTCTAGGGAGATACCCAAGAAAAATCACTATGCATGCGTGGAATTGGATACTACTTGCATGGGCATCTCCCTCGATAGTGCCACCTTTTCTACTAATGTTTGTCACATTAATCACATCATTGATTGAAGTTACAATGCCGACTGTAGCGCCATAGGTATTGTAAAGCAATAGAGTTAACAGAAAAGAGTGTTTTAAAGAGAAAAAGACCTTGAATTGACCTTAAAATCGTTTTAAGTTCAAAAAGATTGCATAACTAGTTCATGGTGAGTTGGAGAATAATCTAAAGCAAGGCCCTACATGACCATGGAGTGCGGAACTCTTGACCTCCCCGCAATTTCGAATGACAAAAAATTTGTTGGAGCGCCTAGAGGTTAGGGGCACCCAAATTTCATGTTGGGTTCCCCAATTTATTGTCACAAGCTGTAAATTTAGCAACTTTGGCATAAATGATCAAATTTGATGTAGATTTCCAAATTTCAAATTACAAATAACTCATTGAGGCTCCTACGTGTTAGGGGCATTGAGATTGTAAAGTTGAGTTCGGAGATGTATTGTCAAAAGCTAGTAAATGTAGTCGGTTTTCCCTATTGAACATAAATTATCGGTCAATTGAACGTAGAGGCTCTTTATTTTGTTAAAGTAAGAAGAAAACTATAGAATGTGATAGTTGTTGCCAAATTAGATTGAATAGTAACTTTAGAAGGTTTTATAAAAATGTAAAAGAAATTACTTTGAAGAAAATAAAGGATTTTTTTTTCAAGCATAGAGTTCTTTTACTTTTATATAATAGATATCTTTTAATTTGGAGGAATAATTTGCTTTTACTTGAATGTAAAATAAAGGGCTAAAAAGGCATGTAGGAAATGCATATAATCAAGCAAGAAGGCTATGAATTTAAATATTTTGAAACCACACTTCTTATGTTTTGTATCTTCTGATTATGTTAAGTATTTTTCAATAAGATTTTTTTTAATTCTATAAATCTTCTAAGGTGATTATGAGTTTTTTTTTTTTAAATCATTATTTGTTGTGCTTATGTTTTCCTCAACTATTCTTTTACTCTTCAACGCATGTTAATTTTGATCAATGTTCAACACAATCTAAAGGCTTCAAGTACTAATTATGTTTTGATTTGTTTCTTTGTACAGTTATAGCGCTTAAGACTCCCAACCAATGGAAAGAACACGGATGGTGGATTGAGGCCGAAAATTCACTCATGTCCATGTTGTGCATCACAAAACATGCTATACTAAAGGGACGACGTTGGGCAACGTTAAGTACAATGTTTTGGTAGATACTTTCTATTGGTACCGCACTAAACAATGTGTTGGTATTCTCTATGACAGGAGAGAATCAACCAATGACAAAGATCAGGTTGCAAACGAAGTTCTTGATGGCCCAAGATCTACAGGATATTATGAAAGAATCTTATAAATAGGATCAATTTCTTCAAGTTCCTGCGATGGAGAATGATCTTCCGAATTGCGAGGCAATTCCAAAATTTTATTTTAGAATAAAGAAAATTAAAATAATGAATTAAAAAAATCCTAGAGATCTTGGGCCATCAAGAACTTCGTTTGCAACCTGATCTTTGTCATTGGTTGATTCTCTCCTGTCATAGAGAATACCAACACATTGTTTAGTGCGGTACCAATAGAAAGTATCTACCAAAACATTGTACTTAACGTTGCCCAACGTCGTCCCTTTAGTATAGCATGTTTTGTGATGCACAACATGGACATGAGTGAATTTTCGGCCTCAATCCACCATCCGTGTTCTTTCCATTGGTTGGGAGTCTTAAGCGCTATAACTGTACAAAGAAACAAATCAAAACATAATTAGTACTTGAAGCCTTTAGATTGTGTTGAACATTGATCAAAATTAACATGCGTTGAAGAGTAAAAGAATAGTTGAGGAAAACATAAGCACAACAAATAATGATTTAAAAAAAAAAAACTCATAATCACCTTAGAAGATTTATAGAATTAAAAAAAATCTTATTGAAAAATACTTAACATAATCAGAAGATACAAAACATAAGAAGTGTGGTTTCAAAATATTTAAATTCATAGCCTTCTTGCTTGATTATATGCATTTCCTACATGCCTTTTTAGCCCTTTATTTTACATTCAAGTAAAAGCAAATTATTCCTCCAAATTAAAAGATATCTATTATATAAAAGTAAAAGAACTCTATGCTTGAAAAAAAAATCCTTTATTTTCTTCAAAGTAATTTCTTTTACATTTTTATAAAACCTTCTAAAGTTACTATTCAATCTAATTTGGCAACAACTATCACATTCTATAGTTTTCTTCTTACTTTAACAAAATAAAGAGCCTCTACGTTCAATTGACCGATAATTTATGTTCAATAGGGAAAACCGACTACATTTACTAGCTTTTGACAATACATCTCCGAACTCAACTTTACAATCTCAATGCCCCTAACACGTAGGAGCCTCAATGAGTTATTTGTAATTTGAAATTTGGAAATCTACATCAAATTTGATCATTTATGCCAAAGTTGCTAAATTTACAGCTTGTGACAATAAATTGGGGAACCCAACATGAAATTTGGGTGCCCCTAACCTCTAGGCGCTCCAACAAAAAATTTGTCATTTGAAATTGCAAAGAGGTCAATTTCTTAATGAAACAAAATGAATTGTTAACATTAACATTCATTGAGAGACCCGTGGCCTAAGGGATTAGCAATTGAAAAATGAGCACTTTGTGCTCGGTGCTCAATGACATGCTTTAAAAATTTATTGATTAGCTTTTAATAATTTGATGTGAAAAGATTCTTAAGGTTCTCTGTTGTGTTAGGTGTATACGTGACAATCAAGATGTTTTGGTCTTCTGTTCTTATAGCAAGGGCACTGAAAGATTAAATGAGATTTGGACTTCATTTGATGTGCATATTTGACATAGTCTAGATTCTTTAGGTATGTTATGCCGTTGTCCAACTTCTACCTCTAATTTGTGGTTTGATATTCTCAATGTTGCGATAGCACAACATTGTAGCATGCAGTAGATCTCAATAAGGTATAGTTCCAATTTATAATCATCATTGTCTTTGAATTCAAGATAGTGGGCTTTCTTACCTGTTAAGCCCTAATGTTCTCACCCTTTTCAAATTTGGGAGTTTCCCAAAGATGCATTATAAAATGCAACTAAAAGGGATATTTTCAACTTGGCGAATGAATAAATGTTGTACACTATATATTTTAGATTTTGTCCATACAATCAAATTTTCCATTGCTATCACCAATATTTGTGTATAAAACTTAAAACTTAATAGAGTTACCCGTAAAATAAGTCTGTGTTCAGTGCACTATTTATCAAAAATTGGAGAAACACAAAGTAGAGGCCATGAATTAAACACACGCCCAACTGGACGTGTCAGTCAGTAGTCGGTCTATATATACACGGCCGGTGAACTTGCTTGGAGGGTTCGTTGTCGACAGGTTACTGGATCTCCGTCGTGAACTTGTTATTCTTGAGTTTGGTTGTTGCAGCAGATCCCCTTGATTCCTGGGGCTCGCTCGCAATACATGAGGAATTTTTTTTTCACCGTTTCCGGTCCCTCAAAAGATTTGTGCCTGTGTTGTTTTATAGCTACAGACACATGCTCCACTTTTAGGGCCTGTCACAAGATTTTCTCAAATCCAGGCCCAAAACCCTCTCTTACGCTCAATTTACGGATAACTCAAATATTTAAAACTCTTTTGTAATATGATAACAAATAAGATTTTGACAATCTCATAATGAAATTTTTATGTGATGGGTTGAAATGTAATAATCTAAGTGTAGTGATTTTGGAGATTTTTTGGTTGTTTATTAATTTTAGAAGTTGACTTTTCAAAAGCACTTTTAGACTAAAATCTTTTCAATTTTGGGTGAAATACTACAGCATGAAATGAGGCATAATTTTTTTACAAATCATCCCCTTTCTAATCGGATCACACATGTATGAAGCTAACTTCCCATTAAAGTTTCAATAAAAAAAATCCATACTGCAAAAATTGCATGATGGATGAGAAAACAAATTTCAAATTTGTACATCATACAAAATATGCATGGTTGGGCGGCTAGGGGTTAACCCCTAAAGGACCGCAGTTTTTTTCTGTTTTTGAGCATCATTTTCATCTCTTTCTATTCATTTTCCTGTGAATATATTTATTTTCTTGATAGAAAATACCAAATTAAACATTTAAATAAAATTTAAGATTTTTTTTTAACCAATTTAACAATGTTCCCATGTCTTCAAAGACGGTCAAAAAATATCCAAGAAGATGACAATTTCATCTTTTTCACTTCAAACGCTATAATCTTGCAATCTGTACAGTCAAATTCTATGAAAATTTTACCATGCACTCTCTTGGTAATCTTTAACAAGATCCTATGCTAAAAGTTGAAAAATAATAATTTTTGAGGTTTATTTTAAGCCCTGCCCGCACTGTCCATTCTCCCCCAAAAACCCCTTTTGTTCCATAACTTTCACTTAAAAAGTCGGAATCAAAAAGAATTAGATTCCCATTTTTGTATTGATATACCAAATTCACATGATTTATTTAAATAAAATAAAATAAAAATTGACACCATGGGAATCTACCCGAACATTGAAATGTCCTAGTAGAAATATATCATATAATATATAAAATATTAATATTAATATTAATATTATATATATTAATATTAATAATATATTAATATTAATATTATATATATTAATATTAATAATATATTAATATATATTGTATATTATGTATATATTTATTAACACTCTAATTCCACGAATTAGAGAAGTATAGAAAAATTCAGGACCTATCTCAATTGCGAAGGGTAGCACTCCCCATCATTTTTTCAATCTGGTAATTCAGTTTTAACAAAATGTGGTTCAATTTTAACAAAATGTGTGCTTCAAGTTTCAAATTTTATACAAAATATTGGTGATAGAAATCGTAGATTTAAGTGTATGGATAGAATCTAAAATCTATAATGTACAACTTTTGTTCGTACATCAAATTCAAAATATCCCTCTTAGTTGCATTTCATAATGTATCTTACAAAACTGCCGAATTTGGAGAAGGAAGAGGACATTAGAGGTTAATGAAAATTTGAAAATCAAAGTGGTGAAATTACGGTGACTAACCTTTAAGTGTGCAAGAAGCCTGGTAGATCCATACTTGATTGTTTTCGAGATTGTTTTTCAGTCAAATGCTCATTTTCACCTAATTCCTAATTTCAATTGAAAATAGTCCCAACTAAAAAAGTGTGGGGTTTACCTTCTGCTTTCTAGTTCAATTCACCGTTCTTCAAATTGGTTAAAATTGCGTCTTTTTATAGCACTTTAAAGATCAAAACCCTAAAATTCCATTATACACTACATTATTTATTTTTTAATTTTTTTTTCTATCGAATTTCTTTTTATGTAAACTCAAAAAGCATGCCACCTACACCTTATTGTTCATCACTATTATTTACATTTTCCTCAAAAATTTCATACTATTCTAAGATTTTTTTTGTAATTACTATAATTTTTACAAGAAAAAAACTTTGAAAAATCTTATATATATTGGAGTTATCCGTAAAATATAGTTTAGATTACATTTTAAAATGTGATGAATTAATAAGGTTGGCCCAGGTAATTGTAGTGCGAACACTTAAAGGTTGAAGAGGTTTGAGGGCCGCTTCACACTATGGCCGAAGGTTGAGAGGCCGTCGATTTCCACCAATATATCAAATTGCAAGAAACCATGGTTTCGGCCTCTCGACCCTTCACACTAGAGGCCAAAGTTCAAAGGCCGTGGACCTTCAAAATGCTTACATGGCAACACTTTTTGATCAAGGTGACGGCCTCTCGAGAGGAAGTTTGGGTCCTACATTTTGCAAGACCCATCACTATGGTCGAGAGGCCGTCGATTTCTTTTCATAAAAAATGAAACTATATTTTATTGCCAATTTTGAGTAGATTTCTTTGGACTCTCAACAAAGTTTGAACTCTCAATCCCACGGCCTCTCGACTTGGACGGCCATAGTGTGAAGCGGCCCTAAGTGTACTTGGGGAATTAACCCTTTAACGTCCCATTCCTTTACAGAATAGTCAAACTACACTTTTATACACAGTTTAGCTTTCAAGAATTGATAAGATATATTTTTTGATAGTTTTCATGC
Source organism: Pohlia nutans (assembly GCA_022496805.1). Classification (NCBI taxonomy): domain Eukaryota; kingdom Viridiplantae; phylum Streptophyta; class Bryopsida; order Bryales; family Mniaceae; genus Pohlia; species Pohlia nutans. The sequence continues at coordinate 9,368,385 of CM040091.1, read as the reverse complement.
ATGAAATTGTATGTTTCCTATTAGTCCTAAAATTTTCTGATTTTTTAATACAAAATGAATTTTTTACAAATTTTTAGGTCAAATACTTCAAGAAATTCATATCAATTACAAAAAAAATTCAAAAAATATAAAATTTCTAGAACATGTGCAAATGGCAATGGAGAATCACGTGATATAATTTTGTAGAATTTTTTAATTTTAATTTTCAAATTCAAAAGGTGAACATCCTATGCAGTGCAATTCAGACTTTGAGCTACCTAGCTTGCAACATAAATAAAATATTCAATACTTGAAATTTATAAGATCCGAAAAGTGAAGTGAAAACTAGATTCGATAAAATTTATTTTCTCAAATTAGAGCAATACCAAAAAACGTCATCTTCAAGTTCAAAATTGGCTTTGACCAACAATCATCCGCTATTTGGATGCGCGGTCCTTAAAGAGTTAATCCTTCATTAGAGGTAAGCCTAATCCGGTATTACAGAGCCCTGCCATCGACTGACACGCGATGTGTGCAAGGCACGCTCCGGCTGCAGCAGATCATCGCCACCCGGCCTGCGAGATCATGCCCGCAAGCATCACACACACTTTCGAATCAATTCAGAGACGTCGCAATTGAAGCACTTCTGATGCTCGACACAGGGATCCAATTTTGAGCTTCTGCAGTGATCTATGGCGGTCGATCGTATCTATCGTGTGCAGCTTTAGCTCACTGGACACAAATCGACATGTCGCTTAGGGTTTTGGTTTGATCGTATGACGCATGTCTTCGCCGATAATTTCTGTTTGTGTGTAGCTTGTCGATGTAGCTCCTGCACACAAATCGACCTATCGCTTTAGGGTTTTGGCTCAATACACTCAAAACCTCTTTAATCTCGACTTCTTCATGTTTGAATGCGTGACAGGTCAACGGTATCGCGGCAAGTGTGCAGGATCAATTCTCGATTGTTATTTTAGAGGTTGGAGCATACAATGTTAAATTAGGGTTTTTGGGAAGGCTCGAGATTTTGTTTCCTTCGAAGGGAGGGTAACAGAACAGTTTGAATGTGCGGGAGCTTGACTGAATAGCAGAATGGCCGGGATAAAGATTCGTCCTCTCATACGTCTCGTGTCGGTAGTGTTTTTTCTTGTTCTTGTACGAAAATCTCAGTCTCCGGAGATTGAAGGACGGAGTAATTTGAAGTCGCTGAGCGGTGACAGAGAGGGCGTGTTTACTCGGCATTTACTCGGTGTGGAGGGGGGCGAGAATCTTGGATTCCGATCGAGAGAATGGAAAGGGAACAGAAGAGTGACGGAAGGGGAGGGCAGCACATTGCACAGTGAGCCCGTTGATTTATCAACGCTGGAATCCAACAAAACCAAACCAGTAGTTGGTGGTGACACTGTTTTCGCTGCCTGTGAAAATGTGAAGGAGCATGTTGGATACCCGGACGCTTGCGCCTATGTGCGAGCGAATCCTGAATGCCATTCCGGGACGATGGTCGAGTATGTGGAACAGTTTTACTGCACTTTTGCAGCGTCTCCAAGCGTGGGCTACGTGGTGTATTTGATCTGGTTGATGGTGCTGTTTTACATGCTTGGTAACACTGCGGCGGACTTCTTCTGTCCCTCGTTGGAGAAGCTGTCGAAGCTGCTGCATCTTCCGCCCACTGTCGCTGGGGTTTCGCTTCTGCCTCTGGGGAATGGCGCTCCGGACGTCTTTGCAAGTATTGCTGCTTTCACTGGATCGAGTAATGGCGAGGTTGGCTGGTCTCTCTCACAGCTAATGTGCTTTTCTTTTCTTTGGGATGCTTTTGTATGACCTTTGTACTATACTTAGGGGGTTTAGGGCACTTTCCCATGGCTGAGAGATGAATCATTTCAAATTATCAGTGCTTAAATTTTGCATCATGGAAATTTGATGGGAGCCTCTCTCTCGAGTGTGAGTGTGGGAATTTTTATGATAGTTTAGCTGTTTGCTTTCATGTTACGGTATTGAATCTATCACGTTCTTGAAGAGCTGCTTGAATCCATGAATTGTGAGCCAAGGAATCCAGATTGTTTTTGTGCACAAGCTTGAGCTCATGTTATGTTTGCAAAGGCTTGTATATTTCTTTTCATATAGGCATGTTTGCATGGGGGTTCATCTGATAGGGATATCATGCTTGGCAATGGAATAAATGGGCTAGTCCTTCAAATATTTTAGTTCTCTGGATTCTTTTTGTGCTACAGTGGAAAGGGTGCAAGGTGTATACTACTCTAGAATGTTATGATGCTGCGAACGGCAATTTGGAAGGTATCTTTTATCTCTGTGAGTGACAAATTTGATCACCGTTGCAGGTGGGATTGAATAGCGTTCTGGGGGGTGCGATGTTCGTGACATCCGTCGTTGCAGGCTCTGTTGCGCTGATAGTCTCGAACGTGCCTGGTGCTGGGACGTTACACCTGGACCGCAACTGCTTTCTCAGGGACGTGGGATTCTTCATGGTTACTTTGGTGTCCCTCCTCCTGATCATAATCGTGGGAAAGATACATTTGTGGGGGGCGATTATGTATTTATCCATCTACCTGGTATATGGATTTATGGTAGCGGCGGGTGAATGTATCAAGACTCAAGATCGCAAGAAACGCCAGTCATCATACGCCCTGGAGCCACTGCTTTTAAGTAAGTCTTTTGAAGCTCTTTTTCCAATTTCTATTATGTTTTATTCTTTTCTTTCCTTTTTCCGAGAGGGCAATATTGCAAAATAGTGCTCTCAATCCATGGATGTCAGTAATTAAGAGAGCGTATGAATTCCACCGTTCTGTGTTTTTTTCCTCCATTTCCTTCATGTACCAATTACGATAGTGGTGCGATTTGCAAGTGCCTTTTAACGTTTCCTTTCCGGCGTTCAGGTTCCTCCCCAGCTGAGGAGGAAGGCTCAGGGTCTTTCGGTGAAGAGACCGTGTTGGAGAACACCCTTCCTCAATGGATGTGGACTTCCAACGTGGCTATATATTCGCACAAAGGCTTGGCCATATTGGAGGGTTCGTCTCGCCCATTGTGGGGATGGAGTGAGCAGGAAGAAGCTGAATTGCAGGTGCTCTACTGTCTCCGATTTTCCTGCAGTCTTGACTTGCTCGTTTGAGAAGTAGATCACATGTTTCTTAGGGCATTACCACACCACAGCAGATGTAGTTAACACCATTTCAGTGGGCCCAGTCTGCATGACATGATTTTTTTCCCTTTTATCCATTTGATGGACTTCCAAGCAATAATGCCTGGAGGAGCACTTGCTTCTCCATTGTCACGTCATCTTTCGTGTGTCACATAGGACGCCTGTACCATGCTTGAATGAATGAAAAACGGGGCTCCTCAATCTTTCTTGTTGTTCCTTTAGTGTGGTAGCCACTACATGCTATAGACCAATAACATGCTTCTACTTCAGTACCCTCCCTCTAGTTTCTGAAGCAGAATTTGAACTGTTTGATCCCAGGCACAGAAGTCACTCCGTAGACTTTGCTGGCAGCTTCTATGGATGCCCCTGGACCTTCCTCGGCGCTTGACGATTCCTCTGGTGGACGAGTCACGTTGGTCACGTCCTTTTGCAATCGGGAGCACCATGTTGGCGCCCACGCTTCTGGCCGCAGTTTGGGATGGGAACGACGGCCATCCCTTGGGTAGCAGTGCCACAGTGTACATCTTCGGCTCATCTCTAGGTGCATTCATGGGGATCCTTGCTTATTTCACTACCAAGCCAGAGCATCCACCGCGGCGCTTCCTGTTCCCATGGGCGTTTGGAGGGTTCGTCATGAGCATTGTGTGGTTCTACATCATTGCCAATGAGCTCGTTGCAGCTTTAGTAGCCCTGGGCGTAATCCTGGAGATTGACGCAGCCATTCTCGGATTGACTGTCCTTGCGTGGGGGAATTCCATGGGAGATCTGATGTCCAATATCGCGCTCTCCTTCAGTGGGAATGAAGGCGTGCAGATTGCAGTTGCCGGGTGCTATGCAGGTCCAATGTTCAACACCCTCATGGGCTTGGGCCTTTCTTTCCTGATTGCCAGTTGGAAATCGTATCCGTCCGCGTTCGTCATCCCCACCGATAACAGCTTGTTCTACACCATTGGCTTTCTGTATGCTGGCTTACTCTGGGCAATGCTGACATTGCCCACGCGGTCCATGACACCCAGCAAGGGCATGGGTATCGGCCTCCTGCTTCTGTATGCAGCTTTCCTCTCTTTACGGCTCGCCAATGTGACTGGACTTGTTTCCTTGCCTGGTCTTGGCAACGACTTGCTAATCAGTGGAACTGACATACCCTGAAGACAAATCAATCATGGGTCTAGTACGCATTCATGTCACGGCCCATTCCATTTGTGTGGGGCTGGTTGTATATACAACAACGCTCAGTCAGTTATTTGGAGGTGAACAACAAAGACCTCGAAGAAGATCACCCTCATGATCAAGCGGTGGTCTCTCTGTAAATTTTACGGATCTGAAACGTTTGGACAGATCAATTGTAATCGTGTATTCATTTGTGTATTTATCTGCCAATAGCTCTTCTCATGACCGAGGGAAGTCCAAATCCTCTGAGAATCCTAAAAATGTTTGGGCCTGTGCTATCTTCGGACGGGTACGTGATTCACCCTTTTGTTTGTTCAGTTTTGAGGGGCATGCAAATTAAAGGATTTTCATTAGTTCGTCTCCACATATTTAGACAGTTCTTGTAGTTCGTTGTTCCCTCGCTGCGTCTTAGTTTTCATTTGGAGATCATTATTACATCAACTTTTGACAGATATTGTAACTTGAGATGCAGTGTTGGTGAGGATCACTGCTTGATTTGGTACATAGTTTTTTGGAAACCAGTGTTAGGCTGCCAGTAAGAAAATAAGAACGCCGGTATAACCGCAAGGCTCTGTTCCAATCTTCTTCATATTCGTTGCAAATTTATAAACAGGCTTTAAAATTGATACTCCAAGTAATATAAATGTGTAGACAACATATTATACTACTAGGAGTATAAGGTAATATATGTTCTATTAGGATAGTATATTACTTTGTAAAACTCAAATTCTTTAACTTAGTTTTATGTGAAAAGGTATAGTTTAAATCATTCTTAAGTGGGTAGTGTGAGAAGGTGCTCAATGTGAAGTGGACCCTCAAAGAGTGGAAATCATTGGGTAAGTTAGTCTTTGTCCTTAGGATAGAGCCAACAAGCAATGAAGTGTTGACCTTACTTGAATTTAAAATATTGAGTTTAGAAGCACGAAGTGCCACAATGAATCACTTCTTGAAGTTTTAATAAGCCAACATTGGTAGTAGGAGCATCTCTATTGTTACTCCTTAAATTTGTCTCACCAAATGTGCTTTGGAAGGCTCTTGATCAATTTGGATGCTCTGGATTTTCAGTCCCCAATCGTTACCTTCCCTTGGGACTCATTAAGCCTTGAATTCCGGATTCCCGAGCATGCCAATGAATACGATTGCAATTGGGCTCATAAAGTTCACAACACTTGGACTCAATCCATCAATTACAGCACAACAAAAAACAAATTGTATTCTAGCAATTACTGGCAATCCTGAAGAATGGCGAGTGTGAAGAGTTATATAACGAGGTCGCGCTCAATTAACCCCTAAGAGTTCCGGAGTCCATATTTTGGACGTTTCTGAGGGACAGTCAACTTTGAAGAGTTGTAACTTTTGCAAAACTTGTCCGATTTTTCCGAAATTTTGAGAAAACTCCCTGCATGATGTATAGAATGTGTGGTAAACATTTCAAATCAATTCGAGTTGAATTGAATTTTCGGTGATCATTTGAAAGTAGGTATCTTTTTTTTGGTAGTTTCTGTGAATTTTGGTGGCAGCAACTTCGGGGGATTGTATCTCCTTCATCCCAAGTCTGTTTTCAATAAAACTTGTTGGATTGAATGCCCCTTGAAGTCTAGTTATCATGAAAAAAAATTCAAGTCAATCCATGTTGTTGTGAATGTTTGGGAGTCATTTTAGTGGACAAGTCTAGTTTGAACAGTTTTTGCTTTTTGGGTCACATGGGTCACTTTTTGGGCTACTTTTTGACATTGCTAGGCCATTTTAGGGCACATTAGATTTTTTCATGAGGATTTTTTGGTACCAATGTGTTTATATGATGATTTTGAACTACTTTACAGTTGAGAGTTTTTTCATTTGAGTAATTTTGAGAATGAATTTCACCTCTGACTGTGTTGCTAGGAAACTTTCAGCATCCTTTTTTAGCTCTAAAACACTATGATGTTGGAATCTATATGGCCAAATGACCCCAAAATTGATTCACATGATCTACAACATGTATGTTACAAGATTGTACGGTTGAGATTTCTTTACCTTATTTACATTTAAAGTTATAACACATCAAAAGCGATGATGATTTTAAGCTCAAAAAAGCTAAGGACCCTTAGGGGTTAAGATCACAAGCTCCTTTCATAAGTGATGGTGGAGATGCGTATTATATATATATATAAGTGTTTTATCACATGTAGGAGTTTGATTTATGGGGATGTGTCAATTTAGTCAAATCATACTTACACCACATAATTGCTAATAAGTCCGAGCAAAAGGAGGAGACAAGATGAGGTACGAAGAGCATCTCCACTAGCACTTTGAATTGCACTACGAAGGTCATCCAAAAAGTCAAACCTTGCCATGTAGTTCCCCCACCAATATTACTCAATTAGACTCTTGAGATAATAGTAAGCCACTCACAAGTCACCACGCATGAATTGTGCAATTATGATGTGCAATTAAGAAGAGAAGATACACTAGCAAGAGTGATTTTCATTTTAAGGGCCTTAGTCTTAGTGGATTATACAATGTCACAAGCCAAATAAATTGTTCACCCACCCAGCAGAAGCTCATCCATTTTTCCATAGGCACAGTAGTATCCAGAGTGCTAGTGGAGACGTTCTAACAGTTTCTGTGCCTCGACTCTAAATCCCACCCCCTCGATGTTAATGCAAGCAGTATTCACCGATGGACCTCATTTTCTGAAATTTCCATTTTGGGCATCCTATGGTCTTTTTTTGGAAATTTTCCAAGGTCCCCTCGGAAATTTTAAAACCTTGGAAGAGGGGGTTATATTTTAACCCCTAAGCGCTCAAACGACCATTTTCTGGTCGTTGCCCGAAAAAAATAGGCTGCCCGGAACAAAAAAAATTGAAAAAATAAAAAATATTTTAAAGTACTACATCAAGTCTACTTTCCAACCCAATTTGAATTATGGCAATCCGAGTTAAACTCCACCCGGGAGAATTTTTTAATGAGATCACCTCAACATTATCTTAGTGTTACAAATTTTGCTATTTGGGGAAAGTAACGATGATCCCTCCATCGTTTCTCTTGCTTTTTTGAAGTTTACGATAGATAGCCCAACTTTAACCAATCATACTAAATTTTAAACTTTAAAATTGAAAATTATAATTTATACAAAATTTCAAAGGTTAATGCTTTTAAATTCATTAAAAAATGATCTAAAGATTATTTTGGAAGTTTAACCGTACGGATAATTTGTAAAGATGATACTCTACATTTTGTCTATTGAACCAACCTTCATCAAACATATGGAAGGCACATATTATAACACATCTATGTTTTGTTCAATACCCCTCGGGCTTTTAGGGGCTAAGGTGAGCCCTTACATGCACAAAATAGGGGGCAATTTTTGTCCTCTTACATTAACGTCAAAGGAGGGATTTATAGTCGGATTTCTTTAAAACCCCCAGTGGTCTTGAATGAATGGGGACAAAGTGCCCCCTATTTTTGTCTTGTTGAGGCCCCGTCTAAAAAACAACCCCCTCCTCCAATGATTTTTTATTTTCAAGTAGGTCCTCCTAGGGTATTTTGGAGCCTACGGTCTCAAATTCCAAAACAAAATTGCCAAAAAAAGCACTAAAGGTGCCCAAAATATTAATTCCAGAAAATGGAGGTATGGATGAATAGTGCCCGCATTCAAGAGCACTGGAGGATTTAGAGACGGTGTTTAGAGCCGCGGGTTTTTGTGTCCAATGTCCAGATTCAATGCTTATGACCTTGTACCAGCTACGATTATCGCTGGTTGTACCAATCACTTGAGGCCAGGTGGTTTGAAAAATTCCTTTGCCAAAACTGCACATGAAAAATGTTTGCATAGGACATGAACCCAATTCCAAATGTATATGGCAACCCTGACTCTCTAATGACACGCTCAAGAACTGCACATTATTTCGCTTTCATATTGCGAAAATTTGTCATGGCACTCTGTACTTGCACATTCCCTTATATCATGAAAATTTGTCTTGTTGTGCACAAGTGATTGGGTAGCTTCCACTTGTCAAGTCCTGGATACTCGTAAGAATGCATTTTGAAACTTCTTTTCCTATCTGTTTAATATTATTATATAACATTTTTGAATGCACATGAAAGGGTTGGTTTTTCTTGTACAGTACAATGTTATTGGTGAAGAATTACTCCTATACAATACACTACACTAAATAGGTAGATTAAATAGGTAGATTATTGTCAGATACACTAATTTACATAAACATGTTGTAAATTTTTACTGTTCACCAATTTTTTTACCTCTATATTGGTCAAGATGGGGATCTTTCAATAGTATTGGAATCAATGTCTTTAGTAAAAAATTTGTCGAGAGTAAAAATCTATAATATTTTCAAATCTTGTAATTATTTAACACTAATCTACCACGTAATCTACCTATTTAGTGTAGTAGAAAAGGTGGCTCTCTCCAGGGAGATGCCGTGGCAAAATCACTATGCATGGGTGGAATTGGGCACTACTTGCCTGAGTATCTTCCTCGGCAGTGCCATCTTTTCTACTAGTGAATAGCCATTATTGTAAAAAAAGATCCGCCCCTTCATATTCAAAAATGTTGTGCAGAGTGTACGTACTAATTATGAAAATGTTGATACTACTAAAATATCAAGTCTTATGTTCAAATTCATTCCTTAGCTATGTCCTAGGGACAAAGACTACATGACGGTTTCCACTCTTTCAAAGTTCACTTTGTGTTGAATAGCTTTTTTTACATTGCTCAGTTAAGAATGGTTTTAAATATATAATTTTTCACACAAAGTTAAGATTGAAAAAGAAAGAAAGATTGGAGCAGAGCCTCGCAGTTATTTCATCCTTGTTAGAACTATTAACCCTTGTAATTTTGCATACCGTATTCAAAAACTACAAACTTCATTATGTTGAACTGCCTTTTTGCTAACAAGAATCAATAAAAATCAGAATAGAATATGTATTTAGTGCAAAATGTGTCGGTTTTAGGTTCCATCACATTAGGAGGTGTCATACCTAAAACGCACAATAATCGCTTGAGCGATTATTTCCTCTTGTGGATTCTTGCCTTCATTTGTTGGACGGTTGCAATTAGTGGTTGGGAATAATCACTATTGCATGTTCTACCCTACTATCATTGTTGGTCACAAGATAAGCATAACAATGATCAAGCTCATTTTTGAGAATGAAGTTCATACAAAAGTCCAAACTCATTTGCCATGAAAGAAATTCATGTAAAATGCTTGAACGACAAACAAACCAAAGGAGTTTATTAAAATTAACCCTTAATTAAAGGACATATGCTTTTCCAATTCTACACCCAAATAGCTTCTGAATTCCATTTTAAGCATGATTCTCTTTCTAATTTACTTTGGTTTTATTCTAAAAAAATGTAGATTCCTCAAAGGCGCTTGGTTTGACATTTTAAAAACGCCATTTGATGCAACGGAGTAGAAATTACGAGAAAAATTCTCCCAAAAATTCTATCAAGTCCGTGGGGCTTGCATAGCCGTTTAAATCCTAAATTTCCAACTGTCTAAAAGTGGATGATGTAGAGAATCAAACACAATCTTCTTATCTGTCATGCACTTTTTGTAGTGTGGATTTTTTACTTAATTTTTTATGGGAAGTTAGCTTCATTCATGGGTGATCGATGATCCGATTAGAAAGGGGATGATTTGTGAAACTTTTATGCTTCATTTCATGTTGCAGTGTTTCATCCAAAAAATCAAAGATTTTGGTTTAAAGATGCTCATGAAAAAGTCAACTCATAAAAATAAGCAAGAAAAAAATCTTCAAAAATCACTAAAATTAGATTATTACACTTCAACCCTTCACAACATATTTCACCCACAAATTGTCAACATCTTATGCGTAATCAAACTACAAACAATTTTTGAATTTTGACTTTCCAAATTTTATACAAAATATTTGTAATAACAATTGTAGATTTAGCTATATGGACATAATCTAAAATTTATAATGTAAAACTTTTATTCATACATCAAGTTAAAGATATCCCTCTTATTTACATTTATAAGACATCTTTGAAATTCTCCAAATCTAAAGAGGCGTGAGGACGTTTAGGTGTTAAAGGTTAACCATGCCACTTATAATAATCTAGGGCCTCATAAAAAAGGGATTTGAAACCTCATTTCAAAAATATCGGTTGTGATTGGTTACTTTTTGTGTGTTGATTATCTTATCATCAAACAATGAATTATTTCGTGAAGATTTTTGTCACCTCCTAAAATAGAAGCACCAATACCTGTCAGCTTAAGGATTTCAACTTATTTAGAGCTCTGGTTTTCTATGATAAAAAAATTGTAGCATATAAAACTTTGGATTTAATAACCAAACCCAATTTTTAATTAATTTTGTCACAGTGTATGATTTTGTTCTGAACTTTCAAACTTAATCTGCATAAACCACTATTGATGTTAATAGGGGAACCAATATTTGTCTTTCATTTCTAGTCCAATCAATTTGCTAACTTGGCATTCATAATTGATTACCAATTTGCTACAACTAAGGTAGAGGGCTCTAAAACCAACACGGTTCTAATTTCAAGAGAATCTAGGTACAATAATCATTCTAAAACCTAAATCTAGGTACACCATAGATATCTTATCATTTTGGTCAACATCCAATAAGAGATCTATGATGTGTCTAGATTTGTGTTTTAGAATAAATGCACAGTTTAGATTCTCTTGGAATTAGAGCAGGGCCACCCATAACCTCCCATAGTCTCTCACACTCAAGAAGTAAATGAAAAGTGCCAAGGGCCCTTCAAAAATACCTCTTGACTCTCAATCCTAACCTGTTAAAAATTGAACCTTCAAATCACTAAATTGAACCTTTAGTTGATTATATCCTCACATTTCAGAGAGTTAGTTCTAGCGTGCATGCATATGGGTGGGAATGCTCTTAGAACCCTGTTGTTTTGGACCCGCCTACCTTAATGATTGTGATATTTTGATTAGAAACTCACAAAGTTGAAACATGTGCTTGCATAGGTGACTGGAATCAGTCTCTAACAGGCTCTGTTGCTTCTACCTTATTGGGAAAGCTCAAACGCTGTGCATGGTGTTGCCAGTTGCCAAAGATGCAAAATAAACGAGACTCAATACATTACCCAACAGTCCGTCCGTCTGTCCTGAGTGTGATGGGAAAACTGCCAACGCTTGAAGGACAAGGCAAGAATGATAATGTTGTGGGGTCAAGCCACCCAATCACACGGTGCATTATGGTTGGAGCCTTGTCACAATAGGACGGTAGTACCAAAAGGACCAACCTTCAATCCATCATTTTGATTATAGCGCCCCATTATTTATCGGCCTGTGTATGAACTTTCATGTTAGGCATTCACATCAGTAGCTCACCACTTTGTTGTTATCGGGCTCCTTATTGATCAACAACTTCTACAATTGATGGTAATCCAATATTGCGCGGAAAATGCTCAATATGCACAACACACGTCACCTTTGTATTTGTTTCTATAACCCCTTTGCACAAATTCTCAATCAAACTATTGGTTAGTCAGTGTCTGGTCATTAGGGTTGGCAAAAATAATTATTGTATTAAAAGTGAAGCCCAAATTTTTAGGATTTTAAGGATTTTTTTTTATATTTTTATTTTTTATATTTTTATTTTTATTCCAAAAAACATCAAGTTAGTCTATTATATATGGAGGCTATATATGCACGCACTCTTCCTAAGACAATTTTGCATTTAGAACAGTTCTGCCGGGTTTTGACATGGGCCAACCCATCTATTATATAACACAAGCCGACATAAATGCATGCACAACACACTCTCCCCTGAATGGGTTGTTGTGCCAAACTTTGGCACATGTCAACCTAATATCTATGTATCATATATTGCACAGTGGAGGTGCACGCACATACAAACACTCTCTATGAAGATTTTGCTACCGGAACAGTTGTACCCAATAACGACACATGCCAACCTAGTTACAAATAATCTATAAGTTGCAAATTGGATTGTTGTTGCATTTATTTTAGGGACCTATGTGATAATGAATAAATGTCAAAATCTTGAAAAAAATAATTGAAAAGTTTAAAAAAAAATTAACTTTCATGCACTAATAAAATAGATTGTATTGAACGTCTGTTTTAGAAAATATTTAAAAATTCATGAACCAGATTAAAGAATAATTATATTTCAACAAATGCAATAATGACAAAAGAGATGAAACCTATATGATGTAATTGTAAAGTAAAATTATGTGATTTTCAAAAAGCGTTACTCAAAGTTTAAGCATATAATTTTGCCATCTCAAGAAATGCTTGAGAGATTCTTAAAAATCCAATGAGGTTCATTTCCAATGTGCTATCACGTCACGTTTTTTATGTATACCAATAACTGTATTAATCCTTAAATGTTTAACCAAAAAAGAACAACACTTTAAAAATTATGGTACACAATAGCAACTCCAAATATTAATATTTTTCAATAAGAAAAAGAATTATTTTTCTATCCCTGTATTACAATATCTTTAAAAATTCCTAAACAATTATCAATTGGATGGAGTGTATGAGCATTTCAAACAATCATCTCACATTCTGTGAATGGTTTAGCTTTTGGGGGCAAGTCATCTGAATTTTCAAAAAAAAATCAAATCAAATCTCATTACTTAACCCCTAACCGCCCAACCATACATATTTTGCATGATGTATGGATTTAAAGTCCGTTTTCTCATCCATTATGCACTTTTTGTAGTGTGAATTTTTTTATTGAAACTTTTATGGCAATTTAGCTTCGTGCATGTGTGATCCCATTAGAAAGGGGATGATTTGTGAAATTTTTATGCCCCATTTCATGTTGTAGTGTTCCACCCAAAATTTCAAAGATTTTAGTTTAAAAGTGCTCTTGAAAAAGTCAACTACTAAAATTAAGCAACCAAAAAATCTCCAAAAATTACTACACTTAGAGTATCACATTTCAACCCATCACCAAAATATTCATTATTAGATTGTCAATATCTTATTCGTAATCATATCACAAAAGAGTGTTAAATTTTAAGTTTGAAATTTTATACACAAATATTGGTGATAGCAATTGCAAATCTAACCGTATGGATAGAATCTAAAATTCATGATGTGCAACTTTTATTCATTCATCAACTTGAAAATATCCCTCTTAGTTGCATTTTATAATGCATCTTTGGAAAACTGCCAAATTTGAAAAGGGTGAGAACATTTAGGGTTAAGGTAGAAATCCTATTCTTGACATGTAGGATTGTTTTCAAATTGTCCCCATACATTATTCTCATTGAATGTAGTTTGAATTTTATAGGTGTTGGTATCATGTCAAGTCTATGGGATGATTTAAGTAGTTTAACCCCTAAAGGACCACGAGGCCACCACGTGGCTTCCGAAACTAGAAAGTAAGGAATTTTGAGTTGTTGGACCGTGAATTGTAAAGTGAGCAACAAAGAGACCCTAGTTCTTTTTAAGAGCTGAATCCGTGAGTACTTCTTGATCGAAATTTCATGAAGTGTGCAATTTTTGGTGATTTTTTTGAGTTGCACGGTGGGTATTTAGGCGTCACTTCAGACCCTCATATCTTCTTCCTCGCACCTCCAAATCACTTAAAAACATTTCCACATTTTTAAAATGATGATTTCTACTCACAGTAAAAATTTCAGATTTTTTGGAGCACTTTTGATCAATCCGATTTCAGCATGTGTACAAAATACCCTGAACAAGTTCCATCAATCTTCTCAGCAGTGGCATTTTCTCAAAAATTGTGCGATTTTGTCGATCTTTTTTTCATAAAAAATCTATGTAAGTCTTCTTTGATTTCAACGGTGTCGATCGTCAAAATTATCCCACACCAATGAAGAATTGAGCTTGTTATAAGAGCTAGTCAAGAAAACAAGAGGTAAGTTAAAAACACCCCCAATTCTTTAGGGGTTAAGAAAATTTTACTTGGAATTCTTAGCAATTAGCGGTGACTTGTTCGAAAATTCAAAAAAGAAAATTCCCTCATAAAAGCATCAATTTCAATTGGTAATATTAAAATACTGAAAAATAAATAAATGCCTCTAACTATGCTAAAGTAATAAAAGTGATGGTTTTAGGTGTTTCTACCTTTTCACAAGGAGATGACGGATGAAATCAATTCCAATATAACATTTTGGAGAAGTTGGCATAAATATGTTTGAAATAAATTCAATAAAAAGGGTTTCATATTCTTTATAGACACAGTGTTTGAGTTCATTCAATACTTTCGGAGCCACAGATTCCATGATTAGGAATTGTTAAAAAAATTCCTAACTTCATCTTACTATGTATTATTGCATAACGCAAGGTGGTGCACACATGTACAAGTCCTACCCACAATGGTTCCGTCGTCAGAGTGGCTCGAGCATGGGCCTACTTAGTTCAATACAAGGTGTACATATTATAACAATCTATAAAGACAAGTTCTCATGAGTTACATAACATTCCATAACACCCATCTTAGATACACTATGCTCAATAGTGAAAGAGCCCTTATTCACTTAGGAGCCTTCTTTATTCTTACTTTAACCCCTAAACGTCAGAGCGATTAGAAAGTGGACAACTAACGGATTCAAACCCTTGTCACGTTCACATCAATTCTTGGATGAAAGTCATTCAATTTTTTGGAGATTCTTTACCAAGTTGTTGTCCTATCTAACGGTTGGATTTGATCATACTTGATTACAATTTTTTCTAAAATTACAAATGTAGAAGTATGTCAAGTCGTTGACCAAGCCAAAATTGCATTGACTATAGTTCAAAAGTGGCCTGGCAAAAATGAGGTCATAGATGTAAGAAACACAAAAATTTCAAAGAATCACCATGTTTAAGAGTATTTCATTTTAAACTCATTCCAACAAATTTACTCAAAAAATACTAAAATTTTGTTTGTAATTGAATTTAAAAGGAATATTTAATTTTAACTTTCCAAATTTATAATTAAATATTGGTGATAGTATTAATGAATCAAACTGTACAGATGGAATTTAAAATTCAAAATCTAGAACTTTCATTTGTAGATCAATTCCAAAACATTCTTCTAAATAGTAGTTTATGATTTTTTTTCTCAAATTGTCAATTCCAAAGACACCCTAGTATGTTTAAGGGTTAATCCACCTAAAAAACTCCAATATAGATACTTCATAGCAGCTGATTTTTTATAATTTTTGAAATAGAAAACAAAAATTTTGGAAAAAGAATCCAAAAAATAAATTGTAAGGAAAAAAAACGGATTTCTGAGAATATTCGGGAAAAAAAGAAATACATTTATAGAAATAACTAATTATTTGTCCAAGAGAGAACGAACCTGCTACGAATGTACGAAAACCAATTTTCATGCATGAGGTCATGAGTATCATTCACTCATACCGTAGTAGGAAGAGAGGGTCGGCAGAAAATAATTCCCCCTAAAAATGTCGAAAAATAAAATAAATTGATTAACTATTTTGTCGAAGTCAACAAAAATGAAGTCAACAAAAAGCCGAAAATAAATAAATCAAAGTCACTCAATGAAAATGTCAGAAGGCACAAGCTCATACTAATTACTAAGGAGCTTGAGCACAGTGGGTTGCCATAATCGAACATTTTAAAGGGCTATAAATGGCGGCAGGGGGCTGGAGTTCTGAGCAGGGTGGGGCCATTCAATCAGACACTCAATGACAATGTCAGAAGACAAATATGTATGGGTTATTTTTAAGCCCTTTCAACCCAAATAAAAAGGTCTGGTCCCATCATCAACATCCGGGGTTTTTTTTTTGTTCTCCTATATTTATTAATGAGTTAGAAGCCGGAAAAAAATTAACAGTGGTTATTTGAAGCCGAATTTTTAATAATTATTTTTGAAAGTGCCGACCCCTACTTTTTGAACTTTTATTAATTATTCGACACCAAAGTGCCGACCCTGCCTTCCTACTACGGTATACAATTACATGCATTGTAGTACAACTACTTAAGAATGTTATATTATTTGTCCCCATTGACAACCTCTATTTATTTTATTTTACCGTATTTTATTTATTTTTCAGTCTGAGGACGAGGCGACTAGCCATCTGAACTCCTAACTGCCCAAGAATGTTACAGAGAAAATGATCAACTGCAGAATGTAAGAGCATGGCCACCCATGGCCTCAGAGGGTCTCTGACCTCAAGAAGTGGATGAAAAGTTTCAAGGGGCCTTTCAAAATGCTTCTTGACTGTGGATTCTAGCGTGTTAGAAATTGGGCCTTGAAATCACTATTGAGTTGACTATTCGATGATTATTCCTCTCATTCTACTTGTGATTGGTCCATTGACTATTTGATGCGCACTTTTGATACGTGAAGGGCGTGCAAGGGTGGGGGAGTGTGAGTGCAAGGGCCCTTCACATGTAGATGAATAATTTGAGAGGGTTAGTCCTAGCGTGCATGGGTGGGAATGCTCTAATGCCTGGTTTGTATGAGTATGACTCCCAACAGGGTGGTCCACATCATAACATCTTACATCCTTCAATCCTGCCCAGCCGTATCAGGCAAATATTTTTTGGTGAATTTTTGTCAGAATCTTACTTGAGATTAGCTACTTTAACAATAAAATAATAGGTGAAAAAGTGAATGAAATCATAAAAACCTCTCCACAAAATATCGTACTTGGCCGTCACGGTCGAGTACTAAATTATCAAGTTTTTGAAAATTTCCTTTTCAACGAATGTCAAATTATGTGAATTTTTTTTCAAGATTCTCTTTTTCACCATACAAATTAGAGTTTTTTTTTGGAAAAACAATTTCTTAAACATAAGGTTTTTGAGAAGCAGTGATGCTCACCTCCAAATCTCAAGCATAATTATGTTAGGGGATCAAAGAAATCTTCTCTAGCTTTAGTGGGTCCAAGCAAGCAAAGAGGGTTGGACAGGTGAATTATTTTATTAGCAGTTTCTCTATAGTGTGATATAGTGTAAAGGGTGTGGTCTAGTAAGATATTAAGAATGTTATGAAGATTTGGGCTTCTCTTCTTATTATTAATTTCTAGTGATCAAAGAATAAAATTTTGGCAGTAAAAGAATGAATTTTAGTCCAAATTATGATTTTTTCTAAAAATGATTTTGCCTTCATTGTATATATTTATATATTTATATATTATTTATATTTATATTTATATATTTTTGACAAGTATTAAAAAGAGGTTTTATATAAATAATTTTTTTAGGGTGCATGTACAGTACATAACACTCAGTAGCCTTCATGCTCACCGCCTTTCCTTCATGCATCATCTTGGGACTCCACCTGTCCTATTAGCTACTGATTTGGTCTTGTTATATGTGGAATATACTGCACGATCTATTGTGAGGTAAAGCATAGCCACTACAAGCTACTGAATGTTACGGTACTGAATGTTACGGTACCTACATCACTCTGCAAACAAAAAACAAAAACATTTGGGTGAGCCGTACCTTTAGTCTCAGGTGGGTCAAGCCAGGCGGTGGGAAGCAAGTGAAGAAGAAAGATCAATGATCTTGATAAATATGAAACCTACCAGTACTCCTCAATCCTGATGGTAGTACACTGAAATCACCATAAACTGTGGGTGCATGAATGGCATCCACAGATTATTTGGAAAATTCATCCATTTGGACAAATTATCATCCACATGAACATATTTTCATCCATTTGGACAACTTCTCATCCATTTGAATAAATTTTCATCCATTTGGACAAATTTTCATCTGTTTAAACATATTTTCATCGTATTTGGATAAATTGTACCACACTATTTTGAGAAAAGAATTATCAATAAAGCCTCTCGTAAATACTGTGGGCTACAGTATATGGTGATTTCAGTGTAGTAAGGCAAGGCAGGCAGGGGCCCAGGCGCCTAGAAGATTAGAAGCAAGCAGGGCAAGCGGCCGTTTTATTTGAGGGACGAGAAAGCACATTCTCCAACTGAAGTGCATTTGTGGCCACCCAAGCCACGACTGACCCACCAGCCCCCTATTCTAAGGGCTGCTTTACGCTATGGTAGAGAAGTTCACGACCATGAATTCCAAGGAGTTTTGAAACATGATTTGTCGAGAGTGACACTCTTGTCTGGTGATGGTTTACACTAAGGTCAAGAGTCTTTCGTGGAGAATTGTGTACGTGAATGAAAAAACGACATGGTTGACAACGAGACGACACTTTTTTGAAGTTGGAGTTCTCCGGAGGTCAAGTTTCTTGGGCATCCTCACAGCCTTGTACAAGAATCTTGGCCTCTGGAGAACTCCAGCTTGAAGGCAATTTTTTTATTGTCTTTTCATCTTCTCCGACATACCATCCTTAGCCTCAAATAATCATATCTTGGGCTGAAATTTTTGATCAACCGGTGCACTTCTCCACCGTAGTGTAAAGCGGCCCTAAACTCCCCACCCCCCCCCCCCCCTCCCTCGACGTAAATGCAAGCACTATTCACCCATGGTCCCCATTTTCTGAAATTTCCATTTTGGTTACCCTAGGGTCTTTTTTTGGCAATTTTTTGCAACAATGGGGCCTATGGCTCCACATTAGTTTTGGAGGATCTTCCTAGAAATTACAAATTTTTAAAAGAGGATATCACTTTTTAGAGTGGGCCCCTGCAGGCACAAAATAGGAGACCCTCCGGCATTCACGATGCTCTCTTAGACCAGCATTACTACCGTAGTACCATAGCTAGGTTATCACCTCACGAACAAATATTTAATGTTTTTTGAAAAAGAAGATTTGTTCCTCCAGAAATGAATTTCTTGGTTTTGGGTTTTAGCAAAAAAATGATAAAAAAATGACCCAAAATAGTTTAGAAATAGCAAAATATAGCTAAATTGATTTATTGTATTTTTGTTTCTTTGTCATCATAATTTTCGATTTTTTACGCTTGTTGTTTTTTTTTATTTTTTTATTTTAACAACCCAGTTATGGCACTACGGTATTAGTTTTTAAGATATTATTATTAGTCAATTAGTAACTGTCTGAGACTCTTAGTGAGTGCCTGCCTCCTTGGAGATGATCATTGGATCCTTGACACAGGGAAGAAGCCACAAGCCGGCAACGGTGCAGATAAGTAAGGACACATTGACACGGAATCAGAGGACGATAAGAAAGACCTGCTGAGGTGGCGCACCAAAGGAGCAGATTCCCAGATGGAGCCTCAATTGTGACGTGGCAAACACAGGCACCACTCTATTAGTGTTGACTAACCTTTTAGGCCCCATCAACCCTTAACCCCTAAGCGTCCTCACCTATGTTCAGTTTAGGCAGTTTTGCAAAGATGCATTATAAAATGCAATTAATATGAATATTTAGAACTTGATGTATGAATAAAAATTATACATTTTTAATTTTAGATTCTATCTATACGGTTAGATCTATGACTGCTATCACTAATCTTTTTTTATAAATTTTGAAACATAAAATAAAAAATTATTTTTTAATTCAATTACGAATAAGATATTGACAATATGTGGATGAAACTTGTTGTGATGGGTTATAGTGTAGTACTTTAGGTGTAGTGATTTTTGGAGATTTTTTGGATTCTTGATTTTAATAGTTTTTTTTTTCAAGAACACTTTTAGACCAAAATCTTCAAGATTTTCGGTGAAACACTACAACACAAAATGAGGCATAATTTTTTCAAAAATTATTTACTTTTCGATTGAATCACACATACATGAAGCTAACTTCCTATAAAAAATTCAGTAAAAAAATCACACCACAAAAAGTGCATGACGGATGAGAAAATATGGATGAAATCTGTACATTAGGCCAAAAATGCCTGCTTGGGCAGTTAGGGGTTAAATGTTCACACTACAATTACCCGGTCAAACCTCATCAATTCTTCAGATTTCAAAAAAATATATATTTTTCATGATATTTCTTTCACATGATATATTGTTAAAACGATTTTTCATGATTTTTTCATAATTATTTAAAAATAAATTAAAATTATAAGATTTTTCAAAACCTGTTTCTTGTAAAAGTCATAGTAATTACAAAAATGTTTAGAATAGTATGATTCTTTTTAAGGGAAATTTTAGGTAGTAATGGTGAACAACAAGGTGTAGGTGGCGTGCTTCTTGAGCTTACATTAAAAAAAAAATTAGTAGAAAAAAATTTCTATAGTGTATATTGGAATTTTAGGAGTTAGAGCTTTGAAGTGCTATAAATAACGCAATTTTAACAATTTTGAAGAATAGCAAATTGAAATGAAAGTAGAAGATAGCCCTCACACTTTTTTAGCTGAGATTATTTTCATTTGAAATTTGGAACTATGTGAAAATCAATATTTGACTAAAAATCAACCAAACATGGCTCCACGGGGCTCCTTGTACGCTTAGGGGTTAAGTTAGGCCATAAAAAATGAAAGTATCAAAGTATTTAAATTATAATTTGTGATGAATGAGCGTTTTGTTTATGAAAGTCATATTTTTGGGCAACGATTAAAGTGGGCGTCCAAACCCCACTCCGATTGTAGGTTTGTAACTTGCTGCACCAACATCCCCTCTAAGCATGGGATTGAGGTGGCAATCCCTTGTTGCATGCAAACTTCAAGATACCTATCACCACACTATTAAGATTCACATAAGTTTAGAAAATCACTCATCGTATGCAAATATTTGAGGATTAAAAGTTTGGTAGTCTTACTTCGAAAATAACCACGAGAACTTAGATTTGATACCAAACTCTAGATTTGAGGTTTCCAATTGTGTCTGCAATTACTGAAAAATGATAAATGTCAAGTAAAGAATGAACATTAAATCTTAAAATGATCATAGCGCACAAAATGCTTGGTGAAAGAAGATGAATTTTAGGCTCTTTGAAATCCTTTGGAGATGTATTAAAAGATGGAGTGTTTGTTTGTCTTATTTAATAAGAAAATGTTCAAGATATTGTAGGTGAAAATTTCTTTGCTTCCATGCTTGAGTGTGGAAGTTTTAGAATGAATGGCTATAGAGTGTGGTTGAGGCCACCCCTATGTACGCCTTATAATGTTGAACACCCAATTTAAATAAGCTACCCTATTTGTGCCACTACATGTTGGTAGTTTACATATCAAAATTTTAAATGAAAGACACTAATACATAATAATCACAAAATAGCACAAATAGTTACTTGACACAAATAAAATGGTTTACCTTAATCACCTTATGCAAAAATCTGATTGTCATTTGGACACTCATAGAGCACGCAATTTATGAACATAAACCCTTGAATTCTATATATTACATGAATATACATCAATACATAATATACACCTCCAATTACGAAGTTGTAGTTTAAGACCATAAAATGTCATTTTTCAATTTATTTTTCTAGCATCCATATTTGTGACTTTATTTTCAAGTTAATATAACGTAGGTTGGCGAGTAGTTTAGTAGCACCTTGGACTAAAATCAAATTAGGCAAAAAATTATGCCCAATTTTCAAGAAATTTCAGCACATACTAGCCTAAATAAAAATAATTAAATTTAAAAAATCTAAATCATGAAAATTCATAGAAAATTAATGACCAAGTTAAAATCTAAAAAAAATGAGAGAGCCCATTTCATTTCAGGTACATCATAATGTAAATGTTGAATATGAAGAATAATGTTTATGAATACCGTACGTGGAAGGCAAGGTCGGCATTTCCATGTCGAATAATTAACCCTTAAACATCAAGAGGGCCTGGATGGGGCAGCTCGGAAGGAATCTAAATTTTTGGAGACGATTTTTTTTTTTTTTTTTTTTGCAAAAACGGCTCTGCAGTGCACTACTGGCTCGCACTGTAGCACTGCGGCACTGCTGAACTTCAACTGCCCCAACCTCAAAACTTGTTCAATTCCATAACTTTGATTGCTTACCAATGATTCATTAATCTCTTAAATGAGGCGAAAATTTGGAATCTAGATCGCATTTTCAGTAGCATCCAACGCAACAAGTCTCGCTTGATTTGGTTGAGAAATGAAACTTTTTTCTCCAATTATTCCTTTTAAATAAGCCCATTGGGCTTACCTTGATGTTTAAGGATTAATAAAAGTTGATACAGTGGAGGTCGGCACTTTCAAATTAAAGTAACTATTACGAAATCGGCTATTAATAGCTAACATAATTTTTTTCTAGTTGCTAAACGTTTTATTTCATTTTGTGCGTTAAGTGTTATGTTTTCATTCAATTTCGTTGAGTGTTATGTTTTGAGTTTGTTTTTTTTTTTTTTTTTCCGACTTTTTGCTCACTTTATTTTTGTTGGTTTCGACAAAATACTTAATGAATTTATTTATTTTTTCGGCATTTATTTGCTGCCGACCCTGCCTTCCACGTACGGTACAGTACACTAAATAGGTAGATTAGTGTTAGATAATTATAAGATTTGAAAACATTATAGATTTTTACTCTCGACAAAAAAAATTACCGAAGACATTGAATTCAATACTATTGAAAGATCCCCATCTTGACCAATATAGAGGGTAAAAAAATTAGTCAACAGTAAAAACTTACAACATATTTATGTAAATTAGTGTATGTAACACTAATCTACCTATTTTGTGTACACTAAATAGTCTATTTAGTGTGAGGCACTGTAATTGCGAACATCACTCTAAATATCAAAAAACCTACTTTTGTAAAAACACTTAATGTGAATTCTGATACTATTTATGAAGAATAGTAACGTTTTGACATTGTGATCTTTTGAGATATGGATATTTTGTGTGAGTAAGGAATGAAACTTGAGATGAAAGTTTAGATGGAAAAACTAAAATTTTAGAAATGAAATGAATCAAATTGGATGATAACTGACAATGAATCAAATTGGATGATAACCGCCAACACTAATTACCCACTAATTGACAATTAGTGTTATACAAGTAGTAGGGGTAAGCACATTATTCATCACCTCACACTAAATACACTATTTAGTGTAGTGAGAACTTGCAATTTATTTCTCGTCAATTGACTTAGCGAACAGGTCAGCTCCCAAACATGAAGTCCACAGTCCGGGAAGTTTTTTGAGCTTTACCGGTTACTTTCCTTTCATTCCTAGATTGAACCAGTTTTTCAAGTGTGGAGTCCGGTTATTTTCTCTATTTAATATATAAAATATATATTTTTAGCTTTTTCACCCGGTTTTTAGCCGCTCCTTCTAAAGTCCAATCGGTTTTTTAGAAAATCAACCGGCTCATCTTACACTAGCTGCCGGTTCTCCCCGTTCATTGATGAAGTCCACCTAAATAGAAGATTCAGTTTAGGCGGCTACACCAGATTCTCCCCGAAGGAAACAACTTCCAGAACCCTTTCCGCCGTGTGAACGGGACCCTGGAAATGGTCCCGTTCACACTACCGAAGAGTGACGAGGGAAGAAGGAAGCGTGGCAGTGGAGGTTGCTCCCCTGTGTAGTTTCTTCCACCTCGCAGCTTCTCCGAGCTCGTTTTCCCCTCCCTTGCTTTGATTCTTCCTTCGCTCGCAATTCTGCCAGCACCACAACAATCCTGTGTGTCACCTCGTCCTTCCTTTCTCCTTCCTTTCCCTTGCTGCGTCACTCAATTTCCTTGCCAATTCTTGTCACGGGCCATGAGTTGAGAGAGACAACGGGACTCTTGCTTCGTCTTCAGGCCGCTTTTGCGTTTCTCGGTTGCGATTGTTAACACGAACGCAGGACATGCGCGATGATTTCTTTAAGAGCATAATTGTTCTAAATTTGGAGTTTCTTTTGATCATTCCGTGCGGGTTTGAGAGGCGTCGAGAATTTGAGAATTGATCGCGTTCGGATTATTCTTGTACCGATTGTGCTCAAGAAAGGGACCGTCTACGTGTGAAGGAAGTAGGTGTGAGTCGCTATTCGTGGTGGCGAAACTACTACAATTATTTCTTGGAGCTCGCTGGAGTTTTTAATTTCGACGTCAACACTTGGTATAGTACTCAATTTTCATATCTTTGCGTTTGATACACTTTTTATTTTATTTTATTTTATTGTCTCTGGAAATGGCGGCCGCGGACTTGGTGATTGAGTGCAAGAATGTTGCGGTTTGGTACAATCTATTTTTTCGCACAGTTGCGGGCCGGGGCTAATATTAAATTTCTATTTCGTCTTTCGTGGTAACCTGCACACCCCGTGTATCTCGCAGCGTTTTCTTGTTACAGTCGCTCACACCTCTTGGTTCCGTAATTGGTGAGGCACTCTAGAGCTATTCTTTTGATTGTGTGGAGGCAAGAGAGTGCTGTGAACTTGAAGAAAGACGTTGGTTATGGAGGGGACTGTAGGTCACGTAATTGGACTCTTCTTCTTGTCTTTGAAAAGAAATTAATTCTTTTCCATTCAATTGTGTCCGTGAAATGGAAGTTCGGAAGTGAACGGTTGTGTGCCTTTAATCGTTCGGGCGTGTGTTATTCACCTACTTGTGTGAAATTTGCAGAGTATCGGTGTGCCTTTGACGCGGAGTGGATGCATAAATTTAGTGGACGAAATCGTTGAAGTTAGATCAACATGGACTCCAGAGAAGGTGAGCAAACGGCGCTTTGTATGTCGTTTACTTTCTGCGAAAGGACTTTCAAAATACTCGACATTATACAGTGCCTTTAATATAGGAGACTTGTTTAGGGTAAAAGATCAGTTATTTAGTTCTTTTCGAATGGTCGATCCCCGGTGAAAGTTGTTCCGTGAATTAGCGTGGTTTTTGGTTTGTGGTTTTGTCCTATCTCTCTGCAATTGTAGACGAATTTCGCATCAGTGTGCTTTTCCTTCTCACTCCGGTGCTACTTGTCCATAACATCTCGAGATATGAGACTGGATTCTTCTTTCCTACAATCGGATGGCACAATTGTAAGTCCGCTGGACTGTTTTGGACGCGTGATTAGGGTTGCAATTCTTTAGTCATTAGTAATTTTAAAGGATGAATTTATGCTACAATCACCAAGCTGGCATAATTTTCTTGACCTGTGCATCCTATCAGTATCGCAATTTTGTAGTTTACCGGGTGATGAGTCGAGGTTCATGAGTGAGTCAGGGAGAGCCAATCAATTGTTGGTTTTTGATTTAAAGTCAGGAAGATTGTTTGAGCCATGCGCTGAAAAGCTTTACTTCTTGTGGGGGTAACATTTCCCGACTTCCCGAAAACCTAACTTGTTTAGTATAATGGTTTCGAATGAAAGAAAGTCAGATTTGAAATGCCCTATGTTAGTGCACAGTTCACCGTACACAATCGTTTGAATCGTTCGATCTCCTACAAGGGTTCAGCCCCCCTTCTAAATTATGAATTTCGAACCCGGGGATTACACTAAACGCATCAAATTAAAACTTCAGTCACATGTTCGAGTACTAAAGACAGGTCACTTTTATTGAAGAGATTTTTGAGAGAACTATAGGAGTAGACGAGCGGCTGTTAGTGAGAAACATCAAGCAAACGTTAGTCCTTGTTCACAATCTCTGATGAATCTGTCACGAATAGTGCCGATGCTGTGAACTGTGTTCAATATCTGTTGTTAAACCACTAATTTCTGATCAGATTTTGTAATGTATATCAGTTTCATACTTTCAATTCCATTGCCTTTGAATTGGAGTGTTAAAGAGGTGGTTTATGGTTATTTTTCAGGGCAAATATATGACCTTCAAGCCGGGTACTACACATCGGAAGTTGGTGTCGACGGTAGTGATTTGGACTCCTTGGGATTGTCCGAGAGGATGAGGAGGAAAGGTTTGCCTCAGAGTTCGTCAGGCTTGTTCTGGGTCTCCGAAGATGATGAGATGGAGTCAGCTCCTCGTGATATGAAAGTAACGAAATATAGGTGGAAGAAGATGATGCAGAAAAGAATCATAGGCATGGGGTCTGAGGATGCTGGAGATGAAAAACAGGTTGATTCGGCTGAATCTAAGTGGCAGGATATGCCTATGGAACTGCTAGTTCGAATTTTAGCGTTGGGGGACGACAGGACAGTGGTGGTCGCAACAGGGGTGTGCAGTGGCTGGCGAGATTCCATTTGTGCGGGCGTTACTGAGCTGTCTTTTGCATGGTGAGGCTCACAGTTCTCTTCATCTGATCAATTCTTATTCACCAGCTCGTTAAGAGCCATTTCATTTCATTGAAACTTATACGAACATGTTCTTTGATACGACAGGTGTAAACGAAGTGTGAGCAACTTGGTGCAATCCGTTGCACATAAGTTTTCCCGCCTCGAAGATTGCAGCATTCGACGCTGTTCGTATCTTACGGACGACGCCATGAGAGCAGTTGGTGCTCACTGGCATGATTTGAGATCCTTGGATTTGACGAATGGAACACGCCTCACAAATATTTCGCTACTCGCTCTTGCCAATGGGTGTCCTTTATTGGAGAAGCTAGACCTTAGTGGCTGTGTGGGCGTTTCTGAAGCTGGACTTGTTGGACTCGCGCAGCATTGCAAGCACTTGCGGCACCTGAACCTTTGTGGTTGTGATAATGCGGGCTCAGATGCTGCTTTGGAGGTAAAGATATCCAAGCTTAATTGTGTCACATGACGACATTTGATCTACAGCCAGGTGGTAATATGTAGTTTGTTTCTGAACAGAGTTATGGTTTTTTTTTTACTTTAATTTTTGAGTCCTGCTTGTGCGTTCAATCTTCTTCATCTTTGTTTGAGGCCTCGACCGGCAAGTTTACTGGGGTTTGTGGAGGCTGTGCTGACAGGTTCTGCCGATTGTGTTTGGCAGGCTTTAGCTCAAAATTGCAGTGGGCTGCAATACCTGAACGTAGGGTGGTGTGAACAAATCACAGATGTGGGCGTAACTGCATTGGCACTTGGGTGCCGTGATTTACGATTTGTTGACTTCTGTGGGTGCCTACAAATCACAGGTTTGTCAAACACACCTTTAATTTACTCAAAACGTCATTCACCGCCCTTTGCAGAACAATTCTTGCATTGATCAAGCTTTTTGAATATACCATCTAGTACACTCTGGATCGTTTGAATTCAGACCATGGAATTCAATCCGGCTCAGACTTCATTTTCCACTAACTTTGGCCTCACATGCAGATCAAAGTGTCATCGTCTTGGCCGAAAACTGCCTTCGTTTACGAGTCCTGGGCTTCCACTGCTGTCGTAACATCACCGACCTGGCCATGTACTCCCTCGTGAACAGCAGCAAACGCAGAGACGCCTTACGAAGCAACAAGAGGAGCAGCAGCACAGGCTCCAACACACGAGTTCGGGACCGCACGGTGGAGTATCCCAGCAGCAGCCGAAGCTCCTTCGCGTATAGCAGCGCAGGAAGCTGCAGTTCCAGCAGTGGAAGCAGCTGCAATAGCAACTCCACCAGTGCAGCATCCAAGGGTCCCGGGGGGTTTGATACTTCCTATCTAAGGGATCCTGCCGGCTATGGCCTAGTGTCGCTCAACCTTAGTGGCTGCACGGCTTTGTCCGCCCATGCTGTGCAGGCCTTGTGTGATGCCTTTCCTCAGCTGCATACATGTCCTGAGCGCAGGTCCGTCATCACAAGCGGATGCCTTAATCTGACCACCGTGCGTTGCCTTTGTGTCATTGAAGCTCGTCGTGAGCGGTTGAGCCGCGCTTCTCGTCCTTCCGCCCAACCTTCCCATCCACGAGATCTCCCTTTGTAAATCCTGCCCAACTTTCTCTGCTTGCTTGCTTAATTTCCTGCCTGCCTGCCTGCCTGCCTTGTATCTTCCTCTTATTCCTCTTCTTCAGTTGTGCCCAATTACGTACGCAACGTTGTATGATACAGTTTATGATTTGTCAATAAGGTTTTGTAGCTATAATAGGATTTTAGTTCAATTGTAGTATAATATTGATGTCCCGGTAGTACGTAGAGTAACTTCTCCAACGAAGGTAAAGCGAGCTTTTGTGGTTCTGTGAGGAAGTCAAGGAACTGAACATTCAGGCACTGCTACTTTTAATTCTGTTTCAAGTGGGCATGCTGATTAATTTAATTTATTATGAGAGCCTGCAGACGAACTGATCGAAGTGGGTCTCTCATGCAAGTTTTATTGATCTTTGGAGGGACCGGCCCCTCAAATTAAAGCCGAGTGCTCACCAAATTCTGGCTTGCATAATTACGGTGCATGCTTTCCGGTGCACGTTTTCCTACTAACATTTAGGAAAATGCCATTAAGGAAATTAGATCAACAGTCTTGAGAAAGTCGTAATGATGTAAGGGGTGCAACACCTATTGGTGCTGAAATTTTTGTCAATTACAGCCTCTAGAAAATGTGAATATGAGAGAATTTTCAAAAAAATTGGGTTTAATAGTATTCCAATTTGGTTAGTCGTCATTAGCTCATTTTGGTGTACATATTTTTGCATGAGGTTCATGGGGAGGTTGACTTTCCAACCTATTATTTACATATATTTCTTTCATTCTTAGTCGGTCTTTATTTCAAACTGAAGCTCATTCAACAACTGAAGGGTGTCATACATTCATGTATGATATGATTATATTTTCATTCATCAAGTTATAACTTCTATTCTGTATACAATTTTGATATGGGGTTCTTTCCTTCCAAGTTTCAAACTGTAATTTTTTCATACATATTTGATGTTTGTAAGAAAATTACAAACTGGTCTGCGTAGAGGACACATAATTATGTACTTTTCTCTTTTAGGGGTTTCTACAAACTAGCCACTAAATGAAATTTCTGCACCTAATACTTGGAGTTAATACTATGATTTGCATCTATCTCTATACAAATAATTCAAATACTTCAACTTCAAAGAAAAAAATTGAAACCATTCGAAGAGAAATTTCAGAATGTGATTGATTGAATTTGTCATTTTAAACCATGAATCCTTGATCCTTTCGGGGTTGATAAATGTTTTTTGAATAGAAAACATTCATCACGAACTTCAAGGCATTTGAACATGGTGCCATGATGGTGCATTGAAATGATAATTATGATAAAGGGTGGTGGTATGGTTGGGGTACCCAAAAAAGCTGTCTTCGGGACAATTGCACTATGTGCGGGTGTATCAAACAAACATATTTTTTAATTTTAATAAAGTAAGACTTTATTAAATGTGATTTTAGTTTTCTACACTTATAATGCATCAAGGAAAAAAATTTGATTACAATCAAAGATTTTAAAGTAATTTTATTTGATTTTTTAGTTGAAAAAGTAAGTTATGTCCCAATCACCTAGAATCCCTGAAATCAAGCAAATGGAATATCAAAAAAAAAAAAATTAATATTATTTTTGAATATGACCTACATCTAATTGTGTAGAGTACAAAATAATTTATTTTATCATTAAAAAAATTAATGAATTGTGCACTATGTAGCTTGCAAATTCCAAAATTCAGCATTTTTTTACACATCTATGAATGAATCTAAAAATAATAATTTTTTTAATATAAACTCTTTGAACATATACATTTTGATTCCATTGAGGTGCAGGATTTTTTTTTTTTCATTTTAGGGTCTTTTTACTTGATCAAAATGAGCAAATTAGGCAAACTTTGGAGGTTTTAAACAAAGATAACCTAATTAGTGTGTCCAAAAAGTGATACCCCAAGCTAAATATTGCCCTCCATACCAACCTAATATAGATAGAATGATACTAAAATGATCTTTATGCGGCCTTTGGTGTCAAAATGGCACCAAAATGATCTGACCCAACTTTTTTGATGTTGATTGACAATTTGAACCTGGATTGAAAATAAGGCAAACAAAAATGGATTCCTATCTTCTAGTGATAGTCATAACATTTTCAAGCCCTTGCTGGACCGCATCTTTTACATTGTAGAGAAATTGCGAATAACATAGCTCAACTTTCCAACCCTCGTTGCTTAATCCAGATGTCAAAGTTAGAAAAAATGCTTTACGATTCCTTTGATCCCCTGACAGATGCTTGAGATTCGGAAGTGCAACAATGGGCCTCTAAGGAATATAACGGTTTTTCCTTCTTGTCTCCAGTTTAATCCAAGTTGTAAAAAACAAACCCTGGAAATTAAAAGTAAGCCCCTAAAGCTTCAAAGATAGAAAATAATAGTGTCAATACTATCATAAGGTTCTTTAGCAATTGGGGAATCATACCCTCTTCGATTTGTGGGACTCTACAATAGTTTTTTTTTCATAAAGAATTTGGAAATCATCAAGGCCATATAAATAATATTTCTTTATAAAAAATCCGGAAACTGTCAAAGAGTAAAGACTCAATGGACTATCATTGGCGAAAAGCAACCAACTTTACCTTAGTTGAGTTTAACTAATTTAACAGAATCTCGTATCCCAGAATCTCGTATGATATTCCATGACAGAATATAGCCAAATTGGGAGGTGAGTACCACAAGGGCTAAATAACCTTATGTAGTTGCAACATTTAAGTATACAAATAAAGATCAATTTTGTTAGTTAATCCCTAAAGGGCCACAACTAGGTTTCTCTCCAAACACTCCAAAGTACCCCGCTTTTCATAAAAGACAAATATTTTTTGATCTAAAACCTTTTTGACCAATTCAATCGTAGGATATTTCAACCAACTTGAACTTATTACAACCGACAAATTTTCAACTATTCACATTTCTTTAATAGAAAGCTTATAAGGGAGAGGGCTCCAAAACCAACAGGGTTCCAATTCCAACAAAATCTAGCCATAATAATCATCCTAGAAACTAAATCTAAGTAGACCATAGATAGCTTATCATTTTGGTCAACATCCAAGAAGAGCTCTATGACGTGCCTAGATTTGTGTTCTAAAATAAACGCATGGTCTATATTCTCTTGGAATTAGGACCTTGTTGGTTTTGGAGCCCTCTACCTTATACTTCAAAGTTGGTTGCATTTTTTTTTTGGTTTGCTGCCTAAATTTAAAACTTTCTAAAAATGTCCAAAATGCAAAGTTTATTCTCAGATTTGGTAAAATGAATTTGACAATAGTATATATGGGGATGTTAGTTCATTGTGTGCAATTTTTTTGATGCATAGCTCATTATATAAAAAATTTCAAGAGCTGCCCACAGTGACGTTTTGCACCTTTGTATAATTGTATATTTTGATCTATATATCACCTACATATGCAAATTACCATCCCATCTTTGTTACAAAGAGTAGAATCACCACCAAAAATCTCAAAAATTGAGGATCATTACTCATTCCACACTGAGCTTGAAAAATCAACCTTGGTCCTTAACGGGTTAAATTGCACTTTGACGTTATTTTCCATGGTGTAAGCTCAAAGGCCTTTAGTTAGTAGATTTCAGGATTTGTGGTACTTGCATGGCATGTGCTTTTTTGGTTCTAAAATCTATGATTACAATGAATATGACCATAAATAATTGTGTATTAAAATGAAGATTTTTTTTATTTAGCCCTAAAACTAAGGATTCATGATTTTAAAATGAGCAGAATCAGCATGACATTCAATAGCCTTCATGCACCCTTGGAACTCCACTTGTCCAATTAAGTTAGTTAATGATGAAGTCTTTTTGGGTGTGGAATATGTTGTACCATCTACTTTGAAACTAGTTCGGGAGTAACTAGTCAAAAAGTAGAAACCACGTGAAAGCAACTGTAGGGTATTTTTTATTCATTAGCAGAAAAAATCATATAAACTTTGAATCTACTATAGTCTATTTAAATTCAAAAATGTGCAATTATTGATATAATTTAGCATACTAGAATAACCCCACTTTAAGTTTGAAGTAGAAAAAAATAAGCATGACGAAAAATAAAGAGGAATTTAAAAAAATTTAGAATGAGTATATTCACAACTACTATATGCAAAATGGATGAAAATTTGTATGATGGGGGTCAAACTGTAAATGAAGACTCAAAGTGGTAGTGTCCAAACCGTGTGTATGTCATTGGCACATATTAAGCACATATTAACATTAAAGGCAACGAACAAAGCGGATATACTTGCAAAAATGG
Organism: Pohlia nutans; assembly: GCA_022496805.1. Lineage (NCBI taxonomy): Eukaryota > Viridiplantae > Streptophyta > Bryopsida > Bryales > Mniaceae > Pohlia > Pohlia nutans. The sequence continues at coordinate 9,336,274 of CM040091.1, read as the reverse complement.
GGGCCAGAAAAGAATACTTCAGAGCCACAAGTTCATATGAATTTGCACATACTACACCATTTTATTTTCAAAAAGATATATGGTCAAGACCCATAAAACGGCCAGATAAAGGCCCCGTCAGATGTCTCCAAACATATCTAACCAAATACGACCAAGAAAATAACCTTGAAGAAATGGCAATCGAATTTCCAAACATCAGCAAATGGACCATGAACCCAAACATCGATAACGAACTATCCAACACATTTTGGTCCAATCCTACAATCACTGATTCACAAAAAACAATTATATTAAAACTTCGTACCGGCCAATACATGGGTAATGCTAGAAAACAACTATTTTTTGGAAGAGAAAGATTCCCCTCAATAACATGTTCTATCTGCAACTCTGCAGATGCAGACACATGGCTACACGCACTTCTAAAATGTAGTTATCACCACATTCACGCCATTAGAGTCAAAAGACACAACAAAGCAGTTTGGGAACTAAGGAAATTAATCCTCTCATCACAAAAATCTAGATGTTACACCCTCATGAACGCAGGAACATTCAACAACAACCCTCAAGAAAACACAGTACCCCCATGGCTACTACCATGCACATGTGAACAACAAAGATGCCATTGCAACGCTAGATTTAAACCAGACATCCTCTGTGTAAAAGGACTCCCATACAAAAATGACCCACCATCACATCCATCAGACAACCTCACAATTCAATTTATTGAATTTACATACTGTAATGACAGATTCCCACAAACAACAATAGATATCAAAAATAAAAAATACCAACCACTTATTAACAAAATTATTAATTTAGGATGGAAAGTTGACCCACTCATAGTCATCACGGCAGGAGCTAGAGGCACAACACATATCCCCTCAATGAAACTCCTCGAAACAAAATTTAAACTACCAAAAACTGCCATTAAACACACATTCAAAGAAATAAACACCATTGCTATACATCATGCCGGATCAATTATTCTACACAAAAGAAAAATAGAAAATAACCAACCACTACCAATAGATTACTAAATAAAACAAAACTACCAAACAAAAGGAGGGTAATGGTGAAGACCACTATTTATCTCTTTTGTATTTTTATTTTTTTTTTTTAAATTTATTTATTTATTTATTTATTTATTTATTTTGTTTTTTTATTTATTTTTTTACTAGCTCACAGTACACACTTGTCTCAGGTAGATGGGACGGGGCTGGTTGGTTGGTACAAACTTTCCTGCCTATGAATAATTCACTAGCAGCACCAAGTCACGTATATCACAATAAACGCTCAGACGGACTCCACGAGAATCGAACCCGGACCGTACAATTGTAACATAAACGCCCTTCTCCAACCAACCTTGGAACCATGACTTGGCGACCTCCAGCAAAACAAACACCAATTTATACCCGCGCTAATCCTAATCTAACATATTTTACTAGTGTTACTAGTATTTATCTCTGGTCACTAAAGTGTCTATTCTCGAAAGAGGTGAGTAGTCTTGTACCAATGGACCTTTGTCCGGTGGGCATTGGCTCATTGTCAAGACGAACAGACACTTTATTCACGCCGGCCTCGAAAGAGGACCGGTGTTCATATCATCATTATCATTATCATATTATCATATGTCATTGGCAATGTTAGTATATTCATTGATCATGTTTAGTTTTTGCTCCTGTCATTGACCACATTTTAGCTGCATTGTTTGTACTTTGTAAACTAGCCTTAGGTTACAAAATCCTAAGCCAACATTTACTTTAGGTGTATGGCATGTTCTAGTTATAATGTGCACACACTTTTCAGTAGTATTTATGAATGTGGGTATATGCCAAGTCAGATTAGAGTTCTAAGTTTGCCTTCGCAAGGAATCAGTAATATCAAAATTTCATAAGTAATTTAGTATTATTAAAAAATAGTCTGGATTTCCAATTATAATTACCTATAGGGTGCCAAATATTATGGTGAAATAGCTTTTTCCTACTTAACCCATAACTGTCTAAGCGTTCGGAAACAAAACAAGTAAATTAACCGAAAATTCGAACTATTTCAATCACGCAAAAAACCCTAAACCCTAAACCCTGAAACGTGTGTTTGTACCTTGAAGTAGAGCAGACGCTCCAATTTGTTGTCAAACTCCTTGAGCACATTAAGCCAATCCTTTCGCTTGGGCTGCATGCTAGTTACCCATTTTTGCAAAGCTGCATCCATATCGTTTGCCTGGACATTACTCGACAAGCGCAAGGTTTTGACGATATGCATTGCTCTCCTCGTTACGCTACCCTTCACCAGCGGCTCTGACTCCCACCACCTGCTCTTGCTCGCATTCGTAACAACGAACTTCCTCCTACGTCTTGACAGTGTAAAAAAATCTGCAACATTGTACTGCAACCGGCCATCGCTTCGTTTCAACGCCACCGGAAACGACGACGTACCGACAAACGAGACTCGGCTACTCCTTAACAAAACCTCACATGACGGCACGGATGACCAGCATCGCAGCGACATCGCCCTGTGCGCCATAGCTACCAAAAAAATTGAAAAAAAAACTCACAACAAAATTTCAATGCAAGCCCAATCCCAACCAAGAGAATCACATGAACAAGACGGAGAACTTGGGGCACGAGGAAAAATGGTTGTGCAGGGCTTTGATACAAGTTGGTTGCACGATTTTCTATGTCACGATGCACTTCTTCTTGATTGCTCTGATTCTCTCCACTTAGTCAGATACTTCCATATATATCAGAATACTTGCACTGCAATTTCTTTCCGAAATCTGAAAACTTCAGTTCTTGACCCGAATAAACACCAGACTTACACTAATTAACCCTAATCCACACCACAGAGTTTCCGGCTGCTACATTGATGCACAGGGCGCCCTGGGCAGTTTCCTGCTTGACCCAGGTGGGAAATTGTGATATTCCCTTCTGCGTGAACCGTGCCATGTGGGAAATTCGACCCTTGCTGCTCCGCGTTCGTGAGGCGCGGAAGGCCAGTTGCCGGCATAGCGAATCTCAGCCCTCCGATTGATAGACGGCATCCAACGCTGCGAGGGATCCGAGCTGGCATGAGAGCCACTCTGGGCAGCGGAAATTCAACTCGAGGGCAGGGGTCGAGAAACCATGGTTCGAAAATATACTCCGGTTGTGCGCTCTAGGACAACGGTTGATTATAAAATGTACTCATCCTAAATGTTACCACCCTCTTCATATGCATTATAAAATGCAAGTAATAGGGATGTTTTCAAGTTGATGTAATGAATAAAAGTTGTACATTATTCATTTTAGATTCTATTCATACGGTTAGATTGACAATTGCTATCATCAATATTTGCGTTTAAAAATTCAAACTTAAAAATTTAACACTCTTTTGTAATATGATTACGAATAAGATATTGAGAATTTAATAATGAAGTTTGTTGTGATGAGTTGAAATGTAAAACTCTAAGTGTAGTGATTTTTGGAGATTTTTTGGTTGCTTAATTGTAGTAGTTGACTTTTTCAAGAGAACTTTTAGACTAAAATTCTTGAAATTTTGGGTGGAACACTACAACATAAAATGAGGTATAAAAATCTCACAAATCATCCCCTTTTTAATCGGATCACACATGCACAGAACTAACTTCCCATAAAAGTTTCAATAAAAAATCCACACTACAAAAATGCATGATGGACGAGAAAATGAACTTCAAATTCGTACAACATGCAAAATATGCATGGTTGGGCGGTTAGGTGTTAAGTTTTTTTTTTTTTTTTTCCCTGGTCATGTACGTGGTATAGTTGCCGTCAGTTACTCAACGTCCTCACCCCTCTCCAAATTTGGTAGTTTTGCAAAGATGCAATTAAAAGGGATATTTTGAACCTGTTGTATGAATAAAATTTGTACATTATGAATTTTAGATTCTATCCATATGGTTAAACCTGCGATTGCGGGCGTGGCAAGTCAATTTTTTTAAACATATATTAATGTAATTAACAAAATGAGCAGCTTTATAATTTTACACAAAATATCGATTTTAGACAATGTTATCCTTTAGTGCGCAGGCGACCACATTGTGGAGTTAGTGTTGTGTCAAAAACGCAAATACATAACAATCTATGACAAATTGGATTTTGAATAATGAGGTTCAAAGTTGCAAATTTATAATAAACATCTTCTGGAAAAAAACATTCCAATGTGGAGTTGTGAAATTATCAAAATACCTATGAACAAAACATAAAATACATAAAAATATGAAAATACATTAAATATTTATAAATTCAACACATGTACTATGCGGTATAACTTATGTTTGAAAGTTTCTAATTTTTTATTTTTATTTTTTTCAATTCTGTTCCATTGTTCATGTTCCAATTCTATATTTCTTCCAATCTTGATCAATGTACCAATTCCTTTCAAATTTTAAGGCATAAATTTTGTCTTAAACCCCTTAAAATGGCACCCCTTAAAATGGAAAATTTCTTAAAACATTTTGCAACCTTGGTTGGCTACTTTAAACAAAGCTTGTGGTATGGTTGGAATATGCATTTGATATGGTTTGCAAGTGGATTAAATGACATCATTAGGAATATTCAAAAAGATTCTAAAACAATATAAAATATTTTGAGAAGATTTTAAAAGACTCCATTTTGCTATATATATAATTTCTTTTTTAATGTTTTCTGTGTTTATTATATTATGTCATTAGTGCAAATTATGCTTCTAGTGCGAAAGCACCTAGTACGTTAAATTATATTTAATCACATGTTTTACAATTTAAGTAGGCTATAGTAGATCCAAAAGTTTATATAATAAACCCTTTCACATACTAAGCCTTTCATTTCATTTAAGTCACCCATCTTATTACATTAAAACAAAACAATAAACAAAACAATAAACATAAAATAATGTAATTTTTTTCTCTACTGTAGAAAGCCATCTTGGACAACGGATACATTGTCAATGGAATAATAAGAAAATAAAATTTTAAATTGAATATCCACTTCAAACCTTTATATCTTGCAATATAAGTGGTCAAATGTCACAGTGATAGAGGTAAGATAGGGCCGGTTGGATGGTACAAATTCACTGCCGTGACAAACTCACTTGCAACACCAAGTCATGCATATCACACTACTGCTCAAACGAACCCAATGTGAATCAAACACGAACCACGCAAATGTGATATATCGTCCAACACCAACCAACCAAAAAACTCACAACTTGGCAATATTGCTAACTGAAAAACATATCTTATACCAAAAACGATTTTGCAATTCTAAGGTCACGATTACTTTTATTGTGATACTTGTTACTAAAGTGTCCATTCGCAAAAGGGGAGAGTAGTTTTGTTCCAATGACCTTATGACCCTTTGTCTTGTGGACACTTGGTCATTGACATTATGAACGGACACTCTATTCACGCCAGCCTCATCTGAGAATCCAGAGTTTTTATCTCAAATGCCACAAAGTTTTTTCCACTCTAATTTCATTTAGTAAATTAGCACAAGTTCCCACAATTGAAAATGAAGGAAAAGGCTCCATTTTAACAAAAAAATCTAAGTTTAAAAAAAAAAACGACATTTCAAAGAGGATTTCGAATGAAATAAACTCACAATCATAATATGAGAGAACCACATTCTCATAATATGAGAGAACTAGATCAATAGGAGTTTCCAATTAAGGTTGAATGCCCTAAAATCACTACCTCCACCAACTATGGCATATGGACTTTTTTTGGAGGCTCTATAGTTGAGACTCAAAACCATCAATTTCACTATTCAAGCAAACCAATGGCATGCGAAGCATTGCAAAGTAGTTGGTGGAACACACATTTTGTTAAAATTAGGCTACAAGACTGAAGAGGTGAAGGAGAGTGATTAAACTCTTCTCAAAAGGGATAGCCGGATAGGTACTTGATTTTTCCATAGTGCTTTTATTCTTACAATATCGTTTTAATGAAATGTGCATTGTGGTTTAGGATATCAAATGTCATAAGTAGAAATTATTAGCACATAGTGTGGACATGGAGGCATTGATATTAACTCCTAAAGGACATGGGGGGTGTTGAACTTAGCTATTGTTTTTTTGAGTAGCTCTTGTAACAAGCTCAATTCCTCATTAGTGTGAGGTAATTTTGTTGATCAGCACCGTTGAAATTAAAGAAGATTTATGTGGTTCTTTTTTTGAAAAAAAATCAACAAAATTGCACAATTTTTGAGAAAATGCCACCGTTGAATGGATTGATGGAACTCGTTTGGGGAATTTTGTACACAAGTTGAAATCAGATTGTTCAAAAGTGCTCCAAAGTTTTTGAATTCTTTACTGTGAATAGAGATCATCATTTTAAACATGTGATAAAAATTTGAAGTAATTTAGAAGTTAGAAGGAAGATATGAGGGTCTAAAGTGACACCTAAATACCCTCATTGCAACTAAAAAAATCATCAAAAATCGCTCATTTGATGAATTTTCAATCAAGAAGTACCTACAAATTCAACTCTAACAAAGCTAGGGTCTCTTTGTTGCTCATCCTACAATTCAAAACCCTAGAACCCAAATTTTCTCACTTTTTGGTTCCAGAAGACGTTTGGGGACCGTATGGTTTTCTAGAGGTTAAGCCCCCATGTACTTTCCATTTAAAACATTTGTACCAATATTGAAAATGAAATTGTGGAAAGATATGCACTCGTTAAACCTCATATCAAATACTGAAAGATAAACATTTCACCAAAGATATCATCGCTAAAAATAAATTTATTGTTGAAGTTAGTGGTTTAAAAGCAATCAACTTTACTGCAAGAACTAATTCTAAATGTCTACAACTCTCTCCACATCTGGAGAATTGCAAAGATGCATTCAAAAATGAAACGAAAAGAGATATTTTGAACTTGATACATGAATAAAAGTTGTACGTTATGAATTTTAGATTCTATTCATACGGTTAGATGACTTAGATCTATGATTGCCATCACCAATGTTTTTGTATATAATTTGAAACCAAAAAATAAAAAATTCTTTTGTAATTTGATTATGAATAATATATTGTGATTGGTTGAAATGTAATACTCTAAGTGAAGTGATTTTTGGAGATTTTTGGGTGCTTAATTTTATGAGTTGAATTTTCAAGAGCACTTTTGGACTATTTTTAACTAAGATCTTAGAAATGTTTGGTGAATCACTGCAACATGAAATGAGGAATTAAATTTTACTAAATCATCCCTTGCCTTTCTAACCAGTTCACACATGCATGAAACTAACTTCCCATAAATTCTTTTGTAAAAAATACACACCGGAAAAAGTGCATGACAGATGAGAAAACATGAATGGAATTTGTACATTGTCCAAAAAATGAACGCCAAGGTAGTTAAAGAAGAAGGAATATATGATAAATAGTAAACACATAGTCAAGCCAATCATTTAAAATGGAGCCATAACCTCTATGGAGCCCATTTGAAGGAGAAGTGGCAGCCTTACATTGGATGACAACAACATGGTTATTTCTCAAAGCCAAGGGTCATAATTGTAAGTTATGGTGCTTTTCTTTCGGGACCCTTGATGGAACATTATTTAGTGAAGAAGATCTAATGGTTCAAGTTCTAACTGGCAACAACAAATGAATACATTATTGACCAAGGTACGTGCATGAAGGTTGTATCCAATAACTTTCTCAAACCTGCCATCTCTTGAAGGTTACCTAGTCCATGATGCTTTAATCCCTAAACGTTTGAAAATGCCTTTGCGGCAAGTAGAATATGATGTATATTTCTTGTATTTGGAAATGGATCCACACCTTCAATGGGTTTGAGTTCAACAAATAAGTTGAAATTTAAATCAATGCGGTTCTAGTGAGCTATTGAGATCTCAATTAGAACTTCTTGTTGATAGCAAATGCCAATTATACGAAAACGTATGTACTATCCCCATGGGACATTTAGGAGTTAATCCCCAAATGTCCTCACCTCTTTCAAAACCCACCAATTTTGCAAAGATGCACCATAAAATGCAACTTGGCGGATATTTTTGAACTTGATGTGTAAATAGAAGTTGCACATTATGAATTTTTGATTCTATCCATACGGTTAAATCTGTGATTTGTATCACCAATATTTCTGTATAAAATTTAAAACTTCAAACTAAAAATTCTTTTGTAACTTGATTACGAATTAGATATTGACAATTTGTACATGAAATTTGTTGTGATTGGTTGAAATGTAATACTCTAAGTGCAATGATTTTGTAGATTTTTTTGGTTGCTTCATTTCATAAGTTGACCTTTTTAAGAGCACTTTTACACTGAAATCTTTGAAAATTTGGGTGAATCACTACAACATGAAATGAAGCAGTTTTTTTTCACAAATCATCTCCTTTCTAATACCCTTCCTTTGATCATATGTACCCATAATTTACACTAAGTGACTTCCCTGAGAATAATTCCATGATAAATCTAATGAAATCATACCCAACTTTTAATTTTTGACTCTCCCTTGGTAACACTACTATTAAAATAATCATTTTGTAACCTCTACCCACCGGCCTTCGGAGCCTTCAACGACTTCGGTTTTTATTTGTTTATTTATTTATTCATTTATTTTTTTGTTTGTTACTTTGAAACAATGGACGTTTTATTCCAAGGCAAATGGTTACATTAAACATCACAACTTTAGGGCCTTTTTGATGATATCAACTTTATTTTCAATGAATGACATTTCATTTGTTTTGAGATAAAAAAGACATTATTAGGCGAATTTGTGTCGAATCTGCCTAGGACTACGGTACAGGGTGGAAAGCCCTCGACAATCTACGCCCTGTAAGGTAGGATGTCCTAAAACTACCACCTCCACCAATTATGACATATAGACCTTTTTGCGAGCCACCATAGATGAGACTCAAAACCACTAGTTTCACTATTCAAGTAGACCAATGGCACGTCAAGCATTGCGAAAAAATATTTGGTGGTTTTGGGTATCATTATGAGTGAAAGTTAGTACCACATAGTGTGAACATGGGAAACTTAGATGTTTGATTTGGATCACAGGTTACTTTCCACTTTGAAATATGTTTTTAAATTGACAAATGCGAATTAGATGTTGCAATTTTTACAATTCACATCAAAACCTATTTCAAATGCGGTCATATTTTTTTTCAAATTTAGCACTGCCAAAAATAGGCCAGATTGCTGAAGTTGGTGGTTTCAGGACAATCACCCGTGTATACGTTTTCGATCACCAAATTTGGGCGAGACTATTTTGGTGCCATTTTGACACCAAAGGCAGCATACATAGCATTTTAGTGTCATTTTGCTTGGTATGGAGGTTGGCACCAAATTATCTTAATTGCATTACAATGCACCATCATGACACCATGTTCACATCCCTTGAAGTTCCTGATGTGATTCAATAGTGTTGTTTAAAAAAAAATTCACAATATCTATTTTTTAAAATCCAAATTGTACAAATGATATTCAAGGAGCTGAAGAACCAAAAGAAACTTTGGATGGATGAAATTTTTTATAGGATCTAGTAAAGAGAGAGGTTGCAATTTGTTAGTCGTTCATTATATGGACACATGCATGTCAAAGGGTTAATGCATAGGGACAATTTTTTTCCCTAATTTGTTCCATATAGGGGTCTGCCTAAAAAAACCACCTCCTCCTCCTATTGTTTTTTATATTTCAAAGTAGGTCCCCCTTGAATAATTTGAGGTCAGAAGCCCCAAATTTGCAAAAGAATTTGCCAAAAAGTGCCCCTATGATGCCTAAAATGGAAATTCTAGGGAAAGGAGGGGTAGTTGAATAGTGCCAGCATTAAAGACCACTAGGGATTTTAGAGACGGGATATATGATGGGGTGCAGAGATACTTCCCTAAAGAAGGAGAATTAGTTTTCTATTCATTTGTTTTTTCTGAGTGTACTTTAACGGGTGACCCGCACAAATGAAGGGTATTTATGATATGTTAGGTTTATGTTGTCATTGACATTATGAACGGACACTATACTCCACAATGTAATGGTTTAGATTCATGTGCATCCTTGGTTATTTGTTCCCATTCCTCTACATGTGGAATACAAAGGTCGGAGAATTTTCCTGATTGATAGACGGCATGATGGTCTCCTGACGTGAAATTCCCCACGATGGTCTCCTGACGTGAAATTCATCTTGGTCGACGTCTCGAGCGAGGAGATTGCGTTTCGGAAACCCGCGCTGGGGCTCCTTGGCGATGCCGATGTGGTGGTGAAGCAATTGAACAGAGAGATCAAGGACCAGCCATTTGCATTGGGGAAGAACCACGAGTGGGTGAAGAAAATCCAGGCGAAGGTGCAAGCGAATGTACAGAGGATGGCGCCATCGCTCAACAAAGAGGTTGTGAATTTTTGATCGCCAACTTGCTATTTGAAAAACTATGTTGCTATAAGAAAAATTGGGTAAAAAAACAGAGTATATCGCCATAACCTTCCCTTATCATTGGTATGTATAAGGCTCCAAGAACTCTATAGAATGCTACTCCCTCCGTCCCAAAGTTATTGTCATGTTTGAAAGTGCTTTTTTAAGTAGGTCAAAAAAATACTTCCTTGTGGCTAATTTTATTTAGGTTGCAATGAACACATGCAATGTTGTTCTTCAATCATTCTAGTGACATAATTTGGAACCTTTTTTAATCATGTTTCTTACAATATGATCAATGAAATTGGCTCAAAGAAATACCAAGCAAACACTTTGGGACGGAGGGAGTATGTTTTTGTAGTAAATTGCCCAAAAATGCTTTCTGTTTTTCAAGTCTCAATTTCCAAATCGCTAATGGGAGTCCCTTGAAATGGAAAAAAAAAATCTCAGGTTGTGCCGTTCAATTTCTTGACGCCCATGCGCATCATTCGAGATGCAATTCTGGCTGTGGGATCTCCGGCTCCCATTTTGGTTTCGGAAGGCGCGAATACTATGGACGTGGGAAGGTCGGTGTTGGAGCAGACGGAGCCCCGGTCAAGACTGGATGCCGGAACGTGGGGTACTATGGGCGTCGGGCTTGGCTATTGCATTGCCGCGGCTGTGACCAACCCTGACAAGCTTGTGGTCGCTGTGGAGGGCGACTCTGGATTTGGTTTCAGTGGCCTTGAAGTTGAGGTGTGCAATCCTAACCTTCGGCTTCTGCATCTGGCATTGTGCGTCTTGTCCCTGCTTGCATTACCAATCTGAAAGAGTTCAACCCCTAAGCGTCCACTGTGTATTTTCCGTAGTGTAGGAAAATTGGACCCCCTGTTGCTAATCATCTGTTTGTGTGAAAATGACTTCTGTCAGCTTGACACGATCAACACTGTACTATAGAACAAGAGCTTTAAAATGATGTATTGCAATCAGAAAACTGAGGTAAAATGAGAAAATGCCACCGTTGCAACGTTCAGTGATGCAGATGACCATCTTGGGCGTTTTAGACGCTTAGGGGTTAATTCCAATTGGACACTTTACTAAAAAATGAGATTCATTAAGAACAGGAAGTATTCATGGCAGGATATGCGAGGATGTGTTTAATTCTCTCTCTTTGACTTCACCTTCTCTGATACCGTGTTTTTTTGTTCTCCCACCAAACCTTAAGGAATGGATCTACCCTGTTCAAAAGTTACTGTCATACTCTCTTCTGTCACGAGAAGTTGCTTACAAAAGTGATCATAAGGAGTTTGAAAAGGGTTTAGACCACCTCCCTAACCCAAGTACTTCTTCAGTGTCACTTTTACATGCAAACACTGTTGATTGTCACAAATGGTTGTCACAATCAAGTGTGCAACTTCAAGTGCACAATTTCATTTTGAGCCCTGTGCGATTCTGAGCCCTGAATTCTCGTCAAAATCACTAGTGAGTGTTAGACTTTGCGATTTGTGCCCTGCAGTTTTGTTACCAAATTGGGCACAATGTGATTCTTCTTTTCCTGAACTACCAGCCCCTTTAGAGTATTGGTATGTGATTCTGCTTATTGCCTTCTTCTGTGGGCCGGCTCTGGCACCCCCTACTTAGAGTTTTGTTGGAGAATTTCCCTCTTATTGTAGAATGCGAGTCTCACATTCTGACACCTGTTTTATTTTATTACCTTCATCTGATGTGGAATCGAAGTATGCATTGCAGGATATGCGAGAATGTGTTTAATACTCTCTCGTTAATCACACCTTCTCTGATATCATGTTTTTTGTTCTCTAAGGAGTGGATGCACCCTGTTCAAAATTCACTATCATACTCTCTTCTGTCGCATACAAATGCGACAATAAGGAGTTTGAAAAGCGTGTAGACCACCTCCCTAACCGAAGTACTTCTTCAGTGTCGCTTTTACATGCAACACTGGTGAGTGTCACAATGTGTGACATCTCATCCTCCGTGGAAAAACTAAACTGGATAAAAATAGAATTTGAGGTGGCTTTCCTAGATCTCTCAAAAATCAAGTTTTATTGTTTTACTGCACTCGATAATATAGGGTCCAAAGTGAGTATTTTTAGCCAGTTTACTTTTTCCATGGAGGGTGAGATATAACTTGATTGATAGACTCGTGCATTTCGGGTGACATTTGGATGTGATTTATCAGCTCTTGGTTTTAATTTCTGTGAAAGGTAGTTAGAAGGTTATGGCTCAAGGAGACTTATATGATTATTCCATGCACTTGCAGACACTCGTCCTGTACAAGTTAGTAATTCATTCATGGAATGATTTACTAACAGGTCACAGTAGATTAATTGATGAAGCGACAAAAGCTGGGCGATAATACACACGGGCAGCGGGCACGGGGGCACACGGATGTTGGGAACGCGCAAGGCAATGGGAACGACAGGCAGCCTGCGACCCCAGCAGCCAGCTCGGACCAGCTCCACCATCGGATGAGAACGTGGATCTCAGGGGCTGAGATTCAAGGAGCCGGCAACAGAGCCGGTCCATCATTCTGCGCCTCAGTGACAGTGATTCTCCGCCTCAGTGACGGTGATTCTCCGCCTCAGTGACAGTGATTCTGCTCGGCTTTGTTTTCATTCCGCTCTACTTCTGTTGTGATTCTGCTCGCCTTGCGCTGTGATTCCGTTCCCCTTTCGCTGAGGAAAAGTTGTGTACCGAGGACGTAAGTAGAAGCAGTAGCTTAGCAGTAGAGGCAAGCTCGGAGCTCAGTCGTAGTGAAGAAATCGCTCCCACTCCGACGGGCCAGGAAATATTGGTACGTTTTTACGTGCGTCTGTGTCCTCGATCATCATTCTCCCGCTATATCTCGCTGTAGTGTTAATCTCAAGCGTTACTGCACGCTGTGGGAGTGTGAGAGTGTCGGAGCAGATCAGTGGTCATTGAATTTTTCGCGTTTGCGGGAGGCTGCTCGTGGTAATGAATGTTAGACTATGATAGAAGACATCACAAGGAGCCTTGGGCGCGTTCCCACATGGGAAATCAAAGGGTTTCCTATCTAAAACAACAAAGAGTCACATGCCATGTGGGAATGTCCCAAGTGGGAAAAATTGAGCATTTCCCGCATGACCTTGAGGGAATGTCATGCGGGAATTGCTATGATTTCCCACATGACAAAATTTTCAAATTTCTTCAAGATTTTCAAATTTCTTCGGCAGTTGTAGATTCTAATAAACCTAAATCTTCAATTCTGTGAAATTTGTGCACGACAAAATCCAAGTAGAATCCTAGATTTTTGGAAATCCTCATTTTGAAGATGATTACAAATGTTTCTCGGTGGTAGATTACATCATCTTCCAAAATTTCACGGAATCATCACCAAGACATAGATTTGAGGGTATTCAAAAACCGTAGATTTGTATTCAAAAACCGTTGATTTGTATTCAAAAATCATAGATTTGCATTTAAAAACCGTAAATTTGTATTTCCAACAATAACTTTGGAAGTAATCAAAATCCGTAGATTTGAATTTCGCACAATGTTGATTTGCTATCTCTGCATCTAGCCTAATTTCAACTCCGTATCTACATATTTCTATATCTCCACATCTACATGTTGATGCTACTTCCTCAATTGGAAGCATGTTGCCAAAACCTATTACGTTTCTCATACATATCCTTCTCTGCATAACCACTAAAAAAGAGAGTTATAATATAAACATGTGCAATAATATAGTAGAAAGATGAAAACAATTGAATGAGACCTAAAACAGTACACTGTTAGTGATTGCTACAGTTTGAAAATGCCAATCTCGTAACATTCATTCCTATGCACCATCACTGCCTTGGCTCTACAATATATATTGTGAAACATTCCACACCCAACAGTACTTCATCAGTAGCTAAATGGACAGGTGGTGGCTCACGGTGAGCGTATGGGACTGACTCCCATATCAAAAACACAAAAGAAAATTCAACTATTACTGTCAGCAATGCCACATTACAAAATAATTTTCAACATAAAATGCACAGCCAATTTCATGTCACCTGTTATTCAAGAGATCCTCCTCTCGAAGACTAATGATAACTGCATTCCAAATGGGAAGGAACCTTCTGGCGTCATATTTGTTCTGAATGGCCTGAAACAAAGTTCACATTGCTTCACACGTCAAAAAACTAGCATTCAAAACCAAGAGAGACTCAGCTCAACGCCACTCAAAACAAATACTAGTAGTTGGATGATTCACATTTTGAGACCCAATAAAGCAATTTCTTTCACCATCTGAACTGACATCAAAACTGCAAAATCTATTATCTTCTCAGCACCATCTAAGAGAGCATGTTTTGAAACCTTCTCATTATGTACTGCACTGTTGCCAGTTGTTTGCATTAAAATTCATCAGAAGGCTAACAAGAAGACATGCCCATAACTAATGGACAAATACAACTTATACGTGAGTGCAAATATAACCACGAGTGCAACTTAGCAACCTGGTGATTCCATCAATTTCTGAAGTTTGGAGATTGAAGACCACTACAGTGCTAGAGCAATAAAGAACTTCAACGGAAAGTATTGCTCAAGAATAGTTGTTGATTCTGAGAGGAAGTAGCTGATTAATGCGCACAGATCAAAACTCAAAAACATAATTACCTTTTCTTCAATAGACAGATCTTGCCGTCCAGGAAAGAGATTTAAACTGCAAGTAAAAGAATTCCAGATACAGGATTAGAAAAACTTCGTATAGTACAAGAAACGAATGAAGTACAGAGATACAGGTGCTCACAAGAAAATTTTACCCCCCAACAAAGAACAGGTTGTGATACGACAAACGTGTAAATTAGCGGACATAATTGACAACAAAAAAGCTTAAACAATCATGAGATTCTTCAACAAGACAAAACATAGCTTACACTAAGGATGATGAAATAAGCACATGTAAGCTTTCAGAAAAAGAAAATTCGGTAAGATAGAAAATACCTACATGGATCCATGTGTTCCACAAATACTTCAGTGCAATCGAGGAATCGTTTCCTCTGCATGTCCAGCGATCGAATCTGTCAAGGCAAAAGAGAAGGGGATCCAGGTCAATTCCAGTGTATAAAATCATTGTCCAATCTCCATCTCTATCCTAATATTTTCTCAGGCATCATAAAAAGAGTGCTTCTGGAGTTCAGGAATCACCTCGCCTAGTTTGTCTCTCGCACCTTCCAAACGGAAAAAGTTGAATTACCTTGGGGACTCAAGGTCCGCAGTTGGAGCGCCGAATGGGGTTCACATGGTCACGGCCATGCTTGTTGAGACCTCCACTGCGCTTCATGACTGTCAGCAAGAAATCCAGCACAAAAAACAATAACGAAAAATGCTCCAACCCAATTACCTATGGGAGTTGAAACCCTAATTTCTGAGTCAAAACTGTGGCGTTTTTAGATGGAAAAAGAGGCGTAGGAGAGGGAATGCAATGCTTCGGACGCACCGTGTAGAGAAGCGGGATTACGCCGGTGTTGGGATGCGCGGAAGGATGCGGGACGCAGCGGAAGCGACGCAGCGGAAGGATGCAGCAAAACGAGCAAGGAAAATGGAGAGCCAGAATCTTTGTTGAGTACCTGCTCTCGGGGGTTGGGTGATGAGTTCTGCGCCGTCGATGGTCTCGCAGGAGGCCGTTGGATGTGCGGATGCTCAGTTTTTAGGGTTTGGGTGATCGAAAACGTATACACCCGCGTCACTGAGGCGCGGAAAGCAAGAGCGGCTCAGTTGCCGGCTCCGGCGATCTCAGCCGTCCTTTGCATCTTTCCCATCTAGCGGTGATGGGAGTCCGAGCTGGCAAGTGTGAGTGGGGAACGGCCTGACTTCGGGCCGGGCACAGGAATCCATGCGCATGAAAATTTCTGACGTAAGTGTTACGCATGTACACTTTATGTCGGGAACACTGGTGGTGATTGGGAACGCGTAAGTTATATGGGTGCAAGGAGTGGAACGCAAGAACAAGGCTTCCAGGGCACCATGTCCTCTCAACTGCAGGCTCATAACACACACACTTTCATCTTCTGAACCACTTGTGTATACGAATTTGAAGCACACATTCAAACTTTCAAAATTTTCTGAAATTCAAGGTTACATTCAAATGTTGTGACAATGGAAAGTTTGTAGATTTAATTTACATGACGCAGTGGAGTAGAATTTTATGACCGTTTGCTCGAGAGGATTTTTGCACAGTTTTGATTGCTGGAGCTCGAGTCAAGTAGGCCATTTGAACTATAATAGCATTTGCACCCTTCTCTTTTGAATTTAGTTCTTGACCACTATCATCACATCCAAAACTTGATGTCACGAGTTATCGTCTCCACACCCTGGAACCACTATATGTTCCTCTATATAGTTTGTGAACCAATCAAAATCACTATACATAGGTGATCATGAATGTTCATCAATTTGAGATACTAACCCCTTCCTTAAATTAGCTATAGAAAAACGTATTTAGATATGACTATATCGTGCTTATATTTTGTGGCTCTGTCACTCGCCCAAAATTTTCAACATTAAATACAAACACTTTTTATGTAGTTTTAAGAGAATCTCTTGTTTTTAGTGATAGGGTGAAGATGCTCTAAGTTCAAGAGAGATTGCTCTTGGTTACATTGGAGGAATGGAGGAAGTTTTCAGATATGTGGAAAGTTTGGATGACAGTGATGAAGACGATGAATATGTTGACTTCCTTGCGGCTTTTCATGAGTTTTTTTATGTAGAACGTGAACAAATTGGAGAGGATGGACCTATTGGTTATGAGCACTTACAAGGAGTGGATCCATTTACATTTCGTTCAAATTCCAATTGGTACATGTTTACCAAAAGTTCTTATTCTTTTATGATTCAATGTTTGCAAAGTGAACTTCAACCTACGGGTGAAAGCATTCTCAATGCAGACCTTTCATTTTATGTACCTCATAAACCTCTTGAAAAACTGCACCTCCGTGTTTTGAATAGATGGAGGGATTTGATGGTTGCTCTAAATGTGAGGCTAGATCAACGTAGTGGAGAAATGAGATTATACAACAAGTCAGGAAAATTCTCCGACCTTTGTATTCCACATGTAGAGGAATGGGAACAAATAACCAAGGATGCACATGAATCTAAACCATTACATTGTGGAGTATAGTGTCCGTTCATAATGTCAATGACAACATAAACCTAACATATCATAAATACCCTTCATTTGTGCGGGTCACCCGTTAAAGTACACTCAGAAAAAACAAATGAATAGAAAACTAATTCTCCTTCTTTAGGGAAGTATCTCTGCACCCCATCATATATCCCGTCTCTAAAATCCCTAGTGGTCTTTAATGCTGGCACTATTCAACTACCCCTCCTTTCCCTAGAATTTCCATTTTAGGCATCATAGGGGCACTTTTTGGCAAATTCTTTTGCAAATTTGGGGCTTCTGACCTCAAATTATTCAAGGGGGACCTACTTTGAAATATAAAAAACAATAGGAGGAGGAGGTGGTTTTTTTAGGCAGACCCCTATATGGAACAAATTAGGGAAAAAAATTGTCCCTATGCATTAACCCTTTGACATGCATGTGTCCATATAATGAACGACTAACAAATTGCAACCTCTCTCTTTACTAGATCCTATAAAAAATTTCATCCATCCAAAGTTTCTTTTGGTTCTTCAGCTCCTTGAATATCATTTGTACAATTTGGATTTTAAAAAATAGATATTGTGAATTTTTTTTTAAACAACACTATTGAATCACATCAGGAACTTCAAGGGATGTGAACATGGTGTCATGATGGTGCATTGTAATGCAATTAAGATAATTTGGTGCCAACCTCCATACCAAGCAAAATGACACTAAAATGCTATGTATGCTGCCTTTGGTGTCAAAATGGCACCAAAATAGTCTCGCCCAAATTTGGTGATCGAAAACGTATACACGGGTGATTGTCCTGAAACCACCAACTTCAGCAATCTGGCCTATTTTTGGCAGTGCTAAATTTGAAAAAAAATATGACCGCATTTGAAATAGGTTTTGATGTGAATTGTAAAAATTGCAACATCTAATTCGCATTTGTCAATTTAAAAACATATTTCAAAGTGGAAAGTAACCTGTGATCCAAATCAAACATCTAAGTTTCCCATGTTCACACTATGTGGTACTAACTTTCACTCATAATGATACCCAAAACCACCAAATATTTTTTCGCAATGCTTGACGTGCCATTGGTCTACTTGAATAGTGAAACTAGTGGTTTTGAGTCTCATCTATGGTGGCTCGCAAAAAGGTCTATATGTCATAATTGGTGGAGGTGGTAGTTTTAGGACATCCTACCTTACAGGGCGTAGATTGTCGAGGGCTTTCCACCCTGTACCGTAGTCCTAGGCAGATTCGACACAAATTCGCCTAATAATGTCTTTTTTATCTCAAAACAAATGAAATGTCATTCATTGAAAATAAAGTTGATATCATCAAAAAGGCCCTAAAGTTGTGATGTTTAATGTAACCATTTGCCTTGGAATAAAACGTCCATTGTTTCAAAGTAACAAACAAAAAAATAAATGAATAAATAAATAAACAAATAAAAACCGAAGTCGTTGAAGGCTCCGAAGGCCGGTGGGTAGAGGTTACAAAATGATTATTTTAATAGTAGTGTTACCAAGGGAGAGTCAAAAATTAAAAGTTGGGTATGATTTCATTAGATTTATCATGGAATTATTCTCAGGGAAGTCACTTAGTGTAAATTATGGGTACATATGATCAAAGGAAGGGTATTAGAAAGGAGATGATTTGTGAAAAAAAACTGCTTCATTTCATGTTGTAGTGATTCACCCAAATTTTCAAAGATTTCAGTGTAAAAGTGCTCTTAAAAAGGTCAACTTATGAAATGAAGCAACCAAAAAAATCTACAAAATCATTGCACTTAGAGTATTACATTTCAACCAATCACAACAAATTTCATGTACAAATTGTCAATATCTAATTCGTAATCAAGTTACAAAAGAATTTTTAGTTTGAAGTTTTAAATTTTATACAGAAATATTGGTGATACAAATCACAGATTTAACCGTATGGATAGAATCAAAAATTCATAATGTGCAACTTCTATTTACACATCAAGTTCAAAAATATCCGCCAAGTTGCATTTTATGGTGCATCTTTGCAAAATTGGTGGGTTTTGAAAGAGGTGAGGACATTTGGGGATTAACTCCTAAATGTCCCATGGGGATAGTACATACGTTTTCGTATAATTGGCATTTGCTATCAACAAGAAGTTCTAATTGAGATCTCAATAGCTCACTAGAACCGCATTGATTTAAATTTCAACTTATTTGTTGAACTCAAACCCATTGAAGGTGTGGATCCATTTCCAAATACAAGAAATATACATCATATTCTACTTGCCGCAAAGGCATTTTCAAACGTTTAGGGATTAAAGCATCATGGACTAGGTAACCTTCAAGAGATGGCAGGTTTGAGAAAGTTATTGGATACAACCTTCATGCACGTACCTTGGTCAATAATGTATTCATTTGTTGTTGCCAGTTAGAACTTGAACCATTAGATCTTCTTCACTAAATAATGTTCCATCAAGGGTCCCGAAAGAAAAGCACCATAACTTACAATTATGACCCTTGGCTTTGAGAAATAACCATGTTGTTGTCATCCAATGTAAGGCTGCCACTTCTCCTTCAAATGGGCTCCATAGAGGTTATGGCTCCATTTTAAATGATTGGCTTGACTATGTGTTTACTATTTATCATATATTCCTTCTTCTTTAACTACCTTGGCGTTCATTTTTTGGACAATGTACAAATTCCATTCATGTTTTCTCATCTGTCATGCACTTTTTCCGGTGTGTATTTTTTACAAAAGAATTTATGGGAAGTTAGTTTCATGCATGTGTGAACTGGTTAGAAAGGCAAGGGATGATTTAGTAAAATTTAATTCCTCATTTCATGTTGCAGTGATTCACCAAACATTTCTAAGATCTTAGTTAAAAATAGTCCAAAAGTGCTCTTGAAAATTCAACTCATAAAATTAAGCACCCAAAAATCTCCAAAAATCACTTCACTTAGAGTATTACATTTCAACCAATCACAATATATTATTCATAATCAAATTACAAAAGAATTTTTTATTTTTTGGTTTCAAATTATATACAAAAACATTGGTGATGGCAATCATAGATCTAAGTCATCTAACCGTATGAATAGAATCTAAAATTCATAACGTACAACTTTTATTCATGTATCAAGTTCAAAATATCTCTTTTCGTTTCATTTTTGAATGCATCTTTGCAATTCTCCAGATGTGGAGAGAGTTGTAGACATTTAGAATTAGTTCTTGCAGTAAAGTTGATTGCTTTTAAACCACTAACTTCAACAATAAATTTATTTTTAGCGATGATATCTTTGGTGAAATGTTTATCTTTCAGTATTTGATATGAGGTTTAACGAGTGCATATCTTTCCACAATTTCATTTTCAATATTGGTACAAATGTTTTAAATGGAAAGTACATGGGGGCTTAACCTCTAGAAAACCATACGGTCCCCAAACGTCTTCTGGAACCAAAAAGTGAGAAAATTTGGGTTCTAGGGTTTTGAATTGTAGGATGAGCAACAAAGAGACCCTAGCTTTGTTAGAGTTGAATTTGTAGGTACTTCTTGATTGAAAATTCATCAAATGAGCGATTTTTGATGATTTTTTTAGTTGCAATGAGGGTATTTAGGTGTCACTTTAGACCCTCATATCTTCCTTCTAACTTCTAAATTACTTCAAATTTTTATCACATGTTTAAAATGATGATCTCTATTCACAGTAAAGAATTCAAAAACTTTGGAGCACTTTTGAACAATCTGATTTCAACTTGTGTACAAAATTCCCCAAACGAGTTCCATCAATCCATTCAACGGTGGCATTTTCTCAAAAATTGTGCAATTTTGTTGATTTTTTTTCAAAAAAAGAACCACATAAATCTTCTTTAATTTCAACGGTGCTGATCAACAAAATTACCTCACACTAATGAGGAATTGAGCTTGTTACAAGAGCTACTCAAAAAAACAATAGCTAAGTTCAACACCCCCCATGTCCTTTAGGAGTTAATATCAATGCCTCCATGTCCACACTATGTGCTAATAATTTCTACTTATGACATTTGATATCCTAAACCACAATGCACATTTCATTAAAACGATATTGTAAGAATAAAAGCACTATGGAAAAATCAAGTACCTATCCGGCTATCCCTTTTGAGAAGAGTTTAATCACTCTCCTTCACCTCTTCAGTCTTGTAGCCTAATTTTAACAAAATGTGTGTTCCACCAACTACTTTGCAATGCTTCGCATGCCATTGGTTTGCTTGAATAGTGAAATTGATGGTTTTGAGTCTCAACTATAGAGCCTCCAAAAAAAGTCCATATGCCATAGTTGGTGGAGGTAGTGATTTTAGGGCATTCAACCTTAATTGGAAACTCCTATTGATCTAGTTCTCTCATATTATGAGAATGTGGTTCTCTCATATTATGATTGTGAGTTTATTTCATTCGAAATCCTCTTTGAAATGTCGTTTTTTTTTTTAAACTTAGATTTTTTTTGTTAAAATGGAGCCTTTTCCTTCATTTTCAATTGTGGGAACTTGTGCTAATTTACTAAATGAAATTAGAGTGGAAAAAACTTTGTGGCATTTGAGATAAAAACTCTGGATTCTCAGATGAGGCTGGCGTGAATAGAGTGTCCGTTCATAATGTCAATGACCAAGTGTCCACAAGACAAAGGGTCATAAGGTCATTGGAACAAAACTACTCTCCCCTTTTGCGAATGGACACTTTAGTAACAAGTATCACAATAAAAGTAATCGTGACCTTAGAATTGCAAAATCGTTTTTGGTATAAGATATGTTTTTCAGTTAGCAATATTGCCAAGTTGTGAGTTTTTTGGTTGGTTGGTGTTGGACGATATATCACATTTGCGTGGTTCGTGTTTGATTCACATTGGGTTCGTTTGAGCAGTAGTGTGATATGCATGACTTGGTGTTGCAAGTGAGTTTGTCACGGCAGTGAATTTGTACCATCCAACCGGCCCTATCTTACCTCTATCACTGTGACATTTGACCACTTATATTGCAAGATATAAAGGTTTGAAGTGGATATTCAATTTAAAATTTTATTTTCTTATTATTCCATTGACAATGTATCCGTTGTCCAAGATGGCTTTCTACAGTAGAGAAAAAAATTACATTATTTTATGTTTATTGTTTTGTTTATTGTTTTGTTTTAATGTAATAAGATGGGTGACTTAAATGAAATGAAAGGCTTAGTATGTGAAAGGGTTTATTATATAAACTTTTGGATCTACTATAGCCTACTTAAATTGTAAAACATGTGATTAAATATAATTTAACGTACTAGGTGCTTTCGCACTAGAAGCATAATTTGCACTAATGACATAATATAATAAACACAGAAAACATTAAAAAAGAAATTATATATATAGCAAAATGGAGTCTTTTAAAATCTTCTCAAAATATTTTATATTGTTTTAGAATCTTTTTGAATATTCCTAATGATGTCATTTAATCCACTTGCAAACCATATCAAATGCATATTCCAACCATACCACAAGCTTTGTTTAAAGTAGCCAACCAAGGTTGCAAAATGTTTTAAGAAATTTTCCATTTTAAGGGGTGCCATTTTAAGGGGTTTAAGACAAAATTTATGCCTTAAAATTTGAAAGGAATTGGTACATTGATCAAGATTGGAAGAAATATAGAATTGGAACATGAACAATGGAACAGAATTGAAAAAAATAAAAATAAAAAATTAGAAACTTTCAAACATAAGTTATACCGCATAGTACATGTGTTGAATTTATAAATATTTAATGTATTTTCATATTTTTATGTATTTTATGTTTTGTTCATAGGTATTTTGATAATTTCACAACTCCACATTGGAATGTTTTTTTCCAGAAGATGTTTATTATAAATTTGCAACTTTGAACCTCATTATTCAAAATCCAATTTGTCATAGATTGTTATGTATTTGCGTTTTTGACACAACACTAACTCCACAATGTGGTCGCCTGCGCACTAAAGGATAACATTGTCTAAAATCGATATTTTGTGTAAAATTATAAAGCTGCTCATTTTGTTAATTACATTAATATATGTTTAAAAAAATTGACTTGCCACGCCCGCAATCGCAGGTTTAACCATATGGATAGAATCTAAAATTCATAATGTACAAATTTTATTCATACAACAGGTTCAAAATATCCCTTTTAATTGCATCTTTGCAAAACTACCAAATTTGGAGAGGGGTGAGGACGTTGAGTAACTGACGGCAACTATACCACGTACATGACCAGGGAAAAAAAAAAAAAAAAACTTAACACCTAACCGCCCAACCATGCATATTTTGCATGTTGTACGAATTTGAAGTTCATTTTCTCGTCCATCATGCATTTTTGTAGTGTGGATTTTTTATTGAAACTTTTATGGGAAGTTAGTTCTGTGCATGTGTGATCCGATTAAAAAGGGGATGATTTGTGAGATTTTTATACCTCATTTTATGTTGTAGTGTTCCACCCAAAATTTCAAGAATTTTAGTCTAAAAGTTCTCTTGAAAAAGTCAACTACTACAATTAAGCAACCAAAAAATCTCCAAAAATCACTACACTTAGAGTTTTACATTTCAACTCATCACAACAAACTTCATTATTAAATTCTCAATATCTTATTCGTAATCATATTACAAAAGAGTGTTAAATTTTTAAGTTTGAATTTTTAAACGCAAATATTGATGATAGCAATTGTCAATCTAACCGTATGAATAGAATCTAAAATGAATAATGTACAACTTTTATTCATTACATCAACTTGAAAACATCCCTATTACTTGCATTTTATAATGCATATGAAGAGGGTGGTAACATTTAGGATGAGTACATTTTATAATCAACCGTTGTCCTAGAGCGCACAACCGGAGTATATTTTCGAACCATGGTTTCTCGACCCCTGCCCTCGAGTTGAATTTCCGCTGCCCAGAGTGGCTCTCATGCCAGCTCGGATCCCTCGCAGCGTTGGATGCCGTCTATCAATCGGAGGGCTGAGATTCGCTATGCCGGCAACTGGCCTTCCGCGCCTCACGAACGCGGAGCAGCAAGGGTCGAATTTCCCACATGGCACGGTTCACGCAGAAGGGAATATCACAATTTCCCAC
The DNA here is from genome assembly GCA_022496805.1 of Pohlia nutans. Lineage (NCBI taxonomy): Eukaryota > Viridiplantae > Streptophyta > Bryopsida > Bryales > Mniaceae > Pohlia > Pohlia nutans. The sequence continues at coordinate 9,311,720 of CM040091.1, read as the reverse complement.
CTGGGTCAAGCAGGAAACTGCCCAGGGCGCCCTGTGCATCAATGTAGCAGCCGGAAACTCTGTGGTGTGGATTAGGGTTAATTAGTGTAAGTCTGGTGTTTATTCGGGTCAAGAACTGAAGTTTTCAGATTTCGGAAAGAAATTGCAGTGCAAGTATTCTGATATATATGGAAGTATCTGACTAAGTGGAGAGAATCAGAGCAATCAAGAAGAAGTGCATCGTGACATAGAAAATCGTGCAACCAACTTGTATCAAAGCCCTGCACAACCATTTTTCCTCGTGCCCCAAGTTCTCCGTCTTGTTCATGTGATTCTCTTGGTTGGGATTGGGCTTGCATTGAAATTTTGTTGTGAGTTTTTTTTTCAATTTTTTTGGTAGCTATGGCGCACAGGGCGATGTCGCTGCGATGCTGGTCGTCCGTGCCGTCATGTGAGGTTTTGTCAAGGAGTAGCCGAGTCTCGTTTGTCGGTACGTCGTCGTTTCCGGTGGCGTTGAAACGAAGCAATGGCCGGTTGCAGTACAATGTTGCAGATTTTTTTACACTGTCAAGACATAGGAGGAAGTTCGTTGTTACGAATGCGAGCAAGAGCAGGTGGTGGGAGTCAGAGCCGCTGGTGAAGGGTAGCGTAACAAGGAGAGCAATGCATATCGTCAAAACCTTGCGCTTGTCGAGTAATGTCCAGGCAGACGATATGGATGCAGCTTTGCAGAAATGGGTAACTAGCATGCAGCCCAAACGAAAGGATTGGCTTAATGTGCTCAAGGAGTTTGACAACAAATTGGAGCGTCTGCTCTACTTCAAGGTACAGACACACGTTTCAGGGTTTAGGGTTTAGGGTTTTTTGCGTGATTGAAATAGTTCGAATTTTCGGTTAATTTACTTGTTTTGTTTCCATCAGGAAAGTGCCCCCCCACTCCAGTAGTATTGATGCAGTACTGCAGCACTGAGTATACAGTTCAGTATATTTGTAGTACTGCGTGCAATACTTTGTTTTTACATATGTTAAACTAAGTTCAAGGTTTTTTTGGTGTACTGTGTTTGTATAATATCAATATTTTATGGTTATAGATACCATCCTTATTTATAGCCATGATTATTATATTGTAATTTTATACAAACAGTATTGTAATAATTTACAGAATTCATCTCAAATCAGTAATCCAAATAATGTATTGCATTTATATTGCGACAATATCAAAGCATTGGTATTTGGTATTGGTGTAATATTGTAAAATCAATTGATAAGGTATTTTTTTTTCACTTTCTTCAATGTCAACCCTTTACCCCTAAATGACAGAGAGGGTAAGGGCAAAACCTGTATGTGTTAGAAAAATTTACTTCTACAACTTTGATCAAGTTTGGTCCAAAAGAGAAAATGAGAAGCACGATGTTTAGCAATTATCTGTACTGTCAGACTTTCAAAAAATGTTTGACACTTATTTCATTAATCATAGAATATTAATTTACTATTTAATATTCACCAAGATTACAGTTGTATTTTTAGAATTTCAAATTTGGTATGATTGGATAAAACTAGATTCTATCCCAAAATTTTAAAAAGATAAATTTTCAAAAAATAACTAATGTTTTTTTAAATGACTATAAATAATGAGAAATTGGCATAAGAATCAATCGATACATAATTTATCTTCATGTGGATCATTGTTGTATAAAATTTTGGAGACCAAAATGAGACCACAGATATACCAAATAGATACCGATAATTTTTATAATACAAAATACAAAAAATTATTAATATACAACTAATATATACTAATATTGATCATTGTTTTTTATTTTTGTGAATAAATTTCAAATCATCAATTAGTCCTTTTAGAATTCAAAAAATGAGATAGAATGATACCTTTTATCTTGTATTTTTTTTGAAAATTTATAAATAAAACATAAAAACCGAAAAATAAAATTAAAAGATTGGAAAATTGATTAAAAAAATCAATACATACATGATTAACATTTGCGTTGGACATTGATTTTTGTATTCATGTTTTATATTCCATTATCATTTACCCCTTTCAAACTTCACAAAAAGAGATCAAATAAGGTTTTCTTCCTATCTTTCATGTATTAAAATTTCAAAAAATATTATATATATATATATATATATATATATATATATATATATATATATATAGATTTATATGAATTTTTTCCTGGGATCCATCATTGTTGTATACAGTTTTGAAGCATTACAGAAAGTTTGAACCTTCAAATAGGTCCCTAGAGTAGGGGGTACAAGGTGGTCTTACATATTTAAATTTTTGTTAACCCTTAAACGACAATTCCCTTCCTGATACTACACCCAAAATCTGTTTTTAATTCCATTTTAAACATGATTCTATGTTTAATTTACTTTAGCTTTATTCTAAAGAAGTATGGATCTCTCTAAGGTGCTTGGTTTGGAATTTTAAAAACCCCATTTGGTGCAATGGTGTAGAAGTTATGAGCAAGATTCTCCCAAACTAAAACCAAACCCGTGGGGCTGGCATTGTCGTTTAAGGGTTAACAAATATTTATCGCCCTATCTCCGCTCAAGGACTGCATGGGATGCATGTGAGCTTTTGTATTTGGTCACCACCTATTAGAATTTTGAAATTCACACAATCGCTCATCCCAACAAGTCAGAAAAAACTACATCTGGTATTTAATTTTTCTCATATTATTGGTAATATAGTAAGGGCCTCTTTGAGGGTTCAAACTTTCTGTAAAGGACTAAAAAGAGACCAACAATGTTTATGTTAAAAAAAATTCTATCTTTTCTCATATTATCTACCAATCCAACTGCAGTTTATTCTTGACCCCTAAATGCCTACAATCTTTTCCACATTTTAAAAATTCCAAAGATGCATTATAAAATGCAACTTATATGGATATTTTGAACTTCATTTGTAAACAATACTTGTACATTATGATTTTAGATTCTATTCATATTGTTCAATTTGTGATTGCAACCACCAATATTTTGTATAAAATTTGAAATTTGAAATTCAAAATACTTTTGTAATTTGATTACAAATAAGATATTGACAATCTGTGCATGAATTTTTTGTAACGGGTTTAAATGTAACACTTAAATGTAAGTGTCGTGATTCAAGATATTATTTGGTAGCTTAATTGTATGAGATGATTTTTGCATGATCACTTTCAATTCATTTTGAACTAAGGTCTTAAATTTTTATATGAAATGAGGCATAAAACTTTCACAAATCATCCCCTTTCTAATCGGTTCACATAAACATGAAGCTAAGTTCTCATAAACTTTGTAGTAAAATATCCACACTCCACAAGATAGATAGAAACTCCGGTCCTTTTTCGAAGGCCGGCATGAATAAAGTGTCCGTTTGTAATGTCAATGACTCAATGCCCACCGGACAAAGGGCCATTGGAACAAAACCACACAACACAATTTGCATGACACATGACAAAACGAAATTCAAGTATGTACATTGGGTAGAAAACAAGGGCATTTTTATTCTTTGGAACTAAGATTTACAAGATACATATTTATACCAAACCCCCATGTTATTGTCCAAAGACAACGTGTAAATAATATAAGGTACATAATTAAATCTAGTATTAAGTTTTTGTAAATATAAAACATGAGTAAAAGGTAAATGAAAGTTCTCTTCTGTTATGTATTGTTCATTTCAAATGTGTATATTCTCCGTATTCTTTGTATGAAATTTTTAGAATTTTACAATCATCAACTAGTCCTTTAAAATTCAAAACATGTGATACAATGATGTCTTTTCATGTCTCTTATCTTTCGAAAATTCGATAACTGCATAATTATATGTACAGAATTAGATTTTATTAGAGAAATTTATACAACAATGATAAACACCAATGTTGATTATATATTAATATTGGTATATTAGTTATATATATATATATATATATATATATATATATATATAAACGTTTCATGACTAGCGTGTGATTCACCAATTCAAGGGTAATATGGCAGTGGGTATTATAATTGTTGAGTGCACATGTCCATCCTCGAAAGGGGAGAGTAGTATTGTCCCAACGTCCCCTTGTTCGGTGGGCACCCGGTCATTGACATTACGAATGGACACTTTATTCACGCTGGCCCTGTAGAAGGGTCGGAATTTGTATCTATCTATCTGTTGAGTGCACTCTACCATGACCAAACAAAACCTGAGCAATTATGCGTGTTCAAAGTTTAGTGGACTTTAGGATATGCAAAAAAAAGAAGCATGTATACCTCACTTAACCTTTAGTATGCATGGTACTGTAGCTGGATGCACTGGATTTTATTGGATTGTTTCACCATAATTGATACTAGTAGAAATAATATAGATATAATTAGAAAGTAATGTTAGAATTATATTCTCAACTAGATTGGAGATATTTTGCAAAATTAGTAAAATCATCCCATGGTAGAATTGCAACATTGTAGTATGTTTTTGAACCATATAATAGAGTTATCCTTTTAGTCGCCTTGTATTTCAATAAGAAACCTTGTGTTTTGCTTTAATATAATCTTATTTGTTCACTCTAAATAGTTAAAAAGGTGTACAAGAGCTTGGAGGTCTCTCATTATTAGGTGTGTAAGAGCTCGGTGATCTTCAAACTCTTTGCAAACTAGTTTAGCCACCAAGAAAGACATCAAAAGTTACAGGCCTTCAAAGTTAGGCAATTTCATCCAAAGTGTCATTTTTGGCACTCCAACATGCTTGGAGGTTAAGGATAACTCTAATGCACACTCTAAAATGAGATTTTTTGAGGGTATGCAATTTCAGAGTTGAATACAATTTGGGCTAAATTTTTAGAAATGACAGTGAAGACGTTCAACAATGTCCTATGTGAACACCTCGCCGTTGCACTTTGCCATATCAAAAACGGAGTCACACCTAATTATTGTGGATTTTATGAGTGACAATGTCACACCCATATACGATGTAAGACAAAAAAATTATATGTTGAAAATAGAAAGGAGTTGGTACATTGTCCAAGATCGGAATACATAAACTAATGGGACATGGCCAAGAGAACATAATCCCAAAAAATTAAAACAAGAGAACAAACTTCCAGACACCAGAAATACCACATAGTACATGTGTTGTGTTTGTAAGTATTTACTATATTTTCATTTATTTGCAATATTTTTGCATTTTTTCATGAGTGTTTTGATTGCTGCACTCCCGGCTGCACTATCTCGAATCTCAAATTTCTTTTTCTAGAAGAATTGTATTATAAATCTACAACTTTACCCCTCACAATTCAAAATCCATGTCTTCAGAAATTTTCTATTGTTTGCATTTTCAACACTCCAATGACCATAATCTGATTTGTTGGTGGCTAATTGAAGGGTTAATATTGATTTACTAATACTCACTTCATAGTCAATTATAGTTAATATTAAGTGAGATATACATGTCAATTTTATTTGGCATATTGTGAAGTGAACTAAACTTTGGGTACGTGCATAACTCCATGAGGTTTTGTTCAATCATAATTTATTTATTTTCAAAATGTGTCAAATGAGTGTTTGTTTGTCTCCGTCTTAAGTTCGCCCCATCATCCAAAATTGAGGAAAATACAAAAAAAAACCTCTTAGGAGCACTTTTTGCTGACTTGCTTTATGGCAATGTAAAAAATTTCTAATTTTACTAATGAGGGTGATAAACCAGAAATTTTTCTTTGTTTTGGTGTGCAATGTAAATGTCTCACCCTCTGTGGAAAAACTAAACCAGCTAAAAAGAGTCATTCTCGACCGTATGTTATCAAATGCAGTAAAACAATAAAATTTGATTTCTGACCAATTTAGAAAAACCATCTCAAATTTTATTTTTAGCCAGTTTAGTTTTTCCATGGAGGATGAGATGGGCCGAAAAAATAATTTCAAGAGAGCACAAGGAAAGTTGTGAAAACGACCATCCAAAAAATGAAAAAAATTGCATGTGTGCAACCAATCTCCTTCACACTATGTATGGTGTGACTTTGCCGTGCAATAACTTAGGGCCGCTTCACACTATGGCCGAAGGTCGAGAGGCAGTCGGTTTCCACCAATCAAATTGCAAGAAACCATGGTTTTGGCCTCTCGACCCTTCACACTAGAGGCCAAAGTCCAAAGGCCGTAGACCTTCAAAATGCTTACATGACAACACTTTTTGACCAAGGTGACAGTCTCTCTCGAGGAAGTTTGGGTCTTACATTTTGCAAGACCCGTCACTATGGTCAAGAGGCTGTCGATTTGTTTTCATAAAAAATGACAACTATATTTTATAGCCTATTTTCAGTAGATTTCTTTGGACTCCGTTAACAAAGTTTGGACTCTCAATCCCACGGCCTCTCGACTTGAACGGCCATAGTATGAAACGGCCCTTACTCTCCCTTGCCCACGGCAAAGTATTTTCAAAGAGCCTGCCCATCAGGCCTTCCCCGTCAGCTCGGATTCCCATGACTGTTGGATCACCTCGTTCGATAGGAGGGTCGAGATCTAGTTTGCCGGCGATGAGCTGGTACGGTGATCTGCGTCTCATGACGCGGGGCACCGCCTGAACAACTTGTTGCACGGAGTAGATTTGAGTGCAGCTTTCAGTTGCGGAAGCTGAAGCAACGCTTGTAGTTCGTCATCTCCGTCGCCAGGATCACCCAAGACGGTCCGCGGCGCTGGTCCTTGTGCCAAGCTCTGATATCAAGGTAATAACTTTTGTCCATGTTCATATACTGTGGTCGTTGTGTATGGCGTTGGTTCCATGTGCTTGAAAAACTGAAGTACTTTGGAGATTCTCGTCATGGACTGTTCAATGGACACAAATTTTAGGGTTTGTGGTTTTCTCCATCTTCTCAAAATGTTGCAAAACGGACATAACTGCTGTCAACGCTCTTTATCATGTCATGTACGTCAGTGATACTGTATGGTGTTGGTATCTCTTTAGGGATCCATGTTTTGTTTTCGAAACTAAAGTACTTAGGAGATTCTCGTCACTGTGGTGGTTAGGAGATTTCCGTTTTATTGGTTGCAGATGGTGTTCTACCGAGTGCTACATGAACACAAATTGTTGGGTTTGCAGTCTAACCTATTCTTGAGTGAGGAGATGAAACGGCAAGTGGTGAAAAAGCCCTGAAATTTTCCACTGTGAATTTTGAACGCATACTGAAAAATGTGCGATCCTACGAGACTGACCTCGAGAAATACGTCGAAGTGATGGATTTACAGGTGTGTGCTTTTGTGTCTTTCTACTTTTGACATTCTCTTGTGTCTTTCTACATTTTGCAATTGTTCTGTTTAAAGTTAAACCTCTTGAATAGGGCAATTAGGGTTTCATTCTGCTACCGATTACTTACAAATGTGCAATGGTGTGTTTACTAGGAACGTAACGAGAGGCTGTTCTACAAGGTTATGATTAACACGTGGAAGTGTTGTTGCCCATTGTGTACACCCCAACTGTGGGAGAAGCTTGCCAAAAGTATGGGAACATCTTCCGTCGCCCTCATGGTCTCTACATTACGCTGAAAGACACGTGAGAATTTCAATAAGACTATTTTCTTTCTAGTCTTTCCTTCTGTGATTACACTCAGAAACTCTTTTATATCACATCTTTGGTACCCAACGTACATGATATGTGGACTGTACCCAAGCTACATGATGGAATGTACATGATATGTGGAATGTAGCATGAATTTTGTACATTCTTAGAAATGTTTAGTTTGATCCTGATACCGGGTTTTCTTTTAAGCTCAATTTATAGAAAGCTCTTATAGCTGATTATTGAATTTCCTCTTAATCTAAATAGTTGTATAGTTGTATTTGTTTTCTGAGACTTGGCTTCACTCTTACGCAAATTTTATATGTGGTGGGTTTCATCTTGTTCATGCTTGAGCTGTTGCTGAGTCTCTGGGTCCTCAAGGTAATATTCTTTAAATATGCTTTTGAGTAGGTTTTTTGGTTTCTTCTCAACTGTGTGTTACGGTTGGTTTGAGAATTGCATTTTTTTTTATCTTTCTATGACTTCTGACTTTTTTATATCTAGGTGTTTCTGTTCAATTATATTAATGTATTTGTTTGTAATGATGAAGAAGCTGAGCTTTGCTGATTATTCAATCTGTTTTGTGGATTTGTAGGCATAAGACAAAAAGTATGTGGTTGTTGCAAGCTTGTTGAAGCACTCCATTCCATGTTGGGGTTACGATAGAAGAACCTCTTATAGGCAGATGCACTCTTTGAAGACATTTGAAATCTATTGTGGAGCGACATTATAGGATACAGTGAATTGTAGACCAGTTGTAGATGTGAAAGTGCTTGCTATATGATTCAACGAGACATGCCAAAATTTGGAAATGTAGTACTTTTGTACATTTTGAACTATTTGCAATGGCTACTACTGAGACACTTTGAAATGTCGAGTTGTAGTCCACGAGTACATTTGGAATTCTTTACAATCTAATAGTGTGAGACATTTTTGAGATTAAAAATGTATGCTCTTTGTACAATGAGATTTGCAGCAGTTGCGTTGCAGTACTGCAACAATTTACTAGCAATAAAATGCCATTTACATTGCAATACAAATTTTCTATATAAAAACAGTACTGCAACCATGTTGCAAAAATCATTTGCAAGTGCTATTGTTGCAATACTACAACAACACTATATTGTTAAGCATTTTTTAGTAATGTTTATGTACTGTATTATGATTGATTTTGTATTGTTGGAATACTGCATTTATACTCCATTGCAGTACAACAAACATATATGCATAATACGATTCAAACGCAGTACTACATAAATATGAATTTTGTCTTCTACTGTTAAGTGACTCCATGAGCATTGATGCAGTACTGCAAAAGTATTGAAAAAAGGGGTTTCATTTCCGTGATGTCATTTTTTGAATAAGGTACAGCTGTCATCCATGTTTTTTTCATCCGCCATGTACTTTTTGCAGTGTGAATTTTTTACTATAGATTTTACAGGAAGTTAGTTTCATGCATGTGATAACCAATTAGAAAAGGGATAATTTGTGGAAAAAAATTATGCCTTATTTCATGTCTTATGATTCACCAAAAAATTCTAAGATTTTAGTTCAAAAGAGTTCAAAATTTTTCAAAAGTGCTTTTGAGAAATTCAACTCATAAAATTAAGCAACCAAAAAATCTCCAAAAATCACTATACTAAGTATCACATTTCAATCCATCACAACAAATTTTATTTATAGATTGTCAATATCTTATTCATAATTGAGTTACAGAAGATTTTTGAATTTTAAGATTCATTTTTTTTACAAAAATATTGGTGATTGCAATCATAGATTTAACCGTATGGATATAATCCAAAATTTATAATGTACATTCACTGGAAAGGCAATCTCGGAGGGTGTAGTGATATGTTGGAGTAGCAATATACGTGCGAACAAATGATAGGGTATTTTAAAAACATGGGAACAAAAAATTATAAATGGACTTAGAGGTAATAAGGGTATCAAAAATGGCACTGGACATCTTTAAAGTACTATAGGGTATGGAATAATAGGTAATTTGGAATTATAAGTAATGCAAGCCCCTTTTCTATGAACCCAAAGTAGAAAATTACATAATGATAGCATGTGAAAAAAAACAAAAAAAAAGTAATATCCCCCTATAAAATAGTCGTTGTTCGCACCTATATCCTTAACTTTTTAACACACTGACCCCCTCGAGAAGGCAATACAAGCCTTGGCTTGGTGGTTAGGGCTCATGGCCCCCAATGAGGAGGTTGTGGGTTCTATTCCCCATGCCAGCGTGTTGCTCAACACCATAGTCCACCTAACTATAGTGGGGGGTCCTTGGACCTTGTTGTATGGGTACCTCAAAGCCCTTTGGAGGGATACCATGTCCGGTATCTTCAAGGCACTAGTGGCTAGCTAGGAATTAGCATAGTGTGTCACTGTAGTGTCCATTCCCGAAAGGAGAGAGTAGTATTGTTCCAATGTCCCCTTGTCCGGTGGGCACCGGGTCATTGACATTACAAACGGACACTTTATTCACGCCGGCCCCTTACTAAAAAGGGACCGGAGTTTCTATCTATCTACACTCACTAGTCAAATTTTTTTGTCATTGTCTCTTATAGAAGCTGAAATACAAAATAATTCAAAATTTTGAAATGACACTACAGGTGGTAAAATTATCTGAATTTGAAAATCGTAAAGTGTGTTGGTGAGAAAATTGAGTCTTTTTTAATATTATGATAAGAAATTTGAACATTTGAGATTTTTGTAAGAGATATGAAATAAACAAAAAAAAGGATTAAAATTGAGCAACATTGGATTTGAAACTTCAAAATTTGATATCTTAGTCCATAATGCTTCAAAATGCATGTTCTATTCAGTTTCACATGATTCTAAAAAGGATCCCTATTACTTCTATAATGATTATTATATCCTTTAAGGAACAAAATATGTTGCTACATACTGTATGTTTGAATTAAATAGGTCAAAATCGGGTTTAAATTTCAAGTAGAAATTGTTCAAAAGGAAACATTTCTTTGTCAAAACTCATATGTACAGTGGTTAGCAAAAGTGTTTGGACAGTAATGACAATCTCAGTTTAGTAGTAACACTTGTCAAGTTTGGTAGGTAGGTGCTGATTTTTTCAGCTAATTATAACTAAAGAGCCATTTGTAAACTAGAAAGAGTACCATCATTGACATTGAGCCACTTGCAAGGGCAGCAGTTCATGATGTGTCAATCATGGGTGTCCAATTCATTATGCACACAAGTTGTGCATCTAAAAAATCTTGAGAATGAACATGTATTTATGGAGACCTCTTGCATTTCATGATTCATTGTGATTGAGTAAGATTGCTCTTGATTAGCTATGGCTCCTAGAAGGTCTCTTGCTGAACGTGAGTTAGTTCTTCAGATGCATGAGAGAGGGAATTCGTACTCTGAAATTTCAACGGTTTTAGGCATCTCTCGAAGCACTTGCCATGCTATTGTGCGGAGGTTTACAATGAGAGGTCACTTGAGAGATGCTCCTTCACAAGGGAGACCTCGAATTCTTGATGAACGTGGTGATCGTGAGGTTGTAAGGTTGTTGAATGCACCATCTAATGGTACAGTTGCAGCAGTGGGTAGAGAAATGCGATCTCAAGGATTGGATTTAAGCGATGATACAGTTAGAAGATGTCTTCGGAGGCAGGGATTGAGAGCCAGGTGAAAACTAAGAAGCCATTCTTGTCAAAAAAGCACAAAGCACGTCGATATGCATGGGCAAAGAAGTGTAGGCATGCAAGTTGGATGGATTGGAGTTATGTGATTTTTTCAGATGAGTCAAAATTCAATTTGTTTGGCTCAGATGGGAGGCAGTATTGTTGGAGGAAGAGAGGAGAGCATCTTTTAGATCAGCATGTGCAACCTACTATCAAATTTGGGGGTGGAAACATTATGGTTTGGGGATGTATGACTTGGCAGGGAGTTGGCAACCTTCGTCTTATAGAAGGGAACATGGATATGTTTGTGTATCGGGAAATTTTGGAGATGGAGCTCATGAATACTATACACATGCATGATTTAGGAGAGGAGAATGTTATTTTTCAGCACGACAACGATCCCAAACATACTTCTAAGTATGTTACAGATTGGTTGTTAGCACAGAAGTTTCAACTAATTTGGCATCCGGCTCAATCTCCTGACTTGAATCCTATAGAACACCTTTGGAATGAAGTAGATTGTCGTATGAGAATGTCGGAGAAGAAACCCACTAACAAGAAGGATTTGTGGGAGAAATTGCAAGAAATTTGGTATAGCATTGAGATTGATACCGTGAGGAAATTGATCATGTCTATGCCTGAGAGAGCTGCAGATGTTTATCAAGCAAAAGGTGGCTATACACGATGGTAGTCATTATGATTGTACATTCAAGTTTTTAGGTAGTCATCATGATTCTACATTCAAGTTTTTAGCTTGATTTTGTAGCTCATGGCTTTGTTTCCCATGTAAATAGATAACCACTTCACTTTTTGCATAAAGAATTGGACACCCACATCATGTGTTTTATTTTTGATTGATTTCTTGATTGACATTTTTGATTATGAATGTTATGTTACATGTTTGTTGTAACTATGTGATTGTATGTTTAAATTTTTACAACTTGAATGTGAGTTATGTAGGAAAACTAGCTCATATTGGAAGTGGAAGCGTCCTGTCCGAACACTTCTGCTAACCACTGTATGTGTAGCGTATCTTGTGTTCTCTAACTTGTCCAAATCTCACTCAAAGAATTTAATTTTGTTAGTTTCCATGTCCATTTTTCATTTAAAAGGAAGTGATGGTAATTTATGGCCAAGCACTGTACAACTTTTATTCATACATCAAGTTCAAAATATCCCTCTTAATTGCATTTTATAATGCACCTTTGTAAAACTGCCCATTCTTCGAGAGGGTTGTATGCATTAAGGGTTAAAAGATGCCCTAAAATCCAAAGAAGGAGGTAAATAGCCCTTATAAAAATACTCATTGTACACATGTGGTTACATAACATAAGGGGGAGTAACTACCAAGGGGGGTAGGTAAAGTCATTGCATGCTACTGAATGTTATGATAACGTTGCACGTGTTAGTTAATAAATTAAACATTTAAAAAAAGGTTTTCATATGACCTATTCAAAACTGCTAAAAATGTATGAGGCCCAATTTGGGCTGTTAGGTGTTTTAGGGTTTAAATTGCACTTTGGTAATATTTAGGATGTGAGTAAAAAAATAAAAATAAAAGCTTTACGCTGGAATCTAGTTACGTGATAGATTTCAGGCTTTTTAATAAATGAATAATGTTTCTTTAATTTTATTTTAAATAATTTTTAAAGATAAATTTCAGGAGCATAAATAGTTGTGGATTTTTCTGATTTCTTGTGTTGGCTTTCTGTGTAGACAACCACTGGTGGAAAAACCTCCATTTCTACTTGTTTTGTACTCGATGTCTTGCTTACATGGATGAGATAAATCAGATGGAGTGCACTTTCCCTCCTAACATTCTTCAGCCCCCTTAATGTTCACCTCTGAATCTGAGTGTGACATAGAAAGCATGATTCCATGGTCATAGGCACAGGTATCTAGGGGATAAAGTTGAGTGGGAATTCTGAGAGTTGTAGAAATGAAACATGGATATTTGGTTACCTCAGGTAGAAGCACCAGAACTTGTTAGGGACCAATTCCAGTCACCTATGCAAGCACCTGTTTCAACTTTGTGAGTTCTCAATCAAATTATCACAATTATTAGTTGTAGCAGTTTGGTGATCAATTATGAATGCCAAGTTAGCAAACTGATTGGACTAAAAATGAAAGATGAGTATTGATTCCCCTACTAACATCAATAGTGGTCTATGTAGATTAAGTTTGAAAGTTCAAAACAAAATCATACATCGTGAAAAAATTAATTAAAAATTGGGCTTGGTTATTAAACCCAAAGTTTTATGTGTTGCAATTTTTTATCATTGAAAACCTTGGTGTTAGCAAACTGAGAGGTATTGGTGCCTCCACTTTAGAGCATTCACACTCTTGTATGCTAGAGGTGACTCACTGAAATTATTCATCTACATTTGAAGAGCCCTTGCACTTACACTCCCTTACCCTTGCATACCCCTCACATATCAAAAGTGCACATCAAATAGTCAATCATACAAGTAGAATGTGGGGATATAATCAACTAAATAGTGATTTGGAGTGCCATTTCTTAGCACATTAGGATTGAGAGTTAAGAGACATTTCTGAAGGAGAAGGCGTCGCTTTTCACTCCTTATGTGAGTCAAATGGCGCCACTTCGCACTCACCAATTTTTTGGTTGGATTTGGTGAGTACGATTTGTCAAGTAGGACAAGTGTGTAGAGTGAAAAACGATAATGAACAGTGAAAAGCAATAATGAATAGTGAAAAGCGATAATGAACAGGATCCTCCAGAGTGAGAAACGACGCCTCTGCTTGTAGTGGACCTTTGGCACTTTTCCTCTAGTTCTTGAGTGTGAGAGACTCTAGGAGGGCATGGGTGGCCATGCTCTTAGTGATTCTGTTCGTAATGTGACTTGCAGGAGTGGACAAAACAGCACAGAAGCATACTTATTTACGGTAGTTCTTAATTTTCACCTATACCACAAATTTCACCACAGTAAGCCTGCACGTACGGCAACTTATTGTTGGACCACACAGCACAGTGTTCAATGTACTTTAGTGTTGAAAAATTGTACTTAAAACAACGTAAACAAATTTTCCCTGCTTTAGTTGTTTACTTGAAGGGTGCATTTTCTACAGCTGCATGCATGGCTTCAGTCAGTATGGCCATGATTGCATGGTCGGTGGGGCTTTTATCAGGATGGGTTGCATTACCTTCAAGAGCAGTACATAATGTAGTCTTTAGATAGAACAGACTGAACGTCAAAACTGAGAACGTGTCTCACTATCCATTTTCAAACTCTACACAATTCTATTCAATCTGTAGGATGTCCTTACTCCAAACATATGTATTCTCAAAGCAAGGGATTCCAATGATTTGATTTGCTTACAACCAACGTTTCTTTTTTATAACAGTAACCCCTTTTTTGTCCTTATTTCACTAGAGAATATTTGAAGAGACATATTGTCTGCATAGTTTCAAATTCATCATCCATTTATGATGGCCTATTCACACCAAGAAGATCCAACACTTGCGTTGCGTTCCTGGAATGTTGCAAGGTAAATTTCAAAAATAATATACAATTTCTTGCGGTGTCAGAGTCTTATCTCTTCCTGCTTTTGGTCAATGCATGTGCGTGGTGGAGCGCAAATTTCTTGTGGCACCCAATATGCATTGGAGCACCTTCTTGCATGTGTCATGTTAACCCTTTAGTGCCCAGGTGACCACTAAGTGGTCACTGGATCGCTCGAAAATGAAATGCTCGAAAATTTGTGAACCATCTCAATCCGATGTTTGAAGTTCAGATGTGCAACTTTTGATTTTGCAAATGGCGTAAAAAGAAAATTTGAAATCCGACTTTCTTAGCTATCTAAATACCTATGTACAAAACACCAAAATACTGCAAATAACTCAAAATACAGAAAATACTTACAAATACAACACATGTACTATGTGGTATTTCTTGTGTTTGGAAGTTTGTTTTGTTGTATTTTTTTCGGGATTGTGTTCTCCTAATCATGTTCCATTAGTGTGTATATTCCGATCTTGATCAATGTACCAACTCCTTTCTTATTTTAACGTATAAATTGTGTCCTAAATCATACATGGATAAGTCACTCTCACTTATAAAATTCACAATAATTATGTATGAGTCCGTTCTTGACATGAAAGATTGCATTGAAGAGGTGTTGACACAGGCCATTGCTGAACCTCTTCACTTTTATTTTTGAAAATTTAACCCGAATTCTATTTAACCTTGAAGTCACACCACCCCCCCAAAATCTCATTTTTGAGTGTGCATTATACGGTTCAAAGACATACTATAATCTTCCAGTCCAACGGTCCGATCTTACCAAGATTTAATTGATACTTGTTTCATTAAGCTACGCTTCCATTCATACAGTTGGATACTATTAATAGTATTCTTGATTTCATCAAATAGAGCTTTAAAGAAACATCACCCAAAAAACTGTGGTTTCTGCAGAACCACCCTGGGCACTAAAGGGTTAAAAAAATAAATTTTACAGGAGCACATTGTAGTTACCAAAAAATTACTTGACGAATGCAAATTCTCTACCACACTTGCGTAGGGTGACTGGTGTGAATGGGCCGTAAGTGTTGCTGCAACATAAGACAACTAAAATAGACTGCCAAAATAGGTGCTGTTTTTGACACTCTCTTTGAAAATAGTTTTCAGTACTTTAACTTTGAAAAATTGTAGCGAATGCTTGAACTTCTGAGACATGGGAGCTTGGCTTGAAACCTCTGTGATGTGGTGCTCCAATGTTGTAAACGTTAGCGCATGGTTTGGGATCATTATCAAAATATACCACAGGGCCAGGTCTATGCTTGGAAATAGAAGACGCTCCAGGATCGAGATCCTAGCCTTTTTGATTCTCAAGAATCCATTCCTGTATTTCACCCCAAATTCCTACATCTGAGTGCACTTGAATCTCGGCATCATTGAATTTGAATTCCTGGATGTAAACAAATTTGAATTCCTGGATGTAAACAAATTTGAATTCCTAGGTTCATAGTTAGAGCATTCCCACCCATGCACGCTAGGACAAACCCTCTCAAATTATTCATCTATATTTGAAGGGCCCTTGCACTCACACTCCCCCACCCTTGCACGTCCTTCACGTATCAAAAGTGCGCATCAAATAGTCAATGGACCAATCACAAGTAGAATGGGAGGAATAATCATCAAATAGTCAACTAAATAGTGATTTGAAGGCCCAATTTCTACCACACTAGAATCCAGAGTCAAGTGGTATTTTGAAAGGGCCCTTGAAACTTTTCATTTACTTCTGGAGTGTGAGAGACACTCTGAAGCCATGGGTGGCCATGCTCTTATCCCTTATCTTTTGGCAATGCACAACCTGGCTCCAAGTGCAAGAATTGTGAATATGCTCAAATATTTTGATATCCGGCTAGTGGGAGGTTAATTCCCTTAATTAGGCAGATATTGGAAGAGTGAATTGGACCAAACAAACAAATGGCCTGTTACCTTGTAAAACGTGAACTTATTAACAGACACTTTATTCACGCCGGCCTTGAAAATCTATTTAAAAGGGCCGGAGTTTCTATTTATCTATCTAAAATCTGGAGGCACCTAAAATCTGGAGGCACTTTCAGGTTACTTGCACTTGCAAAAGTAACACTTTGCTAAATAAAAGCAGAATTTTTATGAATTTTCGAGATTGTGGTGAATTTTTGTTTTTGAAAAAAACTCTTTTTCCTAACATAAAATAGGGGCATGGTAATAGACGGTTGTAAACCCTAGATATCATCACCATCTGAACACAAGGCCTGGCCACTGAGCTCTCCCTGGGGTAATGCACATCAAAACTGTGGCACCTAGAGACTATAATATTCATTTTCATGAAACGGCCATGCAAGTAGAATTAGAAATCAGGACTCAAACGGTTGATGGAATTCAAGCCTTAGTGAGGGACATAACATTCAGTAGCCTTCCAAGAGGGTGCCTTTTAGTTTCATCCACCTTTATATATGGAGTGATCAGTGATTTGTGATTGAATGAACTATTGAATCAAGTAAACAATTACAAAACATTGTTGAATTGTGAATGAATCAAATAAACAATTGCAAAATACTATTGAATTGTGATTGAGTGAGTGCTTTTGATTACTATTCACCATGGTTGATTGCTCTTGCTTAATGCCACGTGCCCCCATAGCCACTAATTT
This sequence comes from Pohlia nutans, assembly GCA_022496805.1. Lineage (NCBI taxonomy): Eukaryota > Viridiplantae > Streptophyta > Bryopsida > Bryales > Mniaceae > Pohlia > Pohlia nutans. The sequence continues at coordinate 9,294,386 of CM040091.1, read as the reverse complement.
GATGTGGAATATCCCACATCATTTCATTGGGAGGATGAAATGATGTGGGATATTCCACATCATTCTGTTGGAGGGAGGTAGCAGTTAGAAAGGCTACTGAATGTTATGGAGTGGAAGAAGTGATTCAACACCTTCTAAAATAGAGGCAATTTTAGATTACGTGCACTTGTAATTTAAGTAACACTATGCAAAATAAAAGCAGAAGTTTTACAGATTTTTGAACACCTTTTTTCCTAGTATATCAAATAGGGCCTGCACAGTAATAGACGGTTGTTAAACCCTACATGTCATCATTCACCATCTGAACACACCATCTTGTTCTGTATACCATTATGATCCCAAAATACTGAAAGTTCACATTCTGCAAAATTAATATATACAAACAGAGTTTGACATAATCCTATCAAGGATTCTTTATATACCAGGCCACTGATGGACATCAAAACTAGGGTACCTAGAGATCGACTATAGTATTTATTATCATGAAATGGCCATGCAAGTAGAAATAGAAATCAGGACTCCTGGAGACGGAATTTAATTAAGCCTTGGTGAGGGAGTGGAAGAAGAGCTTGGCAGAGAGTCCGGTGCCTTCAATGTCAATGGTGAAGTCCTTGTAGCGCAAGAACAACTCCGCCACGTACACTTGCGACATGGTGACCACCAAGTCCTTGCCGGGGCACTGCTTGTTGTGCACGGTGGGCGTGACGGTCTCTGGCCCATTCGACCAGAACACGTATTGCAGCAGCTTCTCCCCCTCGGGACCCATGAAGCGGCGCGGCAGAAACTCGTCCGGCCTCTCGAACACCTTGTTTTGAAACATCACATGCACGCAATGATGGTAATCATATCATCCATTAGGCTCATTAAATGCATGTTCATCATCAGCCTAATCATGGACCTCTTACTGTAAACTCTCCCTTTGTGGAAAAAGTAAACTAGTTAAAAAAACAGTCATTCTGGACCCTATATCATCAAATGCAGTAAAACATCAAAACTCGATTTCTGAGCAATCTAGGAAAGCCACCCCAAATTCTATTTTTAGCTAGTCTAGTTTAGTTTTTCTACGGAGGGTGAGAACTATAAGGATTCAACTTATTTAGTAACTCCTACTGGTCACGCTTCCTGTGATTAGTAAGTAGATGACTCACTTATCGATCATGCATGCTTCCTAATTGTATGTGATAATTAGCAAGTAGATGACTCACTAAGCTAACACATCATGCATGTATGACGTCAACCCTTAGAGCGTCCCCAGGGTGTGGTTCTTGTATCTGGAAAAGGATGAAGGTCATTCGTTTCCAGGAGAAACCTTTGCACCAGTATGCTGTAATGGTAAATTTTTTAATGGCCCTCAAATCTAGCAAATTTGGTTGGTTTTTCACGATTCAAATTTTTTATCCTTCTTACTACAATTTTTCACTTCTTGCTCCTGATTTTCACCTCTGCGGGATGCACCTGCGTTGATTTTGGGGATCATTTTCGAAAGGTCAAGAGATTAGTTGCCGGCTGTCTACATGCATGCGGTTTCCAGTTTCTCATTTATGGGATTGAACAATGCAGCCCCGACTACTGTATCTGAAAATCAAGGACAGTTTCATCCCTTTCAAGATACAGATACAGGAATCACGGTGGCTACTCTTATGACGTGACTTTGACTCACAGAGAGTGCATTTGCTTCTTCAACATAGTTACCTTGGCATCGTGCATGGCGATGGGCTGGAATCCATACAGCATCTCGCCCTTCTTCACCTCGAAAGCATTCTCATGGCTCTCGATCACGAAGTCGCACTTGGCTTTCCCGTACTGGTGCGGCACCGGCGGCTTGTACCGGAACCCTTCGTATACCACCGATTTCAGTAACGGCATGTTCTGTAACGCCTGTGCGTTGCAACGGCACGCTAATTACACTTCGTATATAACGCTTAAAACCTAACTGTCATCCTCTTTTGGTTTTGTTGATTTCTAAACAAAGCTTCACCTGAATCGTCATTGTCAGTATCAACTGCAATATGATACAGGGACAAAGATTTGAAGATTTCAACTGTATATGAAGTTCGAAAGTTTGCAGTTAAAAAATCACTCTGATCATGTTTGAAGCTTCAAGCGTATCGATAAGTTCCGAAGATTGCAATGGTACTAAGATATATGTGCAAACTATGGCACGCAATCACACCTGAAGATTTAAACTGTATATGAAGTTCGAAAATTTGCAGTTAAAAAATGACTCTGATATTGAAGCTTGTAGTGCGTCGATACTTAACCCCTAAAAGGACCAAATGGCCACGAGGTGGCTCTAGTTTTTTTCAGTAATTTTGAGTAGCTTTTATATCGATTCTTTTTTGTTTATTTATTATTTATTATTTATTCAACATATGTAATATTCTTCACTAATTCCAGTGATATAAAATTTGATCCCATTCAAATTATAATTTTCACAATATGATCACTTAAACTTGTCATTTTAAAACTATGAATCCTTGGTCCTTTAGGGGTTAAGTTCCAAAGATTGCAATGGTACTAAGATGTGCAATTAAACTAAGTATGGCATGCAAGTTCCATATATACATACCTGCAACGTGACATTGCTTGACGATGCCCCCGCCACGGCTTTTGTGACCTCGTCGTGAAGCTCGTGCATGAGATCGAAGTGGCCGAACTGGTGGATGAAGCCGGTGATCTCCGGGAAGAAGAGGTTGAAGCCGCCGAAGCCGTTGAAGCTGAGGAAGAAGACAAGATTGGCTGCCGCGTCTTTGCGGTCAAGCCCCATCTGTTCCGCCATGTCCAGCGCTTCCGTCCCGTACGTGGTGATGAAGTCGTGGATGGCGTCGTATTTGCTCTGCTCCAAGAACGATGGCAGGACCACGGTGCGGAACGCCGCCTCTTCCACTGGATGAGGGAGCCCCGAATTTCCTTCGATCGATCATAATTACAATGGCACGTTAAACTCCAACACCCAAAAGCACTACTAATCTAAGGTTTCAGTAGTAGGAAATGCGTCGCTTTTCACTTACTGTAAATGAAAAAGAAATGAAACTACGCCAGGCAGGGTTGTGTCAATGTTGGTGAGTAGTTTTTGTCACAAGAAGACAGGAATATATTAGGTATAATAGTCTGGTACTGTTCACTGTTTCACAAAGTGGGGAATGAAAAACGACACATCTGCCACTAGTGTTTTTTCAAAGCAAAGTTTGCACCTGCATCGATCTTCATTGTCATTACTAACACTGTAAAAGAAATCGCACAAGTTTGTATGTGCAGTTTTTAAAACCACCCTAGACTACAGATTTATGTAAAACACGTGTAGAATCTTCATTTACTCATGGCAAGTATAATTCGTGGAATTAGGTGGCATATAATACACCATTAGAAAGGTATTGAAAATGCACTTTCAACTGTATATTACATGCCTTCTAGTTCCAAAATTTCATTCGCTGGCTCACATGTTTACATCTGTAGTCCATAGTGATCTAAAAACCTGCACACATGTGACAAACTTTAACCCCTGCAGGACCAAGAAGCCAACATTGGGCTTCATGTTTTTTTTAGCATTTTGGAGGAAGTCTTGTATGAACTTTCTTTAGTTCGAATTTATTTGTGTTTGACCAACATATACTAACAACGTTCTTCACTGATTTTGATGATATAAAACTTAAACCCATCTGAATTGCATTTTTCACAATACAATCAACTAAACTGTCTTGTCATTTTGAAACCATGAAGTCTTGGTCCTTTAGGGGTTAACGTTCGATCTTATGAAATGATATGTTAATGGTAGAATCGTGCAAGTTCCATACCTTGGATGGGGAGGAGCTGGGGTGCAGCCCAATCGCTGGCATACGGACCGCCGTTATGGTCGAGGCTTGATTTACCGGGGGCGGTGGGATCTTGGTGACAAACGGCGCGCAGGAGGAAGTTGAAAGCGAATTGCTGGACCTCGGCTGAGATGTTGGCCTTCTTCCCGAGGGCGATGTCATTCTCCCACACAGCGCAAGACTGGAGGAAGCACTCGTGAAACTCCGGGACGAAATGCTTGCCGTTGCGAGCGATGAGGTCGAAGCACCACTGTTTCAGCTTGGTGTGCCGGTCCTCGCTGGGGTCCAAGTACGCCAGCACACGGTACCCGGACGTGAAGCTGGTGCTGGGCATGTAGGTCCCCACGAACACGTCCTTCTTCTCCACCTGTAGCCATATAAGGTCGAGCCACCCATAACCGATCACTTAAGGATTTTAGCATATGATATTAAGGTATATAATTTTTTTAGGATTTTTCATGTGTGCAAACATAAGGTTCTTGTTGAATGCAAAAAGTTCCGTGATTTTATTCCCACTACTCAAATAGTTATAATTATTTGAAGCGAAAAGTTGCTCGTAACCCATAACCAATCTATAGAGTGCTACATAACCGCTCACTGTAGGAGTATTTTCTAATCATCCTGGTACATATAATTGTGGACAGAGAAAGTCAGAATTTCTTTAACACAAATCTGTAAGAACCACTAGTAAGAGTGAACCACCTATGCATGTTTATAACTATCAAGAAAAATCGGAAATGATCGGAAATGCATCCAGCCCATGACTATTTCTATGTACCCTACATGTTGCAGATGGGGTCCTGGTTGGTAATGGGTGGCTCGACCTTACTTCATTAAAACGGCGTATCTCAGAGGTCCAAAACACAGGGAGCTCATATGGTTCCCCTGTTTTATTCCCCTGTGAGTGCCACTTTTCCCTGTGATTTGGATGTGTACAAAATCACCTACTTAAGCTTCTTCACCTACTTGTAGAAGGAAAGTTTTAACATGTGTCGAGTTCTGAAGCTCAGAGGGAAAGTGGCAATCACAAGGGAATCAACACAAGGAAACCATATGAGACCCTTGTGAATTGCATCGATCATAACATTCAGTAACTTCTAGTGGCCCTATCTTGCCCCACAGTAGACAGTGCAACATTTTGCACACCGAACAAGACCAAACCTATAGCTAAGTGAACAAGTGACCACTACAAGTCCGAAGGTGTCGCTTTTCACTCGGTTGGTGAGTCAAACGGTGCCACTTCTGACTGCCCATGCACTCAAGACTTACGATTCGTCACGTAGGACAAGTTTGTACAGTGAACTTGACACTGCTCTGAGTGAGAAGCGACGCCTTTGCTAGTAGTGGGTGGAGTTCCAAGTTGATGCATGACGAAAAGGCAGAGAGCATGCATGGAGGCTACTGAATGTTATGTAGAAGTGCCCAGAGCTCTGAAAACTAGCACAATGAACCTTGTTCAATTCTCTGGGAAGTAAACATTATTGCCAAACTACTGTTTATAGCAAGTGGTTGTTCAATTTAGCAAGTGATTACCAAGAATTCACCATCATTCTTGTACTTATTACTGCCTGGTAGGACTGGTACAGATTTGAGGTTCAGTCAGACGATTGACACTGCACCAAGTTCACTGGAAAGTGCACCACTTTAACAAATATGTGGCCTGTTAATTAACTTACCTTGCTCACGTCGAACAGTGTTGGGAAGCTCTTCTGGTCTAGCAGGCAGATGACGCGCGGGTCCTTGGCTATGGGCGGCCCGGGCGGCATGTTCACGCGGAATACTGTGCTGCTGTACTTCTCCATGCGGCTGCGGAAGAATTTGTCCTCCCCCTGGAACCAGAAGTAGTCCAGCCGATCCTTGACCGCGCCTACGAACGGGAGTCCGTAGTCTCCAGGAATCGGCCGCAGGGGCAGATCACTGGACTCCATTGTTACCTAGCAGCCTACAAATCATGAGACGAATCCATGAAACAAGATCGTCATGGCTAGCTAGTACGTACTCGCAAACCATTCTGAAGCACTTTCAGACATTTCTAAAACAGTCTAGAATGATACCGACAACATATCAAGAATTGAAACTCCTCACAGTTGCAGATCGACCATCACAGGGAGCTCATAATGGTTTCCCTATGTGCGTTTCCCTTTTTGTCTCGATCACTTTTCCCACCGAGCCTCAAGACTGAAGAGTCGACACTTGTTATACTTTCCTTGTTACACTTGTTTCCTTGCATGTTACACTTGTTATACTTTCCTTTTACAAGCAGGTGAGTCAACATTAAACTGGTGATTAAGCAGCTTTTAGACTCAGTGGGAAAAGTGAGACTCGCAGGGAAATCACACAGAGAATCGCATATGAGACGCTGGTGCATGCACAACAAGCTGTCTGAATCACTAACCAACCAATTGATCTCAAACATTTTAGCAACTCATCGATCACTCGCATCGATCATTAACGGAGAGAATAAATGAAATGGGCACCGATTCTTGATTTCCACAGCCAGTTCTAAAACTCTCCACAAATTGAAAATGTTCCAACGGCTTCAAGACGACCGACAAGAGCCTGCTTAAACTTAATGATTCTGTGTTTGTTTTCAGAGAAAATTCTCCATCGATCGATCTCCTAAATCGGGGGACCAGCGATATTTATTTCCTACTGTTCTCAAGCAGTGAAGAATGGGTTTAATCAATCCCCATGCTATATAATATATAATTTTCCAGGAGAATGTACTTTGAAAATCTCTACTAGTGTTGGAAGTGCTTGGTGATGAATGCAGAACGTAGTACTTACTCCACTCTACATAGTACATACGGTATCAGCCTTCAGGAGTACGTGACTGATCGATCGAGTCAGAATGCTCACCTTAGTAATCAGTCTTCTGAAGCACTTAAGCGAAGCAGAGGGTGGAAATTAAATTGTCGGTACGATCGGACTTCGGAGCCAGTGTTGATAACGTGATGAATATCGATATATATACAACGTGTCTGTCTGAGGGAACTATGATTGTAAAGAAGAGATATCAGAGTGTCTGAGCTAAAGAAGCTCAAAGGCCCACTGCTTTATACTGCCTGCTCCAGCATGACATGAAATCTCCGTGGCATGGGTTGCAAATTAATCAATGAATTTTAAGCTTCTTAACTTCCTAGCTTCATTGTTTCGTCTAAGTAGTGTGGGGCAAATTCTTGGGAGCAATCTACATTGTTTGACCACTCACACTATGTACAAGAGCCTGGCCACCCATGCCCTCCTAAAGTCTCTGACACTCAAGAACTAGATGGAAAGTACCAAGGATCCTTCATAAATGCTTCTTGACTCTCAATCTTAGCGTGATAACCCTTTAGTGCCCAGCAAACCACATTATGGTCACTACAACGTCCGAAATGCAATTAGCAGAGAATCCGTGAAGAATTGGAACTTCAGTTTTGAAGTTCAGATTTGCCCACATACAGTGGCCAGCAGAAGTGTTTGGACAGGATGCTTCCACTTCCAATATGAGCTAGTTTTCTTACATATCTCACGTTCAAGTTGTAAAAATTTAAACATACAATCACATAGTTACAACAAACATGTAACATAACATTCATAATCAAAAAAGTTAATCAAGAAATCAATCAAAAATAAAACACATGATGTGGGTGTCCAATTCTTTATGCAAAAAGTGAAGTGGTTATTTATTTATATTGGAAACAAAGCCATGAGTTATAAAATCAAGCTAAAAAATTGAATGTAGAATCATGATGACTACCTAAAAACTTGAATGTACAATCATAATGACTACCATCGTGTATAGTCACCTTTTGCTTGATAAACATCTGTAGCTCTCTCAGGCATAGACATGATCAATTTCCTCACGGTATCAATCTCAATGCTATACCAAATTTATTGCAATTTCTCCCACAAATCCTTCTTGTTAGTGGGTTTCTTCTCCGACATTCTCATACGACGATCTACTTCATTCCAAAGGTGTTCAAAGTCAAGAGATTGAGTTGGATGCCAAATTAGATGAAACTCATGTGCTAACAACCAATCTCTAACATACTTAGAAGTATGTTTGGGATCGTTGTCTCCTCTCCTAAATCATACATGTGTATAGTATTCATGAGCTCCATCTCCAAAATTTCACGATACACAAACTTGTCCATGTTCCCTTCTATAAGACGAAAGTTGCCAACTCCCTCCTAAGTCATACATCCCCAAACCATAACGTTTCCACCCCCAAATTTGATAGTAGGTTGCACATGCTGATCTAAAAGATGCTCTCCTTTCTTCCTCCAACAATACTGCGTCCCATCTGAGCCAAACAAATTGAATTTTGACTCATTTGAAAAACCACATAACTTCAATCCATCCAACTTGCATGCCTACACTTCTTTGCCCATGCATATCGATGTGCTTTGTGCTTCTTTGACAAGAATGGCTTCTTAGTTTTCACTCGTGCTCTCAATCCCTGCCTCCGAAGACATCTTCTAACTGTATCATCGCTTAAATCCAATCCTTGAGATCGCATTTCTCTACCCACTGCTGCAACTGTACCATTAGATGGTGCATTCAACAACCTTACAACCTCACAATCATCATGTTCATCAAGAATTCGAGGTCTCCCTTGTGAAGGAACATCTCAAATGACCTCTCATTGTAAACCTCCGCACAATAGCATGGCAAGTGTTTCGAGAGATGCCTAGAACCGCTGAAATTTCAGAGTACGAATTCCCTCTCTCATGCATCTGAAGAACTAACTCACATTCAGCAAAAGACCTTTTAGGAGCCATAACTAATCAAGAGCAATCTTACTCAATCACAATGAATTTTGAAATGCAAGAGGTCTCCATGAATACATGTTGATTCTCAAGATTTTTTAGATGCACAACTTGTGTGCATAATGAATTGAACACCCATGATTGACACATCATGAACCGTTGCCCTTGCAAGTGGCTCAATGTCAATGATGGTACTCTTTCTAGTTTACAAATGGCTCTTTAGTTATAATTAGCTAAAAAAATCAACACCTACTTACCAAACTTGACAAGTGTTACTACTAAACTGAGATTGTCATTACTGTCCAAACACTTTTTCTAACCACTGTACATTACGCACCTTCTAGAAAAAGAAATTTTCAATTTGGAATTGTACAACTATCAAAATACCTATCAACAGAATGCGAAAATACTGCAAATACTTGAAAATACAGTAAATACTCACAAATACAACATACATATTGTGTAGTATTTCTTGTGTTTGGAAGTTTGTTATCTTGTTTTATTTTTTAGGATTGTGTTCTCTTCTTCATCTTCCATTAGTGTGTGTAATCCGATCTTGACTAATGTACCCACTCGTGTCAATTTTCAACGTATAAAATTTTGTCCTAAACCGTACATGGACAAGTCACTTTCACTTATAAATCTCACAATAATTATGTGTGAGTCTATTTTTGATATGAAAGATTGCAACGGAGAGGTGTTGACATAGGGCATAGCTGAACTTCTTTGCTTTTATTTTTGAAAATTTACCTCAAATTATACCGTACCTTCCAAGCAGCTTCGTCATGCTTCAAACGAATATTTAATATTTTTCAAAAAGTCATGTTCGTTTGCTATTTTTATAGATTAGTTAAATTCGTTTTCTTGAAAAAACATGATATTGTATTTTCATCATTCATCCAAATGGGCCTTGCAAGTTAGTACCACAATATGGATTACTTCACTTGCAAGGTAATGATTGAGTGTAGTGTAGTCTTGTGCTTTATACAAAATTCAGGACACTAGTGCCAACAATGAATGTGGGATATGTAGAACTCTCACTTCTTGTTCTTCTTAATCACCGGTTAAACTCCTTTACAAAAATGTGAATAACTTGAGCAAAAATACATCAAATCACAAAATTCTTTTTGGAAGTGAAAGATTACGTGAAAATGCAACTAATCTTAGTTGAACAATTCTCAAAATAAGATATTCTACTATGCACAATTGAGCCTCAAAAGTCTGATCACAACACATGTTCTTCTCATTCAACTCATGCACGTTTTTCATAGCCTTACTGAATTTTGTCTATATATCATGCATAAAAACTTCAAATTACAAATTTCTTTTTGGAGGTGATAGACAACTTGTCCTTCTCACTTTTCTTAGTTGAAAACATTTCAAAATAAGATCATTTGGTATGCTGAATTGTGCATCAAAGTCTACTGAAAATATGGTGTGGTGAGAATTCACATGAGCTTGCAAGTTCATATCCCATATCATTTGGGAGTGACTTGGAATGAACTTGATTACAAGGTCAGCTCTTTCTTCCCCTAGAACTCACACTCTCCTACTCTAAATAATGTTAAAATATGTGAAAAATGGTAATATTTCAACATTTCGACTATTCCAAAAAACAATTACTATGGTATTCGGCAAAATCTACTCATAATTTCCAAAAAAATTCGTCTTGACTTTTTTGAATTAATTAAAGACGAAGCTGCTTGGAAGGTACGGTATTTAACTTTGAAGTCACACACCCCCCAAAATCTCGTTTTTGAGCGTGCATTATACAGTTCAAATACATACTATAATCTTCCGATCCCACCATCGGATGATTCTCAAATTTTAATAAAATGTGTGCTCTCGAGTTGAGAATAGAATTGTACGGTTACTTTCTAATTTAACCCATTCTATTTTTGGTAGTCTCAACCACAATGAAAAAATCTACTGAAATCCAGGGCTCTGAGCTACAGTACCCTGGGCACTAAAGGGTTAAGAAAAAGCTCTTCGAATCACAGTTTAGTTCATTATATCCCACATTCTACTTGTGATTGGTCTATTGACTATTTGATGTGGACTTTTGATGTGTGAGGGGCGTGCAAGGACTCTGAATCATTTCAGTAAGACAACTCTAGCGTGCATGGGTGTGAATGTTCTAAGATACACCATGTTGTGCCCACAAAAAAGTGTAAGTACAACTACAGTCACTTTTTATCCTATTTAGTGTTTCATTTTTAAATATTGTTGCTCTAAATTGATGGAACCAACAGAAGTCGTAGAATTTTGAGGGACCACAGCTTTTAGGACATCAACATTGAAACTCAAAAAATGTAAACAGTATATTAATGATTTACATAGTGTGGAGTGTGGACCACACGGAAGAGAATTAAGAGTGAAGCGTACAGTGTCCACCACCACACCTGACCTGTATCATAAGTGCTGGCTAATTAAGTTAATTTCATTGTTTCTACATCAATATGCAGTTTCATGAGTGCATATCATAATAGAGCAGTTCATGAAGTCTCCCTTTTTCATAATTGACAGGTTACCTGCATCCAGGGTTATTGTCTTCATGAGCATGGATATGGACATGGGCAGTGTCAACTTTCACCATGGGGACTTACAAAAATGGGGAAAATTGAAGTTCTAGGCCTGGCTCTTGAAGGAAGAGCCACCTTTTGTCAGTGGTACGACATGTTGTAGAAGGTGAAAAACTAGATCACATTAAAAAATGCTCATTTGATCCAGTTCCAAAAGGGATATCCTGAACTACTCTATTATGTTATGCGATTCAACTCATCCAGATAGACGCAAAATTTTCCACGTGCGAAGCAGTCGGTTCCGACATGAGAAGATACTGATCACTCTTTAGACTAGCGCAGAGTCAGCAGACTGGCTTTGGTCCTCTTTCAGTGGACTGTAAAGCAAGGTATGCCTCGATGGCAACGCCGGCCAAATATATATATGACAAGTGGTTGCTAGAGCTGGACGGAGTTAGGCCTCACCTTAAATTGTGGGAGCTACAGAAGCAAGGAAATTAACATAACATTCAATACCCTCTGTGATTGCTGCCTTCCCTCAACAGAATGTTGTGGAATATTCCACATCATTTCATCCCCCAATGAAATGATGTGGGATATTCCACATCACATCAGTAGCTATGGGGCAGATGGAATTAAGCAAGAGCAATGAACCATGGTGACCAGTAATCGAAAGCACTCCTCAATCACAATTTAACAGTGTCCTATAATTATTTATTTGATTCAAAAGTCCATTCAATTACAAATCACTGGTCACTCCATAAATAAAGGTGGATGAAACAAAAAGGCACCCTTCTTGAAGGTTATTGAATGTTATGAACCTTCTTACAAAATGTTGAATACACATAATCGATCGTATTCTAAGTGTTTAATCCAAGGTGCTTCTATGAAACACTTGTACTATTTTGGCGTCACACGTTGCGAGTAAGATGTGTCAGATTGTATCCAGACTTGTCATGTTGAACTTCACATTTATCCATTTTCTTAATATTATGCTATTTCTTAGTTTTCATACTTGGAAAAAATTCCTAGACTTGATCTTTTTAGGAATCTAAGATACAATCTTAAGGCCCGTTCGCACCTGGCCTTTGGAGAGAATGCAAATTGAAACTTAACACCTCCATAATTTTGGGAGGAATGCCTTCTTTTTAGGAAAGGTGTCATCAATGAGGTTCGGAAAGGTGTCCTCAATAATAGCCGGATTACATAATGGCCCCTCAAGAGCCATATTAGTTAAGACCATTCTTAAGTGTTCAAAACTTAAGAATATTTCCAATTTTGGTGCTCCCTTAACAATTGCCTACTATCGCTCAAGTATTTTTTGTCCTCCTAAATGTTAGCTAATACCCATTCTTTAAAGTGTGCCATGTGGACATCCATGTAGGATTGATAATTATTAAAGAATGCAAGTGGGAACACACACTTTATTGAGGTGGTATGACCGCCTTCTAAGACCACCTCTAAGGCCAAGTGCGAACATACCCTTAGGGATCTAAACATTGACCTTATTTTATATTTAATATTGGTTTTTTAACTTTAAATTAAATCAAAAAAATTACTTGTATTGAAACAAAATACTTGTAACAAATAGTATAGGTGTTTCATGCAATCATCCTCCAAAAAACCAAAACTATATGAACTTGAGTAAGGTAGCAACATCTGAAATTGCCAACGACCCAATGTGGCCAGCTATTTTTGAACCAAAAATGAATTACTTTTGAAATAAAAATGAACTCTTATAATTCTGAAGGTTACCAGTTCAATGTTGCTTTACAGTTGGTCCAGTTCAATGTTGCTTCACAGTCAGTCCTTTGTTTCTTTTGGGTAAGTCTACGATTTACAGTAAGTGTTTACGACAGTACAACACCCTTGCTTCAAAAATTCCTATAAAATTGCTCATGCTTCCAAAAATTATGATCCCAAGGCTCAACATTTCCTCTCGGATTTGCTAAAATATTCATCATTTCATTCCATATTACCTGCACTCCCAATGTATCACATCTCTTATATTGTTATGATTTGATGTCTCTACCCTACCTTACTTAGAGTAAGACTATGGAATTGCAAAAGGGCCATAAAATAGAGCAATCAACTCTAGAGTCGTTTTCATCACTTTTTATAGTGTTTTGTGTTGCTCAGTTTGACTATGTTTTTTTCTTACTTTTCACTGTGCTTTTTTCACTTGTTTAGAAAATTTAAGCAAATGCTTTAGAAAAGGCATTTTGATACCTAAATACTTTTCTGATGGGTGCGATAAGATCTACACCCCAAAAATCCTATTTTTAGCCCTTTAGTTTTTGTGCAGAGGGTGAGATTTCACATATAGCAAGATTAGCGCAATACTCTTTTTGGAGTGGAGTTGGAGTGGCAACCAAAAAGGCACCACGGGCCTTGGCTTGGTGGTTGGGGCTCATGGCCCCCAATGAGGAGGTTGTGGGTTCTATTCCCCATGCTGGCGTGGTGCTCACTACCATAGTCCACCCAACTATGGTGGGGGGTCCTTGGACTTTGTTGTATGGGTACCTCAAAGCCCTTTGGGGGGATACCATGTCCGGTATCTTCAAGGCACTAGTGGCTAGCTAGGTAGTAGCTTAGTGTGTCACTATAGTGTCCATCCTCGAAAGGGGAGAGTAGTATTGTCCCAATTTCCCCTTGTCCGGTGGGCATCGGATCATTGGCATTACGAACGGACACTTCATTCATGCCGGCCTTGTAGAAGGGTCGGAGTTTCTATCTATCTGGCTACCAAAAAATATTTTCATCTATATTTATAGTATTTTCACCAAACATGCATATTTTCATCCAAATCTGACAAGTTCATAAAAATGTCTGAATCACATGTGGCGACTATTTTTTGAGAAAGTGGGAATTTAGCACCGAAAAGATTCTCTTAAATTATTTTTTGTAGCAAAATAACCTTAAAAAATACCATTTCCGCCATCCAACCAACCACCAGGAGGGATGCACAAACGGTACGGATGAATTGGCTTCCTATTGAGGTCGTAGCACGATCGCAATAATGAGCAGGAAGCATTCTGTGGTGATATTTGAAGATCTGTGTATTGATTTCTCCTACTCAAATTGATCTGTGTATTGATTTCTCGTACTCAACTTGATCTGTGTATTGATTTCTCGTACTCAAATTGATCTGTGTATTTCTCGTACTCAAATTGAGCTGCAAATTTGCGCCAAAATGAATTCCAAGTAACAGAGGTTTGGAAGAAAGGGCATGGCCACGATGCTGCTGGCCGCGTCGTCGTCCTCAGCTGTGGCATTTACTCGCATTAGCAACTTCACAAATCATCGCAGACGGAACAATTCATTCACCGTCTGTTTGGCGTGGCGCAGAGAGAGAGAGGTGGACATCGACATCGCCATCGAGGAGGACCACCCGAAACCGTTCGTGTACCGTCGCGCTTCTGCTGCAGAGAGATGGCCGAACAGCGACGATGCGTTTCAGCAGCGAGCTGCTATGGCGGAAGTGGACAACGATGTCAATGTTAGGGTTAGGGTTTCAACGGACGATGCGCAAACTGCCCCGATTTATCGGCTCATGCGGGAAGACAAAGCCAGGGACAAGAACAGCAACGATGCGTTTCAGCAGCGAGCTATGGCGGAAGAGGACAACGATGTCAATGTTAGGGTTAGGGTTTCAACGGATGATGATGCGCAAACTTCCCCGATTTATCGGCTCATGCGGGAAGACAAGGCCAGGGACAAGGCCAGGGAGAGGGAGATTTTTCATCAGCCGCAGAAGGGGCAGACCAGGCGGTTGAAGCGGATGACGAAGCTGGCGCTCAAGAGAGCCAGGGATTGGAAAACGAGAACGGAGAGGTTGGCGAACGCCATTTGTGAGCTGGAGCTTGCTCGGCCCGTGGCTGATGTTCTGGAAGACTGGCCCGAGCAGCTGAACAACGAAGATTTGTCCGTCGTGCTGGGAGATGTAGGGCGAGAGAATTGGCGACGGGCTTTGGAGCTTTATGAATGCTTGAATCTTCGGAAATGGTATACTCCGAATCCTCGCATGCTTGCCACCGTTCTGGGCATTCTCGGACGGGCTAATCAAGTGGACATTGCTCGAGAGCTTTTCTTGAGGGCTGAGCCAGGGCTCACAGGTGATCACATTCAGGTAAGGCCCTTTTTCTTTTCTAGCGATTACTCCCTCCGTCCCAAAATTATTGTCATGTTTGAAAGTGCTTTTTTAAGTAGGTAAAGAAATACTTCCTTGTGGCTAATTTTATTTAGGTTGCAAATAACACATGCAATGTTCTTCAATCATTCTAGTGATATAAAATTTGTCCCTATCTGAATTTTACTTTTCACAATATGATCAGTCAAATTGGTTATTTTTAAAGCCATGAATCCTTGAAGGGGCAGAAGTGTCTTGCCTAGCTTAGAATTCTGCTTCTTATCTCACAGTTTTTGCATAAAACGAGTACAACATGTTGATACCACCAGGAAAGCTCATGAAGCGAGATGTTGATGCAGGTATTTAATGGAATTTTAGGTGTTTATGCGAAGCAAGGCAGATGGCAGGCGGTCCAGCAGATCCTTGAGCTAATGGAGTCAAAGAGTTGTGAACCGGACATCATCACCTTCAACACGGTTATAAATGCCCGGTGCAAGGGTGACTTGCAGCCTGGAATGGCAATGGCCCTTTTGAAAGAGGTTCGCAGAGCGAGTCTCAAACCAGATTTAATCACTTTCAACACTTTACTAGGTGGATGCATTGCCAGCAATAACTTTACGGAAGCCAAAGAAATCGTTAAAGAAATGATGAGGCGGGGTTATGAACCAGATGCTTACAGTAGATACTTACTGGGAAAGAAGAAGGGTCTTCTTCACGAAGGGGCAAAAGCTGACTCTTAAACTGGTTGAGGTCGAGGTCTCTCATCAGGCAGAGTTCATCATTGGGGTGCATCCTTTGGCATTTCAGTCCATGATACTACGCTGAAAACATTGCACTCAACATTAGGGCTCATTATTTGACATCTCAAGGAACCTCGGATTGTCTCTGAAACGGATGAACATTTTGCATTGTGGCAGACAACCTGCAGGCAGTTCATCAAACATCAGGTACCACATCACTTATGTTGGCAGGTGTTTTCTTTGAATGTGAACCATTGACACTACAACATGAACGATAGTTTCTTTATACAGTGGGCTTTTGATAAAAAGTTGTCTCGATGCACTATAGAACTATTTTCTATCTTTCGAGCTCTTCACGCAGCTGTGGTAGGCTAACACCACTTCTTCTGCATTTCACATGCTTGCATTTAATCATTTTCTCTCTGGACACTTCACATTCTTGTTCTCTATTTAAGAACTTACGTGAGCTCGCAAAAACTTTATATGGCAGGCTGAAGGTGACGTAGCAACAACTTGCATATGAGAGTGAAGAGCCGTCAACTGCTTCGTAAGTGCAGCCCTCGTTTGCTCTGTGATCACATTTGTAAACTCCTTTGATTATTGCACATATGTCAAGAGAGGCTTCAGGTTTAGGGCATTTACGGGTATTGTTAGAAACTTCCAATCGATGTACAGTTATTGAACAGGGAAAGCTGTAAATTCGTGATAATAAATTCAAAGGATTAAATTTGCTATCCTTTGCAAAAGCGATCTCTGACGTAAAAGCTGCTCTTTTATTGCTTCAAATCACTCCTGTGAGTTGCTCTCTGAAATACAATAATTGAATATAAATGATTCCTTTCTACACTTCTCAGTAGTCCCGCTGAGCCTTTGAATCAGGCCAAAACTGATTACAAATAACAGTTCCTCAAACCTTCAGTTTGATTCTTCTGATAATTGATCCTAACACGTTGAGGTTAATTTAATTTATCTCCTAACGACGAGGGAGAGTGCACTCCTTTGGGGGTACAGGAAAGCGCTGGGAGTCCGTGCAATAGTTGTAACGCATGTACTTCTGATTTAGCTCATCCATGCGAGCTAGACGCTCCGCTGGTAACGTGTGGAAGTAGGGGTTGTTCCACCAGTTGTCTGCAGAGACATCCAGCACACGAGAGTTTTCCTTTAATACGTAGTAGCTAGCATAAACCCAGAAGTTTACCCCCTCCTCTTTACCGACAGAAGCTACTTGAGGGCTTTCAGCACAAATTATTCATAAATGCTGTAGAAAGACTAAGAATCACATATGTTATACAAGTACCAGGAAGTTTGAAATCTATCAAGTAACCAGATTCCAGCAGCTCAGATCCAAAATACTGTCGTCGAACTAACAAAATGATCTTCATTTTAATACACCATTATTTAGCTCCAAGAAAAGTCCGAATTGGGCCTCATGTTTTTCTTTAGCATTTTTGAGCAGTTCCTAGGTGGACTTCCTTTGGTTCAAAATAATTTTGTTTTTTGACCAACATCCGTCAGTGATCTAAAATTTGGTCCCATCTGTGAAGTATATTTTTCACAATACAATTGATTGAATTTTCCATTTTAAAACTATGAATTCTTGGTCCTTTAGGGGTTAGGGTCCTATTTATTACAATGGTACTAGCTTGTTTTGCAAACTCTGAATAAGGTAACTGTATCCTTAAATTGTCCCTAGCTCAATCTTTCATAATAAGTAGATTTTGACACCCTACTATTGATGAGAATGTACCCAGTCTGAACATCAGAGTTTAAGGTCGCACCTATAGTCAGCACTTTGGAAATTCGTAACTTATTCATACGGTGTCCAAATAATGTGTGCTAAAGTGCGTTGGAATCCTCTTGAACTTGCTATTAAGACACACCAAAAACATTTTCTATTTAATTTGTGTAAATAGGCTTAGTTGGTAAGGGGAACGCTTTAAGGTATAGTTACCTTACTGTCAAACATAAATTTAACTAACAAAAATGATCTTCATTTTAATACAAAGCTGCAAGTATGATTTTCTCAGGAGTTGGAAGATTTGGTTGGGGGGCTTACTTGCAGCTGGGTTGGCGCAATGAGAGGCATGAATGTTGTTGGGATCCACCACACAAGCGTCAAGAATGAAGTGTGTGTACAACACTTTGAAGGGAGAATTGGACCAGTCGATTTTGTCAAGACCTCCGCGAGTTGCCCAGCTTGAGCCATCAAACACACTCATGTACGTCTGCACAGCCTTGGAATTCAAGTAGGCAATTCCTTCGTCTTCGTAGTTCTGGAAGATTCGAATCAGTACCTCGTCCACATAAAGTCTACAATTCAGGGCCATTGTTTACAGTGTTAGTTTTCATCAACATATCATTCTGGCACCACTGACAGTATTTCTTGTGCAAACCCACCCTCGGTTGGAAAAATAACCTTACCTGCTAGAGCAAACCCCCCTTGAAATAATGTTGTTTTGACCCACTGAAACCAGTTGTAACAGAGTCTCACATTAGCATAGCAAAATTTCAGGAAATTTTCAACTTTTGAACCTCAGATCTATGCCAGTCCTAGTTTTGAGAGCTCTTTGCACTTCACTGTCATCATAACATTCTAGAGCTTCAATTCAAGATTTTTCCTTGTAGAGAAAGAGTGTAGAAAAGGGACTAAACCAAGCAAGCCCAATAATGTTATGATAAATGTTAGTGCTCTAATTGTCTTCTCTAATAACAGAAAAAGCCACGGGTATGGGGAAATTATAACTTGAAAAAAAAATTAAAAAATTGGCTCAACAGTTAGTTGAAACATGTCAATGTGGTTTCAGCAGACTATTATATTGACATTAACCCCTAAACGTACCGATCCTTTGAACACAAGTAGATGCTAGCCTCAAAGATAGATATTAGCATGGCTCAAATGTAAATGAGGTGTACATAAGAGGACTATTGCAAGCATAAGATCTACCCAACAAATTTGACATACTTGCAATTGGGGGCCTCTCTAATATTATCAACAACTCCTCGTCACACGAGGACTATTGTAATTGGTAGAAAATTTAATAGTCTTACAAAGATGACTTGGATAAAAGTCATCCGAAATTTTATGAGAAAGTTGCAAGGCTCTGAATCTGTTCGTGATCCAGTTTCTGGACGCTGGACCGTTTAGGGGTTAATGATTATGTGGAACTTAACCCCTAAAGGACTAAGAACCCGAAATTGAGGTTCATGTAAATGCAACATTTTTTTTAGACTTCCTTTAGTTCAAATGTATTTGTTTTTGACCAACACATACAATGTTCTTCACTACCGTAATTCCAGTGATAAAATTTGATCCCATCTGAACTATGCTTTTCACAATATGATCGATTTAAACCTTGAATCCATGGTCCTTTGATGGATGGATTGGGGTTGCAGAGAGGCAGGACTTACGAGACGGTTTTGTGGTTCCAGATGATGCTGTAGTAGTGATACTCTTGAGAAGGATCAAACCAGAGTGAGATGCGCTGCTCCCGTTCACCGACACCGTTGGCGAAGATGTTGGTCTGCAGGTGCCAGTCTATTTTGCCGCTGCTCGGATCAGTTTTGTTGCCCAGAAACTCAAAGTCAATCTCACTGTGGTTTGCTCCTGGAGAGGCTACCTGTATATATACATCAAAGGCAATCATGCATTCATTCAACAATAATATTAGAATTAAACCTCATCATATTAATAATTTTGTTATTTTGGTGAATTTCAGTGATATTCAAGTTAGGACTTTCAGATGGAGTCTTAGTTGCTCAACTGAAACCTCATAGTCAGTGTGTGTGTGAGTGGTCCCCAGGCACCCAATGTTATCCTAAAATGTCCATGAAACATTATGAACATTTTCAACATAAACATCTAAGATTTAAGACACTCATATGATCTTGTCACTAAGTGACAAGAATTTGCTTATGTAATCTTTAATAACCTTGCTAGCTATCAAAATTTTCATTTTTTCATTTTTGATATTTTAATAACCTTGCTTATGTCTATTCAAACATGGATGAATATTTTGACAATACAGGAAAGAATTTTGGGTTCAAATTTAGCTCCTTCTTACTTCCTTAGTATATTTTCTAGCTAAACAAACTAAGGCTGCAGAGAGAGGTAAATGATAAACCAAAAGCTACTACTGAGGTAGAAGCTAATTATTCATCCATATAGCTATCAAAATATTCATCCATTTTTGACATATTTTCATTCGATTATGATGACTTCATCTAAAATCTAGATGAAAGTGCTCCAATGTTAGTTTCATTGGTGCCACCTGTTTGAAAAATGAAAAATTGCAGAAAAGGCCCTGCCCTCTCTGAACATGTAACTTACATGTCACCTGCAAAGTAGTAATTAATGACATGGCATCAATCATGCATGACTGGCCTAAAGTCGGATGTACGTTTCTGAGCACCTAGACAACTTACTGTTCAAAGCTTGAAATGTAACCAAACGCTAGTAAGATTAATAGCACTATTACTAAATTAGCCCCGGAATCAATCATTCAGCACTTCTACTTCAAATTGAACATTTTTGTTGGAACTGAAGCAGAACATTTGTGATTTGTTGAACTCAGTGCAGTAGTTCAAGACATGCCAAATTATTAACACAAACTAGATTGAAGCGCTAACTTACGTAGAAGGTGGTGACAGTGCCGGCAGTGTTGCCCTTGGGCAACAAAATCGAAGCTCGAAAATATCCATTGAAGTAGTAGGTGGACGTCGACAGAGTCACGCCTGCAACACGCACAAAATTCATAATTCAACACCAAATAAAGTCAGCCACAACATGAGGTAGAGGGCTCCAAAACCAACAGGGTTCTAATTTCAACAGAAACTAGGCACAATAATCATCCTAGAAACTAAATCTAGGCACATCATAGAACTCTTATTGGACGTTGACCAAAATGATAAGTACCTAGATTTAGTTTCTAGGATGATTATTGTGCCTAGATTTGTTGGAATTAGAACCCTGTTGGTTTTGGAGCCCTCTACCTTACTAGATGTAATTGATCAATCTCTCAAAATTCTGTACCACGATATTCACATTGTTTAGCTAGCTAGACATTGCTCTAGTTGGATCTAAGATCTAGCTAACTAGCTCAAACAGACAGTCATGCAATTAGTGACTAATTCTCTAGTTGGATCTAAGATCAGGTAACTAGCTCAAATTAACAGACATGCAATTAGTGACTAATTCTGCATTATTCTTGGTCGACTGATCGAGTGTTTTAATTAGTACCGTCGGAGTAGTTGCCGTTTTTGACGAGAGACAACTGCAACTCGTCGCCCACGGCTCCGGCATTGTACTCATTCCAACGTGCGATGAAGTCCTTGCTATACAACGAGCTCTCCAGCGGCACATACAGTTTGCTACTGCTGCCATCTCCTACAGTAACTGCAGCTCCATAGCTCGCAAATGCCACCAGAACTAGCAGCAACTTCCAAAACAGCATCATCGCAGCTCCTCGCACCTCAAACTCGATCCACAATTAAACCTCCCAAAACCTTCACAAATCGCCACTGAAGCCAATGCAAAACTATGTCCCTGGAGAAACTAAATTAAAGTGGTCGGAGTCCCAGTTGGAATATAGCACGAGTGCTGTGCCGAAAATCTCTGCAAGGGGACCGCGTGTTTCGGAGGCTTGACTTGGTGAGCTAGAAATCAGTAAGAGACGGAGTGGGATGCCAGGCAGTTGGTGGACTGAAACACTGACTTGGAAAACTAGGAGAGTACCACGTCGACTGTGACAGGAATTCATTACATGATGAAACTCAAGATGATGGTCCGATCGATGACTGTCGAAGTCTGCGGAGAGTTGAGATTAGTTGACTGATGAACTTGTGCACCGTCGTCGAAATTCAAGACGGGCGGGCTTGCAACCACCGTCAGTGAGTGCGTGAATGATGGAACAGTCCGGGAAGTTTTTTGAGCTTTACCGGTTACTTTCCTTTCATTCCAAGATTGAACCAGTTTTTCAAGTGTGGAGTCCGGTTATTTTCTCTATTTAATATATAAAATAGAATTTTTTTAGCTTTTTCACCCGGTTTTTAACTGCTCCTTCTAAATTCCAATCGGTTTTTTAGAAAATCAACCGGCTCATCTTACACTAGCTGCCGGTTCTCCCCGGCCGTTCATTGATGATGATGGAAGTCTAGTTGTCTTGCCTGCGGTGTGAATGGGGAGTAGAGTAGGCCATTGAATTCCTATTGATATGATGATATCTACTGCAGGTGTACATTTGCACGGTTGTTCTGAGCCTCTCAGTCTGTCAGTCACCAAGTTTTCGTTTTCCTCCAGCTGGGGCACTGGCCACCAGTGCACGCAGTGCGCCCTGTGGCTTCTTGTACTCTCTCTGTCCCGCAAAAAGACCATGATATCGACTTAAGTTTTGTCCCAAATTAGAACCATGATTTTCAACTGTGCTCATTCACCACCAGCAATTAAGCTTCGTGCACGCCTGACAATCTTTTCAGGCTGGGCATTGTAGAGAATTTGGTACCTTAATCCATGGATTTTGATCGTGTTGATCATGTGTTTTGATCGTGTTGATTATGAATCATTGTCATGGATTTTGGTCTTGTATACTGACTTTCTGGCAGTTAAAATATTCTCTCTATACTGAGTTGATCCGCGGATTTGCATTACAGTCAACATACTCCCTCTGTAATCATGGGATTAAGCTTAATTCACGAATTTCACTGAAAACATTGCTTAATCCATGGATTTCAATGAAAACAAGGTCTTTTAGCAAGACAGAGGGAGTACTTACGTTGGGAAGTTTGACCTACTTTCAGGGCAATAAGTTAACTGGACCAATGTTGTCAATTGGCTTTTAGAGTTCTTTAATCTTTTATATCATTTTTTTATTTTTTAATACTTTAATTTATTTTTGCATGAACAACTAGACAACTTCTGTTAGGGGTTGGCTACTGCGTGGTGCAGAATTTGGGGTGTGTGTGTAAGAGGTGCAAAGTTGCAGGGTGCTGATATAGAATATTTTGGAATATTCTACTCTATCAATAGTACCGTGTGACAATTTGAGGGTAAGGTTTTGAATTTGGGGTAAGGAGTTTTTTTTGTTACCTCTAAACGTCATAGTGTCCAGAAACTGGACAACTAACATATTCAAATCCTTATGCATGATTTATCTATTTCTAGAATGACCCTACTACAGAATTCACAAACTCCAGAAATCAACGAAAATTTCCAACGGAGGATCCTCCCATGTGCTCCATTATGTTCCACATATAGTGTTAAACACATACAATGCTCTTTGCATAGTAAGTAAACCCTGTCTTGTCCAGAATTAGACAGTCCATATTTGAGCCCTTTTTCCAGAACTAGATAAATCATGCATCCTTCTCATCTTCTCATCAATGTTTGAATAAAAGTCATCCAATTTTTGGAAATTCTGCACCAAGTTGTTGTCTTATATAACGGTTGGATTTAGTCATACTTGATTACATGTTTTTCTAAAATTACAAATGTAGAAGTATATCAAGTTGTTGACGAAGCCAAAATTGCATTGACTGTAATTCAAAAGTGGCCTTACAAAAATGAGATCATATGTTTAAGAAACACAAAAATTTCAAAGAATTACCACGTTTAAGAGTATCTCATTTCAAATTCATTCCAGCAAATTGTATTCAAAAAAAAAATTTAAAAAAAATTGTAATCGAATTTAGAAGGAATTTTTTATTTTAACTTTCAAATTTTATAATTAAATATTGGTGATAGTATTAATAAATCAAACCGTACAGATGGAATCTAAAATTCAGAATCTAGAACTTTCATTTGTATGTCAATTTCAAAATATTCTTCTAAATAGTACTTTATGATGGGTTTTCTCAAATTTTCAATTCCAGGGACACCCTCGTACGTTTCGGGGTTAACCCCTAAAGAACCACAACTATGTTTTTCTCCAAACACTTCAAAATATCCCTTCTCATAAAAAGACAAAGGGTTTTTGATCTAAAACCTTTTTGACCAATTCAACTATACGATATTCCAACCAACTTGAATTTATTACAACCTAAAAAATTTCAACCATTCAGGATTCTTCAATGGTAAGATTATAAGCTTCAAAGTTAGTTGCACTTTTTTTATGGCTTGTTGCCCAAATTTGGAACTTTCTGAAAATGCTGAAAATGCAAAGTTTAGTCTCAGATTTGCTAAAATGAATTTGGCAGTTGTGTCGGGAATTGTGTATATGGAGGTTAGCTCATTGTGTACAAAAATTCAGATGCATAGCTCATTGTATGACAATTTTCAGGAGTTGCGTGCAATTAGGTTTTTCACTTGTGCATGATTGTATCTTTTGATCTATATATCATCTACGTGCGCAAATTACCATCCCATCTTTGTTAAAGAGTAGAATCATCACAAAAAATATCAATAATTGAGGATCAATACTCATTCCATACTAAGTTGACCGAACTTGGAAAATCAGCCTTGGTCCTTTAGGGTTTAATGTCGGCAAATATTCATGGAATATACCATACCCATACTACTGCGCACCACCCAATAGTAGACACCCTTCCATTGCAAAAGGTGATATACAATAGCTAAGGTGCTTGAGAGGGGTGGCCGGACAAAAAGGTTATATCAACCTTTTGGTAACCAACCGCATAACAATTCTTAACTCCAATGACAAATTTAAATGATCATATTGTAAAAAACTATAAATTAAATGGGACCAAATTTTATATCACAAGAGTTAGTAAAGAATAATATGGAATACATATACTGAATAAGAAAAAAAATAGAACAAAATGAAATCTACATAAAGCTACTCATAAGTCACAATACTACTATTATAAACATGAGGCCCCATAGAGACCGGCATAGAGACCTTATAATCCTTTAGAGGTTAAGTAAGGCAAAATTCTTGACATAAATGTTTATTTATTTTGAAGAGAATCCAAACATTTAAGAAAGACTTAATAATTTCTTAAAAGGATGAAGTGGTTTAACTTCCTTGTTTCACAAATGATCTCATTAAAAGGATAAATCCTTCTTTTAAGCTTTCATTTTTTAGTCTTCAACCCCTATAAAATTTACTATTTGCGAAAACTAATGATTTGAAAAAATTGCTTTTTAAAATTTTAGAATAGAATATCTAATTTTAACCAATCATACCAAATTTCAAATTCTAAAAGAAAATTGTGATTTTGGTGAATATTAAATGGTACTTGCTTCTAAATTCATTAAATGAGTATCTAAACTATTTTTTGAAAGTTTCACTAGATAGATAATTACTAAACATCGTGCATCTCATTTTCTTTTTTGGACCAAACTTCATCAAAGTTGTATCTAGAAGTAACATTTTAGGATACATTTAGGTTTTACACTTACCTCTTTGTCATTTAGGGGTTAAAACTTTAGAAACGTATTAAAGAATGTCTGAATATTTCATGATTATGAAAATCAAATATCATGCAATCTCACATTCTTTTCACTTAACTTCTAAAAATCCATGCATTTCTCTTAACTAATTATTTTTTGCCGAACAAGAAAGTGAGGTACGATATCCCAACATACAATCTCCAATATAAAATGGTTGGAGCATAAAATGGTTCGTGGTTGGAACAAAGGCTGGAGATTCAATGTTACTGTTCATCTTCGATTGTATGTCCTAGCCAATGACATTTTAAATTCTTAAAAGGTAATCACATACATTTGATGGAATGATATTTAACCCTTTAGCGCGCCGGCGTCCAAATTCTGGACGCCGGATGAATTTCAGCAGCTCGTTTTCTGTAGGTACCGGATGTTTTTCATTCATTTTTATTTATTTTTCATTCTTGTGCTAGTTGAATACCATTTGTACGGTATGGATCTTCCAAATAAGATAATGTGAATTTTTGAATATTTACAAAAGTGATTAATGTCAAGTTTCAATCTTAGTTCAAAAAGAGAGACCTTAAATATGATTTTCCATAGTAAGTAGAATCAAATAATGGAAACCATACCATCTCGTAGTGCATGTCATTCTAATTTCATTACAATATTTTAAAAAAAATTGTGTTAATTTTGGATTTTTAATTGAATTTCAAGAGAAAACCTTGCAAAATTACTTTAAAAATATTAATAATAAATATGATGAATCCAACCGTACGGATGTTATCTACACATTGACATTTAAAACTTCGTTTTGTACATCAACTCCATTTTCGTTTTTCATCAACCATTTTATAACAAATCTTTGAAAACAGTGTTGAATCGGGACGTTAAAGGGTTAAAGATTTCTAATAGAATGATATTCTCAAGACCTACGCATTTTTTGTGAGATATTTTTATAGTAACATTCATAACTTGCCTTGCTCCTACATCCAAAACTTTTCACAACTCTATACACTAGTAGAAAAGATGACACTGCCGAGGGAGATGCCAAGGCAAGTGGTGCCCAATTCCACACATGCACAGTGATTTTGCATGGGCATCTCCTTAGGAGGGCCACCTTTTCCACTGGTGAAATCTCCCAAAATTCATGCTGAAATTGACGGAAATACTAAAGTTCTCTACCTTACATTAAACAATCCATTCCCCGACTCTTCTTCACCGTTACTGAGATAGAAATGAGGGTGAGATAACACTTGACAAGAAACCAAAAAAAATAAAAAAATACCACCAGCATACCTGTCATACCCATTCTCAAAGGAGATCAAAAGAATACAGTACCACAGCTGAGGTGATTGATTGAGTCTCTCTTGCTGTTCAAGCACAGACCAATGGAGTATATTCCGTGTGTCTTTGCAATACTAGTCCCTAGCAGTAGCTACTATAGCACGTCTTTCATATATGAATCGACAGCGGAGCTGTTTTAACAGTCACTTCAATATCCGTATTTAGCACCATATCAGGTTCCTTCAATCAGAACCCTGGATTATATACATGAAACCGGGATGCATTGGCAACACCCTAACAGAAATTCATCTACATTATAGTACATTTTTCCTTCTTGGGTTCAGGTTTTGGTGTCGGCGGCCTTTGTTGTCCCTGCATGTTCCAGTGCACCGCTTTGGTTAATAATCTGGCCTTTCAACAGCAAAAATGCCCTCACGGAGATTATAGCAGGAAAAACAGAGCAAAAGAAAACAAGACCAAGGGTTTCCTTTCCTGTCAATTAAGTCACAATCCAACACTAAACCTTAAAGGACATACAGCCTAACCCTCAAAGGACACATTAAGCCGTTATTTTTTTTTAATTTGGGGTGGAGGGGAAGAGAATCTTGTTCTACTCCATTGAACCAAATGGGGTTTCTTAAATGCGAAAACAAACATATTTAAGACACCTATGCTTCTTCAAAATAGAACCAAAGTAAATTTAAAAGAGAATCATGCTTAAAATGGAGTTAAACTGGATGTGGGAATTAGGAAAACCATGTCCTTTAACCCCTAATGACCAAGAAGCCCAAATTGGACCTCATGTTTTTTATAGCAGTTTTAATTAAGTCCTATGTAGACATCCTTTTATTCAAATTTATTGATCGATAAATGTCTTTGAACCAATACATGCAATGTTTATTGATCGATAAATGTCTTTGAACCAATACATGCAATGTTCATTGATTCCAGCCATATAAATTTGGTCCTATCTAAATTATATATTTTCACATTATGATCAATTGAATTTGCGATTTTAAAACTATGAATCCTTGGTCCATTAACCCCTAAAGTACCAAGAAACCCAAATTGGGCCTCATGTTTTTAAAACAATTTTGAATAGGTCCTATGTAGACTTCCTTTTATTCAAATTACTTTCTCTTTTGATCGACACATGCAATGTTCTTCACTGATTCCAATGATATAAAATGTGGTATTGTCTTAATTATATTTTTCACAACATGATCAATTGAATTTGTCTTTTTAAAATCATTAATCCTTGGTCCTTAGGGGTTAAGGGTCGAGGGTTAACCCGGCATCCCAGAAGTGGACAGTCTACAAATTCAAGGCTTGATAGCTGTACTTACCCAGGTTCTTTTTTAAATCCCTTCCAATTTTGGAACACTAAGTGAGAAGCTGGCTAACTCAAGTGGGTACAGATCCCCAAAATTATACTTAAAGATATTTTCGATTTCTAGGCCAGGTTCTCTACAAACGAAAGCGTAAAAGTAGATTTATTAGTAACAGAGGAAGTAAAATTGTTAGCTTTAAGTCTAATTCAAATAACCTGCCTGACAAGGTTTTCAAAATATAAATGACGTGATAAAATTAAATGAGGCATGAAATCTCTATAATTCAACAAATTCTACACTAAGTAGGGATATTAAGGGGACTGAAAAATTCGGGGGACTTATCCTGTAAAGTTCATGGCCCACGGAATTAAATCAGTGAAAATAAATATGATTTCTAAAGTTCTGTTGTTCTAAATATACACATAAGAAAATCAAAAAGTTCATTTGTTTTTGTGCAGTAACAGTAAATATTTATATAGTGTGAAATGTTGATAAATTAGTATAGGTCCCCTTGAAACCCTATTTAGTGTAGGTGGCAATTTTTCAAATTTTAGAAAAGGAGAAAGAAACTTCCTAAATTTGGTTTTATAATACAAAATTAGATTCAACTGATGGAATGTGATCATATTGAGTTCGCCATCTTCAACTTCTGTTCTGAATTCAACACCAATTAGAGTTATCCTCAAAGTCCATCAAATTTTGAAGAAGATACCATGAATTTTTCTTTATTATACTCTTATTTCTTCACTCCAAATAGTTAGAAGGTGTGGAAGATCTTGGTGGTTTATCATTATTAGGCGTGTAAGAGCTTGGTGGTCTTCAAAAGTTTTCAAAAGTTTTTTAGCTTCTTTCTTGATGCTAAAAAACTTTTGGAAACTTTTGAAGACCACCAAGCTCTTACACACCTCTTACACAACTAATAATGATAAACCACCAAAATCTCCCACACCTTTTAACTATTTAGAGTGAACAAATAAGAGTATAGTAAAGCAAAATTCTTTGTAGATTCATCAAACTCAAGGTGACTTTAAGGATAACTCTATTATCTCCATAATAAATTATGTTTTGTAGCACAAATATGGAAGTAGCGTAACCTCTGAACTTACAGTGGCATTTCATCACATTACACAGCTAAATGAAGTGGTCAAGTCTATAAACTTACATATCCACCAGGACGATGATGCGTTGAAGGTTGAGGAGTAGTTGCTGAAGGGCCAGAATGCAACACTCCCTGCAGCCGAGGTTGCTGCTGGTTTTGCAGCTGTTGTTGCTGCAGCTGCTGCTGTTGTTGTTGTTGTTGCTGCTGCTGCTGCTGCTGCTGATCCAACTCTTGCTGCTGAAGGGCCAAAGCCAACTGTAGGTCCGAGCTGTATCAAGCAAAATGCACAAAAGTAATCAATGCCAAATTGTGTAAGTGCAGCCTGCGTTGTGCCCAATCATCAAATCTACTTCTTCGTAGGACCTCCAAATCAGAGAAATTCTTTATATAAGCTGAAACAAATGAGGCCAGGGTCCTCTGCCTAAAATAGAGAACTCAATGTAACCTTAACACAGAGGAGTTTGAAACCGCTGAGGACCTAATTAAAATTACGCATTCAAGCAAACAAATCTGCATAAGTTTTTAGAGCTGCTTACGTGAAGGTATAACAGTTTCAAAGAAGGAAAGGGAAAATTGCATGTCCTATAGTGAAAATTTCTCTATATCCAGATTGTACATTCAATTACTGCAGTTTCACGTTTGAGAGACCTAATACTTATATACAATTACTAGATTTTAGAAAATGCAAAGAGGCTCTGGGCAGAGATCCTTACTCTGGCTCAGGTCTGGATTGAGTCGACATGAAATTCTGGATGTCCCCATTCCCCAGGCAAAAATTCAGAAGAAATCAATAAAAAATTACTCAGTAATACATAATTGACGAATTTACAGTACAAATACTGAGACGATAAAAAGAATTCAGAAACCAAACCATTATTTAGCATGTTAGATACTGTTAGTTGATTCCAGCATCTCAGAAAAATAGCTTGCTAGGGTTTAGGAAAGTACTGCTGTCTCGTCAGCAGCAAGTTGCACATTCCAGGCGTCGTTATTATGTTCCTCTGCTGTGAAAGGGGTAAAATCTCCTTTTAAGAAAATTGTGTCACCGTCAACCTAGCACACAAAAGGTTCAACACGCAATTTAACTCAATTTATATCAATTAGACACCAGTAACTTCATAGAGCTCTCAGTGTGTGTACCCATACAATATACAAACATTCTGACTTAGGTTAGTCAATCCACAGAAGTTTGCAAATCACGTACCGAATCCAATTGTTCCCAAACCACAGGCTGGTGCAAATATCCCTGATCGCTTGCAAGAAGGAGTAATTGTTTGTTGCGCTGCAAAAAATAATTATCAGAAAAAATCTGCTCAAGTGGACATCTAACATGGAACTCTATTACATAAAAAAATATAGACAACTCTCTATGCACTAAAGCAGGCATAGGTAATCTTAAAATCAACAATTATAAGTGCTTAGTTAACAGCCAAATATATCTTGAGTGACTAAAGCACCTTTTCAAGACTCAGTTTGTTCCAGGTCATATCCTGACGAATTTGTAAAACAAGCCACTCATCTTGCGGCAGTTGCTTACCTTGAACAGCGTGCTGAAGTGATTGTTCCGAAAAAAGACGCACAACTCATGATCCTTCAGATTTTCAGCCAAGCTAAACAACCTGAAATTTCAAGAATAAGAAAGTGATCAAACTGCAAAAGAGTTGTGAAGGATTTGCCTTAGGATATTAGGAGTGTCACACACAAATTACTCAAAGGTCCAAATGGTAGATCAAGCAGGATAACATTTGAATCTTAATAGATACATTGTTACTTAAGTTTCGTAATGGTGCTGCACATCTAATCAAGTTTACGTACTAACAGTCCGCTGGTTTAGATACTGACAGATCTGCACAACCTAGAACCTGAAAAAATCTGCTGTTGCATCTGGACCTAGAAGTCACACGAGTTGCAAACTGTCTCTCTTACCTTGCAAATCACAGAACAAGCTAATTTGAAGCCTGCTTGGATCTCCTCAGACTCTACATGTTCCAAAGATATATTAGGGGTTTACATGTTTAAAGACTTACCCGTAGATTGTCAACTGACTTGCGTTGTCCTCAAGAAATCGTCTGATTATTTCCCCTAAAAAAACGGAACAATAAGAATAAGAATTTGATGCAAGAGATCAACCCCTCGTTGAAGACCAAATAACTCTTTCACTGAGACATAACATCGAAGCTGCCTTTTCCGCAAACTGACCTTCATGATCGGAGACAGTGACCATCAGTTTCTGTGAGCCTGAGTCTTTTTCCCTTCCATGGTGTAACTGCCCAGGATGCTCAGGTTCGCTTCCACTGGCTTGCTCAGCCAAAATGATTTCGCCTTCGTATAAGGGTTCATTGTCACCTTGATTGGAACCTCCTTGATTTGCAAAGTCATCTTCTCCCTCATATAGAGGTTCTTCATCGTCCAATCCAGAACTTCCAAAACTGCGTGAGCTACTACAGCTGGCAGGTCCAACAGAGAGCACCTGAGTACTTTGTTGGGGAATGCTGGATGCTGACACAGTCCCTTTCTCAACTCTGTCTGAAGATCCTTCTGCTTTGAGATCTATAGGCTCAGCACTGCTACCGTTCAAACTGCCTGCCCGCTCAATAGACCTATTTGAATCCACGTCCGTTGTCGTCCTGGCTGACGAGTCAACATCAAGCTCCGGACTCCTATGAACATCGAGAACTGGGTCTTTTGATGCTGAGTCGTTTAGACTTCCAAAACTGTCCTCGCCAACATCGAGCGGATTAACAGGCCGATCCACATCATCACCCAAAGCAAATATAGAGGGACTGCTTCTTAGCTCGGTAGGGATTACGTAGTCTTGCTCAACAACCCCTTTGGTGAAACTTTGGTCACCAGCCATGCCCACAACTTCCGATGGAGGACTCCTACTCTCGATATAAACACCTGGTTCATGCATTATAGAATTCTCTTCTCGAGCTCCAATCTCAGCTACTTCCTCTGGCATATCGATCTCTTCCAAAGGAGTAATAAGATGTCCACTGGAGCCAACCGATGTCCCAGACATCGGACTGAAATTTCCATGATCGCTTAAATGTCTCCCCGGCTCCAGATCACTATTAGAAAGATAACTCTCATCTACAGAACTTGCTCCTACACCATGAGACACCTTGATCTGAGAAAGTTGTAGGGCCTGCATCAAAAGTCACACAAAAAATACTTATTGAATTGAACTGAAGAAACACTCGACTTGTCTTCCTAACCTATATAGCAAAGATAAGCTAGCAAAGCACCTGCATCAACATGGCTTCTTCTTCCTCGTCACCCTTCCTCTGCCGATCAAGAGCAGATTGCTTCAATTCCTCTTGATTCATCTCGTTTGTGACTTCTTCAAAAGACGTCTCGCTTGACCACATTTCCCGTGGCATAGGTGTAGGCACTCCTAGAACGGCAGTTGTTGCTGCAGCGAAGTCGACTGTAGGCTCTTCCATTATGGAGGGAGAGGCTCCTGACATCTTGCTGGCTTGCAATGCAACCAATTTCTCCTGAAGCGTGTTATAGGTGTCCGACCCTATTACTTCACTGGTCTCCTTATCCTGAAAAAATGATATTACCACATGATTGATTGGTTAAACACTACAAATGCCTGAAATTCATCTTCTCATGTTGAATAGGAGCAAACTCTAAAATCCATTCTGCAAACAGGATTAAATTCAGCACTCTTTGGGAGAGCAGTGGAAAAACTGATCAATCACTTCATGCCAAGCACGAGAAACTACAGTTTATAACAGCCACTACCTGGTGATCAAAGAGCCATCCGTGTGCAAGACCGATGTCAAAAAGATCGAAGATTGAACACTCTGGCGTAAACTCGAAATCGTGAATACTGCAGATTTAAGAACTGAGCCCAGTTAGAACACCCACCATCAAAAAAAAACAGATGAGTCACCTAAGATATACTTGCATCACTGCTCTAGCGATTTACTCGAATACATCAGATTCTGTACACAGTTAAAGATTCAATCAATTGAAAGTAGGGTTGATTTCAAGTAATTTCAAGTATACTATTAGAGTAATTTCAAGTCTACTAAGTACTTACTGCCTGAAACGGAGATTCACATCGATGCCAGTACGCAAACGAGGAAGTAGATGCATGGCATCATCCATATTCTTCTGTAAATTAAGCTCATAAGCCGTACCCTTTTTCTGAACATGGGCGCACAAGTATACCAACATTCAGTAAACTTGGTATGGTTGACGACACAATGTCAAAACCATGTGCCGTAGTGTCAGAAACTCAGTTGCATCTTCAAGAAGTACAGATCTAGCACAAAGCGAAAATTGCAACCACAACTCGTGTAACTGAAGACGTTGAAGTCATTACAGACAGAATTGAGTGCAAAATCGTGAAAGAGTTACCCCATCCTTCACTTCATTGGTATCCAGGAGCCTCGTTGCAATGAGTCCCAATAGCTTCGACGAAGATATTTCAGTTATATCTGTACTCAGGTTCACATGATTCCGCAGGAGAAGAACATTGCCTGCGAACATATGAACGAACATTACAGTAAAAATCATGAACTAGAATTCAGAAACCCTCAAGAACCTAAAGCGCCGATTGGATTAGGATGAGAACTTACTAATGGCAATTAGCGGGCACGGGCCGTTGTCGTTCTGGAGCACAATTGGCACTGAGCGACCCAAAAATGGAATAACCTTGACCTTATATATCGGGTCTGTGCCATCCTTGTCCTCGTCTTCACGAGCCATTTTCGCAGCCCTGAGAAACAACACGTACTTAAAACCTCAGCAGCGGCTCCAATTCCCACAACAAATTAAGTTACGATACAAAACAAACAACCTTGAGGATGTGAACTTACACTGATAATCTATCCATAGATTTGATTGCTCTTATAACCTTAAAAACGATCACAAACTGAATAGAGAAACACGCACTCGTGCCAAAATACTCAAATCAGAGCGCTTCGTAATCAGTATCTAAACCATACATCAGTAACTTTTCCCACAAGGTGTTTGATAGCGAGGTCTGCATGTCGTCAGGTTTCGTGTATCCTTTTCATTTTCAGCCTAATGCGTTCGTTCGTCCCTAAACAGTCATTACTAAAACATAATACGCAAGAATGGAGCTAATTACGAAGTTTCCAGAAGAAGATGAAGCGTCGCGAAAACTCCTACATAATTCTGGCGGCGTTTCCAAGACCATGATTCTAGCATTATACACCAATCCGCCTCACCATCGAGATAGAAAGAAGCTCAAACTTGCAGCATTGTTCACGACTGGCGCAGAGCAATGTCATTTCCTCGCATGATCTACCGACCTAAGAAACCTCAATTTCATCAAAACCGAGGCGGCCGCATGCTCACTTTCCTCTCTTCCATCCAACAGCAGGAGCCTTAGATTCAAAGTGTCTCAACCCCTAACCAAGAAGAACCTATGAAGGCATCCGAAAAAGAAAACGATGCTTACACATCGAAATTTAAAGAGAGACTCTCCTCTCTCCCGCACACATCCAGAAGCCAAACATAATTGATAAAAAAAAAAGAAAAAAAAAGGTAGGAAAAAAAAACAACAACGAGAGAGATCACCATTACTGTACTCCTCAGTACTCGGTAATTTTAAGAACGAAACTACAACCTCAATTCCGAACGCAAAACCTAAATCAAATCACTCCAAGAGCCATAAGAATTGCGCGATGAGCTCCAAAACCTCACACGACCAGATCCCAAGGCACCAAAACCTACCCTAAACCTCACCAAAAACGGCGACAAGGCAGTCAAAATGGCGGCATTCGTGCAGAGATTGCGAATTGCCGTACCTGCACCAAGCTCGTGCAGATTCGACAGCAGCAAATGGCGATCGGGGCAGCAACACTCGGCGCGGCAGGAACACACTACTGCTCTGAACGAGCTATGGCGGAAATGGTTCCGAAGACCTCTCAGGAAGCTCTTCGCCAAGCTTAATTTAATCCGGTCGCTAAGCTCAATTACTAATCAGGATTAAGGAATCCAAAATGTAATATCTACGACCACCGTAGATATCACAACGATCAAAGAAATAGAGACATTTCATCTTCCGGCATGTGGTTGAGAAATCTATTTAATTACCATTTACGTAAATCTATGTATTTCGTAGATATTTCGGCGATCTTCATGTTGCTTTTCCGGTCTTTGTCAAATTCAGAAGGTTGATTGCTTTTGTAGCCCCGTCTCTATATCCCTGGTGGTCTTGAATGCAAGCCACTGTTCATTGCCCCTCCCCCCTTTTCAGAAATTTCCATTTTGGGCACCTATGGTGTTTTTTTTGGTAACTGTATTTGCAAAATTGGGTCCTACGGCCCCAAATTACCCTTGGAGGACCTACTTTGGAATAAAAAACCATTGGAGGAGGGGGTTGTTTTTTGAGGTGGGCCCTTACAAGGACAAAAATAGGGGGCACTTTTGTCCCCATTCATTGAAGACCACCGGGGGATTTAGAGAAATCCCTTTTGTAGGTTGACCACCTATTTGTTTTTCCAAAAACGGATTATTTCATTTTGTTTTTATTTTTCTCAAATGCTTAACCCCTAAATGTACCAACCCTTTGAACAAAAGTAGATTCTAGCCTCAAAAGTAGATATTAGCATGGCTCAGATGTACATGAGGTATACATGAGAAGACCATTGCAAGCATAAAATCTACCCAACAAATTAGACATACTTGTAGTTTGAGGCCTCTCCAATATTATCAATAACTCCCCATCACAAGAGATTTATTGTAATTGGTAGAGAATTTAATAGGCTTTCAAAGGTGACTTGGATGAAAATCATCTGAGGTTGTATGAAAAATTTACAAGGCTTCAAATCTGTTTGTGATTCAGTTTCTGGACACTCGGACGTTTAGGGGTTAAGAATGCTTTTGTTTTTTCATAAAATACAAATTCTTGAATTTTGGTATTGAAAAATTTCCATTGTTGAATTACTAAAGGTAGATCACTCTAGAATACGATCTTGCAATAAGTAGATTATCAAAAAAAATTAATTAATAAATTTTCAATCGCATATACAACCAAAATTTATAAAAATTTAGTGAACTACACCATTTATTTCAACTATTTCGTCTTGCACTATTAACCCTTAAAGGTCTGAGAAGCCACATTTGGGTTGCAACATGGTGTTTTTTGTGTATTTGACATACAAAGTGTAAGAATTGATGTATACTCTAGTTACGAAAGTTTGTACTTGTGCTGAGCCCGATCCAATGACACATGACAATTTTGATTTAGATCATTATTGCATCTACTACCTGCTTTAGAAGTTGCAAAATGGTCATGTATTCTACATATATGGTGTCGTATTTGAGCATGATAAGGATGAGGTATTGAAAGGACCTCCAAATGAAAGATGTTAGTTGAAGAATATTCAATCCAAAGGTGTATGTCTTGCTAAATTTCAGTACATTTTTTGTATATTAAAAGTAAGATACGTGATCGTATATATGGTCCCCTACTGACCTTTAAGGGTTAATACTAACTTTTACGGATTCTAAAATTATGTAAATTTGAAAGACGCATTAACATGAAAGTTTTAACTAAAATCAATATGATGTTTACTACATTTATTTAGACTATCTCAAATAGTATACAATACTAAATCTATCTATGATTCATCCAAAATTCATCTAAATATTTTGCTAATTAAAGAATCTTATCCAATTTTTATTCAAATTTGAATGAAGGTATGTTTTACTGTGTAAACTCTTACAATAACTCAATTAGGTGGTATATCACCTATCTATAACTAAGTCTTTGGAAGATAATATACTCGGTAATATATAGTGACAAACAAAACTGAGCATTGATTTGAAACTTTTTCATTCAAACAACCATACCATGAGCATCAATGGGCAAAGTCCAAAAGTGGACATGTGAAAGTTGTAGTATGCGACATATAACACACTACTATGGAAGTTTGGAAGAAAAATTCGATTGTGCTTTGAAAAAAAATGAATTTCAAAGTTAGTCATGTCTAAAACTTGGTTTTCTGCACTATAATTTAAAACCATTTTAAATTTTGTCAATTTTTTCTTAGAGCTTCAAAAATACTTTTTGTGCCTTGGTGTATTAGTATACATCATTTTAGATTATTGTACACAAAATTGAAGGAAGTTGACATTTATAGAGTTTAGAATATTCATAATTTGACGAACATGCAAATGATGTTGGTTCTCAAGATACTTGAATATTTTGTTGGAATTGAGAGCATGGGACTGGATTGGCCATTGTAGACAGTGTGTAGGTTGCAACATAAACCATTGTTACATTTTAATGCCCTTGCATTTGAGATGTTTGTTGAATAGAAGAATGCGTTCAATTTAAATATTAGAATTGTTTGATTCAAGTTTTTTGGTCTAGCTTTTCCGTATAAAGACCAAAGTTCCGGTTGCAAATAATTAACCCAATGGATGAAAAATAAATAAATAAACATGTGATTTTCAATTTCATCAAAAAGTTCATAACAGCCTGAAATTGCATTTTCATAAAATTGACAATGTTCTGATGTTACTGAAAACAATACAAAGAAGTTGCTTGATTGGTGAATCAATTATATGCATCATGAACTTTCAACTTTGTACAAAGAAGCTATGCATCATGAACTTTTAACTTTGTACAAAGAAGCTAGACCAAAAAATTGCATCAAACAATCCTAATATTTAAATTGAACGCATTCTTCTACATCTCAAATGCAAGGGCATTAAAATGTAACAATGGTTTATGTTGCAACCTACACACTCTCTACAATGGCCAACGTAGTCCGATGCTCTTAATTCCAACAAAATATTCAAGTATCTTGAGAACCAACATCATTTGCATGTTCGTCAAATTATGAATATTCTAAACTCTATAAATGTCAACTTCCTTCAATTTTGTGTACAATAATCTAAAATGATGTATACCAATACACCAAGGCACAAAAAGTATTTTTGAAGCTCTAAGAAAAAATTGACAAAATTTAAAATGGTTTTAAATTATAGTGCAGAAAACCAAGTTTTAGACATGACTAACTTTGAAATTCATTTTTTTTCAAAGCACAATCGAGTTTTTCTTCCAAACTTCCATAGTAGTGTGTTATATGTCGCATACTACAACTTTCACATGTCCACTTTTGGACTTTGCCCATTGATGCTCATGGTATGGTTGTTTGAATGAAAAAGTTTCAAATCAATACTCAGTCTTGTTTGTCGATCAAACTATTGAATTGTAATTTAAAAATTATGATACTTTCATTCAAACTTATTTTCTTAACCCTTAAACGTCAAACTAAATCCCATGGGTTTAGTTATTAGTGAATAATGGAAAAAAAAAAGTAGATTTCATCAACAAAAACAATTGTAGCTTTGGAAAGCTACCGAAAAACAACATTAGATTCTTAAGTTACTTTTGATTTGAAAAAAGTGTGAAATTATCCACAAGCAATTCAAAGAATCATAGGGAGGGGGAGATGTTGTTAGACAACACTACAGCCAAGGATATTTTTAAAAAATAGAATAAATAAAAATGAAAATGAAAAACTAGCAACTAGCGTGTTGTGGGGTTTATTTTTATTTTATTTTTTAAATGTAGGTATACCAAGTGATAAAAACATTGAACCATTTAGGCTGCCTGCTTAACACCCTCTTGACTTTTAAGGGTTAAGAACAACAATTTTAATTACAAGAGTCATCAATTTTGCAATTTCAAAAAGTATTTGTGTTCACTTCGACCCCATATTTGTGAGAGCCATTTTAATGTAGCATAGCATATTGGTACTACTTAAACCCTAAAATTCACTAATTTTTAATTTTCAATATCTATTATACAATATAGCTCGCTTTGTCTCACTCGACCGTTCCGCGCTGGAATCCGTCAAGGAAACAATCCAAGCTCAATGTGCTCAACGGCACGGATCCCACTAGTTTATTATACAATACAACTCGGTTTGTCTCACTCGACCGTTCCGCGCTGGAATTCGTCGAGGAGACAACCCAAGTTCTTTGAAGTCCATAAAAGTTTTTAACATTAAATTAACGTCAATGTGTTTAACGGCACGAGTCTACTAGCTAGTAATATTATAATCAAAATTTGTGCTTTGAGTTTAACTGTTAATAATAATTATAATTATATAAATTAATTGTAGAATCTTAATTATAGTAAAAGTGAGGTCTTCAGTGAATCTTCCGTCACTCTTGAAGTTCCGTCCAATCAAGTGTGCATACGTGGCGTTTTATGATTGGATGGAGGGCGAAAATGTTTCAAAAAATGAATGTTGAAATTTTTGGGAAATTTATGAAAAAGAGAATTTTGAATATTTTGTGTGTTGAGCTTTATTTTTGGATTTTTATTAAAATATTTGGTGTGGCGGCCATGTGTCGTTGTTCAAATTTTCTTTGTGATTTAAGTATGCTTTTCTTTTTTCTTCTTTTGGAATAATTTATTCATAATTTAATTCAATGCGTGGTGACAAGATTTGACAAGGAATCCAAGGCTTTTGCACTATAAGTCCAAAAGCTATGAATGGACTTTGGTGCACCCCTTATTGTCGAGAGCTCTCCGACGATACTAAGAACGTGACCCAAGGACTCATGGTTTGGGAGATTTCAAAGAGCAAACAAAACAAAACAAGCCACCTTAATGTATAAGTAATAATTATTGGATGGGGGAGAAGAGAAACTTGAAGAACATTTTGGATATTTTGTATATGGAAAATTATACTTGGAAAAAAAAAAATGTTTGTTGTAAATGTGTAGACCTTATCCTTTATCTACAACAATATTGTAGGAGTAAATCTACCAATCAGGTTGGTACATTTATTTCCAAACCTCATATTCTAAATTTTGTTGGACAAGAGGACTCTAAATGCAATATCCACAAACAAAATATCAACCTCGAATGCTCAAGATAGAAAGTCGAATATGTGATGTAGATAGTAAGTTTAATCGAATGATCTTTCCAAGTCAAATAAAGACCTTGATTTTTAGTAATTTTTTTGAAAAGTCAACTTTTCAAATTCTCTTGATTGGGAACTACTATAAGTGGATGATAAGGTTGACAAAAACTATTTCTAAAAATAAAAGTCGTAAATTTTGGAAAATTCTTTTTTGCATAGTAAAGAAGAGAATTTGAAGAACTATATGTGGGTATTCTATATGTTGAACCTTTTTGGAATATATATATATATATATATATATATATATATATATATTGTATAGATGTGATGATCTATCCTCTACCTATGATACTCTTACAACCATGGAAGTAGGCAAGAGGGGAAAAAAGTGGTATTAGAGTTTGCTCCATACCTTGCCATGAAGTGGTGCACACTTTGGTGGACTTTTAAAGTTGTGGTTTTCATCATTACATACAACTTTCTTTACTAATTTGCTGATACAAAATTTAGCTTGATTTGAATTGCAATTTGCACAATACGATCAAATGAATTGGTCATCTTAAAACCATGAAATCTTAACTTTGTAGGATTTAAAAAAATTTGGCCCCACACTTTGATGGAACCAATTAGTAAAGTGAGTAATCTATAAAATTTATAAGGAGTACAACAATTTCTAATGAGACCACTACCGCAATGCACTGACAAAAATTGTGTATTGGTATTGAAATCAATTATGGTCCATTTTAAATAGAATGAAAAGTGTAGTGTACACATGTTAGAAATTTAAATTCCAATAGCGAGTGTAAAAGCTTGTAATTTATACATTTTTTTACATTCTTTGCTTTTTGCCAAATTTGGCCCGATCGACCATTTTAAGTACAAAATCTTACTTTCAATATTATTTGTCACAACATAGAATTTTCAAACTTTAGAACACAATTGGAATGCTTGCGTTTTTGAAAGTGAAAAATTATACTAACTGAGCTAATATGTACAACATAAATACAAAATGAAGTTCAAAAGTATTTTATCTATCATTGCAAGTGACTATGTAAATTTGTATGAAATCTTAACAAAATATTGTATGTTATAGTGTAACCTAAAGAGCCTAAAAAGTGTCACACATTGTTGTAAAATATTGGCATCGCACAACAATAAAAAATCATATTATTTATCATTGTGTCATAAAATTGGATCATCAAAATCCATTGTATTTTCAAATTTTATGAATATGAATAATATGTAGATAATGAGTGTAGTAATTAGGTAAATGTAGAATAGTCGTGCCATACCAAATTCAAATTAACTTTTGACAATCTACGTTGCACAAAAGACAAGAAAAGAAAAAGAAACTTGTGGCTTAAACCTATCTGGCTTAAAACCATGGACTCTTTTTTAAACATGTTCCATCTTCAATCCAACTTCAAATTGGTAACAAAGATTTTTAACCCCAAAAACATTTGTTAACAACTTAAACCCAAATTGAGAATAGGATATACCTAAAAGAAACTCCTAAAGAACCTCATGAGAAACAATCATCTTTTGTTTAGACTGAGAGATGAGCTCATAAGCCAATTGTTTTGAAAATAAATGCAGACCATTATCCTCTCCATCTTTTGTTCCAACACGATTCTTTCTCTGTCCAAATCGAGTAAACTTCACATTATCATGAATGACAGTACGAAAGGGAAGATCAATAGTGAAGGGCTCTAAGAGTGATGTAAGAAATCCTTACACGATATCAATTTTTGACTATTATTTGTGTCGACCCACGTTTCTTTCCTGTCCAAATTGAGTGAACTTCACATTATCATGAATGACAGCACAAAAGGGAAGGGAAGATCAACAGTGGACGACGACCTTTCAAACATGAAGGGCTTTGAGAGTGATGTAAAAAATCCTTACACAATATCAATCTTTGACTATTATTCATGTCGACCAAAGATATACCCTGTATTTACAATGATGTATGAAGGGTTAGTTGTACAATTATATTTCAATGCAAACGCACGCTAGTGGCCGGCGTGCAGGGCCTACTAGTTGATATAAAAATTATGTTTATATATTTTTTATAAGTGTATCATAAAAATTTAACAAATCATATCTAGTTATTAAAACTTACATGAAATTAACTCCTAAAGGATCATAAGGCCACTATGAGGCTTGTAGAACTAAAATTGAGGAAATTTGAGTTATAGAACTGTAAAATGGAGGGTGAACAACAAAGAGACACTACCTCCTTTTGAGAGCTGAAGCTGAGAATACTTCTTGATTGGAAATTCATAAAATGTGCAATTTTTGATGATTTTTTGAGCTACAAGGAGGCTATCTCGGCGTCACTTCAGACCTTCATATCTTCCTCCTGGTACCTCCAAATTATGTGAATTGTTTTGCGCATATTCAAATGATGATCCCCATGTATGGTAAAATTCTCAAATTTTTTGAAGCACTTTTGAATGATCCGATTTCAACATATGTACAAAATACCCTAAACAAGTTCCAACAATCTTCTCAATGGTGGTGTTTCTTCAAATATAGTGTGATTTTATTGATCACTTCTTTATATGAAAGCTACGTAAATCTTCTTTAATTCCAACGGTCCGGATCATCAAAATTACGCACTTCTTTAGGGGTTAACACACAAAGTAGCAATATTGAACAATATGTGACCCAACACAAGTATTTTTGAATTGTACCGAGACAACTTGAGTTTTCCATTAAATCTAGCTAGTCCAAAGAGATTTAATAGATAGAGTTTTCAGGCACCAATAAGCCACCCAAACAAAAACAATGACGTCACAAGTTATGATATCACATTTTTTGGTAATTAGAAAACTTCGTTTAAAACCTTTAATAATCCGAACATTCCAACGTATGACCTAACCTTTGTAGATTCATAGGTTACTTGAACTTGCATTGAAAATCTTTTTGTCTAAATATTTCCATATTGCAACTTTGAAATTGAAACATTTAGCCATAGATTCTCAGTTTTTGAATAGATGAATTCACCAAAAAAATTAATCTTCATGAACATGGGGTGTCAAAGTACAAGTCTTCAATTGAACTTTTGTACAAAAGCTTTGGACCGAGGACATGACCTCTATGGCTTTGAAAGGCAATAACAAGATCTCATGATTTCAAAGCAAGAATATAAGGCAACTATTTTAGTGAGAGTCTTGTACTTGTAGGTATGGATTACAAAATGCAACATGTAAGAA
Organism: Pohlia nutans; assembly: GCA_022496805.1. NCBI lineage: Eukaryota > Viridiplantae > Streptophyta > Bryopsida > Bryales > Mniaceae > Pohlia > Pohlia nutans. Next base: position 9,251,280 of record CM040091.1, on the reverse strand, counting down.
CTGCGTGGTAGAATCTTCCCTCATAGGTTCACACTCCAACACTCCCTAATGATTTTGCCAATAGTTACTAATTAAAGTAGACACTGGGGACAGTACCCATGTATCCTACTCACCCACCATGATGTGGAAATGGTTGGTGAGCAATGTTTATATGGAAATATCAATGTTCACGTTGACAACAGTGGACACTCAAACACCACACCTTTTGTAGCGGGCGTTATAGAACGTCTTTTTCAGCCACGTACTCATTGCGTGTGAAGGTTGGCATCTATAGCTTTTGCAATCTCTTTGGTTGCCTCTTATTCCTTTCACCATGAACATTAACAATCATCTACACTCAAGAGGATTTGTCTTTTGGCAAAAAAATTATGGGGTTTTAAAAAATCTCTTATTTGGCTATGTACAAACAATGGATTTGTACAAAAAAATGGACTTTGTACAAAAAATACTACATATGATTTAGCACATGTATCCTATGTAAAAGCAAATGCCATCCATTTGCCTCATATAGATGAACTTCATTCTTTCATTGCAACAAATTCATCCAAACTACAATGTTTTTGTTTACAATGATTTTTTGCAATCTTTTTTTAGCTTATTTAACTTATTCAAGAAGCATGATTTACAAATGAAACAATTCTCAAAAATAATTACCACATCTCTTCGCCACAACATGTGGCACAAACCGGTAACATCTCTAATACATCTCTAATTGACCTAATATCTTCATCCATCTTCATCCTATTGTTGTCATTTGTTGAGAGTCTCTTCATCTCCATTCTATTGTTGTCATTTGCTGAAAGTCTCTTCATCCCCATCCTCATGTTGTCATTTATTGACGATCTCTCCAGTCCCATCCTCATGTTGTCTTTTATTGACGAATTCTTCATCCCCATCTTCGTGCTGTCCTTTATTGACGGTCTCTTTAGCTCCATCCTCGTCTTGTTCCTTGTCGATGGTCTCTTTATCCCCATCCTTTCGTTGTCCTTTGTTGGTCGTCTCTTCATCCCTATCCTCATCCTCATGTTGTCATTTGTTGATGGTTTGTTCATCTCCATCCTTTCGTTGTTCTTTAGTGATGGTCTCTTCATTCCATCCTTTCGTTGTCTTATACCGATGATATCTTCATCCCCATTTTCTCCTTGTCCTTTGTTGATAGTATCTTCATTTTCATCCTCATGTTGTTCTTTGTTGAACATTACTCCAATATTACAAATATCAAAGAGCAACAAATTCAGAAATGCAACCTTTCCCGAACAACAATTATGGATTTAAAAAGATTGTATTTTAACAATTTTCCTTCATGAAAGTTCATGGATCTTTCACAATTAGTCACAATACCAAACTATTATTCAAGTGACAAACTCACGTTCGTTATGAAATTGAAACTTGTTCTAATGTTGAAACCAACAATAGCTTTTACGCAAAGTGAACTCAATTGCAAATTGTTACTTTTATGCAAAGTAACTCAATCCTGTTAAATTTCAAACTTAAAATCATTATAATCATACTTAGTCAAAAATCCAAACCATTACTCAACGTGACAAATTCACATGCGTTATGAATATGGAGTTTAAATTTGAGCTTCCAAGCTAAATAAATTGAAATAAAATTGTGGTAGGAAATTCAAGAAAAATATTAAAAAGTGAATCTTGATTCTCAAGATGTGCAAATGCAACAAATCTCAATTGAAGCATTTTGCGAGGCTTTGCTCCGCAACATCCATCCCCGCTACCCTTGTAAGATGATCATGAAGTGAACATACCTATTACTAACTTGATCTCAATTCTGCCCATATATAAATGTACATTTTAGAACACAAATGTACACTAATGGTATATGAGAGTGAAATCATTAAATGAATAGTAATAGGTACTTCCACTCCCAAATCATGTTTTGATTCAAATTGTTCAATTTTTTGGAAATTGTTTTGATGAAAACCTTGTTTTTGAAGGAAATGAATGTCCAACACAAATCGATTGAGGAAAAAGTCACCTACCGTACGCCAGAATCACCATATACTGTGGCCCACGGTATTTACAAGAGGTTTTTCTAACAACCATCTTTTCAACTAACTGGCACAATTCATCCAAATTGGATGAATTGTTTCAAATGGATGAATGTATCCACGACAGTATACGGTGATTTCAGTGTAGTAAAAAAGCCAAATATGACGTCGTTTCAGAGGCGAATGAACTTTCCCGTGGGGTCTAAAATAAACAGACTTGTCACTCACTTCAGTACGGAAATGCTGTAGGAATTTGCCCCAACAAGCACAAACAAAAATTTGCATTCACCACATAAATTTCTCCATACAGTACACTAGCATGAACTCGTTATTGAATTACTGATGCCCCATTCGTTTCTTCACATCTTCAGCTGCTCATAGTTTCATAAACAAGTCAACAAAAGTTCATCAAGACTCTCAGAAAGAACAGTAGATTCCAAGACCACCCGTTTTTCAACATGTATTCATTCCTCAGTTACGTATTCATCACCAGCTCCAACAACAGCCAATATCCCACCTTCCCACATTTGCAAGAAAGGTCACAAGAGATAATACAACCGACCAACAACACACACCAAACGTATTCTCACATCTCAGATACGTCCTTGGAGCAGAAATGCTTGATTGATATTCATGAGAAATGGGTTTTGATATACATCCGCTATTAAATCTAAGCCTCAGGAATCTCCACCTCACCGTCGTCGATCTCTGTGGTCAAGTCCTTGGGATCCTTGCCGTCTACCGTGCAACCTACGGACACGCAAGTCCCCAAAATCTCCTTCACGGTGCCGGCCATCTCCTTCGCCATCGACCGAGGTGCCATGATCTTTGCGATCTCGATCACGTCGTCCAGCGAGATGTTGCCGTTGTGCTTGATGTTCTTCACCTTCTTCCTGTCTCGCTCCGGCTCCTTCAGGGCCTTGATCACCAGGGCAGCAGCGCTCGGCACCACCGCTACCTTCGCCTGCGCCACATTCCACACCACATCACCATCATGTCAACATTTGACACACAAGGCGATAAACCCCCGCCTTAACCCCTAACTGCCTAAGCGACCACATATGGTTGCTCAAAAATTTCAGAGATTAAAAAAAGTTCAGCCCACTTTAAACGCCCATAACTTTTGCAAAAATAACAATTTTTGAGCGTAATTTTTTTTCACTTGTAGATATTGAAACTGAGCATCTTTTCCAAAAAGAAATTTTGAAAAAACTTTTACCAATTTTCCTCTAAAGCCCTTGAAGTGACAGCATCTCAAATTGTCACAATTTTGAAAATCTGCCCGGAATGAAATCTTTAAGTTTTCTACCAAATAAGATTAGTTCTAACATGAACAAGGTAACCTCCATATAAAACCAATGTTTTTGACCTATCATACTTGATTCCAAGTCAAAATGACTAAACAAGTAGTTTTTATGAATTTTCAAAGAATTTTTTTATAAATTGATTATTAAATAATTCAAAGCAATTTTCCAAAATTTGACCATATGGATGTTGTCTTAGTATTGTGTTCTACACATGTTAAAAAATTGAAGCTCATAAAAGTTGAGTAAGATGGACATTATGACGCATCTAGCATTTCAAGAAAACCCTTGGGCACTTGGGGGTTAAACCCCAAGCTTCAACGAAAGGAGAGCTCAAGCACCTCTGCCGTGTAAGACCGATGTCCTAGCATCAAGACCCTTAAATAGTCCTGCAGCGAATGACGTACCTGACGATTTTGCACAGTGAGCTTCACTGTCACTCGCAAACCCTTCCAGTCCCTCGCCGTCTCCTTGGCAATGTCCTCACCCACCTTCTTGGGCGACAGACCTAGAGGACCGATCTTCGGTGCCAGGGACGAGGCGGCACCCACCTCTCCTCCTGCATCACGCCATTTCACCACAACGTCAGCCTCAACCAAACACTGCCAAAGGGTACCAAACGCTGCAACACGCTAGCCTAAAATTTCTTAGGAACAGCTCGAGGTCGAACAGACGCTCAGGGAATACAAACTGTAATAAATGCTCGCCCTAGGAAACCCTAAAGGACTTCTGTCGCGCAGGTTATGTTTTCATCTTTGCGTCCACGATACACGTCGACGATGAAGAAAAGAAAATAGAAGACATAGGGCATATTTCCCACTCAGTCACACCAAACATGAAGGCTCAGGGAATACAAACTGTAATCAATGCTCTTCCACGGCCGCCAGGACCGCTGTCACGCACAATTCCATTCTCATCCTAGCGTCCATGTTACACAAGGTGACCAAGAAAAAACAGGGTAAAACTCATATTCAGCACATTCGCAACTTTCTGCCTTTTCCGAAACTAGAATAAGGCCCACCAGGCTGTTGGGGTGCAGACAGAATGTGCCATCGAAAATGCGACTGAAATATCCCGCTCCAGATCTTGAAGCTTAGTATTCATTGAGTTTGAATTCATTGATATTGAATTAGGGTTCACTCTTACGCTTGCAGTCAAGCAGCCCCGATCAACAGACTTCATCCAGCTTCGCCCGGTCATGAAACATTTCAAAGGCCTATGAAATACATTGACGTTCTATTCCAGAAACAAAACTGTCGCCAGGCGTGGGAAACCAGAATCAGTGTATCAGTATTAAAAAGCTCTATAGAAAATCCTCACGGGACATAGGCGTTGGATCTAGGTTTCGCATCACGTACACTGATTGACTCTGGCTCCCGCACATTCAAAGAGCCTTTTACACAGAAGAGCCAATGCCTTCAACTGTGGCATTACCAACACTGCCATCATATTCAAAAACCAAACGTGTCCTGCCGAGTGGTGCCAGAATCCCCGCTGGCGATGAAACAGAAGCCCCGAAATATCAAATTGACGAAGTATCAAATTCTCCCAAATATGTGGTAATCTTACCAATCTCTCGAGAAGAGCAACGCCCGTAAACAGGATTTCGTCCCAAAATTTCGCACCGTAATATTATGACCGCTAACCCTAATTTCGAACACAAGGATTCGTCCCAGCCCTCAAAAGAAAGACGAGAAATGCAGCAGCGAAAGGAGTACCTGTGACGCGCACATACACCTCCACAATCTGCGTGGGGTCCAATTTGGGCGGCATGGTCGCTGAGGAGTTGAAGTTGACGACGAGCAGCGAGCTGGCTGGCGAGAGAAAGAGAGTTAGCTCGATGCTCCCTGCCTCTTTTAGGAGTTAGGGTTTCCCTTCGTGAAACCCGTCGTGAAACCCGTTCTGATACCCGTTTCGAACCCCGTGATAATACCCGTTGTGAAACCAGTTCTGGCACCCGCTGCGAAACAAGTGATAATACAGGCGTGAAACCCGTTATGATAACGGTCGTGATATCCGTCGTGAGACCCTGTTATACCCGGAAGTTTTCTTCTTCGGGAATATTGCGTTAGGCAAGCAACATATACCGTTAAGCAGTAAGCACAAGGATGAAAAACCGATTTCCACGGATTCTCCTCTACTTCCCTACTGGCAGGGAGCGTGCAACATTGAGGTAACATCCTGTTGCATAACAAAATACATTTTGAAATTTTTCCTCCAAGTGCTTATGTCGATTCCAAGGACAGAGCATCCTCAATTATAGTTGCACAACATAATGACTCAACAAATAAGCTCGGGGGGACACTTAGGAAAATTAGTAAATATGGTGCGTTAAAATATAGGGTGTGTTTTAATCATGAGCAATAAAATTTAGAAAACTTTAGATGTAATATAGGATGCTTAAAATTCAAATAAGGATTAATTAGAGAATATATCAAGAATATACCTGAAATATTCTAGAATATTTGAGAATAGACCTCAAATATTCCAATTATGTGACAGCCTCATTTAATTACCCTGTTAACGCATGTGTCCACGTTAATTTCAACTGAGTGACCCCATGAGCAAATAAGCCATCATGGGCCACGTAATTGTGTGAATTGCAAACATGGTCCTTAGAGCAAGCTTCCATTTGAGGATTGGTTGGGATGAAAGGCACTGCAAGTTAGACAAGAAATGAGGTCTCAAGAACCATCCATACTCCATCCATACTCCTGGATCTTGCTTTGTTCACTCATTTTGGTGGAGCTTTCACTTTTTGTGAACCAACCACCTGTATATGGAAGCCGGCCCTTAATGGCGTTGGAGCGGTTCAACAGTTGTATAGTACAACAAGAGACACATGAAACCTCAAATAGCACCGCGCTTTTGTAAAGTCATATACCATAGCCATTACATTGGTTCATCACAATTGTTGACTCTAATAAACGCACATTTCATTTAAACTGAACTACCAAACTGAAAAAGTAATGGAGAGTGTTGCCCTTCACAATAAAGATAATTATGTGGAATAAATAAATAAAGCCTTGTAGAGAAATTAGGGACCTATCTCTATTGAGAACTGTAACACTCCCCATCACTTTTCTGGTCTAGTACCGTAGTTCAGTTTTAACGAAATGTGGCCCGGTTTAAACAAAATGTGCATTCATAGTTGTCTCTGACAATGGTTTATTGAGGAATTTGCTTAGTTTGACGAAGAGTAGAAATTTGGTGTGAAGAGGATGTATGAAGGAACCAGGATAAAAGCATTTGGATGCTAACGGATGTATGAGCAACCAGGATAAAAACATTTGGATGCTAACGAATGTATGAGCAACGTTATGCCCTAGGCTACACATCCGTCAATCTATGAGTTGCAAATGTGCTTAGAAGTTAACTAGAGTTGCAAGCATATAAAGATAATTTATACACCAAAAAGTAATAAGAGGCATTGGGAGCCAATTCCAGAGGGAAAGTAACTCTAATCCAAGGGCCTTTAAATACAGTCGCTTGAGCTAGATCTTGCCATCAGTGGCCCAAGACTCGTCAACGTCGAGGTCTTCCGCTTTATATTAACTGCTTGCATTCCATGCTAGCTAAGGCCGGTCGTGATTTAGTACTTGAGGATCCATTGATATTTGCTCCTTCATTGGATATCTCGGCACCTAGTCATTGGACATCTTTTTTTTTTCCCCAATCATCATTGGGGAGATGGAGTATTTGACGCGAGCTTCAAGCCGATGTGAGTTTCAAGAGAATAGGGCCATCCTATACCATATTCAAAGGGCCGGAATTTTTTTATTTTGAAACCTTCATTCACTATTTTGCCTGTTTTTATGTACGTAATAGAGTCGAGATGCTCTTAGCTACCAGGAGCAAGTTTGCGCGTGCTTCCCAATCAATCGCATTTATATTTATTTGTGAAACTCTTCTTCCATCCAACTAAGGGCTTCTTCACACTAGAGGCGAGAAGCCGTGAAAAGAGAAATTTCAGACAATGAGAGGTTTAAAAATTGAGAAGACCAAATAATGTCACTTTACACCCAAAATTTCAATCCAAGGGACGAAAGGAGGAGAAAATGACATGGACAACACTTTTGTCCTTTGTGGCAAGAAAAGTAGACATTTTTCAAGGCCCCCGGATTTTGCGTCAAGCCTACCTCAAGAGGTGGGTCTAACACAAAATCCGGGGGGCCGTTTGGCCAAAATTCTCACAACCAATCATTTTTTATTTTTTAAGAAACATGTAAGAACTTTATTTTTAAAAATTGGCATTTTATTTGTGGCCCCTCACTTTACACTAGGGGTTGTCACATCTCTTTCTCCCATTCTTAGAGAATGCAGAATGGGGACGCGGCATGCTCTTCTTGAATGGCGGAGGGCCCATTCTTTTAGATTTTCCATTCTCCATTCTTCTCCTCCACAAGTGAAGAATGATTCTCAGAGAAAATATTATGGACAATGGCCCATGTTTGGAGGATGAGTAACCAACTAACAACCTCTATTCTCCATTCTCAATCTCCACAAACCACAAAAGGGGTGTCACATCTTCTCCATGGAGAAAATATTCTATTGGCTCCTCTTTTTCCTCATTATCCATTCTCCATTCTCCGAGGAGGTGTGACAACCCCTACTATATCCAAAGGCCGTCAAGTTCAAAGGTTGGCTTTTCAAGAATGAGCCATGGCCCTTGTGAGGTTTTCTCCACAGCTTCTCCTGTAGTGTAAAAAGGGCCTAATTAGTGAGAAATGAAGTTGTGGAGTATAACGTTTGGTAGCCTTCCAAGAGAATGCTTTTTAGTTTCATCCACCTTTACATATGGAGTGACCAGTGATTTGTAATTGAATGAACTATTGAATCAAATAAACAATTACAAAACATTGTTGAAATGCGATGGAATCAAAATAAACAATTACAAAACACTATTGAGTTGTGAATGAATCAAATAAACAATTAGAAGACAATGTTGAATTGTGATTGAATGAGTGCTTTCGACGACTGATGACCATGGTTGATTGCTCTTGCTTAACCCTTTAGTGCCTAGGATACTGTAGCTGGGAGCTCTGAATTTCAGTGGGTTTTTCCACTGTGATTGAGATTATCATAAATATAATATATAAAATTAGAAAGTAGCCGTACAATTCTATTCTCAACTCGAGAGCACACATTTTATTAAAATTTGAGAATCATCCAACGGTGGGATTGGAAGATTATAGTATGTATTTGAAATGTATAATGCACGCTCAAAAATGAGATTTTTGGAGGTGTGTGACTTCAAAGTTAAATAAATTTTGGGTTAAATTTTCAAATATGAAAGTAAAGAAGTTCAGCTATGCCCTATGCCAACACCTCTCCGTTGCAATATTTCATATCAAAAATAGACTCACACATAATTATTGTGAATTTTATAAGTGAAAGTGACTTATCCATATACGGTTTAGGCAAAATTTTATATGTTGAAAATTGACAGGAGTGGATACATTAGTCAAGATCAGATTACATACACTAATGGATGTGGCATAATCTGAACTTCAAAACTGAAGTTCAAATTCTTCACGGATTCTCTGCTATTTGCATTTCGAACGTTGCAGTGACTATAATGTGGTCAGCTGGGCACTAAAGGGTTAATGCCACGTGCCCCCATAGCTACTGTTTTGATGTGGAATATCCCACATCATTTCATTAGGAGGATGAAATGATGTGGGATATTCCACATCATTTTGTTGGTGGGAGGCAGTATTAGGGCCGCTTCACGCTATGGCCGAAGGTCAAGAGGTCGTCGATTTCCACCAATCAAATTGCAAAAAACCATAGTTTCGGCCTCTCGACCCTTCACACTCGAGGCTAATGTCCACCGGCCGTCGCTCTCCAAAATGCCTACGTGGCAGCGCTTTTTGACCAATGCGACGGCCTCTCGAAGTTCGTTTGGGTCCTGCATTTTGCAAGATCCATCACTATGGTCGAGAGGCCGTCGAAGTTTTTCATAAAAAAATCCTGAAATTGACAAGATCTTGCCCGAATTAACACGGAGGCCCTGTAGCTGTTCGTGCTTTGAAGAGCTACTCTGCCAGCTACATGCGTTGAAGAGCTATTATTATCGATGACTTGGCAGCTACTGGATCGATCGTCACTCTACAGCGTGCCTAGATCCGAGCTGTGACCACCCCACCTATGATTTTTAATTTCTAAATCAAACCAGTTTGACAGAGAAAGTTTGGGCTTGGCCTTTGGAGGCTTCACACTATGCCCGGCGGAAGGCTCCAATTACAATATTTTATTGGCTATTTTCAGCCCATTTCTTTGGACTCTCAACCACGTTTGGACTCTCAATCCCACGGCCTCTCGACTTGGACGGCCATAGTGTGAAGCGGCCCTTATTAAGGCTACTGAATGTTATGAGGGGAGAGTTTCACTTTTTAATTATGTTTTTTGACATTTTAATATTATAATTTAATAATTTTCACATTTTAATAATTCTTGAAACAAATAAACGTTTGACATTTTGAGCCCAACGTCAGCGCCAAAGAAAACCCCGCCCGCATTCACCTGAGTCTGTCCGTTCTAAAATAACAAGATGACGATCCCGCCATGTGATCTTCTTCCCTTGTGCAAATCATGCTTTCCTTTTATATCACCAGAGTTCGTTAATTCACTGTCGCAAGCTCACACACATTTCAACCCTTTCGTGACGTCAAGCTCTGCCATCGCTGCTTTTCTTCCCTCACCCGTATTCCTGCGCCGTTATCCCGGATGCCAAATCTCTTGTCATCATTTTTGTTTTTTTTTTTTTTGACACAAATAAGTTAAAGGGAACCCTTTACTGCACAGAGAGAGAGAAAATACAAACCGACAGGACCGGCGAGGGCGCTTGTCATCATTTTTGTTACTACGTTTGCTTCTACCGATCTCACGGTGCGCAGTGACCGTGTCTTCAGAATCAGTGGTCAGGAGTCAAGGCGTCAGGATCAATTCAATGTGAGCCAAATGCGGAACGTAGACCTAGGTATCGGCAAAGCTACTCTGGTCCTCATTAATTTATTAATTTATTTTTTTCATTTTTTTTGTGGCACAAATTGTAAGAATCAATTGCAAGGAGGTAAAATACAGAGCCACCACGGCAAGCGCGCTCATTAATTTTTTAAAAGCCTCAAACGCTATTGCTCTTTTCGGCTCTTTGCCATTATTAGCGCAAACTTCACCTTGCCGATCGCAATCTTTTGAAATTGGCTTTGAAGGATTTTCATGGCAATTGGCGCCTCTCTTTACGCTTGTCAACGGCGAACTAGTCCCGGTTTGTCCTCGTAGCACAATTTTAATGTATGTTACGGTACCTATATGTCTAATACAAATAATCAGGCTCCCTCACTTTTTGCGAACACTCGTGCTCGCTAGCGTTGTTCGATATCGGATTTGTGCGGTACTTGCTAACTTTTGCGCTACATTGATCCTATTGCTTGGACAGTGTCGGTGAGATTGATTGGCATTGGATGTTGCGATGTTTTTTAATTGCAAAGGGGAAACGTCATCGAGATAAAGAAGCATTCGTGATACGTTTCAATTAATTTGTCGTGCAGTGTATTTCTTGTGTTGGAACGGTATGTGTTCTAATAGTCATGTTTGTGGCTTGCAGCAGGAACGACATCATGCAACCTGGGAGGCCATTTCTTAGGTCCTTGCAGTTATCATTCCTGAAACACGTTCAGGGGAAAGTATACTGCGAGAATGGAACGATTAGGGTGAGACGACGAAGCCAGAGATGCACGAGGCCAGAGAGAGTGGATTCAGATCCAAGGGAGTCCTCGCTGGAAAGGAGCGACATAGTCAATCGCGTCCTGGCTGCCGTGAAAGCATGTTCCATGGTGGATTCTGCCAAGGTGACCCTGCCTGTTTCCTTATCTTCCATGATCATGTGCATTCATTCATTGTTCGGGATCTAAATCAACTTAGTGCGACTCGTCTTGATTCTGGTTGTATATATTCCCTGCATGTGCGATTTAGGTTGTCAGAAAATGAAGCTGTTCTACTTTACTAATTAGTAGTTCCCTCCAAATCGCATAGCTCATATATCAATGGCAATAAAATCCTACAGTGGTTCAAGAATCCTCTCTTCGTTTTCAGTACTTGATTTCACGTTCATGCAGGAATGACTCTGTGAACTGATATCCCATGTTTAAATGAAACAGGTCACAGAGGATGCCAATTTTGAAGAGGAACTTAAGCTTCAGAGAGGGGATGTGGTGTTACTTGTGTTAGCTGTGCTGAAGAAGTATGGGCTGAGTTTATCGTATGTAGAGGCGAGAAGAATGACAACGTGCGCTGAATTGATCGACTACATCGAATCACAGGTTTGCCAGGATGACAGTTCCAGCAGCGAAGACCATTTTTGAAACCGAAGTCGTAGCCTGTACAAACTGCTCAAAATCCAGAGGGTTGCACACCAGTGAATAAACTAGGTTGTGGTTGCTTGTCATCATAATGACTGAGATCCAGATTCTAGAGTCGTGAAACCAAGTTCGGTTTTATGTCTCTTCGCATTCTGCCTGATCGTGTAGTATGCAGAGATCTGAATACGTCACTCTGTGTTTCCCTACCTACAAGACTCCAGAGACGAGAAAAGCGTAGTTACTTACTACAATCCCTACAGTTAGTGAAGAGTATTACAGATTTGCGAAAGGAGGCCATATACTATTCCATTCTACTGCGAAGGAGGTTGGATCTCGAGTTGTGCTGCCATGGTGATGAAGACCCTGAAGGAAAGAGCCGGAGCGAGACAGGCAGAGGTGATAAACAAACCCATTTCTGATGAATATCAATCATCATGTGAGTTTTAGAGGACAGATTTGAGACATGAGAGTAAGATCTACGGTGAATGCATTGGGCGGTGGTGTTGTCACTGCTCATCATCCATGTTTGGGGCAAGTGAGAAATTCGTACATGTTTAGGAGCTGATGGCTGGAGACGTGAAATGAACACAAATGGCGAGAAACGAGAGATCATTGGAACTTCATTCCAGAGTAGCCTTCTAGCCTCGTAAAATCCTAGTGAGCGGCAGCGGAGTAGATTTTAACCGGAGGTATCTCTTCATGTATCTCTTGAGTAGATGGTTCCTATTGATTTCAAAATCACTTTCTGCATTGGGAAGCTGCACAGCTAGGATCTAACATATGAAAAATGTATTTTTCATTGAAATATGAGATGGATTTAAGTTATTTCCGTCATGAAAATTCATTTTCTACTTCCAACTTTTATGTCATGAAAGTAGTTCTTGGGAACTTCCAAAAAGAGGGATGTTCACATGAAAATCACCATAATTCACATGATTTAAAAAAAAAAATTGTGTACAGAAAATTGGACACATTCATGTTTTCAATATCGATGACATTTCTGTGATTGAAATTAGGGACTCTGTAGTGTAGAATTTCATTTTGATAAATGCGTCTTACACAGAATCTCAAAGTTATACTATATGAACACAAGCTACATCTAAGATACACACATCCACACTACATCTGCACTACAAAGTCCCTGCAACTTGGAGGGAATAACAGACTGCATTGAAAAATTGACCAGGTCGCTACCTCAAATTGTGGCAAGGTCTGGAGTTAGAAAAACTGGATACTAGTTGAGATTGAATGTTGTATTGGCATGCGAGCAATGATGTCATTGCACGGTGCACTGCACGTACATTCTGAAGGTGATGGAATGAGCAAGTTGTGCTACGAAGGGCAAAATATTCTGCCAGAAAATGCCATCAAACGAGTCTCTACTGTTAATGCCATTTTGTCTTGTAGACGGTGTTGGGATGCCTGCATCCCATGCATTGATGGTTGCTCGTGATCATCTCTTTGATGTGTGTTTGAGTTGTGCAGTGAGATCCACTGGGACAATTAGTTGTGGTGATGTGGAGAGATGTCCCATAGCGTTTGGTGGCTCATGGGAGGATCCAGCACTACAAGTAGCCCACAGTGAGAAGCTCATATCACTTACCTGGGCAGGGTCGATCCATGATCCGGAAGGTGGATGGCCTAGAGGAGCCTGCCCCATTGCACTTCGGGCCGGGTGACTGTAGTATCTTCCTACGGGAGGCATACACGTCATAATTTGTGGCAGCGGGGGCTCGCGTTCGCGCGGCCCTCACCCATCTCAATCCCATGAAACAGGAATAAAAGTAGGATACCCTCAAACGCAGCTTAGAAAATCATCTCTTTCATGGCGTGAGTTGCAAATTGGATGGCTTGGGTAGAAAGCGCATTTGCCTCAAGTTCAAGTGTAGCAATTCCGTAATGAAGTACTTGGTCGGACAACATATCAGATTGGGATGCCACATTGACCTCAGAAGCTACCGAATAGGTGATACAAGTTACAAGGTGTTCACTTAATTAAGATGGAGCTGGATAATAATTCAGAATGATAATGTTGCTTCGGACTGCAAGTGAAAATGCCATTGCAGAGCACCACATACTCGCAAATGCTATAACAACGGAAATAAAAATGCTTAACATACCGGAAATGTTGATCCAGTGTCAGATTAAAAAGACCATTGCTAGGAAAAAGGCGAATATGATGTCGACACAGACACCTATGAACTTTCACCAGCATCGAACAGACCCCAGCGTATAGGAGTTTTCCCCAACAAGCACACAGATACTTGGATTCACCAAATACAATTCTCTGTCAAATAACATGAATTCGTTTCTGGAGTACTGATACCCCATAAATTGAAAATATACATGAAGAGGTACATTCTGATACAAAACTCTAGTCCACTGCCCATCACGAAGATTTTTCGAGGAGACAAGCAGGCTGCTCAGTAATGAAGTTCCAATGATCTCTCGTTTCTCGCTCATTTCACGTCTCCAGCCATCAGCTCCTAACCATGTACGAATTTCTCACTCCTCAAAACATATGAACAGTGACAACACCACCGCCCAATGCACACACCGTAGAACGTACTCTCATGTCTCAGATCTGTCCTCTAAAAATCACATGATGATTGATATTCATCAGAAATGGGTTTGTTTATCACCTCTTCCTGTCTCGCTCCGGCTCCTTCCTTCAGAGCCTTCATCGCACCACTCGGGATTAAACCTCCTTCGCAGTAGAATGGATTAGTATATGGCCTCCTTTCGCAAATTTGTAATAGGCTTCAGGAATTGGAGTAAGTAACCACGCTTTTTCTAGTCTCACTTATCCATAACTCTGCATACTACACGATCAGGCACTAAGCGAAGAGACATAAACCTAAACTTGGTTTCACGACTCTAGAATCTGGATCTCGGTCATTATGATGCCAAGCAATCACAACCTAGTTTATTCACTGGTGTGCAACCCTCTGGATTTTGAGCAGTTTGTACAGGCTACGACTTCGGTTTCAAAAATGGTCTTCGTTGCTGGAACTGTCATCCTGGCAAACCTGTGATTCGATGTAGTCGATCAATTCAGCGCACGTTGTCATTCTTCTCGCCTCTACATACGATAAACTCAGCCCATACTTCTTCAGCACAGCTAACACAAGTAACACCACATCCCCTCTCTGAAGCTTAAGTTCCTCTTCAAAATTGGCATCCTCTGTAACCTGTATCAATTAAACATGGCATGTCAGTTCACGGAGTCATTCCAGCCAGAAAACGAAATCAAGTACTGAAAACGAAGAGAGCATTCCACCATTGTAGGTTATGTTGCCGTCGATATACATGAGCTATGCGATTTTGAGAGAACTGCAAACCGGAAAAATAGAATGGATTCATTTTCTGGAATCAGGACGTACTATGTTGATTAAGATCCAGAACAATGAAAGATAAGGAAACAGGCAGGGTCACCTTGGCAGAATCCACCATGGAAAATGCTTTCACGTCAGCCAGGACGCGATTGACTATGTCGCTCCTTTCCAGCGAGGACTCCCTTGGATCTGAATCCACTCTCTCTGGCCTCGTGCATCTCTGGCTTCGTCGTCTCACCCTAATCGTTCCATTCTCGCAGTGTACTTTCCCCTGAACGTGTTTCAGGAACGATGATTGTAATGACCTAAGAAATGGCCTCCCAGGTTGCATGATGTCGTTCCTGCTGCAAGGCGCAAACATGACTGTTAGAACGAACACATACTGGTGCGAAAAATGAATTGGAACGTATTACGTATGCTTTTTATCTCAATGACGTTTCCCCTTTTCAACCGAACGCCCGTTTGCAATTAAAAAAACACTGCAACATCCAATGCCTATCAATCTCACCGACAGTGCCTAGCTGGTAGCAAGCAATAGGATCAATGTAGCGCAAAAGGTACCTAGCACTGCTCGAGATCCGATGTCAAACAAACGCTAGCGAAGGAGAGGAGCACGAGTGTCCGCAAAAGTGAGGGAACTTAATCATTTGTATCAGACATAGGTACCCTAACATACATTAAAATTGTTCTACGAGGACAAACCGGGACTAGGTTCGGCGTTGACAAGCGTAAAATCACAGGCGCCAATTGCTATAAAAATCCTTTCAAAAACCAATTTCAAAAGATAGCGATCGGCAAGGTGCAGGTGAATTTTGCGCTAATAATGGCAACAGAGATTGCATTTGAAGATTTTTAAAAATGAATGACCGCCACAGTAGGTGTTGCGGATACCAAGGTCTACCTTCCTCATTTGACGGCTTGCAAGCTCACATCGCATTCTGACCACCGATTCTGAAGACACATCAGTGCGCACCGTGAGATTAGAAGAAGCAAACGTACTGTGATGAGATTAGGACAAGATTTGGCATCCGGGATAACGGCCCCCGAATACTGGAGGGAAAGGAAAAAGCAGCGATGGCAGTGCTTTCGACGTCACAGTCGAAATCTGCTTGAGCTTGCAAAAGTGAATTAACGAGCGCTGGTGACGAAGGTGATATAAAAGGAAAGGATGGCTAGGACTAGGGAAGGAGACCATATATTTTAGGGTTTCACGACGGGTATTTGGTCGGTATTGAGACGGGTATCATGACGGGTATCATGATGGGTCTTACAGCGGGTATCATGATGGGTCTTACAGCGGGTATCATGATGGATTCTTGACGAGTTTCACGACGGGCATTTGGTCGGTATTGAGACGGGTATCAGGACAGGTATCACGAGGGGTCTTGTAGCGGGTATCATGATGGATTCTTGACGACTTTCACGACGGGTATTTGGTCGGTATTGAGACGGGTATCGTGACGGGTATCATGACGGGTATCATGATGGGTATCATGATGGGTCTTATAGCGGGTATCATGATAGATTCTTGACGAGTTTCACGACGGGTATTTGGTCGGTATTGAGACGGGTATCATGATGGATTCTTGACGAGTTTCACGACGGGTATTTGGTCGGTATTGAGACGGGTATCATGATGGATTCTTGACGAGTTTCACGACGGGTATCATGAAGGGTATCAATAGCGGGTATCATGATGGATTCTTGACGAGTTTCACGACGAGAAACCCTAAACTGTAAAGAGGGCAAGGGAGGGCAGAGAAAACTCTTTTTCTCCCGCGCTGCTTTTCGGCCAGCTCGCTGCTCGTAGTCGCAGCTCTTCATCATGCCTCCCAAATTGGACCCCACGCAGATCGTCGAGGTGTATGTGCGCGTCACAGGTACTCCTGCGTCTTCCTTTCGCTGCTGCGTTTCTCGTCTTTCTTTTGTGGCCTGGAACGAATCCCTGGATCCGAAATTAGGGGTAGGCGTTGGGACCAACGTTTTCCGAAATTTGTTGGCGGGTATTGCGCCAGCCGTTCTTCTCGAGGGTTGGAAGATTACCACGTCTTTGAGAGGATTTGGTAACTCGTCTATTTGAATATTTCCGGGCTTTTTGATTTACGTCGTGTTATCGCCAGCGATGATTTTCGCAGCAATCGGCAGGGCACGTATGGTTTGTGAATATGATGGCTGTGTCGGTATATTGGCGTTGGCTCTTCTGTGTAGAAGGATTTTGAATGTGCGGGAACCAGAGTCAATCAGTGCATGTGATGCGAAACCCTGAATCCAATGCCTATGGTCCGTGAGCTTTTTAAATCCGATATCATGATTCTGGATTCCCATGTTGTCTGGAGGGACTCCCAGTGATAGTTTTGTTTCTGGCGTCAGTGCCGTGCTAGGGAAGAGAGGAAAACCCTAATTTAATCTCAATGGATACTAAGCTTCAAAGGGATATATCGATCATATTTTCTATGGCACATGGTGTCTGGGAGAAGCACCTGAATTGTAGGAAATGCTTCTCTTGATGCGTTTCTATTGGTGCCCCAACAGAGAGCCTTGTGGGCCTTATCCTGCTCGTGGAAAAGGCATAAAGATACGAACGCGCTGAATTGGAGTCCTACCTTGCCTTCTTGGGTAATATGGACGGGAAGGTTAGAACTGAATTGCGGTCCTGGGCGGCTCTGGAAGAGCGTTGAATACAGTTTTTTTTTCCCTGAGCGTCAATGTTTGGTGTGGCTGAGTGGAAATTTGCCGTATGTCTTCTGTTTTCTTTTTTTCACTATCGACGTGTATCGTGGACGCAAAGATGAAAACATAACCTGCGCGACAGCAGTCCTTTAGGGTTCCCTGGGGGCATTTATTACAGTTTGTATTCCCTGAGCATCCGCACATTCTACCGTCCAACATCAACCTCGAGCGTGGCCATGGGAGTTGCGGAGAAATTTTAGGCTGGCGTGTTGCAGCGTTTGGTACGCTTTGGCAGTGTTTGATTGAGGCTGATGTTGTGGTGAAATGGCGTGATGCAGGAGGAGAGGTGGGTGCCGCCTCGTCCCTGGCACCGAAGATCGGTCCTCTAGGTCTGTCGCCCAAGAAGGTGGGTGAGGACATTGCCAAGGAGACGGCGAGGGACTGGAAGGGTCTGCGAGTGACAGTGAAGCTCACTGTGCAAAATCGTCAGGTACGTCATTCGCTGAAGGACTATTTAAGGGTCTTGATTCTAGGACAACGGTCTTACACGGCAGAGGTGCTTGAGCTCTCCTTGGGTTTAAGGCGGGGTTTTATTGCCTTGTGTGTCAAATATTGACATGATGGTGATGTGGTGTGGAATGTGGCGCAGGCGAAGGTAGCGGTGGTGCCGAGCGCTGCTGCCCTGGTGATCAAGGCCCTGAAGGAGCCGGAGCGAGACAGGAAGAAGGTGAAGAACATCAAGCACAACGGCAACATCTCGCTGGACGACGTGATCGAGATCGCAAAGATCATGGCGCCTCGGTCGATGGCCAAGGAGATGGCCGGCACCGTGAAGGAGATTTTGGGGACTTGCGTGTCCGTAGGTTGCACGGTAGACGGCAAGGATCCCAAGGACTTGACCACAGAGATCGACGACGGTGAGGTGGAGATTCCTGAGGCTTAGATTTAATAGCGGATGTACATCAAAACCCATTTCTTATGAATATCGATCAAGCATTTGTTCTCCAAGGACGGATCTGAGACATGAGAATACGTTTGGTGTGTTTTGTTGGTCGGTTGTATTACCTCTTATGACCTTTCTTGCAAATGTGGGAAGGTGGGATATTGGCTGTTGTTGGAGCTAGTGATGAATTTGTTGTCAAGTAATGAATACTGATGTTATGAAACGGTTAGTCTGGGGAACTTTTGATGCCTGCTCCCTGAGAATTGTTCAAAACTCCTGTTGACTTGAAACATCGAGTAGCTGAAGAAACGAATTCATGTTATTCAACAAAAGAATTGTATCTGCTGTGAATGAGTGCAAGTATCTGTGTGATTGTTGGGAAAATTCTTATAGCATTGTTTATAAAAGAGCTTTGGGGTCTGTTTGATGCTGGTGTGAATGACAAGTCTGTTCATTTGAAACTCCACAGCAAGTTCATAGGTGTCTGTCGAAATCTGCCACTGGATCAAAATTGCCGGTACGTCAGCATTCTGATTTCCGCTCTCCTGGCATTTGCGAGTATGTGGTGCTCTGCTATAGCATTATGAATCCTAAGCAATAACATCAAATGTTACAAGCAAGTGGTGCATGTCATCGACAACTTGCAATGTAAATTTTTTAGCACATTCCTGTTTCATGTGATTTAGATGGGTGAGGGCCGCGCGTACGCGAGCCCCCGCTGCCACAAATTATGACGAGTATGCCTCCCGTAGGAAGATACTACAGTTACCCGGCCCGTAGTGCAATGGGGCAGGCTCCTCTAGGCCATCCACCTTCCGGATCATGGATCGACCCCGCCCAGGTAAGTGAGGAGTATATGTCTCTACGGGCTACTTGTAGGGCTGGGTCCTCCCATGAGCCACCAAACGATATGGGACATCTCTCTACATCACCATTACAACAGCTATAGGAGATGATCGGCCATCCTAACACACGTCTACAAAATGACCATAGCAGACAAATTGATGGCATTAATTCGTAGAGACCCGTTTGATGCCATTTCCTGGCCTCTCTTGCAGAATATACTCCCCTCCCTAGCACAACTTGCTCATTCCATCACCTTCAGAATGTACGTGCAATGACATCATCGCTTGCATGCCAATACAACATTTGATCTCAACTAGTATCCAGTTTCTCTAACTGCAGACCTTGCAACATGTCTGTATTTTTGAGGCAGCGACTTGATCCATTTAATCAATGAATCTGTTATTCCCTCTAAGCATAACAGTAACTCCATCAGAATCACACTGTACACTACAAGGTGGAACATGAACCTCTTTTCCTGAGTAGGAGAAAAATAATCCTCGTCAAGCAGTTGGCTAAATTTCTCTGTAGAGATTGGGGCGCATAATATCCCGTTACTGCACCCCAGGCGAAGCTAGGTAACGGTGCAGTAGGTAACGGTGCAGTAATTCAGCCGTCCTTCATCGATAAAATCCATCTTGATCTGTAGAAAGTCGCTGATTAAACAGAAAATTCCTCCCACGCTTAACACCCGGTTATTCTTCATCTTGAGTGCCGGCACTCGACCTGCAATAGTGCATTATGCACTCAAGATGCAGCATAACTCTATACTAGAGATTTAAGAATATCTCTTTTGCCTTTTGTTAGCGAAAATTACATCCACAGATGAGTTTGGACTCTGAAAGGTTATATGCATACAAATCTTGTATACAACAGATGGGAATTCGGAAAAAAAGATTCATTGATTGAACCATTACATACTTCTTCATTTTAGAACAAAATGAGCGACCCAGTTAGCGAACCATGTAGAGGTTGGTTGATAGGTTTTGTTTGCTATGGTAATAGGTGTTAATGGGTATGGTAATAGGTCTTTCTCGACGGTTAAATTAGTTTTCCATGAGTTTGAAGACCACCTAATATTGAGAGCTCACCAAGCTCTTCCATACCCTATAACTATTTAGAATAAACAAATAAGAGTATATTAACCCCTAAATGTCCCATGGGGATAGTATAGGATTAAAGCAAAACACATGGTATGTTATTCAACACAATTTCTGCTTTAGGATAACTCTAATGCTTGTCAAAAATTGTATTTATAGGAAGAGAACTCCACTATTTTCATTTGAAATTAAGAGTTAGGTGAAAATCTGCATTTGACCAAACGTGTCGAATTAGAATTTGAGGGTTCACGTCACCCTGGACCAAGCACAAGACGACATGTGGCACTTTCTGACAAAAAATATTGCTCTGTGATGAAACTGACCGCTACGTAAAAGAAATCCGAATGGACCATAAATTGGACCCTCTAAAAGTCTAAGCAACCTCCAATCCGTAGCTCGTCTGTTCACTCGTCCAGGGACTTCGTATGCAAAAAAGGGAAAGACGCCATGAAGCTCAGGTGGCAATGAAACATATGGGCCACCAGACTTCCGAACAAAGAATTCCAAAGATTTCTTGTCTCTTAACTTCCCTTCATTTATCGTCCGAGCCACCGACTCTAACAACAGCCAATTTCTCACCTTCATTTAGTCAAAGACAAATGATGGGAGGTGACAAAAACACTGACACCAAACTTATTCTCACATCTCAGATATGTCCTTGGAGCAGAAATGCTTGATTGATATTCATAAGAAATGGGTTTTGATATACATCCGCTATTAAATCTAAGCCTCAGGAATCTCCACCTCACCGTCGTCGATCTCTGTGGTCAAGTCCTTGGGATCCTTGCAGTCTACCGTGCAACCTACGGACACGCAAGTCCCCAAAATCTCCTTCACAGTGCCGGCCATCTCCTTCGCCATCGACCGAGGCGCCATGATCTTAGCGATCTCGATCACGTCGTCCAGCGAGATGTTGCCGTTGTGCTTGATGTTCTTCACCTTCTTCCGGTCTCGCTCCGGCTCCTTCAGGGCCTTGATCACCAGGGCCGCAGCACTCGGCACCACCGCTACCTTCGCCTGCACCACATCCAGTGGCTTTTTTGTCAGGAGACAGTTCGGCATCTTTGCTACTTTTCCATGGCTCAAAGAAGAGTCCCACAAGCTCCTTGGATGCTCTTTCATATTAATATTCGGTAATATCAAGGTAATACACATGTGCTACGGAGGCAATACCTGGGTGATACCTAGGTTCAAAGAGGATACACATCTTGACTCCATGTAGGAAATCTAGCTACTGTTCCTTCTTTTTTTTCCAAAATCCTTTGTAACAATTAGCCAGCCCAAATTTAATGTACTATGGCAATTTGGCAACAACAAGCATCACTGACCACCATGACAACATTTGAAACGGATGCCGACATCATCACCATCATGTCAATTTGAGTCTCTTCCTTACATCGACGCTTGAATGAAAGAAGAGTTTAAGAGCCCTGCGATGAAAGTTATCCTTGAATCAATACACTCAGCGAATGCTATACCTGACGATTTTGTACAGTGAGTTTCACTGTCACGCGCAGACCCTTCCAGTCCCTTGCAGTCTCCTTGGCAATGTCCTCACCCACCTTCTTGGGCGACAAACCTAGAGGACCGATCTTGGGTGCCAGAGACGAGGCGGCACCCACCTCTCCTCCTGCATCACGCCATTTCACGACAACCTCAGCCTCAATCTAACACTGCCAAAGCGTACCGAGTGCAAGTTTCTGTGCAACTCCAAGGGTTGAGGTTGGACGGACACAAATATACGGAAGCTCAGGGAATACAAACTGAATAAACGCTCTTCCAGGAAACCCTAAGGGGCTCCTGTCGCGCATATAGTATTTTCATCTTTGCGTCCAGACGACACGTCAAAAGTGAAGAAGGAAAACCTCAGAAGACATTACACCGAAAATGAACGCTCAGGGAATACAAACTGTATTGAATGCTCTCCTAGATCCCCGAGGGTTTCTATCACGCACATTTCCGTTTTCATCTTCGCGTTCATATTCCACAACAAGACCAGAAAAAAGACAAGGAAAAAATCATATTCGGCGCGTGTGCCACATCATGCATCTCAGATGCTTCTCAAAAACCACACTCCAAAGGACAATGAATACACGGATGCTCAGGGAATACAAACTGTAGTAAACGCTCTTCTAGAAAACCATAAGGGGCTCCTGTCGCGCATGTAGTATATTCATCTTTGCGTCCAGACTACACATCAAAAGTGAAGAAGGAAAGCCACAGAAGACATCACACCGAAAATGAACGCTCAGGGAATACAAACTGTATTGAATGCTCTCCTAGATCCCCGAGAGTTTCTATCACGCACATTTCCGTTTTCATCTTCGCGTTCATGTTCCACAACAAGACCATAAAAAGACAAGGAAAGACTCATATTCAGTGCGTTTGCCACTTTATGCATCTCAGGTGCTTCTCAAAAACCACATTCCAAAGGACAATGAAATATCTTGCTTCACATTGATATGTGAATTAGGGTTTCATTTATACAGTGCCTTTCCCAAGCAGTACAAGCTCTCAACTGGATTGACAAACTCAACACAGATTAGCATAGGATGATGCAGCCACACATTCACGTTCTAGACCTAAAACGGAATCTTACGCCAGAAACAAAACTATCCACACAGGGAACATGAGAAACCAGAGTCAGTGCATCAGATTTAAAAAGCTCTTTAGAAAATCCTCACGGACAATAGGCGTTGGATCTAGGTTTCGCATCACCTGCACTGAATTAACTCTGGCTTCCACACAGAATAGGCAATGCCGACACAGCCACCATATTAGGGCACGCTTCAGACTACAATCGGCAAACCAAAATCGCCACTGGCGATGACAGGACGTGAAAAAATAGGCGAGATACCATTCTCCTGAATACGTGGTAATCTTACCCTAATTTCGATTCGTCCCAGAGAACAAAAGAAGACGAGAACCGCAGCAGTGGAAGGAGGAGTACCTGTGACGCGCACATAGACCTCGACGATCTGCGTGGGGTCCAATTTAGGCGGCATGGTCGCTGGAGAAGAGCTGCAGTTGGAGCGACAAGAGCAGCGAACTGGCTGGCGACAGAAAGAGGGTTTTAGCGTTTAGGGTTTTCCCTCTATAATGCCGGGCTTCATGGCTTGGTCGTCAGAGGCCGTCGATGTTTAGGATCGCTCATCTAACGGCTGGGATGCACCTTCGCCAATATAGTCTGCCATGTGACTATTTGTCCCTCTTTCCCAACGGGGCACTTCATATATGAAAGACTTTCAAAAAAATAAATTAAATACATGAATGACTTGTCAAATAAGGATGAAAAGGAAAGAGGGTTTTTAAAAAAAATGAGGTCAACACTCTTGGATTTTTTTAAAGAGAGCTCCTTCTAAATTATGTTTAGGTGTATTTATTGTTATGAATAATGCTTTTGTTCAACTACTTTACATGTGGTGGCTTGTGATTGAATCTTTAATTAATTATAGTTGTGCTTCAAATGCCTTATGTGCGTGACTTTATTTTTTTGAAGCAAATGGCATTTTTATTCCATAGCAGAAGGTACAAAACCGTGACTTTTATTTTAGGCTCTCTATATTTTAAAATCTTTTGAAGCATCATTTGATTTGAGCAAGCCACCATTGGAGATGCTCGATGTGATATATTTAGTATTTTGATATGTATAGTACAATGGGGTCAAGGAATAATTCAAATTTTTCTTCAAACTAGAAACCATGATCATTGAAAAGCTCCTTTGGGCATCAAATCCTAACTTATAAAAGTGCATTAGAAAGGTAATAGAGTTTAAAGCGTCAACAATTTTGTATTAGTATTTGATAATTTTTTTGATAAAATTTGTTTGCATAATGATTTGAAACTTCAATTGGTTATATTTTAGCCAAAAAATCCCAAAAATTGTGATTTTTTTTGTATTATTTTGATTCTTAAGATAATTTGCAAAGTTATTTTCTATTGAATCCTTGAATAACAAAAATTGTATCCATTTTTTCCTAATACGTGGAAAAAAAGATTGTTCAATCCAAAATATAATTGAATATGAAAATATTTGGATACACCATTTTATTTTATGTCGCCACGTTAGCATTTCTTCATAAACAAAAAACAAATTTCTAAGTACAACACATCTAATTTTGGCTCATAGAATCTAAATTTATCATTCATCAAGATTTTAGGACCCCACGGATTTTAAACAATTTCCGATATTTCGTAGGTTTGTACATTTTTTGCACAGATTCTGCACGGATTTTGCGCTAATTTCACACAGATTTTGCACTTTGTTAGATAGTGAAAAGAATGAATGTAGAAGTCGTGTGGATTCAGTGTAGACTTAGTGCGAAATCCGTGTGAAAAATGTACAAACCCATGAAATATCGGATGTCCGGCACAAAAATTATTTAAAATCAATGAGGTCCTAAATTCTTGATGTTGTAGTGAAAACACACATATGAAAAAGAGAAATTTGAATTATTTCTTGACCCCACTATACAATACACTACACTGCTAGTAGATAGATAGATATAGCAACTTTAGTCATCTTTCGAGGTTGGCGTGAATTGAGTGTATGTTCAACTCGAAATTCATACTTGTTTAGTAAAAATGGCATAGTATTAAACATTTATAATGCTTCTAACACTACTGGTAATACTCCCTCCGTTTCAAAATATAGTCCTAATTTTTGGCAATTTTTTTTCCTAGTTTTGTCTTATGTTTTATACTTCAAATGTGAGCCATATCGATTTCAAATGGGAGTGAACAATGAGAGTAACACAAAACTACATACTATTCCTTTTGTCCCATGATAGGTGAAGTTTTTGAAAAAATAAAAATAAAAATATAGCAAACTAGTGAGAACGATTCCATTAAATTTCTAAAAATAACAAGTTTCTATTTGGGAATAGTTTTCTAGTGAAGCAATATCATATTGTTTTGATATTATGTGTGTCATATGGCAACAAAGTGATGTTTGTTACAGTGAGTTCTCTGATGTAACAAACATATGCTAGCATTGATTTTAGCTAGGTCATATTCTCTCTCTCCTATAACATATGATGCTTTTGAAAAAATAAAAATAAAGCAAACTACATTGGTGATTCCATCAAACATTATAACAATAACTTTGAAGTAATTGTTTAGCAAAACAATATCATATTGTTTCGATAATATGTGTGTCATGTGGCAACATAATGTTCATTGAAATGTGTTCTCTGATGCAATGAACATATGCTAGCATTGATTTTAACTACTCATAGCATACTCGTGGTTATGAAATTGAATTTCCATTATATGATTATCTGCTTCTTTAGGTCTAGTTGTCATATCTTGAGCCCTCTCATATCGGTGACCAGATGGTACATCAATATAATTGCTAGGGATTTTAATCAATAGAACTTGTTAGGCCAACGAAGATTATGACGCATGCTTGTAGCGCGCTTATGTTGGTCCTTCTCTCTTGTTTATTCTCTCTATGGAATTTGTCATGTTTGGGCTCAATCATTGTACAACACATTGTTTACTCCTCTTATAAAATTGTTGGCTAGAGTCATTTGTAATCGAATTCATGTGTTTTTTTTTTGGTAATGTAGGTCTCGTTCATTAGAAATTGATTAATGGAGTACCGTAGTACCATAGCAGGTTCGTCCTAAAATAATTCTAAAAATAAAAAAACGTAAAAATTAGAAAATTCTGAAGACAGAAAAACAAAAATAGAATAGATTAGTTTTTGAAATATTTTGTTATTTCTAAGCTATTTAAGGTCATTTTTACTGATTTTTTGCTTAAAAACGAAAATTGAGAAATTCAGTTTTCGAGAGGCGAACCTTATTTTTTCAAAAAAAACAAATATTCGTTCTCCAGGTGGCGAACCTGCTATGGTGTTACGGTATTGTGTTGGTTGTTTGCTGACGCCATTCTACCACCGATGCTAATTCATATTATGGGTGAAGCATTAGAAGCTTAGCTATTAGATTACCTCCCTAAAAGGTACCGTATTATGAACTACCAAGACTGCAATAGAATATTAAAATACATTAACGTATTGTCATAGTGTGGGTTACTACGCGATAATGTTATTGTGTAGGTGGCCACTTATCTTTTCCTACTTTGAGCTCTTTTCAATGTCACAAAAGACCGCCAACATGTTTCTAGACTTTTTTTCTATAATATTTGTTTTCCTCTTTTCCATAATTAGTAGGTTACATGCATCCAGGGACACCGTATTCATGAGCATGTGTTAACTTTCAACAAGTTAATTACCATGGGGACCTACAAAAATGGGAGGATTTGAAGTACTAGGCATGGCTTTTGAAGGGAGAACCATCAATTGCCAATGCTACAACCTATTGTAGAAGGTGAAAACTAGATCTCATTAAAAGATGCTCGTTTGATCCAATTCCAAAATGAAGACTTCCTGAACTGCACTAGTATGTTATGTCCATTTTAAACATTATATATCATAATATTATATTTAACTTTATGAAATAAGAAAATAGAAAGAAGCGATTAAAATAAAAAATGAAAAATGAAATTTGTTCAATGTTTCTTAGAAATGATAATGATTGCTCTTTAACCCTTTAGTGCCCAAGGTACTGTAGCTCAGAGCCCTGGATTTCAGTAGATTTTTTCATTGTGGTTGAGACTACCAAAAATAGAATGGGTTAAATTAGAAAGTAACCGTACAATTCTATTCTCAACTCGAGAGCACACATTTTATTAAAATTTGAGAATCATCCGATGGTGGGATCGGAAGATTATAGTATGTATTTGAACTGTATAATGCACGCTCAAAAAAGAGATTTTGGGGGGTGTGTGACTTCAAAGTTAAATATAATTTGAGGTAAATTTTCAAAAATAAAAGCAAAGAAGTTCAACTATGCCCTATGTCAACACCTCTCCGTTGCAATCTTTCATATCAAAAATAGACTCACACATAATTATTGTGAGATTTATAAGTGAAACTGACTTGTCCATGTACGGTTTAGGACAAAATTTTATACGTTGAAAATTGACACGAGTGGGTACATTAGTCAAGATCGGATTACACACACTAATGGAAGATGAAGAAGAGAACACAATCCAAAAATATAAAACAAGACAACAAACTTCCAAACACAAGAAATACTACACAACACATACAGTGTCTAGCAAAACTGAGTCAAACTTTTGAAATTTTTGATTCAATCAACACTGTAAAGAATTTGGTAATAGGTCATCACAAGCTATAAACTGTGTAAGATAATAATTTAAGTAGGCTACATTTTCATGGGAAAAAAAGTATCTTTCACATTAATATGTACAAAAAAATTACATTTAACGGAAACTATGTTCTGTGACTCACTTTTGCATCCTCTATCACAAAACAATTTAGTACTTTGTCCACTTGCCTTTGCTAGCTAAAACAGCTTGGATTCGCTTTGGCATGCTCTCATATAACCTTCTACACTCCTCTGGTGTAATGGAAGCCCAACATTCTTCAATACGCTCCCACAATTCTAAAATTCCCATTGGAGCACTTTCATATTGATTGAGACGGTGTTTTAGCCTTGCCCAAAGGTGCTCAATAGGATTTAAATCGGGGGATTGTGCAGGCCATTGAAGAACATTAAGCCCATGTGATTTCAACCATTGGCGGACACTTTTTGCTGTATGTTTGGGATCATTATCATGCTGAAAAATTAGATGGGCAGGATCAAGATCATAAGCTATCATACTGTACAATAAATCTTTATGCAAGATTTCCTTGTATTGATGTTGATTCATTCTTCCTTCAACTCTACAACAAATACCAGGACCTTGGAACGTCATGCAACCCCACACCATCACCGAACCACCACCAAACTTTACTGTTTGTTGAAATTGTCTTGAATTAGAAGATTGTCCATCACGAATCCAACACCAACTGCAACCATCTGAGCAAAATCGGTTTACCTTTGTCTCATCAGAGAAGATCACACCCTTCCAATCACAAATGGTCCAATGTTCATGGCGCCTAGCAAATTCAAGTCGCTCTTTGATGTGTTTCTGGTTCAATTTTGACTTCTTTTGCTTCACTTTTGATCTGAGCCCTGCAGCATGTAACACCCTTCTCACTGTATCAACACTTACAGTAACATGACATTCTCCACGCACATGTTGAGCAACCTGTCTTGCAGCATCAATGCCTCCTAATGTAGTAGCTTTGATGCATACTCTCTTCTGTGCATCTGTGAGCACTTGTGGTCTACCTCCACAACTAGCTTCAAGATCAGGCAATCTCTTCTTTCTAATCCGTGCAATATAACTTTGAGACACCTGCAACTCATTTGCTACATCTCTCGTAGAACTACCAGCTTCCAACTTGACAACAATAGAGTTATTGAGGTCTCTTCTAGCAGTAGCAGAAAGCTCCTTTAAATGTACCATGATGATAAAACAAGATCAACAAAAAAGAGGTAAAGAGCTTCCATTGAAGGACTATGCATTGAGTATGACCATCTAAATCTTGAACCTCCAACTTTGTATTGATATTTATGATCATAAAGTTCATTGTGTTTAATATGGAAGAGGCATGCAAAACTGAGTCATGCCACATGTTTGAGTTGCATCATCACTTTTTCATCTAAACTTTGACATTTGGTTTTGTGGATTGATTGCCATGTACCACACTTGAAGCAATATCTTCTGACAATAAAGATTAAAAAAATCATGCTTTGTGTTATGTGCAATTCAAGTTCAAAGTTTCATTTATTACAAGTTGACTCAGTTTTGCTACTCACTGTATGTTGTATTTGTAAGTATTTACTGTATTTTCAAGTATTTGCAGTATTTTCGCGTTTTGTTGATAGGTATTTTGATAGTCATACAATTCCAAATTGAAAATTTCTTTTTCTGGAAGGTGCGTAATGTATGTGGGCAAATCTGAACTTCAAAACTGAAGTTCCAATTCTTCACGGATTCTCTGCTAATTGCATTTCGGACGTTGTAGTGACCATAATGTGGTTTGCTGGGCACTAAAGGGTTAAATCTGAAGATTCACGAGCAAAGTATAGCAGTATGTTGTGGTTTGACCACTGTTATCATTTTCCAATGGAAGTACAAAATTAATTTTTGACAACAAAGAATCAAGTGTTTCCGAATTGTCAGTCACTTCACTGACCGAACACTTCACTAATCAGGAACGCGAATTACAAACTTTACCTTCTAGGCAAGCTCTCTTGGAAGGACTCTCATTTTCTAACTACGTCTTCAGGCGTCCAAACTGCCTGCAAAACACCTGTAGGCCGCTGCAACTCTATTGAGAAATTGATCACGAGTGTCAAATAAAATTGATGACTACTAAAGCGTAAAAGTAGGAGAGAGGTGCTGCTTGATGAGCGCCCACAAATAAAGATGAACAAACTTCCAGCCTCAGATAACCTGTCCTACAAAGGAGACATTTGAGCTCTCGCACAAAGCTTTTCTCATCCTAATGCAGAAGCTGTTCAAAACATTCTTCGTCGTACTATCCAGCCTCAGAAAAAAGAAATAACTATCGTTGTCCAAACTGCGTAATTATCCACTTACGAGGAGTTCTTCGCTTGGAAGGACTTCATGAGCGACACAAGCTTCTCAACACCTGCCCTGGGCATGGCGTTGTAAATGGAAGCCCGGACACCTCCCACAGAACGGTGACCCTTGAGTTGCACCATTCCCTGCGCGGCTGCCTCTTTGAGAAACGCAGCTTCTAATTCGGGGGTTCCCATCGTGAATGGCACGTTCATGCATGAGCGCACGGACTTCTCAACAGGGCACTTGTAGAACCCATTGCTGCCATCGATGGCATCGTACAGGAGCTGGGCCTTCTCGACATTCCTCTTCTCGACCGCTTCAAGACCACCTTGTGCCAAAAGATCCTCAAACACCAGCCCACAGACGTAGATGGTAAAGCAAGGAGGAGTGTTGTAAAGGGAATCGTTGTCAGCGTGCGTCTTGAAATCAAGCATCACCGGGGTTTCAGCTTGAGCCTTTCCTAAAAGGTCCTTGCGGATGATCGCAATCGCCACACCAGCGGGGCCAATGTTCTTCTGCACACCACCGTAGATCACTCCAAACTTCGACACGTCAATAGGCTTTGAACAGAAATTCGAGGAAACGTCCGCAACCAAGACAGTGTCTCCATCTACTTCGGGATAATCCTTAAACTCCACTCCCTGGATGGTCTCGTTCGCACAGATGTGAACGAACTTGGCTCCCGGGGTCAGCTTGTACTCCGAAGCTGAAGGCAACCGAGTGTACTTCTCGGACTTGCCAGACCAGACCAGGTTCGGCTTGCAATACTTCTTGGCCTCCTTGTACGCCTTGTCACTCCAGGAGCCTGCAACATCAGATGACACTCTCCGTTAGGCTCTGATGCCAAATTGCGCTGAATAATGCCAGATTTAAATCCAAAAAAGTAACGGACTGAAAGTGCCAGTAAAAATGAATCGATAAGGAACCTAAATCCAATGTTCCACAGTACCGATCAAAGCTCTAAAACGTAAAACCTAAAAGTAGCATCCTCTCGGTAAAATCTCACACCAAAAGTCCAGAAAACAAATGATTAACAAGAGATCACGTTGAGGAAATTCAACACAAAAACCGCAAATCTCACAACAGGAGCAGAGCACAACAATATCAGTGCAGGTGTAGATGAGGAAAAAGGAAAAAAGATCGTTCGACATTATTACATTAACAAAAGAACACGTTGAGGAAAAACAAAGGAATTCAACACAAAAACCGTAAAATCTCACTACAAAGGTCCAGAGGAAACACTATTTGTACAGGTGCGGATGCAAAAAGAAAAGAAAAATAAGAGAAAAGAGGTTGTTCAAAGCTATTTCGTTAACAAGAGAACAAGCTGAGGAAATAAAAAGGAATTCGACGCAACAATAATACTAATGCAGGTGTCGATGAAAAAGTAGTAAAGAAGATTGTTCGGAATAATTACATTAACAAGAGAAGACTGAGAAGACATTCAACACTAAAAGACAGTTGCAGCACCTGTGACAATGTAGTCGGCAACATCCTCTGGCCCGGCAAGATTCAGAGGAATGGCGGAAAACTGCGTGGAAGCGCCTCCTTGCAAGAACAGAACGGCGTAGTTGTCCGGCACCTTCAAAAGCTCCCGGAAATCCTTCTCGGCCTTCTGGATGATGGACGTGAACTCCTTCCCACGGTGCGACATCTCCATGACACTCATCCCGCTACCGCGCCAGTTGAAAAGCTCCTCCTGCGCTTGCTTCACGACCTTGGCCGGCAACGTGGCCGGGCCGGCGGCGAAGTTAAACACACGTCCATCAGCTTCGACATCCGCCAAGGAGCTCTCCACTCCCTTCTGCTCAGCAATCGACGAAGTAGCCGTGCAAACCAACCGCGGGAATGCCTTCACACCTTTCGCAAGAGCCGGCTTCGCGTTCACAATCGAAGCGCCCTTGAATCTGGAGCTCAGATCTCCTACCGCGAGCTGTGTCCTCGCCACCACTCCCTGCTGCAAGGCCTCCATCGCTACTAAACCTCTGCAACAAAAAGCAAAGCCCTAGATCCACAGCACCGCACTCAATCCTGCACCAAAAGAGACGAAACCGGTACACAACGAACCGCCCGAAAGTGCAGAAAAGGAGACGAGAAACACAGCCTGCGGTCCCAGCAGCGGTGCCTTTAAGATCTCTCGGAAAAATCTCGCAAAGGGCACCCTGCGAGCTTGGCTTTTCACGGAAGGGAAGACAACGAGGATGAAAAATCAGTTGACGATGAACAGATATTTCCCTGCGCGGCATCTTTCATCCACTTCCTTTGGGTTCTATCCTGTGCTTTTTCGACATTAGCAAAATTGCTACAGCCATTTTGACAGAATATTCTAGATTCTTCAATAATTTTTTGGTCATTTGGAAGTGGGGATGGAATCTGCACCGTTGATGCCAAAAGGGCAAGTCTGAGTGGGCGCCGACTGGAAGACGTTGAAACAGAATCTTGTGGGGAATGTGCAACTGCCTCTTCAACAGATGGACCCAAACAATTCCTTCATATCGCCATTGGAACTCAATCCAGAGGCCCTGAAACAAAATGTATTTTTGTAAAGTAGGGGAACAAGAAAATGAATGAGCTCCAGGTTAGAGCATTCCCACTACAGTAACCCACCAGCCTGCCCGTCTCAGGCCTGTGATTGGCTCTCAGATAGTAGATTACTCACAACTAGAGGTTACATTCTCGTATCAACCCGGTTAATTATATCGAGCGGACGCCCTAGACGTGCAAGCCAGTGAGTCACATTATGTTAATTCATTTACTCAAACCGTCAATCTATGTAATGCACACCCTACTACCTACCTCGTGCTTTGCACTTGGTATGTAGTCGAGAGTGCATTTCAACGCAATGATTAGATTAAAAAACTTAATGTTAGCAACAATGTCTGATCTGGAAGCCCAATGTTACTGTGATCTTCACAGGGAGAGGCCATCAATGGTAGTTGTGATAAAAATACCAAACCAGAATTGAGCTCTTAGAATAGGCCAAACACCAACAACAGTGCACATTCATGGGACCGAGGATCCTTTTCCACCGTTTGATCCAACAAGTGATAATTATCCAACTAGGACGACTTGTGACGTCGACCGTAGAACAGAGTGACGTACAAGCTGGAGTACCTTCTATGTAGACAAGGTACTAGAGTTTAGACAACATTCAAAGGTCTTGAACATGAAGGTTTTGTAGTATTGGCCCATCATGCGGGTAGGAATGTAAAGGGTGCAAGGATCAAACAAAGAACAATATACAAACTATATGGAAGCAACTTGCACTAGTAGAAAACTACGCCAAAAAAAAAAGCGCAGCTGAAATCAGATCTGGTTCTTTTGACCAGCCTAATCTTCAATCGCTAAACGACTACACATTTTTCATTTTTGTTTTGCAACTACAATTTTGAGAATTTGGAGTGTGTAACACACAATTCAAAAGGTATTTCTAAGACTTGTCCAATGGTATATTATATGCCCCAAAGTTTCTAAAATTATAATTTTTAAACCAAAAAAACAAATATGCAGTCGTTTAGCGACTGCATATTTGGCTGATCAAAAGAACCACAACTGATTTTGGCTGCAGTTCTTTTTTGCATAGTTTTCAACTAGTGTTGAGGGTCGTTTGGTGAAATATATGATTGGGTTGATGAAGAAGCAACTATATTTGTATAGGGATGATGTTCCAATAAGAACAAGGGCTACATTTTTATCAAGTAGTAATATTCCGATCCATGGCTTCATGACAAGAACAAGGATCTATATTCCAATTCATGGTAAACTCTATGTGATAGAGTATATAGCATTGTAGCTGGAGTAAATGGATAACATACGCTTGCAAAATGACATAGACGTTTATTAATTGACAACATTTTCTGTACAATACTATTTGGAACAAAGTATAGAAACTTTATCCTAGGCAAAAGACATTACAATATACAATATTTTTTAGTCTATGCGAGTGCTTTCCAAATGATATAATGACAGTGTAGACAGTGTGATGACGTTTGTAACCTATATTGTCACTTTAAAATAACAATTTCCATACTCTAGAAGAATAGTGGGATTCTATGACTAGTTGTTATACGACTAGGTTGACTACAACTAGTTAGAAGGTTGATTTGAATTGATTTTTTTTAATCGTTAATTGCAAAAATTGACAATAATTTCTCCTACGACTAGTGCAGCCAGCCATACGACAAGTACAAAGCTACAACCAGATATACAACTGTTGTAGTTGGCAATACGACTACTGCAATTAGCAAAAAGACTACCTTGTATATATTAGTCATCAATACTAGTACAAGTATGGTCTTTGGTGTAAGCATTATTCTTGTAGTTATCGATACGATTATAGATACAACTAATGTTGATATTTTTCTTTCATTTTTTAGAAACCTTTTTCTCTATTATACAATACAACAAAATTGATTGAAACGTGTAATTATTACTTTAATTGTCCAAATCTAATAAGTATTTTTCATTGCTACAATATAGGTCATCAAAAAATGCTAAAAATGTCTAAAGTCTAATAGCAAAAATAAAACCGTTTAGAGCCATTATGATTTTGTACAAAAAAAAAACAAATTCAAATTTTCTGAAATTTTTTCAAGACATAAAAAAAAGCTTGCACGATCTACTGTAAAAAAAATTATTTTTTGAACACCGCTAAAATGTCCAAAGTCTGCTAAATTTTATTTAAAAAAAGTTATTCTTATAAAAAATCAAGTTTTTTTATTATAAATTGATTTTAGTGAAAATTTGAAAAACAACTCCTAGCCATCACAATTTCATCAAAAATATCTACTTTCTCAAAATATATAAAAAAGCTTGCATGATCTATAGCATCAAATATTGGGTTTTTATTTTTTTCAACACCGCTAAAAATGTCCAAAGTTTAGTGCAAAATACAAATAAGCTCCAAACCATCACAATTTTGTCAAAAAAAACATTATCAAATTTCTTTAAAAAATTCTATATATACAAAAGCTTCTATACCGGTAATATGTTCAAAAAATGAAATAAAAAGACTTATTTTTTAATTTATTTTTCAACATGGCAAAAAAATCCTCAATGATTATGTACAATCTCTTGTACAAGCAAATTGATGTGGTGTGATGGTTTACCATAGGGAGGTCAACCCAATATCTTATGTCCTTATCGAAGACCACCTTCAGAAAGAGATAGAACACGCAATTCGCTATTTATGCACTTGGTCAAGTGCGCTCATTTCATAAACATATTTGACTTAAAAAAAAACCGGTTAAAAAGTTCTCTAAAAAACATCAATGTTGTCTTTCTACAATCACTTAAATTGTAAATAAATAATTATTTTAATTATTTTTTATTCTTATTTTTATCTTTTCTTTTATCTTTTCTTTCATTTTTTCATTTTCAACTTGATTTCTTTCTTGTCTTCTTTCTTGTCTCCCTCTTGTCTTTTTTTTGGTCTTTCTTCTTGTCTTCCTTTTTGTCTTCGTTGTCTTTTTTTTCTTCTAATTTTTCTTCAGTTGTGGCCGCTGAACCCTAAACAATGGGAACAAATCCCCCCCAAAAAAAAAAAGTAAAAAAAGTTTTTTTTTTTTTTTTTTTTTTTTTTGGGTTAGCCTTGAGGTGTTGCTGAACCCTAAAGGCAGCCGCCAAAAATTATTAAAAAAAATAAAAAATAAAAAATAAATAAAAAATAAAAATAAAAATCTTCTTCCGGTTGGCCATGGGGTGCTGCTAAACCCTAAATGGCGGCCGCCCGAAGAAAAAAACAAAAAAACAAAAAAACAAAAGGTTTCTTTTTTTTCTTTTTTTTGGACTTTTTT
Source organism: Pohlia nutans (assembly GCA_022496805.1). Classification (NCBI taxonomy): domain Eukaryota; kingdom Viridiplantae; phylum Streptophyta; class Bryopsida; order Bryales; family Mniaceae; genus Pohlia; species Pohlia nutans. Next base: position 9,215,409 of record CM040091.1, on the reverse strand, counting down.
CAAAATTTACTATTTTTAGCCTCTGGGTGCGTGGCCGCGCACCCAGAGACCCTCCCATCTCCCTCTCATCTTCTTCTCCTCTCCTCACATATATAGAGGAGAGGAGAGGGATGGGAGAGGGAGTGGGAGTGGGAGAATGAGGGGAGAGACCCTCTCCTCTCCCCTATATACAGTACCTCACAAAACTGTTCCAATGATTGGAACTTCTAGATTCAAAAGTATGTGTAAGATAAATGGATGTCCAAACTTTCAAGTAGTAGTTTGAGGCATATATTACATCCAATCTAGTACACATTTGTAAAAAAAATCTAACTAAATCAAATATCATTGAAGGAAAAATGAAAGTTAAAAACTAGTATATACATTGGTACAGTTTTGTGAGTGCTCTAAGTAAACTAGCTAATACTTTGTCCATCTTCCTTTTGAAGCTATTACAGCTTCAATCCTTTTGGGCATACTTTCTATAAGTCTTCTACAATCATGTGCAGTAATAGAAGAGAAGACTTGTACTACACGTTCCCATAATTCTATCATTCCTTTTGGAGGTGAATCATATTGATTCAATCTCCTTTTGAGGATGGCCCATAGATGTTCTATTGGATTTAAATCAGGGGATTGGGCAGGCCACGTTAGAAGACTAAAACTTTGCCTTGAAAACCATTCTTGCATCATTTTTGTGGTGTGAACGGAAGCATTATCTTGCTGAAAAATGACTTGTGTAGCATCTAATCCATATTTTCTAATTGTACCATCTATTGTCTGCTCTAAAATCTGACGATATCCATGTTGATTGAGGCGGCCTTCAACTTTGTACACTAGTCCTGGCCCATAAATGGTCATACTACCCCAAATCATGATTCCACCACCACCATGCTTTACTGTCTCTGTAACAGTGCGTGTTGACAACTCATGTGGATCACGACTCCAACACCAAGAGATTCCATCAGAGCAGAATAAGTTGATTTTAGACTCATCAGAGAAAATGACACGACTCCAATCATCTATAGTCCAATCTAGATGGGCTCTTGCAAAGTCTAAACGTGCTTTGATATTCTTGACTAAAAGACGTGGTTTTTTCTGCTTCACTTGTGATTGTAAACCACCTCTACGTAAAACACGTCTCACTGTTTCAACACACACTTGCATCACAAATGCCTCTTGCACATTTTTTGTAGCCTCTACTGCAGTACTAAGCTTACCTCTAGTCATATTCAATACACAAGACCGTTCCATTGCAGGAGTCATCTTTCTTGGTCTACCTCCATGTGATGATTCTACATTAAAAACACACTTTTGTCGGAGCCTCTGCACAGTTCCAACACCCACATGCAAACTCCTTGACACTTCTCTTATAGTGCACCCTCTTTGCAACATAGAAAGAACGTCTGACTTTTTTTGAGAAGATAATGCAGACACCATCTTTTCTACTTGGAAGCAAGAACAACAAAGTACAAAAAACTGTAGGAAAATGGTCTATACACACACTGGAACAAAGTTCAACAACAAAGAGTTGAAGGTCCATCAAGATTGACAAGCTTTTGTAAACATTTAGTTTTGGAAGAGTGCACTCACAAAACTGTTCCAGTGAATCAGATGGCTTTGAACCCTACAATTGTCACGTATAGATAGTCATGCATGTCATTGGTTTTTACATGTGGCTTCCTAACGTAGATTAGAAGCTTATTGCAATGCCACATGGGCATTTGCAATTGCCATGTAGCATCCACAGTCAACCAAAATAAGATATTTACAGCATTGGAACAGTTTTGTGAGGTACTGTATATGAGGAGAGGGGAGGGAGATGGAGAGGAGATGAACGTAGAGAGGGAGATGGAGAGGAGATGAACGTAGAGAGGGGGATGGAGAGGAGATGAACGTAGAGAGGGAGATTAAGATGGAGAGAGAGATGAAGATGGAGAGAGAGATGAAGATGGATAGGGAGATGTGGAGGGAGATTGAAGGGTCTTTGGGTGCGCGGCCGCACACCTAGAGGCTAAAAATAGTAAATTTTGAAAAAAAGTAAAAAAAAAAACTTTTTTTTGTTTTTTTGTTTTTTTTTTCGGGCGGCCGCCATTTAGGGTTTAGCAGCACTCCACGGCCAACCGGAAGAAGAAAAAAACAAGTTTTTTTTTTTTTTTTTGGCGGCTACCTTTAGGGTTCAGCAGCACCTCATGGCCAACCCCAAAAAAAAATATAAAAAAATTAAAAATTAAAATAAAATTTACTTTTTTTTTTTTGTTTTGGGGAGGGGGGTTTGCTCCCATTGTTTAGGGTTCAGCGGCCACAACTGAAGAAAAAGTAGAAGAAAAAAAAGACAAGGAAGACAAAAAGGAAAACAAGAAGAAAGACAAAAAAAAGACAAGAGGGAGACAAGAAAGAAGACAAGAAAGAAATCAAGTTGAAAAAGAAAAGATGAAAGAAAAGATAAAAGAAAAGATAAAGACAAGAATAAAAAATAATTAAAATAATTATTTGTTTACAATGTAACGGATTGAAGAAAGACAATAATCGTCGATTTTATAAACAACAAGTTAGACAAAAAAAATTATGCGCCCGAGGACCAAGTGCATGATTATATGGCCAAGTGCGTAAATAGCGAATTGTGTGTTATAGATGAAATGTTACATACCTTTGAAGCCGAAAGAGTTAGGAAGCAGACGCCAACACCGATCTCCCTAGGATAGCTGGCAGCGGCATACCAAGCTGAGTAGACGGCGAGAACACAGATGCAAGAAACCTACTACCAAGCCAAAGAGCTCCCCACTGTGGTAAGATGGGCGCGCAAAAATCTTAACTTCCATGGTGTAGCCATCTTAGAATTGTATGTGGAGAAGGCCCAACATATTGGCGATGAAGACTCTTTGAAATGGATGTGTGACAGCTTGGGTTATTTCAACTTGGGCGGGCGCCATCCTCGATGACTTCGCAAAGGCTGGCAATGCGGAGCGGCGTTGCGACAAACACCTTTAGCGTGGAACTTTCGAACATCGTATTGAATGGAGAACTTTGCCATGACCACCTTCACGAAGAGCGAGCTATGACGGGTACTTGTGAGCGGAGTGTCTCGAAGCAAGATGCAAAACAGCGACGCGTGCGGAGCGAAAGGCGACGGTGGGCAGAGAGGACACCGAGCGGACCGTTCTCTGTGTGATTTCCGTTGTTTCTTCCGTGACAGTGGAGGAACGGTTCTCACGCCTCGTGCGCGAGTTTCAACATGTCTGTCTTGACGGGGTTCCCGGGCTCTAGGGTTTTCAATTTTCTGTACTAGCCAGTAGCCCTTTTTCTTCTTGCCTCTTGGTTGTTCGTCATCTTGGTCCTCGGCTGGGTCCGGGTTTGCCCGCTTGTTTTTCACGCCTTCGGGTGCTTTTTTTTAACCGCGCTGGGGATTCAATGGTTTACTACAAGTGTCTGTAGATAGGAGGTCAAGGGTTCAAATTTGGTTGTTGTTGTTGAAGCTCAAGCAAACCCTGTGGCATTGTTTAGGGTAGGGCCTGATTCTTTTATATATTTGTTGGTCTGGATTGGAAAAAATGTTCTCAATCTTTTGATTAGTTGTTTGGTCATACCACTAGGCACAATCATACTTTAACCCCTAAATGACAGAGGGGGTAAGGGCCAAACCTAAATGTGCTATAAAATGTTGCTTCTACAACTTTGATGAAGTTTGGTTCAAAAGAGAAAATGAGAAGCACGATGTTTAGTAATTATCCATACGGTCAAACTTTCAAAAAATGTTTTCGATACTCATTAAACAAATTTAGAAGCATTTATCGTTGAATATTCACCAAAATTACAAATTTTATTTTTAGAATTTGAAATTTGGTATGATTGGTTGAAACTAGACATTCTATTCTAAAGTTCAAAAAAGCAAAAAAATTCAAAGAGGGAACATCATTACTTTCCCGAAATAGTAAGTTTTGTAACACTAGGACAATGTTGAGGTGTTTGTCTTTGAAAATTTCTCCTTGATGGAGTTTAACTCGGATTGACATAATTCAAATTGGGTTGGAAAGTAGACTTGATTTCCTATTTGAAAATATTTTTTATATTTCAAAAAAGTTTTTTTTTCATCTCGGGCAGCCCGTAAAAACAGGGCAACGACCATAAAATGGTCGTTCGGTCACTTAGGGGTTAAACTAGTCCAAAATGACTAGAATACTATTTTCTCATATTTTATTGTTTTTAGTCGTTTACAAAGAATGATTAAAAATCCACTCATATTTTTCAAACATAAAATCACATTTTTGTCTGTTGACGGTTATTATGTGAGCTTTGTGGCATTCAATGAGAGTGCATCAAAAATTGTAATCCTAGAGTCTTTTACTGCTTTCAAAAACTTTACATTAATAACCAATGCTACATATTCTATACAATCAAGTGTTATGTACTTAGAAATTTATTGCCCAAAAAAATGAAATGTTGGACTACATTGTAAGCACGGAAGACAAGTGCTAATTTAATTTTGCAAGTGCATGAATTGCATATATGGTGTTTATAGATTTTATAGGAAGTTAGCTTCATGCATGTAAGAACCGATTAGAAAAGAGATGATTTGCAAACTTTTTATGCCTCATTTCATGTTGCAATGATTCACCGAAAATTTCTTACATCTAAGTTCAAAAGTGTTCAAAAGTGCTCTTGAAATAGTCAACTCATAAAATTAGGAACCCAAAACATCTCCAAAAATCACTACACTTAGCGTATTCATTTCAACCCACCACAACAAAATTCATTCATGGATTGTCAATATCCCTGGGTAGAGCACTTGCAAAAATTTATTAGACCATGTAAGAAAGAATGTAGGGTATTTTTTATTCATTTGTGAGAAAATTTATACAATTCTTTGATATAATGTAGGACCTCTTCAATTACAAAGTTGTGTGTATAAAACAATAAGGGTACCATATAATGCATCAATTTATCTAATTATTTTAATCTAATATAGGGTTGAAATAGTAGGTAGAGAATAAAATATTGAGGCAAAGGTATACAATGCATTTTATGGTGGTCAATGGATGAAAAGCTATCCATTTTCAATCCAAATTCCCAAATGAAAAATTTGCATGACGAAGGTCTTTGGAACAACAAGAGGTCCTAATAATGCTTCAAGTTTTTATGTTTTGGTACATTGTTTGATGTCTTCGGTCTACACATGGTTTATTGAATTTTTACTACAAACTTTCAAGAGTCCTATGGTTTGTCATTCATGGGGTCAAATATAAAAATTATAGCGAACACAGGGTACTAGAAACTAATTCACTTGCGACTTCATAAATACAAATAGGGTCATCTAAAATGAAAAAAAAAGAAGATTTATCTATACTGATAGAGTGTAAAGAATTCCAATTTTTTAGATAAATAGCCCCATGATAAATATCCTTCTACCGCAAACCGGTTACCACACCAGGAAGGCAGGGTCGGTACTTTTGTGTCAAATAATTAATAAAAGTTCAAAAAGTAGAGGTCGGCACTTGCAAAAATAATTATTAAAAATTCGGCTATTAATAACTAACATTGAATTTTACTAGCGGCTAAACGATTTTTTTGTTTTTTGTCTACCAATTTGTTGATTTCGACAAAATACTTGATAAATTTATTTTATTTTTCAACATTCTTTTAGGGAATTATTTTCTGCCGACCTTGCCTTTCAGGTACGGTATTAAATACATGTATGAGTGCCCTACTTGGGTCAATATCTTATTCAAAATTAAGTCACAAAAGAATTTTGAATTTTAAGTTTCAAATTTTATACCAAAGTATTTGTGATTGCAATCATAGATTTAGCTGTATAGAACACTTGTTTTGTTAAAAGTGCACGTGCCATATGAAAAGTGCACATGCTGAAATTTTGCACATCCACCTTCATCATTACTTTTTCCCAAACTACGAGGGGGAGGGGACTTAAGTCCACCCCCTTCATCATTACATTATTTCAAACTAGAAGGGGAGGTGGGTTTAAGCCCACCTTTTATCATTTTAAATTCACCAATTACTACAATATGTAGGCATTTTTACATTGAATTCCCTTATATTTGATGCATACGTATATGAATATAGAAGTGTATGGGCATATACATTATTTAGGCTCTTTGTTGACATCATGCTGAGCAAATGGTAAAATTAACCAAAAAATTAAGTGCACATGGCAATGTGCACTTTTAACGAAACAAGTATTGTAGATATGATCTAAAATTAACAATATACAACTTTTATTCATACACCAAGTTCAAAAATATCCCTCTTAATTGCATTTTATAGTGCATCTTTGCAAAAGTGCCCAAATTGGAGACGGTTGTAGGCATTTAGGGATTAAACTGTTGTAAAAAATGAGATTTTTACAATTCTGAAGCATGGTTGATTTGACTACAAAGTAGAAGATAGCCCCCATGCTTTGAATTCTTGGTTGGGACCATTTTCATTTGAAATTAAAAACTAGGTGAAAATCAACGTTTAACTAAAATACCACCAAACATGGCCACACGGGGCTCCTTGCGGCACATTTAGAGGTTAAAAAGATGACTAGAAATTACCCATTTCTGGACATACAAAACAAAGAAAACCTCAAGTGGGATAACTTCTACAACATAGTTTGAATCGCTTGCATAGCAAACCTATAGGATGATAGACAAAAGTTCATTTTTATTGTTTTTGGGACTAGGACATGATTTTGGTACATTTTTATAAGTCCACCACGACTCGAATAATTGTCCAAAGCTCCTAAAAATTATATCCTATCTTTTATTGAAAATGAACAATCTAATGTAGAATCCTAACAGTAAAGACCATAAATAGAATGATATTAAAAACTATTATAAATAATAAAGCAGTTTGGACCTTTGGATCATCCATGAAGTTCCACCATAGCTTGCATCTATCCTGGATGGTTTTCCAGTTTACAGGTCCTATTCTTCTATACCAAAGTCTAGCGTGATCTCTCTGGTCAGTGGAAAAAGTACTTCTAATTGAAGTGCATGGGGACTTGAATTTATAGAGACGATCACTAAGACTATTTTTTTTGTCTCGCTTTCCAATGGATACTATATGATGTTTGGATGGTGGTGGAAAATCTTTGAGTATCCAAACACGATCGGAGTCAAACAACAATTTTAGTTTGTCTTCCCCATCTGTCATAGTGCCTACAGAAAGCAAATTTTTTGCGAGACCGGGTACGTACAAAACATCATCAAATTTTAATCTTCCGAAAGTGGTAGGAATTTCTAGTTTTCCTTTTCCTACAACACTCAATTTTTCACCACTAGCAATAATAGCCTTTTTAGGTCGATCTCCTTCGGTGAAATCTAGGTCTCTTAACGAATGTTTTGAGCCTGTGGCGTGCTTCGAAGCACCACTGTCTATGATCCATTCTTCCCCGTGACTCTCTTGACTATTAGTGAAGTCTAGAACAAGATCACCTTTGGGTTCAACAAAATCTTCATCGTCGGAGTCGTCGCTTTTGAAATTATTCACCAAGTCAACTATCGATTTCTCCTCACGGTTGGCTTTTTGCTTCGTGATCTCTCCAGCTAGTATGTAACAATTGCACATCCAATGGCCATTTCGGCCACAATAGTAACACACTCCTTTGACCTTCTTGTGTTTGTATCTCCCTTCTTCACTTGCAACATTGGTCTTGAGGCCAGTGACGCTTTTTTTGGCAACATCCATCATAATTGGTGCTTCTTTGTTGCCACATAGTCCCCCTTGTAATTCTTGCCTAATAACGTCTTGCATCAGTATCACCGTGAGCTCTGCAACCGACGGTAGTGTTGTTCGGTGTATGATTGAATTCACGAGAACTTCGAAGTTCTCTCGCAATACCATCAAGACATGTTCAACCACTTCATCGTTGGTGAGGATTTCTCCAATGCTTGCAAATCCTTTGAAAAGTTCCTTGAGATGTTGTAAAAACTCGATCATCGTGTCTCCCTCCTCCATCTTAAAGTTCGTAAGCTACTTTCGCAGCACTAGTATTCTTGAGTTAGTGATGTTGGTGTACAAACCCTTCTGCACGTTCCAGTACACATCGAGCCCTGTGATGTTAGTACTATACGGGATCATTTTGTCTCTCACTTGAAAAGCAATTGTCAACAGTGCTTTACTTTTTTGGATCCACTATCTTTTCATATTTATAAGTTTTTGTTGATTCAATTATGTAGAACAAGGTGGACTAGGTGATCAACTGATCATGATCTAGAAAAGAACCTGCTAGATACTCAAGCATAATCTCTTGCTACCAACAAAACTAATGTTGACATAAAAAGAAAACATATTGTAACTAATTTCAATTAGAGTCTACGTAAAACGTTATACTGTGTAGCAAGTTGAAGAGTCTACAATAGATTAACAAATGCAGGTTATCTTGAGAGAATTTAGAAAAAAACAAACAAAAACAGTGACGAAATGTGCAATACCCAAGACAAAAATAAGCCATTAAAAAAGACTAACAAAACTACGGAGGATATGTAAGATCAATCATGTATCCGTATTGGTGGTTGACATAGGTGCTAATGGAAACAGAAAAAGCATAACTTTTACATTTTAAAAAGGAATTGTAAGGAGGTATAAGGCAATGTCAAACCACAAAGCTACACGGCCTCTCAACAACTGGGCTTTACCTCAACAAGAATATCTCTTAACGCAATTTTATGAGAACATTGAAACATAAGTCATACGTGGAAACTAAAAGCAAATAAGATTCAAAACATTTATGAACACTATGATATAGACTTTGAACACCACCCAACTGAGTTCAACACAAGAAGCAAGGTTAGCCTTGTATTGACATAGATCTCTACAAATTGCAAGAGGTATTACCTAAAGGTTGGAGCTTCTAGGCTTGCAAAAATGAGCCGTTTAAGCTAAGGAGTGAGAAAACAACCAAGGCGAGCGAGAAAATGCATGGAAGACTATTGCCTTTTATAGCCCTAGCAAATGTTAGTAGTGACTACCGAGGCTATATCGTCTCGGTATTAGGTAAGGTACACCGACCTATTACCACCATGTTTCCAATTCCGCCGTCATGTACCAATAGTAGACATTTTTGGTTTGGAATGTAAAGTGCACTACCAAAACAAGAGGGCAAAATTGGAAGCATGGTGATAATTGCGAGTTGGTGTACTTTAACTACACTTGCCAATTTTTAAGAAATTTTTCTCAAAGGGATTCTAATGTAATTCAACATGAGAGATAATTTTAATATTATATATAGCATTATATATATTAATGACGAGAAATTCATAGATTCGTATTGTTTATGAGGATTGTACAATCTGGTACAAGATAGTTACGAATTTTTGAATCTAGTTGAGATTTGTGAGAACTTTGAAAGGCCCGTGTATGCTCAAAAATGAACAAAATTTCAAATTTCAAATTGCATTGGAATCACACTGAAGTCTACTTTATCATCAATAAAAATACACATATGTAATTGAAAGTCATAATTTTTTTTTGATGTTTTCTATATGCTATGTACCATTCACTGTTTCTACCATTTGTGAAAATTACAACTTCTATTTAACGGTACATATTAGAAATAAACCTTCGCAATTGCTTTAAAGATATTTGATTCCACACCACTTGAACTACTTGTATGATTTCTGGCTTATTTTGTACTTAAATGCAAGAAATCTTTGACTATCTTCCAAAGGTTCACTATGAAATGATAGATAGTGTATAAAAGAAATCTAAATTGTTGTATGATTTTGAATTTTCTATTTTCACTTATTATGAAATTGAAGCACACTTCATTTCAATTCCAATGCAATTTGTGATTTCAAAATCGGTTCATTTTTTAGCAAGCTAGAGCTTCCTAAACATTGTTAAACTTTCTAGTGAAAAGTAATTGAAAAATTTGTAAGCATGTTGGACCCGACTGTACATTTGTACACATCAGAAGTCTATGTAGTGCACTGAATTTGATCAAAGAAGTGTTGATTCTCCATAATCAATGAACTTGGTTGATTTGCAAAATAAAATTACAGTAATGCAGATTTTTGAAAAATTAAATCTATAGATGTAATGAGCTGATTATTTAAAAATTATGAAATAGGTTCACCTACATTAGGATATCTACAAGGTGCATAGATAGATTTTGGATAACATAAATTATAAATTGGGCTTAGAATTTTATACAAATTGATATGTACATAATGAATTGATTAAGCATGTCAAAATCTACAAGTTTTATACAAATTTGTAAAACTGTTTTCATTGGTTAACCCTTTAACGCTCCAGCGTCCATATTTTGGACGCTGGATGATTTCTGACGCGTCCCTTCACCGCTCACGGTGATGTTTTTCATCCATCCATTTTTTTTCTAATTCTTGTGCTAGTTGACTACCATTTGTACGGTACGGATAATCAAAATAAGATATTGAGAATTTCTAAAAAATAGCAAAAGTGGTTTATGTCAAGTTTCATTCTTAGTTCAAAAAGTGAGACCTTAAACATGATTTTCCATAATAAGTAAAATCAAATAATGAAAACCTTACCATCTTGTAGTGCATGTTATTCCAATTTCATTACAATTTTTTTTAAAATTTTAATGTTAATTTTGGATTTTAAATTGAATTTCAAGAGAAAACTTTGCAAAATTAATTAAAAATTATTAATAAAAATTATGATGAATCCAACCGTACAGATGTTATCTTCGCATTGACATTTATAACTTTGCTTTGTACATCAACTCCATTTTAAATTTTTATTGAACATTTTATAACGAATATTTGAAAACGCTGTTGAATCGGGACCTTAAAGGGTTAAAACACTACTGTACTGTAGAGTTAACCCGTAAACATCAAAGGGGGGGTAATCCAGGCTACTCAAAAAAAAATTGAAATTTTGGGCACCCAAGCATGTTAGAGCTTCTTGGAGATTCAAGTAATTTCATTGGAATGTAGCAAATGTTCTCTCTGGATAAAATGCTTAATTAATTAATTAATTAATTAAATAAAAACGAATATTAAGAGCAAGGCGCTACCGTGCATGGCTAGGCTGTCATTGGTGGGACTGGGACATTCAAGCTCTTTTTGATCGTCTCTGCCCTTCCATGCTAGAGACTACAGAAATGTTTCGTTTTTAAGGAGTTACCAGGAGTTACGCACCTGAACAGTAATAATAAGTCTTAAAAATAAATTTGGGGTAAATACTAAAGTATAGACTTCGAGGCTAGCCGATTGCTTTTTATCATGCGTATTGTGAGCCCTCATCCTGCCTCAGATCCGCTGCGTGACCTAGACCTCGATACACTAAGGGTCGCTTCACAATATGGCCGTCCAAGTCGAGAGTCCGTGAGATTGACTCAGAGTGGCCAAACTTTGTTGAGAGTCGAAAGAAATCTACTGAAAATAGGCAATAAAATATAGTTTTTATTTTTTATGAAAAGAAATCAACGGCCTCTCGACCATAGTTTGGGTTTCTATTCCCGTCCGACCCAAACTTTGTTTCGAGAGGCCGTCACCTTGGTCAAAAAGTGTTGCCGTGTAGGCATCTTGGAGGGCAACGGCCTTTGGACTTTGTCCTCTAGTGTGAAGGGTCGAGAGGCTCAATTCTTGGTTTCTTGCCAATCTCATTGGTGGAAATCGAGGGCCTCTCGACTTCTGGCCGTAGTGTGAAGCGGCTGTAACGCTACCAAACGCCCGCTCCTCTCCTCCGCGCCGATGCTCTTTCAATTTCCTTGGAATGCACATGATACTAAAAGAACCACATATATGGAATCTAGCCTCAATTTTCCATAAACTTTCCAAATCGCCAATTCATTTCAATTTTGATTGAGAAAATCTATTTTTTTTCTCCATTATTCTCTCATAGTCAAGTCTATGCGTCTTACTTTGACGTTTAAGGGTTAACGGCAAATAATGTCATCAAGTGAAAGTCACCTCATATTCACCTTAAACTCATTTTTAGTTAAAAAAGAATCCAAAACTAGTCTATGGTGAGTTGACGAATGATCTAAAGCAAGGCCTTGTATCGTCCGTGTAAGTGGAATTTGTGACCTCCCAAATGCTAGATGAGAGTTCTTACAAGTTCCCCCAAGGCTGATGAACTATTCATGAGGGGACAAATGGACTATTCATAAACAATCCCTATCATAAACTAATAATATTAGGTAGCGGACTATGCATTGACTCAACATGATGAGTTGCTTGTTTTTTGTTAACCCTATGACCATGGAATCATGTTTTATTTTCACACTCAATTTTGCTACTAACCCTAACCCCATAAATTCAAATTTATATTTTTAGTAGGTGAAGTCACGTATCTACTACAAATCATGAATTTTTCATAAATTTTGGTGAAATTTTGAAATTACTACGGTTTTATGAAGTGATTGTAAAGAAATCTATATTAGTTACAAAGTATACTAGAAAACTTCCAATTTTTTTACCTAAGGTCTAAATTACAATGAAGAAAAGTTTAGTTGATAAAAATCTTCCGTGAGACTAAATTTAGAAATTTTGCTTCACCTTGGTGATACCTACCGAACTTGTAACTACAATAAAACACTCAATTTTGTGATTTTTCAAAAAATTCAAGGTGGAGTAGAAACTAGACTTGGCAAGCTTTGTTTTGTTTGTTAAGCTCAAATGCAAAATAGCTCATTTTCATGGCCCAAATTTAGTTTAAGTAAAACAAGCAAAAATATTTCAAAATACACTACATGGTGAACCGTTTTTACGACTCTTTCTGTAATTGGGACCCCATGTAAAATTTAAAAATAGCTTGAATGATTTGAATGGAACTTGAAGGAGTGGCATCACCAAACAAAGCCCTTTACATAAAGAATTGGATGGAAATCATCCACACAACAATTGGAATTGAACGGTCGGCTTCATTCATAAGCCATTTTTTGGTCTTGCCGGGAGTTAGGGGTTAACCTTTGAGTGTGCAAAGAGCTTTGTCAGTGGGGCTATATGTTTGGTAGTCTTTCAATCAAACTCTAATTTTCACCTAGTTCCTAATTTCAAATGAAAACATTTCCAACGTAGAAAGTGTGGGGACTATCTTTAATTGACTTTCTAACCCAATTTACCATTCTTCAAAATTTTGAAAATTGTGTTTTTTTATAGCACTTTAAAGCTTAAAACCCTAACATTCCAATATACACTTTTGAAATTTTTTATCTACCGAATCTATTTTAAAGTAAGCTCAAAAGCATGCCAACTACACCTTGATGTTCATCCCTATTATTTACATTTTTCCTTACAAATTCATACTATTTTAAGAAATTTTGTAATTACTATGATTTTATAAGAATTTTTTTTTGAAAATTATTATAAAACTCATTCTCATTTAAATAATTATGGATAACTCCGGGTAAAATCAGTTTAACAATAACATATATGAGAAAAATACCAGAAAAATACCATATGTTTTAAAATGTAAAGAATTGATAGTGTGGTAATTACCAACTGGGTAATTGTAGTGTGGATGTTGAAGGGTTAACTCAAATATCAAACAAAACTATGCATACAGTATTGATATAGGATTTCAACCTAATTGAAACACTAAACAACATTATCCATTGTTTAGTGTTTCAATTAGGTTTTACACTTTTTTTATAAGGATTCATAGTTTTTTTTATAAATGACCTAAAGACTAAAGTACATAAAGACAAGTTTTGATGTTAATTTCAATATGTATTCTTCATTAAAGGTTTTTTTTGGTATCGATACAAGGACTTCTCTAAATGAGGTGTAGTTATTTTACAAGTTGTGGAGAATTAATTAATTTACATTTGCTTGTGTGAATTGGGCCAATTTTTACCAAATTGCAAAGGTTTGCAGACACATCTATTGGGATGCAAATAACAAGCGCAAGCATTTTTCCTTCCAACTTGCTATACTACTTTTTCCCAATAATGTGTGGTACTAATTCCAAAGACACGCTCTATTTTGAAAAATCATGAAATTAGTGAGGGCTGAAATTTTTGCTAAATGGCTGAAATTTTTATTTCGCACTGATTTTACATTTTAGTGTCACCTCCACTGATTACCCTCCATCACTATAAACCCTCATTCCCTACTAGCAAAAAGTAGTGTAGTAGTCATTGATATGCAATTTGTAAAATTGTTTTGGCAAAGTCTACATCCAAATGGCATAATATGGAACTCAAAGATGTGAATGGTGGGAGTTCAAAACAACTTACCAAGGAGGAGCAAGCAGCTTTCTTATCCGTTAAGGGGTTCAATGCGTCACACGTCCTAAAACAAATTATGGATTACGTGTATGGTCAATATTCTAAGACTAGTACCATACATAATATTCAATGGCATGTGTTGGGTATGCCTTTTAGCTTTAGTCAACAAGAATATCTAAGTCGATGAATAGGAGATGGAGAGGGAATGAGACGGTGAACACATGGCAAACATACGATACATTAACATTTTTCAAGAGAAGGACCTACATTCATTATTCCCATGCCTGCAAATGGATGGTGGACACACGTGCTACTCATTTACAACTATAAGTTTCCAATAGGCTTTCAACTCCGTGTAAACATGAGTAGCTACTAAAAATGCAGGATATGTTGCAGATTTGGTGGGAGCCCAGGTCAAAACCAAACTCTGCAACTGAATGTTATGGTTGCATTGTCAAGGAGTTTGTAATCCAATGAAGGCTTGCAACAACTTTTTGACCCCAATAGACCATATTTATGTGAAGTTGAAACTCAAAAAAAGTTCGGGAAGCTGCACCGTACAATAAATCTAGGTAATGACCAAAAGCCTGGCCAAAAGCCATACAATAGGCACTCAGGGGTTAATGTTTCATAATTCGTACTGAAAAAGGTTCTGCCATTTGCGAGACAATGGTCACAAGTTTGCGAAGAACCTTAGTTAGAGTATCCACAGCTCTTTGCAGTATAAGAGCAAGCCCAACAGTTCGTCAGTGTGCACCAAGTCCACATCCAAGATGGCGTGAGAGAATTAGGAACTTCTCCAGCAACAAACACCAAGCGTGCTTAGAAGAGAGGTCATCAATCAATTTTAAACTATTACTTTTGTCACAACTTGGAACAGTGATATTAATAGAGAATAAGTTTACTAAAGTTAACTTTATAAAGTGGGAGCATGGTCTTGTCGTAGAGTAGGACAAAGTGCTTGATGTGGAAACCACCTCCACCATATGGACAGTATTTAGGGCCGCTTCACACTATGGCCGAAGGTCGAGAGGCCGTCGATTTCCACCAATCAAATTGCAAGAAACCATGGTTTCGGCCTCTTGATCCTTCACACTAGAGGCCAAAGTCCAAAGGCCGTGGACCTTCAAAATGCTTACATGGCAACACTTTTTGACCAAGGTGATGGCCTCTCGAGAGGAAGTTTGGGTCCTACATTTTGCAAGACCCGTCACCATGGTCGAGAGGCCGTCGATTTCTTTTCATAAAAAATGAAAACTATATTTTATGCCTATTTTCAATAGATTTCTTTGGACTCTCAACAAAGTTTGGACTCTCAATCCCATGGCCTCTCGACTTAGACGTCCATAGTGTGAAGCGGCCCTTAGTGTAGAAATATCAAACTCCAAACTATATGAAGCACTTTATCAATCAGAAATAGCGTTGGTGAGTGGAAAAAGGATGTTGTTGGGCCTGCTCTATAAGGACCACCATTAGAATCATGTAAGGACCGGTTGCATCCACCAGCAAGTCTAGCCCTATTGTAATCCGCCAAACATCAACACAAATTTGGTCTAACACCAATAGTTTATAGTAGATGCAGCATAAGAAAATGAGATGCAGTCGTGATAGTTAAAAAGCACAAAATATTGCCTTTGTATCTAATTTATGGGCACACCCGAGGTGTTGAGAGCCACACTGATCTACCATGTCAACCCTCATTTTTGCCGTCCCTTGTGGTTACCGTGTGAAAACTTGCTTGCATTCACACTGTGCTCATCATGCTTGCATTCACGGCAGCCTCCCATAACACATGCCTCTGATGCGGAGGGCTGTAGATGCTCTTAGATGCAGGGGCCCATACCTTGCATCTCCGGAGACTAAATTATATGTCCCCGTAGAATTGAATGACTAGAAAACATATGTGCTTTGCCCGTGCAGATTCGGATATCGATGAGCAAGGCCATTTTACCATTTTCTTGATGTGTATGTCGAATGATGGACAGCCAGCCTTGTCCGCTTGTATTGTACTGTACATTCTCTTTGTCTTTGTCTCGAGGTTTCACTTGCAAGACTGGAGAAATGAATTTTGCTAAAGTAAAACAACACACATGGATAACCTGAAAAGAGGGACCTCTTGAGCATCATGATAATTTGAAACATTGAATATTGTTTGTAAGTAGCACGCCATGTTTAAGGGCTGCTTCACACTGTGGCCATCCAAGTCGAGAGGCTGTGGGATTGAGAGTCCAAACTTTGTTGAGAGTCCAAAGAAATCTACTACAAATAAGATATAAAATATAGTTTTCATTTTTTATGAAAAGAAATCGACGGCCTCTCGATCATAATCTGGGTTTCCATTCCCGTTCACCCAAACTTTCTTTCGAGAGGCCGTCGCCTTGGTCAAAAAGTACTACCACGTAGGCATTTTGGAGAGCAACGGTCATTGAAATTTGGCCTCTAGTGTGAGGGGTCGAGAGGCCGAACCCATGGTTTCTTGCAATTTGATTGGTGGAAATCGACGGCCTCTCGACCTTCGGCCATAGTGTGAAGCGGCCCTAAGAGGACGGTTCGGAAAGAGGTAGCGGTTGTATTGTGTACTAACTGCGTCAAAACAATTACCGGTTCCGGAAAAAAACCACAAAAATTTAATACCTGAATTCCATGCGATCATTAAAATCAGACATTCACAGTAGTACACTGCTTGTGAAATAAAAAATTGTACACACTTCACATTACCTCCTCATTTCAATGCAATGCCTCGAAGCATCGTTCCTAACCGAACAATAGAATAGTTCATTCATGGTTTTAATGTAACAAATTAACTGCTCATATCCCAGATCATATTGTGAAAAATATAACTAAAATGAGACCAAATTTTTGTGTTGAAAAAATTAGTGAGTAACGTTGTCTGTGTTAGTCAAAAAAAATTTGAACAAAATAAAGTACATAGTGAACCTACTCAAAAGTACTTAAAAAAGCATGATTCCCAATTTGGACATCTTGGTTCTTTAGAGTTAATTTATTCATAATCTTCCCAGTTTCATAAAAAGAAGCCAACGTTCATTTATTGAAATCAATTTTTTCAGCTCACTTGGAAACCACCAGAGTTGTTGCTCAAACTGATGATGGTTTGTGATGAGGGCTCGTACGTGCAAACCGATATTCTAAGGAACAAGTACGCCTTCAGAGCAGTCCTAATGCATGCGTTTTGGGCAGACGCGAGAACGTACAAATGCAAACATTTTCACCAAATGCGTGAATGCAAATGGTGCCATAGAGGGCATCTACAAAACTCGTTTAGGGAGTTTAACCCTTTAACGTCCCGATTCAACACTGTTTTCAAAGATTTGTTATAAAATGGTTGATGAAAAACGGAAATGGAGTTGATGTACAAAACAAAGTTGCAAATGTCAATGTGTAGATAACATCCGTACGGTTGGATTCATCAAATTTATTATTAATATTTTTAAAGTAATTTTGCAAGGTTTTCTCTTGAAATTCAATTAAAAATCCAAAATTAACACAAAAAAATTTAAAAATATTGTAATGAAATTAGAATGACATGCACTACGAGATGGTATGGTTTCCATTATTTGATTCTACTTACTATGGAAAATCATATTTAAGGTCTTTCTTTTTGAACTAAGATTGAAACTTGACATTAATCACTTTTGTAATTTTTCAAAAATTCACATTATCTTATTTGGAAGATCCATACCGTACAAATGGTATTCAACTAGCACAAGAATGAAAAAAAAAATTAAATGGATGAAAAACATCCGGTACCTACAGAAATCGAGCTGCTGAAATTCATCCGACGTCCAAAATCTGGACGCCGGCGCGCTAAAGGGTTAAAAGATTAGTTCTGCACATTAAGGGCCGCTTCACACTATGGCCAAAGGTCGAGAGGCCATCGGTTTCCACCAATCAAATTGCAAGAAACCATGGTTTCGGCCTCTCGACCCTTCACACTAGAGGCCAAAGTCCAAAGGCCGTGGACCTTCAAAATGCTTACATGGCAACACTTTTTGACCAAGGTGACGGCCTCTCGAGAGGAAGTTTGGGTCCTACATTTTGCAAGACCCGTCACCATGGTCGAGAGGCCGTCGATTTCTTTTCATAAAAAATGAAAACTATATTTTATGCCTATTTTCAGTAGATTTCTTTGGACTCTCAACAAAGTTTGGACTCTCAATCCCACGGCCTCTCGGCTTGGACGGCCATAGTGTGAAGCGGCCCTAAGGGCCGCTTCACACTATGGCCGACGGAAGGTTGAGAGGCCGTCGATTTCCACCAATCAAATTGCAAGAAACCATGGGTTCGGCCTCTTGACCCTTCACACTAGAGGCCAAAGTCCAACGGCCATTGCACTTCAAAATGCTTACGTGGCAGTACTTTTTGACCACGGCAACAGCCTCTCAAAAAGAAGTTTGAGTACGGGAATGGAAACCCAAACTATGATCAAGAGGCCATCAATTTCTTTTCATAAAAAAATGAAAACTATATTTTATTACCTATTTTCAGTGGATTTCTTTGGACTCTCAACAAAGTTTGGACTCTCAATCCCACGGCCTCTCGACTTGGACGGCCATAGTGTGAAGCGGCCCTAAATCTCCAAATTTGACTGGCTAATAGGATGCGTGCAAAAAGCATTCCATACAAAAGCTCATTGCACAAAAGCTGGGGCTTGATACTAGGACCCTACCATCCTCTATTCTTGACAGCCTAAAATCAACTGTCAGTCACTTGCTGACTACCCTTCAGACGTCCGACTCTCCTTTGCTGACTACCCTTCAGGCGTCCAAACTGCCCATCAGTCGAGCAAAACTACTGTAGGCCAGTGCACCTTCGGAACTATCTGATGAGATTTGATCTGCAACAGTCCCAAATAAAACTGACACGAGTCTAGGATAAAATTGATGACTACAAAAGCGTACAAGTAGGGAGAGGAGCTACTCTACGAGACGAGCTTCTGGATTACCCTAAAATGCATAAAAGGTTTGTTCTGTAGAAAGTTATGAAGCAACAAGCAAACTTTGTCTCGTTACGAAACTCGTGATGCAAGACGGTATGTGAAACGTCAGCAATTCTGAAAGATTACGAGACGCCACAAAAATTGGTAAGCACAGGGAAATTGATTAGGCACAGGGAAATTTCGTGATTACATCTTCAGCAGAGCGGGAAGTTAAATGTTTTCAATTGTTTTAAGAGTTTTCCTCTTTCTAAAGCAGAACACCTACAACTAAGCTGTGGATCAATGACATCAATGCATTACTTCATCACACAACGGCAGTAAAGAGTTTGGTGTGCCAGTTCCATAAATCGTTCAAAGTCGGCTGAGAAATTACAAGCCAAAGCCAAAAACAGCCCGAATCTTGTGGAAGATCAGGTCCTTCCATCCCCTCTCTGTATTTTCTACCACCGTTGCATTGCCGTACCTGCAAGAATATAAGAAAACCACGATGTAGATCAATAGCAATGTGGCATCTATACAAAGGGATGTAAAGAGAAGGGGTAGAACAATCACAATCAACCCCCTAACACTCATCCTTTAAGAAGCCTATCATCACTTCAAACAACCTTGTGAAACATTACACAACTACAGATATAAACCTTCTGACGATTCTCAATCAGAAAACTTTAACAGGTACAAAAGTAATCACGTACCTATCCTCATCTGGGACATTAGTCTGAGTCAGCTTCACCACGGTCAGGCCAACCTCTGGTTCCTCAAAAGACATGATGACCTGCACCAGGCAACATAAAGGTCAAGAGGGCTTCCAATACACTAATAAATCTCTTATATCATACCTTTCATAACCAACATACATGAATTCAAAACTTGACATGTGAAAAGTGTCCAATCACATGTGTACACAATAGCAAATTTTTCTGCAGATACTGGAATGTGATACTGCAGAGTGTGATAACAACGAGTTCAGAGTATATAAGCGCTACTGCCCAAATCGAACTGCAGCAGGTGCATGCATCGCACAGTAGAATACGTAATATAAAACTTAGAGAGCTTCAAGTTATAAATAAACTCAGTATACCATTTATGATTGACATCAGAAGCATTGCGTAATATATTGGAAGCAGTAAACTCACATTGGAATAATGACCATCTGCCCAACTGTTGAATCTCCACTTCTGAACAATAAGTTTATTCTCTTGGAGTTGCACGTTGATTCCTGTCACGGCCCCATCAAAAATGGAAAACATCCCACCCGTTTCCTTGCTGATTTGAGCATTACTTTGGGTGAATGCTTTCCAGCTTCTATCGTTTAACAAGATTTCATAGATATTGCTTGGTCGACAGTGAAACTTCTCTGTCATACTGATTGTTTTGAATCCCTCCTTTCCCTTGGGCGGTGGGGTACGAGCTGCAGTCGAAGGCGCCTCTTTGAATATAGCAGCAGCAGCTGCTTTCGTTGCAGCCTTCTCAGCTTTCTCAGACACTTTAACTGTGGCTTTGCCTTCCAACTCGTCCTTTGCAGGTCCTCCAGCAGCGAACTCTGTCACAAATTGGCCTACTTTCTTCAGAACAATGGCCTTCCCTTTCGCAAGAAAAGCTTCACGAAGTCGCTGTCCCACAGACGACTCATCTTTCACAGACACCTTCAATTCCGGGTCATCATCTGCGTTCTCATCCGCGACATAAGGAAACTCTAAACTCCCCGTGGCTGTCGCCAAAGGCGTTCCACTACCATCTTTCGCTTCTCCCTTCCAATTCACTCGTATGGCAATCTCATAACCTGGAATAATCTTCCCTTTCCTGCAGTAAAAGTAGCATACTCTATCATCAACTATCACTCTAAAACCAGATTAGACGAAGTCGAAATGACAATTACGTGAATGAAGATCACGGCCAAGGGACTCAAAATCAGACATATAAAGCCTAGCTGATCTCTGTAACAATCCGATCAATGAAATATGATCGTTGGCACGACGGTTCTCAACCATCAACTGTGATTGAACTAGAACAGAGGTAGAGGCGATGGGAAAAAAATGAAGAATAGAACTCATCACGGTCAGACCCTTTACTGAATTAACAAAGTTCCGCAGATCGCCAACTCAATGAGTATATATAAATCTTCCTGCATGATTTGAAATACAAGACTCTGACCTGATATTGACATAAGCGTCCCCAGTGACACTTTCGATACTTGTTGTTTGGATCCAGAGACCGCCCTCGCCCTCCAGAATAGTGACATTCTCTAGCAGCTCACCGAGCCTTTTCTTGGCCCATGGTAGGCAGTCCTTTTCATTCCAGTGCCAATTGTGTACGTTCGCACCGTCTGGTCTCTCTTGCACTATCCACCTCTTATCTCCTTCTCCAAACTTGGCCATGCCGAGGCCGAAATTTGTGACAGCGGGTAAACTTGAACTGGACGACACTTACCTTCGGACTTTAATAGGTGCCAAGGCTGGTAGCAGTGACAGAACCTGAAAACGCATCATAACATCCATAAAACTAATCTTAGGTCTTTCAACAGCTCAGAAATTAACGTAAACAGATACCTTGTAAGGCAAATGCACTAAGTTGAGAATCACAAAAGACAGATACTCAGCGAGTATGCTAACAAGCAGTCTTCAACCATATCACGTTTCACGCAGAAAATCACGCCTGGAACTATGTTAGAGAGCAACCAACAAACTTACAAACAAATCTGAAGATTTCAGAATTTCTGAAATCAAAGAATGAAATTAGGCCTTAAGAAAATCCATCACAACAAGATCAATGCAAGGACAAGAGAATCGTTTGAGAGAGTGAGAAATAAAAGCAAAAACTCACGCTCTTCAATTTTCTAACCTAAAAACGTACAAAAGACGCTGCAAAGAAACTTCAGCTCCAGAGTGCAATCCTCTTCGAGCTCTGCGAAACGACGATCCGAGGAACAGCCTCGCAACAAACGCCCCGACTGACACGGTAGGACAGATCCCGCAATGGGGGACAGAATGCCGAAATTTGAGATTCACAGAAAGCGGAAAAGAGACCAGACAAACCTGAGTGAGCAGCGGAGCAGCGAGTGACGGGCACAGATGGCAAAATTGCTCCCGCCGTGCCGCAAAGCGAATCTTAAATGGATTTGCGACCAGTTTTCTGCGGCGCTGCGAGAGCCTGGGAGGAGGAAGACGAAGGAGGGAGACGAATTAGGGATAGACGAGAATTCTAGAACGTTCACGACGAAAGTCACCGGCTGACCCGGTCGGTCAGTTACCCCCAGTAATCAAACGAAACGTGGTGAATTCTCGTGGATCGAGAGCCCAGTGGATCCTAACTGGCACTTCGAACTGGAGCAGTTACAGAGTGGTTGTACGGGGGACGGTTGTAGGTGCTTTAACAAGGGACGGTGGTAGGTGATTCTTCGAGGGGCGGTTGTAGGTTATTGGCTATATTTATCAATTTTGTTGGCTCTGACCAAAAGGGAAGAGGCATTGCGGGGACACTCATATGTTTTTTTGGCTAAATACCATTGTAGGGCCTTCTTTATACTAAGGGCCGCTTCACACTATGGCCGAAGGTCGAGAGGCCGTCGATTTCCACCAATCAAATTGCAAGAAACCATGGTTTCAGCCTCTCAACCCTTCACACTAGAGGCCAAAGTCCAAAGGCCGTGGACCTTCAAAATGCTTACATGGCAATATTTTTTGACCAAGATGACGGCCTCTCGAGAGGAAGTTTGGGTCCTATATTTTGCAAGACCCATCACTATAGTCGAGAGGCCGTCGATTTCTTTTCATAAAAAATGAAAACTATATTTTATGCCTATTTTCAGTAGATTTCTTTGGACTCTCAACAAAGTTTGGACTCTCAATCCCACGGCCTCTCGACTTGGACAGCTGTAGTGTGAAGCGGCCCTAAGGGCAAGAAGCCGTGGAAAAAACTTCACAAGCGCCATGGCTCGTTCTTAAGAAGTCAATCTTTGAACTTGACGGTCTTTGAATATAGTGTAAAGTGAGAAGGGGCCAAAAAATAAAGTGCCAATTTTTTAAAATAAAGTTTTTACATATTTCTTAAAAAATAAAAAATGATTGGTTGTGAGAATCTTGGCCAAATGGCTCCCCGAATTTTGCGTTAGACCCACCTCTTGAGGTGGGTTTGACACAAAATCTAAAGGCCTTGAAAAATGTTCACTTTTATTGCCACGAAGGACAAAAGTGTTGTTCATGTCATTTTCTTCTCCTTCCGTCCCTTGGACTGAAAATTTCGGGTGAAAGTGACATTCTTTGGGTTTCTCGATTTTTAAGCCTTTTATTGGCTCAAATTTCTCTCTTCACGGCTTATCGCCTCTAGTGTAAAGAGGCCCTAAATATATTTCGTTCATGATTTCACTGAAATGCATTCTCGTCCCTCACCCGTTCTATTCTAGTAAGAGCTCCTCGTAGCGTACCTGCTTGTTGACTTGTGGTTGGATAAAGTTTATATTAACATTTAATCCCTAAACGTCTAACCATCAAAAAGTGGATGATGAACATAATCAAACACAATTTTCTCATTTGTCATTGACTTTTGGAGTGAGGATTTTTTACTATATATTTAATAGGAAGTTAGCTTCATACATGTGTGACTTAATAAAAAAGGGATGATTTGTGAAATTTTTATGCCTCATTTCATGTTGTAATGATTCATCCACAATTTCGAAGGTTTTAGTGTAAAAGTGCTCATGAATAAGTTAACTTATAAAATTAGGCGACCGAAAAATCTCCAAAAATCACTACACTTAGAATATCACATTTCAACCAATAACAACAAATTTTATGTACAAATTGTCACTATCTTATTCGTAATCAAATTACAGTGGAGTAGCAATCAAAATGGTGATTTTGAATTTACAGTTAAGGAAATTTCATGTTTATCAACTTTGTCAGCCTCCCGAGGGCTGAAAATTTGGTATTTTACCAGAAAATTTTATTACAAGATCATCTCTAAGTTAATAACATGTGTACCAAACTTGAAGGCCAAAAGCATTACCAAAAAATGTATTAAAAATCTACCAACATGTGTAATTGTGAAAAAAAACTAAATGTTGCCAACTTTAACAGCCTCTTTTTACCATCTTTGCCATCTTTTTTTTCCATGGAATTTTTGGAACATCAATTCCTCTATGTTAACCCCTTTAGGATTGCTCAAGCCAAAATGGCCTACGGTTTGCAATATAGGCTGGTTTTAGGATAGTGGGACTATGTATTTGCAAAAACTCAATTCTTCAACAATGTTTGCAAAGATGGGAACTAAATTACTGTGGAAAGAAAAAAATTAATTGAGGAAAGATACAAAAAATTTGCTTACGAGAAGTGTGTATTTTGCATATTCTAGGAAGGAATCTAGTTTGTATTCTGTAACCGTATTTGTTTGAGGGGGCCACATATGTGATAGTTCAAGAATTTTGGCGTAGCCAAGGCTCAATTATTTTATGTCAAGGTGAGCCTTTCCAGAGACGGGAAGGAGAAAAAAAATTAATTAAAATAAATTCCACTTCTAGGCCCTGCTGAAAGCTAAAATACGGACAAATACAACACTTTTTTAGACTGCACAGTACACCAAGAATTTTTGAAGAACTGAGAATCACTCAAAAAATTGATCAAAAAATTGTGCTACTACAAAACTGCTGACACGTCCTACTAAAAAAAATCTCATTGTATGAATACCTCGTGAAGATACTCAAATATTGTTGTGTACACAGATACTTGGGCAAAAGCACTTGCAACTGGGCCTCATGAGTTGTATCATCAATCCTTAAGGGGTTAATAACATATGCTCCAAGCTCCAAGGCCAAAAGATCAATACAAAAAAGATATTCACAATCTACCAGCATGTCTTGTTTTGAGAAACAACCATAAAATCCATTTCATTACTGCCAACTTTGATACCCTCTCAAGGACTAAAAAATTGTTAATTTGTTATGAAATTTTTGTCACAAAATTATTTCTATGTTCATAACACGTGTGACAAATTTCAATGCCAAAAAAGGTCATATAAAAGAAGATATTCAATATCTACCAACATGTGAAATCATTTCACCACTGCTAACTTTGACACCCTCCCAATGGCTGATTTTAATTTATTCACCATGAATCTTTTTGTAGAAGATCTTCTCTATGCCAAAAACATGTGTGCCAAATTTGAAGGTCAAAAGATTTATACAAAAAAAATATCCTTGGGAGGCTGTGAAAGTTGGTAGATGTGACTTCCTACATCATGAATTCAAAAATGCCATTTCAATTGTCATCCTAGTGTACAAAAGAATTTTTAGTTTTAAGTTTCCAATTTTATACAAAAATATTTTTGTCAACAATCATATATCTAACAATATGAATAGAATCAAAAACTCATAATGTAGAACTTTTATTCATATATCAAGTTTAAGATATCCTTCTTAGTTGCATTTTATTAGACATCTTTGAATTCTCCAAATTTGGAGAAAGGTGCAACTTTGAAAGGTCCTCGGGGTCCTTCTTTACAACCCCGTATTTAGCCTTATAACCGTTTAGTTTTGGTTTAATATATGAATTGTGATATATTGTTATGTACATACTATTATGGTTACTAATTTTATTTTCTATTGAAAAGTGTTTGGATTGTTATTTTGATCAAATACCACCCAAAAAAAATGCTATATGGCTAGAAAGGGCATTTCAGTTGTTTAAAGGTTAACTTATCCAAAGTGAACTGAAGTATCACAAAGTAAAAATGTTTGATCCAATTCTTTCGCAACGACTCTTTGTTGATCATACCATCTCTTTAAGTTAAATTAAAGTCTTTTAAGCTACTTATGGATTTTACATGGGGTCCCAACTACAAAAAGAGTAGTGAAAATGGTTGACCTTATAGTGTATTTAGAAATTTTCTATTTTCTCTTACTCAATTTAAATTTAACTATGGAAATGAGTTCTACTGCATTTGAGCTGAATTAATTGACGGAATGAAGCTTACCAAAACTAGTTTCTACTCAGTTTTGATTTTTTTTTAAATAAAAAAATTAAGCATTTTATTAGAGTTACAAGTTAAGTGGGTTACAAATTCACAATTTACAATCAAGTTTTTTCTAGATTTTAACGTGCTTAATCAATTCATTATGTACATATCAATTTGTATAAAATTCTAAACCCAATTTATAATTTATGTTATCCAAAATCTATCTATGCACCTTGTAGATATCCTAATGTAGATGAATGTATTTTTTAAATCATCAGCCCATTACATCTATAGATTTGATTTTTCAAACTCTACCTTGTTGTAGATTTTATTTTGCAAATCAACCAAGTTCATTGATTATGGAGAATCAACAAATCTTATAGAATGATTTCATAGAATTAACACTTCTTTGACCAAATTCAGAGCATTACATAGACTTCTTACGTCTTCAAATGTACGATCCCCATGGAAAATACGAATCTATGAATTTCTCGTCATTGTTACATTATTCCATATATATATATATATAATCTAAATTATCTAGTATGTTCAATTGCATTAGAATCTCTTTGAGAAAAATTTCTTAAAAATTGGCAAGTGTAGTTAAAGTACACCAACTCGCAATCATCACCATGCTTCCAATTTTGTCCTCATGTTTTGTTAGTGCACTTTACATTCCAAACCAAAAACTGTCTTCTATCGGTATATGAAGGCGGAATTGGAAACATGGTGGTAACAGGTTGGTGTACCTTACCTTATACCGAAATGAGAAGCATCGGTAGTCACTACTAACATTTGCTAGGCATATAAAAGGCAATTGTCTTCCATGCATTTTCTCTCTCGTCTTGCTTGTTTTCTCACTCCTCAGCTTCAAAGGCTCATTTTTGCAACCCTAGAAGCTCTAACCTTTAGGCAATACCTCTTGCAATTTGTAGAGATCTATGTCAATGTAAGGCTAACCTTGCTTCTTGTGTTGGATTCAGTTGGGTTGTGTTGAACTTAGTTGGATGATGTTCAAAGTCTATATCATGGTGTTCATCATTCTATGTTTTGAATCTTATTTGTTTTTAGTTTCCACGTATGACTTATGTTTCAATGTTCTCATCAAATTGTGTAGAGAGATATTCTTGTCGAGGTAAAGCCCAGTTCTTGAGAAGCCGTGTAGCTTTGTGGTTTGACATTGCCTTATACCTCCTTACAATCCTTTTTTTAATGTAAAAGATATTTTTTTCTGTTTATGTAAAAGTTTTTCTTTTTCTTTTTCTTTTTTAATGTAAAAGTTTTTCTTTTTCTTTTTCTTTAAATAAATATGAAAAGATAGTGGATCCAAAAAAGTAAATCACTGTTGACAATCGCTTTTTAAGTGAGAGGCAACGTGATCCCGTATACCAGTACTAACATCACGGGGCTCAATTTGTACTGGAATGTGCAGAAGGGTTTGTACACCAACATCACTAACTCAAGAATAATATTGTTGCGAAAGTAGCTTACCAACTTTAAGATGGAGGAGGGAGACTCGATGATCGAGTTTTTACAACATCTCAAAGAACTTTTCAAAGGATTTGCAAGCATTGGAGAAATCCTCACTAACGATGAAGTGGTTGAACATGTCTTGATGGTATTGCGAGAGAATTTCGAAGTTCTCGTGAATTCGATCATGCACCAAAAAACACTAATGTCAGTTGCAGAGCTCACGGTGATATTGATGCAAGATGTTATTATGCAAGAATTACGAGGTAGACGACGAAGCAACAGAGAAGCACTAATTATGATGGATGTTGCCAAAAAAAGCCTCACTAGCTTCAAGACCAATGTTGCAAGTGAAGAAGGGAGATACAAACATTAGGGGAAAAATGGGGTCTCAAAGGGGCCCTGTAAGCTTGCCCGTGTTAGGTGAACCAGCTGCCCAAATGAGCCTCTGCTGGTGCCAGCGGCGGTTTGCAGCGCTGCCCACAGAGTTATTGCCGATGTCGGAGAAGAGCAGCGTGGCACCGAGGCCGGCTTGCTGGCGCCGACGTGGCCGGGGTGTTTGGCCACCGGCCGGAGAAGAGCATTGAAGGCGCTCTGCAGAGCCTTCAACGCGGAGCGATCGTTGCCAACGGCATGGTGAAGCCGGCGATGGGAAGTTTGTTGGCACAACGGCTTCACGGTGGAGTGCGGCCGGCGCCACCACCATCGCCCACTAGGAAACGCAACTATGATTCGGCATGCGTACAATTCGGCGTCTCCAGAACGGCTGGGGATTACACCCGTGAATTCTTCCCAAAATCTAGCTAATTCGTGCCAGAAGCGTCCGCTGGCACCAACGGCTTCGGACGTCCGGCCAGCAAGCGCACGCTGGTGGTTCTGCCTCTGACATCCTCAGATTCATGCGAAGGTTTGTTGCCACAGCCAGTAGTCGTAGCGTGTTTCTTGATGGCAATTGGGGATTGTGAATTCGGCAACCCTCGGAGTTTGCTGGCAGCACGGTGGACAACAACGACTTCCGCACAACCCACGCCCAGGGCTTCCCAGATGGGTTTTAGGAATTATGGCGTTTGGGTACATACAAGGGAGTTTCTAAAAGTCCTACCGCGAATCACACGATGCATGCTGTGAGCGGCATTTTTTCCACCGTCCTAGGGTAGGAATTGTGGAAGCCTTCGATTTTGCTTCCAGCAACGGTGATTAGCGTTTACGGCTACTTGTTGACAGCAATTGGGTTTAGCGTAATTGGAAACCACCTCAAGGAGAGTCCGCATAGCGTCATGATCGTTCTGTAGCCTTGCGAAATTTGGTCACTGCTTTGTATTTTAGGGTTCTCGATGGCAGCAAGGCGCGCACCTAGTGCTTCGTATGTTCCCCAAGTTGCGCTTGATGCGTGCTATGCACCAATTATTAGGAGAGGTTCTTTGCGATCTGACCGGCCGTGTCCATCAACGTTTCCAGCACGGAGGGCAGCCGGGGATACAAACATTGACTTGTGGACCGATGGCAGCATTTACCCGGTTGATCCAGACTCGGAGAAGCCCCCTCCATTCAGAACTCTTAAGGAATGCCTCCAATTCATATGCCATGGAGAGCTGGGCCTGTATGGTTATACATGCAGATTGGAGCTGGGACCCCAAGGAGGTCCACATCGAAGTGTGTTGGAAATGCGATGCAGATTGCTGCAAGAGGAAGTGAATGAGGGTAGAGGCGAAGCTGCTGTCAGCATCGAACGTCTGGACCGTTGCAGAGACTTAGAGAATACATGCATGGAATTGCGGGCTGAATTGCAGGCTATACGCGAAGAGATGGACGACAAGGAGAAAACTTATAACATGAGGGTGCAGGATCTGGAATCTGAGGTGCATATTTGTAAGCGAGAATCCGAGCGCCTCCAGCGAAGTGCCGGTGCAATGAAAGACACGCCTGTGGGAATCCGACGTAGGGCTCGGTTGCTTAGAGGGATTCATGAGTTGAATCCTGGTACGGGTGGTGCAAAACGTAGAGTGAAGCTCATCAGAAGAGTGTTGCAACCACATCTCGTGCAAGCTATCAATGACCGCAATAGGTTCGAGCGTGAGAGCCAACGACTTCATGGGGATAAAGACTCACAAACTAGAACCGCGGTAGCTCTAGCCAAGATACTATCTAGGCACGAAGGCATGGCCCTCGTGAGTCACCTTGCTATGGGACATGTTGAGACCAAGATTGCCAACAACGTTCTCAAATCGATTGGAAAGCGTGTAGGAGCGGATAAAATTCTTGCTGCTTGTGACCAAGTAGGGGTGTCCCATCGGGAATACGGTGCTATTTACAAAGCCGTGAGGGGTCCCATTGCTGTTTTGAACAAGGATATAAAAGCCAGCATTCTACCCAGCCCCTATCACGTGAAATTGCTTCGGCAGGAGATGAATGCCAACTTGCCACAGTTTATTGGCGAATACTACCACGTTGAAGGTCGACTGGAGCTGTCAACGACGTCCAAGAAATCCAAGAAATCCGACAACATACGGAAGGATGTAGTCTTGACTGAGAAGAATTCATTATTCACTGACCTTGAGGTGGTCCAACAAAGCATGGTGATCTTCTACGGCATCACGGAGATAGGTATGGTTCCCCCTTTGATCTGGTTCGTGGCTCACTGTTTGTCCGGTTGGTGTCAGCAGCCACATTGACTGCGTACAGCAAAGAAAATAGCTTGTTGGCACATTGAATGTGCCCTCACTCCCACTTACAATGGTTGTGCAGAGTTGAGAGGGGCACCGCTGATCTTTGTCCTGAAACTCGACGAGGCAGAGATCGTTAATGGAAAAAAATTTGCACGTGTTAGTATCACATTGATGAACAGGGCATTGGACACTGCCATTCAGAAGGACCATGAGAAGTACTTCTCAGTACAGTCCGAGCAAGAAATCTGGCCCGTTGCAACCTTCCAGGTGGAGAAGGAGTCATATGATGTTCTGTCGTGGATATTTGCACGATCCAAGTTTCCAGCTATGATTACAGCACAATCAACAGGCAAAAAATTGCAAGTCCCCCGAGTTGGTGAATTCCATGTGGAGTGGCACCTCGCAGCGGATATGAAGACTATTAAGTGTATGTACGGGCTGCAATCTGGGCCTGCATGCGCAATGAACTGCATATATTGTGAGCAAAAGAGGATTAAACCTATAGTGGGGACAACAAGTCAGGCAAGTGCTGCCATCAGAGGCCCTGCTAAGGCAAACTGGGCGAGAGGACTTTTTGCGAGCAGTGTGGCAGCACAACCTTGTGACATAATGGCATCTGCCTGGTGGAGGCCCATCTTGCCAATTCCTTTGTCCAGAGTGCACATTTGTACACTGCATGCCCAGGTTCGATTAACGGAGAAGATTCTGCACATGCATATCATGTATGTTTGGAACATACAGCATCAAAAACTTAGGGCTACTGCAATTTTGCAGATGGAGAAGTCATTGTCAGCGATCGGGGCTCAGGGTGGGAACGTAGAGATTAGAAAAGACCCGAAGCTCAGTGGAAACACTAGCAACGTGCCACAGAAACCATCTCTCAGTGGTATTGTTGCCAGCAGGCTTTTCAAGCCGAGCGTTTGGTCAGGTAACGATAAAGCGTGGAAAGATGTTTGTCAAGCCGAGAATAATAATACTCACGGTGGTGCGGACCGCATTGCCAAGGCTGCTATGTGGCAAGCCTCTGAGGATGTCCTACCAAATTTGACCGGATTGGTGTTGACAGCAGAACAGCGTCTGCAGTTCAAACAGAAGATAGAACATTGGGGAAAGGCGTATTTAAAGGCCTTTGGGGAGGAGCATGTTTCCCATTACATGGTACGTTCATTAATATGTTTGTCAAAATCTAGTTCTAATCTTGACGGGCCACTTACTTCATCGAGGGAACGGGTTTTAACTGTCTTCTTCTTGGTGACAGCACGTATTTGTGAGGCACTCAAGTTGGTTTGTGGAACAATATGGTAGCCTCGGAGTCTGGAGTTGCCAGGGTATGGAGAAATCTCACCATCAAGCGAAGGCAGCAAATCAAGCACATACAGCTCATGGTGGTGGCTCAGCGCGCATCAGTGTCATTTTGCAACAATTCCAGCATTGGTACCGAAATATACAGCATCGCTACAACAAGAAATTGGAGTGCTTAAGAGTCGTCCATACCCCTGATGATGAAGCAAGAGGCGCAGCTGCGTGCAGAAGACGCGAGCGTTGGCATCAATCAAATGCTGCCAACGCTTTGGAGAACTGGCGGTCAAGGCGACGGCGTGTCGGCAAAGCGTGGGTTACCAAAGACTCCGTGGGAGGTGGAGGGGATGGCTTTAGGGAGGGCGACCTGGAATGGAACTGCGATGGGGCCATGGTTGGGAATGGAGGCGACAACGAAGAAGAAAGGGATGCTGCCAACGATGTGGACATTGCGGATGCTGTCAACGATGTGGACATTGAGGATGCTGCCAACGATGTGGCCATTGAGGTCGCTGCCAGCGACGTGGATGTTGCCCACAGTGTCGACATTGAAGATGCTTAGAGCAATTGAGGAAAATACATTACAATTGGTCATTTCGGATATACGGGATATGGTTTAAGTATACTCTTCTAATTTCAACGATGTTTGTCCATTTGTACAGTACCCTATAGAATGGGACAGATGGCGTTTGACTTGTAAGAAGCTCTTTTGAAAGTATTCGTTTTGGATTTATCCGTCAATACTACTCTTTCAAAACGCAAATCCTAGTCAAAAACGCAAATCCAAATGAAAAATGATGATGCCAGCAAGGTTCACCTTCCCCAAACTACTTGCAAAATTACTTGCACGGTTTAGAGGGACAGAGATCCAGGCACATGTTCACAATACAATTACAACGATGCATTTCTTTACCATGAGGATTTTCATTTATAAGGGGGTCAGCGTTCCAGAACGTCTGAGCTGTCACTCACAAAAACGACCTACTTACACATTGTTGGCAGCAACTACTGTCCAATGCCCCCGGTTGACAATAAAGAGTACCATAGCACTCTGCCGATGAAAAGTAAACAACGAACCGTAAACCCGCTAATGTTAGTCCATATGTTCACTATTTACAATAACACCTCAAACCTACTCCACGCCTGCTATTCCAATCGCGTCAACAAGGGTGTCGAGATTTCCCTCTCCTTCGGGCTCATCGAGCCACTTACACGGCACATCATCTTCATCTCCGGCGGTGCCCTCAACCTTCTCCGGTGCAACTTCTTATGCAACCTGGTGTACAGTGTCGCTCTCGTCTTTCACGTCCGTGGTGCCAACGTCCTTCACCTCCTTTGCGGTGGCAACGTCCTTCACCTCCTTTGCGGCTGTTGGCATCAAAGATGCGAGAGTCACCAACCCGCGTGCGATTGGAGGCTTCGAAGTCCCCCCGGGGCCTTCGATGCGGTTCTTCTTCATCATCCAACCTTCATCCTCGGAAGGTCGACGGATTTCCTCAGCGGGCCTCTTGCTGCCACTAGAAGTTCGGTGGAGACGTGGTGAAACCCGCTCGGGGGACTTCAGAATCTCTTGAGTCAACTGCAGTTCCGCCTGAGCCGTCTCATTGAGTGGAAATCCCCACTGTCCAAGCCACCCTCCGGTCACAGCGCACTCGCATCGCCTACACTTCCCGTCAAGCGAGAAAACAAGCTGAAACATGCAATGTGGGTGTGCTAAGCAACCGCACGTTAAGGGTACGCAAGCTGTGTCAACAAAGTATCGGTCGCAAAAGGGGCATGGGCCTGACACTTGGATGGGCAGGGCTCGGAACTCTGTGGGCAAGCGTGGCAAAACATTCTTCGGTTGTATGAAAGCTGTTGCCAGCTCGAGGGACAATATCACTTCATGGAGAACTCCCACCTCATCTTTGCACTTCTCTATATCTTTCTCCACATCCCTCATTGAAGCTTCCATTGTGTCAATGCGGCCTTGGCAATCTTGGACAGCTTTGCTTGCAAGCTGGACTTGTTCACCACCAAGACGGGCTAAGTCTGCAAAGTGCCTCTTCTCTGCATCGTTGCCAGCGGCCCCCGCTTTCTTGCTGGCAGCACGGTGGGCAACAAAGTCGTCATGACACTTGTTCTCTTCATCCTCCTTCTCCGCTAAAAAGGCCAACTGGTTTCGCAAGTCGCCCTCCATGCGTGCACGTTTGGCCTCCATCTCCTTGAATTCCGCTTCAGCTTCAGCTTTCTTCCTCCTCGCTTACTCTAAATTTGCCTTGGAATCCGGAGTGACACCGCCCTCCTGTCTGCTGCCATCAAGTGGAGTCGTAGGGCTGCTGCCATCTGGAGGAGACCTCGGAGATCTCGCGTCGTCGTTCACCATACGTACCTTCGGGGTTCTCCCGTGACGAATTTTTCCTAAACCATACCCCTCATCAATGCCTTCTTTGCTGGTGCTGCCGGTAACATTGGCGGTGTTGTCAACTACTGGGGAGGCTACGACCGCACCAGCTTGCTCGTCCTCAATGTGCTCTACAAGGATCTCAATGATGGCCTGAATCTGCTCCCTCAAAGCTGGGGGTGAGAGTTTCAGGGGATTCCGTGAAGCCTGCTTCTCACGCGCCTTCTGCAACGACTCTACTTTCTGGGCCCAGTTCACCTCTTCGCCCCTCTCAAAGCTCAAATAGCATGCACGAAGAAATGACGTACCAAATGTTCCGTTGTCTAGATCACCTCCATACACCTTGTTGTGCATCCGTGTGTAAGCCTCGATGGCTTGTTCGTCACTGCAATCCGCAATGTAATGCCGCCCAGATGCCCGCTCTGGCCACCGGTGCAGAAACTTGTTCTTATTTAAAACATTGTCATTGCTGAGCAGCCTAAACGTGGTTCCCGCCATGCACAGGGCGAGGGTCCGGTGGAAGAATTCAGCATCATAATTTGCCTTCTTCCTACCAGCAAGAAAGGGTGCCATATACCTCAGCTTAGACGCCACAGAATCCGGCAAGGCCGTCAGGTCAAACGGCTGGTCCCACTGCGTAATTCCCTCATCCGAGTCTTTGCTGGCAGCAACCACTTCCACGTCGTCGTCTTCGTGCTCCACTGGCTTCACCTCTGGCTTCACAGGCGACTTCGCCTCCGGCTTCACATCTACTGTCACAGCGGTGGGGCATTTCTTTCTCGTCGCCATTCCTGCGTTTCCGGGCCAAGTCTTCGGCGTGCACAAAAATTCAGCTGCCATGGCTGAAGAAATGCGCCAAAAAAGTCATGGCCTCAATGCATGGGGTTTCAAAACAGCATCCACCTTAAACCCAAAGTAAATTCTCGGAAAAAAACATACAGCGGCCAATGCGTCGCAATCTTACCTACACGTTTGAGTCGTTGCCGTGGTCTCCTTGGCCGCTGCCGCGCCCGCTTGCACGCTGTTGCCTCCGCGTCTATGTCGGCACGCCTCCACAAGTATTTGGGCTCGCTGAAGACTACAGCGTTGCTCGCGCTTCGCTTGCCCGCGAAGTCGCTCGCCCTTCGCACGCGCTCGCGAGAGCCTGCCGTTGCAGCAGCTGGTTTGTCAGTGAGACCGGCTCGTTGGCGTTGCGCTCCGTCTGCTGGCAGCAACTAACCGGGAGTGAGGGGAGAGTGGGACTAGGGGGCCTCGGGGAACACAAAAATTGCACAGAGAGCGCTAGTGTCCAATGGAGAGAAGTCCACAGTGAGGTATGAGAAATGAAAGTGAAAATTCAAAAAAGGGGGGACCATACATATAGCATGGGGAGTTAAAGGCTCTTGGGAGTGGACAATGGGGTGGTGGCTCCTTCAATGAAGCCCTTCATAATGAACGAAGGGAGGTAAAGCCCTTCACCCTAAACATCACATCCAATTTTTACACAATGATTTAAGGGTGGAGGCAGCATGATATTGGCTACGTGTCATTATTATTCAATTGAGTGTTCATGGATTTGCAAATTAAGGTGCATATTTGTTGAGGATTATTGGATTTCCAAATGAAGGTGAATATTTGACCCCTTGCTCTTTACCATGTCATAAATTGAAATTGGGGGTAATAGAAATCCTCGTCAACATGATGAGTAAGATTTTTTGTGGCATCCCTCATCATGGCCTGCGATTTTTTGATTGGATTGCCGAAATTATTGCAGCAGTTAAAATCCATAGATCAAATATCAATAATAATGTAAAAATCTGGAAGTTACCGGTTGGGTAATTTATAACTATTAGAGGGTATTACTTTAGGATTTACTTTAGGATTTGCAGTGTTAACTAGGGTTTGCATCTGAGTCGAACGAGTTTGGTGGCATCATCATTTACATTGTAGGATTCACACTCAATCCAATCATTTGCATTTTTGACTAGATTTTGCATTTACTACTCGGATTTGCATTTTTGACTAGGATTTGCACTTTTGACTAGGATTTGCATCTGAGTCCAACAAGTTTGCTGGCATCATCAGTTTTCAATAGGATTTGCACAGAATCGAGGATGTTGCCACATTTTTTACTAGGATTTCCATTTGTGTCTAGGAAGTGCATTGTTTTCTAGGAATAGGCCTTTGGAGAGGATGCTGCCAACGAAGAAGAACATGTAATCCGTGTATGGTAGATAATTTCCGGTGCTTGTAAAAAATGGAGTGCTGCCAAAACGGGTTAGGGAGCTGTCCCGGTCAAACTGTATGGACTTGTTAAGACCCTATTAGAAGTACCACTGTAAAAAACCTCTCATCCTACACTTCTACAATCTTGATGATTTTGGGAACCGCGACCTCAGCAGCAAGTACATGTCTCTCATGGCGTTTGTTGATCTGCATCAAGGCATCAAACTTGGAACGTTAGTTTTGTTTGCTTCCAACAAGCAGCAGAAGCGTGGGTCCCAAAATCCGAGAGAATGGTGCGAACAACAGGTACCTTTTTTTCGCGATTACCGGTTGCCTCCAGCACAATCATGTTGTATTCTTCGGGAACGCCATTGCCGAGCGTCATTGCAATTTCGTGGCGTAAGTGGAATACTGGCCATGCCTTGCCCACTTGAAATGTTGGCATCGCGCTTCCTCTGAACAAACAACACACTTCCACCATCTCCACGTCCGGTAGGTGGTCAATCGCATCCCACTTGTTGTTGGCAACACCCCTATACCTTCTATACTGGAACCTGGTGTACAGTGTCTGCCTACCCACATGATAGCGGAAGCCGATACTGGACCTATTCACAACACACTTGATAACATCCTGGCCAATGTGAAACTTCTCGCTCCACCCCAGATTCATCAAACTGCTTAGGAGAGCCTCAGATGGACTCTGGAGAACGAAGAGTGTAGGTGTCCGTCGAATGTTGTCACATGATACAGCAAACAAGTCAACCATAACATGAATAGGCATAAACCATTGCTGGTGGGCGAAACTACTTCCGGTCGACGCTTTCATCGCACTTTGAAAATCTGCGGTAAGCTTGGTTCTGAAGGCCTCGGATGTGTGCATGTCTGGCAAAGGCCATTCGACATCGTTGAAACTAGGGAGCAGGAGGGCGTCTACCCTCCCGTACAACTCGGGGCTCACTGGAGGGAAATACACACCCTTGAGGAAGAATGTACCTGTGTCCAACAAGTCCACGTGACTTCGACCATTCCGGGTTGCCTCCCCAATCTCTGCATGGAGCACAAGAATGGGACCAATGATAGATGCGGGGTGCACCCAATCCTCAAAATGCGACGCGTACAGGTAGTTGGCCATGCATGGCCCATTCGCTGCCAACGCTGGATCCAAATGTAGATGGCGAGGCTGGTATGCATGTCGCACAAGCACTTTATCCAGGTTGATTTCTCCACGTACACCAAGTGTCCACAAGAAATCTATGATCTGCGCTTTGAAGGCGCCTCGAAAATTATCTCGACCATGCCGCCTTGCCTCTCTACCCCAAGGCCCCTCCGACGTTGGTTGCAGCATAACCCATGAATCACAGCCCAACCTCATAGGGATCCAATTGCCCTCTCTGTCTTGATTGTTATGCAGCACAACGCTCTGCACTTGGGAATTTGGCCGTCTAGCCATGCCAGCGCAATGACAGAATAGTGGAAGATACCCAAATACTACAGGTTCTGCCTTTGATGGCAGCAGGCGCCAGGTAATGTGCTGTCAACACATCCAAGAAACCCACAGTAGTACACCCTAAACCCTCGATGGCAGCAAACGCCAGAGTATGTACCGGAAATTCTAATATTGGATAAACCCGCATACGACCCTAAACCCTTTCAACCCTAAACACGAATCACATTATATCACGCCCGAATTTTGGAAGAAACCCTAAAATACAAGTTCTGCAGCCCGCTGGCAGCGAACGGCAGATTATGTTGCCAGCGATTGGAGAGGGCCACATTTCCACCCTAAATCCTGGAACATACCAGATTCATGCAATTCCGCTGCCCAAACCCCACCGTAATTCCCAATCACAATGGCACCTCGCAGCTCTGACTTATTGAAGCGACCCTGAACCAATACTTCCACAAGTCGACCCTAAACGCCAATGCCAGCGACATCACCCACGCCAACGCCATCGCCATCGCCCGCGCTGTGCCCATCGTCCCAGAAACCTGTGTTGCCGAGCACCACTAACGCCTCCAATGTAGCAGCTGCTCGAGGTAGCCGTTGGCAGCATGTCGCCCCCTCCAGAACTTGGTTTCGAGGTGCAGCATCGATGACGTTTGCGGAAAAATTAGGTGGCCGGACTCATGACAGATTTCAGAAATTGAAGCGTGAAGGCCTACTGACAACACTCGGGATTTGTGCGCTGCACCGGCGCATCCTGTCAGCCCCGCACCGTCTCCCCACCCGAACACACGCGTTCTATCGACGCGATTGGCCCGACCCCCTGGAACCCGGCTTGCTGGCACCACGGTGGCACCATTGGTGCCTTCGTCAAAAGTGCACGGGCTGGCCGAAAATTTGCTCTCACGTGACAGTCTCCAGGGCCCCTTTGCGACCACAATTTTCCCCTAATGCACAAGAAGGTCAAAGGAGTGTGTCACTATTGTGGCAGAAATGGCCATTGGATGTGCAATTGTTACATACTAAGTTGAGAGATCAAGAAGCGAAAAGCCAACCGTGAGGAGAAATCAATAGTTGACTTGGTGGATAATTTCGAAAGCGACGACTCCGATGATGAAGATTTTGTTGAACCCAAAGGTGATCTTGCTCTAAACTTCACTAATAGTCATGAGAGTCACGGGGAAGAATGGATCATAGACAGTGGTGCTGGCACGCACGCCACGGGCTCAAAACATTTTTTAAGAGACCTAGAAATTTTCAAAGGGGGTGGTTATAACAAGCGTGTTACTGCTAGTGGTAAAAAATTGAGTATTTTAGGAAAAGGAAAAGTAGAAATTCTCACCACTTTTGGAAGATTAAAATTTGAGGATGTTTTGTACATACCCGATCTCGCAAAAAAAAATTCTCTCAGTAGGCACTATGACAGATGGGAAAGACAAACTAAAATTGTTGTTTGACTCTGATCGTGTTTGGATACTCAAAGATTTTCCACCACCATCCAAACATCATATAGTATCTATTGGAAAGCGAGACAAAGAGAATAAATATAGTGACTGTCTCTATAAATTCAGGTCCCCAAACAGGTCAATTGAAAGTACTTTTTCCATTGACCTATCATTCTATACCAAAGATCACGCCAGACTTTGGTATAGAATGATAGGACGTGCAAACTGGAAAACCATCTAGGGTAGTTGCAAGCTATGGTTGAACATTATGGATGTTCCAAAGGCCCTATCTGCTATATTAGTTATAATAGTTCTTAATATCATTCTATTTATTGTCTTTAGTGTTAGGATTCTACATTAGATTGTTCATATCCAAAAGAAGATAGGATATAATTTTTAGAAGCTTTGGACAATTATTTAAGTCGTGGTGGACTTTCAAAATGTACCAAAATCATGTCCTAGTCCCAAAAACAATAAAAATGAACTTTCGTCTATTATCCTATAAGTTTGCTATGCAAGTGATTCAAACTATGTTGTAGAAGTTATCTCACTTGAGGTTTTATTTGTTTTGTATGTCCAAAAATGGATAATTTCTAGTGATCATTTTAACCTCTAAATGTGCCGCAAGGAGCCCCGTGGGGCCATCTTTGATCGTCCTTTAGTCAAACGATGATTTTCACCTAGTTTTTAATTTCAAATGAAAATGGTCCAAACCAAGAAAGTATGGGGGCTATCTTCTACTTTGTTGTCAAATCAACCATTCTTCAAAATTGTAAAAATCTCATTTTTTACAACAGTTTAATCCTTAAATGCCTACAACCCTCTCCAATTTGGGCAGTTTTGCAAAGATGTGTTATAAAATGCATTCCTTTTTGTTTTCATTGATGATATTCATGTATTGTACTATTCTTCATTGTAATTTACACGTTGGGTAAAGAAATCAGACGTTTTGAGAAGTTTTGTAATTGATGTGAATTTTCTTTACAATCATTTTAGATACTTGTAGTAATTTTAAAATTTCACCAAATTTATGGAAAGTTCATAATTTGTAGTAGACACCTTGATTCATCTACTAATAATCCTAAAGCTTGATGTTCGGGGGTTAAACTTGTAGTAACACTATAGAAAACACTTTCATACACCTATAGGCCTCTATCTCCATGGAGCCAAGATTGTTCACTCAATCATTTTAATCTCTTACAAAGGAAAAAATACTCAATTAACAAGGGTTTCGTTAAATGTGCAATTCAAAATGTAAAAGTGCACATGATCAATTTTTTGGAAATTTATAAATTTCATTGAAAATATGATCATTTTATAATTATTCTAGTAAGAAAAATATCATCATGAGGAATGTGGCATGTGCCTCACTCCTTAAGATAGGCAAAATATTGTTATAATGGGTCTGGCATGTGCCTCACCCCTTAAGATTTATCAAAATATATCTGAGAAGACTCTAGCCAAAGTACAATATTATTGCTTATACATACCAAAATTTGTGATTAAAATATTAAAAAATAATCCCAAAAAATAGTGCACATTTCAATAGGCACTTTTAACAAAACCCTTGTTAATTTTTACTTTCAATATTCTTTATCAAATTGAGCAAATGATCATGAAATCTTACTGGAACTTTGTTTTTCTTGCACAATTTAACGTCATTTGTTTTGAAGTATATATCAAATAAAAACAAATTGTGAGACAATTCCAATGAGACTCAAGATGAGATTATACCCAACTTTTAACCCCTCAAGGCCCAAGGGACATATTGTGTCCTCTGACTTGTTTAATAGGTCATTTTTAAAACTCATTTTGTTCAAAAAACTACATATTAAGTTATGTATAGAAAAATACATTGCAATGTTAATATTGATGTGGAAAATTTTGAAGTACAAATCATATTCTGACTTAAGTTTGTTGTACAGTCGGATACAACCTGCTTACGAATTTTTCAACCACTTTTCACTAGAAAGTTCAACAATGTTTAGGAAGCTCTAACTTGCTCAAAAATGAACCGATTTTGAAACCACAAATTGCATTAGAATTGCAATGAAGTGTGCTTCAACTTCATAATAAGTGAAAAAAGAATAATTCAAAATCATACAACAATTTAGAGTTCTTTTATACACTATCTATCATTTCATAGTGAACTTTTGAGAGATAGTCAAAGATTTCTTGCATTTAAGTGCAAAATAAGAAAGAAATCATACAAGTAGTTCAAGTGGTGTGGAATCAAGAATCTCTAAAGCAATTGTGAAGGTTCATTTCTAATATGTACCATTAAATACAAGTTGTAATTTTCACAAATGGTGGCAACAATGAATGGTAGATAGCATATAGAAAACATCAAAAAAATTGTATGATTTTCAATTACATATGTGTATTTGCATTGATGATAAAGTAGACTTTAGTTTGATTCCAATGCAATTTGAAATTTGAAATTCCGTTCATTTTTGAGCATACACGGGCCTTCCAAAGTTCCCTCAAATCTCAACTGGATTCAAAAATTCGTAACTACCTTGTACCCGACTGTACAAGAGAAAATTGCAATCAAAGTTTAGTTTCTTCAAATAGTACAAAATATCATGGGGCCTTGAAAGGTTAATTGTTAAAATTTTGTATGCCACAAGTGATCAAAATTTTGCCTTTAAAATGGTAATGAAAACGAAGCTATTTTGTATGATTTAAATAAATTTATAATTGAGTAAATGCACAACAACTAAATTCAACAACTATTTAAAAATTTATATGCAAAATTTTATAAATTTATAAATTATTCATACAATGTTCAAATGATATAAATTTTTATTGACTGGAATCCTCTTCAAAGTGGATACAAGATTTTTTATTTATTTATTAAATATTAGGAAAAACATTTACAAATGAATACTACGGGAACAGAGAGACTACTTTGTCATTGATTTTGCTAGGCTATGTACTTATATGCTATGTACTTATATGGTTAATTATATACTCAATGCAGGTGATTGTACGGTGCTATGTTGGAATTGTACTAATTTAGTTTGACCAACACGTATTTTGGAAAATATTGTGGACGAATTAGTACAAATTACAACTAATGATATAAATACAACTAATGCGGGGCCCTAGGTGGTCTCCCTGATCACTCTCACATGGTCTCATTTGTGTTTTTTTTTCCTTTCATCCTTCTTCTTTTTCATTCATCAAAATTGTACAAGATTTTTATGCTAATTGATTAACTTTTAAAAGGTGTGGATCTTCAA
Source organism: Pohlia nutans (assembly GCA_022496805.1). Taxonomy (NCBI): domain Eukaryota; kingdom Viridiplantae; phylum Streptophyta; class Bryopsida; order Bryales; family Mniaceae; genus Pohlia; species Pohlia nutans. The sequence goes on along the minus strand of CM040091.1, from coordinate 9,173,213 downwards.
AATTAAATTCATCCAATTTTCTCAAAAAATGCGTAGTGGAAGTATGTTTAACCTTTAACCCCTAAAGGACCATGCTCATTTCTAAAAATTTATCACTTTTTTGTGATGCTTTCTAAAAGGCAATTGTATCTCTTGATTGGTATTTATGTAGAAAACTTCACCGTTGAAATTCAAAGAGGACTTAGTCATGAGAGTGTACATCAATTTTCAGAACAATCTATCGTATATATTACATGATTATAAGGTTTGATCATAAGTTGATTTCTGAAAATTTTGAACAAAACCAACAGGTCATTCATTGCAAGCTTTCTCATAAATTAAAAAACCATGATTAGCGTTTGAAAGTTTACGAGCATACAAAGATGTACTATATCTAGGTGCTCACAAAAAATGGTGTTCTAAAATTAAATACAACAACAATGATTGATTCTCAAAGATTTATGTTTGGATGAAGTGACTTGTTGGTGACTTGTTGAGCCGGTGTTTGTGATCGTTATTAACTTCCTCATTATTTATAATAACTTATAATATAACTTGTATTAAAATATATTATAATATATTAAAATAATATAATATTATATAAGTAATATAATATTAATATTAGATAAAATAATAATATATATCAATATTAATATATTATATAATATTATATTATATATAATATATATATTAAATATATATATATAATATATAAACTATATTATAATAATATACTATTATAACAATTATAATAAATATATTAAATAATATAGTACTATATAGTACATATATTTATAATATATGATATAGTATATAATACTATATGTAATTATTACATATAATATATATTATATATTATATTATATAATTATATATTATATATATATATATATATAATATATATATAATTATAATTATACTATATAATATAATAATTTATAGTATAATAATTGTTATAATATTAATATATTTAATTACAATTATAATTTAGTATATATAATATGTTATATATTATAATAATTATATAATTTACTATACTATATATTAATATAATATTATATAGTTATTATAATATATTATATAATATAATATAATATTATAATATATATATATTAATTATATATTACTATAATATTATGTATTTTATATAATATGGAGGATTAATGGAAAACCCTCCATTGCATCAGGTAACCGAGTATGCAATCCTATTTGTGCAGATTTTCCAACAGCGCCAATGAAAAGTAAAATACAAATAACAGTTATGGCATGAAATCTCATATTGCAGAAAATGAAATAATGATGGGGTTCGGAAAAGGCGCCGGCACGAGCAAAAATAGTCGAAAAGTCTACTGTTTGAAAAATAGTAAAACACCCCATAATCCCCAGAGCTAATCCGAAATCACCTACTCGATTGACAAGCATAGCTTTTATAGCTGCTTTATTAGCCTGAAGTCGTGTAAACCAGAAATTAATTAACAAATATGAAGCGAGACCTACTCCTTCCCATCCTAAAAATAATTGAATAAAGTTATCTCCGGTGACCAACATTAGCATAAAAAAAGTAAAAATGGATAAATAGCACATAAATCGAGGGCTGTGTGGATCCTCAGACATATATGAAATGGAATAAAGATGAACTAAGCTACTTACAAATGTAACCACAATTAACATAACTACAGTCGGACTATCAAACACAGAGTCAAAAGTTTTATTTTACTGGAGCCTTGAATCGCAGAATCAAGCAGGAAATTTTTTGCGTACCGCAATGCGGCGGCCGTTCACTCAAGTAAAATAATAAAGTGCTCCCCGAACCGTGCGAGATAGTTACCTATCACACGGCTCACCAACTTGAGATTGTTATTAAGGCTTGGAGTAACCACTGTATGTTTAAGCGGGGCGCAGCAAAAAATAGATTTTTTTTTTATTCGCTGCATATTTTTTTTTCATTGCTTAGTCGTATAGTGTCGCTTACCTTTGCCACTCAAGCGTACGGCATCTGCCGACTTAGGCCTCTTCCCTTTTGCTAATATCAGCGTTTTCCTGAAAAAACTCGCAGCAAAATTTTTTTTGAATATTTAAAGCGAGTAGGCAGGTACTACAAGCCCTCTGTCCCACGCATCTCTATCTAGAAAAATGTATGGTTCACCGATTCCACCGAATACTCTATCGATATCGAGACATAGGTGCGCTTGAAGTGGTGTGCTGCCCTTATTGGACCCAGGCCCCCTATTTGTTCAGGCATATGCGCCCTCTTGCTGCCTATATGCAGGGGGAACGCGGGCCTCGCCCGATGCGCTAAGTTTGGGATACTTCCTCCACCTTACGTTCGTGACCTACGGCCTCACCTATTTCTCAAAGACACGGTCAGGGCACAGCCAAGGATATTTTTGGCTACGTCCAGTATGCCCTTTTCCCGACATGCTATGATGCTCTAAAGAAGTTCGCCCCATAGAGTGAGTCGAGTCCGTCTCACCGCAAAGCAACTGCAGCGTCCAGATAATCTATCTATCCAGCAATTCATCCGGTGACTTCACGGTCGCCAAAGAAGCCCCAAGAAGCATCAAACATCTCGGAAAAAATCCATGGAGCAATTTTTATATAGCAAGCACTGGCTCCCAGTGCAACTTCATAAAAAACAATCAAAGATAAAATAAAAGATAATGAAACACACGTGGTTGTGACTATAGCAGTTCCTCGTAAACCAAGAAAACGACCAAAAGCACCTGCTACACAACTACCTAGTAAAGGTAAAGTTACGATTAATAAATACATACATAAATCATTTTTTTTTATTGTGACCAAAATACAGTCGATTGGGTAGATAATTGATTGTATTTTGGGCGACAGCTGCACGAGCCAAGACTTAAATGAAGGCTCTGTCAATCTTAATAAATTGACACAGCCCAACAAATCAAGTTTTTGGCGCATCCGATGGAGTTCGCCGCATGCCATTACTATATAATGACATAATTGAAATTGAAAGAGAGGTCATCTTGGATCACTCCATTTTATTAGTAATTCACTCATCATCCGCAACGCAAGGAGTGTCAAAATTTTGTTTTACTAAGTGCCGGAAAAAAACTCTTTTTTTGCACACAGCGGGCGGAACAAGCTTGGCTACGCTGCTGTTATCACTTTATTGGTCTTTGTAGAAGCCGATGGCTTATGCAATCAATATTTTGCTTGGTAAAAGCTCATAGGGCCATTTAAATAATAGAAGAGAATAAGGCGGACAAAAAAAATCTTTATTTTTTTCGCCTACTTTGTTCGCGAAGCAATTCAGCAGAGGAGAAGAATAACCCCTGGCTAAACGAAGCCTTTATTTGATTGACGAAAACGATAAGAAATAGGGGGCTGGGGCCCTTAACTTTGAGCACAATTGCAAGACCACAGAATAAAAAAAAATATATATATATATAGATAGATATATATATATTTTTACTTCCTCGCCAACTTATTATTTCTTATTCTATTCTATTATATAGATGGCAAAACTATGTAAAACAAAGCTCAAAATTTTAACCTTTGCACTTTATGATTTTTTTATAAAAAAGCATTATATTCTTTTAGTTCTAAATAGAGGTTTTGGAGTATTCTGCATATTGTATAAAAGTCATTGCCATTGCCAAGGCAACCATGGTTAGATTAAATTGAATCATTTTTTCGGCACTATCTCGGATCTAAGATAGACTGGTATAAATCAATAAAAAGGAGTCTCTACACACCTTAAGACAGAGGACTATAGATTTTTCAAATATTTGAAAAAATGCCGCAGATTCAGCCGAGCCGGAATAAGCCGGAGATGTCTATAAAATGAAATGGCAAAGATAAAACGAAACAAAAAGATTGTGTTTCCATTCTGCGCTTCGCTTCCCTAAGCTCACTTGGTGAAAATGGTAAACACGACAGACTTAAAATCTGTTCCTATGGGTTATCGGTTCAAGTCCGATAGTGAGCATACTCGCTTGGTGAAAATGGTAAACACGGCAGTCTCAAAATCTGTTCCTATGGGTTATCGGTTCGAATCCGATAGCGAGTATTTTAATGTTTGAATTAGAAAAAAGGGCGAGTATAACTTAATAGGTGAAAGTGTCAGATTGTGAATTTGAAAACACGGGTTCAAATCCCGTTATTCGCCAAAAAAACAAATCATCCATTAGCTTAAATCTTTACAATCTTTGAGGGCGCTGCTTTTCGCAGCAAAAAATATTTTTGGAGGATTTCCCAAAATATTGAAAAAAAAAAAAGCTTCGCTATAAACTACGCGCCCCAGTTCTGTTAATAAAGCCTTAATTTAATTGGCAAAGTGGGGGTTACTAAGTGGTTATCCTCTGGTGACTAAGTAACCTTCCTTGCGTCTTCGCCCTCCTTGCGTCTTGTGGGTGAAGCATGAATTGGCTTATTCAAACAAAAACATAAAGAATTATATGGGTAAAAAATGAGCTCAAAAAGTTGTTGAAATACTGGTGTTATTTCTAAATTAGCCGCTTTTTTTATATCCATATGATTGACTAAAGTAGATTGAAGTTGTCCGTATAATAAAACTAGATTTTGGTTGTATTTTGGTTGTAATAACTGTGACCATGTATTATCTGGTGCTTCTTTAGTTAAGTACAAGATACAAGTGGGACCTGCGCTATAAGCAAGCTGCTCAATAAAAACACCTTGTTTACCATCTTGCTTGTTTTTCTGTGGACATTTGTGTTTGTAATTTGGTTGAAATAAAGTTCTACCTCGAAAGGCACACAATAGATTTTTGAGTTGTCGCCATTGTCGACTTGTCAAGCCACTACAATGAAATAAAAGAATATATGGAGATTTTTTTTCAATCTCTTGGGCTTTTTTCCGTATAACAATTTGTTTTATTAGCATAGGATCATTATTATTCTTTTTTTTTTAGTTTTTTCTCTTCTTTTTTTTTGACATACCTTAAATTGAAGTAAGTGATGCCGGGTTTTTTTTCTATATCAAACAAATGCTATGTTTGTCAACATGGTTTCTATTTTCTGAATAATAAACCGCATAGCACAAATAGTGGAGGTGAGGTCAACCTTGCGTCGTACTATACAATCATTTTGTTAGGGCACACAATAGATTTTCGAACAGAGAAATATTTTTTTTTCGAACCTCGTATCTTCAGCCATACTAATTGGACCTTCTCGCTTTTTCGGACTTTTAGCTAGAAGACACAAGGCTCAGCCCCGAGCTCCATATTTTAGTTTATTTCCGCGAAAAGAGCATTTATGCGTTTTCTGACGATGAAATTGAAGCCCGCATGTTTCGCCCTGCTACGCTCTTCGGTTTCGATAAGTAAGTAGAAAAAGTAGGTTGAAACTACCTACGCGGGCCATTACTTTGTATTCTTCCTTGTTTTGATTAGGAAATATTATGGTATTGCGGTTCTTCTAGAATGGAAAGTTACTTAGTGGGTGTGTTTTTTGCGTGTATGGCGTCACGTTCAGAATTCTTATGACATTTTACAACTTTAGAGCGGACCAGTAGCCTAATCGTTTGTAGCATACATAGGCGACGATTCAGCGCTACAGAGCTGCGTTATACCGCCCTAATAATTGTTGTTTGTTTTAATGGCTTTTTCTGCTATATTGCTATATATGATGATTCATAGGAACTGCGTCCTTAGGTGTTTCAAGTCCAACCCATCGTTCGGCCAGCTTTGTTTTCAGGGTGATTCTGTTTCATATTCTAGTTACTTATATATTATAGAGTAGACAATCCCATCATAATCAAGTATCTATTGTTGGGGTCTTCATTGTATGAGTTATTTCTAGTATCCTTTTATCCGGTTTTTTTTTTCTGTATTTAGGGCTTTATTAAGGCGATAACAGAAGCCATATAAGCTTCTACTGTAATATTGCCAGAGTCATACGCTAAAGAATGCTTATAGGCTCCTCCACAATAGAAAAACCACATACAAAGATAATTAGCAGGAAAATACCAATATATCGAATATAATAAATATTTTTTGTTTTTGGGTGATGGTGAGGTAAATGTATTTGATCCTTTATGATCATTAATTTCTGTCGTGTTTTACATGGATTTAGATCATCTATGGGAATTTTTTATCTACGATGATTTATACTTCTATAATCAGATTGAAATAACTTAAGTAAATAGAACATATGGCCTGTAAACAATGTACTTCCTTTACATAAGATAATTGCCAATCAAATTAAACCAGGGAAGGGTGCCATCTCTCTGCAACATCCTTCGTTTTTTCAAAGACGTTAGCCTCCTCCTCCGGGAAACGGTTCTACAGAACTGATTATAGTTCAGCTAAGTCTAAAAAACAGGACCGAAGGACTTACTTAGTACTCGGCTAAGTTTCGCTTGGTTAGCTGGAAGGAAGTCTTTTTTAATGTTTCGTCATGCTGCACTTAATAAAACCCGGAGGGAGTACTGCTTGGGTGCAAGCACGCGCTTGCAAGCTTCGCCCTTTAGTTCTTTATTTTAAGTGTTTTTTCTTTTTTGGATGTTTGATGTTCGTCGAAACCATCTAATACTCAAGCTATGCGTTCCTTGAAACAATCGATACACCCAACCGTGCATTATTACATTTCGAATGACGTACGATTACTATCAGCTAGGTTCCCGCTACTTCGATTAAATTCAAGTTCGGTTCATTTTTTACGAAACCTCATAACAACCCGACAAGATAGACACAATAGTAAATCTAAAAACCATGATACTTAAATAAGAAAACATCTCGGAAATGCTATAATTTCATTATGGACTTTTATGTTAGAATAATCATTTTGAAATCAAAAATGTTCCAGAAATAAATAACACCGTTGTAACTATTCTTACGGTAATTTTGAAGATGACAAAAAGAAGCAAAAAGATTCTGTAGCTTACTATATTTTTAGGTACTCTACTAGAGA